>OX465293.1:54497343-59497343 GCA_949987695.1 Merzomyia westermanni
AATGAACAAGCAAAAACGAAATATGAACCAAACTGCAAAAATCACCGATTTCTACCTACCTCAACCTACCGCTTAGCTAACAAGCGGTATGTCTACATACCTACAAAAACAACCCTTGGGACAGATAACAATTCGGACGTATCAATACCGCGCACACACACACGCATATTAACGTTACCTACCACGAACACATAGATTGACATTACCTGCCACAGCACCCACGGACTATAAAAACAACGCAGCGGATAGACACAGACCAGAACGAAACTAGGCATTGAAAATGGCAGAACGCCGAAACCGGTTTGTCACAAAACCAAACTTGACAAGGGATGACGGAAAATCGTTCCAACAAAAATCAGCTTACTACCCTGTCGGAAGATCAACACAACAAAATAAATCACTTACCGCCTGTCAGGCTTTTAATTTAAACACGGATGGACTACTAACGAAATACGAACGGAAACTGCGAAAAATGCATACGACTAAGGCAAATATTTGGTTCAACAAGCAATGTTTAGAATTGAATGTTACACCGAAATTTGCGCGAATAAAAATAAAAACCAACACCCAAGCAAGTAGGAGAACGACCAGGAAGGCGGAAAAGGACTTTTTAAAGTTCGAATTACAAAGCCTATACGCTAAGAAAGACAAGATAAACACCGAACTACTGAGGATACATCTGCAATTGTCCGGATTCTTGCCCACGACTGCATTGATGGACTGCTTCGACCACATAGAGACGGGAATCAAACGCGAACTGCAACGCAAATATGAAAAACTGAACCGAAAATTGGACCAGTTAACGGGCCGACGCGATCACAGTAACAGTCAACAAACACACGAATTTAACAAAAGGTTCGTAAACCTAACAACAGTGGCCATTAGCAACGAATAAGCGCAACTTCTGGGGACGGGCCTGAAGCACAACATCGCGGATAGCAATGAAGCAAAAAGAACTGAGCAAGCGATAGTAGACGCAGAGGTTGCAATATCGCTTCTTCCATATGAGGAACAGGAGCACGCAAGGCACATGTGCAGAGAAATCATAAGCAAGGAAGTAAGAGCCCAGGAAGCACAAAAAGGAAATAAGGAGCTGAAAATATTGAAAAGGCTACAACGAAAGCTAAAAAATAACAACATCGTCACAACGAAGGCAGACAAAGGAAACACAACGGTGCTAATCAGTAAGGATGAATATATAGCAAAGACAGAGAAGCTCATCGAGGAAATGAAATGCCGCATTATTAGGGATAACCCCACGGATAAATACCATTGCTTCATTGCTATCCGCGATGTTGTGCTTCAGGCCCTTCCCCAGAAGTTGCGCTTCTTCGTTGCTAATGGCCACTGTTGTTAGGTTTACGAACCTTTTGTTAAATTCGTGTGTTTGTTGACTGTTACTGTGATCGCGTCGGCCCGTTAACTGGTCCAATTTTCGGTTGTTTTTCATATTTGCGTTGCAGTTCGCGTTTGATTCCCGTCTCTATGTGGTCGAAGCAGTCCATCAATGCAGTCGTGGGCAAGAATCCGGACAATTGCAGATGTATCCTCAGTAGTTCGGTGTTTATCTTGTCTTTCTTAGCGTATAGGCTTTGTAATTCGAACTTTAAAAAGTCCTTTTCCGCCTTCCTGGTCGTTCTCCTACTTGCTTGGGTGTTGGTTTTTATTTTTATTCGCGCAAATTTCGGTGTAACATTCAATTCTAAACATTGCTTGTTGAACCAAATATTTGCCTTAGTCGTATGCATTTTTCGCAGTTTCCGTTCGTATTTCGTTAGTAGTCCATCCGTGTTTAAATTAAAAGCCTGACAGGCGGTAAGTGATTTATTTTGTTGTGTTGATCTTCCGACAGGGTAGTAAGCTGATTTTTGTTGGAACGATTTTCCGTCATCCCTTGTCAAGTTTGGTTTTGTGACAAACCGGTTTCGGCGTTCTGCCATTTTCAATGCCTAGTTTCGTTCTGGTCTGTGTCTATCCGCTGCGTTGTTTTTATAGTCCGTGGGTGCTGTGGCAGGTAATGTCAATCTATGTGTTCGTGGTAGGTAACGTTAATATGCGTGTGTGTGTGCGCGGTATTGATACGTCCGAATTGTTATCTGTCCCAAGGGTTGTTTTTGTAGGTATGTAGACATACCGCTTGTTAGCTAAGCGGTAGGTTGAGGTAGGTAGAAATCGGTGATTTTTGCAGTTTGGTTCATATTTCGTTTTTGCTTGTTCATTGTTACGTGTTTGGTTGCTGTACCTGCTGGCTTGTGCTGTTTTTTGTAAACTAGTTTTAAGGGTTCAAATATTTCGTCAGAGATAGTGTTGGTTTGTTCGTTTATGATCCTGCCGTCAAATGTTTTTAACTTGTATATCTCCATGTTCTCAAGTACATTAAGCCGCCGGCCTTTTCCTTGTACGTGAAGTATTCTAACCGTTGTTTTTATGTTAGCTGGGGTGCAGTTGTTCTCGAACATGTGGTTCGCGAAATTAGATTCTGGTATTATGGTGGGTTTTCGTGTTTTTTTGTTGTAGTCCCTGATATGCTCTCGGAATCGTGTGCTTATTATTCTTCCTGTTTGTCCTATGTAGCTGTATTGACATTCACAAGTAAGCCTATACACTCCGTGTCTGTTGAATGGGTCATCAGAATTAGTGTCGGTTCTTAGTTTTTGTCCGACGTTGTTAGATGTTCTGAATGCTGTGTTGATGTTATATCTTTTAAAGAAGTTTGCTAATTTGTACGTCGTTTTTCCAGTGTATGTCATTGCCGTCCAAACCATTGGATTTTCCTCTACGTTTACTCTTTTTTGTGTTCCATGGCTACTTCTGAGTTTATCCACAAGTGCTTTCTTGTATCCATTATTTGCCGCTATGTTATATATTGTATTAAGCTCTCTCCAGTATGCTTCCTGTGTGAGCGGCGTTCTCTGAAGCCTATCCACTAAGTGCCTCAATGCTGCATTTTTGTGCTGTTGCGGATGGTTTGATGTAGAGTGTATTATGGTGTCCGTGGCAGTCGGTTTTCTATAAATGCCGTAGTTGAACCTATTTGTTATTTTGTCAATCCCTATAGTTAGGTCCAGGTAGTTCATTATTCCATCTTTTTCTACTTCCATTGTGAACTCTATGTTGCTATGTTGCCTGTTGAGGAACTCTAGTATTTGCTCTTCGTTATCGTCATTTAGGATGCAGATGATGTCATCCACGTATCTAGCGTAGAATGCCACGCCTAACTTGGTTTTTAACTCCTGTATATATTTTCCTTCCAAGTTTTGCATGAATGTTTCCATGAGAATGGCCGATGTTGGGTTACCCATTCCTAGTCCGTTTGTCTGTCCATATATTTTGTTGTTGAACCGGAAATAGTTTTGCCGCAGCGTTGTTCTTAGCGCGTTGGTAATTTGGTCAGTTTTTACCTTATCTTCAGTTTTGTCCAGTAGTGTTTTGTTGACTATATCCATTGTATCTGTTAGTGGTATTGACGGGTATAAGTCCTTTATGTCAAAGGATACGAGTTTACTGCTCCTTGTGAGTTTAACGGTCTCAAGTCTTTGTAGTAGTTCTATCGTATTGCTTATTGTGTATTCGTGCCCTAGTTTCAGAGTGTCCTTTAAAATCGTTTTTAGATGTTTCGACAGTTTATAACCCGGCGCGGACTTAAAATTAATTATAGGTCTCATCGGCGTATCCTTCTTGTGGATTTTAGGTAACGCAATGAGTGGAGGAGCAGATGGATTCATTTGTGTTAGGGTATATGCCATCCTCTCGTCTATTATTTTGGTAGCATTTTTTATAACCTCTTTAACTTCGGTCTGGTATTTATCCGTGGGGTTATCCCTAATAATGCGGCATTTCATTTCCTCGATGAGCTTCTCTGTCTTTGCTATATATTCATCCTTACTGATTAGACCCGTTGTGTTTCCTTTGTCTGCCTTCGTTGTGACGATGTTGTTATTTTTTAGCTTTCGTTGTAGCCTTTTCAATATTTTCAGCTCCTTATTTCCTTTTTGTGCTTCCTGGGCTCTTACTTCCTTGCTTATGATTTCTCTGCACATGTGCCTTGCGTGCTCCTGTTCCTCATATGGAAGAAGCGATATTGCAACCTCTGCGTCTACTATCGCTTGCTCAGTTCTTTTTGCTTCATTGCTATCCGCGATGTTGTGCTTCAGGCCCTTCCCCAGAAGTTGCGCTTCTTCGTTGCTAATGGCCACTGTTGTTAGGTTTACGAACCTTTTGTTAAATTCGTGTGTTTGTTGACTGTTACTGTGATCGCGTCGGCACGTTAACTGGTCCAATTTTCGGTTCAGTTTTTCATATTTGCGTTGCAGTTCGCGTTTGATTCCCGTCTCTATGTGGTCGAAGCAGTCCATCAATGCAGTCGTGGGCAAGAATCCGGACAATTGCAGATGTATCCTCAGTAGTTCGGTGTTTATCTTGTCTTTCTTAGCGTATAGGCTTTGTAATTCGAACTTTAAAAAGTCCTTTTCCGCCTTCCTGGTCGTTCTCCTACTTGCTTGGGTGTTGGTTTTTATTTTTATTCGCGCAAATTTCGGTGTAACATTCAATTCTAAACATTGCTTGTTGAACCAAATATTTGCCTTAGTCGTATGCATTTTTCGCAGTTTCCGTTCGTATTTCGTTAGTAGTCCATCCGTGTTTAAATTAAAAGCCTGACAGGCGGTAAGTGATTTATTTTGTTGTGTTGATCTTCCGACAGGGTAGTAAGCTGATTTTTGTTGGAACGATTTTCCGTCATCCCTTGTCAAGTTTGGTTTTGTGACAAACCGGTTTCGGCGTTCTGCCATTTTCAATGCCTAGTTTCGTTCTGGTCTGTGTCTATCCGCTGCGTTGTTTTTATAGTCCGTGGGTGCTGTGGCAGGTAATGTCAATCTATGTGTTCGTGGTAGGTAACGTTAATATGCGTGTGTGTGTGCGCGGTATTGATACGTCCGAATTGTTATCTGTCCCAAGGGTTGTTTTTGTAGGTATGTAGACATACCGCTTGTTAGCTAAGCGGTAGGTTGAGGTAGGTAGAAATCGGTGATTTTTGCAGTTTGGTTCATATTTCGTTTTTGCTTGTTCATTGTTACGTGTTTGGTTGCTGTACCTGCTGGCTTGTGCTGTTTTTTGTAAACTAGTTTTAAGGGTTCAAATATTTCGTCAGAGATAGTGTTGGTTTGTTCGTTTATGATCCTGCCGTCAAATGTTTTTAACTTGTATATCTCCATGTTCTCAAGTACATTAAGCCGCCGGCCTTTTCCTTGTACGTGAAGTATTCGAGCCGTTGTTTTTATGTTAGCTGGGGTGCAGTTGTTCTCGAACATGTGGTTCGCGAAATTAGATTCTGGTATTATGGTGGGTTTTCGTGTTTTTTTGTTGTAGTCCCTGATATGCTCTCGGAATCGTGTGCTTATTTTTCTTCCTGTTTGTCCTATGTAGCTGTATTGACATTCACAAGTAAGCCTATACACTCCGTGTCTGTTGAATGGGTCATCAGAATTAGTGTCGGTTCTTAGTTTTTGTCCGACGTTGTTAGATGTTCTGAATGCTGTGTTGATGTTATATCTTTTAAAGAAGTTTGCTAATTTGTACGTCGTTTTTCCAGTGTATGCCATTGCCGTCCAAACCATTGGATTTTCCTCTACGTTTACTCTTTTTTGTGTTCCATGGCTACTTCTGAGTTTATCCACAAGTGCTTTCTTGTATCCATTATTTGCCGCTATGTTATATATTGTATTAAGCTCTCTCCAGTATGCTTCCTGTGTGAGCGGCGTTCTCTGAAGCCTATCCACTAAGTGCCTCAATGCTGCATTTTTGTGCTGTTGCGGATGGTTTGATGTAGAGTGTATTATGGTGTCCGTGGCAGTCGGTTTTCTATAAATGCCGTAGATGAACCTATTTGTTATTTTGTCAATCCCTATAGTTAGGTCCAGGTAGTTCATTATTCCATCTTTTTCTACTTCCATTGTGAACTCTATGTTGCTATGTTGCCTGTTGAGGAACTCTAGTATTTGCTCTTCGTTATCGTCATTTAGGATGCAGATGATGTCATCCACGTATCTAGCGTAGAATGCCACGCCTAACTTGGTTTTTAACTCCTGTATATATTTTCCTTCCAAGTTTTGCATGAATGTTTCCATGAGAATGGCCGATGTTGGGTTACCCATTCCTAGTCCGTTTGTCTGTCTATATATTTTGTTGTTGAACCGGAAATAGTTTTGCCGCAGCGTTGTTCTTAGCGCGTTGGTAATTTGCGCAGTTTTTACCTTATCTTCAGTTTTGTCCAGTAGTGTTTTGTTGACTATATCCATTGTATCTGTTAGTGGTATTGACGGGTATAAGTCCTTTATGTCAAAGGATACGAGTTTACTGCTCCTTGTGAGTTTAACGGTCTCAAGTCTTTGTAGTAGTTCTATCGTATTGCTTATTGTGTATTCGTGCCCTAGTTTCAGAGTGTCCTTTAAAATCGTTTTTAGATGTTTCGACAGTTTATAACCCGGCGCGGACCTAAAATTAATTATAGGTCTCATCGGCGTATCCTTCTTGTGGATTTTAGGTAACGCAATGAGTGGAGGAGCAGATGGATTCATTTGTGTTAGGGTATATGCCATCCTCTCGTCTATTATTTTGGTAGCATTTTTTATAACCTCTTTAACTTCGGTCTGGTATTTATCCGTGGGGTTATCCCTAATAATGCGGCATTTCATTTCCTCGATGAGCTTCTCTGTCTTTGCTATATATTCATCCTTACTGATTAGCACCGTTGTGTTTCCTTTGTCTGCCTTCGTTGTGACGATGTTGTTATTTTTTAGCTTTCGTTGTAGCCTTTTCAATATTTTCAGCTCCTTATTTCCTTTTTGTGCTTCCTGGGCTCTTACTTCCTTGCTTATGATTTCTCTGCACATGTGCCTTGCGTGCTCCTGTTCCTCATATGGAAGAAGCGATATTGCAACCTCTGCGTCTACTATCGCTTGCTCAGTTCTTTTTGCTTCATTGCTATCCGCGATGTTGTGCTTCAGGCCCTTCCCCAGAAGTTGCGCTTCTTCGTTGCTAATGGCCACTGTTGTTAGGTTTACGAACCTTTTGTTAAATTCGTGTGTTTGTTGACTGTTACTGTGATCGCGTCGGCCCGTTAACTGGTTTAATTTTCGGTTCAGTTTTTCATATTTGCGTTGCAGTTCGCGTTTGATTCCCGTCTCTATGTGGTCGAAGCAGTCCATCAATGCAGTCGTGGGCAAGAATCCGGACAATTGCAGATGTATCGTCAGTAGTTCGGTGTTTATCTTGTCTTTCTTAGCGTATAGGCTTTGTAATTCGAACTTTAAAAAGTCCTTTTCCGCCTTCCTGGTCGTTCTCCTACTTGCTTGGGTGTTGGTTTTTATTTTTATTCGCGCAAATTTCGGTGTAACATTCAATTCTAAACATTGCTTGTTGAACCAAATATTTGCCTTAGTCGTATGCATTTTTCGCAGTTTCCGTTCGTATTTCGTTAGTAGTCCATCCGTGTTTAAATTAAAAGCCTGACAGGCGGTAAGTGATTTATTTTGTTGTGTTGATCTTCCGACAGGGTAGTAAGCTGATTTTTGTTGGAACGATTTTCCGTCATCCCTTGTCAAGTTTGGTTTTGTGACAAACCGGTTTCGGCGTTCTGCCATTTTCAATGCCTAGTTTCGTTCTGGTCTGTGTCTATCCGCTGCGTTGTTTTTATAGTCCGTGGGTGCTGTGGCAGGTAATGTCAATCTATGTGTTCGTGGTAGGTAACGTTAATATGCGTGTGTGTGTGCGCGGTATCGATACGTCCGAATTGTTATCTGTCCCAAGGGTTGTTTTTGTAGGTATGTAGACATACCGCTTGTTAGCTAAGCGGTAGGTTGAGGTAGGTAGAAATCGGTGATTTTTGCAGTTTGGTTCATATTTCGTTTTTGCTTGTTCATTGTTACGTGTTTGGTTGCTGTACCTGCTGGCTTGTGCTGTTTTTTGTAAACTAGTTTTAAGGGTTCAAATATTTCGTCAGAGATAGTGTTGGTTTGTTCGTTTATGATCCTGCCGTCAAATGTTTTTAACTTGTATATCTCCATGTTCTCAAGTACATTAAGCCGCCGGCCTTTTCCTTGTACGTGAAGTATTCGAGCCGTTGTTTTTATGTTAGCTGGGGTGCAGTTGTTCTCGAACATGTGGTTCGCGAAATTAGATTCTGGTATTATGGTGGGTTTTCGTGTTTTTTTGTTGTAGTCCCTGATATGCTCTCGGAATCGTGTGCTTATTTTTCTTCCTGTTTGTCCTATGTAGCTGTATTGACATTCACAAGTAAGCCTATACACTCCGTGTCTGTTGAATGGGTCATCAGAATTAGTGTCGGTTCTTAGTTTTTGTCCGACGTTGTTAGATGTTCTGAATGCTGTGTTGATGTTATATCTTTTAAAGAAGTTTGCTAATTTGTACGTCGTTTTTCCAGTGTATGCCATTGCCGTCCAAACCATTGGATTTTCCTCTACGTTTACTCTTTTTTGTGTTCCATGGCTACTTCTGAGTTTATCCACAAGTGCTTTCTTGTATCCATTATTTGCCGCTATGTTATATATTGTATTAAGCTCTCTCCAGTATGCTTCCTGTGTGAGCGGCGTTCTCTGAAGCCTATCCACTAAGTGCCTCAATGCTGCATTTTTGTGCTGTTGCGGATGGTTTGATGTAGAGTGTATTATGGTGTCCGTGGCAGTCGGTTTTCTATAAATGCCGTAGTTGAACCTATTTGTTATTTTGTCAATCCCTATAGTTAGGTCCAGGTAGTTCATTATTCCATCTTTTTCTACTTCCATTGTAAACTCTATGTTGCTATGTTGCCTGTTGAGGAACTCTAGTATTTGCTCTTCGTTATCGTCATTTAGGATGCAGATGATGTCATCCACGTATCTAGCGTAGAATGCCACGCCTAACTTGGTTTTTAACTCCTGTATATATTTTCCTTCCAAGTTTTGCATGAATGTTTCCATGAGAATGGCCGATGTTGGGTTACCCATTCCTAGTCCGTTTGTCTGTCTATATATTTTGTTGTTGAACCGGAAATAGTTTTGCCGCAGCGTTGTTCTTAGCGCGTTGGTAATTTGCGCAGTTTTTACCTTATCTTCAGTTTTGTCCAGTAGTGTTTTGTTGACTATATCCATTGTATCTGTTAGTGGTATTGACGGGTATAAGTCCTTTATGTCAAAGGATACGAGTTTACTGCTCCTTGTGAGTTTAACGGTCTCAAGTCTTTGTAGTAGTTCTATCGTATTGCTTATTGTGTATTCGTGCCCTAGTTTCAGAGTGTCCTTTAAAATCGTTTTTAGATGTTTCGACAGTTTATAACCCGGCGCGGACCTAAAATTAATTATAGGTCTCATCGGCGTATCCTTCTTGTGGATTTTAGGTAACGCAATGAGTGGAGGAGCAGATGGATTCATTTGTGTTAGGGTATATGCCATCCTCTCGTCTATTATTTTGGTAGTATTTTTTATAACCTCTTTAACTTCGGTCTGGTATTTATCCGTGGGGTTATCCCTAATAATGCGGCATTTCATTTCCTCGATGAGCTTCTCTGTCTTTGCTATATATTCATCCTTACTGATTAGCACCGTTGTGTTTCCTTTGTCTGCCTTCGTTGTGACGATGTTGTTATTTTTTAGCTTTCGTTGTAGCCTTTTCAATATTTTCAGCTCCTTATTTCCTTTTTGTGCTTCCTGGGCTCTTACTTCCTTGCTTATGATTTCTCTGCACATGTGCCTTGCGTGCTCCTGTTCCTCATATGGAAGAAGCGATATTGCAACCTCTGCGTCTACTATCGCTTGCTCAGTTCTTTTTGCTTCATTGCTATCCGCGATGTTGTGCTTCAGGCCCTTCCCCAGAAGTTGCGCTTCTTCGTTGCTAATGGCCACTGTTGTTAGGTTTACGAACCTTTTGTTAAATTCGTGTGTTTGTTGACTGTTACTGTGATCGCGTCGGCACGTTAACTGGTCCAATTTTCGGTTCAGTTTTTCATATTTGCGTTGCAGTTCGCGTTTGATTCCCGTCTCTATGTGGTCGAAGCAGTCCATCAATGCAGTCGTGGGCAAGAATCCGGACAATTGCAGATGTATCCTCAGTAGTTCGGTGTTTATCTTGTCTTTCTTAGCGTATAGGCTTTGTAATTCGAACTTTAAAAAGTCCTTTTCCGCCTTCCTGGTCGTTCTCCTACTTGCTTGGGTGTTGGTTTTTATTTTTATTCGCGCAAATTTCGGTGTAACATTCAATTCTAAACATTGCTTGTTGAACCAAATATTTGCCTTAGTCGTATGCATTTTTCGCAGTTTCCGTTCGTATTTCGTTAGTAGTCCATCCGTGTTTAAATTAAAAGCCTGACAGGCGGTAAGTGATTTATTTTGTTGTGTTGATCTTCCGACAGGGTAGTAAGCTGATTTTTGTTGGAACGATTTTCCGTCATCCCTTGTCAAGTTTGGTTTTGTGACAAACCGGTTTCGGCGTTCTGCCATTTTCAATGCCTAGTTTCGTTCTGGTCTGTGTCTATCCGCTGCGTTGTTTTTATAGTCCGTGGGTGCTGTGGCAGGTAATGTCAATCTATGTGTTCGTGGTAGGTAACGTTAATATGCGTGTGTGTGTGCGCGGTATTGATACGTCCGAATTGTTATCTGTCCCAAGGGTTGTTTTTGTAGGTATGTAGACATACCGCTTGTTAGCTAAGCGGTAGGTTGAGGTAGGTAGAAATCGGTGATTTTTGCAGTTTGGTTCATATTTCGTTTTTGCTTGTTCATTGTTACGTGTTTGGTTGCTGTACCTGCTGGCTTGTGCTGTTTTTTGTAAACTAGTTTTAAGGGTTCAAATATTTCGTCAGAGATAGTGTTGGTTTGTTCGTTTATGATCCTGCCGTCAAATGTTTTTAACTTGTATATCTCCATGTTCTCAAGTACATTAAGCCGCCGGCCTTTTCCTTGTACGTGAAGTATTCGAGCCGTTGTTTTTATGTTAGCTGGGGTGCAGTTGTTCTCGAACATGTGGTTCGCGAAATTAGATTCTGGTATTATGGTGGGTTTTCGTGTTTTTTTGTTGTAGTCCCTGATATGCTCTCGGAATCGTGTGCTTATTTTTCTTCCTGTTTGTCCTATGTAGCTGTATTGACATTCACAAGTAAGCCTATACACTCCGTGTCTGTTGAATGGGTCATCAGAATTAGTGTCGGTTCTTAGTTTTTGTCCGACGTTGTTAGATGTTCTGAATGCTGTGTTGATGTTATATCTTTTAAAGAAGTTTGCTAATTTGTACGTCGTTTTTCCAGTGTATGCCATTGCCGTCCAAACCATTGGATTTTCCTCTACGTTTACTCTTTTTTGTGTTCCATGGCTACTTCTGAGTTTATCCACAAGTGCTTTCTTGTATCCATTATTTGCCGCTATGTTATATATTGTATTAAGCTCTCTCCAGTATGATTCCTGTGTGAGCGGCGTTCTCTGAAGCCTATCCACTAAGTGCCTCAATGCTGCATTTTTGTGCTGTTGCGGATGGTTTGATGTAGAGTGTATTATGGTGTCCGTGGCAGTCGGTTTTCTATAAATGCCGTAGTTGAACCTATTTGTTATTTTGTCAATCCCTATAGTTAGGTCCAGGTAGTTCATTATTCCATCTTTTTCTACTTCCATTGTGAACTCTATGTTGCTATGTTGCCTGTTGAGGAACTCTAGTATTTGCTCTTCGTTATCATCATTTAGGATGCAGATGATGTCATCCACGTATCTAGCGTAGAATGCCACGCCTAACTTGGTTTTTAACTCCTGTATATATTTTCCTTCCAAGTTTTGCATGAATGTTTCCATGAGAATGGCCGATGTTGGGTTACCCATTCCTAGTCCGTTTGTCTGTCTATATATTTTGTTGTTGAACCGGAAATAGTTTTGCCGCAGCGTTGTTCTTAGCGCGTTGGTAATTTGCGCAGTTTTTACCTTATCTTCAGTTTTGTCCAGTAGTGTTTTGTTGACTATATCCATTGTATCTGTTAGTGGTATTGACGGGTATAAGTCCTTTATGTCAAAGGATACGAGTTTACTGCTCCTTGTGAGTTTAACGGTCTCAAGTCTTTGTAGTAGTTCTATCGTATTGCTTATTGTGTATTCGTGCCCTAGTTTCAGAGTGTCCTTTAAAATCGTTTTTAGATGTTTCGACAGTTTATAACCCGGCGCGGACTTAAAATTAATTATAGGTCTCATCGGCGTATCCTTCTTGTGGATTTTAGGTAACGCAATGAGTGGAGGAGCAGATGGATTCATTTGTGTTAGGGTATATGCCATCCTCTCGTCTATTATTTTGGTAGCATTTTTTATAACCTCTTTAACTTCGGTCTGGTATTTATCCGTGGGGTTATCCCTAATAATGCGGCATTTCATTTCCTCGATGAGCTTCTCTGTCTTTGCTATATATTCATCCTTACTGATTAGCACCGTTGTGTTTCCTTTGTCTGCCTTCGTTGTGACGATGTTGTTATTTTTTAGCTTTCGTTGTAGCCTTTTCAATATTTTCAGCTCCTTATTTCCTTTTTGTGCTTCCTGGGCTCTTACTTCCTTGCTTATGATTTCTCTGCACATGTGCCTTGCGTGCTCCTGTTCCTCATATGGAAGAAGCGATATTGCAACCTCTGCGTCTACTATCGCTTGCTCAGTTCTTTTTGCTTCATTGCTATCCGCGATGTTGTGCTTCAGGCCCTTCCCCAGAAGTTGCGCTTCTTCGTTGCTAATGGCCACTGTTGTTAGGTTTACGAACCTTTTGTTAAATTCGTGTGGTTGTTGACTGTTACTGTGATCGCGTCGGCCCGTTAACTGTTCCAATTTTCGGTTGTTTTTCATATTTGCGTTGCAGTTCGCGTTTGATTCCCGTCTCTATGTGGTCGAAGCAGTCCATCAATGCAGTCGTGGGCAAGAATCCGGACAATTGCAGATGTATCCTCAGTAGTTCGGTGTTTATCTTGTCTTTCTTAGCGTATAGGCTTTGTAATTCGAACTTTAAAAAGTCCTTTTCCGCCTTCCTGGTCGTTCTCCTACTTGCTTGGGTGTTGGTTTTTATTTTTATTCGCGCAAATTTCGGTGTAACATTCAATTCTAAACATTGCTTGTTGAACCAAATATTTGCCTTAGTCGTATGCATTTTTCGCAGTTTCCGTTCGTATTTCGTTAGTAGTCCATCCGTGTTTAAATTAAAAGCCTGACAGGCGGTAAGTGATTTATTTTGTTGTGTTGATCTTCCGACTGCATTGATGGACTGCTTCGACCACATAGAGACGGGAATCAAACGCGAACTGCAACGCAAATATGAAAAACTGAACCGAAAATTGGACCAGTTAACGGGCCGACGCGATCACAGTAACAGTCAACAACCACACGAATTTAACAAAAGGTTCGTAAACCTAACAACAGTGGCCATTAGCAACGAAGAAGCGCAACTTCTGGGGAAGGGCCTGAAGCACAACATCGCGGATAGCAATGAAGCAAAAAGAACTGAGCAAGCGATAGTAGACGCAGAGGTTGCAATATCGCTTCTTCCATATGAGGAACAGGAGCACGCAAGGCACATGTGCAGAGAAATCATAAGCAAGGAAGTAAGAGCCCAGGAAGCACAAAAAGGAAATAAGGAGCTGAAAATATTGAAAAGGCTACAACGAAAGCTAAAAAATAACAACATCGTCACAACGAAGGCAGACAAAGGAAACACAACGGTGCTAATCAGTAAGGATGACTATATAGCAAAGACAGAGAAGCTCATCGAGGAAATGAAATGCCGCATTATTAGGGATAACCCCACGGATAAATACCAGACCGAAGTTAAAGAGGTTATAAAAAATGCTACCAAAATAATAGACGAGAGGATGGCATATACCCTAACACAAATGAATCCATCTGCTCCTCCACTCATTGCGTTACCTAAAATCCACAAGAAGGATACGCCGATGAGACCTATAATTAATTTTAGGTCCGCGCCGGGTTATAAACTGTCGAAACATCTAAAAAACGATTTTAAAGGACACTCTGAAACTAGGGCACGAATACACAATAAGCAATACGATAGAACTACTACAAAGACTTGAGACCGTTAAACTCACAAGGAGCAGTAAACTCGTATCCTTTGACATAAAGGACTTATACCCGTCAATACCACTAACAGATACAATGGATATAGTCAACAAAACACTACTGGACAAAACTGAAGATAAGGTAAAAACTGCGCAAATTACCAACGCGCTAAGAACAACGCTGCGGCAAAACTATTTCCGGTTCAACAACAAAATATATAGACAGACAAACGGACTAGGAATGGGTAACCCAACATCGGCCATTCTCATGGAAACATTCATGCAAAACTTGGAAGGAAAATATATACAGGAGTTAAAAACCAAGTTAGGCGTGGCATTCTACGCTAGATACGTGGATGACATCATCTGCATCCTAAATGACGATAACGAAGAGCAAATACTAGAGTTCCTCAACAGGCAACATAGCAACATAGAGTTCACAATGGAAGTAGAAAAAGATGGAATAATGAACTACCTGGACCTAACTATAGGGATTGACAAAATAACAAATAGGTTCAACTACGGCATTTATAGAAAACCGACTGCCACGGACACCATAATACACTCTACATCAAACCATCCGCAACAGCACAAAAATGCAGCATTGAGGCACTTAGTGGATAGGCTTCAGAGAACGCCGCTCACACAGGAAGCATACTGGAGAGAGCTTAATACAATATATAACATAGCGGCAAATAATGGATACAAGAAAGCACTTGTGGATAAACTCAGAAGTAGCCATGGAACACAAAAAAGAGTAAACGTAGAGGAAAATCCAATGGTTTGGACGGCAATGGCATACACTGGAAAAACGACGTACAAATTAGCAAACTTCTTTAAAAGATATAACATCAACACAGCATTCAGAACATCTAACAACGTCGGACAAAAACTAAGAACCGACACTAATTCTGATGACCCATTCAACAGACACGGAGTGTATAGGCTTACTTGTGAATGTCAATACAGCTACATAGGACAAACAGGAAGAAAAATAAGCACACGATTCCGAGAGCATATCAGGGACTACAACAAAAAAACACGAAAACCCACCATAATACCAGAATCTAATTTCGCGAACCACATGTTCGAGAACAACTGCACCCCAGCTAACATAAAAACAACGGCTCGAATACTTCACGTACAAGGAAAAGGCCGGCGGCTTAATGTACTTGAGAACATGGAGATATACAAGTTAAAAACATTTGACGGCAGGATCATAAACGAACAAACCAACACTATCTCTGACGAAATATTTGAACCCTTAAAACTAGTTTACAAAAAACAGCACAAGCCAGCAGGTACAGCAACCAAACACGTAACAATGAACAAGCAAAAACGAAATATGAACCAAACTGCAAAAATCACCGATTTCTACCTACCTCAACCTACCGCTTAGCTAACACGCGGTATGTCTACATACCTACAAAAACAACCCTTGGGACAGATAACAATTCGGACGTATCAATACCGCGCACACACACACGCATATTAACGTTACCTACCACGAACACATAGATTGACATTACCTGCCACAGCACCCACGGACTATAAAAACAACGCAGCGGATAGACACAGACCAGAACGAAACTAGGCATTGAAAATGGCAGAACGCCGAAACCGGTTTGTCACAAAACCAAACTTGACAAGGGATGACGGAAAATCGTTCCAACAAAAATCAGCTTACTACCCTGTCGGAAGATCAACACAACAAAATAAATCACTTACCGCCTGTCAGGCTTTTAATTTAAACACGGATGGACTACTAACGAAATACGAACGGAAACTGCGAAAAATGCATACGACTAAGGCAAATATTTGGTTCAACAAGCAATGTTTAGAATTGAATGTTACACCGAAATTTGCGCGAATAAAAATAAAAACCAACACCCAAGCAAGTAGGAGAACGACCAGGAAGGCGGAAAAGGACTTTTTAAAGTTCGAATTACAAAGCCTATACGCTAAGAAAGACAAGATAAACACCGAACTACTGAGGATACATCTGCAATTGTCCGGATTCTTGCCCACGACTGCATTGATGGACTGCTTCGACCACATAGAGACGGGAATCAAACGCGAACTGCAACGCAAATATGAAAAACTGAACCGAAAATTGGACCAGTTAACGGGCCGACGCGATCACAGTAACAGTCAACAAACACACGAATTTAACAAAAGGTTCGTAAACCTAACAACAGTGGCCATTAGCAACGAAGAAGCGCAACTTCTGGGGAAGGGCCTGAAGCACAACATCGCGGATAGCAATGAAGCAAAAAGAACTGAGCAAGCGATAGTAGACGCAGAGGTTGCAATATCGCTTCTTCCATATGAGGACCAGGAGCACGCAAGGCACATGTGCAGAGAAATCATAAGCAAGGAAGTAAGAGCCCAGGAAGCACAAAAAGGAAATAAGGAGCTGAAAATATTGAAAAGGCTACAACGAAAGCTAAAAAATAACAACATCGTCACAACGAAGGCAGACAAAGGAAACACAACGGTGCTAATCAGTAAGGATGAATATATAGCAAAGACAGAGAAGCTCATCGAGGAAATGAAATGCCGCATTATTAGGGATAACCCCACGGATAAATACCAGACCGAAGTTAAAGAGGTTATAAAAAATGCTACCAAAATAATAGACGAGAGGATGGCATATACCCTAACACAAATGAATCCATCTGCTCCTCCACTCATTGCGTTACCTAAAATCCACAAGAAGGATACGCCGATGAGACCTATAATTAATTTTAAGTCCGCGCCGGGTTATAAACTGTCGAAACATCTAAAAACGATTTTAAAGGACACTCTGAAACTAGGGCACGAATACACAATAAGCAATACGATAGAACTACTACAAAGACTTGAGACCGTTAAACTCACAAGGAACAGTAAACTCGTGTCCTTTGACATAAAGGACTTATACCCGTCAATACCACTAACAGATACAATGGATATAGTCAACAAAACACTACTGGACAAAACTGAAGATAAGGTAAAAACTGCGCAAATTACGAACGCGCTAAGAACAACGCTGCGGCAAAACTATTTCCGGTTCAACAACAAAATATATAGACAGACAAACGGACTAGGAATGGGTAACCCAACATCGGCCATTCTCATGGAAACATTCATGCAAAACTTGGAAGGAAAATATATACAGGAGTTAAAAACCAAGTTAGGCGTGGCATTCTACGCTAGATACGTGGATGACATCATCTGCATCCTAAATGACGATAACGAAGAGCAAATACTAGAGTTCCTCAACAGGCAACATAGCAACATAGAGTTCACAATGGAAGTAGAAAAAGATGGAATAATGAACTACCTGGACCTAACTATAGGGATTGACAAAATAACAAATAGGTTCAACTACGGCATTTATAGAAAACCGACTGCCACGGACACCATAATACACTCTACATCAAACCATCCGCAACAGCACAAAAATGCAGCATTGAGGCACTTAGTGGATAGGCTTCAGAGAACGCCGCTCACACAGGAAGCATACTGGAGAGAGCTTAATACAATATATAACATAGCGGCAAATAATGGATACAAGAAAGCACTTGTGGATAAACTCAGAAGTAGCCATGGAACACAAAAAAGAGTAAACGTAGAGGAAAATCCAATGGTTTGGACGGCAATGACATACACTGGAAAAACGACGTACAAATTAGCAAACTTCTTTAAAAGATATAACATCAACACAGCATTCAGAACATCTAACAACGTCGGACAAAAACTAAGAACCGACACTAATTCTGATGACCCATTCAACAGACACGGAGTGTATAGGCTTACTTGTGAATGTCAATACAGCTACATAGGACAAACAGGAAGAAAAATAAGCACACGATTCCGAGAGCATATCAGGGACTACAACAAAAAAACACGAAAACCCACCATAATACCAGAATCTAATTTCGCGAACCACATGTTCGAGAACAACTGCACCCCAGCTAACATAAAAACAACGGCTCGAATACTTCACGTACAAGGAAAAGGCCGGCGGCTTAATGTACTTGAGAACATGGAGATATACAAGTTAAAAACATTTGACGGCAGGATCATAAACGAACAAACCAACACTATCTCTGACGAAATATTTGAACCCTTAAAACTAGTTTACAAAAAACAGCACAAGCTAGCAGGTACAGCAACCAAACACGTAACAATGAACAAGCAAAAACGAAATATGAACCAAACTGCAAAAATCACCGATTTCTACCTACCTCAACCTACCGCTTAGCTAACAAGCGGTATGTCTACATACCTACAAAAACAACCCTTGGGACAGATAACAATTCGGACGTATCAATACCGCGCACACACACACGCATATTAACGTTACCTACCACGAACACATAGATTGACATTACCTGCCACAGCACCCACGGACTATAAAAACAACGCAGCGGATAGACACAGACCAGAACGAAACTAGGCATTGAAAATGGCAGAACGCCGAAACCGGTTTGTCACAAAACCAAACTTGACAAGGGATGACGGAAAATCGTTCCAACAAAAATCAGCTTACTACCCTGTCGGAAGATCAACACAACAAAATAAATCACTTACCGCCCGTCAGGCTTTTAATTTAAACACGGATGGACTACTAACGAAATACGAACGGAAACTGCGAAAAATGCATACGACTAAGGCAAATATTTGGTTCAACAAGCAATGTTTAGAATTGAATGTTACACCGAAATTTGCGCGAATAAAAATAAAAACCAACACCCAAGCAAGTAGGAGAACGACCAGGAAGGCGGAAAAGGACTTTTTAAAGTTCGAATTACAAAGCCTATACGCTAAGAAAGACAAGATAAACACCGAACTACTGAGGATACATCTGCAATTGTCCGGATTCTTGCCCACGACTGCATTGATGGACTGCTTCGACCACATAGAGACGGGAATCAAACGCGAACTGCAACGCAAATATGAAAAACAACCGAAAATTGGAACAGTTAACGGGCCGACGCGATCACAGTAACAGTCAACAAACACACGAATTTAACAAAAGGTTCGTAAACCTAACAACAGTGGCCATTAGCAACGAAGAAGCGCAACTTCTGGGGAAGGGCCTGAAGCACAACATCGCGGATAGCAATGAAGCAAAAAGAACTGAGCAAGCGATAGTAGACGCAGAGGTTGCAATATCGCTTCTGTCATATGAGGAACAGGAGCACGCAAGGCACATGTGCAGAGAAATCATAAGCAAGGAAGTAAGAGCCCAGGAAGCACAAAAAGGAAATAAGGAGCTGAAAATATTGAAAAGGCTACAACGAAAGCTAAAAAATAACAACATCGTCACAACGAAGGCAGACAAAGGAAACACAACGGTGCTAATCAGTAAGGATGAATATATAGCAAAGACAGAGAAGCTCATCGAGGAAATGAAATGCCGCATTATTAGGGATAACCCCACGGATAAATACCAGACCGAAGTTAAAGAGGTTATAAAAAATGCTACCAAAATAATAGACGAGAGGATGGCATATACCCTAACACAAATGAATCCATCTGCTCCTCCACTCATTGCGTTACCTAAAATCCACAAGAAGGATACGCCGATGAGACCTATAATTAATTTTAAGTCCGCGCCGGGTTATAAACTGTCGAAACATCTAAAAACGATTTTAAAGGACACTCTGAAACTAGGGCACGAATACACAATAAGCAATACGATAGAACTACTACAAAGACTTGAGACCGTTAAACTCACAAGGAGCAGTAAACTCGTATCCTTTGACATAAAGGACTTATACCCGTCAATACCACTAACAGATACAATGGATATAGTCAACAAAACACTACTGGACAAAACTGAAGATAAGGTAAAAACTGCGCAAATTACCAACGCGCTAAGAACAACGCTGCGGCAAAACTATTTCCGGTTCAACAACAAAATATATAGACAGACAAACGGACTAGGAATGGGTAACCCAACATCGGCCATTCTCATGGAAACATTCATGCAAAACTTGGAAGGAAAATATATACAGGAGTTAAAAACCAAGTTAGGCGTGGCATTCTACGCTAGATACGTGGATGACATCATCTGCATCCTAAATGACGATAACGAAGAGCAAATACTAGAGTTCCTCAACAGGCAACATAGCAACATAGAGTTCACAATGGAAGTAGAAAAAGATGGAATAATGAACTACCTGGACCTAACTATAGGGATTGACAAAATAACAAATAGGTTCAACTACGGCATTTATAGAAAACCGACTGCCACGGACACCATAATACACTCTACATCAAACCATCCGCAACAGCACAAAAATGCAGCATTGAGGCACTTAGTGGATAGGCTTCAGAGAACGCCGCTCACACAGGAAGCATACTGGAGAGAGCTTAATACAATATATAACATAGCGGCAAATAATGGATACAAGAAAGCACTTGTGGATAAACTCAGAAGTAGCCATGGAACACAAAAAAGAGTAAACGTAGAGGAAAATCCAATGGTTTGGACGGCAATGACATACACTGGAAAAACGACGTACAAATTAGCAAACTTCTTTAAAAGATATAACATCAACACAGCATTCAGAACATCTAACAACGTCGGACAAAAACTAAGAACCGACACTAATTCTGATGACCCATTCAACAGACACGGAGTGTATAGGCTTACTTGTGAATGTCAATACAGCTACATAGGACAAACAGGAAGAAAAATAAGCACACGATTCCGAGAGCATATCAGGGACTACAACAAAAAAACACGAAAACCCACCATAATACCAGAATCTAATTTCGCGAACCACATGTTCGAGAACAACTGCACCCCAGCTAACATAAAAACAACGGCTCGAATACTTCACGTACAAGGAAAAGGCCGGCGGCTTAATGTACTTGAGAACATGGAGATATACAAGTTAAAAACATTTGACGGCAGGATCATAAACGAACAAACCAACACTATCTCTGACGAAATATTTGAACCCTTAAAACTAGTTTACAAAAAACAGCACAAGCCAGCAGGTACAGCAACCAAACACGTAACAATGAACAAGCAAAAACGAAATATGAACCAAACTGCAAAAATCACCGATTTCTACCTACCTCAACCTACCGCTTAGCTAACAAGCGGTATGTCTACATACCTACAAAAACAACCCTTGGGACAGATAACAATTCGGACGTATCAATACCGCGCACACACACACGCATATTAACGTTACCTACCACGAACACATAGATTGACATTACCTGCCACAGCACCCACGGACTATAAAAACAACGCAGCGGATAGACACAGACCAGAACGAAACTAGGCATTGAAAATGGCAGAACGCCGAAACCGGTTTGTCACAAAACCAAACTTGACAAGGGATGACGGAAAATCGTTCCAACAAAAATCAGTTTCTAAATGTGTCTTCATGTTCGGACCCGTGACAGTTATATCGTCTTGGTATACCACTACATGTTTTATATCTCTAAATAAATTTTCCATACTTTTTTGAAAAATTGCCGCAGCAGTTTTAACACCAAAAGGAAGTCGTTTTACTTTAAAGATTCCTACATGTGTACTCCAAGTACAAATCAATTGCGAGATTTCATCTAATAGAAATTGGTTATATGCTTGCGATAGGTCAAGCTTTGTGAATAATTCGCCCCCTTGCAGAGCAGCAAAGATCTCGTCGATCCTAGGCAAGGGGTATTTGAAGTTGTCAAGAAATTTATTAATTGTGACCTTGTAATCTGCACAAACTCGAATGTCTCCATCTGCTTTAAGTATGGGTACTAACGGGGTACCCCAGTCAGAGTTGTCAACTTGTTCTAACATGCCCTGTTTTACCAAATCTTTTATCTTGGCCTCAATCTTATCTTTCCACGCTAAAGGTACGGGTCGGGGTTTGAAAAATATTGGATTTGCATTGTCGCATAATTTTAACGATATTTGATCGCCATTAAATGCCCCGAGATCACTACTAAATACATCGGAATATTCGTCTTTAATTGAATTCGCAACGGCACCGTGATCACTAGATGGGTAAATAGAATTAACTTGAACTAGGTCGAAGCCAAAGGCCCGTAAAAAGCTACGCCCTAGCAATGGAGGGTTTTCTGTCTTGGTTATCAGTACAACAGTCATTTTGGCATAACTTTTGTACTTAATCAATGCATCGAACTCACCCAATATTGAGATACGCTGACCGCTGTAGTCCACATACGGAACTTTACACTTTCTTATTCTCGGTCTTTCAATAATTTGTTGATATAAAGAAGCCGAAATCAGAGTACACGGAGCCCCCGTATCACATGCTGCGTCTACTTTCACACCATTTATTAGAACTGATAGTGTGTAGGCTCCGCCTGCGGTATTCGTACTTTGAACACTAAAAATAGAATTAAAAAATGCATAATCATTATCACTACATAAATAATAATTTGAGTTCGATACACAGTTCACAGCATTGCTCTTATTTTGCCTGCTTCTGCATACTGATGCCAAGTGCCCGACTTTGTTGCATTTGTAACACTTGCTATCTTTGTACTTGCATGCTGCTTCTTCGTGATTTCGCCATCCGCAGTGACAGCATGGCTTCTTTTTGTTGGAGCTATTCTTCGCATTAGTTGCATTGGCCGCTGCTTTGTTGTTGTTGCTCTTTGCTGCTTGTCTTGAGTGCGCAGATCTCTTTACAAAATTTACGGAGCCATCTTCGTGTGCTGCAGTTTTCGCTGTCAAAGTACGAGATGCTAATTTTGTTTCGACTATTAACGCTTTCCTCAATGCTTGGTCTAATGTTAACTTTTCGTCATCCTCACAAATCCGTTCGAAAATTTCATTGGGCAATCCCACTACAAATTTATCCAGCACAAAAGCGTCTAAATTTGCGCCAAACTTACAGTTTAGAGCCAATTTCTTGACTCTGGCATACCATGTGGCAACAGTTTCTTCATCATGTCTGGAAGCTACGTGAAATTTTCGACGTTCATGAAAAATTATTGTGGGTGGTGTGAACTGAGCGTGTAACATTTCACACAATTCTTTGTACGCTTTTGATGACGGGCTACTTGGACTGCACAAACTGTGTATTACACTATATGCGTCCGTACCAATTGACTTTAGCAATATCGCTTTTTTTGCGTTGTCATCTGTGCACTTAACCTCACAAAAGTGTATCTCCAACCGCTCCTTCCATATGTCCCAAGACATTTGTGCTGGTGAGAACTCCGGAATATTTGTTGACTGGAACAAAGTGATATTTGAGGTTGTGCCTGCATCGCTTGGGTTGGGCATCATCCTCGTCGCCAATTTGTAATGTCCTTGTATATATTATATACGTATTTAGCAGCAAATGATACGCACGCGGTGAAGGTCAAAATCCAAGTCCCTTTTTTTTATTCTTTTTCTTTCTCCTTACGTTCTATGTTTCTTACTTCTAATAATAGAGTTGCCGGATTGGTGAGATTAAAAGTAATTCAATGTGGATATCTCACAGTTCCCATCTTTCCTTCGCTTGTCGGTAGGTAGGTTCGTTTAGCATCAGGATGCACGTGCCCTGCCTAATGTCCGTATGTTCCGGGACCCATGTGAGGTTCACACAATTCTTTTTAGCTATCTCTTGAAGAGATTGGAGACAGTTTAGTGTTACTTCAAAATTCAATGAGTAGGAGCCATTCAATTCAGAACCGTCGGTGTATATGGATGTGTCATGTCTATCTCAGGCATATTCTAACCCCATTTATGCTGATCATGCTAGACTTTTGAACTTAACCAAAGAAATTCGGGCCCATAGCAGACCACCATACGATGGCCCCATATAGTATGTGGGTCTTATAACCGCGGAACAAAACCATTTGCATATTTTGGGGCTAAGTCCTAAATTTGTAAAGTGAGCCACCTAAAATTTGTTGGAAGGCCATATATTTTAGTGAAATTCGGTGGGATGGCTAACAACGATTAAACAAAAGTACATATTTCACAATTTTTCGAAATTCCAAATATTTTCAAAATAAACATCTTTCCACGGTTCCAAAGTTTTTGTTTAATTTCTTGCGACTTCAGTCCGATTTTGCTCATTTCTGAAATGTTGATACAAGATGGAATCCTCTTCTAAACTACATTCTTATTTTTTCAAAAACTATTCGCAACTTTTTAATATTTGTGAAAAAAAATGGAGCCCTGTAATGTAACAGCAGTAATTTACATCTTTACACAGCACGTACCGAAAAAAATTTACATATAAAGTTAATTACAACCCAACAAGCAAAGTAAACTTAAAATAAATGTAAAGCTTTCCGAAACAAGCATTTAGCTTACTTTTTAGTTTACAAAATTTGAAAGCAAGCATTGAAAGGAATTGCAAAAGTTATTGAAAATTTTGATAAATGTTCATTTGCGTATAAAATTTGTTAGCGATTATGTCTGGCCATGTTGTACAAAATAATTATGCTTGTTGTTATTATTATTAACTGTGCAATTAAAGATATGTTTGATGTCATGAGTGGACATATCACTTGCAGGGAATGTATTTGGATAGGTAAGATTGACACTAGTCTCCCTGGGAAGGGCACTCTCTTCTTCAGCTCTTCTAAATTTGGACGGCGGATCTTCGCCCAAGAGAGACATAAAAGTTGATGCAAGTTTTTTACCAGCCCTTCACTGTAAGCAGCATTGTAACAGTTGTTCCGTGGATCTCGCTGGAACCCTATGGAGTCCTCAGCAGCGGTCCGAGTGAATGAGGTATAAGTGGCTATGTCAAAAATTGCTCCAGGTGGTGTGTGAGCACACTACCGACTGCAAGGACTCTCGATCGTTATTTGAAACTCGAAAATTGGGCACATTGGGGAGACATTGGATCTATTTGCAGTTGACCCCAACTAAATCAAGTTGCAGTCGTAGCTTTGTGGATCTTTTTATGCTGCAGCTTAGTATCGCAGACAACCATGTTTTGGCCGCGGTCTCTTCCCGTTGGAAGTTGGTATGACATGAAGGCAAAACTTTGATATCATGGCGGGGTCAGCACTTATTTGCTTTATATAATGTGTCATAGACTCAGGACTCCAACGCAAGGGCGTAGATAAATCATAAACTGAAGAACCTCGAGTTTGTGCTTATTTGTGGCGGATAGTGTCAAGGAGTTTGACTACTTGAGAACCTGCCTTAATGGAAATTAGTCAAGCACTCTCTCGATGAATAAAGGTCACTTCTATGTCGTTCCTCAACCCGGCATGATATATTTGTAAGAAATCGTGGACGTAGCATATAAGCCTTGCAGTGTTAGATATAAAGGTTCTCATAGTTTTGGTTGTTAAAGTTATGAATTCAAAGCAAATTTACTCATCCGCTAAATCCCTATCTACACACTCCTTTGACAACGGAGGGAAGAGGACGCCTCTACTTGGCTGGGAAAATCCGGACGAATTTATGCTCCCTGGTTTGTTCGAATGTGGGTAATTATCGCTTTGAAGGGATCTCTTTTGAAATAATGAAAAATATTGCCCGAAAAGTCCATCAACATCCATTGAAATACGTTTTTATACACCAATTGACTTTTCGCTTTTCAAGTACTTTCACAATTCCTTTGAGGAATGTAATGGGAAATTCGAGAGTACTTTTGGAACTCCTTGTAATGTAATTTGAAAAATTTCAATTCCTTTTCAAAGCATTGGGAAACAATTTTTTTAATTTAGCCTCAAAAAGAGGAAAATACTTTTGGTACATTTTTTTAAGAAATTGAAATGTAATCAATTCCTTTTGTGTGGTTAAGATGCAGCCATGAAAGTTTTATGAAAAGAATTTGAAATTTTTAAATTTAAATTTTTAATTAAAATGATTATTAATAAGTGAAAACAATAATAATTTTCATAAAAATTCAAAATGTGAAAAATTATTATTCTTGGCCTTGAGCTCGTTTCATGAATACTTGAAAATGTGCAGGCCGTAAATCAACAAAATTGTTGGTATAAAAAATCAATAACAAAACCGAGAGCACACGGTAAGGCAGTTCTGATGATAAAACAGACCTGTCAAAAATCCATCATGATCACACTACTAACTGTCAAATGGCGGAAGTGGTTCATGCATATGGTAAAGATAAGAATAGAACTAGGAGTTTAGATGACATCAAAACCAGCGTAATGTTAGCTTAATGGTTAGCAATGCGTGCCAAAATTTCTCTGATGAGTGAAGTCTAGCAGCTTCCGAAATGGATCTATAAAACATTTTTCCTACTCTATTCAATCAAAAAACTTTTAATAATTAATTAAAATGATTATTAATAAGTGAAAACAATAATAATTTTCATAAAAATTCAAAAAGTGAAAAATTATTATTTTTGGCCTTGAGCTCGTTTCATGAATACTTGAAAATGTACAGGCCGTAAATCAACAAAATTGTTGGTATAAAAAATCAATAACAAAACCGAGAGCACACGGTAAGGCAGTTCTGATGATAAAACAGATCTGTCAAAAATCCATCATGATCACACTACTAACTGTCAAATGGCGGAAGTGGTTCATGCATATGGTAAAAAGAAGAATAGAACTAGGAGTTTAGATGACATCAAAACATTGTTTACCCGTACTAGTTTGGCATCTTCTTTTGCGAATCGGAGTGGAAGGTAATGGATGAAGGTACTCAGGAGAGTGTAATGAAGGAAATCGCGTTCAGAGTTGTTTTAAAGTAAAAACTGGAACTAAAAACTTCAATTTAAACTGAAATATACATTCTATAGTAACTGATAACGTGTTATAACTGCTTTATATTCAATAATTTGGGAGTTTCAAGTCTTCATGTTCAATATTGCAGTATTTAAATTTGATTGTTTTATTACTGCATACAACGCACCCTGTGTGGTTTGTGTGTGTGTGCAGATTCGGAGTAAGTTGCGCTACTAGTAGACATATATCGTACTATGCATCAAAACCAGCGTAATGTTAGCTTAATGTTTAGCAATGCGTGCCAAAATTTTTCTGATGAGTGAAGTCTAGCAGCTTCCGAAATGGATCTATAAGAAAAGCTATGGCAGTTGTCTCTAAACATTTTTCCTACTCTATTCAATCAAAAAACTTTTAATAATTAATTAAAATGATTATTAATAAGTGAAAACAATAATAATTTTCATAAAAATTTAAAAAGTGAAAAATTATTATTCTTGGCCTCGTTTCATGAATACTTGAAAATGTACAGTCCGTAAATCAACAAAATTGTTGGTATAAAAAATCAATGAAATTTTTTAAGATGAAAAAAAAAAACAAAAAATTGACAAATGGTATATTTTTTGTAAACATTTTCATTTCACTTCTAATGTTAAATAATTTGTAAAAATTCGTTTGGAACCCTGCTAGACATGTATCAGTCAATTGAGGAATCAATTGACAGATATGGCTGATGGAAATATATGTCAGCCTGTAGAGCAAAATTTCCATCAATTTTTTTAGAGCAACATGACAAAACTGTATAAACAATTCGTATACGTGTATTGTTGTGCGTTTCGCTCTTACTAATGAAGTTTTGTATAAGGCTGTCCTTGTCTTTAACTGCCCGCTTTTCACTCAACTCTGTTATAGATATCAGTCAGCTTTGAGTAAATAAAGCTGAAGCAGAAACCTATCACGCCTGTATAAATAAAATTAGACCTGATTTAAAATTCATTCACATATTTATTTAAATATGTATTTTTAATTAATTTTATTAATATAATATTAATTGTAGAACGCACTATGTACTAAGATAATATAATAATATAATACATTTTGATAATATATATGGCATTGTGTTAAAGTAGCGCATACACGTTGTTTAATTAATTTCATTAAATATAATAATAGAATATATAATATATCGAGTGAGACTTGTATGAGCGATATGGAATGTAGAATCTTGTAGTTGTAGCTGTTAAATGTGATCAACAATAAATTATATACAATCATACAAAGCTGCGTTGCCATTGTGGCGATGTTAATTTGAGTGCGTTAGTTTAAGGATTATTTCTTGTTTATTCTCTTCTTTATAATTATTAAATTGATGCGCCTACAAGTTGTTGTTGTTCAACATCATTTATTAATATATATATAATTATGTGTGGCTTAAGCCTTGTTCTTGTATACTGTGCATTGTTTTGTACACATCATTTTTTGTTTTGTACACGTTCTTTTAAACAATGTTGCTCAACTACCCTTTCTTCGGTTTGTTGCAAATCGGAGATGGCTGCGTGTTGCACAAGCAACTCATCGGACATGTGCTCCTGTGTAAAAAGAAAAGTATTTTGTTAATAAATACCGTCAAGTAATAAAAATCGGAGTTAATAAGGGTATGCGATATAGATGATTCTAATATATAAAGCAATAAATACTTAGTTCATGAACTGGACAATTTTTAAGTTTTGCTAAAGTTCTGACTCAAATATTTACATTAGAAAATTTCGTAACAGAATAATTGCCACATTTCCACTTACACCAAGTGACCGCAACAACGACAAATCATTCTCTCACAACTGTCCATTACTTGTTTTAGTTTCGATACATGAAAACGCAAATGTGCCGATTGTTTACCCAAAGCTCGTATACATTCTTTAAGTGCTAATAGTGATGAATTCAAATAGGCCAATGTTTGGCCACATGTACGCGCCGTATTGCCATGTTGTATGAGCTTGAGTTCTTCGTCGGCGCTATCACCCACTTTTTCGGTTAAGCCCACTACTTGTACTGTAATAAAATAAACGTATAGTTTAATATAAAATGTGAATAATATACAACTATTTATGTACTCACCATAGCTGTACATAGTTTACGGAATGCTGCGCAAATGTGATCAACAATAAATTTTATAAAATATAAATGCAATTGTGACATTTGTAAACATTGTACTTTCAAGTATTTAAGCTGTGCGAGAATGGTAGTATTGTAAAGTGTGGTGCGTATAAGCTTTATGCGTGCAACAGAAGATATTTAGGTAATTGCTTCCTTTAGGAGACAACTGCTAAAACACGTCCAAAAATATCGGGAGAGGTATCAAACAATGCGTTTTGACTTCGGCATCAACAATCCGAAAGCGGATTTTAAATTTTTTGTTTCAGTGAAAAGTTATTCGCGAATACCCAAAAATTACCGAGGTCCGATCCCAAAAAGGGGGCTTGATCCAAGGTATTTATGTGCAGAACACCTTCCTGGTAGGCGGCTACCGGTCGCGCTTCAAAACAATAACCCTTAGGCGGTCCAACACCGGCTACGCGGTCCACAGTATTTCTGCGCAGAACACACTTTTGCACTTTTCGGTGCACCCTTATCTGTGATTACAACAACCATATGGAAATGACAGAGAGATTTCAACTTTGATTGCAAATATCTCTTCACTGAAACAAAAACTCGCAAATCCGCTTCCGGATTATTGTTACCGAGGTCAAAACGCGTATTTTCATACCTTCCCGATAATTTCGGACGCGTTTTAGCAGTTGTCTCCTAAAGGAGTTACCGAATCCAAGCCCTCAACAGCATATGCACTTACCTCTGAGGCATCTACATATGCTGATAAGGACATGTAATCGTTTCGCTCATTATCACCACATGCACCGCCTTCACACTCAACAACACTTCCACGTTCCAATTGTAGAGGTATTGTCCAAAATGTTGTAAAAGTATTGGAGTATCCATCAGCATGCTCTAGCAGGGAAGTTTATAAAAAGTTTTGCCAAGAAAACGAGCAGTTTCAACAAGGTTGGATAAGAGTGATATTTTAGAAGAGTAGGTTCAATTAAACAGATAAGGAGATGTTTATGCAGGGCAAGTATTTGGTATGGTGGCGCTCAGTCTGGATAAGTAAGAGTTTCACCTGTTACAACATTCAGAGCGAAATTGCTCCACCATGACTCTAGTCTCCCTTGAATGACTAGGTTTGTGGCAGTTCAGTAAAAACTCTCTGCTCAACAGTTCCGCGTGCTTACGAACATTGAGCATTTCAGCTTTTTGGTGGAGGGCTCGGATGACGTAGGAAGACATCCTTTCTCAGTTCTGACTAGCAACTTCCTGCAGTTGGTGTCAGCAAGGTTGGGCGACCATATGGGCACATCGTAATCAATACCGGTCGGCTAATATCCTTATATGTAGCAAGAAATGTTTCTTTATCTTTTCCCCAAGTACTGCCGGCCAACGACTTGAGGATCCTGTTGCTGGCCTGTACCTTTGAGACTGTTGTCGAAAGTCACACCTAGTATTTTCGGGTGGTTGAAAGTAGGTAGAGCTACTCCATCTACGTGAACGTTGAAATCCAGTCCCATCTGTGCATTCCACGTCGTATAGTCCGTAAAACGGCCCCAGTCCGCTTTGCTTAAGTTGATGAAAGTTCTGAGGTTATGAAGTCCGCCCGTCGCTCAATTGAGAGTATGATTGGCAGTTGGTCAGATGCCAATGTCAGAATAGGTCGCCAATTGACGCAGTTTATGAGTCCTGCGCTCACGATGGAGATGTCTGGCGAGCTGTGACACGCTGTTGAGGGAGTGGGTATGTCTTAGTCATCGCTCTCTAGAGGGGGTAGAGCTATCCCCGTGATGGAGCTCCTTCACTTCAAAAGGAATAATATTCTTTGAGCTTGTCGGTAGACGTACCACCACCCCGACCCCAAGATTCAACATTCAAATCTATCAGCCAATATATATCTTACCATTTCGGTTTAGTACTGATTTCTTCTTCGCTGTAAACTGCTTGTTCATACCTAAGCTTGTTCAGTACTGTTTAACAAACACCCCAGTAAACTCTGCTCCTCTCTCGGATCTTAGGATATTTAAGTCTTTTAAAATGTTGTCTTCACAAAACTAATAAAATCCCTTAACCGATCTGTGGCTTATACTTAGTAAATATATAGTGCAATACCTTCTACAGTTATCGGTAAATGTCAAGAAGTAACGAAAACCACTAGGTGTTGTTTTTTTTTCATTACAGCAACTTATGTGTGCACTAAAACTAATATTGCATCTGATTGTTTACATACGACCTTTGGAAATGATTTTCTGGTTATCTCACCCACCATACAAACTTCGCTCTGAAACTCAAAATCACACGGGTTGATTTTGATGTTTTTATTCTTCAAGTAAGATAACACACATCCTTAATGTCGTCCAGCACTGCTTATCTGACGCCTTACCCTCATTATCCGTGATAATCTTGTAAGTATGTGTTTCAAAATTTTCTTGAGTCGTTGAGTCGTTCGGACGTGTTTTGTGTTCTCTCCTAATTTCTTTTTATAAACTGTATAATTCTAATAAGAAAGTGACTTTTTATAATTGCATTTTGCAACAGTTTTGATGCTATGAGATAGTGACTCTTTATATTGTTATAAAACAATAAATTAATTCTATTCTATGTTATAAAACAATAAATAATTTATATTGTAAACAACAATAACGCCCTGTGTATGCGGCAATAGAATTGATAGAAATCAACCGAAAGTGCAGTGTGCAAAGTGCAGCGAACTGTTTCACTCGAGTTGTGTTGGTATTCGTCCGGCTGATGTCGAATTACTGCAAAAGCTCTGAGAAATGTTTTTTTTTGCAAAACTTGTGCTGCTCAGCGTCGTAATTCCCTCCGTTCACCTCCTCCACCTATCGCAAAGGAGAAATCATCTACTGCCATTAGTGCTGATATCGGTAATTCTTCTGTATCCAATGCTAAGAGTTCCCCGACACCGAAGACCGATGAATCTACGAAGCATAGTGACATTTCTCTTAGAAATGTGGATAACCAACAAGTGTCATTAAAATCTTTGTTTACGTTGATGGCATCTCTTCAAGCCGACAATGTTCGTGTGTATAATTTGGTGGCTGATCTTAAAGCAGTTAATAACAAATTGGTGTTGGAATCTGCAAATATGAATTCGGCTCTTAAAAACATACATAGAAACCTACTTGATAAAGCCAATATGATTAGTTCTCTCACTGCTGAAGCAAAGATATTGCGAGATTCTTTGAATGCCGCTCTTGATAGTTTCAAGCATAGAGCAAACAACAAAGCTGACTACTCTTTGTTGCCCGCTAATAATTCGTGAACTTATGGTCCAACTACAATGTCTTTCTTTGGTGCACATTCATATGCTCATATTGTCAATTCGAATAAGAGTTTCTCCACACCCACCCCGTCGTCTACCATTGCCAAATATAATGATGTTACCCATGCAAACACAACGGCTAGCTTAATGCAGTCGACGGTGTCATGCGATGTGACGTCGACATTAACAGATGTTATTTCGTCGTTTGCTTTATCTCCTGTTCCTAATACTAGTATTAATACCTGTGCACTGATTGAAAATGCCAATGCTTGCGCTACCTCTACGGATGCAGGGACTGAGGCACCAGCATTAGCTGCTTCTGTTTCTACTCATTCGCTTTCTGCTGAGACAAATAATGTGGGTGATAATGCTCAATGGGAGAAGGTGACGTACAAACGGACTAGCAACAATAATAAAACTAGCGCTGCGACTACAGTGACTGCGGCTACATTATCCGATGCTGCTGCTTCTGAAATAATTACTGTGGATGATAGTGCACAGTGGGAGAAGGTGTCGCGTAAGCTCACAAATAATAATAAAAATGACAATAATGCGCATGTTCGGATAAGAGGCACTAATGCAGGCACGGATCTGATTGTTACTGACCGATACAAATGGCTTCATCTGCCCTATTTTTCGCCATCCGTCTCTGAAGATGATATCAAAGACTACGTGGCTAAGCAAATCGTTTTGGATTGAACTTCATTATCATGCACTAAGCTGGTAAAAATGATGCCGTTACTCTCATCGTTGCATAGGGTTAATTTCAAGTTGGGAGCCCCTGAATCCTCCTATGAAAAATTATTATGCCCGGAAATCTGGTCAACAAACATTACAGTGAAGCCTTTTCAGAATTTTCAAAAGTCTCTGCGAAAACTATGGCGGACGTAGCAAGTACCAACCATCTGCTCATTAATAATGATAATGGCACTAGTGCCATAAATAATAAGTTGTTAAGTATTTATTTTCAAAACATCTCGGGAATGCGAACAGCTAGTGACGTATTTTTAACTTCGGCTCGCTGTGAGTTCGATGTTTATGTTATTGTAGAAACATGGTTGAACAGCAATTTCGCGGATGTAGAATTCTTCGATCCTAATATCTATAATACATATCGAAAAGATAGAGACACAAATAAAACTAATTGCCTAAGAGGTGGAGGCGTTTTAATTGCGGTAAATCGGATGTTCCGTTCTTTTTCAGTCCATTTAGAAAATGATGATTCTCTCCTCGACCTGCTGTGTGTATGCATCTTTGGAAGCCTTGGTAAATTATTTGTTTGTACTTCTTACATTCCTTCTTCCAGCCCCGATTCTTTGTATGCTGTTCTCTCTCTCTATGGCGCGATATACAACAGGTATATCATCATAAACCTCCTAAGAGATTTTTGCGCCAAGCTTCTCTTCCAATTTGTGGTGTGCCGATTTGAATTTTCCCTACAAATTGGTGGGACCTACAGTTTTTTGCCGACTCCGAACGGCATCTACCAAGGAGACGAATTTTTGCTGAGAAGCCTGTCATGGCAGAAATACACTCGGAGAGTTTGCCAAACCACTGCCGAGGGGCAGTTCATATAAGCAATATTGTGAATCTTTATGAGAACAACGAAGAATTTCACTTTTGTATTTCGGGTGATTTTAACTTCAATAAAATTGTATGGTCAAATTTACTTGATAATGGTATCTTAACACCAACAAGGGTAAATACATAGATCGCACGAAATAAATTTTATAGATAGTCTTTTCAGTATTAACTTAACCCAAATTAATTCATTTTTCAATGAGCTTAATAATATTTTAGATCTTATCTTTGTAGATGAAAACTTGATTTTTAATGTTTCCCTATATGCAAGTGCGATATGCACCATGTCCCACTCTCCTTAACTCTAGAATTTTTTAATTTTGTTTCTGGCCCGAATATAATCTCCAATGCAAAGTTTAATTTTCGTGCAGCCGATTTTAATGCTTTAAATGAAAAAATTTTGGATCTCAATTGGAATTCGGTTTTCTCCTCTAAAAGCTTAGTGGAATGTTACGATGCCTTTCTTCTTAATATACTCGAAATTTTCTCTGATAATATACCTTTACTTCCCGCGAGAATTCACAAACTTCGGTGGTATACGAAAAATCTAAAAAAGCTTAAGAACCTTAGAAATGAACATTTTAAACTCTATAAAGCCTCTAAGGATGTCTTTCATAAAGAAAAATATAACTATTTATTATAGTAAAAGCTTTAATGTCCTTGACAAATTTTTATACAAGCAATATATCTCTCGGTATGAAGTAGAGTTGAAGGAAAACCCTAAGGTGTTGTGGAGACATATACGTTCTAAAAAAGGTTGCTCTAATATCCCAAATTGTATGTCGTACTGCGGTATAGCTTCTGAGTGCTTATTGGATACTTGTAACCTTTTCGCAGATTTCTTTAAATCAAACTTCGTAACTAGCAACTCTACTAGTAACTTTTCCGCCGACGTCGAACAAACGCTTGATTTCGGATCCATGTTAGTCTCAGAAGAAGACGTTTTGAAAGTCATCCTAGCTCTAGAAACATCAATAAAAAGCGATAATGACGGGCTTTCGTCGTTTATTCTAAAGAAGTGTAGCATGTCTTTTTGCGTCCCATTAAGTTAAATTTTCAATTTGTCCCTAGCAAGAGGTGAGTTTGTCGATAGGTGGAAAATAGCCTCGATTTCTCCTATCTTTAAATCAGGCAACAAAAATGATGTAACCAACTATAGACCCATCTCTAAACTGTCCACTTGCTCGAAGCTCTTTGAAAAAGTGGTAAAAGAGAAGCTGTCCTTTGCAATAAAAGGATCCATAGATGAGTGTCAACACGGGTTTCTCAGTGGTCGCTCCACGGTTACGAACCTAGCCTCATTTTCTAATTTTTGCATTTCGTCGTTCAAAAAGGACATCAAGTTGATGTTGTATACGAGTATACTGACTTCGCGAAGGCATTTGATACTGTCACCCACAGGATACTATTGTGCAAGCTTGAGCAATTGGGTTTCCATTCTACCTTTTTACGCTGGATTGGGTCCTATCTCACTAATAGAACCTCGTTCTTCGAAATTGAGAATATCAAGTCTTATTTATTCGTCGCCACATCTGGGGTACCTCAGGGTAGTATTCTCGGGCCAATTTTATATCTTCTTTTTATAAATGATATAGGATCCTGTTTTAGAAGTTCAAAATACCTGCTCTACGCAGATGACCTAAAAGTTTTTAGAACAATTTCGAGCATGTCAGATGTGCGCCTTTTACAAGATGATCTAAATAGATTAACAAATTGGAGCATTATAAATAATCTACGCCTTAATATAAAGAAATATTTCTTTATGACGCTTTCAAAAAACCTCAATACGGTTAATTCCGCGTATTCCATTGCTGATGATAATCTCTCTAGCGTCAGGGAATTTGTTGATCTGGGAGTAATGTTTGACTCTGGTTTTACCTTCGCGAATCATATTAGCTCCATTCTACCTAAGGCCTATTCCAATTTGACTTTCCTGCGGCGATATGGGCGAGACTTCAAAGATACATACACCCGAAAAATTGTATATAATTCTTTAGGTCTCTCAAAGCTGGAATATGCTTCCATAATTTGGAACCCAATTTATTCCTCTCATTCTCAAAGACTGGAAAGAGTACAGAAAAGTTTCACTCGATTCGCTCTCCAACCGCTTAGTTTTTTAGAACCATTACCTTCTTACCGCGCCCGCTGTGCCCTCATAAACATGAAGTCGCTTGCGGTCAGACGCTCTATACAGTCTCTGCGGTTTGTGTATGATCTTATATGTGGTTGGGTTGCCTGCCCGGAACTACTAGCGCAAATTGGCTTCAATGTCCCGGACAGAACCCTTCGTGCGCAATATCCGTTCCATGTAAAAATAACACCGGCACACAAAAAAAATTAAGTGGAATGTGCATTTGACCGGATGTACCTACGGGTACGTATTTTGGTCCGCTGAATCCGAATTCGAGGTCAGTTTGACCCGTTTATCTTCAAATTTCGAGAAAACTTCGAAAAACCGTAAAAATTATAAAAATCGGCAGTTTTAATGATAAAAAATTTTTTGGAACTTAACTAAGCGTGATTTTCATGTATTTCCATCCGCTGAATATGAAACGAAACTTTACTAAGACCACGAGCCGTTTTAAATGTGAAAAAATCACACAAAACTCTCGAAAATTCCCAAAAAATATAGTTTTCATGATAAAAAAAAAATCTTCTGGTCCAATTCAGATAAAAGTTTTTTCGAAATTTGAAGATAAACGGGTCAAACTGACCTCGAATTCGGTAGCAAACGCAGACGCACCCGTTAAGTACACAGAAAGGGTAAAAATCCAAAGCCTTATAAATGGAATATGTGATGTGGAGACGAAGCGAGCCTCATATGCAAATCCAAAGAGATCATTTGATGAGACGGTATCACATGCTCTAACTCAAGAAACAGCGTCGCTTTTGAGAAAACCTGCATACAAGGTTCATCCTGTAGAAGTGGAAACTCCGGCTTGGGTGGACACAATTTTGAAAACGTGGAACGGAGTACAGAAGAAAAGTGTTTCAAGTCCGGAAAACCAGGTCACATAGCACGTTATTGCGGCACTGTCTCCAGTAACCCCAGCAATTTAGTTGGGCGTAAACGCAAAGCTAGATAAGATGAGCAAGATAAATGCCTAATAATCTCTGTATCACAACTCGGACGGAAAGCGAGTAATGCTTGTGTTGAAAGGTACGTGGGCGGGAAAGAGCTAGCTGACTGTTGATATGGGTGCATCATATTCCATCATTCGGAGTGACTTGGTCAGCGGGAAGGTGAGACCATTGCAGAAAGCTAAGTTGTGGACAGTAACTGGCGATAGCAAGGAAGTCCTGTGAGAAGTGAAGTGTAAAGTTGTGATTGGGAATGTGGATACGTATCACATCTTCTTGGTAGCGAGTGGTTTATTTATTTAGTTAATAGCCTACAAATTAAATAATTATTACAGACTAAATTCGAAAATGTTCACAAAGCCAGCATGAGGGTACTGTAAAGAAGAAAGTATATGTCTGAAGTATACAATCAATTAATTACAGCTTACGAATTAGAATGAAGAAATAAATATTACAAATATATGAAGTAAAAATCAAAAAAATTTAACTTTCTTAACATGGTAGTTTACAAACAGGTATACTCGTAAGTGTACTATATGTATGTTTATTATATGCAAGCTCAGTAAGGAGTTGATGCATAGTGCCCAGACGGGGGCATGAGCAAGGAAGGACTCTGTAGTATAAGCTCAGTAGGGAGCTGATGCGTAGTGCCCAGGAGGAGGCATGTGAGCCAGGAAGGGCCACGGAGGTTGAGACAAAGAGTTTGAATATCATTACATGTATGCATAAATATAGATGTTGTGTTGTTGATGTTGTCGGAATGGACGCGATTTGGAGCAACACGTGTTTCCGATCCTCCGACTCTTGCTTGCCAGCTTGTGATTTAATGGTATACATATTTAAACATGGTCTTGTTAAGGTGTTTATTATAATTGTGGTTTTATACTGTCGGAATAGACGCGATTCCGAGCAGCATAGTAGATATGTTACTAAATTAGATGAGATGCTGATAGCTAACATTTGGCACTGCGCTAAGGTGTGGTTGGAAAGGACGTGTTTCCAAGCCACTACTTATTTAAAATAGTAAGCAGATATCTCTTAATAGAAAAAAGCGAATCGGAGGTATCAAAATTCCTGCAGGTATTATTGTAGTCCTGGCACAAGCATGGAATAGGTTCACGCAGCTCAAAATTCGTTCTGCAAGTGCTTAGGAAAATCGGCTGGAAATGCCTAGATGGCCTAGTAGGGATATTAAACATAATTAGATTAGTTTGACGAAAAATGCGATAATGAAAATAGCTTTGGTGAGCTCACAAAATTTATTTTCAAATTGCTTACGCTTCCACACAGCTCTGCTGCAGCGGAGCGCAAATTTTCTACACTTTCTTTAATAAAAACCAAACTCAGAAACAAATTAGAAATATGCACTATAAACAACATAATGATGTGCACCGAACTGATAAACAAAACCAATGACCCGCACTACGTGTGGTCATCTAAAAAAGATCTCAGATTCAATTTTCCTATTTAATTAAAGTTTTGATCTCAATTGTATACCTGCTTGGAGACCTGTTACAGCATACCTTATAGTCGTAACTATTTTAAAATGTTAACATAAATGTACATACACAAATGTATGTACAAACGCATTCGTACCTTATTAAAAATTAAAACATGTGAAAATACTTTAAGAGTGATATGTATGTATTAGTTCCTATACATGTACCAGTTAAATGAATAAATAAAAATACATAAATTTGTAAAAACCCGCTTAAATGACGCATTCTGTGAAAAAAAAAAATTTTGGTAGGCTGAAAGCTATTTTGGTAGGTTTTTGAGACGAGGCCAATCACAGTCCCGTAAAGGTCCTAGCTTAGAATCTCTCGAAGCTCTAGATAATAGTAATGCTGAAAACGGAAATCCCTTTCGTGATGGTGACGCTCAAGCTGCGAATACTGTCGTGGATTGTCACCAAGAATGTCTATGATTCTCTTTTTACTCATGTTTTTTATGCTTACTGTTCTATCTATTTCTTCTTTCCCTTCATCTTTACTCAAACTCAGTGAAATGCCTACGAAGTTTTCATTAGTTAAATGCAGTGCAGCACAATCATCCAATCTTAATGATGGCCTTAAGCAATACGTGGTCAAGTTCCGAAGACAACTTGTATACACTCTAGCGTATAATATGTAAACAAGCTAAAGGGCTTAAAATTATTCACATCAATGCACAAAGCTCATATAATAAACTCGATGAGTTAAAATACCTGTTCGAAGGTTCTGAAACTTGGTTCATTTCATATCACACTAATGACCTGGTGAAATTAAATGATTGCCAACTTTTCCGGAAGAAGTGGTCACGGTGCACAATGTAACTTTTTTCACTTTTAGGATGCCAAAAGTCCAAAAAATTTTGACCAACTTTGTGGCCACGTGGTGGATTTTTGGATAACTGTCACTTGCGAAGCGAATATATTTGGCGAGTCGAACAGATTGGCGAACTCACATCAAATTTGCATTGTGAGTGGCGAATGAACTTATTCGACTGCCATGTGTCGTTGCCATTCAAACAAATTTAATTAGTTCATCCGAACTTGACGTTTCTGTCATCTGTTTTTATTATTTATTTGTGCACAAACAGAAATGTAAAAAGCAAGTTTAATTAAATAGTAAAAAATAAAGTTAAAAATGTTGGTAATTGTTTCCTTTAGGAGACAACTGCTAAAACACGTCCGAAGTTACCGGGAAAGATATCAAAAGACGCGTTTTGACCTCGGTAACAGTAATACGGAGGCGGATTTTCGAGTTTTTGCCATCAAAGTTGAAAATTTTTCGTAATTTTTATGTGGTTGTTGTAATCACAGATTGTGGTGTACCGAAAAGTGCAAAAAGTGTGTTCTGCGCAGAAATACTGTGGACCGCGTAGCCGGTGTTCGACCGGCTAAGGGTTATTTTTTTTAAGCGCGGCCGAAGGCCGCCTACGCTGAAAGGTGTTCTGCACATAAATACCTTGGATCAAGCCCCCTATTTGGGATCGGACCTGGGTCATTTATGCGAATAACTTTTCACTGAAACAAAAAATTGAAAATTCTCTTTCGGATTGTTGATACCGAAGTCAAAACGCGTTGTTTGATACATCTCCCAATATTTTTGGGCGTGTTTTAGCAGTTCTCTCCTAAAGGAAACAATGACCAAAATGTTTTATAAGGTTGATCTTCTTCGTCAGCGGCGTTTTATAAGGGATTACTCCAATGCCATGGAGCTTCCGTACACAGTGCACACAGAGGACCTATGGAGTTAAGATCCGTCGCGAAATGGTTCCACAATTCTGCCCTGCTCCTCCTGGTCTCTCCAAAATTCCCCATGCCTCTGGCGACGTCTGGATTATTTTCCATCAGCTCGACCAGCTTTTGGAATTGCTGCGGCGTTGTTCTTCTCATTCTGAAAACTTCTATTATTCAAACAAATAACTCAATTTAATTAAATTAATTACTCACTTTTATTTATTTATTCAATTTATTAAATTGAAAACGTTCAAATACATGCAAATGCGTCCCTTTTACTTTTAAGCGCGAACACAATAAGCATTCGACAAATTTTGACAGATTTGGCGAAGCGAATATGATTTTTCGCTTTTGGCAATTCGAAAAATTCATCTTCGTCACTCACTCGACTTGTTTTGGCGAATTCGCTGGAGATTCGCATCTCGCAATTCGAGACCGCGAAATTCGACAAAATTTTCTTTCGCTTCGCAAGTGACAATATGCGTATATAACAGCATTGGTAAGTTTTAGCCACGTAGGCATTTTTGTTTTTTTAGACAGTCACTAAAAGTTTGGTAAGCTTAGAAAATTTTTCGTTTTCAATAGAATAAAACTTGCATGATTTGGCCCAATTTGATTAAACGAATACATACACATTAAAGGGAATTTCATATAGTTTCAGATTAAAAAAAATACCATTGCGAAATTTTGCATTTTTCTTTGTAATCGCCAACTTAAGGTCTCTATGCCCTCGCTAACGTATGAATGCACAGTGACCTAACAATGGAATGTCCTTAGTTCAAGTCTACAATACTACATCCCAAAAAAAGACAGTTATACCTAAAATGGTAAAACTCCAGAAAAAGGAAACTTGTGCACTGAATAGCCTTCATTGTTTGTCATATAGGTTTTTCCATAGTTAACGAGTTGTGCAGTTATTCCATCAAGTTATGTTATGTATGCACGCTTACCTGAGGGTCGTCTATTATGGGTGATACTTCTAAGCAATTGAGTGCTTAGGGAATATATGTATACATCACATAAATTTCTACCCAAAGCTCCCGTAAAAACACAGTTTCTTATTCTATGACAAGTTATATAACAAAACGCTGGGCTAAGACTATTTAAATAGAGAACATAGCTAAAAGTGATTCCTACCAAAGACGGACTGCATTGAAGTAAAACCAACTGCACTGTACCAAATTTTCCTATATCATCAACTAGTTATGGCTATTTCACGAAATGCAGTCTTTGAAGTTTGGCTAAAAAGCAAAGATGGAGAAACGAACAAAGCCATACTAAACCATACTTTGAGTATAATTGGAAGGATGTGGATCATTCAAAATTTAAAAAGTACATCATCCAGCTAACTTATAATATTCGTAAGAGATGGGCATGTTGTTTTCGATCTATAAGTAAATTTATTGAGAAAAACTCTGAATGGTTATCAGAAAATCTGGATTTCACAGATTATATGCTTGATGTTGACCCATGCACTTCTCGTGACATTCCTTTATTCCTAAGCCGGGGAGGCCAACAAAAAACTTCTCTGAGTCATCTATGCGCACAAAAAAACGAAAAGCTAAGGAACTAATGAGCAATGTCGACAATGATCAACTGTTTATGGCAGCGGAATTGAAATCAGGGAAAGAAATTCTGAAAAAATAATTGAGGAGTTGTCCACAGCATCACCATCAAGAGGCACTGCAATCAAAACGTCCCGACTATCGGAAGAAAATAAGAAAAGTTTGTCACCAGATCAAGCAATTGCGTTTATAGTTGACTCAAATCTTTCAACACATGAATACTCCCTGATCCGGCAGCACACTTCAGAAGTTAACAAAAAAATATATCCTTCATATAACTGTTTAAAAGAATCAAAGGTTTTATGCTATCCTGAAAAAATAACCGTAACGGAAACCTATGCTGAAGTTGAATTGCAATCCCTAATTGATCACAGCTTACGAAGATTGTGTCTTGCACAAGAAGAGGTATTGCTTTCTATTCCTGAGGTTAAAGAACTAAATGCAACTATAAAATGGGGATGTGATGGAGCTGAGCATAGCTGTTACAAACAACAGTTTTCAGAAGAAAACAAATCGGACACTAGTATGTCCTTCATTTCACTAGCACTCCTTCAAATGTATACAATAGTTGACGAACGAAAGATTATAGTTTGGAGTAATCCTGTTCCATCTTCCACGAGATACTGCAGCCCGATAAAATTTGTTTTTGCTAAAAAAACACGAGATGTCATTTCAATGGAGGTGCAATCTGTCAAAGACCAAATTTCCAGTCTTCGTCCTACAACAATTCAAACCGATAACCTAAACTTACTAGTGAAATCAACGTTTATGTTGTGCATCATTGATGGCCAAGTTTGCAACGCTCTGTCGGCATATACATACATCATCGCAAAAGTGCTACATATGTATGTGGGGCTTCTCCAAAAGCTATGAACACAATGCGAGCCCTGTCAGAGCGAAATGTTGACGAAAGCATGCTTGCTTTCGAAATTTCCCCTCTACATTCTTGTATGCGATGCATGGAATGTATGCTAAACATCGCTTATCGAATGGAAATAAAGACCTGGTGTATGCGGGGCGAAGAAAATTAGTATCAACTTGGATTTGCTGCACAGATTGCTGATATCGTCAGACCCGTTCATAAACAGTTTGCGGAAAACCCTTAGATCAAAGAGGCGAGCATTAACGAGTGAAGTTATTGGCTTATTATTTGAACCAGAGCATGTCGACGATATTGACTCCGACTAACTTTATACCAGTTATAATATCACTTTTTATTTATAAGTATGTTTTTCGATTTAGTTTTTACAAATATACATATGTACCTATGTTGTGGTTGACTTTGAAAATAAATTTTTTTAAATATTAATCAAAAGCCTCTAAGGTAAAGTTAAGAAATCTAAAAAATGTTCAATTATATTGGTACTGGAAAATGCTTTTAAAGTAGAAAATATGATTATGTGAAATTTCACCTTATATGAGGGCAAGGAGAAAAAGTGGGCGGATCACGCCCATTTTTATTCTTAAATCAGATTTATGTATCTGCAACCACACTGCAAAATTTCAAATGAATTGCTCCATTGGTTTGGCTGTTATTAATTTTGGCATCCCAAATATGACAAAAGTTACTCTGTGCGGTGGTGCGTTGGTATATACTCGTATGTTAAAAGTAGTTTATCCTGTAAACTGTGTTGTTGTTGTAATCACCTTGTGATCCTGTTGAGCATGTGTTCGTTGAGGTGTTTTCCGAAATAAAAATAAGTTCCTCATTGGCTGTGTGTACCGTCACAATCGTCAAAAAAACTTTAGTGGTTTCATTGAGTTTCTACAAGCTCTACTCTTAACTTACGATAAAATTACCATCAGTGTGACTAGGTTAGCCTTTTCGAGGCTAGATTTAGCCTTGTTTTTTGTCCTTTAGCCTCATAATTTTGGTTTTAGCTTCGTGGCTTTTTTCTATCCTTTTTTACTCCAAACCTTTTCTGGTCCCAACACCATATTTTTCATACAACTTCGAGGAATAAATAAAATTAAACTTCAATAAAGGTAATATTGATGACGAAATACAGAAAATTATTCTAAAAAATTGTCAACTATTTTTAATGGGGTTGATAATATTAACACTCTACAAAAGAACATTTTTTTTTCAGTTGATAATCCTTTGAAAGTTACAAAGCCGGATGTATTCTCTCACTTTAAGCGGAAGTCTCTCTTTCTCTTTATGGCGCGATATACAACAGGTATATCATCATAAACCTCCTAAGAGATTTTTGCGCCAAGCTTCTCTTCCAATTTGTGGTGTGCCGATTTGAATTTTCCCTACAAATTGGTGGGACCTACAGTTTTTTGCCGACTCCGAACGGCATCTACAAAGGAGACGAATTTTTGCTGAGAAGCCTGTCATGGCAGAAATACACTCGGAGAGTTTGCCAAACCACTGCCGAGGGGCGACCCCGTTTTGAAAAACTTTTTTCAAATCACTTTTTGATGGGACCTGTACCAGGGCTCGAACCATGGACCTTCGGTGTGGTAGGCCGGCAACACTACCTCCACACCACGGCGGCAGCGGAAGTCTGAGGACATAAAAATTCATTAAACGAACCACCTTTTATAGAACTCGTATTTAGCTTTTTGGTATTATCTTTCAGTAATGCGGAGATTGCAAGAATGTTTAGTGGAACATTTTAAAAACTAAGTTAAGGAACAGATTAAAATGCTTAACTCTCTGCGTAATATTAGATGTTCGTTAAAACGCCTATCAAATTGCACTGATTTTGAAATTACCGATGATCTCATCTCTATGATAAATACACAAACTTTGTACGCAGACTCAAGCTATTCTGATCCATCAGACGAAGAAAATATTATATAACTAATAAGTTTGTAGTGATTTTTCTATAGTATGTATTTCTTTGAAAAAGTTTGTGTTGAAACAAGAATAGTTCCTTTAAGTTATGTCTACAGCTTTATATACAAATAGTTAAAACTAAAATATAAAATTTGAAATAGATTTCATAAAAAAATTTCTGACTCTTTTTTAGCTTCTTTTTTTCTTAACTTTGGCCTTTTTTATTAGTCGATTTAGCTTCTTTTTTTCCGATCACCTGGTCACACTGATTACCATCGCCGGTGATTTTAACTGCAACCTACTCGTGGATTCCAGCCTAAGTTAAGTATGGGTTTTTTCCAACAAACGCCACACTACCAACTCACTTCACAAACTCTAATTCCTCCATGGTAGATTTATCCTTTGTAAATAATTTTCAGAAACCACACCAACTATTAAATTTTGTTAATCTGCCTATTTCAACAAATAGTATAACTATTGATAACTATTGTGTTCAAGCTTACTGATAGTTCTCTTGTTTTTTGTTCGTGTCGATGAATGTGATGTGCAAACCATACTTTCTGTGAAGTTTAATGCTATGGGCTTTGACGGTATATGTGCTACATTTTCAAAGATTATACTCTCGACAATACTTCCTAACATAACCTATTTGATCAACTCAGTTTTGATGACGTGTGTTTCCCCGAAATGATGGAATGCCAAGGTCATCCCAATCCGGAAGTCGAACAACGAGTATAGGCCAATAGCCATAGTTAAGCGAATTTTACATGGGCAGATTGCTGCATATGCGCCAGATAACAAGCTTCTAACAAAAGTTCAGTCTGGCTTAAGATCTAAGAGAAGTTGTACAACATCACTATTATCTCTAATACAGGGTGGCTGATGAAAGCCGCTACCAAAAAAAAATTAAATAACTTTTTTTCTATTTAATGAATCTGGTTAATTTTTTTTTATTTTGCAGATTGACTTTTACATTTAACAAAAATGGATAACTGGGACACTGAAACAAGAATTTGGATTGTCCGCCGCTATCACGCACTGGAGTCCGCAGTTTCGGTTCAAAGAGAGTATAGGCGCACGTTTGGCGGCAATCCTCCGAGCAGATGGACCATAATAAGACTTGTAAACAATTTTGCCGAGCATGGGACAGTCAACAGAAGACCTTACCATCGAAACCCTTCAGTTCGAACGGAGGAAACAATCGCTGCTGTAGCTGCTGCCATACAAAACAATCCACGTGTTTCGACAAGAAGCTTATCTGCTCAAATGGGTGTAAGCAGTCATTACAGTCAATTATGCACAAAGACTTGGACTTATTCCCATATAAAATTCAAATGGCCAACAAACTGAACGCTGCAGACTTGCCGATTCGCTTGGAATTTTGCCAGAAGATGCTTCAAATGGTGGAAGAGGATGGAAACATGTTGAACTGTCTTTTCATGTCTGACGAGGCCCATTTCGATTTAAACGGCAACATAAACAAACAAAATTGTCGAATATGGAGTGCTTCCAACCCACAGATACTCCATGAGACGGAATTGCATCCACTTCGTGTCACAGTGTGGTGTGCAGTTTCATCACGCTGCATTGTCGGGCCCTACTTCTTCGAAGAAAACGGTCACACCGTTACGGTTACTGGATACCGTTACTTGAGCATGTTGAGAGAGTTTTTCTATCCAGAATTACGCCGAATGAGAATTTCTTTCAACTCTGTGTGGTTTCAGCAAGATGGTGCAGCTCCTCAGATAGCCCAACCTGTTATGACAGAATTGCGACGAAAATTTCCCAATAAGCTGATATCCAGAAACTCCACATTCCGTTGGCCACCCAGGTCGCCTGACCTTACTGCACCTGACATTTTCTTGTGGGGTTATTGCAAACAGGAAGTCTTCAAAGCAAAACCAACAAATTTGAATGAACTAAGGCAATCCATTCGAGAAACAATTGCGGCTATTCCTGTCTCAACTCTCCAAGCAGTAATGAACAACTTTTTGGTAAGATGCCGCACATGCATCGCCGAGCAGGGGGGGCATTTAAATTCCATTATTTTTAAAACTAATTAAGCTATATTTAATAAAATTTAAGGAGCTTTAACATGAATAAAAGAAAAATGAATTCCATACACTGAAAAAAAAATTATTTAAGTTTCTTAATGTAGCAAAATTCATCAGCCACCCTGTAGAAGACATCCGTGACTGAGTTGATCAAAATTGGACTGCGTTTTTAACACTTCTTGATCACTCGAAGGCCTTTGACTCTGTCAACCATATCTTACTCTGTAAGAAGCTTGAAAACTTATTTAATTTTTCGAGCTAAGCAACCGCCTCCCTTAGATCTTACAGAACTCAGGCAGTAGGTAGAAGGTCGGATTTTATAAACTTCTCAAGAGGTATGCCGCAAGGTTCTATCCTTGGTCCTCTGTTATTTGTTTTATATATAAACGACTAGCCTGATGTCCTTAAGCATTGTAACGTTCACATTTATGCTAACGATGTACAACTACAGCTATGGACATATAAATGGCACATTTCTTGAACCAAACTTAATACCATCGATTTTGAACTTAAAGTTGATTACAGTGCAAAAATATTTGTTCTGAATTTCATGTCGCACTAGCTGTTACGTATAAGGCAAAAAAATGCTACATTATATTTTGCGAATTCTTTACCGTAATGAATTTTGTGAAAACAATGCTAATTATAAATGGACATATAAATGGCACAAACTATTTCTCAAACGTAGCACCCACTTAAATTTCCAAAAAAAGTGTATCAAAATATCATTAAATTTTTTGTCATTTATATAAAATATTTTGAGTCAAAAATGGGTTCGGGAAAGCATACCACAACGGAAGAAAAGTATACAACGCGGTGAGTTCCTGTGAAGAGAACCTCGACGTATTAATCAGAGGCAAAATTCGAAAGCCAAGGCCCCGAAAGACAGACACGCGTACAGATGCTGCCATAGTGAAATTTGTGAAAAAAGATCCTTTCAAGTCCTCGGGACAGATAGCATGCGATATTAATCAATCCTTGAATCAAAAAGTATCCTCTAGGCTTGTCAGAAGACGCCTAAATGAAGCAAAATTATTTGGTCGCATTTCTAGGAAAAAACTACTTCTTTCAAAAAAAACATTTCAAAGCGGTTGGCCTTCCCCAGAGCTCATCGCGAAAAATCCGTAAATTTTTGGAAAAATGTGCTGTGGAGTGATGAAACCAAAATAAACAGGATAGGACCAGATGGCCGAGTGTTTGTTCATCGCCCTAAACGCCAGGAATATAATCCCAGGTTCACCCAAAAGACGGTCAAACACGGTGGCGGGAACATTATGGTTTGGGGTGCGTTTTCTTGGCATGGAGTAGGTCCGCTCGTAAAGATAAATGGCAAAATGGACAAGTTTCAATACTTGGACATTTTGAAAACCCACATGGAACCATATTCCTTCAAAAACATGCCAGTTAACTGGAAATTTATGCAGGATAACAACCCAAAACATTCACCCAAAGTTGTTAAAAATTGGTTTAGTGCAGAAAATATCGATATTTTGGATTGGCCAGCACAAAGTCCTGACTTAAATCCAATCGAGAACCTGTGGAATGAAGCCAAGGTTGAAGTTGCGAAGAAAAATTATAAAAATATGGACGAGCTTTGGTCCGCCGTTCAGGAAGCTTGGTATGCCATACCCAAAGAAAAATGTCAAAAACTTGTGGAGAGTATGAGTCGCAGATGTGAAGCAGTAATTAAAAATAAAGGCTACAGCACCAAATATTAACGCTTGGTATGTGTGAGGAAAAAAACCATACTTAACAATCAGTTTAAACCCCATTTTGTACCATTTTCCAGGTTGTGCCATTTATATGTCCAGCTCATTTCAACACTTTTAACGAATTTTTGGATTTATTTTGGTTTGGTATGAAAAAAGTGCCGCTATGTTCATATTACTATTAAATGCAGATTATAAACTTTAAAAAATACCAAGCATTTCTTCTTTGTTCAAAATATTAATGGTATTATGACTTAAGAAAGTTGAGTTTAACAAATGTGCCATTTATGTGTCCATAGCTGTATATACCAGCTGTCCTTGTGATCGTATCAGTTCGCGTATTAATAACTCTAGTCATGATTTGAATCCACAAGGCTTGTGGCTTACTATGAATGGCTTATATCTACACCCCAATAAGTCTAAATGCATTGTTAAAGTTACCTTTGACAATTCTGTTATTAAATACGTTGTTATTGAATACGTTACAGCAAAAAATCTAGGAGTAGTATTTAACAAAACATTGACATGTAAACATAACACAATACTTCACTCCATTGCACGTAAGACACTTTTATCGAACGCGTACTTAATACCTACGCTCCTATCTTGTTGTAAGATTTATTCAAGTTGTGACTATTTAAGCAAGAACTTAAATGTTGTCTGTTACAACATTACTAGATATGTATATGGGTTAAAAAGGTTGGACCACGTTTCATTCTACGCTGAAAGGTTGCTAAACATTTCTTTCGATAATTGTTTAAAAGTGAGTACGCTAACTACTATTCACAAAATAATATATACGAAGGAACCTCTTTAACTTTATGGAGGGATTCTATTTCTTCAGCCATCAAGGTCCATGCTTCTTACACACAGCAGATATCGTATGCTAGTGTCCGAGCGACAAGTCTTCGTTATTTCAATCCGTCTTTGGAATACTGGCATGGTGTTTTTTATAAAATTTCTTCAGGACATTCCAATAATCCTTCGCTGTAACCGCATTTTTTAAATGCACCAGTTGCTCATCATTCACTATAAGACCAATAGTTGCACGAACTTTTCCGTCCTGCTTAACCCACTTTGCGTCCGGCTGAGTTAGCTTTGGCGTTGATACCACGTTCCACAAATCCTCTATTAGCAGTAATTCCATCTTAACTTTTGTAGTTGTTGTTGTTAACAGTGATCTTAACTTTTTATGTTGTGTAGTTTTCGCCATTAAGTTTAGCGATCGCTGTACTAACGCCTTCCTTCGACATTATATGATGGCATATAAACTATTGGGAGATATTCCCAATCTAATAATTCGCAGTGATATAATTCAAAGAAAGTTTTATTTATTTATTTATTCCATTTTTACTCCGATATATTTCGGTTACACTACGGTAACTGTCTTCAGAGAACTACATTGGTTAATATTAATTTCTAGAGGTATATAATTGCTATTATATATATCCCTCCGTTGTGTGATGTGGCCTACCCAGGCCATTTAGATTTTAAAAGGTGTATATCTTTTTTTCGTTAAGTTTTAAAAAATCGGCGACAATATTCCATATATTTTACACAAAAACTTCATATGCTATGGTATTGTCATGTACCGTACTCTGTTGTATGACAAATAAAAGTATATAAAAGAGTAAATATAGTTCTCTCTCAGTCAGAAGTTGAAAGTTTAGTTATTCTTATTAAGAACACGTGAATGATTACTGACGGTCGTACTTCAAGTGACATTTATTTATTCATTTATATTAGTGTACATGTACATACATAAGTATATACGAGTATGATGAAGCATATAAGTAGTTATTTTGATACTGCCAGACTTATGAAATAAAATTAACAATTCTTTCGCTCTCAGCGCATTTTCGACAGTTTAACTAGTTTTAGTAAACAAAATTCGGGATAAGGCTCTAAATATCTGCCGTTACGTTTGGTTTTATTTATTTTTATTGCGTATGGCTGATTTTGTTTTTTGCGGTCATTTTTGCTTGATTGGAAAAAAGGTAAGTATGTATTTATTTATAATTGCAAGAGTGATTCGTAGTATTCAATATAGTGTTTTGTTTTATGTTGTGCTGGAATAGAAATACATACGTCGTTTTAAGACGAAGTAGATAGGGCTCTCTTAGCTATCGGGAAAAGCGGTAATCGTCTATCAAGTGAAGAAATGCAACTTCACGAGGAAGTGCTGAGTAAATTTATTGCAGAGGAGGGTGAGGTAGATAATCCGTATGTCACCGACGACGATATGGATTATGTTAGTGGAGTGCCTCAATTACTAGGTGAAAAAGAATATTACGAGTGTTACGGTTTACCAGCTGCAGCACCAGACCAGTGGGACCTGCTCATCGATTTCTGCCGAATCCAGTGTATATTTTTCGTGAAATAATAATGATGAAAAGTGTATATAATTGTCCGTGACACGCATCGAAAAGCAGAAGTGATCAAGGCATGGAATGAGGCTAATCCAACATGTTAGCCAAAAGATTGGAAGCCGACAGACAAAATGGAAATTTATGCTTGATTCGGATTACTATTATTTTCCGGTGTATTCCACTGTAGTAACATGCAAGCAAAGGATCTATGACATTCTCGGCATTTTGATATTTATAATGCAAAAATGTCGGTAGATCGATTCAAAATGGTGCTCCGGTTTGGTGGTTTTGATGGAGCTAACACTCGTTCTGCACGAATGCTGTTTAGTAAATCTGCACCAATTGACGATATTTGGACTATGATGAATCACAATCTTCAAGAAGCATACACTCCAAACGCCTCAATAACAGTAGATGAGCAGCTATTTCCTTACCGTGGACGACCTAGGTTTACGCAGTATATTCCGTCTAAGCCGGCAAAGTACGGAACAGAGACTTGGTGGGCCTGCGATTCTCATTGCGTTCATATTGAAATATAAAATTATTATTTCTATGTTTTATCTCTTCACAGGATCCACCATCAACTTCGACGGCCCCAACAACAAAAACTACATTAAAACCCGTGAGCTCAAAGTACCGACCATTGTCCAAGCTATGTACCAAACTTGATAAGTTTAAAAGAATGCATCAACTACATGAACAATTTTCATAATTCTATATTATTTTAATTTTTTATAAATGAATTTTTCATATAATTTGTAAAAAAAAATTTGAAAAAGGATGAAAGATGAAAAATATATATTTTTGACGACTCATCAATCCTTTTTTTTAAATCTCTATTACATTTAATATTGATTATAGACATAATTTTTACACCACCCCGTACGCAAAACACCTTTTCTCATAGGCGGCCTGGCCAGGCCATGTTAAACAACGAAAGTATAAACATCTTTCACACAACGGAGGGATATTATATTAATCCGACGAGAAATCCGCACAAAAGATCAACAAAATCTGTAGTTCTATTCGAAAGGCTGTTCTCCCTAAAAGTAAAATCGATTCTAATACGCATCAGTACTCAGTAGTTCGATGGAATTCACTTTAGACGCTATTCGATAATATAAGGCATCACTGTTTCATAAATTTCGAAAGCAAAGCAAAATACAAAAACACAGTATTAGGTAGTGCTGATATACATGTGGCAGTAGCTCAGTATTTTTTTTATTTTAGTTTTTATTAAAAAATTGAATTTTTTAAACATATTTCCAATCTGAATTTTTTAAAATTTTTCCAAATTTTTACCTAACATTCGTTAATTATTTTCGGTCAACAGCCATTGCTCAGCCTTCTCTGCGATAAAAACTTTTTTTTCATAAAAAAAAAACAAATGAATTTTTCGCTGGCGCGAGGTCAAATAAAAATAATATTAAAAACAAAGGTTTTTAAATTTTGTTTACGATGTAGTTCGGTTAGAGGTCAGTTTGTATAAAATAAAAAACAAGGTTTTAAATTTTTTTCCACATATATTTCGGCTAGACTTCGGTAAGCATCCTCAGGGAAATTATAAAAACAAAAATTTTTTTGTTAAATATAATAAATTAATTAACAGGTTATCAATATACTCCTACATACATTAAATTTTAAACGTCCGTGCGCTGTGTCGCGGAGCTTTCTACTGTCGTTTTGTTAGTAAGTGTCAGTGTCTGTTTTGTAATTCAGTCGAATGTTTGCCGGTGTGTTGATTATATGCAGCAGTTGCAGTGTAAAGCGCTTGTTGTAGATTTGTTCCTGATGAAGAATAGTGGCTTTATTAAAATTAGAAGAGGGGTTGCTAGCTGTACAGTGGATGTGTTTTGGGTATGTGTGTGTGAGCATTTTTTGACATCTGACTTGTGCTGAGCCAGTCTTGTTTTTAATTTTGATTTCGTTTTACGTTTGGAGACGCGATTACACAATTCGTTTTTATTACCAATGCAGGGGATTTTATAAACGACATTACTTGTTTCCGTATGAGGTATTTTTGACTTTGTACTACTGAATATGTCTTTTAGCGTGTTTTTGGGTTTATGAGCTTTTTGAAATTTATTTTTATTATAAATAGCAGTCAGACTTTGATAACCGCTCTGATAGTAGGTTAGTATGTTACGAACTTGAAATTTGCAGGTTTCTTTCTTTTATGTTGTTGGCTATCGGTATTTGTTTTCCTTATCAACGTTCTTATAATATTTTCGGGGAAATCGTTTTTCATTAATAAAATACCTATTTGTTTTTGATTTCATTGTGGTAAGTTTTGTCTGATATAGGCATCCGTCGTATACAGACCATTGCTGTATTTGTTATCATTGAATTCTGATGGTTTGATTGGAATTTAATGATTCGTCCTGATGCTGTTGGTTTCTGCGAACAACCCATCAACATATTTTGTTAATAATCTTGGCATATGTTCCAGTTTTTCCATAGTTCAGTTTAACCGCTCCTCCATAATTATATCTGCAATCAGTAAATTAAAATTTTTTTTCTTTTCAACTCAAAATCTTAATACTTTCATACAATTTTTTTTGGTATCTTCGTGAATTCTTGTATTTTCGCCATAAAAAATTAGGTTTTTAGATTTCCGTTTGCGAATTTCCTAACATTCAACTTTTTTCCCAAATGTTTTCGAAATAGGGAGAACCAAATGTTCTGTAATCGAAAGGGGGATAGATCAAATCCGAAGGGAACAGAATGGAACTCGAACAACGAATGCGTCGACTCGAAAAATTTCTTAAAGTTACGAATCACCCGAAAGCGAACAAATTTTCTTTCGAATAGAACTACAGAGACGCGCAGCTCTGTCGTTTCTGTGCGAAACAATAATTATTATTAACTTGGCTTGAGTTCGTCAAACTTATAAGATATGTAAAAGGGATGAGCTTGGGCTAATTTATAATTCTTTAAAAAGGGTCCACTTTCGTTGATTCTCCAGTATTTCACAATGCAGGTTGTATTAAATGTTTTCCAAACGTCAACCTGAATGGAGTAAGTTTATGGTAAGTTGTTACTTATTTTGGTAACTTCTACTTCCTATTTGCATACATAAATAATAATAATAATTTTCATTGGTCCTCGGCCGGAATTGTACAGTTGGATATAATACAAAAAAGTAACAAAGTTGTAAAATATCAGTAATCCAGACGTTTTTTAAATCAGAGTATACATCCGTTATCCATATGTGTTGTATTATCCGTTTTAATGTTTCGCAATGTAGACATTTCTGCAAGTCTTTCTTCGATATCAGTATGTATACGACGGCAGCGATGCAATGACAATGTCTATAAAAAAAATTCTTTGTGAGTTCGGATATTTCTTTACCTTTGTGTTCATAAATATATACCATGGCCCAGACACACATACATTTACCTTGTATTTTTAGTAATTCATAGATTCAATGTCAGTCACACTGAGATGAGTGCACTGTCAAATTCGAGAAAAAAGTACAAATCACCTGGTTTAATGCCACGCCCTGTTAGTTGGGACATGATATATACAAATTACTAATGCCAATCGAAATAACTGTCGATTTGCAAAACATTATAGATGTTCATTGAGAGATTAGCTGAGTTTGGTGAGAATAAAATTGTATAGAATTTTTAATGAAAAATGTTTGGCGACACCAAACGTTTGCAGGGAGAGAGCGCATTTTGACATTTCGTTGGGAGAGAGCTTTGCAAGATTCTGCTGGGGTAATTTCCCCAATCAAAGAAGCAACAGGTGTTTTGCCTGCAACTTTTTACTGAGTCCTGTTCGACGGAAACTTTTGACTTTTTGCGTTTCGAGAGTTTTACGCCATTCTCACTTTACGGACACTTGTTTGCAAGTTTTGTCACCGACAGCTATTATCTATTCTTAATCGAGACTCACAATAGGGGTGTATATATATTAGGCGTGTTCGTTGTCCAGTAACAATTATCAAGATTTTGAAATTATTTTCTCTCCATGAGAGATGATGGCAAATTTTTACGCGAACGAAACATTAGGCAGAAAGGGGTATACTTGAGCGTCAGCTGATTGCCACGGTGCAGCAGAAAAACAAAATTGCAACAATTCGAGGATAAAAATATTGTTTGAATATTAGAGTGCTAACTAAGCTATGCATACAAATTAAAAACACACTCAAATAAAATACACAACTAAACTGTGTTATTGAAATAAACGCAATCATGTGTCATGATCAGCTGATTTCCTTGATTGCAAATTCTTGCTGGCCGAAATTTATTCAACAGGAATTTGCAACTACTCCTAAAACTAAATGTCACTTCGCTCTCTCAATTTTCTTTCACTTGCAAGTTTTTAGACCAAAAACATGATAATTCGTAAAAACTATTTGCATCACGAACGAACCTATTGATTTATTTATCAATTATAAGGTAAATGCCCCTTAAACCGTGGTAAAACTAGCAAACATGTAAATCGAAACAATAAAAATCCGCTGAGCGTAATTTCAAATAAATCGTATGCCGGACGTTTTTAAACGCCTGCAAGACTTTATAGTCATGTATTTTATTACTTCCCCAATACAAAAAAATCGAAGTTTAGTTTCTTGTTTACATTTTTTTGTCAAAATTCACAAAAGTTGATCATTTGACAGTTTTATTAGAGGTTGTCAGCAAAAATTCTTCTGACAAAAGCTTATAACTTCCATTGTGAATACATACAAGTGGCGAATGTGTGACAGAATCATTCACAATAGATAACAGCTGCGATCACCTTATTCGCAGACTAGCTTTTTGCTCAGAGCTGCTTTTGGTAGTACAATAATCCATTTAATTCGTGCATATAATTAATAAATCAATTTTATTGCCGGCGCAATATATTGTGACGAATTTGATGATTCCTCGATTATTAATCCTGGCTTCGATCACTATAAAGTCAAATAAGCAACGCACAATTACTGTAACAAATAGCTAGTTTTATTTACTAGTATAAACGCAATATAAATTCAAAAGTTTGATAGCTTCACAGTAGTTCATTGTCAAACACTTGAAAATAAACTGATCAACCTCCCTTGCTTGGTTACTGCCTTTTATAATCCGACAGGGTGCTACCCTACGCTTCTAGAAGATTCTTGGTTGTTCCCTCTTCGTGTTCTCGAAGGGTCGGTGTTATGTATCGACATCTCTTTCCCTCGCATTGGCAAACACTCGCGCCATCTCTCTTTCTCTTGCTTGCATGCATAAGCGTAGACATCGTTATCTCTGTTGTGTTAAACTAGTGTTGGGAATGTTTTTGAGCTAGGGATGATACATAATACAAACAATATTCGCCACAATACGAGGTGTGTTCAAAAAGTATCGCGAATCTTGTGTTTTTTCAAAAATTATTTATTTATTCATGAATATCTATTTTGTCCCCTTCAAAGTAATCCCCATGAGATATTATACACTTGTGCCAACGGTTTTTCCAATCTTCGAAGCACTTCAAAAAATCATTTTTTTGTATCTTGTTCAGCTCCTCCTTCGATGCCGTCTTTATCTCGTCAAGAGACCTCGTCCTTTCATGGGCCTCTTCAGTTTAGGGAACAAGAAAAATTCACAGGGGGCCAGATCTGGGGAATACGGTGGCTGCGGCATCATTAGTGTGTTGTGTTTGGCCAAAAAGTCGCGCACAAGCAACGATGCGTGAGCAGGGGCGTTATCGTGGTGCAAAAGCCAATTTTTGTTCTTCCACAAATCCGGACGTTTCTGGCGGATTGCTTCGCGCAAATTGCGCATAACTTGCAGGTAATATTCCTTATTGACCGTTCTTCCCTGTGGCAAGAACTCATGATGCACCACGCCCCTGCAATCGAAGAAAACTGTCAGCAAAACTTTCACATTCGACCGAACTTGGTGCGCTTTTTTCGGTCTTGGTTCGTGCGGCAGCTTCCATTGAGATGATTGAGCTTTGGTTTCCACGTCATAACCATAAACCCACGATTCGTCACCAGTTATGACCCTCTGGAGCAAATTTGGGTCGTCGCGGACAGAGTTTAACATCTCATTAGCAATGTTCATGCGATGCTGTTTTTGGTCACAATTGAGCAATTTTGGTACGAATTTCGCTTAAAAATCGAAGACGATCCAAAACACGTGCAAGCAAAGCAGCTGTCAACAATTAACTGAACATTCAAAATGGCCGAGCTTGTGGGCATAAGTGAGAGACATGAGTACCAACATAACGCCACAAAAAATTCGAAATTCGAATATACGTAACCAGCGAAAATTCAAAATTCGCGATACTTTTAGAACACACCTCGTATGTATATAAATATGGCTAACTTAGAAAATACCGGTGAGTGACGAGTTGCACTTTTTTTGTATTGTACACGATTCAAGTATTGAAGTCTGCCCCGAAATAGACGAAGGAGGTGAGAGGAGAGGGGTAGAGTACAAGTACCTTCCATGGTCCAACTAACAGGTCGTGGCATTTGGAAAAGTTTGCCACTCTTTACTCATTTACAAATTGGATCTTGTTGGCTTTCAACCTGGTCTCACCCGTTGGATCTCCTCCTATATCTCTGGTAGAACGCAAAGTCATTTTTAAAAATTCCGTTTCCAACGCCATTGATGTATCCTCGGGTGTTCCTGTTGTTGTTGTCGTTGTTAACAGTGCCTCGCCCTGCCCAATGGGCTCGCTCACTCTAAATTGTCATCAGGCTCTTCTAACGGAAGTCCGAGGAAACGCGCAGTTTCCATAGGGTTGGACCAGAGTGATGTAGGTGTTAGAAGAGTGGGTTCGACTGATTAGGAGAAGAGATGTATGGTAGCATGAGGGGACATACCACATGCAGGGCATGTGTTTGGTATGTTGGGGTTCAGTGTAACCCTCGGGTGTTCCTCAGGGCAGTCATCTGGGCCCGGTTCTGTTTTTGATTTTTATAAAGGATATCTGTACTACAATAAAACATTCAAAAATCTTAATGTATCCTGACGACGTAAAACTACTTAAGTCATATGCTTCGATGGAAGAACGTTATTTCCTTCAAATGGTTTTAGACTACTTAGTTACTTGGTGTAAAGTAAACTATATGCCGCTTAATCTAGCTAAATGTAAATACATGTGTTTTTCACGTCGGTATTTACAACCAGTTTCTTATACAATTAACAACCACAATCTTGAACATGTAAATGTTTTTGTTGACTTGGGTGTGACGATGAGTTGCAAACTTAGTTTCAGTCCTCATATTGAGGCTAGAGGTGAATTAGCTTAGTCAAAAGAATTTAGCGACCCTTATGTTACTAAGACTCTTTTTACTACATTAGTTAGACCGATATTAGAATATGGCTCGATTGTATGGAATCCGCGTTATCAAGTTAATGTAGATAAGCTAGAATCAATTCAAAAACAATTCCTACTGGTCAAACTATTAAACGGATGTATTTCAAGTCCATTTCTTTTAAACGAAGTTTACTTTAATATACCGTCCCGAGTTTCAAGACATTTCAAACCTATTCTTCTGAAGCAGTGCAGGACAAATTTTCAATTACACGAACCTTATCAGTGTTTGTGCGAAAACTATAACTCTCATTCAGGTAAATTTGATATTTCGGACTCGCTTTTTATAATAAAAAAAAACTGTTCTCTCCTCTCTTAACAAATGGTTTATATGTGTTTATGTAACTTAACCTCTTATGCATGCACCTCACTCAGCTGATGAAAAGCCTTTCAAACACGCGGATGCGCCCCACGTATTGGTTAGGCGGGATGGTAGGTAATCCGTTGGGCTTATTTTTATATTAAATAATGAAGTTATAAAGCAGTCTTTAGGTGAAAAGTATGTTTTTAAGCAGTTTTGAATTGACATGTGTCTTGCATTAATAGTCAAAATGACGAATCTATGGATTTTCTATTCCTGATTTAAAGTATAAGATTGAGTTTGCGCTGAGTTTAGGATTGGCTATTCGTCATTTCGGTTACATAGTTTTACTTTCAGATATTTTAAAAAATATATTTGTTGGTTTTTTTTTCTTCTGAAAGATGCAGTAGATCTACGGCAAGTGGCGTATAGTCCCAACTATAGCTTTCGCCTTTCAGATCAATTTGGCTCGCGCAAGTTATAATCGGTTAAAATTGATGTCATTCTTCGGCCGGGGTGCGTTAGAAAACGAAAGTAGTGGATAAAAACATAAGCATAGTTAATACATAGTTTACAAAGGAATGCAATCCGCCACAGAGTGCTAAAACACGGTCAAAAATGTCGGGAGAGGTATCAAAAGACGCGTTTCGGTCCTAGTAATGAGAATCCGCCTCCAGAGAAAGAACATATCTATATTATTTTGAAAAATATTTGCAATGACCGCAAAACTAGCCCAGGCCAATCCCACATCGGGGGCGTGATCTATAGTTTTTATGTGCAGAATACCTTTCAGAGTTGGAGGCCTTCGGCCGCGATTTAATAAAATAACACAGGCTATGCGATAAGGAAATAGGGGTAACATGGCCTAGAAGGTTGCACTGGTCATACCAAATCGCTACCACGACAGTCGGGAAGTAACTCAAGGGAGTACCGGAGCGTATAGGGCTCATATCCGGTCAAGGACTATCAATTCGACAACACTCCCCAAAACCTTCGGGGAGTGATTTTGTAGTTACAAACAACAACAAAAAGATTGGAGCAGCAAAGACTACTTCGGCCAAGTCGAATTGGCGTGGAAAAATTAATTCGTTTGTTCGTGATGCAAATAATTGTTACAAATCGCGTTCGTGGTGTTTGAAAAAATTTAAAGCTCTTGCTGCATAAATTTCGGCCAGCCCGAATTTGCAGTCAAGGAAATCAACTAATTTTGTCACATGGTTGCTTTTTTTTGAAAAAAACAGTTTAGTTACATGTTGTAATTTGCGTATGTTTTTAACTTTTATGTATAGTTTAGTTAAAATATAGCACTATAAAATGCAAAAAATATTTTTATCCTCGTATTGTTGCAAATTTTGTTTGTCTGCTGCACCGTGGCAATCAGCTGACACTCAAACATGCCACTTTCCCTCTAAGAGAAAATAATTTAAAAACCTTGAACATCTCGTTGCTGGATAATTGTTAATGGACTTTACACGAACACAACTAATATTTCCTAAGATGTTTTGCTCAACTAAGGGAATTTCGATGCTTTAGTTTTGTCGCACACTGTGTGTACATATGTTTGTATTTGCTTATTTATAACATGAACTGAGGCCTTCAGTGCAATAACGGACTAACCTACGAAACTAACAATTTTCAACTAATGACATTAGGTCCGTTCGAGATGCAAATAATAGTTACAAATTATCATAATTTTTGTGAGAGGATATTTAAAGAGCGAAATCTTATAACTTTAAACGAGCTATTCTTGTGTATTTGTATATCCAGACTCTTGAAAACGACTCAACAGATTTGGTCGAAATTTGGTATGTACATAGTGTAACACATTCTAAGAATCTTTATCTAGGTGTTTGCACGCAGGATGTTTATACGGGGTTGCCACCTATCTGAATTTTTTTTTATGAAATGAGATATGCCAATATAAAATACATTTCTAAGTAGAGCTGCTAAAAAAATTTCTGAAGATACTAAAAATTCGAGTGGAGATGTTAGGAAAGTATACCTTAGCCAAGAAGTGTCCCATCGTTTAAATGTTGCTCGACAACAAAGCCGTTTGAATGCAACACAACATTTAGGAAAATACTTTTTCGACCAACGCACACAGTTTTAACATAAAGGAACACTTGAATTTAAAACGGATTTTCCAAATGCAATAAATATTTCAGATTTGCCATCACACGAATCTTAAATAAATTCATTAATAATGTTGTTGCATAACTTAGATGTAACCGAAGGTGTATATAACGGTGTAATACTTATTGTCACAAGCCTTTGTAATAATATAATAAAAGCCTAAATAGTTACCGGCGAACAATTCGGAAAAGAAGTACATATACCAAGAATCTCACCTATCCAAGGGGCCGCTAGAGTGTACCAACGCCATTAATTACCAGTATGGGCAACATTTGCCATGACTGCGCACAAAGCTCAGAAACAAACTTTTGAATTTGTCGGAGTGGAGCTAAATTCATGGGTGTCCATGTATGGTATGTTATATGTGGCGTTTTCAAGAGTTGAACGACCAAATACGCTAAAAGTAATGATTCCAAAAGAAAATCAGAGACGTACACGGAATTTGGTATGGAAGGAAGTCTTGGCTTAGATTTCATATGTATTAAATATAAAAAGTTATGGATAATTCATTCTTAAAAAATAAAGCAGAAATCAAAAAATGTTAAACATATTTCTATTTTCACGTAAGAACTGTTTGCGGTTAGTGTTCGATATGTTTTTAATATCTTTTTTTGAAAAGCTCCACTGCAGATGACTACAATTATACCTACAAACACCCAGAATATCTTTTCTGATGAGTATCTAAAGCAATCTAAATTGTATGGCAACCTATGAAAATGCCGATCAAAGCTCGGTCGCCCAGGTACTAACATTTAATTTTAGTAAAGGTTGCAAACATGGCTGCGTTTTTTCAACAAAACATTTGAGCTGTATGTTTTAAATTGTTATGTATAGTTTAGTCGAATAAAGCACTAAAATGCAAACAAATTTATTTTATTGTTGCAATTTTGTTTGCCTGTTGCACCGTTGCAATCAGCTGACACTCAAGCATGCCACTTTCTGCAAAATTTTGCGTTTGCTTGAAAATTTGCAAAAATCTCTTATTGAGAGAGAACAATTAAAAAATATTGATAATCTCGTTGCTGGATAATTGTTTTTGGAATAAACTTTATTAATAGCAGGTATAAAACATAATTTTTTATGCAAAAATGGCTTAAGCAACCTTTGCTTTATGTTCACTGGATAGCGGCACTTAAATCGTTATTGCATTTTAGAGTTTTAAATATTTTAAGAACCAAGAAGGGAGTAAAACAAAACCAAAAATCGCAATAATTTTAAAAATAAAACAATCCACTCTTAATTGTAACACCAAGCCTGAAAATAACTACGTATCTGGCAAGAGAAGCATGAACCTGTCCAATCTGTCGCGTCCCACCCTTAAATTGTCATCCTCGGAGCAAACCCTGGCAGCTGGGTTGCTCCATTGCCTCTTGTTACGGGCTGGGGTCGAACCCAATCCTGGACCAAGAGACTGGATCTGCTGCGTTCGCTGGAAGAAAATTTATATTAAACGGTCGTATTCGGTACAATGCGCCAAGTGTAAGAGATGGTTACATAAATCTGGATGTTCAGGGCTTAACCCTGCCATCCACAGACCCCGTACTTTTTTTAGTACTTTTGAGGCACCTTGCTGTACACGTCCAAGGACGTCCCGCGGTAGTCGCCGCTCTGGCACTCCCTTACCGCTGCTACCTACTTCCAATAGTCACAATAGTGGCTCAGTCTATACGACTGGCAGCACAGCTGCCATCCCTGCCTCACCCACTCCCGACTGTCGCTCACGCACACCAGCGTCTCCATCTCACACGGCCGCTCAACACTCCTATCCCCTCCGGAATAGGTCAGATATGAGCATCGCCGAGCGTCAGTCCCCTCTGTCTCTGCCCCTAATGCCCCCCCCCTGCTTCCAGCCTGTACGTGGGTCAGGAACACCACCTCCTAGTACCTTTCACTACGTGCACCGTTTGTCGGCAAAGATTATATACGCCTGCGACATCGGTCAAGTGCAACAATTGCCTTGGCCTGTGTCACACCCTTATGTGCTCTGGGCTCGCAAACGGTAACCTTTGGACGGATTCGTTCATAGCCCCCTGTTGCAGTACACAGCCGCCTTCCACGCCAAACAACATCGGCCATGGCGCTGTCAACTCTTGACTGCGACATAGTTTAGGCCTTAGCCTACCTCCACCTAGGCAAACGCATCCGTCCCTCACGCCTAGTATGTCCCCTGTCTCCCCTCCTACACACTTCACAATTCTGCAGCTGAACTGTAACGGATTAGCTGGAAAGATCGCGGAGATAACTGACTTTATGAAGACGCACAACATCAAAATCGCCGAGATACGACAAAACTGAACACGAGATCGGACTTACGAACTTGTGATGGGTATAATGTACATCGAAAAGACCGTCCCAGCGGTCTTGGGGGTGGCTTTGCATTCATTACACATCACTCTGTACAATATAATCTATTTTCCCCTGACGTCGACCCCAGGGACTCTTCCTTAGAATGCCAAGGCATAGCAGTCCGGTCAGGAGACGCCGACCTGCAAATCATAAACATCTATATTCCTCCTGTCACGTGTTGCCCTAGAGATTATCATCCCGACATTAGTGCGTTGCTAAGGGGCGATAACCGCCTAATCCTAGGCGACTTCAACGCGCATCACGATCTCTGGCACTCCAACTTGCCAGCAGACAGCAGAGGACACGCAATTGCAGACCAAATAGATAACTCAGCATTCTGTACAGTCAATGGAGATGCCCCCACCAGGGTGGCAGGTAACTGTCACAGTTCGCCAGACATCTCCATAACGAGCGCGGGCTTTATTAACTTTGTCATCTGGCGACCGATGCTTACATTAGCTTCAGACCACCAACCCATCTTACTCTCTGTTGAACGACCGACCGACTTCATAACGACTGATAAAATAACATACATCAACTTCACCAAGGCGGACTGGGACCGCTTTACTGAATATACAGAGCGCTCCTTCGCTGCCTTAGCCACTCCTACGGACATACGCAAAGGCGAAAGAGAGTTTCGCAAGATCATTGATTCAGCCTCATGCCGCTTTATTCCTGCTGGCACAATACCAGAAATTCGTCCGAATTTCCCGGCAGAAGCTGCGGCGATGGCAAGAGAACGTGACCAAGTGAGACTTATCAATCCCGCAGATCCCAGAATAAAAGATCTCAATGCGGAAATTAGTAGGATTGTCAACGAACACAAGCTGACCAAGTGGAAACAACACCTTGAGACATGCAACTTCTCCGGCGGAGTCGGCAAATTATGGTCGACTGTCAAGGCCCTATCCAATCCGACCAAACACAAAGACAAGGTCGTCATTGCTTTCGGCGATAGCGTCAAATCGGACGCCAGGAAATGCGCGAGCTCCTTTTGCCGGCTGTTTATAATGCATCCACCTGCGGATAGGACTAAGAGAAGAGCCTTCCGACGTGCGCGCAAACACAAACACTCTACGCGCCCATTGCCGTCTCAGTCGCAGAGGTTTAGGAAGCCATAATGAAGGCCAAACCCTCAAAATCCATCGGACCCGACGGAATCGCCATGAAGATGATCAAACACCTTGGCCACGAAGGACAGAGTTATTTAGCGGCTCTCTTTAATCTCTCTCTAACTACCTTCGTTATACCTGAGATATGGAAACAAGCGATCGTAGTTCCCCTACTAAAACCAGGGAAGCCGGCGAACCTAGGAGAGTCTTATCGCCCGATATCCCTCCTTTCGCCGGTAGTGAAATTACTAGATTCCATTGTGCTTCCTTACTTCGTTACAAATCTAAAATTGGCCGATCATCAACATGGTTTCCGCAAAAATCACAGCACGACATCCGCTTTGAACGCCATTACAACGCAGATTAATAACGGTTTGAATCAACATCCACCAAACCATAGGACGGTTCTTGTGGCACTTGACCTGTCAAATGCATTTGACACGGTCAATCACGCCACATTTCTCCGAGATCTGGATGAGACGCCGCTCCCTGCCGGCCTTAAGAGGTGGACCGCTAATTACCTCAATGGTCGACAGGCAACAGTCAAATTCAGGAACAAGAAATCTAGACCACGAAGAATAAAACAAGGGGTGCCGCAAGGTGGTGTTCTTTCTCCCCTTTTGTTTAATTTCTATATTTCGAGACTTCCCTCCCACCAGAGGGAGTCTCCATTGTTTCCTACGCTGACGACTGCACGAAAATGGCCTCGGGCAAGGGTCCCTCCATTGATGAACTCTGTATTAGAATCAACAGTTACCTCCATGACCTTTCCAGCTTCTTCACCGAGCGTAATCTGACCCTATCTCCGACTAAATCTACGGCGACCCTGTTTACTACATGGAATGCGCAGATGGGGCAAGAGTTAAATGTCCACGTAGACGGAGTACCTCTACCTACTGCCAACCACCCAAAAATCTTGGGTGTGACATTTGACAACGGCCTCACCTTCGCTGGTCATGCCACCGCAATAGCCTCAAAGGTACAGAGCCGCAATAAGATCCTCAAGTCACTGGCCGGCAGTAGTTGGGGAAAAGACAAAGGAACATTGCTTGCTACATATAAGGCTATTGGCCGGCCGGTTATTGACTATGCTGCGCCTATATGTTCGCCCAATCTTTCTGACACCAACTGAACTGCTACGGGATGCCTGCTTATGTCATGTGAGGCTCATCTCCATCAAGAGGCAAAATTGGTCAATGTTCAAGAGCACGCTGAACTCTTGAGTAGACAGTTCCTTCTGAACTGTCATAAGCCTAGTCATCCAAATCGACATCTTTTGGATGTAGCACCGCCCCCCAGAGACATAAGGAGGCATCTCCGTAAGCACTACGATGAGATCCGGCACCATATCTCTTTGTCGTTTGTTCTGCGGAACCATAGACGGGCTCTAAATGACCTCCACACCGAGTCGGTAGACAGATCTCTCAGACCTGGGCCTGTAAATCCCGTTATTAATATTCAACCACCTGAATTGGCTGAAGGGGAGCGTGTATTTCCGAGGGAGACTAGAGTCATACTAGCACAACTTCGCTCTGGATATTGTAATAGGTTAAACTCTTACTTATCCAGACTGAACCCCAACATACCAAATACATGCCCTGCATGTGGTATGACCCCTCATGATACCATACATCTCTTCTCCTGTTCAGTTGAACCCCCTCTTCCAACACCTACATCACTCTGGTCCAACGCTGTGGAAACTGCGCGTTTCCTCGGACTTCCGTTAGAAGAGCCTGATGACAATTTAGAGTGATCGAGCCCATTGGGCAGGGCGAAGCACTGTTAACAACAACAACAACAGAAGCATGAATGTGTTAAAATTAAAATGCTGGTAATACATGTTTAAAACTTTGATTTTTGGCTCATTCGGGGAACATGGATAGTATATTTAGGCAATTCACAAGTTCTCATATTCGTTGTATGTGCTATGATTTTAAAACGATAATATTTTCTTTGTTGTGGATTTTCATCAAACATAGGACCTTCAATGGTTAATACAGTAAACTGATCAATTGGGAATTATTACACGTTCGTGCTTCTGAAGAAGAGGGCTACGTTTTTTAATAATAATGACAAACTAACAAGATGCGTATTTGTTGGAAACTTTTCAGGGCATAAGAGATAATCGGACATATTCCACCAAGTAGATAGTACCGTGATAAGTTTCAATGAGATAAGGTTGGCTCCTATTTATTCATAGGTTGCCTTAAAACTGTTACTTTATACATAAGTTAAGCCAGAACTGATTATCCAACCCCGAGAATAGCAGTAAATTTTTGTCAAAAATAACAGACTTCGAATCACGATTGACCTTAGTAAGTGTGTAAGTATGCAGGACCAAAACTTGAAGACAACCATTGCTATATAGCGGAATGTCTCGGATTTCTAACTTCCACTATTAGATCCGGCAGCATGCAAAGACTACATTCCCAAAAGTCGATCTGAATAATAGTGTAAATTAACTAGTGGGTTTACCCTACAGGGTGCTGAAACTGGCGCCTTTTACACGATATGTTTTTTTTTCACATGACTTGCCACTTTTTCTACACTCATGTAAGTCAATACTTCCAACAGCTCAATTTATTTGCTTCTTTTTACACAATAAATAAATAAATCCAAAAAATTAAAATCAATCAATGAAAGCACATATGATTCTAATTGTGTGTCAGGCAAAAATAGAAACGTTTCTATTTCGTATGTGCATTTTCTGACTTGTATAAAAGGAAAGTTTAAGTTGCGTTTACACGTTATGTTGGTTTTCATACGTTAAATGTGGCATATACACATCACAAAAACATATCGTGTAACATTTTTTTTAGTAGCAGTTTTGTTATTTTTCAAAAGTTTGGTTTTTGTCATGATTCAATCACAAGAAGTTTAGTGCTATAGCTAATGCTTAATTTTGACTCTTCCATTTTCTAAATTTGTACGGACAAATTTGAAAGGCCAAATAAAGAATTTAGCTGCAAACAAAAAATAACAAAACAAAGCGTTTCTGCGATGCCTTTGTACACTTCAAGGAAGCAAAGTTATACAGACCGTTGGGCCTATTTGATGCTGGTATCCTCCTTGGCCCAATAACCTCAGTGGGCTTGATTTACTTAGTTCGGGAAAAATTGCATTTAACACATACGGAAATGCTTTAGATCCAGCGACATGCAAGAACTACACTCCCAAAAGTCGTTCTACTTTAATAATAGTGTAAATTAATCCATATTCTGAAACCAACCTATTTAAATTTTTTTTATAATATTACATTTTCAACTACTATTTTTATATAATTTTAATAAAAGGCAACTCAGAATCTAAATCACAATTTTTCAGGCAGCAAGATGGCTGCAATTGTCAAAATATGTCACTAGAGAGCTAACCTTCTAGTGATTGAATCATGGGTTTTTGTCAGTTTATACCCCTCAAACATTTTCGGCGCTCTCATAACTATTAGTCTGATAGTCCTAAATTTGTGAGAAACATGAGTTTCAGAAAATGTAATCATAAAAGACTCTATTATGATTCCTATATGAAAAAAATTATGAGCCGTATGCCAAGAGTGTATGCTTAACAAAGCAACTTCGGAACACAATTTCATATTTTTTCTTGGAATTTTTTTCATTTTAAATGGAAACAAATTTTTTTACACATTGTCTTTTGAGAAACTTAAAGCTTATGGCATATTACTGATTTGTCCCGTGCCCAAGGTTTGATATATGAAATTAGGCTCATATTGGGCGACTAGCTCCAGAAGGGAAATACCCTCATTTCGGACTCATAAATGAGCTCATAAAGAGCGTAAACACTCCCATTTAGGACTCCTTTCTGATTCATTTATGACTCCGATGGTTTGCTGGGTATGAGAAAAGAAACCTTCTACACCAACAAACATACAAAAGTTATTCTTGAAAAGATTTTGGTCCAATGTTTTCTTTAGGAGCTGCAAAATGGTTAAAGTGAGATATTTCGCAAAAACGAGGGGCCGTGATTTTACTGAAAATAGTTCGACATTTCAGATGGTACCAGACAACACCTCATTCAAATTGTTTTTGCCCATTTTTGCTGAACTTAACCTTTTTCTGTTTGTACCTGTAGATTTTTGCAGTTAACTATAATTGCATCTAAAGTATGATCTGTTAATTGACCGCATCCGCTTATATGTAACGCACGTAGTCTGGCAAGCTTAGTTGTAATTGATTGTATAGCTTTGTCATTAATACTTTCACAATCACTCAAATCAAGTATCTCTATTGATGGACAATCTTGCACCATTTGTTCAATGCCGATAAAGGAAATTTGTTGACAATTTGAAAGCGACAAATTACGCAATTCCGAAAATTTGATGCCATATTTTAAAGACACGTCGCTTATTTTGTTGCATCCACTTAGATTTAAAGCTTTTAGACCACGCAATTTCTTGATGTTATAGCCCACAACATCACATTCACCAATCAAGTTAAGTTCATAAGCGGCAAACATTGCTTTTTTTCTATTGGCGTCACGTACGATTTCCTCTTCGGCTTTACTACGCAAAGAAATCTTAATCGATTGATTGGATTCGTTTGAATAACCATGGTCTGCAAACGATGAAACTGATAATGGTTGTAAACTATCTGGTGAACAGCTTGAATTTGGTATGACAAGTCTTCTTATATCAATGCCCGTTAATGCCGCATCGGTGATCTTGGAAGAAGTATTTATTTAAATTTACGCACATATACAATCAGAATTTGTTCAACATACCCGGAAACAATTTTCAAATGATAAATCCCGAAGCCATTGCAAGTTTTGAATGATACATTGAACCGACTCATCAGTTACCCCATTTACGCAGTGTCCTAAATTGAGAACACGTAGTTCAGGAAGGTTTTTAGACAAAACATTGATAGCTTCTTCGCATACTTGCAAATGAGCCATCTGAAGTTCTTTCAGAGTAGAATTTTCCGTAGCCGCTATACCATGAACAATTCCTTCGGATCGGATACCATCACAATGCGATATATTCAAAAATTTTAACCGTTTAAACATGCCTAATAAAGATGCGCCTTCGTTTGAAATATTAACACATCCAGCAATATTAAGGTCTTCCAAAATCGGTAACTGTGTTACAATCACATCAATACAACTATCAGTAAAACAAACAGTACCCGACAAGTCCAATACCAATAAATTTATCTGATTTTTTAAAAATTCTTCAAGAGATTTTGAGTTTAGTTGTCGACAATTCGCAAGTCCAAGCTTCTGTAATCGAAGTTCACCGCTTCCTAGGTCACAAAGGGCAGCCAACGAAGGACCCCCGATTAATGTATTGCTGAGAGTGAGGCTGCGCAAACTTCTGTGATGCATCTCTAATATGCAAGTAATAAACCTAAAAGTCAAGATAGATTCGCTAGGTACGATATCGACATCATTTGGGTAGAATCGTCTTTGGATCGCATTGTGATAAGCAATGTGACACCCGGATAAATCAAGTGAATTTATGTTAGTTATTAATTCTGTGATACGTAATACAATTGCATCAGACAAATACTGATTGTCCTTCAACGAAAGGTTTTGTATGTTGGCAAAATTAAGGCCGAGTGTCATTCGATCTTCACTGTTATCTAAAAAAGAACCAGACATAAAAAGCGGTGAACAATGGATTATATTTAGCGACCGAATCTTAGGTAAAAGCTTCATGATGGTACAAAATTGTTTATCACTCATATCAACATTGTCAAACGTAATTTCAGTAGCGGTTTTTCCAATGTGGCTGAAAAAATGCTGTATTGTACCAAAAGTGATTTCCTCAAAGTAATAATTAGAAAACAACGATTTGCATTTAATATGATCGATTGCGGGTGGAAATCTATCAGATAGGCAGAGTTTCGTGAATCGGATTGAAATTTTTTTTATGTGCTCCGTGTTAGAGCTTGCTACGCGCCATTGCAAACAAGTTCCTCCAGCTGCCTGTACATCTGAATGGTCCAAAAACCGGAAAATGTGTAGAATAATCTGAAATTAATTGAAATCACGATATGTAAATTAAATGTATAAGTAGATCAAACTTATAGCTAGGGGAGATATCCTACTTTTTCTATGTATAGGGATTTGGGGAGTTTGGCATTTGACTGATATGTGCCATACAAAAATGTGGTTTGTAATAGCTTTGCAATACGTTAATCATAAAGACGTTTTTGAAGCATAAATACATACTTATTGGATTCAAAGTTCTTTTCCAGAAAAGGAGGTAAGCCTTGGCGATGACGCAGTAGGTAATTTGAGAAAATTTATAATTTTACTTCCGATGAGCTGGATGGAGGTTTCGAAGATCTTTAAACAGATATAGATATTTGGTATAAAAGGGTTTTCAACTCTGAATCTCTGGAAATTTCCAAATATATTTAATACTAGCAGGGTAACCGGCGTCGCTCATGTGCAGACACAACTTTTCAGGAATTTAATTAAAGATGTGTGGATGGATGGATAAATTCCAAAAATTTTATTCGTACATTTTTTGGTAACCAATAAACAATGAAGTAAGCTAGTTTATTAAACAATATTTTCCAAACGTTGAAATCAATGTTTTCCAAACGAGTTTGTAACTAAAAAATTTCAATTTTCACAATTGTATGGTAGCTTTGGGGAATTAACTTGGGGTGAACTTTCTGCAAGGTGAACAGTTTTTAATAACCTGATTCCATATCGATTTTTAAAACCGCTCAGCCAACCACAACTAGCATTGAAGCTTACACTATTGCCATAGATTTTGCTGTGAAGTGACTTGGCTTTTTCTTTTATAATATCACCGGATACTGGAATGTGTTGGCTTCTTTGAGTGATAAACCACTTATACAGTTCTTGTTGTTGTTTTGGTAACGACAAAAACACTCCCCGAAGGTTGCCCAATCCAGTGCCGATCAGACAGTTGCTGTCCCCGCCGACGGAACATTTGCCGTAAACAACCACCATGCCGCTACAACCTCAGCTGACAACAAAGGTAAAATCGAGTCATATCGTAATGGGCCAGGCCCCACCCAGCTAGAGCAGGAGTTGAAGCACTGGCGGCGAAAAAAAGAATTGCTTCAACTCAAAAATAGGGTTAAGCAGTTGGAAAGTGCCGATTTGTCCCCGGGGAATGGCGTACACAAGGTAGATTTTTGCGATATCGAGCACGCCTTACCGAAATTGCAAGGCGAAGGCGGCACGCTGACGATCAAAAACTTTTTTATTGACTTTGAGGAAATTATGAAATCAGTGGAAGCTGATAGCCGTTTCAAACTTATTTGCCTACGCCGCTGCCTCGAAGGCACCGCAAAGCTATTCCTCGAAACTACATGCGCGCTGAACTATGAGGTATTAAAGTTGGCATTACTGGAGGAGTTTACCTCCGTAATGAGCAAGCATGACATTTATAAGAGGTTATCGGAAAGGCGGTGGGACAGGCGCAACGAAAGTCTCCACTACTATATTCTAACTATGCAGGCCTTGGCAAAAAGGGGCATGGTAGACGAGAAGGAAGTCATCGATTTCATTTTGGACGGCATAAGCAACCAATTAACTAATGTACACATTTTGATGGGGGCCCGCACACTTGCGGAATTAAAAAGCCTAGTGAATAGATATCAGGAGAGGTACTTACTACCAATGCCGGGAAACAAACGCACCACCACCACCGTAGCAAAGCAAACAACAAACGGGCAGCAAACCAAAAACGAAACAGCAGTAAAGGAGATGCCTCTATGCTACAACTGGTCGCAGAGGGGGCACATCAAATGCCTCTTGCTTTCGCTGCTGGAAGACTGGACACGACCACCGTTCATGCCCTAACATAAAAAAAATTTTGAAACCGCTGCTGTGGAATGCCGAAGAAATAGTGGGATTTGATAATTTAGACATAGTAAGTATTGCTTTCGACACAAACTCGGGCGGAAGTGTAGTGATTAATAGTGTTCTTTCTTTATTTGACACCGGTAGTCCGGCTAGCTTTGTGAGGAGATCCTACATCCCTCGTGCAAACACCCCCCTTGAAAACCCAACGCGGAATTATATGGCATTGGAGGAAAAGATTTAAACATAATAAATACAATAAATTGCTTTGTAAACTTCAAGAATAAGATTACAAAAATAAAACTTACATTCTAAATGACGAGGATATGTCTACCCCATTATTGTTAGGCCGTGACTTTTTAAAAGAAAACAAAATGTTTCTAACAAAACTAAAATTTAGATACACCATAGACGAGCTAAGGTCAATCAATAATTCCATGGAACACTACACTTCCCTGCCGAGTCGATTAACTTTTATTGCCAATGGGTTTGACCTCTCGAGGGGCCTTAAGGAAGATGCAAGCCATATCGTCCATATCAGTGAGGCGAGTTAGAACGTAGCCGAGGGCTTTGAAGATACTAGCCCACCCGATACCCCATATATCATTAATCCCGATAAATATAGTACAAAAGATAAGGTTAAAACCAATGCCTTAGCCGCTGACGTACAACTTATCTGCACTAACGATGATATTCGTAATACCCAAACTAGTAAGATAAACTCGGTAAATAGATATGCCGATACTGAAGTTAGCACCGACGAACAACTTATCAGGCCTGACGATGATATTCGCAATACCCAAACTAGTAAGATAGGTAGTTATACAAATTCCGTAAACAAATATTCCGCTGACGTTTCCGACTTAGACGCGAGGGCGCCAGCTTTAGGCGATAGGGATGACGTAGACCTTAAACGTAATGACGCAAGAGCCGACGATATATATAATAGGGAGATAACTAACAGTGATATCACCAGCGACAAGAAGCAAAGACTAACGGGAAGAAATTCAGAAGTTCCAGATATTTTTAATTACGACGTTGGGAGTAGGGAAATCGAAATAGATATTGATCCCACTCTAGGAACACAACCCACGGTAGAATTAAGGAAAATGGTCTCCGAATCCTACACCGACTCGCAAGTAGAGATAGAGCCATACGAATATGAGATGAATATATACCTCACCTCTGACGTACCGTTCCACTGTGCACCTCGCCGGCTCTCCTTTGTCGAGCGTACCACGGTTCAAGATATTATTAACGATCTAGAGACGCGCGGTATTATACGCCCCAGTAACTCACCGTACGCCTCCGCAATAGTCCTAGTAAAAAAGAAAAACGGACAGCCACGTCTTTGTGTAGACTACCGGGGCCTGAATAAAATTACAGTTCGCGACAACTACCCACTTCCGCTGATAGACGACTGTGTAGAGTACCTAGAAAGTAAATCAGTATTTTCAGTCCTCGATTTAAAAAATGGTTTCCACCAGGTCCAAGTCGCACCGGACTCTATAAAGTACACCTCGTTCGTCACCCCTGGTGGACAATACGAATTTGTTAAACTGCCTTTTGGGTTAAAAAACGCTCCTGCCGTTTTCCAGCGATTTGTTAACAACATTTTCAGTGACCTCATAAAAGCTAAGAAGATTATGATATATATGGACGACATCATAGTGGCAACCGCCGATTTTGAAGAACACAAAGACCTCCTACGAAAAGTGCTAGAACGCATAAAATTAAGGGGGTTGACTCTTAACTTATCGAAATGCAGGTGCGGGTACCGAAAGATCGAATACTTGGGATATTCGGTATCTGCCGCAGGAGTAACACTGAGTGATGCCCACATCAATGACATAAAGAACTACCCGATACCAACCAATCACAAAGAACTACAATCATGCCTTGGCTTATTCTCGTATTTCCGACGCTTTGTACCATCATTCTCCGAGATCTCTAGACCTTTGCTTAACTTACTGAAGAAAGACTCACCCTTCTCACTTGACGATAAATGCGCTGAATCGTTTAAAAAATTAAAAAGCTTGCTATCAGAGGCCCCTATATTGTCGATATACAACCAACTCAGAGAAACAGAGTTACACTGTGACGCAAGTGCAGCAGGCTTCGGGGCTGTTCTTCTGCAGAGACAGGAAGACAAGAAAATGCACCCAGTATCATACTTCTCTACAGCCACTTCGGCCGCTGAAGCGAAATACCACAGCTTCGAATTAGAAACATTGGCAATAATATATGCCCTTCGCCGATTTCGCCCTTACTTAGAGGGAATTCCATTTCGCATTGTGACAGACTGTAACTCGCTGACTTTAACACTCGAGAAAAAACAGGTCAATGCACGAATAGCCCGGTGGGCCCTGGAATTAGAGAACTACAACTACAAGATCATCCATCGCCGAGGTACAGCGATGAAACATGTGGACGCACTTAGCCGCTGTATCATGGCAATAGACACATATTCCACTGACGTAGACTTCCAAATTCAAGTAGCCCAAGAGCGCGACGAAAATCTAAAGAAAATTCGAGTAATTAGTGGCAGGCGAAATGAAAGACTTTGATTTACAGGACGGCTTAGTGTGTAGGTTAAAACAAGATGGAACCAGACTACTATAAGTACCAAGTGAACTGGAAGGAAACATTATAAGGCTACAGCATGAGAAGGTTGGTAATCAGTCAGTCGACAAAACATGCGACAAAATTACCAGACTTTATTGGATGCCTGATCTCCGAAAGAAAGTCGTCGACTTCATAGGGAACTGCTTAAAATGCATTATGTATGCAGCCCCCCCGACTGCAAAGGAAAGGATTTTGTACAACATACCGAAAGTACCACTGCCCTTTGATACGCTACATATCGATCATTTCGGCCCCTTACCGGCATTACGCTCGAAAAAAAAATATTTATTGGTAGTAATAGACGCCTTTACTAAATTCGTGAAACTATGCCCGACTAATTCCACTAGCACGAGGGAAGTTACGAGCGCCTTAGATAAGTATTTCAGCTACTATAGCCGACCAAGACGAATCATTTCCCATCGCGGAACTTGTTTTACCTCACTAGAGTTCAGTGAGTTCCTTCTAAAACGTAATATTAGTCATATTAAAGCATTAGTGGCTTCGCCACAAGAAAATGGGCAGGTGGAGAGAGTAAATAGGGTAATTAAGGCTATGCTAGGGAAGCTCTCCGACCCTATAGACCACGCTGACTGGTCGAGCAGACTCTCACAAGCGGAGTACGCTATAAATAACTCCAGCCACAGTACAACAAAGAATTCCCCCATAGGATAGAGCAGCGGGGTGAACCTGTCGACGAATTCTCAGAGTACTTTACAGAAAAGCTTAAAAATGTGGAGACGAGAGATCTAGATAATATTAGGTCCGAGGCTAGTAAGGCTATTCGTAACACACAAGAGTATCACAGAAAACTGCCAAATTACGCAGCTTCCGTATGATGGGGTCGTAGAAGCAAACAGAATGCGAAAGTGGCTATCAAATAACGAGGCCGAACCCAGTGATGAAGAAGAGAGCAATACTATTAAATAGATTAAGAGATTAATATTGAGTAAAAGTATTCAATTTATTAAATCATATAATTAAGTTAAGTGATAGTTAAGTTATACTTAATATTAATATTAAACTTAGGTAAAACTTGATCGAGGGCGATCTAAAAGTCAGATTGGCCGAGTTGTAAGAAGTTAGTGGTAACTCCACTTACACTAAACACACCTCGGTTGGTGGAACCCTGAACGCGTATTAAACACGGCTTAGCCGTTGGTAGCGCTGGGTTTTTAGTATGAAGAAGAAGAAAAAGAAAGAAAAACGACGACCGGCAACTCGGCCATTTTGATATTGACCGCGCGACTGAAAAGCAGCTCCGATTGGGAAAATATATATATCGCCGTAAATAAAGGAGATCATAACAAATTTACAATTGCCATGTAGAATATTCTGCATATTCCAAATATGTAATCAGAGTGGAATAGTTTTCAAGATATTTTGAAATTTTTGTTTTTGAGCTAAGAAAAAAAGGAGAATTATCTGATTCCCACAAGATTCTATCGTACCGGAATGACCCGGGTTTTTGGATGGATTTTTGTTTGTTTCTCTGATGAAGAAGTACAGCAGCTTCCGCAATGGATCTATAAAAAAAGCTTTGGCGGTTGCCTCTAAAAAATTTTCCTATTATTTTCTAATAAAAACTTTTAATAATTAATTAAAAATAATAATTAAAAAAATAAAAAACAATCTTCATAAATAAAAAGAAAAATTATTATTATTGGCCTTGAGCTCGTTTATAGTCATGGTACTTTGCAAATGTACAGGCCGTAAATACCACAATTAAATTCAATTGAATTGTTGGTATACAAAATAAACAAAACCGATGAGTACGAATATCGGACTGTGTAACAAAAACGAAAAAGTGTACACAACTAACAAGAATCCATCATAAGGATGATCATGCCGCGAGATGGCGGTGCATGCTCAATGTTATGGTAAATGTGAATAGAATTAGGAATTTAGTTGACACAAAAACCAGCGCTCTGTTAGCTTAATGGTTAACAGAGAAGGCCAAAATTTATCTGATGAAAAAGTCTAGCAGCTTCCGAAATGGATCTATAAGAAACCCTATGGCGGTTGTCTCTATAAAAATTTGCTATTCTATTCTAATAAAAACTTTAATAATTAAAAATAATTATTAAAAAAATAAAAAACTATTTTCATAAATAAAAAGAAAAATTATTATTATTGGCCTTAAGCTCGTTTATAGTCATGGTACTTTAAAATTTTCAAAGTTTATTCAAAGTTCAGGAATATTTATCAAAGTTTTAAAAATTGATAAACATTCAGAAAAAAGGACTCTACGTTCCGTTAGGTAAAATAAAAAAAAACCTCAGAAAATGCTCTAAAACATTCATATAATTGAACGTTGCTGCTCATCCGCTCTCCAACGTTTATTTTCTCACAATTCTCTTCACGCGTGCAACAAAAAGGATCAGAAAACGCTCTAAATCGTTCATATAACTGAGCCTTGCCGTTTATCCGCTCTACAATATTCATTTCTTCTCCCAAGGCTCCGTGAATCTTCATAAAAAAGTGGGTTTTCTGATGTTTACTAAATAAAATTCCAAAAAAAAATCTCAAATTACGGACTCTTTTTGGATCATTATTTCGGAACGCTCCGACTTTGGTAAGCTGGGTAGTAGCTTTGCCTGCAGGGTACATACACACTTAAAGCCTTGTGTCAACCCTGCAAAAAACGGAAATACTCTGGTACATCATCCAAAGAATACTCCTTAAGGAGTATCAGAATACTCCAACACTTATCCTCATTCATATAAAAAAGGTGGTCCGATTTACATGGCGCTGTCCGTGATTGAATCACCTAATCCATCTCGGAGTACTCTATTTCTTTGGTTTTGAATACTCCATTGAGCACCTACGTGAGAGTGCACTTAAAATGCCCCCAAAGGATTACTCCATGGAGTATTCAACACCAAAGCGAGAGAGGGAGTAGGTGGTCCTCAAAAGTACACCTACTCCTTTCTTGCTTTGGTTTAGAATAGTCCATGGAGTAATCTTTTGCCAGCATTTTGAAAGTACTCTTACGTAGGTGCTCCATAGAGTATTAGAAGCAAAGTGAAGGGTCCTCCGAGATGGATTAGGTGATCCAATCACCGGACATCGCCATGTAAATTGGACAACTTTTTTTATATGAATGAGGCTAAGTGTTGGAGTACTCTGATCGTCTTTTACAGGGAAATTGTTCTCCTTCTTTGTGTATCTTTGATATTGTGCGTCATTAATACATACATATACGAGTATATGTATATAGGTTAACAGCCCTTAACGGGTCAATTCTGTGCGTAACCGGTAATTTTGTACCTGGAAGATTATCTAACCAAAAATCGTACCGTTGGCAATGCAGTTATTGTAACCGCGACTCTAGCGTACATGGTAACGCTGTCAAAAACAAACAATGCTCAATAGAGAATAAAATGCAAACGCGAACGAAACTTCGAACTGCAACTTAAGCAGGCAGAATACTAAAAGAGTCTTAAAGAATTAGGGCGTAAACGGCAGTTTGTTTAACCGTCTGAACGATTTTGACCTTCCAACAATAACCTAACTTGGTTTTTCCAACGGTGTGGGGGCTCCCTCTTCCTCTGCTTTTTCCTTTCGCATCACATGGATAAGCCAACGTAGCCGCGGGGTTTTAATTCGTTGGACTATGTCGATGGCTATGTAGAGCACATACAACTCATCATTATTATTAAATCATTAAGTGCGTCATTAATAAATTTATAAAATGTTCACCAAGGAGTTTTGCACTGATAAGACAAGTACATAGTGTTAATTATTTGTTATTTAACAAGTCAATCCCTGATTTGTAGATTTATTTATGGACATAAAATTTTATATTTGAGATGGACGAGCAAATGAATTTTCAACTGTGGAGTAAAACTACGGTTTTGTGAATGTTTAGTGATATAAATATATATTTATAGATGTTATTGATTATTTTAAACGTGAAAATTTATTTTTAGTTAGGTATTTTTAATTATATTGAACATTAAAAATCAAATCTAAAACTGTGGTACTGTAACTATAACAATCAAAATATAAAAATCGTTCCAATATACATCAAGTAACTATAACACTTGTTTTATAACTCATGTATAAAATTGGATATGCAGAGATTATATTGTATGTTACACTTCAAAATAAGAAAAAATATGGATGATTGAAAATAGTTCTAAATGAGAAAAGTCGTACATACCATAAACTCATTGTGTATGTAAACTAACAATGTTGGCGGTACATAAAGATGTACCACTTACAATAAAATAAGTAACAGAAAAAATGTGTGTTAAGCAACGAAGATTGAAACTCGCTTTATAAGTAATAATGACTTTTACAAAAATATATGTACGCGTAGAAAACATGTTCAATGTGTAAAAACTGAAGTATATAAAACGAAGAAATTATATAGTATAAACTTTCGAAAAAAAACTGGATTACACACTAATTAATTAAAAAAGTACATTAAGTTAATTTTTTAAATTTTCATAAATCATGAATTCTCCATGAAATAACGAGTAGATAAGAAATATATTACGGTAAGAACGGCATAGGCACATATGAACGAATGAGCACAGGCGAAGCCGCTAGCCGGTGAAACTTCAGTTAGCGATGCAAAATTTGTATCAAAGGTATGGAGGAAAATCGTTCCAATGTACACCAAATTTAAGATATAAAAATATAATATAGTAATTGTTGTTGGAGCAGTGCTCGAATTTTTGTGTTTGTTTGTTAATTTATATTAGAAATTACAATGATATACACAGTGATGGTATGGGATGACATGTTTCGAAGTCACCAACTTCTCATCCATACACCCGCATTGACGACAACTATTACTAAATACATGTATTTAGCGTTCCCTACCAACTATGAATAACCGTGGTGAAACTCTGATTCCACAAACTCACAAATTTTTATTAACACCAACGCATATCTTTGGCCAAAAAGTATGCATCCCCTTAGACCTCACCTCACACATACAAGAAAAAAAATTTCAAAGTGGTGAAAAAGTGAACCTCGCCGAACAAAATTTACTACTCTTTTGTTACTCGCGACTCACTGTTTATCCCGATATTTATCCTTTGTTGGTTGGCAGGGTTAATGGTTTTCATGAAACGTCTAATTTGATACAAAAAAGTTGGACCACCTTTACTTAAATGGTTATTCAGTGCAGATGTGGATTAGTTGTAGTATAACTACACATAACAAATAGCACAAGTTAGCGTTTTCCCGTCTAGCGATTTTCCGAAAAATGCCATACCCAAAAAATTTTGGTCTTATTAAAATTATTTCAACAAAGACTATATACAAGTAAAGAATGTCCCAGTTAAAATTGATACTTACATATTCTGCAATTAAGCCATTTTGTACAATAACTGAAAAGTTGTTTTGTGTCGTTTCAATATTTCTTTATTTTTTATCTCAAAAAAAATTAATGTTTTGTAGTTTCAACTAATTATAGTAAAATTGGCGAACCTTTCTTTCAACGCTTTGCATTAAAGTTTTTACAACGCTTTCGTCTACATTTTTGTACTCGTTTTTCCATCTATGGACAGTATTTTTAGCAATTTTTTTTGTTTTTTTAAGGCTTCTCTTCACATTCTCTATTGGACAGTTCTGGACAGTTAGGTGGGTTAGATCCTTTCGGTACAACTGTTACACTGTTTTCTTGATACCATTCCATAGTGACTTGTTGCTAAATCTGGCAAAACAACACATACCCTTGCTTGCGAATAAATGGCAATAGATAGGGTTGCAATCATTCTTCTACATAAGTGGTCGAGTTAATCGTGCCCTGCGTCACAAATTCCGACCTTCTCAGACCGCAGCTGCAAATCGCCGGCCAGACCATAACCTGCTTGGGAAATTTACCAACCCTTTGAGTTCAAAATTTCTTATCAACGTTGCCCTTCTGAAAAGCTGTGTAAACCCCTTCCCCTGGTATTTGAGAAAAGTCGGCTTCACAGTATCTTTCGTCATCCGTTACTAAACAATCGAGTTTAGTGAGAAATTTCTCATACAACTTTCGGGAATGCTATTTTGCCACTTTTTCCATTTCTTGCGATCGATCCGGTACTTTTAGGATCTTGTAACTCTTTAACTGAAAGGTTTCTTTAATTCTTTGCACGGTTGATTTGAAGGTTCCAACAATTTTCGCCGTATCTCGAATAGAAGTGTTGGGTTTTTGCATTATCTTCTTCTTGCTCTTTTTAGCTAGTTTCTTGTCAGCGGGGCCCCTTTTGTCTTCCCGAGCCCGGTTTCCGATCTCTACATTAACCTTTCTCATATCGCGTAATAACACGTTTTACTGTACTAACGGACATGCCGACCTCTTTTGCTTTTCGTACCGCACATATTTATTTTCCAAATATTTGGAAAGAACTAAACTACGAACTTTTTCTTGTTTTGACGACATTTTCGGACCGAATAAACTAATGCAAATTCTTATTAAAGTCTCAGTTTTGACAGATCTGTAAATGTACTATGTCATGAGATTTTTTTAAATTCAAAGCCTAGTAAGGCCAAATAAAATAATTATAGGAAAGGTCATTTTTTTCTGGGACAGTCTTTTTGTGTCAATGTAAACTACAAGAACTATAAATTTTATTTTAAAAATGAACGCGAAATTCGCGAAAATTCCAAGAAATTGATCAAAATTTAAAATTTTTTGGAGTATGCAGTTTTGTAGGCCATTAAATTTTAGTATAATAAGTTGTTAAACTTAAGTTCGTGACACATTTTGCTGACTTTTGACAATTTTTTTCCGACGAGCTGAAGTGTTTTTTCTTTCATATAAAATAAATTTCGTTCATAAACTTGTATGGAGGAAAATACAGAAGTCCCCAAGAAAAAAAAATTGCCAAATGTTTCACGAACTTAAGTTTAACACCTTATTATACTAAAATTTAATGACCTACAAAACTGCATACTCCATAAAATTGTGTGAAAAATGAAGAATTTTGCGTACATTTTTAAAACAAAATTCTTGTATTTGACATTGACACATACTTTCATATAGTCTTTGTCAAAATAATTTTCTTAAGGCCGAAATTTGTGAAAATCGCAAAAAACGACTGTGCCAATACTTATGTCCGGCACTGTATATTAATATGACAATCTTATTTTTATTTCTTTGACGCAACATTCATTGAAAATTCGGTTAATATATAGTATTCGAGTTTTGATAAAAGTCGAATAGTTGAAGACTAGTTGATTAACCGAGTATTCGACTAAGTCGACTTTTTGTAAGAGCCCTACTATGAAAGCTATCGTTATAAAGAACAATTTTCTTATACCTGTTGAAATTTCTGTAATTTTTATGAAATTAAGAAAAAAAACACAAGTAATTATTATTTTCAAGGTCCGCAATAAGCATTTCTCTAAATGTTTTTAAAAATAATTTAAAGTAAACTTGTAATAATAAGCGATACGTAAGTGTTTTCAATATACATTTATTTGAAGGTTTAAAGAAACCTTTTTTTAAACTTCGAGAATGAACTTTTATAAATTATTTAACTTTAAAAGTGAAAAAAGCATTTGCCAGGATTTTCTTTTCAACTTCAATGACTCATCGCTGAATCTTAACCACTTCCCCAATCTGCTAACAATTGGTTTCAATTTCAGCGTTCAATATATGATTACAAATCAAAACTTATTTATTTATTTCAGCTAAATAATATACAAAATATAATTTTTTTTATAGGTTTACTATACTTAATAAACTTTCAATCAACATGCCGCTTTGGTTATATGGCACTTGCTTTCAAACTATTTATAACCGAAAAAGCAGCACTATGTCTTAATATTTATTTCGGAAAGCCTTTTACAAATTTATTCTAAGTTGACTTTGCTTCTTGGGTCTGATTTGAACAACTTATCGACGGCAGACTGGAAGATCACGCTTCTTTAGCAGTCGGTTCAAAACCGCCATGTCTCAGCAAACGAATGGAAATTTTTAAAAAATCTCTCTCTCTGTATTTGTTTTAAAAATGCCTTAGCTCAACGTAAATAAATTTTTGGGTGAGTTGGGGCGTAGTTGATAAACATTCTGAGTTATATCGTTCTACAACCAAATTTTTAAATATTTTGAAATAAGTTCTTTTTTGATACGGCAACTGAAATAGAGGAATCTGCCACTCAGTAAAATAATAAAGTTCACTGATTAATGATTTTTTTTTGATTCATGTATGTATTGATGTGCAGATTTTAAACGAAGGCGATGAACATGAAAATTTCTCTGGTCCACCACTGTTGAAGCCGTGAGGTGTCTGGGACTTCCGTTAGAAGAGCTTTATGACAGTGTTGGATCATTCCCACAACAGCCGGTTCTATCGTACCGGAATGACCCGGGTTTTTTTACCCGGCATAGGGCTGTTATTTCAGTGTAACCCTTTCCAATCTGTCCCGTCCCACCCTTAAATTGTCATCCTCGGAGCAAACCCTGGCAGCTGGGTTGTTCCATTGTTCCTGCGGGTTAGGGGTTTAGAATATGCCCGAGGTAGGCATACCGGTCGTAAGAGGCGACTAATATGCACAAAGGTAATGACGTGCAACTCGATGGTTGATCTACGGATATGATGCCTCTCACAGCTCATTACCCATCTTATCCTTGCTTACGGAAGGAGGGGTGACATGGCCTAGAAGGTTTCACTGGTCATAAATCGCTACCACGACAGTCGGGCAGTACCGCAAGGGAGTACCGGAGCATACCGGGTTCAAATCCGGCCAAGGACTGTTAATACGCCAACACTCCCCAAAACCTTCGGGAGTGTTTTTGTCGTTACCACAACAACAACAACAACATTGTGTTTGTTACGGGCTGGGGTCGAACCCAACCCTGGACCAAGAGATTGGATCTGTTGCGTTTGCTGGGAGAAATTTTATATTAAACGGTCGCAATCGGTTCAATGCGCTAAGTGTAAGAGATGGCTACATCAGTACGGATGCTCAGGGCTTAACCCTGCCATCCACAGACCACGTACTTTCTGTAGTACTTTCGAGGCACCATGTTGTACACTCATAAGGGCGCCCCGTGGTACTCGTTGTTCTGGCGCTCCACTACCGCCCCTACCAACTTCAAGTAGTGACAATGGTAACTCAGTCTACATGACAGCCATTCCCGCCTCACCCACTCCCGACTGTCGCTCACGCATACCAGCGTCTCCATCTCACACGGCCGCTCAACACTCCTATCCCCTCCGGAATAGGTCAGATATGAGCATCGCCGAGCGTCAGTCCCCTCTTTCTCTGCCCTTAATGCCCCCCCCCCCCCCCCTGCTTCCAGCCTGCACGTGGGCCAGGAATACCACCTCCTCGTACCTTTCACTACGTGCACAGTTTGTCGGCAAAGATTATATACGCCTGCGACATCGGTCAAGTGCAACAATTGCCTTGGCCTGTGTCACACCCTTATGTGCTCTGGACTCGCAAACGGTACCCTCTGGACGGATTCGTTCATAGCCCCCTGTTGCAGTACACATCCGCCTTCCTCGCCAGACAACATCGGCCATGGCGCTGTCAAGTCTAGACTGCGACATAGTTTAGGCCTTAGCCTACCTCCACCTAGGCAAACGCATCCGTCCCTCACGCCTAGTATGTCCCCCGTCTCCCCTCCTACACACTTCAAAATTTTGCAGGTGAACTGTAACGGATTAGCTGGAAAGATCGCGGAGATAACTGACTTTATGAAGACGCACAACATCGATACAAGAGACAAAATTGAACACAAGATCGGACTTACGAACTTGTGATGGGTATAATGTACATCGAAAAGACCGTCCCAGCGGTCATGGGGGTGGCCTTGCGTTCATTACACATCACTCTGTACAATATAATCTATTTTCCCTGACGTCGACCCCAGGGACTCTACCTTAGAATGCCAAGGCATAGCAGTCCGGTCAGGAGACGCCGACCTGCAAATCATAAACATCTATATTCCTCCTGTCACGTGTTGTCCTAGAGATTATCATCCCGACATTAGTGCGTTGCTAAGGGGCGATAACCGTCTAATCCTAGGCGACTTCAACGCACATCACGATCTCTGGCACTCCAACTTGCCAGCAGACAGCAGAGGACAGGCAATTGCAGACCAAATAGATAACTCAGCATTGTGTACAGTCAATGGAGATGCCCCCACCAGGGTGGTAGGTAACTGCCACAGTTCGCCAGACATCTCCATAACGAGCGCGGGCCTAATTAACTTTGTCATCCGGCGACCGATGATTACATTAGACCACCTACCCATCCTACTCTCCGTTGAACGACCGACCGACTCCATAACGACTGATAAACTAGTATACATTAACTTCACCAAAGCGGACTGGGACCGCTTTACGGACTATACAAAGCGCTCCTTCGCTGCCTTACCCACTCCGACAGACGTAAGCAAAAGTTGAAAGAGAGTTTCGCAAGGTCCTTGATTCAGCCTCAGACTGCTTTATTCCTGCTGGTAGAATACCAGAAGTTCGACTGAATTTTCGTGACCAAGTGAGATTCATCAATCCCGCAGATCCCAGAATCAAAGATCTCAATGCGGAAATTCGTAGGATTGTCAACGAACACAAGCTGCCCAAGTGGAAACAACACCTTGAGGCATGCAACCTCTCCGGGGGAGTCGGCAAATTATGGTCGACTGTCAAGGCCCTATCCAATCCGACCAAATACAATGACAAGGTCGCCATTGCTTTCGGCGACAGCGTCAAATCGGACGCCAGGAAATGCGCGAGCTCCTTTTGCCGGCTGTTTATAATGCATCCACCTGCGGATAGGACTAAGAGAAGAGTCTTCCGACGTGCGCGCAAACACAAACACTCTACTGCGCCCATTGCTGTCTCAGTCGTAGAGGTTAAGGAAGCCATAATGAAGGCCAAACCCTCAAAATCCATCGGACCCGACGGAATCGCCATGAAGATGATCAAACACTTTGGCCACGATGGACAGTTATTTAGCGGCTATCTTTAATATCTCTCTAACTACCTTCGTTATACCTGAGATATGGAAACAAGCGATTGTAGTTTCCCTACTAAAACCAGGGAAGCCGGCGAACCTAGGAGAGTCTTATCGCCCGATATCCCTCCTTTCGCTGGTAGCGAAACTACTAGAGTCCACTCTGCTTCCTTACTTCGTCACAAATCTAAAATTGGCCGATCATCAACATGGTTTCCGCAAAAATCACAGCACGACATCCGCTTTGAACGCCATTACAACGCAGATTAACAACGGTTTGAATCAACATCCACCAAACCATAGGACGGTTCTCGTGGCACTTGACCTGTCAAATGCATTTGACACGGTCAATCACGCCACACTCCTCCGAGATCGGGACGAGACACCGCTCCCTGCCGGCCTTAAGAGGTGGACCGCTAATTACCTCAATGGTCGACAGGCAACAGTCAAATTTAGGAACAAGAAATCTAGACCACGAAGAATAAAACAAGGGGTGCCGCAAGGTGGTGTTCTCTCCCCTTCTGTTTAATTTCTATATTTCGAGACTTCCCCCCCACCATAGGGAGTCTCCATTGTTTCCTACGCTGACGACTGCACGATAATGGCCTCGGGCAAGGGTCCCTCCATTGACGAACTCTGTCTTAGAATCAACAGTTACCGCTGTGACCTTTCCAGTTTCTTCACCGAACGAAATCTGACCCTATCGACGGCGACCCTTTTTACGACATGGAATGCGCAGATGGGGCAAATGCCCACGTAGACGGAGTACCTCTACCTACTGTCAACCACCCGAAAATCTTGGGTGTGACATTTGACAACGGCCTCACCTTCGCTGGTCATGCCACCGCAATAGCCTCAAAGGTACAGAGCCGCAATAAGATCCTCAAGTCACTGGCCGGCAGTACTTGGCGAAATGACAAAGAAACATTGCTTGCTACATATAAGGCTATTGGCCGGCCGGTTATTGACAACTGGAGGAAATTGCAGGTCTGCCAAAACACCGCCATCAGAACTGCTACGGCATGTCTGCTTATGTCATCTGAGTGTCACCTCCATCAAGAGGCAAAATTGCTCAATGTTCAAGAGCACGCGGAACTCTTGAGAAGGCAGTTCCTTCTGAACTGTCATAAACCCTGTCATCCAAATCGACATCTATTGGATGTAGCACCGGCCCCCAGAGACATACGGAGACATCTTCGTAAGCACTACGATGAGATCCGGCACCATATCTCTTTGCCGTTAGATCTGCGGAACCATAGACGGGCTCTAAATGACCTCCACACCGAGTCGGTAGACAGATCTCACAGGTCTCGGCCTGTGAATCCCGTTATCAGTACTCAGTCACCTGAATTGGCTGAAGAGAAGCGTGTACTTCCGAGGGAGACTAGAGTCATGCTGGCACAACTTCACTCTGGATATTGTAATAGGTTAAACTCTTACTTATCCAGACTGAACCCCAACATACCAAACACATGTCCCCTCATGATACCAAACATCTCTTCTCCTGTTCAGGCGAACCTACTCTTCGAACACCTACATTACTCTGTTCCAACCCTGTGGAAACTGCGTGTTTCCTCGGACTTCCGTTAAAACAGCCTGATGACAATTTAGAGTGATCGAGGCCATTGGGCAGGGCGAAGCACTGTTAACAACAACAACAACGACAACAACAGTGTTGGATGAGAGGTGATACTTTAGGCAGGTTAAGTAGTCGCTAGCGCAACAACCTGAAAATTTCCTTTGGTTATGCAGATTTTATGAATTTTATTCAGCTTTTCCGGTGTTCCAACGAGAAATACTATTTCACCGGTGCCGAAAAATGTACCGATTTTGTCAGGATGACTTGGTGGATGATGACATTATGATATTAGACAATGGTACACAAGTTTTCCTGTAGCTAGGTTCTAGATGCAGGGAGGTGGAAATTAAACTGGCTTATAAATTCGCACAAGTAAGTTTTGTAGAGATCAAAACCTAATCTATTGAACTATGAATTATATTTTTTTAGGTTTATATTCCACACCTGCGCGGAAAGGCCGCGAAAACTTTTCCTAACTTTGAAGAACAACGAGTCTAAACGTTTTTACTAAATGTTTCCATGGATGGAGTACACATAAATCACCGCCGGAGTAAACAATATACATATGTACTACCTTAGGGGTAAATTTTTGCGATTATCGACCGACCAAGACCACTGACAGCTAAAGGGACGAGGTCGGCTGTAAAATTAAATTTTCTCGGTTTAATAAATAAAAATAAAAATTTTAAATGAATTTTCCAAAAAAAAAACTAAAAACTAAAAAGATGTGAAGAAATAAGCTGTTGAAAGGATTTTTGCTGTAAAAGGTTAATCGCTTGAAAAATATGCCGAAAAAAGTGAAATTGTCGGGTATGTTGCTAACACTTTTTCAATACTTTGGGTTTCAACGTAGTTTTGCCGATGGTAATTTGGTGATTCGAAATGATAGTATATCTCTACACGTATCCTATACCTTCAGGAAACGAATCGAACGTAAAAGTAATTTCAAATCGCTTACAAATCAATGTTGATTATTTATGGCGATGGCCGAAATCCGGTCAATTATGGTTACCTCTGCATGAGATCTGAACCAACTATTATATAGATACTTTTCAACCACAAAATAGCCAAAAGGTATAATCAGTTTTATTTTATTTATATATAAGTTTTCATAATTTTTTATTTTATAGTTTTATCAATTGCATTTATTTTCGAACTAAGTTCATTTTATGTGTATCAAATTTATTCTTTAGAAAGCAGCGACTATTTACCCAAACACGAAAAAGCATCTTTGATTTATAATATATTGATTTATGATTATACCCTTAAATTTAACATACTTTTGGATTATTTTCCATGACTAATCAACTATTTAAAAATGGGTTTCTTAGTAGTTAAAAATTGGATATTTATAACGATTCCTACAAAATAGTTAAAGGTCAACTTTATTTGTCAATTGATAATTTCTTCCTGCAGGGAAATTACTCCGAAGCTGCACACACGCACAAACTAACATTCATATTAAAGAAAAAAAAACTGCAATATTGAACCTGCAGACATAAAAATTAGGGGTGACATGACCTAGAAGGTTTCACAGGTCATAAATCGCTACCACGACAGTCGGGCAGTACAGCAAGGGAGTACCGGAGCGTACCGGGTTCAAATCCGGCCAAGGACTGTTAATTCGGCAACACTCCCCAAAACCTTCGGGGAGTGTTTTTGTCGTTACCACAACAACAACAACATAAAACTTACAAATGATTGAATATAAAGCAGTTTTTAGTTAAAATTTTACTTTAAATTGACTTCATTCCACTCACTTCGACTGGCTTTTACTACTGCCTCCGCTCCGATTCGCAAAAGAAGATGCCAACTAGTAGTTAATATTTGTACTAGTTCATAGTTGCAGATAAAGTTGTGCGCTTAGCAGTCCATACAAATACTAAGCGCAAACGCAGATGCGGATAAAAAAAACACGGCTAATGTTCTTTGTGTTTGAAATCAGATTAGTTCAATTGTTTATGCGAAGTTTACTAATTGATGTGACAAAAAATCATGATTTTTCACTATTATAGAAAAAAATCAAAAGTTATAAGAAACAATAAAAAAATATTTTGATTATTTTTTTTTTATATGATTTTTGCCGTATCGTTGCACAGTGCTTCCATATAAACGCCGGTCAAAAATAGTTGCGATATGAAGAATACTATTGCAATTTGGTGGATATTGGTGCACTACCACGCCCAATACCATTAAAAGCGGAAGTAATGAATTCGGCTGGGTTTTGATGAAGTAGGCACTTTTAGTTTACCCTTAAAAATTAAAATGTTAAATGAACGTGTTAAAAGCAAAAGGAGAAAAGAGATATTCAAGCTTAATGATTACTTATTGTAAATTCTGGGTAGTGCGTTTTGTATTACGCCAAACATAATAGCACCAGGTGTTTTAGAAATGATATTACTACCAAAAAAGTTACATCAAATACTGTTGAAATAAAAAACGCGTGCGATTCCTTTAAGTGCAAAGTAGAGAAGAAGTTATACGTTTTTTATTTCGGGCGAATAAGAATACAAAAGTAAAAGGAATATGACAGCTGATGTTCAAAAGGGATAGTGATAACACATATTATTCACAATACCCTCACTTATTGAATATTTAGTTAATTTTTATATAAGCCTCGAAATTATTTTCATAGCAATTATGTACGTTTAAATATAATAGAATTAAAGAAATATTCAATACAACCCCATTACGTGTATACAAAAATCGTTTTTCTTCTTAGTCACAGCTTTTGTGAGACTGTCAGCAGCCATCTCATCTGTTAGAATGTACTTGATTGATATGACTCCTTTTTCAATTGTCTCACGTAAATGATGATATTCAACATCGATGTGTTTAGATCGTGGTCTAAACCTATCTGATTCAGCTAATTTAATAGCGCCTTGGTTATCACAGTGCAGTTGAATTGATGAACCTTCACCGTGATCCAATTCTTCTGATAGGTGGCTATTAGCCATAGCGCCTCTTGAATAGCCGACGAGATTGCCATGTACTCTGCCTCGGTACTTGACAATGCAACGGTTGGTTGGCGCTCACTTGCCCAAGTGATTGCAGCATTTGACATTTTTAACATATACACCGTACAAGAACGACGTTTATCTACGTCTGATGCCCAATCAGCGTCGGAATATCCATGCAAATGTGGGGAACCATCCGACGAATACTTTAGTGTGTAGTCTTTTGTTCCTTTTAAATAACGCATGATTCTCTTCACAGCCTTCCAATGTGCAATATTGTAGTTAGAATTGAACCGACTGACGTCATTCACTGCAAATGCGATATCTGCCGCGTACATTGCGCTAAATACAATAAACTGCCAACATCAGCTTGATAAGGAATTTTCGATAATTCACTTTCATCAGCCTTTTCTAAGATCATACGAATAGATAGCTTTTGATTGTAGTCGCTTGGTGTGGAAACCGGTTTACAATTCTACATGTTGAATCTTATCAATATATCATCGATGTATTTACTTTGGTCCAGTTCTACTCTATCATTTGTTTGTGTAATTCGAATACCAATACAACTTTTCACCGGCCCCATATCTTTCATCTTGAACGACATGCATAGAGATTTTTTCAATTTAGCTAAGATGTTTGCATCTTTCCAAAATATCAATATACTGTCAACATAAATCGCTAATATCAATGAACGATCTTTAGCGAAGTACACACATGGGTCCAATTTTGATTTTTGTAATCCAAATGATTTCAACACAGATTCTAGCTTCAAATCCCATTGCCTTCCGGTTTGTTTCAATCCATACATTGCTCGACTTAATTTGCAAACATGATTTGTGCCATTAAAAAAACCTTCCGGTTGTGTAATGTATATTTCTTCTCGCAAATCTCCTTGCAAGAATGCTGTAACTGCGTCCATTTGGTCTATTTTGAGCCCATTTTTAACAGCCATTGCAATTAGAAATCTTATCGATGAATAGCGTACTACTGGTGAATACGTTTCGTTATAGTCCATTCCCTGAATTTGACTACAATCCTTCGCAACTAAGCGAGCTTTATATTTTATAATATTGTTATCCATATCACGTTTAGTAGTGAACACCCATTTTGTTTTTAAGGTTTTACGTCCCTGTGGTAATTTCATCAAAGTCCAGGTGTTATTTTCCCTTAACGATTCCATTTCGCTTTCCATAGCCATTCTTCAGAATCAGCTCGATTCATGGCTTCTTCAACTGTAAGTGGATCAATTTCTTCGTTAATACATGTTAAATAACTTACATAATCATTACGTTGAATTGGTTTCGGTGGTCTAGCCGACCGTCGTGGTGTTTGATTACCATCCACTTCCATAGTTTCTCCTGGTGAGTATGTCGGATCTGCGTGCGTGACATCATCTGTTGAGGGATAGGAACTATTTGTTTCTTCATCATCAACTGGGTGCTGGTTTCTCGAGTCTGTTTCAGTTGTTTTTGGTAAATCTACCTCACTCCTCTCATCACTGCCCCTCACTTTATCTGGAAACTCTGTGTCCATATCAACTTCAATAGCCGAAACGTTAGTCCTTTCGTGGAATATGACGTCACGGCTCACCACCAATTTTTTAGTGTACGGGTCGATGCAACGAATACCCTTTTTATTTGAGTCGTATCCTACAAAGATCATCTTACTTGATTTTCGGTCTAACTTCTTTCGTCGTTGTTTGGGAATATGCACCATTACTGGGGATCCAAATATTCGCAAATGTGTAACGTCGACCTTAGAACCTGTCTACATTTCTTCCGGTGTTTTATCTTTATCAAATACGACGCCATATTCACAGCATCAAGCTTAGCATCAAATAACATACATATGGCACGCTCGATTATACTTCGATTCATACGTTCTGCTGTGCCATTTTGCTGCGGTGTGTATGTTAGCACGACACATGCACAAAACTTAAGCATGTGCAAAACGAAACCCTGTTGCACACACCTGCATGTAACAATTTCATAACGCAATACAACACCTAGCAAACAACCAGGAATGCAGGTGGGAACCGCGCCGTCAGCAAAACGGTAAATAAACAACAAATAATTCGGCAATCGGTGGGAACCGCACCGTCAGCAGAATAACAGCAGAATCGACAGCAGAGCGGCGGCAGCGTAGCCTAGCTTTAAGAAATAATTAGCTTTGTAGTTTAGTTCTAAGTTTGAGTGCAAATAAAGAAGGAGCAGATAAGCTCCGATAAAAAAATTAATTTTTTTAAAGTCAACAACTCACGTTGACTTAACTGGCGCCCGAGCAGGGACCAGCGCATAAAACAGAAGGGAATACGAGCGAAGGAGAGGAACCCCAGTATCCAGAGGAAAAAAGGATGAACACCGAACCTTCCGGCAACCCCCTAGTTGTACGCTGGCCATTAGTGTAAGTTAGTCATGTATCAAAACTTTTGTGTTTGTGTGTTATGAAAAATTAAAAATTTTCCTGTAAGGAAAAAGAATAAAAGGAAGGAAATTTAGAAAAAACATATAGAATTGATAAATTGTGTTATGAAAAATTGAGAACCTTCCCGTATGGAAAAAGAAAAGAAAGAATCCTAAAAGCTTTCCTATAAGGAAAAAGAAAAAAAAGGAAAAAAAATCATATAGAATTGATAAATTGTGTTATGAAAAATCGAAAACTTTCCTGTAAGGAAAAAGAAGAGAAGAAAGAATCCTAAAAGCTTTCCTAAGAAAAAAAAGGAAGAAAATTCTAGAAAAAAATTAAAATCCTATTTACGTAGACTAAAGTGTGCAAATAATTAAAGTATAAGGAAATTTAATTAAGATTTTATTGCAAAGGTGAATAAACTCAAGTCATAAAGTAATACTAGTATAAAGAAACAAAAAATAGTGAAGGGATAAATTATAGGAAGGAAATAAAAGATTATTTTCCATCATTTTAATAGGAGTGTTAAAATTTCCCTGAAAAAAAATGCCAGGTACAGCGGAAGAACTAGTAGAGCACCTTAATCAGCTCCGGCTTGATTACGGTAGCTCCAACCCCGAGAATCCAAACAATTCCGCAACCCCTAATCCCACTGCTGTGGAAACGATAATGCGCGAGGTACTCAGGCGGATAGACATGCCTAACGTCAATGATTTTATTGGACGTGAACAGAATATAACATTAAACGCACTTAATATGAATGATTTAGACAGGATCCGTGACATGGTCAAATGTCTAAGGGAGTTCTCAGGAAAACCAGGAGAATTTAGCTCCTGGCGAAAGAGTGTAGATAGAATTTTAAAGGCATACGAAGCCTTAAAGGACACACCCAAATATTTTTCAATCCTGCATACCATAAGGCATAAAATTGTCGGCGATGCCGACACTGCCTTAGAATCATACAGCACTCCGCTTGACTGGAGTCAAATCCGAAAATGCCTTATGATGCATTATTCGGATAAGAGGGACATCGGTACCCTCGAATATCAGATGACTACTTTGGCTCAGCGCCACGACGACATTCCCACCTTTTATCAGAAAGTGTACCAACACCTTTCTCTCATCCTTGACAAAATCGGATGCCTTGACCTTGGCGACGAGTCGATAAGGACAATGACGAACTCGTATCGCGAGAAAGCTCTCGATACATTTATAAGAGGATTAAATGGCGATTTACCCCGACTACTTAGTATCCGCGAACCGGCGACATTGCCGCAAGCGCTCCATTTATGTCAAAAGTTAGACAACATGTCCTTTAGGATGAATCATGCACATAACGTGCACAAGTCGTTAAATCAACCACCGCCGCGGTCACCACGACAAAATATATTGAATAATGTACCCTTCTATCCCGAATTGACCTATTCGGTGCCTTCACGACGATATAACAATCCGCCGAGGCAAAATTATAACAACTATAACCATAGGCCATTTAACAATATAACTCGGGCTAACCCGAACCAAGTTAGCCCAATGAATTTTAATAACCGCCCAAGTAACAATGATTATCAGCAGCACACTAACATGGGAAGTCGCCCTCAGCAGCAATACAATGCGGGATTCAACAATCGGCCCAATCTACCTCCAAAACCACCAGTCCCAATGGATGTCGATAATTCCATTCATTCCAGGCAGATCAACTACCAAAATAGGCCCAATACCGGCCCAAATACCCTGCCGCAGAAGCGTCCACTGTCCTCACAATATGCACGTCCCCCAAACAAAATGCAACGCAATTACCACGCGAACGTAGGGACATCAGGCAGTAACCCTTACCAAACAGAATCCGATCCAGATATGATTTATGGCAGCAATCCTCATGAGGACTATTATAGAGCGACTCAACAAACAGCCGAAGGGCAAATTAACTTTACCACCGACGAGCAAGTCCTCCCCGAGTCCGATTTGATAAATTTTTTAGACTGACGCCATCCTCTCTCCCTTATTATGAATTTATATCAAGGAGAGGGGATGCACTGGATTTCCTGATAGACACAGGATCCAATAAAAATTATATTCAATCGACCAGAATAAGAAACCCAATAGCAAATAAGCCTTTTAAGGTGGAATCAGTGAAGGTGCCATTGAAATTACCCACCATACATTCATAGACATCTTCGGACCCAGTGTGGAGAAAGTTAAATTCTTTATTTTGCCACCCTTGAACTCGTTCCACGGGATTATTGGAAACGACACGCTAAGAAACCTAAAGGCTATCATAGATACCGAAAAAAGCACAATGACCATTTCCCCAGGAATCGTTATTCCACTTAAACAGCGAGTATCTCAGCAAGTCAATAAGGTTGAAGTTGAAATTCCACATCTTTCTACAGAACAGCAGCGGAGAGTAAATAATATCATTAAAAAGTGTCCAAATTTATTCTCCGATCCCGACGAAAAATTGACTTTCACCACCCTGGTCAAAGGTGAAATTAGGGCAACTAACGAAAACCCTGTTTATTCCAAACCTTACCCCTATCCCATGGCTTTAAAGGAGGAAATCGAAAAACAAATAGAAGAGCTTCTGGACAACGGAATTATAAGGAAATCCAAATCACCATACAACTCGCCCGTGTGGATAGTGAATAAAAACACAGATGCGTCCGGTGAGAGGAAATACCGAATGGTTATCGACTACCGGAAGCTTAATTCAATAACTATTCCCGACAAATACCCCATTCCCGAAATAAATGAGGTCCTGGCAAACCTTGGCAATAACAAATTTTTCACGGTAATAGATCTTAAAAGCGGATTTCACCAAATCCCGCTACGCGAATCAGATATCGAAAAACCCGCATTTTCTGTAAATAACGGAAAATACGAATTCCTCCGTTTACCTTTTGGGCTAAAAAATGCCCCGGCAACCTCACGAAGAGCCCTGGACGATATCCTTCGTCAGCATATCGGAATCAGGTGCTATGTGTACATTGACGATGTAATAATTTTTGGCAGAAGCGAGGAAGAACATCTAAAGAATCTCGAGTTGGTATTTAAAACCCTAGAAAGCGCTAATATGAAGGTCCAGCTAAACAAGTGTGAATTCGCCAAACAGGAGGTGGAATTCCTTGGATACGTCGTCAGCGCGGAAGGAATAAAGACCAACCCAAAAAAAGTAGAGGCCGTTGCGCAGTTCCCAATCCCCCGTAATCTAAAGGAGCTAAGGTCCTTTCTAGGAATGTCAGGGTACTATAGGCGATTTATTAGAGATTATTCAAAGATCGCTAAGCCTCTGACAACGCTCCTTAGGGGAGGGGCTGGTAATACCTCAAAAAGAAAGTCGAGGAGATTGGAAATAGAACTTAATGAAGAAGCAATCGATGCTTTCAATAAAATCAAAAACACCCTTATATCAAGGGAAATCATTCTGGCTCACCCTAATTTTGACAAGGACTTCGAGCTTACGACTGATGCGTCCGACTTCGCTTTAGGAGCTGTCCTATCGCAGGACTATCGTCCTATTACCTTTATCTCGAGAACGCTTAGCAAAACAGAAGAGAACTACGCTACCAACGAGAAGGAGATGCTTTCCATAATTTGGTCTCTAAATGCCTTGAGAAGCTACTTGTACGGTTCAAAAAAAGTAAAAAGAATTACCGACCACCAACCCTTAACCTATGGCCTTAGCCATAAGAATGCGAATAGTAAAATGAAGCGCTGGAAAGCAATACTAGAGGAATATAATCACGAATTGGTGTATAAACCTGGAAAATCGAATGTAGTAGCGGATGCACTCTCGAGAATACCAGATCAGGTTAACTCACTTACGCCCACCACTCATAGCGACGAGAGTTCTAATCATAACTTGATACCTTGCGCAGAGGTGCCAGTGAACGTCTTTAAAAACCAAATTTTCCTCAGGGAGGCAGAAACTGCGTCGTACCAGTTTAGGATAGTTTTCCCAACCATCCATAGACATATAATAGAAGAACCACAGTTTAACGAACAAAATCTCGTTGCATTATTTAAAAGATACCTAAACCCATCAGTTATAAACGGCATCCACACGAACGAAGGAACTATGGGAATAATCCAGAATGTCTTCCCGCATCATTTCAGTAACTTCAAATGCCGATATACGCAAAAATTAGTTGAGGATATAACTAGCGAGCAAGAACAGGTAGAAATTATCTTGAAGAAGCATTTGAGAGCACATAGAAGTGCCAAAGAGAATAAAGTTCAAATTTTGGAAAAATTTTATTTTCGTGGCATGATAAATAAAATCAAGCGAACTGTAACCAACTGTAGGGTGTGCAAGGAAAATAAATACGAAAGACACCCCAATCAACCAAAGTTGGCAGCTACCCCACTACCAACCTTCCCAGGACACACCGTCCACATTGATATATTTTTGACCGAAGGAAAAAAAGTAATGACCGCTCTGGACAAATTTACAAAATATGCGGTAACAAGGATACTAAATAGTAGAGCCATAGAAGATGTTAGGAGGCCCCTGAGAGAAGTGTTGTTTTCGTTTGGCGTGCCAAGAATAGTCGTAATCGATAATGAGCCATCACTCAACTCTAACTCAATCATGTTCATGATGAGGGATGAGTTGGGTATCGAAGTCTACTCCACTCCGCCATACAGAAGTCAGGCGAACGGACAAGTGGAGAGATTCCACTCTACGATAACCGAAATAATGCGCTGCATTAAGGAAAATGGTGGACATAGGAATTTCGAAGACCTCCTAGAGCGAGCAGTATCCGAATATAATTACACCATTCACTCTGTCACTAAGAAAAGGCCAGTCGACTTATTCTTCTGCAGGAACGTGACCTTTACACCAGAAGACATAGAAAGGACGCGACAAAACAACTTACAAAAACTAGCGGATAAGCAAAGGAAAGATATTGAATACCACAATAGGGATAAGCATGAGATTAAAGAACACTTACCGGGACAGATAATTTATGTTAAGAGAAATAGAAGATTAGGTACAAAGTTGAGCAAAACGTACAGTAAAGAGACAGTTAGGGAAAACAGGAGTAGTACAGTTATAACAGAAAAAGGACAGGTAGTCCATAAAAGTAGGATACGTAACTAACACTGACTTAACATATCTCATTCCAGATTACTATTAATGCAAATATGCCTCGCCGAAGTCCGGATACTCGACTACTCAAACTCACAGCTAATTACTATAGAAAAGGGACTGGCTAAACTACAGACCGGAACGTTTAGGATAATACATGACATTGACATTGAAAACTACGCCGAAATCCTCGAGCACATCGAATCTACAACAGGAACAGAAGTCCTACTCCGAAATCCGAACTATCCCTTCATATCCCATTTAATATCCCAAATAAAAAGTCATATAAATAACTTAAAAACGCAAAAAAAATATAAAAGATCATTAAATTTCTTAGGTAGCGCGTGGAAATGGATTGCCGGGAGTCCAGACCACGAAGACCACGAAATAGTAGTAAACAAACTAAACAATGTCCTCGAGAATAACAATAACCAGGTCATTATAAACAAACTTACAATAGGAAAAATTAACGATATTGCAAATGTTACAAACAATATAATAAAAGAACTGCAAAATAATGGAAATAAAGAAATTGAACTATTTTTAAAACTAAAATATAAACTAGAAGTCATTAAGGAGGAAATTGTTAATATCGTATACGCAATACATTGGGCAAAAAACCAACATAATTAATTCATACATAATGTCAAGCGAAGAGCTAGATATTGCGAGGAAAATTTTCGATAGGGATAATATTCCTTTTATTAATTTAGACGAAGCTTTGGAATTCTCAGAGGTAAAAATTGCAACTAATGGAAAAACAATAATTTATATTATAAGCCTACCTACGGTAGAAGAACAAATCTGTAAAGTAATAGAGATTAGAACAGTAAAAAAGAATGGCAAGATCAATAAAATAAATTTTAATTCAATTCTCAGTTGCCAAAATAACACTTTTGCCATTAAAAATGATTGTAAAAAATACAATTCACTGCAAATATGTTTAAAGAATAACTTATTAGATTTAAGTAACGAGTATTGCATAAGTAATCTTTTAAAGAGCCGCCTGCAAAACTGCACAGTGACCAATAGTCAACACATTTCCACATTGGAGGAAATTTCAAATGACATCCTATTCCTGAATGATTTTAACGGGGAAATTCGCATAAGCGAAGAAAGCGCATTACTAAACGGCACTTTTATAATTCATTACAGTAATGCTACCATTAAAATTAATGGGAACGAATTTTCCAACGCAGAAACGCTAACTAACAAACCCCTGCCTGCTATACTTCAACCAATTTCAACATCGAATAGAAATGAGGAGACACTTTCCCTACAAATGCTGAAACAGTTAAACGTTAACAACACCAAAGAGATAAATTATGTAGAGTCGAAGGGCGAACTAATACAAACTACTAGTATTAGCCTTACTCTCATACTAGCAATAATTATAATTATAATCATAATCAAAACAATCCTGAACATAAAAAAGCAACGGTCCATCGAGTTGACGGAAAAAGCAATCGAAGGTCTCAACGAAATATTCAATAAACCCAGTTCAAACGCGGACGTTTGAATTTCAGGGGGGAGCTGTTAACACGACACATGCACAAAACTTAAGCATGTGCAAAACGAAACCCTGTTGCACACACCTGCATGTGACAATTTCATAACGCAATACAACACCTAACAAACAACCAGGAATGCAGGTGGGAACCGCGCCGTCAGCAAAACGGTAAATAAACAACAAATAATTCGGCAATCGGTGGGAACCGCACCGTCAGCAGAATAACAGCAGAATCGACAGCAGAGCGGCGGCAGCGTAGCCTAGCTTTAAGAAATAATTAGCTTTGTAGTTTAGTTCTAAGTTTGAGTGCAAATAAAGAAGGAGCAGATAAGCTCCGATAAAAAAATTAATTTTTTTAAAGTCAACAACTCACGTTGACTTAACTTGTATACATTTGTGAGTTGATGTTGAAAGCCACTGGACCTACAAATATTATTGAATCTACGCGAACAATACTCTGTTCCATTGTCAGTGCGAAGTATTTTTATCGCCTTACCAGTTTGTTTTTCAACAAACGATTTAAATTCGATGAACGTGTCCAAAACTTCCGATTTTTCATGTAAAAAATAAACAACAACTTTCTTTGAAAAATCATCGATAAAGGTTAATAAATACTTAGCTCCTCCAATAGATTTTGTTTCCATTGGTCCAACTAAATCGGAATGGATTAGTTCCAGTAACTCACTCGTATGGGTCTGGCCTGACTTAAATGGCAATCGCGATTGTTTGCCCTCGGCACATATTTCACAGTTTGGCAATCCGGTTTGTCGATTTGAAAATTTCATCCCAGTTACTGCCCCATCACGCATTTTGCACAAACTTGCCTAATTGAGATGGCCAAATCTCCTATGCCATGTAACTACGTCGTTTTCTTCTTTGTAAGATAACATGCACGCTTCACTTTGCGCTTTTAATTTATAAACGCCACCTTCTGGCTTGCAGTGTGCAAACTCAACCAAATCTTGATCGTAAATGGAGCATCCATCTTTATTAAAAACAACTGTATTTCCTTTCTGAACAGTTTTGTATACTGACAATAAATTTGCCGACAATTCTGGAACGTGTAAAATATTCGAAATACCAACTTCTTCCTGGCCCAAAACCATTTTTTGATTTGCCTTCGAAATTTACCTCAATCTTTTCATCATTTGATGTCGAAATTTCCTTCACATTCGATGAAGTACAATCATACAACAAATTTTGATTCGGTGTCATGTGACTTGACGCACCACTGTCTATGTACCAAGCACTTGTACAGGGTTGCTGATGAATTTCGCTATTCATGTCTTTTATTCATGTTAAAGCTCATTAAATTTTATTAAATATAGCTTAATTAGTTTTAAAAATAATGGAATTTAAATGCCCCCCCTGCTCGTCGATGCATGTGCGGCATCTTACCAAAAAGTTGTTCATTACTGCTTGGAGAGTTGAGACAGGAATAGCCGCAATTGTTTCTCGAATGGATTGCCTAAGTTCATTCAAATTTGTTGGTTTTGCTTTGAAGACTTCCTGTTTGCAATAACCCCACAAGAAAAGGTCAGGTGCAGTAAGGTCAGGCGACCTGGGTGGCCAACGGAATGTGGACTTTCTGGATATCAGCTTATTGGGAAATTTTCGTCGCAATTCTGTCATAACAGGTTGGGCTATATGAGGAGCTGCACCATCTTGCTGAAACCACACAGAGTTGAAAGAAATTCTCATTCGGCGTAATTCTGGATAGAAAAACTCTCTCAACATGCTCAAGTAACGGTCTCCAGTAACCGTAACGGTGTGACCGTTTTCTTCGAAGAAGTAGGGCCCGACAATGCAGCGTGATGAAACTGCACACCACACTGTGACACGAAGTGGATGCAATTCCGTCTCATGGAGTATCTGTGGGTTGGAAGCACTCCATATTCGACAATTTTGTTTGTTTATGTTGCCGTTTAAATCGAAATGGGCCTCGTCAGACATGAAAAGACAGTTCAACATGTTTCCATCCTCTTCCACCATATGAAGCATCTTCTGGCAAAATTCCAAGCGAATCGGCAAGTCTGCAGCGTTCAGTTTGTTGGCCATTTGAATTTTATATGGGAATAAGTCCAAATCTTTGTGCATAATTGACTGTAATGACTGTCTGCTTACACCCATTTGAGCAGATAAGCGTCTTGTCGAAACACGTGGATTGTTTTGTATGGCAGCAGCTACAGCAGCGATTGTTTCCTCCGTTCAAACTGAAGGGTTTCGATGGTAAGGTCTTCTGTTGACTGTCCCATGCTCGGCAAAATTGTTTACAAGTCTTATTATGGTCCATCTGCTCGGAGGATTGCCGCCAAACGTGCGCCTATACTCTCTTTGAACCGAAACTACGGACTCCAGGGCGTGATAGCGGCGGACAATCCAAATTCTTGTTTCAGTGTCCCAGTTATCCATTTTTGTTAAATGTAAAAGTCAATCTGCAAAATAAATAAAAAAATAACCAGATTCATTAAATAGAAAAAGTTATTTAATTTTTTTTTGGTAGCGGCTTTCATTAGCCACCCTCATCATTACTTGCTAAAGATTTCGCTGTAAATGCTCTTCTCGCCAATTCGGTTTCGTCATTCTTCTTTTTGCCTTGGTGTTTCTTCTTGCATTCCGAGCTAATATGGCCATTTCCTCCACAAGAATAGCATTTCACCGATCGACGATTTTTGTTTTTTTGCTTGTAAGTATATTTACCAATAAACGCATTGTTGCCTTGTTTGCCTTCACGCGAATACTGAGTATCTAACAATTTCATATTTATTTCATGCGCATTTATTTTATCACATGCTTCAAAACTCATAATAAGTGGTTTGTATTCTTCTGTTAAGCCTGCAAGCATAATTGCAGCTAACCAGTCATCGTCAATGATGAAACCAATACAATTTAATTTGCTCGAAGTCGTCATTATCTGATCAATATAAGTCTGCATACTTTCACTTTCCTCTAAACGAATTGAGATTAAAGTGCGCAACAAGCCGATTTTTCTCATTTATCCGCGATCTTCATACATATTTTGGAACTTTGTACATATCTCCAACGCAGTTTTGCATGTTCTTATATGCACAAACAGGTCTGGCTCTACGCTTAATGCCAACAACGTTTTTGCCGAACTTAATTTGTCTGCCAACTTTTCTTTGCATACATTTGAGTCACTCTCAGATGGAATTATGCAGTCACCTAACTTTTTCCACTCCAAGTAATTCTCCATTGAAAACGTCCAATAGTGAAAATTATCGGCGCCTTTTAGTTTTTCGACTGCGAAGTCTCCTTTCGTTGAATTCGCCATTTTGATGAATATTTTGCAATGCGACACGCGCAAATTGCAATGCGACAAACGCAAATTCTTTTTTAGAATTAATTAAATGCGACAAACGCAATCAAATTCTCGCTTCAACAGAGTTAACGTAATTGATTAATCAGACTTTTGATCTGTGTTTTTTCCTGGGCTTTTATCTAGGCTTTTGCCTGGGCCCATAACCTGATGAAATAAAAAACGCGTGCGATTCCTTTAAGTGCAAAGTAGAGAAGAAGTTATACGTTTTTTATTTCCGGCGAATAAGAATACAAAAGTAAAAGGAATATGACAGCTGATGTTCAAAAGGGATAGTCATAACACATATTATTCACAATAAATACGAGCAATTATAATATGGAACTATCATAAAAGAAAAAAGGTGCCCAGGCCAGATTTTATTTGCTAATATGTTTTAATATATTAAGTTACTAGAAGTTCCAATACAGATTCTGATAAAACAGGTTTTTTTACAGGCAGTTTTCCTAAGCTAGATATAAAAGGTTCGGAACTGAACAAAAGTTTTTTGAGTAAAACTTTATTAGTAGCGATACGAGACATTTTTCTAGTGTCATGCAAGCGATAGTTTTTTTTTTTTTGGCTCTGAGTACTTATGGTAAGAGATAGCTTTTTATGTCTATTTCTCGACTTTGCAGCTTCTTCAGAGAAATAAAGTTATGGTGCTCAGTTACAGTTACACCGTGCAGCAATAATACCTTATGAACTAAAACACTTAAATTTTTCCAGGGATAATTTTCTGTAATTTTTTTTAGCAGTATCTAATTTTTAGAGAAGTGGCCAAAAAAAAAAACAAACGTTGGAGAGCGGACAACGTTCAAATAAATAAATGTTTTAGAGCATTTTCAGACCTTTTTTATTGTACCTAAAAGAAGATATAGAGTCTATGTTTCTGAATGTTTATCAATAGTCGAAAGTTGGAAAAAGAGACATAAAAGGCTCAAAATTCATTGGATTTGCAGTAATTTTGGATTCTTTTTTATGACTCCTTTTGTGTGTGCGTTTTATGGCTCCGAATAGTCTTTTTTTTTTTACTGTTGTTGTTGTTATTAACAGTGCTTCGCCATGCCTAATGGGCACGATCAATCTGAGAATAGTAATTAACCTCTTCTAACGGGAGTCCAAGGAAACGCGAAGTTTCAACAGAGTTGTACCAGAGTGATATTGGTGTTAGAAGAGTAGGTTCAATTGATCAGGAAAAGAGATGTTTGGTATCGTGAGGAGAGGTACCACATGCAGGGTACGCATTTGGTATGATGGGGTTCAGTCTGGATAAGTAAGAGTTTACAATATCCAGAACGAAGTTGTGCTAGGATGACTCTAGTCTCCCTCGGAAGAATACGCTCCTCATCAACTATTTCAGGTGGTTGAATATTATTAACAGGATTCACAGGCCCAGATCTGAGAGATCTGTCTACCGACTCGGTGTGGAGGTCATTTAGAGTCCGTCTATGGTTCCGCAGATCAAACGGCAAAGAGATATGATGCCGGATCTCATCGTAATGCTTACGGAGATGTCTCCTTATATCTCTGGGGGGCGGTGCTACATCCAATAGATGTCGGTTTGGATGACTAGGTTTATGACAGTTCAGAAGGAACTGTCTTCTCAAGAGTTCCGCGTGCTCTTGAACATTGAGCAATTTTGCCTCTTGATGGAGGTGAGACTCAGATGACATAAGCAGACATGCCGTAGCAGTTCTGATGGCGGTGTTTTGGCAGACCTGCAATTTCCTCCAGTTGTCAATAACCGGCCGGCCAATAGCCTTATATGTAGCAAGCAATGTTTCTTTGTCATTTCGCCAAGTACTGCCGGCCAGTGACTTGAGGATCTTATTGCGGCTCTGTACCTTTGAGGCTATCGCGGTGGCATGACCAGCGAAGGTGAGGCCGATGTCAAATGTCACACCCAAGATTTCCGGGTGGTTGACAGTAGGTAGAGGTACTCTGTCTACGTGGACATTTAACTCTTGTCCCATCTGCGCATTCCATGTAGTAAACAGGGTCGCCGTCGATTTAGTCGGAGATAGGGTCAGATTACGCTCGGTGAAGAAGCTGGAAAGGTCCCAGAGGTAACTGTTGATTCCAATACAGAGTTCATCAATGGCCTGAGGCCATTATCGTGACGCCGTCAGCGTAGGAAACAATGGAGACTCCCTCTGGTGGGTGGGAAGTCTCGAAATATAGAAATTAAACAAAAGGGGAGAGAGAACACCACCTTGCGGCACCCCTTGTTCTATTCTTCTTGGTCTAGATTTCTTGTTCCTGAATTTGACTGATGCCTGTGGACCATTGAGGTAATTAGCGGTCCACCTTTTAAGGCCGGCAGGGAGCGGTGTCTCTTCCAGATCTCGCAGGAGTGTGTGATTGACCGTGTCGAATGCATTTGATAGGTCAAGTGCCACGAGAACCGTCCTATGGTTTGGTGGGTGTTGATTCAAACCATAATTAATCTGCGTTGTAACGGCGTTCAAAGCGGATGTCGTGCTATGAGATTTGCGGAAACCATGCTGGTGATCGGCCAATTTCAGATTTGCAATGAAGTAAGGGAGCAGAATGGTCTCTAGTAATTTCACTACCGACGAAAGGAGGGATATCGGACGATAAGACTCTCCTTGGTTCGCCGGCTTCCCTTTTTTTAGTAGGGGTACTACAATCGCCTGTTTCCATATCTCAGGTATAACGAAAGTAGTTAGAGAGATTAAAAAGAGCCGCTAAATAACTCTGTCCCTCGTGGCCTACGTGTTTGATCATCTTCATGGCGATTTCGTCGGGTCCGATGGATTTTGAGGGGTTGGCCTTCATTATGGCTTCCTTGACCTCTGCGACTGAGACGGCAATAGGCGCAGTGGAGTGTTTGTGTTTGTGCGCACGTCGGAAGACCCTTCTCTTAGTCCTATCCGCAGGTGGATGCATTATAAACAGCCGGCAAAAGGAGCTCGCGCATTTCCTGGCGTCCGATTTGACGCTGTCGCCGAATGCAATGGCGACCTTGTCATTGTATTTGGTCGGATTGGATAGGGCCTTGACAGTCGACCATAATTTGCCGCCTCCCCCGGAGAGGTTGCATGCCTCAAGGTGTTGTTTCCACTTGGTCAGCTTGTGTTCGTTGACTATGCTACGAATTTCCGCATTGAGATCTTTGATTATGGGATCTGCGGGATTGATGAGTCTCACTTGGTCACGTTCTCTTGCCATCGCCGCAGCTTCTGCCGAAAAATTCGGACAAATTTCTGGTATTCTACCAGCAGGAATAAAGCGGCATGAGGCTGAATCAATGATCTTGCGAAACTCTCTTTCGCCTTTGCGTACGTCTGTAGGAGTGGGTAAAGCAGCGAAGGAGCGCTCTGTATAGTCCGTGACGCGGTTCCAGTCCGCTTTGGTGAAGTTAATGTATGCTAGTTTATCAGTCGTTATGAAGTCGCTCGGTCGTTCAACAGAGAGTAAGATGGGTAGGTGGTCTGAAGCTAATGTAAGCATCGGTCGCCAGATGACAAAGTTAATTAGGCCCGCGCTCGTTATGGAGATGTCTGGCGAACTGTGGCAGTTACCTGCCACCCTGGTGGGGGCATCTCCATTGACTGTACAGAATGCTGAGTCATCTATTTGGTCTGCAATTGCGTGTCCTCTGCTGTCTGGTGGCAAGTTGGAGTGCCAGAGATCGTGATGTGCGTTGAAGTCGCCTAGGATTAGACGGTTATCGATCCTTAGCAACGCACTAATGTCGGGATGATAATCTCTAGGACAACACGTGGCAGGAGGAATATAGATGTTTATGATGTGCATGTCGACGTCTCCTGACCGAACTGCTATGCCTTGGCATTCTAAGATAGAGTCCCTGGGGTCGACGTCAGGGGAAGATAGATTATATTGTACAGAGTGATGTGTAATGAACGCAAGGCCACCCCCATGACCGCTGGGACGGTCTTTTCGATGTACATTATACCCATCACAAGTTCGTAAGTCCGATCTTGTGTTCAATTTTGTCTCTTGTATCGATGTTGCGTCTTCATAAAGTCAGTTATCTCCGCGATCTTTCCAGCTAATCCGTTACAGTTCACCTGCAAAATTTTGAAGTGTGTAGGAGGGGAGACGGGGGACATACTAGGCGTGAGGGACGGATGCGTTTGCCTAGGTGGAGGTGGGCTAAGGCCTAAACTATGTCGCAGTCTAGACTTGACAGCGCCATGGCCGATGTTGTCTGGCGTGGAAGGCGGCTGTGTACTGCAACAGGGGGCTATGAACGAATCCGTCCAAAGGTTATCGTTTGCGAGCCCAGAGCACATAAGGGTGTGACACAGGCCAAGGCAATTGTTGCACTTGACCGATGTCGCAGGCGTATATAATCTTTGCCGACAAACGGTGCACCTAGTGAAAGGTACTAGGAGGTGGTGTTCCTGACCCACGTGCAGGCTGGAAGCAGGGGGGGCATTAGGGGCAGAGAAAGAGGGGACTGACGCTCGGCGATGCTCATATCTGACCTATTCCGGAGGGGATGGGAGTGTTGAGCGGCCGTGTGAGATGGAGACGCTGGTGTGCGTGAGCGACAGTCGGGAGTGGGTGAGGCGGGAATGGCAGCAGTGCTGACAGTCGTGTAGACTGAGCCACTATTGTGGCTATTAGAAGTAGGTAGAAGCGGTAAGGAAGTGCCAGAGCGGCGACTACCGCGAGACGCCCTTGGACGTGTACAACATGGTGCCTCAAAAGTACTAAAGAAAGTACGGGGTCTGTGGACAGCAGGGTTCAGCCCTGAGCATCCAGATTTATGTTGTTGTTGTTGTTGTAACGACAAAAACACTCCCCGAAGGTTTTGGGGAGTGCTGTCGAACTGACAGTCCTTGGCCGGCTATGAATCCGGTACGCTCCGGTACTCCCTTGCGGTACTGCCCGACTGTCGTGGTAGCGATTTATGACCAGTGGAACCTTCTAGGTCATGTCACCCCTCCTTCCGTAAGGAAGGAGAGATGGGTAATGAGAGGTGGGAGGCATCATATCCGTAGATTTATGTAGCCATCTCTTACACTTGGCGCATTGTACCGAATGCGACCGTTTAATATAAATTTTCTTCGAGCAAACGCAGCAGATCCAATCTCTTGGTCCAGGGTTGGGTTCGACCCCAGCCCGTAACAAGAGACAATGGAGCAACCCAGCTGCCAGGGTTTGCTCCGAGGATGACAATTTAAGGGTGGGACGGGACAGATTGGACAGGGTTACACTGAAATAACAGCCCCTGGCCGGGTAAATAAACCCGGGTCATTCCGGTACCATAGAACCGGCTGTTGTGGGAATGCACTCTAAATTGTCATCAGGCTCTTCTAACGGAAGTCCGAACCTCCTGCGGGTTAGGGGTTTAGAATATGCCCGAGGTAGGCATACCGGTCGTAAGAGGCGACTAATATGCACATAGGTAATGACGTGCAACTCGATGGTGGTTCTCGGATATGATGCCTCTCACCCCTCATTACCCATCTTATCCTTCCTTACGCAAGTAGGGGTGACATGACCTTGAAGGTTCCACTGGTCATACCAAATCGCTACCAAGACAGTCGGGCAGTACCGCAAGGGAGTACCGGAGCGTACCGGGTTCAAATCCGGCCAAGGACTGTTAGTTCGACAACACTCCCCAAAACCTTCCGCGAGTGTTTTTGTCGTTACAACAACAACAACAACAACGGTGATGTAGGTGTTAGAAGAGTGGGTTCGCCTGAACAGGAGAAGATATGTATGGTATCATGAGGGGACATACCACATGCAGGGCATGTGTTTGGTATGTTGGGGTTCAGTCTGGATAAGTAAGAGTTTAACCTATTACAATATCCAGAGCGAAGTTGTGCTAGCGTGACTCTAGTCTCCCTCGGAAGTGCGCGCTCCTCTTCAGCCAATTCAGGTGGTTGAGTATTAATAACGGGATTCACACGCCGAGATCTGAGAGGTCTGTCTACCGACTCGGTGTGGAGGTCATTTAGAGCCCTCCTTATCTCCTTATGTCTCTCCGGGGCGGTGCTACATCCAATAGATGTCGATTTGGATGACAGAGTTTATGACAGTTCAGAAGGAACTGTCTACTCAAGAGTTCCGCGTGCTCTTGAACATTGAGCAATTTTGCCACTTGATGGAGGTGAGACTCAGATGACATAAGCAGACATCCCGTAGCAGTTCTGACGGCGGTGCTGGGCAGACTTGCAATTTCCTCCAGGTGGTGTCAGCAAGATTCGGCGACCATATGGGCGCAGCATAGTAAATAACCGGCTGGCCAATAGCCTTATATGTAGCAAGCAATGTTTCTTTGTCCTTTCCCTTTACCGCCGGCCAAAGACTTGAGTATCTTATTGCGGCATTGTACCTTTGAGGCTATTGCGGTGGCATGACCAGCGAAGCTGAGGCCGTTGTCAAATGTCACACCAAAGATTTACGGGTGGTTGACAGTAGGTAGAGGAACTCCGTCTACGTGGACATTTAACTCGTGCCCCATCTGCGCATTCCATGTCGTAAACAGGGTCGCCGTCGATTTAGTCGGATAGGGTTAGATTTCGCTCGGTGAAGAAGCTGGAAAGGTCTCCGAGGTAACAGTTAATCCTCGTACAGAGTTCGTCAATGGAGGGACCCTTGTCCGAGGCCATTATCGTGTAGTCGTCAGCGTAGGAAACAATGGAGACTCCCTCTGGTGGGGGGAATTCTCGAAATATAGAAATTAAACAAACCATTCCCTCAGAGCGCAACGAACGGACGTGTTTTGGCTCGGGCGCGCATTATGCTACCAATGCTAATTTATAAAAAATTATATTTGAATTATAAAAAAATCACCAAGAAGGAGATAGAGACTCAACAAAGGGATAATAATGAAAATTATTGTTCGAATATAAGTTAGATAGTGTAAAAATCTAATAATTTATTTGCAAATTAATAATAACTGTGAGAAAGTGACTCTGAATAAGCAAATTAAAACACACTAATATAAATAAACGGAAAAGAAAAAAAAGCTCAATACGGCTTAAAATGAGTGTATGCGCGAAATGGAATTCCTCTATAAGAGGAGGAGTGGCTTAAGATGTGGAGTGTGCGGTAAATTATACCACATGAGCCTTGCATGCGCGGGAGTTGATAAATTTAGCTCAAAAGTATTAGGAGAAAGAAATATGGTGTGATGAGTGTGTAACATACATACAAAATGTCGACTTGGTAATGCAAGATATGCAGATGAGTGTGAAGAAAAATAACTCAATATTAAATGAGTATAAACAAGAATTTGAAGATATAATGAAAACAAGCCAAAATGAAATTAAAGCTCTATTGGAAGCTGTTGAGAGTTGATACTTCCAACGTATTGCGACAATGGAAAAATCACAAAAGTTGTTCGAAAAGAAAATTGGGCAAATGAAAAGCTTATTTGATATGGTTGAAGAAGTGAGAAATAAAACTGAGATAATTGGAAAAGACAGTGAGAAGGTACAAAGTGAAATAAAAAAAATAACCAGCAACAAAGTTGATAAACAAATATCATATGCTGAAGCTATGAAACATAATAAGAAAAAAGAAGAGGTTCCGCATTTAAAAAAGGATGTGGCAATAATCGAATATCGCATCGAAAAGTAATGGGGTGATGGTAATTCATAATGAAAACACCGACGAGCGTGGTAAAATAAAAGCAGCGATTGAAACCAATATTGGGAAAGAATATGAAATAAAGGTGCCAGAAATGGTTCGCCCAAGCTTCATGGTGAAAGGCGTGAATTTCAAAAGTGAAGAGGCTACATTGATTGACACAATAAAAAAACAAAATGTACATATAAGCGAGAGTGCGTTGAAAATTGTGAAGAAGATTGAACGAAAACGAGGCAATACAGTGGTTTACGACATAATAATAGAAACTGAAAAAGATGACCTTACCAAGATCCTAGCTGCGGAACGAATTAATATCGGCTGGGAAAGATGTAAAGTGTACGATGCGATCAGTGTTCTAAGGTGTTATAAATGTAAAGGTTTTAACCATAAAGCGTCGGAATGCAAAAATTAAGAAGTCTGCCACAAGTGCCATGCGAGCCATAACTCGAAAACGTGTAATGAAAATCCAATAAATAAATGTTTAAATTGCATTAAAGCGAAGGAAAAGTTAAACCTGCCGTTAGAAATAAATCAAGACACATTTGACAAGGAGTGTCCATGTTATATAAATAATTTGCAAGTAAAAAAGCGTAAGCTTGGATATTAGCAATTAAACAATGATGATACATTCAGTTTGAAAAATAACAATAAAAAACATAAGAAGCGGAAAAATAACATAAAGTGCATATACCACAATACAAACAGTATTACAGCCAATAAGGAAGAAGTTGAGAGAATGATAAAAGAAGAAACTCCAAATTTTGTTTTCTGTGCCGAGACTCATACTACAGAGAATATCAGTGACTCGGAGATAAATATTACGGGATATAACCATATAAGGTGCGATTCAGACAGTCGACACACAGGTGGTGTACTGATATATATTCATCAATTGATCGAGTTCAAAGTGATTTATAACGACAATATAAACAATAATTTATGGTGTGTTGTGCTAAAAACAACAAAAAGCACGATTAGATGGCGAATTGGTGTAGTATACCATTCACCGAATACAAGCGACGCTGTGTTCATTAGATATATGGGTGAAGTGATGGAAGAGTATTTTATTGAAAATGAAAACAATGTTGTAGTTGGCGATTTCAACATAAACATGAATATACAATCAACGTACTCGAACCAACTAAGCCAAACATTCGCATCAAGGTCAATGAGACAATTAATAAATTTTAATACAAGAATTACTGAATCATCGCAAAACCAAAATAGACCTTCTCTTCAGCAATAGTGATGACATAGAAATACAAAACTTAGATTACCAAAAAATATCAGACCACGAAACAATCTGCTTCAAATTGCCTGTCCAAAAAAGTTAAAAAATGAGAATGTATGATAATCGCTTATGCTGGGATAACTACACGGAGGAAAACTTATTAAATCTTGTTGTTGTTGTTAACAGTGCTTCGCCCTGCCCAATGGGCTCGATCACTCTAAATTGTCATCAGGCTCTTCTAACGGAAGTCCGAGGAAACGCGCACTTTCCACAGGGTTGGACCAGAGTGATGTGGGTGTTAGAAGAGTGGGTTCAACTGAACAGGAAAAGAGATGTATGGTATCATGAGGGGTCATACCACATGCAGGGCATGTATTTGGTATGTTGGGGTTCAGTCTGCATAAGTAAGAGTTTAACCTATTACAATATCCAGAGCGAAGTTGTGCTAGTATGACTCTAGTCTCCCTCGGAAGTACACGCTCCTCTTCAGCCAATTCAGGTGGTTGAGTATTAATAACGGGATTCACAGGCCGAGATCTGAGGGATCTGTCTACCGACTCAGTGTGGTCATTTAGAGCCCGTCTATGGTTCCGCAGATCAAACGGCAAAGAGATATGATGCCGGATCTCATCGTAATGCTTACGGAGATGTCTCCTTATGTCTCTGGGGGGCGGTGCTACATCCAAAAGATGTCGGTTTGGATGGCTAGGTTTGTGACAGTTCAGAAGGAACTGTCTACTCAAGAGTTCCGCGTGCTCTTGAACATTGAGCAATTTTGCCTCTTGATGGAGGTGAGACTCAGATGACATAAGCAGGCATCCCGTAGCAGTTCTGATGGCGGTGTTTTGGCAGACTTGCAATTTCCTCCAGTTGGTGTCAGAAAGGTTGGGCGACCATATAGGCGCAGCATAGTCAATAACCGGCCGGCCAATAGCCTTATATGTAGCAAGCAATGTTTCTTTGTCTTTTCCCCAACTACTGCCGGCCAGTGACTTGAGGATCTTATTGCGGCTCTGTACCTTTGAGGCTATTGCGGTGGCATGACCAGCGAAGGTGAGGCCGTTGTCAAATGTCACACCCAAGATTTTTGGGTGGTTGACAGTAGGTAGAGGTACTCCATCTACGTGGACATTTAACTCTTGCCCCATCTGCGCATTCCATGTAGTAAACAGGGTCGCCGTAGATTAAGTCGGAGACAGGGTCAGATTACGCTCGGTGAAGAAGCTGGAAAGGTCATGGAGGTAACTGTTGATTCTAATACAGAGTTCATCAATGGAGGGACCCTTGCCCGAGGCCATTATCGTGCAGTCGTCAGCGTAGGAAACAATGGAGACTCCCTCTGGTGGGGGGGGGAAGTCTCGAAATATAGAAATTAAACAAGAGGGGAGAGAGAACACCACCTTGCGGCACCCCTTGTTTTATTCTTCGTGGTCTAGATTTCTTGTTCCTAAATTTGACTGTTGCCTGTCGACCATTGAGGTAATTAGCGGTCCACCTCTTAAGGCCGGCAGGGAGCGGTGTCTCATCCAGATCTCGGAGGAGAGTGGCGTGATTGACCGTGTCAAATGCATTTGACAGATCAAGTGCCACGAGAACCGTCCTATGGTTTGGTGGATGTTGATTCAAACCGTTGTTAATCTGCGTTGTAATGGCGTTCAAAGCGGATGTCGTGCTGTGATTTTTGCGGAAACCATGTTGATGATCGGCCAATTTTAGATTTGTGACGATGTAACTAAGCAGAGTGGACTCTAGTAGTTTCGCTACCAGCGAAAGGAGGGATATCGGGCGATAAGACTCTCCTAGGTTCGCCGGCTTCCCTGGTTTTAGTAAGGAAACTACAATCGCTTGTTTCCATATCTCAGGTATAACGAAGGTAGTTAGAGAGAGATTGAAGAGAGCCGCTAAATAATTCTGTCCTTCATGGCCAAGGTGTTTGATCATCTTCATGGCAATTCCGTCGGGTCCGATGGATTTTGAGGGTTTGGCCTTCATTATGGCTTCCTTAACCTCTGCGACTGAGACGGCAATGGGCGCAGTAGAGTGTTTGTGTTTGCGCGCACGTCGGAAGACTCTTCTCTTAGTCCTATCCGCAGGTGGATGCATTATAAACAGCCGGCAAAAGGAGCTCGCGCATTTCCTGGCGTCCGATTTGACACTGTCGCCGAAGTGTGTTTGGTCGGATTGGATAGGGCCTTGACAGTCGACCATAATTTGCCGACTCCGCCGGAGAGGTTGCATGTCTCAAGGTGTTGTTTCCACTTGGTCAGCTTGTGTTCGTTGACAATCCTACGGATTTCCGCATTGAGATCTTTTATTCTGGGATCTGCGGGATTGATAAGTCTCACTTGGTCACGTTCTCTTGCCATCGCCGCAGCTTCTGCCGGGAAATTCGGATGAACTTCTGGTATTCTGCCAGCAGGAATAAAGCGGCATGAGGCTGAATCGATGATCTTGCGAAACTCTCTTTCGCCTTTGCGTACGTCCGTTGGAGTGGGTAAGGCAGCGAAGGAGCTCTCTGTATATTCAGTAAAGCGGTCCCAGTCCGCTTTGGTGAAGTTGATGTATGTTATTTTATCAGTCGTTATGAAGTCGGTCGGTCGTTCAACAGAGAGTAAGATGGGTAGGTGGTCTGAAGCTAATGTAAGCATCGGTCGCCAGATGACAAAGTTAATAAAGCCCGCGCTCGTTATGGAGATGTCTGGCGAACTGTGACAGTTACCTGCCACCCTGGTGGGGGCATCTCCATTGACTGTACAGAATGCTGAGTTATCTATTTGGTCTGCAATTGCGTGTCCTCTGCTGTCTGCTGGCAAGTTGGAGTGCCAGAGATCGTGATGCGCGTTGAAGTCGCCTAGGATTAGACGGTTATCGCCCCTCAGCAACGCACTAATGTCGGGATGATAATCTCTAGGACAACACCTGACAGGAGGAATATAGATGTTTATGATTTGCAGGTCGGCGTCTCCTGACCGGACTGCTATGCCTTGGCATTCTAAGGTAGAGTCCCTGGGGTCGACGTCAGGGGAAAATAGATTGTATTGTACAGAGTGATGTGTAATGAACGCAAGGCCACCCCCAAGACCGCTGGGACGGTCTTTACGATGTACATTATACCCATCACAAGTTCGTAAGTCCGATCTTGTGTTCAGTTTTGTCTCTTGTATCGCGGCGATTTTGATGTTGTGCGTCTTCATAAAGTCAGTTATCTCCGCGATCTTTCCAGCTAATCCCTTACAGTTCAGCTGCAGAATTGTGAAGTGTGTAGGAGGGGAGACAGGGGACATACTAGGCGTGAGGGACGGATGCGTTTGCCTAGGTGGAGGTAGGCTAAGGCCTAAACTATGTCGCAGTCTAGAGTTGACAGCGCCATGGCCGATGTTGTTTGGCGTGGAAGGCGGCTGTGTAATGCAACAGGGGGCTATGAACGAATCCGTCCAAAGGTTACCGTTTGCGAGCCCAGAGCACATAAGGGTGTGACACAGGCCAAGGCAATTGTTGCACTTGACCGATGTCGCAGGCGTATATAATCTTTGCCGACAAACGGTGCACGTAGTGAAAGGTACTAGGAGGTGGTGTTCCTGACCCACGTGCAGGCTGGAAGTAGGGGGGGCATTAGGGGCAGAGACAGAGGGGACTGACGCTCGGCGATGCTCACATCTGACCTATTCCGGGAGGGATAGGAGTGTTGAGCGGCCGTGTAAGATGGAGACGCTGGTGTGCGTGAGCGACAGTCGGGAGTGGGTGAGGCAGGGATGGGTGCTGCCAGTCGTATAGACTGAGCCAATATTGTGACTATCGAGAACGCAAACGTCAAGCTGTGTAGTTCTGTTTATATTTTTCTCTGTGATTATATTTAATAAATTAATAATATCTTTTATATTCTAAAGTTAAAATTAAAGGTAATAGAGATAAATATCTAATTGTGCTTCACTACTTGGTGTGAATAGTGTTAAAAAGTTTTGATAGTGATTCATTATTATAAATTCATTTTGTTGAATTTGTGTGTGCCGAGTTCTTTGCATATTTTATTTGTTGCTATTGAAAGGCTTTATTTCATATTGCAATTGTTGTTGTGCTCTGACTTGCTTTTCTTATTTCTTTTTCGTTACAGCTGTTTTGCGTGGTTTGTTGAACGTCAGATACAGTGTGTTTAAAACTGTTCGCTCAGTACTGTGTCATTTAAACTGTCAGGGCTGCTTTTCTTTAATCCGCTAAATTTTTTTTTCTTAACTTATAATTTTTATTATTAATTTATATAAGTATTTATATGAAAATGTCGTGCATGATAGCAAACTGCCAGTTAAAAAGCGAGTCCGAACGCTTTGTAGCTTGCTGGCTGTGTGATGGACTTGTCCACGCCAAGTGCACTGGGTTAACCGGTAGAATAGCTGACCTGCTTAACGAAGGAAAAGGCCTGCGCTGGTCGTGTTCCAAATGCCGGTCGACGGAAGTTGATCTGTGTAAAATCTTTAGGCATATCAGAAACGGTTTTTCTGAAATAAGCAAAGATTTTTCATTGCTGACTGAAAAGTTCCAAAAATATGAAAATATTTTCAAAACCTTGGAAACTTTGGAGAATTCGCCTCATTTGGAATGCCCTGATCATCGCGAAAACAAGCGCAGGCGTACGGATGATCGGCCTACTACCTCAACAGTCCCGAACTTGCCTCAACCCCTTGAACTTATAGATTTGGCTTCTCCAGTTCCTAGTACGGTTGTCCGAGCAACGTCGAAGAACGCCCCTCCAAAAATGTCCACTAGGAAAAACCAGGAAATTCCAACTATTGCAATGGAGTCTGAACCAATCGTTGGTAAGCTGGTTGTGGTTCCTCGCAAAAAATCTATTTTTGTGTCTAGGTTCCATCCAGACACTACCGAGGATGATTTGTTGTACCATATTTCTTCTAAAGTTAAAGATCAAAGCGTAACTGTTAGAAAATTTAATTTCACATATCAAAGAAGTATGTCTTCGTTTAAGATTGATGTATCTGGGAAAGATTTCGATACTCTTTTGGACAGCTCTTTTTGGCCTCCCGGGGCTCTTGTGCGGGAGTTTGAATACAGACCGAATAGGAATGTTCAAAATGTAGCGAAAATTTCTCGTAATAACGTTGAGTCAAAAAACTGAGCACTAAATCCGTGAATATCTTTTATCAAAATGTCAGAGGTCTAAATACCAAATTAACTGATCTCTTTTTGAAATCTTTTCATTGTAATTATAACGTAATTGCTTTTACCGAAACTTGGCTAAAACCTCATGTTTTCAATTCAGAGTTTTTATGTAATGAATATCAAGTATATAGAAATTATCGCTTGAACAGAGTCGGGGGTGGTGTTCTACTTGCCGTTCATTCCTCCATTCCTTCAGAAGAGGTTAATATTCCTAACATCGATTTCATTGAGTTCAAATGCATCCGCCTTCAACTAGACAACGTCTCTATGTACTTATATGTTTGCTACATCCCTCCAGCATCAGATTTTTCAGTCTACATGCAACATGTCTCTCTGCTCAAAACTGTTAACCTTATGACTAAAGCTTCAGATTCAATTATTGTTTTGGGTGATTTTAACTTACCTCATATATCGTGGAACATATCTGATGGTAACATTATTCCAAATCCGTCCAAACTGGGGTTCAATGACTTTTTAGATGGAATTTCCGATCTTTGCCTTAATCAAATAAATGTTACCGCTAACAAGTTTGGGAAAGTCTTAGATTTAGTGTATGTTGATGGTATAAACCAATTTTCTGTAAATCGTTGTGATCCGTTGGTTTTACCAGAAGACCTTTACCACCCTTCTATGGAAATAGTCTACGAAACCATAAGTAATGGCCAAGGCACTCAATGCTACTCATGTAGTAGCTTTGATTTTAATTTTTCCAAAGCAAACTACAACAAATTAAATAAAGAACTGTCTAAATTAACTTGGCCTGAATTTGGTTGTGATATCGATCTAAACGTCTCACATTTCAATCACACTATTTACTGCCTATTTGACCATCTCTTACACTTGGCGCATTGTACCGAATACGACCGTTTAATATAAATTTTCTTCCAGCAAACGCAGCAGATCCAGTCTCTTGGTCCAGGGTGGGGTTGTCTAAAATGTGGAAATGTCTAAAAGATGCTGTAAATATGAACAATGAGACCTCCCAGTTAAAAAGAGTGGTTAAAAATAACATCCTTGTTGAGGAAGATTATGAAATTGCAAGGCAATTGAATCAGTTTTTTGTTGAGAGTATAATAAATATTCGTAATAGTATTGAAACCTTTATGCCAGCTGAAGCTGAGGTAGAAATAAATAGAAGTTTATTTGAATTTAAAAATATAAATATAGAGCAGGTCATGAGAAAAGTGGCGACACTAAAAAATAAATACGGAGGGAAGAAATTAGTAACAGAAGGTGTTTTCAAAGATAGTATGGTGTACTTGGGATACACTTATACTTGTATAATTAATGAAAGTTTAAATAGTGGAGTTTTCCCATCATGCTGGAAAACGTCGACAATTGTACCCGTTGAAAAGGTTAAAGGAAAAGTAAAACCAGAAGGGATCCTTCCAATAAATACATTGCCTAGTGATGAGAAAATAGCTAAAGAGCAGGTGCTCGAATACGTAAACAAATACGAAATTATTATTAGCGAGCAATCAGGGTTTAGAGCAAAACACTCCTGTGAAACCGCACTCAACATGGTGATAGCAGAGTGGAAAGAAGGCATGACGTGCAAACTGGTAAGTCTCTGTTTTTCTTGACTTAAAGCGAGCATTTGAAACTATTGACAGGGATATGATGTTGAAGAAATTGTATAGCATCGGGGTACGGAATACAGCACTAAAGTGGTTCAAAAGCTACCTTTCGGGAAGAAAACAGAAAACTGTTATTAGAACCACGGTATCACCTGAAATAGATGTTGAAATAGGTTTACCGCAGGGATCAGTACTGACTGCGATACTCTTTATAATTTATATAAATGATATTAAAAGTTGTTTAAAACATTGTAAGATAAGACTGTTTGCAGATGATGCATTGTTGACGGTAAGCTGTCCGTCAATATCTGAAGCCACAGTGAAGATACAAGCAGACATAGACTCTGTCTATAAATGGCTATGCCAAAACAAGCTCAAGCCGAATTATCTAACTGATCGTGTGAAATACAATAATGATGTCCATAGTTATAACACAAGAAATAGAAATGATTTTCATTTGCCAATTGTAAGATCTGAATTTGATAAAAAAAGTATATATTTCGAAGGAGTAAGAGAATATAATGAAATACCTAGAGAATTAAAAGACTGTAAAAATATGAAAAATTTTAAGATGTTATTACATAATTATTGTAGAGGTGTAAATATAAGATAATCCAAACCCAAAGCATATATACAAAACCAAATGCAATGTAATACATAAAATAGTTAAATTATAGTATTTATTCTGATCTCATAGATTTAATCTAAGTCCACAAAACTGTTATAAATAAAATAATAATAATAACAACAGCCGGTTCTATCGTACCGGAATGACCCGGGTTTTTTTACCCGGCCAAGAGCTGTTATTTCAGTATAACCCTGTCCAACTCCTGCCTTGGCCTATGTCACTGCTTATATGTTCTCAACTTGGTAACAAGAACTTATGGACTGATACGTATGTTGCGCCATGTTGTCGAGCTACGCAACATACGTCGACCGATTCGCCACCTTCCGGTGGTTCGGATCCCTCGTCTTCTAGAGTGCGACGCAGTGCGCGACCCATCCTGCTTCCCCCGAGGCATACGCACCAGTCCTTGACTCCCAGTGTGAATATTTCTCCCCCTTCGCACTTTCGTGTCCTACAGATGAGCTGCAACGGTTTAACCGGCAAGGTTGCTGAAATAGTCAATTTCACGAGGCGGCAAAACATCAAGATCGCTGCTATTCAAGAAACAAAGTTAAACGCCCGATCAGATATTCGGACTTGTGACGGCTACAACATCCTCGGAGACTTCAACGCACACCACGATCTGTGGCACTCAAGCCTACAGGTTGATGGTAGGGGACAGGAATTGGCTGAACAAATAGATGATTCGACGTCCCTCCCCCTAAAAGGCGACTAATATGCACAAAGGTAATGACGTGCAACTCGATGGTTGATCTACGGATATGATGCCACTCACCTCTCATTACCCAGGGGTGACATGACCTAGAAGGTTCCACTGATCATACCAAATCGCTACCACGACAGTCGGGCAGTACCGCAAGGGAGTACCGGAGCGTACCGGATTCATATCCGGCCAAGGACTGTCAGTTCGACAGCAACCCCCAAAACCTTCGGGGAGTGTTTTTGTCGTTACAACAACAACAACATGATTCGACGTTTTGCACTGTGAACGAGGATGCCCCCACGAGAGTTGCGGTAAATTGTTCTAGTTCGCCAGACCTCACTATTGTCAGCGCGGGTCTCATAAACTGCGTTGAATGACGACCAATGCTAACTCTTGCATCGGATCATTTGCCGATAGTCCTCTCAATCGATCGCCCAAACGGCTTTGTTACTTCTGAGAATCGTACTTTCACCAATTTTAGTAAAGCTGATTGGGTTGGTTTTCTTAACTTCACTGAGAGCACCTTCGCTGCTTCTTCCCATTCCGTCTGACGTACGAGAAGGGGAAAAAGCGTTTCGCATGGTCATAGCTTCAGCCTCCAATCAATACATTCCGTCAGGTAGAATTAAGGAGATACGTCCGTATTTCCCCGCGGAGGCAGCGGTCCTGGCTAATGAACGTGATCAGGTGCGACGCTTGGAACCTACGAATCCCCAAATACAAGATCTCAATGCGGAAATCGGACGGCTGGTTGATTAACACAAACGCGCCAAATGGGAGGAGCACCTAAGGTCCTGTAACCTCTCTGCTGGTGTTGGCAAATTATGGTCCACTGTTAAATCCTTGTCAAATCCGACCAAACCTAACGACAAAATATCCATCACCTTCGGTGATAAAGTACAGTCGAAACCAAAGAGATGCGCAAGAGCTTTCTGCCGGCAATTTGTACTACATCCTCCGGTTGACAAGGAAATCAGACTTGCCATCAGGGAAACGCACAAGCGTAAAAACAGCCAAGCGCACATTGCCATCACCACCACGGACGTTCGGGAGGCCATACGGGGGTCCAAAAACTCTAAATCTATTGGCCCAGACGGTATATCCATTAAGGGTGTGTAACGCTGCGCGGCTTCACGAAATTGCGCTGATACCGGTGTTGGCGTTACTGACGCTGATACCTTTATTTTTGATACCATAACGCCATGAAGCCAGCAGCGCCAAAAACACTAAACTACCACGAAACACCGTTGTACTGGAGTGGCGCTACTGGCGCTATTGAGTTGAAGGTGTTTCTGCGCTACCAAAAATGTTGAGAGGTATACCCAAAGGTGCGTTTCGGTTTCAGGAATCACAATCCGAGTGCGGAAAATTAAGATATGAAACAATTTAAAAGTTCTTAACAAACAAAAGGTTGAATAGTTTGCCTTTGGTTCATTACTTTTAAACGGGTAAAAAAAGTTACTCTTCACCTTCGGATTCTTCATCAGGGCATGGATACGTGGGTATAGATATCCCATCGGACCGTTTTCGTTCAGTGCTCGATGGTGTCTCCCAAACTATATAATTCCCGGAGCAAACTATTTTTGCTCATTATTTTTGAACGGGGAAAAAAGTTAGACTCCGCCTTCGGATTCTTTATCCTAGCATGAATACGTGCCTCTGGATACCCCCTCCAAACGCTTTGTGTTAGTTTTCGGTGATGTCTCATAAACTGCGACCCTAGCAATTTGGTATCATTGCGCCAAAAAAGCACTTCACGCAATTGCGTTAACGCACTACTTTTATTAATAGCAGTTGTAAGGAACGGACGTGTTTTAGCTCGGGCGCGCATTCTGCTACCAATGCTAATTTATAAAAATTAATATTTAAATTCTAAAAAAATCACCACGAACGAGATAGAGACTCCACAAATGGATAATAATGAAAATTATTGTTCAAATATAAGTTAGATAGTGTAAAAATCTAATAATTTATTTGCAAATTAATAATAACTGTAAGGCCCGGTTTTTCAGTGCAAGTTCAACTCAATTTGTCAGTTAAAGTAAGTTTAAACTTGTTACGCAGTTTTTCAGTCAACTATAAACGAAGTTTAAACGTAGTTTAAGCGGCCAATTTGGCAGGGTTAAACTCTAGTTAACCTGTCAGCTGTTTGCATATTTGATGGTTTTGGTTGTGAAACGATAAAATGAACGCAATTAAAAAAGGACAATATTTTTATATTTAATTAAATACTGGATATTTCATCTGACGAAAGTGATTATAGTGATGCAGAAATTAGCGAAATCCTTACTATTACAATACTGAGGAGAAGCAATGGCGTTGAATATGTAAACAAATGTCATCTGTTGTCGTGTCTGGATAAAAAAAAAACCAATGTTGCCGTATAAAAAGCAAATCTTAAAAGCGGCCTGAAACTCTCACTGAAAAACCGCTCTGCAGTTTAACTGGAGTTTAAATTTATGCCGACTTTAAGTAAACTTAGTTTAAACTGAGCTTAACCAATGACTGAAAAACCGAAATTAAAACACACACTCATATAAACAAACCGAAAAGTAAAAAAGCTCAAAATGAGTGTATGCGTGAAATGCAATTCCTCTATAAGGCCCGGTTTTTCAGTCCTTGGTTAAGCTCAGTTTAAACTAAGTTTGCTTAAACTCGGCATAAATTTAAACTCCAGTTAAACTGCAGAGCGGGTTTTCAGTGAGAGTTTAAGGCCGCTTTTAAGATTTGCTTTTTATACGGCAACATTGGCTTTTTTTTTATCCAGACACGACAACAGATGACATTTGTTTACATATTCAACGCCATTGTTTCTCCTCAGTATTGTAATAGTTAGCATTTCGCCAATTTCTGCATCACTATAATCACTTTCGTCAGATGAAATATCCAGTATTTAATTAAATATAAAAATATCGTCCTTTTTTAATTGCGTTCAGCTTATTGTTTCACAACCAAAACCATCAAATATATAAACAGCTGACAGGTTAACTAGAGTTTGATCCTGCCAAATTGGCCGCTTAAACTACGTTTAAAGTTGACTGAAAAACTGCGTAACAAGTTTTAGCTTAGTTTAACTGACAAATTGAGTTGAACTTGTACTGAAACACCGGGCCTAAGAGGAGAGAGTGGCATAAGATGTGAAGGAGTGTGCGGTAAATTATACCACATGATCTTGTATGCGCGGGAGTTGATAAATATAGCTCGAAAGTATAAGGAGAAAAAAATATGGTACGCCTAATGTGTGATGAGTGTGTAACATACATACAAAATGTCGACTTGGTAATGCAAGATATGCAGATGAGTGTGAAGAAAAATAACTCAATATTAAATGAGTATAAACAAGAATTTGAAGATAATGAAAACAAGCCAAAATGAAATTAAAGCTCTATTGGAAGCTGTTGAGAGTCGATACTTCCAACGTATTGCGACAATGGAAAAATCACAAAAGTTGTTCGAAAAGAAAATTGGGGAAATGAAAAGCTTATTTGATATGGTTGAAAAAGTGAAAAATAAAACTGAGATAATTGGAAAAGACAGTGAGAAGGTACAAAGTGAAATAAAACAAGTAAGAAAGTCTAAGTTCGGGTGGAACCGAACATTATATACCTAGTAGTAATCTATTATGTCATCCCAATTTACGCAGGTCTATTTTAATACTTTCAGTTCGTATTTGCGTTCAAATAGACCGACGAACAGACAGACAGACGTACCGACAGACGGATGGCTACATCGACTCAGCTCATCCTCCTGATCATTTCAGTATACGTACAAACATTTCATGTTCATGAAAGGAATGAATATCAAAAAAGATATACAACTTCGCTTTTGCAGTGGGGTATTAACTACTTGCACGGATATTTTACTTTTCATCCTGAAGGTTTTGATATACATTATTAAATATATATCTCGAATCGTTTATGCCGAATGAAGTAATATACTCGTACCTTGTGTGCGTAACAAAAATAGATATAAAAAAGGGTGTCTTTTATAGGCGCCAAAGAACTCAACCGATCTTTATGAAATTTTCACAATATATACTTCCCTACTAGACGGACCTAACCACACTCACTAATACATGCAAGCGAAAATTGTAAATTACTAACACACACAAAGCCTTCTGTCAAGTTTTTTTTTTTTCTTTGTGTATCTTCTTCTTTGGTATTGTGAGTGAAATGTTAGTGCGTCGTAAAAAAATGTATAAAATATTTAATAAGGAGTTTTGCAAAGAAATTGCAAGTAATACGCCTAGATAAGGCAAGTATATAGTGCTTATTATTGTTATTAAACAAGTAAAGTCCGGGTTTATATTTTTATGCACAAAAATTTTCATATTTTCAGGTGGACGAGCAAAGGAATTTTCACCTTGCGGCAAATGGAGTGAAATTATATTTTGTAAATGTTTAGTGGTATAAATATGTATTTATAGATCTAATTGACTGTTGTGAACGTGAAAATTGTGTAATTTTAAATTATATTAAACATTAAAAACCAAATGTAATAATAAACCCAATTGTATTTTCATTGTTAGCTATATATGAAGTTTCCATTATTCATAACCATTAGGCCTGGCGCATGTTTGCCGTACTCATAACCATTAGCGATTGCGTGCGTTTGCATTATACCTGACTGTTAGCGCTAACCCAACTTTTTATTACGGATAATGAGAGTGAAGAGTGCAGACAGATGTGGTTTTACATGCGCAAGAAAGGGATGCCGTATACTGTACGTGTGCACACGGACAGCAAACACATGGTTAGATTTGGCACACTGCTCTTCAGAAACTAATTGAGAAAAATAAGCAAAAATAACGCAAACGCAAGTCAGGCCGAGGGGTTATCTGACCAACCATTTAACTGGTACCTGTCTAGTAGGGTTGGGTTCACTGGGTACAGCATAGACAATATATAGTATTAGAAAAGTAGGCGCAGCCACGCCCCCAGGCTATATAAAGTTTCAATTCGTCATAATTCCGAATTTTTTTGGTCTAAATTAATGAAATTTGGATATATGTGTCACTTAGTCAATATCTACATAATTTTTCAAAAGTGGGCTGTGCCACGCCCACATATTTTGTGTTTTGTTTTGCTCTTGAACTTTCACGATAAGTTCAGGAGTTCGCTGGGCACGGCACAGTCTGTATATAGCTTTTGGAAAATCCCCCAGGTCATATAAAGCTGCAGTTCGGTATAGATAGGAGTTTATTTGGTTCAAGTGAATGAAATTTTATATATAGATGTGTTCTATATATCAAAACGTCAAAACAACGTCTATCGGGTTTGCTAGTATATTATAAAACGGCCAAAGCAAACCACGAATTTCAGCAATCTTTTGTAAAACTGAGAAACTAGTTTGCGTTCAAATAGACAGACGGAGAGACAGACACACGGACGGAGAGACGGGCATGGCTAAATCGACTCCGCTCATCGTGCTGATCATTTTAGTGAACTTTTCTCTTCTTGTTCTCATACTTACATACATTTAGGGCCGATTTCACCAACGCGACTAAGACTAAAACTAAGTCGTGACTTAAGTTAGCACAAATTCGAGACTAACTTACTTTTGGGTTTCACCAACTGACCGACTTAAATAATTTTGAACACAACAACCCGAACAGCTGTTTTATGCATATTAGTATTTTTTCATACCAGACAACACTGCGATCCCAATACCCCAGAGCGAAATGGCCATGTATGGCCATACACGAAGGAATGTATTGATCTTGCACCCATTTCTCTTTAGTTGGAAGGTACTAAATTTAGCGCTTAATTAAAAACGATAGTTTCGTAATGGTTCTTCTTCTTCTTTAAATGGTCATCTAACCGCCTGGGCGATTTTGACCGTCCAACATAGCTCGCCAGTCGTTTCTTCGTTGCGCCAACTGGCGCCAATTGGAAACACCGCGGGATCACAAATCGGTCTCCACTTGGTCCTTCCATCGGAGTGGTGGTCTCCCTCTTCCTCTGCTTCCACCGGCGGATGCCGATAAGAATACCTTCTGGGCTGGAGCATCTTCGCTCATTCGCACTACGTGGCCTAGCCAGCGAAGCCGCTGTGTTTTAATTCGCTGAACTATGTCGGCGTCTGCGTAAAGTTCATACAGCTCATCATTAAATCTTCTTCGGTACTCGCCGTCGCCAACGCGTAGAGGTCCACAAATCTTTCGAAGAACCTTTCTCTCGAATACTCCCAGAGCCGCCTCATCAGATGTTGTTAGTGTCCACGGTTCTGCACCATATAGCAGGACGGGTGCGATGAGTGACTTGTAGAGTGTTATTTTCGTTCGTCGAGAGAGGACTTTACTTTTCAATTGCCTACTCAGTCCGAAGTAGCATTTGTTTGCAAGAGTGATTCTTCGTCGGATTTCTAGGCTAACATTATTGTTGGTATTAATGCTGGTTCCCAGGTAAACGAAGTCCTTTACTATTTCGAAATTATTGCTGCCAACAGTGGCTTGGTTGCCAAGGCGCGAATGCGCTGACTCTTTGCATGATGACAGAAGGTACTTCGTTTTGCCCTCGTTCACCACCAATCCCATTTTCTCCGCTTCTTTTTCTAATTTGGAGTAAGCAGAAGTTACGGCGCGGTTGTTAAGGCCAATGATATCAATATCGTCAGCATATGCCAACAGTTGCACGCTTTTATAAAATATTGTTCCAGCGCGGTTAAGTTCTGCAGCTTGTATTATTTTATCCAGCATTAAATTCAAGAAATCGCACGATAGGGGGTCACCCTGTCTGAAACCTCGTTTAGTTTCGAATGGCTCGGAGAGGTACTTCCCAATTCTGACCGAGCTGGCGGTGTTGCTCAAGGTCATTTTGCATAGCCGTATAAGTTTTGCGGGGAAACCAAATTGAGACATAGCGGCATATAGGCAGCTCCTTTTCGTGCTATCGAAAGCGGCTTTAAAATCAACAAAGAGATGATGCGTGTCGATTCTTTCTTCACGGGTTTTTTCCAAGATTTGGCGTATTGTAAAAATCTGGTCGATGGTTGATTTACCAGGTCTGAAGCCACACTGATAAGGTCCAATCAGTCTGTTCACATCAGGCTTCAGTCTGTCGCACAATACGCTTGATAGGACCTTATATGCGATATTCAAAAGGCTGATTCCGCGATAGTTGGCGCAGTTTGCAGGATCGCCCTTCTTGTGGATTGGGCAGAGAACACTTAGATTCCAATCTTCAGGCATGCATTCATCCGACCAAATTCTGCATAGAAGCTGATGCATGCGCCTTACCAGCTCCTCGCTTCCGTGTTTGAATAGCTCAGCAGGCAAACCATCAGCGCCAGCTGTTTTATTGTTTTTCAATCGGGATATTGCTATTCGCACCTCATTATAGTCGGGTTGTGGAACGTCAATTCCATCATCTTCGATTGTGGGCTCGGGTTCCGCATCTTCTCTGGTTTCTTGCTCAGTTTCACCATTTAAAAGGGCAGAGAAGTGATCCCTCCATATTCTGAGTGCTCTCTGAACATCGGTCACCAGGTCGCCGTTCTCATTCTTACAGGAGTTTGCCCCGGGTTTGAAACCTTCTGTCATTCGCCGAATTTTTTGATAGAATTTTCGGGCATTATTCCCGTTGGCCAGCATCTCAAGCTTCTTTATTTCACGCTTTTCTGCCTCTCTTTTTTTCGCCCGGAAAAGCCGCCTCGCTTCCCTCTTCAACTCGCGGTAGTGTTCACACACACTCCTCGTTGCATTCGATCTCAGCGTTGCCTTGTAGGCTTCGTCCTTTCTTTTCGTTGCAGCGCGGCACTCTTCATCATCATACCAGTTTTTTCTTCGCGTTCGCCGGAATCCAATTACTTCTTCGGCTGCGGTACGGAGTGCTCCTGAGATATGATCCCACTGCTCATGCATTCCACTAGGTTGAATTGTGCTCTCGGAGAGCAGGTGTGAGAGGCGATCTGCAAAATAATTGGCGGTCTGTTGCGATTGCAGCTTTTCGACGTCCAGCTTTCCCTGCGTTTTTTGTTGCACCTGTTTTGTCGTACAGAGGCGGGTACGAATCTTGGCTGCTACTAGGTAGTGATCAGAGTCGATGTTAGGTCCTCGTATTGTGCGAACATCTAAAACGCTGGAAGCATGCCGTCCGTCTATCACAACGTGGTCGATCTGGTTGCGTGTTTTTCGATCGGGGGACAGCCGTGTAGCCTGATGGATCTTCTTGTGCATAAACCTAGTGCTGGATATGACCATGTTTCGGGCACCGGCGAAGTCGATCAGCCTGAATCCATTTGGCGAAGTCTGATCGTGGAGACTGAACTTCCCGACAGTGGGGCCAAATACACCCTCCTTACCCACCCTGGCGTTAAAGTCGCCAAGCACGACTTTGATATCATGACGGGGGCAGCGCTCGTATGCTTCTTCCAGGCGCTCGTAGAATGCATCCTTTTCCACGTCGTCCTTCTCTTCCGTCGGTGCATGAGCGCAGATAAACGATATGGTGAAAAATCGTACTTTTATGCGGATTGCAGCGAGACGCTCGTTCACGGGTGTAAACGACAGTACTCGGTGACGGAGTCTCTCTCCCACGCCGAATCTGCGCTTGTCTTCATGCCCTCTCCAGTAGATGTTGCAAGGTATTTTGATCGTGTTTCCTCGCCCCGTCCATCGCATCTCTTGTATGGCGGTGATGTCAGCTTTTGCTTTCCTCAGGACCTCAACCAGCCGGGCAGCGGCACCTTCCCCATTATGGGACCGGACATTCCAGGTACATGCCCTTATCTCATAATCCTTATTTCGTTTGCGGGTGTTGTCATCTAAAAAAGGGGTTCCCATATCCGAGGCTTTGTTGTTGAATTTCAGTGGAACGTTGTTTTTTGTGGTGGGTCCCAAACCCAACGCACAACCCGTTTCACGGGAGGTTGAATTCCATTACACGTTTGTATAGCGAGCCGCTTGATCCAAGACAGACGCCCGCTTGCAGCCGCACCACCTGGTGATCAGACGCTGCTGTTTGAACCCCCACAGCAAGCCCTTAAACCGATTATGTCGGAGTGGCCTTACCAGGTTGTCGCCTTCTCACGTTTAGCTCACCACCAAACGGGTGTTCGGTGGTTACCCAGAGGATACTTGGGCGCAAAGCCCGGAAGTAGTGAGCTGCTTAAACCGCATGCAAAAGAATCGCTCTGGCCATTCCCAGGTGAATGGCGATCAGAAACTTTACCCACTTGCGTGGACTTCTGCACACGGCCCCACCCTCCTTCGTAATGGTTGCATGCTAGAAAACAAGCGTTCACATGCATCTACGCATACGCCGTCCAAGTTATGCTTGGCGAATTTTCCGGCTGGGCATTGTACAAAACAAATTAGGAGCATTGCTGACATTTAGGTTTTGAACGACAGCAACACTGACTTAGTCGAGAATAAGTCAGCTGGCAGGCTGACTAAGTTGTGACTTAGTTAAGTTAGATGGTGAAACTGAAAAAGTGAAAAACTCGACTTAACTTAAGTCGAGCGGGTGAAACCGGCCCTTAATGTTTATGAAAGGTATGAAAATCAAAAAAGATATATAACTTCGCTATTGCAGTGGGCTATTAACTACGTGCCTGAATATTTCGCTTGTGTGTTTCCCGATTTGGCTAATTTTTGGCAGGAGTATAATACATACCACTAAGAAGCAGCTGACCAATTTTCATTGAAATATCAGGATTGAACTATAAGCGATTGCCTTTGAAAATAGCAGAAATTTTATGCTGAAAGTGAGCGACGCCACGCCTACTTTTTCGAAATTGAAAAAAAATTTTTGCGGCCGAGTGTTTCTTAAAAAGCTTATTATGTGTGCAAAATCTAATTGATATAATTTGCTTGGTTGTAGAAATATCGCTCTTTAAATTAAAAAAAAAAATTTCAGAACTATGTTAAAAAACTGGGCGTGGAAATTAACCGATTTCGCCCAATTTTACAGAAAACAGTTACCTTTATATATAGAACATTATCACCAAATTTCGTTTCCACAAATCAATTTTTGGCGGAGTTATGGCATAAAAAGTTTTGTGGAATAGTCTACTATAAAAAGGGCGGGGCCACGCCAATTTTCGAAAATTTTAAGTTTTTGGTTTTCTTTGTTTGCGGAAACTTTAAAACTAAAATATATATGACGTAAAGCTATTTTACGCAAAGTTATTGCCTATTTAATATATCTACGATCCTTTTCAAAATCTTTCATATAAAAGTGGGCGTATACCTTAACCGATCCCGCCCATTTTTTCCTAGAACATTCCTTGCATACCTGAAAACCTGCGTGCTGTATTTCGTTTCGATATCTTGAACGGTTTCTGATTTATGATTAATATTATTTCTAAATTTGACTTAATCAAAAGTGGGCGTTGCCACCCATTTTCAAAAATTTCTTGAAATTCTTATTTTATGCCTCAATCTCAATGTACTCACCAAATTTTATCCTTATATGTGTATTATGTACTGAGTAATGACTTTTTTGGTGTTTTCGAAAATATTATGTATATAAAAAGTGGGCGTGGCTATGATCCGATTTCGCCCATTTTAAATAGCGCTCGGAGATGAGTGCCAAGGAACCCGCATACCAAATTTCGTTAGGATATCTCAAAATTTACTCAAGTTATCCTGTTCACAGACGGACGGACGGACACGGCTTAATCAATTTCTCTTTTCGTCCTGAACATTTTGATAATTATAAGTCAATATCTATTTCGATCCGTTAATGCCGTTACGCGACTAAAGTTAATAAACCTTGTGTGCGAAGCACTACTAGCAACAAAGTTGATAAACAACTATCATATTGTGGCGATTATTCTCAAGCATGTACCATCCCTAACTCAATAACACTCCCACCACTAGTTAAACACAACTGAGATAACGCTGGCTACGCTTATGCATGCAAGCGTGTAACTAGGAAGAGGAAGAGAGATGGCGCTAGTGTTTGCGAATACAATGCAAAGAAGAGATGCCAATAAATAACACCGACCCTTCCAGAACACGAAAAGCGAACAACCAAGAAAGTTCTCGGTGCGTAGGCAAGCACCCTGTTGGACTATTTAAGGCGGTAACCAAGTAAGGCAGGTGATCAGTTTATTTTCAAGTGTTGTTCAGTGAACTACTGCGAAGTTACCAAACTCTTAAATTTGTATTGCGTTTATTACTAGTAAATAAAACTAGCTATTAGTTACAATATCTGTGCGTGTATTTATTTGACTATAGTGATCGAACCCAGGATTGATAATCAAGGAATCATCGAAGTCGTCACAATATGCTGAAGCTATGAAACTTAATAAGAAAAAAGAAGAGGTTCCGCATTTAAAAAAGGATGTGGCAATAATCGTGAAACCTAGAGCAAAACAAACAGTAGAAAAAACAAAACAAGACTTAAATAACAAAGTAGATCCAAAAAATTGCATCGAAAAGCAATGGGGTGACGGTAATTCATAGTGAAAACACCGACGAGCGTGATAAAATAAAAGCAGCGATTGAAACCAATATAAAAATAACAATAAAAAACATAAGAAGCGGAAAAATAACATAAAGTGCATATACCTCAATACAAACAGTATTACAGCCAATAAGGAAGAAGTTAGAGAATGATAGAAGATGAAACTCCAAATTTTGTTTTCTGTGCCGAGACTCATACCACGGAGAATATCAGTGACTCGGAGATAAATATTACGGGATATAACCATATAAGGTACGATTCAGACAGTCGACACACAGGTGGTGTACTGATATATATTCATCAATTGATCGAGTTTAAAGTGATTTATAACGACAATATAAACAATAATTTGTGGTGTGTTGTGCTAAAAACAACAAAAAGCACGATTAGATGGCGAATTGGTGTAGTATACCATTCACCGAATACAAGCGACGCTGAGTTCATTAGATATATGGCTGAAGTGATGGAAGAGTATTTTATTGAAAATGAAAATATTGTTGTGGTTGGCGATTTCAACATAAACATGAATATACAATCAACGTACTCGAACCAACTAAGCCAAACATTCGCATCAAGGTCAATGAGACAATTAATAAATTTTAATACAAGAATTACTGAATCATCGCAAACCAAATAGACCTCGACCACGAAACAATCTGCTTCAAATTGCCTGTCCAAAACAGACACAAAATGAGATTGTATGATAATCGCTTATGCTGGGATAACTATACGGAGGAAAACTTATTAAATCTTCTTAGGGGCGTTTTCTCAATGTCCGGTTAACGCTAATAGGAACTTTTTTTGACAGATAACCGACGAACATCTGTCAATTAAACTGCCGGTTAGCTTTAGCCGGACATTGAGAAAACGGCCCTTAGGAGTTACAATCTTGCAAACTTAACCAACTGTGACACTGAAGAGAAAGTGATAATAATAAACAACATCAATGTCAATGATAACATATGAAAAGCTAATTGAAATCAAATTAATAAATAAATGGTATGACGCAATGTCAATGATAACATATGAAAAGCTAATTGAAATCAAATTAATGAATAAATGGTATGACCGTGAGCTAACAGAACTAAACAAGCTAAAATATGAACTTTTCAAATTGGCAAAGATATCGAACTCGTGGGAGGATTATAATAATGCGAAGCGACACTACAAAAAAGTTATCAAGATAAAAAAGAAGAAATACATGGAAAATAAAATTATAATCAACAGTAATAACCAAAGACTTATGTGGATATGTCTAAAAGATGCTGTAAATATGAACAATGAGACCTCAGTTAAAAAGAGTGGTTATAAATAACATCCTTGTTGAGGAAGATTATGAAATTGCAAGGCAATTAAATCAGTTTTTTGTTGAGAGGATAATAAATATTCGTAATAGTATTGATACCATTATGCCAGTTGAGTTGATACATTTCAAAGTCGCTTAAGTCCACTATAAGACAATTTTGGAAAACTGCGATTTTTTATTTTCTTGAAATATACTTTATGTAAGTTTCGCGAAGCTCTATAAACGTTTATATAAGAAAGCGTAAGAGCATTTTGTGAAGAAAAAATAATGGAAAATTAAGCCATTTTAAAATAAAGACAGTTTTAACGTTGGACTTATGCAACTTTGAAATACACCACATGGACTTAATTAGTTTTGAAAAAAAATATATGTGGACTTAAGCAACTTTGAAATGCGATGTATCACTTGTAAGGTAGCGGATTTGACACAGCCTTTCTTCACATGATTTTTTAGGGCCCTGAAAACTTGTATTTTGATTTTTTTCCATGATTGCACTTCGGTTTTTGTGGGAGCCCTTTTGGCGAATACCTAAAGGCATGAATGCGGCCGTAAAGATAAAAACAACATGAGTGATACACTCAGTAGATACCTTAACAATAATTGCAATTACTAATAAAATACTTACAGTTTCGCCATAGTTTTTTGTTTTTTTATATCTTTTATTAATATTCTCTTTTTTTTTACTTTGTCCGGTGACAAAATTTGCACATATTCGCTATTTTCTTCCATTTTTATCAAAACACACTCACTATTAAAGTTTTCAGTTTAAGAAAGTTCGTTGAATATGTCACAATAAAGAATAGCAGAGCACACCCTGATTGGCTGGAATGGACTTGAGTAGTTTTGATTTACAGGTATACAAGGACTTATTTAACTTTGAAAAAATTGCTAAAAGAAAATGCGAATTTTTAGCGTCATTGCCATTAATTAGACATACTTCTATATTTTGAACTATTGATTTGTTAGTGCAGTATATAACGCAACAAAAATCTCAAAAAATTCTACATGTGGACTTAAGCGACTTTGATATGTATCGACTCAGTTGAAGCTGAGGTAGAAATAAATAGAAGTTTATTTGAATTTAAAAATATAAATATAGAGCAGTTCATGAGAAAAGTGGCGACACTAAAAAATAAATACGGAGGGAAGAAATTAGTAACAGAAGGTGTTTTCAAAGATAGTATGGTGTACTTGGGATACACTTATACTTGTATAATTAATGAAAGTTTAAATAGTGGAGTTTTCCCATCATGCTGGAAAACGTCGACAACTGTACCCGTTGAAAAGGTTAAAGGAAAAGTAAAACCAGAAGGGATCCTTCCAATAAATACATTGCCTAGTGATGAGAAAATAGCTAAAGAGCAGGTGCTCGAATATGTAAACAAATACGAAATTATTATTAGCGAGCAATCAGGGTTTAGAGCAAAACACTCCTGTGAAACCGCACTCAACATTGTGATAGCAGAGTGGAAAGAAGGCATGACGTGGAAACTGGTAACAGTCTCTGTTTTTCTTGACTTAAAGCGAGCATTTGAAACTATTCACAGGGATATGATGTTGAAGAAATTGTATAGCATCGGCGTACGAAATACAGCACTAAAGTGGTTCAACAGCTACCTTTCAGGAAGAAAACAGAAAACTGTTATTAGAAACACGGTATCATCTGAAATAGATGTTGAAATAGGTTTACCGCAGGGATCAGTACTGACTGCGATACTCTTTATAATTTATATAAATGATATTAAGGGCCGCTTTCATAAAATCCCGTAACTGCTAACCGGAGTTTAATTTACTTATTTTGTACGGTTAGCTGTCAAATTAATCGCCGATTAGGCTTAACCGGCCTTTATGAACGTTGCCCTAAAAGTTGTTTAAAACATTGTAAGATACGACTGTTTGCAGATGATGCATTGTTGACGGTAAGCTGTCCGTCAATATCTGAAGCTACAGTGAAGATACAAGCAGACATAGACTGTCTATAAATGGCTATGCCAAAACAAGCTCAAAATTAATATAGATAAAACAAAATGGATGGTTATGACGAAGTCACACTCAGGAATTGACAATGAGTCTCTAAAAACAGTAAATATACAGGTAGAAAGAGTAAACGAAATAAAATATTTAGGAGTGATAATAGACGACAGGCTTAAGTTTGATGAGCATCTTAAATACATAGAGGGGAAAGTATGAAAAAAGATAGGCTTTATGTTTCGGACATGCAAGCACATAATCAGATATTTTAAAGCAATAGTTTATAGGTCTATCATTGAGCCTCATTTTATATATTGCCCAACGATTTTGTTTACAATGGCTGATTCAAGCATAGCTAGGTTACAGGTAAAAAAAACGTTTCGATACTCCCATACAGGATCTCCTAAACAGCTTGAACTTGCTTAGTGTGAAGCAACCTGTGTTATATTATACATTGAAATTTATACATAATATAAAATTAGGAAACCTGCCGAATTATCTAAATGATCGTGTGAAATACAATAATGATGTCCATAGTTATAACACAAGAAATAGAAATGATTTTCATTTGCCAATTGTAAGATCTGAATTTGATAAAAAAAAGTATATATTTCGAAGGAGTAAGAGAATATAATGAATTACCTAGAGAATTAAAAGACTGTAAAAATATGAAAAATTTTAAGAGGTTATTACATAATTATTGTAGAGGTGTAAATATAAGATAATCCAAACCCAAACCATATATACAAAACCAAATGCAATGTAATACATAAAATAGTTAAATTATAGTATTTATTCTGATCTCATAGATTTAATATAAGTCCACAAGACTGTAATAAATAAAATAATAATAATAACTACGCTGATACCGGCTATGGCACTGGCTTCAAGGTATCAACGCATCAACGCCAAAAAATTGGCGCCGCGACCCAGCCTTAATATCCATGCTGATGCTAAAACATCTCGGAGAAGAGGGAGTAAGGTACCTAACAACTGTTTTCAATTTGTCTATGACCACCTTTGTCATTCCAGAAAGATGGAAACAGGCAAAGGTGGTGCCACTACTAAAGCCCGGCAAGCCGACCAACGAGGGGGTCTTATCGACCGATATCACTCCTCTCGCCAGTAGTGAAGACCGTGGAGAAAGTCTTACTCCCTTACTACACCGTTAAGTTGCGACTCGCCGAACATCAGCATGGATTCGGTAAAATGCATAGCACAAGTCGTCGGCAGTCATCGGAGCAATTCAGAGGCGAACGATCAAAACCTCGTATAATCAAACAAGGGGTGCAACATGGTGGTGACCTATACCCGCTTTTGTTCAATACTACATATAGAGGCTCCCCTCCCCACCAGAGGGTGTCTAAATCGTCTCCTACAACGAATATTGCACGATTCTGACGGCGCGCCCCTCCGTAATGAGCTGTGGTCAAGAATAAACTCTTACTTCCCATCCTTGTCCGGTTTCTTCGTTGGACGAAATCTGGCATTGTCATCGACCAAATTCTTGGCCACCTTATTTACGATGAAACATGAACATGAAATTAGACGTCTACGTCGACGCCATTAAGTTTCCGACAGTCGCACATCCCAAAATCTTAGGGGTCACTTTTGAAAACATGTTCAACTACGGTGCTCATGTAGCCGTGATTGCCACCAAAGTACAAAGCCGCATCCAACTCCTCACGTCACTAGCTGACAGCAAGAAACGTTACTGACAACGTACAAGGCCATCACCACACAAATAGGTGTCGGTCTCAAGCTCCTTCAACTGCGAGGGAGACTAGAGTCATACTGGCACAACTTCGCTCTGGATATTGTAATAGGTTAAACTCTTACTTATCCAGACTGAACCCCAACATACCAAATACATGCATGTGGTATGACCCCTCATGATACCATACATCTCTTCTCCTGTTAAGTTGAACCCACTCTTCTAACACCTACATCACTCTGGTCCAACCCTGTGGAAACTGCGCGTTTCCTCGGACTTCCGTTAGAAGAGCCTGATGACAATTTAGAGTGATCGAGCCCATTGGGCAGGGCGAAGCACTGTTGACAACAACAACCAACCTCGTCCAAATGACAGTACCGTGCTAGTTGCGCTTGATCTATCGCAAGCTTTCGACACTGTCAATCGTGCGCAACTCATTAACGACCTGGATGTTTCAACTTTTCCCACCTGTCTAAAGCGTTGGACCGCCAACTATCTGAGTGGTCGGCAGTCATCGGTTGAATTTAGAGGCGAAAGATCAAAACCACGTATAATTACGCAGGGGGTGCCACAGGGTGGTGTCCTCTCCCTGCTTTTGCTTAATTACTACATATCGAGGCTCCCTTCCCCACCAGAGGGTGTCTCGATCGTTGTTGTTGTAATAACGACAAAAACACTCCCCGAAGGTTTTGGAGAGTGTTGTCGAATTAACAGTCCTTGGCCGGATTTGAACCCGGTACGCTCCGGAACGTCAAGGAATGGTTGTCCGGACAGGCGACGTCGACCTTGAAATCATTAACATCTATATACCTCCTGCCACCTGCTGTCCGAGAGATTACCACCGTGACATCAGTGCGTTACTCAGAGGCCACGACCACGACCTGTGGCACTCAAGCCTACAGGCCGATGGCAGGGGGCAGGAATTGGCTGAACAAATAGACGATTCGACGTTTTGCACTGTGAACGGGGACGCCCCCACGAGAGTTGCGGTAAATTGTTCCAGTTCGCCAGACCTCACAATTGTCAGCGCAGGTCTCATAAATTGCGTTGAATGGCGCCCAATGCTTACTCTTGCATCTGACCATTTGCCGATAGTCCTCTCAATCGATCGCCTTAATGACTTCGTTACTTCTGAGAAGCGCACCTTCACTAACTTCAGTAAAGCTGATTGGGCTGGTTTTCTTAATTTCACTGAGAGCACCTTCGCTACTCTTTCCATCCCGTCTGACGTACGAGAAGGGGAAAAGCGTTTCGCATGGTCGTAGCTTCAGCATCTAATCAATACATTGCTTCAGGTAGAATTAAGGAGATACGTCCGTACTTCCCCGCAGAGGCAGCGGCCCTGGCTAATGAACGTGACCACGTGCGACGCTTGAACCCTACGGATCCTCAAATTCAAGATCTCAATGCGGAAATCAGACGGCTAGTCGATCAACACAAACGCGCCAAATGGGAGGAGCACCTAAGGTCCTGTAACCTCTCTGCTGGTGTTGGCAAATTATGGTCCACTGTTAAATCCTTGTCAAATCCGACCAAACCTAACGACAAAATATCCATCACCTTTGGTGATAAGTTATAGTCGAAACCAAAGAGATGCGCGAGCCATCAGGGAAGCGCACAAACGCAAAAACAACCAAGCGCCCATTGCCATCACCACCACAGAGGTTCGGGAGTCCATACGGGGGTCCAAAAACTCCAAATCTATTGGCCCAGACGGTATATCCATGCTGATGCTAAAACATCTCGGTGATGAGGGAGTAAGGTACCTAACAACCGTCTTCAATCTGTCCATGACCACCTTTGTCATTAAAGAAAGATGGAAACAGGCAAAGGTGGTGCCACTACTAAAGCCCGGCAAGCCGGCCAACGTGGGGGAGTCATATCGACCGATATCACTCCTCTCGCCAGTAGTTAAGACCCTGGAGACGGTCTTGCTCCCTTACTATACCGGTAACCTACGATTAGCCGAACATCAGCATGAATGCATAGCACTACCACCCCGCTAAACGCCATCACCACACAGATGACAGGAACGTGCTAGTTGCGCTTGATTTGTCGAAAGCTTTTGACACTGTTAATCACGCACAACTCATTAACGACCTGGAAGATTCAAACCTTCCCCCCTGCCTAAAGCGTTGGACCGCCAACTATCTGGGTGGCCGGCAGTCATCGGTGGAATTTAGAGGCGAAAGATCAAAACCACGTATAATTAAGCAGGGGGTGCCACAGGGTGGTGTCCTATCCCCGCTTCTCTTTAATTATTACATATCGAGGCTCCCTTCCCCACCAGAAGGCGTCTCGATCGTCTCCTACGCCGATGACTGCACAATCCTGGCGACTGGACCCTCCGTCGATGAGCTCTGCTCGAGAATTAATTCTTACCTTCCAACCCTTTCCAGTTTCTTCGCTGCACGGAACCTGACATTGTCACCGCCCAAATCCTCGGCCACCTTATTTACGACGTAGACAGCGCATTAAGCTTCCGACTGTCACACACCCCAAAATCTTAGGGGTCACGGCCAGCGGGTTCCGAGCTACGCGACGCCAATATGGTTGTTGTTGTTAACAGTGTTTCGCCCTGCCCAATGGGCTCGATCACTCTAAATTGTCATCAGGCTCTTCTAACGGAAGTCCGAGGAAATGCGCAGTTTCCACAGGGTTGGACCAGAGTGATGTGGGTGTTAGAAGAGTGGGTTCAGCTGAACAGGAAAAGAGATGTGTGGTATCATGAGGGGTCATACCACATGCAGGGCATGTATTTGGTATGTTGGGGCTCAGTCTGCATAAGTAAGAGTTTAACCTATTACAATATCCAGAGCGAAGTTGTGCTAGTATGACTCTAGTCTCCCTCGGAAGTACACGCTCCTCTTCAGCCAATTCAGGTGGTTGAGTATTTATAACGGGATTCACAGGCCGCGATCTGAGGGATCTGTCTACCGACTCAGTGTGGAGGTCATTTAGAGCCCCTCTATGGTTCCGCAGATCAAACGGCAAGGAGATATGATGCCGGATCTCATCGTAATGCTTACGGAGATGTCGCCTTATGTCTCTGGGGTGCGGTGCTACATCCAAAAGATGTCGGTTTGGATGACTAGGTTTGTGACAGTTCAGAAGGAACTGTCTACTCAAGAGTTCCGCATGCTCTTGAACATTGAGCAATTTTGCCTCTTGATGGAGGTGAGACTCAGATGACATAAGCAGGCATCCCGTAGCAGTTCTGATGGCGGTGTTTTGGCAGACTTGCAATTTCCTCCAGTTGGTGTCAGAAAGGTTGGGCGACCATATAGGCGCAGCATAGTCAATAATCGGCCGGCCAATAGCCTTATATGTAGCAAGCAATGTTTCTTTGTCTTTTCCCCAACTACTGCCGGCCAGTGACTTGAGGATCTTATTGCGGCTCTGTACCTTTGAGGCTATTGCGGTGGCATGACCAGCGAAGGTGAGGCCGTTGTCAAATGTCACACCCAAGATTTTTGGGTGGTTGACAGTAGGTAGAGGTACTCCATCTACGTGGACATTTAACTCTTGCCCCATCTGCGCATTCCATGTAGTAAACAGCGTCGCCGTAGATTTAGTCGTAGACAGGGTCAGATTACGCTCGGTGAAGAAGCTGGAAAGGTCATGGAGGTAACTGTTGATTCTTATACAGAGTTCCTCAATGGAGGGACCCTTGCCCGAGGCCATTATCGCGCAGTCGAAATATAGAAATTAAACAAGAGGGGAGAGAGCACCACCTTGCGGCACCCCTTGTTTTATTCTTCGTGGTCTAGATTTCTTGTACCTAAATCTGACTGTTGCCTGTCGACCATTGAGGTAATTAGCGGTCCACCTCTTAAGGCCGGCAGGGAGCGGTGTCTCATCCAGGTATCGGAGGAGAGTGGCGTGATTGACCGTGTCAAATGCATTTGACAGATCAAGTGCCACGAGAACCGTCCTATGGTTTGGTGGATGTTGATTCAAACCGTTGTTAATCTGCGTTGTAATGGCGTTCAAAGCGGATGTCGTGCTGTGATTTTTGCGAAAACCATGTTGATGATCGGCCAATTTTAGATTTGTAACGAAGTAAGGAAGCAGAATGGACTCTAGCAATTTCGCTACCGGCGAAAGGAGGGATATCAGACGATAGGACTCTCCTAGGTTCGCCGGCTTCCCTGGTTTTAATAGGGGAACTACAATCGCTTGTTTCCATATCTCAGGTATAACGAAGGTAGTTAGAGAGAGATTGAAGAGAGCCGCTAAATAATTCTGTCCTTCATGGCCAAGGTGTTTGATCATCTTCATGGCAATTCCGTCGGGTCCGATGGATTTTGAGGGTTTGGCCTTCATTATGGCATCCTTAACCTCTGCGACTGAGACGGCAATGGGCGCAGTAGAGTGTTTGTGTTTGCGCGCACGTCGGAAGGCTCTTCTCTTAGTCCTATCCGCAGGTGGATGCATTATAAACAGCCGGCAAAAAGAGCTCGCGCATTTCCTGGCGTCCGATTTGACACTGTCGCCGAAAGCAATGGCGACCTTGTCTTTGTGTTTGGTCGGATTGGAGAGGGCCTTGACGCCAATATGGTCGCCGGGGTTAGCAGACACACATTGGAGGAGGTTGCAGGCCTGCCAAAACACCGCACTCAGAACTGCCACGGGGTGCCTCCTTATGTCTCCTGAGCACCATCTTCATAATGAGGCAAAAATGCTCGATGTCAAAGAGCACTGCGAGATGCTGACCAGAAAATTCCTGTTCAACTGCCATAAACCGCAGCATCCGAACAGGAACCTGCTCAACGAAAATCCGCCTCCCAGGAGAATAAGGAGTCACCTCCGTAAGCACTATGACGAGATCCGGCACCACATTTTCTCGCCGTTTGATCCAAAGGTGCACCGGCGGGCCCTCAACCTCATCCACACGCCGATCCAGCATCTCGGTTATTAGAAGGTTCCACTGGTCATAAATCGCTACCACGACAGTCGGGCAGTACCGCAAGGGAGTACCGGAGCTTACCGTGTTCAAATCCGGCCAAGGGTTGTTATTTCAACAATCCCCAAAACCTTCGGGGAGTGTTTTTGCCATTACCACAACAACAACAATTGCTGTTTTCTTCTGTTATCGTCCGATTTTTATTCAACAAATTTTATATACCATTCCGATTCATTCAAACAGGAGCAACCATTAATTTTTCTTGGCTTTTTTACTCTAAATGTGCAAGCCTGTTTTGCTAATGTGGGTAATACGATCGTACAGTGTCAAAGCTGACCACTCGTCGTTCTTTATCAGGCGGATTCTAGGTCAAATCGACTTACGGAAGAAGAAGATGGGTAATGAAAGGCATCATATCCGTAGATCAACCATCGAGTTGCACGTCATTACCTCGGCACATATTAATCGCCTCTTACGACCAGTATGACCACCTTGGGCACTCATCACTGTTGGTCACGTGTTAATAATCAGTAGGAGGTAAAATTCTGAAAACTTACTTCCATAGGCAAATCAGCAAAGCTGGAAAAAGTACTATAATCCGAAGAGAAGCTTTCCATAGTTGGCATTATCAAATCACAAATTATGGCTCTATTAGACAAGTCTTCACATTTGTATATTTATTTGCTTTACACCGGGCTTCAACAACAGTGTTGTGCTGATACAAGTAACTACGAGTGTATACTAATGGCGTGTAACGCTGCGCGGCTTCACGAAATTGCGCTGATACCGGTGTTGGCGTCACTGGCGCTGATACCTTTATAGTCCAATTACCCACCGACGTGTGTAACGTACGTTTACGTATCCCGTACGTACGTACGTTTGAGCGAATTTTATTCCCGTAGTAGTAACGCAGAAATCAGCTGTTTTCTTTTGTTTACATTTCACAAAGAGCGGTCGAAAAATGCAAAACGAAAAAATGGAAATTTGCGAATTATTTGTTGATTTGTGCGAGCTGTACAAATTGTACGAAGAGTACATTGATAGCAACAAAAGACAGAGGAGGTACGCTGTGCGTCCTATAAATCAAAATTGGGGCTCAAGTGGATACCAAATTCAACTGTTCCGTAGGATGAAAAGTTTGGAACCTGAGGAGGTGTATTCGCACACCAGAATAACTCCTACCGTGTTTGAGCTCCTTCTAAGTTTGGTCAGCAGTTCCCTACGGAAACCAAAGCAGAGGATAGATCCTGAGGAAAGAATATCTTTGGTGTTGCTGTGAGTACAATGTCATTTCTTTATACGTTGTTATTTAAGTATTTCATATTTCATTTTAAGATATTTATCACAAGGCGTATCAGTGCAGAGTATTGCATGGAGCTACAAGCTCGGAAAAACGACAGTACGCGACATAATATTAGAGACTTGCGAAGTGATCTGGCGACTTCTTTCTCCAGTGTATGTCAGCGAACCTACACAGGCGCAGTACAAGGACATTGTTAATGACTTTTTTACTATGTGGAATATACCAAACTGTGTTGGTGCAATTGATGGCAAGCATATTGCTCTCAAGTGTCCAGCCAGTTCAGGTTTACAGTACTTTAACTACAAAAAGTTTTTTAGCATTGTCCTGATGGCTGCTTGCGACGCGAAATATACGTTTACTGCAGTAAGCATCGGAAGTTGTGGCAGTCAAGGTGACGAAGGTAATAGCTTTGGAACAATTTATGATATGTACATCCTCAGATAAACATATTTTGTATAACTAAACAATAAACTCTTACAGGAATATTCCAAAATTCGCCCTTTGGCCAGTCACTTATGCAAAATACACTCCCACTACCCCCTCCCGTACCACTATCAAGACAAGCGCCTGAACCTTTCCCACACTATTTCGTTGGCGATGCTGCTTTCCCTTAAGGACGAACTTGATGCGCCCATACCCCGGCTCCAATTGAACGAGGCCTAAACGTATTTTTAATTATCGTGTTTCAAGGGGTCGCAGGGTAATAGAAAACAGTTTTGGCATATTATCGGCACGGTGGAGAATACTCCGAACAACAATTGAATGTGCCCCTGATAATTGCGAAAAAATTGTTTTGGCTTGCGTTGCCTTACACAACTTCATCATGCTAAATGACCAAAGCCAGTGGTATTGTCCAGAAAATTATGTGGATAGAGTGGAGCACAATTTACTGGTCGAGGGGGAATGGCGTCGCGAAGTCGGAGTTCAACGCTCTTTACCACCACTTCGGTCTGCAGTACGTAGAGGTCCAGTAAGTGCATTTAACCTCCGTGATAGACTTGCAGAGTATTTCATAAATGAGGGGGCTGTGCCATTCCAAGATACCATAGACATATCCACGGGTGGACCGTATATATAAGTTCCGTAGCAATGCTACATTCATACATATAAAAGAATAAAATTTAAGTTTCAATTAATTTAATTTTAATATTTTTCTTATGTACATTATACATAAAACATTAAAAACTATACTTAAAAAACGCAAAGAAAAAAAATAAATTTCTAACAAAAAAAATAAAGTCTTTAAATTTAAGAGGTTGGTAACTTCGCAGTAGTTCACTATTGAACGCTTGAAAATAAACTGATCAACCTGCCTTGCTTGGTCACCGCCTTATATAGTCCAACAAGGTGCTTACCTACGCACCGAGAACTTTCTTGGTTGTTCGCTTTTCGTGTTCTGGAAGGGTCGGTGTTATTTATTGGCATCTCCTCTTTGCATCGTATTCGCAAACACTCGCGCCATCTCTCTTCCTCTTCCTAGTTATACGCCTGCATGCATAAGCGTAGCCATCGTTATCTCGGTTGTGTTTAACTAGTGGTGGGAGTGTTATTGAGTTAGGGATGGTACATGCCTGAGAATAATCGCCACACTGCCCTCCACCTAAGTCTGATCGTCCCGATCAGACACATTGCCGGAATCAAACGCAGCTACCCTTTCCAAATGGACCACCTTCATCTTATTCCTTGGCCTTCCCATAGTTTGTATGCGATATACCACATCGTTGATCCGTTTTATGACTTTGTATGGGCCTTCCCAGTTACATTGTAGTTTTGGCGACAAACCTTTCTTACGCTGTGGGTTGTATAGCAGCACTAAATCTCCTTCTATAAAACCTTCCGAATTTATTGCTTTGTCGTACCTGGCCTTCATCTTATCGCTCATGATCTTAGTCCGTTGTCTCACAAGGTCGTGAATTTCTCTCATTTCTTCTTCCAATACGCTAGTAGATTTCCGAGCATTCACTCCTGCATCAGCGTTTATCCCAAACTTCAAGTCAGCTGGCAATCGAAGATCATTCCCGTAAATTACCTTTGCAGGAGTCTGACCAGTTGTTTAATGTACTGCAGAGCGATATGCCATTAGGAATAAGGAGATGTGCGTATCCCAATCCTTCTGGAACTTATCCACTACTTTCCTCAGGTGCTCTTCCAAGGTTCTATTGAATCGTTCCACCATGCCATCTGACTTAGGATGTAGTGCAGTTGTTCGAGTTTTCCGAATGCCCAATGTCTTGCACATTTCCTGGAACACAGCTGATTCGAAATTTCTGCCTTGGTCAGAATGTATCTCCATCGGTGCACCAAACCTAGCTACCCAATTGTTAGTAAACACTTCTGCTATTGTTTCTGCCTCTTGATTTGGAATAGGGTACACTTCTGGCCATTTGCTGAAATAGTCCATAACCACTAGTACATATTTGCTTCCGAGTTTGCTAGTAGGAAATGGACCAGCTACATCCATGGCTATCCCTTCAAATGGCGCACCTGAGTTATACTGTTTCATTTGGCCATGGCTCCTTGATTTCGGTCCTTTAGCTTTGATGCATACTTCACAGTTGGCAATCCACTCCGCGACCGATTGACGGCAACCAACCCAATAGAATCTTTGCTTGAATTTCTCCAAGGTCTTGGTGACTCCAAGATGACCTCCGCTTGGACCGTTATGTAATTCATTGAGTACATCAGGGATTTTCTTCCTTGAGACGACTATCAGCTTTCGAACACATTACCCATCCTCACTCTCCCATATTCGATGCAAACAACCGGATTCTAATTGCAAACTATTCCACTGTGCCCAATATGACTTGGCAACAGGACTTTCTGCTGACATCTCCTCTCTTGATGGTCGCTCGTTTCGTTCGATTCCTTGCATTACACGTGTAAGATTTGGATCTTCGTGCTGAAACCTCCTTAATTGATCCATGTCCCATTCGTCCGAAGATGTTATAGTCATGAGCCGCACATCTATAATGTCTTCCTTGGCCTCAGCTTTGGAACAATGCTTGCATTCCAAGTCACATGGTCTTCGAGACATTGCATCAGCATTTCCGTGGGTGCTACCTTTGCGATGCTCTATGGAAAAGTCATAACTTTGCAGTCGCTCTATCCACCGTGCCAGTTGACCTTCCGGATTACGGAACTGTAAGAGCCATTTCAACGCTGCGTGGTCTGTCCTGACATGGAATCGCTGCCCATAGAGATACTTGTGGAAATGCTTAACGCACTCTACCAATGCCAACAGTTCTATCCGGGTTACACAATAGTTCCTTTCAGGCTTCCCAATTGTTCGGCTATAGTATGCAACTACCTTCTCCTGTCCATCAACAATCTGGGACAAAACACCTCCTATAGCATAACCACTCGCATCTGTATCCAGAATAAACTTTGAACCTGGAATTGGATATGCTAAGTCGTTCCTTCAATGTTCAACGCACAACTTGTTTGTCCCATAATCTCCATCAATCTTTGCCCATATGATTGCTTCCGACTTCGGTGGAATTTGTTGGCTCTCCTCCACAAGCACTCGCTTACTAACGTATTTGTTTTCGTAACCAAAATTTAATGGCGCATCCATGTTCTGGTAATTCATAATCCTGTTTTGCATGTCGATCTTGATGCCTTGCTCGCTTAAGAAGTCCACACCAACTATGATTTCGTCAACAATATCTGCTACTATAAAACTGTGTAGAACGGCCACGTTCCCAATTGCGATTTCACATGTTACTTCTCCTAGGACATGGGTGTCCTCACCAGTGGCCGTACGTAACTTTGCTCCATGCAATGGTATCACCTCCTTGTTGACTAAATCAGATCGAATTATGGAATGCGATGCGCCTGTATCCACAGTTAGTAAGTGCTCTCTTCCATCCACATATGCGACAACAGTAACATTACTAGCTTTCCTTCCGATCTGTGAGACAGAGATTATGGGGCATTCAGTTGCGGGAGCCAGTCCACGCCCCTTTCGGCTGGCTCGATTTAGTTTAACGACTGATTTGGGTGGGTTATTGAGTTAGGGATGGTACATGCTTGAGAATAATCGCCACAGTATATACTCGAGTGCTCTGTTCAAGTATCAAGTTTTGTTTGTAGCCGTTGGGCCAGTATTGTGACGAATTCGAAGAGTCTTCGATTATTTCTTTCTGAGTTCGATCACTATAAAGTGCAGTAAACACAAGTACATATACTGGTAATAACCACAATACAAATTCGCGTGTTAGGTAAAAGGCCTTTTACACGATATGTTTTGGACATGTGTGTACCTCACATTTTGAGTGTGAAAATCATCATACCTTGTAAACGTAAATTAAATTTGGGAGAATTTTAGTTGTTGGACCTCAGGGAGGAGAAAGGGGAGGTGAGGGGGAGGGGGGGGGGTGAGGGGGATAATAGGAGGTCCCGTCGATTCCAAAAATACCCCCCTGTACTCTAGCAAACCTATAGTTTTCTTATAATTTATTTATTTAGTCTATGATAGAAAACTTACAGACTAGTACAATGACATATAACAGTAAAGTAACAACAAGTACGATAAAGTATTAAGCAAAAGTTAAATTATTTTCTATATCATTAAAAATAAATATCAAGAGTTGACTTGAAAGTAGCTCTCGAGAGAGAAAAATCAATAGAAAGAGTCCTTGAGAGTATATTAAATTCCTTGAGGGCGCGAAAAATAGGGTCGAAGTAGTAATAATTGGCCCTGGTAGCATACAAATAAAAAGGCAAGAATGATCTTAAGCACCTATTTGGTACATTAAATGATACCTTCTCAAGAAGAGCTGAACAATTCAAAAAGCCAGTAATGAGGTCATAGACGAACATAAGTAATTGCACTACCCGCCCGGATTCAAGGGGTTGCAAATTAATAAGCTTACAGCGCGAAGTGTAGGAGGGAATCGGGTCATCAAAATTTAACGATATCAGACAGAACCGGATAAATTTCCTTTGTACCCTTTCGATTCTAGCTGAGTAGCAGCTGTATATTGGATTCCACACAGTCGAGGCGTACTCTAACTTTGAGCGCACTAAAGATATATAAAGTGACTTCCTAGTGTATGGATCTTGAAAGTCCTTTGCATATCGACGAAGGAAAGCAAGGTTTCGGTATGCCTTTGGAAGCACAAAGTAAATATGATTAACAAATGAAAATGTCAAAAACAACACCTAGATCAACAAATTCTTTGACAGAGGCCAACGGGTCACCTGAGATATCATAGAAAGTAGAATGGACTCTAAAAGCCTTAGTGAATGACATATGAAAGCATTTCTTAACGTTAAGATAGAGTTTGTTGGCAATACACCAGTCGACAAGATTATTTAGGTCATGTTGTAGAAGCAAGCCATCCGAGGGATCATTAATTCTACGAAATACCTTAAGATCGTCGGCGTATAAAAGGAACTTAGACGAAGTAAAGCAGGACCTGATATCATTAATGAAGAGAACAAACAAAAGAGGGCCAAGAATACTACCTTGAGGTACCCCTGACGTTGCAACAAAAGGGAGAGAGCTACAGTTCTCAATATCAACACACAGTGACCTATTTGACAAATAAGATTTCAGCCAATTCAAAAAGACAGAATGAAATCCAATGCACTCAAGTTTGTTTAATAATATTTTGTGGGAGACTTTATCGAAGGCTTTCGAAAAATCTGTGTAGATGGTATCTACCTGACAACCATCTCTAAATGCAGAGATGCAGAAATCAGAGAAAGAAACCAGGTTAGTGACTGTAGAGCGGCCAGCTACAAAGCCATGTTGGCGTGACTCAACAATGCTCTTGGTCACAAAAGTTAGTTTCTCTTTTATAATTATCTCGAATAGCTTAGAACATACTGTGAGTTTAGCTATGGGTCTGTAATTAGACACATCATTTTTGGAACCAGATTTGAAAATAGGAGATATTGAGGTCTTCTTCCATCTAGTAATAAATGTACCCGAATTCAGAGACAGATTGAAAATATGGCAAAGAGGGAAAATTAACGATAAACTACAATGTTTCAAAACAAAAGCACAAAGGCCATCACTGTCACATTTTAACGATGGCTTAAGTGTGCACAATGCATTTCTAACGTCTTCGTCAGTAATTATAAGAGAGCAGAAATCTACAGGTTCATGGACAGCTGTAGGCGTTTGGCTGCAAGTCGGAAAGGCAGTGTCATCATCAAAATTAGATTTAAAAAATTCAGCGAAAAGTTCGACAGTTTCATTGAGAGACTGGGAGCATTTGCCATTGTAATTCATGCAAATTGGAATATTTGAAGACCCACGCTTAGAGCGAATAAAATTCCAAAAAGCTTTTGGATTTTCTTTTAAGTCATTTTCGAGCTTTCACATATATTGATTGTAAAGGAATTTATCAAGAATATTAAATTGTTTCACGCTGAGAGTGTATTGTTCTATAAGAAAAGTATTAGATGCATCAGCTTTATATAATTTATGAAATTTGTTACGTTTATTTTTTAATTTCTTAAGCGTTTTGTTATACCAGGGGAGTTTATGCACCCTAGGCCCAATGAGAGGGACCTGAGCGTTGAAAACCGCAGTCAACCTCGATAAAAAAATACCATAACAGACACTGACTTCACCGGAAGAAAATATATTTTCCCTGTCCAATTCAATTAATGTATTGTTCAGCTCATCAAAATTATCACTCGGAAAGTTAAAACAAGTATTCCCCATCACAGCTGAAGTAGGAATAGCATCAAAATTTTGTAAATAGATCGCAAGAGGAACATGATGTCTATCAGACGCAGATAATGGAAAAGTACTCTCAAAGAGACCCACTATTATTATTATTTTATTTATTACAGTCTTGTGGACTTAGATTAAATCTATGAGATCAGAATAAATTCTATAGTTTAACTATTTTATGTATTACATTGCATTTGGTTTTGTATATATGCTTTGGGTTTGGATTATCTTATGTTTACACCTCTACAATAATTATGTAATAACCTCTTAAAATTTTTCATATTTTTACAGTCTTTTAATTCTCTAGGTAATTCATTATATTCTCTTACTCCTTCTCATCAACAAAAACTAGATCAAGCAATCTAGAAAGTGAGTTAAAAATGTTATTGATTTGTATAAGATTGCAACTTAAAATACTATCTATAAGATTTATTTCCGTTGATCGCGAAACATTGGTAGGTGTTAGAATACCGTTATTCTGAAGGTCTAACCACACTATATCAAGTAGGTTAAAATCCCCGAGAATACAAAAATGAGCCTGAGTATTACTCTCATAAATTTTAGAGATGTTTTCGAAATGTAGATTATATAAACTTTCACAACTGTTCGGTGGTATATACGAAACACAGACAAAAATAGAGCCAGACGGTCCAAAAATGCGAACACACAGCTGATCAATCATAGAATCCTCATGCAGCAATTGATGTGCCGTAAAACGCAAACTTTTCTTCAGAGCAATTAAAACCCCACCTCCCTTACGGAGACCAGTCTTCACGGGATCTTTATCTTTCCTAAAGGTATGGAATACATTAGGATCGAAGTATTCCTCATCGAAAAAGTCCTCATTGAGCCAAGTTTCCACAAGCACGAAGGCATCGTAATCTAAACGTGATGTAGCTACAAAAATTTCTTTAGATTTTGTGCGCATACCACCTATGCTATGGAAATATATTTTTAGAGCTGCAGATGTATTGACATTAAGATAATTTCCAGATACAGTTTCGCTTGAAATTGAAAGCGGGCTATGCGACATTATTTCCGACTTGGTGAAATCGAAAGGGCCGCACATTAACCTCAGATGGCCAAACGTAAGGGTTCATGATTTTTTCAAGCAGGGCAGGCGTAACTCCAAGCTTGAAATTGACACTCTCCAAACTATCGAGCGGGACACCAGTTCTTACCAACTTACGACAAGAAAGGTCAATTGGATCAATACCAGTATATTTGGCAACATATTCAATAATATTTTTCTCAGTCACCGAAGGCTTAAATGAAGAAATATGTACCCATTTCTTCTTAACTACATTAATTTGGTGGTTATATGATATTATATGTTATAATACTTTTATATTTTATTATGTCTTATAGACCAAGCTAGTGCTTTTCCAAGGATGTGCGCAAAAGGTGGGTCGCTGAAACATTTATATCCTAAACGGGATTGTCCCCGGGTTTATTTGTGTGCAGAAAGTATTTTGATATGGAGGGGCTCTGCCATACGCCCAGCCCGGGCTCACGCCCCCACCCCCACTTATTTAATTTAACTCCCAACTCCAGAACCGGTGAACCTAATCTAATTCTAGGGAAATATTCATAGTGCAGTGAGTAAGTTTCTAGGTAATCCCATTGGGTCTGGCTCTACATACAATATGCATCGAGGCTCCGCCCCAAATATGAGATATTTATGCAATAAAGCACAATGTACGAGTACAAGCGCTTACAATACATGTAATAAAATTGATTTTAAACACAATAATTATTAAAATATTTGAATGTAGGCCATTCAGTGTAGTGTTATGCATGCTGTATATGTAAAGGGTGTTTTTTTTAGGGGTATAGAACTTCGAATTGAAATAAAACACAAGAAAATCGTTTTAAGGTCCATCAATTTGGCTTTATTGGAAGGATAATTTTATGCCATTAATGTTTAAATATGATTTCGGGCATGTGGCCGACGCGGCTGGTTTGAATAAAGCCAATTCTACAGGTCAAATTTTCAACCACTTTTTCGAGCATATGGGGCCGTATGTCGGCAATAACGCCACGAATGTTGGCTTCCAATTCCCCTAACGTTTCTGGTTTGTTGGTGTAGACGAGCGACTTCACATATCCCCAAAGAAAATAATCCAATGGTGTCAAATCACACGACCTTGGTGGCCAATTGACAGGTCCATTCCGCGAAATTATGCGCTCATCGAATGTTTCCTTCAATAAATCGATTGTGACGTGCGCTGTGTGGCATGTACCGCCGTCTTGTTGGAACCACAACTCATCCACATTCGTGCCATCCAATTCGGGAACAAAATAGTCGGTTATCATGGCTCTATACCGGTCTCCATTAACGGTAGCTGCCTCTCCAGCATTATTGCGGAAGAAGTATGGCCCAATGACTCCACCAGCCCATAGAGCACACCAAACAGTCAGTTTTTGTGGATGTAATGGCGTTTCAAGGGTCTCATGTGGATTCTCTTCACTCCAAATGCGGCAATTTTGCTTGTTGACGTAGCCATTCAACCAAAAATGAGTGATGAGGACTGAACAAAATTTTGCGATGAAAATCAGCATCGAAATCAATCTCATTTTCGGCCCATACACCAAAATCACGACGCATTGCATGGTCTCGCGGCTTTAATTCTTGCACAAGCTGGATCTTGTAAGGTCGCAAGCCAAGATCTTTGCGCAAAATCTTCCATAAAGTTGATGGACAAAGCTCCAATTGCTGTGCACGGTGGCGAATCGATTCATTCGGGTCCTCTTCAACACTTTGCTCTACAGCGGCAATTGTTTCTTCGGTGCGCACTGTTCGACGTCTCTGCGGATGCGTATTATCACACAGAGTAAACGTAGTGCGAAAACGATCCATGGTTAACCGAATTAATTGCTCTGATGGACGATTATGTCGACCATAAAATGGACGGAGCTCACGGTAAACTTCGCGAACTGAACCAATATTTTCGAAATAAATTTGCACGATTTGCAAGCGTTGTTCTTTTGTCAACCTGTTCATGATGAAATGGCAAACCAAACTGAACATAAATGACATTAGAGTTGCCAGATTTGACCACAAAATGCCAGTTTTATCTCTATTCGAAAAACAAACCTGTAAAAAAAACACCCTGTATATACATGTCAGTAATGCATTGTAAGATAGTGAAATTTTTTATTTTACTTTTATTTATTTTAAGTCGACACTAAAAACAGCGGTCGACTATTGAAATATAAAACATGGTTTACAAAACAGATTTCAATATTAAATATATAAAAAAAGAAAAATATAGTTAACAAAACAGAGGAAAGCATAAATTTAATTTATTAAATACTATTTTTGTGTGGCTACCTGGATGGTTGAAGAGGCCGTGGCTCCAATCCACCCTCTCGTTCGGTCGATTTATTCGTTGAAAGGTCGAGTGGAAGAATCTGAGACAAAACTGGTTGTTGGAGAGGCCTTGTCTCTTTCATCAATTTATTGGATCGATTTAATAACTTGGCAGTCATGACATTTATGTAAGAGGAGTAGGTGAATCCTTTTTTGTTTATCAGCCGGCGGTTAGGAATGCAAGTATTGCATTAGATAAGGGGACAAAAGAACATTCCAAGCTAATACAGCTACATAAGTTGTTGTAGTGTAATCACCAGACATTCAAAGCATTGTTTTTGGAAAAGTTTAGACAATAAACGGGTAATTGAAATGGTACATAGTGCCTCGAAGTCCTAGCAGGAACAGCGAAATTCAGTTGACTAACAAGATCAGATAAGTCAATTTGGCCGAAAATCAGCTTATGGAGGAACATTACGCCTTATAAAGTTCTACGATTCTCCAGAGAAGGTAAACTAATGAAGAGAAGCCTATTTCTATATGGGGCCAGGTGTATATTTGGATTCCAATTTAGAACACGCAAAGCTAAGATCAAAAATTGCTGTTGTACTGACTCAATCCGCTTTATATGCTCTTGATACACGGGCCCCCAGACACATGAATAATACTTAAGTATTCGGCGTACCAGTGATGTGTAAAGAACTTTCGCGAGGTACGGGTCATCAAATTCCTTATCCCACCTTTTAACAAATCCAAGCACACCCATCGCTTTGTTTGCAATCGATAAGATGTGCATATTAAAACTTAGTTTATAATCAAAAAGGACTCCTAGATCAACTACATCAGATGAACGTTCCAAAAGGGTACCATTTAGTGAGTAGGATGGCAAAGCTGGCTTCACTCGATGAAATGTCATTTGTTTGCGTTTAGAGCTATTCAAGTTTAATATATTGACTGCACACCAGTTCCGAAATGACTCCAAATCGGCTTGAAGGAGATTTACCCGAGATGGTTCAGTAGGGGAAAATGAGTAACACAGTTTACATCATCCGCATACATGAGAGTACGGGAATAAGAGATAATTTGAGGTAGATCATTTATGAATAGGGTAAAAAGCAAGGGGCCTAAATTACTGCCCTGAGGCACACCAGAGGTTACGTTGATCAACGTGGACAAAGTATTATTCAATATAACCTGTTGAGACTTGTTCACAAGATAATTTTCAAGCCATACTAATAAATGATTCGAAAAACTTAATAAATCAAGTTTATGAATTAGAAACTTATGGTTGACAGAGTCAAATGCCTTGCTGAAGTCTATGTGTATTACATCAGTTTGCATACAATTCACGAATCCATCCATAATAAAAGAGGTGAACTCAAGTAAGTTCGTTGTGGTGGATATTCGGCACACAAAACCATGTTGACACGGTGATAATAAAGAGCTAAACAGATATTGCAGTTGGCATGTGATTATTTGCTCAAAGGTTTTAGGAATATACCAACAAATTACTAAATTTTAAAACTTTTTTGTTTATTAATAAATTAACAAATCGGTAACGCGCCTTCATTGCAACCTCCCGGGTGGTGTGGAATGGCAGTATATATTAACGCAATCTAATTGATTTGTAACTGTTTTTTTCATAAGCAGTTAATTTCAATTTATATTTACTGTTATTCAAACTAGTACTTAAAAGTATATCTGTCCCTTTTATGAGAATAGTTTCTTAATTAAACTTAAAAGGAGCAACTGATGCCAGCCGATGAAAAAAGTTGGCAACACTATTTCTTGTCCCAGCGTTTGCCAGACCGCTAAAACGGCTTTTACTTCTTTTTAAGTTTAGTTTCGCCTCCGGCGCTTTTTAAATAAAACACCGTATGCATCATCTTTCATAGCATAATATAAAACGAAAATTTGGAATAAAAAATCACCCGATCACGATATCATTTTCTAGCATAATACCAAATGAATATTCGCTTGTTTTTTTTATTTAAAAATTTCACCTGCGGCGCTTTGAAAATCAAACTAAATTTTTCCGTCGCTTAATTTATTCTGAGACGAATGTCTATAGTTCTTTTTAAATAAATGATAATTTAATAACGATTCCAGATACTGTTGCAATATTGGTCTGAAACGAATTGAGGTTTATGATTATATGTAGATTTCGGCTACAAACTCATGGATCTTTACACAATCCAACTTAACGAGTTCTTCATAAGTGATCTAGGTTTTTTTTTCATATACACTGGGATCACTGTTCAATTCTAGTTGTAATGGTATGTTGGAAACGCTCAAAATCTCAATGTTTTTACTACAAGTAGTTCATAGCACCGAAAAGCTTCGACAAACAACTTCAAACAATAGCAAATAAATCACGGATAAGATGCTTAGGGGTCCCTCCTAACACTCCCACGTTGGCGAGGTACGCCCTAGCATGTGAATTACCACCCATTCACAGAGCCACGTGGCTGACTGTTAAAGAATTAGTCAAACAATGGTTCATCAACTCAGAACTCAAAGATGGAATTCCGAATGGAATCCCTAATATCTCTAGTTACCATCATACATATCAGCAATTCAAACATATTATTAACAGAATTGACACCAACGTGGCATTCAATGGACACAAAAAACTAAACCATATTGTATCGGAACTAGGAGGATCCAAAAACAACATAGGAAATGAACAGCTAATAAGCTTGTACAACGAAAAACTAACAAGGCTTAAAGGCGAAATCTACAAAGCAATTTCCACCAGTGAGTATCTATTCAAAATAAACGAAAGACTATTTTCAACCACTGGCGAACTAGTGGCACGTCAACAAGCTGTAGAACTCATACTCAAAAACAACTGGACGAATACAGCAATTTTTACAGACAGCCTTAGATTACTCAAAATTGCAAAAACACAAAACCATATCATTGCTAAAATCCACAACTCCTTGGCAAACTCTAATATACATAATTTTGCAATCATCTGGGTTCCGAGCCATGTTGGCATAAAATTTTATGAAAAAGCAGATATTGCTGCAAAAACTGCAACCAATTTAGGAAAGAGACTTGATATTGTCCTAACACCCGACGAAGCTTTAACACTCATAGAAAAAAAAACTTTGCATGACAACCGTACGAGAAACTAAATGTAATTTTTTTAAACGTACTTGCATAATAAATTTTTTAATAACTTAAATTCTCTTTTTAGGAATTCAACCCACCTATCACAATTGCATCCGCCACTATCAGTGAATTATCTACATAATTATAATAAATAACATCCGTAACAAATTTGTTGTCACGCCCTCAGTCCAGATCAAGAGAAACTGTTTGGGATCGATTGATCGCAGAATTTGTTTGCACGATCTAGTACAGCAATCTACCAAAGAGTCAACGCATTTTGATATCGTAAGTTAATTAACTTTTCACATGCTTACTACATAACTTAGCCTATTTTCATTTAATCACTGTAATTATAATTTCCCTTTTAGATAACCACACATTGTTATTGACATTCGGACAGCAGCATTGTATGGTTGCCAGTCAGCGTGCACAATTTCAATAATTTTAAAAACATCTTGCGACAATATTGCACGCAGAGCAAATGCATGGCAGCAGTAATACAGTGGTTGAGGCTGATATCGATCAGAATCCGGTTGCTCTCAATCTAGGCGAATCTATAGATAATGATAGCAAAGCGAATTCAAGCATATTCGCCTTGATTCGTATCAGATTTTTGTACCTGGGAATGTCTAAGAGGAAGAGAATATGAAGTGACAGTCAAAATGACGACCAATTTAAACAGTGAATTTCAAAGCAAAAATGCAATTCGTTATATGTTTTAAAAATGTAATAAAGGTAGAAACGGGTAATAATTCTAATGGTGAAGATGTGAAGCGTTGCATATTGCCGAAAATGTGGGACACCTTACTTCTATAGCTTCAGAACTATAGTAAGTATTCCAGTAGCGCGATTCACTAACTTTTTTAACACAATTTGTCAACGATAAATTAACTTAACAACAATTTTAACAGTTTTGCGATTCACTAACTTTTTTAACACAAATTGTTAACGATAAATTAACTTAACAACAATTTTAACAAACTTTGCTATTCACTAACTTTTTGTCTGCTCTAAATTCGACAATTTATCGTTGTCGATTGGTAAATTGTTATTTTATCACAGATTCTTTTTGTGCTGTTAAAGTTTTTTTACTTTTGTTTTGTGTGGGCAATTCATTCTTATTGTGGCAAAACGCCCATCTCGAACTCATCACATACAATCGATTAACTTATCGGATTTTGTGTACTTGCCTTGTATGGTTTCGCATCACTAACAAATCATTAGTGTCGTGAAATTCAGTAAGTGCATTAACTTTAAAATAACCATTGTAAATGTAACTAAAAATGCTCATTTGTTTTACAGAAATAAATACTTGTAACAGGAAATCCGGCACTAATTATTTGAATGTCCCTAATATATTCGCGGCCGCCGTGGTGTGAAGGTAGTGTTGCCGGCCTACCACACCGAAGGTCCTTGGTTCGAGCCCTGGTACAGGTAACATCAAAAGTGATTTGAAAAAAAAGTTTTTCAAAACGGGGTCGCCCCTCGGCAGTGGTTTGGCAAACTCTCCGAGTGTATTTCTGCCATGACAGGCTTCTCAGCAAAAATTCGTCTCCTTTGTAGATGCCGTTCGGAGTCGGCAAAAAACTGTAGGTCCCACCAATTTGTAGGGAAAATTCAAATCGGCACACCACAAATTGGAAGAGAAGCTTGGTGCAAAAATCTCTTAGGAGGTTTATGATGATATACCTGTTGTATATCGCGCCATAGAGAGAGAGAATATATTCGCGGCACTACATCTTTATTTCGCATTTTCTTATTTGCGATTAACTTTTCTTTTGCATAACGGAACGGTCGCTGCCGGCGACATAGCGGTATACTTTCGAGTCCGTAACTTACATGTGCAGAGGTCGTGACTGCAAGGGAAGATATTGGTGAACAATGACGAAGCGTTCACCGACGAGACGCAGCCCGCGCCTACAGCAAGATGCAACAGGGGAATTGTTTGAAATTAGCAGCGATATGAGCACTCCATCCGCCAACGCCGTTGCAGCCTTATTAAATATGTCCGCTGCCCCAGCCGATGCAGCATCAGGTTTACCATCCATTGCTACGGTCATTGCCAATGCCGTTCCATTACCAATAGTCACAGCCGCCGCTGCCGACACCCCAACCGTTGCATTTTCCGATAATGCCACCACGCTCACGTCAGTTGCCAACGCCGCCGCAACGACGATCGCACAACCAATCGCCATAAACGCTAGAACAAATGATGTCAACGTGTTAACAGCTATTTCCACACCAAACGACAACAACGCAGTCATATACACCCCCAGCACCGCCGCCATATCTGCCACGGACAGCTTGGTAAATAATTGTAGCTCCATTTCAGCACAGCAGGTGAGTTTTTTGTTCAATAAAATAAAAGATTTGGAAAACCAGCTTCGAGACACTCAATCGCATATAGTTAGCAGTCAACGTCCATCATGTGACGTAAACAACCGTTAAAACGGTCAACGCGTAGAGTTTTCAGCAACAAGTAACGCACATAATATGCCACATGTGCAGTTAAGTAGTACTAACTATATGCAATCATCGTCGTTGGTAGGTTCTTCGCCCATGCATATATATACAACCGTTTCACACCCAGCAACAATGTCTAGCTTTAATGGTAGTTACCAGCCAACCGTCGTTTTTAGTGCCCTGCCCTCTCAAGCCCCTACAGCTACAAATACAAACTCAATTACCAATAGTTTCAACACCCCGCAATCGCTGACTACTAGTAGTGTTCATTATCAAATGCCACGTAAAATCCAAGACCTGCCTGAGTTTAGTGGTCAACCGGAGGACTGGCCATTGTTTTCAAGTGCGTTCAACCAGTCAACTGCCGCGTACGGTTATACTAACCTTGAAAATAATCAAAGACTTTTGAAATCCCTAAAGGGTGACGCTAGGGAAGTGGTCAAATCGTTGCTGATCCATCCGGATAATGTGAATGCGGTTATGGAGCAACTACGATTTCGATTTGGTCGGCCGGAGTCGCTGATACGCAGCCAACTTCAGCAACTGAAAGAAGTCAGCCCTATTTCCGAGTCTGCCATCGAAAAACTGATACCCTTCGCAACCAAGGCCAAAAATCTCTCTGTGTTTCTACAGGCTGTCAGTGGAATGCAGCATTTGTCTAACCCTACCCTATTAGAGAAATTAATAAACAAGCTCCCAGTTAGTAAGAGATTAGAATGGGCTAGGTATGCCGCCGCGATTAAGCCGTATCCAACCGTAGTCGATTTTAGCAATTGGCTCAGCGATTTAGCGAACTTAGGTTGTACCCTGCAACAAAATGATAGTCGTCGAAAGGTAGTCATGCACGCCACGAGGAATGAGTCTAGGGAATCCGAATCGCCGAAATGTCCCGTTTGTAAGGGCCACCACAAAATTTATGTATGCCAGAAATTTATAAACGCCAGCGTATCTGATAGGTGGTCCCAAGTGAAGCAATTTAAATATGCAATGGTTTGGAGGAAGAACTGCCCAAGAAGCTGCCACAATCGTTGATATGGAGATAAGCGGAAGAGGATTAAGGAAGCGTCATGGATTGCGTCGCGTTTATGTTTTGCCAAATTTAAATCTGCCGGTTCAAAGTCTTAGTGATGTCGATTTACGTGCCTTGGCCGCCCGTAATCTGCCAAATATTCCTACGGCGTTTTCCAACGCTACCCCAATGATTCTCATCGGACTAGATCATTGCCACTTAGGTCTCCCATCCGTCACAATGCGTCTTGCCGACCGAGGGCCATATGCAGCCAACACGGAGCTTGGATGGGTAGTCTTCGGACCGACTGTACATAGAGCTCTTCCAAGTGCAGCGTGTCTACACGTCCAAGAGGCACCTGATTTACATGCTCTTGTTGAAGAATATTTTAGTATTGAAAGTTTTGGAGTGCGGCCTGCTCCGGTTTTAAAAAATCACGAAGATGTTCTCGCCGAACGTATACTCAAGCAAACGACAGTAAGGGTAAATGGTAAGTTCCAAACTGGTCTCCTTTGGAAGAGCGATTGCATCAAATTGCCTGATAGTTATCTGATGGCCAGAAACAGATTGTTTGGAATAGAGCGCAAATTTAGGAAGGACCACATCTTCGCCGCGCAATATAAACAAATTATACGTAGCTACGTTGAGAAAGGTTACGCTAGAAAACTGACGCCTGCTGAATGTGAAACGAGGACCGCGAGATTGTGGTATCTACCCCATTTCGCGGTAGTGAATCCCAATAAACCAGGGAAATTGCGACTGGTGTTTGATGCTGCCGCTTCCGTAGGAGGAGTTTCGCTCAACTCGTGTTTACTTAAGGGACCGCAAGAGTATCAGCCAATGCCTTCAGTGCTATTCAACTTTCGCAATGGATCAGTTGGTGTATGTGGCGACATAAGAGAGATGTATCATCAAATTTACGTTCGGCCTGAAGACAGATGTGCGCAGAGGTTTCTATGGAGACAGAATGACACGGATCCACCAATCGTTTACGAAATGCAAGTCATGACATTCGGCGCAGCGTGCTCCCCATGTGCAGCTCAATTTGTAAAAATGATGAATGCGTCAGATTATGCTAGTCAGTTTCCTCGGGCGGTGGAGTCTATCGTGAAGCACCACTATGTAGACGATTTTGTGGACAGCTTCGAATCAGTGGAGCAGGCAATAAGCGTAGCCAAGCAAGTTTCCGAAATACACAAGGCAGCTGGATTCCAAATGCGTGGGTTTATATCCAGTTCGATTGCTGTGTTGGAAGCGTTAAGCAGCGATGGGCAAGCTGACAATGTTAAGAACAGGTGTTTCAATGTCGATAGTCCGTCCACGGAAAAAGAACTTGGAATGTTTTGGCAGCCGGAAGATGATTCCTTTAGGTATGAGTTGAGATTTCCAAGACTGGAGGCAGAAGCCATCAGTGGTAGTAGGCCACCAACAAAACGTGAAATACTTAGTTATGTTATGTCAATTTTTGATCCTTTAGGATTCTTAAGTCATTTGGTAGTTGGAGCTAAGTTGATTATGCGCGAAATATGGCGGCGCAAGATTGTTTGGGACGAGCCCCTACCTGATGATGTTACTACAGCTTGGAGGAACTGGCAAAAAGAGGTACGCAGAACGGGCGATGTTAAAATTCCACGTTTTTATTTCACCAAAGGAATGCCAAAGCAATTGCAGCTGCATGTTTTCGTCGACGTCAGCGAGGAGGTCTTTGCTGCAGTATGCTATTGGAGGTACGTCACTTCGGAGGGAACCGTAAGCGTTTAGCTTGTATGCGCGAAGTCAAAATGCGCGCCCATGAAGCTTATGACGGTGCCGAGACTTGAACTTCAAGCAGCAGTACTTGGAGCGGTCATCAACTGGATAAATTCAAAGCATCATCGATATAAACCCTTCGTGGCGCATCGGATAGCGGAGATTCTCTCGACAACCCAAGCGAGTGAATGGAGGTGGCTTCCTACCAACGAGAACGTAGCCGACGCTGCGACGCGTCGTACCGGTGCTATCGACATAAATCCTTCAACGCGCTGGTTCTCAGGGCCAAAGTTCCTGTCCATGCCCAACTCACAGTGGCCTCATAAGCCAGCAGTAATCAATAGCCAGCATGAAGTTGATGAAGAAATGCGCGTTAATCCTGTTCTACTTGCAAGCAGCAACACCTTAATTGATTTTAATAGATTTTCGACATACATTAGACTGAAGAGAGCTACAGCTTGGATGTTCAGATTTATAAATCGCATGCGTGGTAGAACTTCCAGTGATGGCTATTTCGGATTAACCTCGGACGAACTAAATGCAGCTAAAAACTATCTGTGCCGGCAAGCCCAACTTTTAGATTATGCTACGGAGCTGAAGCAACTTCAAGACAAGCAAACAGTGCCCCACGAGAGTCCAATACGCGCTTTGCTGCCGTACTTGGACACAAATTCGGTTATGAGGGTAGGTGGTAGGATTCAAGCCGCCAGCTGGTTGCCACTCGACGCCATACATCCAATCGTGCTGCCACCGAAACATCGCATTACCTTGCTCATCGTATCCTATTATCACCGTAAGATGAAACACCAGAACGTAGAAGCAACAATTGGAGAGGTGAGGCAGAAATTTTGGGTTGCCAATGTAAGGCAGGTTTTGCGAAGGGTGATAAATAGCTGTGCCGAATGTAAGATCCTTAGTTGCCACCAGTGACGCCAATTATGGGCCGGTTGCCCGAGGATAGAGTGACACCGTATGTCAGGCCCTTTAGCTACACCGGGTTGGACTACTTCGGGCCTACAATGGTGACTATAGGAAGACGCACAGAGAAACGTTGGGTGGCACTCTTCACCTGGAAGTAGCCCACGACCTGTCCACTGACTCGTGCATCCTAACCATCAGGAACTTTATTAACCGACGCGGTGTTCCAGTGAAGCTAAGGAGCGATAACGGAAAAAACTTCGTTGGCGCCGACCAAGAGGCAAAGCGGTTCGACGAAGTATTCGATTGCGGGCGTGTGAGCGACGAGTTGTCAACGAAGGGCGTCCAATGGGTTTTTAATTGTCCGCACAATCCAGCTGAGGGTGGAATATGGGAGCGTATGGTGCGATGCGTCAAGCGTGTGCTGAACCATACCCTAAAGGAAGTTGCTCCTCGCGAACATACCCTGCGAAGCGTGATGATAGAAGCGGAAAACATAGTGAACTCGCGGCCTCTTACACATTTGCCGATCTCGGCTGACCAAGAGGAGCCGCTTACACCGAACCATTTTCTGTTAGGTTCCGCGAGTTCAGCGCAAACACCGGGCATAGAGCAGCTCGAGGAGAAGACGTGCGTATTGCGGAAACAATGGCGGATTGCACGACAGTTGCGCGATCGATTTTGGAAGCGTTGGGTGGCGGAGTATCTCCCAATATTGACAAGGCGAGCTAAGTGGTGTACACCGTCAAAAGCGTTGAGCGTGGGCGATCTGGTTTTTATATGCGATGCGAATATATCAAGACGACAATCGTGCCGTGGGGTGGTGGAAAAAGTCTACAGTGGTGCGGATGGCGAGATAAGAAGAGCAGACGTCAGAACTAAAACAGGAGTGCTTCGTCGTCCAACATCAAAGCTAGCCGTTTTGGACGTGGCTCCTGGTGAATCCTAGTGGTTCACGGGGGTGGGGATGTGGTTACTTGGAGACATAGATGATCCCTTTGACCTGGCTCCATCGGAGTTTAGAAAGTTGTACCGGGTGGGTCCTGAAATTGCGGCAGGTGTTGCGGAGCGGCTGCAGGACCGATTGCAAGGACGGAAGATCACTGCGATATCGTCGCTATGCAAAGCACGAAACCCAATATAAAGGCTATTTGGGGTCCTCAAAGCAACTTGGCGATGTCTGTGGAGGCAGCGGGTTCTCTTGTATGAGCCTGGGTTCGCGGGGAAGGTAGTGAACACGTGCGCCACTTTACATAATGTTCGTTTAGCCGAGCAATCAGACGAACTGAACAATATCGGCATAGTCTTGGACATGCACACCAATGATAATTCCATCAATTCAAGTTCAGTATCTTCCGCTGGAAAACGTGTCCAAATTTTTGATAACATAATTTTATTAGAATTAATTTAAATTAAAGCAAAAATTTGTGAAAATCGCAAAAAACGACTGCATAAACATATCCGCCACTGTATATATTTTAGCCATATTAAATAATTTAATTTGGTTTGTTGTCCTACGCTTGTCAAACAAAAAAAAATGTACTACTTCTGTAGTTTCTTATTTTATTGTGGAATTTAGAAGTAAGGCACATATTTCAATCATTAAAACATTTATTAAAAACTACAGGTACACGGTTAAAATTAACTGTAAATATATTTCTGAAGTTCACTGAATCAAAGTGGGCAGACTTTCTACTATGGGGCCCTGATTTTTCATGTTTTGCAAAGGTAGCTCGACATAATGGAAAGCCAACCCCACTAATATGCATACTTATTGGCACTTCTGCGGAAAAGCGTGTCAAATATAACGTTGCAAGTACTCTTCATATTTCACCATCTATGCAGTGTAAAATGCATATATTCATGCAACTAATAAACTTTTAAAAGGCACTGACAAAGTTACACACGATGCACCATTCCATAGAATTGGTGGTAATTGTTACCTTTAGGAGACAACGTCTAAAACACGTCCGAAATTATCGGGAGAGCTATCAAACAACGGGTTTTGACCTCGGTATCAACAATCCGAAAGCGCAACCTCGATTTTATATATTTGCAATTAAAGTTGAAAATTCTCTATAATTTTCATGTGGTTGTTGTAGACACAGAAAATTTTGCCAATAACTTTTCACTGAAACGAAATATTTCGTTTCCGCTCCCGGATTATTATTACTGAGGGCAAAACGAGTCTTTTGATACCTTTCCCGATAATTTCGGAAGTGTTTTAGCAGTTGTCTCCTAAAGGAAACAATTACCGAATTGGTTAGTAACATTTCGTTCACTTAGTACTTACCGTAGTCCATTCTCTCTCTATGGCGCGATATACAACAGGTATATCATCATAAACCTCCTAAGAGATTTTTTGCGCCAAGCTTCTCTTCCAATTTGTGGTGTGCCGATTTGAATTTTTCCCTACAAATTGGTGGGACCTACAGTTTTTTGCCGACTCCGAACGGCATCTACAAAGGAGACGAATTTTTGCTGAGAAGCCTGTCATGGCAGAAATACACTCGGAGAGTTTGCCAAACCACTGCCGAGGGGCGACCCCGTTTTGAAAAAACTTTTTTCAAATCACTTTTGATGTTACCTGTACCAGGGCTCGAACCATGGACCTTCGGTGTGGTAGGCCGGCAACACTACCTTCACACCACGGCGGCCGCCAACCGTAGTCCATTGCTCCACACTTTTAAATGCTCCTCCAATGGCGTTCAGCTTCTCCGCCATTTCCTTCCACTTTTTTTGGTGCTCCAACTTGCCGTGCATGCGTTGGAATCTCCCAGATGCCAAACCAAGCGTTTCTCCCAGAACGTCCACCATCGCCCGTATTTATTCGGCTGTTGCCCTACTTCTTCTGACTGCTGCAGCACTTGTTGATGCCATCCTACAATTAAAAATAAAGGGCAGTAAATGGCTAAAAATACAATAAACATCAAAAATACAATAAACATCAAAAATACTTCCCTTTGCTGAAATATCTGCACAAACAATCGACGCGAACAATTATTTTTGTTCTATTCCTCTTTGAACTTTTCGTAAATTTTGACATTTCAGTATCAGTGTTGCCACTTTTTCTCAAATTGAAAACATTGATAACAAGTGTTGTTAAATCTGAGATAGTGAATCGCATAATCGTTAATGAAAGCAATATACGTTTACGGTAAAAATCTCGATTGCCGAATCGTTAAAAGTTAGTGAATCGCGCTACAGAAGTGGATTTAGTGAAATTGAGTCTTGGTTCCATGTTGCAAAAATGTTTTCCACCAAAGAACTTAAATGTTAGATGTATATTATTTGGTGTAAGAGTGAATGCAAGTTATTACACCCAGCAGTATGGTAGCGCTGGTGACTCGGCAGCAGCATTAGATTTTGATGAATGCATCGTTACGGATGCAATACAATAAAATTGCACGTGCTAATTTGATAATTATCTTCAAATATTTCAACTTAAGAAGCATTTTTCTGATTTATATCGTATCTTAATAAAGTTCCTTACTATTTATAGTGTGTCTCCTAAAATGCGCATGCTTATTTCTTGTTTTTCTTTTGTGTGTTCATGGTGTGTACCAAGCGTACATATAAGGGTGCGCTTATGTGAACTTCCACGTCGCTTGAGTGCTGTAGTTATCGTAGCTTTGCCTTATTTTTTAGAAATGATTACAAAAGTTATATTTGAATAGATATTAGAGAAAAATTAAAACGGTTTGCACGCGATGGTTGAGGTTTCATGTTAGGAAGTCACCCGCTTCTCATCAGACCCCTTTTAGGGCCACTTTCATAAAGGCCGGTTAAGCCTAATCGGCGATTAATTTGACAGCCAACCGTACAAAATACGTCAATTAAACTCCGGTTAGCAGTTACCGGCTTTTATGAAAGCGGCCCTTAGACACTTTGCTGACCATTGCTTTCCCACACCACCCAGGAGGCTGCAATGTAGGCCCGCTATCTAAATTTTATTAGGTGTGCCGTTCCCCTGTAGGCCTATTATCACCCATATACATAACTGACGCAATATTTACAAATAAAATTAATAAATTCAACTTTTTATTAAAAAAAAAAAGAATTACTAAACAAAACTACTTTAAAAAAAATAGTTAAGGCGGCTTCACAAGTTCGCAGTTACTGAACTGTTTTTCCATGGTAAAGATGTCTTTTTCAGGCCCTGTGCCAATCGGTTCAAAATTGTAAATTTTGACAGAGCGAAAGAAAATTCCGACATTTACGAGAATTTACCCTAGCCCATAGGGCTAGGTAAAATTTTGACAACTACGAATGCGTACGGTATTACCAATCATATTATTTCAAATGAATTTATAAGCCAACACGTTATTAAACGATAAAATGTTATTTAGCGCAAAAAATACTAAACATAATGGTAAAAAAAAGTACATTTTAAATTTATTCACAGACTATTTGCTTTCGCACGTGAGTTTTTCAGATGTCAAAATGTACCATTTCACTTGGCACAGCGAAATGAAAAATATTTTTACACCATAGAAAGTAAGTTCACCTCATTTTTCCTCTGAGTAAAATGTTTCCGATTAGCACACGACCTCTGTAATATTACCATAAGAAAAGTTATTGCAAATAATCCAGATATTTCTAATTAGTTAATCATATAATTAGATGGAAATAACTTTATTAACAACGAAAACAACGGTAATTCTGGTAAAACACGTCCAAAAATATCGGGAAAGCTATCAAAAGACGCGTTTTGACCTCGGTATCAATAATTCGAAAGCGGATTTCAGTGAAAAGTTATTGGCAAAAAACCAAAAAATGTCCTAGGTCCGGTCGCACACGGGGGGTCTGATCGATGGTATTTATATGCAGGACACCTTTCTGCGTAGGCCGCGCTTCAAAAAAATAGCCCTTAGCAGGTCCAACACCGGCTACGCGATCCTCAGTATTTCTTGACACACATGAAAATGACAGAAAATGTTCAACATTGATTGCAAATATCTCTTGATAGAAATATATAATCGAGTTTCCGCTTTCGGATTATTATTGATTCCGAGGTCAAAGCGCGTCTTCTGATAATTTTGGACGTGTTTTAGCAGTTACGTACGGTCGTATAGAATTACCATTTATTTTTATTCAGTTAGGGCTTATTATTAGTTATTTTCCAAATTTATAAACACGTTTTCATACTAAATTCAGTAAAAGAAATTAACTAACACAGCAGCCCAGCTGTAAAATTCAGTCCATTTTTGTACTAAGCCTTTGCATCCCTTCATTGTTAGCTGACCAGCAACCCAGCCACGAGTGAGTGTCAAACGCTTGTTTGACATGTGAGTGAGTGTCAAACGCCTATGAGCTAGAGAGAGAAGGAAGAGAAAGGGATGCCGACATAACTTACTTGTAGAGTTGTACAACTCCATTGTTCGGCGCGTGGTTAAAAGTTACAGAATCGGGCTACTGGTTGGAACGCAACTAATGTAAATGGGTTTGAAATGACTCATTTGAATTTTCCAAATGCGGTGCAGTGTAAATGTATGTAGTATAAGATACGTTTATATTTTTGAATTGATTCGTGCAAATCTATACTACTTATAAAATAAAGTCGCTAAAACTATGTACGGAATTGGCTTCGTACAGAATGCTCCGATTTGAAAGCGGTTTTTTGCATTTTAAAGCTTAGCTGTGTGAGATGGACTTTTTTTTATATAATGTGAAGGAGGCCGCCGTGGTGTGAAGGTAGTGTTGCCGGCCTACCACACCGAAGGTCCATGGTTCGAGCCCTGGTACAGGTAACATCAAAAGTGATTTGAAAAAAGTTTTTCAAAACGGGGTCGCCCCTCGGCAGTGGTTTGGCAAACTCTCCGAGTGTATTTCTGCCATGACAGGCTTCTCAGCAAAAATTCGTCTCCTTTGTAGATGCCGTTCGGAGTCGGCAAAAAACTGTAGGTCCCACCAATTTGTAGGGAAAATTCAAATCGGCACACCACAAATTGGAAGAGAAGCTTGGCGCAAAAATCTCTTAGGAGGTTTATGATGATATACCTGTTGTATATCGCGCCATAGAGGTAGCAGGAATATATAAAGGGGGCGTGGCAATCGAACAAAATGTGGTAAAAAAACATAAATTTTTGGTTTACACAGCCATACATCATAACCTTATCAACCGATTAGAATGAATCTTCCTTGAGGTTAAACTTTGGAATATTTACTTTCGTTCTGCATCAATATTTAGTTGATTTGTTTCTAATTTAACCAAAATTGTTTAAACAAAAGCAGCACTTTTTCCAAAAAAATCTGGTTGTGTGTTTGTTTGCTGCCAACCGAATAAGTCAGCGTGCTTTAAGCGACAGCTGTGGTGAGCCATTCATTTGATGAATTCGCGAAAGAGCTCGGAAGCGTTACTTCACTTCGGACGTTTGTATGTATGTAATGTTAGTTATAAAGTTGTTTTAAACATTATCAACCTGTGTGAAACAAGGTGCGGGTTGCTAGTTGTATATATATCGAAAAACATATGAGATTCTCACCTTTGTATTTCAGAACTTTAAAACAGTTTTGAATTAGCTATAAATAACACTACTTTTTCAAATTGTTCTTCAGTCATGGGATTGTACTTCAATCAATTTATAATATAACCTGAAATGTACTCCAAGACGTCATGTTCCAGAACACCACATTCTCCCGGTCGGGAGTCATTCAGGGCATTGACAACGTCCGTATCTATGCCAAGGTAGCCTTCGTCATCTATTTCCATTTCTTCGAAACAATCTAAAGTACCTCTTTGGTTTTCGTTGGCAGATTTTTGTTGCGTGGGAGGATGGATGGAATTTAACCATTCGGTTGTGTCCTTTTCGACATTGCCTGTTCCTTGAAGGCACTCCGTGTTACGCGCTATGAATAAACAAAAAAATTGTTTCGTGTTGGCACATGTTAATGTTATGCCTACCTAAAATATATTTTGTTAGCCTATATTTAAATTCTTTTGGTGACGGATGATCGCTAAACAACTTTACTTCGAATAGCACCAAAGAAATGTTCCAGAACATCTTGGTTCAAACGATTGGTAAGGATATATTCGACGTTTGAATTAGTCTTGACGTAGTCATACAGCATTACTAATGCTCTGTTGGTCATCAATATTGCCTTCTGAAAAACTTCAAGGATTTTTTTTGGGGATTAAGGACGAGATCACGTACGCGTTCATTTTATTTAGAACCTCTAACTGTTTTGGAAGCGCGGTTCGAAATTGTTCCTTAAGACCCGGTTTTTCAGTTCTTGGTTAAGCTCAGTTTAAACTAAGTTTGCTTAAACTCGGCATAAATTTAAACTCCAGTTAAACTGCAGACCGGTTTTTCAGTGAGAGTTTAAGGCCGCTTTTAAGATTTGCTTTTTATACGGCAACATTGGTTTTTTTTTATCTAGATACGGCAACAGATGACATTTATTTACATATTCAACGCCATTGCTTCTCCTCAATATTGTAATAGTTAGGATTTCGCCAATTTCTGCATCACTATAATCACTTTCATCAGATGATAGATCCAGTATTTAATTAAATATAAAAATATCGTCCTTTTTTAATTGCGTTCAGTTTATTGTCTCACAACCAAGACCATCAAATATGCAAACACCTGACAGGTTAACTAGAGTTTAACCCTGCCAAATTGGCCGCTTAAACTACGTTTAAACTTCGTTTAAAGTTGACTGAAAAACTGCGTAACAAGTTTAAGCTTAGTTTAACTGACAAACTGAGTTGAACTTGTACTGAAAAACCGGACCTAAGACGTAAAGTTAAATTAAAATAGGCAATCTAGAACTACTTGGCAAAATATCTTTCCCGGATAGCCAAAGGTTTTAATGTTGGAATTAAGTACATCAAAACAGTCGGTAACAAGCTGAATAAGTTCAGCTGTCTCAGTTGGCTTATATACCTCGAACCTCAACGCGGAACATCGCCTAATAGCATTAGCAACTGTTGTGCTGCATATTTAACCTTTTGACGTGCTAAAACGAACTTCAATGGCATAAACTGCAATGAAATCTAAAAGTATATTTACTGACCCATGCCTTTGACTGTGAAATGCTCCTCACTTACTTTAAATGCTATTGATACATCCGATTTAGACGTGTGATTTAACACGTCACAAATAATCCTCTTAGTGAATATTTCGTTGCCCCATAACAATTCCTTCTCGTTGTAGTGGTTTCGACAAATGTGGTGGATCAGCAAAGGCAAAAACTATTGGAAGTACGTAATTGGAAGGCATGTGTACGTAGTCTCCTGGCTGGTCATACTCATTTGTCTCAACGACCCTCATCTCGTCGAACACAAGTATGCATAGCTTGTCTTCAGCGCTAAGCTCAGACGCATATTTCATGTGATCGAGAACTGGAGTCAGGAGTCCTTCGCGTATATCGCACTTACGATACCATCGCTGCAGAGTGGACACGTGGGGAAGCGGGAATCCATTTTCATATAAATGGTGGTAAGCCCTTGGACCTGAAGCGTGCAAGCATATGGCGCTGGATATGCCCCTTCTTAGTTGTGAAGTACAAGCATACTTCAGTTTTTAAATTATTCGCATTGAAAAACCGAAAATTTGATACATACCTTAAATGCGTTACCAAAAAATGTTGGTAACTGTTTACGATCGCCACCGAAAATGTCGATATGGATATCAAAAGACGCGTTTCGGTCCAAGGATATATTTTTTTTATTTTGGAGAATATCTGCAAAAAACTAAAAAAAATTACCTCAGGCCGATCCTTAATCGGGGAAGTGATCTATAGTTTTTATGCCCAGAACACCTTTTCAAGCTGGTCGATTTAAAAAAATAACCTGTAGCCAGTCCGGGACACCTTTTTTCTATGTCTACAACAACCACATAGAAATGACAGAAAATTTGTAACTTTGCTTGCAAACTACTAAAAATAATTGTTCTGCGGATCCGGATTATGATTAATGGGACTGATACGCGTCTACTGACACCCCTCCTGGTATTTTTGGAAATTTTTTTCGCATTCGGTGGCGGTCGTAAACCATCACCAACTAGTTTTATCTACTTTACCTTGCTTGCGTATTGAGTCCAGTAAGGGTTTTAACTGTTGCTTTCTTATTTGAAGGCAATCCTTCCGCACTACTTACAGGAAACCGTAAGTAAAGCGATAAAAAATATAAAACTTTGTTCACTCACCCAAATTTTGTGCCACGTCCACAATTTTCAATAGACGCTGGGAAGCTCGCTCTAGAAGCACACGACGATGTTGCCAATGGTACCGCTTTTGCCAATAGTTTAACATTTCTTCTTCCGCATACCATGCTCGAACGTAAAAACTGATCAGAGCAAACAAAATCTTTTGCTCTTAGCGGCGTTTGGCATGATGTGGACCAGCCTTTCTTTTTCATCAGCTGAAACCATGAAAAAATACCCTTGTCCCACCACATATGTTTTTAAACACACAGCGTACTTTTACATTGTAACAGGTGGCGCAAAAGTAAAGGTGGTGCAAAAGTAAGCTTCCGATGTTCAGCATATCGGTTGTGGTACGTGCAGTGTGTGCTGTTGCACCGTATTGTTGGAACCACATGTTTTCCAATCCCAATTCATCAAGTTGCGGCAAAAAGAACTCGTTGATCATTGCTCTGTAGCGCTCACCATTCACAGTAACCGTTTGGCCCCGACCGATTATTGGTCAAATAAATAGTCAGCAATATTCCGCGTTCTGGAGCAGTGTAGCGTAACATTGTTTATTAACGTGTATTTCGCATGTGTTTACTACACAAATGTCAAAACAGAACTGACTTTAGGGGCCAATCGCAAAATTTATAGCATTTTCTGATAGGAGGATTACTTTTGCGCAGTAACCGTTTTTCACCGACCGATTATTGGTCAAATAAATAGTCAGCAATATTCCGCGTTCTGGAGCAGTGTAGCGTAACATTGTTTATTAACGTGTATTTCGCATGTGTTTACTACACAAATGTCAAAACAGAACTGACTTTAGGGGCCAATCGCAAAATTTATAGCATTTTCTGATAGGAGGATTACTTTTGCGCCACCTTGTATATACTGAAGTCACCAACACACAATTAAGTACAACTGCACGCGAAGAACAAGCAATCAGCTGCTTTTATCATCATCACCAGGTATATGAATTCATCTTGCTCTCTATCAACATATGCAGATTTGCAAGCTATAAAAAAGAGCACCGTAACAGTAATCATAAAAAGGAACATTTAAAAAATCAAGCATTAACGCGATGCAGTTGAAGAGTGGTATTTGTTTCCTTTAGGAGACAACTGCTAAAACACGGCCAAAATTATGGGGCAAGGTATCAAAGGACGCGCAATAATCCGAAGTCGGAAATTTCGTTATATATTTCTGTCAAGAAATATTTGCACGTATTATCACACATATTGGGTGTTCCGAAATGTACAGAAGTCAGTTTTTTACAGAAATACTGGGGATAGCGAAGCCAGCGTTGGACCAATGTTCTGAATATAAATACCATGGATCACGCCCCCCATTTGGGATCGGACCAGCTAGTTTTTTGGTTTTTGCCAATCACTTTTCATTGAAATAAAATATTTATTTTCCGCTTTCGGATTATTGATACCGAGGTCAAAACGCGTCCTTTGATAACTTTCCCGATAATTTTGCACGTGTTTTAGCAGTTGTCCCCTAAAGGAAACAAATACCGAATAGTGCATAGTTTTCTGTTTTCTACATGGTTACAAATTATGTTGAGAGACCAAGATCTGTAATATTTCTTTGTGCATGCTGTGCAGTTAGTTTGAAATCATTTCTCTGGCGATTAAGTTACATACCTAGTTTAGGCAATTGATCTGATCAGGTGTCTCAACTTAAATTGGAATCATTCAGCTCCCAAAAATGTACAGTGTTATAACAATATTTTTTTATTGCAATTAATTCGTAGGTCTCTAACTGATGCTCTACGTGCTGAAATTGAAGCTCAGCTAGCAGCACATAAAGAACGAACTGGCACACTGGAAAATCGTAAGCACGGCAATCAGAACGTCGGTATGAGAAAGCACCGAGATGAAGGCACAGACGCTAAGTCGTAAACTCACGTTGTTGGCAGGTGTAGGGGCTAGCGTTACAGGCGAAACAAACTGTGTGGTGAATTAAATAATACGCGCCCTCTCCTATACACATGAAACCACCAAATTACCACCAACTATTTGTGCCACCAGGTGAAATGCGTCCACCACGATTGGGACGTCTAATGTCACCACCACTAGGCGATAGTAGTGGCGGTAGTGGGCATTTACCGCCACGAGATCGTTGTTCGCCAAATTGTACTCATCACGACGATTACGACGATGCTGAATTTTAGATACACATGTTAATTTGTAGTTAACTTTTAGTTATTTCTAAGTTGCATTACTTTGTACGATTTGTTTGTCGCCCGTATTTGATATTCACCAGGTGATAGAAAAAAAGAGGCTAAATCGGCAAAAAAAAGGTTAGAAAATGCTAAAATTAAGAAAAAAAAGCTAAAAAAAAGTCAGAAATTTTTTTACGGAATCCATTTAAATTTTTTATTTTGGTTTAAACTATTTGTTTTTGTAAGTATAACGAGCTCAAGACCAGTTGATAATAATTCTTAGTTAATTATTATTATTTTTGATTAGAGGAAAAATTGAAAGCTACAAACATATACAGGCTATAGTTATAGAACTATTTCGAAAACAGCCACGATTTCTCGTCAGACTAATTCGTATAGTTTTGCTATTTCAGAGGATCTTGTGGAGAATCGAACCCACTCACTCTGATTGCCAGCGCAGCTGCCTAACCCATAGGCTATGCTGCGTGTAGTTTTGCAAGCTGCTTAATTCACGTTTTCCTCTAATTGTTGTTTGTTATCTTGCCAACGGTATACACAATATTTTAGACATTCTGTCTATATGTAAATCATGCATGTTGGACTTTGTTTTTGTACATTCTTCTTTTCCATTTTTAGAAGATAGTTATTGTAATAACCGCGTGCTCCGGTATAAATGTATTTTGTTGTTGGTTTTACGGTCTGTTCATTTTACATATTTTTGTAAGTATAACGAGCTCAAGACCAGTTGATAATAATTCTTAGTTAATTATTATTATTTTTGATTAGAGGAAAAATTGAAAGCAACAAACATATACAGGCTATAGTTATAGAACTATTTCGAAAACAGCCACGATTTCTCGTCAGACTAATTCGTATAGTTTTGCTATTTCAGAGGATCTTGTGGAGAATCGAACCCACTCACTCTGATTGCCAGCGCAGCTGCCTAACCCATAGGCTATGCTGCGTGTAGTTTTGCAAGCTGCTTAATTCACGTTTTCCTCTAATTGTTGTTTGTTATCTTGCCAACGGTATACACAATATTTTAGACATTCTGTCTATATGTAAATCATGCATGTTGGACTTTGTTTTTGTACATTGTTCTTTTCCATTTTTAGAAGATAGTTATTGTACATAACCGCGTGTTCCGGTATAAATGTATTTTGTTGTTGGTTTTACGGTCTGTTCATTTTACATATTTTTGTAAGTATAACGAGCTCTAGACCGGTTGATAATAATTCTTAGTAAATTATTATTATTTTTGATTAGAGGAAAAATTGAAAGCAACAAACATATACAGGCTATAGTTATAGTACTATTTCGAAACCAGCCACGATTTCTCGTCAGACTAATTCGTATAGTTTTGCTATTTCAGAGGATCTTGTGGAGAATCGAACCCACTCACTCTGATTGCCAGCGCAGCTGCCTAACCCATAGGCTATGCTGCGTGTAGTTTTGCAAGCTGCTTAATTCACGTTTTCCTCTAATTGTTGTTTGTTATCTTGCCAACGGTATACACAATATTTTAGACATTCTGTCTATATGTAAATCATGCATGTTGGACTTTGTTTTTGTACATTCTTCTTTTCCATTTCTAGAAGATAGTTATTGTACATAACCGCGTGCTCCGGTATAAATGTATTTTGTTGTTGGTTTTACGGTCTGTTCATTTTACATATTTTTGTAAGTATAACGAGCTCAAGACCAGTTGATAATAATTCTTAGTTAATTATTATTATTTTTGATTAGAGGAAAAATTTAAAGCAACAAACATATACAGGCTATAGTTATAGTACTATTTCGAAAACAGCCACGATTTCTCGTCAGACTAATTCGTATAGTTTTGCTATTTCAGAGGATCTTGTGGAGAATCGAACCCACTCACTCTGATTGCCAGCGCAGCTGCCTAACCCATAGGCTATGCTGCGTGTAGTTTTGCAAGCTGCTTAATTCACGTTTTCCTCTAATTGTTGTTTGTTATCTTGCCAACGGTATACACAATATTTTAGACATTCTGTCTATATGTAAATCATGCATGTTGGACTTTGTTTTTGTACATTCTTCTTTTCCATTTTTAGAAGATAGTTATTGTACATAACCGCGTGCTCCGGTATAAATGTATTTTGTTGTTTTTTTTTACGGTCTGTTCATTTTACATATTTTTGTAAGTATAACGAGCTCAAGACCAGTTGATAATAATTCTTAGTTAATTATTATTATTTTTGATTAGAGGAAAAATTGAAAGCTACAAACATATACAGGCTATAGTTATAGAACTATTTCGAAAACAGCCACGATTTCTCGTCGGAATAATTCGTATAGTTTTGCTATTTCAGAGGATCTTGTGGAGAATCGAACCCACTCACTCTGATTGCCAGCGCAGCTGCCTAACCCATAGGCTATGCTGCGTGTAGTTTTGCAAGCTGCTTAATTCACGTTTTCCTCTAATTGTTGTTTGTTATCTTGCCAACGGTATACACAATATTTTAGACATTCTGTCTATATGTAAATCATGCATGTTGGACTTTGTTTTTGTACATTCTTCTTTTCCATTTTTAGAAGATAGTTATTGTACATAACCGCGTGCTCCGGTATAAATGTATTTTGTTGTTGGTTTTACGGTCTGTTCATCTTACATATTTTTGTAAGTATAACGAGCTCAAGACCAGTTGATAATAATTCTTAGTTAATTATTATTATTTTTGATTAGAGGAAAAATTGAAAGCAACAAACATATACAGGCTATAGTTATAGAACTATTTCGAAAACAGCCACGATTTCTCGTCAGACTAATTCGTATAGTTTTGCTATTTCAGAGGATCTTGTGGAGAATCGAACCCACTCACTCTGATTGCCAGCGCAGCTGCCTAACCCATAGGCTATGCTGCGTGTAGTTTTGCAAGCTGCTTAATTCACGTTTTCCTCTAATTGTTGTTTGTTATCTTGCCAACGGTATACACAATATTTTAGACATTCTGTCTATATGTAAATCATGCATGTTGGACTTTGTTTTTGTACATTGTTCTTTTCCATTTTTAGAAGATAGTTATTGTACATAACCGCGTGTTCCGGTATAAATGTATTTTGTTGTTGGTTTTACGGTCTGTTCATTTTACATATTTTTGTAAGTATAACGAGCTCTAGACCAGTTGATAATAATTCTTAGTTAATTATTATTATTTTTGATTAGAGGAAAAATTGAAAGCAACAAACATATACAGGCTATAGTTATAGTACTATTTCGAAACCAGCCACGATTTCTCGTCAGACTAACTCGTATAGTTTTGCTATTTCAGAAGATCTTGTGGAGAATCGAACCCCCTCACTCTGATTGCCAGCGCAGCTGCCTAACCCATAGGCTATGCTGCGTGTAGTTTTGCAAGCTGCTTAATTCACGTTTTCCTCTAATTGTTGTTTGTGATCTTGCCAACGGTATACACAATATTTTAGACATTCTGTCTATATGTAAATCATGCATGTTGGACTTTGTTTTTGTACATTGTTCTTTTCCATTTTTAGAAGATAGTTATTGTACATAACCGCGTGTTCCGGTATAAATGTATTTTGTTGTTGGTTTTACGGTCTGTTCATTTTACATATTTTTGTAAGTATAACGAGCTCTAGACCAGTTGATAATAATTCTTAGTTAATTATTATTATTTTTGATTAGAGGAAAAATTGAAAGCTACAAACATATACAGGCTATAGTTATAGAACTATTTCGAAAACAGCCACGATTTCTCGTCAGACTAATTCGTATAGTTTTGCTATTTCAGAGGATCTTGTGGAGAATCGAACCCACTCACTCTGATTGCCAGCGCAGCTGCCTAACCCATAGGCTATGCTGCGTGTAGTTTTGCAAGCTGCTTAATTCACGTTTTCCTCTAATTGTTGTTTGTGATCTTGCCAACGGTATACACAATATTTTAGACATTCTGTCAATATGTAAATCATGCATGTTGGACTTTGTTTTTGTACATTGTTCTTTTCCATTTTTAGAAGATAGTTATTGTACATAACCGCGTGTTCCGGTATAAATGTATTTTGTTGTTGGTTTTACGGTCTGTTCATTTTACATATTTTTGTAAGTATAACGAGCTCAAGACCAGTTGATAATAATTCTTAGTTAATTATTATTATTTTTGATTAGAGGAAAAATTGAAAGCTACAAACATATACAGGCTATAGTTATAGAACTATTTCGAAAACAGCCACGATTTCTCGTCAGACTAATTCGTATAGTTTTGCTATTTCAGAGGATCTTGTGGATAATCGAACCCACTCACTCTGACTGCCAGCGCAGCTGCCTAACCCATAGGCTATGCTGCGTGTAGTTTTGCAAGCTGCTTAATTCACGTTTTCCTCTAATTGTTGTTTGTTATCTTGCCAACGGTATACACAATATTTTAGACATTCTGTCTATATGTAAATCATGCATGTTGGACTTTGTTTTTGTACATTGTTCTTTTCCATTTTTAGAAGATAGTTATTGTACATAACCGCGTGTTCCGGTATAAATGTATTTTGTTGTTGGTTTTACGGTCTGTTCATTTTACATATTTTTGTAAGTATAACGAGCTCAAGACCAGTTGATAATAATTCTTAGTTAATTATTATTATTTTTGATTAGAGGAAAAATTGAAAGCTACAAACATATACAGGCTATAGTTATAGAACTATTTCGAAAACAGCCACGATTTCTCGTCAGACTAATTCGTATAGTTTTGCTATTTCAGAGGATCTTGTGGATAATCGAACCCACTCACTCTGACTGCCAGCGCAGCTGCCTAACCCATAGGCTATGCTGCGTGTAGTTTTGCAAGCTGCTTAGTTTAAGTTTTCCTCTAATTGTTGTTTGTTATCTTGCCAACGGTATACACAATATTTTAGACATTCTGTCTATATGTAAATCATGCATGTTGGACTTTGTTTTTGTACATTGTTCTTTTCCATTTTTAGAAGATAGTTATTGTACATAACCGCGTGTTCCGGTATAAATGTATTTTGTTGTTGGTTTTACGGTCTGTTCATTTTACATATTTTTGTAAGTATAACGAGCTCTAGACCAGTTGATAATAATTCTTAGTTAATTATTATTATTTTTGATTAGAGGAAAAATTGAAAGCAACAAACATATACAGGCTATAGTTATAGTACTATTTCGAAACCAGCCACGATTTCTCGTCAGACTAATTCGTATAGTTTTGCTATTTCAGAGGATGTTGTGGAGAATCGAACCCACTCACTCTGATTGCCAGCGCAGCTGCCTAACCCATAGGCTATGCTGCGTGTAGTTTTGCAAGCTGCTTAGTTTAAGTTTTCCTCTAATTGTTGTTTGTTATCTTGCCAACGGTATACACAATATTTTAGACATTCTGTCTATATGTAAATCATGCATGTTGGACTTTGGTTTTGTACATTGTTCTTTTCCATTTTTAGAAAATAGTTATTGTACATAACCGCGTGTTCCGGTATAAATGTATTTTGTTGTTGGTTTTACGGTCTGTTCATTTTACATATTTTTGTAAGTACAAAGAGCTCAAGACCAGTTGATAATAATTCTTAGTTAATTATTATTATTTTTGATTAGAGGAAAAATTGAAAGCTACAAACATATACAGGCTATAGTTATAGAACTATTTCGAAAACAGCCACGATTTCTCGTCAGACTAATTCGTATAGTTTTGCTATTTCAGAGGATCTTGTGGAGAATCGAACCCACTCACTCTGATTGCCAGCGCAGCTGCCTAACCCATAGGCTATGCTGCGTGTAGTTTTGCAAGCTGCTTAATTCACGTTTTCCTCTAATTGTTGTTTGTGATCTTGCCAACGGTATACACAATATTTTAGACATTCTGTCTATATGTAAATCATGCATGTTGGACTTTGTTTTTGTACATTCTTCTTTTCCATTTTAGAAGATAGTTATTGTACATAACCGCGTGCTCCGGTATAAATGTATTTTGTTGTTGGTTTTACGGTCTGTTCATTTTACATATTTTTGTAAGTATAACGAGCTCAAGACCAGTTGATAATAATTCTTAGTTAGTTATTATTATTTTTGATTAGAGGAAAAATTGAAAGCAACAAACATATACAGGCTATAGTTATAGAACTATTTCGAAAACAGCCACGATTTCTCGTCAGACTAATTCGTATAGTTTTGCTATTTCAGAGGATCTTGTGGAGAATCGAACCCACTCACTCTGATTGCCAGCGCAGCTGCCTAACCCATAGGCTATGCTGCGTGTAGTTTTGCAAGCTGCTTAATTTACGTTTTCCTCTAATTGTTGTTTGTTATCTTGCCAACGGTATGCACAATATTTTAGACATTCTGTCTATATGTAAATCATGCATGTTGGACTTTGTTTTTGTACATTGTTCTTTTCCATTTTTAGAAGATAGTTATTGTACATAACCGCGTGTTCCGGTATAAATGTATTTTGTTGTTGGTTTTACGGTCTGTTCATTTTACATATTTTTGTAAGTATAACGAGCTCTAGACCAGTTGATAATAATTCTTAGTTAATTATTATTATTTTTGATTAGATGAAAAATTGAAAGCAACAAACATATACAGGCTATAGTTATATAGTACTATTTCGAAACCAGCCACGATTTCTCGTCAGACTAATTCGTATAGTTTTGCTATTTCAGAAGATCTTGTGGAGAATCGAACCCCCTCACTCTGATTGCAAGCGCAGCTGCCTAACCCATAGGCTATGCTGCGTGTAGTTTTGCAAGCTGCTTAATTCACGTTTTCCTCTAATTGTTGTTTGTGATCTTGCCAACGGTATACACAATATTTTAGACATTCTGTCTATATGTAAATCATGCATGTTGGACTTTGTTTTTGTACATTGTTCTTTTCCATTTTTAGAAGATAGTTATTGTACATAACCGCGTGTTCCGGTATAAATGTATTTTGTTGTTGGTTTTACGGTCTGTTCATTTTACATATTTTTGTAAGTATAACGAGCTCTAGACCAGTTGATAATAATTCTTAGTTAATTATTATTATTTTTGATTAGATGAAAAATTGAAAGCAACAAACATATACAGGCTATAGTTATAGTACTATTTCGAAACCAGCCACGATTTCTCGTCAGACTAATTCGTATAGTTTTGCTATTTCAGAAGATCTTGTGGAGAATCGAACCCCCTCACTCTGATTGCCAGCGCAGCTGCCTAACCCATAGGCTATGCTGCGTGTAGTTTTGCAAGCTGCTTAATTCACGTTTTCCTCTAGTTGTTGTTTGTGATCTTGCCAACGGTATACACAATATTTTAGACATTCTGTCTATATGTAAATCATGCATGTTGGACTTTGTTTTTGTACATTCTTCTTTTCCATTTTAGAAGATAGTTATTGTACATAACCGCGTGCTCCGGTATAAATGTATTTTGTTGTTGGTTTTACGGTCTGTTCATTTTACATATTTTTGTAAGTATAACGAGCTCAAGACCAGTTGATAATAATTCTTAGTTAGTTATTATTATTTTTGATTAGAGGAAAAATTGAAAGCAACAAACATATACAGGCTATAGTTATAGTACTATTTCGAAACCAGCCACGATTTCTCGTCAGACTAATTCGTATAGTTTTGCTATTTCAGAGGATCTTGTGGAGAATCGAACCCACTCACTCTGACTGCCAGCGCAGCTGCCTAACCCATAGGCTATGCTGCGTGTAGTTTTGCAAGCTGCTTAGTTTAAGTTTTCCTCTAATTGTTGTTTGTTATCTTGCCAACGGTATACACAATATTTTAGACATTCTGTCTATATGTAAATCATGCATGTTGGACTTTGTTTTTGTACATTGTTCTTTTCCATTTTTAGAAGATAGTTATTGTACATAACCGCGTGTTCCGGTATAAATGTATTTTGTTGTTGGTTTTACGGTCTGTTCATTTTACATATTTTTGTAAGTATAACGAGCTCTAGACCAGTTGATAATAATTCTTAGTTAATTATTATTATTTTTGATTAGAGGAAAAATTGAAAGCAACAAACATATACAGGCTATAGTTATAGTACTATTTCGAAACCAGCCACGATTTCTCGTCAGACTAATTCGTATAGTTTTGCTATTTCAGAGGATCTTGTGGAGAATCGAACCCACTCACTCTGATTGCCAGCGCAGCTGCCTAACCCATAGGCTATGCTGCGTGTAGTTTTGCAAGCTGCTTAGTTTAAGTTTTCCTCTAATTGTTGTTTGTTATCTTGCCAACGGTATACACAATATTTTAGACATTCTGTCTATATGTAAATCATGCATGTTGGACTTTGGTTTTGTACATTGTTCTTTTCCATTTTTAGAAAATAGTTATTGTACATAACCGCGTGTTCCGGTATAAATGTATTTTGTTGTTGGTTTTACGGTCTGTTCATTTTACATATTTTTGTAAGTATAACGAGCTCAAGACCAGTTGATAATAATTCTTAGTTAATTATTATTATTTTTGATTAGAGGAAAAATTGAAAGCTACAAACATATACAGGCTATAGTTATAGAACTATTTCGAAAACAGCCACGATTTCTCGTCAGACTAATTCGTATAGTTTTGCTATTTCAGAGGATCTTGTGGAGAATCGAACCCACTCACTCTGATTGCCAGCGCAGCTGCCTAACCCATAGGCTATGCTGCGTGTAGTTTTGCAAGCTGCTTAATTCACGTTTTCCTCTAATTGTTGTTTGTGATCTTGCCAACGGTATACACAATATTTTAGACATTCTGTCTATATGTAAATCATGCATGTTGGACTTTGTTTTTGTACATTCTTCTTTTCCATTTTAGAAGATAGTTATTGTACATAACCGCGTGTTCCGGTATAAATGTATTTTGTTGTTGGTTTTACGGTCTGTTCATTTTACATATTTTTGTAAGTATAACGAGCTCAAGACCAGTTGATAATAATTCTTAGTTAGTTATTATTATTTTTGATTAGAGGAAAAATTGAAAGCAACAAACATATACAGGCTATAGTTATAGAACTATTTCGAAAACAGCCACGATTTCTCGTCAGACTAATTCGTATAGTTTTGCTATTTCAGAGGATCTTGTGGAGAATCGAACCCACTCACTCTGATTGCCAGCGCAGCTGCCTAACCCATAGGCTATGCTGCGTGTAGTTTTGCAAGCTGCTTAATTCACGTTTTCCTCTAATTGTTGTTTGTTATCTTGCCAACGGTATACACAATATTTTAGACATTCTGTCTATATGTAAATCATGCATGTTGGACTTTGTTTTTGTACATTGTTCTTTTCCATTTTTAGAAGATAGTTATTGTACATAACCGCGTGTTCCGGTATAAATGTATTTTGTTGTTGGTTTTACGGTCTGTTCATTTTACATATTTTTGTAAGTATAACGAGCTCTAGACCAGTTGATAATAATTCTTAGTTAATTATTATTATTTTTGATTAGATGAAAAATTGAAAGCAACAAACATATACAGGCTATAGTTATAGTACTATTTCGAAACCAGCCACGATTTCTCGTCAGACTAATTCGTATAGTTTTGCTATTTCAGAGGATCTTGTGGAGAATCGAACCCACTCACTCTGATTGCCAGCGCAGCTGCCTAACCCATAGGCTATGCTGCGTGTAGTTTTGCAAGCTGCTTAATTCACGTTTTCCTCTAATTGTTGTTTGTTATCTTGCCAACGGTATACACAATATTTTAGACATTCTGTCTATATGTAAATCATGCATGTTGGACTTTGGTTTTGTACATTGTTCTTTTCCATTTTTAGAAAATAGTTATTGTACATAACCGCGTGTTCCGGTATAAATGTATTTTGTTGTTGGTTTTACGGTCTGTTCATTTTACATATTTTTGTAAGTATAACGAGCTCAAGACCAGTTGATAATAATTCTTAGTTAGTTATTATTATTTTTGATTAGAGGAAAAATTGAAAGCAACAAACATATACAGGCTATAGTTATAGAACTATTTCGAAAACAGCCACGATTTCTCGTCAGACTAATTCGTATAGTTTTGCTATTTCAGAGGATCTTGTGGAGAATCGAACCCACTCACTCTGATTGCCAGCGCAGCTGCCTAACCCATAGGCTATGCTGCGTGTAGTTTTGCAAGCTGCTTAATTCACGTTTTCCTCTAATTGTTGTTTGTTATCTTGCCAACGGTATACACAATATTTTAGACATTCTGTCTATATGTAAATCATGCATGTTGGACTTTGTTTTTGTACATTGTTCTTTTCCATTTTTAGAAGATAGTTATTGTACATAACCGCGTGTTCCGGTATAAATGTATTTTGTTGTTGGTTTTACGGTCTGTTCATTTTACATATTTTTGTAAGTATAACGAGCTCTAGACCAGTTGATAATAATTCTTAGTTAATTATTATTATTTTTGATTAGATGAAAAATTGAAAGCAACAAACATATACAGGCTATAGTTATAGTACTATTTCGAAACCAGCCACGATTTCTCGTCAGACTAATTCGTATAGTTTTGCTATTTCAGAAGATCTTGTGGAGAATCGAACCCCCTCACTCTGATTGCCAGCGCAGCTGCCTAACCCATAGGCTATGCTGCGTGTAGTTTTGCAAGCTGCTTAATTCACGTTTTCCTCTAATTGTTGTTTGTGATCTTGCCAACGGTATACACAATATTTTAGACATTCTGTCTATATGTAAATCATGCATGTTGGACTTTGTTTTTGTACATTGTTCTTTTCCATTTTTAGAAGATAGTTATTGTACATAACCGCGTGTTCCGGTATAAATGTATTTTGTTGTTGGTTTTACGGTCTGTTCATTTTACATATTTTTGTAAGTATAACGAGCTCTAGACCAGTTGATAATAATTCTTAGTTAATTATTATTATTTTTGATTAGATGAAAAATTGAAAGCAACAAACATATACAGGCTATAGTTATAGTACTATTTCGAAACCAGCCACGATTTCTCGTCAGACTAATTCGTATAGTTTTGCTATTTCAGAAGATCTTGTGGAGAATCGAACCCCCTCACTCTGATTGCCAGCGCAGCTGCCTAACCCATAGGCTATGCTGCGTGTAGTTTTGCAAGCTGCTTAATTCACGTTTTCCTCTAATTGTTGTTTGTGATCTTGCCAACGGTATACACAAAATTTTAGACATTCTGTCTATATGTAAATCATGCATGTTGGACTTTGTTTTTGTACATTCTTCTTTTCCATTTTAGAAGATAGTTATTGTACATAACCGCGTGCTCCGGTATAAATGTATTTTGTTGTTGGTTGTACGGTCTGTTCATTTTACATATTTTTGTAAGTATAACGAGCTCAAGACCAGTTGATAATAATTCTTAGTTAGTTATTATTATTTTTGATTAGAGGAAAAATTGAAAGCAACAAACATATACAGGCTATAGTTATAGTACTATTTCGAAACCAGCCACGATTTCTCGTCAGACTAATTCGTATAGTTTTGCTATTTCAGAGGATCTTGTGGAGAATCGAACCCACTCACTCTGATTGCCAGCGCAGCTGCCTAACCCATAGGCTATGCTGCGTGTAGTTTTGCAAGCTGCTTAGTTTAAGTTTTCCTCTAATTGTTGTTTGTTATCTTGCCAACGGTATACACAATATTTTAGACATTCTGTCTATATGTAAATCATGCATGTTGGACTTTGTTTTTGTAAATTCTTCTTTTCCATTTTTAGAAGATAGTTATTGTACATAACCGCGTGCTCCGGTATAAATGTATTTTGTTGTTTTTTTTACGGTCTGTTCATTTTACATATTTTTGTAAGTATAACGAGCTCAAGACCAGTTGATAATAATTCTTAGTTAATTATTATTATTTTTGATTAGATGAAAAATTGAAAGCAACAAACATATACAGGCAATAGTTATAGTACTATTTCGAAACCAGCCACGATTTCTCGTCAGACTAATTCGTATAGTTTTGCTATTTCAGAAGATCTTGTGGAGAATCGAACCCCCTCACTCTGATTGCCAGCGCAGCTGCCTAACCCATAGGCTATGCTGCGTGTAGTTTTGCAAGCTGCTTAATTCACGTTTTCCTCTAATTGTTGTTTGTGATCTTGCCAACGGTATACACAATATTTTAGACATTCTGTCTATATGTAAATCATGCATGTTGGACTTTGTTTTTGTACATTCTTCTTTTCCATTTTAGAAGATAGTTATTGTACATAACCGCGTGCTCCGGTATAAATGTATTTTGTTGTTGGTTTTACGGTCTGTTCATATTTTTGTAAGTATAACGAGCTCTAGACCAGTTGATAATAATTCTTAGTTAATTATTATTATTTTTGATTAGATGAAAAATTGAAAGCAACAAACATATACAGGCTATAGTTATAGTACTATTTCGAAACCAGCCACGATTTCTCGTCAGACTAATTCGTATAGTTTTGCTATTTCAGAAGATCTTGTGGAGAATCGAACCCCCTCACTCTGATTGCCAGCTCAGCTGCCTAACCCATAGGCTATGCTGCGTGTAGTTTTGCAAGCTGCTTAATTCACGTTTTCCTCTAATTGTTGTTTGTGATCTTGCCAACGGTATACACAATATTTTAGACATTCTGTCTATATGTAAATCATGCATGTTGGACTTTGTTTTTGTACATTCTTCTTTTCCATTTTAGAAGATAGTTATTGTACATAACCGCGTGCTCCGGTATAAATGTATTTTGTTGTTGGTTTTACGGTCTGTTCATTTTGCATATTTTTGTAAGTATAACGAGCTCAAGACCAGTTGATAATAATTCTTAGTTAATTATTATTATTTTTGATTAGAGGAAAAATTGAAAGCTACAAACATATACAGGCTATAGTTATAGAACTATTTCGAAAACAGCCACGATTTCTCGTCAGACTAATTCGTATAGTTTTGCTATTTCAGAGGATCTTGTGGAGAATCGAACCCACTCACTCTGATTGCCAGCGCAGCTGCCTAACCCATAGGCTATGCTGCGTGTAGTTTTGCAAGCTGCTTAGTTTAAGTTTTCCTCTAATTGTTGTTTGTTATCTTGCCAACGGTATACACAATATTTTAGACATTCTGTCTATATGTAAATCATGCATGTTGGACTTTGTTTTTGTAAATTCTTCTTTTCCATTTTTAGAAGATAGTTATTGTACATAACCGCGTGCTCCGGTATAAATGTATTTTGTTGTTTTTTTTACGGTCTGTTCATTTTACATATTTTTGTAAGTATAACGAGCTCAAGACCAGTTGATAATAATTCTTAGTTAATTATTATTATTTTTGATTAGAGGAAAAATTGAAAGCAACAAACATATACAGGCTATAGTTATAGTACTATTTCGAAACCAGCCACGATTTCTCGTCAGACTAATTCGTATAGTTTTGCTATTTCAGAGGATCTTGTGGAGAATCGAACCCACTCACTCTGATTGCCAGCGCAGCTGCCTAACCCATAGGCTATGCTGCGTGTAGTTTTGCAAGCTGCTTAGTTTAAGTTTTCCTCTAATTGTTGTTTGTTATCTTGCCAACGGTATACACAATATTTTAGACATTCTGTCTATATGTAAATCATGCATGTTGGACTTTGTTTTTGTAAATTCTTCTTTTCCATTTTTAGAAGATAGTTATTGTACATAACCGCGTGCTCCGGTATAAATGTATTTTGTTGTTTTTTTTACGGTCTGTTCATTTTACATATTTTTGTAAGTATAACGAGCTCAAGACCAGTTGATAATAATTCTTAGTTAATTATTATTATTTTTGATTAGATGAAAAATTGAAAGCAACAAACATATACAGGCTATAGTTATAGTACTATTTCGAAACCAGCCACGATTTCTCGTCAGACTAATTCGTATAGTTTTGCTATTTCAGAAGATCTTATGGAGAATCGAACCCCCTCACTCTGATTGCCAGCGCAGCTGCCTAACCCATAGGCTATGCTGCGTGTAGTTTTGCAAGCTGCTTAATTCACGTTTTCCTCTAATTGTTGTTTGTGATCTTGCCAACGGTATACACAATATTTTAGACATTCTGTCTATATGTAAATCATGCATGTTGGACTTTGTTTTTGTACATTCTTCTTTTCCATTTTTAAAAGATAGTTATTGTACATAACCGCGTGCTCCGGTATAAATGTATTTTGTTGTTGGTTTTACGGTCTGTTCATTTTACATATTTTTGTAAGTATAACGAGCTCAAGACCAGTTGATAATAATTCTTAGTTAATTATTATTATTTTTGATTAGAGGAAAAATTGAAAGCTACAAACATATACAGGCTATAGTTATAGAACTATTTCGAAAACAGCCACGATTTCTCGTCAGACTAATTCGTATAGTTTTGCTATTTCAGAGGATCTTGTGGAGAATCGAACCCACCCACTCTGATTGCCAGCGCAGCTGCCTAACCCATAGGCTATGCTGCGTGTAGTTTTGCAAGCTGCTTAGTTTAAGTTTTCCTATAATTGTTGTTTGTTATCTTGCCAACGGTATACACAATATTTTAGACATTCTGTCTATATGTAAATCATGCATGTTGGACTTTGTTTTTGTACATTCTTCTTTTCCATTTTTAGAAGATAGTTATTGTACATAACCGCGTGCTCCGGTATAAATGTATTTTGTTGTTTTTTTTACGGTCTGTTCATTTTACATATTTTTGTAAGTATAACGAGCTCAAGACCAGTTGATAATAATTCTTAGTTAATTATTATTATTTTTGATTAGAGGAAAAATTGAAAGCAACAAACATATACAGGCTATAGTTATAGTACTATTTCGAAAACAGCCACGATTTCTCGTCAGACTAATTCGAATAGTTTTGCTATTTCAGAGGATCTTGTGGAGAATCGAACCCACTCACTCTGATTGCCAGGCAGCTGCCTAACCCATAGGCTATGCTGCGTGTAGTTTTGCAAGCTGCTTAGTTTAAGTTTTCCTCTAATTGTTGTTTGTTATCTTGCCAACGGTATACACAATATTTTAGACATTCTGTCTATATGTAAATCATGCATGTTGGACTTTGTTTTTGTACATTCTTCTTTTCCATTTTTAGAAGATAGTTATTGTACATAACCGCGTGCTCCGGTATAAATGTATTTTGTTGTTTTTTTTACGGTCTGTTCATTTTACATATTTTTGTAAGTATAACGAGCTCAAGACCAGTTGATAATAATTCTTAGTTAATTATTATTATTTTTGATTAGAGGAAAAATTGAAAGCTACAAACATATACAGGCTATAGTTATAGAACTATTTCGAAAACAGCTACGATTTCTCGTCAGACTAATTCGTATAGTTTTGCTATTTCAGAGGATCTTGTGGAGAATTGAACCCACTCACTCTGATTGCCAGCGCAGCTGCCTAACCCATAGGCTATGCTGCGTGTAGTTTTGCAAGCTGCTTAATTCACGTTTTCCTCTAATTGTTGTTTGTTATCTTGCCAACGGTATACACAATATTTTAGACATTCTGTCTATATGTAAATCATGCATGTTGGACTTTGTTTTTGTACATTGTTCTTTTCCATTTTTAGAAGATAGTTATTGTACATAACCGCGTGTTCCGGTATAAATGTATTTTGTTGTTGGTTTTACGGTCTGTTCATTTTACATATTTTTGTAAGTATAACGAGCTCTAGACCAGTTGATAATAATTCTTAGTTAATTATTATTATTTTTGATTAGAGGAAAAATTGAAAGCAACAAACATATACAGGCTATAGTTATAGAACTATTTCGAAAACAGCCACGATTTCTCGTCAGGCTAATTCGTATAGTTTTGCTATTTCAGAAGATCTTGTGGAGAATCGAACCCCCTCACTCTGATTGCCAGCGCAGCTGCCTAACCCATAGGCTATGCTGCGTGTAGTTTTGCAGGCTGCTTAATTCACGTTTTCCTCTAATTGTTGTTTGTGATCTTGCCAACGGTATACACAATATTTTAGACATTCTGTCTATATGTAAATCACGCATGTTGGACTTTGTTTTTGTACATTCTTCTTTTCCATTTTTAGAAGATAGTTATTGTACATAACCGCGTGCTCCGGTATAAATGTATTTTGTTGTTGGTTTTACGGTCTGTTCATTTTACATATTTTTGTAAGTATAACGAGCTCAAGACCAGTTGATAATAATTCTTAGTTAATTATTATTATTTTTGATTAGAGGAAAAATTGAAAGCTACAAACATATACAGGCTATAGTTATAGAACTATTTCGAAAACAGCCACGATTTCTCGCCAGACTAATTCGTATAGTTTTGCTATTTCAGAGGATCTTGTGGAGAATCGAACCCACCCACTCTGATTGCCAGCGCAGCTGCCTAACCCATAGGCTATGCTGCCTGTAGTTTTGCAAGCTGCTTAGTTTAAGTTTTCCTCTAATTGTTGTTTGTTATCTTGCCAACGGTATACACAATATTTTAGACATTCTGTCTATATGTAAATCATGCATGTTAGACTTTGTTTTTGTACATTCTTCTTTTCCATTTTTAGAAGATAGTTATTGTACATAACCGCGTGCTCCGGTATAAATGTATTTTGTTGTTTTTTTTACGGTCTGTTCATTTTACATATTTTTGTAAGTATAACGAGCTCAAGACCAGTTGATAATAATTCTTAGTTTATTATTATTTTTGATTAGAGGAAAAATTGAAAGCAACAAACATATACAGGCTATAGTTATAATACTATTTCGAAAACAGCCACGATTTCTCGTCAGATTAATTCGAATAGTTTTGCTATTTCAGAGGATCTTGTGGAGAATCGAACCCACTCACTCTGATTGCCAGCGCAGCTGCCTAACCCATAGGCTATGCTGCGTGTAGTTTTGCAAGCTGCTTAGTTTAAGTTTTCCTCTAATTGTTGTTTGTTATCTTGCCAACGGTATACACAATATTTTAGACATTCTGTCTATATGTAAATCATGCATGTTGGACTTTGTTTTTGTACATTCTTCTTTTCCATTTTTAGAAGATAGTTATTGTACATAACCGCGTGCTCCGGTATAAATGTATTTTGTTGTTTTTTTTTACGGTCTGTTCATTTTACATATTTTTGTAAGTATAACGAGCTCAAGACCAGTTGATAATAATTCTTAGTTAATTATTATTATTTTTGATTAGAGGAAAAATTGAAAGCTACAAACATATACAGGCTATAGTTATAGAACTATTTCGAAAACAGTCACGATTTCTCGTCAGACTAATTCGTATAGTTTTGCTATTTCAGAGGATCTTGTGGAGAATCGAACCCACTCACTCTGATTGCCAGCGCAGCTGCCTAACCCATAGGCTATGCTGCGTGTAGTTTTGCAAGCTGCTTAATTCACGTTTTCCTCTAATTGTTGTTTGTTATCTTGCCAACGGTATACACAATATTTTAGAAATTCTGTCTATATGTAAATCATGCATGTTGGACTTTGTTTTTGTACATTCTTCTTTTCCATTTTTAGAAGATAGTTATTGTACATAACCGCGTGCTCCGGTATAAATGTATTTTGTTGTTGGTTTTACGGTCTGTTCATTTTACATATTTTTGTAAGTATAACGAGCTCAAGACCAGTTGATAATAATTCTTAGTTAATTATTATTATTATTGATTAGAGGAAAAATTGAAAGCAACAAACATATACAGGCTATAGTTATAGAACTATTTCGAAAACAGCCACGATTTCTCGTCAGACTAATTCGTATAGTTTTGCTATTTCAGAGGATCTTGTGGAGAATCGAACCCACTCACTCTGATTGCCAGCGCAGCTGCCTAACCCATAGGCTATGCTGCGTGTAGTTTTGCAAGCTGCTTAATTCACGTTTTCCTCTAATTGTTGTTTGTTATCTTGCCAACGGTATACACAATATTTTAGACATTCTGTCTATATGTAAATCATGCATGTTGGACTTTGTTTTTGTACATTGTTCTTTTCCATTCATTGTACATAACCGCGTGTTCCGGTATAAAAGTATTTTGTTGTTGGTTTTACGGTCTGTTCATTTTACATATTTTTGTAAGTATAACGAGCTCTAGACCAGTTGATAATAATTCTTAGTTAATTATTATTATTTTTGATTAGAGGAAAAATTGAAAGCAACAAACATATACAGGCTATAGTTATAGTACTATTTCGAAACCAGCCACGATTTCTCGTCAGACTAATTCGTATAGTTTTGCTATTTCAGAAGATCTTGTGGAGAATCGAACCCCCTCACTCTGATTGCCAGCGCAGCTGCCTAACCCATAGGCTATGCTGCGTGTAGTTTTGCAAGCTGCTTAATTCACGCTTTCCTCTAATTGTTGTTTGTGATCTTGCCAACGGTATACACAATATTTTAGACATTCTGTCTATATGTAAATCATGCATGTTGGACTTTGTTTTTGTACATTCTTCTTTTCCATTTTAGAAGATAGTTATTGTACATAACCGCGTGCTCCGGTATAAATGTATTTTGTTGTTGGTTTTACGGTCTGTTCATTTTACATATTTTTGTAAGTATAACGAGCTCAAGACCAGTTGATAATAATTCTTAGTTAATTATTATTATTTTTGATTAGAGGAAAAATTGAAAGCTACAAACATATACAGGCTATAGTTATAGAACTATTTCGAAAACAGCCACGATTTCTCGTCAGACTAATTCGTATAGTTTTGCTATTTCAGAGGATCTTGTGGAGAATCGAACCCACTCACTCTGATTGCCAGCGCAGCTGCCTAACCCATAGGCTATGCTGCGTGTAGTTTTGCAAGCTGCTTAGTTTAAGTTTTCCTCTAATTGTTGTTTGTTATCTTGCCAACGGTATACACAATATTTTACACATTCTGTCTATATGTAAATCATGCATGTTGGACTTTGTTTTTGTACATTGTTCTTTTCCATTTTTAGAAGATAGTTATTGTACATAACCGCGTGTTCCGGTATAAATGTATTTTGTTGTTGGTTTTACGGTCTGTTCATTTTACATATTTTTGTAAGTATAACGAGCTCTAGACCAGTTGATAATAATTCTTAGTTAATTATTATTATTTTTGATTAGAGGAAAAATTGAAAGCAACAAACATATACAGGCTATAGTTATAGAACTATTTCGAAAACAGCCACGATTTCTCGTCAGACTAATTCGTATAGTTTTGCTATTTCAGAAGATCTTGTGGAGAATCGAACCCCCTCACTCTGAATGCCAGCGCAGCTGCCTAACCCATAGGCTATGCTGCGTGTAGTTTTGCAAGCTGCTTAATTCACGTTTTCCCTTAATTGTTGTTTGTGATATTGCCAACGGTATACACAATATTTTAGACATTCTGTCTATATGTAAATCACGCATGTTGGACTTTGTTTTTGTACATTCTTCTTTTCCATTTTTAGAAGATAGTTATTGTACATAACCGCGTGCTCCGGTATAAATGTATTTTGTTGTTTTTTTTACGGTCTGTTCATTTTACATATTTTTGTAAGTATAACGAGCTCAAGACCAGTTGATAATAATTCTTAGTTTATTATTATTTTTGATTAGAGGAAAAATTGAAAGCAACAAACATATACAGGCTATAGTTATAATACTATTTCGAAAACAGCCACGATTTCTCGTCAGATTAATTCGAATAGTTTTGCTATTTCAGAGGATCTTGTGGAGAATCGAACCCACTCACTCTGATTGCCAGCGCAGCTGCCTAACCCATAGGCTATGCTGCGTGTAGTTTTGCAAGCTGCTTAGTTTAAGTTTTCCTCTAATTGTTGTTTGTTATCTTGCCAACGGTATACACAATATTTAAGACATTCTGTCTATATGTAAATCATGCATGTTGGACTTTGTTTTTGTACATTCTTCTTTTCCATTTTTAGAAGATAGTTATTGTACATAACCGCGTGCTCCGGTATAAATGTATTTTGTTGTTTTTTACGGTCTGTTCATTTTACATATTTTTGTAAGTATAACGAGCTCAAGACCAGTTGATAATAATTCTTAGTTAATTATTATTATTTTTGATTAGAGGAAAAATTGAAAGCTACAAACATATACAGGCTATAGTTATAGAACTATTTCGAAAACAGTCACGATTTCTCGTCAGACTAATTCGTATAGTTTTGCTATTTCAGAGGATCTTGTGGAGAATCGAACCCACTCACTCTGATTGCCAGCGCAGCTGCCTAACCCATAGGCTATGCTGCGTGTAGTTTTGCAAGCTGCTTAATTCACGTTTTCCTCTAATTGTTGTTTGTTATCTTGCCAACGGTATACACAATATTTTAGACATTCTGTCTATATGTAAATCATGCATGTTGGACTTTGTTTTTGTACATTGTTCTTTTCCATTTTTAGAAGATAGTTATTGTACATAACCGCGTGCTCCGGTATAAATGTATTTTGTTGTTGGTTTTACGGTCTGTTCATTTTACATATTTTTGTAAGTATAACGAGCTCAAGACCAGTTGATAATAATTCTTAGTTAATTATTATTATTATTGATTAGAGGAAAAATTGAAAGCAACAAACATATACAGGCTATAGTTATAGAACTATTTCGAAAACAGCCACGATTTCTCGTCAGACTAATTCGTATAGTTTTGCTATTTCAGAGGATCTTGTGGAGAATCGAACCCACCCACTCTGATTGCCAGCGCAGCTGCCTAACCCATAGGCTATGCTGCGTGTAGTTTTGCAAGCTGCTTAATTCACGTTTTCCTCTAATTGTTGTTTGTTATCTTGCCAACGGTATACACAATATTTTAGACATTCTGTCTATATGTAAATCATGCATGTTGGACTTTGTTTTTGTACATTGTTCTTTTCCATTCATTGTACATAACCGCGTGTTCCGGTATAAAAGTATTTTGTTGTTGGTTTTACGGTCTGTTCATTTTACATATTTTTGTAAGTATAACGAGCTCAAGACCAGTTGATAATAATTCTTAGTTAATTATTATTATTTTTGATTAGAGGAAAAATTGAAAGCAACAAACATATACAGGCTATAGTTATAGTACTATTTCGAAACCAGCCACGATTTCTCGTCAGACTAATTCGTATAGTTTTGCTATTTCAGAAGATCTTGTGGAGAATCGAACCCCCTCACTCTGATTGCCAGCGCAGCTGCCTAACCCATAGGCTATGCTGAGTGTAGTTTTGCAAGCTGCTTAATTCACGTTTTCCTCTAATTGTTGTTTGTGATCTTGCCAACGTAATACACAATATTTTAGACATTCTGTCTATATGTAAATCATGCATGTTGGACTTTGTTTTTGTACATTCTTCTTTTCCATTTTAGAAGATAGTTATTGTACATAACCGCGTGCTCCGGTATAAATGTATTTTGTTGTTGGTTTTACGGTCTGTTCATTTTACATATTTTTGTAAGTATAACGAGCTCAAGACCAGTTGATAATAATTCTTAGTTAATTATTATTATTTTTGATTAGAGGAAAAATTGAAAGCTACAAACATATACAGGCTATAGTTATAGAGCTATTTCGAAAACAGCCACGATTTCTCGTCAGACTAATTCGTATAGTTTTGCTTTTTCAGAGGATCTTGTGGAGAATCGAACCCACTCACTCTGATTGCCAGCGCAGCTGCCTAACCCATAGGCTATGCTGCGTGTAGTTTTGCAAGCTGCTTAGTTTAAGTTTTCCTCTAATTGTTGTTTGTTATTTTGCCAACGGTATACACAATATTTTAGACATTCTGTCTATATGTAAATCATGCATGTTGGACTTTGTTTTTGTACATTCTTCTTTTCCATTTTTAGAAGATAGTTATTGTGCATAACCGCGTGCTCCGGTATAAATGTATTTTGTTGTTTTTTTTACGGTCTGTTCATTTTACATATTTTTGTAAGTATAACGAGCTCAAGACCAGTTGATAATAATTCTTAGTTAATTATTATTATTTTTGATTAGAGGAAAAATTGAAAGCTACAAACATATACAGGCTATAGTTATAGAACTATTTCGAAAACAGCCACGATTTCTCGTCAGACTAATTCGTATAGTTTTGCTATTTCAGAGGATCTTGTGGAGAATCGAATCCACTCACTCTGATTGCCAGCGCAGCTGCCTAACCCATAGGCTATGCTGCGTGTAGTTTTGCAAGCTGCTTAATTCACATTTTCCTCTAATTGTTGTTTGTTATCTTGCCAACGGTATACACAATATTTTAGACATTCTGTCTATATGTAAATCATGCATGTTGGACTTTGTTTTTGTACATTCTTCTTTTCCATTTTTAGAAGATAGTTATTGTACATAACCGCGTGCTCCGGTATAAATGTATTTTGTTGTTGGTTTTACGGTCTGTACATTTTACATATTTTTGTAAGTATAACGAGCTCAAGACCAGTTGATAATAATTCTTAGTTAATTATTATTATTTTTGATTAGAGGAAAAATTGAAAGCAACAAACATATACAGGCTATAGTTATAGAACTATTTCGAAAACAGCCACGATTTCTCGTCAGACTAATTCGTATAGTTTTGCTATTTCAGAGGATCTTGTGGAGAATCGAACCCACTCACTCTGATTGCCAGCGCAGCTGCCTAACCCATAGGCTATGCTGCGTGTAGTTTTGCAAGCTGCTTAATTCACGTTTTCCTCTAATTGTTGTTTGTGATCTTGCCAACGGTATACACAATATTTTAGACATTCTGTCTATATGTAAATCATGCATGTTGGACTTTGTTTTTGTACATTCTTCTTTTCCATTTTAGAAGATAGTTATTGTACATAACCGCGTGCTCCGGTATAAATGTATTTTGTTGTTGGTTTTACGGTCTGTTCATTTTACATATTTTTGTAAGTATAACGAGCTCAAGACCAGTTTATAATAATTCTTAGTTAATTATTATTATTTTTGATTAGAGGAAAAATTGAAAGCAACAAACATATACAGGCTATAGTTATAGTACTATTTCGAAAACAGCCACGATTTCTCGTCAGACTAATTCGAATAGTTTTGCTATTTCAGAGGATCTTGTGGAGAATCGAACCCACTCACTCTGATTGCCAGCGCAGCTGCCTAACCCATAAGCTATGCTGCGTGTAGTTTTGCAAGCTGCTTAGTTTAAGTTTTCCTCTAATTGTTGTTTGTTATCTTGCCAACGGTATACACAATATTTTAGACATTCTGTCTATATGTAAATCATGCATGTTGGACTTTGTTTTTGTACATTCTTCTTTTCCATTTTTAGAAGATAGTTATTGTGCATAACCGCGTGCTCCGGTATAAATGTATTTTGTTGTTTTTTTTACGGTCTGTTCATTTTACATATTTTTGTAAGTATAACGAGCTCAAGACCAGTTGATAATAATTCTTAGTTAATTATTATTATTTTTGATTAGAGGAAAAATTGAAAGCAACAAACATATACAGGCTATAGTTATAGTACTATTTCGAAAACAGCCACGATTTCTCGTCAGACTAATTCGAATAGTTTTGCTATTTCAGAGGATCTTGTGGAGAATCGAACCCACTCACTCTGATTGCCAGCGCAGCTGCCTAACCCATAGGCTATGCTGCGTGTAGTTTTGCAAGCTGCTTAGTTTAAGTTTTCCTCTAATTGTTGTTTGTTATCTTGCCAACGGTATACACAATATTTTAGACATTCTGTCTATATGTAAATCATGCATGTTGGACTTTGTTTTTGTACATTCTTCTTTTCCATTTTTAGAAGATAGTTATTGTACATAACCGCGTGCTCCGGTATAAATGTATTTTGTTGTTTTTTTTACGGTCTGTTCATTTTACATATTTTTGTAAGTATAACGAGCTCAAGACCAGTTGATAATAATTCTTAGTTAATTATTATTATTTTTGATTAGAGGAAAAATTGAAAGCTACAAACATATACAGGCTATAGTTATAGAACTATTTCGAAAACAGCCACGATTTCTCGTCAGACTAATTCGTATAGTTTTGCTATTTCAGAGGATCTTGTGGAGAATCGAACCCACTCACTCTGATTGCCAGCGCAGCTGCCTAACCCATAGGCTATGCTGCGTGTAGTTTTGCAAGCTGCTTAATTCACATTTTCCTCTAATTGTTGTTTGTTATCTTGCCAACGGTATACACAATATTTTAGACATTCTGTCTATATGTAAATCATGCATGTTGGACTTTGTTTTTGTACATTCTTCTTTTCCATTTTAGAAGATAGTTATTGTACATAACCGCGTGCTCCGGTATAAATGTATTTTGTTGTTGGTTTTACGGTCTGTTCATTTTACATATTTTTGTAAGTATAACGAGCTCAAGACCAGTTTATAATAATTCTTAGTTAATTATTATTATTTTTGATTAGAGGAAAAATTGAAAGCTACAAACATATACAGGCTATAGTTATAGAACTATTTCGAAAACAGCCACGATTTCTCGTCAGACTAATTCGTATAGTTTTGCTATTTCAGAGGATCTTGTGGAGAATCGAACCCACTCACTCTGATTGCCAGCGCAGCTGCCTAACCCATAGGCTATGCTGCGTGTAGTTTTGCAAGCTGCTTAGTTTAAGTTTTCCTCTAAGTGTTGTTTGTTATCTTGCCAACGGTATACACAATATTTTAGACATTCTGTCTATATGTAAATCATGCATGTTGGACTTTGTTTTTGTACATTCTTCTTTTCCATTTTTAGAAGATAGTTATTGTACATAACCGCGTGCTCCGGTATAAATGTATTTTGTTGTTTTTTTACGGTCTGTTCATTTTACATATTTTTGTAAGTATAACGAGCTCAAGACCAGTTGATAATAATTCTTAGTTAATTATTATTATTTTTGATTAGAGGAAAAATTGAAAGCTACAAACATATACAGGCTATAGTTATAGAACTATTTCGAAAACAGCCACGATTTCTCGTCAGACTAATTCGTATAGTTTTGCTATTTCAGAGGATCTTGTGGAGAATCGAACCCACTCACTCTGATTGCCAGCGCAGCTGCCTAACCCATAGGCTATGCTGCGTGTAGTTTTGCAAGCTGCTTAATTCACGTTTTCCTCTAATTGTTGTTTGTGATCTTGCCAACGGTATACACAATATTTTAGACATTCTGTCTATATGTAAATCATGCATGTTGGACTTTGTTTTTGTACATTCTTCTTTTCCATTTTAGAAGATAGTTATTGTACATAACCGCGTGCTCCGGTATAAATGTATTTTGTTGTTGGTTTTACGGTCTGTTCATTTTACATATTTTTGTAAGTATAACGAGCTCAAGCCCAGTTTATAATAATTCTTAGTTAATTATTATTATTTTTGATTAGAGGAAAAATTGAAAGCAACAAACATATACAGGCTATAGTTATAGAACTATTTCGAAAACAGCCACGATTTCTCGTCAGACTAATTCGTATAGTTTTGCTATTTCAGAGGATCTTGTGGAGAATCGAACCCACTCACTCTGATTGCCAGCGCAGCTGCCTAACCCATAGGCTATGCTGCGTGTAGTTTTGCAAGCTGCTTAGTTTAAGTTTTCCTCTAATTGTTGTTTGTTATCTTGCCAACGGTATACACAATATTTTAGACATTCTGTCTATATGTAAATCATGCATGTTGGACTTTGTTTTTGTACATTCTTCTTTTCCATTTTTAGAAGATAGTTATTGTACATAACCGCGTGCTCCGGTATAAATGTATTTTGTTGTTTTTTTACGGTCTGTTCATTTTACATATTTTTGTAAGTATAACGAGCTCAAGACCAGTTGATAATAATTCTTAGTTAATTATTATTATTTTTGATTAGAGGAAAAATTGAAAGCTACAAACATATACAGGCTATAGTTATAGAACTATTTCGAAAACAGCCACGATTTCTCGTCAGACTAATTCGTATAGTTTTGCTATTTCAGAGGATCTTGTGGAGAATCGAACCCACTCACTCTGATTGCCAGCGCAGCTGCCTAACCCATAGGCTATGCTGCGTGTAGTTTTGCAAGCTGCTTAATTCACGTTTTCCTCTAATTGTTGTTTGTGATCTTGCCAACAGTATACACAATATTTTAGACATTCTGTCTATATGTAAATCATGCATGTTGGACTTTGTTTTTGTACATTCTTCTTTTCCATTTTAGAAGATAGTTATTGTACATAACCGCGTGCTCCGGTATAAATGTATTTTGTTGTTGGTTTTACGGTCTGTTCATTTTACATATTTTTGTAAGTATAACGAGCTTAAGACCAGTTGATAATAATTCTTAGTTAATTATTATTATTTTTGATTAGAGGAAAAATTGAAAGCAACAAACATATACAGGCTATAGTTATAGAACTATTTCGAAAACAGCCACGATTTCTCGTCAGACTAATTCGTATAGTTTTGCTATTTCAGAGGATCTTGTGGAGAATCGAACCCACTCACTCTGATTGCCAGCGCAGCTGCCTAGCCCATAGGCTATGCTGCGTGTAGTTTTGCAAGCTGCTTAATTCACGTTTTCCTCTAATTGTTGTTTGTGATCTTGCCAACGGTATACACAATATTTTAGACATTCTGTCTATATGTAAATCATGCATGTTGGACTTTGTTTTTGTACATTCTTCTTTTCCATTTTAGAAGATAGTTATTGTACATAACCGCGTGCTCCGGTATAAATGTATTTTGTTGTTGGTTTTACGGTCTGTTCATTTTACATATTTTTGTAAGTATAACGAGCTCAAGACCAGTTTATAATAATTCTTAGTTAATTATTATTATTTTTGATTAGAGGAAAAATTGAAAGCTACAAACATATACAGGCTATAGTTATAGAACTATTTCGAAAACAGCCACGATTTCTCGTCAGACTAATTCGTATAGTTTTGCTATTTCAGAGGATCTTGTGGAGAATCGAACCCACTCACTCTGATTGCCAGCGCAGCTGCCTAACCCATAGGCTATGCTGCGTGTAGTTTTGCAAGCTGCTTAGTTTAAGTTTTCCTCTAATTGTTGTTTGTTATCTTGCCAACGGTATACACAATATTTTAGACATTCTGTCTATATGTAAATCATGCATGTTGGACTTTGTTTTTGTACATTCTTCTTTTCCATTTTTAGAAGATAGTTATTGTACATAACCGCGTGCTCCGGTATAAATGTATTTTGTTGTTTTTTTTACGGTCTGTTCATTTTACATATTTTTGTAAGTATAACGAGCTCAAGACCAGTTGATAATAATTCTTAGTTAATTATTATTATTTTTGATTAGAGGAAAAATTGAAAGCAACAAACATATACAGGCTATAGTTATAGTACTATTTCGAAAACAGCCACGATTTCTCGTCAGACTAATTCGAATAGTTTTGCTATTTCAGAGGATCTTGTGGAGAATCGAACCCACTCACTCTGATTGCCAGCGCAGCTGCCTAACCCATAGGCTATGCTGCGTGTAGTTTTGCAAGCTGCTTAGTTTAAGTTTTCCTCTAATTGTTGTTTGTTATCTGCCAACGGTATACACAATATTTTAGACATTCTGTCTATATGTAAATCATGCATGTTGGACTTTGTTTTTGCACATTCTTCTTTTCCATTTTTAGAAGATAGTTATTGTACATAACCGCGTGCTCCGGTATAAATGTATTTTGTTGTTTTTTTTACGGTCTGTTCATTTTACATATTTTTGTAAGTATAACGAGCTCAAGACCAGTTGATAATAATTCTTAGTTAATTATTATTATTTTTGATTAGAGGAAAAATTGAAAGCTACAAACATATACAGGCTATAGTTATAGAACTATTTCGAAAACAGCCACGATTTCTCGTCAGACTAATTCGTATAGTTTTGCTATTTCAGAGGATCTTGTGGAGAATCGAACCCACTCACTCTGATTGCCAGCGCAGCTGCCTAACCCATAGGCTATGCTGCGTGTAGTTTTGCAAGCTGCTTAATTCACATTTTCCTCTAATTGTTGTTTGTTATCTGCCAACGGTATACACAATATTTTAGACATTCTGTCTATATGTAAATCATGCATGTTGGACTTTGTTTTTGTACATTCTTCTTTTCCATTTTAGAAGATAGTTATTGTACATAACCGCGTGCTCCGGTATAAATGTATTTTGTTGTTGGTTTTACGGTCTGTTCATTTTACATATTTTTGTAAGTATAACGAGCTCAAGACCAGTTTATAATAATTCTTAGTTAATTATTATTATTTTTGATTAGAGGAAAAATTGAAAGCTACAAACATATACAGGCCATAGTTATAGAACTATTTCGAAAACAGCCACGATTTCTCGTCAGACTAATTCGTATAGTTTTGCTATTTCAGAGGATCTTGTGGAGAATCGAACCCACTCACTCTGATTGCCAGCGCAGCTGCCTAACCAAAGGCTATGCTGCGTGTAGTTTTGCAAGCTGCTTAATTCACGTTTTCCTCTAATTGTTGTTTGTTATCTTGCCAACGGTATACACAATATTTTAGACATTCTGTCTATATGTAAATCATGCATGTTGGACTTTGTTTTTGTACATTGTTCTTTTCCATTTTTAAAAGATAGTTATTGTACATAACCGCGTGCTCCGGTATAAATGTATTTTGTTGTTGGTTTTACGGTCTGTTCATTTTACATATTTTTGTAAGTATAACGAGCTCAAGACCAGTTGATAATAATTCTTAGTTAATTATTATTATTATTGATTAGAGGAAAAATTGAAAGCAACAAACATATACAGGCTATAGTTATAGAACTATTTCGAAAACAGCCACGATTTCTCGTCAGACTAATTCGTATAGTTTTGCTATTTCAGAGGATCTTGTGGAGAATCGAACCCACTCACTCTGATTGCCAGCGCAGCTGCCTAACCCATAGGCTATGCTGCGTGTAGTTTTGCAAGCTGCTTAATTCACGTTTTCCTCTAATTGTTGTTTGTTATCTTGCCAACGGTATACACAATATTTTAGACATTCTGTCTATATGTAAATCATGCATGTTGGACTTTGTTTTTGTACATTGTTCTTTTCCATTCATTGTACATAACCGCGTGTTCCGGTATAAAAGTATTTTGTTGTTGGTTTTACGGTCTGTTCATTTTACATATTTTTGTAAGTATAACGAGCTCTAGACCAGTTGATAATAATTCTTAGTTAATTATTATTATTTTTGATTAGAGGAAAAATTGAAAGCAACAAACATATACAGGCTATAGTTATAGTACTATTTCGAAACCAGCCACGATTTCTCGTCAGACTAATTCGTATAGTTTTGCTATTTCAGAAGATCTTGTGGAGAATCGAACCCCCTCACTCTGATTGCCAGCGCAGCTGCCTAACCCATAGGCTATGCTGCGTGTAGTTTTGCAAGCTGCTTAATTCACGTTTTCCTCTAATTGTTGTTTGTGATCTTGCCAACGGTATACACAATATTTTAGACATTCTGTCTATATGTAAATCATGCATGTTGGACTTTGTTTTTGTACATTCTTCTTTTCCATTTTAGAAGATAGTTATTGTACATAACCGCGTGCTCCGGTATAAATGTATTTTGTTGTTGGTTTTACGGTCTGTTCATTTTACATATTTTTGTAAGTATAACGAGCTCAAGACCAGTTGATAATAATTCTTAGTTAATTATTATTATTTTTGATTAGAGGAAAAATTGAAAGCTACAAACATATACAGGCTATAGTTATAGAACTATTTCGAAAACAGCCACGATTTCTCGTCAGACTAATTCGTATAGTTTTGCTATTTCAGAGGATCTTGTGGAGAATCGAACCCACTCACTCTGATTGCCAGCGCAGCTGCCTAACCCATAGGCTATGCTGCGTGTAGTTTTGCAAGCTGCTTAGTTTAAGTTTTCCTCTAATTGTTGTTTGTTATCTTGCCAACGGTATACACAATATTTTAGACATTCTGTCTATATGTAAATCATGCATGTTGGACTTTGTTTTTGTACATTCTTCTTTTCCATTTTTAGAAGATAGTTATTGTACATAACCGCGTGCTCCGGTATAAATGTATTTTGTTGTTTTTTTTACGGTCTGTTCATTTTACATATTTTTGTAAGTATAACGAGCTCAAGACCAGTTGATAATAATTCTTAGTTAATTATTATTATTTTTGATTAGAGGAAAAATTGAAAGCAACAAACATATACAGGCTATAGTTATAGTACTATTTCGAAAACAGCCACGATTTCTCGTCAGACTAATTCGAATAGTTTTGCTATTTCAGAGGATCTTGTGGAGAATCGAACCCACTCACTCTGATTGCCAGCGCAGCTGCCTGACCCATAGGCTATGCTGCGTGTAGTTTTGCAAGCTGCTTAATTCACGTTTTCCTCTAATTGTTGTTTGTGATCTTGCCAACGGTATACACAATATTTTAGACATTCTGTCTATATGTAAATCATGCATGTTGGACTTTGTTTTTGTACATTGTTCTTTTCCATTTTTAGAAGATAGTTATTGTACATAACCGCGTGCTCCGGTATAAATGTATTTTGTTGTTGGTTTTACGGTCTGTTCATTTTACATATTTTTGTAAGTATAACGAGCTCAAGACCAGTTGATAATAGTTCTTAGTTAATTATTATTATTTTTGATTAGAGGAAAAATTGAAAGCAACAAACATATACAGGCTATAGTTATAGAACTATTTCGAAAACAGCCACGATTTCTCGTCAGACTAATTCGTATAGTTTTGCTATTTCAGAGGATCTTGTGGAGAATCGAACCCACTCACTCTGATTGCCAGCGCAGCTGCCTAACCCATAGGCTATGCTGCGTGTAGTTTTGCAAGCTGCTTAATTCACGTTTTCCTCTAATTGTTGTTTGTGATCTTGCCAACGGTATACACAATATTTTAGACATTCTGTCTATATGTAAATCATGCATGTTGGACTTTGTTTTTGTACATTCTTCTTTTCCATTTTAGAAGATAGTTATTGTACATAACCGCGTGCTCCGGTATAAATGTATTTTGTTGTTGGTTTTACGGTCTGTTCATTTTACATATTTTTGTAAGTATAACGAGCTCAAGACCAGTTTATAATAATTCTTAGTTAATTATTATTATTTTTGATTAGAGGAAAAATTGAAAGCTACAAACATATACAGGCTATAGTTATAGAACTATTTCGAAAACAGCCACGATTTCTCGTCAGACTAATTCGTATAGTTTTGCTATTTCAGAGGATCTTGTGGAGAATCGAACCCACTCACTCTGATTGCCAGCGCAGCTGCCTAACCCATAGGCTATGCTGCGTGTAGTTTTGCAAGCTGCTTAGTTTAAGTTTTCCTCTAATTGTTGTTTGTTATCTTGCCAACGGTATACACAATATTTTAGACATTCTGTCTATATGTAAATCATGCATGTTGGACTTTGTTTTTGTACATTCTTCTTTTCCATTTTTAGAAGATAGTTATTGTACATAACCGCGTGCTCCGGTAAAATGTATTTTGTTGTTTTTTTTACGGTCTGTTCATTTTACATATTTTTGTAAGTATAACGAGCTCAAGACCAGTTGATAATAATTCTTAGTTAATTATTATTATTTTTGATTAGAGGAAAAATTGAAAGCAACAAACATATACAGGCTATAGTTATAGTACTATTTCGAAAACAGCCACGATTTCTCGTCAGACTAATTCGAATAGTTTTGCTATTTCAGAGGATCTTGTGGAGAATCGAACCCACTCACTCTGATTGCCAGCGCAGCTGCCTAACCCATAGGCTATGCTGCGTGTAGTTTTGCAAGCTGCTTAGTTTAAGTTTTCCTCTAATTGTTGTTTGTTATCTTGCCAACGGTATACACAATATTTTAGACATTCTGTCTATATGTAAATCATGCATGTTGGACTTTGTTTTTGTACATTCTTCTTTTCCATTTTTAGAAGATAGTTATTGTACATAACCGCGTGCTCCGGTATAAATGTATTTTGTTGTTTTTTTTACGGTCTGTTCATTTTACATATTTTTGTAAGTATAACGAGCTCAAGACCAGTTGATAATAATTCTTAGTTAATTATTATTATTTTTGATTAGAGGAAAAATTGAAAGCTACAAACATATACAGGCTATAGTTATAGAACTATTTCGAAAACAGCCACGATTTCTCGTCAGACTAATTCGTATAGTTTTGCTATTTCAGAGGATCTTGTGGAGAATCGAACCCACTCACTCTGATTGCCAGCGCAGCTGCCTAACCCATAGGCTATGCTGCGTGTAGTTTTGCAAGCTGCTTAATTCACATTTTCCTCTAATTGTTGTTTGTTATCTTGCCAACGGTATACACAATATTTTAGACATTCTGTCTATATGTAAATCATGCATGTTGGACTTTGTTTTTGTACATTCTTCTTTTCCATTTTAGAAGATAGTTATTGTACATAACCGCGTGCTCCGGTATAAATGTATTTTGTTGTTGGTTTTACGGTCTGTTCATTTTACATATTTTTGTAAGTATAACGAGCTCAAGACCAGTTTATAATAATTCTTAGTTAATTATTATTATTTTTGATTAGAGGAAAAATTGAAAGCTACAAACATATACAGGCTATAGTTATAGAACTATTTCGAAAACAGCCACGATTTCTCGTCAGACTAATTCGTATAGTTTTGCTATTTCAGAGGATCTTGTGGAGAATCGAACCCACTCACTCTGATTGCCAGCGCAGCTGCCTAACCCATAGGCTATGCTGCGTGTAGTTTTGCAAGCTGCTTAGTTTAAGTTTTCCTCTAATTGTTGTTTGTTATCTTGCCAACGGTATACACAATATTTTAGACATTCTGTCTATATGTAAATCATGCATGTTGGACTTTGTTTTTGTACATTCTTCTTTTCCATTTTTAGAAGATAGTTATTGTACATAACCGCGTGCTCCGGTATAAATGTATTTTGTTGTTTTTTTACGGTCTGTTCATTTTACATATTTTTGTAAGTATAACGAGCTCAAGACCAGTTGATAATAATTCTTAGTTAATTATTATTATTTTTGATTAGAGGAAAAATTGAAAGCTACAAACATATACAGGCTATAGTTATAGAACTATTTCGAAAACAGCCACGATTTCTCGTCAGACTAATTCGTATAGTTTTGCTATTTCAGAGGATCTTGTGGAGAATCGAACCCACTCACTCTGATTGCCAGCGCAGCTGCCTAACCCATAGGCTATGCTGCGTGTAGTTTTGCAAGCTGCTTAATTCACGTTTTCCTCTAATTGTTGTTTGTTATCTTGCCAACGGTATACACAATATTTTAGACATTCTGTCTATATGTAAATCATGCATGTTGGACTTTGTTTTTGTACATTCTTCTTTTCCATTTTTAGAAGATAGTTATTGTACATAACCGCGTGCTCCGGTATAAATGTATTTTGTTGTTTTTTTTACGGTCTGTTCATTTTACATATTTTTGTAAGTATAACGAGCTCAAGACCAGTTGATAATAATTCTTAGTTAATTATTATTATTTTTGATTAGAGGAAAATTGAAAGCTACAAACATATACAGGCTATAGTTATAGAACTATTTCGAAAACAGCCACGATTTCTCGTCAGACTAATTCGAATAGTTTTGCTATTTCAGAGGATCTTGTGGAGAATCGAACCCACTCACTCTGATTGCCAGCGCAGCTGCCTAACCCATAGGCTATGCTGCGTGTAGTTTTGCAAGCTGCTTAATTCACATTTTCCTCTAATTGTTGTTTGTTATCTTGCCAACGGTATACACAATATTTTAGACATTCTGTCTATATGTAAATCATGCATGTTGGACTTTGTTTTTGTACATTCTTCTTTTCCATTTTTAGAAGATAGTTATTGTACATAACCGCGTGCTCCGGTATAAATGTATTTTGTTGTTGGTTTTACGGTCTGTTCATTTTACATATTTTTGTAAGTATAACGAGCTCAAGACCAGTTGATAATAATTCTTAGTTAATTATTATTATTTTTGATTAGAGGAAAAATTGAAAGCAACAAACATATACAGGCTATAGTTATAGAACTATTTCGAAAACAGCCACGATTTCTCGTCAGACTAATTCGAATAGTTTTGCTATTTCAGAGGATCTTGTGGAGAATCGAACCCACTCACTCTGATTGCCAGCGCAGCTGCCTAACCCATAGGCTATGCTGCGTGTAGTTTTGCAAGCTGCTTAGTTTAAGTTTTCCTCTAATTGTTGTTTGTTATCTTGCCAACGGTATACACAATATTTTAGACATTCTGTCTATATGTAAATCATGCATGTTGGACTTTGTTTTTGTACATTCTTCTTTTCCATTTTTAGAAGATAGTTATTGTACATAACCGCGTGCTCCGGTATAAATGTATTTTGTTGTTTTTTTTACGGTCTGTTCATTTTACATATTTTTGTAAGTATAACGAGCTCAAGACCAGTTGATAATAATTCTTAGTTAATTATTATTATTTTTGATTAGAGGAAAAATTGAAAGCTACAAACATATACAGGCTATAGTTATAGAACTATTTCGAAAACAGCCACGATTTCTCGTCAGACTAATTCGTATAGTTTTGCTATTTCAGAGGATCTTGTGGAGAATCGAACCCACTCACTCTGATTGCCAGCGCAGCTGCCTAACCCATAGGCTATGCTGCGTGTAGTTTTGCAAGCTGCTTAATTCACATTTTCCTCTAATTGTTGTTTGTTATCTTGCCAACGGTATACACAATATTTTAGACATTCTGTCTATATGTAAATCATGCATGTTGGACTTTGTTTTTGTACATTCTTCTTTTCCATTTTAGAAGATAGTTATTGTACATAACCGCGTGCTCCGGTATAAATGTATTTTGTTGTTGGTTTTACGGTCTGTTCATTTTACATATTTTTGTAAGTATAACGAGCTCAAGACCAGTTTATAATAATTCTTAGTTAATTATTATTATTTTTGATTAGAGGAAAAATTGAAAGCTACAAACATATACAGGCTACAGTTATAGAACTATTTCGAAAACAGCCACGATTTCTCGTCAGACTAATTCGTATAGTTTTGCTATTTCAGAGGATCTTGTGGAGAATCGAACCCACTCACTCTGATTGCCAGCGCAGCTGCCTAACCCATAGGCTATGCTGCGTGTAGTTTTGCAAGCTGCTTAGTTTAAGTTTTCCTCTAATTGTTGTTTGTTATCTTGCCAACGGTATACACAATATTTTAGACATTCTGTCTATATGTAAATCATGCATGTTGGACTTTGTTTTTGTACATTCTTCTTTTCCATTTTTAGAAGATAGTTATTGTACATAACCGCGTGCTCCGGTATAAATGTATTTTGTTGTTTTTTTACGGTCTGTTCATTTTACATATTTTTGTAAGTATAACGAGCTCAAGACCAGTTGATAATAATTCTTAGTTAATTATTATTATTTTTGATTAGAGGAAAAATTGAAAGCTACAAACATATACAGGCTATAGTTATAGAACTATTTCGAAAACAGCCACGATTTCTCGTCAGACTAATTCGTATAGTTTTGCTATTTCAGAGGATCTTGTGGAGAATCGAACCGACTCACTCTGATTGCCAGCGCAGCTGCCTAACCCATAGGCTATGCTGCGTGTAGTTTTGCAAGCTGCTTAATTCACGTTTTCCTCTAATTGTTGTTTGTTATCTTGCCAACGGTATACACAATATTTTAGACATTCTGTCTATATGTAAATCATGCATGTTGGACTTTGTTTTTGTACATTCTTCTTTTCCATTTTTAGAAGATAGTTATTGTACATAACCGAGTGCTCCGGTATAAATGTATTTTGTTGTTGGTTTTACGGTCAGTTCATTTTACATATTTTTGTAAGTATAACGAGCTCAAGACCAGTTGATAATAATTCTTAGTTAATTATTATTATTTTTGATTAGAGGAAAAATTGAAAGCAACAAACATATACAGGCTATAGTTATAGAACTATTTCGAAAACAGCCACGATTTCTCGTCAGACTAATTCGTATAGTTTTGCTATTTCAGAGGATCTTGTGGAGAATCGAACCCACTCACTCTGATTGCCAGCGCAGCTGCCTAACCCATAGGCTATGCTGCGTGTAGTTTTGCAAGCTGCTTAATTCACGTTTTCCTCTAATTGTTGTTTGTTATCTTGCCAACGGTATACACAATATTTTAGACATTCTGTCTATATGTAAATCATGCATGTTGGACTTTGTTTTTGTACATTGTTCTTTTCCATTTTTAGAAGATAGTTATTGTACATAACCGCGTGTTCCGGTATAAATGTATTTTGTTGTTGGTTTTACGGTCTGTTCATTTTACATATTTTTGTAAGTATAACGAGCTCTAGACCAGTTGATAATAATTCTTAGTTAATTATTATTATTTTTGATTAGAGGAAAAATTGAAAGCAACAAACATATACAGGCTATAGTTATAGTACTATTTCGAAACCAGCCACGATTTCTCGTCAGACTAATTCGTATAGTTTTGCTATTTCAGAAGATCTTGTGGAGAATCGAACCCCCTTACTCTGATTGCCAGCGCAGCTGCCTAACCCATAGGCTATGCTGCGTGTAGTTTTGCAAGCTGCTTAATTCACGTTTTCCTCTAATTGTTGTTTGTGATCTTGCCAGCGGTATACACAATATTTTAGACATTCTGTCTATATGTAAATCATGCATGTTGGACTTTGTTTTTGTACATTCTTCTTTTTCATTTTAGAAGATAGTTATTGTACATAACCGCGTGCTCCGGTATAAATGTATTTTGTTGTTGGTTTTACGGTCTGTTCATTTTACATATTTTTGTAAGTATAACGAGCTCAAGACCAGTTGATAATAATTCTTAGTTAATTATTATTATTTTTGATTAGAGGAAAAATTGAAAGCTACAAACATATACAGGCTATAGTTATAGAACTATTTCGAAAACAGCCACGATTTCTCGTCAGACTAATTCGTATAGTTTTGCTATTTCAGAGGATCTTGTGGAGAATCGAACCCACTCACTCTGATTGCCAGCGCAGCTGCCTAACCCATAGGCTATGCTGCGTGTAGTTTTGCAAGCTGCTTAGTTTAAGTTTTCCTCTAATTGTTGTTTGTTATCTTGCCAACGGTATACACAATATTTTAGACATTCTGTCTATATGTAAATCATGCATGTTGGACTTTGTTTTTGTACATTCTTCTTTTCCATTTTTAGAACATAGTTATTGTACATAACCGCGTGCTCCGGTATAAATGTATTTTGTTGTTGGTTTTACGGTCTGTTCATTTTACATATTTTTGTAAGTATAACGAGCTCAAGACCAGTTGATAATAATTCTTAGTTAATTATTATTATTTTTGATTAGAGGAAAAATTGAAAGCAACAAACATATACAGGCTATAGTTATAGAACTATTTCGAAAACAGCCACGATTTCTCGTCAGACTAATTCGTATAGTTTTGCTATTTCAGAGGATCTTGTGGAGAATCGAACCCACTCACTCTGATTGCCAGCGCAGCTGCCTAACCCATAGGTTATGCTGCGTGTAGTTTTGCAAGCTGCTTAATTCACGTTTTCCTCTAATTGTTGTTTGTTATCTTGCCAACGGTATACACAATATTTTAGACATTCTGTCTATATGTAAATCATGCATGTTGGACTTTGTTTTTGTACATTGTTCTTTTCCATTTTTAGAAGATAGTTATTGTACATAACCGCGTGTTCCGGTATAAATGTATTTTGTTGTTGGTTTTACGGTCTGTTCATTTTACATATTTTTGTAAGTATAACGAGCTCTAGACCAGTTGATAATAATTCTTAGTTAATTATTATTATTTTTGATTAGAGGAAAAATTGAAAGCAACAAACATATACAGGCTATAGTTATAGTACTATTTCGAAACCAGCCACGATTTCTCGTCAGACTAATTCGTATAGTTTTGCTATTTCAGAAGATCTTGTGGAGAATCGAACCCCCTTACTCTGATTGCCAGCGCAGCTGCCTAACCCATAGGCTATGCTGCGTGTAGTTTTGCAAGCTGCTTAATTCACGTTTTCCTCTAATTGTTGTTTGTGATCTTGCCAGCGGTATACACAATATTTTAGACATTCTGTCTATATGTAAATCATGCATGTTGGACTTTGTTTTTGTACATTCTTCTTTTTCATTTTAGAAGATAGTTATTGTACATAACCGCGTGTTCCGGTATAAATGTATTTTGTTGTTGGTTTTACGGTCTGTTCATTTTACATATTTTTGTAAGTATAACGAGCTCAAGACCAGTTGATAATAATTCTTAGTTAATTATTATTATTTTTTATTAGAGGAAAAATTGAAAGCTACAAACATATACAGGCTATAGTTATAGAACTATTTCGAAAACAGCCACGATTTCTCGTCAGACTAATTCGTATAGTTTTGCTATTTCAGAGGATCTTGTGGAGAATCGAACCCACTCACTCTGATTGCCAGCGCAGCTGCCTAACCCATAGGCTATGCTGCGTGTAGTTTTGCAAGCTGCTTAGTTTAAGTTTTCCTCTAATTGTTGTTTGTTATCTTGCCAACGGTATACACAATATTTGAGACATTCTGTCTATATGTAAATCATGCATGTTGGACTTTGTTTTTGTACATTCTTCTTTTCCATTTTTAGAAGATAGTTATTGTACATAACCGCGTGCTCCGGTATAAATGTATTTTGTTGTTTTTTTTACGGTCTGTTCATTTTACATATTTTTGTAAGTATAACGAGCTCAAGACCAGTTGATAATAATTCTTAGTTAATTATTATTATGTTTGATTAGAGGAAAAATTGAAAGCAACAAACATATACAGGCTATAGTTATAGTACTATTTCGAAAACAGCCACGATTTCTCGTCAGACTAATTCGAATAGTTTTGCTATTTCATAGGATCTTGTGGAGAATCGAACCCACTCACTCTGATTGCCAGCGCAGCTGCCTAACCCATAGGCTATGCTGCGTGTAGTTTTGCAAGCTGCTTAGTTTAAGTTTTCCTCTAATTGTTGTTTGTTATCTTGCCAACGGTATACACAATATTTTAGACATTCTGTCTATATGTAAATCATGCATGTTGGACTTTGTTTTTGTACATTCTTCTTTTCCATTTTTAGAAGATAGTTATTGTACATAACCGCGTGCTCCGGTATAAATGTTTTTTGTTGTTTTTTTTACGGTCTGTTCATTTTACATATTTTTGTAAGTATAACGAGCTCAAGACCAGTTGATAATAATTCTTAGTTAATTATTATTATTTTTGATTAGAGGAAAAATTGAAAGCTACAAACATATACAGGCTATAGTTATAGAACTATTTCGAAAACAGCCACGATTTCTCGTCAGACTAATTCGTATAGTTTTGCTATTTCAGAGGATCTTGTGGAGAATCGAACCCACTCACTCTGATTGCCAGCGCAGCTGCCTAACCCATAGGCTATGCTGCGTGTAGTTTTGCAAGCTGCTTAATTCACGTTTTCCTCTAATTGTTGTTTGTTATCTTGCCAACGGTATACACAATATTTTAGACATTCTGTCTATATGTAAATCATGCATGTTGGACTTTGTTTTTGTACATTGTTCTTTTCCATTTTTAGAAGATAGTTATTGTACATAACCGCGTGTTCCGGTATAAATGTATTTTGTTGTTGGTTTTACGGTCTGTTCATTTTACATATTTTTGTAAGTATAACGAGCTCAAGACCAGTTGATAATAATTCTTAGTTAATTATTATTATTTTTGATTAGAGGAAAAATTGAAAGCAACAAACATATACAGGCTATAGTTATAGAACTATTTCGAAAACAGCCACGATTTCTCGTCAGACTAATTCGTATAGTTTTGCTATTTCAGAGGATCTTGTGGAGAATCGAACCCACTCACTCTGATTGCCAGCGCAGCTGCCTAACCCATAGGCTATGCTGCGTGTAGTTTTGCAAGCTGCTTAATTCACGTTTTCCTCTAATTGTTGTTTGTGATCTTGCCAGCGGTATACACAATATTTTAGACATTCTGTCTATATGTAAATCATGCATGTTGGACTTTGTTTTTGTACATTCTTCTTTTCCATTTTTAGAAGATAGTTATTGTACATAACCGCGTGCTCCGGTATAAATGTATTTTGTTGTTGGTTTTACGGTCTGTTCATTTTACATATTTTTGTAAGTATAACGAGCTCAAGACCAGTTGATAATAATTCTTAGTTAATTATTATTATTTTTGATTAGAGGAAAAATTGAAAGCTACAAACATATACAGGCTATAGTTATAGAACTATTTCGAAAACAGCCACGATTTCTCGTCAGACTAATTCGTATAGTTTTGCTATTTCAGAGGATCTTGTGGAGAATCGAACCCACTCACTCTGATTGCCAGCGCAGCTGCCTAACCCATAGGCTATGCTGCGTGTAGCTTTGCAAGCTGCTTAATTCACGTTTTCCTCTAATTGTTGTTTGTTATCTTGCCAACGGTATACACAATATTTTAGACATTCTGTCTATATGTAAATCATGCATGTTGGACTTTGTTTTTGTACATTGTTCTTTTCCATTTTTAGAAGATAGTTATTGTACATAACCGCGTGTTCCGGTATAAATGTATTTTGTTGTTGGTTTTACGGTCTGTTCATTTTACATATTTTTGTAAGTATAACGAGCTCAAGACCAGTTGATAATAATTCTTAGTTAATTATTATTATTTTTGATTAGAGGAAAAATTGAAAGCAACAAACATATACAGGCTATAGTTATAGAACTATTTCGAAAACAGCCACGATTTCTCGTCAGACTAATTCGTATAGTTTTGCTATTTCAGAGGATCTTGTGGAGAATCGAACCCACTCACTCTGATTGCCAGCGCAGCTGCCTAACCCATAGGCTATGCTGCGTGTAGTTTTGCAAGCTGCTTAATTCACGTTTTCCTCTAATTGTTGTTTGTTATCTTGCCAACGGTATACACAATATTTTAGACATTCTGTCTATATGTAAATCATGCATGTTGGACTTTGTTTTTGTACATTGTTCTTTTCCATTTTTAGAAGATAGTTATTGTACATAACCGCGTGTTCCGGTATAAATGTATTTTGTTGTTGGTTTTACGGTCTGTTCATTTTACATATTTTTGTAAGTATAACGAGCTCAAGACCAGTTGATAATAATTCTTAGTTAATTATTATTATTTTTGATTAGAGGAAAAATTGAAAGCTACAAACATATACAGGCTATAGTTATAGAACTATTTCGAAAACAGCCACGATTTCTCGTCAGACTAATTCGTATAGTTTTGCTATTTCAGAGGATCTTGTGGAGAATCGAACCCACTCACTCTGATTGCCAGCGCAGCTGCCTAACCCATAGGCTATGCTGCGTGTAGTTTTGCAAGCTGCTTAATTCACGTTTTCCTCTAATTGTTGTTTGTGATCTTGCCAACGGTATACACAATATTTTAGACATTCTGTCTATATGTAAATCATGCATGTTGGACTTTGTTTTTGTACATTCTTCTTTTCCATTTTAGAAGATAGTTATTGTACATAACCGCGTGCTCCGGTATAAATGTATTTTGTTGTTGGTTTTACGGTCTGTTCATTTGACATATTTTTGTAAGTATAACGAGCTCAAGACCAGTTGATAATAATTCTTAGTTAATTATTATTATTTTTGATTAGAGGAAAAATTGAAAGCTACAAACATATACAGGCTATAGTTATAGAACTATTTCGAAAACAGCCACGATTTCGTCAGACTAATTCGTATAGTTTTGCTATTTCAGAGGATCTTGTGGAGAATCGAACCCACTCACTCTGATTGCCAGCGCAGCTGCCTAACCCATAGGCTATGCTGCGTGTAGTTTTGCAAGCTGCTTAGTTTAAGTTTTCCTCTAATTGTTGTTTGTTATCTTGCCAACGGTATACACAATATTTTAGACATTCTGTCTATATGTAAATCATGCATGTTGGACTTTGTTTTTGTACATTCTTCTTTTCCATTTTTAGAAGATAGTTATTGTACATAACCGCGTGCTCCGGTATAAATGTATTTTGTTGTTTTTTTTACGGTCTGTTCATTTTACATATTTTTGTAAGTATAACGAGCTCAAGACCAGTTGATAATAATTCTTAGTTAATTATTATTATTTTTGATTAGAGGAAAAATTGAAAGCAACAAACATATACAGGCTATAGTTATAGTACTATTTCGAAAACAGCCACGATTTCTCGTCAGACTAATTCGAATAGTTTTGCTATTTCAGAGGATCTTGTGGAGAATCGAACCCACTCACTCTGATTGCCAGCGCAGCTGCCTAACCCATAGGCTATGCTGCGTGTAGTTTTGCAAGCTGCTTAGTTTAAGTTTTCCTCTAATTGTTGTTTGTTATCTTGCCAACGGTATACACAATATTTTAGACATTCTGTCTATATGTAAATCATGCATGTTGGACTTTGTTTTTGTGCATTCTTCTTTTCCATTTTTAGAAGATAGTTATTGTACATAACCGCGTGCTCCGGTATAAATGTATTTTGTTGTTTTTTTTACGGTCTGTTCATTTTACATATTTTTGTAAGTATAACGAGCTCAAGACCAGTTGATAATAATTCTTAGTTAATTATTATTATTTTTGATTAGAGGAAAAATTGAAAGCTACAAACATATACAGGCTATAGTTATAGAACTATTTCGAAAACAGCCACGATTTCTCGTCAGACTAATTCGTATAGTTTTGCTATTTCAGAGGATCTTGTGGAGAATCGAACCCACTCACTCTGATTGCCAGCGCAGCTGCCTAACCCATAGGCTATGCTGCGTGTAGTTTTGCAAGCTGCTTAATTCACGTTTTCCTCTAATTGTTGTTTGTTATCTTGCCAACGGTATACACAATATTTTAGACATTCTGTCTATATGTAAATCATGCATGTTGGACTTTGTTTTTGTACATTCTTCTTTTCCATTTTTAGAAGATAGTTATTGTACATAACCGCGTGCTCCGGTATAAATGTATTTTGTTGTTGGTTTTACGGTCTGTTCATTTTACATATTTTTGTAAGTATAACGAGCTCAAGACCAGTTGATAATAATTCTTAGTTAATTATTATTATTTTTGATTAGAGGAAAAATTGAAAGCAGCAAACATATACAGGCTATAGTTATAGAACTATTTCGAAAACAGCCACGATTTCTCGTCAGACTAATTCGTATAGTTTTGCTATTTCAGAAGATCTTGTGGAGAATCGAACCCACTCACTCTGATTGCCAGCGCAGCTGCCTAACCCATAGGCTATGCTGCGTGTAGTTTTGCAAGCTGCTTAATTCACGTTTTCCTCTAATTGTTGTTTGTTATCTTGCCAACGGTATACACAATATTTTAGACATTCTGTCTATATGTAAATCATGCATGTTGGACTTTGTTTTTGTACATTGTTCTTTTCCATTTTTAGAAGATAGTTATTGTACATAACCGCGTGTTCCGGTATAAATGTATTTTTTTGTTGGTTTTACGGTCTGTTCATTTTACATATTTTTGTAAGTATAACGAGCTCTAGACCAGTTGATAATAATTCTTAGTTAATTATTATTATTTTTGATTAGAGGAAAAATTGAAAGCAACAAACATATACAGGCTATAGTTATAGTACTATTTCGAAACCAGCCACGATTTCTCGTCAGACTAATTCGTATAGTTTTGCTATTTCAGAAGATCTTGTGGAGAATCGAACCCCCTCACTCTGATTGCCAGCGCAGCTGCCTAACCCATAGGCTATGCTGCGTGTAGTTTTGCAAGCTGCTTAATTCACGTTTTCCTCTAATTGTTGTTTGTGATCTTGCCAACGGTATACACAATATTTTAGACATTCTGTCTATATGTAAATCATGCATGTTGGACTTTGTTTTTGTACATTCTTCTTTTCCATTTTAGAAGATAGTTATTGTACATAACCGCGTGCTCCGGTATAAATGTATTTTGTTGTTGGTTTTACGGTCTGTTCATTTTACATATTTTTGTAAGTATAACGAGTTCAAGACCAGTTGATAATAATTCTTAGTTAATTATTATTATTTTTGATTAGAGGAAAAATTGAAAGCTACAAACATATACAGGCTATAGTTATAGAACTATTTCGAAAACAGCCACGATTTCTCGTCAGACTAATTCGTATAGTTTTGCTATTTCAGAAGATCTTGTGGAGAATCGAACCCCCTCACTCTGATTGCCAGCGCAGCTGCCTAACCCATAGGCTATGCTGCGTGTAGTTTTGCAAGCTGCTTAATTCACGTTTTCCTCTAATTGTTGTTTGTTATCTTGCCAACGGTATACACAATATTTTAGACATTCTGTCTATATGTAAATCATGCATGTTGGACTTTGTTTTTGTACATTGTTCTTTTCCATTTTTAGAAGATAGTTATTGTACATAACCGCGTGTTCCGGTATAAATGTATTTTGTTGTTGGTTTTACGGTCTGTTCATTTTACATATTTTTGTAAGTATAACGAGCTCTAGACCAGTTGATAATAATTCTTAGTTAATTATTATTATTTTTGATTAGAGGAAAAATTGAAAGCAACAAACATATACAGGCTATAGTTATAGTACTATTTCGAAACCAGCCACGATTTCTCGTCAGACTAATTCGTATAGTTTTGCTATTTCAGAAGATCTTGTGGAGAATCGAACCCCCTCACTCTGATTGCCAGCGCAGCTGCCTAACCCATAGGCTATGCTGCGTGTAGTTTTGCAAGCTGCTTAATTCACGTTTTCCTCTAATTGTTGTTTGTGATCTTGCCAACGGTATACACAATATTTTAGACATTCTGTCTATATGTAAATCATGCATGTTGGACTTTGTTTTTGTACATTGTTCTTTTCCATTTTTAGAAGATAGTTATTGTACATAACCGCGTGTTCCGGTATAAATGTATTTTGTTGTTGGTTTTACGGTCTGTTCATTTTACATATTTTTGTAAGTATAACGAGCTCTAGACCAGTTGATAATAATTCTTAGTTAATTATTATTATTTTTGATTAGAGGAAAAATTGAAAGCAACAAACATATACAGGCTATAGTTATAGTACTATTTCGAAACCAGCCACGATTTCTCGTCAGACTAATTCGTATAGTTTTGCTATTTCAGAAGATCTTGTGGAGAATCGAACCCCCTCACTCTGATTGCCAGCGCAGCTGCCTAACCCATAGGCTATGCTGCGTGTAGTTTTGCAAGCTGCTTAATTCACGTTTTCCTCTAATTGTTGTTTGTGATCTTGCCAACGGTATACACAATATTTTAGACATTCTGTCTATATGTAAATCATGCATGTTGGACTTTGTTTTTGTACATTCTTCTTTTCCATTTCAGAAGATAGTTATTGTACATAACCGCGTGCTCCGGTATAAATGTATTTTGTTATTGGTTTTACGGTCTGTTCATTTTACATATTTTTGTAAGTATAACGAGCTCAAGACCAGTTGATAATAATTCTTAGTTAATTATTATTATTTTTGATTAGAGGAAAAATTGAAAGCAACAAACATATACAGGCTATATTCGTATAGTTTTGCTATTTCAGAGGATCTTGTGGAGAATCGAACCCACTCACTCTGATTGCCAGCGCAGCTGCCAAACCCATAGGCTATGCTGCGTGTAGTTTTGCAAGCTGCTTAATTCACGTTTTCCTCTAATTGTTGTTTGTTATCTTGCCAACGGTATACACAATATTTTAGACATTCTGTCTATATGTAAATCATGCATGTTGGACTTTGTTTTTGTACATTGTTCTTTTCCATTTTTAGAAGATAGTTATTGTACATAACCGCGTGTTCCGGTATAAATGTATTTTGTTGTTGGTTTTACGGTCTGTTCATTTTACATATTTTTGTAAGTATAACGAGCTCTAGACCAGTTGATAATAATTCTTAGTTAATTATTATTATTTTTGATTAGAGGAAAAATTGAAAGCAACAAACATATACAGGCTATAGTTATAGTACTATTTCGAAACCAGCCACGATTTCTCGTCAGACTAATTCGTATAGTTTTGCTATTTCAGAAGATCTTGTGGAGAATCGAACCCCCTCACTCTGATTGCCAGCGCAGCTGCCTAACCCATAGGCTATGCTGCGTGTAGTTTTGCAAGCTGCTTAATTCACGTTTTCCTCTAATTGTTGTTTGTGATCTTGCCAACGGTATACACAATATTTTAGACATTCTGTCTATATGTAAATCATGCATGTTGGACTTTGTTTTTGTACATTCTTCTTTTCCATTTCAGAAGATAGTTATTGTACATAACCGCGTGCTCCGGTATAAATGTATTTTGTTATTGGTTTTACGGTCTGTTCATTTTACATATTTTTGTAAGTATAACGAGCTCAAGACCAGTTGATAATAATTCTTAGTTAATTATTATTATTTTTGATTAGAGGAAAAATTGAAAGCTACAAACATATACAGGCTATAGTTATAGAACTATTTCGAAAACAGCCACGATTTCTCGTCAGACTAATTCGTATAGTTTTGCTATTTCAGAGGATCTTGTGGAGAATCGAACCCACTCACTCTGATTGCCAGCGCAGCTGCCTAACCCATAGGCTATGCTGCGTGTAGTTTTGCAAGCTGCTTAATTCACGTTTCCTCTAATTGTTGTTTGTTATCTTGCCAACGGTATACACAATATTTTAGACATTCTGTCTATATGTAAATCATGCATGTTGGACTTTGTTTTTGTACATTGTTCTTTTCCATTTTTAGAAGATAGTTATTGTACATAACCGCGTGTGCCGGTATAAATGTATTTTGTTGTTGGTTTTACGGTCTGTTCATTTTACATATTTTTGTAAGTATAACGAGCTCTAGACCAGTTGATAATAATTCTTAGTTAATTATTATTATTTTTGATTAGAGGAAAAATTGAAAGCAACAAACATATACAGGCTATAGTTATAGTACTATTTCGAAACCAGCCACGATTTCTCGTCAAACTAATTCGTATAGTTTTGCTATTTCAGAAGATCTTGTGGAGAATCGAACCCCCTCACTCTGATTGCCAGCGCAGCTGCCTAACCCATAGGCTATGCTACGTGTAGTTTTGCAAGCTGCTTAATTCACGTTTTCCTCTAATTGTTGTTTGTGATCTTGCCAACGGTATACACAATATTTTAGACATTCTGTCTATATGTAAATCATGCATGTTGGACTTTGTTTTTGTACATTCTTCTCTTCCATTTTAGAAGATAGTTATTGTACATAACCGCGTGCTCCGGTATAAATGTATTTTGTTGTTTTTTTTACGGTCTGTTCATTTTACATATTTTTGTAAGTATAACGAGCTCAAGACCAGTTGATAATAATTCTTAGTTAATTATTATTATTTTTGACTAGAGGAAAAATTGAAAGCAACAAACATATACAGGCTATAGTTATAGTACTATTTCGAAAACAGCCACGATTTCTCGTCAGACTAATTCGTATAGTTTTGCTATTTCATAAGATCTTGTGGAGAATCGAACCCCCTCACTCTGATTGCCAGCGCAGCTGCCTAACCCATAGGCTATGCTGCGTGTAGTTTTGCAAGCTGCTTAATTCACGTTTTCCTCTAATTGTTGTTTGTGATCTTGCCAACGGTATACACAATATTTTAGACATTCTGTCTATATGTAAATCATGCATGATGGACTTTGTTTTTGTACATTCTTCTTTTCCATTTTTAGAAGATAGTTATTGTACGTAACCGCGTGCTCCGGTGTAAATGTATTTTGTTGTTGGTTTTACGGTCTGTTCATTTTACATATTTTTGTAAGTATAACGAGCTCAAGACCAGTTGATAATAATTCTTAGTTAATTATTATTATTTTTGATTAGAGGAAAAATTTAAAGCAACAAACATATACAGGCTATAGTTATAGTACTATTTCGAAAACAGCCACGATTTCTCGTCAGACTAATTCGTATAGTTTTGCTATTTCAGAGGATCTTGTGGAGAATCGAACCCACTCACTCTGATTGCCAGCGCAGCTGCCTAAATCATAGGCTATGCTGCGTGTAGTTTTGCAAGCTGCTTAATTCACGTTTTCCTCTAATTGTTGTTTGTTATCTTGCCAACGGTATACACAATATTTTAGACATTCTGTCTATATGTAAATCATGCATGTTGGACTTTGTTTTTGTACATTCTTCTTTTCCATTTTTAGAAGATAAAGTATTGTACATATCCGCGTGCTCCGGTATAAATGTATTTTGTAGTTGGTTTTACGGTCTGTTCATTTTACATATTTTTGTAAGTATAACGAGCTCAAGACCAGTTGATAATAATTCTTAGTTAATTATTATTATTTTTGATTAGAGGAAAAATTGAAAGCAACAAACATATACAGGCTATAGTTATAGTACTATTTCGAAAACAGCCACGATTTCTCGTCAGACTAATTCGAATAGTTTTGCTCTTTCAGAGGATCTCGTGGAGAATCGAACCCACTCACTCTGATTGCCAGCTCAGCTGCCTAACCCATAGGCTATGCTGCGTGTAGTTTTGCAAGCTGCTTAATTCACGTTTTCCTCTAATTGTTGTTTGTTATCTTGCCAACGGTATACACAATATTTTAGACATTCTGTCTATATGTAAATCATGCATGTCGGACTTTGTTTTTGTACATTCTTCTTTTCCATTTCTAGAAGATAGTTATTGTACATAACCGCGTGCTCCGGTATAAATGTATTTTGTTGTTGGTTTTACGGTCTGTTCATTTTACATATTTTTGTAAGTATAACGAGCTCAAGACCAGTTGATAATAATTCTTAGTTAATTATTATTATTTTTGATTAGAGGAAAAATTTAAAGCAACAAACATATACAGGCTATAGTTATAGTACTATTTCGAAAACAGCCACGATTTCTCGTCAGACTAATTCGTATAGTTTTGCTATTTCAGAGGATCTTGTGGAGAATCGAACCCACTCACTCTGATTGCCAGCGCAGCTGCCTAACCCATAGGCTATGCTGCGTGTAGTTTTGCAAGCTGCTTAATTCACGTTTTCCTCTAATTGTTGTTTGTTATCTTGCCAACGGTATACACAATATTTTAGAAATTCTGTCTATATGTAAATCATGCATGTTGGACTTTGTTTTTGTACATTCTTCTTTTCCATTTTTAGAAGATAGTTATTGTACATAACCGCGTGCTCCGGTATAAATGTATTTTGTTGTTGGTTTTACGGTCTGTTCATTTTACATATTTGCAAAACTACACGCAGCATAGCCTATGGGTTAGGCAGCTGCGCTGGCAATCAGAGTGAGTGGGTTCGATTCTCCACAAGATCCTCTGAAATAGCAAAACTATACGAATTAGTCTGACGAGAAATCGTGGCTGTTTTCGGAATAGTACTATAACTATAGCCTGTATACGTTTGTTGCTTTCAGTTTTTCCTCTAATCAAAAATAATAATAATTAACTAAGAATTATTATCAACTGGCTTGAGCTCGTTATACTTACAAAAATATGTAAAATGAACAGGCCGTAAAACCAACAACTTAAACTATTTGTATATAAAGCTGTAGACATAATTTAAAGGAACTATTCTTGTTTCAACACATATCAGGCACATTTTTTTTACTAGGAATTTTTTCAAAGAAACATATACATACTGTAGAAAAATCACTACAATCATAAATCAGAAGAGCTTGAGTCTACGTACAAAGTTTGTGTATTTGTAGAGATAAAATCATCGGTAATTTCAAAATCAGTGCAACATTTGGATAAGCGTTTTAACAAACACCTCATATTAGGCAGCGAGTTGAACATTTTAATTTTTAATCTCTTTCTTAACTTAGTTTTTAAAATATTCTTGGCAATAAACATTTTTTAAACCTCCCTATTACTGAAAATTAATACTAAAGGGTGTTTTTTTTAGGGGTATAGAACTTCGAATTGAAATAAAACACAAGAAAATCGTTTTAAGGTCCATGAATTTGGCTTTATTGGAAGGATAATTTTATGGCATTAATGTTTAAATATGATTTCGGGCATGTGGCCGCCGCGGCTGGCTCGAATAAAGCCAATTCTACAGGTCCAATTTTCAACCACTTTTTCGAGCATATGGGGCCGTATGTCGGCAATAACGCCACGAATGTTGGCTTCCAATTCCCCTAACGTTTCTGGTTTGTTGGTGTAGACGAGCGACTTCACATATCCCCAAAGAAAATAATCCAATGGTGTCAAATCACACGACCTTGGTGGCCAATTGACAGGTCCATTCCGCGAAATTATGCGCTCATCGAATGTTTCCTTCAATAAATCGATTGTGACGTGCGCTGTGTGGCATGTAGCGCCGTCTTGTTGGAACCACAACTCATCCACATTCATGCCATCCAATTCGGGAACAAAATAGTCGGTTATCATGGCTCTATACCGGTCTCCATTAACGGTAGCTGCCTCTCCAGCATTATTGCGGAAGAAGTATGGCCCAATGACTCCACCAGCCCATAGAGCACACCAAACAGTCAGTTTTTGTGGATGTAATGGCGTTTCAAGGGTCTCATGTGGATTCTCTTCACTCCAAATGCGGCAATTTTGCTTGTTGACGTAGCCATTCAACCAAAAATGAGCCTCATCACTGAACAAAATTTTGCGATGAAAATCAGCATCGAAATCAATCTCATTTTCGGCCCATACACCAAAATCACGACGCATTGCATGGTCTCGCGGCTTTAATTCTTGCACAAGCTGGATCTTGTAAGGTCGCAAGCCAAGATCTTTGCGCAAAATCTTCCATAAAGTTGATGGACAAAGCTCCAATTGCTGTGCACGGTGGCGAATCGATTCATTCGGGTCCTCTTCAACACTTTGCTCTACAGCGGCAATTGTTTCTTCGGTGCGCACTGTTCGACGTCTCTGCGGATGCGTATTATCACATAGAGTAAACGTAGTGCGAAAACGATCCATGGTTAACCGAATTAATTGCTCTGATGGACGATTATGTCGACCATAAAATGGACGGAGCTCACGGTAAACTTCGCGAACTGAACCATTATTTTCGAAATAAATTTTCACGATTTGCAAGCGTTGTTCTTTTGTCAACCTGTTCATGATGAAATGGCAAACCAAACTGAACATAAATGACATTAGAGTTGCCAGATTTGACCACAAAATGTCAGTTTTATCTCTATTCGAAAAACAAACCTGTAAAAAAAACACCCTGTAAAAAGTTAAATACGAATTGGACCAGTTCTAAAAAGGGGATTCGTTTAGTGAATTTTTATGTTCTCGGACTTTCGCCCAAAATTCTATGGTGAGGTCACACTTGTCCACTGTACGGTTATTAGCTTTAGCCACTGCAGCTCAATCAATTAGCATTGACATGGACACTACCTAGACTTTTCTTCTTTAAAGTGAGAAAATACATCATTGCTTTGTAACTTTCAAAGAATTATCAACTGAAAAAAAATTTATCTTTTGTAAAGGGTTCATATTATTAGGTAGGCGATGTCGCAATTGGGTCATCTTTCTTCTTCTTTAAATGGTCATCTAACCGCCTGGGCGATTTTGACCGTCCAACATAGCTCGCCAGTCATTTCTTCGTTGCGCCAACTGGCGCCAATTGGAAACACCGCGGGATCGCAAATCGGTCTCCACTTGGTCCTTCCATCGGAGTGGTGGTCTCCCTCTTCCTCTGCTTCCACCGGCGGGTGCCGATAAGAATACCTTCTGGGCTGGAGCATCTTCGCTCATTCGCACTACGTGGCCTAGCCAGCGAAGCCGCTGTGTTTTAATTCGCTGAACTATGTCGGCGTCTGCGTAAAGTTCATACAGCTCATCATTAAATCTTCTTCGGTACTCGCCGTCGCCATCGGGTCATCAACTCCATTAAAAATAGTTGACAATTTTTACGAATAATTTTCTGTATTTCGTTACCAATACTACCTTCATTTAACTTTAATTTTATATGAAAAATATGGTGTTGGGACCACAAAAGGTTTGGAGTAAAAAAAGGCTAAAAAAAGCCACGAAGCTAAAACCCAAATTATGAGGCTAAAGGACATAAACAAAGGCCTCGAAAAGGCTAACCTGGTCACACTGTTGTCGACTTTAAATAAATAAATAATAATAATATGTTTGTACATAATAAACATTAGTGATCTTCAATCACCAATCCAAATCTGAATCAGATACTAAACATAAATCTACCACTATGAAAAAAATCAAACTTTTTGTACTATTTACTATATGTATTTTGTTTTGTATTTATTGAATTTTACAATGAATAAAAAGTAAAAATAAGGTATTTAATAACAATAATAATAATAATAAATTAAGTTTTTTATTTGGAAATATTAATGATGTTTATTCTTATTATATACATTACATTCAAAAAGTTGCTCGAGATATGTGACAAGTACGGTGGTATGATAGAATGTAAAAAAAATGATTGCATCAGTGCTACTCGTAAAGAGAAGGATGACTCTTGGGAGAAGATTGCCCAGGAGTTCAATGGTATAAATGAAATTTACCGGGAGTCGAGAGAGATTAAAAAAAATACGACAACATAAAGTATGTGCAAAATTTATAAAATTTCAACCTTCTGTTGAATACTTATACAAACTTCTTGAAAGGATGACAGCACTGCGGACGGAAAGAAAATGGATAGTCAAAAAAGCTGTAAAAATATAAATATAAAACAAAATTCGGGCAATTTTTTGCCCAACAAAATTTGTTAAAATTCGTGTTTGTATTCTTCAAGGTAATCCAGGCGGTTGCGAAAAGTCCTCTTGGGTATACTGCGCCCACTGGTTTCCTCAAATGCTCCTTCAAGTGCATGAATATGAAACGAACTACGTTTTCCATGAATATTATAATTTTTTAAATAATTTCAATTGAAAATCAGCTGTTTTTTTTTTTTTACGAACCGACAAATTTTAAAGGTTTGATTTTCTGCTTGTTGAATTTGCCGACGAAACAAGCACTACAGAAAACAACATTTTGTTTAAAAAAAAAGAGTTAATATTTAACATGAGAAAACTGCATTTGGTATTTTAAAATTTTTAGGTCAACGTTAAAAACAATTTTGTTTTAACAAGAAACGCAATCTTTAAGTATTTTTTTTAACACAAAACTAAGTTAAGATTTTTCGTATTTATTTTACTTTATTAATTAATTTGCAAAAAATGTTTACTAAAGGATTAAAAAGGAGCTGAACATGCAAATATTTGTGTCAATATATTTTTTTCACTTAAATTTATCTTAAACATTTTTTCATAAATTTATCTGATCTTACGGTAATAGTCCCGCGGCGAACAAGGCTGTTGGTCCTTTTTGCATATTGCTACTACTGGCAGTCCTTTGTCGGCTTATTTTGCGGGCTGGTGGCTATGTTCCTTCGAGCTTTACCACCGGGTTTCTTGGATTCTTGTTCAGTGCGTTGGGGCGCTTCTTGAGGGCCACTAGTTATCCGGTAGAATGTCCGTTGCGTTGGGGCGCTTCTTTAGGGCCCCTTATTTGTATCACTTTTAGGCGATGTTACGCACGGATCGCAAGGCACTGCTTAAGGGCCTTTGACTACTTTACGGAAAACGTACGCGACTGGCCCGCTGGGCGCCAGTTATTGGTTTCTCTTGTGAGAAACTAAAAAATTAAATTTTTTGGACGACTCGAAGTCGTTGTTCTTTATTATATTAATGCAACTTAATTACTAAATTACAATATGTTTCTTATTTCTATTTATCCTATGAAGTCACGTTGGTTAACCAGGTGATTACTATTGTTTTTGTTGCATTTCTGTCCATTCACACGAATGGTAACGCACAGTCAGCGATTGCGCGTATTGTGTCATATGCCGTGGGGTAACGACATAAATGTAGGTCGCATGCTTACGCAGAATTGCATACTGTTGTCGTATGAAAGTTACATATTTATATGTGGGCAGTTTTGGTGCCCAATTTCAGAGTATGTGGTATTAACTTATACAAATATACAGGAATAGCTCGTTAAAAGTTATAAAATATAATAAGCTTAGATGGCAACAATAAGTGGCAACCCTACTTAGAAATGCCATACGCAGGGAAATACCTTTCGTTTGACACCCATATTGTCATATTTTATATCCTAAAAAAAAAGTTCAGATGGGAGGCAATCACGTGTGTGGCAACGCCTAGGTGAACATTTTTAGAATGTGGTATACCATGTACGAGTACATAGCAAAATTCATCCAAAACGATGGGGCCGTTTTTGAGTTAGTCTCAGTATACAAATCTTCAAGAATAGCTCGTTTTAAGTTTTAAGATTAATTTACTTATATATGTATTTCTATATCCACTACTATTTTGGGAACAGCAGAACCGATTTTGACGAAATTCGTTATACAGAGTAATATGCTTCATTCTAAGGCATTCTAACCAGGAGCTGCCACTGAGGATATTTTACCAGGATGTTACCTTTTTGGAACAAAAAAAGCAGGATGCTAGTATGCCTATCAAATTAAAGGTATTTTGCCACATATTTCGAATAAAAAAATACATAAATAAAAATAATAGGGAATATTTAGCTCTAATGTAAATCGCCTTGTAATTGTTTTTTTTTATCCGTCACAATAGTTGGACACAGTCAATCTTGCGAAGCTGTTTCTGATTCTAAAACGCTGGTTTACCAACTACCTAAGTAGTCGACAATCGTTTGGTGTATCCAGAAATGCAAGTTCAAAACCTCGTAGGACTTAGCAAGGGGTGTAACAGGGTGGTGTCCTATCCTCGCTTCTGTTTAATTACTACATTTGTAGGCTCCCTGTTCCACCCTAATGGGTCTTTCCGTCTATGAGCTGTACTCCAGAACAAATAGTTATCGCCCGACTCTTTCCGAGTTTTTCGCCGCAAGGAACCTGACATTGCTACCGACAAACTCAGGACTGCTACGGGATGTCTCCTTATGTCACCGGAGCATCACTTACACATCGACTCAAAAATTATTAATGTACAATTGCATAATTAAATGCTGAGCAGGCAGTTCTTCTGCAAAACCGCATCATCCTAATAAGCAATTTCTTGAAGCAGCGCTACCTCCGCTAGATAAGAAGACATCTCCGTAAGGCTAAGGTGACATCTGACACCACATAACAACGCAACCAAAGCTGCATAGGCTGGCCCTTACCAATATTCGTAAAGAGGGAGACAAGAGTCACTCTGAGCCAAATTCCATTGAAAGATTCCTCTTTGCATAACTCTGGCACTTACAAATGCATTATTGGGAAACATGCCCAGTCCCCTGCTTTTGGGACGCATGCGAACATGTGCCCATGATCTTATACTATAAAAGCTCGCTTCTGGGGAGAGAGAGAGAGAGAGAGAGAGAGAGAGAGAGAGAGAGAGGGTATGGCTAGAAAATGAGCATACAAATGCTCCATACTCATTAAAACATTCCTTTCTGCATTACCTTGGCACAATACTTTCCTACGACATCACCTTGAGGAAAAAGATGCATTCTGGAATGTATAGTGCCTAAGACCGATACATTATAGCAGTTTTTCCGTTTTGGGGTTAGTTGATTTTCAATTCGATATGTTACTTTTTTCATGTTTTTCAAGACCTCTTCTTTGCGGGTTTAAATATAGTTTAGATTTAACTTAGATTAATGGTAAAATTTTTTAAAAACGACCAAAGCAAACTAAGGCCGACTTTAACTGCAGTTTCAACTCACACATAGAAACTGGATAAACATAAACCTACATATTAAGATATGTTCTTTCTTTTCTTTAAATGGTCATCTAACCGCCTGGCCGATTTTGACCGTCCAACGTAGCTCGCCAGTCATTTCTTCGTTGCGCCAACTGGCGCCAATTGGAAACACCGCGGGATCGCAAATCGGCCTCTACTTGGAGTGGTGGTCTTCCTCTTCCTCTGCTTCCACCAGCATGTGCCGATAAGAATACCTTCTGGGCTGGAGCATCTTCGCTCATTCGCACAACGTTGACTAGCCAGCGAAGCCGATGTTTTAATTCGCTGAACTATGTCGACGTCTGCGTAGAGTTTATACAGCTCATCATTAAATCTTCTTCGGTACTCGCCGTCGCCAAAGCGTAGAAGTCCGCAAATCTTTCGAAGAACCTTTCTCTCGAATACTCCCAAAGCCGCCTCATCAGATGTTGTTAGTGTGCACGCTTCTGCACCATATAGCAGGACGGGTGCGCTGAGTGACTTATAGAGTGTTATTTTCGTTCTTCGAGAGAGGATTTTACTTTTCAGTTGCCTACTTAGTCCGAAGTAGCATTTGTCCACGAAGTCCTTTATTATTTTGAAATTATTGCTGCCAACAGTGGCTTGGTTGCCAAGGCGCGAATGCGCTGACTCTTTGCATGATGACAGAAGTTACTTCGTTTTGCCCTCGTTCACCACCAAACCTATTTTTTCCGCTTCTTTTTCTAATTTGGAGTAAGCAGAAGTTACGGCGCCGTTGTTAAGGTCAATGATATCAATATCGTCAGCATACGCCAACAGTAGAACGCTTTTATAAAATATTGTTCCAGCGCGGTTAAGTTCTGCAGCTTGTATTATTTTCTCCAGCATTAAATTAAAGAAATCGCACGATAGGGGTCACCCTAATTTGTCGTTTAGTTTCGAACGGCTTGGAGAGGTCCTCCCCAATTCTGACCGAGCAGGTGGTGTTGCTCAAGGTCATTTTGCATAGCCGTATAAGTTTCGCGGGGAAACCAAATTCAGACATAGCGGCATATAGGCAGCTTCTTTTCGTGCTATGGAAAGCGGCTTTAAAATCAACAAAGAGATGATGCGTGTCGAATCTTTTCTCACGTGTTTTTTCCAAGATTTGGTTAATTGTAAAAATCTGGTCGATGGTAGATTTACCAGGTCTGAAGCCACACTGATAAGGTCCAATCAGTCCGTTCACTTCAGGCTTCAGTCTTTCGCAGAATACGCTTGATAGGACTTACAATTACTACAAAAACAACAAAAGTATACTACTCTGGAAGAACCGGGCACGCTTCGCTGCGTCTCAAAACTTAAAATTACGGAGTTCGATTTTAAGCATTATATCTTCAAAACCCGGAACTTAATCACATCGCTTATTGTAGAACTCATTTGCACATTGCGTTTTATAACCACATTGTACTAACATATTTTTGTCACCCTGGTCTACATATTTGTAGATAATTCAGAAACCGGTTAAGCTATCGAAATATGGGATATCTTAAATTTAAAGTTAGACATCTAGGAATGGGTTTCCATTCAGCAGTTTTTGAGACAAAAATTCTAAAAAGTGTTACTTGGATTCTATTGAACATCGACTTGTTACAATTTTATTATATGTAGAGATTGTCATTCCCACAACAGCTGGTTCTATCGCACCGGAGTGACCCGGGTTTTTTCACCCGGCCAAGGGCTGTTATTTCAGTGTAACCCTGTCCAACCTGGGGCAGGGCGAAGCACTGTTAACAACAACAACAACATTATAAATTTGTTTTAAGACTCCATTAATTTTATGTTAACAAGAAATACCGAGGAGCTAAGTGGAATAGGTAATGTTGAAACGCATCTAACAGAGTGGTTAAAAGTTGTCTCTGCAAGTACTGGCTTATGATCAGAAAATTATGGTAAGGAGAAGGGGATAGATGAGTTATTTACATAAATAGAAGAAGATCTAATTTTTTAATAAAAAAAATGTATGGGACCCAAATACTGTGATTGGGCCACAAAGAGTTAATACGCCTGTTTATAATATTTTGAAGTAAGAATTCTTGAAAAACATAATACTTTAGTTGTAATTGTACTTTGTTTAATTTGCCTTACTCGCATCTGCCTAATATTTAATTCATATTTATTCTCATCTCAAGAATTTAACATCTATAACATGTGCGATGCTACCCTCAAGGGGTTTTTGTGGTATACAGCGAAATAGATTTTTGAAACTCAATGATATGCAATATTTCAGGGACAAGCTTGGTAATTGTTAACGAACTCCACCGGGTGCTAAAACACGTCCAAAATGTCGGGAGAGTAATCAAAAGTAGGATTTCGGTTCCAGTAATGAGTAATATGCTCGAGGTAGGCATACCGGTCGTAAGAGGGGACTAATATGCATAAAGGTAATGACGTGCAACTCGATGGTTGATCTACGGATATGATGCCTCTCACCTCTCATTCCCTACGGAAGGAGGGGTGACGTGACCTAGAAGGTTCCACTGGTCATACCAAATCGCTACCACGGCAGTCGGGCAGTACCGCAAGGGAGTACCGGAGCGTACCGGATTCATATCCGGCCCAAAACCTTCGGGGATTGTTTTGTCGTTACAACAACAACAACAACAACATTACCCATCTCTCCCTCTTGCAGAAGGAGGGGTGACATGACCTAGAAGGTTGAACTGGTCATACCAAATCGCTACCACGACAGTCGGGCAATACCGCAAGGGAGTACCGGAGCGTACCGGATTCATATCCGGCCAAAGACTGTCAGTTCGACAGAACTCCCCAAAACCTTCGGGGATTGTTTTGTCGTTACAACAACAACAACAACAACATTACCCATCTCTCCCTCTAGCAGAAGGAGGGGTGACATGACCTAGAAGGTTGAACTGGTCATACCAAATCGCTACCACGACAGTCGGGCAATACCGCAAGGGAGTACCGGAGCGTACCGGATTCATATCCGGCCAAAGACTGTCAGTTCGACAGAACTCCCCAAAACCTTCGGGGATTGTTTTGTCGTTACAACAACAACAACAACAACATTACCCATCTCTCCCTCTTGCAGAAGGAGGGGTGACATGACCTAGAAGGTTGAACTAGTCATACCAAATCGCTACCACGATAGTCGGGCAATACCGCAAGGGAGTACCGGAGCGTACCGGGTTCATATTCGGCCAAGGCCTTCGGGGAGTGTTTTTGTCGTTACAACAACAACAACAAATATTTTTATTATTTTGGGTGTGATCTGAAGTTTTTATGTGCAGAACAATTTTCTGAGGTGGCGAGTGATACGCGTCTCTCTATACCTCTCCCGATATTTTTGGACGTGTTTTAGCAATCGGTGGCGGTTACAAACAATTACCAAAAACTTCAACTCAGCGGGTAAGGGGGCTTAGAATATATCCGTTACAAGATATGCCTGCAGTAAGTGGCGACTAAATGCTTCCTGAATCGTTATAGCTTGACAGGTTCGCAGGAAGCCGATATGTCAGTGCACCATTATTTTGCTTTTGATAGTGAATAAGTATGCATGAATGTGTGATTATATTCTCACGGAAACATATGTACGTGCTGCGAATTTCCTTTAATGAAGTAGCCTGAGAATTTCACTTTTGGCGATGTGCAGAAATTCACTCGCATCGGCTACTTCTCAAAGGAATGTATCCTGCTTATGGAGTAAACCATTTATTAAAATTTACTAGCACTTTGAAGAGCATTTTTTACGCAAGCTTGATCGTAATGTAACAAGGGAAATTGAGACTGATTGATGTAATGCTTTTATGAATGTGTGTAACTTTGTGAATAAGTATGCATATGTTACCACCCTGCAGTCAACAGTTCAACTTCTCAGCATACATTCAGTTAATCAACTAGAATTTTGTGAACCCATTCATACCCGTTCGTTTCAGTGTTGTCGTTTTAGCTGATTTATGTCTAGACTTAGAAGAAAAACAGCTGGAAAAATTCAGTTTAGTACACAGCCGATTCACAAAATAAAGTTAACCGTTTAAGGTGGATAGGTATTTTTTTATCTCTTTTTAGTCCCACCGGGATAGGTTTTTGTGGAAGTTTTCTAGACCATCCGATGTCTACTGCTAGTAAAAATGAAGAAGAAATCAAAAAATCTGCAGAGCATTGCTGCACCCATTTAAAGTGCATTTTCATTTTTTTTTTCTGTGCATATTATAAAAGGTATGCAAACAAGTTGATTTTTCTAGCACATTTTTAAATAAAAATAAATATTTTTTTAATGATTTAAGTAGATTGTTTGTTTCAGATTTTTTGTTAAACCGAACGAACCCATCAAAAATGACAGTAGAAATAGTTCTATATTTGCTGAAGGGATAGTCCCGAAAACTTGTTCAAACCATAAATTTTTGTAATGGGTAGGCCTAATGTCAAAATCATACTGCGGCAAATCACACTGCGACAATTTTAGATATAATATGTGGTTTAAAATGAGCGAATATATCGGATGAGGAATATTTCTGTTCTTAGCAGTGAAAAAAATTGGTTCAATGTTCAGAATCGCTAAAACTTTTTAAAAAGAAAATCTGCTAATTCCAAAAAAATTATGAAACTCCGTACATTTGGTATACATTTTGACAGCACGTTTCTGGTTAGTGACTGCTGATAATTGTAATGGCTCTGTTGTCACTTCTCTGATATAAATGAATGAATTAAGTTTTTTTCATCTTCAGTCCAAATAATGGATTCACGTAATGTATTGGGTAATTCTATACGACAGCACGTAACTGCTAATATACGTCCAAAAATCTCGGGAAATGTATCAAACGATAACTTTTCACTGAAACAAATTATTTAATTTCCGCTTTCGGATTATTGATACAGAGATCAAAACGCGTCGTTTAATACCTTTCCCGAAATTTTTGGACGTATATTAGCAGTTACGTGCTGTCGTATAGAATTACCATGTATTGAAGTGATGTATGCAGTAATGAATTATATTACAAGCTTTTACCACCGGGACGGCGATGTGACGATGACCCAAATAATGGATTGGGTGAGTTTTGTGCATCACATATACAAAATATACTCTTGTTGCTGCAATAGCTACATAAATAGTTTGCTCATCCACTTATAATAATAAAAATATGTACAAAACATAGCTCCGGTGACGCGTTGCTCAGAAACGGCTAGCCTATTGCCTTATACATTTTCGGCCAAGGAATATGTTACGGCTTTGTACTTTGGTGGCAATCGCGGAGTAATGAACAGCAAAAGAGAGCATGTTAACAAATGTCAGCCCTATGATTTTGGGGTGAGGGACATGCGGAAGCTTGATGCTATCGAAGTCTAAGTTTATGGTCACTTGTGACTTGCAGTACCAGGCCCAGCGCGGCGAAAAAAACGTATAAGGATGAGCGATAGCTATTTATTTTGGAGTACATCTCATCGAAGGAAGGATCAGTTGTCATTATCGTACAATCGTCTGCTTAAGAAGCGATAGCGTTTACAAATATGAGTATAACTCGCTTGTGTATCAATATTTTTCTCATAGCAATATCGTTAAAGTGTTGTATAAATCTAATTTATAAACTTTGTGCGCATCTTAAAAATGTCGAAAAAATGTTTAAACATCTTAAAAAAATGTACATACTTTAAACTAGAAATCAAAAAATATAGTTTGTAGCCCATCAAATTCTAGTATAACAAAGTACAAGTTAAACGCTTTTCGCATTATTTTTTAAGTTAAAGGTTAAAATTTGTATCTAAATTATTAAGCGAATGCCTGATACATACGAGTATAATACATTTGGTAAATTTGTATGTGCCTTTTCTGTTTTGTATATGCACATATGGTAGGCGACCGCTCTCAGTTTGGTGCCGACTTTAAATGAATAAATTAAAGTCAGTTAGAATTTTTTTTAAATTTTATTAAGTTATCTTCCGTTTTTTTCTATCTATCTCTATGGCGCGATATACAACAGGTATATCATCATAAACCTCCTAAGAGATTTTTGCGCCAAGCTTCTCTTCCAATTTGTGGTGTGCCGATTTGAATTTTCCCTACAAATTGGTGGGACCTACAGTTTTTTGCCGACTCCGAACGGCATCTACAAAGGAGACGAATTTTTGCTGAGAAGCCTGTCATGGCAGAAATACACTCGGAGAGTTTGCCAAACCACTGCCGAGGGGCGACCCCGTTTTGAAAAACTTTTTTCAAATCACCTGTACCAGGGCTCGAACCATGGACCTTCGGTGTGGTAGGCCGGCAACACTACCTTCACACCACGGCGGCCGCTTTTTTTTATGTATGTAAAATCATCAAATTGTTCATAGTTTAGAGCATAGCCATTTTAAATCTGTGTTGTTTCTAATATGGTTTGGCCCCCTCTAACCCACTAGTTATATACTAGTAACTAGTTGATATACTGCATGGTATATAAACATTTTTTGTGCGCTTACTTAAGTGGCCTACCATATTCCCTTGAGACTCATATTATGAGGTTGTAGGTACGATGATAATTTTTAAGAATGACAGCATCATTATCCCCTAAACGAAAAGTTATGTACATGCACATATATGTATGCGTGTATGTACCTTCAGTGTATAATACATATACATATATATTACATATGCATGCATACTTACATATACATTTTCGTTTAAAATTGAAATCAAAATCAAAATTTGGATCGAAAAAAAGAAAAAAAAGGGTTAAAAATCGAACCAAAGTCTTTCACACAGGCTTACAGACGGACACTAGGACCTTTATACTTTATATATAAAAAAAAAAATTCTGACGTGTACATGAAAATCGCCGATACACGTGTATTTTTATTTTTTCTCCCCTTTCCGTAAAAGTATATTTGGTTCATAGGACAGAATGTGTGTAACGCGGTGTAAGAACTGCTTGCTTATACAGGGTGTTTTTTTTACAGGTTTGTTTTTCGAATAGAGCTAAAACTGACATTTTGTGGTCAAATCTGGCAACTCTAATGTCATTTATGTTCAGTTTGGTTTGCCATTTCATCATGAACAGGTTGACAAAAGAACAACGCTTGCAAATCGTGCAAATTTATTTCGAAAATAATGGTTCAGTTCGCGAAGTTTACCGTGAGCTCCGTCCATTTTATGGTCGACATAATCGTCCATCAGAGCAATTAATTCGGTTAACCATGGATCGTTTTCGCACTACGTTTACTCTATGTGATAATACGCATCCGCAGAGACGTCGAACAGTGCGCACCGAAGAAACAATTGCCGCTGTAGAGCAAAGTGTTGAAGAGGACCCGAATGAATCGATTCGCCACCGTGCACAGCAATTGGAGCTTTGTCCATCAACTTTATGGAAGATTTTGCGCAAAGATCTTGGCTTGCGACCTTACAAAATCCAGCTTGTGCAAGAATTAAAGCCGCGAGACCATGCAATGCCTCGTGATTTTGGTGTATGGGCCGAAAATGAGATTGATTTCGATGCTGATTTTCATCGCAAAATTTTGTTCAGTGATGAGGCTCATTTTTGGTTGAATGGCTACGTCAACAAGCAAAATTGCCGCATTTGGAGTGAAGAGAATCCACATGAGACCCTTGAAACGCCATTACATCCACAAAAACTGACTGTTTGGTGTGCTCTATGGGCTGGTGGAGTCATTGGGCCATACTTCTTCCGCAATAATGCTGGAGAGGCAGCTACCGTTAATGGAGACCGGTATAGAGCCATGATAACCGACTATTTTGTTCCCGAATTGGATGGCATGAATGTGGATGAGTTGTGGTTCCAACAAGACGGCGCTACATGCCACACAGCGCACGTCACAATCGATTTATTGAAGGAAACATTCGATGAGCGCATAATTTCGCGGAATGGACCTGTCAATTGGCCACCAAGGTCGTGTGATTTGACACCATTGGATTATTTTCTTTGGGGATATGTGAAGTCGCTCGTCTACACCAACAAACCAGAAACGTTAGGGGAATTGGAAGCCAACATTCGTGGCGTTATTGCCGACATACGGCCCCATATGCTCGAAAAAGTGGTTGAAAATTGGACCTGTAGAATTGGCTTTATTCGAGCCAGCCGCGGCGGCCACATGCCCGAAATCATATTTAAACATTAATGGCATAAAATTATCCTTCCAATAAAGCCAAATTGATGGACCTTAAAACGATTTTCTTGTGTTTTATTTCAATTCGAAGTTCTATACCCCTGAAAAAAACACCCTTTAGTATCTAATATGAATTATGGTATGAGAATTTTGAAGGTAGATTCTTTCATATTGTTTGACGGATACAGAAAATTTGTAAAGCTTTTTTTTGGTTAAAATTTTTATAAACATTATGGAGGAAAATTGCAACGCTCGCCATATCTCATTTTGAAAATTAGGAAAAATTTTTTTGGAACTTCTTCTCTCATAAAGGGTTAAAATCTAAATCCTAAATCAGTGATATGACAGCAAGTTTTTGATGGCTTTACATACCGGCGTTGACTTATAAACCCGAAACTTTTTGTGCTGATTGATGCGTTTGCAAAGGTTTTAAGCCATATAATTGAGTTACTGGTTTTAGTTTTTATTTTATTATATAAAATTTATGGAGTAGTCGAGTCTTGTTCATGACTGACGAAGGTTTTTATCGTCCAAAGAGTGAACAATGCCTCACTGAAATGGTAAAGGGCGTCTGTGATTCCTGCATCCAGCAACAGAGAAATATGGTTTCTAAAAGTATAGATTTGTGGCTTAATATCCGCGAAACCCGAGATGTCACTTGGTATATGTATTTTCTTATTTTCAGTTTAACTATAGATTTTATAGACTTATAGTATTTGCTTCTGAGAAATGGTGAGCAGATAACCTAAAACATTAAACATTAACCATGTTCATCTCAAATGCTCTGTGGCACATTTTTTTAATAGGCAGTCAATCTGGATATTAATATTGTAAAGGCCTTACTTCTTGTGGTTAACGGCCACATAAAAATAACACGACCGGACAGCTTCAAGGTTATGCTTAGACTGACCCTTTATTAACTTAAGTTAGAGACAGTTACATGATGTCTGAGTATGGTATGATTAATACATACAAGGACTATCGGTAAATTAGAAATAGGTAATACTTATAGGCTAATGGTATTTACTGACTAGGAATAAATGTAATTTAGATTATTCTATAATTAACAGGCGCTGGCACTACACCATCCCTCCAAAGGAAAAAGACTGCATCAAGTTGATCAGGCTTGACTTCAACCTCGTCCTTTTTCAAGACTGTAAACTAAGTGCTTTATTTTGTTGTGTTGATCTTCCGACTAAGCAAACTGAGCGAATAAATTTTTTAAATGAGTAGTTTGTAATGTTCTCCCTTTTTGACTTTATTCGTTCAGTTTTATCAGTTTCATAAATTTTTTTTCGTAAATTTATAAAAGTTATGTGATTGCGAAAATGTAGATTTTAGAAATGATATATTTCAGGTTATAAATTTTGAAAAGTTATATAATTCCAAATATATGTGTAGATTTTCAATGAGATTTTATGCGATATTTTAGTGCTAAGCTTAAATACAAATGCGTATACTCGTATATGATTTAACGTTACAATTGTATGTATCCTTGGGTTTTTTTTTAAATTTTTTTTGTTTAATTAATTTTTCTTAATCTATTTTTATGTATGGGTTTCAACGTTTTCTTTGTTTCATCTAAAATTATGACATTAACACCGTCAACTTTTTGAACAAGGAATGGACCTTCATAGATATTTTTATGTTTTTCGTATGGTTGTTTTTCAACTAATACCATATCGTGTACCCTTAAATTTAACGGTCGTGCAGCCTTATCATATAGCAACTTGTTTCGAGCTTTATGCTTATTTATCAAATTTTTTTGCAAGATTATGCGATTTTTGCAATCTACGAGTATACTTCATTTCTTTGGCATAGTTATCGATATTGTAAATAAGATCGATTGTACTAGTTTGCACTTCTTGCGGCAATACTGGGTCTTTGCCGAAAACTAATTCAAATGGTGTTATCTTATTGTCAAAAGCTGAATTAACGGTTACGTTATGGTGAAATGTAAAATATTTTAAGTAGGTATCCCAATCAGAGGATGTTTCATTTAAGTACGCACGTAAGTGTTCGTTGAACACTCTATGGTTGCGTTCTATTGTACCGACTGTTTCATGGTGGTAAGCCGTAGAAAAGTTATGTTTTATTTTTAAATTAAATAAAATTTCGTTTTTATACTCAGTCCCTAAATCTGGTTTAATAGTATTCATTACACCGTAGGCAAGTATGAACCCTTCGAGAATAGCTTTTGCCACAGTACTGGCAGCTTTATCGGGGATAGCTATGGTTACAAGATACTTAGTTAAATCGCATCTCAAGGTAACAGCGAACTTGTTACCGAGATCAGATGTGGGTAGAGGGCCTATTGTGTCTACTACAACAATATTGAAAGGCTTGATTGGTGTTGGGGTAATAATTAATTTTTCTTTATTTAAAGGTTTACAAATTTCGAAACATCTCCAGTCATATTTTTCCAGTGATACTTAGTCCTTATTTTCGCGTATAGCTTTTTTGTTCCGCAATGACCGCCTGATAAGGGATCGGTGTGGTAAATTGTCATTAACTGTTGCTTTTTATCGTTATCGGTCACTGTTTCTACCGGTTCAGTTAATATTATTTCTAATGATTTTAGCATATTATTTCCTTTGGCTTTTAACTCGAAAACAGAAATATGTTTAAAAATTGTGTCATCTTTTGGCCATTCTATTTTTTTTATGTGCTGATTGTCGGCTGCATTTTGTAGCCTCGAAAGCAATTCATCTAAATTCAGAGTTTTGTTAACAAAAGCAATATTCGTTAAAAATATACGTTTGCGTTTAATGTGCGCAAAAACTTTAAGGGTTGGATTGTTTCCATTTTCATCGAAAAGTATTTGAGACTTTATTCTTGGTATTCTTTTGGAAAATTCGTATGCAAATTTGTCATAAACCAGTACTTTCCCAGATAAAGTGTGATTTTTATTGTTTGTATTCGTTTGGCATTCTTTTGCCATTGACCTAGTTTTCATTGCCAATATATGTTTAGTTGATTGTTTTAAGTCAGAAAATAATATGCGCGAAAGTGTATCAGCTACTACGTTATCTTTGCCTTTGATATACTCCATTGTAAAATCATACTCCGCGAGTTCTAGTCTGATTCGGGCAAGTTTTGATGTAGGATCCTTCATGTTGAAAAGATAGACCAGTGTCTATGGTCTGACTTCACAGTGAAATGTGTGCCATATATATATGGTCGAAATTGTTTGAAATCGCCAAAAGTTCTAGCTCGATGATAGGTTTGTTTTGTTCAGACTTATTAAAGGACTTGGAGGCGAAATGTACCGGTAAATCATTGCCATCATGGAGTTGGCTTAGTACTGCGCCACAGCCGGTTTGTGATGCATCAACAGTTACTATGAATTGTTTGGTGAAATCGGGGTATTGTAATATTTTCGGTGAAATTAAGGCCTTTTTCAACCGTTGAAATGAATCCTCACATTCATTACTCCAGAAAAATTCTACGTTTTTACGACTTAGGGCATTTAGTGGTGCTGCTAGCAAGGCAAAATTTGGTATAAATTTACGATAATAATTTGCGAAAGCTACAAATCGGCTACAATAATCTTTATCAGTCGGCTTTGGGAAGTTTCGGATGTTGGCGATCTTAGAGCTATCCGGTGAAATTCCCGTTGAAGTACATTTGCGACCGAGGAATGTTGCCTCGGGTCGAAGGAAGTTACATTTGTGTGGGTTGAGCTTTAGTTGAAATTTTCGGCAAGTTTCAAAAACTTTCGCAAGATTTTTCAAGTGATGCTCTTCGCTACATCCAATGACAATAATATCTATATATAAAAATGCTTCTTTTGGTGAAATACCCGAGAAAGCTATGGACATCATCCGCGAAAACGAATTGGGAGCAACATTAAGTCCGAAGGGCAAAACCTTCCATCTGAAAGCACCTCGCTCCGTACTAAATGACGTGATATCGCGCGATTCGACATGGAGTGGGATTTGGTGAAATCCTGAGAAAAGATTCAGCGTGGAAAAAAACTTTGCTCTACCTAGATTGTCTAATATATCATCAACGCGGGGTAGAGGAAATTTATCAGCTATAAGATTTTTATTGATCGCGCGGAAATCAACACATATTCTATAGGCTTTTTGGCCTTCATTGCTTTTTTTTCGAACCAAAATTAAAGGACTGTTATAATTTGAGTTACTTTCTTCTATCAGATAATTTTTCAAAAGATTTTTTACTTGCCTATCAATTTCTTCTCGCTGAGAATATGGTAACCGGTAATTTTTCATATAAACAGGCGTTGGATCCTTTACTCGGAGTTTCTGTTCATAGAAATTATTTATCGTCATGACATCGTCCTTTAATGCGAATATATCGGCATATTCAAGGCATAAGTGTAATAATTTTTCACTTCCAGTGCTAGATATTTGTGGTTTGAGTATAGTTGTCAATTCGTTTATGCGTTTTACATCTGATGCTGTATTTGTAATGGAATAGACATTGTAGTTACTTAGCGGTTCTGACTGAACGTGACAATTGTTAACAAGCTTTACTTTATCTGTTATATTAATAACTTTTAATATAGGATTGCTGCTGTTTGCAATACATTTTGCCGTGAAAACGCCTTCGCAAATTTCTGGCGACTCTATGAACAGCTCTCTATTAGGTTTACCCAAGTTGAAGATGCGGTATACCTCGCACCTAGGTGGTATGATGCATGTGTCGCCGTTTGTGCCATGTAAAATTGGAATCTGCAATTTTTTGTTGCGTAGCCAAAACGAAAGACGATCATTTGCGTAATTTATGTTACATCTATATTTTTTGAGGAAATCTTTGCCTAGAATAGCATCTGAGGGAATATTATAATTTTTTGGAACGACATGTAATGTATGTTTAAAAAAATAGTCCGATTTTGTGAAAGTTGTTGTCATTTTTCCGAGAGTGGAAACTGTACCTGATGTGACACCTATTATGTTTATTGTATCATTGCTGTCTATGGGCGTATTTTTATTTAAAGAAGACAATTTAATCAAAGAGATGTCTGCCTGTGTGTCTACAAGGAATGTACATCCTTTGTGGGAATCGTTGCAGCCTAGCTCAACAAAATCTGTATAATTTAAGTTCAAGCAATATATGGCTGTTTCGTTGTGATTGTTTAACGCATTTACTCGCTTGAGTCCCCCAGTGTCCGCTCCTGAGGGGCTTGGGCGTTTAAAGTGCGCACATTTGATTGTCTACCGTTATTGGTATTGCGTGACATATTGTTACGGCTGTTATTATTCCTGGTGTTAGGAAGTCTTTGGCTCTGTGTTCCATTATTATTAGTAAAATTTGTGCTTCTATTGTTGTTTTGCCTATATCCTCGACTACTGTTATGACCTCGGCTGAAGTTATGTCCATAAGATCCCCTGTTATTACCACGATATGATCTAAAATTATTAATAGTGCAAGCTCGGAAAGCCAAAACCTGCCTCTCTTGTACTTCATTGTTTTGTTCAACTATTAACTTAGCGACGACATCCTTTGGGTCTTTGAATTCTGATGAGGCAAGAATTGATTTGACTAGGCTAGATTTGGCGTTTATTCGGCACACGTTGACTGATTGCTCAACTGCCATCTCATGAGCTTTTGTTTGAGTTATGCCTTCTATAATTAAGGAACGTTCAAGGGCCTCGGCTAGCTCTACTACACGCTTTGAAAAATCTGAATAGTTATTGTTAGCTACATGTAACGAAGCAATTTTGCCCGCGACAACCTTCGAATTATCTGGCTTTATTCTTACGCGAAGAGAACTTTTTATATCATTGGTACAGGAAATCGTTGTAGGAAGGGCTTCACGAGCCTTTCCTTCTAATTTGGATTTCAGAAACGCTATTAATGTGGTTATTAAATTTTCCTCGGCTAAGCTTTCAATTAACTCTATTTTATCGATGAACGATTCGAGCGCTAATGGGTCTCCCGAATAATTATCAGGAATTATAGACGCACACATAGTTACGAAGGATTTTTTTTCTTCACGGTAGCCATAATTACATTTTCTGAAATGACGTTTGTTGTGTAATAATTATTTTCAAAACTGATTAAATTGTCTAAGGCAGATAAAGAAGAGTGCCTTTTAATATTTTCTCCGGAAACTTGTAGAGTATTATATAAGAACTCGTCATCCAACTCGTAATCTTTAATAACACCTTCCTGCAAAAATGAAGTAAAATCTTGTGGAATTTGAATTGTGCATTGCAATTTAACAAAACATTTTTTGAGCTGCTCTCTACAACGTACTATGATATCATTAATGGGTTTGGCGTTATCATTTGAAAGGTATTCTATGTTTAAGGATATAATAGAATTATAAGACTCGATAAGTAGCGTTTTGTATTCCGTTAATTTTTCTTCATTTGTAGTTAAAGGCCGATTTTGTAAAATTCTTTTTGTGATTTTTATAAATGAATCTTGAGCTTCTTTAGCTCTTACTTCGATATTACACATATCAATTTGAAAATTTACCGTAAAATATCACGCATCGTTCCGTTCGTTCAAAAAGATGACTTGCTAATTTAATTTTGTACATCTTTCTACTAACCACTTATTTATTCTACTATTTAATCAAACTATAAATTTAATTTTAAAATCCCTTGCTTTAATTTTATTTATTTTTTAACTTTTCCCACCTATTTAATAAGTAGTTTAATTATGTGTTCGTTGTATCTAAAAAGTTTGTAAATTGTGTATGTAAAAGAAAAATGTTTAAATTATTTTGAACTTAGCTCCCCCACTGTAGCTCTTCTCTCCATAGTTTTGTATGTATGTTGCTATTTCCACCTGTTCGTACTGCTGCCGGCCCGTTTGGTACGTTGAAGCTCTGCCGTATATCGCCGCGACGTCAGTTTCTGCTGCTTTGTCTACGTCCTTATGCTGCTTGGTTTTAATTTCTTACTTGTTTGCTTGTTGTTTTTTATTTTTCCAATTATGTACTTAGGTATCCGTGTTTTATATATGTACCATTATGTATTTATTTCCCCTTTTATACCGCCTGTATTATTTTAAGTTTTGGCATGATTTTACGGGTTTAAAAAAATTTACTGTACACCTTTTTATTTTTAAGTACATATTAACTCATATTTATGTGAAATGTTTTTGCTGGTATATGTAGTTTCTTTCTTATTTTTTTTTTGATGTGTTGTTGTTTTTGTGATTAGTCCATATTTTTGCATTTTATTCGGCGATTACGATTTTAAAACGTTTTAATAATTGCATTGATGTACTTTTTGTAGTTTTTTTTCCTCTCTTCACCTTAAATGTAGTGTAGCATTTAGCTGTGTAACCGTAAAAGTCATAGGCTTTTAGTGCAACTGCACTCACGAAAAATGTTTAATAATTTTGCGAAATGTTCGCTTCTGCACTATAATATACATATGTGTATATTTATTTGTATTTTTATTAGTTTTTTCTTGTATTTAGTATTTATTTAATGTTTGTTAATTGATATGTTTAACTTTTATTTGAATTTTCTTCGTTTTCACTGTCTGTGCCGCGGATCAGTTTTTTTTCTCGGTAATTATATTTATTTTATTTGCACTGCACGGTCGCCATGTAAAGGCACTTACTTCTTGTGGTTAACGGCCACATAAAAATAACACGAGCGGACAGCTTCAAGGTTATGCTTAGACTGACCCTTTATTAACTTAAGTTAGAGACAGTTACATGATGTCTGAGTATCGTATGATTAATACATACAAGGACTATCGGTAAATTAGAAATAGGTAATACTTATAGGCTAATGGTGTTTACAGACTAGGAATAAATGTAATTTAGATTATTCTACATATAATTAACAGGCGTTGGCACTACAATATAAGTAGCAATGTCTACATTTTCACAGAGCACAAATATGGCGGCGGGCGAAGTTGAATGAAGCGGATCTGGGAAAACTGACAGCAATAAAATTGCGGGCTAACAGTCGCCCGCTTAGCCCTTTCAAAGCAATTACTGCTGCTTTTAAGATATGAATTCTGTATGATCGAGAAAGGCACCCCCGCCCGACGTTTTACCTAGTGTTACCGAAAAGCGCAATCCTTTACAATGCGGTACGTGCAGATATTCGCACCTCCAGGTACAACAGTTGGCCACTGAGACCGATAAACTATCATATCATCACCAGGATTTACCTCGCTTAGCAGATGTGTAAGGCGTAACGTCTGTAGATCAGCCATCGGATAGCACGTGACCTTTAATACAAACAAAGCATGAGCTTAGACGTAATTAACATGCATACATAGGTATATAACTAAACTAGCTAGTTATTTTAAAGAATATTGTAAGTAGCTTACCATACAATTGATACGTAAAACGACGCATCTTTGAGCTGTACACAATTGATGTCGCTGTCGGAATCGACTCGATTCCGATCAGCACTTCACAGTTAGTTTATTCATCTAAAGTTGTGATTGTATATTTTGATTAAGAAAAGCGAGTCCAATTTTTGAGCTGTTTAGAACTCACTGTATGGCTAGAGACGCCGTATCTGAAATCCACCCTCTCATACAATTCATTTATTCATCTAATGTGGTGAGTAAATATCTTTTAATTTAGAAAAGATAGTTAGATTTATCAAAGTTTGTGCAATGAAATTGAAATCCTGATACTAACAACGAATAGGTTTGTTCAATTCAAAGTTCAACCTTTGAATACTTAATAAAATCGCCTCAAAATGTCCCAAAGGTCAGATAAGGACGTTAAGCATAATAGTGCCAGGCTGTCATAATTTTCACGATGAACAAAACGTGCAGAATTTCTCATCAACTTTGAAATGTAGGCAGCTGTAAAAGTTTTAAACGGTGGCAGTAGGGAGAAGGGTCCCTGCCCTTAACGCAAAAATTGAGAAATATTTTTGTACCGATTAAAGGGGATCTGATATCACGGGTTCCATTTAAAAGGAGCGTCTTTTAAAACCGGTTATTTTGACGAAGTAAAAAGCCTTTTGGTAATATAAGGGTCATTGAATTTCTTAGACCAACGTTTAGCAAATGCTTTTAGCTCTATTGGCACAAATTTAAATGTGGATTTTTAAATCAAGTTTAGGGTCCCTTATAACACATAGATCAAAGAAGCTATATGTCTGCCTTTTAGGTAGTCACCAGTGATGTAACTATGCACCGGAAAAGCCATCCTAGTGAAGCACATGGACTAGCATTTTTTCAGGTGGAGTTCCAATTTGTTCGCATTATACCAATTAATAAATAATTTATATCCTCTGAAATGCGGTTAGGCATAAGGAGTTTGACGTCATCGGTAAACAGTAACCGAAACCCAGATCAGTAGGAAGCAAAATAGGGCCAAGATGGCCCTTGCGGCTCACAAGATGCAACATTGATTGAGCGGGATATGCGGGTTCTAAAGATTACCTTTGTGTTGTTGTGTGTAAGGAGATGTCCAAGGCAAAACCTATACGAACTTTATCAAAAGCTTTATCAGCGTGCATGTTATTGTTGAAGGTGTTTGAATAGCAAATTATAGTTATCAATACCACGATCTATACCACATATGTATCACATTCATACCGCGAGTAGTTGTAGATTGTTTGACTCACTGGTTGTAGTATACTTTAAACTACAGAATCGATATTGTAGTACCTATACCACATGTGTATCATGGGTATTAGTCTTGTCAGACTCTAGTGAGAACGCCAATTTTTTCGCGATAATAGATTCACACAGTTTAGGTATAGAACGAAGCTCTGTGATTCCTCTGTAGTTTATGCCACCCTAATTACTTCCGCTTTTATAAAAGGAAAAAACACTGCTTTAGAGATGCATTCAAAATATTTGTTAGTGCCTCATAAATAAATTTAGCATTTAAGAAATACAGTAGTGTTAGCACATCATAAGCAGTTATAGATGGGACTTGTATGAAGTCAAGCATTGGTATTCTGAATGGGTAGTTCTGTGGTAAATCAGCACTTCAAGCATAGTTCGATTTAAAAAAGGGCAGCAACATGGCAATACAAGCATTATCATCTGACTTCAAATCGTTGAAGTTTATTAGAGATGGCAATCCATTTGCCTTACGTTTGGAGTAAACGAAATCGTAAAAAGCCTTAGTACCTACTATTACATATTTGAAGCTTCAGTTTAACTATATAATCAGTGTCACTTATTCCAAGAGACACGCGACAAATTAAAATCGTCCAGTACTTAACCGAGTCAGGTTGTGCCGGGCATAACAACAATTGACGTCAGTAGAATTAAATATTTATGTAAGTTTGAAGATCAGATTGTGGAGAAATATAGGTCACAGTGATGTAAATACAGAGGAACTCAAGGCCATCAGTCCCAGGGAACGTAGCGGCGAAAATTACACGGACAGCGGTTGATCTTTTCGAAATATCTCGAATCTGCTACACATGAGGTTTGGCCAGGTTTCTTCTTTCTTTAAATGGTCATCTAACCGCCTGGGCGATGTTGACTGTCCAATATAGCTCGCCAGTCATTTCTTCGTTGCACCAACTGGCGCCAATTGGAAACACCGCGGGATCGGTCTCCACTTGGTACTTCCATTGGAGTGGTGGTCTCCCTCTTCCTCTGCTTCCACCGGCCATCTGGGCTGGATCATCTTCGCTCATTCGCACAACGAGGCTTAGCTAGCGAAGCCAATGTGTTTTAATTCGCTGGACTATGTCGGCGTCTGCGTAAAGCTCATACAGCTCATCATTAAATCTTTTTCGGTACTCGCCGCCGCCACCCCGTAGAGGTCCACAAATCTTTCGAAGAACCTTTCTCTCGAATATGCCCAGAGCCGGCTCATCAGATGTTGTTAGTGTTCACGCTTGTGCACCATACAGCAAGACGGGTGCGATGAGTGAGAGGACTTTACTTTTCAATTGTCTACTCAGTCCGAAGTAGCATTTGTTTGTAAGGGTAATTAATTACTATCTCGAAATTATTGCTGCCAACAGTGGCGTGGTTGCCAAGAAGCAAATGCGCTGAATCTTCGCTTGATGACATGTACTTCGTTTTTCCCTTGTTTACCACCAAACCCATTTTTCCGCTTCTTTTTTTTAGTTTAGAGCAAGCAGAAGTTACGGCTCGGTTGTTAAAACCAATCATATCAATGCACCCTGCTTGAAACCTCGTATAGTTTCGAAAGGATCGGAGAGGTCGTTCCCATTTCTGACCGAGCTGGTTGTTGTGGTTGTTAAGGAGAAAAACCTCCCCGAAGATTTTGGGGAGTGCTGTTACACTGTCAGTCCTTGGCCGGATATGCACCCGGTACGCTTCGAATGTCTTGGTAGCGATTTGGTATGAACAGTGCAACCCTCTAGGCCGTTTCACCCCCTCTTTCTGTAAGGAAGGACAAGATGGATAGTGAGAGGCATCATATCCGTAGATCAACCATCGGGTTACACGTCATTACCTTTGTGCATATTAGTCGCTTCTTACGAACGGTACGCCTACCTCGGTCATATTCTAAACCCCTAACCCGCAGGAGTTGACCGTGGTGGTGTTGCTCAACGTTATTTTGCAAAATCGTATAAGTATTAGGGGGAAACCAAATTCAGGTATCAGGTTAGGTACCTCACTTTAAATAAGTATATTTTTTTGATCATGGTAACACAAAGTTTTGCAAATGTCTTAATTACAGGCAGTCCAGCAGTGAAGGTTTCCTTCCTTTCTTAATTTCCGAGATCCTTGAGTTCAAGCAGACAGCCTTTTCTAAAAGGGATACAGATGAACTCTGCAACATTCCAAGGTGACGTAATTATTTTTTCAAAGAAAAATTCGATGTACTGACGCGACTTTTCTAGATTTTTATTAATGTATAGATGGGTTGAGCTAGATCGTTTAGTGCACTGGATAAACTGTTCTAATCAAGACAGTTTTAAAATAATTATGTAGCACTGGATACCGATACTGACAGTTGAAAACAGGGTTGTAGTCACCCTTGTGTGTCTGCTGGGAACACCCTGTAACGCAAATCACGAATGCACACATATATACTTGGTTTCCAACGTACAATCAGGTATTTATAAAGTTGCTGGCATGAACTGCCTATATCGCCACCGTCTATATCACCTCCGCCTACAATTCGCACCAAATTTGAACCTTTTTATATAAATAGTTTGCTTGGTAATAAGAAGGGCTGTTTTCAATAGAAACATATCCACATACATATGTACATACATATCTTTGTAGAATCCCTGCAGGGAACTCAGTAACTAGTGAGGCAAATTTCTAGTTCAGAACAAGATCTAACGTATACTTATTTGGCATTGGATACTTAAGAAGTTTTCACAAGTGCAAAACCGGAAGTTATGTAACTATGACTAGGCATTTTGAACTGTTTTTTAAAGGATCATTCTTTTTTCAATCTAGTTTAAAATTTCTAAATTGCTTACAGTTTCTGTGGTTAAAATTTCAAAATCATTATTCATTGACATCATTTATTCATCAGTCCAGTGAAGGGACAAGTAAAATCAAAATGTTTGGAAATAGTTTTTTCAAAACATGTACAGTTGTGTTCACAATAATCGCAGTGAAGTTAAATTTGATATCGTACGACGAAATAAGAATAAGCTGTGTTTTAATACATTTCACTTAAAACATAGATAAGCTCATCCTAAATCCAGATATGTATATGATATGAGTCCTAATAAGTAAAAATGCCCACCCAAATATGATATATGTGTGTAAATACATACATATGTATATTTATAATAGAATCTGACTTACTTTTGCATTAGCGGTCGTGATACAAGAATGGAGATGGTTAGGTTAGGTTGCAAGGGCAGGACAGAGTACCTGGACTCTGCCCGACACTTAGGCCACTAAATAGGGCCATTGTGATACCCTATACGGTCTCTACCCACCTCTATGCCCCAGAGATGCGAGCAAGTCATCCCCGACGCCGACAGCAGCTCAGCCGTTTTACAGTCAGCCGATCCAACAACCCTAGAGTATCCGAGTTCAAAGATCTCCCGAAAGCTGAGAAGGACCAGTCGACTCACACGGTCGCGCTACCCTCGACGCCAGGGGAAACCAACTCACACCCTGTTCAAGGCAGGGGATCGAACCACTTCGTGGAGTCAATAAATTTAGATAACGCTTTTATTTCTATTTGTGATACCTCAGCGAGGTTATCGAGAAACGGTTGGCCCAAGATAGCTAACCGTCGCCTGCTAAGTGCAGGGCATTGCCACATCAGATGCTGAACACTTTCCTCTTCCTCAATACATCTGCAGCTGCGACAGTAATCATTAGATGTTGCGCCCATGAGTGCCTATTAAACAGTGCCCTGTCAGAACCCTTACCAGGGATGAAATGCCCGATTTATTGAGGGACAGCAGGGAGTTTGTACGTCTTTTGTTGTAAGAAGGCCAGGTTAGCCTGGATATCTCACACGTCGAGAGCCCTGACCAGAGAATATTTGCAATTTTCATTGTGTTTGTGCTGACACTAAATTTAAAGGAGGCCATGGGTATGCCTACCGAACTATTTCCTGGAAGGAGATAGGTGGTGGTACCTCGTCTAGCCAGCTCATCCGCTCTGCAGTTACCTTCAATATCCCTGTGCCCAGGTACCCAAATAAGGCTAATATTGAAGTGCTGAGCCATCGCGTTGAGAGATCTGCGACATTCGGTTAACGACTTTGCATTGTCGACGTATGAGTTCAAGGCTTTAAGTGCGGCCTGACTGTCTGAGAAGATGTAGATCTGTTTACCATTTCGGGGCATGGATACGAAGCTTTTCACCGCGCCGTGTATTGCCAGCATTTCTGCTTGGTACACGCTGTAGTGGTGGGGAAGACGGAAGGAGATCTCTAGTCCCAAGTCCGGTGAAAAGATCCCTACCCCCACCTTCCCCTCAAACTTGTAGCCATCAGTGAAGATGTTGATGGCGTCCCGAACCGTATGTGGTCTGTTGTCCCATTCTTGTCTTGTCGGTATTATTACCTCGTAGTTCCTGACAAACACGTTATTTGACGCGCAGTAGTCCGTGTGTGGTGGTATGTTAACAGGCGCGTGGTTGCCCAAGATTGTGGCGTGCCCACTTTGTCCATTTATCCAGACGCCAGTCTCCCTTATTCGCAAAGCTGTGATCGTGGCTACTTCCTTCGCCACCAGATCAAGCGATGGTAGATGCAGCATAGTATTGAGTGCTTCTGTCGGGGTGGACCCAAGGGCCCCGGTTATGCAGAGTTCTGAACTCCTTTGGACTTTTTGTAGCTGCTTGAGGTATGTATTCTTAGTTAGTGCAGGCCACCAGACAAGCACTGCGTAGAGTAGAATCGGGCGAACAATGGCTGTGTATATCCAGTGCACCACCCTGGGAGAAAACCCCCACGAAACACCAATTGCTCTCTTGCAAGTAAAAAGCGCGCACGTTGCTTTTTTAACCCGTTCTGTTATATTGTCACCCCAGAGTAGTTTCGTGTCTAGAGTAACTCCTAAATATTTGACTTGAAATGCCAAAGTCCTGTTTCCAATTTTTGGTGGTATAAGGTTCGGTATTTTGTACCTTCTAGTGAAGAGGGCTAGCTCGGTTTTCTCGAGGTTAACCCCCAGCCCTGTTGACTTTGCCCAGTGACAAATTTTAGATAAGGCTGTTTCCATTAAATTGCAAAGAGTTTGAGGGAATTTTCCCCGCATCATAACGCAGATGTCATCGGCGTACGCAATCACTTGGTGGCCTTCCGCTTCCATGAGGCGTAGAAGCCGGTTTACAGTAACCACCCAAAGTAGCGGTGAGAGAACACCTCCCTGTGGGGTACCTCTGTTAACGAGTCTGTGAATCGAGTTCCCACCTAGCTCGGTTGTGATCCGTCTGCTAATAAGCAGTTTACGAATGAACTCCACAAGACAGGTATCGACCCGCAGACCCGTCAACGCCGAGGTGATAGCATCCGGAAGGACGTTACTGAAAGCTCCTGCTATGTCGAGGAAATCCACCAATGTATATTCCTTTAGGTTAAGTGACTTGTCTATAACAGATACAAGAGAGTGCAAGGCAGTATCGGTTGACCTACCCTTACTGTAGGCATGCTGAGCCCGCGAAAGCTGAGTTGGGTCAATCGATCTTCTGACATAGTTCTCCAGAAGTCTTTCTAGGGTTTTAAGAAGAAATGAGGATAGGCTTATAGGCCTAAAATCATTAGGTTTAGTATGAGATGGTTTCCCGGCTTTGGGGATAAAGACTACCTTAGCCTCCCTCCATGAAGTGGGTACGTAGTTGAGCTTTAGGCAGCCTATAAACATAGTTTTCAACCAAGGCTTGATAAGCTCGGATGTATGCTGTAGCTGGGCCGGGAATATTCCGTCCGGTCCAGGCGACTTGTGGGGCTTGAAGGTAGATAAAGCCCAATCTAACTTCTTCTCATCGGTGATCTCCCTTATCATTTGATCGGAAGGCACACCTCCGCCGATCGTAGTAGTAGACACGTCTGTGCATGTCGGGAAATGTGTATCCAGGAGCAGATTCATGGTATCCGAAGTCGAATCAGTCCACTGCACATCTGGCATTTGGACGTGGCTCAGTGTTTCCGGCGCTTTTGAGAGTACCCTCCTCAAGCGCGAGGCAGCAGATGTAGATTCAATTTCACTGCAGAAGTCTACCCAGGAGGCTCGTTTGGCCTTGCGGATTTCTTTTTTATATGTACTTAGCTTAGTTTTGTAAACAGCCCAGGATAGCTCGCGGCCGTCCTGTTTGGCTTTATTAAAGGCGACCCTACATGCCTTTCTGAGTCTATCTAGATCAGACGACCACCAAGGTGGCTTATGGGTTTCTGTTACCTTTTTGGTCGGGCAAGCCTTATCTAAAGCAAGCTTGCATTGTTGATTAAAGGTGTTGACTAGCTCGTCTTGTTCCTTATCTTTTCTAGGTGTGACCATTTGTTTTGATAGATTTCTATCAATGAGCTTCTTGTAGTAGCCCCAGTTTGTTCTTTTTATATTTTGTATGAATTTTGGACTTGTGTGCGTATCTGCTATTGAGAAACTAATATATCTATGGTCTGGAAAGGAGTGTTCTATTAGAACCCTCCATGATTCTATGAGGTCGCTGAAAGAGTCGCTGACCAGTGTAACATCAAGGACTTCCTCGCGGTTCCTTGTTATGAATGTGGGGTCACTTTCCCTGTTGCATAGACTTAGATTAGTGCCTAATAAGTAGTTATATAGTGACTCACCTCGGTCGTTTGTGTCAGTGCTGCTCCATTGAGTGTGATGGGCATTCGCATCGCCTCCAAGCACAATTAGATTATATCGTGGTCTAGTGGAACTCACGAGCTCTCTGAAGTTATGTGGCGGTAGTGAACCTTCGTGATCATAGGCCAGATAGAAAGAGACAAATCTACAACTTCTACTTAACCCCTCGACGCTAATCGCTGTCAGATCTCCGTCACTAAATTGGGGTAAAAGAAAAGCGTTAATATTCGACTTAGCTAAAATACACGTACGAAGCTTACCCTTATCTAAGTGGGAGTCCTCAAGCCACAGATCCTATTTCCAGTGATCCACGGTCCTTGAACTAGAACGATATCTACTCCGCCTGCTGAAAGTTGGAGTAGAAGTGCAGCTGACGCTGCTTTACTGTGATGAAGGTTGATTTGGAGGACCCTCATCATCTTGCTTTTTTGCACTCTCCTCCGTGAGCGTCGCGTCCGCGTCGTCCTCGCTCAGAAGCTGACTCTCGGAGTAAAGCCTCCTGAGAGTCCCGCTACCGTCCAAGCTGGACGAGGCATAGCCGCTCCGCACTTCCGACCCACTGTCATCAACCTCCATCTCGTTATCGCTGGGGGGAGGCTCCACCTCCGCCACAGATGAAAAATTAGCCAGGGCTTCGGCGTCCGCCTTGTACACCTTCAGGCTAATATTCTTAAAACCATAGCTTACGCGGTAGTCGCACCGGTCCAGGGCCTCGATGCTTGCCTGGTCTAACAGCAGAACTATCTGCATCGTTGATTGTCCGGCTGCTTTGTCCACGATAACCACCTTCCAGTTTTTTGTAGGTAGACGGGTTAAACTCCTGCAAATGCTCCAGGATTTCATCTGGCTCTGTTGGCGTCACTGGAACCCAGGCTCTAGCTCTTGGCCGTTGCGGGATGTCACACGCATCCACTGCTTTAAGGCGCGCCAGGGTACACTTCCCCTATTAGCTGCACGCCGATCTTATATAGGTCCACGGGCCTAGCGTCTCCACAGGCGATCAGCCTGACATTACCTTGGTACCATCCTGCATCGGTATAAGATGGTGGCGGTCCAGGGTTCTCCCTCTTCACCTGGATGGCAACTTTAGCGAGCGCGGCCTCGATTCGCTTCGATTGCTGTTTCGGGATCCTGCCATCTACGCTGCCCTCATCGATAACGCCAACGATCTTGCGATCCTTGGCTACTGCTGCGAAAGACCGTACATAGCCTCCCTGCGTTTTGGCCCTTTTCGGTGCCGTTGGGGTAGTAACCTCCACTGAGCGATTGCGCTTAGAGGGTTTCCCTTTGTTAGCGCCATACAACTCCAGTTTGAAGTCCGGCACTACCCGCCGAGCCCACGCCAGGTCTCGCTGGAGATTCGCTCAAACCTCCGCCAAAACATCTTCCTCCCTTGTCGGTGAGGTCGCGTTCCTGTAGAGAATCCGGGCTGCAGACCGCTTATCCTGGTGGCTGGCCGTTGTGGGTTGCCTAGGCATCGAGTCCTTGGCCCTATCGCTCGCACCCCCCTCATCCTTGGAGCCCCCAGCCACGGACTCGCCAGACGCTATGCGCTGAATGGCAAGGCCACTGGTGGAAGCTACAGGATTGGTGGTAGCCGCGTTGCTGGCCTCCCGATCGGCACCCCTGGAAGAGGCACCGGTCATCGGACTACTCGGACCGGTTTTGCACTCAGCCCTATCCCGTCTAGCTGCTGCTGCAGCACTGAATCGCCGGGGTGTCCTCTCGGCTTTCGTATTTTTGTTTAGGTCCGGTTTCCCAGTGACCGTCTTAGCGGAGCGAGCTCCTGCTGACTTTTTATTCGGAGAGTCAGACTCCTTGCTTTTGTTTTCAGTTTTATTCTTTTGTCCCATATTTGAAACCCACAAGTGGCGGAGAAGGGGACGGTCGACCCACGAGTGGCAGAGATCCGAATTACCTGGGTAAGGCTAAATAGAATCGGAGGTCGCCCGGTATCCGAAGCACTCCGCTCGCGACGGGGCTATTTAAGGGCCCCCCGCCAGGTTGATCATCGGCACGGGTCTTATGACACCTTGATCCAGCCCTTACAAGAAAGGGAAGGGTGACCGGGAAAAGGGTGGGGGGGGAGGGAGGGGGGGTTAGGGGGGGTGAAAGGTCGCCGCTCGAATAAGCCGCCGTAGCGTTACCAGGTATCACCACGAGGAGGCTCCTCCCCCGCTTGGAGGAGGAGGGTGTATGCACCTACGAATCGACGGTTTGGGGTGGCGCTGGTGTGTGCAAGGCGCGAACACCCCCATTAAAGATACCCAAGAATGGAGATAGTTTCACTTAATTAAATTTTGACTTTTAACGTCAATTTTGAAAGTTACAGTTCAAAATTTTGTACGAAAACTAACACTGTCGACTTGTGGCTGACATAAAGTAGCACTTGCGCTTTGTGTATGGCGAAAACTATCATTTTTGTTTTGTGTGTGACTGACGAAGACTAGCGCTTTGGCTTTGTTTTTTTGATCTAGATTCGTTTTTAGCATTAGAAAGGACCGAGACAAATAGAGCTGTGATGGTGGTAGTGTTGCTGGCCTTCCACATTGGCAGTGGTCGGAAACAATTCCAGTGTATTTCTGCCATGAAAATGCGTCTGGGTAAAATTATTCTGCCTTAGTAAATGCCATAGAATATGTAGGTCCCGCCATTTTGTGGGATTAAAACTTGAAGCATCACGTCACAAATTGCTAGAGAAGATTGGTCTAAACCTCCTTGGAGATTTACTCGCCCATTATTATTATTATATTATTATTATGTTGTATATAAGTATCGAAATTAATGCAATTGAAACATAAATAAATACAGCTACTGCAGTCTGTATATCCATTGGCCCAACTATCAACTTATTACACAAAGGTCGATCCAGCAAATCCAATAAACCATAGAAGTATTGCGTCAGGAGATTTTATACTTTCAGTCAATGGTAGACAAAATGCTGAATATTCAAATATCCTAGGTAAGTTAATAGTAAAAGCTACCAGAAAGTTAATATTAAGGGGTAAATTCTGAGCGTAACCGGCAATTTTGTAACTGGAAGATTATCTAACCGAAAATCCTAACCGTTGGCAATGCGGTCCATGTAGCCGCGATTCTAGCGTACATGGCAACGCTGTCAAAAACAAACAATGCGCAATAGAGAAAAAAATGCAAACGCGAACGAAACTTCGTGTAAAAAGTGCTTACATTGTGTATTAATTCTATGTGTACAAAATTTTGCGGTATTTTCTGTCCACAAACATATTTACAAAACGATATATTTCGCGGTTACGCGACGTAGCACCTATTTTGCAATTTAAGCCGGCAGAATACCAAAAGGGTGTAAAAGTTTCCGAACTATTTATTTGCCGGTAAAACGATTGTTCTTACCATACTAAAATTTGGGGCGTAAGTATGATATAACATCTTAATCAGCTTTGGTTAAAGTACTGAAAAACGGCAGTATCTATTAGTGATGTAAACGAATTTTGCCTTGAAAGGGCACATAGAAATAAAATTACATTGAGCGAGAAAAAAAAAATGACGTGAGAACAATGACGGAAAAACTGATGAACATTTTGAATTTTTTAATGACATTTTACTGTCCAATTTTTTAGCTGTGAATGCATAGCTAATATATACATATAGATATCCCTTACGAGGGTGGGCGTTGCACAGTTTTGCAGTGTCACCGACGATATGTACACATACTCGTATGTATGCACTTTTCATTATAGTTTTGTTCTGATTTTCTATAAACGAAGATTTTATGTATTCGATCGCAACGACTAAATTGTAACTAAAATAACAACAATTAAATTCTATTTATTTTTTTACTACCTATTAGGATTTTTATTATTATATTTACATTATTATTGTCCAATGCCTGCCATTTCAAATAAGTTGAATAACTTTGTTACCGTAATAAAGTCTTATGATGCCAACATTATCGGGGATGAACCTACAAGGAGAGTGAATCGGCTTGCTAACTTTGAATTTAACTCAGACGCGCAATATCTATATACCTATGGGATTCCTATTTTGATACCTACCCAAAAATATCAAACTCAGTTTGAGTGCTAGTTTTCGTCAGCAAAAGGACGAAATCGTTATTTTCCATCAAGCATAAATTGATAGTGCTAGTTTCCATCAACTTAAAGTGCTGGTTTTAGTCAGCCACAAATCGAAAATGCAGACACAAAAATGGTTTGCTCGGCATTTTCATAGGTTGCCAACAAATTAGTTTGCTTTATATACTCACCAGTAAAGATATTGTTTGTATGAATAATTTTAATTACCAGCAATGGAGCTTTTCAAAAAGTTTATAAAACCACATCTTGATAATAGAAAGATATTAAATATTTTTTATTTTATTGGTACCAAATTTTGAATACACAAAACTACTCCTTGGTGGCTGCTAAAAAAAGTTTTCCCCATATTTTCGGCAAGTCTTTACAAGATTTCTTGCTTAATTGCACGGATAAAGGATGCCCATTGTTATCAAATAATCGGTCATATGGGTATATTTTTTTGATTGTTCTCTATATATCGGTCAACATTCTTTGATTTCTTCTTAATTTTTCAAGGAAGAATGATCCATAACTTTTTATATTTAATAGATATGATATCTCAGCTAACACTTCTTTCCATACCATTTTCCGAGTATGTCTCTGATTTAGATGGCAACAACGCAGAAAAACACCATCCGTATTTGACATATTTCATTTCACTAAAAACATCCTATGTGGCAAAAAAATACATAGAATCTAGCACACTATGTACATAGCAAAAACATCCTATGTGGCAAAAAAATACATAGAATCTAGCACACTATGTACATAGCAAATTTCATCAAAATCGGTTGAGCGGTTATTGAGATGGTCTGGATATACAAATATACAAGAAAAGCTCGTTCAAAGTTATAAGATATTGGAAATTTTCAATTTTTTTTTTTGGTTTTTGTAAGTTTTGCAGGGGAATTAACAAGTTGAATCTATACAGGTGAACGCAGGACGACATACATACATATATACATTTTCCCTGTACTATGTTTTTGTAATTCAGTTTGATCTCGCGCCAACACGGTAACAAAGTTATTTCTAATACTATGTACACACTAGAGCTGAAAACAAGTAATTTCGTATAAATTACTCCACACAAAACAAGTGCGTTAATACTTGCGATTTCTAATTTCACTTGACAGCGATCTAGCAACCCTACATAAAAAATAATTCAACCAACGGAGAGCGCAAATGCATGTAAATTTAAAAAATTGAAATATTTCTTTTTAAATTATGTTTTATTTAATTAAAGATTAACAAGCTAAAAAACTTTTGGAGCTGGTAATGGTAAGAAGGAAATCGAATGGATTGTCAATCATGAAACATGCAACGTCCAACATACATTTTTTACATAAATTGCAAAGGCGACGTTCCATAATGATAAAAAAGATGATATTGTTGAGAAAACAGTATTTTATGTTGTTGGCGGCTGCACAAGATCTTTCCAAGGAATCTCGGATATGTTGGACAAAAGTGAGTATGATTGCGCACCTATATACTAAGCTGACAACTTTTAATTTCCAAAGGATCGTTCCCAAACATTTTGGGAAATAGACTGCCAAGTCAACGATGATAACTTCTTTAAAAGTAATTTTCGCATGAAAAGGAGTACATTTCTTGAGCTCTGTGAATATTTACGAGATTTGGAAAAAGCAGACACACCTTTACGGAAAGCAATATCGTTGCACAAGCAGGTAGCTATTGCATTGTATTCATTAGGATCATCGTACTGTTGGGAATATGTTTGGAATTGGAAAATCCACGGTATGCGGAATAGTTCTTGAGTTTTGTACTCTGGTTTGGAACGTTTTAAGTCCTTTATGCATGAAAAGTTTTCCGTTAACGAGGCAAAAAATTTCGGAATTAGTCCATGGATTTGAAATTCTTGGATTTCCCCAGTGCATGGGAGCGATTGGTGTGTTTAATTTTAATGTTTGTACCTATGTCTGTGTTGATACATTTTTTATTGAACTTGTAGACGGCTGTCATATTGAAATTCATCCTAGAGCTCAAGACACCACGGATTATTACAACCATAAAGGATGGTATTCCACTATACTACTCGCTTTGGTTGATGCAAGGTGCGAGCATTTATTTTAGCTATGAACGTTCTTACAAGATATATTTATTTTCAGATACCGGGTTATTTATATAAGTGTTGGCAGTCCAGGGCGGTGCAATGATTCTCAAATTTTTGAATCATCAACGCTGAAGACGTGTTTGGAACAATGTTCCCACCTGGGCGATATGGGTAAAGCAATTTCGGGTGTTAATGTAGCGGTTTTTATCATAGGAGACTCTGCTTTTCGATTCAGCAAATTATTGATAAAACCGTATCCATTCCATGTTTCACAATGCGAAAATGAAAAAACTTTTAATTATGAGCTTTCCAAAGTACGACGGGTTGTTGAAAATGCCTTCGGTCAAGTGAAGGCGCGATTTCGGCCATTTTTATTTTTTGTTTATTTGCGACAATTAGATGACACATCAGTTATGTGACAACATGCTTTTCGATTATTATCGATAAAATTTAGTGCCGGCACTCATTGGAACTTGTTTTCGCTCTTGATTTCGGTTAAATTAAGTGTTTTCATCTTGTTTTCGGTGACAGATTTTACAAGGCGAAATTACTTTTTTTCAACATGATTTGCTTTGAAATTAAGAATGAGCTCGAAATAAAGCTAGTGTGTACATAGTATAAACCTAAAGCTTTAAGAAAATGTATGTATCGGACACTTTAAAATTGCAAGCCTCTCGACTTTTCGGTACACACTTCTTACAGCAATGCCGACACTGAGTACAACAAAAAATAAAAAAAGCGAAGAGTGAGAATTACCTTTCATATTTAAAGCCGTTCTCACAATCTCCGGCTAACTCTAGCCGGCGCTTTGGTTGAAAGTTTACCAAAGAACTCTTGCCAGCGTTAACCGGACATTGTAAAACGGCTCTTTATATTATTTATGTTAATAATATAAACTGAAAAATCTAATTAAAAAAATAAAAGCAACAAAATTACGGACTTTGTGATAAAGTGTATTTATCCCAATTTGATTATTTTTCGTTGAAGTGGATAAACTTGATGCTTGAGAAGATAATTCGAGCAGCAGAGCTCAACCGCATCGGTAAATCTACAAGGTGGCGCAAAAGTAAGCTTCCGATGTTCAGCATATCGGTTTTGGCACGTGCAGTGTGTGCTGTTGCACCGTCTTGTTGGAACCACATGTTTTCCAATCCCAATTCATCAAGTTGCGGCAAAAAGAACTCGTTGATCATTGCTCTGTAGCGCTCACCATTCACAGTAACCGTTTGGCCCCGACCGATTATTGGTCAAATAAATAGTCAGCAATATTCCGCGTTCTTGTAGCGTAACATTGTTTATTAACGTGTATTTCGCATGTGTTTACTACACAAATGTCAAAACAGAACTGACTTTAGGGACCAATCGCAAAATTTATAGCATTTTCTGATAGGAGGATTACTTTTGCGCAGTAACCGTTTTTCACCGACCGAAATAAATAGTCAGCAATATTCCGCGTTCTGGAGCAGTGTAGCGTAATATTGTTTATTAACGTGTATTTCGCATGTGTTTACTACACAAATGTCAAAGCATTTTCTGATAGGAGGATTACTTTTGCGCCACCCTGTATTACAAAAGCGTGCAATTGTGCCTTCTCTGGCCTGGATGGCGAATGAGGACAAGACAAAGTATTTGATGTCATCAAAGAAGAGATCGTCAGTCAACGTTACTGTTGTTAGTTACAAATTTGAAACTGTGACGGACTTCGTTAAATTAACAAATAAAATGGAATATGTAATAACTGTCCCTATTTCTGTGGCAATAAGTGGAAAAAGCCAAACTCAAGTTTGGTCCAAAACGAGACAGTAACACCATTGTGTTCTCCGTGTTAGGATCTAAAATCACTTGAAATTTCACGGCTGTTATCAAAAAATTTTGGATTTTATGGACAAAAAACGATATCCTAATTCCATATATATACACTACAATTTCAACTTTCAAAGTGCTCTGCTGAAAAATTCAAAAAAATTACTTTGATACTTTTCCCTTATTGCCACAGATTTATTTTCAGTGAAATGAATAAACGACAAACACAAAATTTTGTAAGAGTTTCTTGTCAAGATTCAGGACAGGTAATATTAAAAATGGTTGGACAAGTTTTTTTTTACGAAGGTTCTTGTTGTTGTAGCGATAGTTAGCCTGCCTAGGCGTCACCTCCCTTACCTAACATTGTCCTTAAGCTCTTCTAACGGGAGTCCCAAAAACCTCGCGGCTTAAATAGTTTTGGACCATAGCGAAATTGCTGTTAGAAGAGTCGGCTCAGTTGAGCAAATTTATAGATGGTTAGTATCACGGGGAGACCCGCCGAATGCCGGGCAGACATTTGGCATGTCGGGGTTCAGTCTGGATAGGTAAGAGTTTAACCTATTACAGTATCCAGAACGAAGTTGGGGCAGCATGACTCTGGTCTCCCTAGGCAGTTCGCGTTCCTCTTCGGCAACAGGTGGAGCTTGTGCCTGAAAAAGGGCGTTCATTGGAGGAAAGCTGACAAAGGAGCTTACCGCCTCTGTGTGGATAAGTTTGAGGTCTTGTCGATGCACACCTTTGTATCAAACTGTGAAAAGATATGATGCCGGATCTCATCATAGTGCTTACGGAGATGACTCCTTATTCTCCTGGAGGCGGATTTTCCTCGAGCAGGCGTCTGTTCGGGTGCTGCGGTTGGCCGCAAATGAACAGGATCAACATCTCACTATGCTCTTTAACACCTAGCATTTTTGCCTCGCTATGAAGATGGTGTTCATTGGAAATAAGGAGGCATCCAGTGGCAGATCTGAGTGCGGTGTTTTGGCAGGCCTGCAACGTCATCCAGTGTGTGTCGGCTGGCCAATTGCCCTGTACGTTGCCAATAACGTTTCTTTATATTACCCCAAAGTGCTGCCAGCTAGTGAATTGAGGATTTGGTTGCGGCTTTGTACTTTGGTGGCAATCACGGCTACATGAGCACCGTAGTTGAACATGTTATCAAACATGACCCCTGAGATTTTGGGATGTGTGCAGTCGGAAGCTTAATGTCGTCGACGTAGACGTCTAATTCCATGTTCACCTGCGCTCTCCACGTCGTAAATAAGGTGGCCGAGGATTTGGTTGGTGACTGTGCCAGATTTCGTCCAGAGAAGAAACCGGACAAGGATGGGGGATAAGAGTTAATTTTTGATCACAGTTCATCTACGGAGGGGCCCGTCGCCAGAATCGTGCAGTCATCGGTGTAGGAGGCGATCGAGACACCGTCTGGTGAGGAAGGGAGCCTCGATATATAGTAATTAAACAAAAGCGGCGATGGGACACTACCCTGTGGCACCTGTTGTTTGATTATACGAGGTTTTGATCGCTCGCCTCTGAATTCCACCGATGACTGGCGACTACTCCGATAATTGGCGGTCCAACGCTTTAGACAGGGGGGAAGAGTTTACTCTTCCAGATCATTAATAAGTTGCGCGTGATTGACCGTATCGAAGGCTTTGGACATTTTAAGTGAAACCAGTACAGTCCTGTCGTTAGGGAGATTTTGGTTGAGACCGACACTTATCTGAGTGGTAATAGCGTTAAGCGCGGTGGTCGTGCTATGCATTTTACGGAATCCATGTTGATCTTCGGCGAGTCGCATATTATTGAATGTATTGATTTGAGGCTGAAGCTATGACCATGCGAAATGCTTTTTCCTCTTCTCGTACGTCAGCTGGGATGGGTGAGCAGCGAAGCACCTTTCAGTGAAGTTAAGAAAACCAACCCAGTCAGCTTTGCTAACATAAGTGAAAGTGCTATTTTCAGAGGTACAAAGTCGATGGGGCGATCGATTGAAAGGATAATTGGTAAACGCCAGTCAACGCAGTTTATGAGATCGTGGGGGCATCCCCGTTCACAGTGCAGCACTTCGAATCATCTATTTGTTCAGCCAGCTCATGTCCTCTACCATCGACTTGTAAGCTTGAGTGCAAAAGGTCATGGTGAGCGTTAAAGTCTCCGAGGATTAGACGATTATCGCCTCTGAGTAATGCACGAATGTCAGGTATTCACTATTTATTTGAGATCGACTGGTTTTGTGCAGCCATCTTTTACATTCGAAACTTTGGACGAAGTGTGAACGCTTGACATAAAGCTTCATCTCGGAGGTTGACAATATTAGGCGAAAGGTGACAAGTTAGACAGGGTTAAATCGAAATAACAGCCCTTGGTCGGGTAAAGGTGTGTGACGAAGGTCGCTCTCGGTAGTGGTCGGCAACCCTATACATGCCTTGTGGAGCTGGTATAAAGACATAAAGATGCCGTCCGTTTACAGGAAGAAATTAAAGCAGGACAATAGAAATTGGAAGAGAAGCTTTGCGTTAATAACCTCGGATTTATATATAACGCCGATATATTATGACTACTTTTGTTAGTTTCTTTTGAACCCTTCAAAAAAAAAGCAGAAATAAATGTGGTGAAACCAAAAAACGCGTTTCAGAAGCAAGTTAATGTTTTGACAGTGAAAATGAGTGTTCACATAATTTCACGTCGTTCACGTGCGAAGAAACGTAAGAAATACATTAATATTCATCGACTATTACTGAAAGTCACGGAATTGATTAAATGTTAAACGATCAATTGGTTTCTTCTAAAATTCGTCAGGAAAAATCCTCCAGAGAACAAAAAAAACACAGCCAACCATTCAGGTAGCACTATTTTCTAGCAGATGTCATAATGCCAGTAAAACAAACTCTACAGCTACAACATAGTAGCTTAAAGATTGTCTATATCAACTGGCTGGTGTTAGCGAATGCAGAGAAACCAAAGAAATATTCGTGCCGCTGAGTTTTAAAATTTGTGGTGGTCTTCGGGCTTACGGAAGACTTCCGAGGAAGCGGTTTCCTAGAGATTTAATTCTGCTACCGCAGTACGATGATCCACCAGGTGTCCCACCGTATATTCCGCTCCCGAAAGATTCAGCTGCCCCACAGTCCCGCAGTCACACTATACAGGACTGAAACGCTAACCCAGAACTTAAGTGGAGTAGGTAGCTTTACCCCAGTAACTCCTTTCTGGACTCAGACCCTACTTTTTATTAAGTATTTTGCAGGGTGCAGAGCTGTCACTTGAATTTGTGTGTTACAAGGACTTATTTCAGAGCGATGCAACTTTTGGGAAGGTGAGTAAAAATTGGGGGGTTTTGTCCTGGTTGCAGAAAGCAAAGAAAGGCTTAAACTGGGCATCGACGTCTGCGCCCATCCACCGAGTCAGAGCAGTGGTTAGGTAACATCAGTCGAAGGCTGTATGCTCACTAGCTCCAAGCCTTGGAATTAACGAAAATATATATTTAGTAAATCATAACAAAAACAGTGAGTATTGCTATGAAAGCAGCAAGCACATTGCGGTCCGATAGTTGGTAACAACTGTAAAATGAAACCTATATATATTTTTCTGCAATTCCTTTATTTCAAGGTAAAACGATTTTATATGTAGGGAAATTCTCATTTATGAGGTAGGACTTTGACTTCTAGCGGCTCAAAGTTAATGGCATTACTTTTCCTTGATAAATGAATACTTATAAGAAATTACTTTTAAAATATCTACCACACAAAACACCCAATAGAAGTATTTTATTGAATAGTCGGGACCTTACAATTAAAAAAAAAACAATACTAGGTTTCACTCGAACTTTGACTTTTTTACTTGTTTTATTTAATATTTTAGAAAAAATATCTTTGAAGATGACTTAACAAAATGTCCTTTGCCAGATATGAACCCGGTATGCTTCGGTACTCCCTTGCGGTACATGCCCGAGGTAGGCATACCTAAAAAAAAGTTGGTACACGCGTCTCGCCATTTATCCAGGTTTTTACCCAATGGCGGTTTGCAGGGTAGGTATGCACATATATGTACATACGTATGCATACGAAACTTAATTTAAAAGTATAGCGTTACACGATGGGAGATGCTTAGTACTTGTTTATTTCTTTTGCTGTTTTGATAAAATAATTCAGAACAATTAATTGGGATTCACAACAAATAAATTAAAATACAATAGCAGAAATTAAAAATATGTATTGGAATATTGCGATGCGGAACACGATAGCGCTGACAAAAAGTAAGGGCATTCCGAGTAATAAGAAAGGTACTAAATATGTATTGTTTTCTTACTATCTTGTGCTGAGATCAAATTTCATATCACATTGGATAATCAAAAGACCTTACGAGTGTCCTGAAGTGGCAGAAATAAGCATTGAACATTCAAAAGCACGCAGAGGACATTGTAGAAAACGTAAAAGGTATGTATTCACGTTTAAACATATGTATGTACATACCGTGGGGGGAAGAATCCCTAGTTACGCACTGGTTCGCTTCTAGGGTGTTCGGAACCCGTACTAGTTCGCCTTCATTCTCTTTCACATGTTATCTACTGGCGAATTTGACATAGCGATGTCTTAGCGGTGGAAATTGTCCTCCGCTGAATTATCTTTCTGACAGTTTCGAATCAGTTGAGTATTCGACAGTTTGAATTAGATCCGTTTATTGCTACTATACTACTACTATACTACTATATAGCCCAAAACCCATTTATCGGAATTATCGATCATATGGGAGCTATATGTTATGTTGGTTCGATTTGACTAGCCACATTACGTATATAATATGTACCAAACCTGCAAAATTTTATGTTCCTAGCTTTTTAATTGCAAGAGTTATAGGCCAAACCCGTTTATCGGAACAATTGAATGTATGGGAGCTATGCGTTGTATTTTTTGGATTTTGTTGGTTCCGACAAATGATTAATATATTAGTAATATAAAATACAGAATTTCAGCCAGATAACTCTAAAAGTGAGGGACTAGTTTGAGACGGACGGACATAGCTAAATCGACTCAGCCCATTGCCCTGATCATTTCGGTATACTTATTGGTGGGTCTATCTCTTCTTTTTCTCATACTTACAAACATCCGACCAAAGTTATTTCATGTTCATGAAAGGTATAAAAACCTCAGAAATCAGTTCCTCATTTGAGTTCGTAGACTAATTTAGTAGATCATACAAACTATTTAAATTTTATTTAATATAAAATTTAGTTTCATATTTTCTTGCCAGATAAAACATAACAATTTTATTTCTCTTTTAAGATATTTATTTCCTGCATAGCTCAAAAACAAAGTATCTTGAAGTATATCTTATTGGAAATATAAGGAAATTTGGACATTGATAAACAAAAATTAATGCTCCAACCGCCCGTAGAAAAGAGTAATGTCGGGGATTTGACATGTTTGTGGTTTGTGAAGTCGAAAATAATGCACTAGCGAAAACGTGCCACGTAAAAGCAAAGCATTGCAATATTTTGCATTTTAAATGTGCGGAACACCTTCAGCATAGACGGCCCACGGCCTGGCTGTAAAAAAATAATCGGTTCAACACCTTCTACGCGATCCACAGTATTTCTGCACAGACCACTTTCCTGCGTAATAGGCCTTTGGCCGCGCAGTATTGCTGCGCAGAACAACCTATTCTTAATTTAGCAGTAAACATAATATGACGCCTCTAGCAACTATAGTGATTTGCATAATGTCATATTAAAACAGGCATTTTCATAGTCGGAATAAAAAAAGCTGTCGCTTGTCGCAATCAAATTTAAGTGTCTACTTAATTTTCATATTAATAATTGCCTATTGCACTATATCGTCTTGGAAATAAATGAGTCGATACATTTCAAAGTCGCTTAAGTCCACTGTAAGACAATTTTGGAAAACTGCGATTTTTTATTTTCTTGAAATATACTTTATGTTAGTTTCGCGAAGCTCTATAAACGTTTATATAAGAAAGCGTAAGAGCATTTTGTGAAGAAAAAATAATGGAAAATTAAGCCATTTTAAAATAAAAACAGTTTTAACGTTGGACTTATGCAACTTTGAAATACACCACATGGACTTAATTAGTTTTGAAAAAATATATATGTGGACTTAAGCAACTTTGAAATGCGATGTACAGGGTGGCTGATGAATTTTGCTACATTAAGAAACTCAAATAACTTTTTTTTCAGTGTATGGAATTCATTTTTCTTTTATTCATGTTAAAGCTCATTAAATTTTATTAAATATAGCTTAATTAGTTTTAAAAATAATGGAATTGGAATGCCCCCCCTGCTCGTCGATGCATGTGCGGCATCTTACCAAAAAGTTGTTCATTACTGCTTGGAGAGTTGAGACAGGAATAGCCGCAATTGTTTCTCGAATGGATTGCCTTAGTTCATTCAAATTTGTTGGTTTTGCTTTGAAGACTTCCTGTTTGCAATAACCCCACAAGAAAAAGTCAGGTGCAGTAAGGTCAGGCGACCTGGGTGGCCAACGGAATGTGGAGTTTCTGGATATCAGCTTATTGGGAAATTTTCGTCGCAATTCTGTCATAACAGGTTGGGCTATATGAGGAGCTGCACCATCTTGCTGAAACCACACAGAGTTGAAAGAAATTCTCATTCGGCGTAATTCTGGATAGAAAAACTCTCTCAACATGCTCAAGTAACGGTCTCCAGTAACCGTAACGGTGTGACCGTTTTCTTCGAAGAAGTAGGGCCCGACAATGCAGCGTGATTAAACTGCACACCACACTGTGACACGAAGTGGATGCAATTCCGTCTCATGGAGTATCTGTGGGTTGGAAGCACTCCATATTCGACAATTTTGTTTGTTTATGTTGCCGTTTAAATCGAAATGGGCCTCGTCAGACATGAAAAGACAGTTCAACATGTTTCCTCTTCCACCATTTGAAGCATCTTCTGGCAAAATTCCAAGCGAATCGGCAAGTCTGCAGCGTTCAGTTTGTTGGCCATTTGAATTTTATATGGGAATAAGTCCAAATCTTTGTGCATAATTGACTGTAATGACTGTCTGCTTACACCCATTTGAGCAGATAAGCTTCTTGTCGAAACACGTGGATTGTTTTGTATGGCAGCAGCTACAGCAGCGATTGTTTCCTCCGTTCGAACTGAAGGGTTTCGATGGTAAGGTCTTCTGTTGACTGTCCCATGCTCGGCAAAATTGTTTACAAGTCTTATTATGGTCCATCTGCTCGGAGGATTGCCGCCAAACGTGCGCCTATACTCTCTTTGAACCGAAACTACGGACTCCAGTGCGTGATAGCGGCCGACAATCCAAATTCTTGTTTCAGTGTCCCAGTTATCCATTTTTGTTAAAAGTAAAAGTCAATCTGCAAAATAAAAAAAAAATTTACCAGATTCATTAAATAAAAAAAAAGTTATTTAATTTTCTTTTGGTAGCGGCTTTCATCAGCCACCCTGTATAACGCAACAGAAATCTCAAAAAATTCTACAAGTGCACTTTAGCGACTTTGATATGTATCGACTCAAATATTCTACTTATTTTAAAATATAAAATACAAAAACTGAAGTTTCAGAAGCTAATGTTATTCGTTAAAGAACATTATAAGAATACTAATTTTTTCCAAATACGAATCCAAAAGCCTTTTAATGATGACACTACTGCCAACAAGTAAGTTACTTTTGCAAACAGATGCTACTTCGGGCTGATAAACCAATTGAAAAGTTAAATCCTCTCTCGATTGATGAAAATAACACTCTAAAAGTCACTCATCGCACTCGTCCTGCTATATACGAGTAGTGCAGAACACTAGTTTGGGTCGATTTAATAACCGATATCGCGCCATCACTTTTTCGATAGGTTTTGGGCTCAGTTCCACTACGCATACCCAAAAAAATTAGTTTCGAGCCTGTGAAATTTAATTTTTTTGACTTTGATTTTTAAGGTTTTTTTCATGACCTACTAAAAAAATTTTCATTTGATTTTAAAATTTTCATGTATACCCTGTCCGACCCAAAAATGTCCGCTAAAAACCTTGGTGATAACAGTTTTTTGAAAAAAAAAAATAAAATATTTTTTGGGTTTTGGGAAGTGTTTTGGTCAAAAAATTTACCCTTTCGCCATTTTTTTTAAAGGGTTTTTCAGCATATATGCAAAAATGTTTTCGATGAAAACGAATTTGTCTCATATTTCCTGTACTACTTAAATTTATTTGCTAAAAACGTTAGCGATAACAATTTTTGAAAAAAAAAAATTTATGTTCGGGTTTTGGGACTTGTTTTGGTCGAAACCCCGACTTTTTCAATTTCTTAAGCATTTTTTTTGATTTTCAAGGCTCCAAATCAATTTTTTTGTATTTTTTTCCGTGTCAATTGGCATAGTTCCAAGTGAATTCATGCGCTAAAGAAGGCGGTAAATGCAGTTTTTTGAAAAAAAAAATGTATTTAATGGAGTTTTAGAAGAATTTTGGTCGAAAAAAGGACTTTTTTAGATTTTGCATTAGCGAAACTCAATTTTAGCATTCATTTGGCAAATGTAAATGAAAAAATAAATGAAATTTCTTTCTTTTCTCTTCTTGATGCGATTTCAAATGTATTAGTGATCGATATTAGTGACCGATATTCAGACATCAATGTCGATCGTTGATACTCATTCAACAAACGTAGGTATATGTGGTTTTAGCGTCACTAAACAAAATCATATAAAGTTTTTTCATGTTTCATTCTTTCGACAAAATAAGTGTAAAAAAACAGTTTAATAAAAAATAATCGAAAGTAAAGGTACGTAATTACAGTAAATTTATATGAAAAGTACATTTTAGTTGATCAAGCTTTACATTTTTTTGCGGTTGTGTGGTGTAAATATTATTTTTCTTCTTTGCCCTTTCGTGAATTATTTGTGCATGCCACAGTGAAAAAGTGAATACTTGAAATATATTAAAAATTCGTGGTGAAAATGTTTTAATTTTTTTTCAATTAATGTGCAATTTAAATTTTGTTTTGTTAGGAGGCATAAGGAACGCAATATGGACGAAGGAGCATCATCATCATCAGGAAATGTAGAGCACAATGACAGCGAATAGAAGAAGCAACAACGTCAGCACCGCCATTAGGCACCTTGCATTCTGATAATGTGGAAGTATTCGGTCCAGCAAGCGATCTAGATGAACTTTCTTTGCCAACTGCATTCGATATTCTGATCAGATCAGAAAGACAAATAAAATGTTCACATACAAGCCATTCACACCAAACGTTTACGATAAACTTATAGAATTTTGGAGCAAATTGAATATCGATTTATTGGATAAAAGAGCCGTCATAAAAAAAAACATGCATTACTTGACAAATGCAAGGAATTGTCTAGGTACGGGCGATATTTGGAAAAATTTCAAAGTTTCGTTGATGGTACAAAGAAAATATTCTTCATCGCACAATGCAAACGCCCACTGCAAACACATATATTTGCAAATGTGGTAAAATTCCCGATAACCTCAAAGACTTTATTTTTGACCAGCACAACGATAGAACACTAACAATACCTGTTGTTGAGGATCCTTCAGAGACAGAAGTGTCTACAATACCACCATCATTGCCACCATCTGATGATGTAAGGTATCAGCAAACTCCCTCAGATTTGCAAGATGATACTCCAATGGATGTGGTTGATACATCGACCGAATAACATTATTTTCCAAGATACAGTATACCAAAGTTTGCAATGATGTGCATCTTGCCTAGCGTCAGCTTTGTTTGGACATTGGATGGAAAGATGATCAAGGCCAAACCATTGTTTGTGACAAAAACAAAGTAGACAGAGAAAGGAGAAAACTTAGATCGGATGTTCTCTGCCGACGCACAATAGGGTGCTTCGAAGCATTTTCGTTTGACGGTCGAAAAGACGACGCATTGACTCAAATAAAAGTTGGCGAAGCTTACTATTCGCAAATGAAGAAAGAGTCGCCTTGAGGCTTCGTACAAGAGCCGAACAACCAATTACTTGGTTATGTCAATTTGGCAGGCAAAACTGATTCCGCTGAAGCGAAACATGGCGCTTTGAGGAATTTTGTGAAGAAAATCAGATTCCTCTTGATAATTTAATTGCCATTTGCTCTGACGGCATAATTTCAATAAATAGTTCAAATTAAGGTTCAAACAAAAATTTCACTGTGTGTTAATTAATGACGTTATTACGTAAAATTTACACATACCATTGTCAAATGAGGGAAAATTTTTGAGCTGACGCTTATCATAGTGATGACTTAGATAAGGAAAATATTAAAAATGATTTTTATTTGCTAAATGAATGCTAAAATTGAGGTTTGCCAATGAAAAAGCTAAAAAAAGTCCTTTTTTCGACCAAAATTCTTCTAAAACTCCATTAAATACATTTTTTTCAAAAAACTGCATTTACCAACTTCTTTAGCGCATGAATTCACTTGGGACTATGCCAATTGACACGGGAAAAAATACAAAAAAATTAATTTGGAGCCTTGAAAATCAAAAAAAATGCATACAAAATCGAAAAAGTCGGGTTTTCGACCAAAACAAGTACCAAAACCCGAACATAAAATTTTTTTTTTCAAAAAACTGTTATCGCCAACGTTTTTAGCACATAATTTTAAGTGGGACAGGAAATATGAGACAAATTCGTTTTCATCGAAAATATTTTTGCATATATGTAAGAAACGGACTTAAGGTACAAAAAAATTAAAAGGGCCAACTTGCCCTGGGAAGGAAACACAAAATTGAGTTTTACAATAAGCACTACTATATTTAACACTACTAATCTAATTTATCACAACCGTTCCTTGTCCCGGACTCAACTAACTGGTTCCGTGGCCGCTGCTGCCCTTTATAGCCAATGTCCAGCAGCGGCGTGCGTGTTGCGCAATTGTTGACGGCTCGTTGCTTGTGAATATGTTCCGCCGTTTGTTCCCACAGGTGCGTTATGCATTGATTCTATTTCAGAAGCATGTGAAATAGAATTATGCTGACGGTGCGTCTGGAGTAATGCAGCAGCATACGTATTAACTGCTGGTATTGACCATGGCCTTGAATTTGGGTGTTACGTTACCGTGCGACGTGGGAACGTACTTATGCTGACACTGCGGCACGTGTGATGGGTGAGTATGGGACCGTTGTATGTTGTGAAATACAATTGTGATGAGTAGGCAGAATGCGTTGCGATCAAACGTGGGAGCGTTGCAAGGGGTGAGACTGGCGTGTGTTAACTCTTCCCCGCTTAAGGATCTGCGTCCCGCGGATTAGGCAGATGAGGCTTACCCTCGTGTTGCCGTCCTCGAAAGCTTCTGTTTAGTAGTGATATCTTTAGCTCAGGGATCTTTACACCGGTCGTTATCTTCTTCCAAATTGCCAAGATGAGTAACGTGACCAGAATAAAAATTATGATTTCAGAGGTAATCAATACGTTGGTCTTCCTTCCGAGAAATTTAAGGAGCTTAATGTTGCCTGTGGTCATTTCGTGAACAAGGTTTATGTTGATTGCCAGAGTTTTGTTCCTGACGTTAGTAAGAATGGGCGGTAGTAGCTGTACCTCGGATTTGCTTGTACTCCAAAAGGTTTGGTTGAAAATTGTAACGGATTCGTTGTTCATCTGTAATATGAAAGAACCAGTTAAGTACTCAGAGGTTTTATCTGATCCTATGCTGCCATTGAAATTGTTGAGGAAAATAGTGTCCTCTTTTATAACTTCAATTGTGGACTCGTTGTAGGTAAGGTAACGACAATTAGCATCTCCCCCTTTGATGAGCCGAGGGAAACAATCTTCTTCTGCAAGTAGGTCAAGCGTCTTTTGCTCACAAATCATAGCTGCTGTAAGATAAAGGCAGTTTCCCTTGATGCCATATGTTCGCTGTTGGTTTACCAGGATTGTTGAGGTGTTCAATTCAACTTGATGTCCGTGTTGTGTGATAGCTCGGGCGATTAGATGATTGTACCTTGTTTCTGTGACCTTTGGCATCGACACAACGTAGATTAGGAGGGTGCCGTTCGTGAAGATTGAGGGTTTGCTATATTCTATGGCCTCGATCACGTTGCTGTAAGGAAGGACCTCGACCTCGCTTATGAGCCTGTTAATTTCCTCTTTGCTTAATAGGTTAGTATTAACTACGCCGGCCTTGGCCATTTGACAAGCACGGACAAGCTCGTAAATGCCTTCTTTGAGGATCATTATTTTCCCTTGGATTTCCTGCATGATTTTTCCCATCCTGGTACGTTCATGGACATCATTCGTAACAGAGACGGCTGCGTTGATCACCTGCAACAACTCGTGAGTCGTTTGAAATATTTCAGAGTTTACCTGATATTGTTGTTCATTGTTGCTCAAAAGGGTGTCCTGCCTTTGGAGTACTTGGTCCCAGTCAGTTGCATCGGGCGAGCCGGCGATCCATTTCCATGCCGAGCCAATCCAGTTGATCGATCGTTTTGTTCGGGTCAGCTCAGGACCTCTGAAATCTTGCAGATACGTCTTTATTTTTGATAGGTGATAATTTAGCACATCGGTCATTGGATCGGTTTCATTGAGGTTGGCGATAGCATATTTTAATTTGTCAAAAATTCTGTCGCATTTCTCCAGATCTATGCTGTGGATGAGTTTAAAATGCCCGTCTATAATCCAGCCATATCCATCGCGGATCGTTACAATCGGTGAATCGATGCTGAATAAGCTATATGTTTCGGCGGTTGCTCCGAGGACAAGGAATACGAAAATGTTTAGTTTAATATTATTCTTATTTTCGATATGCTTTCGATTGAACATTATTAAAATTCGGTTATCAAATTCTTACTGTAAAATTAGATAGAAATCAACGTTAGTATACAAAATAATGAACAATAGCAAAAAATATTAGTATAAAAAAAACTACGTGTTCTACATGTTTGAGTTACTAGCGGGAATTACTTGACATATACATTTTTGTGTACATGCTTCTTATTTAGCGATGGAGAAATTCTTTAATTTTTAATACCATTTTTTCAAGTTTAACTTGTTTAGCGATTTGCAATTAAGGAAGATTTCTTAAGTTCTAATATTATTACTAATGAGTGGAGTCCGGGAAGTTAAGGGCCATGAAGGGTTTATACAGGACCAGGAAGTGATGTTGGGAGTGGAAGTTTCCGACAATTAGTTTTTCAGTTACTGTTAGTTTATTAGAAAGCATTAGTAAGTTAATAGTGTTTTGTTAGATTAGTATTGGTTTTTTGTTTTTTCTGTTGCGGATTAGTAAGATAGCTTTTTAGTTTAGTTTGTTAGTATTAGTAAGTTTTCTCTTTTTTCGAGGAATGTTTCCCCTTTTTTTTCTTCTTTCCTTCTTTTTTTTATTTATATTTTCTTTTTCATTATTTTTTATTTTTTTTTTTTTTATTATTATTATTTTATTTTGAGCAGTGCGTACACCATATAATAAGTAAAATTATTAATTTTGCATCGGAATATAGGCGATTTCCCAGCTGACGGAAGGGTCCCGGTGATCCCTGTTAGCCATAAGCGTTAATGATTACAAATGGCCTACTCATGGTACGAGCGCTTCACGTCAATTAAAGCAAAGACCTTGTGGTGGAGTTGAACCACACCGATCGTCGTCATCCGGACCACCGAGCTATTTGGAATTGAACCAACATCTGACTTGGATCGGCTGCAAAAGGATTTGCACCCAAGCCCTGGGACCAAAGGATCTAAGCATAGGATTTGCCTTATGACCAATGTTATCTCAGACGTTTTTAACGTAAATTTTATGGAATTTCTTTCCACTTTCGGTTATAATGGTTGCATTTCTATTATTTGCAACATTTTCTCGTTTGTAAATTGGCTTATGTTTGCCTTTAAATTGTTTATTGGCTATGAATACGCCATCTCCAGTTTCAAAGTTTCTGGGCTCTCTGCGACGAGCATTAAGCCTGGCATTCCTTATTTCTTGTTCATGCAATAACAAGGCTTTTATGTTTTCATGAGTTTCTTCTCTAAAATTTGTTAAATTCTGGTAGTTTATTCGGGCAGTTCTATTAAAAAATATGTCAACTGGCTTCTTTTTGGGGACTGAATGTATAGAATTGTTATATCTATCAACAGCGATGGAAACTCTTTCCTTAGGAGAAAGTCTGGTGTTGGGGTTTGATATATTTCTATATCAAGAGACCTAATATAATTCAACACCAAAGGAGTAAGAAGACCTCTCTCGTTATCCATTACCAACATCCTTGGAACTGAAAAATAATGTAATACATCTGTGAGTTTCCTGCGAAGATATATTGAAAATTTATTTTTAATTGGAAATAATTTGGCAAATTTTGAAAATTTATCTATGCAGCTTAAGAATTTCTGCTTCTCAATTTCAAATAGGTCGATATGCAAAATTTCGCAAGGATAGGTTGGTATTGGTGTGGGTTGAATATAGGGTTTTGCTGGGTGTCTGTCATATTTGTTTAGTTTGCAGACATCACACTGAGCGATGTATTCTCTAATCTGGCGAGCCATCGCAGGGAAATAGTATTTTTCCAGAATTTGCTCCCTATTTTCCCTGCCATTCCTGTGAGCTCTACGGTGCTCTTATTCAATTATATTAAAAATTCTGTCCGCTATTGTTACATCTTCAACGATTCGTTGTGTGATTCTTATCTTGTACCTACTGAAGCCATTGACATAAACGTTTTGTAATAAGTAGAGAAGTTCTTCGGGTATTTTTATCCCGTTTATAACGTTGGGATTGAGACATTCTTTTAATGTATTGGTGAGGTTGTCAATCTCAAAATTTGGCAGGGATATGAAATGTCTGTGGTAGCCAGGATGTGGCTCTTCGTGGCATCGGGATTCCCGACCTACCCTAAATATAATTTGGTTGCGGAAGGCGTTTAAGGGAGCCTCTACATGAGGGATGAGATCGGTGTTATCCTGTTCGGCTGAATGCATGGTTCCTTCAGAAGGGGCGATTTCAAGAGGATTTCCTGCTTCGCTGTCGGCGGGCTGAGCTATGATGGAATCCGTTAGGGCGTTAACTTCTGTTTTGAGTCTGGAGAGGGCATCAGCCACTAAGTTTGATTTCCCCGGTTTGTAAATAATCTCACAGTTGTACTCCTCTATGCGAGCCTTCCAGCGCTTTAGTTTCGCGTTGTAGTTACGAGAGCTCAAAGAAAACGTGAGAGGCTGATGATCTAATCTTTTTCGCGCCATATAAATATGATCTTAGGTTGTCGAGCGCCCATACGATCGCAAGCATTTCCTTCTCGTTGGTTGCGTAGTTCTCCTCTGATTTGTTAAGGGAACGAGAAATAAATGCTATGGGTTTATCTTTGCCTATATCACCCTGAGATAGCACTGCACCGATGGCGAAGTTCGAAGCATCGGTAGTGAGGTTGAATGGCTTGTCGAAATCAGGGAACGCCAATACATCAGCGCACACTAAAAGTTTCTTTAAGTCTTGGAAGGCCCGAAGGGCTTCCTCGTCAAGATTTATATTTACCCTTTTAGAAGCGTTGGCTCTTACTTGCGCGTGTTCGCCGCGTGTGAGATTAGTTAACGGTTTCGCTATTTTAGCGTAGTCACGAATAAATTTCCTATAGTACGACGTCATCCCTAGGAAACTCTTGAGATCCTTCAAGTTCTCAGGCGGCAGAATAGAGTTCATTGCCGCAACCTTCTTTGGGTCAGGACGCACACCACCGGATGTAATAACGTAGCCTAGGAACTCGACTTCTACCTGAAGAAAACACGTTTTTTCTAAATTTACCTTTAGATTAGCCTCTAGCAATCTCGCAAATACTTTTTCCACATTTTGCAAATGATCGTCGATGTCCTTCCCAAATACAATTATATCGTCGATGTACACGTAGCAAATTTTACCAATATATTGCTTCAATACATCGTCGATCATCCGCTGAAAGATTGCAGGGGCATTCTTTAAACCAAAAGGAAGTCGCAAGAATTCATACTTCCCGTTCATTGTCGAGAAGGCAGTTTTGGGGATATCGGATTCCTTTATTGGTATCTGGTGGAAGCCAGACGTCAAATCTATGGTGGTGTAATATTCGGACTGACCAAGACTACATAAGGTTGCATTTATATCTGGGATAGGATATGTATCGGAAATCGTCACCGTATTTAATCTTTTGTAGTCTACCACCATTCTATACTGTTTTTCACCATTCGCCTTTGGCTTTTTCGGCACTACCCAAATTGGGGAGTTTGTAGGGACTTTTTGAAGGCCGGATGACACCTTCATCGAGCAGTTCATTTATCTGTCTTTCTACTTCGTCCCTCATACACGCTGGGTATGGGTAGCTTTTGCTGTAAATGGGTTCCGAGGTGGATGTTTTTATTTCGGCAAGGATATTTGTATCTACGAGCTCATTCCCGTTTAGGGGTTTAAATAATTAAACATATTTCCTAAGTATAGTATCGACCTTCCCGTGAATTTCAGGAGACAAATCCTTACCTAAAGTAAAATTAGCACTGCTAGACAATCGTGCCCTGAGTGGAATTTTATAGCTATCTATTTTAAGGAAGTTATTCCTTCTGTCTATCAAAGCGCCTAATTCTCTTAAGGTGTCATCTCCAATTATTCCGGAGAATCCACTTAATGTGGGAAGCACGAAGAACTCAAAGTCACTAGGATTGTCGATACTTTTAAATAATTTTAATCGTACCTTTTCTTTTATTGGTACAACACCGCCTACTGAAGTTACGTTAAAGGGTTTATCTACTGGAGTTGTTTTTGTTGTAATGTCCTGCTTAATAAAGTTTTTCTTAGCGCCAGTGTCCACTAAAAAATCCAGTACGCGGCCATCTGGCAACGTATATTCTAGGTATGGAACGCTGAGGATAGAAAATCCTCGGGTCTCTCCTCATCTACTAACTCCCTTTCACTAGTCTGCTCCTCCTTCCCCTCGTCTACTTCCTGTACTGTATGGAAAAGCCTTTGTTGCTTTCTTGGGAGATTATCGGATCCTGCCCCACGTTTGAAGGGGTTGGGGCGATTCATGTAATTTACTTTGCGTGTTTGGACTGAAGGATCCACCTCCATCTTCTCTACTGGTGGGCGTGACGAGGAACTTTAATTGTCACTTTTTCCGAAAGGACGATCGTTTCTGGGAAATACCGGACGATGGTCTTGAGAGCGCCAAGTAGGCTTTGGTGGCAATTGCGGAGATTTATTTGAAGAGTAAGGTGTGCTTGGTAAGTTATTGATAGGTACCTCCACCCGATTACTGCTGGTGGGGGTGCGAATGGAGAAATTCCTGAAATCGACGTTTTGTATCTCCAGGCACGCTGTATAGGCCTCCAGCAAGGTCTTAGGGCGCTGTATAAGCAACATCCTTGACAAATCTCCATTTAGGCCGCGGATGAACACATCCAATGCGCGGTTGCGGTACGTCTCTATCAGTACTTTTACCGTTTCGTCCGTGTAGGACTCGGTTTTTATTTTGTTAATGATTAGAGAGAACTGATGGTTCACCTGAGCGTAGAACTCATCAATTCTCTTTCCGTTCTGCCGGAGTTGGTGCAGTTGGTATTCGAGGGTGCGGACATCCCTCTTGTCTGCATAATGCAGAGAAAGGCGCTCTTTAATTTTCCCCCAATTGCTATCGAAAATATTATACGAAATTAAAGCGGAATCGGCAGCACCCCTCACTTTTTGCCTAATGTGCTGTAGAATTGCCCGGTACAGGGGCTTGCCTTTAACAATATCGAAGTCTGAGAGAATTACCTCTACGGAATGTACCCACGATACATATTGCACAGGGTTTCCGTCGAAGACCTGCAACTCCTTGACACAGTCAGGAAGTCGACTGATGTCCCTTATTTCGGCTTCAGTTGTGGGACCGTGTGCAATTACCTCCTCAGTTGGTTCTGGATGGCTGGAGTTTGATGACGTGGCCATCCTTGAGCTTACTGTATCTAGGTGCGTGACCCGTCTTTCAAGGGTGTTCATTTTCTCAAGCAGGGCATTAACAGCGCCTGTTAGATTGGTAACTGTGGCCCTGAGGTTATCCATTCTGAAAGAAAATAAGGAAGGCACAGACAGTTTCAAGTTTACTCACACTACTAGTTGTTTGGTCTTTCGTTTTTCACTTTAGCTGTGGCCCTAGATCCTTTTCGTTTTTTCACTGATTTGCCATTTAGCCGTGATGGCTTCTTTATTTCTTCGCCTTTTAGTGGCTCACTAGCTTCACTTACGCCTTAGCTTTTCCTTAGCTTTCTGGCTTTTCTATTTCTTGCTTTCTCGCTTTTTCCTAAAGCTCTTATACACACACTAGCTGGATAGCTTGAGCTATTTATTTTTCACGTGATCCTTATATTGCCTGTTGGCAGCTTTTCGCTTTCACTCTTTCACTTTCACTTCCTGGCCCCTGCTCGGGCGCCAGAAACGGACTTAAGGTCCGTTGATACAAAAAAATTAAAAGGGCCAACTTGCCCTGGGAAGGAAACACAAAATTGAGTTTTACAATAACCACTACTTTATTTAACACTACTAATCTAACTTATCACAACCGTTCCTTGTTCCGGACTCAACTAACTGGTTCCGTGGCCGCTGCTGCCCTTTATAGCCAATGTCCAGCAGCGGCGTGCGTGTTGCGCAATTGTTGACGGCTCGTTGCTTGTGAATATGTTCCGCCGTTTGTTCCCACAGGTGCGTTATGCATTGATTCTATTTCATAAGCATGTGAAATAGAATTATGCTGACGGTGCGTCTGGAGTAATGCAGTAGCATACGTATTAACTGCTGGTATTCATGACCTTGTATTTGGGTGTTACGTTACCGTGCGACGTGGGAACGTACTTATGCTGACACTGCGGCACGTGTGATGGGTGAGTATGGGACCGTTGTATGTTGTGAAATACAATTGTGATGAGTAGGCAGAATGTGTTGCGATCAAACGTGGGAGCGTTGCAAGGGGTGAGACTGGCGTGTGTTAACTTGTATGCTGAAAAAACCCTTAAAAAAATGGCGAAAGGGTCACTCCCCAAAACCCAAAAAATTTTTTTTTTCAAAAAACTGTTATCGCCAACGTTTTTAGCGGACATTTTTTGGTCGGACAGGTTATACATGAAAATTTTAAAATCAAATGAAAATTTTTTTAGTAGGTCATGAAAAAAACCTTAAATATTAAAGTCGAAAAAAGTCAAAAAAATGAAATTTCGCAGGCTCGAAAATAATTTTTTTGGGTATCCAGTTTCTTCGCTGCACGGAGCCTGACATTGTCACCGACCAAATCCTCGGCAACTTTATTTACGACGTGGACAGCGCAGGCGAACATGGAATTAGACGTCTACGTCGACGGCATTAAGCTTCCGACTGTCACACACCCCAAAATCTTAGGGGTCAAGTCACTAGCTGGCAGTACTTCGGGTAAAGACAAAGAAACGTTACTGGCAACGTACAAGGCAATCGGCCAGCCGGTTCTGAGCTACGCGACGCCAATATGGTCGCCGGGGTTAGCAGACACACATTGGAGGAGGCTGCAGGCCTGCCAAAACACCGCACTCAGAACTGCCACGGGGTGCCTCCTTATGTCTCCTGAGCACCATCTTCATAATGAGGCAAAAATGCTCGATGTCAAAGAGCACTGCGAGATGTTGACCAGACAATTCCTGTTCAACTGCCATAAACCGCAGCATCCGAACAGGACCCTGCTCAACGAAAATCCGCCTCCCAGGAGAATAAGGAGTCACCTCCGTAAGCACTATGACGAGATCCGGCATCACATTTTCTCGCCGTTTGATCCAAAGGAGCACCGGCGGGCCCTCAACCTCATCCACACGGAGTCGGTAAACTCCTTTGTCAGGTTACGCCCAGTGAATGCAGTCCTACAGGCACAAGCTCCACCTGTTGCCGACGAGGAACGCGAACTGCCCAGGGAGACAAGAGTCACGCTGGCCCAACTTCGTTCTGGATACTGTAACAGACTAAACTCTTACCTATCCAGACTGAACCCTGACATGCCAAATGTCTGCCCGGCATGCAGCGTGTCTCCCCACGATACTAACCATCTGTTCATCTGCTCAACTGAGCCCACTCTTCTAACATCAATTTCACTCTGGTCCACCCCTGTTGAAGCCGCGAGGTTTCTTGGACTACCGTTAGAAGAGCCTGATGACAATGTTGGATGGGGGGTGACATCCTAGGCAGGTTAAGTAGTCGCTACAACAACAACATCTTTTGAGGATGCTTTGGGAGTATCAATCCCGCGATTTCTTCAATTGGCGGCAGTTGGCGCAACGAAAAAACGACTGGCGAATTATGTTGGATGGCCAAAATCGACCAAGCGGATAGATGACCATTCAAAGAAGAAGACAACCGCTGCCGGTTTCGAACTAGTGAAAATCTAGTTACTATAGCAATTTTATCTCTAGTTCTGGAACAAAAATTGTTCTCACTACCTACTGGCTTCCCCACAGGGTATGTATATACCCTACAGTCAACAGCCAAGTATTCGCCATACATTCTAGTCCATGAACTAGGATTTTGTGGCCTTATTCACACCAGCTCGTTTTCTAAGCAACGACTTTAGATACATATAGGCACAAGGTAAGAAGAAAACAAATCAGTATTCGGATAACAATCGCAAAAAACATGCTTCATTAGTTACTGAAACGAGACTAGTAAAGATAATTTACTGGTACACTGGTCATCCTCAATCCTGTCCAAATCCAAAAAAAAGTGCTGCAGAAGTTCGAAAAACAAGTAGCTGCAATTGCAAACGTCAACATGGATTCATGGGCGCCTTAGAAGAAGTGGGTGTTTTATTTCAAAATAATAAAAAAAAAGGTTTTAAAACATATCTTTCTCTATTTGACACTGTGACTACCAGTGAGTTTAATACGTGAATCTGATGGCTGGCCTTATTTATAAAGTTAAAGAAGACGTAAAATCTACGTTAAGTGTACCTAGCGAAATGGAAGAGAACATTATAAGGCTGATACATGAAAAAATTGGGCATCAATCCGTTGAACTAATCAATTAATGAAGCAAAAAGTTGAAAAATTTGTACGAAACTGACTCAAATGTATTATTTATTCAGAACCAGTACGACTAAATAAACGAAATTTACATATATAATACATTTCAAAGTCCCTTGCCTTTCGATACAATTCATGTTGACCACTTTGCTCCTCTGCCTTCAGGCAGGTGGAACGTGTAAATCGGGGTTTGAAAACGATGTTAGGTAAGCGCAGTGATCCACTTAACCATGCAGATTGGACAAGGAAATTTTTCAAATGGAATTTCCTATTAATAATTCAGTTCACAGTAGTACGGCAAACTCTACCAGTAACGTTTTATTCGGCGTTGAATAGAGAGGGGAGAAATTTGACAATTTTACAGAGTACCTTGCTAATAAAGTAAATGTAAATATTCCGCACAACCTTGATCAGATTAGAGTAAATGCCTCTCATGCAACCAAGAAAAAACAAGAATATAATTGTAATGAAACGTGCTCAAGGCCAAGAATAATAACTTTTCACTTTATAATTTTTATGAAAATTATTGTTAATTTTTTTATTTTTTAAAAATCATTTTCTAATTAAATATTAAAAGTTTTTTAATTGAATAGAGTAGGAACAATTTTTAGAGACAACCGCCATAGCTTTTCTTATAGATCCATTTCGGAAGCTTTTTTCGGATGTCTTTTTTCGCAGATCTGTTTTATCATCATCATGATCATACTACAAACTGTCAGATGGCGGAAGTGGTTTATGTATATGGTAAAGAAGAATAGAATAAGAAGTTTAGATGACATCAAACCCACCGTATTATTAGCTTAATGGTTAGCAATGCCTGCCAAAAATTCTCTGATGAAAAGCTTTAGCAGCTTCCGAAATGGATCTATAAGAAAAGCTATGGCGGTTGTCTCTAAAAGTTTTTCCTACTCTATTCAATTAAATTTTAATAATTAATTAAAAAATGATTATTAAAAAATAAAAAATAAAACAATAATAATTTTCATAAAAATTAAAAAGTCAAAAATTAGTATTCTTGACCTTGAGCTCGTTAATGAATACTTGAAAATGTACAAGCCCTAAAATCAACAAAAATTGCCATAACAACAGAACAAACTGTAAACGTCGTTATGCATGTGAGACAGATATACTTGACGGTTATTATTCTCACCATCACTCTATATATGCGAGAAGGGCCTATTCGATTTGCTCATATTGTCAGTACTGACTGTTATATAAAACATGAAATGACTATTACAAAGGAGTATTTTACAAATTCCTCAAAGTTCTAATCTGACGCGCATTCAACTCTCGTTTCCTTTGTTGGACGTCACACGGAATTTCAAGCGTAGAGAAAGAGCTTAAATTAAATTCAGCTCTCTATAGAAATCATTTAGGGTTACACGATTTTCGCTTCTGAGTAAAGCACTAACATTGGGACGATAATCCCTCTGGCAAAATTTGACAGTTATACGAGGTGTGTTCAAAAAGTATCGCGAATTTTGTGTTTTTTCAAAAATTATTTATTTATTCATGAATATCTATTTTGTCCCCTTCAAAGTAATCCCCATGAGATATTATACACTTGTGCCAACGGTTTTTCCAATCTTCGAAGCACTTCAAAAAATCATTTTTTTGTATCTTGTTCAGCTCCTCCTTCGATGCCGTCTTTATCTCGTCAAGAGAAGCGTAACGTCATCCTTTCATGGGCCTCTTCAGTTTAGGGAACAAGAAAAAGTCACAGGGGGCCAGATCTGGGGAATACGGTGGCTGCGGCATCATTAGTGTGTTGTTTTTGGCCAAAAAGTCGCGCACAAGCAACTATGCGTGAGCAGGGGCGTTATCGTGGTGCAAAAGCCAATTTTTGTTCTTCTTTGCACATCTTCTCGGCCTTCTGAGAACATTTTGTACCACCGATAAACGTTGCTTCGGTCCAAGGTAGCTTCTCCGTATGCCACAGTCAACATTCGGAATGCATCCGCGCACTTAATTTCGTTTTTCACACAAAATTTGATACAGGTTCTTTGATCCATTTTTTTGAATAGGTAAAAATCGAAGACGATCCAAAACACGTGCAAGCAAAGGAGCTGTCAACAATTAACTGAACATTCAAAATGGCCGAGCTTGTCGGCATAAGTGAGAGACATGAGTACCAACATAACGCCACAAAAAATTCGAAATTCGAATATACGTAACCAGCGAAAATTCAAAATTCGCGATACGTTTTGAACACACCTCGTATACATGTACCTCCTCATAATTTCGAGGTTGAAATTGGCTGACCGAGCACAAATATCATGACATTCTTGTCGCTGGGGTTGATGGCGAAGCTAAATAGTTTTTACTGCCCAGTATTATGAACGCGAGGCACTCGGAGCAGCTTAGTAGGCTTAGAATATACCCGCGGTAAGTTATGCCTGTCGTCAAGATTACGTGGAAGTAGGGCGTTGTCACAGGCTAGAGGGTTGTAAACCCTGCTCAACGTCGATATCACTGCTGACGGTACATATACTCCAAAGGTTTCTATTGCCAATCTCAGAGTATATAAGCTAGTGACAGTACTTGCATATCACCGATGCCGGAGGCGTTATTATAAAGACCAAAGAAGAACTTAGTTGTCTGTATACGGCATACACGTGATATATATATTGGATTTATATGCCAACGGAAAAATACGAAATATAATGGCAGAAAAAATACATAAATTTAAAATTTATTCACAGAATATTTGCTTTCGCACTTGCTTTTTTCAGATGTCAAAATTTGCCTTTTCATTTGGCACAGCGAAATAGCAAATATACTCGTATTTACATCATAGAAAATTTGATCACCTTATTTTACCTCTGAGTAAAATGTTTCCGATTAACACACATCCTATATAGTATAATAAAATCTGTTCTGAACAGAATTTATTACACAAACGCCATAGTGGAATCACAAGGTGAAGTAAATAAAAAGAGAAAGAAAATGAACGCTATCTGAAACGGTAGGGATGTATTTTGTAGAGGGAAAATGGGGTGAAACGCCAAACAGTTTTTGCCCTTTTTGGTAGAAAGGGGGGAAAATAATTTATTAAACATGTTTGTATTTGATTTAGAAACAAATATGCTAAGTGCAATAAAAAAAGACTAGCACAGCTAAAAAATTCATATTAATGTCATTGAATATTTTCATTTATGGGTTTTCTTAAAATATAAAAAATTAGCCATTGAAACCCATATTGCATTTATACGATGTGATTACTATTAAATACAAATTCGTGAATATAAAAGTGAAACGACTGCATTTGCACATATATTATTGTTCAACTATGGTATCTTGAGGTCAATACCTATTGGAAGTCATTAATATTAAAATGGACTTTAGGTCTTTGGATTTTAGGACCACTTACCGAATATATATATAAAATGCGTTGTTTTTGAATAAAAAATTAAACGAAAAGACGTTATGAGTAAAAAAGTGGATTTGCAGGTATTTTCTTGCTCAACTAGAGTATCTTGAGGTCAGTACCTATTGGAAGTCATTATTATTAAAATCGACTTTAGGTCTTTGGATTTCAGGACCACTTACCGAATATATATAAAATGCGTTGTTTTTGAATAAAAAGTTAAACGAAAAGACTGGATAAGTTATATTTTGTTTGGCAGACTAAAAAGCAACACGACTTGAAATGGAGGGTCTGGTACGAGAAACGAATAATAAGTGACTGAAATCAGAAAGAAGAAGTTTAACCATATATACCTTCAAGACTTCAAACGCTTATTGAGATATTTGATGCGCATGTGCATTCTATATCCAAAGAAAAGTTTTTTCACTTCTGTTGGAAGTTCTATCTTTTGGCTGAGGTTCATGAGCTTCTCCGAAAAGTTATAGCTTGCGAACACGGAATCTCCATTTAACCTTTGGAACAAATGTTCTAATAAATTAGTTTTCCTTTTGAACCACATTGAAGGTTTTTTAAGGCCTCCATGGGATAACTTGTCTATCCACGTAAACGACTCATCGCTTGACTCATTTGTAGTCAAGTTTAGCCTCCGTATAATATATCCAGCCAGATACTCTAACCCGTCCTCTGCCAACTCATCCAGCGCGTCATCCTCGCACGGTAGTGGAAAACCTTTTTGATATAGGTGCCTGTACGAACGGGGCCCTGCCGCATGGAGTGTGAGTGTATTAGATATATCAAACCAGCTCCAGTGAACAAGCTGTTCGGGATGAGCCAGCTTTCTCAGTTGCCCTTCAGTAAACACTTGTTTTACATTGTTAACTAATGCCTCGTTTTCTGCCTTTTCAATTTTTAAAATTACATTCTCCAGCTCCATATTTCGAAGTTGCGACTTCGTTTTCACTTTCACAACTGAAAAATTGCATATATATACTATATAACGCGCAATTGTTTGTGTTGTTGTTGAGATATCTGTCTGTCGCCTCGGTGTACGGGTAACCCTGTCGAATTGTTTGTGTGGACAAATCTGCCTTCACACCGACATTCCAAACAACACGAATACATGTTTTTTTACCATTCGGGAATATGCAACTGTACAATAACTTTGGTAAAGTAAGCGAGACAACTGAACACAGCACGTGCAATACTAAGCACTACCTATTAGACCGTATAAACATATAAAATCTAAGATAGTTAAGACCTTATGCCATTTAGCCCCCAAGACTGGACCAAAAGAGAACTGAATGCATGTGTTGTTAATACATATATAAATACTTTTAGAACTAGTTTTAATTAAGGGTAATAAGTGAATGCATTTTGCAAAGATAAGCATTATAAAACATAAGTAAAAAACCATAAATTAAAGAAAACTGCACTTTGCAAACATATGCACCATTATACAAATATGTACTGTTATTCTACCGAGTCGCACGTGTCTTTTACTCTATAGTGAACACAATTATGTATGGATATTTAAATCACCATACTTAGCTTGTGTTGCAGTACTTCCTCAGCTGAATCCCAAGACGTTAGCAGTTCCACAGCCATTGGCACCGCTTCCTTACATAACAAACGTCGGTTTTTCGTTTGCTGAAAATCATTTTTCGAAAAGAGCAATTCGCATACTCTGGAGCTGTGTGTGAGTGCTACCCCGCTGCTTTTACACCACCTTTTCAGCCTCTTCTCATCCACAGGACCACTAAATAGGCTGAAACCCCTCGCCGTCCAAGTTTTTTTGCACAATGCGGAGCTCGGTCTTGGCATTATTAATAATTTTACGGGAAAGTTTTAATTTTAACGATTATTTTCTTTGAGAAATAGCAGCGGAATGTCAAATTATATTGAAATGTTGCAATACAAATTTTGCTGCTCAAATTTACCAGAAAATCCCCTTTCATACACGTAAAAATCTGAAAAAAGCAACACCTTGATAGAACAACAACACTGTTTTTCGGGGACAACATTGCCTCAAAATTTTCAGATAGCCGAATGACAGCACAAAGAAGAAATTAGAGCAAGACAACTGACAGCTTACTTCACCTTGTTTATTAAACTATGCACAAACGCAAAGATTTTTTACAAAAATGTAATTTATTTTGAAATTAAAACAAGTAAGGAAGGTGCTGTCTTCGACTGTGCCGAAGACTTTATACCTTTCATGAATACGCTTCACGGTTTTAAGTGTGCGATCCTTACTCACAATTAGTACAAACTCTACAAAACTGTTAATTTAAAGATACATAGCGCAAACACCATTTATCGGAACAATCGATTGAATGGGCGCTATACGAGGTGTGTTCAAAACGTATCGCGAATTTTGAATTTTCGCTGGTTACGTATATTCGAATTTCGAATTTTTTGTGGCGTTATGTTGGTACTCATGTCTCTCACTTATGCCGACAAGCTCGGCCATTTTGAATGTTCAGTTAATTGTTGACAGCTGCTTTGCTTGCACGTGTTTTGGATCGTCTTCGATTTTTACCTATTCAAAAAAAAGGGTCAAAGAACCTGTATCATGTTTTGTGTGAAAAACGAAATTAAGTGCGCGGATGCATTCCGAATGTTGACTGTGGCATACGGAGAAGCTACCTTGGACCGAAGCAACGTTTATCGGTGGTACAAAATATTCTCAGAAGGCCGAGAAGATGTGCAAAGAAGAACAAAAATTGGCTTTTGCACCACGATAACGCCCCTGCTCACGCATCGTTGCTTGTGCGCGACTTTTTGGCCAAAAACAACACACTAATGATGCCGTAGCCACCGTGTTCCCCAGATCTGGCCCCCTGTGACTTTTTCTTGTTCCCTAAACTGAAGAGGCCCATGAAAGGACGACGTTACGCTTCTCTTGACGAGATAAAGACGGCATCGAAGGAGGAGCTGAACAAGATACAAAAAAATGATTTTTTGAAGTGCTTCGAAGATTGGAAAAACCGTTGGCACAAGTGTATAATATCTCATGGGGATTACTTTGAAGGGGACAAAATAGATATTCATGAATAAATAAATAATTTTTGAAAAAACACAAAATTAGCGATACTTTTTGAACACACCTCGTATGTTATGTTGGTCCGATCTGGCTGATTTTCACTGCACACCTTACATATATAATAGTTAACAAAACAGCTCCGTTTATCGGAACAATCGATTGTATGGGAGCTATCCATTGTATTTGTCCGATCTTGCTGGTTCCGACAAATGATTACTGTTTTACAAAATGGCGGCCCCTTAGCAAATTTAATCAAGATGTCTCAAAAGCTGAGGGACTAGTTTGCGTTCAAAGAGACAGACAGACGGACGGACAGACGTACATGGCTAAATCGACTCAGCTCATCGCCCTAATCATTTCGGCATACTTATTGGTGGGTCTATCTCTTCTTCTTCTCATACTTACAAACATCGGACCAAAGTTGGAACACCATTTTATGTTATGAAAGGTATACAAATTATGAAATTCTCTTAGAGCGGTAGAATTGGAGCCGATTTACACGCTTCAAGTCTTGAATTCGTGTCAAGTCGTTTAAAGTGTTTCTTCCTATTTATTTCACTCGTCCTTGTACGCAGGTTTTTTGTTTCATAATTGCTTCAAGAAAAATTTACACATGTAAGGCGAGTAGAAAACACAAACGAAAACGTAGGTAGAATCACAAATTTCCTTGTGTGAAAGGGCTCTTAGGGCTGGTTTCATCACTTTTTCGGTTTCACCATCTAACTTAACTAAGTCACAACTTAGTCAGCCTGCCAGCTGACTTATTCTCGACTAAGTCAGTGTTGCTGTCGTTCAAAACCTAAATGTCAGTAATGCTCCAATTTGTTTTGTACTATGTCCCAGCCGGAAAATTCGTCAAGCATGACTTTAACGGCATATGCGTAGATGCATGTAAACACTTGTCTTCTAGCATGCAAACATTACGAAACTATTGTTTTTAATTAAGCGCTAAATTTAGTACCTTCCAACTGGGTGTAAAATCAATACATTCCTTCGTGTATGGCCATACATGTCCATTTCGCACGGGGGTTTTGGGATGCGCAGAGTTGCCTGGTATGAAAAAAGACTACTATGCATAAAACAGCTGATCGGGTTGTTGTGTTCAAAATTATTTAAGTCGCTCAGTTGGTGAAACCCAAAATTAAGTTAGTCTCGAATCTGTGCTAGCTTAAGTCACGACTTAGTTTTAGTCTTAGTCGCGTTGGTGAAACCGGCCCTTAATGATCTCTCAAGTTGCCCAACGAGAACAGTGACGCTCATTTAATATATCATATGAATGTCGCAGTTCAAAAGTGTCAACATTTGGTTTCAACATATTAAGAGCTTAAGGCTCTGAAAAATAGGAAAGCGCGATCATTTAATTTATATAAGAAATCCGGATTAAACAAACATTACTTACTGTACTCCATTCTACGTCAGAAGTACATAGATTTAAATACAAAGTACTATAAAGCTTATATCTCTATAACAAAAAGAGACAATATTCTCAATCCAAAGTCATTTTATGGTTTCGTAAATTCTAAAAGTGAAGTATCGGGGTTTCCCTCAGCCATGAAATATCAAGACATTATATCTAGCGATAATAAAGATATCGCAAATTTCTTTGCTCAATTTTTCACTTCTAACTATTCTGCTGTCACCAATTCAAACTTTCAAAATTATCCTTATAAGCTACACGGGAAAAACTTAATTAATTCACCAATTATATGCGCCAAATATGTTCTAATTTACCTTAAAACCTTAAAAGAATCTTTTAAACACGGTCCTGATAGGATTCCTACATGTTTCTTGAAAAAGTGTGCTAACCATATTTACCAGCTCCTTACTAATTTGTTCAATCTATCACTAAAGTGTGGTGTTTTTCCAACTGCGTGGAAAGTATCCTTTCTTCTACCGCTGCATAAAAGCGGGAGAAGGTCTTCTATACAACAATCGTGGCATAGCAAAGCTTTCTGCCATCCCAAAATTGTTTGAAGCTATTGTTACAAATCAGCTTACGGGTCCGATCTCTACGTTGATAGCTGACTGCCAACACGGGTTCAGTAAGGGAAAGTCCACAGTTACGAATTTACTTGAGTTTACCAGTCATGTCTCAAATAGCTTTAAAAAAAATCTGCACACCGACGTTATTTATACGGATTTCAGCGAAGCTTTTGACAAAGTGTGTCACTCATTACTTATTCATAAACTCGATCAGTTGGGCTTCCAGCCGAGTCTCAATCGCTGGATCTCTTCTTACCTTAGTGACAGGACACAAAGAGTAGTATTTAAAAATTTAGTATCCGATGTCATTTATGTATCTTTGGGGGTTCCTCAAGGAAGCCATCTTGGCCCGATTCTGTTCTTGTTGTTTATAAATGATATTTCTACAGTAATAAAATTTTCAAAAATGTTAATGTATGCTGACGACGTAAAGCTTTTTATGTCATTCGCGTCATTTGAAGATAGAAATAAGCTACAATCAGATCTAGATACACTAGTTACTTGGTGCGATTTAAATTATATGCCACTTAACCTTAATAAATGTAAACACATGAGTTTTTCGCGTGGAATTTCTCAGCCGGGTTCCTATACAATTAAAAATTATAGTCTTGAGCAAGTGTATGATTTTGTTGACTTCGGGGTTACTATGGACTATAAACTCAGTTTCAACCGCCATATTAACACAACGGTCAATAAGGCTAGAGGTGTCCTAGCATTCGTTAAACGATGGTCTAAAGAATTTAGCGACCCTTATGTAACTAAAGCCCTCTTCACTACATTCGTTAGATCGATACTTGAATACGGTTCTATAATTTGGAACCCGCGTTACCGGGTTCATGTAGATCGCCTTGAATCAGTTCAAAAACAAGTTTTACTATTTGCCTTAAGAGATTTGCATTGGGATCCCTCGTACAATCTGCCACCCTATACGAATCGTTTAAAACTCATTAATCTACACACACTTTCTAGTCGGAGGGAAATGCTTGGAATTATTTTTATGATTAAATTGCTAAATGGTTCACTATTCAGCCCATTTCTTCTAAGTGAAGTGAACTTCAATGTACCGTCTCGTCTTTCAAGGCATTTTAAACCTCTAGTCCTAAAACAGTGCCGAACCAATTTTCAGTTAAATGAGCCTTTTCGCTGTTTGTGTCAAGATTATAACTCTCTTTCTGGTAGATTTAGTATTTCAGACTCGCTTTTCAGCATAAAAAAATCAATTCTTTCTATCCTAAATTCATAGCTACTAATTGTTTTTTATTCTTTGACTTTTATTTTAACTTTTAACAATAATTTTATTCTGTTAACTAGTTATTTCTTAATGTATAATCTGTCCTATATCTACTTTACTTAGCTGATGAGGTTTTAGATCTCGACGATTAACAAACCAAAGCCTTTCAACGACTCGGCACGAACGAATAATCCGCGCGTTATGCGGATGCGCCCCTCGCGCCGGTCGGGCGGGATATGGTGGGTAATCCGTTGGTAATTATTATTATTATTATAATACACCTATAAGGATAAAATTTAGTGAATACATTGAGATTGAGGCATAAAATAAAATTTTCAAGGAATTTTTGAAAATGGGCGTGGCACCGCCCACTTTTAATTAAGTGAAATTTATAAATAATATTAATCATAAATCAAAAACCGTTCAAGATATCGAAAAGAAATTCAGCACGCAGGTTCCAGGTATGCAAGGAATGTTCCAGGAAAAAATGGGCGGGATCGGTTAAGGTGTACGCCCACTTTTATATGAAAGATTTTGAAGAGGATCGTAGATATATTAAATAGGCAATAACTTTGCGTAAAATAGCTTTACTCATTTATATTTCACTTTTAAAGTCTCCGTAAACAAAGAAATCCAAAAACTTAAAATTTTCCAAAATGGGCTTGGCCCCGCCCCTTTTATAGTGGACTATTCCACAAAACTTTTTATGCCATAACTCCGCCAAAAATTGATTTGTCGAAACGAAATTTGGGGCTAATGTTATATATATAAAGGTTACTGTTTGCTGTAAAAAAGGGCGAAATCGGTTAATGTCCACGCCTAGTTTTTTAACATATTTCTGAAAAATTTTTTTTGTAAAATTCAAAAAGCGATATTTCTACAACGAAGCAAGTTATATCAATCAGATTTTGCACACATAATAAGCTTTTTAAGAAAAACTCGACGTCGCGCCGCCCAGTTTTCAGCATAAAATTTCTGCTATTTTCAAAAGCAATCGCTTACAATTCAATATTGATATTTCAATGAAAATTGGTCAGCTGCTTCCCAGTAGTATGTATTATAATCCTGACAAAAATTAGCCAAATCGGGAAACATACCAGCAAAATATTCGGGTACGTAGTTAATAGCCCACTGCAATAGCGAAGTTATGTATCTTTTTTGATTTTCATACCTTTCATAAACATTAAATGTATGTAAGTATGAGAACAAGGAGAGAAAAGTTCACTAAAATGATCAGCACGATGAGCGGAGTCGATTTAGCCACGCCCGTCTCTCCGTCCGTCTGTCTGTCTGTCCATCTGTCTATTTGAACGCAAACTAGTCTCTCAGTTTTACACAAGAATGCTGAAATTCGTGCTTTGCTTTGGCCGTTTTATAATATACTGGCAAACCCGGTAGCCGTTGTTTTGACGTTTTGATACATAGAACACATCTGTATATAAAATGTCATTAACTTGAATCAAATAAACTTCTAACTATACCGAACTGCAGCGGGTTATGTTGTCAATCGGTGGCAAACGTAGGTCCGCAGAGTTCCGACCGCTTCTAATACTCGGCCTTAGGAGTTTTACAATTTTCCTGTAATCATCCAGTTTACTTTGCATGTCCTTGAACGCATTATGACCTGCTAATTGAATTGTGTGGGCAGCACATCTTACTATGGCTAATACGGAATTTAAGCGATCGTGTACTGATTCGTAGTAGTCATTTTCATTTTCTGAAGGTGCTTCTAGGTCATCATTTTGTAAAGCAGCCATTTCTTGCTGAAGTAGTTTTGAGGCTTTTATCATGTTTGCCCCATTGTCTGACGTTGTCGAAGATATTTGAGTAAGTTCAATTTGATACTCGTGCAGGTATTTTAATATTTCCTCTTTTGAAAACCGTGCTGTATGCCTCTTTTTTAATTGTATCATACGAATAGTGTTGTTAAAATCTTTTATGTATTGAATATTTATACCCAATATACTCTTTCCAATTAGAGTTGTCTGTCAATTTGAATGTCAATTTTTAAGCACAACATTTTCTTTGAAAAGCTTTGTTTCAAGATATTTTTTATATTTTTTGACATTAAGTTCACTTGATCCACTAGTTTTATTAATATGACCCATTGTTTACCATTCTCGAAGTTGTTGCCTTAATTTCGTTGAAATTGAAACACTCTATGTTTGATTAAACTTTAAATTATATACATATGTGACAAGAGCTCAATATAGCACTACATACCCAACCGGAATCAATGTGTTAACACAAAAATGTTAGGACAATTATAAAAGCTTAATAATTTCTAAAACGTAGGATGTTATTCGCCTTTTTATTGTACATAGCCTTAATATTGAATATTGTAACACTGTTCGAGAGAAAAGAATATATAGAATAGAAACCTTGACAATTTAAGTCACAGTATTGCCGATGCTCACAAATATATACAATGTATATGTTATATTATACATATATGATGCATTTCAGATTTTCGTACGCACATATATATATATATGCAGAAAAATCTTGATAGGGCTTGATATGAAATATGTCAATACTTGCAGAAAAACTCAATTTAGAAGTTATCTATTGAAAAATGATAAAATAAAGGAAAATATCGTCTGAAAAAAGTTTAAAAGATCCCGGGAAAATTTGATTAGAAAGTACGTAGTCTATTTCTTTTTTATTATATTCCGATGTGCTTTAATTTCACTCCACTTGTAAATAAACCTTGTTGTTAATCTTTAAATTGGCACAAGTTAAATTTCTAGTGTCACTCTCTCGCCCTCAGTAAATTTATAGTTTTAGACAAATTTTAATATGTTTAGTAAGGGAAGTACGAGATAGATCATAAAACCCAAAATCGGTTCTCCTTACATTTGAAAATAACGCAGTGACATTACTGACTAGCTGCTCTATTCATTGTTCGAAACAAAAAGTTCATAAAAAGATCCATAATGATAAATCAATATTGCGTAAAACGTAGAAATGAGTATTTAAACCGTTACCTTTGCATCCTGCAAAGTTTATCTTATTACTATTTCTTCCTATAAATAATACACTTAAAAAAACATATCTGATGGTAACATTATTCCAAATCCGTCCAAACTGGGGTACAATGACTTTTTAGATGGAATTTCCGATCTTTGCCTTAATCAAATAAATGTTACCGCTAACAAGTTTGGGAAAGTCTTAGATTTAGTTGTATGTTAATGATATAAACAAATTTTCTGTAAATCGTTGTGATCCGTTGGTTTTACCAGAAGACCTTTACCATCCTTCTATGGAAATAGTCTACGAAACCATAAGTAATGGCCAAGGCACTCAATGCTACTCATGTAGTAGCTTTGATTTTAACTTTTCCAAAGCAAACTACAAGAAATTAAATAAAGAACTGTCTAAATTAACTTGGCCTGAATTTGGTTGTGATATCACATTTCAATCAAACTAACTGCCTATTTGAGAAGTTCATTCCCAAACGTAAATTAACTTATGATTATCCTACGCAAGCTTGGTATACTAAAGAGCTTAAGGCTCTTAAAAATAGGAAAACGCGATCATTTAATTTATATAAGAAATCTGGATTAAATAAACATTACTTACTGTATTCCGATCTACGTCAGAAGTACATAGATTTAAATAAAAAGTGCTATAAAGCTTATATCTCTAAAACCAAAAGAGACATTATTCTCAATCCAAAGTCATTTTATGGTTGCGTAAATTCTAAACGTAAAGTATCAGGGTTTCCCTCAGCCATGAAATATCAAGACATTATATCTAGCGATAATCAATATATCGCAAATTTTTTTGCTCAATTTTTCATTTCTAACTATTCTGCTGTCACCAATTCAAACTTTTAAAATTATCCTTATAAGCTACACGGGACAAATTCAATTAATTCACCAATTATATGCGCCAAAGATGTTCTAATTTACCTTAAAACCTTAAAAGAATCTGTTAAATACGGCCCTGATAGGATTCCTACATGTTTCTTGAAAAAGTGTGCTAACCATATTTACCAACCCCTTACCAATTTGTTCAATCTATCACTAAAGTGTGGTGTTTTTCCAACTGCGTGGAAATAATCGTTTCTTCTACCGCTGCATAAAAGCGGGAGTAGGTCTTCTATAGAGAACTATCGTGGCATCGCAAAGCTTTCTGCCATCCCAAAATTGTTTGAAGCTATTGTTACAAATCAACTTACGGGTCCGATCTCTACTTTGATAGCTGACTGCCAACACGGGTTCAGTAAGGGAAAGTCCACAGTTACGAATTTACTTGAGTTTACCAGTTATGTCTCAAATAGCTTTAGAAAAAATCTGCACACCGACGTTATTTATACAGATTTCAGCAAAGCTTTTGAAAAAGTGTGTAATTTATTACTTATTCATAAACTCGATCAGTTGGGCTTCCAGCCGGGTCTCAATCGCTGGATCTCTTCTTACCTTAGTGACAGGACACAAAGAGTGGTGTTTAAAAATTTAGTATCCGATGTTATTTATGTCTCTTCTGGAGTTCCTAAAGGAAGCCATCTTGGCCCGATTCAGTTCTTGTTGTTTATAAATGATATTTCTACAAATAAAATTTAAAAAAATGTTAATGCCATATTAAAACAACAGTCAATAAGGCTAGAGGTGTTCTAGCATTCGTTAAACGATGGTCGAAAGAATTTAGCGCCCTTATGTAACTAAAGCTCTCTTCACTAGATTAGTCAGACCGATACTTGAATACGGTTTTATAATTTTGAACCCGCGTTACCAGGTCCATGTAAATAGATCGCCTAGAATCAGTTTAAAACCAATTTTTATATTTGCCGAACCAATTTTCAGTTAAATGAGCCTTTTCACTGTTTGTGTTAAGATTATAACTCGCTTTCTGGTAGATTTGATATTTCAGATTCACTTTTCAGCATAAAAAAATCAATTCTTTCTATCCTAAATACATATCAGCAAATTTTTTCTTATTCTTTGACTTTTATATTAACTTCTAACAATAATTTTATTCTGTTAACTAATTATTTCTTAATGTGGAATCTATCTTATATATACTTTACTTAGATCTCGACGATTAACAAACCAAAACCTTTCAACGACTCGGCATGAACGAACAATGCGCGCGTTATGCGGATGCGCCCCTCGCGCCGGTCGGGCGGGTGAAGCTTTGTTGGTAGGTCAAACTTGTTTAGACGGTTAAACAAACAGCTATTAAGGGCTGTTAACCTATAAAAGCTCATAGTATTATATTTACTTATATTTTTTGCAAAATATACTTAATACTAGTTTATAAAAAAAAAAACGAACAAAAATTCTTACAACAAAAAAGTTATTAACTTGAAATGGAAAAAGCTTTAAATGTTTGGTGTCAAAAGAAAGTGTATAACAAATGTTGCAATGTTTAATATTTGGCATGCTTTCCATTTGCTTTTATTACGCCTTGTAAACTACGTGGCATTTGGTTTTCCCGCAAAAGTAATACGGCTGTCCAATATAACATTGGGCACTACCAGCTCTGTCAGAATTGGGAAGGCCCTCTCCGAGCAATTCGAAAGTAAACGACGTTTCAGACAGAGTGAACCCCTATAGAGAGATTTCATTAATTTGATGCTGGAGAAAATAGTACAAGTTGTACAACTTAACCTCTTAACGTTATGTTATAAGAGCGGCAAATTGTTGGCGTTATTTATGGACTCCAAAATAGAAAAGAAGTGTGGGTTTGGTAGTGAACGAGGGAAAACGACGTGCAAGCGGTCATGAAGCAAAGACTCGGGGCGGGGAACAAGCATTTACAAAACAATATTGTAAGGCTAGGCAATTGAGAAGTAAAGCCCTCTCTCGACGAACGAAAATAACCCTCTATAAGTCACTTATTGTACCCGTCGTACCGTATGGTGCAGAAGCTTGGACTCTGACAACAAATGATGAGGCGGCTCTGGGGGTATGTGAGAGAAAGCACCAGGAAAGATTTTATGACCTGTATGCAGACACCGCCAGTGCAACGCATTTAAACCCAGCGGTCCCGTTGGCTAGGCCATATGGCGAGAATGAATGAAGATCCGACCCAAAAGGTATTTCCATCGGCACAAGCCGGTGGGAGCAGAGGAAGAGGGAGACCACCACTCCGACGGAAGGCACGGAGATGACTAGTATAAGCAAGCTATCGAAGTTTTGTTCCTTTGTTAAATCCGATTTTAGTTACGCAAAAAGTTCATTTAGAACATAATCTCCATATAGTCCAGTCATTTCCTAGTGAACTGAATTTTTGTATACATTAATCCCGTTTACCAAAAAATCGATGAAACAAACATCCACAGAGAAAAAGATCACTAACTCGAGAACAGCCGATGCAAAATTTCGTAACAAGCACACTTTAGAAGAAATTTTTCTATAGATGATACAAATATATCTACATAATACTTCCATATTGCTGTTGTTGTTGTTGTTGTTAACAGTGCTTCGCCCTGCCCAATGGGCTCGATCACTCTAAATTGTCATCAGGCTCTTCTAACGGAAGTCCGAGGAAATGCGCAGTTTCCACAGGGTTGGACCAGAGTGATGTGGGTGTTAGAAGAGTGGGTTCAACTGAACAGGAAAAGAGATGTATGGTATCATGAGGGGTCATACCACATGCAGGGCATGTATTTGGTATGTTGGGGTTCAGTCTGCATAAGTAAGAGTTTAACCTATTACAATATCCAGAGCGAAGTTGTGTTAGTATGACTCTAGTCTCCCTCGGAAGTACACGCTCCTCTTCAGCCAATTCAGGTGGTTGAGTATTAATAACGGGATTCACAGGCCGAGATCTGAGGGATCTGTCTACCGACTCAGTGTGGTCATTTAGAGCCCGTCTATGGTTCCGCAGATCAAACGGCAAAGAGATATGATGCCGGATCTCATCGTAATGCTTACGGAGATGTCTCCTTATGTCTCTGGGGGGCGGTGCTACATCCAAAAGATGTCGGTTTGGATGACTAGGTTTGTGACAGTTCAGAAGGAACTGTCTACTCAAGAGTTCCGCGTGCTCTTGAACATTGAGCAATTTTGCCTCTTGATGGAGGTGAGACTCAGATGACATAAGCAGGCATCCCGTAGCAGTTCTGATGGCGGTGTTTTGGCAGACTTGCAATTTCCTCCAGTTGGTGTCAGAAAGGTTGGGCGACCATATAGGCGCAGCATAGTCAATAACCGGCCGGCCAATAGCCTTATATGTAGCAGGCAATGTTTCGTTGTCTTTTCCCCAAGTACTGCCGGCCAGTGACTTGAGGATCTTATTGCGGCTCTGTACCTTTGAAGCTATTGCGGTGGCATGACCAGCGAAGGTGAGGCCGTTGTCAAATGTCACGCCCAAGATTTTTGGGTGGTTGACAGTAGGTAGAGGTACTCCATCTACGTGGACATTTAACTCTTGCCCCATCTGCGCATTCCATGTAGTAAACAGGGTCGCCGTAGATTTAGTCGGAGACAGGGTCAGATTACGCTCGGTGAAGAAGCTGGAAAGGTCATGTAGGTAACTGTTGATTCTTATACAGAGTTCATCAATGGAGGGACCCTTGCCCGAGGCCATTATCGTGCAGTCGTCAGCGTAGGAAACAATGGAGACTCCCTCTGGTGGGGGGGAAGTCTCGAAATATAGAAATTAAACAAGAGGGGAGAGAGAACACCACCTTGCGGCACCCCTTGTTTTATTCTTCGTGGTCTAGATTTCTTGTTCCTAAATTTGACTGTTGCCTGTCGACCATTGAGGTAATTAGCGGTCCACCTCTTAAGGCCGGCAGGGAGCGGTGTCTCATCCAGGTCTCGGAGGAGAGTGGCGTGATTGACCGTGTCGAATGCATTTGACAGATCAAGTGCCACGAGAACCGTCCTATGGTTTGGTGGATTTTGATTCAAACCGTTGTTAATCTGCGTTGTAATGGCGTTCAAAGCGGATGTCGTGCTGTGATTTTTGCGGAAACCATGTTGATGATCGGCCAATTTCAGATTTGTGACGAAGTAAGGAAGCAGAATGGACTCTAGTAGTTTCGCTACCGGCGAAAGGAGGGATATCGGACGATAGGACTCTCCTAGGTTCGCCGGCTTCCCTGGTTTTAATAGGGGAACTACAATCGTTTGTTTCCATATCTCAGGTATAACGAAGGTAGTTAGAGAGAGATTGAAGAGAGCCGCTAAATAATTCTGTCCTTCATGGCCAAGGTGTTTGATGATCTTCATGGCAATTCCGTCAGGTCCGATGGATTTTGAGGGTTTGGCCTTCATTATGGCTTCCTTAACCTCTGCGACTGAGACGGCAATGGGCGCGTAGAGTGTTTGTGTTTGCGCGCACGTCGGAAGGCTCTTCTCTTAGTCCTATCCGCAGGTGGATGCATTATAAACAGCCGGCAAAAAGAGCTCGCGCATTTCCTGGCGTCCGATTTGACACTGTCGCCGAAAGCAATGGCGACTTTGTCTTTGTGTTTGGTCGGATTGGATAGGGCCTTGACAGTCGACCATAGTTTGCCGACTCCGCCGGAGAGGTTGCATGTCTCAAGGTGTTGTTTCCACTTGGTCAGCTTGTGTTCGTTGACAATCCTACGGATTTCCGCATTGAGATCTTTTATTCTGGGATCTGCGGGATTGATAAGTCTCACTTGGTCACGTTCTCTTGCCATCGCCGCAGCTTCTGCCGGGAAATTCGGACGAATTTCTGGTATTCTGCCAGCAGGAATAAAGCGGCATGAGGCTGAATCAATGATCTTGCGAAACTCTCTTTCGCCTTTGCGTACGTCCGTAGGAGTGGGTAAGGCAGCGAAGGAGCGCTCTGTATATTCAGTAAAGCGGTCCCAGTCCGCTTTGGTGAAGTTGATGTATGTTATTTTATCAGTCGTTATGAAGTCGGTCGGTCGTTCAACAGAGAGTAAGATGGGTAGGTGGTCTGAAGCTAATGTAAGCATCGGTCGCCAGATGACAAGGTTAATAAAGCCCGCGCTCGTTATGGAGATGTCTGGCGAACTGTGACAGTTACCTGCCACCCTGGTGGGGGCATCTCCATTGACTGTACAGAATGCTGAGTTATCTATTTGGTCTGCAATTGCGTGTCCTCTGCTGTCTGCTGGCAAGTTGGAGTGCCAGAGATCGTGATGCGCGTTGAAGTCGCCTAGGATTAGACGGTTATCGCCCCTCAGCAACGCACTAATGTCGGGATGATAATCTCTAGGACAACACGTGACAGGAGGAATATAGATGTTTATGATTTGCAGGTCGGCGTCTCCTGACCGGACTGCTATGCCTTGGCATTCTAAGGAAGAGTCCCTGGGGTCGACGTCAGGGGAAAATAGATTATATTGTACAGAGTGATGTGTAATGAATGCAAAGCCACCCCCAAGACCGCTGGGACGGTCTTTTCGATGTACATTATACCCATCACAAGTTCGTAAGTCCGATCTCGTGTTCAGTTTTGTCGTATCTCGGCGATTTTGATGTTGTGCGTCTTCATAAAGTCAGTTATCTCCGCGATCTTTCCAGCTAATCCGTTACAGTTCAGCTGCAGAATTTTGAAGTGTGTAGGAGGGGAGGCGGGGGACTAGGCGTGAGGGACGGATGCGTTTGCCTAGGTGGAGGTAGGCTAAGGCCTAAACTATGTCGCAGTCTAGAGTTGACAGCGCCATGGCCGATGTTGTCTGGCGTGGAGGGCGGCTGTGTACTGCAACAGGGGGCTATGAACGAATCCGTCCAATGGTTGCCGTTTGCGAGCCCAGGGCACATAAGGGTGTGACACAGGCCAAGGCAATTGTTGCACTTGACCGATGTCGCAGGCGTATACAATCTTTGCCGACAAACGGTGCACGTAGTGAAAGGTACTAGGAGGTGGTGTTCCTGACCCGCGTGCAGGCTGGAAGCAGGGGGGGGCATTACGGGCAGAGACAGAGGGGACTGACGCTCGGCGATGCTCATATCTGACCTATTCCGGGGGGGATAGGAGTGTTGAGCGGCCGTGTGAGATGGAGACGCTGGTGTGCGCGAGCGACAGTTGGGAGTGGGTGAGGCAGGGATGGCAGCAGTGCTGCCAGTCGTGTAGACTGAGCCACTATTGTGACTATTGGAAGTAGTTAGAGGCGGTAAGGGAGTGCCAGAGCGGCGGCTACCGCGGGACGTCCTATTACGTGTACAGCAAGGTGCCTCAAAAGTACTAAAGAAAGTACGGGGTCTGTGGATGGCAGGGTTAAGCCCTGAACATCCAGATTTATGTAACCATCTCTTACACTTGGCGCATTGTACCGAATACGACCGTTTAATATAAATTTTCTTCCAGCAAACGCAGCAGATCCAGTCTCTTGGTCCAGGGTTGGGTTCGACCCCAGCCCGTAACAAGAGACAATGTAGCAACCCAGCTGCAAGGGTTTGCTCCGAGGACGACAATTTAAAGGTGGGACGGGAAAGATTGGACAGGGTTACACTGAAATAACAGCCCTTGGCCGGGTGAGAAAACCCGGGTCATTCCGGTGCGATAGAACCGGCTGTTGTGGGAATGTTCCATATTGCTCCTACAGGACAGATATACAATAAAAAAACGAGACAAGATCTCAAAGTTGTCGTTCAACTTTGGTAAAAAGTTGGTGATGGTTGTCTTCTACTACTTGCAAAGATAGCAGTCGTTTTCCTTCAAAATTATACAATTTGTACTATTTTAAGAGTTTAATATCCATGTATTGCCTTGTGTTTTTTCCTAACATTTATGTGAATAGTTTAAGTCTAATGGCTGTTAGCCAGGTTAAGTAATAAATACATAAAGCCTTATATTCTATTTGTTGGCCTTTTCATTGTTTAAACCCCTTAACTGTGATTTTATAACTTTTATGCATAATTTGTGCAAAGGGGATAGTGACCACTGTGATACCTTTTGATACTATTTTTTCCACACGCTACTACAATGCACTAACACTATCAAAGCCTGCGCATCCGCAGAACTTCCATTTCAACAGTTTCAAGTACCTAATTATGTTTGACAGAATTTTAACACATTGCGCAGATAGGATAGTAGCAATGTAGAAGTACAAGGTGGCGCAAAAGTAAGCTTCCGATGTTCAGCATATCGGTTGTGGCACGTGCAGTGTGTGCTGTTGCACCGTCTTGTTGGAACCACATGTTTCCAATCCCAATTCATCAATTTGCGGCAAAAAGAACTCGTTGATCATTGCTCTGTAGCGCTCACCATTCACAGTAACCGTTTGGCCCCGACCGATTATTGGTCAAATAAATAGTCAGCAATATTCCGCGTTCTGGAGCAGTGTAGCGTAACATTGTTTATTAACGTGTATTTCGCATGTGTTTACTACACAAATGTCAAAACAGAACTGACTTTAGGGGCCAATCGCAAAATTTATAGCATTTTCTGATAGGAGGATTACTTTTGCGCCACCCTGTATTATATATATGTACAAATAGCGAGATATTTGTGAAAACCTCATTTGCTTGACCTTTATAACTTTTCTAGCAGGCACGATTGATATCGTAGATTTTTTATATCTTCATTACAACCCCGTAATAAAGGTGTATATAAAACTTTAGCTCCCTACGAATTATTCCCCTTATCTGGGGTTAAAAAAGAGAAAATGACTGGACTTTTGTTCATTATTTCTGATTGTTTTAGGCTGTGTTCGCTTCGAACTTTCTGCTCACAGTTGGAAACAATGCTGGTAAATGTTTGTAAAGGTATAGATTATCACATGCACTGCCGTGTATAAATGCTTCTAGTTTACCTGGGTTTTAAAAACATCTATTTTTAAAAATAAATTATTGTGAACGAATAAAAAAATAAATTTAGACTACGACGCTGTTGTGCTTAGTATGGGATTTGGTGCCATCATTAAAACTTTAGAGACACCTGCCGTTTAGTTACTTTACCTAGAACATCAATTTATGTAAGGGTTGTTTACATTACTCAAATTTGGAATCAATTTCAATTGCACGAGATGTTGATTTAAAGTTGGCTACCACTAACTTAGTACATGCAATTGTGGCACGACGCGATTACACCACGCAACTTGCATGAGTCAACAAGAAGTTGACTTTAAAATTGACTATTGTAAACAACTTTAAATTAGCTGCACGTTACCTGGTACCAGGCAGTTAATTAGAAGAGTCATGAGCATGATTCAAAAATATCTATATGGTTTCCTCAGCTGACATGGCATATTCTTCTTCCTCATCAACAGCTTATGTCAAACTATCATATCTTTGTTTTTTGTTAATATTCTTTGTTTACATCCAATGGAATCGTTATGAAGCTGCAACAACGAAAATGGCGAGCAGAGACACATACAATAACAAGGTGGTTAAAAATATCAATTCTTATAATATTTAGTTACTAAGAACTTATTTCAATTTTTCAGTATAGCGTATTACGATTTATTTTGATAGACACATATTTTATATCTGATGACTGAATTTTAAATAAAGTTATTTGTAATTTAATTTTGCAATTTTCGTGTATATTTTCAATTAAACTAATGTAATATGAAGTGGTTCTGTAACTGGTATGATACTGATGCACCGGCTGAATAGTATGACGGCTGGTATGAACCTGACTCTTATTCTGACTAGTATGTTAACTAGTATAATTCCGATGCATAGACTGACTAGTATGTCATCAGGTATGATATTGGGATACATACTGACTAGTATGTTAACTGGTATGCTTTGGTTTCCACGTCATAACCATAAACCCACGATTCGTCACCAGTTACGACCCTCTGGAGCAAATTTGGGTCGTCGCGGACAGAGTTTAACATCTCATTAGCAATGTTCATGCGATGCTGTTTTTGGTCACAATTGAGCAATTTTGGTACGAATTTCGCGGCGACCCGTCTCATGCCCAAATCATTGATAAAAATCGAATGGCACGAGCCAATCGATATGTTAAGGTCCTCAGCAACTTCTCTAACGGTGATTCGACGATTGGCCAATACCATTTTCTCCACTTCATTAATTTTTTCGTCACATTTTCTCGGCCTTCTGAGAACATTTTGTACCACCGATAAACGTTGCTTCGGTACAAGGTAGCTTCTCCGTATGCCACAGTCAACATTCGGAATGCATCCGCGCACTTAATTTCGTTTTCACACAAAATTTGATACAGGTTCTTTGATCCATTTTTTTGAATAGGTAAAAATCGAAGACGATCCAAAACACGTGCAAGCAAAGCAGCTGTCAACAATTAACTGAACATTCAAAATGGCCGAGCTTGTCGGTATAAGTGAGAGACATGAGTACCAACATAACGCCACAAAAAATTCGAAATTCGAATATACTCGTACGTAACCAGCGAAAATTCAAAATTCGCGATACTTTTTGAACACACTTCTTTACCGGATTTTTGTTGTCGAACAAAAGTGCCAACTCTATTTAGAAATGTTGTTTCTTAATAGGAAGGGAAATAGCTTTCGTTTGATACCCATATTGGCATATTTCATTTCATTTAAAAAAAATCAGATAGGTGGAAATCCCACCTAGATAGAAATTCTAAGAATGTGGTATCCTATGTACATACCAAATTTCATCCAAATCGGTTCAGACATTTTCGAGATATTCGGAATATACAAGAATAGCTCGTTAAAAGTTATGAGATATAATAAGCTCATATGGCAACAATAAGTAGCAACCCTATATTTTTTTTCAATACGCATGAAAATACCTTTCGTTTGATACCCATATTGTCTTGTTTCATTTAATTTAAAAAAATCCAGATAGGTGGGAACCCCGTAAAGACATCCTATGTGTCAACACCTACGTAAAAACTCTTAGTACGTGGTACACTATGAACATACCAAATTTCATTTAAATCGGTTGAGCCGTTTTCGAGATAGTCTGGATATACAAATTTACAAACATTCAAATAGAATAGCTCGTTTAAAGTTATAAAATTAATAAAAATTCATTGTGAATTTATGTTTCATGAGTGCTTTGTGATATTATTTTAAAAGCCCTGTAGGCAAATCAGTTAACTATAAGTCGACTATTAGTTCACTATTTTTCAGCTAGTTCAGTTTTACATGGCGATGGTGAGTGAGGGGTTTTTCAGCGACTACAAGTTGACTACTTTTATGTTGATTTGTAGCCAGCTCAACAATAGGCAATTTTTGGTACTTTTGAGTTCTATACTTATTAGTTAATTAATATATAAATTGTATTTATATTATGGTTAATGTGTGTTCATTATCATGCATAAATATGTGGATGTCCTGCTCTCAAAACATGGTAGAAACCAATGTCTTAAGCCATAACCATGTTGAGGCATGCAAATTTTCAATGAAATCAAAATATGAAATGAAAATTTATGAATCTAATGAAAAAAAGTGACACATAAGGAAATACAATAGATGTTTTTTTTAACAAATATTTTTATCTGATATTCAAGAATTAAAAAAGTTTTAGATACAATTTTTCGATTGAACACTGAATGACTTTTGAACCAATTAATAGTTAGGCACAATAAGACGACTAAAAGTTACCTAGTATAGTAGTCGGTCACAGAATTCCCCACAGGGAATATATGTGATTTATTTGGTGCCTCTGGCACGTGCTTTTTGATATAAGGAGAAAACGACGGGTTGTTGCCCGCTTGCTGCAATCATATAAATCATTGAGTCATGGTCATGAGAAAATTGTGACATTGGTAACTCAACTTGTTACATCCTTACTAATGCGTACTCACATACACCTCATTTAATTGATAGAATATAAGCTATCTTTGTTTGGTTGGGTTTGTAACTTATAATCTGAGCCATAAGGGCCCCTACTAGAATGTGCCCGAGCTCCGTGTAGGTTAAATACGGCCATGCATATACATACCTTTTATCAGGGCGTAGAAGATATTGCCACCGGACGCGTATGATTGCAATTCGTCGAACCTCCAATGATTGACAAAAATGGGTAATCCCTACACGTTTGACTTTGTCGTAATGATCCCATAATAATCCAAATAGTATCCGCATGTATACAGATGAGCCGACAACAACAAATCCGAAGGCATCTTATGCCTACAAGAAAATTCGCACTTGCTGACAAGTAAAGTTACATTTTGCCGCTACAGATTCAAAACGTTAATGACAACAAAAGACATCTACCGCCGTTTACTAACAAAAAAAACTGTCAACTGTAGCGCAAATATTCCAAATTACCCGCATAGCACATACCGGGCGATATCAACATCACCAAACTAGCTACGATAGTGGCAGATCCAGCAGTAAAATCAACCGCATTGTGACTATTACATATACAGGGTGGCGCAAAAGTAATCCTCCTATCAGAAAATGCTATAAATTTTGCGATTGGCCCCTAAAGTCAGTTCTGTTTTGACATTTGTGTAGTAAACACATGCGAAATACACGTTAATAAACAATGTTACGCTACACTGCTCCAGAACGCGGAATATTGCTGACTATTTATTTCGGTCGGTGAAAAACGGTTACTGCGCAAAAGTAATCCTCCTATCAGAAAATGCTATAAATTTTGCGATTGGCCCCTAAAGTCAGTTCTGTTTTGACATTTGTGTAGTAAACACATACTAAATACACGTTAATAAACAATGTTACGCTTCACTGCTCCAGAACGCGGAATATTGCTGACTATTTATTTGACCAATAATCGGTCGGGGCCAAACGGTTACTGTGAATGGTGAGCGCTACAGAGCAATGATCAACGAGTTATTTTTGCCGCAACTTGATGAATTGGGATTGGAAAACATGTGGTTCCAACAAGACGGTGCAACAGCACACACTGCACGTGCCACAACCGATATGCTGAACATCGGAAGCTTTCTTTTGCGCCACCTTGTATAATATATGTATTGTATGTGCATATGTGAACAAGCCCAGCCAAAATAGTGTAAGAAATAAAGAGAAGGGATAGGGGCTTACAATATCCCCGTCGTAATGTATGCCTGTCCTAAGAATCGACTAAGCCCCAAGATCCGAAGGTTTGAGGAGTTATCATTTCCCCAGTCGCAGTCGGGCTGGTACCAGAGTATAGCGTAAGGTTTGCGGTTGCATCAAAAACCTATGAGCCCTATATTATGATACTATGCCATCTTCGGCTAGGCACATACAAGTGAGTTATAGCGATGCCTTTCTACTTCAAAAGTAGTGAGTTTCCATCTTCCATATGAGCGACCCTTCTAGCCAAACACCAGCTACATACATATATGACCTTTAATTAATTAATTATTTTCATAACCGTTAGCACAATGCCTAAAGGTAGTGTGAGTTAGTTATCTCAGCTAGTTTCTTAATGCCGATGTAACGAATCCGACTACGTCTTACGTTTTTCTCCATATTCGTACTTTTGTGTCATGCAGTTGAACTGCAATGGCCTAAGCCGCAATGATTGCTGCGATACAGGTGACAAAGCTTGGTGCCCGATCAGATTATCGGACCTGTGCAATATCTTAGAACGTCAAGGTATGTCGATGTCGATCTTGAAATGATTTACATTTATATACCTCCTGTCACCTGACATTCGTGCGTTACTCAGAGGCGATAATCGTGTTATCCTCGGAGACTTTAACGCACACCATGACCTTTGGTACTCAAGTTTACAGCTCGATGGTAGGAGATAATGGCTGGCTGAACATATAGATGATTCGAAGTTCTGCACTGTAAACGGGGGTGCCCCCACGAGAGTCGCGGTAAATTGTTCAAGCTCGCCAGACCTGACCATCGTCAGCGCTGGTCTCATAAACTGCGTTGACTGACGCCGGTGTTGACCCTTGCATAACATCATTTACCAATTGTCCCCTCAATTGATCGCCCCACCGACTTTGCCGCCACCGAAAATAGCACTTTCACTAATTTCAGCAAAGCTGACTGGGTTGGTTTTCTTAACTTCACTGAGAGCTGCTTCGCTGCTCTTCCCACCCCGTCTGATGTATGAGAAGGGGAAAAAGCATTTCAAATGGTCATAGCTTCAATACATTCCGTCAGGAAGAATCAAGGAGGTGTGTTCGCATTTCCACGCAAAGGCAGTGGCCCTAGCAAATGAACGTGATCATGTGCGGATTTCAATGCGGAAATCAACACAAACGTGCCAAATGGGAGGAGCACCTACGGTCCTGTAACTCTCTGCTGGTGTTGGCAAATTATGGTCCAATCCTTGTCTGCATCCTACGGTTGACAAGGAAATCAGACACGCCACCAGGAAGGCGCACAAAAGAACAAATAGTCAGTCAAGCGCCCATTGCTGTCACCACCACATAGGTTCAGGGGGCCAAAAGGAGGGCTAAAGGCTCTAAATCGATCGGCCCCCACGGTATATCCAGGCTGCTGTTAAAACATCTCGGCGACGAAGGAGTAACGTACCTCACAACTGCCTTCAATTTGTCCATAACCACCTTTGTCCTTCAAGGAAAATGGAGACAGGCAAAGGTGGTGCCGCTACTAAAGCCTGGCAAGCCAGCTAACGAAGGGGAGTCTTATCGGCCGATGTCACTCCTCTCGCCAGTAGTGAATACCTTGGAGAAAGTCTTACTCCCTTACTACACCGCTAACTTGCGACTCGCCGAACATCAGCATGGATTCCGTAAAATGCATAGCACAACCACCTGAGTGGTCGGGAGTCATCGGAGCAATTCAGAGGCGAACGATCAAAACCTCGTATAATCAATCAAGGGGTGCAACAGGGTGGTGACCTATCCCCGCTTTTGTTCAATTACTACATATCGAGGCTCCCCTCCCCACCAGAAGGTGTCTAAATCGTCTCCTACATCGATGATTGGACGATTCTGGCTACGCGCCACTGGATGCCTGCTTATGTCACCTGAACACCATCTTTATAGCGAGACAAAAAGGCGCCTGCTCCGTAAGCACTATGATGAGATCCGGCATTTATCAGCTCTCGTTCAGTGAACGTCGTCATTTAGGCACAACCTCCAAGCTCCACAAGAGTCATTTTGGCCCAACTTCGTTCTGAATACTGTAACAGGTTAAACTCTTACCTATCCAGACTGAGCCCCGACATGCCAAATGTCTGCCCCCCAATCGACGTGCCTGCCCATGATACTAACCATCTATTCATCTGCTCAACTAAGCCGACTATGAGCAATTTCACTATGGTCCAATCCTCTTGAAGCCGCGAGGCTTCTGGGACTCCCGTTAGAAGAGCTTGGTGACAATGTTAGGTCTTATAAATTTCAGTGCCATGGTATAAGCATTTTAGTCAAATAAAATAACCCTGGTATAAGATCTACACTCTTTGGTAATAATTTTTATGCATATGTGTGAATGTAGTATATATATATAAGCGTCAGTTTTCGACCGAAGGTTCAGCCAAGTTTCGGTATTCGGGCTTCAGCCTTCGGCCAAAATTCCGACCGATAACTTATATAAATTATTTTATGTGCAAGAAATTTGACCAATTCAAAAAAGTCAATGTGTGCCAGAAGAGACTGCCATGCGAAGTTATTTAAAAAGATTGCGAAGGGGCTTCCTTACTGCAATTCTTATGAGTGTGGCTACCGACCACTTATTTATAAGAATAGATTATAAAATCAAGGAAATTGCTTTTTTTTTGCCAATAAGATAAAGCCTTTTAATTTTGAATGTTAATACCGTTAAGGCTGAATTATTTTTGGCTTTTTTCCTATCGTTTCCAACTATGTATTTTTGTAAAGTGTTTCTTTTCTTTATATTTTTTTTTTATTTACATAAGTGTTGTGCGGAATAATGCAAAACTCGGCTTTGGGTTCGGCTTCGGCCAAAATTCCAGCTTCGGCTGGACAATAACTAACATGCATGAAGTACGCATGCACATAGGTTTTCGATAATCAATCGTTGGTGCTGATGCGGCGTCTTTTCACAATAAAATAGGGTTCGTGATATTATTAATATATGTATGTATACATAGCCCCCAGTGAGAAATCATGAGATACAGTAAAACTCCAATATTTCTATTTTATTTAACTTTAATTTCTTAAGCGTTTTTTTTATATAGAATAGTCTTAAATTAGTCTACCATTTAGTTGCTTAAGTTGCTTAACACAACATTTCAGTAAGATCTAAATAATTTTTAATTCTACATACAGGTCAAAAAACATATTAGCCAACAAAGACCTATGCGAAGAGTGCTCTTAGGTTTTAGGCTCTTCTTAACATTTCCGAGTCGCTATATATACATATCTAAAGCTGTAGTAAAATGTAATACCCGCAAAGTGGGTTGTAAATTGGGCGCTTCAAAACTGAACACTACCAAGGCGAATTCAATACAACGTGGGAGCAAATCTTTTGTAATTGGTATGCTTAATGTCAAAATTGCACTGCTGGGAAATTTGTAGTGCCAAAATTAGCGAAAAAATTAGCTACTACCACTTATTGTATAGTTTCACCTTGTACTGTAAACACAAACCTTAAAGTAACTTAATTTAAATTAATACGTAATGTTGCAAGCACTCTAGTCAAAAGACATTCATTCGACTCTTAACTTAGCTGTGGTGTTTTCACATATTTTGCAAAGGGATATCTGTGAAACAACTGCTGGTTTTTAACACCTCCAAATAATATTTTGGTTTGAAATATTGGGTATTCTTCCAACTGGGTATAATAATTATGAAGTATTTAATAATTATCTAGTACTTTGTACGGTTTTTTTTTAGAAAGTTTTTCAAATCAAACAAATTTGTACCGTAATTCCTTAAGTGAGACTTAAAGACTCAGCTTTAGTTACAATTCTATAATTTTTGAACGCAACTAAAATTTTTACTCTATTTTACACAGTCAAATCTTGATGAAGGATAACTGATATTAATCACCACACTACGGAGCTCGCCCCGTTCACTAGGAAACCAAAATTTCCTTCTTTTAAGCCGCCGAGACTCCTTTCATCTGAAGAAAATATCTTGGCAAAATTGATGAGGTAAAGCTAGATTGGAGAAGAAATGTTGAGAAGGAGTGGGCTCTCTCAGCGTATTACACCGATGCTAGTCAAGTGAATTTTCACCCACCCAGGAACATTAGACGCGGTAAGTAGCGCAATGGAGCACATAAGGTCAATGAATTTTGGTGGGAAAACCCTCTCCTCAAGACAAAAACTTGTTGTATCACACTTTAAAATCCGACTGTAAATACCGAAGATATGAAGAAAAATGTAGTTGCGCGACTACTAGGGTTGTCCAAAAATTTTTTTTTAAATGCTTTACAAAAACACTTCATTTGAGCGGGTGTGGGACGAACTTTAAATTAACAGATATATAAAGTACATATTCCATCTATATGATTTCTAAAAAGCATTGAGCTATGACTCTCTCATTTACGGAACTGGATTCGTCAAAGTTTGGAAAGTAATTTTAATAAAATACTCCGAAAAATCCATATATATCGCAGGTATAGGTGTTTTAATAAAATTTGAGGAACGAGTGACGAAAAAATAACAAATAAAATATGAGTGATTACTGAAATGTTATTTTTTATTCAAAAAATTTTGAATAAAGAATAAAATTTCAATTATTACTCAAGCTTTTCAAAATAAAAAATAAGCATATCGAGATACAGCATAATTATACCCATATGTGCTTATAGATATAAAATGTATTTATGAAGATTATTTTTGTTATTTCTGCATAAATTGAGATTCACTGAGTTGATTTGATTTAAGTTCGGAAATGCTTTTGAATCAATTTCCAGCATAGATACAGTGGCATACAAAAAAATTTACGAACTTTGTTTATCCATTCATCCACTTATCTATACTAGAATAAAACTCTAGAAAAGTCGTTGAAAAAATTACTGAAGGTGGCGTAGGAAATGGTGTGGAGTTCATTTGAACTATTTTTAAACTTTTTGTCATCATAGGTATCAAAGCTTAGATTTGTAGATTTAGAGGCAGATGAGAAAGTATTTCAAAAAAACTCTACTAGAAATACCGATAGAGATGGAGAGTCCCACAACAGCCGGTTCTATCGTACGCGGCCAAGGGCTGTTATTTCAGTGTAACCATGTCTAATCTGTCACGTCCCACCGTCAAATTGTCATTTTTGGAGCAAGCCCTTGCAGCGGAGTTGCTCCATTGTCTCTTGTTACGGGCTGGGGTCGAACCCGGACCAAGAGATTGGACCTGCACCATGTTGTACACGCCTTAGGGCGTCCCGCGGTACACGTCGCTCCAGCGCACCCCCACTATCCTCTAGCGATCACAGTGGTGACCCAGTCTTCACGACTAGCAGGACATTGCAGCCCGCCTCACCCACTCCCAACTGCCGCTCACGCTCAACAGCGTCTCCACCTCGCACAGCCGCTCATCAGTCCTATCCCCTCCGGAATAGGTCAACGAGCACTGCCGAGCGTCAGTCCCCTCTGTCCCCCCCTACTTTTAGCACGCACATTGGTCAGGACCACCATCTCCTCGTACCATTCACAATTGTCGGAAAGGACTATAAAAGCCTGCGTCATCGGTCAAATGCAACAATTGTCTTGGAATATGCCACGTTCTTATATGCTCTGGGATCGCGAACAGAAACCTCTGGACGGATATGTTTATAGAGCCTTGATGCAACACGCCGCAGCCTTTTACGCCAGCTAATCTGACCTCACCATCATATTTTCAAGGTTCATTACCTTCTAGACTGCGTCACAGCCTAGGCCATAGCTTACCACCAACCAGGCAAAACGCATCCGTCCCTCACGCCTAGTATGCCCCCAACCTCACCTCCAGCGCACTTCAAAATTGTACAGCTAAAGAGCTTAGCTGGAAAGATCGCGGAGATAACTGAATTTATGAAGCTAAACAACATCAAAATCGCTGCGATTCAAGAGAGCAAACTGGCCACAAGACCAGATCTACGAACTTGTGATGGGTATAACGTCAGAGAGACCGTCCCAGTGGTAATGGGGGTGTTTTCGCGTTTTTAAGACACCACACTGTACAATATAATCTACTTGTCCCTGACATCGACCAGAGGTTCTCTACCTTAGAATTCCAAGGTATAGTGGTCCGGTCAATCGATGTCGATCTTCAAATTATTAACATCTCCATTCCCCCTGTAACATGCTGCCCGATTGACTATCACTCCGACATAAGTGTGTTGCTAAGAGGTGGTAAACGTTTAATCCTCGGTGACTTCAACGCACATCACGATATCTGACACTCCAATGTGCCACTAGACAGCATAGGGCATGTACTTGGCGAACAAATAGATGACTCGGCATTCTGTACAGTAAATGGAGACGGCCCCACCAGAGTGGCCACAGCTCGCCAGACATATCGATCGTAAGCGCAGGACTTATAAACTGCGTCAACTGGCGACGGATGCTGACATTGGCATCCGACCACCTGCTCATTATACTCTCAATCGAGCGACAGACGGACTTCATTGCCTCTGAACGAAGAACCCTTATCAACTTCAGCAAAGGGGACTGGGGCCATTTTACCTTTGCCCTACCCTTGGCCTGCCCACACCCACAGACGTACGCCAAGGTGAACGAGAGTTTCGTAAGAATATTGATTCAGCCTCCCGCTCGGGAAATTTGTGAGAGTTCTCAATCCCGCAGACCCCAGAATTAAAGATCTTAACGCTGACCAAGTGGAAGCAACAGCTAGAGGCATGCAACCTCTCCGGCGGAGTCGGCAAATTATGGTCAACAGTCACACAAATCAGACCAAATACAATGACAAGGTCGCCATTACATTTGGTGACAGCGTCAAATCGGACCCCAGGCGATGCGCGAGCTCTTTCTACCTACAGTTTATAATGCATCCACCTGCTGACAGCGACAAGAGACGAGCCATCGGTTGGTCGCATAAACACAAACACAGCATGAAATGAAATGAAGGCCAAGCCCTCAAGATCAATTGGACTCGACGGTATTGCCATGAAGATGTTGAAACACCTAGGCCACGAGGGACAGAGTTATTTGGCGGCTTTCTTTAACCTCTCGCTTGCCACCGTCGTCATTCGAGAGATTTGGAAATAAGCGATTGTGGCCCCCCTACTGAAACCAGGGAAGCCGGCGAACCAAGAAGAATCATATCGTCCGATATCTCTCCACGGTCAACCACGCCACACTCCTAAGAGACCTGGAAGAGACACCGCTGCCTGCCGGCCTAAAAAGGTGGACCGCTAATTACATCAACGGTTGGCAGGCGTCAGTCAAATTTAGGAACAAGACATCCAGACCACGTTGTTTAATTTCTATATTTCGAGGCTTCCTCCCCCAACAGACGGAGTCTCCATTGTATCCTACGCTGACGACGGCACGATTATGGCTTCAGGTAAGGGCCCCTCCATTGACGAACTCTGTACGGGGATTAACTGTTACTTCGGAGACCTTTCCAGCTTCTTCACCGAGCGAGACCTGACCCTGGGACAAGAGTTAAACGTCCACGTAGATAGAATACCTCTACCTAATGTCAACCACCTTAAAATCCTGGGTGTGACGTTTGCCAACAGCCTCACCTTCGCTAGTCATGCCACCGCAATAGCATCAAAGGTACAAAGCCGCAACAAGATCGTTAAGTCACTTTGGGAAAGATAAAGCAACGTTGCTAGCCACATATAAGGCTATTGGCTGACCGGTTATTGATTACGCTGCGCCCATATGGTCGCCCAACCTTGCTGACACCAACTGGAGGAAGTTGCAAGTCTGCCAAAACACCGCTATCAGAACTGCCCCGGGATGTCTGCTCATGTCATCGGAGTCTCACCTTCATCAGGAGGCCAAAATACTCAATACACGCGAGCATGCGGAACTGCGGGTTCAGGCAGATTCACGGTACACCAGAGCAATGTCAACGTATAGTTAAGACTATACTTAGCAGTTTGGAGGAAAAAAAGTATTGTTGTGCAATATTTCTAGATATCCAGCAAGCATTTGACAGGGTCTGGCACTCAGGACTGCTGTACAAAATTAAAAAGATACTGCCCACTCCACTCTATCTCTTTCTCCGATCCTACCTAAATAATAGACATTTCTACGTTAGAATTGAAGATGAAACTTCAAACATATACGAAGTAAACACTGGAGTTCCACAAGGTAGTGTATTAGGTCCAACACTTTATACAATTTACACCGCAGATATGCCAGTAATAGACGACACTAACCTTACAGTTGCTACTTACGCTGATGACACTGCTATACTTTCTTCCTCTTTCTCTGCTAACGAAGCTGTAGAAATTGTACAAACGCAGTTAAATGAGCTGCAAACATGGCTTACCAACTGGAATATTTCGGTAAACGCGTCAAAATCTGCCCAAGTTACCTACACACTTAGGAAAGAAGAGTGTCCCGACCTTATCCTCAATGAAACCATAATTCCTAAATCGAATAGTGCTAAATATCTTGGGTTGCATTTAGATAGAAGACTTACATGGCGTGAACACATCAGAGCCAAAAGAATGCAGCTCAAAATTAAAACAAGAAAGACAAGGGCTGCTTGGCCCTAAGTCAAAACTTAGCCTTGAAAATAAAATGCTTCTTTACAAAACGATGCTTAAACCAGTTTGGTCTTATGGAATTCAAATCTGGGGTACAGCAAGTAAATCCAGCATAGCTGTGATTCAAAGATATCAGTCAAAAACACTAAGACTAATAACTAATGCCCCGTGGTATATAAAAAACATTCATCTGCATATAGATCTAAAAACACCCATGGTCATAGACGAAATAAATAGATACAGCACAAGATATGTGGAGCGACTAAACAACCATCCAAACACACATGCTATCAACTTGCTAGACAACAGCGAAGAAGTACGACGACTAAAAGGACTGCACCCTCTAGACTTGCCGTTTAGATCCTAAGCAATTATTCGGTCGTTCTTTCATGTAGCCCTTGAAGCTTATCTGCTCCGTAATTAACGGGCGGACAAGCAATGGGGGTTACATAAAGGAACGACCGTAATGTAATGTAATTAATTATAACCCTTTCTTAGAATACAAATTGCCCTTAATGCATCAACGTTAATCCTAGTTAGTAATAAAATTTGCTTATTGTCAAACGACAGATTGTAAATAAAGAATGAGAAAAAAAATAAAAAAATTTTTGCGTACTAAAGAGTAGGCGATGTCGCGCCTAGGATAGGTAGGATAGGTTGAAGTGGCTGCCGCAGGGGAACATTTAGACCAGTAATGGAGGCCATCGGGTCCTTGATGTTATACTCTGCAATTCGGCCAATGCTATCCAGGAAGGGAAATCCCAGGCAATGCCGTCTAGCGCCGCTAAGTGCTGGGCAGTAGCCCAGTAAGTAATCCTATTAACTTCGAAATATCAGCCCTCCTTAAGGTGTAAACTGGTCGAGATCTCGTTGGATCCTTTTTTGGCCAGGTTTGCTTGGATATCCGACACCGTGGGGTTTCTTGCCATATTTCGTTAGCTTGGTGGTTGGTATATTCGTTTAGCAGTAGACTACATGTGGAAAAGAGTATACCTAAGCATTTTTTGTCAAAAGAACCTGCTTGGTCGTGTCCTGCCTAGTAACCTCATCTGCACTACAGTTTCCCTTAATGTACGAGTGTCCCGGGGCCCACAGTTCTGCTTGGCCATCTCTTGGAGAGATATGCGACAGCTTAATGTTAATTCAGAGTTGAATGAGTGAGAGCCAAGGGATTTAATAGCGGCTTGGCTTTCGCTAAAAATAAAGATTTCCTTGCCGATAGTCTCCTGTCCTATCCACGCCTTGGCTTCCATGATTGCAGAGACCTCAGCCTGGAAGACACTACAGTGATCAGGTAGTCTGAAAGAGAATTCTAGGTATCGATCTTTTGAATATACCCATCCCCCGACCCTCCCATTTAATTTAGAGCCGTCGGTGTATATGGATATGCTACCTTCCGCAGCGTAGCACCAAACCGACTCCACCCAATTTAGAAGAAGGTATAGAATGACGTGGAAAGCTTCGTTTGGCGTAGTTCATAGAGCTCTGCCCTAGCTAATCATGCTAGACCTGTGAACTTTTTCTACAAAATTCATGTTCGAATCCTTGCCCAAAGCAGACCACCATATAGCAATACAGGTCTTATAATCGCGGTATAGATCCATTTGCATACAATGGAGCTAAGACCCCATTTTCTCCCTATGGCTCTTTTGCACGTGTATAATGCAATATACGATTTATTTTGATGCTGAATGGAATTTTCCTTCCAGTTCAGCATTTTATCCAGAACCACTAAGTTCTGGTAGGTTCAGCGGTAGTATTTTATACCGTTTAGTGTATAAAACAAGTTCCACTTTCTCGGAATTGACGCTAAGTCCGCAAGAGAGGACCATAATGAAATCTCTCGCAATGCTACCTGCATCATATTACACACGGCTTGTAAGAATTTGCCTCTGTATGCAACGGCCAGGTCATCAGCATACGCCACAACCTTTCCCATTGATGAAAGTATTTTTATTCCCTTGAGTAGTTTATCGTTCAGTCCCACCAGGGACCTATTTACACCCAGATTTGTTAGTGCGATGCTAACAGCGTCTGGGATAATACTATTGAAGGCTCCTTCGATATCGAGGAAGGCCACAAGACAGGAATCCTTCTGTTGTTGTTGTTGTTGTAGCGACTACTTAACCTGCCTAGGATGTCACCCCTCATCCAAAACTGTCATCAGGCTCTTCTAACGGAAGTCCAAGAAACCTCGCGGCTTCAACAGGGGTGGACCAGAGTGAAATTGGTGTTAGAAGAGTAAGCTCAGTTAAGCAGATGAACAGATGGTTAGTATCGTCGGGAGACACGCCGCATGCCGGGCAGACATTTGGCATGTCGGGGTTCAGTCTGGATAAGTAAGAGTTTAGTCTGTTACAATATCCAGAACGAAGTTGAGCCAGCGTGACTCTTGTCTCCCTGGGCAGTTCGCATTCCTCGTCGGCAACAGGTGGAGCTTGTGCCTGTAGGACTGCATTCACTGGACAAGACCTGACAAAGGAGTTTACCGACTCCGTGTGGATGAGGTTGAGGGCCCGCCGGTGTACCTTTGGATCAAACGGCGAGAAAATGTGATGCCGGATCTCGTCATAGTGTTTACGGAGGTGACTCCTTATTCTCCTGGGAGGCGGATTTTCGTTGAGCAGGCTCCGGTTAGGGTGCTGCGGTTTATGGCAGTTGAACAGGAATTGCCTGGTCAACATCTCACAATGCTCTTTGACATCGAGCATTTTTGCCTCACTATGAAGATGATGCTCAGGAGACATAAGGAGGCACCCCGTGGCAGTTCTGAGTGCGGTGTTTTGGCAAGCCTGCAACCTCCTCCAGTGTGTGTCTGCTAACCCCGGCGACCATATAGGTCGCGTAGCTCAGAACCGGCTGGCCGATTGCCTTTTACGTTGCCAGTAACGTTTCTTTGTCTTCCCCCAAGTACTGCCAGGTAGTGACTTAAGGATTTTGTTACGGCTTTGTACTTTGGTGGCAATCGCGGCTACATGAGCACCGTATTTGAACATGTTATCAAACGTAACCACTAAGATTTTGCGGTGGGTGACAGTCGGAAGGTTAATGCCGTCGACGTAGACGTCTAATTCCATGTTCGCCTGCGCTGTCCACGTCGTAAATAAGGTGACAATATCAGGTCTCGTGCAGCGAAGAAACCAGAAAGGGATGAAATTTAAGAACTAATTCTCGAGCAGAGCTCATCAACGGAGGGTCCAGTCGCCAGGATCGTGCAGTCATCGGCGTAGGAGACGATCGAGACGCCTTCTGGTGGGGAAGGGAGCCTCGATATGTAGTAATTAAACAAAAGCGGGGATAGGACGCCACCCTGTGGCACCCCTTGCTTAATTATACGTGGTTTTGATCTTTCGCCTCTAAATTCAACCGATGACTGCCGACCACTCAGATAGTTGGCGGTCCAACGCTTTAGACAGGGGGGAAGGGTTGAAGCCTCCAGGTCGTTAATGAGTTGCGCAGGATTGACAGTGTCGAAAGTTTTCGACAGATCGAGCGCAACTAGCACGGTCCTGTCATTTGGACGAGATTGGTTGAAACCGAGACCTATTTGTGTGGTGATGGCGTTTAGCGCGGTGGTAGTGCTATTCATTTTGCGGAATCCATGCTGATTTTCGGCTAGTCGCAAGTTAGCGGTATAATAAGGGAGCAAGACCGTCTCCAGGGTCTTCACTACTGGCGAGAGGAGTGATATCGGTCGATAAGACTCCCCCTCGTTGGCCGGCTTGCCGGGGTTTAGTAGTGGCACCACCTTTGCCTGTCTCCATCTTTCTGGAATGACAAAGGTGGTCATAGACAGATTGAAGACGGTTGTTAAGTACCTTACTCCCTCATCACCGAGTTGTTTTAGCATCAGCATGGATATACCGTCTGGGCCAATAGATTTGGAGTTTTTGGACCCACCTATGGCCTCCCGAACCTCCGTGGTGGTGATGGCAATGGGCGCTTGGCTGTTTTTACGTTTGTGCGCTTCCCTGATGGCACGCTTTATTTCCTTGTCAACCGGAGGATGCAGTACAAATTGCCGGCAGAAAGCGCTCGGGCATCTCTTTGGTTTCGACTGTACCTTATCACCGAAGGTGATGGATATTTTGTCATTAGGTTTGGTCGGATTTGACAACGATTTAACAGTGGACCATAATTTGCCAACACCAGCAGAGAGGTTACAGGACCTTAGGTGCTCCTCCCACTTGGCGCGTTTGTGTTGATCAACTAGCCGTCTGATTTCCGCATTGAGATCCTGAATTTGGGGATCCGTAGGGTTCAAGCGTCGCACGTGGTCACGTTCATTAGCCAGGGCCGCTGCCTCTGCGGGGAAGTACGGACGTATCTCCTTAATTCTACCTGACGGAATGTATTGATTGGAGGCTGAAGCTATGACCATGCGAAACGCTTTTTCCCCTTCTCGTACATCGGACGGGGTGGGAAGAGCAGCGAAGGTGCTCTCAGTGAAATTAAGAAAACCAACCCAATCAGCTTTACTGAAATTAGTGAAGATGCGTTTCTCAGAAGTAACAAAGTCATTGCGGCGATCGATTGAGAGGACTATCGGCAAATGGTCATGCAAGAGTAAGCATTGGTCGCTATTCAACGCCGTTTATGAGACCTGTGCTGACAATTGTGAGGTCTGGCGAACTGGAACAATTTACCGCAACTCTCGTGGGGGCATCCCCGTTCACAGTGCAAAACGTTGAATCGTCTATTCAGCCAATTCCTGTCCCCTACCATCAACCTGTAGGCTTGAGTGCTACAGATCGTTGGGTGAGTTGAAGTCTCCGAGGATTACACGATTATCGCCTCTGAGTAACGCACTGATGTCAGGGTGGTAATCTCTCGGACAGCAGGTGGCAGGAGGTATATGAATGTTAATGATTTCTAGGTCGACGTCGCCTGTCCGGACAACCATACCTTGCCGTTCCAGGAGGTTGTCCCTCGGGTCGACGTGAGGCTCAAATAGACGATATTGCACAGATTGGTGGGTAATAAAGGCGAGTCCGCCCCCAAGTCCTCTCTTTCGGTCACGCCGTTGGATGTTGTAGCCTTCACAAGTCCGTTTAACTTTGTTTCCTGAATGGCAGCGATCTTGATGTTCTGCCGGTTCATGAAACTCACTATTTCACTTACTTTGCCGGTTAGACCGTTGCAGTTTAGCTGTAGGACACGAAATTGCGAAGGGGGAGAAATATTCACGCTGGGAGTCAAGGACTGGTGCGTATGCCTTGGTGGAAGCAGGCGCACTGCGTCGCACTCCTGAAGACGAGGGATCCGAAGTACCAGAAGGTGGCGAATCGGTCGACGTTGTAGGTTGCGTAGCTCGACAACATGGCGCAACGTACGTATCAGTCCATCAGTTCCTGTTACCAAGTTGAGAACATATAAGCAGGCGACATAGGCCAAGGCAAGAGTTGCATTTGACTGATGTCGCAGGTGTATATAGTCTCAACCGACAAACAGAGCACATGGTGTAAGGGACCAGGAGCTGGCGGCTTTGGCTTACATTTGTGCTAGTGCTGGAAGAAGAAGGGGAAGTTGAACGTGGGAGGGGGGCCGGCTGTCGCTCGGCATTGCTTACATCTGAAACAGAGGTGCTACGTAGAAAGTAGCTGTGAGCGGCTGTGTGAGGTGTTGGCGCCTGTGGGCGTGAGCGGCAGCGGGAGTTACACACTACTTGCTGGGCATTATTAGTGCAGTTAGTCGTGGAGACTGTTTCTGAAGCTTGTGACGGTGCGATACTGGATTGTCGTTGGCCACGGGACGTCCTAGGGCGTGGGCAGCAAGGGGCCCCAAAAGTTTTGTAGAAACTAGGGGGTCTGTGTGTGGAGGGATTTAGCCCGGAGCACCTAGTTTTGTGCAACCATCTTTTACAAGAATTACATTGGATGGAGCAGACGCAGCAGATCCATTCTCTTGGACCCGGGTTGAATTCGACCCCAGCCCGGAGCAGGAGAGTTTTGAGCAGCCCTGCTGCAAGGAGCTGCTCGGAGGATGACAATATTAGGGGAAAAGGTGACAGGTTAGACAGAGTAGTGTCGAAATAACAGCCCTTGGTCGGATATAAAAATCCGAGTCATTCCGGTACGATAGAACCGGCTGATGTGGAAATGTGTAATGCTTCTCATCCAATGATGCTTCTATGGTAGAGACTAGGGTATGAAGCGAAGTCTTCGTAGATTTACCTTTAAGGTACGCGTGTTGAAAGCTACAGATAAGGTTGCTGTCAATAGTAGTAGTGAGGAAATTGTGGATTATCCTCTCTATGGTTTTGAGTGCGAAGGGCTAGATACTGATCGGCTCGTAGTGAGAGGCTATGCCTGCCTTCGGAACAAAGATTACCGTTGCACTTCTCCGCAAACACGGAATATAGTTGAGAGACATACAGGCCGTATAGATGTGTTACAGCCAATAAGCTGATGTCTCCAGAGTGTTAATTAGTTGTGCAGGAATTATCCCGTCCTGTCCGGCACATTTAAAAGGTTTGAAGTTTTTGACTGCCCATTTAACCCCTTCCACCGTGATGGGTATATTTACAGCCGGGTTAGTTGCAGGTGCAGTTGGTGGACTTTGCATATTTCCCGGAAAATGAGTATACAGGAGCAGTTCTAGAGTTTCCCCTTCTGAGCTGGTCCATGCACCGTCAGGTCGCCACAAATAGCTTAAGGCCCTTTGCGACTTTGATAGCATGCGCCTTAGTCTTGCTGTGTCGTCGACACTTTCGACTCCAGGACAGAAATTTCTCCACGAAGTTCGCCAGTCTCAGGACTTTTTTTGAAAATGCCATATATAACATACCATGCATGAACATCGATGAATTTAGCTCCACTCCGATAAACTCAAGAGTTTGTCATTGAGCTCTATGCGCGGTCATGGCAAATCTTGGTGTTACTCGAACTGGAAATTTATGCCGCTGCATGGTACATCCTAGCGGCCTCTTGGATGAGTGTGATTCTCGGTACATGTACTTCTTTGCCGGATTTTGTTATCGAACAAGAGTGGCATCCCTACTTAGAAATGTTTCTTCTTAATAGGTAGGGAAATAGCTTTCGTTTGATACCCATATTGGCATATTTAATTTCAGTTAAGAAAAAATCAGATAGGAAATCCGTGAAAACATCCCATGTGGTAACACCTAGTTAAAAATTCTTAGAATATGGTATCCTATGAACCTACCAAATTTCATCAAAATCGGTTTAGCTATTGTCGGGATATTCTGAATATAAAAATATACAAGAATAGCTCTTTAAAAGTTATAAGATATAATAAGCCCAGGTGGCAACAATAAGTGGCCACCCTACTTAGAAATGTTTGTTCTTAATACGCAGGAAAGTACCTTTCGTTTGATACCCATATTGGCTTATTTCATTTCATTTAAGAAAAATCAGATAGATGGAAACCCTGTAAAAACATCCTATGTGGCAACATCTGACAAATCATCAAATTCTGTAGTACACAATGTACATATAAAATTACATCCAAATCGGTGGATCGGTTCTCGAGATAGTCTGGATACACAAATATACAAACATACAAGAATAGCTCGGTTAAGGTTATAAGAAAATAAAAAGTACAGTAGCTGCAAAACTTTATGTTCCTAGCTATTAAATTGCAAGAGTTGTACAAATGATTAATGTATTACAAAATGGCGGCCCCATATCAAATTCTAGCTAGATAACTCTAAAACTGAGGGAGTAGTTTGCGTTCAAACAGACAGACAGACGGACGGACAGACGGACAGACGCACATGGCTATATGGACTCAGCCCTGATCATTTCGGTATACTTATTGGTGGGCCTATCTCTTTTTCTTCTCATACTTACGAACATCGAACCAAAGTTATAATACCATTTCATGTGCATGAAAGGTACAAAAGTGGACTTAGCTATCATCCGATTTCGACCATTTTAAATAGCGATGGGAGATGAGTGCCAAGGAGAAAGTTATTTCTTTTAACAGTTTTTTGTATGCGGGAAGCAAATTTAAAGATATTACTCCCAAGTGCCGGCATGACTCTAGGCCAATGTTACCCGGGAATTTCTTATGAGGGAGTAGATCTCATGCTCAGGAAGAAAATTTACGTGAGTGTATGTTTACATATAAATGAAATGAGATATTGGGATATGCTATAATCAAGTTTAATTATTTTAATATTGAATTATTTTGTGTAAATTATACACACTGACAAATCTCGTAAAAGATCACAGTGTTTTAAAGTTGGAATGTGTTTTCGAATTTTGTTTTATAAAGCAGCTATTTGATAGCGTTTCCTCATTAACTCACCAAATATATTTTACCCGAAGTGAAATAAATTGATTCAAAATTTATTTTTGTTGTTGGTTTTATGGTCTGTTCATTTTTACATATTTTTGTAAGTTTTACGAGCTCAACCCCAGTTGATAATAATTCTAAGTTGATTATTATTATTTTTGATTAGAGAAAAAATTGAAAGCAACAAACATATACAGGCTATAGTTACAGTACTATTTCGAAAACAGCCACGATTTCTCGTCAGACTAATTCATATAGTTTTGCTATTTTTAGAGGATCTTGTGGAGAATCGACCCCACTCACTCTGATTGCAAGCGCAGCTGCCTAACCCATAGGCTATGCTGCGTGTAGTTAATTCAAGTTTTCCTCTAATTGTTGTTTGTTATCTTGCCAACGGTATACACAATATTTTAGACATTCTGTGTATGTGTAAATCATATATGCTGGACTTTGTTTTTGCACGTTCTTCTTTCTATTTTTAGAAGATAGTTTTTGTACATAACCGCGTGCTCCGGTATAATATTATTAATATTTTATTTTGAAAACATGAAATCCAATTAAAATTGATTATTTTTGCAAGAAAATTAAGTCAAATATGAAGTGATTTTTCTTTTCGTTTGACCTTTTGAAAATAAGTGTGAAAGCCAGTGCCAGATTATAACATGATAAAGAACTTAGAATGCTTAAAGAGTGAATGGAAAATAAGTTTTGTTTTTGCATTTCAAAAGAAATTCCATACCAGCTAAAATCAGCGTCGTCGCTCCAATAGGTGATTCGTCTACAACTGCTTTGTTTCGGCGACCACCATGGTAAATGTATCAAATACTATGATTTGAGAGCGTTAACCTAGAATTACCATGGTTAGGGCCGTATGCAAAAGGCCACTGAAGTAGGGAAAGCTTCTGAAAAGGCCGCAAGTGAGTGTTTGTCTTGGATCAAACGTGTTACAAAGCAATGCATTGGACTTGGGTCACACTAAACCACATTCCAAGAAATAAGGTTGTTGTTGTTGTTGTTATTAACAGTGCTTCGCCCTACCTAATGGGCACGATCGTCATCAAGCTCTTCTTACGGGAGTCCAAGGAAACGCGAAGTTTCAACAGGGTTCGAACAGAGTGATATTGGTGTTAGAAGAGTGGGTTCAATTGAATAGGAAAAGATATGTTTGGTATCGTGAGGGGACATACCACATGCAGGGCATGTATTTGGTATGGTGGGGTTCAGTTTGGATAAGTAAGACTTTAACCTATTACAATATCCAGAACGACGTTGTGCTAGGATGACTCTAGTCTCCCTAGGAAGAATGTGCTCCTCTTCAGCTATTTCAGGTGGTTCGATTTCGATTACGGGGCTCATCTGTCTATCGTCTAGGTATGGAGGTCGTTTAGAGCAGTAAGGTAATGTGGTGCTGAAACTCATCGTACTGCTTACAGAGGTGTTTCCTTATGTCTACCGGGTGCGGAGTTTCATCCAATAGATAGCGGTTTGGATTACTAGGTTTGTGGCAGTTCAGTAAAAACTGTCTGCTCAACAGTTACGTATGCATTTGAATTTTGCCTCTTGACGAAGGTGAAACTCCGATGACATAAGCAGACATTCCGTGGCAGTTCTGATGGTGGTGTTTTGGCAGACTCGCATCTTCCTCCAGATATGATTCTCCTTGGTTCGCCGGCTTCCCAGACTTTAGGAGGGGGACCACAATCGCTTGTTTCCAAATCTCTGGAATATCGAAAGTAGTGGTTAAAGAAATCCGCCAAATAACTCTGTCCCTCGTGGCATAGGTGTTTCAACATCTTCATAGCAATACCGTCGGGTCCAATTGATCTTGAGGGCTTGGCCTTCATTATGGCTTCCTTAACCTCGGAGACGGAGACGGCAATGGGCGCTGTGTTGTGTTTGTGAGCCCGATGGATGGCTCGTCTCTTGGCCCTATCAGCAGGTGGATGCACTATGAACTGTCGTCAGAAAGAGCTCGCGCCAATTTGACGCTGGCACCAAATGTAATGGCGACCTTGTCATTGTACAAGGTGGCGCAAAAGTAATCCTCCTATCATAAAATGCTATAAATTTTGCGATTGGCCTCTAAAGTTAGTTCTGTTTTGACATTTGTGTAGTAAACACATGCGAAATACACGTTAATAAACAATGTTACGCTACACTTCTCCAGAACGCGGAATATTGCTGACTATTTATTTGACCAATAATCGGTCGGGGCCAAACGGTTACTGTGAATGGTGAGCGCTACAGAGCAATGATCAACGAGTTCTTTTTGCCGCAACTTGATGAATTGGGATTGGAAAACATGTGGTTCCAACAAGACGGTGCAACAGCACACACTGCACGTGCCACAACCGATATGCTGAACATCGGAAGCTTACTTTTGCGCCACCTTGTATTTGGTCTGATTTGATTGACTGTTGACCATAATTTGCTGACTCCACCGGAGAGGTTGCATGCCTCTAGCTGTTGCTTCCACTTGGTCAACAGGTAGTCATTGACCGTCCGTCGTATTTCCGCGTTAAGATCTTTAATTTTGGGGTCTGCGGGATTGAGAAGTCTCACTTGCTCACCTTTTCTTGCCAGGGTAAAACGGTCCCAGTCCGCGTTGCTGAAGGTGATAAAGGTTCTTCGTTCAGAAATAATGAAGTCCGTCTGTCGCTCGATTGAGAGTGTAATTGGCTGGTGGTCGGATGCCAATGTCAGTATCGGTTGCCATTGACGCAGTTTATAAGTCCTGCGCTTACGATCGATATATCTGGCGACCTGTGGCCACTCTGGTGGGGGCGTCTCCGTTTACTGTACAGAATGCAGAGCCATCTATTTGTTCGCCAAGTGCATGCCCTATGCTGTCTAGCGGCACGTTGGAGTGCCAGAGATCGTGATGTGCGTTGAAGTCACCGAGGATTAAACTGTTATCACCTCTTAGCAACGCACTTATTTCGGGGTGATAGTCCCTCGGGAAACATGTTACAGGGGGAATGAAGACGTTAATAATTTGAAGATCGACATCGCCTGACCGGACCACTATACCTTGGAATTCTAAGGTAGAGTCCCTCTGGTCGATGTCAGGAACAAATAGATTATATTGAACAGTGTGGTGTGTTATAAACGTGAGAACACCCCCATTACCACTGGGACGGTCTCTCTGACGTTATCCCCACCACAAGTTCGTAAGTCTAATCTTGTGACCAGTTTGGTCTCTTGAATCGCAGCGATTTTGCGGGGTGTTGCAGCAAGGCGCTATAAACCTATCCGTCCAGAGGTTTCTGTTCGCAAGCCCAGAGCATATAAGAACGTGGCATAGGCCAAGGCAATTGTTGCATTTGACCGATGACGAAGGCTTTTATAGTATTTGCCAACAAACAGTGGACATTGTGAAAGGTACGAGGAGATGGCGTGTACAACATGGTGCCCCGAAGGTACTAAAGAAAGTACAGGGTTGTGGATGGCAGGGTTATGCCCTGAGCATCCGGATCTGTGAAGCCATTTCTTACACTTGACACATTGAACATAATGCGATCGTATAATATAAATTTTCTTCCAGCAGACGTACCAGATCCAATCTCTTGGTCCGGGGTTGGGTTCGACCCCAGTCCGTAACAAGAGACAATGGAGCAACCCCGCTGCAAGGGTTTGCTCCGAGAATGACAATTTGAGAGTGGGACATGAGCGATTAGACAGGGTTACACTCAAATAACAGCCCTTGGCCGGGTAAAAAAAAAACCGGGTAATTCTGGTACGATATAACCGGCTGTTGTGAGAATGCAAGAAATAAAGTGCCACTCTCAGCCTGGTTAATTTCTTCGTGCCGGCAGAGGATGATATCATCGTTATCCAACATAAACACTACAATTTTCAAGGAGAGGTCGGATAGAGACCAGAGTTGTGAAGCTCGCGAACGAAAAACATCGTTCAAATGTTTTTAACCGTGTTCAGTGATTGGCAATGTTGCCCCATATTTGTGTATGACGCTAACATAAGTAGTTCAAGTACTCCTGTGCGAGCAATAACAACCAAAAGCGAACTAAAATGTGCTATGTCAACCTAACTCAATATTGGTTTGGAAAAACATCTTATGTTAGTCGACATTGGCTCCTATTAATCTTAAATAAATAAACTTATAAATCTTAAAATAAATAAACTTACCCAACGGTTAACTCCTACCAGAGTTTCAAACCATCGTTTTTTGCCCACGCTTTTTCTTTTGTTTTCTGTGCTCATGGATGTACAAACTGATTGAAAAGAACATTTATTATTGAGCGGCTGAACGACTGAACGAAGTAAACGACCTAGTTAAATTTTGAAGAAAGACCATATTACCCTGCGCCCACGAAGGAATAGAATAATTATGTGAAAAATACGCATTCTAGAGCGCTTGTCACCAAAGTCATGCTTGACGAATTTAATGCCATGAATCTCTTCTATGACCCTAGAAATATGAACTCAGAAATAATTAAAAATCACGCTCGATTTGGCGCACCAACACCTAGCGAACTATTTTGATGGTTACGAAATTATCCGGATTCTTTCGCTAGCAGATTACCAATTGCATTTTATTTGACGGATGATTGTGTTGGTGATTCAAAGAATGTTAATATATAGATTAACAAATAAGGAGTGCGCCGTCTTCGCCTGTTCCTTATTTACATTAAGTACAAACTGTGCAAAATTTAACGGTCTCAATATGTTAACTTGAAGATAATTTAGCCCAAAACTCGTTTATCGGAAAATGGGTTTCCTAATATATTGGTCCAATCTTATAGATATCTAATAAGTACAAAAGCTGCAAAAATTTAACTTTCCTAGCTATTTAATTTGCAAGAGTTATATCTCAAACCCCATTTATCGGAAGAATCGATTGTATGGGGGATATGCGTTATATTGGTCCGATCTTGTTGGTTCCAACAAATGATTAGTACATTACTAAATGGTGGCCCATACCAAATTTCAGCGAGATATGTCTACAACTCAGAAACACGGCTAAATCGACTGAGCTCGTCGCCCGTCCCATACTTAAAAATTTCGGACAAAAGTTATGATACCATTTCATGTTCATGAAAGTATACAAATTTATATAGAAACATAATAACTTGTTATTTTAACTAAATGCTTTTTCGGTATGTTTAATAATAATAATCATCTGGCGCGATATAGCTATAAGGAGAATAAGGCCAAGCTTCTCTTCCGATTTGTGATGTGCTTCCAAGGCAGGTGATCATTTTTTGGGAAGTTTTTTCAATGCAGAAATGCAGTTGGGGGATTTCTGATAACTGGCGAGGGGCGACAACGTTTTGAAAAATAATTTTTTTGTTGTAGGCCAGCAAACCACACCATTAAAAGTTATTTAAACCCACTGCCTTCCTTTGCAAAGACCGTAATTACCTTTAATACGTATCATGTTTCTTTTAGCTATTTCAAAAATTCCATTAGCTAACTCATAGGCTCACCCGTCCTTTGAGATCAAACGAAAAAACAAGTATTTTTACTGACTAATCGATTATTTGTGAATGCTTATAACAGGTGCTCAGCTCAATTCAGTTATATCGATTGGCTTGCCTTGACCTTTTCCACAGTAAATATATCACTTATACAAATTATTTCGCTAAGATTCTTCTCGGAAGACAATAATTATGATGATTTTTTTGTTGTCAGCTCACTGACTGAAGTGAAGATGTTTATGTTAACTGTAGTGGTACAAGCTAATACTGGTTTTAAACGTTTCCCGCATATACAAGACATACTGTCACCACCACCCTAAGTCAAATGTGCCTATTAGGGTTTGCAAATTTTTTTCGTTATTATTGCTAGAAGATTCGAAAGCATTTTTATTATTCTAGACAGCTAATCTGTGTACAAAATACATATATGCTTAAGAGGACGCTAATGAAGCTTTATGTATGAGTGACCTACAACGAAGCTCGCATATTCCATTGCGGGGCAGGTATTATCAAAATGTTTGGAAAAAGTTTTTTCAAGACGTTCTCACCCCTAGTGAGTGGTATCGACAAAAAAACTTGCACACAAATTTTAGAAGCATCACACCAGTGAAAATTCTCCTAGACAAACGGGGTTAGAATATGGTAGTAAGAGGTAGTTATGGCTCTTGTAAGAGGCAACTAAAATCCACATTGACCCCGATTCTGGGGTCAACGAAATCGCTATCACCGCAGTCAGGCTAATGTGTCACAAGGAGCTTGTACTGGAGCGTACCGGACTCATATCTGGCAAAGGACCAGTATATTCCTGTTTAGCCCTAACGACATAGTCCATGAATGAATGCGTGGACTAAGCAGGGCAAAGTACTGTTACAATAATAATAATTACAAATTGGAAAAGAAGCTCGACCTTAATTTCGCCGGAAGTATATCGCGCCAAATTATTATTAATCTTCTATATATATATAAAAGAAAGTGACGATAGTTCCAACGTCCATAACTCAAGAACGCCTGCACCGATTTGGATTATTGACACTAATTTAGATTGTTCTCTGACCAGGATAGGATAATACCCAATAAAGTTTCCGAAAAATTCCTAAAAAAAAAAATTGATTTTCCCATACATTTTGTATGGTGCGAATTTATATCTGAGCAGGACAAAATCTGCCGGTCCTTCTAGTATTATAATATTCCAAAGCAACCATTTCCGACTTACGCCCTTATTCTAGCGTGGTAACAACGTCCTTTTTACCGGCAAAAAAATAGTTTGGAAACTTTTACATTCTTTTGGTATTCTGGAGGCTTAAGTTGCAGTTCAATTTCGTAAATATTGTTGTTGACAAATTTTGAACACATACTAGTTCACAAGAATAAGTAAACAATATAAGCACTTTTTACCCAAAGTTTCGTTCGCGTTTGCATTTTATTCTCTACTGCGCATTGTTAGTTTTTGACAGCGTTGGTATGTACGCTAGAATCGCGGTTACATGAACGGTTAGGATTTTCGGTTAGATAATCTTTCAGGTACAAAATTACCTTTTACGCACAGAATTGACGCGTTAGTGGAAAACTTCGTTCACCTGCAAACCAGCATTATCATTCATACATCCCAACTAGCATCAAAGTAACAGAAACAAAGACGGCAACCTCAAGCGAGTAAATTTTACGTAGCCATTTTGGGAATAACCGACTTTGTTTGAATAATCTTAGGTAAATGCAGGGTGACGAATACTAATTGCGGTTACCTTAAAATTATGCGAGTATTAAGTACCATTACCAGTATTGAAGAAGTCGTTATTACAGGCTCAAAATTAAAAAAATTTCAACATTTTCTCTATTGCTTAGTATTATAAAATTCTTAGGTCAACATTAAAAACTATTTTATTTTAAATAATAAACGCAGTCTTTTAGCATCTTTGTTAACACAATGCGTTCTGCCTTTGTGTAGTAAACTTCAACAAATAAAGATAAACTTAGCGCCCATAGTGGATTTCGAAAAAAAATTTGTACTGGAGTTGCGACGTATTCGTTCCGATCTACATAACTTTGAAAAGTTGTTCAGAACTTGTGACATGGATATTGAAATCAATCTAGTCGAAGTCTGCAAGCATGTAACCTAGATATTTATTTCAAGATTTCTTTTTTTTATCCATTTATGTATTGATCATATAATAATGGAAATAGAAGTCCATTCACTCAACATAAAACTATCTTTAGAGATTTCGCTTGGGTTTTTCAACAAACCACCAGAAGAAAATGCAAAAAATTTATACAAGCTAGCTGAATTTCATGAAACCAATTTATGGAAAAGGTTCTTAAAGTCACATAATCTTTCGCCAAAGCTACGACATAACGTCATTTCATGAATTATATAAATTGATACAAATCTCCCGTTTCCACTTCGACAGTAGAACTCACCTTTTCAACCCTTCTTTTTTTTTAAATGCCGCTTAACCATTCAACCGATTTTGGCCTTTTACCATAGCTCGCCACTCGTTACGTCTTTCTGCTGGGACTTGTTTTGGTCGAAAAATCGATTTTTCCAAAACCCGAAAATACAATTTTTTTTCAAAAAACTGTTATCGCCAACGTTTTTAGCACATACTTTTAAGTGGGACAGGAAATATGAGACAAATTCGTTTTCATCGAAAACATTTTTGCATGTATGCTGAAAACACTTAAAAAAAAATTACGGAGGGGAACATTTTTTTACCAAAACACTCACCGAAACCCAAAAAATATTTTTTTTTTTTTCAAAAAACTGTTATCGCCAACGTTTTTAGCGGACATTTTTGGGTCGGACATGGTATACATGAAAATTTTAAAGTCAATGAAATTTTTTTAGTAGGCCATGAAAAAAACCTTAAAATCAAAGTCGAAAAAAGTCAAAAAAAATGAAATTTCGCACGATCGAAAATTATTTTTTTTGGGTATGCGTAGTGGAACTTTTTTTTCCTGGGCCCAAAACCTATCGAAAAATCGATGGCGCGATATCGGTTAACTTTCGTCCATACAAATCGACCCACCCTAATGTACATTATGCTTTACAATTGTTGAATATCCTATCTTATTTATCCCTTCTCTTTATACAAGAAGATTAAAACTCGCTTTATGAGTAATAATATTTTCTTGGGAACTTCTGTATTTTCGTAAATACAAGCATACGAAAGCAATTTCTTCTATATGAAGAAAACACTTTAGCTCTTCGGAAAAAAATGGCCAAAAATCAGATTGACACATTCCTGTATTAAAATTTAATGAACTATAAAACTGAATACTCCAAAAAATTCCGAAAATTCCAAAAATTCTGAAAAATATGGAAGACTTTGATAAAATTGCTTTAAATGTTCCTAATTTTAAAACAACATTTATTTTGTGTCTCAAGTTTTTTCTTCTTTAAATGGTCATCTAACCGCCTGGGCGATTTTGACCGTCCAACATAGCTCGCCAGTCGTTTCTTCGTTGCGCCAACTGGCGCCAATTGGAAACACCGCGGGATCGCAAATCGGTCTCCACTTGGTCCTTCCATCGGAGTGGTGGTCTCCCTCTTCCTCTGCTTCCACCGGCGGGTGCCGATAAGAATACCTTCTGGGCTGGAGCATCTTCGCTCATTCGCACTACGTGGCCTAGCCAGCAAAGCCGCTGTGTTTTAATTCGCTGAACTATGTCGGCGTCTGCGTAAAGTTCATACAGCTCATCATTAAATCTTCTTCGGTACTCGCCGTCGCCAACGCGTAGAGGTCCACAAATCTTTCGAAGAACCTTTCTCTCGAATACTCCCAGAGCCGCCTCATCAGATGTTGTTAGTGTCCACGCTTCTGCACCATATAGCAGGACGTGTGCGATGAGTGACTTGTAGAGTGTTATTTTCGTTCGTCGAGAGAGGACTTTACTTTTCAATTGCCTACTCAGTCCGAAGTAGCATTTGTTTGCAAGAGTAATTCTTCGTCGGATTTCTAGGCTAACATTATTGTTGGTATTAATGCTGGTTCCCAGGTAAACGAAGTCCTTTACTATTTCGAAATTATTGCTGCCAACAGTGGATTGGTAGCCAAGGCGCGAATGCGCTGACTCTTTGCATGATGACAGAAGGTACTTCGTTTTGCCCTCGTTCACCACCAATCCCATTTTCTCCGCTTCTTTTTCTAATTTGGAGTAAGCAGAAGTTACGGCGCGGTTGTTAAGGCCAATGATATCAATATCGTCAGCATATGCCAACAGTTGCACGCTTTTATAAAATATTGTTCCAGCGCGGTTAAGTTCTGCAGCTTGTATTATTTTCTCCAGCATTAAATTAAAGAAATCGCACGATAGGGGGTCACCCTGTCTGAAACCTCGTTTAGTTTCGAACGGCTCGGAGAGGTACTTCCCAATTCTGACCGAGCTGGCGGTGTTGCTCAAGGTCATTTTGCATAGCCGTGTAAGTTTTGCGGGGAAACCAAATTCAGACATAGTGGCATATAGGCAGCTCCTTTTCGTGCTATCGAAAGCGGCTTTAAAATCAACAAAGAGATGATGCGTGTCGATTCTTTTTTCACGGGTTTTTTCCAAGATTTGGCGAATTGTAAAAATCTGGTCGATGGTAGATTTACCAGGTCTGAAGCCACACTCATAAGGTCCAATCAGTCTGTTCACATCAGGCTTCAGTCTTTCGCACAATACGCTTGATAGGACCTTATATGCGATATTCAAAAGGCTGATTCCGCGATAGTTGGCGCAGTTTGCAGGATCGCCCTTCTTGTGGATTGGGCAGAGAACACTTAGATTCCAATCTTCAGGCATGCATTCATCCGACCAAATTCTGCATAGAAGCTGATGCATGCGCCTTACCAGCTCCTCGCCTCCGTGTTTGAATAGCTCAGCAGGCAGCTGCTTTATTGTTTTTCAATCGGGATATTGCTATTCGCACCTCATTATAGTCGGGTTGTGGAACGTCAATTCCATCATCTTCGATTGTGGGCTCGGGTTCGGCATCTTCTCTGGTTTCTTGCTCAGTTTCTCCATTTAAAAGGGCAGAGAAGTGATCCCTCCATATTCTGAGTGTTCTCTGAACATCGGTCACCAGGTCGCCGTTCTCATTCTTACAGGAGTTTGCCCCGGGTTTGAAACCTTCTGTCATTCGCCGAATTTTTTGATAGAATTTTCGGGCATTATTCCCGTTGGCCAGCATCTCAAGCTCCTTTATTTCACGCTTTTCTGTCCCTCTTTTTTTCGCCCGGAAAAGCCGCCTCGCTTCCCTCTTCAACTCGCGGTAGTGTTCACACACACTCCTCGTTGCATTCGATCTCAGCTTTGCCTTGTAGGCTTCGTCCTTTCTTTTCGTTGCAGCGCGGCACTCTTCATCATCATACCAGTTGTTTCTTCGCGTTCGCCGGAATCCAATTACTTCTTCGGCTGCGGTACGGAGTGCTCCTGAGATATGATCCCACTGCTCATGCATTCCACTAGGTTGAATTGTACTCTCGGAGAGCAGGTGTGAGAGGCGATCTGCGAAATAATTGGCGGTCTGTTGCGATTGCAGCTTTTCGACGTCCAGCTTTCCCTGCGTTTTTTGTTGCACCTGTTTTGTCGTACAGAGGCAGGTACGAATCTTGGCTCCTACTAGGTAGTGATCAGAGTCGATGTTAGGTCCTCGTATTGTGCGAACATCTAAAACGCTGGAAGCATGCCGTCCGTCTATCACAACGTGGTCGATCTGGTTGCGTGTTTTTCGATCGGGGGACAGCCATGTAGCCTGATGGATCTTCTTGTGCATAAACCTAGTGCTGGATATGACCATGTTTCGGGCACCGGCGAAGTCGATCAGCCTGAATCCATTTGGCGAAGTCTGATCGTGGAGACTGAACTTCCCGACAGTGGGGCCAAATACACCCTCCTTACCCACCCTGGCGTTAAAGTCGCCAAGCACGACTTTGATATCATGACGGGGGCAGCGCTCGTATGCTTCTTCCAGGCGCTCGTAGAATGCATCCTTTTCCACGTCGTCCTTCTCTTCCGTCGGTGCATGAGCGCAGATAAACGATATGGTGAAAAATCGTACTTTTATGCGGACTGCAGCGAGACGCTCGTTCACGGGTGTGAACGACAGTACTCGGTGACGGAGTCTCTCTCCCACCACAAATCCCACGCCGAACCTGCGCTTGTCTTCATGCCCACTCCAGTAGATGATGCAAGGTGTTTTGATCTTGTTTCCTCGCCCCGTCCATCGCATCTCTTGTATGGCGGTGATGTCAGCTTTTGCTTTCCTCAGGACCTCAACCAGCCGGGCAGCGGCACCTTCCCCATTAAGGGACCGGACATTCCAGGTACATGCCCTTATCTCATAATCCTCATTTCGTTTGCGGGTGTTGTCATCTAAAAAAGGGGTTCTCATATCCGAGGCTTTGTTGTTGAATTTCATTGGAACGTTGTTTTATGTGGTGGGTCCCAAACCCAACGCACAACCCGTTTCACGGGAGGTTGAATTCCAATTCACGTTTGTATAGCGAGCCGCTTGATCCAAGACAGACGCCCGCTTGCAGCCGCACCACCTGGTGATCAGACGCTGCTGTTTGAACCCCCAGCAAGCCCTTAAACCGATTATGTCGGAGTGGCCTTACCAGGTTGTCGCCTTCTCACGTTTAGCTCACCACCAAACGGGTGTTCGGTGGTTACCCAGAGGATACTTGGGCGCAAAGTCCGGAAGTAGTGAGCTGCTTGAACCGCATGCAAAAGAATCGCTCTGGCCATTCCCAGGTGAATGGCGATCAGAAACTTTCCCCACTTGCGTGGACTTCTGCACACGGCCCCACCCTCCTGTACTTCCTGTAGCTAAAAATAAGATTGCTAGTAGTCCACGTGAATTTCCCCATTCGACCCCAGTTGGCCTTTAGAGCAAAGTGTAAATAAAATTTTATATGACTTCCGAGCTCCCTTTGACAGGAACCAATTACATTGTTGTGGCTCTGTGCATCATACATTCCTATTCATGAAGTTGAAACCTTATTTCGGGTTCGGGGATTCTGCTTTAAGGCTCATGCAGCTCTCGGTCGGGTAAAGCCGTCATCTTCGGTAAAGTTTGCTAAATTCTACATATTTTTGAAATACCTTTGGCCTGCAAATGTCTAAAGGGTTGCAATACAATTAACAATACCAATCATCTGTTTTTTGGAAATATATCTCTACTATAGTTAAATTGTAAAAGGGATCATTATTAGGCTAATAGCAGCCATATCAACTGCTTTTAGATTTTTTGTCTGTCTGTCTGTATGTTTGGGAGCGCATCACTCAAACACTACTAATTGGAAGAATTTTACCGTTGTATTACTAGACGTTTAACTTAAAATTTAAGATATTATTTGTTCCGATAGCTTTCGGAGATAAAAACCGAATTGTGGACCAAGGTGACGCAAAATTTGTTAGTACAATATGGGTATCAAAAGAAAGGTGACAATAAGTGTTGCAATAAGCGATGTAATTAAGTTCCATATCTTATCTGGTATGGAATATAATGATGGAAATCGGATTCAGCTTATTATTAGTTCTGAGACGCAGCGAAGCGAGCGGGGTTTACTATCTATATAAATGAAAGAAAATAGAAATATCGCGTTTTACATTTTACAAACAAATTTTTCAGAACTATGTTAAAAAACTGGGCGTGGCCGTTGGCCCATTTTTACAACAAACAGTTACCTTTATATATTCAACATTTTCGCCAAATATCGTTTCGATAAATCAATTGTTGCCGAAGTAATGGCATAAAAAGCTTTGTGGAATAATCCACTATAAAAGAAGTGGGGCCACGCCCATTTTCAAAAATTTTTATTTTTCGACTTTCTTCGTTCACGGACACTTTGAAAGTGAAATAGAAATGATATGAAACTTTTTTTCGGAACATTTCATCTCTCAATATAAATATGTGTGCTAAATTTCGTTTCGATGTCTTCAAAGGTTTTTGATTTATGATTAATATTATATCTAAACTTGATTTATTCAGAAGTGGGCGGTGCCACGCCCATTTTAAAAAATTTGTTGAAAGATTTATTTTCTGCTTTAAAGTTAATATACACACCAAATTGTATACTTATAAGTGTATTTTGTACTGAAAAATCACTTTTTTTGTGTTTTCGAAAATATTCTATATATTAAAAGTGGGCGTGGCGTGGCTATCATCCGATCTCACCCATTTTACATAGCGCTTGGAGATGAGTGCCAAGGAACCTGCATACCAAATTTCATTAAGATATTTCAAAATTTACTCAAGTTGTGTTAACAGACGGACGGACGGACATGGCTTAATCAAATTCAATATCTATCTAGATCCGTTTATGCCGTTACATACCACCGTTATGCTACTAAAGTTAATATACCTTGTGTGCGTAGCACTATTAGGTATAAAAATGTATGGTTTTTTAGCATGAATGCCTAACCATTATTAATTATACAATTAATGGTTTCCTCACTTCTGTATGTAAGAATAGTATATATATGAGTCATATATTATATGTTAGTCCTGGGCGAGATTCGTGACAGACGTGAACGAGCAACTCGCTACGTGAAAATGTTAATATCGGGTTATGACAGCCGTGAAAGTACAAATTTATCGAAAAACGAGATGATAACAAACGTGAACGAGTATATGAACTTTCTCGTTCGTTTGAATTGTCACTCGTTCACAAATTGTCAATCGAAGGCGCAACAAATTGAAGCAAAACGCAACTATTTAAAAATGTAAGCATATTAAAATTATATTTGTATATGTTTATTCCTTTAACTATCTTTTTTGATAAAGGACAAACTATAACAAACTTAGTTTAAAGCAAAAGGACATAATGGCGAAATTTATGAGCTATTTGGCCAAAAATTTGGTACCAAACGGTGCGCAGAGAAAAACTATTGCAAAGCGAAATGACAAAATATTCAATTTTGTGTTAATTTGAATTTACCTCCAGGGATTCTATGTTTTTCCACAAACCAATCTTTGCTTCCATTTCAAAGAGTACTGCGGATGTCAACTTGGATATAGTGCTCTTGCACAATTCAATCAAATAATCATTGCAAATAGTGTGTTTATATCCGCCACTCGCAAGGAGCGAAAAAGTTGCAGCTAGTTGCATGACTGAAGGCACCGATTTAGTGTCATAACACTTGAAATTATTTTAGTGAGGTCATAATTAACCGCCTCCTTGTTCATCCGAAATCGTTTAATAAAGCTGTAAAATATAAAGACAGATGTTGATTGTTCTATGTATGCATATGCATATACGGGACTTACGCGTTATTTGATAGCGCCAGTGGGTTACTTTTATCTCTAAGTTGTTTGCGCACAACTTTCTCACTGTTTTCACTATCACTTGAGCTTAAATAAAACAAAAAACTAGGATCCATTGTCTCTTTATACATTAATTTTATTTGTGACAACCTTATTTTGACATTCAAACGCCCATTGTAACTTCTAAAACTGAAGAAGAAGAAGAAGAAAACAATCGATAGCAAAAATGACAATTACGATTCGTTCACTTTCTGCTGTAATAATCCGATATTCTTCACCCGTTAGTCGATTGACGTAATGTTTGATCGTTTTTGCAGGCGACACCTTGATTGTAAAATCTAGCACTGGCGATATGCCATAAAACTTGGAAAGGTCCTGCCTAGATTTTTCTAACTTGCGCCTGCTTAGATTTTTTTTTAATTAGCATTGCCTTGGAAAAACTAAGCAGGGCCTAGATAAACATTACTGCTAATGCCCTGTCTTTAAAAGCATTAACAAAGTGGCTAGGTCTTACGTATGCTTTCCTTGGCAGGCCCATGATTTTTAAAAGGAAAATCTAGCCTTTCTCAGGCAAAGTTAATAAAATTTTCCACCCGGGAAGCAGTGCTGCATATAGTTTTATCAGTGGCGGATTCACGTAGGGGGCTCATGTTCGGGTTCAAACACCCCCACCCCGAGACGCAGATATACAAATTAAAATCTTACTGCGCAATAAAAAGAGCTTTCCACCTTCTTTATGAATTCTACGCAACAATAATTCTGGCCGAGAATAATGTATCATATAGATTTTTGTTACTCATGATTCGGGAAGACTTCTTAAGAGTGTTTCCAAGCCTCGAAAGGTTTACTTACTAGTTTTTCTACCCCTATACCCCCTTTTCTGCCCGTTTTTACTCCGAACCACACAATACTAACAATATACTCCATTTTCTTTGACATAATATGCTAACCATCTTAACTCATCTACCCATTGCCTTTGTAATGACAAGTTTATTTCAGTCGAATTTGGAAATTTATGTTTGGACAAGGGGAACCCGTGAGTTGTCGGTAATTTGCAGTACTTCGGCCGCCTTTGTTACCTTCACTAGACATTTATATACAAAAGCAATGTTATTTTTAGAAAAATATAGGTTATCCTTATCGAAGGCCGTACTACGATCAGTGGGCCTTTTTGCTGATCCAAATGCCTCCAATATACTATCTTCGAAGCTAATGTGAAATTTACATTATATTCTGGGTTATTCGATACAGTTTTCTTATTAAATTACTAATATTTCTGGAAAAGCTTTAGGAGATTCCATAAAAAATGATCAGTATGGGGTTGGTGTAAATTGTTGATTAATGTATGGCCTCGACGGTGCTCCAGCAATGAGTGGTGAATTTAATGGAACTCAGGCACATTTAAAAATTGTGTTTCCTTAGGCGATTTAAGTACAGCTTTAGTTTAGCCATCCGTACAGCTTGTTGAGTGCCTGGCATAAAAAATGCATTAGGAACAATTGGAAGAAGAGCGAACGCAGGAAAGAAACATTTATGACCATTTGTCCAACTAGAAGGGCTCAGTCGCACGAAGCAGTATCAACTTTTGTAGAACTTCAACCGGCTGTAATTATTGGTGCTTTGAAAATAATTAAAACATGGAAAGATAGGGATACTTCACAAACAACGCTGATTCTTGCTCTTTTGTCATGTTTGAAAAAGGTGCTGAAATTTGTTCCGGGTATGAGATTCAAATGAAAATGCCAGCAAATGCAGTCGACAAGAAAACTGCTGCAATGTTTAAACACAGAAACTTTAAGATTAGTACAGAATTCCATTTTATATTCCATATGTCGATACTTACGATTCCCATATTAAAATCCGTTTCAAGCAAAATAAAGCAATTTTCCAAAGTTTCGGACAATTATTTCCTAAAAAAAAAAATATAGTTTTTTTACAACCCCCTCTTTTCGAAATCCTGGATCCGCCACTGAGTTTTATGGATTATCCACATTTACCGATGACCGTTTTTTAATCGCAAATGCAAATGTACATACATAGTATATGTGTGTAAAAAAACAGGCTCATCTATACGAGTATATATAAAAGAAAGTGACGTTAGTTCCAACGCTCATAACTCAAGAACGCCTGCACCGATTTGGATGATTGAAACTAATTTAGATTGTTCTCTGACCAGAACCAGAGAATACCCAATAAAATTTCCGAAAAATTTCTGAAAAAAATTTTTATTTTCCCATATATTTTGTATGGTGCGAATTTATATCTGGGCAGGACAAAGTCTGCCGGTCCCTCTAGTTTATAATATTTTAATTATGTTTAATGGTTACAGCTTTATTTTTCAATGTTCCAGCGGAATTAAAAAAGCGGCTGTATTTATGTGCTTATGTTTACTTATATGTATGTATACATGTAGGTAAAAAATGAACTATGCTATGATATGAATTCGTAGGCATGTATGTATTAATAAACAAAGTGCATATAATATAATAAATTTACAATATTTTTACCGAACGGGACTGAAAGTGAGTAAACATTTTTCAAGGAAGCTGAAGAAAATCTTAATAGTTTGCCTTTCTGGTACGGAAATGTGCAGCTTGCTGTCTTATAGTACCCAAGTTCGAGTACAAGGGCAGTTAACCTCAAAATTGCTTTTGAATTTTTTTCTGTCGCCAATCCATCAAAGTCTATTTCTCAGAAAAATGCATTTTCAAATGTCGTTGCGAGTCAGCATGTAAGGCGTGCCAAAAACTTAAGTCATTATACCTTCAATGAGCATTCAATGGTATAACAACATTGGTCCGATGTTTGTAAATATGAGAAGAAGATAAATGTACCAACCGTTAAGTATACCGAAATGATCATTAAAATGAGATGAGTAGATTTATCCCCCATACAATCGATTGTTCCGGTTAACGGGTATAACTCCTGCAATTAAATAGCTAGGAACGTAAAATGTTTACCCTTTGTACTTATTACAAATTTAATGTGGGTATTGAAAATCAGTAAGATTTGACCAATGTATCTATACAATCGATTTATCCGATAAACGGTACTACATATAAAAATGAGAAAAATAATAGAAGCTTTTCTAAAGGTTTTGATAGGAGAGGGACACGTATAACTAAAAAGGATGAAGTGTGAAACTAGAAATGGTGTGTTTTAAGCCCCGTTGGGTGTATACTATATATGTATCTATGTTTATGAATGTGTGCATATATCTTCGCCATCTTTCCAGGAACATGAATGTGCCAATTTTCCGATGTTGAGTTAATAGGCTAACCATTACATTACCCATAAAAACCTCAATCACTCAAAATATACTGATTTCTCAAACACAATAAACTTCTAAGCTTGATTTCCCAACATTTTTATTTTAGCAAATTCACGTTTCTGGCAAAAGAGCGACGCTATGATTTTTCATTATATACCAAAGAATTAAATAGTATTTTCTTCTTCGCATTACTGTACAATGTTACCTACTGGTACGATTTCTTTATGGGTGGCATGCGTCTGTTGCATTTGACTATATGTTTGATTAGGATCCGAGACTTTTTCTATTTCGATGTACTCGTCCTCTTCCCCTAATACAGCCTTATCTTCTGCTACAAGTATTTCTTTTTTCACTTCGCCTAAACCCACTTCTCGATTATCACTCTCTTTTAGAAATACAAATTTATCACTACGTCTGTCAAAATGGCGTCTTTCATTTGTTTTTTGGATTTCATGCGCCAACATGTGATGCTCTAATTCAGCACGAAAGAAGAACTTATCGATACACTTATTACAATCGTACGGTCGACACTGTAATCCATGCTCCTGCATATGGGATAGTAGCCCACATGGAGCAGTAAATATAGCGGAACATATATAACAGTTGAACCCCCTCTCTTCACAACCAGCAAATGTGTGCTCTACGAGATGTTCTTGCAGTTTTGGCATACTTGGTAACATAATTTTGCAGATATTGCAGCGATTCTCTAGAGTAGGATTTTGACTGTTATCTGGCCCCCGTTCATGATGTTCGCCTCGACCGAGCTGAATTTTTAATTTCGAACCAAGTTTATGATTTTGGCAACATTTTTCACAAATTTTAGCTTCACCATTCACCGAATTTGGTATCGGCTGTAGGCAAAGAGCACACACGCTTTCTGGGCTTTTAGAAGATTTGGTATGAAACCTGTAAAAAGTTAATAATTTATGTATAAAAGAATTGATATTGAAAACTATCTGAATTATAGTCTTACTGCGCATGTAATCCGATTTCGAAATCCGAGTGTAGTGATTGACGACAGCAGATGCATTGCATTGGAAGCTGGCCCTCATTGTTGTGATCAGTAAGATGGGATTTAAAAGCCGCAACATCATTTATTGGATTTCGGCAATGTGAACACTTTAAAGATTGGCCTACTTTGGAATGCTGCAGTTTATGCTCAGCCAATATCGCCGGCGAAGGAAATATTTCATCACAAATCAAACATTTATGTTTTCCAGTTGAATTATGGCATGTTTTCATATGATGTTCTAATTCATTGCGAGATTTAAAATTTCCTGAACAGTAGGCACATCGTAAACTTACTCCCGTTTTCATGTTATGTACCATCTTACGATGCGAATTTACTTCAACTTCGGATCGAAAGTCATTACGTTCACAAATATCACAGCTATAACCCATTGAGGAATTCGCGCTAATAGAAGTTGGAATGGGTGATTCTACCGGCGATTGATTTTTATGTAAATCTGGTTTCGATTTCAGATGCTGGGCTATTGACTGTACTCTTGAACTGTTGTTGTAATATGTTTCTACATTGCTTGACTGATCCATTCGATGCTGTGTGTACATATCTATTAGGGTTTGACTTGTGTCGAAATATCGTTGACTGATGCCATACATGAATCCTGGATGCCTCACGGCATTTGTATCAACTTGCAATGGATTATAAAATTTTCCGTCAGTCATTGTTGTTGTTGTTGGCGTGTCAGTGAAAATATTTTTGTTGAGGTGGGCCGCAAATGCAATATTATAATCAAGAACGCTAGTGTTATTGTTTTGGGAAGAAATCGTTATTTGCGGGGCTTTGCTTAGAAGAGCATTCATATAGAGAGAACTCATTTGATTTGGTAAATTGGATGATGTTGAAATTTCTGCTTGTATTCCTTTTGTATTGTCGCCTGTGTGATGAGTTTGCATATGACGATCTAAAAGAAACTCCACGTGGAAGGTTTCGGGACATGAAGGACATTGGAATTGCCGAGCATGTGCGGCAAGATGGAAATGCATTTCTAATTCATTTGCGCAAGTAGTTCTACAAAACATGCATTGCAGAGAATTAGGAGTAGGTCCATTCAAGTTTGGATGACATGTTTTAACATGAGTGTGGAATACATTTTGAGAACGAAATGTTTCCATACAGGCTGAGCAACGTATTGACTTAGTTTCATTTGTATGACTACGTGCGAAATGCATTTGTATGGCTATTTTTGACTCAAATAAATCAGAGCATACAGCACATTTAAACATGGGAACTGTATGTTTATCCAACAAATGACTTTGGAGGTCCTCGGTCTTTGCGTATGATTTTTCACAGTTCGTGTTGGGGCAAATAAACTCGGTATTAGATATTAAATAATGCGATATTACATGCCGCTCGTGCTCCACTTGACCCTGCAACGCCAACCCACAATGATGGCATATAAGGTTTAAATTATGTGTTATGTGGGTTTTTAAATGATTACGGAACTTTTCAAAATCGGGAAGACCAGCATTGCATTGATTACAAAAAAACATATCAGGTTGAATAGGATCTTCGGGGAGAGAAACGGGAGTCATTGAACGCCGTTTATTTTGGCTAAGATCTGTAGGTTCCTCTTCTGGTTTCTCTTCATTAGCATTGCTTGAAGACTGGTCTATTTGCTCCACCTTGATGAACTTATCCTTCATGTTATTGCTTTCCTGCGAAATTGGGTTGTCTTCTATTAAACGGGGGCTAAATGTTCCGGATGCAGCCAAGCGGTTAAAATGTTCAAAATATGAATTAGGGCTGGCTAATCTATCAACATGAGCTAAGCGAATATGTTGAAATAGCGCAGGCAGGTTTCCAAACTTCATAGTGCAATATTCACAGCTCAGCTGGAATGCGTTGACTTCAGAACATGGGAGAGCAACCGATGGTTGCGTTTTTTGTGTGGAAAATAATTCTTTTTCATGCTTCGTATGAATATGCATATTGAGCTGCTCAATTGAGTTGAACTCGGCTTTAGAGCAATACTTGCATGTAAACAGGTTTACTGTTCGGGGTCTCTTTGGATATTCTAATGGATTTGGGTTGCTATCAGTATGAGCCAATGTCGATGCATATCGTCTCTTATGGAAGCTTCCACCACTTGAAACGGAGCCACTAGATCGAGGACTGTAAGTAAGCGATTGTGGATTTCCTCCTGCTGCTAAAATAGCTGCCTGTTTTTTATGATTTTGCATGTGTGAAGTTAATGCAGCGGCTGTGTTATACCCCCGGTTGCATATTGTACATTGGAATGGTTTCTGGTTGTCGTGCGTTTTCATATGAATTTTAAGATGGTCGCTGTAATTAAAAAATCAGAAATAGTAAAATTTACTATCTAATAATACCTTTTTAAAATAAAATGTTACTGCTTCTCAAATTACAGCTTAGTACATTGTTAATTTAAGACATAACAATTAATCAGTGGTTAAAAAACAACTACGGTTTAGGGTAAACAACTCGATTAGGGTTACGCTTCATCGTAAACTGAAAAAAAGTTTCACTTTATTTATCAATTGACCTTTTAATTTCTTTACATAACTGAGCTTTAAGCTTCAAACACAATACCGAAACGCTGACAAATGAGCGTAACGAACTTCGACTTGTCAAAATAGAAAATCTGCAATTACTTGAAGGTTACGGCATGCTAAAGGTGGCTTAATTTTTTTTTAAGTTTACACTTTAAAAATGCTCTTTAAAATGCACATACATAAATTTTGCAAGCCCTGTATTAAAATGAAGTAGTGCAAGATCATTTCCTACTTCCCAAAATGTATACGAATTTTCATTATCTTCGTCTGTCTTTTTTCTTTTCTTTCATATGGTCATTCAAGAAAAATTAAAATGTCACAAAATTCCTCTCCCGTTGTTATTGTCTTTAACAGTTGGGCGTAATTTAAGAAATGATAGCGCCGGGCGGTTATTCTCGGCTTTTTGCCGCCGCGTTTCAGTATTGTGGGTGAAGCTTAAAACGGGACCGTGAGAATCGATAATCGTCCTGAATTGATGTGTGTGCTTTTCACTTCAAGATAAAGCAGGGATCTGAAATAGACTTGAACTATACATTTTCGTACATATTACAACCTCAAAAACAGTTTGTTACTTTATCGTCAAACGAAATGGCCATATACAAGGTGGCGCAAAAGTAATCCTCCTATCAGAAAATGCTATAAATTTTGCGATTGGCCCCTAAAGTCAGTTCTGTTTTGACATTTGTGTAGTAAACACATGCGAAATACGCGTTAATAAACAATGTTACGCTACACTGCTCCAGAACGCGGAATATTGCTGACTATTTATTTGACCAATAATCGGTCGGTGAAAAACGGTTACTGCGCAAAAGTAATCCTCCTATCAGAAAATGCTACAAATTTTGCGATTGGCCCCTAAAGTCAGTTCTGTTTTGACATTTGTGTAGTAAGCACATGCGAAATACACGTTAATAAACAATGTTACGCTACACTGCTCCAGAACGCGGAATATTGCTGACTATTTAATAGACCAATAATCGGTCGGGGCCAAACGGTTACTGTGAATGGTGAGCGCTACAGAGCAATGATCAACGAGTTCTTTTTGCCGCAACTTGATGAATTGGGATTGGAAAACATGTGGTTCCAACAAGACGGTGCAACAGCACACACTGCACGTGCCACAACCGATATGCTGAACATCGGAAGCTTACTTTTGCGCCACCTTGTATAATATATAACCTAATGCTATTTACTGTATTGATCAGAGCCTAGTGCATACCGTCAGTTAATACTACAAAACTAATTAACATTTTTTAAAAGTGTATTTTCCAACTTCTGGATTTTCCAAGTTGATCCAAGTTTTGTTAAATATACTACTTTTTCGTCTTAAATTTTTATTTCTGTTTTGTACATATGTAAACCTTTTACTTTGACTTCAATTAAATCAGTTCCGGCCCACTTCGAACTTTTCGTGCCCGGGCAGATATTAGAATGAAAACAAGCCTCCACTTTACTCATTATTAACTTCTTTTCATTTCATACTAATATTGTACAGCAAATCGTAGACGTCAACCACGGTTTTTCGATAGCAAAAAAGCGTTCGAGCGCGTTTGAAATTCACTGTTTTCTTTATTATTTAAATTTTTTTGGAAATTATTTTCTTATTTAATAACCCATTTATACTGATCTAAAATTCGTAACTTCAGACCAGTTATTCGAATGTTGTTCCTTTGTTATGAAGTATCAATTAAACAGGTTTGACGCTTTCGAAACTTGGATGAATTCGTCGCATTTGCTGTCTAATTTGGTTTGGATGCGTGATTTTGTGATTGGTATTTTTATGGGGAAATGTGCCGCCTTTCAATGAAAATCACGCATTTCATTCAATGTAAATGTAGTATAAGACACTTACTTCCTACATTTCAATAAACAATTAATTAAATTATTTTCAAAATGATAAAAGAAAGATCATAAACGTTATTTTCAACTTTTTTCCCACCTTTTGTTATTTAAGATTACCATTTTCATTAATCAAAACTTATCCAGTTAGTTTGCCTTGCAAGCTTTATTTGACATTGCTTTGTTTGTGTAATCTTTGTGGTTATACTTATGGAATGAAATGCAAAAAAAAAATTATTAATATAAAAAAACTTAAATATATTAAATAATAATAAAATAAAATAAAATAAAATAAACTAAAATAAAATAAAATAAACTAAAATAAAACTAAAGTAAATGAAATTAATTAAAACGAACTATGACAACTGGAAAGAAGTTAAATGAAGGGAAAGGAAGGAAAAGGAAAGGAAAGAAAAAGAAAGGACAGGAAAGGAAAGGAAAAGAAAAGAAAGCAATTAAATTTTTTACAGGATACACATGTTTACACATCAAAATCCACGAGTACTTGGTGCTCACGCCTTTTTTTTAAATATGAGTTTCACCCATATTTGTACACGACTAAAAATTTTAGCCTAAATTAAAAACTTTTTTGGGCTACGTACATGTCCAAGCCAATTTTGATTTAGAATTTAAATAAGGCCAGTTTTCGAGGAAATAGGCTTAAAGAAAAGAGTTTAAAATTTGAACCAGAAATGTATAATAATTAAAAAAACATTTGTATCAGGGGGTAGGATTGGAACCGACGTTCCCCGCATCAGAGTCCTCTGCTCTACCCACTGAGCTACAGCGCACATAAAATTGTAATGAGAAAAATTCGTTGACTTGAAAAAACCTTCAGAAATAACTGAAAAAAAAAATTAAAAAGTTTTAGACGTTTTTTTTCGTTCAGATTTAAATGTAGGTCGCAATAAATTGAAAATTGGTGTAAGTAAACGAAAGGTTAGGAATTTATTACAAAAAAGTTTAAAAAATTGCCTAAACCGACGAATGGTTTAAAACATATGCTCAAATTTTTAGCCATGCATAGTAAAATAGTGTCTATTTGTCGACAAAGAGATCCAAGTCATTTCGGACATTGAATGCAGTGCCATCTATTAAAAAAAATAATAATAACTGGCGCTATATATAGCTCCGAGGAGATTAAGGCCGAGCTTTTCTACTAATTTGTGTTGTGCTGCTTCTAATTTTTCCTAAAAATTGGCTGGACCTACAGTTTTTTGGCGATTCCGAACGGCATCTGCAAGGCAAATGAATTTTTGCTGAGAAGGCTTACATGGCAGAAGTATGCTCGGAGAGTTTGCAAACCACTGCGGAGGGGCGACCCCGTTTTGAAAAAGCTTTTTCAAACCACTTTTGATGTTACCTGTACCAGGGCTCCAACCTTGGACCTTCGGTGTGGTAGGCCAGCAACACTAACGCCACACCACGGCGGCCTTCATCTATTAGCATGGCAATAAACACACTATTCAGAATTTTAAAATAGAATTTAAAATAGAAAATAACGGCTTCAAATATGATAGCCGATTTGCTTTCGTAAGAGCTTCAAAATTTTGAAAATTCTTTTGAAATATATTCCGCGATGTGGTCTATCGAAATGTGCGGCACTATCCCCATGGCAGTCGGGCTTGAACTAGTGGGTGCAAGTACCAGAGGTAACCCGATTCATTCAGAAAACGGATTGTTCGTATTCGTAACACTCCCCATTATAATAGCAACAACTAGTAGAAGTTGAAGGTTTATTACAATACCGCCTACAGGACTACGGTGGGATATATCCTCTTATTTTCATAGAGTACCTGCCAGTATACCAACAACTTTACAAGTCTGAAGAAATGCGGCGTGAAAAAGTTCGTAGACTTAAACTCTACACTGTAGAGTCTACAGGAATTGTGTGTGTTTAGAATTTTTTCTGCTTGCTTATTATACCTTTCATAAACATGAAATGGTATTATAACTTTGGTCCGATGTTGGTAAGTATGAGAAGAAGACGAGATAGACCCACCAATAAGTATACCGAAATGACCAGGGCGATGAGCTGGGACGATATATGTATCCATTTCCGTCCGTCCGTCTATCTCTCTGTCTCTTTGAACGCAAACTGGGCCATCAGTTTTAGAGGTTTCTGGCTGAAATTTGGTATGGGGCCACCACTTTGCAATATATTAATAATTTTCCGGAACCAACAAGATCGGACCAATACAACGCATAGGTCCGATTCAATCGATTTTTCCGAAAATTGTGTGTTGTGGGCTTTAAATTTTGCAATTGAAAAGCTAGGACCGCAAAATTTTGAAGATTTGATACATTTACATATGTAATGTGACAAATGAAAATCAGCCAAATCGGACCTACATAACATATAGCTCCGATACAATCGTTGTTCCGTTAAATGGGGTTTGGGCTAAAACTATCGCAATTTAATAGCGAGGAACACAAAATTTGTCATCTACAGTAATATGTAATGTGTGTAGATTCAAGATTAGACGAATGTATCGTATAGCCACCATACAACACATTTTTCCGATAAACTGGGCTACGAAGTAGTTGCAGAGTTTGTACTTCCTGTAAGCAAGGATCGGACACTTAAACCCGTGATGCGTATTCATGAATGGTATAAAGCCTTCGGCAGAGCCGACGACAACGCTTTCCTTACTTGTTTTTTGTTGTTATCAGTTCAAACATTTTTCTAGACAAGCTCATAAAATTTTATCTAGCATCGAAATGACGAATAAAAAACGGTAATTAGAAATTATAATGGATATCATGAGCTTAGCCGTAAGTATCATGCATACATACTCGTATTTATATGTATAAACAATAACGCTATAAGGAAAATTGTGGTCGCCTATTGTAATAGCTTTCTTTTAGTCGTCTTATTGTGGTTAACTATTTCTTGGTTTCAAAGGGATTGAGTGTTCAATCGAAAAATTGTATATAACATTTTTGTAAGCACCTTTAGCCCGTAACTTTTAAGCTTAACTTTTAAGCTTATCGCCAAATTTTGGCGTTTGTTCTTAACGAAAATGCGATTCTGTAACTCTCCTTTAACGCTGCTAAACAGCTGACTCTTGATAGTGATACAATTTGGTAATACTTCTCTTGTCGCCGTATTTTGTACTAAACTACATGCAAAAACTCAAACCTTATTTTTTTACTTTTTCCCAAACGCTAAAACATTTGTAAATGTATTAACGCGATTGTTAACACCTCGAAAATAATTCGCGAAAGCTAACCACACAAAACGTGTTAGCTGACACTTTTCGTGTGGTTAAAAGTTATCGAATAAGAAAACGCGTTAAAAATGGTGTTAAGCGAAGTTAACGCTAACACCTGGCGTTAAAATAGTTACAGAATCGACCTACTGAACTTCAGAAAAAAAGACTTGCATATAAAAAATTCAATTGTATTTGATTTATTATGTTGTGTTGATCTTCCGACAGGGTAGTAAGCTGATTTTTGTTGGAACGATTTTCCGTCATCCCTTGTCAAGTTTGGTTTTGTGACAAACCGGTTTCGGCGTTCTGCCATTTTCAATGCCTAGTTTCGTTCTGGTCTGTGTCTATCCGCTGCGTTGTTTTTATAGTCCGTGGGTGCTGTGGCAGGTAATGTCAATTTATGTGTTCGTGGTAGGTAACGTTAATATGCGTCCGTGTGTGCGCGGTATTAATACGTCCGAATTGTTATCTGTCCCAAGGGTTGTTTTTGTAGGTATGTAGACATACCGCTTGTTAGCTAAGCGGTAGGTTGAGGTAGGTAGAAATCGGTGATTTTTGCAGTTTGGTTCATATTTCGTTTTTGCTTGTTCATTGTTACGTGTTTGGTTGCTGTACCTGCTGGCTTGTGCTGTTTTTTGTAAACTAGTTTTAAGGGTTCAAATATTTCTTCAGAGATAGTGTTGGTTTGTTCGTTTATGATCCTGCCGTCAAATGTTTTTAACTTGTATATCTTCATGTTCTCAAGTACATTAAGCCGCCGGCCTTTTCCTTGTACGTGAAGTTTTAGAGCCGTGGTTTTTATGTTAGCTGGGGTGCAGTTGTTCTCGAACATGTGGTTCGCAAAATTAGATTCTGGTATTATGGTGGGGTTTCGTGTTTTTTTGTTGTAGTCCCTGATATGCTCTCGGAATCTTGTGCTTATTTTTCTTCCTGTTTGTCCTATGTAGCTGTATTGACATTCACAAGTAAGCCTATACACTCCGTGTCTGTTGAATGGGTCATCAGAATTAGTGTCGGTTCTTAGTTTTTGTCCGACGTTGTTAGATGTTCTGAATGCTGTGTTGATGTTATATCTTTTAAAGAAGTTTGCTAATTTGTACGTCGTTTTTTCAGTGTACGTTATTGCCGTCCAAACCATTGGATTTTCCTCTACGTTTACTCTTTTTTGTGTTCCATGGCTACTTCTGAGTTTATCCACAAGTGCTTTCTTGTATCCATTTTTTGCCGCTATGTTATATATTGTAATAAGCTCTCTCCAGTTGCTTCCTGTGTGAGCGGCGTTCTCTGAAGCCCATCCACTAAGTGCCTCAATGCTGCATTTTTGTGCTGTTGCGGATGGTTTGATGTAGAGTGTATTATGGTGTCCGTGGCAGTCGGTTTTCTATAAATGCCGTAGTTGAACCTATTTGTTATTTTGTCAATCCCTATAGTTAGGTCCAGGTAGTTCATTATTCCATTTTTTCTACTTCCATTGTGAACTCTATGTTGCTATGTTGCCTGTTGAGGAACTGTAGTATTTGCTCTTCGTTATCGTCATTTAGGATGCAGATGATGTCATCCACGTATCTAGCGTAGAATGCCACGCCTAACTTGGTTTTTAACTCCTGTATATATTTTCCTTCCAAGTTTTGCATGAATGTTTCCATGAGAATGGCCGATGTTGGGTTACCCATTCCTAGTCCGTTTGTCTGTCTATATATTTTGTTGTTGAACCGGAAATAGTTTTGCCGCAGCGTTGTTCTTAGCGCGTTGGTAATTTGCGCAGTTGTTACCTTATCTTCAGTTTTGTCCAGTAGTGTTTTGTTGACTATATCCATTGTATCTGGTAGTGGTATTGACGGGTATAAGTCCTTTATGTCAAAGGATACGAGTTTACTGCTCCTTGTGAGTTTAACGGTCTCAAGTCTTTGTAGTAGTTCTATCGTATTGCTTATTGTGTATTCGTGCCCTAGTTTCAGAGTGTCCTTTAAAATCATTTTTAGATGTTTCGACAGTTTATAACCCGGCGCGGACTTAAAATTAATTATAGGTCTCATTGGCGTATCCTGCTTGTGGATTTTAGGTAACGCAACGAGTGGAGGAGCAGATGGATTCATTTGTGCTAGGGTATATGCCATCCTCTCGTCTATTTTTTTGGTAGCATTTTTTATAACCTCTTTAACTTCGGTCTGGTACAAGGTGGCGCAAAAGTAATCCTCCTATCAGAAAATGCTATAAATTTTGCGATTGGCCCCTAAAGTCAGTTCTGTTTTGACATTTGTGTAGTAAACACATGCGAAATACACGTTAATAAACAATGTTACGCTACACTGCTCCAGAACGCGGAATATTGCTGACTATTTAATATAATATTTAAATAAAATAATATTTAAAATAAAATAAAATAAAATAAAGTAAAATAAAATAAACTAAAATAAAATAAAACTAAAGTAAATGAAATTAATTAAAACGAACTATGACAACTGGAAAGAAGTTAAATGAAGGGAAAGGAAGGAAAAGGAAAGGAAAGAAAAAGAAAGGACAGGAAAGGAAAGGAAAAGAAAAGAAAGCAATTAAATTTTTTACAGGATACACATGTTTACACATCAAAATCCACGAGTACTTGGTTCTCACGCCTTTTTTTTAAATATGAGTTTCACCCATATTTGTACACGACTTTTAGCCTAAATTAAAAACTTTTTTGGGCTACATACATGTCCAAGCCAATTTTGATTTAGAATTTAAATAAGGCCAGTTTTCGGGGAAATGAGCTTAAAGAAAAGAGTTTAAAATTTGAACCAGAAATGTATAATAATTAAAAAAACATTTGTATCAGGGGGCAGGATTCGAACCGACGTTCCCCGCATCAGAGTCGTCTGCTCTACCCACTGAGCTACAGCGCACACAAAATTGTAATGAGAAAAATTCGTTGACTTGAAAAAACCTTCAGAAATAACTGAAAAAAAAAATTAAAAAGTTTAGACGTTTTTTTTCGTTCAGATTTAAATGTAGGTCGCAATAAATTGAAAATTGGTGTAGGTAAACGAAAGGTTAGGAATTTATTACAAAAAAGTTTAAAAAATTGCCTAAACCGACGAATGGTTTAAAACATATGCTCAAATTTTTAGCCATGCATAGTAAAATAGTGTCTATTTGTCGACAAAGAGATCCAAGTCATTTCGGACATTGAATGCAGTGCCATCTATTAAAAAAAATAATAATAACTGGCGCTATATATAGCTCCGAGGAGATTAAGGCCGAGCTTCTCTACTAATTTGTGTTGTGCTGCTTCTAATTTTTCCTAAAAATTGGCTGGACCTACAGTTTTTTGGCGATTCCGAACGGCATCTGCAAGGCAAATGAATTTTTGCTGAGAAGCCTTACATGGCAGAAGTATGCTCGGAGAGTTTGCAAACCACTGCAGAGGGGCGATCCCGTTTTGAAAAAGCTTTTTCAAACCACTTTTGATGTTACCTGTACCAGGGCTCCAACCTTAGACCTTCGGTGTGGTAGGCCAGCAACACTAACGCCACACCACGGCGGCTTTCATCTATTAGCATGGCAATAAACACACTATTCAGAATTTTAAAATAGAATTTAAAATAGAAAATAACGGCTTCAAATATGATAGACGATTTGCTTTCGTAAGAGCTTCAAAATTTTGAAAGTTCTTTTGAAATATATTCCGCGATGTGGCCTATCGAAATGTGCGGCACTATCCCCATGGCAGTCGGGCTTGAACTAGTGGGTGCAAGTACCAGAGGTAACCCGATTCATTCAGAAAACGGATTGTTCGTATTCCTAACACTCCCCATTATAATAGCAACAACTAGTAGAAGTTGAAGGTTTATTACAATACCGCCTACAGGACTACGGTGGGATATATCCTCTTATTTTCATAGAGTACCTGCCAGTATACCAACAACTTTACAAGTCTGAAGAAATGCGGCGTGAAAAAGTTCGTAGACTTAAACTCTACACTGTAAAGTCTACAGGAATTGTGTGTGTTTAGAATTTTTTCTGCTTGCTTATTATACCTTTCATAAACATGAAATGGTATTATAACTTTGGTCCGATGTTGGTAAGTATGAGAAGAAGACGAGATAGACCCACCAATAAGTATACCGAAATGACCAGGGCGATGAGCTGGGACGATATATGTATCCATTTCCGTCCGTCCGTCTATCTCTCTGTCTCTTTGAACGCAAACTGGGCTATCAGTTTTAGAGGTTTCTGGCTGAAATTTGGTATGGGGCCACCACTTTGCAATATATTAATAATTTTCCGGAACCAACAAGATCGGACCAATACAACGCATAGGTCCGATTCAATCGATTTTTCCGAAAATTGTGTGTTGTGGGCTTTACATTTTGCAATTGAAAAGCTAGGACCGCAAAATTTTGAAGATTTGATACATTTACATATGTAATGTGACAAATGAAAATCAGCCAAATCGGACCTACATAACATATAGCTCCGATACAATCGTTGTTCCGTTAAATGGGGTTTGGGCTAAAACTATCGCAATTTAATAGCGAGGAACACAAAATTTGTCATCTACAGTAATATGTAATGTGTGTAGATTCAAGATTAGACGAATGTATCGTATAGCCACCATACAACACATTTTTCCGATAAACTGGGCTACGAAGTAGTTGCAGAGTTTGTACTTCCTGTAAGCAAGGATCGGACACTTAAACCCGTGATGCGTATTCATGAATGGTATAAAGCCTTCGGCAGAGCCGACGACAACGCTTTCCTTACTTGTTTTTTGTTGTTATCAGTTCAAACATTTTTCTAGACAAGCTCATAAAATTTTATCTAGCATCGAAATGACGAATAAAAAACGGTAATTAGAAATTATAATGGATATCATGAGCTTAGCCGTAAGTATCATGCATACATACTCGTATTTATATGTATAAACAATAACGCTATAAGGAAAATTGTGGTCGCCTATTGTAATAGCTTTCTTTTAGTCGTCTTATTGTGGTTAACTATTTCTTGGTTTCAAAGGGATTGAGTGTTCAATCGAAAAATTGTATATAACATTTTTGTAAGCACCTTTAGCCCGTAACTTTTAAGCTTAACTTTTAAGCTTATCGCCAAATTTTGGCGTTTGTTCTTAACGAAAATGCGATTCTGTAACTCTCCTTTAACGCTGCTAAACAGCTGACTCTTGATAGTGATACAATTTGGTAATACTTCTCTTGTCGCCGTATTTTGTACTAAACTACATGCAAAAACTCAAACCTTATTTTTTTACTTTTTCCCAAACGCTAAAACATTTGTAAATGTATTAACGCGATTGTTAACACCTCGAAAATAATTCGCGAAAGCTAACCACACAAAACGTGTTAGCTGACACTTTTCGTGTGGTTAAAAGTTATCGAATAAGAAAACGCGTTAAAAATGGTGTTAAGCGAAGTTAACGCTAACACCTGGCGTTAAAATAGTTACAGAATCGACCTACTGAACTTCAGAAAAAAAGACTTGCATATAAAAAATTCAATTGTATTTGATTTATTATGTTGTGTTGATCTTCCGACAGGGTAGTAAGCTGATTTTTGTTGGAACGATTTTCCGTCATCCCTTGTCAAGTTTGGTTTTGTGACAAACCGGTTTCGGCGTTCTGCCATTTTCAATGCCTAGTTTCGTTCTGGTCTGTGTCTATCCGCTGCGTTGTTTTTATAGTCCGTGGGTGCTGTGGCAGGTAATGTCAATTTATGTGTTCGTGGTAGGTAACGTTAATATGCGTCTGTGTGTGCGCGGTATTAATACGTCCGAGTTGTTATCTGTCCCAAGGGTTGTTTTTGTAGGTATGTAGACATACCGCTTGTTAGCTAAGCGGTAGGTTGAGGTAGGTAGAAATCGGTGATTTTTGCAGTTTGGTTCATATTTCGTTTTTGCTTGTTCATTGTTACGTGTTTGGTTGCTGTACCTGCTGGCTTGTGCTGTTTTTTGTAAACTAGTTTTAAGGGTTCAAATATTTCGTCAGAGATAGTGTTGGTTTGTTCGTTTATGATCCTGCCGTGAAATGTTTTTAACTTGTATATCTCCATGGTCTCAAGTACATTAAGCCGCCGGCCTTTTCCTTGTACGTGAAGTTTTAGAGCCGTTGTTTTTATGTTAGCTGGGGTGCAGTTGTTCTCGAACATGTGGTTCGCGAAATTAGATTCTGGTATTATGGTGGGGTTTCGTGTTTTTTTGTTGTAGTCCCTGATATGCTCTCGGAATCTTGTGCTTATTTTTCTTCCTGTTTGTCCTATGTAGCTGTATTGACATTCACAAGTAAGCCTATACACTCCGTGTCTGTTGAATGGGTCATCAGAATTAGTGTCGGTTCTTAGTTTTTGTCCGACGTTGTTAGATGTTCTGAATGCTGTGTTGATGTTATATCTTTTAAAGAAGTTTGCTAATTTGTACGTCGTTTTTTCAGTGTACGTTATTGCCGTCCAAACCATTGGATTTTCCTCTACGTTTACTCTTTTTTGTGTTCCATGGCTACTTCTGAGTTTATCCACAAGTGCTTTCTTGTATCCATTTTTTGCCGCTATGTTGTATATTGTAATAAGCTCTCTCCAGTTGCTTCCTGTGTGAGCGGCGTTCTCTGAAGCCCATCCACTAAGTGCCTCAATGCTGCATTTTTGTGCTGTTGCGGATGGTTTGATGTAGAGTGTATTATGGTGTCCGTGGCAGTCGGTTTTCTATAAATGCCGTAGTTGAACCTATTTGTTATTTTGTCAATCCCTATAGTTAGGTCCAGGTAGTTCATTATTCCATTTTTTCTACTTCCATTGTGAACTCTATGTTGCTATGTTGCCTGTTGAGGAACTGTAGTATTTGCTCTTCGTTATCGTCATTTAGGATGCAGATGATGTCATCCACGTATCTAGCGTAGAATGCCACGCCTAACTTGGTTTTTAACTCCTGTATATATTTTCCTTCCAAGTTTTGCATGAATGTTTCCATGAGAATGGCCGATGTTGGGTTACCCATTCCTAGTCCGTTTGTCTGTCTATATATTTTGTTGTTGAACCGGAAATAGTTTTGCCGCAGCGTTGTTCTTAGCGCGTTGGTAATTTGCGCAGTTGTTACCTTATCTTCAGTTTTGTCCAGTAGTGTTTTGTTGACTATATCCATTGTATCTGGTAGTGGTATTGACGGGTATAAGTCCTTTATGTCAAAGGATACGAGTTTACTGCTCCTTGTGAGTTTAACGGTCTCAAGTCTTTGTAGTAGTTCTATCGTATTGCTTATTGTGTATTCGTGCCCTAGTTTCAGAGTGTCCTTTAAAATCATTTTTAGATGTTTCGACAGTTTATAACCCGGCGCGGACTTAAAATTAATTATAGGTCTCATTGGCGTATCCTGCTTGTGGATTTTAGGTAACGCAACGAGTGGAGGAGCAGATGGATTCATTTGTGCTAGGGTATATGCCATCCTCTCGTCTATTTTTTTGGTAGCATTTTTTATAACCTCTTTAACTTCGGTCTGGTACAAGGTGGCGCAAAAGTAATCCTCCTATCAGAAAATGCTATAAATTTTGCGATTGGCCCCTAAAGTCAGTTCTGTTTTGACATTTGTGTAGTAAACACATGCGAAATACACGTTAATAAACAATGTTACGCTACACTGCTCCAGAACGCGGAATATTGCTGACTATTTAATATAATATTTAAATAAAATAATATTTAAAATAAAATAAAATAAAGTAAAATAAAATAAACTAAAATAAAATAAAACTAAAGTAAATGAAATTAATTAAAACGAACTATGACAACTGGAAAGAAGTTAAATGAAGGGAAAGGAAGGAAAAGGAAAGGAAAGAAAAAGAAAGGACAGGAAAGGAAAGGAAAAGAAAAGAAAGCCATTAAATTTTTTACAGGATACACATGTTTACACATCAAAATCCACGAGTACTTGGTTCTCACGCCTTTTTTTTAAATATGAGTTTCACCCATATTTGTACACGACTTTTAGCCTAAATTAAAAACTTTTTTGGGCTACATACATGTCCAAGCCAATTTTGATTTAGAATTTAAATAAGGCCAGTTTTCGGGGAAATGAGCTTAAAGAAAAGAGTTTAAAATTTGAACCAGAAATGTATAATAATTAAAAAAACATTTGTATCAGGGGGCAGGATTCGAACCGACGTTCCCCGCATCAGAGTCGTCTGCTCTACCCACTGAGCTACAGCGCACACAAAATTGTAATGAGAAAAATTCGTTGACTTGAAAAAACCTTCAGAAATAACTGAAAAAAAAAATTAAAAAGTTTTAGACGTTTTTTTTCGTTCAGATTTAAATGTAGGTCACAATAAATTGAAAATTGGTGTAGGTAAACGAAAGGTTAGGAATTTATTACAAAAAAGTTTAAAAAATTGCCTAAACCGACGAATGGTTTAAAACATATGCTCAAATTTTTAGCCATGTATAGTAAAATAGTGTCTATTTGTCGACAAAGAGATCCAAGTCATTTCGGACATTGAATGCAGTGCCATCTATTAAAAAAAATAATAATAACTGGCGCTATATATAGCTCCGAGGAGATTAAGGCCGAGCTTCTCTACTAATTTGTGTTGTGCTGCTTCTAATTTTTCCTAAAAATTGGCTGGACCTACAGTTTTTTGGCGATTCCGAACGGCATCTGCAAGGCAAATGAATTTTTGCTGAGAAGCCTTACATGGCAGAAGTATGCTCGGAGAGTTTGCAAACCACTGCAGAGGGGCGACCCCGTTTTGAAAAAGCTTTTTCAAACCACTTTTGATGTTACCTGTACCAGGGCTCCAACCTTAGACCTTCGGTGTGGTAGGCCAGCAACACTAACGCCACACCACGGCGGCCTTCATCTATTAGCATGGCAATAAACACACTATTCAGAATTTTAAAATAGAATTTAAAATAGAAAATAACGGCTTCAAATATGATAGCCGATTTGCTTTCGTAAGAGCTTCAAAATTTTGAAAATTCTTTTGAAATATATTCCGCGATGTGGCCTATCGAAATGTGCGGCACTATCCCCATGGCAGTCGGGCTTGAACTAGTGGGTGCAAGTACCAGAGGTAACCCGATTCATTCAGAAAACGGATTGTTCGTATTCGTAACACTCCCCATTATAATAGCAACAACTAGTAGAAGTTGAAGGTTTATTACAATACCGCCTACAGGACTACGGTGGGATATATCCTCTTATTTTCATAGAGTACCTGCCAGTATACCAACAACTTTACAAGTCTGAAGAAATGCGGCGTGAAAAAGTTCGTAGACTTAAACTCTACACTGTAGAGTCTACAGGAATTGTGTGTGTTTAGAATTTTTTCTGCTTGCTTATTATACCTTTCATAAACATGAAATGGTATTATAACTTTGGTCCGATGTTGGTAAGTATGAGAAGAAGACGAGATAGACCCACCAATAAGTATACCGAAATGACCAGGGCGATGAGCTGGGACGATATATGTATCCATTTCCGTCCGTCCGTCTATCTCTCTGTCTCTTTGAACGCAAACTGGGCCATCAGTTTTAGAGGTTTCTGGCTGAAATTTGGTATGGGGCCACCACTTTGCAATATATTAATAATTTTCCGGAACCAACAAGATCGGACCAATACAACGCATAGGTCCGATTCAATCGATTTTTCCGAAAATTGTGTGTTGTGGGCTTTAAATTTTGCAATTGAAAAGCTAGGAACGCAAAATTTTGAAGATTTGATACATATTACATATGTAATGTGACAAATGAAAATCAGCCAAATCGGACCTACATAACATATAGCTCCGATACAATCGTTGTTCCGTTAAATGGGGTTTGGGCTAAAACTATCGCAATTTAATAGCGAGGAACACAAAATTTGTCATCTACAGTAATATGTAATGTGTGTAGATTCAAGATTAGACGAATGTATCGTATAGCCCCCATACAACACATTTTTCCGATAAACTGGGCTACGAAGTAGTTGCAGAGTTTGTACTTCCTGTAAGCAAGGATCGGACACTTAAACCCGTGATGCGTATTCATGAATGGTATAAAGCCTTCGGCAGAGCCGACGACAACGCTTTCCTTACTTGTTTTTTGTTGTTATCAGTTCAAACATTTTTCTAGACAAGCTCATAAAATTTTATCTAGCATCGAAATGACGAATAAAAAACGGTAATTAGAAATTATAATGGATATCATGAGCTTAGCCGTAAGTATCATGCATACATACTCGTATTTATATGTATAAACAATAACGCTATAAGGAAAATTGTGGTCGCCTATTGTAATAGCTATCTTTTAGTCGTCTTATTGTGGTTAACTATTTCTTGGTTTCAAAGGGATTGAGCGTTCAATCGAAAAATTGTATATAACATTTTTGTAAGCACCTTTAGCCCGATTCTGTAACTTTTAAGCTTATCGCCAAATTTTGGCGTTTGTTCTTAACGAAAATGCGATTCTGTAACTCTCCTTTAACGCTGCTAAAGAGCTGACTCTTGATAGTGATACAATTTGGTAATACTTCTCTTGTCGCCGTATTTTGTACTAAACTATATGCAAAAACTCAAACCTTATTTTTTTACCTTTTCCCAAACGCTAAAACATTTGTAAATGTATTAACGCGATTGTTAACACCTCGAAAATAATTCGCGAAAGCTAACCACACAAAACGTGTTAGCTGACACTTTTCGTGTGGTTAAAAGTTATCGAATAAGAAAACGCGTTAAAAATGGTGTTAAGCGAACACCTGGCGTTAAAATAGTTACAGAATCGACCTACTGAACTTCAGAAAAAAAGACTTGCATATAAAAAATTCAATTGTATTTGATTTATTATGTTGTGTTGATCTTCCGACAGGGTAGTAAGCTGATTTTTGTTGGAACGATTTTCCGTCATCCCTTGTCAAGTTTGGTTTTGTGACAAACCGGTTTCGGCGTTCTGCCATTTTCAATGCCTAGTTTCGTTCTGGTCTGTGTCTATCCGCTGCGTTGTTTTTATAGTCCGTGGGTGCTGTGGCAGGTAATGTCAATTTATGTGTTCGTGGTAGGTAACGTTAATATGCGTCTGTGTGTGCGCGGTATTAATACGTCCGAATTGTTATCTGTCCCAAGGGTTGTTTTTGTAGGTATGTAGACATACCGCTTGTTAGCTAAGCGGTAGGTTGAGGTAGGTAGAAATCGGTGATTTTTGCAGTTTGGTTCATATTTCGTTTTTGCTTGTTCATTGTTACGTGTTTGGTTGCTGTACCTGCTGGCTTCTGCTGTTTTTTGTAAACTAGTTTTAAGGGTTCAAATATTTCGTCAGAGATAGTGTTGGTTTGTTCGTTTATGATCCTGCCGTCAAATGTTTTTAACTTGTATATCTCCATGTTCTCAAGTACATTAAGCCGCCGGCCTTTTCCTTGTACGTGAAGTTTTAGAGCCGTTGTTTTTATGTTAGCTGGGGTGCAGTTGTTCTCGAACATGTGGTTCGCGAAATTAGATTCTGGTATTATAACTGCTTTATGTTCAATAGTTTGGGGTTTTTATGTCTTCACGTCCAATATTACAGTATTTAAATTTGATGGTTTAATTATTGAATACAACGCACCCTGTGTGGTTTGTCTATGTGTGCAGATTCGGAGTAAGTTGCGCTGCTAGTAGACATATACTATGGTAACCACGCCGATATATTTCGAAACATTTCAAACAACGGTTCCCTTCTTTTATGTAATAATTATTTCGTGGTACTTCGCCAAAGAATTTTGCTCAAATTTAATCAAAGGAAATCAGGAAATACTATTTCAAAATGTTCTAACATTTTTCATAGTCTTAATCGTTCGTGGACTAAAAATATTTCTTCTTGTTTCCACAAGAAGTTTTATGACAGAATTTGTGATATCCACCCCATGTAGGACCAGTTACGTGTACTTTAAGAACGATTGATTCACTTCGGAAGATAAACAAGGGTTTTTAAGATTCCACTAACATTGGAGTGGTACAAAACGATGAGGAATCTTATTTTCTGTGAAATAAAAGATTTGAAACATGCTCAGAAGCTAGTTCCCAAGTCTAAAGAACAACGCCTACTCACTTTTACTATACTTTTTAAAATAACATTCTCTCCTTTTTTGGGATATAACTAACCGCCGTCATATCTTTGGTGAAGCAAAAGAGGCTAGTTTCCGGCAGCCTTCCTTTTACAGCTTTGATTTTATCTGCCTGATTCTTCTGCATTGTACCTACAATAGTAGTGTTTTGTGTTAGCATTTGCTCAGCTAACTCAATACTTGTGAAAAAGTTATCTATAGTTATGTTTCGTCCTGTTAAATTTTTATGAGTAAACAATAAGTGAAAAGCTATAATATCAATCAAAGTAAACATTTACCTTTTCGAAGTCATGGCTCAGTTATTCGGTTTACCAGAGACATTGCGTAATTTTGTGCTCTGTCTGCATTCGGTTGACCAATATATATTATGCCTTTCAGAGGATAACTGTTTGTTGCGTCACAGCACCAAAATATCTTGATTCCGTACTTTCTCGGTTTTGACGGTAAATATTGACTGAACGAACAACGTCCTCGCGTGGTCACTAGCTGTTCGTCTACAGTCAAATGAGCAGAGTGGCAGCAATTTTATCTGAAGCCAGTCTCTCTTGATGTGTTCGAAAATCGTCGAATCGTAAAAATCGCAGTAACTGCTGCCGTATAAATTGGACGGTTGTCGGCCTTCCCCAAATCAACGAGCTCCTCGTCCCAGGACTTACAGGCGCCTACATGTATTAGCAATCCAAAAAACGCATATGACTCTTTTGAGTTGATGTCTTTCCATGGATGGCAACCAGAAACAGGACTGTTTTCAAAAAAATTGGCTTAAACGGTTAAGAATATATCCAACGTATTATACGACAGACCAACGACCATCGTAGGCAGGCTGATTGGATCTTGATGATTGAGAAGATAATTCGAGCAGCAGAACTGAACCGCAATGGTCCATTCTATTAGAAGAGCGTGCAATTGCTGTCATAAGGGGATAATGTTGAAATGATTGGGCTTAAAAACTGCGCCGTAAGTGTTGCCTTCTCTGGCCTGGATAGAGAAGCGCAGACAGTGGGTCTTGCAGTGAACTAGGAAAAGACGAATTATTTGCTGTCATCAAAGAAGAAATATGCGCAGCTGCACCTTGGCAGCCACGTCACCGTTAAAAGTAACATCTAGAAATTGTAAGGGACTTTGTTCATTTGTGAACCCGCGATAACATGGAACTTATACTTTGGACTGAGAAGTAGAGTCCTCCCTAGACGGACAAAGATCACGCTAGGAATGATGGACAGTGTCGAGAGAAGATGAGGAGGCCCTTGGAAGGGGAGGCCTCGACTGATTTGGAAAGAGCAGGTAGAGGATAACTTGAACTTTCTTGTTGTTTCCAATCGGCGCCAGTTATCGATGAAAAGGGACGACTGGCGTGCTTTGATACGCAACGGCCAGAATCGCCTAGGCGGTTAACGTCCAACAAATCTGTGTCAATAAGCGAGAAAAGCCAAACTCAAGATACATAGTTCTCCGTACATAAATCTCTTATCACACAAATTTTCACGGCTTTTGCTCAAAAATTCTGGCTTTGGTTTCTTTACCTTATTGCCACAGAAATGATGACGATGATGAAATCGATAGAGTCACACAACATGAGTTTGCACTCACCCATCGATATATTAACCCTATAACCGGCAAGAGCGCCTCTAGGCGGGGTTAAATTAAATAGAAATAACACGTATACCTCTAATTTTTTTCTATAATTATTGACGCATAATCTTCGCCAAATATTTTATCTATGTCGCAACCTTGATTGTATAATTGTAAGTGGTAGCAGAGTGAAGACGTACTCATTCTCGTTGAAAAATTTTGTGCATTATGTAAAAAAATTAATTTTGATTTGATTAACAGGCAATTACAAATCATTTTATTTCATCATTATATCAAATTTTATTTTAAACAAAAATTGACCTGTTAGAGGGTTAAAATAAAACAAAGCGGGTAATTAAAATTTCCCCACCATCGTAGTCAAAGAACAGAATTGTTCGCTAAAAAAAAAATTCTGATCCAATCGAAAAATTAATTTGAAAGTTAAGTGGAAAATTTAGCCGAAAAGCTCATCTCCCTCGGGTAGACGCTCCCTTCTTCAGCTTTTCAAGTGGTTGGATGTCAATGATGAAGTTCACAGGCCGAGATCTGAGGGGGGTATCCACCGACTCGATGTGGAGGTCATTTAGAGCCCACCTGTGGTCCCGCAGGTCAAACGGATTATGGCAGGTCAGTAGAAACCGTCCACTCAATAATTCGGCGTTCTCCCTATCGTGGAGGATTTTAGCCTCTTGAAGAAGGTGAGACTCAGCTCACAAAAGAAGAGATCCGGTAGCAGTTCTGTTTTGGCAGACTTGCAACTTCCCGTAGTCGGCGTCAGAATGTCTAATTCTTTTGTTTTTGAAGCAAAGTTCAGTAAAATTGTATCGCGGAAGATATTTTTAAAAAATAACTCGATTTAACTTTAGCCATGTTTTTGGATGAAATTAAGAAACTATTAGATCACCATAGTAACGCCCGTTCAAAATCAATACTTTCATTGCTGATATCTCTATAAAATAAGTTCAATTTGTTTACAAAAAACTTAGTCTAGGGGCATAGAAACAAGGGGGAAATAGTGCACGGATTCTGACTGTCTCTACGGTATCCCTACCTTGAATCTTTGAGGATGTGCTTACCATTACCTCACAAGGGCAACATTTTCAAACGAAGCCTTATATACTAAAAAGTTGAAGTGTATAAATTATAGATACACGAAACATTACTATTCCGATTAGAAAATTCTTCACTGTCAGTAATATCTTCCTACAATGAGGTAAACAATCAAGTATTTATAGAACATTATGAAACCGTTTATAGTTTTATATTTTTTTTTTTATTTATTCTTGTTTCCAACTTCAATGTGCTCGACACTTAGAATATACCTCCCCCAGAGCCGCATTAAGACTGCTCGGGCCCCTAAACAATAATCCCATCTGTGCTTCTAGACAATACAATCAGATCGTTTCAAGTTGAGGAAGGGATGTGTGAAAGTATCGTTCAAAATAAAAATCCGTTTGATTTAGATATTAAAGTTTAATGAATAATTTAAAGAATAGTTAATTAAATGCAAAATTCAAGTTTTAATTGATCCTCGGCAAAAATTCAATCCGCTCATCTGATCTCTTTTTCTCTTGTCTTCTTCCTTCGTACCGTAGTCTTGCCAGCTGTCGTTAATTACAGATGTGAGTAACTTATAGATGATCGGCGGTAGGAATCTGACTCATTAGCTTTATTGAAATCGTCATAATGGAAAGGTTATAAATAATTATTGATATGATGCTTTTGATGGCTCAGAAAGAAAACAGTGATATGGAATACAAATTGAGAAAAGTCATCTTTCGAGATGTTTATTGTTATTGTACGGTGAAAAAAGTTTAAATATTGACCATTTTAACTTTTCCACATAGTTCAGAACCCGGTCACAATGCAATATTTGATCAAAAAAATTCAATAGGTGGCTCCCGGATCTACCTATTTTAAAAATTCGTATTAAATTGGGAATCAAGCGATCGATTTTTAACTAACTTCCTGGTGACCTAGGGATTTTAAGCTTAGCACATAGGTCAGGATGAGATCACAGTATGGTTTGTTGAAATAAAATTCCGGTGGCGCGCTTATCGAGATAGGTGAAAACGGTAACTTTCCGATGAGCTAAACACTTTAAACTTGACATATCGCCACCCATATTACACAGCATATCTGTAAAATATGTACATACGCACCTTAAACCTCGATAATCACAATTGCAATTGCTTTTTTGTTGGTAGCATTAAAAATAATATAAAGGTAGCGGGTATTATACGAGGTGGTTCTGTACTCGTATGTATGAGATATTTCATCAGTTGATATGCGTTGAAAAAAATTGTAAAATTATCTATGGGAAATTTCATACAAATTTGGGTTTGATTAAAATTTGTATTTTCCTTTGCCTACGTGGGCCCCTTTTAAGATTCTTTAGATACAAAAACACCACCCAAAAAAGGGTTTTCGTTTGAACATAAGACTTAAGCTTCAGCTTTTAGCCGCGACTTTTTAATAGAAAGTATAATGCAAGTGCGATGACTTTTACACTGAGATTTTTCAATTCATGGTGATATGCTCGTTATAAGCCATTCTTGGAATTTAAAGCTTAATATTTGAATAGAGTTTTCGATAGCCGAGTAGAAGGCCAGTACCAATTTAAGAGTCGTAAAAGGTAGTGAAGTGAATGGCTAATCCATGGATGTGGCCCCTACCCAGGATTACCGTATTTTGATGGACACGGATTTATATAAGGAAATGGGAGATGAATCTAAAGGAAATCTATATAGAATATGTATCAAAGTGGATTAACATGGATTCTGCTAGGATATGTGTCCAAAAAATGTATGAACATTGTGTATAGTATCGAGAGGACTATATTAAACGCAAAAATATATATTTTATTAAAACGGAAATTGTTAGTATTACCGGCCTACCACACCGTAGGTTCAAAGTTCGAGTCCGGGACATCAAGAGTGGTTTGAAACAGTTTTTTCAAAACGGGGTCGGCAGTGGTTTGGCAAACTCTCCGAGTATCTTTCTGCCATGGAAGGCTTCTCAGCAAAAATTCATCGCCTTTATAGATGCCGTTTGGAGTCGGTGAAAAACGTTAGGCCCCGCCAATTTCTAAAAAAATCAAATCGGCACACCACAAATTGGAAGACAAGCTCAGCACAAAAGAGTCTTAGGAGGTTTATGATGATATACCTGTTGTATATCGCGCCATACATTTATTAATTTTTTTAATCAAAATCTTATCTATGGGATCAAAGGACCTCTGCTCTATTGACTCAAGTGAACTCAAGGAGACAGTCTCCTCGAATTTTTCCATAATATGCGAAATATTGCGTGCTTGGAACACGTTATGCATTTTGAAAGCAGCTACGTATTTTGCACCGTGAATCTTTAATGATTGCCAGGATTATATTATTGAATATAAATCTACGTGAAATCCATATAAAACGATGTATATTAGATGAGTTTTTTTCTGAATTTCTGGAATTTCTCCGGCTACAGAATATGAAAATAAAATCAAGTAGAACAAATAAGATGAAAAAGAGTTTGACTTTTGCGAAAACCGAGACCGCTACACCGAAAACCCCGACTTAAGAAAATGTTTTATGACGGATTTAGTTCTTTTAAATAAAAGCTACAGTTTCTTGCGAGGAAAAATAGCTATATCCACTTTTGTGGAATGGCACAATCACTTTTTTTGTATGACCTACGCGAAAGTTACCAACATTGCCTAAATCTTCAGTTTTTTAAAAAATTAGATTTATCCCCCAGGGTTTTCGGGATGCCGGTAATTTTTTTTAAGGTCCGGTTTTTGAAAATTTTTAAATTTAATTAAGTTAAAAAAAGTTATTTTGAGGATATACAATTTTTTCTATGATACCGTGTTGGGATATTGGAATAAAAAATTGCTGCTGTAGCTGCTGCCATACAAAACAATCCACGTGTTTCGACAAGAAGCTTATCTGCTCAAATGGGTGTAAGCAGACAGTCATTACAGTCAATTATGCACAAAGATTTGGACTTATTCCCATATAAAATTCAAATGGCCAACAAACTGAACGCTGCAGACTTGCCGATTCGCTTGGAATTTTGCCAGAAGATGCTTCAAATGGTGGAAGAGGATGGAAACATGTTGAACTGTCTTTTCATGTCTGACGAGGCCCATTTCGATTTAAACGGCAACATAAACAAACAAAATTGTCGAATATGGAGTGCTTCCAACCCACAGATACTTCATGAGACGGAATTGCATCCAGTTCGTGTCACAGTGTGGTGTGCAGTTTCATCACGCTGCATTGTCGGGCCCTACTTCTTCGAAGAAAACGGTCACACCGTTACGGTTACTGGAGACCGTTACTTGAGCATGTTGAGAGAGTTTTTCTATCCAGAATTACGCCGAATGAGAATTTCTTTCAACTCTGTGTGGTTTCAGCAAGATGGTGCAGCTCCTCATATAGCCCAACCTGTTATGACAGAATTGCGACGAAAATTTCCCAATAAGCTGATATCCAGAAACTCCACATTCCGTTGGCCACCCAGGTCGCCTGACCTTACTGCACCTGACTTTTTCTTGTGGGGTTATTGCAAACAGGAAGTCTTCAAAGCAAAACCAACAAATTTGAATGAACTAAGGCAATCCATTCGAGAAACAATTGCGCCTATTCCTGTCTCAACTCTCCAAGCAGTAATGAACAACTTTTTGGTAAGATGCCGCACATGCATCGACGAGCAGGGGGGCATTTAAATTCCATTATTTTTAAGACTAATTAAGCTATATTTAATAAAATTTAATGAGCTTTAACATGAATAAAAGAAAAATGAATTCCATACACTGAAAAAACAATTATTTGAGTTGATTAATGTAGCAAAATTCATCAGCCACCCTGTAAATCTACGTGAAATCCATATAAAACGATTTGTATTAGATGAGTTTTTTTCTGAATTTCTGGAATTTCTCCGGCTACAGAATATGAAAATAAAATCAAGTAGAACAAATAAGATGAAAAAGAGTTTGACTTTTGCGAAAACCGAGGCCGCTACACCGAAAACCCCGACTTAAGAAAATGTTTTATGACGGATTTAGTTCTTTTAAATAAAAGCTACAGTTTCTTGCGAGGAAAAATAGCTATATCCACTTTTGTGGAATGGCACAATCACTTTTTTTGTATGACCTACGCGAAAGTTACCAACATTGCCTAAATCTTCAGTTTTTTTAAAGAATTAGATTTATCCCCCAGGGTTTTCGGGATGCCTGTAATTTTTTTTAAGGTCCGGTTTTTGAAAATGCATTTTGATTTACAGTCCAAAAAAATTACGGTGTTAATTAAGTTAAAAAAAGTAATTTTGAGAATATAAAATTTTTTTTTTATAATTTTTTGTTGTGTCGTTCTATGATACCGTGTTGGGATATTGCCTTTGGTGTACCTCTTTCTTCTTCTATAAATGGTCATCTAACCGCCTGGGAGTAGCTCTACTACCTAAAAGTCATATGTTTTTCTGTTGCGACCTACAATAAGTTTAGCACTTTGTAGATAATGGATTTCTAGAATGGAAATACATAAGCAACGAGAGCGCAATCATTCTAGAAAGAAAGCTACACAGAGAAGTTCTTTATTTAGGACGTTTCAAAACTCTTGTTAAAATATTCATTCGAATTAACTTCAAGTGGGCCACCATACAATTATTTCGCTAATATGGTGCTACTATTTCTTGAAGAGAAGTTATTGAACTCAAGGGGGTATTTTTTTTTTAAATAAAGGTACCTTGAGCAGTGTCGCGAACACGGTTCATGGGAAAAGGCATCTACTCCTTAAGTTTCCTACCTGTTTCGAGATCAGTCTTATTTCACAGGTGACTTAATTACCCACTACATATAGTTTTAGTTTTAACAGGCATCTTCATCATCATTCCCTCATTTTGCAGGATAATAGCTAAAAGGCCTACAGGACTTGAAAGTATTTAGTGGCACCAAGTGAATTATTGGTTTCATTGCCTTCAAACAGCTGCTTTTCCCATGCTTATTAAAAATTTTGTCCAATATGATAGCATCAGTCATTTTAACTCAAGAGGAGTTTTGAGTGCATTCAGTCGACACATGTGGTATTTGTCAGAAACACTCATCTTGCATTTTCCGACAGAAGTGTGAGTAACGAAACCAATAGACTAATAGTTGCTAAATTAAGCAAGAGTGAAAGTTGGAAGAGGTTAAAGATTGCTTTGGACTCAATAAATGTTTCAATAATACATTTTTTTGAGGCTTTATATATGGATCCATCGGACATATCCGGCTATAAGCCCTTCCTGAAAAAGTATCATTTGCTGGATAAACAACGAAAATTACCTTCGCGCTGAAACTGTAGTGAAAAAATCATTGTGTCAAAGACGCGGCAGAAAGGGCGACAAATCTTGCAACAAATTTAAATGAGAAGGGGACTACATTCGAAACAGAAAAGCAGATGTTTTTCATTTAGTAGAGGCACATCAAAATAATTTCCCTAAAAAGCATCAGAGAATATATTACCAAATTTAAAAAAAAAACAAAACAAAATTGTGTTTATATTCAAAATTACTCCCAGTGTGATAAGGTAATAGAAAAAAAAGAGGCTATATCGGCAAAAAAAAGGGTTAGAAAAGGCTAAAATCAAGAAAAAAAGGAAGCTGAAAAAGTCAGACATTTTTTTACGAAATCCATTTCAAATTTTTATACCTATAAGTGCTTCCCACACAAGGTATATTAACTTTAGTCGCGTAACGGCATTAACGGATCGAGATAGATATTGACTTATGTATATCAAAATGTTCAGGACGAAAAGAGAAATTGATAAAGCCATGTCAGTCCGTCCGTCCGTCCGTCTGTGAACACGATAACTTCAGTAAATTTTGAGATATCTTAATGAAATTTGGTATGCGGGTTCCTTGGCACTCATCCCCGAGCGCTATTTAAAATGGGCGAAATCGGATAATAACCACGCCCACTTTTTGTATATAGAATATTTTCGAAAACACAAAAGAAGTGATTACTCAGTACATAATACACCTATAAGGATAAAAGGATACAATTTGGTGAATACATGGAGATTGAGGCATAAAATACATTTTTTAAGAAATTTTTGAAAATCAGAGTGGCACCGCCCACTTTTGATTAAGTCAAATTTAGAAATAATATTAATCATAAATCAAAAACCGTTCAAGATATCGAAACGAAATTCAGCACGAAGGTTTTCAGGTATGCAAGGAATGTTCCAAGAAAAAAATGAGCGAGATCGGTTAAGGTCCAAGCCCACTTTTATATGAAAGATTTTGAAGAGGATCGTAGATATATTAAATAGGCAATAACTTTGCCTAAAATAGCTTTACATCATTTATATTTCACTTTTAAAGTTTCCGTAAACAAAGAAATCCAAAAACTCAAAATTTTCGAAAATGGGCGTGGCCCCGCCCCTTTTATAGTGGACTACTCCACAAAACTGTTTATAAGTCCGCCAAAAATTGATTTGTCGAAACGAAATTTGGTGATAATGTTCTACATATAAAGGTAACGGTTTGCTGTAAAAATGGGCGAAACCGGTTAAAGTCCACGCCTAGTTTTTGAACATAGTTCTGAAAAATTTTTTTGTAAAATTTAAAAAGCGATATTTCTACAACTAAGCAAGTTATATCAATCAGATTTTGCACACATAATAAACTTTTCAACAAAAACTCGGCCGCAAAAAAATTTTGTCATTTTTGAAGAAGTAGGCGTGGCGCCGCCCACTTTTCAGCATAAAATTTCTGCTATTATCAAGGGCAATCGCTTCTAATTCTATCTTGATATTTCAATGAAAATTGGTCAGCTGCTTCTTAGTAGTATGTATTATACTCCTGCCAAAAATTAGCCAAATCGGGAAACACACAAGCAAAATATTTGGGCACGTAATTAATAGCCCACTGCAATAGCGAATTTATATATCTTTTTTGGTTTTCATACCTTTCATAAACATTAAATGTATGTAAGTATGATAACAAGAAGAGAAAAGTTGACTAAAATGATCAGTACGATGAGTGGAGTCGATTTAGCCATGCCCGTCTCTCCGTCCGTCTGTCTATTTGAACGCAAACTAGTACCTCAGTTTTACAAAAGAATGCTGAAATTCGTTGTTTTCTTTCTCCATTTTATAATATACTAGCAAACCCGCTATATATAAAATGTCATTAACTTGAATCAAATAAACTCCTAACTATACCGAACTGTAGCTTTATATAAACTGGGGCTTTTCCAAAAGCTATATGCAGACTGTGTCGTGCCCAGCGAACTCCTGAACATATCGTGAAATTTCAAGAGCAAAACAAAACCCAAAATATGTGGGCGTGGCACCGCCCACTTTTGAAAAATTATGTAGATATTGACTAAGTGACACATATATCCAAATTTCATTAATTTAGACCAAAAAAGTTCGGAATTATGACGAATTGAAACTTTATATAGCCTGGGGGCGTGGCTGCGCCTACTTTTCCATTACTATATATTGTCTATGCTGCACCCAGTGAGCCCAAGTATATATTGTGAAAATTTCATAAAGATCGGTTGAGTTCTTTGGCGCCTATAAAAGATACCCTTTTTTATATCTATTTTTGTTACGCACACATAAACGGCATAAACGATTCGATATATATATTTATATATATGTATATATGTATATCAAAACCTTCAGGATCAAAAGTAAATTATCCGTGCAAGTAGTTAATACCCCACTGCAAAAGCGAAGTTGTATATCGTTTTTGATATTCATTCCTTTCATGAACATGAAATGTTTGTACGTATACTGAAATGATCAGCAGGATGAGCTGAGTCGATGTAGCCATCCGTCTTTCGATACGTCTGTCTGTCTGTTCGTCGGTCTATTTGAACGCAAATACGAACTGAAAGTATTAAAATAGACCTGCGTAAATTGGGATGACATAATAGATCACTACTAGGTATATAATGTTCGGTTCCACCCGAACTTAGACTTTCTTTCTTTCTTTCCAGCGAACACAACTGTGGACATTGTACAACTCTACAAGTAAGTTATGTCGGCATCCCTTTCTCTTCCCTCTCTCTCTAGCTCATAGGCGTTTGACACTCACTCACATGTCAAACAAGCGTTTGACACTCACTCGTGGCTGGGTTGCTGGTCAGCTAACAATGAAGGGATGCGACCATACGTAACTGCTAAAACACGTCCAAAATTATCAGAAGACGCGCTTTGAGCTCGGAATCAATAAAAATCCGAAAGTGGAAACTCGATTATATATTTCTATCAAGAGATATTTGCAATCAAAGTTGAACATTTTCTGTCATTTTCATGTGTGTCAGGATATACTGGGGATCGCGTAGCCGGTGTTGGACCCGCTAAGGGTTATTTTTTTGAAGCGCGGCCTATGCAGAAAGGTGTTGTGCATATAAATACCATCGATCAGACCCCCCGTTTGCGACCGGACCTAGGCCATTTTTTGGTTTTTTGCCAATAACTTTTCACGGTAATAAAATATTTTCCGCTTTCGGATTATTGATACCGAGGTCAAAATGCGTCTTTTGATACCTTTCCCTATATTTTTGGACGTGTTTCACTAGAATTACCGTTGTTAATAAAGTTATTTCCATCTAATTATATGATTAACTAATTAGAAATATCTGGATTATTTGCAATAACTTTTCTTATGGTAATATTACTGAGGCCGTGTGCTAATCGGAAACATTTTACTCAGAGGAAAAATGAGGTGAACTTATTTTCTATGGTGTAAAAATATTTTTCATTTCGCTGTGCCAAATGAAATGGTAAATTTTGACAGTTGTAAATTTTGACATCTGAAAAAATCACTTGCGAAAGCAAATAGTGTGTGAATAAATTTTAAATGTAGTTCTTTTTTTGCCATTATGTTTCGTATTTTTCGCGTTAAAGTACATTTAATCGTTTAATAACGTGTTGGTATATAAATTTATTTGAAATAATATGATTGGCAATACCGAATGCATAAATGTGTACACATCCGTAGTTGTCAAAATTTTACCTAGCCCTATGGGCTAGGGTAAATTCTGACGTTCATATTCACCGCGTTAAATGTCGGAATTTTCTTTCGCTCTGTCAAAATTTACAATTTTCAACCGATTGGCACAGGGCCTGTATAAGACATCTTTACCATGGAAAAACAGTTCAGAAACTGCGAACTTGTGAAGCCGCCTTAACTATTATTTTTTAAAGTAGTTTTGTTTAGTAATTATTTTTTTTTTAATAAAAAGTTGAATTTATTAATTTTATTTGTAAATATTGCGTCAGTTATGTATATGGGTGATAATAGGCCTACAGGGGAACGACACACCCAATAAAATTTAGATAGCGGCCTACATTGCAGCCTCCTGGGTGGTGTGGGAAAGCAATGGTTAGCAAAGTGTCTAAAAGGGGTCTGATGAGAAGCGGGTGACTTCCTAACATGAAACCCCAACCATCGCGCGCAAAACGTTTTAATTTTTTTCTAATATCAATTCAAATATAACTTTTATAATTATAAAAATAAGGCAAAGCTACGATAACTACAGCGCTCAAGCGACGTGGAAGTTCACATAAGCGCACCCTTAAATGTACGGTTGGTACACACCAAAACAAGAAATGAGCATGCGCATTTTAGGAGACACGCTTTAAATGGTAGGGAACTTTACTAAGATACGATATAAATCAGAAAAATGCTTCTTAAGTTCAAATATTTGAAGATAATTACCAAATTAGCACGTGCAATTTTATTGCAAACAAAGAAGAACAAGCGAATTGCCATGGCAACATCAACTACATGGTTGTTTTTTATAGGTAGCACAGACATTTTTATAAATATTTCAAAGATAACCAAAACTGGTACTTAAATAAGTAAAACTATTGCAAAAATAGTTCTACTTGAAATTATGCGCTTTAAACAATAACTTGCTACAACTAATTTCTCTTATTTATTGTATATTTTTCTATAGCATCGCCTACTTCTTGTCTGCTGCCAATGAGTACGACTCTGCGTTTAATGGCCTCTGAATGACAAGCTCTTTACATGGAGGGCACAGCTGTGGACGAACAGCTGATACATATCTTACTTGTAGACCTTTACAATGACTGTGGATCAAATGGTTACTGATTACCATAGTATATTTCTACTAGTAGCGCAACTTACTCCGAATCTGCACACACACACAAACGACACAGGGTGCGTTGTATGCAATAACAAAACAATCAAATTAAAATACTGCAATATTGAACGTGAAGACTTGAAACTCCCAAATGATTGAATATAAAGCGGTTATAACACGTTATCAGTTACTATAGAATGTATATTTCAGTTTAAATTGAAGTTTTTAGTTGTAGTTTTTACTTTAAAACAACTCTAAACGCGATTTCCGTCATTCCACTCTCTCGGAGTTCATTCATCCACTGCCTTCCACTCCGATTCGCAAAAGAAGATGCCAAACTAGTAGGGGTTGACAATGCTGATTACTTTCTGAACGCACCGTTGAGTATTTCTCTTTTCTGAACGCACCGTTGAGTATTTCTGTTCTACTCAATCGATTGTTGTACCGTTACCTTTAAGTTTTCGCCGTGGCGACGCCGACCAAATTCAAAATTCCAAAGTAAGCTGTGTAGTTTTTGTTTCTTTTTGCGTGCAACACATCAACAGGATGAAATGTTATTCAATTTGATTGCCACAGACTATTAAAATTTTGTGTTGCATACTTGAAAAGTTTGCAGTTTGAGGTACGTACTATTATTTACTTTAGTTCATTATTATTTAATTTAGTTCATGAAGAAAAGAGTAGTTATGCATATTCAATGAAAATGTAGGTTACGGTGGATATAGTGTAAAATGGACAAGTGGTTGATAAAGCGGCCGAAAATTTCCAGCGAGGAAAATTGTGAAAAAAATTGATAACCAAGAAGCTTCTACAAGCTGCAGAAACGATAACGAAAAAAAATAAATGTATTTCATCAACGCGTGATGTCAAACCAGTCGTCAATTTGGATAAGATCATGTTTTCAGGAATAAACTCTTAAATCGTAGGTGTCTCGATATCCTGTGACACTTTCGTGGCAAAAACAACGATTAATTTTTTGGGTGTAGAATATAGAAAATTGTTCACAGTGCTGAAAATATATATGCTATTGATCACTAAAAGCGAATCGACCAAAAAAGTGACACATAATTGCGATTTCTAATATTTAATAATAATTTATACTATCGGAAAACACGTGACAATTCCCGATTAAATAATTGATTATTAAATAGAAGAAATGGTAGTTATGCGTCACTTTTTTTGGTTGATTCGCAATTGGTAATTAAAAACATAGACTCTCCAGGACTTTAAAAAACTTTCTATATTCTACGCCCAAAAAACCGTTTTTTTCCACGAACGTGCCACGGGAATTCTGGATACTTAGGTATCAAAGGAATAAAAATTATACAGATAGAACATACAGTATTGGCCAATACATTCGCACTCCCTTTAAAGGACGAGTTTAACTATTAAATTACTTCCCTATGTATTACATTCTGTTTATTTTTATTTACACATATCGCTTAAGCCCTAATAAATCCCGTTCAAAACAATGTTCCAAACATTGCCCAAAATTCAGCCAAAGTCTGCAAATTTTAACCGAAGTTTTTATTTTTTGACTTAGGCTGTTTAGAAAAATTCTGAGTATGCAGTTTTGTAGCCCATTTGGGTGCAATAAAGTGCAAGTTTCAAAAAGCTGAGAAGCAGCGTTGGTTTTTAATAGGCACTTTTCCTATTTCTATACAATAAGTATTTATCATCAATTAACAAAATTTTAATTTTAAATTTTGTAATCGCCCCCCTCCCGCCCCCCAAATTCTCTTGCTACGCCACTGTATGGAGGACTTAAATGAGGGTTGGTATGTGAATTTGTTTGGTACTAAATACGGGTGAAGGTTAATGTGAGTGACTGCGACGCAAAGTGTCACGGTCACTTACAGAATCGGCCCCAAGTCTCACAGTAATATTTTAAATTAAATAATTTTTTATGATTTCAACTTCATTTACGTCAGAAAGTACTATTGTACAAAAAATCTAATTTGTTGCTCTCTCGAACGGACCTTGGTGGCCTGAGACCCTGTTGAACAAATCTGCGTTGCGTCGTTTTGCATTTCCACCTGGTATATTTATGTATGTATGTGTAAAGTAGTAAGGCTTATTACCTGCGCGAAAAAGCTGCCTCACAATGTGGACATCGATACCGGCGATCCCCCGTGTGAAGTTTTGTATGGCGATCTCGCGATCTCTTGTGTTTAAAGAGACGAGCACAATAATCACACTTGAAAGGTAAATGTTCAGCATGGCTCTGAAACGAAATATGAAATTAATTTATGTTAAGAGCAGTTTCCACTTGTTTTCATTATCTACATGTTTTTCCGATTTTAGTAAAGTAACCATAGGTACATGTAGCTATTATACTAGAAGATCCGCAAGGCGTCCTTTTTCTGAACTATTTCTCCGGAATTGTCTGTGGAAACTCAATATGTTTCACTTCTCGCTCTCTTCGTCCCTTTTTGGGATCCTGTATCGAATAACATGGTAAATTACCAGCTTATCAAAGTTTCATTGATGCTAATTGTAATGATGGTAATTGACGGTAACTACCTTTGGTTTGTTATCCTTATTATGCATGCAATTTATTCAGCAATAAAACCTTAGGAATGAATATTATGATATAAGAAACGTGGAAAAAAAAATCTTAAAAAGAGCTGATTTTTATCTGACACCTCCTTCTCCCAGCTGCTGATACTTCAAAGAAAATTCTTGTTGCAATGTTCTCTACGGCCTCCAAAATGCCTTATTTTGTTCTCAGTCAAGAAGAGAAGGAAGACGTAAACAACTTCATGTTTGAATTTTATAATCGCCCATATATCTTTATGGATGGACCGATCAAAAAGTATACTAAAATGGTTAGAAGGCTAAGTTGAGTCAGTTTAGCCATATCAGCCCATCTGTTTGTTTGAACGCAAACTGGCCCTTCAGTTTTAGGGATATGTGCTAAACATTTGGTATGGGTTAGCATTTTATAATATGCTAGCATTTACCCGCGGCTCCGCTCGCATCAAAGAAATAAGCAAAATAATTAAGCTTCTTTTGAAAACATTTTTATTTATCAAACAGATAAGTTTTAAGGTTCATATGTTCCTTAAAAGAATGATATACAAACGTTACAAAAAATTCAGTCAAAATATTTGATTTTATGTTTGACAGGTGACGATTTACTCATATTTATTAACGACGACAATAGCCCGGCCCACATTCAAAACGACGACTGCGAACGACAACGGCGAATAACCGAAGCTTGGCGATAATTGCCGCCAAGCACCGACGACATGATAATAACGAAAGCGGCAACGACAGTTCTGCATTAGCTCAAACAACAGCAAACAAATTTAGAAAAAAGTATTGCATGTGTAAAACAAACATAAAACTAATCAATTTCAACACATATTTAAAGCAATTTCCATATATTTTCGATTTAATTCACACAAAGAAAAAAGGACGCCACGACCGTCGCTGTCAAATTAGAAGTAGATCTTATCTGGCGACAGCGGTATTCATGCTTGATTGCCGCTTTGCCGTGTCGTGCCCAAAACTTTCCTCCATATCAGAACATGTGTAAAAATAATTTGACAGATGCCGCACCGTCGTTGTCGTCTTGAATCTGTTTTCCCTAAATGACAGAAAAAGTGCCGACAACGCAAAATAAAATTGGTATTGTATGTATAGCAAGGCGAATTCATTACATGAACGTTATTTTCTTTTGATCTGACATTTCTGAACATGCTAAATTCGCCTTGCTCTCACCTTAAATGAATTCGCCTTGATGTATAGTAACTAAACTTATTAAAATCATAGCAATTAGTTTTTAAAAGTATTTTTGTAGACATGGCGATACATTTTTTAGTCACGTTTTGACCCATAACTCAGTTGTCGATTAACTTATATAACGAAACGTAGCATTATCGGTTAGTTTATTGAAATATCGAGAAGTCCATATGAATCTTGGGCCTTTCCGTTTCGTGTCATATCCATATTTAATGCAAATTTAGAAGTTTCAGGGCTTTTACATTTTGACCGACAGCTCAGTTATCGATTAATTTATCGAAATATTGCAATGTCCAAACGAAACCTGTGGCCTTCCCCTTTCGTTTGATACCCATATTGTATGCAAATTTAGGCGTTTTGGAGCAACCACATTCTGACCGATAACTCAGTTATCGATTAATTGATCGAAATATTGCAGAGTCCAAAAGAATCCTGTGACCTTACGCTTTCGTTTGATATCCATATTGTATGCAAATGCAGGGGTTTTTGAGCGACCCCATTCTGACCGATAACTCAGTTATCGATAAAGCTATCGAAATATTGCAGGGTCCAAAATAATACTGTGGCCTTCCCCATTCGTTGGATACCAATGTTGTATGCAAATTCATGGGTTTTGGGCAACTACATTCTGATCGATAACTCAGTTATCGATTAATTTATCGAAATATTGCAAAGTCCAAAAGAATACTGTGGCCTTCCCCTTTCGTTCAATACCCATATTGTATGTACATTGTAAGGTTTTAGGGCACCAAATTGCATAAATTCATTGGATAAAATACATTTTTGGGTTAGTTGGGTCACATTAGTGCCCATAACTCCATAACCATGTGAGGTAGTGAGATTTCATGAAACCTGTTACCTATCCGAGACATCGGGAAATAAGTGTGCAAAAGTTCGTACAGATCGGTGCTGTAGTTTGGGCGTGAAAACATTTCAAACACACTCACTCACTCAAAAACTTACGCATTTATAATATAAGTAAGATTAATCATCTGTCGGAAACAACAAGATTAGACCAATATCTGTAACATATACAGTTGATTTTTGGGATATACGGTGTTTTAGCTATAACTCATGTATTAAAACTGCTAGGAACGTGAAATATTGCAGCTTCTGCACTTATCATATATATTATTTCTGTAAGGTCTTTTTGTGTTAGTTCCTAATTTTCTGCTCTTATTTGGAACCAATATTAATAAATAAGGTATCGTTTTAAAGGTGGGGGTTAGCTCTACATGCGAAACCATGTTTTAATTAGCGGAGTGCTTTTGTTTAAGCGTATTTTATAAAAATGAATTCTTTAAAATAAATGATTGTAAATGCACAAAAGAATCAATTTGTACTGCAACGCTATTGTGACTGTGACATTCACATGCCTCGCGACATCTAACTTTGAATACTAAGACTGAACAGTGCTAGAATAATTAAAGGCATTGCGAATATCACAGCGCTCAACCCACTGCGAGCGCGCCATCTGCACTTGAACATTGCTAAAATAAGTGAATAAGACTGCGTTCACATTGGGTCATAAACTCGAGTTAAAGGGACATTTTTTGAGTTAATTCATATTGATGTTGTCAATCAACTCAAGTTTATGGCTCAATGTGAATGTAATATAAGTGGTGGAATTTCAAATAGCTATTTGCGCATATTTGTATAATTTTTTGTGGTCTCACAACAAGTGTAGCTGAAAATCTTTTTTTATAAGAAAAAGGTTTGAAAAATCCTGGACCTGGACTAATAAAAGGTTTCCAACCATTTTTGTGTTTTTTTTTTGCGCAAGGAGCGCACGGGTCCAGCTAGTTACATATGTAATGCTGGTAGCCCCCATACAAGCGACAGTGGTCTCTTCACTTGTTAAAGTATTCATTGATGACCGTTGATCCATGTGCAGTTTCAATTCATCAATCATGAATGGATTAGTAAATCAATAAATAAATATGAGCTGCTAGAACATAGGCTGTTCACAAGCGTCATTTTACTTGTTCTCTTTTAACCATCCCTTGCAGGAAAGGAATCTAACGTAAAAGTAATTTCAAATTACTCACAAATCAATTAGTGTTGACTATTTATTGCAAATTTTCATATACGCTGACTAACTATTTTTGTTCGGCGATCTCACCCAACTATAATATAGCTATTTTTCAACCACAAAATAACCAAAAGATAGAATCCGTTTTTTGTTTTTTAATTTTATTTCATCATTTGCATTAATTTCCTAACTAACCCCATAGTAGGAAGCAAACGAAAATTTAACATATTGTTTGATTCTTCTGTAGATTCATCAACTTTCTAAAAATGGGTTTCTTAGTAGTTAGTTAAAAGCAGACCTGTTAAATATCCATTAGAATTGAGTAATCAATTGATTAAATGGCTTTTTTAATCATTAATGATTATTTTAATTGTTTTCAGAAATTTTCAATTACTAATTGATTAGAATTCAAAAAAAAAAAAAAATAGTAGTATGCTAATATGGATATACCAGTACATTTGGGAGTATTTTTAAGATGTAGTCGTGAACCGTGGCAGCCTCCGTCATGTGGTGGTTGTGTGCAAGCCCACCACACCGAAGAGCTCACGTCTCCTTATCTCCTCGGAGTATATTGCGCGAAATTATTATTATTATTATTAGTATTACTAAACAGTGACGATGCAAAACCCGTTGGAATCTGTGTTATATTGGAGTACTCGCATAGTACTCTTTTATCGTTATCGGAATACCTCAGCTTATTGCAACCCAATCTTTGCGAATGCTATTGGGCTGAGTTGTCAAGATTTATAAAACTAGTGGACACTTGTAAGCTCTAGGAGATGTATATAAATTAAATCATCATATAGATTTGTTTAATACATATATATATTTGCCGATTTGTATTGTCGATATTTCGACTTCATTCTGAAGTCCTCTTCAGGACTGAAAATCAAATAAGAACCATTTGAAACGTAACCCAAAACCATTTGAAACGTAATCCCCAAACAGCACGTTATGACTTACACTCTTAAGTGCACCTGGTTGACTAATTTTACATTGCTAACATTAATAAAGATAAAAGTGAAAAAGACAAAAAAAAAAAACAAGTAAGGAAGCTAAGTTCTGGTGGAACCGAACATTATATATCTAGTAGTGATCTATTATGGCATCCCAATTTACGCCAGTCTATTTTAGTACTTTCAGTTCGTATTTGCGTTCAAATAGACAGACGGACAGACAGATAGACGTATCGAGAGACGGACATGGCTACATCGACTCAGCTTATCCACCTGATCATTTCAGTATACTTTTTTTTAATTTGACTATCACTTTTTCTTCTCATACGTACAAACATTTTATGTTCATGAAAGGTATGAAAATCAAAAAAGATATACAACTTCGCTTTTGCAGTGGGGTATTAACTACTTGCCCGGATATTTTACTTTTCATTCTGAACGTTTTGATATACATTAATAAATATATATCATGATTCGTTTATGCCGAATGAAATTTTTGGCGGAGTTATGGGGTAAAAAGTTTTGTAGAATAATCCACTATAAAAGGGGCAGGCCACGACCATTTTCGAACATTTTTATATTTTTGGATTTCTTAGTTTACGGAAACTTTAAAAGTTAAATATAAATGATGTAAAGCTATTTTACGCAATAATATTGCCTATTTAATATATCTATGATCCTCTTCAAAATCTTTCATATAAAAGTGGGCGTGGACCTTAACAGATTTCGCCCATTTTTTCTTCGAACATTCCTTGCACACCTGGAAATCTGCTTGCTGAATTTCGTTGCGATATCTTAAACGGTGTTAGATTTATGATTAATAACATTTTTAAATTTTACCTAATTAAAAGTGGGCGGTGCCAATCCCGATTTCGAAAATTTCTTGAAAAATGTATACACCAGATTTTATCCTTATAGGTGTATTGTGTACTGAGTAATAACTTCTTTTGTGTTTTCGAAAATATTCTATATATAAAAAGTGGGCGTGGCTATCATCCGATTTCGCCATTTTAAATAGCGCTCGGAGATGAGTGCCAAGGAACCTGCATACCAAATTTCATTAAGATTTCTCAAAATTTACTCAAGTTATCGTGTCCACAGACGGACGGACGGACGGACATGGCTTAATCAATTTCTCTTTTCGTCCTGAGCATTTTGATACATATAAGTCAATATCTATCTCGATTCGTTTATGCCGTTACATACTGCCGTTAGGCGACTAAAGCACTACTAGGTATAAAGATATAAACAAGTAAAAAACCGTAATTATAAACAAGTTTTTTTATAAACAACATTACATTAAATAATGAACAGTAAGTGATGTTAGGGCAGCATGTTGTGGGGCGTTAATCTTCTCATGAGCGACTGCAATTGTTGGTAATTAGTTGCCTATAAGCAGCAGCTCAACTCTGTATCAGCTTTGAAATTCATCCGTCGCTCTCTCGGTGTATTAATTATGTGTAGCATTTCTAACGTGTATCTTTTGTTGTAATGCCTCTCTTGTTGAATTATTGCTACATTATCCAAGTCAGGAGTTTGGTGTTTGGTCATTCTGCAATGTTGTGTTAATGCTGTTTTGTTTTCATTAGGGTTGTCCCGATTTTTTCGTTGTTCGATTTTGTGGTCCCCATACATACTTTACTGCATCCGTTACATGAAATTTTGTATATTACGTCAGATTTCTCGTATATTAGTGTTGCTAAAAATTTGTTGTATCGTGTTGTTGTATGTGAAGGATATCTGAATTTCTCATTTTTATTCTGTAGGACAGTCCATGGATATTGGTTGATGTTTTGTATAATTTTTGGTTTTCGTTCCTTTTTATGTTGATGTTGACTTTTGCAAAGTAATCACGTATATATCCTTTTATTAATTGTATCGGAAAGTCATTGTTCTGAAGTATATTTGTAATAATATCTATGTTCTCTTTATGATATATTTCGTCGCTAATGGTGAGAACTCCTCTTATAAAGTTTTTCGCAGTGTTGACTATAGTTGACTTGCTGTGTTTCGAATACAAGTTTATCAATCTGCCCGACGCCGTTGGCTTTTTACACCAATCAAAGGTTAGTTGGTTGAATTTTCTTTTTATCATAGTACCCAAAAATGGTAATATCTTCCACAGCATCCCTTTTAACAATGGCAAACAGATCATCGACGTACTTTGTCAGTAAGCGCGGCTTATTAGGCGAGTCCTCTTTGAATTTACCTAACAAATCTTCCATCAGTATGTGTGCTATAACTGCTGGGATGCTGGTGAACCCATTGGCATTCCTGAGCGTTGTTCATACACTTTGTTGCTTAGTTTGAAATACCGATTCTCTTTAATGCAAAACCGTACCACCCTGAGAAACAATTCTTTGGTAAGAGTAGTATGGTTTTTTATCAGATTCTATGGATCTCGACTGCCTGCATGGTCGACTGGAATGCTAGGGAAACAACGTCGAACGAAATAAGACATTCATCGACTTATATATATATGTATCCTTGATCTTATTTTTGAATTCAATAGCATCTCTAACATTATAATTCGAAATACAAAACTAATAATAAAAATAATGAAATCGCGTAATTTATTCTATGTAGAATAGATAGTAGGTTTGATAGTACTTTCCTGAAGGTATTGTATGGAGTAACAGCTTTGGAGTACTCAGAAACTACAGGAGTAGGGGGTGCTGTCACAACACATCGCTATGTAAATTGTATATGGTCCGTATTTCTATTACATTTTCGAATTCCAGAAAAATTGATTTTTCGGCTCAGTCTTTAAAATAAAACATTTGAGAAATGTTAGTTTTCTGTAATGATTTTATCGCACGTGATGTTATATTCGCCATAAGAAACAACCTTATAAAAATGCTTTTTGAGAAACGACCTTATCATAGAACATTTAACTGAATATAATGTAATTTTTCTGTACTTAAACCATTGCGACAAGCAATGTTGCCGCCGATTCCTTTATTTCCTACAATCGACTACACGACTTATTGTAGGATTCCGGTTAAACGTTTACGTGCTATTATTACATAAGTATATATATTCTTAATTTGTACAAAATTTGTATAAAGACGAACTTTATACATCCCTCATACATATTTCCATATATGTGCTTATGTTTATCTGAAACAATACCAAAAATAATCAAAAACAATCAAAAATAATCAAAAGTAATCAAATAATCAAACTCAATAAAAAATAATCAAAAGTAATAAGAAAAATTTTTTTTATTGGTTTCTATTATTTTTGATTTTTTTCTTAAATAAAAAAAAATCATGATTGTTTTTCAAATAATCATTAAAATAATCGTTAAACCCCGAAAACAATGGGTAATCAATCATTAATATGCTTTCCAAAAAGTAATCAATCAAACCGGTAATCATTATGATTATTAATCATTACTTAGCAAGTCTGGTTAAAATTTGGTATTACCATCTTGGCTGTAGGTGTATCACTGGTGATCACGACAAAAAACTAACCCCTAGTGCCAATGTATCACTAAGTTGTATCAAGGTATCACGTTTAGACCCTCAAAAATTATAATAACTCCTTCAAAATAGCAGTTAATGCTCACCAGTGATCAGAACATAAGAATATATCCAAACGAGTGCCGAGCACTACTTTTACTCCTGGTAAAAATCACTATAACTACCCTAACTACTAAACTAAAATTCTACCAGTTTGTAGTAAACAGTCAGCTACTTGCCCTTCTGTACATTTTCCATGTAAACTTCGGTATTCTTCATGTGTTTTTGTCCTACATTATGGAAATTGTCAGCCTCTGCATCCGCTCATACCAGTCAAATACCAGTTTCATCAATTCATACCAGTTGAATGCAGGTAAAAACAAGTAAGGAAGTCTAATTTCGGATGGAACCGAACATTATATACCTAGTAGTGGTCTATTATGACATACCAATTTACGCAAGTCTATTTTAATACTTTTCAGTTCGTATTATGAAGCCAGCAGATTTTTTTGAGTTTTGAGGGGTAAATTGATTACAAAAAAAAAAAAATGTATGGCGCGATATACAACAGGTATATCATCATAAGCCTTCTAAAAGATTTTTGCGCCGAGCTTCTCTTCCAATTTGTGGTGTGCCGTTTCGAATTTTTTTCTACAAATTGGCGGGACCTACAGATTTTTGCCGACTTTGAACGGCATCTACAAAGGAGATGGATTTTTGCTGAGAAGCCTTCCATAGAAGAAAGACACTCGGAGAGTTTGCCAAACCATTGCCGAGGGGCGACCCCGTTTTGAAAAACTTTTTCGAACCAGTTTTAATGTTACCTGTCCTAGGACTCGAACCTTGTACCTTCCGTGTGGTAGGCCGGTAACACTAAATCCACACCAGGGCGGCCGCCATTAATTTATTTGTATATAAATAGCTTCCCTACCAACAACTGCGAAACAAATTTTTTCAAAATACCAATGCATGCACATTTTATGTATGAAAAATTTGCGTTCAAATAGACAGACGGACGGGGAGACGGACATGGCTAAATCGACTCAGCTCATCGTTTTTATTATTTCAGTTTACTTATTGATGGGCCCATCTCTTCTTCTCATACTTACAAACATTTCATGTTCATTAAAGGTATGAAAATCAAAAAAGGTATATAACTTAGCTATTGCAGTGGATTATTAAAAACCTGCCGAATATTTTACTTGTGTGTAATCCGATTTGCCTAATTTTTGGCAGGTGTATACTACATACTATTGAGATACAGCCGACCAATCTTGATTGAAATATCTGGTTGAAACTACAAGCAGTCACCTTTAAAAATAGCAGAGTTTTGATGCTGAAAAGTGGGCGGCGCCACGCCTTCTTTCCCAAAATCGAGTTTTGCTTAAAAAGCTTATTGTACAAGATATTATTGATAAAGCTTGTATGGTTATAGAAATATCGCGTTTTACATTTTCCAGAAAAAATGTTAAAAACTATGCCTAAAAACTGGGCGTAGCCGTTAACTGATTTCGCCCATTTTTACAAAAAACAGTTACCTTTATATATTCAACATTTTCGCCAAATATCGTTTCGCTAAATCATTTGTTGCCGGAGTTATGGCATAAAAAGTTTTGTGGAATAATGCACTATAAAAGGGACTCGGCCACGCCCATTTCCTAAAATTTATTGTTTTCGGCTTTCTTTGTTCACGGACACTCTGAAGGTGAAATAGAAATGATATAAAGCTATTGTACGCAAAGTGTTTAAGCGACATAAGCTGTAGTCATTTCTTTCGTTTATTTCATTTGCATTGCATGTAATTCGCAATCAGCTAAAGAAATATCCGAAAGATATAGTTTATGCTTTGCAATTCCAAGCGGGGTTTTTCACAACGAGAATGAGGAAGCCAATCCCGCGCAATGCCTCAGAGCCAACAGTGCTCACCCCCCATTAATACATACAAGGTGTAAAGGTGCCTCGCACTCCTCGTTCTATATAGAACAAATAATTATAATAAAAACCAATAATATTACTCAAAGGTTGTCCCCTATGCAACATGTTCTCCGCACCCCCCGTTCTACTCTCTGAACAAATAATAAAATAATATACAATAAATTAACTTAAAAAAACTACTCGCCCTCCATAAAGCGTAGACACGATATTGGGCGATATTTTGGGAATAGTATGTATTAGTTGGGGGCGAGCACTGTTGGCTCTGAGGCATTGCGCGGGATTGGCTTGCACATTCTCGTTGTGAAAAAACCCGCTTGGGATTGCAAAGCATAAACTATATCTTTCGAATATTTCATTAGCTGATTGCGAATTGCATGGAATGCAAATGAAATAAATGACTACAGCTTATGTCGTTTAGACACAAAGTGATTACCTATTAAATTTTCTATGATCCTTTTCAAAATCTTTCATATAAAAGTAGGCGTGGACCTTACCGATTTCGCTTTCCCTTTTTTTCGGAACATTCCTTCTATCAATATAAATGTGAGTGCAAAATTTCGTTTCGATATCTTCAACGGTTTCTGATCTATGATTAATATTATTTCTAAAATTGACTTAATCAAATGTGGGCGGTGCCAACCCATTGAAAATTTTTTTTTTGAAAACTTTATTTTCTGTCCTAACATTAATGTACACAGCAAATTTTATCCTTATAAGTGTATTATGTACGGAATAATCACTTATTTTTTCGAAAATATTCTATATATAAATTCTATATATAAAAACTGGGCGTGGATATCATTCGATTTTGCTCATTTTAAATACTCGTATATACATAGGGAGTCTCCTTAAAAAAGAGTTGCGTTTTTTCCATCAGAATTATAAAATTTAGTGGGACATATTTGTCCTTTAGCCTCATAATTTTGGTTTTAGCTCCGTGGCTTTTTTCTAGCCTTTTTTTACTACAAACCTTTTCTGGTCCCAACACCATATTTTTCATACAACTTCGAGGAATATATAAAATTAAAGTTGAATTAAGGTAGTATTGATGACGAAATACAGAAAATTATTCGTAAAAATTGTCAACTATTTTTAATGGAGTTGATAACCCAATTGCGACATCGCCTACCTGATAATATGAACTCTTTACAAGAGATACATTTTTTTTCCAAGTCAAGTAGCTGCAGTGGCGAAAGCTAATAACCTTACAGTGGACAAGTATGATCTCTACCATTGAATTTTGGGCGAAAGTCCGAGAACATAAAAGTTCATTAAACGAACCCCCTTTTTAGAACTGGCCGAATTCGTATTTAACTTTTTGGTATTACCTTTCAGTAATGCGGAGGTTGAAATAATTGTTAGTGCCATGAACATTTTAAAAATTAAGATTAAAAATTAGAACGCTGAACTCGCTTCTTAATATAAGATGTTGGTTAAAACGCTTATCGAAATATTGAACTGATTTTGAACCGATAATCTCATCTCTATGATAAATACAGAAACTTTGTACGCAGACTCAAGCTTTTCTGATTCATCACACGAAGAAAATATTATTAAGTTAATTAGTTTGTAGTGTTTCTTCCAAAAAATTCCTATTCAAGGAAAATGTGCCTGATATGTGTTGTAACAAGAATAGTTCCTACAGCTTATATACAAATAGTTCAAACTAAAATAAAAGACTTGAAATGGATTTCGTAAAAAAATGTCTGTCTTTTTTTTTAGCTTTGTTTCTTCTTAACTTTAACCTTTTCTAACCTTTTATTTTTGCCGATGTAGCCTCTTTTTTTTCTATCACCTGGTCACACTGCAGGTGACCGATGTTCAGAGAGCACTATTGTGAAGAGAGTACTTCTCTGCTCTCTTAAAGAAGATATTGAGCAAGAACCAAGAGAAGATGGCGAACGCGACCCTACAATCGAAGATTAGCAATATACCTATTAAAAAACCTTAAGGCAGCAAGTGCCTGGATTACATGGTAAGCATTTGCTTCAGCATCTATGCAGAATCGGACGAATGCCCGAAGATTGGAATCGAATCGAATCTCGGAATCAGCCTTTTAAATATCGCATATAAGGTTCTATCAAAAGTAGCGTGCGATAGACTGAAACCTGAAGTGAGCAGGCTAATTGGGCCTTATCAGCGTGGCTTCAGACTTAGCCCTTACTCTGTAGTTCTATCAGAAAAGAAATGTAAGAAACGTTCGAGTATCACCAATTATTTGTTCAAGCTCCATGTTGTTCCCTTCGGGGTTTCTTCATCGCACTTTTGATTGCAGAAAATTTGGTACTCCCTGTTCCGAAAGCAAGTACCTAAATAGTCGAAAGTTAGAAAATTCTACTCTACAAAAATGTAGCAAACGGAAATCCACAAACATTTAATTTCTTATAATTATAATATAACATTTATGGCCACTTTCATAAAAGCCGGTTAAGCCTAATCGGCGGTTATTTCGACAGCTAACCGTACGAAATACGTCAATACGTAACAGTTCAACCATATATAAACGCACAGCGTTAATTTTCTGTCAAAATTCTCCCACTACAGACTTTAATTTCGGTTGCTCATATATTTGCGTGTTAGGCTTCTGTGCGTCAGAAAACGCTGTCCTTTTATATATGGTTGAGCTGTAAGGTATTTAAGAAATTAATGAAACTTTGTGTTCCATTGAAAGGTTCTATGGGGTGATGACGAGAAACTCCTTGTTTAACGTGGTAAATAAAAGTATTTTCTCCACTGGTGATATGCAAATACATTCGGGAGTATGTACAGATGGAGCAAATGCAATGCTTGGTAATTACGACGAATTTAACCTTCCACTGCATTATTCATCAGACGGCACTGTTCAAATACGTGGTGGTCACCAGTCACAGCAAAATACAATGTGATAATATTTGTTGTAAGAAAGTGTAATATTCTAGTATCTTCGAAACGCTTTTCCTAGCTTTCAAGACAGGTCTGAAGATTTTGAAAGTATAAAACCAATCGAACAAACTATTTTTTGCTCATTATTTTTGAAAGGGGAAAACGCCATGGATATGCTACTTTATATGCACCTATTCGTGGGCTTGTTTCGTAACTATATTGGGAGCTCTTCGAGATCTCTCTCTTTTGGGATAAATTCGAGATCATCTCGGAACAATATGGGAACTTCTCGGGACAGTTTCTGGATTGTTTTTGGGACAATTTTGGGATTGTTTTCGGGATATTCTCGGGAACAATTTAATACTGTTTCCAGGACTCTAGGGAACCATATCGGGATCACTTCAGAAGTATTTCGCAGCTGTTACAGGAATCTGCCTTTTCGGATCATTTATGGATTATTTTATTTCAGTTAAATATTGGGACTATTTTGGGATCGCTTCGGGAAATTTTTGTTTTTGGCTCCTCTTTCGTAAATGACAAGAGCTTTGGAGAGAATTTAATTGGAAAAATTTTTGGGGTGTCAAATTTCATTAAAAAATCATTCCATAGCAACCAAACTTTATAATCGGTATTTCTTGATAGGTAATTTTTTTTTAGCAATTTAGCTCTATAATCCAATTAAAAGCCTAATAATATCGATTTTAGCGATTTGCTTTAGAACTTTTCAAGTCGTTTAATTTTCCACAAGTTTGTTCTTTCAGTTTTTACTATAGCTCTTTACATTTACGGAATAGGGTAAAAAAAACGTGGATTTTATTGCATAAATGGAGTTTCGTGGCTGCTACTACATCGCCAGCTCAACTTACGATCTAATGGAAACTTTTGTAGAGTTATGAAGAGTTCCCATTGTACCATGAAGGTAATGCCTCTAACTAGAAGACATTTTTGGCTTTGAAAGTGTTAGTGGCATCGTCAATTATATTTAACGAGTTGTGCGACAGTACCTCTAGGTGATTTGCAAAAATAGGCGTTCTCTGAAAATAACCAAACAAAAAAAATTATGATGAATTTCCTTGCCCTACTGGGTAGCTTAGTTTTGCATGAGTAAATTATAAAAAATTCATAGTTGTTTGTGTTTCAATTCCATAAAATGTGGTAAAAGAATAAATTCTGGAATTAAAAAATAGCAGCATGAAATATTACTTATTTTGTAAGAACCAACAACTCTTTGGGCACGAAAGCTAAAACTTTGCAGTATTCTGTACATATAGTCCAAAGACACTTGATGGTGAGCGTAACCTTCAAATTAAAAAGAAAAGTGAGACGTTCTGGATCATGCAGACATATCTTTTTTTAAAAGAATTGATCTGCTCGATGTGACCTTTTAGAAAAACACAATGGTTACTATTTTGCAAAATTGACGGGGTCTTCTTCTGGGGAGGATCATCTGTTGAACTATATCGATGTCTGCAAACAGCTTTTACGCATCGCGTTGAGGTACATAAACCTTTAGAAGAACCTTCCCCTCGAATACTCCCGAAGCCGCCTCATTAGATATTGTCAGCGTCAGCAGCATTTTTACTATACATCGTTGCATTTCTAGTTCGCACATCAAGCGAAGAGGATAGCTAACGATTAGATCAAGGTCAAGCTTATTAAAGCAACTTTATTACAATTGAATAAAATATTTTTGCGATCCACTGTATCTCGATTCGTTCATTCCTTTACGACCTACCGTTAGACGAACAACATACTCTGAGCTATGCTTAGCTGAGTATAACAAGAAAGATATTTAATCTATTACTTTTGTATGCACCTCAGCGAAGTTGAACTTGAAGTCTTACCTGAAATATGACCATACATATTTACATATGTATGGATGTGGTGAATCACATTTTAAACCGTTCTAAGCGGCGATTTTTCTTTGAACCTTGATGTGAGTAGCGGACAATAGCACTGAGGACGCCTTATAAGCCCATAAAATTAGTCAATTTGTATGCAGATTCATAACACATATTGCACCATATGAACAAGTTATCGTGTTGGTTATGGTTTTTTAAACTGCTCACCAAATCATCAAGACATGAACAAAAGTATGTACAAATAATATCACCAAGATAAATGGCGGTAGCTACGGAGGTGCTGTCGGCTAGTAAAGACAACAAGCAGCTGACGAGACACATCAAAACTTGACGGAGCAAAAATTTTTAAATGATAAGCATCTCGCACACTTGACTGCTGTCATTTCAACATAACTGCGGCACCACGAATTATTTGGCATCTCACCCGGTTACTCTAAAGAGCAAAGCGGAATACCAAAAGAAATATTTTGTCCATACTAATAAGCATGTTTAGACTTTTAAAAATAAGCGAAAACTATGGGATAATTTTAACATTGCGGTTGAATCTGAATGTTGCTTGGCAGTATTACAGAAAGTAACTAAAATGGTTCTTAAAAAGTTCTCTGATTTCTCATGTATCTCTATGGGATGTTGGCCAACATGAGCTCCATTTCGTCTGACTGTAATTTTCTACAAACAAAACTAATCGGACCACTTTATCCGAAATAATAAAATATAGACAACAGGCCACTTTCATGTCACAACGGTAACGTTGTTGCAGATACTTGTTTACGTATTTCTGTAGGTATATGTACATACATAATATATAGAATATCAACAACAAACAAAAGTAGCTATTAAAGCCACCTACCTAAATGATACATACGTGTTAAATTGCTAAGCGATTAGTCTAGGATGAATCCAGATGAGCCGCAAAGGAGCATGCGACCAATGCCAGTTTTGATCTATTTGTATGGGTTGAAGTGATCCCTTTTGTTTGACCATCCCTGCAAAAATACGTGAGACTTATCTCTAAAGAGAGTGATCCGCGATCAATACCTTTCGTCTACAGTCGGCACAATTGAGAAAAATTCATAGAAGTTTTTCAACTCTTGATTAGCTTTCCTATAGGGCTCTCGATATTGTCGATATTTCGAACAGCCCGGGTATATGAGCAACGAGTACTCGCACAGCTGCTCATTGCTCATTACTCGAACATTATCGAGCTTCAACTCGAGCATATCGAGCCTTTTCGAATGTTTTTGCACAATGTTTTTATTTAATATTTTCATTGCTTTTGTCAGCACTTAGCTTTAGGCTTTGACACCTAGTGCCAACATCCTCACAATATGCGGAAATATATAAGTCCCGTTGCTTCCGGTCCCTCCACCTTAGTTTAAAATATCTAAGAAGAGGTAGTGGCAGGATCTTATGTATTGTGCTGATCCGGAAATTCAGATCTTACAAGCTGCCCGAGCACCCTAGTATTTGTCAAGCCTGCATAAACCGCAGCCGTGTCAACTTTTACACAGACAAAAAGTATGTTATAGTGCAAAGAGGCAGTGCCTTTTGACATCGCCTGCATATAAATTAGGTCGTGTCAGTGGCAACACATGTAGGGAATCCGAGTTTCAGGAAGATAGGGGGGAGCATATATTGCGCAAGTGTTCTGTAGTCGGCAGATAAAGAATACAGGTATACGTTTTCCAGTTTTCAGATCTCGAAGCACCAAGTAACAGAAAACTTCTGGTATTGACCATTAGGAATTGAAGGCTGGTTCCGGCCAATTCAGTTTAAAGATTTTGGCCCAATTCTGTGCCGAAGGCTTTAACCTTTCATAAATACTCATCACGATTTTTACTTTCAAATCCTTAGTAACACCTGTGCGAAAATGAACGTTATATAGCGCACCATCGCCCTCGAATAAAATATTTTTGGATCAACGCAACAACTTTCATTGAGTAAGAATAGTTTCAGCATCGGACGTAAAGAAAGTAGGAAATTGTAAAAGCAGCGGATAAATTGAAGCATCTGATCGAGACAACATTTTTTTGGAGTTATATTTGACAACAGTTTTGAGTCCCCGACCGATTATTGGTCAGCAATATTCCGCGTTCTGGAGCAGTGTAGCGTAACATTGTTTATTAACGCGTATTTCGCATGTGTTTACTACACAAATGTCAAAACAGAACTGACTTTAGGGACCAATCGCAAAATTTATAGCATGTTCTGATAGGAGGATTACTTTTGCGCCACCTTGTACATACAATATAGTGAAAGCTTGCCAGATTAATCTTAAGTCGTTATCTTCTTCTTCTTCTTTAAATGGTATTCTAACCGCCTGGGCGATTTTGACCGTCCAACATAGCTCGCCAGTCGTTTCTTCGTTGCGCCAACTGGCGCCAATTGGAAACACCGCGGGATCGCAAATCGGTCTCCACTTGGTCCTTCCATTGGAGTGGTGGTCTCCCTCTTCCTCTGCTTCCACCGGCGGGTGCCGATAAGAATACCTTCTGGCGAAGCCGCTGTGTTTTAATTCGCTGAACTATGTCGGCGTCTGCGTAAAGTTCATACAGCTCATCATTAAATCTTCTTCGGTACTAGCCGTCGCCAACGCGTAGAGGTCCACAAATCTTTCGAGGAACCTTTCTCTCGAATACTCCCAGAGCCGCCTCATCAGATGTTGTTAGTGTCCACGCTTCTGCACCATATAGCAGGACGGGTGCGACGAGTGACTTGTACAGTGTTATTTTCGTTCGTCGAGAGAGGACTTTACTTTTCAATTGCCTACTCAGTCCGAAGTAGCATTTGTTTGCAAGAGTGATTCTTCGTCGGATTTCTAGGCTAACATTATTGTTGGTATTAATGCTGGTTCCCAGGTAAACGAAGTCCTTTACTATTTCGAAATTATTGCTGCCAACAGTGGATTGGTTGCCAAGGCGCGAATGCGCTGACTCTTTGCATGATGACAGAAGGTACTTCGTTTTGCCCTCGTTCACCACCAATCCCATTTTCTCCGCTTCTTTTTCTAATTTGGAGTAAGCAGAAGTTACGGCGCGGTTGTTAAGGCCAATGATATCAATATCGTCAGCATATGCCAACAGTTGCACGCTTTTATAAAATATTGTTCCAGCGCGGTTAAGTTCTGCAGCTTGTATTATTTTCTCCAGCATTAAATTAAAGAGATCGCACGATAGGGGGTCACCCTGTCTGAAACCTCGTTTAGTTTCGAACGGCTCGGAGAGGTACTTCCCAATTCTGACCGAGCTGGCGGTGTTGCTCAAGGTCATTTTACATAGCCGTATAAGTTTTGCGGGGAAACCAAATTCAGACATAGCGGCATATAGGCAGCTCCTTTTCGTGCTATCGAAAGCGGTTTTAAAATCAACAAAGAGATGATGTGTGTCGATTCTTTTTTCACGGGTTTTTTCCAGGATTTGGCGAATTGTAAAAATCTGGTCGATGGTAGATTTACCAGGTCTGAAGCCACACTGATAAGGTCCAATCAGTCTGTTCACATCAGGCTTCAGTCTTTCGCACAATACGCTTGATAGGACCTTATATGCGATATTCAAAAGGCTGATTCCGCGATAGTTGGCGCAGTTTGCAGGATCGCCCTTCTTGTGGATTGGGCAGAGAACACTTAGATTCCAATCTTCAGGCATGCATTCATCCGACCAAATTCTGCATAGAAGCTGATGCATGCGCCTTACCAGCTCCTCGCCTCCGTGTTTGAATAGCTCAGCAGGCAAACCATCAGCGCCAGCTGCTTTATTGTTTTTCAATCGGGATATTGCTATTCGCACCTCATTATAGTCGGGTTGTGGAACGTCAATTCCATCATCTTCGATTGTGGGCTCGGGTTCGGCATCTTCTCTGGTTTCTTGCTCAGTTTCTCCATTTAAAAGGGCAGAGAAGTGATCCCTCCATATTCTGAGTGCTCTCTGAACATCGGTCACCAGGTCGCCGTTCTCATTCTTACAGGAGTTTGCCCCGGGTTTGAAACCTTCTGTCATTCGCCGAATTTTTTGATAGAATTTTCGGGCATTATTCCCGTTGGCCAGCATCTCAAGCTCCTTTATTTCACGCTTTTCTGCCTCTCTTTTTTTCGCCCGGAAAAGCCGCCTCGCTTCCCTCTTCAACTCGCGGTAGTGTTCACACACACTCCTCGTTGCATTCGATGCAAGTCGTTATCTTCACGAGCTTGAAATTATCGCTTGCCTGGCGAGCATACTTACCGAACTGAGAGGAATAAATATATACATATTGGCCTCAAGTCATCGAAAAAATCACCAAACATTACCAAGTTGCCAAAAACGTTTTATAGTAAGAAGAATTGCCAACTTTGGTTAAAAATAATCAAAATGGCAACAGTGATGGCAAGTTGCCCGTCTCCCGTTAGATGAATATGGCGGCAATTAATGAGAACGGATGCCTACTATAAAGGCGAAGTACAGTTACCACAACAACAATAATGCAAACCATGGTACAGATATATAATAAAAATAACTGATATTTCTGAATTTATTTTTTTTATATGTTCGTGCAATAAATCGAAAGGTAAGTAAAATATTGGTATACTTTTTGCACGAACATAAATAAAGTATTTATTTACTTTAATCTATTTTAAGCAACATGAGCTGTATATTTAGAAATTGCACAAACACCAGATCTACGTGCAAAGAAAGCTAAGTACGGTTTTTCCGACTCCCGGCGGTACCGATGACCGATTCTTCTGGATATATGGAAAATTTAACTTCTCATGCTAAAAAATTTCTAAATTTAGAAGATAAAATTTAAAAAATTACAACATAATTACTAAAAAATTCACTTTATTGTTATTATTTGGCGCTTTATCTGACGGTAAGCTTTTTTTTTTTTTAAAGTGTAAGAAAATATCCTTTATGTCTCAATCTATTCATTTATTAACATACTTATTTCTACGCTGTGACAACGGATGCTCTCGCCACATGAATCATGAAAATAAGGCTAAAATCGCGTTGCAAAAACATGAAAGCTTTGTCTCTGCGTTAAAAACCCCTGAAAATGTTTTATTTAAGTATTAACAAAATACATATATATATGTTAACATGGAAGCAGATATATATAAATCGTACTATTTACAAATTTTAGAGCAATTGTATGGATCCGATTTTGTAAGTATTTTTATTTTCATTATATATACATTTTATTCATATTACATTTCATATTATTCAAAACACCCCCAAACAAAACAAAAATTACCAAAGACATTATTTCTGAGGTGTCAACGCTCTTTGCACAACTGACAAAAGTAGAAATAGTTTACTTCAAAGTAGAAATACTTTAATTTTCTTCCACCATGGTGCAAACTAGGTTTTGAAGTTAACAGCAAGTTCACCCTTTATTGGTTATTTATACATAATTGAACATAAAAAAAAGTACAACGTTGTATAACTATATAAAAAATTTACTTACTATACTTAGATTTTTCAGAAAATTATACATTTGAAATTCAAGATGCTATATCCGAATATTAAGTTTTTGCGATGCTTCACGGGAAAGGAACATGTGACGGAGTTGGTGGATCAGTAAAGAGATTTTGACCTAAAGCAAATATGGAGCATGTTTCAGGTGATATATAAAAAACTCTTTATGAATGGTCATAAAAGCCTTTTTAAAAAATATATTTTTATTTCTGCATTGAACTGGATCACGAAGTTCACGAAAAAAATACTAAAACCGATGTAAAAGTGTTTTAGCATATTAAAAACAAATAAATAAATAATTGGGCGATATATATCACCGAAGAGGGAATTATTGCTGAGAAGCCTTCCATGCCACAAGTACACTAGAAGAGTTTGCCAAACCACTGCCGAAAGGCGACCCCGTTTTGAAAAAACTTTTTCAAGCCACTTTTTGATGTTACCGATTTCAGGGCTCGAACCTTGGACTGTCGGTGTGAAAGACCAGCAACACCTCGGCGGAAGGGAAATCTCCAGGGCATAATTTAATTATTAATTGTTTAGGATGCAGAATGCACAAAAAATTGAAAGTGCATAGAGCATGGTGTTTCAAATAAATTTCTTGTATGGAATTTTTTTGTTAATAATAAGCCTCTCTTCTAGTAATTGAATAAGTAAACAATCCTAATATTTAACGGCCACACCCAGTTTTTTTGCATAGTTCTGAAATTTTTTTTTGGAAAATGTAAAACGCGATATTTCTATAACCATGCAAGTTATATTAATGAGACCTTGCCCACATAATAAGCTTTTTAAGCAAAACTCGATTTTGGGAAAGTAGGTGCGGCGCCGCCCACTTTTCACCATAAAAACTCTGCTATTTTCAAAGGTGATTGCTTATAGTTTCAACCAGATATTTCAGTCAAGATTGGTCGGCTGTATCTCAATAGTATGTAGTATACATCTGCCAAAAATTAGGCAAATCGGATAACACACAAGTAAAATATCCGGCAGATTGTTAATACCCCACTGCAACAGGGAAGTTATATATCTTTTTTATTTTCATAGATTTAATGAACATGAAATGTTTGTAAGTATAAGAAGAAGAGATGGGCCCATCAATAAGTAAACTGAAATAATAAGGACAATGAGCTGAGTCGATTTAGCCATGTCCGTCTCTCCACCCGTCTGTCTGTCTGTCTATTTAAACGCAAATTTTTCAAATATAATATGTGCATATATTGGTATTTTGAAATACTGTGATTAGCAGTTGTTGGTAGGGAAGCTATTTATATACAAATAGTTTAAAGGCGGCCGCCGTGGTGTGGCTTTAGTGGTGCCGGCAAACCCCACCGAAGGTCCAAGGTTCGAGTCCTAGGACAGGTAACATTAAAACTGGTTTGAAAAAGTTTTTAAAAACGTTGTCGCCCCTCGGAAGTGGTTTGGCAAACTCTCCGAGTATCTTTCTGCCATGGAAGGCTTCTCAGCAAAAATTCATCTACTTTGTAGATGCCGTTCGAAGTCGGCAAAAATGTGTAGGTGCCGCCAATTTGTAGGAAAAAATTCAAAACGGCACACAGCAAAAGGGAAGCTAGGCTCAAAAATTTCTTAGGAGGTTTATGATGATGATATTTTTTTTAAATTAATTTACCTTCCAAAACTCATAACAGAAGCGTTTTTATTGAAAACAATCAGCTGGCTTTATAATACGAACTGTAAACTATTAAAATAGAACTGCGTAAATTGGTATGGTATGGCTACTAGGTATATAATGTTCGGTTCCACTCGAACTTAGACTTCTTTACTTGTTTTAAATTATAGTTGTACATAACTAGTATATATGTTTATTTAGTATTATAAGCATATTTGCAATATTAACAATTTTCTAACCAGTATTGCCACATAGCTGTAATGGATATTCCTTAACTAACTTCATAGAAGCAAAATGCAATCGTGGTATATACAAGGTGGCGCAAAAGTAAGCTTCCGATGTTCAGCATATCGGTTGTGGCACGTGCAGTGTGTGCTGTTGCACCGTCTTGTTGGAACCACATGTTTTCCAATCCCAATTCATCAAGTTGCGGCAAAAAGAACTCGTTGATCATTGCTCTGTAGCGCTCACCATTCACAGTAACCGTTTGGCCCCGACCGATTATTGGTCAAATAAATAGTCAGCAATATTCCGCGTTCTGGAGCAGTGTAGCGTAACATTGTTTATTAACGTGTATTTCGCATGTGTTTACTACACAAATGTCAAAACAGAACTGACTTTAGGGGCCAATCGCAAAATTTATAGCATTTTCTGATAGGAGGATTACTTTTGCGCAGTAACCGTTTTTCACCGACCGAAATAAATAGTCAGCAATATTCCGCGTTCTGGAGCAGTGTAGCGTAACATTGTTTATTAACGTGTATTTCGCATGTGTTTACTACACAAATGTCAAAACAGAACTGACTTTAGGGGCCAATCGCAAAATTTATAGCATTTTCTGATAGGAGGATTACTTTTGCGCAGTAACCGTTTTTCACCGACCGATTATTGGTCAAATAAATATTCAGCAATATTCCGCGTTCTGGAGCAGTGTAGCGTAACATTGTTTATTAACGTGTATTTCGCATGTGTTTACTACACAAATGTCAAAACAGAACTGACTTTAGGGGCCAATCGCAAAATTTATAGCATTTTCTGATAGGAGGATTACTTTTGCGCCACCTTGTATTTTGAACAAAGTTCATATATTGAGTAACTAACACGAAATACCACGATAACTCCTATAAAGGACAATAACAACTTTTTGACCTTCGTGTAACGGGTGGGACAAGGCCAATACCGCTATATATTCGTTTAACAAGGACAGAAAAGTTAAAAAATGTGGTATGCAAGCCAAACTAATTGAATAAAGTTGAGCTGCGTTAGTTAGTTTTCTTATCAATAACTTCATACAGTAATCACAAATTGACAGCCTTTTCCAAGCCTGACTTTAAAAAGGAAAAAATGCTACTAAACATTTTACCTAAAGCTTAAATGTATTATTGTTTGGCTTATTTAAGGTTTCTACACATTATTTATCGACATATTTTCTATTTCTATAAGCAAAATTATTTTCCCACCAAGGTTTGTTTTCTCGTGGAATCGCCCCTTAATCAAATTTTCTGAAAAAACGTTTCATTTCAGAAGCGGAAATATTGTTTCCGTACAAAGATATCATTCCACAGGTATGAAGGCTTGCGTTTATGGTGTTATTCACTTGTCAACACTCTCACTTGTCTCAAAATCAATTTCGAAATGACCACGTAAACGTCAAGCAATAGCCCTACAAAATTCCCGAAATGAACCGGAAAAGGTCCCGGCGGACTACAAAAATAAAATGGAACAAATGTTACAGGACAGACAAACATATAAAACAATTAGCAATGATGCTACGCAGCAATTACAATGGAAAAACAACAACATTATAAACGACATACGAGTATACAGCAAAAAAGCATCAGCCTTAGTTTAAAAAAACAACTGACTTGTACTGCAGCTACAGCCCCAAGACTTTACGGCGTGCCAAAAATCCACAAAGACAACACCCCACTCAGGCCGATATCATCGTCAGTAAGTATGCAGTGCTACAAACCTTCAAAATACATTGGACAAACACTAAAACACATCATTTCGAACACTCTCAATGTTAAAAATGCCATACAACTTAGAAATAATTTGAAAGACATTACGATTGAAGAGGATCAAATATTGATATCGTTTGATGTAGTATCACTCTTCACAAATATACCAATTCCTTTAGCGATACAAACAGTCTTGAACCAGTGCACAAACTTAGAAGGACATACAACACTAACGAAGAAACAATTTCAAACCTGTCTTGAATTCTGCTTGAAAGATAATAATTACTTCACTTACGATCACCCACTGTAGATGCCATAGTTTTAGATAAAATTCTTGACGACAGCATTACCGAGCTCAAATTAAAGGACATATCGTATATATCAAATATATAAATAAATTTGTAGACGATATATTCGCAATCATTCCCAGCGTCGAAAATTCACATTACAAAATGCAATACTTCTCCAACACTTTGCAGACAGTTTCCCTTCAAGAATCAGTTACAATCAATATTACTTTCCCATAAGCATGGCCGTTTTGTAGACGAAGTCGATTACATACCTTTTTACTAGTAATGGAATAATTGTGTGAATGTACGGCAATAGAGCAAAGACGAACTTTCACGAAGTTTAAACGCTTTACGAAACAGAAATCATAGAAATTCTTTCATTACATGTCAGAATACAATGTAATAGATGGTTATAAAGTACTTGTAAGGGTTTCGTAATGCATTATGTGGAAGGACTGCAAACTCACTTCGCCGCTGGGTTAAGACTAAGGATGTGGAAGGAATATTGGACACACTAAGCAAACAGCTTGCAAAAATCAAATTTACAATAGAAAAAGAAAAAATCACAGGTTACCCTTCCTAGACATGGAAATCATAAACTCGAATGGAAAAATTAAAACAAATTGGTATTCCAAAGCGGTATCGTCATCCAGAATGCGGTATCGTCATCCAACCTGGGCAAACAAGAGTTCATGAAATCGAACATAAAAAAGATTAAAAATATTTTGTACAAGAATGGCTACCCTAATACATTAATAAACGAATGGATAGCAACAACAACTATCGAAAATACCTGCGAGCCAAGCAACACTGAACAAAGAAAGGAAACCGAAAAACAAATATACGCAGGAGTTACATATATACCAGGGCTAACAGACAACAAAACACTAGGTAGCATTACACGAAACAACAACATAAAATTTGCATAGAAACCTAACAAAACTTTAAACACAGTATTTACACAAACAAAAGACAAAATTCAAAAAGAACAACAACACAATGTGGTGTACGAAATTAAATGTAATGGGAGTACAGAAGCAAACTGCAACAAAATTTATATCGGAACAACGAAAAGATCATTAGGAGGCCAAATAAATGAACATAGACTCAACGCCAAAAATAAGAAAACAACAACAGCACTGGCTGAACATTTAACGAATAAAGGACACACAGCGGACTTCGAAAATGCAACAATTTTAGACATTGAGAGAAGGGAGAGAACAAGACCAGCGTAAGTCTTCTTTCTAAGGTTTGCGCATACAAGAGAAAATACATATCACAATGCATTTTAAAGAAGACGTTGACAATATAAACTGCGGATATGCAACAGCAATAAAAACATTTGGACGGGGCATTCGACGCTGATGGATGCAGAAATGTATTAATATGTTTTAGTAATGTTGAAGTTTTAATTAAGCGAAATGTTAAGTGTAAGTGCAATGTCTAAAATTAGTACCATATGTATGTCTTGTTGGAAAATTAATGGTTAATGTTTTTTTTGTTTTATGTTATATATTTTATGAAAATATACAGTCTCCCTGATGAAGATGAGATAATGCATCGAAAGACGTAGGAGAAAATGAAAAATCTTTGTTTTTGCCTCAAAACGGATCGGCCAAAAAACTCGAGAAACCACAATAAGTCCCACAATGACCCCTAACAATATACCGAAATGGTCCCGCATAGATCCCAAAATGATCCCTAAAACTATTCTGAAATGCTTATTTTTATTTTCAAATGAAATTTTATTCACTATTAAATTTTTTTTTAATAACCAATAACATTCCACTCCTCTCTCAATTTTTTTTGAATAATGAATACAAATTAATATATTATTTGAGTGTTCTTTATTCAATGTGACCCTACCCTAGTGATGAACTCCACTTTTAAAAATAAAAAGCATTTTATCATGTTATAATTTGGCACTGAATTTTAGTATAGTATTATAACTATGACCAGTATATCGCGCCCTAACCGCAATTTTGGCGTAACCAACAAAATTTTTAAAATAGATATTTTGACAGATATCGATAATTCTGCTTATTTAAAACCATCTCACAAAATATCACAACTGTAATATCGAGCCCTAACCGCAATTTGGACGTATCCAACAGAATTCTGAAAATCCGTATTTTGACAGATATCGATATTTCTGGTTATTTTAAACCATCTCACCAAATATTACAACTCTAATATGTATCTTTATAAAAATAAAGCAAAAACAATTATGATGTAAGTAACATTTTGCTTTAAAATTTTTTATGTTTCTAAACTAAAAACCCTTCTGTAAAATTTTCGTTTTGTTGGTTATAACTAAAACTGCTGTTAGGGCTCGATATGTTTGTTGCCATATACTTTTTTCAATAAAATATAAATAGCTCGTACAAACTAAAAAAACATAACTTTTAACTTGACTTGAATTTTTCTTACCAATTTTTGTTTGAGTTTGGTGTTTTAAATTTTTTTCTTGATGTCAAAAATAAAACAAAGGGGTTAGAAGCAAAAGGATCTAAATGAGGCTTATTGTAAGTTGATTACTTATTGTAAACTCTATGTAAATTCTGGGTAGTGTGTTTACGAGTATTGGGCGGCCAATAGGTGCCACTAAAATGTCCAAACAACTTGGACTTCTTTGTCAACAAATAAACCCTATATTTAACTATACAAATATGGGTATAACTCAAAATTTAAAAAAATGTCACTTAGATCCTTTTGTTTCTGGCCCCTTTATATACATAGAATATGTTTTGTGAGTTAATGGGAAAATGATGCTTTATCGAATCTCTAAACTGTTGTTATGTGTTGTGCAATTGGTGTGCACACTTTTCCTTCGAGTTGCGTTCATTCAATAATTATACTTTATCGTATACCGAAAACGTTTATTTGGCTGGTTAATTTTTTTATGGAAAAATCAAAAAGGTTTAACTATTTTCTACATATCGTCGGTGACACTGCAAAACCGAGTAAGTGATATCTCAGTTTGATGTTTTTCAACTATAAATTGCTTAATTGAAAGAGGAATAACGACTTCAAAAAACTAAACGAACAGAGCTTCTATACGGATCCGAAATTATCCAGATAAATATTAGGATCACAACGTTGTTGTTGTATTAACATGCAAAATTTCTATCTGGATCTGGATCACTCCTGTTTGGAACGCGCCTAATGTTTTAATTTACTAAAAAAAATTACTAAAACTTTCATCTGTTTGTAACCATTTGGAGACAATGGCGCATAGTCATATGAATAAATATGATTTAAATTTATTTGTAGCATTTGACCCAATTTGATATGAGATATCTGTCGAAAAAGCTTCATCTAAATTTAAGTCCTACTCAACTTTGTCTATGACTATGCACAAAAATTTCAGACTACAAACGAAAATTTATTACCAAAACAAACGAAAAACAAAGAGTTACTATGAAAATAGCAATCACTACTGGCAGCTCTGTTTTCCGAAAGGCAGTCACAGTCACGGATCAAAAGAGATGTGGCTGTGAAGTCACAGTCACAAATCGCACTGTTCTGCAAAAATCACGGGATCTGCCAACTCTAGTATAAACTATTTTCCGGCTGACCCTACGGATCTAAATAAAGAACTAACGGTTTCTTAGGAACCATAGAATGATGGATTAACGCTACCAATGAAATTTCAATTTTTCTGGCCAGTGTAATATACATATGTATGCACATATATACATATAAGCGTACTGTACAGGATCTCCTTTGACTTATTTTGAAATCAAGTTCTTTTTGTTCACTCACCTGCTCATGCTTTTTTAAGTAACCAAGGCGCGGAAATGATTTATCACAGAACTGACACTGATACGACCCATCAGCGCTGCTACCCTTAATGCCGTCACCTGTCAACTTATCAAACTTTGTAGTGACTCTTTCGATTTTCCTTAGTTTTGTAACAATTTTTGTGTTGTGGTGGTACTCTCCATGGTGGCGAAGGTGCTGACGATGAAGGCGCACTGGTCGATTGACATCACCATCTTCTAAAATTTTACCGCCAGGTTTTTGCATCGACTTTTCTTCTGACACTTTAACATCTTCCTTTTCATCACCTTTACTTTCTACAATATTGTCATCTTTGGCGCCGTACGTTGCATTTCCTTGAGTTTGGTTAGTATCTCGTTCGGTTTGTTGTGAAAAATATTGCACCGCTTGTAAATGTGATTGATGCAACGTTGTATGTTCTTGATGTTGTGATGAGTTTGGAGTTAAAGTGCCATCTGATACTGAGGGTGAGTAGCTTGAAGAAGTGTGTGTTAAGTACATATCTACAAATAACATAAGGATATCAAATATTGATTAAGAAGTCCGAAAAATGTCAGTAATAAAATAACAATCAAAATTAGAATAGGCCTATCTATCGGTTTTGTGAGGTGTACCGGAAGTCGACCTTATTTTGTCGGTGAATATGCGGATTCGAAAAAAGAATGGCAGTGTTTTTTCGTAATTTAAACTATGAATTAGGTGGGAGCGTGGGAATTCCTTTAAAAATTCGAGTTCATGAGGGCCCAATATTTGACAAAGCCTTAAAAAAGTTGGGTTTGTCTAGCTTTAGGGTATTTTAAAAACTCTGTGCTTGAATCTGCTTTTGACAGCTATAACCTTGTAATGTATCAGGTGAAAACAGCTCGAAATACATATCGTCGATAAACTTCAAAACCGCGTAACGCACAAATGCAAAACCTCGTTAGTGTTGCTACTAAAATTTTCCAGGAGAAGCAAACAACTATTTCACTTCAATAAGACCAGTTATCAAATGGGACTAAATTCTACAAAGCTAGATTTTTAAAATATATTCCAACCCAACTAAACATTTTGGTTATATTCCAATTCATGCAGCATAAGCGGGTTGCAAAATTTTATTTTGGATCATTGTGCACAATTTGTACATATGCGCGGGTTTCTTTTATGTTGTATTATAAAAAGAAATATGTTAAATTGCAGCCAGGCGGTCGCTTATCGCTACTATTTTCGAGGCCCTCAGAGTGTAATTCTAGCGAATGCCGTTCAGAGTCTGCTTCGACGCTCTGTAGGAAAAACAAAACCAGAATAAAATTGGAATCTTCCCCTGCTATCCAGGTAAAATTTTTATTCATTTATTTATTTGTTAAGCCTTCAGATTCGACAAAGTTTACAAACTCTCTCTCTATGGCGCGATATACAACAGGTATATCATCATAAACCTCCTAAGAGATTTTTGCGCCAAGCTTCTCTTCCAATTTGTGGTGTGCCGATTTGAATTTTCCCTACAAATTGGTGGGACCTACAGTTTTTTGCCGACTCCGAACGGCATCTACAAAGGAGACGAATTTTTGCTGAGAAGCCTGTCATGGCAGAAATACACTCGGAGAGTTTGCCAAACCACTGCCGAGGGGCGACCCCGTTTTGAAAAACTTTTTTCAAATCACTTTCGATGTTGCCTGTACTAGGGCTCGAACCATGGACCTTCGGTGTGGTAGGCCGGCAACACTACCTTCACACCACGGCGGCCGCCCTTTTACAAACTAGCTCCCAGAATTATAAACAAGTAAGGAAGTCTAAGTTCATGTGGAACCAAACATTAAATACCCAGCTGCGTAAAAGCGGTCGTGGTAAATAGGTAAATTGTTGTGGAGTTATGACCTATAGAGATTTTAAACGTTTTCTACTACCATGTAGGCAGCCTTATAAATGTTTGGCAGGAGTATACTACATACTATTTAGAAGCAGCTGACCAATTTTGATTGAAATATCTTGTTGAAACTACAAGCGGTCGCCTTTGAAAATAGCAGACTTTTTATGCTGAAAAGTGGGCGGCGCCACGCCTACTTTCTCAAAATTCACACAATTTTTGCGCGGTCGAGTGTTGCTTAAAAAGCATATGATGTGTGCAAGATCTTATTGATATAGCTTGCACTGTTATAAAAATATCGCGTTGTACATTTTACAAAAAAATTCTTCGGAGCTATGTTAAAAAACTGGGCGTGGCCGTTGACCGATTTGGCCCATTTTTACAAAAAATATTTACCTTTACATATTCAACACTTTTGTCAAATAACATTTCGATATCTGGGAATTATGCCGTAAAGAGTTTTATGGAATAATCCACTATAAAAGGGGCAGGGCCACGCCCGTATTCAAAAATTTTTATTTTTCGACTAAAGCTTTTGTACGCAAAGTTATTGCTTATTAAATATATCTATGATCCTTTTCAAAATCTTTTGTATAGAAGTGGGCATGGACCTTAACCGATTTCGCCCATTTTTTCCGGAACATACCTTGTATTAATATAAATATGTGTGCTAAATTTCGTTTCGATATCTTGAACGGTTTTTGATTTATGATTAATATTATTTATAAATTTGACTTAATCAAAAGTGGGCTGCGCCACAACCATTTTCAAAAATTTCTTGAAAAATTTATTTTATGCCTCAATCTCAATGTATACACTAAATTTTATCTTTATAGGTGTATTATGTACTAAGTAATCTCTTTTTTTGTGTTTTCGAAAATATTCTATGTATAAAAAGTGGGCGTGGCTGTAATCCGATTTCGCCCATTTTAAAAAGCGCTCTGAGATGAGGGCCAAGGAACCTACATACCAAATTTCATTAAGATATCTCAAAATTTACTTATGTTATCGTGTTAACGGACTGACGGACAGACATGGCTTAATTAATATCTATTAACTTATTTATATCAAAATTTTCGTAATTCTATCTTACACCGTTCTGAAGTTATTAACAGTCGAATTTGAAATTTGCTTGACTCATAAGTGGGCGGTGCCACGCCGACGGTCTGTTGTAATGTAACTTCTTCAGGTGTGGTGACAAAGAGTGTGTAGAGGAATTGGTGGGGGAAAGTTGACGGTTTCTGTCACTAAAGTAATGGGCTTTATCGCAACGCGCTGCTGAAGCCAAGATACACCAGGGTCTAGTGGTTCGGGATTTTAAACGAAAATGTGATGGTTAAGATGGATAGAAAAGAATAGTTCACGGTCCACCATTTGAGCTCTTATCTCTATGATGTCTGATCGTTGAATAAGCTGTGTATGAGTTGGGCCTCAATATTACCGAGCGTGATGTCGGTCTATATAATTCACCTACTTTCGTATGTCTTCCCTGTTTCCATGTATCATTAGACTCATGGGTAATCTATCAACAATTTATTCTTTGAAAACAAGATCAACATCAGAATGTCCTTCCAGATGAGTATTTTCGTATTGCATACATATTTACCTTGTAATTAAATTTACATATCATATTTTATATTTGATACTTCTTTTTCCATTGCAAAAAGCAAATATTTTCAGCTAACAAAAACCTTTCAATAATTTTTCAAATAATCTTTTTATGTGGAAACAAACAAGATGTCATAATCTTTTTAATTGTCAGGTAGCTAACATGGCGACCAAAAATTGACAATGGAATAACCTCCTTTTTATGCTAAGTATTAAGTATTGGCATGAGCTTAAACTTCATTTAATATATTTACGTATAGAAACAATATATTTTTGGTGTCGAAATATATGCGATTCCGAGCAACAGAATGTAGGATCAGTAATAGGCGCGAGCACCACTGCAGAACTATGACTATTATTTGTAGATTTAGGTTTCGAATGAGTAACTATGATTGCATGGTTTAAAAGGACAGGTTTCAAAGCCAACATAGCATTAGATGAATTTATTAACCCTCTAACCGGCAAGACCGCCTTTAGGTGGGGTTAAGGTAAACAGATATAACACGTATACCTCTAATTTTCTTCGATAATTATTGACACATAATCTTCGCCAAATATTTTATCTATGTGGTAACCATGGCTTTATAGTTGTAAATCGTAGCCGAGTGAAGATATAATCATTCCCGTCGAAAAAATGAGTGCATTTTGTAAAATAAATTAGTTTTGACATAGGTGGTTTTTGCAAACTACAAAAAAGTGATAAAAAGGATTTCTGTTGTAAAAAACCAGAATAGTTGGTAATTGAAATAATTGTTAAAGATTAGAATTAAAGAATAATAAGTATAGTTATAGAACTATTGGCCAAAAATCATACCCTACAGGTGGATTAGGCAAGTCTGGCTAGAAGGGGGGTTGAGTTTTCAGCTCTGGGATGAAAAATATGAACCCTTTTGGAAATATGACTTAAAATTCGAGTTTATCGCCCTAGAATTACAAGATATGATTTTTTTCGTTTAAAACAAAAATTGCCCTTTTAGAGGGTTAACTTAACGATGGTGCTGAAATATTTTAACTAAGAATATCGAGTCATATGTATCTAATAGGGACAATAGACATAATCACGCCGAGCTAGAATGGACTACTCAGCATGCCCCTCAAAAGTTTCGCCATGAACAAAACATCAACTTTGTAATGTAGGCCGCTGTTGAAGTTTAAGACTGTTGCAATAGGGAGGAAGATTCCGAAAATAAAAATTGTTTTTACGCCTATTTAATTTTGTGAGAATGAATCTGAAAACGCGAGTTCCATACTGATAAAGTGTCTTCCAAAATCGGACTTTCCAACGAGGTATAAAGCGTTTGGGTAGTATAAAAGTTATTTAATTCCTTAGACCAACGTTAAATAAAAGCCAAAACTTTTATTTGCATTTAAAAACGAAGGTAAGTCTGACAAACTTTGTCATAAATAATAAAAACCGATTTTAACTTCTGTTAATATAATTACTCGTATTTCCATTTTATGGTCTAATTCGATATTTACAGGTACTTTTTCGGTTATCCTTGTTCAAGTTCCATATCAGCAAAATCCTCAAAAACGGTTTGCGATAAATCCATCCCAGCTTCCTGAGCTGCAGGCTTATATTCGTATATTACACTTTTATCGAAAACATATTAAAAGGTTCTATTTTTTGATCTATTGTCGACGCATTTAAATTTTTTTTTTCAACTTTTTGGGAATAGAACCTGGGGTGTTTCGTAAGGTAGAAAAACTACCGATTACACCAGGACTGTTAAGGTTACAGGCCCGTCAATTAAATAAAATAATGCTTTAAACGTAGATTGGAAACTGAGTCGGTGTAGTTTTAGGTGTCTTATTATGTACAAGGTGGCGCAAAAGTAAGCTTCCGATGTTCAGCATATCGGTTGTGGCACGTGCAGTGTGTGCTGTTACACCGTCTTGTTGGAACCACATGTTTTCCAATCCCAATTCATCAAGTTGCGGCAAAAAGAACTAGTTGATCAATGCTCTGTAGCGCTCACCATTCACAGTAACCGTTTGGCCCCGACCGATTATTGGTCAAATAAATAGTCAGCAATATTCCGCGTTCTGGAGCAGTGTAGCGTAACATTGTTTATTAACGTGTATTTCGCGTGTGTTTACTACACAAATGTCAAAACAGAACTGACTTTAGGGGCCAATCGCAAAATTTATAGCATTTTATGATAGGAGGATTACTTTTGCGCCACCCTGTATTCTTTAAATGGTCATCTAACCGCCTGGGCGATTTTGACCGCGTCCATCGCATCTCTTGTATGGCGGTGATGTCAGCTTTTGCTTTCCTCAGGACCTCAACCAGCCGGGCAGCGGCACCTTCCCCATTAAGGGACCGGACATTCCAGGTACATGCCCTTATCTCATAATCCTTATTATATCGATAAGAGCATGCTTTGAATTCATCCCAATGAAGAAAGTACGCTTATTTAAACGAACTAGGTAAAACCTGCGCGGTTTTGCAGTCAAATTTTATGGAACTAAGTATCCGCGGTTTTGCATTAGTGCCGTTATTTGGCATGGCACAAAACGCCAAATTTTTGGTCCATTGGTCCATTTGTGTGCTACGCTGTTTCGCATGTACATATCGTTGGTGACACTGTAAAACCGCGTAACGCAGAAATGCAAAATATGTAGCTTGGGGAATTTGAGTATGTTTACCCTTTTTAGGTAGCGGCCAAGTCCAAGTCACGTAGTAAGTGTATAACCTATAACAGTATCCAGATCGAAGTTGAGCCATTGACGGCTTTCACGGGCGGGAGCTGACAAAGGTTTTTACCGACTCTGAATGTATGTTGTTGAGTGCCTGCCGGTAACAATGTTAGTGGGTGACAATGTTTTAAAGGTTTCTTTACCCATTGCCATTCTTTGCCTTTACTAGGACATCAACCTGCTGGCAGAGGCACTTTCTCTAGCAAGCAAGTAAAAGATGTCAAGAAATAATAATTTGCCAATGTTAGATGGAAACCTAAAATAAAAAGGGGTTTATATTATATCTATCTTTGGCGCCCCATTTTCGGGGGCTGAGCACAGTTGATCACATTATGTTACAGGAACTGTTTGTGCACATACAGTTACTCACATAAATATGTAAGTACCCATTTTTGGCAATTCTCACCAATTTTCGCTTCAGCAAATTTATTATAACTAATTTTCTATAAGAAAGTTTGTCACGATCTAACACAAAAACTATAAATTATATTTTAAAAATTCTTTTTCCTGGGGACTTTGAGATTTTTCTCCATATAAATTTATGAATGTAATTTTTTTTATTATTTTTTTATTAATAGCAACTGGTATTTTTAACACGGCGATGTCCATTTAACATACTAGTCCGTATATACATCAGGGTCATACAAGTTTACATACTAGTCATACCAGCCGTCATACTAGTTAGCCTATCAGTATCATACCAAATACTGTACCATTTCATAGTAGGTTAGTTCATTTTGGGTTGAAAAATACACGAAAATTCCAAAATTACTTACTCACAATTAGCACAAGCTCTGCAAAACTGTTAATTTAAAGATACATAGACCAAGCCCCATTTATGGGAAAAATCGATTGTATGGGAGCTATGTATATGTTATGTTCGTTCGATTAGACTAATTTTCACTAGCCACATTACGTATAAAATATGTACCAAACCTGCAAAATTTTGTTTTCGTAGCTTTTTAATTGCAAAGTTTATAGCACAAAACCCGGCCGCCGTGGTGTGAAGGTAGTGTTGCCGGCCTAACACACCGAAGGTCCATGGTTCGAGCCCTGGTACAGGTAACATCAAAAAAGTGATTTGAAAAAAGTTTTTCAAAACGGGGTCGCCCCTCGGCAGTGGTTTGGCAAACTCTCCGAGTGTATTTCTGCCATGACAGGCTTCTCAGCAAAAATTCGTCTCCTTTGTAGATGCCGTTCGGAGTCGGCAAAAAACTGTAGGTCCCACCAATTTGTAGGGAAAATTCAAATCGGCACACCACAAATTGGAAGAGAAGCTTGGCGCAAAAATCTCTTAGGAGGTTTATGATGATATACCTGTTGTATATCGCGCCATAGAGAGAGAGAGATAGCACAAAACCCATTTATCGAAACTATCGATTATATGGGAGCTATATGTTATGTTGGTCCGATCTGGGTGATTTTCACTACACACATTATTATTAATAATTCCCAAACGGATTACCCACCATATTACGCCCGACCGGCGCGAGGGGCGCATCCGCATAACGCGCGGATTATTCGTTCGTGCCGAGTCGTTGAAAGGCTTTGGTTTGTTAATCGTCAAGATCTAAAACTGCTCAGCTACAGAGAAAACCTCATCAGCTAAGTAAAGTAGATATAGGACAGATTATACATTAAGAAATAACTAGTTAACAGAATAAAATTATTGTTAAAAGTTAAAATAAAAGTCAGAGAACAAGAAACAATTAGTAGCTATGAATTTAGGATAGAAAGAATTGATTTTTTTATGCTTAAAAGCGAGTCTGAAATATCAAATCTACCAGAAAATGAGTTATAATCCTGACACAAACAGCGAAAAGGCTCATTTAACTGAAAATTGGTTCGGCACTGTTTTAAGACTAGAGGTTTAAAATGTCTTGAAGGACGAGACTTTGAAGTTCACTTTACTTAGAAGAAATGGGCTGGATAGTGAACCATTTAGCAATTTAATCATAAAAATAATTCCAAGCATTTCCCTCTGACTAGAAAGTGTGTGCAGATTAATGAGTTTTAAACGATTCGTATAGGGTGGCAGATTATACAAGGGATCCCAATGAAAATCTCTTAAGGCAAATAGTAAAAATTGTTTTTGAACTGATTCTAGGCGATCTACATGAACCCGGTAACGCGGGTTCCAAATTATAGAACCGTATTCAAGTATCGATCTAACGAATGTAGTGAAGAGGGCTTTAGTTACATAAGGGTCGCTAAATTCTTTAGACCATCGTTTAACGAATGCTAGGACACCTCTAGCCTTATTGACCGTTGTGTTAATATGGCGGTTGAAACTGAGTTTATAGTCCATAGTAACCCCGAGGTCAACAAAATCATACACTTGCTCAAGACTATAATTTTTAATTGTATAGGAACCCGGCTGAGAAATTCCACGCGAAAAACTCATGTGTTTACATTTATTAAGGTTAAGTGGCATATAATTTAAATCGCACCAAGTAACTAGTGTATCTAGATCTGATTGTAGCTTATTTCTATCTTCAAATGACGCGAATGACATAAAAAGCTTTACGTCGTCAGCATACATTAACATTTTTGAAAATTTTATTACTGTAGAAATATCATTTATAAACAACAAGAACAGAATCGGGCCAAGATGGCTTCCTTGAGGAACCCCCAAAGATACATAAATGACATCGGATACTAAATTTTTAAATACTACTCTTTGTGTCCTGTCAATAAGGTAAGAAGAGATCCAGCGATTGAGACTCGGCTGGAAGCCCAACTGATCGAGCTTATGAATAAGTAATGAGTGACACACTTTGTCAAAAGCTTCGCTGAAATCCGTATAAATAACGTCGGTGTGCAGATTTTTTTTAAAGCTATTTGAGACATGACTGGTAAACATATATAACATGTACGAAAACTGCAAAATTTACGTTCCTAGCTTTTTAAGTTCAAAAGTTATAGGCCAAAACCCGTTTGTCGGAACAATCGATTATATGGGAGCTATGCGTTGTATTGCTCCGATCTTGCTGATTCCGACAAATAATTAATCTTATGCAAAATGGCGGCTCCATACCAAATTTCATCAAGATATATCAAAAAATGAGGGGCTAGTTTGCGTACAAACAGACAGACGGACATGGCTATAACTATTCAGCTCATCGCCCTGACCATTTCGGTATACTTATTGGTGGGTCTATCTCTTCTGCTTCTGATACTTACAAACATCGGACCAAAGTTATAATACCATTTCATGTTGATGAAAAGTATAAATATAATCGTTATCGTATTAATCATAGCAATTTTGCCCTTAGAAAACATTTATAAAAAGTAATTTTCTTCTTTTTAAAATATTAATTTTTCAATGAATTTAATGATTGATTTCACAGGTATAATTCTGTAAATTTTCTTGAAACATCTTATGGAAAATTTTAAACTTTTAATATTAATCTCCGATAGAGCCTAATACATACTTGTAAAAATATCTTTACATAAAATTAAGGAAATTCAAGGTAGATTAGCTTTTTATGGTGAATAATTTAAGTTTCGGAGTTCTTTGGAAATAACCATGCAGATAATGCGCCAAGCAAATACAGTACTTCACCGTCGACGTATCCGTCATACGTCAAAATTTAGAGCAAAATCCACTTTGCCGTATCCGGCGAATGTTGTTATATTGTATGTTGTTGTTGTATGTAATGCTAGAAAACACAAAGTACAATCACGAAAATCAGAGTGCAGATGCACAGAAAATAAAACGAGAGGTCCGATAAGCGAATGTACCAAAAATGACAATTTCACTTGTTAAAATACATGAGCTTATCAAACGTTCGTTGAAAAAAACAAATTATATAAAAGAAAAAATTTTGAATTTATTCAAAATAAAAAATCGTAAAAATAATGGTGAGGCAATGTTTTATATGCAAAAAAAAACACCATAAAAGGTAAAAGTCTTTACGGGTAATTAGCTATGTCTTTTTATGTTAATATTTTACGAAAGTTCCATTCTAATGTACCCCATATCCAAAACACACAAAAACATGCGAGTTATGTTTGCTCCAAGCATTTTGAAAATAGCCAGTGCACGGGTACCGGAGGCTCAAGGTACTTGGTAGATAAAAAAAAGCTAGATAAAAGTAATAATAAACTGTATTTAACGATTCAAGTGTTATACAGCGTTAGCGAGGTATTTACGAACAAGTTTATTGAAGATCACGTCAATGTTGTTTTTTGACAACGATTTATTAAACAATCATAGAAGTTAGCTTTGCAAGTGCATAATAAACATGTTTATAGACACACGCCCATTTTTATGAAAGTACAAAGCAGACCGAAGACAAGAAATATGAACGAAATAAATATAAAAAACCAATTTTATTTGCACATCAATAATGCATATCCTAATGTATATATAAATGCACATATAAATACTTATACACCAATCGTTAACTAATAAAATTGTTCAATTGTTCTCAAGCATTTTATTTAATTTCAAAGAGATTATAGGTTGAAATCGTATTACTCTATTTAGGGAGCTATTCGCTTGTACGAATCGAATCAAATGTATGATGATTTTGCAAATTTTCATAGTAAATCGGTCGCAACAAATAAGGTAAAAAATATTTGCCCTAATTGTATTCTAAAATATTTCTCTTAGTTCACAAATTTCGTTTATTAAAGTCTTGGATCCCTCATATGCTTGAACCGCCCCACACTGGGGTATTTCACACTAATTTAGCGAATTAATTCAAAAAATGAAAATGAAATATGTTTAAAGTATTTGGTACCACGTAAAATTAGACAATATTTCACATCACTAACTTGAATTATTTTTGTTCTATCCTTAACCGTTTTCCGACACTAAGCTCCCAAAGTTGACTATTTATAACAAGTTTGTTAGCAAGAGGTGATTTTTGTAATTTCGTCAGTGACTAAAGTATTTTTTCGTAATAATTTCCAAAGAAAGATTTAAAGTTAATATGGAACCTTCAACTTCAGGTAGTTCAAGTGTTTATATTGTATATTTGGGTTTAAAAAAAGTGTGTTTATATTTTTAATAGATTTTTGTTTAAAACCTTAAAAAAATTGGTATTTTTCATGTTTATATATACATATGTTTTTTTGTGCTTAAGTGTAGATTATAATTTTGCGTTTACCATAACCTATGCATATTGGACTAATATCCAAAAAAAACATACAGGTGCCCTTTTGTGCCTTTTTTAAAATATTCAACTTTTCATCATAAATTCAATGCAATAATATACGAGTAAGAACAAGCTTACTAAAGTATGAAAAAATGTATGTGCCAAAGTCATTTAATGTTATTTGTTGTTGTTCTTATTGCGGGTAAGTTCTTTTCTTTGTGAACCCTACCCTTAAACTTTACGATAAAATTAATAACTGCGTAACCGTATTTTTGTTAGATTTTTTGTTTAGGTTTACATATATTTTTTATTATCATAGTTAAGTGTTAAAGTTGGGTAAATAAAATCAAAAATTGCAACACAAATACAATATGGAGGGTGTCATATGTATAAGTCGAACGGAACTTCTTTACATGCATGTACGAGGTGTGTTCAAAAAGTATCGCTAATTTTGTGTTTTTTCACAAATTATTTATTTATTCATGAATATCTATTTTGTCCCCTTCAAAGTAATCCCCATGAGATATTATACACTTGTGCCAACGGTTTTTCCAATCTTCGAAGCACTTCAAAAAATAATTTTTTTGTATCTTGTTCAGCTCCTCCTTCGATGCCGTCTTTATCTCGTCAAAAGAAGCGTAACGTCGTCCTTTCATGGGCCTCTTCAGTTTAGGGAACAAGAAAAAGTCACAGGGGGCCAGATCTGGGGAATACGGTGGCTGCGGCATCAGTAGTGTGTTGTTTTTGGCCAAAAAGTCGCGCACAAGCAACGATGCGTGAGCAGGGGCGTTATCGTGGTGCAAAAGCCAATTTTTGTTCTTCTTTGCACATCTTCTCGGCCTTCTGAGAACATTTTGTACCACCGATAAACGTTGCTCGGTCCAAGGTAGCTTCTCCGTATGCCACAGTCAACATTCGGAATGCATCCGCGCACTTAATTTCGTTTTTCACACAAAATTTGATACAGGTTCTTTGATCCATTTTTTTGAATAGGTAAAAATCGAAAACGATCCAAAACACGTGCAAGCAAAGCAGCTGTCAACAATTAACTGAACATTCAAAATGGCCGGGCTTGTCGGCATAAGTGAGAGACATGAGTACCAACATAACGCCACAAAAAATTCGAAATTCGAATATACGTAACCAGCGAAAATTCAAAAGTCGCGATACGTTTTGAACACACCTCGTATGTGATTGTTCTTGTAATAATATTGTCAGCAACCTACATGTCACGTAGATAACAGAAGTGTTGAGAAACGAAAGCTAGAGATGGTGGAAGGGAATGCAACGCGATTCGGGTTTTCTTTAAAAACATTGTTTTCCATTTTAGGAGTAAATTCTAATTCGATTTTATAACGCGCCAGAGCCTATATGATATTATGCGGAACTCAAGTTGCCAAAATTTTTGGTCGGAAAGAGACATCCTTTGAGTTCTCTGATCAACTCACGAAATATAAAAAAACTGAAGACCTACGGGAAAAAACTCAACTTTCCATGTTGGCTTTCGCTACACAGGTAAATTTAAGAGCTTCAGGAAATCTTGAGGCATCAAAGCTTGTGCACGAATTGACAACTGCATCTCCATCAAGGGATTCTAAATATTTTATTTTGTTTTGTTGTTTTTCCGACAGGGTGAATGATTGACGTATATTGGAACGATTTTTCGTCATCCCTTGTCAAATTTGGTTTTGAGACAAACCGGTTTCGGCGTTGTGCCATCATCAGTGTCGATTTTCGTTCTGATCTGTTGTGGTCGTTTGTCTTGTATTTATACAAGGTGGCGCAAAAGTAAGCTTCCGATGTTCAGCATATCGGTTGTGGCACGTGCAGTGTGTGCTGTTGCACCGTCTTGTTGGAACCACATGTTTTCCAATCCCAATTCATCAAGTTGCGGCAAAAAGAACTCGTTGATCATTGCTCTGTAGCTCTCACCATTCACAGTAACCGTTTGGCCCCGACCGATTATTGGTCAAATAAATAGTCGGCAATATTCCGCGTTCTGGAGCAGTGTAGCGTAACATTGTTTATTAACGTGTATTTCGCATGTGTTTACTACACAAATGTCAAAACAGAACTGACTTTAGGGGCCAATCGCAAAATTTATAGCATTTCTGATAGGAGGATTACTTTTGCGCAGTAACCGTTTTTCACCGACCGATTATTGGTCAAATAAATAATCAGAAATATTCCGCGTTCTGGAGCAGTTTAGCGTAACATTGTTTATTAACGTGTATTTCGCATGTGTTTACTACACAAATGTCAAAACAGAACTGACTTTAGGGGCCAATCGCAAAATTTATAGCATTTTCTGATAGGAGGATGACTTTTGCGCCACCCTGTAGTAGGTAGCAGGTAACGTCAGCATGGGTGTCTGTTTGTGTACGTGTGTGCATGTGTTGTGTGTGTACATTCAGAAACGGGGGTGGATTTGCATCGATCGGTTTTTTTGTGGTTGACTGAGGCAGGTAAAAGAGGGTGATTTTTGTTGTTTGACCTTTTTTGCTTGTTTGTTGTTTTTGATCTTTTGCTGTTTTGTGCTTATTTATCGGTGCGTGTGTGTTTGTTGTACCTGAGTGGTTGCTTTGTTTTTTGTAAACCAATTTTAAAGGTTCGAATATTGTGTCGGAAACAGTGTTTGTCTGTTCGTTTATTATTTTACCGTCGAATGTTTTTTGTTTGTTTGGATTCCGTATCTTTTTGTCCAACCTTCATACCAGAGTCCAACTTTGCGAATCACATGGCGGAGAATAAATGCCCCCCCGGAAACATCAAAAAAACAGTCAAGGTCCTACATGTACAAGCAAAAGGCAGACGTCTGAACGTACTCGAAAACATGGAAATCTACAAACAAAAAACATTCGACGGTAGAATAATAAACGAACAGACAAACACTGTTTCCGACACAATATTCGAACCTTTAAAATTGGTTTACAAAAAACAAAGCAACCACTCAGGTACAACAAACACACACGCACCGACAAATAAGCACAAAACAGCAAAAGATCAAAAACAACAAACAAGCAAAAAAGGTCAAACAACAAAAATCACCAACTTTTACCTGCCTCAGTCAACCACAAAAAAACCGATCGATGCAAATCCACCCCCGTTTCTTAATGTACACACACAACACATGCACACACGTACACAAACAGACACCCATGCTGACGTTACCTGCTACCTACTATAAATACAAGACAAACGACGACAACAGATCAGAACGAAAATCGACACTGATGATGGCACAACGCCGAAATCGGTTTGTCTCAAAACCAAATTTGACAAGGTATTCTAAATATATACAAAGTTTTCACGAGTCAAAAGTAACGAAAATGAGTAATGAAGAAGCATTAGTTGTGTTGATTGAAGCTCAGTTAACTCGTCATCAGTACAATGTTGTTAAAAAATCCGCTTCAAAAATATTTCCTTCATACACTGGTGTTCAATCTGCAAAGAAGCAATGTTATCCTAGAGCTGAGAGCATTCATATTTTCGAAAACTTAGCAGTAGTAGACTTGCAAGCCCTGCTTAATCACACTGTTGAACGATTACACTGGACCACGAATTTCAACTTTTTCTCTTTACCAGAAACGCCGTTATGAAATTCGTATGTAAAATCACCCCCTGATTTCGAAAATTGAGTTCATTTTTGATTCTATGGCACCGTTTTTGAGATATTTGCAATTTACCGTTATTCGAAAAACCCAAAAAGATGGCTCCCTTTAATTACGTATGTATATCTCACGAACGGGTCAAGTAAAAGTTTACAGAATCGCAAAGACGATAAAATTTGCTATAAATGCATCATACATTGTTTTTTGCTCAACCAGATAGTTTTCGAGATATTAGCTTATCATTTCAGATTTTTGTTTTTTGCCGGAAAAAAGCTCAAATGTGAGTGGAGAAAGTGAATTTTTAAAGGCATATTTAGGCCTGGAAAGAAAATATTAGTTAGGTAAACAAGTTATAAAATTTTGGGAAATTAATTTTAATAAGCCTTTAATATTTACCCATTTTCGCATAATTATTGATTAAGTCGTTCACTATCTGCTCGTAGTTAGGGTTTTTGTGTCTACCGAGAAAAGAAGCAACGACCTTTTCAAAGGATTCCCACGCTGCTGCCTCAACTGATGAGAGTAGTGCTTTGAATTGATTATTGCTGAACAACTTTTTTATTTGTGGTACAACAAAAATACCTTCCTTTATCTTGGCTTGAGAAATATCTGGAAAAATTGTTTTCAAATAGTCGAATGCTTCGCCTTCTTTGTCCAAAGCCTTAACAACGTTTTTAATGAGACCGAGCTTGATGTGTAAGGGTGGAAGTACGATTTTCTCTTTCTTGACAAGAGGGGTGTATTTGATGTTATCCACACCAACGGTAAACTCGACTCTTTCCGGCCAATCCTTTCTGACGTAGTGGTCCTTACGAGCTCGGCTATCCCACTTGCAGAGGAAGCACCAGTGCTTGGTGTAGCCACTTTGTAGACCGCATAGCATTGCAACGACTTTGAGATCAGAACATATTTTCCAATCATGCTCTTCATATTTTATAAATTTGAGTATTTTTTGCATTTCCTCGTAGGTTTCCTTTGTATTTACTGCATGTGCGATCGGGATAGAAGGCTTTTTGTTACCAATATGCAATAATACAGCCTTCAAACTCAGTTTATTGCTGTCTATGAACAATCGCCACTCTTTTGAATCATATGTTTGACCAAACTCTTTGAATAAACCAGGAATGTCGTTGCTGTAGCATATACTGTCTTTCTTGGTATAGTGTTTGGAAAATGGTTCGTGACGAATTCTACAATATATCACCGTAACATCGGATGACACAAGTTTAAATTGTTGCATACGAGAAGTGTGGATCTCGGCCTTTTCCTTGGATAGTTCCAAATCTCTTATCCAATCATTAACCCATATGATCCCAAGGGTCGCTGAATCCATATTTGTGGTCAAACATTTTTTAGGAATTTTTGTTTTCGAGATACGAGGTGTTCGATTAATCGAACACTGGGCACAAGTAAGTGTTTTTTTTTTTATCTGGTTATTGCTTCAGCTGAGTAAAAAAACTAAATTATTTCAAGGTAACGGTTTATTATATAACTTTTAAAAGGACATAACAAGTCAATATATTGCTCAAGTTTACTTTTTTAAATGGTATGACTCAAAACAATGGGTGTGTAGTGCAATGTTACATCTTTTGCATATGAAAGAACTAGGCTTGTGGCACAATTTGCATCGCCATTTTTTATTATTTTCGATTTTCACAATGAGGTGCTGTCCGGCAAGTTTCGGGATATTTTTAGGATGACTATCCTTTGAAGATCCTGGTAAATAATCAAGGTCACTCTCTTCGTCTTCTGCGGCGTTTCCGGCGTCTTCATCATCAGCGGTCATTATAAGAGAATAAGCAATTTGCACACGGAAGTCTTTCTGATGCAGGATGCTTTTCTTATAATATCGGCGAGAAAAACAGTCAAGTTTCCATGCGGTTACAATAGCAGAATTGAATAGAGAGATCCATAAAGGCCAATACCACTTTTTGGATCGAATCGCAATGTAATAGTTTTGGCCGGCATTGTCGTGAAGATCCACTCCACCCATACCCATATTATAATTTTTAAGTAGCTGAGGCTGGTTGTAGTTTCCCCACAAGCGCAAAATGAAAAAAACTTGATTAAAGTACCTTAGCCATTTTATCTGTCGAATCAAGATTGTAGTTGTTCCCGAAGTGGATGAACCTCTTGATATCTTGAAAACGATTCCTGGACATGCATACTTTCACGATAGGTACTCCTAATTTTGAGTTTGTTGACCAATAGTCACGAGTTGTCGGCAAAGTATGATATCCTGATAAAATTAAAATACCAAGAAATCGCTTCAAAGCAACTTGATCAATGCGAAAGTGTTCGTTTTTCTGCTGTGCATATCTATTTGTTTCTTCGATAATCATGTCAAGGACTTCGTTGTCAAAAAAGAGTGAAAACAATTCCAATGAGGTTTTGTTTTAGAAGCTTTCTGCCAAGTTTTTTTTTAACATCATCCAATAGCTCGGTTGTAGGGGAAATATCATATGCGAATGTCCCGTCACGGTTTTTTCTCTGCACCCACCCACTTGGGCTTACTAAGAGGTGATAAGGGCTTATATTTTTTAACTGGTGTTGCATTTGCCTCAATGCGCTGCCTTTTGGAGGGATTTTCTGTGGCAGATGGTGTTTTATCGGACGAAATTTCGATACCAATGACGTTGTCTTCTTCGATATGGTCATTTTGATGTATATAGTCTCCTGTAGATTTTTCAATCGCATCTAGCTCAAACGTTCCAACACATTCCATTATATCTTCGTACTATTAAATAGATTATTTAATATTAAAACAGAAGAAAAAATACTTATTTGAATAATTCAAAGCTCGTCAGAGAAGTTTTAAGGGTTACACTTACTTCACGCATAGTTATTACATCATCAAAATCTTCTTCATCGGTATTTTCGTCAACTTTTTCCGGGGGTATAATTGTAACTGTAGCAGTTTCATCGTCACTCCAGTCTTCAATAATAGCCATCATTTCAGCTTTAGTAAGAGCTCGACGACGAAGGGTTCTAGCACACTGTTTTTCCATTTTTTAATCACACAATTTACCACTTTCTAATTACAAATTGCTTCGACTAAACAAGTTCACTGAACCGCACACTTATTCATACTAAATTTGAACACGTGCTTATAGTTATTCCGATTAAAATATTTCTACGCAATTGAACAAATGGTAAATACATTTCAAATTGCAACCGAATTCAAAGAGGAAAAAAATGCTGAATTGTGCCCAGCGTTCGATTAATCGAACACCTAACTTCACATACATACAGGGACCGTTATATTAAATTTGCAAACACTAAACCTATCAAAACGAAAACTTCAGTTCATTCGCAGCAAAACCTTATACCAGGTTTTCATATTTTCTAATTCTCTTTAATTAAAATAATTATTTTTAAAACATGCTAAAATTAGTAAGTTTTTACTATGCTCTGTGAAAAGATTGGGTGATGGTCAGAAAAAATTATTGTTCGTAATAATGTAGAAAACACTCCGACCAACATAAAACGTCATAATTTCGTATCTCACTTTTAAAGAAAACCCCTGGAAAAATTGCAAAAAACAGTAAAAATTACTGTTCGATTATTCGAACCATGGGACGATATGGGTTAAGTTGTGCTTGTGACAGAACGTTTCTCTCGTTTCCCATGCGAAATTCAGTACAACTTGATTCCCCGCACTCAGATATTACTGTTGACAATGGAACTGGATCCGCAACTTGAATATAGTACTGGTAATGTCACTGTAGGTACGCTAGCATGGGTTACTCTTCTTGATCTTCCAACGCCAAGTACTTTTGTTTGACAAATATAACACTCTATTTAATGGCAAGTAGGTTCTCCCCATATCATTGGTGTATAAAATTTTATTTGTTGTCCTGATTCCGACTAAATCAATTCTACTCGACACGATGTACACAAAGTGTTCGGTGTCCATGGTTTTTCAGTATTTTTAGGCACAATGCCAAAATACTTGGAGTATAAAGTTTGGATATGATCTGAGAACACTCGTCGTCGCCTTATGATATTATATTGGCCACACATCAAACAGAACATATCTGGATCGTTATTACACTCAAATTCTCGCGTCCTTTTACTCATTTTATTTTTTTTAATAAATCACGGTTTTGAAATTTGACTTATGAACTGAACTATCTCCGGCGAGCCTTGCAGATGTTATGAAGTTTCAAGGCGCATTAACTCATATTTATACTCGGAACAAGAATAAAATTGAAAAAATCAAATCTTACAGAAAGTTCCTTTTTATACGAAGCCGGGAAAAGAAAATACAGGGTGGCTGATGAAAGCCGCTACCAAAAAAAAATTAAATAACTTTTTTCTATTTAATGAATCTGGTTAATTTTTTATTTATTTTGCAGATTGACTTTTACATTTAACAAAAATTGATAACTGGGACACTGAAACAAGAATTTGGATTGTCCGCCGCTATCACGCACTGGAGTCCGTAGTTTCGGTTCAAAGAGAGTATAGGCGCACGTTTGGCGGCAATCCTCCGAGCAGATGGACCATAATAAGACTTGTAAACAATTTTGCCGAGCATGGGACAGTCAACAGAAGACCTTACCATCGAAACCCTTCAGTTCGAACGGAGGAAACAATCGCTGCTGTAGCTGCTGCCATACAAAACAATGTGTGTTTCGACAAGAAGCTTATCTGCTCAAATGGGTGTAAGCAGACAGTCATTACAGTCAATTATGCACAAAGATTTGGACTTACGAGTATTCCCATATAAAATTCAAATGGCCAACAAACTGAACGCTGCAGACTTGCCGATTCGCTTGGAATTTTGCCAGAAGATGCTTCAAATGGTGGAAGAGGATGGAAACATGTTGAACTGTCTTTTCATGTCTGACGAGGCCCATTTCGATTTAAACGGCAACATAAACAAACAAAATTGTCGAATATGGAGTGCTTCCAACCCACAGATACTCCATGAGACGGAATTGCATCCACTTCGTGTCACAGTGTGGTGTGCAGTTTCATCACGCTGCATTGTCGGGCCCTACTTCTTCGAAGAAAACGGTCACACCGTTACGGTTACTGGAGACCGTTACTTGAGCATGTTGAGAGAGTTTTTCTATCCAGAATTACGCCGAATGAGAATTTCTTTCAACTCTGTGTGGTTTCAGCAAGATGGTGCAGCTCCTCATATAGCCCAACCTGTTATGACAGAATTGCGACGAAAATTTCCCAATAAGCTGATATCCAGAAACTCCACATTCCGTTGGCCACCCAGGTCGCCTGACCTTACTGCACCTGACTTTTTCTTGTGGGGTTATTGCAAACAGGAAGTCTTCAAAGCAAAACCAACAAATTTGAATGAACTAAGGCAATCCATTCGAGAAACAATTGCGGCTATTCCTGTCTCAACTCTCCAAGCAGTAATGAACAACTTTTTGGTAAGATGCCGCACATGCATCGACGAGCAGGGGGGGCAGCTAAATTCCATTATTTTTAAAACTAATTAAGCTATATTTAATAAAATTTAATGAGCTTTAACATGAATAAAAGAAAAATGAATTCCATACACTAAAAAAAAAAATTATTTGAGTTTCTTAATGTAGCAAAATTCATCAGCCACCCTGTATTACCTGCAAAAAAACTAAGAGCCTGCCGCAAGCGGCTTTGGAACTTTTAAAATCAGCTCCTCCAGCAAATCCTGATGATGATGATGATAATGATGAATTTGATAGTACAGATACTGATGATTATAATAGTAGTGACAGTGATGATTATTAATTTGTTATTCATGATGCTTAAAACTGTAGCAATAATGTATAATCATGTAAATATAAGAATAGCAACATAAGTTTCAGTTTATTTGCTCTTTGGTAATCTATGTAAACCTTCGTAAAAAAAAAATTTCCCACTAAGCTGTTTTCGGATTTGACTTTTTTTAAGTAAACACGATGCAAATAATATAAATCAATCCATATTTGTTCAATGAAATGTACATGTGAATTGATCTACAGTTTCAGGGTCAAATAACCCACTGTGCGCCCCTGCGATGATTTGACGTTTCAGTTTATTTTATTATTTTACTACAAGCTCAAAAATTTATGTAGGCTGTCTCCCTTTGTTTTCGACTTCAAAACACATTGCGAGCATATTATACTAGCAATATAGAAGTATTAAATACAAGGTGGCGCAAAAGTAAGCTTCCGATGTTCAGCATATCGGTTGTGGCACGTGCAGTGTGTGCTGTTGCACCGTCTTGTTGGAACCACATGTTTTCCAATCCTAATTCATCAAGTTGCTGCAAAAAGAACTCGTTGATCATTGCTCTGTAGCGCTCACCGTTCACAGTAACCGTTTGGCCCCGACCGATTATTGGTCAAATAAATAGTCAGCAATATTCCGCGTTCTGGAGCAGTGTAGCGTAACATTGTTTATTAACGTGTATTTCGCATGTGTTTACTACACAAATGTCAAAACAGAACTGACTTTAGGGGCCAATCGCAAAATTTATAGCATTTTCTGATAGGAGGATTACTTTTGCGCCACCTTGTATATGGTTGTTACGCACGCCAACACTCGCATTCTACTTAGCTGTCGCCGTGGTGTGGAGGTAGTGTTGCCGGCCTACCACACCGAAGGTCCATGGTTCGAGCCCTGGTACAGGTAACATCAAAAGTGATTTGAAAAAAGTTTTTCAAAACGGGGTCGCCCCTCGGCAGTGGTTTGGCAAACTCTCCGAGTGTATTTCTGCCATGACAGGCTTCTCAGCAAAAATTCGTCTCCTTTGTAGATGCCGTTCGGAGTCGGCAAAAAACTGTAGGTCCCACCAATTTGTAGGGAAAATTCAAATCGGCACACCACAAATTGGAAGAGAAGCTTGGCGCAAAAATCTCTTAGGAGGTTTATGATGATATACCTGTTGTATATCGCGCCATAAAGAGAAAAAAAAGAGAGAAGTAGAATACGAGTGTTTGTGTGCTAAACAACAGATTCGACGAATACGGCAAAGTAGATTTTGCTCTTAATTTGACGTATGACGAACACGTCGGCGGTAAAGTACTGTATCTGTTTGGCGCATTAGTCGTCGCTGAGCAATGGCATAGCAACATCAGCTGTGGGTGTCGTCGCTGGTTTGAACGGCGAGTGCTGAGTTCATGTTTCCAGAAAAAAAGCTACAAAAAAATTATTTAGGGCTAAAACACAGCTAAAAAAGGAAGTCATCTTTTCACATGTTTATTCGTTTTTTTATTCAAAAGTATATAAAAAAGTAATATTTTATACAAAAAAATTTGGTTGCTTGTACTCCAATTTCATAAAAATAAAAAAGTTTCTTGCACAAATGCTTTTCCTAAGAATATCCACTTTCGAGCATTGGAATTATAATGAACAAATAAAATCTGTATTTTTTAAAATTACGTCAAACTAAGGCTAATATTTTATTTGCTATATAAATTAGTTGCTATTTATATAAAAGCTATAACGAGTAAAATTTAAATTACAGATCACTGTATTATTCGATAAAAAGTCCCATTAAGTTATCAAGTGCGGCACATATTTAAAGGGAAATATACCTTCATGGGATGCAAAATAACTATATATAATATAAAAGGAAGTAATTTGAGATGATATATAATAAATACGTTTTAAAATATGTCAATATCACAATTTTCTTCATCATCCGCTGAATTAGCATAAATATTAAAATTGCTCATGAGTTGAGATCGCGGGAAAATAACTAAAAAAAAATTCTGGAAAAAGCTAAAAAAAAGCTGGAAGCTAAATTCCATTTTTTCCAGCTAAACGGGAAAAAAAAGCTAGATCTAGCTGGAAAACAGCTAAAATGGCAACACTGCATCAGACATTGACATACGCATACATATGTAGGTATGCAGTTACATCGGTTCCAAACCAATGCCAAAGTGGTGTTTAAATTGTAAATTTCCTTACATTTAAGCTCAAGTTATTGGTGCGTTATCGGTAACCTTATAAAACAGCTGATTCGACCAACCTTATGAGAAACAATGAAATCGATTACTGGTGTTTATCGTAATTCCTTATCCGTAAAGTAACCTTACCGACCAATTGCATGGGGGTTTTCTCTTCCGTTGAGGATACGACTACAGCGATACGACAAATGCACCAATAACTTCAGCTTAATCCGGTGCTGTCGTAGAAAGGGCTTTGTTATAAAAAGAAAACACAAACACTTTCTTTATTGAGATTGTTTGAACGATCTTCAGTATCTGCTTTGAGTTATCTTTCAGATGCTCACCGTATCTTTCAGAGACAAAGGAGGGTATGCCGTCAAAATCCATCAGCCCGACGGTGTTGTCATGAAGATGCTGAAACACCTTGGCCACGAGGTTGGCTTAGCTACTTAGAAGCTCTTTCCAATATCTCGTGCACCACCATCGTGATTCCAGAGATATGGATTCAGGCGACAGTTGTGCCCCTACTAAAGCCTGCGAAACTGAAAATGTGTCGGTTGCGAAGTCACTAGAAACAAATCTACTGCCATACTACACAGCAAACTTGCACTTGGACAACCATCAACATGGCTTCCGTAGATTACTTAGCACCACCACCGCTTTGAACGTCATAAACACGAAAATTAATAGTTGTTTGAATCAAAACACCCCCAACCGCCGGTGCTCGTGGCACTTGTCTTATAAAAAGATAGTCAACCATGCCACGCTCTTCCAACACCTAGACGCATCACCGCTCCCAGCCGGACTTAAAAGGTGGATTGCTAACTACCTAAAGCGTTGGTAGTTTTTCGGAATATAACATCGAAATCGAGAACAATTAGATAAGGGTTTAGAATATGCCAGAGGTAGGTATGCCTGTCGTAAAAGGCGACTAAAACCCACATCGACCTCTGCAGTCGGCCTTGTACCACCAGGTGCTATTCACTGGAACGAACCGGATTCATATCCGGCCAAGGTCTATCAACATTACAATAACCCTGTTTGATCTGTCACGTTCCATTTTCTAAATGGAGGCGCAGACTAAGCCGGACGAAGGACTGCTACACTAACTAACTAACAAGACAGGGGGTACACTTCCGCTTAATGCAGCTTAACTGCAGCGGCCTTACCGGAAAGGTCGAAGAAATATTTAACTTCATGAAACGGCATAGCATCAGAATAGCCGCAATACTATTGACAAAGCTCGGCGCCCAATCACATCTTCGGACCAGCGGCGGCGAGAGGACCTGGGGGTGGACTTGAGTGCAATACCGATTAATTTGTGCAGTATCGTCTTTTTGAGCCGGACGTCGACACCTTAGAACGTCAGGGAATGGTTGTCTGGTCAGGCGATGTCGATATTGAGATCATCAATATATACACACCTCGTGTCACCTGTTGTCCGAGAGATTATCGCCCTGACATTCATTCGTTACTCAGAGGACTTCAACGAACACCACGACTCTGGGTTTCTCCGTAAGGAAGGATTATATAGGTAATGATAGGTGAAAGACATCATACCCGTAGATCACTCATCGAGTTGTACGTCGATGGTAGGGGGCAGGAGCTGACTGAGCAAATAGTCGATTCGACGTTCTGCACGGTGAACCGGGAAAGAGCGTTTCCCACGATCATAGACTCAGCCTGAACTCAATACATTCCGAGAGGGAGAATGAAGGAAATTCGTTTGATAAACAACCATGTGACCCTGCGGATCCTTAAATCAAGCATCTTAATGCAGGAATCAGATGGCTGGTTGAGTAACACAAACGCGACAAGTAGAAGGAGCCCCTAAGGTCCTGCAAACTCTCTGCTTGTGTTGGTCCACAGTGAAATCCTTGTCCCATCCGAAGCTGAAGAAATGAGCTAGTGCATTTGGCCTGCAATACGTATTGCATCCTTCGATGGATAAGGAAATTAGACACACCACCAGGAAAGCGCATAAATGGAAAAACAGTCAAGGGCCCATTGCCACCACCACCACAGAGGTTGAATTCAGAGGCGAACGATAAAAACCACGTATAATTAAAAAGGGGGTGCCAAGGGGTGGTCCATTATCCCTGCTACTGTTTAATTGTTACATATCCTGGCTACCCTCCCCACCACAGGGTGTCTCGATTATCTCTTAAGCTAATGACTGCACGATTTGGGCAACTGGCCCTTCCGTTAATGAGCTGTGCTCCCCTTGTCCGACTTCTTCGCAGGGCGAAATCTGGCAACTGTCACCGGCTAAATGGAATTAGACGTCGACGCCATCAAGCTTCCTACTATCTCTCACCCCAAAATTTTAGGGCAGCGTTTGATAACACGCTCAATTTGAATGCCACCAAAGTACAAAGCCGCAACAAAATTCTCAAGTCACTGGAGGACAGCAGTTGGGGAAAAGGTAAAGAAACGTCACTGGCAATGTACAGGGCAATTTGCCAGCCGGTTCTGAGCTGCCAGTATGGTCGCCGTGGCTATCGAACACAAATTGCAGGTTGCAGGTCTGTCAGAACACCGCATTAGGAACTGGCACGGGATGTCTCCTTATGTCACAGGAACACCATCTCCACAGTGTGGCAAAAATGCTCGGTGTTAAAGAGCATAATGAAAATAAGTAAACATCTCAGTAACCACTATGACATAGCCACTACCATATAGTTCCACTGTTTGATCCAAAGATACCCTCAACAACATCCACACAGAGTCGGTAAACTCCTTTGTCAGCTCTCGCCCACTGAATGCCGCCATTCAGGCAAAAACTCCACCTGCGAACTGCGAAGGGAGGCAAGAGTCATGCTGGCTTAACTTCATTGTGGATACTGTAGCAGATTAAGCTCTTATATATCCAGACTGAACCTTGACATGCCAAATGTTGGTTTGGCATGTGGTGTGCCACCAACCATCTGTTCATCTGCTCACCAGACCAGACTTTTCAATCTCACTCTGGTTTCTGGGACTTCCGTTAAGGGATTTTTATAACAGTTTGACTGTTTAACATTTCGCTCTCATCTTGATCACCGTGGCAGATCTTATAGGCCTGCAACTTCCCGGCTGCCGTATAGGCTACGCGTAGCTCAAAACCTGGTCACCGATTGCCTTGTACGTTCCCAGCAGCATTTCTGTAACTTTTCCCTAGATTTTGTTGCGAAAAAAACCGAATAAGGTCAAATAACAAGAAGTTGCGATGGTATGCAAACAAAATGTCAATAACAAACAACAGATGATTTTGACAGTTGAATTGTGTCCAGTGTTAAATACATAGAAAAATGTTTGCCGAGTTGAGCGTTTTCTTCACGCTCGCTTGGAAGAAAATACGCCTAATAGTTTAACTGATATTTGCAGTCCATTGAATAAAGCAATTATAGATTGCCACGGGCAAACAGGGTACAATTAACGCACAACTTTTTTATAAGAAAGCCTAAGAGCAGCCCCAACGAGCATTTCAATAATTTCAGCAGACTAATTACATCTCATGAAAAGCGTTTAATAACTGATAGAGACTAATTGCATGCATATGTACATACAAACATAAAAATGTACATATATACATAATAGCGTGGGTGTCTGCCACATCCTCATTAACTCGCCCTATATTTAATCTTGTACTTTTAATAGGAGGCGCCAAAAACACCGGAAATCTAATTTGAACCGATCGTGCGGGAGAAAGATCTTAAAATTTATTTGATTAAAATACTCTAGCTCCAGCCTGGTACAATCATAAATTTAATATGAACGACCACATATCGCACACTGAATCAAAAACAATTACAACTCAAAAAACAAAGTAACTTTAGGTTGATAGCACAAAAATAATTAATTTTTTCCAAAATCGTCATAACAGTAATTTTTGCGGTTTATATTATTTTTAAGAAGGGCAAACGAAGATATTTTAAAAGGTTCAGACCTTTATGTTTATTTTTAGACGTCAATAGTTGCTTGCTTAAATTTTTTAGAACTATCTCATGATCTAGTTTTGGTTTTAAAACTGCATTATACAGTTCAATATGAATCACAAGGGACTGCGACAAAGTGTCACTCATACAAAAGTATCGATAAAATCAAAACAGAAATTTTAAAGTCAAAGATTAAGGTTAATGACTTATATGCCAAATCCATATGTACTTTAAAACGTGTTATACAAATCGGGAACTAAAACCAAATATTTTGCAAAAAAACTTGTAATTTTCTTTTGGGTCAGTGAATGATTTCGATCTTATTAAATACTAGCAGACCGGCAGACGTTCGAAATTTCGAAAAAAGTTTAAAAAGAGATAGTTCAATAATGAAAGCAGCTACACTAATGAAACTTGGTAGATTTATCAACTTGGTTGTCCTATTGACCATTTTACAAAATTTTTGGAAAATGGGCGTGGTATCGCTCACATATGAATGAACCCATTTTGAAACCTCGACTGTTAATAACTACAGAACCGTTTATGCTAGAATAACGAAATTTGGTAGGAGGTTTACTATGATTGTGGTACATACACCCATAGAAAATAAGAGAAACCGCTTCTCGACCACGCATACTTTTTCATAAAAGTTATCTAAAAGGAGGTAGAAATACTAAACTGCCCATATCTCACTGATACAGGTAGAATGATATAATTTAGCAGTTGCCATATCTCCAGATAGAATGCTAGAATTTCGTAGTTACAATGACCTGATGATGCTAATAATTTTTTTTTTTTAATTTTGGAAAATGGGGGTGGCACCGCCCACATATAAATGAACAAAATTGTAATGTAAATTTCATAAAGATCGGTTAAGTACTTTGGACGCCAGACTCACAGACACACATTAATTTTTACTAGAGTTCGCCCAGTGGTTGAAATTCAACCAATAAACTTTATTTTATTTTATTTTTTTGCTGTAGGTATGTTTTATCCGCCTTTTTTTCTTCCTTTCTATGTCGTTCCTTTCCTCTAACATATTTTTATTTTCCTTGATTTCTTTTTTTACTCTCTTATTTTATTTTTTACTTTCCTCAAACTCCTTTTCCTTTCCCTTCCTTTCCTTTTATTTTCTTTCTTTCCCCTTTGTTTTCTTACCTTTCCTTTAATTCCCTTTCCCTTCCCTTCCTTTCATTTCCTTACCATTCCTTTCTTTCCTTTAATTTTCCTTCCTTTCCTATCCTTTCCATTCCCTTCCCTTTCCTTCCTTTCCTTTTCCTTTTCTTTCCTTTCTTTCCTTTAATTTTCCTTCCTTTCAATTCTTTTCCCTTCCTCTATTTTCCTTTAATTTTCTTCGGTGTTTAATACTCTTTATGAGTAATCATTTATTTTATTTTTGTAAACCCTGTTTGTAGGTATCAGCAATGAATTTTACATATTTGCTCATATTTTACATTGCTTGTTTAATGTATCCAACAAAGCAACTTTTCTTGCTCTCAGGAGAGCAGCTGACACTGGGCATCGTAGCCAGTAATCAATACAATAACAACAACTAAAGCAAATTTGCATGACACAACAGAGTATCTATAGTGCGAATACTTATTTTTCATTGGTCCACTACCAACTCTTCGCACTCACAGTGAGAGCCGACCACACGAATAATACAAAACATGCATGGCAATTCTACTCACACTACTACGGCTCTTAATTTTTTCCTACAAAGCAACTCCTCGGCCATGCTCACGATTCAGCATAGTACACACACACAGCGTGTCTATAGTGTGAATAAGTAAATGTGTAGTGGTGTGACTTTTATGTTAAATTTTTTATATTAAAATGATTTTTAAAATTTTTTTTATTTACGGATAAAAGTACACCTCAAAATTTCTTATCTATACATATATAATTTGTATACCTTAGAATTATAGTTCAGCAGAAAACGGTTCTACATTGCATTCATCTTGTCTATTTATATATAAGATTTATAAGATTGCCCACATGGTAGTAGAAAAAGTGTAAAACCTCTATAGATTATAACTCCACAACAATTTTCCACGACCACTTTTACACAGCTGGGTATTTAAAGTTCCACCGGAACTTAGACTTCCTTACTTGTTCTTTCAACTTTTTCTTTTCCCCCATCCCCATATGCCACCATCTCTACATCTAAAATTTCTATTCCTACTCCCCTTCTTCTCCCATTTCCTCTGTGGGTACTGATATGTACATACTTTCGAAGATATACCGAATTAACTTTTATTTGATCATGGTACTGCTTTCTGTTTCCAAGGTTTTTTGATATATAGAATACATATCTATATATAAAATACCATTAACTTGAACCAAATAAATTCCTAGCTATGTCGAATATCTACTTTAAATAGCCTGGAGGCTTTGCCCAAAACTAAATATGGACTGTGTCACAGAGATCGACAATAAATTTTGGACATTAACACTCCAATAGTAGCGACTATTGTTGAATATTATCGTATAATCATGGTCACTCACGTCCGATTTTTGGTTCCTAATATGTTTAAAATGAATATGATTTGTTTGATTTAGTTTTATAATAAAGAATTTTAAAATATTACCCTAAAATATTTTTCAATTCATAAAGATTTCCTTTGCAAAAAATTATTTCACAAATGTTCTACATACATATGTAGAGAGCGCGACTATTAACGTGTCAAATAGGGGCGAACCTATTGGAGTGTTAATGAAGCCCAACCAAAACACAAAAAATTTGAACGTGGCTCTGGCTACTTTTCCAAAACTATATATAGCCTATGCCAAGCCTGAACCAATCGTGAATGTTTCATAGAGATCGACTATAAATAAATGAAGAACAAGCAAAGCACACAAAATGTGAGCGTGGCACCGCCCACTCTTCTATAATTATGTAAATCTTGACTAAAAGACACATATATCCAAATACTATTGATTAAGGGCAAATAAGTTCAGAGTTATGACGAATGAAATTTTATATAGAAACTTTTTTCAAATAAAATGAAACTTTTTTCAAATAAAATGAAGCTTTTTTCAAGTCACACGAAACCATTTTAAGATCATAATATATCGCCCTTTCTAGGGTTTTAGAACTCTATTAAAATAATTGCCACTATACTTATTACATGATTTAATACTTTTATACTTATATATTTATATAGAGTCGATAAATATCAAAATCACCTAAGTCTACAGATGAGGTTTTTACAGGTTTTTGATAAATTTTTTTCAAACTAATATATCAGTGTGTTTATGGGTAAAAAATGTTGCAAGTTGTCCAGAAAATATTTAAAATCACATTCCGGAATTTCGGAATAAAAAATGTGAGTATCGTTTCCCATCATTTCAGTTATTTTTAAGGCTTGAATATGTTTTTTCATATCGTAATCTCATTGACAACATTTTTTACCATCAAATAATGCCAATGACCGTAATTTAAAATCCTTCCATTTAGCGTCTTGAAAAACTGCATAAAAGTTTAGCAATATGATGTAAGAAACCCGTTTTATTTTATCAAAAAAGTGATTTAAAATAATGCTTGTACTCTTTTCAACATTTTTCAAGCGTGAACACAGTACCGGCCTATACAAATAAAAACGGGATTTCGTTTCATGTACAAAAAAAACTGACAAAAATAATTAGGAAAAATCAAACGATAGTTCGAAGTTACTTAAAATCTACCCTGTGGACTTAAGCGATTTTGATATTTATTGACTCAAATATAAATATATAATTATCAAAAAGAGGTATAAAAGTATTAACCCATAAATAAATAAAGTGGGAATTACTTTAATAGAGTTCCCAAAAACTAGAAAGGACGATATATTATGACCTAAAAATTGTTTCATTTGACTTGAAAAAAGTTTAATTTTATTTGAAAAAAGTTTCATTTGATAAGATAAGATAAGACCATGAAAGCAATGAGCTTTGTTTATGCAATATCGACATTTTCGGTTTTAATAGAGTTTTTTCACATAGTTGAGCTGGAACCTGGCAAATAGGTACGTAATAAGAGAGTTTTCATCTTAAACGAGTCCATTACAATGGCGTTTCGTAGGAAATCGAGTTTCCCACAAAAATTTTCGTTAGTTTTTACTTTGGAAATTTGGTAAAAACACAAAAATCAATGTGGGGTAAACTATGTGGCGTTTTACAAAAATAGCAAAAACCGGTCTTGAACTCGAATAAATCAAATTAATTATTCAAAAAAAAAATTATTTGGCCCAGTCTAATACTATAATTTAGTTCGTATTATAAAGCCAGCTGATGGTTTTCGATAAAAACACTTCTGTTATGAGTTTTGAGGGGTAAGAGCCCTGGTAATGGTCACATAGCCATATCCATATAAAACAGCTGATCCAGCCAAAATTATGGAAATCAATGTAATCGATTAATGGTGCCATACCATAACGCTAACGCCATTACCATACTTTAGTCAACCAATTGGTTTTTGGTTTTCGGCCATATACCTACAAATTGTTGAGGTGGCAATTTTATTAACTGTGTGGAACGTTTAGGTTTCGTTTTCGATGCATTTAGATTAAGTGAGTTGTTACTTGATTAACTCATTAGAAATTTTTTCCATTTTCTTACTTTAAATGAAATTGCCACATTTTTTACGTTGAGGCACCATTAATCCATTACAATAGATATGGTTAACTATATGGCATGGTTATGACTATGAATTTATGGATAAGGAAGTTTGTCTGCAGCTTAAATTAATTTAAAAAAATATAAATGAATGGCGCGATATACCTGTCATCATAAACCTCCTACGAGATTTTTGCGCGGAACTTTTTCAAACCACTTTTAATGTTACCTGTCCCAAGACTCGAACCTTGAACCTTCGGTGTGGTAGTCCAGCAACAACTGCTAGCCACATTGATGGACATTGCTAAATCGACTCAGCTCATCGTCATTATTTCAGTTTACTTATTGCTGGGCCCATCTCTTCTTCTTCTCATACTTACAAACATTTCATGTTCATTAAAGGTATGAAAATCCAAAAAAGGTATATAACTTCCCTATTGCAGTGGGGTATTAACAACTTTCCCGGATATTTTACTTGTGTGTTATCCGATTTGGCTAATTTTTGGCAAGAGTATACTACATACTATTAAAAAACATCTGACCTATTTAGATTGAAATATCTAGTTGAAACTACAAGCAATCGCCTTTGAAAGGGGCAGAAATTCTATACTGAAAAGTGGGCGGTGCCACACCTTCTTCTTCTTTAAATGGTCATCTAACCGCCTGGGCGATTTTGACCGTCCAACATAGCTCGCCAGTCGTTTCTTCGTTGCGCCAACTGGCGCCAATTGGAAACACCGCGGGATCGCAAATCGGTCTCCACTTGGTCCTTCCCTCGGAGTGGTGGTCTCCCTCTTCCTCTGCTTCCACCGGCGGGTGCCGATAAGAATACCTTCTGGGCTGGAGCATCTTCGCTCATTCGCACTACGTGGCCTAGCCAGCGAAGCCGCTGTGTTTTAATTCGCTGAACTATGTCGGCGTCTGCGTAAAGTTCATACAGCTCATCATTAAATCTTCTTCGGTACTCGCCGTCGCCAACGCGTAGAGGTCCACAAATCTTTCGAAGAACCTTTCTCTCGAATACTCCCAGAGCCGCCTCATCAGATGTTGTTAGTGTCCACGCTTCTGCACCATATAGCAGGACGGGTGCGATGAGTGACTTGTAGAGTGTTATTTTCGTTCGTCGAGAGAGGACTTTACTTTTCAATTGCCTACTCAGTCCGAAGTAGCATTTGTTTGCAAGAGTGATTCTTCGTCGGATTTCTAGGCTAACATTATTGTTGGTATTAATGCTGGTTCCCAGGTAAACGAAGTACTTTACTATTTCGAAATTATTGCTGCCAACAGTGGCTTGGTTGCCAAGGCGCGAATACGTTGACTCTTTGCATGATGACAGAAGGTACTTCGTTTTGCCCTCGTTCACCACCAATCCCATTTTCTCCGCTTCTTTTTCTAATTTGGAGTAAGCAGAAGTTACGGCGCGGTTGTTAAGGCCAATGATATCAATATCGTCAGCATATGCCAACAGTTACACGCTTTGATAAAATATTGTTCCAGCGCGGTTAAGTTCTGCAGCTTGTATTATTTTCTCCAGCATTAAATTAAAGAAATCGCACGATAGGGAGTCACCTTGTCTGAAACCTCGTTTAGTTTCGAACGGCTCGGAGAGGTACTTCCCAATTCTGACCGAGCTGGCGGTGTTGCTCAAGGTCATTTTGCATAGCCGTATAAGTTTTGCGGGGAAACCAAATTCAGACATAGCGGCATATAGGTAGCTCCTTTTCGTGCTATCGAAAGCGGCTTTAAAATCAACAAAGAGATGATGCGTGTCGATTCTTTTTTCACGGGTTTTTTCCAAGATTTGGCGTATTGTAAAAATCTGGTCGATGGTAGATTTACCAGGTCTGAAGCCACACTGATAAGGTCCAATCAGTCTGTTCACATCAGGCTTCAGTCTTTCGCACAATACGCTTGATAGGACCTTATATGCGATATTCAAAAGGCTGATTCCGCGATAGTTGGCGCAGTTTGCAGGATCGCCCTTCTTGTGGATTGGGCAGAGAACACTTAGATTCCAATCTTCAGGCATGCATTCATCCGACCAAATTCTGCATAGAAGCTGATGCATGCGCCTTACCAGCTCCTCGCCTCCGTGTTTGAATAGCTCAGCAGGCAAACCATCAGCGCCAGCTGCTTTATTGTTTTTCAATCGGGATATTGCTATTCGCACCTCATTATAGTCGCGTTGTGGAACGTCAATTCCATCATCTTCGATTGTGGGCTCGGGTTCGGCATCTTCTCTGGTTTCTTGCTCAGTTTCTCCATTTAAAAGGGCAGAGAAGTGATCCCTCCATATTCTGAGTGCTCTCTGAACATCGGTCACCAGGTCGCCGTTCTCATTCTTACAGGAGTTTGCCCCGGGTTTGAAACCTTCTGTCATTCGCCGAATTTTTTGATAGAATTTTCGGGCATTATTCCCGTTGGCCAGCATCTCAAGCTCCTTTATTTCACGCTTTTCTGCCTCTCTTTTTTTTTGCCCGAAAAAGCCGCCTCGCTTCCCTCTTCAACTCGCGGTAGTGTTCACACACACTCCTCGTTGCATTCGATCTCAGCGTTGCCTCGTAGGCTTCGTCCTTTCTTTTCGTTGCAGCGCGGCACTCTTCATCATCATACCAGTTGTTTCTTCGCGTTCGCCGGAATCCAATTACTTCTTCGGCTGCGGTACGGAGTGCTCCTGAGATATGATCCCACTGCTCATGCATTCCACTAGGTTGAATTGTGCTCTCGGAGAGCAGGTGTGAGGGGCGATCTGCGAAATAATTGGCGGTCTGTTGCGATTGCAGCTTTTCGACGTCCAGCTTTCCCTGCGTTTTTTGTTGCACCTGTTTTGTCGTACAGAGGCGGGTACGAATCTTGGCTGCTACTAGGTAGTGATCAGAGTCGATGTTAGGTCCTCGTATTGTGCGAACATCTAAAACGCTGGAAGCATGCCGTCCGTCTATCACAACGTGGTCGATCTGGTTGCGTGTTTTTCGATCGGGGGACAGCCATGTAGCCTGATGGATCTTCTTGTGCATAAACCTAGTGCTGGATATGACCATGTTTCGGGCACCGGCGAAGTCGATCAGCCTGAATCCATTTGGCGAAGTCTGATCGTGGAGACTGAACTTCCCGACAGTGGGGCCAAATACACCCTCCTTACCCACCCTGGCGTTAAAGTCGCCAAGCACGACTTTGATATCATAACGGGGGCAGCGCTCGTATGCTTCTTCCAGGCGCTCGTAGAATGCATCCTTTTCCACGTCGTCCTTCTCTTCCGTCGGTGCATGAGCGCAGATAAACGATATGGTGAAAAATCGTACTTTTATGCGGACTGCAGCGAGACGCTCGTTCACGGGTGTGAACGACAGTACTCGGTGACGGAGTCTCTCTCCCACCACAAATCCCACGCCGAACCTGCGCTTGTCTTCATGCCCACTCCAGTAGATGTTGCAAGGTGTTTTGATCGTATTTCCTCGCCCCGTCCATCGCATCTCTTGTATGGCGGTGATGTCAGCTTTTGCTTTCCTCAGGACCTCAACCAGCCGGGCAGCGGCACCTTCCCCATTAAGGGACCGGACATTCCAGGTACATGCTCTTATCTCATAATTCTTATTTCGTTTGCGGGTGTTGTCATCTAAAAAAGGGGTTCTCATATCCGAGGCTTTGTTGTTGAATTTCATTGGAATGTTGTTTTATGTGGTGGGTCCCAAACCCAACGCACAACCCGTTTCACGGGAGGTTGAATTCTATTACACGTTTGTATAGCGAGCCGCTTGATCCAAGACAGACGCCCGCTTGCAGCCGCACCACCTGGTGATCAGACGCTGCTGTTTGAACCCCCCAGCAAGCCCTTAAACCGATTATGTCGGAGTGGCCTTACCAGGTTGTCGCCTTCTCACGTTTAGCTCACCACCAAACGGGTGTTCGGTGGTTACCCAGAGGATACTTGGGCGCAAAGCCCGGAAGTAGTGAGCTGCTTGAACCGCATGCAAAAGAATCGCTCTGGCCATTCCCAGGTGAATGGCGATCAGAAACTTTCCCCACTTGCGTGGACTTCTGCACACGACCCCACCCTCCTGCCACACCTAATTCCCCAAAATCCACACAATTTTTTGTGGTCGAGTTTTTCTTAAAAAGCTTATTATGTGTGCAAGAGATAATTGATATACGATATAATCAAACCAGGGGTGCCACAGGGTGTAGTCATATCCCCATGATATCCCATATGATGCCTCTCACCTCTCGTGCTAAAGAATGAACTCTTACCTCCCATCCTTGTCCGGTTTTTTTGCTGGACGAAATCTGACATTATCACCGACCAAGTCCTCGGCCACCTTATTTACGACGTGGAAAGCACAGGCGAACATGGAATTAGACGTCTACGTCGACGGCATTAAGCTCCCCACAGTCGCACACCCCAAAATCTTAGGGGTCACGTTTGATAACATGTTCAAATACGGTGCTCATGTAGCCGCGATTACCACCAAAGGACAAAGCCGTAACAAAATCCTCAAGTCACTAGCTGGCAGTACTTGGGGGAAAGACAAAGACGCGTTACTGGCAACGTACAAGGCAATCGGCCAGCCGGTTCTTAGCTACGCCGGGGTTAGCAGACACACATTGGAGGAGGTTGCAGGCTTGCCAAAACACCGCACTCAGAACTGTCACGGGGTGCCTCCTTATGTCTCCTGAGCACCATTTTCATAATGAGGCAAAAATGCTCGATGTCAAAGAGCATTGTGAGGTGTTGACCAGGCAATTCCTGTTCAACTGCCATAAACCGCAGCACCCGAACCGGAGCCTGCTCAACGAAAATCCGCCTCCCAGGAGAATAAGGAGTCACCTCCGTAAACACTATGACGAGATCCGGCATCACATTTTCTCGCCGTTTGATCAAAAGGTGCACCGGCGGGCCCTCAACCTCATCCACACGGAGTCGGTAAACTCCTTTGTCAGGTCTCGTCCAGTGAATGCAGTCCTACAGGCACAAGCTCCACCTGTTGCCGACGAGGAACGCGAACTGCCCAGGGAGACAAGAGTCACGCTGGCTCAACTTCGTTCTGGATACTGTAACAAACTAAACTCTTACCTATCCAGACTGAACCCTGACATGCCAAATGTCTGCCCGGCATGTGGCGTGTCTCCCCCGATACTAACCATCTGTTCATCTGCTCAACTGAGCCCACTCTTCTAACACCAATTTCACTCTGGTCCACTCCTGTTGAAGCCGCGAGGTTTCTTGGACTTCCGTTAGAGGAGCCTGATGACAGTGTTGGATGAGGGGTGACATCCTAGGCAGGTTAAGTAGTCGCTACAACAACAACAACAACCAAGCTTAAGCATATTATTAGCCATATAATTGCGATACGGATTGTTGTGTAATGATTGAAAGATGCCGCTCTCGGTAATCCACCTCAGAAACGGTGGATAATTGTGAGTTTCTTATCTCCAAATTTAAGCTGAACGACTATTATGTCTGGAGTTAATGACTCCTGAAATCGTACTTTTTCCACACAAAAAATTATCCATTTATATATGAATGTTATATACTTATGTTCCCCTCTTCATGGCATGCTAGCTACGCTCATGTAAATGCCGAAGAAATTGAGTGAAATGTCGAAATATGAAAGAAATTAAATTTTTGTTTTGAGAATTGGTGCAAATTTATTTGAACTGTTTCTACATATTTAAATAATTTGTATATCTTTCAGGACAATTGTAGAAATTATTTATCAATAATCCACCTTAAGGTGGTGTCTTTTATTTGGTGCGACGACTTTTAATTTGAAAATTGGATGGTCAGCAAAGTTGTATTCTGTGGCCGCAATAGAATCCCACACGTGGTTGTTTACATATTTAGAAACTAACTGGACTGTCGTGCAAAAATTGAATTAGGCTGTCTAGCCTCTTAAATATATTCCGCTGCTTTAGTTATCCCAAATAAAACCTTTTAGTTCCTAGTGTGCTCTAATGTGGAAAGAAAAGCTGGACCTATCACGTAGTACTTAGCTTCATGTTGAGACCCTCACTTATGCCACGATTTCTCTTTTATGATTATGACTCTTAACTTTATGTACATGTACCTATCTTCCCGTTTTCACTAAAATTTCACAATATCTCACGAATTAAAATTGGTAACATTTTATGAACTGAATGTAAATAGGCGATGTAAACAAAATAACTAATTGACACTTTCGCCATTTAAGTCGAGGGAAGAAGAAGCAAGCAGATGACGGGAAAATGTCACCTGTATAAATTCGCCTTGATGTACTCGTATGATACTTACGGCTAAGCTCATGATATCCATTATAATTTCTAATTACCGTTTTTTATTTGTCATTTCGATGCTATATAAAATTTTATGAGCTTGTCTAGAAAAATGTTTGAACTGATAACAACAAAAAGCAAGTAAGGAAAGCGTTGTCGTCGGCTCTGCCGAAGGCTTTATACCATTCATGAATACGCATCACGGTTTTAAGTGTCCGATCCTTGCTTACAGGAAGTACAAACTCTGCAACTACTCCGTAGCCCAGTTTATCGGAAAAATGTGTTGTATGGGGGCTATACGATACATTCGTCTAATCTTAAATCTACACACATTACATATTACTGTAGATGACAAATTTTGTGTTCCTCGCTATTAAATTGCGATAGTTTTAGCCCAAACCCCATTTAACGGAACAACGATTGTATCGGAGCTATATGTTATGTAGGTCCGATTTGGCTGATTTTCATTTGTCACATTACATATGTAATATGTATCTCTCTCTCTCTATGGCGCGATATACAACAGGTATATCATCATAAACCTCCTAAGAGATTTTTGCGCCAAGCTTCTCTTCCAATTTGTGGTGTGCCGATTTGAATTTTCCCTACAAATTGGTGGGACCTACAGTTTTTTGCCGACTCCGAACGGCATCTACAAAGGAGACGAATTTTTGCTGAGAAGCCTGTCATGGCAGAAATACACTCGGAGAGTTTGCCAAACCACTGCCGAGGGGCGACCCCGTTTTGAAAAACTTTTTTCAATTCACTTTTGATGTTACCTGTACCAGGGCTCGAACCATGGACCTTCGGTGTGGTAGGCCGGCAACACTACCTTCACACCACAGCGGCCGTAATATGTATCAAATCTTCAAAATTTTGCGTTCCTAGCTTTTCAATTGCAAAATTTAAAGCCCACAACAAACAATTTTCGGAAAAATCGATTGAATCGGACCTATGCGTTGTATTGGTCCGATCTTGTTGGTTCCGGAAAATTATTAATATATTGCAAAGTGGTGGCCCCATACCAAATTTCAGCCAGAAACCTCTAAAACTGATGGCCCAGTTTGCGTTCAAAGAGACAGAGAGATAGACGGACGGACGGAAATGGATATATCGTCCCAGCTCATCGCCCTGGTCATTTCGGTATACTTATTGGTGGGTCTATCTCGTCTTCTTCTCATACTTACCAACATCGGACCAAAGTTATAATACCATTTCATGTTTATGAAAGGTATAATAAGCAAGCAGAAAAAATTCTAAACACACACAATTCCTGTAGACTCTACAGTGTTGAGTTTAAGTCTACGAACTTTTTCACGCCGCATTTCTTCAGACTTGTAAAGTTGTTGGTATACTGGCAGGTACTCTATGAAAATAAGAGGATATATCCCACCGTAGTCCTGTAGGCGGTATTGTAATAAACCTTCAACTTCTACTAGTTGTTGCTATTATAATGGGGAGTGTTACGAATACGAACAATCCGTTTTCTGAATGAATCGGGTTACCTCTGGTACTTGCACCCACTAGTTCAAGCCCGACTGCCATGGGGATAGTGCCGCACGAAATTCGAATATACGTAACCAGCGAAAATTTAAAATTCGCGATACTTTTTGAACACACCTCGTAGCTTGCACTGTTATAAAAATGTCACGTTTTACATTTTACAAACAAATTTTTTAGAACTATGTTAAAAAACTGGACGTGGCCGTTGACCGATTTCGCCCATTTCAATATGTTCAACATATCAGCCAAATATCGTTTCGATAAATCAATTTTTGCCGGAATTATGGCATAAAAAGTTTTGGGGAATAATCCACTATAAAAGGGGCGGGGTAACGCCCATTTTCAAAAGTTTATATTTTTCGACTTTCTTCGTTCACGGACACTTTGAAAATGAAATAGAAATGATATAAAGCTTTTGTACTCAAAGTTATTGCCTATTAAATATATCTATGATCCTTTTCAAAATCTTTCACCCATTTTCTTCCGGAACATTCCTTCCGTTAATATAAATATGTGTGCTAAATTTCGTTTCGATATCTTAAACGGTTTTTGATTTATGATTAATATTATTTCTAAATTTTACTTAATCAAAAGTAGGCTGTGCCATGCCCATTTTCAAAAATTCCTGGAAAAATTTGTTTTCTGTCTTAAAGTTAATGTACACACCAAATTTTATCCTTTTAAGTTTATTATGTACTGAATAACAGCTTTTTTGGTATTTTCGAAAATATTCTATATGAAAAGAGGGCGTGGCTGTCGTCCGATTTCGCCCATTTTAAATAGCGCTCGAAGATGAGTGCCAAGGAACCTGCATACCAAATTTCATTAAGATATCGCAAAATTTACTCAAGTTATCGTGTTAACAGGCGGGCATAGCTTAATCAATTCCTTTTTTCCTCCTGAAGGTTTTAATATATATAAGTAAGTCGTTTATGCCGTTACATACCACCGTTAGGCGACTTAAGTTAATATGCCTCAAATGAAACCATTTTTAGACCGTGATATATCGGCCCTTTATATTTACATTTGAGTCAACAAATATCAAAATCGCTTAAGTCCAGAGTGTAGATATTAAGTAGCTTCGAACTCGTGTTGATTTTTCCTAATTCTTTTTGTAAGTTTTTTTGTAGATATAACGAAATCCCCTTTTTATACCTTTCATGAACATAAAATGGTATTATAACTTTGTTCCGATGTTTGTAGGTATGAGAAGAAGAACAGATAGACCCAACAAGAAGTATATCGAAATGATCAGGGCGATGAACTGAGGTTATTTAGCCGTGTCCGTCTGTCTGTGTGTTTGAACGCAAACTTGTCCTTCAGTTTTTGCGATATCTCGATTAAATTTGGTATGAGGCCGCCATTTTGTAATATATTAATCATTTGCCGGAACCAATAAGATCGCACCGATACAACGCATGGCGGCCGCCGTGGTGTGGAGGTAGTGTTGCCGGCCTACCACACCGAAGGTCCATGGTTCGAGCCCTGGTACAGGTAACATCAAAAGTGATTTGAAAAAAGTTTTTCAAAACGGGGTCGCCCCTCGGCAGTGGTTTGGCAAACTCTCCGAGTGTATTTCTGCCATGACAGGCTTCTCAGCAAAAATTCGTCTCCTTTGTAGATGCCGTTCGGAGTCGGCAAAAAACTGTAGGTCCCACCAATTTGTAGGGAAAATTCAAATCGGCACACCACAAATTGGAAGAGAAGCTTGGCGCAAAAATCTCTTAGGAGGTTTATGATGATATACCTGTTGTATATCGCGCCATAAAGAGAGATACAACGCATAGCTCCCATACAATCGATTATTCCGATTAATGGGTTTTGGCTTACAAATCTTGCAAATGAAGAGCTAGGAACTTAAAATTTTACAGGTTTCATACATTTTATATACGTAATGTGACTAGTGAAAATCAGCCAGATCGGACTTACATACAATCGATCGTTCCGATAAATTGGGCTTGGGCCATAACTATTGCAATATAAGAGCTAGGAACACAAAATTTGGTAGCTACAGTACCTATTACATATGTATGTAATGTGTGTAGTGAAAATAATCACGATTGAATCAATATACCTTATAGCCCCATACAATACATTTTTCCGATAAACGGGGTTTGTGCTATGTACTCGTATCTTTAAATTAACAAGGTAAGACCATCACATTTTGCAGAGTTTGTACTTATTGTAAGTAAGGATCGGACACTTAAAACCGTGATGCGTATTCATGAAAGATATAAAGCCTTCAGCACAGCCGAAGATATCACTTTCCTTACTTGTTATTTGTGTAGCCTGGTACTTGATGGTGGAAAATGTTGCCAAGGAGATTACGATACCAAAAAACGTATTCAAGCCGTAAAAATAACTGAAATGATGGGAAACGATAATGTTTTATGCCATGTTTTATTCCAAAATTTGGGAATGTGATTTTAAACTTGCAACATTTTTTACCCGTTTGAAAATAATGTATCAAAAACGTGTAAAACCCTCATCTGTGGACTTAGGTGATTTTGATATTTATCGACTCTATATAAATAATATAAATATCAAAATCATCTATTATTATTAAATATATAAGTAAAAAAGTATTAAATCATGTAATAAGTATAGTGGAAATTATTTTAATAGAGTTCTCAAACGTTAGAAAGGGCGGTATATTATGATCTTAAAATGGCTTCATTTGACTTGAAAAAAGTTTAATTTAATTTGAAAAAAGTTTCATTTCGTTTGAAAAAGATTTCATTTCATTTGAAAAAAGTTTCACTTCGTTTGAAAAAGGTTTCACTTCATTTGAAACAAGTTTCATTTGACTTGAAAAAAGTTTCATTTGACCTGAAAATGCTATGCAAACTATAGTCATGTATAAAGTTACAAATTTTACCTTACTTAATGCATATTGAATCAAAATCACAATTGTCATTGAAGTGACTTTCTTCTTGTCCCATATAATTTCTTAAATAAGATTACTCTTATATTTCGTGTCTTAAAGGATCGATCATAAAAATAGCAAAAACGTTGTCTTCAAAATTGCAAAAAGGTTTACTTGTAAGTACTGTGCGAAAATAAAAGTGTTAAAGCATTAAAAAAAAAGCAACTGGTGAATTACCTACCCGCGAATTGGCAGTTTACTGTTTCCCATTCTTTGTCGTGTTGAACCACCTTTAGGTCCTACATTCTTTGTAGTAATACACTTGTATCTGTATAATATTCACAATCAAACGTTTTGTTAAAAGCTCAACCATATATAAACGCACAGCGTTTACCGACGCACAAAAGTTTTGATTTGGCTCGAAACTCACGGAATTCAATTTCGGTTGCTCTCATACAATTTCTTTTGGCATGAGACATTTTTGACAAAAAATTCAAGCTGTGCGTTTTTATATGGTTGAGCTGTGAATATCGATCAGTTTTTATTGTAAATATTCAATTAAAACACTGAATTTGAAAATCAAAAATTTACAGAAGGTTATTTTGTTTTTTAGAAATGGAGTTGCAATCGAAAAAAGGATTAATAGTAAACTTTCCATACATATGAATAAGAGTACAAGAGGAAACTTTTTAAGCCCATATAGGGTAACTGCACTAGTTTCCGGACAGCGCTAGTGCCCAGACCCTAGGCCAATGTTTTGGAATTAATAGGCAAATCACTAACAACAAGAAATGATAGGAAAACTGGTGCGTGTCCATATATTGCAAGAATAATATTCCCCAAAAAGTGATTTATAAATCAAGTGTAAGTGAGCCCGTTGAATTTATAATCATGGAGGTCGGGGATAGTTTTACGAAGTGTCTAATTATATGCGCATACGACCCTAGTAAATTGTTTGAATTAGATTCCCTGTTTTCGCAATTAGCACAACTTTCACACGCGTATGAACATATTTTACTTTGTGGGGACTTAAATATTGACATGCTTAACAACGATTCGCGATCTTTGAAATTAAGAGATGCCTTAAACTCCATTGGCATGGATGTTGTTAGTAATTTTCCCACTCGGTTTTCACCAAACTGCAAACCTAGCATGCTACACTTGATGTGTACATCCAACAGTTCCGCCGTGCTTCATTATGACCAATTTTCGTTTGCAGGAGTATCGGCCCATGACATGCTGTTTCTTTCTTATAATATTGACCTCAATTGCACAACTCCAACTCATTTTTATCATCGAGACTTTGCGGGGGTTAACTTTTCTGAGCTTGCGTATGAAGCTAATATTCTAAATTGGAACAGCGTATGGATGTTTCCTAATATATGTAAATGAAAAACTGAACTTTCTTGCCAATCAAATTATTTATTTATTTAATAAATATATACCACTCAAGGAAGTAAGAGTTCGAAGCAAGCAACAGCCGTGGTTTACTAGAGATGTTATGTTGGCTATTAAATCACGTAACAAGTTTTACAACCGTTGGAAGAGAAATCCTACAGACACTAGCTGGGATTTTTATTGCCAAGCCAGAAATCAAGCTACACTGTTACTAAGATTTTCGAAAAGACGATTTTTCTAGTCTTGATACTGACTAAAGTCTGTGCCGACTAAAAGTCTGTGGAAAAAATTAAAATCCATTGGTATAGGAGGGATAACTAACTCAGGTTGTAACTTGGACCCAGATTTCATGAACGACGTCTTTTTACAGTAAAGTAAATTCAAAAATAGTGGTAATTTCAAAATCAATGAAAATTTGGTTTATAATCCGGTAAATGTCTTCCACTTTAATGCAGTAACAGAGAATGATGTAATAAGAAGTAGGCTTTCAACTAAATCGAATGCCATTGGAGAGGATGGTATCAGTCTTAGATTTTTGAAACTAATCATCCACAACATAGCCTTGTCTCTTACTCACATAATCAATTTTTCTATCACAACTTCAATTTTTCCCGATTCTTGGAAAACAGCCAGTTGCTAAGAAACCGTCGGCAATTTTATCAACTGATTTTCGTCCAATAAGCATTCTGCCGATTTTTATCCAAAGTATGGGAGAAAATGATGGTCGCACAAATTACGGATTACCTTAATAACCATAAGCTTATGAACGAAAATCAGTCTGGATACAGAGCCTTCCATAGCTGTAATACTGCCTTGCTTAAAATTATTGAATACATCCGGCCAGCTTATGACAGAGGTGATCTAAACCGATTTCTCCAAAGCTTTCGATACGGTGGATCATTCCATCCTTTTGTTGAAGATTGGTAAGTATTTTGGATTCTCTAATAATGCTGTGAAATTGCTAGAAAGTTATCTACGAAATCGGTGGCAGAAAGTAGTGGTTGATAATAGCTGTTCTGAGATGAAGCGCCTGGATGCGGGGGTAACACAGGGATCTATACTTGGTCCAATTTTGTTCTCAATGTTTATAAACGATATGACCCATTGTTGCAAGAGTGTATCAATACATTTGTATGCAGACAACGTATATTTGTCTCGTCCGATTGGCCTGTCAGAGGACCTCTTTTTCAGAATGAATGAAGATCTTGAAAGTATCTTTTTATGGGCAAATAATAACAAACTTAATTTAAACGCAACAAAGACTAAGGCCATCTGCTTTACCTATTCATGGCAACTAGTGCGATCATTGCCATCTTTATCATTGCAAGGCACTACCATTAGTTATGAGTCTGTGGTTACTAGCCTTGGGTTTAAACTAAACTCATACCTGGGGTGTAAGAACCATATTAGCTATATTTGACGCAAAATCTATTTCGTATTGAGGAAGTTGTGGTACACAGCCGATTTCGTTCCAATTAATGTGAAATTCAAACTGGTGCGAACTCTCATAGTTCCATTAATATCGTTGGCGCAGACGTTTTCGGTAATCTGGATTGCGAACCACAGAATAGGCTACAACTTGCTTTGAACAATTGCGCAAGATATATATTTTCCAAACGTTAATTTGATCACATATTAGAATTTTTCCCCAAAATACTTAACTGCAGTCTTGTAAGCTTTCTAAACTGCCGAAACGTAGTGTTTTTAAACCAATTAATTCAGAACAGGCAGCCAGAATACCTCTATGTAAAGTTATGCTTTTCAACATCAGACAGGACCTGTAATCTTATTGTGCCTCGCTATAAATATCTTACATCTTCCAGAACATTTTTTGTCAGTGCCATCAAACTATGGAACTCTTTACCTAATCAAATTAAAAATGAACGCAATACTAAGCGCTTTAAATTGACTTTATTTGAATTTTTCCAATAAAATACAAACATCCATTTTAATTGGTTCTTACAACTTTCAGTAATACTGTCATTACTTTCTTTTTCTATTCTTTTATTTCATCTATTTACAACTATATTGGTTGTTTTCACTTACACTGGCAATTTATTTTGTGGTCAAAAGACCTATCAAACCAAACATACATATATATTTATTTATTTATTTATCATTAATATGTATTTATTTCTTAAATTTAAGGCGATAATTAAAATTCATCTTAGATGTTAGATTTCCATAAGTTGATGTACTTTAAGAGACAATAGTCTCACATGTGCAAAATAAATGAAAAAGAAAAATTTACATGAAAATAAATAAAATAAATTTGAAATATATTGAAAAAATAAAAAAATAAATTTACTTTACTTTTGGCCTAAATTATTACTGTCCGGATAACAGAACCAAATTTGAGATGATTTCCAGTTTCCGGACGGGCTGTCCAGATATTGAAAAAAAGACGACAATTACGAATTACAATTTTAATGCTCCTAAATGACAGTTAACTATATTATACATGAATTACAAAAAGAAAAAGATATTTTCTTCCTATATTTTCAGTCTTCGGACACGTTTTTTCAAGTAATATATACCAATACTCCAAATCTGATGTAGAAATCTATGGTATACTTTTCAAGAGATTTCCCCTTTTAGGTCAACATATGTTTTGGGGAGTGCTGTCGAATCGACAGTCCTTGGCCGGATATGAATCCGGTAAGGTCCGGTACTCCCTTGCGGTACTACCCGACTGTCGTGGTAGCGATTTTGAAACCGTAAGAAAGGAAATATGGGTAATGAGAGGTGAGGAGCATCATATCCGCAGATCAACCATGTTGCACGTCATTACCTTGGTGCATATTAGTCGCCTCTTACGACCGGTATGCCTACCTCGGCCATATTATAAACCCCTAACCCGCAGGGGCATATTATCTCTTTCGCTTCCATCTATGCTCATATGACCGATAACCCAGTATAGATGTACGTGCCCACCTTGTAAATTCTTCCTAGCGCCGGTTTGCACTGCAAGACACATTTAGTTGTGGTAATTTGTCAGCTTGTAGAATTTGTTTACCTTCGGATATGCACAGTATAAAGCAGATTTGGAACAATCAGTGTGAATTGGCATTTAATAATTATGTCGGGGTGGCTTTCAAACCTCCCATTATGCTGCTTGCTGTCCAAAATTAGTGACAGATTTTTTTCTTTTGTTCTCCTGCAGGGTAAGCCCTCCTAGTTTAGGCCTAGTCCAATTCGGGATCTTATAGCTCCTAGAAACTAAGACTATGTAGATCCGCATTTTGCGATCAACACAACGTCGGATGGACAGACATGGACTTCCTTTAGTTCCCGGACCTTTATAAAGCTAATTGTTGACATAAATCTACCAATTATGACAAATAAAACATCAACTGCGTACTCCGTAAGTTTGGCTGATCGCTCGAACCACCGACCGAACAGTTGGTTTATGACCAGTGTCCAAATCAGCAAGATGTACGTTCCCGCCTTTATGTGAATATGATTAAGACGTATTTATTGTATTCAAAGGCTTTTATGTTTCAGAAATAATTTACAACAAATAAGAAAGTCTAAGTTTGGGTGTAACCGAACATTATATACCTAGTAGTAATCTATTATGGCATACCAATTTACGCAGGTCTATTTTGATATTTTTCAGTTCGTATTATAAAGCCAGCTGATTGTTTTCAATAAAAACACTTCTGTTATGAGTTTTGAGGGGTAAATTAATTTAAAAAAATATTAATGTGTGGCGCGATATACAATAGGTATGTCATCATAAACCTCCTAAGAGATTTTTGCTCCGAGTTTCCCTTCCACTTTGTGGTGTGCCGTTTTGAATTTTTTTCTACAAATTGGCGGGACCTACCGATTTTTGCCAACTTCGAACGGCATCTACAAAGGAGATGTATTTTTGCTGAGAAGCCTTCCATGGCAAAAAGACACTCGGAGAGTTTTCCAAGCCACTGCCGAAGGGCGACCCCGTTTTGAAGAGCTTTTTCAAACCACTTTTGATGTTACCAGTCCCAGGACTCGAAACTTGGACCTTCGGTGTAGTAGGCCGGCAACACTACCGCCACACCACGGCGGCCGCCATTACTTTATTTCCTACCAACAACTGCTAACCACATTTTTTTAAAAATACCAATACATGCACATTTTATGTTTGAAAGATTTGCGTTCAAATAGGCAGATGGACAGACAGACAGACGGACGGAGCGACGGACATTGCTAAATCGACTCACGCCATTTTCAAAAATTTATATTTTCGACTTTTTTGTTCACGTATACTTTGAAAGTGAAAAATAAATGATATAAAGCTTTTGTACACAAAGTTATTGCCTATTAAAGATATTTATGATCCTTTTCAAAATCTTTCGTGTAAAAGTGGCCGTGGACCTTAACCGATTTCGCCCATATTTTTCGGAACATACCTTGTATTAATGTAAATATGTGTGCTAAATTTCGTTTCGATATCTTGAACGGTTTTTGATTTATGATTAATGATAATTATAAATTTGACTTAATGAAAAGAGGGCGGTGCCACGCCCATTTAAAAAAATTTCTTGAAAAATTCATTTTTTGCCGTAACATTAATGTACACACCAAATTTAATCCTTATAAGTTTATTATGTACTGAATAATCACTTTTTTGGTAGTTTCGAAAATATTCTATATGAGAAGAGGGCGTGGCTATCGTCCGATTTCGCCTATTTTACATAGCGCTCGGAGATGAGTGGCAAGGAACCTGCATACCAAATTTCATTAAGATATCGCTAAATTTACTTAAGTTATCGTGTTAACAGACGGACATGGCTTAATCATGTCCTTTTTTCCTCCTGAACATTTTGATATATATAAGTCAATATCTATCTCGATCCGTTTATGCCGTTACATACCACCGTTACGCGACTAAAGTTAATATACCTTGTGTGCGTAGCACTACTAGGTATGAAAATATGGTGTATATAAAAATTTCATATAAATTTTACTGTCCGGCAACTAGAGCAAATCGAAATTTTTTGAATTTTTAATTTAATAATATTAACATCATTATATTTGTAAATTGTACACACGTCATATTATTAAGCAATATTTATGCTGTTATAAACAGCAACTAGTGCGTTTACTCTATTGGAAGCACAGAAATTTCATAAAATAGCAAATCGCTGTGACGTCATATATCTTTGTCAGAAGAACTTGACTCGCGGTTTTGCACTTTAACTGGCGATAAGTAGATGTGCCGCTTTTCTTTGAAAAAACGTACCTATTTAGGCATGGAAGTGTCAACAATCAATTCTGAATCACTCAATTAACCTTAAACGAACAGAATTCAATAGGAAAACACTGACACTTTCTTATAAATGCAATTTACACGTGCTTGGTAGAATAATATTAGCACAGGCATTTTTTTTACATTCTTTATAGAGATTTATATCAATGTATGCCTAAAACAAGCAATATAAATTAAAGTAGAAAGTTTTGTTCAAAATAATAAATTTAAATGGAAAAAAGTATGCAAGTCCACTGGAAGAAATATCTAGCTTTCACATCTTAAAAAAGCTACATTTTACTGTTGTTCACACCTGTGGCTGGGCGTTTTGTCGCAATCCGCTTAATCCGTCGGAAAGTTCAGTCTTCACGATGACTTTTCGCCAAATGGATCCAGTCTAATCGACTTCGCCGGTGCGAAGAGCTTAAGATACAAGCCAACGTGAATAGCGTCCTCAAATTTAAAAAAAAATCGTTCAATGAGGGAGGGATTTAAACCCGGGGCTAGCTCTTGTAAAAATGTGTGCTATGATTAGGGAGGAACCGTTCTCCGAGAACCCAGAGAAGATGGCGAGAGGGACTGCACAATCGAAGATGAGGGAATTGGTTTTCCACAACCCCACTATGTCGAAGTGTACTGTGGCAAGAAGATGGTAAAACGCTGGTATCAGCTTCTATGCAGAATATGGTCGGATGAATGCACGCCTGAATATTTGAACCCATGTATTTTCTGCCCAATAGACAAAAGGGTGGTGTTGCAAACGTGAACGGATTGATTGGACCTTCAAACCTTGTATATCTACCACCAACTAGATAAAAGGTGTGCTTTTATACGCAACGGTCAATTTCGCATAGGCGTTTAAGCGCCAATAAATGATGATGATGATATTAACTAATAACAAGTAAGGAAAGCACTGCACAGTCGAAGACTTTATATCTTTCATGAGTACGCATCACAGTTTTAGTGTCCGATCCTTACTTACAATAAGTACAAAATTTGCAAAATTTGACCGTCTTACCCTGTTAATTAAGCCCAACCCCCGTTTATCGGAAAAATGTGTTGTATGTGGGCTATACGATATATTGGTATAATCTTGATGATTTTCACTACACACTTTACATATGCAATAAGTACTGTAGCTGCCAAATTTTGTGTTCCTCGCTATTAAATCGCCATAGTTATAGCCCAAACCCCATTTATCGAATCAATCGATTGTATGGGAGCTATATGTTGTGTAGGTTCGATCTGGCTGATTTTCATTTGTCACATTACTTATATAATATCTACCAAATCTGCAAAATGTATTGGTCCGATCTTGTTGTTTGTCTTGTTCCGACAAATGATTTATATATTACAAAATGGCGGCCACATACCAAATTTCAAGATAACTCTAAAAATGAGGGATTAGTAGCTAAAAGAATATGTTACGTGAAAAAAGAAAAGTGAGTGTTGTTTATGTAGTTTAATATATTCATTTTACCAATAAGAGGGTCAAAATTAGATGCATCGCGGCAAGCACAATATGATGCTAACAACCCCAGTGGATCCAGAAGCATGCATCGCAGAAGTTCATCAACAATTTGTTTGTTTCGCCGACGTTGAAACAAAACCTGCCTTTGCTTTAAAAATGTTGCACATAACCTAAAATATGCGTTAAATTCTCCGTTGTTGTCATTCGGTCGTTCGGCAAGGTGAGGTATCTTGGAAATAGTGTTTTTTGTTTAAATTTGGTTATTGATAGTTATATGCTGAGCCAGTACGTGCATTTTTTCGCATTTTAGCATTTAGCCTAAAATGCAACATTTATTTTCGCATTTAACATAGAAATGTTGACACCAAAATGCAACTTTATTTTTACATTAGCATTATAAATGCCGAAAGCAACCCTGTAATCTTTTAAGAAAATAGTGATTCCAATTCAAAAAAGTTGCAATGTTTGTTTTTTTCTTGAAATTCTCTGCCATTCGTAAACATTCAGCAAATTTATTCTGATTTTCAATTTGTAATTTAGCGCATGTGTTGTGTAACATTGTTAAAATAAGTTACACTACAAGTTAATCTGATGTTTGCGAATTAAAAGATTATTTAAAAATGTGTACAAAAAAATATTTGTAAACAAAAAACATATGATTCGAGCCTTAGTAAATACGCATTTATAAAATGCGTTAGATTGAACAATTTTCGAAAATCTATGTCCAAAACATTACTCAATTACCAGAGGTTTTGTATTTAGGCAAACATTGTTGCTTTTAAGAAGGAGAGAAAACAGGGGAAATTTATATCCCTTTTTATAAAAAGGTATTAACAGTATGAAAACGTATACATAGTAACACCTACGCATACTAGTAACATTAGAAAATTTTAATTAAGTTAAGGCATTGTGTTGATCTCACAGATTTTTATTTAAATTTTACCGGAAAATGAGATAAATATAATTGATGTATATTGGAACGATTTTCCGTCATCCCTTGTGTTTTGTAACAAACCGGTTTCGGCGTTCCGCCATGGTGTGTCTATGTGAATGCCTGTAATGAGGGCTGTTTTTACACGCTCGGTAGCTAAGTGATAGGTTGAGGCAGGTAGAAATTAGTTATTTTTTCCTTTTGGTTTATTTTGTGTGTTCATTGTTACAGTTAGTGGACAGACTCCAAAAAACGCCTCTTACACAGGAGGCATACAGAAGAGAACTGAATACGATATATACCACACCCACAAACAATGGATACAAAAAAGGTATGGTGGATAACCTCCGAAGGAACCAGGGAACACAAAAAAGAGAAAACGAAGAGGAAAGTACAAAGATCTGGACGGCAATGACATACACGGGAAAAACGACGTACAAATAGGCCAATTTTTTCAAGAAACACAAGATTAACACAGCGTTCAGAACATCGAACAACGTAAGACAAAAACTAAAGACCAAGACTTACTAGGAGGTTCGGTTTAGCAAACACGGAGTATCTATACAAACTTACCTGCGATTGCCTATACTTCTACATAGGACAATAAGGACGAAAAATTAGTACACGATTCCGAGAGCACATCAGGGACTACAACAAAAAAACACAGAAATCCACCAATATCGTATACCAGAATCTAACTTCGCAAATGGCATGTTTGAAAACAAAAGCACCCCAGCAAACATCAAAAAAACGGACCGAATACTTCTTATACAGGGGAAAGGTCGGCGACTCAATGTACTTGAAAACATGGAAATATACAAACTCAAAATATTTGACAGTAGAATAATAAACGAACAAACAAACACTAACTCTGACAAGATATTTAAATCTTTAAAGCTGATTTACGAAAAACGAAGCAATATCGCAAGTACAGCACCAAAACAAGTAACAATAAACCAGAGCTGGGGAACTTAGGATTACGATTACATTTTGATTACTTATGATTACGATTACTGTAATTGTAATCATAAAAATTTTACGATTACGATTCATGATTACGATTACTGATTGCAATTACAGTAATCGTAATTCTGAAAATGTTGATTACCATTAGAATAAATGTAATTCTATATACATGCATATATATGTACACATAAATATTAATAGTAATATTAGTTCTGAGTTGAATATAACTCCTGGCAGTTATATTCCAATACGTAATAAAGACTAGACTTTCGTTTTATTTCAATAAATTGTTGTACGGTAAAGGAGTCTACGTTACTTAACTTTACATTTATATACTCGACTAGATATTTTTAAATCATATGTATGTACATACGACAGTACTGATATATTTGTCTGTAAAATACGTTATTTTTTAACACATTCTGAAGAAAAGATATACGAACCGCACATGCATACATACATTCAGGTAAAAAAAATATTTTCACGTTATATGCTAATATATGTTCAAAAATGTATGAAATTAAAGGTTATTTACAATGGATTCACCGAGCACAATACCATCTGAAGATGAATGCGATTTTTCTTCGTACGATTCTGCGAAGGACCCGGAATATTTTTGCGAAATTGTGTCGAAAAAGGCAAAACTAGACTTGGTTGATAATAATAATGATACACGCCCAAACAGCTTCGGGACTAAATTTCTTTTCACAGAGAGTTTTTATGCAAATATCCTACACGTAAGTGCATGCATATGTAAAAATATTGGGCTGCCGATTTTTTTGATACACTCAATGAAAAAAACTGTATCCCCAACACACAAATCTGGAACCTCGACCGAAAAAATTGGTTGCCTTTAATTACCAAGAAAAGTGTCTACCACCGAAATAGTTATCGTTGTCTTTTTTTAAGTTCACCCTGTAGTAATAATTATAACGATAACGTTTGCTTAGGTGCAGATGATGCTTTGAATTTTGACTTTTTGTTATAATAAAGTATTCAATCGCAATTAGTAAAATCATTCAAAAAGTATGTCTACGTTATAAAAAATGCCTAAAATATGAAGCGCTCGGACGGGCACCCATAGATTTGTTTATAAGATTTGAAATACTACCTAAATTTGTTGCAAAAGAAAAACGTTGTCATGAAAGTAACTCTATTTGGTCCAGCAATGATCCCGAACTAACCACCTCTGTTACTAACATAAGTAAATGTGTTTCCTCTTACTATTAACAGTGACAGTATTAGTAATCGGACGATACTACGATACCAGTACTTGGGTAAAATTTGGCATCGTGGTAATTGTCAGCAGTTTGACTTATTAACATACTAATAAAATATGGAATTATGCATTAAAGAATGGTACTGATTTGCCGGGTAAATTAACAACAACCGCTGAGTGTACAACATACGGTGCAAAAATATCAGGATCCAACGGCGTGACCTCAAATTTCGTGACTCACTTACGGAGAAAGCATCCCAATGTGCATCATAATTATACAAAGCAAAAGCCTTAAAAACGTAGTTCTAATTACACACCAATCAAACAGGAACGATTAGTAACATTTATTATTGATACATATTGATTGTAGAACGAAAATCTTTCAACGACTTATTTAATGGAACAGGTATAAAAGTAATATGCAGGAAAACATTGATGACAGAGATAGAAAAAAGATATGAATCTGTTAAGCTAAAGATTAAAAAAGAAATTCAATATGTGGGTAGAGTTTGCACTACCGCTGATATTTGGTCAGCCAGGCGTAAAAGTTTTTTCGGGTACACATGTCATTGGCTTGATGACTGCTTCAAAAGAAAGTTCGTAGCTTTGGCATGCCGGCGATTTATTGGTGTTCACTCTGCGGACCGGATGACGTCAATGTTGGCCGACATAAACAGTTATTTTAATTTAAATAGCTCGAATATTATCGCACCATCACCGACAATGGTTCCAATTTCGTAAAAGCATTTAATGACTTCGGTGTACAGGCTTTATGGATGATGGTGCGGAAATCATTATCGAAGATCTGCACTTTGAAGAAAAAATGCCAGTTTGAGGACGCTTCTTCATTTTTGCCGAAACACACACGGTGTGCAAGTCACACACTTAATTTGTTAGCCAGCAAAGACTACCTTAATATCCTTACAGCAAAGGATTTATATCAGACTCATATTCAGGTGATAAACTAAGAGATTATATTAGTTAGTAATAATACATATTATACATACTGAATAGCAACGATAATCATAGAAATAGTCACCTAACCGAACTTAACCCATTAAGGGCACATTAAATAAAGTTGTTTCAGTTTAGGGATTTTAATACGATTAGGACATTAGGATTGAGGCATAAAATAAATTTTTCAAGAAATTTTTGAAAATGGGTCTGGCACCGCACACTTTTGATTAAGTCAAATTTAGAAATATCATCAATCATAAATCAAAAACCGTTCAAGATATCGAAACGAAATTTAGCACACATATTTATATTAATACAAGGTATGTTCAGGAAAAAATGGGCGAAATCGGTTAAGGTCCATGCCCACTTTTATACGAAAGATTTTGAGAAGGATCATAGATATATTTAATAGGCAATAACTTTGTGTACAAAAGCTTTATATCATTTATATTTCACTTTCAAAGTATCCGTGAACTAAAAAAGTCGAAATATATAACTTTATTAAAATGGGCGTGGCCCCGCCCATACGCCCATAAAACGCGAAATTTTTATAACCATGCAAGCTATATCAATAAGATCTTGCACACATAATAAGCTTTTTTTAGCAAAACCCGACCGAAAGAAAGTTTTGTTGATTTTAGGGAAGTAGGCGTGGCGCCGCCCAATTTTCAGCAAACAAATTCTGCTCCTTTCAAAGACGATTGCTTGTAGTTTGAACTATATATTTCAATCAAAATTGGCCAGCTGCTCAAAAGTATTTAGTATACTCCTGCCAAAAATTAGGCAAATCGGATAACACACAATCAAAATATCAGGGAAAGTAGTTAATAGCCCACTACAATAGGGAAGTTATGTATATACCTTTTTTGGCCCCACCAATAAGTAAACTGAAATAATAAGGACGATGAGCTTAGTCGATTTAGCAATGTCCGTCTCTCCGCCCGTCTGTTATAACGTTCTAACCGTTATTTTCGAAATTACAATTCAAAAGTCAGATACAAGGTGGCGCAAAAGTAAGCTTCCGATGTTCAGCATATCGGTTGTGGCACGTGCAGTGTGTGCTGTTGCACCGTCTTGTTGGAACCACATGTTTTCCAATCCCAATTCATCAATTTGCGGCAAAAAGAACTCGTTGATCATTGCTCTGTAGCGCTCACCATTCACAGTAACCGTTTGGCCCCGAGCGAATATTGGTCAAATAAAAGTCAGCAATATTCCGCGTTCTGGAGCAGTGTAGCGTAACATTGGTTATTAACGTGTATTTCGCATGTGTTTACTACACAAATGTCAAAACAGAACTGACTTTAGGGGCCAATCGCAAAATTTATAGCATTTTCTGATAGGAGGATTACTTTTGCGCCACCCTGTAGAAAGAACATCCTTATTTTGCATTTGAATGCCAGACAAAAAAGATTTATCTGAAAATGATTTTATTTTGTGATTTTTATGAAAAAACTAAAAATAAATGGTAAAAATGACTTTTATTCTAAAAGTTAAATGTAACGGTTCAAAATTATTTTTATTATAAAAGTTAAAAATAACGGTTAAAATGTTAGTTTTATAATAAAAGTCATACATAAATGTTTTTTTTTTTAATTTTGAGTCAAAAGCATGCATTTCAGAGAGAAGTTTCTTAAAATTCACATGTTATAGCGGCAAGATAAACTCTGCTGTCCTGATGAATTTGATTATTTTACTGGGGTGATTTTTAATCTATAAAAACTGATTGCAACCTGATATTTTGGTTTGTTTTGGTTTTTAGTTTTCATTGGTTTTTGAAAAAACGCCAAACAAAAACTGCCGGGAAGTGACGGAAAATAGTTTCAAAGTAATAAATACTCCATTAGTTATATACATTTATTTATCTATTTAATGAATCAGAGGTTCTACATGTGAGACGACAGTGTTTTATGAGTACATTAACTTAAAATTATTAACAAATTGTGGATTTAATTAAACTAAAAATTAATATTGCTAACTTATTTTAGTACAATTGTATAGAAGATAGAAAGGTTAAGTTAAGAAAGACAGATGAAAGATAGAAAATAGTTATTCATAATCGTACTCACTACCGTGGCGTAAAGGAGTTAAGTATGTTTGCCTTGTAGTTACTCCTATTAAGAACAGACTTAACTGACTCGGGAATGCTATTCCAAAGTCTCACAACATTGCCGAAGAACAGTCTGGATGATGTCAGGTAGGTGCACTTTAACACATTTAGATTGTGTAGCCTATCGTATAAATACTGCGGAGATTTCCATGCTAGCAATTTGTACATGTAAATGCAGTTTCTAGCAGCAAGGAAATCATTAATGCTACAACCCATAACATCATTCCTCCATAGGGATATATGGTCGAACCTTTCCAGACTTCACACATAACGGGTCACATAATTTAATAGTACGTTAACTTTGTGGGCGGAGATTGAATCAAGTTGGCTGTAGATAGTTTCGGCGTACGTTATATGGGGTATGATAAGCTGTTTAACTAATTTGCGTCTGGTTTTCAAAGAACACTATTACCAATGAACAATTCTGGAATATCCTCAACATAAACTACACTGTTACATATTGGCAACACAGACGACTTTGACGAATTTAGACATAAACAATAATAACATGCCCATTTTGATATGGCTGACAAGTCACTATTTAATTTGTAACATAAATCATCAACAAGACCAAAACGACTTGACAGGTACACTTGGATGGCATCGGCATACGCATGCGCATTAACTTTATGGACCTTATTTGCACACCGTGAACACATCATTGACGAATATACTGAACAAAAGAGGTCCCTGCGGGACACCCGCCGATGCTGTCTTAGAACTAGAAAATGAGTTCTTTCCCTTCACTTTTTGTACTCTGCCTTTGAGGTAGCTCATCATAAGTTTTAAGGAATTGCCCGAAAAATCAATGTAATGTTTGAGTTTCATACCTATAATATTATGATTGGCCATGTCAAAAGCTTTAGAGAAGTCCAAAAGGCATAGGAGAGTTAGGGATCCATCGTCAAATTGTATTTTTATACCGTCAAGAATTTTCATTGTTTCAGTGAAACAGCTATGATTTGGCTTAAACCAGACTGCAGTAGGGATAGTTGTTGTTGTTGTTGTGGTAACGACAAAAACACTCCCCGAAGGTTTTGGGGAGTGTTGTCGAATTAACAGTCCCTGGCCGGATTTGAACCCGGTACGCTCCGGTACTCTCTTGCGGTACTGCCCGACGTTGTGGTAGCGATTTATGACCAGTGAAACCTTCGAGGTCCTGCCACCCCTCCTTCCGTAAGGAAGGATAAGATGGGTAATGAGAGGTGAGAGACAACATTTCCGTAGATCAACCAAAGAGTTGCACGTCATTACCTTTGTGCATATTATTCGCCTCTTACGACCGGTTTGCCTACCTCGGACATATGCTATAGTTTGTAGCACTGAATTTAGGACACAATTTGAACAGCCATCAACGATTCACATACTTTCGCCAATGGAGGTAATATACCGATTGGCCTTAATCCCAAGGGGTAGTGGAGGCACTCTTCTTGGCTACTGGGATTACAACTGCATTTTTCCATTCCGCTGAAACATGACGACGTGAAGCAGTGCTTTATAATATGGGTAATGGCGCCCGAGAAAAAGGGAAGCACAAGTTTTACGAATCTTAATGAAATTCCGTCATCACCAACAGCTCCTGATTTATTTGGAAAATTTTCTGCAAAAGCAGGATGTGGCCAAAGAGTACTTGGTGTAAGGGGACAATTTCACTGCTACTTGTCACTGTAAACATATCATTTAGTACTTTGGGGCCAACGTCACATTCCGGTTTCAAACCACCATGCACGTTCAAGTTTTTGAAATTCCGCCACGGATGTTTAGATGGAATTGAGGTATCCAATTTAGCTCCACAATACCTAGCTTTGGCTTGCCTTATGAGGAACGTAGCTTTGTGTCGGACAGTTTTATATTGCGACCAAGCATGAGCTGTCATTGCCCTTTTCCATTTACCATATAATTTATTAAGGTTTATAGCCAAATGTACGTTTTTAGTGTACCAAGGGGAAGATGGATTAACTCTAGACATGCGCAGAGGAACATGTTTCTCAAATAAGTCAGCCAAATTTTCATTAAAAATTTTAAGTTTTTCATCTACAGACTCACAAAACCAAGTATCATTACAATCCACAATTGACAGACTTTGATACAGAACATTTACGTCTATGGACCTAAAATCACGATAAACAAAACCATTCACAACAGGAGGACGATTGAACATGACAGTACAAAATATTACATCGTGTTCAGAAACAAAGAATAGTTGGTCAAATTTGAGGATATGATAGAGACTAGAAGTATTAAAGTAATCTAAAAGGCTAGGAGTAGCACTTTGAGCAAATCTTGTAGCTACAGCTTTGTCAACTATGGAAAGACCCGCTGCAGTAACATGATCAAGTAATTGACAGGAAAAGGAGTCATTGAGGAGGAGGTTCACATTGAAATTACCACAAATAATATAAACTTCGTAATCAATAATATACAGGGTGTTTTTTTTACAGGTTTGTTTTTCGAATAGAGATAAAACATTTTGTGGTCAAATCTGGCAACTCTAATGTCATTTCTGTTCAGCTTAGTTTGCCATTTTATCATGAATAGGTTGACAAAAGAACAACGCTTGCAAATCGTGCAAATTTATTTCGAAAATAATGGTTCAGTTCGCGAAGTTTACCGTGAGCTCCGTCCATTTTATTGTCGACATAATCGTCCATCAGAGCAATTAATTCGGTTAACCATGGATCGTTTTCGCACTACGTTTACTCTATGTGATAATACGCATCCGCAGAGACGTCGAACAGTGCGCACCGAAGAAACAATTGCCGCTGTAGAGCAAAGTGTTGAAGAGGACCCGAATGAATCGATTCGCCACCGTGCACAGCAATTGGAGCTTTGTCCATCAACTTTATGGAAGATTTTGCGCAAAGATCTTGGCTTGCGACCTTACAAGATCCAGCTTGTGCAAGAATTAAAGCCGCGAGACCATGCAATGCGTCGTGATTTTGGTGTATGGGCCGAAAATGAGATTGATTTCGATGCTGATTTTCATCGCAAAATTTTGTTCAGTGATGAGGCTCATTTTTGGTTGAATGGCTACGTCAACAAGCAAAATTGCCGCATTTGGAGTGAAGAGAATCCACATGAGACCCTTGAAACGCCATTACATCCACAAAAACTGACTGTTTGGTGTGCTCTATGGGCTGGTGGAGTCATTGGGCCATACTTCTTCCGCAATAATGCTGGAGAGGCAGCTACCGTTAATGGAGACCGGTATAGAGCCATGATAACCGACTATTTTGTTCCCGAATTGGATGGCATGAATGTGGATGAGTTGTGGTTCCAACAAGACGGCGCTACATGCCACACAGCGCACGTCACAATCGATTTATTGAAGGAAACATTCGATGAGCGCATAATTTCGCGGAATGGACCTGTCAATTGGCCACCAAGGTCGTGTGATTTGACACCATTGGATTATTTTCTTTGGGGATATGTGAAGTCGCTCGTCTACACCAACAAACCAGAAACGTTAGGGGAATTGGAAGCCAACATTCGTGGCGTTATTGCCGACATACGGCCCCATATGCTCGAAAAAGTGGTTGAAAATTGGACCTGTAGAATTGGCTTTATTCGAGCCAGCCGCGGCGGCCACATGCCCGAAATCATATTTAAACATTAATGGCATAAAATTATCCTTCCAATAAAGCCAAATTGATGGACCTTAAAACGATTTTCTTGTGTTTTATTTCAATTCGAAGTTCTATACCCCTAAAAACACACCCCTTACATGGACAGCTCCACAAAAAAAGAATCCAACGCACAACACTTACGGGAATTATATACACACGACACTAAAATGCTTTTTGCTCCATCAGAAACTTCCGATATTATGAATTCAATATCCGAGGTAGAGGATTTTTCCAAAAGACGTAGTTTTAGAGACGATTTGCAATTGCAACGCCAACCCTTCTTTGGTTATTTCTGTCATGGCGAATAAGATTGTAATTTGGAATACTGTAGACGGAGTCTAAAACAGCGGAGCTAAACCAGGTTTCTGATACACAAATTACATCCTCTAAGGAGCCTTCAAAGACACTGCTACCGTAGCCCAGTTTATCGCCGCTAAGGCATAGCTAATATAAAAACACCCATAAATCTAAAACTTTCATATAGATTTGGAAACGCTTGTTTTCTTACCGCACTTAATATTGTTGATCGTTTATAACCCGTAACTACAGATTTGCCGTGGATGTTGGAGCAATTATATTATTCCCATACTACTGCTGGTTACGATAGACGGTCTTTCCGGTATAAAATTTTTATATAGCTAGCTCGGAATATACAATTTTGCAGGTTTCCTAACTTTATATGGGAACGCATTAGTACACTGAATCTGTGCTGAATTTTCATATCATTTCGTTCCCAAGTTAACGCTTAACACAAGAAAAAAAATGTTTTAACCTTAATTTTTAACTTTTATTATAAAGTGACTTGTATAATATATATATATAAAATAAATTTTAACATTTTTTTTATACTTTTATAATAAACGTAACTTTTAACCGTTATTTTTTACTTTTGTAATAAAAATAATTAAAATTAAAAAAAAACTACTACATTTTGACTTTTATTATGAAAGTAGTAACCGTTACGATCCCTGTTTTCTATTAAGCCGCCTTGTACAATTCTACTCAACTCACCTGCTGTTCCAATTTCCTTTGTAGCCTGAATTTTTTCTATTAAGTTTTCAAGTCTCGAACTAGGCCCTCGATATAACATCTTTATCGCCATTAGGTATATTGTATTTTTCACAACAAACACTTTACAACAAACACTTTTCAACAAATATGAAATTTTGTTAATTGTACATTTCTTATAAATCAAAAATAGTAATTGATTTAAGTTCCATTTTCATAGGTATGAATGTGTACATATATTTAAATTTAAATATTGCTCTAGCACATTCTTAAAGCCCGATTTTTTTTGGTCTGAACGTCTTAATTCTATGAGCACCAGACTAGGACTGCAAACGATTTCATTATCAAAATAAATACGCTGTAAAACGAAGAACATGCGATTTGGACATAAACACACAAAGAGGTGTCTATCACGTAATATCCTTTCGCCCGCGGTACACTATTATCAGTTAAATAAATACAGATATTCGCAAAATTTAGTAAGGTAATTCAAGTTTAAACTGACATCCATATATACTTAGTCCCGTGGCATACTAGATATGCAAGTATCCATATATCATTACGTTTGCACGTATTTGATGAAATTAAGAGACAAACTTAAATGCAAACACGACCGATACACACGAGCGTTAACAAACAACTGATGAGTTTGGTGGCTTTGCAGCTTTGCCACAGTTGTTGGCGCATTGGGATTAGAATCATACTTACACCAACAACATGGTATTTAGTCGCTGCCCGGTGGAGAAACCAAATAACGAAAAAACTTGTTGGCACTCATAGCGTTAACGAAGCCGAAGAGAATCGGAATCGACAAATGCAGCGGCACCATAGCGATTTAGTCGTGCGCCCAGGCATAGCTGGAGATGTACATGTACGAAGGGTGAATATGCACATAAACAGGATGTAAAGGCGGAGATGTGAGTGCCAGAAACTGTTAAATGGCGCTAGCGCCCACTCAAGTTAGCAACGGTCGTAGTCGGTTATCGGTAATAGCTCTTACTTATTTAACTCGCACTTCGTGTTGTAACGTTGTGGGTTCTTTCATTGGTATGCATAATTTTATTGGTGTTTCCATTCGTTGCTGCTCCCCATCGTTTGCTTGTGCTATGTAAATAAGCAATAGAAAGAGATAGCAGCAACTATTATGTCTACAAGTTTATTGGGTGATGGATAGACGCACCGGTTTTATTTTTGTATGCATGCATGTATATTTTTGCGCACACTTAACCATTCATTTGTGTTTAAATATAGAAACATTTATTGTACATAGAATTTCTTAAAATATTTTAATGATAAATTAAACTAGACAGCCAAAATAATTGTTAATAAATTAATAAGCAAAAAACAGTACAATTTCTTAAAAAGCTGCCTACGTCTTTAGACTGATAACAAACTCATTTAAATTGAAACTAGAACATTTTGCACGCTTTAACACCTCAGAAATGTTGCCCTGTGATTTAGAGTTTGTACCTAAAACTAGATAAATCAATCATTAAAATTACTCAACTTTTTTAAATATAGAAACATTTATTGTACATAGAATTTCCTAAAATATTTTAATGATAAATTAAACTAGACAGCCAAAATAATTGTTAATAAATTAATAAGCAAAAAACAGTACAATTTCTTAAAAAGCTGCCTACGTCTTTAGACTGATAACAAACTCATTTAAATTGAAACTAGAACATTTTGCACGCTTTAACACCTCAGAAATGTTGCCCTGTGATTTAGAGTTTGTACCTAAAACTAGATAAATCAATCATTAAAATTACTCAACTTTTGCAAATACACATAATAATATTGTATTAAAGTATTTTGCTTCCGACTATTGTTTGTACATAAACTCTATTTCGTCGGTGACACTGCAAAACCGCGCAACGAAAAACTGCGTAAGGGATATCTCAGTTAGGCTGTTTTTATACCTAGTAGTGCTACGCACATAAGGTATATTAACTTTAGTCGCGTAACGGGATAAACGGATCCAGATAGATATTGACTTAAATATAGCAAAATGTTCAGGAGGAAAAAAGATTTACTAAGCCATGTCCGTCCGTCTGTTAACACGATAACTTGAGTAAATTTTGAGATATCTTAGTGAAATTTGGTATGCAGGTTCCTTGGCACTCATCTCCAAATTCGCCCATTTTTTATATATAGAATAATTTCGAAAAAACTAAAAAGTGATTATTCAGTACATAATACACTTACAAGGATTACATTTGGTGTGTACATTAATGTTAAGACAGAAAATAAATTTTTCAAAAAAATTTAAAAAATGGAAACAGTATTAAGCATAAATCAAAAACAGTTCAAGATATCGAAATAAAATTTAGCACACACATTTATATTAATACAAGGTATGTTCCGCAAAAAATGGATTATTCCACAAAACTTTTTATGCCATAACTCCGGCAAAAATTGATTTATCGAAACTAAATGTTTGTTGTAAAAGTGGCCGAAATCGGTCAACGGCCACGCCCAGTTTTTTAACATAGTCCTGAAGAATTTGTTTGTAAAATGTAAAACGCGATATTTTTATAACCATGCAAGCCATATCAATAAGATCTTGCACAGATAATAAGCTTTTTGAGAAAAAATCAACCGCAAACAAATTTTGTGAATTTTGGAGAAGTAGGCGTGGCACCGCCCACCTTTCAGCATAAAATCCGGTAAAAGTAAAATATCCGGCAGATTGTTAATACCCCACTGCAATAGGGAAGCTATATATATATTTTTTGATTTTCATGAACATGAAATGTTTGTAAGTTTGAGAAGAAGAAGATATGGTCCCATCAATAAGTAAACTAAAATAATAAGGACGATGAGCTGAGTCGATTTAGCAATGTCGTCTCTCCGTCCGTCTGTCTATTTGAACGCAAATTTTTCAAACATAAAATGTGCATGTATTGGTATTTTGAAAAAATGTGGTTAGCAGTTGTTATAGGGAAGCTATTTATATACAAATAAATTAATGGCGGCAGACGTGGTGTGGGGGTAGTGTTGCGGCCACCCACACCGAAAGTCCAAAGTTTGAGTCCTAGGATAGGTAGCATCGAAAGTGGTTTGAAAAAGTTTTTCAAAACGGGGTCGCCCCTCGGCAGTGGTTTGACAAACTCTCCGAGTATATTTCTGCCATGGAAGGTTTCTCAGCAAAAATACATCTCCTTTGTAGATGCCGTTCGAAGTCGGCAAAAATCTGTAGGTCCCGCCAATTTGTAGAAAAAAATTCAAATTGGAAGGAAACTCGGCACAAAAATCTCTCAGGAGGCTTATGGTGATATACATGTTGTATATCGCGCCATACGTTTATATTTTGTTTGAAATAAATTTACCCGTCAAAACTCATGAAAGAAGTGTTTTTATTGAAAACAATCAGCTGGCTTTATAATACGAGCTGAAATATATTAAAATAGATCTGCGTAAATTAGTATGCCATAATAGATCACTACTAGGTATATAATGTTCGGTTCCTTACTTGTTATTAAGTAACATTGTCTAAGCTTTATGGAGGGCGAGTAGTTTTTTAAAGTTATTTTATTGTATATTATTTTATTATTTGTTTAGAGAGTAGAACGGGAGCTTGCGGAGCACATGTTGCATAGGGGCAACCTTTGAGTAATATTAAATTATTATTTTATTTATTAAAATCATTTGCTCTTATTGAACGGGAGGCACCTGTTACACCTGATATGTATTAATTGGGGGTGAGCACTTGTGGCTCTGAGGTATAAGCGCGGGATTGGCCTCCTCATTTTCGCTGTGAAAACCCCCGATTTGGGATTACAAAACATAAATTAGGTATATCTTCGAAATATTTCCTAAGTTGGTTGTGAATTACAAGAGAGTGCAGCGCAAATGAAATAAACAAAAGAAATACTTATAACTTATATCGGTCAAACATTGATAACATTTTATTCTTTTAAGTATTTAAATATTTCTAATCTGAATTTATTTTTTTGTTGAATTTTTCCAATCTTTTACCCAACATTCTACAATTATTTTCTGTCAACAGGGATTGCTTAACTCTTTCTGCGATAAAACTTAATACTTGATAAAAAAAACACTAATGGTCTTATTAAAATCATCATATTTTGTGGATTTCCGTTTGCTAAATGGTTGTCGAATAGAATTTTCGAACATTTCGGCATATGTTTTCGAAATAGTGAGTACCAAATTTTCTACAATCGAGAATGGGATGAATCAAATCCCAAGGGAACAGAACAGAACGTGAACCACGAACGCGTTCTACTCGAAAGTTTCTTACAGAGTACGAATCACTCGAAAGTGAACACATTTTCTTCGGAGTAGAGCTACAGGGTAAGGACCCTGGTGTTCATTCTACAACGACTTATATACCGTTATCAGTTTTGAATGTTCTTTTGCATCTTTACATAACGCAATCCTGGCATGTCTTTTAATTGCCGATTGATATACAAGATAGGGTCGACCCGTTGTTTGTGTTGCTTGAATCGATCGAATGAGAGGGTGGATTGGAGACACGGCCTCTCCAACCATTTCAGTCACTATTTTAGTTGTCATGTCTAGTCTGTAAGATTTGTTCAATCTGTTAGACTTTAAGTTTATTTATTTTGTTCATTGTAATATAAAATACAACAACACGATGTGTAATATATTTTATATACTTAACACTTTTGTACGTTCTATATCTTCAATTAGTCGACCGTTTTGTGTTCGTTTCGACTTAAAAGAAATAAATATATAAAATAATAGCGCCATAATAGCCAGTCGTTTCTTCTCTCTACCAACTAGTGTCAATTACAGATACGTTTTTCGAAATTTGCGATATCGAAAAAAGGGGCGAATTCAAAATTAGGAACCGCAAACATGACGTAATCATAAGAAGTTGTTCGACGTTGGCAGCTTCTCTTTCTAATCCGCCATCTTGAACTCCCTTACAGATATCCAATTTGCCTCTTTACAAAACTACTTATTAACTCAGAATAAATTTCTAAAGTAAATGTCCTAAAAGTATTTTTTTTACAAAAATGATTTATGAGTTACACTTTTTTCCTCATATTCTCTTTTGTGTTGACTTTTCTATCACTGCTTTTTTACGATTCTCATAATCCAAACCGACTTCCTTCAGGAAGGTAATTGTTTCCGTTGAGTTGAGGGGTTGTATGTGCTTATGCTTATGGTGATCCCACAATCCTGACAATTTCGTCGCATGCCAAAAGGAAGTGCTCTGCAGTCTACGCTGTTTGTTGACAACATAGGTAGGTGTCATCCGCCCATATACCCAGTTTGTGCATATGCCTGCAATTGCCTATACGAGTTCTAGTGAACATCCTTAAATTATCTTTGGAAAGGCCTATAATCGCCTTGTAGAGATATATTATACCCCCAAAGAGCAATTTTTATTGGCGTTGTTCTTCAACATAGCACAAAAGAACATTTAAGCGTGATGATCTAATATCCTACCAATTGTTTGAGCTAGACACCTTCAATGTAGAGGAGACAGTGTTATTCAACTTTTATTTCCTGCTATAGCTCCGACAGCAGAAGTTATACGTTTAGTTCTATGCGTTCGACTTGTAATCTCATCAGAGGTAATTCTTTACTTTAACACACTGCTAGAACCGGTCGAAAAATTTCGGGAGTATGTCAAGAGATATGCAAAACAAGGACGCAAATATTCCAGGCATTTCCATGTTGTTTGCGCAAACATTTAGGGTTTTCTGAAAGCTTCAGATGGATGTTCTGCGTATAAATACTGCGGATCACGTAGCAGGTGTTGAACACTCTAAACTTATATTTTAAATCGCGGTCTGAGGCCGCTAACTCGTAAAGGTGGTCTGAACAGAAATATGTATCACGCCCTGATTTAGGATCGAGCCCCTGTCATTCTTTGGTTTTTTGCCAGCAACTTTTCACAGAAACATAATTGAATTATCGCTTTCGGATTATTGAAATCACAACACTTCTTCTGATACCTTTCCCGACATTTTTGGGTTTGCCTAAGCAAATTAAAAAATTACCATTAAAGCGGAGATAAGTTTGCCTGGACTCCTGTGCAGGAACTACTTTGCGACAGGATTCGTATCGCTAGCAAGCGAATGTGACTTTTTGTATGGCAACATATGTTAAATGTTTTTTGTAGTTGTTGTAGTACCTGTTCAAGGAATGAGACGTGGCAGACCAAAACGGATTATCCTGATATTAGCAACTGGGAAGAGCAGTCAATGTGGATTTAAGTCGCCTTTTACGATAGGCATACCTATCTCGAAAATATTCTTAGCCCTTCAACCCACACCTTGGGGAAGGTGCCGTCTTACATGCAAAAGCACCACCTGTAGCTGCAAAACAACACGTTCTTCCCAGGAAGATGTTAGCCAGTCTTATTCAACTTAGGTATTGATGTTGAAAAAGGTCACTTATCCAGACTAAACTAGGACATACCAAACACCTACGACAAAAATCAAATTAAATGCTTCTGAAATAACCCTTTATTCGTTTAGACATGTTTCCAAATTAAAACAAAACGAAGTTGGATGATACTCTTTAAGTGATCCCCAAAGTCTTTCTGAAAGAGTTCTTCAAAAAAGTCTAAAAGTATACCGAAAATAGGTCTGAAGTAATAATTATAATTAGTCGGGATATACCTCCTAGGAGGTTTAGGCCGAGCTTCTTTTCCATTTTGTGGTGTGCCCCTACTCCCCTACCAATTGGCGGGACCTATATTTACCTCCTCACGGTAATTGCTAAGGCAATTTTTGCTGAAAAGCTTTTATAGCCAGCCACCGCCAAGAGCAGCCCGATTTTGCAAAAAAAATTTCGAGCCAATTTTTATTTCACCTTAAGCCATTGCTATCGTAGGTCAACACACTAAGCATACATACGGATAGATTAATTTAATTTTGTAATAGACAAAACGCGAATGCAATTAAAAATTGCTTAAATAGTGGATAGCTATAAATAAAAATTTATTCCTCACAGCAAACCTAAACAAAATCTAATCATTTTTTATTTGGATACGTTTTTATTAAGTATATTCCTCCCTCTAGCGTATTTCAATGAATTGAATATTTGTCCATTAATATAGTTTCATAAAAACATAAGCAAAATTCAGTTTGATTTAATACTTTGATAAAAAATAAGATCAAATTGTTACTATTTCGAAAACAGCCTATTCGTTTCTTCCCATTTCTCGCATCCTTCTTGCCGTAAGAGAGAATTCAATCGATCTGTCACTACGTAGATAAACTCTCTGTTATTACACCATGCCCGAACGAAAATAGCCACCTGAAATGTTGTATGCTGTCTGATAAAATGTGAAAAAAGAATAGTAATAGTAGCAGTGGCGTAGTGAGCTTACCTCGCGCCCGGTGAACAATACTTGCAGACCGCCCACGCTTCGCTGCGTCTCAGAACTTATGTATGATAGACTGTGTACGGTCTTAATCATTGTATATCCGAAACTAGTTGAGATATGGGACTTATTCACATCGCTTATTGCAGCACTCATTATCACCTTTCTTTTGATACCCATATTGTACCAATACATTTGGGGTCACCCTAACTCCGAAAATGGTCGAGAAATCGAATTAAAGGATATCTTAAATTTTAAGATAGACCTGACGTGCAAGTTTACTTCAGCCAGACAAAATTTCTAAGAGCTGTTGATTTGGATTCTATTGCATCAATAATGATACTTCCTATACATTTTTCTTGAATTTCTGCAATGTACAGACATCGACCTGTTACAATTTTATTATATTATTTATTATTATTATTTATTAAGACACAAATAAGACTGAGTCTTTTAACGTGCCATATTTAATTTGGTACAGTAAATTTTCTTAAGTATAAAGACAAACAACTAATTTTAACTAATTATTTATGCAGAGATTAACACTAATTATATTACTCTGGGACTAAATTTAAAATCAAATTGAATCAATCATATATAATAAAAATAAAAACTATTCATCCATTCATTAAAAAGCTGAGACCGAATTTTTTTTAGATTTGGTACATATTACGTATATAATATATGTGACAAATGAAAATCAGCCAGATCGGAACTACATAAAATATAGCTCCCATAGAATATATTGTTCCGATAAATGGGGTCTATATAACTATTGCAATTTAATAGCGAGGAACGCAAAAATTTGGAAGCTACAGTACTTATTATATATATAATGTGTGCAGTGAAAATCATCAAAATTGGACCCAAATGATCGTATAGCCCCCATACAACATATTTTTCCAAAAAAAAAACTGGGTTAGGGCTATTTATCTTTAAATGAACAGGGTAAAATCATTAAACTTTGCAGAGTTTGTACTTATTGTGAATAAGGATCGGACACTTAAAGCCGTGATGCGTATTCATGAAAGTATAAACCCTTCGCTTTCCTTACTTGTTTATATTAACAAAGGCTTGCATACATACAACATAAATATAAATACATACCATACGATTAATGCAGAATGTTAACTCATGTGCGTTTCGAATTGAACCGCATAGTTCAATTAGTTGAACTATCGAATATCAGGCCCGCGCGCAGAAAATATCCGAGGGGGGATTTAAACTCGAGTTACGTAATCAATGAAAACAGATAAGAAATATATTTTCGGAGTACGGAAATTTTATTTTCAAAAGTTATATTTAGTTACAATTATTTAATAAATCAACTCTTCGAGGTACTGAAAAAAACTCTTTCAAAATTATTTTGCAGATCGATTTTGGCATCGCGATGTACATTGACCAAGCTCTGCCTTCCACCATTTCTTGTGAATATGATAACTCTATGAGCTTAAAAATGCACTTCCTGCACTTATATTAAAACAGATTTTCAAAAAATTTGGATGATTATAATGAGGAGCAGGTTAAAAGATTTCATCCGGATCTTCGGGCAATGTAAGGGAGGTTTTATAATATAATTTCAATGTAATAAATTGTTTTTTTTTTTTTTATATAATTAGGGTACTCAAAGCCCCCGTTTAAAATTTAAAGGTTTCAATTTTATCACATTACTAAAGAACTTTGAGCACTTGTTATCGTTTTGATCGGCTTTATTTATAAACATATTTAAATTATTTAAATAAATTACAAATTACCGGCTTGCAGTATCAAAGTTCCAAGCAAAAAAATTGGGATTATGACACTGCAGGGGAGTATGCCATGTCATCCAAAACAAATTAAAACAGACCCATTTAAGTTTTCTGATTAATCACAATATGATTACTCAGATTTACATTATGATTTATCAAATGGTGATTAACCAGGAATTTAATCAGTTTGAATAATCGATCATTATTTTTTGTGGACTAATTAATCAATAAAGGTTTAATTAAACAGCAAGCATATTCTATAATACGAAACCTAAAATACACTTCCGAATTTTAGTATTATTTAGAGTTAGTAACAGAAAATAAGTTCAACTTCAGTACTTGTACCTATACTCGTACCTTCGATGCCTAAGGTACTGACACTTGTACATACTTGTTCTGTTAATTGAGAATAAATGAATAGAGCTTGATGACGGGGGCCTATAAAAGTTGTTGACACAAATGTAACTTACGGGGTTTTGCGTTTGTGCGTTACGCGGTTTTGCAGTGTCATTAGTGTAAGAAATTCAAACCGAATTCAGCACTCTGCTTTTTTCAACTGAAAGGTTTTACTTTCAAACCAAATTTGAGGATGTAGTTCAAAAAGATGTAAATTTAAGTTCAAAGCCGTAAGTTTGCTGTTTTGGCGATCAGTAATAGAACCAGGTAGACCTCACATTAAGCCCTTCCAACTAGACATTCAAAAGAATTGATTTAGGTATACAAGGTGGCGCAAAAGTAAGCTTCCGCTGTTCAGCATATCGGTTGTGGCACGTGCAGTGTGTGCTGTTGCACCGTCTTGTTGGAACCACATGTTTTCCAATCCCAATTCATCAAGTTGCGAAAAAGAACTCGTTGATCATTGCTCTGTAGCGCTCACCATTCACAGTAACCGTTTGGCCCCGACCGAGTATTGGTCAAATAAATAGTCAGCAATATTCCGCGTTCTGGAGCAGTGTAGCGTAACATTGTTTATTAACGTGTATTTCGCGTGTGTTTACTACACAAATGTCAAAACAGAACTGACTTTAGGGGCCAATCGCAAAATTTATAGCATTTTCTGATAGGAGGATTACTTTTGCGCAGTAACCGTTTTTCACCGACCGAAATAAATAGTCAGCAATATTCCGCGTTCTGGAGCAGTGTAGCGTAACATTGTTTATTAACGTGTATTTCGCATGTGTTTACTACACAAATGTCAAAACAGAACTGACTTTAGGGGCCAATCGCAAAATTTATAGCATTTTCTGATAGGAGGATTACTTTTGCGCCACCCTGTATAAATCGTGAGTAACTGTTCAATTGTTTGACAGACTTTAATTAGTATGCCTCATAGTTGTTATACATTCAGCACTTTATACATATATGAAATTCTATGTCTAGCCACATAATGAAAATAATAATTTTAAACAAAAGCAATTAACGACACTGCTTTCGCAATCAACTAAATAAATGCTCAACTCTTATTGGTTAACGAGGTTTCTGCCTCGTTTATATACTAAATATCATTGGTTATGGTTGAGCTCTATTTGCTTTTAAAGAAGGTGGAGTGAAGCCTGCGCAGCAAGCACACGTGCGCTCTCTGGATTACTTTTCTATACACAAATACTGCCACATTATATAGGTATGTATATAATGTATTGCATGGAGTACTTGTGATGTGGTGAAAATAAGTTTCTCTACATCGTCGGTGGCACTACAAAACCGCTTAACGAATAAATGCAAAACCGCGTAAGTGATATCTCAGTTTTGCTGTTTTTCAACTACAACTTGCTTAATTTAAAGACGGATGATGACTTCATGGACAAAGTTCCCATCAAGATCAATTCTCTTAATTATTTTCGAATCCAAAATGTAGTTTTCTTGAATAAAAATGAATAGATATTAATGGCAGAGGGCTATGAGTTTTTTTGACACAAATGTAGGTTAAGCGGATTTGCATTTGTGTTTTACGCGGTTTCGCAGTGTCACCTACGATATGTATGTACGAGTATGTTTATATGGGAAAATTTTACACCATGTGCATATGAGCGTTTCTCGTTTAAGTCTTTTGATTTTTGTAGCTTTGTAGATATTATTGAGGCATGTGTATACACATTTCATGTTATATAGGGAAAATCTGTATACATAGAGAATTTCGGCTCTAAAATAAGGTTTTAAGGTTAAGGAAGAGACGAAGAACGAATTTAATGAAAAGTGTCATTTGCCCTCCCGTAATTTAGAAAACTTCAGCGATTTGTGAATTTTTAGATCAACCATTTCAAGCACTTTAAAAGATGTCATCAAAGAACACGCTCCGGAAAGAAAGAAAAAACGACTAGGCATGACAGTATCATTACATTTTTGAAACTTCTAAGATGCATTGTTAACGCGAATGAAGAAATCGCTGAGAAACTGTGACCTATATCTTCGACATCATCAACCCTTCTTGTCGCGATAAAAAAAATGATTTTTTGCAAAGCCTCGTCGTCTGTGACAGATTGCTCAGTTTGACTTTTCTGCTGTCGCTATTTCTTTACGAAAAGTTGTTAGAATTGGCCTCTGCGATTCACAGTACAACTGAGATAATATATTCTCTCCGCCAAATTCGAGAAACTGCAGATGAGTTTGTTTGGGAAAAATTTTCGATCTACATCGCAGTCAGTGGCGTAGTAAGGAGGGCATGGGGTGTCATCATGCCCCGGGGCCGCTCCCAAAGGGACGCCGAATGGTCCGCATAACAATAAATGGCTGAATGGTTTTTATTTGTATTATATTCATTGCTTCAATTTGATTCTAAATTTAGTCCCAGAGTAATATAATGAGTGTTAATCTCTATCATATTTATTAAGCCAATAGAATCCAAATCAACAGCTTTTAGAAATTTTCTCTGTCGAAATGGAACTTGCATCACGTCGCGTCCATCTTAAGAATGTAAGATATCCTTTATTTCGATATTTCGACAGGTTTTGGAGTTATCGACCAATATGTGAACCAGGGTGACCCAAAATGTATTGGTACAATTTTTGTATCAAACGAAAGTTGTTAATGAGTGCTGCAATAAACGATGTGATTATGTCCCGTATCTTAACTGGTTTCGGAGATACAAAGATTAAGACCGGACACAGTCTATTATAAGTTATGAGACGCAGCGAAGCGGGGGTGGTCTGCTAGTAGACTTTTATTTATCCAGCAACGTTTCATTATTTTTCCCCTAATTCTAATTCCAATTCGAGATATTGATATTTTTTTTAAATTAAAATACTATAAACTCAGCTTTTGAAAACGCATCTCTATTTAAAGTTCCAAAAATTGAGTAAATTAAATTAAAATGGAGTAATCAGTGTGACCAGGTTAGCCTTTTCGAAGCTAGATTTAGCCTTTTTTTTGTCCTTTAGCCTCATAATTTTGGTTTTAGCTTCGTGGCTTTTTTTAGACTTTTTTTACTCCAAACCTTTTCTGGTCCCAACACCATATTTTTCATATAAAATTAGAGTTAAATGAAGGTAGTATTGATAACAAAATACAGAAAATTATTCGTAAAAATTGTCAAAAATTTTTAACGGAGTTGATAACCCAACTGCGACAACGCCTACCTGATAATATGAACTCTTTACAAAAGATACATTGTTTTTTCAGTTGATAATTCTTTGAAAGTTACAAAGCCAGATGTACTTTCTCACTTTTAAGAAGAAAAGTCTACGTATTCTCCAAGTCAAATAACATTGATTGAGCTGCAGTGGCGAAAGCTAATAACCGTACAGTGGACAAGTATGACCTCTACCATTGAATTTTGGGCGGAAGTCCGAGAACATAAAAATTCATTAAACGAACCCCCTTTTTTAGAACTGGTCGAATTCGTATCTAGCTTTTTGGTATTACCCTTCAGTAATGCGGAGGTTGAAAGAATTTTTAGTGCCATGAACATTTTAAAAACTAAGTTAAGGAACAGATTAAAAATTAAAATGCCTAATTTGCTGCTTAATATTAGATGTTCGTTAAAACGTTTATTTAAATGTTGCACTGATTTTGAAATTACCGATGATCTCATCTCTATGATAAATACAAAAACTTTATACGCAGACTCGTACTCTTCTGAATAATCAGACGAAGAACTGACTTTCATTCTAAACCCATCTGCGAGTTCGAAATGCCCGATCTTAAAACAGAAATTTTTTTTCAAAAACCCATCCTCAAAGCTCGTTTCAGGAATTTCATTTCTTAGAATACGGTTGAAGAACGCTTCAATGTAGAACTTGTTTCAAAAACCCCTATCTTAGTTAACGGAGAATATGTTGGATTGACGTTGAGAAAGGGCGTTTACGAGACAAAATCCGAACTCTAAATAGGCGGGTTTTTGAAAATCAATCTTCAAACCAATTTTGCTACGGGCCATTTTTCATTCGGCTTCTCGGTTTAGGGCGTTTTCGTTTCAATTCATTTTCTTACTTAGGCCCTAATGCATAATTTCAAGTAAGTACAGACAGGACAAATATACATCGATATAAACAGTGCTGGCGTGATGGATTATAAAACAGTACGATGAGAAGACTTATCTTCACCACCCAAGGTTGTTTATTTTACATGACGGAAAGATTTCTTGAAGCATTATATTGCTGTAGAGATTTTTTAAATTAGGAAATTAAAAACGGTAATTTTTAGGCCATGCGATGCTTTCAGCGTAATGTCTTTGTAAATAATGTCATATTTTGCTTAAAATTGGAATTTTTCAGCTCTTCTGATTCATTAGACGAAGAAACTATTATATAAGTAATTAGTTTGTATTTATCAAGGAAAATGTGCCTGATGTGTTGAAACAAGAATAGTTCCTTCAAGTTATGTCTACAGTTTTGTATACAAACAGTTTAAACTAAAATAAACAAGTAAGGAAGTCTAAGTTCGGGTGGAACCGAACATTATATACCTAGTAGTGATCTATTATGTCATCCCAATTTACGCAGGTCTATTTTAATACTTTCAGTTCGTATTTGCGTTCAAATAGACATACGGACATACAGAAAGACGTATCGAGAGACGGACATGGCTACATCGACTCAGCTCATCCTCCTGATCATTTCAGTATACTTTTTGATGGGACTATCTCTTTTTCTTCTCATACGTACAAAGATTTCATGTTCATGAAAGGTATGAAAATCAAAAAAGATATACAACTTCGCTTTTGCAGTGGGGTATTTTAGTTTTCATCCTGAACGTTTTGATATACATTAATAAATATATATCCCGATTCGTTTATGCCGAATGAAGTAATTTACCTTGTGTGCGTAACAAAAATAGATATAAAAAAGGGTGTCTTTTATAGGCGCCAAAGAACTCAACCGATCTTTATGAAATGTTCACATAATATACTTGGGCTCACTGGGTGCAGCATAGACAATATATAGTATTGGAAAAGTAGGCGCAGCCACGTACCCAGGCTATATAAAGTTTCAATTCGTCATAATTCCGAACTTTTTTGGTCTAAATTAATGAAATTTGGATATATGTGTCACTTAGTCAATATCTACATAATTTTTCAAAAGTGGGCGGTGCCACGCCCACATATTTTGGGTTTTGTTTTGCTCTTGAAATTTCACGATATGTTCAGGATTTCGCTGGGCACGACACAGTCTGCATATAGCTTTTGGAAAAGCCCCAGTTTATATAAAGCTGCAGTTCGGTATAGTTAGGAGTTTATTTGATTCAAGTTAATGACATTTTATATATAGATGTGTCCTATGTATCAAAACGTCAAAACAACGTCTACCGGGCTTGCTAGTATATTATAAAATAGAGAAAGAAAACAACGAACTTCAGCATTCTTTTGTAAAACTGAGAGACTAGTTTGCATTCAAATAGACAGACGGACAGACAAACAGACGGACGGAGAGACGGGCATGGCTAAATCGACTCCACTCATCGTACTGATCATTTTAGTCAACTTTTCTCTTCTTGTTCTCATTTTTTAGTGTTTATGAAAGTTATGAAAATCAAAAAAGATATATAAATTAATTACGTGCCCAAATATGTTGCTTGTGTGTTTCCCGATTTGGCTAATTTTTGGCAGGAGTATAATACATACTAAGAAGCAGCTGACCAATTTTCATTGAAATATCAAGATAGAATTAGAAGCGATTGCCCTTGAAAATAGCAGAAATTTTATGCTGAAAAGTGGGCGGCGCCACGCCTACTTCTACGAAATTGAAAAAATTTGTTTGCAGCCGAGTTTTTCTTAAAAAACTTATTATGTGTGCAAAATCTAATTAATATAACTTGCTTAGTTGTAGAAATATCGCTCTTTAAATTTTACAAAAAAAGTTTTCAGAACTATGTTAAAAAACTGGGCGTGGACATTAACCGATTTCGCCCAATTTTACAGCAAAACAGTTACCTTTATATATAGAACATTATCACCACAAATAAATTTTTGGCGGAGTTATGGCATAAAAAGTTTTGTGGAATAGTCCACTATAAAAGGGGCGGGGCCACGCCCATTTTCGAAAATTTTGAGTTTTTGTTTTTTTTGTTTACGGAAACTTTAAAAGTGAAATATAAATGATGTAAAGCTATTTTAGGCAAAGTTATTGCCTATTTAATATATCTACGATCCTCTTCAAAATCTTTCATATAAAAGTGGGCGTGGACCTTAACCGATCTCGCTCATTTTTTCCTGGAACATTCCTTGCATACCTGAAAACCTTCGTGCTGAATTTCGTTTCGATATCTTGAACGGTTTTTGATTTATGATTAATATTATTTCTAAATTTGACTTAATCAAAAGTGGGCGGTGCCACTCCTATTTTCAAAAATTTCTTAAAAAATGTGTTTTATTCCTCAATCTCCATGTATTCACCAAATTTTATCCTTTTATCCTTATAGGTGTATTATGTACTGAGTAATCACTTTTTTTGTGTTTTCGAAAATATTCTATATATAAAAAGTGGGCGTGGTTATTATCCGATTTCGCCCATTTTAAATAGCGCTCGGGGATAAGTGCCAAGGAACCCGCATACCAAATTTCATTAAGATATCTCAAAATTTACTCAAGTTATCGTGTTCACAGACGGACGGACGGACATGGCTTTATCAATTTCTCTTTTCGTCCTGAACATTTTGATATATATAAGTCAATATCTATCTGGATCCGTTAATGACGTTACGTACTGCCGTTACGCGACTAAAGTTAATATACCTTGTGTGCGAAGCCTACTAGGTATAAAAATTTGAAATGGATTTCGTAAAAAAATGTCTGACTTTTTTTAGCTTCCTTTTTTCCTTGATTTTAGCCTTTTCTAACCTTTTCTTTTGCCGATATAGCCTCTTTTTTTTCTATTACCTGGTCACACTGGGAGTAATTTTGAATATAAACACAATTTTTTTTTGTTTTTTTTTTTAAATTTGGTAATATATTCTCTGATGCTTTTTAGGGAAATTATTTTGATGTGCCTCTACTAAATGAAAAACATCTGCTTTTCTGTTTCGAATGCAGTCCCCTTCTCATTTAAATTTGTTGCAAGATTTGTCGCCCTTTCTGCCGCGTCTTTGACACAATGATTTTTTCACTACAGTTTCAGCGCGAAGGTAATTTCCGTTGTTTATCCAGCAAATGATACTTTTTCAGGAAGGGCTTATAGCCGGATATATCCGATGGATCCATATATAAAGCCTCAAAAAAATGTATTATTGAAACATTTATTGAGTCCAAAGCAGTCTTTAACCTCTTCCAACTTTCACTCTTGCTTAATTTAGCAACTATTAGTCTATTGGTTTCGTTACTCACACTTCTGTCGGAAAATGCAAGATGAGTGTTTCTGACAAATACCACATGTGTCGACTGAATGCACTCAAAACTCCTCTTGAGTTAAAATGACTGATGCTATCATATTGGACCAAATTTTTAATAAGCATGGGAAAAGCAGCTGTTTGAAGGCAATGAAACCAATAATTCACTTGGTGGCACTAAATACTTTCAAGTCCTGTAGGCCTTTTAGCTATTATCCTGCAAAATGAGGGAATGATGATGAAGATGCCTGTTAAAACCAAAACTATATGTAGTGGGTAATTAAGTCACCTGTGAAATAAGACTGATCTCGAAACAGGTAGGAAACTTAAGGAGTAGATGCCTTTTCCCATGAACCGTGTTCGCGACACTGCTCAAGGTACCTTTATTTAAAAAAAAAAGACCCCCTTGAGTTCAATAACTTCTCTTCAAGAAATAGTAGCACCATATTAGCGAAATAATTGTATGGTGGCCCACTTGAAGTTAATTCGAATGGATATTTTAACAAGAGTTTTGAAACGTCCTAAATAAAGAACTTCTCTGTGCAGCTTTCTTTCTAGAATGATTGCGCTCTCGTTGCTTATGTATTTCCATTCTAGAAATCCATTATCTACAAAGTCCTAAACTTATTGTAGGTCGCAACAGAAAAACATATGATTTTTTAGGTAGTAGAGGTATGCCCAGGCGGTTAGATGACCATTTAAAGAAGAAGAAAGAGGTACACCAAAGGCAATATCCCAACACGGTATCATAGAAAAAATTTTATATCCTCAAAATAACTTTTTTTAACTTAATTTAATTTAAAAATTTTCAAAAACCGGACCTTAAAAAAAATTACCGGCATCCCAAAAACCCTGGGGGATAAATCTAATTTTTTAAAAAACTGAAGATTTAGGCAATGTTGGTAACTTTCGCGTAGGTCATACAAAAAAAGTGATTGTGCCATTCCACAAAAGTGGATATAGCTATTTTTCCTCGCAAGAAACTGTAGCTTTTATTTAAAAGAACTAAATCCGTCATAAAACATTTTCTTAAGTCGGGGTTTTCGGTGTAGCGGTCTCGGTTTTCGCAAAAGTCAAACTCTTTTTCATCTTATTTGTTCTACTTGATTTTATTTTCATATTCTGTAGCCGGAGAAATTCCAGAAATTCAGAAAAAAACTCATCTAATATACATCGTTTTATATGGATTTCACGTAGATTTATATTCAATAATATAATCCTGGCAATCATTAAAGATTCACGGTGCAAAATACGTAGCTGCTTTCAAAATGCATAACGTGTTCCAAGCACGCAATATTTCGCATATTATGGAAAAATTCGAGGAGACTGTCTCCTTGAGTACACTTGAGTCAATAGAGCAGAGGTCCTTTGATCCCATAGATAAGATTTTGATTAAAAAAATTAATAAATGTATGGCGCGATATACAACAGGTATATCATCATAAACCTCCTAAGACTCTTTTGTGCTGAGCTTCTCTTCCAATTTGTGGTGTGCCGATTTGATTTTTTTAGAAATTGGCGGGGCCTAACGTTTTTTACCGACTCCAAACGGCATCTATAAAGGCGATGAATTTTTGCTGAGAAGCCTTCCATGGCAGAAAGATACTCGGAGAGTTTGCCAAACCACTGCCGACCACGTTTTGAAAAAACTGTTTCAAACCACTCTTGATGTCCCGGACTCGAACTTTGAACCTACGGTGTGGTAGGCCGGTAATACTAACAATTTCCGTTTTAATAAAATATATATTTTTGCATTTAATATAGTCCTTTCGATACTATACACAATGTTCATACATTTTTTGGACACATATCCTAGCAGAATCCATGTTAATCCACTTTGATACATATTCTATATAGATTTCCTTTAGATTCATGTCCCATTTCCTTATATAAATCCGTGTCCATCAAAATACGGTAATCCTGGGTAGGGGCCACATCCATGCATTAGCCATTCACTTCACTACCTTTTACGACTCTTAAATGGGTTCTGGCCTTCTACTCGGCTATCGAAAACTCTATTCAAATATGAAGCTTTAAATTCCAAGAATGGCTTATAACGAGCATATCACCACGAATTGAAGAATCTCAGTGTAAAAGTCATCGCACTTGCATTATACTTTCTATTAAAAAGTAGCGACTAAAAGCTGAAGCTTAAGTCTTATGTTCAAACGAAAACCCTTTTTTGGGTGGTGTTTTTGTATCTAGAGAATCTTAAAAGGGGCCCACGTAGGCAAAGGAAAATACAAATTTTAATCAAACCCAAATTTGTATGAAATTTCCCATAGATAATTTTACAATTTTTTTCAACGCATATCAACTGATGAAATATCTCATACATACGAGTACAGAACCACCTCGTATAATACCAGCCTGTATTTTATAGTATAAGTAGGTAAACGATAATTTAGAACGCAGACGGTGGGAGTAGTTGTAAAACTTGATCAAAAATAACAACGATAAATAAATTTTAAAGACTACCTTTATATTATTTTTATTGCTACCAACAAAAAAGCAATTGCAATTGTGATTATCGAGGTTTAAGGTGCGTATGTACATATTTTACAGATATGCTGTGTAATATGGGTGGCGATATGTCAAGTTTAAAGTTTTTAGCTCATCGGAAAGTTACCGTTTTCACCTATCTCGATAAGCGCGCCACCGGAATTTTATTTCAACAAACCATACTGTGATCTCATCCTGACCTATGTGCTAAGCTTAAAATCCCTAGGTCACCAGGAAGTTAGTTAAAAATCGATCGCTTGATTCCCAATTTAATACGAATTTTTAAAATAGGTAGATCCGGGAGCCACCTATTGAATTTTTTTGATCAAATATTGCATTGTGACCGGGTTCTGAACTATGTGGAAAAGTTAAAATGGTCAATATTTAAACTTTTTTCACCGTACAATAACAATAAACATCTCGAAAGATGACTTTTCTCAATTTGTATTCCATATCACTGTTTTCTTTCTGAGCCATCAAAAGCATCATATCAATAATTATTTATAACCTTTCCATTATGACGATTTCAATAAAGCTAATGAGTCAGATTCCTACCGCCGATCATCTATAAGTTACTCACATCTGTAATTAACGACAGCTGGCAAGACTACGGTACGAAGGAAGAAGACAAGAGAAAAAGAGATCAGATGAGCGGATTGAATTTTTGCCGAGGATCAATTAAAACTTGAATTTTGCATTTAATTAACTATTCTTTAAATTATTCATTAAACTTTAATATCTAAATCAAACGGATTTTTATTTTGAACGATACTTTCACACATCCCTTCCTCAACTTGAAACGATCTGATTGTATTGTCTAGAAGCACAGATGGGATTATTGTTTAGGGGCCCGAGCAGTCTTAATGCGGCTCTGGGGGAGGTATATTCTAAGTGTCGAACACATTGAAGTTGGAAACAAGAATAAATAAAAAAAAAAATATAAAACTATAAACGGTTTCATAATGTTCTATAAATACTTGATTGTTTACCTCATTGTAGGAAGATATTACTGACAGTGAAGAATTTTCTAATCGGAATAGTAATGTTTCGTGTATCTATAATTTATACACTTCAACTTTTTAGTATATAAGGCTTCGTTTGAAAATGTTGCCCTTGTGAGGTAATGGTAAGCACATCCTCAAAGATTCAAGGTAGGGATACCGTAGAGACAGTCAGAATCCGTGCACTATTTCCCCCTTGTTTCTATGCCCCTAGACTAAGTTTTTTGTAAACAAATTGAACTTATTTTATAGAGATATCAGCAATGAAAGTATTGATTTTGGACGGGCGTTACTATGGTGATCTAATAGTTTCTTAATTTCATCCAAAAACATGGCTAAAGTTAAATCGAGTTATTTTTTAAAAATATCTTCCGCGATACAATTTTACTGAACTTTGCTTCAAAAACAAAAGAATTAGACATTCTGACGCCGACTACGGGAAGTTGCAAGTCTGCCAAAACAGAACTGCTACCGGATCTCTTCTTTTGTGAGCTGAGTCTCACCTTCTTCAAGAGGCTAAAATCCTCCACGATAGGGAGAACGCCGAATTATTGAGTGGACGGTTTCTACTGACCTGCCATAATCCGTTTGACCTGCGGGACCACAGGTGGGCTCTAAATGACCTCCACATCGAGTCGGTGGATACCCCCCTCAGATCTCGGCCTGTGAACTTCATCATTGACATCCAACCACTTGAAAAGCCGAAGAAGGGAGCGTCTACCCGAGGGAGATGAGCTTTTCGGCTAAATTTTCCACTTAACTTTCAAATAAATTTTTCGATTGGATCAGAATTTTTTTTTAGCGAACAATTCTGTTCTTTGACTACGATGGTGGGGAAATTTTAATTACCCGCTTTGTTTTATTTTAACCCTCTAACAGGTCAATTTTTGTTTAAAATAAAATTTGATATAATGATGAAATAAAATGATTTGTAATTGCCTGTTAATCAAATCAAAATTAATTTTTTTACATAATGCACAAAATTTTTCAACGAGAATCAGTACATCTTCACTCTGCTACCACTTACAATTATACAATCAAGGTTGTGACATAGATAAAATATTTGGCGAAGATTATGCGTCAATAATTATAGAAAAAAATTAGAGGTATACGTGTTATTTCTATTTAATTTAACCCCGCCTAGAGGCGCTCTTGCCGGTTATAGGGTGAATATATCGATGGGTGAGTGCAAACTCATGTTGTGTGACTCTATCGATTTCATCATCGTCATCATTTCTGTGGCAATAAGGTAAAGAAACCAAAGCCAGAATTTTTGAGCAAAAGCCGTGAAAATTTGTGTGATAAGAGATTTATGTACGGAGAACTATGTATCTTGAGTTTGGCTTTTCTCGCTCATTGACACAGATTTGTTGGACGTTAACCGCCTAGGCGATTCTGGCCGTTGCGTATCAAAGCACGCCAGTCGTCCCTTTTCATCGATAACTGGCGCCGATTGGAAACAACAAGAAAGTTCAAGTTATCCTCTACCTGCTCTTTCCAAATCAGTCGAGGCCTCCCCTTCCAAGGGCCTCCTCATCTTCTCTCGACACTGTCCATCATTCCTAGCGTGATCTTTGTCCGTCTAGGGAGGACTCTACTTCTCAGTCCAAAGTATAAGTTCCATGTTATCGCGGGTTCACAAATGAACAAAGTCCCTTACAATTTCTAGATGTTACTTTTAACGGTGACGTGGCTGCCAAGGTGCAGCTGCGCATATTTCTTCTTTGATGACAGCAAATAATTCGTCTTTTCCTAGTTCACTGCAAGACCCACTTTCTGCGCTTCTCTATCCAGGCCAGAGAAGGCAACACTTACGGCGCAGTTTTTAAGCCCAATCATTTCAACATTATCCCCTTATGACAGCAATTGCACGCTCTTCTAATAGAATGGACCATTGCGGTTCAGTTCTGCTGCTCGAATTATTTTCTCAATCATCAAGATCCAATCAGCCTGCCTACGATGGTCGTTGGTCTGTCGTATAATACGTTGGATATATTCTTAAATGCGATTTTAACCGTTTAAGCCAATTGTTTTGAAAACAGTCCTGTTTCTGGTTGCCATCCATGGAAAGACATCCACTCAAAAGAGTCATATGCGTTTTTTGGATTGCTAATACATGTAGGCGCCTGTAAGTCCTGGGACGAGGAGCTCGTTGATTTGGGGAAGGCCGACAACCGTCCAATTTATACGGCAGCAGTTACTGCGATTTTTACGATTCGACGATTTTCGAACACATCAAGAGAGACTGGCTTCAGATAAAATTGCTGCCACTCTGCTCATTTGACTGTAGACGAACAGCTAGTGACCACGCGAGGACGTTGTTCGTTCAGTCAATATTTACCGTCAAAACGAGAAAGTACGGAATCAAGATATTTTGGTGCTGTGACGCAACAAAAAGTTATCCTCTGAAAGGCATAATATATATTGGTCAACCGAATGCAGACAGAGCACAAAATTACGCAATGTCTCTGGTAAACCGAATAACCGAGCCATGACTTCGAAAAGGTAAATGTTTACTTTGATTGATATTATAGCTTTTCACTTATTGTTTACTCATAAAAATTTAACAGGACGAAACATAACTATAGATAACTTTTTCACAAGTATTGAGTTAGCTGAGAAAATGCTAACACAAAACACTACTATTGTAGGTACAATGCAGAAGAATCAGCAGATAAAATCAAAGCTGTAAAAGGAAGGCTGCCGGAAACTAGCCTCTTTTGCTTCACCAAAGATATGACGGCGGTTAGTTATATCCCAAAAAAGGAGAGAATGTTATTTTAAAAAGTATAGTAAAAGTGAGTAGGCGTTGTTCTTTAGACTTGGGAACTAGCTTCTGAGCATGTTTCACAATCTTTTATTTCACAGAAAATAAGATTCCTCATCGTATTGTACCACTCCAATGTTAGTGGAATCTTAAAAACCCTTGTTTATCTTCCGAAGTGAATCAATCGTTCTTAAAGTACACGTAACTGGTCCTACATGGGGTGGATATCACAAATTCTGTCATAAAACTTCTTGTGGAAACAAGAAGAAATATTTTTAGTCCACGAACGATTTAGACTATGAAAAATGTTAGAACATTTTGAAATAGTATTTCCTGATTTCCTTTGATTAAATTTGAGCAAAATTCTTTGGCGAAGTACCACGAAATAATTATTACATAAAAGAAGGGAACCGTTGTTTGAAATGTTTCGAAATATATCGGCGTAGTTACCATAGTATATGTCTACTAGCAGCGCAACTTACTCCGAATCTGCACACATAGACAAACCACACAGGGTGCGTTGTATTCAATAATTAAACCATCAAATTTAAATACTGTAATATTGGACGTGAAGACATAAAAACCCCAAACTATTGAACATAAAGCAGTTATAATACCTTATCAGTTTCTACAGAATGTAAATTTCAGTTTAAATTGAAATTTTTAGTTGTAGTTTTTACTTTTAAACAACTCTGAACGCGATTTCCTTCATTCCACTCTCTCGGAGTACCTTCATCTACTGCCTTCCACTCCGATTCGCAAAAGAAGATGCCAAACTAGTAGGAGTAAACAATGGTGGTTACTGTGTCTCACGTTTGCAGCGATTTTATGATTTTTACAACACATTTAAAAAAAAAAACCAGTCGTACCTACTTTGATTTGGTGCTTTAGTTTTGTCGCACAAATTTTTTAGTTAGCCTGAGAAGTGTAATTAATTGGTTTTAATGAACCATCAAAACAGTTTTTTTGTTTCATATTTGTTACAACTAATATATCGCCTTCATCAATAAAAACAAATACAAAATTTAAGACGTGTACACCAAAGTTTATTTAGTTATGTTTAGCAGAAAGACTTTTGGTGCTTTAGTTTTGTCGTACACTGTAACTAAGTAAAAGATTGGGGAAAAAATAATGAAACGTTGCTAGATAAATATAAGTATACTAGCAGACCGCCCACGCTTCGCTGCGTCTCAGAACTTATGTATAACAGACTGTGTCCGGGCTTAATCATTGTATATCCGAAACCAGTTAAGATATGGGACTTAATCACATCGCTTATTGCAGCACTCATTATCACCTTTCTGTTGATACCCATATTGTACAAATACAGTTTGGCTCACCCTGGCGATAACTCCGAAACCGGGCGAGATATCGAATTAAAGGATAGCTTAAATATTAAGACAGACGTGACGTGATGCTAGTTCCATTCAGACAGACCAAAGTTCTGGATTCTGTTGGCTCAATAATGATACCTCCTATATTTAAGCAATCAATTATAATAAAAATAAAAACCATTCAGGCATTTATTGTTTTGCGGACCATTTGGCGACCTTTGTGAGTAGCGCCCGGGACATGATGACACCCCATGCCCCCCTCACTACGCCACTGATAATGTGGCTTAACCCTCAGTACCGACTTGGGAGTCTGAGAGACACCAGTAAAAAGATAAAAATGTTTGCCTTGTTGTACGATGTATATAAATACGGTTTGAAACAACAAGCATAAACAAGATTTACTTTTAACTGAAGTAGGTTTACAAAAAAGACCAGAAATTCACATCAATCGCCTATAATATTGCTAGCAATCGGAGTATTATGAGATGCTAAGGAGGCCCTACGAAATTGCTGAAGGTTCTCAACAACATCCACATAGTCAGTGAGTTCCTTTATTACCTCCCGCTAAACACCGTTAGTTCTCCAGCATATGCGAGAGAAGCCATAGCGGCTCCAACTGCCAACTGGATACTGCAATGTCAATGTAGTCAGCGGCTATTATTATTTTTATAGAAATTTAAATTCTGAAATCTCTACAATAGCCCAATGGTTGCTCTCGTCTTAACAAATGTACATATCGCCGGTGAATGTGCAAAGCTTATAACAATTATCCAAACCGAGTAACCAACATTTTGGCTTCTGCTCTCATCTTTTCATTTAATCTCAAGAAAACCATATGTTCAAAGAAAAGAAAGAAAATTAAAGAATTTGTAGTTGAAAAAAGCGCTTAATGAGATATCGCTTATACGGTTTGCAAAAAATATATGCATTTATTTCATCCTAATTAAATTCACACAATTTTTATGAAGGTTATCAAATTGACTGCTCGAAATAATTACCTTTGTCCCGTTTATAAAAAAGTGTACATACATACACATGTATCTACCAATGACACAAAAGTGTAATTAAATATGTATCTAGGTTCAATGTCGAAACACCTTCGTTTCCGGTACCAATATTTAAACCTTGGTGAGGTAATTTGCGAAAGAAATCATGTCATCGGTACAATATTTTCAAATGTTAATTGTCCTTGAGTGGCACATTGTGACAGCAATGACAACGGTGACATCAAATATAGTATTTCCATTACAATCCGAGTACCCGTTGAATTCAATACCATATTACGCCATAAAAACTTTTTAATTTTCATCCATCAACTTTTATATGTCTAAATAAAATCAAAGCAAATTTCCATATTCTCTTCATGGAGTAATTGCCGCCCACCGCAGAAATAAACCTCGGTCATTATATTTTAAAATACTTACTGTGTTTCACCCACCAGGCGCCAGCTTCTGTTTTGTTCTTTAATTTTAAATGCGCGGCTAAAAGTGTCACCTCGAATTAGATAATTGTATATTTACCTACTCATCCCCTGACGCAAGTAAGACAAATGATACGCCATCTAATACTAGAATACATACAAACATATTCACGTACTGTGCAGAGAAGTATCTAATTGGCCAAATAAGAACTAGTTCGGCAACTCCTTTAATTCAGTTTTTGAAAGAAAAAATGATTCTCCTTATGCTGTTCTTTAAAGGAAAACATTAATTAATTCAATTTGAATGTTTATATTTATTTATTTATATAAAAATCAAAGCATTGGAGCTGTGGTCTGATGCACTACCTATGTAAATGCCCTATCACATAACATCTGTAAGAAAAAGAAATCAGTCTGTTACAATTTCAATACATATATGTACGAGGTGTGTTAAAAAAGTATCGCGAATTTTGTGTTTTTTCAAAAATTATTTATTTATTCATGAATATCTATTTTGTCCCCTTCAAAGTAATCCCCATGAGATATTATACACTTGTGCCAACGGTTTTTCCAATCTTCGAAGCACTTCAAAAAATCATTTTTTTGTATCTTGTTCAGCTCCTCCTTCGATGCCGTCTTTATCTCGTCAAGAGAAGCGTAACGTCGTCCTTTCATGGGCCTCTTCAGTTTAGGGAACAAGAAAAAGTCACAGGGGGCCAGATCATTAGTGTGTTGTTTTTGGCCAAAAAGTCGCGCACAAGCAACGATGCGTGAGCAGGGGCGTTATCGTGGTGCAAAAGCCAATTTTTGTTCTTCCACAAATCCGGGCGTTTCTGGCGGATTGCTTCGCGCAAATTGCGCATAACTTGCAGGTAATTTTCCTTATTGACCGTTCTTCCCTGTGGCAAGAACTCATGATGCACCACGCCCCTGCAATCGAAGAAAACTGTCAGCAAAACTTTCACATGCGACCGAACTTGGCGCGCTTTTTTCGGTCTTGGTTCGTGCGGAAGCTTCCATTGAGATGATTGAGCTTTGGTTTCCACGTCATAACCATAAACCCACGATTCGTCACCAGTTATGCCCCTCTGGAGCAAATTTGGGTCGTCGCGGACAGAGTTTAACATCTGATTAGCAATGTTCATGCGATGCTGTTTTTGGTCATAATTGAGCAATTTTGGTACGAATTTCGCGTAAAAATCGAAGACGATGCAAAACACGTGCAAGCAAAGCAGCTGTCAACAATTAACTGAACATTCAAAATGGCCGAGCTTGTCGGCATAAGTGAGAGACATGAGTACCAACATAACGCCACAAAAAATTCGAAATTCGAATATACGTAACCAGCGAAAATTCAAAATTCGCGATACTTTTTGAACACACCTTATATAGAAAAGAAATTGAGCCTCTTTTTATTTGCACCACTGTAACCAGCATTAATAGTTTAACTTCGGTAAAATCGCTGAACATTTCATAAAATTCAATGCAGCGGATTTAGAGTGATGCAAACATAAATATCGATCGAACTTCGGCTTCGGCCACCAGCTTCCAGGGTGTATGTTTGCACTAGAAATAATATGTAGAATGTGGTTCGGAACTAATACAGAACTATAGAAAAGATAATGGGGGGAGGCGGACAATTTTCACCAAAAGCAATATCGCCATGCTAATGTGCCAGTTTATTGTATGTAACAGAATTTGAAGACCACTAGGTTGTTCCGAATGCACTACAAGCGGACCAGTTCAGAACTAGAAAATTTTTCCTATAGGGAATATAACTTATTGTATGTACAGTTGTCCACAAAATAATAGGAGCGCTCGTCTGAAAAAGGATAATGCTGCAGCAAGTAACCAGAGCGATACAATAGGGGTGAGGTTTATTTTAGTGTAGTTTTGATAATTTCTTGACATCCTCTTTAGTGGTTTGCACAAAAAATAGGGGTTGTTTCAAAAAATAAATGGGTTTAAAAAATTGTGTTTCCTAAACAATGTGTTACATTTTTCTCCAGTGGGCCTCGCCAGCTCGTCAACGCCAAAGTTCCCTTCTTCACAACTGTGGCATGGTATCCACGTAACTCCTATGGGGCACATCGATGCTGGTCCCTTTATCGACTGTCTATATTCGATTTCTTCGATGCAGTATTTTTTCCCTGAAGGTATATGATAGCTGTTCGACTATCGGAGGGAATCAAGAGAGCTATAGAGACTAGTAATACCTTCCTGAAACTATCTTCGACATGCCTATTCTACTTTAGCTCTCTGAGTAGATGTAAATATCTAAAGATATTGTGGTCAACCGAACCAAAATTGAATTACTTGGTTGTGTACAGGCTCTAGAAGATTTCCACCCAATACGGAATATAATAACTAATTCATAGTGTGTGGAAGTATTTCTTATAGTGGAGTTGGTTCAATAAACTTCATTGCAGGCATCATGGATCAAAGGGCATATGTAAAAATATTATGTTACCCTATGCTACATATAATATGGCCTTGAATTTGACATATAAAAAGGATAATGATTCTAAACTATTGAGAAAGTCCGCAAATGAGTGGTAAAGGATGAGCAACGTTGAAGTGATGCATTGGCCTCTTCTTCTCTAAATGGCCTGGGCGATTTTGACCGTCCAACATAGTTCGCCAGTCATTTCTTCGTTTCGCCAACTGGCGCCAATTGGAAACACCGCGGGATCGCAAATCGGTCTCCACTTGGTCCTTCCATCGGAGTGGTGGTCTCCCTCTCCCTCTGCTTCCACCGGCGGGTGCCGATAAGAATACCTTCTGGGCTGGAGCATCTTCGCTCATTCGCACTACGTGGCCTAGCAAGCGAATCCGCTGTGTTTTAATTCGCTGAACTATGTCGGCGTCTGCGTAAAGTTCATACAGCTCATCATTAAATCTTTTTCGGTACTCGCCGTCGCCAACGCGTAGAGGTCCACAAATCTTTCGAAGAACCTTTCTCTCGAATACTCCCAGAGCCGCCTCATCAGATGTTGTTAGTGTCCACGCTTCTGCACCATATAGCATAACGGGTGCGATGAGTAACTTATAGAGTGTTATTTTCGTTCGTCGAGAGAGGACTTTACTTTTCAATTGCCTACTCAGTCCGAAGTAGCATTTGTTTGCAAGAGTAATTCCTCGTCGGATTACTAGGCTAACATTATTGTTGGTGTTAATGCTGGTTCCCAGGTAAACGAAGTGCTTTACTATTTCGAAATTATTGCTGCCAACAGTGGCTTGGTTGCCAAGGCGCGAATACGCTGACTCTTTGCATGTTGACAGAAGGTACTTCATTTTGCCCTCGTTCACCATCAAACCTAGTTTCTCCGCTTCTTTTTCTAATTTGGAGTAAGCCGAAGTTACGGCGCGGTTGTTAAGGCCAATAATATCAATATCGTCAGCATATGCCAACAGTTGCACGCTTTTATAAAATATTGTTCCAGCGCGGTTAAGTTCTGCAGGTTGTATTATTTTCTCCAGCATTAAATTAAAGAAATCGCACGACACGGGGTCAACCTGTCTGAAACCTCCTTTTGCGGGAAACCAAATTCAGACATAGCGGCATATAGGCAGCTACTTTTCGTGCTATCGAAAGCGGCTTTAAAATCAACAAAGAGATGATGTGTGTCGATTCTTTTTTCACGGGTTTTTTCCAAGATTTGGCGTATTGTAAAAATTTGGTCGATGGTAGATTTACCAGGTCTGAGGCCACACTGATAAGGTCCAATCAGTCTGTTCACATCAGGCTTCAGTCTTTGGCACAATACGCTTGATAGGAACTTATATGCGATATTCAAAAGGCTGATTCCGCGATAGTTGGCGCAGTTTGCAGGATCGCCCTTCTTGTGGATTGGGCAGAGAACACTTAGATTCCAATCTTCAGGCATGCATTCATCCAACCATATTCTGCATAGAAGCTGATGAATGCGCCTTATCAGCTCCTCGCCTCCGTGTTTGAATAGCTCAGCAGGCAAACCATCAGCGCCAGCTGCTTTATTGTTTTTCAGTCGGGCTGTTGCTATTCGCACTTCATTATAGTCGGGTTGTGGAACGTCAATTCCATCATCGATTGTGGGCTCCGGTTCGGCATGTTCTCTGGTTTCTTGCTCAGTTTTTCCATTTAAAAGGGCAGAGAAGTGATCCCTCCATATTCTGAGTGCTCTCTGAACATCGGCCACCAGCTCGACGTTCTCATTCTTACAGGAGTTTGCCCGGGGTTTAAAACCTTCTGTCATTCGCCGAATTTTTTGATGGAATTTTCGGGCATTATTCCCGTTGGCCAGCATCTCAAGCTCCTTTATTTCACGCTTTTCTGCCTCTCTTTTTTTTCGCCCGAAAAAGCCGCCTCGCTTCCCTCTTCAACTCGCGGTAGTGTTCACACACACTCCTCGTTGCATTCGATCTCAGCGTTGCCTCGTAGGCTTCGTCCTTTCTTTTCGTTGCATTGGCCTGCTCATGGAAAATATATGGACTGTTATAAAAAAGTGTTGGTGAACGGAAGTCAAGCCATTCAAATGATCGGCTTCCATGCCTTGAGTTCTAAGGCGTTTTGTTACATTCCACTTCTCATCAATGCATTGATTTCCTCTTCCCACTAGAGTAAAATACAACACATTATTAAAAAAAGACAAATCAAATGTCTGCTAAATCATATACATATTCCTTTTGCGTTTAAAGTTTATTGCAATACTGTTCAAATAAATTTCGGTTTTCTGGAACACTCGTATTTTTTGTGCAAACCAATAAGGAGGACGTCAAACAACTCGTGTCGATTACTGGTGTTTCAGGAAAGTTGTGCATACATTTTTCAGACTGGCATTCTTATTATTTTGTGGACAACCGTATTTATAATACTATGTTCGTCATCCTACGATAACCACATAAGCGTAGATAACCTATTTTCAGGCTTTTAGATATGATGAACTCTGAGTTCCTTTTTGTTGAACTCATCCTAAATTTTATTAACTTCCCCATTATCTCTCTTACTTTTCTGAGTTTGTTTATATATATGTACATATGTACATACGTACAATATTTGTGGGTATTTTGTATTTTTAAAATGTCACTAGCATTATAAGCAAATTTTTGCGGCAGTTTGAAAACTGTAGCAGGAGGAATGAAGGAAGGTCGACTGAAAGTTGAACTTTTTTGTGCATAAGTAAATAGACGTGAACGAGGTAGCATGTGCATAATTGATAAATAATAAAAATTGTGTTTTTGCCCATACTTTAACACCCCAATGACAGATACCAACCATGTCCAAACCATTTTTGCGACTATCCGATCACATGTGTCACTCAACATGTTCGCTATCAGTGACTTCCACATCCTCGTGAACAGGAATGTATGATGCGGTCACGTGGTATGCTGGGTATGCCGAATCTGTCAACAGTCACTTTATTTCTTCTGTTTTTTCTTTTGCTCTTATATACGAACGATTTCATGTAGTCTGCTTTTATGAAAAGTCAGTTTAAGTGAAAGGTCCTGTACATTTAGTTATTGCATATATATGTTTATAAATAGACATGTATGTGTATCTTTTCAGAAAGGGAAGTGTGAGTTGAACTCCAAATAGTTGTAAATACAAATTTAAAGCTCTGATCCACGTCAGTGTCAGTCAGTTAAGAGTCCACCTAGTTAACCAAGTTTTGCATGAGTGGCCATACCTTTTGTTAAGCTTTTATTGCTATTAGTATTGGATGCAAGAGAATTTTAAATTTACATATCGAATAAGTTGCTATTTTATGCATATCTTCTTAATGTACAAACAAAGAGGGCCATGTTGGTTACACCAATTACAGCTCAGGAAAGTCTGGACCGCTTCTCATGGCCTTTCTTGATCTAGTAACCCTAAAATAAGGTTCTGATGTTATCCTATCCGGCAGCAAATATCAGGTTTGGCCAGCGGTTTCGCCAAAAAGATGTAACTACTTTTAGCAATTATACTATTTCCCTAAAGGTAAGATTCACATGCATCCAGTGCCATCTATACCATAACGGCACACGGGGCCAGTGCCCAGGGCCCCCATCGTCAGGGGCCCCGAAGGACCAACTTCCTTCATGTTTATTTTAAAAACATTTTTGTCAAGCACATTACACTTTTTCCAAAAAAAAAAATTACAGCTGAAAATGAAACAATCGAAGTTATTTCTAACAACAATCCAACAACCACTCCATTTTGAAAAAGCATTTGGGTGTAAATAAAGTCCTGAAGGGTCTTTCTCTGCACATGTCAATGCTATTAATGCTTTGCTAAATAGTTATTTAAATGTTTCTGAAGCATTGTCCTCCATCGCAAGTGACATCAATCAACCAGGAGACACTAGAAACGAAGCTCAAATCCTAGCAAAAACATGTAAGGAAGTCTAAATTCGGGTAGAACCGAACATTAAATACCTAGTAGTGATCTATTTTGGCATCTCAATTTATGCAGGTCTATTTTAATACTTTGTAGTTCGTATTATAAAGCCAGCTGGTTGTTCTCAATAAAAACACTTCCGTTATGAGTTCTGAGTGGTAAATAAATTTATTTGTATATAAATAGGTTCCCTGCAAACCGCTGCTTACTACATTTTTTCGAAATTCCAATACATGCATATGTTTGAAAAATTTGCGTTCAAATAGACAGACGGACGGAGAGACGGACATGGCTAAATCGACTAAGCTCATCGTCCTTATTATTTCAGTTTACTTACACTGCGTTACAAAAACAAGCTTTAGTTCTGTCCTATGAACCATATATACTTTTTCGGAAAGGGGAGAAAAAATAAAAATACACGTGTGTCGGCGATTTTCATGTACACACCAGAGTTTTTTTTATGTATAAAGTATAAAGCTCGTAGTGTCCTTCTGTCCGCCTGTGTGAAAGACTTTGGATCGGTTTTTAACCCTTTTTCCGTGATCCAATCGAGCTGAATCTTTGCAGGCAGACTCGTGGAAATGTCTGTATCACGTCAAATTTTTTAAAAAATATATTTTTATCAATTCTCAATTTTTCCTAATATAAAAAAAAATTGTTTTTTTTTCACTTTTTTCGGTGTAACTTGAAGGGAATCCAAATTTTTAAACTACTAAAGCGTTCCGAGAAAAAAAAAATTGTTTTTCGACCCATCCTACTCCATATATTTGTAGTTTATCAATAGTAACTTTCTAACACTAAAGTGTTTATGACTTTTACAACACTTACAACTGGTATGACAGATGAAACATTCAATTGCACAATTTAATTGCAAAAGGGCTAAAAATCGATCCAAAGTCTTTCACACAGGCGGACAGACGGACACTACGAGCTTTATACTTTATACACAAAAGAAAAAATTCTAACGTGTACATGAAAATCGCCGATACACGTGTATTTTTATTTTTTCTCCCCTTTCCGAAAAAGTATATTTGGTTCATGGGACAGAATGTGTGTAACGCGGTGTTATTGATGGGCCCATGTCTTCTTCTTCTCATACTTACAAACATTTCCTGTTCATGAAAGGCATGCAAATCAAAAAAGGTATATAACTTCCCTATTGCAGTGGGGTATTAACTACCTGCCCGGATGTTTTGCTTGTGTGTTATTCGATTTGCTTAATTTTTGGCAAGGATACACTACATGCTATTGAGAAGCAGCTGAACTATTTAAATTGAAATATCTTGTTGAAATTACAAGCAATCGCCTTTGAAAATAGCAGAATATGTATGCTGAAAAGTGAGCGGCGCCACGCCTACTCCCAAAAATTCACAAAATTTGTTTGCGGTTGAGTTTTTCTTAAAAAGCTTATTATGTGTGCAAGATCTATTGATATAGCTTGCATGGTTATAAAAATATCGCGTTATACATTTTACAAACAAATTTTTCAGAACCATGTTAAAAAACTGGACCGATTTCGCCCATTTTTACAACAAACATTTACCTATATATATGCAACATTTTCGCCGAAGTTATGGCATAAAAGTTTTGTGGAATAATCCACTATAAAAGCGGCGGGGCCACGCCCATTTTTATTAATATAAACTAGAGTTCGCCCAGTGGTTGAAATTCAACCAATAAACTTTATTTTATTTTATTTTATTTTTTTTTTTTGCTGTAGTTATGTTTTATCCGCCTTTTTTTCTTTCTTTCTATGTCGTTCCTTTCCTCTAACATATTTTTATTTTCCTTGATTTCTTTTTTTACTCTCTTATTTTATTTTTTACTTTCCTCAAACTTCTTTTCCTTTCCCTTCCCTTCCTTTTATTTTCTTTCTTTACCCTTCGTTTTCTTACCTTTCCTTTAATTCCCTTTCCCTTCCCTTTCTTTCATTTCCTTTTCTTTCCTTTCTTTCCTTTAATTTTCCTTCCTTTCAATTCTTTTCCTTTCCTCTATTTTCCTTTAATTTTCTTCGGTGTTTAATACTCTTTATGAGTAATCATTTATTTTATTTTTGTAAACCCTGTTTGTAGGTATCAGCAATGAATTTTACATATTTGCTCATATTTTACATTGCTTGCTTAATGTATCCAACAAAGCAACTTTTCGTGCTCTCAGGAGAGCAGCTGACACTGGGCATCGTAGCCAGTAATCAATACAATAACAACAACTAAAGCAAAAATGCATGACACAACAGAGTATCTATAGTGCGAATACTTATTTTTCATTGGTCCACTACCAACTCTTCGCACTCACAGTGAGAGCCGACCACGCGAATAACACAAAAACATGCATGTCAAGTCTACTCACACTACTACGGCTCTTAATTTTTTCCTACAAAGCAGCTCCTCGGCCATGCTCACGATTCAGCATAGTACACAAAAAGCAAGTACACACACACACAGCGTGTCTATAGTGTGAATAAGTGAATGTGTAGTGGTGTGACTTTTATGTTAAATTTTTTATATTAAAATGATTTTTAAAATTTTTTTTATTTACGGATAAAAGTACACCTCAAAATTTCCTATCTATACATATATAATTTGTATACCTTAGAATTATAGTTTAGCAGAAAACGGTTCTACATTGCATTCATCTTGTCTATTTATATATAAGATGTGTGTGCTAAATTTCATTTCGATATCTTGAACGGTTTTTGCTTATCACCTGCGCTACTGCGGCATGTAAAGCAGAGCTGTTTTATAGTGCACTTAATATATATGCAATGTGTTTTTGTATTTTACTTTGCGTTTGAAACTTGTAAAACAGTGATGCCTACTATTATGGAATATCTTCTAACGTAAAATCGAACGAACTACAGAGTGCTTATTTGTATTAGAATCGCTTTTTGCTTTCGAGTAGAACAGACTTTCAAATAGAACTACAGAGTAGATAGATACAGATATTCATAGGATTGTTTTTGGCAAAGTTTTTGCGACAAATACGTAATTGGGAAGGCGCATAGTGTCTAGCAGAAACAGAAAAATTCAATCGGCTAACAAGGTCACAAGAATTAATTTTGCCTATAATTAGCTTATGGAGGCTTAGTGTTCCGCCCAGTACAATTCTTCGATTTTCCAGAGAAGGTAAACTAATGAGGAGAAGCCTATTTTTATATGGGGACAGGTGAAGAGTTGGGTTCCAAGTAAGACCCCGCAAAGCAAAAATCAAGAATTGCCTTTGTACTAACTTAAACCCCTTTATATGATCTTGATCTGAGACATATGGCTCAGAAGACACGAGCAATACTCAAGTCTTGAAAGCACCAACGATGTGTAAAGGACTTTTGTGGAAGGGCGGATTATCAAATTCCTTTGTTGGCGATCGAGGAAATATGCATATTAAAACTTAGTTTATGATCAAAAAGAACACCCAGATCAATTACAACAAATATACAGTGTGCGACAAAACTAAATCACCGAAATTCCCTTTAAAACATTTTTCTCCAAAAAATCGTGAATACAAGTCCTATAATATTTAGTCCTTTTTACTCAGGAAGAATAAATAAATAAAAGTAGTTTACCTGCTCATCCAAAAAATGTTGTACAAAGAATCCTATGAACTCTTAAACTGGAGCAACAAAACTAAAGCACCATCTAATATCTATGGAACAAACCCGATTTGTTCGCTATTTCGTGGTATATGCGTGGTACTTTATGGCAGGTTCACATCGTGTTGGCATTGCGTATATTATTTAAGTAATACAAGGTGGCGCAAAAGTAATCCTCCTATCAGAAAATGCTATAAGTTTTGCGATTGGCCCCTAAAGTCAGTTCTGTTTTGACATTTGTGTAGTAAACACATGCGAAATACACGTTAATAAACAATGTTACGCTACACTGCTCCAGAGCGCGGAATATTGCTGACTATTTATTTGACCAATAATCGGTCGGGGCCAAACGGTTACTGTGAATGGTGAGCGCTACAGAGCAATGATCAACGAGTTATTTTTGCCGCAACTTGATGAATTGGGATTGGAAAACATGTGGTTCCAACAAGACGGTGCAACAGCACACACTGCACGTGCCACAACCGATATGCTGAACATCGGAAGCTTACTTTTGCGCGACCTTGTATATCTTAGGACATAGTTTTCCACACCTGCTCAACTTGTCCGAATAGAGAGTCTTTGTTGCTACTATTTTCTTTTTCACGGGGTTTTTCCAAGATTTGGCGTATTGTAAAAATCTGGTCGATGGCAGATTTACCAAGTCTGAAGCCACACTGATAAGGTCCAATCAGTCTGTTCACATCAGGCTTCAGTCTTTGGCACAATACGCTTGATAGGAACTTATATGCGATATTCAAAAGGCTGATTCCGCGGTAGTTGGCGCAGTTTGCAGGATAGCCCTTCTTGTGGATTGGGCAGAGAACACTTAGATTCCAATCTTCAGGCATTCATTCATCCAACCATATTCTGCATAGAAGCTGATGCATGCGCCTTATCAGCTCCTCGCCTCCGTGTTTGAATAGCTCAGCAGGCAAACCATCAGCGCCAGCTGCTTTATTGTTTTTCAATCGGGCTATTGCTATTCGCATTATAGTCGGGTTGTGGAACGTCAATTCCAGAATCTTCGATTGTGGGCTCCGGTTCGGCATCTTCTCTGGTTTCTTGCTCAGTTTCTCCATTTAAAAGGGCAGAGAAGTGATCCCTCCATATTCTGAGTGCTCTCTGAACATCGGCCACCAGGTCGGCGTTCTCATTCTTACAGGAGTTTGCCCCGGGTTTAAAACCTTCTGTCATTCGCCGAATTTTTTGATAGAATTTTCGGGCATTATTCCCGTTGGCCAGCATCTCAAGCTCCTTTATTTCACGCTTTTCTGCCTCTCTTTTTTTTCGCCCGAAAAAGCCGCCTCGCTTTCCTCTTCAACTCGCGGTAGTGTTCACACACACTCCTCGTTGCATTCGATCTCAGCGTTGCCTCGTAGGCTTCGTCCTTTCTTTTCGTTGCAGCGCGGCACTCTTCATCATCATACCAGTTGTTTCTTCGCGTTCGCCGGAATCCAATTACTTCTTCGGCTGCGGTACGGAGTGCTCCTGAGATATGATCCCACTGCTCATGCATTCCACTAAGTTGAATTGTGCTCTCGGAGAGCAGGTGTGAGAGGTGATCTGGGAAATAATTGGCGGTCTGTTGCGCAGCTTTCCCTGCGTTTTTTGTTGCACCTGTTTTGTCGTACAGAGGCGGGTACGAATCTAGGCTGCTACTAGGTAGTGATCAGAGTCGATGTTAGGTCCTCGTATTGTGCGAACATCTAAAACGCTGGAAGCATGCCGTCCGTCTATCACAACGTGGTCGATCTGGTTGCGTGTTTTCGATCGGGGGACAGCCATGTAGCCTGATGGATCTTCTTGTGCATAAACCTAGTGCTGGATATGACCTTGTTTCGGGCACCGGCGAAGTCGATCAGCCTGAATCCATTTGGCGAAGTCTGATCGTGGAGACTGAACTTCCCGACAGTGGGGACAAATACACCCTCCTTACCCACCCTGGCGTTAAAGTCCCCAAGCACGACTTTGATATCATGACGGGGGCAGCGCTCGTCTGCTTCTTTCAGGCGCTCGTAGAATGCATCCTTTTCCACGTCGTCCTTCTCTTCCGTCGGTGCATGAGCGCAGATAAACGATATGGTGAAAAATCGTACTTTTATTAAATAGTACTGGCCACGACAATACGTCAACATTTTTAGCCCTAAAGTATTTTTTGAAGCAAATCGCTATAGGTTTCTGCAAAATGTCTTCCTAATAGATCCACCTTAAAGTCATTCCTTTCTCCTTAAGAAATAGGATAAAGATTTTATGAATATCTTTGCATATGAAACGATCGAATACCAGTTCAATCGTATTAATGGAACCCACTCCATGACCTGAGAAACGTCTGTAAACCCCTACGATGCCTCAACCGTGTTTCACCGATCAAAAATTACATTAAAAGTGAGTAAGCGTTGTTCTTTTGGCCTGGGAATAATCTTCCGAGCGTCCTAATATTTCAGAAATCTTTTATTTGACAAAAAAAAAGATTCCTCGTCGTATTGTACTACTCCAATTCAGGTGGGATTGGTGTAGGTAAAGGTTTGGAATTTACTACAAACAAGTTTTTAAAATTGCGAAACCCAATGAATAGTTTAAAATTTAGGCTTAAATTATTAGCCGCGTACCGACCTGCTCGAAAACTTTTAGACGAATAGGTACACTTAAAGGATTCTGCGAAAAATTCCACAATATCGTGATCAGAACTAGCATTCTTACATCCAAGAGAGAAAGAAGATGGAAATCCAGAAGTTTTTATTTTTGAATTACCAAAACTATAAAAACTTTTCGGGTTATTGGAAAACTTATTTTTACACTCCGTATGTAACCGTTATAGCACTTTTGATTGAGGAACAAAAGGGTGGAGCGAGTAAGTAAATATTTTGAGTAATCGGCAGGTGTTTCTGATCTCTTAAATCGTTTGTAGAGCTTAGTTTTTAAAATTGCTAGGTCTCACAAGCTGCCTTGAGAACCAAAGCGGCTTATTCGTCCCGACCCTAGTAAGGTGAAGAGGAACACACCTCGAAAAAACCACTAAGAGAGCTGTAGAATATGGAGGTTACTGTCTCGAGGTTCAGATTCGAACAGTCGCATACAGCAAACAATTCATTGAGCTTAATGAAATCCGCTTTACGGAAACATCGCGAACGGGATCGATGTTTTCCTATCTGCGGACCAAGCCCCAAGGGTTGAAGTATATCTAGTGCTATCTCTAGCGTAGGATGTAGAGGATCTTTATGAAGAGATAACGGACATATTTGGTTAAGAGCAGCACCCACCGAGTCACCCACAAATACTAAGTCCAGGATCTTGTTCTTACAGTTAGGTACATTGTTGATCTGTACAGGAGAAATGTCTAACAAGTAATTGATAAAATGGAGCTGTGTATTGGGAGTTAAAGAGTTAGAATCGCTCATGCTGACTCAACCAACTAAATGTATATTAAAATCACCAAGAACTAAAATGCGATCGTTATCACTCAACTGAGAGTGCAGATTACTAATGGCAGAGTTATGACAATTGTAGACATGCATATCCGATTTAGGCAGTATATATGAACATGAAACAAATACGCCGAAACTCTGCATTCCCTACTAGACGGACCTTACCACACTCACTAATACATGCAGGGGAAAATTGTAAATTACTAAACACACAAAGCCTTCTGTCAAGTTTTGGTTTTTCTTTGTGAATCTTCTTCTTTGGTATTGTAAGCGAAATGTTAGTGCGTCGTTAAAAAATTTATAAAATATTTAGTAAGGAGTTTTGCAGAGAAATTGCAACCAATACGTCTAGATAAGGCAAGTATATAGTGCTAATTATTGTTATTAAACAACTCAAGTCCTGCTTTATACAAGGTGGCGCAAAAGTAAGCTTCCGATGTTCAGCATATGGGTTGTGGCACGTGCAGTGTGTGCTGTTGCACCGTCTTGTTGGAACCACATGTTTTCCAATCCCAATTAATCAAGTTGCGGCAAAAAGAACTCGTTGATCATTGCTCTGTAGCGCTCACCATTCACAGTAACCGTTTGGCCCCGACCGATTATTGGTCAAATAAATAGTCAGCAATATTCCGCGTTCTGGAGCAGTATAGCTTAACATTGTTTATTAACGTGTATTTCGCATGTGTTTACTACACAAATGTCAAAACAGAACTGACTTTAGGGGCCAGTCGCAAAATTTATAGCATTTTCTGATAGGAGGATTACTTTTGCGCAGTAACCGTTTTTCACCGACCGATTATTGGTCAAATAAATAGTCAGCAATATTCCGCGTTCTGGACCAGTGTAGCGTAACATTATTTATTAACGTGTATTTCGCATGTGTTTACTACACAAATGTCAAAACAGAACTGACTTTAGGGGCCAATCGCAAAATTTATAGCATTTTCTGATAGGAGGATGACTTTTGAGCCACCCTGTATATTTATGCATCAAAAATTTCATATTTTCAGGTGGACGAGCAAAGAAATTTTCAACTTTTGACAAATGGAGTGAAATCATATTTGGTAAAAGTTTAGTGATGCGAATATGTATTGTGTAACTTTAAATTATCTTAAACATTAAAAACGTAATCTAATAATACAAACAATTGCCTTTCATTGTTAGCTAAATACGAAATTTCTGCCATTCATAACCATAAGGCCTGGCGCATGGTTGCCGTGCTCATAACCATTAGCGGTGGCGTGCGTTTGCATTATACCTGACTGTTAGCGCTAACCCAACTTTCATTTAAAAACAAAAAAATAATGGTAAAGCCTATTAGTTATATAAATAAAATTTTTTCAATCACTGTATCCGATAAAAACTCTATGAGAAAACAAGTTATTATCCACCAGTTTTTTCAAAACAGTGGGGAATCCTTTCTGCGGTGCCACCGGCGGTAGTCGACAAATATTTTTACTATGCTAGATACCTTGAAGAGGTAGATTCCAAAGTAGCACTTGATGGCAAAAGTGACTCCTTGCGATCTCCGGGTTGGAGGTTTTTAGTTGGTAGCGATGGTGCCCAAATAGGCGAAATCCTAGAAACCAGAAAATACAGTTTGGCCAAGGATCTGTATCGATATTAATCAGCAAATGGGATATCATTTTTAATAGAAAAAAGTTGTATGGGACCCAAATACTGTGCTTGGGACATAAAGGGTTAATACGTTTGTTTATATTTCTTTGAAGTAAGAATTGCTACAAAAACAAAATATTTCAGTTGTAAATTCTACCTTGTTTAATTGAGGCCGTCAGTGCAATAACGAACTAACTCAAAAAGTTAACAATTCTCAAGTAATGTCATTCATAGAAATTATAAAACATAAAGTTTTATGTAAAAATGGTGAAAGCCACCTCTACTTTACATTCACTAGATAGCTGCACCTAAACTGTTATGCATTTCAAAGTTTTACATAAAGAATATAAAAAGAGGCATTTTTATTTTCCATTTATCTCAATTTGAATAATTTGGACTTAATCCATTACTGCACTGAAGGCCTCACTTAACATGCTCCTGGCCTAAAAAAGTTTAACAAAAATGACTATAAAAAATGTGAATGAGGCCTGGTCAGCTACCGTCCAAAGTACCAAAATCCGTCTGAAGTAAAATCACGCCTGCTCGTTTTCGTGAAAGGACGAGTATTATAATAAAAAGTTTTTAAAGAGAGTGTTTTGGTTTCATTGGTATATACTGTTTCTATTACTGACGTTTGTTTCTAAAAATCGAAGTTAAAAAAAAATATTTAAAACTATAACTAAATTAAATAATTTATACATATTTCAGACATTAATCACACTGTCCTGTATAAGTTATGCAACTAGAACAAAACTATATACCTCCTTAAGGATTTTTACACTGAGCTCGAATCCGTGCTCAAAAATGCATAGTTTTAGAGAAAAGCGGGTGTGAAACCCCCGAAACTGGTATAATTTGAACTATCGCCCCATGCTTAGGGTCCATAATCATATTTTGAGTTTTAGCTCATTCAAAGAATATTATCAGCGATAAGACGTGACGACACGTCACAATTAATTTATACAATTTTTCAAAAGTGGCCAAAGTCGAAAACGTCGTGTTTTGCTCATTTTTGAAAAATTGTATAAGTTAACTGTGAAATGTTACAATAATTATACCTTTCATGAACATGAAATGGTATTATAACTTTGGTCCGATGTTTGTAAGTATGAGAAAAAGAAGAGATAGACCCACCAATAAGTATACCGAAATGATCAGGGCGATGAGCTGAGTCCATTTAGCCATATCCGTCTGTCTGTTTGTACGCAAACTAGTCCATAAGTTTTTGAGATATATAAGATTAATCATTTGTCGGAATCAGCAAGATCGGAGCAATACAACGCATAGCTCCCATACAATCGATTGTTCCGATAAACGGGGTTTGGCCTTTAACTATTGAACTTAAAAAGCTAGGAAGGTAGAATTTTGCAGTTTTAGTACACGATATATATGTAATGTGTGTAGTGAAAATCACCCAGATGGGACCAACATAACACATAGCTCCCATATAATCGATTTTTTCGATAAATGGGGTTTGGTCTATGTATCTTTAAATTAACAGCTTTGCAGAGTTTGTGCTAATTGTTAGTAAGAATCGGACACTTAAAATCGTGGTGCGTATTTATGAAAGGTATAAAGTCTTCTGCTTAAGCCAAAAATGAAGGTTTTACCACTTACCTGAAAAATTATTTATACCTCAAACACTTGCTACCACATCAGCCATTCAAAATTATTTTAACATTTTCATTCATTTCTATAAAAAAATTAAAGATGATGAGGTAAGTCTCACTTTCCATCATATTCACTTTGTAGCGGATCCAGTAGTTTGTCAAAAATTATCTGTGGATCACTTCACCTGCTTGCTCTGACCGAAATCCAAGACCACTTCCGTCTAGGTAGTATAAACACTGCGAAACGTGTGTCAGCAATACGTGGACTTTTAGTGTTTCGCTCACTTCCGCAGCAATAATACTTTTGCACAGTTCCTCAAAAAGTTGCTTGAAATCTGGGCCTACTTTTCTCATTGAAAAGCAACTTTATGCATCATTTTGAAGTGAGAAACAAAAGGTACCAATCTTAACGGTCTCACACCTCCACAAATGTTAGCATCTAATAACTTATCAGGCTGTTTTAAGAGCTTCTTGCAAGCTTCCCTTCAAACTCTTCTCCTTGATAATTTTTAGAGATGACATTTATACTTTTAGACCAAAGTAAGGCGCAGTCTCTACCTAGAATTTGTACTAGGACTTGTCAATATAAATGATTCACAAAGCCTTGCAAAATGTGTGATTCAGAAACTATGAATTTTTTGAAGCACGTAGACGTCATCACCTTCGTCAAATAATGGAAGATTTACAGTGCTATGGCATTTTTGGCCAGATTTTTTTCTGCTCCCAGGGACGCAAACTTCTTAAAACCTTCACGTAACTCACCAAAAGTTTTCAGATTATTTTCGTGAATTTTTTACCCTTATTTTTTAAGCATTGCAACGAGATAAAAAAATATGGACACGAAAAAGGAGCTGATGCCGATTGTTACCCATTAACAATAAGTAACAATTTAAAATCCGATTCAAATTTAAAAGGAATGTTGTTGTCGTTAGTTAAGTGAAATACGGTCTTCACAATATCATATGTAAATACTTGTTAAGTTTTTTCTTTTGTTTAAGCTATATGTAAATCTAGAGTCACATCTTTATCAAACGAATCATCATCATCAATTGAATAATTTTAAGGAAGGAGAGTGAGACTTAACGGTCAAATTTGAAAAAAGCAGTTATAGCATTTTCTTCTCATCATCTTGAATTCGATGCAAAACACCAATGAATATCAATTGCATAAAATGTAGATGAAACTTATTGCATGCATATTTAATTTTTTTATAGAAATGAATGAAAATATTAAAAGAATTTTGAATGAGCTGATGTGGTAGCAAGTGTTTGAGGTAAAAATTATTTTTCAGGTAAGTGGTAATAACTTCATATTTGGCTTATCTAAAGACAATTGTTCAGCCAGTATTACCTGATATAAAAAACTATTGTAACATTTCACAGTTAATTTATAGAATTTTTCAAAAATGAGCAAACACACGACTTTTTCCATTTTTGCCACTTTTGAAAAATTTTATAAATTAATTGTGATGTGTTATAATATTTTACTAAGTTCTTTAAATAAGCTAAAACTAAGGTTATGATTATGGACCCTAACCATGGGGTGATAGTTAAAATTATACCAATTTCGGGATTTGACACCCGCTTTTCTCTAAAACTATACATGATGACACATTTTTGAGCATGGATTCGAGCTCAGCGTGAAAAATCCTTGAGGAGGTATATAGTTTTGTTCTAGTTGCATAACTTATACAGGACAGTGTGATTAATGTCTGAAATATGTATAAATTATTTAATTTAGTTATAGTTTTAAATTTCTTCAGTAATAGAAACAGCATATACGAATGGAACAAAAAAAAAATCTTGTTGAACACTTTTTATTATAAAACACGTCCTTTCACTGAGCATCATAAGGGTTAAAGCGATATATCTCGCCAAAACCAGCAGGCGCGATTTTACTTCAAACGGATTTTGGTACTCTGGACGGTCGCTGACCATGCCTCATTCACACTTTTTGTAGTCATTTTTGTTAAACCTATTTAGGCCAGGAGCAAGTTGACTTGGCTCAGAGTTAACGTCAAACTCATACATTTTTGAGAAATTTTCAAAATAACTTTGAGTTAAAAGATAACTTGGCTTCGTACAAGTGGTTCTTATAAAGCCGATTCTTACAGATTATCCCAAACTTGCCAATATCGGTATCTCCAAGCCAACAATAATAGTTCTGAAGTCAACCACTGTGAACATACTTAAGAAATAAAACCGGAAGAGGGACTGCCACTACTAAACAGGAATATAGAGGTGGAAATTTACCATGTTCTATATTTTGTGGCAGGTAATGTGAGAAGATTGGACCTTGCCCTATAAGTAAATACAATGCTCTAAAGTCGTAATTATTTAATTTAAATTCTGCTAAACACACGGTTTATTCACAAAAATATAAATATACTTTTTTTTAACAAAAGTTGTGTTTATCAGCACGATTTATTTAAAAAATTATCATTAAAAAATTCATTTACAAATCGAAAAATTTTGCTTCGAAAGCTTAAAACTGTAAAAAAAACATGTAACTAATTGATTAACGAAACAAGTTTCGTTTTAAATAAAAAATACAAATTAAAAATCCAATTATTTCTTATATTTCTTCACGTTTTCCAACATATACTCGTTTTACCTTGATATCAAAATATCCATTTTTATACCTAGGTAGTTTCATCGTAATTTATAACCCTAGCTAAGTTCAACAAACACGGCTTGATTTTGGTGCAAACGTAGTATAACGTTTAGTAATAATTGAAAAAATCTCCAGGTATTCTATATTTTAAATTTTAGACCTCTTATTAAAATATTAAGACTTACTTGAGTGGAACTATGAGCCACGAGATACATGCCTACTTACATAAAAATAACTTTGAAAAGGGTTGTTTGCAAGTTTTACACATAAAAGATTGAAAGCCAAAAATTCTTTGAGTGAATATTGGTTCAACAGGTGTACAGTAATTTCGGTGAAACCGCAATTTAACACGTGTCTGCCCACACTATTTTTCATTTAGTTTTATGTTGGCAAGTTATTACTCGGTGATTGACTTTGCGGCATTGTAACCAAGCCAATTTTGTGGCAAAATAGAAAAATTAAACTAACCTAAGGCGACTCTGGCTTGAGACGCAAATTGTCAATTTGCTAAAAACACTATAGTTGTATACTTGTAAACTACACCTTATCGAACTATTGCAGGAGCAATTTATGCACAAATACAAACATCGGCCCTGTGAGAGTTAATTTCGAACTCGTTTCTTTGCTATCAAATAACATAAATAATATTACGACATGAGACACCAAATTATTCGATATATTCAATTACATCCTTCCAATTGTGTCGAAAAAACATTATCTTACTATTAACTTACTTTTTTTATTCTCATTCATTTTTATCACACATGAACGTTCATATTAGCTACTACTTTCTACTCACGGTTCGCCTGAACCAAGTTTAAATAAAAATTGAAAGCACATCCAATTTTTTTTGTTTTTTTGAATCTTTACCCTTTTTCAGATACTTGAGAAAAAAAATGAAAATAATCCCCCGAGCACTTTTCGAAAAAAATACACTTAAAGAAATTAGTTTTGATTTTTCAATTTTTTTTTTTAATTCCTGTAAAACAGAAATAAAATATTGTACTTATTGATTCAATATACATAAGTGACATTTATCCATTGATTTTGGAAATTATAATGATTTTTCATATTTTTAAATAAGCTAAATAGCTAAATATTAAAAGCTAAACATTTATTTACACAAAATGCTTAAAAAAAAATATATCAACTGTGATGACTGTTGACGTAGATACTAGACATTTTGCAAAATTTAAGCGTTTGATCAAAATCATGGTGTACTGATAAGTCAACCCCACTTCTTTTTTACTTTACAACTCAACTAGTGAAAACTTAGTGAACCGAAAATTTTAATCAAAAACAGCGCGGTAATTCAAGATGTCGTTAAAAAATTTAATCACGCAAGAAATCACTCAGAGAGTCGTGCGAGTATTTGTTTATTTTGCTTAAATAAGAAGAAATGCCTTCATAAAATAGACGGAGTTCTAAAAGATAAAGTAATGTGTTGTGTGCAAAACGATCCAAAAGATATTAGGATGTCGTCTGTGATTTGCGATGCCTGCAGAGTTTTAGTTTATAGGTGTGTGAAATCTAGTGGCAATGAAAAAACCATTTTTTTTGCCAGATTACTCGAAATTTAGTTCAGTAGTCACTAGAAGATCAAGTGTATCAGGTCGGTGTATGTGTACCTTGTGTAAACTTTTAAGAAAGGCAGGGCACTTAAATTTCCAAAGCACGAGCAAGCGATCTACTAACAGTTTCAATATGAAGAAAGAGTCTACGGTTAAAAAGTGTATGAAGTGTTTTTCAGACGTATCTAAAGGAAAACCGCATCGATGTAACTCGACCAGCCATGTTGTTAACCTAAAAAATCACATACAAAATTCATGTTCGCCTGTGCTGAAAGAGCACTTGATTTGCAATTTAATAAAAGATGTAGCCAGCACTTCAACAACTGTCGAAAAGAAAAAGTCGGATGAAGAACTGTGTTTATCTCAGATTCGCGGCAAGCCATTAAAAATAAATTTAAAGGGGAAGGGAAACAAAAGCAGAGAAAACCTGAAACGGCCTCTCATATCGGTTGAAGATGTTGCGAAGCTACAAACAATTGTCGGAGTATCGTTAAACAAAACGTATCAGATCGCTTCAGCTTTCAGGGTGGCTACCAGAAATCGAAAACTAATTGAACCAAATCTAAAAGCTAAGCTAACCGTATCTAGTCACAGTCTTGGTTCTTATTTCCAAGTAAACCAATTTGAATTCACTAAAACTAAAGCCAATACGACAACCACTTCTGAAGAGGTAACAGTTTTTTGTAACAATGTTAAGAATCTTGTTGATTTTATTCAAGAAAAAAGGGCCGTAAACAACACACATTTGAAGTTTGGTATTGACGGAGGAGGAGGCTTTTTGAAAGTATGCCTTTCGGTGCAGGGGGGGGGGGGGCAGACTCCGTAACGACAAATAAAAATAAACGGCAATTTTACAACGAAGGTATTGCAGCAAAACAGTTCAAAGACTCAGGCGTTAAAAAGTTGTTTCTCATAGGATTAGTTGCAGGGGTTCAAGAAAATCACGACAACGTTTTTAAACTGTGGTCTGCATTAAATATAAATCAATTTAATTGTACAATTGCCACCGATTTAAAGCTAGCAAACATTTTAGTCGGTTTAATGACGCATGCAAGTACTTATCCTTGCACTTGGTGTACAGCATCTAAAGATAATCTTGGTGTATGCGGTGGATATAGAACTGTTGGTGAATGCATGAGTAATTATTCTAATTGGTGTGAAAGTGGAGCACAAAAGGAGAAAGCTAAAGATTATAAGTGTTGCGTAAATCCTCCGATTATATCATCTGATGCGAATACCAAAATAATTGATTTAATACCACCTTCAGAATTACATTTAATGATTGGAGTAGTAAACCATATATACAAACATATGCATTCCGAATATAGGAACGAGAGTGAAGAGTGGACCAAAAATTGCAATGTCAGTCCAGAAATGACACACGGTTCGCCTGCTTTTAATGGTAACTCCTGCAAAACACTATTAAATAAAGTATCGCTTTTGGAAGATGTTCCCGATGACAAGTGTCATAAATATGTGGAATGTTTGTCAAATTTTCAAGCAGTTGTAAAATCTTGTTTCTCTTCTGAGATAAAAGACAACTACCAGCACACTGTTTCAAAATTCAAGGAAAGCTACAATGAACTTAATATTAGTATCACTCCAAAAGTACATGCCGTGTTTTTCCACGTTCCTGACTTTTGCAAGGAAAAGCAAAAAGGACTTCGCTTCTACAGCGAACAAAGCATAGAATCAGTACACCACGACTTTAACGAGACATGGAATTATTATAAAGTGTTGCCTAGTCATCCGGAATATGCTCAAAGAATTCTCACTTGTGCAAGTGTACAACAGTCGTCATATTTAAAACTTTGAGAAACCAAGACCTTGAAATACCTATATTTGTTTTAAGCATTGTGTTCAAATAAATGTTTAGCTTTTAATATTAAGCTATTTAGCTTATTTAAAATTATAAAAAATCATTATAATTTCCATAATCAATTTGTAAATGTCACTTATGTATATTGAATCAATATGTACAATATTTTATTTCTGTTTTACAGTTATTAAAAAAAAAAAATGAAAAATCAAAACTAATTTCTTTAAGTGTATTTTTTTCGAAAAGTGCTCGGGGGATTATTTTCATTTTTTTCTCAAGTATCTGAAAAAGGGTAAAGATTCAAAAAAACAAAAAAAATTGGATGTGCTTTCAATTTTTATTTAAACTTGGTTCAGGCGAACCGTGTACTTGTACTTTGTATAACATTATTTAGTTGCGAATGTCTTAACTCAAAGAACCTAAGTGAGAGATGATATTCAATTTGCGGTGGCATTATTTAATTTAATATTTGTATATGTATTATTTTAAATTAAGGCAGGACCGTGGTAGGAATAAATACCCTGCAAAAAATGCGATTAGTCTAGGGTGAGTCCGGGCTGCGTCGCAAAGGAGCATGGGACCCATACCAGTTTTGATATCTTTGTATGGGTTGAAGTGATCTCTTTTGTTTGACCATGTCCTATTAAGAGACTAATTGGTCCGTTTAATGCCCAAAAGGGTAGTGTCGGACAGGCTCTCTTTATTCCCCTACAGGTACGGGCGGACAAGTTTACCTTTAACACCTAAAAGTAGGCTACAGAAATTAAAATCGACGGAATAGTTGGGATCTATTGTAGCTCACTGTAGAGGAACGGTATTGATCCCGGATCACTCTCTTTAGAGATAAGTCGTTCGAATTTTTGCAGGGTAGTTAATAATGAAGAGACTTTCACAAAAACACCCCCCCGAAGGAAGACCAGTGCAACCTCCTAGGTCATGTCATCCTTCCTTCCGTAAGGAAGGAGAAGACAGGTAATGAGAGGTGAGAGGCATCATATCCGAAGGTCAACCATCGAGTTGCACGTCATTACCTTTGTGCATATTATTCGCCTCTTACGACCGGTATGCCTACCTCGGGTATATTCTAGACCCCTAACCCGCAGGGGGTTTTTATTTGCATTCTACAATAAAAGAACATATCGTGGGTGTCAATGCAAGGCCACGTATCGCACTTGTGCATACTGCGTAAGCTACATTTGTGTCAAAAACTTCTATAGGCCCCTGCCATTAAGATCTATTCATTTATTCTCGAGAAAAAAAATGTTGGCAGAAAAAAAAAAAAAAAATTATTTGTCGTTTGGTAACGGTTTGTTAGCTATTTAATATTAGCTGTGTTGGGTGCCAAACTTGCAAACACTTGCAAAGAACTGTCAGTAAAGTGAGAATGACAGGAACAGGACAGGAGTCGGTAAAAACTTGCAAACAAAACAGCTGTTGCTTTTTTGATTGGTTAATAGCTCAAATTTAAAAATTTTTTTTTGCTTTCCTTTGTCACGATCAGTTGTTTTTCACTTACAAGTTTTACTGAGTGAAATTCCCCTAGCAGAAACTTGCAACTCTCTCTCTCTCTCTCTGAAATGTCAAAATGCGCTCTCTCGCTGCAAATGTTTTGTGTCACCGAACATTTACCAGTAAAAATTTTATAAAATTTTATGCTTACCTCCTAATTCAGAAGAAAAGATCTTTCGTGGAATAATTTGACTGTTTTGTGAGTTAAAGTGAGAAACGAACTGATAAGTGACATATAAATTGCGCTGAAAATTTAACACATTTTATTGAAGTGTAAGTAAATTATTTTTAAGGTAAGTAATAATATTATTGTTTTTCGCAACCAACTTCTGTTTCAATGCAAAAAAAAAAAAATGTAGTTATTTTTAGTGTTTTGTAAAGACCTTCTTTGGACGGTCTAGCCCAGGTGAGGTAAAAAAAGATCGTGGAATGATGGTGCAGTTTAACCCATAATTCTAATGCTCACCATGTTTTCCTTATATTTTACATGATAAAAAGTTGTTTGTGTATGTGTTGCTGCTTTTCTTAGAAAATAGAAAAGGATGGACCGCAGAAAAAGAGGAAATTTTGTGCAAAAAAACCGAATGAGTTCAGTGAGTAAGAAAAGAGAAGGAAACTCAATCTATCTTGAATGACAGATGGAAAAATCGAGCAACTGATGAACTCAACTATTTTGCAGACCCAGATAACGTTGTTGACCCGATATCGTCTGAGGAAGATGAAATGATGTTTTATATGAACTGGACAATGAGTACTTTCAAGAACACTAACTGACTATCATCAGTAACAATAGCTGCACAAACGCGAAATTTCACAGGTTCTGACGCTATACCAGTTTCGTTTGGAGTTAGCCAAAGCCCTATGGGCATTCTACTGCTAAGGAACCAGTTGGTCTGCCTCCAAAAACGCCCCATATCATCTATAGTAATAACACGACTGAAAAAAAGCAATACACACTTCAAAGGACAAGCTTGGCCACATTCCTGAGTGGATCACAAAAAAAGTTTGCAAGTTCTGCAGAAAATTAGATACATATACTTTTTGTACAAAATGTCAAATATATTTTAGTTACTCTAGTAGCAGAAACTTGTATATTATATGTATTTTTATAAAGGTTAATGAATTACTTTTCTGAATAAACTTGATTTCTCTTCTTGTCATTTTTTACTTTACCCCGGGCAATATCGTTCACAGACGGTCTTCAAACTTTTGGACCTAGGGTCCAAACCACCAAGAATTTTAGAAAAAAGTTTGCAAGTTCTGCAGAAAATTAGATACATATACTTTTCGTACAAAATGTCAAATATATTTTAGTTACTCTAGTAGCAGAAACTTGTATATTATATGTATTTTTATAAAGGTTAATGAATTACTTTTCTGAATAAACTTGATTTCTCTTATTGTCATTTTTTACTTTACCCCGGGCAATATCGTTCACAGACGGTCTTCAAACTTTTGGACCTAGGGTCCAAACCACCAAGAATTTTAGAAAACCGCTTTCAAAACAAAAATTTCGAAACAGGGTTAAAATTGTTTTTGGACCGATTCAAGTTTGTCAAGATAAATCTGATACCGAGGCTTCCAAATTATTGATGCACATTCCAAATTTACAAGATCTGTACATTTATTCTCAAAAAAACTATGTTCGTTTTGAAAATAATTAAAAAAAATCGGTCTTGAATTAAATTGGGCAATAAAGTCAATATTAAACAAAAATAAGGAATTTGTTGTGGCAAAACAGCCAAACTACAAAATCACTTACGCGGTTTTCCACTGATGCGTTACGCGGGTTTGCAGCGTCCGAACCACAAAAAGAATTTTAGTTTTGCAGTATCATCGACGAAATGTAGATCTTACTAGAGTCGTAAACAATGATTTTGTAATGTAAGGACCATTCAATTCTTTGGACCATTCATGAAAGCCAGTATTCTTTAAGATCGATTTGCTCCCTACTGAAGTTTGGTTTTAACAATGGGAATTTCTAAAATTTGCACCTGTTTCCTTTGCTTCGATGTTTTTGTTGCCTGCTAATACAATTGTTTCATTGGATTCTTCTAACTCATCGAACATGTCTATGGTCGCAGCTTTAAGAGTGGAATTAAAATTTAATTACAAAAATGCAATTTATTTACAATTAATTATTAAGCGCAAATATTTATGTATGTGTATATGTATACATATTTTTTTTTTGTCACCTTCATTCGGACATTGATGGTAAATCAGGAACAAACTGAGTGGATGTTGTTTTTTGTTCATTGGCCGGTTTGCCTGTTGAACTGTTTATTGCATCCAGCGATATTTTCACATTTTTAACAAAGTATATAACAAGAAATACGAGGCCGCCCTTTTCGGTTAGAAGTTTTAGGCAGTTCGAAAAAACTTTATTGAAGATACGATTCGTTAGAAATTTTGTATACATGTCATCCCATACCATCGCTGTGCATATCGTTGTAATTCTCTAATATCAATCAATAAAATAAAGCATAATTTTTTTCGGGGAAATGGACGAGAAATCGATCTGTTTGGAATAATCCAATTTATTGTTCGATTTGCTTGAAAATTGGTTTTATTTACCTTCAATGTCAAAAGAAAGTATACAAACTTGCAACAGAATAATATGAGCTTTATGAGGTCGGTCTGACAAGTTTACTTTCAACACCTAAAAGTAGGCTACAGAAATTAAAACCGACTTATCCGAACTATGCTTATAACGGAATAGTTGGGATCAATTGTAGCCCACTTTAGACGATAGGTATTGATCCCGGATCACTCTCTTTAGCGATCAGTCGCAAGATTTTTTGCAGGGAGTGTATACTTTTTACACATTATTCATGTCTGCACCGTAGCTCAGTGGGTAGAGCACTTGATTCTGATGCGGGACGCGTCGGGTCGAATCTTACAAACTGACACAATTTTTTTTTAATTTACAAATTTTCTGGTTAAAAATTTAAAACCTTTTCATCACGCGAATTTCTTCATAGTTTTAATACTAAACTAAATTTGGTTTGCACATACTCGTATACGTAGCCAAAAAAAGTCCATTTCTTCTTTCAATTCAACATCGTACCAAAGTTATAATACCTTGACCAAAATGACCATCGACATTCGGCGCTTGTCCTAAAATATCATAAGGAAGAAAATACCTTCAATAATATTCTATAAAAATCAACAGTTTGGATAATTAAAAGTCGTCCTAAATCAGGCAGACCAAAGCGACTAAATGATACTGATATAAGTTCAGTAGTGAGGAGTATGAAGAGGAATATCTCGGAAAGTGCTTTAAAACTGTCGAAAAATTGTAAAGAAACATCTGGGGTGTCGGTATGTGGCAGCAAAATTCGTAGAGCAACGCATGCAAGTGTTCTTTATGGGTGAGTTCTGTATCCATATAAAGATATTTAATTCTGGAATAATGCAACCAAACAGTTTGAGGTGTTTAAAAAAATCAAAAAATTTTTGAAAACACGAAATGCAGCAAAAATGAGAATTGGCTTTGGGTACAAGTCTTCATTCGATGGTAGAAACAATTTGGGATTTTGAGCCATACCAACAGCTCTTCAGGCTTGGAAAATACCTACCCGAGACATTCGAAACTTAGAGAGGGCAATACGAATTTTGTCTGTCATCAAATAAAGAATTTTTGAAGCAGCCACGCCCCTGTTTGTAGTTACACATTTGAAACTGGACGGACTGCGTCTATTTGGCAACCTGAGTCAACACCGAAAATAATGTTAACGCGTCTAAGAACTTACAACAGACTGCGTTGGATTTTAATCATTATATCTTTCCACCTTTCGTTTGATATCCATTTTGTACTCATATATTTTGGGACACTCTTGTCCACATATTGGACGATAACTAAATTTAAATTTGGATGATATCTTAAATTTTAAGTTAGACATCTAGTAATATTTAAAGTAGCATTCAATTCTCTGCAGCAGTTTTTTAGTTATACGCACCCAAACATACAGACAGACCGACAGAAACAATTCTAAAAGCTGTTGCTTTGGATTCGTTTGGCTCAATAAGATCCCTCCTATCAAGTTTTTTGAATATCTACAATGTACAGACGACCTGTTACTAATTTTGTTATAACTATTTGGAATCCACAAGGGAGTTAGCAAGTATCCGGGTGGATAGCAGAGTATTTGAAACTGCAAAACCATGGCGAAATTATACATGGTGGTAGCGAGCGAATTCAATTCGGCATACACACAAACTTCACATATTTTGTTTTTGTTTTCTCGCACTGGGAATGTCATACAAAGTATCATATTAACGAAGGGCGAATTCATTGGCAATGTCAAAACAAGACAAACTGATATAAGAAACGAGAGTAAATGCTATAAATGTGAAAATGCTTTCTGACCAAAACAATGACAATTCTGAAAAAATTGCTTGTGCCAGTGAAAAGTTATTATAAAATTCTAAAAATGTACTGTGGTCGAATGATTTATGTGCAGTTGTGCACTGGTGGCCTTCTGACGCGAACCAAAAAAGTGTGTGCATATGGCAGTGTAATACCGGTTATGCGATCCTCAGGATTTCTGGTCAGAAAACACTTCTGCACTGTTCGGAACATCCAAAATTTGTGAGTACAACAACGGTGGGACTACCAACATGCTGTTTCCAATGATTTGAATTAAAGTGGGATTTGTGGTGTTGCTGATAGTTGTAAATTTTTAGGTAATTGTTTACGATCGCCACCGAGTGCTAATATTCATCTAAAAATTTTGATATGGGTATTAAAAGACGCGTTTCAGTCGCGGCAATGAGAACCAAACCAATAACCGGTAATACTTTACATCCAAAGTCAACTGTACCCAGAAACCCCCTATTTGGGATCGGTTTTTGGTTTTTTGCCAATAACTTTTAAATTACCAAAAATATTGGGTTTTACCCACCGGATCGGGGTTCCTGGGACCGAAACGCGTCTCTGGGTACCAATATCGACATTTTTAGTGCAGGTTTTACAGTTACAGTTGACATTGGATGTAAAAAATTACCAAAAAACCGAAAAATTACCTCATTCCCATCCTAATCGGGATCTATATCTATAGGTTTTATGTGCAGAATACCTATGATTGCAAATATCTTGGAAACTACTAAAAATAATTGATCTCCGGATCCGGAATATGATTCCTGCGACCGATACACGTCTCTTGACACCTCTCCCGATATTTTTCGATGGGTTTTCCCACTCGGTGACGGTGGTAAACAATTACTAATTTTTGCACGATTGCAGTGATTATAAATATGGCTCGTAAATGGAATTCTATCATGATACTCAACAGCGTGGTGATGCAGAATCAAATGAGGATGACAGTAAATATGAAATTCATTCAGACGAAGAAACACTAAGTTAAGAATTTTGAAACTATTTTAAGACTATCACTGCAAGTTTTAATATATTTTTCTTTCTAGAATTCGCCTTGGTAGGAGGGCATATTATCTACTTTATTAAATCACACCACATTTTAGTTTAACTCAGTTGCTGCCAAAGCTACAAATATGTCGCAGGACGAAGCCAGCCAAGTCAATGCTAATGATTTCAAAGACCTTAAGGATCGTAATATCACATCGATTTTTCATTAAAACGCCATCTTCGAGCTTTTAAAACTACAGGCTTTTCAAGTAAGTGCGGTATTTATAAAAAAATCACATATTGAAAACGTGCAACTGAACAGCATACGAGGTGTGTTCAAAAAGTATCGCGAATTTTGAATTTTCGCTGGTTACGTATATTCGAATTTCGAATTTTTTGTGGCGTTATGTTGGTACTCATGTCTCTCACTTATGCCGATAAGCTCGGCCATTTTGAATGTTCAGTTAATTGTTGACAGCTGCTTTGCTTGCACGTGTTTTGGATCGTCTTCGATTTTTACCTATTCAAAAAAATGGATCAAAGAACCTGTATCAAATTTTGTGTGAAAAACGAAATTAAGTGCGCGGATGCATTCCGAATGTTGACTGTGGCATACGGAGAAGCTACCTTGGACCGAAGCAACGTTTATCGGTGGTACAAAATGTTCTCAGAAGGCCGAGAAGATGTGCAAAGAAGAACAAAAATTGGCTTTTGCACCACGATAACGCCCCTGCTCACGCATCGTTGCTTGTGCGCGACTTTTTGGCCAAAAACAACACACTAATGATGCCGCAGCCACCGTATTCCCCAGATCTGGCCCCCTGTGACTTTTTCTTGTTCCCTAAATTGAAGAGGCCCATGAAAGGACGACGTTACGCTTCTTTTGACAAAATAAAGACGGCATCGAAGGAGGAGCTGAACAAGATACAAAAAAATGATTTTTTGAAGTGCTTCGAAGATTGGAAAAACCGTTGGCACAAGTGTATAATATCTCGTGGGGATTACTTTCAAGGGGACAAAATAGATATTCATGAATAAATAAATAATTTTTGAAAGAACACAAAATTCGCGATACTTTTTGAACACACCTCGTACATACATTTGTCCTTTCAGGCTATACTTAAAACAAACAAATGGTGAGAACAATATGGTGTGTGTACATTGGCGGAATCAAATTCTATTAAATTACATGGTAATAAAGCGCACGTTCTACGTCATCCAGACTGCATAAGACGTCCAGTCATTTAAATATATACCTGCAAAAAATCATAATTCCAAAGATCATGACAACCACGAGCTAACAATGTTTATTGTGTACTGTTTAGAGGAGGCATGTAAAAATGCTTTGAAGAAGTAGTGGATAGCTTGTGTATAGTTTTTGATTTGGCTGAATTTAGTACATCATGCATGGACTAGCAGTCCATTATCCAAAACGCAAAGCACAGCAGATGCATTTTTTTTAAGAAGCCTTCCGTGGCAGAAATACCCTCAGACCCCGTTTTGAAAAACCTTTTTCAAACCACTTTTGTTGTTACTTGTCCCAAAACTCGAACCTTGGGCCTTTCGGTATGGTGGGCCAGCAACGCTACCGCTACCACCACGAAGGCCATATAATAAAGTTAATATAAATTAAATAAGTAAATTATTTTGAAAATGTTTTTGAAAACTGCCAAGCTGTTCACCTTGCTGAAAGTTCACCTCAAGTTACTTCCCCAAAGCTACCATACAATTGTGAAAACATATTTAAACGATTCTGAAATTTTTTAGTTACTTCATTGTTTATTGGGTATTTATTCAATTTATATGTATAAAACAAACTGAAATATTTTAAATAGATATCGTTGACTGGATAAACAGTATAGTATGTTAAATTTAACCTTTTTGTACTTAATTGCGATGAAGTTGTTTATAAAATTTTATATATGTATATACATACGTGCATATAAATGTGTACTATATTAGTGATACACAATACATTAATATTGTAAATTAATTATTAAATAATTATTAAAGAAAGTAGTATCGGAATCCATTTGCTATCCATAGCTGGAAACTCACATTTATTATTGCATTAGCTTTGTAAATAAATTTGTAAATCAAATTTTTTTTTCACATTCGAATGGGATTTTTAAACTTGATTGAAAGAAAAAGGATATTTTTTTCTGAAAAACTAATACTTAGTATTAGATTACATGTTTAACAAGCAAGTCCAGAGTTGAAGCCACTATAAGTTACTAAGGATCAACGTAATTCAAAACAACAGTAAACAGCGCTGTTTTGATTTTGGAAGTACATACTCGTATTTGTATATAGAGAAAAAAATGTCGGCAATACTTCCATTGCTGTAATAAAATAGTGAAGATAATTCAATGTAAGCATAAAAGGCAGAGTTGGTACTTACTTGTATGCACTTCGTATGGAAATGGTAGTCATATAGCTGATGACGATGTAGCTTAAAATAACTGCTGATGCAGATTACGTCAAAGATAATAATTTATTAAATAATATAGACCAAATGTGATACAATTATACATTGGTGGCGATATGAACCATAGTTTTCTGTCATTCTTTTGTTAGACCTGAAAGAATTAAATTATGAAGAGATTACAAATTAATACAGGTAGATATTTGTAAATACTGCTAATAAATTTTGCTTACCGTTCTTAGAGGTTTATCTTCATTTGCTTTTTGTAACCCATTATGCGTTGTTTCGCTTTTTGAATTTTTTATCGCTTGTTTAAATTTTTAATTTGGAAATGAATTCTGCATTTAAAAAACAAGCGCTTTACTTCCTCTGATAAACCCACTTCTGAACTTCTGTCCATTAGTTTTTTGTGCAGATTTCGGCAGTGCGCAATCTCAAGAGCATTCAGACTATGAAAAATGTGTTCAAGAGTCTTCATTTCGTTCAAAAATGTTGCCGATGGTTTGTGGAGATACCCTTTGGAAACCTGGTCTACCCAGGTAAACGTGCTGTCCGTGCTGCAACATTCTTTAAGGTTCAGCTTCTTGATAATATATCCTGAGACATATTCCAAGGCATCCTCTTCAAGGTTGCTCCAGTAGTCAGGGCTAGTCGCATTCAAACCATCGACCACCTCTTGGTCGACCTCAACACTGTTATCTTCAATGCCATCTGCTTCCTCCATCATCGGTAAGGTTTCCACCTGAACTGAAGCCTTTGTCATCGTTTGGGACTCCCTGCTTGACAACCAAGTGGTCGAGTCTGCCGATACATTCCCTGTACCTCTAAGGCTTTCAGTGTTTCGTGCTAAGTTTAATAAAGTTTTAAATATGTTATGTTGTATGTACGTGTTATTAACGATCTTTCCTAGGATGTACTTCCGCAGTCTATATTTAAAGTCCTTTGGAGTTGGGTGGTCGTTCAGTACATGAAACCTAACTACAATAAGTAAATTACCTTTCCCGAATAGCCAAAAGTCGTTATGGATGAGTTAAGAACATCAAACCAGTCGTTTATAAGTTGGATGAAATCCGCTGTCTCAAGAGGCCTATAAAGGTCCAATCCTATTGAGTAGCAGCGTCTTATGGAGTTTGCAACCGTGTTGGAAAACAGTTGTGCTGCGAGATTTACGTTTTGTCGGCCTAAACACGACCTTTGGTTATGCAACAAAAGTATATTATAGCATCGTTAACTTACCTGCTCCCTTGACAGAAAGGTGTTCGTGATTTCTAACTAGCTTCAACAAATGAGGTGCATCAGCGAATGCAAACACTTTAGCATTCTCATCTGTTGGTACTAAAAACCAAGGCTTATCTAAAAAAAAGTATGCATCGTAAAAAATTATATTAAATCTAGTCATGGTATCTAACTCTTTATTCTACCTATTGTTACATTGAGTTCTCTCCACAGCTTACGGTTAGTGGAACCCATGTCGCAGACAACAGCTACTACTGGAAACCCAACCTTTTTTAAAGCCGAAATTATTGAAAGCAATATTTCGCTCGTCATTTGACAGTCATAATTATAGAATATAGGTTGTTTCCATGATTTCCGCAACTCACGTGCCATCACCACCTGCACATATTTAGAGGGCTTTCGAACGAAATCTCCTGGCTCATCGTACTCGTATGTTTCAGCTACTTTCATTTCATCGAAAGCAAGAACACATATTTTGTCATCATTCGAAAGGTCAGCCATGTGTTCCATACACGTGATTGATGCAGCCAGGATACCCTCACTTACGTCGGTTTTACGATACCAACGTTGTAGTGTCGACACATGGGGAAGCGGAAATCCTCTATCATAAAGGTGATGGTACGCTCTTGGAGCTGCCGCGTGTATGCATATAGCATTCGATATGTCCACCCAGGACCAATTCACCCTACGATCTTTGGGATGAAAAAAAAATTAGCTACATGTAATCTAGGAATGATATTGTGTACTTGCCTGGTAGTACCATTCGTCGCATCTGCCCCTCCGTAAAAATTTTGCGAAAATTGTGTAGTGTGGCGTTAGCCTCTTCCAACTTCAATTTCACTTCTCGATTTTCGGTTCTCAAACGTTTTACCTCCTTCCTGAGGTTATATACTTCTAGAACAGCTCCGTCATCCAAAAGCTTTAAGCTAAACGCTTTAGATAACTTCCTCGCTTTGTGTTTGGCAATCTTTCACCTGACTTCGGGGTTTTCCAGATATCGCGCGCTCTGCTGAAGACGTTGCAATATTTGTCCAAACACCGGCATCGATAAATTGGCAGATGCTACTATCAGTACTCATACTAGTTCAAGAAAGTTAACTTAACTTTTGAATGCCAATTTTTTCAACAATAAATCGACTTACTTTAATTCTGGTTGAAATGGTTTATTGGCAGACACCACTTCCCATAGATTTGGTACTTTTTCCATTCGCGATGTTGTTCTGAAAGATGTCTATGATTTAATTGGATATAATAAACAAATTACAGTATCATTACCTTTGTTGTTCAGAAATGATCTGAATACTATTTGGAACAGCCGTGGTGGCAGGATTGGGCATAGCTTTCGCCAGAAGCAAACTTCGTTTTCCTGAATGGACAATTTCATTTTTTTCGAAATGGTCACCGCAAACCAAGTCTGATGCTCGCAATTGAATTCTGCACAACCTGGACCACTCCAAGCGTGCAGCATCGTCGCTTGGAACGTGGAAAAATGGACCGTCTCCACTTTTTACAATTTTATAGCACAGCGCGCACTTTCCCATCGTTTTGTAGGTATAAGGTGGCGCAAAAGTAAGCTTCCGATGTTCAGCATATCGGTTGTGGCACGTGCAGTGTGTGCTGTTGCACCGTCTTGTTGGAACCACATGTTTTCCAATCCCAATTCATCAAGTTGCGGCAAAAAGAACTCGTTGATCATTGCTCTGTAGCGCTCACCATTCACAGTAACCGTTTGGCCCCGACCGATTATTGGTCAAATAAATAGTCAGCAATATTCCGCGTTCTGGAGCAGTGTAGCGTAACATTGTTTATTAGCGTGTATTTCGCATGTGTTTACTACACAAATGTCAAAACAGAACTGACTTTAGGGGCCAATCGCAAAATTTATAGCATCTTCTGATAGGAGGATGACTTTTGCGCCACCCTGTATTAATAAAAACAATATTTCTGCGCTGATTAATAATTTTGAGTCCTTTTAAATTGTAAGATCGCTATTTTAATAGTTTTCACTGATTTGAACTATGGGTAATTCTTTCCTTTAGGAGACAACTGGTAAACCACATCCAAAAATGTCGGGAGGGGTATCAAACGACGCGTTTTGACCTCGGTATCAACAATCCGAAAGCGGATTTTCGATTCCTTGAATCACGCCTCCTATTTGGGATCGGGCCCGGGTTTTTTTTTGTTTTTTTCACGAATAAATTTTCACTGAAACAAAAAATCGAATATCCGCTTTCGGATTGTTGATACCGAGGTCAAAACGCGTTGTTTGATATCCCTCCCGGCATTTTTGGACGTGTGTTAGGAGTTGTCTTCTAAAGGAAACAATTACCGAACAATGTGTTTACTTTGAATGTTTGTGAATAGACATATGTAAACAAACAATGAAACAAATTTGACATCCCCAGTGCGTAAGGCGAATTTCGCCAGGAAGAACAAGCAATCATATGATCGGAAGACGCCACCTTTATAAATTCGCCTTGTGCAAAACCCAGTAAGTGATATCTAAGTTTGGCCGTTTTTCAACTACAAATTGCTTAATTTAAAGACGAATAATGACTTTATGGAAAAAGTTTTCATCAAGATCGTTTATTTTAATTATTTTCCAAATCAACTTGTAGTTTTCTTGAGAATAAATGAAGTAAGCTTAGTGGCAGGGGCCCATGAAAATTTTTGACACAAATGTAGCTTACGCGGTGCTTAAATAAAATAAACCCCATTTGTCCAATAGCATCTTTTTATACCTAGATGCACTAGTACGCAAGGTATTACAGTTTTGTCCACTTAAGGGGTTTGTAACGGCATACAGGAATTTAGGATATACACTTACGGTCAAAAAAAAAAAAAGCCGACGTCCCCTGTACTGTACCCAAAGCTTGATAACTGAAAGTTTTATTTTTTGTAGTAAGCGTTGATAAATTCTCAACCTATTGTGTGATATTTTGTGACGAAAAATATAGTAAGTGCCTAAAAGTTTTTTTTTTAAAACAGGGAAATATAGAGAAAAAATGGTTTTATCAGAGAAACAAAAATTGACATAATTGCATGCAAGCGACAAAACATGCGAAATGTCGATATCACACTTGCAGTACTTTGCTCTGAATCCTCTGTAAGAAGATTCTGGACGAAATATGAGGAAACAGGCAGTCTAGCCCGTCGTACTGGAAGGGAAGGCCAAGAAAGACCACTAATCGGGATGATAGCAATATCGTCCAGATAGCACTGCGGGACCGATTTAAAACTGCCCCAGAAATTGCTGCAGAATTAAAGGAAAGCAATCAAATGGAGGTTAGTATCTCAACGGTACAGCGTCGCTTGAGGGAAAACGATTTGATGGCCCATAGACCGGCTAAAAAGCCGCTTCTCATTACAAAAAAGAGTTCAGCTCGTCTAAACTGGTGTTGCGAAAAAAGGCATTGGTCACAAAACGACTGGGAAATCAGTTTTTCTGATGAGTGCAAAATATCTATCTAAATCTATTCAGCTCAGATTAGGGGTCGGTGGTTCGGCGCCAAAAGACGGAAAGATTTGCTCACAACTGCGTTCAGACAACAGTGAAGCATTCTCCTTATAATGGTGTGGGGGCAATAACAAGCCATGGAGTTGGTAAAATTTTGTTACTGAACGGTTACGTTAACTCCGCTGCCTACATTGGAATCATGAAAGACGGTCTCATTCCAAGTATTGAGTGGCTAAGCAAAAGCTTTGAAAGCATTATTTTTCAGGATGATTCTTGTCATCGATCGAAAGCGGTTAGTATACCGTCTTAATTAGGCATATTAACATTTTTATTTTGACGAATTTACAAAAACAAAACGTTTACCTCTTTATAGGTGAATGAATACAAGTCTCTTTTGGGGATAGAGTCGATGTCATGGCCGGGGAATAGACCCGACCTCAATCCCATTGAGGGCTTATGGTCCATTTTGAAACGAATGGTACGCCAGAAAAAGCCAACAAATATCAACATCTTGAAAGAAATCGTTGAGATTTCGTGGTACAATGATATTTCGATGGACTTGATTCGCAAACTGTACGAAAGTATGCCTTCCCGAGTGGAATGCCTGATACGAGCCAGAGGAGGTCATACCCGGTATTAATATGATTTTTTTTCAATATTTTTTCTTTTGAAATAATAGTGATGTTGATAACAAGTGCATAAATTCATAATTTTTTAATGTACCCTAGTTTTTGTTTCATTTAAACAATAAAACATGCATCACGAGAAAAAACTTTTTTTAAGTTTAGTTTAAATATGTCCATATAACTTGTCGATGTGGCATAGGCGGCCCTGAAATGATTACGCATTATGTTTAGAGGACTAGTATAAAATACTGATAAGAGATACAAGAAAAAAAGTCCTATTTTTAATCCAAAAACATGACTTCAACTTGTGATGAAGTCGGCGTTTTTTTTACCGTAAGTGTATATTTCCACGTAGAAATCTTAGAAGAATAAAGGACTCGATTGAGCCATGTCCGTCCATGGTCCGTCATGTCGGTAGCATCGATATTAAGCGCTTCATATATCGATATCCATTGATATTTTTATGATTTTAAATAACAAATGTACATACATATGTACTTCCTTCAGAGCGCTTAATATCCCTGGTGAAATGATTATGAGGAAGAAGTGTGTTAAATCAGGCAAAAAGCTGTGAAGGGATGTATCGCGATATTGTTACAGCTATCGGATTGTCCACCGGATAGTTGTGGCTGTTATTTTTCTCTCAAAAATTTAATCGGCGTAGAATATCTTTCGTTTAATACCAAGGCATATATCCCTTAACTTTTAAAAAGTTTCAAATAAGTGACAATCTTCTCAACACATCTTCAGTAGTAACCCCTAAAATTAAAGTTTTGGAATATAATACTCCATCTAAGAAACAAATTTCATACAAATCGAGTAAGACGTTTCCGAGATAGCTAGTGTACAGTTATAAGAAAGGGAAGAAAATATATCGGTTTGTAAAATTGGGCGTTTCCAGAAGAATTCGTGTTATAACTGTATTATATAAAGAATGCGTTATATACTTCTTGTACCACACTGATATAGGAATAATCAAGCAAATTGAGGAATAAACCTTATCGCTTTAAGTTAAATTCGGTAAAGGCCGTACAAAACCATTTAAGATATAAGATAAAAACAGTTACTAGTCAAAGTATTGTTTCCCTGTATATTCGGTGAAATGGTCGAAATGAAACCCACTTTTACACAGCTTGGTATTTAATGTTCGGTTCTAACCGAACTTGGACTTTCTTACTTGTTGTTTTTCATTTTACGCGGATATACATACACACCACACAATACAGCATTCAGAATAATTTCAATGTTTTCCATTTCTCATTACCACGTATTTGCAATAAATGCATAATATACATATATATAATTTACCATTTATTACTATATTACAATAAAAAAACGCTAATATTTTTACGATTCTCCAAATCGACACTCGTAGCAATAACTAAAATAACATATGTTGTAGATGCACATTAGACTAGGATACGTAAAAAATTGTTTTGGAAAAATACATTGATACCATGGCATACATATACAGGTAATACAATCTCAACAGCTGATTCGATTTTTTTCATTTTTATTTTCTCTAAACTGTCAAACTTGCGGTTTATTTACATTTTAACATGTGCTTTGCTGTTTTGACGTTTTAGAGAAGCGATTTCCAATATAGCCGCCGTGCTTTTACCTGTTTTACTACGCCATGATTGATACTTATTATTTTTCAGATTGCCGTAAAGATACTGTTAGAGTTACAGATCGTAATATTAATTTCTAGGGATATATCATTGCTAGTGTAGATTTTATATGTATATCTCATTTTTGGGTTAAAACTGTCTAACTATAGTAGTAAAAAAATTAAGCTGCATATAGTTTGTTAGGAAATTGAACTCTACAAAAATAATGTGATTGAGATATTCAAGCTTTAGGGGTGTGGGGCTGTTTCGCTGGGAATGTGTTGGTCCTTTATGTTGGATAAAACAAACAATGGCCGCTGTTCAGTACACTAATATTTTGCAAGAATATAATGCTGTCATAGTAGCTGAAAAAATGTCTCTGAGATGGTTTTACCAAGAAGAAACCGATCCAAATCATACTTCGAAGTGGGTATCAGAATGGCAGCTTTTTTATTTCAGAACAAGGAAGCATTTTTTTAATTTTGATAATATTTTCGTTTAATTGAATAAATGAAAAGAATTTTCATACTTTAAGTTTCAATCAAAGAATTCTTGGTATAAAAACTTTTGTTTAAATTGCAAGTGTTGTAATGTTATAGAACAAAACTTGCATACACCTGGTCGCAGATATATTTTTAGCCCCTCAGCGCCCTGGATGCCTAGAATATAGAAGCGCGTCTATTCCCAAGGTGCCAGGTCTAGGCCGGTAACCTGATATTGGGTACAACAGTACAAGGGAAATTACACTTTTTTTACTTTGTCTTTTACATCACCATCTTCCTATATATTAGTATCCCAAGACCTTGAAGCCACAGGTGTACAACTTACAGTGAATAGAATTGGTTCCATTTAGGAGGAAATCAAGAAATTTTAAATTTCATGTTTTTAAGCAAACCCGATATTGAAACCGAAATTAGATCTAAATTTCTTTGTCAAACGAAATAGTTTTATTCCTTAAGTTGAGCATTATCTGACCAATTAATCTCTACATATAATCAAATTGTAAAAGGTCGATGTCTGTACATTGCAGATATTTAAGAAAAATCAATAGCAGGGATCATTATTAAGCCAATAGCCAAATCAACTGTTTTTAGAATTTTTCTCCGTCTGTCTGTATGTTTCGGCGGGCATCACTCAAAATCTGCTGAATGGGTACCGTTGTATTACTAGACACCTAACTTACAATTTAAGATATTGACCGATATAATATGGGTATCAAACGAAAGGTGATAATAAGTGCTGCAACAAGCGATGTAATTAAGTTCCATATCTTATCTGGTATGGCATATAATGATGAAAATCGGACTCAGTCTATTATTAGTTCTGAGACGCAGCGAAGCGGGCCGGGTTTAATAGTAACAAATAAAAAAAGGTTGGTAAGGCTTATATACTTAGAAATTTATATGAAATGTCCTTTTTATCATTTATACATTTGGCTAAAATTTAGGGATACAAAAGATAAAAATAAGGGGAAGCCTTAACTTTGTTTACGACAATCTTCGAGAAAAGTGCAGTTAATTAATTTTGATTGGTGTCTCCGTCATTTATGTGGCTGTGGGAGACAGAAGTCTAGTTAATCTTTCTAATGAGAATATAGTGCAGGTTTTAGAGGGAAGACAAGAATACTACTTATTTGCTGTACCACTGCGAAAACTTAATTTGAAGCTTTTTTGTAATTATTATGAGGCTTGTTGGTGGAAGCAGTTCTGCGGCCAAATTCCAATTTCTTATTAATTCCAAGACCATTTTTTGCTGGGTATTTATGGACATATGCATTACATATGTACGTATTACGTATAATAATATACAAGTATTTTGTACGCATGTATTATGTAAAAGTTGACCAATTTTTTACGACCACCAAACGCACAAATAGTTGGCTCAAATAAAATGTACGCACGTCCAAAATAAAAATAATAACTACCAAATAAATGTAAAAATAGTATGTTTGAATTGACTTTAATTAAAACAATATCTGCAATAAGGGAAAGTATATTAAATATGTTTATGTTTTCGCAGCCATATTTGAAATGGCATAAAATATTAGAACATTACATTTAGTCAAAAACAAACTAAATATTTTAATATTTTCACACACATATGTTTATTATCCAACCAAATATATTAGTTAATATGAGAGGAAATTCAGGCTCGGTCGGAACCGCACACGGTTAATCAGGGGCATTGATGTTTTTGACATCTTGCATTCTTTAAAAAAATATGGGTTAGAATAAGATGGGTTAGCAGAGCTGATGTCGCTCCCCTTTTGCAATCTCTTCTACGTTTCTTTGCTGATGCAGATTCCTTTGGCCGATAATCGGCAATGTGGATGCCGATTAATCGGTCGGACTCTGAGCATAATTTTGCTTGATCCACCCATGAGCGCACGTGCCGTATAATCAGGTCTAACAACAATAACGTGTATTTCAGTTGTGCGGTTTGGTGAAGAATTAAAAATGAACTTAGCAGCTCTTGAACCAAAAACATGAGTTTTTCTCATTATCTTTTGAACTTGATTTGATAACTCTAACCTAAATATGTATGTATGTACATATATAATAGGTATAGTATAGATACTACATAGATATGCATAAGTACATACATACATTCATATGTAGGCATTTATGAATGTGGGACACGAAACCTGAATTTTATGTTACACCGTATAACGCGTGCCGCGTTTACGAGCTCGATGACCCAGAGGTCAGTATTCTAAGTAATAAAATTAGAGTCCAATAAGGTACTAAGGAAAATGTAATAAATCTGTTTTTTGTGAACACGTTTTAGAGTTTACAACACACATACTTAAATTAGGAGGAAAAGAGATTTTTAAGCAATATGCTTCCTTTATTTAGAAAGGGTGGTTAAGGGGGGTCCCCCTATTCCAAAAATACCTCACTTTACTCTAGCAGTTATATAGTTTTCTTATAACTTGTTGTTAAAGTTGGTATATAAAGTGCAAAATAAATCGTTATTTGATGTTGCAAGATATTTTAAACGGTTTTACCCCAATTATTTGTTCAGAATACATTTTTTATTTACCCCACATTGTGTTTAAACACTATGGCCCGCAATCGTAGTTGTTGCCTAGAACGTATTTTAATTAAAACCGTTTCTTAATTTAAAGCGTTCCAAATTCAAGTCAATCATAGACATTTTAGAGAGCAAGCAATTTGTATCCAACAGCAGAGTGATTACTTCAGGTGCTCCCCAAAGCCCCATACTGGGCCCTCTTTTGTTCACCCTGTTCATAAACGACATATTCTTTTCGTGTAAATTTGTTAGTATGCATGCTTACGCTGATGACATACAGCTATATTTATCAAGCAAGTTCGAGGATATTGGTCTCTTAATTCAGAATTTCAACTCTGGCTTATCAGCGCTGCAGACTTGGTCCTGTCAAAATGACCTCTCTCTCTCAATGCAAACAAGTCATTTGTATTACCGATAGCAAAAAAGAAATTGAGTGATCTCACTATGCCTCCTCTTATTTTAAGGGATAAACCCCTGCAGGATTACCAACTTGGGGTTTGTGATTAACTCAACATTAACCTGCAGTGATCACATTAACTAGGTAAGACTTACGCAGCCCTTAGAAGTCTCAGGCAATCTGCCACTTATACCCCATTTCCTGTTAGACACAGGCTTGCTGTTCAGCTAATACTGCCAATAATAACACACTCTAAGTTTGTTTATAATAATCTAGATTCCCAGTCTAGTCACAAAATCAACGTTATATTTAATAAATATTTAATATTTTAAATGTCTTATATGTAATATTAGCTTAAATTAGGTTTAAATCTTAATGTACTAATTAATTGTTAAATAAATTGCAATTTGAATTCTATTCAATTTTAAACAAGGGTTATGATAAAACAGAGATGCACACATAAAATAAAATAAATAACTTGGGGTTATGGTGGAATTTTGTGAATTTTAAAAGTTTACCTTGTGCCTTACAAGCGTAGATTACTTGGCTCCGCTTGTAAAGGGTGTTTTTTTTAGGGGTATAGAACTTTGAATTGAAATAAAACACAAGAAAATCGTTTTAAGGTCCATCAATTTGGCTTTATTGGAAGGATAATTTTATGCCATTAATGTTTAAATATGATTTGGGGCATGTGGCCGCCGCGGCTGGCTCGAATAAAGCCAATTCTACAGGTCCAATTTTCAACCACTTTTTCGAGCATTTGGAGCCGTATGTCGGCAATAACGCCACGAATGTTGGCTTCCAATTCCCCTAACGTTTCTGGTTTGTTGGTGTAGACGAGCGACTTCACATATCCCCAAAGAAAATAATCCAATGGTGTCAAATCACACGACCTTGGTGGCCAATTGACAGGTCCATTCCGCGAAATTATGCGCTCATCGAATGTTTCCTTCAATAAATCGATTGTGACGTGCGCTGTGTGGCATGTAGCGCCGTCTTGTTGGAACCACAACTCATCCACATTCATGCCATCCAATTCGGGAACAAAATAGTCGGTTATCATGGCTCTATACCGGTCTCCATTAACGGTAGCTGCCTCTCCAGCATTATTGCGGATGAAGTATGGCCCAATGACGCCACCAGCCCATAGAGCACACCAAACAGTCAGTTTTTGTGGATGTAATGGCGTTTCAAGGGTCTCATGTGGATTCTCTTCACTCCAAATGCGGCAATTTGCTTGTTGACGTAGCCATTCAACCAAAAATGAGCCTCATCACTGAACAAAATTTTGCGATGAAAATCAGCATCGAAATCAATCTCATTTTCGGCCCATACACCAAAATCACGACGCATTGCATGGTCTCGCGGCTTTAATTCTTGCACAAGCTGGATCTTGTAAGGTCGCAAGCCAAGATCTTTGCGCAAAATCTTCCATAAAGTTGATGGGCAAAGCTCCAATTGCTGTGCACGGTGGCGAATCGATTCATTCGGGTCCTCTTCAACACTTTGCTCTACAGCGGCAATTGTTTCTTCCGTGCGCACTGTTCGACGTCTCTGCGGATGCGTATTATCACATAGAGTAAACGTAGTGCGAAAACGATCCATGGTTAACCGAATTAATTGCTCTGATGGACGATTATGTCGACCATAAAATGGACGGAGCTCACGGTAAACTTCGCGAACTGAACCATTATTTTCGAAATAAATTTGCACGATTTGCAAGCGTTGTTCTTTTGTCAACCTATTCATGATGAAATGGCAAACCAAACTGAACATAAATGACATTAGAGCTGCCAGATTTGACCACAAAATGCCAGTTTTATCTCTATTCGAAAAACAAACCTGTAAAAAAACACCCTGTACTACATTTACACTCCACCGCATTTGGAAATTTCAAATGAGTCATTTCAAACCCATTTACGTTACCTCATTGGCATTTTGTTTGAGATTTCCTTTATGCGAAAACTTCAAACGCAATGCGTTCGAAAAAAATGTCATGTTGTGGCGGCCCAAATGCGAGCAAATACGAGCGAATGCGATGAAATCAGTCATTTGGGAAATGCGATGTGTATGGGGAAATACGACGCATTTGGAATTTTTCGCCCAATATAACTCATTTGGTGCAGTGTAAACTCATTTGGAGCGTTAAAAGATGAAGCGCATCTATATTTGGTAAATAATTTATTGATAGGAAAAGTGAGCACTTCTTTTTCATTTTTGCATTAAATGTAGAAATATATATTGTCAAATTAATATGGCTTGTTTGTAGTATAGGAGCAACTAGCTAGACAAAAATTAAAAGCAAATACCCAAGACGGTGAATTTCATTTCGAAACGTTAGGTATTACCAATCGAACACATTATCTCTCAGATATTTTTATCGAATAGGATAAAGTAAAAGAAAACAGCAAAAATAGCCGCCAAACATTTTAAGAGCGTTCATAATTCAATATTCCGAAATATTTGGCAGATGCCAGCCCCAGAAATATGAGCATTTAAAAGATTTCTAAATCAAATTATGAAACAAGCAAAAAGCAAGCAAGTTCAGAACTGAAATTCTGATTCAAACTATTTCTGAGCACTATTAGACAGAGAATTAAATTAAATGATTATACGAAACGAAAAAAATTGGGGGCAAAAACATGCAACCCCCAAAGGCTTTATGTGTCCATATAGCTCGTAGCTTTGTGAACATTTGAGTTTCTGTGTACCGGATTAGCTATTGCACGCTATTAGAAATATGTATTTTATTTGGTAACATTGATTGCAGTGAAGTTTTTCACACATTCACTACTAGATTAAATATTTAAAAATTTATGTAATTTCATTATACAGTTTTCTGTTCTTCTGTCCACAACTTTAAATTCTCTGTAACATGTGTATGTATGTACATAAGTATGCATAAACAAATTCCCTATTTAAATACTATTTGACTGCAGCGTAGGAGACATTGTTCAAGTAACTCTTACCTGCCGGCTTCAGAACATTTACACCTGAGATTGCTTTGCATTTCGGAAATTCGCCTGGCTACTGGTTAAAACAACAATGTCGACCGCAGTAAACAGGCGCTAGAATGAATATTATTTATGAGTTTTCACGCCTTTCAAATTTTTTCCTTTTTTGTTTTCAACTGTCTTGCCCACGATCCCCTAAGGGTTTAGGTAATAACGCAAGAAAAACTATTTACAACAGTCTAAACAAAAAATGTAAAAGTTGTTAAGTTTTTGTGCCAATCTCAGAATAACATAGCGGCTATGCAATTCTATTGCGGCAGACGTACACGCCTGCATGTAAATGCAAACCAAATAAAGTTTAAAGTTTTACAAAAAGTACCATTCAACTTTTGATAAACATTGTTCCCAAACTGTAAGTAGTAAGTAGATGATTACTTGAATTTATCATTAAAGTGAAATTCCAAATATTATATTTGGTTGGATTCTGTTGTTTTTACACAAGATTTAATAGTATTCTGAACAAATTAAAACAATAATGTTATTCCAAATACGAAAGCCAAAATGTCTAAAAAAAAGACAAGCTTTTTATGAAACAGATCCATGAAATTCGGTCGAATATCCATAGGGTTGTTTCTTGGGGTAATTGCCTGTCGGAAGTTTTGCAATTCGGTAAGTAGTCGTATTCCGCGTGATTTGAGATAAACTAAAAGTGGCAGCGACGTATTATAGTTGTCGAAATATGTCATACGGTTTTTATCTGGAACATTACGAGACACAACGTTTGCTCTTGCGTCGCAACATATTTATACCAAAAGCCGTATAAGTATTTTAGTCGGTTGTTGAAAAGGTAATCCTGATATTTTTTAGAGAACCAAAATGTTCTTTGTTCCAAAATGTGTTCGATACCTTATGACATTATCTTACAAATCGGGTTCAGAAAATTCAGGGTTATCAAGCAGTAAGTTCTTTTTGAGCCATAAAATATTTTTGAAAGTCTTGGATTTCGGAGCGATATTTTTAAGTAGCCCAAAACATTTTTTTTTTCATTGTTTCCTTAGGTACTTGTGCGAACTACACAGGAATTACATTCGAATTGACAAACATTTCTGACTCCCGCGTAGAATCTGACAAATCTAAGGCTTTTCTAACTCATAATAACGATTTTGAAATGGAAATAACGCAATTGCAATATAATTTCGTCTCTAGTGGGGACGCAAACCAAAAGTATCAAAACCTAGAGAATAAAATACCAAAAATAAGTAAATTTCGTTTGAAGAAAAGTAACAAAAAAAGTTCACATTTATGAGAGTTGAGTTTTTTTTGTATTTACGTGTGTGCAGTATTTACGTGTGCACAATAAACAGGTAACAGCAAAAATAAAAATGCAGCCTGAGGTGTATTTTGTTGGTAGCTCAGAGTCCTAGAATGTCAAAAAAAATTTACAACTCCTTGTGTCAAAGTCATGTTAACAGTGTATTGACGCAATTGCGCCAGGCATCCTTTTGGCCCAACACAAAAGTGCTTTCGCTTAGAATAAATGCTGATACCATTTTGGTGGTGCCTCAGTTTCCGACAAAAGTAGTGAACAAAAAACAAAATATTTAACGGTTTTTATTAATTACTTTTCAATGGTTTCATATATTAACCTCGCAAAAGTGGATTATGACTCCTTGGATTGGCGCGTCTTTTAGTACCCTCTCGACATTTCGTTGCGGCTTAACATTCGTAGGTCAAAGTAAAGAAAAAGGTACAATTTGCTTACATTATTGTTAGTATCACTGCCGCCATTGAGTTGATGTTGCCAGTTGTACTAGTCTAATGTTTTTGGATCCATTGAATTTTTTTTATGTAAGAAGCTGCTACTATCTACATATGTGTATTAGTGTACTATTATTTGTTAAGATAATTAAATTTAAGTTTAGATCTCTCTCTACTACCTTTGTTTTTTGCGCTAACACCGTACTGGGAGTTTGTGGCGCTAGCGCCAAGTATAGAAAAGTGCCAGCGCCAAGCAGTTTTAAAAACGCCACTGTGCCATAAAAACCAATGGATGCCTAAAATAAACTATTGATGCATTGAGCTATCAAACATCAAAAGTGGCAGCTCGAAGATAGCCCCAACAATCGCTCTGGCGGTAACGAAGGAAATTAAAATTTTCTTGTTGGTTGTCATCACAATAGATTGGGTGCGATGACGCCTTTTCATATGTCGTATAAGGCTATATGTAGATTTGTTTGTAACTGATAGCTGCTGACCACAGATTAAGCATTAAATTTTGTGTTCCTTTTCTTTGGAAAAGTTCACCCATATATCGCTGATTTTTCTAACCATCCTACTAAAGAAGTAAGTTAGCATTATATAATTGTACACCTAAAATTCTATGCAAACTTACTAGTTTCAAAATCAGCGCTGTTATCAATTAATGGCGCCAGGATGCGCTATTGCGCTGGAGTTTTCAGTTAACGTCACAGATGGCGCCGGAGCCACAAAAATTGAGTTATTAACCATGCCTGGATCTAACTGCATAATACGTGAAAGGTACTAAGGGGCTATCAGCAATTCGAAAACTTCAAACCAATTTAAATATCTGCCTTTAAGGGCCGCTTTCATTAAATCCACTTAGCACTAGCCGATGGTTAATTTGGTACCTACCCAAACGATTGATGTTAATTGGTATGTAGGCAGCACTAAATACGAAAATGTCGTATTTGCTCAAATAATTTTTCGGTACTGCGCAACGACCGGGAGCTCTGTTTGGACTGGTGATAGACCCCGATAAAATAATTTGTTTTGAAATTCACCTGGCAGAATCAAGATTTTTAATTCAAATTTTAACACAATAATACAAGACGTGCAGCTTTACACCGCTTTAATGGAAGAAGTTGACATTTTATTATGGTTAACATGTTCACGAAAATGTAATTTAAATAACAAACGTTTTTGTTAGCAAATTTTAATAAGTTTTCGCGTTCGGCGGTTACTTTTAGAAGTGTTGTGGCAAAGTATTGACTATAAATCTGTGATAGCTCAAATGCCTCATCAAGAGCGGATGCTGTTTTAGTTGGGATAAAAGCTTGGCCCCAATTCTGCTTCCTTCTGTGATCTTTGGGAAATATAAAAGAACTAGCAGTGGCTCTCCCCACCTGTGTTACATCTTTCCATCATTCAAAAAATCTTTTATAAATGCATTCTATTTTAAAAAACAAAAAAATCATAAATTAGAAAATTACTGCTAAATGTAAACAAACAAAGAATGTAAACAAAAGCAAAAATGTAAATAAAAAAATGCAACCCTGATGCATCTATCTGCTTCTTGTACCATGCGTGTGTATAAATAGAATGCGTTCGTGCTGCAAATAATTGTTACAAATTGTTACGAATTATCATGATCTGTGTCTAAATCGCGTTCGTAATGTCTAAAAAAAAATTGCAAGTGAGAGGATATTGAGAGAGCAAAATGACATTTGATTTTAGGAGAAGTTACACATTATTACTAGATCAATTTCGGCCAGCAAGAATTCGCAATCGGGGAAATCAGCTGATTGTGACACATGGTTATGTTTTATTCAACAAAACAATTAATTTCGCAATTTATGAAAATGAATAAAAATATGAAAATGAACTATTTAGCAGAGGAGAAAGTGAATCAATATACATTTAAAAGTATTATTATATTACATATTAAAATTTTTTAAACAGGCTACCCACCAAAAACAGTGTGTTTATGATCGGAACGAAGGTGCCAACAGTTATGGATCACAAAGTCCAAATAGGTGAATCGGAAATTGAAGGTATTTATTACATTATATTTCGTCACATTCGTTAACTTATGTGTTCCTTCACCAGTAATCACTAGCGAGCAGTAGTTAAAAAGATATGCGAAGTAAAGTGTTCGCTTTCGCCAATATAACAATGTTGGAGTTATCATCATCCGACAGTGACGACGAAAAAGAAATTGCTACTTTGTTCAAAATTATGAGTAAAGGATATATTCGACTTGGCCATGCATTAGTTTTGTGTCAAAGGAACCCAAGAAACTCCATAAAACATTACATGGAACAAATAGTACCTTCTTACACGGAAAAAGAGTTCCGAACTCGTTTCGGAATTTCAAGACTACCCTAGCCACGGGATGTCTCCTTATGTCACCGGAACATCATTTTCATACAGTAGTCACCGTTTCAGCTGACCCACAAAGGTGGGCTGAACCTAATCTTCTGACACCAGTATCACTCTGGTCCAACCCTGTTGAAACTGCGCGTTTTAATAATAATAATTCCCAACGGATTACCCACCATATCCCGCCCGACCGGCGCGAGGGGCGCATCCGCATACCGCGCGGATTATTCGTTCGTGCCGAGTCGTTGAAAGGCTTTGGTTTGTTAATCGTCGAGATCTAAAACTGCTCAGCTACAGAGAAAACCTCATCAGCTAAGTAAAGTAGATATAGGATAGATTACACATTAAGAAATAACTAGTTAACAGAATAAAATTATTGTTAGAAGTTAATATAGAAGTCAAAGAATAAGAAACAATTAGTAGCTATGAGTTTATAATAGAAAGAATTGATTTTTTTATGCTGAAAAGCGAGTCTGAAATATCAAATCTACCAGAAAGAGAGTTATAATCTTGACACAAACAGCGAAAAGGCTCATTTAACTGAAAATTAAGACTAGAGGTTTAAAATGCTTTGAAGGACGAGACGGTACATTGAAGTTCACTTCACTTAGAAGAAATGGGCTGGATAGTGAACCATTTAGCAATTTAATCATAAAAATAATTCCAAACAATTCCCTCCGACTAGAAAGTGTGTGCAGATTAATGAGTTTTAAACGATTCGTATAGGGTGGCAGATTGTACATCCCAAGGAATGATATTTATCATGAAGTCACTTTTCAGGAGATTACTGAGACTAGCAGTCCCTCGGAATTACTTCCCAATGCCTACTTGAAGATTAATGTATCTAAAGGCATGAGTGAACTCCCAGCTAAGGATGATGTTCTAACGTATGTCCAAATTATATGCCACTTAACCTTAAAAAATGTAAACACATGGGTTTTTCGCGTGGAATTTCTCAGCCGGCTTCCTATACAATTAAAAATTATAGTCTTGAGCAAGTGTATGATTTTGTTGACCTGGGTGTTACTATGGACTATAAACTCAGTTTCAACCGCCATATTAACACAACAGTCAATAAGGCTAGAGGTGTCCTAGCATTCGTTAAACGATGGTCTAAAGAATTTAGCGACCCTTATGTAACTAAAGCCCTCTTCACTACATTAGTCAGACCGATACTTGAATACGGTTCTATAATTTGGTACCCGCGTTACCAGGTTCATGTAGATCGCCTAGGATCAGTTCAAAAACAATTTTTACTATTTGCCTTAAGAGATTTTCATTGGGATCCCTTATATAATCTGCCACCCTATACGAATCGTTTAAAACTCATTAATCTGCATACACTTTCTAGTCGGAGGGTAATGCTTGGAATTATTTTTATGATTAAATTGCTAAATGGTTCACTATCTAGCCCATTTCTTCTAAGTGAAGTGAGCTTCAATGTACCGTCTCGTCCTTCAAGGCATTTAAACCTCTAGTCTTAAAACAGTGCCAAACCAATTTTCAGTTAAATGAGCCTTTTCGCTGTTTATGTCAAGATTATAACTCTCTTTCTGGTAGATTTGATATTTCAGACTCGCTTTTAAGCATAAAAAAATCAATTCTTTCTATCCTAAATTCATAGCTACTAATTGTTTCTTATTCTTTGACTTCTATATTAACTTCTAACAATAATTTTATTCTGTTAACTAGTTATTTCTTAATGTATAATCTATCTTATATCTACTTTACTTAGCTGATGAGGTTTTCTCTGTAGGTGAGCAGTTTTAGATCTCGACGATTAACAAACCAAAGCCTTTCAACGACTCGGCACGAACGAATAATCCGCGCGGTATGCGGATGCGCCCCTCGCGCCGGTCGGGCGGGATATGGTGGGTAATCCGTTTGGGAATTAAAAAAAAATAAAAATAAATCCTAAAAGAAAGCTTTCAAAGTTTGGGTAAATTTTAGCCGATATATTAATAATATTTTGAAGTAATTACTCAATTTGCCATCGAAATACTGGCACAATTTTAAGTGGATTCAGTTATATTTTATTATAATCGCCTAGATTTATCCTTCTGCTTGCTAAGGAAATTATGAAAAAGCTTGCCACGAGCACACCCCGCGATACATTTCTTTATCTTCCCCATTTTTAGCGCTTAGTAATTAAGGTTTTACCGCCTTTTAATTAAATTTTATATAAGTATATATTATAAATTGTTTGGATTAATGACGTTTCTTTCAGCGAACTGTTTTTTCACACCCGCAATCCCAACAAACGAAATAGCACTGATTTCTGAAAATTTGTTTGGTGCGTTTTTTGCTTTCTGGCTCCTCATTATTTATGTATCTAATGTCAGATGGTCCTCGATTATGCAGTGTTGCCAACTAGCAACACAGAAATATATAATCGAGGACCGAAATGAGAGAGCGGAAGACAGTCTCGTACCAAGTCATCTTTGTGAGCAAGTGGCATAGCAACATCGACCAAAAAAAAGTCGTCCGTACCTCCCCTCATATGAATTGTTTTTGAAAAACATTAAAAAAAATTTTTTTTTTTTTCTGGCAACCCTAGATGTCGCCCAATTACATTTTTCTTCATACCTTTGGCATTTGTTGTCGGATTTTAAAGTGTGACACATCAATTTTTTTGTCTCAAAGAGGAGGTTTTCTCAAGAAAGTTCATTGAGCTCATGCGTTTCGTTGTGGTACTTACCCACCATATCTCAGTTTCTACCACCCTAATGTAACAACCTAATGTCAGTTAATTGAAGACAGTAAAAAATCATAAATCTTTTGCGAAAAAAGTAGTTCGATTCAATCAGCAGAACCAGAAATACAACACAATTTATTTTTAGTCTAAAGCCATACAAGAAAAAGTAAATTTTATTTATATTCCTCGCTCGCGAGACAGTTAGTGAATTTTTGTAACGGAAATTTTAGTCCATAAAATCTTGTCGGGATTCAAGCTTTCTGTATTTCTGCCGGCTCTCGAGCTTAGATAAAATGTGGCCCATGCGTTGTTAATCGGTGACCGCATTTGCAGATTCATAAACTGTATGCACAAATCGCTCAGTATTTTGGGGATGACGAGGATATGCTGTGAAAAAGATCAGTGAAAATGCCGATAAAAGAGAAGCAAAGAAAAATTAATGGTTTTCGTTGTGCATACCTGGTAATTCAATTATTTCATTGGAATATTGTAATGCTTCGAGGTGATCTTTCGCGAAGAACTGCAAGCATGGTGGTTCAGCCGGTTCGAATCTATCCCAATCTATTACATTAAAATATTTGTCACTCTCGAAATTTATAAAATTATCCTCTTTCGGACCAAACATTTGACGAACACATCCATTAACTTCTCTGCGCGCTGCTAAGATCCTCGGGTATCCATCTGAACGTACGAATGGATCTGTATCGGTTATCATCGATATCAAAATATTTTCTGGGTGCAGAAAGTACGAGTTATTTTTTATGACCGGACGGACAATATTTTGAATGTCTTGTGGCAATTGGCGAATCCATGTGATGTATTCGAAAACGTGACGACATCCGTGAATTGAAAGTGGTTGGTTTTTAACCAGAAACCAGAAAGGAGCAAAAACTTTTACAATAAACCCTAGAACACACACCTGGGTACAAATGTAACCACTTTCAACTTTGAAGTGTTGTAACTTTTGAACTGCTATACCTCTATACCGCTAACTTCGGATCTAGGAAGATTATTTAGTTTTGAGTTCAAATTCAGAATTTGAACCAGATCGGACCATTGGTTCAGGAGCTACAGCGTTCCAAACACATTATATACGTAAACACACACCCGGGATACGTTTGTACCCCAATAGTAAAAATCCTCATAATAATCAAAAAAAAACATTTTTTATATTATTTTTTTATTTGAAAAATTTAAAATATTAATTTGACACATTATATTATTGACTTTTATTATAAAAATTATAAAAATGCATCTTATATCTAAGGAAAATCATGGCAAATAGAGCAATTTGTTGATGTGACCGAATGTTCAAGACACATTGGCTTCTTACATTTGGTGCACAGCTTTCTGGTTTTTCTACGGCGTTTTTCCTCTTGTGCGTAACATAAAAAGCAAGATCCGGACACAGGTTTGGGCGTGCGCGCTGCGGCAGATGTTGATGCTGCTGTTGACACCATTGATTCCACCGGTCGGTTGAAATATGCTTCAATAGCAATTTTAGTCGAAAAATTTCGCGTCACTTGACGATTTATGGCTCTGGCTTCAATAATGGGCATACACAATGCTTCAGCCAAGCTGCGCAGGATCTGCTTACGCTTGTTGTTTGTTCTCCAAGGCAACATAGGGTTATTCAAATCGTAGACAATGTAGGCTGCAAGAGCTGTAATGTCCAACATGTTGAAGAACATCGCTAGTGGCCATCGTTTTGTTTGTCTTTGTGTTGGATATTCCGCAAACATTTGGTCCATTCGATCAACACCACCTTTGGTACGATTATAATATTCAATTATTTCAGGTTTCCCACTGTCAGCTATTTCAGCATCATTATGCATGGTCGAAAGCAAAATTACTGCTTTATTTTTTTTGGGAACATAATAGCACATTGTCACATTATTTTTGAAGCCAAATGTCGTTGAACCAATTGTCCTGTTTTTGTTCTGCTTCATTTCTTGAGGAATATATGATTTGTTTTTGCGCAAAGTTCCAACGATCGTGAGTTTCCAGGTGAGAAGCAGTTCTGCAACTGGCAAGGTCGTAAATAAATTGTCCATTGTAATGTTTCGGCCACTTCCTTGGTATTTGGCAGACAAATCCTTCACCACTCGTTCGCCTTGGTTCGTTTCCCTACCAGTTTCTGCTTGGCCAGTATATATTTGTCCATGCAGTGGATATGCATTTGTGGCATCGCAAATCCACCAAACCTTGACACCATATTTAGCAGGTTTTCACGGTATGTACTCCGTAAACCGTTTGCGTCCACGGTAAGGAAATAATTGTTCATCAATCGTCAAGCATGAGCTGGGCTTGTAATGTGCAGCAAGATTATTGTTCATCATCGTCCACAACTCACTGATCGGTGCTGCTTTATCAGTTAGTAAGCGTGTTGCACGAGTGTTTTTATCGTCAAATCTTAGGAACCGCAATATCGAACAGAAACGGTTGACTCCCATTGTGGCGCGATATAAAGGATAGTTTTTGACGCTCCATAAATCTCGAACATGTTCTCCATTGCTATGGTTCGCACCAGTCATAATAAGTATGCCAAAAAATGCATACAGCTCTGTTATTGACACAGGCGTCCATGACTTAGGAGTTGTGTTTGGATGCGCATTGTTGTAAGCATTATAAGTTTCTTTTGCTAACTTATTTGTGTGGCGCATAATTATATCAGCCACTTCAACGTTCATGAAACATTTGAATGTTTGCTCTATTGACAACATTTCAGTGCATCTAGCTGGTCCAGAACGTTCTCTTATAATATTTTGTCTGAGTACCTGACGACTTACATTTGGTTCTTTCATCCACTCAGTACCATCACGTGCAACAAATTTTTCGGCACTAGCAGGTAATTCATTATTTTCTTCTACTTCTTCTTCTTCATCGTCTTCTTCATCATCCTCATAGTCCGCATAATCAGGTAATACTTCTGCGGCACTTTGCGAAACTTCAGCATCGTCATCAGCAATTTCAATGTTATTGATTTGAATTTCTTCTTCATCTTCTGAGTCAAAGTCATAGGGAGCGTCATCGTCACAAATTTCATCAAATAAAGATTGTATATATGATTCTCGCTGTTCCTCAGTTAGCCTGCATAATAAAAAAAATTAGTATATGTTTACATTGTTGCTTATTTTACATTTTTTACTTTCTATATGCTGCACTTGATAAATATTCGTTTCTTCTTGAAGTCATTTCGTATCCAGTTATTTATAGTTTCAGTTATATTTATTTTCACTTCTTACACTTTTGAGCACCAAAACAATAATGAAAATATCAGCAGGCAGCATTTATAACAACACCTCGTGTGAAAATAAAAATGCTGCATATAAAATACAAAAACCAGTCATACCAGTGTATTTGCTACCTACGTACCCATACCTTGCGCGACCTTTTTGCACATATCTTTTGAACCAGGTAGAATATTTCAATGAAATAAAAACCAAAATGTGTATTCGTTGTTACTCTACAAGTATATTATTATAAATTATATTATTTTGTTTTGCATGTATCAGGACAACAACAAAAACAAAAATCCACTGTTGCATGTCCTGACTTTATTTGCCCATATCGCTGGAACCAGTAGGAATATTCGAATGAAACAAAAGACAAAATACTTGTTATATATTAAAATATACATTTCAAAAAAAAAAAATCATAGAAATCGGTTGAATAAGCATTAAAAAAACCGCAAAATAAGGTCCCGGGTACAAACGTATCCCGGGTGTGTGTTTACGTGGTATTTTCTGGGTGTGTGTTCTAGGGTAAAGTCAGCAAGTGTTATTGAGGGTAATAGCGAAGAATTCGAGACGCTATTGTCAGCCAACGGGCTGTACTCATAGCACCGGGCTTCTCGCTTGCTAAACTCTCGTCACACTCTCCTGTATGAACAGCCCGGACCATACGATATTAATATAATTCGTCGCCCCGAATATTGACAATTGATTATGATGTCAAGGGCAAAACATAAAACAGAAAAAAGTAGATAAACAATAGTCCAGTTAATTTATAAAAAAACGGTCTTCATAAAGAAAAATGTATAAAGCAAATAAGGCATCTAATGTATAGCTTTCAACTAAAAACAAAATTTTTTTATTTCGAGTTCTACTGAATTAATTGAAGTACTTCTTTCGCAAAAGATTAACGATTTTTTACGGTCTTTAATTTGCTGTTATTAGATCGGTACATTAGGGTGGTAGCAACTGAGATATGGTGGGTAGGTACCACAACGGAGCGCCTGAGATCAATGAGCTTTTTTTAAAAATTAATGGTTTTGCACTCCTTGAGACAAAAAAATTGATGTATCACACTTTAAAATCCGACAATAAAAGCCGAAGATATGAAGAAAAATGCAATTGGGCGACATCTAGGGTTGCCAGAAAAAAAATAAATTTTTTTTTTAAAGGTTTTTCAAAAACACTTCATATGAGGGGAGGTACGGCCGACTTTGTTTTTTTTGCCTGTAAGGCGAGACGCTCTAATGTGCATGTATGTACGTTTTACTTTTTTTCTTAATAGGTGTGTTCGTGCAAAAGTCCACTAACAATTATCCAGCAACGAGATTTTCTCGAATTTTTAATTATTCTCTCACGCTGAGAGATGATTGCAAATTTTTACACGAACGCTAAATTCGCACAAAGTGGCAAGCTTGAGCGTCAGCTGATCGCCACAGTGCAGCAGAAAAACAAAATTGCAACAGTGGGGGATTAAAAATATGTTTTTTCATTTTAGAGTGCTATATTTTAACTAAACTATGCACAAAAATTAAAAACATACGCAAATTAAAACATGCAATTGAACTGTTTTGTGGAATAAAATACAACCATGTGTCCCAATCAGCTGATTTCCTTGATTGCAAATTCTTGCTGGGCGAAATTTATCCAGCAAGAATTCGTTACTTCTCCCAAAATCAAATGTCATTTTGCTCTCTCAATTTCCTCTCGCAATATTTTTAGACATCACGAACGCGGTTTAGACACAAATCATGATAATTCGTAACAATTATTTGCATTACGAACGGACCTAATGTAAATGCATCTTATAAAATGAATACATTTTTTTCAAGAAAAAAATTATGTATTTTCATGGAAATTAAACGGATCTATTTGATTATTGCATTTAAATTTTGTAGTTTACATTAAAAATATGCGACGCTTGCTGGTTGCTGTATGACAAGCAACTAAAAGACACATAAACTGGTTCGTGCGTTCAAAGCGATCTCACCAACACTACTTTATTTACAATTTTGTGATTTATGCGTGTGTGTTCAGAGCTGGGTACATTCAATTCCATTACAATTACATTCCTCAGTAATTGGGAAAATTAATCAATTCCTTTGCCTCACACAAAAGGAATTGATTACATTTCAATTCCTCAAAAAAATGTACCAAAAGTATTTTCCTCTTTTTGAGGCTCGATTACAAAAATTTTTTTTTTGGAATTGAAAAAAAATACTTTGAAAAGGAATTGAAAATGTAATTGAAAATTTTCCAAATACATTACAAGGAATTCTCGAATTTCCCATTACAATCCTCAAAGGAATTTTGAAAGTACTTGAAAAGCGAAAAGTTAATTCTTGTATAAAAATGTATTTCAATGGATGTTGATGAACTTTTCGGACAGTATTTTTCATTATTTCTAAAGGGATCCCTTCAAAGCGATAACTACCCACATTCGAACACACCAGGGAGCATAAAGTCGTCCTGTTTTTTCCAGCCAATTATAGGCGTCCTCTTCCCTCTGTTGTCAAAGGCGTATGAGTAAATTTTCTTTGAATTCATAACTTAAATAACCAAAACTATGAGAACCGTTATCTCTAACTCTACAAGGGTCATATGATACTGTAAGCGGGCACGATTTCTTACAAATATATCATAGCGGGGTTGAGGAACGGCTTATAGAACGTGAGCTTTATTCATCAGGAGAGAGCTTGACTTGTCAATTTCCGCTAATTTCCATTAAGGCAGGTTCTCAAGTAGTCGAACTCCTTGACACTATCCGCCACAAATAAGCACAAACTCGAGGTTCTTCAGTATTTGATATATCTACGCCCTCGCGCTGGAGCACAAGAAGAAATACTAGCAAAGGGAGTCCTTCTATGACAAATTATATAAACCAAATAAGTGCTGACCCCGCCATGATATAAAACTTTTGCTTGACGGCTTCAACACCAGTCCAAGGGAGTCTTTCGTTCTATAGTCGAAAAGTTTAGCCTACATGACATAACAACTTCCATCGAGAAGAGAAAGCGGCCTACTCCACGGTGCCCTTAAAGCTGCAGTTATTGGTGCGTTATCGGTAGCCTTATAAAACAGCTGATTCGACCAACCGTATGAGAAACAATGCAATCGATTACTGGTGCTACATCGTAATTCGCTATACGTAACGTAATCTTACCGACCAATTGTATGTTGGTTTTTCTCTTACGTTAAGGATACGACTACAGCGATACGACAAACCCACCAATAACTTCAGCTTTACACAGGATCAACGAATCTTCGCTAAACAACCAAATCACACCTATTTGATTTGCTACTCAAAGAATTCATCAAGCATTTTGATCACAGAGGGCCGAAACAAGTTCGCATCCTCTTCGTGGAGAAACGGCCATCTTCCGGCTCTCTTACTCCGTTGCTGGATACATATAAGGCTATTCGTCGGCCGGTAATTGATTACGCGGCGCCAATATGGTAGCCGAATCTAAGCGACACCAGCTGGAGGAATCAGAACTGCTACGGGATGTCTTCTTGCGGCGTTTGAGTCTCACCTCCACCAAGAGACTAAAATGTTAAATGTTGAAGAGCACACGGGAATGTTAAGCAGACAGTCTCTGTTAGGCGAAGATCCGCCGTCCAAATCTAAAAGAGCTAAAGAAGAGAGCGACCTTCCCAGGGAGACTAGAGTCAATCTTACCTATCCAGTCTTACCTATCCAAATAAATTCCCTGTAAGTGATATGTCCACTGACGACATCAAACATCTCTTCAACTGCGCAGTTAATAATAACAACAAAAGGCATATTTATTTTGTGCAGCATGGCCGGATACAACCACACCTTTAATTGCGAACAAATTTTATACGCGAATGAACATTCATAAGTTTTTCAATTGCTTTTGCAATTCTTTTGAGGAATGGGCAATTGGAAATTACTTTTGGGATTCCTTGTAATGTATTTGGAAAAATTTCAATTCCTTTCCAAAATACTGAGGAGAAATTACATTTCAAAGTATTTTTTCTCAGTTCCAAAAAATATATTTTTGTATTCGAGCCTCAAAACGAGAAAATTACTTTTGGTAATTTTTTTTTCAGGAATTGAAATGTACACATGTGTGGGGAAAAGGAATTGTTTACTTTTCCAATTACTTGTAATTGGGAATTGAGAGTAATTTGATTCCTAAAGTAATGATTACTACCCAGCTCTGTGTGTGTTATAGGTGGAAAGCTTAGAAAATAGGCGGATCGTTATTGCGCGTTCCCTCTCACATGTGCATATTGACATAAGGATTAAACGACGTTAAACGGTAATTTCGTGTTGTTGACCGATTGCGTCAACCATATATTATTGAACCATGCCCTGGTCTAAAGAAATGTATTTCTATAAGAAATGTTTACCCCTAAAAGGATAAAGGACGTCGAAATTAGTGACTCATTTTTTTTGATGCTCTCACACACTCATTTATTTCCGAAGCAACATACGCTCAGTTTTTTTAGTCGGTAGCATAGATAAACATATTTGAGACTCTTTGTTTCAAGAGAGCGCTGTCAAAATGCACATTTTTTATAACATTTGTCATTGGTGCCACTTCGTGAAAAATTAGTGAAACTGAATATAGATATTTGAAACATACATTCGGTGAAGCGGAATTTATTTTGACTCTATGCTGGCAACAAAGCGTAATAAATAGCCGGTGAGAGCGAAAAATGGAGAGAGTAATACGAAGTATCTTATCAAGTCATCTTTGGCCGGTAGGTGCAGCTAATTGGTGGTGGTTGGTCTTCGGTGAAATTTTTTAATCTGAGTTATTAACACAACGTATATATATCTCTTACAAGCACGTTTTAGTTTTGTTTTTTGATTTGATTTAATTTTTTTTGTTTTAAAATATTATTTAAAGAGTTGTTTTGTAAAGAAAACTAAAAACCCTTTGTGAATTTAGAGTTAAGAATGAAACTTGTACCTTTTTATAAAGACCGTCTAATTTTTCTCAAAGAAAATTAATATCAGTGTTATGGCCGAATTAGCCTAGACTTGACTTAACTTTTTGATTGTTGAGTAGAGGAGTAAGTCAAGTCAAGTTATTCTAAGTCTAGGCTAACTCGTCCATTAATCTCATATTTTCTTCAATTTTATGTTTGTATGCCATAAGACTGAGAATGAACGAAATAAATGATCTTAATCAAAAAACAAATAAATTTAATATTTTTGAAATCCTAAATAGCCATTAAATGAAGATACGTACCTTTACAGAGTTATAAAATAGCGTTATTTTTCAATGTTCATGGCCCATCCCCTTAGGGCATTTTTATAGGTAGAAACTCTGCCAAAAAAGTACGAGATTTTGAAGCCCGATTTTTAAAGTAAAATTAACTTTCCTGAACTTTTTGTAAACTTTGAAAATTCTTATTTTGTGGTTTCTGTTATAGAATTAATATTTTAAATGAAAATTATTAAAAACATACCTTATTTTGTCGAACGATAATTAATTTAATTTCACTACTATTTTTGTGAACACAGCTGTATATTAATTTATACATATGTATTAAATTATTTATCTAAAAAACTGGGGCCAAATTATGTATTCTGTGATCGAATCGGCAATCCTATCAAAAATGATTACGTTACTGATCGAATAAGGGCCATTATTGGTATCGCGATATACGTTCAAAATCGTATCGTAATCTTTGACAAAATGTCAAAAATATTAATTAAAATGGTTTGTGCCATTTAAACGTTTTAGAAAAAAAAAAATAAAAAATTAAAAATTCAATTTTGAGGGCTATTAATTCACCTTTGGGTTTTGTAGAGCGTCGAACTCTTCATTTTCTCTTCTTCTTCTTTAAATAGTCACCTAACCGCCTGGGCGATTTTAACCCTCCAACATAGCTCGTTAATCGTTTCTTCATTGCGCCAATTGGAGCCTCTGCTTCTGCACCATATACGATGAGTGACTTATAGAGTGTTATTTTTGCTTCCCGAGAGACGACTTAACTTCGCATTGCCTACTCAGAAATATAAGCTATGCTCTGCGAAAAGCATATCAAGTATGGCGAGGACGTACCATTGTCAAACAAAGGCAAATCCCGCAAACGGTGAAGGCTGTGATGATAGAAACTCGAACTAACACACTCGTGCCGGGTAAGATAGCGACAGTGACGAATACTGCCCAACATCCCCTAAGATCGTCTTTGAACGACGGGGTAGAGAAATGTTAAGTCCTCCGCTGCCAATTATTACTTTCGCTATCTACAGGAAGACAAGGACCGGATCCACCTGCTGGTGGAAGAGCGGTAATTACCGACTGAACAACGGTACAATGGGGAAACACCTATACCTGCTGGAATGCGTAGGTCAGATTACACATGAGACGATGCCCAGCTCAAAAAGATAGCGAACGAGCCATCTTACCTATTCTCAGGGGTAGAGTCAAACGGGGATACTCTATCAAACAACTCTATAGATGTGTGAAGAGGATTATAAAACAGCTGTGTGGCCGTAGAAGCATCCCGCGGACTTTCTGAGACAGAAGGACTCAACTTGACTTCAGGAACCCATTATGGATGAGGTTTTTAAGGCTGTTTTTAGGTATACTCCTAGCCGACTGTGGTAACGAGAGTACGACGGACTGATTTTCTAGTGTGATGTCCGAGCCTGAATGGTTGGTTGGCACAATCTTGTGCATAAGAAAAGTGAACGAAATACCGCCCACACAAAAGAAGATCGTAAGAGTTGTCGATGGTCTGAGCACATAGATGTGGCGTATTGTCAATAGAAGGGTTGAGGAAACGGGTCTTCATCTAAATTTGAAAGATCCATACAACGGGATACGGAGGCTGATTTTAGGCTAAACTATAGGTTAAGTTTCGTCTTGAAGAGGCTTTCCTAACAAAAAGCATCAAGTAGTAGGAAGCAAATAAGCTTGGCACCGCATCAGGGACTGAAGACTCCAGTTTTCCACCAGAAAGTAGCGTCCCTACCTAAACGGCAGCCTCTGTTGGCTTTATCACATGGCGCAAGAGATGTCTGAGACAATTCTTTTCGAGTGCGTTGCTATCTACCAGAAAAGAAGGAAGCATCTTGGCCTACATTGGTGGGAGCATGGCCAAATAATATCTCTTATCCCAAAGAAACTTCTTGACTTTCTAAAGGATTTATGCCTTTATCCCCTATACTGTTTAATTTCCATACATAAAAAATTTCTTCCAAGATACAAGGTGGCGCAAAAGTAAGCTTCCGATGTTCAGCATATCGGTTGTGGCACGTACAGTGTGTGCTGTTGCACCGTCTTGTTGGAACCACATGTTTTCCAATCCCAATTCATGAAGTTGCGGCAAAAAGAACTCGTTGATCATTGCTCTGTAGCGCTCACCATTCACAGTAACCGTTTGGCCCCGACCGATTATTGGTCAAATAAATAGTCAGCAATATTCCGCGTTCTGGAGCAGTGTAGCGTAACATTGTTTATTAACGTGTATTTCGCATGTGTTTACTACACAAATGTCAAAACAGAACTGACTTTAGGGGCCAATCGCAAAATTTATAGCATTTTCTGATAGGAGGATTACTTTTGCGCCACCTTGTAGAAGGAGTCAAGATTGTTTCTTAATCAGAGGACCACTTTATAGTGGCACCACCTGAAACACCTAGGAGCCCGCGGCACTGTACAGCTGGCCTGGGTTTTTGGTCATAAAGGGTTGAAAGAAATGAGCAGGCGGTTAACTTAGCGAGAAAAGAAACGATAGTAACACCAATTGGCCCCGAGCCGCTGCTACCAGTCCACAACTAATGAGAGAATGTCTGTGAACTGGGGGAAACAGAGGAAAAAGATATACACTGGTACAATACCCCAGGTTCAAGACAGGCAAAGCTGCTGCTGGGGGGGGTCACAACAAAACTCGCTTAAGAATTTCAACACGTATTCTTACAGGAAGTTTGTTTTTGTTCCAAAAATATTATTTTAATTCCTTTCGAAAGCAATTTTGCTATGAAATAAAATTTTTTTACTATGACAGCTATTTGAGTACGTTCACGTATAAAACGATACCAAATAAGCAATGTTACGAAATAAGTATTCAGTTTACGGGAAACGCGATGCGCCTCTGTATTGAACCAGTGCGAGATACACGAAAAACTCAAAGGCTATTTAGAAGGGCGCAAAATTGGAGTGACCTACATTTTTTTTTTAAATGCAGAAGAATGTTTACTGATAGAAGCTTGTTCATGGCAGAAATACAGTCAGAGGTTTGACGACCACTGCAATCTAAATGGGTTTATTATTGCTGTTCCTGCAAATGCAATCTGCGATTGAGCTATAGAAAGCTTGCTCTCTTTGCTCGTGAAGTTGATCTGAATTTCTTTCTACTTTTTTGTTGCTTGTTTCAATGAATTGCCAATATTTGCTATCAGACCCAGATAGGCTTCAGCTATTTCGTTTCCCAAAAATTTTCATAAAAACTGGCGGACCAAAGAGGTAAAAATTACTTTTTTAATTCAAAATTTTCGAAAGTCTCTCAACAGCAGGTACTAAAGGCACCGAATTTTAACAAAATTAAAATATAATATTATATATAACTTGGCTAAGGAGCTTATAGGAAAAAATACAAAAAAATTTCTTAAAGAAATGGAAAAATCTGAACTGATTTAGAGCTAACGGAAAATCAGTACATTTAAATATTTATAATCGAAAATCAGCAAAGTACTGCCAAAATCAGTACTAGTACCGGTACTATTTCGTTTGTTCCGAGCCAGATCTATACTCTATATCTTTACTCAGTATGATTTTGAAATATACACCTTTAACTGGTGCCTTCCTACTCAATATTTCGATAGTTCCATACATAAAAAAAATTGTAGCCGCTTTACCCAGTACTTGGTTGCATGAGAATTGAGAACGCAATCCGTAACCAATTTTTGAGACTAATTTATTTGATGAACTAGGAAGATTATAGAAGATGATATTTAAACATTAACATTAAACATGTGAATGTTTTCTGCTTAAAGATATTTGTCGTGAAATATGTATAAAAATTTAAACTCAAATTGAAAAAATAAATGTGTTTGTTTTATTAAAAGACAGTGTAAATGAATGTTTTTTTTCAAATCTATTTACTATGCATTTATTTGATACTTTAGATCTTGTTCCGTTCCACAAATTCGTACCGCTGACTTCCTTGCAGGGTATGTACGCAAATCATATTCATGTACATTAACAAACATTTCAACTATGTCAACCTACCCATGTACGTCAAATGCGTAAATGGATAAACATAGGTAAGTTTATAAATACCCACCAAAAAATCATTTTACGATGGGGATTCTGTGCAAAAGAACTGTGGACCACGAAACCTGTATCGGATTGGCTAGGGGTAATCAAATCACACCCAGTAACGGGGAATTACTCAACCTTTGTAGAGAGACAACTCAACTTCAGTCTGGATATTGTAATACGCTAAGCTCTTACGAAGTCACGACACAAAGTAAAATTGTTATGTGCATATCACTAGAAGTACCATCCTCAAGTTACCTTAATTTTACACAGCTCCTATTTTGTATTGGAAATTTGGTATCAAAAATAAAACTGACAATTTCACGTCGTACATCTCTGGAACTGCTTATTCTAAATTACCCAAATTACAGCTACCTATTAATATTTCTATTATCATTATTATATTATGATTATTAATTTTTTATTTTGTTTTGTTGTTTTTCCGACAGGGTGAATGATTGATGTATATTGGAACGATTTTTCGTCATCCCTTGTCAAATTTGGTTTTGAGACAAACCGGTTTCGGCGTTGTGCCATCATCAGTGTCGATTTTCGTTCTGATTTGTCTTGTATTTATAGTAGGTAGCAGGTAACGTCAGCATGGGTGTCTGTTTGTGTACGTGTGTGCATGTGTTGTGTGTGTACATTCAGAAACGGGGGTGGTTTTTCATCGATCGGTTTTTTGTGTGGTTTAACAAACAATGCATGGAATTGAATGTGACACCAAAATTTGCAAAAATAACAATGAAAACAAACACCAATACAAGCATGAGGACAATTAGGAAGGCGGAAAGAGACTTCCTAAGATATGAGTTGAAAAACCAGTACGCCAAGAAAGATGGAATAAATGCCGAAATTCTATCCATCCATTTAAGGTTGGCGGAGCAATTACCTACCGATACGTTAATGGAATGCTTCGAGCGCATAAGGACTGAGGTCGAACATGAACTACAACAGAAATACAGGACGCTGAAATGGAAACTAGATAAGCTGACAGGACGTCGCGAACGGGACAACAACCAACAACCGCACCATTTCCATGCCAGGCTCGTAAACCTAACGACAGTAGCCATCACCGCGGTGGAAGAACAACTTCTTAAAAAGGGACTGAAACACAATATTATATACCAAAACGAAAAAAGAAAAACGGAACAGGCGATCGTAGACGCAGAGGTCGCAATATCATTAATACCAGTTGAGGAACAAGAGCACACAAGACACATGTGCAGAGAAATAATAAACAAGGAAGTGAAAGCAAAGGAAGGAAAGAAGAGAAACACGGAGCAAAAAACAGTCAAGAACCTACAACATAAACTCAGGATAAACAACATTATCGCAACGAAGGCGGACAAAGGCAACACAACTGGGCTAATTGAAAAATATGAGTATATAACAAAAACCGAAAAACTCATCGAGGATATGGAATGTCGTAGAATAAGAATGAACCCCACGGATGAATACCAGAAAGAAGTCAAAGTGGCTATAAAAACTGCAACAAATATAATAGATACAAACTCGGCATATACATTAGTCCAAATGAACCCGTCAACTCCACCACTGATTGCGCTACCAAAAATCCACAAGCCAGGAAATCCAATGAGACCAATCATTAATTTTAAATCGGCACCATGCTATAAGCTATCTAAATATTTAAAAACAGTATTGAAGGACACACTGGAACTTAGCAACGAACACACCATAACTAATACATCTGAACAAATAAACAAACTTAGGACCGTTGAAGTGACAAAGGACAGCAAATTGGTATCTTTCGACATAAAAGATCTATACACATCAATACCACTAGCAGAGACATTGAACATAGTAAACTCTAAAATACTACGTAAAACAAAAGATAAAGTAAAAAGTACGCAAATCACGAACACGGTAAGAACCACACTACGTCAAAACTATTTTCAATTCAACGATAAAATATACAGACAAACAAACGGACTTGCGATGGGAAACCCAACATCGGCTATTCTTATGGAAGCGTTTATGCAAAACCTGGAAAAAGAGTATATACAGGAGTTAAATTCCAAATTAGGAGTGTTATTTTACGCAAGGTACGTGGATGATATCATATGCGTTTTAACTACCAACAACGAAGAGCAAGTACTGGAGTACCTCAACAAGCAGCACGGGAACATAAAATTCACAATGGAAACCGAAAAAGACGGAGGAATCAGTTATCTGGACCTCACAATAAGTATTGATAAAGCTAGCAATAAATTCAACTACGACATATATAGGAAACCAACGGCCACCGACACAATAATACATAATACCTCGAACCACCCACAACAACATAAAAATGCAGCGCTAAGGCACTTAGTACAAAGATTGGAAAGAACGCCTCCTACACAAGAAGCATATAGAACAGAGCTTGGAATAATATATAACATCGCTACAAACAACGGATATAAAAAAGCACTAGTAGATAAACTCAGGAGAGACCTTAGAGAACAAAAAAGAAACAATGGAGAAGAAAGTACACAAACCTGGACGACAATGACATATACTGGAAGGGCAACATATAAATTAGCCAATTTCCTTAGAAAATACAACATCAACACAGCGTTCAAAACATCGAACAATTTAGGACGGAAGCTAAGAACCAAAACTAACTCAGAAGATCCGTTTAGCAGCCATGGTGTATACAAGCTCACTTGTGAATGCCAGCACAGTTACATAGGACAAACCGGACGACAAGTAAGAACGAGGTTCAGAGAACACATTAGAGATTACAACAAAAAGATACGGAATCCAAGCATCATACCAGAGTCCAACTTTGCGAATCACATGGCGGAGAATAAATGCCCCCCCGGAAACATCAAAAAAACAGTCAAGGTCCTACATGTACAAGCAAAAGGCCGACGTCTGAACGTACTCGAAAACATGGAAATCTACAAACAAAAAACATTCGACGGTAGAATAATAAACGAACAGACAAACACTGTTTCCGACACAAAATTCGAACCTTTAAAATTGGTTTACAAAAAACAAAGCAACCACTCCACACACGCACCGACAAATAAGCACAAAACAGCAAAAGATCAAAAACAACAAACAAGCAAAAAATGTCAAACAACAAAAATTACCAACTTTTACCTGGCTCAGTCAACCACACAAAAAACCGATCGATGAAAAACCACCCCCGTTTCTGAATGTACACACACAACACATGCACACACGTACACAAACAGACACCCATGCTGACGTTACCTGCTACCTACTATAAATACAAGACAAACGACCACAACAGATCAGAACGAAAATCGACACTGATGATGGCACAACGCCGAAACCGGTTTGTCTCAAAACCAAATTTGACAAGGGATGACGAAAAATCGTTCCAATATACATCATTATTAATTTTATTATTATTCTTATTACAGGCAAATTTAGATGTCCTACTTTCTAGGGATGTTAAAACTTTCCACCGTTTCGCAACAAAGCACCAGCGATTACTGACCAGTGTTGCCGTTTTGATTATTTTTAATCAAAATTGATAGTTCTTCTCACTTTAAAACGTTCTTGGTAATTTGGTAATTTTTTCCCTGTTTGGTAATTTTTTCGATGCGTATTTTATTATTCTTCGAAATTTGGTAAGTAAGAAAGAGTATGCTCGTCAGACAAGCAATATACATACATTGTATGCAGTTTTCCTGCTCCCATCTCTCATTTCTTGGGACTATTTTTCCTCTTTACTTAGAACTTATGAGGACTTAAAACTTTTGTCAAATATAACTCCAACTGCTTTTACAGTTTGGTTCTTTCTTTACATGCGATGCTGAAACGATTATTATTAAATGAAAGATGTTGCGTTTATCCAAAAATATTTTATTCGGAGGCGATGGCGATATAAATACTTTTTGGGTGGAAATAAGTAAAATCAAGAATGGTTATGGTGAAGAAGAGTATAAAGAACTTTCTGATTTTGTGATTAACTTGTTATCGCTGCCACATAGTTCTGCGGGAGCTGAAAGAAAATTTACCGAATTAGCTTTAGTAAAAAGTAAACTCGGAAATAAACTTAGTGCACAGGCAATTAATAGTATCATGGTTGCTAAAGAGTTGTATGTATAGTGTTTTAGAAATCGTATAACTTTTGAAGTATTTTTATTGAAGAGTTTCAAAGAGATTTTGTTGATTTTTCTTTTTACAATTTCATCTAAGATGCAATGTTTGGTTAATTCTTTTTTTGCTGTGGCAACACTGTTACTGACGCCATTCGTTAACCCCAATGGCGGCCAAGTCATCATCTACCTTTTTCCAAAGTCTATGCTGCCAGGAAAATCTTCTATTTCCAAATGCGGCTGTTGTGTTTGTTGTTGTTATTAACAGTGTTTCGCTCTTTCTTATAGGCAGGATCTTTCTGAGAATCATCATCAAATTCTTCTAATGGGCGTGCAAAGAAACTATCAGTGCCAATAGGGTTGGACCAGAGCTAAACTGGTGTTAGATGAGTAGGTTCTGTTGCACAGTTAGAAAGTTGTATACAAATTTTTCCACTTATTTCTTTAATATTCACTTTTATTATTTACTGTAACATAAGTCGATTTTTATAGAAAGCATTTAGCGACATATGTATGAATAGAATAACAAAAAGAAATTAACTTCTCGCTTGAAAGATAGCAGCCAAAATTGTGAACGCTTATAATTTTTTCTGCTTACTTATTATTTCATGAACATGAAATGGTATGATAACTTTGGTCCGCTGTTTGTAAGTATACCGAAATGATCAGGGAGATGAGCAGATTCGATTAAGACATGTCCGTCTGTCTGTTGGAACGCAAACTAGTCAAAGAAGTAATTTTTCGGAACCAGCAATTAAACTACTAGAAAAGTAAAATTTTGCAGATTTTATACTTGCTAGGTATGCAGTGAAAATTTGTAAGGTCAGATCAATATAACCTATAGCTCCTGTAAACTGATAAACACACTTGTTTTCAGAAGAACATAACCACATATTTTACACAAAAATTACGTTTACCAAAATAAATCATTTAAAAAAATCATTTAACAATGAAGGTGTACAACCGATTAAAGTAACGTCTCGGTTTCGGTTTTGCATTTCTTTCAACCACAATTTGGTGAACAAAAAAATTTTAAATTTATTAAGTGTATTACTTAGCTGCAAAGTTCAATTGGTTTAAAATAGGTCTGTTTTTTTTAAAACATTTCTTGCGGCATCATGGGATTTCTCCAATATAATAAATAATATTGTTCATACCATGTATGGATAAAATTTAGCTAAAATGCATTCTAAAAACTGACACTTTTTTTATTAGAAAAGTATTAGATATTTTTCGATACCTGTATTCAGTCGACTCTATATCATGAAAATTGCATCGCACTTGACCTTACTTAGTCTTTGAAGAAGGGGTTGTCATTAAATTCTAAAACTTATAGGTGATTACAAAATTAACAAGTGGGAAAAAAAATATAAGACAACCACAATAATAATGAATACTGTGGATATAGGCTTAGTGAACAATATTTTGCTGCAGTGCAAGTCAACAAAATCCCACTGTAACAGCTTAACGTTCTGCTAAGTACCTTATATTTATCAGGGGCAAATATACGTATGTTTCTAACTGTTTAACTTAAGTTACATGTCCGCGCAATATGAAAAGAACTAAACTAAATTGACTATATAACAAATTTTTTTTATTTAATTTATATAGTTATTGATACCAACTGTGTTAGGTTCACTTGTCAGACGTTTTGACATTAACAATCGCTTCACAAAGTTTAACTTATTAGTTTGACCTCGTCTTTTGTATCCTTGTTCGATAATCTTCGATGAAAACTAGCCAGGGTAAAATCTTGTAAAAGAAAATATGTGTCCACAAAATGAAGTTAAGTATAAAAAAAAAAAAAAAACTGTTTGGAACCGGTTCCGCCTTTTGAAACAGTTTCGGTTTCGAAAAATGAATCAGGTTTAATCGGTGTCAGTCCTTGTTAATAATGCGCTTCAAAAATTTAAAACTTAAAACCAACTTGGGTACTTCATATACTACGTAAAACTTCTATATTTTTGAGATTGCATACGTGTATTTTGCTTAGCTATGAAATTTACTGCAAAGTCAAATCATTACCGGAGCCGTTCAATCTTATATACATAGATTCAGGAATTCTATAGACCACCTGCTTTATGTCGCCTTGACCATATTGAAGGAAATTATAGTAATTTGGCGCAATATACCTCCGAGGGCATTAAGGCTGTACTTCTCATTGTTATTTGGTGCTTCTAATTCTTCTGTAAAAATTTAAGTGACCTATATGTTTTAACTTCGATAATGTGTTTGAATTTTTTTTACTTAGTAAAAATGTTTTTTTCATTTAAAAAAACTAAGGTGTTACTTGTCTAGTGCTTGTCATCGAAATTGAAATCAATTTATTAACTTTCATAAAATTTCTGTATCACAGAAGATGTGTTAAGAGAGGTAAGTTGAAATTTATAGTGATATTGGTTTCTTATGAAAGGACTTTACTTCTCAAGTGCCTCCAATGTAACATTTTTTGGAAACTTTGCTTTTCCGATTGCTTTCTACAACTATTCATTAAAAATTTTAATTTCTTGAAAATTGAAGTAAAAATAGCACAACACATTGTTTTGCTGTACTGATTGGAGATGTGGAAACACTATTGATCAAAGAAAAAACTTTGGAACTTTTACGATGTTAGTAAACTTTGGTGTTTTTTCCAAAATATATGTAATGCTTTAATGAGATATTCTCCCTCTCACTCTCTGTGACAACTTTAGTTTTAAAGCTAACATTCCATGTAAATATTATTGAATACAATTAGGTACTATCGCTCACGCCATTCCCCGCTGGGTATGAAACATGTATACACATACATGTCGAATGTATGAATAAACACATAAAAATATAAAAGTTTAATGTCGAAAATAAAAGACTTTTGACCGCTGGAGGTCTTTCTTAAAGTAACACCGCTCTTATACGGAAATACACGTATCAGACATTCAACGTGTGGAAAGCAGGTTACCCGCACACGTTTTACCATTGACATTATACGGTAAAATCTGGCATCTGTTAACTCGAACCATTTTCAAACAAGAAAGTACTTTATTGTTCTTAAAAAGCGTGAACCTATTCATGTTTAAAGTGTAATCACTTACAAATGGAGAAATACAATAATTAACATTACTGAAAAAGCCACAAGCGGCGCTACTGACATTTTTTTGTATATTGTAACATTAAGTACTTACTTTTGTGATTTACAAGAAACGATAAAATCTTTAAGATGTTTGTGAAACTGTTCAACAGTCGACGATGGGAGGGAGGAGTCGAATAAAACCGCTAAAACATGTCAATGTACTTATGTATAATGCTGCCGTCGGTTTTACTAAAATAATGAAAGGGCAAGAAAGGCGAAAAAGCCAAAACTACAAAATACGCGAAAAATTAATGTAAGAAAATCATATAACCGACATACGCACTCACATATGCTTAAGTATATATGAACATAAGTACTTACTTTAGCTTTTCAGTAGTTATTTATTGTCTGTCCCATCCGGAGTTCTGTGCTCAATGCCATTGTATAATAAGGATGCCAATCCCGGGATGCCGTATTCTGTTAGGTATCGCAAATCCCGGGAGTTTTTTCTTACAATCGTGGGATTTTCGGTTTTGCATTTGTGCTTTACGCGGTTTGGCAGTGTCACAGACGATATATATTTTAGAGACAATATTGTTTCTCAAACAGTATTCTCATTTTTTCAACCAAAACTGTTGGGGAACAGCAAATACCCAAAACCCGATATTAATCCCGGCATGCCGGGATTGTGAAAATACAATAAATTGGTATCCCTAATACATACTAAATAATAACATAGGTACAATATATACATATTTATACAGTGGGGAAACAGACCACGTTACATTTCTAATACATTTATGGCACTGACCGAGATATATTTCAGCTTCTTCAAGAATTAATCTCGAATATATATCATGTATAGTCATTTTAAACTATGCAAAACTATTTAAGTCATATGCGTCGGCGGAAGATCATTCTTTGCTTCAAACGGATTTAGACTACTTAGTTACTTGGTGCAACGTAAACCATATGCCACTCAATCTGAACAAATGTAATTTCATGTCTTTTTCACGTAGATATGTATATGCAGCTAGCTTCTTATGCAATTAAAAATCACAGTCTTGAACAAGTTAATGTGTTTGTTGAATTGGGTGTTACGATGAACTGCAAATTTAGTTTCATTCCTTATATTGAGGGTACAGTTAATAAGGCTAGAGGTCAAATGAATTTAGTGACCCTTATGTTACTAACCCCTTTTTTTACTACTTTAGTTAGGCCGACATTGGAATATGGCTCGATTATGTAGAATCGTTATCAAGTTTATGTTGATAGGTTAGAATCGATTCAAAACTATTCTTACTTTTTGCCTTGAGAAATTTTCAATGGCAGTCATTGTCTAGCCTTCCACCTTATACTAATCGTTAGAAACTTTTAAATCTCTCAACCCTGGCAAGTCGTAGAGAAATGCTTGGTTTAATATTTATGTCTAAACTCTTAAATGGAAAAATTTTAGCTTATTTCTTTTGAACGAAAATTAATTTTAATATTCCCTCCCGAGCTTCGAGAAATTTCGAACCTATTCTTCTGAAGCAATGCAGAACAAGTTTTCAATTACCGTGTCTATGCAAAGGTTTTAACTCTCATGCAGGCACTTTTGATATCTCTGAAACAACAGTTCTATCCTCTCTTAACAAATGACTTATATTGTAGTATTTATTTACTTTAATGTATGTATGTATCTTTTTCAGCTGATGATCTTTTTTCTGTAGCTGAGCAGTTTGAGATCTAGACGCTTAACAAACCTCTACCTTTCAAACATTCCGAAAATTTAACCGCGCGTTATGCGGATGCGCCCCTCGTGTCGGTTGGGCGGGAATGGTGTGTAATCCGTTAGGTTTATTATTATTATTATTATTATGAACAAGTAAGGAAGTATAATTTATATACCTGGTAGTGATCTATTATGGCATACCAATTTACGCAGGTATATTTTAATAAATACTTTTCAATTCCTATTGTACAGCCAGCTGAGCGTTTTCAATAAAAACACTTTTGTTATGAGTTTCGAGTGGTAACCTAATTTAAAAAAAAATATAAATGTAAGGCGCGATATACAACAGGTATATCATCATAAACTTCCTAAGAGATTTTTGCGCCGAGCTTACCTTCCAACTTGTGGTGTACCGTTTTGAATTTTTTCCTACAAATTGGCGGGACCTACAGACTTTTGCCGACTTCGAATGGCATCTACAAAGATGAAGATGCATTTTTGATGAGAAGCCTTCCATGGCAGAAATACACTCGGAGAGTTTGCAAAACCACTACCGAGGGGTGACCCCGTTTTGAAGAACTTTTTCAAACCACTTTTGATGTTACCTGTCCCACGACTCGAACCTTGGACCATCGGTGTGGTGGGCCGGCAACACTACCGCCACACCACGGCGGCTGCCATTAATTTATTTGTATATAAATAGCTTCCCTACCAATACCATGTGTGAAAAATTTGCGTTCAAATAGACAGACGGACGGAGAGACGAACATGGCTAAATCGACTCAGCTCATCGTCCTTATTATTTAAGTTTACTTATTGGCACCTCTCTTCTTCTTCTCATACTTACAAACATTTCATGTTCATTATGGGTATGAAAATCAAAAAAGGTTTATAACTTCCCTATCGCAGTGGGGTATTAACAACATGTCCGGATATTTTACTTGTGTGTTATGCGATTTGCCTCATTTTTGGCACCAGTACATACTATTGAGAAGCAGGTGACCAATTTTGATTGAAATATCTTGTTGAAATTACAAGCAATCGCCTTTGAGAGAAGCAGAATTTTGATGCTGAAAAGTGGGCGGCGCCACGCCTACTTCCCCAAAACCTACAAAATTTTTTTGCGGTCTAGTTTTGCTGAAAAAGCTTATTATGTGTGCAAGATCTTATTTTTATAGCTTACATGGTTGTAGAAATATCACGTTTTACATTTTACAAACAAATTTTTCAGAACTATTTTAAACAAGTAAGGAAGTGTAAGTTCGGGTGGAACCGAACATTAAATACCCAGCTGTGTAAAAGTGGTCGTAGTAAATTGCTAAATTGTTGTGGAGCTATGACCTAAAGAGGAGGGTATAAACTTTTTCTACTACCATGTGGGAATCTTATAAATAATCTTGTATAGGCGTCCAAGGTACTCACCCGATCTTTATGGATTTTTCACAGTAGATTCTTGGATTCAGTGTTTACAGAATATGCTAAATATGATTTTGAAAAACGTAGATAGTATTCCTCGTATCATGTTTGGTAATTTTATTTAACACGGTTCTGAAGTTAATTATAGCTGAAATTTGACATTTTGTTCATTTATTAATAAGATCATTAGGTCATTGTAACTGCGAAATTCTAGTATTCTATCTGCATCAGTGAAGGAGATATGGCATGTTCCGGTTTCCTGCCCCTCTTTTAGAAAACTTTGGTCCAAAAGTGAGGGTGGTTGTCCACCGATTTTGCGTGGGCGTACTGTAGATATCTATAGTATACCTCGTATCAAGTTTCGTAATTCTATCTTACACCGTTCTGAAGAGTTGCTTGACTCATAAGTGAGCGGTGCCACGCCCACTTTCAAAACTTTTGCAAAAATCATATAAAGAATAAGAAAATTGAGGTAACTGCAAAATTATGTCATTCTATCTGTATCAGTCAATGAGATATGGACAGATCAGTATTTCTACCCCCTTTCCATATAACTTTTATGAAAAAGAAGGCGTGGATAAAAAACGATTTCGCTTATTTTCTGTGGATGCATTTATCACAACAATAGTATGCTTCCTACGAAGTTTCGTTATACTAGCGTAAACGGTTCTGAAGTTATTAACAGTCAAAGTTTAAAAATGTCTTCACTCATATTTGATTTGATTTATTTATTAGAAATACATTATTAGTACATTAAGATAATAAAATCTTTTATCGTACAACAAACAATAATTATTATTATACTTATTTGTATGATTACATTTATAATTAAGGTAGAAATTTTCAAAAACATACAGAACAATGGGATTTAAAAGGAAAAGTTATGGGGTTCAAGGAACAATAGATTTCAATTATTTTGATAGCCAGTTTGAATGTTACGACTAGAGAAAAAACTAAACAAAATGAGTCTGTGTCACGTTTTGGTTAAGGGAGTTTCTCACAGCAAACGGAATGGAATTCCAGAGACGTGTGGTGTTGACTAAAAACAACTTGCTTGAGGCTACGTAGTTGAAACTGGGTAACACTAAATTGCGTGAACGAGTAGACCTACTGAATATAATTTTATTATACAGGTACGGCGGCGACTTGGTTGAGATTAGACGGAAAAGAAAAATGCAACTCCTAGCTCTTTGATACTCAGATATGTTACACCTTAACAATCGAAACCTCCAGGCAGAAATATGGTCAAATTTTGCGCAGACCAAAAACATACCGAGTAACATAATTGAATGCTACCTCCATTTTATGGGCGGATCCGGAGGCTAGTTTGTTGTAAACCAACTCTGAATATGATATATGTTGAATATGATAATAAGTTGTATGGCGAGTTTTATCCTAATTTGAAAGGGGGTGTAGAGCGCAGTCTGTCTCAAGTTACGCAGAGTACCATATACCTTACCCACAACAGCATTAACTTGGTCTTTGGAACTAAGACTACAACTTATCACAATTATAAAGTTTTTTACTTTATTAACGGTTGTAACAACAGAATTTCCAATATTTATTGACGGTATATCGAGATTCGAGATGTCTTTCTTAGCACTTGGCAACATATAGGATTTCACAGCCATTTTTATTAGCCCAACATAATATAGACGACAAGTCACTATTTATTTTAACACATAGATCACGTATATCACTAAACCCACTAGAAAAATATATCTGAACGTCATCAGCATATGCGTGCATATGAACAAACTTACATACATTAAACAGATCGTTTACGAAGATACTAAATAATAAGGGACCAAGTATTGACCCCCGAGGAACACCCATCATTTTTTTCCTTGGTTCCGATACATCAGACCCAAGGCTCAAAAACTGACATCTACCAGATAAATAGCTTTCCATCATCTTTCGGGAGCTTATACCGAATCTGAAGTTTTATTGCAGCTTGTAGCACAGCAATGAGTAATTAACTGAGTCGAATGCTTTTGAAAAGTCAAGTAGACACAGAAACAAAGGAACCCCTGCGGGTTAGGGGCTTAGAATATGCCCGAGGTAGGCATACCGGTCGTAAGAGGCGACTAATATGCACAAAGGTAATGCCGTGCAACTCGATGGTTGATCTACGGAGATGATGCCTCTCACCTCTCATTACCCATCTCTCTTTCCTTACGACGGGAAGGGTGACATGACCTAGAAGGTTCCACTGGTCAGAAATCGCTACCACGACAGTCGGGCAGTACCGCAAGGGAGTACCGGAGCGTACCGGATTCATATCCGGCCAAGGACTGTCAGCTCGACAGCACTCCCCAAAACCTTCGGGGAGTGTTTTTGTCGTTACAACAACAACAACAGAAGCAAAGGACATGTGTATGTCAACTTAGATTTTTATTAGAGTAGTTGAACAACTATGCCCAGCTCTGATCCCTGACTGGAACGGTGATAGTAAGTTATGTTTAAGTACGTGGTTGCTGATTTGTTCTGCCAATAAATTCTCAAACGTTGTGGATAATACTGGCAAGGATCTAAAGTCTCCCGGAGAGCTTGCCTTATTATTTTTAGGATGAGGTCGAACCTTGACTACTTTCCATATTTCAGGAAAACATGAGGTAGTAGTTGAATGATTAATAATATGGGTTATTGTCCCTTTTATGAAAGGAGAAATGATTTTCACAAATTTAATTGGGAATTCATCAACTCCAATTGCCTTGGTCTTAGTTTTGAGGATGCATCTTATAACATCAGCTTCCAGCACAGCGGAGAACTCAAGCGTTTCGCCCGAATAACAAGCAGACTCATAGGATAAGGCATTCACAGAACTCAACCTGGACACAGTTCTATTAACAAAGGCATTATTAACATCCTCTGAGGCCAGAGTACATTCAGGAGGGGCCCTACCACAAACTTGCACAATTTTTTAAATTTCGCCACAAAGCACAAGGTGGGAGATCTGGGTTCAAGCGCGATGAAAAAACTTACACATTTCTAATTTAGTAACCTTTGTAGCTCTATTTCTTGCATTTTTATAGGACGTCCAGTCCGATTCACGCCTTTTCTTTCTCCAACTGGCATACGCCTTATTTCGAGCTTTAATTGCGGATAAAACCTTACTGTTAAACCAAGGGCATGATACAGACTTGACCTCACGAGTGCACACCGGTACATGTTTATCAAAGGCTTATGTAATTTTATTATTGAGAAACTCTATCTTTTCATTAAACAGCTTGAAGACGCTAACAGTCACACCATTTTACACTGGACATATTTATCAAGCAGCCGATAATCTCTAAAACTATATGTACTACCTGGACTACGATTTTAGGGCAAGGGCACAAAAAATAATGTCATGATCAGACAAAAACGATATCTGGTCAAATTTTAGAGAAATTGTAGGGTCAGAGACAATAAAATAATCCAATAGACTAGTGGGCGATGGCACGCCCTTTTGCAAACATTTTATGAAATCGTCAAAGGGACAACCAAATTAATAAATCTAGCGAATATCATCATTGGAGCTGCTTTTATTATTGAATTAACCCATTTTATACGTTTTTCCAAATTTTCGATATCGAAAAAAGGGGCGGGGTTATGGTTCGGTTTCGCCAATTTAAATAGCAACCTACCTTGGCCGGAAAGCAACCTGTTTGCAAAATTTCATTCAAATATCTAAATCTGTACTCAAGTTATCGTGTCCACGGGCGGACGGGCGGACATGTCTTAAGGATTCCTCTGTTCATTCTAAGAACTTTGATATATGGAACTCTATATGTATCTTCATTATTTTGTACCTTTACAAACCAGCGTTATATGAGCAAAACTATAATACACTGTGTACTAGTACACGCTGGGTATTAAAAGTCAGCAAATAAATTCGCAGCCTCTACCGGATTATTTGCAAAATGTATCATTGAAGCAAGTATTATTTAGGACTGTTGAGCAATCGTTTTAGGATTGGGTGAATCGCCAAAAAGCTTTTGAACTCGAAATAATATTATTTTCCAAACTCAGAATGTAATTTTTGTACAAAACCTTATTTAGGCAATTGAATTCCTTTAGGTGGAATAAGAATTTAGAGTAGTCTCAGGGTGACCTATATTTTTATACCGCTTTCCAAGCTTGTTTTTAAGATTCCTGTTTTAACCTCTTGGTATGCCAAGGTACCCTATACGGTTTCTTATTAAAAATGGGGACATGCTTCAAGCACAACTCATAAACCTTATTTTTAAAAATATTATAACATGAAGTTACATCATTCCCACGGAACGCAACACACCAATCAATGCTCATCAATTTATCATTAAATATAGTTTCATGCTTAACAGAAACTTCAGCAAATTCATAAAACTCTAGCTCGAGGGAGAGCGGAACATGATATTTATCAGTCTGCAGGATTGGTGTGATACATTCAGCAATGTAAAGTGCACATTATTAGTGATAAACACTAAATCTAAAATTCTCTTAAGTCTATTATAACATCCGTTAATTTGAGCTAAATCAATGCTTAAAAAACGGTTGTTGTTTTTGTTGTTGTTTTTGTTGTTGTTAACAGTGCTTCGCCCTGGCCAATGGGCTCAATCACTCTAAATTGTCATCAGGCTCTTCTAACGGAAGTCCGAGGAAACGCGCAGTTTCCACAGGGTTGAACCAGAGTGATGTAGGTGTTAGAATAGTGGGTTCAACTGAACAGGAGAAGAGATGTATGGTATCATGAGGGGACATACCACATGCAGGTCATGTGTTTGGTATGCTGGGGTTAGTCTGGCTTAAAAAACGGTCGATAAGATATTTTAGTGTAACCCTGTCCAATCTGTCCCGTCCCACCCTTAAATTGTCATCCTCGGAGCAAACCCTGGCAGCTGGGTTGCTCCATTGTCTCTTGTTACGGGCTGGGGTCGAACCCAACCCTGGACCAAGAGATTGGATCTGCAAAAAAAAAAACGGTCGAAAAGGCGTTTATAATTATAATTAGATTCGTGTTCAGATATAGTATCAGAACGCCTTCCGAGTTGCACGAAACGAACGAAAACGCTGAACTTTAACGTTAGCCGGCCATAATTCTGATTTTAAAGTAGAGTCAGAGATTTCTTCAGGCACGCCAAGCTTATAGTTTACCCATTTGAGGGAATGTATATCATGATCTTTTTTGATCAGTTTATAATAGATCAGCTGGTTTTTGTCAATGACAGCATGTTGAGCAAGTTAGGATGTTTTTTTCAGTTACAGTATTCAAGAAAGACGAGATATGGAACCAAGTGATTCGTCTAACAGCATCACGTCGAACAACAGCCAAATCTGCATTTGAGTTTGAACCAACAACAGCTTGCACTTGCTTAAGCTGAATTTGTTTATCTTGAATATTTTATGTCATCAATGTAATATTTATGTCATCAATATTATCTTGAGTTTTGTTGCTTTTATTTTTCTTATTTTTGCGCTTATCGACGCACAATGGCGCCTTTTGAATTTTTTCTGTGCAAAAATCATAACTTTTGAACCAATGAAGATATTTTAAAAGTTTTAAATGCAAATGAAAGCTAATTATTTGAAGTTTTATTGTGTGAAAGCTCAGAATGTCACAGATAAAGGGTGCTTCTAAAAAATTTGTCAAAGTCGAAAATGTTTAGAAAAATGCCAAAACAAAATGTTTTTAGTAAAAAATAAAAAAAATAAAATGAGATTTGTCTTATAATGACGTATTTAAGCATTAAATAAGATAAACTAATGATTTTGATAAGATAGCGTGGCACTGCCCACTTATGACAAAAAGTTGTATCTAAGTAGTCACGTAATCAATAACTACCAAAATCGATAGACGTATTGTTTCTTTTAAATGGCAATACTCTTATAAAACTCAAATGTCCGTTTTGGTGCCACAATAACAAAGTGCTTCAAAATTCATCGTAAAATTTTACATGTTTTTTTTTTTGATTTACAAGCCAAATATGTATTTTATTAATAACTAAAAGTTATTGAAAGTGGTTCAATGAAATTTTATTTGAGCTAAAGATTAAACAGCCAACGAATTTTGGAAAAGGGGAGTGGCACTGCGGCGGCCGCCGTGGTGTGAAGGTAGTGTTGCCGGCCTACCACACCGAAGGTCCATGGTTCGAGCCCTGGTACAGGTAACATCAAAAGTGATTTGAAAAAAGTTTTTCAAAACGGGGTCGCCCCACGGCAGTGGTTTGGCAAACTCTCCGAGTGTATTTCTGCCATGACAGGCTTCTCAGCAAAAATTCGTCTCCTTTGTAGATGCCGTTCGGAGTCGGCAAAAAACTGTAGGTCCCACCAATTTGTAGGGAAAATTCAAATCGGCACACCACAAATTGGAAGAGATGCTTGGCGCAAAAATCTCTTAGGAGGTTTATGATGATATACCTGTTGTATATCGCGCCATAGAGAGATAGAGAGAGTGGCACTGCCCATTTATGCTAAAAAGTTTGACCTTACTCGATAGGCGTATTGATTTCTATAAAAATTTAATACTCGTTTGAAGGCGAAATGCCTAAGCTTTAAAATAAATTTGATAAACTTTAGAAAAATGCAATAACGAAAAGTATGTATTTATAAATTACTAAATTTATTAATTCTTTTATTTGAAATAAAAAATTAACTTGTACATACTCGTAGATATCTTATTTTTCAATAATGTAACAAAATTGATTAGTAAATCTCTTTTTCATTGTTGTGATAAGAAGTGGGAAACTTATTTTATCTTAACAAAGTCATCTTCACTGGAACATGTATCTAACAACGCAACCATTTCTGAGCTATACGCATCTCTAAGATCTTTTTGTGTTCTTACATACCTCATAGATGGTATGACTGGATCAGAAGAGATAGCTAACATGTTGAAAAGGTCTTCGCTTTGTCTAACTCGTGATACTTTGCAGGTGTTCATACATCTATATCTTTTGTAGTCCTTGTTCTTAGATTCTTGAGCTTCTTCAGACAATTCTCCTAATGGTAAGCACTGGTACTCTATTAAATCTTTTCCATGTGCTAAAATTTTATGTACCGTTGGTGTAAGTTTCTTCTCAGGATACTTTTGATGCAGCAACTCTGTAGTTTTAGATGCATATTCTCCAAATTTGGGTCCATTAACTGGTTCATGGCAGTTTAAAATATTTAAAATTACTCCCAATCTTTTCACAATATCTCTATCAACTCCTGTTATGCGAGCAGTCACTTCATCGTTTTCAAAAAATCTTCTTGAGGAGTTACCATCATTTGTATTTCCGTATCCATACTTTGGGCAGTCAACTCTAAGGCTCTCTTTATAGAATGCATCCTGAATTTTTTTTTTTCCTGTTTTGTTTCTCCTTACATGTCGAAAAATTCTCCTTGTTGTGATAGTGTATAAGCCAGCTTCAAAACAAATTCCATACATCTTATCCTAGCATGCAAGGGAGATATTCCATACTCATAATTTAGTTCGTCAGTTATTGAATCATCAAGATTTTCAAAGTCCTTTTGGCTCTTCTTAAAAATTGGACATTTCATTGTAGATGTCGTATTTGTTATTAAGTTCAAAACTTTTCCATCGACCATTGTTAGAAGAAAATCATGCTTTATTGTAATGACATTCCCCTCTTCAATTTCAATTATTGTTGGTTCTAATTTGGCAATTTGATTTTTTATATCACTCACTGTAGCTTTTATGAGTTCCGAAGACTCCTTCTCGTATTTAAATAATATCGGGCGGCACAATATAGTTGATGACGGACGTGGATTTTTCCAATATTCTGAAGCTTCATCTTTTAGTCGTAATGGAACAATAGAAGCCATAAATATATTACTATCTGTAATTGTTTCATCGTCTACATTTATTCTTTGTTTATATTCGCTTTGCCCTGATGATCCATCACAGCCCCACTTAGTTATCAATGCTAGCTCCTTTGGCAGTGATTTCAACTTTTCTTCAGTAAACCTTTGAAGGAGTCCTGTAGACGTATGATCCATTAGGTTTTGTAGCTCAATTTCAGCTGATACTTCGGTTATTTTGGGACTCAGAGGAACTGCTTCTTTCTTGGCTTGAGTAATTTTTTTGTATCCAGGTAAAATATCGGCATTACGTTGCAATAATGACTTACGCAATATAATATATTTTTTCTTCGTTAAACCGAGATCTATAAACAGCGCCAATGCTGTTTTTGATCCTCATCAGTCGCACTGGACTTGCTACCGCAACTGCTTCTGTTATATGAGACTTCACGTTTTCTTCGTCTTTTTTATATTTAATAGCCAGTGCTTCAGAAAGATGAGTCGTGGCCATAGCTTTTGTGGTATCAGACAGCTTCCTTTTCCTTGTGTAGGTAGAACACTCTTCTATGGGTTTTGTTGGTCTCCCTCTAGTTGGATTGGTTGACGTGCTAGGCGTTTCTTCGTCCAAAAAAGGTTTGTCAGCTAGCAACTTTTCATGCTTACTTAGAAATTTTGAATTGTTACGATAGACGTCCTTCCATTTTCTTTCTATCAGAATGTATTGTAAACCAATTTATTCTTCCAGGCCTTCCATTTCTTTAATGCTTGTTTCACTCGCTAATTCTCTCATAATAGCCTCAACGAATACCGTCTTGACTTTGTAGATTTAAACACCGCAAATAGTTTCGAGTTTTCTAGATACATATTAGAATTGGCTTCGAGTGTATCTGACTAAATATTAAACTGTGAACTAGTATATCTAAAAATACTATTCACTTTATTTAAGTAAACAGAATACTAAGTTCCTTAATCTCCAAAAGAGGAATGATAATGTGCATTATATGATGGATAGCTTTATACTCGTATACCTACTCAAAGTATTAAAATGAATTTCAGGTATACAATTCGTAACTAAAAAAATGTATGTTGTTAACAAGTTCCAATAACAAAACCGACCTTACGGCCGTACTGAATTATATATACCTGCTCAGGCGCGTATTTATGCCCAAGGTTGTTTAACTTTATTTTATGTAAAAAGTGAAGTTGCAGCTGGACGCAGGTAGACTTTATGAATTTAGGTAACTGAATATTTCACAAATAACTACTGTTAATTTGACGGAGCACATATTTTAACATTTTTTTTTTCATCAAAGTTTTAAAAAGGGCCTAAAAATAGGCATTTCGAAAAACAGGTATATCCGCCAACTTTTAACAAAAAAAAACAATGTTTTTTTTGTTTCAATCCTAAATTAAATTATCTTTAATTGCTATACAAGAAAACGACAACCGGCCGCCTTATTTACTCACAAAACCATTTTAAATACAACGAAAAAGAAGAAAAATTTCAAATTTTTCCCAATGTTGAAAATTGGTCAACTTTGAGCGGCTCTACCTGGTAAACTATAATTTTCTGTGAAAAAACAGTTGTATATTCTTGATCCCTGGAAAATTCTCTATTAGGAACAGTATTAGATTTAGCGAACGCTTTCATGATTTTTTTGATTTTTGCCATGCTTTAACGGCAGAGGAGCCACTGTGCGACGGTACGTCATTTAGAAGTGCCTAGTGACGGAGAGGCGTTCACGGGCTTGGCGTCATATATCGCCCGAAACGCTGTTAAAACTGTTAAGTCCACTTTTTATTCGAAATCCACTTTTTCGTACTGCTGAAAAGTCCAAAAATATTGAGTGTAGATTTCACTAAGTTTGTTTTATTCTACTGAAAAGTTTTGCTAAAGGGAGTCAGCAGCTTTAACCGCGTTGGTGGCGATATATATATGCTACAAACGACATCCATATTCTGACGTAGCGATATATTTCAAAGCTATAAAACAACTGTGTTTAAGGAATTTATGGAACATGTGTACAGGCTCAATTTTCTCAAAATTTGTATTTTGTGATATAGAACTTCCCATCCATGTACAATAAATAAACAATTTAAAAACTTTCGTGCCAAAAAAAAGTATCATTTTCAAAGCCAAAAAGTCAGCTTCATTCCATGCAAGTAAGGTTTTGGTAAGAGCCGATCGATTTTCGGTCATATACTAGCAATGGCCAAAATAATCGCTCTCGGGCATTTTCGGCCGATTCTTTGTGCATACTTTTCTTTTTCTGTACTTCATACAAACGATTCAAAAGAATCTTGTTTTTCTATATTACAATGTAAAATTATTTGATTTTGTCTAAAAACATATAAATGTCTTGTTCGTATAAGAACTTATTTCCTTTTTACTAAAAACATTATTTTCATTCATATTAAAGTTCACAAATTGTATTGAAAATATATGTATAAGAGCAAAACTAAGCACTGTAAAAACACCTGTAAAAAGTAAGTACCAGTGCAAATACCAGAACATCAGTAGGTACTTCAAAGATGCAACTACAAGTACAAGTATTGCAGTTAAGTGCAAGTACGGGAGTTGTAAGTGCTTTTGCAGTACTTCGATAAGTATAACGCTCCGCAAAAAATTGCATATATCTCTTTTTTTTAAAACACAAACACGTAAACCTCATTTTCAAAAAAATTATTCCATCAAAACTTTTATTTTCCTATCAAAAAAGTACTTTTAAATACTTCATAAGTACGTCTACTTGTACTTTCGAATTCGAACTACAAGTATTGTGGTACTTGTACTTTGTACTTGATTTTGTAAAGTACTTGAGTACTTGCATCTATTTGGTACTAGTACATGTATATACTTAGTACTTTACATGTCTGGCAAGAGGATGGTAGAACGGTAAGAGAACTTACTAACTTTTTCACTCGTACTTGGTTAGCAAAAGTTATGCAAATACAACTGATAAAATAGATATACATACATACGCCAACAAACCAATTAACGATCCAAAAATGAATACGCGTATCCTTACAATTAGTGGTGTGCTGCTCGAACTCTGAACAGCACCCGTTGAGAAGCCTTTTGTTGAGAAGCTTTTGATGACAAAAATGAGCAAGGAGGGCCGCCGACGACTGACAGGGGTCGATCCCATTTTGAAAAACCTTTTTTAACTATTTTTATATCACGTAACCCGGGACTGGAATCTGGGACTTGCGCTTTGGCAGGACGGGAAAATTTGAAGTTTTTTAAGTAGAGCGTCACTTTTTAGTGATTCAACTGCAAACAGAAAATTGTCAAAGAGCATTATAGCAGAATTTATGTATTATAAAATTTATAAAATAACAAATTCTAGCAGATTTGGTATGGAAATTGCAATTTTTTGATTTTGTAATTTTAGCTTATTTATTATGTTTATTTATTTATTTACTCTTTATTTTAATTTTAAAATTTTCTATTCCTACTCCCCTTCTTCCTTTTCCTCTGCGGCTGCTGATATGTACATAGTTTCGAAGCTGGAGCGGTTCAATTTTTTTTTTGGTCATGGTACCGCTTTTTCTAAGGATTTTTTGATATATAGAACACATATCTCTACATAAAATATCAGTAACTTGAACTAAATAAATTCCTAGCTATACCGAATTGCAGCTTTATATAACCTGGGAGCTTTCCAAGAACTATATACAGCCTGTGACATCGACAATGACATCGACAATGAAACTGTGGAGATTAATGAAGCGCAAAGAAAACACAGCATTTTTGGGCGTGGCTACGCCAGCTTTTCAAAAATTATGTAAATCTTGACTACAGGATACATATATCCAAACATCATTAATTTAGACCAAGTACATTTAGAGTTATAACCAATTGAAATTTTATATAGTCTGTGGGCGTGACACCGCCCACTTTTCCGTAATTATATATATCCCGTGTCGTACTCAGCGAACTCCTGAACATATCGTGAAAGTTTCATAGACATCGACAATAAACTGTGGATATTAATAAATCAGAAATAAAACACAAAATACGTGGGCGTGGCACTGCCTACTTTTCCAAAATTAAGTAAATCTTGACCAAGGGACACATATATCCAAATGTCATTAATTTGGACTAAATACGTTCAGATTTATAACGAATTGATATTTTATACAGTCTGGGGGCGTGGCACCGTCCACTTTTACAAAATTATATATAGCCTATGTCGTAACCAGTGAACCTAAGAATATACTGTAAAAATTTCATGCAGATTGGTGTAGTACTTTCGACGCCTATAAAGGACATACAGACACGCAGACACAAAGCCACACACGAAAGTAATGTACGAGTATGCTATGATTCACACAAATCCGCCGGTGCCTACTACTATTGCAAGCGACTTGTAAAGGCAATACTGCACATTTTGTTTTGCTGATTTTCTGATAATAGTCTTTCGTAAGTTCCTGCTTGGGATTAGGTCATACCTCGACAACAGAGTTAACTTTGTGGAAGTTGATAATGCAAGATAACCTCCTTACATTGCAACTTCTGGCGTTCCCCAAGATAGCATATTAGGTCCATTGTTGTTCTTAGCCTTCAACAATGATGTTAGTTACGGCTTCCAAAACTGTGGTCATATCCTATATGCTGATGACTTGAAAATTTTCAATGCAGTAAATCCCCTTCTGATGTAGAAGTTAGTCAATGTGAGCTTAATTCGCTCGACGTCTGTTGCAGATGTAATAAGTTTGCTCTCAACATTGAAAAGTGCTGCTTACCATAAATTGCGATTTCCGGTGCAATCTTCGTATTACATTTCTAATACGTCTTTAAAATCTTATACCAAAATCAAAGATCTAATTGTAATATATAGTTCGTGTTTCACGTTTACGGAACACTTAAATTTCAGTTTGCAGTTTCAACAGCTTTGGCGCAAAGTGATATTACTGTTAGAAGAGTAGGTTCAATTAAACAGGAAAAGAGATGTTTAGTATCATGAGAGGGCATACCACATGCAGGGCACGTATTTGGTATGGTGGGGTTCAGTCTGGATAAGTAATAGTTTAACTGTTTTATTTTGTTTTGTTGTTTTTCCGACAGGGTGAATGATTGATGTATATTTATTTATTCATTTATTTATTTATTTATTTGAGTCTACAGTTCATAATACCTTACAGACGAGAACAATTTTACATAGGACCCCCAAGGAGTTAGTAAAAATAAAAAGTGATAGATAAACATAAATTTGTTACTTACAAAGAGAATTAAGAATTTTTACAAAATTCGATTTTGATAACGCAAAGTCAAGCTGATTTGAAGATAAAAACAAAGCATTAAATTCTCGCAGTGCACGAGCAATAGGTGCATTACTAGCATAATTTGTTCGGAAGTTGTCTCCATAAAAAGGGTAAAAACTCCGGAGGCTTCTCTGCGGAATATTAAAACTAATCCGCTGTAGTAAGATTGGGGCAGTCGATGTTGCCATTTATAATATTGAATACAAAGGAAAGGGAAAGAACTTTTCTGCGTTTGTCCAATGAATCCAAGTGAATTAGCAAACGTCGAGATTCATAGGACGGAGCCGGATCTTCAAACGGAAGTGAACGTAGCGCATGTTTTAGAAAAACTTTCTGAACTCGTTCAATCCTACTAATCGAGAATTGATCGTACGGCCTCCAAATGAAAACAGCGTACTCCAAGTGCGATCGTACAAGAGAGCTAAAAAGCTGTTTGAAAGTATACGGGTCAGAAAACTCAGACGAGTTTCGGCGAATAAAGCCAAGAACTGAATATGCTTTTGAGAGTATGAAGTTTATGTGACTATTAAACGTCAACTTAACGTCAAACACTACTCCCAGATCTTTAAACTCTTATACAAATTGAAGTACGTCATTAGCAATCTTATACGATGTATTGATAATGGTTTGACGCCTAGAAAATGTCAGATGAAAACACTTCTTAATATTTAGAGAGAGTCGTGACTTCTCACACCACCGAAAAAGATTATCTAAGTCTGTTTGCAGACGAAGCGAAGATCTTGCGTCGCAAACATTCGAAAAAATGTTTAAATCGTCGGCATAGAGCAAAAAATTTGAGTGCGTGAAGCAGCCGCTAATGTCATTGATGAAAAGTATAAAAAGGAGCGGGCCTAATATGCTTCCTCGGGGTACGCCTGAGGTGGCAACAAAATGGTACGAGAGCACACCGTCAATGGAAACTGCACATAACCTACCCGTTAAATAAGATTTAAGCCACAATAAAAAAGAAGAGTGGAAACCAAAGCACGATAACTTATGTAGTAGTATCGTGTGTGAGACTTTATCGAACGCCTTAGAAAAATCGGTATAAATACAATCGACTTGGAGTCCTGACGAAAAAGATGAAATGCAAAAATCACTAAAAACAGCTAAATTAGAAGTTGTCGAACGACCCTGGACAAAACCATGTTGATTGGGATTGATTAAAGACACATTCAAATAGTTTTGCGATACTTGAAAGCTTTGCTATAGGTCTATAGTTGCGAACGTCACTTTTTCTTCCAGTTTTAAAGAAAGGTGTGATGGTTGTAAGTTTCCAATCATTCACAAAGATACCCGAAGAACGGGATTTATTAAATATGATCTTAAGCGGCAAGATTAACGCCGGACAATTTTTGAGAAGCATAGATGATAATCCATCACCGTCAGTTTGCGACGATGACTTCAGATAAGCTAGCCCCCGTCTAAGGTCCTCAGAAGTAACTTGCAGCAAACCAAAATTCAGAACCGACGGGATTTCAGCAGCAAAGTCAGGGGAATCCTCGTCATCCTGGACAAAATTTGATTTAAAAAAGTCAGCAAATAGGTTCGCTGCCTCACTCGGGGTGCAAGCGAATTTATTATCAAACTCAACCGAGGTTGGGATATTTGATGACGCTTTTTTGGATTTCACAAAATTCCAAAACTGTTTCGGATTAGCTTTAATATTACGCTCTGTATTACTTAAGTAATTTTTATAAAGCTTACTACTAAGAGATTTGAACTTCCTCCGAAAATACTGATATTTAACTAAACACGATGATGTACGATTTGCTTTATATTTGTGAAGGTACTTGTTTTTGAGATTTTTTAATTTTTTCAAACGCGTGTTGTACCATGGAGATTTGATACGACGCTTCTTTTTTAACGGAATGTTTTCAAGACAAAATTCATTCATTATTGACTTAAACTTGGAAAAACAATTATGAGTATCTAAGTCGGAAAATAGATCCTCCCAGTTAAATTCCAAAAGAGAATTATTTAGACTTAGGTAGTCACAAGAAGCAAAGTTATAAGCAACTGCATCCATACCAGTTAAGGGTAAAAATTTATAAAAATCGATTTTAATATCTAGAGGGACATGATGTATACCTTCAACTGATATCGGAAAAATGCATTTTGATATATCGCACTTAATATTCTCTGTAACAAATATTAAATCTAAAAGTCTATTCATTTGATTATAAAAACCATTAATTTGTTTAAGATTTATGCTTAAGAAACTATCGATAAAATATGATTCAGTTTGATTAGTAATGTTGCCAGCCGCCAGACCTAAGTTGGACGTATCACTACACCAGCTAACATTACTTAGGTTGAAATCTCCCAGAACGCATAAGTGATTATCACCCAAATTGTCCACCGCTAGAGACGTCACGTTATCAACGTGAGCTTTATATAGATCAGTACCACTGCTTGGTGGTATGTACGAAGCTATTATAAAAATGCAGCCATTTGACCCTGAATTCTTAATGCATACGCACAGTTGGTCAATTAACGAATCGTCATTTGCGAGCTTCATTGCGAAAGCGTGATACATTCTTTTTACTGCAATTAGGACACCACCACCTCTTGAACACCCAGTTTTAACAACGTCACGGTCTTTGCGAAAAACATCATATAGTTGCGGATCAAAGAATTCATTGTCAAAAAAATCAGAGTTCAACCAAGTTTCAACAATGACAATTATATCAAAAGACTCTTCAAGGCTAAACTGATACATTATATTAGATTTAGTTCTTGACCCAGTGATATTCTGATAGATATTCTGACAGATGTACCCATTTTTTACGATCCGCGACACTCAATTCCGTGTTGTCATTTGATCCAACAACAACCACCGGTTTCGTTTGCTTCTTGTTTATATTTCTCCTTTTATGCTTAACATGGGACCAACCAGCCGTATTGTTTGCAATCGGAGATGACGGCTGAGAAACAGAAGAAGCACCAACAATAAGCTCAGGTTGTTCCATATCGATAGTAGCAGCAGCAGCAGCAGCAGCATTGCAAGTGGCTGAGTCGTGTATCGGAATATCAACAACAACAACATCGCTATCACTATTATCATTCGTGCCAGTGAGAGCACCCACACGAATATTAGGAACAGTTGAAATTGAAGTAGATGAACTAGCATTAGAAGACAAAGCACCACGGTCACCGAACTTTGTATTAGCTCGTGTGACTCTCTTATTGTCATTGGCTACAGAAATTTGTTTACCGTCAGCATTGTTTTTAGCTTTGGCACTTTGTTTTTGGCTGACTTTAGGCACACTATTGTTGGTAGATGCACTTTTATCAGGTTGTCCATTACACTGTTTTGGTTTTTTTTGGCCAATGAATCTTTTACGAAATTCGTTTAACGAACTCACTGCAGTTTCAATTTCACACAAGTAAGCCGAAACAGGCAAATCAATGCATTTATTACACTTGAACATAACGTTCCTGCATGATTTTATAAATTTGACAAAACCAGAGTTTAGATTAGTGCACTTTATGTGAATTGTATCTGTGCATAATCCACACGATAAATATTCGCCCGTGGCACACTGTAATCCACAATAAGCACACGACATAGCGCAAGAATAAAATAAATAAAAAAGAGCGGAACAGCACAAAACACGTCTGCACGCGTCAACGACCAATATGACCACGATTTTTCAGAACAGAACGAAAATCGACACTGATGATGGCACAACGCCGAAACCGGTTTGTCTCAAAACCAAATTTGACAAGGGATGACGAAAAATCGTTCGAATATACATCAATTAATAGTTTAACCTTTGCAATATCCAGAATGAAGTTGCGCTAGCATAACTCTAGTCTCTCTAACCTCTTGATGGAGGTGAGACTCAGATGACATAAGCAGACATCCCGCGTCAGTTCTGATGGCAGGGTGTTTGACAGTAGGTAGATGTACTCCATCTACGTGGACGATTACCATCTGCCCATTCCATGTCGTAAAAAGAGTCGCCGTCGATTTAGTCGGAGACAGAGTCAGATTTCGCTGGGTGAAGACGCTGGGACGCCTCGAAATATGGAAATTAAACAAAAGGGGGATAGGACCCCACCCTGCGGCACCTCTGGTTTGATTCTTCGTGGTCTAGATTTCTTGTTACTAAACTTTCTGACGCCTGCCGACCGTTGAGATAGTTAGCGGTCAGCCTTTTTAGGCTAGCGGGGAGCGGTGTCTCTTAGGATTGTGGTGTGATTGACCGAGAGGTCAAGTGCCACGAACAGCGTCTTATGTATTGAAGATGTTGGTTCAAATAATAGTTAATCTGCGACGTTATGCCATTCAAAGCAGAACCACAATCGCTTGTTTCCAAATCTCTGGAACAGTGATGTAACGAATGCCACTTTTTGAACATTCGCGAATGCGAATATCCACTAATGATATTCGCGAATGCGAATGTGAATATTCCGTATTTGTTCAACTTTGTCGATAATTTTGTAGGGCTATGCAGTCTCTTTCGATAGACGTGTGTTTAGTTTGCATTTTGTTCGCGAATCGACATGTTACCAAGACTCCTGGGCATTCTTTACATCTACTAGTTTGACATCTTCTTTTGCGAATCGGAGTGGAAGGCAGTGGATGAAGGTACTTCATATATATTTTTCAAAACTGCCAAACGGTTCACCTCGCAGAAAGTTCACCTCAAGTTAATTCTCCAAAAGCTTCCATACAATTGTAAAAACATATTTAAACGATTGTGAAATTTTTTAGTTACAAACTCTTTTGGAAAACATTGATTTCAATGTTTGGAAAATATTGTTTAATAAACTAGCTTACTTCATTGTTTATTGGGATACAACGCAAGAACAAAATTTAATTTTGTATGGAAGAAAATTTTGAAACAGCCTTTACAGTAAACTTTCTAGGGAAATTTTTGAGCGAGTTCTGATTGGGACATCATATACTAACACTGATTGGTCTACAAAACTGTGTACTCATAAATTGTCTAGAAATTCTAATGCAGCACTTTTCTAGTATCATTCCCACACCATCCGGTTCTATCGTACGGGACCCGGGGTTTTTTACCCGACCAATGTAACCCTGTCTAGTTTTTCACGTCCTTAATGCTTACAGCGGGGTTGCTCAATTTTCTCCTGTTATGGGCTAGTATCGAATCCAACCCAGTACCAAGAGTTAGATCTGCTGTGTCTGCTGGAAGAAAATTTATGTAAAAGGGTTGCATTCTGTTCTCGCCTGACGTCTCCATCGTGAGCGCATTATTCATCTACTGTATCAACTGACGACCGATACTTACATTCGCATCTGAGCACCTACCAATAATCCTTTCAAGCGATCTAGTGACTTCATTACTTCCGAACGCCATACATTTATTAACTTTAGCAAAGCGGACTGGGACCGTTTTACAGATTATATGTAAATACATAGCACTCTTCCGCTGCCTTACCCATAGCGACGATCGTATACCAAGGTGAACTAGATTTTCGCTAGGTTTTTGGTTCAGCCCCCGGTCGCTTCATTCCCACTGGAAGAATTCCGGAAATTCGTTCCGGCTGAAATCCGACGGACAGTCAACGACTACAAACTGACTAAGTGGAAACAACACCTAGAAACATGTAACCGCTCCGCGCGGAGTCGACAAACTATGGTCAACAGCCAAGGCCCTATCAAATCCGACCAAATACAATGACAAGGGCGCCATTACATTTGGTGACAGCGTTTCTGCAAATGTTTTGCGGATATGAATATCACAAAAAAAGTAATTTGAGGATAACACAAGATTAATAAGACTAAAATTTATTTCCAACGTTTTTTAATGCATGAAAAAGTAACTCAACTAATAATATATGACCAACTAAAAATATATTATAAAGTATAAATATATGTAATCTGAACAAACAAACAAACGGAACCTTACCGACTAATTGCATTTTGGTTTTTCTTTTACGTTAAGGATATGACAAACGCACCAATAACTTCAGCTTTATCATGGACTTGCTTTAAGTTTCGAATGCTCAATTTTAATAAATGTGAATATTGTATTTTGGTGTGTAAAAGGAAATTACCATGGAAATGTTGTTTAAAAACCAAAACTTATAGTTATTTTTGGTAGTTTTTTGGAAAGGTGGGTAATATTTTGCTATTGCTATTGTTTTAATTTGATTAAAAATTTCTTAAATTTTGCAATTTTCGAACACTGCAAATTAAGTTGCATAACCAAAACAAAGATAACACTAGTCATTGCTGTGTTCGGTGACAAAACTTGCAAAGAAGTGTTAGCAAAGTGAGAACTCTCTCGAAACACCGAACAGGAGTCAATAAAAACTTGCAGCAAAACATCTTTCCAAAAAACTACTATTGCGATTATTGCAACCGTGATTGAGAACAGGAGCAGATCCTGTCAAAGCCAGTCAGTCACGGGGTTTTCTTTGAACCTGTTTTGCGATTTATTGTTATATTTCAAAGGCTGAAGTTTAATTATTAACTGCAAAAATATGGGTATTTCTCCATTGTCGAATGCGACATTCGTACGCATTGAAATTGAAAAAAAGCAAATGCCAAAACACTTTTTTAATTTGACAAATAGTGAATCTTATAGATGTTGCTTAACACAATAATTTGTGTCAAGGATGATTTTAGGCAAGTGTTAATTTTCAAGATATTTACAAAAAACCAAGGAGTTCACTCGCTACAAAAACAGAAGTCGCTTTTTAAAATAATAGTTTTACCACAGATTTTAGCGAAACCTTATGCAATAATTTATTGCGAATAATTTTAAAATATTTAAACATTAGTTATGTTAATAATGTTTTCTATTTTATTCAAAAATATTGAGTAGTTTATTTTTTAATTCAGTTTTTATCAGGTTCGAATGCGACAGGTCGAACGCGACATTTTTTCTACCACACATTTACATCAATAAGACAATACATTCAAAGTTTACAAAATATATTTAATAAAGAAAAACAAAATAGGTATATTCATCCTAAATATGTATAATAAAGATCAACTTAAAAAATAGACTTAATTAAATTGTTTGCAGTGGAGTGTGCAGTTCTAGCTGCTGTCAGCTGTTGGCCATTGCAACAAAACGCGTGGAACTTGGCTATACCTGGGATACTCTTTGTTTTGTTCCATTTTTCATCTAATTTATAATGCAAACACAAATTTTCAATTTGAGCTATTGACATAAGGTATATTTGAATGCCGGTAACATTATTATACTTTAATTAATTGGGCTACAAAAGTGCATACTCGAAAAATACATGCCAAAAAATTTTGCAGATTCCTTTCCTGAACTTTGTGTAAACTTCGAATTTTCTTTTTATAGGACTCTATTACAGAATTCGCTTCATTTTATTTTATATTTTAAAAGAAACTTATTAAAATCACAGCTTTTTTTTATTTGGTCGAACGATATCCATTTTAATGTCACTACAATTATATTGAACATAGCACTGACATTCGTGCGTAACGCAGAGACGAGAATGGCGTAATCCTCGGAGACTTCAACGTACAATCTGGCACTCAGGCCTCCAGGTCCATGGTAGGGGACAGATGCTGATCGAGCAAATAGAGAATTCGACGTTCAGGACGGTGAACGGGGACGCCCTCTTAAGAGTGTCGATGAATTGTACCAGTTCGCCAGACCTTACCATCATCAGCGAAGGCCTGATTAATAGCGTTGCCTGACGTCCGATGGCCCAGCGTGATCATGTGCGGCGCTTCGACCCTGCGGATCTTCAAACCAAAGATCAGATAGCTGGTTTATCAACTGCAAACTCCTCTGCTTGGGTTGGAAAATTTTGGTCCACAGTCAATCCGTTGTCCGATCCGACTAAGCCTAAGGACAAAATTTCGATCGCCTTTGGCGACAATTTATGGTCGAAACCGAAGAAATGCGCGAGCGGTTTTTCCGGCAGGATCTGAAAAGTTTACGTAATACACTGCGCTTCAAAACTAAGCTCCTACATTACTTTAGTTAATCATGTGATAATCGCACAACATGCCCTACTTCCTTCTTTCGCATTCCAAATCTTACGACCTTCTATTCTTCCGCTTCATCCACCTTTAATATTTGTTAAGTTTATATTTAATGTTATTCTTAAGCTTCTTATAATATCAAACACTGTAAAATAACTTAAGGTTGTGTGTTTGTTTACTATTAAATAAATAAATATGTGTTGCGTCCTCCGGTTGACAAGGAAATTAGACGGGCCACCAGGGAAAAACAGTCCAGCATCCACTGCCATCACAAGCGATACCCATATACTTAACTGCTGTCTTCAACCTGTCCATGACCACTTTTGTCATTCCCGAAGAATGGAAGAAGGCAAAAGTGGTCCCACTTACAAAAGCCTGGTAAATCAGCTAACGTAGGGGAGCTACACGGTCCGAAATCTCTCCACTCGCTCTCTTAATACACTATAAGCCTGCGACTTTCCGACCATTAGCATGGGTTCCGTTTTATCATAAACACTCAGATAAATGTCGGTCTCAACCAAAAACGATTGAAAGACATGACTATATTGGTTGCGTTTGACCTTTAAAAAGCCTTCGACACGGTCAACGACCAGTAAGTTATTAACGACCTTGTGGATTTAACTATTCCCCACTATCGAGGCTCCCCACCCCACCAGTGGGTGTCGGCTCTTCTGCCGATGAGTTGTGCTCAAGAATTAACTTGAATATTCCGCACTTATTTCTTCCGCCACAAGACTGTAAAGGATTTTCTTTTATACAATTTTTAAATGGATTATTGTTTGTAGTTGTGCGTCCGGGAGAGGAAAGACCCCTGAGCCCAAGTAGCGCACTGGGCTCCATTTTGATGCGCTTTCTCCTGGTACCGTCCATTTTTAGTATGCTGTTCTTAGTTTGCTAACATTTGGTTCGGTCTACGAAGTTGCTAATGTCCCTTATTGAACATTTGGAAATGGCTTTAAGCTTTGCGTTTAAGGCTGGGTCGCGGCGCCAATTTTTTGGCGTTGATACCTTGAAGCCAGCGCCATAGCCGGTATCAGCGCAGTGCGTTAACGCAAATGCGTTAAGTGCTTTTTTGGCGAAATGATACCATATTGCTAGGGGCGCAGCTTATGAGACATCGCCGAAAACTAATACAAAGCGTTTGGAAGGGGTATCTAGAGACACGTATTCATGGATAAAGAATGCAAAGGCGGAGTCTAACTTTTTTCATCCGTTCAAAAATAAGGAGCAAAAATAGTTTGCTCCGGTAATAATATAGTTTGGGAGACACCATTGAGTACTGAACGAAAACGGTCCGATGGGGTATCTACACCCACGTATCCATGCATTGATGAAGAATCCGAAGGCGGAGTGTAACTTTTTTTACCCGTTTAAAAGTAATGAGCAAAAATAATTTGCTCCGTTAATAATATAGTAATGAACAAAAGGCCAATTATTCAACCTTTTTTTGTGAATAACTTTTAATTTGTTTCAAATCTTAACTTTCCGCACTCGGATTGTGATTCCTAAAACCGAAACGCGTCTTTGGGTATACCTCTCAAAATTTTTGGTAGCGCCTTGGTAGCTGTAGCGCGGATGTTGGCGTCACTGGCGCTGATACCATTATTTGTGATACCATAACGCCATGAGGCCAGCAGCGCCAGAAACACCTTCAACTCAATGGCGCCAGTGGCGCCACTTCAGTGTAGCGAGAATAGAGTAAACATAAACTCAGTGGCGACGGCAGCGCCAGAAACACTTTTAACTCAATGGCGCCAGTGGCGCCACTCCAGTACAGCGGTGTTTTGTAGTAGTTTAGTGTTTCTGGCGCTACTGGCGTCATGGCGTTACGGAATCACAAATAAAGGTATCAGCGCAATTCCGTGAAGCCGCGCAGCGTTACACACCCTTATTTGCGTTATGTAACTGCCCACAGTTGGAAAATTAATGTGCGTCAGAGGTGGACATTACCAAAGGAAGTGCTAAGCTTTTTCTGCAAAACTTTCTCAAAAATCTAAAACAAATACTGAATTTTTTTGGACGGGGGAGGGGATTAATTTTTCGAAAATTTTTATGCTTCCAATTTCTTTGTTCACGGACACTTTGAAAGTGTAATAGAAATGATATAAAGCTGTTTTACGCAAAGTTATTGCCTATTCAATATATATATAATCCTTTTCAAAATCTTTCATGTAAAAGTGGGCGTCGACCTTAACCGATTTCGAAAATTTTTTCTTGGAACATTCTTTGTATTCGTGGAAATCTGTGTGCCAAATTTCGTTTCGATATCTTTAACGGTTTCTGATTTATGATAAATAACATTTCTAATTTTTACCTGGTGCCACACCCATTTTAAAAACTTCCTTAAAATTTTATTTTCTGCCTTAATTTTAATGTACACATAAAATGTTATCCTTATAGATGTATTATGTACTGAATAATCACTATTTTTTATTCTAAATATAAAAAGTGAGCGTGGCTATTATCCGATTTGGCCCATTTTAATAGCGCTCGGATATAAGTGCCAAGGAATCTGCATACCAAATTTCATAAAGATATCTCAAAATTTACTCAAGTTATCGTGTTCACAGACGGACGGACGGATCAATCAATTTCCCTTTTTTCCTGAACATTTTGATGTACATACCTGAGTCAATATCTATCTCGATTCGTTTACGCCGTTACATTGTGTGCGTAGCACTACTATTAGAAACAACACACCACAAATTGGCAGAGGAGCTCGAGGTTGATCAGTTTATTTTCAAGTGTTGTTCAGTGAACTACTGTGAAGTTACCAAACTCTTAAATTTGTATTGCGTTTATTACTAGTAAATAAAACTAGCTATTAGTTACAATATCTGTGCGTGTGTTTTTTTGACTTTATAGTGATCGAACCCAGGATTAATAATCAAGGAATCATCGAATTCGTCACAATTGGTGTCAGAAGCTGTATTGTTGAATAATTAGCAGTGATTTCAAGGATAACAAGAACATGGCGAAGCTGAATGAATTAAAGATTCAGCAACTCAAAAATGAGTTGGAACAACGCGGACTAAATACTATAGGCAATAAATCAGAGTTACAGTCACGATTGCGAGAGGCTATGGAAGCAGAAGGAATCAACGTTAATGATCATGTTTTTCATCTTGTGGAGGAGGCACCGACAAAAATGGAAGAAAAAAAGGAGTCTCCGAATCCAGTAGCAACCGTGGACACAAACATGATATTGGCTGTATTAACTCAGATGTCGACTAAAATGGAAGAACAGAAAACTTGCGTGGCATCTCAGCCGGAAGAACAGAAGACAAACATGGCATCTCAGTTGGAAGAACAGAAGGTACACATGGCATTTAAGCTTGAAGAACAGGACACACGTATTACATTTCAACTAGACGAACAGAAGGCATACATGAGATCTCAAATGGAAGACCAGAAGGCATATATCTCTTCGCAGTTGGAAGCACAGGAGGCTAAGGTGTCATCTAAACTAGAAGTCCAAGATGCGAAAATTCCACAGCTGCAGGATAAAATCGATGCTGAGGTAGATGCATTGAGAGGTCGTATCCAGGAACTGCAACTAAATCGTCCATCTGCTTTAGCGAATGCTTCCAAGTTAAAATCACCTTCCTTTGATGGTTCTGTTCCATTCCAGGTATTTAAGCTGCAATTTGAGAAGACGGCTGCGTGGAATAATTGGTGCACTGAAGATAAAGTTGCAGCACTATTCGTGGCATTGAAGGGACCTGCAGCAGAAATGTTACAGACTATTCCCGAGTCCGAAAGGCACAGTTATGATGCACTGATGCGGTTGAGAGACGCTATGGTAGCGAACATCGCAAGCAGATATACCAAATAGAGCTACAGAATCGATCCCAGAAACCGAATGAGACTTTGGCCCATCTAGCAAATGCGGACGCACCCGTGGAGTATACTGAGAGGTTAAAAATCCAAAGTTTTATAAATGGAATACGCGATGTAGAGACAAAGCGGGCCACATCTGCAAATCCCAAACGGAAATTTTCTGAAACGGTATCGCATGCTTTGACCCAGGAAACAGCCTCGCTTTTGAGTAAACGTGCATACAAGGCTCATCGCGTAGAAGTGGAAACAACGGCTTGGGTAGAAAAAATTTTGGAAGCGTTGAACGGAATACAGAAAAAAAGTAATGGTGACATTAGCTGCTTTAAGTGCGGAAAACCAGGTCACATAGCACGTTATTGCGGAACTGGCTCCAGTAACCCCAGCAATTCAGGTGGACGAAAACGCAAAGCTGAAGAAGGTGAGCAAACCTCCCAACCAAATCAGTCATTAAACTAAATCGAGCCAGTCGAAAGGGGTGTGAACTGTCTCCCGCAATTGAATGCCCCATAACCTCTGTCTCACAGATCGCATTTCATAATTCGATCTGATTTAGTCAACAAGGAGGTGAGACCATTGCATGGATCAAAGTTACGTACGGCCACTGGTGCGGACACCCATATCCTAGGAGGAGTAACATGTGAAATCGCAATTCGGAATGTGGCCGTTCTACACAGTTTTATAGTAGCAGACATTGTTGACGAAATCATAGTTGGTGTGGACTTCTTAAGCCAGCAAGGCATCAAGATCGACATGCAAAACAGGATTATGAATTACCAGAACATGGATTTGCCATTAAATTTTGGTTACGAAAACAAATACGTTAGTAAGCGAGTGCTTGTGCAGGAGAGCCAACAAATTCCACCGAAGTCGAAAGCAATCATATGGGCAAAGATTGATGGAGATTATGGGACAAGCAAATTGTGGATTGTCGAGGCAGCAAACAAATCAAAGACGAACATATTAGTAGGAAAAACCCTGGTCATGACAAATGTACTGATAAGACTACTTAATGAGTTCAAATCGCCGATTAAAATTTCCAAAGGAGCAATATTGGGACAATGCCAAGAGGTCGAGGTAGTTATCAATTGTGAACAACTTCAGGAAAATGATTCTACCATCAAGATTAATCTTTCAGATGATATCACGTCGTGGACGACAGGCCTCGAAAAAGATCATCAAAAAAGTCAAAGGAACTTCTATCAAAGTACTCGAGCATATTTGACAAGGATGGTTACAAACCGGGTCGGACCAAAGTTGTGAAGCATCAAATTGATACTGGTGGTGCAAGGCCAATCCGCCAAGCTCCTTGTAGTATTCCATTATACAGGAAATGAGTGACAGCGGCGTGATCGAACCATCAACCAGTCCATGGAGCTCACCGGTAGTACTAGTGAAAAAGAAGGATGGAAAAATGAGGTTCTGTGTGGATTACCGGAAATTGAACGAAGTAACGAAGAAGGACAGTTATCCATTGCCAAGAATCGACGATACTCTGGACTCGTTATCTGGCACGAAATGCTTTTCCACACTGGACTTGAAAAGCGGCTACTGGCAAGTGGAGGTAAAGGATGAATATAAAGAGAAGACTGCCTTCAGCGTTGGGGAAGGGCTTTGGCAATTTACGGTTATGCCCTTCGGGCTATGCAATGCTCCAGCTACTTTTGAGAGACTCGTGGATCAGATACTAAAAGGATTGCTGGGAAAAAGCTTTGAGAAACAACTAAAGAACTTGGAGGAAGTTTTCCAACGAATAGCTGGTGGTGGTCTGAAACTAAGTCCCAAGAAGTGTTCCTTGTTTAAAAAGGAAGTAAGTTATTTGGGCCACAAGGTAACTACGGAGGGAATCTGCACTGCTAAGGAAAAGATCGAAGCCGTAAAGGATTGGCCAAGACCGAGAAATTTGCATGAGTTACGGAGCTTCCTTGGGCTGTGCACGTATTATCGCCGATATGCACCGAATTTTTCCAGCGTAGCTAGTAGTCTCCATGACCTTACCAGGAAGAATATGACATTTGAATGGAAGAAGGAACAGGAGGTGGCTTTTCAAACATTGAAGGAACAGCTATGCACTTCCCCGATGTTAGCATATCCAATTCCGGGTTCAAAGTTTATTCTGGATACAGATGCGAGTGGTTATGCTATAGGGGGTGTTTTGTCCCTGATTGTTGATGGACAGGAGAAGGTAGTTGCATACTACAGCCCAACAATTGGGAAGCCTGAAAGGAACTATTGTGTAACCTGGAGAGAACTGTTGGCATTGGTAGAGTGCGTTAAGCATTTCTACAAGTACCTCTATGGGCAGCGATTCCACGTCAGGACAGACCATGCAGCGTTGAAATGGCTCTTACAGTTCCGTAATCCGGAAGGTCAATTGGCACGGTGGATAGAGCGACTGCAAAGTTATGACTTTTCCATAGAGCATCGCAAAGGTAGCACCCACGAAAATGCTGATGCAATGTCACGAAGACCATGTAACTTGGAATGCAAGCATTGTTCGAAAGCTGAGGCCAAGGAAGACATTATAGATGTGCGGCTCATGACTATAACATCTACGGACAAATGGAACATGGATCAATTAAGGAGGTGTCAACAAGAAGATCCAGATCTTACACGTGTGATGCAAGGAATCGAACGAAACGAGCGACCATCAAGAGGGGAGATGTCAGCAGAAAGTCCTGTTGCCAAGTCATATTGGGCCCAGTGGAATAGTTTGCAATTAGAATCCGGTTGTTTGCATCGAATATGGGAGAGTGAGGATGGTCAATGCGTTCGAAAGCTGATAGTCGTCCCAAGGAAGAAAATCCCTGATGTACTCAATGAATTACATAACGGTCCAAGCGGAGGTCATCTTGGAGTCACCAAGACATTAAAGAAAATCAAGCAAAGATTCTATTTGGTTGGTTGCCGTCAATCGGTCGCGGAGTGGATTGCCAACTGTGAAGTATGCATCAAAGCTAAAGGACCGAAATCAAGGAGCCATGGCCAAATGAAACAGTATAACTCAAGTGCGGCATTTGAGAGGATAGCCATGGATGTAGCTAGTCCATTTCCTACTAGCAAACTCGGAAACAAATATGTACTGGTAGTTATGGACTATTTCAGCAAATGGCCAGAAGTGTACCCTATTCCAAATCAAGAGGCAGAAACCATAGCAGAAGTGTTTACTAACAATTGCGTAGCTAGGTTTGGTGCACCGATGGAGATACATTCTGACCAAGGCAGAAATTTCGAATCAGCTGTGTTCCAGGAAATGTGCAAGACATTGGGTATTCGGAAAACTCGAACAACTGCACTGCATCCTCAGTCAGATGGCATGGTGGAACGATTCAATAGAACCTTGGAAGAGCACCTGAGGAAGGTAGTGGATAAGTTCCAGAAGGCTTGGGATACTCACATCCCCTTTTTCCTAATGGCATATCGCTCTGCAGTACATGAAACAACTGGTCAGACCTGCAAAGGTAATTTTCGGGAATGATCTTCGATTGCCAGCTGATTTGAAGTTTGGGATAAACGCTGATGCAGGAGTAAATGCTCGGAAATCTACTAGTGTATTGGAAGAAGAAATGAGAGAAATTCACGACCTTGTGAGACAACGGACTAAGATCATGAGCGATAAGATGAAGGCCAGGTACGACAAAGCAATAAATTCGGAAGGTTTTATAGAAGGAGATTTAGTGCTGCTATACAACTCACAGCGTAAGAAAGGTTTGTCCCCAAAACTACAATGTAACTGGGAAGGCCCATACAAAGTCATAAAACGGATCAACGATGTGGTATATCGCATACAAACTATGGGAAGGCCAAGGAATAAGATGAAGGTGGTCCATTTGGAAAGGCTAGCTGCGTTTGGTTCCGGCAATGTGTCTAATCGGGCGGATCAGACTTAGGTGGAGGGCAGTGTGGCGATTATTCTCAAGCATGTGCCATCCCTAACTCAATAACACTCCCACCACTAGTTAAACACAACCGAGATAACGATGGCTACGCTTATGCATGCAAGCGTGTAACTAGGAAGAGGAAGAGAGATGGCGCGAGTGTTTGCGAATACGATGCAAAGAGGAGATGCCAATAAATAACACAAGGCATTTTAAACCTCTAGTGTTAAAACAGTGCCGAACGAATTTTCAGTTAAATGAGCCTTTTCGCTGTTTGTGTCAAGATTATAACTCTCTTTCTGGTAGATTTGATATTTCAGACTCGCTTTTCAGCATAAAAAAATCAATTCTTTCTATCCTAAATTCATAGCTACTAATTGTTTCTTATTCTTTGACTTCTATATTAACTTCTAACAATAATTTTATTCTGTTAACTAGTTATTTCTTAATGTATAATCTATCTTATATCTACTTTACTTAGCTGATGAGGTTTTCTCTGTAGCTGAGCAGTTTTAGATCTCGACGATTAACAAACCAAAGCCTTTCAACGACTCAGCACGAACGAATAATCCGCGCGTTATGCGTATGCGCCCCTCGCGCCGGTCGGGCGGGATATGGCGGGTAATCCGTTAGGAATTATTATTATTATTATTATCTGTGCGTGTGTTTATTCGACTTTATAGTGATCGAACCCAGGATTGATAATTAAGGAATCATCGAATTCGTCACAATACGGTTCTGGGAGTCATCGAGAGAAATGGTCTTCGAAAGATTTATGGCCCTCTACTCGTTGGCAATGTCCAAAAGATTTAATGATGAGGGGTATGCAAACATCGACATAGTTCAACAAATTAAAGTACTGTGACGTATTTATATAATTTTGGTACACGAATTTCACAAATCAATATATTTTCTTGCTTATTTTAACAATATCAATTTGGAAATAATATATCAATAGAGAGAAATTACAACGATATGCTCAGGGATGGTATGGGATGATGTGTTTCGAAGTCCCCACATTCTCACGATACCCGTTCTCGGACACTGGGATGCGTACCCAAGGACCTGCATCAAAGCCGCTGTTAGAACTAATACTATAACAACTCAGCTATGATGCCCTGTAGTGTCACGATGCAATTTTCCTCTAATGTGCCATTTTTTGCATTATTCCTTTACATTCTTTGGTACATATGTTTTCTAAGTGGAATATTTTTAGGCGTGTTCAGGAAACATTTTAGATACAGGATGGCTTTTTTATTGCATTTTAACACTCTGCATCAATTATAATTCAGGTAATTTTTGTTGGAGCAGTGAATATCTAAACGGTTATACGAACACACCTATAAAAATATTAGACTTTCCTTGAGTTAACACAGATAGTGGGTATACTCTCCGTAACAGTGATATGTTTAGTCACAAGCTTCATTATTCAATTGATCGTGAAGTTATTTGTTCATTAATATGTGGGACTCACGCCCATTTTCAAAAATTTGCATAAAGCAATAATAGGACGAAAAGGCCAATGTATTTCCCAAAATTTAACATTCTATCTGCATAAGTCAATGAGATATAGCATGGCTCTGTATTGCTACCTAATTTCCAGTAAACTTTTATGAACTTTTATGTGATCATGGTCGAAAAGCCATTACTAATTTATTAACACTCGAAATTTTAAAATTTGCTCATTCATATGTGGCCGGTGCCACGCCCATATTCCAATATTTTTTTAAATCCTTAATAAAATGATAAAGTTAGTATATATACCGAATCTTACCATTTTAACTGATTTTGACAATGAAAAATCATATTTTATCATTGATTTGAAAAGGAAAAAAAGACGTAACAGCCACTTGGCGCTCACTAAAAATGTGAATAAAAAAACACATGTATGTAAATACTAACGTCTAAGCTGCTTTTGCTCTAGTTTCATAATGGGACGTTTCACAGCTACGAAACTTTGGGAGGTTATGTGCGTGTTGATAAGTGATCGATTTTCATCAAAAAGCTAAAATCAATAATCATGGCTCTTACGTCTTTTTTGCGCATAGGGCTCGATATGAAGGAATTTTATTAAAAATATTGAAAAATGTTATATGGTAGCACAGTTCTCTCACGTCTCTCTTTAAACTTAGAAACTTATACTACATTTACACTGCACCAAATGAGTCACTTTGGGCGAAAAAATCCAAATGAGTCGCATTTCCCCATACAAATTGCATTTCCCAAATGACTGATTTCATCGCATTCGCTCGCATTTGGGCCGCAACAACTAGCAAAATGCAAATGTCAAACAAAATTCAAACGAGCTAATGTGAATGGGTTTGAAATGACTCATTTGAATTTTCCAAATGCGGTGCAGTGTAAATGTAGTATTAACTTGGAAATCAAAAATCTGTAGTTTTCCTAATTTCAAAGTTAACTGAAAAATGCGTATATCGTACACAAAAACACCCGTATACACAGTACAAATGTGAACTTTTCCCACTCCATTGATGTGTGAGCCATAGCTCAGTGGGTAGATCACTCGGCTCTGATGCGGGACACGTCGGTTCGAATCCTACCAACTGATACAATTCTTATTTTAAACTTTTTTTATTTAAAACATATCTGGTTTAAAATGTATACCCTTATCATTACACGCATTTCTTTGAAAACCGCCATAGTTTTAATTCTAAGCCAAATTTGTTTGGGCATATATGTAGCCATAAAAGTTTAAAATTTACTCTATTCAATCAAAAAAACTTTTAATAATTAATTAAAAAATAAAAAAACAATAATAGTTTTCATAAAAAAAATCCATCATGTAGTGTGACTGTCAGATGGCGGAAGTGGTTCATGCATATGGTAAAGAAGAATAGAATTAGGAGTTTAGATGACACCAGCGTATTGTTAGCTTAATAGTTAGCAATGCGTGCCAAAATTTCTCTGATGAAGAAGCCTAGCAGCTTCCGAAAAGGATCTATAAGAAAAGCTATGGCGGTTGTTTCTAAAAATTTTTCCTATTCTATTCAATTAAAACAACTTTTATTAATTAATTAAAAAATAAAAAAACAATAATAATTTTCTTTTCATTAAAATCAAAAAGTGAAATATTATTATTCTTGGCCTTGAGCTCGTTTCATGAATAAGTTTAAAATGTAGGCTAAAATTTTCAGCCGTGCACGTTCCACGTTAAACTAGATCCATATGCAAGTTGAAGTGTATATATGGTGTCTCGATTAAATGATGCGCTGTTAAAATACTTGCACACCTTAGCTCACAGACTCCAAATAAATTTACTTGTATATATTTATAACTAGAGGGACCGGCAGACTTTGTCCTGCCCAGATATTTACTTGAATGGATCTAGGAATGTTGGCTTTTCCTATCCCTATCATCATCTATATCACTATCCCTATCCCCATTCCTATCCCTATCCCTATAGATATAACTATTTCACACACACACAATTCCACTTCATCATCGATCGATCCATTATTGAGCTTTTCTAACAAACAAAAAAAATTCTAAAAATCCGCACCATACAAAATGTATGGGAAAATAAACTTTTTTTTCAAGAATTTTTCGGAAATTTTGTTGGGTATTCTCTTATTCTGGTCAGAGAACAATCTAAATTAGTGTCAATCATCCAAATCGGTGAAGGCGTTCTTGAGTTATGAGCGTTGGAACTAACGTCACTTTCTTTTATATATATAGATTTGTTAAGGTTCCTAATATCAATTTCGACCCCCTCCTCAATATAAACATATGTATCCCATTGGCAACAAATGATTTATCAATACAAACTTGAAAAGATGTAGTTCACTTTTCATTTTTAAAGAAAACTCAAAATTTTGAATAAAAAATAGCATAATGTTATTTTGTTGCTGAGTGCATAACAAAAAAAATACGATTATTCTGGGGAAAATCTTCTTAAAGAATATTGAATTTAAATTAAATTGTTGCAAATAATTCAGCCCCTTTTTTCAGGCCGCCCTACGCTTTTAGTCCAGATCTGAAAATGTAGGTAGATTCTTATGCACACACACAAGTAATTAAGTTTATTTTTCATATGTATGATTGTGCATTTTCTGACTTTTACAACTATTATTTGTCTTGTATGTTTTGTCAAACATAATGCACGTATTACGTCAATCTTCCCAAAAACCAATCTGTGGTACGAGTATCACTTTACTAGTTCCGTTGACCATTTCGCTGTGATGTCTTAGTGCACATTGTATCTTTTAGCATTGTAAGGAAATACGACTGGTTTGTAGGTACAAATGGAACTTCAAGTTTTAACTGTTTGTCTTGTAAGACAAATATGTAATTAATTGCTAGCTATTAAAGAAAGCTTTGCTTCGGATATGTATATAAGTACATACATATGGTCTTATATAGTTATGTATACAAATAAGTCTGCATATCAAATATGCAAATGTATGGGATTAGACTCGTATCCGTCTTGTCTATATGCTCTTAGCTAAAGAATGAATACCCACTGCCAAATATATCTGCATACTAGGCATGGGACTATGCGAATAAAAATTATTCGAATAAAAAATCCATTTATTCGAAGACTATAAAAAATTCGAATAATATTTATTTGAATAATTTATACTTCTATTCGAATAGTATTATTCGAATAAATGACAACTATTCGAATAATAGGTATTCGAATAGTTAAACAAATATCACTACCCTGCAAAAAACGGAAATACTCCGTTTCATATTCCAAAGAATACTTCTAAAGGAGTATCAAAGTACTCCAACACATATCCTCATTCATATAAAACAGGTGGTCCAATTTATATGGCAATGTCCGGAGATTGGATCACCTAATCCATCTCGGAGTACTCCGTTTCTTAGCTTTGGAATACTCTATAGACCACCTACGGAAGAGTACTCTCAAAATACTCCCATGGGATTACTCTATGGAGTATTCAACTGCAAAGCGAGAATGGAAGTAGGTGGTCCTCAAAAGAACACATACTCCTTCCCGCTTACGTCTAGAATACTCTATAGAGTAATCTTTTGGCAGCATTTTCAAAGTACTCCAACGTAGGTGCTCTATAGACTATTCGGAAGCAAAGTAAATGGTACTCCGAGTAGGATTAGGTGATCCAATCACCATCGTTTTTACAGGGTACAGCTTATGCACACATTCGTACACGCATACATACATACATACATACATACAAAGCGTGAACGAATGCTCATACAATGCCAACCAGCGGTGGATAAAAATCTGGATCTCTCTGGTCGCACTTACAAAACAACTAGATAAAAAAGTGGGAATTTTGCTCGGCGAGGTTCACTTTTTAACCATGTTGAAAATGTTTTTCCATGTAGGTTTGAGTGCATACTTTTAGGCGCTTGCTGAAGACAGTGAATTTCGCTTCCGACATCTCTTGCAATTCAGTACAACCACCATTCGAATAGTACTATTCGAATAAACGGATAAATTATTCGAATAAATACCCTTCGAATTTTTTTAAATGGATATTTTTATGCGTTTATTCGCATAGTATTTATTAGAATATTATTCGAAAATAGTCCCAATACTACTGCATACACATACAGTGTTCTCCTGCGTTTAATATTGCCAGTCCCGGGATCTAGTGCTTTTTAGCTGCCCGAAAATCCCGGGATTCTAGGAACTAAATATGTGTGATCTATTTATGACGAGTATTTAATTTTTTAGCTGATGTGTAAAATTTTTTAATATTTCAATTGTGTTTCCTGAAGTAATGTGAGCCTTTCTAGCAACTAACAAGACCTGAAATTGCAATAAGAAACTGTGAGTCTACCTCACACACAACCAAAATTTTTATATTTATGTATTGAATATTAACATATGCATGTAACACCTTCTGCAATGAAAACTGGATTAAAACTGATTAGACTGATGAACACATATTTTCCACAAAAATATGATTTTCTCATTATATTCTACTTTAAAAATTAAAAAAAAAAGCAATTCGAAAAATTTGGTTTGGTACTTTCGGTACAAGTGGTTTCAAACACAGGTATGCCTTTTTTTGCTCCTACCTGATTTTGATCTCATATTAAACTGAGCTATTCAAATTATTTCTGCACTCCTTGTTGAAAAACAGACAGCCTTTTTTATCCCGGGATTGTTAAAATCAAAAAAAAAAAAACACAAAGTAAGTTCGGGTGGAACCGAACATTACATACCTAGTAGTGATCTTTTATGGCATACCAATTACGTATTATAAAGCCAGCTGATTCTTTTCAATAAAAATACTTCTGTTATGAGTTTTGAGGAGTAAATTTATTTATTTGCATATAAATAACTTCCCTACCAACCACTGCTAAACACAATTTTTCAAAATACCAATACATTTGAAAAATTTTTCGTTCAAATAGACAGACAGACGGACGGAGAGACGGCCATGGCTAAATCGACTCAGCTCATCGTCGTGATTATTTCAGTATACTTATTGATGGGCCCATCTCTGCTCCTTCTCATACTTACAAACATTTCATGTTCATGAAAGGTATGCAAATCAAAAAAGATACATAACTATCCTGTTTCAGTGGAGTATTAACTACTTGCCCGGATATGTTGCTTGTATGTTATCCGATTTGCCTAATTTTTGGCAGGAGGATACTACATACTATGGAGAAGGAGCTGACAAATTTTTATTGAAATATATAGTTGAAATTACAAGCAATCGCCTTTGAAAATAGCAGAACTTTTATGCTGAATAGTGGGCGGCACCATGCCTATTTTCCCAAATTCCACACCATTTTTTGCAGTCGAGTTTTGCTTAAAAAGCTTATTATGTGTGCAAGATTTTTTTGATATAGCTTGCAAAGTTATAGAAATATCGCGTTTTAAATTTTACAATCCAATTTTTCAGAATTATGTTAAAAAACTGGGCGTGGCCCTGAACCGATTTTTCCTATTTTTACAGTAAGAAGTTACCTTTATATATTCACCATTTTCGCCAAATTTCGTTTCGACAAATCAATTTTGGCGGAGTTATGGTATAAAAAGTTTTGAAAATCTTTCATATAAAAGTGGGCGTGGTCCTTAACCGATTCCGCCCATTTTCTCTCGGATCATTCCTTGTACTCATGGGAATCGGTGTGCCAAATCTCGTTTCGATATCTTGAACAGTTTTTGATTCATGATTTATAATATTTCTAAATTTGAGGGTGCCACGATCATTTTCCAATATTTTTTGAAAATTTTATTTTCTGGCTTCCGCCCCAATTCTAGTGTGGTAACTACATTCGTTTTACCGACAAATAAATAGTTTGGAAACTTTTACACCCTAACTTTCAGTTCAATTTCGTAAATATTTTTGTGGACAGAAAATACCGCAAATTTTGTACACAAAAATTAATAAGCAATGTAAGCACCTTTTTACACGAAGTTTCGTTCGCGTTTGCATTTTATAATCTATTGCGCATTGTTTGTTTTTGATAGCGTTGCCATGTACGCTAGAATCGCGGTTACACGAACTGCATTGCCGTTAATGTTAACGTACACACCAAATTTTATCCTTATATGTGTATTATGTACTGAATAATAACGTTTTTGTATTTTCGAAAATATTCTATATATAAAACGAGGGCGTGGCTATCATCCGATTTAGCCCATTTGAAATAGCGCTCGGATATAAGTGCCAAGGAATCTGCATACCAAATTTCATAAAGATATCTCAAAATTTACTCAAGTTATCGTGTTCACAGACGGACGGACGAAGGACATGGCTTTATCAATTTCCCTTTTTCTCCTGAACATTTTGATATACATAAGTCAATGTCTATATCGATTCGTTTATGCTGTTACATACTACCATTAGGCGAATGAAGTTAATATACCTTGTGTGCGTAGCACTACTAGGTATAAAAATAGCATCCTTTATGTGTATACATAAATTAGGGGGCCTCCTTAAAAAAGAGTTGCGTTTTTTCCCATCAGAATTATAAAATTTAGTGGGACATATTCATAGTCAAAATTAAGTATGAACTAAATTTAATTGAAGTTCTTTGGCGCCATTTCATATGGTCTATATGTAAGTCAAAATAGGTGTTATTAACTTTAAGAACCGTTTTCTCAATGTCCGATTAACGCCACCTGTCAAACAAAGTGGCGGGAAGCGTAAACCGGATATTGAAAAATGGCTCTAAGTCATGCTTAGTTTTGTCTACCCTTCAAAATATGACCAAAAAATATCCCTGCAAAAAAAATTCGATTAATGTCTTAAGAGAGTTGTCCGCGATTAATACCTTTCGTCCACAGTGGACTATAATTCAACATACATATGTCCATAAATTAATTTTTATTTGTGTAGCATACCCATAGGGGTGTAAGCGTTTGGGTAGAAAGTGGATTGCTTCCTTCGTATCCGTTTGCGTATAAATAGGTACAATTGGTCTCTCCATAGGACATGCTGAAACCAACAGTTCAGCCCATACAAAGTGATCAAAATTGGCATTGCTCGCATCCTCTTCTGCGACTCATCCCGTACTCATCCCAGACATATTTTCCTAAAAGTAGTCTTTAAGACTTCTGTAACTTCCTCATTAACATACATATACTTCAAAAATTTAAAGAGAAGTTAGACGTCCTTTCAAGTATTCGACATGATAAGTTATATGGGAAAAATCATTCTTCTCGTGATACTACTTGCTCCTTTAACATAAGTATATTCCGAATTAAAAAAAGTAAGCATGCTAATGTATACATACGTATACGAATTTTTGTACATAGCTCAGTGAACTAAAACTGTAGAAGATTTTCCAGGATACGAGAAGAAACTAAAGTAGTCTTTTTGCTTCCTTTTCCTGTTGCTGAAAAATGTATTTAACAAAGCAACGTCCGTTGCATATCTTCGCATGTATGTACCGTACATGTATGCACATATTTACATGTAACTTTAAATCGTTTAACGATAAAAGTCTTAGGTACTATAGAACAAAAAGGGATGCAATGTATATAATATCAATAATAGCCACATAGAATACGGGTATAATCCACATTAATAAATCATCGAGTGTAGGAAAAATGTGTGTATATGCTCATACTGACTTTTAGAAAAATCTTAAAGCGTCAAAAATTAAAAGCTTAAATGCATCCACCCTGCTAAAAATGTGATAAGTCTACAGGCATGAGTCTCAAAAGAGCATGTGCCCAATGTTAGTTCTGAGTTCCATATGAGTTGAACTGTTTGTGCTCTTTTACACTCGAACGGGTATTACAGACCTAAATCTCTGTCTACCCAAAGAGGTACGGTCCGACATGTCTATTAGTATGGTAAGCAAATTAAAATTTACTTATACTGTATATACAACTTTAGACTAAAGGGTTCATAGCGGATCACACTCTTTTGAGAGTAGTCACACGTTTTTTTAAAGGCATGATGAAATGATCAGCTCGGAGATGTATGCGTATGCGCTTACCTTACAAACGTGGAACACAATTTTGCTTTGGTTTTATTTGCATATAACTATAACTGTGATAACACGAATTTCGATACGATACGATATCATATCGATACTTTTGCCATTCGATACCGATATTTTCTACTCTATACTTTTTGGCATCGAGTATTTGGATCCCGGTATCGTATCGAAATTGTAGAAAAATTCGGCGATTAACAAAGGAAAAACTAGTAGACCAAAGACACTCCTCTGTTTTATGTCCGTTTCTAATTGTGGCGAGAATCGAAGGAAAGTATCTAACAGTTTTCGTTGATCGATGGTCATTCATATTCCAACATGTACTTATTTCGTTTTAAAAAAGAGAATCGAAATGAATAGACCCATTCGGTACATATCAATATGTCTAATCGTATCCATTATAAATAAGCATTATATGATATAAATAAATATGTAATAAATTATTATTAGGATGTCTAGAATTCCAAATATAGCATGTTTAGGTACAACTTTGCGTGATTGAATTGCTTATTTATGTGTAAATTTAGAATCGATACTTTGAGTATTGAGTCTTCTTGTTTCGATACTATCGGATAGCCGATACTTGTTCAGCGATACTTCAAATAAGTACAGTATCGTTTCTTTTATGCTGGATATCGTGTCCCTAACCATATACTCGTATAAGACCAATATCGTGGTCCTACGTTTTTGAAAAATTCGTTGCAGTGGAAAAATATGTAATAAATAGAGTACTGTGGTTGTGTGTTTGTGTGTCCTTTATAGGCGTACTCAACCGATTTTTATGAAATTCTTACAGCATATTCTTGGGTTCACTGGGTAGAGCATGGGCTATGTATAGTTTTGGGAAAGGCTATATAAAAATTTAATTCATCATAACTCTGCACGTATTTGGTCTAAGGTCATGATATTTGATATATATGTCCTTTAGTCAAGATTTACATAATTTTGGAAAAGTAGGTGGTGAGACGCCCACACATCTCTACGACGACCCTGTTTACTACATGGAATGCGCAGATGGGGCAAGAGTTAAATGTCCACGTAGACGGAGTACCTCTACCTACTGCCAACCACCCAAAAATCTTGGGTGTGACATTTGACAACGGCCTCACCTTCGCTGGTCATGCCGCCGCAATAGCCTCAAAGGTACAGAGCCGCAATAAGATCCTCAAGTCACTGGCCGGCAGTACTTGGGGAAAAGACAAAGAAACATTGCTTGCTACATATAAGGCTATTGGCCGGCCGGTTATTGACTATGCTGGGCCTATATGGTCGCCCAATCTTTCTGACACCAACTGGAGGAAATTGCAAGTCTGCCAAAACACCGCCATCAGAACTGCTACGGGATGCCTGCTTATGTCATCTGAGTCTCACCTCCATCAAGAGGCAAAATTGCTCAATGTTCAAAAGCACGCGGAACTCTTGAGTAGACAGTTCCTTCTGAACTGCCATAAGCCTAGTCATCCAAACCCAGAGACATAAGGAGACATCTCCGTAAGCATTACAATGAGATCCGGCATCATATCTCTTTGCCGTATGATCTGCGGAACCATAGACGGGCTCTAAATGACCTCCACACCGAGTCGGTAGACAGATCTCTCAGATCTCGGCCTGTGAATCCCGTTATTAATACTCAACCACCTGAATTGGCTGAGGAGGAACGTGTACTTCCGAGGGAGACTAGAGTCATACTGGCACAACTTCGCTCTGGATATTGTAATAGGTTAAACTCTTACTTATCCAGACTGAACCCCAACATACCAAATACATGCCCTGCATGTGGTATGACCCCTCATGATACCATGCATCTCTTCTCCTGTTCAGTTGAACCCACTCTTCTAACACCTACATCACTCTGGTCCAACCCTGTGGAAACTGTGCGTTTCCTCGGACTTCCGTTAGAAGAGCCTGATGACAACTTAGAGTGATGGAGCCCATTGGGCAGGGCGAAGCACTGTTAACAACAACAACAACGCCCACACATTTTTGTGTGCTGTTTGTCCTTCATTCTTGTCCAAAAACTCGATTTCGATCTCTGTGAAACGACACAGGCTGTATATAGTGTTTGTTATAAAGTTGCAATTCGTCATAGCTAGAAATTTACTTTGCATAAGTTAATGATATTTTATATATAGATATGTGTTCTTTATCAAAAAACCTTGGAAAAAGTAAGCGCTACCAGGATCAAATAAAATTTAATTCGCTATATCATCGAACCTTTATACATTTTAGTACCCGCAGAGGAAAAGGGAGAAGAAGGGGAGTAGAAATTGAAATGTGAGATGTAGAGGAGGTGTTAGTGGAAAATGGAGACGGTAAAGTTACTATTCTTTGTGGAGGTGGGGTAAAAGAAAAAGTAGAAAGAAAAAGGAAGATATAAGGATAAATGAAGAAAAAGCGCCATGTGGGGAGGGAATATAGTACAATTTGTCAAATGTCAGGCAGGACAACGGGTCTACTAGTTTAAAACATAACACGATTTGACATATAGTCGGTGATACTTCAAAACCGTGCAACGCACAAATATAAAACCGCGTCAGTGACATTTGTGTCGAAATCTTTTATAGGCCCCTGCCATCAAGGTCTATTCATTTATTCTCACTTTATATTCACTTGTTGGTTTGGAAAACAATTAAAAGAATAGATCTTGATGGACATTTTTTCCATAAAGTCATTAGTCGTCTTTAAATTAAGCAATTTGTAATTGAAAAACAGCAAAACTGAGATATTACTTACGCGGTTTTGCATTTATGAGCTACGTGTTTGCATACGTGAGTTTACACGATTATCAACTTAAGAATGGGCCAGTGTACACTATCCCTGCATATAAAAAAGGTAGTTCAATTTACATACCGATAACATAGGAGAGGATCATCAACTCAGTCTCAGAGTACTCTATTTCTTTGCCTTTGAGCTCATGGAACACCGGGGGTACTTTCCCAAAATACACCCAACAAATTACACCAACTGGTAACAAAATACCCAACACCGAAACGAGAGATAGGGTAAGTGTTTCGGTTATATTATGGCATGTATCGGGAATGTCAGTGGTTTCATCCAAAGTAATGGAATAGGCCTTGGCGTTTCTAATATTTATTTTCAAGTTTAAAAACATACATTTTGAAATATCGGTTAGACGTCGCGTGACTGTTATACGTAATAAAGGTATATCGCCAACATGTTTGGCTAGGTAGACCCCTTTTTTCCGAAAAATACCAGACGGGATATTACGCGGCCGCCGTGGTGTGAAGGTAGTGTTGCCGGCCTACCACACCGAAGGTCCATGGTTCGAGCCCTGGTACAGGTAACATCAAAAGTGATTTGAAAAAGTTTTTCAAAACGGGGTCGCCCCTCGGCAGTGGTTTGGCAAACTCTCCGAGTGTATTTCTGCCATGACAGGCTTCTCAGCAAAAATTCGTCTCCTTTGTAGATGCCGTTCGGAGTCGGCAAAAAACTGTAGGTCCCACCAATTTGTAGGGAAAATTCAAATCGGCACACCACAAATTGGAAGAGAAGCTTGGCGCAAAAATCTCTTAGGAGGTTTATGATGATATACCTGTTGTATATCGCGCCATAGAGATAGAGATAGAGATATTACGTATGTATATCTAATGAAGTTTGTTAGTTTACACACAAACAACAATCTCTTTCGAAATCAAAAAACTGCGTAAATTAAGCTTGAACAAAAATGTATAGCTTTTCGCTTATTTTTCGGCTTTCAAAAAAATCTAGGTTATCTTCAAATAACTGAATAATTTTCCAACCTGCTTATACAGGGTGGCTGATGAATTTTGCTACATTAAGAAACTCAAATAATTTTTTTTCAGTGTATGGAATTCATTTTTCTTTTATTCATGTTAAAGCTCATTAAATTTTATTAAATATAGCTTAATTAGTTTTAAAAGTAATGGAATTTAAATGCCCCCCGGGCTCGTCGATACATGTGCGGCATCTTACCAAAAAGTTCTTCATTACTGCTTGGAGAGTTGAGACAGGAATAGCCGCAATTGTTTCGCGAATGGATTGCCTTAGTTCATTCAAATTTGTTGGTTTTGCTTTGAAGACCTCCTGTTTGCAATAACCCCACAAGAAAAAGTCAGGTGCAGTAAGGTCAGGCGACCTGGGTGGCCAACGGAATGTGGAGTTTCTGGATATCAGCTTATTGGGAAATATTCGTCGCAATTCTGTCATAACAGGTTGGGCTATATGAGGAGCTGCACCATCTTGCTGAAACCACACAGAGTTGAAAGAAATTCTCATTCGGCGTAATTCTGGATAGAAAAACTCTCTCAACATGCTCAAGTAACGGTCTCCAGTAACCGTAACGGTGTGACCGTTTTCTTCGAAGAAGTAGGGCCCGACAATGCAGCGTGATGAAACTGCACACCACACTGTGACACGAAGTGGATGCAAATCCGTCTCATGGAGTATCTGTGGGTTGGAAGCACTCCATATTCGACAATTTTGTTTGTTTATGTTGCCGTTTAAATCGAAATGGGCCTCGTCAGACATGAAAAGACAGTTCAACATGTTTCCATCCTCTTCCACCATTTGAAGCATCTTCTGGCAAAATTCCAAGCGAATCGGCAAGTCTGCAGCGTTCAGTTTGTTGGCCATTTGAATTTTATATGGGAATAAGTCCAAATCTTTGTGCATAATTGACTGTAATGACTGTCCGCTTACACCCATTTGAGCAGATAAGCTTCTTGTCGAAACACGTGGATTGTTTTGTATGGCAGCAGCTACAGCAGCGATTGTTTCCACCGTTCGAACTGAAGGGTTTCGATGGTAAGGTCTTCTGTTGACTGTCCCATGCTCGGCAAAATTGTTTACAAGTTTTATTATGGTCCATCTGCTCGGAGGATTGCCGCCAAACGTGCGCCTATACTCTCTTTGAACCGAAACTACGGACTCCAGTGCGTGATAGCGGCGGACAATCCAAATTCTTGTTTCAGTGTCCCAGTTATCCATTTTTGTTAAACGTAAAAGTCAATCTGCAAAATAAAAGAAAAATTAACCAGATTCATTAAATAGGAAAAAAGTTATTTAATTTTTTTTTGGTAGCGGCTTTCATTAGCCACCCGTACTACATTTACACTAAATGCGATCTACCATTAATGCCGTGAACATGTCTATTAAGGTCGCTCAAAGCAATCTAAATAATACTGCCTTATCGTGACTTTGGATGTAAAGAATGCGTTCAACATCGCTAATTGGGCACAAATTCTGGATCAAATAGGTATTTCCTACTATCTGAGAAGGATCATACACAGGTATTTTGACGACCGTATTACAGGCGGCGTTCCTCAAGTCCCCCTGTTATGGAACATAACGTACGACGGAGTATTGCGACTCAAGTTAGGTACTCTAACGGATCGTGGATGATATCGCATTGGTGGTTACTGCCAAACACCCAAGCGATATATGTGACAAAACTAATTTAAGCATAGCCAGTGTTAAACCATGGCTCATGCAACACGGACAGCTTGCAAAGCAAAACAGCAGAGGCAGTACTCGTATCAAGTAAAAAGAAGGTAGAAAAGGTCACGGTACGAATCGGAAACCATGACATCGGCACTTTGCCTGCAGATAAGTACTTGAGAATTATGATAGACAGGAGGCTATCGTTCAAAGTATGCTAATGAGAAGGCAGCTAAAACAGTAATGATAAATTCGCCGCTAGCTGCTTGAAGGGCTTTGTAAGGAGCCAAATATACTGCAGGGCCCCAGTCTGGCAACACGCCACCGAGCATCATCCGTACTTCCGCGGGGTAAAGTCGACCTATCAAACGATGTTGCACTAGTAATCTCGCGAATGTGCCCAACAACATATTGGCAAAGGAAGCAGTGATAATTTTTAAGGACCGAAACTAGCGGCCCAATGCCCTTGATCGAACAGCTTTAGAAGAAAGCTGCGCAGCACCGTCGGTCACTGGTTGGGCATATGCCGCAAAAGTAAACTAAAATGGACCACAGTGTGTGACGTAATCACAGAAACCATGAAGTGGATAAGAAGTCTGGAACGGCTGCGGCAGGCAAGACTAAGGCAAAGAGCAAAACGCGAAGAACAAAAAAAAGCTGGTTCACAAGGCCTCTCCAACCGGCCAGACAGTGACATAATAGGGAGAGCCTGCTTGACCTATATGAGAGCAAATTTCCGATTGAAAACATAAGCTTCGAAGGAACAGATTGTAGACCATGCCTATCCAACTTTACTTCACTCTAATGGAAGCAAATGTACGATTGCTTGATGGAAACATACATACGTAAGTGGCATAAAGGTGCAGGTTTGAGACGCGACCTCTCCACTGCATTTCCTTGTAATTGAAGACATTGGGCGAATAAGTGTTTGATTGGAAACGTACGTAAGTATCATATATGAGGACTGGAAATACGGCAATTCCAACCGCCTATCTTCTGATGAATTAATTAGACAAAATGAAAAAGTATTTCTATTTGCTTGGTTACATTCGCATGTAGTTACATTTATACAGGTATTTTTTGTTGCTGGACAAGAACGACCTACTTCCAATAACACTCCAGGCTAGTAGAATGAAAATCTAACAAAATATTCCCAGTTAAGAACTGAAATGGAAGTACGGTAACGCTGACCAGCAGGTGTTGAGGCTAGTGCTCAAACCACCTCCTTAAAAGCCCCACATTGACTTTAAGGCTTTCGATGTTTTCTCCTCTGAAAAACAAAAAAAAACAGCAAATGCGATGAATTCATGAAATTTTTTTTGGGACACGTCAGAATTTTTTTATTGATACTTCATAACAAAGGCCGATATAAACACTTTCGAATTACAGGTTTGACATCACGGATTATAGATCAGTATAAATGTGATATTAGGGTGTTCACTCTCCTACCAAGTAAAATGCAATTCCGGCAAAAGTCAAGCTTGTTGGCTTATCGTCGCTGTTTATAACAAATTTAAACTTAACTTCCCATCTAACTTGAATCATTTTGCATTCATATGTATGTATTGTTCGACCATCCATGGTACGTAATAGTGCGTGCGATACTTCCTTGCTATACGACTGCTAATGTTGTGATGTTCCGATACGAGTCGAGTAATCTGCTCAAGTAGAGTGTTTTTTGTAGTCGGTTGGCTCTTACAAGTACAGCTATCGAGTGCGTGAGCTTAGTATTGAACTCTCACCATACCTATTTTACCATGTTAATTCCAGAAAAAAGTTTGTAAGATTTGCCACAATTTACTCATTTTGCGTTCCCCTATAAAATGTTGATTGGGCATCGCCCAATTTGCGAATGGTTATGAATATTTCCTCTCGCTCATAAAGTGGTTCCTGTTATCGCTTCCCATTTTTTTTCTTGCTTTATTGATTTGCTTAAATTTACCAATTTTGCTTCCCCCTTATTGGCGAATGATCATGAAAATTGCTTTCGCTAATATAATTTTAAAAAATTAAATCCAATTTTAATTCACCATTTCTCTACTCGTATTTTCTATCATCGTCCTATGGTGATTTCGATCTAAAGTTTTCATATGTTTAGGTTTTGTTTTCACACGTCTTTGAATGAGTACGATACCAGTAGTTATCGAGTATTTTCCCTCGATACTTTTCTTTTAGATTAATTTTTGGAGGAATTAAAAAAAAAAACATGCAATTAAAACAAATTTTTCCTAACTAATGGCTGAAGACGTACAATTTTCAATTCAACTTTGACAGAAGCAGTCGCGGGTTAACTAGCACTCCACAGTTAACTATTCATTTTACATTTCAAGTTGAGTTAACTACAGTTTAACCGCTCAATATAGCTGAGGCGGCCGCCGTGGTGTGGCGGTAGTGTTGCTGGCCTACCACACCGAAGGTCCAAGGTTCGAGTCCTGGTACAGGTACCATCAAAAGTGGTTTGAAAAAGTTTTTTCACAACGGGAGCACCCCTCGTCAGTGGTTTGGCAAACTCTCCGAGTGTATTTATTCTCAGCAAAAATTCATCTTCTTTGCAGATGCCGTTCGAAATCGGCAGAAAACTGTAGGTCTCGCCAATTTGTGGAAAACATTAGAAGCAGCACACCACAAATTGGTAGAGAAGCTCGGCCTTAATCTCCCTAGGAGGTATACATATATAGCGCGAATTTTTTTTTTTTATAGCTGAGTTTAACTTTAGTTAGCATTTTATCATAAACATTTGCTAAAACTAATTGGGAATCGATATTCAACTGTGGAATGTAAGTTAACTCGCCAATGTGAAAATGGCCCTAAGAAAGGCATCGAAAGGCAGAGTTAATATCAAATGAGGGCTTAAACTCATACGTTTGGACAACTTTTTTAGCCCTCTGCGACTGACGTTGTAGTCTGACAAACACCAATAAATGGAAAAATGTCTTTTGCGCCACTATTTTATAATCATCGATTCCCGCGCTTTCCTTACCTTTTTATTTTATGCTCATGAGTAGATTACTTTGATGGAAAGGGGGGTCCAATCGAGCACACGCTTTGGTGAGAGCGGAAAAGTGTCTGGCAGACAACCACGTCAGTAACGAGGCAGGTGTCTGAGAGACAACCACGTCAGTATTTGTGTTACATTTTTGTAACGTATCCTTAACAACATTTAAGTGAAATTGTTTAAATACTTTTTATAACTTGTCAGTTTTGTTTTATTTGATAACCAGAAAACTTTGATCAATATGCCTATCGAAAATAAAAAAATAAGCAGATATTTTGACTGTGACAGCTCGAAGCCAATTTACCTGTAGTGCTCAAAGTAATTGTACGAAATCTGCCAAAATATGTAATTCGTATCAAACTTTTAACATGATCCCTTGCAGGAGAGGCTGAGTAGATTTTAAAATACGCTATTCCTAATATAATAAATTTTGTTTATAAGTATAAGCGTTGGGAAGTCAAACTGTGAAACTCTAATATTTAACATAAAAAATGTTTGTATTCAACCATTGAATTTTTTTCTTTTTTGTATAAACGAATAAACTTAAGTGTATTTTACAAGGTGGCGCAAAAGTAAGCTTCCGATGTTCAGCATATCGGCTGTAGCACGTGCAGTGTGTGCTGTTGCACCGTCTTGTTGGAACCACATGTTTTCCAATCCCAATTCATCAAGTTGCGGCAAAAAGAACTCGTTGATCATTGCTCTGTAGCGCTCACCATTCACAGTAACCGTTTGGCCCCTACCGATTATTGGTCAAATAAATAGTCAGCAATATTCCACGTTCTGGAGCAGTGTAGCGTAACATTGTTTATTAACGTGTATTTCGCATGTGTTTACTACACAAATGTCAAAACAGAACTGACTTTAGGGGCCAATCGCAAAATTTATAGCATTTTCTGATAGGAGGATAACTTTTGCGCCACCCTGTATAAGAATTTAAAACTTACAAAAAAAAATATAACGTTTGAAATATTTTTTTGTTGTTTTGTACAAAGATATACCTTTTTTACGCTTAATTTGGGCGAGTTAAATAAATACCATTTAAAATGAATTAGGGTTTTGAAATGAAAAAGTATTACAATAAATGAAAACCTTAATATTTGACCTAAAAATGGCGATGGTTTCATTAAGTTCTTGAAACAGGATGAGACGAGATAAACTATTGAAATAGTGTCTGCTGGACTACCACATCAGCGGAATAGTGAAAAGAAATGCACGTCAGTCGCAGAGGGTTAATTGACTTAGAGTTAAGAAGATAACTTGCCGTCGTGTGACTGTGGCTTACAGTTTCTGAGGGAATAATGTTGTTCTATAGATGCGACTTTTTTTTTATGAGATGTTCACATAAGCAGTGTCCGTAAGTAAGGCTAGTTCCTTACGGGAGGAGACGAGACATGACCTAGAAGGCTGTACTGGTCATACCAAATCGCTCCAGCGACAGTCGGGCAGGGAGTACCGGAGCATACCGGATTCATAAAGGACTGTCCCTTTCGACAACAGTTCCCAAAACCTTCGGGGAATGTTTTGACGTTACAAACAACAACAACAAGGCGAGTTAATCATATCTCTCCAACAATGACTATAACTTTTTTAAACAAGTAGAGTAAGTTAGGCTATTCTGATATGAGTTGGTAAAGTGATATACCTGCGTATTTCCTAAATTATTCATATTTGAGCAAGAATATCTTCTTTACTATAATGGTAATGGCCAAAAACCGCTACTGCAAAGCAACGGCTCGCATTGGTCAACTAGGTGGCTATCAGTGTGAAAAAACATTTTCCATAGTGAGGTCGTCAATAATTTCGATCACTCTTTAAACAAGGATAATTCCGAAATGTTTTTAGGTTGTCAACTTCTTATATTTTATTTTCTGTTTTGGTAAATATAGGCACCAATATTTCAAGTGATTACTTAATATTTTTGTTGGCGCAGCGAAGTAGTTTCGAACTACTAAATTACATGCATCCTTTTTAAATGTCATATACGTTAATACTATTAATTGCAACCATGTACTATTTTCTTTACGTTTTGTTCTTAATTACAATTCATTAAAGAATTTAGCGACCCTTATGTAACTAAGGCCCTCTTCACTACATTAGTCAGACCGATACTTGAATATGGTTCTATAATTTGGAACCCGCGTTACCAGGTTCATGTAGATCGCCTTGAATCAGTTCAAAAACAATTTTTACTATTTGCCTTAAGAGATTTTCATTGGGATCCCTCGTACAATCTGCCACCCTATACGAATCGTTTAAAACTCATTAATCTACACACACTTTCTAGTCGGAGGGAAATGCTTGGAATTATTTTTATGATTAAATTGCTAAATGGTTCACTATCCAGCCCATTTCTTCTAAGTGAAATGAACTTCAATGTACCGTCTCGTCCTTCAAGGCATTTTAAACCTCTAGTCTTAAAACAGTGCCGAACCAATTTTCAGTTAAATGAGCCTTTTCGCTGTTTGTGTCAAGATTATAACTCCCTTTCTGGTAGATTTGATATTTCCGACTCGCTTTTCAGCATAAAAAAATCAATTCTTTCTGTCCTAAATTCATAGCTACTAATTGTTTTTTATTCTTTGACTTCTATTTTAACTTTTAACAATAATTTTATTCTGTTAACTAGTTATTTCTTAATGTATAATCTATCCTATATCTACTTTACTTAGCTGATGAGGTTTTCTCTGTAGCTGAGCAGTTTTAGATCTCGACGATTAACAAACCAAAGCCTTTCAACGACTCGGCACGAACGAATAATCCGCGCGTTATGCGGATGCGCCCCTCGCGCCGGTCGGGCGGGATATGGTGGGTAATCCGTTGGGAATTATTATTATTCTCTTACTCAGTTCTTTGTAACATTTTGTCGTGTAAAGTCATTAAAGATAAAACACTAAAATAACCTCGTTTCATTAGGTTATGGGCCCAGAACCCAACGCACATTGTAATTGTAAAGTGAAACAGCATAAATGTCCCGCGGCGTGAAATAAAAAGTTAAATAATCGCGAGCAACAAAAAAAAAAAAAAAAAAAAAATTTCGAAAAGAAATTACATAGTGAAAAAATTGCAAACATGGCGGGAGTTGTTCGTATCGAGCCGCTAAACGCGGAGAACTACGATACATGGAAATTACATATGCGTGCGATCTTAATAAAAAATGACTTGTGGGGATATGTGAATGGTGATAAAAAGTGTCCCACGGACGCAGCCGCACTTTGGCAAACTTCTGACGAAAAAGCCTGTGCCGATATAATGCTACCCATAAGTTCGACCGAATTAAATCAAATTGCGGACTGTACAAATTCAGCAACATACGAATCGAAAGGCCCCGCTCGAAAAGCAACGTTGTTAAAGAGAGTCGCACTGTCTCGCATGAAAGAAGGTGACTTGGTAAGAAATCATCTAAATGAGTTTTTCGATGCTGTCGCAAAATTGAAGGAAATCGGTGTAGGAATTGGCGACGAATTACTTGCAATACTGTTGTTGTACAGCCTATCACCTTCATATGAGACGTTCCGTTGTGCGCTGGAAACCCGTGAAGATTTGCCAAAACCAGAAGTGCTTCGTGTTAAAATTATAGAAGAATTCGAATCTCGAAAAGCAAAAAATGAGCGAAGCGAAAGTGATGCTTTGTATGTAAAAGACACACAAAAAACAAACCATTTTAACAAAAACAAATACAGTAACGATCGGCCGGGTGGTTCAAAGCGCGCGCAAATAAAACGAAATTTTTGTTGTTACAAGTGTGGTAAGAGCGGTCACTACGCCAAAGATTGTCGGTCAAAGAGTCAAAGCAAACAAAGTGCAAATAAAATTGAAGAGAAAAATTCCTCTTTGAGAGCGACAGAATCTGTTTTTTTGTGTCCGAGTGGAAACAATAACTGGTGTTTGGATAGTGGGTGCACCTCTCACATGAGCGCTGACAAAAATAATTTCACCGATATGGCTGAATTAAATCAAGTGTTGAATTTAGCAAATAATAATTCCACAAAAATTACTGGCGCTGGTGACGTAAAAGTTAAAGTGAACGAAAACGGGTATGATAAGAATATAACATTAAGAGATGTGCTTTATGTTTCCGATTTGCGAACAAATTTTCTTTCGGTGTCGAAAATGACGGACAAAGGGTACAAAGTACACTTCCGTAAAAATAATGCCATTGTTATTGATAAAAATGAAAATGTGTTGTTCACCGCCGAACGAAGCGGAAATTTATATTTTATGAAAAACAATAGTCACAGTGTGTTTATGTCCCAACCAAAATGTGAAATAAATTTATGGCACTGCCGAATGGGCCACCTCAACGAAAGAGACTTGAAGCAAATGGCAAAAAATGGTGATGTCCACGGACTGAAAATAAATCCAGCGGACGATTTACCGGCTTGTGAAGTGTGTGTTAGTCAGAAACAAACACGTACAGCGTTTCCTATAAGTGAAGGTTATCGCACCAAAGATTTATTAGAAATCGTGCACAGCGACGTGTGCGGCCAGATGCGTGCTACCTCAAATGGTGGCAAAAACTATTTTGTTACGTTTATAGACGATAAGTCGCGTTGGTGTGAAATTTATTTTATTAAACAAAAGTCCGAGGTATTAGAAGCTTTTAAAAAGTTCAAAAACGCAACCGAGACACACACAGGCAGAAAGATAAAGGCGCTGCAATCTGATAATGGCCGCGAATATTGTAACCATGAGTTCGATAAATACCTGCAGGATCACGGAATAAAACGACGTTTAACGGCGCCGTACACTGCACAACAAAACGGAGTAGCTGAACGCAAGAATAGAACGCTTGTAGAGATGGCCAGGTGCCTAATGAAGCAAGCTGGCGTACCCCCTTCATTTTGGGCTGAAGCAATAAATACTGCATGCTACATCTGCAACAGGTGCGTGACGAGATCCACTGGAGAGGTCCCCCACAAAACAAGGACCGGTAAAACTCCAACAGTATCTCATATGAAAGTCTTTGGTACTAAAGCATATGTGTTGAACAAACAACGTTCGAAGCACAAATTCGAGTCACGATCGGAACAATGTGTGTTTGTGGGATATTCCTCTGAATCGAAAGCATACCGTTTATGGTCCAAAGCAAAGAGAAACGTTATAATTAGTCGAGATGTGAAATTCTTAGACGAGCCCGGTTTTAAAGAAGAATATGAAGAAATATATGAACCAAAAAATAAGTACATTGAAATAACAATTCCACCGAAGGAAAAATCTACATCAGCACTCGACAGTGACGAAGCAGCAAGCGACGTTGATACATGCAACGACGAAGTGGGTGAAACAAAAGAGTACCGCGTCAAGGGCCGCCCAAAGAAAATAAAAACAGGTAAGCGTGGCAGACCGAAAAAGGTTTACCAAACCTTTAAAAATGTTTAAATCAGCGAGACCGATGGCGACACTGAAACTGAAAACGAAAACTTAGAACAACACGAAAAAATCGAAACGTGCGAAATGGCATTTGCTAGCTTTGGTGAAGCACCTGCTACTTGGTATGAATTACAAAACGGTGACGATGCACTAGAATGGCAAAAGTCCATTGAAGACGAGTATTTAGCACTAATCTTGAACGAAACTTGGGACATCGTAGAACGTCCCACAGAGCGAAAAGCAGTTGGAAGCCGTCTTGTGCTCCGAACCAAAGATGATGGTACGAAGAAAGCACGCCTTGTAGCCAAGGGCTACGGTCAACGAAAAGGGGAGGATTTCCATGATACCCAATTACTTACCCGAGTTACTTTACGGTGTGGTCGATGCTGATTGGGTTGGAAACCTAATCGATAGGCGGTCATACAGCGGATATGCATTTATATTGGCAGGCGCAGCAGTCAGCTGGGAGGCACGTAAACAACGCACAGTGGCACTTTCCAGTACCGAAGCCGAATATATGGCTATGACAGAGGCCACAAAAGAAGCGATGTATCTCCAAAGCATCCTCAAGTACTTGGGCATATCGTGTGAAAACGTAACTTTGTTTAACGACAGCCAAAGCGCACAAAAGCTCGTCCAGAGCTTAGGCTATAGCTCGCGCACAAAACACATCGATGTGCGCCACCACTTTATTAAAGAATGCTACAAAAGCGGAAAGATTATACTAAAATACATGTCAACTGAAGAAATGCCAGCCGTCGTCCTAACTAAAGGTTTAAGCAGCATCAAGCACCTTAAATGTTCATCAGCACTAGGCATCACAAATGATCTCACTACTTCGAGGGGAGGTGTTGGCGCAGCGAAGTAGTTTCGAACTACTAAATTACATGCATAATTTTTAAATGTCATATACGTTAATACTATTAATTACACCCATGTACTATTTTCTTTACGTTTTGTTCTTAATTACAATTCATTCTCTTACTCAGTTCTTTGTAACATTTTGTCGTGTAAAGTCATTAAAGATAAAACACTAAAATAACCTCGTTTCATTAATTTTTAAATTAATTATGGTGAAAAAATTGTTCGTTCCTTTAAAGCTCTAGTTTGGGTATTGTGAAAAGGTAGAAGTAGTTCAATGTGGAACAGGAGTATGAAAAGGATAAATTTCCTTCAACTGGAATTTGGAACGTTGATGACACAGGGGTGTCTATGACGCCAAGTAAGCATCCGAAAATATTAGCTACGACAGAAAAGCAAATTGAGATCAGCAGAAAAAGGAAAACCTTATCCACTTTTGATGGAAAATGCTCGACCTGGTTCCGAATCAGCTTATCACATATCTGAATGGATGCAAATTACCATATCTACAGTGTAGCTGGATTAATTATGTGGTTTATACATTTTTCATAGGAGAGCCAAGTTTGTGGTATAGTATATCACATTACCCCCTATTTTGACAAACCACTTTTTTGACTTTTTATGGGTTTGAATAAATATCTTCCGGATTACTTAAGATAAATCGATGTCGTCTTGGAATCTGCTTCGCAATACTGGAATCTATCGAATTGTATAATTTTTTACCTGTCCACTTAATAAAATGTTGAGTAGCAGCCGAAAAAGGTATACCTATATCACAATACCCTAACTTACTCTATTATTTAGTCTACCATCGACCAAATCTTCACGATACGCCAAATCCTGGAAAAACCCATGATAAGGAGATCGACACGCACCATCCCTTTGTCGATTTCAAAGCCGCTTCTGACAGTGCGACAAGGTAGAGAGACAAGGAGAAATTCAACGGAGAATAACTCTTTCCAACAAGTGTTACTTTGGACTGAGATAAGATGTAAAGCCCTCTCACGAAGGACAAATATCAGGCTCTTTAAGTCTCTCATCATACCTATTTATAACTAGAAGGTCCGGCCACGCTTCGCTGCGTCTCAGAACTTATAATAGACCGAGCCCGATTTTATTCAATGTACCTCCGAAACCCGTTCAGCCTAATTATATCGCTTATTGCAGCACTGATTTGCACATTTCGTATAATACCCCATTGTACTAACATACTTTAGGCCACCTTGGCCCACATATTGGCCGTTAACTTCTATCTCAAATTTTAAGTTAAACGTCTAGTAATACAACAGTGAAAGTTGCATTCAATTATATTCAGCAGTTTTTGAGTGATGCGACCAAACATACAGACAGACAGAAAGAAAAACGGACAAAAGTTCAATTCAATTTCAAAAACTGATTCTATTGGCTCAATAATGATCGATCCTAGGGATTTGACCACCCCCATACATTATTTAAATCAGTGATGTTTGCCTGATTAGGCAGTATACTGTTATTGAATTTCACAAGCATAAGTGATTTCAATGGGTCTTCCGAGAGGCTACAGCTAAGATCACCTAGTACCAATGTAGAGAATGCTCGCTAACCGCTCACTTGAGTTGCTGGAACGGTATGAACAATATCTACGAGCTGTTTTTAAAATGGAAAATTTCACCTTTTTTGTTCCCAGTATTGTAAAATATTGCTTAGCTCAAACATTATCAAAAAATTCAAATCGCGATGTCTAAATAAGTTAAGCTAAGCTAAAAATTTTCAAAACTCTTAGCAGTGGACAGAACCCCTTGTTCCCCCACGGATACCGTCGGACAAGTTTACTTTCAACACCTATAAGTAGGCTGCAGAAATTAAAATTGACGTATCCCAACAATGCCCATAACGAAATAGTTTTGATCAATTGTAGCCCATTGAAGACGAAAAGGAGTGATCGCGGATCACTCTCTTTAGAGATCAGTCGCAAGACCTTTTCAAGGATAAATTTACTTTTACACATCTCACCTAAATGGTCATCAGGCTAGCTTAAGGGCTGAATGGTATCTTACTTTGTACTACCAACTCACCACTCATGGATTCAATGTTTCTTTGGAATGAGCCACCAAATTACATTATTTTGTTACTAAACTGCTTCCAGTAACTGCAATATGTATGTCTTTCGTCTTTCTGAATCCATGACTTTGAACATGGATTTTAGACCACTCAGGCCAACATTTTTGTGAACAATTTAATTTAATCATCTTTTCACACAAATTCACGCTGACTACCTAAATGTCAGTTGCTCTGCATAAGTACAAAGTCAAATGGATAAAAATCTGGATAAACAGTAAGTCGCGCGTACCAAACAACTAGATAAAAAAAATGGGCAATTTCGTTCAGCGAGGTTCACTTTTTAACCATGTTGAAAAAGTTTTTCTGTGTAGGTGTTAGTGCATACTTTTAGGCAGTTTTTGTTTTCCATACAAATATGCGGTGGTGTTAGTAAAAATTCGTGAATTTGTGGAATCAGAGCCTCACTTCTTCCTCATTAACAGCTTGTGTCAAACTTTTATATCTTTCTTTTTGCTTACATTCTTTGTTTATAATTCTTGTTCGTGTTTTATTGATTTTTAATCAAAATTCGTTGTGAATTGATATTTAACGAGTGCTTTGTGATAACATTTTAAGAAAATGTGTGATTTATGTGGAAAGCTTAGAAAATAGGCGGATCGGTTTTGCGCGCCTCCTCTCACATGTTCCTTTTGACATAAAGAGGAGACGACGGCAACCATATAAATCATTGAATCATGAGTTAGAGTAACCGGAATATATTGGAAAGAATAAATTAACATTGAGTTTTAATTAACGATTTAAATTCACCTCGAGCCAGCAAAACAAAACCCAATCGTTTGATATGTTTATGCATTTAAATATTAAAAAAACAAGTCCATGACTTAATTCATTATGGAAAAAACTCAGAATTGATTGTGACTTACATTTATATTTGACAATTTCTTGTTCGGAATTATTTTCATAATGGGCAGCGCTAATTTTGTTTAAGCCTGTACATCTATACAAATATGTATGTACAATGACCACGCTCTCCAATTCAATGCGTGATTTGTTTTGATCCCAATATGCGAATGATTCCTTGTTGAAGGTATTGCCGAAGGACTTGAATTGGCCTATTTGTCTTGAAAAATTAACGTCACGATTAAGGTTTATTTGTAAATGCATAATTCATTATTTTTTTTTACATCTATTTATGTTTAATATACATAAATACATTTACTAAATAAATAGCATTTGAAAATTTGATCTGGGAGTTATTTCATTTTTCTAGCGACTTACTTTATTTAGGAGTTATGTTATTTTTATGGGACTTGTGAAATAGCTCCAAAATATATGGACTTATTTTGTCTCCTTCTTTGGGGGTTATTTCTTATCTACAAGATCGGTGTCATTATACTTTTAATGAACATGAAATGGTAGTATAGGTTTGGTCCGATGTTTGTAAGTATGAGAAGAAGAGATAGACCTACCAATAAAAATACCGAAATGATCAGGGCGATGAGATGAGTCGATTTAGACATGTCCGTTCGCTCGTCTGTCTGTTTGAACGCATACTAGTCCCTCAGTTTTAAAGAGATCTCGGTGAAATTTGGTACAGGCCGCCATTTTGTAATATATTAATCATTAGTCGCAACCAACAAGATCGGACCAACATTACACATAGCTTCCAAATAACCGATATTTCCGATAAATGGGTTTTGGGCTATAACTCTTGTAATCAAGGAGCTAGGAACGAAAAATTCAACCAGATTTCGTACATATTATATATACTCCTAATGTGACTAGTGAAAACCAGACAGATCGGACTAACATAACATATAGCTCCCATACAATCTATTGTTCCGATAAATTGGGTTTGGCAGCTACAGTACTTCTTACGTATGTAATGTGTGTAGTGAAAATGATCAAGATCGGACCAAAATATCGTATAGTCCCCGTACAACACGTTTTTCCGTTAAACGGAGTTTGGGATATGTATCTTTAAATTAACAGGGTAAGACGGTCAAATTTTGCAGAGTTTGTACTTACTGTAAGTAAGCATGGGACTCTTAAAACTGTGATGCGTATTCATGAAAGGTACAAAGCGCTTTCCTTACCTGTGTTTATAGGCACTTATTTATTTTTGGTGGTATTTCATGGTGCCTGTAAAAACTACAACTTAGTGATACTGGGATTAGAAATAGTTTCGAGAGACAAAATGATAGGAAGGCTACTTCCCTGCATCTTTTGCCGACTGGGTATATATTTTCTTAAAAAGTGAGTTAACATAATGTTTGAATACTCGTATGCATACATATGGATACATTACTTAAAACTTTGTTATGACATCAACCAACGATGATGGTTGCCTGTGGCTGCATGTTGTAGGTGTGAATTACTGTTTTGGGAGTTTAAAATGCAGTTAGGATGCCAAGCAAAACGAACGACTCCCATGATACAGGTATAGTGTGCTCTGGAGTGTCGTGGTCAGTTGTATATGCCACCCTCTACAGCAATTTTTATATGCAGATGGTATTTTTATAACATTATTGCAATGTGCTAAATTCATTTCCTTCTGTAATAACTTGTGAATTGTTAAACCAAAACTAGTACATATAAGACAATTATTTCGGTTTTTTCCTTTCGGGATCTGTTATAAAAATTCCGGTATCCAGGGACTTGGGTATTCGCTACTCTCCAACTGTTTAAGTTCTGCCTCTTAACCGCTTACACCGGCGTGTGCAGATAAGAATGCTTTCTGCGCCGGAGCTGCGCTCATTCGAACAACATGGCCTAGCCAGCGAAGCCGTTGAGTTTTAGTTTGCGACGTCTACTTAAAGCTCATACTCATCAATAAATCTTCTTCGGTACTCGCCATAGCCAACGCGTAAGGGCCCCTAAATCTTTCCAAGAACTTTTCAATCGAATATCCCCTGAGCCGCCTCATCAGATATTATCAGTGTTCAAGCTTCTGCACCATACAGTAGGACGGGTACGATAAGTGACTTATAGAGCCTAATTTTCGTTCCTGGAGAGAGAAATTAATTAAATAAAAAAGTGGGATATTGAATAAATAAATTTCAACAGCGCGTGCGGTAGTTTCTTGTTAGTTGCCAGGAAGGCTTATATTACAATCAACAAAGAAAATTAAAACATCGTCGGCAACGCGGTAAAAGTTGCTAACTCTCATCGGAAAAATTTTTTAGAACGAAATTAAGTGAAAAGTACAATCAAGTTTCAAAACTTAAGTTGGCATTAAAATGTATGGAGCTAGCAGCTTTTCATATATTTTCCACTTTTAGACTTAGAAGTCGTTTTTATCCATTCAGAACATTGAACAAATCGTTTTTTTCCACCACCAAATCCGGAAATAAGCTAACTTTGCAGCTGTATGAAAAAGTTGTTTGTTTTGAGTGACGCGTTGACGACGATATCGAAAATGATGCTCATCAACCAGAAAATGACTAAGATAATTTCATATGTAAATAAATCACACATAGTGTTTTCTTTACAATCCCGGGATTTTCGGGATGGGAAACTCAAAACACATATATGTCCATACATTTAACACTTTTGTTCATATATTTTTAATTTTTGTTCATATCGAGCCCTGTGCGCTAAAAAGGCGTAATATAAATACCACGGCCGCCGTGGTGTGAAGGTAGTGTTGCCGGCCTACCACCATGGTTCGAGCCCTGGTACAGGTAACATCAAAAGTGATTTGAAAAAAGTTTTTCAAAACGGGGTCGCCCCTCGGCAGTGGTTTGGCAAACTCTCCGAGTGTATTTCTGCCATGACAGGCTTCTCAGCAAAAATTCGTCTCCTTTGTAGATGCCGTTCGGAGTCGGCAAAAAACTGTAGGTCCCACCAATTTGTAGGGAAAATTCAAATCGGCACACCACAAATTGGAAGAGAAGCTTGGCGCAAAAATCTCTTAGGAGGTTTATGATGATATACCTGTTGTATATCGCGCCATAGAGATAGAGAGATACAAAAAGGAACTTCTACCAGGAGTAGATTTTTCATTTAGTTTGCATTAGGTAATTCTTTTTCTTTAGCCAAACCTATATAACGCAATTAATTTCATCTTTACATCTTATAAATTAAAATGAATGTGTTTCTGTGTGTCTGCGTGTCTTTTATAGTCGTCCAAAGTACTTAACTACAGTATATTCTTGAGCTCACTGGGTACGGAATAGGTGATATATGGTTTTTGGAAAGTGGGCTATGCCACCCTCCCCAGCCATATAAAATTTCAATTCGTAAGAACTCTGAACGTGTTTGGCCTAAATCAATATTTAATATTTACATAACAAACATTAATTGATAACAGGGCCTCCTCTTCTAATAACGCATAGTGTCAGCACTAATGTTAATCGCGGTGTTATTTTGGAGTCGGTGATTTTGAAACTAGTAAGTTTGCATAGAATTTTAGGTATATAATTATAAAATGCTATCTTACTTACTTCATTAGTAGGATGGCTAGAAAAATCAGCGATATATGGATTAACTTTTCGTAAGAAAATTAACACAAAGTTAAATTATTAATCTGTGGCCAGCAACTATCGGTTGCAAACAAGTCTACATGTAGCTTTATACGACATATGAAAATGCGTCATCTCACCCAATCCATTGTAAGACAACCAACAAGAGAATTTTAATTTGATTAGTTACCGCCAGAGCGCTAGCTCCACAAACTCCGAGTACGGTGTTAGCGCAATTCCGCGCCGCAGCTCAGAGTTACTCATGCTTATATTTTAGTAAGTGGTGAACTGTTTTTTAAAAGCCGTTGTATATTTGTAAGCCCTAAATTAGTGGGGAGAGAGTTCCGAAGACGTATGGTTTTTATATAGAACTGACACCAGGAGTGGAGACATCTGAGATTAAAGGAATTGAAGTCTGGAATCCACTAAGTACGACACAAACCATATATAGTTTTTGGAAAAGCCTCCAGGCTATATAAAAATGCAATTCGGCATAGATAGAAATTTATTCGGTTCAAGTTAATGATATTTTACACATAGATACGTATTCTATATAAAAAAAACCTTGAAAAAGTTGGCGGTGCCAAGACCAATAAAATTTTAATCCACTATATCTTCGAAACTAATAAAAATATCAGTAGAAGCAGAGAGAGAAGAAGCGGAGTGGGAAAGTAAGGGAAAGCAAACGGAGAAGGAAAGAGCAGAGGAAGCAGCAAATGGGAAGGGAAGATAGCACAATTTGTCAAAATGTAGGCAATTAAAACTTTAGGCAGGACCAAGAGTGCGGAGTCTGCTAGTATAATATAAGCGCAATTACTGTGCATTGTAGAATTAGGGTTGATAATTTATCCAACGTTCGTACGTTGTGTACGCATCCGCAGAAACGTTGGATCGTGGGCACACCAATTCGGCGTATTCCACTTGGTGCGCCGCTGCAGATTTACTTACTGTAGGTGATTTGCTGGAAACCCCTGAAGCTGGTTACTTTTAAAAATAAGTGAACACCGAGATTACTTGTTTTGAATAATCGGGCTTTAAAACTTTATTAGTTCCACTTTTAGTGGATTAACTTAACTTTTTTCACCTTGTGATGCGCGTCAGTATATGGTCGAGTATCGAATGCCCGTCAGATGGTGGCACTGCCTATCGGCAGATGTTGGCTGCTGTCGATAAGACAGTGTCGATAATACAGTGCCTTAAGCCCCAGGCAGATGGAAGGTCATTGCCATCATTGCCATTGGTGACAATGTAATGGCACTGTCACATAGCATTACACCATCCTACCAGGGAAAAGAAGAATTTGGCAGGGTGATCAGACCTGGGAAATTCTTCTTTCCTTATTGTTTGGATAAGCGAACACCAACCATTACACACTGAGAAAAATGTGTTGACATCTTTATCAATGCACAACTGAATGTTCGCTTCTTCAAGCAATTCGATATTACATTGCAAATTCAAGTAAAAGAAGTTGATATTATATGCAAAAGTTACGTTAAATTGTTCATGAATGAATATTCGGATTTTACAAAAATGAAATGCATGTCTTAAGCAAAAATTACGTTAATTTTGATATCAATGAACATTCGATTTTTATAAAGTTCAAAGTTTTTGGCATATAGTTTTAAAAATTGGAATATGTTAACTATAAATGTAATTTTGGGTTAATTTTTGTATCTTTTTTTTTTGTTTTTTTTTTTTTGTTTTTTTTTTTTTTCATTTTGTTACGTTTACAATTTCAGTCATCTTAATCGTTAGACTTAACCTATTTAATTTCTTAGTATTAGGTAATTTTTGTTATGCCATATGGCATATTTGAAAATGAGCTTATTAAATGTAATCGAAATTGAAGAAATTTTGTGTTTAAATTTTAAGAAAATTTATAATGATTAGTTTTGTATATGAGAAGTGGATTTGCAAAAATTGCGTTTATATACAAATATGTAGTAAATATGATTTTGGTTTCATGTTTTTTTTTTTTTTGATTAATTTCAGCTTGTGATTTATATAATTCAAGATTAAATCACATATGTTTTTGGTTTAGCTTTTAGCCAATAAGTCTTAAGTTTACATCTTATAATTATAAATTGATATATTTCAAGCGTTTGGTTTTTGGTTTTTAGTTTCGAAAAAATACGTTTTTAATGGTTTTAAGTTATCATTTAAGTATACAAATTTGAAATTCGTACATGTTTGTGTTTGTAAGTTATTTGAATATGGTTGTTTATTGTACTTTTTGTACGCGGTTTTTGTGAACCGTCTTTAATTTTTTCTTTTCTTTGTCAAAGACCTTTACATTTGTTCCATCTATTTCTTTAACTACATACGGCCCCTGATATATACTTGCATGTTTATCGCGGGGTTCTTTTTGAATTAGAGCCTTATCATTTACGTTAATTGTTGACGGATAGGCATGTTTGTCATAATAAAACTTATTTTGAACTTTGTGCTTATTTAAAAGCTCTTGTGCCATTAAGTGGGACTTTTGCATGCGGTACTTCACTTCTTTCACATAGTTCTCTACATCATAAATTGGATCAATTTTTGACTTATGAAGTTCACTAAGTAAAATCGGTTTCTTACCGAATACTAATTCGAATGGAGTAATTTCGTTATCAAAAACGGTATTCGAAGTAGTATTGTGAAAGAATGTGAAATACTTCAAGTAAGTGTCCCAGTCTGCTAACGTATCATCTAGATATGCGCGCAAGTATTCGTTGAATACTCGATGTTTTCGTTCGACCGAACCTAGCGTCTCATGATGATGCGCTGTTGAAAAATTGTGTTTGATCTTTAAAAGTTTTGTCAGCTCTGAGAACAATTCGTTTTTATATTCCGTGCCTAGATCAGATTTAATAGAACTCATGGGACCATATGTTAAAATAAAAGACTCGAAAACTGCAGAAGCTATTGTTTTTGCACTTTTATCCGGAACCGCTACTGTTACTAGGTACTTTGTCAAGTCGCAAATTATAGTAACTGCGAACCTGTTACCATAACTCGATTCAGGCAACGGTCCTCTTGTATCAATAACTACTATTTCAAATGGTTTACATGGAGTTGGCGTTAGCACTAGCTCTTCTTTAGTTTTCGGTTTAACTTTGTTCAATAAACATTTTTGGCAATTTTTTACAAATTTCGAGATGTCTCGGGTCATATTCTTCCAATAAAATTTAGTGCGAATTTTCGCGTACAGTTTTTTAACACCACAGTGTCCACCTGAGATGGCATCATTGTGATAAATAGTCATAATTTTAAGTTTTTGATCTTCCGATGTTACGATCTCAACAGGGTCAGTCAGTATTATTTCTAATGTCTTTAATATTTTATTTCCACTCTGTTTTAACTTTAAAATAGTACAATATTTGAAAAATAAATCGTCTTTTGGCCATTCTATCTTATTAATACCGTGATTGTCGGCTTCGGATTGTAACCTCGAAAGTAACTCACCTAAATTCGTTATTTCGTTAGCAATCTCAATATTAATAAGTTCTAATTTTTTATGTTTGATATGCGCGCAAATTTTTAGTTTTGAAGTTTTAGTTTTTTCATCATAGAAAATTGTGGATCTAATACGTGGAATTTTGTTAGAAAATTTAAAAGAAAATTTGTCGTAAACTTTGACTCTCTGTATCATATTGTCTAAGTCGTCAGAAATAGTTTGTAAAGTTGTATCAATTTGTTGTTTTGACATCGCTCGTGTTTTTACCGCAAGAATTGGTTTATTTGCGTCTTTAATTTCGCTAAATGAGATGCGTGAGAGTGCGTCAGCGCCAACGTTACTTTTTCCTTTAATATATTCGATCGTAAAGTTGTACTCGGCTAGTTCGAGACGTATCCTGGCTAATTTTGAAGTCGGATCCTTCATATTAAACAAATAAACCAATGGTCTATGATCTGACTTAACGAGAAAATTGGTTCCATAAATATACGGTCTGAATTGTTTAATCGCAAAATATATTGCTAACAACTCTAACTCAATAATCGGTTTCTTTTGCTCTGCATTATTAAATGATTTGGACGCGAAACAAATGGGTAAATCGTTATCTTCGTGAACCTGACTCAAAATAGCGCCACAACCTGCTTTAGATGCATCGACCGTAATTATAAATTGTTTTTTGAAATCTGGATATTGTAGTAGCTGTGGTGACATTAATGCGGATTTTAAGGATTGAAAAGCGTTTTCACAAGTACTGTCCCAAATAAAGTCAACTTTTTTCCTATTCAAGCGATTTAAAGGTGTTGCCAGAGAAGCAAAGTTAGGTATAAACCTTCGATAATAATTTGCAAACGCTACAAAGCGTCGAACAGCGTCTTTGTCGGTTGGTTTTGTATACTTTTTGATTGCTTCGATTTTTGACGAATCTGGCAACAAACCCCTCGCCGAACATTTATGACCCAAAAAAGTGACTTCTGGTCTAAGAAAATGACATTTATTAGGATTTAATTTAAGGTTGAACTTTCTACATGTGCTGAAAACTTGAGACAGATTTTTAATGTGATGTTTTTCGCTACATCCAATAACTATAATGTCATCCACATAAATACAAAAAGGCTACGTTAGGCGGAATGCCTGAAAAAGCAATCGTCATCATTCGTGAGAACGAGTTCGGTGCAACGTTTAACCCAAAAGGTAATACTTTCCATCTAAATGATCCACGGTCAGTGCTAAAAGAGGTTATGTCACGCGAGTCGGGATGAAGCGGTATTTGGTGAAAACCAGAAAACAAATCAAGCGTTGAAAAATATTTTGCACGGCCAAGATTATCAAGAATATCGTCTACTCGAGCGAGCGGAAATTTGTCGGCTATTAGTTTTTTGTTTACTGCGCGAAAATCTACGCACATTCTATATGCTTTTTTGACGTTTGTATCTTTCTTTGGCACAATGATAAGCGGACTATTATAATTGGAAAAACTTTCTTCGATTAAATCGTTTTGCAATAATTTACTGACTTGAATGTTTATTTCTTCACGCTGAGAGTGTGGAAGACGATAATTTTTGATGTACACGGGCGTAGTGTCCGAGAGTCGAAGTCTTTGTTCGTAGAAGTTGTTTTGTGTCATTTTGTCATTGTTAAGTGCAAAAATATCGGAATACTGTAAGCATAAATCGAGCAAATTGCTTTCTGCATATTTAGGTAGTTGATTTTGTAAAATTTGTTCTAATTTGTTAACGCGATCAGTCCGATTGTCTGTCTTGTTGATTTTGTAAACGTTATATTCAGATAGTTTTTCTGTACGAATGTTGCAACTTTTTATATATTTAATTGAATTTGTGGTATTTATAACTTTTAAAACTGGATTTTCGGTGTCGATAATGCATCTTGCTGTAAAAACGCCTTCGGCTATTTCTTGTGAGTCCACGAATAGTGGTTCGGTTGATTTTTCTAAATCAAAAATGCGGAAAACTTCGCATCTTGGCGGAACAACACAAGAGTCGCTTTCCGTACCGTGGAGTATTGGAAGTGAGACTTTTTCGCCGTTTGACCAAAAAGAAATAATATTTGTCGCGTAGCTGATTTCGCATTGATTTTGTTTTAAAAAGTCTTTACCTAATATTCCATCGGATGGAATATTGAAGTCGTTGTTTACCACATGCAAAGTCTGCTTGATAAAAAAATTTGAAAAATGTAAATTTGCTGTGAAAGTTCCCAAAGTAGAGACCATATCAGAAGTAACTCCAGTAATAGTAATTATATCATTATCATTGATTGATAAATTTTTGTTAATGCATGAAATTTTAATTAAAGAGATGTCGACTTGAGTGTCGACTAAAAAGGTGCAACATTTGTTAGATCCGTTTATGTTTAATTGAATAAAGTCAGAGAAATTTAGATTTAAACAATAAATTGTTTTTGGAGAAAAATTTTTGAAAGAATCGGTTAATCGTAAATCTCTTGATCCCCCAGTGTTCGCTCCTGAGGGGCATGAGCGTTTAAATTACGCACGTTTGCGGTGTTAGTACTCCTAGGAGTAGAAGTTCTCCGGTTCGAATTATTCGCGCGATCGTTATTGTTACTACTATTATTTGTACCCTGATATCGGTTACTGTTTCCCGAACGAAAATTTTGACGCTGATTGCCACGGTTTGAATTATTAAAGTTACTGTAATTTGGCCTATTTTGCCTATAACCGTTAAAATTACGACTATTTTGATTGGAAAAACTACGACCTCGATTGCCACCTTGAAAACTTTGAAAATTGCTGTTACCGCGAGACCTAAAAGCGAGTACTTGCCGATCCTTGACTTCATTAGACTGTTCAACTATTAATTTTGCTACTACGTCTTTTGAATCAGTAAATGAGGAAGAAGCGAGGATTGACTTAACAAGGCTTGACTTTGCGTTTAACCGGCAAACGTTTACAGTTTGCTCAACAGCCATTTCATGAGCTTTCGTTTGGGTTATACCCTCTATAATTAATGAACGCTCTAACGAGTCAGCCAATTCCTCAATCCGTCTAGCAAAATCAGTATAGTTGTTGTTATTTACTTGTAACGCGGCAATTTTTCCAGCAACAACTTTAGAGTGGTCTGGTTTGATACGACTTCTCAAAGCGACTTTTATGTCGTTAATGCAATTTACTTGTGTAGGGATCGCTTCGCGAGCTTTTCCCTCGAGTTTAGATTTTACAAATGAAATAAAAGTGGCGTTAAGACTGTCGTCGCTTAAACCTTCAATTAAATCTATCTTATCTATGAAAGATTCCAGAACCAACGGATCGCCGTTGTAATTCTCACGAATTATTGAAGCACTGAGGCTGACAAAACTTTTCTTTTGCTCTAACGTGGCCATTTCAAAAAGTTGATCAAGACCGAAAAAAATATTAGGTGAAGGACAAATTGATGGATTTTCGCAAACTGCTAATGAGCCTTTGAATGTTGGCAACCCTATATTTCCTTTTGTATCAGAAGTCTCTGAATTTTCAGATTCGTTATCAAAAAATTTTATTTCTAAATCGTCTTTACAAAAAGAAACGAAAGCTAATGGTTCTATTGGAACTTCAATTTGACAATTTAATCGAGAAAAACATTTAATTAATTGGTCTTTGCAACGTGATTAATTCAGCTTCTTTAAGGTTACACTCTGAATTATGAACAGATATGTACAACACTATATCGTTGTATGCCGCAATAAGTGAAAGCTTATATTCTTTTAACTTATTTGCATTCGTTGACAACGGTCGATTCTGCAAAATCCGTTTGGTTACTTTAAAAAATTCCAACTTTTTATTTTTAAAAACTTTATCGAAATGTGTCATAACAGGTTAACCTTAGGAAAATATGGAATAAGCGTAAGAAATCACGAATTGAGACACCCTGTACCAGGTTCAGAGACAAAATGAAATATGTATGGAATTACCAAGGAAATTTGTGTGGAAATTTGAAGAAGATTGCCACGAAAATTAAAATGAAAAATTGATTTAGGGAATGTTTCAGAAGTTTACAGAAATACCGTTTGCAAAAATCACACTATTGGCTTTAATTTAAGTCACTTTATGAAATACATAACCTCTGATGTTCACATGCAACCAAAACAAGTATAGTATTTTCGAATACTCTTTATCTTTACAAACCATCTCCTATTATTATCAATTTTAACAAATTTTCCAAAACAAATGTAACATTAACGCTATATTAACATTAGTTCTTAGCAAAAGTAGTTATAGTCGATTTTACGCATAGTTTTAAAATTAGTTTTGATATTAACTTTAAGTAAAAGTAACTTTAGGCAAGGATACTAAAAGGAGTTTTAACAAAAATAATTAGTAGTATTAAGGGGTTGTATTTAAAGTAGTTTAAACTATTAAACAAAGTAAAAATGTAATCTATGATTCGCTTAATACGCGCTTTTGTTAGGCAGAAAACAACCATCAACAAACATTCAAGCACAATTGCATCGGCAAAAAAAATAGTATCAGTCGCTTACTGCTAAGTTAAACTAAGCTTAAAACACAACCTAAACTTAGCTTTAAACACAGTTTAGGAAAAATTGTAGATTAAGGAATGTTGTAGTTTTGAGTAGGTAAATTAAACTTTGTTGTATATATGTAATTGTAGCTTATTAATTAACTAAGCTAGTGTAGTTTTATGGGTATACTAACTTTTAGAGTAAATGTAGATATAGTTTGAGTTTAATGTAGAGTTACTGTAGTTAATTTAACTTATTTGTCTATATGTAGACATAATTTAGCTTTAAGTAGTAAATTTAGCATTATTTTTAGATTTTTCGTTCTGTTTAAACAAAATTAGTTTTAAGTAGTTAACAATTTTTAGGAACTATGTATTTTTATTACATTATTTCGACCCACTGTAGGTTTAAGTTTGCAAATTAACAATATTTTTAAGAGTTACTAACAATTTTACAAAAAAAAGTATTACCGCAACTATTGCTGTTGGTGCTCCCGCGCCGCAGTCGCAGAATATCAAATTTAATAACGGTGCTCCAGCGCCGAAGCCAAAGGAAAATTGTTGTTATGTTGAAATGTGATTATATACATATGTATGTTGAAGTGGCGTGTCTTTGCCAATCAGCAAATGCGTGTATATATGTACACTAATGTATTTACGCAATTGAAGTGTGAGCGTGTATGTATGTGTGGCGTGCCTTTGGTGCCCGGTATGTAAAGAAAATGGCGTTTTGAGGTTATGTTACCACATGTAGCTGGGTACACCTTGAGGGGCTCCAAAAATATATTTCAATAGCGGCTGGCCCGCGCGTCACGGTCGCCATGTAGAATTAGGGTTGATAATTTATCCAACGTCCGTACGTTGTGTACGCATCCGCAGAAACGTTGGATCGTGGGCACACCAATTCGGCGTATTCCACTTGGTGCGCCGCTGCAGATTTACTTACTGTAGGTGATTTGCTGGAAACCCCTGAAGCTGGTTACTTTTAAAAATAAGTGAACACCGAGATTACTTGTTTTGAATAATCGGGCTTTATAACTTTATTAGTTCCACTTTTAGTGGATTAACTTAACTTTTTTCACCTTGTGATGCGCGTCAGTATATGGTCGAGTATCGAATGCCCGTCAGATGGTGGCACTGCCTATCGGCAGATGTTGGCTGCTGTCGATAAGACAGTGTCGATAATACAGTGACTTAAGCCCCAGGCAGATGGAAGGGCATTGCCATTGGTGACAATGTAATGGCACTGTCACATAGCATTACAGCATTCCTCTTGCCAACTACGGCAGTTTCGAAATAGTAAATGACTTAATTTACCTCAGAATCATAATAAAAAAAGTCGCGATATTTCCCTCTGAGGAGATTTAGGCCGAGCTTTTTTACCAATTTCTGGTGTGCTGCTTCTAATTTTTCTTACAAATTGGCGGAACCTACAGTTTTTTGCCGATTCCGAACGGCATCTGCAAAGGAGATGTATTTTCGCTGAGAAGCGTTCCATGGTAGAAATATACTCGGAGACTTTGCCAAACCACTGCCGAGGGTCGACCCGTTTTGAATAAACTTTTTCCAAACCACTTTTGATGTAACCTGTACCAGGGCTCGATCCTTGGACCTTCGGTGTGGTAGGCCAGCAACACAAACACCGCCACACCATTGCGGTTAGTTTATACACGGCTAATAATTTGAGCCTAATTTTTAAACCATCCTTTCATAATGTATACATATGTAACCTTTTCTCACACTACTGATGCGTGCTTCGAAGCGGAGTGGTGCATTCGACTCTGATGCGGGACGAGTCGGTTCGAATCCTACCAACTGATAATTTTTTTTTATTTATGTTTTAAAATTTTAACCTTTCTTTAAATAGCGTTATAAGAACAACCCATTTTTCCAAATACAAATCTAAATTTTATTAAATTTTAATGATTACACAACTGGCGGTTTCGAACTAGTGAAAATCTAGGTACTATCTGACTAGTTCTTATTAGGCACTTTATCTCTAGTTCTGAACCAGAAATTATCCTCACTAGTTGCTGACCTTCCAACAGGGTTGTACTAATGAGCATGCATTCACGTTTTGTATGTATGTATGTATGTTTGCGAGTACAAATGTGTGCACCATAGTTTAATAAACAAGGTGAAGTAAATAAAAAGAGACAGAAAACGTACGCTATCTGAAATGGTACGCGTGTATTTTCCAGGTGCGCAGGAGGGTAAAATCTTAAAGAATTTTGACCCGTTTTTGTAAAAAAGGAGCAAAAAAATTACTAACTTTCTAACATTAACAATAGCAGAAATTTGGTTTTTGTATTTTAATCTAACGTGAAGAATAAACAGGTGATTAATAGCGAGAGGTGAAATGGGTCACATCCATGAATAAGCAATTGACTGGCACTTTACTACCTTTTACGACTCTTGAATGGTTTCCTGCCTTTCACTCTGGTATTGTAAATTTTACAATTGAAATAATAATAATAATTTCCAACGGATAACCCACCATCCCGCCCAACCGACACGAGGGGCGCATCCGCATAACGCACGGCCTTTTTTTTATATACATATATATATATAGCCTTTTTAAGAAAATAACAAATATGATAGATGAATGAATAGAACATAAACTGTGGGATCGAATCACAAATCCTATAGAAAAGTCTGATAATGAAGATTTAGTGGATTTCCCTAATATTAAAAGAGTGAAGATTTTTGAAAGTTTTAAATTTCCATAGGGTGAAAGTAATAGTAATACTTAAATTTGTTTGTTCTGCGCATCTTTGAAAATATTATATCAGAAATTTTCAATTATCCCTTGTCAGATTCTGTTTCGTCGAAAACCGGCTTCGGCGTTCGACCATCTTCAGTGCTGACTTTCATTTTCGAAAAAAAGAACTGAAACAAGAAAAACTATAAAAGCAACATATACTCATAGCGAAGAGGACTCGTCAAAAAAGTATGACAAAGGCACGGGCGAAATATTTAAAGAATTTTTTCGAAGTGCTCGCGCACTCGATATAGACATAGAACTTTCAAATGCGACAGACTCTGTGAAGTGAGTAGCATCATTCATCATTCGAAAAATGGGGTTTGGCCAATATGAGGAAACTACGTCGCATGCGTATGAATGGAAACCAAATAACTAAATTCTTGATGCCATAAAACAACTAAGAAATGTTTTTATGAAAGTTTATATCCAAATATATCTAGATTAATAGAATTTCAATATTTAAACTAGTAAAAAACTTCAATCTTTAAATGGATGCACAATCGCACCAAACTTGGACAATTAAAACAAAAAAATGTTAAACAGTTTTTGTAAAAAAATGTGTTTTATTCAAGTAACAAATAATTATATTTATTGTAGATTAAACTGTATCTTGTGCAATTCTACTTCACCGCTCTGGTTTCATCTGGACGTAAAGTTCTTGTGTACTTTGATAATGCTGTCGAATAAAGTAAAATAAAAACCAGTGAGGAAAGCGCTGTCTTCTGCTGTGTCAAATACGTATTATAGTTTTAAGAGTCCGATCCTTAATTATAGTAAGTACAAACTCTGCCAAATTTGACCGTCTTACCCTGTTACTTTAAAAATACATAACCCAAACTTCGTTTAAAGGAAAAACGTGTTGTACTGGGGCTATACGATATATTGGTCAGATATCGATGATTTTTACTACACACATTACATATGTAAGAAGTACTGTATCTGCAAAATTGTGTGCTCCTGGCTCTTAAATTCTAATCGTTATAATAGCCCAAACCCCATTTTTCCGAACAATCGATATTATGGGAGCTATATGTTATGTTGGTCCGATCTAGCTCTTTAAGTGCAAAATTTGTAGCCCAAAACTCATTTACCGAAACTATCGATTATATCGGAACTATATGTTATGTTGGTCCGATCTGGCTGTTTTTCACTAGCCACAATAAGTACCAAATCTGCAAAATTTTGCTAGCTTTATAATTGCAAAATTTATAGGCCAAAACCAGTTTATCGGAACAATCAATTGTATGGGAGCCATGCGTTGTATTGGTCCGATATTTTAAAATGGCGGCTCCATACCAAATTTCATCAAGATATCTCTGAAACTGAGGGACTAGTTTGCTTGATGTATATTGGAACGATTTTTCGTCATCCCTTGTCAAATTTGGTTTTGAGACAAACCGGTTTCGGCGTTGTGCCATCATCAGTGTCGATTTTCGTTCTGATCTGTTGTGGTCGTTTGTCTTGTATTTATAGTAGGTAGCAGGTAAGGGGGTGGTTTTGCATCGATCGGTTTTTTGTGTGGTTGACTGAGGCAGGTAAAAGTTGGTAATTTTTGTTGTTTGACCTTTTTTGCTTGTTTGTTGTTTTTGATCTTTTGCTGTTTTGTGCTTATTTGTCGGTGCGTGCGTGTTTGTGGTACCTGAGTGGTTGCTTTGTTTTTTGTAAACCAATTTTAAAGGTTCGAATTTTGTGTCGGAAACAGTGTTTGTCTGTTCGTTTATTATTCTACCGTCGAATGTTTTTTGTTTGTAGATTTCCATGTTTTCGAGTACGTTCAGACGTCGGCCTTTTGCTTGTACATGTAGGACCTTGACTGTTTTTTTGATGTTTCCGGGGGGGGCATTTATTCTCCGCCATGTGATTCGCAAAGTTGGACTCTGGTATGATGCTTGGATTCCGTATCTTTTTGTTGTAATCTCTAATGTGTTCTCTGAACCTCGTTCTTACTTGTCGTCCGGTTTGTCCTATGTAACTGTGCTGGCATTCACAAGTGAGCTTGTATACACCATGGCTGCTAAACGGATCTTCTGAGTTAGTTTTGGTTCTTAGCTTCCGTCCTAAATTGTTCGATGTTTTGAACGCTGTGTTGATGTTGTATTTTCTAAGGAAATTGGCTAATTTATATGTTGCCCTTCCAGTATATGTCATTGTCGTCCAGGTTTGTGTACTTTCTTCTCCATTGTTTCTTTTTTGTTCTCTAAGGTCTCTCCTGAGTTTATCTACTAGTGCTTTTTTATATCCGTTGTTTGTAGCGATGTTATATATTATTCCAAGCTCTGTTCTATATGCTTCTTGTGTAGGAGGCGTTCTTTCCAATCTTTGTACTAAGTGCCTTAGCGCTGCATTTTTATGTTGTTGTGGGTGGTTCGAGGTATTATGTATTATTGTGTCGGTGGCCGTTGGTTTCCTATATATGTCGTAGTTGAATTTATTGCTAGCTTTATCAATACTTATTGTGAGGTCCAGATAACTGATTCCTCCGTCTTTTTCGGTTTCCATTGTGAATTTTATGTTCCCGTGCTGCTTGTTGAGGTACTCCAGTACTTGCTCTTCGTTGTTGGTAGTTAAAACGCATATGATATCATCCACGTACCTTGCGTAAAATAACACTCCTAATTTGGAATTTAACTCCTGTATATACTCTTTTTCCAGGTTTTGCATAAACGCTTCCATAAGAATAGCCGATGTTGGGTTTCCCATCGCAAGTCCGTTTGTTTGTCTGTATATTTTATCGTTGAATTGAAAATAGTTTTGACGTAGTGTGGTTCTTACCGTGTTCGTGATTTGCGTACTTTTTACTTTATCTTTTGTTTTACGTAATATTATAGAGTTTACTATGTTCAATGTCTCTGCTAGTGGTATTGATGTGTACAGATCTTGACTAGTTTGCGTTCAAACAGACAGACGGACATGGTCTATCTCTCTTTTTTTCATACTTACAAACACAGGACCAAAGTTATAATACCATTTCATGTTCATGAAAAGTATAAAAATACAAAGCTTATGAGTGGTGAAAAGCTACATGTACCTCAAAGGGTTAATTCATTTGTTTACATTCGGTTGGTAATAGTACCTTACAAGAGAACATATATGTAATACTTCTATATTGCTAGCATGATATGCCCGCAGTATGTTTTGAAATCGAAATCAAAGGGAGACAGCGAAACTCAATTTTTGAGAATGTTTTGTATACATCAAGGCGAATTTATACAGGTGACATTTTCCCGTCATCTGCTTGCTTCTTCTTCCCTCGACTTAAATGGCGAAAGTGTCAATTAGTTATTTTGTTTACATCGCCTATTTACATTCAGTTCATAAAATGTTACCAATTTTAATTCGTGAGATATTGTGAAATTTTAGTGAAAACGGGTAGATAGGTACATGTACATAAAGTTAAGAGTCATAATCATAAAAGAGAAATCGTGGCATAAGTGAGGGTCTCAACATGAAGCTAAGTACTACGTGATAGGTCCAGCTTTTCTTTACACATTAGAGCACACTAGGAACTAAAAGGTTTTATTTGGGAGAACTAAAGCAGCGGAATATATTTAAGAGGCTAGACAGCCTAATTCAATTTTTGCACGACAGTCCAGTTGGTTTCTAAATATGTAAACAACCACGTGTGGGATTCTATTGCGGCCACAGAATACAATTTCATCAATCACAAAAAACTTTGCTGACCATCCAATTTTCAAATTAAAAGTCGTCGCACCAAATAAAAGACACCACCTTAAGGTGGATTATTGATAAATAATTTCTACAATTGTCCTGAAAGATATACAAATTATTTAAATATGTAGAAACAGTTCAAATAAAATTGCACCAATTCTCAAAACAAAAATTTAATTTATTTCATATTTCGACATTTCACTCAATTTCTTCGGCATTTACATGAGCGTGCCTAGGATGTCATCCCTCATCCAACACTGTCATCAGGCTCTTCTAACGGAAGTCAAAGAAACCTCGCAGCTTCAACAGGAGTGGACCAGAGTGAAATTGGTGTTAGAAGACTGGGCTCAGTTGAGCAGATGAACAGATGGTTAGTATCGTGGGGAGACACGCCACATGCAGGGCAGACATTTGGCATGTCAGGGTTCAGTCTGGATAGGTAAGAGTTTAGTCTGTTACAGTATCCAGAACGAATTTGAGCCAGCGTGACTCTTGTCTCCCTGGGCAGTTCGCCTTCCTCGTCGGCAACAGGTGGAGCTTGTGCCTGTAGTACTGCATTCACTGGACGAGACCTGACAAAGGAGTTTACCGACTCCGCGTGTATGAGGTTGAGGGCCCGCCGGTGCACCTTTTGATCAAACGGCGAGAAACTGTGTTGCCGGATCTCGTCATAGTGCTTACGGAGGTGACTCCTTATTCTCCTGGGAGGCGGATTTTCGTTGAGCAGGGTCCTGTTCGGGTGCTGCGGTTTATGGCAGTTGAACAGGAATTGGCTGGTCAACATCTCACAATGCTCTTTGACATCGAGCATTTTTGCCTCATTATGAAGATGGTGCTCAGGAGACATAAGGAGGCACCCCGTGGCAGTTCTGAGTGCGGTGTTTTGGCAAGCCTGCAACCTCCTCCAATGTGTGTCTGCTAACCCCGGCGTAGCTATGAACCGGCTGGCCGATTGCCTTGTACGTTGCCAGTAACGCGTCTTTGTCTTTCCCCCAAGTACTGCCAGCTAGTGACATGCGGATTTTGTTACGGCTTTGTACTTTGGTGGTAATCGCGGCTACATGAGCACCGTATTTGAACATGTTATCAAACGTGACCCCTAAGATTTTGGGGTGTGTGACAGTGGGGAGCTTAATGCCGTCGACGTAGACGTCTAATTCCATGTTCGCCTGCGCTTTCCACGTCGTAAATAAGGTGGCCGAGGATTTGGTCGGTGACAATGTCAGGTTCCGTGCAGCGAAGAAATTAGAAAGGGTTGGAAGGTAGGAATTAATTCTCGAGCAGAGCTCATCAACGGAGGGTCCAGTCGCCAGGATCGTGCAGTCATCGGCGTATGAGACGATCGAGACGCCTTCTGGTGGGGAAGGGAGCCTCGATATGTAGTAATTAAAGAGAAGCGGGGATAGGACATCACCCTGTGGTACTCCCTGCTTAATTATACGTGGTTTTGATCTTTCGCCTCTAAATTCAACCGATGACTGCCGACCACTCAGATAGTTGGCGGTCCAACGCTTTAGACAGGGGGGAAGGTTATAATCCTCCAGGTCGTTAATGAGTTGTGCATGATTGACAGTGTCGAAAGCTTTCGACAGATCAAGCGCAACTAGCACGGTCCTGTCATTTGGACGAGATTGGTTGAGACCGACACCTATCTGTGTGGTGATGGCGTTTAGCGCGGTAGTGCTATGCATTTTGCGAAATCCATGCTGATGTTCGGCTAGCCGCAGGTTAGCGGTATAATAAGGGAGCAAGACCGTCTCCAGGATCTTCACTACTGGCGAGAGGAGTGATATCGGTCGATACGACTCCCCCTCGTTGGCCGGCTTGCCGGGCTTTAGTAGTGACACTACCCTGTCTTAAGCTTGGTGACTTGATCTACGCTGCTGTCCACCAACTTTTTACAGGGGATCTTCTACATGAAATGTAAACTTCCTGGAATGTACACTTTTCTTTATTAGAATTTCTTTGAAGGAAAAGTGTACATTTTAAACCTCGCCTTTATATGACCAATGCAAGATGGTATCAGCAATGGCTATCTGCTTAAAATTATGAAAACCTCGAAAAGTGTTGCTCTCCTGCAAAAGGGTTTCAGGGAAAAGTAACATCAAAATGTGTAAAACAATTTTTTTCAAAACAGGCAGCACCTCGGCAGTGGTGGGAAAACTTTCGAGTGTTTTTCTGCCATGAAAAGCTTCCAGCTGAAATTAATCTGCCTTTGCAGATCAAGTTCGGGGTCGGCATAAAATATGTAGCTTACTCCAATTTGTAGGGAAAATTAGAAGGAGCACACCACAAATTAGCAGATAAGCTCGGCTTCAATCTCCTTGAAGGATCCTATGTAGGATCGGTTGGGAGCACCAACCGTCCAAGTTAGCTTAGTTGCAACCGTACTTGACAAACTCAACGAACGCCTTTTAAAATGATGGCTGACTTGAACTAACGGCTTAGCGAAAACTGTCTTTTGTTGACCATCTCCGAAATCAAAGCGCTGAAAAAAATCCGGATAAACTTTTGTAACATATTTTAATTAATCGTGAAGTTTTCTTAGCGTGTCCTGGCTAATAATCCCACATATCAATAGCAACAACAATAATCACAAAAAAACGAACTGTTTTAGTGAATATTAAATTTTCCAATCCAATACCGCCAAGTGGATAAAATGAGGGTCAGCGACTCTAACTGGGTTTCCTTTCTGTGTATGGGGCTCTCCATTCTAATGTGTTTTTCTGACATTATACTTATTCAAAACGAAGTCGCCCTTTGTTCTTATATTAGTTTGTCTGACATTTGGCAACAACAAAATACATGGAATAGATGTGTTTGTGCTGTTGCAATCACCTTATATGAATTCGTCTTGGTATACATGTATTTTTGTTAGCTATGAAATATACTTAAAAGTCAAATCGTTACAGGAGCGGTTCAAGCTTATATAAATAGATTCAAGAATTTTATGAAAGCCCCTATCTTTTTTTATCGAAATTTAGCACCTTAGACCATCCGCTTTACGTCGTTTTCACGATATTAAAGATAATAGTAGTAATTTGGCGCAATATACCTCGGAGAAAATTAAAGATGTGCATTTATTTTCTGCAATTGAGGTTTGGTTGTATTTGATGTTTCTAATTCTTTTCTAAAAATAAAATGTAGGTCCCACATGTTTTAACTCCGAACGGTTGCTGCTAGGCCAGATGGAATTTCGATAGAATCTCTCCATGGTACAAAAACAATAGAAGAGTGGCGACCCCGCCTGGAAAAACCGTTGCACTTAGAATCTTTAGACACTCCCCCATACCACGGCCGATATTGGAAAAAAAAATTTTGAAAAATGGCAATAGAAATTTGTATTACACAAACTACCACAAGAATCAGTGGCAATAAAAAATAATATCGGAGTGGATGAAACAAGGAATAATGGTTAGCAAGGTTACTTACAATTATTATTCTCAAATAGTAGCCCATGGTCGGAAATAGTTGTCAGCTTGCCCCATCCCCAACTTAAAAATACTTTGGAGACTGTTCTCCACCCTTAGATATGGTCACGCCTCAGTCAACTGGAATCTGATGCTGGGCTTGCGTTATTTTAAGTTTATACAAATATACTACAAGGTTACAATTTTGTATCTTATTCAAAAATATTTTTCAATGAAAGTAAAATACGCTCATGGAGGTCTTTGGTCTCCCGCATTAAGATGTTTGTATTAAAAGCATTGAGAAGTCTATCTGCTGGGACTGGTTAATATTACTTGTTGTTGTTGTTGTTGTGGTAACGACAAAAAAACTCCCCGAAGGTTTTGAAGAGTGTTGTCGATTTAAGAATCCTTGGCCGGATTTGAACCCGGTACGCTCCGGTACTCCCTTGCGGTACTGCCCGACTGTCGTGGTAGCGATTTATCACCAGTGAAACCTTCTAGGTCATGTCACCCCTCCTTCCGTAAGGAAGGATAAGATGGGTATTGAGAGGTGATAGGCATCATATCCGTAGATCCACCATCGAGTTGCACGTCATTACCTTTGTGCATATTAGTCGCCTCTTACGACCGGTATGCCTACCTCGGGCATATTCTAAACCCCTAGCCCGCAGGGGCAAGGTTACTATTACTTTGAGGAAAGTAGTTATTAGCATTGAATAACTATAAATGATAACAATAAGTTGCTTGGTCTTCAATTGAGATGTTTATAAAAACAAAAATAAGCACATTGATTGTTTTTTAAATAGATACATTTTTCACTATATGACATTATAATTGGATTAAAAGAGATGCCGTGTGGGTATACCCAGAGGAGAAACTTCCCATGACTTTCCCATAGCTTGGATAAAATTGAGAAGTCTTCTAAGAACTTGTGTTATTAGTGAAAATGATAAAATGAGAACTCAAATTTTCTGCCTATCAGGGATTTCCGCTAAAGACTAAAAATACGTGGGATTCCACAATATTCCTTAAGCAGATAGTATACAATATTTGATTTCAGCCAAACTTAGGCTTTCGTATTAGTTTTATATAACAACAAACTAGTGTAGCTTGCTAAATTCGATTTCAGCGTACAACATAAATATAGCGTAAAAATATATCGCTATGAATATATTTCAATAATATTATTACATATACTATATGTACTTGCTTACCAGAATCAAAACTGTCCAAGCTTTGTATATCGTCATCTTCTAAGTCCTCCTCACCCTTCAGAAAAATGTCATCTTCGTCAATTTCTTCATTTTCCGAGGTTTCAGTAATTGGTCCTACATGTTTTGACCCAGTCACATTCGCAACTCCATACTCTGAACTTGTGGACCGATTTTCCTTTGTACTGTTCGTAGCAGCATTACATTCGTTTAATACGCCTGTAAAAAAATTAAAATGGAACTGCTCGTAAAAAATTTACTTTTGGTGGCATCTCTTTATATGTCAAAATCGATGATTAACGCCCTAATACTAGTGTGGTAACAACATTCGTTTTACCGGCAAATAAAAAGTTTGGAAACTTTTACACCCTTTTGGTATTCTGCCGGCTGAAGTTGCGGTTCAATTTCGTAACCACCAAAATAGGTGGTAACATCGCGTAACCGCGAAAAATTGCACGTGTTTTGTAAAAATTTTGTACACAATATGTACTAGTTCACAAGAATTATTTATTTCTTTATTGCGCACTGTTTATTTTTTATTCTTTGTTTTATAGACCAAAACAAGGTTTTATGGACAAAACACCTTCGGCAACGCACATAATCAATAATTTTCCCATCGAATGCAATTTTCTTATTTGTTTTTGAATTGCTTCTTTTGTTATTACTGTTAATGTCGACGATGAGTTTTCTTCTATTATTTTATATTTTAAATTTTAGTTATTTTATAAGCACACAAAACAGATTTCTGTGAAATGCTGTAGCTATAAGTATTGGGTGTTTACTACGCTCCATGTTACACAATCAAAATTATTTTAACCGAAGTCCAGTATCGCAGTATCTATTGAGGGCTACAGCTCAACCATACATAAACCCCCAACGTGGATTTTATGTCAAAAAGTTCTCATGTTCATATAACTTGTATGTTCGTTAAAATCCAAAATTTTTGTGCGTGACATTTTCAATTGATGTTATGTTAATTTTACACATTGTTGTTTTATAATTTTTGTTATAACGAATTGTTTTACACAAATATTTTTATTTAATGTGTGTACCAAATGTTGTAATTATAAATTTCAACTTCTATATAAATACAATAAAACCATTCATCTTTCGACCAACAAAAGCAACGCACAGGCTTTAATTTCGGTTACTCAAATAATAGCGTATACACTTCTGTGCGTCGGCAAACGCTGTGTGTTTATATATGGTTGAGCTGTTAGACTGCGTGCCAAATAATTGAAAAAGATACATTTTGACAGAGCGATGTTATCGTTTACGTTTTGGCAGTTATCGAGGTGAATATCATCGAAAACGTCACAATTTACCCTAGCTCATAGGGCTCGGTCAAATTTTGACAACTACGAATGTGGACACATTTGCTGACATTTGTTGACAATCTGAACAGTCACCGACGTTCAATTTTTCCGTGTATGTAGATCGTTCCCTAGAAATTAAACAAGTTTTGCCTACAAGAAACGCTGATTTTTTTACTAACACACTCACAATCTTTATTAACAGCGGTTATAATTTATTTGTCAATGCTGATACTTTCATACTAGTGTGTTTGGACAGGCCAAAGCTACGTGGGCGAGAACAAAAGAACATACCGTACTCACACGTAGACGTTTGTGGACATCATTTTTTGCTATTCGCTTTAAGAGTATGATGCAAATCCCTGATAGTTAGATTGACAGGACTGACTCAAATGTTGTAACAAATGCTGTCAGTGTGCTTGTTGGGTGATTGCTTTCTGATATGACAGTGTTGCCTATTCATACGTTTGTATGCTGGCTTGCAGTTCTTTTACAAACAAATTTTTTAAAATGCTTTTTAAATTTTCCTAGTAATGTTGAAATAACCTGTAACTACTATATTAAGTGGTTGCTTTTAAATAAATTGACTGGCTATAATTATTTACTATGAATTTCGGGCATTCAAAAAATTTTAAATTATCGTTTCAAAAGTACATGTTTGCGCTAGCTTCTATGAAAACTGATCAATGGCAACATTGTATCAAATGTAAATAAAAGAAAATAGCTGATTTCTCCGTTGGCTCCACGGGCATACTATCGTGGCGCGTAAATATGTAGGTAAAACCATTATAGGGAGCAAGTAAATAATACGCACCGTTTCAATATACAAATAAATTTTTGATATAAATTTTCTAATTTTAAAACGGGCACCAGATTTCGAGTTCAAAATATTGTATACTAAATCGAATGTAACTCAACATTCCTAAATAGTAAATATTAATTACTGGTGTTCACAAGAAATAATATGCAAAACAAATTAAACTTGGTTTTTTCAAAATTCCAAAAACTTTCACAAAAAAAAAATGTATTTGCGTATTGAATAGCAAAATATATACAGCCAAATCGTGTATCTCGAACGATAGGCTAAACGAACGAATCGTCTGCTGACGTTTTCGTCTCAGTTTGCGATCTGGTATCCTCATCGTTCGTTGTCGCTTTTTTAATGTATTTTCAAAGAATTTTTCCTACATTTCAAGTATTTTTGCTTTATTCAGAGATTTTTATATTAAATTGGCAACATTGGAAATTGTTTGCATTTACTTGAAAACATTTTGTATTATGGTTATAGTTATTTTATTTGGTTATTTTAAAATATATTAATAAGGAAAATAAATTTGAAAACAAATGTTTGCTGCTATTGCGCTATTGGCTGATGAAACTGAAGAAGTGGAAATGCGTATAGAGAGAAGAAGGTTGCGCGACCAGATGAATGTAATGGAACTGCCCGAAACTGAGTAAGTGTTATGTTAATAATACCTGTATGCTGCTAAGAAGAATTCTTTTTTAGATTTGTAGCAAATTTCCGAATAAATAAAGAAATATTCCAATATATCCTTGATGAAATAAAAGAGCATGTTGTTCTATCGCATAGAACCACCCATCTTTCGCCTCAACTTAAACTGGCAACTTTTTTAAGGTTTCTAGCCACAGGAAGTTATCAAAAATCTGTGGGAAACGAAAATATTTCCTCAATGGGACAGTCAACTGTGGCCAGTGTTATTAAAGAATTCCTAAACATTTTTGATGAACACTTCTGCCATCAATGGGTAAATTTTAAACGATCTACTGATGAAGAAAATGCGGTGAAAGAGTATTTTTTTCAAAAGTATGGAATACCTGGTGTGATTGGCTGTGTTGATGGAACACATGTTCGTATTAAGTCACAAGAATCATCTGTACCTCAACCGAAAGGGCTTCTACAGTTTGAACGTGATGGCGGTAGGTTCAATATTGAAAAGCCAACACACAAATACATAATCCGTTCTTTTACACAGATATGCGATCACAAGATGGTTGTCACATACGTTGACGCTAGACATCCAGGGGCTAATCATGACTCATTTGTGTGGAACGTGAGCAGTGCCGAAGATGAGCTAAAAAATGACTATAACAATGGGAAAACAAATACCTGGCTGCTTGGTACATTATACAACATAATAATATGTTAAAGCTTTTGCTTAAAATAAAAATTTTTGTAGGTGATTCTGGATACCCTTTGCAGCCATATTTGATGACACTATTCAGAAGCGCATCCGAGGCCATTCAACGAAATTACAACACTAAACACTCGAAAGCTCGTAACGTTATTGAAAGGTGTTATGGTGTTGTGAAAAACCGATTCCGTTGCATGATTGGCTCGAGAGGACTACATTATTCGCCCGAAAAAGTGACTCAGATTGTAAATGTTTGCATCGCTCTTCACACCGTGTGCATTTTTTTCAAACATGACATTCCTTTCGAAAGCTCTGATTCTGAAAATCTTGTTATATACGAAGAAGAAATTGAAAACAGCACTGGTTCAAGTGCGGCTTACCTTATAAGAATGAGAATAGCAGAAAACTTGTTTTAAGGAACAAAATTTTATTTCAAAATATATACGAGTATGTGTATGTTTATAGTTCAGGTACACTGTCAAATCCATTTATCTTAGAGCTAATAAAATGATTATATAAGAAGTTTAACATACTTTGCTTTTTCAGTCTCAAATGTTAGCATAAAAAGGTACTTATACAAAATGCTCATGCGAAGCAATATTGTTGCGTATTCTTTGTCCTAATACCTAAAATTATTTAAATTCTAAAAACAAATATCACTTCGGTACAAAAATTCAATTGATACTTATATCTAAAAAAAAAGAATTTCCTAAAAAAATTAAAATATTAGCTGCTTCAGCTGTTAAAAAAAAAAATATTTACATAAAAAAATAAAATAAAAACCCTATCTTTGAAAGCTTCGAAGGAAATTTTCAATTATTTGGGACTGCCGGTCAACTGCTGCAGTCAGTCTATTTGTGGCATCAACTTGAAGCATTGATGCCTCGGCTTGCTTTTTTGCAGCTTCTGCCTGAGCTACTACAGCCTCTGCTTGCATTTACCGATTCTGCAATCGTATCCTGAAATGTTCGCTTTCGTGTAATTGACCGCCTAGCAGTGGAGGCATTTACCGCTATTGGTTGGATGCCCTGTGTGGTTGGAGTGGTACTTGCCTACGGTCCGGCGAATCTACCAGAATAAGCCGTGGCATTTCTGTAGACGAGCGTCTTGAGGAGGGGTTGGGTGCTGTCGATGGAATTCCGATTACTCCTCCACTCGGGGCAGCGGACTTCGAAATAGATACAAGCCGGTCGATGGCTTGTTCCATTTCGGACAGCGGAGAGTGCCGGAAAGGACCACCGCCGGTAGCAGTAAGACTTCTTTGATTTTCTGCTATCTTTTTCTTTGTACGGCTTTTCAAGTCACCCCATATCTTGAACGGAAAAGGAATTAAAATTAACACAGTCGTATAATATTATTTGTATGAGCTTTGTTATCTACATTCACATTCAACCGGGAAAAGCATTTCAATTGTTATCTGTAAGTACCGCTCCTAAAAAGACACGTCATAATATGCTTACTTACTTTTTTCCATTCGACAGCTGTTCTTGTGGGTGGACCGTGGGAGTTTACTTTTACTTTTATTTCCTCCCACCGCTCCTCTACTCGTCCTCTATCGGATCCAAACACCGGTACACCTCTGCCCAGGTCAGGATTTCTTTCCATCTCCTTTACAAGTACCTCGAACTGTGCTGTTGTTGTCTTTTTTAACGCTATAAACATAAATTTTCAATTCAAATTTTCAAAATAATTCATATTTTTTGTTTACTTACTTTTTTTGCCAGAAACCTCCATCTTGACGATCACTAATACCCTTTCGTCTTTTTCAAACGATTATCGCCTCTCTTTCGTCTTGTATTCGCGTTAGAAAATGCCAACCAAGACGAAAACAACGTAACAATCAGCTGTTTTCGTGGTTGCCATACGAAAGTTTATTTACATGATACAAACACACGAACGAATCGTCTGGTAGACGAAACGAACGTTCGCTTCGAGATAGACGATTTGGCTGATAGTTTCTAGATTAGCATTGCCAACGTGTTCAGCAAGAAGAAGAGAGATCGCGCGAGTGTTTGCGAATGCGATGGAAAGAAGATATGCCAATAAATAACACCGACCCTTCGAGAACACGCAGAGGGAACAACCAAGAAACTTCTTGGTGCGGCGGTAGTACCCTGTCGGACTATAAGGCAGTGACCAAGCAAGGCAGGTTGATCAGTTTGTATTCAAGTATTGTACAGTGAACTATTGTGGAGTTACCAAACTCGGGAATTTTAATTGCGTTTATACTAGTGAATAAAACTAGCTATTTGTTACATCATTTGTGCGTGTGTTTATTTGACTTTACAGTGATCGAACCCAGGATCAATAATCAAAGAATCATTGAATTCGTCACAATATACAAGAAACAGAAATGCGCCAACAACCATCGTTGCCAGTTTAGTAAAGGAAAGCTATGGTCGTACTTTTTCGTGCGCCCGTCGTGTTACGCTGAAAAGCACTGCCCGCGCCCATCTCTAGTCAGAGGTCTGAGTATGCAGCAAAATTGTGTGTTTTTGTAAAAAAAAAAAAATTGTGGGAGCGTGTTTGAAAAGTGAGTACCTAATGTTAATAAATACATATTGCAATAAAAGTTCATTATATTTGTTTGAAATATGGTAAACTTTCATTTTATAAATAAAAAAAAGTTTAATTTACTTTCTGGCCTAAATGATACTATAACTAAAATTTGAGATGATTTCCAATTTCCCGACAGGCTGTCCGGAGACTAAAAATAAGGCGAAAATTACGAATTATCCATTTAATGCTTCTAAATGAGAATTTATTATACAGGGTGTTTTTTTACAGGTTTGTTTTTTGAATAGAGATAAAACTGGCATTTTGTGGTCAAATCTGGCAACTCTAATGTCATTTATGTTCAGTTTGGTTTGCCATTTCATCATGAACAGGTTGACAAAAGAACAACGCTTGCAAATCGTGCAAATTTATTTCGAAAATAATGGTTCAGTTCGCGAAGTTTACCGTGAGCTCCGTCCATTTTATGGTCGACATAATCGTCCATCAGAGCAATTAATTCGGTTAACCATGGATCGTTTTCGCACTACGTTTACTCTATGTGATAATACGCATCCGCAGAGACGTCGAACAGTGCGCACCGAAGAAACAAGCTGTAGAGCAAAGTGTTGAAGAGGACCCGAATGAATCGATTCGCCACCGTGCACAGCAATTGGAGCTTTGTCCATCAACTTTATGGAAGATTTTGCGCAAAGATCTTGGCTTGCGACCTTACAAGATCCAGCTTGTGCAAGAATTAAAGCCGCGAGACCATGCAATGCGTCGTGATTTTGGTGTATGGGCCGAAAATGAGATTGATTTCGATGCTGATTTTCATCGCAAAATTTTGTTCAGTGATGAGGCTCATTTTTGGTTGAATGGCTACGTCAACAAGCAAAATTGCCGCATTTGGAGTGAAGGGAATCCACATGAGACCCTTGAAACGCCATTACATCCACAAAAACTGACTGTTTGGTGTGCTCTATGGGCTGGTGGAGTCATTGGGCCATACTTCTTCCGCAATAATGCTGGAGAGGCAGCTACCGTTAATGGAGACCGGTATAGAGCCATGATAACCGACTATTTTGTTCCCGAATTGGATGGCATGAATGTGGATGAGTTGTGGTTCCAACAAGACGGCGCTACATGCCACACAGCGCACGTCACAATCGATTTATTGAAGGAAACATTCGATGAGCGCATAATTTCGCGGAATGGACCTGTCAATTGGCCACCAAGGTCGTGTGATTTGACACCATTGGATTATTTTCTTTGGGGATATGTGAAGTCGCTCGTCTACACCAACAAACCAGAAACGTTAGTGGAATTGGAAGCCAACATTCGTGGCGTTATTGCCGACATACGGCCCCATATGCTCGAAAAAGTGGTTGAAAATTGGACCTGTAGAATTGGCTTTATTCGAGCCAGCCGCGGCGGCCACATGCCCGAAATCATATTTAAACATTAATGGCATAAAATTATCCTTCCAATAAAGCCAAATTGATGGACCTTAAAATGATTTTCTTGTGTTTTATTTCAATTCGAAGTTCTATACCCCTAAAAAAAACACCCTTTATTATTTACGATTTACAAAGAGAAAAACAGGTTTTTCAGGTCAAATCAAACGAGCATGTGGGCAAGTGCTAATTTAGGAAAGGTGTGGAAATCCTAATACTGGGAGATTTAATCTGACGAGTGGCAGGATCACAAAATATTCTCAACCATTTCTCGTGCAACCTATAAAAACATAATCCTGTAGTCCTCCCATTTTACGCTTAGTTCCACGCCGGTTTTGCTTGGTCGATCGTTTGCAACTCTTGATTGCTTTTGAATATTCCCAAACTGAATGGGAATGATATACTTTTGAAGAGACTTCCTCTTCTAGGTCAACATATTATTGTTGTTGTTAATAATAGTACTTCGCCCTGCCTAATCGGAATGATCACTCTCAGAATCGTCATCAAGCTCTTCTAATGGACGTCCAAGAAAACATGCAATTTCAACAGGGTTGGACCAAAGTCATATTGTTGTTAGAAGAGTAGGTTCAATTGAAGAGGAATATAGATGTCTAGTATCATGAGGAGACATACCACGGCACGTATTTGGTATAGTGGGGCTCAATCTGGATAAGTAAGAGTTTAACCTATTACAATATTCAGAACGAAGTTGTGCAAGGATGACTCTAGTCTCTCTAGGAAGAATACGCTCATCAGCTATTTCAGGTGGTTCAATGTCGATTCGTAATCGTTCACAGGCCGAGATCTGAGGGATCTGTCTACCGATTCGGTATGGAGGTCGTTTAGAGCTCGCCTTTGGTTGGGCAGATCAAACGGCAAGGTAATGTGGTGCCGGATCTCATTATAGTGCTTACGGAGATGTTTCCCTATGTCCAATAGATGGCGGTTTGGATGACTAGGTTTGTGGCAGTTCAGTAAAAACTGTATGCTCAACAGTTCCGCATGCTCTTGAACATTGACCAATTTTGTCTCCTGATGAAGGTGAGATTCCGATGACATAAGCAGACATCCCGTGGCAGTTCTGATGGCGGTGTTTTGGCAGACTTGCAACTTCCTCCAGTTGGTGTCAGCAAGGTTGGGCGACCATATAGGCGCAGCGTAATTCTTAACCAGTCGGTCAATAGCCTTATATGTAGCAAGCAATGTTTCTTTGTCTTTTCCCCAAGTACTGCCGGCTAGTGACTTGAGGATTTTATGGCGGCTCTGTACCTTTAAAGCCATTGCGGTGGCATGACTAGCGAATCTGAGGCCGTTGTCAAACGTTACACCCAGGATTTTAGGGTGGTTGACAGTAGGTCGAGGTACTCCATCTACGTGGATGTTTGACTCTTGTCCCATCTGCGCATTCCACGTAGAAAAAAGAAGGGGAAAGCTTCAAATTATAGAAATTAAAAAAGGGGGGATAGGACACCGCCCTGTGACACTCCTTGTTTGATTCTTCGTGGTCTAGATTTCTTGTTCCTAAATTTGACTAACGCCTGCCAACCTTTGAGGTAGTTAGAGGTCGACCTTTTCAGGCCGGCAGAGAGCGGTGTCTCTTCCAGGTCTCTTAGGAGTGTGGCATTGCTTTAGAAAGGTCAAGTGCCACGAGCACCGTCCTATGGTCTGGTGGCTGTTGATTCAAGCCATAGTTTATCTGCGTCGTTATGATGTTCACAGCGGTTGTTTTGCTATGCGACTTTCGGAAGCCGTATTGGTGTTCGGCCAACTGCAGGTTTGCAGTGTAATATGAGAGCAGAATGGTATCCAATAACTTCGCTACCGGCGACAGGAAAGATATCGGACGATATGATAAGGTTAGCCGGCTTCTCTGGTTTTAGTAGGGGGGCCACAATCGCTTGTTTCCAAATCTCTGGAATGACGGAAGTGGTGAGCGAGAGGTTAAATAAAGCCACCAAATAACTCTGTCCCTCGTGGCATAGTGTTTCAAAATCTTCATGGCAATACCGTCAAGTCCGATTGATATGGAGCGCTTGACCTCCAATATGGCTTCCTTGACCTTGGCGACGGAGACGACAATGGGCTCGTCTCTTGGCCCTGTCAGCATGTGGATGCATTATAAACTGTCGGCAAAAGGAGCTCGCGCATCGCCTAGGGTCCGATTCACCGCTGTAACCAAATGTAATGGCGACCTTGTCCTAGTTACAGTTGTTATTGTTTTTAACGTTTCAGTTGTTAACACTATGCTAACACTTTTTTGAATTTTTAATATAATAATATCAACAACATTATGTTTTTAAATTATACGGACGTCATATAAAGAAAGTATTGTATCAGTTGCTAGGATTCGAGTCTAGGGCTTTATCCACTGAGCTACGGCGCACTCATGAATATTGTGAGAAAAGTACGAGTATGAATTTGTGCTGTGTATACGATTGTTGTTGTATATACGTCTTTTCCAGTTAAGTTTTAAATCTAAAACAAAAGAAAATAAAAGTTAGTGTTGATAATTTGAAAGGTTTCGAATTTACTACCAAAAAGTTTAAAAAATTGCGTAAACGAATGAATGGTTTAAATTTAGGCTCATCTGATTATCTTTGTAGTTTTCATCCCTAAATCAGGTAAACTAGACTACTCTCAAGCTAAAGACAGTTGTCCTATCTTCCTTTATTATAAAAGCACTAGAGAGGCTTATTGCGATACACATAAGACACAGTATAGCTTCCGATAATTAGACTAAGCTCAACTTGCATACCGAAGACGAAAATCGGTTAAGAGAAGCAGTTAGTTTAATTGAAAAATATCTCTATTACAAGGATTCCACCCTAGAAAGCCTTCTCGACATAAAAGGTGTCTTCAATAATATTAATACTGAACCTCATGTCAGGCACTTGCTCTACTGGTCTTTAGCTGCATGGATTGCTTCTATGTGTGGGGCACGGGTTCTGTGTTACGTCTAAATGTCGCTGCATGAGTTCCTTAAGGAGTTCGCCGCAAAAGGAGATCGCTTTGCAGAGTAGCCAAATGCAGACATGACATCCAGAAAAGTCCTTTTCGGTGATGTGTGTCGATTCTCGTAGAAGGGCTCTTCTCAAGGATGTGGTTCATGGTGAAGCTCTGGTCGATCGTATACTTACTTAGGCTTCCGCCTTTCGCACAATACGCTAGATTTAAAGGAATCCAACACGTGGAAATCAGACAACTCTGAACCCTCAACGACACTTGATTACTTGGCAAATGGACTAAACCATGTCAAAACTGACCTAACAGCCGACCCGGACTATATCACGTCAGTTATTGACCTCCGGGCGCCTAAGGTAATCGATTGAGGAATGGGAAAAGTGTTTTTTCACTAATAGAGAAGATGCGATCTACACGCACGCTTAAAAAATGGGAAATGAAAAGGAGGATGGGCTATGCTCATAGGATCTGTAAGCCAGACAGTCCATATTGATTCTCTGACTCATGCAGTGTCTTCCAATCGCAGATCTATGCAATAGGTATATTGCTGTAGGAGAGTATAGTATCAATGTAATGATTTTCGTTGACAGACAATAAGATTTAAAGGCATTAGAATCATAACGGTTATGACCTTTATAATAAAACTCAAAAATTAATAGTTAAAACTAAAATAATTGAAGCCTCGGCGTTTACACCAAAACAGCTTTCAATCCATGGTTATGATTTAAAAAGCAGTAACGTAAAATAATCAAATTAATCATGAATGCTCTCGACTGAAAAACAAATTATTTTTATGTTTGATGGAAAAAATAAATGTCAAGTTGTAATAGTTATTTATAGACTTTTTTCAAAAAGACAACTGAAAAACGGGGGAAAATTGCCATCGCTTTTTGAGTAACTTCCCGGTGAGCCAGAGACACGAAAATTGTCACATAATTCACAACCCCCAGACAATGAAAGAGAGACTTGTAACAAAACCTTGTATAGAAACGAAACTTTGTTTCTGCTGTTATTGTTCCCAGAAACACATAAATATAGAAACATAATTAGAAAGGAACCTTAAGCTGGCACGAAACATTGGGCACAGAAACGAAACCTGAAACGTTACCTCTGTAACAAAACTGTAACAAAACATTTCTGTATAGAAACAAAACTAGAAATGCTTCTCGTGATCGCAACTGTACAGACACGTAAGATACTAGTAGAGTTTCTTGCGTACCGAAACTGTGACAAAACCCTATGCGGTTTTGTTGGTGAGTTGTTGTTTATAATTATGTATGTATACCTATGCAATTTTTATTTAACCAAAAATTCTACTAATTTTGAACTATTAAATGGATTAGTGATGCTATTCTCAGCTTGCTTGTCATCTACAAACAAGGTGGTGACAGCTGCAATGACTATTGTAAATTTTGATGACGAAAAGTGACGATGACAAGCTGCCCCAGAATAGAGCAGTAAATATTATAATCCAGTTGAGTTGTGTAAAACATTTTGAAACAAAAAACGATTCAAATATTTTTTCAAAAAATCAACTGTTTCGCCGCTGAATTATCTATTGATACTGATATTAGTGTAAATGTGTCACAAACCGGTGCCCTATGTATATGAATTAATATTTTTATTTTCTATCTATATCGCTTGTGTCTTTATACGAATCAAAGTTTGAACTTTTTATCCCCCCTCCGCCTGGTCTTTCCTTTAGTGAAACACTATACATGTACCGCATATAGTATACTGCCACTATAATAATTTTGATTACGTTCCTGAGGTTTCGTTAGAAGTTTTGTTTCTATATCTAGCGTTTCTGTTACCGTTCTGTTATTGTGATTAAATCTGTTTCGGTGCAGGATTTGTTTCTGCTGGAACCGTTTCAAGGAAATGTTTACTAGTTTTGTTACAGAGAATTATCATTCTTAGAGTTTCGTTACACGTTTTGGTATAGCATGTAACAATAGTTTTGTTTTGTCACTTACCTGAGGAACAATAACGAAACCGAACCGCGTTAACAAGTCCCTGCAATTAACATTTCCTTGGTTTAGTGGCGCACGAATCGAGCTATTTCGAAAATTCGTTTGATATTAGGAATATTCCTCTTTCTTTAAATGGTCATCTAACCTTCTGGGCGATTTTGACCGTCCAACATAGCTCGCCAGTCGTTTCTTCGTTGCGCCAACTGGCGCCAATTGGAAACACCGCGGGATCGCAAATCGGTCTCCACTTGGTCCTTCCATCGGAGTGGTGGTCTCCCTCTTCCTCTGCTTCCACCGGCGGGTGCCGATAAGAATACCTTCTGGGCTGGAGCATCTTCGCTCATTCGCACTACGTGGCCTAGCCACGCTGAACTATGTCGGCGTCTGCGTAAAGTTCATACAGCTCATCATTAAATCTTCTTCGGTACTCGCCGTCGCCAACGCGTAGAGGTCCACAAATCTTTCGAAGAACCTTTCTCTCGAATACTCCCAGAGCCGCCTCATCAGATGTTGTTAGTGTCCACGCTTCTGCACCATATAGCAGGACGGGTGCGATGAGTGACTTGTAGAGTGTTATTTTCGTTCGTCGAGAGAGGACTTTACTTTTCAATTGCCTACTCAGTCCGAAGTAGCATTTGTTTGCAAGAGTAATTCTTCGTCGGATTTCTAGGCTAACATTATTGTTGGTATTAATGCTGGTTCCCAGGTAAACGAAGTCCTTTACTATTTCGAAATTATTGCTGCCAACAGTGGCTTGGTTGCCAAGGCGCGAATGCGCTGACTCTTTGCATGATGACAGAAGGTACTTCGTTTTGCCCTCGTTCACCACCAATCCCATTTTCTCTGCTTCTTTTTCTAATTTGGAGTAAGCAGAAGTTACGGCGCGGCTGTTAAGGCCAATGATATCAATATCGTCAGCATATGCCAACAGTTGCACGCTTTTATAAAATATTGTTCCAGCGCGGTTAAGTTTTGCAGCTTGTATTATTTTCTCCAGCATTAAATTAAAGAAATCGCATGATAGGGGGTCACCTTGTCTGAAACCTCGCTGGCGGTGTTGCTCAAGGTCATTTTGCATAACCGTATAAGTTTTGCGGGGAAACCAAATTCAGACATAGCGGCCATATAGGCAGCTCCTTTTCGTGCTATCGAAAGCGGCGGAGATGATGTGATGTTGGCATATGCTGACGATATTGATATCATTGGCTTTAACAACCGCGCCGTAACTTCTGCTTACTCCAAATTAGAAAAAGAAGCAGAGAAAATGGGATTGGTGGTGAACGAGGGCAAAACGAAGTACCTTCTGTCATCATGCAAAGAGTCAGCGCATTCGCGCCTTGGCAACCAAGCCACTGTTGGCAGCAATAATTTCGAAATAGTAAAGGACTTCGTTTACCTGGGAACCAGCATTAATACCAACAATAATGTTAGCCTAGAAATCCGACGAAGAATTACTCTTGCAAACAAATGCTACTTCGGACTGAGTAGGCAATTGAAAAGTAAAGTCCTCTCTCGACGAACGAAAATAACACTCTACAAGTCACTCATCGCACCCGTCCTGCTATATGGTGCAGAAGCGTGGACACTAACAACATCTGATGAGGCGGCTCTGGGAGTATTCGAGAGAAAGGTTCTTCGAAAGATTTGTGACCTCTACGCGTTGGCGACGGCGAGTACCGAAGAAGATTTAATGATGAGCTGTATGAACTTTACGCAGACGCCGACATAGTTCAGCGAATTAAAACACAGCGGCTTCGCTGGCTAGGCCACGTAGTGCGAATGAGCGAAGATGCTCCAGCCCAGAAGGTATTCTTATCGGCACCCGCCGGTGGAAGCAGAGGAAGAGGGAGACCACCACTCCGATGGAAGGACCAAGTGGAGACCGATTTGCGATCCCGCGGTGTTTCCAATTGGCGCCAGTTGGCGCAACGAAGAAACGACTGGCGAACTATGTTGGACGGTCAAAATCGCCAAGGCGGTTAGATGACCATTTAAAAAACAAAGAAGATGATGTGTGTCGATTCTTTTTTCACGGGGTTTTTCCAAGAGTTGGCGTATTGTAAAAATTTGGTCGATGGTAGATTTATCAGGTCTGAAGCCACACTGATAAGGTCCAATCAGTCTGTTCACATCAGGCTTCAGTCTTTCGCACAATACGCTTGATAGGACCTTATATGCGATATTCAAAAGGCTGATTCCGCGATAGTTGGCGCAGTTTGCAGGATCGCCCTTCTTGTGGATTGGGCAGAGAACACTTAGATTCCAATATTCAGGCATGCATTCATCCAACCATATTCTGCATAGAAGCTGATGCATGCGCCCTACCAGCTCCTCGCCTCCGTGTTTGAATAGCTCAGCAGGCAAATCATCAGCGCCAGCTGCTTTATTGTTTTTCAATCGGGATATTGCTATTCGCACCTCATTATAGTCGGGTTGTGGAACGTCAATTCCATCATCTTCGATTGTGGGCTCGGGTTCGGCATCTTCTCTGGTTTCTTGCTCAGTTTCTCCATTTAAAAGGGCAGAGAAGTGATCCCTCCATATTCTGAGTGTTCTCTGAACATCTGTCACCAGGTCGCCGTTCTCATTCTTACAGGAGTTTGCCCCGGGTTTGAAACCTTCTGTCATTCGCCGAATTTTTTGATAGAATTTTCGGGCATTATTCCCGTTGGCCAGCATCTCAAGCCCCTTTATTTCACGCTTTTCTGCCTCTCTTTTTTTCGCCCGGAAAAGCCGCCTCGCTTCCCTCTTCAACTCGCGGTAGTGTTCACACACACTCCTCGTTGCATTCGATCTCAGCGTTGCCTTGTAGGCTTCGTCCTTTCTTTTCGTTGCAGCGCGGCACTCTTCATCATGATACTAGTTGTTTCTGCGTGTTCGCCGGAATCCAATTACTTCTTTGGCTGCGGTACGGAGTGCTCCTGAGATATGAACCCACTGCTCATGCATTCCACTAGGTTGAATTGTGCTCTCGGAGAGCAGGTGTGAGAGGCGATCTGCGAAATAATTGGCGGTCCGTTGCGATTGCAGCTTTTCGACGTCCAGCTTTCCCTGCGTTTTTTGTTGCACCTGTTTTGTCGTACAGAGGCGGGTACGAATCTTGGCTGCTACTAGGTAGTGATCAGAGTCGATGTTAGGTCCTCGTATTGTGCGAACATCTAAAACGCTGAAAGCATGACGTCCGTCTATCACAACGTGGTCGATCTGGTTGCGTGTTTTTCGATCGGGGGACAGCCATGTAGCCTGATGGATCTTCTTGTGCATAAACCTAGTGCTGGATATGACCATGTTTCGGGCACCGGCGAAGTCGATCAGCCTGAATCCATTTGGCGAAGTCTGATCGTGGAGACTGTACTTCCCGACAGTGGGGTCAAATACACCCTCCTTACCCTTTCCTTCTTTATGGCACGATATACATACAACAGGTATATCATCATAAACCTCCTAAGAGATTTTTGCGCCAAGCTTCTCTTCCAATTTGTGGTGTGCCGATTTGAATTTTCCCTACAAATTGGTGGGACCTACAGTTTTTTGCCGACTCCGAACGGCATCTACAAAGGAGACGAATTTTTGCTGAGAAGCCTGTCATGGCAGAAATACACTCGGAGAGTTTGCCAAACCACTGCCGAGGGGCGACCCCGTTTTGAAAAACTTTTTTAAATCACTTTTGATGTTCCCTGTACCAGGGTTACCCACCCTGGCGTTAAAGTCGCCAAGCGCGACTTTGATATCATGACGGGGGCAGCGCTCGTATGCTTCTTCCAGGCGCTCGTAGAATGCATCCTTTTCCACGTCGTCCTTCTCTTCTATCGGTGCATGAGCGCAGATAAACGATATGGTGAAAAATCGTACTTTTATGCGGATTGCAGCGAGACGCTCGTTAACGGGTGTGAACGACAGTACTCGGTGACGGAGTATCTCTCCCACCACAAATCCCACGCCGAATCTGCGCTTGTCTTCATGCCCACTCCAGTAGATGTTGCAAGGTGTTTTGATCGTGTTTCCTCGCCCCGTCCATCGCATCTCTTGTATGGCGGTGATGTCAGCTTTTGCTTTCCTCAGGACCTCAACCAGCCGGGCAGCGGCAGCTTCCCCATTAAGGGACCGGGCATTCCAGGTACATGCCCTTATGTCATAATCCTTATTTCATTTGCGGGTGTTGTCATCTAAAAAAAGGGGTTCTCATATCCGAGGCTTTGTTGTTGAATTTCATTGGAACGTTGTTTTATGTGGTGGGTCCCAAACCCAACGCACAACCCGTTTCACGGCAGGTTGAATTCTATTACACGTTTGTATAGCGAGCCGCTTGATCCAAGACAGACGCCCGCTTGCAGCCGCACCACCTGGTGATCAGACGCTGCTGTTTGAACCCCCCAGCAAGCCCTTAAACCGATTATGTCGGAGTGGCCTTACCAGGTTGTCGCCTTCTCACGTTTAGCTCACTACCAAACGGGTGTTCGGTGGTTACCCAGAGGATACTTGGGCGCAAAGCCCGGAAGTAGTGAGCTGCTTGAACCGCATGCAAAAGAATCGATCTGGCCATTCCCAGGTGAATGGCGATCAGAAACTTTCCCCACTTGCGTGGACTTCTGCACACGGCCCCACCCTCCTATTATTAGGAATATTGCTATCGATTTTTAACTAACTTACTGGCAACCTAGGCGCAAATTTTGCATCTGCTTTTTGAATTTTTTACCATCTTTTTATTTTTATTTGTAAGGTGTCAAAAAACCTCTTATATGGAAATGACAATTTATTTGTGGATTTCGTTAGAACGTTAGGTTTCTATGAATGTTTCTTCCAGCGACAATCTGTTTTCGAGCAAACTAGTTCCTGTTTGGGAATGTAGCTCTAGTTCTGAACTAGAAGTGTCAAAGCATAGTTATTTATTTGTTATTAACTAAATTCAATGGTATGTGTGTAATAAAATAATGCAATATAGTTGATGTTGCCGTTTCTGGTTTGTTACTCGCTTTTTATCCCAGGTGTAAGGAATTTTGATTAGTCGAATCTCTAGGGCCTCATAATTCCCCCAAAGAAGTATACGTTGCCGCATTACACTGAAGTAAAGCCAACAATGCTATTAAGAGCATTCACAAAAACAAAAGCTAAAGTACATATAACCAAAGCTCTCTCTTCCCAAATTCTCTCAGCTAAAGCGCTGCATGCAAAAATATATACGATATTCTTTCAGTGAAATATTGTCACCTACATATAAATGTAGATAGATATGTGCATGTATTCGCATATAAGGTGTGTCCATATTTATGATTATTGAAAATTAAACTCAAGTTTATATGTTTTTTCAAAATTACTATTTCATAAAATTTTCAATTGGTAATTTGGCAAATAGTTACCGAGTATAAATCTGAATAAATCAATCAAACTTGGAAGGGTTGTGATTGGCAGATTTTAATATAGGTATATAGTTTCGTTTTCGTTCGGCGGCCGCCGTGGTGTGGAGGTAGTGTTGCCGGCCTACCACACCGAAGGTCCATGGTTCGAGCCCTGGTACAGGTAACATCAAAAGTGATTTGAAAAAGAGTTTTTCAAAACGGGGTCGCCCCTCGGCAGTGGTTTGGCAAACTCTCCGAGTGTATTTCTGCCATGACAGCCTTCTCAGCAAAAATTCGTCTCCTTTGTAGATGCCGTTCGGAGTCGGCAAAAAACTGTAGGTCCCACCAATTTGTAGGGAAAATTCAAATCGGCACACCACAAATTGGAAGAGAAGCTTGGCGCAAAAATCTCTTAGGAGGTTTATGATGATATACCTGTTGTATATCGCGCCATAAAGAGAGAGAATATAGTTTAGTTTTAACCAAATAACTTTGCTTTGATTGAATATATTCCTACATGTGCTCTATACACCTACTATACTAAAAGGTTCCAGGTTGAAGTACCGGAACAGGTAGCATCAAAAATGGTTTGGAAGTTTTTTCAGACGAATTGTTACTATTGTATTTCTAGCACTTTTTTTTAGATATAGTGAATATGATCAAAACTACAGATGGCTTCCTGACAATAACAGAGTGAATACAATTTCAGGCAGCGCAGAGATAACACTGGTTAAAATATTTAAAAAATTTTATTTTAGGTATTCCGATTAGTAACGATACAACTGAATGAGTACCCTACTATGTATCCAAACCCTAGGGAGCCATCTGGTGCTCAAGAGGCTATAGTGCTCAGAATGCGAATGTTTGTAAGGAAGTATGTGCATACGCGTGTACGTTTATAGTCCAATTACCCACCGACGCACGTACGTAGTACGTGTCAGCTGACACGACCTGTCTTATGAGAGTGCCATGTAAACGAACACTCACCGACGTTCAATTTTTCCGTATACGTGATTTTTTCCGTAAGAACGTGTCAGCTGATTGCTCTCTCATATGACCGTGTTGCCTATTCATAAGTGTGTATGCTGGTTATGGATCGTTTGCAGTTGCTTTACAAAAATACCTCAAAATACCTTTTAAATTTTCGTAATAATGTTTAAATAACCTGAAATTACGATATCAAGTTGTTGCTTTTAAATAAATTGACTGGATTTAATTATTTAATATTAATTTCGGACACTCATAAAATGAAAAATAATTTTTTCAAAAGTACACGTTTGAGTTAGCATGCATGAAAACTGGTCAATGGTAACATTGTATTGAATGTAAACAACACAAAATGGCTGATTTCTCCGTTGGCGCCACGGGCATGAGATTCCCTCACGCGTACGTACGTACGGGATACGTAAACGTACGTTACACGCGTCGGTGGGTAATTGGACTATAAGTCCTTATCGTAAGAGAACATTTAGTGAGATAGGAAATCAGCACGTGCGCAGTTTCGATGAGTAGGCTCTTAAGAGCAATTCTCAAAGAGAAAGTTATGTTTGTGAACAATGGTCTTAAAGACAATTCACAAAGAGAAAATTATGTTTCGAAGCGATGAAAGTTAAAACTGGCAATATGTTAACGATATTGACATACATTCGTATGTGGTAATAACATTGAAATTAAAACAGCTGTTTGATTTAGGGAAAAGCACGTGCTCGCTCCCACTGAAAATGAGAAATTTTCATTTTCCACTTGAACTGAAATACATTCGAGTCATATATTTCAGTTTGCTAGGACTGCTTCTATGATACCTTTGAACTTTTAGCTAGGGTGGGCATTGGAGTTGCTTAATTTAGTCCCGATGCACAAGGTACGAATTTTGATAGCTGTATTCTGTAAGTCTGCCTCATCTCAAGTCACTAAATTAGAGATTTTTTATTAGAGACAATTTTTGTGACTTCAGATGATTTCGGTATTCTGTAAGAGAAAACACAAAAAGTTCACACTTGTACACATCTTCAGTACAGCATTTGATAGCGACTGTATAAATATCACAATAGGTAGTAAGTGTATCCAGTACAACGTGCGCGACGCATGTTCGAACCCAGGATCGTGGACAGTTTATTATTTAAATTTTTTCTTTTTGTTATTTAAATACATAAATGGTTCTAAACTTAAAATTTATTTATTTTTTTAATTATTTAATTTTTAACCAAATATTTCTCTGTTTGTGACCTACGTAGAACCAGCTGTCAAATAAGTGACTATTTTTTTTTGAGACTAGAGATGGGAGACAACTTACTGAATACCAAATTGTCTCAAAATTTAAATTGACCACAAAATGTCTTTGCTTACAGAATTCCCTTATAAGATTACAAAAATCATGAAATAATAAATTTAAAATTATGATTTTTTCCATTAAAGAGTTTTGCAAACAAGAGAAGATTAGTAGTATAATTATATAAATCCGCTCACTCATACCTTCCGCCGACAACTAAAATTTAAGACCTCTGATTATACGAATAATTGTAGGCACACGCTTAACAATTTAAACTTTTTCGGTCTGTATGTAGGACACGACCAAAGAAACACTAAAGTTTAAACTTTGAAAGTTCTAACATCAAGTCTTTTTAGTTTTAGGTTTTAATCAGCATTATGACTATTGTCTGCCCTTTTAAAGGGAGAAATTGAGCAAGAATCCAGAGAATATGCCGAACCCGAACCCACAATCAAAGATGATGGAATTGACGTTCACCAACCCTACTATAAAAAGGTGCGAATAGCAATATCCCTATTGAAAAACAATAAAGATGATGGTTTTCGTGCTGAGCTATTCAAGTACGGATGCGATGAGCATGAGCTGGTAAAGTGCATGCACCAGCTTCTATGCAGATTGGGTCGAAAGAGTACATGCCTGCCGATTAGAATCTAAGAGCCCTCTGCCCAATCAAGAAGAAAGAAGATCCTACAATCTGCACCAATTATTGCGGGATTGAGCCTTATCAGTTTGGGTATAGGCCGGGTAAATCGACCATCCACCAATACCCCAAATCTTGAAAATAACCTGTGAGAAAAGAATTGACTATCATCGTCTCATTGATGATTTATTGTCTTAGTTAGCCGCATTTTAGCGTTTCCTAGGCCTCGCGTCCATTATCCTGAAACGCATCTTTGGGCCACCACATTTTGCGATTGAACAGGAATCTGTGAAAATATAAAGTATGTTAGTAATAATAATTTCATTTACCTACTACATTAATATTTGTTTACAATCCGCGACTTTAAATTTTTTCACAAAACGAGGGAAATTGTCCCACTTTATGGCCAAACTATACATCTAAGTTTTTAACAATTATATATGAATGGATAGGTATAGCCAAACTGCAGTGCCATCAATCAAAAACACTTAAAAATATGAATTATAATAAAGAAAAATTACTTTAGAACTGGCACTAACACAAATGACAAACATTGATTCACACTATAGCTCTGCAAAAACAGTACGGGTAAGATGATGCGTAAATTTACCCAGAGCCACACGGAAAGTTTCCGTATTTTTCCTATCACATTTATAAGGGCATCGGTAGACGTTGTGACTGTTTCTTTCCTCACGTTCCTGTGTGTGTGGTTTTACATCTCGCTCTTTCTCATTTATTTTTTGACCTAAGATAAACATATAACTGAACTTCTTACACGGGTGTCACAGCTACTAGTCATTTGACTCGTATATAACACGTAAAATTACGGGATATTTTACCGACATGGATACCAATTGGCGTTTCAGTCATTCGATTTTTGCAGGGAGGGCCGTAGTTGTATGAGCAGACATGTCATGCATGTTTTTGTATTACTCGTGTGATCGGTAGTGGACCAATGAAAAACACGCATTCACAATATAGAGCCGTTGTTGTGTGAGTGAACGTGTCATGCATTCTTGCTTGAGTTGTTGTTACTGTATTAATTGGTTACATAAAAAACAATTTTGTAGACCAAAGTATCCCAGACTATACATAAATAATAAATAAAAAACAAAATTAATTTTCATAAAATTAAAAAGAAAAATTACACGGTGCTACAAAAAAAAAAGTGAATATACTTTTAAAGTGACCTAGTAGAGATTGATCATTTGGTCAAAAAACCGTTTTTTCAGTGTATTCGTTTTGGATAGAGAAATGTTGACACTTTCGAAATGTGTATAGTGTTCTGTTCATTTGAAAAGAGTATGACATATTTTTCACGCGAAATTGAATTTTTTGAAAAATTTTTCCGTTTTTCCGATTTTGACGTCATTTTTTTGACACTAATTGGCAATGCATGATATTTATTGGGCATATATCATCGACAGGCAATCCATACTTAAATATGCCAATTTTTTTTTTTGGAAAGAACTTCATGTTTTCAAGTTAAGCAGCATAATCCAAAATCGAATATTTTGCCCTACAGGGGTACTGTGTGAAAGTGGTGAACTGTAAGAACAGTAATTATAATCTTGCATAAAAAATAGTCGTTTTTAGCGATAGTTAGATTGTTAGTTAGTTATACATCTTTCATAAAATTTTACACTCATGAGATACATTTTAGACAAAACAATGAATTGAGGAACGATACCGATATGAACACAGTTTGACTTAAAAATCTTCTGCGTTTATAAGATAAGTCATCGGTTTCTCGTTTAAGCGACCAGCAGTAATTAGCGAGCATCTTAACCTGGTTTTTTCCTGCAAAGCGTTTTTCGATGGCCGATATTTCCTGGCGAAATCGTTCACCATGTTCGTCGCTGAACTGACCAAGACTATATGGGGAAAAATCCAAATGTGTTTTTTCGAAAACGCATCTGCAACCACTTTAATACTTTACAAAATAATTCAAGGGCATTTTCGTCGGACCCCAGACTCGCAAGCTGATGTCCAATAAATATCATTCATTGCCAATTAGTGCCAAAAAAAATGACGTCAAAATCGGAAAAACTGAAAAATTTTTCAAAAAATTCAACTCTTTTTAAATGAACAGAGCAATATATATATTTCGAAAGCGCCAACATTTCTCTATCTAAAACCGTTGAGAATTTTGAAATCGGTTGAAAATTTGTTTTTTAATGAATTTTTGTTTACGAATACACTGAAAAAACGGGTTTTTAACCTTAAAACAAGATTTTGGGGGTGTTAGGAATTTTCGGAACGGTGTTTCGTGTATAATTCGACCAGATGAATAATCTCTACTAGGTCGCTTGAAAAGTAAAAAATCACTGTGGCACTGGGTTATTAATAAATCTGAAAAAGTAAAAAGAAAGGGAAGGAATGGGATACGAACTGGGGGGATGGGAAGAAAAGGGAGGGAGGGAAGAGTATAAAGGGAAGAAGAGAAAAGAAAGGAAAGGAAAGGAAGCAATAAAAAATAAAAAAATTAAGAAAACAATAAAATAAATTAAAAATATAGACTGAAGATAGAAGAATTAATCAAAGAAAACGGAAAGGAAAGGGACAGCAGAGAAAGGAAGGGGAAAAAGGTGAATGAAATAAATACCAAATAGTGTATTGCGTGAGTGTTTCTAAGAAACCTAAGGTAATTTTGATTAATATCACGATTTTGTGCAAATGAGCAAGCGGCATATGAGTAGATTGAATCAGAAAAATCGATTTTCTTCTTTTTTTTACTGGCATATGGAAAACCAAATTCCTAGTCAAAAAGGGAGTATAACAACCAAATAGGAGTTTCTTATATAAATGGGAAGGACGTGCTTATCGGCGTTTTTCATTTTCGCTATAGGCTTCTGTGGAAACGAATATATCTTATCACTAAAAAATCGTACAACCAATTTCTTCCCCAGTATTTCCAGGAAATTGAACGGCATTTTTTTGTTTTAATTATTTCGGTAATTGTAACATCTGTCAAAAATTTTTCTTCCACAGTGAGGGGATTCTCCAGCGAAAGTGTCTTTACAGTTTTTCTTGTAAATTCTATAGTTTTCCCGCTATAATCCCTTTTTCCCTGTGCATTATTACAAAAAACATGCAAACAAGTGATGCATTTTGTACGGATTTCGGTAGAATGTTAAATTGCTATGAATGCTTGTTCTAGCGGTTCCTTGGTTTAAAGGTGACTAGCCCCCAAAAATGGGCGTGGCAGCCGCCCTGCCTATGTTCAAAATTTAATAATTTGTTAAGTTATCCCGTCAGAATTTCTCATGTGGCATCTCTCTTAAAATATACCCAATATAAATATAAAAATAATATAATATAAATATTAATAAATGAATTTTAGATACTTATATAGGAAATTTAACGCTCTTCAAAAAAAGGAAGATATTGACAGTCAAAGTTGAAATATTTAAAAACGGCATTAAGAATGCATAGTTCGGGTGTGAATATTTTATAATTGCCTACATTGCTTTTCATATCTGGCTTGCAGAAACGACAACAAACAAACAAAAAAATAACAAATACAACTTACAGGTACTAGATATTAATAACTAAAAGAATATGTACCACATATAGACGTAACTATGTGAATAAAATATGATTTTAAAATGCATTGTTATGTTTCTTTTCTCGAATGGTGTTATTTTAAAATTTATCTGACGCTTTTGAGTCATTTCATAGGTACAAATATTATATTATTTTGGAACCATCTCTGAACCGGCTACCAATCAGAGAGTTCACTACGCGTTTAATGTTCTGCAGACGGAGGTAATTGTAACTTCGTAGCACATCACAATGTTAAAAGTGTCAGTTGAAAGCATATCGTGAAGGAGACGGATTTTTAGTTATTTTGCATTTTCACAGTACCAAGAGGTATGCAAACTGAATTAATTTTTGAATTTTGGCTGCTTGGTACTTATAAAATAAGCCGAGTTATATTTGGAATAAAATAAAAATAATAATTAATTCCAAATATGAAGTTTAAGTTAATAAGTTATTATATTATATTTGAGCTTAATTTTTAAACCATTCGTCGGTTTAAGCAATGTTTAAACCTTTTTTTGTAATAAATTTTAAACCTTTGAATAGCCTACACCAAATTTTAATTTCTTGCGATGTACATTTAAAACTGAACTGAAAAACACGTCTAAAATTTTTTAATTTTTTTTTTCATTTATTTCTGAAAGTTTTTTCAATTCAGGTGCAGGCCTGTCAAAACACCGCACTCAGACCGGCCCGGGATGTCTCCTTACTATTATTTATTTATTACAACTCTTAGAGCCTAATTCAACACTAATAAATATATATTGCAATAGTTTAAATATACAATATTTTTTTTTTAAGAAAAAAAAACAGAAAATTTCAATTTACATGTTTAATCATACAATAGTTTTTTAAATAAATTACTATCACAATTTTTTAAACTTTCTAGTAGTTCATTGAAGCATTTTAGTCCTTTATAAAAAATACTATTTTTTTCGGAATGACGACATACGTGAGCAATTGGCTGGAAGTACCGGTCGGTTCAATTATGCATTATTACTCTTTTAAAAAGTTTGACAGTTTCAACGTTATTGTGACTTAAAAATCAGATTACGATCACGGAACGTATGTCGTAGTTCCCCCCCTGAACTTTTTGAAGCTTTTCAATTTGCGAATCTTTCATTATAAAGAAAATTGTAGAACAATAAATGAAATAAGGCTCAACTATAGATCTGTATACTTTTATCTTACAATACTTGCTTAAATTTTTACAAGTTCGTTGAATGAACCATAACTTTGTGGCTATTTTACTTATTGCGTAATCAATATGAACGTCAAACTTTAATTTGCAATCTATTTGAATGCCTAGGTATTTAATTGTTTTTATGTTTTCAATTTCCATACTATTTATTTTAATGGTTTTAAGACCAAAATATGTTTTTCCTTGTTATTGCCACATATTTGGTTTTTTCGATGTTAATTTTTAGTTTGTTTTCACACAGCCAAATATAGAGGGAATTTAGATCACTCTGTAATTTCTCTCTTATATCATTTTCGTCAGCAAATAGCTTAATAGAAATAAATTTCATAAATCCACATCTCTAATACCAATGCTCTCTAATTTTACAAGTAAAATTTTCTGATCGATTGTTTCAAATGCTCTTTTAAGGTCAATGAAAACTGCTATTATCGACTTCCAAGTTCTTCTTTCCATTCAGCTATAACCATGTTTAATGCTGTTTCACAAGAGTGTTTTTGCCTAAATCCTGACTTTTGCGGTATAAGTATATTATTATTTTCTAAATATTGGGCTAACTGATTTTTCACTACAAGTTCTAAAATTTTTTCATCGCTTGCCAATGTGTTTATAGGCCGTAGATCTTCTGCTTTGACCGTATGTTTGACTGTTTTCTATAGGAACAATAGTAGAAGTTTTCCATATTGAAGGAAATATACCACAGCTACTACCCAGACTTTCATTCATTATTTTAGCATAGAAAAATCTTAAATAAGGTACCACATCTTTAACTACACCATCTGATAATAATTTTTTTCCACCTTTCTTTGCCGGAAACTTATTCACAATTTCTTCAATATCAACCGTACTAACTTGGACAAATTTAAAAATATAGTTTGGCTGATTATATATATTGACGTTTCTACCAACTACTTAAATTTTACTGCAAATATCTGTAATGCTGTCAACAAAATATGTATTAAGTTGGTTTGCAATATCAGATTCAATATCATATATTTTACCATTTATTACTATTCTCTTATTTAAAGAATTTTCATTCCCCAAACTAATTGCCTGTTGCAAATATTTCCACATCATTTCATTATCATGACTATTGCTATCTATTTTATATTCCATATGCTTGGCTTTTTTAATTTTAATAAGCTTTTTGTATTCGTTTTTAATGTTTCGGTATTCATCCCATTCTCCCGATATTTGGGCCAGTTTATGTAGATTAAATTTATATTTATTCATATTCGCTAGCTCACTGTCATACCATTTATTCATAATGTTTAAATGAACTGCCTTTTCATATGTCAGGCTTCGCTCTCCAGATCAAATCTATCAAAATTACTGAAATCACTTAGGCGCACTTATTAAGTACTTCATTATTGTAATACTCCCATGAAGTTATTTTCATTATGCTTCTCTTTTTAAATTTGGAGATACTTTCAAGTTTGAATTGAATTGTTTCATGATCACAAATTTGATGGTTATCTAACTTTTCACACAGTATATCATTCATATTCGAATGGTGCATAAAATATGCCTTAAAGAGATCAATTAATTGAGTGCTATATGTTGATGTATTATTTAAATTAATATTAAAATCACCTATAAGAATGTTACTCTCAGACATCTCACAGGTACTACCTAATATGTTACGCAAGTAGTTTATAAAATCAGCATCACTTGTGCTAGGTGAGTGGTAAACCACACCGATCTGCTATTTTGGATTAAATTGCTTCAATTTTATAAAAAATACACCAAATGTTTTTATCAATTGATTTGTTATATTTAATGTTATACTCAATAGAATCATGTAGATAGATCATAGCACCACCAGTATGCCTACTATGAGAATCACCAGACTAGTTTGTAGGTTTGTTTATTTAGTTCTTGATCAGTAATATGATTTGTGGTACATGTTTCGGAACATAAAATTATTGCAGGATTTTTAGTTTCAAGTACCCTTTCTAAATCAATTTTATTACTAAAAATACTATTAACGTTTAGATACAAACAGGTTATAACACTATTTTTTAATTGCTACTTTCTTATCCTTGACTTACTTTCAAGGTATCTTTTAAATGCTGGGCTAAATGCGTCTAAAAGTTTGGTTTGTACTAGTTCAAAACAGTTAACACAATTGTGGCATCGTGATTTGCCCTACACTTGCTACAGGCTTTATTGTTGATACATTCTTATGCCTTGTGATTGAATCCCAAGTATTTAAAGCACCTGAATACTCTTACATACTCAATAGTAACGCACGAGTCCCGTTCTACATTTATTCTTTTCTGCTTTATGATATTTTCAAAAGGTTTCTATATCTGTTTCAACAAGTGCATTAAAACATTCCTCCCTGCTACTCAAATTTTCAAAAATGTTTATAACTTCAACATTTTTATAACGACCCTCACATATGCCATTTTGCTTTGTAATACACTCTACCAAGCGCTCACTACTTAGTCTTTCTGTTAAACCAACAATTTTAAAAATTGTCTTAATCTCTCTTTTGTCTTTAGTTTTCTCCATCTCATATTCATTTCCATTTTCTTCCTTCTGTCTCCTGAACACCAACTGCATAGTGAGGCAAAAATGCTCGGAGTTAAGGAGCATTGTGAAATGCCGACTAGGCAATTTCTGTTCAACTGCTATAAACCGCAGTATCCGAACAGGAGCCTGCTCGACGAAAACCCGCCTCCCAGGAGAATAAGGAGTCATCTCCGTTAGCACTATGATGAGATCCGTTTGATCCAAAGGTGCATCGACAGGCCCTCAAACTCATCCACCCAGACTGTTGCCGTAGAGGAACGCGAACTGCCTAGTGAGACAAGGGTCATGCTGGCCCAACTTCGTTCTGGATACTGTAACAGGTTAAACTCTTACCTATCCAGAGTGAACCCCGACATGCCAAATGTCTACCCGGCATGCGGCGTGTCTCCCCATGACACTAACCATCTTCTCGTCTGCTCAACTGAGCCTACTCTTCTAACCGCAATATCACTTTGGTCCAACCCTGTTCAAGCCGCGAGGTTTCTGGGACTCCCGTTAGAAGAGCTTGATGACAATGTTGGGCAAGTGAGGTGATATTTAGGCTGGTTAAATTGTCGCTACAACAACAACAACAACTTTACTATCGACTTAATTTTGGACCATATTGGGTTCAGCATGGGCGAATATGGTCCCAAACGAAGGACACTTCCTAGCCCATTGGAGTGCTCAAGTACGGCAGCTTCAGCGCTGGAGTGACAAGGTGCATTATCAATATAATCACATTACTTCAGTTTTTGCCTAAATCACGCCACTTCTGCAAACCCGTTCAAATCCAGCGCCTGAGCGTACAGTGAAAATTTCTGAACTTGAATTCAAACTTTCTGAATTTAAACTGAAAAATGTGTAGTAGTTATGCATTGAAAACATATTTTGTGAATTAATTAAACTAATCTAATAATCGTATTTATGTATGCACTTTTGGGTTCGCAACAAGCTTGAGTAAGGGCACATTTTTAGAACTACTTCGAAGTTTCGGATCAGGATCATTTCGGGTTTATAATCTGGGTCACTATAAAATAAGTCTTGGGTTTGCTTGGAAGACTTCTTCTATATAGTTACGTGGTCAAATATGAATGATTATCGAGACAGCTTCAGGATTAAATGGTGAGAATTTTAAAATTTTATTGCTAACTATTCAATAATTTGTTTAGTCGTTTTATGCGAAAATACATTCGACTCTCAAACAACAGTTTTTTTTGCTTCTGACTTGGAGTCGGAAGCCTCACTCCTTTTAATTAAATTTTCAATAAATGTAAGTATACATATAGCTAAACTAAGAGTCGTTTTCCAATCTAGCCTTAAATTTTAAAGGTCTCTTTAAATTTAAATAATATATGAAAAAACGTACCTAAGTGTCTTTTGCCTAAATATCTTCGTAACTGGAAGAATTGCAAGCTATTCCTGGTTCTTCATTCCGAAGGGTCGTTTTGATGGATCGAACCAGAGCTAAAACTGTTATTTCTTATTTATGTACATTAGGCCGGGTCGATTTGTGGGAGCCAAAAAAAATCGCCCATTGCTCTGTGAAAATCATATTCTAGGGATCAAAATAAGAAACTTTGCCGAAGGAACCATACCTCTAAAGCGAATTCTGATGTCCCCCAATTTGGGTCGAACTTTTGGGTAGGGGCAAATTTTGAAAAATCCCACTTTGACCCATTTAGAGTGCTCCAATCGAGTCCAAATGTATGACCGACCCCCACTAACTTTGGAGGCCCGACCCACCGATGCCAGTGGCACACCCCCTGGAACCCCCCTGGGGGTTCACCATACAAACATTTAAAAAAATCGCACTTTACATGAAAAAATCAGCAAAATGCCTATGTTTTTATTTATTTATTTATAATAATATTTATTATTTATTTATAATAATATCTATTTTTTCTCTTAAGAAATTTATTTAGTCAGAACATATGTAAATGAAAAAATTAATTTAAGTGAGTTATAGAAAAGAAACTAAAAAAAATTATTGTTTGAAGTCTTTTTTACTTTCAAGTCTGGGCAATTTCGAACGGCTCTCTAATGTCGTCGCCATAACAGCCTCTACATTTTCCGGTATAACCCGTTTGGAAACGTCGGTTCGGTTTTCTTGATGGCACAGTCGCGCTTTTCTTTCCTATAATCAAACAACATTGATAACAAGATATTTTCCGAATTCGCATAATATGAATTATCTTTAATTACTTGATGACAATTTTGCGTAAACGAGGTTGTAGAAATCGTGACCAACCAATGAACTTGAAAAATAATGTACTGCCGTACACGACAGAGCTGTAATACTTGATATTGAAGTACATTGGCACATAGCATTTAATTATAAACTCAACCAGAGTTCTTAAATTTGCATCTGGATTTTCCGTTGTCACATATAATCGCAATAATCTAGCGGCCTTGGTGAGCCACCGAGAATGTACAATTTTCCCTGGTTTGATGTTAGCCGGATCCACCGGAACCACGCCGCTAGAAATTGCATGGGCCATGTCGTATAAGTACTTCGAATCGGTGGAAAATTCAATTTTTTCTGGAGCAGGGGGCATATTTTGCAACTCAATTTTCTGGAAGCCGTCCACCACCTGAAAATATATAATAATAAAATAATTAAAAATGGTTGACAATTATAATAAATGAGTGATAGCAATAACTTACCGGAAGAGTTTCACAAGTTTCGATTTGACGGCTCAGGTTTCCGGTTGCCGATCTTGGTCCAGTTCTGATTGATTTATCCAAAGCTTCAAACAAATGCCGAAACGGACGTTCGTTGAAGTGTAGAAGGCAAACGAACCAATGCAATGGTCTTTTTAACAGCAATTCGAATCGTCGTATAATTCCACCGTGTGGGCCAGTGTTTTTTACCTCACCGTCAGTGCGTATTCCAATTAATGCATCCAGTGATATATTTTTATCGTTGAAAAAACCATTTAATTTGGTTGTTTTGTATTCAGCGGTTTCATGTTCCAGTCTTACGTAACCAATCAATTCAGAATTGGGTTCTCTCAAAATAACAAGATGAGGGTCTTTTACAATCGTAGTATGATACTTCTCATCAATTTCATCTATCGTTAAAGTATCATCTTTTCTGTCATCGAATGAAAACGCTAACAAATTGGTATCATCTAACCGTTTGCAAAGCACTTCTGCATTTCTCTTTTTCTCTGCGAACTTTCGATTTATCCATGATGAGAGGTTTCCGATGCTTATCTTTAATTTTAAAATCTTGCAAAAGAGCGGTTCCCAATGCTGATGCTACTCTGTCAGGCACACCAAATCTGTCACATACCAAAGCAAAGTTAAAACAATCGTATCTCTCTGTGTATGCTGTTGGCGGCCGCCGTGGTGTGAAGGTAGTGTTGCCGGCCTACCACACCGAAGGTCCATGGTTCGAGCCCTGGTACAGGTAACATCAAAAGTGATTTGAAAAAAGTTTTTCAAAACGGGGTCGCCCCTCGGCAGTGGTTTGGCAAACTCTCCGAGTGTATTTCTGCCATGACAGGCTTCTCAGCAAAAATTCGTCTCCTTTGTAGATGCCGTTCGGAGTCGGCAAAAAACTGTAGGTCCCACCAATTTGTAGGGAAAATTCAAATCGGCACACCACAAATTGGAAGAGAAGCTTGGCGCAAAAATCTCTTAGGAGGTTTATGATGATATACCTGTTGTATATCGCGCCATAGAGATAGATCTCTCTGTGTATTGTGAACTTGTGCTTCTATCCATATCTTCTTGAACCGGTGGCGATGCGTATGTTGAATCATCGGGATCTTGGTATGTTGGCATTGATGACATAGACGTTGCTCCTTGCTCTTCAGTTTCCATCATAAATGCATCCATTGTTAGTCTTCTCTGATTATGTTGATCATGCATGAACTCTTTGAGGCGTTCGGGAACCCAGCCGCATACACATGCAGCTGCCTTCAAATCGCATTTACAATGTAAAAAATTGTTTCCAGAGATTTTACATACTCTGTAAATTGTTGGGTGTTGTTTCTTCTCTTGATTTGCTCTTGATACTTGTCAAGCAATTTATTCAATACACTTTTTTTCAGCATTATTTCCATACCAAGTTTTTCCCAAATTCCAATCAACTTATCTTGTACTTGAATAGTGAATGATTTATGGGAAAACTTTTTTTGTTCTGTTTTAGCACGTTCGCTTAAGTAAAAATAATATCTCAACATATCCAGATGGGTTGGTAAATTAAGATCAGTTAAAGCAGTAGACACACCAAACATAGTAACATCATGCTTGGGTATATGACTCATTTGGTTTTCGATAGTTGTTGATGTAGTTGCTTCATCTTGCGGTGTAGAGGATGGTGGATTCATTATAAACTTTTTGATTGGGAATGGTCACTTCACTTATTATTTTTTTTGAAATATTTTTTTATCTGAAATTAGCACTTCACACTTTGAGTTCTTCACAACGACTTAATGCATTCACAAAAACTGTTGCGTTATATATGGTCTACGAGACGAGGTAATAATAATGAAATGGTAATTTCAATTCTACCTGCTGTGTCTTGTGGTGGCTTAAAAAACAAACAACAAAAGCAATTTTACGATCTGCAATTGTGTCACAGTGATACCTTCATTTTTTAAAACGGTTGAATAAAAAACCCACCCAACCATGTTTACGACATGCAAATGCATCACAGTGATGCCTTGGTTTTAAAAGGGTTGTAAAAACGCTAATTTCTAATAATTTCATTTTTTCATTTACATATGTTCTGACTAAATAAATTTCTAAAGAGAAAAATAAACTCCAAAAAGAAAAAACATAGGCATTTCGCTGATTTTTTCATGTAAAGTGCAAAACCGGCGACTTTCGGTGGGTCGGGCCTCCAAAGTTAGTGGGGGTCGGTCATACATTTGGACTCGATTGGAGCACTCTAAAAGGGTCAAAGTGGGATTTTTCAAAATTTGCCCCTACCCAAAAGTTCGACCCAAATTGGGGGACATCAGAATTCGTTTTAGAGGTATGGTTCCTTCGGCAAAGTTTCTTATTTTGATCCCTAGAATACGATTTTCACAGAGCAATGAGCGATTTTTAAATCGACCCGCCCTAATGTACATATTGGTTTAATCTAATTTATTACTTATTGTTTTAATCAAACTTCACCCCACGCACTTTTTACATGTTTCTAAATTTTATTTTATTTTATTTTATTCGGAGATGGCATTCGATACTAAAATATATTATCTTTTTACAGAATGCCTTACTTTTCTTTCTGTAATATTGAGAAATTTAATCTAAGTTACTATTGTAATACATATATATATGTTGATTTGAAAGAAAATGAATAAATCTAATCTAATCTAAAAAAAATTTAAAACTCAACAAAACTTGCATTTTCCTCGCACTTATAACCATTGAACCCCCGTTCGTTGCACTGCCTGCCTATGTTGTGAGAAAATAATTGTGCCACTGTCTCTACTTTTTAGCGGGCCGCATTACGTACTGTGAGGTTCCGAGATTATATACGCTATAGAAACTTCGAACACAAATGTGTGTTTTAGGACGTCGGCAATGCTCCGAGGTGTCAGTAAGTCATCTCGAATCCAGTTTGCAAATAGTTGTTCCTAATAAGCATGCGGTTCATCAGCAAAAACGAACAGCCGCTCTACTCAGCTCCTTCCAAAGGCCTTGATGATTTCCAGGCTCTATGCCAGATAAAAATTAAGTTGTCCAGAATGACCTTTCTCATCATGCAATCATACGCGCAAAACACAGGTTACTTCCAGGAACGCTTAGGACTCCGAGCAATTACTACTTGAACATAATTGCTTGGCGATTGCACTGTGTCAGTGAGTAAGTTGTTGTTGTTGTTGTGGTAACGACAAAAACACTCCCCGAAGGTGTTGGGGAGTGGTGTCGAATTAACAGCCCTTGGCCGGATTTGAACCCGGTACGCTCCGGTACTCCCTTGCGGTACTGCCCGACTGTCGTGGTAGCGATTTCTGACCAGTGAAACCTTCTAGGTCATGTCACCCATCCTTCCGTAAGGAAGGATAGGATGGGTAATGAGAGGTGAGAGGCATCATATCCGTAGATCAACCATCGAGTTGCACGTCATTACCATTGTGCATATTAGTCGCCTCTTACGACCGGTATGTCTACCTCGGGCATATTCTAAGCCCCTAACCCGCAGGGGCTAAGTCATATTCATATGCGGACTCCATTTCATCTCATTGAACGCAAGCATACATATCTTGTCTTACATTGCTCTAATCGCAAAGTCAGAACACCATCGTCTCCCATGGAAGAAGATATCCACTTTTTAGCAAATATGTACCCGCTTTCGGTCTATACGAATGTTGGAAAGACTGTCGGACTTACTGATTTCAGCAGTACTTTTCTGATTCTCGATCTTGAATTTCTGTCGACTCTAAATCAGTACTGATTTTGCAAAGTTTTTAAGAAATCGGTATTAATTTTTCACGCTTCACATATTTGCATATATTTTTTTAAGATAAAACGCCTCTATGTTGATTGCTGTTTCATGCAAACATATAACTTACAGCTCTATAAAAAACGTAAAACAAATAATTAAATTAAAAAAATGTGTAATAAACTCAATACAAATTTTTGCCATAACGTAAATAGGGCTACGTACTTAACCCTTTCGAGGACACGTCGGTATATGCAGACATAGAAAAAAAGTCGTATATAAACACGTCGGACATAGGCAAAGTCAACTGCATTGGTTTTATATGTAGTAGCATATTGTGTGCCACTGCAGAAGCAATCAGAATTAAGTAAGTGCCCCAGTTCGATGATGTGATAAAATCCTTGTTTATTTACCTGTATCACTGAGCTTGTGCGTCGAAACCGCAGCAGTTCAATAAACAATAAAGCATAACAAAAACCTTTGATTTACTGATTTTAGCAAATTATATGATTTTAGTACAATTAAAACGTTTCAAAATCAATCACGAAATTGTCTAGAAATAACAGTTTTTTTTCACAAGAAGCTATTAAAACAAATGCGAAAAAATTTTATCAATGAGGTCAACTCACATACTTGTTTAGTTGAGATTTAGTGTTAATACTTTTTACAAAAAAGCGATGTAAAAACTAGTAAGGAAGTCGAAGTTTGAGTGGAACCGAACATAATATACCGAGTAGTGATCTATTATGGCACCCCGTATTGTAAAGCCCGCTGAGCGTTTCAATAAAAACATTTCTGTTATGAGTTTTGAGTGGTAAATTAATTGATTTGATTAGCTTCCCTACCAACATTCACATTTTATGTTTAAAAAATTTCCCAAATATTGGAAATAGAGCATCGGCTTTCAAAAATTAATTTATGTTTGTGAAATTTATTCGAAAAATGAAAAAAAGTAAGAAAAAAATGTATGTGAAATTTAAACTTTTATTTTATTTAGGGATATTTTCTCAAGTAAACTTTAAAATTTATCTTCCCGATAAAACATTTTTGGTATAAAAACCTTTTGTTTACCAGGCACAGAAATTTTAAAGTTTACTTGAGAGACCGGCCCTTAGCCAGGAGATATGTACATACGACACACTTATAAAATGGCGATCGCAAACAAAAAATTTCAGCATTCTGTCTATAAAAAAAAAAGTTTAATTCATTTTCTTTTGCAACTTTCTGAATATGAATTGCAACTTTCTGAATATAAACTGTTAAAGGTGTACCTTGCTTTGCAGACGGACGAAGAGACGGTCATGGCTAAATCGGCTAGGTCATGGCTCATCGTCCTAAAGATTTAAGTATACTTCTCTTCTTCTCATACTTATAAACATTTCATGTTCATGAAAGTTCTGAAAATCAAAGAGATATATAACTTCCCTATTGTAGTCGGGTATTGACTACTTGCAAGGATATTTGCTGGTGTGTTATCTAATGTGCCTAATTTTTGGCAGGGTATACTACATATTATTGAGAAGCAGCTGACCAATTTTTATTAGAATACGTAGTTGCAATTACAAGCAACCGCCTTTCAAATTAGCAGAACTTTTATGCTGAAAAGTGGCCGGCGCCACGCCTACTTCCCCAAAATTCACAACATTTTTTAGGGGTCGAGTTTTGTCTTATGCGTGCAAGATCTTATTGATATAGCTTGCATAGTTATAGAAATGTCGTATTTTAAATTAACAAACAAGTTTTTCAGAACTATGTTGAAAAACTGAGCGTGGCCTAAACCGATTTCGCTCATTTTTACTATAAACAATTAGCTTTATAAATTAAAAATGTTCGCCAAATTTCGTTTCGACAAATCAATTTTGGCGGAGCTATGGTATAAAAAGTTCTGTGGTATAATCCACTTAAAAAGGGGCGGGCTACGCCCATTTTTTTTTAATTTATATTTTTTGAATTTCTTCGTTCACGGACACTTTGAAAATGAAATGATATAAAGCAATTGTATGCAAAGTTATTGCCTATTAAATATACCTATCGATGATCGTTTTCAAAATCTTTAATTTAAAACCGATTTTTCTCGGAACATTCCTTGTATTCATGGAAATCTGTGAAATTTCCCTTCGATATCTTGGACGGTTTTTGATTTACGATTAATAATATTTCTAAATTTGACTTAATCAAAAGTGGGTGGCGCCACTTGAAACGTTTATATCCTACCTTAATGTTAATATACACACCAAATTTTATCCTTATAGGTGTATTATGTACTGAATAATCACTTTTTTGTATTTTCGTAAATATTTTATGCATAAAAAGTGGGCGTGGCTATCATCCGATTTTGCCCATTTTAAATTGCCCTATGAGATGAGTGCCAAGGAACCTGCATACCAAATTTCATAGAGATATCTCAAAATTTACTCAAGTTGCCGTGTTCACAGACGGACGGATAGACAAACATGGCTTAATCAATAAAACTAAGTCAATATCTATCTCGATTCGTTTGTGCAGTGACATACTACCGTTAGGCGAATGAAATTTATGTACATTGTATACGTAGTTAAGTTAATGCACCTTGTATGCGTAGCACTACTAGGTATAATAAAAGTAGTCTCGCAAAGAGGCAAATTTAATTTTGTGAGGGAGTCCAAGATGGTGGATAAGAAAGGGAAACTGCCAGCGTCAAAAAGATAGAGATGGTGCAGAAATTCGACGAGAAATTGATAGAAAGTGAATAGCCATGGTTGGTAGGGTTACGTTTTTGAAATGCTTCAAACTTTATGATTTGTTGTTTTTTTTTAAATATACATAAACTAGCAGACCCGGCAGATGTGTCCTGCATACAATTTCTTCCCTTCCCATTTGGCGTTGTCTCTTTATTTGTCCTCTTTCTTTCCTCTTTTGCTTTTCGCCCCACCCCCTCCTCTCCTTTACGCAGTTCATTTTTATCTAACACATCCTCTACATTTCAAATATCCTCTTTCTGCTCCCCTTCTTCTCCCTTTTCCTCTGCTGGTACTGATATTTACAAAGTTTAGAAGATATAGCGAATTAACCTTTTTTTGGTCTTGGTACCGGTAACTTTTTCTAATGCCCGTATGATACTGCGAAGTTTTCTTGTTTTCATTGTTTGAAATACTAACGAATACCTATAGAAAGTAGAAACAAAAACTATTTAGAAGGGGGCAAACACTGCCTTTCAAGTTTATTTGAAAGCTGAACGAAAATCAATTTTATTTCCGAATTAGCCTCGACTTAGAATAACTTGACTTGACTAAGTTTACAAAAGAACTGAGAGACAACTATTCAAAGTGTCATCTTTTAGAAATTTGTTTTATTTGACGTATTGCTTTCTAATTTCAGTATGAGTTTCATTCATCCAAAAATTTGGTATGCTATACAATATATGAAGGAGTTTTTTTTCAAAAATATTGGAAAGAGTTCCCCCACGTCTCTCTTTGCACTTAGAAACTTAACTTGGAAATCAAAAATCTGAAGTTTTCCAAGTTTCAAAGTAAAGTTATTTTCTGGCTAACTACGTGCTCATTTGTTATGGCCGAATTAGCCTAGACTTAGAATTAACTTACTAGTTTACAAAAGAACTGAGAGTCAATTATTCAACTTGTCATCTTTTTGAATTTCTTTTTATTTGGTGCATTGGTTTCTAATTTCCATATGAATTGCATTTTTCCAAAATGTATGAAGGAATTTTATTATAAATACTGAAAAAAGTTATATGGTAGCTCAGTTCTTTCACGTCTTTCTTTGAACTTAGGAACTTAACTTGAAAATCTAAAATCTGTAGCTTTCTAAGTTACTAACTAAGTGCACGTGCTGCTCAGTTGTTAGATGTATGGTTTTCAAGTCAAGTTAAGTCTAAGTCTATGCTAATGCGTAGATGTCGGTTTCACGATGTCATAGGCGTTAGGGACGGCTGAGTTCACCTTGGTGGTGGTCCCAAGTTGTGTCGCAGTGTACAATGCCGTGTACCTGACATGATATCTGGCGTAGTGGGCTGTGGTCTGTGAAGAAAGCATCCATCCCAAGGTTTCTATGACGGATACAAAGAGGTTCTAAGAAGAGGGGATGTGGGGGGTTAAGTAAGAGGAGTAGGTTGAAGCTTGTCATTGCTCATATCTGGTGAGAGGTCGCCTTTGGGCGCGAGCGACATCCTGAATTTAATATGACAGGCATTGCAGCAGTGCTGATAGTCGTGGATACAATGATACTATTGTAACTGTTAGAGCATGAGCGCGGTGGTAGGGGCGCTTTGAACCTGTGGACGCCTTGGGGTGTCAACGTCATGGTCCCGATGATGATAATTTTCGAATAGGACGTGATAATTTAGACAGGGTTCACTGCATTGAAGTAGCTATTGGGGCTCCAGCAGTGTTACCGATATTACCCTGCCACCTTAACTCCGAACTAGTGCTATACATATTTTCTGCTAACGCCCACCCTGACTTTACGAATCAATAATAAGCGCATGAAATGCAAAAAAAGAACAAGAGTTTTTACGATTTAACTCAGAAGCAATTTGTGGCAATGCCCAAAATTTGTAGTTAAATTTTTTTTTATTATTTATAATTTGTCACATTAAAGACAGTTGTCAGAAAAAAAACAAACGAAAAACAGAAAAGTTTCAAAAAACCTTACAAAATACAAGCTGGATAGATTGTTTCGTTAGTTTTTTACATTGCTTGCCCGAAAACTGTATGTGACTCTCCCTTTTGCGTAAAAACAGCATAAAATGCAAGAAAACATGTAAGGAAAGGGCTGGCTTCGACTGTGCCGAAGACTTTATACCTTTCATGAATACGCATCACGGCTTTAAGTGTCCGATCCTTACTCACAATTAGTACAAGGTGGCGCAAAAGTAAGCTTCCGATGTTCAGCATATCGGTTGTGGCACGTGCAGTGTGTGCTGTTGCACCGTCTTGTTGGAACCACATGTTTTCCAATCCCAATTCATCAAGTTGCGGCAAAAAGAACTCGTTGATCATTGCTCTGTAGCGCTCACCATTCACAGTAACCGTTTGGCCCCGACCGATTATTGGTCAAATAAATAGTCAGCAATATTCCGCGTTCTGGAGCAGTGTAGCGTAACATTGTTTATTAACGTGTATTTCGCATGTGTTTACTACACAAATGTCAAAACAGAACTGACTTTAGGGGCCAATCGCAAGATTTATAGCATTTTCTGATAGGAGGATAACTTTTGCGCCACCCTGTACAAACTCTGCAAAACTGTTAATTTAAAGATACATAGCCCAAACCTCATTTATCAGAACAATCGATTGTATGGGAGCTATATGTTATGTTGGTCCGATCTGGGTAATTTTCACTACACGCATTACATATATAATAGGTACAAAACATGCAAAAATTTTGCGTTCCTAACTTTTTAATTGCAAAATTTATGACCCAAAACCCATTTATCGAAACTATTTATTGTATAGGAGCTATGCGTTGTATTGCTCCGATCTTGCTGATTCCGACAAATGATTAATCTCATGCAAAATGGCGGCTCCATAGCAAATTTCATCAAGATATCTCAAAAACTGAGGGACTAGTTTGCGTACAAAGAGACAGACGGACAGACGGACATAGCTAAATCGACTCAGCTCATCGACCTGGTCATTTCGGTATACTTATTGGTGGGTCTATCTCTTCTTCTTCTCATACTTACAAACATCGGACCAAAGTCATAATACCATTTCATGTTCATGAAAGATAAAAAAAGATATATAACTTCGACGACATCATCTGCATACTGAACAATAACAATGAAGAACGAATACTAGAATTCCTAAACAGACAACATGAAAACATAAAATTTACTATGGAGACCGAGAAAGAAGGATAACTGAACTACCTGGACCTAACAAGAAGAATTGACAGAATTACAAACAAGTTTAAATACGACATCTACAGGAAACCAACAACTACAGACACCAATATTTCATTCTACGTCAAACCATCCTCAACAGCATAAGAATGCGGCATTAAGACACTTAGTGGACAGACTTCAAAGAACACCCCTCACTCAGGAATCATACAAGAAAGAACTAACCACCATATACAACATAGCCACGAGCAACGGATACAAAAAATGCCTAATAGACAAACTCCGAAGGAACCGTGGATCACAAAAAAGACACAACGCAGAAGAAAAATCCAAGATCTGGACTACAATGACATACACTGGAAAAACGACACATAAATTGGCAAACTTCTTCAAGAAACACGATATCAACACAGCGTTCAGAACGTCGAACAACTTAGGACAAAAACTAAGAACCAACACTAACTCGGAAGAACCATTCAGGAAACAAGGAATATACAAGCTTACCTGCGAATGCCAGCACAGCTATATAGGGCAAACAAGACGAAAAATAAGTACACGATTCCGGGAGCACATCAGGGACTACAACAGAAAAACACTGAAACCCACTATCACAACAGAGTCAAACTATGCAAATCACATGTTCAAAAACAAATGCACCCCGACCAACATCAAAAACACAGCCAGAATACTTCACGTACAAAGAACAGGGCGGCGCTTTAATGTGCTAGAAAACATGGAAATATACTCGTACAAACTTAAGACATTTGACGGGAGAGTAATTAACGAACAAACAAACACCATTTCTGACGCAATATTTGAACCGAGGACCAAACAACACCGCTGGTACAATAACAAAACGAGTAACAATAAACGAGCACACACACAAAACAAATCAGAAAACAAAAATCACTGACTTCTACACGACTAACGAGCGTCAAAACCCACCCTTAAAAAACACTTAACATTACCTAACCTAACATCCTCAAACTAATTACCTGATCTAAAACCACAACTAATGACTTCTACATGACTAACGAGCGTCAAAACCCACCCTTAAGTATACACTGAACATTACCTGACCTAACATCCTCAAACTAATTATCTGAGATAACACCACAACTAATAAACGAGCGTTAAAAACAACCCTCATTGCAGGTACCCGTTCGGATACGTTCGTAAGACACGACTCATATACACGAATACTAACACTACCTGATACAGCATCCAGACTATAAATACATGACAACGGATAGACACAGATCAGAACGAAATCAATCCCTGAAGATGGCGGATCGCCGAAACCGGTTTGTTACAAAACCAAATTTGACAAGGGATGACGAAAATTCGTTCCAATATAAATCCATATATAACTTCCCTATTGCAGTGGGGTATGAACAACTTGCCCGGATATTTTGCTTGTGTGTTATCCGATTTACCTAATTTTTGGCAGGAGTATAGCACACTTAATTGAGAAGCAGCTAGCCAATTTGCATTGAAATACCTAGTTGAAATTACAAGCAATCGCCTTTGAAAATAGCAGAAATTTTATGCTGAAAAGTGGGCAGCGCCCGGGTTTTGCCTAAAAAGCTTATTATGTGCGCAAGATCCTATGGATATAGCTTGCATAGTTATAAAAATATTGCGTTCTAAATTTTACAAACAAATGTTTCAGAACTATGTTGAACAAGTAAGGAAGTCTAAGTTCGGGTAGAATCGAACATTATATATATATATTATAAAAAAAACGTTATGTCATACGGGCATATGGTTTTCTTAGATATACGAGTATAGTCAACGAACCTTATAAATAAAAATTAAAGTGTGTCGTTTATACGCGTGGGACCAGGCCATATAAAATCACAGTTCGTCGTAACTCTGTACGTATTTGGTCTAAACTAATGTTATTTGTATATATTTGTGTCAATATTTACATAATTTTAGTGAAACGGGTGGTTCCACGCACATATATTTCTGGGTGTTGTTTGTATGAAACTTTCACAGCAGCTGTAAGCAATACTTAGGGGTGGCTCAATCATGTCCATATAAAACGGCTGACGCAACCAGCAAAGCAATATGCAGACATCTATATACATAAAAGAACGGCTGAACCAATTTGGATGAAAATTGGAACCAGGAAACGGACAAAGGGTACTTTTTCCGGAAAGTGGACAAGGGATTGACGTATTCCAAAAACTTTAATTTACGGTGCGATTTGCTTGAAATTCGGCGCATTTACTTTTATTAAAATTTACGAATCGTTTTTTTCCGGGAAGTGGACCAGAGGCCAACCTATTCCAACATTTTTTTTATTCTTATTTTCTTGAAATTCGGTACATTGGTAGCAGTTTGCTTTTATTAATATTTAAGAATGATTAAAAATTTAACAATTCGAATTTTTAAAGCTGTCCGGTAGATGTATTTGTTTCGAGTTTCTATTAACTTATTGTGCCGATATTATAACAATATCATGCCGCGACCAAGACGATCAAATCTTTCATAACGAAGTTGTAATACAAACACGACTTCGTGCTTTTAAATCACAAGAGCAAAGTGAGGCAGCACGTGAAACGGTTCGGTTGGCAATGCCCAATCGTCGGGAAAACCTCAGAGAACAACCATTTTTGATTTGAATCGGCCCAACTAAAAACTAAACTAAACTAAATTAGACCAGTTGATTTCTACTTTTTTTCGAATGCGATTAAACCTATGAATCACAAAAACAAAAGACATGGTAAATGTATGTGTGTCTGTCCTCTTCCCTTACCCTATCCACTCCTTCTTAAAACCATCATAAACACGTTGCATTTGATACCCATATCGTGTAAACACCATGGTCGCCCTTGGTCCACATTTCGGTCCATATCTTTTAAACGGGTTCACATATAGACCTGAAAACCACTCCCTTTTAAAACACTCATCAACAACTTTAATTTAATACCCATATCGTATAAACATCTTCTGGGGTCACCCCTGGTTCATATTTTGACCGATGTCTGGAAAAACCCCATAAAATCTAAATCTAAAATCCAAACTAAACGATATAACATTTCAGAAATCTATATTTTCTACTTTCTCACTAGTTTATAGCAAAAAATGTGCTGGCACCCAGTTATGGTTTTCGTCAAAACCGCTTGTCACTCAATGTGTTAAGTGAAACTATCTGCATTTTGTATCATGGTTGTTTCTGCTTTTCTAATTTTCAAGAAGCAGCATCAGCAATCGATCGTTTCTTATCAGCATTTTTGATGCTGCTGCTATTGCTGCCCGTTGTTTTCAAGCAAAAGCAAAAGCTTCTGCTTGCGCTGCTTTTTTTTTTTTCAAGCAAAAGCAAACATGCTGCTTTTTTGCACATTATTGCTGCGTTTGCTATTATTGCTTGAGCATTTTGAACCCTGCTTCGAAACTTGAAATTGTAGTGTAAATGTATGGAATTGAGATATCGTTTTTTGTCCATAAAATCCACAATTTTTTAGCATAAGCCGTAAAATTTTTTGTGATTATAGATCCTAGCACGGTACTCCTCGTTTTCGACCAAACCAGAGTTTGGCTTTTTCCGCTTATTTCCCACAGATATATTTTATACATTCAATAAAAAATAAAGTTGCTTGTATAAAAATAAAAACTTTTCTTACACAGTTGATTTCTGTAAACGTTCTTAAATATAACTAAAAGTAAATTTGCTACAATAAGCGATATGTAAGCCTTTTCAGTTTTAATTTATTTGAAAGTTGAAAGTAAACTTTTTATAAACTCCAAAAACAAAGTTACAAAGAAGTTTAATTGTGAATATTATATAAAAATAAAAGTGTTAATAATGAATTACCTACCCTAGCAGCTAAATTCCACTTTCTGGCTAAAAAAAGGTAAATCTATCTGAAAGCAGCTAAAATGGTGCACAACTCTAATCCCTACCAATCATTGCTAACCCTGGTGAAACTCTGAAACATTGTTTACCCCTACTAGTTTGGCATCTTCTTTTGCGAATCGGAGTGGAAGGTAGTGGATGAAGGTACTCCGAGAGACAAATGCCTAAAAGTATGCAGGCCCTTAGACGTCACACGGACGCCGAAAAGCCTTTTCAAGATGGTGAAAAAGTTAATTTATCCACTATTTTGGTACGTGCGACTTACCGTTTATCCAGATATTTATCCGTTGCTTGTTGGCAGGGAAGTTAGTTTCGTTTTTGTAAACTTTGTTTTTATATTTGGAAAATAAAATTAACTAAAAAAATAAAAGCAGGAACTCTTGCATTAAAGAAATAAAGGGAAATGCAAACAGGAAGTAAAAATAAAAGAAACAAGTAAGGAAGTCTAAGTTCAGGTGGAACCGAACATTATATACCTATTTTAATTCTTTTCAGTTCATATTATAAAGCCAGCTGATTGTTTTCAATAAAAACAATTCTGCTATGAGTATGCACAGACAGACAGACGGACGGAGAGACGGATATGGCTAAATCGACTCAGCTCATCTTCCTGATTATTTCAGTATACTTATTGATGGGCCCATCTCTTCTTTCTATCATACTTACAAACATTTCATGTTCATGAAAAGTATGAAAATCAATAAAGATATATAACTTCCCTATTGCAGTGCGGTATTAACAACTTTCCAAGATATTTTACTTGTGTGCTATCCTATTTGCCTAATTTTTGGCCGGAGGATACTACATACTATGGAGAAGTAGCTGACCAATTTTGATTAAAATATCTAGTTGAAACTACAAGCAATCGCCTTTGAAAATAGCAGAATTTTTATTCTGAACAGTGGGCGGCGCCAAGCGGTCGAGTTTTGCTTAAAAGGCTTATTATGTTTGTAAGATCTTATTGATATAGCTTGCATGGTTATAGAAATATCGCGTTTTAAATTTTACAAACAAATTTTTTAGAACTATGTTAAAAAAATGGGCGTGGCCATAGACAGATTTTGCCCATTTTTCCAACAAACAGTTACCTATATATATTCAATATTTTCGCCAAATATCGTTTCGATAAATCACTTTTTGCCGGAGTTATGGCATAAAAAGTTTTGTGGAGTAATCCACTATAAAAGGGGCGGACCCACGCCCATTTTCGAAAATTAATATTTTTCGACTTTCTTCGTTGACGGACACTTTGAAAGTGAAATAGAAATGATATAAAGCTATTTTAAGCAAAGTTATTGTCTATTAAATATATCTATGATGTTTTTCGAAATCTTTTGTATAAAAGTAGGAATGGACCTTAACCGATTTCGCCCATTTTTTCGAAACATTTCTTGTATTAATGTAAATATTTCGTTGCGATATCTTGAACAGTTTTTGATTCATGATTTATAATATTTCTAAATTTGACTTAATCAAAAGTGGGCGGTGCCACCCCCATTTTCAAAAATCTCTAGAAAACTTTACTTTCTGCTTTAACCTTAATGTGAACACCAAATGTTATCCTTATAATTGTATTTTGTACTGAATAATCACTTTTTTTATATTTTCGAAAATATTCTATGTAAAAAAGGTGGGCGTGGCTATCATCTGGTATCGCCCATTTTAAATAGTGCTCGGGAATAAGTGTCAAGGAACCTGCATACCAAATTTCATAAAGATATCTCAAAATTTACTCAAGTTATCGTGTTCACAGACGGTCATGGCTTAATCAATTTACTTTTTCCTCCTGAACATTTTGATATATATAAATCAATATATGTCTCGATCCGCTTATGCCGTTACATACTGGCGTTAGGCGACTAAAGTTAGTATAGCTTGTATTCTAGGTATAATGAAAAAAATAAAAAACTAAGCTTTGTGGTTGAATTTCAGCCACAGGACGATTTCTAGTATAATTTAAATATGCCACGTATCCTCAACGGAAATTTTAAGGGCAGTTTTCTCTGTCTAGAAAGGATAGAAAACATAAAAAGTTGTCCACTTTACTATCAAATTTGTCTACTCGCAACAACTAAATACATAATGATGAATAGTGCGATGCCTTTATTTAACCCATATACCCTCTGCGCCCCATTTTTGGAACGGCTAGTCTTTACGAGTTATTAAAAAACATAATGGTTTATTTACACCAAATACTTTAGTTCCATATTTTCGTAATGTGCGGAAACACTACCACGTGCGCTGTTTTTAACAAAACCGAATTTTATTTTTCGAATTTGTGAAAGAATTTTGGTGATTTACAATTTTTGATGTCTTGAAATAATAAGTAAGTTTGTATAGTTATTTCTTCAAAATGTGTGGTTTTTTCGTTATAGTTTATGAGTTTGTTAATTTTAGATGAAAAACTAAAAGAAAGAGTTGCTTACATTATTTCTGTGAAGTTTCGTTAGCGATTTTCTGTGACGCCCCATTTTTAGGACGCTGAGCACAGATGCTCACATGATTTTACAGGAACTGTTTGTGCACATTTTTTAAGTTATATATGACACATTTTTTTGTTACGCTTTCTTTTTTCGTCTTTTATAATATATTATGGGGTTACTGACCGATGAAATCAGAATGGGGGATGTTATCGAATTAGTATGAATCGTAAAAAGGGGTACTGACAGCTGCTGAGGGGGACTTTGACCGTCCCAGTTAACAATGCTTTTCAGTTTCTAAACTGTCTCCTGATGGTCAGTAGAATCCAGAAATAGAAGGCCATATAGTTATATCCAGCCCAACTAAAATAAGATGTCGAGAATGCCATAAAAATACCCTCGAAAAGTGCAGAAAATGCGATGTTGGCTGTCACATAAACTGTTTTGAGTCTTTTCATTCTCAATTTTGTTTATATTTAAAAACAATTAAGTACTAAGTCATATAAATTGAATTTACATATTTGCTTTTTGAAACTGATGTCATAATTTTTATTACTTTAGCCACTTAATACATTTTTGTGCTCTCTAGTGGCCAGCGCCCCAATTTTGAGGCGGTAATTATCTCAAAAACGACGAGAGATATAAAAAAAATACCTAAAGCACTTGGTAATGGGGGTCTCATAGCAAACCACGGTTGCTTTGTTTCCTTCAAAAATATGATTGGAAAAATCGATTTTATAATACGGCTGCTTGAATTAACTTGCGCTCGTCTCGATTGTAAGGCCGGAAGGCGGTTCTATTGGCTGCGATCACGTTAATTATTTTTTTTTCTTTATTGATTGGGTATACGTATAAAATAATACACATCTAGGACTGCCATCAAACTTGTACAAAGGATAGCCACCCTTACAGTATTTAGATTACAGTTCTGCCAATCTGACAACAATCGACCACGATTGAGAAATACATACGTGTCTAACTGTTCGTAATCAGTGCATTCATCTAAATATTTATAATCAGTATATTCATCTTCAAGTTCACTTGTGTTGCCTTCAATGCCACCCTCTGGCTTATCCTGCTTTTGCCTGAGCGACAATATGACTAGAGTCGATTACATTCTCATAAGGCCTAAGTGTTAATTGACAATTCTCAACATTAGTAATCTCAAAGCGGTCGTGCCCTAACTTTTTCTTTACTGCAGAAGGACCTCTATACTTAGTTAACTTAATTTCCACTAAGTCTCCTTCCTCAAATTGTTTTGCTGACTTATGATGGCTATTAAAAAAGTTGAAGTCCTGCAACGCTATATACAATCAAACCTCATTTTATGCGGTAGATAGGTACCGTACAAAAAAAATATTTTCCAAAATTCAAAAATATCTACAAAACGTTGTTTTGCAATATTTTGAAAAAAAATTTTTTTTGTGCGATGGAGAGGAACCGCACAAAAAAAGTCTCTGAAAAAAAAGAATAAATCTACAAAATTTCGTAGTTCCTGTTTCCAAACAAAATAAATATATAAATAAACAATTTAATTTATCGCAAAAATCTCTAATAAATGAGTAATGTCCGTAGCAGTATATAAAGATATAAGTTACTGGTTTGAAATATAAAAAACCTAATTAGTATGGTGGTTACCAGTGATCGGAGTCTAAATATCGTGTACTTTCGCTACAAACTGGTTCGTTGTCACTTGAGTAAATTTAAGTTGATTTACTTTGTGTTGTCATATAGTCGGTGATAAGTTTTTGCGATGATGGTTGCTTCGTCAGTTGTTTATAAATTTGGCAATAGCCGGACATACACAAGCTCCTTTTGAAATTTTAAACTTCTTTCCGAATTCTAATCTATTTTATTAAAATGTGTTTCCAATTTTTTGGAAAGCTGAAGCCCTTCATATATTTTCTCCGCAGTCAAACATTCCGGTTCTTGTAAGTCTTCGTGTTGCCTTAAATTATTGATAAAATCCTTATCAGTCATTGCCTCGTCTGCAATGATTTCGCCAAGACCGCTTTCGTTAAAAGAGTCGAAACCTTCTCCGGTAATCTTCCGTGCTAGCTCAATGATTTCGGATTATAGGGTAGAAATATTTTCATTAACATTTCTATTAATTACACATTCCGGCCAGATCGCTTTCCAGCACGAGGTCAAAGTCTGCTGTTTTATTTGGCGAATTGCAACAGTGGCGTGGTTTATACAGTCAAGAATGGAAAACTTTTTCCAAACTTTTATAAGTCTTCTACCATCACATTCTAGTTTTTCCAAAACGTGACTAAAAGTTAATTTCAAGTAATATTTGTTGAAGGTTGCTATTATTCCTTGATCCAATGGTTGTATTAAGCTGGTCGTAGAAGGTGGTAAAAACAGTATTTTAACATTGGGGTGCTCTATGTAAGGATGACTTGGTGCATTGTCAACAATAAGCAACAGATTGAATGGAAGTCCTCTTTCTGTTACATATTTTTCAACTTCCGGTACAAAGCAATCATAGAACCATGTTGTAAAAACAACAGAAGTAACCCATGCCTTTTTATTAGCCATAAAATGTAATGGAAGGTCATTTATATTTATGCCTTTAAGCGCACGTGGATGCAAAGCTTTGCATTACTGCAAAAGAAGGAATGTAACTCGATCTTTAGCTGCCTTGAATCCACTTGCAGATTTTTCAGACTTGACGATGAAGGTTCGACATGGCATCTTTTTCCAAAATAACCCAGTTTCATTGCATTAAATACTTGATCTGGGCAATATCCACCTACAGCAACAATTTTTGATAGCCCTTCAGAGTAGTTTTTTGGGGAAGTTTCATCGGCGGATGCTGCTTCCCCTTGTAATTTGACACTGTGAAGTGAGTATCGCCGTAAAAATCCATTAAGCCACCCATTGCTGGCAGAAAAATGTTGATTCTGAAATCGTGATGAGGATGTAGACGGTTCTGAATCTTTCAGCATGTTGAAAAATTGTTTAGCTTTCTCCTTAATTTAATATCCGACAATAGGAACTCCTTTTCGGGTTGTGTCGTTAATCCAAATGATGAGAGCTTTCTCCGTCTTTCAAGTATTGTTGTTTTTGTTTCTTATGTAATAGTTTTACTTTTAACTTCCTTTTTTAATGAATTATCTATCATAAGCGAGAAATTGTAACTTCTTCTTCTTTAAATGGTCATCTAACCGCCCGGGCGATTTTGACCGTCCAACATAGTTCGCCAGTCGTTTCTTCGTTGCGCCAACTGGCGCCAATTGGAAACACCGCGGGATCGCAAATCGGTCTCCACTTGGTCCTTCCATCGGAGTGGTGGTCTCCCTCTTCCTCTGCTTCCACCGGCGGGTGCCGATAAGAATACCTTCTGGGCTGGAGCATCTTCGCTCATTCGCACTACGTGGCCTAGCCAGCGAAGGCGCTGTGTTTTAATTCGCTGAACTATGTCGGCGTCTGCGTAAAGTTCATACAGCTCATCATTAAATCTTCTTCGGTACTCGCCGTCGCCAACGCGTAGAGGTCCACAAATCTTTCGAAGAACCTTTCTCTCGAATACTCCCAGATGTTGTTAGTGTCCACGCTTCTGCACCATATAGCAGGACGGGTGCGATGAGTGACTTGTAGAGTGTTATTTTCGTTCGTCGAGAGAGGACTTTACTTTTCAATTGCCTACTCAGTCCGAAGTAGCATTTGTTTGCAAGAGTGATTCTTCGTCGGATTTCTAGGCTAACATTATTGTTGGTATTAATGCTGGTTCCCAGGTAAACAAAGTCCTTTACTATTTCGAAATTATTGCTGCCAACAGTGGCTTGGTTGCCAAGGCGCGAATGCGCTGACTCTTTGCATTATGACAGAAGGTACTTCGTTTTGCCCTCGTTCACCACCAATCCCATTTTCTCTGCTTCTTTTTCTAATTTGGAGTAAGCAGAAGTTACGGCGCGGCTGTTAAGGCCAATGATATCAATATCGTCAGCATATGCCAACAGTTGCACGCTTTTATAAAATATTGTTCCAGCGCGGTTAAGTTCTGCAGCTTGTATTATTTTCTCCAGCATTAAATTAAAGAAATCGCACGATAGGGGGTCACCCTGTCTGAAACCTCGTTTAGTTTCGAACGGCTCGGAGAGGTACTTCCCAATTCTGACCGAGCTGGTGGTGTTGCTCAAGGTCATGTTGCATAGCCGTATAAGTTTTGCGGGGAAACCAAATTCAGACAAAGCGGCATATAGGCAGCTCCTTTTCGTGCTATCGAAAGCGGCTTTAAAATCAACAAAGAGATGATGTGTGTCGATTCTTTTTTCACGGGTTTTTTCCAAGATTTGGCGTATTGTAAAAATCTGGTCGATGGTAGATTTACCAGGTCTGAAGCCACACTGATAAGGTCCAATCAGTCTGTTCACATCTGGCTTCAGTATTTCGCACAATACGCTTGATAGGACCTTATATGCGATATTCAAAAGGCTGATTCCGCGATAGTTGGCGCAGTTTGCAGGATCGCCCTTCTTGTGGATTGGGCAGAGAACACTTAGATTCCAATCTTCAGGCATGCATTCATCCGACCAAATTCTGCATAGAAGCTGATGCATGCGCCTTACCTCCGTGTTTGAATAGCTCAGCAGGCAAACCATCAGCGCCAGCTGCTTTATTGTTTTTCAATCGGGATATTGCTATTCGCACCTCATTGTCATTGTAGTCGGGTTGTGGAACGTCAATTCCATCATCTTCGATTGTGGGCTCGGGTTCGGCATCTTCTCTGGTTTCTTGCTTAGTATCTCCATTTAAAAGGGCAGAAAAGTGATCCCTCCATATTCTGAGTGTTCTCTGAACATCGGTCACCAGGTCGCCGTTCTCATTCTTACAGGAGTTTGCCCCGGGTTTGAAACCTTCTGTCATTCGCCGAATTTTTTGATAGAATTTTCGGGCATTATTCCCGTTGGCCAGCATCTCAAGCTCCTTTATTTCACGCTTTTCTGCCTATCTTTTTTTCGCCCGGAAAAGCCGCCTCGCTTCCCTCTTCAACTCGCGGTAGTGTTCACACACACTCCTCGTTGCATTCGATCTCAGCGTTGCCTTGTAGGCTTCGTCCTTTCTTTTCGTTGCAGCGCGGCACTCTTCTTCATCATACCAGTTGTTTCTTCGCGTTCGCCGGAATCCAATTACTTCTTCGGCTGCGGTACGGAGTGCTCCTGAGATATGATCCCACTGCTCATGCATTCCACCAGGTTGAATTGTGCTTACTTATAATAAAAAAAAGTAAGTGTGAAATTGTAACTTACTTATAATAAAAAAAAGAGGTAAATAATATAATTTAAAAACTCGGATAAGCCTAAGTTAAAGTTAAAGGCCAATACCTTACTAAAATTGCTTACAGTAAAATGTTTAGGGAATTTGGTATACGCATTGTAAGAACAAAAACTATACAAACCCGTTAGCACTGACCTAACGTTTCAGTAAATTTGTGTCATTAAATTACCGCGCAAAAGAAGGATCGCACAAAACAAGACGCATAAAAAAAGAAATTCGCACACAAAAAAATCGCATAGAAAAAGTGCGCATAAAAAGAGGTTTGACTGTACATCATGCATATGCTCTGTTAATTCATGATAGATAAACCGATTTAAGAATTTTTATTTCGAGAGAACGCTGTCAAAATGTACATTTTTTATAACATCTGTCATAAAAATGAAAAATATAGCTAATGGTGTTTGTTGATAAATTCTGATTGGTTTACAGTATTTCCTTTCCGCCTGCCGATTATTATCAGGGGCACCGTACCAATCACTGTGCTCAACTGGCTTAGTCAACTTCGCCAACAAGGCCTTGCGAACCCTGTTTGTTCTTTCCACTTGCCAGTTTGATTGGAGGAAGCAACTGACACTAACACATGTTGTGTATTATACTCGGTCCTATACCTCTTGAATTCCTGGAACACAAAACAAGAACCCCTTTCACTGATGATGCGTCTAATTTAATAAACTTAGTAAATGCGTCCACTAGGCCTAATACATGTTTACGTTTAGAGTGTATTGATGGTAATGGACCAAAAAGAGCGACATGTGATGTGTGGAAGTCCTGAGTGGAACATCACCCTATTTCAAAATATTTTTCAAAAACGCCCCATATCAGAACTTGTTTGAATAACGCTCTATTTCAGAATTTGATTCAAAAAGGCCTATCTCAGAATTTTTTTCAAGAACGCCCCATATTAGAATTTGATTCAAAAACGCCCTATCTCAGCTTAACTTGTATTGAACTTTCGTTCAGATAGGGTGTTTTTGAAACTCGTTTTCAGATAGGGCGTTTTTGAACCAAATTTTGAAATAGGGAGTTATTGAAAAAAAATTTTGAGGCGGGGCGTTCTTCAAAGAAATTCTGAGATAGGGCGTTTTTGAAAAATATTTGGAAATGGGGCGATCTTCCACTCAGCAGTCGATATGCAAAAAGTTGAAACTAAAATTAAAAATTTTAAATGGATTTCGTAAAAAAATTTCTGACTTTCTTAGCTTCTTTTTTTCTTAATTTTAGCCTTTTCTAATCTTTTTTTGTGCCTATTTAGCCTCTTTTTTTCACCTGGTCACACTGGTCACAATGCCAAAGATGACTTGACATGAGACTTCGTTTTACTCTCTCACTTTTTCTATCTCACCGACTATTTATTTGGCCTTGTTGTCAGCATAGAGTCAAAATAAATCCCGCTTCACCGAAGGCCGGACCAAGACAACGAAAAAAGTACATCTAAACATATATTTTTCTTTATTTATGTGTGGACTTACTTTTCTTTATCGTATTTTTTAAAAATAAGTTGCAAAAAATTAATTTATCGCTACATAAGTCTAATTAAATACAAAACCTTCGAAATCCCTAAAATGTATTTTAAAAAATACCCATAATCAGTTTTATTCATTTTTCATGGAGTGACACCAATGACAAATGTTATAAAAAATGCTCATTTTGCCTGCGTTCTCTCAAAACAATTTCTTGGTATTTTGCCGAACTTTTTTTTTAAATACAGGGTGTTTTTTTTACAGGTTTGTTTTTCGAATAGAGATAAAACTGGCATTTTGTGGTCAAATCTGGCAACTCTAATGTCATTTATGTTCAGTTTGGTTTGCCATTTCATCATGAACAGGTTGACAAAAGAACAACGCTTGCAAATCGTGCAAATTTATTTCGAAAATAATGGTTCAGTTCGCGAAGTTTACCGTGAGCTCCGTCCATTTTATGGTCGACATAATCGTCCATCAGAGCAATTAATTCGGTTAACCATGGATCGTTTTCGCACTACGTTTACTCTATGTGATAATACGCATCCGCAGAGACGTCGAACAGTGCGCACCGAAGAAACAATTGCCGCTGTAGAGCAAAGTGTTGAAGAGGACCCGAATGAATCGATTCGCCACCGTGCACAGCAATTGGAGCTTTGTCCATCAACTTTATGGAAGATTTTGCGCAAAGATCTTGGCTTGCGACCTTACAAGATCCAGCTTGTGCAAGAATTAAAGCCGCGAGCATGCAATGCGTCGTGATTTTGGTGAATGGGCCGAAAATGAGATTGATTTCGATGCTGATTTTCATCGCAAAATTTTGTTCAGTGATGAGGCTCATTTTTGGTTGAATGGCTACGTCAACAAGCAAAATTGCCGCATTTGGAGTGAAGAGAATCCACATGAGACCCTTGAAACGCCATTACATCCACAAAAACTGACTGTTTGGTGTGCTCTATGGGCTGGTGGAGTCATTGGGCCATACTTCTTCCGCAATAATGCTGGAGAGGCAGCTACCGTTAATGGAGACCGGTATAGAGCCATGATAACCGACTATTTTGTTCCCGAATTGGATGGCATGAATGTGGATGAGTTGTGGTTCCAATGAGACGGCGCTACATGCCACACAGCGCACGTCACAATCGATTTATTGAAGGAAACATTCGATGAGCGCATAATTTCGCGGAATGGACCTGTCAATTGGCCACCAAGGTCGCGTGATTTGACACCATTGGATTATTTTCTTTGGGGATATGTGAAGTCGCTCGTCTACACCAACAAACCAGAAACGTTAGGGGAATTGGAAGCCAACATTCGTGGCGTTATTGCCGACATACGGCCCCATATGCTCGAAAAAGTGGTTGAAAATTGGACCTATAGAATTGGCTTTATTCGAGCCAGCCGCGGCGGCCACATGCCCGAAATCATATTTAAACATTAATGGCATAAAATTATCCTTCCAATAAAGCCAAATTGATGGACCTTAAAACGATTTTCTTGTGTTTTATTTCAATTCGAAGTTCTATACCCCTCAAAAAAACACCCTTTATGTATTTAATGTGTCAATTATGGGAATAGAAGTATTTACTCGAAACTTTTCCTTCCGTCTCAATTTCAAAAAAAGTGATGCGGGTGGTGTGAACTCTTTATTTTCAAATTGGTCTTTGTCAGCATCTGGGGTTTCTTTTAGCAGCCTTTTCGATCTGATAAAATTATTGCATGCGTTATTAACATAACTTATCAGAGATACGTAAAGTCCATAGCCATAGTGCTGTTCAGTAAACTTAGACTTGTTTTGTTCATAATTCCCAAAAGATCATTCCGTAGTGGTCTCAAGATCTTCCATTTTTTTTGTTAGGCTCATATACATATATGTAAGTGCATAAGTACACTCCAATCGTAGCTGTAGCTGTGTTGGCAACGCCAAAGCAATTCAATTCAAAGAATGTCGTTATAATTCTTAGTGTTTTGGATTGTTGTTGGGATCCCATAAGAGCCTAATAACGCTTTACGCTTCCTTTATTTTGCCACCGTAAACATAAAAAGTACATAAGCTTAGGAATAACTTTAATAGTTTGATTTTCTGCTGTACCTCTTTTTTGGAAAAAAAGTGTAATGCGCTCGACAAAAATGTTCTGAGAATAAATGTGAGGCCCCGAGGATGGGGGTCTGGGCACTGGCCCCGTGTGCCCTCATGATAAAGACGATCCCATTGCGCCTTCAACCAAAATAAAGAAAGAATATCAAAATATTGAACTTGTTCTAGAAAATATCAAATATAACGAACACAAATAGAGCATTTGTGTGGTTATAAAGATGGTTAACTTCTTAGGAGAAAAAAGGGATACACCAAATGCCCCTGTTTTTTGTGGGATAGTCGTGCCAAACACCAACATTAGAAAAAAAGAACAGGCCTGTTCGTAAGATGTTGGGAATGGGAAAGCAGAATGTAATAATCCCCCTTTGGTTACAAGATATAATGAAACAATTTGTGAATGCATTAGATAAAGATAGGCAATGGTTTCTTTATAAAACGGGAAAATTGCAATTGTTGAAGTTACTAAGAACTTTCTTGGAAATCACAAGTTAAGTAGCTATTCTGAAATTGTCAACAACACTTAGGATGTAACATGGGATCAGCATATGTACATCCTGCTACGCCTATGCGGGTATAAAAAAGTTACATGTCATTGAAAACAGAATTAACAGGAGATTGTTCCGAAATAATTTCTTCAGAATCTGCTTTTTGACTTGAACACCAAAGTGTTTGTTTAATATTTTCAACATTATAAGTACCTCAAAACTTATCACAGGAAGCAAATGAAGAGCTGGACAAATGCTACATTTTGCGGTTTATAAACTTACTAAATAGCATTACTACGCTTATTTCATCCTTGTTGTTCGCACTTTAGAGTCCTGGTACCTAACCTCCGCCAACATACCAAATACGAAAATGTATCAAATGCCACCGAAAGCAAATATGTGATAATTATGACAGCAAAGAAAGCTACTATGCGTTCCTGGGTAGTTATGCAAATTATGCCATTGTTGAACACCAGCAACGCACGCCCAAGTGCTTGGTATTCGTTAGTTCTCTCAGAAGCAGCTCTTCATATTGGAACACAAAAATTCCTTTGGTTGTCCCTTAATCATCAGCGCCAATAAGCCAATGATCACATACCCACAGACATCTGCACCCAGCAGTCGAAGGAACCAATTGTTAACTACCTCATAACTATTATGGGGTTTCCGCCTACTTTCGATACAAAATTGGAATATCTTGATCGAATCTTAATAAACTTCGCGTTGATGTATGGACTTCAAACTTGCAATTTTACCAAAACATAATAAATACTACACATTTAGAAAATTTAAAAATCGTGTCATCGATTTATAGAGTAACTTTTTGTTGAGCTATGGACTTGAAACTTAAAATATATTTTTGTGCCGAGTGATAATGCATCACAAGTTAGAAAATGGAATATTTAGAACAGGGAATCCATATTCGAGTGTTAAGTAACTTTCAAATAACTATACACAAAGACTAAGCTGAAAGGAAGATAATATATAAAAATACAATATCGGCAAAATATTTAAAGACTGCCTTATATAAGTAAAGAAACTACCTTAAAAGATATAGGGGTCTTCAGCTTTTCGGACGGAACTGCCGACGGGGGAAGGTAAAATATCATGAGAGAATTCAATCGATTTGGCTGTGAGTTTCGATAAAGTTGATAGAGATTAAAATTTTTCCCCGCCGGCAGTTCCGCCGGAATAACTGATAGACCCCATAGTTTAGAGTAATTAGAAATAGAACGATGTTGTAAAAAAATGCTACTTCGGACTGAGTAGCCAATTCAGAAGTAAAGCCCTCCCTCGACGAACTCTAAGGGCCATTTTCACCGTGGCGAGTTAACTTCCGTGACAAAACTGGTCTCTTTGTCACTACATCTAGTGTATATGGAAAATTCTTTATTTGCTATGTAGAATTTTTCCTGGCTGCTTTGGTAATTCACTGCGGGGAATATGTTCGTACATAGGTACATATAAGACTGCGTCAAAAAAAATAATTGTGTTTTTTTTAAATATATGTATTGATATTATTTTCCATAAGTGTGAAAAAATACTGTAAAAGTTTCAGATATTAGCGGATTTTTTTTTCGTTAGCTTATAGCTGTGTACGTAATTAAATTCCCCACAAAAAAGTTGCTTTTTTGTCAGGTAGGTTACACCAGAAATCAATAAAGAAGACAGATAAATACAAATAATTAAAGGGAATGGAGTGCTGAATCGAAATTTGGCGTTAGATGAGATCAGTCTTAAAAAATCTAAAGTATCAACGATAGACCTCCACTAGTTAATATTAAGTTCTAAATTTTTACAATATTTTTTTTTGCCCAGGCTAGTAAATGTGTACATATGAACACAAAACAATTTATATGCATGTGTTGATTCATTCATCTTCGACTCATCATTGTAAATGTCAGGATCGATGTCGATATGCACTTCGAAAAATTGGGAGTTCAATTTTATTAGTTGCGTAGAAAGCAACGTATGTATGAAGTATGACTTAAATTTAGCTGCATCTCTTTGGCACACTTTTATATGGGCTATCTAACAAAAACGCAAATAACTATGACTATGACTACAACCCATTGACTTCTACAGTTTTTTTTAACCCATCACGGTCTGACATTCACCTCACTATTACTCAGTATACTTGTATGAGTGAAGCTTTCTAAGTGGTTATTTGCTTTAGTTGAATCATAATTCTTCATTTTAAGCTGAATAAGTATTGAATTACTTACTTTAGGGTTATTTAATTTAAAGCTAAAGTAAAAGGTAGGAATTAAGGAGTATATAACTTAACTATACAAAAGGATTTTTTTTTTCAAAATCTAAAATGTCGAATCCATTCCATTAATTACATAAGCACGTAATTATAGTCTTTGATTAAAACGTGTTTAAAAAATCATTTAAAATGCTGGGCTATTCAAGTCATATTAAACGATTTTAGCTGAAATGAACTGAAAGAAATTTTGAATGAATTAATCAATTGGCTTTTTCGAGTTTAAGACCGGTTTTCTTATTTTTGCAAAATATCCGCTTTTAAATTTTTTGTATGAATGTTACATTATAAACAGAAAAATGTCAAAAGCATTAAAAACAAACCACATAGCTATTCGGAATTGTGTAGGATACTAGCAGTACAATGAATATCGCTCAGATGGCCTAGTAATAGGCGAGCAACGCCAAAAGTTCGTTGATAAGTGAAGTTTCCGAAATAAATATTTCCCCATACTATGGTGCTTGTTTCTAATTTTTTTCGGAAAGTTGCAATATAAAAACAGAAACACAAATTTTTGGTTTTTCTTGTCAAAACCAGAGTTGCCTGAAACTCGTTTTCATAAAATTTCTTTGAAACTGCGTACTGCACACACAATTTTTCCTGAGCTTTTTTTATTTGCTATTTAATATGGAAAGTTTGGTTTTTTTAACTGCATACAGAGCTTTAATTTCTTACGGAAACAGAAAAGGTGAGTGGACGTCATTATGACGTCAAATTGAATATATCAGTGGAAGTGATCGATCGAATAGAGTAAGAGAAACGGAGTACTGGTATTTATAACATCTGCCTTGTCTAACTGATATCTCGAAAAAAAATCATTTTCCTCCGTTTAGAAAGGATCATGCCCCGTCCTGTACTTTTTGCGTTTGTGGTATAGTTTCTATATTGCATCATTTGTTCTCGTCGTTTTAAAATTAAAACTCCTGTGTAGACATGAAATGTATTTTAAGTTAACTATAATAGACTCAAAAAGATGTTTGTTTTCCAATCATGTTTAAGTTGGCTTATTGTTTAATGTTTATCAAGCAATACATTTTTTGACGTGCAACTTTAGAAGGATGTGGACATGAAACGGAAATGTACCTACATTTGAACTTACATATGTGTATATTAAGGTGGCAAAGCCAACGCAACATCATGTTCCGTCACTCAATTTAGAGCCTGGCACTTCTGTCGGTTTTCACAAAGCGCGCAAAATATTCCATCACTAGCTTGACGAATCATCCATTTATGACATTAGAATAAGCGCACGTTGCCTATACTGCTCTGTCCATTATCAAAAGCGCGCACATACCACACGTCCATAAAGTGCAATCCTTGTGCCGAAACCTGGGAATTCCTCATTGGAAAATTTGAATACGAGCATCGACAATAAAGTGGATGATGGTAAGAACCATAAGCTAGTGAATGCTTTATATTTTGTTGCTTGCACGTGTTTCAGTTGTCACCTTTAGAAGCATTCCTACCCTATTGTTGTTGTTGTACAGCAGCCTCTTCGCTGCGTTATTAAATGCGATTCAACAAATTTTAATTTTGGTGGTTTCGATTTTATGGCTCGTTGGCCCTCCCCCCATTTTATATCTTGCGCATTCCAACCGTCATCAATAAGATTTTCAGGTCAAAACAATAAACATACATACAAATGAACATGCGTGTATACGATATTGAAAAACTACGTATTAGATTCCTCAAAAGGAGACCCAAGAAAAATTAAACTAAACTTTTTCCAGAATCCTGAGCATAAGTTTTAAGAGGGAGTTAAAGCTTCTGAAAACCCTAACTAACCATACTTAACTTAGTGTGTTTGAGGTTTCAGGAAGATATGTAATCAACAGTACATCATTAATTCCTTCGATTGTAGGAGTACAAGACTGCTTTTCGTCATTTCGGGAACTGTAATATACGCAATTTGGTGTTACGGCACCCTTGAGCACTTTAGACGGCCAAATGCGATCAAAATTTTGCACATTTCTCAAGGGCAGATGACAATGCAATACTTTGACATGTTTAATTAAAACGTTGTAGACCTATCAATGGCCAATAGAAATACAAGAGATGCTGTACTAGCCCGATTTAATGTGGAACCTCTTAGGTCATCCCATCCCTTCCATAAAGAAGTAGAAGATTGGCAATGAGAGGTATCATATCCGTAGATCAAGCAGTCGTTACACTTTGTGGAATTTATGGGTATATTTGAGTCTTGTATCTCTGGAGGATCCCATGTCCAGGTTAGGATCGCCGGGATTAATAATTTTCGCACCTTTCAAGTAAAAATAAATAAAACTTTAAAAACACGAAATAAAAAGCAAAAAATAAATATAGTTTAAAACAAGGAAAGGGCTGTCTTCAACTGTGCCGAAGACTTTATACATTTCATGAATACGCATCACGGCTTTAAGTATCCGATCCTTACTTACAATTAGTATAAACTCTGAAAAACTGCTAATTTAAAGATACATAGCCGAAACTTCATCTGTCGGAACAATCGATTGGATGGGAGCTATATGTTCTGTAGGCCCGATCTGGCTACACACTTACATATATAAAAAATACCAAACCTGCAAAATTTTACGTTCCTAGCTTTTTAATTGCAAAATTTATAGCCCAAACCCCATTTATCGAAACTATTGATAATATGGGAGCTATATGGTATGTAGGCCCGATCTGGCTGATTTCCACTACACACATTACATATGAGTCGATACATTTCAATGTCGCTTAAGTCCACTATAAGACAATTTTGGAAAACTGCGATTTTTTATTTTCTTGAAATATACTTTATGTAAGTTTCGCGAAGCTCTATAAACGTTTATATAAGAAAGCGTAAGAGCATTTTGTGAAGAATAAATAATGGAAAATTTAGCCATTTTAAAATAAAAACAGTTTTAACGTTGGACTTATGCAACTTTGAAATACACCACATGGACTTAATTAGTTTTGAAAAAAAAATATGTGGACTTAAGCAACTTTGAAATGCGATGTATCACTTGCAAGGTAGCGGATTTGGCACAGCCTTTTCTCCACATGATTTTTTAGGGCCCTGAAAATGTTATACTTTCTTTAATATGGGGCAGAATGAAATTGTCCTGCGCTATTTTGCTCAGGAAGCTGTAAAATTTTTTATGGAAGTAGTAAATTTCACACGATCGCAGGGATTTGCACTTGTATTTTGATTTTTTTCCATGATTGCACTTCGGTTTTTGTGGGATCCCTTTTGGCGAATACCTAAAGGCATGAATGCAGCCGTAAAGACAAAAACATCATGAGTGATACACTCAGTAGATACCTTAACAATAATAGCAATAACTAATAAAATTCTTACAGTTTCGCCATATTTTTTTGTTGGTTTTACATCTTTTATTAATATTCTCTTTTTTTTTGCTTTGTCCGGTGACAAAATTTGCACATATTCGCTATTTTCTTCCATTTTTATCAAAACACACTCACTTTTAAAGTTTTCAGTTTAAGAAAGTTCGTTGAATATGTCACAATAAAGAATAGCAGAGCCCACCCTGATAGGCTGAAATGGACTTAAGCAGTTTTGATTTACAGGTATACAAGGACTTATTTAACTTTGAAAAAATTGTTAAAACAAAATGCGAATTTTTAGCGTCATTGCCATTAATTAGATATACTTCTATATTTTAAACTATTGATTTGTTAGTGCAGTATATAACGCAACAAAAATCTCAAAAAATTCTACATGTGGACTTAAGCGACTTTGATATGTATCGACTCAATATATAATATATACCAAACTTGTAAAATTGTACAAGAGTTATAGGCTAAAACCCGTTTATCGGAATTGGTCCGATCTTGCTGGTTCCGACAAATGATTAACGTTTTACAAAATGGCGGCCCCTTTGCAAATTTCAGCGAGATATCTCAAAAACTGAGCGACTAATTTTCGTTCAAACAGACAGTCAGACGGACATGGCTAAATCGACTCAGCTCATCGCCCTGATAATTTCGGTAAATTTATTGGTGGTCTTATACTTACAAACATCGGACCAAAGTTATAATACCATTTCATGTTAATAAAAGGTATAAAAACTAAAAAACATGTTTTTTTATAAGTTATGCAAACAGCCGAAGGCTTTATACCCTTTCGGAAAAAGTATCCCGATTTTCACTTTTTGCTGCTTTTTATTTTACAAACTGTGCAGAATTTGACATTCTTACCTAATGAAAGATATGTATATAGACTTAGAAAATAATCGTGTTTATGAAATGTGTAAAGCAATGCTTTTCGAAAAAAAGTGAGAATCTCTGCCCGTAGTGTACTCAGCTCTGATGCGGGACGTGTCGGTTCGACAACTGTTACAATTTTTTTTTTAAAGCATTTCTGCTTTAAAATTTAAACTCTTTTCATATCGCGTATTTTTTCGAAAACCGGCATACTTTTAATTTTAAACCAAATTTGGTTTGGACATACATGTACCCAAAAAAGTTTAAAACTTAGGCAAAAATTTTTAGCCATGTACTTTTACCGATATACGTCCATCTTGTTTAGATCCTTTAAACTAGTATATTGGTATTGAGCCGTTCCATGGCTGGAAGAACTTTTGAATCTCAGATTTTGTTCATACTTGGTCAATTTGTTGTTGTTAGGATGCTTTTGAAGTACTCGTACACCCAAAAGTTTTGCAAAATTTCAATTATTTTGCAAGATATTGCAAATTTAATTTTTTAGCAACTTTTTTTTCAAAAATTTTTATCTCGTTATCTATTAATCGTAGAAAAAAAAGTTGTATGCAAAAATTGTAGGGAAAATATTGAAGTTTATTTGGAAAATTCTTAAAATAAAAAAAAAAATTTTTTTGACTAATTTGTTAAAACAAATATTTTGTGTTGTTGTTTTTTTAATAGAAAGCGAGCACCGATTTTTAAAACAAAATATATATTTTATAGCTTATACTATCCTCTAAAGATTTTGAAAAAACTGGGAAGGTGTTTTTTGATTTTCTCGAGAAATTAATTTTTTAGTTTTGGGTTGTAGGATACGGGTAACGCAATTTTCGTCGCAGCGTTACACAGCCCTCCATAATCGACCTTAAAAGTATTTTTAATGCTTCGCCAGCATTAAGAATAATTTCTGTAATTGTTTTCTATTTGAAAACATTTTAAAAATGTACTAACACTTTTATTTTATACCCATTTCCTCACCACCCAAGGTATAGAGTGCATTTGGCGCATTTAGTTTTATGTGGTATCCCCAGTAGGCCTAATCCACAAGCTCACAAGTTGATTTTGCTCAAAAAAAAGGAAAAATAAAGTTACAAAAAAAATATATTTTAGTTTAATATTAAATTAAAACATTTTAAACTGAAAGGAAGAACTTTCGTCAAGAGTAGCAACTTTCTTACATTGAATTTTGTTATTTTCAATTGGAATAATGGAATGAAAACTTCGTGTACCCGAAACCGTTTTGCATTTTGCGAATCGTTTCGATAAGAACAGTTTTACTTCTTTATGCTCATCTTTGGTACAAAAGTCAAAAGTAATCGTGTCAAATTTGTTCTTCACTAGTTCAAAAAATGCTTGAGGGGAAGAAATCGGCACTGTATCAGGTCTTCGTAAACTTTCACGTCTAACATACCTTTTTATTGTGCCACCAATTGCGTCGCAAGCATTTTTTCCATGAGAGGTTGCAAAAAAATACCACTCGGCTTTTATTCCAAAATCTTCATAATGATAAACCAAATTTATAAAATATTTTTTATTCTTGTACTGAGATGCTGCTCCATCCGAAAAATAAAAAATTTTATTGACTTTGTGAGAGTTATACTTTGCTTTTAACCAGGTAATTAATTTTTTTTGAAAAAGATAAACCGCTTCTGTATTATGTTCAGTTTCTTCCGAGATTAAAACAAAACTTTCAAATTTTAAATTGTTATAATCATCTGAGTCGGATCGATAAATTACAAAAGGGTGAATTGTTGTTTGACTATTATTCCAATGATGACTTTATTTCGGTGGCACTTTGAATTATAAATTAAAAATTTTTAGAAAAATCTCCAACTACAATTAATTCTCCTTCTTTTAAATTTGCTTTAAGGTTTTTAAAAATTGACTCTGTTCTTTAGCAATGAAATTGTGGACTAGGAGAACGTATGCTTCTTTACTCATCTCCTGGACAAAGGTTTCCGTTTCTTCAGTCACTGATTCTATGGTAGTACGATCGGTATTGGTCCATTGTTAATAATTAATATTAATAATATTCTTCTTGTTGAGAGCTTCTTTTATTTCGGTAGCAATTTCGCTAAAACCAGGACAAATGTTACATTCCTTGAAATAACAGTTTATACTGGGTTCACTGCAAATCATAGAATTTCTGATACAAACAAAAGCTTGCTGCTATAATATTTATACATAAATGTAAAGTAGAAAGTAACAAAGTTCCTAAATTGCTTGGGTGGTGAGGAAATGGGTATAAAATAAAAGTGTTAATACATTTTTAAAATGTCTTCAAATAGAAAACAATTACAAAAAGTATTCTTAATGCTGGCGAAGCATTAAAAACACTTTTAAGGTCGATTAAGGAGGGCTGTGTAACGCTGCGACGAAAATTGCGTTGCCCGTATCCTACAACCCAAAATTAAAAAATTTATTTCTCGAGAAAATCAAAAAACACCTTCCCAATTTTTTCAAAATCTTTAGAGGATAGCATAAGCTATAAAATATATATGTTTTTTTAAAAATCGGAGTTCGCTTTCTATTAAAAAAACAACAATAAAAAATATTTTTTTTAACAAATTAGTCAAACAATTTTTTCTTTTTATTTTAAAAATTTTCCAAGTAAACTTCAATATTTTCTCTACAGTTTTTGCATACAACTTTTTTTTCTACGATGAATAGATAACGAGATAAAAATTTTTGAAAAAAAAGTTGCTAAAAAATTAAATTTGCAATATCTTGCAAAATAATTGAAATTTTGCAAAACTTTTGGATGCCCTTCAAAAGCATCCTAACCACAACAAATTCACCAAGTACGAACAAAATTTGAGATTCAAAAGTTCTTCCAGCCATGGAACGCCTCTATTTGATTTGCTTGCTCCTCCACAACCCTCAATTTGTTTGTCCCATAATCTCCATCAATCTTTGCCTATATAACTGCTTGAGACTGCGGTGAAATTTGTCGGCTCTTAGCCACGACTAATCCATTCTACTGACTACGGACGTACTTCTTTTGGCACATCCATATTCTTATAGTTCATGATTTTGTTGTGCATGTCGATCTTTATACCTTTATTTCGCTGTTCTTGAAGCCTATGCTTGACTATCATTTCGTGAATCCATCTTAGGATGTTGTCCGCTGAGTTTCCACACCATGATGGACTTTGTGGCCCTACCTGTCATGTTTTCGAAATGCTGCCTCCATAAAAGCTTGTTGTCAAAAGTTAACTTCAAGCACTTCAGCTACAGATTCAAATCTTAAAGTTGTCGTTGAACTTTTGTAAAAAAGGGGTAATGAAATATTCGGACATTTCAACAATAGCCAAATAAATGTATTAATTGGTTTTCCTTCTACCACTTGCCGTCGTTTTCCTTCAAAATTATAAAATGTTTACTATTTTAAGAATTTCGCCTAAATATCTAGGATAATTTGAAGGTTTGTATACATCGGAAAGTTTTAAAAATATACTTGTTCAGGGTATTGTGTTGAAAAAAAAAACTTTTGATGTTAGCAATAAGAAACAGAAGAAATATCAATTTATTGACTTGTTTTTTATTCTTCTAGCATTTATTTCAATACTATAAGTTGAATGGCTGTTAGCCAGTTAAAGTAATAAATACGTCAAGCCTTATATTCTCTTGGTTGGCCTTTTCATTGTTTAAACCAATAAAATGTAATTTTATAACTTGTATGCACAATTTGTGCAAAGGGAATAGTGACCCCTGTGATACCCTATGATACTATTTTTTCCACACGCTACTACAATGCACTAACAGTGTCCAAACCGGCGCATGTGCAGAACCATTTAAACAGTTTGAAGTAATAATGCTTGACAGAATTTCAACACATTACGCAGATAAGATAGTAGCAATATATATATAAGTATTATATATATGGTTTCGGGTGAGGTAAATAAAACTAACGCAAATAAAATGAAAGTTGGACCAATTTGTCCCGATTGTAGGGAAAGAGGGCACATTGCTGGGAACTGTGCGAAACCAAGAAGGAAGAGTGAGCAAAAACAAGTTGATCGTGCACGTCAGATATCCAGTGAAGAGCAGGAGAAAATGTACAAAGTGAAACTTGCCGACAGAAAACTGTGCATGGAATTTTATAAAGAAATTTCAATTATAGGTTCATCGGAGGTGAAGTGTAAGGCACTCATTGATTCGGGTAGCAGCAAATCCTTGGTGAAGCGGTCGATTGCAGAAAAGTGTGGTTCATGTGTCATTGCATGCAATCAAAAACTATTTGGCTTTGCGGGTGCTTAAGTTGTTTTCCACGGAAAGATATTAGCACGTGCGGTTGAGTTATTAACCATAAATGATGCGGTGATGATGCATGATGCTTTTATTGGACTCGACTTGCTTGCTAAAGGAAAGCCTGTGATTGAGGGGCGCGCATGCAGCGTTATGGCGATAAGTAGTGATGTGTTATATGTTGATACATCCTTGAAGGAAAAAATTTAGTTGATATAGTAACAGCATATGCGCACTTCTTCGGAGAAAAGTTTCCCGAATTAGGGAAGTCCAAAACATTTAAGATGGACATTAAGTTAACGTCTGAGAGGCACATAGTTAAAAAGCCGTGTAATATTCTTATCACGAAGCATCGCGTAGTTGAGAAAATAATTGAAGGAACGTTGCATTTAGGCATTATCAGAAGAGCCAATTCACTGTATGCATCACCTGTGGTGCTAGTGCGTAAGCAAAATGTCGTGCTGTGCGTAGATTTCCGTGGACTGAATGGAGGGTGGGGCCGTGTGTGGAAGTCTACGCAAGTGGGAAAATGTGCTGATCGCCATTCACCTGGGAATGGAAAGAGCGATTCTTCTGCATGCGGTTCAAACAATAATTATTTTCGTTTGATAGTGGCGAGTAGTTTATTTCATACTTTTACACACTTTAAACGCAAAGATTTTGCTTTCATGTCTTCTACATATATTAATAATGAAATACTTTTCGTCGATTAGCGCGGACATGTTTTTCTCGCTCCGTGTCAATTTATTTCTAACTGCTTTTTTATTGCTAATTGTATTTCCCAACATGGGCTTAAATATAAAATCTTTAATGCGATATATGATCTTGATAAAAGTAGGAGTGTTTTATTTGAGTTTGTTGACTCTGAGTGTGATGGCTCTGTTTGAAACCAAACGTGTGACAAGTCAAGAAACAAAAGTCAAAACTACCCTACAAAAAATGAGATTAGAGTAGGATGGATCAGGGATGAGTCGCAAAGGAGAATGCGATCAATGCAAGTTTTGATCTTTTTGTATGGGTTGGAGTGATCCCTTTTGTTTGAGCAAGTCCTATTAAGAGACTAATTGGTTCCTTTCATGCCCAAACGGGTAGTGTCGGACAGATTCCCTTTGTTCCCCTAAGGATACGGTCGAACAAGTTTACTTTCAACACCTAAAAGTAGGCTACAGAAATGGCTTAATAATGATCCCTGTTATACATTTTTCGTGAGTATCTACAATGTACAGACATCGACCTGTTACCATTTTATTATATGAAGAGATAAACACGCATTATATTACTCTGGCAGCAATAGCGCCCGGTGCATCATGACACCCCATGCACCCCCCCTCACTACCCGGCTGGCTGGTTGATGTCCTGGTAAATGTAAAAGCTGACATAACCGCCATACAAGAGATGAGATTTAAGGGGAAAGGTAACAATACCATTACACCTTGCGACATTTACTGGAGTGGTCATGCAAGCCATCACAGTTTCGGTGTCGGATTTGTCGTTGGAGAGAGACTTAACAAACAAGTACTGTCGTTCACACCTGTGAACGAGCGACTCGCCTTGATCCGTATAAAGGCCAAATTTTTAAACATGTCATTCATCTGCGACGGAGGATAAGCACATATGAGCGGTGTCCCCGACATGATCTCAAAGTCTTGCTGGCCGACTTTAACGCCACGGTGGGCAAAGAAGGTGTCTTTTGACAGTCGGACAATTCAGTCTCCACGATGAGACTTCGTCAAATGGATACAGGCTGCTTAACTTTGCCTGTGGCCGAAACATGCTCTTATCCAGCACTAGGTTTATGCACAAGAAGATACATCAAGCTACGTGGCTGTCCCTTGATCTAAGAACACACAATCAGATTAACCACGTTGTGATAGACGGACGTCATGCTTCCAGGACCACTATTTGAAGTCCTCATATCGACTGCGATCACTATCTTTTCGATGTCAAGATTCGCGCTCGCCTCTGTGCGGTTATAGCGTGCGTGAGCAGTGGCCGAAGAAGTAATTAGATTCCCGCGAACACGAAGAAACAACTGGTATGATGGTGAAAAGTGCCGGCCTGCATCCAAAAAAAGGACGATGCCTTCAAGGCAACTCTGAGGACAAATGCAAAACGAGGAGTATGCGAACGCTACCGAAAGTTGAAGAAGGAAGCGAGGTGCCTTTTCTGTAAGAAAAAGATTGAACACGTGTAAGGACAACGACTGTAACGAAATACGTGTAGTAATATCGCGATTAAAAATCAACAAAACCGCGGGCGCTGTTGGTAAAGTGGTATGGTCGGAACAATGCGTGCATGCTGATTGGAATCTAAATGTCCTCTGCCCAATCCACAAGAACGCAGATCCTACAATCTGCTCCAATTATCGCGGGATCAGCCTCCTTAATATCGTATATAATTTCCTATTAAGCGTATTGTGTGCCGCCTTCGACACCGCGAAAAGGAGCTCCTTATATGCCGCTATGTCTGAATTGGGTGTCCAGCAAAACTTATACGGCTGTGCAAAATGACGTTGAGCAACACCACCAGCTCAGTCAGAACTGCGAAGGACCTCCCCGAGCCTTTCGAAACTAAACGAGGTTCCAGACAGGGTGACCCTCTATCGTGCGATTTCTTCAACTTAATGCTAGAGATGCTGATGCCGATGACATTGACATCACTGGCTCAAATAAAAGCGCCGTAAGTTCTGCCTACTCCAAATTGGAGAAAGAAGCTAAACAACCTTCTGTCATCATGCAAAGAATCAGCGCATTCGCGCCTTGGCACCCACGCCACTGCTGGCAGCCATAAGTTTGAAATAGTAAAGGACTTAGTTTACCTGGGAACCCTTGCCAATATATGTTACTTTGGACTGAGTAGGCAACCACGCTCGGCCCTTGAAGTATTCGAGAGAAAAGTTCTTCGAAGGATTCATGGGCCTCTACGAGATGTCGACGGTGTTTACCAAAGAAAATTTAATGATTGTCCAACGAATTCAAACCCAACGTTGGCTTGGCCAGCGGGTCAAAAAGTGTCAAAAATGACAACTATTCCACTTTTTCACGCTTTCAAATGTTTTTTAGAAAAGCTCTTTTTAGAAAAAGTCTCATTCACACTTTTTGTCGTCATTTTTGTTAAACCTATTTAGGACAGGAAAACGCTGTGATAGAAGCACTTAAAAGATCTGATAAGCTTACAAACATTGTTCAAGGTGATTTGTGGCAAAAAAAAATGTGCATTGTATCCTGGTAAATTGTTGATATCATACTTTTTGTATGCCGACGACATAGAAATTAACAATGCGTTAGGTTCGCATTCTGGGAAGCATTCTGGTTGTCAGTTTTACTATTCTTTTTCATGCTTGCCCATAAATGATACCAAACAAACAAATGTATTTTTAGCTGCCGTTGTTAAATCAAAAGATTTGCAAGAACGTGGAAATGAAAAATGCTTGGCAGGCTTAATCGAGCAGCTTGTCGTTCTCGAAAAAGAAAGGGTTCAGGTAAGCCAATCAAATGGCCTATCTTACAATGTCCATTTGATACCAGCATTAATTCTTGGCGATAATTTGGGGCTTAATAGTATTTTAGGTTTTAATAAATCGTTCAATGGACTTTTTTGTAGATTTTGTACGTTAGATAGGCAGTTACCCAAGGAATTGTGTTCCGAACGCTCCGATCTTCTAAGAAATGAAGCAGCAGGTGTTGTAGTATATAACCTTATTTCCCCCCCTGCGGGTTAGGGGCTTAGAATATGCCCGCGGTAGGCATACCGGTCGTAAGAGGCGACTAATATGCATAAAGGTAATGACGTGCAACTCGATGGTTGATCCACGGATATGATTCCTCTCACCTCTCATTACCCATCTGAGACCTAGAAGGTTCCACTGGTCATACCAAATCGCTACCACGACAGTCGGGCAGTACCGCAAGGGAGTACCGGAGCGTACCGGGTTCATATCCGGCCAAGGACTGTCAGTTCGACAGCACTCCCCAAAAGCTTCGGAGAGTGTTTTTGTCGTTACAACAACAACAACAACATTACCTTATTTCCAAGCTTACATAATTCTTATTTCTTTTCAAGTTCCGGAAATTGGTGCGGAAGAAATGGGTCAGCGTGTAAAATTTGACAATATGACTGCGGAGGAGTTCGAAAACGCATGGAAAGCCTGCTACAATATAGAAGAAATCAATCAACAAATTTGTAAACATGCAACAAATATTTCGCGAGTGGCCGGAACATAAGAGACCTGATGGATATCGTCTGGTAAACGAATCTTAAATCATAGGTTTTGTTTTGGCATATACTAACAAATTATTTTAAAAGTTTTTTTTTCAGATCGATCTAGATTTCGCGGTAATATTTCCAAATATAAACAATTTTCTGAGCTGTCAACAAGAATTGTTAAGTTTATTTAGTTTATTCCAAAAGCCTGGCATGTTGAACGACAGTTCAACAAAATGTGTTATTAATTCCATTTCGGTGGAGGATTTAGAAAAAGGTATTTCTTGAGAGGCTGCATAATATATACACATATACATAGCCCACAATTTTTAATTTTTTAGACCAAACGCAATTTGTTTTCAAAACATTGTGGTATCTTCACGGGCATCTTTATCCCACAGGCAAAGTTATTAGAAAAACTAACGCTGGCAAAAAAGATGTATGCAGGTTTACTTTTAAAGCGCTGGGCAACAAAAATTTCACAAATTTTGATCAATTTTTCTTATACTTGGATGATACCAAAATACTATTTACAAATTTTCATCGATGCGTTCATATATGTTTGAAATCATTCCACCTAATTAATGTCGAATATCCAAAAGCGAGTAATGCTTTTTGGACATTCATTGAAACTTATTTTTATAAATTTACCAATGCACGAGGTAAATTAACCCCCAAGATCAATAGTTTGATAGAAGAGCTTGGAGAATAAATCCAATTTATTTTAGGTCTCCTTTTAAGCTTTACCAATTTAAGTACAAATTATTATAATTAATTGAAATACAAAGTTATAAAATACTTATATTTAAAAGGCTTATTTTATTTATTTGTAGTTTTTTGTGCAAAGACGTTTTTTATAAACTCCCTCCAAGCGAAACCCGTACAAAATTGAAAATGGTTTTATTTGTAAATTAATTGATTTTCCTGAATTTCGCACAAACTTTTTCACTTTAATTTATATGGTTTCTGTTATAGTTTAAATGAAATGTATTAAAAACCCTTAAGTAAATATATGTTACGAATAAAACCATTTTCAATTTAATTTATTCGTAATTAAATACACGGCTAAAAATGAGCCTACATTTTTCATGTTTTTTAGTTTTTTTTGAAAGTTTTTTATAGTCATTGAATTTTGCCAACAAAACTTTGTTTAGAGCGCCTTAGCTCGAGTCCTGACAACTCACAAAATTTTTTATTTTTATTTTGTTATTACAACTTTTCGGTTTAAAAATAAAACTTTTCGGCTTAAAATTAAAACTTTTCGGTTAAAAATTTTTTGTTTCGTTTAATTTTATTTTTGAAAGCTTTTTCAAGTCATGAGTTTTTGTCCACATTTATGTGTGCGATGTAGCTCAGTGGTAGAGCAGTCGTGTATGCTGCTCTTTAAAAAATTGTTAAGCGCTTCTGGTTTACAATTGAAATCCAATTTATTTAACCAATTTTCTTTAAAACTGGTCTAGCTTAAATTTGAAATCAAATTTAGTTTGTAGTCCAAAAAAGTTTAGAATTTAGGCTCAAATTTTTAACCGCGTACCCTATATACATATATATCTATGTCTTCTTCTTTAAATGGTCATCTAACCGCCTGGGCGATTTTGACCGTCCAACATAGCTCGCCAGTCGTTTCTTCGTTGCGCCAACTAGCGCCAATTGGAAACACCGCGGGATCGCAAATCGGTCTCCACTTGGTCCTTCCATCGGAGTGGTGGTCTCCCTCTTCCTCTGCTTCCACCGGCGGGTGCCGATAAGAATACCTTCTGGGCTGGAGCATCTTCGCTCATTCGCACTACGTGGCCTAGCCAGCGAAGCCGCTGTGTTTTAATTCGCTGAACTATGTCGGCGTCTGCGTAAAGTTCATACAGCTCATCATTAAATCTTCTTCGGTACTCGCCGTCGCCAACGCGTAGAGGTCACAAATCTTTCGAAGAACCTTTCTCTCGAATACTCCCAGAGCCGCCTCATCAGATGTTGTTAGTGTCCACGCTTCTGCACCATATAGCAGGACGGGTGCGATGAGTGACTTGTAGAGTGTTATTTTCGTTCGTCGAGAGAGGACTTTACTTTTCAATTGCCGAAGTAGCATTTGTTTGCAAGAGTGATTCTTCGTCGGATTTCTAGGCTAACATTATTGTTGGTATTAATGCTGGTTCCCAGGTAAACGAAGTCCTTTACTATTTCGAAATTATTGCTGCCAACAGTGGCTTGGTTGCCAAGGCGCGAATGCGCTGACTCTTTGCATGATGACAGAAGGTACTTCGTTTTGCCCTCGTTCACCACCAATCCCATTTTCTCCGCTTCTTTTTCTAATTTGGAGTAAGCAGAAGTTACGGCGCGGTTGTTAAGGCCAATGATATCAATATCGTCAGCATATGCCAACAGTTGCACGCTTTTATAAAATATTGTTCCAGCGCGGTTAAGTTCTGCAGCTTGTATTATTTTCTCCAGCATTAAATTAAAGAAATCACACGATAGAGGGTCACCCTGTCTGAAACCGCGTTTAGTTTCGAACGGCTCGGAGAGGTACTTCTCAATTCTGACCGAGCTGGCGGTGTTGCTCAAGGTCATTTTGCATAGCCGTATAAGTTTTGCGGGGAAACCAAATTCAGACATAGCGGCATATAGGCAGCTCCTTTTCGTGCTATCGAAAGCGGCTTTAAAATCAACAAAGAGATGATGCGTGTCGATTCTTTTTTCACGGGTTTTTTCCAAGATTTGGCGTATTGTAAAAATCTGGTCGATGGTAGATTTACCAGGTCTGAAGCCACACTGATAAGGTCCAATCAGTCTGTTCACATCAGACGCTTGATAGGACCTTATATGCGATATTCAAAAGGCTGATTCCGCGATAGTTGGCGCAGTTTGCAGGATCGCCCTTCTTGTGGATTGGGCAGAGAACACTTAGATTCCAATCTTCAGGCATGCATTCATCCGACCAAACTCTGCATAGAAGCTGATGCATGCGCCTTGCCAGCTCCTCGCCTCCGTGTTTGAATTGCTCAGCAGGCAAACCATCAGCGCCAGCTGCTTTATTGTTTTTCAATCGGGATATTGCTATTCGCACCTCATTATAGTCGGGTTGTGGAACGTCAATTCCATCATCTTCGATTCGATTCTCGGGTTCGGCATCTTCTCTGGTTTCTTGCTCAGTTTCTCCATTTAAAAGGGCAGAGAAGTGATCCCTCCATATTCTGAGTGTTCTCTGAACATCGGTCACCAGGTCGCCGTTCTCATTCTTACAGGAGTTTGCCCCGGGTTTGAAACCTTCTGTCATTCGCCGAATTTTTTGATAGAATTTTCGGGCATTATTCCCGTTGGCCAGCATCTCAAGCTGCTTTATTTCACGCTTTTCTGCCTCACTTTTTTTGGCCCGGAAAAGCCGCCTCGCTTCCCTCTTCAACTCGCGGTAGTGTTCACACACACTCCTCGTTGCATTCGATCTCAGCGTTGCCTTGTAGGCTTCGTCCCCTCTTTTCGTTGCAGCGCGGCACTCTTCATCATGATACTAGTTGTTTCTTCGCGTTCGCCGGAATCCAATTACTTCTTCGGCTGCGGTACGGAGTGCTCCTGAGATATGATCCCACTGCTCATGCATTCCACTAGGTTGAATTGTGCTCTCGGAGAGCAGGTGTGAGAGGCGATCTGCGAAATAATTGGCGGTCTGTTGCGATTGCAGCTTTTCGACGTCCAGCTTTCCCTGCGTTTTTTGTTGCAGCTGTTTTGTCGTACAGAGGCGGGTACGAATCTTGGCTGCTACTAGGTAGTGATCAGTATATATCTATGTACATGCATATATATTACTATTGTAATAAAGTAAATTTATAATCGAAAAAAGGATTTCGCTGGATTTTTTTGGGGGTAAAAATTACTGAAAAAATTCATAAAACTTATGAACCTTTTCATTAAAATCTATGAAAAAATTCATTAAAACCTACGAATAAATTCATACAATCTATGAATATGTTCATTCAAATCTACAGAAAAATTCATAAAATCTATGAAAAATTTCATTGAATTTATGAACTAGTTCATTACATTTTATAAACCCGTTCGTTAATTTTTTCATAATCATAAATTGCGTTCATAAATTTTACAGTTCATGAATATCGATCATTAAATTATTATGAATTTGTACGTTGGCACGATATTAATGAATATTTCATTGAAATCTATGTCCAAACTCATTGAATTTAAGAACGTTTGCGCTCCGTGTATCCTACTACTCAGAAATGAAACTAACGATTTAATATGCAAAAATGAACCCCCACAACGTTGCTGAAACTACCAAAACCTCTTAGGGGGCTTGGCAACTTTGAATTAGTAAACCAGTAACTTGAGTCAGTCACCGTTAAGTGATTCACAACCTAAACGTTATGAAATCTTTGGAGTTGAAATACAGGTAATAACTATAATGCTACTTAATAATCGCATAATTTTAAGGTAACCGCAACTGGTAGTCGTTACCCTGCATCAAATTTGGTGATGGCTTAGTAAAATTTACTCGCTTGAAGTTGCCGTCTCCGTGTCTGTTACGTTGGTGGTAATTGGGTATAATAATAATTTATCGCAATATACCTCCAAGGACATTTAGGCCCAGCTTCTCTTCCAATATGTAGTGTGCTGCTTCTAATTGTCGCTACAAGCCAGATGAATTATTACTAAGAAGTTGCTGGTCACTGCCGAAGGGCCACCCCGTTTCGAAAAAACTTGTTTAGGTAATTGTTTCCTTTAGGAGACAACTGCTAAAATACTTTCGAAATTATCGGGAAAGGTATCAAAAGACGCGTTTGGACCTCGGTAACAATAATCCGGAAGCGGATTTCAGTAAAGAGATATTTGCAATCAAAGTTGAAAATTTTCTGTCATTTTCATGTGGTTGTTGTAATCACAGATTAGGGTGTACCGAAAAGTGCAAAAGTGTTGGACCGGCTAAGGGTTAATTTTTTGAAGCGCGGCCAAAGGCCGCCTACGCAAAAAAATATTTTGCACATAAATACCTTGGATCAAGCCCCTTATTTGGGATCGGACCTGGGTAATTTTTGGGGGTTTTTGCTCATAACTTTTCACTGAAACAAAAAATTGAAAATCCGCTTTCGGATTGTTGATACCGAAGTCAAAGCGCGTTGTTTGATATATTTTTGGACATGTTTTAGCATGAACCTGGGATCTTTCTGTATAGTTTGCAGGCCCACTACCATTATACCATGGCGGCCGCCATTACGGTTATATAAGCCACCAGTTACAAAATTGACTAGAACGTTTCAGAATGAGGCCGTTAGAGAAAAGTATGGAGTTTATACACTTTCCTACAAGAAGGCTGATTGCCATATGATATTACACTTCATAGTCAGTCTAATGAACACTGCTCAGAAAAAACATTACATCAAAACTTTAAGAGGATGAAACGCTTAATTACACACAGTGTAATTCACTTATAATGAACAAGCTTAAGGTGGAAACTCTCTTACTAAAGGGTGTTTTTTTAGGGGTATAGAACTTCGAATTGAAATAAAACACAAGAAAATCGTTTTAAGGTCCATAAATTTGGCTTTATTGGAAGGATAATTTTATGCCATTAATGTTTAAATATGATTTCGGGCATGTGGCCGCCGCGGCTGGCTCGAATAAAGCCAATTCTACAGGTCCAATTTTCAACCACTTTTTCGAGCATATGGGGCCGTATGTCGGCAATAACGCCACGAATGTTGGCTTCCAATTCCCCTAACGTTTCTGGTTTGTTGGTGTAGACGAGCGACTTCACATATCCCCAAAGAAAATAATCCAATGGTGTCAAATCACACGACCTTGGTGGCCAATTGACAGGTCCATTCCGCGAAATTATGCGCTCATCGAATGTTTCCTTCAATAAATCGATTGTGACGTGCGCTGTGTGGCATGTAGCGCCGTCTTGTTGGAACCACAACTCATCCACATTCATGCCATCCAATTCGGGAACAAAATAGTCGGTTATCATGGCTCTATACCGGTCTCCATTAACGGTAGCTGCCTCTCCAGCATTATTGCGGAAGAAGTATGGCCCAATGACTCCACCAGCCCATAGAGCACACCAAACAGTCAGTTTTTGTGGATGTAATGGCGCTTCAAGGGTCTCATGTGGATTCTCTTCACTCCAAATGCGGCAATTTTGCTTGTTGACGTAGCCATTCAACCAAAAATGAGCCTCATCACTGAACAAAATTTTGCGATGAAAATCAGCATCGAAATCAATCTCATTTTCGGCCCATACACCAAAATCACGACGCATTGCATGGTCTCGCGGCTTTAATTCTTGCACAAGCTGGATCTTGTAAGGTCGCAAGCCAAGATCTTTGCGCAAAATCTTCCATAAAGTTGATGGACAAAGCTCCAATTGCTGTGCACGGTGGCGAATCGATTCATTCGGGTCCTCTTCAACACTTTGCTCTACAGCGGCAATTGTTTCTTCGGTGCGCACTGTTCGACGTCTCTGCGGATGCGTATTATCACATAGAGTAAACGTAGTGCGAAAACGATCCATGGTTAACCGAATTAATTGCTCTGATGGACGATTATGTCGACCATAAAATGGACGGAGCTCACGGTAAACTTCGCGAACTGAACCATTATTTTCGAAATAAATTTGCACGATTTGCAAGCGTTGTTCTTTTGTCAACCTGTTCATGATGAAATGGCAAACCAAACTGAACATAAATGACATTAGAGTTGCCAGATTTGACCACAAAATGCCAGTTTTATCTCTATTCGAAAAACAAACCTGTAAAAAAAACACCCTGTATGTACCACGTCCCAGCCCAAACATATGAAAAAACCTTGGTTAAAATGGACCCATCAATAACAAATTTAAAAAAAATGAGAGTGTGGAAATCCCCTAACTAAAACAAATTCGTTTCTCTAGCAGAAAATGTCAATAACAGGCAAACAAAACTTTTTAAAGTGGGCTAAGGTGGAAATAAGCTTCCTGCCAATAAAGTTTATACCCAAAAAAAAAATTATTACAAGTTTTTTCCAAAAATGCTTAATTTTTATAACTCATTTAAATTTCCCTTTGAAATTAGAATTTTTTATTCTGATTAGAAGGACACTCGGTTATGATATACACTTTGTCGCGGACCCTTGGACTCTGTTACAACCAGGGACCGGGACTTTTTTTTGGGCTGATATTTTTTAAGGACAGAATTAAAGTCCTTTCGAATAGCTACCAAACCGCTTATCCAAATTAAATAAATTTTTTGTCATATGAAAGAGGATTTAAAAAACTATCAGATTAGGATATTTAAGCCAAGGTTGCCACCAATTTTAAATTTTTCTCTTAAATAAGAATTTTTTTTTGTGGCTGCAATAAAAGTCCTTTCCCACTAAATAACCAACCGCTTGTTTCAAATTAAATAAATTTGGTATCGAATAACAGCGGATTGAATAGCCTTTCAAGCAAAACTATTCAAGCCAGGGGTGCCACCTATTGGTATTTTTATTTAGTTTTTGGCTGAAATGCATATAGGAAACAAAACACTTAATTGTATAATAAAAAGTATGTATATTAGGGTGGGTCGATTTGTATGGACGAAAGTTAACCGATATCGCGCCACCGATTTTTCGATAGGTTTTGGGCTTAGAAAAAAAGTTCCCCTACGCATACAAAAAAAAATTATTTTCGAGCCTGTGAAATTTCATTTTTTTTGACTTTTTTCGACTTTGATTTTTAAGGTTTTTTTCATGACCTACAAACAAATTTTTCATTTGATTTTAAAATTTTCATGTATACCCTGCCCGACCCAAAAATGTCCGCTAAAAACGTTGGCGATAACAGTTTTTTGAAAAAAAAATTATTTTCGGGTTTTGGGACTTGTTTTGGTCGAAAAATCGACTTTTTCGATTTTTTATGCTGTCTAAGCTTTATGGAGGGCGAGTAGTTTTTTTTGAGTTATTTTTTATTTTATTTTATTATTTATATTATATTATTAGTTTAGAGAGGAAAAGGGGGTGTGCGGAGCACATATGAAATAGGGAGCCCTTTTCTAATATTTATTTAATTATTATTTTATTTATTTAAATTATTTGGTCTATATAGAACGGGGTGCGGTGCACCTGTTACACCGTGTATGTATTAATTGGGGGCGAGCACTGTTGGCTCTGAGGCATTGCACGGGATTGGCTTCCTCATTTCCGTTGTGGAAAACCCCGGCTTGGGATTACAAAACATAAACTATATATTTGGGATATTTTATAAGCTGCTTGCGAATTACAAGAGAGTGCAGCGCAAATAAAATAGACGAAGTAAATCGTTATAGCTTATGTCGCTTAAACATTCTCGCCCCCCTAGACGGCTTAGTCGTCTAGTGATATTCATAAGTCGCCGGTTCGAATCCGGCTCGAAGGACCATGTCTAAGCTTTATGGAGGGCGAGTAGTTTTTTTTGAGTTATTTTTTATTTTATTTTATTATTTATATTATATTATTAGTTTAGAGAGGAAAAGGGGGTGTGCGGAGCACATATGAAATAGGGAGCGCTTTTCTAATATTTATTTAATTATTATTTTATTTATTTAAATTATTTGGTCTATATAGAACGGGGTGCGGTGCACCTGTTACACCTTGTATGTATTAATTGGGGGCGAGCACTGTTGGCTCTGAGGCATTGCACGGGATTGGCTTCCTCATTTCCGTTGTGGAAAACCCCGGCTTGGGATTACAAAACATAAACTATATATTTGGGATATTTTATAAGCTGCTTGCGAATTACCAGAGAGTGCAGCGCAAATAAAATAGACGAAGTAAATCGTTATAGCTTATGTCGCTGAAACATATGCTTTTTTTCATTTTCAAGGCTCCAAATCCTTTTGTATGTATTTTTTTCCGTGCCAATTGGCGTAGTCCCAAGTGAATTCATGCGCTAAAGACGGTGGTAAATACGACTTTTTGTAGATTTTTCATTGACAAAACTCAATTTTAGCATTCATTGCTAACTTTGGCATACTGTATCTTGGAGAATAATGTGATTCGGTCGATGTATCAGCCACATCCATTGGAGTATCATCTTGCAAATCTGAGGGAGTTGGCTGATACGTTACATCACCAGATGATGGCAATGATGGTGGCATTGTAGACACTTCTGTCTCTGAAGGATCCTTAACCACAGGTATTGTTAGTGTTTTATCGTTGTGCTGGTCAAAAATGAAGTCTTTGAGGTTATCGGGAATTTTACCACAGTTGCAAAGATTTGTTTGCAGTGGGCATTCGCATTGTGCGATGAAGAATATTTTCTTTGTACCATCAACGAAACTTTGAAATTTTTTCAAATATCGTCCGGATTTAGACAATTCCTTGTATTTGTCAAGTAATGCATGTAGTTTTTTTGTAACGGCTCCTTTATCCAATAAATCGATATTCAGTGTGCTCCAAATTTCTATAAGTTTATCGTTAACGTTTGGTGTGAATGTCTTGTATGTGAACATTTTATTTGTCTTTCTTATCTGATCGGCCAAAAAAAGTAAAACTTCAGAATATCGAATGCAGTTGGCAAAAAAAGTTCATCTAGATTGCTTGCTGGACCGATACAACGCATAGCTCCCATACAATCGATTGTTCCGATAAACGGGTTTTGAACTATAAATTTTGCCATTAAAAAGCTAGCAACGTAAAATTTTGCAATTTTAGTAAATATTATATATGTAATGTGTGTAGTGAAAATCAGCCAGATAGAACCAACATAACATATAGCAATTAAAAAGCTAAGATCGCCAAATTTTGCAGGTTTAGTACATATTTTATATGTCATGCTACTTCGGACTGAGTAGGCAATTGAAAAGTAAAGTCCTCTCTCGACGAACGAAAATAACACTCTCCAAGTCACTCATCGCACCCGTTCTACTATATGGTGCAGAATACTGAAGTGGACACTAACAACATCTGATGAGGCGGCTCTGGGAGTATTCGAGAGAAAGGTTCTTCGAAAGATTTGTGGACCTCTACGCGTTGGCGACGGCGAGTACCGAAGAAGATTTAATGATGAGCTGTATGAACCTTACGCAGACGCCGACATAGTTCAGCGAATTAAAACACAGCGGCTTCGCTGGCTAGGCCACGTAGTGCGAATGAGCGAAGGTGCTCCAGCCCAGAAAGTATTCTTATCGGCACCCGCCGGTGGAAGCAGAGGAAGAGGGAGAACACCACTCCGATGGAAGAACCAAGTGGAGACCGATTTGCGATCCCGCGGTGTTTCCAATTGGCGCCAGTTGGCGCAACGACGAAACGACTGGCGAGTATGTTGGACGGTCAAAATCGCGGTTAGATGACCATTTAAAGAAGAAGAATATGTGTAGTGAAAATCACCCAGATCGGACCAACATATCATATAGCTCCCATACAATCGATTTTTCCGATAAATGGGGTTTGGGCTATGTATCCTTACATTAACAGTTTTGCAGAGTTTGTACTAATTGTAAGTAAGGATCGGACACTTAAAACCGTGATGCGCATTCATGAAAGGTATTAAGTCTTCGGCATAGTCGAAGACAGCCCTTTCTTTACTTGCTTTTCCTACAAGTTGGCGGGCCCAACAGTTTTGTGCCGACTCCGAACGGCATCTGCAAAGAAGATGAATTTTTTCTGAACGGCCTTCCATGGCAAAAATACGCTTGGAGAGTTTACCAAAGCATTGCCGAGGAGCGACCCCGGTTTGAAAATACCTTTTCGAACCACTTTTGATGTTACCTGTACCAGGACTCGAACCTTGGACCTTCGGTGTGGTAAGCCAACAACACTATCGCCACATCACTGCGGTCGGCGGTATTATAACTTTAGTCCGATGTTTATTAGAACGCAAAATAGTCCCTCAGTTTTTGAGATATCTGGCTGAAATTTCGTATGGGGCAGCCATTTTGAGCCAGCAATATCTGATAAGTACAAGGCATATCCCGCATACAACTAATTTCCCAACCAACTGTTTTTGTATAATAGCATGCCAGGTACACAAGTGAGATACTTCATTTCAAACATATATTTTAAATAATTTCAGCATTGTAGGTGTATACTTTTTATTATTTTGACATAGAATAATTTTATTATATAAAAAAATTATGAAAAAATAGGTGGCAACCATGGCTTGAATACTTTTGCTTAAAAGCGCTTTCAATCCGCTGTTATTCGATACCAAATTTATTTATTTTGAAACAAGCAGTTGGTTATTTATTGGCAAAGAACTTTTATTGCGGCCACAAAAAAAATTCTTATTTAAGAAAAATATTAAAAGTTGATAGCAACCTTGATTTAAATATCCCAAGATTTTTCAATCCTTTTTCATATGATAACAAATTTATTTAATTTGGTTAAGCGGTTTGGTAGTTATTCGAAAGGACTTTTATTCTGTCCTTAAAAATATAAGGTCAAAAATAACTTTTGTTGCTGTCGAGAAAAAAAAAGTCCGAATTTTTAAGTTATTATCGGACTTTTTTCAAAAAAGCCAGGAAAATTAATGGTGGCCAGGATTTTGATCCTGGAAGTCCTGGGATGACAGAAAATTTAATTACTTATTTCAGGGACACTATCTAATCCCGGACTTTCATAACATCCGTCCTTGGTTAATACCGGATTGCAATGTACAATGTACGAGTATGTATATTTTTTGATTTTTTTGCAACTATTTCCAAATTATTAAGATGTTTTAATGCTGAACTCACCTGTGCATATGTAAAAAGTTACAATTAGAAGAATAAGAGAAACAAGTGTGAAGGGAAAATATGATAGCTTTTGTTTAATATTTTATACACAACGGTATTATAATGACAAAATGAGCAACTTCCATGCGGTCGCCGACGTTATAGCGACAGCAGCCAAAACAACAACAAATGCAAAAAAAATGTCTTTTAAGCAGTGTTGCCAGAACTTTTTTTGGCCGACCGGCAAAATACCAAAAAAAAAAATCGGCCCGAATCGGTTAACTGAAAATTTCAGTTAAATTCACAAGTGTCACTGATAAGTCAAAAAAGAATATGTAAAGGCTATGTATGTTTGACACCATCTTATTTCTATCAATAAAATATAAGTTTTTTATTATAATTAAGAACTAAACATTCTTTTCGAACTTCTGGATTAGTTATAGGCAAAACTAGGAAACTCAATACTGAATTGGAAATAAACTTTTTTAAATTTCAGTTTAAGGGTTGGTTGCAGTGCTTTCTTGTACAGTACCATCTAAAATTGGCTTACAAATATATTTAAAAGAAAGAAAAAGACTGCGACCTGTCCACATGTACAATGAAATGGTAAAATTGATTGGCTTCTACAGGGTGTTTTTTTTACAGGTTTGTTTTTCGAATAGAGATAAAACTGGCATTTTGTGGTCAAATCTGGCAACTCTAATGTCATTTATGTTCAGTTTGGTTTGCCATTTCATCATGAACAGGTTGACCAAAGAACAACGCTTGCAAATCGTGCAAATTTATTTCGAAAATAATGGTTCAGTTCGCGAAGTTTACCGTGAGCTCCGTCCATTTTATGGTCGACATAATCGTCCATCAGAGCAATTAATTCGGTTAACCATGGATCGTTTTCGCACTACGTTTACTCTATGTGATAATACGCATCCGCAGAGACGTCGAACAGTGCGCACCGAAGAAACAAGCTGTAGAGCAAAGTGTTGAAGAGGACCCGAATGAATCGATTCGCCACCGTGCACAGCAATTGGAGCTTTGTCCATCAACTTTATGGAAGATTTTGCGCAAAGATCTGGGCTTGCGACCTTACAAGATCCAGCTTGTGCAAGAATTAAAGCCGCGAGACCATGCAATGCGTCGTGATTTTGGTGTATGGGCCGAAAATGAGATTGATTTCGATGCTGATTTTCATCGCAAAATTTTGTTCAGTGATGAGGCTCATTTTTGGTTGAATGGCTACGTCAACAAGCAAAATTGCCGCATTTGGAGTGAAGAGAATCCACATGAGACCCTTGAAACGCCATTACATCCACAAAAACTGACTGTTTGGTGTGCTCTATGGGCTGGTGGAGTCATTGGGCCATACTTCTTCCGCAATAATGCTGGAGAGGCAGCTACCGTTAATGGAGACCGGTATAGAGCCATGATAACCGACTATTTTGTTCCCGAATTGGATGGCATGAATGTGGATGAGTTGTGGTTCCAACAAGACGGCGCTACATGCCACACAGCGCACGTCACAATCGATTTATTGAAGGAAACATTCGATGAGCGCATAATTTCGCGGAATGGACCTGTCAATTGGCCACCAAGGTCGTGTGATTTGACACCATTGGATTATTTTCTTTGGGGATATGTGAAGTCGCTCGTCTACACCAACAAACCAGAAACGTTAGGGGAATTGGAAGCCAACATTCGTGGCGTTATTGCCGACATACGGCCCCATATGCTCGAAAAAGTGGTTGAAAATTGGACCTGTAGAATTGGCTTTATTCGAGCCAGCCGCGGCGGCCACATGCCCGAAATCATATTTAAACATTAATGGCATAAAATTATCCTTCCAATAAAGCCAAATTTATGGACCTTAAAACGATTTTCTTGTGTTTTATTTCAATTCGAAGTTCTATACCCCTAAAAAAAACACCCTTTACTATTTGATTTTAAAAAACTCTAGAGAATATTTCTTTGAGGGGTTCCTTTTAACTGCATGCAGCCCTTAAGTTGCAATTGAACTGCCATATCTATTACTCCCTAGTAATAACCATACCATATCCTTAGGGATATCTATTATAATCGCTCGTAGGTGCCTTATCCTAAACATTTGGTAATTTCATGAAAGTTTAAAAAATTCAAAAAATTGCTCATAAAAAGCGCAACTAATAACTCACTTAAGCAGAATGCATCAATAACAAAGAATTTAAATTCGTACATGGTAAAAAATTTTACAGCTCAAAAATTTATAGATTATGAACATAGCGAAAAATCAAAAAATTTAGGTGCAACTGAACAAACATATAAGGTTAAACATTAAATGTTAAAAATAAATACGCGGTTTTCAGGCAAATAGTTAATTGGCTGAAATGGCAACACTGCTCATAAGATGCTTCACACACAAGGATAATACTGGAACATAAATATGGTACATACGAGTGCCGATATGTACATGCTAGGGATGCCAATTTTTTGGATTTTTTTTATGTTGGAGGTTTCAGATGTTTTACTACCTTTATTTATATTGTGATGAATGATTGTTCCCTTCTGCGTTCGATCAGGTTAACGTCAAATAAAAACGCGGCAATACTGTTTCCTAATATCTAGTTTTATTTTCTAGTAAGAACCGCAATACAAATTCACGAGTTACAGTAAGTTCATTGTACAGCACTTGAAAACCAGCCGATCACTCCCCTTTCTTGTGTGCAACCTTTTACAGTCTGGCCAATCGCCAGCTTCATCACCTAGAAGTGTTCCTACATTTCGGGACTATTCTTGTTTACACTTTCTAGAACGCTGGTCGCTTGCTCCTGCAAGTGTTCGATGACGGCGTATCTCTGTTTGGTAGTTAGTGGTGGGAATGCAAGTGGGTTAGAGATGGTGCCTCACGGATCAAGATATATGGAAATTTATTTTAAAATGTAGAATCTTCGATTTTTAACTAGATTTTTAAACTTAGCACATAGTTCAGGACTCAGTGACAAAACAGTCTGTAGAAAACTACAAAGTAAACTTAATATTGCTCAAAATCGGGAATGTTGAAATATTTTATGTCAGGGAGCCGAAAATATAGTTCAGCCCATTAATAATCTAATATAAATATGTATAAATTTCAAGTTTTAAAAGAAATCATCTTGCGTTTGTTTTTTTAAATATAAACAAAAAACTATTTCATGCGTAACATGGAGAAAAATTCTAGAAGTTCGGGACGATTTTTAAAAATGTTTTTAATTTACACATTATTATGAGACATTTTGATGGTCTAAAATGGGTTTTGGTTTTCTGGTTTAAAATATGTTTCATAACTGTAGCACTTTCAGAATTGAAATGTTTTAGTTTATACATCATTATTTCATTTTCAATTCTTCCCTCTTATTTTTCTCATTTAACGCTGAGATAAATCTACATTTTAAACTTTGTGCGTATCTTTTTGTAAGTATAACGAGCTCAAGACCAGTTGATAATAATTCTTAGTTAATTATTATTATTTTTGATTAGAGGAAAAATTGAAAGCAACAAACATATACAGGCTATAGTTATAGTACTATTTCGAAAACAGCCACGATTTCTCGTCAGACTAATTCGTATAGTTTTGCTATTTTCAGAGGATCTTGTGGAGATCGAACCCACTCACTCTGATTGCCAGCGCAGCCGCCTAACCCATAGGCTATGCTGCGTGTAGTTTTGCAAGCTGCTTGATTCACGTTTTCCTCTAATTGTTGTTAGTTATATTGCCAACGGTATACACAATATTTTAGACATTCTGTCTATATGTAAATCGTGTATGTTGGACTATAGCCTGTATATGTTTGTTGCTTTCAATTTTTCCTCTAATCAAAAATAATAATAATTAACTAAGAATTATTATCAACTGGTCTTGAGCTCGTTATACTTACAAAAATATGTAAAATGAACAGACCGTAAAACCAACAACAAAATACATTTATACCGGAGCACGCGGTTATGTACAATAACTATCTTCTAAAAATAGAAAGAAGAATGTACACAAACAAAGTCCAACATACACGATTTACATATAGACAGAATGTCTAAAATATTGTGTATACCGTTGGCAATATAACAAACAACAATTAGAGGAAAACGTGAATCAAGCAGCTTGCAAAACTACACGCAGCATAGCCTATGGGTTAGGCGGCTGCGCTGGCAATCAGAGTGAGTGGGTTCGATCTCCACAAGATCCTCTGAAAATAGCAAAACTATACGAATTAGTCTGACGAGAAATCGTGGCTGTTTTCGAAATAGTACTATAACTATAGCCTGTATATGTTTGTTGCTTTCAATTTTTCCTCTAATCAAAAATAATAATAATTAACTAAGAATTATTATCAACTGGTCTTGAGCTCGTTATACTTACAAAAATATGTAAAATGAACAGACCGTAAAACCAACAACAAAATACTTTGTGCGTATCTTTATACAGTTAAATTTTAAGATTGCTATGGTTATGAGACGCACTATTATTAAGCTTTAATTAAACAATTTTAACAATAGCTGTTGTAAAAATTGGTTGCGATTTAATACTATAAAGGTGTATCTTTCAGTTTATGGCGAAGCGCACCATCCGGAGCTTTCGGGATCCTTTGATTAACAGAATGAATTAACAGATCCCGGAATTATCATCCCTACTGCATACCCAATAAGTACACAAAAATATAGCATCCGATGTTGAGGAATGCTTAACTCTTAAATTGAGTGTATGCATTCCTTACAATCAGTGTGATCAGGTGATAGAAAAAAAGAGGCTAAATCGGCAAAAAAAAAGGTTAGAAAAGGCTAAAATTAAGAAAAAAAAGGAGCTAAAAAAAATACAGAAATTTATTTACGAAATCCATTTCAAATTTTTTATTTTAGCTTAAACTATTTGTATATAAAGCTGTAGACATAACTTAAAGGAACTATTCTTGTTTCAACACATATCAGGCACGTTTTCCTTGACTAGGAATTTTTTCAAAGAAATACATACTGTAGAAAAATCACTACAAACTAATTAGTTATATAATATTTTTTTCGTCTGATGAACCAGAAGAGCTTGAGTCTACGTACAAAGTTTGGGTATTTATCATAGAGATGAGATCATCGGTAATTTCAAAATCAGTGCAACATTTGAATAAACGTTTCAACGAACATCTAATATTAGGCAGCGAGTTAAGCACTTTAATTTTTAATGTGTTCCTTAACTTAGTTTTTAAAATGTTCATGGCACTAAAAATTATTTCACTCTCCTCATTACTGAAAGGTAATACCAAAAAGCTAAATACGAATTCGACCAGTTCTAAAAAAGGGAGTTCGTTTAATGAATTTTTATGTTCTTGGACTTCCGCCCAAAAATCTATGGTAGAGGTCACACTTGTCCACTGTACGGTTATTAGCTTTCGCCACTGCATCTCAATCAATACTATTTGACTTGGACAACATTAGACTTTTCTTCTTGAAAGTGAGAAAGTACATCCGGCTTTGTAACTTTCAAAAAATTATCAACTGAATAAAAATGTATCTTTTGTAAAGAGTTCATATTATCAGGTGGGCGATGTTGCAGTTGGGTTATCAAGTCCATTAAAAACCGTTGACAATTTTTACAAATAATTTTCTGTATTTCGTCATCAATACTAATTTCATTTAACTTTAATTTTATATGAAAAATATGATGTTGGGACCAGAAAATGTTTGGAGTAAAAAACGGCTAAAAAAAGTCACGAAGCTAAAACCAAAATTATGAGGCTAAAGGACAAAAAAAAGACTAAATCTAGCCTGGAAAAGGCTAACCTGGTCACACTGCTTACAATTAGTATTTTTCTCCAAGCTTAGTTCTTCAACTTGTTCGGAAATTGCGAACAGTTTTCTGGCGGCACTTCTACATATTTACACAGCCAACTTATTTATTGAAAATTTTCAACCATAGGAATTAACAGTCCCAAAGGTAGATTTAAAAAAAGTAAAACGTGAATAATTGTAAAAAGGCTTAAAGTATCAGATAATTTCATTTCGAGTACGTGATATTCTCCCGCCTTACTTACTTATTTGTAATCATTAAATTCACTGAAACCCCAAAAAACTAATTTTAAGTTTTTTGTATTGCAAACATATCTTTCCTATTTTATATATTACATCAAAATTATAAATCGAATCAAGCAAAGAAAATATATTGTATTAAAATTGGAGTAATTCGTTTCGGGTCAACATGAGAATCAGTAATTTCTCAAGTTTTGTGAGATTCCTTGAGCTAGTAGAGCTAAACTACATCAGTACAATATAAGAAGAGCATGCAATATCTAGAGTGTACCGATCATATTGACCTCAAGAACGCGCCTTATCTGACCTGGATAAAGAAGCGAAGAAAGTGGGTCCTGCAGTGAACGAGGACAAGACAAGTATTAGCCGTCATCAATTTAAGAATCGTGGCATCTGCCCCTTGATATCCGCAAATTTGAAACTGTGAGAGAACCCGTTTTAGTTGAGAACACTATGATTGACGGTATCGAGACGCAGCAATATGGTTCAAAATCGAAATATTTAGGAATTAAACCCAATTATCGACTTTTGATTTTCACAAAAAAAATAATTAGCTTTTATAACACATTACTGTAGTAAATAAAAAATAAAAAAAATAATGTCAGCTGGCTATCACTTGTTTGTCAAAAAGCTTTTAAAGTCTTGGTTTTGATTTTTGTATTCTTAAAAAAGATTTTACTCAAATTATATAAAAACACAGGTGGTGATAAAAAGCTAACGAATTTGAATAAAGTGTGTTTATAAAATGGAAAATAATAATAAAGGTATGTAAAATCAAGAACAACAAACTTTTTTCTGAAACAATAATAATCGTTAATATATTTTTGAGTTTAAATAAGCCGTGTTGTGTTTTGATTTTTGTGAGTTTTTTCTGTGTTAAATAGAATATAAATAACTTGGATCAAATAGGATCAATGCAAATTATATATGTAGTTACAGCTAATAGTGTCCTCTTTAATGCAAATGTTATTTTATCTGCGGGAGTTTGCAAGCGAGGCTACAATTTTTTCAGAGCAAAATTTAGTCAAAAATGGCGAAATTTTCAAAGTTTGGATTGATAATCAAAAAGATTTTGTTGCGGTTTTCGATTGGGTTGTTGGAAGAATGAAAAACAGCTATGGGGAGGAAGAACTTGAATCAATAAAAAACAAGGTTAAAAATTTTTGTAGAAACACCAATAGAAGGTGGCATTTTAAAAAAAGCCGATCGCGAGTGGTTAGAGTGCGAGGCAGATCTTCTCGAAATAGTTACTGCAAAGCTGCGAGGCCGACCAAAACTCCAATATGATATGGTTTGCGAAAGGCAGAAAAGAAAAATAGCGTCTACAGTGTCATTAGAACAAGGACACAACTCAAATTTATTGCTTTATGCTGCTTTAATTTCGGCGAAACACTCAAAAGAAACAGATCTTCATTATGTTCTCAATGCAGTGAACAAATCTCCTTGTAGGCCAAGTAAGATAAAAAAATTAATTGATTCAAAGGTTGTGCATTCAATACCTTTGTCTCCTGAGGATGCTATGGCTTTTCTCTTGGAGAATAATTTCACAAAATAACAATATAACAACATTCGGCAACTTAGCAAGTCTCGTAATTGCGATATTTATCCCCACTATAATAAGTTGTTGGAATATAAGTCACAATGCCGACCGAATGGAATACAAATAACAGAAACTACAGCAGTTGTTCCATTACAAAGTTTACTTGACCACACCGTCAAACGAATTTTGTTACTCCAAAAAGACGTTGTGCTCCAGTTTAAAGAAGATAATACACTAACTTTAATTTTAAGCTGTTGGTTTGATGGCTCAAGTGGACATAGCCAATTTAAGCAAAATTTTTTTGAAAATACTTCAGAGTCATTTGACCAATCGTTGTTTGTGACGTCAATGATTCCCTTAAAATTAGTAACGCAGTCTGGAAAGATTATTTGGTGGAATTCTACTCCACAATCTATTTTGCAGACCACTTAAAATTCAATTTGTCAAAGAAACAAAAGAGCATATTTTAAATGAAAAAAAGAGATTCGATCTGGAAATATCTAACCTCAAATCTTTAAAATACAATATAAGCGAGAAGGGCATTCTCAAACGCAGAATTGTTTGCTTCAATTACTAAAATAGATTTAAGTTTTTTAAAACGCTTACACATAATACTCGTAGCAATATCGTGTGAATACGAAGTAAATACCAAGCTATTTCAGAACTACTGTAACGAAACAGCAAAATTGTATTTTCAGCTTTACGATTGGATTAAAATTAGTAACGCAGTCTGGAAAGATTATTTGGTGGAATTCTACTCCACAATCTATTTTGCAGACCACTTAAAATTCAATTTGTCAAAGAAACAAAAGACCATATTTTAAATGAAAAAAAGAGATTAGATCTGGAAATATCTAACCTCAAATCTTTAAAATACAATATAAGCGAGAAGGGCATTCTCAAACGCAGAATTGTTTGCTTCAATTACTAAAATAGATTTAAGTTTTTTAAAACGCTTACACATAATACTCGTAGCAATATCGTGTGAATACGAAGTAAATACCAAGCTATTTCAGAACTACTGTGAGGAAACAGCAAAATTGTATTTTCAGCTTTACGATTGGAATCCGATGGCGTGGCCCGCCCATTTTTGCCACAAGACGTTATTTTCATCTATGAATACCCCATGCAAAATTTTAGACCGATAGCTTAACCCCAACTATTTTATTCCTCAAAAATTAAATTTTGAACCATCGTGCGCAGTTGGGAATTATGGATGAAGGTCTAGATAGGTATATGATATTGTTTGCTGGGTAGCAAGTATTTATTCGCACCAGAATTTTTCTCTAGGGAATGAAAAACGTAATTCGATATGTGAGAAGGTAGATAGCAAAAAATGTGCTAAGAGACTGTAAGAAATAAGGAATCGGCGACAACACAAGCGGTGTAACTCCAATTTTTTTTTTTTTTAGGTAGCCGTGGTACGTGTAGGGAAAAATGTATTCTGTTTAATGCACTAACTGTGTAACTCTTGGTTCCCATAGGAACCGCTTAGATAGCAGGACCTACTTGAGCAGCCAATGCTGCCCCCTACTACCTGAGTAGAGAGATACACGAATTGTGCAGTAACTTTCGTAAAGGAAAGATCTACTTTCTAGTGTTTGTTAATAACAGTAACAAAACATAACTGAGTCAAGGCTGCATAAAGACCCACATAGAGACACTTGCGTCAAGTGTGATGTTAATTCTAATACTCAAATATCCAACAGATGGAGAAGAAACAAGACAAGACCATGGCCTCCACTTACGAAAGGCAGAAAAAGTTCCCATTCCATTATAGTGGAAGTTGAAAAATCAGCTAACAATGACAGTTACTTGGAGAAGTTTCTGCCTTTCCCTAAATTTGTGTGTCAACAGGCCTACTACAAACGTAATATGTATGTGTTTAACTTAGGCTATCATGAACTTTCGACTAAAATGGGATGCATGTGATATTGGAACGAATTACATAAACAATAAGTACCAAACCTGCAAAATTTTACGTTCCTAGCTTTTTAATTCCAAAATTTATAGCCCAAAACCCATTTATCGAAACTATCGATTGTATGGGAGCTATGCGTTGTATTTATCCGATCTTGCTGATTCCGACAAACGATTAATCTTATGGCTGCTCCATACAAAATTTCATCAAAATATCTCAAAAACTGAGGGACTAATTTGCCTTCAAACAGACAGACGGGCATAGCTAAATCGACTCAGCTCATCGCCCTGATCATTTCTGTACACTTATTGGTGGGTCTATCTCTTCTTCTTCTCATACTAACAAACATCGGACCAAAGTTATAATACCATTTCATGTTCATGAAAGGTATAAAAAGTTTTAAAAACGTCAATTTAAATTAATGATAGGGTTGCCACATTTTCAGACATCGATATCATTACTCAGGGGTTAGGCCATCATTACATGGAAGTAAAACATTTTATTGTGAAATACAACACATTGTTTAGCTAAACAAAATAAACGTATACATAACACATAAATAAAAATGTGGACCTCACTGTTACGAGTGCTATATTTTGGCACCGTTTTCGAGGAAACCAAAGCTAACGACTGCACAAGATGGCAACAGACAATTAAGAAATGGCGCCAAAAACAAAAACAAAACAAAAAAAACATAAGAAAAAAATCTCTTGTTCTAAGCGACCTTACGTTGATTATCGATAAATTAAACAAAGAGTTTAAAGTGCAAGAAAGAGTTTTGAAAAAATAAGAGAGTCCCAAGATCACATAAGTAATACTTTGATGCGCTCAAAAAAGAAATCGGTCGACCAACGAGTCGATCCTGAGCGTGACCGATAATATTGTTCCTGGAAGATTATTTAACCGAAAATCGTAACCGTCGGCAATGCAGTTCATGTAACTGCGATTCTAGCGTCATAAACGAACTTCATGTAAAAAGTTCTCATATTGTTTACTAGTTCTTGTTAACTAGTATGTGTCCACAAAAATATTTACGAAACATGTGCAATTTTTCTATGTTACGTGACGTTACCGACTATTTTGATTTGTACGAAATGGGACTGCAACTAAGGCCGGCAGACTGCCAAAAGGGTGTAAAAGTTGCTAAGTTATTTATTTGCCGGTAAAAAGAATGATGTACCACACTATAATTAGAACGAAAGACTGTGTTTTAGACCTGAAATATGCAAAAAAATGTTCTTTATAATGAATTAATTCCACTCTTTTGCAAAGAACATTTCTGATTTTTACTAATTTCAAAGCTGTCGTACTGATTAATATTGATTTTTATATGTATTATTGATTTTTGGTCCTAAGTACCAATTTGATGACAAACATACATACAAACTAGCAGACCCGGCAGACGTTGTCCTGCCCAAAATTTGAGTTGCCTGCATTTTACAAATTGTACTATCTTCCCTCCCCATATAGCATGGGGGCGTGGCACCTCCCACTTTTATAAAAATTATATATAGCATATACTGTAAATAGTGAATCCAGGAATCTATTATAAATCTTTTATAAAGATCGGTTAAGTACTTTGAACGCCAGACACCCAGACTCACATTCATTTTTATTTATAAGATTGCCCACATGGGAGTAGAAAAAGTTTGAAACCTCTATAGGTCATAACTCCACAACACTTTAGCAATTTACCAAGACCACTTCTACACAGCTGGGTATTTAATGTTCGGTTCCACCCGGCTCGTAATGTTTTTACGAAAGAATACCGAGGCGAGGAAATATTGCATTGCATAACACCTGCGAAGGCCCAAATATTCAATGAATATGAATTGGATGAGGTAATGAATTATGATTAGGATATGTTGCGTGCTGACCAGTTAACAACTTCTTCTGGCTGGTATAAAAAACTTCTTTCTGACTGGTAAAGAGAACATATTTAATCAACTACTATTACTAGTAATATCTGGTCGGGATGCGAAAGCTTAATGTCGCCCAAAGACAGCGAGCTTGCTGCGGCACGATCGCAGGAGCGATTAGATCATGCCAGACAGAGGCTCCTATATTAAAAATAGAGCGGATAACATCTGTCACAGGACAGTCTTTAATACAAGCGTTTATATTACCTTCTCTTCCGGGAGATTTTACTGTCGGATTCACAATGGTCTATAGAGAAGGAGCTGGAATCGTTGCCACACTCACGGTTAGGTCGACCCCAATCCGAGATACACGCTATCCAGGAGGCATGCAGGGCATTAGGGACATTACCGGAAATGGGATCTTTTCGGTAAGCTAGGTTACTTTTCGTTTATTTCATATGGGTACCGAAGCATTGTAACATACAGGGAATGGAGACTACCGATTAGCTGTTTTGGTCTGAATCGGTTCTTGATATCTGAGAGGCAAAGGAAGTCGTTGCACCCCTGGGCTTTAGCAGTCCAGTAGAGTGTCCTAGAGCCTGTATGTTAATGTTCATATTCCAATTTTTTGCGGTGCTTACCAGACACTGGACTGGCTCATGCGACAGAGATGGGGCTGGAAATCCAATAAGTCGTTTCGCAGCTCTAATATTCCGGGGTCGATATTAAGCCTAGAAGGTCTCCCAAATATAAAACCTTATCGGCATACAGAAGAGTGGAACTCCCAGCACTTATCAGTTAGCGCCAGCGTCAACTAGCATGTAGTTTTTAAATTCGCCATCTACTGGTATCCCTTGATTCTGTTCTAGGTATGATAAAAATTTACTCATACATTGTCCTACGATGTGTCAATTACCCCCCTCAGAACTTGTGGATAGTTGCAATTAGTTCAATGTAGTGCAACGAAGCCAAAAAAATGTAAAATGGAACCATTCGAGAAAAGAAACATAAGAATGTATTTTAAAAATAAATCTTATTCTGAATCCACATAGTTGCGTTCGTTTGGTATGTTCTTGCAATTGAAAACGTGTCTTATTTAAGATTTCACTAATCTAAAAACACGTAAAGTGTCCGATACTACAATTTTGTTTGTACATTTTTTCTTATTCGCTGCAGTTGCAGAACTTTAATCACTTTCTCAACAGCAAAATAAATTGCATTTTCGTTAAAAATATATGGGTTTATTTAATAAATTCGGTTCAGAACACATTTAATTACACCATGTAAATGTTAAATTAAAGACTTAGTGAGTTTTTGACCGTGAAATTGTTTAAGGAAAACAACACAATTTCTCAAAAGTTTTTTAGTTATAACTTTTTAGCAATTAAAAGCATCACTTTTCCCCTCCGGATTATTATTCCAGAGACCAAGACGCGTATTTTGGAGTTATAAGAGGTTCATCTCTAGCACCTCAAGAAAAAAGGTTAATATTACTCCGCAACTGCATATTTTTACTAGCTATGCAATATTTGGTATAGAGATCCTTTATATGAAGAAGTACGATTAGGAAAATAAGTGAGGAGAAGGGTAGCAATATTGATAAGGAAAGGAGGAAGATGATATAAAAGAGGAAAGGTAAAAGTAAGATGAGGAGGGCTACAAACAATTTTTTTAGATCCATGCTACTAATTTTCTGGACAGAACAACGTCTGCCTGGCCCTCTATATGGTAAAGTATAGCCTAAATATGAATCAAATCCGTAAGAAAAAGTTGTCTGGTTATATCGACTTCTGTGACCTTTATATACTTATGGTTGTTGCTAGAAACTTTAAATATTGATTGCAAAAGTCAAGAACGTAGTCATATCCAAGTGAAGTTAAATGAAAGTTTTCATAATAGAACGAAAATTTTCCTAAGAGCAAACTTATTCCAGCCACATTTCCCCCTGAGAAAATTATACAACACCCAAAGGACTCATACACCGTAGACCGATACATTATTTAAACATTTTTACAGTACAGTATGAGTGGCGTGTACGTGTGGTAGAAAGTGTGTTTGCAAATTTATTCTAAAGGCACATAAGGGTGATTGAATCTGATTTTATTTCACGCGTCCTCTTTTAGAATAGTTGAGTTAACCAACACATGCAAAACTTCTATATTGGCAGGAATGTATATTATAAACGTGTAAGGCAGTATAGTACGGTTTTATAAATGTATAGTACAAGTACGTGTTCATTTAAAATAGTATTTGATCCAGTGAGTGGTGAGAGGTCGTCACACTGGAAGTCAAGGAATGATGGGTATGCCTAGGCGAAAGCAATCTATGTAGTGTGAAAAGTACCACGAGCTGGTATTGGAGCTGGCCGCAGAGCGTGAACAGCAAGGGGCCACAAAAGTTTGATCCTGCGTATAGTGGGATTTAGCCGGGAGCAATATGACCTGTGCAACCATTTTTTACATGAAGCACATTGAATAGAATATGAATGTTTAACATCGATCTTCATCCAGGGTTAGGTATGATACCCGCCAGGACAGGAGAGTAATGAGCAGCCCTGCTACAATGACCTTTTAAAGGGGAGTTGTGACCAAGGATGTATGTTACAAGTTACATAGAATTAGTGATTGAAAGGTAAAATCCTTACTTTTATAGTGGTGCTGTAATTAGTGTTTACCCTAGAGTAGCGTTCTTTCCAATAATTTAACTTTATAATAGCATATCCTAAGACTCGTACCTTGGACGTTCGGTGTGGTAGACTAGAAATACTACCGCCCCACCACGGCGGCTGCATTATTAAGATGGCTAAATGCAGATCGCTATACTCAGCGTCTTTACCGTCACAACTCACAGTGGCAAGTTAACTTATATCACACAATTAACTATCGCTTTACTATTTAATTTTAGTTATTTTGCTAAATGTTTACTGCTCAATGCACACTAGACAATCTCCTGATTTCTAACCCTCTGATTCTCATCAGTATTGGGCGGTTACACTGTAGTTAACTCAACATGAAAATTAAATATCGAGAGTTAACTGTGGAATTTAAAGCCCGCTACGAGTATACACCTCTTTGTGAGCGTGAAGCTTTGGTAACCGCCATTTTGTACCTGTCATAAGACGAAGTCGCAAACTACTCACTAAAAACTATATTTATAGGTTTCCACGGCCGCTTACGCACACCTGTCAGCATGTGATCATATTCACCAAAATCAGGGATGAAATCCGATATTTGCCGTGGTGAATATCAAAAGTCGAAGTCCCCATTGGAATGTGTAGCGTACGCACACATTTGAGGGTGAGCTTGTAAAATACGTACATAAATTTATTATTTTAAAATTATTTTTCTTACATGAATATCAAACATATTGTGACGTATTCGATGAGTCTTCGATTGCCCGAACCAAATGCAGCTTTCCTTTCCAGATAGACTACCTTCATCTTATTCCTTGGCCTTCCCAGTTAAACTGCAATTTCGGGGACAAACCTTTCTTAAGCTGAAGTTATTGGTGCGTTATCGTGGGTTGTATAGCAACACCAAATCTCAATCCATAAAACCTTCTGGATTTATTGCTTTGTCGTACCTGGTTTTCATTTTATCACTCATGATCTTGGTCCGTTGTCTCACAAGGCCGTGTATTTCTCTCATTTCTCTCATTTCCTCTTCCAAGATGCTAGTAGATTTCCGAGCATTTACTCCTGCTTCAGCGTTTATCCCAAACTTCAAGTCAGCTGCCAGCCGAAAATCATTCCGAAAAATTACATTTGCAGGGGTCTGACCCATTGTTTCATGTACTGCAGAGCGATATGCCATCAGGAACAATGAAATATGACTATCCCAATCCTTCTGCAACTTACCTACTACTTTTTTTAGGTGTTCCTCCAAGGTTCTATTGGATCGTTCAACCATGCCATCTGACTGAGGATACAGTGCAGTTGTTCAAGTTTTTCGAATACCCAATGCCTTGCACATTTCCTGGAACACAGCCGATTCAAAATTTCTGCCTTGGTCAGAATGTAGCTCCATCGGTGCACCAAACCTTGGTACACAATTATTAGTGAACACTTCTGCTATGGTTTCTGCCTCTTGATTTGGAATAGGGTACACATCCGGCCATAAGCGGAAATAGTCCATGACTATTAGTACATATTTGTGTCCGAGTTTGCTAGTAGCAAATGGGCCAGCTACATCCATGGCAATCCTTTAAAATGGTGCACCTGGGTTATACTGTTTCCTTCAGCTTTGATTCACACCCCACAGTTGGAAATCCACTCCGGGACCAAATAAAAAATGTGGCCAATGTGTATATATATCGCGCCAATTATTAAAATTTTTTTATTCTTTTAAGTAAAGTAAGTATGTATTTTATGTATGTTGTTGTTGTTGTTGTAAACAGTGCTTCGCCCTGCCCAATGGACTCGATCACTCTAAATTGTCATCAGGCTCTTCTAACGGAAGTCCGAGGAAACGCGCAGTTTCCACAGGGCTGGACCAGAGTGATGTAGGTGTTAGAAGAGTGGGTTCAACTGAACAGGGGAAGAGATGTATGGTATCATGAGGGGACATACCACATGCAAGGCATGTGTTTGGTATGTTGGGGCTCAATCTGGATAAGTAAGAGTTTAACCTATTACAATATCCAGAGCGAAGTTGTGCTAGTATGACTCTAGTCTCCCTCGGAAGTACTCTTCAGCCAATTCAGGTCGTTGAGTGTTAATAACGGGATTCACAGGCCGAGATCTGAGAGATCTGTCTACCGACTCGGTGTGGAGGTCATTTAGAGCCCGTTTGTGGTTCCGCAGATTAAACGGCAAAGAGATATGATGCCGGATCTCATCGTAATGCTTACGGATTTGTCTCCTTATTTATCTGGCGGGCGGTGCTACATCCAAAAGATGTCGGTTTGGATGACTAGGTTTATGACAGTTCAGAAGGAACTGTCTACTCAAGAGTTCCGCGTGCTCTTGAACATTGAGCAATTTTGCCTTTTGATGGAGGTGAGACTCAGATGACATAAGTAGGCATCCCGTAGCAGTTCTGATGGCGGTGTTTTGGCAGACTTGCAATTTCCTCCAGTTGGTGTCAGAAAGATTGGGCGACCATATGATGATGGTCAGATGGAGCATAGTCAATAACCGGCCGGCTAATAGCCTTATATGTAGCAAGCAATGTTTCTTTGTCTTTTCCCCAAGTACTGCCGGCCAGTGACTTGAGGATCTTATTGCGGCTCTGTGCCTTTGAGGCTATTGCGGTGGCATGATCAACGAAGGTGAGGCCGTTGTCAAATGTCACACCCAAGATTTTTGGGTGGTTGACAGTAGGTAGAGGTACTCCGTCTACGTGGACATTTAACTCTTGCCCCATCTGCGCATTCCATGTAGTAAACAGGGTCGCCGTCGATTTAGTCGGAGATAGGGTCAGATTACGCTCGGTGAAGAAGCTGGAAAGGTCATGGAGGTAACTGTTGATTCTAATACAGAGTTCGTCAATGGAGGGATCCTTGCCCGAGGCCATTATCGTGCAGTCGTCAGCGTAGGAAACAATGCAGACTCCCTCTGGTGGGGGGAAGTCTCGATATATAGATATTAAACAAAAGGGGAGAGAGAACACCACCTTGAGGCACCCCTTGTTTTATTCTTCGTGGTCTAGATTTCTTGTTCCTGAATTTGACTGTTGCCTGTCGACCATTGAGGTAATTAGCGGTCCACCTCTTAAGGCCGGCAGGGAGCGGTGTCTAATCTAGATCTCGGAGGAGTGTGGCGTGATTGACCGTGTCAAGTGCATTTGACAGGTCAAGTGCCACGAGAACCGTCCTATGGTTTGGTGGGTGTTGATTCAAACCGTTATTAATCTGCGTTGTAATGGCGTTCAAAGCGGATGTCGTGCTGTGATTTTTGCGGAAACCATGTTGATGATCGGCCAATTTTAGATTTGTAATGAAGGAAGGAAGCAGAATGGACTCTAGTAATTTCACTACCTGCGAAAGGAGGGATATCGGGCGATAAGATTCTCCTAGGTTCGCCGGCTTCCCTGGTTTCAGTAGAAGAACTACAATCACTTGTTTCCATATCTCAGGTATAACGGAGGTAGTTAGAGAGAGATTAAAGTGAGCCGCTAAATAGCTCTGTCCCTCGTGGCCAAGGTGTTTGATCATCTTCATGGCGATTCCGTCGGGTCCGATGGATTTTGAGGGTTTGGCCTTCATTATGGCTTCCTTAACCTCTGCGACTGAGACGGCAATGGGCGCAGTAGAGTGTTTGTGTTTGCGCGCACGTCGGAAGGCTCTTCTCTTGGTCCTATCTGCAGGTGGATGCATTATAAACAGCCGGCAAAAGGAGCTCGCGCATTTCCTGGCGTCCGATTTGACGCTGCGCCGAAAGCTTGTCTTTGTGTTTGGTCGGATTGGATAGGGCCTTGACAGTCGACCATAATTTGCCGACTCCGCCGGAGAGGTTGCATGTCTCAAGGTGTTGTTTCCACTTGGTCAGCTTGTGTTCGTTGACAGTCCTATGAATTTTCGCATTGAGATCTTTTATTCTGGGATCTGCGGGATTGATGAGTCTCACTTGGTCACGTTCTCTTGCCATCGCCGCAGCTTCTGCCGGGAAATTCGGACGAATTTCTGGTATTCTGCTAGCAGGAATAAAGCGGCATGAGGCTGAATCAATGATCTTGCGAAACTCTCTTTCGCCTTTGCGTACGTCCGTAGGAGTGGGTAAGGCAGCGAAGGAGCGCTCTGTATATTCAGTAAAGCGGTCCCAGTCCGCTTTGGTGAAGTTGATGTATGTTATTTTATCAGTCGTTATGAAGTCGGTCGGTCGTTCAACAGAGAGTAAGATGGGTAGGTGGTCTGAAGCTAATGTAAGCATCGGTCGCCAGATGACAGAGTTAATAAGTTACCTGCCACCCTGGTGGGAGCATCTCCATTGACTGTACAGAAAGCTGAGTTATCTACTTGGTTTGCAATTGCGTGTCCTCTGCTGTGTGCTGGCAAGTTGGAGTGCCAGAGATCGTGATGCGCGTTGAAGTCGCCTAGGATTAGACGGTTATCGCCCCTTAGCAATGCACTAATGTCGGCATGATAATCTCTAGGACAACACGTCACAGGAGGAATATAGATGTTCATGATTTGCAGGTCGGCGTCTCCTGACCGGACTGCTATGCCTTGGCATTCTAAGGTAGAGTCCCTGGGGTCGACGTCAGGGGAAAATAGATTATATTGTACAGAGTGATGTGTAATGAACGCAAGGCCACCCCCAAGACCGCTGGGACGGTCTTTTCGATGTACATTATACCCATCACAAGTTCGTAAGTCCGATCTCGTGTTTAATTTTGTCTCTTGTATCGCGGCGATTTTGATGTTGTGCGTTTTCATAAAGTCAGTTATCTCCGCGATCTTTCCAGCTCATCCGTTACAGTTCAGCTGCAAAATTTTGAAGTGTGTAGGAGGGGAGACGGGGGACATACTAGGCGTGAGGGACGGATGTGTTTGCTCAGGTGGAGGTAGGCTAAGCCTAAACTATGTCGCAGTCTAGAGTTGACAGCGCCATGGCCGATGTTGTCTGGCGTGGAAGGCGGCTGTGTACTGCAAGGGGGGGCTACGAACGAATCGTTACCGTTTGCGAGCCCAGAGCACATAAGGGTGTGACACAGACCAAGGCAATTGTTGCACTTGACCGATGTCGCAGGCGTATATAATCTTTGCCGACAAACGGTGCACGTAGTGAAAGGTACTAGGAGGTTGTGTTCCTGACCCACGTGCAGGCTGAAAGCAGGGGGGGGGGGCAGTAGGGGCAGAGAAAGAAGGGACTGACGCTCGGCGATGCTCATATCTGACCTATTCCGGAGGGGATAGGAGTGTTGAGCGGCCGTGTGAGATGGAGACGCTGGTGTGCGTGAGCGACAGTCGGAAGTGGGTGAGGCGGGGATGGCAGCGGTGCTGCCAGTCGTATAGACTGAGCCACTATTGTGGCTATTAGAAGTAGGTAGAACCGGTAAGGGAGTGCCACAGCGGCGACTACCCCGGGACGTCCTTGGACGTGTACAGAAAGGTGCCTCAAAAGTACTGAAGAAAGTACGGGCTGTGGATGGCAGGGTTAAGCCCTGAATATCCAGATTTATGTAACCATCTCTTACATGTGGCAATTTTCTTCCAGCAAACGCAGCAGATCCAATCTCTTGGTCCAGGTTTGGGTTCGACCCCAGCCCGTAACAAGGGACAATGGAGCAACCCAGCTGCCAGGGTTTGCTCCGAGGATGACAATTTAAGGGTGGACAGGGTTACACTGAAATAACAGCCCTTGGCCGGGTAAAAATCCCCGGGTCATTCCGGTGCGATAGAACCGGCTGTTGTGGGAACGAAATCAAGCACTGAAGATGGCGGTTCGCCGAAACCGGTTTGTTACAAAACCAAAATTGACAAGGGATGACGAAAATTCGTTCCAATATAAATCCAGTATGTCATGCGCTCTACCAAGCAAATCCTAGATAAACAAAGGCTTAATGCGCATATCAGGTGATTGATATTAACTGCTCTACAGTGGCCATCATCCGATTATACAAGATAAGTTGCTAAGAAAGCTCTGAATATTTAAAAAGTTGAGTGCGAGCAATCGGAAGTACAGTGTATCAGCTAGGAATCATGCAGCGTGGAGTGACCATCACTTATGAGGCTGAGGGTCAAAAAGTAATCCGCGGTTTGAAAGTTGCATAAAAACAAAAAGGTGAACCTGAAAACCCCCCAAAGAAAAAAAATAAAAACATTTTTCAACCGTAATAATGTTAATAAAATTGGTGATGACATGGAAAAAAAGAAAAAATGGCACTTAATAAAAAAAAATCTTATTTACTTGTGAAAAAGAAATTTTATAAAAGGGTTGTATCTTAGTGTAAAAAGAACATACAAAAATGCATCCATTGAAACAAGATAAGCAGTAAAACGTTTACAAAAACATACCTAAAAAGCAAATTTTTTATTTCGCTTAAAGGCCAATTTTGAACAAAAACAAACTAAAATAGCCCAAGTGCATATAAACCGTGCAGAAAATTGGATCAGCTCAGGATTATTCCTGAGCTAAACCGTTTGACGGCACCACCAGTTCTAGCTCAATACCCAAGCAATGCTTTCAACTGTGCACTTTTACATGACGATTTCATTGGCGGTGGCAATTGTCGGCAGTGCATTACTTGATGTTCATGATCCAATAATACAGGTCGTGTTATTAGACCGTCTGATTTTTACTTTTTTTTGACAGTACACTCATTTCTCATTGCGATTTTGACATTAAACTCACAAATTACAAAAACAAAACACATGCAAAGTTTATGTATGGATGTATGTTGTCGCAATGCTTCCACCTTACTAATTCCGCCATGCTTGATGTTGTGGTTGTGGATGAGTAATTATCGATATCCGATATTTCAAACTGTCTTAAACTATCACTGCTGTAACCGGCACAGGCGATTCACAAAGCGTGTAGCTCAAGTCTGCCTCTTTTGGAGACTGGTTCGTAATTTTACTGCAGGGAATGAATATGCCACAAAAGGTTGCAAAGTGCAGTGTGTAGCAAGCGAGACTTATTCACTCACAAGTTTGGCTACCGTAATTACCAACTGTGCCGGATATCCACCCCGAACGCAGCATAGATTTAACTAGGTTACATTTAGGAATAGTTATGTCAGGTTACCAATAGACTTACCGACGCACAGTAGTATCTACGAAATTGTATAAATGAATTAGTAAAAATATATGTATATTTTTTATATCGCCAGTAAAAACAAATTAGTTAAGGTCCTTAGTAAAGGTAAAATTTTCTTTGAATTTTACTTTTGGGTAATGTTCTGTTCAAGCTGAATTTAAAATGCAGCATTTTGTATTTTCGGACATTGGTTTCGAAAGAGCGTTCAAGGTGTCGCATTTAGTAAATGCAAAAAAAAAATGGCAATACTGCCACTCTTTTGAATTCGAATTGCGATTTTCTTCGAAGATTGGAAAGTTGATTTCAGCATTTATAATGCTAATGCAAAAAAAAAGTTGTATTTAGTTGTATTTAGGTGGTAAAATTTGTATGGTAAATGTAAAAATAAATGCTGCATTTTGGGCTAAATGTCAAAACTCAAGGTAAATGCAAAATGCAGGCTCAGCTAAACAGCACATTAGGAAACATTTCAAACTTGCTTTGAATTCAATTTGTTGCCTTTTTAAATTATTACGAGTAACACCAATTTTAATTTGGAAATATGATTTTTAATAATTGTGAGTAGACCCATTTTTTGTTTTTTTTTGTAAAATATAATTTTTATAATTTTTTAGTAAAACAAATTTATGTTTGAAGTAAGTTTTGTTGTATTAAATATCCAAAATTCTGCATATTCTAACTTCTGTAAATGTATGTGAGCCCTTTTTAACTATATAGATTGCCTCTGAAGGTTTGAACCATAGCGTTTTGTTAACAAGTAAAGCATTCAAGCCGGTTTGAAGCTAACGAAAGGATGGTGTCAAAGCATGCTTAGACCTAGAGCATATCGTCGGTGGCACTGCAAAACCGCGTAAATGCAAATCCCGTAAGTGCTATTTGTGTCAAAAACTTTTATGGCATCAAGATCTGTTCATTTATTCTCAAGAAAACGACATGTTGGTTTGGAAAATAATTAAAAGAATCGAGTTTGATGGGATTTTTTTCCATAAAGTCACTATTCGTTTTGAAATTAATCAATTGATCGCATCGGACCACTTGAGAAGGAAAAAGCCGCCCTTAACATAACATATTTAAGCGTGGAAGCCGTAAATCGGTCTGCAAGTTCCGGGTCCATGGAATCCCGTGTAAGAAAGGTGCGAACCTGCAAAGCCTCTTCCACCTTTTATGCTTCACTTTAAACTTGCAGCCACCGACCCTAAAAAGCATCTATCGTCCACGTAAACCTCTCGATAGCACGATAGACGCTCCCACCATCATCAGGTTTCAGTCGCCTTCTGACAGAAACACCCTGCTAAAAACCATTGGAAGTTTCAGACGCATAAACAATGATGACAACAACTAAAGAGGACTGCGTCTAGTACACGTGAGCATTAATTCTGATGCACCGATTTATATTAATACATCGCTGACGAAAAACAACTATCGATCTTTAAGGCAGCGATTAACCTCAAAAAAGGAAAAAGGTATCTGCAGTTTTCACAATAAGGGGCATTGTGCATGTGAAACATAAAGCAAATAACAGTTCCATAACGAATATCGCTCTGGGCGGCCACCAAGCCCAGCGAATCTTCGCTTTTTTATAGTATTTTACATTTTTTTATGTTATACCTATCTCTCTTCTGTCTCTTTCTTCAAATACCTAAATAGTAAATTCATTAATTTGTCGTTTCTAGTAACACGCAGTGCAATGCCCTCACTTAAATCGGTTTATAATGATGGTCTCAGACTATAGGTTTTCGAGTTCCAAAAACTGTTTACGTTCATTGTTGCGCACTCTTAATATACGTGTTAAAGGGCTAAAAGTTATTCATATCAAGGGTCAAAGTCTGTACAAAAGACTTAACGATTTAAGATATATTTTCGAAGGCTCTGATGTCGACGTCATATGCATTTCTGAGACCTAGTTTTCCTCATACCATAAAGACGGCCTAGTTAAATTAGATGGGTACCAACTTTTCAGAGTTGATAGAGGTGGTAATGGTAGTGGTGTGGTCATGGTAATGGTGTGGTCATGGCAGTGGTGTGGTCATGGTAGTAGTGTTGCCATATCTGTTAAAAATAGTCTGTCTTGTAAACTTTGTTGCAGTTCTAGTCCCGGTGATTACGTCGAATATGTTTTCGTATATATATTTTCCGAAAACAATACAACATATAGACCTAATCGGTAAGTAAACTTCTCTGGTTTTATTGAGCTTCTCCAAACACTACTTTTCAACTACAAAAATATTAGCATTGCTGGTGACTTCAACAGCAACCTGCTCGTGGATTCCAGCTTAAAGCTAAGCATGTCATCTTTTGAACTTTTCCTACAAATTCGTCAGTAGCTACTCACTTCACTAGTTTTGGTTCTTCGGTGCTTGATTTATTCTTTGTGAACTTTATTCCGAAATCGCTTTATTACAATCAACTATCTGCATCTTGCTTTTCAAAACATGACCTCATATTTTTATCTTACGACTTTCAAACATCACGCTTCAAATGCATAGATTATCGCGTTCTTGCTGAAGCAGTGGAGTCGAACCAATGGTATGTGTTACGAACGCTGACATCTGTCGACGATCAGGCCCTGTTATCAATCTTACTTATCTTATCTCACAGATATTATAAATGCGTAAGTTTGTGAGTTTGTTTACAAGTCTTAAATCTAAATTACTTGACCGATCTCTACACTTATTCTCAGGAGCATAGAATAGGTAACAGATTCATCCAATTCCGGAAAAGTGGACCAGGGACTGATAAAAAAAATGTTTGACAACTATGTTCCAGTGAAGCACAAGGTAGCTACACACACCCATCACCCGTGGTTTAATGTCAGCTTACAGAACCTAATTCGCTTGCGTAACCTTGCTTATGCACAGTGAAAAATATACCGTACGACGGAAGCGCACAGCTGCTTCAAAGCGGCGCGGCTCGCTGTCAACAGAGCCATTAGGTTGGCTAACGAAAATTATTACGAAGATAAGTTTAGCTCTGCTCTAAATACGAGGGAAACTTGGAACTCTATCAGGAATATGGGGATTGGTAAATCTATCTACCGTCCGTGTATCGACGTAGACGAATTTAACAAAAACTTTGTAAGCCTGCCCATCTCAGCAGATAGCACCTCTGTTGACAAATACTTTGACCTTGTTAATGTTGATGCCAGTCCAGGTCGAAGGTAGTTGAACGAGTTTGGAACTGTCAGATCTCTTCTTTCAGGCCAAAAATAAGCTGTTCAACGGCACTCCTATCTTTAGATTAAAGGACATTCGAGTACGAATCGACGATAACTCTACCGCTTTTCTAACCCTTCTAACCACTCTAAAGCCTTTGACTCTGTTGAACATACTTTACTCTGTGATAAGCTGGAAAACTTGTTCAATTTCTCCAGCCACACAACGGCCCCCATCAGATCCTATAAGGGCGACAGAGCTCAGGCAGTAAATGTAGGAAGTATAAAGTCTGATTGTCTAAGTGTTGTAGGAGGTGTCCCTCAAGGCTCTATTCTGCGCACTTTGTTATTTGTTCTGTACATAAATGACTAGCCCGTGGTCCTTAGGTATTTTAATAATCACATTTACGACGACGACGTACAACTATACGCGTGTTGTCCTAGTGATCGAACCATTTCATGCATAATCAACATAAATTACGACTTAAATCATGTAGGTGCTTGGGCTTCTATTAATGGATTATGTCTTACGTCAAGAAATCGAAATGTGTAGTCATTCATACCAGGGGGCTTGAAACTAACGGCTTAGAGCACATAATTTTTGACAATTCTATTATAGAATACGTTAGCACGGCAACAAATCTGGGTAAAAAAATTAATTTTAATATTGAAAAATTAGTATTCATGAAAGGAGCTCAAGGCCAAGAATAATAATTTTTCACTTTTTGAGTTTTTATGAAAATTATTATTGTTTTTATTTTTTAATAATCATTTTTAATTAATTATTAAAAGTTTTTTTATTTATTGAATAGAGTAGGAAAAATGTTTAGAGACAACTGCCATAGCTTTTCTTATAGATCCATTTCGGAAGCTGCTAGACTTCACTCATCAGAGAAATATTGGCACGCATTGCTAACCATTAAGCTAGCAGCCTCCGAAATGGATCTATAAGAAAAGCTATGGCAGTTGTCTCTAAACATTTTTCCTACTCTATTCAATAAAAAATTTTTTAATAATTAATTAAAAATGATTATTAAAAAATAAAAACAATAATAATTTTCATAAAAACTCAAAAAGTGAAAAATTATTATTCTTGGCCTTGAGCTCGTTTCATGAATACTTGAAAATATACAGGCCGTAAATCAACAAATATTGTTGGTATGAAAAAGCAATAATTGAAAAATTAGTTTAAAACTGCACTAACACAAATGCCAAGCATGTATTCACACTATAGAGCTGTAGTTGTGTGAGTAGACATGCCATGTATGTTTTTGTATCACTCGTGTGATCGGCTCTCACTGTGAGTGCGAAGAGTTGGTAGTGGACCAATGAAAAACAAGTATTCGCACTATAAGCTGCCTGGCGACACGCAAGCATATGCTGCTGGTAGCCATAGCAACGGGTGTGTGCGTAATCGGGTGATTGTCGTTTGCCCGGCCACCATACAAGCATAAAGCATCAAGCGCCATTTGTATTGAAAATTCGTAGCGTGCGGACGTAAACATGTCATCGGATGACGATTTTTTATTGCTTGTAACTGCAGTTGTTTTGGCGGAAAAAAAGAAAATTCTGGATGAAAAGTTTGCATGCAAAACGTAAACAGTTTACGCATGAGAACCTCTTAAAAGAGTTAAAAGCATCATGCACTCGTAGGTTTCAATAAACCGCAACGTAAAATCTTTTTCTTCCGCGAGGTTGCTCATTTCACGTTCTCACAAAACTAACACACTAATGCTTGTCAAACACGTTGGCAACGATCAAATAGACCAGCTGTCAAGCGAAAAAATCTAAAATTTTTGATTTTCATCAACGAAAGCCGACAACAAGTACGTGTGAGCACGACTACCCGTCGTTCGCCCCGATTGCTATGGTAACCACCCGTTGCTATGGCTACCAGCAGCATATGCTTGCGTGTCGCCAGGCAGCTATAGAGCCTCTGTTGTGTGAGTAAACGTGTCATGGATTTTTGCTTTAGTTGTTGTTATTGTATTTATCACTGGCTACGATGCCCAGTGACAGCGGCTCTCCTGAGATCACGAAAAGTTGCTTTGTTGGACACATTAAACAAGCAATGTAAAATATGAGCAAATATGTAAACTTCATTGCTGATACCTACAAACAGTGTTTACAAAAACAAAATAAATAATTATTCAAAAAGAGTATTCAACACCGGAGTTTGTTTTGTATTTGTGGTTGGGTTTGTGTGAATTGAATAAAATAAAATAAAATAAAATAAAATAAAACAAAATAAAATAAAATAAGATGAAAAAGAAAAAAAAAGTGTATTAAAAGAAAGTGAAGGAAAGGACAAGAAAGGTAAGGTAAGGAAAGAAAAGAAAAGAAAAGGAAAGCAAAGGAAAGGAAAGGCAAGGTAAGAAAAGGAAAGGTAAAGAAAGGAAGGGAAAGGAAAGAAATGGAAGGAGAGATAGGAAAAGAAAGAAAAGGAAAGGAAGGAAAGAAATGGAAAGGAAGGAAAGAAATGGAAAGGGAAGGAAAGGAAATTAAAGGAAAGGAAAGGGAATAAAAGGAATGGTAAGAAAAGGAAGGAGGAAGAAAGGAAAGGAAAGGAAGGGAAGGGAAATTAAAGGTAGGAAAGGGAAACAAAACGGAAAGGAGAAGAAAGGAAAGGAGAGAATAAAAGGAAAACGAAAATATGTTAGAGGAAAGAAACGACAGAGAAAGGAAGGGAAAAATGGCAAAATGAAATGTATAGCAAATAATTAAAATAAAATAGAGTTTAGTCGTCGAATTTCAACCACTGGGCGATCTCTAGTAAAATTTTAATAGTACAATACAATTGTGCAGCCTATGTATATCAAGTGTGCTATTTTACTTTTCAAAGTTTATTTAAAATACTCTATGAACAAGTGACAAGTTTTCATAAAAATTCAACTTGATGTATATGAATACGACATACAACTCAATGTAGTGTTCACAAGAGTTGTATTGAAAGAAATACTACATAAGACAATACGATACCTTGCCTAATTGTTTACTTCAACTTTAAATGAAGAATTTTCAAAGCAAATACTTCTAGAAATGAGGATAATGTGTACACAACAATTGTATTGCGAAAAGATTGAATTAAAGAGTAAATGCTTTTAAACGAGCTTTTATAAAAAAGTGGGCTCGTAAACCATTCTAGCCATCTACAAACAGTATGAGTCTGATAGCAAAAATAACACGCATGTTATGTTTGGACCTGATAACTTTAACAGTTTCTACGCTACTATATCTATCAATTTGCTAATTGTATTGATCTGGCTACTGGTTCATTCATTTTATAATATGAATATGAGTTTTATATGAACTCCCTTCGTAGATTGGATTCCATATGACCGATCAATATTCAAGATGACTTCTTACCAGAGAAGTAAATAGGGCCTTCAGCGTCATTGGATCCTTAAGGTCTGTAGAATTGCGTCTTATAAGGCCAAAGACCTTAAAACTATAAAACCAATGTGACTAGAGAATGAGAGTCTGGAGTTGAAAATTACACCCAGATCTTTAATCTCGTATGAACGACTTAAAGATTCTGCATTTAGATTGTAAGTGAAAAGAGTGGTAGCTGCATTTTTCGAATATGAAACAAGGCAACATTTTTTCGAATTCAAAAACAGGTTGTTGACTACACCTTACCCGGCAAAAGAATCATAATCAGTTTGTATATTAATACAGTTGTTGTTGTTGTTGTGGTAACGAGTGTTCTCGAATTAACAGTCCTTGGCCGGATTTGAACCCGGTACTCCCTTGCGGTACTGCCCGACTGTCGTGAAACCTTCTAGGTCATGTCACCCTTCCTTCCGTGAGGAAGAATAAGATGGGTAATGAGAGGTGAGAGGCATCATATCCGTATATCAACCATCGAGTTGCACGTCATTACCTTTGTGCATATTAGTCGCCTCTTACGACCGGTATGCCTACCGCGGGCATATTGTAAACCCCTAATCCGCAGGGGTTATACGGAAGCATCACGTACTGATAAAAAATTGTTTGACGTCGTCTGCAAACATTAAACATTTGGTAAAAATTTTTAACAAGATTACGAACTTGGGGTTTGTGATAAACTCATCACTAACTGGCACGGACTATGTAAACTCCGTTGTAGGCAAGGTGTATTCAACGTTGAGAAATCTTCGGAAAACTGGCTTCAATACTCCGGTTGACACTCGGCGTCAGCTTGCGTTACAATTCGTCCTACCAATTACAACTTACGCTGAAGTTGTTTATAGTAAGCTTGAAAGCTCCTCACAAAAAATTAACGCGTTGTTCAATAATTTAACACGCTATGTCTACGGCCTGTCAAAGTCTGATCACGTTTCGCCATGGAGAAACCGCCTTTTGGTTTCTGATATATTGGATTGCTTAAAGGCCAGAAACTGAATTTTTCTGTGCGACCTGATAACTATAAAAAGGCCTAGCCACCTCTATGAAAAGCTAACATTTACTACATCAGCTGGACTAAGTGATCTTAGTGTTCCTCGATTTAGCTCTTTGGCTTCAACGAGACTAGTTCTTCAACCCTGTTCGTATTTGGAATGCTATCCGTCCGAGTGTAAGACTCAATTTAAACAAAAGCAACTTTAAAGCATCTATCTACGCATATTTTCAAAATAACCCGTAGAGGAATAGCCATCTACTAGTTAACTCAGTCAATTATTTAATGGTTTAAACAAATTTTCTACTTTTCTTGGATTGCCTAGTAAATTTTTGTGTTATATTCTAAATTCTCAAATATTTATTTTGTACCTTTTGTAATAAAAAAGATTTTGTACTTATATGTATCAATAAATGAAATGCAAAAAAGTTAAATGAATTGAAATAATTAGGCAAATCATTAATAAAAATCGGATATAATAAGGGTGAGTTCCTTGCAGAATCCCTGACCAAGCATCGATAAACAACGATGACTTAACATCTCCAATCGATACAAAAAGTTTTCTATTTGACAAGAAACTAGAGAAAAACTTCAACAAGTTTCCTTTGATTCTGTACATCTCCAACTTACGAAGCAAAATTAAAAATGATCAACTTTGTCAAATGATTTCGAGAAGTCAGTGTAACGAGTTGTGCGTGTGTCTTAAAGGCATCGTCAATTTGGTTAGTCTCCAAAGCTAAGTTCGTGTATGTTGATTTCCCCAGAAAAAAAACCGTGCTGTTAATAAACGATAGCCTTACCAATGTGATCAAACGATTTACGATAGATAAGTGTAAGTCTCTAGTTGCAATTTACCAAACAAGTTAAAAGCACTTTGCGTGTTACTGGACCCTTCACCATCGTATTTCATACTAGTCGGATACCCGGTATTCTTTCTCTTGGAATTAATAACGGCCGCCGTGGTGTGAAGGTAGTGTTGCCGGCCTACCACACCGAAGGTCCATGGTTCGAGCCCTGGTACACGTAACATCAAAAGTGATTTGTAAAAGTTCTTCAAAACGGGGTCTCCCATCGGCAGTGGTTTGGCAAACACTCCGAGTGTATTTCTGCCATGACAGGCTTCTCAGAAAAAATTCGTCTCCTTTGTAGATGCCGTTCGCGCCATAGAGAGAGAGAGAAACTAGAAGAATTTGATTTCAACTTGGACTCAAGTTTGAGCATAAAATGTTTGTATAGAAACCTATTAACACAGTCAAAATTTTTCTTAAGTGTAATATATGTATATAAGGCGATAGGTGTCGTCCTTTTTCTGTCTCAGTTTTTTGAAGGCTTTATTTCTAAAATATTTAAGATTGCTCAGTTTCACATTAAATGGTCTATTGTTAAGGACCATCCTTTTTAAACGTACGAAACTCGAGATTGCTATGGAAGTTTCTGACGCAAATAGCCATACGCAGCTTGTAGGCCATCATCGGTGTTCAAGAATGACCAGTCATTAGTTAACAAAAAGTCAGGTACAAGCCCGTGCGCAGGCGGGTTTTGGGGGTTCAACCCTTCCCCCCCCCCTCTTTTGGGGATATTTCAGCATAAATTTATATTACAAATGGCCAAATTCCATTCCAAATGATACTCCTTACAGCCTTAGATAATCAGATTTGTTTGGCGGGCATATGTATTCAAATTGTCACTCACGTTCGTGCATTCACGTGTATGTATAAAGCGGTTTGAATTTGCCTTATTACTTATAACTGGACCGCAATGCGGCATTTTCTCTCCCTTTCGCACACATAAAAAACGAATTAAAAGCTTGTAATTACGACATAATAGCTTCTTAGTAAATAAATCACAATAAATCACCGCAATATTTGATCGAATTTCGCTTGCCTTTTTCCCATCAAAATGAAAATTTTCGAAGAAGAGTCCTGCGCTCAACTATTCCAATCATTCCCGTGACATCTGGGGGAACGAGGTACAACTTTGGGTGAAGCTCATTGCCGGAAAGGAAATAAAAACTCACTTGAAACACTCGATATTTTTAATGAAGATGCGTTTCCAAATGTTAACCAAATGATTCGCGTCATGGCAGTTTTGCCTGTGACAACAGCGACGAATGAACGATCCTTCTCAACTTTGCGATGACTAAAAACGTATTTGAGATCAACAATGTCTGAAGATCGTCTGAACGGCTTAGCCTCACTCAATGTACATCGCGATGTCGGATATTTTCACGCACGGGCCTGTTAAGGTATATTAACTTTTTTCCAAAGTTATCGTGTAAACGGACGGACGAATAGCTCAACCAATTTTTTTTCTGATATTTATCTTTTTCGATCCATTCAGCTCGTTACAAGAATTCAAATAAATACTGCTTACCTGACAGTTCTTGACCATTTGTGTGGATCTTAGGACTTACCATTATTTTCAACAATTGGCCGTAATTCATGAGTTTCTTTGAGTTGATGTTTATTATGGTGCTGCGTTAACGACAATATATTATTATTTGGCACCATTTCATTATCCTCTCCCGTGTCGTCAGAAGAATAATCCGAGTTGTCGGCATGTACAATTTCGCTTTCTTCTTCTTTATAAATATATTTATTCTTTTTTAAATGTCGAAAGGTGTCCGCGCAATCATCGGGTGTTTCTCCAACTGGATACGAAATATGAAAAATATTTTTATATTCATACGTATATTATACCAATTTCTTTATTTATTGCGAAAATAGTTTAAAGGCTACTTACAGACTAGGTAGATGGTGGCATATAACAATATCAGCGGCAATAAGGCCAATTATCTTTATTTCGCGTTGCAAAAAGAAATAACTCCAGCTGACTTTATTTCTCTTTCCAAAACAAGAATAAAGTCAACAAAAATTTGGAAATATAGTTTCTAATACAAATTGAAAAAGCGGCCACATTGCCTACATCATTTCGTTTAGTAGTGTGGCAAGGCCACTCCGAATTAATTGGTTTAAGGGCTTGCCAGGGGACTTCATCAGCAGCGTCTGTTCACCAGGAGGTGCGGCTGCAAGATATCCCCACCCACAATATGGATTGTGCGCTGGGTTTGGGATCCGCCACGTAAAAACAAGTTCCAATGAAACCGCAAACAAAGCCTCGGATAATGAGACAACTATATTTTGATGACGACCACGGCAAACGTTTTAGGGCTTATGAATTGAGTGCATGCATATGGAACGTCCGATCCTTAATGGGGCTCAGTGGCGTAGCTAGGATTTTGGTAAGGGGGTGATGAGAAAAAATGTTCATCGATAAATGAAAATTGAGACACACAATGGCTAGAGGCTTCACCTGTGCCGTTCGTATGTGCATATGCCGTTTTTACCTTTATATGTTTCTTGCCCTCTAGTTATTTCATGGGGTATTCGTGATTTCTTAAAATTAAAAAAATTCTGTTACTGTATTTTTTTACTTACGCACACAAGGTATATTAACTTTAGTCGCCTAAGGGCAGTATGTAACGGCATAAACGGATCGAGATAGATATTGACTTAGATATATCAAAATGTTCAAAGAGAAATTTATTAAGCCATGTCCGTTTGTCCGTCCGTCCGTCCGTCTGTGAACACGATAAATTGAGTAAATTTTGAGATATCTTAATGAAATTTGGTAAAATGGTCGAAATCAGATGATAGCCACGCCCACTTTATATATATAGAATATTTTCGAAAACACAAAAAAAGTGATTATTCAGTACTAAATACACCTATAAGGATACAATTTTTTAAAATGGGAGTGGCACCGCCTACTTTTATTAAGTCAAGTTTAGAAATGTTATTAATCATAAATCAAACACCGTTCAAGATATCGAAACGAAATTCAGCACGCAGGTTTCCAGGTATGCAAGAAATGTTTCAGGAAAAAATGGGCGGGATCGGTTAAGGTCTACACCCACTTTTATATAAACGATTTTAAAGAAGATCGTAGATATATTAAATAGGTAACAACTTTGCGTAAAATAGCTTTACATCATTTATATTTCACTTTTAAAGTTTGCGTAAACAAAAAAATTCAAAAACTTAAAATTTTCGAAAATGGGCGTGGCCCCGCCCCTTTTATAGTGGACTATTGCACAAAACTTTTTATGCCATAGCTCCGCCAAAAATTGATTTGCCGAAAATAAATTTGGTGATAATGTTCGATATATAAAGGTAACTGTTTGCTCTAAAAATGGGCGAAATTGGTTAATGTCCATGCCCAGTTTTTTAACATAGCTCAGAAAAATTTTTTTGTAAAATTTTAAAAGCGATATTTCTACAACGAAGCAAGTTATATCAATCAGATTTTGCACACATAATAAGCTTTTTAAGGAAACCTCGACCGCAAAAAAATTTTGTCAATTTTAAAGAAGTAGGCGTGGCGCCGCCCACTTTTTAGCCTAAAATTTCTGCTAATTTCAAAGGCAATCGCTTATAATTCAATCTTGATATTTCTATGACAAATGGTCAGCTGTTTCTCAGTAGTATGTACTATACTCCTGCCAAAAATTAGCCGAATCGGGGAACACACAAGCAAAATATTCGGGGACGTAGTTAATAGCCCACTGCAATAGCGAAGTTATGTATCTTTTTTGATTTTCATACCTTTCATAAACATTAAATGTATATAAGTATGAGAACAAGAAGACAAAAGTCCACTAAAATGATCAGCACGATGAGCGGAGTCGATTTTGCCATGCCCGTCTCTCCGTCCGTCTGTCTGTCTGTCCGTCTGTCTATTTGAACGCAAACTAGTCTCTCAGTTTTACAAAAGAATGCTGAAATTCGTTGTTTGCTTTCGCCATTTTATAATATACTAGCAAGCCCGGTAGACGTTGTTTTGACGTTTTGATACATAGAACACATCTATATATAAAATATCATTAACTTGAACCAAATAAACTCCTAGCTATACCGAACTGCAGCTTTATATAAACTGGGGCTTTTCCAAAAGCTATATGCAGACTGTGTCGTGCCCAGCGAACTCCTGAACATATCGTGAGCAAAACAAAACACAAAATATGTGGGCGTGGCACCGCCCACTTTTGAAAAATTATGTAGATATTGACTAAGTGACACATATATCCAAATTTCATTAATTTAGACCAAAAAAGTTCGGAATTATGACGAATTGAAACTTTATATAGCCTGGGGGCGTGGCTCCGCCCACTTTTCCAAAACTATATATTGCCTACTAGCAGACCCGCCGAACTTTGTTCCGCCTTAAAAGCACAAATCATACAGTCACCCTGGGTCCACGTTTAGGTCAATAAATTGGGAACCGGGTAAAATATCAAGGTGGAAGATATCTTAAATTTTAGGAGAGACGTCTAGAAAATGATTATTGAAAGTTTCATTAATTTTTATGCAGTCGTTTTTGTGTGACGCTGGCGTTATGGTAAAAAACCACATTTTTGGTCACATTTTTCCCACATTTGGATCCATAACTCTGGAACTGGATGAGATATCCAAATGAAAGTTGTCCTAAATTTTAAGTTAGACTTTAAGTGATAGAATGGTGAAAGTTTCATGCAATTGTATTCAGTAGTTTTTGCGTGATACGCGCACAATCATACAGACGGACAGACAGACAGACAGACAGACAAAAATTCTAAAAGTTGTAGATTTGGGTTCCGCTGGTCCAATAACGACCTCTCCGCTCAGTTTTTCTTGAATGTCTTCAATGTACAGACATCGACCTGTTACAATTTTATTATACATATGTAAAGATGCTATACCCAGTGAACCCAAGTATATATTGTGAAAATTTCATAAAGATCGGTTGAATTCTTTGGCGCCTATAAGAGACACACATTTTTTATTTCTATTTTTGTTACGCACACAAGGTATATTACTTCATTCGGCATAAACGAATCGAGATATATATTTATTAATGTATATCAAAACTTTCAGGATGAAAGGTAAAATATCCGTTTTTACCTTTATATGTTTCTTGCCCTCTAGTTATTTCATGGGGTATTCGTGATTTCTTAAAATTAAAAAAATTCTGTTACTGTATTTTTTTACTTAATAGTGCTACGCACACAAGGTATATTAACTTTAGTCGCCTAAGGGCAGTATATAACGGCATAAACGGATCGAGATAGATATTGACTTAGATATATCAAAATGTTCAAAGAGAAATTTATTAAGCCATGTCCGTTTGTCCGTCCGTCCGTCCGTCTGTGAACACGATAAATTGAGTAAATTTTGAGATATCTTAATGAAATTTGGTAAAATGGTCGAAATCAGATGATAGCCACGCCCACTTTATATATAGAGAATATTTTCGAAAACACAAAAAAAGTGATTATTCAGTACTAAATACACCTATAAGGATACAATTTTTTAAAATGGGAGTGGCACCGCCTACTTTTATTAAGTCAAGTTTAGAAATGTTATTAATCATAAGTCAAACACCGTTCAAGATATCGAAACGAAATTCAGCACGCAGGTTTCCAGGTATGCAAGAAATGTTTCAGGAAAAAATGGGCGGGATCGGTTAAGGTCTACACCCACTTTTATATAAACGATTTTAAAGAAGATCGTAGATATATTAAATAGGTAATAACTTTGCGTAAAATAGCTTTACATCATTTATATTTCACTTTTAAAGTTTGCGTAAACAAAAAAATTCAAAAACTTAAAATTTTCGAAAATGGGCGTGGCCCCGCCCCTTTTATAGTGGACTATTGCACAAAACTTTTTATGCCATAGCTCCGCCAAAAATTGATTTGCCGAAAATAAATTTGGTGATAATGTTCGATATATAAAGGTAACTGTTTGCTCTAAAAATGGGCGAAATTGGTTAATGTCCATGCCCAGTTTTTTAACATAGCTCAAAAAAATTTTTTTGTAAAATTTTAAAAGCGATATTTCTACAACGAAGCAAGTTATATCAATCAGATTTTGCACACATAATAAGCTTTTTAAGGAAACCTCTACCGCAAAAAAATTTTGTCAATTTTAAAGAAGTAGGCGTGGCGCCGCCCACTTTTTAGCCTAAAATTTCTGCTAATTTCAAAGGCAATCGCTTATAATTCAATCTTGATATTTCTATGACAAATGGTCAGCTGTTTCTCAGTAGTATGTACTATACTCCTGCCAAAAATTAGCCGAATCGGGGAACACACAAGCAAAATATTCGGGGACGTAGTTAATAGCCCACTGCAATAGCGAAGTTATATATCTTTTTTGATTTTCATACCTTTCATAAACATTAAATGTATATAAGTATGAGAACAAGAAGACAAAAGTCCACTAAAATGATCAGCACGATGAGCGGAGTCGATTTTGCCATGCCCGTCTCTCCGTCCGTCTGTCTGTCTGTCCGTCTGTCTATTTGAACGCAAACTAGTCTCTCAGTTTTACAAAAGAATGCTGAAATTCGTTGTTTGCTTTCGCCATTTTATAATATACTAGCAAGCCCGGTAGACGTTGTTTTGACGTTTTGATACATAGAACACATCTATATATAAAATATCATTAACTTGAACCAAATAAACTCCTAGCTATACCGGGGCAAACTCCTGTAAGAATGAGAACGGCGACCTGGTGACCGATGTTCAGAGAACACTCAGAATATGGAGGGATCACTTCTCTGCCCCTTTAAATGGAGAAACTGAGCAAGAAACCAGAGAAGATGCCGAACCCGAGCCCACAATCGAAGATGATGGAATTGACGTTCCACAACCCGACTACAATGAGGTGCGAATAGCAATATCCCGATTGAAAAACAATAAAGCAGCTGGCGCTGATGGTTTGCCTGCTGAGCTATTCAAACACGGAGGCGAGGAGCTGGTAAGGCGCATGCATCAGCTTCTATGCAGAATTTGGTCGGATGAATGCATGCCTGAAGATTGGAATCTAAGTGTTCTCTGCCCAATCCACAAGAAGGGCGATCCTGCAAACTGCGCCAACTATCGCGGAATCAGCCTTTTGAATATCGCATATAAGGTCCTATCAAGCGTATTGTGCGAAAGACTGAAACCTGATGTGAACAGACTGATTGGACCTTATCAGTGTGGCTTCAGACCTGGTAAATCTACCATCGACCAGATTTTTACAATACGCCAAATCTTGGAAAAAACCCGTGAAAAAAGAATCGACACGCATCATCTCTTTGTTGATTTTAAAGCCGCTTTCGATAGCATGAAAAGGAGCTGCCTATATGCCGCTATGTCTGAATTTGGTTTCCCCGCAAAACTTATACGGCTATGCAAAATGACCTTGAGCAACACCGCCAGCTCGGTCAGAATTGGGAAGTACCTCTCCGAGCCGTTCGAAACTAAACGAGGTTTCAGACAGGGTGACCCCCTATCGTGCGATTTCTTTAATTTAATGCTGGAGAAAATAATACAAGCTGCAGAACTTAACCGCGCTGGAACAATATTTTATAAAAGCGTCCAACTGTTGGCATATGCTGACGATATTGATATCATTGGCCTTAACAACCGCGCCGTAACTTCTGCTTACTCCAAATTAGAAAAAGAAGCGGAGAAAATGGGATTGGTGGTGAACGAGGGCAAAACGAAGTACCTTCTGTCATCATGCAAAGAGTCAGCGCATTCGCGCCTTGGCAACCAAGCCACTGTTGGCAGCAATAATTTCGAAATAGTAAAGGACTTCGTTTACCTGGGAACCAGCATTAATACCAACAATAATGTTAGCCTAGAAATCCGACGAAGAATCACTCTTGCAAACAAATGCTACTTCGGACTGAGTAGGCAATTGAAAAGTAAAGTCCTCTCTCGACGAACGAAAATAACACTCTACAAGTCACTCATCGCACCCGTCCTGCTATATGGTGCAGAAGCGTGGACACTAACAACATCTGATGAGGCGGCTCTGGGAGTATTCGAGAGAAAGGTTCTTCGAAAGATTTGTGGACCTCTACGCGTTGGCGACGGCGAGTACCGAAGAAGATTTAATGATGAGCTGTATGAACTTTACGCAGACGCCGACATAGTTCAGCGAATTAAAACACAGCGGCTCCGCTGGCTAGGCCACGTAGTGCGAATGAGCGAAGATGCTCCAGCCCAGAAGGTATTCTTATCGGCACCCGCCGGTGGAAGCAGAGGAAGAGGGAGACCACCACTCCGATGGAAGGACCAAGTGGAGACCGATTTGCGATCCCGCGGTGTTTCTAATTGGCGCCAGTTGGCGCAACGAAGAAACGACTGGCGAGCTATGTTGGACGGTCAAAATCGCCCAGGCGGTTAGATGACCATTTAAAAAAAAAAAAAAAAAAATATACCGAACTGCAGCTTTATATAAACTGGGGCTTTTCCAAAAGCTATATGCAGACTGTGTCGTGCCCAGCGAACTCCTGAACATATCGTGAGCAAAACAAAACACAAAATATGTGGGCGTTGGACCGCCCACTTTTGAAAAATTATGTAGATATTGACTAAGTGACACATATATCCAAATTTCATTAATTTAGACCAAAAAAGTTCGGAATTATGACGAATTGAAACTTTATATAGCCTGGGGGCGTGGCTCCGCCCACTTTTCCAAAACTATATGTTGCCTACTAGCAGACCCGCCGAACTTTGTTCCGCCTTAAAAGCACAAATCATACAGTCACCCTGGGTCCACGTTTAGGTCAATAAATTGGGAACCGGGTAAAATATCAAGGTGGAAGATATCTTAAATTTTAGGAGAGACGTCTAGAAAATGATTATTGAAAGTTTCATTAATTTTTATGCAGTCGTTTTTGTGTGACGCTGGCGTTATGGTAAAAAACCACATTTTTGGTCACATTTTTCCCACATTTGGATCCATAACTCTGGAACTGGATGAGATATCCAAATGAAAGTTGTCCTAAATTTTAAGTTAGACTTTAAGTGATAGAATGGTGAAAGTTTCATGCAATTGTATTCAGTAGTTTTTGCGTGATACGCGCACAATCATACAGACGGACAGACAGACAAAAATTCTAAAAGTTGTAGATTTGGGTTCCGCTGGTCCAATAACGACCTCTCCGCTCAGTTTTTCTTGAATATCTTCAATGTACAGACATCGACCTGTTACAATTTTATTATACATATGTAAAGATGCTATACCCAGTGAACCCAAGTATATATTGTGAAAATTTCATAAAGATCGGTTGAATTCTTTGGCGCCTATAAGAGACACACATTTTTTATTTCTATTTTTGTTACGCACACAAGGTATATTACTTCATTCGGCATAAACGAATCGAGATATATATTTATTAATGTATATCAAAACTTTCAGGATGAAAGGTAAAATATCCGGGCAAGTAGTTAATACCCCACTGCAAAAGCCTATAGGCCTGCGTAAATTGGGATGATATAATAGATCACTACTAGGTATATAATCTTCGGTTCCACCCGAACTTAAACTTCCTTACTTGTTTTTCATCAAAAGTTAATATAAAACCGAATTTAATGGTAATAAAAAGTTCTATATAAAATTTTTTTTGCATTATTTCTCAATATTAAGGTACATTGAAGCTCGTTCTGACGTCCCCAAATGGTGCCAACTATTATCACATTAGGATTTTAAAGGCATATTATATTACACAATGAGAATTTGGAAAAGAAACAACCGCGTGACGTAAAGAATCGCACCGCCGGAAAGCTGTGCGACTTTAATGTTTAAAAGAGCAATAAAGTCAAAGGATTTTATTTTCCGTTTGAAAATAAAAATAACGCCAATCGACGAAATCCCTTTGCATTGCGAAATAAAACCAATTGATCTTATTTCCGTTGATCTTTTACATATGTACCTAAAACTAGCTCATTACTTATAAAAAACTTACATCATTCAAAAAGATATAAAGACGTCCTTAGGCGGGAAAAGGCAATGGCTAAAGAATTTGAAATAATACTGCACTACTGCATTGCTCTAAAGATAAGAGAATTAGAGATATAGAGGGGCCGGGCACAATCAGTAAAGGCATATCCTATTTCGAAGTAATCTAGGAGGGAAACATATGCTCTCAAAGAGTCATGTTAAATAAATCACACCAATAATAATGTCAAAAACAAAGGCGAGCGAAAGAATAGTTTTTCTACTTTGAAGTGATTGAAGACTTATGAGTGCTCAGCCGGCCTTATATGAAGGAATCGATTTAGAAAAGGTCAATGACCTCAGGCCGAAGTGTAAATATATTTTTTTACTCGTTCGAGCCTGTTGACATAACAGTCATGAAAAGTAAATCTGCACAACTATCGGTGGTTCCACGATTCGATGTTTTCGATAGTTTGCATCATACTGTGACAAATGTTCTCAAGCGTGTACCATCCCTAACTCAACAACATTCCCACCACTAGTTTGAGACAACAGAGCCGTGTTTACGAATACCAGGCAGAGAGTAAATGCTGGTAAACAACCAGTGTTCTAGAATGCAAGTATAAGAGCAATCCAGAACTGTGGAGACCCTTGTAGGTGATGAAACTGACGCTCGGTCAGACTATAAAAGGCATGCTGCAAGCAAAGCAGGATGATCAGTTTATTTTGAAGTGTTGTACAGTGAACTTACTAACGTGGAGTTACCAAACTCGTGAAATTGTATTACGTTTACTACTAGTAAATAAAACTAACTATTTGTTACAGTATTTGTGCGTATGTTTATTTGACACTATACTGATCAAACTCAGGATTATTAATCGAGGAATCGAATTCCTCACACGATCATTCAATATTTTCGATAGTTCAAACCAAAACCATCGATGGTATCGGAAATACTTTTTAAACAAAGCTAACAAGAAAGGGATACAACGAATCGCTTTCATGGCGAACACATAAGCTTTAACACAAAATTAACAAAGAAAATGAGGTACATACACATATATATGAATATAAAACATCTTCCCCAAAACTAAAAAATTTTAATGGTAGGGTAGTTTTAGCTCTGCTTTAGTCATGCAGTCTAGGATACCGCAAATTAGGGGAATTATTAGTGGCATCGTTACAGATGAGTACGCTGATACTAATGCAGTCATTTTGTCAACAGGTAAAAGGATTACGGTTAGGTCGGTCGATTTGTCTTTCTCTTTCCGACATCAACGGAGGTGGGGCCTTTTGATGTATTCAGAAGTGCTAACGAATGGCATCCTTTGTACTTAACATTCTATTAAGCTATTTATACTATTTATCCATATCAGAACTGTCCAAACTAAATTTTGTTTCATAATCCAAATACAATTGGGGTTGTAAATAAAATTTCGCAACATTATTTGAAGCGGCAAAACAAAATAGGAGTGTGCAAACGAACCTTGTGTTTCACCATAACTATCGATTGTATAAGTTGAGATGACAGAATTCCATGTTATGACGAATTCGATTATTTATTCCTGAGTTCGATCACTATAAAGTCAAATTAACACACGCACAAATACTGTAACAAATAGTTAGTTTTATTTACTAGTAGTAAACGTAACACAATTTCACGAGTTTGGTAACTCCACGAGTAAGTTCACTGTACAACACTTCAAAATAAACTGATCATCCTGCCTTGCTTGCAGCATGCCTTTTATAGTCTGACCGAGCGTCAGTTTCATCACCTGCAAGGGTCTCCACAGTTCTGGATTGCTCTTGTACTTGCATTCTAGAACACTGGTTGTTTATCAGCATTTACTCTTTTCCTCGTATTCGCAAACACTCCTGGTATCTTAGTGGTGGGAAGGTTATTGAGTTAGGGATGGTACATGCTTGAGTATATTCGCCACAACGTAGGGTTGAGCCAAGGGTAAATAATGGCGAATCTAAGAAAAATAAATGTAGATGAATTCATCAAGTTCTGTGTTATCAAATTGGATGACCTTTTTTTTTTATGATGCTTTTTCCCTAGCGTTGCTATGACAGTTTTACAAAAATCACTACACTGAGTTTTAAAAGCGCCTCTAAAATTCTTTTTCATAATCACCATTTATTGGCGCTTAACCGCCTAGGCAATTTTGGCCCTTTTGATTGATAACTGAAGCCAATTGGAAACACCATGGGAGCTCAAGTCATCCTCTGCTTTTTCCAAATCAGTCGAGGCCACCCACTTCCTCTGCTGTCAAGTTCGGGTGTCGATAGGAAACCCTTCTGGGCTGGAGCATTGGTCCATTCGCATAATATGACTCAGGCAGCGCAGAATTTAAAGCAAGCGAGATAAAAGCAAGTGGAGAATTTAAACTTATTTTTATGGAGTAGCGGAGCTTTATTTTGATCTATTTATTCTTTAAATTATGTAACTTTTAACTTGATTAGATCTGCAGTCTCGTTATCCGCTGTTATCAAATTCATTCCCACAACAGCCGGTTCTATCGTACCGGAATGACCCGAGGTTTTTTTATTTCAGTGTAACCCTGTCTAATCTGTCATGTCCCACCCTCAAATTGTCATCCTCGGAGCAAACCCTTGAAGCGTGGTTGCTTCATTTTCTATTGTTACGGGCGGGTATCGAGCCTAACCCCGGTCCAAGAGATTGGATCTACTGCGTCTACTGCTGAAAGAAATTTTATTTAAATGCTCGCATTCTGTTCAATGCGTCAAGTGTAAGAGATGGATTCACAAATCTGGATGCTCAGGGCTTAACCCTGTCATTTACAGACCCCGCACCATGTTGTTCACGCCTTTGGTACACGTCGCTCTAGCGCGACCCCACCGAACCTACTATCATCAATCGACCACAATGCTGGCCCAGTCTCTATGAATAGCAGCACTGCTGCAATGCCCTCTGTCTTTTTAAAAGCAAATTTTTTAAACATAAAATGTGCAAGTATTGGTATTTTGAAAAATTTGGTTAGCAGTTGTTAGTAGAGAAGCTATTTATATACAAATAAATTAATGGTAGTGTTGCCGGCCTACTAAACCGAAGGTCCAAGGTTCGAGTCCTGGGACTGGTAACATCAAAAGTGGTTTGTAAAAGTTCTTCAAAACGGGGTCTCCCATCGGCAGTAATTTGGCAAACTCCCTGAGGGTCTTTCTGCCATGGAAGGCTTCTCAGCAAAAATTCATTTCCCTTGTAGATGCCGTTCGAAGTCGGCAAAAATCTGTAGGTCCCGCCAATATGTAGGATAAAATTCAAAACGGTACACCACAAATTGGAAGGGAAGCTAGGCGCAAAAATCTCTTAGGAGCTTTATGATGATATACCTGTTGCATATCGCGTCATACATGTATATTTTTTTTTTTACAATTATATTTTTTCCAAGTATTCATGAAACGAGCTCAAGGCCACGAAAAATCATTTTTCACTTTTTGAATTTTTATAAAAATTATTGTTTTTTTTTATTTATTATTTTTTTTTTGATAATCGTTTTTAATTTTATTAAAAGTCTTTTAATTGAATAGAGTAGGAAAAATGTTTAGGTCTCTATGTATTCTTGGCCTTGAGCTCGTTTCATGAATACTTGAAAATGTATAGGACGTAAATCAACAAAAATTGTTGGTATAACAAAACCAAGAGCACGCGTTAAGGCAGTTCTGCTGATAAAACAGATCTGGCAAAAAAATCCATCATGATCACACTACTAACTGTCAAATGGCGGAAGTGGTTCATGCATACTCGTATGGTAAAGAAGAATAGAACTAGGAGTTTAGATGACATCAAAACCAGCGTATTGTTAGCTTAATGGTTAGCAATGCGTGGCAAAATTTCTCTGATCAAGAAGCTTCCGAAATTGATCTATAAGAAAAGATATGGCGGTTGCCTCTAAACATTTTTCCCACACTATTCAATTAACAAACGTTAAATATTTAATAAAAAACAATTATTAAAAAAAAAAAATAAAAAAACAACAATAATTTTCATAAAATTCAAAGAGTGAAAAATTATTATTATTGACCTTGAATAGTTGATTTATATTTTTTTTAAATAATGTTACCCCCCAAAACTCATAACAGAAAACCCATTTCTATTCAAAATAAGCACAAGTACACATGTATCCGTGTCTGCGAACAATAATTGTGCTAATCATACACACTTTTCAAATTTAGCGTGCTACACGACATATTTCAAATCTTCAGCAATTTGGTACTTCATAAATTGTACTGCAATACTCTGCAGCAATTTTCTATTTCCGTAGCACTACCAACGTTTCAAATTTTACTCTCAGTCAAAACTTCACATCGAATATATTTTCTTTTAGAGAAACTACACCTTTTCAAATTTATATTGAGAAAACATAAGTTGATAATGAGAAATGTAAGTTCATAATGAGAAAATACAAGTTGGTAATGAGAAATGTAAGTTAATATTGAAACAAGTAAGGAAGTCTAAGTTCGGGTGAAACCGAACATTATATACCTAGTAGTAATCTATTATGGCATACCAATTTACGCAGGTCCAATTTAATACTTTTCAGTTCGTATTATAAGAATAGCTGATTGTTTTCAATAAAAACACTTCTGTTATAAGTTTTAAGGGGTAAATTAATTTAAAAAAAATATTAATGTATGGCGCGATATACAACAGGTATATCATCATAACCCTCCTAAGAGATTTTTGCGCCTAGCTTCCCTTCCAATTTGTGGTGTACCGTTGTGAATTTTATCCTACAAATTGGCGGGACCTACAGACTTTTGCCGCCTTCGAACGGCATCTACAAAGATGAAGATTAATTTTTGCTGAGAAGCCTTCCATTGCAGAAATACACACGGAGAGTTTGCCAAACCACTGCCGAGGGGCGACCCCGTTTTGAAGAACTTTTTCAAACCACTTTTGTTGTTACCTGTCCCAGAAGTCGAACCTTGGACCTTCGGTGTGGTAGGCCGGCAATTTGTTTGTATATAAATAGCTTCCCTACCAACAACTGCTAACCACATTTTTTCAAAATACCAATACATGCACATTTTATGTTTGAAAAATTTGCGTTCAAATAGACAGACAAGACAGACAGACGTACGGAGAGACGGACATTGCTAACTCGACTCAGCCTATCGTTCTTATTATTTCAGTTTACTTTCTAATGGGCGCATCTCTTCTTCTTCTCATACTTACAAACATTTCATGTTCATTAAAGGTATGAAAAAAAAAAAAAAGTATAACAACTTGCCCGCTTATGTTAATTGTGTGTTATCCGAATTGCTTAGTTTTTGTCAGAAGTAGCTAGCGCTGCCCCTACTATCATCAAGCGAGCACAATGCTGGCCCAGTCTCCACGACTAGCAGCACTGCTGCAATACCCGCCTCACCTACTCCCGACTGCCGCTCACGCTCAACAGCGTTTCCATATCGCACAGCCGCTCACCACTCCTATTCCCTCAGAAATAGGTCAGACATGAGCACTGCCCTTCATTCCCCTCACTCTCTGCCCCCAATGTGCCCCCCCTACTTCCAGCTTGCACACTGGTCAGGATCACCATCTCCTTGTGCCTTTAACAACGTGCACTATTTGTCGGCAAAGATTATATACGCCTACGTCATCGGTCAAGTGCAACAATTGCCTTGGCTGTGTCACGTTCTTATGTGCTCTGGGCTCGCGAACAGAAACCTCTGGACGGATACGTTCAAAGCGCCTTGTTGCAATACGTCGCAGGCTTCTACGTCAGATAATCTGGCCTCTATATCTAATTTCCAAGGCTCATTTCCTTCTAGACTGCGACACAGCTTAGGCTTCAGCCTACTACCACCTAGGCAGACACATCCGTCGCCCCCGGCGTACTTCAAAATTGAACAGATTAATTGTAACGGATTAGATGGCAAGGTCGGTGAGATAACCACATTTATGAAGCTAAACAATGTCAAAATCGCTGCGATTCAAGAGACTTAACTGAACACAAGATCCGACCTACGAACTTGTGATGGGTACAATATACATCGGAAGGGGCTCTACCTTAGAATGCCAAGGTATTGTGGTCCGCTCAGACAATGTCGATCTGCAAATTATTAACATCTACGTACCCCCTCTTATGTGCTGCCTGAGGGACTATCACCCCGACATTAGTGCGTTGCTAAGACGTGATAACCGTTTAATCCTCGGCGACTTCAACACAAACCACAATTTCTGGCACTCCATCTGCCAGATGCCTCGGCATTCTGTACAGTGAACGGAGACTCCCCCACCAACTGCCACAGCTCGTCCGACATGCTAATCGTGAGCGCAGGACTCATAAACTGCCTCAAATGACAACCGATTCTGACATTGGCATCTGACCAATTGCTAATTATACTCTCAATCGACCGCTCTCATAACCTCAGAACGACGTACTTTCATCAACTTTACCAAAGGGGACTGGGACCGTTTTATGGACTATACGGCCAAGGTGGACGAGAGTTTCGCAGGGTTCTCGATTCAGGCTCCGGCCGCTTCATTTTCACAGAAATAATTCCGCAGCGGCCCTGCAAGAGAACGTGACTAAGTGAGATTCCTCCATCACCTAGAGGCATGCAACCTCTCCGTCGGAGTCGGCAAATTATGGTCAACAGTCACGGCCCTAGCAAATCCGAGCAAATACAACGACAAGGTTACATTACATTTAGTGACAGCGTCAAATCGGACCCCAGGAGATGCGCGCGCTCTTTCTGCCGACAGTTTGTAATGCATGCACCTGCTGACAGACACAAACACAACACAGCGCCCATTGCCTTTTCCGTCGCCGAGGTCAAGAAAGCCATAATGAACGCCAAGCCCTCAAGATGAATCGGACAAGACGGTATTGACATGGAGATGATAAAACACCTAGGCCACGGGGGACAGAGTTTTTTAGCGGCTCTTTTTAACCTCTCGTTAACCACCTTCGTCAGAGATATGGCGATTGTGGTTCCCCTACTCAAATCAGGGAAGCCGGCGAACCATGGAGAATCATATGGTCCGATGTCTCTCCTGTCGCCGGTTGTAAAGGTAATGGAGACCACTCTGCTCCCGTACTTCAGTGCAAATATGCACTTGGCGGACACCAATATGGCTTCCGGAAGACACACAACACAACATATGCTTTGAATGCCATAGCGTCGCAGATAAACTATGGTTCCAACCAACATCCTTCAAGCCATATGAAGGTGCTAGTGGCCCTTGGCATTTCTAAAGCTTTCGACACGGTGAACCACGCCAAACTCCTAAGAGACCTGGAAGAGATACCGCTCCCTGGAGGCTTAATAAGGTGGAATACTTACTATCTCAACGGTCGGCAAGCGTCAGTTAAGTTTAGGAATACGAGATCTAGATCATGAAGAATCAAACAAGGGGTGCCACAGGATGGTGTGCTGTACCCCCTTTCGTTCAATTTCTATATTTCGAGGCTTCTTCCTCCACCAGAGGAAGTCTCCATTGTTTCCTATGCTGACGACTGCACGATTATGGCTTCTATTAAGGGCCCTCCATTGACGAACTCTGTACTAAGATTAACTGTTACCTCCGAGACCTTTCGAGCTAAATCCGACCCTGTCTCCACTGTCAACCACACCAAAATCTTGGGCGTGATGTTTGCCAACGGCCTCACCCTCGCTAGTCATGCCACCGCAATAGCCTCAAAGGTACAGAGCCGCAACAAGATCCTCAAGTCACTGACCGACAGTCCTTGGGGAAAGATAAAGAAACGTTGCTTGCTCCATATAAGGCTTTGGCCGACCGGTTATTGATTACGCTGCTCCCATATGGTCCGCCAACCTTGATGACCGCCATTAGAACTTCCATGGGATGCCTTCTTATGTCACCTCCACCAAGAGAATAACATTTTAAATGTTCGTGAGCACTCGGTGCTGTTTTTACTGAACTGCCACAAACCTAGTCATCCGAACCGTCATCTAGAGGCATAAGGAATCATCTCTGTAAGCACCGTGATGAGATCTGGCACCACATTACCTTGCCGTTCAATATGCGTAACCGTAGGAGGCTCTAAACGACCTCCACACCGAGTCGGTAGACATATCCCTCAGATCTTGACATGTGAACCCCTTAACCCTCTGACAGGCCAATTTTTGTTGCAAATGAAATAACTTATATTTTGTAGTTCTAGGGCGATAAACTCGAATTGTAAGTCATGTTTCCAAAAGGGTTCATAATTTTGCTTCCGGGGCTGAACCCCCCCTTACCTGTTACCTGCCAACTCCGCCTTTAGGTGGCATATAATTTTCGGCCAATAATTCTATGAATTTAATTATAAATCCACATCTTCTTCATAATTTCTAATCCTTAACAATTATTTCACTTAATAAAAATTTTGTTTTTTACTATAAAACTCCTTTTAATCAGTTATTTGTAGTTACCAAAAACACTTCTCTCAAAACTAATTTTTTTTGCAAATTCCACTCAATTTTTCAACGAGAAGGATTATAACGGGACTCTTCCACCACTTAAAATTATAAAATCAGCGTTACGACAGAGATAAAATATTTGGCGACGATTATGTGTCAATAATTGTAGAAGAAAAGTAGAGGTATGCGGTCCTGCCGGTTAGAGGGCGGTTAGAGGGTTCTTCTGAGGGCGACTACAGTCATGCTAGCACAACTTCGGTATGGATATTGTAACAGGTTAAAATCTTACTTATCCAGACTGAACCCCACCATACCAAATACTTGCCCTGCAAGTGCTATATCCCCTCATGATACTAAACATATATTTTCCTGTTCAGTTGAACCTACTCTTTCAACACCAATATCACTATGATCCAACTGTGGTGAAACTGCGCGTTTCCTTGGACTTCCTTTAGAAGAGCATGATGGCGATTCTCAGAGTGATCGTGCCCATTATTCAGGGCGAAGCACTGTTAATAACAACAACAACAACAACAAGAGTTTAACCCACCTAGTACCCAAAGCTAAAACAGTTGTTATATTTCGATCCTTTCTCGTAAAAGATGTACATAAATATAGTTCAAAAATTTTATATAGTTTTATGATACCATTGTGGAATATTTATAGACATTCCGTATCCCACGGGCGGCATTTCACTCCGAAATTTGACAATATTTGAATTGTAGCCATGGGTCCCGAACATACAAAAATATTGTACATATATTTTAGGGTAGTCTACTAATAAGTGTATGTGACTTTACGTCAATTCCCTCACAATTTCTCGCAAATATTCACAGATTTACTTGTGCTGAAAGGGTAACAAGACATAAATGTAGGGTGCTTACTTGGGATTATGTTATAGCACCGCTGAAAGTAAAATATAATACACTTCAATTTTAACAAACACAATTAATTGGCGGCTAAGGAGATATGTACGTATTTGCAAAGATTTTGGGGTGTGACTCGTGGGGCATATTTTTGTTCTTGCTTGATACGATTTTCAAGTTTTTTTTTTCAATTATATCAACGCAGTTTCCTAAAAGTTTAATCATCAGACGTTATAACAAACTCTTGAAATCAACAAAAACTTAATTGTAAATTTCTTTCTGCGCAATGGGGATTTATGGTATTTTACAATTTGTATTTTTCCTTTTTTTAGCTGGAATGTCCCTTATTTGAAATGATTTTTTGGAAGTGAAGGCTTATTTGGATCGTGTTGTGACTAATATATCGGCACACATACTACATAGCTACGTATTTACATAAGTTACGTGTATTAATTCATGTGTATGTATGTATTAAAAAAACATTTAAGCATATGGTAGGGTGAGTTATGTGATGGTATAGTGATACGTATGGGTTCAAGCGCCCATATGTACATGTGCAAGCGATTTTCATTTTAGTTTAAAGCCCCCAAGAGTGCATTTCGCACTCAGTCACTCACTAGTCCGCTCTGAGCCCGCTGTTGTTGTAGTTATTGCTGTCGTTTGCGTTGTTAGCCAGTTGGATGCCAGTAACCATGGACCACAGCTTGGCATCGACAACAATTTCAAGAGTTTTGTTTTTGTTCGCTCATTCATTTTCCTGTTGGCCACCATGACCGCCGATGGAGTTAGTTGTGGCAAAAGCGGCAAATAAGAGCTATTCTAAAGTAAAGGTGCACTTTTATACGACTGTTGCTATTGCCTTTGTTGTTGTTATGTTGCTATGATAAAGAAAATATGTAATGAGAAACGCTGAGAGATGGAAGCGATAGAAGTGGTTTTGAGGTCGATTCATTATATTTTCTACAACAACAAGAATATTAAGTACTTCCACACGTTAGTATGGAACTCGCTGTATATACTGTTACAATCTTCGTTGCCCCCGCTACCATAACCGCGGCTGATGTTGTTCGAGCTGCTCCCAAATGACCACTAAGCATGTACCCTCGCCCACTTCTCAACAACAACGCATCTTTATAATGGGCCATTCACATGTGCTACTGTGAGTACGTGTGGTGATATGTTTACATATCCATACATATGTACATATATGTGTTTTAGATTCCCAGCAAATAAAAGCTAACAGGTTAAAAACATTTCAAATTCAGAAATCGTTGTAAAACCTCACATAACTGACTGTCGTGTGAGCAATTAGGTATGGCCACGTAGAACGAAATTTGAAAGATATGCTATTAAAAAATGTTTGTTGAGGATAAATCTTATATAAAAAGAGGAGGAAAATTTAAATCACTTTACTAAAAGACGCAGTTTTGATTATAACTTAATATCTCTACACATAATAAAATTTATATTCACGAAAATTTGGTAGCGGAGGTCAAGCTAATATAATCCAAACCAACAGTTTTTTGAATTTTTGAACTTTTGTTTGTCTGTCTGTACCCTGTGGCGAAAATATCTAGTTCTGAACTGGTGTACTTTCTGAACCCCTACTAGATCGCCTTCAATCTCTTTTACATGTAATCAACTGGCGAATTTAACATGGCGATGTCCTAGGCGGTGGAAATTGTCCGCCGCTGCATTACCTTTTCAACAGTTACGAACTAGTTAAAAATTCGAAAGTTAGAATGTAGTTTGTTTATTGCTGCTATGGCTCTTGTTCTCAACCATTTCCAAATTCTGCAGTTTGGATGTAGTTAGTTTAGAATTAAAAAAAAACTGTTTCAAACCACTTTTGATGTTACCATTCCCAGGACTCGCACCTTGGACCTTCGGTGTGGTAGTCCAGCAACACTACCGCCACACCATTGCGATTAGTTTATGGACATCTTTTAATTTGAGCGTAAATTTTAAACCATTATTTCATAATGTATACATATGTAACCCTTTCTCAGACTATTGATGCGTGCGCCGTAGCTGAGTGGGTAGAGCACTCGACTCTGATGCGGGACGCGTCGGTTCAAATCCTGCCAACTGATACATTTTAATTTTTTTTTTTTTGTAGTTTAATATTTCAACTTTTCTTTAAAGAACGTTATAAGAACAAAACATTTTTCCAAATACGAATATACATTTTATTAAATTTTAATGATTACACAACTGCTGGTTTCGAACTAACAAAATATGGTATTACAATTTGGGTATCTGACGAAAGGTGGATATGAGTGCTGCAGTAAGAGATGTGATTTAGTTTCCACATCTCAAGTGACTTCGGAGATGTAATGATTAAAATCGGACTCAGTCTATTATATGTAAGTTCTGAAATGCAGTGAAGCGTGGCCGGGTTTTCTAGTTAGCTTATATAAATAAAGGATGTCTTAATTCTAAGTTAGATATTTAGTAATACAGCAGCATTCAATTGTATTCAGCAGTTTCTGAGTGATACAGGGCCAAACATTCAAATAGCTCAATAATGATCTTTCTTATCAATTTTTTCTTGAATATCTGTTATAGTGATTATAATGATTACCGGTTTGATTGATTACTTTTTGGAAAGCATATTAATGATTGATTACCCCTTTGTTTTAAGGTTTTAATGATTATTTTAAAACACATTCAAAAAGCAATCATGATTTTTTTATTAAAGAAAAAATGAAGAAAAATCAAAAATAATCAAAAACAATCAAAAATAATCAAAAGTAATCAATAGTAATCAAAACATTATTTATATTATTATAATTAGCTTTTTAAGAAAAACTCGACCGTAAAAAAATTTTGTAAATTTTGAAGAAGTAGGTGTGGCGCCGCCCATTTTTCAGCATGAAATGTCTGCTATTTTCAAAGCCAATCGCTTATAATTCAATCTTGATATTTCAATGAAAATTGGTCATCTGCTTCTCAGTAGTATGTATTATACTCCTGCCAAAAACTAGCCAAATCGGTAAACACACAAGCAAAATATTCGGGCACGTAGTTAATAGCCCACTGCAATAGCGAAGTTATATATCTTTTTTGATTTTCATACGTATGTAAGTATGAGAAGAAGAAGAGAAAATTTCACTAAAATGATCAGCACGATCTATTTAAACGCAAACTAGTCCCTCAGTGGTTTGGCAAACTCTCCGAGTGTATTTCTGCCATGACAGGCTTCTCAGCAAAAATTCGTCTCCTTTGTAGATGCCGTTCGGAGTCGGCAAAAAACTGTAGGTCCCACCAATTTGTAGGGAAAATTCAAATCGGCACACCACAAATTGGAAGAGAAGCTTGGCGCAAAAAATCTCTTAGGAGGTTTATGATGATATACCTGTTGTATATCGCGCCATAGAGATAGTCCCTCAGTTTTACAAAATAATGCTGAAATTCGTTGTTTGCTTTATATTTTATAATATACTAGCAAACCCGGTAGACGTTGCTTTGACGTTTTGATACATAGAACATCTATATATAAAGTGTCATTAACTTGAACCAAATAAACTCCTAGCTATACCGAACTGCAGCTTTATATAACCTGGGGGCTTTTCCAAAAGCTATATACAGACTGTGTCGTGCCCAGCGAACTCCTGAACCTATCGTGAAAATTCAAGAGCCAAAACAAAACAAAAAATATGTGGGCGTTTCACCGCCCAATTTTCCAAAATTATGTAGATTTTGACACATATGTATATCCAAATATCTTCATAATTACTATATAATCATACATAATCTATATAATTACAAATATGTATATCATTAATTTAGACCAAAAAAGTTCGGAGTTATGACGAATTGAAAGTTTATATAGCCTGGGGGTGTGGCTCCGCCTACTTTTCAAAACTATATATTGCCTATGCTATACCCAGTGAACCCAAGTATATATTGTGAAAATTTCATAAAGATCGGTTGAATTCTTTGGCGCCTATAAGGTACACACATTTTTTATATCTATTTTTGTTACGCGCACAAGGTATATTACTTCATTCGGCATAAACGAATCGAGATATATATTTATTAATGTATATCAAAACGTTCAGGATGAAAAGTAAAATATCCGGGCAAGTAGTTAATACCCCACTGCAAAAGCGAAGTTGTATATTTTTTTTGATTTTCATGAACATGAAATGTTTGTACGTATGAGAAGAGAAAGAGATAGTCCCATCAAAAATTTGACGGAAATGATCAGAAGGATGAACTGAGTCGATGTAGCCATGTCCGTCTCTCGATACGTCTATCTGTCTGTCCGTCTGTCTATTTGAACGCAAATACGAACTGAAAGTATTAAAATAGACCTGCGTAAATTGGGATGCCATAATAGATCACTACTAGGTATATAATGTTCGGTTCCACCCGAACTTAGACTTCCTTACTTGTTATTATTAGTCTTATATTTCGGTTTTTGCATCGTCCCGGTTCAGTACTGCTAATAATAATAATTTGGCGCAATATACTCTGAGGAGATCAACCCCGAGCTTCTTTTCCAATTTTTTAGTGTGCTGCTTCTAATTATTACTGCGAAGCTTTTTCATAGAATAAATCACTCGAAGGGTTGCCTACTACTGCCGAAGGCGACCCTGTTTTAAGACCACTTTTTTTAAACATTTTGATGTCCCCTGTCCCGTTATTTGAACGTGAGATCTTCGGTATGGTAGGCTTGCACAAAACCACCACATCACGGAGGCTGCCACGGTTCACCACTACATCTTAAAAATACTCTCAAATCTACTGGTATATCCATATCAGCGCAAGCTGGCAATAAACTGTGATACTTCTTATAAAGATACTCCAAAGAAATCAAAAATAATTTAAAAAATTAAAAAAATAAATCAAAAACAAATCAAAAGTAATTAAAAACAATCAAAACTCTTTCTCTGATTAATTTTGATAATTTTTTATTTTTTTCCAATTCTAATCAAGTAGTAATTGAAATTTTCAGAAAACGATTAAAATAATCATTAACAATTGAAAAATCTATTTAATCAATTGATTACCAATTACTAATCAAATTTAACAGGTCTGCCTTGTTCTCATATCATTCTTTTTGCTCAAATAACATTATCAGGGAGTTGAGAAATTGTTAAGGAATTTTCTTAAAGGCGGTTTATACCCTAAAATATATGTATCATACTTTTATATATTCTAAAGGTACTGTAAAATTATATAAAATTTATTGACTATATCTTTTTCGATGAACATTCGATACATAACCATTTATTTGGATTTAGGTACAAGGTGGGTTAAAATCTTCCATTTGTAGCAAAATTCATAACCCTAAAGGTAATCGTTCACAATACGGTCGGGCTAGGCTCGAAAGGTTCTAGTTGATTTCGACAACACTCCCCAATACCTTTGGGGCAGACCTGGGTAATATCAAGTACCAGTACGACTTGTGACAAGTACATTTTAAAAGAATTGTACTGGTACTGGTACTGGCATTCCTAAAATTTTCAAGTACAAGAACAAGTACGAGTACAAGTAATTGCAAAATAATTGAAGTTTTAGCAAATACTTCAAAGTATTTGAAAAGAATTGAAAGTACTTGAAAAGAATTGAAAAATGTACTTGAATCGATTTTTTAATTATTTTCAAGTACTTTCAATTACTTACAATCTTGAAACCAATATTTAAAAAAAAATACAAAAATAAACGATATTTTTATATTTTTTACATGTCGCTTGTAGTCCATATTATGTTTATTTAATAAAATGCAATTCATTGTTCACATTTAAAAATAAATATTGCATGATCATTTGAAATTTAACACAAATATATAATTAAATTTAATTTACAACTAAAAAAAATAATTCAACATAAAAAAATATATAAAATAGCAGGAATTCAACAAAAAAACACGCACGTTTTACTTTAAAACCATACATATGTTTGCATACAAACATGTGTACGTAAATGCACACAACCATGCTCATATCTGACCTGGTATTGTTGAATCATGCTTCACTGCATACAATTTTGTTGTCAAAATTTAGCAAAGAAAGTTACAACTCTAACATTTACTTACTTGTACAAGGTGGCGTAAAAGTAATCCTCCTATCAGAAAATGCTATAAATTTTGCGATTGGCCCCTAAAGTCAGTTCTGTTTTGACATTTGTGTAGTAAACACATGCGAAATACACGTTAATAAACAATGTTACGCTACACTTCTCCAGAACGCGGAATATTGCTGACTATTTATTTGACCAATAATCGGTCGGGGCCAAACGGTTACTGTGAATGGTGAGCGCTACAGAGCAATGATCAACGAGTTCTTTTTGCCGCAACTTGATGAATTGGGATTGGAAAACATGTGGTTCCAACAAGACGGGCAACAGCACACACTGCACGTGCCACAACCGATATGCTGAACATCGGAAGCTTACTTTTGCGCCACCTTGTACATATAAACATAATATGGACTTACTTACTATTGTAAGTAATTGAAAGTACTTGAAAAGAATTAAAAATCGATTCAAGTACATTTTTCAATTCTTTTCAAGTACTTTCAACTCTTTTCAAATACTTTGAAGTATTTGCTAATACTTCAATTATTTTGCAATTCCTTGTACTTGTACTTGAATATTCTGAAAGTAAAATATAAAGTATTTAAGTACGTAATAGTCCAATTACTACTCAGTATTATCCAGGTCTGCTTTGGGGGAGTGTTTTAATCACTACTGAAACAAACAAACAAATAAATTGGAGAAGAAGCTTAGCATCAATGTTCCCGCCGACATACCGTGTGGTATTATATAATTTTTGTTGTATTTGAAGGGATGGCGATACTCACATGAAATAAATTATTCTAATGTTTTTAGGGGGTACCCATCCCGCGCCCCCCCTTCGGTGAGACTAAGTGAGATTTGGTTAGACGCCGCCCCACCCCCTTATGTGAGATTTACGCTAAACATGTTTGAAACTGAATTCCTTTTTATTATATAAGAAAAAATAAAAATTTCATGTTTATTCATTGTATTTGAATTAAATAAAAGTGAAAATAACTATAAAACCAATACTTTCCCTATCTTCTATTTTAATCGATCCAAGGAGATTCGTGTAGTTTCGATTGAAATAATCGAGTGTCATCTGTGGTTTTCGGCAGTGCAATAATACTGTGCTTGGACATGTCTAAGTTTCTATTCAAAACGCAAAGTAGCTTCTTAACACGGCTTGTCACCACACGCCTTGGTTGAATCTTGATGGAGGATTCTCGTTGAATTGCATCAAGAGCCGATCTATACTTCTTCAGCTTAACGCGCGAAGCGAAATTAATGCCGCATGTCTTACAACATATGCTGAAAAAAAATGTTGTTTCATATTTGTATAAGTTCATATTTTTTTAACTTGAAGTGAGATTTGGTGGGACTTTATTGGAGGATCCCTCCCCAATTTTAAGCTAACGTAATCTATGGATGTTCCCTTATATTCCAGATTTCATTTCACACCTTTCAGTGAAGTTGAAACTGATATACCTTAGTTATGTTTCAAACTTTCTGAGAATTATGAATTATGTAGGTATTTACCATATACGATTTTAGGTAATTTTTCCGTTTAGTTATAACAGTTCACTTTGTAGGTCATTTTTATAAAATTGTTTTATTTTTTCATCGGATTTATCCGGAACTAGTTTTTGTTTTAGTACCAGTATCCCATTCAAGGCAGTTACAACGACCTTAACTTGTCATATTCTAAAATTATTGGAATAACCGAGTATTTGAATTTACAAATGCTTTCCAAACTACACAGGAATCTGTAGATAAACTTTCAAATTTACCACTAACAAAATATAAAGTTAGCGTTATAAAATGAATACACTTAACTTCTAAACGAACTATCTACTTATGTATAAACATATGTATCTGTAAACATATCTACATGTTTATGGTTTTACACTGTTACGTATATAACGCTCACAGACAAGAATAGCGTTAGTAATGGAACAGAAAATAAACCAAACTCAAATGAGTGAACTAAAACGAAAGTCTGCCCCAGCCATTGCTGAGCAGACCAAACCGAACTAATCCTCATGGGATGTCCCTTGGGTTTGACATTTCCCAAGAGAAATACCAACGATGGGTTTTCTGTGTTTTACCGTCCTCAATGCTCTGCTCTGCTATGTTACTGCACAACAACATCTTTATTGCAGGCAACCAAAACACAACAACAAAATTAAGGCGATAGTAATGCCTCTGGCGTTGACGAAGGCAAGCTCTACGAATACAAAGCACAAAGTTTTATATAGCTTTGTTTCTGTTATTGTGATATTGGATCGAATGAGTGTGCGCGTCACAAGGGAAATTGCTGCGCTCGGTGGCGTATGAGCAACTGAAGTACGTGCATGTGCCTACCTTCCCATATCCATACATACATACAAACACCGCTGTTACTTCTACCAAAAGTCAGAGCAAGAAAGAGAAGGAACAATTGGTATGGGTGCTTCGTTAGCCACAGTGGGAGGACATTTTACGCCAAAAGTGCATCGGTGACAAGACTAAAAGCAAAACAAAAACCAACGTATAAATGTAAAGCTCTACGATATGCATACATCTTTAAACGTTGCTAATAAAATTGAGTAAGGTTGTTCGTAGACAGTCTTTGCTATTCTCATTAGTACCATACGCAAAGGTCGAAATCCCAAGTTAATAACTCTTTGCTTGCTTGCGATGCATAATCTGTTTTAGAAGATGGCCACCGAAGTGCAGCCATAATACAAAAACTAGATTACAAATTCCGATGTCACATAAATAAGGATGCCTGTAAGATTGAGTAAATGTATGTGTGTATAGTGAATCTATAAGCACTTATTAACACTCAATATGCAATGGCCATGGATCAATGCATATTTTTATGCCAAATCTCTGCCGTGACAAATGCTTACTCCAATAACAGTGAAGGTTCCCTGCAGGGAAGTCAGCAGTGACACGAGTTTGTCACTACTTCAAAACCGGAAAAGCGGTAAGTGTATTGCGTTCTCGATTTTTATTCAAATAAGTACCAGGCAAGATGGCTTCAATTGTGTAATCTGGTTCAGAGCAATGGAAATACTGAGTGGGAAAGCATTAATATTAATGTGTATATTTATTGAGTGCCTCAGAACTATCTCAATACCGGGTGAAATCAAGCCAAATCAATATATAGATTTGGTTCTGAACAAACGAAATGGTACCAATAAACCACGATCTAAACTGTAGAATATGCCACAAGTTCGGACCTATAGAAAAGGTTCGAACCAGTAGTGATTCCGAATGCACTAGATACACACTACTTCACTAGAGATTTACCTACGCTGTTATCGGAGAAATTTTTTCCAGAAAAGTAGCGTTTTCAAGCGATTGGTGAACTGAATAACGGCTTTTTGTGATTTGATACTATTACAGAGTTTAAAAGAATTAGAAGAATATTTGCAAACTTAATTTGCAGTCAATTTAAAGTAAGTAATTAAGAAGAACGGCAAGAAAAGCGTTTTGCCCAAGCACGTGCAAGGTACCTGTCTCCATCTCGTTCATCGTCCCTTTCTCGCCTTCAATTAGCTTAACAGCAACGTGTTGCCGTCAATTGGTTTCTGTGATTGAACATGGATATTCGACTCCCAAAGAAATAAAAAAGACTGTCATCCTAATGCATTGCATACTTACTAAGTTTATTAAAATATGCATACTTATTTATGCAAAGAAGTATTAGTAATTGTCTTAATTAAATTATAGCGGCTATCAGAGGTATTAAGGCAACTTACGTTTAAGAAAAGTGCGCGGCTTCGCCTGTTTGCGCCGCGACATATTGTAGCTTAAATTGTCGATGGCCACTATGTTTGTGTTCTTCCTAAAATTGCTGTAAACCTTTTTGGGGGTTTCACCGGAATGCAGTTTGATTCCCGCGGGTATAGAACTCAGACACACGCACACAATTGCAATGAAAAGAAAACAACACTTTAGACAATAACTTTGTTAGTTTAGGTGCATGCTTTAATACGAATATATTTGCATGTATTCCGTACATATATTTTAACAATTGCAATTGCACTTCTTCTAAAATTTTACGCCAAAACAACACAAAATATCAAAATTTGTATTTAAAAATTTATTTATTTCGTATTGTTATTAAACTGTATTTCCGCTTTCTCTACAGGACATGTGCTTATCCTTTCAGTAACGTAAACAGAGTGTTAAAGCATGAAAATATTGTGTTGCTTTTACACATGCCACCAAAATAATTCTCTTCAAAACTTCCTTAGTCAGAGATGCACGTGCAATTGCCTAAGAGAGCTTAAAACTGTATGCCTACATATGTATTTATGTATGTTCAATTACATTATTCCAGACGATAATATCAAAGAGAGAATTCTCTAAGAGAACCATTCACACAAAATAATATTCGTATTGTATGTACATATGGCTGTACATACTGCATATAACAATTATACACACACTCAAACTTTATTTATATCCAAATACTCTCAAGCGACAATTGGAACCCAAGAGGTTTAGGATAACATTAACAACTATACACTGCCAATACTGAGGTTGCAACATGAATTTTCTTGACTACTTTAGAAATATCGTAATTAGAATAAAAGTCATGCTCATAGGACGTCACATAAGTGAGAAAACCAACCCCCTCTAAGGTGCTCGCACCAATCACATACTCGCATCATAGCAAAGGGTGCCGCCGTCAACAACTTCCTACATTAAGGTTTTTGTTAAGAAGTTGAAGTCAATAAATGCAGAATTGACGGGTGTGATCCTGTGTGCCATACATAGTCCCGCTGTGTTTCTTCGCTGTAGGATACCTCTGTGGGCTTGAAGTTTGTATTATCACAGCTCTTATTGCCATGCGACGATTTAGGAAGTCAAAATAACATTTTATATTTATGCAAAAGTCAATCTTAAAACATTTACCTATTTATTTGTTTGTGTATATGTATGTATGTGTGTAGCGTAGAATTCTTTCATTGTGGTATTATTAGATCAACGGGTGTTGGAAATCTTGACATGGACAAAACAGAGTGCAGTCTTACGCGCACAACACTAATACGAGGTGGACTTACCTCTGAAAATACACGGTCAAAATTTTTAGTTTAAATTTGAAACCATACACTAAAAAAATTTTAAGCGACGTTTTTGTATTTTCTTATGTGAATTTTTTGCTTTAAAAATCTAATCAAAGTTCAGGGCCCCAATTTTTGTTTAACCTAGAATAGCTTAAATTCCAAAGCAAAATGGTCATATGTTCATCTGAAGTACCACGTTCCAGGTTAAACGAATTCACTAGGCTATCTGGCTGTCCTCTGTTGAAAAAGGAGAAACCAAATTAATCATGTCGAAAACGTAACTCCACCGTTGTATTGTGGTTGTCCAGGGTTGCAGTGGGCCCCCTGAAAAACAACTGATGCTTTGCCGAATGTTGCTCTGGTCCAAAAAAAGAAGGGCTCAGCCTACAGGGCCACGTCGCCAGGCTCTAGTAAGGACTATCATAAGTAGAAAAAGATTGGCACTTAAGTGTAGGTTCTCTGGCCAATCGATAAGCAAGCCGATGCCCCAAATCGCACCAACTAAATACATATATCCTTAATTTGCACATAATGTAGCGTATTGTGCGAAATCCTAAATCCCAAGCAGATTAGACATTAGCAGGATGGCCTCAGACCTGGTAAGTCCACCATTAACCTCATGACACGCCAAACCCTAATGAAGACTCATTATAAGAAAATCCGCACCCAAAGTCTCCTTGCCAAGTTCACAGCCGCTTCTGACATCGTGAAAATCTGTTGCTTGTATTCTTCCATGTCTAATTTTGACCTCCCTGTAAAGCTCATTCGCCTATGCCAAATGACGTTGAGGAATACTAGTAGCAGAGCTAAACCGCAATGGTACAATCTATTTCAAGAGCATTCAATACCTTGTGCTGATGATATTGATATAATTTAACCTCACAAGTGCGCCGTAAGTTCTGTTTCTCTGGCCTAGATACAGAAGCGAAAAAATTGGGTCGAGGGGTGGACGAGGACAAGAAGAAGTATTTCCTGTCGCCACGTCCACGTCCACGTCCAGGTTAATAGTAACAAACTATAAACTGTGAGGGACTTCGTCGATTTGGGAACCAGCGTTAACACTGAAAATAATGTCAGCCTAGAAATTCTAAACTATGTTGGCAACTGAGAAGTAAAGTTTTCTCGACCACGAACAACGATCACACTCGATAATATATATACCTGTCCTGATGTACGGCTCGAAAATATATTAATAATGAAGAAGATGAGATGGCACTCGCGGAATTCGAGAGAAAACTTCTCCGGAAGATTTATAGTCCTTCAGGATATGCAACGATTAGCTAGCTTTAAGATATGAGCATAGTGCAGCTAATTAAGTGGACAAAGAATATTCGAATATGCGTTGGGCAACGGAAAGTTTTATTGATGTATATTGGAACGATTTTTCGTTCTCACGAAAATCGACACTGATGATGGCACAACGCCGAAACCGGTTTGTCTCAAAACCAAATTTGACAAGGGATGACGAAAAATCGTTCCAATATACATCAATCATTCACCCTGTCGGAAAAACAACAAAACAAAATAAAAAAGAAAGTTTTATTCCTAGTTACACGTAGTATAAATATGTAAAATTTATTTGATAAGATTTATTTTCTTAAGGTACACAATTTTTAATAAAGCGTTATGTATTACAGAAATTGTTCAACTTTGAACTTTGAATAGCTTAACAATGGTCAGATCAATGAAAAAAGTATTTGATACCTTTTAGTTATAAGATACACGAACAGGTTCTGGAATTCCCTTACGAGTGAAATTTTATGTCGGGCCTGTGTAAATTGAAATGCAGGACATGTTTGATAATCATTTTATAGAAATCTAAACAGAAAATAAAAAAACGATGAGCGTGTTCCTGCCATGAATTTTAAAAACTTCAATATGCCCCTTATGCAACTTTAATTCCATTTTCCGTGAACCAATCTTAAAAATCAGAAAGTCGATTTTTTAGGCCTTCCTAGGCACATGTATGAAGTAGACCAAATTTTGAAATTTAAAGTAAAATTTCTTACCGTGTACTTACCAGTATTTACATTTCATCATAGGTGCATATACACACATATGAATATGTCCATTTACGTACGCAACTAACTTTCCCAACAGCAGGATACTCAAGGTTTAGATTTTGCTATGGAAGCAATTCAATTAAACTAGAACCGTGAGAGTTTCATAAAAACGGAATTCAAAACAGGGCTACAAAGCTCTCAAAAATTTAATGCAGTTCGGATTCAATTTATATGAACTTGTACCGGTACAAGAACTTGTTTTTGTTGGTGTTCTAACGGTACTTCGCCATGCCTAATCGGCACGTTAATTTACTATAATTTCACAATATGCAAATGTGAAAGTCCCCCCGACAACCCCTATGGTTGTTAAAGTTGCAAATAAAGTCGAACTAAACTTCACATTTTTAGACTTACGATGCTGAAACATTTGAAAACTAAATGTCTAACGGTCGTCTATAACACCCCTGCAGAAAACTGGACTAGCTGAGAACTATCCCAGAGCTATACCGTTTGACGACACCACAAGTTTTAGCTCAATACCCAAGCAATGCTTTCAACTGTCCACTTTTACATGGACGGCCTTGTTATATAATAACATATCTCTTAGCAGTGTTTGTAAAGAATGTGGCCGTTTACAACAATTTGGCTGAAAGTGCCCATTCAGCAGTGACTTGAAGATATTGCAGCAGCGAAGTGTGCGGCGAAGGCATGCATGTAATAAGGTAATCAAATTTAATCCTAATATTTTATAGTCGAAAGCGTAGAGCTATTGAATGAGACGTCTTATGTCAAATTCCTCTGACCTTCCCACATCGTGAATAGAGTGGGCGCAGATTTGTTCGGTGTCCATGCATAATTTTGCGAGGCGAAAAAACCAGATAGGAGTGAGTGATAATCCTTAATTTGAAGCACAGCCCATCAATTAAAAGTATCTGACCCGTTGCGATTATCGTGCAATGCAGTCGTATGCTTATGAAACTATTTAGACTTCTCTGGTAGAGAAATCCTTTACGAAATATAGAACTAAACCCTCTAACCGGCACTAAGTTAAACAGATATAACCCGTATACCTCTACTTTTCCTTTATAATTATTGCCACATAATCTTCGCCAAATATTTTATCTATGTCGCAACCTTGATTTTATAGTTTGGCAGAATTCCGTTATAATCATTCTCGTTGAAAAATTGAGTGAAATTCGTAAGAAAAAAATAGTTTTGACAGAACTGTTTTTGGTAACTACAAAAAGTGATAAAAAGGATTTCTGTAGTAAGAAACAAAAATTGTAAGTAATTGAAATAATAATTATAAAATTATGAAGGCTTAAAACTCGAGTTTATCGCACTAGGTTTTAGGTTTTTCAATTTGCAACAAAAATTGGCTTGTTAGAGGGTTAAGCAATAATGGTCGTGTGTGGTTGACTGAGTAGAAAGAATTCGATAGGCATAAGGGAAACAGTCCTGTGATGAAGTAATTTCTGATTTAAGCCGCCATTTATCTGAGTGTTGATGGAATTCAGCGCGATTGTGTTGCAGTGTGTTTTACGAAACCCACGATAATGGGCGGCTAAACACCTTATTGAATTTCTTGGCTACTAGCGCGAGAAGGGTCGGGTTCAGAAGGGGTACCACCTGTTCCATATTCGCGCATTTCACTGGAGCCTTACATGGCTATTTGCAAAGAACTCCGAAACTTGTAATTTTTTCCATAAAAAGCTAATATTTTTCTTTGAATTTCCTTAATTTTATATAAAGATATTTTCACAAGTATGGATTAGATTCTATCTAAGATTAATATTTAAATTTTAAATAAAATGTTTCGAGAAAATTTAAAGATGTCTGCCTGTGAAATCAATTATAAAATTCATTGAAAAAAGGACTTTATTTTTTTATAAATGTTTTCCAATGGCAAAACTGCTATGAAAAGCGATTAAATTTTTATTGAAATTTGTTTCAATTGTTCAATATAGTGAAGTAATATTTATTTTGATAGACACATATTTTATATATGATGACTGAATTTTCATTAAAGTGGTTCGTAGTGTAATTTTGCAATTTTCTTGTATTTTTCAACCCAAAATGAACTAACCTACTATGAAGTGGTACAGAAATTGGTATGATACTGATGCATAGGCTAACTAATATGACGGCTGGTATGATACCGGTGTATGTACTGACTGGTATGTGCACTGGTATGATCCTGATGTACTATATACGGACTAGTATGTTGAATGATATATATAATGACTAGTATGCAGGGCCGCCGAGAGGAAATCCGGGCCAAGGGGAAAAGGGTGGCTCCCTTTCTACATACAAATTTCGAATATTGCATCAATTTCATCAACTATCTTTCTACTTACTACTTTAATGTTTTTAAAGAATAAGTCAAATACGACATTTTTTCCTCTCATCAGTTCATCACATCTGTATTGAATTTGGCTTATAGTTGAAGTTGGGTGAAACAAATTTTTTTTATACGATTTCGAAAATCAATAGAATGTATTAATCAGTTCATATATATATATGGACTTTTGGTCGAAAATATTTAATCAGAGTATATCGGAATATGCGTTAACTTCGCTTAACACCATTTTTAACGCCTTTCCCTATTCACTAACTTTTAACCACACAAAAAGTGTTAGTGTTAGCTAAGTGTGTGGTTGGCTGTCGCGAATTATTTTCGAGGTGTTAACAATAGCGTTAATATATTTGCAAGTGTTTTAGCGTTTGGAAAAAGTAAAAAAATTAGTTTTGAGTTTTTTGCATGTAATTTAGTGCAAACTACGGCGAAAAGAGAAGTATTGGCATATTTTATCACTATCAAGGGTCAGCTGTTTAGCGGCGTTAAAGGAGAGTTACAGAATCGCATTTTCGTACAGAATTGACCTACAGGACTTGACAGTTAATAAGAAGACAAAAACATCTAGGTAAAAGATTTATTTATTTATCTGATTAATTAAGAAACAGTTCTTCCCGGAACCTCCAACTATTGCAATGGAGTCTGAACCAATCGTTAGTAAGCTGGTTGTGGTCCCTCGCAAAAAATCTATTTTTGTGTCTAGGTTCCATCCAGACACTACCGAGGATGATTTGATGTACCATATTTCTTCTAAAGTTAAAGATCAAAGCGTAACTGTTAGAAAATACAATTTCATATATCAAAGAAGTATGTCTTCGTTTAAGATTGATGTATCTGGGAAAGATTTCGATACTCTTTTGGACAGCTCTTTTTGGCCTTCCGGGGCACTTGTTCTCGTAATAACGTTGAGTCAAAAAACTGAGCACTAAATCCGTGAATATCTTTTATCAAAATGTGAGAGGTTTAAATACCAAATTAACTGATCTCTTTTTGAAATATTTTCATTGTAAATATAACGTAATTGCGTTTACCGAAATTGGCTAAAACCTCATGTTTTCAATTCAGAGTTTTTATGTAATAAATATCAAGTATATAGAAATGATCGCTTGAACAGAGTCGGAGGTGGTGTTCTGCTTGGCGTTCATTCCTCCATCCTTTCAGAAGAGGTTAATATTCCTAACATCGATTTCATTGAGTTCAAATGCATCCGCATTCAACTAGAGAACGTCTCTATGTACTTATATGTTTTCTACATTCCTCCAGCATCAGATTTTTCGGTTTACATGCAACATGTCTCTCTGCTCAAAACTGTTAACTTTATGATTAAAACTTAAGATTCAATTATTGTTTTGGGTGATTTGAACTTACCTCATATATCGTGGAACATATCTGATGGTAACATTATTCCAAATCCGTCCAAACTGGGGTCAATAAAATAAATGTTACCGCTAACAAGTTTGGGAAAGTCTTAGATTTAGTGCATGTTGATGATATAAACCAATTTTCTGTAAATTGTTGTGATCCGTTGGTTTTACCAGAAGACCTTTACCACCTTTCTATGGAAATAGTCTACGAAACCATAAGTAATGGCCAAGGTACTCAATGCTACTCATGTAGTAGCTTTGATTTTAACTTTTCCAAAGCGAACTACAAGAAATTAAATAAAGAACTGTCTAAATTAACTTGGCCTGAATTTGGTTGTGATATTGATCTAAACGTCTCACATTTCAATCAAACTATTTACTGCCTATTTGAGAAAGTTATTCCTAAACGTAAATTAACTTATGATCATCCTACGCAAGCTTGGTTTACTCAAGAGCTTAAGGCTCTGAAAAAAAGGAAAACGCGATCATTTAATTTATATAAGAAATCCGGATTAAATAAACATTACTTACTGTATTCCATTCTACGTCAGAAGTACACAGATTTAAATAAAAAGTGCTATAAAGCTTATATCTCTAAAACCAAAAGAGACATTATTCTCAATCCAAAGTCATTTTATGGTTTCGTAAATTCTAAACGTAAAGTATCAGGGTTTGCCTCAGCCATGAAATATCAAGGCATTATATCTAGCGATAATCAATGTATCGCAAAATTCTTTGCTCAATTTTTCACTTCTAACTACAAGGTGGCGCAAAAGTAATCCTCCTATCAGAAAATGCTATAAATTTTGCGATTGGCCCCTAAAGTCAGTTCTGTTTTGACATTTGTGTAGTAAACACATGCGAAATACACGTTAATAAACAATGTTACGCTACACTGCTCCAGAACGCGGAATATTGCTGACTATTTATTTGACCAATAATCGGTCGGGGCCAAACGGTTACTGTGAATGGGGAGCGCTACAGAGCAATGATCAACGAGTTCTTTTTGCCGCAACTTGATGAATTGGGATTGGAAAACATGTGGTTCCAACAAGACGGTGCAACAGCACACACTGCACGTGCCACAACCGATATGCTGAACATCGGAAGCTTACTTTTGCGCCACCTTGTATTCTGCTGTCACCAATTCAAACTTTCAAAACTATCCCTATAAGCTACACGGGACAAATTCAATTAATTCACCAATTATATGCGCCAAAGATGTTCTAATTTACCTTAAAACCTTAAAAGAATCCTTTAAATATGGTCCCGATAGGATTCCTACATGTTTCTTGGAAAAGTGTGCGAACCATATTTACCAACCCCTTAGCAATTTGTTCAATCTATCACTAAAGTGTGGTGTTTTTCCAACTGCGTGGAAAGAATCGTTTCTTCTACCGCTGCATAAAAGCGGGAGTAGGTCTTCTATAGAGAACTATCGTGGCATAGAAAAGCTTTCTGTCATCCCAAAATTGTTTGAAACTATTGTTACAAATCAACTTACGGGTCCGATCTCTACTTTGATAGCTGACTGCCAACACGGGTTCAGTAAGGTAAAGTCCACAGTTACGAATTTACTTGAGTTTACCAGTCATGTCTCAAATAGCTTTAGAAAAAATCTGCACCCCGACGTTATTTATACGGATTTCAGCAAAGCTTTTGACAAAGTGTGTCACTCATTACTTATTCATAAACTCGATCAGTTGGGCTTCCAGCCTAGTCTCAATCGCTGGATCTCTTCTTACCTTAGTGACAGGACACAAAGAGTAGTGTTTAAAAATTTGGTATCCGATGTCATTTATGTCTCTTCGGGGGTTCCTCAAGGAAGCCATCTTGTTGTTTTAGTGATATTTCTACAATAATAAAATTTTCAAAAATGTTAATGTATGCTGACGACGTAAAGCTTTTCATGACATTCGCGTCATTTGAAGATAGAAATAAGCTACAATCAGATCTAGATACACTTGTTACTTGGTGCGATTTAAATTATATGCCACTTAACCTTAAAAAACGTAAACACATTAGTTTTTCGCGTGGAATTTCTCAGCCGGGTTCCTATACAATTAAAAATTATAGTCTTGAGCAAGTGTATGATTTTGTTGACCTGGGGGTTACTATGGACTATAAACTCAGTTTCAACCGCCATATTAACACAACAGTCAATAAGGCTAGAGGTGTCCTAGCATTCGTTAAACGATGGTCTAAAGAATTTAGCGACTCTTATGTAACTAAAGCCCTCTTCACTACATTCGTCAGACCGATACTTGAATACGGTTCTATAATTTGGAACCCGCGTTACCAGGTTCATGTAGATCGCCTAGAATCAGTTCAAAAACAATTTTTACTATTTGCCTTAAGAGATGTTCATTGGGATCCCTTGTATTATCTGCCACCCTATACGAATCGTTTAAATCTCATTAATCTGCACACACTTTCTAGTCGGAGGGAAATGCTTGGAATTATTTTTATGATTAACTTGCTAAATGGTTCTCTATCCAGCCCATTTCTTCTAAGTGAAGTGAACTTCTAAGTACCAGCTCGTCCTTCAAGGCATTTTAAACCTCAAGTCTTAAAACAGTGCCGAACCAATTTTCAGTTAAATGAGCCTTTTCGCTGTTTGTGTCAAGATCATAACTCTCTTTCTGGTAGATTTGATATTTCAGACTCGCTTTTAAGCATAAAAAAATCAATTTTTTTTATCCTAAATTCATAGCTACTAATTGTTTCTTATTCTTTGACTTCTATATTAACTTCTAACAATAATTTTATTCTGTTAACTAGTTATTTCTTAATGTATAATCTATCTTATATCTTCTTTACTTAGCTGATGAGGTTTTCTCTGTAGCTGAGCAGTTTTAGATCTCGACGATTCAACAAGTTGTATGGAGTAAGAAGGGTTTCAAAATTTGCACCAAAAACGTGTTTTTGCCAATGTACATAACTATTTTTTTTTTTGTATATGCCAAGAACACGCTTTATCGGTTATCACAACTTTCAAATAAATGTTTAAATGAATCGGCTATCAAAAGCATTCAAATTTAACTATTCACTCAATTTCTTGAAAAATACGGGTCCCTTCGAGAACTGCTGGACCGGTGGGAATCACCCCCGCAAAAATACCAGTTGCTAATATGAAAAAATTACAGAACTCGAACAAGTTAAGCCGGTTTGGCAAACTAGTATAAAACTAGTAGAATTGACTGCAGGGTACTTACTCAATTGCTTTGACAAGTGATCGTTTCATTTTCACCTTTTTTTTTGTGGTTTCCTTTGAGCACTGCTTACTCGTTTTTGCGTCGCTGGCATAGTATACTCGTATGTTTACTAGTAGCGCAACCCGGCTGTAAAATATGAAACTAGTCAGTAAACATACTACTATCCAACTATAATTTACTGGTTGAAATCATACTAGTCAGAAAAAGACCAGTCGATCCTAGAATACAACTATAACTTTCTGGTTGAAATCATACTAGTCAGAAAAAGTTCAATCCATAGTAGTTTACGACTACAATTTTCATAGTATGTTTTTACGCGATATGAGCTGTAATTACTTCTTTTATTTATTTCATTTGCATTGCATGCTATTGTAATTTGCAACCAGCTTATGAAATATTCCAAAGATATAGTTTATGTTTTTCAATCCCAAATTGAGGTTTTTCACAGCGAAAATTATGAAAAATGAAAATGATGTATTGATGATTCCATTTTCTAGAGGGTTTGCTCCACATTTGGCCTACTATTCTGTTATCTTTTTCGAACTAGTATGATACTGATATGATTAGACTGTAATTTTACTAGTACATTTCCTTCCATTTTGAACTACTATGAAACTGGAATTTTACGACCAGTATGATACTGTGGCGATTATTCTCAAGCATGTACCATCCCTAACTCAATAACACTCCCACCACTAGTTAAACACAACAGAGATAACGATGGCTACGTTTATGCATGCAAGCATGTACCAAGCAAGAGGAAGAGAGATCGCGCGAGTGTTTGCGAATACGATGCAAAGAGGAGATGCCAATAAATAACACCGATCCTTAGAAACACGAAGAGCGAATAACCAAGAAAGTTCTTGGTGCGTAGGCAAGCACCCTGTTGGACTATATAAGGCAGTGACCAAGCAAGGCAGGTTGATCAGTTTATTTTCAAGTGTTGTTCAGTGAACTACTGCGAAGTTACCAAACTCTTAAATTTGTATTGCGTTTATTACTAATAAATAAAACTAGCTATTAGTTACAATATCTGTGCGTGTGTTTATTTGACTGTATAGTGATCGAACCCAGGATTGGTAATTAAGGAATCATCGAATTCGTCATATACCAGTGATTTCAAGGATAAGAAGGACATGGCGAAGCTGAATGAATTAAAGATTCAGCAACTCAAAAATGAGTTGGAACAACGCGGACTAAACACTATAGGCAATAAATCATAGCTACAGTCACGATTGCGAGAGGCTATGGAAGCAGAAGGAATCAACGTTGATGATCATGTTTTTCATCTTGTGGAGGAGGCACCGACAAAAATGGAAGAAAAAAAGGAGTCTCCGAATCCAGTAGCAACCGTGGACGAAAACATGATATTGGCTGTATTAACTCAGATGTCGACTAAAATGGAAGAAGAGAAAACTTGCATGGCATCTCAGCTGGAAGAACAGAAAACTTGCATGGCATCTCAGCTGGTAGAACAGAAAACTTGTATAGTATCTTAGCTGGAAGAGCAGGAGACGCGAATGGCGGCAAAATTGGAAGCACAAGAGGAGCGTATATCCATGGAGGTGGCACAAATGTCTTCGCAGTTGGAATCACAGGAGGAGAGGGTTACGTCAAAACTAGAAGTACAAGATGCATAAATTGCACAATTTCAGGACTAAATTGAGGCTGAGGTGGAAGCTTTCAGAGGTCGTATCCAGGAATTGCAACTAAATCGTCCATCTGCTTCAACGAGTGTCCCGAAGGTAAAACCCCATCCTTTGATGGTTCTGTTCCTTTTCAGGTATTTAAGCAACAGTTTGAGAAGACGGCAGGAATAATTGGGGCACTGAAGACAAAGCTGCTGCACTATTCATGGCATTGAAGGGACCTGCAGCTAAAATGTTTGCAGACTATTCCTGACGGAGAAAGGAATAATTATGAAGCATTGATGGGTGCAGTTGAGAGACGCTATGGTAGCGAACATCGGAAGCAGATATACCAAATAGAGCTACAGAATCGCTTCCAGACCTAATGAGACTTTGCAGGAATTTGCATCGGATATCGAGAGGTTGGCCCATCTAGCAAATGCAGACGCACCTGTAGGGTATACGGAGAGGGTAAAAATCCAGTGTTTCATAAATGGAATACGCGACGTGGATACGAAGCGGGCCACATATGCAAACCAAAAAAGGGCATTCGCTGAAACGGTATCGCATGCTCTGACGCAGGAAACAGCCTCGGTTTTGAGTAAACCTGCATACAAGGCTCATCGCGTAGAAATGGAAACTCCGGCTTGGGTAGAAAAAAATTTTGGAAACGTTGAACGGAGTACAGAAAAAAGTGATGGTGCCATTAAATGCCTTGAGTGTGGAAAACCAGGTCACATAGCACGTTATTGCGGAACTGGCTCGAGTAACCCCAGCAATTCAGGTGGACGAAAACGCAAAGCTGAAGAAGGTGAGCAAACCTCTCAACCAAAAGGGCGTGGACTGGCTCCCGCAATTGAATGCCCCATAATCTCTGTCTCACAGATCGGAAGGAAAGCTAGTAATGTTACTGTTGTTGCATATGTGGATGGAAAAAAACACTTACTAACTGTGGGCACAGGCGTATCGCATTCCATTATTCGATCTGATTTAGTCAACAAGGAGGTGAGACCATTGCATGGAGCAAAGTAACGTACGGCCACTGGTGCGGACACCCATATCCTAGGAGGAGTAACATGTGAAATCGCAATTGGGAACGTGGCCGTTCTACACAGCTTTATAGTAGCAGACATTGTTGACGAAATCACTTCTGAAGCGAGCAAGGCATCAAGATCGACATGCGAAACAGGATTATGAATTACCAGAACATGGATGTGCCATTAAATTTTGGTTACGAAAACAAATACGTTAGTAAGCGAGTGCTTGTGGAGGAGAGCCAAAAAATTCCACCGAAGTCGAAAGCAATGATTTGGGCAAAGATTGATGGAGATTATGCGACAAACAAATTGTGGGTTGTCGAGGCAGCAAACAAATCAAAGACGAACATATTAGTAGGAAAACCCCTGGCCATGACAAAACAAGATGGACGTGTACTGAGAAGAGTACTTAATGAGTTCAAATCGCCGATAAAAATTTCCAAAGGAGCAATATTGGGACAATGCCAAGAGGTCGAGGTAGTTATCAATTGTGAACAGCTTCAGGAAAATGATTCTACCATCAAGATTAATCTTTCAGATGATATCACGTCGTGGACGGCAGTCCTCGAAAAAGATCATCAGAAAAAGTCAAAGGAACTTCTATCAAAGTACTCGAGCATATTTGACAAGGATGGTTCCAAACCGGGTCGGACCAAAGTTGTGAAGCATCAAATTGATACTGGTGATGCAAGGCCAATCCGCCAAGCTCCTTGTAGTATTCCATTATACAGGAAATGAGTGACAGCGGCGTGATCGAACCATCAGCCAGTCCATGGAGCTCACCGGTAGTACTAGTGAAAAAGAAGGATGGGCTGTGCACGTATTATCGCCGATTTGTACCGAATTTTGCCAGCGTAGCTAGTAGTCTCCATGACCTTACCAGGAAGAATATGACATTTGAATGGAAGAAGGAACAGGAGGTGGCCTTTCAAACATTGAAGGAACATCTATGCACTGCCCCGATGTTAGCATATCCAATTCCAGGTTCAAAGTTTATTCTGGATACAGATGCGAGTGGTTATGCTATAGGGGGTGTTTTGTCCCAGATTGTTGATGGGCAGGAGAAGGTAGTTGCATACCACAGCCGAACAATTGGGAAGCCTGAAAGGAACTATTGTGTAACCCGGAGAGAACTGTTGGCATTGGTAGAGTGCGTTAAGCATTTCCACAAGTACCTCTATGAGCGACTGCAAAGTCTTTTGTGTGACTTTTCCATAGAGCATCGCAAAGGTAGCACCCACGGAAATGCTGATGCAATGTCACGAGGACCATGTAACTTGGAATGCAAGCATTGTTCGAAAGCTGAGGCCAAGGAAGACATTATAGATGTGCGGCTCATGACTATAACATCTAAGGACAAATGGAACATGGATCAATTAAGGAGGTGTCAACAAGAAGATCCAGATCTTACACGTGTGATGCAAGGAATCGAACGAAACGATCGACCATCAAGAGAGGAGATGTCAGCAGAAAGTCCTGTTGCCAAGTCATATTGGGCACAGTGGAATAGTTTGCAATTAGAATCCGGTTGTTTGCATCGAATATGGGAGAGTGAGGATGGTCAATGTGTTCGAAAGCTGATAGTCGTCCCAAGGAAGAAAGTCCCTGATGTAGTCAATGAATTACATAACGGTCCAAGCGGAGGTCATCTTGGAGTCACCAAGACCTTGGAGAAAGTCAAGCATAGATTCTATTGGGTTGGTTGCCGTAAATCGGTCGCGGAGTGGATTGCCAACTGTGAAGTATGCATCAAAGCTAAATGACCGAAATCAAAGAGCCATGGCCAAATGAAACAGTATAACTCAGGTGCGGCATTTGAGAAGATAACCATGGATGTAGCTGGTCCATTTCCTACTAGCAAACTCGGAAACAAATATGTACTGGTAGTTATGGACTATTTCAGCAAATGGCCAGAAGTGTACCCTATTCCAAATCAAGAGGCAGAAACCATAGCAGAAGTGTTTACTAACAATTGGGTAGCTAGGTTTGGTGCACCGATGGAGATACATTCTGACCAAGGCAGAAATTTCGAATCAGCTGTGTTCCAGGAAATATGCAAGACATTGGGTATCCGGAAAACTCGGACAACTGCACTGCATCCTCAGTCAGATGGCATGGTGGAACGATTCAATAGAACCTTGGAAGAGCACCTGAGGAAAGTAGTGGATAAGTTCCAGAAGGATTGGGATACTCACATCCCCTTATTCCTAATGAGAGAAATTCACGACCTTGTGAGACAACGGACTAAGATCATGAGCGATAAGATGACGGCCAGGTACGACAAAGCAATAAATTCGGAAGGTTTTATAGAAGGAGATTTAGTGCTGATATACAACCCACAGCGTAAGAAAGGTTTGTCCCCAAAACTACAATGTAACTGGGAAGGCCCATACAAAGTCATAAAACGTATCAACGTGTGGTATATCGCATACAAACTATGGGAAGGCCAAGGAATAAGATGAAGGTGGTCCATTTGGAAAGGGTAGCTGCGTTTGATTCCGGCAATGTGTCTGATCGGGACGATCAGACTTAGGTGGAGGGCAGTGTGGCGATTATTCTCAGGCATGTACCATCCCTAACTCAATAACACTCCCACCACTAGTTAAACACAACCGAGATAACGATGGCTACGTTTATGCATGCAAGCATGTCCCAAGCAAGAGGAAGATAGATCTCGCGAATACGATGCAAAGAGGAGATGCCAATAAATACCACCGATCCTTCGAAACACGAAGAGCGAATAACCAAGAAAGTTCTCGGTGCGTAGGCAAGCACCCTGTTGGACTATATAAGGCAGTGACCAAGCAAGGCAGGTTGATCAGTTTATTTTCAAGTGTTGTTCAGTGAACTACTGCGAAGTTACTAAACTCTTAAATTTGTATTGCGTTTATTACTAATAAATAAAACTAGCTATTAGTTACAATATTTGTGCGTGTGTTTATTTGACTGTATAGTGATCGAACCCAGGATTGATAATTAAGGAATCATCGAATTCGTCACAATACTACAAACTAGTATTTCATGAGTAGTAGATGACTGGTATGTAGTTTGTGGACAAGATAAGAAACTTAGGCTTTATTATTAATTCTTAGTTGAGTTGCTCTGATCACGTAAACAAGGTTGTTAGTATTGTGTATATTGTCTTACGTAGATTAAGAATGTCAGCGTTATTTACCCCATTAGATACGAGAAAAAAGTTAGCTATGCAACTAATATTGCCTCACATTACGTATTTTGAGCTTTTATACAGTAAACTTGATTCCATTTCATCTCATAAAATTGATGTTGCGTTCAACAATGTTACACGTTACGTTTATGGTCTCGACAGATTTGAGCACATTTCTTCCTGGAAAACTAAAATTTTGGGTTGCATTTCTAATTATCTGGTAGCAAGAAATTGTATATTTATATATAAACTTTTAGAATACAAATCCCCTAAATATCTTTACGATAAGTTACAATTGACAAGGTCTAAGAGGCATCAAAATTTCATAATTCCCAAATATTCCTACTTGTCCTCCTCAAGGTTATTCTTCATTAATGCTGTGAGGGTCTGGAACTCCATTCCAGAATCTGTTAAAGCTGGTATGAATCGCCGTAACTACAAAGTGGTAATACATAATTACTTTAATTTGAATTAAGTTGGTTGCAGTTGACATGTAATTTCTTTATCTACAACTTTATCTGTTTCTTGATCTATTTTTTGTCTTCCTCTACAGTTCTCTATTTTTTTCATAAAATTAAATTTTGTAATACATATGTACTTAGATTAATCTGCATTCATGTATATGTGTAAGATCGAATTTTAGATATAAGCTTACATTTCTTTGTAACTAATAGGTTAAGATTCATATTTTGTTAATTTCATGTTGTTGATGTATTATAAAAGACTAAATTCTTACATATACAGCCTTATAGCTTAAATAAATATACAAATAAATATATACGAGGTGTGTTCAAAAAGTATCGCGAATTTTGTGTTTTTTCAAAAATTATTTATTTATTCATGAATATCTATTTTGTCCCCTTCAAAGTAATCCCCATGAGATATTATACACTTGTGCCAACGGTTTTTCCAATCTTCGAAGCACTTCAAAAATTCATTTTTTGGTATCTTGTTCAGCTCCTCCTTCGATGCCGTCTTTATCTCGTCAAGAGAAGCGTAACGTCGTCCTTTCATGGGCCTCTTCAGTTTAGGGAACAAGAAAAAGTCACAGGGGGCCAGATCTGGGGAATACGGTGGCTGCGGCATCATTAGTGTGTTGTTTTTGGCCAAAAAGTCGCGCACAAGCAACGATGCGTGAGCAGGGGCGTTATCGTGGTGCAAAAGCCAATTTTTGTTCTTCTTTGCACATCTTCTCGGCCTTCTGAGAACATTTTGTACCACCGATAAACGTTGCTTCGGTACAAGGTAGCTTCTCCGTATGCCACAGTCAACATTCGGAATGCATCCGCGCACTTAATTTCGTTTTTCACACAAAATTTGATACAGGTTCTTTGATCCATTTTTTTGAATAGGTAAAAATCGAAGACGATCCAAAACACGTGCAAGCAAAGCATCTGTCAACAATTAACTGAACATTCAAAATGGCCGAGCTTGTCGGCATAAGTGAGAGACATGAGTACCAACATAACGCCACAAAAAATTCGAAATTCGAATATACTTAACCAGCGAAAATTCAAAATTCGCGATACGTTTTGAACACACCTCGTAACACCTTATCAAGTGTTAAAAAATGTAAATTTCAGTTGGAATCAAAGTTTTTAGTTGTAATTTATACTTAGCAACAATTCTGAACGCAATTTCCTTTATTCCACTCTCTCGGAGTACCTTTATCCATTACCTTCTACTCCGATTCGCAAAAGAAGATGTCAAACTAGTAGACGTCAACAATGCCGAATATTAAATTGTTTTCTTTTTCGTTCCCGTATGCATGTATCGACAATTTTAGAGGGTTGTTGCTGCCTATGATAGCGAACACGTTGCAGTCGCTCAAACTAGTATGAATAAGGCCACGAAATTCTAGTTAATGAACTAGAATGTTTACTAACCAGTTTGTCAGTTTACTGCAGGGATATATTTTGAAGCATACCTACTAGAAAAAGGTTTCACTAACGAAGTAAAAAATGTCTTTGCAATGTAGGGGTCGTGAAATTCTTTAGACCATCGAAATCAACAGTTTAACATCATGCTCGTACAATAAAGACTAAGGCTGGGTCGCGGCGCCAATTTGAAGCCAGCGCCATAGCCGGTATCAGCGCAGTGCGTTAACGCAATTGCGTTAAGTGCTTTTTTGGCGCAATGATACCATATTGCTGGGGCGCAGTTTATGAGACATCACCGAAAACTAATACAAAGCGTTTGAAGGGGGTATCTAGAGACACATATTTACGCCAGGATAAAGAATCCGAAAGCGGAGTTTACCTTTTTTTACCGGTTCAAAAACAATAAGCAAACAGTTTGCTCCGGTAATAATATAGTTTGGGAGACACCATCGAAGTGAAGTGAACTTCAAAGTACCGTCTCGTCCTTCAAGGCATTTTAAACCTCTAGTCTTAAAACAGTGCCGAGCCAATTTTCAGTTAAATGAGCCTTTTCGCTGTTTGTGTCAAGATTATAACTCTCTTTCTGGTAGATTTGATATTTCAGACTCGCTTTTAAGCATAAAAAAATCAATTCTTTCTATCCTAAATTCATAGCCACTAATTGTTTCTTATTCTTTGACTTCTATATTAACTTCTAACAACTCAGTGGCGCCACTTCAGTGTAGCGAGACCAGAGCAAAATATAAACTCAATGGCGACGGCAGTGCCAGAAACACCTTAAACTCAAAAGCAACAGTAGCGCCACTCCAGTACAACGGTGTTTTGTAGTAGTTAGTGTTTCTGGCGCTACCGCGTCATGGCGTTACGGAATCACAAATAAAGGTATCCGCGCCAGTGACGCCAACACCGGTATCAGCGCAATTCCGTGAAGCCGCGCAACGTTACACACCCTTATTAAAGACTTTGAATTACTCAAAACGCCAGTAAGATCGCTGATAAACAGCAAAAATAAAATAGGCCCAAGATGGCTTTGTTGCAGAATTGTGAAACATTTTTCCTGAAAACGACTCTGCTTTTTTCAACTTAGAGGATATCCAAAGAAAAAATATGGGCGGGAACCCATGAGCTCCAGTTTTAGCATAAGAGTAGAGTGAAAAACTTTATCAAAGGAATTACTGAAAATCTGTGCTACGTCTTGCAAGTTTTTTCTCAATCTGCTGGATGGAATCTTGCAGAATCCATGTTGCGATGGGTCGACATACGATGGAACTAAATACGACAAATTATTTGTAATAATAGATTCGCAAAAGTTTAGGTATACTACTGTTCTTTTTATAGAATGGAATTAAAAATGACTCCTTCCAGCTTGAAGGAAATATCCCCTACCTTAAAGAAGCACTAAATATATTTGTTAAGGGTTGGTATAGAAATTCAGGAGCACTTTTAAGAAAGATGGTAGGTATCCCGGAGCACTAGCAGAAAAAGTTTTCAGATTTTCTAATTGTATTAAAACGTCATAAGATGATACGGATGACGGTATTATAAAGTCAAGCGTCGGCAGTCTTAAAGGAATCCTGGGCGGTACCGGACCTAAATTAGGAACGATAGCAGAGTTCCATCTAAAGAAGTGGGAAAATATATCAGCAATGAATGCGTTTTCATAGACGACAACTCGTTGCCATCCTTCGGGGTTGGAATTGGAGTACGTATCGGAAAAACGAAAACAATAAAGCAGCTGGCGCTGATGGTTTGCCTGCTGAGCTATTCAAACACGGAGGCGAGGTGCTGGTAAGGCGCATGCATCAGCTTCTATGCAGAATATGGTCGGATGAATGCATGCCTGAAGATTGGAATCTAAGTGTTCTCTGCCCAATCCACAAGAAGGGCGATCCTGCAAACTGCGCCAACTATCGCGGAATCAGCCTTTTGAATATCGCATATAAGGTCCTATCAAGCGTATTGTGCGAAATACTGAAGCCAGATGTGAACAGACTGATTGGACCTTATCAGTGTGGCTTCAGACCTGGTAAATCTACCATCGACCAGATTTTTACAATACGCCAAATCTTGGAAAAAACCCGTGAAAAAAGAATCGACACACATCATCTCTTTGTTGATTTTAAAGCCGCTTTCGATAGCACGAAAAGGAGCTGCCTATATGCCGCTTTGTCTGAATTTGGTTTCCCCGCAAAACTTATACGGCTATGCAACATGACCTTGAGCAACACCACCAGCTCGGTCAGAATTGGGAAGTACCTCTCCGAGCCGTTCGAAACTAAACGAGGTTTCAGACAGGGTGACCCCCTATCGTGCGATTTCTTTAATTTAATGCTGGAGAAAATAATACAAGCTGCAGAACTTAACCGCGCTGGAACAATATTTTATAAAAGCGTGCAACTGTTGGCATATGCTGACGAATAAATTAGAAAAAGAAGCGGAGAAACTGGGATTGGTGGTGAACGAGGGCAAAACGAAGTGAACCTTCTGTCATCATGCAAAGAGTCAGCGCATTCGCGCCTTGGCAACCAAGCCACTGTTGGCAGCAATAATTTCGAAATAGTAAAGGACTTCGTTTACCTGGGAACCAGCATTAACACCAACAATAATGTTAGCCTAGAAATCCGACGAAGAATTACTCTTGCAAACAAATGCTACTTTGGACTGAGTAGGCAATTGAAAAGTAAAGTCCTCTCTCGACGAACGAAAATAACGCCCTATAAGTCACTCATCGCACCCGTCCTGCTATATGGTGCAGAAGCACCATGATGAGGCTGCTCTGGGAGTATTCGAGAGAAAGATTCTTCGAAAGATTTGTAGACCTTTACGCGTTGGCGACGGCGAGTACCGAAGAAGATTTATTGATGAGCTGTATGAACTTTACGCAGACGCCGACATAGTTCAGCGAATTAAAACACAGCGGCTTCGCTGGCTAGGCCAGAGGAAGAGGGAGATCACCACTCCGATGAAAGGACCAAGTGGAGACCGCGGTGCTTCCAGTGGGCGCAACGAAGAAACGGCTGGTGAGCTATGTTGGACGGTCAAAATCGCCCAGGCGGTTAGATGACCATTTAAAGAAAGAAGATTATTTCGGCGCCGCTCAATAGTGTGTTTGAAACCGAAAACTGGTACAAAAATATTACGAGGCACCATCGAAACCGAAGCCAAACGTTTTCACCCGTTCAAAAGTAATGGACAAAAAAAAAACACATTATTCAAATTTTTTTTTTTTAATTACGTTTAAATGTTTTCATATATAAATTTCCCAAAAGGGGATTATGATTCCTTCGATCGGTACCCTCTCGACATTTTGTGATGCCTTGGCAATTGTAGATCAAAGTAAAATAACTACCATTTTCTGACACTATTGCTAGTGTCACTGCCGCCATTGAGTTGATGTTGCCAATTGGTGTACTAGTCTAGTGTTTCTGCATTTTTTTAATATTTAATATGTAAGAAAATGTTACTATCTACATATTCCATGTGTTTATGTTCTATTATTTGTTATGATAAAATTTAAATAAGTTTTGGCGGCCGCCGTGGTGTGGCGGTAGTGTTGCTGGCCTACCACACCGAAGGTACAAGGTTCATGTACCGGGACAAGTAACATCAAATCGGGGTAAAACTCTCCGAGTGTATTTCTGACATGGAAGGCTTTCCAGCAAGAATTCATCTGCTTTGCAGATGCCGTTAGGAGTCGGTAAAATACAAAGCAGCACACCACAAATTGGAAGAGAAGCTCGGAGCAATATAGAACCTGTTGTAAAGAGCGCCATACGTTTATTTTTATAATTCAAATTTAAGTGTATATCTCTCTCTACTACCTCTGTTTTATTCATTTTAGTTATAAGAAGACCTAGATTCTATAAGCCATTACGTCGGGGTTACGACATTCTCTCGAAACCTCGATTGTGTTAATTTTTATTTACATAAATAACAATAACGAAAATTGCAAACCAATTTTGATACCTGCCTTTAGGGACCGTTTTCATGAAATCCGGTTAGCACTAGCTTAATATACGTTAATTGGTATGTAGGCAGGACTAACTACGAAAATGTCGTAATTGATGAAAGCGTGTTTCGGAACTGCGCGACGGTAGATTTTTTCCCGACTGGAGCTCCGCCTGAACTGCTCATAGACCCCGATAAAATATTTTTTTGTTTAACTTACAGAGCCAGTATCGCTACCAACGCCAACATACAAAACCGAGCAGCGTTACATAGGAAAAAGTAATTTTATCGTTAAACGTTTTTTCAGCAAAATTTTATAATTTTGCGATTTCCGTGGTTAGTTTTAGAAGTGAGCCGGTAATATATTTATTAATTGAAACCTCAAAGACACAAGCTTTGTCCCACTCCAGATTCTTCTAGGATCTTTGGCAACGCTAAAGGGACTATCACTGTCCTCTATAATAATAAACTCTTTTACAAATCGCATTTTATTTAAAAAAAAACAAACAAAAACATGAATTAAAAAATTACTGCTAAATATAGGGTGTTTTTTTTACAGGTTTGTTTCTCGAATAGAGATAAAACTGGCATTTTGTGGTCAAATCTGGCAACTCTAATCTCATTTATGTTCAGTTTGGTTTGCCATTTCATCATGAACAGGTTGACAAAAGAACAACGCTTGCAAATCGTGCAAATTTATTTCGAAAATAATGGTTCAGTTCGCAAAGTTTACCGTGAGCTCCGTCCATTTTATGGTCGACATAATCGTCCATCAGAGCAATTAATTCGGTTAACCATGGATCGTTTTCGCACTACGTTTACTCTATGTGATAATACGCATCCGCAGAGACGTCGAACAGTGCGCACCGAAGAAACAATTGCCGCTGTAGAGCAAAGTGTTGAAGAGGACCCGAATGAATCGATTCGCCACCGTGCACAGCAATTGGAGCTTTGTCCATCAACTTTATGGAAGATTTTGCGCAAAGATCTTGGCTTGCGACCTTACAAGATCCAGCTTGTGCAAGAATTAAAGCCGCGAGACCATGCAATGCGTCGTGATTTTGGTGTATGGGCCGAAAATGAGATTGATTTCGATGCTGATTTTCATCGCAAAATTTTGTTCAGTGATGAGGCTCATTTTTGGTTGAATGGCTACGTCAACAAGCAAAATTGCCGCATTTGGAGTGAAGAGAATCCACATGAGACCCTTGAAACGCCATTACATCCACAAAAACTGACTGTTTGGTGTGCTCTATGGGCTGGTGGAGTCATTGGGCCATACTTCTTCCGCAATAATGCTGGAGAGGCAGCTACCGTTAATGGAGACCGGTATAGAGCCATGATAACCGACTATTTTGTTCCCGAATTGGATGGCATGAATGTGGATGAGTCGTGGTTCCAACAAGACGGCGCTACATGCCACACAGCGCACGTCACAATCGATTTATTGAAGGAAACATTCGATGAGCGCATAATTTCGCGGAATGGACCTGTCAATTGGCCACCAAGGTCGTGTGATTTGACACCATTGGATTATTTTCTTTGGGGATATGTGAAGTCGCTCGTCTACACCAACAAACCAGAAACGTTAGGGGAATTGGAAGCCAACATTCGTGGCGTTATTGCCGACATACGGCCCCATATGCTCGAAAAAGTGGTTGAAAATTGGACCTGTAGAATTGGCTTTATTCGAGCCAGCCGCGGCGGCCACACGCCCGAAATCATATTTAAACATTAATGGCATAAAATTATCCTTCCAATAAAGCCAAATTGATGGACCTTAAAACGATTTTCTTGTGTTTTATTTCAATTCGAAGTTCTATACCCCTAAAAAAAACACCCTTTATAAACAAAACAAAAATGTAAACAAACCCAAATATTTAAACAAAGTTTGGCAATTAAAAGACCACTTCGAATGAAAAAAAATGCAATTCTGATGCCTCTACCTGTTTATTGTACCACGCCCACTCAAATTTCCGCGAATGTTTTGCGAATATGAATATTAGAAAAAAAGTAATATGCAGAAGACACTTAAACAAAAATAAATACTTCTGTCTTAGAAAATAACAATGAATTTTTTTTTTTCTGAACAAATTTTTTAAGTTAATAACTAAACTTCAGCCATTGAAATATAACAATAAATCGCAAGACAGCTTTAAAGAAAACCCCGTGACTGACAGGCTTTGACAAAATCTGCTCCCGTTTGAATCACTAATAATCGCAATCACGAATTGGCTTCGTCAATATGAACGAATGGATCTGTCATTTGTGTTATTTAGATGATAGAGGAATGCAGATGCGAATTTAAATATATAAGTTCCGAATGCTCAATTTTAATAAATTTGAATATTGTCTTTTGGTGGGTAAAAGGAAATTACTTTGCAAATGTCGTTTGAAAACCAAAACTTATAGTTATTTTTGGTAGTTTTTTGAATTATTTTGCTATTTCTATTGTTTTCATTTTATTAACCCTTCGTCTACTTAATAGATGAGTCGAGGCAGACCTTTTTGGGTTAACCTGGGTTAAACTAGAGGTTTAAAATTTAAGGTAGCTTACTAGAATTTAATCTTCTGCCGTTCTGTAAATCGTGTTGATATCTTATATATAAAGCTAGTTATATATACTAATTAATACATAAAATTCGTAGCACATAGGTCTGGCCGGACCCACACACATTTCTATGTAATTTTGAGAATGCAACCGGGCATAATAAATTTTTTTTCTGTTAATTGATATTAGAGGAAAAATTACAACGTTATGCACAGCGATGGTATTGGATGAAATGTTTCGAAGTGCCCAACTTCTCATCAGACCCCTTCTCGGACACTGAGATACGAACCCAAGTGTCTGCACCAAAGCCGCTGTTAGAGTACTCTAACAACTAAGCTATGCTGCCCTGTAGCGTCACGACGCATTTTTCCTCTAATGTGCCATTTTTTTTCTAATTTTTGAAAGTCATTGCAAGAGGTGATTTTCTTTTTAGTTCATATTTTTGAATTCTGCTTTGATGGTCAGTTGACAAATAAAAGTTGAATGTTTAAGAAGTTCGTGCTAAAGTATAATTCATACATTACGCGTTTTTTTAGTGTGCTATTTTGATAAAAAAAAAAAGTTATGAGTGATAGAAGAAACTTTGACAGTGAATTTGATAAACGAATAGCAGCTGCTTTAGCTAATGATTTGGAACGTGAAAGAGCTGCTGAAGAACTTGAAGAAAGCCGTCAACCAGGAAACCTAGATGATGATTACGAGGATTGTATTCCTGACAATGGAGTCTCAGACATCGAGAATGATACAATAATCCAACCAAATGAATTATCTTATGATGATGATGATTATGATTATGACGATAGTGATTATGAGTTTGAAGAAGCAACGCCAGGACACAATCCCAATGATTTTTTTATGGTAAAGATGGCACAAAATGGAGCAAAAATGCACCTAGCGCAGTTCGTATTCGGGTACACAACATTACGCGATTTTGTGCAGGACCGAAGGAAAAAAATTCCATTGCAGTCGAGTTATTTAAAAAAAATTTTACTCAGAACATTTCTTTATTATTATCCAAGAAACGAGTCGTTACGCAGAGGAAACAACTGAAAAATGGTATAAGGCCAACCCTGATAAGACACAAAGAACTTGGAGAGATGTTACTGAAGCTGAATTGGATGCATTTTTGGGGATTTGCACACAATAATATGCAAAAAGGAGATATTTTGTGGCGTTCGGATAACCTACCAATCTTTAGAGCTGCCATGTCTTACCATCGCTTCGTTGCACTGGCTCGACATATTCGGTTTGACGACAGTCTTACTCGTGAACATCGTCAAAAGTTCAACAAAGCGGCGCCCATTCGTGATATTTGGAATTTTCTGAATCAAAATCTGGCGAATAACTACGAACCTCATAAGACAATTGTGGTTGATGAGCAATTATTTCCATATCGAGAAAAAACCAAATTCACACAATACATACCTTCAAAGCCAGCGAAATATGGCATCAAGGTTTGGTGGACATGTGATTCCAAGACGAAATACCCTTTAAAAGGAAAATTGTATACAGGACGCAATGAAGGCGAAGAAAGAGAAGTAAATCAAGGCGAACATGTACTCTTACAGCTTGCTAAGCCGCATACTAACACCGGGCGTACAGTTGTTGAAGATAATTTTTTTACAACATTGTAGGTGCAAAGCGTCTTGCCAAAATTGGTATGACTTTCGTTGGCACTATTCGGGCCAATAAGAGATGTATTCCAAACGAATTGAAAAAAAAATCCTGCTCTTCCCATTCTTTCATCTTGTTCTGGATTTCACGATAATTTGGTATCAATTTGCAGTTATGTGCCGAAAAATAACAAGGTCGTAAATTTGATTTCTACCGTACATTACACAAAAGGGTGTTTTGCTGAAGCAAAAAAACCTGAAGCAATACTGTTTTATAATACAAGCAAAGCTGGTGTCGATTGTATGGAACGCATTTTACCACGAAACGTTCAACAAAACGCTGGATGTTTGCCTTTCTTTGTTACATGCTGGATGTTATGGGACTGACATCTTACTGCATTTTCAAAGAAGTTGAAAATACTCAAAGAAATTGCGCTCGGCGCAACTTTCTATGGACATTAGTTAGTTTATTGGTTTTACCAAACGTTGAAGAAAGACCAAACAACGTTCATATATCGAAGCAATTTAGCACGCGGACAGCTATAGGTGCATTCCACTGTTACGTACAGACAAGTTCAACTAATTTTACGGTTTATATTACGTATAGCACTTAATTGTTTTATCAGATATATACTTTTTTTCTCTAATTTAATAGATTATATACTAGTCTTTAATAGTGCGAAGAAACATTTAAAAAAAAGTCATGAAATACTGAAGAAAAATGCAAACAACCCACGTCACGTACGGGACACATCAAGTCAACCAACATTCGAAATCGTTATATTTTTATTCAGATTTCAGCGAATATATTACAGGTGCATAAAAAGTGTCTTCGAAGGAAATTATAACTATGAATCAAGCTTGCTACTAACGAAAAAAAATATTTATTAAAACACATATTTATAATTCAAAAACATTTTTTTATATTTGTCACGTACAGACAAGTCGCGTCACGTACGGGACATAGTTCAACTTAAATCTATAATATATGTTAAAATCAATAGGTAAATACAGTTTTGTCTTGGGAAAGGCAATGGTTTCTGCACTCCACAACTTTCTCCACAGTTTTAATAAAATGGAAGTTGGAAATTCCAGTTATGGCTTTGGCATTGTCCCACGGCGATGCACTTTTAATCCTTTCATAAATTTCAGAGGATGGCACATAAATCACACGGGTTTTTGTGACTAATTGAGAAGCTAAATCAGAAAAGTCCTTGGCTGATTGGACAACAACATGTTCATTTTGGGTCATCATTTTCTCTCTTACCAGTCTTTTGATATTTCCGCCAACTCCGTCTATCACACCTTTTACATGCGATGTAGCAAAATATTTCCAATAAAAGGGCCTTTTGTACTTTTCACTCAACATTGATGTTAGTTTAACCATATAACGGTTCTCAAATTCCGATGAAGGGCCGTCACTCCAAATAATTTCCGCTGAAGGTAAGTCTTTATTTTCTTTATGCATCAAGTCAAACAACTTATTGATGAAAACAAAAACTGTATCCTTGTCTTTCGAATTTGCATCTGAGCATATAAGATATGTTTGGTAATTGCCGTTGTAAAAACTTGCAGTAGTAAATAAAAGAACACTTGTTCGTGACCAGAGTGCGCTTTGAACTTCATTCTGGTATTCACAGCCAAAAGACATCGCAAAATCAACTTGAAGGATTCGCACATTTTCATTGCGTTGGTCTTTTTGAAATTCACCGGCTTGAACTCGTTTTAAATTAACATGCTTCATCATAATATGGATAGAATCAATCAATTTTTCTTTAAGTTCACCTGAACTTATTTCGTGGTTTACTAAACGTAGTTTATTTTCTGAGTTTTTTTCCCATCCTTTCCAAACACAGATTGTACTTAAATCCATAGAAATTAATATTTTTTCGCCATCAGAACAAGTATCACATTCATTTTTCCAGCACTTCGAATCCAAAGAAGGATCACATAAAATCATAGTCCACCAGTCGTTACAATAATTTTGTTTCAAACCTTTCAATTTGAACATAAAATTTTCATGAGTTAAACATTTGCACTGGTCTGAAGGTGTGTCTTTCATTAGCAAAACGTTTTTCGGTCTTAGACTACAAAATTTTGAAAATCCAATTTCGATATTAAGAAAAAATTCTTTTTAAAATGAAAAAGGCTTCTCGTAGGTACAAAGTCAAATAATGCTTTTGACACTTCTTCTTAATGCCGTTTTTCCAAACAACGATGAAATCATTTGCGCCTGGGCAGGTATACACAATATCCGGACGATAGTAAAATGCTTTCACATCGTCATAACGTGTATCGTCACCTGATGTGCTAATGTTTGGGCTTTCTGCTAGAGCAATGTTCATTTTACGCGCTAGTTCTGTAACAACCGCTTTTTTCTTTCTTGGTGATTGAGGCAGTGCTTTTAGGGCCTTTTGAACAGCTTTAGATAAAGTCTGTTTCGACTTGTACGGAGATTCAGTACTTACAGGAGAATCAGTAGGATTTTTAAGTTCAACCCGCTTTTTTGCCCTTTGCAATTTCTTCTTATCCCTTTCCCTAAGTAAAATTGCTTTTAACTCACCTTCAGAAAGATTTTCTGCTTTTCGTTTACGAAGCTCACGCAATCTTTTAGTCTCATTAGCGGTAAAGTTTGGATCTTTCTCTTTTTGCTTTTCTCGAAATTTTCCCATGCGGCTAGCACTGGTTGATAGTTGCTGGTCGCTCATTTTTGCGTTATTGAGATTTGCAGTACAAAAAAGGGCTTTGTTTATTACAAACGCCAGTAAAAGTTGACGATGTCAGATAACTTATTCTTCGGCGTCACGTACAGACACTTTCTTATCACCAAGAATATATTGTAAGCAAAGCGATTTCAAACAAAATTGTTTCACCAGGTTTTAGACCGCTAAAAGTTAGCTGTTAACAGAAAACTTCAATTTGTATAGTCGACTTGTTTTACAATTATTAATAGAAAAAGGAATTAAGCGTCACGTATGGGACATCGAAACTTACCTTTCCGTTATGATTAATTTCTTATCAAAAAAACACTTAACCAAAAAAATGAGTATGCAGTTAAATACAGCGGAACATACACTATAACTAAGAACAGAAATCTAGTTTCTATCTGATAAACAATAGCGGCAGCGACCTAGCAAAAAGTTGTGTAAAGACTAATGAAAAAATGCGACTTGTTGTTACTTTCAATAAATAACGGTATTTACAAAAAATGAGACATACTCACTACAACTTTTGTAAATTATTTTAGATGAGAACATAATCTCACTATGTACGTGCAATAATATATAAAAAATGCATATTTGTAAAACTGTTCAGGGTTCCACTTTTTCATGGAATGCACTTATAGAGCCCTTCTTGGGGAGACAAAGAAACGTGAGTATTGATAAATTTGCAAAACTTTCTATAATCAAATGAAAAGATACGGAGAAAGACTCGATTCTTTTGCTCGAAATGTGCAGAGCCGGTTTGCCAGCAACATTCAACAAGTAAGGAAGTCTAAGTTCGGGTGGATCCGAACATTATATACCTAGTAGTGATCTATTATGGCATCTAAATTTACGCAGGTCTATTTTAATCCTTTCAGTTCGTATTTGCGTTCAAATAGATAGACGGACAGACAGATAGACGTATCGAGAGACGGACATGGCTACATCGACTCAGCTCATCCTCCTGATCATTTCAGTCTACTTTTTGATGGAACTATCTATTTTTCTTCTCATACGTACAAACATTTCATGTTCATGAAAGGTATAAAAATCAAATAAGATATACAACTTCGCTTTTGCAGTGGGGTATTAACTACTTGCCCGGATATTTTACTTTTCATCCTGAAAGTTTTGATATACATTAATAAATAGATATCTCTATTCGTTTATGCCGAATGAAGTAATATACCTTGTGTGGGTAACAAAAATAAATATTGTGACGAATTCGTTGATTCCTTGATTATCAATCCTGGGTTCGATAACTAAAAAGTCAAATAAACACACGTACAGATATTGTAACTAATAGCTACTTTTATTTACTAGTAATAAACGCAATACAAATTTAAGAGTTTAGTAACTTCGCAGTAGTTCACTGAACAACACTTGAAAATAAACTGATCAACCTGCCTTGCTTGGTCACTGCCTTATATAGTCCAACAGGGTGCTACCCCACGCACCTAGAAGTTTCTTGGTTGTTCGCTCTTCGTGTTCTGGAAGGCTCGGTGTTATTTATTGGCATCTCCTCTTTGCATCGTATTCGCAAACACTCGCGCCATCTCTCTTCCTCTTCCTAGTTACACGCTTGCACGCTTAAGAGTAGCCAACCTTATCTCTGTTGTGTTTAACTAGTGGGCGGAGTGTTATTGAGTTAGGGATGGTATATGCTTGAGAATAATCGCCACAATATAAAAAAAGGGTGCACCTTATAAGCGTCAAAGTACTCAATGGATATTTATGAAATTTTCACAATATATACTTGGGTTCACTGGATACAGCATGGACAATACATAGTTTTGGAAAAGTGGGGGAGCCACGCCCCAAGGCTATATAAAGTTGCAATTCGTCATAACCCCGAACTTTTTTGGTCTAAATTAATGATATTTGGATATATGTGTCAATATCTACATAATTTGGGAAAAGTGGGCGGTGCCACGCCCACATATTTTGTGTTTTGTTTTTGCTCTTAAACTTTCACGATAGGTTCAGGAGTTCGCTGGGCACGACACAGTCTGTTTATAGCTTTTGGAAAAGCCCAAGGTTATATAAAGCTGCAGTTCGCTATAGCTAGAGTTTATTTGGTTCACAGTGAAGCCGCTGACAACATGCTTATCTGACAATATGTGGGTGAAATAATTCGTGCCAGTAATTTGTTTTCATTAACCGTTTGAAAACAACTAAACGAAAAGTTCACAAAAGCTCCAGTTACTATTTCACATACCTTTCGTATGCTAGCATAAGGAATATATATGTATGTATATATTTTTTTATATATAGTGTGGTTCCTCCATTTCTGCGCAAATATTGATTAGGTAATGGCTCTGTTAAAGAAGCTTAAAAATTTTATAAAATTATTCTGAATTGTGTTCGGCGACACATGAAACTTGTAGGGACAGAACGCATTTTGACATTGAATTGGGAAAAGCTGAGGAAGCTGCAAGTTCCTGTTGGGGAGCTTTCAGTAGTAAGATTTTCAAGTGAAAAAAGCTGATCGATCGTCAGTAAGCAAAACAGCAATAAAAACTTCAAACTTTGTTATTAACGCATGAAAAAAGCAGCAGCTATTTTGCTTGGAAGTGTTTACAATTTCCTGTTCCTTTTTAATTTTTGCGGTTTCGAGAGAGCTTGACTCAATTCTTTACTTAGTGCTAATTGGCAGGACCATAAAACTCTTGCAAGCTTTCTCGCCGAACACACCTAACGATCGTCACATACATACTGCATTTGTTTTTGAATTTACCGTAATATAGCTTCTAATCTTCCCTATCTCAATAAATTGGTGGAATTCTACTGATAGGAGTATGTAGTTTTCTGTATAAAGGACTAGATGATTGCAGATGATATGCATTCAGAGTTGAATTATTAGATTCCCATATCTTTAGTAGTAATAAAACTACTATTGCGAAAATTTCCGATCCCTGTAACAATTAGCAATAAAAACGTATTAGTGACACTGTGCAAATAAAACGATTTGCGCACCATGTATTTTAATATAACACAATGTCAATATCTTTTCTTTTTCTAAATTGGAATTAAATTCAAAGAAAAAAATCAACATAAAATTTATTCGGGTTACAACAATCGACATTTGATGAAAATTTTTAACTCATACATTCAAGCGAATTGTCAAATAAGCATGTTTACTTTTTTTATTTTGGCTACTTGGCTCACTGTTACACTGTGACTTGGTTCAAGTTAATGACATTTTATATATACATAGATGTGTTACATGTATCAAAACTTCAAAACAACGTCTACCGGGTTTGCTAGTATATATTATAAAATGGCGAAAGCAAACAACGAATTTCAGCATTCTTTTGTAAAACTGAGGGACTAGTTTGCATTCAAATAGGCAGACAGACGGACATGGCTCATCGTGCTGATTATTTTAGTGAAATTTGCTCTTCTTCTTCTCATACTTACATACATTAAATGTTTATGAAAGGTATGAAAATCAAAAAAATATATATAACTTCGCTATTGCAGTGGGCTATTAACTACGTGCCCGAATATTTTGCTTGTGTGTTTTCCGTTTGGCTAGTATTGGCAGGAGTACAAAAAATACTACTGAGCAGCAGCTGACCAATTTTCATTGAAATATCAAGATTGAATTATAAGCGATTGCCTTTGAAAATAGCAGAAATTTTATGCTGAAAAGTGTGCGGCGCCACACCTACTTCTTCAAAATTGACAAATTTTTTTTACGGTCGAGTTTTTCTTAAAAAGATAATTATGTGTGCAAAATCTGATTGATAAAACTTGCTTTGTAGTATAAATATCGCTTTTTAAATTAAAAAAAAAAATTTTCAGAACTATGTTAAAAAACTGGGCGTTGAGATTAACCGATTTCGCCCATTTTTACAGCAAACAGTTACCTTTACATATAGAACATTATCACCAAATTTCGTTTCGACAAATCAATTTTTGGCGGAGTTATGGCATAAAAAGTTGTGTGGAATAATCCACTATAAAAAGGGCGGGACCAAAATCTCGAAAATTTTTAGTTTTTGGATTTCTTTGTTTACGGAAACTTTAGAAGTGAAATATAAATGAGGTAAAGCTATTTTACGCAAATTTATTGCCTATTTTATATATCTACGATCCTCTTCAAAATCTTTCATGTAAAAGTGGGCGTGGACCTTAACCGATTGCACCCATTTTTTCCTCGAACATTCCTTGCACACCTGCGTGCTGAATTTCGTTTCGACATCTTGAACGGTGTTTGATTTATGATTAATAACATTTCTCAATTTGACTTAATAAAAAGTGGGCGGTGCCACTCCAATTTTCAAAAATTTTTTAAAAAATTTATTTTATGCCTCAATCTCAATGTCTAGTCCATATTTTATGCTTATAGGTGTGTTATGTACTGAGTAATCACTTTTTTTGTGTTTTCGAAAATATTCTTTATACAAAAATTGGGCGTGGCTATCATCCGGTTTCGCCCAATTTTTAATAGCGATCGGAGATGAGTGCCAAGGAACCTGCGTACCAAATTTCATTAAGATATCTTAAAATTTACTTAAGTTATCGTGTTCACAGACGGACGGACGGACGAACATGGCTAAATCAATTTTTTTTTTTCGTCCTGAACATTTTGAAATGTATAAGTCAGTATCTATCTAGATCCGTTTATGCCGTTACGGACTGCCGTTATGCGACTACAGTTAATATACCTTGTGTGCGTAGCACTACTAGGTATAAAAATCGATTAAGTTTGCTTCTGTTGTATTACGCAAGCACAATAAAGCATTTTGGACATCTTTTATCAATATCTTAACCCGATCTATTTAGAGAACAAAATATAACTTACTTTTTTCGGTACTTATTTTCAGACCAAAACTCAGAAATATTAATGAATATTTAAATATAATACAATAAATAAGTTTAAATGAAAAAAATTTTGCATATCGTTCCTCCATTTCTGCGTAAATGAATACAATTTGCATGTGGGTCTAGCCAGACTCATGTGTACTGAATGTGACTATAGAAATATGTGTCTGACGTAGAGTTAAAAATTTCTTAAATTTTGAAATATTCGAACACTGCAAATAAAGTTGCATAACCAAAACAAAGATAACAATAGTCATTGCTGTGTTCGGTGACAAAACTTGCAAAGAAGTGTTAGCAAAGTGAGAATGAAGTAAAACTCTCTCGAAACGCCGAACAGGAGTCAGTAAAAATTTGCAGCAAAAGATCTGTTGCCATTTTGATTGGTTAATAGCTCAAATTTTTTTAATTTTTGTTGTTGCCCACGATCAACTGTTATCACTTGCAAGTTTTACTGAGTGAAATTCCCCCAGCAGAAACTTGCAACCCTCTCTCTCACTGAAATGTCAAAATGCGCTCTCTCGCTGCAAATGTTCTGTGTCACCGAACACTTTCCAGTGAAAATGTCATCCTCACCGAACACAGCTACTGCTCTGATTCTATGTCTATCACTGTGCAGTCACAGTCTCGGATCAAAATATCTGCGACTGAGAAGTCATAGTCACAAGACACACAGTTCATAAAAAAAACTAACTCTAATTTCAGCAGAGCGCTGTAAAGATTACACAATTATCGCCAATTTGAACAAAAACTGAATATTCGCATTTGCATTCGCATTCGAGAATGCTCAAAAAGTGGCATTCGTTACATCACTGATCCATATACATTTTATAGTAAGTGATGTATGTTAAGTATACGACACAGGGGCAATTGATTGTATGGGGAAAAGTGTTGGCCTTATAATATATAGATAATAATAATAATTTGGACCCGATATATGTGCCTCCGAGAATATTGAGGCCTACATTGTCTTCCAATTTGCTGCATTGTGCTGCTTCTAACTTTCTCTACAAATTAGCTGAGAAGCTTTATCAGGCAGAAATACACTCGGAGGGTTGTAAAAATATTTTCCCACTATTTTTTTATGTTACCTTCCCCGGTACTTGAATTGTAAATTTTATATCATTTTAAATTAATTGATAACAATCAAGTATTGCTTACAACAATTGATTGTAGAAAAATTACAACCTATTTTCATTTGAAAGCATTTTATTCCAATCACCTACGATTTTGCTACAGCCATTGAGTATAAAAAAAATGTTGCAATAGATTCCTAAAAGCAATAGTTTCTTAGGGAGCCAAATTTTTTTTTTCAATAGGTAAGGTACAAAAATGACACTCACTTTCATTTCAAAAGCTGTTGGCCCCAATTAATAACAATTTTTTAAATTATTGAAAGAAAGCTATCCCCGCCGTACAAAAATTTCAGCCGAATCCCAGTCGTGGGTGGGTCGGTAGTACTCAATGGTGCGCTTCCAATGTCAACAAATAAAAAATCTCGCCGGAGAAGTCCTATCTTTCTACCAGGGGTCGTGACAGTCGTTCACGAAACGACTATCGGTTGATCATAAATTACGTGTGGCGGATTGGCATCATAACAGTCGAAAGAAGACGTATTGTGGGGATTATTCTCAAGCATGTACCATCCCTAACTCAATAACACTCCCACCACTAGTTAAACACAACTGAGATAACGATGGCTACGCTTATGTATGCAAGCGTGTAACTAGGAAGAGGAAGAGTGTTTGCGAATACGATGCAAAGAGGAGATGCAATAAATAACACCAACCCTTCCAGAACACGAAAAGCGAACAACCAAGAAAGTTCTCGGTGCGTAGGCAAGCACCCTGTTGGACTATATAAGGCGGTGACCAAGCAAGGCAGGTTGATCAGTTTATTTTCAAGTGTTGTTCAGTGAACGACTGCGAAGTTACCAAACTCTTAAATTTGTATTGCGTTTATTACTAGTAAATAAAACTAGCTAGTTACAATATCTGTGCGTGTATTTATTTGACTTTATAGTGATCGAACCCAGGATTGATAATTGAGGAATCATCGGATTCGTCACAATTGGTGTCAGAAGCGGTATTGTTGAATAAATAGCAGTGATTTCAAGGATAACATGGACATGGCGAAGCTGAATGAGTTAAAGAATCAGCAACTCAAAAATGAGTTGGAACAACGCGGACTAAACACTACAGGCAATAAATCAGAGTTACAGTCGCGATTGCGAGAGGCTATGAAAGCAGAAGGAATCAACGTTGATGATCACGTTTTTCATCTTGTGGAGGAGGCATCGACAAAAATGGAAGAAAAAAAGGAGTCTCCGAATCCAGTAGCAACCGTGGACACAAACATGATATTGGCTGTATTAACTCAGATGTCGACTAAAATGGAAGAACAGAAAACTTGTATAGCATCTCAGCTGGAAGAACAGAAGGCACACATGGCATCTCAGCTGGAAGAACAAAAGGCACACATGGCATCTCAGCTTGAAGAACAGGATACACATATTACATCCCAGATTTCAGCTCAACTAGATGAAACGAAGGCGTACATGAGATCTCAAATGGAAGAACAGAAGGCATATATCTCATCGCATTTGGAAGAACAGGAAGCAAATGTGTCATCGAAACTAGAAGTGCAAGATGCAAAAATTGCACAATTTCAAGATAAAATAGAGGCCGAGGTAGATGCGTTAAGGGGCCGTATCCAGGAGTTGCAACTGAACCGTCCATCAGCTTCAGCGAATACTCCCAAGGTAAAATCCCCGTCATTTGATGGTTCTGTTCCTTTCCAGGTTTTTAAGCTACAGTTTGAGAAGACGGCAGCGGTGAATAATTGGGGCGCTGAAGACAAAGTTGCTGCACTGCTCGTGGCATTGAAGGGTTCTGCAGCCGAAATCTTACAGACGATTCCCGACGGTGAACGCAATAATTATGAAGCATTGATGGGTGCAGTTGAGAGGCGCTATGGTAGTGAACATCGAAAACAGATATACCAAATAGAACTACAGAATTGATCCCAGAAACCGAATGAGACTTTGCAGGAATTTGCATCGGACATCGAGAGGTTGGCCCATCTAGCAAATGCGGACGCACCCGTGGACTACACTGAGAGGGTAAAAATCCAAAGTTTTATAAATGGAATACGCGATGTAGCGACGAAGCGGGCCACATATGCAAACCCCAAACGGACATTCTCTGAAACGGTATTGCATGCTCTGACGCAGGAAACAGCCTCGCTTTTGCGTAAACCTGCATACAAGGCTCATCGCGTAGAAGTGGAAACTCCGGCTTGGGTAGACAAAATTTTGGAAACGTTGAACGGAGTACAGAAAAAAGTGAGGGTGCCATTAAATGCTTTAAGTGCGGGAAACCAGGTCACATGGCACGTTATTGCGGCACTGGCTCCAGTAACCCCAGCAATTCAGGTGGACGTAAACGCAAAGCTAGGGAAGATGAGCAAGATGAATGCCCCATAATCTCTGTGTCACAACTCGAACGGAAAGCGAGTAATGTTACTGTTGAAGGCTATGTGGACGGGAAAGAGCGCTTGCTGACTGTGGATACTGGTGCATCACATTCCATCATTCGGAGTGACTTGGTTAGCGGAAAGGTGAGACCATTGCGGAAAGCTAAGTTGTGGACAATAACTGGTGACGGCAAGCAAGTCCTGGGAGAAGTGACATGCAAGATTGTGATTGGGAATATGGCTACGTATCACAACTTCTTGGTAGCGAATATTGTCGACAAAGTCATCATTGGCGTCGATTTCTTGGCTGAGAGAGACATTCACATCAACGTAAGGAACAGGGTTATGACTTACAACGGCCAAGAAGTTCCTCTGGTCTTTTGATATAATAGTGGCTATACCACCAAGGGAGTGATCTTGAAGATGAAGCAACAGGAGCCTCGTAAAGCAGAGGTAGCCCCTCGACCAAAGACTTTCACGGACAAGTACCTCCTGAAGCAGATTCGGCAAGGCCAGGAGGAAGATCCAGATTTGGCACGTGTGTTGAAAGGAATAAAGGAAAACAAACAGCCAGGAAGAGAAGAGATGGTAGCAGAGAGTCGTATTGCAAGAGCATACTGGGCACAATGGAGTAGTTTGAAGCTAATATATGGTTGTTTGCATCGGATATGGGAAAGTGAAGATGGCCAGACTCATCGAGCACTTATTGTTGTTCCCAAGGCAAGAATTCCAGATGTTATCAAAGCGTCGCATAATTGCCCAGATGGAAGGCACATGGGAATAAAGAAAACGCTGCACGAGGTAAAGCGGCGGTTCTATTGGATCGGTTGCGAACAAACTGTGAGGAAATGGATTACTAATTGTGCAGAGTGTGCTGAGGATAAAAGACGAACATCTGGGGGTCATGGTCCGAGGAAGCAACGCAACTTAGTGGATAAGGTGAAACAGTGCACTGGGCATGAGAGAACGGAAGGAAACGAGTTGCAGGAATTTGTGCCGGGTACCCCTGGGAATTAAAGTGAAGGCACAAGTCAATTCGGAATTAAGAACGGACAAAATGGTTGGAATATGTGACACTGCAATGCATTGTGGGAATCTCTGCAGGAGAGGATTGATGTCGGAGTTTCAATCTCTGGAGGAAATGAGGTTTAATAAAGCAGTGCCAACCATTGAGTGTCTAGCAGCGGTTGGTTCCGGCAAATGTGCCTGATCGGGACGATCAGAATTAGGTGGAGGGCAGTGTGGCGATTATTCTCAAGCATGTACCATCCCTAACTCAATAACACTCCCACCACTAGTTAAACACAACTGAGATAACGATGGCTACGCTTATGCATGCAAGCGTGTAACTAGGAAGAGGAAGAAGGATGGCGCGAGACTTATCAGAGTAGATGCTACTCTGATCAAAAAATAAATTTAAGTTTGTAGCTATTCGCTTTATTGGTTCTTCAGAACTGCTTGTCTTAATGTTAACAAGTAATATTTATAACTAATTATTGCTTACTCTATATTTTTACATAGCTATACTTATTTGCTTATTTAGTTGTTGCTTACATGTCTATTTGCTTAACTATCGAATTCGCACCTCTTGCATTTATCCATTATTTAGGTCAATAAACAAATTATAAATGCATTAGTTGTATTTATTGATATTTCGCAACTTTATTTATTTCTGCGTTCAATAAGCAAAATAAGAATGCATAGTTGCATTCTTATTTAGTAAAAGTTATTGTTGGTGTATAAAAAAAATTTTCAGAACTATGTTAAAAAACTGGGCGTTGATATTAACCGATTTCGCCCATTTTTACAGCAAACAGTTACCTTTACATATAGAACATTATCACCAAATTTCGTTTCGACAAATCAATTTTTGGCGGAGTTATGGCATAAAAAGTTGTGTGGAATAATCCACTATAAAAAGGGCGGGACCAAAATCTCGAAAACTTTTAGTTTTTGGATTTCTTTGTTTACGGAAACTTTAGAAGTGAAATATAAATGAGGTAAAGCTATTTTACGCAAATTTATTGCCTATTTTATATATCTACGATCCTCTTCAAAATCTTTCATGTAAAAGTGGGCGTGGACCTTAACCGATTGCACCCATTTTTTCCTCGAACATTCCTTGCACACCTGGAAACCTGCGTGCTGAATTTCGTTTCGACATCTTGAACGGTGTTTGATTTATGATTAATAACATTTCTCAATTTGACTTAATAAAAAGTGGGCGGTGCCACTCCAATTTTCAAAAATTTTTTTAAAAATTTATTTTATGCCTCAATCTCAATGTCTAGTCCATATTTTATGCTTATAGGTGTGTTATGTACTGAGTAATCACTTTTTTTGTGTTTTCGAAAATATTCTTTATACAAAAATTGGGCGTGGCTATCATCCGGTTTCGCCCAATTTTTAATAGCGATCGGAGATGAGTGCCAAGGAACCTGCGTACCAAATTTCATTAAGATATCTTAAAATTTACTTAAGTTATCGTGTTCACAGACGGACGGACGGACGAACATGGCTAAATCAATTTTTTTTTTTCGTCCTGAACATTTTGAAATGTATAAGTCAGTATCTATCTAGATCCGTTTATGCCGTTACGGACTGCCGTTATGCGACTACAGTTAATATACCTTGTGTGCGTAGCACTACTAGGTATAAAAATCGATTAAGTTTGCTTCTGTTGTATTACGCAAGCACAATAAAGCATTTTGGACATCTTTTATCAATATCTTAACCCGATCTATTTAGAGAACAAAATATAACTTACTTTTTTCGGTATTTATTTTCAGACCAAAACTCAGAAATATTAATGAATATTTAAATATAATACAATTAATAAGTTTAAATGAAAAAAATTTTGCATATCGTTCCTCCATTTCTGCGTAAATGAATACAATTTGCATGTGGGTCTAGCCAGACTCATGTGTACTGAATGTGACTATAGAAATATGTGTCTGACGTAGAGTTAAAAATTTCTTAAATTTTGAAATATTCGAACACTGCAAATAAAGTTGCATAACCAAAACAAAGATAACAATAGTCCTTGCTGTGTTCGGTGACAAAACTTGCAAAGAAGTGTTAGCAAAGTGAGAATGAAGTAAAACTCTCTCGAAACGCCGAACAGGAGTCAGTAAAAATTTGCAGCAAAAGATCTGTTGCCATTTTGATTGGTTAATAGCTCAAATTTTTTTAATTTTTGTTGTTGCCCACGATCAACTGTTATCACTTGCAAGTTTTACTGAGTGAAATTCCCCCAGCAGAAACTTGCAACCCTCTCTCTCACTGAAATGTCAAAATGCGCTCTCTCGCTGCAAATGTTCTGTGTCACCGAACACTTTCCAGTGAAAATGTCATCCTCACCGAACACAGCTACTGCTCTGATTCTATGTCTATCACTGTGCAGTCACAGTCTCGGATCAAAATATCTGCGACTGAGAAGTCATAGTCACAAGACACACTGTTCATAAAAAAAACTAACTCTAATTTCAGCAGAGCGCTGTAAAGATTACACAATTATCGCCAATTTGAACAAAAACTGAATATTCGCATTTGCATTCGCATTCGAGAATGCTCAAAAAGTGGCATTCGTTACATCACTGATCCATATACATTTTATAGTAAGTGATGTATGTTAAGTATACGACACAGGGGCAATTGATTGTATGGGGAAAAGTGTTGGCCTTATAATATATAGATAATAATAATAATTTGGACCCGATATATGTGCCTCCGAGAATATTGAGGCCTACATTGTCTTCCAATTTGCTGCATTGTGCTGCTTCTAACTTTCTCTACAAATTAGCTGAGAAGCTTTATCATGGCAGAAATACACTCGGAGGGTTGTAAAAATATTTTCCCACTATTTTTTTATGTTACCTTCCCCGGTACTTGAATTGTAAATTTTATATCATTTTAAATTAATTGATAACAATCAAGTATTGCTTACAACAATTGATTGTAGAAAAATTACAACCTATTTTCATTTGAAAGCATTTTATTCCAATCACCTACGATTTTGCTACAGCCATTGAGTATAAAAAAAATGTTGCAATAGATTCCTAAAAGCAATAGTTTCTTAGGGAGCCAAATTTTTTTTTTCAATAGGTAAGGTACAAAAATGACACTCACTTTCATTTCAAAAGCTGTTGGCCCCAATTAATAACAATTTTTTAAATTATTGAAAGAAAGCTATCCCCGCCGTACAAAAATTTCAGCCGAATCCCAGTCGTGGGTGGGTCGGTAGTACTCAATGGTGCGCTTCCAATGTCAACAAATAAAAAATCTCGCCGGAGAAGTCCTATCTTTCTACCAGGGGTCGTGACAGTCGTTCACGAAACGACTATCGGTTGATCATAAATTACGTGTGGCGGATTGGCATCATAACAGTCGAAAGAAGACGTATTGTGGGGATTATTCTCAAGCATGTACCATCCCTAACTCAATAACACTCCCACCACTAGTTAAACACAACTGAGATAACGATGGCTACGCTTATGTATGCAAGCGTGTAACTAGGAAGAGGAAGAGTGTTTGCGAATACGATGCAAAGAGGAGATGCAATAAATAACACCAACCCTTCCAGAACACGAAAAGCGAACAACCAAGAAAGTTCTCGGTGCGTAGGCAAGCACCCTGTTGGACTATATAAGGCGGTGACCAAGCAAGGCAGGTTGATCAGTTTATTTTCAAGTGTTGTTCAGTGAACGACTGCGAAGTTACCAAACTCTTAAATTTGTATTGCGTTTATTACTAGTAAATAAAACTAGCTAGTTACAATATCTGTGCGTGTATTTATTTGACTTTATAGTGATCGAACCCAGGATTGATAATTGAGGAATCATCGGATTCGTCACAATTGGTGTCAGAAGCGGTATTGTTGAATAAATACCAGTGATTTCAAGGATAACATGGACATGGCGAAGCTGAATGAGTTAAAGAATCAGCAACTCAAAAATGAGTTGGAACAACGCGGACTAAACACTACAGGCAATAAATCAGAGTTACAGTCGCGATTGCGAGAGGCTATGAAAGCAGAAGGAATCAACGTTGATGATCATGTTTTTCATCTTGTGGAGGAGGCATCGACAAAAATGGAAGAAAAAAAGGAGTCTCCGAATCCAGTAGCAACCGTGGACACAAACATGATATTGGCTGTATTAACTCAGATGTCGACTAAAATGGAAGAACAGAAAACTTGTATAGCATCTCAGCTGGAAGAACAGAAGGCACACATGGCATCTCAGCTGGAAGAACAAAAGGCACACATGGCATCTCAGCTTGAAGAACAGGATACACATATTACATCCCAGATTTCAGCTCAACTAGATGAAACGAAGGCGTACATGAGATCTCAAATGGAAGAACAGAAGGCATATATCTCATCGCATTTGGAAGAACAGGAAGCAAATGTGTCATCGAAACTAGAAGTGCAAGATGCAAAAATTGCACAATTTCAAGATAAAACAGAGGCCGAGGTAGATGCGTTAAGGGGCCGTATCCAGGAGTTGCAACTGAACCGTCCATCAGCTTCAGCGAATACTCCCAAGGTAAAATCCCCGTCATTTGATGGTTCTGTTCCTTTCCAGGTTTTTAAGCTACAGTTTGAGAAGACGGCAGCGGTGAATAATTAGGGCGCTGAAGACAAAGTTGCTGCACTGCTCGTGGCATTGAAGGGTTCTGCAGCCGAAATCTTACAGACGATTCCCGACGGTGAACGCAATAATTATGAAGCATTGATGGGTGCAGTTGAGAGGCGCTATGGTAGTGAACATCGAAAACAGATATACCAAATAGAACTACAGAATTGATCCCAGAAACCGAATGAGACTTTGCAGGAATTTGCATCGGACATCGAGAGGTTGGCCCATCTAGCAAATGCGGACGCACCCGTGGACTACACTGAGAGGGTAAAAATCCAAAGTTTTATAAATGGAATACGCGATGTAGCGACGAAGCGGGCCACATATGCAAACCCCAAACGGACATTCTCTGAAACGGTATTGCATGCTCTGACGCAGGAAACAGCCTCGCTTTTGAGTAAACCTGCATACAAGGCTCATCGCGTAGAAGTGGAAACTCCGGCTTGGGTAGACAAAATTTTGGAAACGTTGAACGGAGTACAGAAAAAAGTGAGGGTGCCATTAAATGCTTTAAGTGCGGGAAACCAGGTCACATGGCACGTTATTGCGGCACTGGCTCCAGTAACCCCAGCAATTCAGGTGGACGTAAACGCAAAGCTAGGGAAGATGAGCAAGATGAATGCCCCATAATCTCTGTGTCACAACTCGAACGGAAAGCGAGTAATGTTACTGTTGAAGGCTATGTGGACGGGAAAGAGCGCTTGCTGACTGTGGATACTGGTGCATCACATTCCATCATTCGGAGTGACTTGGTTAGCGGAAAGGTGAGACCATTGCGGAAAGCTAAGTTGTGGACAATAACTGGTGACGGCAAGCAAGTCCTGGGAGAAGTGACATGCAAGATTGTGATTGGGAATATGGCTACGTATCACAACTTCTTGGTAGCGAATATTGTCGACAAAGTCATCATTGGCGTCGATTTCTTGGCTGAGAGAGACATTCACATCAACGTAAGGAACAGGGTTATGACTTACAACGGCCAAGAAGTTCCTCTGGTCTTTTGATATAATAGTGGCTATACCACCAAGGGAGTGATCTTGAAGATGAAGCAACAGGAGCCTCGTAAAGCAGAGGTAGCCCCTCGACCAAAGACTTTCACGGACAAGTACCTCCTGAAGCAGATTCGGCAAGGCCAGGAGGAAGATCCAGATTTGGCACGTGTGTTGAAAGGAATAAAGGAAAACAAACAGCCAGGAAGAGAAGAGATGGTAGCAGAGAGTCGTATTGCAAGAGCATACTGGGCACAATGGAGTAGTTTGAAGCTAATATATGGTTGTTTGCATCGGATATGGGAAAGTGAAGATGGCCAGACTCATCGAGCACTTATTGTTGTTCCCAAGGCAAGAATTCCAGATGTTATCAAAGCGTCGCATAATTGCCCAGATGGAAGGCACATGGGAATAAAGAAAACGCTGCACGAGGTAAAGCGGCGGTTCTATTGGATCGGTTGCGAACAAACTGTGAGGAAATGGATTACTAATTGTGCAGAGTGTGCTGAGGATAAAATACGAACATCTGGGGGTCATGGTCCGAGGAAGCAACGCAACTTAGTGGATAAGGTGAAACAGTGCACTGGGCATGAGAGAACGGAAGGAAACGAGTTGCAGGAATTTGTGCCGGGTACCCCTGGGAATGAAAGTGAAGGCACAAGTCAATTCGGAATTAAGAACGGACAAAATGGTTGGAATATGTGACACTGCAATGCATTGTGGGAATCTCTGCAGGAGAGGATTGATGTCGGAGTTTCAATCTCTGGAGGAAATGAGGTTTAATAAAGCAGTGCCAACCATTGAGTGTCTAGCAGCGGTTGGTTCCGGCAAATGTGCCTGATCGGGACGATCAGAATTAGGTGGAGGGCAGTGTGGCGATTATTCTCAAGCATGTACCATCCCTAACTCAATAACACTCCCACCACTAGTTAAACACAACTGAGATAACGATGGCTACGCTTATGCATGCAAGCGTGTAACTAGGAAGAGGAAGAAGGATGGCGCGAGACTTATCAGAGTAGATGCTACTCTGATCAAAAAATAAATTTAAGTTTGTAGCTATTCGCTTTATTGGTTCTTCAGAACTGCTTGTCTTAATGTTAACAAGTAATATTTATAACTAATTATTGCTTACTCTATATTTTTACATAGCTATACTTATTTGCTTATTTAGTTGTTGCTTACATGTCTATTTGCTTAACTATCGAATTCGCACCTCTTGCATTTATCCATTATTTAGGTCAATAAACAAATTATAAATGCATTAGTTGTATTTATTGATATTTCGCAACTTTATTTATTTCTGCGTTCAATAAGCAAAATAAGAATGCATAGTTGCATTCTTATTTAGTAAAAGTTATTGTTGGTGTATAAGTAGACGGTGGAGGTGACGTAACTTCTCCCCCCTTTGCTTCAAAATTCTCCTGGACTTTAATTCTGATGTATTTGTATTTGACATATGCAAGGGTGGTGACGGAAAGTAGTAGCATGCTCGTTGTTGAGATTATTATAAGTATTACAATTGAAAAGTGTGAATGACTTACTTTATTATACGTTAGCTCTTTAATTTTTTCTATATTTTGTATGTTACTTAAATATTACTTGGTATAACAAAATTGTCTTTGAATTCTTTGTTTGTATTATTAAACGTTTGGTTATTTATATGTATTTTACAATCATGAAAGGTTAATAAATAATTTCTTTTTAGAAACAAATTTCTATTGTCACAATTACTGGTCAGGTTATAGCCTGGTAGATTTTTTAACAGAATTAAGCCGTTTTCGATTTCTATAATTTCAGTTAGGTTTTTCTTTGTACTTTTGCATGTATTGCTAAAAATGCATAATTTACTCTCTTGTAAGTTGTCTGTATTAAAGTTATGTGCATAATCGAATGTCTTATTGTTGTGATATAATATTTCCTGGGGTTTGAAATCTAGTGCAATGAAATTATCACTACTTACTGGGGTGACTAATGATCTTCTTAGGGAAATTACTTCTGCTGGGACTTTTATAATAAATAGCAGTTTACTTTCTTCATACTGTGCGGAAGTTAATTCAATGTGTTGGAGCTTGAAAATATCGATTTCTAATTCCCTTATTTCCTGCTCTGTGAGGATGTTGCTGGTCATTATGCCAAATCTGGAGGACGCAATATTGTTGAGGATGTGTTCTATATTATTTTCCAGAATTTTAATTTTTAGAAGTGTGTCTAAGTAATTTAGCTGTTTAAATAGGTTGTCATTTCTTATATTTCCGGTTTCAAATTTCTCGATGATATTTCGTCTGTCATTTTCTACTTCTAGTTTAAGTTGACTAAGGGTTTTATTAAAACTATTATTAATTCTAATATTCTTGTTTAGGTTTTCTATTTCGTTATGGTTGTTCTCGTCAATAATTCTGAGGTGTTCCTCTATTTCCACTCTGTCATTGTCGTCCATTGTACCTGTAAGGAGTTTTAGTCCGATTCCTAGTGCATTAACTAACCCTCTTTTCTGCCTGTGAGGTAAAATTGTCAGAAGTTTAGTTCTTACTCTTTTCAATTCTTGTTCTAAAAGTAATCTATTGTCTAATTTCGATGATCTTATGTTCTGTTGTAGTGTGTTTGTAATATCAAAGATGTTACTAATATCTATTATGTGATTAATTTTGTGATAATTTTGTATCATTTCAACGTCGTCAAGTTTTATCTCGGCATATCCGTTTTCGCTGTCAATTGGTTGTAGGGTCAGGGTTGCCGTTGTTATTGTCCATGCTAGCAGCGACAGCATCAGTATTAATTGTACCTGAAAATTTCTTTTTTCGCTTAGTGTTTGTTGGATGGATATTTTCTAATTTAGATTTCTTGTATCTAGGTTCGTGTTTATGTCTCAGTGCTTTGTAGTTTTTGATGTAACCTTCCTGCTGGTCTTGTGTATATGTCTCTCTTTTCTCGTTTCTCTTATTTATAATTTTATTCTTTATTTGGTCTAACCTATCCCTAATGGTAATCTTATTCACTTTTCCTTCAGCTATGTCTTGAGGTTTCTCTTTAGTTGCGCTGTGTATCGATTTGTTATAGAATTCTATGCTTTTGAACACTTTTTCCTGAGTTGACAACTCGGATTTTTCAGCTTCTTGCACTCTAAATTTCTCAGAGATTGTGCTATGAAGTCTTTCTACATCTGAGTTGCCGGTGTGGCTATTTGGTCTGGTGAAATGTACGTCGATATTTTCCTGTCGTAGGAAGTCCTTAACGTTTATTGAGTTCATTTCATTGTCAGTTATAATTTTGGAGGGTTTGTTTCTCATAGAAAAGAATAGCCTGAGTTTCTCGATAATAGTCTGACTGTTTCTGTCCTCTAGGAATAAGGCTGTTGCTTGTTTTGAAAATTTATCAATGAATGTAATAAAGCTATGTTTTTTAATTGTATAGACATCAATGTGTATGATTTGGTTTATATCTGTTGGTGTTTCTGTGATATGATATTTTGGTTTTGGTGGACATCTGTCGTATTTAGCTTTGTTACAAATGTCACAGTTGTTGATATATTTTTGCACTACCTCTTTAAGGCGATTAAAATATATCTTTTTTTTTATGGAGTCGTAAGTTTCGGTCCAGTCTCGAATTTGTGGTATTTGTGTATTTGATTGTATGTCTCGTCGATACTAGTCATATCTTTAGCGTGGTGCGTACATTTCACGAATTTTAGGCTTGATCCAAAAAGTTCTATAAGTTTTAGTTGTACTTTGTTATATATACTGTCTGGAAGTTCGGAAAATATTCCAATCTTTCCGCTCTTCAGATATCTTCTGAATATGTCAGTCATAAAATTTGAAGATATATCATGTGTGTTAATGTAGATTTTCCTTTTGTTATTTACTATTTCAATTTCTCTAGTTTTATGGTCTGTCAGGATAATTTGTGTTGAAAATCGGTTCACGACTGTCTCTAGTATGGGGATGTGGTCATTTTGTTCTTCTTCTTCTGAGTGAATTGTTGCACATGTACTCGTGTTATTGTCGTTTTCTTCTGTCATGTGAATTTCTCCTGTCTCGTTATTAATCCTGCTAAGAAAATCTGCAACTCTATTCTCTTTACCTTTTATGTAGTTTATATTTATATTGTATTCGCCAAGTTCTAGTAGCCAACGTTGTAGCCTTGCGTTAATGTCCTTACCTTTATGCTTATGATATAGCCAGACTAGTGGCTGGTGGTCTGTTGAGAGGTCAAACTCTTTTCCATAGAGATATGGTCTGTAGTAGGTAACTCCCCAAACTATGGCGAGTAGTTCCTTTTCTACAGTTGCATACCTTTTTTCGTGGTCGTTTAAGGTTCTGCTTGCATAACTAATAGGGCGGTCATTCTGCATGAGCACTGCTCCTATTGCAAAGTCACTTGCATCAGTTACCAATTTAAATTTCTTCGAATAATCTGGATAGCTAAGAATTGGTGGATTTGTAAGAAATCGTTTTAGTTTAAGAAATGCGTCTATATAAAGTGGGTCGTTTTTATTGACTTTTGTGTTTTTCTTCAGGTATTTTGTGAGTCCGTGGGCTACTTTAGCGTAGTCTTTTATGAATTTCCTATAGTAGCCGGTTATCCCTAGAAACTGCTTGATTTGTTTTTGAGTTTCTGGTAATTTTAAGTGTTGAATGGTTTCAATTTTCTTTGGGTTGGGCTTAATTCCTTCTGGTGAGAGGATATGGCCTAGGTACTCTGTTTCTTTCGTGAAGAAATTGCATTTGTCTATTTGTATTTTGAGGTTGTGTTGTCTTAGTTTATCTAAGACTTTGGTCACACTACTAATGTGCTCTTTTAGACTTGTACTAAAAATTAGAATGTCGTCTTGGTAAACTACACATATTTTGTTTATGTATGCCCTCAAGACCGAGTTTATCAGCCTTTGGAATCTGGCAGGTGAGTTTTTCAGTCCGAATGGCATTCGAACAAACTCGTAATGGCCTAAAGGTGTAGAAAATGCGGTTTTTTTTCTATCGTCTTCCTTGACTAGCACTTGGTGGAAACCTTTGGCTAGGTCGAGTGTTGTGAAGTATTGGGCTTTGCCCAGTTTATCCAGAATACTTTCAATATTCGGAATTGGAAACTTATCACTTACTGTGACTTCGTTTAGTTTTCTATAGTCAATGACGATCCTCCACTTTTTTTTACCTGAATTGTCGATCTTTTTAGGGACAATCCACAATGGTGAGTTATATGGGGACGTACTTTCTATGATTATATTTTGTTTCAACATTTCGTCGATTTGTTTGTTGATTTCTTCTTCGTGAATTTTCGGATACCTATATATTTTAGAATATACAGCATTATTAGTTGTGGTGACAATTTCGTGTTTCACCTCATGATTATGGCTTAAGGGTTCGCCTTCTTTAAAAAATAGGTCCCTGTTGTGTTCAACAATTTTTCTTAGTTCGTCTTGTTCCTCCTTGTTCATGTCGGTCCTCAAAAGTTTGTTTAGTACTTCCGAACCTAAGTCGTTTTCTTGGCTTTCTAGTGTGTGAATGTTTTCGTACTTGTATGGGCAAGCGTTTAGAAATGTGATTTTATTTTTATTTATTTCAAAATAATTTTCTTCTAGGTTAACTATTGCTCCAAGTTTTGTTAGAATGTTTTGGCCTATGAGTCCCTGAAATCTTTTATTTTTAAATGTGGTAATTTTCCAAGCCATTAAATTTGGGTTGTCGAATTCCTTGGGTATTTCAGAAATAACTTCGTATTCTGTGTAACTTTGTCCATTCAATGTATTAAATATTATAGGTTTATCTAGTTTCATCCTTTTGTAATTGGGGAGTGCGTCTTTATCTAGAAGGGTTGTTGAGGATCCTGTATCGATTAAACAAATTAATTTGTGTTTGCCTATGCTTAATTCTACTAACGGAATATTTCCCTGTTCGTAGCCGACAGAAAATTTACCTCATGTTCATTTGATCCTATATCCTCCTGCAAATGATCCACTTCCATTGGCTCGTATCGACGAGATTGTGTAGATCTTTGATTGTGGTCACTTTGTCGTGATTGTCCTGACGGATATTGTTTACTTAATCCTGATGTTGTTGGCTTTGGTTGGTCTTGCTTGCTTTCTGGGGGATTACTATTGCTATTGGGCTGTCCTAGATTTTGTGCTATATTTCTTGACCCTATATTTTCAGATTTTTTTACTGATTTTACCAATCCTGTTACTTCTAAGGTATAGTATGCTTCCCTAAGTGATTTTATATTCCTGCTATGTATTATACTTGCTAAGTGCGCTGGAATGTTATTTAAGAATGTTTTCAAAATCATAGACTCGTTAACGGTTGGGCAGAATTCTGCTAGTCTATATTGTTGTCTTGCTCAAATTTTGTATTTAAATTGTCGAGAATATTTTTAAGGTAGTTATAATAGTGACTTACATTACTATTTCTTGCACTTATCGCTCTATAGTATAGTTGGTGGTACGACTCTCTTATCCCGAAGTTTTTTGTTAGTTCTCGTTTTATGATGTCCCATGGCGGATTGTTTCCTATTCCTCTGACGACATTTAGTGCTTCCCCTTGTATTTTATTAATGACACATCTCTGGAATACGTACTCTTGCACTGGAGTGTTCTCGAAGAGTGACAGAAAAATTTCTACTTCCCTTATAAATGATGTGAGATCATAATCTCTTGTTCCTCTATATTCTTTTATCCTGCTTGCTTCTTTCAGGAGCTCTGATACGGGTATCGTAATGTTGTTTGGTCCTTCCATGGTTATTGAAATCTTTCTTTCACACAGTAGTTTTTGCAGTTTATTATTTACGTTTACAGGATCTTTTATAAGACTCCCCTTTTTTTCCCGTTTTTATGTTTACAGGATCTTTTGTAAGACAACTTTTTAGCTTCGCGGTTTTGCGTTTGCAGGATCTTTTATAAGACTCCTTTTTAACTTCGCGGTTCGCCGTTGACTGCGCCACATATCAGAGTAGATGCTACTCTGATCAAAAATTAATTTAAGTTTGTAGCTATTCGCTTTATTGGTTCTTCAGAACTGCTTGTCTTAATGTTAACAAGTAATATTTATAACTAATTATTGCTTACTCTATATTTTTACATAGCTATACTTATTTGCTTATTTAGTTGTTGCTTACATGTCTATTTGCTTAACTATCGAATTCTCACCTCTTGCATTTATCCATTATTTAGGTCAATAAACAAATTATAAATGCATTAGTTGTATTTATTGATATTTCGCAACTTTATTTATTTCTGCGTTCAATAAGCAACTATGCATTCTTATTTAGTAAAAGTTATTGTTGGTGTATAAGTAGACGGTGGAGGTGACGTAACTCGAGTGTTTGCGAATACGATGCAAAGAGGAGATGCCAATAAATAACACCGACCCGTCCAGAACACGAAAAGCGAACAACCAAGAAAGTTCTCGGTGCGTAGGCAAGCACCCTGTTGGACTATATAAGGCGGTGACCAAGCAAGGCAGGTTGATCAGTTTATTTTCAAGTGTTGTGTGAACTACTGCGAAGTTACCAAACTCTGAAATTTGTATTGCGTTTATTACTAGTAAATAAAACTAGTTATAAGTTACAATATCTGTGCGTGTATTTATTTGACTTTATAGTGATCGAACCCATAATTTTTAATTGAGGAATCATCGAATTCGTCACAGTATCGAAATGTCAAATTTTTTTATCAAAACCTTTTGTCATCTTCCTTTTTTAATTCACAATAGACTTTGAAGTGTCAAAATAAATAACAGAAATTGACGAAATTAAAAAAATAAAATGGATAATTAAATAGTTAATTAATTATTATATTTAATACTAGTAAACCCGTCCCCGCTTCGCTGCGTCACAGAACTTATAATAGACTGAGTCCGATTTTAACAACTATATCTCCCACACATACCAGATAAGATATGGAACTTAATTACATCGCTTATTGAAGCACTTACTATCACCATTCATTTGATACCCATATTGTACTAAACACATTTTGTATCACCTTGGTCCACATATTGGTCGATATCTCCGAAACTGGTCCAGATACAGGAACATATGATATTTTAAATTTTAAGTTAAACGTCTAGTAATATAACGGTAAAAGTTCCGATCAATTCCATTCAGCAGTTTTTGAGTGATACGCGACCCAACAGACAGACAGACAGACGTACAGACAGACACAAATTCTAAAAATGGTTAATTTGGCGTCTACTGGCTCAATAATTATCCCTCCTATCGATTTTTTTTAAATATCTGCAATGAACAGACATCGACCTTTTACAATTTTATTATATCTAGAGATTACTCCTCAAAGGTTGCCCCTATGCAACATGTGCTCTACACTCCCGTTCTACTCTCTGAACAAATAATAAAATATAAAAATATAATAACCTAAATAAGCTACTCGTCCTCCGTAGCATCAAATGCTAGATATTTGTTTAATTTAAGTTCCACCGATGATGAAAATTGCGAAAAAACACCGGGATAGAAGCGATCCGCTGGCGTTACCAAATAATGCGTCAGTACTATAAATACAAAAAAAAAGTGCAGCATGTTTCTTTGTGCATAGGTTCATCAAAAGGTATACAGTGGAGAATTTTGGAATACAATAAAAGGAAAAAATATGGCCCCATAGAACTGGCTAGGCTTGCAATCGTGTGCAGCGCTTCACATCATTTGTTTAAAAAGGAGAAGGCAAATTTACTACAATTTACCAAATGATAAGAGATCAAATTAATTACTCATTGCTGAACTCGGCATAATCATCCTTTTTTTTTGATATTATACTTGTATATTTAATCAGTTTTGTGTGGATGTAATAAAAAGGATCGTTTTTCTTTATTCTATTGGTTTCCATATTTATTTCACATTTTTCTACTTAACTATATTAATTCATCACAGTTTCATAGTCCAATTACCCACCGACGTGTGTAACGTACGTTTACGTATCCCGTACGTACGTATGTTTGAGGGAATCGTATGCCCGTGGCGCCAACAGAGAAATCAGCCATTTGTTGTTTACATTCAATACAATGTTGCCATTGATCAGTTTTCATGCATGCTAACTCAAGCGTGTACTTTTGAAACAATTATTTTTCATTTTACGAGTGTCCGAAATTAATATTAAATAATTATAGCCAATCAATTTATTTAAAAGCAACAACTTAATATCGTAATTTCAGATTATTTCAACATTATTACGAAAGTTTAAAAGGTCTTTTGAGGTATTTTTGTAAAGCAACTGCAAACGATCCATAACCAGCATACACACGTATGAATAGGCAACACTGTCATATGAGAGAGCAATCAGCTGACATGTCCTTACGGAAAAAATCAAAATTTCTTTGATTTCTACGGAACGTTCTACGTATACGGAAAAATTTTACGTAGGTGAGTGTTCGTTTACATGGCACTCTCAAAAGACAGGTCGTAATTGAACTATAAGGCTCTCTTGCACAACGGTAAGTTATATTTTTAATGCGCCAAGCAGATACGATACGGCAGTACGTTGAAAAAACTGGCAGCTAAGTAGAAGTGTTTGTGTGCGTAGCAACAGATTCGACGGATACGGCAAAGTAGACTTTGCTCTAAATTTTGACGTATGACGGATACGTTGACGGTGAAGTACTGTATCTGCTTGGCGCATAACTCAGAGCTAACGTCAAATGAGGGGTTAACCCCATGGATGAAATAGATAAGGTTTAGCCGTCACATGTGTGAGAAGAAGTAATTTTTTTGCGTGACGTATACATTTCAAGAAAGAAAGTGTAAACATTGGTACAAAATACTTACTATATCAAATGTGAATGTATTTATTTCAAAAAATTGTTAAATATCTATGATTTAATGTCGTATCACGATAATAATTGTATTAAATAAGTTCCGGCAGTGTAGTTTTGGAAATATTTACAAAATAAACAAAAATTTATTGGGCCGTACATGAACCCTGGATACGTCACAAAAAGTCAGCTGTTTTATTCACAATATGGCGGCAAAATTGATGGCTTAATCTTGTATAATTCGTTCATGGGTTAACCCTATGTGACTGACGTGGTGTGCACCAATGTTTTATTAGCATCGACTCCTGCGCTCTAGTTACCTTTTTATTGCATGATCATGCGTAGATTAGTGTGTTGAAATGGGTCATATTAAGCGCACGCGTCGGTGAGAGCGGAAAAGTGTCTGACAGACAACCCCCTCAGTATTTATGTTATATTTTTTGTAGCGTATCCCTAACAACATGTTAGTGAAATTGTTTTATATCTTGTTGTTTTTGTTTTAATTGATAACCACAAAAATTGTATCAATATACCCATTGAAATAAAAAGGGTACCAGATACTTTTACTATGACTGCTCGAACCAAATTTACCTGTTGTCCTTAAAGCAAATGTCTGAAATCTACCAAAAGATGTAATTCCTATCAAACTCTTAATATTATCTTTTTCTGAGGCTAAGTAGATTTTAAAATGCCTTATACCTAATATGATAAACTTTGTTTATACGTAAAGCCGTGGGAAAGGCAACCTATCAAACTCTTATGTTTAACATAAAATAAATTTGTATTAACCCATTGATAGGGATAGGGACAGGGATAGTTGTAGGGGTAGGGGTAGGAATACGATAGGGATATAGATAGGGAGAGGGATTGGGATGGAGATAGAGACAGAGATAGGTATAGCGATAAAGATAGGGATATTGATAGGGATAGGCAATATTTCTAAATCCGTTCAGGTAAATTTACGGCCATTCTAAGAATTTAAAAATTAGACAAACATTTTTTATTTGGATAACTTTTTTGATGTTTTTGTACAGATATAAGTGTTTAGGGTCAATTTGAGCCATGTTAATAAATACCGCTTAAAATGAATAACGTTTTTCGAAAAACAAAATTTTTAGAATAATTAAATACCTTAAGCTTCGAACTAAAAACAGGGATGGTTTTACTAAGTTCGCAAAACAGGACGAGAAAATATAAGCCATTGAAATGGTGTATGCTAGACTACCACGTCAGTGGAATAGTGAAAATAGTCGCAGGGGGTTAAACTCATAAGTTTTTTACAAATTTTCAAATTTACATTTAGTTAAAAAGATAATGCACTGTCGTGAACGTAGGCCTTAGAAGCTTAGAAAATTTAACTGAAGGTAATTCAAAGAAAAATATTAAATTCAGTTCATACCCTGCAGTAAAACTGCGAACCAGCCTCCAAAAGATACAGTCTGCAGCTACACGCTATGTAAATCGTTCTGTGCCGGTTACAACAGTGACAGTTTAAAGACAGTCTGAAATATCGGATATGGATAATCAGTCAACCAAAACTACCTCTAAACTTTCCGAAATGGCACCGGCTGAGAACAAGCTAAAGCCAAATTATCTTACAACTCTCGGAATAGACCCCAATTAAGAACGACTTGCAAAGTAATGCACTGGCGACAATTGCCACCACCAATGACATCGCCATGTAAAAGTGGAAAGTTGAAAGCATTGCTTGGGTATTGAGCTATAACTGGTGGTGTCGTCGAACGGTTTAGCTGAGGGATAGTTCTGATCTAGTTAAATTCTCTGCAGGGTAGTAGTTAGAAAAACTTCAAATACATAAAACTTAAACTTAGGTGTCTGAGTGAGGGGGTAGAATGGCAGGGGTGCGTGAATAGGGCAGAGGTGTGGGGAAAGGGGTGGTGAGAAATTGGGATGGCATAGGTGAGTGAATGGGGGGTGAAAAAGGGAGTGAAAAAAGGGGAGAGCGAGGTTATGGACGGGGTCGTGGGAGTGTTAGAATGGAATGGGCAACTTTTTATGCTTTATTGAGTTCACCTTTGATTGCGTTGCAACTGTTGCAGTTCAATGGTTTTGATTTGCATGTCGAGCTCTTTCCCTGCCATTTCAACTCGTTGCTTGTTGTTGTTGTAGCGACTGCTTAACCTGCCTAGGATGTCACCCCTCATCCAACACTGTCATCAGGCTCTTCTAACGGAAGTCCAAGAAACCTCGCGGCTTCAACAGGGGTGGACCAGAGTGAAATTGGTGTTAGAAGAGTGGGCTCAGTTGAGCAGATGAACAGAAGGTTAGTATCGTGGGGAGACACGCCGCATGCCGGGCAGACATTTGGCATGTCAGGGGTCAGTCTGGATAGGTAAGAGTTTAGTCTGTTACAGTATCCAGAACGAAATTGAGCCAGCGTGACTCTTGTCTCCCTGGGCAGTTCGCGTTCCTCGTCGGCAACAGGTGGGGCTTGTGCCTGTAGGACTGCATTCACTGGACGAGACCTGACAAAGGAGTTTACCGCCTCCGTGTGGATGAGGTTGACGGCCCGCCGGTGCACCTGAATAAAAGAAAAATTAATTCCATACACTGAAAAAAAAATTATTTGAGTTTCTTAATGTAGCAAAATTCATCAGCCACCCTGCACATTATTACACGTCTGTCCTGTTTAACGTGGAGTTGTTTACTGTCCGTTTGTTTGTCAACAAATGCCTATATAAGTGAGCGCAGTTATCAGTGTCCGTTTTGTAATATAATTCATATAATTAACACACCGGCCAGCATAAGAATGAATTACAAAACGGACACTGATAACTGCGCTCACTTATATAGGCATTTGTTGACAAACAAACGGACAGTAAACAACTCCACGTTAAACAGGACAGACGTGTAATAATGTATGTTTTTAATTTTTACCAATTTGTTTATGTTAATTGTGATTATATTTTTATGTTTTATTGTTATATATAGTTGACCCTGAAGACGATTACCGTAGGTAGTCGAAATATATTGGTAGAATCAATATTTTTGGTTTCAATTTTGAAAAAACACAGACCTCAAGCCAGCAAGAAGAAGGAGTTAGAAACCAAAAAGGTCGCGAAAACGAATAATAAAAATATTTTGTATATTCAAATTCAATAAACTATTTTCAAATATTTAAATTGTGACTCCTGGGACAGGTATTTGTGACTCCTGGGACAAGTGCGAAATATGTAATATACCAGATTATTGAAATCAGTTTTATTATTGTTTCAACCCTTTTTGACCAAGTCATTCATAAATTTCTCCCAGCAGAAGTGAAACCAAGCCAATTAAGTGAAATAAAATAAAGTGAAGGCAAAATAATATTTATATTTACTTCAAAATTCTGATTAAATATTTATTAAAAACAAGTCGAATTCAATATCTCTCGAAACAATTATTCAAAACTATATAATAAAAACTAAAAACAATTCAAAATTTCGTTTTAGAATCTATTTTAAGTAATATTCATCTGAATAATACATGAGAGTTTAGACTCGTGTGACTCCTGGGACACTTTTCAAAATAGTCTAGAAACCACAATATGACCCTTTTAACTCAAAAAATTTATTTAGACGGTGAACAGCCTCTTTATCCTTACTTCCAGAAATATCTGGTTTCGTAGGGTCATACCTAAGATTACCAGACCAATTTTTATGCCTTTTCGTGTGACTCCTGGGACACCCCATATGAATCAATTTAATGAAGATATACACAAAAATCACATACCTTTCTTTATATTATGTTTTGCAATTATTTAATTTTTTCTCTGCTTTACTTGAATGACTAGCAAATTTTTTTCTATAAATGAAAATATAGCTGATACAGCAATGCAAACATAACCAAACTTTTTCCACAAAATAGTAAGGTGTGAAGTCAAAGTTATAAGGACAAACATTTTGCTTTTTTACATATTTTTCTATATTTCTGTTACCAGATTAGGAAAATATACACATTTAGTTACAGATAACTGAATAAATAGGAATGATTAGTAGCATTTTAAATTTTATGTCGTTTTCCTCTTTTGGCTAGAATGTCCCATTTTCAACCTTAAATGAACATGAAATGTTTGTAAGTATGAGAAGAAGAAGAGATGAGTCCATCAATAAGTAAACAGAAATAATAATAACGATGAGCTGTGTCCGTCCGTCTGTCTGTCTGTCTGTCCGGCTGTCTACAGGGTGGCTAATGAAAGCCGCTACCAAAAAAAAATTAAATAACTTTTTTTCTATTTAATGAATCTGGTTAATTTTTTTTTTATTTTGCAGATTGACTTTTACATTTAACAAAAATGGATAACTGGGACACCGAAACAAGAATTTGGATTGTCCGCCGCTATCACGCACTGGAGTCCGTAGTTTCGGTTCAAAGAGAGTATAGGCGCACGTTTGGCGGCAATCCTCCGAGCAGATGGACCATAATAAGACTTGTAAACAATTTTGCCGAGCATGGGACAGTCAACAGAAGACCTTACCATCGAAACCCTTCAGTTCGAACGGAGGAAACAATCGCTGCTGTAGCTGCTGCCATACAAAACAATCCACGTGTTTCGACAAGAAGCTTATCTGCTCAAATGGGTGTAAGCAGACAGTCATTACAGTCAATTATGCACAAAGATTTGGACTTATTCCCATATAAAATTCAAATGGCCAACAAACTGAACGCTGCAGACTTGCCGATTCGCTTGGAATTTTGCCAGAAGATGCTTCAAATGGTGGAAGAGGATGGAAACATGTTGAACTGTCTTTTCATGTCTGACGAGGCCCATTTCGATTTAAACGGCAACATAAACAAACAAAATTGTCGAATATGGAGTGCTTCCAACCCACAGATACTCCATGAGACGGAATTGCATCCACTTCGTGTCACAGTGTGGTGTGCAGTTCCATCACGCCGCATTGTCGGGCCCTACTTCTTCGAAGAAAACGGTCACACCGTTACGGTTACTGGAGACCGTTACTTGAGCATGTTGAGAGAGTTTTTCTATCCAGAATTACGCCGAATGAGAATTTCTTTCAACTCTGTGTGGTTTCAGCAAGATGGTGCAGCTCCTCATATAGCCCAACCTGTTATGACAGAATGGCGACGAAAATTTCCCAATAAGCTGATATCCAGAAACTCCACATTCCGTTGGCCACCCAGGTCGCCTGACCTTACTTCACCTGACTTTTTCTTGTGGGGTTATTGCAAACAGGAAGTCTTCAAAGCAAAACCAACAAATTTGAATGAACTAAGGCAATCCATTCGAGAAACAATTGCGGCTATTCCTGTCTCAACTCTCCAAGCAGTAATGAACAACTTTTTGGTAAGATGCCGCACATGCATCGACGAGCAGGGGGGGCATTTAAATTCCATTATTTTTAAAACTAATTAAGCTATATTTAATAAAATTTAATGAGCTTTAACATGAATAAAAGAAAAATGAATTCCATACACTGAAAAAAAAATTATTTGAGTTTCTTAATGTAGCAAAATTCATCAGCCACCCTGTATTTGAACGCAAATTTTTCAAACATAAAATTTGCATATATTGGTATTTTGAAAAAATGTGGTTCGAATCCTGGAACAGGTAACATCAATAGTTAACAAGAATAAATAAGCAATTTAAGCACTAACTAGGATCCAGTGGGGTATATAGCGTCGTACAACTCTTCCATCTCCTGGAACAACTCTGTATTATTAGCAGACTTCAGAAGCAGATGTGAGTGCGCTTGTTTCACCTTTCACCCCAAATATTTTTGTTTATTAAGTACCAAAGAACGTAGGTACTAAAAAAAATGAAGTTCGAAAATTTTAAGGATATGACAGTAATATGATAATTTATATAATATATTTATGTTCCAGTTAATAAATATACAAATAACATTATTCAATAAAGTATCTCATGTTCATGGGAATGAAACACCTATTAATGCGTTTAGCACCAGAGAACGTATACATAATGAGAAGGCGTAATTTTTGTGTTCCATGGATGGCTTCCATTCTCGTGCAACCGTCTCAGTTGATTCACCACTGTGTCAGTTATCACCACTGTGTCAGTTGATTAACCAAATAATTGAGAATTTCTGTATCTTTTAAATAACATTTTCTGTTAGCAAAGAAACAAGAGAATTTCCATTTGCAGAATTTAACAATTACTTACTTTGATGCATGGATAAGTACAATTATCGTATATTTTTCAAATGATTTTATATTATTATTTTATGTAAAAAATATATTAATAAATGTGATTTAAAAATTCAAAAACTAATAATAAACATGTTTTCATTAGTAGATAATGCATAATGTTCATGGACTTGAAATGTAGTATTAGAGGATGACTAACAATCAAATTTTTGGCGTTTTGGTTAACACCTCGGAATTTATTTTTTCAAGGTTTGCGAGTTCGAATGCACCTGTGAGCAAATCAAGGCGGAATTGATATGTTCCAACTTTTTCCCACGCAACCGTCTCAGTTGATTCACCACCCGTCCATATGTTTCAACTAATTTCAGATTTTTCCAACTTAATTGACTCACACCATTCTCAGCGCTGTTAAATGTATGTTTTCTGCTATATGTTTGCTTGCAAATAAATTCTCTGCTGTTATCACTTATGTTAGCGTACTTGAACAATTGTTGGCAAAATAACAAATTTATAATTAGTATTAATAAGGTAATTTATAAATATTTAATTATTATAAATAATGAAATAAACAATAAAAAGTAAACATTTTGTCAATTTCATCATGAAATTTAGGGACAAAGATGTGAGTTTTTGGTTGTACTGCTGGTTTATTGTTAAGTACCAAATTAGACGGCATTTCATTCTTTATTAACAGCGGTTATAATTTATTTGTCAATGCTGATACTTTCATACTAGTGTGTTTGGACAGGCCAAAGCTACGTGGGCGAGAACAAAAGAACATACCGTACTCACACGTAGACGTTTGTGGACATCATTTTTTGCTATTCGCTTTAAGAGTATGATGCAAATCCCTGATAGTTAGATTGACAGGACTGACTCAAATGTTGTAACAAATGCTGTCAGTGTGCTTGTTGGGTGATTGCTTTCTGATATGACAGTGTTGCCTATTCATACGTTTGTATGCTGGCTTGGAGTTCTTTTACAAACAAATTTTTAAAAATGCTTTTTAAATTTTCCTAGTAATGTTGAAATAACCTGTAACTACTATATTAAGTGGTTGCTTTTAAATAAATTGACTGGCTATAATTATTTACTATGAATTTCGGGCATTCAAAAAATTTTAAATTATCGTTTCAAAAGTACATGTTTGCGCTAGCTTCTATGAAAACTGATCAATGGCAACATTGTATCAAATGTAAACAAGAGAAAATAGCTGATTTCTCCGTTGGCTCCACGGGCATACTATCGTGGCGCGTAAATATGTAGGTAAAACCATTATAGGGAGCAAGTAAATAATACGCACCGTTTCAATATACAAATAAATTTTTGATATAAATTTTCTAATTTTAAAACGGGCACCAGATTTCGAGTTCAAAATATTGTATACTAAATCGAATGTAACTCAACATTCCTAAATAGTAAATATTAATTACTGGTGTTCACAAGAAATTTACAGAAATAATATGCAAAACAAATTAAACTTGGTTTTTTCAAAATTCCAAAAACTTTCACAAAAAAAAAATGTATTTGCGTATTGAATAGCAAAATATATACAGCCAAATCGTGTATCTCGAACGATAGGCTAAACGAACGACTCGTCTGCTGACGTTTTCGTCTCAGTTTGCGATCTGGTATCCTCATCGTTCGTTGTCGCTTTTTTAATATATTTTCAAAGAATTTTTCCTACATTTCAAGTATTTTTGCTTTATTCAGAGATTTTTATATTAAATTGGCAACATTGGAAATTGTTTGCATTTACTTGAAAACATTTTGTATTATGGTTATAGTTATTTTATTTGGTTATTTTAAAATATATTAATAAGGAAAATAAACTTGAAAACAAATGTATGCTGCTATTGCGCTATTGGCTGATGAAACTGAAGAAGTGGAAATGCGTATAGAGAGAAGAAGATTGCGCGACCAGATGAATGTAATGGAACTGCCCGAAACTGAGTAAGTGTTATGTTAATAATACCTGTATGCTGCTAAGAAGAATTCTTTTTTAGATTTGCAGCAAATTTCCGAATAAATAAAGAAATATTCCAATATATCCTTGATGAAATAAAAGAGCATGTTGTTCTATCGCATAGAAGCACCCATCTGTCGCCTCAACTTAAACTGGCAACTTTTTTAAGGTTTCTAGCCACAGGAAGTTATCAAAAATCTGTGGGAAACGAAAATATTTCCTCAATGGGACAGTCAACTGTGGCCAATGTTATTAAAGAATTCCTGTACATTTTTGATGAACACTTCTGCCATCAATGGGTAAATTTTAAACGATCTACTGATGAAGAAAATGCGGTGAAAGAGTATTTTTTTCAAAGGTATGGAATACCTGGTGTGATTGGCTGTGTTGATGGAACACATGTTCGTATTAAGTCACCAGGAGGTGACAACAATCATCTGTACCTCAACCGAAAGGGCTTTTACAGTTTGAACGTGATGGCGGTAGGTTCAATATTGAAAAGCCAACACACAAATACATAATCCGTTCTTTTACACAGATATGCGATCACAAGATGGTTGTCACATACGTTGACGCTAGACATCCAGGGGCTAATCATGACTCATTTGTGTGGAACGTGAGCAGTGCCGAAGATGAGCTAAAAAATGACTATAACAATGGGAAAACAAATACCTGGCTGCTTGGTACATTATACAACATAATAATATGTTAAAGCTTTTGCTTAAAATAAAAATTTTTGTAGGTGATTCTGGATACACTTTGCAGCCATATTTGATGACACCATTCAGAAGCGCATCCGAGGCCATTCAACGAAATTACAACACTAAACACTCGAAAGCTCGTAACGTTATTGAAAGGTGTTATGGTGTTGTGAAAAACCGATTCCGTTGCATGATTGGCTCGAGAGGACTACATTATTCGCCCGAAAAAGTGACTCAGATTGTAAATGTTTGCTTCGCTCTTCACAACGTATGCATTTTTTTCAAACATGAAATTCCTTTCGAAAGCTCTGATTCTGAAAATCTTGTTATATACGAAGAAGAAATTGAAAACAGCACTGGTTCAAGTGCGGCTTCCCTTATAAGAATGAGAATAGCAGAAAACTTGTTTTAAGGAACAAAATTTTATTTCAAAATATATATGTGTATGTTTATAGTTCAGGTACACTGTCAAATCCATTTATCTTAGAGCTAATAAAATGATTATATAAAAAATTTAACATACTTTGCTTTTTCAGTCTCAAATGTTAGCATAAAAAGGTACTTATACAAAATGCTCATGCGAAGCAATATTGTTGCGTATTCTTTGTCCTAATACCTAAAATTAATTTAAATTCTAAAAAAAAATATCACTTCGGTACAAAAATTCAATTGATACTTATATCTAAAAAAAAAAAGAATTTCCTAAACAAATTAAAATATTAGCTGCTTCAGCTGTTAAAAAAAAATATTTACATAAAAAAATAAAATAAAAACCCTATCTTTGAAAGCTTCGAAGGAAATTTTCAATTATTTAGGACTGCCGGTCAACTGCTGCAGTCAGTCTATTTGTGGCATCAACTTGAAGCATTGATGCCTCGGCTTGCTTTTTTGCAGCTTCTGCCTGAGCTACTGCAGCCTCTGCTTGCATTTTTGCCGATTCTGCAATCGTATCCTGAAATGTTCGCTTTCGTGTAATTGACCGCCTAGCAGTGGAGGCATTTACCGCTATTGGTTGGATGCCCTGTGTGGTTGGAGTGGTTTCCACTGGCGTTATAACAGCATCTGGTACTTGCCTACGGTCCGGCGAATCTACCAGAATAAGCCGTGGCATTTCTGTAGACGAGCGTCTTGAGGAAGGGCTGGGTGCTGTCGATGGAATTCCGATTACTCTTCCACTCGGGGCAGCGGACTTCGAAATAGATACAAGCCGGTCGATGGCTTGTTCCATTTCGGACAGCGGAGAGTGCCGGAAAGGACCACCGCCGGTAGCAGTAAGACTTTGATTTCTGCTATCTTTTTCTTTGTACGGCTTTTCAAGTCAGCCCATATCTTGAACGGAAAAGGAATTAAAATTAACACAGTCGTATAATATTATTTGTATGAGCTTTATTATCTACATTCACATTCAACCGGGAAAAGCATTTCAATTGTTATCTGTAAGTACCGCTCCTAAAAAGACACGTCTTAATATGCTTACTTACTTTTTTCCATTCGACAGCTGTTCTTGTGGGTGGACCGTGGGAGTTTACTTTTACTTTTATTTCCTCCCACCGCTCCTCTACTCGTCCTCTATCGGATCCAAACACCGGTACACCTCTGCCCAGGTCAGGATTTCTTTCCATCTCCTTTACAAGTACCTCGAACTGTGCTGTTGTTGTCTTTTTTAACGCTATAAACATAAATTTTCAATTCAAATTTTCAAAATAATTCATATTTTTTGTTTACTTACTTTTTTTGCCAGAAACCTCCATCTTGACGATCACTAATACCCTTTCGTCTTTTTCAAACGATTATCGTCTCTCTTTCGTCTTGTATTCGCGTTAGAAAATGCCAACCAAGACGAAAACAACGTAACAATCAGCTGTTTTCGTGCTTGCCAGACGAAAGTTTATTTACATGATACAAACACACGAACGAATCGTCTGGTAGACGAAACGAACGTTCGCTTCGAGATAGACGATTTGGCTGTATGACGCGCATAATATGCTGGCATTTATAAGACAATGTGTGTGCTAGGAATATTTGCAGCGCGAAGAAGACAAATTAAATTATGCTTGCAGCATTATGCTTGGCATGACATATTTTTATGAGCGCCTAGTGAATACGGCTGTTTTAGCATTTGTTGGCGTTGATTTTGCCGAATCATCTCGAACAAAAGAAAAAATGAAGAATGTCAAAATAAAATTGGCTATTTTGGCGCAATTGATTGATTTATCAAACAAAAATTAAAGAAATATAAGCTAACAGGTGCATTCGAACTCGCAAACCTAGAAAAAGTAAATTCCAAGGTCTTAACAATTACGCCAAAAAACTCATTACTAATTGTGCTCTAATTCTACAGTTCAAGTTCATGAACATTATGCACTATCTACTAATGAAAACATGTTTATTATTAATTTTTGAATTTTTAAATCACATTTATTAATATATTTTTTTTTAAATAAAAATATAAAATCATTTGAAAAATATGCGATGATTGCATCAAAGTAAATAATTGTTAAATTCTGCAAATGGAAATTCTCTTGTTTCTTTGCTAACAGAAAATGTTATTTGAAAGATAAAGAAATTCTCAATTATTTGGTGAATCAACTGACACAGTGGTGATAAACTGACACAGTGGTGAATCAACTGAGACGGTTGCACCAGAGAACGTATACATAATGTATACGTTCTCTGCCATAATCACAGTCAAATTAAAATAGAGTTTTATCAACTTAAACATGATTCTATAATAAACATCATTTCAAGTCTGTCATATTCAACTTAAAATACATTTTATGTCTAAGACTGAGTTTTAATTTTAAAATGACGAAAATGTCATTTTAACATTTCAAAAGCACCGGTTGTGTCTACGGTTGTGCTTGTGACATCGCTTACTCCAAACTTGAGTTTGGCTTTTCGCTTGTTGCTACAGATATGCTATGGTTTGTGAATTAAATAGCTGACACAGGGTGACCTTGCAAAACATAAACAAATTCTTCTTACCACCAACCAACTTAATTGTTTTTCATAAAGGGACCCTGTTACTTTTCATTTTAGCTAAAATCTTTGTTTAATATGACTATTATTATGGGCCACAAATTTTTAAAAAATGTCATTATGAGGGCGAGGTGGTAAATTATTTAATAGAGTTCTTAAATTCTTTTATTATTATTGTAGCAGTATTTCGCCCTGCTTAGTCGGCGCATCCATCCATAGAATGGGATGTGACAGACCAAACAGGATTATACTGATCTTGACAGTTCTTTGCCTGATATGAATCCGCTAGGCTTCAGTACAAGCACCTTGCGGCACTAGCCCGACTGGCGTGGTAGTGATTTCGTTGACCTCGCAACCGGCATTCCTATGGATTTAAGTCGCCTCTAACAACAGGCATACCTACCTCGGGCATATTCTAACCCCTTACCCGCAGGGCTATATTTTCATCTTTATGGTGTACCGCCGTAATCTCACTCATAGCCGGCGTACCAATTGTTTTGTTGCGTAACAATAATCTACCCCGATTATGTAATGGATCAAGACTTGTTGTGAAGAAACTGATGTTAAATGTCATCGAGGCAACTATTCTCAACGCAAAATCGAAGGAGACGATGTGCTAATTCCACATATTCCGATTATCCCTACAGATGTGCCGTCTGGTTTCATCCGACTGCAGTTTCTCATTCGACTTGAATTTTCAGCGCGCATAAACAAGACACAAAGTAAGTCACATCAAGTGTGCAGAGTTATCTCATGTTTTTCACGTGCTCAGCTGTATTTAGCGTGCTTTTGCTAAGGACGGACAAAATGGGATAGAGCCCCCCCTTCGTCAATGAACTAATATTTTGTTTACTTTTGATTTAATAACACAATACCATTTTATGCTTCTGATTTATAATTTTCTTATTTTAGACTAATGACAAAGTACATTTTTATGAATACATATATTAAATTATGGGTTAGTGGATTATGCGTTTTAATATTAAGCCTAGTCTTTTCAGACCTAATAAATTTACTAGCCTTTCAAAACGATAAAACTGATTTCGAGACCGAAATAATACTGTAATTTTCGTGGCCTGAAATTGTTGAACTAAAACTCTACTCCCTTAGCTCTCACGTCGATAAAAATCCGAATTCAGACGACCGGAATTTTTTACATGTTTTTTATAAAAGTATAGCAAATTATCTAATAAAAAACATGCAACAAAAACTTTCAAACTTTGTACAAAACATAGGAAAATTTACCCAAGTTTCATCAAAAATCCACACTCAAACCTAAGAACACCTTACTCAAAAACGGTGTATTCTGCCTTTGTGTAATAAACTCTAAGAAATAAAGCTAGATTTAGCGCTTGTAGTCTTCTTTTTCTTTCTTTAAATGGTCATCTAACCGCCTGGGCGATTTTGACCGCCCAACATAGCTCGCCAGTCGTTTCTTCGTTGCGCCAACTGGCGCGGTATCGCAAATCGGTCTCCACTTAGTCCTGTTGTTGTTGTTGTTGTTAACAGTGCTTCGCCTTGCCCAATGGGCTCGATCACTCTAAATTGTCATCAGGCTCTTCTAACGGAAGTCCGAGGAAACGCGCAGTTTCCACAGGGTTAGACCAGAATGATGTAGGTGTTAGAAGAGTGGGTTCACCTGAACAGGAGAAGAGATGCATGGTATCATGAGGGGTCATACCACATGCAGGGCATGTATTTGGTATGTTGGGGTTCAGTCTGGATAAGTAAGAGTTTAACCTATTACAATATCCAGAGCGAAGTTGTGCCAGTATGACTCTAGTCTCCCTTGGAAGTACACGCTCCTCTTCAGCCAACTCAGGTGGTTGAGTTTTAATAACGGGATTCACAGGCCGAGATCTGAGAGATCTGTCTACCGACTCGGTGTGGAGGTCATTTAGAGCCCGTCTATGGTTCCGCAGATCAAACGGCCCTTATGTCTCTGGGGGGCGGTGCTACATCCAAAAGATGTCGGTTTGGATGACTAGGTTTATGACAGTTCAGAAGGAACTGTCTACTCAAGAGTTCCGCGTGCTCTTGAACATTGAGCAATTTTGCCTCTTGATGGAGGTGAGACTCAGATGACATAAGCAGGCATCCCGTAGCAGTTCTGATGGCGGTGTTTTGGCAGACTTGCAATTTCCTCCAGTTGGTGTCAGAAAGATTGGGCGACCATATAGGCGCAGCATAGTCAATAACCGGCCAGCCAATAGCCCTATATGTAGCAAGCAATGTTTCTTTGTCTTTTCCCCAAGTACTGCCGGCCAGTGACTTGAGCATCTTATTGCGGCTCTGTACCTTTGAGGCTATTGCGGCGGCATGACCAGCGAAGGTGAGGCCGTTGTCAAATGTCACACCCAAGATTTTTGGGTGGTTGACAGTAGGTAGAGGTACTCCGTCTACGTGGACATTTAACTCTTGCCCCATCTGCGCATTCCATGTAGTAAACAGGGTCGCCGTAGATTTAGTCGGATACAGGGTCAGATTACGCTCGGTGAAGAAGCTGGAAAGGTCATGGAGGTAACTGTTGATTCTAATACAGAGTTCATCAATGGAGGGACCCTTGCCCGAGGCCATTATCGTGCAGTCGTCAGCGTAGGAAACAATGGAGACTCCCTCTGGTGGGGGGGGGGGGAAGTCTCAAAATATAGAAATTAAACAAAAGGGGAGAGAGAACATCACCTTGCGGCACCCCTTGTTTTATTCTTCGTGGTCTAGATTTCTTGTTCCTAAATTTGACTGTTGCCTGTCGACCATTGAGGTAATTAGCGGTCCACCTCTTAATGCCGGCAGGGAGCGGTGTCTCATCCAGATCTCGGAGGAGTGTGGCGTGATTGACCGTGTCAAATGCATTTGACAAGTCAAGTGCCACGAGAACCGTTCTATGGTTTGGTGGATGTTGATTCAAACCGTTGTTAATCTGCATTGTAATGGCGTTCAAAGCGGATGTCGTGCTATGATTTTTGCGGAAACCATGTTGATGATCGGCCAATTTTAGATTTGTAAAGAAGTAAGGAAGCAGAATGGACTCTAGTAATTTCACTACCGGCGAAAGGAGGGATATCGGACGATAAGACTCTCCTAGGTTCGCCGGCTTCCCTGGTTTTAATAGGGGAACTACAATCGCTTGTTTCCATATCTCAGGTATAACGAAGGTAGTTAGAGAGAGATTAAAGAGAGCCGCTAAATAACTCTGTCCTTCGTGGCCAAGGTGTTTGATCATCTTTATGGCGATTCCGTCGGGTCCGATAGATTTTGAGGGTTTGGCCTTCATTATGGCTTCCTTAACCTCTGCGACTGAGACGGCAATGGGCGCAGTAGAGTGTTTGTGTTTGCGCGCACGTAGGAAGGCTATTCTCTTAGTCCTATCCGCAGGTGGATGCATTATAAACAGCCGGCAAAAGGAGCTCGCGCATTTCCTGGCGTCCGATTTGACGCTGTCGCCGAAAGCAATGGCGACCTTGTCTTTGTGTTTGGTCGGATTGGATAGGGCCTTGACAGTCGACCATAATTTGCCGACTCCGCCGGAGAGGTTGCATGTCTCGAGGTGTTGTTTCCACTTGGTCAGCTTGTGTTCGTTGACGATCCTACGAATTTCCGCATTGAGATCTTTTATTCTGGGATCTGCGGGATTGATGAGTCTCACTTGGTCACGTTCTCTTGTCATCGCCGCAGCTTCTGCCGGGAAATTCGGACGAATTTCTGGTATTCTGCCAGCAGGAATAAAGCGGCATGAGGCTGAATCAATGATCTTGCGAAACTCTCTTTCGCCTTTGCGTACGTCCGTAGGAGTGGGTAAGGCAGCGAAGGAGCGCTCTGTATATTCAGTAAAGCGGTCCCAGTCCGCTTTGGTGAAGTTGATGTATGTTATTTTATCAGTCGTTATGAAGTCGGTCGGTCGTTCAACAGAGAGTACCAGTAGGTGGTCTGAAGCTAATGTAAGCATCGGTCGCCAGATGACAAAGTTGATAAGGCCCGCGCTCGTTATGGAGATGTCTGGCGAACTGTGACAGTTACCTGCCACCCTGGTGGGGGCATCTCCATTGACTGTACAGAATGCTGAGTTATCTATTTGGTCTGCAATTGCGTGTCCTCTGCTGTCTGCTGGCAAGTTGGAGTGCCAGAGATCGTGATGCGCGGTGAAGTCGCCTAGGATTAGACGGTTATCGCCCATTAGCAACGCACTAATATCGGGATGATAATCTCTAGGACAACACGTGACAGGAGGAATATAGATGTTTATGATTTGCAGGTCGGCGTCCGGACCGGACTGCTATGCCTTGGCATTCTAAGGTAGAGTCCCTGGGGTCGACGTCAGGTTAAAATAGATTATATTGCACAGAGTGATGTGTAATGAACGCAAGGCCACCCCCAAGACCGCTGGGACGGTCTTTACGATGTACATTATACCCATCACAAGTTCGTAAGTCCGATCTCGTGTTCAGTTTTGGCTCTTGTATCGCGGCGATTTTGATGTTGTACGTCTTCATAAAGTCAGTTATCTTCGCGATCTTTCCAGCTAATCCGTTACAGTTCAGCTGCAGAATTTTGAAGTGTGTAGGGGGGAGACGGGGGACATACTAGGCGTGGGGGACGGATGCGTTTGCCTAGGTGGTGGTAGGCTAAGGCCTAAACTATGTCGCAGTCTAGAGTTGACAGCGCCATGGCCGATGTTGTCTGGCGTGAAGGGCGGCTGTGTACTGCAACAGGGGGCTATGAACGAATCCGTCCAAAGGTTACCGTTTGCGAGCCCAGAGCACATAAGGGTGTGACACAGGCCAAGGCAATTGTTGCACTTGACCGATGTCGCAGGCGTATATAATCTTTGCCGACAAACGGTGCACGTAGTGAAAGGTACTAGGAGGTGATGGTCCTGAGCCACGTGCAGGCTGGAAGCAGGGGGGGACATTAGGGGCAGAGACAGAGGGGACTGACGCTCGGCGATGCTCATATCTGACCTATTCCGGAGGGGATAGGAGTGTTGAGCGGCCGTGTGAGCTGGAGACGCTGGTGTGCGTGAGCGACAGTCGGGAGTAGGTGAGGCAGGGATGGCAGTGGTGCTGCCAGTCGTATAGACTGAGCCACTATTGTGACTATTGGTCCTCTTCCTCTGCCACCACCGGCGGGTGCCGATAAGAATACTTTCTGGGCTGAAGCACCTTCGCTCATTCGCACTACGTGGCCTAGCCAGCGAAGCCGCTGTGTTTTAATTCGCTGAAATATGTCGGCGTCTGCGTAAAGTTCATACAGCTCATCATTAAATCTTCTTCGGTACTCGCCTTCGCCAACGCGTAGAGGTCCACAAATCTTTCGAAGAACCTTTCTCTCGAATACTCCTAGAGCCGCCTCATCAGATGTCGTTAGTGTCCACGCTTCTGCACCATATAGCAGGACGGGTGCGATGAGTGACTTGTAGAGTGTTATTTTCGTTCGTCGAGAGAGGACTTTACTTTTCAATTGCCTACTCAGTCCGAATTAGCATTTGTTTGCAAGAGTAATTCTTAGTCGGATTTCTAGGCTAGCATTATTGTTGGCTCCCAGGGAAACGAAGTCCTTTGGCGTGGTTGCCAAGGCGCGAATGCGCTGACTCTTTGCATGATGACAGAAGATACTTCGTTTTGCCCTCGTTCACCACCAATCCCATTTTCTCCGCTTCTTTTTCTAATTTGCAGTAAGCAGAAGTTACGGCGCGGTTGTTAAGGCCAATTATATCAATATCGTCAGCATATGCCAACAGTTGCACGCTTTTATAAAATATTGTTCCAGCGCGGTTAAGTTCTGCAGCTTGTATTATTTTCTCCAGCATTAAATTAAAGAAATCGCACGATAGGGGGTCACCCTGTCTGAAACCTCGTTTAGTTTCGAACGGCTCGGAGAGGTACTTCCCAATTCTGACCGAGCTGGTGGTGTTGCATAGCCCTATAAGTTTTGCGGGGAAACCAAATTCAGACATAGCGGCATATAGGCAGCTCCTTTTCGTGCTATCGCAAGCGGCTTTAAATCAACAAAGAGATGATGTGTGTCGATTCTTTTCTCACGGGTTTTTTCAAAGATTTGGCGTATTGCAAAAATCTGGTCGATGCTAGATTTACCTGGTCTGAAGCCACACTGATAAGGTCCAATCAGTCTGTTCACGTCAGGCTTCAGTCTTTCACACAATACGCTTGATAGGACATTATATTCGATGTTCAAAAGGCTGATTCCGCGATAGTTGGCGCAGTTTGTAGGATCGCCCTTCTTGTTGATTGGGCAGAGAACACTTAGATTCCAATCTTCAGGCATGCATTCATCCAACCATATTCTGCATAGAAGCTGATGCATGCGCCTTACCAGCTCCTCGCCTCCGTGTTTGAATAGCTCAGCAGACAAACCATCAGCGCCAGCTGCTTTGCTATTGTTTTTCAATCGGGTTATTGCTATTCGCGTCAATTCCATCATCTTCGATTGTGGGCTCGGGTTCGGCGTCTTCTCTGGTTTCTTGCTCAGTTTCTCCATTTAAAAGGGCAGAGAAGTGATCCCTCCATATTCTGAGTGCTCTCTGAACATCGCCGTTCTCATTCTTGCAGGAGTTTGCCCCGGGTTTAAAACCTTCTGTCATTCGCCGAATTTTTTGCTAGAATTTTCGGGCATTATTCCCGTTGGCCAGCATCTCAAGCTCCTTTATTTCACGCTTTTCTGCCTCTCTTTTTTTCGCCCGGAAAAGCCGCCTCGCTTCCCTCTTCAACTCGCGGTAGTGTTCACACACACTCCTCGTTGCATTCGATCTCAGCTTTTCCTTGTAGGCTTCGTCCTTTATTTTCGTTGCAGCGCGGCACTCTTCATCATGATACCAGTTGTTTCTTCGCGTTCGCCGGAATCCAATTACTTCTTCGGCTGCGGTACGGAGTGCTCCTGAGATATGATCCCACTGCTCATGCATTCCACTAGGTTGAATTGTGATCTCGGAGAGCAGGTGTGCGAGGCGATCTGCGAAATAATTGGCGGTCTGTTGCGCTTGCAGCTTTTCGGCGTCCAGCTTTCCCTGCGTTTTTTGTTGCGCCTGTTTTGCCGTACAGAGGCGGGTACGAATCTTGGCTGCTACGAACATCTAAAACGCTGGAAGCATGCCGTCCGTCTATCACAACGTGGTCGATCTGGTAGGGGGACAGCCATGTAGCCTGATGGATCTTCTTGTGCATAAACCTAGTGCTGGAAGTCTGATCGTGGAGACTGAACTTCCCGACAGTGGGGCCGAATGCACCCTCCTTACCCACCCTGGCGTTAAATTCGCCAAGCACGACTTTGATATCATGACGGGGCAGCGCTCGTATGCTTCTTCCAGGCGCTCGTAGAATGCATCCTTTTCCACGTCGTCCTTCTCTTCCGTCGGTGCATGAGCGCAGATAAACGATATGGTGAAAACTCGTAATTTTATGCGGATTGCGGCGAGACGCTCGTTCACGGGTGTGAACGACAGTACTCGGTGACGGAGTCTCTGTCCCACGTCGAACCTGCGCTTGTCTTCATGCCCACTCCAGTAAATGTTGCAAGGTGTTTTGATCGTGTTTCCTCGCCCCGTCCATCGCATCTCTTGTATGGCGGTGATGTCAGCTTTTGCTTTCCTCAGGACCTCAACCAGCCGGGCAGCAGCACCTTCCCCATTAAGGGACCGGACGTTCCAGGTACATGCCCTTATCTCGTAATCCTTATTTCGTTTGCGGGCGTTGTCATCTAAAAAAGGCGTTCTGATATCTGAGGCTTTGTTGTTGAATTAATTGGAACGTTGTTTTATGTGGTGGGTCCCAAACTCAACGCACAACCCGTTTCACGGGAGGTTGAATTCTATTACACGTTTGTATAGCGAGCCGCTTGATCCAAGACAGACCCCCGCTTGCAGCCGCACCACATGGTGATCAGACGCTACTGTTTCAATCCCCCAGCAAGCCCTTAAACCGATTATGTCGGAGTGGTCTTACCAGGTTGTCGCCTTCTCAAGTTTACCTCACCACCAAACGGGTGTTCGGTGGTTACCCAGAGGATACTTGGGCGCAAAACCCGGTAGTAGTGAGCTGCTTGAACCGCACGCAAAAGAATCGCTCTGGCCATTCCCAGGTGAATGGCGATCAGAAACTTTCCCCACTTGCGTGGACTTCTGCACACGGCCCCATCCTCCTAGCGCTTGTAGTGGATTTCGCAAATGACTTAGACGGAGTTACAAGAAGGGAGGTGCCACGCCGCCTATATATATAAAAATATTTTTTAGCCCATGACCATCCCTGGAAGATATCCATGGCGTGTTTTAAATTTGGTTACCATCGGTTTATACGTTTAGGACACAAGTCAGGCTATTTATAACAACGAAGAGATTATATATAAACTTTCACAAAAAAACTGGACTACTCACTAATTAATTAAAAAAATACAGTAAGTTTATTTTTAAAAATTTAATAAATCATGAATACCCCATGAAATAAATGATTAGACAAGAAATATATTACGGGTACTTTTAACTCCTATGAGTATGCTACAAAGCTAGGATTGACTTCACCCCTATGAATATGCTACACAAATAAAAAGTTGCTTTTGTGTATTGAATTATAGCCCACTGTGGACAAAATGTTTTACTCGCGGACAACTCCCTTTAAAGATTAATCTCACAATGTTTGGCAGGATTGCTAATAATGTCAACATTGCTAGTTGGCACCATTCGTCTATCAATCTTTACCAAGTACCCCAAGGGGGACTTTGAAAAACAGCTCAACTTTCCCACTTATTATTGGAGGCCTTAGACCCCCACTGTACTGAGCCTTCCAGTTGTAATTTTTAAACTTTTATAATTTGATACCCAGAGTATATGCATGTACAATGTACATATGTATAAGTACTTATTTCTAAACCGCATATCTGCTTCCTTGATGAACGAAGGACACCAAAGAAAACTATTTTATGTAGTGAGAGAAAGAGGGCCCTATTATAGGAGAGAATTGAGAAAACTTTAAAATGCTCAACAAAGGTTGCCAAAGAAACTGGATTATGCACATTTGAGAAGCCCGACAGCTGCAAACCGGTACGGAGGCACTTGGATATTGTCCGACTCTCAGCATGAACTTCTCATTCGTACGTTATTTGCCTGCAGTGAAGGACGTGTCTGTTGTTTGTCTTACACGGTGCATTGAAACAGAAAAGGCACGGCAACACAAGCCACTGACTACGTGAGAGCTTACTACCTCGATACGCGTGTGAACTACTTTGTGTATCCTAATTTAAGCAATTGTGAACAATATTATCAACCACCTAATATATGTACATATGTAAATACATACGCACATAAATCCATCGGTGTGTATATTTTTCGAATAGCAATGCGTACCTTCTAACAACAAGCAAAGATTCATTTAATTAACAAAATAAGTGCTTCGTGAAAACCGTCTTCAAAATAACAAAAAAGAATTTAGTTAGAACCCTGAAAAGAAGACAATGTCAGAAAAATCATCAGAATATTTAAAACGAACTTGTCTTATTTGTGGCTGCCACACCGATCAAACTATCAACATATACGAGCCGCGAAGTGGACCAAATATTGTTGAACTAATTCAAGCTAAATTTAAAATACAGGTGTGTGAAACAATTGTAAATACTTTGATTTAATTTTGTTAATCTCCTAACAACCTACGTATGCATATTTACTACTTATCCATGTTAGAAGATGAGGTATGGGTTCGTCCTAAATACATAAAAAATCAATAATCTCGTGCGCAGAGTGACTCATATGAACTCCACCAGGAGCATTGTGTGGGTGTATGTGTATGAAGGATATGCGCACAAGCTAACGTGCTATATCAGAGAAGTTAAAGAGATTTTGACTAAGGACGGTGCTTCGGCCAAATATTCTGAGCTTACTTTTTTGCTTACCTCTTGAGGTAATATAAACGACAACTTCACATTTGGCACGGTTTTTTACAAACAATTTCATTCACATTGTCGTTTTTCACGGTATAAGCGATTATCCAGAGCTGCAGTAACAAGAAGTGCTTTACATTTTTGACAAGGAAGATTGTATTTGTATTTATTATTTTTTGTACATTTTAGCACAACAATAGCAAGACTTGTCAATTAAACTAGTAGACGAGGAATAAGCGACCCCTGCGGGTTAGGGGCTTCTAATATGCTCGAGGTAGGCATATCGGGCGTAAAATGCACAAAAGTAATGACGTGCAACTCTATGGTTGCTGTACGGACATGATGCCGCTAACCTCTCATACTCATCTTCTACACATGACATGACCTCGAAGTTTGCACTGGTCATACCAAACCGGGCATATGCCGCAAGGGAGCATACCGGGTTCATATCCGGCAAAGGACTGTCAATTTCGACAACACTCCCCCAAACCTTCCGGGAGTAAACAATAGATATAAAAAATGATTATTATGATCTACAACTTTTACAGTACTTTTTCGCCATTGTGAAAAATAATATCAATATAACTTTCGAAAAAAAAAATTATAATTAGTTCACGAAACGATTTTCCAGAACGAAACTAAACACTGGGGATGATGGAACGCCGAAACCGATTTGTTAGAAAACCAAATTTGACAAGGGATGAAGGAAAATCGTTCCAATATACATAGTTCCTTGCTGAGAGATAATAGAAAAATTATAACGATTTGAATAGAACCGGCGCCTTTTCGCCGAGCAACGAACCAAAATTTTCAAATTTAAGCCAAAATTCACTTGTGAAATACTACTCCACACAACCCAATAGCAATACTCTTTAGGTACCATGAATCACAAAAACTTTAGATCTTTTTTAAGTCGGTTTGTGGACCTCAAAAAGAGCTTATCAGAGTGGGGCATAGACACATGCAAACGAGGTGTGTTCAAAAAGTATCGCGAATTTTGAATTTTCGCTGGTTACGTATATTCGAATATCGAATTTTTTGTGGCGTTATGTTGGTACTCATGTCTCTCACTTATGCCGACAAGCTCGGCCATTTTGAATGTTCAGTTAATTGTTGACAGCTGCTTTGCTTGCACGTGTTTTGGATCGTCTTCGATTTTTACGCGAAATTCGTACCAAAATTGCTCAATTATGACCAAAAACCAGTATCGCATGAACATTGCTAATGAGATGTTAAACTCTGTGACGACCCAAATTTGCTCCAGAGGGTCATAACTGGTGACGAATCGTGGGTTTATGGTTATGACGTGGAAACCAAAGCTCAATCATCTCAATGGAAGCTGCCGCACGAACCAAGACCGAAAAAAGCGCGCCAAGTTCGGTCGAATGTAAAAGTTTTGCTGACAGTTTTCTTCGATTGCAGGGGCGTGGTGCATCATGAGTTCTTGCCACAGGGAAGAACGGTCAATAAGGAATATTACCTGCAAGTTATGCGCAATTTGCGCGAAGCAATCCGCCAGAAATGCCCGGATTTGTGGAAGAACAAAAATTGGCTTTTGCACCACGATAACGCCCCTGCTCACGCATCGTTGCTTGTGCGCGACTTTTTGGCCAAAAACAACACACTAATGATGCCGCAGCCACCGTATTCCCCAGATCTGGCCCCCTGTGACTTTTTCTTGTTCCCTAAACTGAAGAGGCCCATGAAAGGACGACGTTACGCTTCTCTTGACGAGATAAAGACGGCATCGAAGGAGGAGCTGAACAAGATACAAAAAAATTATTTTTTGAAGTGCTTCGAAGATTGGAAAAACCGTTGGCACAAGTGTATAATATCTCATCGGGATTACTTTGAAGGGGACAAAATAGATATTCATGAATAAATAAATAATTTTTGAAAAAACACAAAATTCGCGATACTTTTTGAACACACCTCGTACTTATCTTCGTACAGCAATAATTCTAATCTATGTAAGTTCGTCTAACCCAAATGAATTTCAAAGGACATACCAACTACATATTTACCAGGGGCATGCAATGTTCATAAATTTTTTGTTGTACGGTGGTAGTCACCTTTTCCACTAAATTTTAATTCGATAGGCGGCAATTACAGGTGATGAGCATGTTGCATGTGGCGGCGGCAGCTGCAAGTGGAAGTGGTTGTTGCATTTAGGATGTGTTTTTTTTAATGCCGGTCAACTTTGAGCTGCGCTGTACAATAACATATGTTGTATTCTTCCAAAGGTTTTGCTGTGACGATCCATAATTCGATATCAACGGAACGCACATGCATATATATACGTATACGTACGTATGTATGTACATACATATGTACGTATTGTACGTATAACACAATATGCTACTACCGGCAGAATCATTTGTGGCAATACAACAACGACAGATGTTTTAAGGCTTTACCCTGCAAAAAATGCGATTAGTCTAGGATGCTTCCGGGATAAGTCGCAAAGGAGGACGCGACTAATGCCAGCTCTAATCACTTTGTATGGGCTGAACTATTCGCATTTGTTTGAGCATGTCCGATGAAGAGACCAATTGTACCCATTTATACTATTTATTAATCTACTTTCTATCCATAGAGGTACTCTTAACTCCTGTGAGTATGCTACAAGAACTATAATTTACTAGGGTTTGGTCACTTTGAATAAAAAATTACTCAAATAAAAAATAAAATTTTATTTTATTATTCAAAAAAATTTGAGTGATGATTAAATGTTATTTGAAAGACTGGGCGTAAAAAGTAAACTTATTTTTCATGAAAGTAAAAGGAAAACTCATAAAATGTTTCAAAAAAGGTGTAAACATATTTCTTTAGTAAAAGGTAGACAAATCGTGTTTTCCAATAGAAGTAGAATTATAGTTTATTTTTTAGCAAGATATTTCTATCTTTTTTATAGAAAAAATGATTTGTTTACCTTTTACTGAACAATGGTTTTTTTACACCTTTTTATAAAATATTATATAAATCTCCCTTGTACTTACATGAAAAATAAGTTTACTTTTTACTCCCAGTCTTTCATTTGTTAATCAAAAAATGTTTAATAAGGAATAAAATTTAAATTTTTATGTAAGCTTTTGAAAATAAAAAATAAGCACATCGAGATACAGCAAAATTATACCCATATGTACATACAGTGTATGTAATGTGTATGTATGAAGTTTTTATTTTGGTTATTTCTGTATAAATTGGGATTCACTGAGTTTATTTGATTCAAGTTCGGGATCATTTGCTTCCTTTCGGGGTCTTTTCAGGGCCATTTAGGAATTATTTTAGGGATCATATTAGGACTTTTTGGGACCATTTTGGAATTGTTTTAGGGGTCATTCTGGGACTTCTTCAGGGAAATTACCGCGAAAAAGTCCCGAAAACAATACCGAAATAACCCGGAAAAAACCGACAAAACAATTCGAAAAATTTCTTGAAATGACTGAAAAAGTCCTTAAATAAAATTTCCCGAAATTACTTAGATATAAATTTAAATTTTATTCTTTATTCTACATTTTTTTAAAAGCAGATAACATTTCACTAATCATTCAAATTATTTGAATAAAAAATAAAATTGTATTTGTAATTTTTTGTCACGCGTCTCTCAAATATTTTAAAACCTCCATTCCTGCACCCCTATGAGCATGCTGCACAACTAAAAATTTACTTATGTATATTGAATGGTAACCAAGTGTAGGCTAAAGGGATTAATCACGGATCACTCTCTTTAGAGCTTAATCGCGCAATATTTAGCAGGGTACGTATGTATGCACATAAGGGTGTCCCAAGACATAAGGGACTTTTTTTACAAGCGAAATTAAATTCGCATACCATCTATTTTTTTCTGTTCGATGTCAAAAGCTCATATAATAAATAGTTTTGTATTCGGATATGGATAACCCGTGCCGACTTGACTCGAAACGTAGATATAAAAATTTGGAGCATGTTAGTATGCTAAGATAGTAAAACCAAATGTAAACAAACAAAAAAATTTTTAACTAACAATTTTTAGTATTTCAGTTTTTTTATATATTATTTTGTAAATTTTCTTTTCAAATTCTGCTTTTTACAGTCGGCGTAAATCTTGCGATGCTCCTGTACACAACGTAATAAAAATTGTTTCTGTTCCCCCTGAACCGTGATCAAACCATGAAAATCTTGCATCAACTTGACCGCTCTTTCTGCTGAATCGTTAACTGCTCTAAGCATTGGTGTCTTTTTTGGCGTCTTGAAATGAAGGATTATTTGTCCTCACAGTAGGAGATTCGTGGAGAAAACTCGTATCAATCTTAAAGCGTTCGAAAAAGGACATGCTTTTTACCGATATGAAGTCAGATATGTATTTTTCTGGAACAAAAAAGAAAAGTTAGTGAAAAAATTCTAATATCTACTGAAAATGAAATAAAACAGTTCTATATTTATTCACCAAATTTACCGTATAAAGGACCACAAAGTTCTTATTGCGATGGAATGTAACGTTTGCCATAGGAGGATACACTTTCAATGTTTAAATTTGCAGCCATTTTTGCTTTGGTTTTTAGGTGCACAGCATCGTCAAACAATGTCAAGATAGATATTTCATCAGTCAAATACCATAAATGCAGGCTTCTGTAGAGCTGCTTTCGAGATGCTTTCATCAATGTTTTAAAGACTTTATTGACTTTAAAAAGCAGAAATCTTGGTACGGTGCTTTTACTGCCAAAGCGCATTGAATCCAAGGCTTGACGTAGGACGTCACGATAAATAGTGTCACGCTTAGCAGAGCTGGTTTATCCTTGCTGGTAATTTTCAATTGGTCGCTAAGTAATACCATTTTACAGAAATAAATTGCTCTCGCAATCCATCGTGCATGGTGCCTTGCACCTGGAGGTCGAACTTTTAATTTTCGTTCAGGATCTCCTCCTAATTTCACTGAAAGCTCTATCAGCTCCCGATGGTCATCTCTGGTTACTACTTTGGTCAGTTCTGTTGCATAAATGTCAACTAAGTTACCAATTTCAGAAACAGTGTGACAGGAATGAAATTCTTTTCTGTATCACTGTATTTTATCAGGGTCGACACTTTTCCAGTTATCTCGCAACTTTTTGAAAAACGGACTATCGGGACTTGTGGGCACAGACCAATTCATAGACAAAACTAACACCTCATTATTAATTTCTTACTCAAGAAGCACACAGGCACCATTAATACGGCCTGTATTTGAAGCTGTGGTATCACAACAAAGAACTTGCGTTTTGTCTTCGAGGTGCCAGTCCACAACCGCGTTCCAAACAGCTTGTGCCTGTTCACTTCCCGAAGAGTTTTCTAACCTCGGAACTGCAATGAGCTGCTCTTTATTTCCATAAGAAATACCTATAGGAAGACATTCTTCTCTCGAACTTCGTGCATCTAAACAAGGCAAAAGTTTTCCGTCCCAGTGAACTGTTACAACATCTGGTACGTCGTTTTGAAAATCGAATTTTATAGCTTCAGCACGTTCTTTTCTCTTTTCGACACAAATCCTTTGAATTGAGGACTTACTTACTGGAAATTCATCGGTGTTATATCCAAGTGCCTCAATAACAACTTCCAGAATAAACACAGAATTTCTCATACTTAACTGACACCTATCAAGTGCTGCTACTAGCTTTGGAGTAATGAAATTCGTTCGATGCACTTTACTTGTTCCCGGTTGTGTGTCTACGTTCAGTGTAGGGAAATCTGTTTCCACATCTATATATGAAGTTGAATCTGAAACTTAGTCATTTTGAAGTGGTTCAGATGGTAGTGCCAAAGCAGTTTTCGCGCTGATATATTTTGAATGCCTGTTTTTCTCCTTAACAGCTCTAAGGCGCACCCTTTCTTCTTTATCAGAGAGTTTTTTGTCCACTCCAGCTAGGTAACCAGGTCGACCTTTCTCTCTTTGGCGTTCCAAAAATGCTCTATCTTCACTTATTCACAAAAAGATTATCTAAACTATTTACGAACTCTTTCCGGCGCTGTTCAAATACGTTTAGTGTCCGTTGGGCATTTTTTTGCAAGTCCCTCCAAACTTGATATAAATTCACAAGTTTTTTTACACAATTCGGCGAAGATTTGGTAGGTATTCGCGCCTTTTCCCAAAATATGATGCACTCGCGAATAGTGAAGTTTACACTCTCGTTAACAGTTAATTTCACTTCACGAATATTATAAAATAAAACCGACTGAACTAGTCCATTTGAAGGAAGTTTTGAACCCGTTTGATTTGATGTATTACATCTCCTATTAAATATATATTTTTTTTAGAGCTGCGTAATACCACTGACATGTTGACTAATTGATAACGATGTTCTAACTGAAAAAAAAGCAACAATTTGCAAGCACACTAGCATGTCAGCGTACGTTCGCTTTAAATTGCAAGCACCCCTATGTTTCGCTGGAAGTCGGCACGGCTTGCCGTTGCTCGAGGTGGATGAAATTAAATGTAGAGCTCTATTGTAATCATACAAAAAAATTAAGAGGGTATGCATTCCAAAAAACAGACATTGATATTTTTGGGACACCCTAATGCACATGCGTCTCCAGGTATAGCCTACCCAAAAATATTCGCCTTATATGAACCATACTTCAATATTTTATCGCAATCTTTTCAATTTGCGTCTTTACATGCAAACATTCCTTATACCCAGAGGCGGATTCAGGTATCGAACTTCTGAGCATTCCAAAAAATGCTTTAATTACATTCATTTCATTAAGTTTTTCAACATGTAACATATATGTAACGATTTCCCGACTCCATTATTGCAAATATCGTGGAGTGTTTGCAGGTCAGAAACTCATTCATTGGCAAAAGACAATATGTGATGAGGAGTTTATTGTCTCAATGAAATGTTTTGTTGGCGCACTTTCGGTAGGAAGCTTCACTTTTAAATTAAGAAAGGTAAAAATAAAAACACCGATAGATATAAAAGTGAGTGTTAACAGATGGTCTAGTGATAGGGAGCCTCACCAAAAGTTCGTTGGTAAGTGAAGTTTAGCTAACTTGTAGGTTTTTCAATAACTTATCTTTAGGATCAAGGACTTTTTAATTTAAAAATTTGAAGGTGGTCAAGCTCGCTGCCAATACCTTAGAGTACAAGTGCTCCCATCCAATAAACATATAAAGGTGTAACAGATGTTCTGCACTCCGTCGTTCTAATCTGAGCAAAACATTTTTATGAAAAATATGTAACTTAAACTATGAGTATAATAATAAAATAATACGGAAAGAAAGAAATCCGTTCAACATTAGGCTTGTTCGTAAATGTAGCATGTGCAGTAATTCAGGAAAAAAACTTCTCTACTTTACAACCTAATTCCATTTGGATAATTATGTTTATTTTCTTAAACAAAATTGCAACTACTCAGACCGTTTTTGGTGGGCACCTTAAGGGGCACTTGTCCCCTGCAGTGAATCTCGAAAATAGTCAGAGACAATATTTCTATACAACTAGTATTTTCTTACTGATATAAAACTAAACTGAAAAGGACCACGATTGTACAAGTTAAAATTAGTAGATAAGCAGACTACTCAAATCTCAAGAGCTGAAAAAATCCTAGTAGAGCTTATTATTTTGGTTTTACTATTCCCGACCCGAATTTATGAAACAATTACGTTTGTTTGTTTGAGTAGCGACAAAAACACCCCCCGAAAGTCCTGGGGAGTGTTGCCGATGTGGATCAGTAACTAGCCTGGTTTGGTTGACCAGTGCAGCCTTCTATGTCATGTCACCCTCGTAAGGAAGCAGAAAACGGGTAATGAAAGGAGAGGCATCATATCCGTAGATCAACCATCAACTTGTATGTCATTAACTTTTGTTTATTTTAGTCGCCTCTTACGACAGGCGGGTATATTCTTCACCCCTGACCAGCTAGGGCAACCAATTACTTCTCCCACGTGAGCTGAGCACTTATCCATTATTAATTATTTTCATACACCATGATTGAACTAAATTTTTTTAAATCTATTTTGAGTTCAGTTAAAACTGCTTTATGGAAAAAATATAGTTGGCCGACTAGTTGGTTTGGGATTCATACTAGTTAGAGGATAGTTCAAAACCACATTACTAGTTTGACTGTAGGGTCTTTATATGTATGTAAGAAAGTTTCATGCGATGCTCTGTCACAAATATTGTTTTACTTGTATCGGTTCCTGTTATATTCTCCTGTGTATGCATTTATGCATATGTATGAGTGCATGCTTGTACGTTGTATTGCACCTGGCGTTGACGAATGACACCAACAACCAATGCGTAATCGTATCTTGCATACGGAAAGGTGTACTGGCAACAGACTGTACACATACACACAGTTGTAGCCTTAATATCATTGCTTTCTAACTACGTTTTTGAATGGCACAGTACTATTTTTAATTAATAAACATGAAAACGAATCACATAGAAATATGTACGTTCTTTATATATAGGTACATTCGATTACGTACTACGTATTTTTGAAGCTCAAAACAAACGGTTAGCCGGTGTAATATGTGTCAGCTGTCACTTAACGTGAATAATCAGGGGCCGAAGTTACAACTTAATAATAATAGTAGTGAGGTAGTGCACTGAGACCTTAAGATCTATTATGCCCTCGCAGGCTCATACCATCTAGCCCGATCAACCTCAGGAAATCCAGAATTGAGGTCGGCTTTATATCGTGTATGTGTTTGCACTCTAGTGACGGGAAACCTAGGTGCTTTTGTCTTCTCCTCGAGACAGCATCGCATCTGCACAGTGTGTGCTGCGCTGTTTTTTCCTCCCTATCAAAGAAACGGCATAGGCTGCTGGAATTGATGCCCAGTCAGTGCAAGTGGGCATGTAGCCTGCAGTGGCCCGTGAGAACCCCCGTTACGACTCTGAGATTATTCTTGGATAGGGTTATTATTTCTTTGTAGCGTTTGCTATTGTATTCTCCCATCCGAGCTTTCGCCTGGCGCAGTCGGACAATTTGTTGCCAGTACATCTTTCTTATGTCGTCTCTTCTTTCCTCAGCCCTTATTTAATAGTGTGAAAACCTACTGCCAGTAATGGTTCTGGGCCAGTGGGTCTGGTTGCTGCCGCTTATCTGACTATTTGGTCTGCTCGTTCGTTGTCATCCACCCCCGTAGGGCCTGGAACCCAGCCAGTCGGACGTTGCAGCACGACGCCAGGCAGTTTATCCTCTCTACGCACTTCAGTACCAGTGCGGACTTAATTTCGTAGGAGGATATAGCCTTGAGAGCGTCTTTACTGGCACTTAATATAGTAATATTTTCGTTGGTGTAGCCGCGTTGCAGGTTTATCTCTGCACATTAACTTATGGCGACTACTTCCGCCTGAAAAATTTTAGGGTATTTTTCTATCGGCATGGGCAGCTTAGTGCGTGGGCCACGGATACCCGCACCATATCCTTCAGGGGTTTTTGAGCCATCTGTATACCACACTATGGCTAGGTCTTGATGGAATTCATCTACTTTTGTAGAGTTCCATGAAGTCTTGTCCCCTAGTTCTGATTTGAACCTCCAGCGCACCATCTCCTTGTCAGATTTAATGTTCTTTGAATAATATCGCCGAGCATATTCTCGAAATTTTCTCTGGCAATTATTACCATATCATCCGCTTACCCCTGGCAGCGTATTCCATTATCTGTCAATAGTTGTAAGAGCTCGTGACAGTACTCCTCCTTGTGAACATCCTCCGGTGGCTCTTATCTGAATCGTGTCGTCCCCCATGGTGATCTCTGCTATCTTTGTTCGAAGTAGTGCATCAATCCGCTTTATAATGGCTTACCGAACTTCTTTGCTGCCGACTGCTCGACTTACGTTAGTGTATCTAGGAAGGCCTATAGCACTGTTTCGCGTTGCTCGAACGAACTTTTAATTTCCGTGGTTAGCTCGTACAGGGCCGTATTAGTTGATCTTCCTGGCCTGTACGCATGCTGGCCCGCGTGCAAAGGCCACGAGACTTCGCCAGGTTGGGCCTCGACCTCCTCTAGGTCTGTCGATGCACCCGGAAAGTGAGCGGCAAGGAGGGCCATAGCTCTTTCCTCCTCTGTGCTAGTGAAATCTCCATTAGGGAGTTTCAAAGCCATCCTTATTTCCCTCTGCTCCGTGGCCAGAGCTTTGTGAGGCATAGCTGCCTCAGGAGTGGAAGTTATCCTCTCCTGATCTCTTTGTTATACTCAGTTAGAGGCGTCGTATATTCCCCCCAGTAGCCAGTGTGCCTCGCTTTATGGAGATCTTGTATCTAGCTACCCTGGAATCACGACAGCTAGAGTTGAAGGCATCTAACAGTATGCTGTTAAGGATATCTACTCTATCCTCTTAGTTCGCGCACGTTGCGCGAGAGAGATTTGGGTCTAAAATACTTTTAAAACTTTCCCAGTCAGTTTTTCTAGGGGTTTTCTTTGGTAGTATTCCAATGACTTCAGCACCGACAGCAAACTGGATAATACGATTGTCCGAGAGTGAGACTCTTCAACTCGAGATCAGGGTATTAGCCAGATTGTTGCGTATGACGATGTCTAAAGCTTCCTCTCTTCGAAACAAAGGTAGGTGTATTCCCCACATTACATATACTTAGGTCATTACTCAATGAGAATTCTAACAGGCAATCACCCCTCAAATTTGTAGCTGAGCTCCCGCAAAACTTATTGTTTGCATTGGCTTCGCATCCGATGACCTGCGAAAGTCTTGTCCTCCTGCAGTAGTCGGCCAACCTCTTTATCTCCTCCGGCGGAAAGTTGCTATTATCGCCCGCAAAGTAGGGCGCAGCAAAAACGATGTTCACCCTTCGGCCATGTACCACCAACGTCGTTTGTGCGGCTATAAAATCCTCATTCATAAACCCTGTAATGCAGAAATAATCTATAGAATTCTTTAACATTGCACATGCTCTTGGTCTCTCTTGAGAGAGATCCCATACTACCTTAGTTCTACCTTCTTTGAGTCCTCCTATTTGCCCTTTTATCGCCCACGGTTCTTGAATTAACGCAATGCCTAGATCCTCCCTTGCGAATTTCATCGCAAGCACAGCTGAAGCTGCTTTGGCGTGGTGGAGGTTTATCTGAGCCACCGCGTTCCTTTGAGGCAGATCATTGTTCAGGCCCGATCGGCTCGTCTACTTGAATGCCCTCTTCTCGAGGTTCACGTCGAGGTTGCCAGGGTCTATGCCTTCCAGCAAGTCCTGTGTATTTAGGCCCGCAGAAACTTCACCAAAATCCAATTCCCATTCCAAGTATTTCCTTCATTATATCCTGGAGCACTGGCTGTGCCCGTCTCCATATGGAGATAAGCTTTAGCTCTGGCGGTTTGGGGTGTTTTCCCCCGATGCAGATACCGCAGATACCACTTGACGCCAGATCCAGTTAACCCTCTCCTTCTTGGGTCGTTTAGTCCGCTTGGGGTCCCCCAGCGTGGTGTGGGTAGCGGCCGGGATCTTTTGGTCCTGCTCCTCTTCTTCTGATCCTCTATTTGTGAGTCTTTTTACCCCTGTTTCTTTGTCTGCCTCGAATGGCTATTGTGGTCCGAACTGTCGGTAGAAGGGCATCTTGTCCTGGCCCCAGCTCAGGATTGCTGCACTTAAGGGCTCTCTCGATCTCCCTGGATGCAGCCCTCTTCCTCCTTTACTCTCTTTCTCCTCAGAGTTTTTATATTCCCGACATCTCTCTGTGATACGATTTCCCGGTACGGAGGGCCTGGTGATCCCTGATATCACCTCTTTGTAACGTGGCCCGGTGTTTCCCATTATGGTCTTTGGCTGGGCTGGTGCGGGTGTGGGTGCAACTCTAGCATTACTCCTGGAAGTTGAGCTCGTTTTCACCTCCTTTCGTGCCGTGGCAGTGCTGGCCCGGGTTCTCTTTATGTATTGTCCACACTTTTGGTAAGGTTGCCCCCACCAGGTGCGGCTTCCTCTCAGTGGCATAGTCAGGATATTGGCAAGGGGGGTTATATACTTCAGTTTTTACACATTGAACATTGTTTTTACGCATACATAAATTTATGTACAAGTCAACAAAATCTATTATTTATAAAGCGCGTTTTAATCTTTTTTGCTTAGCAAACATTTGTTCAATTACTTCTTGTGTTGTAATAGGAACATATTTACCACCATTTCACCCCTCCTTAGTTGTATAAACAAAAGGGATAAATTAGATGGCCGAAGAAGATTTAATGACGAGCTGTATGAACTATGTGCAGACAGCTATTTAGTCCAATGAGTTAAAACCCACCGGATTTGTTGGCCAGGCCATTTTGTGGAAATCAATGAAAATGATCCGGACCAGAAGGTATTTTTTTCAGCACCCGCCGGTGGTAGCAGAGGAAGAGAGAGACCAACAGTCCGATGAAAGGACCAAGTGGAGACCGATTAGCGATTCTGTGGTGTTTCCATTTGGCACCAGTTGCAGAAAGAAGAAACGACTGGCGAGCGAAGCGAAACCTCTGTGGACCGTTTTATGTTAAGTGATTCGAGTATATATCTCCCTTATTATAGGATCAATAAATCGATAGAAAATAGAAATCTTGAAATAATTATCTAGGTTACATGGTTGCAGATTTTGAGTAGCTTTGTATCGGTTCTTTTTGAGTATCCATGTCGTTTGCATATTTTTCACAAGTTCTGAACAATTTTTCAAAGTAATGTTCGTCTAAGTCTTTTGCGAAATCCACTACAAGCGCTAAATCTAGCTTTATTTGTTAGAGTTTATTACACAAAGGCAGAACGCACCGTTTTTTAGTGAGGAATTTTTAGTTTTGTGTTAACAAAAATGCCAAAAGACTGCGTTTATTATTTAAAAAAAAAATTGTTTTAAATGTTGACCTAAGAATTTTATTATACTTAGCAATAGAGAAAATATTGAAATTTGATCAATTTTTCGTCTTTCCCATAACAAAACTGACACCATAAATTTATCAATAAATGCCCGCGGTTGGCACTATTATAAATACTTAAATTTAATAGGTCATGAAACTGCATATCCACATTTTTTATAAAAATTCGGATTAAAAAGTGTGGAATTTTGATGAAACTTGGTTAAATTTTCTTAGGTTCTGTACAAAGTTTGAAATTTGTTCATGCATGCATTTTATTAGATAATGGGCTATACTTTTATAAAAAACTTATCAAAATGGCGTTGCTATTTATTTTTCCGCCACTGTTTGCTCTGATTAAATTAATGAGCCTGCACGGTATATTATACTAGCAAACCAGGTAGACGTTGTTTTGACGTTTTGATACATAGAACACATCTATATATAAAATGCCATTAGCTTGAACCAAATAAACTCCTAGCTATACCGAACTGCAGCTTTATATAACCTGGGGGCTTTTTCAAAAGCTATATACGGACTGTGTCGTGCCCAGCGAACTCCTGAACCTATCGTAAAAGTTCAAGAGCAAAAACAAAACACAAAATATGTGGGCGTGGCACCGCCCACTTTTGAAAAATTATGTAGACATTGGCTAAGTGACACATATATCCAAATTTCATTAATTTAGACCAAAAAGTTCGGAGTTATGACGAATTGAAATTTTATATAGCCTGGGGGCGTGGCTCCGTCCCCTTTTCCAAAACTATGTACTGTCTATGCTGTACCCAGTCAACCCAATTAAGTACTTTGGCGCCCATAAAAGACACCCTTTTTATACCTTTCATGCACATGAAATGGTATTATAACTTTGGTCCCATGTTTGTAAGTATGAGAAGAAGAAGAGATATACCCACCAATAAGTATACCGAAATGATCAGGGCGATGAGCTGAGCCGATTTAGCGATGTCCGTCTGTCCGTTTGTCTGTTTGTACGCAAACTAGTCCCTCAGTTTTTGAGATATCTTCATGAATTTTGATATGGATTCGCCATTTTGCATGAGATTAATCATTCGTCGGAATCAGCAAGATCGGAGCAATACAACGCATAGCTCCAGCCAGATCGGAGCTACATAACATATATCTTCCATACAATCGATTGTTCCGATGAATGGGGTTTGGCTATGTATCTTTAAATGATCAGTTTTGCAGAGTTTTTACTAATTGTGAGTAAGGATCGGACACTTAAAACCGTGATGCGATTTATGAAAGGTATAGAGTCTTCGGCACAGTCGAAGACAGCCCTTTCCTTACTTGTTTTTATTTTTTATCTATTTTATGTTTGCAAAATCTTATTATGTTTGCAAAATCTGATTGCTTAGTTGTAGAAATATGGCTTTTTAAATTTTCCAAAAAAAAAATTTCAGAGCTATGTTAAAAAACTGGGCATGGACATAACCCGTTTTCGCCCATTTTTAGAGCAAACTGTTACCTTTATATATAGAACATTATATATAGAACATTATCACCAAATTTCGCTGCGGGGCCACGCCCATTTTCGAAAATGTTAAATTTTTGGATTTCTTTGTTTACGGAAACTTTAAAGGCGAAATATAAAGGATGTAAAGCTATTTTACGCAAGAGCTATTGCCTATTAAATATATCTACGATCCTCTTCAAAATCTTTCATATTAAAGTGGGCGTAGACCTTAACCGATCCTGCCCATTCCTAGAACATTCCTTGCATACCTGGAAACCTGCGTGCTGAATTTCGTTTCGATATCTTGAACGGTTTTTGATTTATGATTAATAACGTTTATAAATTTGACTTAATCAAAAGTGGGCGGTGCCACTCCCGTTCTCAAAAATTTCTTGAAACATTTATTTTATGCCTCAATCTCAATGTATTTACCAAATTTTATCCTTATAGGTGTATTATGTACTCACTTTTTTAGTTTTCGAAAATATTCTATATATAAAAAGTGGGCGTGGCCATCATCCGATTTCGCCCATTTTAAATAGCGCTCGGAGATGAGTGCCAAGGAACCCGCATACCAAATTTCATAAAGATATCTCAAAATTTACTCAAGTTATAGTGTTCACAGACGGACGGACGGACGGACATGGCTTAAGCAATTGCTCTTTTCGTCCTGAACATTTTGATACATATAAGTCAATATCTACCTCAATCCGTTTATGCCGTTACGTACTGCCGTTAGGCGACTAAAGTTAATATACCTTGTGTGCGTATAACTATTAGGTATAATAAAGAAAAGTTGTATTTAATGAATTGTAATGATTTTCAAAAGAGCGCCGCAGGCGAAAATTTGGAATAAAATATCGCCCGATTTTATATTCCAAATTTTCATTTTGCACCTTATATATTTAGGTGTATGAAATAAAAAAATTTTATCAAATGAATTTTCATAATTTTAAGAGATCGCGCGATTTCTTATTTCCAATTGTAGCGTTATATATTAATGTACTTTGCTTTATAAGCACTTTTTAATTTTATGAAAATTTAAAATAACTTTCTATTTTTTTGTTTTGACAATTTTCTTATTCATGCCAAAAATATATTTTCTAAATAAAACAATACAAATTTTAACATAATATTTAAGTGTTCAAATATAAACACTGCACCAATTTTCATTTTATACCTCATATGTTTATGTATATAAAATTAAATAAATTTTATTTAATGAACATACAAGGTGGCGCAAAAGTAAGCTTCCGATGTTCAGCATATCGGTTGTGGCACGTGCAGTGTGTGCTGTTGCACCGTCTTGTTGGAACCACATGTTTTCCAATCCCAATTCATCAAGTTGCGGCAAAAAGAACTCGTTGATCATTGCTCTGTAGCGCTCACCATTCACAGTAACCGTTTGGCCTCGACCGATTTTTGGTCAAATAAATAGTCAGCAATATTCCGCGTTCTGGAGCAGTGTAGCGTAACATTGTTTATTAACGTGTATTTCGCATGTGTTTACTACACAAATGTCAAAACAGAACTGACTTTAGGGGCCAATCGCAAAATTTATAGCATTTTCTGATAGGAGGATTACTTTTGCGCCACCCTGTACATACATATACAAAGTTTAAAATGAAAATTTGGAACAAAAAATCGCGCCATTATATAAAGTGTGAAATGAAAATTTGGAGTAAAACCTGCTTAGTCCATTATCTATGTGACTACACCTGAAATAGCAGCAGCGTTGTTATTATAGAAATTAGTAAAGCATTTATGATATTAAGCGTTTGTCAATAACGATAATTCTGAGAAAAATTTGACATTAATTCTCTTTTGAAATGCGAATTAAGGTCACTGACATTAATTCCATTGACATTATGACACGCTTACTTCATTTTCTCAACCTCCTGTTGAATACTTATATACAATGTTTGAAAAGATGACAGCACTGCGAACGGAAAAAAAATCGAAAGTCAAAGAAAGCTGTAAAAATATAAATATGTAACAAAATTTGGTCAATTTTTTCCGGTGCGTTCTATTTATCTTTGTGTAATAAACTCCAACCAATAAAGATAGATTTAGAGGTTGTGGTGGATTTCGCAAAATGGCGTATTGCGGAGTTTCGACAAACATTACTTTGAAGAATTGTTCAGATCATGTGAAAAATATGCAAACGACATGGATATTGAAATCAAAAAGAACCGATACAAATCTAGTCAGAATCTGCAAGCATATAACTTAGATGCTTATTTAAAGATTTCTCTTTTTTATCCATTTATTGATCATATAATAATGGAAATAGATACTAGAATCACTCAACATAAACGATCTTCAGAGATTTCGCTTAGATTTTTTCTACAAACCATAGTGAAGAAAATTACACAAATTTGTTTAAGCTTTTTGAATTTTATGAACCACTTGTCCGAGGCCAAAATATAGTGGCCAAAACCAATTTATGGAGAAGGTCCTTAAGGCGACATAGCCTTCGGCCAAAAACGGCACTTAACGCACTTCAGAAATGCGACAAAACGTAATTTCATAACTTATACAAATTTCTAAAAATGTTTGCAACTCTCTTCTTCTTCTTTGAATGGCGCTTAATATAAACGATTTTGGCAGTCCAACATAACTCGCTAGTCGTTTCTTCTTTCTGCAAACTGGCGCCAATTGGAAACACCACAGGATCGCAAAATCGGTCTCCACTTAGTTCTTTGAAGGTGTTTCCCTCTTTCTCTTGTACCACGATTGGGTGCCGATAAGAATACCTTCTGGGCCGAAGCATCTTCATTCATTAATTCGTTGGACTATGTCATACAGCTCGTCATTAAATCTTCTTCGGTACTCCCCGCCGCCAGCGCGTAAGGGTCCTTAAATCTTCCGAAGAACCTTTATCTCGAATAGATAGCGGTAGTTAGCCTGCCTAATTATCACCTCCCTTACCTAACATTGTCATCGAGCTCTTTTAACGGGAGTCCCAGAAACCTCCCGATCAACAGTGTTTGACCATAGTGAGATTGCGTTGAGCAGATGAAAAGATGGTTAGTATGATGGGAAGACACGCCGCATACCGGGCAGACATTTGGCATGTCGGTGTTCAGTCTGGATAGGTAATTGTTTAACCTGTTACAGTATCCAGAACGAAGTTGGCCAGCTTGACTTTTGTCTTCCGATTCTGTGTTGATGAGTTTGAAAGCTTGTCGGTAATCATAGTGCTTACGAAGATGACTCCTTATACTCCCGGGAGGCGGATTTTCACTGAGCAGGCGCCTGTTTGGGTGCTGCGGTTTGCAGCAATTGAAGAGGAATTGCCTGGTCTTTAACACCGAGCTATTTTTCCTGGCTATGAAGATGGTGTTCACGTGACATAAGGAGGCATCCCGTGACAGTTCTGATTGCGGTGTTTTGACAGGCCTGCAACCTCCTCTGTCGCGTAGCTCAGAAGCGGCTGGTCAATTGCCTTGTGCATTGCCAGTGCTGCCAGCTAGTGACTTGAGGATTTCGTTGCGGTTTTGTACTTTGGTGCTACATGAACACAGTAGTTGAACATGTTATCAAACGGAGATGACTCCTTTGGGATGTGTAACAGTCGGAAGCTTAATGCCGTCGACGTAAACGTCTAATTCCATGTTCACCTGCGCTGTCCAGGTCGTAAAAATGGTGGCCGAGGACTTGGTCGGTGGGATGGGAGGTAAGAGTTTGTTCTTGAGTACAGCTCATCTACGAAGGGGCCGTCGCCAGAATCTCTCTGGTGTTGCACCCGTTGTTTGCTAATACGTGGTTTTGATCGTTCGCCTCTGAATTCCACCAATTACTGCCGACCACTCAGGTAATTAGCGGTCCAACGCTTAAGACAGGGAGGAAGAGTTGACTCTTCCAGGGCATTAATAAGTTGCTCGTGATTGACTGTATCGAAGGCTTTCGAGGTCTATGTTGGTTGAGACCGACACCTATCTGAGTGGTAATGGCGTTTAGCTCGGTGGTCGTGCTATGCATTTTACGGAATCCATGCTGATGTTCGGCTAGTCGCTGGTGAGCGGTGTATTAAGGGAGCAGGACTGCCTCCAAAGTCTTCACTACTGCCGAGAGGAGCGATATCGGTCGATAAGACTCCCCCTCGTTGGCCGGCTTGACAGGCTTTAGTAGTAGCACCACCTTTGCCTGTTTCCATTTTTCTGGAATGACAAAGGTGGTCATGGACAGATTGAAGACAGTTGTGAGGTATCTTACTCCCTCATGGTAGAGATGTTTTAACATTAGCAGGGATATACCGTCGGGGCCGATCGATTTGGAGCCTTTAGACCCCCATATGATCTCCTGAACCTAATTTCCTTGTCAACCGGAGGATGCAGTACAAATTGCCGGCAAAAAGAGCTCGCGCATCCCTTCGGTTTCGACTGAACTTTATCGGAGAATATTTTGCCGTCTGATTTCCGCATTGGGATCTTGAAGTTGGGGATCCGTAGGCTCTAAGCGTCGCACATGATCACATTCATTTGCCAAGGCCGCTTCCTCTGCGGGGAAATACGAACGTACCTCCTTGATTCTACCTGACGGAATGAATTGATTTAAGGCTGAAACGAAACGCTTTTTTCCCGTCTCGTACGTCAGACGGGATGGGAAGAGCAGCGAAGGTGCTCTCAATGAAGTTAAGAAAACCAACCCAATCAGCTTTGCTGAAAATAGTGAAGTGCGATTTTCAGAAGTGGCAAAGTTGGTAGGGCGATCGATTGGGAGGACTATCGGTAAATAATTCCATGCAAGAGTTAGCTTTGGTCGCCAGTCAACGCAGTTTATGAGGCCAGCGCTGACGATGGTAAGGTTTGGCGAGCTTGAACTATGTACCGCGGCTCTCGTGGGGGCATCCCCGTTCACAGTGCAGAACGTCGAATCATCTCTTCGTTCAGCCATTTCCGGTTTCCTACCATTTACCTGTAGGCTCGAGTGCCAAAGGTCATGGTGTTAGAGTCTCCGAGAATTACCCGATTATCGCCTTTGAGTAAGGCACGGATGTCAGGGTGGTAATCCCTCGGACAGCAGGTGACAGGAGGTACATAAATGTTAATTATTTCGAGATCGACATCGCCTGACCGGCCAACCATACCTTGACGTTCTAAGGTGTTATCCCCCGGGTCGACATCAGGTTGAAATATACGGCAATGCACAGATTGATGAGTGATGAAAGCAAGTCCGCCCCCAAGTCCTCTCGCACGGTCACGCCGATGGATGTTGTAGCCGTCACAGCTCCGAAGATCTGATCGGACACCGAGCTTTGTTTCCTGAACCGCAGCAATCTTCATATTTTGCTGCTTCATGAAGTTCACTATTTCACTAACCTTTGCGGTTAGGCCCTTGCATTTCAACTGTAGGACACGAAAGTGCGAAGGGGGAGAAATAGTAACGCTGAGAGTAAATAACCGGTGCGAATGCCAAGGTGGAAGCAGGCTGGGTCGCTCACTTCGTCGCAATCTAGAAGACGAAGGATCCGGACTAGGTTGCGTAGCTCGACAACATAGCGCAACGTACGTATCAGTCCATAAATTCCTGTTTTCGAGTTGAGAACATATAAGCAGGTGACATACGCCAAGGCAAGAGTTGCATTTGACTGATGTCGCAGGTGTATATAATCTCAACCGACAAACAGTGCACATGGTGTAAGGGACCAGGAGCTGGTGGCTTTGACTTACATTTCTGTGTTGGAATAAGAAGGGTACATTGTGAGTGGGAGGGGGTGAGCTGTCGCGCAGCATTGCTCACATCTAAGAGAGAGGTGCTACGTAGAAAGTAGCTGTGAGCTGCTGTGTGAGGTGTTGGCGCCGGTGGGCGTGAGCGGAAGCGGGGATTACACACTACTTGCTGGGCAGTATTAGTGCTGCTAGTCGTGGATACTGTATGTGAAATATGTGGCGGTGCCACACTGGATCGACGTTGGCCACGGAACGCCCTAGGACGTCAACAGCAAGGGGCCACAAAGGTTTTGAAGAAACTAGGGGGCCTGTGTGTGGAGGGATTTAGCCCGGAGCAGCTTGTTTTGTGCAGCCATCTTTTACATTTGAAACATTGGACGGAGTGTGAACGTTTGACGTAATACTTCTTTCAGCAAACGCAGCAGATCCATTATCTCGGTCCCGGGTTAGCTTCAACATCCGCGCGGAGCAAGAGAGTACTGAGCAGCCGTGCTGCAAGGAGCTGCTCGGAAGATGACAACATTAGGGGGAAAGGTGACAAGTTAGACAGGGTTACATAGAAATAACACCCCTTGGTAGGGTAAAACCCGAGTCTTTCCGCTACGATAGAACCGGCTGTTGTGGGATTGTGTCTGTAATGCATATAAATGGTCGGTAAATATCCCTGGATCGGTCAGATATGAATTTTTTTGGATGTATTAAAATTCAGCGACGAATCCAGCAGTAAACCCTTCCCCACTTCGTATATAACCAACTCATTTCCTACCTATTACAGGGGGCCGGAAACGCTGTTGCGAGTAAAAAAATCAAGTATACACATTAATATGTGTGTATTATATAGTTTGTTTCAAGAGATTTTTATTAAAAATATTATATTGTTGTTTTTTAAACTAAATTTTCTACAGATATTGCATTTTATGCAAAACACTTATACAAATATTATTTATTATTATTCGCAGCCCCTCAACGAAGAAAAATTCTTGTGTTTTAGCTGCAATAACTGGCTGATCAACTGGCACTCGCTTCAAGCATTGAACAGTAACGACGCTGATAGCCCATCCGGTACTTTTCGCCCACAAATGAATGGCATGCTTTATAAGGAGAAAGCCGAAAATCAACGCCAACAAACAAAATTTAAATGTTGTGAACAACAAAATTTACAGCACCATCGTCCCACAGCAAAAGTAAGCCCTTGGTGTATAACAACTGCAACACATACTCCAATTCCTACATCGCATAAACACTCCAAACCGGAAGTGCTTAAAGTGCATACATCATTTTGTGGCCACAGGAAAAGTATACATAAATATCAATGCCAATATCATAAATACTATGGTAAACGTAGAATAATATTAAGAAATATTCGTTTAAGACGCCAATCAATAAAAAACAAGCCCAGTGTTGGCTGTATTTGCATATCGTCTATAAAGCTAAGGAACCCAAAATACATAAGATCACTTCGTTCTAAAAAAAAATTTCAGGATGGAAACGTAAAAAACCTATTTAACACATTCAGCCAAAAATGCTGGGACGGTAAACATGAAAGGAAACCAAAGCAGAAAGAAGAAGTATCCCAAAGAAATATATATGAAATATACACGCGTACAAACGGCAGCAATAATAATGGTATCAGAAAATCCGAAGATGCTCCTGATACGGCCAATAACCCCCACCAATGCTTAAAGAGTCCTTTGGTTGATGGAAAAGTTGTGTCAATGTTACGACGACTCGGAACTACACTTTCTCATGAGAATTTTAATCAAAAAACAAATGTTGAAAAACAACTATTCCCGCGTATAATGAGTCCTACAAAATCAAAACCTCGATGGATGCGTGAGTTGGATGAAGATGAAATTCTACTCGATTTTGATTACGCAATATCGGAAGTGTTACCGCAAGCTATTGGAAATATGAAAGAAAATCCCAAAGACGTTAAGAAATATGAGCCGAAACTTTTAGATCCCTTACAGCCGAAACAAAATTTAGCCTATCAATTGTCAATTGATAGAGATCATAGTCAATACCCTTTGTTACCTAATGGACTGTGTATTTCCCTAATTTAAGTATGTATATATGTATGTATTTTTCAACGATAAACAGCGAGATAACAGAATGCGAAACCGTTTCAAACATCTGGGCACTTTCAGTGCTCACAAAAGTAGTTTGTATGAAATATTGCGTGCACAAATTTCGAGGTTCTTATGTATAAGTACTAATTAGACTTCCCGGGTAGAAAATGTGATAAATTTGGCCTAGGGCCTGGCTAGATTTTCCCTTTTAAAATCATGGACCTGCCGAGGAAAGCATATGCAGACCCAAGGCCGTTTGTTAATGCTTTTAAGACAGGCTTGGGTAGTAATGTCTATCTAGGCCCTGCCTAGTTTTTTCAAGGCAATACCAATTAAAGAAAAAAAATGTCCTCTAAGGCAGCATCGATCCTGGGCATCTCCATCATCGACAATTGAACTTGACTTAAATGTCACATAGATTTGATAATCGAAGAAAAAGTAGACAGGCCCTGGATTGGAAAAACTCAGGAGACGCACGCTAGAAAAAACTAGACACGACCGTTACAGGTTTTAAGGCATATTGCTCGAAAATTGAACAATTATGGAAAAGGAAGGCAGGTCCTTTATAGCCCCCTGCTAGATTTTCCAATCAAGTCGTAACCATGATAAACAAACAAATAACTGAAAATCAAAATCTTTACAACAATTTGTAAGTACTGCGGATGTTCTGTCATGCGATTATTATATTCACAGACTTTAAAAATAAGGTTTTACACTCCAGTCGAGAAAAATTAGTATGTTTAGTGTAGAGTTTTTATTTCAGCAACAGGTACGGAAGCACAAACATATACTTTGAAATGAGGTATGCGCTTTAATAAATGTAGAAATTTTTATAAAATAAATTAACACAGCTCCCAATGCAAAATACTTTTGTGAGCCACTGTTTACATATGCATGCATGTACTATTACCATGGAAAAATAGTACGACTAGAGTGTAGTCACAGAAATATCTTCATCCGGTACAATTGAACATTATGGACTTCCAAATAAATACCTTTCGTTTTAGTTATTTATTTCAATTGCTTATTTATGTTAATATTCTTCTCAAGGAATTAAATTTTCTTCTTATAGTGTGTTTCATAACCGGAGCAAACGTTACATGTTTTAGTCATTTATGTATATAATATCATTTTATATGATGCTTGTGTAAATAATACAAGCTGCAGCAGCACTTAACCGCACTAGAACTATATTTTGCAATTGTAGACGTATGGTGACGTCATTGACAACCAGGGTTTGAATTGCTGGCTGAAAACTAGCAAAAGTTTGAAATTTTTAGCTTGACCAGAAATCAGTTTTTTGTCACATTCCAAAATTTGCTGGTAGCCTACCATGATCCAATAATACAGGTCGTGTTAATAGACCGGCTGATTTTTACTTTTGTCTCGAATTTTGACATTACACTCATTTCTCAGTACGATTTTGACGTTAAACTCACAAAATACCAAAATCAAAATACAATGAAAATTTTTGTGTGTATGTTTGTCGAGCTATTACGACCTGTTGTAGTTGGATCATGGTAGCCTACATTTATAGTTCCAAATATTTCAGCAACTAAAAATAAGCAAGGTAAAAAAAAATTTTTTTTTTCATTTTACTTCAGCAGTAAGTTGAACGGAAACGAGCTTCAGCAATCAGCAGAAAAAAAAACTGAAGAGTTTTGCTGAGGCTTTAAGCTATTAGCTTTTTATATTTAAGTTTTTTCATTTTTCATAGTTTTCAGTTTTTTGACAGCCGAATTTATGTTTCGAATTGCTGACTGAAAGATAGTAAAATTAAAATGTTTTTGCTTTTTTTCCGCAGCTATTTCAGAACTTCATATGGAAATACAAATAATTATACGATGTTCTGATCGTACTGGTGCAATTCCTTCGATTGTTATATGCCTCTTTGCTATACTTACATCCGAATGACATATGCACGGATGTGTATATGGAAAAACAAAAGTAAGACGAGTAACAAACGAAGTATTATTCCCTGCATAACAGATATTACGTTAGGCTTGGGATTCGAAATATAAAAACTTCTTCCAACTGAGCCTCGCTTATTTTTAGTTGCTGAATGATTTTCAAAACTCGAGTAATAACAATTTTGAAATACTTGAAAATAGTTAAGCATTTTCAAACCTTGTTGACAACATTGGCCTCAATAATGCGCCAAGCAGATACAATACGGCACCATCGACGCATCCGTCATACGTCAAAATTTAGTGTAAAATCAACTTTGACGTATCCGTCGAATCTGTTGTTACGCACACAAATACTCGCAGTCTACTCATCTGTCAGGTTTTTCAACGTATCGCCGTATTGTATCTACTTGGCTCATAACCTAGCGTAGCCTCTGCTTACTCAAATCGAGAAAATGAAGCGGAAAAATGGGTTGATGGTGAACGAGGGTAAAACGAAGTCAGCGCATTCGCACCTTGGCAACCACGCCACTTTTGGCAGCCATAATTTCGGAATAGTAGAGGACTTTGTTTCCCTGGGAACCAGCATTAACAACAACAACAAAAATGTCAATATGTTGCAAACAAATGCTACTTCGGGCTGAGTAGGCAATTGAAAAGTAAAGTCCCCTCTCGACAAACGAAAATACAACTCTATAAGTCACTTGTCGTACCTGACCTGCTGTATGGTGAGGCGGCTCTGGGATTGTTCGAGAGAGCGTTGGTGACGGCGACATAGTTCAACGATCTAAGCCCAGCGGCTTCGTTGGCTAGCCCATGTTGTGCCAATGAATCAAGATGCTCCGTGCCCAGAAAATATTCTTGTAGACTAAAAAATATACTGAAAAGTGAAATCGTTGAAGCTTATATAGATTCGAGACATTTATGAAAGAACTCTGTGGAATTGAATACTCCTAGCTAGCGCATTATCTCACTCCTCCCCTAACAGTGAAAGTTGTTTGGAAAGATTAGGGTTGCAAGCCTATTTTGTAACTAGTTTTAAGCAAGATACCCCTTGATCCTAGTTTCTTTTATTGAAGTGTGGCATTGTTGACCAACGGCTTTACGTCGCCTTGCCGGTATTGAAGGAAATAATAGCATTTCGGCTAAATATGCTTCTCTTCCAATTTGTGGTTTGGTTGTATTCAGGGTCTCTATTTATTTCCTACAAGTTAGCGAGACCTACATATTTAACTCCGATGATGAAAATCTCTCCATGGCAGAAATACAATACGAGGGTGCCGACCGCTGCCAATTGGCGCCCCGCTTGTAAAAAACCTTCGATATTACTAGTCCCGCACTTGAACCTAGAATCTTCAGAATGATGGCTAACACACTACCACCATGCCACGGATCGATATTGAAGAAAAATTTTATTGATAGATGCCAATAGAAATTCGTATTACACCCACTAACACATTAACCAGTGGCAATAAGAACTAATATCGGAGTGGAAGAACTACAACCACCATAATATTTTAGCCCATTCTTATCGTATACCACGATGTTTCAATACATATCGGTATCTCAGTACCAGGAAACATGGACAAAAGCTTAGCGTGGATACTTTACAACAATTATTCTCAAATATCAGCCCATGGTAGGGTAAGCACCGAGTCATTGCCTTGGTCATGGGAATACCACACTTAGAATACATATATGTATGTATATCTGAGCTCTGATGTAGGTAAGTGTACTGAATATTTTCCAGCAAAATAGAAGTATTACATATATGAAATGTATACTTTATATACTGAAATTTGATGGGCTAGAAACTGTGTTTTCGGGTAATATCATTTCAATTTCAACATTTTTTTATTTAAGAATCATTTTAAACATTATGCACTGCTTTACAAAGTTAAATTTTGATAGTGCTATAGTTATGAAACGCACTATACATTTGAAATCAACCCCCAAGTTTATAAAAAAAAAACCAAAATAAGTTTATTAAGTTTTTATAATTAAAAATTTATAAGTAGGTAATTTTAGTAGTGATATTTAATGAACTTAGTAAGGATTAGGCTTAGTTATCAGTTTTCATCTTTGGACAAATTTGAAGTTGAATACAATATAAAAAATCTCTATTATTTAGATTGTTTTGATAAACTCGATATCTGCCTGTTTTTAAAAATGTATATCATTTGGCCAATTTCTACTTTTGTAATCTCAATTTAATATATTTAAGTTTTCCTCAAAGAAGTTGAAAACAGGTCGTTAGCGGTCTACATTCCTGACGAAAGCTTAGCCAAAAGAAACAAGTAAGGAAAGGACTATCTGCGACTGTGCCGAATACTTTATAGCTTCCATGAATAGACTTCACGGTTTTAAGTGTCCGACCCTTACTCACAATTAGTGCAAACTCTGCAAAACTGTTAATTTAAAGATACATAGCCCAAACCTCATTTATCGGAACAATCGATAGTATGAGAGCTATATGTTATAATGGTCCGATCTGGGTGATTTTAACTACACACATTACATATATAATATGTACCAAACTAGCAAAAATTTTACGTTCCTAGTTTTTTAATTGCAATAGTTATAGGCCAAACCCTAATCGAAACAGTCGATTGTATGGTCCGATCTTGCTGGTTCTGACAAATGATTAATGTTCTACAAAATGGCGGCCCCTTAGCAAAAATTTCAGCAAGATATCTCAAAAACTGAGGGACTAGTTTGCGTTTAAACAGACAGACAAACATGGCTAGATCAACTCAGCTCATTGCCCTGATCATTTCTGCATACTTATTGGTGGGTCTATCTCTTCTTCTTCTCATACTTACAAACATGGGACCAAAGTTATAATAAAAGAATTATCGAATGTACATACCAGGCAAAAATTTTGTTCCACAGCGGGAATGACAAATATTCAAGTATATTCACCTATCATTTTACAGCTTTTTATACCATTCATGAGTATTGTACAGTAACTTTGGTCCGACGTTTTTATGTTGAGAAGAAAAAAATATGGGCCCATTAATAAGTACACCGAAATGATCAGGAGGATAATCGATTGGTCGATTTAGCCATGTCCGTCTGTCTGATTGAACGCGAACTAGTTCCTCAACACATAACCCCAAAACCATCGATTGTTTACATAAACAGTGATTGGACTATAACTCCTGTAATTTAATAGTTAGGAATGTACAATTTTGCAACATTTTTTACTTATTACATATGCAACGTGGATAGGGAAAATCATTCATATTGCATCAATAAAGCACCCATACAACCGATTTTCCGATAAACTTGGTTTTAGCCACATATCTTTCAAATAACAAGGAAAGAGATCAAATTTTAGTTTGCACTGGTGAAATAAGGATCGGACGGTTGAACTCGATATTAGTATTCATGACTCTGTAAAGCCTTCGACATAGCCGAAGATATTCAATTAAACTCAAATACATAATAAGACTTACCTTTGTGCTAATGCTTCAACCTAACCTTCTATCCTATTGAAATACATATGTACATGTCGCATCGATTGTACATATTTTGTATATTAAGATAATTTTAAGTTTTTATAGAATTTTATAATGGAGATTTGTTTGTGAATTTTTCAGTCTTATAACTAACGCATATTCTTCTATTTGAAAAATAAAAGGAGCCATTTTGGGAAATTACCAAAGCTTTCCATAAAAAAGATACAACCCCGGACTAGGCACTAGTTGTTACATATGTATGTGTCTGTGTTTAATTCTAGTTTTACTAAAATAATTGTTAGCCTGAAGAGCTGCTTATATTAGTCAACTTTGGATTCAATTCCAGTTGCACGAGATCTTGATTCAAAGTCGGCTGCCTGCCACCATGCAAGTTATATGAATTAGTAAGCAGTTTTTAATTAAAATATGTGTGTTATTTTATTTATTATAGTATTACTTATTGTAGCATTAGTTCAATTTAATTAAAAAGTAAATAAATTATGCAACAAACGCTTAAAATTAAAACAATCATAAAAATAAAAAAAAGCTTCAAATGTATTATTAACTTAACCTTTCCGATACCACACATTTTCACTGTTATCAAATTAAGCCCCTGTGCCCCCATTAGGGTTGTCAAGCCCTTTGTACACAAAGTCGGACAGGGCATTTCAAATAAATAATGACTGAAATCCATATGTATATAGAACTTTTAAACGGTGACTGTAACTTTGGCAGATACTTAACATTTTGCTTCACTTTATGTTCAACGAAATTTATATGACAAGACCCTATCTAAAGCATACATTTAACTTATCTGTCGTAGTAAAACTTTGCTGCATAAAAGCAGACAATGCTGAGGTATTTAAAGATCATCGAATAGTAATTGAATGCTCTTTGGAACATCCAATAATGAATCTTATTGGACGCTGTCAAATCGCTGGTAGGTAAAACACCACTGTACCCTCCCGTAAAATGATTAGGCCCGATTTCAGGTGAAAAGTATAAATATTGATTGATGTTTAAATTCTAATATCCATTTTTAGAGGAAATGTCTTAACTAAGGCTAGCCGGGCTAGTCAAATAACTGCGCCCAACTACAACAGCGTCGTAATTTTCACAACATCGTTCCCGGAATCACAAACAAAAAAAATATTTAGAAGAACTATTGCTTTTTTAGATATAGAATTATGACAAAGCACAAACGCAACTTCAACTACGCATTGACAACGATAGGTTTTTTGATCGGCATTTGGATTTCAGTTCCAAAAAAAATTACGGAGTCAATTAAATTTAAATGAAGTAGTTTTTAATACATAAATTTTAATTTTTTTATTTTTTGGTAATATCGTTCTTTGCTGCTTTGTAGGGAAATTGTTTTTGATGTGCCTCTACTACCTGAAAAACCATCTTCTTTTATGTTTCGGATATTGTTACCCTCTCATGTAAATTTGTTGCATGATTTATCTCCCTTTCTACCGCGTCGTTGACACAGTGATTTTTTTCACAACCGCTTTAGCGCGAATTTAATTTTCGTCGTTTCTCCATCAACTGGGGTCATTTTTCAGAAAGTGGTGGATATGCACGATGTATCCATTTATAAAACCTCAAAAAATGTATTAGTGTTTGATGTAGCAAAGCACTCAAAGAAGCAGTTGGTAAAGGACATCGAAGCCAATAATTCATGTATTCGGTGCCAATAAATACGTTCAAATTCTATAGGTCTTTTAGCCCTTTTTCTGCAAAATAAAGGAATGATAATGAAAATGCCTGCTAAAACTATGGGTAATAAAGTCACCTCTTAAGCGAAATTCACAGAAACAGGTAAATCTTGAGGCAGTTTATGGCTTTTTCCATGAACCGTGCCTGCGACACTGCTCCCGGTACCTTTTTCTTTGGAAATTTACCCCTCAAGTCCAATGGCCTCTCCAAAAAATAGTAAGACCATATGAGCTACATTTTGTAGTCTGCTCTGGAGTTAATTGTGTTCAATAGGCATGGGACTATTCGAATATTTGTATTGAGCTATTAGATGGAATGCGAATAATTACCTACTATTCACGTACATAAAAGAAACTTCAACAGGGCTTTACTCTAAATTAAGTATAAATATTATGTGTATGTACGTAAATAGAAATATTTTATATATTTTTACATAATAATATGTATTGTGCTAGATTTGAAAGCAAGGGATTTCGGGTGCAAAATTCAGTATATTCATCATTGGAACGTAATAGTGGTATTGAAATGCGAGAGATATCGGAAGCGAAACTCACTCTCTTCATCCCTACCAACCATGGCTATCCACTTTTTGTCAATTTATTATCGAATTCCAAAACCATCTAAATTTTTTGCTCCTCCATTCAAACACCAACGCATATTTATGAAATATAATTCCCAAACAAAAATCGTTCTCTTATTTCGCTATTGCTACTCCCATGAGTGTGAATGAAATAGTAAGATTTTCATAACCCAACCAACCATACGCAGATAAAAAAGTGGATAAAACATAGGTCGCGCTATCCACAAATGAATATAAAAAAATGGATAGTTTTGTATGGGCGGCGTGCAGATATTATCCACTTTCCCCATGTACATTTCGTGTACGTGTGACCTTGCATCACCCTCGCACACATTCATAAAAGCCGTAAGAAAATATATATCTACGCCGTTCTAAGCAAAAAATTTCCCAAAACAAAGGGTTCAAATTTTCACAGGGTTGCCAGATCTGAAACATGGTATGCCCAAAAAATACCCAAAAAAAGGCAAAAAGCCCAAGAAATCGCCTAAATTGAGTAATAAATAAATATCCAAATAATTCAAGACGACTTCGGTTTTTAAATCTGTTTAATCAAAATAAGGATACATATTTGAATAAAAACAATATACATTTTTTTTTTAATTATTATGTGTAAATAAATACAAAATTAGCTATTTTACTGAAATTTACAAAATACATGACATTCGTTCTGATCACATATAAGTGTTTACAAAATTGAAAATATTTACAATACATTATTTAGCAATTTTAACGCAATTAGCATCAAATGAAAGGTAATTTAATAATGTTTCTTTTGATGCTAAACAACTATTGAATTTTAAGTTATTTTTACAGAAAAAACTTAACTTTCTTACACTTTAAAAAAAGTCCATGGATTTTTTTCTACTACACATGTGTGTTTACAAAATTCACAAAATTTACAATCAATTATTTTGCGATTTTAACGAAATTAGCATCAAATGAAAGGTAATTTAATAGCCTTTCTTTTAATGCGAAACAACTATTGAATTTTAACTTATTTTTACAGAAAAAACTTATCTTTCTTACACTTTAAAAAAAGTCTATGGATTTTTTCTACTACACATGTGTGTTTACAAAATTCACAAAATTTACAATCAATTAATGCTACACAAATTATTAATATTTACAAAAGACATATTTTTAAATACATATATTCCCAGGCTTCGCGTTTCCCAAAGAATGGATACCTGTAAAATACGAATAAATAATTAATTAATCACTCAAAGTAAAAATATTGTGACGAATTCGATGATTCCTTGATTATCAATCCTGGGTTCGATCACTATAAAGTCGAATAAACACACGCACAGATAATGTAACTAATAGGTAGTTTTATTTACTAGTAATAAACGCAAAACAGTTTTAAGAGTTACAGTAGTTCACTATTGAACGCTTGAAAATAAACTGAACAACCTGCCTTGCTTGGTCACCGCCTTATACAGTCCAACAGGGTACTTGCCTACGCACCGAGAACTTTCTTGGTTATTCGCCTTTCGTGTTCTGGAAGGGTCGGTGTTATTTATTGGAATCTCCTCTTTGCATCGTATTCGCAAACACTCGCGCCATCTCTCTTCCTCTTCCTAGTTACACGCTTGCATGCACAAGCGCAGCCATCGTTATCTCACCTGTGTTTAACTAGTGCTGGGATTGTTATTGAGTTAGGGATGGTACATGCTTGAGAATAATCGCCACACTGCCCTTCACCTAAGTCTGATCGTCCCGATCAGACACATTGCCGGAACCAAACGCAGCTAGCCTTTCTAAATGAACCACTTTCATCTTATTCCTTTTCCTTCCCATAGTTTGTATGCGATATACCACACCGTTGATCCGTTTTATGACTTTGTATGGGCCTTCCCAGTTACATTGTAGTTTTGGGGACAAACCTTTCCTACGCTGTGGGTTGTATATCAGCACTAAATCTCCTTCTATAAAACCTTCCGAATTTATTGCTTTGCCGTACCTGGCCTTCATTTTATCGCTCATGATCTTAGACCGTTTTCTCACAAGGTCGTGAATTTCTCTCATTTCTTCTTCCAATACGCTAGTAGATTTCCGAGCATTCACTCCTGCATCAGCGTTTATCCCAAACTTTAAGTCAGCTGGCAATCGAAGATCATTCCCGAAAATTACCTTTACAGGAGTCTGACCAGTTGTTTCATGTACTGCAGAGCGATATGCCATTAGGAATAAGGAGATGTGAGTATCCCAATCCTTCTGGAATTTATCCACTACTTTCCTCAGGTGCTCTTCCAATGTTCTATTGAATCGTTCCACCATGCCATCTGACTGAGGATGTAGTGCAGTTGTTCGAGTTTTCCGAATGCCCAATGTCTTGCACATTTCCTGGAACACAGCTGATTCGAAATTTCTGCCTTGGTCAGAATGTATCTCCATCGGTGCACCAAACCGAGCTACCCAATTGTTAGTAAACACTTCTGCTATGGTTTCTGCCTCTTGATTTGGAATAGGGTACACTTCTGGCCATTTGCTGAAATAGTCCATAACTACCAGTACATATTTGTTTCCGAGTTTGCTAGTAGGAAATGGACCAGCTACATCCATGGCTATCCTCTCAAATGACGCACCTGAGTTGTACTGTTTCATTTGGCCATGGCTCCTTGATTTCGGTCCTTTAGCTTTGATGCACACTTCACAGTTGGCAATCCACTCCGCGACCGATTGACGGCAACCAACCCAATAGAATCTTTGTTTGACTTTCTCCAAGGTCTTGGTGACTCCAAGATGACCTCCGCTTGGACCGTTATGTAATTCATTGAGTACATCAGGGATTTTCTTCCTTGGGACGACTATCAGCTTTCGAACACATTGACCATCCTCACTCTCCCATATTCGATGCAAACAACCGGATTCTAATTGCAAACTATTCCACTGTGCCCAATATGACTTGGCAACAGGACTTTCTGCTGACATCCCCTCTCTTGATGGTCGCTCGTTTCGTTCGATTCCTTGCATTACACGTGTAAGATCTGGATCTTCGTGCTGAAACCTCCTTAATTGATCCATGTCCCATTCGTCCGCAGATGTTATAGTCATGAGCCGCACATCTATAATGTCTTCCCTGACCTCAGCTTTGGAACAATGCTTGCATTCCAAGTTACATGGTCTTCGTGACATTGCATCACGATTCTCTATGGAAAAGTCATAACTTTGCAGTCGCTCTATCCACCGTGCCAATTGACCTTCCGGATTACGGAACTGTAAGAGCCATTTAAACGCTGCGTGGTCTGTCCTGACGTGGAATCGTTGCCCATAGAGATACTTGTGGAAATGCTTAACGCACTCTACCAATGCCAACAGTTCTCTCCGGGTTACACAATAGTTCCTTTAAGGCTTCCCAATTGTTCGGCTATAGTATGCAACTACCTTCTCCTGTCCATCAACAATTTGAGACAAAACACCTCCTATAGCATAACCACTCGCATCTGTATCCAGAAAAAACTTTGAACCTGGAATTGGATATGCTAACATCGGGGCAGTGCATAGTCGTTCCTTCAATGTTTGGAAAGCCACCTCCTGTTCCTTCTTCCATTCAAAACTCATATTCTTCCTCGTAAGGTCATGGAGACTACTAGTTACGCTGGCAAAATTCGGTACAAATCGGCGATAATACGTGCACAGCCCAAGGAAGCTCCGCAACTCATGCAAATTTCTCGGTCTTGGCCAATCCTTTACGGCTTCGATCTTTTCCTTAGCAGTGCAGATTGCCTCCGTAGTTACCTTGTGACCCAAATAACTTACTTCCTTTTTAAACAAGGAACACTTCTTGCGACATAGTTTCAGGCCAGCACCAGCTATTCGTTGGAAAACTTCCTCCAAGTTCTTTAGGTGTTCCTCAAAGCTTTTTCCCAGCACGATGATGTCGTCGAGGTACACCAAACATGTTTGCCAGTGCAATCCTTTTAGTATCTGGTCCATAAGTCTCTCAAAAGTAGCTGGAGCATTGCATAGCCCGAAGGGCATTACCGTAAATTGCCAAAGCCCTTCTCCAACGCTGAAGGCCGTCTTTTCTTTATCTTCATCCTTTACCTCCACTTGCCAGTAGCCGCTTTTCAAGTCCAGTGTGGAAAACCATTTCGTGCTTGATAACGAGTCCAGAGTATCGTCGATTCTTGGCAATGGATAACTATCCTTCTTCGTTACGTCGTTCAATTTCCGGTAATCCACACAGAACCTCATTTTTCCATCCTTCTTTTTCACTAGTACTACCGGTGAGCTCCATTGACTAGCTGATGGTTCGATCACGCCGCTGTCACTCATTTCCTGTATAATTTATCTTACTACTTGGCGTTTGGCCAATGGAATACTACGAGGAGTTTGGCAGATTGGTCTTGCATCACCAGTATCAATTTGATGCTTCACAACTTTGGTCCGACCTGGTTTGGAACCATCCTTGTCAAATATGCTCGAGTACTTTCGAAGTTCCTTTACCTTTTTCTGATGATCTTTTTCGAGGCCTGCCGTCCACGACATGATATCATCTGAAAGATTAATCTTGATGGTGGAATCATTTTCCTGAAGCTGTTCACAATTGATAACTACCTCGATCTCTTGGCATTGTCCCAACATTGCTCCTTTGGAAAGTTTAATCGGCGATTTGAACTCATTAAGTACTCTTACCGGTACACGTCCATCTTGTTTTGTCATGGCCAGGGTTTTTCCTACTAATATGTTCGTCCTTGATTTGTTTGCTGCCTCGACAACTCACAACTTGTTTGTCCCATAATCTCCATCAATCTTTGCCCATATGATTGCTTCCGACTTCGGTGGAATTTGTTGGCTCTCCTCCACAAGCACTCGCTTACTAACGTATTTGTTTTCGTAACCAAAATTTAATGGCACATCCATGTTCTGGTAATTCATAATCCTGTTTTGCATGTCGATCCTGATGCCTTGCTCGATTAAGAAGTCCACACCAACTATGATTTCGTCAACAATATCTGCTACTATAAAACTGTGTAGAACGGCCACGTTCCCAATTGCGATTTCACATGTTACTTCTCCTAGGACATGGGTGTCCTCACCAGTGGCCGTACGTAACTTTGCTCCATGCAATGGTCTCACCTCCTTGTTGACTAAATCAGATCGAATTATGGAATGCGATGCGCCTGTATCCACAGTTAGTAAGTGCTCTTTTCCATCAACATATGCAACAACAGTAACATTACTAGCTTTCCTTCCGATCTGTGAGACAGAGATTATGGGGCATTCAGTTGCGGGAGCCAGTCCACGCCCCTTTAGGCTGGCTTGATTTAGTTTAACGACTGATTTGATTGGGAGGTTTGCTCATCTCCTTCAGCTTTGCGTTTTCGTCCACTTGAATTGCTGGGGTTACTGGAGCCAGTGCCGCAATAACGTGCTATGTGACCTGGGTTTCCGCACTTAAAGCATTTAATAGCACAATCACTTTTTTTCTGTATTCAACGCTTCCAGAATTGTGTCTGCCCAGTCTGGCCGCTCTACCTCCACGCGGTGAGCTTTGTACGCCGGCTTACTTAATAGCGAGGCTGTTTACTGTGTTAGAGCATGTGATACCGTCTCAGCAAATGATCTCTTGGGATTTGCATATGTGGCTCGCTTCGTCTCCACGTCACGTATTCCATTTATAAAGCTTTGGATTTTTACCCTTTCTGTGTATTCTACAGGTGCGTCTGCGTTTGCTAGATGGGCCAACCTCTCGATATCCGATGCAAATTCCTGCAATGTCTCATTAGCCTTCTGAAAGCGATTCTGTAGCTCTATTTGGTATATCTGTTTTCGATGCTCGCTGCCATAGCGTCTCTCAACTGCTCTCATCAATGCCTCATAATTATTCCGTTCGCCGTCAGGAATAGTCTGCAAGATTTCAGCTGCAGGCCCTTTCAATGCCACGAATAGTGCAGCAACTTTGTCTTCCGTGCCCCAATTATTTACAGCTGCCGTCTTCTCAAACTGTAGCTTGAATACCTGGAAAGGAACAGAACCGTCAAAAGATGGGGTTTTTACCTTGGGAATACTCGTTGAAGCAGTTGGACGATTTAGCTGCAACTCTTGGATGCGACCTCTCAATGCATCTACTTCGGCCTCAATTTTGTGCTGCCGTTCTCTGAATACCTCCTGCACTTCAGTAATTTTTCCGTCTTGCATTCTTAGCTGTGATGCCATTCGTTCTTCCTGTGCCTCCAGCTGCAATGCAATTCTCGACGACCAGCAAGCCTCCTGTTCCTCTAGTTGAGCTGAAATTTAAGATGTCATGCAAGTCTTCTGTTCTTCCAGCTGAGATGCCATGCAAGTTTTCTGTCCTTCGAGCTGAGATGCCATTTTAGTCGACATCTGAGTTAATACAGCCAATATCATGTTTGTGTCGACGGTTGCTACTGGATTCGGAGACTCCTTTTTTTCTTCCATTTTTGTTGGTGCCTCCTCCACAAGATGAAAAACATGATCATCAACGTCGATTCCTTCTGCTTCCATAGCCTCTCGCAATCGTGACTGTAACTCTGATTTATTGCCTGTAGTGTTCAGTCCCCGTTGTTCCAACTCATTTTTGAGTTGCTGAATCTTTAATTCATTCAGCTTCGCCATGTCCTTGTTATCCTTAAATTCACTGGTATTTATTCAACAATACCGCTTCTGACACCAATTGTGACGAATTCGATGATTCCTTGATTATCAATCCTGGGTTCGATCACTATAAAATCGAATAAACACACGCACAGATAATGTAACTAATAGCTAGTTTTATTTACTAGTAATAAACGCAAAACAATTTTAAGAGTTACAGTAGTTCACTATTGAACGCTTGAAAATAAACTGAACAACCTGCCTTGCTTGGTCACCGCCTTATATAGTCCAACAGGGTACTTGCCTACGCACCGAGAACTTTCTTGGTTATTCGCTTTTCGTGTTCTGGAAGGGTCGGTGTTATTTATTGGAATCTCCTCTTTGCATCGTATTCGCAAACACTCGCGCCATCTCTCTTCCTCTTCCTAGTTACACGCTTGCATGCATAAGCGCAGCCATCGTTATCTCACCTGTGTTTAACTAGTGCTGGGAGTGTTATTGAGTTAGGGATGGTACATGCTTGAGAATAATCGCCACAATATGAAAAACATCACCTTACACTCTCTCAGTAATACGCCTTGGGCCAGTATCTCACTACGTTAGGGCATCTGAAATTAAAATCGTGTTTCATTACATATATTCGAACTTAAGTTTACTCTGAGTGCTGGGCGTTAAATAATAAAATTTTTAATTGACTTATTTATTAATTAAGAAATTAGCTGCAATTGAATTAATTCATTAGATTAATTTAATTGTAACTTTTAACAAATTAGATTCAAAATTGATAATTTTAGAAGTTGCAACTAACAATTAATTGTTAATTTTTTAATTATTAATTGTTTTAACAAATATAATTTGCCCAACACTCCCTACAAAGAAACGATTGTTCCGGCAATATGGGATCTGGCTAGATATCATTTACTTAACAAGGTAAAAACAAATTGCTTAAGTTTGCATCATCGTACATGAGGACTGAACACTTAAAACCGTGATGCATATTCATGAAATGTATAAAGCCTTCGACACAGCCGAAGACAGTGCTTTCTTTACAGGTTTTGGTAATTGTTTCCTTTAGGTGACAACTGCTAAAACACGCCCAAAAATGTCGGGAGAGCTATCAAAAGACGCGGTTTGACCTCGGTAACAATAATCCGGAAGCGGATTTAAAATTTTTTGTTTCAGTGAAAAGTTATTCGCAAAAAAACCCAAAAATTACCCAGGTCCATCCAAAATAGGGGCTTGATCCAAGGTATTTATGTGCAGAACCTTTCTGCGTAGGCGGCCTTCGGCCTCGCTTCAAAAATATAACCCTTAGGCAATTGCAAACGAAATTCAAACAGCTGCTTTCATAAATTGAATTAATCGTCAAAATCGAAATAAATTTTTTTTTTGTTTTGGTCAAAAATTTATATTTTATTAAAAAACAAGGTAAGTACTATAATTTTATACCATTTTCAACATAATATAAATATTCTAATACATTTTAACGTAGCGCGCAACTTTGGTATCAGATGCAGTTAAGGGGCTATTGCTCAGATTCAAGATTTTAGGGCGGTTTGCAGTCAACCCAAAAGTATGGATTTAGCCTCAAAATTTTGAAGTGCTACAACAGGGTTGACGTCACCCTAAGTCTATATTCTCACGGCCACCGATTCAAATCGGTCCGCACTCCCAACAAATGGGCAGTAATGTTGGTTTATATCGGTTGACGCTCATTACATGAGTTTACTTTTTTCGACCGACAAAATCGAGTGGCAGTGGAAGCGTTACCAAAGCGTCAAGGACGATTGAGCCCGACGAGATGATGGTAATCTGTGGACGGGGACGCATGCTGATCCACAGTTTGGAGTTTATGGTGTGTCCAGGTTATTTGGCGTGGAAGGTTGCCAGAGTTATTTTATTTTATTTAATTCTTTTAATATAATTTCATTTTATTTCGGTGCGTTTCATTCCAGTTCACTTCTCTTATTTAATTATATTTATTATTTTATTCTATTTTATTTTCTTGCACGTCATTTCTTTTAATTTTGATCTGTTTTGTCTTCATTCTTTGTTTATAAATATATAACTTAACTAATGTTTCTATAAATATATTATTTATTGAATAAATTATATAAATATGTGAAATGAATGCAGATAATTTTTAGAAATTTATTGGAGTTTTCTTGGGTATTCTAAAAAGTTGTATAAATATAGCAGTCAGCTGGATGGCAGCCCTGGTAATGACTACAAGTATGCAGCATTTGATGTGCTGTCAGGTTTGTTTTGGGAAACTTTTTAGTTAGAGAAGTGCAGATATGTTACTTTTTAATGGCGTTTCTAACTTAGTGCGAAGGCGAGGGGTAATCACATGTACACGCCATGTGCAAGGGGAAAGTGGGTAATATTTTCACGCCGCCCATACAAAACTATCCACTTTTTTATCTTCATTTGTGGATAGCGCGACCTATGTTTTATCCACTTTTTTATCTGCGTATGGTTGGTAGGGATCGCTTGTACCTATGAGCATGCATTCACGTTTTGTATGCATGTATGTATGTTTGCGTGTACAAATGTGTGCATAAGCTACCCTACTAGACCCCTGCAAAAACAGTACAGGTAAAATGATGCGTAAATTTACCCGGAGCCACAGGGAAAGTTTCCGTATTGCTCCCATCACATTTGTTAAGGCATCGGTAGACTTTTTGACCGTTTCTTTTCTCAAGTTCCTGTGTGTGAGATTTTACATCTCGCTCTTTCTCATTTATTCTTTGACTAAGCTGAACATATACCTGTACTGCTCACACCGTCCCAGCTACTAGTCATATCAATAGTCATGTAACAAAATTTTTTAGTTGGAATTTAACACTTCTGTGACCGACATATAATGGGAAAAGTTACCGGAATTTTACCGACATGAATATTGCCATTTAACTTTTATATTTACGCACACTTTATATTGATTTTCAGAGCATACTTACGGAAATTTTACCAGTATTTGGCCCGTAATTTTACCTATCCCAAATTTTAATTAAACACATAAGTTTTATATAAAGTATATTTAATACAGCGTTTATAGATATATAAATAAATATAAGATTTAAACTCAAAACCAAACATTAATTAATTTTTTTAATTTTTTAGCATTTACATTAAATTATTCTATTAATTTTACCTTTTTAGTATTTTATTGTATTCATTTTATTGTTTTAGCACTTTATTATATTAACATTTGTTTTATTTTATCGTTTTATTTTGAATAATTGTTTATTTGTGAATAATTGAGCACCAAAAACTTCGGTCGAATAAAAAAAATACTTACGACAGCTTCCTCGTACGTTTGATCTTGGAGCTTCCGCTCCAAATCGTACGCCACAGCAATGGATGAAAGTGGAAACATTTCTGCCAGTTCATTTTGAAGTTCATCGTCACTTTCACCACTTATACGGCAAACCAATTTGTGTATTTTTTTTTTTGTGAAAACCTTTGTTTCCCTTTAGGCTAATATTTCCGACTTTTCGATCATCTAAAAAGACGCAGTACATATACATATGAATTACTATCGCTTAGATAAAAAAGGATTTTGGCAAATCGGGTTTTGAGGTCGCATTGCTTGCTGAAAATGAATTGCAACATATCCATTACATCTGTAATAATATAAGTGCATTTAGATTATAATTTACTTTTACTAATCTTTCATAAGTTACCTTTGCTATTAACCACTGGTGAACTATTTATTGACATAGTTTCTAATTCTTCAGCCGCGTTGAAATTAGACGCCAGCTTGACCCCTTTTCTAATTGGCAATGGCGTGCTGGATGATGTGCTGGTTGTGTTGTAGAATCTCGACGTAGAAGGCCCCGAGTTTCCAAAAACTCCTTTTTTAATATCGTCCTTCTCCATTCTTTTTTACGAAGTTAAAATTAAGAATAAACAATTTTAATTAGTAGTATAAATGTTATTTTATGTAAAGAAATTTTGTTATAAAAACTAGTTTGAAAAATCATGAAAGAGGTGGTGAAGGATCGGAATTAAGATAAAATTATGGGAATAAAGGAACTGCAAAATATTTGTACTCGATAGAATTTTGTATACCTATTATTGCTACGCACACAAGGTATATTAACTTTAGTCGCCTTACGGCAGTACGTAACGGCATAAACGGATCGAGATAGATATTGGCTTATATATATCAAAATGTTCAGGACGAAAAGAGAAATTGATTAAGTCCGTCCGTCCGTCTGTGAACACGATAACTTGAGTAAATTTTGAGATATCTTTATGAAATTTGGCATGCGGGTTCCTTGGCATTCATCTCCGAGCGCTATTTGAAATGGCGGAAATCGGATGATAGCCACGCCCACTTTTTATATAGAATATTTTCGAAAACACAAAAAAAGTGATTATTCAGTCATAATACACCTATAAGGATAAAATTTGGTAAATACATTGAGATTGAGGCATAAAATAAAATTTTTAAGAAATTTTTGAAAATGGGAGTGGCACCGCCCACTTTTTATTAAGTCAAACTTAGAAATAATATTAATCATAAATCAAAAACCGTTCAAGATATCGAACGGAAATTCCGCACGCAGGTTTCTAGGTATGTAGGAATATTCCAGGAAAACATGGGCGGGATCGGTTAAGGTCTACGCCCACTTTTATATGAAAGATTTTGAAGACGATCGTAGATATATTAAATAGGCAATAACTTTTGCGTAAAATAGCTTTACATCATTTATATTTCACTTTTAAAGTTTCCGTAAACAAAGAATTCCAAAATCTTAAGATTTTCTAAAATGGGCGTGGCCCCGCCAAATTTTATAGTGATTTGTCGAAACGAAATTTGGGGATAGTGTTCTATATATAAAGATAACTGTTTGCTGTAAAAATGGGCGAAATCGGTTAATGTCCACGCCCAGCTTTTTAACATAGTTCTGAACAATTTTTTTGTAAAATTTAGAAAGGGATATTTCTATAAGTAAGCAAGTTAGATCAATCAGATTTTGCACACATAATAAGCTTTTTAAGAAAAACTCGGCCGCAAAAATTTTTATCAATTTTGAAGAAGTAGGCGTGGCGCCGCCGACTTTTCAGCATAAAATTTCTGCTATTTTCAAAGGCAGTCGCTTATAATTCAATCTTGATATTTCAATGCAAATTGGTCAACTGCTTTTCAGTAGTATGTATCATACTCCTGCCAAAAATTAACCAAATCGGGAAACATACAAGCAAAATATTTCGGCACGTAGTTAATAGCCCACTGCAATAGCGAAGTTATATATCTTTTTTGATATTCATACCTTTCATAAACATTAAATGTATGTAAGTATGAGAACAAGAAGAGAAAAGTTCACTAAAATGATCAGCACGATGAGCGGAGTCGATTTAGCCATGCCCGTCTCTTCGTCCGTCTGTCTGTCTGTCTGTCTGTCCGTCTGTCTATTTGAACGCAAACTAGTCTCTCAGTTTTACAAAAGAATGCTGAAATTCGTTGTTGGCTTTCGCCATTTTATAATATACTAGCAAACCCGCTATACTTTGTTTTGACGTTTTGATATATAGAACACATCTATATATAAAATGTCATTAACTTGAACCAAATAAACTCCTAACTATACCGAACTGCAGCTTTATATAACCTGGGGCTTTTCCAAAAGCTATATACAGACTTTGTCGTGCCCAGCGAACTCCTGAACCTGTCGTGAAAGTTCAAGAGCAAAACAACACAAAATATGTGGGCTTGGCACCGCCCATTTTCCCAAAATTATGTAGATATTGACTAAGTGACACACATATCCAAATTTTATTAACTTAGACCAAAAAAGTTCGGGGTTATGACGAATCAAAACTTTACATAGCCTGGGGGCGTGGCTCCGCCTACTTTTCCTAAACTACATATTGTCTATGCTGTACCCAGTGAACCCAAGTATATATTGTGAAAATGTCATAAAGATCGGTTGAGTTCTTTGGCGCCTATAAAAGACACATTTTTTATATCTATTTTTGTTACGCACACAAGGTATATTACTTCATTCTTCTTCTTCTTTAAATGGTCATCTAACCGCCTGGGCGATTTTGACCGTCCAACATAGCTCGCCAGTCGTTTCTTCGTTGCGCCAACTGGCGCCAATTGGAAACACCGCGGGATCGCAAATCGGTCTCCACTTGGTCCTTTCATCGGAGTGGTGGTCTCCCTCTTCCTCTGCTTCCACCGGCGGGTGCCGATAAGAATACCTTCTGGGCTGGAGCATCTTCGCTCATTCACACTACGTGGCCTAGCCAGCGAAGCCGCTGTGTTTTAATTCGCTGAACTATGTCGGCGTCTGCGTAAAGTTCATACAGCTCATCATTAAATCTTCTTCGGTACTCGCCGTCGCCAACGCGTAGAGGTCCACAAATCTTTCGAAGAACCTTTCTCTCGAATACTCCCAGAGCCGCCTCATCAGATGTTGTTAGTGTCCACGCTTCTGCACCATATAGCAGGACGGGTGCGATGAGTGACTTGTAGAGTGTTATTTTCGTTCGTCGAGAAAAGACTTTACTTTTCAATTGCCTACTCAGTCCGAAGTAGCATTTGTTTGCAAGAGTAATTCTTCGTCGGTTTTCTAGGCTAACATTATTGTTGGTGTTAATGCTGGTTCCCAGGTAAACGAAGTCCTTTACTATTTCGAAATTATTGCTGCCAACAGTGGCTTGGTTGCCAAGGCGCGAATGCGCTGACTCTTTGCATGATGACAGAAGGTACCCTCGTTCACCACCAATCCCATTTTCTCAGCTTCTTTTTCTAATTTAGAGTAAGCAGAAGTTACGGCGCGGTTGTTAAGGCCAATGATATCAATATCGTCAGCATATTACTTCATTCGGCATAAACAAATCGAGATATATATATATATTAATGTGTTTCAAAACGTTCAGGATGAAAAGTAAAATATCCGGGCAAGTAGTTAATACCCCACTGCAAAAGCGAAGTTGTATATCTTTTTTGATATTCATACCTTTCATGAACATGAAATGTTTGTACGTATACTGAAATGATCAGGAGGATGAGCTGAGTCGATGTAGCCATGTTCGTCTCTCGATACGTGTATCTGTCTTTCCGTCTGTCTATTGGAAAGCAAATACGAACTGAAAGTATTAAAATAGACCTGCGTAAATCGGGATGACATAATAGATCACTACTAGGTATATAGTGTTCGGTTCCACCCGAACTTAGACTTCCTTACTTGTTTTTTTAATGTTGAGAAAGTGTAGTATACTCCCTTCTACCATATAGTCTCTATCTCCTGCTTGCATGAATGAGTGTAGTGAGTATCTCTGTTGTTTTAATTACTGGTGGGAGTCTTATTGAGTTAGGGATGGTACGTAGTTTACAAGATTCTGATAAATACTCAATGGTTGGAAATAGAGGCACAGAGACTCCCATATTGAATATCCTTGTCACAAATTTAGACCATTTCCTATTTTTCTGATCTCGTTTGGATTTGTGTGTTGCTCTTCACATTCGATCCAAAACGTAGCCTGTAAACATTCCTGCAAACCATTTCTTCAGGATTTGGTTTCACTCTAACGCACAGTGTACTGTACTTCATCCACTAAGTTGCGTTGCTTCCGCGGAATGTGATCACCAGATTTTCGTCTTTTATCCTTAGCACACTGCGCACACTTAGTAATCCATTCCCTTATATTTATACGCCGCTTTACCTATTCCAATGGAAAGGGAATAAAGCCTTGTCCCTTCCATCGAGACAACTATGCGACGCTTTGATAATATCCGGAACTCTTGTTTGGGGTAAGGTGCTATATGATTCTCGCCATCTTCACCTTCCCATAACCGATGCAAACAAGCAGATATTAGCTTTAAGCTGCTCCATTTTGCCCAGTATGCTTGTGCAATTAAGACTCTCTCTGATCATCTCTCCTCCGTTTGTTGTTGTTTTTGTAACGACAAAAACACTCCCCCAAGGTGTTGAGGAGTGCTGTCGGACTGGCAGTCCTTGGCTGGATATGAAATAAATAAACAAAAATACCTCCTTTCGCAAGGAGAGGTGAGAGGCATCATTACCGTAGATCAACCATCGAGTTGCACGTCATTACCTTTGTGCATATTAGCCGCCTCTTACGACCAGTATGCCTACCTCGGGCTATTTCTATAAGTAAGCAAGTTAGATCAATCAGATTTTGCACACATAATAAGCTTTTAAAGAAAAACTCGGCCGCAAAAATGTTTATCAATTTTGAAGAAGTAGGCGTGGCGCCGCCGACTTTTCAGCATAAAATTTCTGCTATTTTCAAAGGCAGTCGCTTATAATTCAATCTTGATATTTCAATGCAAATTGGTCAGCTCCTGCCAAAAATTAACCAAATCGGGAAACATACAAGCAAAATATTTCGGCACGTAGTTAATAGCCCACTGCAATAGCGAAGTTATATATCTTTTTTGATATTCATACCTTTCATAAACATTAAATGTATGTAAGTATGAGAACAAGAAGAGAAAAGTTCACTAAAATGATCAGCACGATGAGCGGAGTCGATTTAGCCATGCCCGTCTCTTCGTCCGTCTGTCTGTCTGTCTGTCTGTCCGTCTGTCTATTTGAACGCAAACTAGTCTCTCAGTTTTACAAAAGAATGCTGAAATTCGTTGTTGGCTTTCGCCATTTTATAATATACTAGCAAACCCGCTATACTTTGTTTTGACGTTTTGATATATAGAACACATCTATATATAAAATGTCATTAACTTGAACCAAATAAACTCCTAACTATACCGAACTGCAGCTTTATATAACCTGGGGCTTTTCCAAAAGCTATATACAGACTTTGTCGTGCCCAGCGAACTCCTGAACCTGTCGTGAAAGTTCAAGAGCAAAACAACACAAAATATGTGGGCTTGGCACCGCCCATTTTCCCAAAATTATGTAGATATTGACTAAGTGACACACATATCCAAATTTTATTAACTTAGACCAAAAAAGTTCGGGGTTATGACGAATCAAAACTTTACATAGCCTGGGGGCGTGGCTCCGCCTACTTTTCCTAAACTACATATTGTCTATGCTGTACCCAGTGAACCCAAGTATATATTGTGAAAATGTCATAAAGATCGGTTGAGTTCTTTGGCGCCTATAAAAGACACATTTTTTATATCTATTTTTGTTACGCACACAAGGTATATTACTTCATTCTTCTTCTTCTTTAAATGGTCATCTAACCGCCTGGGCGATTTTGACCGTCCAACATAGCTCGCCAGTCGTTTCTTCGTTGCGCCAACTGGCGCCAATTGGAAACACCGCGGGATCGCAAATCGGTCTCCACTTGGTCCTTTCATCGGAGTGGTGGTCTCCCTCTTCCTCTGCTTCCACCGGCGGGTGCCGATAAGAATACCTTCTGGGCTGGAGCATCTTCGCTCATTCACACTACGTGGCCTAGCCAGCGAAGCCGCTGTGTTTTAATTCGCTGAACTATGTCGGCGTCTGCGTAAAGTTCATACAGCTCATCATTAAATCTTCTTCGGTACTCGCCGTCGCCAACGCGTAGAGGTCCACAAATCTTTCGAAGAACCTTTCTCTCGAATACTCCCAGAGCCGCCTCATCAGATGTTGTTAGTGTCCACGCTTCTGCACCATATAGCAGGACGGGTGCGATGAGTGACTTGTAGAGTGTTATTTTCGTTCGTCGAGAAAGGACTTTACTTTTCAATTGCCTACTCAGTCCGAAGTAGAATTTGTTTGCAAGAGTAATTCTTCGTCGGTTTTCTAGGCTAACATTATTGTTGGTGTTAATGCTGGTTCCCAGGTAAACGAAGTCCTTTACTATTTCGAAATTATTGCTGCCAACAGTGGCTTGGTTGCCAAGGCGCGAATGCGCTGACTCTTTGCATGATGACAGAAGGTACCCTCGTTCACCACCAATCCCATTTTCTCAGCTTCTTTTTCTAATTTAGAGTAAGCAGAAGTTACGGCGCGGTTGTTAAGGCCAATGATATCAATATCGTCAGCATATTACTTCATTCGGCATAAACAAATCGAGATATATATATATTAATGTGTTTCAAAACGTTCAGGATGAAAAGTAAAATATCCGGGCAAGTAGTTAATACCCCACTGCAAAAGCGAAGTTGTATATCTTTTTTGATATTCATACCTTTCATGAACATGAAATGTTTGTACGTATACTGAAATGATCAGGAGGATGAGCTGAGTCGATGTAGCCATGTTCGTCTCTCGATACGTGTATCTGTCTTTCCGTCTGTCTATTTGAAAGCAAATACGAACTGAAAGTATTAAAATAGACCTGCGTAAATCGGGATGACATAATAGATCACTACTAGGTATATAGTGTTCGGTTCCACCCGAACTTAGACTTCCTTACTTGTTTTTTTTAATGTTGAGAAAGTGTAGTATACTCCCTTCTACCATATAGTCTCTATCTCCTGCTTGCATGAATGAGTGTAGTGAGTATCTCTGTTGTTTTAATTACTGGTGGGAGTCTTATTGAGTTAGGGATGGTACGTAGTTTACAAGATTCTGATAAATACTCAATGGTTGGAAATAGAGGCACAGAGACTCCCATATTGAATATCCTTGTCACAAATTTAGACCATTTCCTATTTTTCTGATCTCGTTTGGATTTGTGTGTTGCTCTTCACATTCGATCCAAAACGTAGCCTGTAAACATTCCTGCAAACCATTTCTTCAGGATTTGGTTTCACTCTAACGCACAGTGTACTGTACTTCATCCACTAAGTTGCGTTGCTTCCGCGGAATGTGATCACCAGATTTTCGTCTTTTATCCTTAGCACACTGCGCACACTTAGTAATCCATTCCCTTATATTTATACGCCGCTTTACCTATTCCAATGGAAAGGGAATAAAGCCTTGTCCCTTCCATCGAGACAACTATGCGACGCTTTGATAATATCCGGAACTCTTGTTTGGGGTAAGGTGCTATATTATTCTCGCCATCTTCACCTTCCCATAACCGATGCAAACAAGCAGATATTAGCTTTAAGCTGCTCCATTTTGCCCAGTATGCTTGTGCAATTAAGACTCTCTCTGATCATCTCTCCTCCGTTTGTTGTTGTTTTTGTAACGACAAAAACACTCCCCCAAGGTGTTGAGGAGTGCTGTCGGACTGGCAGTCCTTGGCTGGATATGAAATAAATAAACAAAAATACCTCCTTTCGCAAGGAGAGGTGAGAGGCATCATTACCGTAGATCAACCATCGAGTTGCACGTCATTACCTTTGTGCATATTAGCCGCCTCTTACGACCAGTATGCCTACCTCGGGCATATTCTATACCCCTAACCCGCAGGGGGGCATCTCTCCTCCTCTTGGTTGTTTGTTGTCCTTCAGTCTTTTCAACACATGTGCCAAATCCGGATCTTATTTTTGATATTTCCGATCCTTTTCAGGACACAACTGTCCATCAAATAAATTGATCCTGGAGCTACCTCTATCTTGGGAGGCTTCGGCTGCTTAGCCTCTAAAATCACTCCCTTACTGCAATAGCCAAAGGTAACAGGTATTTCTTAGTCGTTGTAAGTCATAATCCTTTTCGCCACGTTAATGTGAATTAAGGCGCTGGGCGGCGCCAATTTTTTGCGTTGATACCTTGAAGCCAGCGCCATAGCCGGTATCAGCGCAGTGCGTTAACGCAACTGCGTTAAGTGCTTTTTGGCGAAATGATACCATATTGCTAGGGGCGCAGTTTATAAGACATCACCGAAAACTAATAGAAAGCGTTTGGAGGGGGTATCTAGAGACACGTATTCATGCCAAGATAAAGAATCCGAAGGCGGAGTCTAACTTTTTTTACCCGTTTAAAAGTAATGAACCAAAGGCAAATTATTCAACCTTTTTTTGTTAATAACTTTTAAATTGTTTCAAATCTTAATTTTCCGCACTCGGATTGTGATTTCTGAAACCGTAACGCGTCTTTGGGTATACCTCTCAGCATTTTTGGTAGCGCCTTGGTAGCTGTAGCGCGGATGTTGGCGTCACTGGCGCTGATACCATTATTTGTTATACCATAACGCCATGACGCCAGCAGCGCCAGAAACACCTTCATCTCAATGTTGCCAGTTGCGCCACTTCAGTGCAGCGAGACCAGAGTAAAACATAAAATCAATGGTGCCGGCACCGCCAGATACAAGAGACTTACAAAACAGCGATTGGCAACACTTTAACTTAACAGCGCCAGTAGCGCCACTCCAGTACAACGGTGTTTCGTAGTAGTTTAGTGTCTTTGGCGCTGCTGGCTTCATGGCGTTATGGTATCACAAATAAAGGCATAGCATATCTCTACTAGTAGCGCAACTAACAGCTGATTGCTAAAAACGCATATAAACACACGCACAGTTCTCGACACATTATTTGAAGAAGATTTTTTAAGCAAAATATTAAAAAGGCATAAACCTAGCATATTTTTGAATATATAATCTTTATAACATCTTATTTGTTGTTACAAGAAGAAATTTTTATATGTTAATAAAGTTTCTTGTAATTATTTTAACTTTAAATTAAAGTTTAGGTCCTTTTTATTTAAAGCATTTTAGTGAATTTAAACACAACCATGTTCATATACCTTTTGGCATTGCGTTTTGTTGATATTCGTAGTTGCTATGTCATTGTTTCCCAATACGTAAACAAAGTTGTGGCAAGCAGAGATTTTTTAATTGCAAAATTTTAATTTGTTTATTTAGTGAAGTATTTATTACACAATTATGTTGTGTGTAAATATATGCAAAAGTAACTCGAGTCAGCACAAAATATAACAAATTCATCCTCAACCTTTTAATAGCAGATATTGTACCATCTGCCATCAAGGAAAATGAAGTAAATAATTGCTTTGGTGAGTAGAAAATTCGGTAATTATTTTCTTTAGAACGTCACGTCCAAATGTCGGGAGGGGTATCAAACGATGCGTTTTGACCCCGGTATCAATAATCCGAAAGTGGAAACTCGGTTTTATCTTTCTGTCAAGAGTTAATTGCAATTAAAGTTGACAATTTTCTGTCATTTTCATTTGGTTGTTGTAATCACACATAATGGGTGTTACAAAATGTGCAAAATTGTGTTCCGCGCAGGAATACTCGGGATCGCGTAGCCAGTGTTGGATCGGCTAAGGGTTATTTTTTTGAAGCACGGCCGCAGGAAGGTGTTCTGCACAAAAATGCCTTGGATCACCCCCCCTATTTGGGATCAGAACCGGGTCTTCCTTTGGTTTTTTGGCAATTACTTTTCACTGAAACAATTGAATTTCCTCTTTGGCAATGCGGAGGAGGTGGAGAATGCTTAACTTAATGGATGTGCTAATGCAGAGGCATATGTGCGGCGATAGTAAAATTGACTACAGTACACCCTTGTTTATATATATATTTTTAAATTTTATATGAATTACATACAATTTTTATTCCAGACCGGTGGGTGAAGGCCTATCTCCCTGTTTTGGAAAAATAAATAAGGTTTATTGTTAATATTGCTTTTCCACACAAGGAAACAAATACCCAAATGCAAATACCACACCTAAAAACAGCAGTATTTTTATACCCAGCGTGGCACCGCCCGCATATAAATGAAGAAAATTTCAAATTTCAGCTATTATTAGCTTCAGAACCGCGTTAAATAAAATTACGAAACATGGTACGAGGTATACTATCTACGATTTTCAAAACTATACATAACCTATGCTGGAACCAGTAAATCCAGGAATCTACTGTGAAAATTTCCTAAAGATCGAGTACCTTGGACGCCTATACAAGATTAAATAGCATGGGGTTGTGGCACCGCCCTTTTTTTCAAAACTATATACAGGGTGGCTAATGAAAGCCGCTACCAAAAAAAAATTAAATAACTTTTTTTCTATTTAATGAATCTGGTTTTTTTTTTATTTTGCAGAATTGACTTTTACATTTAACAAAAATGGATAACTGGGACACTGAAACAAGAATTTGGATTGTCCGCCGCTATCACGCACTGGAGTCCGTAGTTTCGGTTCAAAGAGAGTATAGGCGCACGTTTGGCGGCAATCCTCCGAGCAGATGGACCATAATAAGACTTGTAAACAATTTTGCCGAGCATGGGACAGTCAACAGAAGACCTTACCATCGAAACCCTTCAGTTCGAACGGAGGAAACAATCGCTGCTGTAGCTGCTGCCATACAAAACAATCCACGTGTTTCGACAAGAAGCTTATCTGCTCAAATGGGTGTAAGCAGACAGTCATTACAGTCAATTATGCACAAAGATTTGGACTTATTCCCATATAAAATTCAAATGGCCAACAAACTGAACGCTGCAGACTTGCCGATTCGCTTGGAATTTTGCCAGAAGATGCTTCAAATGGTGGAAGAGGATGGAAACATGTTGAACTGTCTTTTCATGTCTGACGAGGCCCATTTCGATTTAAACGGCAACATAAACAAACAAAATTGTCGAATATGGAGTGCTTCCAACCCACAGATACTCCATGAGACGGAATTGCATCCACTTCGTGTCACAGTGTGGTGTGCAGTTTCATCACGCTGCATTGTCGGGCCCTACTTCGGTCACACCGTTACGGTCACACCGTTACGGTTACTGGAGACCGTTACTTGAGCATGTTGAGAGAGTTTTTCTATCCAGAATTACGCGAATGAGAATTTCTTTCAACTCTGTGTGGTTTCAGCAAGATGGTGCAGCTCCTCATATAGCCCAACCTGTTATGACAGAATTGCGACGAAAATTTCCCAATAAGCTGATATCCAGAAACTCCACATGCCGTTGGCCACCCAGGTCGCCTAACCTTACTGCACCTGACTTTTTCTTGTGGGGTCATTGCAAACAGGAAGTCTTCAAAGCAAAACCAACAAATTTGAATGAACTAAGGCAATCCATTCGAGAAACAATTGCGGCTATTCCTGTCTCAACTCTCCAAGCAGTAATGAACAACTTTTTGGTAAGATGCCGCACATGCATCGACGAGCAGGGGGGGCATTTAAATTCCATTATTTTTAAAACTAATTAAGCTATATTTAATAAAATTTAATGAGCTTTAACATGAATAAAAGAAAAATGAATTCCATACACTGAAAAAAAAATTATTTGAGTTTCTTAATGTAGCAAAATTCATCAGCCACCCTGTATAGCCTGTACAGTAACCAGTGAACCCAAGAATCTACTGTAAATTTCATAAAGATCGGTTAAGTACTTTGGACGTCAGAAACACATTCATTTCTATTTATGAGATTGCCCACATGTGTAGTGGCGCTTGTAGCTAAATTATCATTTTCATGCCCCATATCATACTGTTAGTACCTTGTCAGGCAAACCTTCGTTAATAGAGGACTTAATAACCAATAATTCTCCAATTAACATTTTTCAGATTTTTTTTTATAAAAAGTAGTCATACCTAAATGGACACCCTAAAATAGAATACTAATTATTTTGCATCATAGTTATAAAAATAAGGTATATTTATACGTATTCGATTATATTTACGTTATCGCTCTAATACAATATATATATATTTATATATTTGTTAATATATTTTGCATTTTTTTACTTATTTTATTTCATATTATAAGTGGACTTGTCTTTGTATACTTTTCGAATTTAGTTTATATCGTAAATTCGAACTTCCGGTTTTGCCCTTTGCTAAGTTAGAACGTTAGACATTTGCTGTAAACAATAAGATTGATTACACTGACATTTATCCTATTACCCTTTTTGATCTTTAAGAGAATCACGCCATCAGCAATGATTATGCAAAAAAATGGCAAAATTCCGTAATTTTACGGCTATGCTGAGCTGAGAATTGCGATGCTTCGGCTCTTTTGATTTCTGACTTCACACAGTCAAGATCGTGCTCTTTGATTTTTCACTTCGGACCGTGAATATCGCCTAGTTTTAATTTTCAAGTCTTAAACCGTTTTTAAGAAGAAAAAAGTAATTCTTCTTTTAGTTTTACGAAAATGTTAATCGTTTAGAGTCGCAAACACCTTTACAATAATCGCGTTCTAATAAGGAAATTCGTCAAGTATTTAAAATTTCTAAATAATGAAAATTAATTCTGAAATCATAAAAATTGGGAAAGTTCCCAAAGTTCAGCGAGCAGCTTCATCATCATCTCCTGGAGACGATTTACTGCAAATCTGGCAGTATTTTCCTCATCTCCATCCTCATGCAGCATATGGGCAGAAGAACCAGCATTTAGGGCCGGTTTCACCAGCTCGACTAACCTAAATGTCAGTAATGCTCCTAATTTGTTTTGTACAATGTCCCAGCTGAAAAATTCGTCAAGCATGACTTTACCGGCGCATGCGTCGATGCATGTGAATGCTTGTTATCTAGCATGCAACCATTACAAAACTATCGTTTTTAATTAAGCGCTGAATTTAGTACCTTCCAACTAAAGAGAAATGGGTGTAAGATCAATACATTCCTTCGTGTATGGCCATACATGCCCATTTCGCGCTGGGGTATTGGGATGCGCAGAGTTGTCTGGTATGAAAAAATACTGCTATGCATAAAACAGCTGATCGGGTTGTTGTGCTCAAAATTATTTAAGTCGCTTAGTTGGTGAAACCCAAAATTAAGTTAGTCTCGAATCTGTGCTAACTTAAGTCACGACTTAGTTTTAGTCTTAGTCGCGTTGGTGAAACCGGCCCTTAGTGTTTGAGTTTTTGTAGTGGAGACAGTCGGAAAATGTCTTCTTCTTTAAATGGTTATCTAACCGCCTGGGCGATTTTGACCATCCAACATAGCTCGCCAGTCGTTTCTTCGTTGCGCCAACTGGCGCCAATTGGAAACACCGCGGGATCGCAAAGCGGTCTCCACTTGGTCCTTCCATCGTAGTGGTGGTCTCCCTCTTCCTCTGCTTCCACCGGCGGGTGCCGATAAGAATCCCTTCTGGGCTGGAGCATCTTCGCTCATTCGCACTACGTGGCCTAGCCAGCGAAGCCGCTGTGTTTTAATTCGCTGAACTATGTCGGCGTCTGCGTAAAGTTCATACAGCTCATCATTAAATCTTCTTCGGTACTCGCCGTCGCCAACGCGTAGAGGTCCACAAATCTTTCATCAGATGTTGTTAGTGTCCACGCTTCTGCACCATATAGCAGGACGGGTGCGATGAGTGACTTGTAGAGTGTTATTTTCGTTCGTCGAGAGAGGACTTTACTTTTCAATTGCCGAAGTAGCATTTGTTTGCAAGAGTAATTCTTAGTCGGATTTCTAGGCTAGCATTATTGTTGTCTCCCAGGGAAACGAAGTCCTTTGGCGTGGTTGCCAAGGCGCGAATGCGCTGACTCTTTGCATGATGACAGAAGATACTTCGTTTTGCCCTCGTTCACCACCAATCCCATTTTCTCCGCTTCTTTTTCTAATTTGGAGTAAGCAGAAGTTACGGCGCGGTTGTTAAGGCCAATGATATCAATATCGTCAGCATATGCCAACAGTTGCACGCTTTTATAAAATATTGTTCCAGCGCGGTTAAGTTCTGCAGCTTGTATTAAAACCTGTCTAAAACCTCGTTTAGTTTCGAACGGCTCGGAGAGGTACTTCCCAATTCTGACCGAGCTGGTGGTGTTGCTCAAGGTCATTTTGGATAGCCGTATAAGTTTTGCGGGGAAACCAAATTCAGACATAGCGGCATATAGGCAGCTCCTTTTCGTGCTATAGAAAGCGCCTTTAAAATCAACAAAGAGATGATGCGTGTCGATTATTTTTTCACGGGTTTTTTCCAAGATTTGGCGTATTGTAAAAATCTGGTCGATGGTAGATGTACCAGGTCTGAAGCCACACTGATAAGGTCCAATCAGTCTGTTCACATCAGGCTTCAGGTCTTTCGCACAATACGCTTGATAGGACCTTATATGCGATATTCAAAAGGCTGATTCCGCGATAGTTGGCGCAGTTTGCAGGATCGCCCTTCTTGTGGATTGGGCAGAGAACACTTAGATTCCAATCTTCAGGCATGCATTCATCCGACCAAATTCTGCATAGAAGCTGATGCATGCGCCTTACCAGCTCCTCGCCTCCGTGTTTGAATAGCTCAGCAGGCAAACCATCAGCGCCAGCTGCTTTATTGTTTTTCAATCGGGATATTGCTATTCGCAACTCATTATAGTCGGGTTGTGGAACGTCAATTCCATCATCTTCGATTGTGGGCTCGGGTTCGGCATCTTCTCTGGTATCTTGCTCAGTTTCTCCATTTAAAAGGGCAGAGAAGTGATCCCTCCATATTCTGAGTGTTCTCTGAACATCGGTCACCAGGTCGCCGTTCTCATTCTTACAGGAGTTTGCCCCGGGTTTGAAACCTTCTGTCATCCGCCGAATTTTTTGATAGAATTTTCGGGCATTATTCCCGTTGGCCAGCATCTCAAGCTCCTTTATTTCACGCTTTTCTGCCTCTTTTTTTTTCTCCCGGAAAAGCCGCCTCGCCTCCCTCTTCAACTCGCGGTAGTGTTTCACACACACTCCTCGTTGCATTCGATCTCAGCGTTGCCTTGTAGGCTTCGTCCTTTCTTTTCGTTGCAGCGCGGCACTCTTCATCAGAAAATTTAGAATCAAGAAAAGAATTATAAAAATAAAAAATATATATATACATAAGTTTTATAAAAACTATATGTAAAAGAGGCATTCATGCCTTAAAAAGTAGTTGAAAACCAAAAAAAAAATTTTAAGTAAAGTTTTAAGTTTAAGAAGAATTATGAGTTAAAACTAAAATCAAAAAAAAAAAAAGAAAGAAATGTTTAGTTTGCTCATTTTGGTGAATTATTGTATATTTACTTAAATAATAGGAGTAATTAAATATACATACGTATATACATACTTATGTATATGGTATACATACAAGGCTTAGTATTTATTTAATTTTTATTAAAAAGAGTGAATAATACAAATTCATGGGTTTAAAAATAAATTAAATAAAACCAATTAAGTTTTGGGTTTAAATAAAGTAAAAATTTCTTCAATTGTTCAAAATAAAATTTTTAATTGATTAGTGTTAAAATTAGTGAAATTTTGCATTATTAGCATTGCGAGAAATAACTGTAGAGAGAAAAAAAAAAGATTGCGTGCCACTTTTTGAACGCGATATAGATTGGTAAAATTTTCACCACACCTTAATAACTAAGCAAAGTGGTAATTAAACACGATTGAAATTAAGATTATTTGAATTTTATAAAAATCGAAAAACAACAATTGGGAATGCTAAAAACATTTTTCGATTTCCAGCATACATTATTTAGTTCCAGGTTTCATGCTGAAAGATCTTTCTTCGTTGGAGCCGAAGTGGTAAGTCGATTTTGTTTTTGTTTATTCTCTCACTTTTTTTTGGTGTTAGTGTGATTAGCGAATGAATATCTTTCTTCTTTAAATGGTCATCTAACCGCCTGGGCGATTTTGACCGTCCAACATAGCTCGCCAGTCGTTTCTTCGTTGCGCCAACTGGCGCCAATTGGAAACACCGCGGGATCACAAATCGGTCTCCACTTGGTCCTTCCATCGGAGTGGCGGTCTCCCTCTTCCTCTGCTTCCACCGGCGGGTGCCGATAAGAATACCTTCTGGGCTGGAGCATCTTCGCTCATTCGCACTACGTGGCCTAGCCAGCGAAGCCGCTGTGTTTTAATTCGCTGAACTATGTCGGCGTCCGCGTAAAGCGAATGAATATACATATTATTAATTTCTCTTTTGGTCCGTTTTTCTAACTTAGATAAAGTTAGTGTTGCCAGATTGGTATAGAAAAAAGGGTACCATTATTAATTTTCATTCCTCGTTGCTTTAATAATGTAAAGTAATACTAAATAAAGATAATAATTGTAATAAACCAACCTAGTTATTATGCGAGTGAGTTAAAATTTTATATTAAATTGTTAATGCTTGATTAGCAAACGCGCATAAGCTGAGAATTGTACAAAGGAGAACTTCTTTTTTTTTTTAGTATATAAATGGTTAGTTAACAAACTAAATAAATCAAAATAAATAAAAATTAAAATATTTTAAAAATCTTAAATTTTTTTGTATTTTAAATTTACTTTCAATAGCAATTTCCTATATTATACTATGACTATTTTTGATAAATTCAATTTGTATACCCTAGTCATACAATTCAGAAATAAGATAAAACCCAGATGAAGAAAGTAGTCAGGAAGCATTATATGGTTTATTTAATAAAAACTGTAAAATTTTAAAAAGACTCAGTAAACTTTTTATTTTATGGTTCCCATGCCTGATAGTAGCTAAGTGTGGTAAGTTTTAGGGATTTTCAGTTTTGTTTTGTTGGATTCTTTCTGGAAGTCATGGTAGGGTCGGCGATCGTTGCAACAACACCATGCAACATACTCCGTTCGGAAACCCAAGCGACATCAAGAGCCAACGTAGGTATCCCGTTTTCATTCGATTTTTTTTTTGTTTTCCTCCAGCACGTTAAGTAAAGTAATTTTTCTGTAGTAGGAAGCATGAACCGAAGGGTAGGAGCAAGAACACCACCCCGTTAGCCGACGAGCAAGAGCCGGATTAAAGACGTGCGCCCGCTCCCTACTTTTCGCATACACTGTGCTTTCTACAAAACGTTGCATGCTACACATGGTAGTAGAAAAAGTTTGAAACCTCTATAGGTCATAACTCCACAACAATTTAGCAGTTTACCATGACCACTTTTACACAGCTGGGTATTTAATGTTCGGTTCCACCCGAACTTAGGCTTCCTTACTTGTTGATAATTGTTTATGACCGCCACCGAGTGCTCAAACACGTCAAAGAATGGGTAATACTTTACATCCAACGTCAACTGTAAAAACTGAAATGAAATTATCGGTATTGATACCCAGAGAAGCGTTACTATCCCAGGAACCATAATCCGGTAGAGGAAACTCAATACTTTTAGTAATTTAAGAGTTACTGGCAAAAAACCAAAAAATTACCCACGTTCGATCCCAAATTAGGGGCCTGATCCATAGTATTTATGTACAGAACACCTTTTTGCGAAGGCGGCCTTCGGCCACGCTTTAAAAGTAACCCTTAGCCGATCCAACACTGGCTACGCGGTCCCCAGTATTTCTGCGCGGAACTTACTTTTGCACATTTTGTAACATCCGTTATGTGTGACTACAACAACCAAATGAAAATGACAGAAAATTAAAATTTCGGATTGTTGATAACGATGTCAAAGCATGTTTTTTGATACCTCTCCCGACATTTTTGGACGTGTTTTAGCAGTTGACGTTAAATAGAAAGAATTACCAAATTACATACATTTTTTATGTTATTCATGTATTTATTTTCGTATGAACTTATACCACACCAATAAATATACTATAATTTTTACTTAACCTAAGCAAAGTAAGTAATAAATCGAACACTAGCTGGCAAATTTTACATATTTAAAAATTGTATGCTCAGTTACAATTGGAGCAACATATATGTACTATTTGCAAATCTCGTACAAAGTTTAACTCCTTTTTGAATTTTAGGGTTTTGTGCGAATTGTGTCGAAGGTCCCCGACACTGATCTTTCATTCCACGCAGCCGAGTACCATTTTCCACTGCCTCCCACTCAAATTCGCAAAATGGCTGAACAATTAGATGCCAAACTAGTATAGGTAAACAATGATAAAGGTAACAGCGCCAGTAACGCCAACACCGGTATCAGCGCAATTTCGTAAAGCCGCGCAGCGTTACACATCCTTAATGTGAATGTCTATCTCAGCCAATAAATCGGCGGCAATGATGGCTTCTTATACAATATTCGTTATCAAGAAAATGTGATATGTAACTTTTCACGTCACTTCTCCCAAGACTTACTTGCTTTCACCGGTTATTATCCACAACTTCTGCAATGGTCTCACTTTCCCGCAGACCAAGTCACTGAGAATGATGGAATGTGATTCACCTCTATCCACAGCCAGTAAGTGCTCTTTTTCGTCGATGTATCCTACAGCAGTAATATTACTGGTTTTCCGTCCGAGTTGTGAGACAGAGATTATTGGGCATTCCTCTTGCTCATGTTCTGCCGATTTGCTTTTCCGCGCACTTATATTGCTAGGATTACTGGAGCCAGTACCGCAATATGTTAAGTGATTTTCCGCACTTGCGGCATTTGATGGCACCTTTATTGCTTTCCATGCAATGCTTACAGAATTGTGTCTACACAGTCTGACCGTTCTACTCCCACGCGGTGAGCTTCCTACAGCGGCTTACTCAAAAGCGAGGCTGATTCCTGCTTCTCAGCAGCCCTCTAGAAGCGATTTTGTCGTTCTAACTCTTCCTTTCGTATTTGGGAATAGTCTATGAGGTTTCCGCAGCTGGTCCTATAATACCACGATAAGATCAGCGACTGTGTCTTCAGACCCCAATTATTCAGAGCTTATTCCTGGATACTTCCTCTAAACGCATCCACCTTAGCCTCGATCTTTTTTACTTCTTTCTCCCTCAGCTTTGCAGAGATCTGCGATAATAACTGTGCTGAACTTTGTGACGACATTTCGGAAATACGCGTCTCTTGCGCTTTCAGTTGAGATAACATGTACGTTTTCTGCTCTTCCAACTTTAATGTAATTGTTTTGTCTCTCCCTTCCAGTCGAGATGTAATAAGTGTCTTCTTTTCTCCAAGCTGAGATGCTATGCAAGTCTTCTGCTCCTCTAGTTTGTCGATATCTGAGATATTTGTGAAGAAATTGACGGCAAAATATCAGCGACTATAGCATTCATGTCCAAACCACATGTTCGTCTATGCTAATGCCTTCAGCTTTCATGGCTTCTCGTAACCGTGATACTATTTTTATTTGAATTTATTACCGGTTGTGTTTAAACCCCGTTGCTCCAACTCCTTCTTGAGTTGTTGGATCTTCAATTCATTCAACTACGCCATGTCCTTCTTATTCGTGTAATGCGCCCTATTTATTTAAAAATACCTCTTCTGACACCAACTGTGACGAATTTGATGATACTTTCTGGGTTCAATCAGTATCTTATATATAAATAGACAAGATGAATGCAATGTAGAACCGTTTTCTGCTAAACTATAATTCTAAGGTATACAAATTATATATGTATAGATAAGAAATTTTGAGGTGTACTTTTATCCGTAAATAAAAAAAATTTAAAAAATCATTTTAATATAAAAAATTTTACATAAAAGTCACACCACTACACATTTACTTATTCACACTATAGACACGCTGTGTGTGTGTACTTGCTTTTTGTGTACTATGCTGAATCGTGAGCATGGCCGAGGAGTTGCTTTGTAGGAAAAAATTAAGAGCCGTAGTAGTGCGAGTAGACTTGCCATGCATGTTTTTGTGTTATTCGTGTGGTCGGCTCTCACTGTGAGTGCGAAGAGTTGGTAGTGGACCAATGAAAAATAAGTATTCGCACTATAGATGCTCTGTTGTGTCATGCATTTTTGCTTTAGTTGTTGTTATTGTATTCATTACTGGCTACGATGCCCAGTGTCAGCTGCTCCCCTGAGAGCACGAAAAGTTGCTTTGTTGGATACATTAAACAAGCAATGTAAAATATGAGCAAATATGTAAAATTCATTGCTGATACCTACAAACAGGGTTTACAAAAATAAAATAAATGATTACTCATAAAGAGTATTAAACACCGAAGAAAATTAAAGGAAAATAGAGGAAAGGAAAAGAATTGAAAGGAAGGAAAATTAAAGGAAAGAAAAGGAAAAGGAAAGGAATGGAAAGGATAGGAAAGGAAGGAAAATTAAAGGAAAGAAAGGAATGGTAAGGAAGTGAAAGGAAGGGAAGGGAAAGGGAATTAAAGGAAAGGTAAGAAAACGAAAGGAAGGGAAGGGAAAGGAAAAGAAGTTTGAGGAAAGTAAAAAATAAAATAAGAGAGTAAAAAAAGAAATCAAGGAAAATAAAAATATATTAGAGGAAAGGAACGACATAAAAAGGAAGAAAAAAAGGCGGATAAAACATACCTACAGCAAAAAAATAAAATAAAGTTTATTGGTTGAATTTCAACCACTGGGCGAACTCTAGTAAAGTCAAATAAACAAACGCGCCAATATTCTTTACAAATTGTTAGTTTTATTTAGTATTAAAAACCGTAATACAAATTTACGAGCTAGATAGGTCGAGAAAAAGCCTTCGCGCCTTTCTTGGGTTTCGACTGAACCTTGTTGTTGTTGTTTTAGTTTGTAGCGACAAAAACTCTCCCCGACTATACCTTGTGGCCGAAGGCTTTTGATATTTTGTCGTTAGGCTTCGTCGGATTTGACATGGCTTTGACTGTGGGCCGCAATTTGCCAGCACCAGCAGAGGTTGGAGGAATTTAGGTGCTCCTCCCACTTGGCGCGATTGCGTTGATCAACCATCCGTCTGATTTCCGCATCAAGATCCTTAACTTGAAGATCCTGAGGGTCGAAACTACGCACATGCTCATGCTCGTTTGCCATGACCCCTGCTTCTGCGGGAAAATTCAGCCGACTTTGATTAGAGTTGAGGGCTTAAGTGCAGAATATATACATTTCGCAAATAAAAATCATTTATATAGAAATCGATATTAGTATTTGTGATGCTTTGAACAGTGTATCTCTTTTTTGGTGCAAATATCATATATTTTGATTTCTAATGAGATTATTTTAAATATTTAATGCCGATAATAACAATATCTTTCGGGTGATGTGCATAACTTGTATATTAATATAAAATACTTATGCTAAAACTATGTTTTATTAAATGAAAATGAATAGAACTGTTTCTAAAGCAAGAAAATTTCTTATTACCGGTATTATGGGGTCTATCAGCAATTACTTAGTCATTCTGGTAACACTGTTGTTCGAAATTCATTTTACTTAATGCAAATTAATAAATATGTTAACAGGCTTCTTGATCTTGTCTTCGTCAGAGATAATATAAATACTTCAATAGAAGAATGTCCTTTTCCTTTGTCGCCATCTAATATACGAGTACATCATGTTTCTCTGATTATTACTTTTGAGTTTTATAAGTTTGCATCAAATGCCCCGGTCGAAAACGTACGTTTTAATTTTAAGGCAACATTTTTCTAAAATAAACTTGTGTCTATCGGAGCTTAATTGGAAAGTTATATTATCGTCCCACGATGTAACAGCTAGTTTCCGCATCTTTAAAGATGTATTATCCACAGTGTGTTCCATGGTACAATCGTTGCCTGCAGAAGTTAAAGAACTTGAGGAATAAGTTTTTTAAAAGATATAAAGCTACTAAAAATGTGATATTTTATGCATCATATCAGAATTACATGAAGGAAATTAACTGTTTAGATAAATTTATTTATAGGAACTATTTACTTAATGTTGAGTCGAGTATTAAATCCAGTCCCAAATTATTCTGGAGTTTCATCAAATCGAAAAAATCTATCTCTAGTATTCCATCTGCTGTATTTTTGAAAAGCGAATTTGCGAGTAACTTAAGTGATGCAGCAAATTTGTTTGCGAAGCTTTTTAGCTCTAATTTTATACCGGATGATAAAGACTCTGAATTTGAGGTTGAATCCGGAGACAATGTGTCTTCTGTAAATTTTAGGTCACTCACACTTTCATCTGATTTGGGATTTCTGTGTTTTTGCTGAAAAATGCGCCAGCGTTAATTTGACCGCTTAAACTTATTTTTAATAGGTCTCTGGCATCAAGGCTGTTTTGTAGAAGATTGGAAAATTACATGTATTCCTACTTTCAAAAGTGGAAACAAAAATAATGTTTGTAATTATGGTCCGATTTCAAAACTGTCCACAGTCTCTAAGCTCTTTGAAATTATTGTGAAAGAGAAAATTTATTTTGCAACCAAAAGCCTAATACTACCTTTCTAGCAAGGCTTCGTTCCAAATCGGTCCACAATCACTAGTTTTACTGACTTGGGCTTCAAGTCAATTGCGTATACGAGGCTGACTTTTCCAAGGCTTTCGATTAAGTATAACATGCGGTGTTAGTTACGAAGCTAGAACAGTTAGGGTTTCGCTCTGTTTTTTTAAATGGATAAAATGTTATCTATGTAATAGGCATTGTGTGGTTACTGTTGATAGCCTTAACTCCCGACCTTTTTTAGCGTGTTCGGGAGTTCCTCAAGGAAGCATTTTAGGTCCCCTGTTCTTTGTGTTATTCATAAATGACATAAGCATGTGCTTCTATTTTGCTAAATACCTTCTATACGCTGACGATCTAAAAATATATTCTATTATTAAAAATTCGGGACGACGTGACTAAGGTTCAGGCTGATATTGATAAACTGCATGTCTGCTTTTTGAATTCCCGCCTCTCTTTTAATATATAAGAAAGTGCTTTAAAATAACATACGCGAAGATTCAAAATGTCTTGCCTTCAACCTATATGATTGCCGGATCTGCTTTAAATTCCTTAGAAGAAACGAAAGATCTGGTATAATTTTTACTTCTAACTTTTCTTTTACTAGTTTTGGGGTTTATAGCCGTAATTGCGTTAAACTTTCTGATCCTTATACACTTAAATTACTCTATACAGCCTTTGTCCGTTCGAACTTGGAATATGGTGCTATAATTTGGAAGCCTTACCTTATTTCTGCAATAAAAAGAATTGAAAGAGTCCAAAAAATATTTCTTAGGTTTGCGTTACGCTTATTAAACTTTGCTGAGCCGATGCCTACTTATAATTCGCAGTTACTTCTAATCAACTTGAAAACATTAGAAACTAGGCGAGTCGTTCTCTCACTATCTTTCTTTTTCAATATAATTAGTCGTGACCTAGATTGTACATCTCTACGTACGTATTGTTCCTCCATTCTATCAACAAATTCTTAGAACTGATTATGCTCGAAATGTTCCCATCGCTCTAGCTATCAGTGAACTTAATAAGATGTTGAACTCTGTTTGGTTTGATTTTTCAATATCTAACCATGAATTTATTAGCATGTTGAATACGGTTTTGTAATATATTGTTTAGTTTCTAAGCTGAATTTACTTATTGAATTTATCTAGCATGATATATGTTGCGTTTAGCCTGTAAGAAACCTGTATTTCATAGACTTTAATAAATAAATAAATATAGCTTATAATATAAAGGTAGTAAAAATACATTGGAATACCCTGTACATAAATGGAGCGCTGATCTAGACAAATGAAAATCGCTGAAAAACGGGGGAATCTTGCGATCGATTTTTGAGTAACTTCTCGGTAAGCTAGAGACTCGAAACTTGTCGCATAGTTCAGAACCTGGTGACAATGCAATATTTGATCAAAATCTATTAGCTAGGTGGCGCAAGGATCTACCTATTTTGAAAATTCGTTTTCGATTTTTTAATTTCCTGGTGACCTAGTGACTGGAAACACATAGTTCAGGACACGATGACAATATAATTTTTAGAAATCAAAATTGCGCTAGGTGGCGCGTCGATCGATAAAAGTTAAAAACGGGGGGAGAAAAATATTAAATATAATAAACTTTTTGCATTATTTTGTCAATTCGATAAATTCGATTGTTGCTGACTGAAAAAGAAAACTAACCCGATTATCAATTTCTTGGTATTCTGCCGAACGTTTTTTTAACGGGTCAATTTTGAGCGTAACCGGCAACCGAAAATCGTAACCGTTGGCAATGCAGTTCATGTAACCGCGATTGTAGCATACATGGCAACGCTGTCAAAAACAAACAATGCGCAATAGAGAATAAAATGAAAACGCGAATGTGTATGTGTACAAAATTTGTGGTATTTTCTGACCAGAAAAATATTTACAAAACCCGTGCAATTTTTCGCGGTTACGCGACGTAAGCACCTATTTTGGTGGTTATGAAATTGAACTGCAACTTAAGCCGGCAGAATACCAAAAGGGTGTAAAAGTTTCCAAACTATTTATTTGCGGGTAAAACGAATGTTGTTACCACACTAGAATTAGGGCGTTAATGTGTCGATTATGGGAATGGAAGTATTTACACGGAATTTTGCCTTACGTCTCAACTTCAAAAAAAGTGACACGTGAACTGCGAACTCTTTTTCTTTCAAATTTATCTTTCTGAATCTGGGGGTTTTTTTTAGCAGCCGTGTCGTACTAATAAAATTATTCGTACGTTAGTGAAATAACTTATCAGAGATAAGTAAAGTCCATAGCTATCCTCGAGGATGGGGGTCCTGGGCACTCGGCTCGTGTGCGCTTATGATAAGGGCGGCACTGAGTGCAATGCTTGTACGCCATAAAACTTCTACTATCAAATCCGTAAAATTAGACGGGTTGACGGAAAAAAGTCGTTTAACCACACGCCATTGGGACTCGATGGGTTGGATATTGGTCCCGTATATTGCAATGAATGGGTTGGGCAGATAACGGTGCCAATAATCTGTACATATTATTGTGGCGATTATTCTCAAGCATGTACCATCGCCAACTCAATAACACTCCCACCACTAGTTAAACAGACAGAGATGACGATGGTTACTCTTATGCATGCAAGCGTGTACCAAGGAAGAGGAAGAGAGATGGCGCGAGTGCGGAGCAAAGACGAGATGTCTATAAATGACACCGACCCTTCGAGAACACGAAGAACGCACAACGAAGAAAGTTCTCGGTGCGTAGGCAAGCTATATAAGGCAGTGACCAAACAAGGCAGGGATCAGTTTATTTTCGAGCGTTGAACAGTGAACTAATGTAAAGTTACCTAACTCTTAAATTTGTATTGCGTTTATTACTAGTAAATAAAACTAGTTATTAGTTGCAATATCTTTGCGTGTGTTTATTTGACTTTATAGTGATCGAACCCAGGATTAATAATCGAGGACTCGTCGAATTTGTCACAATTGGTGTCAAAAGAGGCATTGTTAAATAAATACCAGTGATTTGCAAGGATAACAAGGATATGGCCAAGCTTAATGAATTAAAGATTCAGCAACTCAAAAATGAGTTGGAACAACGCGGACTAAACACCACAGGCAATAAATCAGAGCTACAGTCACGATTATGGGAGGCTATGGAAGCGGAAGGAATCAACGTTGACGATCAGATTTTTTATGGAAAATGCAAGAAAAAAAGAGTCTCAGAATCCAGTAGCAAACGTGGACACAAACATGATATTGGCTGTATTGACTCAGATAACGACCAAAATGGAAGAACAGGAGACTCGTATTACATCTCGCATAACATCAAAATTGGAAGCACAAGAGGAGCGTATATCCATGCAGTAGCCCGAAGGTAAAAACCCCATCCTTTGATTGTTCTATTTGTTTTCAGGTATTTAAGCTACAGTTTGAGAAGACGGCAGCTGTGAATAACTGGGGCATGGAAGACAAAGTTGCTGCATTATTCGTGGCATTGAAGGGGCCTGCAGCCGAAATCTTACAGACAATTCCTGAAGGCGAACGAAACAAATATGAGGCATTGGTGGGTGCAGTTGAGAGACACTATGGTAGCGAGCATCGAAAACAGATATACCAAATAGAACTACAGAATCGCTTCCAGAAACCTAAGAATACATTGCAGGAATTCGTTTCGTACATCGAGAGGTTGGCTCATCTAGCAAACGCAGACGCACCCGTAGAATGCACAGAAAGGGTAAAAATCGAAAGCTTTATAAATGGAATACGTGATGTCGAGACGAAGCGAGCCACATATGCAAACCCAAAGAGATCATTTGCTGAGACGGTATCACATGCTCTAACGCAGGAAACAACCTCGCTATTAAGTTAGCTGGCGTACAAAGCTCATCGCTTGGAGGTAGAACGGCCAGACTGGGTAGACACAATTCTGGAAGCATTGAGTGGAAAGCAACAGAAATATGATGCTGGCATTAAATGCTTTAAGTGCGAAAAACCAGGTCACACAGCACGCTATTGCGTCACTGGCTCCAGTAATTGTGGCAATTTAAGTGGACGTAAACGCAAGGCTGGAGAAGATGAGCAAGATGAATGCCCCATAATATCTGTGTCACAACTCGGACCAAAAGCTAGAAATGCTACTGTTGAAGGTTATATGGAAGGGAAAGAGCGCTTGCTGACTGTCGATACTGGTGCATCACATTCCATCATTCGGAGTGACTTGGTCAGCGGGAAGGTGAGAAGATTGCAGAAAGCTAAGTTGTGGACAGTCCTGGGAGAGGTCACATGTAAGGTTGTGATTGGGAATGTGGCTACGTATCGCAACTTCTTGGTAGCGAATATTGTCGACGAAGTCATCATTGGCGTCGATTTCTTGGCTGAGAGAGACATTCACATCAACGTAAGGGTTATGACTTACAAGGGCCAAGAAGTTCCTCTGGCCTTTGGACACAATAGTGGCTATACCACCAAGGGAGTGATCTTGAAGATGAATCAACAGGAGCCTCGTAAAGCAGAGGCATCTCCTGGACCAAAGGCTTTCACGGACAGGTACCTCCTGAAGAAGATTCGGCAAGGCCAGGAGGAAGATCCAGATTTGGCACGTGCGTTGAAAGGGCTAAACGAGAACAAAGCGCCGAGAAGAGGAGAGATGATTAGAGAGAGTCGCATCCCAAAAGCATATTGCCCACAATGGAGTAGCTTAAACTAACATCTGGTTGTTTGCATCGGATATGGAAAAGTGAAGATGGCCTAAATCATCGAGCACTTAGATGTCATCAAAGCGTCGCATATTTGCCGAGATAAAAGCCACATGGGAATAAAGAAAACGCTGCAAGAGCTAAAGCGGCGGCTCTATTGGATCGGTTACAGACAAACTTTGAGGGAACGGATTACTAAGTATGCAAAGTGTGCTGGGGATAAAAGACGAACATCTGGGCACGAAAGTAAAGGCACAATCACTATAAAGTCAAATAAATACACGCACAAATATTGTAACTAATAGCTAGTTTTATTTACTAGTGATAAACGCAATACAAATTTAAGAGTTTGGTAAGTTCATAGTAGTTCACTGTTCAACGCTTGAAAATAAACTGATCAACTCGCCTTGCTTGGTAACTGCCTTATATAGTCCAACAGGGTGCTTGCCCACGCACCGAGAACTTTCTTGGTTGTGCGTTCTTCGTGTTCTCGAAGGGTCGGTGTTATTTACTGGCATCTCTTTTCCTTGTATTCGTGAACACTTCCTTGGTACACGCTTGCATGCATAAGCGTAGCCAACGTTATCTCTGTTGTGTTTAACTAGTGGTGGGAGTGTTATTGAGTTAGGAATGGTACATACTTGAGAATAATCGCCACAGTAAGTTAATTTGGCACCGTGAAAATGGCCCTAAATGACGCTTAATTGGGTTTTATATTTGTATTTTTTGATAAAAAAGGGCAAGAAATATATTTATTGCAATTTGACTTCGATAGAAGGTAGAAAATTAAGAAATTTTTTGCGGTCTTCAGGTAAATACTGGATTGATCATGTGCTTATGTATATATATCCATTTTCTAGTATGATACCGTGTTTAGTAAGAAATGTGCAATAATAAGTTACTGATAATTTAGATTTTGGTAAAGCAATTAACCTTGCAAGTGACTCGGAAGAGGAATCCAATCTTCAAAATCATCCAAGGAAATAACCTGCAGAGGAATTCCAGACATCGCCGTCGCCTAAATGCTAAAATATGCCAATTTTTTATTGTTAATTGCACCTTTTACAATTAACAATTTTTAATTAATTTCAACTTCGACAATTAACAATTTTTAATCGGAATTGCAAAAATGTGAAATCCATAATTAATCAATTGCAATGCTCGCAAGTAACAATTAATTAATTACACGGTACTACAAAAAAAAAGGTGAATATACTTTCAAAGCGACCTAGTAGAGATTGTTCATCTGGTCGAATTATAGGCGAAACACCGTTCCGAAAATTCCTAACACCCCCAAAATCTGATTTTATGGTCAAAAAACCGATTTTTCAGTGTATTCGTAGAAAAAAATTCATTAAAAACAAATTTTCAGCCGATTTCAACATTCTCAACGGTTTTGGATAGAGAGATGTTGACACTTTCGAAATGTGTATAGTATTCTGTTCATTTGAAAAGAGTATGACATGTTTTTCACGTGAGAAATTGAATTTTTTGAACATTTTTTTGACACTAATTGGCAATGAATGATATTTTTTGAACATATATCATCGACAGGCAATCACTACTTAAATATGCCAATTTTTTTTTTTTTTTTTTGGAAAGGACTTCAAGTTAAGCAGCATAATCCAAAATCGAATATTTTGGTCTCAACGCCCTACAGGGGTACTATGTGAAAGTGGTGAACTGTAAGAACAGTAATTATAATTCTAAATAAAAACTAGTCGTTTTTAGCGAGAGCTATATCGATAACATATATATCTTTCATAAAATTTTACACTCATGAGATACATTTTAGACAAAACAATGAATTGAGGAACGATACCGATATGAACACAATTTGACTTAAAAATGTTTGCTGGATCTTCTGCCTTTATAAGTATATAATTATCGGTTTCACGTTTAAGTGACCAGTAATTAGCGAGCATCTTAAGCTGGTTTTTTCCTGCAAAGCGCTTTTCGATCGCCGATATTTACTGATGAAATCGTTCACCTTGTTCGTCGCTAAACTGACCAAGGCTATTTGGGAAAAAATCCAAATGAGAATGCAAAAAATTGATCTTGATGGACATTTTGCATCCCATTTCTCCATAAGCTTCAAAAAGTTCTTGAACCACTTCCTTGTATTTCGAACTTCTTTCATTTCCAAGATAGTTACTATACAAAGAGATAAAACTCAGCCATGATCTCTTTTCTACTTTGTTCAATTTTTCGACAAAATGTGCATCAATCATCAGCTTGCGAATCTGGGGTCCGACGAAAATGCCCGTGAATTATTTTGTAAAGTGTTAAAATAGTTGCAGATGCGTTTTCGAAAAAATCATTTGGATTTTTTCCCAGATAATCTTGGTCAGTTTAGCGACGAACAAGGTGAACGATTTCACCAGGAAATATCGGCGATCGAAAAGCGCTGTGCAGGAAGAAACCAGGTTAAGATGCTCGCTAATTACTGCTGGTCGCTTAAACGTGAAACCAATGACTTATAAACGCAGAAGATCCAGCAAACATTTTTAAGTCAAATTGTGTTCATATCGGTATCTTTTCTCAATTCATTGTTTTGTCTAAAATGTATCTCATGAGTGTAAAATTTTATGAAAGATATATATGTTATCAATCTAACTATCGCTAAAAACGACTAGTTTTCATTTGAAATTATAAATACTGTTCTTACAGCTCACCACTTTCACACAGTACCCCTGTAGGGCGCTCGAGACCAAAATATTCGATTTTGGATTATGCTGCTCAACTTGAAAACTTGAAGTCCTTTCCAAAAAAAAAATTGCCATATTTAAGTAGTGATTGCCTGTCGATGATATATGTCCAATAAATATTATTCATTGCCAATTAGTGTCAAAAAAATTACGTCAAAATCGGAAAAACGGAAAAATTTTTCAAAAAATTCAACTTCTCGCGTGAAAAACATTTCATACTCTTTTCAAATGAACAGAGCACATATTTCGAAAGCCTCAACATTTCTCTATCAAAAATCACTATGGCACTATGTTATTAACTGTGTTTCTCTATAATTAACAATTTGTTAATTACAATTGTTTTATGAATTTAACAATAAACACGCTACCCGGACGCTATCTAGTATACTCGTATTATTAGACGGGTACCGTGGTGTTTTATTGCGACAAACTTCTACTGCAAGAACATGTAGGTTGTATATATGTATATGGCAAAAAAAAATTGCTTGATTTCTTTCAAATATCACTTTCCTGAAAATTTTGTGGCATTGATAAGTTGTATTGAATATTTGCACGAAATCAATCAAGAATTACCCGGGTAATTGTAAAAAATGGTTAATTATTATAAATTGTTTAATAATACAATTAAAAAATTGATTAGAATTTTTTCAACTGTAATTAATTTAATTTTAAATAATTTAATTGCAACAAGCGATTTTAAATCATTTTATTTAATTGCAATTTATAATTACTTTATACTTTATAATTACTTTAATTACAATTGAATTAATTGCAATTTAATTGAGTAACGCCCAACACTGCTACCAGCTGTCAGTTTAGTTGTGATTCCTTACGAGCCAGAAATTGCCAAAAGTAGTCAGAAATAGAAGTCAACCACATGCTTCTTGGCGTTATTTAACACTGGAGTGCACGCGTGGCCTACTATAGTAGACCACAGTTGCATTTTTGCTGATAACTTAACAGTTGTTTATGTTAGAGCGACGCAGTTTCAGCAAAGCTTTCTCAATTAAATTTGTCGTCAAGACAGTACCATACGTGCTTTCTACTCGTACACATACATCTGTGGATTAGCGGAAAAATCGTAGGCCTACCATAGTAGTCCGCGCGTGTATTCGTGTACTAAATTCATAATTTGGCTACTTTTCAGGTATTTACTTATTTCATAATGAATACTGCACAGGTGGAAAGATGGCTTATGGAGCTAGATGATGAAGACTATGACGAAGCTGTAACCGAAAGTGAAGAAGATGAACTGGCACCCTTACCGGATTTTGAGGCCCTGGTTCGTGAGGTGGATATCACATTGAACGATTCATTTATCTCTACAGACTCGGATGATGTTCCCTTGGCTGAATTGGCATCCACAACATCAAAGGGGCATTACAAATGTCCTAACGGTACTGTTCGGAGTAAAGATATACCACCAGTAACTCGAATTCGTGCCCATAATGTTCGTGTAAGGTCGCACCGCTAGGAACATAAAGGATCCATTATCGGGGCTAGAACTTTTCTTGTCCAAGGAAATTATAGACATAAACTGCACTAATATTTACATCGATAAAATTAAAGACAGGTTTGAAAGAGACAGAGATGCCAAACCCGCCGATAATATTGAAATTAGAGCTTTTCTGGGATTGCTGTATATAATGGGAGTCTCGCGAAACGGACGACGAAACGTTAATGACTTTTGGGATAACTCTCGAGGAACTGGCTTGAAAATTGTATATGCAACAATGTCAATAAGTAGATTCCGATTTCTTATACGCACACTAAGATTTGATGATGTCAATGATAGAGAGCAACGTAGACAAATTGACAAATTGGTACCAATAAGGCAAGTAGTAGAATTGTTCACCGAAAATTGTCACCGAAACTATATACCTAGTGATTATTTGACGCTCGATGAACAGCTCATTGGCTTTCGAGGCCGCTGTGGTTTCATAATGTATTTGCCAAATAAACCAGACAAATTCGGAATAAAGGTGTTCATGGTTGTGGATACCAAATTTCCGTATGTATATAACTTTGAGATGTATGTGGGAGCACAACCTGAAGGTCCGTTTCAAAAATCTAACAAGGTAAATGACGTTGTTTATCGAGTGCTGGAGCCACTTACCGGCTTAAGTTGTCATGTCACAATGGATAATTACTTTACGAATTTTCCTTTGGCTAAAGATCTGTTGAATAAGAAAATCTTAGTTGTGGGTACAATGAAGGCAAGTAGACCTTGTATCCCAAAGGAGTTCAAAGCTTCTAGGACAAGAACAATCAAGAGCTCTGTCTTTGGTTTTCAGAAGGATGTGACTCTTGTGTCCTACGTCCCAAAAAAAAAAACAAGTCTGTGAACTTACTTTCTACAATACATAATGATGCAGCTATTGATCCTGATACAAACGAAGAACGGAAGCCTAAAATAATTACTTTTTATAATCGTACGAAGTGTGGTGTTGACATTCTCGATAAAATGTGCAAACAAAACAGTGTCCTTAGAAACTGTCCCAGATGGCCACTTACAATATTTTTCGATTTGATGAACATTGCTGCAATCAACGCTCTCATAATTAACCAAATTAATTTCAATCCTGAGAAAATTGTAAGGCGTAACTTTTTGCAAGATTGGAATGATTTTAGGTACACCTCAAGAAAAACAGCACTATTTAATAACAAAGTTGGGACGAGTTGGTCGGTGTGCCTATTGTAGCAGAGCAAGAAATAGATCAACAAAAAAGTGGTGCAAGACCTGCAACAAATGGATTTGTCCTGACCACCAGGCTGTGGTGTGCAATGAATGTTATGAAAACTAAATTTTTATATACTTATAGTAGTTTTATAAAAAAATGTAAGTCATTGATCTCAAAAGTGCATTTTTGGTTATTTTTTCCTGTTATAGAAGTGAATTCCTTTTAATTTAAAATTCTTGTTTTCTATGAATAAATTTAAGTTTGAAAAATTGTTTCAAATAAATACAAATACGTTTTTCATCATTAGTTTCAATTAAACTTTATATAAAACACGCTTATTGCCATTTGAAAATGGTCTACCATAGTAGGCCTCGCGTGCATTGGTGCAAAAAAAGGGGCGCGTGTACTCTAGTGTTAACGGTCTCAGTCAATTTTAATTTTTGAGAATTTTAGTAGTTTTACTCAGAGAAATATGGGATTGGACCAAGAAATCTGTTAATAGTCATACGTATACCGCACTAGTGATGGAATCATTTAACCTTGGACGCATCCTAGGTGACTTTATCTCCCAATTTTATTTTGAATCTCTTCTCAAAGGTGACGATATCAGATTAGCAGATTGGAAAATTATTTTAGAGTTTTTCTGCGCTAAGGAACCTTAATACCTTTCTTCTAACGAAGTAAGTAAGTCACAATGTAGCGTGAATAGATGTTCTCTAGAAGTTTCCAACATTATTGACTAATACTTGTTGGGTAAATATGTGAAATTTCTATTTTTGGCATAAATTACATATATTTTATAAGTGTTTTCATGACCTAAAGCTTTTATCATATATTTTGCTTTTTAGCAACAGATTTTTTTCGTTGCCAAAATAAGCTACGTTTAGGAGAAAAATAGAGATTTTAGAAGATGGAAGAAATTCCAGAATCACAGTTTCGGCTAAATTAGTTGCCAAAAACAGCTGATTAATTTATCTGGATCATTTGTGTTAAAATGTGCCAAAAAAAATTTGCCAAAATATAGAGATTTGAGGAGATTGTTATTCACTGGAATCGCAAAAGTCGCCAAATGTTGCTAAAATGCATTTAGAGATTTTTGGCGATCGAGATTAAGCTTTAGCAATTTCCAGAATTTCGCTGGTGGAAGTACTTCAAAAAAGTACAAGGCGATTCAGCGAAAAGCGAATCGTGTGGGAAAATATACAAAACAAGCGGAAATACAACCAATTTATTTAATTATTTAAGGCGATCACATCCAACGTTGATGGAAATGTCTACTTCTACCGCAACTATAGAATCCTTTATTGAACCTAATAACAACAGCATAAGGAAGTTTCTATTTGTAGATGCACGAAAAAAAAAACTGGATAATGCCTTGGTTCGAATGATTGCAACAGATATGCAGCCATTTAGGATTCTAGAAGATAATGGGTTTAGATCTTTGGGTGCGATGTTTGGATAACCGAACAGTTGCACATCAGGCGCAAATCAGTTTTCTTTGCCTGTCACGTGCCATTTTATTACCAGCGAGTTTAAACTTGTAATATATGTATTTATTGCTTAAAAGTTGAACTTACAAGTTTGGCGGCTGAGCACAGAAGAAGAGAGAATATGTAAAACATGTGCATACGCAAACGTCAGTGCTTAGAACATGTGGATTGTAAATCAGCTGATTAGCTTTTGTGTATTGTATTATGGGTGTCGGTCAATTGAGATGCCACACTAGAATATACTTATGCATGTTGGTACGTTTTACGTACACAGTGTTACACTTTCCCCTCTTTAGTGTTCGTATTACATAACTAGGTACAAATCTTTAATTCAACGTTGTACTTCATTCTTATAAAATAAAATATATGTTTAATTTACATTTTGTTTCTGCCTCTTAAATTGTATTTTTTTGTTTCGGTTTCATTAGCCTTTCTATTTTCATTAGATTTTTCCTGAATGTCTTTGCTACCTAAGGCCTCATTTCCCGAGTCTTTGGCCATGTTTTCTTCGATTTCTTGTTCCGATTGTATTCCCGGATCTTCAGGTATCGAATTAGACTTTTCAGGAGAAATCTTAAGTGTATAATCGTCTAACAAACTAGAATCATAACTTGGATTTTCATTTTCTTTATACTTTATCATTTGATTTATATGCCTTTTCCAAGGCTTACTTACATTACAAACTTTTACAAGATATGTTTGCTTTCCAAGTCTTTTAATTATTGAACCTTTAGACCATGAAACCTTGCCCGGAACCGAATAGTTTTTTGTTACAACCATTTCTCCTATTTTGAGTTCGATATTTTTGGCGCCGGAGTAAAATTTCTTTTGGTCGGCCTGACTTTTTAAAACTTTCTTTTCCACCCATGCTTTAGATGTCTCTTCTACTTGTCGTTTAGGATTTATGAGATCCAACCGCGTTTTCAGCTGTCTACCAAACATAAGCTGAGCAGGAGAGACACCTGTGCTTGTATGATTCGTATTTCGATAGTCGAGCAGGAATCTTAAAACAATATTCCGAAACTGTGAAACATCCGATGTGTACAAACTCTTCTTTAAAGCGTTTTTCATTGTCTTTACTACATTCTCTGCTTGTCCGTTTGTAGCGGGATGCCCCACTGGGCTTGTGATATGAGTGATTGAATTTTGGCTAACGAAGTTTTTGAATTCTTTCGACATAAACGCGGTACCATTATCTGAAACGATTTCTTGCGGTAACCCGAATCTAGCAAACAGCTCTTTCAATGCCAAAATCGTTGCACTACTTGTTGTATTATTTCCCATGTCCAAACACTCAGCCCACTTACTGTAACTACTACCAAACACCACCGTTTACAAAAAGGTCCAAAAAAGTCAATGTGTATGCGATACCATGGCTGTTTTGGCCATTTCCACGAAATAAGTTCTTTCTTTCTTGGATTAGCGCGGTTCATTAAACAGGGTTCACAAGCGCTAACCAGCCTTTCCAAATCTTTACTTTGATTTGGCCACCAGCAGCTTTCTCTCGCCATGGATTTTATTTTACAAATTCCCATGTGCGTATCATGCAGAAAATTAGCTACCCTGGCTCTGAGTGTTTCCGGAATTACGATTCTGTAACCCAAAAAAACGCACCCGTTTTCTTCTGATAACTCCAACCTACGTACAAAAAATGGTTTTAACAAGGAATCCGTAATTTTATCTGGCCACTTCGTTTGGATGAATTTACTCACTTTCTGCAACAACTCATCTCCTAAAGATTCCTTCTTGATCAGTTCTGCATTTACTGGAGAAGAGTTGACTTCATTAAAGAAATTCAGAGCTACGTTATCAAGGAGATCACCAGATTCTTTTATTATACCCGAAGGATTTCTAGAAAAATAATCCGCTACATTTTCATTCGATCTTATGTGCTTGATCTCAAAATCGTATCCTGACAAGGTTATCGCTATGCGTTGTAAACGGTTAGCTGCATAAACTGGAATCCCCTTCTTTGGGTTAAAAATGTAATGCAATGGCTTATTATCCGTTACCAGCTTAAAATGCCTACCGTACAGATAATTATGAAATTTCTTAACCCCAAACAAAATTGCTATGGCTTCCCTATCTAATTGTGAGTAACGCATTTCCGCAGCGGACAATTTCCGTGAAGCGAATTCAATGGGTACCTCATACCCTTCTGCAGTTACCTGCGACAAAATTACACCAAGTCCTACTGGATTTGCATCGACGGTTAACTTCGTTTCGTAACCTGGGTTGAAATGCGCTAGACATTTATCTGCTTTCAATGCCGCTTTTAAGCGGTCAACCGATTTTTTACATTCCTCTGTAAAGCTAAATGTTTCATCTGCCTTCAGCAATTTATACAAAGGCGCACACATATTTGTGATATTCGGAATGAACTTCCTGTAAAAATTCACAACACCCAAAAAAGCCTGCAACTCTTTGACATTGTTTGGATACTGCATCTTATCGATTTCTTTTACCTTGTCCGGATTCGTATGCAGGCCGTGTTTGTCGATTACATGCCCAAGGTATGTTATTTCTTTGGCAAAAAATTCACATTTGTTCAATGCTAACTTGAACCCCGACTTTTCTAATACTTGCAGTACTTTTTCAACTCGTTCAATATGAGTTTTCCTATTTGGAGCTGTAATTAGAATATCATCCAAAAACCCTACCGTTCCCTCTAAATTCATTAGCAAACTCTCCATTATCTTTTGGAATATAGCTGGTGCCGAAGCTAACCCGTAAATCAACCTAGTGTATTGGAATAAGCCTTTTGGTGTAGAGATCGTTGTAAGCCTTTTTGATACCTCGTCTAAAGGGATTTGTTGATAAGCCATTGTTAAATCAAGCTTGCTGAATTCCTCACCACCGTGAAGTTTTGCAAAAATATCCTCTATACGAGGCAGGGGGTACTTATCTACCATCAACTGTGGGTTTAGCGTAACTTTAAAATCGCCACAAATTCTAACGTCGCCAGTTTTCTTCAACACCGGCACTATTGGAGTACCCCACTCCGCATACGAAACTGGCTCTAAAACTCCTAGATCTATCAATTTGTTAACTTCATTTTCCACCTTGCTCTTAATTTTCTTTAAGTTTCAATGTTGCCTTGCCTTTATTAAAACAGCCTAAGCTGCCGTCAAAAAGAATACGAAATTTGTTAAATATTTGCTCCCTAGCCCCAACATCGACCTTGGCATAGTTCAACTCTGCAATATTCAACTTAAATGTTCGCACGAAATTTCTACCCAGCAAAGGCGGGCCCCCGTTATCTATTACCACGAATGTTACCAAGTGACTACACCCATTATACGCAACCATCATATCACAAACACCAACGGGATTAATTGCTAAGCCATTATACGTTTTCAAAACTATATTCCACGGTTTTAAACTACGTAATGAAAAGTAAGTTTTAAATGTAGCGCAAGATAATACGCTGTACTCTGATCCCGTATCCAATTCCAGGTCTAAAGGTGCATTGCCTACCTGTACTCTAACCTTAATAGGGCCATCTGAAACGCTTCTCATCGAAAATAAAGGTACATCAGAATTATCGACATAGTTAAATTTTTCATTCTTTTTCTCACTAGGGCACATGTTCTTTAAATGACCTTTGTTATTACATTTATGACACTTATAATTCTTAAATTTGCAATCACGACTTAAATGGTTTGCATACCCACATACTGCACACGTCTGCTTCTGTTGCTGTTGCTTGTGTTGTTTTTGCTTAGCCGCCCCCACTCGTTTGTTGCTTTTGTTGCCTTTTATGTAATTTAAGCTATCCTCGGGCTCACGTTTCACCTCGGGCGTTGCATTTTGCTTCCGAATGTATTCTGCTGCATTAGCAATTTCCACCACACGTTGCATATTGCATTTCGCTATATCTTCGAGAAACATCTTGTCCCTTGCTGGCCCCTTTTCCAGGCCCATGACAAATTTGTCGCGCATAGCTGTGTCCAAGAAATTCCCGAATTTGTAATGAATTGCCAAAGCTCTTACCCGTACAGCCCACTCATTAACGCTCTCCGTGACTTCTTTGCTGGCACTGTAAAATTTTTGCCGTTCTGCAAAGCCTGTTGATGGAGGCTTAAAATACTCGCTTAGAACTTCTACGCACTTTGCAAACGACGTAGATTCATCTTCTGGCTTTAGCGGGTTAAGTAAATTCTGCAGCAAAATGTAAGACTTTTCGGACAGCGCGGTTAACAAAATCGCCTTCCTTCTTACTGCTTCGGAAATATTATTTCCAGTGAAAAACTGTTGCAATTGTGTAATGAACACTTCCCAGTTATTTTCATTATATTTAAAATGTGGTACGGTGCCAATTATTTGTGTCATTATAATATTTTCCGTCGTCGCCATTGTAATATATGTATTTATTGCTTAAAAGTTGAACTTACAAATTTGGCGGCTGAGCACAGAAGAAGAGAGAATATGTAAAACATGTGCATACGCAAACGTCAGTGCTTAGAACATGTGGATTGTAAATCAGCTGATTAGCTTTTGTGTATTGTATTATGGGTGTCAGTCAATTGAGATGCCACACTAGAATATACTTATGCATGTTGGTACGTTTTACGTACACAGTGTTACAAAACTAAAATCACTGGTTTTATTTACTGAAAAATTATTGGACGAACAAGACCACACGAGTCAAAACATAGAGAAATCTCTAAGGGCAGTTCTCACGGATTGGAATATTTTAGATAAAGTCACGTCGGTGGGTACAGATAAAGGCTCAAGTTATTGGTGCGTTATCGGTAACCACATAAAACAGCTGGGCCCTTACTCTTTAGTTCTATTCGAAAGGCTGTTCTACTCGAAAGCAAAAGACCGATTCTGATACACATAGGCACTCTGTAGCTCGTTAGAATTTCCTTTAGGAAATATTCCATAACAGTAGGCATCACTGTTCCCCAAACTTCAAGCGCAAAGCAAAATACAAACAGACATTGAATAAGTCTTAAGTGCAGTATTAGGCAGCGCAGCTTTACATGTCGCAGTAGTTCAGGTGATAAGAATCCCGACTACCACGCGTGTGGTCGCGGCTCGAACGTAAAATTTATAAATGTTATTAATCATAAATCAAACACCGTTCAAGATATCGAAACGAAATTCAGCACGCAGGTTTCCAGGTATGCAAGGAATGCTCAAGGAAAAAATGGTCGAAATCGGTTAAGGTCCATGCCCACTTTTATATGAAAGATTTTGAAGAGGATCGTAGATATATTAAATAGGCAATAACTTTGCCTAAAATAGCTTTACATCATTCATATTTCACTTTTAAAGTTTCCGTAAACTAAGAAATCCAAAAAATAAAAATTTTTGAAAATGGGCGTAGCCCCGCCCCTTTTATAGTTTATTATTCCACAAAACTTTTTATGCCATGACCACCAAAAATTGATTTATCGAAACGAAATTTGTTGATAATGTTCAATATATAAAGGTAACTGTTTGTTGTAAAAATGGGCGAAATCGGTTAATCTTTTTAACATAGCTCTTAAAAATTTTTTTGTAAAATTTAAAAAGCGATATTTCTACATTGAAGCAAGTTATATCACTAAGATTTTGCACACATAATAAATAAGCTTTTTAAGAAAAACTCGACCGCAAACAAATTTAGTCAATTTTGAAGAAGTAGGCGTGGCGCCGCCCACTTTTCAGCATCAAACTTCTGCTATTTTCAAAGGCTTATAATTAAATCTTGGTATTTCAATGCAAATTGGTCAGCTGCTTCTCAGTAGTATGTATCATACTCCTGGCAGAAATTGGCCAAATCGGGAAACATACAAGCAAAATATTCGGACACGTAGTTAATAGCCCACTGCAATAGCGAAGTTATGTATCTTTTTTGATTTTCATACCTTTCATAAACATTAAATGTATGTAAGTAGGAGAAGAAGAAAATAAAAGTTCACTAAAATTATCAGCACGATAAGTGGGGTCTATTTAGCCATGTCAGTCTCTCCGTCTGTCTATTTGAACGCAAACTACTCTCTCAGTTTTACAAGGGAATGCTGAAATTCGTTGTTTTGACGTTTTGATACATAGAACACATCTATATATAAAATGTCATTAACTGGAATCAAATAAACTCCTAGCAATACCGAACTGCAGCTTTATATAACCTGGGGGCTTATCCAAAAGCTATATACAGACTGTGTCGTGCCCAGCGAACTCCTGAACCTATCGTGAAAGTTTAAGAGCAAAAACAATGCACAAAATATGTGGGCTTGGCACCGCCCATTTTCCCAAAATTATGTAGATATTGACTAAGTGACACACATATCCAAATTTTATTAACTTAGACCAAAAAAGTTCGGGGTTATGACGAATCAAAACTTTACATAGCCTGGGGGCTTGGCTCCGCCTACTTTTCCTAAACTACATATTGTCTATGCTGTACCCAGTGAACCCAAGTATATATTGTGAAAATGTCATAAAGATCGATTGAGTACTTTGGCGTCTATAAAAGACACATTTTTTATATCTATTTTTGTTACGCACATAAGGTATATTACTTCATTCGGCATAAACGAACCGAGATATATATTTATTAATAATCAAAACGTTCAGGATGAGAAGTAAAATATCCGGGCAAGTAGTTAATACCCCACTGCAAAAGCGAAGTTGTATATTTCTTTTTTGATTTTCATACCTTTCATGAAAATTAAATGTTTGTACGTATGAGAAGAAAAAGAGATAGTCCCATCAAAAAGTATACTGAAATGATCAGGAGGATGTCCGTCTCTCGATACGTCTATCTGTCTATCCGGCTGACTATTTGAACGCAAACACGAGCTGAAAGTATTAAAATAGACCTACGTAAATTGGGATACCATAATAGATCACTACTCGGTATATAATGTTTGTGTACTCGTAAAAAAAAAAAAAAAAAAAAAAAAAAAACAATGTTAACGCGAGAAATAATAAACTGAACGACCTCTTTCAAATACTCTGCTCCGTATACTGACAACTTTATTTTCTAGTACCTGTTATGTGTCAACATACATATATACATACATTATGGTATATATACATACATTATATGGTTATGTACATACATTCTAAACATGAAGCACAAAAGAGAAAGGGCAAGAACGATGACCATCGACAGAGTTGTCATATGGCCGCAATTATTTAACATTCCGCCCACCTCGTCCAAAATTGGGACGAAATTATATTGACACAGGCCGCCCACCGTCGGCCATATCATTTTCAATGGGTAATATGGAAAGTTTGGTAACTGGTCGTTTAAGGATGGTGGCTTTCGTTTTGACAGTTGCGACTCTAGCAATGCCATCCGTGCCGGGATGAATATCCAGGATCCTGCCCAGTAACCATTGCGCAGGAGGTATCCGTTCATCTCGAACCAGAACGAGTTGTCCGACGTCGAGTTTCCTTTGTTGTTGTTGCCATTTGTTTCTCGATTGAAGCCCTTGAAGGTATTCGTTTGACCAACGTATCCAGAAGTCATGATACATTTGGGTCAGTTGCTTCCATCCGCTTACAAGGGTCATCGTAGCATTGAACGGACGCGCCTCTGGGCTGGTAGTGAGAGCTCTGCCGATCAAAAAGTGTCCGGGAGTTAACGCTGTGAGGTCGCTAGGATCGTCAGTTAATGGTGTAAGCGGACGCGAGTTCAAACAGGCCTCAATTTGTTTAAGTAAGGTGTAAAACTCTTCAAATGTCAGTGTAGTTGACGCGATTACTCGCTTCAGATGCATCTTCATGCTTTTGACCGCGGCCTCCCAGAGTCCTCCAAAGTTAGGCGCAGCAGGGGGTATAAAGTGCCAATTGATCTCACGACGAGAGGTGTATGATGCAGCGGATTTAAGTTGGGCTTGCAGAGCTACTCGTTCGCTGTCCAAAAGTGTATTGGCGCCTACGAACGTGGTACCATTGTCGCTATAGATATCGGTGAAGAGGCCGCGCGTAGCAGTGAATCGGTTTAGAGCAGCGATAAACGCTTCGGTTGTCCATATATACATACATTATGGTATATATACATACATTATATGGTTATGTACATACATTCTAAACATGAAGCACAAAAGAGAAAGGGCAAGAACGATGACCATCGACAGAGTTGTCATATGGCCGCAATTATTTAACATTCCGCCCACCTCGTCCAAAATTGGGACGAAATTATATTGACACAGGCCGCCCACCGTCGGCCATATCATTTTCAATGGGTAATATGGAAAGTTTGGTAACTGGTCGTTTAAGGATGGTGGCTTTCGTTTTGACAGTTGCGACTCTAGCAATGCCATCCGTGCCGGGATGAATATCCAGGATCCTGCCCAGTAACCATTGCGCAGGAGGTATCCGTTCATCTCGAACCAGAACGAGTTGTCCGACGTCGAGTTTCCTTTGTTGTTGTTGCCATTTGTTTCTCGATTGAAGCCCTTGAAGGTATTCGTTTGACCAACGTATCCAGAAGTCATGATACATTTGGGTCAGTTGCTTCCATCTGCTTACAAGGGTCATCGTAGCATTGAACGGACGCGCCTCTGGGCTGGTAGTGAGAGCTCTGCCGATCAAAAAGTGTCCGGGAGTTAACGCTGTGAGGTCGCTAGGATCGTCAGTTAATGGTGTAAGCGGACGCGAGTTCAAACAGGCCTCAATTTGTTTAAGTAAGGTGTAAAACTCTTCAAATGTCAGTGTAGTTGACCCGATTACTCGCTTCAGATGCATCTTCATGCTTTTGACCGCGGCCTCCCAGAGTCCTCCAAAGTTAGGCGCAGCAGGGGGTATAAAGTGCCAATTGATCTCACGACGAGAGGTGTATGATGCAGCGGATTTAAGTTGGGCTTGCAGAGCTACTCGTTCGCTGTCCAAAAGTGTATTGGCGCCTACGAACGTGGTACCATTGTCGCTATAGATATCGGGGAAGAGGCCGCGCGTAGCAGTGAATCGGTTTAGAGCAGCGATAAACGCTTCGGTTGTCATGTCGCTCACAAGCTCTAGATGGCAAGCCTTTGTGGCGAGACAGACGAAGACAGCAACATATCCCTTGTACGCACGATGCCCTCTTCCCTTTGTAGTGCGCACATGGAACGGGCCTGCATAGTCCACCCCGGTGTGTCCGAATGGTGAAGAGATATTGCATCTAGGAGCGGGTAATTGACCCATCAGTTGCGTGTTTGGCTTGCAGGACTGACGGAAACAGACAAGGCATTTCCTGATGACCCCTTTAACTGCATCACGACCATTTATAACCCAGAATCGTCGTCTGATGTGATTCAAGGTTGCCTGCGCCCCAGCATGCAGTAATTGCTTATGTGCATGGTTAATAAGCAAAATAGTTAGATTACTGTTTTTTGGTAAAATCATTGGGTGTCGCTCATTGAATGATAAGTTAGCGTTTTTGAGCCGCCCACCAACACGTAGTACGCCCTCCGAGTCAAGAAAAGGGTATAGGCTGACTAATTTGCTTTTTTTGTCGATGCTCTTGCTTGCATGGAGATGTCTTACTTCTTGAGGATACTCTTCTTGCTGTACGCGTTTGGTCCACGACTTCAATGCGGCATAGAGTTCAGTCCACAGGCAGTATGGGGCCATAGCGTGTTGCCTTCCAAGTGCGATATGGATGAAACGTTGACACCAGGCAGTAATTGCAAGTAACTTGTCAAGATCCGAATATTTATTCAAAATGGACACATCAGCTATTCGCGTATTTAGTATCTTCACAAGTTTAGTTTCTGGAAGCGTGTCTGGAATTGCTAGACGCAATTTCGGCCATTGGTCTTCAGACAAATGTAGCCATGGTGGACCAGTCCACCAGAGTACATGGTTGATTAGTTGAGTTGGAGATATTCCCCTCGTTGCGCAATCGGCTGGATTGTCGGCTGTGGGCACGTACCTCCACTGGTCACTAGATGTAGTTTCATTAATTTGAGTTACGCGGTTACATACGAACTCTTTGAGGCTGCCAGGGTTTGATCGAATCCAGCCAAGAACCGTGGTCGAGTCGGACCAAAAATATGTAGCAACATTTTGAATTTTAAGTACATCCTGAACCTTTGCCATAAGTTTGGATGCCAAAAGTGCAGCACAAAGTTCAAGTCTCGGTATGGTCATCCTTTTAAGTGGTGCTACTTTAGTTTTAGCTATGAGCAAAGTTACATGTATGTCCAGTCCCGAAGCAACCTTTAAATACACCACCGCGGCGTAGGCTTGCGTGGATGCATCTGCGAATGCGTGGTATTCTAGTGAGGTGGCGTTGTCAGAGGTTTGTATCCAGCGTGGAATTCTAAGATTGCGTAAGGTTTCTAGTTCGGCTCGAAGTGAACCCCATTCACTTTGTATGGTACCGGGTAAATCCTCGTCCCAGTCGATTCCAAGTTTCCAGAGATTCTGAAATAGCATTTTCCCTTTGATAAGTACTGGGGATAGAAACCCCAGAGGATCGAACAACTTTGCGACATCCGAAAGGAATTCTCGTTTGGTGAATCGACGATCGACAGGACTTAGCTTTATGTTGTAGCTGAAGCTGTCGGTATGCGTCATCCAAACGATACCTAGTGCCTTAGATTCGGTTTCCGTGCGTAGTTCATGCGAACCCCTTTCTTCACGGTCGGCAGGGTCAATTTTGACTAGGATGTCCTGGCAGTTAGAATTCCATTTACGGAGCTTGAATCCTCCAGCTAGCAATAATTTTTGCAACGCGCTTCTGAGTTGATTGGCTTCATCTATAGTGTCACCGCCAGACAGAACGTCGTCGACATAGAACTCGTGTAGTAGAGTAGCAGAGCCGAGAGGAAAACGATGCTCTTCGTCCTTAGCGAGCGTTTGTAACACCTTCATCGCGAGGAATGGCGCACAGTTGGTGCCGTAAGTGACAGTTAATAGGCGGAATGTAGAAACTGGTTCCTGATCGTCGAATCTCCATAGAATTCGTTGCAAGTCAACGTCGTCATGATGAACCAATATCTGCCTGTACATTTTTTCAATATCCGCGGTGAATGCGACGCGATGTTTTCGCCAATTCAAAACAATCGAGGCGAGGTCTCTTTGTAGTTTAGGACCGGTGTACAGACAATCGTTTAAGGACAGTCCTGACTCACTGCACTTGGATGCGTTAAACACTACGCGTAGTTTGGTCGTAGTGCTGGATTCTTTTAATACGCTATGATGTGGGAGATAGCTGACTCGCCTGCTTGCTGTATCGTCTTTAGCGCGTTCCATATGGCCGAGTGAATAATACTCGGACATAAAGTCGTGGTATAATTTTCGCACTGTATCATCTCGATGCAAACGACGTTCCATCGAATTCAAAAGTGATAGTGCTGCCCCTCGAGTTGATGAAAGTTAGGACAGTTGCGACTCATTTTTTACAGGAAGTCGGACCACATACCGACCTGTTTCAGTACGTTCAGTGGTTGCCTCAAAGAACTTGTCACACAGTGTATCATCTTTACTTAAGGTGTTTTGAGTCGATACCTCTTCTTGCTCCCAAAATCGACTGATGAGTTCGTCAAGCTCTAAGCTAGTAGCATAACAGTCATATGCGGGTTTAAGATAAGGTGTGCCTTGTGGTGCCAATCTACCGAAAATGATCCACCCCAATTGTGTCTTTTGGGCAATCATCTCTGAGTTTGGACAGTGCTGGATTTCGCTGAGTAGAATTGCAGCGTAGTCACCTGCGCTCAAGATGACATCTATAGTTCCAGCTAGATGGAATTTAGGATCAGCAAGATCAAGTTTCCAAAAGCTTGCGAATTGTTCGGGAGGGCTGCTGACGGACGGACAGGGATTTCCCACGCGTGGTAATACAAGAGCATAGCAGAGTTTTTCAAACGCGGATTTAGTTGAGCGTAGCGTGAATTTCACCGAGCCAGTCGTGGTAGTCAGCCTTTCACCATTTGCGCCGTTTAGTGGTATGCGCAGCGCAGATTTCGCTAACCTTAATTGCGATACGGCATACTCGCTAATAAACGTTGCTTCAGCTCCACTATCTAACAGGGCACGGAGCACCATCGTATGACCAGTGTCAGAGCTTACTTCAATTAAAGCTGTACCGAGTAGCACTGGAGGAATGCCACATGAATTATGATGTGCGATGGATGCGGTGTGAATGCTTACTGGTTGTCGATCGGCGTCTGCCACCGTAGACCTCAACTGACTTGGGGAACTATACGTGTAATAATCATGAAGCATTGTGTGATGAGCCAAACTACATTTTTGACATCGGCGGGTTGAAGGACAAGTTTGTGACTTGTGATTAGGTCGTAAACAATTTGAGCACAGCTTTGATTGTTGTACTGTTTTGTACCGCTGCTGTGGAGTTTGGTTGCGAAACTCTGTGCAAAAGAGGATATAATGTTTACTGGCACAACATGGGCAGGTAGATGCAGTGGTGTGATATCCTTTCACGCCAGATGGTTTGGATTTCGCATCGTCCTTAGATGGAACATTGTTAGGTTTAGAATCTGCAAAGCTTTGCATAACTTCTAAGGATTTGGTTTGATTTTCGAGAAACTGGCGTAAATCGTCAAAGCTTGGAATCGTTTGCTTGGACGAGATAGATAACTCCCAAGCACGCACAGAAGCAGCGTCCAATTTGTGTACGACAGTATAAATCAACCAATCGTCCCAGTGCGCTACTGGACGTCCAAGTTGTTCCAATGCGCGCAAGGTCGCAGTGACCTTGTCAATTAGTGATCGCAAGTTTACAGCTGATTCCTTGCGGATTGGTGTCAATGTCATTATTTCATTGAGATGCGCATTGATAATAATGCGTTTGTTGTCAAACTTGCGCTCCAGTAGCTCCCAGGCTACGGCGAAATTAGCGTCTGTTGTTGCTATGTTGTCCAGTGTATTTTTAGCTTCGCCGGTGAGGCTGTCCTTTAAATACTGCAAACGCTGCGTGTTGGACAAGCTTCGGCTTTGAATAACTATGGATGTGAATAAATCCTTGAAGGGATACCAGCGTAGAAATGAGCCGTCGAACAGTGGAATTTTTATTGGTGGTAGCCTTTGACTTAGCTGAACGTCGAGAGGCGTGGTGGTGGCCGTTTGTTGTTGCCCTGAAATGGTAGGAGGATTAGTAGCTGCCTCAATCATATCGTTCAACTCCCCTAATGTTTCAGTGTAAACTCGCTCGGATTCACTGAATGCGTCCAAGGCTTGTTGGGCCATTTCGGTTGTGGTGTCGTCTTCAGCTGCATTTGAAAGGTCCTCATACCCTTTCACATATTTCTCCCAATATTGACAAAGGAGTGATCGCCGACCGATTAAAAAGCCTTTGGTTTGCTTATTTTTAGCTGTTTTGCGCAAATTTGTCATGAAATTTGTAATTAAGGTTGCAGCACATGTTTGCTGCCTTATGAGTGCCTTCATGGTACATGTACCGATTTGCAAGAACACCGAGTCAAAAAAACAAAGGTCAATTCAAAGTGAATTTTCCAGCAGGAATGACGTGATATTGATAGTATGTCCAAACCAAATATAAATGTGTATGTAGGTTTTGCGCTGTCCGTTATGTGCATTTATTGAAGTGCGCTGCTTGCGTAGAGCAAAAGGTACAAAAATGCAAAACTCTGCACAGCTATTGAGATGAGTTGTATTATTTCTTTTAGCTATACGGCCACGAGTTTTGTGCTGACTCTCCAGAGGTAGAGGGCTTATTCCCCGCAAGGGATGCCAATGTTAACGCGAGAAATAATAAACTGAACGACCTCTTTCAAATACTCTGCTCCGTATACTGACAACTTTATTTTCTAGTACCTGTTATGTGTCAACATACATATATACATACATTATGGTATATATACATACATTATATGGTTATGTACATACATTCTAAACATGAAGCACAAAAGAGAAAGGGCAAGAACGATGACCATCGACAGAGTTGTCATATGGCCGCAATTATTTAACAGACTTCCTTACTTGTTTTTAATTTATTTTTGTTAAATATAATTATTAAAATATATAAATACTAAAAAATTTTCTTTTGTACAATTTTTCCAATTTTTTACCTAGAATTCTTCAATTATTTTCTGTCAACAGCGATTGCTTAACTCTTTCTGCGATAAAACTGATTTTTTGATGAAAAAAAAGACTAATTGTTTTGTTATAATCATAAGAAAATACATTTTTATGGATTTCCGGTTGCTAAATTGTTGTCGAATAGAATTTTCTAACTTTCGGCATATGATTTCGAAATGGTGAGTACCAAATTTTCTACAATCGAAAGGGGAATAAATCAAATCCGAAGGGAACAGAATGGAACTCGAACAACGAATGCGTTCTCCTCGAAAATTTCTTACAGAGTACGAATCACTCGAAAGCGAACAAATTTTCTTTAGAATAGAACTACAGAGTAAGGGCCCTGATTCGACCAACGTTATGAGAAACAATGCAATCGATTATTGGTGCTGTATCGTAATCCCCTATCCTTGAAGTAACCTTACCGACCAATTGCATGTTGGTTTTTCTCTTACGTTAAGGATACGACTACAGACACCAATGTTTTGAGCTTAATGAGCCTCGATGATAAAGTCCTGTGAATTGCTACAAAAACGGCACTTGCCGCTTTCAAACTTGATTATATAAGCATGGTCATAACAAAGTGCAAGCGCATAATTTCGTTTTTTAGAAGTAGCTCAATAGCGTATTCCAAATTGAAAAATGCACAAGGAACGGAATATGCGTACAGTCTCACTCAGGAGAGGCCAACACGTTGGAAAAGCTCATATAAAATTATGAAATGTCTACTACACCGTCTTGACACGGTAAAAACTCCACCCCACTTACGGCTGAGGAACAATCTATTTTATTGAGCCATTCGACAGTACGACTATGCATTTATCTTCAGGCAGTCAAGTGACAGTTTCACTCATAATTCCAATTATGGATCTGTATCATCGTTTAACGGGTCAATTCTGTGAGTAACCGGTAATTTTGTACCTGGACGATTATCTAACCGAAAATCGTAACCGTTGGCAATGCAGTTCATGTAACCGCTATTCTAGCGTATGTACATGGCAACGCTGTCAAAAACAAACACAGCCCAATACTAAATATTCCCATGAGAGTTAATCTCCCAAAAATGTGTGTCTCCCAAAACCGAATTCTCCCAATCACACTCCCTGGGAGAAGACTTTTCCCAAAAATTTTGGGAGAACGAATTCGAAGCACGAATCAGCTGTTTCGAACAAATTTGACATTTCTCGTAAGTATAAAAATGTGAACAAATGTTTGGACAACTTATGTTTACATTATTAAAAGTTAAATATTTAGTAAAAATAATGCAGTTAATTGTAAGTTAAATTATGTTTTGAATAAAATTAGGTGTTTGCTAGCTTGTCGAGATCGTTTGACTGGCGAAGAAGTTAGTGTTAGTGGCGTTCCAACTCCGGGCCGGTCAACGCAACTATTACACAATGATGGTGTCGGCGGTCGTAGCGGCGAATGTAATCGTGCTCCCTGGTAGAGAGGTCGGTGAAAGTAGGGGCGAAGGAGTGCCAACAATAGTCGTGGAGGTGATACAGCGTTTTTTTAACCTGATCCCGTCTAGGTCTCATATACAGCGCAAGAGTACTATGAGTACTACCTTCCGGTGCGTGGCCGACTATAGCGGGAGCGATTTGGTATTGCCAGTGCAACCTTCCAGGTCATGCCACCCCTCTAAAGAAGGAGAAGATGGTTAATGAGAAGCATCATATCCGTAAATCAACCATCAAATTGCACGGAATTACCTTTATGGCCTCTTATGACCGGTATGCCTACCTCGGCCATATTCCAAACCCCTAACCTGCTAAAAGGTCAAGTGCCACGATCACCGTCCTATGGTTTGTAGGATGTTGATTCAATCCATATTTCATCGTTATGGCAAGCAAGGCAGATGTTGAGCTGTGGGACTTCCGGAAACCATGTCGGTGTTCGCCCAAGAGTATTTATTTCCTTTAGGAGACAACTGCTAAAACACGTCTAAAAATGTCAGGAGAGGTATCAAAAGACGAGTTTTGGCCTCGGTAACAATAATCCGAAAACTAATTTTTGCTTTTTTATTTTCCTCAAGAGATGTTTGCAATTAAAGTTGAAAATTTTTTTTTTCATTTTCATGTGGTTGTTGTAGACACAAATATAGGGTATACCGAGAAGTGTGTTCTTCGCAGAAATACTGGGGATCGCGTACCCAGTGTTGGACCGGCTGAAGGTTATTTTTTTGAAGCGCGGTCGAAGGCCGCCTACGCTGAAAGGTGTTGTGCACATAAATACCTTGAATCACGCCTCCTATTTGGGATCGAACCCGGGGTCTTCGTACGGTTTTTTGCCAATAACTTTTCACTAAAACAAAAAATAGAAAACTCACTTTCGGACTTTTGATACCGCGGTCAAAACGCGTCGTTTGATACCTCTTCCGACGTGTTTTAGCAGTGGCCTCCTAAAGCAAACAATTACACGGCCAAGGGCAGGTTTGCAGAGTAATACGGGAGCAGAATGGTCTCCAATAACTTTGCAACCGGCTACAGGAGAGATATAGGACGATATGATTCTCCTTGGTTCGCCTGCTTTCCTGGTTTTAGTGTGGAAGGACAAAAGTGGTTAGCACGAGGTTAAATAATAAAATAACTCTGTCCCTCGTGGCCTGGGTGTTTCAACTTCTTCATGGTAATACAGTCAGGCACGATTGATCTTGAGAGTTTGGCCTTTATTATGGCTTCCTTGACCTCGGTGATGGAAACAACAATGGGCGCTGTATTGTGTTTGTGATTATGTGCTAGACGGACGGCTCGTCTCTTGGCCCTGTCAGCAGGTGGATGCATTATAAACTGTTGCCAGAAAGAACTCGCGCATCGCCTGGGGTCCGATTTGACACTGTCACCAAATGTAATGGTGGCCTTGTCATTGTATTTGGTAGGATTTGATAGGGCCTTGAATGTTGACTATAATTTGCCGACTCCGCCGGAGAGGTTGCATGCCTCGAGGTGTTGCTTCCAGTTGGTAAACTTTTAGGTATTGACCGTCCATCGGATTTCCGCATTGAGATCTTTAATTCTGGGGTCTGTGGGATTGAGAAGTCTCACTTGGTTACGTTCTGTCGCCAATGCCGCTGCTTCCGCAGGGAAATTCGTCAAAATTTCAGGTATTCTTCCAGCGGGAATAAAGCCGTCAGAGGCTGAATCGATAACCTTGCGAAAGTACGGGGTCTGTGGATGGCGGGGTTAAGCCCTGAGCATCCACATCTGTGAAGCCAGCTTTTACACTTTGCGAATTGTACAGAATGCGACCGTTTAATATAAATTTTCTTCCAGCAGACGCTTCAGATTCAATCTCTTGGTCCGGGGTTGACCAGCCCGTAACAAGAGAAAATGGAGCAACCATGCTACAAGGGTTTGAGCATGACAACATGACGAATTAAACAAGGTTACACTGAAATAACAGCGCTTGGCCGGCTAAAAAAAACCCGAGTCATTCCGTCATTTCTTCTCCAAAGGCAGATGCTGATTCCATCGACAGATACGTGTATTTTGGTACCCATAGCGAAATTGTATACAAATAGGTAGTTAAAGTAAAGAATTACACATTCCCTACTAAACTACAGCTTACTACTGTCATTGATAAACAACCTCCTCCAATGTGTGTCTGCTAACCCCGGCGACCATATTGGCGTCGCGTAGCTCAGAACCGGCTGGCCGATTGCCTTGTACGCTGCCAGTAACGTTTCTTTATCTTTCCCCCAAGTACTGCCAGCTAGTGACTTGAGGATTTTGTTACGGCTTTGTACTTTGGTGGCAATCGCGGCTACATAAGCACCGTATTTGAACATGTTATCAAACGTGACCCCTAAGATTTTGGGGTGTGTGACAGTCGGAAGCTTAATGCCGTCGACGTAGACATCTAATTCCATGTTCGCCTGCGCTGTCCACGTCGTAAATAAGGTGGCCGAGGATTTGGTCGGTGACAATGTCAGGTTCCGTGCAGCGAATAAACTGGAAAAGGTTGGAAGGTACCAATTAATTATCGAGCAGAGCTCATCAACGGAGGGTCCAGTCGCCAGGATCGTGCAGTCATCGGCGTAGGAGACGATCGAGACGCCTTCTGGTGGGGAAGGGAGCCTCGATATGTAGTAATTAAACAGAAGCGGGGATAGGACACCACCCTGTGGCACCGCCTGCTTAATTATACGTGGTTTTGATCTTTCGCCTCTAAATTCAACCGATGACTGCCGGCCACTCAGATAGTTGGCGGTCCAACGCTTTAGACAGGGGGGAAGGTTTGAATCTTCCAGGTCGTTAATGAGTTGTGCGTGATTAACAGTGCCAAAAGCTTTCGACAGATCAAGCGCAACTAGCACGGTCCTGTCGTTTGGGCGAGATTGGTTGAGACCGACACCTATCTGTGTGGTGATGGCGTTTAGCGCGGTGGTAGTGCTATGCATTTTCCGGAATCCATGCTGATGTTCGGCTAATCGCAGGTTAGCGGTATAATAAGGGAGCAAGACCGTCTCCAGAGTTTTCACTACTGGCGAGAGGAGTGATATCGGTCTATATGACTCCCCCACGTTGGCCGGCTTGCCGGGCTTTAGTAGTGGCACCATCTTTGTCTGTTTCCATCTTTCTGGAATGACAAAGGTGGTCATGGACAGATTGAAGACGGTTGTTAGGTATCTTACTCCCTCATCACCGAGATGTTTTAGCATCAGCATGGATATACCGTCTGCGCCAATAGATTTGGAGTTTTTGGACCCCCGTATGGCCTCCCGAACCTCTGTGGTGGTGATGGCAATGGGCGCTTGGTTGTTTTTGCGTTTGTGCGCTTCCCTGATGGCGCGCCTGATTTCCTTGTCAACCGGAGGATGCAGTACAAATTGCCGGCAGAAAGCGCTCGCGCATCTCTTTGGTTTCGACTGTACCTTATCACCAAAGGTGATGGATATTTTGTCGGTAGGTTTGGTCGGATTGGACAAGGATTTAACAGTGGACCATAATTTGCCAACACCAGCAGAGAGGTTACAGGACCTTAGGTGCTCCTCCCATTTGGCGCGTTTGTGTTGATCAACTAGCCGCCTGATTTCCGCATTGAGATCTTGAATTTGGGGATCCGTAGGGTTCAAGCGTCGCACGTGGTCACGTTCATTAGCCAGGGCCGCTGCCTCTGCGGGGAAGGACGGACGTATCTCCTTAATTCTACCTGACGGAATATATTTATTGGAGGCTGAAGCTATGACCATGCGAAACGCTTTTTCCCCTTCTCGTACATCAGACGGGATGGGAAGAGCAGCGAAGGTGCTCCCAGTGAAATTAAGAAAACCAACCCAATCAGCTTTACTGAAGTTAGTGAAGGTGCGCTTCTCAGAAGTAACGAAGTCATTGGGGCGATTGATTGAGAGGACTATCGGCAAATGGTCCGATGCAAGAGTAAGCATTGGTCGCCATTCAACGCAGTTTATGAGACCTGCGCTGACAATTGTGAGGTCTGGCGAACGTGAACAATTTACCGCAACTCTCGTGGGGACGTCCCCGTTCACTGTGCAAAACGTCGAATCGTCTATTTGTTCAGCCAATTCCTGTCCCCTACCATCGGCCTGTAGGCTTGATTGCCACAGATCGTGGTGTGCGTTGAAGTCTCCGAGGATTACACGATTATCGCCTCTGAGTAACGCACTGATGTCAGGGTGGTAATCTCTCGGACAGCAGGTGGCAGGAGGTATATAAATGTTAATGATTTCAAGGTCGACGTCGCCTGTCCGGACAACCATTCCTTGACGTTCCAGGAGGTTGGCCCTCGGGTCGACGTCAGGCTCAAATGGACGATATTGCACAGATTGGTGAGTGATGAAGGCGAGTCCGCCCCCAAGTCCCCTCTCTCGGTCACATCGGTGGATGTTATAGCCGTCACAAGTCCGAAGATTTGATCGGGCGTTTAACTTCGTCTCCTGAATGGCAGCGATCTTGGTATTCTGTCGCTTCATGAAGCTGACTATTTCACTCACTTTCCCGGTTAGGCCGTTGCAGCTTAGCTGTAGGACGCGAAAGTGCGAAGGGGTAGAAATATTCACGCTGGGAGTCAGGGACTGGTGCGTATGCCTTGGTGGAAGCAGGCTGGGTCGCACACTGCGTCGAACTCTAGAAGACGAGGGATCCGAAGCACCAGAAGGTGGCGAATCCGTCGACGTTGTAGGTTGCGTAGCTCGACAACATGGTGCAACATACGTATCAGTCCATAGGTTCCTGTTTCCAAATTGAGAACATATAAGCAGGTGACACAGGCCAAGGCAAGAATTGCATTTGACTGATGTCGCAGGTGTACATAGTCTCAGCCGACAAACAGAGCACAAGGTGTAAGGGACCAGGAGCTGGTGGATTTGACTTACATTTGTGCTAGTGCTGGAAGAAGAAGGGGAAGTTGAAAGTGGGAGGGGGGTAGGCTGTCGCTCGGCATTGCTCACATCTGAAACAGAGGTGGTACGTAGAAAGTAGCTGTGAGCGGCTGTGTGAGGTGTTGGCGCCTGTGGGCGTGAGCGGCAGCGGGTGTTGCACACTACTTGCTGGGCGTTATTAGTGCTATTAGTCGTGGAGACTATTTCAGAAGCTTATGACGGTGCGATACTGGATCGTCGTTGGCCACGGGACGTCCTAGGGCGTGAACAGCAAGGGGCCATGAAAGTTTTGTAGAAACAAGGGGGCATATGTGTGGAGGGATTTAGCCCGGAGCACCTGGTTTTGTGCAACCATCTTTTACAAGAATTGCATTGGACGGAGTGTGAACGCTTAACGTAACGCAAACGCAGCAGATCCATTCTCCTGGACCCGGGTTGGATTCGACCCCAGCCCGGAGCAGGAGAGTTTTGAGCTGCCCTGCTGCAAGGAGCTGCTCGGAGGATGACAGTATTAGTGATAAAGGTGACAGGTTAGACAGGGTAGAGTCGAAATAACAGCCCTTGGTCCGTGTAAAAATCCGAGTCATTCCGGTACGTAGAACCGGCTGTTGTGGGAATGTCCCACGGAAGTTCTGATGGCGGTGTTTTGGTAGACTTGCAACTTCCTTCCAGGTGGTGTCAGCAAGGTAGGTCGACTGTATGGGAGCAGCGTAATCAATAACCGGTCGGTTAAACCTCATATGGAGCAAACAACGTTTCTTGATCTTTTCCCCAAGTACTGCCAGGAAGTGACTTGAGGATCTTGTTGCGGCTCTGTACCTTTGAAGCTATTGCGGTGGCATGACTAGCGAAGGTGAGGCCGTGGTCAAACGTCAAGCCTAATAGTTTGTTTTGGTTGACAGTAGGTAGAGGTACTCCATCTGCGCAGGCCATGTCGTGTTGTATCAATATTGTAATACGTAAAGTAAATAAATAATTCTGATTTGGCAGCACTTGTTTCTAGGCAACCACTTCTAACTTCATTGCATTCATTCGATTATTCAGAACAATTCGATTAATTTCGCTAGGCATCGGGGTATACGAGCGAAGTAAAGAAAAATTGTGGTTATTTGGATTTAGAAAAGTTAAAAAATTTTCAACATCCTGTTGTATAAAATCGGTAAAAGTGTGTTTCGAAGAATTAAATTTTATGCTGTTCATTTCATTGCTTACACAAATTTGGTGCAGCCTGAAAGTAGAACAAAAGTGAGCATATATTTGGTGAAGTAAGTCGTATATATATAATATATTATATCCAAATTTACACAATGCACATTGGGATAAAAGAAATTCCATGCCGATCTGAGCCGTTTTAAATATGTAAGGATATGACTATATTTGGACTGTTATTGCAAAAGTTGTCAATGTGAAGATAATTAGATAATTGTTTGTGTATCCATGAATTGCGAAAAAGAAATCTGGATTTGTTTCTCAAAAGAATTGGTTTTATTTATTTGTATGGATGTGTGTAAAATATGTTTTCAAACTATGCAAATATCTAGATTGTCCAACGTCTGACGCAACTGCTTGCCGTTTATAAGTAGAATATCTATAGACTGGATAATATTATTGTTTTTTTTTTGTTGGTTATTGTTGATGAAGTTAACAGTGATTCGCTCTGCCTAATAGGCACGATAACTCTTTATTCCCACAACAGCCTATTTCGGAGTCCGGGAAGGTTCGGGGGTCATTGATGCTTTTGTTGTTGTTGTAACGACAAACAGTTTTGAGGAGAGCTGCCGAACTGAGTCCTTGTCCGGATATGAATCCGGTACTCCCTTGCGGGGTAATTGTTTCCTTTAGGAGACAAATGCTAAAAAACGTCCAACGCGTTTTGACTTCGGTATCAACAATCCGAAAGCGGATTTTCAATTTTGTGTTTCAGTGAAAAGTTATTCGCAAAAAACCCAAAAATTACCCAGTTCCGATCCCAAATAGGGGGCTTGATCCAAGGTATTTATGTGCATCCCTGTCCGATTTTTTCGCTGAACGAAATCTGACCCTGTCACAGACCAAGTCCTCGCCCACCTTATTTACGACGTGGTGAACATGGAACTAGACGTCTACGTCGACGGCATTAATCTTCCGACTGTCACACACCCCAAAATCTTAGGGGTCACGTTTGATAAGACGTTCAACTACGGTGTTCATGTATCCGCGATTGCCACCAAAGTACAAAGCCGCAACAAAATCCTCAACTCACTAGCTGGCAGCACTTGGAGGAAAGATAAAGAAACGTTACCTCCAACGTACAAGGCAATCGGCTGCCGGTTCTGAGATACGCGACGCCTATATGGTTGTTCTTGTTGTTGTGGTAACGGCAAAAACACTCCTCGAAGGTTTTCGTGGTAGCGATTTATGACCAGTGAAACCTTCTAGGTCATGTCACCCCTGCTTCCGTAAGGAAGGAGAAGGTGGGTAATAAGAGGCATCATATGCGTAGATCAACCATGGAGTTGCACGCCATGCGTGCCTATTAGTCGCCTCTTACGACCGGTATGCCTACCTCGGGCATATTCTAAACCCCTAACCCGCAGGGGTACGCCTATATGGTCGCAGGAGCTAGCAGAGACATAATGGAAGAGGGTGCAGGCCTGCCAAAACACCGTACTCAGAACAGCCACGGGGTGCATCCTTATGTCTCCTGAGCATCACCTCCATAGTGAGGCTAAAATGTTCGGCGTGAAAGAGCATAGCGAAATGTTGACCAGGCAATTCCTGTTCAACTGCTACACACCGCAGCACCCTAACAGGAACCTGCTCAACGAAAATCCGCCTCCCAGGAGAATAAGGAGTCACCTCCGTAAGCACGGAGAGAGATCCGGCATCACATCATTCCCACAACCCGGGTTTTTTCACCCGGCCAAGGGCTGTTATTTCAGTGTAACCCTTTCCAATCTGGGGCAGGGCGAAGCACTGTTAACAACAACAACAACAACATCCGGCATCACATCTTTTCGCCGTTTGCTCCAAAGGTGCACCGGCGGGCCCTCAATCTCATCCCCACGGAGTCGGTAAACTCCTTTGTCAGCTCTCGTCCGGCGAATGCAAAATCTCTTCCTGTTTCCGATGAGGACGCGATCTGCCTAGGGAGATAAGAGTCATGCTGGCCCAACTTCGTTCTCGATACTGTAATAGACTAAACTCTTACCTATCCAGACTGAACCCTGACATGCCAAATGTCTGCCCGGCATGCGGCGTGTCTCCCCACGATACTATCCATCTGTTCATCGGCTCAACTGAGCCAACTCTTCTAACACCAATTTCACTCTGGTCCACCCCTGTTGAAGCCGCGAGGTTTCTTGGACTTCCGTTAGAAGAGCCTGATGACAGTGTTGGATGAGGGGTGACATCCTAGGCAGGTTAAGTGGTCGCTACAACAACAACAACCCTGACATGCTAAATGTCTTCCGTTAGAAGAGCTTGATGACAATGTTGCATGAGAGGCGATACTTTGGGCAGGTTAAGTAGTCGCTAGCACAACAACAACAGGGTGGTGTCCTATCCCCGCTTTTGTTTAAGTACTACATATCGAGGCTCCCTTCCCCACCAGAGGAGGCATTTTCACAACAGCCGGTACTATCGTAACGGAATGACCCGGGTTGTTTTTACCCGGCCAAGGGCTGTTATTTCAGTGTAACCCTGTCCAATCTGTCCCGTCCCACCATTAAATTGACATCCTCGGAGCAAACCCTGGCAGCTGGGTTGCTCCATTGTCTCATGTTACGGGCTGTGGTCGAACCCAACCCTGGACCAAGAGATTGGATCTGCTGCGTTTGCTGGAACAAAATTTATATTAAACGGCCGCATTCGGTCAGGAGACGCCGACCTGCAAATCGTAAACATCTATATCCCTCCTGCCACGTGTTGTCCTAGAGACTATCATCCCGACATTAGTGCGTTGCTAAGGGGCTATAACCGTCTAATCCTAGGCGATTTCAACGCGCATCACGATCTCTGGCACTCAAACTTTGCCAGCAGACAGCAGAGGACACGAAATTGCAGACCAAATAAATAACTCAGCATTCTGCACAGTCAATGGTGATGCCCCACCAGGGTGGCAGGTAACTGCCACAGTTCGCCAGACATCTCCATAACGAGCGCGGGCCTAATTAACTTTGTCATCTGGCGACCGATGCTTACATTAGCTTGAGACCACCTACCCATCTTACTCTCTGTTGAACGACCGACCGACTTCATAACGACTGATAAATTAACATACATCAACTTCACCAAAGCGGACTGGGACCGCTTTACTGACTATACAGAGCGCTCCTTCCCTACCCACTCCTACGGACGTACGCAAAGGCGAAAGAGAGTTTCGAAAGATCATTGATTCAGCCTCATGCCGCTTTATTCCTGCTGGTAGAATACCAGAAATTCGTCCGAATTTTCCGGCAGAAGCTGCGGCGATGGCAAGAGAACGTGACCAAGTGAGACTCATCAATCATCGCAGAATCAAAGATCTCAATGCGGAAATTCGTAGGATAATCAAGGAACACAAGCTGACCAAGTGGAAACAACACCTTGAGGCATGCAACCTCTCCGGCGGAGTCGGCAAATTATGGTCGACTGTCAAGGCCCTATCATTCGGCGACAGCGTCAAATCGGACGCCGGCTGTTTTTAATGCATCCACCTGCGGATAGGACTAAGAGAAGAGTCTTCCGACGTGCGCACAAACACAAACACTCCACTGCGCCTATTGCCGTCTCAGTCGCAGAGGTCAAGGAAGTCATAATGAAGGCCAAACCCTCAAAATCCATCGGACCCGACGGAATCGCCATGAAGACCACGGGACAGAGGGACAGAGTTATTTAGCGGCTCTCTTTAATCCCTCTCTAACTACCTTCGTTATACCTGAGACATGGAAACAAGCGATTGTAGTTCTTCTACTGAAACCAGGGAAGCCGGCGAACCTAGGAGAGTCTTATCGCCCGATATCCCTCCTTTCGCCGGTAGTGAAATTACTAGAGTCCATTCTGCTTCCTTACTTCATTACAAATCTAAAATTGGCCGATCATCAACATGCTTTCCGCAAAAATCACAGCACGACATCCGCTTTGAACCAACGCAGATTAATAACGGTTTGAATCAACACCCACCAAACCATAGAACGGTTCTCGTGGCAATGACCTGTCAAATGCATTTGACACGGTCAATCACGCCACACTCCTCCGAGATCTGGATTAGACACCGCTCCCTGCCGGCCTTAAGAGGTGGACCGCTAATTACCTCAATGGTCGACAGGCAACAGTCAAATTCAGGAACAAGAAATCTAGACCACGAAGAATAAAACAAGGGGTGCCGCAAGGTGGTGTTCTCTCTCCCCTTTTGTTTAATTTCTATATTTAGAGACTTCCCCCCCCCCCCCCCCCCCCACCAGAGGGAGTCTCCATTGTTTCCTACGCTGACGACTGCACGATAATGGCCTCGGGCAAGGGTCCCTCCATTGACGAACTCTGTATTAGAATCGACAGTTACCTCCATGACCTTTCCAGCTTCTTCACCGAGCGAAATCTAACCCTATCTCCGACAAAATCGACGGCGACCCTGTCTACTACATGGAATGCGCAGATGGGGCAAGAGTTAAATGTCCACGTAGACGGAGTACCTCTACCTACTGTCAACCACCCAAAAATCTTGGGTGTGACATTTGACAACGCCCTCACCTTCGCTGGTCATGCCACCGCAATAGCCTCAAAGGTACAGAGCCGCATAAGATCCTCAAGTCACTGCCCGGCAGTACTTTGGGAAAAGGCAAAGAAACATCGCTTGCTACATATAAGGCTATTGGCTATAAGGCTATTGGATATTGTAATAGGTTAAACTCTTACTTATCCAGAATGAACCCCGACATACCAAACACATGCCCTGCATGTGGCATGTCCCCTCATGATACCATACATCTCTTCTCCTGTTCAGTTGAACCCACTCTTCTAACACCTACATCCCTCTGGGCCAACCCTGTGGAAACTCCTCGGACTTCCGTTAGAAGAGCCTGATGGCAATTTAGAGTGATCGAGGCCATTGGGCAGGGCGAAGCACTGTTAACAACAACAACAAACAGAGGGTGTCTCGATCGTCTCCTACGCCGATGACTGCACGATCCTGGCGACGGGCCCCTCTGTAGATAAGCTCTGCTCGAGAGTTAACTCATACCTCCCATCCCTGTCCGGTTTTTCGCTGAACGAAATCTGACACTGTCACCGACCAAGTCCTCGGCCACCTTATTTACGACGTGGCAGTGCACGGCGGCCGCCGTGGTGTGAAGGTAGTGTTGCCGGCCTACCACACCGAAGGTCCATGGTTCGAGCCCTGGTACAGGTAACATCAAAAGTGATTTGAAAAAAGTTTTTCAAAAACGGGGTTGTTGTTGTTGTAGCGACTACTTAACCTGTCCAGGGTGTCACCCCCCACCAACATTGTCATCAGGCTCTTCTAACGGAAGTCCAAGAAACCTCGCGGCTTCAACAGGGGTGGACCAGAGTGAGATTGGAGTTAGAAGAGTGGGCTCGGTTGAGCAGAGGAACAGATGGTTAGTATCGTGGGGAGACACGCCGCATGCCGGGCAGACATTTGGCATGTCGGGGTTCAGTCTGGATAAGTAAGAGTTTAGTCTGTTACAATATCCAGAACGAAGTTGAGCCAGCGTGACTCTTGTCTCCCTGGGCAGTTCGCGTTCCTCGGCGGCAACAGGTGGAGCTTGTGCCTGTAGGACCACATTCACTGGACGAGACCTGACAAAGGAGTTTACCGACTCCGTGTGGATGAGGTTGAGGGCCCGCCGGTGCACCTCTGGATCAAACGGCGAGGAGATGTGATGCCGGATCTCATCATAGTGCTTACGGAGGTGACTCCTTATTCTCCTGGGAGGCGGATTTTCGTTGAGCAGGTTCCTGTTCGGATGCTGCTGATTATGGCAGTTGAACAGGAATTGTCTGGACAACATCTCGCAATGCTCTTTGACATTGAGCATTTTTGCCTCATTATGAAGGTGATGCTCAGGAGACATAAGGAGGCACCCCGTGGCGGTTCTGAGTGCGGTGTTTTGGCAGGCCTGCAACCTCCTCCAATGTGTGTCTGCTAACCCCGGCGACCATATTGGCGTCGCGTAGCTCAGAACCGGCTGGCCGATTGCCTTGTACGTTGCCAGTAACGTTTCTTTGTCTTTCCCCCAAGTACTGCCAGCTAGTGACTTGAGGATTTTGTTACGGCTTTGTACTTTGGTGGCAATCGCGGCTACATGAGCACCGTATTTGAACATGTTATCAAACGTGACCCCTAAGATTTTGGGGTGTGTGACAGTCGGAAGCTTGATGCCGTCGACGTAGACGTTTAATTCCATGTTCGCCTGCGCTGTCCACGTCGTAAATAGGGTGGCCGAGGATTTGGTCGGTGACAGTGTCAGGTTCCGTGCAGCGAAGAAACTGGAAAGGGTTGGAAGGTATGAATTTAGTCTCGAGCAGAGCTCATCGACGGAGGGTCCAGTCGCCAGGATCGTGCAGTCATCGGCGTAGGAGACGATCGAGACGCCTTCTGGTGGGGAAGGGAGCCTCGATATGTAGTAATTAAACAGAAGCGGGGATAGGACACCACCCTGTGGCACCCCCTGCTTAATTATACGTGGTTTTGATCTTTCGCCTCTAAATTCAACCGATGACTGCCGGCCACTCAGATAGTTGGCGGTCCAACGCTTTAGACAGGGGGGAAGGTTTGAATCTTCCAGGTCGTTAATGAGTTGTGCGTGATTAACAGTGTCGAAAGCTTTCGACAGATCAAGCGCAACTAGCACGGTCCTGTCATTTGGGCGAGATTGGTTGAGACCGTCACCTATCTGTGTGGTGATGGCGTTTAGCGCGGTGGTAGTGCTATGCATTTTGCGGAAACCATGCTGATGTTCGGCTAATCGCAGGTTTGCGGTATAATAAGGGAGCAAGACCGCCTCCAAGGTCTTCACTACTGGCGAGAGGAGTGATATCGGTCGATATGACTCCCCCACGTTAGCCGGCTTGCCGGGCTTTAGTAGTGGCACCACCCTTGCCTGTTTCCATCTTTCTGGAATGACAAAGGTGGTCATGGACAGATTGAAGACGGTTGTTAGGTACCTTACTCCCTCATCGCCGAGATGTTTTAGCATCAGCATGGATATACCGTCTGGCCCAATGGATTTAGAATTTTTGGACCTCCGTATGGCCTCCTGAACCTCTGTGGTGGTGATGACAATGGGCGCTTGGTTGTTTTTGCGTTTGTGCGCTTCCCTGATGGCGCGCCTGATTTCCTTGTCAACCGGAGGATGCAGTACGAATTGCCGGCAGAAAGCGCTCGCGCATCTCTTTGGTTTCGACTGTACCTTATCACCAAAGGTGATGGATATTTTGTCGTTAGGTTTGGTCGGATTAGACAAGGATTTGACAGTGGACCATAATTTGCCAACACCAGCAGAGAGGTTGCAGGACCTTAGGTGCTCCTCCCATTTGGCGCGTTTGTGTTGATCGACTAGCCGTCTGATCTCCGCATTGAGATCTTGAATTTGGGGATCCGTAGGGTTCAAGCGTCGCACGTGGTCACGTTCATTAGCCAGGGCCGCTGCCTCTGCGGGGAAGTACGGACGTATCTCCTTAATTCTACCTGACGGAATGTATTGATTGGAGGCTGAAGCTATGACCATGCGAAACGCTTTTTCCCCTTCTCGTACATCAGACGGGATGGGAAGAGCAGCGAAGGTGCTCTCAGTGAAACCAAGAAAACCAACCCAGTCAGCTTTGTTGAAGTTAGTGAAGGTGCGCTTCTCAGAAGTGACGAAGTCATTGGGGCGATCGATTGAGAGGACTATCGGCAGATGGTCAGATGCAAGAGTGAGCATTGGTCGCCATTCAACGCAGTTTATGAGACCTGCGCTGACAATTGTGAGGTCTGGCGAACTGGAACAATTTGCCGCAACTCTCGTGGGGGCGTCCCCGTTCACAGTGCAAAACGTCGAATCGTCTATTTGTTCAGCCAATTCCTGTCCCCTACCATCGGCTTGTAGGCTTGAGTGCCACAGATCGTGGTGTGCGTTGAAGTCTCCGATAATTACACGGTTATCGCCCCTGAGTAACGCACTGATGTCAGGGTGGTAATCTCTCGGACAGCAGGTGGCAGGGGGTATATAAATGTTTATAATTTCAAGGTCGACGTCTCCTGTCCGGACAACCATTCCTTGACGTTCCAGGAGGTTGTCCCTCGGGTCGACGTCAGGCTCAAATGTACGATATTGCACGGATTGGTGGGTGATGAAGGCGAGTCCGCCCCCAAGTCCCCTCTCTCGGTCGCGTCGGTGGATGTTATAGCCGTCACAAGTCCGAAGACTTGATCGGGCGTTTAACTTCGTCTCCTGAATGGCAGCGATCTTGATGTTCTGACGCTTCATGAAGTTCACTATTTCACTCACTTTCCCAGTTAGGCCGTTGCAGTTTAGTTGTAGGACGCGAAAGTGCGAAGGGGGAGAAATATTCACGCTGGGAGTCAGGGACTGGTGCGTATGCCTTGGTGGAAGCAGGCTGGGTCGCACACTACGTCGCACTCTAGAAGTCGAGGGATCCGAAGCACCAGAAGGTGGCGAATCAGTTGACGTTGTAGGTTGCGTAGCTCGACAGCATGGTGCAACGTACGTATCAGTCCATAGGTTCCTGTTTCCTAGTTGAGAACATATAAGCAGGTGACACAGGCCAAGGCAAGAGTTGCATTTGACTGATGTCGCAGGTGTATATAATCTCAACCGACAAACAGAGCACAAGGTGTAAGGGACCAGGAGCTGGTGGCTTTGACTTACATTTGTACTAGTGCTGGAAGAAGAAGGGGAAGTTGAAAGTGGGCAGGGGGTAGGCTGTCGCTCGGCATTGCTCACTTCTGAAACAGAGGTGCTACGTAGAAAGTAGCTGTGAGCGGCTGTGTAAGGTGTTGGCGCCTGTGGGCGTGAGCGGCAGCGGGTGTTACACACTACTTGCTGGGCGTTGTTTGTGCTATTAGTCGTGCAGACTGTTACAGAAGCTTGTGACGGTGCGATACTAGATCGTCGTTGGCCACGGGACGTCCGAGGGCGTGAACAGCAAGGGGCCACGAAAGTTTTGTAGAAACTAGGGGGCCTATGTGTGGAGGGATTTAGCCCGGAGCATCTAGTTTTGTGCAACCATCTTTTGCAAGAATTGCATTGGACGGAGTGTGAACGCTTAACATAGATTTTCTTCCAGCAGACGCAGCAGATCCATTCTCCTGGACCCGGGTTGGGTTCGACCCCAGCCCGGATAAGGAGGGTTTTGAGCAGCCCTGCTGCAAGGAGCTGCTCGGAGGATGACAATATTAGTGAAAAGGGTGACAGGTTAGACAGGGTAGAGTCGAAATAACAGCCCTTGGTCGGATGTAGAAATCCGAGTCATTCCGGTACGTAGAACCGGCTGTTGTGGGAAATGTCAAAAACGGGGTCGCCCCTCGGCAGTGGTTTGGCAAACTCTCCGAGTGTATTTCTGCCATGACAGGCTTCTCAGCAAAAAATTCGTCTCCTTTGTAGATGCCGTTCGGAGTCGGCAAAAAACTGTAGGTCCCACCAATTTGTAGGGAAAATTCAAATCGGCACACCACAAATTGGAAGAGAAGCTTGGCGCAAAAATCTCTTAGGAGGTTTATGATGATATACCTGTTGTATATCGCGCCATAGAGCGAGTGCATGTGAACATGGTGTTGCAAATAAAAAGTCGCGGTTTAATATTTACGATGTAATTTAATAACTTTAATAATTTAGTTTAAGTATTACAAATTTTTATGCGCAAAAACTTATAAACGGGCGAACGAATATGCAGGCGGTAGCAAAGATAACGAAAAAACGAGATAGGAAATGAAAGGAAAAATATAATAAGCAAACGTCAAATGGCGTTTTCTATTAACTCCTTCGTGGTGAATTAGAATTAACCCTTGTAAGCGCATACATATTAATGCTTAGGATGGACAAGTACACATTTTATCTTGAACTAATATATTGGAGCCCAACATACCGCTGCCCTTGAACTATATATGTTTAAATGATATGTTCAAACATCTTATTACAAGATACAATTACAATATAATAATAATTGGAAAGGAAACTTTAAATATATCAAAAAAACTGGACTATGAGTCATCATTGTCGGTGAATAGATCCCCTTTCGTGGGTAGTAGACAAAGCTTTGCTATTGGACGAACAAACTCTTCATTCCAGGATGACATCGAACTACAAGGTGGCGCAAAAGTAATCCTCCTATCAGAAAATGCTATAAATTTTGCGATTCGATTGGCCCCTAAAGTCAGTTCTGTTTTGACATTTGTGTAGTAAACACATGCGAAATACACGTTAATAAACAATGTTACGCTACACTGCTCCAGAACGCGGAATATTGCTGACTATTTATTTGACCAATAATCGGTCGGTGAAAAACGGTTCCTGCGCAAAAGTAATCCTATCAGAAAATGCTATAAATTTTGCGATGGGCCCCTAAAGTCAGTTCTGTTTTGACATTTGTGTAGTAAACACAAGCGAAATACACGTTAATAAACAATGTTACGCTACACTGCTCCAGAACGCGGAATATTGCTGACTATTTATTTGACCAATAATCGGTCGGGGCCAAACGGTTACTGTGAATGGTGAGCGCTACAGAGCAATGATCAACGAGTTCTTTTTGCCGCAACTTGATGGATTGGAAAACATGTGGTTCCAACAAGACGGTGCAACAGCACACACTGCACGTGCCACAACCGATATGCTGAACATCGGAAGCTTACTTTTGCGCCACCTTGTACCCTTGCCAATAACCGCTTTGTAGGGGGGCTAGGCTCGCTAAATACAGCTACGATATCTCCTTCTTTGAAGTTGAGTGTTGGCCGAAACCACTTTCTGCGACGTTGCAGGCTGACGTTGCCACTCTATGTTTTACTCAGCTAAGAAACATTGTAATCTGTCATCTGCCATGCTATGAACAATGCATCTGCAATCTGCTGCGTAGCTCCTTCTCAGCGCCGACCAAGTTCGTGCCATTGTCTGAGTACATAGCTTTACAATACCTTCTGCGATTGATAAACCTTTTGTAGGCGTTAAGAAAAGCGGAAGCTAACAAATCTCCGACCAACTCTAAGTGCATTGCGCCAGTGCACATGCAAATGAAGGAACCGATATAGCCTTTGGTGGATTTCGCCCCTCTTCCGTGCGTGAACTTAAACATGTATGAACCGGCAAAGTCTACGGCGGTGCGCATAAAACACTGCTCATAGGTAACCCGAGATACAGGAAGGACGCCCATTGTCTGTGTAGCAAGATTTCGATTTAAATACGTACATTTTACGCACTTGTGATAAGTACTGCGTATGTTGTTGTTGTTAACAGTATCATGTTGCGGGCACCAATAACCCAGTAGCGACGCATCAAAACCACTTGCATTAATCGTGGCCCTGGATGAAGAGTGAATCGGTGAATGTCGGATATAATTAGTTTCGACAGCGGAGAATTTTTGGGCAAGATGACTGGATGCTTTGTATTGTATGCAACATCCGCGGACTTCAATCGACCCCCGATTCGAAGAATGCCATTTGAGTCAAGAAACGGCTGCAAGCGCAATAGGCTATTGCGGAGCGGAATCGGCCTTTTTGCGCTGCAAAGAAAAATTTCATCAGTAGAGAAAAAATGTTGGGTATACCTTATTAAACGGCGTTCAGCTTCAACCATCTCAACAAAGGTGGGAGGACCATATCGTTTTTCGCCGGTGCGTTGAATACTAGCGCGGATATTGCGCACAGAGCGCAAAACATAAGCGATGATTCGCCGTAATTTGGAGTACGACGCGTACTTAGTTATTATCGACCAATGCCTATCCGACTTGGTATATGAGTATGAACTTTATTTCGTTGACCCAGTTTCGTTACGGGCGCCTTTGATAAACCTTGTTTCCAAAACTGATTTGAGCTGTTCAAGAATTCTGGACCGTTCCACCATTTCTCATGAAGAAGAAGTTGTACCGAGTTATACCACGAGAGGCGCAATCTGCTGGGTTCCCTTCAGAGCGTACGTGATTCCAGCATTCTGGCCGAAGGATCTCATGGATATCGGCGACCCGGTTTGCAACAAAGGTTTCCCATCTGCTGGGGTGTGTTGTAACCACGCCAACGTAACAGTTGAGTCCGTCCAAGCAAATACCGGGTATCGTAGATCGCCCCAACTATGCAACACACTTCTTACTAACTTGGCTCCCAGGTGAGCAGCGCACAGTTCGAGGCGAAATCGGTGCAGGCGTTCTTGAGTTATGAGCGTTGGAACTAACGTCACTTTCTTTTATATATGTATGTAGATTTTCTGCAGCCACTACTTCTAAATTACGAAAACATCATATCGGGCGATTTCAACAGTAACCTACTGGTGGATTCCAGTTTAAAACTTAGCATGGAATCTCTAGGACTTGTACCCGTAAACTACACTATCCCAACACATTTTACTAATTCGGGTTCCTCGCTGCTAGACTAAGACTTATTCTTTCTTAACGATCTTCATAAGCTGCTTGTTGTTGTTGTTGTGGTAACGACAAAAACACTCCCCGAAGGTTTTGGGGAGTGTTGTCGAATTAACAGTCCTTGGCCGGATTTGAACCCGGTACTCCCTTGCGGTACTGCCCGACTGTCGTGGTAGCGATTTATGGCCAGTGAAATCTTCTAGGTCATGTCACCCCCCTTCCGTAAGGAAGGATAAGATGGGTAATGAGAGGTGAGAGGTATCATATCCGCAGATCAACCATCGAGTTGCACGTCATCACCTTTGTGGATATTAGTCGCCTCTTCAGTTGTGACTTACACTTGTTATTGTGTTAAAGTTCCGTTATTCTTCTTAGTTTTCTCTATCCTCATTCGTACCGTTTGACATTTTGCTTTATTTTTCTTTTTTTCATTAAATCCACGTGCAAATTAACTTTAAGTTTGCATAAAAACAACTATAAAAATGTCGCCGGGACCTCCGGATAGGTCACCGAATCGCAGGAAGAAACCAAAAAACAACCCTAAACAAGACAATTTTCCAGGACTTCGTTCAAAGAGCTATAACCCCAAATTCATCCTAATCTCGTCTGCGGATAGCACTAAAACACTATCTCAACTGAGCCCCTTTGCCATTAAAAATCAATTGAAGCTATATCTACGGAAAAAGACTTAGTTACTCAGCTCCGAGATGGTAATATGCTAGTATTGACGCGCAACGCTCAAGTAGCGGAGAGATTCCAAAAAATCAAAACGTTCCCTAACCTTTGCCCAATTAATGTAAAGTTACATGACACCTTGAACTCCGTAAAAGGCGTAATCTACGCTCCTTGCCTTAAACACGTCGAAGAAGAGGAAATAATTCGTGAAATGAAGGACCAACAGGTCACAGATGTGTACAAATTTAGGCGCAAAACTGATGGCAAAACCATTTACACTGGTCAAATGGTGTTAACTTTTGATCTTTATCGACTCCCTGATACCGCTGAAGTGGCCTGGTACAAAGTCAAGGTACAACCTTACATCCCAAACCCAATGCGGTGTAGGACCTGCCAGAAACTGGGACACACGCAGAAAAGGTGCACCAACAATCCAACGTGCGGGCAAAAAGTGGCACAACCTCCAACAGTGATTTGACAAGTCCAAATAAAACCAATGCCGAAATAAATACCTCTACCATCCCCAGTTTATCAACAAAAAACACGCATACCATAAGAAATAACTACACCAACTTTTTTGAAAATTCTACTACTACTTCCTCTGAAACTCTTTCATTTCAACAAATCAATAAACCAACTACCCAATATAGCACAACATCTGAACCAAAATCTATACAACAAATGTCACCTCTTTTTACTCAAAATCTACTTAAAAATAACGAATACTACGTCAAAAACAACGAAAGCAATAATAAAACCCCCTCGATGATTTATAAATCTAACCCCTCCCAAGTCCCTCGCTTCTGTAAAGTTCACCTTTACAAAAGACAGATCACCCCCTCCCTGCCCCTCATGAACCAGAATATTCTTCAGTGGAATATGAAAGGCTTCTACAACAACTTCTCTGAACTTCAATTACTAATCAAAGAATATAACCCAACTCTAATCGCAATCCAAGAAACACATGTCTGCCACAACTCCAATCCAACTTTTCTTGACAGCTACTCCACCTACTTTGCAAACTTTTCGGCCAATACAACATCCAAACAGGGCGTGGGTATAGTAATAAAGAGCTACATCCCACATAAAAAGATCGAAGTAAACTCTCAACTGCAAGCAGTAATGGTCGAGATTGAATTGAGTATAAAATTCACAATAGTATCCGTATATATTCCACCTTGTCAAAAGTTTAGAAGTAGAGACTTAACTGAAATTTTCAATTCAGTCAACACTCCAATTATAGTACTTGGCGATTTCAATGGTTGGAATAACCTATGGGGTGCCCCCTCCGACAATCATCGAGGACGTATTATAGAAAATGCCATAAGGTTATCCGATCTGAGCGTTTTGAATGATGGCAGCCCGACTTATTTTTCCACCCACTCTTACAGCTCCCACGTCGACATATCCCTTTGCTCCCTGCCACTGTTTCCTCTTATAAAATGGCATACACTTAATGATCTTCATAACAGCGATCACTTCCCAATTATCCTAAATTTCTCATTGAACCCTAATGTGTCTTATCGTACAAAAACCCCACCCAATTTCAATGATCGAGTTGGACCACATGTCATTCTAAACCGTCTCCGCCTGTGGGGAGTAGGCCCCAAAATATACTACTTTGTTAAATCTTTCCTAACCAATAGAAAGTATCGAGTACGAATTAAAAATATATTCTCTGACGTATATCCGCTAGAAAATGGTATCCCGCAGGGCTCGCCATTATCCGTAATATTGTTCAGCATTGCATTTAATGAAATAAGCAACATTATAAAATCTAACAATTTTGTGGCTCATTGCCTTCATGCCGACGATGTCTATATACTCTGCAAAAAAAACAACAACGCAGAAACCAACCTAATTTTTAAAGATCTTATAAAGGATATCCTGAGCGGGGGTGACTACTCTGGAGCCAAGATATCCTTAGCCAAAACTAAAAATTTCCACATATGTAGAAAACATTCGTGTGACTTTCACAATCGCACATTAACAATAAATAACATAGAAATCGAACATGTAAAACAATTGAAGATTTTAGGTATTATCATGGCCCAATTATAATTATATAATTACGCCATGGGTATTATCAGCTATCTAGCTGACGTTTACTTTTGACACTTCCATTTCCTGGGTTTCTATTGCGAACGAAAAAAAGTAGGAGTATTTTTTTCATTTGTCTAGGAAATGGTAGTAGAAAAATCAAAAAAGTAGGAAATTAGTAGTAATACATTTTGTAAAGTCAACTAAATACAACATCAAAACATGTCATCCCATACTATCACTGTATAAATCGTTGTAAATTTTCTCTATAATCAATTAAAAAACAAAAAAAAACGGTTCGCCTTCTTGCCCGAATCATGAATGTGCTAAAATTAAAATGTTGGGAAAACAAGATTAAAAGTTCGATTTCGGCTCATTCGGTGTACATGGACATCAAAATATTGTGGTTTCGGTGTAAGCATGATACCAGAGATTTTCGTCAAACTTAGAACTTTCAATGGCTAATAAGTAAACTTATCAACTCAAACTCTGAATAATCGCACATTCGTGCTTCTGACTATCGGGCTATGCTTTTTTTTTAATTATATTGACAAGATGCATATTTGTTGGAAACCTTTCAGGGCATAAAGACAAACGGACATGGTCTACCAAGTGGATAGTAAACTGATAAGTTTCAATAAGATAGGATTGGTTGCTATTATTCATGTACGCCTAGAACAAAAGTTGACTTACAACTGTTGCTTTATACTTAAGTTAAGCCAGAACTGATTTTCAAACCCAGAAAATATTAGTTAAGTTTTGTTAAAAACAAGACTTCGAATCACATAAGGATCAGTTTTGAAGTCACGATTGACCTAAGTAAGTATATAACTATGCAGGGACAACATTTTAAGACAGCCATTGCTACGTACCGGAATGTCCCGTGTTTTAAACGCCCACGACTACACTTTCTTCTTCTTTAAATGGTCATCTAACCGCCCCGGCGATTTTGACCGTCCAACATAGCTCGCCAGTCGTTTCTTCGTTGCGCCAACTGGCGCCAATTGGAAACACCGCGGGATCGCAAATCGGTCTCCACTTGGTCCTTTCATCGGAGTGGTGGTCTCCCTCTTCCTCTGCTTCCACCGGCGGGTGCCGATTAGAATACCTTCTGGGCTGGAGCATCTTCGCTCATTCGCACTACGTGGCCTAGCCAGCGAAGCCGCTGTGTTTTAATTCGCTGAACTATGTCGGCGTCTGCGTAAAGTTCATACAGCTCATCATTAAATCTTCTTCGGTACTCGCCGTCGCCAACGCGTAGAGGTCCACAAATCTTTCGAAGAACCTTTCTCTCGAATACTCCCAGAGCCGCCTCATCAGATGTTGTTAGTGTCCACGCTTCTGCACCATATAGCAGGACGGGTGCGATGAGTGACTTGTAGAGTGTAATTTTCGTTCGTCGAGAGAGGACTTTACTTTTCAATTGCCTACTCAGTCCGAAGTAGCATTTGTTTGCAAGAGTAATTCTTCGTCGGATTTCTAGGCTAACATTATTGTTGGTGTTAATGCTGGTTGCCAGGTAAACGAAGTCCTTTACTATTTCGAAATTATTGCTGTCAACAGTGGCTTGGTTGCCAAGGCGCGAATGCGCTGACTCTTTGCATGATGACAGAAGGTACTTCGTTTTGCCCTCGTTCACCACCAATCCCATTTTCTCCGCTTCTTTTTCTAATTTAGAGTAGGCAGAAGTTACGGCGCGGTTGTTAAGGCCAATGATATCAGTATCGTCAGCATATGTCAACAATTCCACGCTTTTATAAAACGACTACACTCCCAAAAGTCGATCTAAATAATAGTGCAAATTAATCTATTTTCTGAAACCAACATATTTAAAATTTTGTATAATATTACATTTTTAACTACTATTTTTTACATAATTTCGATAAAAGGCAACCCTGAATGTAAATGACAATTTTTCAGGCAGCAAGATGGCGGAAATTGTCAAAATATGTCACTAGTGAGCTAACCTTGTAGTTATTGAATCATGAGGTATTATGTTTACGCATAACTACCGGGACATGTCACTTTTTCTATCTTAAAAAAGCATTAGCTGCCAGAATTAATATTATTACGTATCTTGCTAGTAAGAAATGTCATGTACACATTGATACTCTTATATATTTAACCAAAACACTACTGCTAAGTAAAATCGACTATGGCGTCTTCCTCTTCTGGAATTCTCCAAAATCTACTATCAACATAATCAAGCCAACATACCACCAAGCAGCAAGAGCAAGTGTATACGCATTCCGAACGACTCCCGTAAGAAACATCTGAGCTGAAGCCGGCTTGCCGTCTATCGAAGAGGGAATATACCAAGTCCATGCGAGACTCATCCCTAAACTTCTACTGCCAACCAATTCGATCATCGATCATGACACCAAAAATATGAACAGCGGCAGTCGGCCTCAAAGATTCCCATCTACAATGCACCAAATACTCGAAATCGGCAACGAACTTGAATTACCCATCACAACCGAGAGCTACCAAGCACAAAATCCACCGTGGGAAATCAAAAACAAGTCATGTGACTTTGCTCTATCCATGTTTAAAAAGAACACTACATCTCCAGAGGTCTACCATACCATGTTCAAAGAGCGCAGAGAATACTATGAAGCCGAAAACTGGACTCTATGGTTCACAGATGGGTCAAAATCTGAACAAACACCTGCGAGCTTCGCTGTGGTCGACTCAAACGCCGACACTTTAAGGATTGAAAATTTACTGGACTACACATCTGTTTTCACTGCAGAAGCAGCCGCTATCAGCTCTGCCATATGTTTGGCCTTGAAAAACAACTATAAAACCCTTATATGTACCGAAAGCAAGTCCGTCATGCAAGCTATTCAAAACCCATTATCTAACTCAAGTACAATAAGCCGAATTAGAGACGTGCTCATAGACAACGAGGAAGCAATACGTCGACTCTGGATACCAGGGCATATTGGAATCTATGGAAACGAAAAAGCAGACAGTGCAGCTAAATCAGCGTCCCTAACTCCCGTAACAAAAGATCCCATACTTGAAAAGAAAGACATGCGCACATTTATTAAGCGATATCTCCACGCCAAGACAAAACATGAGTGGCAAAACTACACCCACCATCATTACACTGCCGTAAACAATATCCAACCGACATATCAAAGTCGCATATAAAACTCTTCTCTGGGATACGTCTTGGGCATACTTCGATCACGCATGAACATCTTCTCTACGGTGAGCCAACCCCTGCCTGTGCACATTGCGGCGAAACTACCTCATTAAACCATATATTCGTGGAATGTCCGGAGTTGACAGACGCCAGAAACCATTACCTCAGAAGAAACTGGACTGAACTCTTACAAAACCCCACCAAAGAGAACATCTACTCTATCTACAACTTTATGAGCCACATCCGAGTTCGAGTTTGAATAGTTTACAAAACCTAAAACACAAGCAAAATCTACCCACTAAATATACTTGCATATCTTTCACCAAATCATTATCTACATAACGCAATAAATTCTAGCAATAAGACATTTTGTTTTATCTATGTATATTCACAGAGCTGATAGCCCTGCCAGCTAATGCTTGCTTAATGTTAACATATTCTATCTCTCTCTATGGCGCGATATACAACAGGTATATCATCATAAACCTCCTAAGAGATTTTTGCGCCAAGCTTCTCTTCCAATTTGTAATGTGCCGATTTGAATTTTCCCTACAAATTGGTGGGACCTACAGTTTTTTGCCGACTCCGAACGGCATCTACAAAGGAGACGAATTTTTGCTGAGAAGCCTGTCATGGCAGAAATACACTCGGAGAGTTTGCCAAACCACTGCCGAGGGGCGACCCCGTTTTGAAAAACTTTTTTCAAATCACTTTTGATGTTACCTGTACCAGGGCTCGAACCATGGACCTTCGGTGTGGTAGGCCGGCAACACTACCTTCACACCACGGCGGCCGCCGTTAATTTGTTAATAAATAATAATAATAGTCGCCTCTTACGACCGGTATGCCTACCTCGGGCATATTCTAAACCCCTAACCCGCAGGGGTTTCAGAAGCTGCTTTATTATAACCAGCTGTCGGTATCTGTCTTCTCCAAACACGACCTCATATTCCTTACGTACAACTTTCAAACTTCATGCAGGCCGTGCTCTTATACGTATCGCGATTTCAAAAGCATAAATTATAGCTCTCTTGCTGAAGCAGTAGAATCGGTAGACTGGGGGTTTTATTCGTAAGCTACCATCGGTCGATGAGCAGACCAAGTTCTTTCAAGATCATTTGATTCGCCTATTTGATGACCACGTCCCAATAAAACACAAGGTAGCTAGTCCCAATGGCAATCCTTGGTTTAGTGCCAGAATAAATTATCTAATTAAGCGGCGTAACGTTGCCTACTCGCGGGGGAAACGAATTAGAACGAGGCTCGGCTCTCTGCCAACAAAGCCATAAGGTTGGCTAAGGCAAATTACTACAGCGATAAGTTTAGTTCAGCTTTAAGTTCGAAGGAAATCTGGAAAACGATTAAGCGCATTGAGATCGGAAAACCCAAACCTGAAGTCGACGTTAATGACATTAATAATAAATTTGTGGGCTTGTCAAATCCTGCTGACTTCATAGACAATGACAGATACTGTGGTCGAGCTAATGTTGACGCCAGCCGTCCTCAGTTTGATTGTGTCGATGATAGTGACGTTGTGCAAGCCATATTCTCAGTAAAGTCTACTGCCATGGGGTTTGACGGTATATGCCCTAAATTTTTTAAAATTATCCTTCTCAAAATTCTTCCCTACATAACCCATCTGATAAACTCTATACTAACCACCTGCATCTTTCCTAAATGTTGGTAAGCCGCTAGAGTTATACCTATTCGTAAGCAAAGCAACGAGTATAGGCCAATTGCTATTTTACCTTTCCTATCGAAAGTCCTTGAGCGAATCTTACATCGTCAGATCACTTCGTATGTCCATGAAAATAAGCTCCTAACGGACCGCACTCCTTGATGTGATTGAAGATATTCGAGAGCGAATTGATGATAACTTCATGGCCTTCCTAACCCTTCTCGACCATTCCAAAGCATTGACTCTGTCGACCATTCCTTACTTTGTAAGAAGCTGCAAAATCTTATTAACTTCTCAAGTCACCCTCATTGGCGGCAGAACCTAAGCAGTATGCATTGATAACAGAACGTCAGACTTTCTGGATGTTCCTAGAGGTGTACCTAAAGGCTCCATTCTGGGCTCTCTACTATTTGTGCTGTATATGAATGACTTGCCAAAGGTCTTAAAGTATTGTAACGTCCATATCTACGCTGACGATGTCCAATTGTATACTTGTTGTCCTGTTGATTGTAGCAGTTCATGCATAAGCAATTTAAATAACGATTTCACGCAAATAGGCGCATGGGCTTCCAAGAACGGCTTGTGTCTAAACCCTAAAAAGTCTAAATGTATTGTCATACATAGAAATCAAATTGCCACGAACGGATTAGACAATATCTTTCTTGAAAACTCCGCTATCGAATACGTCGACACTGCAAAAAACCTTGGGATAATTTTTAACAAAACTTTGACATGGAAAGACCATATTCTCAATACGGTGAGGAAAGTGTATGGTATGCTTCGTTCACTGTGGTTAACACAGTATTTCACCCCTCAGCACATTAGATTGCTTTTAGCCTAGACGTACTTAATACCTACGCTCCTCTATGGTTGTGAAGTGTACTCAAATTGTGACTTTGAGATCAAAAAGAAGCTTGATGTTGTTTACAATAACATTGCCAGGTATGTCTTAGGGTTAAAAAGTCTTGACCACGTTTCTGTTACCGCTTACGCTCAAAGGTTGCTTAATATTTCTGTGAATAACCTCCTAAAAGTTGACACTTCTGCATAAAATCATATACACGAAGGAGCCTCACTATCTGTTTCGTAGACTTAAATTTCTTCAGTCATCGAGGTCCGTGCTTTTAAAGCACGTTATTCATCGCATGCTATCTTCAGACCGACAATTCTTCGTTACTTCGGTTTGTCTTTGGAACTCCCTCCACAGCAGACTGAGGCTGATATGCAATTCACTGCATTTCAAAAGAGAGCTAAAATGTTTCTTTAATTGACATAACATTTCTCTTACACCTGCTGAAGCCTTCTTACACATGTTCGCCGGTGATTTACACGGTATAGCTGCAGAGACTGAATTAATCCAGGGGCATACTACTGCCTAACTCATTGCCCGTTTGGTTCTCTCTGACCCAAGTGCCCTTTCAGGACCAGCGACCCCTTACTGGATACCGGTTTATTACGACGTATTTCAGTGATCTCTCTATCCGAGTGTTTTTAGTTTTCCTTGAACTTGCAAGGCTGGCGGAATTATTATGCTTTTTTCAATCTTTTTTTCTATTATTCTGCACTATTATTGTGTTACTCTTCACATATACATATTTACTCAAGCCCCTGCGAGTTAGGGGTTTAGAATATGCCCGAGGTAGGCATACCGGTCATAAGAGCCGATTAATATTCACAAAGGTAATGATGCCTCTCATCTCTCCTTCCTTACGAAAGGAGGAGTGACATGACCTAGAAGTTTCCACTGGGCATACCAAATCGCTACCACGACAGTCGGGCAGTACCGCAAGGGAGCACCGGAGCGTACCGGATTCATATCCGGCCAAGGGCTGTCAGTTCGACAGCACTCCCCAAAACCTTCGGGGAGTGTTTTTGTCGTTACAAAAACATATTTACTCACATTAAGACACTTTCCAACTACATATGTACATGTTTTCAAATATTTATTATTATTATTCTGAAATGCCTTACTTTACTTTGTAACCTTATGCTGTACTGGGGGTAAATTCTGGTTTTACGTAATCGTGAAGTGAAGAAAATCTTTTCACTTGACGTTTTCCCTTTTTCACTTCGCTGAGCTCTAAAATGCGATTTTGATATATGCGGTGAAAACTGTTTGCAGAAACAAATTTTGAATTGCGTTGACACAAGTTGTTCTTGCTAAATGACAGTTTATTGTATAATTGTTAAAATAGAAATAATTTCGATCATTAAAATCCGCTGTTTGTATTTTTTGAAAATTTGACGTTGACACCAAATTTATTATTATTTTTTTCACTTCATTTCAAGGCGAATTTATACCAGGTGATATCGCGGTGAATTAATTGCTGTATACAAACACCTACTTCATGTGTTTTGTTTTTGCTTTCGTGGCTTCTGTCAAATTGCATAGAAATTTTTTATTTTGACACTAGACGCTTCTGCTCATATGTTCTTATGAGATCACCTGTATATGAATTCGCCTTGCTTCATTTCAATTTGAAAATTCAAAGTAAGACGAGAATCGAAAATCGTGGTAAATTGACGCATTTACTTTTCACTTCTCGATAACGCCAAACCAGAAAATAATTTTTTCAAATTGTTGTGCTGGAAATAAAATACAATACAAATACAATAAAAAGATACATGACCTGCCCCTACTAGACAGTTGAGCCTTTTACAAGTACTTATAAAAGCATTTTCATTAATGCCGAATGCCCTTAATAATGTTCAATTTTGTTCAAACCGTGTGAAGAATTTGGACACTTCCAATTCCCATGTGACACGATATCTCTTTTTTACTTATTAAATTTGTATAAATGAAAAATGTATCTTCTTCGCTCTAACAAAGCCTCAAATTCTTCATTCAGATGCTTACAAATTACTTAGAGCAAGCAACCAAACTGCTCAATATTTGCATCTTCAACACCTTAGAACTATATCTCAATATGCTGATAAATAACTTTACAAACTGTTCATTCCTAATGTTCAATGTACTTATAAATGGCCTTACAAACTATTCACACCAAATGTTTAAAGCCCTTATATTTTCTCTCCAGGGAACTTATTTAGCAGAAGATACATTTTTTTAATTTCAAATGACAATTGAGACATTTTTATTTAGCACAACTATATTTGTATGCATACATATGTACATTTATGAAATAATTAATACAGAATACTATGTATTTACAGAAAAGCATGTAGACAATAACTTAAATACATAGACCTAGATTATAAAAATAAAATTTTTGCGGCTAAATTAATTTCTTATCCATGCGCCATTCAGTGTCATAGTTTCGGATTTTGTAGTTTTGCCAGCAAATATCACCGTTGTTGGAAAACATCCTGCCCGTACCGAAATTTTGGGGCGTTACTTTTTATGCAGGAATATTCAAAATACAAACTAAAAGTTGCCGCCTCTTGGTCCAGGAGGCGACACCGTGCCTTTGGACTATGCTGGCAGCCAGGAGGTGCACAGCACCGTCTATACATATTTTGAAGGCCCGCGTCATTGAGCTCTGCTGCGGGCGACGAGATAAGTGCTAGCATTTGTTCACTCCTCTCGCCATTTCGAGCAGCTGGGATAAAAAGCAACTAAAGCATTTCATATTTTATTTGTTTTACTTTTTTACAATGAAGTTTAAATTTTTTTCTCAAAGGCTCCTTTTGTAAACAAAACATAAAACACAGTGAAAAAAATTAAAAATGCAGTACTACAAATAAAAATAGAGGGACACATTACTCCTTTTCTTACAACAATTTTCGTATATCTTTTCATGCATGAAAAAGGTAATGCACTCCCCATTCTCTTACTGGGATTCACTGAATTTTTTTTCGTGGTAGTGGAATGTGAAAAAAAAAATTATTTGTTTTTTTTTTTACATTTTAACTTTTGAAACAAACTTCGTTTTATGATAAAAGGAAACTCCCCACCAAATTCCATTAAAATTGGAAAGGGCCGATACCAATTGTTTGACGATTTGACATGGAAAGACCCTGTAACGATTTCGTTATGAAAAGTGCTTCTGAATGAAGAAACTTCACCTTGTGATATATTATTGTAATTATTATTGTAGCAGTACTTCGCCATGCTTGAATGGATATGAACATTCATGGAATAGGACGTGATGGATCAAACAGATATATACTAAAGTGCTGTAGCCGAAAGATGATTTTTATCAGCAGGTTTTGTGAGTAACAAGTTCAAATCTAGATTAGAGGACTCTACCTTGAATGCTTTGCTGTTCTTGAGTGAACATTTAAAATTCAAAGGCATCATGCTTCCGAATATGGGTATCAAACAATAGGTACTCACTAGGGCTTGGCACTGTTTGGTATTTCTTATCGAGATCTTAACTGTTTGTAGAGATATTGGGCCAGGTGCTTAGAATATACCCGCGGTAGGTATGCCTGTCGAGCAGAAGATGGTGGTGGCATAACCGGTAACACTCAAACAAGCAATATCGACCGAAATGTGAACCTAAAACGTTCTTTGCCCGGACTTGGTTTTATTCAGAAATATATGGAGACCATTGTGGGATCACTTCAGGACCATTTCGGGATTATGTTACCCATAATTTTCTGATTGTCTTGGAGGGTTTTCAGCACCATTTCGAAATTGTTTTCAGTATCATTGCGGTATAGTGATACCGGAACGGACCTGAAGTGATCCCAAAAAGGTTCCTACATATTCCCGAATAATATCAAGTAGTCTAAGCAAAACTTTTTTTAGGGTTACCACTTCGGTCGACATAACTGAAACCGGTCGATATCCCAAAAAATCGTGTCAAGCCTTAGTTAATGCCTTTTGTTTGATACCCGTATTGCTTAAAATAGTCAAAATTTTATTTGGTTCATATTTCGGTCGATATCGCTGCAACTTACTAGTCCAACCTTCTGCGAATATTCCACGCAATGCATTCATTGCTGAACATGAACGACAAAGATGAACGTACGCGAAGGTATCGAGCCGACTTGTAGCTTCATAAAAGAACGCACCTACATTGATTCGTGAATGCATTCGGGAACGAATAACAACACACATTTCTGTACATTCTCGTTTGCGAATGTAAAAGCAAATTCTTTTGTTACGGTTCACGACTGCCAACGAATGAGAGGGAATGTGTGTAAGTATTACAAATTTTTATGCGCAAAAACTTATAAACGGGCGAACGAATATGCAGGCGGTAGCAAAGATAACGAAAAAACGAGATAGGAAATGAAAGGAAAAATATAATAAGCAAACGTCAAATGGCGTTTTCTATTAACTCCTTCGTGGTGAATTAGAATTAACCCTTGTAAGCGCATACATATTAATGCTTAGGATGGACAAGTACACATTTTATCTTGAACTAATATATTGGAGCCCAACATACCGCTGCCCTTGAACTATATATGTTTAAATGATATGTTCAAACATCTTATTACAAGATACAATTACAATATAATAATAATTGGAAAGGAAACTTTAAATATATCAAAAAAACTGGACTATGAGTCATCATTGTCGGTGAATAGATCCCCTTTCGTGGGTAGTAGACAAAGCTTTGCTATTGGACGAACAAACTCTTCATTCCAGGATGACATCGAACTACAAGGTGGCGCAAAAGTAATCCTCCTATCAGAAAATGCTATAAATTTTGCGATTCGATTGGCCCCTAAAGTCCGTTCTGTTTTGACATTTGTTTAGTAAACACATGCGAAATACACGTTAATAAACAATGTTACGCTACACTGCTCCAGAACGCGGAATATTGCTGACTATTTATTTGACCAATAATCGGTCGGTGAAAAACGGTTACTGCGCAAAAGTAATCCTATCAGAAAATGCTATAAATTTTGCGATGGGCCCCTAAAGTCAGTTCTGTTTTGACATTTGTGTAGTAAACACAAGCGAAATACACGTTAATAAACAATGTTACGCTACACTGCTCCAGAACGCGGAATATTGCTGACTATTTATTTGACCAATAATCGGTCGGGGCCAAACGGTTACTGTGAATGGTGAGCGCTACAGAGCAATGATCAACGAGTTCTTTTTGCCGCAACTTGATGGATTGGAAAACATGTGGTTTCAACAAGACGGTGCAACAGCACACACTGCACGTGCCACAACCGATATGCTGAACATCGGAAGCTTACTTTTGCGCCACCTTGTACCCTTGCCAATAACCGCTTTGTAGGGGGGCTAGGCTCGTTAAATACAGCTACGATATCTCCTTCTTTGAAGTTGAGTGTTGGCCGAAACCACTTTCTGCGACGTTGCAGGCTGACGTTGCCACTCAATGTTTTACTCAGCTAAGAAACATTGTAATCTGTCATCTGCCATGCTATGAACAATGCATCTGCAATCTGCTGCGTAGCTCCTTCTCAGCGCCGACCAAGTTCGTGCCATTGTCTGAGTACATAGCTTTACAATACCCTCTGCGATTGATAAACCTTTTGTAGGCGTTAAGAAAAGCGGAAGCTAACAAATCTCCGACCAACTCTAAGTGCATTGCGCCAGTGCACATGCAAATGAAGGAACCGATATAGCCTTTGGTGGATTTCGCCCCTCTTCCGTGCGTGAACTTAAACATGTATGAACCGGCAAAGTCTACGGCGGTGCGCATAAAACACTGCTCATAGGTAACCCGAGATACAGGAAGGACGCCCATTGTCTGTGTAGCAAGATTTCGATTTAAATACGTACATTTTACGCACTTGTGATAAGTACTGCGTATGTTGTTGTTGTTAACAGTATCATGTTGCGGGCACCAATAACCCAGTAGCGACGCATCAAAACCACTTGCATTAATCGTGGCCCTGGATGAAGAGTGAATCGGTGAATGTCGGATATAATTAGTTTCGACAGCGGAGAATTTTTGGGCAAGATGACTGGATGCTTTGTATTGTATGCAACATCCGCGGACTTCAATCGACCCCCGATTCGAAGAATGCCATTTGAGTCAAGAAACGGCTGCAAGCGCAATAGGCTATTGCGGAGCGGAATCGGCCTATTTGCGCTGCAAAGAAAAATTTCATCAGTAGAGAAAAAATGTTGGGTATACCTTATTAAACGGCGTTCAGCTTCAACCATCTCAACAAAGGTGGGAGGACCATATCGTTTTTCGCCGGTGCGTTGAATACTAGCGCGGATATTGCGCACAGAGCGCAAAACATAAGCGATGATTCGCCGTAATTTGGAGTACGACGCGTACTTAGTAATTATCGACCAATGCCTATCCGACTTGGTTATATGAGTATGAACTTTATTTCGTTGACCCAGTTTCGTTACGGGCGCCTTTGATAAACCTTGTTTCCAAAACTGATTTGAGCTGTTCAAGAATTCTGGACCGTTCCACCATTTCTCATGAAGAAGAAGTTGTACCGAGTTATACCACGAGAGGCGCAATCTGCTGGGTTCCCTTCAGAGCGTACGTGATTCCAGCATTCTGGCCGAAGGATCTCATGGATATCGGCGACCCGGTTTGCAACAAAGGTTTCCCATCTGCTGGGGTGTGTTGTAACCACGCCAACGTAACAGTTGAGTCCGTCCAAGCAAATACCGGGTATCGTAGATCGCCCCAACTATGCAACACACTTCTTACTAACTTGGCTCCCAGGTGAGCAGCGCACAGTTCGAGGCGAAATCGGTGCAGGCGTTCTTGAGTTATGAGCGTCGGAACTAACGTCACTTTCTTTTATATATGTATGTAGATTTTCTGCAGTCACTACTTCTTAATTACGAAAACATCATATCGGGCGATTTCAACAGTAACCTACTGGTGGATTCCAGTTTAAAACTTAGCATGGAATCTCTAGGACTTGTACCCGTAAACTACACTATCCCAACACATTTTACTAATTCGGGTTCCTCGCTGCTAGACTAAGACTTATTCTTTCTTAACGATCTTCATAAGCTGCTTGTTGTTGTTGTTGTGGTAACGACAAAAACACTCCCCGAAGGTTTTGGGGAGTGTTGTCGAATTAACAGTCCTTGGCCGGATTTGAACCCGGTACTCCCTTGCGGTACTGCCCGACTGTCGTGGTAGCGATTTATGGCCAGTGAAATCTTCTAGGTCATGTCACCCCCCCTTCCGTAAGGAAGGATAAGATGGGTAATGAGAGGTGAGAGGTATCATATCCGCAGATCAACCATCGAGTTGCACGTCATCACCTTTGTGGATATTAGTCGCCTCTTCAGTTGTGACTTACACTTGTTATTGTGTTAAAGTTCCGTTATTCTTCTTAGTTTTCTCTATCCTCATTCGTACCGTTTGACATTTTGCTTTATTTTTCTTTTTTTTATTAAATCCACGTGCAAATTAACTTTAAGTTTGCATAAAAACAACTATAAAAATGTCGCCGGGACCTCCGGATAGGTCACCGAATCGCAGGAAGAAACCAAAAAACAACCCTAAACAAGACAATTTTCCAGGACTTCGTTCAAAGAGCTATAACCCCAAATTCATCCTAATCTCGTCTGCGGATAGCACTAAACCACTATCTCAACTGAGCCCCTTTGCCATTAAAAATCAATTGAAGCTATATCTACGGAAAAAGACTTAGTTACTCAGCTCCGAGATGGTAATATGCTAGTATTGACGCGCAACGCTCAAGTAGCGGAGAGATTCCAAAAAATCAAAACGTTCCCTAACCTTTGCCCAATTAATGTAAAGTTACATGACACCTTGAACTCCGTAAAAGGCGTAATCTACGCTCCTTGCCTTAAACACGTCGAAGAAGAGGAAATAATTCGTGAAATGAAGGACCAACAGGTCACAGATGTGTACAAATTTAGGCGCAAAACTGATGGCAAAACCATTTACACTGGTCAAATGGTGTTAACTTTTGATCTTTATCGACTCCCTGATACCGCTGAAGTGGCCTGGTACAAAGTCAAGGTACAACCTTACATCCCAAACCCAATGCGGTGTAGGACCTGCCAGAAACTGGGACACACGCAACCTCCCACCTCACAATCCCGAAACTGCCCTAAATTCAGCCACTGCTGCAAAAAGTGGCACAACCTCCAACAGTGATTTGACAAGTCCAAATAAAACCAATGCCGAAATAAATACCTCTACCATCCCCAGTTTATCAACAAAAAACACGCATACCATAAGAAATAACTCCACCAACTTTTTTGAAAATTCTACTACTACTTCCTCTGAAACTCTTTCATTTCAACAAATCAATAAACCAACTACCCAATATAGCACAACATCTGAACCAAAATCAATACAACAAATGTCACCTCTTTTTACTCAAAATCTACTTAAAAATAACGAATACTACGTCAAAAACAACGAAAGCAATAATAAAACCCCCTCGATGGATTATTCCATCGATGATTTATAAATCTAACCCCTCCCAAGTCCCTCGCTTCTGTAAAGTTCACCTTTACAAAAGACAGATCACCCCCTCCCTGCCCCTCATGAACCTGAATATTCTTCAGTGGAATATGAAAGGCTTCTACAACAACTTCTCTGAACTTCAATTACTAATCAAAGAATATAACCCAACTCTAATCGCAATCCAAGAAACACATGTCTGCCACAACTCCAATCCAACTTTTCTTGACAGCTACTCCACCTACTTTGCAAACTCTCCGGCCAATACAACATCCAAACAGGGCGTGGGTATAGTAATAAAGAGCTACATCCCACATAAAAAGATCGAAGTAAACTCTCAACTGCAAGCAGTAATGGTCGAGATTGAATTGAGTATAAAATTCACAATAGTATCCGTATATATTCCACCTTGTCAAAAGTTTAGAAGTAGAGACTTAACTGAAATTTTCAATTCAGTCAACACTCCAATTATAGTACTTGGCGATTTCAATGGTTGGAATAACCTATGGGGTGCCCCCTCCGACAATCATCGAGGACGTATTATAGAAAATGCCATAAGGTTATCCGATCTGAGCGTTTTGAATGATGGCAGCCCGACTTATTTTTCCACCCACTCTTACAGCTCCCACGTCGACATATCCCTTTGCTCCCCGCCACTGTTTCCTCTTATAAAATGGCAGACACTTAATGATCTTCATAACAGCGATCACTTCCCAATTATCCTAAATTTCTCATTGAACCCTAATGTGTCTTATCGTACAAAAACCCCACCCAATTTCAATGATCGAGTTGGACCACATGTCATTCTAAACCGTCTCCGCCTGTGGGGAGTAGGCCCCAAAATATACTACTTTGTTAAATCTTTCCTAACCAATAGAAAGTTTCGAGTACGAATTAAAAATATATTCTCTGACGTATATCCGCTAGAAAATGGTATCCCGCAGGGCTCGCCATTATCCGTAATATTGTTCAGCATTGCATTTAATGAAATAAGCAACATTATAAAATCTAACAATTTTGTGGCTCATTGCCTTCATGCCGACGATGTCTATATACTCTGCAAAAAAAACAACAACGCAGAAACCAACCTAATTTTTAAAGATCTTAAGGATATCCTGAGCTGGGGTGACTACTCTGGAGCCAAGATATCCTTAGCCAAAACTAAAAATTTCCACATATGTAGAAAACATTCGTGTGACTTTCACAATCGCACATTAACAATAAATAACATAGAAATCGAACATGTAAAACAATTGAAGATTTTAGGTATTATCATGGCCCAATTATAATTATATAATTCTTCTTCTTTCTTTTTATGGCGCGATATACAACAGGTATATCATCATAAACCTCCTAGGAGATTTTTGCGCCAAGCTTCTCTTCCAATTTGTGGTGTGCCGATTTGAATTTTCCCTACAAATTGGTGGGACCTACAGTTTTTTGCCGACTCCGAACGGCATCTACAAAGGAGACGAATTTTTGCTTAGAAGCCTGTCATGGCAGAAATACACTCGGAGAGTTTGCCAAACCACTGCCGAGGGGCGACCCCGTTTTGAAAAACTTTTTTTTTTTTTCAAATCACTTTTGATGTTACCTGTACCAGGGCTCGAACCATGGACCTTCGGTGTGGTAGGCCGGCAACACTACCTCCACACCACGGCGGCCGCCAATTATATAATTACGCCATGGGTATTATCAGCTCTCTAGCTGACGTTTACTTTTGACACTTCCATTTCCTGGGTTTCTATTGCGAACGAAAAAAAGTAGGAGTATTTTTTTCATTTGTCTAGGAAATGGTAGTAGAAAAATCAAAAAAGTAGGAAATTAGTAGTAATACATTTTGTAAAGTCAACTAAATACAACATCAAAACATGTCATCCCATACTATCACTGTATAAATCGTTGTAAATTTTCTCTATAATCAATTAAAAAACAATAAAAAACGGTTCGCCTTCTTGCCCGAATCATGAATGTGCTAAAATTAAAATGTTGGGAAAACAAGATTAAAAGTTCGATTTCGGCTCATTCGGTGTACATGGACATCAAAATATTGTGGTTTCGGTGTAAGCATGATACCAGAGATTTTCGTCAAACTTAGAACCTTCAATGGCTAATAAGTAAACTTATCAACTCAAACTCTGAATAATCGCACATTCGTGCTTCTGACTATCGGGCTATGCTTTTTTTTTTAATTATAATGACAAATTGACAAGATGCATATTTGTTGGAAACCTTTCAGGGCATAAAGACAAACGGACATGGTCTACCAAGTGGATAGTAAACTGATAAGTTTCAATAAGATAGGATTGGTTGCTATTATTCATGTACGCCTAAAACAAAAGTTGACTTACAACTGTTGCTTTATACTTAAGTTAAGCCAGAACTGATTTTCAAACCCAGAAAATATTAGTTAAGTTTTGTTAAAAACAAGACTTCGAATCACATAAGGATCAGTTTTGAAGTCACGATTGACCTAAGTAAGTATATAACTATGCAGGGACAACATTTTAAGACAGCCATTGCTACGTACCGGAATGTCCCGTGTTTTAAACGCCCACGACTACACTTTCTTCTTCTTTGGTCCTTCCATCGGAGTGGTGGTCTCCCTCTTCCTCTGCTTCCACCGGCGGGTGCCGATTAGAATACCTTCTGGGCTGGAGCATCTTCGCTCATTCGCACTACGTGGCCTAGCCAGCGAAGCCGCTGTGTTTTAATTCGCTGAACTATGTCGGCGTCTGCGTAAAGTTCATACAGCTCATCATTAAATCTTCTTCGGTACTCGCCGTCGCCAACGCGTAGAGATTTCGAAGAACCTTTCTCTCGAATACTCCCAGAGCCGCCTCATCAGATGTTGTTAGTGTCCACGCTTCTGCACCATATAGCAGGACGGGTGCGATGAGTGACTTGTAGAGTGTAATTTTCGTTCGTCGAGAGAGGACTTTACTTTTCAATTGCCTACTCAGTCCGAAGTAGCATTTGTTTGCAAGAGTAATTCTTCGTCGGATTTCTAGGCTAACATTATTGTTGGTGTTAATGCTGGTTCCCAGGTAAACGAAGTCCTTTACTATTTCGAAATTATTGCTGCCAACAGTGGCTTGGTTGCCAAGGCGCGAATGCGCTGACTCTTTGCATGATGACAGAAGGTACTTCGTTTTGCCCTCGTTCACCACCAATCCCATTTTCTCCGCTTCTTTTTCTAATTTAGAGTAGGCAGAAGTTACGGCGCGGTTGTTAAGGCCAATGATATCAGTATCGTCAGCATATGCCAACAATTCCACGCTTTTATAAAACGACTACACTCCCAAAAGTCGATCTAAATAATAGTGCAAATTAATCTATTTTCTGAAACCAACATATTTAAAATTTTGTATAATATTACATTTTTAACTACTATTTTTTACATAATTTCGATAAAAGGCAACCCTGAATGTAAATGACAATTTTTCAGGCAGCAAGATGGCGGAAATTGTCAAAATATGTCACTAGTGAGCTAACCTTGTAGTTATTGAATCATGAGGTATTATGTTTACGCATAACTACCGGGACATGTCACTTTTTCTATCTTAAAAAAGCATTAGCTGCCAGAATTAATATTATTACGTATCTTGCTAGTAAGAAATGTCATGTACACATTGATACTCTTATATATTTAACCAAAACACTACTGCTAAGTAAAATCGACTATGGCGTCTTCCTCTTCTGGAATTCTCCAAAATCTACTATCAACATAATCAAGCCAACATACCACCAAGCAGCAAGAGCAAGTGTATACGCATTCCGAACGACTCCCGTAAGAAACATCTGAGCTGAAGCCGGCTTGCCGTCTATCGAAGAGGGAATATACCAAGTCCATGCGAGACTCATCCCTAAACTTCTACTGCCAACCAATTCGATCATCGATCATGACACCAAAAATATGAACAGCGGCAGTCGGCCTCAAAGATTCCCATCTACAATGCACCAAATACTCGAAATCGGCAACGAACTTGAATTACCCATCACAACCGAGAGCTACCAAGCACAAAATCCACCGTGGGAAATCAAAAACAAGTCATGTGACTTTGCTCTATCCATGTTTAAAAAGAACACTACATCTCCAGAGGTCTACCATACCATGTTCAAAGAGCGCAGAGAATACTATGAAGCCGAAAACTGGACTCTATGGTTCACAGATGGGTCAAAATCTGAACAAACACCTGCGAGCTTCGCTGTGGTCGACTCAAACGCCGACACTTTAAGGATTCAAAATTTACTGGACTACACATCTGTTTTCACTGCAGAAGCAGTCGCTATCAGCTCTGCCATATGTTTGGCCTTGAAAAACAACTATAAAACCCTTATATGTACCGAAAGCAAGTCGGTCATGCAAGCTATTCAAAACCCATTATCTAACTCAAGTACAATAAGCCGAATTAGAGACGTGCTCATAGACAACGAGGAAGCAATACGTCGACTCTGGATACCAGGGCATATTGGAATCTATGGAAACGAAAAAGCAGACAGTGCAGCTAAATCAGCGTCCCTAACACCCGTAACAAAAGATCCCATACTTGAAAAGAAAGACATGCGCACATTTATTAAGCGATATCTCCACGCCAAGACAAAACATGAGTGGCAAAACTACACCCACCATCATTACACTGCCGTAAACGGAGACCTCACTCCTCAATATCCAACCGACATATCAAAGTCGCATATAAAACTCTTCTCTGGGATACGCCTTGGGCATACTTCGATCACGCATGAACATCTCTACGGTGAGCCAACCCCTGCCTGTGCACATTGCGGCGAAACTACCTCATTAAACCATATATTCGTGGAATGTCCGGAGTTGACAGACGCCAGAAACCATTACCTCAGAAGAAACTGGACTGAACTCTTACAAAACCCCACCAAAGAGAACATCTACTCTATCTACAACTTTATGAGCCACATCCGAGTTCGAGTTTGAATAGTTTACAAAACCTAAAACACAAGCAAAATCTACCCACTAAATATACTTGCATATCTTTCACCAAATCATTATCTACATAACGCAATAAATTCTAGCAATAAGACATTTTGTTTTATCTATGTATATTCACAGAGCTGATAGCCCTGCCAGCTAATGCTTGCTTAATGTTAACATATTAATTAAGTTAATTTGTTAATAAATAATAATAATAGTCGCCTCTTACGACCGGTATGCCTACCTCGGGCATATTCTAAACCCCTAACCCGCAGGGGTTTCAGAAGCTGCTTTATTATAACCAGCTGTCGGTATCTGTCTTCTCCAAACACGACCTCATATTCCTTACGTACAACTTTCAAACTTCATGCAGGCCGTGCTCTTATACGTATCGCGATTTCAAAAGCATAAATTATAGCTCTCTTGCTGAAGCAGTAGAATCGGTAGACTGGGGGTTTTATTCGTAAGCTACCATCGGTCGATGAGCAGACCAAGTTCTTTCAAGATCATTTGATTCGCCTATTTGATGACCACGTCCCAATAAAACACAAGGTAGCTAGTCCCAATGGCAATCCTTGGTTTAGTGCCAGAATAAATTATCTAATTAAGCGGCGTAACGTTGCCTACTCGCGGTGGAAACGATTTAGAACGAGGCTCGGCTCTCTGCCAACAAAGCCATAAGGTTGGCTAAGGCAAATTACTACAGCGATAAGTTTAGTTCAGCTTTAAGTTCGAAGGAAATCTGGAAAACGATTAAGCGCATTGAGATCGGAAAACCCAAACCTGAAGTCGACGTTAATGACATTAATAATAAATTTGTGGGCTTGTCAAATCCTGCTGACTTCATAGACAATGACAGATACTGTGGTCGAGCTAATGTTGACGCCAGCCGTCCTCAGTTTGATTGTGTCGATGATAGTGACGTTGTGCAAGCCATATTCTCAGTAAAGTCTACTGCCATGGGGTTTGACGGTATATGCCCTAAATTTTTTAAAATTATCCTTCCTAAAATGCTTCCCTACATAACCCATCTGATAAACTCTATACTAACCACCTGCGTCTTTCCTAAATGTTGGTAAGCCGCTAGAGTTATACCTATTCGTAAGCAAAGCAACGAGTATAGGCCAATTGCTATTTTACCTTTCCTATCGAAAGTCCTTGAGCGAATCTTACATCGTCAGATTACTTCGTATGTCCATGAAAATAAGCTCCTAACGGACCGCACTCCTTGATGTGATTGAAGATATTCGAGAGCGAATTGATGATAACTTCATGGCCTTCCTAACCCTTCTCGACCATTCCAAAGCATTGACTCTGTCGACCATTCCTTACTTTGTAAGAAGCTGCAAAATCTTATTAACTTCTCAAGTCACCCTCATTGGCGGCAGAACCTAAGCAGTATGCATTGATAACAGAACGTCAGACTTTCTGGATGTTCCTAGAGGTGTACCTAAAGGCTCCATTCTGGGCTCTCTACTATTTGTGCTGTATATGAATGACTTGCCAAAGGTCTTAAAGTATTGTAACGTCCATATCTACGCTGACGATGTCCAATTGTATACTTGTTGTCCTGTTGATTGTAGCAGTTCATGCATAAGCAATTTAAATAACGATTTCACGCAAATAGGCGCATGGGCTTCCAAGAACGGCTTGTGTCTAAACCCTAAAAAGTCTAAATGTATTGTCATACATAGAAATCAAATTGCCACGAACGGATTAGACAATATCTTTCTTGAAAACTCCGCTATCGAATACGTCGACACTGCAAAAAACCTTGGGATAATTTTTAACAAAACTTTGACATGGAAAGACCATATTCTCAATACGGTGAGGAAAGTGTATGGTATGCTTCGTTCACTGTGGTTAACACAGTATTTCACCCCTCAGCACATTAGATTGCTTTTAGCCTAGACGTACTTAATACCTACGCTCCTCTATGGTTGTGAAGTGTACTCAAATTGTGACTTTGAGATCAAAAAGAAGCTTGATGTTGTTTACAATAACATTGCCAGGTATGTCTTAGGGTTAAAAAGTCTTGACCACGTTTCTGTTACCGCTTACGCTCAAAGGTTGCTTAATATTTCTGTGAATAACCTCCTAAAAGTTGACACTTCTGCATAAAATCATATACACGAAGGAGCCTCACTATCTGTTTCGTAGACTTAAATTTCTTCAGTCATCGAGGTCCGTGCTTTTAAAGCACGTTATTCATCGCATGCTATCTTCAGACCGACAATTCTTCGTTACTTCGGTTTGTCTTTGGAACTCCCTCCACAGCAGACTGAGGCTGATATGCAATTCACTGCATTTCAAAAGAGAGCTAAAATGTTTCTTTAATTGACATAACATTTCTCTTACACCTGCTGAAGCCTTCTTACACATGTTCGCCGGTGATTTACACGGTATAGCTGCAGAGACTGAATTAATCCAGGGGCATACTACTGCCTAACTCATTGCCCGTTTGGTTCTCTCTGACCCAAGTGCCCTTTCAGGACCAGCGACCCCTTACTGGATACCGGTTTATTACGACGTATTTCAGTGATCTCTCTATCCGAGTGTTTTTAGTTTTCCTTGAACTTGCAAGGCTGGCGGAATTATTATGCTTTTTTCAATCTTTTTTTCTATTATTCTGCACTATTATTGTGCTACTCTTCACATATACATATTTACTCAAGCCCCTGCGAGTTAGGGGTTTAGAATATGCCCGAGGTAGGCATACCGGTCATAAGAGCCGATTAATATTCACAAAGGTAATGATGCCTCTCATCTCTCCTTCCTTACGAAAGAAGGAGTGACATGACCTAGAAGTTTCCACTGGGCATACCAAATCGCTACCAGGACAGTCGGGCAGTACCGCAAGGGAGCACCGGAGCGTACCGGATTCATATCCGGCCAAGGGCTGTCAGTTCGACAGCACTCCCCAAAACCTTCGGGGAGTGTTTTTGTCGCTAGAAAAACATATTTACTCACATTAAGACACTTTCCAACTACATATGTACATGTTTTCAAATATTTATTATTATTATTATGAAATGCCTTACTTTACTTTGTAACCTTATGCTGTACTGGGGGTAAATTCTGGTTTTACGTAATCGTGAAGTGAAGAAAATCTTTTCACTTGACGTTTTCCCTTTTTCACTTCGCTGAGCTCTAAAATGCGATTTTGATATGTGCGGTGAAAACTGTTTGCAGAAACAAATTTTGAATTGCGTTGACACAAGTTGTTCTTGCTAAATGACAGTTTATTGTATAATTGTTAAAATAGAAATAATTTCGATCATTAAAATCCGCTGTTTGTATTATTTGAAAATTTGACGTTGACACCAAATTTATTATTATTTTTTTCACTTCATTTCAAGGCGAATTTATACCAGGTGATATCGCGGTGAATTAATTGCTGTATACAAACACCTACTTCATGTGTTTTGTTTTTGCTTTCGTGGCTTCTGTCAAATTGCATAGAAATTTTTTATTTTGACACTAGACGCTTCTGCTCATATGTTCTTATGAGATCACCTGTATATGAATTCGCCTTGCTTCATTTCAATTTGAAAATTCAAAGTAAGACGAGAATCGAAAATCGTGGTAAATTGACGCATTTACTTTTCACTTCTCGATAACGCCAAACCAGAAAATAATTTTTTCAAATTGTTGTGCTGGAAATAAAATTAAATAAATACAATACAAATACAATAAAAAGATACATGACCTGCCCCTACTAGACAGTTGAGCCTTTTACAAGTACTTATAAAAGCATTTTCATTAATGCCGAATGCCCTTAATAATGTTCAATTTTGTTCAAACCTTGTGAAGAATTTGGACACTTCCAATTCCCATGTGACACGATATCTCTTTTTTACTTATTAAATTTGTATAAATGAAAAATGTATCTTCTTCGCTCTAACAAAGCCTCAAATTCTTCATTCAGATGCTTACAAATTACTTAGAGCAAGCAACCAAACTGCTCAATATTTGCACCTTCAACACCTTAGAACTATATCTCAATATGCTGATAAATAACTTTACAAACTGTTCATTCCTAATGTTCAATGTACTTATAAATGGCCTTACAAACTATTCACACCAAATGTTTAAAGCCCTTATATTTTCTCTCCAGGGAACTTATTTAGCAGAAGATACATTTTTTTAATTTCAAATGACAATTGAGACATTTTTATTTAGCACAACTATATTTGTATGCATACATATGTACATTTATGAAATAATTAATACAGAATACTATGTATTTACAGAAAAGCATGTAGACAATAACTTAAATACATAGACCTAGATTATAAAAATAAAATTTTTGCGGCTAAATTAATTTCTTATCCATGCGCCATTCAGTGTCATAGTTTCGGATTTTGTAGTTTTGCCAGCAAATATCACCGTTGTTGGAAAACATCCTGCCCGTACCGAAATTTTGGGGCGTTACTTTTTATGCAGGAATATTCAAAATACAAACTAAAAGTTGCCGCCTCTTGGTCCAGGAGGCGACACCGTGCCTTTGGACTATGCTGGCAGCCAGGAGGTGCACAGCACCGTCTATACATATTTTGAAGGCCCGCGTCATTGAGCTCTGCTGCGGGCGACGAGATAAGTGCTAGCATTTGTTCACTCCTCTCGCCATTTCGAGCAGCTGGGATAAAAAGCAACTAAAGCATTTCATATTTTATTTGTTTTACTTTTTTACAATGAAGTTTAAATTTTTTTCTCAAAGGCTCCTTTTGTAAACAAAACATAAAACACAGTGAAAAAAATTAAAAATGCAGTACTACAAATAAAAATAGAGGGACACATTACTCCTTTTCTTACAACAATTTTCGTATATCTTTTCATGCATGAAAAAGGTAATGCACTCCCCATTCTCTTACTGGGATTCACTGAATTTTTTTTCGTGGTAGTGGAATGTGAAAAAAAAAAAATTATTTGTTTGTTTTTTTACATTTTAACTTTTGAAACAAACTTCGTTTTATGATAAAAGGAAACTCCCCACCAAATTCCATTAAAATTGGACAGGGCCGATTCCAATTGTTTGACGATTTGACATGGAAAGACCCTGTAACGATTTCGTTATGAAAAGTGCTTCTGAATGAAGAAACTTCACCTTGTGATATATTATTGTAATTATTATTGTAGCAGTACTTCGCCATGCTTGAATGGATATGAACATTCATGGAATAGGACGTGATGGATCAAACAGATATATACTGAAGTGCTGTAGCCGAAAGATGATTTTTATCAGCAGGTTTTGTGAGTAACAAGTTCAAATCTAGATTAGAGGACTCTACCTTGAATGCTTTGCTGTTCTTGAGTGAACATTTTAAATTCAAAGGCATCATGCTTCCGAATATGGGTATCAAACAATAGGTACTCACTAGGGCTTGGCACTGTTTGGTATTTCTTATCGAGATCTTAGCTGTTTGTAGAGATATTGGGCCAGGTGCTTAGAATATACCCGCGGTAGGTATGCCTGTCGAGCAATTCGCTCCCAGAAGATGCTGGTGGCATAACCGGTAACACTCAAACAAGCAATATCGACCGAAATGTGAACCTAAAACGTTCTTTGCCCGGACTTGGTTTTATTCAGAAATATATGGAGACCATTTTGGGATCACTTCAGGACCATTTCGGGATTATGTTACCCATAATTTTCTGATTGTCTTGGAGGGTTTTCAGCACCATTTCGAAATTGTTTTCAGTATCATTGCGGTATAGTGATACCGGAACGGACCTGAAGTGATCCCAAAAAGGTTCCTACATATTCCCGAATAATATCAAGTAGTCTAAGCAAAACTTTTTTTAGGGTTACCACTTCGGTCGACATAACTGAAACCGGTCGAGATCCCAAAAAATCGTGTCAAGCCTTAGTTAATGCCTTTTGTTTGATACCCGTATTGCTTAAAATAGTCAAAATTTTATTTGGTTCATATTTCGGTCGATATCGCTGCAACTTACTAGTCCAACCTTCTGCGAATATTCCACGCAATGCATTCATTGCTGAACATGAACGACAAAGATGAACGTACGCGAAGGTATCGAGCCGACTTGTAGCTTCATAAAAGAACGCACCTACATTGATTCGTGAATGCATTCGGGAACGAATAACAACACACATTTCTGTACATTCTCGTTTGCGAATGTAAAAGCAAATTCTTTTGTTACGGTTCACGACTGCCAACGAATGAGAGGGAATGTGTCCGCACCCTGATACTGGGAAATTTCTCAAACAATTTTTCCTTAAATGCATCGTGAGTTGTCAAGAAAGTGTAAACATACATATTATTCATTATTAAAAACACTATTATTCCGCTACATGTATGACAAACATCGATGGGATTTGAAACATCGATATTTGTTGTCCATCAATAACCGAAACGGTTTTATCTAAAGTATATCTACTAATTTGTCCTCTTTGTCTATTTAGGACCCATTAAGTTTTAATGCAATTTTTTCTTTTATTGTATTTTTAGATACTTCTAGCTAATAAAGGACCTTCAAAACTATACGATTATATAACGATTGCACCTTTATACATACACACATATTCTACGAAAAGATCCAACGATTATTCTTTATGAATGCTATTAATTACCTTACTTTTTAAAGATATTAATTGGTTCTCACCTTAAGGAATACTTGCTGCGATCCTTACAAAGCTTATCTTTATACAATGGTGGATTATTACAAAGTACTCGACATATCACGAAGCGCGACGGAAAGTGAAGTTAAAAAAGCGTAAGCATAAATTTTTTCCAAATAGTAACAATATCCCTGGCATGTAGTGTTTTTAAGATAATTTTTTAAATAAATATTCGTCTAACCGGCCAAAAATAAGTGGTAACGTCACGTAACCGTGAAAATTGCACGAGTTGTGAAAATATTTTTGTGGACGAAAGTGTTGTACACATACTAGTTCACAAGAATTAATAAACAATATAAGCACTTTTTTACACGAAGTTTCGTTCACGTTATTTTTAATAACTGGGGTCCAAATAATTTATTTCAAACAAAATATTTTTTATACCTTTCATGAACATGAAATGGTATTATAACTTTGGTCCGATGTTTGTAAGTATGAGAAGAAGAAGAGATATACCCACCATTAAGTATACCGAAATGATCATGAGCTGAATTGATTTAGCCTTGTCCGCCTGTCTGTTTGAACGCAAACTAGTCCCTCAATTTTAGAGATATCTCGGAACCAACAAGATCGGCCAATTCTACGCATAGCTCCCATACAATCGATTGTTCCGATAAACTGGTTTTGGCCTATAACTCTTGCAACTAAAAAGCTAGGAATAAAATTTTGCAGATCTGGTACATATTGAACACGTAGTGTGGAATATGAAAATCAGCCAGATCGGACCAACATAACATACAGCTCCCATACACTCGATAGTTCCGACAAACGGGTTTTGGCTTATAACTCTTGCAACTAAAAATCTAGGAACGTAAAACTTTGCAGATTTGGTACATATTAAATAAGTAATGTGCAATATGAAAATCAGCCAGATCGGACCAACATAAAATACAGCTCCCATACAATCGATAGTTCCGGTAAGCGGGTTTTGGCCTATAACTCTTGCAGATTTGGTACATATTAAATACGTAATGTGGAATATGAAAATCAGCCATATCGAAACAACTTAACATATGGCTCCCATACAATCGATTGTCTCGATAAATAAGGTTAGGGCTAAAACTGTTGCGATTTAAAGCGAGGAACACCAGATTTGGCAGCTACAGTACGTATTACATATGTAATGTGTATTGTAAAAAACATCAAGATTGGACCAATATATCGTATAGCCCTTTGACAACTAGTTTTTCCTATAATGTATCCTTAAATTAACAGGTCTTACCGGACGCTTTTAACCGTGGTGCGTGTTCATGAAAGGTATCAAGCCTTTCCTGACTTGTTTACATTGTTTCCATGTGCGCTAGAATCGCGGTTACATGAGCTACATTCCGAAATTCGGTTATATAATCTTTTATGTACAAAACTAGCGGCTACGCTAAGGATTGGCCGGTAGCAGTGCCAAATCACTTCAAACAGGTTATAAGCAGGGCAACCAAAACTATGCAAATGAATATTTTTTGTTACGAGCTGTGGTATATATACAATGGGATATACATAAAAAAAGAGAGAGTTGAAGCTACATTTGTTATAGCATATTTAGTTATAAATGCATATTTATGCATACTTCGTGATAAGTGCATATTCATATTTCAAATGGAACGTGCTGCTAATATGTTGGATGCAGAGGATTCACAATCTGTGAAAGTTATGCAAGAATTATTCAAAAATCAAAATTTGCTTTTGCAACTTATTTATATATAACTTTTCTGATTTAACTGAAGCTGTAAAGCGACTGCAAACAAGTAATTTAAGCCTAGTTAATCAAATCGAAATAGCTCAAGAAGTGAAAAAAGGTAATGATGAATCGACTGGTTTCTGACACAAAATGTTAAGTTTTCCGGAGACACAGAAAACTGATTTGTCTTAGTTGGAACCATTTACACGAATTTCAAAGTCTGACATAGCATAAAACAATAAATTCACATTTATTTCAAGCAATTAATATTTTAAATTAATCCTAAGGACTTACGCGTTAGCTGTTCTTTCAAAAAGATAATTTATTTTGGATATATGTGGTTGAATTTGTTTATAATGTACCTACTAGTAGTTTGTTTCAATATTACATATTGAGCAAAAACCGCAATTTTGGCTTAACCAACAAAATTTTGAAAATCCGTATTCTGATAGACCGATAATTCTGTTTATTTTAAACCATCTTACAAAATATCACAACTGTAATATGTATCATTACCAAAATAAAGCAAAGGCAATTATGATGTAGTAACATTTTGCATGGAAATTTTTTATATACGAGTATGTAAACTAAAAATCCTTCTCCTTAAAAATTTATTTTTTTGTTTACTAAATGGCTGTTAGGGCTCGATATGTTGGAATCAGATATACGATTTTTTTAAATTATGTAACGTTAACTTAAAATACGGATTATTGATTGTAAAAAGAAGTAGTACATAGGCTTTCGATAGATATATTGTCAAGTGAAAATATTGATATTGCATGCTTATGTAATCTCATACATCTTCGTACCTCAATTTATCATAAAAAACATAGTAGTCAGTAGGAATTAAAGCTGTTAAACTCTGTAAATCCTTACATTCTTAAACGGTAATTTTACCGTCTTTTTAATAAGGCTCTTTATTTCGGGTAGTACCTTTTAAATTTTCAATCCATGTTTTAATTATACCCAGTCATCGTCATAATCAAGTTTATATAAAGTTCCATGGGGTTCATGCATAATTATTATCTCTCTCAGGAGCCTTACCAAATCGGCTGGAACAAACAACACATTATTATTTTTTAAATGTTGTTGTTGTGCGATTATTTAACCTGCCTAAAATATCACCACACCTTACCCAACATTGTGATCAAGCTCTTCTAACTGGAGTCCCAGAAACCTCGCGGCTTCAACAGGGTTGGACCAGAGTGAAATTGCTGTTAGAAGAGTAGGCTCAGTTGAACAGATGAACAGAGGGTTAGTGGCGTGGGGAGACACGCCGCATGCCGGGCAGACATTTGGCATGTCAGGGTTCAGTCTGGATAGGTAAGAGTTTAGCCTGTTACAGTATCCAGAACGAAGTTGGGCCAGAACGACCCTTGTCTCCCTAGGCAGTTTACGTTCCTCTTCGGTAGCAGGTGGAGCTTGTGCCTGTAGGACGGCAGTCATCGGGCGAGAGCTGACAAAGGAGTTTACCGACTCAGTGTGAATGAGATTGAGGGCCCGCCGATGCACATTTGGGTCAAACGGCGAGAAAATATGATGCCGGATCTCATCATAGTGCTTACGGAGATAACTCCTTATTCTCCTGGGAGGCGCATTTTCATTGAGCAGGCTCCTGTTCGGGTGCTGCAGTTTGTGGCAGTTGAACAGAAATCGCCTGGTCAGCAATTCGATATGCTCTTGTACTCCGTGCATTTTTGCGTCACTATGGAGATGATGTTCAGGATACATAAGGCGGCATCCCATGGCAGTTCTGAGTGCGGTGTTTTTGCAGGCCTGCAACCCCCAGTGTGTGTCTGCTAGTCCCGGCGACCATATAGGCGTCCCGTAGCTCAGAACCGGCTGGCCGATTGCCTTGTACGTTGCCAGTAATGTTTCTTTTTTCTTTCCCCAAGTGCTGTGTTTTAAAAATTGGTGCCATTGTTGTACTATAAAAGATGAAACAAGAACTTATTGTGCTAAAGTTAGAAGCTGCACTTTTGTTATGATTTCAGGTATGTGGAGTGGCTATATAGGCGGTCGGTAGTCAGTCTACCTCTTTAGCAAACTTTTATGAGTATCTGTAATAATAGAAAAGATAAAAAAAAAAAACAACCAGATCGCGAATAGGGTAGTCGAGGGTTTAGTCCGCGACCATTTCACTCGAGCGTCGTGTCCTCTAGTGACTTCGGTTATCCTACTAAAAGCCCATTTCGAAGGTGGTAGATTCGGTTCGTTCATTATCACAAGAGTTCATTTAACGAAGAGTACTTTGATCCAAATCTATATACAGTCTATCGTAAGGATAGAGATTCCAGCGCAACTGGGTGTGAAAGAGGTGGTGGAGTGCTCATTGCGGTACATTGCAATCATCAGGCCTCTGAGATAACCTTGGACAGTAATAATGCGCTGCTGGACCAGCTTTGTGTTCACATTCGAGGTATCTCAAATTCAGTTTTTGTGTGCGCGTCGTATATCCCACCTAATAGTAAACACTACCAATACACAGCTCATGTCGACAACATAACATCACTAGCTTTGAACAAAGTAGGTAGTGATCATCTTTGAGTGTTGGGTGATTTCCATTTATGCAGCGTTAAATGGTCACAGACTATTTCCAAATCTGCTTTAATTGCTTGTGAGGTCAACAGTCCTTGTGAAATTTATTTAGTAGATAGCTTTTTAAGCTAAGATATTAAGCAAATCAATTGTTTTCCGAATAGGCTTGGCCGAACTTTAGATTCGATCTTTCTAAGTAATACCTTAAACTTTTCATTGGTCGAATGCATTTCACCTACTATGAAGTCGGATATGCATCATGTTGCCTTAGTTCTCGACCTTGAATTTTATAAGTATACCTTAACAAGTAATGTCGCATCAAGTTTTTCTTTTAATTTTAAGCGCTGCGATTTTTCGAATTTGAACAATCTTCTTCTTAAAATTAATTGGGATAACCAGTTTCGTAATCTTGATTCCACGGCACAGAAATTACATCTTACGTTTTGAAGAAAAACCTAAAATCAAACCCAAAGTCCTTTTGGAATTTTATCAACTTCAAATCAGTATCTTATATACCGTCCTCTCTTTTCCTTGGTGACAAAGCTGTTGATACGCCGGGGGAGGTAGCAAACCTTTTTGCTGAATTCTTCATGGCCAATTTTGCATCTGATTCCCACAACCATAATAACGCCAGTTTTAATATACAGACATCTATCGATTTTGGCAGTCTTGTTCTGTCATCTGAAGATGTTCGCAATGGTATTTCTCGGCTTAAACCATCATCAAATACCGATGTTGATGGACTGTCTGCAATTTTGTTTAAACAGTCTGATTCCATAATTTATCCGCTTTTATTAGTTTTAAATCATTCACTATCCACGGGTTCCTTCATTGACGCGTGGAAATTAGCTTTCATAACTCCTATTTGTGGAGTGGAAATAAAAATGACATTAGTAACTATAGGCCTATATCCAAACTTTCCGCTACGGCAAAGCTTTTTGAATGCATAATTCAAGAAAAACTTATTTTTTTTGTTAAGAGTATTGTGTGTCCAGAGCAGCATGGATTTTTTCCGGGGCGCTCAACTGTATCGAACTTGGCTATGATGACTGTATCGCAGCCTTGCAGTCGGAATGTCAAGTAGACACAGTTTACACAGACTTTTCTGAGGCGTTTGATCGGGTTTCCCATGTCATCCTGATTAAAAAATTAGCTTGTATCGGTTTCCATTCTGGGTTCTTAGCTTGGATTGAATCCTACTTACACAATCGCCGTTGCATGGTGGTTGTTGACAATGTTAGGTCCCTTCCTTTCATTGCCACCTCTGGTGTTCCACAAGGCAGTATACTGGGCCCTTTGTTCTTTGTACTGTTTATCAATGACATTTGCTCCTGCTTCTCTTCAGCAAGGTTTCTGCTTTACGCAGATGACCTTAAAATATATTCACCGATCTATAACTTTCATGACTCAGAATTGATGCAATTAGATTTGGATAAACTTAGTAGTTGGTGCAATGAAAATCGGTTAGCACTTAACATAAAAAAATGTTTCCATATTACTTTTTCGAAGCGTGTCAACGTCATTAATACTTCATATCATATATCTAACTCGCCCTTAACGAGGGTAAGTGAAATTAAAGATTTGTGTGTGATCTTTGACACAAAATTCACGTTCGCAAGTCATATTAATTTATGTATTTATGTATTGCGAAATCGTACGCCATGCTTGCTTTTGTGAGGCCGCATAGCTCGGATTTTACTGATCCGTATACGCTAAAGCTTTTATATTCGGCGTTTGTGCGTTCGAAACTTGAATACCTGTTTCATTTGGTCGCCGTATTATTACTGCCACATTGCAAGAATTGAACGGATCCCGAAAGTATTTCTACATTTTGCCTTACGAAACTTACGTTTCACGGAGCCTATACCAGCTTATGAGGCTCGGTGCTTATTAATTCATCTGAAATCACTGCAGAACAGGAGATCTATTTTGTCGCTCTCTTTCATTTTTGACCTGCTTCGTGGTGCTGTGGACTGCCCCGTGCTTCTTGAGAAGATACTGATTAACATTCCGGCCAGAGCTCTTCGTAGTTCAGAGTTCTTCCGTGTTGGCATTTTTAAGGCTCTTTATGTGCGAAACGCGCCAATTAATAGAGCCCTGATTGAGTTCAATAGAATTTTAAAATTTTCGGATATTGATTTTTCTTATTCGGAAGATCGCTTTTTAAGTAATTTAAATGGTTTTTATAAGTATTGTAGTTTGCATATCATTATATTACGTACTAGTCTTATTATGTTTAATATAGCCATAAGATTTCACTCAATTTGGCTAAAATAAATAAATAAATAAATAAAATGTATATGGCATCGCTTCCAAAAACCTTGAAACATAGCTTCGCTGCCGAGAATTGGCCTAGCTCAGAATTATCTCTGAGCCAAACCGTTCGACGACACCACCCGTTCTAGCTCAATATCCAAGCAGTGCTTTCAACTGTCCACTTTTACATGGCGATGTCCCTGGAGGTGGCAATTGTCGCCTATCCTACAATTCAAACTGTCTTTAAATGATCACTTTTGTAGCCTTCACAGGAATTCACAAAGCGGTTAGCTCAAGACTGTTTCTCAATTCTGCAGGGTTGTAAATGAAACTATTTGGACTGATATTCAATAATGAAGGTTGTATCGTTCCCCAATAAGGAAATGCAGTGGTTTTAGGGGATCAAGGCCGTTATCAGAGTTTGCGCACAATGGTCTACAGGTGCCGTTTGATATAACGTACGCTAGCCTTCTATAATCCACCAAAGTGTGGAGCAGCTGGCAGGATAAAGTGCCAATAAACCCTGTCTGTGGCCAGTGATTCCCCTACTTCGTTGAAATATGTTTGCGGCAATGTTAGCTGTTGTAATACCGTTGTCAGAGTACAAATGTGTGGGTTTTCCTCTGCTAGCTAGCTGTAAGGGCGCTTACCAGGTTTATAAAAAATGTGCATCGCTCGATAACTAAAATTTGAGACACACAATGGCTAGAGGCTTCGCCTGTGCCCTTTCGTTCATATGTGAATATGCCATTTTTACCGCAATATATATTTATTGTCTACTCGTTTATTTCATGGCGTATTCATGATTTATTAAAATTTAAAAAAATAAACTTTCTGTATTTTGTATTATAACTTTGGTCCAAAGTTTGTAAGTACGAGAAGAAAAAGAGATGGGCCCACCAATAACTACACCGAAATGATCAGAGCGAGTTTGTCTGTTTGAGCGCAAACTAGTCCCTCGCTTAAATTTGTAATGGAGCCGCCATTTTTATACCTAGTATTGCTTCGCACACAAGGTATATTAACTTTAGTCGCGTAACGGCAGTACGTAACGGCATTAACGGATCGAGATAGATATTGACTTATACATATCAAAATGTTCAGGACGAAAAGAGAAATTGATTAAGCCATGTCCGTCCGTCTTGAGTAAATTTTGAGATATCTTAATGAAATTTGGTATGCGGGTTCCTTGGCACTCATCTCCGAGCGCTTTTTCAAATGGGCGAAATCTTATAATAACCACGCCCACTTTTTATATATAGAATATTTTCGAAAACACAAGAAAAGTGATTACTCAGTACATAATACACCTATAAGGATAAAATTTGCTAAATACATTGAGATTGAGGCATAAAATAAATTTTTTAAGAAATTTTTGAAAATGGGCGTGGCACCGCCCACTTTTGATTAAGTCAAATTTAGAAATAATATTAATCATAAATCAAAAACCGTTCAAGATATCGAAACGAAATTCATCACGCAGGTTTTCAGGTATGCAAGGAATGTTCCAGGAAAAAATGAGCAGGATCGGTTAAGGTCCACACCCACTTTTATATGAAAGATTTTGAAGAGGATCGTAGATACATTAAATAGGCAATAACTTTGCCTAAAATAGCTTTACATCATTTATATTTCACTTTCAAAGTTTCCGTAAACAAAGAAATCCAAAAACTCAACATTTTGGAAAATGGGCGCCCCTTTTATAGTGGACTATTCCACAAACCTGTTTATGCCATAACTCCGACAAAAATTGATTTGTCGAAACGAAATTTGGTGATAATGTTCTATATATAAAGATAACTGTTTGCTGTAAAAATGGGCGAAATCGGTTAAAGTCCACGCCCAGTTTTTGAACATAGTTCTGAAAAATTTGCTTGTAAATTTAAAAAGCGATATTTCTACAAGTTATATCAATCAGATTTTGCACACATAATAAGCTTTTCAAGAAAAACTTGGCCGCAAAAAAATTTTGTCATTTTTGAAGAAGTAGGCGTGGCGCCGCCTTTTCAGCATCAAATTTCTGCTATTTTCAAAGGCAATCGCTTATAATTCTATCTTGATATTTCAATGAAAATTGGTCAGCTGCTTCTTAGTAGTATGTATTATACTCCTGCCAAAAATTAGCCAAATCGGGAAACACACAAGCAAAATATTTGGGCACGTAGTTAATAGCCCAAACCGTATCGCGAATTTTGAATTTTCGCTGGTTACGTATATTCGAATCTCGAATTTTTTGTGGCGTTATGTTGGTACTCATGTCTCTCACTTATGCCGACAAGCTCGGCCATTCGGAATGTTCAGTTAATTGTTGACAGCTGCTTTGCTTGCACGTGTTTTGGATCGTCTTCGATTTTTACCTATTCAAAAAAATTTATCAAAGAACCTGTATCAAATTTTGTGTGAAAAACGAAATTAAGTGCGCGGATGCATTCCGAATGTTGACTGTGGCATACGGAGAAGCTACCTTGGACAGAAGCAACGTTTATCGGTGGTACAAAATGTTCTTAGAAGGCCGAGAAGATGTGCAAAGAAGAACAAAAATTGGCTTTTGCACCACGATAACGCCCCTGCTCACGCATCGTTGCTTGTGCGCGACTTTTTGGCCAAAAACAACACACTAATGATGCCGCAGCCACAGTATTCCCCAGATCTGGCCCCCTGTGACTTTTTCTTGTTCCCTAAACTGAAGAGGCCCATGAAAGGACGACGTTACGCTTCTCTTGACGAGATAAAGACGGCATCGAAGGAGGAGCTGAACAAGATACAAAAAAATGATTATTTGAAGTGCTTCGAAGATTGGAAAAACCGTTGGCACAAGGGTATAGTATTTCATGGGGACTACTTTGAAGGCGACAAAATAGATATTCATGAATAAATAAATAATTTTTGAAAAAACACAAAATTCGCGATACTTTTTGAACACACCTCGTATATATCTTTTTTGTGTTTCATACCTTTCATAAACATTAAATGTATGTAAGTATGAGAACAAGAAGAGAAAAGTTGACTAAAATGATCAGTACGATGAGTGGAGTCGATTTAGCCATGCCCGTCTCTCCGTCCGTCTGTCTTTTTGAACGCAAACTAGTCTATCAGTTTTACAAAAGAATGCGGAAATTCGTTGTTTGCTTTCTCCATTTTATAAAATACTAGCAAACCCGCTCTACTTTGTTTTGACGTTTTGATATATGGAACACATCTATATATAAAATGTCATTAACTTGAACCTAATAAACTCCTAACTACACCGAACTGCAGCTTTATATAACCTGGGGCTTTTCCAAAAGCTATATGCAGACTGTGTCGTGCCCAGCGAACTCCTGAACATATCGTGAGCAAAACAAAACACAAAATATGTGGGCGTGGCACCGCCCACTTTTGAAAAATTATGTAGATATTGACTAAGTGACACATATTCGTATATCCAAATTTCATTAATTTAGACCAAACTTTTTTGGAGGTTTGACGAATTGAAACTTTATATAGCCTGGGGGCGTGGTTATGCTGTACCCAGTGAACCCAAGTATATATTGTGAAAATTTCATAAAGATCGGTTGAGTTCTTTGGCGCCTATAAAAGACACCCTTTTTTATATCTATTTTTCTTACGCTCACAAGGTAAATTACTTCATTCGGCATGAACGAATCGAGATATATACAAGGTGGCGCAAAAGTGAGCTTCCGATGTTCAGCATATCAATTGTGGCACGTGCAGTGTGTGCTGTTGCACCGTCTTGTTGGAACCACATGTTTTCCAATCCCAGTTCATCAAGTTGCGACAAAAAGAACTCGTTGATCATTGCTCTGTAGCGCTCACCATTCAGAGTAACCGTTTGGCCCCGACCGATTATTGGTAAAATAAATAGTCAGCAATATTCCGCGTTCTGGAGCAGTGTAGCATAACATTGTTTATTAACGTGTATTTCGCATGTGTTTACTACACAAATGTCAAAACATAACTGACTTTAGGGGCCAATCGCAAAATTTATAGCATTTCCTGATAGGAGGATTACTTTTGCGCAGTAACCGTTTTTCACCGACCGATTATTGGTCAAATAAATAGTCAGCAATATTCCGCGTTCTGGAGCAGTGTAGCGTAACATTGTTTATTAACGTGTATTTCGCATGTGTTTACTACAGAAATGTCAAAACAGAACTGACTTTAGGGGCCAATCGCAAAATTTATAGCATTTTCTGATAGGAGGATTACTTTTGCGCCACCTTGTATTTATTAATGTACGAGTATATCAAAACGTTCAGGATAAAAAGTATAATATCCGGGCAAGTAGTTAATACCCCACTGCAAAAGCGAAGTTGTATATCTTTTTTGGTTTTCATACCTATCTTGAACATGAAATGTTTGTACGTATGAGAAGAAAAAGAGATAGTCCCATCAAAAAGTATACTGAAATGATCAGGAGGATGAGCTGAGTCGATGTAGCCATGTCCGTCTCTCGATACGTCTTTCTGTTTGTCCGTCTGTCTATTTGAACGCAAATACGAACTGAAAGTATTAAAATAGACCTGCTTAAATTGGGATGACATAATAGATCACTACTAGGTATATAATGTTCGGTTCCACCCGAACTTAGACTTCCTTACTTGTCTAATATATTAATCAAAGACTGCGTTTATTATTGTTTTTAATGTTGACCTAAGAATTTTATAATACTAAGCTAAGCAATAGAGAAAATGTTGAAATTTTTTAAAGTGGTGGTTGGATGTCTATAACGGGGCTCACAGCGCGAGATCTGAGGGATCTGTCGTTTAGAGCCCGCCTATGGTTACGCAGATCAAACGACAAGGTAGTGTGGTGCCGATTCTCATCATAGTGCATGCGGAGATGTTTCCTTATGTCTCTAGGGGGCGGAGCCTCATCCAATATATGACGGGTTTGGATGACTAGGTTTGTGGAAGTTCAGTTAAAACTGTATGCTCGAAAGTTTCACATGCTCACGTATATTGAGCAAACAGAAGTGTTTTTATTGAAAACAATCAGCTATTCTTATAATACGAACTGAAAAGTATTAAATTGGACCTTCGTAAATTGGTATGCCATAATAGATTACTACTAGGTATATAATGTTCAGTTCCACCCGAACTTAGACTTCCTTACTTGTTTCAATATAAACTTACATTTCTCATTACCAACTTGTATTTTCTCATTATGAACTTACATTTCTCATTATGTTTTCTCAATATAAATTTGAAAAGGTGTAGTTTCTCTAAAAGAAAATATATTCGATGTGAAGTTTTGATTGAGAGTAAAATTTGAAACGTTGGTAGTGCTACGGAAATAGAAAATTGCTGCAGAGTATTGCAGTACAATTTATGAAGTACCAAATTGCTGCAGATTTGAAATATGTCGTGTAGCACGCTAAATTTGAAAAGTGTGTATGATTAGCACAATTATTGTTCGCAGACACGGATACATGTGTACTTGTGCTTATTTTGAATAGAAATGGTTTTTCTGTTATGAGTTTTGGGGGGTAACATTATTTAAAAAAAATATAAATCAACTATTCAAGGTCAATAATAATAATTTTTCACTCTTTGAATGTTATGAAAATTATTGTTGTTTTTTTATTTTTTTTTTTTAATAATTGTTTTTTATTAAATAGTTAACGTTTTTTAATTGAATAGTGTGGGAAAAATGTTTAGAGACAACCGCCATATCTTTTCTTATAGATCAATTTCGGAAGCTTCTTGATCAGAGAAATTTTGGCACGCATTGCTAACCATTAAGCTAACAATACGCTGGTTTTGATGTCATCTAAACTCCTAGTTCTATTCTTCTTTACCATATGCATCAACCACTTCCGCCATTTGACAGTTAGTAGTGTGATCATGATGGATTTTTTTGACAGATCTGTTTTATCAGCAGAACTGCCTTAACGCGTGCTCTCGGTTTTGTTAATGCTTTTTTATACCAACAATTTTTGTTGATTTACGTCCTATACATTTTCAAGTATTCATGAAACGAGCTCAAGGCCAAGAATACATAGAGACCATTCCCACAACAGCCGGTTCTATCGCACCGGAATGACCCAGGTTTTTTCACCCGGCCAAGGGCTGTTATTTCAGTGTAACCCTGTCCAATCCTGGGGGTTGCTATGGACTATAAACTCAGTTTCAACCGCCATATTAACACAACAGTCAATAAGGCTAGAGGTGTCCTAGCATTCGTTAAACGATGGTCTAAAGAATTTAGCGACCCTTATGTAACTAAAGCCCTCTTCACTACATTAGTCAGACCGATACTTGAATACGGTTCTATAATTTGGAACCCGCGTTACCAGGTTCATGTAGATCGCCTTGAATCAGTTCAAAAACAATTTTTACTATTTGCCTTAAGAGATTTTCATTGGGATCCCTTGTACAATCTGCCACCCTATACGAATCGTTTAAAACTCATTAATCTGCACACACTTTCTAGTCGGAGGGAAATGCTTGGAATTATTTTTATGATTAAATTGCTAAATGGTTCACTATCCAGCCCATTTCTTCTAAGTGAAGTGAACTTCAATGTACCGTCTCGTCCTTCAAGGCATTTTAAACCTCTAGTCTTGAAACAGTGCCGAACCAATTTTCAGTTAAATGAGCCTTTTCGCTGCTTGTGTCAAGATTATAACTCTCTTTCTGGTAGATTTGATGTTTCAGACTCGCTTTTCAGCATAAAAAAATCAATTCTTTCTATCCTAAATTCATAGCTACTAATTGTTTCTTATTCTTTGACTTCTATATTAACTTCTAACAATAATTTTATTCTGTTAACTAGTTATTTCTTAATGTATAATCTATCCTATATCTACTTTACTTAGCTGATGAGGTTTTCTCTGTAGCTGAGCAGTTTTAGATCTCGACGATTAACAAACCAAAGCCTTTCAACGACTCGGCACGAACGAATAATCCGCGCGTTATGCGGATGCGCCCCTCGCGCCTGTCGGGCGGGATATGGTGGGTAATCCGTTGGGAATTATTATTATTATTATTATAAATCTGGGGCAGGGCGAAGCACTGTTAACAACAACAACAACAATACATAGAGACCTAAACATTTTTCCTACTCTATTCAATTAAAAGACTTTTAATAAAATTAAAAACGATTATTAAAAAAAAAATATTAAATAAAAAAAAAACAATAATTTTTATAAAAATTCAAAAAGTGAAAAATGATTTTTCGTGGCCTTGAGCTCGTTTCATGAATACTTGGAAAAAATATAAATAAAAATATAATTGTAAAAAAAAAATATAAATGTATGACGCGATATGGAACAGGTATATCATCATAAAGCTCCTAAGAGATTTTTGCGCCTAGCTTCCCTTCCAATTTGTGGTGTACCGTTTTGAATTTTATCCTACATATTGGCGGGACCTACAGATTTTTGCCGACTTCGAACGGCATCTACAAGGGAAATGAATTTTTGCTGAGAAGCCTTCCATGGCAGAAAGACCCTCGGGGAGTTTGCCAAATTACTGCCGATGGGAGACCCCGTTTTGAAGAACTTTTACAAACCACTTTTGATGTTACCAGTCCCAGGACTCGAACCTTGGACCTTCGGTTTGGTAGGCCGGCAACACTACCATTAATTTATTTGTATATAAATAGCTTCTCTACTCACAACTGCTAACCAAATTTTTTCAAAATACCAATACATGCACATTTTATGTTTAAAAAATTTGCTTTTAAATAGACAGATAGACGACTCAGTTCATCGTCCTTATTATTTCAGTTTACTTTCTAATGGCCCCATCTCTTCTTCTTCTCATACTTACAAACATTTCATGCTCGTTAAAGGTATGAAAATCAAAAAAGGTATATAACTTCCGTATTGCAGTCGGGTATTAACAAATTGCCCTGATATTTTACTTGTGTGTTATCCGATTTGCTTAGTTTTTGTCAGGAGTATACTACATACTATTGAGAAGCAGCTGACCAATTTTGATTGAAATATCTATCGCCTTTGAAAATAGCAGAGTTTTAATACTGAAAAGTGGGCGGCCCTACGCCTTCTCCCCCAAAACCCACTAAAATGGTCTGCGGTCGCGTTTTACTTAAAAAGCTCATTATATGTACAAGATCTTATTGATATAGCTTGCATGGTTATAGAAATATCGCGTTTTACATTTTACAAACAAATTTTTTAGAACTATGTTAAAAAACTGGGCGTGGCCGTTAACCGATTTCGCCCATTTTTACAAAAAACATTTACCTTTACATATTCAACATTTTCGGCGAGCCACGCCCATTTTCAAAAATTCATATTTTTCGACTTTCTTCGTTCACACTTTGAAAGTGAAATAGAAATGATATAAAGCTTTTGCTAGGCGTGAACAACATTGTACCTCGAAGGTACTAAAGAAAGTACGGGATGTGTGAATGACAGGGTTAAGACCTGAGTATCCAGATTTGTGAAGCCATCTCTTACATTTGACGCGCTGAACAGAATGCGAGCGGTCAATATAAAATTTCTTCCAGCAGACGCAGCAGATCCAATCTCTTGGACCGGGGTGGGGTTCGATACCAGCCCGTAACAAGAGAAAATGGAGCAACCATGCTGCAAGGGTTTGCTCCGACGATGACAATTTGAGGGTGGGACATGACATATAAGACAGAGTTACACTGAAATAACAGCCCTTGTCCGCGTAAAAAAGCCGGATCATTTCTTTACGATAGAACCGGCTGTTGTGGGAATGTCAAACTGTCTTCTTGAGTTGCTAAGTGAGATTTAAAGAGTTCCAGGTTTGTTTATTCTTAAATACTATATAAATCTGCAAACGCCAGAAATATACATACAAAAATATGTATAAGAATTACATCGTTTGCGGTAACTCAACGTGTTTGTACTATCACGCAACCTTCTAATTATAATCCTGTGTTTATGTTCCTGTGCCTCTTATTCGTCATTAGGTATGAAAATCAGTTGTTTTACATTTTTCCTCTTAAATTTAAACCGAATTCTTCACAATAATTACGCTGTTAAATTTCTTTAACAAATTTTAAAATTTACAAATTCCTCTGCCCCAATTCTCCCAAGGAGATGATGGAAATTTTTCGCGGGAACAAAAAAAAACTCGAGAGAGAATGATTCCGCGAGAATATTTAGAATTGGATTGTATATCGGCTATGATCGGCGACGATATTGGCGAAGAGTCGCTCAGATCCTATTGCCTTGTATCAGTGACTGGCAATCATTCACATTTTCACTTAGTTGACTAACCAGAGAAATTGTGTTAGTGTGTATGCAGCACACGAACGCAATGCCCTTATACCCTGCAAAAAACGGATATACTCCGTTCCACCTTCCAAAGAGAGTATCAGAGTACTCCAATACTTATCCTTGGGATGTAGTTGATGTAGTTTCCCTATTTCCCAGTATACCAACATAACTAGCTCTTGACATTATAAATAAAAAATGGACGATAATAGAACAGCATACAAAAATAGCAAAGAAAATGTTTATAGAAATCCTAAGGTTTTGTATCGAAAAAAATAGATATTTTAATTTTTATGATGATATATACACACAGCTGAAAGGACTACCGACGGGATCACCAGTAATAGCGGATATTGTCATGGAGGACCTGTTGAATAACACAGTTAAACAACAACACCAAGAATATTTACAAAATACGTCGACTACCTATTTGCGATAATAGATGAAATCAAGGCACAAATCACACTTGACGCACTAAATTCTTTTGACAAAAACATTTACAACGGAACTAGAGGACGATGGAAAATTACCTTATCTTGACTCAATTATTATCCGACGAGGAAATTAATTGAAGTTAAAGTGGTATAAGAAACCAACATCTACAGGACTAATCATCAACTTTTACTCAAAACCCTCCAAGACGATGACAATAAATACAGTAATGGACTGTGGACGAAAAATGTTAACAATATCAGATGACTCTTACCACGCCGAAGTTAAAGAAGTGATAAAATAATTATTAAAAAGGAACGACTTTCCCGAAAATGTTATCAAAATCAGGATAAAAAGATATTTAACACGAACTAACAAACATACATTATAAAAACCCAAGCAAAAAATCTTTAAGTAGTAGCTTATGTACCTAAACTATCAGAACGTCTAGCGAAATCTGATTGTCATAATATAGAAGACGTGAAAATAGCACGCAAACCAATTAACACACTAAAAAATATATTAAACACGAAATCTAAAATAATGTACACCGGAAAAAGTAATGTGATTTACAAAATCCTATGCAATGGAAATGAAAAAAAATTATGTAATAAAATATATGTCGGAGCAACAAAAGTAAAATTTAAAACTCGGCTCTCGCAACATAAATCAGACTTTATATATTGTCGCGAAACAAACAATCAACATCACTTATTACCCACTGTACAACTAAAAACCACTAGTAGTGGGACTATTTTCAAATAATCGAATAAACGAATAAAAAATATTCGTTTCAAAAATTTCGAATAGTATTTATTCGAATAATTTATCCGTTTATTCAAATAGTATTATTCGAATAGTGGTATTCGAATAGTTGTTCTGAAATGCGAGAGATGTCGGAACGAAATTGACTGTCTTTATCGCTTGTACCTATGAGCATGCATTCACGTTTTGTATGTATGTTTGCTTGCACAAATGTGATCATAACCTGTAGTGATATTTATCTGTTCGAATACCTATTATTCGAATAGTTGTCATTTATTCGAATAATACTATTCGATTAAAGGCAAAAATTTTCGAATAAATATTATTCGAATTTTTTATAGCCTTCGAATAAAGGATTTTTTATTCGAATAGTCCCATGCCTAATAACCACTCACCGAACTTTGGCGGAGCAACGATATTACAACAAGAACAACATTACGGCAATAGATTCACATTGGAAATGCTTCACATAATTAACACACCGGTCAACATAAGAATGAATTATAGGATGGACATTGATAACTGCGCTCGCTTGTATGGGCATTTGTTGACAAACAGACGTACAGTAAACAACTCCACATTGAACAGGACAGACGTGTAATAATGTATTTTTAATGTTTACCAATTATGTTTGTATGTAAATTTCGATTATATTTTTAAGTTTTTATTGTTATAAATAGTTGAGCCTGATGACGATTACCGTAGGTAATCGAAATACATCGGGTTTCAATCCTAAAAGATCACCTGACCTCAAGCCGGCACGAAAAAGTAAATCATTGTACTTCATTTGTTGTGATTGCAGGTGTGAAAAAACAGTGAACTGTGTTTTAAGGAATTTGGTTGTTCTTTCTAATTTCTCTTTCAGTGAAAATTTCGATAAACGTAAAAATTGTATGAATAAGAAAGAATAAGTAAAATATGGCCCACAATACCCGGTTTTATCGTACCGGAATGACTCGGGTTTTATCCGACCAAGGGCTGTTGTTTCGATGTAACCCTGTCTTACTCTTCACAAAAAATTATATAGTACGATTTAAGAAAAAGGTATCCTTTTTTACAAAATTGGGTGGTTTACAAGGGTTGAGATGTGCAAGTTACCAACAATACGCTTTTTCTTTAGGTCATGGCTTTTATGTTCAAATATTATTTATTATTTTCATTTATTATTTCATTGTATTCAATGAAGATTATTCATAATTATCTTTATTGGAAATAATATTTGCTGTAGTGTTCATTTCATTTTATATTTCCTTAAAAATTGCGTATTAAGAAATCTACCTTATTTTAAAATATCTTATTAACTTTAACTTTATATTTTGAATTGCTCATTATTTATTATACCTTTCATGAACATGAAATGGTATTATAACTTGTCGGAACCAGCAAGATCGGACCAATACAACGCGTAGCACCCATACAATCGATTGTTCCGATAAACGAGTTTTGGCCTATAACTCTTTCAATTAAGAAGCTAAGAACGTAAAATTTTGCAGGCTTGGTACATATTATATATGTAATGTGTGTAGTGAAAATCACCCAGATCAGACCTACATAGCATATAGCTCCCATATAATCGATAGTTCGATAAATGGGTTTTGGGCTATAAATCTTTCAATTAAAAAGCTGGGAACGTTAAATTTTTGCAAGTTTGGTACTTTTTATGTACGTAATATGGGTAGTGAAAATCAGCCAGATCGGACCTACATAACATATAGCTCCCATACAATCGATCGTTTCGATAAATGGGGTTTGGTCTATGTATCTTTAAATAAACAGTTTTGCAGAGTTTGTACTAATTGTAAGTAAGGTTCGGAAACTTAAAAGCGTGATGCGTATTCATGAAAGGTATAAACTCTTCGGCACAGTCGAAGACATCCCTTTCCTTACTTGTTTTAATTTAGTTTCAAATACATCTCGACTTATTTTATAAGTTCCGACCAAGAAAAAATAAATTCAGTAGCTCCTTTTGCATACTTATTGCGACTGTGGAAAATGTTATAAAAATTACCACTTTTAGAGCGCTCTCAGAGAGATCGAAGTTTCGCATCTATTAATATTTGCTCTGATACTCGTTTTTTACAGGGTATCCCCTAAAAAATAAACGACTTTTTTGGCTGTAACCGAAGTAAATTTGCGTGCGTGAGTGGCTCTCATATACACAAACGACGTGCCAGCTGAACGTAAATGTCAAATCGCAAAACAAAAGTTGGAAATTGAGTTAGGTTTTCACGCTGTGCTGTTAGTTGAGGTTGCTCTCATACAATTTGTATGTGCATGAGACATTTTTGACAGAAAATTGCCGGAGTGCGTTTATATTAGGTTGGGGTGTTACACAGTCATGCTTCGTAACATGAATAACAAAGATGACTTGGTATGAGACTTCGTTTTACTCTCTCACTTTTTCGCTCTCACCGTCTATTTATTTAGCTTTGTTGCCAGCTAGAGTCCCCTTCAATTCTTTAGTTTACGGGGCAACGGGTAGAAGCTATAACAATTTTGAGTGCGATATCAAAAAACGCGGCTCGGTGTCCTTGATAATAATCTGCAGGCGGCAGGTAAATACTACAGGGTGGCGCAAAAGTGATCCTCCTATCAGAAAATGCTTTAAATTTTGCGATTGGCCCCTAAAGTCAGTTCTGTTTTGACATTTGTGTAGTAAACACATGCGAAATACACGTTAATAAACAATGTTACGCTACACTGCTCCAGAACGCGGAATATTGCTGACTATTTATTTGACCAATAATCGCTCGGGGCCAAACGGTTACTGTGAATGGTGAGCGCTACAGAGCAATGATCAACGAGTTCTTTTTGCCGCAACTTGATGAATTGGGATTGGAAAACATGTGGTTCCAACAAGACGGTGCAACAGCACACACTGCACGTGCCACAACCGATATGCTGAACATCGGAAGCTTACTTTTGCGCCACCTTGTATAAACCAGTCAAAATTTATCAACAAAAAACGTTAACAAAATTTTTAATTTCGATCACTTTTATCGATTTTGGTGGCAGAACTTCAGATATTTGAAGTGGGAAACCTTCAAAATCCCTAAAATGGATGTTAAAAATACCCATGCTCAGTTTTATTAATTTTTCCCGGAGTGGCACTCATGACAAAAGTTATAAAAAATGTGCATTTTGACGGCGCTCTCTCGAAACGAAGAGTCTTAAGTCTATTTATCTATGATGAATAACCGCTCATTCGATTCGAAGCAGTTGGTGCTCAAATGTCTTTTTGAGCAAGTCAGTGAACTGTGTTATAGCGAAACACATTTTTTTTTTGCGGGGGCGGGGGGATGTAAAAATGCCTAATGCACCGTAGCTGATACCGTCGCACCAGCCGTGTTACCGTGGACTAAAAAACTTTCCAAAAAATTTTGGAACCGTCGGCTACCCCGGCACCACTTTCGTATTGCTTCAGGGTACCTGCGTCCAGGTCCCGTTTTTTGCTTTGAGTGTAGTTTCTACAGAGATAGTGATTTGTTTCCACACTTCCGGGCCGGTCAAAATTTTTTCTATGACGTTATCGACAGTAATTTTAATTTGGCCGAGACGCATTTCGGATGTTCGACTTTTCCCCATTCTATATAAATACTTTTCGAAGTACCCATGCCCAGAGAGCAATTATATAACGCAGTAGTGAACCTCGCCAAAGTTTCTAGTGTTCCATAGCTTAACGTCAGTAATCAGTCTTGCTGTGCATCTGCCTCGGTGTTAACTTTACCAGCGCTCTTGCCAAAGTCTAAACTTTTCCTTGCTGAATTCTTGGTGAGCGACTCTTATGAGCTCTGCAACTGTGTGCTTTTTAGCTTCCCATGGTCTTCTTCTTTACATCACCAGAAGGTCGATGGGGATCGCTACGGTTATCACCTGAACGGCTGGTCCTGATACGGTTCGATAAGCGGAGACTAGAGTAAAGCTGATGTGCGCTGTACAGATGTTAGGAGTTCACAGCGGCTCTTTATCTTAAGTGTGTGCCCATAGCTAGGAGCCATATAGTAGAGTGGACAGGGTAGTGTTCACCAGTAGCTTCCGCTTGCTTTGTATAGGTCCTCCAATGTTTGCCATCAGCCTACTTAGTAACTATACCTGCTGACATGCCTTCTCTGTCGCATGCTAAATTTGTACTCAGTATGTTAGTCGGGAATCTCATCTTACGCCTATATAGCAAGCTACTTTCTTTGATGTTATAGTTTCGGAGAGGGTTTCGAAGCCAACCTCTAACGGTATGTACTTTTTTGTTAAGAGAGCTCAGTTTTTTCTGCCGCCAGTTAGAGGCCAAGCCACTCGTTTTCAGCGTATCATAACATGATTGAGCTTCTGCTTGCTTCTTCTGTATTCCAAACGGTAATGACTGCGACAATGTCGTCTGCCTATCCGACTAAGTAGGTATTACCGGCGATCTACAGGGTGGCTGATGAGTTTTGCTACATTAAGAAACTCAAATAATTTTTTTTTCAGTGTATGGAATTCATTTTTCTTTTATTCATGTTAAAGCTCATTAAATTTTATTAAATATAGCTTAATTAGTTTTAAAAATAATGGAATTTAAATGCCCCCCCTGCTCGTCGATGCATGTGCGGCATCTTACCAAAAAGTTGTTCATTACTGCTTGGAGAGTTGAGACAGGAATAGCCGCAATTGTTTCTCGAATGGATTGCCTTAGTTCATTCAAATTTGTTGGTTTTGCTTTGAAGACTTCCTGTTTGCAATAACCCCACAAGAAAAAGTCAGGTGCAGTAAGGTCAGGCGACCTGGGTGGCCAACGGAATGTGGAGTTTCTGGATATCAGCTTATTGGGAAATTTTCGTCGCAATTCTGTCATAACAGGTTGGGCTATATGAGGAGCTGCACCATCTTGCTGAAACCACACAGAGTTGAAAGAAATTCTCATTCGGCGTAATTCTGGATAGAAAAACTCTCTCAACATGCTCAAGTAACGGTCTCCAGTAACCGTAACGGTGTGACCGTTTTCTTCGAAGAAGTAGGGTCCGACAATGCAGCGTGATGAAACTGCACACCACACTGTGACACGAAGTGGATGCAATTCCGTCTCATGGAGTATCTGTGGGTTGGAAGCACTCCATATTCGACAATTTTTTTTGTTTATGTTGCCGTTTAAATCGAAATGGGCCTCGTCAGACATGAAAAGACAGTTCAACATGTTTCCATCCTCTTCCACCATTTGAAGCATCTTCTGGCAAAATTCCAAGCGAATCGGCAAGTCTGCAGCGTTCAGTTTGTTGGCCATTTGAATTTTATATGGGAATAAGTCCAAATCTTTGTGCATAATTGACTGTAATGACTGTCTGCTTACACCCATTTGAGCAGATAAGCTTCTTGTCGAAACACGTGGATTGTTTTGTATGGCAGCAGTTACAGCAGCGATTGTTTCCTCCGTTCGAACTGGAGGGTTTCGATGGTAAGGTCTTCTGTTGACTGTCCCATGCTCGGCAAAGTTGTTTACAAGTCTTATTATGGTCCATCTGCTCGGAGGATTGCCGCCAAACGTGCGCCTATACTCTCTTTGAACCGAAACTACGGACTCCAGTGCGTGATAGCGGCGGACAATCCAAATTCTTGTTTCAGTGTCCCAGTTATCCATTTTTGTTAAATGTAAAAGTCAATCTGCAAAATAAAAAAAAATTAAATAGAAAAAAAGTTATTTAATTTTTTTTTGGTAGCGGCTTTCATTAGCCACCCTGTAGGTTAAAGATTTCATCGTAGCTGACGTTCCATAGGTCAGGACCAAGAATTGATCCTTGTGCTGCTCCGCATGTGACGTTGATGCACAGCGGGCCCTTCGCGAAACACTATTGGTTAAGTGTATTTATTTTAGTTTTTTCGTCTATTCTTTTTTGCTTTATTTAAGAATTTATCCAGCTTTTGAAAATAAAAAATAGGCACATCGAGATACAGCAAATTTATACTCTTATGTGCATATAGATAAAATGTGTATTTATTTCTGGTTATTTCATTCAAGTTCGGGATCATTGCTGGACAAAATAAGGTTTTTGGCCTTGGTTCCTTTCGTAATTTCAGCGTCATTTTGGGACATTTCCCGGTCATATCGGTATTGTCTTCGACATTTTCGTATTGTTTTAATATACAGTTGTCTATATGTTATTGTTTTTAATTCAATTCAAAAAAAGTATATTATCCACTGTCCTTGGAGCTATTCTGTTACGCTTTTCTCGTATTATATTCTCGACTAATGAAAACACCGTCTCTGAAGCGCAGGCATGTCCAAAACTTTTTGTGCTAAAATTCATAATATAGGACATCTTTTATCGTTATTTTGCCACCAACGTCAAAGTTAGTATCAAACTAGGTGGCCCGCACGACGTTGTCCTGCCAATCTACTGTCAGCAAGCAGTAAGCAATGTCACAAACACAACCATCATTGTTTACGTCTACTAGTTTGGCATATTCTTTTGCGATTCCGAGTGGAAGGTAGTGGATAAAGGTACTCCGAGAAAGTGGAATGAAGCAAATCGCGTTCAGAGTTGTTTTAAAGTAAAAACTACAACTGAAAATTTCAATTTAAAGTGAATTTTACATTCTGTAGGAAATGATAAGTTGTTATAACTTCTTTATATTCAATAATTGAATTCTCTGAAGACGAACCGTTGACGAATGGTGGAAACTTTAGAGCTCTCTTAAGATATCGGGCCAAAATTGATAAGCAGTTGAAAAAACACCTGAGTGATTCACCAAAGAATGCTATGTACATAAGCAACCGTGTCCAGAATGAAATAATCAACATTTGTCACCACCTCGTCATGAGTTACAACATCGATCGAGTGAACAAATCGAAAGGATTTTCTTTTCTCGGAGATGACACGCCAGACATTGCAGGAGTAGAACAAAGTTCAATTTGCATTCGCTACTTGGATAAATGCGGCGAAAAGTTCATCATTCAGGAAGATTTTTTGTGTTTTATTCCCATCACCGATTCCACTGGAAAGGGAATAGGAACTCCTAAAATCTTCCGGACTGGAATGCAGGTATTTCTTCGGGCAAGGATATGACGGTGCGAGAGCGGTTAACGGAGAGTTCCAAGTGGCTCAGCTTTTGTCAAAAAAACTTATCGACTCGCGCTCTACTCCCATTGTGTTGCTCATAGCTTCAATTTGGCGGTAAGTTCTGCGTGCAATATAACGGGAATCGAAAATTGTCTGGGAGTTCTAGAGAATATCCATTTCTTCTTCATTTATCCGAAACGCCAAAATGCGGATGCGATAAGTGAAAATAAACATCTATCGGAAACTCGAGTGAAGAAATTGAAAAAATTTTGTAAAACCAGATGGGTAGAACAGCATGAGTGCGTCGCAACATATCTCCATTTGCAACCAGCAGTAATTCGCGCTCTTGAAGGGATTTCCACCAACTGGAAAGACCCAACGAATTCGTCTTGAGCTTTCCAACTGCTTTCAACTATAAAAACCAAATTTCCAGATATCCATGCATATTTTGAGCTCGGTGCATTCTCTCACATTGTCTCTGAGTCGAGTACTTCAAGTAGAAAATCAAGATCTGGGAAAGGCTATCAAATTGTCTGATGCTGCGAAACAAATTTTGATGGAAAGAAGAGAAAACGCTAAGGGAGAGTTCAGACAAATTTTCAAAACTGTTAGCGAAATTAGCGAGCAATACGAAATTGAATTGCGAAAGCCAAGGATTGCGTCGAACCAGACCCAACGTTCCAACGTACAAAATGATTCAGTTGAAGATTATTTCCGTATAACAATCTACATACCGTACATTGATTCGTTTCTGACACAATTGCAAGAGCGATTCTTAAATCACCGCAATATTTTATCAAACTTCGCTTGCCTTTTTCCCAACAAAATGAAAATTTTCGAATAAGAGTCCTGCGTTCAACTATTCCAATCATACTGTTCAATTTTGCACGACAATTCCTGTGACATCTGGGTGAACGAAGGACAACTTTGGCGGAAGCTCATTGCCGGAAAGGAAAGAAAAACTCACTTGAAGCACTCGATATTTGTAATGAAGATGCGTTTCCAAATGTTGCCCAATGCTTCCCGTTATGGCAGTTTTGCCTGTGACAACAGCGACGAATGAACGATCCTTCTCAATTTTGCGATGACTAAAAACGTATTTGAGATCAACAATGTCTGAAGATCGTCTGAACGGCTTAGCCTCACTCAATGTACATCGCGATGTCAAACCGCAAATAATTTTGAAAGTTTTTTTTCAGTACCTGGAATAGTTAATTTATAAAATAATTGTACCTAAATATGACTTTTGACAATAAAATTTCCGTACTTCGAAAATAAATTTCTTATATTTTTTTATTGATTACGTAACTTGAGTTTAAACCCCCCCTCGGATATTTTCTGCGCACGGGCTTGTTATAATTATATATAATAATTATTAAATTAAATATACACTGCAACCCAAATTTTTTCTTCACTTTTTTGGAAACTTACAAGGATTTAAAATTCAACTGAGTGTCCTCAACTACCAGGAGTCTTTCTATTGCATAAAACTGCTTATCACTGTCATCGCTCAGAGCGTTTTGATCATTAATACGCATTAATAATTTTGATACTAGTCATAGAACTATAAACATAATTTTTTAATATGTACAATAAATGCCATTTTTTTCTTAAATTACTCTACGTTTTTTTTGGTTGTGCAAAGTACAATTAATTGTGACTCTGAAAATTTCACCTCCGGCACGGACTGCCATAAAAAAATGAAACAAGACGAAGTATGAAAGTTGAAAGCAGAGAGTATGACGACACCACGGACGAAATGAAGTACCATAACAATAAACGAGCTCAAGGCCAAGAATAATAATTTGTATACCTAGTAGTGCTGGGCACACAAGGTATATTAACTTTAGTCGCCTAACGGCAGTACGTAACGGCATAAACGGATAGAGATAGATATTGACTTATATATGTATATCAAAATATTCAGGACGAAAAGAGAAATTGTTTAAGCCATGTCCGTCCGTCCGTCCGTCTGTGAACACGATAACTTGAGTAAAGAGATATCTTTATGAAATTTGGTATGCGGGTTCCTTGGCACTCATCTCCAAGCACTATTTAAAATGGGTGGAATCGGATGATAGCCACGCCCACTTTTTATATATAAACTATTTTCGAAAACACAAAAAAAGTGATTACTCAGTACATAATACACCTATAAGAATAACATTTGGTGAATACATTGAGATTGAGGCATAAAATAAATTTTTCAAGAAATTTTTGAAAATGGGCATGGCACCGCCCACTTTTGATTTAAATCAAATTTAGAAATGTTATTAATCATAAATCAAAAACCGTTCACGATATCGAACCGAAATTCCGCACGCAGGTTTCCAGGTATGCAAGGAATGTTCCAGGAAAAAATGGGCGGGATCGGTTAAGGTCTACGCCCACTTTTATATGAAAGATTTTGAAGAGGATCGTAGATATATTAAATAGGCAATAACTTTGCGTAAAATAGCTTTCCATAATTTATATTTGACTTTTAAAGCTTCCGTAAACAAACAAATCCAAAAACTTAAAATTTTCGAAAATGGGCGTGGCCCCGCCCCTTTTATAGTGGACTATTTCACACAGCTTTTTATACCATAACTCCGCCAAAAATGGATTTGTCGGAACGAAATTTGGTGATAATGTTCTTTATATAGAGGTAACTGTTTGCTGTAAAAATGGGCGAAATCGGTTAATGTCCACGGCCCGGTTTTTAACATAGTTCTGAAAATTTTTTTTGTAAAATTTGAAAAGCGATATTTCTACAACTAAGCAAGTTATATCAATCAGATTTTGCACACATAATAAGCTTTTTAAGAAAAACTAGGCCGCAAAAAAAGTTTGTCAATTTTGAAGAAGTAGGCGTGGCGCCGCCCACTTTTCAGCATACAATTTCTGCTATTTTCAGGTTAGCTGCGTCTCAGTAGTATGTATTATACTCCTGCCAAAAATTAGCCAAATCGGGAACACACAAGCAAAATATTCGGGCACGTAGTTAATAGCCCACTGCAATAGCGAAGTTATATATCTTTTTTGATTTTCATACCTTTCATAAACATTGAATGTATGTAAGTATGAGAACAAGAAGAGAGAAGTTCACTAAAATGATCAGCACGATGAGCGGAGTCGATTTAGCCATGCCCGTCTCTCCGTCCGTCTGTCTATTTGAACGCAAACTAGTCTCTCAGTTTTACAAAAGAATGCTGAAATTCGTTGTTTGCTTTCGCCATTTTATAATATACTAGCAAACCTAGTAGAAGCCGTTTTGACATTTTGATACATAGAACACATCTATATATAAAATGTCATTAATTTGAACCAAGTAAACTCCTAACTATACCGAACTGCAGCTTTATATAACCTGGGGGCTTTTCCAAAAGCTATATACAGACTGTGTCGTGCCCAGCAAACTCCTGAACCTATCGTGAAAGTTCAAGTGCAAAACAAAGCACACAATATGTGGGCGTGGCACCGCCGAAAAATTATGTAGATATTGACTAACTGACATATATCCAAATTTCATTAATTTAGACCAAAAAAGTTCGGATTTATGTCGAATTGAAACTTTATATAGCCTAGGGGCCTGGCTCCGCCTATTTTCCAAAACTATATATTGTCTATGCTGTACATAGTAAACCCAAATATATATACATATTGTGACAATTTCATAAAGATCGGTTGAGATCTTTGGCGCCTATAAAAGACACACATTTTTTATATCTATTTATTAATGTACGAGTATATCAAAACGTTCAGGATGAAAAGTAAAATATCCGAGCAAGTAGTTAATACCCCACTGCAAATGTGAAGTTGTATATCTTTTTTGATATTTATACCTTTCATGAACATGAAATGTTTGTACGTATACTGAAATGATCAGGAGGACGAAATTGAGATGACATAATAAATCACTATACCGGTTCCACCCGAACTTAGATTCTTTACTTGTTTTCTTCTATTAATGAATATTATTATTGTTTTTATTTTTTTGATAATTATTTTAATAAATTTATTCAATTCAAATTATTTTTCAAAGAGCTTCCAGAACTCAAAATAGAAATTGAACTTCAAAACTGCGATAGATGCTGTGAAGTAAGCAGCATCATTCGAAAAAATGGGGTTTGGCCGGTATGGGCAAACTACGTCGCATGTGTATGCATGCATACCCTGAATTTTTGATGGGAGCCTTAGGAAACCAGAAAACTATTTTCTTAATGCGATAAAACATCTTTAAACTGTTTTTTTTTTTAAGTTTATGACCACAAATAGCTAGAATGACAAAATTTCAATATTTAAATTAGTAGAACCGAGCTTACACATATACTTGAATGAAAACATAAAGTCTTACTTTAAGAAGTACCGAAAAATGTTTAGATCATAAAACTTAAATTTTTAGATGGATGCTGAATCGCACAAAACTTATTTAATCGCACAAAACTTATTTAATTGAAGCAAACAAATGACTAAAACGGTTTTGCATAAAAATGTGTTTTCTTCAAGTAAAAAATGGTATTATTTATTTTAGAATAAACTTTAACTTGTGGAATTCTATTTCCCCGCACTTGTTCTATCTGGACGTATAGTTGTTGTAATTTGTTCTCGTCATCACTGCTGACGAATAAAGTAAAATAAAAGCAAAATACAAAAAAAAATTATAGTTGAGTGGTGAAAAGCTATATGCACCTTAAATGGTTAATTCATTTGTTTACATTCGGTTGACATAATAGTCCCTTACAAGAGAATCATATTCAGTTGCCAATCACACTTTATTGAATACACTTTGATCTAAACAAGCAAACAAAAAATTGTAAACGCAAAAGTACTTCTCTCTTAGAATTAAATAAATTGATTGATTGACAAAATACAAACGAAACGCACGTCGATCGAACGAGACTGCATAGTCATACACAATTGGCGGAAATAATGAACAAAAACTGAATATTCGCATTCGCGAATATCACTACTGGATGTTCGCATTCGCATTTGCGAATATTCAAGAAGAGGCATTCGTTACATCACTGATGACTATGATTGACCAACATTGCTGATGCTAAAACATCTCGGTGATGAGGGAGTAAGGTACCTAACAACCGTCTTCAATCTGTCCATGACCACCTTTGTCATTCCAGAAAGATGGAAACAGGCCAAGGTGGTGCCGCTACTAAAGCCCGGCAAGCCGGCTAACGTGGGGAATCATATCGACCGATATCACTCCTCTCGCCAGTAGTGAAGAACCTGGAGTCGGTCTTGCTCCCTTACTACACCGCTAACCTACGACTAGCCGAACATCAGCATGGATTCCGCAAAATGCATAGCACTACCACCGCGCTAAACGCCATCACCACACAGATAGGTGTCGGTCTCAACCAATCTCGCCCAAACGACAGGACCGTGCTAGTTGCGCTTGACTTGTCGAAAGCTTTTGACACTGTTAATCACGCACAACTCATTACCGACCTGGAAGATTCAAACCTTCCCCCCTGTCTAAAGCGTTGGACCGCCAACTATCTGAGTGGCCGGCAGTCATCGGTGGAATTTAGAGGCGAAAGATCAAAACCACGTATAATTAAGCAAGGGGTGCCACAGGGTGGTGTCCTATCCCCGCTTCTGTTTAATTATTACATATCGAGGCTCCCTTCCCCACCAGAAGGCGTCGATGACTGCACGATCCTGGCGACTGGACCCTCCGTCGATGAGCTCTGCTCGAGAATTAATTCTTACCTGGCAACCCTTTCCAGTTTCTTCGCTGCACGGAACCTGACATTGTCACCGACCAAATCCTCGGCCACCTTATTTACGACGTGGACAGCGCAGGCGAACATGGAATTAGACGTCTACGTCGACGGCATTAAGCTTCCGACTGTCACACACCCCATGATAATATGTTCAAATACGGTGCTCATGTAGCCGCGATTGCCACCAAAGTACAAAGCCGTAACAAAATCCTCAAGTCACTAGCTGGCAGTACTTGGGGTAAAGACAAAGAAACGTTACTGGCAACGTACAAGGCAATCGGCCAGCCGGTTCCGAGCTACGCGACGCCAATATGGTCGCCGGGGTTAGCAGACACACATTGGAGGAGGTTGCAGGCCTGCCAAAACACCGCACTCAGAACTGCCACGGGGTGCCTCCTTATGTCTCCTGAGCACCATCTTCATAATGAGGCAAAAACGCTCGATGTCAAAGAGCACTGCGAGATGTTGACCAGACAATTCCTGTTCAACTGCCATAAACCGCAGCACCCGAACAGGAACCTGCTCAACGAAAATCCGCCTCCCAGGAGAATAAGGAGTCACCTCCGTAAGCACTATGACGAGATCCGGCACCACATTTTCTCGCCGTTTGATCCAAAGGTGCACCGGCGGGCCCTCAACCTCATCCACACGGAGTCGGTAAACTCCTTTGTCAGGTCACGTCCAGTGAATGCAGTCCTAAAGGCAGAAGCTCCACCTGTTGCCGACGGGGAACGCGAACTGCCTAGGGAGACAAGAGTCACGCTGGCCCAACTTCGTTCTGGATACTGTAACAGACTAAACTCTTACCTATCCAGACTGAACCCTGACATGCCAAATGTCTGCCCGGCATGCGGCGTGTCTCCCTACGATACTAACCATCTGTTCATCTGCTCAACTGAGCCCACTCTTCTAACACCAATTTCACTCTGGTCCACCCCTGTTGAAGCCGCGAGGTTTCTTGGACTTCCGTTAGAAGAGCCTGATGACAGTGTTGGATGGGGGGTGACATCCTAGGCAGGTTAAGTAGTCGCTACAACAACAACAACATTGACCAACATTTTACATGTCTTTTTAAGTTACGTGAAACGCGTGTTAAGCGATTTTGATTATGGACCATTATTTAAATTATCATTTACCATCACATCCTTAAAGCGAATATCATGATCTTTAGTACTTAACTAAAATATTTGGCGAATTTTTTAATATTGTGGATGCCCTGGCTCTGAAATGAGAAGCAATCGCGCTGACATCTGCTTCTGATGTCTACCAATGATCGGCAGTGTTCCAGTGAGCATTACGCGTGATTCTGAGCTTGAACTGCCACCGGAAAACGCCTGAGGATACCATTCACATCACACATAGGACCGGTTTCACCAACGTGACTAAGACTAAAACTAAGTCGTGACTTAAGTTAGCACAGATTCGAGACTAACTAAATTTTGGGTTTCACCAACTGAGCGACTTAAATAATTTTGAACACAACAACACGATCAACTGTTTTATGCATAGTTGTAGTTTTTCATACCAGGCAACTCTGCGCATCCCAATACCCCAGTGCGAAATGGGCATGTATGGCCATACACGAAGGAATGTATTGATCTTACACCCATTTCTCTTTAGTTGGAAGGTACTTAATTTAGCGCTTAATTGAAAACGATAATTTCGTAATGGTTGCATGCTAGAATACAAGCGTTCACATGCATCTACGCATACGCTGTTAAAGTCATGCTGGACAAATTTTCCTGCTGGGACATTGTACAAACCAAATTAGGAGCATTACTGACATTTAGGTTTTGAACGACAGCAACACTGACTTAGTTGAGAACAAGTCAGCTGGCAGGCTGACTAAGTTCTGACTTAGTTAAGTTAGATAGTGAAACTGAAAAAGTGAAAAACTCGACTTAACTAAGTTTACCGGCTCATAGTCATTTATATATACATAGATTACTTCAAAGTTTCACTTTATCACCCCGTGACTATGGTGGAATCAGAGCGGTGCCGTGGTTGGTAAGGCTAAACATTGAACTCAACTTTGATTGTTAAACTAACTTCAGTTAAGCACTCAACTCCACTTTGGTTGTCAGTTTGTATCCCAGGTAAAGTTGTATTGGCTAAAATGTTATTAAATTGAGGTTTTAAAAAATTTTTTTTAGTTGTATAAGAACACTAAGTCCGATCAAACAAAGAAAAGAAAAAATTATTGAAATCGATCAAGCGGTTATTGAGTATTAGCTAAAATATTATTCAATTAAGGCTTTTTAAAATAAAATTTTTGTCATAAATGAGCTCGTTAAACTTACAAAAATATGTAAAAATGAACAGACCATAAAACCAACAACAAAAATAAATTTATACCGGAGCACGCGGTTATGTACAATAACTATCTTCTAAAAATAGAAAGAAGAATGTACAAAAACAAAGTCCAGCATACATGATTAGATATAGACGGAATGTCTAAAATATTGTGTATACCGTTGGCAAGATAACAAACAACAATTAGAGGAAAACTTGAATTAGGCAGCTTGCAAAACTACACGCAGCATAGCCTATGGGTTAGGCAGCTGCGCTGGCAATCAGAGTGAGTGGGTTCGATTCTTCACAAAGATCCTCTGAAAATAGCAAAACTATACGAATTAGTCTGACGAGAAATCGTAGCTGTTTTCGAAATAGTACTATTACTATAGCCTGTATATGTTTGTTGCTTTAATTTTTTCCTCTAATCAAAAATAATAATAATTAACCAAGAATTATTATCAACTGGTCTTGAGCTCGTTAAACTTACAAAAATATGAACCTTGATTTAGATAGAATATATTAAAGAAAAAATTATTAAAATCGGTCAAGCTGTTTTTGATTTTTGAACGTATTCACGCACGCAAATTCATTTTTATATATATAGATAATGCATTTCCAGCAGAATACTGATGCACTTCATCTGCAATACCTTCAGCTTCGCACAGAGTTTTACTTGCACGTTGCAAAAGTCTTGGAAAAGAAACTCTCCATTGTCGGCATAGCATATTGAGGGCATGGAGCATCCTTGAAGCTTTTTAAAAACTTTTGAAAAATCCTCACACAATTTAACTAAACTTTGGATAGTTGAAATATTCAAATTTGAAAGCTTGCTGATTTTGCCATTATTCATCAAAAGTTCATTTATTTTCAACCAATTATTTGCAATTAAACTCAGCATGTAAAAATGTGAATTCCAACGGATTGGGCATTGCGATTTCAGCGATGTTTGCAGCATATGTGGCATCCCGGAATTTTTTTAAGTATTTCACGAGCTCTTTGCGAGCTCTGTAGACTCAACACTAGCTTGTAGACGTTTGAGAAAAGATGACTAGAACAATTGATCTGTTCGTTGTTTTCTAATGCCTTTTTAAAATTACTTCTTTGGTCTGTTATAAAAGTAATGCTGTCCAAACTAGTGATTTCGAGCTCAGCGAAAATAGTTTTCAACTATATTTTTATACTAGTAAACCCGGCGCGCTTCGCTGCGGCTCAGAACTTATAATAGACTAAGTCTAATTTTATTCATTATTCGTACATATGTACTTACATACATACGTACCGAGTTCTTTCACCATACGATCTAATTCATCATGCATAACTTCTAATGTTTCATTCGGTTGACAGCGAACAAACACACAAACAGCTTTTTTTGGAAAAAGTGCTGCTTTTGTTTAAACAATTTTGGTTGAATAAGATATGAATCAACTATTTTTTTTTATGCCACACAAGGTTTAACTTTAAGTAAGTTTCATTTTAATCGGTGGATTCTTTTATGATTTATGGCTGTGTAAACAAAAAATTTATGGTTTTTTACCACATTTTGTCCGATTGCCACGCCCCCTTTATATATTTCTTCACATTATAATGACATAAACCTTCCGCTTCAACCAATCTATCTATTAAAAAAAACCGCATCAAAATCCGTTGCTTAGTTTTCAAGATTTAAGCATTTAAGACATCCCTATGACTTTGTTTTATAATATGTAGTGATTGTCACCGGTTGATTGTGTGTAGTCCATGGATTTCAATTCAAGCACGAAGTCACACCAGTCTTTAACGAAGTGTAGTGTGGCACATAAAAAGTTCCTCTTAACCAAATCACCTTTCCACATATCAATGGTAGCAAAAGGTTGCCCTAACTCTACTATTTTTTCCACTTTTTTTGCTGCGGTTCGCGAAATTTTAGTTGGGTCTGTAATTTGTTGGGTAATAATCTATATTTATATTCTTTCCATATTTTGCATTACCATCCAACAAAAACCTTATAAGTGTTGTCGGAAGTGACAGTCCTTTTCCGGATATGAACCCGGTACGCTGCGGTAATCCCTTGCGGCACATGCCCGACTGTTGGGAGCGATTTGGTGTGACCAGTGAAACCTTCTAGGCCATATCGCCCCCTCCTTCCGTAAGGAAGAAGAAGGTTGGTACACGGTAAAAAATTTTAACCTAAATTTTAAACTGAGCTATGGCGTGCACACGGATGGTGTGAGAAAAGAGCACATTTGTACTGTGTATACGGCTTTCGTTGTGTATACGTTTTCTCCAGTTAAATTTTTAATATAAACCGAAAGAAATTAAAAGTTGGTGTAGATAATTGAAAGGTTTGGAATTTACTACAAAAAAGTTTAAAAAACTGCGTAAACGAATGAATGGTTTAAAATTTAGGGTCAAATTATTAGCCGTGTAAGTAAGAGGTAAGAGACGGTTTTCCTTTGTTGGTTCGAAATAAAAAGCTGAGTAATGTTAAACTTTCAATTCCTTTAATTTCCAAGTTTATTTAATGTAGTTTCACAATTATAAAAATATGTGGCGAGCGGTGTGAAAACTTGTCAGCGAGCGCACTTGGAAAAGAATGCAACGAACGAATTGGAAACAAAGAGAATGTCAAAATAGAACAAGTGCTTGATCACTTGCATTCAATCATGTATTAACCCTTATTTGCGTCATAATACCGCCGCCCTTGAACTATCGATGCAAATATGATACGTTCAAAGTTAATCTAAGCTCAGTTTACAAAGCGGTATTTATGAAGCTTATGAATAGCAAAAAAATTGCATGTGTTTAAATATAGATATTGTACAGACCGAAAATTACAAAAACCATTATTTACATTAGGCAACAATTGCAAGCATAGAGATATCACAATTATTTCTTTTAAATGTTGTACATATTTAGGCTGCGTTTTGATTTTCTTTGAATTTTTGTTTCTAACGTTACAATTCATGATCTAGGTTTACATGGCAATGTCATCGTGTGTATGCAATGTCTTGCTTCTTCCTTGAAATAGTAAAGTTATTATTAGTTAAAATACATTTTAACAGTAATATTCAAATGCGAAATCATCTAAATAAGTTTATGAAAAATGCGGAAAACGTTAAAGTAAACTATTGTATTTTATACAAAGAGTACTTGTAGAATTTGTACTCATTTTTGAGGGTGTTGCACCAGAATCGTCGCAAAATAGATCTCCTTTGGCAGGTAGCAAGCACAGCCTAGCTTCAGAGTCACTACTTGTACTTGACCGTCAGCACCCGGATGACACTGTGATACTCTACCAAGTATCCATTTAGTCGGAGGGGTGGACTCGTTGCACGCAGTTACCCCCTTGTCGTGTGTTTGGTGACGACCGAAACCACTTCGTGCGCCGTTGCAAGCTAACAAGGTATTTGTCGAGTAATCGCCGCCAAAAGCGTTGCGTCATTGCAGAGATTAATTCGCATCTTTGGTGTATACTTCCAGAAAACCCTTGACCCTCAGGCTCTGGAAGTGATTTTAGTGGTTCTCCCACAATGAAGTGTCCAGGCGTAAGGACTTCCAAGTCGCTGGGATACGTAGAGTTTTCACATAGCGGACGAGAATTTACGCAAGCGTCGACTTCTGTTAAAAGCGTGCTGAATTCTTCATACGTTAATAATGTTTCACCCAACACCCGTTTCAAATGGTATTTTATCCGTTTGATCCCTGTCTCCCGTAGCCACCGCTATGTGGAGCGTTGGGGGGATTAAAGCTCCATTCAATGGCTGAATATGCAAAAAATGTTTGTACTTTGTCGTCTCTCAAGCACCTCTCGTACTGCTTGCGTAACTCCTTTTCAGCACCGACAAAATTGCGCCAGTCGCAATGCAGATAAAAGAGAGAGCTCTTGGTGGATTCTGCCCCCCCTCCCATGCGAACATTTGAGCATATAAGGACCTGCTAATCTACAGCAGTATGCGTGAAACCGCGGATGTAAGTTGTGCGCACCGAAGAAATATCGCCCATGGATTGTGTAGCGAGATTTCTATTAAGTCGAGTGCATTTGACGCACTTGTGATAGATGTTGCGTATCAGGCTTCGACCACCGATCACCCAGTAGCGACGTTGTAAAATTCCCTGCATTATGGCCCAGCATGCAGAGTGAGATGATGAATATCAGAGATGATTAATTTTGCCAACGGAGTATCTTTAGGCAATATGCAAGGGTGTTTCGTGCCGTAAGCGACGTTTGCTGATTTAAGTCGACCTCCTACCCGAAGGATACCTCGTTGATCGAGTAAGGGCTGCAGACGTAACAGGCTACTTAGTAACGGGGTAGGTTTATTGTTCCCGCACAGAACGATTTCGTTAGAGAAATAAAATTGTTGCGTATATTTGACAAGACAGAGGTCCATTCAGTTTCATGCCGAGACGTTTGCTTGACGTGAATTGCTAATAAAACGCAGAACATAGGCAGAGTTTCGAAAACGATGAATATTTTGTAATTATTGGCCACTGAATGTTCGAGTTTGAAACGTGAACTTGCACCCTATTTCGTAATCCTACATTGGTCGTATGCATCTTCGAAGCTACTTGTGGTTGAAATGGTTCTGCCACCTTTAAAAAGTCTGGGCCAGACCACCAAAGTTCGTGACTCAAGAGATCGACGGGTGAGATTCCTCTCGAAGCACAGTCTGCGGGATTTCGTTCCGAACGCACGTGACTCCAACAGCTAGGCTGGAGAATCTCCTGGATATGTGCGACGCGATTGGCAACAAATGTTTCCCATCTACTCGGATGAGATTGCAACCACGCTAGGGTTAACGTCGAATCAGTCCACGCAAAAATCGGATATGTTGTCAAGACACCTTTTACCAACTTGGCTGCGAGGTGAGCAGCGCACACTTCTAGTCGCGGTAGTGTGATCGTTTTTATGGGCTACTTTAGTCCTAGAGGAGATTAGTGCCGCAGTAACTCGCCCATCGTTGTAGATGGTTCTCGCATACATTGCAGCACAAAATATATGTAATTCAGTGAACGATTCATTGACTCCAGATCCAAGCGAGCGGTCAACTCTCACCTTGACTAGAGTTTCTAACTGCGAACGATGTTAATCAAGATCATCCCAACTAACTTCAGCGCGCCATATGTCTAACCCGAGAGGGTCGAATAAGGTGCTAGCATCGGCAAGGAATGCCCTCTTTGTTAGCGCGACGGCGGGTTTCCTGAGATTTACAGTAAACGTAATGTAGTCTTCCTCGACGCTTGACGTTTTTGTCGTCAACGATGTAATGCGAAATGGATTTAGATTCGTTAGGCTCCGCGAAGTTCGTTGCCCATTTCCGCAACTTGATCCCACCCTCTTGAAGAATTGAAGACACATTATACTGAATGGCTTTTAAGTCATCGCTGCAAGAAGCACCTGTCAACAGATCATCCGTGTAGAAATCCTGGATAATCGCGGAAATGGCTGGTTTGCAAGGGTTAGACGAGTCCTTAGCTGTTTGCTGCAATGGCTAAGTGCGATGCAGCCGCAACACCATATGTCACACGCAGCATGCGATAGTAATTTATAGGCGAATCAGGAGCGGAGCGCCACACAATGCGCTGAAGATCTACGTGCTTCTTGCTGATACACACTTGGCGGCACATCTTTGCTATTTCAGCTGTGATTGCATAGCGGTGTGTTCTTAATCGTATAAGTATAGCATAACATTGGGTTTAAGCGGAAGTTCAACTACCCTTCAGGCGTGCGGGGATGCGTAGCTTCAACGCTCTCTTCACATAAGCGTTATTCATTGCACGTTACAGTGCAGCGACTTTAGATTTAGTGAGCGTGTAGTAACCCTGTCCAAAGTACCGAACAAAGTCCATCCAAAGACTGTTTTCTGTGCCATTGGTGTGCCGGATGGACCTTTGCGAAGCTCCTCGCAGATTAGTTCATCCATACAATATATACCGATTAACACGTCTACACGACCAGACTTCATATAATGAGGATCCGCAAGGAAGAGTCCTTGTATGTGCGACGAGAGATGACAAAGGAGTTTACCGACTCCATGTGGATGATATTGAGGGCCCGCCGATGCACCTTTGGATCAAACGGCGAGAAAATATGATGCCGGATCTCGTCATAGTGCTTAGGGAGATGACTCCTTATTTCGTTTCGGATTTTCGTTGAGCAGGTTCCTGTTCGGATGCTGCAGTTTATAGCAGCTGAACAGAAATTGCCGGGTGAACATCTCGCTATGCTCTTTTACACCGAGCATTTTAGCCTCACTGTGAAGGTGATACTCAGGAGATATAAGGAGCTACCCCGTGGCAGTTCTGCGTGCGGTGTTTTGGCAGGCCTGCAACCTCCTCCAGTGTGTATCTGCTAGCCCCGGTGACCATATAGGCGTCGCGTAGCTCAGAACCGGCTGACCGATTGCCTTGTACGTTGCCAGTAACGTTTCTCTATCTTTGCCCCCAGTGCTGCCAGCTAGTGACTTGAGGATTTTGGTTCGGCTTTGTACTTTGGTGGCAATCGCGGCTACATTGCACCGTAGTTGAACATGTTATCAAACATGACCCCTAAGATTTTGGGGTGTGTGACAGTCGGAAGCTTAATGCCGTCGACGTAGACGTCTAATTCCATGTTCACCTGCCCTATCCATGTAGTAAATAAGGTGGAATTCCCACAGCTACCGTTTATATCGTACCGGAATGACTCGGGTTTTTATATCCGACCAAGGGCTATTATTATTTCGACATTACACTGTCTAACTTGTTACCCTGTAACTTCCTCTAGTTGGAGTCGCTTACGTTCGCCCCCCATATTAGCTAGCAACGCCTTATCAATTACCTCCCGGCCAGCTTATCGATATCGCTTCTGTCTCCAGTTGGGAAGACTTGACACAATACAGTTTCCCTATTTTATATCAAACCTTCACCGGGCCAACCATCAATCTGGATTCCGCAATTTGTATAGCAGCATCATCGCTCTACTTATCGAGGCTTTCCCCATCCACCTGAAGAAGTATCCATGCAACGGAAAAGGGTCCCTTCAGTTATGTGCTCTGCAGAAGGATCAAAGGTTTCCAGGTTTCTCGCCTAGCGAATTCTAGCACTATCACCGATGAAATCGAATGTTGATGTCATGGAATGCGCAAATGGGGGACGAATCAGACATCTACTTTGATGGTATTAATCTACCGACTCTCAACCACCCTATGGGTGGGGGAAGGACGTGCGAAGTAGAAAGTAGCTGTAGGCTGCAGTGCGAGGTGGAGGTTTAGTTACTCATCCTGCTTGGTCGGCGCATCCATTCGTGGAATGGGACTTGACGGACCAAACAGAGATATACTGATATCTGAATATGAATAGCCGGCTTTCCGTCTGTGAAAGATATTTAAAACATATATCAGCAATTCAATTCCTATTTACTTATTTTTATTGCAAATCTTACCATAATTTCCTCAGAAAAATAAAAGTTTTTATGCAATAAATAAACAAATTTGTTGATTTTGAATAAATTGAAAGATATAAACACACAAAACGGGGGCCGAATTACGACATACGTTCTGCCATCGTAAACCGTTTTTTAGTCACATTAACTTTGAAACTGTCCCATTTTTTAAAAGAGTAATAATACATAATTGAACCGACCGTTGCTTCCAGGCAATTGCTCACGTATCCCATCATTCCGCATTATGGGCTTAGGGTTATTATGATTTAAAAATTCGCTTTCGATCACGGAACGTATAACGTAGTTCGACCCCGGATTTGGAATAAAAAGTAATTTCATATTCTCTTTAACTTTGACATTTTTAAGTACCATAATTTGAAACGAACCGAAGCGAATATTTCCGAATTCGCCTTGCTATTACCATGTAATGAATTCGCCTCGTAAACCATGTAAAATTTAAACATGCCAGTGAGCTTATCAATCTCACGTAAGAAGTGTCTTTTAGTGCCTTTAGCTATTTTGAATTTGCAGCCAACCATCCAATGGCTTGCCCATTTCATCCACTGTGTTTTAACATTTAAATCCAAAGTTACACTTACGATGTCGGCCACATCGAAACACGAACTGCAGACTCCAGTCATACATTTAACACTATTCACGTCACAACATATTTCTTTCAACAGCTCAGAAAAAAATGTTTTTTGAAGGCCGCAAAGTATCCAAACCCAAGTTAGCATGACTAATACAAACACATACTTTGTGTGGGAATGGCCACAGCGATTCTTTTGCATGCCGTTCAAGCAGCTCACTGCTTCCGGGCGGTGCGTCAAAGTATCTCTTGGGTAGCCACCAAACACCCGTTTGGTGGTGAGCTAAACGTGAGAAGGCAACAACCTGGTAAGGCCACTCCGACATAATCGGTTTAAGGGCTTGCTGGGGGATTCAAACAGCAGCGTCTGATCACCATGCCTCGGATATGAGAACCCCTTTTTTAGATGACAACACCCGCAAACGAAATAAGAATTACGAGATAAGTGCATGCACCTGGTCATGTCCGGCCCCTTAATTCGATAGGTGCCGCTGCCTGGCTGGTTGAGATCCTGAGGAATACAAAGCTGACATCACCGCCATACAAGATATGCGATGGGCGGGGCGATATCTTGCAACATCTACTGGAGTGGTCATGTAGACAAGCGCAGATTCGGCGTGGGATTTGTGGTGGGAGAGAGACTCTGTCACCGAGTACTGTCGTTCACACCCGTGAATGAGCGTCTCGCCGCAATCCGCATAAAAGTACGATTTTCCACCTTATGGTTTATCTGCGCTCATGCACCGACGGAAGAGAAGGATGCATTCTACGAGCGCCTGGAAAAAGCATACGAGCACGCATCATCCAAAGTCATGCTTGGAGACTTTAACGCCAGGGTGGGTAAAGAGGGTATGTTTGGCCCCACTGTCGGGAAGTTAAGTCTCCACGACCAGACTTTGCCAAATGGACACAGGCTGATCGACTTCGCCGGTGCTTGAAGCATGGTCATATCCAGCACTAGGTTTATGCAAAAGAAGATCCATCAGACTACATGGCTGTCCACCGATCAAAAAGCACGCAACCATATCAACCACGTTGTGATACACGGACGGCATGCTTCCAGCGTTTTAGATGGTCGCACATTACGAAGACCTAACATCGACTCTGATCACTACCTAGTAGCAGCCAAGATTCGTACCCGCCTCTGTACGATAAAAAAAGGTGAAACAAAAAACGCAAGAAAAGCTGGACGTCGAAAAGCTGCAAGCCCGAGTTGAATAGAAAAGCGAGCCTTTTTCGGGCGAAAAAAGAGGGGCAGAAAAGCATGAAATCAAAGAGCTTGATATACTAGCCACCGGGAATAACGCCGGAAAATTCTATCAAGAAATTCGGCGAATGACTGATGTGAGAATGAGAGCAGCGTCCTGGTGGCCGATGTTCAGAGAGTGCTAAGAATATGGAGGGATCACTTCTTCTGCCCGCTTAAACGAAGAAACTGAGCAAGAAACCAGGGACGATTCCGAACCCGAACCCACAATCGAAGATGATGAAACTGACGTTCCACAATCCGACTATGTTACGGGAGGACAAAGAAATTTAGTGAACGGCAGATGCTACCGTGCCTGTCAGATAAATGTAACGAGCTTTCTAAACGCCTCCCAAAGCAAATGGCCGCCGTAGTCAAGTCATCGCTGTCAGGTTCCGACCTTTTCATTGCCGACCGCCGACCGCCGAACAGTCAACAAGGAAGCAGAAAACAAAAATAATAATAACAATCAGGTAAGAATATGACATGCTCTTCACATTACGAAGAAATAAATTAGAACGTGTTCTCTCCCTTAGTGTCATAAGTAATCTCGGTTAAAGAGAAGACACGCCAAAGAGCGCAACTAGATGACTAAGAGTGGGAAACATCCACCTATTCGTTTACTAGTTCTGGCTAATAGCGCAACGGGACGAAGCAGCACTACTTTTGTCCGGCCTAGCCAAAGCATCGCAAACATCCACCACTAAAATACAACTGGTAGGAGGAAAGAAACGACGATTAGTTGAGCAAGTAATCTACCAGTACGTCACAGCAGCGAACGCGATGCTGCGGTCAGCGCAAATAACCCGCTGCCGAGTAGGCAGGCTCGTATGTAATTTTATGTGCCTGCTCCGTTGCGAGGTGGCCGGTTAAACCTGTACGCCATTGCGCGGTCATATAATCTGTCTGCACTTCAGAATTTTGTTAGTTGAAGGGAACCGCAGCGACACTGGCAAACTTTACTACACACCAGCGACACACTCGCATGAGCACAATGGCGAAGAACATTTGTAGCCAAACATATATTTTGCTAAGTGGCTAGACAATTCATCGGAACTCCCACTGTATAGGTAGTTGAGGGAAGCCCACCAGCGCTGGTAAAGTTTGGTGTACTTGCACGAGTGCGTGAACAAGGAATGTGAGGAGTAAAGTATCTGTTCGCAGGCGTATTTGAGCGAAAGTACCAGTGAGCGCATTGGATAGGTAGCAAGAAGCTCGATTTACAAGCAAGTTAAACTGATGCGCACGCATCGTACAGACATATCGCACACTAAATCAAAAACAGTCACAACTCAAAAAATCTAAAATGTTCAGGAGTGGCCAAAAACTGTTTTCGCACATATGGTTGTCATTTCTTAATCAAATTGAGCTCCACAGCACAGAAAACCTTTATAGAAGACTAGCTGGACCCGTGCCCTCCTTGCGCAAAAAAAAAAAAACAAAAATGGTTTGAAACCTTTTATTAGTCCAGGTCCAGGATTTTTTAAACCTTTTTCTCAAATTATAAAAAAAGATTTTCAGCTACACTTGTTGTGAGACCACAAAAAACTATACAAATATGCGCAAACAGCTATTTGAAATTCCACCACTTATATTACATTCACATTGAGCCATAAACTTGAGTAGATTGACAACATCAATATGAAGTAACTCAAAAAATGTCCCTTTAACTCGAGTTCATGACCCAATGTGAACGCAGTCTTATTCACTTTTTTTAGCAATGTTCAAGTGTAGATGGCGCGCTCGCAGTGGGTTGAGCGCTGTGATATTCGCAATGCCTTTAATTATTCTAGCACTGTTCAGTTTTAGTATTCAAATGTAGATGTGGCGAGGCATGTGGATGTCACAGTCACAATAGGCCTCGCGACATCTACATTTGAATGCTAAGACTGAACAGTGCGCCATCTACACTTGAACATTGCTAAAATAAGTGAATAAGACTGCGTTCACATTGGGTCATAAACTCGAGTTAAAGGGACATTTTTTGAGTTAATTCATATTGATGTTGTCAATCAACTCAAGTTTATGGCTCAATGTGAATGTAATATAAGTGGTGGAATTTAAAATAGCTGTTTGCGCATATTTGCATAATTTTTTAGGGTTTCACAACAAGTGTAGCTGAAAATCTTTTTTTATAATTTGAGAAAAAGGTTGAAAAATCCTGGACCTGGACTAATAAAAGGTTTCAAACCATTTTTGTTTTTTTTTTGCGCAAGGAGCGCACGGGCCCAGCTAGTATATGATGATTTATCTAAAGTTTGTTTAGTTCGTTGTTGGTTTTACGGTCTGTTCATTTTACATATTTTTGTAAGTATAACGAGTCTGACGAGAAATCGTGGCTGTTTTCGAAATAGTACTATAACTATAGCCTGTATATGTTTGTTGCTTTCAATTTTTCCTCTAATCAAAAATAATAATTAACTAAGAATTATTATCAACTGGTCTTGAGCTCGTTATACTTACAAAAATATGTAAAATGAACAGACCGTAAAACCAACAACAAAATAAATTTATACCGGAGCACGCGGTTATGTACAATAACTATCTTCTAAAAATAGAAAAGAAGAATATACAAAAACAAAGTCCAGCATGCATGATTTACATATAGACAGAATGTCTAAAATACTGTGTATACCGTTGGCAAGATAACAAACAACAATTAGAGGAAAACTTGGATTAAGCAGCTTGCAAAACTACACGCAGCATAGCCTATGGGTTAGGCAGCTGCGCTGGCAATCAGAGTGAGTGGGTTCGATTCTCCACAAGATCCTCTGAAATAGCAAAACTATACGAATTAGTCTGACGAGAAATCGTGGCTGTTTTCGAAATAGTACTATAACTATAGCCTGTATATGTTTGGTGCTTTCAATTTTTCCTCTAATCAAAAATAATAATTCAGGGTTGGTTCTGCCGGCCTCAGGTCAAAATTTTCATGTTTTAAAATGAAAACAACAAAAGTTATTTTTATATTGTTTTCCGATATATTTCGGTTACACGTCGGTAACCATCTTCAAGGAACTATAACAATAAATACATTATTTTACAACAATTCTAAAAAAAAAAAAAACTAACTAACATACTCATACATACATTTATCTTTCACGTCCGTTCTATTTGACGCGGAGCTTTCTACTGTTTTCATTTCTACTGATTTGTTAGTTAGCAGGTGTCTAAATATATGCGCGACACCATCAACATCTGCTTTGTAATTCAAACGTATGTTTGGTGGTGTGTTAATGATATGCATTTCCAATGTGAGGAGCTTGCTATAGTTTGATTCTTGCTGGAGAATGTTTACATTATTAAAGTTGGGAGAGTGGCCGCTACTCGCACAGTGGGCCATAAGTGCTGTTTTATGAGTGTTTGACTGTGGGTATTGTTTTAAATCTGACTTGTGTTGTGCTAATCTTGTTTTTAATTTGGATTTGGTAGTCCCTACGTAAACGCGGTTGCATGGTTGATTTTCACTGCCATTGCAAGGGATTTTACAGACAACGTTGCATTTTTCCGTGTGCGGTATTTTAGCTTTGGTATTATTAAATATATTTTTAAGTGTGTTTTTTGGTTTGTGAGCTATTTTATATGTATTTTTATCGTAACAGTTAGACTTTGCTAAACGCTCTGAAAGGTGGGGAACATAAGTTACTGACTTGAACTTTGTTGGTTTTTTCGTTTTGGCTTGTTGATTGCACGTATTCGTCTTTCTAATTAACCTTTTTATAATGTTTTCTGGAAAATCGGTCTGTTCATGTGTTAGGCACACACATTATTATCACACAAAAATATTAAGTTTAGTTATAAAACAACAACATAACATCTTAAAAAGACTAAAACAAAGAATAGAAGAAATAACAACAAACCTAAAGAAACAGCTGAGCGCGGAGGATTCACATGAATTTATGGAAAGGGAGAAAAATATCGAAATCAAACTAACAACAACATTAAAAGCGCGGCAAGAATCGAAGCATGAGAAACTACGAAGTAAACGAAACAACATTCTTACCAAAAACAACCAACAGGCAGATTGGTTTGTCAACAAGACCAATGTGGAATATAAGCGATCTTTTGGCAAAGGGTCCAAAGTTTGGATTACCATTAAAAAACAAGGAATTTCCAATTTTCTAATACATCGCGGATGGAGAGAATCTCGTACAGACTCTCACAGATAGAGAAAAACAGGAAGAGGCGAGAACCAAAGTCTCGCTACTAATTAAAGATCACACAACAGCAAACAGGCTAAGTGCAATGGATAGTGCAATAATAGACACAGTGGAACGAGCGCGGCAATTTCTGAGGAAAAATGAAAACATTAAAATTTTGACGAGTGATAAAGGAAACAAAACGGTAGCAATGATCGCAGATGATTATAATAATAAAATGGCAAACATACTAAATGATTTATCGACATACAGAATCCAAAGACAGGATCCAACCTCGCGTCTACAAAACAAAAACAACATGCTAGTCGATAAACTTTTCAAAATGGGCACTACCACCAAGGATTTATGGACTCCTAAAATTGCACAAAGAAGGCACACCACTAAGACCGATATGCTCAGCCATCGGGTCGCCCTCATACGGGCTATGCAAATATATTGTGAATATTTTAAAAAACAACGGCGAACTCTATCTATAACATAAAAAATACAGTTGATTTCAAAGAAAGAGTAAATAATACTTTAATTTGTGATGATGAAAAATTAATTTCTTTTGACGTGGTTTCACTATTTCCGAGCATACCCATACAGTTAGCACTTGACGTTGTAAGGGAAAAATGGACAGAAATACAGGAATTCACGAGGATACCAAAACATTTGTTTATGGAAATATTAAGATTTTGTGTTGAAGAAAACCGATATTTTAGATTTGATGATAAAATTTACATACAACTTAAAGGAATGCCGATGGGATCGCCCACATCGCCAGTAATCGCGGATATAGTTATGGAGGAACTGTTAAGAACAATGGAAAAACTTCCACGTGTACCAAGATTAGTCACCAAGTATGTTGATGATTTGTTCGCAATCATACAAAAAAATGAGGTAGAAAGAACACTTAATGCGTTAAATTCATTCGATTCTCCACAAGATCCTCTGAAATAGCAAAACTATACGAATTAGTCTGACGAGAAATCGTGGCTGTTTTCGAAATAGTACTATAACTATAGCCTGTATATTTTTGTTGCTTTCAATTTTTCCTCTAATCAAAAATAATAATAATTAACTAAGAATTATTATCAACTGGTCTTGAGCTCGTTATACTTACAAAAATATGTTTGTTTAGTTCTTTACCGTGGTTTTCACATTAAATAGTAATATAGACTTGTGACTCTTAAGTTCGAAATGTTTCGTTGGATTATAGGTATTATGTCGAAATGTGTCTCTTTAATTGAAAATATGTTTTTGTTTACTTTAAATACCTCTAACATGAAAGAAAACCCCAAGAAATGCAATCTTTACTTTCTTTTCTTTTCTTTAAATGGTCATCTAACCGCCTGGGCGATTTTGACCGTCCAACATAGCTCGCCAGTCGTTTCTTCGTTGCGCCAACTGGCGCCAATTGGAAACACCGCGGGATCGCAAATCGGTCTCCACTTGGTCCTTCCATCGGAGTGGTGGTCTCCCTCTTACTCTGCTTCCACCGGCGGGTGCCGATAAGAATACCTTCTGGGCTGGAGCATCTTCGCTCATTCGCACTACGTGGCCTAGCCAGCGAAGCCGCTGTGTTTTAATTCGCTGAACTATGTCGGCGTCTGCGTAAAGTTCATACAGCTCATCATTAAATCTTCTTCGGTACTCGCCGTCGCCAACGCGTAGAGGTCCACAAATCTTTCGAAGAACCTTTATCTCGAATACTCCCAGAGCCGCCTCATCAGATGTTGTTAGTGTCCACGCTTCTGCACCATATAGCAGGACGGGTGCGATGAGTGACTTGTAGAGTGTTATTTTCGTTCGTCGAGAGAGGACTTTACTTTTCAATTGCCTACTCAGTCCGAAGTAGCATTTGTTTGCAAGAGTGATTCTTCGTCGGATTTCTAGGCTAACATTATTGTTGGTATTAATGCTGGTTCCCAGGTAAACGAAGTCCTTTACTATTTCGAAATTATTGCTGCCAACAGTGGCTTGGTTGCCAAGGCGCGAATGCGCTGACTCTTTACATGATGACAGAAGGTACTTCGTTTTGCCCTTGTTCACCACCAATCCCATTTTCTCCGCTTCTTTTTCTAATTTGGAGTAAGCAGAAGTTACGGCGCGGTTGTTAAGGCCAATGATATCAATATCGTCAGCATATGCCAACAGTTGCACGCTTTTATAAAATATTGTTCCAGCGCGATTAAGTTTTGCAGCTTGTATTATTTTCTCCAGCATTAAATTAAAGAAATCGCACGATAGGGGGTCACCCTGTCTGAAACCTCGTTTAGTTTCGAACGGCTCGGAGAGGTACTTCCCAATTCTGACCGAGCTGGCGGTGTTGCTCAAGGGCATTTTGCATAGCCGTATAAGTTTTGCGGGGAAACCAAATTCAGACATAGCGGCATATAGGCAGCTCCTTTTCGTGCTATCGAAAGCGGCTTTAAAATCAACAAAGAGATGATGCGTGTCGATTCTTTTTTCACGGGTTTTTTCAAAGATTTGGCGTATTGTAAAAATCTGGTCGATGGTTGATTTACCAGGTCTGAAGCCACACTGATAAGGTCCAATCAGTCTGTTCACATCAGGCTTCAGTCTTTCGCACAATACGCTTGATAGGACCTTATATGCGATATTCAAAAGGCTGATTCCGCGATAGTTGGCGCAGTTTGCAGGATCGCCCTTCTTGTGGATTGGGCAGAGAGCACTTAGATTCCAATCTTTAGGCATGCATTCATCCGACCAAATTCTGCATAGAAGCTGATGCATGCGCCTTACCAGCTCCTCGCCTCCGTGTTTGAATAGCTCAGCAGGCAAACCATCAGCGCCAGCTGCTTTATTGTTTTTCAATCGGGATATTGCTATTCGCACCTCATTATAGTCGGGTTGTGGAACGTCAATTCCATCATCTTCGATTGTGGGCTCGGGTTCGGCAACTTCTCTGGTTTCTTGCTCAGTTTCTCCATTTAAAAGGGCAGAGAAGTGATCCTTCCATATTCTGAGTTTTCTCTGAACATCGGTCACCAGGTCGCCGTTCTCATTCTTACAGGAGTTTGCCCCGGGTTTGAAACCTTCTGTCATTCGCCGAATTTTTTGATAGAATTTTCAAGCTCCTTTATTTCACGCTTTTCTGCCTCTCTTTTTTTTCCCGGAAAAGCCGCCTCGTTTCCCTCTTCAACTCGCGGTAGTGTTCACACACACTCCTCGTTGCATTCGATCTCAGCGTTGCCTTGTAGGCTTCGTCCTTTCTTTTCGTTGCAGCGCGGTACTCTTCATCATCATACCATCTTTACTTTATTATACTTTTAATATGTTAAAATTATATTTTATTCAGGTCACAGAATACAAACTAACATACACAATTCATTTCATAAAAAAATATGAAGCGATAAATTTTATTTGCAAAATGCCAATAAACTAATCAGATAACAAGGTTTTATAAAAAGCCTCATAAAAATTTTTAGGAATCCCAGAATCTGTAAATATGTATGTGCTACTATCATCCATAGGATTAGACGGAGTAGGATCAGTCTCTGTACTTAACATTTTGATAGTACTTGAATAACGTTCAAAGTTGGGAACGACATTTTCAAAAGCAATGTGAAAACTATAAATAAAATTTTTTACATGATATTATTCCATGTTTCATCATCAAATATCTAATCTCAATAGGACTGCAGTTTTTCAATTCACTACACTAATAAATGCATCGTATTATTTGCAATTATAATCACGATTTGATCAAAAAGAACACTTTTCAAATAATCCAGGCTATTATACTCACTTTTTCTATTAAAAAATCGTCGCTCTGTTCGAAACCACCACAAACTCTTTCACAGTTTTTCACCAAAAGCGTCACAAAGCAAAAAAATACTGTTTGGGCGGAAAACAAATACTCTGTTGCCCATATCGGACACTAAATCAAAAACAGTCACAACTCAAAATAGTACTCTTTAGTTAGTGCTGTTCAAGGAGACCAGGTAACACAAAAACAGATATAACAGTATTTTTCCAGTTAGCGAAGAATGTAATTTGAGCAAATTTTTTGCAGTCGTTAGAGATGTGTTTTGTGAACTTATTTATGAGAAAAAAACGATTTTGAAAATTTTTGAGTTGTGACTGTTTTTGATTTAGTGTGCGATATGTATGCGTAAATAAGTAGGCAATCATAGTTAAATAGCTAGGCAAATAAGAGAGTTACTTGTGAGCGTGAGGCATGCGCGAAGTGGTGAACGCAGTAAAGTCAGAGTTGAGGAGCGCTAGAAGCGCATAAGAACTAGCAGTTTATGACAATCAATTCGTTGCGGGGTGAGAGACGTTATCTTCCCCATACTTCACCACTCAGGTGCATGCCAAGGGGCATGTTTGGAAGCAACCCATGTGGACCGATGCATAGCAATTGAGCTGTTGTAACCAAACACGTATAAGCTCCGCTAGGACTCGTAGAAGTTGTGTCGCTGGCACGCATGTATCATCCATTTTATAGCGTTAAACGGCAGTCTGAAGCAGGAAAGAACAGAACCAACTGAGTTGATTCGATTTTCTTTTTTTCCGACAGGTTGGATATTAGATGTATATTGGAACGATTGTCAATTTTTGTTTTGTTACAAACCGGTTTCGGCGATCCGCCGTCTTCAGTGTATGTTTTCGTTCTGATCTGTGTCTATCCGTTGTTATGTATTTATAGTCTAGATGCTGTGCCAGGTACTCTTAATATGCGTGTATATGGTTCGTGTGTTAGGTTCATGTGTTACGAATGCTTCCGAACGGGTACCTGTAATAATGGTTGTTTTTAACGCTCGTTAATTAGTTTGTGGATGTTAGGTCAGGTAATTTAATCGTGTGTTTAATTAGTCTATATTGAAGGTTGTTTGTTTTTTAGCTCGTTACTTAGGTAGAAGTCGGTGATTTTCGTCTTTTGGTTTGTTTTCTGTGTTCGCTCGTTTATTGTTATTCGTTTGGTTATCGTACCTGCTGCGTTGTTTTGTTTTTTGTAAATTAGTTTTAGCGGCTCAAATATTGCATCAGAATTGGTGCTTGTTTGTTCGTTTATTATTTCCCGTCAAAAGTCTTTAGTTTGTATATTTCCATGTTTTCAAGCACATTTAAGCGTCGACCTTTTCTTTGTGCGTGAAGTGTTCTGGCTGTGTTTTTGATGTTTGCCGGGGTGCACTTGTTTTCGAACAGGTGATTAGCAAAATTCGATTCTGGTGTAATGGTGGGTTTCCGTGCTTTCGTGGTGTAGTCCCTGATGTGCTCCCGAAATCGTGTACTTATTTTTCGTCCTGTTTGTCCTATGTAGCTGTGCTGGCATTCGCAGGTAAGCTTGTATACCCCATATTCGCTAAACGGCTCCTCTGAGTAAGTGTTGGTTCTTAGTTTTTGTCCTACGTTGTTCGATGTTCTGAACGCTGTGTTGATGTTTTGTTTCTTGAAAAACCGTACCAACTATGACACTGCATGTTGCATTATGTTATACTTGAGTAAGTCCATTACTAAGCAATTCTCTCCTTGGTTGATAGTTCTATTCTCGAATAATACAGCGCTGTTACTTACGCAACTCCATGAAGATGCTTAACGATCACACCTCCTTTTATAAACGCAAACCATATAATTTACATTTATTTTAACATTACTACGTTGATTTACATGAGCGTATACATATGTATCCACATAGAAATGTATGCAGATTTACTTTAGCGAATGGCAAAGAGGACAATACGGTACATGAGTTTCTGCATTCAATTTTAAACATCGCGCATTTTAAGATTATGCGATGTCGAACAGATTAGATCAAAAATTATTGATAGAATATTAGGTATAATAAGATAACAAGGGTAAAAGCGGTATGTTACCGACAACTTGTATGGAATTAAGTTGAAAACATTAAAGCAGAAGGAATTGTTGAACCTTAATAATTGTGTGACATTTTGATTTCGGGTGATGCTTGTCCAAGGGTGACAATGTGCGGACGGACGTGTAAATGAGGTAGGAGGGTGGTGATTCATATCGAGTAGATTGCAAGTGGACCATAGGGTACGATTTATTTTCTTCATTGTTGGCGCGATACATTCAGAAGCAAACATCTACGGTGATCTCAACAACCCACCCCAATGCGGCGAGCTTAGCCGCAACAAGCGGATCCAGGTAGATCATTATTCTTTTACAGACAGCCGTGTCGCGCGCTCAACCCAAACGGTCCCTCAAAGAGGAAGGAGCCTGTACGAAAGAGGTAACAACTATAATGAGGTGCGAATAGCAATAACCCGATTAAAAATCAATGAGCCATTCAAACACGGAGGCGAGGAGCTGGTAAGGCGCATGCATCAGCTTCTATGCAGAATTTGGTCGGATGAATGCATGCCTGAAGATTGGAATCTAAGTGTTCTCTGCCCAATCCACAAGAAGGGCAATCCTGCAAACTGCGCCAACTATCGCGGAATCAGCCTTTTGAATATCGCATATAAGGTCCTATCAAGCGTATTGTGCGAAAGACTGAAGCCTGACGTGAACAGACTGATTGGACCTTATCAGTGTGGCTTCAGACCTGGTAAATCTACCATCGACCACATGTTTACAATACGCCAAAACTTGCCATGAGAAAATAATCGACACTCATTACCTATTTATTGATTTTAAACTCGCTTTCGATAGCACGAAAAGGAGCTGCCTATATGCCGCTATAACTGAATTTGGTTTCCCGCAAAACGTATACGGCTGTGCAAAATGACGTTGAGCAACACCACCAGCTCGGTCAGAATTGCGAAGGACTTCCCCGAGATTTTCGAAAATAAACGAGGTTTCAGACTATCGTGCGATTTCTTTAATTTGCTGCTGGAGAAAAAAATAGAAGATGCTGAAGTTAACCGCGTTGCAACAATATTTTATAAAAGCGTTCAACTGTTGGCGTACGCTGACGACATTTATATCATTGGTCATAACAACCGAACTTCTGATGAGGCGGCTCTGGGAGTATTCGAGAGAAAGGTTCTTCGGAAGATTTGTGGACCTCTGCGCGTTGGCGACGTCGAGTACCGAAGAAGATTTAATGATGAGCTGTACGCAGACGCCGACATAGTTCAGCGAATTAAAACACAGCGGCTTCGCTGGCTAGGCCACGTTGTGCGAATGACCGAAGCCCAGAAGGTATTCTTATCGGCACCCGCCGGTGGAAGCAAAGGAAGAGGGAGACCACCACTCCGATGGAAGGACCAAGTAGAGAGCGATTTGCGATCCCGCGGTGTTTCCAATTGGCTCCAGTTGGCGCAACGAAGAAATGACTGGCGGTTAGGTTTAGCATATACTAATTCAGTCTATTTCCCTTATACTTCCGGCCTTCTTATAGTTGAAACGCTTTGGCATCGCAAATCGATACGAATCGCTCTTCATCTGCTTCCACCAGTATATCCTCTGTGAAGGAGTATCTTCATTCATTCGCACAACTTGGCCTAGCAAGCCGCGGGGACTAAATTCATTGTCCTATGTGGACCTGCATACCGCTCATTATTAAATCTTGTATGGTACTCGCCATTGCCAACGTGAATTTCCATAAATTCTTCGAGCCACCACATCAGATGTTGTCAGCGTCCAAGCTTCTGCACCATACAGGAGAATTTATAATAAGTTCTTTTTTTCGTCGTGAGAGGACTTTAGTTTTCAAATGCCTGCTCAGTCGTTAAATTTCTATGCCGACTCTAACGCAGGTTCCCAGATCAACGAAGTCGTTTACTATTTTGACATTTATAGCTACCAATAGTTTCGTAGTTGCTAAGACACAAATGAGCTGTATCTCGGCCTGATACTTTCGTTTACCTTCGTTCAAAACAAACCTACTTGTATCTCTAATTTAGAGTAAGCATAAGTTATGGTGGGGTTGTCGTCGGCATATTGGTACTGTGTCAACATGGGATACTTTTTAAGCTCTAAAAGGCCACCATTGGATCGAGTAGCAGGTATAATAAATATATCGTTATAATCACTATCATCACATCATTTATTTTGTTCGTTGCGTATCAAAGGACACCACATCCCTTTTTAGCAATATCTAAGCTAATCGCAACCTCCAAGGGAGCTGAAGTCATCTTCTACATCTTTGTACATCACAGCCGGTTCCCCCCCTTCCTCTACTGTAGAATTCGGGAGCCGATCGGAAGACCTTCGCAATCAAGCCTCCCGATAGATGGTAAGGAACAGAAGTTCGCAGCAAATAGACCAACGGTAAACCGCCCGCAAGACTGGCAGGAAATTGCATAATTCGCCAGACATTGCTATCGCCAGCGCATGTATTATAAACTGCGTCAACTGGCGACCGATGTTAACTCTTGCATGGGATCATTTACGTTCGCTCTGCAGACTTAGTACATCAACTTTTTTACTTAAATAGTTTTGCTGTTTTAAAGCAAAACGAAGATGTGTTCTGAGAATCCTTACTAGAAATTAAAGACTTTAAAGCTACAACTACTCTTACATCAAGATTAAAGGTTTTTTTATTCCGGTTTTCGGCTGTTAAATGTTTGGAGACACTAGGCCGATTATGGAACTTTAAAATATTAGATAACCTTATAGTATTTTGAATTTCATTGCAAGTTTTACCTTAGCTTCGTAATTTTTTGATCAAAACTTTCGGGTAAATTGCGTTGACTTAACAGCCAATGACAGCACTATCATTACAAATATGCCCCCAACTATAAGTAGGTGCCAGTTTTTTCCTATAGTCAATAGTTCTTATCTTAAATCGGAATATTTTCAATGTAAATCAAATGCTTTTAAATTTTTCTTTGTACAGATATAAAAAGTTGGCGCTCAAATGGCATCCTGATAAAAATCCGGACAACTTAGACGAAGCCAATAAAAAATTCAGGGAATTGTCCGAGGCTTATGAAGTTTTGTCGGATGGTAAGTTTATTCTTTTTACAAAAATATATAAAGATATATAATTCGTTCGCTTAGATATAATTATCTACATTAGAGCGTAACGAAAAAAAGGTTTCCATTCACCCCCTCTTATGAAGTGTTTTTATAAACCATTAAAAACAATTTTTTTTTTTTGGACAAATCTAGTAGCCGCCCAAATACATTTATCTTCATATCTTCGGAATTTATAGTCCGATTTTAGAGTGTGATACACAATATTTTTGTGTCGAGAAAAGTGTGTTTCCCTACCGAAGTTCATTGACCTTTTGTGCTACATTACGTTAATTACCCACCATAACTCAGTTGCTAATGGCAGTAAATTAAAGGCCCTCAAAAATCATTAATATTTTGCGAAAAAAATAATTCGATTAATTCAGAAAAACCCAAAGTAAAACACATTTTATATTTAGTTTGACTATGTTACTAGATAAGGACTGCGTTTGAAAAACTGTCATTTACTAAATACGAAAAAATATCCCAAATTAGTAGTCCGATTTTGAAAATAAAACTCACGTTTAGTTGCTCTTTCAATTAAAATTTTTATTATACATTTAAACCTTTGTCACTACTGTTATTGTAAAAATCGTTTTAACTTTTTCGGTACCCCTTCCATTATTGATTTTATGATATTGTTTGACATTTTTCGAGCTGCTAAACTCCAGTTTTTCGCAAGTATTTGGCCTTAATTGCTCCTTTTTTTGTAGTTTTAATTTCTTTTTGACCAATGCCCAGTATCTTTCAATTGGCCTGAGTTCTGAACAGTTGGGCGGATTTGCTTCACTAGGCACCAAAAGCACATTCTTTTTTGAATACCATTCGAAAGCCAATTTGCTATAATGACAAAAGTGGAAACCTCACGTAGTTTTAGGAAAGGCTTTAATATTTTTTCTAATTATTCTTTAATATTTATTTGGGAGTTTATTGTTCCTATAGTTACAAAAGCGCTGGTCCTCCACAGCTGCAGATTGCTTTCCAAACAAGGAATTAACGAGGAAATTTTGACTGCCTTTTTGACTTAAACTGGCCTGGAAGCTGCAAAAAGTCGTCTAAAACATATGTCTCGTCGTCCATGCTGCAATATTCGATTTGTTCAAAGAAATAAATTTTTAGTTATTTTGCACGACTTTTTGCTTCCGCGTTTTTCACAGAGTTTCTGTCTGGAACTTTCTTAACCTTAAACGGCTGGTCTCACCTCTTTTTTAGCTTCACGGACAAGAAACTCGGAACATCCCACCTTCTGCGGTAGTTTTCTGCCTGAAATATTGGGGTTCTGAAAAACGGTGATAATTTGCTTTTTCTTGTTCTGCCTGACTTACGAGTAACAACCAATTTTTCCTTAAAATTGTCTAACACCCTCGAAATAGTGTTCGGGCTTACTTTAAATTCTCGATAAATTTTTTTGAAAGTCCACTGAAGGTGGTCTTGAAAACAATAGTTTTTCGTACTTCCAATTCGCTTGCCATTTTTAAATGAATTGAAGCGTGTAGCGAAAATATTTAAAACAGTATTTTTCTGACATTTATTTTAAAGCATACTACAAAAAAAATTCGCACATCGAATAACTAATGGTGTTTTCTTTTCAATAAAAAAAAGTTACCCTCTCAAATTTTATCTCAAATGGCTGATTTTGTATACTGGCGTCCTGTTTAATCATAACAAGGTATTTTTTAAGGGAGCAAAAAAAACCTGACAGAGAGAGCTGAGAATAACCAACAGGGTAACCCTTTTTCTTTAAAAGAAAAAACTTGGTGGATAAAATAAAGGTGACAATTTTTTCAAACGCACACCTTAGCCGACGGAAATACACCCAGCTTGAATTCCCCCGAAATTTTAAAAGTTTTGTTACAATACAGGGTGGCTGATGAATTTTGCTACATTAAGAAACTCAAATAATTTTTTTTTTCAGTGTATGGAATTCATTTTTCTTTTATTCATGTTAAAGCTCATTAAATTTTATTAAATATAGCTTAATTAGTTTTAAAAATAATGGAATTTAAATGCCCCCCCTGCTCGTCGATGCATGTGCGGCATCTTACCAAAAAGTTGTTCATTACTGCTTGGAGAGTTGAGACAGGAATAGCCGCAATTGTTTCTCGAATGGATTGCCTTAGTTCATTCAAATTTGTTGGTTTTGCTTTGAAGACTTCCTGTTTGCAATAACCCCACAAGAAAAAGTCAGGTGCAGTAAGGTCAGGCGACCTGGGTGGCCAACGGAATGTGGAGTTTCTGGATATCAGCTTATTGGGAAATTTTCGTCGCAATTCTGTCATAACAGGTTGGGCTATATGAGGAGCTGCACCATCTTGCTGAAACCACACAGAGTTGAAAGAAATTCTCATTCGGCGTAATTCTGGATAGAAAAACTCTCTCAACATGCTCAAGTAACGGTCTCCAGTAACCGTAACGGTGTGACCGTTTTCTTCGAAGAAGTAGGGCCTGACAATGCAGCGTGATGAAACTGCACACCACACTGTGACACGAAGTGGATGCAATTCCGTCTCATGGAGTATCTGTGGGTTGGAAGCACTCCATATTCGACAATTTTGTTTGTTTATGTTGCCGTTTAAATCGAAATGGGCCTCGTCAGACATGAAAAGACAGTTCAACATGTTTCCATCCTCTTCCACCATTTGAAGCATCTTCTGGCAAAATTCCAAGCGAATCGGCAAGTCTGCAGCTTTCAGTTTGTTGGCCATTTGAATTTTATACGGGAATAAGTCCAAATCTTTGTGCATAATTGACTGTAATGACTGTCTGCTTACACCCATTTGAGCAGATAAGCTTCTTGTCGAAACACGTGGATTGTTTTGTATGGCAGCAACTACAGCAGCGATTGTTTCCTCCGTTCGAACTGAAGGGTTTCGATGGTAAGGTCTTCTGTTGACTGTCCCATGCTCGGCAAAATTGTTTACAAGTCTTATTATGGTCCATCTGCTCGGAGGATTGCCGCCAAACGTGCGCCTATACTCTCTTTGAACCGAAACTACGGACTCCAGTGCGTGGTAGCGGCGGACAATCCAAATTCTTGTTTTAGTGTCCCAGTTATCCATTTTTGTTAAATGTAAAAGTCAATCTGCAAAATAAAAAAAAAATTAACCAGATTCATTAAATAGAAAATAAGTTATTTAATTTTTTTTTGGTAGCGGCTTTCATTACCCACCCTGTACAATGAAGTCACGAACTGTTGTGTGCGAGCGAAGAAAAGTAATAAAAGTAGTTTTTTCTGAATGGTTTTGAACTAAAACAAAATGTGTTTTATTTCTGGTTCTGCTGACTTAATAGAAATAGTTATTTTAAAATATTAATGATTTTTGACGGTATTTAATTTACTGCCATTGGGGCGGTGCGGTAAGGTGGCAGCAACTAAGTCCTGGTGGGTAAGTACCACATTGGAGCACATGAGGTAAATTAGTGTACAACTTTTTAAAATCGAAGAATAAATGCCAAAGATATGAAAAAAAAATGTTATTTGGACTACAATAAAAAAAATGTTATTTGGGCTACAATAAAAAAAATGTTTTTAAAAACACTTCATAATACACAATCTTTGATTTTCTGAAATCTGATTTTTATCCACAAATTTCGATTATCCTTAGGTACATGTGAAGTATTTTACGTCAGGGTAACTGAAAACAGTTTTTTATTTGTTTCATTCTGTATGTAATATGTATATATATTAAGGATACTTAGTTTGAGACGACTATTTTTTTTCTCACTTCCTTCGACGGAATCTTACTCTTGACTCTAGATCGGCTGATTATTTAATTATTTGTAGCATCGCGGCATGAGAGATCCATCCTCTTCAAGATTGGTAGTTTTTATTTCTGCCGTAATTTAATTAAACAGTACAAAAATCTCTATTAAACTGATAGTTATGGGTTTCGTACGATTAATTCAATTTAGCTGGAAACACATTTTTTGCAAGTTTATTGGTAGTATTTAAAAAAAAAAACATTTCCGAAGAACGGAAAATTAAAAATTCATTTCTCTGAGATAAATAATCAAGAACATCACAGTAAGAAAAGACAAATTTCTCGCCTCCTTTGACGTTGCGGAAGTTGGAGACTCATACCCAAATAGAAAAAAAAAAAAACTAGAACAAAGAGCATCGAATAAGAATACAAATAAGATAAGGAAACGAAAAATATGGTGTGATTTACTGTATTTATGTGACTAACAAACATAATGTGAGTTATTGGTAATTGATATTAGAGAAAAACAAGTAAGGAAGTCGTAAGTTCGGGTGGAACCGGACATTATATACCTAGTAGTGGTCTATTATGGCATACCAATTTACGCAGGTCTATTTTAATACTTTTCAGTTCGTATTATAAAGCCAGCTGATTGTTTTCAATAAAAACACTTCTGTTATAAGGTTTGAGGGGTAAATTAATTTAAAAAAAATATAAATGTATGGCGCGATATACAACAGGTATATCAGCATAAACCTAATAAAAGATTTTTGCGCCGAGCTCCGGCATGACCTACAGATTTTTGGCGACTTCGAACGGCATCTACAAAGGATATGGATTTTTGCTGAGAAGCCTTCCATAGCAGAAAGACACTCGGAGAGTTTGAAAAACTTGGACCTTCGGTGTGGTAGGCCGGCAACACTACCGCGGCCGCCATTAATTTATTTGTATATGAATAGCTTCCCTACCAACAACTGCTTACCAAATTTTTTCAAAATACCAATACATGCACATTTTATGTTAGAAAAATTTGCGTTCAAATAGACCGACGAACAGACAGACAGACGGACGGAGAGACGGGCATTGCTAAATCGACTCAGCTCATCGTCCTTATTGTTTCAGTTTACTTATTTGTGGTCCCATCTCTTCTTCTCACACTTACAAACATTTCATATTCATTAAAGGTATGAAAATCGAAAAAGGTATATAACTACCCCATTACAGTCGGGTATTAACAAATTGCCCTGATATTTTACTTGTGTGTTATCCGATTTGCTTAGTTTTTGTCAGGAGTATACTACATACTATTGAGAAGCAGCTGACCAATTTTGATTGAAATATCTATCGCCTTTGAAAATAGCAGAATTTTTATGCTGAAAAGTGGGCGGCCCTACGCCTTCTCCCCCAAAACCCACAAACATTGTCTGCGGTCGAGTTTTGCTTAAAAAGCTTATTATATGTGCAAGATCTTATTGATATAGCTTGCATGGTTATAGAAATATCGCGTTTTACATTTTACAAACAAATTTTTCAGAACTATGTTAAACAATTGGGTGCCGTTGACCGATTTGGCCTATTTTTACAACAAACATTTCCCTTTATATATTCAACATTTTCGCCAAATATCTCTTCGATAAATCGACTTTTGGCGGAGTTATGGCACTAAAAGTTTTCTGGAATAATCCACTATAAAAGGGGAGAGGCCCCGCATTTTCAAAAATTTATATTTTTCGACTTTCTTCGTTTACGGACACTTTGAAAGTGAAATAGAAATGATATAAAGCTTTTGTACGCAAAGATATTGCCTGTTAAATATATCTATGATCCTTTTCAAAATCTTTCATATAAAAGTGGGCGTGGACCTTTACCGATTCCGCCCATTTTTTCCCGAACATACCTTATATTAATATAAATATGTGTGGTAAATTTCGTTTCGATATCTTGAACGGGTTTTGATTTATGATTAATATTGTTTCTAAATTTTACTTAATCAAAAGTGGGCGGTGCCACGCCCATTTTAAAAAATTTCTTGAAAATTTATTTTCTGCCTTAACATTAATGTACACACCAAATTTTATCCTTATAAGTGTATTATGTACTGAATAATCACTTTTTTTTTAATTTTCGAAAATATTCTATGTATAAAAAGTGGGCGTGGCTATCATCCGATTTCGCTCATTTTAAATAGCGCTTGGAGATGAGTGCCAAGGAACCTGCATACCAAATTTCATTAAGATATCTTAAAATTTACTTAAGTTATGTTAACAGACGGACGGACGGGCGGACATGGCTTAATCAATTTCTTTTTTCCTCCTGAACATTTTGATATGTACGAGTATAAGTCAATATCTATCTCGATCCGTTTATGCCGTTACATACCACCGTTAGGCGACTAAAGTTAATATGCCTTGTGTGCGTAGCACTACTAGGTATAATTACAACGATTTTCACAGCGATGGTATGCGATGACATGTTTTGAAGTCATCAACTTCTCCTCAGACCCCTTCTGCGTTATTGTTTCAATGCATTTTTGTTTGTTTTTATATGCAATCCCTACTACACAGCTGAGCCTTTTAAAAGTACTTATAAAACCATTTTCATTAATGACACATCCCTTATTAAAGTATTTAATTTTGTTAAGCTGTGGGAAAAATGTAACTACTTTCCCCTCGTCTGTATAATGCCATATATCTTATATCTCTTTCCAACTAATAGCATTTTCAAAAAGATGAAAAATATATTTACTGTGATTTATAAAGCACTAGTAACTAAACTGTGCAGTGTTTACATTTTGAACAACTTAATAATAAGGTATTTATATACATACTTACAAAGTGCTTCGAGTTTAGGCTTAAAGTACTTACATTTGCCCTTACAAACTGCTTTGAGATAAGGCCTAAAGTACTTACAAATGCCCTTACAAAGTGGTTGAGGCTCAGAGCCAACATATAGAAAAAGATTAAAATCTCTTTGTTTTTCTAATAACAATCGAAAATATTCTGTTTTAAGAAATCAATTTACATACATGTAGAAGCCACAATTATAAATGTAAAACACTCGACCGGTTGAATCTTGATGGATTTATTAATTTAATTAATAATTCAACATTAAATATGTGTACTTATAAAATAGGCTTAGGCAAACTAGAACTATAAATTAGGCGGCCCGTGTCTCACTATGTTCAAATTGCAACTGTCAATATTCGTTTGTCAATGTCTTGCTTTTTCGTCGTTCGTCAAATTAGGGTTGCTGAACAGGGTTGCAACATTGGCGTATTTGCAGGACCGTACCTTAGGGCAAGTTCAAGGCTAGCATATTAAAGTATGCATTCCCACATTCGGCCATCCTGACTAATCGTTCGGCTCGAACGATGGGTCCCACTTTTTCATGTATTCAGCGACCGTGGTCGTTCGTCCCGGACCTTCACCCTCGCCAACCTTTTCTACCTCGTACCGACCATGAGCCAAAATTTTTACAATCTTGTAAGGACCAATGTACTTCGGTCTTAATCGAAGGCAACTCCCGAATTGAGTACGCTTGATGGCGACGAACTCGTGTTGCTTATACCTTACTGCCTCTTTTCTCTTAGTGTCGTAGTTACGTTTATTTTCTTTCTGAATCAACGCTATATTTTTGTAACAAAGTAATTAATCACCTCGGGTTGTTTAATGTTTATTATTATTTATTTAATTCAATACTCTTTGCTTTTACAACCAAAACCAATTCCCCTTTTTACTTCGTCAAACGTCACTCTGCTTAACAGCTGATCTGCTCTTTCATTCTCTTGACATTACTCATTGCTTGCATGGCAGGGTTGCCACATCTCTCCCTTCTTTTCCAGTTTCAGTCTCAACCCGGCTGTTGGTTTCACTTCGTCGATGTGCTTGTTCGGATGGCTGCATTATTCGAGGTTGTCTGAAGATGGATCGGCGTGTAACCCCTGCGATTGGTTCAGGCTCTCTCGCGATGATGCTAAGTGGGAACCAGCCTTGTCCGTTGGTGGTTGAGGTGATGGAACCTTTTTACAGTGACTAACGTTGCGCTTTATTTTCCTCCCACCACCTAGTAGCTCCACTTCATTTCCCTCTCTTCCAACAACCTCATATTCCGTTAAGTCAAAATTTGGCGTCAGCTTCGATGGAAATACAACATTTTTCACTAGCACTTTATCTCCCACATCTATGGTGGACTCTCTGGCGCCCCTTCTTTTATCGGATACTTCTTTTCCTTTCTGTTTGTTCACAAGATCATTATCTCGCGCCGCCGAATCGACTATTTCATCAGCCAGATCTCGTATGTCTGGGAGTTTGTCCCGGATCGTTCTATTGAACATCAGCTCGGTTGGGGTCAACTCTGTAGTCCCATGAGGTGTTACATTGTATGTCAATATAAACTTTTGTATTTCTTCCTTGAGGTTGGCTTTGTTCAAGTTAGCAATTTTTAGGCGTTTCACCAAGGACCGGTTCATATTTTCCACTTCCCCGTTCGCTTGTGACCAGTATGGAGGAGTTGTAACCAACGCAATTCCGTTACCTTCACAAAAATTTTTAAATTCAGAACTGACAAATTGTCTCCCATTATCCGTTCTTAATGATCTCGGCATACCTAGCCTGCTAAATATTTCCTTCATAGCTGTGATTATTGCCTGGGATGAAATCGAACTGAGGAATTTTACTTCTTGATAGCGAGAGTAATAGTCAATCAGGACCAAGATATTATCATTATTTGGAAGAGGGCCCAACAAATCAGTAGCCACAAATTGCCACGGCCCATTTGGAAAAACATGTCGCTGCATTGGGGGAGGGTGGGGTGGATTCGATACTAGTAAACAACTTTTACAAGTTTTCACATGTTGTTCTGCTTCTCTATCCAGTCCCGGCCACCACACTTTTGCTCTTAAGCGTCGTTTCATCGCCGACTCACCGGGATGGCCTTCATGAGCCAAATGAAGAACCCTCTTTCGCAACACTTCAGGTATAACGATCCTCGTACCCCGCAGCAAAACTGTGCCTATTGATGAAAGTTCGTGCCGAAATGGATAGTAACAGTTGGAGTTTTCAGCTTGCCAGTTATCGTTTTTAATTTGTGAGATAGCAGTACATATCTCGTTGTCAGCAGCACTCTCTTTGGCTATTTCAGGTATAGGAATGGATTTTGGGGTAGCGCATGAAACCATATGGCAAATGTTGTAGTCACCCCCTTCATCGAACGAGTTACATTTTCCAATTTTACAAAGTCTTGATACTGAGTCTGCAATATTTTCTTTGCCGGAACGATACACGACTCTGAACTTGAATGCCTGTAGTCTCAATACCCAACGCTCTATTCTAGCTGGTGGTTTTGACGTCGGCCTCTAAGGGCTTATGATCAGTGACGAGGTCAAATTCTAATCCCGCTAGATAATAGAAACATTTTTCAACAGCCCACACTAAAGCGAGGCTTTCTTTCTCGGTTTGGGAGTAGCGCCGTTCAACATCTGATAAGCTTTTGCTTGCGAAACTTATTATCAATGGATCATTGTTGTTGTTAAATTGTAATAGAACACCTCCAAGAGCCACTGGGCTTGCATCCGCTATAACTTGTGTTCTGTTTTTCGGGTCGAAGTATGAGAGATCCGGAATATGTGCTAATCTCTCCTTGAGATCTCTAAATGCTTTTTCTTGACAGCTCGACCACATAAATTTGGTGTTGGCCTTAAGAAGTACTCTTAACGGCTCTGTAATGTGTGATAGATCGGCAATAAATTTCCCTACATAAGTAACAAGCCTCAGGAAGCTTCTTAACTCTTCTTTTGTTTCTGGTGGCCGGAAATTCAAAATTAGTTTTACTTTTTCTGGGTCCGCTTTGACGCCACCACTTGATAATATGTGCCCCAAAAATTTTAATTCTGTGACTTTATACAGACATTTACTTTTGTTCAGTAACACATCGTTATCTTCGCATATCTTTAATACCTCTCGTACTGCTTCATCGTGCTCCAGTTCGGTTTTTCCAAAAATGATTACATCGTCTAAATAATTATGTGCATTTTTGCATGGTGATAATATTTCAGCCAAAACACGCTGAAAAATCTCCGGTGCTGAATTCACTCCAAAAAGTAGCCTCTTATACCGAAACAACCCCTTGTGGGTAATAAATGTGGTGATTTCTCGACTAGATTCGTGTAGTTCCAATTGGTGGTAAGCATCTTTTAAATCAAGTCTTGAAAAATACTTTGCTGCTCATGCTTTAGCTATGAACATCTCAAAAGTCGGTAACGGGTAATTTTCGCGTAAAATTGCTTTGTTTGCTAGACGCATATCGATGCATAACCTAATCTCACCATCTTCTTTAAAAACCACCACAATTGGTGAAATCCACGCGCTTGGACCCTTTACCGACTCTATTATGTCACGACTACAAGCTTCATCCGAAACTTTTTCTTCAACCGCTACCGGAACACGTCTTAGCGACTGCTGGACGGGCTTTACATTCAAATCAATAGATAATTTAATTTGTCTATTTTTAATCTTTGGAAAAGGATGCACCTTCTCAACTCGACACGCTTCTAACCCTAGTTTTAGAACGTTGAGTTGAGTTGCTGTTTTCTTACCCAAAAGTGATTGACTCCCTTTTTCGACAACGTAAAATGTAGCAACCACTTCGCGATTTTCCCGCACACTAATAGGGGCTTCAAAGATTTTTAATACTTTAAGTGGCTTATCTGTAGCGTATGCTCTAAACCTATCCGTCGATTGGGACCTTACGTTCCACATAACCGCATTGTTGCAGTTAAGTAAATGCCAGTGTGTTTCGCATAACAAGTTTGCAGGCGATCCCGAATCAATGACCATTTTCACTTGTTCACCTCCGATGCTACACATGATATCATCATCTCTTTCGGATGTGCCATTAATTCTGAAGCATTCTAACTCTCTACAGTCTTCGTCGCTATCCATTCGGTCTTCAATGTTACGCACATTTGATAATTCTTTTCGTTTTTTTGGATTAAACTTTTTAGTCGTGTCTGCTGACCTTTTCAAATTTCTAGTTCTACATTGTTTAGCAAAATGACCCAGTAGATTGCAGCGTTTACAATGTTTGTTACGAGCTGGACATTTAGTACTATCAGAATTATGATCATCATACCCACATCTTATACAAGGTTTATTTGAGTCTTTCCCATAACGTTTTTTTTTTCAGAAATTTTACTAACAACCCCAGAGCTCTCTGTCCCCAAAATTCCCTGTGAATGTTTAGTTATTTGCTCGGAAATCTTACAGGAATTAATTATTTCGTCCAAGGTTTGCTCCTTTTCGAGAAATCTCTTTTTTAAATCTCTCGACGCCCACGAATCAATGATTTTGTCAACCATACAGATTTCCTCAATTTCGGCTTTCGTCGTTCCATAAGAGCATTTCGCTAGTTGTTGCCGCAACCGCACCAAATATCTGTTAAAAGATTCCCCTTCTATTGGACTCAAATTACGAAAAATATGCCTTTCAAACACTGAGTTTCTTTCTGGTACAAAATATTCATCAAGCTTGCTAACTAAAATCGCGTATACATCATTTTTTTCTGTTGTGTCATATTCAACTAACGCTCCAGGAATGTTGTAAATTATCTCTTGCAGCTGTGGACCGCCCAAATGTAGCAGCTTACTCTTCTTTTTTACAATAGACGTTATCTCCTCCGCCTCAAGCTACAACGAGAAGGATCGTAACCATTTCTCCCATTCTTGTCTGAGCATGGATTTGTCAATCGTGTCACAAAGGAATGGTTTTATTTCCGACATGATCGTCGCACTATACCCGTACCTATAAAATAAACGCAATTAGTAAATAACTAGTATAAGCTGCTAAACTGCACCCAGCCAGTACTGCGCTAATTTGATACATTTGTATCCCGGCCAATTTTGTAGGGCTTTAGTGACACATTTGTATCATCCGTAAAAACAATTTATTTGCCTTGCGATTCATTTGTCGCTCCTGTTTTTTTCCTTTTTAATTTGATACATTAGTATCCCTGCAAAATTTGCTTGCACACTGACAAATTTATGTTCAGCCTTGCAAATTTCCAAAGTGCCTTACTTGGTTGGTGCCAAAATTCCCCCTCCTTGCAAATTAAATTAAATCACTGCTTGCGCGTATTCCCAGTCGTCGCCAATGTAACAAAGTAATTAATCACCTCGGGTTGTTTAATGTTTATTATTATTTATTTAATTCAATACTCTTTGCTTTTACAACCAAAACCAATTCCCCTTTTTACTTCGTCAAACGTCACTCTGCTTAACAGCTGATCTGCTCTTTCATTCTCTTGACATTACCCATTGCTTGCATGGCAGGGTTGCCACAATTTTCTTTTGTCTTCTCCCGTATAGCCTCACGTTCTAAATCTAACTCATCGAAAGCCGCATTCTGAAAAAATTCGTTAAACTCGGACAACCCAGTTACCCTCATATCGCACCCCGTCAATATCCTAAAAGGTGAAAACTTTGTACTGCGAGTTGGAGTAATATTTATAGCCTGCTGTACCCTTTCTATATGCTTATACCAGCATTTAGGCTCCTCAGCACAAGACTTTGACAACATTGGTACAACTATTTGGTGCATCCTTTCTACTTGGCCATTTCCCCTCGGAACTCCCGTTGCCATTAGTAAATGCTCAATACCTTCCTTTTCGAAGTATCCTTTGAAGAGGTTACCTGTGAAAGCGGCTCCTCTATCTGATTATTCGTCTGGGATTCCCGAATATTGCTGCCTGTTTGGAAAGGCGGTCGACAACAGCTTCAGCACCAGTATTTTTGGTTGGGTATAACCAAACAAATTTGGAGAAGGCATCCACCACAACCAAAATATAATTGTAGGCCTTCTTTGTTTGCTCCATTGGCCCCACGTGGTCGATATGGTAGGTGCTTGAAACAAATATCTTTATCGATAGGATTCAAGGGATCTTCCTCCCAGCTTTCGCATCCGTAACAATGCATTCGATACAACTCCTTACTATTTTGCCTATCTTTCTGTTAATTTGTGGAATGAAAAAGCTTTTCTCAACAGCGTCCTGGGTTTTCTTTATTGAGAAATGCCCCTGCTTGTGTGCTGTTCTCATTATTTCGTCTTCCATAACTGACGGCACTACTATAAGTTCCTTTACGGGATCCTTATACAGCAGATTGTGTTTCATGAAGAAATCTTCATATGTATCCCTCTCTAGGACCTTACAAACTGTCCTGCTGCTGAGCCTGCCTAAGTCAATGGACTAATGAATCCTCTAGCATTAAACATGCTACCCTACTTAACGCGTCTACGTGGCGCATCTTGGACCCGCTGCGATACTCGATCTCATAGTCGTAATCCTGTAGCATCATCGCCCAACGAGTTACTCTTACAGGGACGTCCTTTTCCTTCATTGTCATGGTGAACGCATTACGTGACAATCTTGAAGTGAATTCCCATTTAATATACCCGCCATTTCTTGAGTGCTTCCACTATAGCTAGCACTTCCAGCTCATATGAGTGGTACTTCTCCTCAACAGGCTTCGTCTTTCGGCTCATATACTGGACGGGATGGAAAAGCTGGTCTTCGCTATCTCTTTGTAAGAGTACACCTCCGTACCCATACATCGAAGCGTCAGTATGAACCTCAGTAAAGGCCTTCGCGTTATAAAGTTTCAAAACCGGTGCGCTGACCAGTGCCGTCTGCAGTTGTTGACACGCCGCATGTCGGAGAGTGGCCATCACTGCATACCCTTCGATAAGTCGGCGGAAATAGGAAGTCAAACCAAGGAACCTTTGTACTGATTTTGTATCGTTTGGGATAGGAAATTTCTTCTGCCTCCGTTTTCCTGTTTGATGGTTTTATTGTGTCTCCCTCCACAATATACCCTAAGAAGTCTACTTTTGTTTGAAGAAATTGGCACTTTTCCCACTTAATACGCAAATTAAACTGTGCTGCCCTATCTAAAACTGTCTTAAGCTTAACTAACCCCTGATCCACATCCTTAGAGGGAATGATCAGATCATCCATGTACGCTATTACAGTGTCATCCGCAACAAGATCCCTAAACACCGGCGTATATATACCTGGTAAACACGGCAGGCGAATTCGAAATTCCAAAAGAAACATACAAAAATTCGTATTGTCCTTGATGGGTAACAAACGAAGTGTATTTCCTAGAGGCAGGTTCGATCGGCACGTGAAAGAACCCATTTCTCAAATCAAGAGTTGTAAATACTAGTGCACCTTGCAGCCGCTCAATAACGTCATCCATGAGCGGCATTGGAAAATTGTCCTTGATTATCTTCTCGTTTATACGACGATAATCGCAGCACAATCTCTTCTTTCCATCTTTTTTCGAGACCAGGACAATTGGCGATGCATACTCTGAGGTACTTGGTTGGATAATGCCTTCCCTTAGCCACTCAGAAACTTGATTGTCAACAATGCGCCGGTCAGAGTATGACATTCTACGTGGTCCTTGAAACACAGGGTTATCGTCAGTTATACATATTTTCATAACTACTGGAGATTTCTGGTGATTCGTCGGCGAATAACTCTCCACAGCAGTCTCAATCGCCTTTGCTTGTGTAATATTTAGGTGGGATAGGTCAATATTTACTTAATTTTTAAGCTTTTCATTACTTGATAAAGATAAATCTTTAAACTCCTGCAAGACACTCAACTCTAACTCCAACTCCTTCGTCCCTGGAGACTCGGTCGGTTTCTTCTCGCCTTTTGCCTTGAACTCGACATTGTCTTCAGAAACAATCAGGTCAACTTGTTTCAAGACGTTGTTGCCAATGATTGCCTGATACACAATATCTCGCTCACGAACGACGTGAAAAATTACATCTAACTCGACGTCATCTGCCTTTAATTTGATGTTGAAGCCGCCAACGGTATGAAGAACGCTATTACCTATGCCCCGTAACTGGTGTCGCTCTCTAGATAACTCAATATCTCCTAACATCAAGAGAATGTCATACCTCAAGAGGCACAAGTCGCACCCTGTATCCAGCAATGCCGAAAATGTGCAACTGTTTGTAGTCAAATCTTTAAAAATAACACATCCTATTGAGGACGACGCACGTACAGTTTCCAAAGTATTCACGCGAGGCGTCTCTTGCTTGACCTTAACTTCTTTTTTCGGGCATTCGGCAATGCGGTGTCCAGGTTGGCTGCACCCAAAACATGTCGACTTTCGCTGTCGCTGACAGCCGCTAGCTAAATGGCCTACCTCACCACATCGATAGCATTTCTTGGAATTGGTTACTTGGGACTTACCTACATCTTTGTTTGAGTCCTCGCGTTTTTCCTGCGACACACTTGAACTGGGTTGACGCCCTAACCGTATCTTTTCGTAAATTACAATCTGAGCCTTCAACTCTGCAACTGACCTGGCCTGATACATATTTGACTTAGCTGCCCTGGAGTCAGGAATACCCTCTACAAAATACTCTATGAGACTCTTTTCATCTAAATTGATGGGTCTACCTATCTCCATTAAGCTATACAGGTATTCCCGATAGTCCTCGTTTGGACGCTTTCGGCGATTCCTAAGCTGAGGGTGCACCTCAATTGATGATGCAGTAACCCAAAACTCTTTTTTTTAGTGCTTCCTTCAGCAACGACCAACTATTGATTCCGCGTTGACTGCGCACACAAATTGTAGCTGCACCTTTCAGCAGCTGCTTCCCGTATATAAATTCCTGTAAATCACCCCACTGCACAGCTGTGGCATTATCCTCGAAATCTTCGAGCCATTCCTCAACCGAGGGACACCCAATACCACTAAACAGAGTCAGATAACTTTCGATATCACGCAATGTGAAAGCCGGACGACTAACCGCCGCCTCTTGCATTGCATTACTCTGAAAAGAATCACTACCGCTGTCAGACCCATCGTCGTCACCGACGGTCAGGCTCGCAAAGGCGATCCTGCAAGGTAGCTTTTCGTCCATTAGTTGGAAGTCCTGCACCTACCAATTTCTCTTTTAGATCATTTACAGTCATTGCGAAAATTTGTTCCCTGTCCATGTCGAACTTACTGTATACACTAAATTATTATAGTCAAATGAAAATGTAATTTTTAGTTGTTTTTTTAATAATAATTTTTAATAAATGTAAATTATGTTTGGAAAGATAAATTCTACCCGCTATATTCTCGAAAAGTTAATTTTAACTAAGCTCAAATTAATTTTTGTTGAATTATTCTTGTCAAACTTCTTATTAAGAGCAATCAAAAAATCTCGCACTTACATTTAATCGCTCTTTTTTTTGCATAGTCTGTTCTGATTAACATATACAATGTCTTTTATTTCAAACTATTTCATATTCAATACTACGAGGTGTGTTCAAAAAGTATCGCGAATTTTGAATTTTCGCTGGTTACGTATATTCGAATTTCGAATTGTGGCGTTATGTTGGTACTCATGTCTCTCACTTATGCCGACAAGCTCGGTTATTTTGAATGTTCAGTTAATTGTTGACAGCTGCTTTGCTTGCACGTGTTTTGGATCGTCTTCGATTTTTACCTATTCAAAAAAATGGATCAAAGAACCTGTATCAAATTTTGTGTGAAAAACGAAATTAAGTGCGCGGATGCATTCCGAATGTTGACTGTGGCATACGGAGAAGCTACCTTGGACCGAAGCAACGTTTATCGGTGGTATAAAATGTTCTCAGAAGGCCGAGAAGATGTGAACGACGAAGAGCGTGCCGGACGCCACAGCACTTAACAACAGACGAAAAAATTAATGAAGTGGAGAAAATGGTATTGGCCAATCGTCGAATCACCGTTAGAGAAGTTGCTGAGGACCTTAACATATCGATTGACTCGTGCCATTCGATTTTTATCAATGATTTGGGCATGAGACGGGTCGCCGCGAAATTCGTACCAAAATTGCTCAATTGTGACCAAAAACAGCATCGCATGAACATTGCTAATGAGATGTTAAACTCTGTCCGCGACGACCCTAATTTGCTCCAGAGGGTCATAACTGGTGACGAATCGTGGGTTTATGGTTATGACGTGGAAACAAAAGCTCAATCATCTCAATGGAAGCTGCCGCACGAACCAAGACCGAAAAAAGCGCGCCAAGTTCGGTCGAATGTGAAAGTTTTGCTGACAGCTTTCTTCGATTGCAGGGGCGTGGTGCATCATGAGTTCTTGCCACAGGGAAGAACGGTCAATAAGGAATATTACCTGCAAGTTATGCGCAATTTGCGCGAAGCAATCCGCCAGAAACGCCCGGATTTGTGGAAGAACAAAAATTGGCTTTTGCACCACGATAACGCCCCTGCTCACGCATCGTTGCTTGTGCGCGACTTTTTGGCCAAAAACAACACACTAATGATGCCGCAGCCACCGTATTCCCCAGATCTGGCCCCCTGTGACTTTTTCTTGTTCCCTAAACTGAAGAGGCCCATGAAAGGACAACGTTACGCTTCTCTTGACGAGATAAAGACGGCATCGAAGGAGGAGCTGAACAAGATACAAAAAAATTATTTTTTGAAGTGCTTCGAAGATTGGAAAAAACCGTTGGCACAAGTGTATAATATCTCATGGGGATTACTTTGAAGGGGACAAAATAGATATTCATGAATAAATAAATAATTTTTGAAAAAAAAAAAACACAAAATTCGCGATCCTTTTTCAACACACCTCGTATATTCGTTTGTTTTTTGGTTTTCTTATGATCTCTATATTATTCAGTATAGAGGTATTTTTCTTTGCTTTTGATTCCTTTGTTTTGATTATAACATGCAATTCATATTTCCTTTACACCTTTTTTCGCTTACTTATACTCTTCTTTGCGTTTCTTTTTGCTGACACATTAAATTTCTTGTGCGCAAGCTCCAAATTTACATTTACATAAATAATTCGTTTGCCTTTCGTTTGAATACAATACTAGCTTTTTCAAATTTTTCAATTCTTTTTCGTTGCTTACATTTCCATTTTTGTTATCATAAAAACATTTCATTTCTTAAATAAACTTTTATTTGATCCCTACTACACTTTTCATTTAGATTACAATCACATTCGTTTTACCTTGAAATTTTTTCTTTGCTTCTACTCAGCATACCATTCGTATAAACTCACTACCACGTCGCTGTTACCCTTTCGTTTCACAGTCGTGCCTGTGTTTCGTCGTCTTCGTCGGCCACTGCGTTCTTTCGATAACAATCTCGAACTCCCGTACTCGCTCTTACACTTGTATCAGCCAGCAACGCATCTGCCCAGCATTGCACTCTGATACGAATTCACGTTTTCGTTGTCTTCGCATTTATTTCGACGCTATCGTCAAATGCCAATAACCAACAACACACAATAAGAACTTGCCTATGCCTTGCTATCCAGCAACAGCATTCCTCTCTAACGCGACAACTTCGTTTCCTCTTGCTCACACTGCTCAAACTCGCAGCTCTGTACTTATGACTGCGCTTCGGTCGACTGCGCTCGCCTACTTGTCGTTTGAATGGCTTCGGTTAACGGTGCTCTGAATTGACGCAGGTTACAGCACGCCTTTTAAAGAGTACAGCACCCAAAACGTTGAAAAGTTCTAGAGCCTTCTGGACGCCACTTATGATGTGCGCATGCAAATGAATTTAATGTACAATTGTACGTACGTATGTTGATTTTCAGGTACTGATATTCAATTTTCAATATATTTTGCACAGAGGCGTCTTGATAGCATACACGCACTCACAGTTTATGTTTTCAGCAATTTTAATGCAATTACTTGGTTACAGTGAGCAATGTTAAAAATTTCTGTGATTTTGATCGCGCTCACTTGGCAGGATTTCGATCCACGCCTGACACCACTTGTAGAAGCCACAATTATAAATGTAAAACACTCGACCGGTTGAATCTTGATGGCTTTATTATTTTAATTAATAATTCAACATTAAATATGTGTACTTATAAAATAGGCTTAGGCAAACTAGAACTATAAATTAGGCGGTGCGTGTCTCACTATGTTCAAATTGCAACTGTCAGTATTCGTTCGTCAATGTCTTGCTTTTTCGTCGTTCGTCAAATTAGGGTTGCTGAACAGGGTTGCAACATTAGCGTATTTGCAGGACCGTACCTTAGGGCAAGTTCAGGGCTAGCATATTAAAGTATGCATTCCCACATACATATATATGAAAAACAGCTACAAGTAGATATTAGGTCCGTTCAGTAACAAAAAATTATTACAGAAGTTACGAATTCTTACTAATTTTTTCCGTTAAAGTGTTCATAAAAGAAGAAATTTCTTGCTAGTAAATATTTGTAAACTCAAACCCAAACTTAAATAAAAATCATAAATATTTGTTTTAATTTTCGAAAAAATAAAAAAAATGTCAACTTTACATAAAAGGGACAACAGAAACATATTAACATTGTACTACTAGTCCAGGCGAGGAAGACAGAAAATCGACTGAATACGGAAGTGATTCGGACCATAGGTTTTTTTGGTTTATCTAACTCTCCTACTAATGGACATGAAGGGTAAAAGAAATAATCCAAAAATATGCAAAGCATGCTTTTCTGCAGTTATTTAAAGTGCATTTTTTGTTTTCGTTTTAATTATTTCGGTAATTGTAACATCTGTCAAAAATTTGTCTTCCACAGTTTCCTGGTGAGGTGATTCTCCATCGAAAGTGTCTTCACAGTTTTTTTTTGGAAATGCTTTAGTTTTCCCGCTTTTATCACTTTTTCCCCAGTACATTATTACAAAAAACATGCAAACAAATAGATTTTTGTGATGCATTTTGTATGGAACAAAAAAATGTTGTTTGTAAATTTATCTTTTTTTTTTGCAGATTTCGGTAGAATGTTAAGTTGCTATGAATGTTAGTTCTAGCGATTTCTTGCTAAAGGTGACTACCCCCCGGTAAACTTCGTTTTTCATCGAATCCACTATAGCTAAAAGTTCTTATGTGATAGTGGCAAAAACAACGTAGTTCTGCCATTGTTAAATATTTCATGTAAAATTTAGATTTGTTGCATATGGTCTTTGACAATTAATGTATTCATAGTACTACTACAAATTGCATTTCAGATAACCATAAAAAAGTCATTTGAATATTAGAAAAAGAATTTTTTTGAAGTTTAAAATGTGATTTTAAAGAAATTATTGCATTAATGATGTCATCTCCTAACCTGGATCTGAATTTATTGCATATGAAACCCGTATTTGAAAAACATCGGTCTGCCTGAACACTTGTGGGTTGAATTGTTGATAAGAAGTTCAATTCTTTCGTCCCCATTATAAAAAATATTAATTCCTTTCACCAAAACCCTTTTTTTTTAAATTATATTCCTTCCTATTGTGCGACATTTGGGTGCTACTAGTCAAAACTTGGTGCAACTTTCCTTATAATGCATGTTGTCTGTATTACGAAGAATACTCCCGAGCTCCTCTCTAATTGCAGTAAAGCTAGTTTCTTCAGAAAATGCGTACTTTAAATCATATATATTACTCGGATTAATTAAAAATGAGTAAACTATTGTTGAGTTTACATAAATTAAATTATCGCCTACCTTAGAATCAGCTGTTTTACCTAAACGGTGCTGCAAACGCATGTGAATATGCTTCTTTTACCCTAAAAAGAGGGGGTATTTTTGGTTGAACTTTAAGATAACTTAAATGTATATACAATTATTTTTTTTGGTTAACCCGGGACGTAAGTGCATCAATCCCGTGATTTTCGGGGCTTAAAAAACATCGGGATCGACATCCCTAGTCAAGACATGTCATGGAAGTTTGCTTGAGTTGATGTTATTGTATTAAACGCTGATATACGATGCCTAGTGTGAGAGGCTCTAACTGAGAGCACGAAGAGATGCTTTGTTGAAAACAGTAAGTAGACACCGATGTCTGAACTCAGAGTAAAATATTTGGATTTAAGTAAAATCTAAAACTAAGCTAAGAGTAGGAGCTATTCTCTGTTGTTGAGATTAGAAGATTGAAAATACGGCTAGAAAAGACTGCTTTCGAACTATATCTGGTACGTACGAATTTCCTGTTTTATACCAGGCGATATACTGCGGTGAAATGAGCTGAATCGATAATCTTACGGACCTCTCCGCAAATCGGTAACAATTTCCGGTATACCAACAGCGTTTGTACCTGCGACACTGACCACAAAAGCTCTAAAAAGAGTTATACTTGGCGCGATAACTGTAAGCTGGCCAAGGAAGAACAGTGTTTCCACAATTTTATATTACAGAGATAGTAGGATTAAATGATAATATTTCCGGGTCCAGTTAGTTGTGTAAGCTTTTTTCGAAGCTGGAACCACTCCTTTCGCCTAAAAGTAGCGGATGAATCTAATGACTGTGCTCACTGGGAAAACCAAGAAAAGTATATATACGTAACTTCTGTAGCGGCAGCCTGTGGGTAATGCAACATTGCATAAGTCCGAACACCGCTGTATATATGCCTTAACAGCACCCCTATATGTGTTAGTAATGTGAAGGAAGCCAAATACATGTATTTAGATGTATGAATATGTATCTGTTAGTGTGGGTGAAATTTGTGTCGTCAAAGTATATCTGTCCTGTCCCGCCAGTTATAATCTCCTAAATGTATTTGTGTCACCTTGTTTTTGAGTGAAATTGGGAAAGCGGAACTTTTCCGCTTATGGGGTACGATCGCCAAACGAACTTAGGGCATATTTTAAACGTTAAGTGGAGTCAAGTGAGTGCAGAAGCCTTTAACCGATAAAAAAAAAGTTTTTTTGTGAGTTTTGTGTAACCTGAGAGGTATATTTTTGGTACACTGTACTAACGGACTTGGAAGATACCGGTCGTCGAAAAGACCAGAATATTGTGCCCTGGACAGCCGTTGATTTAGGTGAGTGATTTGGACCCAAAAATACAACCCCAAAGGGGGCAGGTAAACGTGTCCTTTTGATCCGAATAAAAGGCACGTTTGCTGCACCCAAACCTTGACCACTTCCATGCTTGCAAGTAGGTAAAATACTAAGAATTTCTCCATTACCCTTATAGGAAATCTCCTATCAGGCCAGAATTTCGGGGTACAACCCGCCTACCACCACAAAATAAGCTAGTGAGAAATTAAAGCTGCGTCAGAAGGGAAAAGGTGAAGCATTGAGGCGGTGCTGGGCTTTTTTTTCATTTCGTTGGAGTTTTCCCATTTTTTTTTGTCCACAGGCAAAATGTTCAATATCACATTAAGTTCTTTTGTTGCCTTTTTCTGAATTTTTATTTCATTCGTGGCTGCAATTACAATATTAATTTTCACTTTTGTTTTCACTTTGTTTTATTTTTTCATTTTTAAATTTCTTTGCCCGCAAAACATTCATATTTATTTTTAATTATTTTTGCTTTGATTCGGACGGCAGCCGCGCGTCCGAATAACTTCTACCAAAAAGTTGTTTACCTCTCCCACCTACGAATGAGTCTTGGAATACCTACGAACATAGAATACCAACAGAAGAATTTATGTATGTATGTATGTGCACTAAGTTTCTTTTTCAGGAACCCTCTTTCCGCGACGCAAATATCCCTATACTTACCTACATACGTATGTAAAATTCGAAAAGGTGTGAATATTGGAAGATAGGAGAGGTTTACTAAGCTATTGGGGCACAGTGGTCGTCCGATAAGCCACAGTTTATTATTTGTATCACATTTTTTTGATCTTCTTGCATTTAATTTTTGACTTAATTAAATTTTCTTTGTTGAATTTTAATTTCATTGATTTTAGTCTGAGTCACATTTTGTTTTACTTTCTTCTTTTTTAACACGGGAGTTTTCTTTATAGGAATTAGTTATTTAATTTCCCAGATTAACGCCTTTTTTTATTCTCCTTGAATTTATATCTATATTTATAATCTTATTTTTAAAACATTTTGTAGCTGTAAGATAGTTGGTTGAATTTCTTTAATTTGAATTGAGGTGTTTAATTTTTAATTTAATTTTAATTACCTTTTTAATTACTTCAGCATTTTTCAAATTTTTTTTTTAATAAATTAAGATTCTTCTTCTTCTTTAAATGGTCATCTAACCGCCTGGGCGATTTTGACCGTCCAACATAGCTCGCCAGTCGTTTCTTCGTTGCGCCAACTGGCGCCAATTGGAAACACCGCGGGATCGCAAATCGGTCTCCACTTGGTCCTTCCATCGGAGTGCTGGTCTCCCTCTTCCTCTGCTTCCACCGGCGGGTGCCGATAAGAATACCTTCTGGGCTGGAGCATCTTCGCTCATTCGCACTACGTGGCCTAGCCAGCGAAGCCGCTGTGTTTTAATTCGCTGAACTATGTCGGCGTCTGCGTAAAGTTCATACAGCTCATCATTAAATCTTCTTCGGTACTCGCCGTCGCCAACGCGTAGAGGTCCACAAATCTTTCGAAGAACCTTTCTCTCGAATACTCCCAAAGCCGCCTCATCAGATGTCGTTAGTGTCCACGCTTCTGCACCATATAGCAGGACGGGTGCGATGAGTGATTTGTAGAGTGTTATTTTCGTTCGTCGAGAGAGGACTTTACTTTTCAATTGCCTACTCAGTTCGAAGTAGCATTTGTTTGCAAGAGTAATTCTTCGTCGGATTTCTAAGCTAACATTATTGTTGGTGTTATTGCTGGTTCCCAGGTAAACGAAGTCCTTTACTATTTCGAAATTATTGCTGCCAACAGTGGCTTGGTTGCCAAGGCGCGAATGCGCTGACTCTTTGCATGATGACAGTAGGTACTTCGTTTTGCCCTCGTTCACCACCAATCCCATTTTCTCCGCTTCTTTTTCTAATTTGGAGTAAGCAGAAGTTACGGCGCGGTTGTTAAGGCCAATGATATCAATATCGTCAGCATATGCCAACTGATGATGCGGTTTGTTCCCTTTATAGTGGAATATTGCGGGTTGTGGACTGTAATGTTGTTGCGGGTTTTCCTTGTTGGTTCGAAATAAAAAGCTGAGCAATGTTTAACTTTAAATTTCTTTAATTTCCAACTTTAATTGGTTTTAGTTTTACAAATATATAAATATGCGGCGAGCGGTGAAAACTTGTCAGCGAGCGCACTTGGAAAAGAATGCAACGAACGAATTGGAAACAAAGAGAATGTCAAAATAGAACAAGTGCTTGATCACTTGCATTCAATCATGTATTAACCCTTAGTTGCGTCATCATACCGCCGCCCTTGAACTATCGATGCAAATATGATACGTTCAAAATTAACCTTAGCTTAGTTTACAAAACGATATTAACAACCTTATGAATAGCAAAAATTACATGTGTTTAAATATAGATATTGTACAGACCGAAAATTACAAAAACCATTATTCACATTTGGCAACAATTGCAAGCATAGAAATATCACAATTATTTCTTTTAAATGTTATACATATTTAGGCTGCGTTATGATTTTCTTATATATAAGATGCAAAAAAAATTGGATTTTTTTGTTTCTAACGTTACAATTCATGATCTAGGTTTATATGGCAATGTCATCGTGTGTATGCAATGTCTTATTCCTTGAAAAAGTAAAGTTATTATTAGTTCAAATACATTTCAACAGTAATTCAAATGCGAAATTCATATAAATAAATTCATGAAAAAGGCGGAAAACGTTAAAGTAAATTATTGTGTTTTATGTAAGAATATTTGAAGAATTTGTACTCATTATTTACGGTGTTGCCCCAGAATTTTCGCAAAATAGATCTCCTTTAGCAGGTAGTAAGCACAGCTTAGCGATTGGCAGCACTATTTCTCCATTCGCTGTTTTCAGTGTCACTACTCGTACTTGACCGTCGACACCCGGATGACACTGTGTTACTCTACCAAGTAACCACTTAGCCGGAGGGGTGGACTCGTTGCACACAGTTACAATATCCCCTTGTCGTATGTTTGGTGACGACCGAAACCACTTCGTGCGTCGTTGTAAGCTTACAAGGTATTCGTCGTGCCATCGCCGCCAAAAGTGTTGCCTCATTGCAGAGATTAGTTTCCATCTTTGGTGTATACTTCCAGAAAACCCTTGTGGTTCTCCCACAATGAAGTGTCCGGGCGTAAGGACTTCCAAGTCGCTGGGATGCGTAGAGTTTTCACATAGCGGGCGAGAATTTATGCATGCCTCGACTTCTGATAAGAGCGTGCTGAATTCTTCATACGTTAATAATGTGTCACCCAACACGCGTTTCAAATGGTATTTTATCCGTTTGATCCCCGTCTCCCAGTAGCCACCCATATGTGGAGCGTTGGGGGGATTAAAGCGCCATTCAATGGCTGAATTTGCAAAAAATGTTTGTACTTTTTCGTCTCTCAAGCACCTCTCGTACTGTTTGCGTAATTCCTTTTCGGCACAGACAAAATTCGTACCGTTGTCGGAGAGCATGACTTTACAAAGTCCTCGGCGGTTGACAAATCTCTTTAGCGCGTTCAGAAAGGACGAACTGGAGAGATCTCCGACGAGCTCGAGGTGCATTGCGCCAGTCGCCATGCAGATAAAAGAGGAGACATATCCCTTGGTGGATTTTGCCCCCCCTCCCATGCGTAAATTTGAGCATATAAGGACCTGCGAAATCTACAGCAGTATGCGTGAAACAGCGGATGTAGGTTGTGCGCACCGAAGGAAGATCGGCCATCGATTGTGTAGCGAGATTTCTATTAAGGCGAGTGCATTTGACGCACTTGTAGTATATGTTGCGTATCAGGCTTCGAGCACCGATCACCCAGTAGCGACGTTGTAAAATTACTTGCATTATGCGAGGTCCAGCATGCAGAGCGAGATGATGAATATCAGAGATGATTAGTTTCGCCAACGGAGAATCTTTAGGCAATATGCAAGGGTGTTTCATGTCGTAAGCGACGTTTGCTGATTTAAGTCGACCTCCTACCCGAAGAATACCTCGTAGATCGAGAAATGGCTGCAGACGTAAGAGACTACTTCTTAACGGGATAGGTGCGTTGTTCCCGCACAGAGCGATTTCGTTTGAAAAATAAAATTGTTGCGTATACTTGATTAAGCGATGTTCTGCCTCGGATACTTCAGAGCAAGTCAGAGGTCCATTCAGTTTCATGCCGAGACGTTTGCTTGCACGTGAATTGCTAATAAAACGCAGAACATAGGCAATGATTCTACAGAGTTTCGAAAACGATGAATATTTTGTAATTATTGGACACTGAATGTTCGAGTTTGAAACGTGAGCTTGTACCCTCTTTCGTAATCCTACGTCGGTCGTATGCATCTTCGAAGCGACTTGCGGTTGAAATGGTTCTGCCACCTTCAAAAAGTCTGGGCCAGACCACCAAAGTTCATGACTCAAGAGTTCGATGGGGGAGATTCCTCTCGAAGCGCAGTCTGCGGGATTTCGTTCCGAACGCACGTGATTCCAACAGTTAGGAGGGAGAATCTCCTGGATATCTGCAACGCGATTGGCAACAAATGTTTCCCATCTACTCGGATGAGATTGCAACCACGCTAGGGTTATCGTCGAATCCGTCCACGCAAAAATCGGATATGTTGTGTTGTTCCAACTGCTCAAGACACCTTTTACCAACTTGGCTGCGAGGTGAGCAGCGCACAGTTCTAGTCGCGGTAGTGTGGTCGTTTTTATGGGCGCCACTTTAGTCCTAGAGGATATTAATGCCACAGTGACTCGCCCATCGTTGTAGACGGTTCTTGCATACCTTGCAGCGGCATATGCCCGCTCAGACGCGTCAGAAAATATATGTAATTCAGTGCACGATTCATTTACTCCAGATCCTAGCCAGCGGTCAACTCTCACCTTGACTAGAGTTTCTAACTGCGAACGATGTTCATTCCAAATGCTAGCGATATCGTCTGGTACAAGATCATCCCAACCAACTTCAGCGCGCCATATGTCTTGGAACCACATCTTAGGTTTGACTGTCACCGGGGCGAGTAACCCGAGAGGGTCGAACAAGGTACTAGCATCGGCAAGGAATGCCCTCTTTGTTAGCGCGACCGCGGGTTTCCGGAGATTTACTGTCAACGTAATGTAGTCTTCCTCGGTATTCCAAACGATGCCCAATGCATTGACGTTTTTGTCATCAACGATGTACGAGGTGCGTTCAAAAAGTATCGCGAATTTTGTGTTTTTTCAAAAATTATTTATTTATTCATGAATATCTATTTTGTCCCCTTCAAAGTAATCCCCATGAGATATTATACACTTGTGCCAACGGTTTTTTCCAATCTTCGAAGCACTTCAAAAAATATTTTTTTTGTATCTTGTTCAGCTCCTCCTTCGATGCCGTCTTTATCTCGTCAAGAGAAGCGTAACGTCGTCCTTTCATGGGCCTCTTCAGTTTAGGGAACAAGAAAAAGTCACAGGGGGCCAGATCTGGGGAATACGGTGGCTGCGGCATCATTAGTGTGTTGTTTTTGGCCAAAAAGTCGCGCACAAGCAACGATGCGTGAGCAGGGGCGTTATCGTGGTGCAAAAGCCAATTTTTGTTCTTCTTTGCACATCTTCTCGGCCTTCTGAGAACATTTTGTACCACCGATAAACGTTGCTTCGGTCCAAGGTAGCTTCTCCGTATGCCACAGTCAACATTCGGAATGCATCCGCGCACTTAATTTCGTTTTTCACACAAAATTTGATACAGGTTCTTTGATCCATTTTTTTGAATAGGTAAAAATCGAAGACGATCCAAAACACGTGCAAGCAAATCAGCTGTCAACAATTAACTGAACATTCAAAATGGCCGAGCTTGTCGGCATAAGTGAGAGACATGAGTACCAACATAACGCCACAAAAAATTCGAAATTCGAATATACGTAACCAGCGAAAATTCAAAATTCGCGATACGTTTTGAACACACCTCGTAGTGCGAAATGGATTTAGATTCGTTTGAAATACCCTCGCTAAGTTGCGAGCAGTTCGTTGCCCATTTCCGCAACTCGAACCCACCCTCTTGAAGAATTGAAGACACATTATATTGAATGGCTTTTAAGTCCTCGCTGCAAGAAGCACCTGTCAACAGATCATCCATGTAGAAATCCTGGATAATCGCGGAAATGGCTGGTTTGCAAGGGTTAGACGAATCCTTAGCTGTTTGCTGCAACGATCTAACGGCTAAGTGCGATGCAGCCGCGACACCATATGTCACGCGGAGCATACGATAGTCCTTTATAGGCGCCTCAGGAGAGGAGCGCCACACAATGCGCTGAAGATCTATGTGCTTCTTGTTGACACACACTTGGCGATACATCTTTGCTATGTCAGCTGTGATTGCATAGCGGTGCGTTCTGAATCGTATAAGTATCGAGACCAGATCTTGCTGTAGCTGTGGCCCGACAAATAGTGCATCATTTAATGAATTTCCAGATGAAGTCTTGGCGGATGCGTTGAAAACAACCCTTAACTTCGTAGTGATGCTCGATTCCTTTAGTACGGGGTGATGCGGCATGTAATATGCATCCTCTGTTGGTTCGGACACAGTTTCCATATGATTCATTTCAAGCAACTCGTTCATGAAATCATTGTAACGCAACCGTAAAGATTCATCCTTGGAAAACCTACGCTCGATTCGTAAAAGATTGCGGACGGCCAATTCTCGCGATTCGCCTAGCGCATAACATTGGGTTTAAGCGGTAGTTCAACTACAAAACGCCCTTCAGGCGTGCGGTGATGCGTATCTTCAAATCTCTCTTCACATATGCGTTCTTCGTGCGTGAAATACGATTTGCGTGGCGATTCCTCTAGCTCCCACAACCTTGTGAGCGCTCTTTCAAGCTGCACGTCACAGTGCAGCGACTGCAGATTTAGCGAGCGTGTAGTAACCCTGTCCAAAGTACCGAACAAAGTCCATCCAAAGACTGTTTTCTGTGCCATTGGTGTGCCGGGTGGACCCTTGCGAAGCTCCTCGCAGATTAGTTCATCCATGCAATCCATACCGATTAACACGTCTATACGACCAGGCTTCATATAATGAGGATCCGCTAGGAAGAGACCTTATATGTGCGACGTTAATTGGATGTGTGGGTAGATCGCTTGTAATTTTTGGTAAGATTAAAGCACTAATGGAATAGCATTCGTTCGAATAATGAGAAGAAAGCGATAAAGAAGTTTCTCCTCTGCAGCGACCACCTTGCGCTGAACCGATACCGGTCACTGTTACGGTAGATGATATGCGTGGTAGCCCTAAGCGTTGTACACATGCTTCCGTCACGAAGGACGCATGCGATCCAGTATCGAACAAAATACGAGCGGTTTGCCACCGATCTGCACAGTCTCGAACTCTAACTACAGCGGTAGCTAATAGGACTGCTTTCGGCGGAGTAGGTAGCTGATGAGTACTTACGCAGGATGAAACACAAGCGGCAGCAGAATTATTAGATATTGCGACATTAGACGATTTAAGAGTAGGAGAGTTCACAGAAGCGGTATTTGGGGCGGTGCGGTAAGCTTCGGATGAAGATAGGGTATTATGGAGCAGAGTGTGATGCCGTTGATGGCATACACGACATGTAGACGAGCTATTACAACGATCTTTGAAATGCCCTGTGCTTAAACAATTTATACATGCCTTTGAATCTTTAATAAATTTGGATTTTGCTGATGCGTCTAAATTGCGAAACTTTTCGCAAGCGTAGATTCTATGAGATGCGTTGCAGTACGTACAACGCGCGTGATTTGGTTCAGAAAGCGTGCGAAATGACTTGGCTGCTTTGCTTCCGGCCTTCGGCTTGCCTAACGACGACTGAATTGCTGGTGTGGTGAGCATCGATAGAGAACGACACCTCACTTCTAAAAATGTTGCTAGTTGTTCGAAAGTAGGAGGCTCATCACTGATGAGCGACAGCTCCCACTGCTTTCGCGTCTCAAACGCGAGTTTGCTTACCGCTTCATAAACGAGCCAATCATCCCAAAAGTCTACGGTACGCCCTAATGCCTTAAGTCCCCGTATATTCTGCTGAAATGCGTTGAGAACGTTCTTGATGGAATCGGCGGTGTCATTAGTAGCTTTGGGAATCTGCGATATTGCCCTGAGATGTGCGTCGACTAAAACTCGCATAACTTTATAACGTGATATAAGAAGTTCCCATGCTTCTGAATAATTTGCATCGCTTATCTTAAAGCCACTAACTATACCAAGAGCGTCTCCCTTCAAGCAGGTGCGTAGATAATGCAGCTTTTGAGCGCCAGACAAGGAGGTGTTACTATCGACTAATGATGTAAAGGCATCATAAAAAGGTACCCATTCCGTGGAATCACCCGCGAATGTTGGGAGATCCATTTTTGGCAAACGAATCGACGCTGACACATTTGCACATGCGTTTGCTGATGACGATGCGAGACGAGACGGTGAATTATCTATACATTTCTGCACCCGTTTAAAGTTTGCTAAAGCCGTGGCGTAATAAGTCTCTGCCTGTATACGTGCTTCTTCTTCTACGGCGGCGTTGTCAACACCACAAGACTTTTCCACTTCTTCTTGTGCCAAATTGAAACGCACCCATTGCTCATTAAGGAGCACCAAGTAGCTCTCGACAATGTCAATGTCCAACAAAAATGCGTCGTCTTTGCTCTTTAGCATATACCTTTTAATTGAATTTAGGGCAGAGTCGCGGGGTTTCACATATGTAGACATGTTGCAGGTATATTTCTTACTAGTATACAGGGGCGTATTAAATTCAAAATTGTATATGTGAAAATATTATAGCGTAGAATTATAATAGCAGTTTTTATTTGAATCCAATTAGAAATCGTAGTAATATAATATAATAATAATATAATATGTTTTATACATACATATATAAATATGCGGCGAGCGGTGAAAACTTGTCAGCGAGCGCACTTGGAAAAGAATGCAACGAACGAATTGGAAACAAAGAGAATGTCAAAATAGAACAAGTGCTTGATCACTTGCATTCAATCATGTATTAACCCTTAGTTGCGTCATCACCAACAGTTGCACGCTTTTATAAAATATTGTTCCAGCGCGGTTAAGTTCTGCAGCTTGTATTATTTTCTCCAGCATTAAATTAAAGAAATCGCACGATAGGGGGTCACCCTGTCTGAAACCTCGTTTAGTTTCGAACGGCTCGGAGAGGTACTTCCCAATTCTGACCGAGCTGGTGGTGTTGCTCAAGGTCATTTTGGATAGCCGTATAAGTTTTGCGGGGAAACCAAATTCAGACATAGCGGCATTTAGGCAGCTCCTTTTCGTGCTATCGAAAGCGGCTTTAAAATCAACAAAGAGATGATGTGTGTCGATTCTTTTTTCACGGGTTTTTCCAAGATTTGGCGTATTGTAAAAATCTGGTCGATGGTAGATTTACCAGGTCTGAAGCCACACTGATAAGGTCCAATCAGTCTGTTCACATCAGGCTTCAGTCTTTCGCACAATACGCTTGATAGGACCTTATATGCGATATTCAAAAGGCTGATTCCGCGATAGTTGGCGCAGTTTACAGGATCGCCCTTCTTGTGGATTGGGCAGAGAACACTTAGATTCCAATCTTCAGGCATGCATTCATCCGACCATATTCTGCATAAAAGTTGATGCATGCGCCTTACCAGCTCCTCGCCTCCGTGTTTGAATAGCTCAGCAGGCAAACCATCAGCGCCAGCTGCTTTATTGTTTTTCAATCGGGATATTGCTATTCGCACCTCATTATAGTCGGGTTGTGGAACGTCAATTCCATCATCTTCGATTGTGGGCTCGGGTTCGGCATCTTCTCTGGTTTCTTGCTCAGTTTCTCCACTTAAAAGGGCAGAGAAGTGATCCCTCCATATTCTGAGTGCTCTGTGAACATCGGCCACCAGGTCGCCGTTCTCATTCTTACAGGAGTTTGCCCCGGGTTTAAAACCTTCTGTCATTCGCCGAATTTTTTGATAGGAGAAGGCGACAACCTGGTAAGGCCACTCCAACATAATCGGTTTAAGGGCTTGAGGGGGGGGTTCAAACAGCAGCGTCTGATCACCATGCGGTGCGGCTGCAAGCGGGCGTCTGTCTTGGATCAAGCGGCTCGCTATACAAACATGTAATAGAATTCAACTTCCCGTGAAACGGGTTGTGCGTTGGGTTTGGGACCCACCACATAAAACAACGTTCCAATGAAATTCAACAACAATAAATTAAGATTATATATCTTTTTTACGAAACTCTTTCTGCCTTATTATTTTCTCATCTTTTTTTCTTTTTGGTTTTACATGGGGTGAAATATAAACACCATGTCTGGCTAAGTTAACAGTCAATTGGTGTGGGTGTAGCACTAGTGCATTAGAGGAGACGTGAATGTGAGGCGACCATGACTGACTGGACTGATTAGGGACATGGGACGATAATGGAGAATAGACCTGTGTCAGGCAAAGGAGGCGTTGCTAAGTGTAGGATTCTGAGCGACGCCCAAGGCTGCGTCGAGGTTTTGCGCAGAAGGGGAAGGGTGACTCCACCTGACACGGACAGACCTTTCTATCGCTTTTCTTTCCTTCACAGGCATGAACCTTCTTATTTTTTTGTTTGTATATCTGTAGGTAAGGCTGGTGAGCAAAAACTCACCCCACCCGACGAGCTAGCGGGCTGCCACCATGCCACTTGCCACCTCTGCCTTACCCCAAGAGCCAGGTACACAACAATGGCGCCCAACGTTATAGCGCAATTTTTATTTTTTTAATTAAAATAATCATTATCTTGCTTTTTTTGTCCCGTTCTTTTAATCCATTCTTTTGCTTTCCATAACTCTTTTTCTTTCATATAGTATATATTTTTCGTTTTTTTAAATACATACCCATATCTACTTACTCTTTAAAATTTTTGATAAATTTAATTTCTCTTTTGTATTTCATTGTATTTATAATTTTTTTACTACTACACCAACTTATTTAATATCTTTTAGGTTTACTCTTTTTTCCAAATATTTTTTTATTTTTTTTTTGAATTTTCAAAATCTCGTGAATTTTTGAATAGCCCGTTTGTGGTCTGGATTTAAGTATAGAAATACATTTATATTACATCATTTTTAATCTTTTTTTATTCCTTTTGCGAGTTTCCATTTGAATTGTTATACTATTTGGGATCATTTGGATTGGTTGAATTTTTTTTTGATTCCAGATAGGTTTTCCGAATATCTTTGTTTTCTTACAACTTTCTTTATTATTACCTACCTATAGCCATTTTTTAATATTTTTTATTTTTGTAGTTTTTATTTCGTAACCTGCTGGGGAAATAAACTCTCAGTGACCTTTAATAGTTCATCCCATCTTTCTATACTGCTATTTTTGAACATTTTTGTTTGGAAGTTTTTTTTTTATAATTTCTTTGGAATTCCCCACTTTTAGCATTCCAAGTGTTCGCAACTGGCATCTTTCACATTTGACTTTTGAATTTTGAAATTTTTATTTTTTTTATTTTTTCTTTGCGATAGTAGTGTTCTTAACCCTTTTTGTATCAATTTTTTTTTTTTTCAGTTTTATTCTTACTTATAAATTTATTCTCCTTGTTTGGATTTGTTTTGAAGTCTTTTTTTTTTTTTGATTTTTGCATAAACCTCCGTCTGGCTGGTTATCTCTTTCGTATCCCATTACCCGTGACCCCTATACCCTCTTTGGGTCCCCACAACGTTTGGCGGCTCGGATCCTTGTTTAGCGTGAATAGGTTTCCCTTGTATGGAGAGAGAAGACGCACGGGAAGAAGTGGTTTGTGGATTGGGGTTGAATACAGACACGGTGTATCACCAGGGCGTTGCGAGACGAGATCGTCGGATCTATTTTTACCCAGATCGATTCAGGCATACCTCATCCCGATTGTTTACCAACGGACCTTATTCGCAGGTGCGCTTCGCGGGCTTTCAGGTCAAAGGAGGAGCAGATAGTCCAATCAGTCCGTCCGTCTACTATTAGGCTAACCGAAACATTTACGTTTTCCGAGGGGTGGAAGTAGTTTTTCCAGAAAAATAGACGAACTTTTCAATATGTCAGATTAAGAACAGTCTAAAGCTGTTGGCCGGGGCCTGCTCCGCCCCGGGGCTATCCCTAAGCGCAAGGAGCCATCAAAGGACCAGGGTACTGAGGGTGCGGGACAGCGGCAAGGCGGACCGACTTCAATGGCCATCAACATAAACCAGCTCAGCCAGATGATGGCGATAATGGCGCAACAAAATGAAGTGATGGCGCAGTACATGGACGAGGTCCGCAATATCCGCGATAACGTTTCAAACCTCAGTAACCGAGTCGCTGTGATGGAAACCTCGGAGCACGGGTTAGGAACCCGGCCTGCTCAGTCATCGACTCCAGAGAGAGATAGTTGGAATGAAGCAGCCAAGCAGCGTGTCGATAAAAATGCTACTTTGGGGGGCCCAGGTTCATCGAGAGACACCCAGGACCCACCATGAGTGGCATATTAAATTTGATGGTACAAGCAAAGGAATTACGGTGGAGAGCTTCGTTTTCCGTATAGAAAAGTTGCGGCAGCAACACAACATCTCGCGCTTTCAGCTCTTCACCGATTTCCATTGCCTCGTAACGGGCTCTGCCTTGAAGGGGTGCTGGCAGGTCCTGGAAGACCATGCTGACGAACCAGAGTTTGGGTATTTTGAGCTCAAAGCGGAGCTGTTAGCCCACTTCAAGACAGCAGAGTCCGACTACGAAATTATACGTGAAATCATGGAGCGTAAACAACAGCCACAGGAAGGGTTCGACGACTTCTAAGGTGAGGTCCATAATTTGACCTTCCGACTCCGGAAAAGTATTCCAGAGTAGGAGCTGGTAGGGATAATTAGGGGGAACCTGAAACCCTACCTAGGAAACTTGACGTTTGGATCTAAAATCGAGACGCTGGCTGAACTTAAGGCAGAATGTAGGTGTGCGGAGCGGCTCATAAAAGAGAACAAAAGTAGATCTAAGGCGGTCAGCGAACTAGAAAATCCCGAAGCGACACCTGGGGATGAGGGGATCAACCGGAACCCCGTGGACGCGATCACCAATTCGTTCCAGCGGAAGCCACAGTTCCAGCAGCAAACGTCGACCACCCAAGGAAGTTCAGCACCGCCGAAGCAGTCGTTTAACCCCAAACCCGCCACTAGTTCATTTTGTGCATCCCCTTTCCATCTAATATTATGTTTTTCGTGTGGAATGCCTGTTGACTTTTTTGTTGAAAATCCGTCCGAATTGAAAAAAGAGAATCATTGTAAGTCTTCGTTCCATAACATGGTGTGTTTTGCTTGTGGAGGTGATATGTCCTTTTGTGTTTATAAAGCTGGGAAGGGAAACTTCCAACTGGCGGAGATTGCCGGGAGCTCTCGCCAGGGGACAGACTCCTCGGAGACCAACCCAGCTACCAAATTTTAAAGAGGGAAGGTAATGTAGCAGATAGGGAAAGCTGTAGGATAGAGAAAGCCGAGCCAAAAAGTCTGCACCAAAGGAAGGTAGAGTACGAGGAAGCTAGGCATAGAATCTTTTGCGAAGAGATCTTATCCAACAAGAAGAAAAGGAATTATCGAAAAATAAATAAAATGCGAGAAAAGAGAAAGGCGATCAAGCGGATACGTCACAAAATAATCTATACCATTGTAACTTTGAAAGGAGATAATCGTTTTTTTGCACAAATGAAGATTGGAGACAAAGAGGTCGTAGCATTATTGGATTCGGGGGCTGGCGCATGTTGTCTGGGGAAAAACTATGACTATTTGGTGAAAAGGAATGAGGATAGGATCATTAAATTACACAAACAAAACATCCGAAAGCAGTGGCGAAACACCGGTGTTAGGTGCCTTTACCCTACCTGTTTTATGGGATGGAGTACTTAAAGATTCAGAGTTCTTGATCGTGACAGGACTCCAACAAGATGTATATTTAGGGATAGACCTTTGCAGGCTTTTGACCTAGATGTTGTAAGTGGGGGAGCTAAAGCGCGTTCAACACACACTGGCGTTGCAGAACTTTTACCCGCCGAGGGCGATTTATCTTTTGATGCCGTGCAACATATCCTAACAAAAGACCAAAGCGTGGCGTTAGAAAGAGTCAAGGCGCAGTTCCCATCTTTCGCAGTCTTAGGGTTTGGCCGAACCAACGTGGAGGAACATGTAATCGATGTTTTAAATGAGAATCAAACAGAGGCATTATCCAATATCACCAGCGATCCAAAAATTAGTATTCGAAGAGCTAGACAGGAGGCTCGGGCTAGGAGTGATAGAGGAGAGCAACAGCAGCTGGAGCTCACCCGTATCGCTGGTGATAAAGGGTGAAAATAAGCGTCTCTGTCTCGATGCGAGGAAAGTGAATGAGCGGACTATAAAATACTCCTATCCTCTTCCGAACATTGACGGGATTCTCAGCCGGCTTCAAAACAATAGGTTCATTTCGGCTATCGACCTAAAAGATGCCTTTGGGCAAATACCCCTGGAGAAAAAGTCCAGAGAAAAGACCGCTTTCACAGTGCCAGGGCGTCCCCTATACCATTACACAGTCATGCCGTTTGGACTGTGTAATGCAGCCCAAAGGATGTGTAGACTCATGGACAAGGTTATACCCGCTTCTTTATGTGATTGTGTTTTTGTTTATTTAGGCGATTTGCTAGTATGCTCTGTAGATTTTACGTCACATTTATGTTTGTTGAAAAAGGTCGCTAGGTGCTTACGGGAAGCTAACTTTACTATTAATGTAGAGAAAAGTAAATTTTGTTTCAAGGAAGTTAGGTACGTGGGTTTTGTAGTGGGCGATGGATGCATCCGAACCGATGCGAATAAGGTTGCGGCTGTGAGGGATTTCCCCGAACCGAAAACACCAAAGCAGCTTCGACGGTTTCTAGGGATGTCAGGCTGGTACCGTCGTTTTATCCAAGACTACGCAACCATTGCAGCACCGCTGCATGACTGTCTCACCAAAGAAAAGATTAAAAAGTTTACCATGACGGACGAAGCCAGAAAGTCGTTCAAGCGGCTAAAGGAGAGCTTAAGTTCCGCTCCCGTACTGGTACACCCTGACTTTGATAGACGCTTTTACATCCAGTGCGATGCTTCGACAGACGGAGTGGGTGGGGTACTCTTTCAGTTAGACGACGAGAACAACGAGCGACCTATAGCTTACATTTTCGCCAAATTAAATAAAGCGCAGCGCAAAAAGTGTGAAAAGATTTAGACCGTACGTCGAAGGTTTACCCTTCACGATCATTACCGATCACGCGAATCTTAAATGGTTAATGAACAAAAAATACCGTTCTGAAAGACTCGCTAGGTGGAGTTTAAAACTCCAGGCGTACGACTTTCAAATCGAGCACAGAAAAGGAGCACTAAATGTGGTACCAGATACGCTGTCGCGAGCGCACATGGAGGAAATGCAGTTATCAGACAGCCTAATGGACATTGACTTAGACTCGAACTACTTTAAAACTGAAGAGTATGACGAACTTAGGAAAACGGTGACTGAAAACCAGGACAAACTTCCAGAACAATGCGTATCGGACGGTTATGTATATAAACGGACGCAGTTTTACCGGGGGGACGAGCTTCAGCAGGACCAAGCCTGGAAACTCTGGGTGTCGTCGGAGTTGCGCGCAGGATTGGTGGAATCCTCCCACAGTTCACCTTCGGGCATCCATAAAACGTTAGCCCGAATACGCGAGAAGTACTACTGGCCTGGTATGGTAACTGATGTCCAAAACTTCTTCCAAAACGTGTTTCACAAACCACCCATGGGAAAACAACACATAACCGAAAGACCTTTCCAACGTTTGTTTATCGACTTTATGGGTCCATACCCAAGTACTAGTGATGGTAATGTTTATGTGTTTGTGTGTCTTGATCATTTTTCCAAGTTTGTCTTTTTAAAACCTATGCGTAAAGCCACGTCTGTAGATGTTGTTAGATTTTTAGAAAAAGAGGTGTTCCGGAATACGTTCATTCCGATAATGGGAAACAATTTGTCGCCGACATCTTTGCGAAATTTTTAAATAGGTATGGAACTAGACACATAAGAACCGCTTTTTATTCACCCCAAGGGAATGCAGTGGAGAGAGTTAATCGTTCAGTTCTCCAGATAGTGCGATCCTTCATTAAGGAAAATCAAAAGAATTGGGATAGGTGTATAAGCGATGTGGCCTTTGCCCTTCGCAGTGCGATACACACTTCCATAAACTGCTCCTCATACTATGCCACGTTTGGCACGCCTATGATGCAACATGGGGCATCATATGAAATATGCCGCAAATTGGAGGCAGTTAAACCCGCAGATTTAGAGATAGACGCTAGAGTGGATAGCTTACAGAGTATTAGAGATTCAATAATGAAGGAGCTAAAACTAGCACATGAGCGAGGCAAAAAGTTCTATAATACGAGAAGTAAAGATGTGAAATTCCAAACCGGACAAGTGGTATACCGCCGAAATTTCAAGCAGAGTTCGAAGATTGAAAACTACAACGCTAAGCCTGCCCCAAAGCAAGTTAAGTGTGTAGTCCTGAAAGCTATTGGAAGTTCAATATACGAACTCGGCGATCCCAGTGGCAAGAGAATCGGCGTATATCACGCTAAAGATATTTTTGTTGCATAGATCTATGTTGCATGTAATAAATGTATGTTGCACGTAGTTTACGTAGAATTGTTGCATGTTTCACGTCATAAAGTCTTCATTTGACAGAGCATAACCATGGTGACAATTATTTATACATCTGTAATTATATATTTATTTATTTATTAATTGTTATTTGTTTATAATTTTTTTTTATCTATTTGATTATTTTTTTTGTAATTATTTCTTTGTTTATTTGCCTATTTATTAACCACTTTAGTCACTTATTTATTTATTGATGCCCGTTGTATCAACCTGCCAAACTGTGAAATATATATAGATACTTACCTGTGATATAGCTTTAAGTCTAACCTGCATACCATTCTAGTCCGTTATATATTAATCTGTAATATAGATTTTAGTAGTCATTATACAAAACTATTCTGAGTGACGCACATAAAACCGCGTACCTTAATCTAAATAAAGAATAAGTAAGGGGATAGCCCGGCTGTAGAGCGTGGGTCGAAGCCACACGTTGGGTACACCAAGGGAAAGCAAGACAGACTGCGCTTTGAATCTTTTTACGGACACGCTCCATGTTGCCGAGCCTGTAGCGGCAGCCTGTGGGTAATGCAACATTGCATAAGTCCGAACACCGCTGTATATATGCCTTAACAGCACCCCTATATGTGTTAGTAATGTGAAGGAAGCCAAATACATGTATTCCCTCCAAAAAATTTGAGTCTTATATGATGCATATTTCATATGATCATAAGGCTTATAATTTAATGCCTGAAATCTGTAAGGAATGTCAGTTGTATGAAGCATTCCTTATATTATGCCTGATTTTGCTGTGTTAATGTCATCAGTTCATAAGGAATGCTCTCTCTCTCTGAGAGGCACCCTTATTCATAAGCCGTATAAGCCGAGGAAAATAAGGCTTACATCATTCCTTATAAAAAGGACTTATATGGAGATTAACTGCCTTATAATAAGCCTTATAAACGTAGTAAAATAAGGCTTACTCTATTCCTTATAATCAGGTGTTGCTTGGAGTAAAATTTTATTTTCATAAGGCTTATAAATCATAAAAAATCAGGCTTATATAAGGGGTTATAACAAGGCAATTTATAGGATATTATCCACGGAAAATTGGATCGAAGCATGTTGACGACGTTTTGAAAATTAACTTCTTCGTTGGATACAATTTGTGGAAACCTTGAATTTTGTAATTTTATAATTCGTTCTCGTGTTATAGATAAAAAAATATTACATCGAAATAATTAAATTTCAAAACTCGGCAATTCATATCTCTCAAAGTATTGTTGACGACTACTAGGGCAGTTTAGTTAAACATAGTTAATACTTAATAAGAATTACATTCATACTACCTGTTAAATTATTAAACCCTCTGTTACAAAATTGCTCGAGAATAGATACATATGTATTTCGTTTAAATCAAAATAAAGCAATTTCATTTTATTAATTTGATGAACATGTGTATATGAACGGTTAAGGTTTTTACAAATGCTTAAGTGCACAAGGCTATAAGAAATTCAGTCTTCAATAAACAAAACGTTTTTAAAACTATTTGTACATTAAGGTGTATATTCCTCTTATATGAGTTAGATATTTAAATTCATGTGTATTACATATATTATTTTATGTAAATTCTTAGACTACTAGAGTTATGAAACGACCAGGGACAGCAAATAACATTTATAACATAAAAATCAAACACATTCTTTTTCACACTCAGTATCGATTAGTGAAATTTTTTTTTTGTTTTGCATTTTTCCCGTGAAAATTAAAAAAAAAAAAAAAATAAAAACAATATTATACTATAAAAGTAACTGTTATTTGAGATCCCTGAAAATGACATATCTTGAATCTCGCCCTGATTTTTAGACTATATTTTTGTCCATATAACTTCAGTTTTTTCATACAAAAAAGTGCTTTCCATGTGAATATGGAAAATAACGAAAATTTAAAAAAAAAAAATCGGCGATTTCGAAACAGGTTAAAACTTATACATAACTATGCTAGAACTTGATGGGCTACAAAACTCCTAATTCGGTTTTATGATTTAAAATAGGTACATATGTAATTATGTCGTTTCCTAACGTCAAAGGACGGTTTCTTCAAATATTATTTAATTTTAAATTTAATTGGATATTTCCAAGCTGTCATTAAGTTTCCGCTTTTCATTGTGCCGCTTTTGGTCCATTCTATTTTTCCCTCTGCCAATTGCATTTTTAAAGTCCGCTTCGTAGTCTTCAAAGGTAGTGTACATATGTTCAAGGGCACCTGTTGGAAAAGGTTATCTTTTATTATTTTTTCAGCTGTGCAATTTCGAATAAACTTACCGTATAATGTTTTGGAAAATAAATTGTAATTTGCCAATGCAATTAGATTTTTACGACCGTTCCAATTTACTAGTTTTAAAAATTCGTCCGACATTAGGTTTGATAAGTGTTTTGAAACCCTTCCTGGTATAGACGTTTTTAGGAATATTTTCTATAAACAAAAATAAATATTTTATACATAAATTCACATACATACATATAGTCAACGAAAATTCTTGATTAATTTAAAATTTTTTTACAGTTTTTTCTGGGAAATTTTAATATTTTTTGAAGTTTTGTAGGACATTGTATTTCCATAGAAATACCATTTCTTCCATAGAAATACCATCTTAGTACCCTGGCTAACGAGATTAAAAAAAAATGTTAGTGGACCGAATTTACTGGGAGTCACTGTATATAGAAATTGAATATACATTAGGGTGATTCAAAAAAATGTCGTCTAGGTCGTCAATTACTAACTTTTTGGGGGTAAGACAAAACGAAACAGCATTTTTTATTAGAATCACCCTAATATAGGTACATACTACAAAACTGCAAAAATGTGTTTTTTTTAACATTAACAACGAGAATTACAGTAAATTTTTCGAAAGTATAAGTCGTTACCTTAATTCACAAAGGATCTTGTAGTGAGGGTATATAAAAAGATATCATACTAAAATATGTGAAAAACGCATTTTCGAAAAATGGGTCAGTTAGGGCCTTTGTGAATTAAGGTAACGAAATTTTTTTCTTTGATTTTTTCTTCGATATCATTTAAATCGTTTATAGACTGCAAAGGGATATTGTATGAAGTAGTGGTTTGAAAAAGCTTGCCATATATCGCATTTATTTTAACATTTTGCTGGGTTATAATTTGTTCTTGCTGATCAATTACAGTTTTTAACAATCCTACCATCGTTTTCAGCTCTAAAATAAAATAATAAGAACAAAAATATATATTAATAAGGATAAAAACTTAAATTGGCTTCTTTATTATTTACCTTTTAATTCGGTTAGCATTCTATCATCTGACGAGAAAGTGACACTAGTTGAAGGCAGAAAAATAGGTGGTGAATTGTTTATTAGGTCGATAGGTTGATTTAAATGGAATGGTTCTTTGTCAGCTGAAATAAAAATTTTTACAAATATGTATAGATTAATAATTTATTATTATTTTCTCAATTTAATATGTTTGTATAAGAAATATTACCAATCTGTCCAGCCATAGTGTTAAGGTTCTTATTGACGCATAAAAGTATGAATGTGCAAAATAATCTTCAGTTTGTGATTTGGTGAATAATGGGTATCAAAACGTATGCGTTTTCTGAGGTAATTATTGGAAAATATTTTTGTATATTTTTATCTATTGAAGCCACTTCTTCTTCTTCAGAAAGCTCCTTAGCTTGCATTATGCCAAGTTGTAATGAATCAATGGGGTATGAAAATTCAGTACTTGATGGTTTCTTTGGCCCGACAAAGCAACCTATCACAAAAGGCCTAAGATCTTGTCTTTTAACAAACGCGCCCAATATCGGCCACATGGAAGTATTTGAACTTTTCCAGAGTGGAAGTCCATCTATGTTTATATCTATCTGCACTAGATTTTCACAAATTATGTTAAGATCGCTGTATTTATTAATCATTTTATATATACCAAAGTGCATATAGCTACCTGGTTCTACCTCAGATATTCTATTTTTTTCAATATTGTCCAACCCCATTAGCGTTTGCATAGATAGGGGGACGTCTAGTCCATAATTTTTTAGTATCAATAACAATTTGGTCATTGCAATGTGCGATATGTTTTCTTCAAAAGCCCATACAGCTATCTTCTCTTTTATGGGAATATTTTGTTCAGAGGATGCACTTATATGATTATCAGCTATCTCCTCCAAGTTCTCCGCACCGTCGTCAATGAAGGCGTAAGAATTCAAGCACACAGAGTCAATTTCTTGGTCGCCCATGCTAACAGGTTGTGCGCTCCTCGTTAGCCGCTTGCAATGTCTCTTCGAGTACCCTACGTAATTTGCCATTTTTTTAATGGAAACTAAAAACTATCAACAAATGAAAGTAAACAAATTGCACAAAACTTAGCAAAATCTGTCACCAGCAACGCAATGCACGGAATTTCTAAACACGACTAATAATTGAGAGTGAACTGACTTCAATAGATATTTTTGACAGTCTTTAACTTATTAAATTAATGTAGTTCTACCTTTTTTTGCACAATTATTAAATATTTTAATTATTTTCTTCACTTTTTTACAAATGTACACAATTTATTGCGAAATCATACTACGATGGCGCGTCGGTATAGTGCTGCCACCTTGACCCTTTTTACAATGTTTTTAAAAGTGTTTATCGGGTCACTTTTTCTGGTATCTGTGCGCGGAGTTAAGAGAAATATTTATGATTAATACCCTGCTAACCATCTTCGGATAATTTCTGGGAAATTGCTGAATAGCAAATGTTCTGCAGACTTTATTTGTAATTTAAAAAATATTTGATATAAAAAAGTACGCGCTAATTTTATGTATGGACAATTTGTTTTTTATTTCTGATTTTATTATTTTTTTCAAGCAAAAAATCTGTTATTCAAAAAAAGTATTTAATAATACATTTACACTGCACCAAATTTGGCGAATTCAAATGAGGCATTTCGACCCCTTTTACATTGAAAAAGTTGCTTCCCTGCAAGAATCTTCTGCCAGGACGCAGAACCATCGAAAGAAAATGCACTACTGTGATGTTTTAAACACCTGTAGTGTAAAAAAAATAGAAGAGTCAAGAAGGCTTCTGTCTTTTTCTGGTAGAATTGGCCAATTTTCTTTACAATACTAGTTGAAATTGTTATTTTCATTAAGGCAATCTTGAAGGGTATTTCTAAATGTGAAACACCCCATTGTTGCTATTTAGAGGAAGGCAGGATGAATTTGTTTGGCAAATTTGATCGAATGTGATGAAATTTCAAATTTGGGAAATCAAATTTGTATGGGGAAAATCGCCAAATTTGGTGCAGTGTAAATGTATTATAACGTTAAATATTTGCTTTTCGTCGTATGTACCTATTTGCTTCGTTACTGCAAAAAAAAAAAATAGTGGTCCTATTTTCGGTCCTTTTGCTCAAACACATAGGTCCAACATTTTTTTAGGTGTGGCAGCCGTGCTTTACACGCGGTTGCCATGGAAATCATCTGTCAACTCTTTGAGAGATACTCTTATTCCTAAGGCTGATATGCCATATAAAATAAGGAATAAATAACCGATTATTCTAAGGCTGGTAACCCATGTCAAAAAACAACGTAAGCAGCGGCGCTGGCGTATTCCTTATTTCAGAAAACTCCTTATACTACTTTTTGAAGGGTTTAGATGTATGAATATGTATCTGTTAGTGTGGGTGAAATTTGTGTCGTCAAAGTATATCTGTCCTGTCCCGCCAGTTATAATCTCCTAAATGTGTTTGTGTCACCTCGTTTTTGAGTGAAATTGGGAAAGCGGAACTTTTCCGCTTATGGGGTACGATCGCCAAACGAACTTAGGGCATATTTTAAACGTTAAGTGGAGTCAAGTGAGTGCGGAAGCCTTTAACCGATAAAAAAAAGTTTTTTTGGGAGTTTTGTGTAACCTGATAGGTATATTTTTGGTACACCGTACTAACGGACTTGGAAGATACCGGTCGTCGAAAAGACCAGAATATTGTGCCCTGGACAGCCGTTGATTTAGGTGAGTGATTTGGACCCAAAAATACAACCTCAAAGGGGGGGGGGAGGTCCGTAGGAACAAGGATGTGTATCTGCGTTTAAAATTTTCTGTCATTTTCATGTGGTTGTTGTAATCACAGATTAGGGTGGACCGAAAAGTGCAAAAAGTGTGTTCTGCGCAGAAATACTGTGGACCGCGTAGCCGGTGTTGGACCGGCTAAGGGTTATTTCTTTTAAGCGCGGCCGAAGGCCGCCTACGCAGAAAGGTGTTCTGCACATAAATACCTTGGATCAAGCCCCCTATTTGGGATCGGACCTGGGTCATTTTTGGGTTTTTTGCGAATAACTTTTCACTGAAACAAAAAATTGAAAATCCGCTTCCGGATTGTTGATACCGAAGTCAAAATGCGTTGTTTGCTACCCCTCCCGATATTTTTGGACGTGTTTTAGCAGTTGTCTCCTAAAGAAAACAATTACCATCAAACTCTCAAGATGGGACACGTGGACTGAAGAAATCCAAAAATCAAATAAAACATCACCCTAATGTATATATGAACATAAATGACGTATTGTACATATATTCGAGTGTATGTCCCTTCCTTTTGTTTTATTTACGTATTCTATGGGATGATGAGGTGGGATGGCTAGGTTTTGTGTTTGGTTCAAACTAGTAGATTAGGTATTTACGTATACAGTTGAGGATGGCAATGACACCGTGAACGAGTATGCACGTTTTTAAAAGCACAATCTGTTTTTTGAGTGTGTGTGATACAAATTACAGTATTAATTTTCACTTTGGTTTTCACTTTGTTTTATTTTTTCATTTTTAATTTTCTTTGCCCGCAAAACATTCATATCATCATCATATATATTATTTCTGTAAGGTCTTTTTGTGTTATTTCCTAATTTTCTGCTCTCATTTGGAACCAATATTAATAAATAAGGTATCGTTTTAAAGGTGGGGGTTAGCTCTACATGCGAAACCATGTTTTAATTAGCGGAGTGCTTTTGTTTAAGCGTATTTTATAAAAATAAATTCTTTAAAATAAACGATTGTGAATGCACAAAAAAAATCAATTTGTACTGCAACGCTATTGTGACTGTGACATTCATATGCCTCGCGCCATCTACAGTTGAATAGTAAGACTGAACAGTGCTAGAATAATTAAAGGCGAGCGCGCCATCTACACTTGAACATTGCTAAAATAAGTGAATAAGACTGCGTTCACACTGGGTCATAAACTCGAGTTAAAGGGACATTTTTTGAGTTAATTCATATTGATGTTGGCAATCAACTGAAGTTTATGGCTCAATGTGAATGTAATATAAGTGGTGGAATTTCAAATAGCTGTTTGCGCATATTTGTATAATTTTTTGGGTAATTCTATACGACAGCACGTAACTGCTAATATAGGTCCAAAAATATCGGGAAAGGTATCAAACGACGGGTTTTAACCTTCGTATCAATAATCCGAAAGCGGAAATTTTTATGTCTGTTCAGAGATATTTGCAATTAAAGTTGAAATTTTTCTGTCATTTTCATGTGGTTGTTGTAATCACAGATTAGGGTGCACCGAAAAGTGCAGAAATGTGGTCTGTGCAGAAATATTGTGGACCGCGTAGCCGGTGTTGGACCGGCTAAGGTTATTTTTTTGAAGCCTACGCAGAAAGGTGTGGTGCACATAAATACCTTGGATCAAGTCCCCTATTTGGGATCGGACCTAGGCAATTTTTGGGTTTTTTACTAATAACTTTTCACTGAAACAAATTATTTAATTTCCGCTTTCGGCTTATTGATACAGAGATCAAAACGCGTCGTTTGATACCTTTCCCGAGATTTTTGGACCTATATTAGCAGTTACGTGCTGTCGTATAGAATTACCATTTTTTGTGGTCTCACAACAAGTGTAGCTGAAAATCTTTTTTTATAATTTGAGAAAAAGGTTTGAAAAATCCTGGACCTGGACTAACAAAAGGTTTCAAACCATTTTGGCAGCCGCGCGTCCGAATAACTTCTACCAAAAAGTTGTTTACCTCTCCCACCTACGAATGAGTCTTGAAATACCTTCCAACATAGAATACCAACAGAAGCATTTACTATGTATGTATGTATGTGCACTAAGTTTCTTTTTCAGCAACCCTCTCTCTGCGACGCAGGCGCCTCTGTCACATGAAAGATATGTGAGTGCATAAGGTATATTTACGTAAACCAAATCTCCCTATACTTACCTACATACGTATGTAAAATTCGAAAAGGTGTGAATATTGGAAGATAGGAGAGGTTTACTAAGCTATTGGCGCACAGGGGTCGTCCGAAAAGACATAGTTTATTATTTGCATTACATTTTTTTGATCTTGCATTTAATTTTTGATTTAATTAAATTTTCTTTGTTGAATTTTAATTTCATTGATTTTAGCCTGAATCACATTTTGTTTTACTTTCTTTTTTTTAACACGGGAGTTTTCTTTATAGGAATTAGTTATTTAATTTCCCAGATTAACACCTTTTTTTTATTCTCCTTGAGTTTATATCTATATTTATAATCTTATTTTTAAAACATTTTGTAGCTGTAAGATAGTTGGTTGAATTTCTTTAATTTGAATTGAGGTGTTTAATTTTTACTTTAATTTTAATTACTTCAGCATTTTCCTAATATTTTTTTTAATAAATTAAGATTATATATTTTTTTTACGAAACTCTTTCTGCCTTATTATTTCTCATCTTTTTCCTTTTGGTTTTACATGGAGTGAAATATAAACACCATGTCTGGCTAAGTTAACGGTCAATTGGTGTGGGTGTAGCACTAGTTAATTAGAGGAGACGTGAATGTGAGACGGTGACTGACTGGACTGATTAGGGACATGAGACGATAACAGAGAATAGACCTGTGTCAGGCAAAGGGGGCGTTGCTAAGTGTAGGAGTCTGAGCGACGCCCAAGGCTGCGTCGAGGTTTTGCGCAGAAGGGGAAGGGTGACTCCACCTGACACGGACAGACCTTTCTATCGCTTTTCTTTCCTTCACAGGCATGAACCTTCTTATTTTTTTGTTTGTATATCTGTAGGTAAGGCTGGTGAGCAAAAACTCACCCCACCCGACGAGCTAGCGGGCTGCCACCATGCCACTTGCCACCTCAGCCTTACCCCAACAGCCAGGTTCACAACACTTCCATTGCAATATACACCATTATTATATGAAATAAAAACTTTTGCTTACACTGGTCTTTTTACAATTATTTTAAAACTATTTAGCAATGAACTAGTATGAATATATAAATGAAATAAAATGTTTTCTGAGTAGTTTGGCTTTTGACTGCAGCGAAACTACAGAAAGGGAACGGAAACAAAGAGAGGAAAAATACTAGTAAAGAGAGCTAATGAACTGAAAATGAAGACCAAGGCAGGGAAATCAAAGAGAAGAAAAGAAACAACGTGAAGGAAAGGAAAATGCATTATAGGAAAGGAACACCACAGAAAGGAAGAAAAGAGAAAAGTAAAATGTACCGAAGGAACGGCACAGCAAATAACTAAAATCAAATAAAGCTTTGTAGTTGATCTTCAACCACTGTACGATCTCAAGTATATGAAAAAGTTGCAGTGAAAAAGTTATAAATGCACTAAACACTGCTATTCCGATTAGAAAATTATTAACTGTCAAAAATATCTTCAAATGCGGTAAACAATCAAATATTTAACATTATGAAACCGTTAATGATTTTATATTTCACATATAATCTTGTTTTCAAATTCACTGTGTTTGACTCTGAAAACATAACTCCTCTGCTATTGAAGTTTAAGATTTTCTAGATACAAAAACAGAACCTAAGAAATTTTGATGGTTTTGAAGTGGGGGTTTAAATTTTACCTATTTTAATGGAAAGCTAATAGTCGTATAATTCAAGTGTGACTAATTTTAGGCAGAGCTTCTCCAATTGCTTTTCTTATAATTTTTAGGGGGAACACATTTTGATCGATCCCTGCGGAGAAGCTTCATATTTAAATTTTGATGATTTCAATACCAGTGGGGTTTCTCTGCATCGCCATGCGAAAGCAAATACTATTCCAAAGCTGTCAAATCACATAAATTTATTTCAAATTCGAAAGAAATTTTATTTGCCACCCCCCAGAGCAAAAGACTGGAATCAATTTATGAGTTGTAAAATGCAGTGAATGCCTGATCCATGAATGTGACCCCTTTAACATGTCACTATTAATCACCTTCTTATTCGTCACGTTAGGTAGCACACAATTTCTGCTATTCACGTTAGAAAGTAACTTAGTTTTTTACTCCTTTTTTTACAAAAGCCGGTAAAAGTTCTTCTAGATTTTACCCCGTTGTGTCCCTTGAAAATACAACCATACCGTTTCAGATAGCTTACATCTTCTGCCTCTTTTTATTTAGTTCACCTTGTGATTCCACTATGTAGCTGAATAATCTTTATATATGCACGTTGGTATAAAAGTAATTTATTCATACAAAATAAACGTAACTGGAATGCTAGTCGTAAAATATTTTGTAAATACATTTACATACACATAAAGTATCCAAAATTTTCAAAAAATTAAAATTTTTTTTTGCCTGGTGATAGGACGTTTTGGCGCCATACGGGTTCACTAGTAATTTTTAAAATTCAGTACCTACAAGTATTACAAAAACAAAACGATTAACATAGTATAGGCAATGGGCAACTATGCTATCTTTGCAGATGTGATTATGTTATATAGCTCAACTGGTTTCGGAGATATTATTATATTAAAAGTTCTGAGACGCAGCGAAGCGTGGCTTGGTTTTCTAGTAGATAAATAAAAAAAGTTGAATTTTTTTACGTTATAATTATATGAGAAAATTATATAAATAATATTTCGTAAAAGAGAAAAAAGTAGTCGTCGCAAACGAATCACCCTAAAATACATGTATATAAACTCGCTTATAGCACGTAGACGAAAAATATATGATGCACGTGCAACCCTACACAAGGAATATTCAAATTGCAACTATTCTAAGAGTAGTGGGTATATGAGCAGCAATGGATACAGATACCGGACACGCGCAGATCCCAAAAGAGACTATAACTTCAACTATAATGATGACGACTATAGTAGATATGCTAACACTTTCAACAAGCATGGGAACAGATATCAGTCGTTTACATTTCGAAATCTATTTGAGTGGACACCATTCCATAAACTCTTTGGTAAAAGAAGTTATACCCAAGGCAATTTTTCAATGCTTGCTTTGCGGTTTAACATAACGGCAAATCCTTACAACTCCCAAATGTCTCGTAAGACTTCCATACCTTGTAACTTAGGTTTGCGAGACATCTGCGAGTTTTAATCGATTGCTCTAATAATTCCCTAACAACTTCGCATATTTCTATGTTCTCCGACAAATGTTTACTAACTCCGATTTTTGTATATTAAGCAGCTTCTTATATGTTCATCCACTACCGCTATTTATAGTACCCGCATTACGAAAAGTCTTAAAAAACTACCGATCATTGCACTGTCAAAACAATTCACGACTCAGCAAAATAATCATGCCCACTGCGGTATCCGAAGATTACTTTGCGGTTTAAAAGTGAATCGTTCTTAAAAAAGTGTGTTGCGGATGTGAGTTTTCATATTTAAAAAATAAAATTTTATTTTAAGTTATTTGCATTGTCTGCGCAAATTTAATAAAAAAAATGGACTTTAATTTTGAAACGCAAATTCCCGTAACTTTGACTAGAATAGATTCGCAATGCCCCTAGCAAAGCATCCGTCGAAAACCGTCAAAGGCATGAATAATTATGATAAAAAGCAATTCCGAAGCTGCTAAAATTCCCAATATATAGTTAATAGATGTTATATTTCCTTGTACACTCTGCCCAACAGGATTTCTTTTGAGTACTGCTGCAGTACAGTAAATTAGCTTAGTTACAGTTTCTTTTTAAAGTTAGCATGTGTCCTCCTTAGACATAAGACTGTAAACCCCATACAATTTTATTAATGGTTATTTAGTTTCTACATTTCAAAATCTTACAATATACTTTTTTCTTGTACAATTCCTTCTTCGACTTTTCTGCACAAAACTAACTCAGCTGATGAGAAATGCTGCAGGGGCAGTTATGCTAAGTTAAGAAAGACTTGCCCCTATGATGTAATATTTAGGCACATAAAGGCAGAACCAAATTAAAGCACATATCTCCCTTAAAGCCTTATTTACAATCAATTGTAGTTACTTGGAAATTAAATGGAGTGCGTTTTTTTTTTCGTAGGCCCAAAAAATTTACACACCTTTCTTTTTGAAAATATTGATAAGCGTCTTTCAATGGCGGCTTTCTCGATTGCTAAACAATTTCCTGCCGGATAAGTTCAGAGTTAACTAATAAGAATGAAATCCTTAATCGTGCGACTGATTTTTTTTAACTTAGTTCAATATTTTGCATTTATACATTCTAATATTCCTTGTTGCGTTCTGATTGTTAAACTAACCAATTTACATAAATATTTGTATATATTTAAGATATTTTTTTTAACTTTTTTTCAACTCTACAGAGAAAAAGAGACGAATTTATGATCAATATGGTAAAGAGGGGCTGATGGGCGATCGTGGACAGCACCGCTCCTCTCGTCAATATCATGCACATGACTTCGACGAATTTGATATAATGGGCGGTTTTCCATTCGTATTTCGCCCCCCAGAAGAAGTTTTCCGCGAATTTTTCGGTGTAAATTCGCCTTTTGCTGATTTGTTTAGAGGTAGAACACATATCATCATTAAGTATACGCATAAAATATTTTAATATTTTAATAGTCGATACCCATGGATACCCACAATCTAACAGACATAATAATGGAATAAGTGGGCGCCAGCATGTTGGCACAAAATTGGCTTCACCGTTTGGAGCGCCTATGTTAAATTATTCAATGATGGATTTTATGATGCCGTCAAATGGATTCACTTCATTCAGCTCGATCAGTGCAATGCCTAGTGGAAGAGGTGGTTCAGGAAATGGCGCAGTGAAACGAACATCAACTTCAACGACATTCGTCAATGGTAAAAAGCTGATGACCAAACGGTAAACAATTTTAATTTTTAAATAACTTCAAGATAAATAAAATTTGTTGTTACAGAGTCTATGAGAATGGTAAGGAGACTGTCTTTTCGTATGAAAACGATGTCCTAAAATCAAAGACTGTGAACGGAGTTGTGCAAAAGCTCTCTTCAATAACAAACTAGAAGTCATAATTAACAACAACAAAAATAAAGAAAGAGGAAAAATAATCAAAGTTATTTCCCCTATAACTGTCCTTTAGAAGCCTACGATTTCCCACTACCATAGTTTATTTAATTTCGTTACTATTATTTTTATACGAATATTGTTAATGATAACATAAATTAATTAGTAATTAGTGAAGAGAAGTTATTAACCAATTCTCTCCTCTCTGTGCTTATCTCACAAAACATTATATTCATGAATTAAATATGATACGACCTCAGATCCATTTAGAAGTCACACTATTGTAAGTCAAGATATACCTACATGCATACACATCTTTAAAGAAAATTCTAAAAATTTAAAATTTTAACTGAGTTACTCAAAAATTTTAGATGCTCTAATTAAAAACAAACAAACAACAACATGCTCTAATTTTGCTCCTAGTGATCAAATATATAAATTCTGGAATAAAAATAAATGGTAAAGCACTTTTTAACAATACATATTAGATAAAATGATTTGATGACATAAGTATTTATGGGAAGTGAAACTACTAGATTTGTTTTAATATACATAGAGATCTAGTAACACAATGAACGCATAGAAACAGTAAGTGTAAAATAATTAATTTAATCAAAAATATAGTTTGCTTCAAACATGATATTATGCATGAATGTATATATATGGATCCACACAACATTATTTGCGCGGCAAGATAGTTTTTTGACCCCTAAAAAAGGGATTTTTTAACCCAAACACATCGATTGGCAGAAGGAGAAATTACTGATTATGTTAGTATTAACTCATTTCATTATCACTTATATTAATTTAATGATAATTATAAAAGAGAAAAGGTACTTATTACAGCGAAACTAAATTATTGCCACAGCTGATACAAGGACAAACAACAAAATAGTGTTGTACAAAAGTCGTCCCTTTTGTTATTACCGATACTAATTTAACCATAGTTGAGTAAGTTATAAGGATTTTGGGATGCATGACAAGAGCTTACAGACTTGACAGACGCTTGCCGACTACTCAGGTAAGTGACGGTCCAACGGTTGAGACAGAGGACTTTCATTCATTTCATTATTTAGCTCTTCCCACATTAATCATTTGCAGTATATTCGTCTTGAAAGCAGACCTGTTAAATAATGATTACTAATCGTAATGATTACTGGTTTGATTGATTATTTTTTTGAAAAACCTACTTTTGATCGATTAACCATTATTTTCAATTTTGAATGATTATTTTCCAATTAAAAAATTATCAAGAAAAATCAAGATTTTCACGATTATTAAAAAGTATTTAAAATAATCAAAAACAATTTTTTTTTTTGTATATTTCAGATTTTTTTTTTTTTTCATTATTGTAGAAACATATAAATATACAAATGAACTATGTATAGGAATACATAAAGTTCCTTTGTACAAATGTATGTATGGGTAGTGGCCACCGTGGTATATAGGTAGTGTGCAGCCCTCCCATAATAAAACATTACACATTTCACACTACATCTTATAAGCGTTTTGATAATTCGTTTGTAAAGGTAAAACATGGAATCAAAAGGGTTTGGAATTCTTCGTATAAGAAATCTCTTTTACCAATAAGGGCTAGCTTGAACTATGTTGGCTATTGAAAAGTAAAGTCTTCTGTCGACGAACAAAAAACCTTAGGATGGGGTTGCTAAATAAAAGCTTTGGTCGTCTCCAGTGTTGTCGTTTTGGTAATTTTTAACCAAAATTGATAATTTTTAACCAAAATTGGTAATTTTTCTCACTTTAAAAAGTTAATATGGTAATTTGGTAATTTTTTCGATGCCTTGAGGGCAGATGTGTATTTGTATTCCTCGTTATACGGTAAGTATGTTCGCCAGGCAAGCGAGAATTTTAGGCTCGTAAAGATATAGACTAATCTGACAAGCTTTCACTACATTGTATGTAGTTTGTGTGATTCATCCATGAATTTTACACATCACTAAACATTTGTTAATAAAACCTAAACTCGGAAATAACCTTAGTGCTCAGGCAATTAAAAGTATCAAGCTTGCTAAAGAATGGTTACCGGCAAAAAAAAAAGACCGACATTTTTGATCGTTTATCCAGGATTGAGGTGTATTATTTGAAAAAAATTGATCTAAGTTTAGGAATATAGTTTTAGGTAAAGTATCCAACAAATGCTGGAAAAATAGTATTTCAGAAGAAGTAACTTGAGTTATACCTTCTTTCTTTATGGTCATCTAACCGCCTGGGCGAGACTTTGACCATCCAACGTTGCGCTTACTGGCGCCAATTGGAAACACCGCGGGATGGCAAATCGTTCTCCACTCAGTCTTTGGAGTGGTGGTCTCCCTTTCCTCTGCTTCCACCGGCGGGTGCCGATAAGAATACCTTCTGGGCTTCGTTCATACGCACAACGTGGCCTAGCCAGCGAAGCTGCTGTGTTTTAATTAGCTGAACTATGTCGTCAGGTTCAAGTCTTTCGCAAAATACGCTTCATACGAGTATATGCGATATTCAAAAGGCTGATTCCGCAATAGTTTCCGCAGTTTGCAGGATCATCCTTCTAGTGGATTGGGCAGAGAACACTTAGATGCCCATCTTCAGGCATGCATTCATCTGACCATATTCTGCATAGAAGCCGATGCATGCGCCTTACCAACTCCTTAGTAGGCAAACCAGCGCCAGCTGCTTTATTGTTTTTCAATCGGTATATTGCTATTCGCACCTCGTTATAGTCGGGTTGTGAAACGCCAATTCCATCAGCAGTTGTTTCTTCGTGCTCGCCGAAATCCAATTACTTCGGCTGTGGTACGGAGTGCTCCTGAGATATGCTCCCACTGCTCACGCATTCCACTGGGTTGAATTGTGCTTTCGGAGAGCAGGTGTGAGAGGCGATCTGCGAAATCATTAGCGGTCTGTTGCTTTTTGACGTCCACTTTTCCCTGCTTTTTTATAGCATCTGGTTTGTCGTACGAATCTTAGCTGCTACTAGGTGAGTTATAACAGAAAAATTTATATTTTGGTACTGAAAACTCTATAGTGGTTTAGGAAAAGGTATAACATTTTAACTATATTTAGTTGAAGAGTTTCAGAGTTTTTGTTGATTTTATTTTCACAATCCCATGTAAAATGCGATATGTTTATATTATTTGATATTCGTATGTACGTACCTTTAATTTCAAATAAACTTGTGTTCGTTTTTATAAAATGGTAGTTTATTGGTAATTTATTTTCTAATTTTTGGTTACTTCTTTTTTCTTCGCTGTGGCAACACAAAAACTTTAACTTGAAACATCATGCCGAAAGGTCGACGCATTAGCAAAGAGAGCATAATTCTTCGTTCACGTAAACTCGCTAGACTTGCTGTCCAGCCCCAGGGGTTCTGGCAATCTTTTTCGCATCCACTTTCGCAAATCGAGTTGCCCTGCATTTTTGTTTACCACTCAATTTTGACGTCTGCAAAGACATCTGAGTGGTATTCTGCGACTCAGTATATTTATTTAGAGCTATTTGATTATTTTCGGAGTCGAGATCATTTGCACGCTTTTGTACAAAAGGAATGTGCATGCTTTTGTACAAAAGCGATGCAACTTTAGAAAAATGCATATACTATTTTAGAAAAAATTGATAAATGTAAGAAAATTTTTTTAAGTAATACATTTTCTTTGAAAAGTTTTTGTAAATACCTAAATGCATGGAATAATTGGTACATACGAGGTGTGTTCAAAACGTATCGCGAGTTTTGAATTTTCGCTGGTTACGTATATTCGAATTTCGAATTTTTTGTGGCGTTATGTTGGTACTCATGTCTCTCACTTATGCCGACAAGCTCAGCCATTTTGAATGTTCAGTTAATTGTTGACAGCTGCTTTGCTTGCACGTGTTTTTGATCGTCTTCGATTTTTACCTATTCAAAAAAATGGATCAAAGAACCTGTATCAAATTTTGTGTGAAAAACGAAATTAAGTGCGCGGATGCATTCCGAATGTTGACTATGGCATACGGAGAAGCTACCTTGGACCGAAGCAACGTTTATCAGTGGTACAAAATGTTCTCAGAAGGCCGAGAAGATGTGCAAAGAAGAACAAAAATTGGCTTTTGCACCACGATAACGCCCCTGTTCACGCATCGTTGCTTGTGCGCGACTTTTTGGCCAAAAACAACACACTAATGATGCCGCAGCCACCGTATTCCCCAGATCTGGCCCCCTGTGACTTTTTCTTGTTCCCTAAACTGAAGAAGCCCATGAAAGGACGACGTTACGCTTCTCTTGACGAGATAAAGACGGCATCGAAGGAGGAGCTGAACAAGATACAAAAAAATGATTTTTTGAAGTGCTTCGAAGATTGGAAAAACCGTTGGCACAAGTGTATAATATCTCATGGGGAATACTTTGAAGGGGACAAAATAGATATTCATGAATAAATAAATAATTTTTGAAAAAACACAAAATTCACGATACTTTTTGAACACAAGTCGTACAATAATGCAGATTCTGAAAATGTATTATCTAAAATGTTAATTTCTGTATGCAGAAAATATTTGTTATTGTTTAGTAAAAAGTATCTCCCGTGGTCGAAATTCGACCAATTTAAATTAGTTTAACTTGTTAAATCCTCTGTTCATATTTTCCTCCAGCACTGTCTAGAGGCCGAAATGGTTGAAAAATATTTCTTACTGAAATTTAATATGAATAGTTGAGTTATTTAGGGCGGCATTCACAAAATTCGCTTCGGTAATTTGACAGCTAACCGAACAAAATAAGTCAATTAAACCCCGGTAATCGTCAATAGGAGATGGTGAAAAAGCCCCATAGGAATATTTGAAAGCCCACCATTAGTGCTACGACTCCTTTCAGATTTATTCAATATTTCAAAAGCTTACGTGTATTAAAAACCATTGGATTTGATGGGCATATACAAACAACATAGCTAAACTAATAATATATATAATAGTTACTTCAACTCAATGTGCTCAATGAGTGAAAATATGTCCACCGTTAGAATGGTATGTGTATACCTATCCCTGCAAAAACGATACGGGTAAAATGATTAGTCAATTTACCCAGAGCTTTGGTATTTACCGAAAGCTTTGGTATTTCCCCCATCACGTTTTAAACACCATCGGTAGACTTTTTGACTGTTTCTTTCCTCGAGCTCATGTGTGTGCGGTTTCACATCTCGCTCTTTCTCATTTATTTTTTGACCTAAGATAAACGTATGTACAGTGTGCGACAAAACTAAAGCACAAAAAGTCCATCTGCTAAACATGATTAAATAAAATTCTATGTTCATGTTTTAAATTTTTTATTGGTTTTTACTGCTAAAGGCCACATATTAGTTATTTGGAATATGAAACAGAAAACCCGTTTTCATGGTCCGTTAAAAAAAATTAATTATACTTTTCAGGCTAACTAGCAAATTTGTGCGACAAAACTAAAGCACGAAATGAAGGTAGGTCTTGTTTTTCTTCAAATGTGTTGTAAAAACCGCAAAATCGTGGTAAACGTGAGCCGCAATAACCATGCAGTTTTATTTTGAAACATTTCAAACAACGGTGCCCGTTCTTTTATTTAGCCGTTAAACGAGGGATGATGATCTGTAGAAGTCGAAAAGATTTGCTGATAATAATTATTTGGTGGTACTTCGCGAAAGAATTTTACTCAAATTTAATCAAAGGAAACCAGGAAATACTATTTCAAATTTTTTTACAGTTTTTATGGCCTTATTTAGCGTACTACAAATGTTTTCCCATTCAATTGGTTTCCTAAGCACTGCAGATAGAGTTGCTTATACACGAAAAACACCGAATAGTAACGATCGGGCATTCGTTCTTGGATCAAAAATATTTCTGCCTTAATCCACAAGAATTTTTAAGAAAGAATTTGTGATATCCAACCCATGCAGGACCATTTAAAGACGTGCTCTTCAAGACCGATTACTTCACTTCGGAGCGATGAAACCATTTTGATTTTAGATGAAGAGAAATAATGGTTCTCAAAATTCCACCTAAATTGGAATAGTACAGTACGACGAGGAATCTTATCATCATCAAATAAAAGTTTTATAAAGTATTTGGACGCTTTGAAGCTTGTTCCCAGGCCTAAAAAACAACGCTTACTTATTTAACTATATTTTTGATCGATGAAACATGGTTGAGGCAGTGTAGCGACGCTTCTCCGGTCATGGCGTGGGTTCAATTCATACGGTTGGTATTGGATCATTTAATGTACAAAGATATTCATGAAATCTTCGGCTTATATCTTTAGAGGGAAGGAATTTCATTAGGGTGGATCTATCAGAAAGATATTCTGCCGAAACGTATAGCGATTCGTCCAAATTGCAACAACAAATACTCTCTATTCGACAAGCTGTGCAGTCATGGATTATCATTTTTAAGATATTTTACTTGAATAATACACTCAATATCAACACGATGTTACCCTTCCATAAAGAGCCACAGATATTTGACGAAATAATGAAAAAAAAAACAACAGGTCTGTCCCATAGATATTTGATTGTGCTTTAGTTTTGTCGCTCCAATTTCTTAGTTCATCCGATACTTTGTACAAAATTTTTTGGATGAGCTGGTAAACTACGTTTATTTATTCAAATCTATAATACTAATATGTATTCTTCCTTAATTAAAAGGACTAAACGTTATAGAAAATGTACTTACGATTTTTTTGAGTAAAATGTTTTAAAGGGAATTTCAGTGCTTCAGTTTTATGGCACACTGTATAGATGTACTGCTCACACCGGTGTCACAGCTACTAGTCATTTGACTGGTATATAACACGTAAAATTACGGTATATTTTACCGACATGAATACCAATTGGAGTTTCAGACATTCGATTTATGCAGGGATGTTTATGGATGACGTTTTGGAAATTTTTGGGTGTTTAGTATACAGGCAGTGCTTTTTTGTAATCCATTTAGTGGGAGAAAATTACAATTTTAATTCAGCAATTCCGTTTCAACGACACGCTTTCCTACTTTAATTCTATTTTTTTTTTTTCAAATTTTGAATTATACGGCGGCCATGGATGCTTTTGAATCCCATTGTAAAATTGGAGTTTTATGACCAAATAAAATGTTGACTCCGTTTTTCCAAAAAAATTTACATTTTATTCTAAACACTTAAGTTTTTCAGGAATGTAGGATGCACCTAAATAACCGATCGAAAATAGTGGCCATGAATACCTTGGAATCTCATTTTTATTATAGAATGTTACAAAAAAGTAGAAGTTTGATTGCGTTTTAAAAAAAAAAATTTTATTTTGAATCAGATGAACAGGGGCGATGAATGCCTTTAAACCTCATTGTTATAATGGAGTTGTATAAAAAAAATAAAACTGTTATTGTGTTTTCCCTAAAAATTTTAATTTTGAACTACTTTTGTTTGCAATAAAACGTGCGAGATATGTTGAAAGCAAATTGGTATTTTTTTTTTTCAAGAATTTGGTACAGATCAACTCTCGCTCAAAATCAAATTAGACAGACGCGCCGACGCTGATGTATACTTTAACTCAATTTGCTTAATGAGTAAGAGAATGAAAATATTTCTACTGTTTGGAGATCAAATGAAAAATGAGTTGGACTCACCGACGCGTCGCCACTATTTTAACTCAATGAGCGAGAGAATGAAAATATTTTACCGTTACGAGTGTGTACACATATGTATACATATTTTTATGTCACAGGCGAATTCCGATTAAATCGATTAGTTTCTCTCATGATCCCATCGGCAGCTCTGTCGGAATAGCTGATAGACCCCATTGAATATAAATTTAGCGTTTATTTTGTAGTTCCTCAAATTTCTCAATATCAGCATGACAGCGGTTTCCATTTTGGTTTTTTTTTTTTTTGATATACAGACAATTAACAGTTTTCCCTTTAGATCTAGCTTTTTTGAAACCAATTTGGCTGGGAAAACTACAACTTCAGCATATGATGGTTTTCTATTTTTTTTTAACTATAATTTAGAGACATAAACACATTTCATATTGACTTTTAAGGAAGTTTCTTATCTTTACTAGTCACATTTAGTCAGCATCTGCTAGGGTTAGGTTTATGTGTCTGCCCTTTTACTAATTAAAATATATGAACCGTGAAATAGTTGATGTCTTCAGGAAATTTAACACGATTTTTAACCACTTAGTAAATATAATATTAAAGGAGCTACAATTTGGTTTTTTTTTTTATTTTATACATGCAACTCCGTCTCAACTTCAACACTGATAGAAATAACGTAATTTTCGAAATTATCTGTCGACGGAAGTGCTGATGACCTGAACCCCATATAAATGATGCTTTCTAAAAATATTGAAACCAAAGCGAAATTGTATAATTGGTTATAGCATTATATATATGACCTCAACTTATTATTTTACATGGGTGTGCATATACGAGGTATGTTCAAAAAGTATCGCGAATTTTGTGTTTTTTCAAAAATTATTTATTTATTCATGAATATCTATTTTGTCCCCTTCAAAGTAATCCCCATGAGATATTATACACTTGTGCCAACGGTTTTTCCAATCTTCGAAGCACTTCAAAAAATCATTTTTTTGTATCTTGTTCAGCTCCTCCTTCGATGCCGTCTTTATCTCGTCAAGAGAAGCGTAACGTCGTCCTTTTATGGGCCTCTTCAGTTTAGGGAACAAGAAAAAGTCACAGGTGGCCAGATCTGGGGAATACGGTGGCTGCGGCATCATTAGTGTGTTGTTTTTGGCCAAAAAGTTGCGCACAAGCAACGATGCGTGAGCAGGGGCGTTATCGTGGTGCAAAAGCCAATTTTTGTTCTTCCACAAATCCGAGCGTTTCTGGCGGATTGCTTCGCGCAAATTGCGCATAACTCGCAGGTAATATTCCTTATTGACTGTTCTTCCCTGTGGCAAGAACTCATGATGCACCACGCCCCTGCAATCGAAGAAAACTGTCGGCAAAACTTTCACATTCGACCGAACTTGGCGCGCTTTTTTCGGTCTTGGTTCGTGCGGCAGCTTCCATTGAGATGATTGAGCTTTGGTTTGCACGTCATAACCATAAACCCACGATTCGTCACCAGTTATAACCCTCTGGAGCAAATTTGGGTCGTCGCGGACAGAGTTTAACATCTCATTAGCAATCTTCATGCGATGCTGTTTTTGGTCACAATTGAGCAATTTTGGTACGAATTTCGGTAAAAATCGAAGACGATCCAAAACACGTGCAAGCAAAGCAGCTGTCAACAATTAACTGAACATTCAAAATGGCCGAGCTTGTCGACATAAGTGAGAGACATGAGTACCAACATAACGCCACAAAAAATTCGAAATTCGAATATACGTAACCACCGAAAATTCAAAATTCGCGATACTTTTTGAACACACCTCGTATGTTTACCCTAAGTCTTATGTTATTCAGAAAAGGTAAATTCTTAACAAAAAATACAAAAAACTACGTAAGTACTTATGTTACATATTTTGTTTGGTAAATTTTAGTAATTTTCTGCAAAAAATTGTGTTTAGAAAAATATTGCTTTAAAAACTTAAGTATTCATGAAACGAGCTCAAGGCCAAGAATAATAATTTTTCACTTTTTGAATTTTTTTTTATGAAAATTGTTATTGTTTTTGTTTTTTAATAATCATTTCTAATTAATTATTAAAAGTTTTTTAATTGAATAGATGAATGTATGGGTCGTAAATCAACAAAAATTGTTGGTATAAAAACACAATAACCAAACCGAGAACACGCGGTAAGGCAGTTCTGCTGATAAAACAGATCTGTCAAAAAATCCATCATGATCACACTACTAAATGGCGGAAGTGGTTCATGCATAATATGCATTGCATATGGTAAAGAAGAATAGAATTAGGAGTTTAGATGACATCAAAACCAGCGTACTGTTAGCTTAATGGTTAGTAATGCGTGCGAAAATTTCTCTGATGAAGCTTAACAGCTTCCGAAATGGATCTATAAGAAAAGATATGGCGGTTGTCTCTAAACATTTTTCCTACTCTATTCAATTTAAAAACTTTTAATAATTAATTAAAAATGATTATTAAAAAGTAAAAAATTATTATTCTTGGCCTTGAGCTCGTTTCATGAATATTTGAAAATGTACAGGCCGTAAATCAACAAAAATTGTTGGTTTAAAAACTTAATAAATTCAAAAGTCAGTGTAAAAAATTGCTTTAAAAACTTAATAAATTCAAATCAAGGTAAATTCAATTTATATAAAGAAAAATTAACTGTGCGGAACCTGTACTCGAACCATGGAACGCACGCGTCCTACCTGCGCTGTTCCTATTCGTACAAAAACGCCGTCAAATGCCATACCTAAGCGGTAGTATAACTTCAGAAAATATTTACACCGTTAGGAGTATACATACATATATCCATATGGCTTTTGTAACTGAATGAAACGTTCATTTTTAAGTTGTGCAAATTTCTCAATACAGGTGGAAGACAGTTGCCATTTTGGAAGTTGTTTCCTTAGGTATACAAGCAGTGTGCAAGTTTTTTCTTTAGATCTGGCTTTTTTGAAGTCCATTTATATACATACATATATAGGTCAACAGCCCTTAATAGCTGTTTGTTTAACCGTCTAAACGATTATAACCTTCCAACAAAGCGCGCCACCTGACTATCCTTTGCCAGTTGACGCCAATTAGAACGCCAAGGGTTCGCAGAGTTTTCTCCACTTGGTCTTTCCAACGGAGGGGGGGGGGGGGGGGGGGGCTCCCTCTTCCTCTGCTTCCATAGGTGCGTTCCAACAAGAATACCTTCCGGGCCGGAGCATCTTCCATTCGCATTACATGGCCAAGCCAATGTAGCCGCTGGGTTTTAATTCGTTGGACAATGTCGATGTCTGCGTAGAGCTTATCCAACTCATCATTAAATCTTCTTCGGTAAACACCGTCGGCATCGCGCAGGGGCCAATAAATCCTTCGAAGAACCTTTCTCTCGACTACTCCTAGGGTCGACTCATCTGCGGCTGTCATCGTCCATGCCTCTGCTCCATATTGCAGGATGTGTTGTAGTTCTGCGGCTGGTATAATTTTTTCCAGCATCAAACTAAAGAAATCGCACGATAGGGGGCCACCCTGTCTGAAATATCGTTTAGTTTCGAACGGCTCGGAGAGGCCGTATAAGTTTTGCTAAGAAACCAAATTCAGACATAGCGGCATATAAGCAGTTCCTTTTCGTGCTATCGAAAGCGGGTTTAAAACCAACAAAGGGGTGATGCGTGCCGATTCTCTTCTCGCGGGTTTTTTTCCAAGATTTGGCGCATAGTGAAAACCTGGTCGATGGTAGATTTACCAGGTCTGAAGCCGCAGTGATAAGGTCCAATCAGTTGGTCAACGGTGGGCCTCAGTCCTTCGCACAGTACGCTTGACAGGCCTTATATGCGATATTAAGCAGGCTGCCTCCACGATAATTGGAGCAGATTGTAGGATCTCCTTTATTGTGGATTGGGCAGAGGACACTTCGATTCCAATCGCCAGGCATGCATACTTCCGACCATATTCTGCATAGCAGCTGGTGCATGCACTTTACCAGCTCATCGCCGCCGTACTTGAATAGCTCAGCCGTCAGCGCCCGTATGTCGTTATGGTCGGGTGGGGGAACACTAATTCCATCATCTTCGGTTGTGGGGTCGGGTTCTTCTCTGTGTAGTTACTCGGTTTCTCCATTTAGGAGGGTAAAGAAGGGCTCCCTCCATAATCTAAGCCCCCTGTACATTGCTCACTAGGTCGCCATTTTCGTCCTTGCACGTGTTCGCTTCGGTCTTAAATTCTTCCGTCATTTGCCGGATGTTTTGGTAGAATTTTCGAGCGTTGTCCTTGCTGGCTAGTAGGTCACTCCTTTCTGCGTTTTTTTAATATTTATTAAAACTATCCACAAAATTGTAAGCTGTATAACGCGTCAAATCTAATATATTCTGTTAAGCTAAAAGTTGGAATCAATTTATGCAGGGGTCTAATACCTACTTCTATATTTTTTCCGAATTTGCCATAACCTATCACTATTTGTAATTACACTAATAATTAATAACTGCATCAATCAATACCATCCTATAATTCTATCCAAAAAAAAATGTTCATTCCTAATCAGATTTGATAAGAAAGTGTGGATAATCACATAATTTTTGTAAGTACAAACTCTTTGTACAAACATCCCTACAAACATCCCAACACAACATCTATATTTATACGAACATGTAATGAGATTCAAACTCTTGTTCTCAACATCCGTGTTCGCTGATTCTGATGAGCCCTTCCTCACGTGCCTCCTTCTGGGCACTACGCATCAGCTCCCTACTGAGGTTATTGTACAGAGTCCTTCCTGGCTCATGCGCCACCTTCTGGGCACTATGCATCAGCTCCTTACTGAGCTTGCATATAATAAACATATGTACGTATAGTACACTTATACCTGTTTGTAAACTACTATGTTAACAAAGTTAAATTAAATTTGGATGCTTTTTACTTTGTATACTTGTAATATTTATTTCTTCATTTTAATTCGTAACCTGTAACTAATTGGTTGTAACCTTTAGACATATACTTTACTTTATTATATTCTTCTTTACAGTACCCTCATGCTGTCTTTTTGTACACTTTCAAATTTAGTCTGTAAGAATTATTCAATTCGTAGACTATTCAATAAATAAATAAATATTTTGTGTATGTCAAGTCTGCAAACGAACTTTGGATGGATGAACGATACATGTGCAAACATTTAAGTTTCGCGAAAACGCAGTTGAATGTTCTGAATTTACAAAGCCAGCGAAAATGCAAATATTCCACATAACACCTTCATTCACCAAAGAACGTATAACTATAAGCAGGTTCAACAGCGAATGTTGTTGTTGTATTAGCGACTACTTAACCTGCCTAAAGTATCACCCTCATCCAACACTGTCATCAGGCTCTTCTAACGGAAGTCCCAGAAACCTCGCGGCTTCAACAGGGGTGGACCAGAGTGAAATTGCTGTTAGAAGAGTAGGCTCGGTTGAGCAGATGAACAGATGGTTACTATCGGAGGGAGACACGCCGCATGCCTGGGAGACATTTGGCATGTCAGGGTTCCGTCTGGATAGGTAAGAGTTTAGCCTGTTACAATATCCAGAACGAACAATATCCAGACCATGACTCTTGTCTCCCTGGGCAGTTCGCGTTCCTCGTCGGCAACAGGTGGAGCTTGTGCCTGTGGGACTGCATTCACCGGACGAGACCTGACAGAGGAGTTTACCGACTCCGTGTGGATGGGGCTGAGCATCTTCCATTCGCATTTTTTAAGTTTCAAGAACATAACTACTACTACCTTAGTGTTTAAAATTAAATTTTTAATAATAGGGTATCTAATCCTAGTTTAATATAAAAATTTAAAAGATTTTATATACATATAGATATATTTAAAACTGTGCACCATTGGATCAAACGGCGAGAAAATGTGATGCCGGATCTCGTCATAGTGCTTGCGGAGGTGACTCCTAATTCTCCTGGGAGGCGTATTTTCGTTGAGCAGCTTCCTGTTTGGATGCTGCGGTTTATAGCAGTTGAACAGGAATTGCCTGGTCAACATCTCGCAATGCTCTTTAACACCGAGCATTTTTGCATTACTGTGAAGTTGATGCTCAGGAGAAATAAGGAGGCACCCCGTGGCAGTTCTGAGTGCGGTGTTTTGGCAGGCCTGCAACCTCCTCCAGTGTGTATCTGCTAACCCGGGCGACCATATAAGCGTCGCGTAGCTCAGAACCGGCTGACCGATTGCCTTGTACGTTGCCAGTAACGTTTCTTTATCTTCCCCCCAAGTGCTGCCAGCTAGTGACTTGAGGATTTTGTTGCGGCTTTGTACTTTGGTGGCAATCGCGGATACATGAGCACCGTAGTTAAACATGTTATTAAACGTGACCCCTAAGATTTTTGGGTGTGTGACAGTCGGAAGCTTAATGCCGTCGACGTCTAATTCCATGTTAACCTGCGCTGTCCACGTCGTAAATAAGGTGGCCGAGGATTTGGTCGGTGACAGTGTCAGGTTTCGTGCAGCGAAAAAACCGAATAGGGATGGGGGGTAGGAGTTAATTCTTGAGCAGAGCTCGTCTACGGAGGGGCCAGTCGCCAGGATCGTGCAGGCATCGGCGTAGGAGACGATCGAGACACCTTCTGGTGGGGAAAGGAGCCTCGATATGTAATAATTAAACAAAAGCGGGGATAGGACACCACCCTGTGGTACCCCTTGTTTAATTATTCGTGGTTTTGCTCTTTCGCCTCTAAATTCAACCGATGACTGCCGACCACTCAGATAGTTGGCGGTCCAACGCTTTAGACAGGGGGGAATCTATGCTGATGTACGGCTAGTCGCAAGTCAGCGGTATAATAAGGGAGCAATACCGTCTCCAAGGTCTTCACTACTGGCGAGAGGAGTGATATCGGTCGATAAGACTCCGCATCGTTGGCCGGCTTGCCGGGCTTTAGTAGCGGCACCACCTTTGCCTGTTTCCACCTTTCTGGAATGAAAAAGGTGGTCATAGACAGATTGAATACAGTTGTTAGGTACCTTACTCCCTCTTCTCCGAGATGTTTTAGCATCAGCATGGATAACCGTCTGGGCCAATAGATTTGGAGTTTTTGGACCCCCGTATGGCCTCCCGAATCTCCGTGGTGGTGATGGCAATGGGCGCTTGGCTGTTTTTACGCTTGTGCGCTTCCCTGATGGCACGTCTGATTTCCTTGTCAACCGGAGGATGCAGTACAAATTGCCGGCAGAAAGCGCTCGCGCATCTCTTGGGTTCTACTGTACCTTATCACCGAAGGTGATGGATATTTTGTCGTTAGGTTTGGTCGGATTTGACAAGGGTTTAACAGTGGACCATAATTTGCCAACACCAGCAGAGAGGTTACAGGACCTTAGGTGCTCCTCCCATTTGGCGCGTTTGTGTTGATCAACCAGCCGTCTGATTTCCGCATTGAGGACATCAATTTGGGAGTCCGTAGGGTCCAAGCGTCGCACTTGGTCACGTTCATTAGCCAGGACCGCTGCCCCTGCGGGAAAATACGGGCGTATCTCCTTAATTCTACCTGACGGAATGTATTGATTAGAGGCTGAAGCTATGACCATGCGAAACGGGATGGGAAGAGCAGCGAAGGTGCTTTCAGTGAAGTTAAGAAAACCAATCCAATCAGCTTTACTGAAATTAGTGAAAGTGCGACTTTCAGAAGTAACAAAGTCATTGGGGCGATCGATTGAGAGGACTATCGGTAAATGATCCGATGCAAGAGTTAGCATTGGCCGCCATTCAACGCAGTTTATGAGACCCGCGCTGACAATTGTAAGGTCAGGCGAACTAGAACAATTTACCGCAACTCTCGTGGGGCATCCCCGTTCACAGTGCACAACGTCGAATCATCTATTTGTTCAGCCAATTCCTGTCCCCTACCATCAACCTGTAGGTTTGAGTGGCACAGATCGTGGTGTGCGTTGAAGTCTCCGAGGATTACACGATTATCGTCTCTGAGTAACGCACTGATGTCAGGGTGGTAATCCCTCGGACAGCAGGTGACAGGAGGTATATAAATGTTAACAATTTCTAGATCGACATCGCCTGACCGGACAACCATACCTTGACGTTCTAGGAAGTTGTCCCTAGGGTCGACGTAAGGCTCAAATAAACGATATTGCACAGATTGATGAGTGGTGAAGACAGGTCCGCCCCCAAGTCCTCTGTCGGTCACGCCGATGGATGTTGTAGCCCTCACAAGTCCGAAGATCTGATCGGGCGTTTAACTTTGTTTCTTGAATACCAGCAATCTTGATGTTTTGCCGCTTCATGAAATTCACTATTTCACCAACCTTGCCGGTTATACCGTTGCAGTTCAACTGTAGGACACGAAAGTGCGAAGGGGGAGAAATATGCACACTGGGCGTCAAGGACTGGTGCGTATGCTTCGGTGGAAGCAGGCTGGGTCGCGCACTGCGTCGCACTCTAGAAGACGAGGGATCCGAACCACCGGAAGGTGGCGAATCGGTTGACGTTGTAGGTTGCGTAGCTCGACAACATGGTATCAGTCCATAAGTTCCTGTTACCAAGTTGAGAACATATAAGCAGGTGACATAGGCCAAGGCAGGAGTTGCATTTGACTGATGTCGCAGGTGTATATGGTCTCAACCGACAAACAGTTCACATGGTGTAAGGGACCAGGAGCTGGTGGCTTTGGCTTACATTTGTGCTAGTGCTGGAAGAAGAAGGGGAAGTTGAAAGTGGAAGGGGGGTCGGCTGTCGCTCAGCATTGCTCACATCTAAAACAGAGGTGCTACGTAGAAAGTAGCTGTGAGCGGCTGTGAGGTGTTGGCGCCTGTAGGCGTGAGCGGCAGCGGGAGTAACACACTACTTGCTGGGCATTATTAGTACTGTTAGTCGTGGAGACTGTATCTGAAGCATGTGGCGGTGCGACACTGGATCGCCGTTGGCCACGAGACACCCTAGGGCGCGAACAGCAAGGGGCCACAAAAGTTTTGTAGAAACTAGGGGGCCTATATGTGGAGGGATTTAGCCCGGAGCACCTAGTTTTGTGCAACCATCTTTTACAGGAATTACATTGGATGGAGTGTGAGCGTTTGACGTAAATCTTCTTCCAGCAGACGCAGCAGATCCATTCTCTTGGACCCGGGTTGGATTCGACCCCAGCCCGGAGCAGGAGCTGCTCGGAGGATGACAATGTTAGGGGAAAAGGTGACAGGTCAGACAGGGTAGTGTCGACATAACAGCCCTTGGTATGATACGCACCCGTGGAGGACACTGAGAGGGTAAAAATCTAAAGTTTTATAAATGGAATACGCGATGTGGAGACGAAGCGGGCCACGTATGCAAACACCATACGGGGAAGAGCGCTTGCTGACTGTGGATACTGGTGCATCACATTCCATCATTCGGAGTGACTTGGTCATCGGGAAGATGAGACGATTGCAAAAACTAAGTTGTGGACAGTAACTGGTGAAAGCAAGCAAGTCCTGGGAGAGTAGACATGTAAGGTTGTGATTGGGAATGTGGCTACGTATCACAACTTCTTGGTAGCTAATATTGTCGACGAAGTCATCATTGACGTCGATTTCTTGGCTGAGAGACGCATTCACATCAACGTAAGGAACAGGGTTATGACTTACAACGGCCAAGAAGTTCCTCTGATCTTTGGACACAATAGTGGCTATACCACCAAGGGAGTGATCTTTGAAGATGAAGCAACGGGAGCCTCATAAAGCAGAGGTAGCTTCTCGACCAAAGGCTTTCAAGGACAGGTACCTCCTGAAGAAGATTCGGCAAGGCCAGGAGGAAGATCCAGATTGAGCACGTGTGTTGGAAGGACTAAAGGAGAACAAAGCACCAAGAAGAGGAGAGATGATTAGAGAGAGTCAAATCGCAAAAGCATATTGAGCACAATGGAGTAGCTTAAAGCTAACATCTGGTTGTTTTCATCGGATATGGGAAAGTGAAGATGGCCAAAATAATCGCAAGAATTCCATATGTCATCAAACCGTCGCATATTTGCCCAAATGGAAGGCACATGGGTATAAAGAAAACGCTGCAGGAGGTAAAACGGCTGTTCTATTGGATCGGTTGCAGACAAACTATGAGGGAATGGATTACTAAGTGTGCAAAGTGTGCTGAGGATAAAAGACAAATATCTGGTGGTCATGGTCCGAGGAAGCAACGCGGCTTAGTGGATAAAGTGAAACAGCGCACAGGGCATAAGAGAAAACCTGAAGAAATTAGTTGCAGGAATGTTTGCCGGGTACCACTGGGAATGAAAGTGAAGGCACAAATCCATGCGGGACTAAGAACGAACAAAATGGTTGGAATATGTGACAATGTAATGCACTGTGGGAATCTCTGCCGCGGAGGATTGATGTCGGAGTTTCAATCCATGGGGGAAATAAGGTTAAATTAAGCGTTTGGTTCGGGCAATGTGGCTTATTGGGACGATCAGACTTAGGTGGAGGGCAGTGTTGCGATTATTCTCAAGCATGTACCATCCCTAACTCAATAACACTCCCACCACTAGTTAAACACAACAGAGATGACGATGGCTTCTCTTATGCATGCAAACGTGTACCTAGGAAGAGGAAGAGAGATGGCGCGAATTTTTGCGCATACAAGGCAAAGAGGAGATGTCAATAAATAACACCGACCCTTGGAGAACACGAAGAGCGCACAACCAAGTTCTCGGTGCGTGGGGAAGCACCCTGTCGGAATATATAAGGCAGTGACCAAGCAAGGCAGGTGGATCAGTTTATTTTCAAGTGTTGTTCAGGAAACTACTGTAAAGTTACCAAACTCTTAAATTTGTATTGGGGGAAAAATTATGATTTTTCTAATTTTTTCTTGTATAAAGGTATCTGCATGGGCCATATCTTTCGGGTACTTTAGGAGTATGTTTTGACCATAAAAATTACCAAAAGTCTCACATAATCTTTAAATCGACTGAAAAAATTCTATTTTTTAAGTAGATGTGGTATTTCATACATGTGTCCAAAAAGCGTAAAGCTGTGCCAGTATGGCTACACTTGATGGTTAGGAGACTGAATTTGAGGAAGCATATGGAGTTACTCGCATAAACGAGCAAAAGTGACTCAATTTCACCAATAAAAGGCCTTTTACACGGTATGTTTTGCCAGATTTATGTGCCAGTTTTTTGTATGGACAGAGAATCAAACCATGTAAACACAAAAAAAAAAAGTCTACTGACAAATAAAATGTGCGAACATAAGAACTATTTTCTTCTGACTTTCATATAAAATCAGTTGTTATTTGACTTCTTTGAATTTATCAAAAATGAATTATTTAATTTAAAACATTGTTTAATTATACAAGGTTTGTCAGCCATTGACGTTTTTGACAGTTGGCGACTTGAAGCTCCCTTATTAAATGTCATCTGATTGGCATTCATCGACTGTGCTATTTCTTTACAAAAAATTTTGAAAATTTAACTAAAAACTCAAAATCTTAATACAAACGAAATCGCAGCAGCACTGGTTCTTGTTTTGCTTCTATTCTGATTATTTGCATTTTCTGATATCGTTGAATTTGGTAAGTTTGTTGGAAAACTATGAAAACTTAACAAAACTATAACAATTTAATTCTCTTACAGAATTTTGTAAACATACAAACAATTTCCCAACTGCAGTACATGCATATTATCGAACATAGAGGTTCTATACACACATATAAGTAAGTTTCCAATAAATATTAACTTAGCAATGTATTTATTATGTAAACATTAATTAATTGAACTTAATTTCCATTTTATAAAGACGTTAAGTAGCTACGCATACTTTTTTTATATTCCGGCCATACATCCTTGTGGCGTTAAGAAAGCAGCCAAACCCACAAAAACACGTAAGTTTAAATAACTTTTATACGAAACATCGGAAAATTTAGTATTTATATTTCTAGTTATACAGAATCATCCACTTTTTGAAGCGGATTGCCTATGAACACAGCGATTTTTAACTAAAAGTGCGACAAGTAAGTTTTCGTGTCGTTTTCACAATCTCCGGTTAACGCTAACCGGGGTTTGTTGATATAAATCGTTCGCTTAGCTAACAAGTTAACCGTCCGTTCCTTAGGGTCACTTTCATAAAAGCCTGTTAAGACTTATCGTTGGTTAAAATGGTTAACGATTACCGGCTTTTATGAAAGCGGCCTTTGGCCTATTTCACATAATATATAAAATTAAAGCAATATCACTACAAGTCCACACCTAGCTTCCTAGATGTTTTATATACACATATAAGTGAACAGCCGTTAATAGCTACTTGTTTAACCGTCGAAACGATTTTAACCTTCCAACAAAGGGCCACCTGACTATCCCTTGCCAGATGACGCCAATTAAAGACACCAAGCGATAGCAGATCGTTCTCCATTCGCACTACATGACCAAACCAACGTATCCGCTAGGTTTTAATTCGTTGGAAAATCTCGATGTCTGCGAAGAGCTCATTCAACTCATCATTTAATCTTCTACGGTAAACACCGTCGGCACCGAGTAGAGGTCCAAAAATCCTTCGAAGAACCTTTCTCGCGAATAAGTGGAGTAACCAGATAAGATGATAAATAAATAATTAGATTAGCAGACCAGTCAGACGTCCTGCCCAAAAATTGTACTCTCCTTCCTTTTTATCCTCCTGCCACTCCATATCCCTCCCTTCTTCTTCCATCTCGTTTTTTTCTTTTTCCTTACTATATTCCTATCCCTCTTCCTATAATTATTATTTGATTTTAAGCTTTTTCTAAAAATAATAAAAGCTTCGATCTCTCAAGATGGACCAAATTACTTGCGTAAAGCCACTAGACTTAATAAGTAGACTAAGCCTACTGGGGAAACCACGTTAAAAAAAGGGCGCCAAAAACTCTACCTCATGTGGTGTGGAAATGAGTTTATCGAAGGAATACCTGTGAAAATTCGCCTTTGAATTTAATCTGGTATAACTCAAGATATCTGACAAACTTGGACTTCACAGGACCAAGTTTTACAGGAAATAAAGTGGTTTAAAAATGGTGCCCGAAACACAAAATTTTTACTGGTTAGTTAAATTTTAAGACCACGTGCAATTCAAGACTCTTTATACGGCAATTAAGGCAATTTATTTCCTATAACTTAATATAGCTTGTGATTTAAAATTTCATATTTCTCGAAAATTTGTTTGAATTAAAAAACTACATTCCGGACTTTTCTACTTCTTTTATCCCAAAGGGGAACTATTATTTCCCTTTTTTGTACAATTCGTAAATGCAAAAATGCTAGGTGATAATTAGGGAGCTTCAAGTCTGATCTGTCAAAGACTGACAAACCTTTTATAATTCAACAATGCATTTAATCTTTGGAGCTAAAGCTAAACAAAGGCAATTGGCTTACAGCTCACTAAATAATTATTTTTGTGCTTTTATGAATACATATTTCTTTATAAATTTTCATTAAAATATCAAAATCTAACCAAATAGTTATTTGTCATATACAAACGAACTTCATTAGCCACGGCAATCGCGCCAAATCACACTCATTCCGTTTGTTTACATATTGGACAAATTTCACTCACTTCTGCATTTGCAGCTCTGCCACTTCTGGGTTAGGTTAGGTTACAGTGGCTGCTAGCAAATGAACTAGCACACATAGGCCCCGGAAGTCCCGTTGTGATACCACATGGATCTAAAGGTAGAAGCAATCCCCGTCGCCGCCAACTCCACACCCACAACGCCAACCAGCTGCCCCCATCAAACCTTGGGAAATCAATGTAATCGATTATACTTGCCACCAACGATTATACATGACACCAACGCGTTAACATTGACCTCTATAAGGCCGGCCGGAATAGCCGTCCAGCGCCAAGGGTACGGCGCTAGACGAAGACCCCAAAAAAAAAACCCCTACTCGAACTATTTTGTGGATTCCGCGAAACGCAGAATGTCCTTTGGCTTAATGATAATTCGCCGAGATGATGAAAAATACCGGACCCCAGATATTTTAACCTACTACCCCACAGCGCGGGGCATTCACATAGGAGATGCCTCACCGTTTCAGGCTCCTCCTCATCTCTACAGCTTCTGCGGAAGTCATTAGAGGGAATACCCAACCTTTCTGCATGCCTGCCTAGACCTATATGCCCCGTTATAAGCCCCATCAGTAGCGAGAGTTCCTCCATTCTGAGTTTGAGTAGGTCCTCCGACCTACTCGCTATGATCTCTGGCCACACCATCTTTGCATGTCTGCAAGTACTGATCTTGTCCCATCTATCACTTGCTTGTTGGAGGAACTTATGCCTCGTAAAGAGCTTACAAGTCGCGAGCGGCATGCCCAAACCCTTCCAGGACCGTGAAAGTGGAGCGGATGTGCCCCCTCTAGCAAGCTCATCTGCCGTCTCGTTACCCGGTATGTCACAGTGTCCAGGCACCCATACCAGGTGAATCGAGAGCTGCTCAGCCATCTCGTTAAGAGATTTGCGGCAGCCAGTCCTGGAATTGCATGTATATGCCCCCAGCGCCCTGAGAGCTGCTTGGCTATCAGAGAAGATATAAACATCACCATTATTGATGTCTACTGTCTTCAGAAATTCTACAGCTTCCTGTATAGCAGCCACTTCCGCCTGAAAGACACTACAGTGGTCAGGCAATCTAAAACTAAGATTAAGACTCAGCTGGGGAGCGTACACCCCTCCTCCAACCTTGTCATCAAGTTTCGAGCTGTCTATGTATACGAGGTGAGTTCAAAAAGTATCGCGAATTTTGTGTTTTTTCAAAAATTATTTATTTATTCATGAATATCTATTTTGTCTCCTTCAAAGTAATCCCCATGAGATATTATACGCTTGTGCCAACGGTTTTTCCAATCTTCGAAGCACTTCAAAAAATAATTTTTTTGTATCTTGTTCAGCTCCTCCTTCGATGCCGTCTTTATCTCGTCAAGAGAAGCGTAACGTCGTCCTTTCATGGGCCTCTTCAGTTTAGGGAACAAGAAAAAGTCACAGGGGGCCAGATCTGGGGAATACGGTGGCTGCGGCATCATTAGTGTGTTGTTTTTGGCCAAAAAGTCGCGCACAAGCAACAATGCGTGAGCAGGAGCGTTATCGTGATGCAAAAGCCAATTTTTGTTCTTCTTTGCACATCTTCTCGGCCTTCTAAGAACATTTTGTACCACCGATAAACGTTGCTTCGGTCCAAGGTAGCTTCTCCGTATGCCACAGTCAACATTCGGAATGCATCCGCGCACTTAATTTCGTTTTTCACACAAAATTTGATACAGGTTCTTTGATCCATTTTTTTGAATAGGTAAAAATCGAAGACGATCCAAAACACGTGCAAGCAAAGCAGCTGTCAACAATTAACTGAACATTCAAAATGGCCGAGCTTGTCGGCATAAGTGAGAGACATGAGTACCAACATAACGCCACAAAAAATTCGAAATTCGAATATACGTAACCAGCGAAAATTCAAAATTCGCGATACGTTTTGAACACACCTCGTATATGGATTGAACCGTTGTCTTGGGGAGGTACAGTGTCCCAATATTCTCGTTCCGGAATTGTGATTTGAAATTTCTTCTCGAAACAGTACTTCGGAGTACAGTAGTCCGAACTGTACGCGGGGAGATTATTAAGGATGGATGAGTGACCTTCACAACGGGACCTCCACCATGGTAGACACCTCAGTCGCAAAGCGGAGCATGCCGCAAAAAGTTTACCGCATAAGTCAATCGGTAGAATGTTCAGAATAGCATTCAGTGCGTCTGCCGCTGTTGTGCGAAGCGCCCCGCTAACACATATAAGCGCACTTCTCTGTACTCTCTGAGCCCTTATCCAGACCCGTCCACCAGACAAGGACTCCAGGACAGTTCACATGGTGTAAGGGACCAGGAGCTGGTGGCTTTGGCTTACATTTGTGCTAGTGCTGGAAGAAGAAGGGGAAGTTGAAAGTGGAAGGGGGTCGGCTGTCGCTCAGCATTGCTCACATCTAAAACAGAGGTGCTACGTAGAAAGTAGCTGTGAGCGGCTGTGAGGTGTTGGCGCCTGTAGGCGTGAGCGGCAGCGGGAGTAACACACTACTTGCTGGGCATTATTAGTACTGTTAGTCGTGGAGACTGTATCTGAAGCATGTGGCGGTGCGACACTGGATCGCCGTTGGCCACGAGACACCCTAGGGCGTGAACAGCAAGGGGCCACAAAAGTTTTGTAGAAACTAGGGGGCCTATATGTGGAGGGGTTTAGCCCGGAGCACCTAGTTTTGTGCAACCATCTTTTACAGGAATTACATTGGATGGAGTGTGAGCGTTTGACGTAAATCGTCTTCCAGCAGACGCAGCAGATCCATTCTCTTGGACCCGGGTTGGATTCGACCCCAGCCCGGAGCAGGAGCTGCTCGGAGGATGACAATGTTAGGGGAAAAGGTGACAGGTCAGACAGGGTAGTGTCGACATAACAGCCCTTGGTATGATACGCACCCGGCGGACGCATCCAGTGGAGGACACTGAGAGGGTAAAAATCTAAAGTTTTATAAATGGAATACGCGATGTGGAGACGAAGCGGGCCACGTATGCAAACACCATACGGGGAAGAGCGCTTGCTGACTGTGGATACTGGTGCATCACATTCCATCATTCGGAGTGACTTGGTCATCGGGAAGATGAGACGATTGCAAAAACTAAGTTGTGGACAGTAACTGGTGAAAGTAAGCAAGTCCTGGGAGAGTAGACATGTAAGGTTGTGATTGGGAATGTGGCTACGTATCACAACTTCTTGGTAGCTAATATTGTCGACGAAGTCATCATTGACGTCGATTTCTTGGCTGAGAGAGGCATTCACATCAACGTAAGGAACAGGGTTATGACTTACAACGGCCAAGAAGTTCCTCTGATTATTGGACACAATAGTGGCTATACCACCAAGGGAGTGATCTTTGAAGATGAAGCAACGGGAGCCTCATAAAGCAGAGGTAGCTTCTCGACCAAAGGCTTTCAAGGACAGGTACCTCCTGAAGAAGATTCGGCAAGGCCAGGAGGAAGATCCAGATTGAGCACGTGTGTTGGAAGGACTAAAGGAGAACAAAGCACCAAGAAGAGGAGAGATGATTAGAGAGAGTCGAATCGCAAAAGCATATTGAGCACAATGGAGTAGCTTAAAGCTAACATCTGGTTGTTTGCATCGGATATGGGAAAGTGAAGATGGCCAAAATAATCGCAAGAATTCCAGATGTCATCAAACCGTCGCATATTTGCCCAGATGGAAGGCACATGGGTATAAAGAAAACGCTGCAGGAGGTAAAACGGCTGTTCTATTGGATCGGTTGCAGACAAACTATGAGGGAATGGATTACTAAGTGTGCTGAGGATAAAAGACAAATATCTGGTGGTCATGGTCCGAGGAAGCAACGCGGCTTAGTGGATAAAGTGAAACAGCGCACAGGGCATAAGAGAAAACCTGAAGAAATTAGTTGCAGGAATGTTTGCCGGGTACCACTGGGAACGAAAGTGAAGGCACAAATCCATGCGGGACTAAGAACGAACAAAATGGTTGGAATATGTGACAATGTAATGCACTGTGGGAATCTCTGCCGCAGAGGATTGATGTCGGAGTTTCAATCCATGGGGGAAATAAGGTTAAATTAAGCGTTTGGTTGGGGCAATGTGGCTGATTGGGACGATCAGACTTAGGTGGAGGGCAGTGTTGCGATTATTCTCAAGCATGTACCATCCCTAACTCAATAACACTCCCACCACTAGTTAAACACAACAGAGATGACGATGGCTTCTCTTATGCATGCAAACGTGTACCTAGGAAGAGGAAGAGAGATGGCGCGAATGTTTGCGCATACAAGGCAAAGAGGAGATGTCAATAAATAACACCGACCCTTGGAGAACACGAAGAGCGCACAACCAAGTTCTCGGTGCGTGGGGAAGCACCCTGTCGGAATATATAAGGCAGTGACCAAGCAAGGCAGGTGGATCAGTTTATTTTCAAGTGTTGTTCAGGAAACTACTGTAAAGTTACCAAACTCTTAAATTTGTATTGGGGGAAAAATTATGATTTTTCTAATTTTTTCTTGTATAAAGGTATCTGCATGGGCCATATCTTTCGGGTACTTTAGGAGTATGTTTTGACCATAAAAATTACCAAAAGTCTCACATAATCTTTAAATCGACTGAAAAAATTATATTTTTTAAGTAGATGTGGCATTTCATACATGTGTCCAAAAAGCGTAAAGCTGTGCCAGTATGGCTACACTTGATGGTTAGGAGACTGAATTTGAGGAAGCATATGGAGTTACTCGCATAAACGAGCAAAAGTGACTCAATTTCACCAATAAAAGGCCTTTTACACGGTATGTTTTGCCAGATTTATGTGCCAGTTTTTTGTATGGACAGAGAATCAAACCATGTAAACACAAGAAAAAAAATTCTACTGATAAATAAAATGTGCGAACATAAGAACTATTTTCTTCTGACTTACATATAAAATCAGTTGTTATTTGACTTCTTTGAATTTATCAAAAATGAATTATTTAATTTAAAACATTGTTTAATTATACAAGGTTTGTCAGCCATTGACGTTTTTGACAGTTGGCGACTTGAAGTTCCCTTATTAAATGTCATCTGATTGGCATTCATCGACTGTGCTGTTTCTTTACAAAAAATTTTGAAAATTTAACTAAAAACTCAAAATCTTAATACAAACGAAATCGCAGCAGCACTGGTTCTTGTTTTGCTTCTATTCTGATTATTTGCATTTTCTGATATCGTTGAATTTGGTAAGTTTGTTGGAAAACTATGAAAACTTAACAAAACTATAACAATTTAATTCTCTTACACAATTTTGTAAACATACAAACAATTTCCCAACTGCAGTACATGCATATTATCGAACATAGAGGTTCTATACACACATATAAGTAAGTTTCCAATAAATATTAACTTAGCAATGTATTTATTATGTAAACATTAATTAATTGAACTTAATTTCCATTTTATAAAGACGTTAAGTAGCTACGCATACTTTTTTTATATTCCGGCCATACATCCTTGTGGCGTTAAGAAAGCAGCCAAACCCACAAAAACACGTAAGTTTAAATAACTTTTATACGAAACATCGGAAAATTTAGTATTTATATTTCTAGTTATACAGAATCATCCACTTTTTGAAGCGGATTGCCTATGAACACAGCGATTTTTAACTAAAAGTGCGACAAGTAAGTTTTCGTGTCGTTTTCACAATCTCCGGTTAACGCTAACCGGGGTTTGTTGATATAAATCGTTCGCTTAGCTAACAAGTTAACCGTCCGTTCCTTAGGGTCACTTTCATAAAAGCCTGTTAAGACTTATCGTTGGTTAAAATGGTTAACGATTACCGGCTTTTATGAAAGCGGTCTTTGGCCTATTTCACATAATATATAAAATTAAAGCAATATCACTACAAGTCCACACCTAGCTTCCTAGATGTTTTATATACACATATAAGTGAACAGCCGTTAATAGCTACTTGTTTAACCGTCGAAACGATTTTAACCTTCCAACAAAGGGCCACCTGACTATCCCTTGCCAGATGACGCCAATTAAAGACACCAAGCGATAGCATATCGTTCTCCATTCGCACTACATGACCAAACCAACGTATCCGCTAGGTTTTAATTCGTTGGAAAATCTCGATGTCTGCGAAGAGCTCATTCAACTCATCATTTAATCTTCTACGGTAAACACCGTCGGCACCGAGTAGAGGTCCAAAAATCCTTCGAAGAACCTTTCTCGCGAATAAGTGGAGTAACCAGATAAGATGATAAATAAATAATTAGATTAGCAGACCAGTCAGACGTCCTGCCCAAAAATTGTACTCTCCTTCCTTTTTATCCTCCTGCCACTCCATATCCCTCCCTTCTTCTTCCATCTCGTTTTTTTATTTTTCCTTACTATATTCCTATCCCTCTTCCTATAATTATTATTTGATTTTAAGCTTTTTCTAAAAATAATAAAAGCTTCGATCTCTCAAGATGGACCAAATTACTTGCGTAAAGCCACTAGACTTAATAAGTGGACTAAGCCTACTGGGGAAACCACGTTAAAAAAGGGCGCCAAATACTCTACCTCAGGTGGTGTGGAAATGAGTTTATCGAAAGAATACCTGTGAAAATTCGCCTTTGAATTTAATCTGGTATAACTCAAGATATTTGACAAACTTGGACTTCACAGGACCAAGTTTTACAGGAAATAAAGTGGTTTAAAAATGGTGCCCGAAACACAAAATTTTTACTGGTTAGTTAAATTTTAAGACCACGTGCAATTCAAGATTCTTTATACGGCAATTAAGGCAATTTATTTCCTATAACCTAATATAGCTTGTGATTTAAAATTTCATATTTCTCGAAAATTTGTTTGAATTAAAAAACTACATTCCGGACTTTTCTACTTCTTTTATCCCAAAGGGGAACTATTTTTTCCCTTTTTTGTACAATTCGTAAATGCAAATATGCTAGGTGATAATTAGGGAGCTTCAAGTCTGATCTGTCAAAGACTGACAAACCTTTTATAATTCAACAATGCATTTAATCTTTGGAGCTAAAGCTAAACAAAGGCAATTGGCTTACAGCTCACTAAATAATTATTTTTGTGCTTTTATGAATACATATTTCTTTTTAAATTTTCATTAAAATATCAAAATCTAACCAAATAGTTATTTGTCATATACAAACGAACTTCATTAGCCACGGCAATCGCGCCAAATCACACTCATTCCGTTTGTTTACATATTGGACAAATTTCACTCACTTCTGCATTTGCAGCTCTGCCACTTCTGGGTTAGGTTAGGTTACAGTGGCTGCTAGCAAATGAACTAGCACACATAGGCCCCGGAAGTCCCGTTGTGATACCACATGGATCTAAAGGTAGAAGCTATCCCCGTCGCCGCCAACTCCACACCCACAACGCCAACCAGCTGCCCCCATCAAACCTTGGGAAATCAATGTAATCGATTATACTTGCCACCAACGATTATACATGACACCAACGCGTTAACATTGACCTCTATAAGGCCGGCCGGAATAGCCGTCCAGCGCCAAGGGTACGGCGCTAGACGAAGACCCCAAAAAAAAAACCCCTACTCGAACCATTTTGTGGATTCCGCGAAACGCAGAATGTCCTTTGGCTTAATGATAATTCGCCGAGATGATGAAAAATACCGGACCCCAGATATTTTAACCTACTACCCCACAGCGCGGGGCATTCACATAGGAGATGCCTCACCGTTTCAGGCTCCTCCTCATCTCTACAGCTTCTGCGGAAGTCATTAGAGGGAATACCCAACCTTTCTGCATGCCTGCCTAGACCTATATGCCCCGTTATAAGCCCCATCAGTAGCGAGAGTTCCTCCATTCTGAGTTTGAGTAGGTCCTCCGACCTACTCGCTATGATCTCTGGCCACACCATCTTTGCATGACTGCAAGTACTGATCTTGTCCCATCTATCACTTGCTTGTTGGAGGAACTTATGCCTCGTAAAGAGCTTACAAGTCGCGAGCGGCATGCCCAAACCCTTCCAGGACCGTGAAAGTGGAGCGGATGTGCCCCCTCTAGCAAGCTCATCTGCCGTCTCGTTACCCGGTATGTCACAGTGTCCAGGCACCCATACCAGGTGAATCGAGAGCTGCTCAGCCATCTCGTTAAGAGATTTGCGGCAGCCAGTCCTGGAATTGCATGTATATGCCCCCAGCGCCCTGAGAGCTGCTTGGCTATCAGAGAAGATATAAACATCACCATTATTGATGTCTACTGTCTTCAGAAATTCTGCAGCTTCCTGTATAGCAGCCACTTCCGCCTGAAAGACACTACAGTAGTCAGGCAATCTAAAACTAAGATTAAGATTTAGCTGGGGAGCGTACACCCCTCCTCCAACCTTGTCATCAAGTTTCGAGCTGTCTATGTATACGAGGTGAGTTCAAAAAGTATCGCGAATTTTGTGTTTTTTCAAAAATTATTTATTTATTCATGAATATCTATTTTGTCCCCTTCAAAGTAATCCCCATGAGATATTATACACTTGTGCCAACGGTTTTTCCAATCTTCGAAGCACTTCAAAAAATAATTTTTTTGTATCTTGTTCAGCTCCTCCTTCGATGCCGTCTTTATCTCGTCAAGAGAAGCGTAACGTCGTCCTTTCATGGGCCTCTTCAGTTTAGGGAACAAGAAAAAGGCACAGGGGGCCAGATCTGGGGAATACGGTGGCTGCGGCATCATTAGTGTGTTGTTTTTGGCCAAAAAGTCGCGCACAAGCAACAATGCGTGAGCAGGAGCGTTATCGTGATGCAAAAGCCAATTTTGTTCTTCTTTGCACACCTTCTCGGCCTTCTGAGACCATTTTGTACCACCGATAAACGTTGCTTCGGTCCAAGGTAGCTTCTCCGTATGCCACAGTCAACATTCGGAATGCATCCGCGCACTTAATTTCGTTTTTCACACAAAATTTGATACAGGTTCTTTGATCCATTTTTTTGAATAGGTAAAAATCGAAGACGATCCAAAACACGTGCAAGCAAAGCAGCTGTCAACAATTAACTGAACATTCAAAATGGCCGAGCTTGTCGGCATAAGTGAGAGACATGAGTACCAACATAACGCCACAAAAAATTCGAAATTCGAATATACGTAACCAGCGAAAATTCAAAATTCGCGATACGTTTTGAACACACCTCGTATATGGATTGAACCGTTGTCTTGGGGAGGTACAGTGTCCCAATATTCTCGTTCCGGAATTGTGATTTGAAATTTCTTCTCGAAACAGTACTTCGGAGTACAGTAGTCCGAACTGTACGCGGGGAGATTATTAAGGATGGATGAGTGACCTTCACAACGGGACCTCCATCATAGTAGACACCTCAGTCGCAAAGCGGAGCATGCCGCAAAAAGTTTACCGCATAAGTCAATCGGTAGAATGTTCAGAATAGCATTCAGTGCGTCTGCCGCTGTTGTGCGAAGCGCCCCGCTAACACATATAAGCGCACTTCTCTGTACTCTCTGAGCCCTTATCCAGACCCGTCCACCAGACAAGGACTCCAGGACAGTTCACATGGTGTAAGGGACCAGGAGCTGGTGGCTTTGGCTTACATTTGTGCTAGTGCTGGAAGAAGAAGGGGAAGTTGAAAGTGGAAGGGGGGTCGGCTGTCGCTCAGCATTGGTCACATCTAAAACAGAGGTGCTACGTAGAAAGTAGCTGTGAGCGGCTGTGAGGTGTTGGCGCCTGTAGGCGTGAGCGGCAGCGGGAGTAACACACTACTTGCTGGGCATTATTAGTACTGTTAGTCGTGGAGACTGTATCTGAAGCATGTGGCGGTGCGACACTGGATCGCCGTTGGCCACGAGACACCCTAGGGCGTGAACAGCAAGGGGCCACAAAAGTTTTGTAGAAACTAGGGGGCCTATATGTGGAGGGATTTAGCCCGGAGCACCTAGTTTTGTGCAACCATATTTTACAGGAATTACATTGGATGGAGTGTGAGCGTTTGACGTAAATCTTCTTCCAGCAGACGCAGCAGATCCATTCTCTTGGACCCGGGTTGGATTCGACCCCAGCCCGGAGCAGGAGCTGCTCGGAGGATGACAATGTTAGGGGAAAAGGTGACAGGTCAGACAGGGTAGTGTCGACATAACAGCCCTTGGTATGATACGCACCCGGCGGACGCACCCGTGGAGGACCCTGAGAGGGTAAAAATCTAAAGTTTTATAAATGGAATACGCGATGTGGAGACGAAGCGGGCCACGTATGCAAACACCATACGGGGAAGAGCGCTTGCTGACTGTGGATACTGGTGCATCACATTCCATCATTCGGAGTGACTTGGTCATCGGGAAGATGAGACGATTGCAAAAACTAAGTTGTGGACAGTAACTGGTGAAAGCAAGCAAGTCCTGGGAGAGTAGACATGTAAGGTTGTGATTGGGAATGTGGCTACGTATCACAACTTCTTGGTAGCTAATATTGTCGACGAAGTCATCATTGACGTCGATTTCTTGGCTGAGAGAGGCATTCACATCAACGTAAGGAACAGGGTTATGACTTACAACGGCCAAGAAGTTCCTCTGATCTTTGGACACAATAGTGGCTATACCACCAAGGGAGTGATCTTTGAAGATGAAGCAACGGGAGCCTCATAAAGCAGAGGTAGCTTCTCGACCAAAGGCTTTCAAGGACAGGTACCTCCTGAAGAAGATTCGGCAAGGCCAGGAGGAAGATCCAGATTGAGCACGTGTGTTGGAAGGACTAAAGGAGAACAAAGCACCAAGAAGAGGAGAGATGATTAGAGAGAGTCGAATCGCAAAAGCATATTGAGCACAATGGAGTAGCTTAAAGCTAACATCTGGTTGTTTGCATCGGATATGGGAAAGTGAAGATGGCCAAAATAATCGCAAGAATTCCATATGTCATCAAACCGTCGCATATTTGCCCAGATGGAAGGCACATGGGTATAAAGAAAACGCTGCAGGAGGTAAAACGGCTGTTCTATTGGATCGGTTGCAGACAAACTATGAGGGAATGGATTACTAAGTGTGCAAAGTGTGCTGAGGATAAAAGACAAATATCTGGTGGTCATGGTTCGAGGAAGCAACGCGGCTTAGTGGATAAAGTGAAACAGCGCACAGGGCATAAGAGAAAACCTGAAGAAATTAGTTGCAGGAATGTTTGCCGGGTACCACTGGGAATGAAAGTGAAGGCACAAATCCATGCGGGACTAAGAACGAACAAAATGGTTGGAATATGTGACAATGTAATGCACTGTGGGAATCTCTGCCGCGGAGGATTGATGTCGGAGTTTCAATCCATGGGGGAAATAAGGTTAAATTAAGCGTTTGGTTCGGGCAATGTGGCTGATTGGGACGATCAGACTTAGGTGGAGGGCAGTGTTGCGATTATTCTCAAGCATGTACCATCCCTAACTCAATAACACTCCCACCACTAGTTAAACACAACAGAGATGACGATGGCTTCTCTTATGCATGCAAACGTGTACCTAGGAAGAGGAAGAGAGATGGCGCGAATGTTTGCGCATACAAGGCAAAGAGGAGATGTCAATAACACCGACCCTTGGAGAACACGAAGAGCGCACAACCAAGTTCTCGGTGCGTGGGGAAGCACCCTGTCGTAATATATAAGGCAGTGACCAAGCAGGGCAGGTGGATCAGTTTATTTTCAAGTGTTGTTCAGGAAACTACTGTAAAGTTACCAAACTCTTAAATTTGTATTGGGGGAAAAATTATGATTTTTCTAATTTTTTCTTGTATAAAGGTATCTGCATGGGCCATATCTTTCGGGTACTTTAGGAGTATGTTTTGACCATAAAAATTACCAAAAGTCTCACATAATCTTTAAATCGACTGAAAAAATTATATTTTTTAAGTAGATGTGGCATTTCATACATGTGTCCAAAAAGCGTAAAGCTGTGCCAGTATGGCTACACTTGATGGTTAGGAGACTGAATTTGAGGAAGCATATGGAGTTACTCGCATAAACGAGCAAAAGTGACTCAATTTCACCAATAAAAGGCCTTTTACACGGTATGTTTTGCCAGATTTATGTGCCAGTTTTTTGTATGGACAGAGAATCAAACCATGTAAACACAAAAAAAAAGTCTACTGACAAATAAAATGTGCGAACATAAGAACTATTTTCTTCTGACTTACATATAAAATCAGTTGTTATTTGACTTCTTTGAATTTATCAAAAATGAATTATTTAATTTAAAACATTGTTTAATTATACAAGGTTTGTCAGCCATTGACGTTTTTGCCGGTTGGCGACTTGAAGCTCCCTTATTAAATGTCATCTGATTGGCATTCATCGACTGTGCTGTTTCTTTACAAAAAATTTTGAAAATTTAACTAAAAACTCAAAATCTTAATACAAACGAAATCGCAGCAGCACTGGTTCTTGTTTTGCTTCTATTCTGATTATTTGCATTTTCTGATATCGTTGAATTTGGTAAGTTTGTTGGAAAACTATGAAAACTTAACAAAACTATAACAATTTAATTCTCTTACACAATTTTGTAAACATACAAACAATTTCCCAACTGCAGTACATGCATATTATCGAACATAGAGGTTCTATACACACATATAAGTAAGTTTCCAATAAATATTAACTTAGCAATGTATTTATTATGTAAACATTAATTAATTGAACTTAATTTCCATTTTATAAAGACGTTAAGTAGCTACGCATACTTTTTTTATATTCCGGCCATACATCCTTGTGGCGTTAAGAAAGCAGCCAAACCCACAAAAACACGTAAGTTTAAATAACTTTTATACGAAACATCGGAAAATTTAGTATTTATATTTCTAGTTATACAGAATCATCCACTTTTTGAAGCGGATTGCCTATGAACACAGCGATTTTTAACTAAAAGTGCGACAAGTAAGTTTTCGTGTCGTTTTCACAATCTCCGGTTAACGCTAACCGGGGTTTGTTGATATAAATCGTTCGCTTAGCTAACAAGTTAACCGTCCGTTCCTTAGGGTCACTTTCATAAAAGCCTGTTAAGACTTATCGTTGGTTAAAATGGTTAACGATTACCGGCTTTTATGAAAGCGGCCTTTGGCCTATTTCACATAATATATAAAATTAAAGCAATATCACTACAAGTCCACACCTAGCTTCCTAGATGTTTTATATACACATATAAGTGAACAGCCGTTAATAGCTACTTGTTTAACCGTCGAAACGATTTTAACCTTCCAACAAAGGGCCACCTGACTATCCCTTGCCAGATGACGCCAATTAAAGACACCAAGCGATAGCATATCGTTCTCCATTCGCACTACATGACCAAACCAACGTATCCGCTAGGTTTTAATTCGTTGGAAAATCTCGATGTCTGCGAAGAGCTCATTCAACTCATCATTTAATCTTCTACGGTAAACACCGTCGGCACCGAGTAGAGGTCCAAAAATCCTTCGAAGAACCTTTCTCGCGAATAAGTGGAGTAACCAGATAAGATGATAAATAAATAATTAGATTAGCAGACCAGTCAGACGTCCTGCCCAAAAATTGTACTCTCCTTCCTTTTTATCCTCCTGCCACTCCATATCCCTCCCTTCTTCTTCCATCTCGTTTTTTTATTTTTCCTTACTATATTCCTATCCCTCTTCCTATAATTATTATTTGATTTTAAGCTTTTTCTAAAAATAATAAAAGCTTCGATCTCTCAAGATGGGCCAAATTACTTGCGTAAAGCCACTAGACTTAATAAGTGGACTAAGTCTACTGGGGAAACCACGTTAAAAAAAGGGCGCCAAAAACTCTACCTCAGGTGGTGTGGAAATGAGTTTATCGAAAGAATACCTGTGAAAATTCGCCTTTGAATTTAATCTGGTATAACTCAAGATATTTGACAAACTTGGACTTCACAGGACCAAGTTTTACAGGAAATAAAGTGGTTTAAAAATGGTGCCCGAAACACAAAATTTTTACTGGTTAGTTAAATTTTAAGACCACGTGCAATTCAAGATTCTTTATACGGCAATTAAGGCAATTTATTTCCTATAACCTAATATAGCTTGTGATTTAAAATTTCATATTTCTCGAAAATTTGTTTGAATTAAAAAACTACATTCCGGACTTTTCTACTTCTTTTATCCCAAAGGGGAACTATTATTTCCCTTTTTTGTACAATTCGTAAATGCAAATATGCTAGGTGATAATTAGGGAGCTTCAAGTCTGATCTGTCAAAGACTGACAAACCTTTTATAATTCAACAATGCATTTAAACTTTGGAGCTATATAATTATTTTTGTGCTTTTATGAATACATATTTCTTTTTAAATTTTCATTAAAATATCAAAATCTAACCAAATAGTTATTTGTCATATACAAACGAACTTCATTAGCCACGGCAATCGCGCCAAATCACACTCATTCCGTTTGTTTACATATTGGACAAATTTCACTCACTTCTGCATTTGCAGCTCTGCCACTTCTGGGTTAGGTTAGGTTACAGTGGCTGCTAGCAAATGAACTAGCACACATAGGCCCCGGAAGTCCCGTTGTGATACCACATGGATCTAAAGGTAGAAGCTATCCCCGTCGCCGCCAACTCCACACCCACAACGCCAACCAGCTGCCCCCATCAAACCTTGGGAAATCAATGTAATCGATTATACTTGCCACCAACGATTATACATGACACCAACGCGTTAACATTGACCTCTATAAGGCCGGCCGGAATAGCCGTCCAGCGCCAAGGGTACGGCGCTAGACGAAGACCCCAAAAAAAAACCCCTACTCGAACCATTTTGTGGATTCCGCGAAACGCAGAGTGTCGTTTGGCTTAATGATAATTCGCCGAGATGATGAAAAATACCGGACCCCAGATATTTTAACCTACTACCCCACAGCGCGGGGCATTCACATAGGAGATGCCTCACCGTTTCAGGCTCCTCCTCATCTCTACAGCTTCTGCGGAAGTCATTAGAGGGAATACCCAACCTTTCTGCATGCCTGCCTAGACCTATATGCCCCGTTATAAGCCCCATCAGTAGCGAGAGTTCCTCCATTCTGAGTTTGAGTAGGTCCTCCGACCTACTCGCTATGATCTCTGGCCACACCATCTTTGCATGACTGCAAGTACTGATCTTGTCCCATCTATCACTTGCTTGTTGGAGGAACTTATGCCTCGTAAAGAGCTTACAAGTCGCGAGCGGCATGCCCAAACCCTTCCAGGACCGTGAAAGTGGAGCGGATGTGCCCCCTCTAGCAAGCTCATCTGCCGTCTCGTTACCCGGTATGTCACAGTGTCCAGGCACCCATACCAGGTGAATCGAGACCTGCTCAGCCATCTCGTTAAGAGATTTGCGGCAGCCAGTCCTGGAATTGCATGTATATGCCCCCAGCGCCCTGAGAGCTGCTTGGCTATCAGAGAAGATATAAACATCACCATTATTGATGTCTACTGTCTTCAGAAATTCTGCAGCTTCCTGTATAGCAGCCACTTCCGCCTGAAAGGCACTACAGTAGTCAGGCAATCTAAAACTAAGATTAAGATTTAGCTGGGGAGCGTACACCCCTCCTCCAACCTTGTCATCAAGTTTCGAGCTGTCTATGTATACGAGGTGAGTTCAAAAAGTATCGCGAATTTTGTGTTTTTTCAAAAATTATTTATTTATTCATGAATATCTATTTTGTCCCCTTCAAAGTAATCCCCATGAGATATTATACACTTGTGCCAACGGTTTTTCCAATCTTCGAAGCACTTCAAAAAATAATTTTTTTGTATCTTGTTCAGCTCCTCCTTCGATGCCGTCTTTATCTCGTCAAGAGAAGCGTAACGTCGTCCTTTCATGGGCCTCTTCAGTTTAGGGAACAAGAAAAAGGCACAGGGGGCCAGATCTGGGGAATACGGTGGCTGCGGCATCTTAGTGTGTTGTTTTTGGCCAAAAAGTCGCGCACAAGCAACAATGCGTGAGCAGGAGCGTTATCGTGATGCAAAAGCCAATTTTGTTCTTCTTTGCACATCTTCTCGGCCTTCTGAGAACATTTTGTACCACCGATAAACGTTGCTTCGGTCCAAGGTAGCTTCTCCGTATGCCACAGTCAACATTCGGAATGCATCCGCGCACTTAATTTCGTTTTTCACACAAAATTTGATACAGGTTCTTTGATCCATTTTTTTGAATAGGTAAAAATCGAAGACGATCCAAAACACGTGCAAGCAAAGCAGCTGTCAACAATTAACTGAACATTCAAAATGGCCGAGCTTGTCGGCATAAGTGAGAGACATGAGTACCAACATAACGCCACAAAAAATTCGAAATTCGAATATACGTAACCAGCGAAAATTCAAAATTCGCGATACGTTTTGAACACACCTCGTATATGGATTGAACCGTTGTCTTGGGGAGGTACAGTGTCCCAATATTCTCGTTCCGGAATTGTGATTTGAAATTTCTTCTCGAAACAGTACTTCGGAGTACAGTAGTCCGAACTGTACGCGGGGAGATTATTAAGGATGGATGAGTGACCTTCACAACGGGACCTCCATCATAGTAGACACCTCAGTCGCAAAGCGGAGCATGCCGCAAAAAGTTTACCGCATAAGTCAATCGGTAGAATGTTCAGAATAGCATTCAGTGCGTCTGCCGCTGTTGTGCGAAGCGTCCCGCTAACACATATAAGCGCACTTCTCTGTACTCTCTGAGCCCTTATCCAGACCCGTCCACCAGACAAGGACTCCAGGACAGTTCACATGGTGTAAGGGACCAGGAGCTGGTGGCTTTGGCTTACATTTGTGCTAGTGCTGGAAGAAGAAGGGGAAGTTGAAAGTGGAAGGGGGGTCGGCTGTCGCTCAGCATTGGTCACATCTAAAACAGAGGTGCTACGTAGAAAGTAGCTGTGAGCGGCTGTGAGGTGTTGGCGCCTGTAGGCGTGAGCGGCAGCGGGAGTAACACACTACTTGCTGGGCATTATTAGTACTGTTAGTCGTGGAGACTGTATCTGAAGCATGTGGCGGTGCGACACTGGATCGCCGTTGGCCACGAGACACCCTAGGGCGTGAACAGCAAGGGGCCACAAAAGTTTTGTAGAAACTAGGGGGCCTATATGTGGAGGGATTTAGCCCGGAGCACCTAGTTTTGTGCAACCATATTTTACAGGAATTACATTGGATGGAGTGTGAGCGTTTGACGTAAATCTTCTTCCAGCAGACGCAGCAGATCCATTCTCTTGGACCCGGGTTGGATTCGACCCCAGCCCGGAGCAGGAGCTGCTCGGAGGATGACAATGTTAGGGGAAAAGGTGACAGGTCAGACAGGGTAGTGTCGCAATAACAGCCCTTGGTATGATACGCACCCGGCGGACGCACCCGTGGAGGACACTGAGAGGGTAAAAATCTAAAGTTTTATAAATGGAATACGCGATGTGGAGACGAAGCGGGCCACGTATGCAAACACCATACGGGGAAGAGCGCTTGCTGACTGTGGATACTGGTGCATCACATTCCATCATTCGGAGTGACTTGGTCATCGGGAAGATGAGACGATTGCAAAAACTAAGTTGTGTACAGTAACTGGTGCAAGCAAGCAAGTCCTGGGAGAGTAGACATGTAAGGTTGTGATTGGGAATGTGGCTACGTATCACAACTTCTTGGTAGCTAATATTGTCGACGAAGTCATCATTGACGTCGATTTCTTGGCTGAGAGAGGCATTCACATCAACGTAAGGAACAGGGTTATGACTTACAACGGCCAAGAAGTTCCTCTGATCTTTGGACACAATAGTGGCTATACCACCAAGGGAGTGATCTTTGAAGATGAAGCAACGGGAGCCTCATAAAGCAGAGGTAGCTTCTCGACCAAAGGCTTTCAAGGACAGGTACCTCCTGAAGAAGATTCGGCAAGGCCAGGAGGAAGATCCAGATTGAGCACGTGTGTTGGAAGGACTAAAGGAGAACAAAGCACCAAGAAGAGGAGAGATGATTAGAGAGAGTCGAATCGCAAAAGCATATTGAGCACAATGGAGTAGCTTAAAGCTAACATCTGGTTGTTTGCATCGGATATGGGAAAGTGAAGATGGCCAAAATAATCGCAAGAATTCCATATGTCATCAAACCGTCGCATATTTGCCCAGATGGAAGGCACATGGGTATAAAGAAAACGCTGCAGGAGGTAAAACGGCTGTTCTATTGGATCGGTTGCAGACAAACTATGAGGGAATGGATTACTAAGTGTGCAAAGTGTGCTGAGGATAAAAGACAAATATCTGGTGGTCATGGTTCGAGGAAGCAACGCGGCTTAGTGGATAAAGTGAAACAGCGCACAGGGCATAAGAGAAAACCTGAAGAAATTAGTTGCAGGAATGTTTGCCGGGTACCACTGGGAATGAAAGTGAAGGCACAAATCCATGCGGGACTAAGAACGAACAAAATGGTTGGAATATGTGACAATGTAATGCACTGTGGGAATCTCTGCCGCGGAGGATTGATGTCGGAGTTTCAATCCATGGGGGAAATAAGGTTAAATTAAGCGTTTGGTTCGGGCAATGTGGCTGATTGGGACGATCAGACTTAGGTGGAGGGCAGTGTTGCGATTATTCTCAAGCATGTACCATCCCTAACTCAATAACACTCCCACCACTAGTTAAACACAACAGAGATGACGATGGCTTCTCTTATGCATGCAAACGTGTACCTAGGAAGAGGAAGAGAGATGGCGCGAATGTTTGCGCATACAAGGCAAAGAGGAGATGTCAATAACACCGACCCTTGGAGAACACGAAGAGCGCACAACCAAGTTCTCGGTGCGTGGGGAAGCACCCTGTCGTAATATATAAGGCAGTGACCAAGCAGGGCAGGTGGATCAGTTTATTTTCAAGTGTTGTTCAGGAAACTACTGTAAAGTTACCAAACTCTTAAATTTGTATTGGGGGAAAAATTATGATTTTTCTAATTTTTTCTTGTATAAAGGTATCTGCATGGGCCATATCTTTCGGGTACTTTAGGAGTATGTTTTGACCATAAAAATTACCAAAAGTCTCACATAATCTTTAAATCGACTGAAAAAATTATATTTCATACATGTGTCCAAAAAGCGTAAAGCTGTGCCAGTATGGCTACACTTGATGGTTAGGAGACTGAATTTGAGGAAGCATATGGAGTTACTCGCATAAACGAGCAAAAGTGACTCAATTTCACCAATAAAAGGCCTTTTACACGGTATGTTTTGCCAGATTTATGTGCCAGTGTTTTGTATGGACAGAAAATCAAACCATGTTAACACAAAAAAAAAAAGTCTACTGACAAATAAAATGTGCGAACATAAGAACTATTTTCTTCTGACTTACATATAAAATCAGTTGTTATTTGACTTCTTTGAATTTATCAAAAATGAATTATTTAATTTAAAACATTGTTTAATTATACAAGGTTTGTCAGCCATTGACGTTTTTGACAGTTGGCGACTTGAAGCTCCCTTATTAAATGTCATCTGATTGGCATTCATCGACTGTGCTGTTTCTTTACAAAAAATTTTGAAAATTTAACTAAAAACTCAAAATCTTAATACAAACCAAATACGCAGCAGCACTGGTTCTTGTTTTGCTTCTATTCTGATTATTTGCATTTTCTGATATCGTTGAATTTGGTAAGTTTGTTGGAAAACTATGAAAACTTAACAAAACTATAACAATTTAATTCTCTTACAGAATTTTGTAAACATACAAACAATTTCCCAACTGCAGTACATGCATATTATCGAACATAGAGGTTCTATACACACATATAAGTAAGTTTCCAATAAATATTAACTTAGCAATGTATTTATTATGTAAACATTAATTAATTGAACTTAATTTCCATTTTATAAAGACGTTAAGTAGCTAAGCATACTTTTTTTATATTCCGGCCATACATCCTTGTGGCGTTAAGAAAGCAGCCAAACCCACAAAAACACGTAAGTTTAAATAACTTTTATACTAAACATCGGAAAATTTAGTATTTATATTTCTAGTTATACAGAATCATCCACTTTTTGAAGCGGATTGCCTATGAACACAGCGATTTTTAACTAAAAGTGCGACAAGTAAGTTTTCGTGTCGTTTTCACAATCTCCGGTTAACGCTAACCGGGGTTTGTTGATATAAATCGTTCGCTTAGCTAACAAGTTAACCGTCCGTTCCTTAGGGTCACTTTCATAAAAGCCTGTTAAGACTTATCGTTGGTTAAAATGGTTAACGATTACCGGCTTTTATGAAAGCGGCCTTTGGCCTATTTCACATAATATATAAAATTAAAGCAATATCACTACAAGTCCACACCTAGCTTCCTAGATGTTTTATATACACATATAAGTGAACAGCCGTTAATAGCTACTTGTTTAACCGTCGAAACGATTTTAACATTCCAACAAAGGGCCACCTGACTATCCCTTGCCAGATGACGCCAATTAAAGACACCAAGCGATAGCAGATCGTTCTCCATTCGCACTACATGACCAAACCAACGTATCCGCTAGGTTTTAATTCGTTGGAAAATCTCGATGTCTGCGAAGAGCTCATTCAACTCATCATTTAATCTTCTACGGTAAACACCGTCGGCACCGAGTAGAGGTCCAAAAATCCTTCGAAGAACCTTTCTCGCGAATAAGTGGAGTAACCAGATAAGATGATAAATAAATAATTAGATTAGCAGACCAGTCAGACGTCCTGCCCAAAAATTGTACTCTCCTTCCTTTTTATCCTCCTGCCACTCCATATCCCTCCCTTCTTCTTCCATCTCGTTTTTTTCTTTTTCCTTACTATATTCCTATCCCTCTTCCTATAATTATTATTTGATTTTAAGCTTTTTCTAAAAATAATAAAAGCTTCGATCTCTCAAGATGGACCAAATTACTTGCGTAAAGCCACTAGACTTAATAAGTGGACTAAGCCTACTGGGGAAACCACGTTAAAAAAAGGGCGCCAAAAACTCTACCTCAGGTGGTGTGGAAATGAGTTTATCGAAGGAATACCTGTGAAAATTCGCCTTTGAATTTAATCTGGTATAACTCAAGATATTTGACAAACTTGGACTTCACAGGACCAAGTTTTACAGGAAATAAAGTGGTTTAAAAATGGTGCCCGAAACACAAAATTTTTACTGGTTAGTTAAATTTTAAGACCACGTGCAATTCAAGATTCTTTATACGGCAATTAAGGCAATTTATTTCCTATAACTTAATATAGCTTGTGATTTAAAATTTCATATTTCTCGAAAATTTGTTTGAATTAAAAAACTACATTCCGGACTTTTCTACTTCTTTTATCCCAAAGGGGAACTATTATTTCCCTTTTTTGTACAATTCGTAAATGCAAATATGCTAGGTGATAATTAGGGAGCTTCAAGTCTGATCTGTCAAAGACTGACAAACCTTTTATAATTCAACAATGCATTTAATCTTTGGAGCTAAAGCTAAACAAAGGCAATTGGCTTACAGCTCACTAAATAATTATTTTTGTGCTTTTATGAATACATATTTCTTTTTAAATTTTCATTAAAATATCAAAATCTAACCAAATAGTTATTTGTCATATACAAACGAACTTCATTAGCCACGGCAATCGCGCCAAATCACACTCATTCCGTTTGTTTACATATTGGACAAATTTCACTCACTTCTGCATTTGCAGCTCTGCCACTTCTGGGTTAGGTTAGGTTACAGTGGCTGCTAGCAAATGAACTAGCACACATAGGCCCCGGAAGTCCCGTTGTGATACCACATGGATCTAAAGGTAGAAGCAATCCCCGTCGCCGCCAACTCCACACCCACAACGCCAACCAGCTGCCCCCATCAAACCTTGGGAAATCAATGTAATCGATTATACTTGCCACCAACGATTATACATGACACCAGCGCGTTAACATTGACCTCTATAAGGCTGGCCGGAATAGCCGTCCAGCGCCAAGGGTACTGCGCTAGACGAAGACCCCAAAAAAAAAACCCCTACTCGAACCATTTTGTGGATTCCGCGAAACGCAGAATGTCCTTTGGCTTAATGATAATTCGCCGAGATGATGAAAAATACCGGACCCCAGATATTTTAACCTACTACCCCACAGCGCGGGGCATTCACATAGGAGATGCCTCACCGTTTCAGGCTCCTCCTCATCTCTACAGCTTCTGCGGAAGTCATTAGAGGGAATACCCAACCTTTCTGCATGCCTGCCTAGACCTATATGCCCCGTTATAAGCCCCATCAGTAGCGAGAGTTCCTCCATTCTGAGTTTGAGTAGGTCCTCCGACCTACTCGCTATGATCTCTGGCCACACCATCTTTGCATGACTGCAAGTACTGATCTTGTCCCATCTATCACTTGCTTGTTGGAGGAACTTATGCCTCGTAAAGAGCTTACAAGTCGCGAGCGGCATGCCCAAACCCTTCCAGGACCGTGAAAGTGGAGCGGATGTGCCCCCTCTAGCAAGCTCATCTGCCGTCTCGTTACCCGGTATGTCACAGTGTCCAGGCACCCATACCAGGTGAATCGAGAGCTGCTCAGCCATCTCGTTAAGAGATTTGCGGCAGCCAGTCCTGGAATTGCATGTATATGCCCCCAGCGCCCTGAGAGCTGCTTGGCTATCAGAGAAGATATAAACATCACCATTATTGATGTCTACTGTCTTCAGAAATTCTACAGCTTCCTGTATAGCAGCCACTTCTGCCTGAAAGACACTACAGTGGTCAGGCAATCTAAAACTAAGATTAAGACTCAGCTGGGGAGCGTACACCCCTCCTCCAACCTTGTCATCAAGTTTCGAGCTGTCTATGTATACGAGGTGAGTTCAAAAAGTATCGCGAATTTTGTGTTTTTTCAAAAATTATTTATTTATTCATGAATATCTATTTTGTCCCCTTCAAAGTAATCCCCATGAGATATTATACACTTGTGCCAACGGTTTTTCCAATCTTCGAAGCACTTCAAAAAATAATTTTTTTGTATCTTGTTCAGCTCCTCCTTCGATGCCGTCTTTATCTCGTCAAGAGAAGCGTAACGTCGTCCTTTCATGGGCCTCTTCAGTTTAGGGAACAAGAAAAAGGCACAGGGGGCCAGATCTGGGGAATACGGTGGCTGCGGCATCATTAGTGTGTTGTTTTTGGCCAAAAAGTCGCGCACAAGCAACAATGCGTGAGCAGGAGCGTTATCGTGATGCAAAAGCCAATTTTGTTCTTCTTTGCACATCTTCTCGGCCTTCTGAGAACATTTTGTACCACCGATAAACGTTGCTTCGGTCCAAGGTAGCTTCTCCGTATGCCACAGTCAACATTCGGAATGCATCCGCGCTCTTAATTTCGTTTTTCACACAAAATTTGATACAGGTTCTTTGATCCATTTTTTTGAATAGGTAAAAATCGAAGACGATCCAAAACACGTGCAAGCAAAGCAGCTGTCAACAATTAACTGAACATTCAAAATGGCCGAGCTTGTCGGCATAAGTGAGAGACATGAGTACCAACATAACGCCACAAAAAATTCGAAATTCGAATATACGTAACCAGCGAAAATTCAAAATTCGCGATACGTTTTGAACACACCTCGTATATGGATTGAACCGTTGTCTTGGGGAGGTACAGTGTCCCAATATTCTCGTTCCGGAATTGTGATTTGAAATTTCTTCTCGAAACAGTACTTCGGAGTACAGTAGTCCGAACTGTACGCGGGGAGATTATTAAGGATGGATGAGTGACCTTCACAACGGGACCTCCATCATAGTAGACACCTCAGTCGCAAAGCGGAGCATGCCGCAAAAAGTTTACCGCATAAGTCAATCGGTAGAATGTTCAGAATAGCATTCAGTGCGTCTGCCGCTGTTGTGCGAAGCGCCCCGCTAACACATATAAGCGCACTTCTCTGTACTCTCTGAGCCCTTATCCAGACCCGTCCACCAGACAAGGACTCCATACAAGAGAATTGGTCTTACCACAGCGGTATACAGCCAAAGTGTGATTTTAGGGAACAGTCCCCATTTCTGCCCTATGGCACCCCTACAAGAGTATAGGGCCACTAGTGCCTTTTTAGCGCGCTCCTGGATATTATCTTTGCACGTGAGCTTTTTATCAATGATAACCCCCAGGTATTTAGCGGAGTCACCAAGTTTAAGAGTCGTTTTACCAATAGCTGGTAGACGTAGCACCGGAATTTTGTATTTCCTAGTGAACAGAACCAGCTCTGACCTTTATGCTGCCCCAGGGTGTGTGAGTTGGCATCGCCCCCTACGATGACATGTTCATTGGCATGCCCGAAGAGTCTACGCACAGCCTGTGTAGGAGATGGCTCGTCATGCGCCATATATGTTGAGGTCAATGTGCATACTGTTCCATTGACCTCTATTTGAATGGATGTCGTATCCTTGTCACTAAATTGTGGAAGAAATAAAGTATGTATCTTAGATTTTAACAGGATACATGCCCTAGGTCTCCCTACAGTAGCACCACTTACCAGTGAGAAACCTGCTGCCTTCAGCCCTCATATACTATGCCCTACCACCCATGGTTCCTGGATGAGGGCTATATCTGCTGCCCCCTTTGGTGCCAGAAGGAGCAGCAGTGCAGCCGAAGCTGCTTTACTGTGGTGGAGGTTGATTTGTAGCACCCGCATCATTCTGGTTACTACGCCTCTCCACCACCGTAATGTCCTCATCTGACACAGGCTCCTCACCCGAGTGCGCCTCGCACCACCTAGCGAAGCCCAGGGAAGAGTGAGGAGGCCGATGCGGCGTCGTCCTGTTCCGAGACATCCATCGGATTGGCCCGGTTGGTTTCGACAACCTCATCCGCCTCATTACCGTCGTCCTTCTCCAGCTCCTCCTCTAGGTCATTCACTGACCTAAGGTCATTCGTGTAGACCTTGACATTGACCTCTATGAAGCCAAAGTTCACCTTACCCTTCCTCCTTTCCAGGAGAGGGATAGATTCTTTGTTGAGCATCAAGACCGCCTGCCGCGTTGCCTTGGTGCTCGTCGCCAATCTAAGGATCCTTCAATTGCCGGTTGGAAGATCCGGATTGTAGGCCCTGCAAACCTCTAAGACCTTACCTGGCTCCTCGGGCTTGGATGGTATCCAAACCCTAGCCCTCGGTCTACATGGGATCTCGCTGAGATCCACGGCCTTGATGATCGCACCAGGGTAGACCGCTTCCATCCTTTCATGGCAGCGGACCTTGAATCCCCACAGGCCACTACCTTCACCGAACCCTGGAACCACCCCACTTCTTTCCAGGAGGGGATGGGACCAGGGAATTCGGCCAAGACACTGACCGAGTGGTTAGACATCTCAGCCCGCACCCAGTCCCAGTTAGGCCGGAAGCACCTCTCCCCTTTGGGATTAGAGTCGAAGACCCCCAGAAGTATGCTACCTTTAGCAACCTCTGCAAACGAGGGGCCTTGGACTCGAACCCTTTTAGGATTCGAGGCTCCTCCCACCTCCATGGACCTGTTGCGCTTCTCGGTCCCTTTTCCTGTACCGGGCGACTACCGTCGAAGTCCGGAACCACAGTTTTTGCCCAGTCTATCTCGGCCTTTATCTCTGTCAAATCACCAGGCAGCGCCTTGGTTAGTAGGTCTGGCGTATGCCAGGATCTCCTCAAGATCCTAAGCGCTGTGCGTCTATGTCTAGCACGCATCTTGTCTACAGATGGCCTATCGTAGGCCTTACTAAACGCCGTGGGCGTAGGGAAGGGGTTCCTCGGGGCGAGCGCACCGGCTTCGACGGTGACCCCAGTATCGAGCCGCTTACTAGGTACGTCTCCGCCGGCAGACACAACTCCCTTAGTTGCCCCACCCCCACCCACTCTAACAACCTGATTACCTGCACCAGACTCCGGCACCGCCTGAAGCCTATGTGCATTATCCCATGCAGCCGCAGCGAGGCTTGTAGAGGCGCCCTGCATCGCTAGAGCGCCATAAACAATAGAGGCTAGCCCCTCCGACTTTTTTGGAGTGCCGGCCTCCTTGTCTTTTTATTGTTTTTTTATAATTATTTTTTGTTGTGTTATTCATTTCAAATTCCCACGAATAGCGGAGAAAGGGGTTCGTCCACCCCGAGCAGAGATCCGCGCTCGGGGTAAGGCCAAGGGTTACAACTGGGAGTGGCCATGCTCCTAGAGGGCACCGTTCTAGACTGGGCTATTTAAAAGGGCCCCCAGCCAGGCTGATCCCCGGCACGGTTCATGGCGCATGACACCTTGATCCAGCCCCTTACCTCATGACCATAGTCAAGAATCATATCCATATGCCAGAGCTATTGAGAGAGCTAAGACGTATAGCTGTAATTCCTGACCTAAGCTGGATACTTTCCGTACAGGAAGGTACTAGTGTACCCACCTGGCCAGAACACTGTAGTAACCATTACCAGTCGGCACCCTCGTGGGGGGTTCGGTCTGAGGATTTTCGCCAACCACTTCTGCAAACTACTCAATTTTTCTGCTGCACAATTGCGGACAAGAACAAAGAAAATTGCCGGAATTGGCAAAAGCTCCGATTTTTGAAGTGAGAGGACTGGTGCTTGTTATTAATATAAGCTCTTTGTCCTGATATTTGGACTTACTGTTATTTACTACCTCTAAATAATACACTAAAATTCATAGGTTTTTTTCGGTTTTGAAAGCACACACTCAAAATAGCACTATATTCAATAATATAAGGCAACAATAATTACTGTGACAGATATTTTACAGGTAAAGACTTAAGTTTATCTTTTTTGTTCCTTTATGCCGTTATGATAGTGTGCCATGGGCAAATAATCGTTTCATAACATCCCAATTTAATACAAACGCACCCCGGCAATTTTCTGTCAAAAGTGTTTCAGTCACATGCAACTTGTATGAGGAGGGCAAGGCGAATTCATATAAGGTGACATGCGGAGAACATACTGTACATTCATAGTAAATTGTTATTTTACCGACACAATAAAAAACTATGTTTCACCACATCAACCTCTTGGTATGTTGTTTGTAACTTAGTGCTAAAAATTAATATGGCACTTTCCATGGTGAATTTTTTTGACAAAAAAACTGTAACAGATAGATCCTACACTGTCAAAATAATTTAAAAATCTCAACAAATAAATGAATCTGCATTTGAAATGGCTCCCGTAAAGTAGTATCTTAATAGTTGATTATTTTTTCAAGGTGTTATGTTAACAAATAGAAGTTCGATTAACGAAAAACTTATTATCTAGTTGAGTCCACCAGGAACAAAAAGGTTTTTTTATGTGAATTGTATGAAATTTTTTTTCCCCAAAATATTTAAATAATATTATGGGCGGATTATGAGCAACCATAAAACCTCTGTCCCGTGGACTAAATCCTAAAAAGTAGTTTTAAAAAAAATTATAATACAAGGTGGCGCAAAAGTAAGCTTCCGATGTTCAGCATATCGGTTGTGGCACGTGCAGTGTGTGCTGTTGCACCGTCTTGTTGGAACCACATGTTTTCCAATCCCAATTCATCAAGTTGCGACAAAAAGAACTCGTTGATCATTGCTCTGTAGCGCTCACCATTCACAGTAACCGTTTGGCCCCGACCGATTATTGGTCAAATAAATAGTCAGCAATATTCCGCGTTCTGGAGCAGTGTAGCGTAACATTGTTTATTAACGTGTATTTCGCATGTGTTTACTACACAAATGTCAAAACAGAACTGACTTTAGGGGCCAATCGCAAAATTTAAAGCATTTTCTGATAGGAGGACTACTTTTGCGCAGTAACCGTTTTTCACCGACCGAAATAAATAGTTAGCAATATTCCGCGTTCTGGAGCAGTGTAGCGTAACATTGTTTATTAACGTGTATTTCGCATGTGTTTACTACACAAATGTCAAAACAGAACTGACTTTAGGGGCCAATCGCAAAATTTATAGCATTTTCTGATAGGATTACTTTTGCGCCACCTTGTATAATTAGCTTTAAATTTTAATGGTTTTTAATAAATTTCATAAGAGCGTTTTTTGCCATCATTAATCAATTAATATAATAAGTCGGTTCATTGAAACTTGATTAATTAATCCGAAAAAAATTCGATGAAAATAATCATTGCTGAATAATCAAAATGATACATTTTGTATTTACAGATCTATATAACCATGACCTGATAAAAGAGAAAATTTAACAGTTGCTGTAGTTTAGTACAAAGCCCAATAACAATGTAGGTATTTATATTAGTGTCCTGGTGTAAGTTTTGGATAGGGCCAGCATCAATGCATTTGAAAATTTTATGGAATTATTTTTTAGTTTGAAAAAAATTTAAGAAAAACAAGTAAGGAAGTCTAAGTTCGGGTGGAACCGAACATTATATACCTAGTAGTGATCTATTATGGCATCCCAATTTCCGGAGGTCTATTTTAATACTTTCAGTTCGTATTTGCTTTCAAATAGACAGACGGACAGACAGATAGACGTATCGAGAGACGGACATGGCTACATCGACTCAGCTCATCCTCCTGATCATTTCAGTATACTTATTGATGGGTTCATCTCTTCTTCTTCCCATACTTACAAACATTTCATGTTCATGAAAGGTATGAAAATCAAAAAAGATATACAACTTCGATTTTGCAGTGGGGTATTATTTTTCATTTTTATTATTTTCATCCTGAACGTTTTGACATACATTAATAAATAAAAATCTCGATTCGTTTATGCCGAATGAAGTAAACCTTGTGTGCGTAACAAAAATAGATATAAAAAATGTGTGTCTTTTATAGGCGCCAAAGTACTCAACCGATCTTTATGATATTTTCACAAACTATACTTGGGTTCACTGGGTACAGCATAGACAATATATAGTTTTGGAAAAGTAGGCGGAGCCACGCCCCCAGGCTATATAAAGTTTCAATTCGTCATAACTCCGAACTTTTTTGGTCTAAATTAATGATATATTTGTAATTATATAGATTATGTATGATTATATAGTAATTATGAAGATATTTGGATATATGTGTCAATATCTACATATTTTTTGTTTTGTTTTTGCTCTTGAATTTTCACAATAGATTCATAGACGTGGATATTAACCGATTTTAGCTATTTTTACAGCAGAGGCGTTCCATGGCTGGAAGAACTTTTGAATCTCAGATTTTGTTCATACTTGGTCAATTTGTGGTGGTTAGGATGCTTTTGAAGTACACCCAAAAGTTTTGCAAAATTTCAATTATTTTGCAAGATATTGCAAATTTAATTTTTTAGCAACTTTTTTTTCAAAAATTTTTATCTCGTTTTCTATAAATGGTAGAAAAAAAGTTGTATGCAAAAATTGTAGGGAAAATATTGAAGTTTACTTGGAAAATTTTTAAAATAAAAAAAAAATTTTTTTTGACTAATTTGTTAAAAAAAAATATTTTTTGTTGTTGTTTTTTTAATAGAAAGCGAGCACCGATTTAAAAAAAAAAAATATATATTTTATAGCTTATACTATCCTCTAAAGATTTTGAAAAAATTGGGAAGGTGTTTTTTGATTTTCTCGAGAAATTAATTTTTTAGTTTTGGGTTGTAGGATACGGGCAACGCAATCGCTTCGCCAGCATTAAGAATACTTTTTGTAATTGTTTTCTATTTGAAAACATTTTGAAAATGTATTAACACTTTTATTTTATACCCATTTCCTCACCACCCAAGCAATTTATGAACTTTGTTACTTTCTACTTTGCATTTATGTATAATTTCAAACTGAAAACATTTTTTGTGAAGTGATTATGTCGCGAAAGGTTTGCTGCAATCCTTTCAAATTGCCCAATCATTCTTTCTGTGGGAAAAATATTTCTCAGACAGCTAAGGCGTTCAAGGAAAAATATCCGTATTTTGGCAAATATATTTGCATGTCCTGCAAATTATTGCTATGCAAGGGAAAGCAGCCATTGGAATATACCTCTGAAAGTACTAATATAACCAGTGATGAAAAACCTGATGATATTGCTCCAGATGAGAAAGCTTTTGTTGATAGTTCAGAAACTTCTTTTTCGTCTGGCACTGATGAGGATTATGTAGACGGTGATGTTGGCGCAGAGATGATATTTTTAGTTAAAGAAAAAGTTAACTCGGCAATTAATTTTAGGGAAAAAATCCATTGGTTGACTGTTACGCCATTATCTTGGAGCATTGTAAAATTAAAAGATGAATTTAAAATTGGGTATAACCAAGCGACATACGCCAAAAGGATTCAAAGTATTTATGGTTTCGGGTCATATCCTCCCGATAAAAATTCTCAAGTTTTTCCTCCTGAATATATTGAAAAAATCGTTAGTTTCTATCTTTCCGAAGAAATAAGTCGTGTTATGCCCGGACTAAAAGATTGCCTTTCTGTTTCACAAGATGATGAGAAAAAAATTAAATTACAGAAACATTTAATTCTTTGTAACTTAAAAGAAGCTTACGTAAAATTCAAATCTTTATATCCGGAAATAAAAGTAGGTTTTAGCAAATTTGCGAATCTACGTCCGAAGCAATGCGTTCTAGCCGATAGTTGCGGAACACATACCGTCTGTGTTTGTAAAATCCATCAAAATTTTAAATTGATTTTAAACGGCTTGAAAAGTATTTTTGATGATATATCGGTAAATAGTTATGAAGAGATTTTAAATTCTATGATTTGCAGTGAACCCAGTATAAACTGTTATTTCAAGAAATGTAACATTTGTCCTGGTTTTAGCGAAATTGCTACCGAAATAAAAGAAGCTCTCAACAAGAAGAATATTATCAATATTAATTATCAACAATGGACCAATACCGATCATACTACCATAGAATCAGTGACTAAAGAAACGGAAACCTTTGTCCAGGAGATGAGTAAAGAAGCATACGTTCTCCTAGTCCACAATTTCATTGCTAAAGAACAGAGTCAATTTTTAAAAAACCTTGAAGCAAATTTAAAAGAAGGAGAATTAATTGTAGTTGGAGATTTTTCTGAAAATTTTTTATTTATAATTCAAAATGCCATACAAAGTCATCATTGGAATAATAGTCAAACTACAATTCACCCTTTTGTAATTTATCGATCCGACCCAGATGATAATAACAATTTAAAATTTGAAAGTTTTGTTTTAATCCTGGAAGAAACTGAACATAATACAGAAGCGGTTTATCTTTTTCAAAAAAAATTAATTACCTGGTTAAAAGCAAAGTATAACTCTCACAAAATCAATACAATTTTTTATTTTTCGGATGGAGCAGCATCTCAGTACAAGAATAAAAAAAATTTTATAAATTTGGTTTATCATTATGAAGATTTTGGAATAAAAGCCGAGTGGTATTTTTTTGCAACCTCTCATGGAAAAAATGCTTGCGACGCAATTGGTGGCACAATAAAAAGGTGTGTTAGAGGTGAAAGTTTACGAAGACCTGATACAGTGCCGATTTCTTCCCCTCAAGCATTTTTTGAACTAGTGAAGAACCAATTTGACAAGATTACTTTTGACTTTTGTACCAAAGATGAGCATAAAGAAGTAAAACTGTTCTTATCGAAACGATTCGCAAAATGCAAAACGGTTTCGGGTACCCAAAGTTTTCATTCCATTATTCCAATTGAAAATAACAAAATTAAATGTAAGAAAGTTGCTACTCTTGACGAAAGTTCTTCCTTTCACTGTAAAATGTTTTAATTTAATATTAAAATAAAATATATTTTTTTTCGTAACTTCATTTTTCCTTTTTTTTGAGCAAAATCAACTTGTGAGCTTGTGGATTAGGCCTACTAGGGATGCCACTTAAAACTAAACGCGCCAAATGCACTCTACCCCTTGGGTGGTGAGGAAATGGGTATAAAATAAAAGTGTTAATACATTTTTAAAATGTTTTCAAATAGAAAACAATTACAAAAAGTATTCTTAATGCTGGCGAAGCATTAAAAATACTTTTAAGGTCGATTATGGAGGGCTGTGTAACGCTGCGACGAAAATTGCGTTGCCCGTATCCTACAACCCAAAACTAAAAAATTAATGTCTCGAGAAAATCAAAAAACACCTTCCCAATTTTTTCAAAATCTTTAGAGGATAGTATAAGCTATAAAATATATATTTTTTTTTAAAAATCGGTGCTCGCTTTCTATTAAAAAAACAACAACAAAAAATATTTTTTTTAACAAATTGGTCAAAAAAATATTTTTTTTATTTTAAAAATTTTCCAAGTAAACTTCAATATTTTCCCTACAATTTTTGCATATGTAGTAGATTATGTAGTAGAGTAATAGACTTAGTTGAACAATACGGTAGCACTAACAATATGGTAACTCCAATGTCATGGCAGCACTATTATAATTAAATATTTGTACATGGCAATCCTGAATACAATAAAATGGCCATTGATTCGGCAACTTCAACATCGTCAGGTGTGGAAAAATCCACCGCTTCGAAAAATTTAAAGTTAATCGCAAAATTTTACCGGAATCAAATATTTGATCGTTTCAAAATGCCAACTGAAAACCAACAAATTGCGGACGGTCTCCGAGAACTGGGAATTTCGTTCCCAGAAACGGCAACAATCAGGCAACTAAAACTTTTACTTGCCTCAGCAATTGGCACGCACGTGCAAGCGGAAAGCCAACAGGCACCGAACGGCGAGCCAGCCAGCGCACCTTCAGATACAGGCGAAACAACTTCAGCAACTTCCGATATTCCGGCTTCCGTACCAAGTACACCTTCAGGTACGCAACCGGCAACTTCAGCTTCAGAACAAAACGACGCAGCGGCAGCACCAACTAACCAGATTAGTAATGCAAACACCGCAGTAGCAACTCCAAATTCTGCAACTCTAGCGCTGGGCGGCGCAATACCAAAACAGGATAACATACCCTCGTCGGCATCAGGTTCAAAAAATATGAACGCGCCAGCTCACATGGCAACTGCAGCAGAGTACGTCGACAGCGCCGCCGCCACTAACGCTACCGACGAATTAGCAGCTATGGAAGCACAACTAAATAAGAAGCTACGAATTTTAAAACTCCAAAAGGAGATCAAAGAATTGGAGGAGAGTACAACCCCAAACAATTTCCCCATAAAATTTAGCGACATCGAGAACGCCATCCAAAAATTTAGTGGCGACGACGAAACCGACGTTCAGAAGTGGGTGGCAGAATTTGAATACACAGCAAAAAATTTCGGCTGCGAGGAAAAAACGAAACTCCTTCTTGCACGCCGAACGCTTATCGGTAGTGCCCAGCTGCTTATGAAAATGATTGAGGCAAGCAATTGGAACGAATTAAAACGTGCACTCATCAACGAATTCAAAAAACCTGTCAGCGTTAAAGACATTTTCAAGCAGCTGGAATCGCGCTCCTGGCAAAAGTCGGAAACATTGACACATTATGTTCTGTCCATGCAGCAAATCGCCCAAAACGCTCCAATCGATGAGGCAGAACTAGTGGAGTATATTGTTGATGGCCTCCGAGACAAAACGGGCAGTTCTCTAATATTTAGTGGAGTATCCAACCTAAACGTGCTGAAATCTTTGTTGCCGAGATACGAGAAGTTGCTACAAAAAACCAAGCGGGACGTAGAGCAGAACCCGACACCAAGGTGCTTTAACTGCTCACGATTCGGGCACTACGCAAAGGAATGCAAGGAAAGGAAGCGTGTTCCAGGTTCCTGCTTTAAATGTGGCAAGCATGATCATGTATATAAGGATTGTCCATTAAAAATAGTTGCAGCCGTGGAAGACCCACAAACTGAGGAAATCTATTTCAGAGATATGGTAAGTGTTGCTTTCTATGGTAATTCCCAGAAGGGTTCTAAATTTAAAAACCTATTTTCCATGTTTGATACGGGCAGCCCGAGTAGTTTTATCAAGCGATCGTTGGTAGAAGCTTATCCACACCGCGAGAAATTTTATGAAAACATTCCACAATTTAAAAATATAGGAGGCAGTTTAATCCAGCCAAGCGAAAAAGTTTTTGTTTTAATGAAATATCGAAATATTGTTAAACCTTTTTTTTGTACGTTATGCCAGATGACTGGTTATCATTTCCATTGCTACTTGGTAGAGATTTTTTGAAAAAATATGAAATTTCTTTGTACATGAATAAAAAAATAAATGTATCGAAAGTTAATAATTCCAATAACAAATTAGTTGCAAATTTTCTGAGTGGACCAGTTGAAACAAATAGTGAGAAAAACAAACGTAAGTTGAATTATACAAAGGAGACTGTGGAAACTAAATTTGCCCTTAAGAAAATTTGCAACATCGACAACAAGATAAACAGTGCGGAATTAATTGACGTGAACCCTAAGTTACCTTCAGTTTTGGCAGAAAATTTTAAGAAAATGATTGAAAATACTTATGTTGAGAAGCAAAGTGAGGAAGTTCAAAACATTAACTATGAAGCAAAGATTGCACTAACATCTAATAAGCCAACATTTTGTAAGGCAAGACGACTGTCATACGGGGAGAAAAACGAAGTTAATAATATTATAGCAGATTTACTTAAGAGGGGCATAATAAGGCATAGTGATTCGCCCTATGCGTCGCCAATAGTTCTCACAAAAAAGAAGTCGGGCGCTACTCGAATGTGCATTGACTATAGAAACCTGAATAAAGTAATTGCTAGGGACAACTATCCGCTTCCATTAATCGAAGATTGTCTAGAATATTTAAGAGATAATACAATCTTTTCAGTTATAGATTTAGAGTCAGGATTCTATCATGTTAAGATGGCCAATGAATCTATCAAGTATACATCTTTCGTCATTCCGAATGGCCAATACGAGTTTCTGAGAATGCCCTTCGGATTGAAAAATGGCCCAGCCATATTTCAAAGATACATAACAACAATTTTAAGAATATTCATTGATAAGAACGAAATCATTGTATATATGGATGACATAATAATAGCGAACAAAACACCAAAGGAACATTTTGAATTGCTTCAACGGGTTTTACGACACTTAAGTGAATACGGTCTTCGAATAAAGCTAAATAAGTGTAAGTTTGCTTATTATGAAGTAGAATACCTAGGATATAGGGTAACGGAGCGGGGAATACGACCTTCCGAAAGCCACATTAGTGCCATTAAGGACTTTCCGAAACCTAAAAACCAACGTGAGTTGCAATCATTCATAGGATTGTGCTCATATTTCCGGAAATTCGTGGAATCCTTTTCACTGATAGCTCGTCCTTTATACGAACTGTTGAAAAAAGACACTAAGTTTACATTCACCGAAAAATGCGACACATCATTTGAGAATCTTAAGAAAAACTTAATATCAGGGCCAGTTTTAGCAATTTACAGTCCTAAAAGGGACACCGAGCTGCACTGCGACGCAAGTTCCTACGGTTTTGGTGCAATCTTACTTCAAAGACAATCCGACAAAAGATTCCATCCGGTAGCTTATTTCTCTAAAAGAACTTCAGACGCCGAAAGTCGATACCACAGCTTTGAATTGGAAACACTAGCAATCATTTATGCATTACGACGATTTAGGGTATACTTGGAAGGTTTGGAATTTAAGATAGTAAAGATTGCAACTCACTAGCACAAACTCTTCACAAAAAATCAGTAAACAGTAGAATAGCAAGGTGGGCGCTAGAGCTAGAAAACTACAATTATACAATTTCCCATCGTGCAGGTAAAAACATGGCACACGTAGATGCACTAAGTAGAATAAAAGCCGGTCCACATGAAACAATAGGTGTAATAGATAGCGAGGACTTAGACTTCAAACTCCAAATTATGCAGAATAGAAACAAAGACATCCTTGATTTAAAACGCAAGTTGGAAAATGAAGAAATGACAAAATACGTAATGGAAAATGGGGTAGTCTTCAGGAAAAAAGAAAACCGGTTACTGCTCCTCGTTCCAGCAGAACTTGAAAAGGAGTTAATACGTTCAACACACGAACAACTAGGTCATCAAGGGGTCGAAAAATGTTATCAGAAGCTTATATCAAACTATTGGTTTTCAGATATGAAAAACAAAATAAACAAGTTTAAGAAAAATTGCATTAAATGCATTATGTATTCAGCTCCAGAAAAAACACCGAGGAACTTGCATAATATACCGAAATATCCTGAACCTTTTCATACTATACATTTAGACCACCTAGGCCCCCTTCCGTCCCTTCAGTCAAAGCGAAAACACATTTTAGTAGTAATAGATGCATTTACCAAGTATGTCAAACTTTATCCAGTACTGACAACCAGCACTAAGAAAGTAACAGCAGCCCTTAACAAATATTTTGACTACTACAGTCGACCACATAGATGCATCACGGATATAGGTAGTTGCTTTACGTCAAACGAATTCAAACAATATTTAGGTGACAGAAACATAACGCATGTAAAGGTAGCAGTACACTCCCCGCAGGCAAACGGGCAGGCAGAACGAGTTAACCGTAGCCTGGTAGAAATGCTCGCAAAGCTAAGCGACCCACTGACTCACGGTGATTGGGTAAAACAGTTAGGGAAGATCGAATTCGCTTTCAACAACTCCGTAAACCGATCCATTGGCATGACACCAAGCCTTTATGGTGTAAACCAAAGAGGCGAGATTGTAGATAAGTTTACAGAATATCTAGACGATTGCATTCCAGCCCCGGGGAGGAGGGATTTAGACGCATTGCGGGGAAAAGCAGAGGAGCGCATTAAGAAAGTACAGAAATACAACTTAGTTCGCAGCGAACAAATACCAGGGAGGGTAGATGAGTTCACAGAAGGAGACTTTGTGGTTATTAAAAATGTAGACACTACGGTGGAACTTAACAAAAAACTTCTGCCAAAATTTAAGGGACCTTATATTATCCACAAGAAACTTCCAAACGATCGCTATATAGTTAAAGATATAGAAAACGGGTAAATAACGCAAATACCCTACGACGGGGTAATCGAAGCCCGTAACATCAGACGGTGGAAAACCAAAGAAAGCGACACTGAACCCTTATAAAAATATTTGTAATTTCATAATGAAAATATTTGTAATTTCATAATGTAAACATAATCATAACCCGGCAGCCGGTGATCGAGGCCGACCACTAAGGTCAGGTCGGCCGAGCTGTAGTAGATTATGTAGTAGAGTAATATACTTAGTTGAACAATACGGTAGCACTAACAATATGGTAACTCCAATGTCATGGCAGCACTATTATAATTAAATATTTGTACATGGCAATCCTGAATACAATAAAATGGCCATTGATTCGGCAGCTTCAACACATACAACTTTTTTTTCTACGATTAATAGATAACGAGATAGAAAATTTTGAAAAAAAAGTTGCTAAAAAATTAAATTTGCAATATCTTGCAAAATAATTGAAAATTTGCAAAACTTTTGGGTGTACTTCAAAAGCATCCCAACCACAACAAATTGACCAAGCATGAACAAAATCTGAGATTCAAAAGTGCTTCCAGCCATGGAACGCCTCAGCAAACAGTTACCTTTATATATAGAATATTATCACCAAATTTCGTTTCCACAAATCAATTTTTGGCGGAGTTAGGGCATTAACAGTTTTGGGGAATAGTCCACTATAAAAAGGGCGGGGCCACGCCCATTTTCGAAAATTGTAAGTTTTTGGATTTCTTTGTTTACAGAAACTTTAGAACTGAAATATAAATGATGTAAATCTATTTTACGTAAAGTTATTGCCTATTTATGGCGCAAAAGTAATCCTCCTATCAGAAAATGCTATAAATTTTGCGATTGGCCCCTAAAGTCAGTTCTGTTTTGACATTTGTGTAGTAAACACATGCGAAATACACGTTAATAAACAATGTTACGCTACACTGCTCCAGAACGCGGAATATTGCTGACTATTTATTTGACCAATAATCGGTCGGTGAAAAACGGTTACTGCGCAAAAGTAATCCTCCTATCAGAAAATGCTATACATTTTGCGATTGGCCCCTAAAGTCAGTTCTGTTTTGACATTTGTGTAGTAAACACATGCGAAATACACGTTAATAAACAATGTTACGCTACACTGCTCCAGAACGCGGAATATTGCTGACTATTTATTTGACCAATAATCGGTCGGGGCCAAACGGTTACTGTGAATGGTGAGCGTTACAGAGCAATGATCAACGAATTCTTTTTGCCGCAACTTAATGAATTGGGATTGGAAAACATATGGTTCCAACAAGACACACTGCACGTGCCACAACCGATATGCTGAACATCGGAAACTTACTTTTGCGCCACCTTGTATATCTACGATCCTTTGCAAATCTTTCATATAAAAGTGGGCGTATACCTTAACCGATCCCGCCCATTTTTTCCTGGAACATTCCTTGCAAAATTTATTTTATGCATCAATCTCAATGTATTCACCAAATTTTATCCTTATAGGTGTATTATGTACTGAGTAATCACTTTTTTTGTGTTTTCGAAAATATTATATATATAAAAAGTGGGCGTGGCTATCATCCGATTTCGCCCATTTTAAATAGCGCTCGGAGATGGGTGCCAAGGAACCCGCATACCAATATTCTTTAAGATATCTCAAAATTTACTCAAGTTATCGTGTTCACAGACGGACGGACGGACATGGCTTAATCAATTTCTCTTTTCGTCCTGAACATTTTGATATATATAAGTCAATATCTATCTCGATCCGTTAATGCCGTTACGTACTGCCGTTACGCGACTAAAGTTAATATACCATGTGTGCGAAGCACTGCTAGGTATAAAAAAGGGTGTCTTTTATAGGCGCCAAAGATCTCAACCGATCTTTATGAAATTTTCACAATATATACTTGGGTTCACTGGGTACAGCATAGACAATATATAGTATTGGAAAAATAGGCGGAGCCACGCCCCCAGGCTATATAAAGTGTCAATTCGTCATAACTCCGAACTTTTTTGGTCTAAATCAATGATATTTAGATCTACGTGTCACTTAGTCAATATCTTCATAGTTTTGGAAAAGTGGGCGGTGCCACGCCCACATATTTTGTGTTTTGTTTTTGCTCTTGAATTTTCACGAGCAGGAGTTCGCTGGGCACGACACAGTCTGTATACAGCTTTTGGAAAAGCCCCCAGGTTATATAATGACATTTTATATATAGATGTGTTTTACGTATCAAAACTTCAAAACAAGGTCTACCGCGTTTGTTAGTATATTATAAAATGGCGAAAGCAAACAACGAATTTCAGCATTCTTTGGTAAAACTGAGACTGGTTTGCGTTCAAATAGACAGACGGGCAGACAGACAGACGGACGGAGAGACGGACATGGCTAAATCGACTTCGCTCATCGTGCTGATCATTTTAGTGAACTTTTCTCTTCTTCTCGTACTTAAATACATTTAATGTTTATGAAAGGTATGAAAATCAAAACAGATATATAACTTCGCTATTGCAGTGGGCTATTAACTACGTGCCCGAATATTTTGCTTGTATGTTTCCCGATTTGGCTAACTTTTGGCAGGAGTATAGTACATACTACTGAGAACCAGCTGACCAATTTTCATTGAAATATCAAGATTGAATTATAAGCTATCGCCTTTGAAAATAGCAGAAATTTGTCTTAAAAAGCTTATTATGTGTGCAAAATCTGATTGATATAGCTTTTTAAATTTTCCAGAACTATGTTAAAAAACTTGGCGTAGACAGGGGCGGGGCAACGCCCATTTTCGAAAATTTTTATTTTTTGGATTGCTTAGATTACGGAAACTTTAAAAGTGAAACATAAATGATGTAAAGCTATTTTACGCAAAGTTATTGCCGATTTGATATATCTAATATCCTCTTCAAAATCTTTCATATAAAAGTGGGCGTGGACCTTAACCGATTTCGCCCATTTTTCCTCGAACATTCCTTGCACACCTGGAAACTTGAGTGCTGAATTTCGTTTCGATATCTGCATACCAAATTTCATTAAGACATCTTAAAATTTACTCAAGATATCGTGTTCACAGACGAACGAACGGACGGACATGGCTTAATCAAATATTTTTTAGTCCTGAACATTTTGATATGAATAAGTCAATATCTATCTCGATCCGTTTATGCCGTTACATACTGCCGTTAGGAGATTAAAGTTAATAAACCTTGTGTGCGTAGCACTACTAAGTATAATAACAACAACCACAAAAAGCGCGTGGGCAAACCCACAGATATTTCGATAATACAACGACACATCTATACAAAAGTTTTTACTGGCAGGGGGGTTAGATTAATGCGATCGATGGTGCTGGGTATGTGATTGTTTTAATTTTTCTCAAATTTTAATTGATGCTATTACATTTTCTTTTGTATTTAGTAACTCAATCACTTGCATCAAAACTTCATATCAAATCAAAAACCATTACAACTCAAGATCAGAGCAACTTTAGCTTGAAAGATTTCGGATAGCACCAAATTAACCATGGCAGAAAAAAGCAGGTAGTTCCATTGTCAATTTTTGGTCGCCATGTTAGCTACCTGACAACTAAAGGGATTATGACGTTTTGTGCTACCAGTTCCATTAAAAAATCTTGTTTGGGTCGTTTTGTTTATTTACAAATCAAAAAATGGTTTGAAAAATGATTGAAAAGTTGTGTGTAGGCTCAAAATGTTTTGCTTTTTGCAATGGAAAAAGAAGTATCAAATAGAAAATATAAGATGTTGATTTAATTAATTAATAGTCATCGGAATATTGATCTGGCCCTCAAGGAATACATTTTTTATATTAACCATGATTCTAATGAACCATGGAAATCGGATAGAGCTGCTTCACAATCAAACCAGGGAAGACCTGCTAAAGAAGATGACGCCCAGCCCATAATCAGCTTATTTACCGCTCCGATATTATTTGTTCGCAGCTAGCAGTGACATAGCTAAGGGCTGCGCGACATAGAATCAAGACAAGAGGTCAAATGCTGGACCGTGAAATATTCTTCCTTTCTATCCCCATCACCTTTTCATTTAAAATCCCGAACCACTAGACCCTGGTGCATTTTGCGTTACGATAAAGCCCATTACTTCAGTGACAGAAACCTTCAACTTTCCCCACCAATTCCTCTGACACACTCTTTGTCACCACACCTGAAGAAGTTACATTACAACTGGCACAATAATCCCGACAGCAAACAAATATTTTGTGCTATTTCTCGACAAACACAACAATGCACCAAAATTACTTCATTTTATCCCACCAAGGGTCTTTGTTTATAACCGTGTTTAATACTTCCGAATTCGTGGTGAGAGTCAATAAGGGGCCACAACATGTCCAGTAAATATTCTAAGACTTGCACCCATAAATATTTTAAAATAATTTAAAAAAAAATATTAAAACTCAGAAATACAATTCTATTTGCCTTGATCTTTCCCACCCCTTTTTAGAGTTTCAAATAAAAATTGTATATTTGTATCGTTGAATGAAAGTTTTTATTATATAGGCCACAAACAAAAATTTGGCCAAATCCCCAACATATGGTTAAAATGTTCTTTTACCGTATATCCGATTGGGTAACGCTATGCTAAATTTTAACACCAAAAGAACGTCAATAATCTCTTTTTTAATCAAAAATTAAATAAGATTGACAACCGGTTTCTGGCAATGAAACTACCTTCTTTTTATACCATGAAATTAACTAAATTTTTACAAAACTCGGCATTGTAGTTGTTTTTGAGGTGAACATTGCTGTCATTAAAGAAATAATTTTCAGCCCATTTCTAAATATTCTTGCGGAATCATTTTCTCTAGGATTTTTTTGCTCCCGCTGAAAATTCCTCCAATTATGTTTTTCCGGAAAGAATAATAATTGGGGAAGAGGAATGTTGAATTTTCGAGCCAAGCTGTTTTGACAATTGGTATGGCATTTTGGATTTCTTGATTTTTTAGTGTAAAGTAGTTTAATAGTGTAATTGTGAAGAATTTGTTCCACATTCCCACAACAACCGGTTATATCGTACCGGAATGACCCGGCTTTTTTACCCGGCCAAGGGTTGTTATTTCAGTGTAACCCAGTCTTATTTGTCATGCCCCACCCTTAAATTGTCATCCTCGCAGCAGGGTTGCTCTATTTTCTCCTGTTACGGGCTGGTATCGAATCCAACCTGGGACCAAGAGATTTGATCTGCTGCGTTTGCTGGGAGAAAATTTATGTTAAACAAACGTTCGCATTCTGTTCAATGCACTAAGTTTAAGATATGGCTTCACAGATCCCCCCTACCAACTTCAAGCGGACACAATGGTGGCTCAGTCTGCACGACTAGCAGCACTGCTGCAATTCCCGCCTCACCCACTCCCGACTGTCGCTCACGCTCACCAGCGTTTCCATCTCGCACGGCCGCTCAACACTCCTATCCCCTCCGAAATAAGCCAGATATGAGCATCGCCGGGCGTCAGTCCCCTCTCTCTCTCTGCCCCCAATGCCCCCCACCCTGCTTCCAGTTTGCACGTGGGCCAGGACCACCACCTCCTCGTACCTTTCACTACGCGCACTGTTTGTCGGCAAAGATTATATACGCCTCCGACATCGGTCCAGTGCAACAATTGCCTTGGCCTATGGCACACCCTTATATGTTCTGGGCTCGCAAACAGAAACCTCTGAACGGATACGTTTATAGCCCTCTGTTGCAGTACACAGCCAACCTCTACGCCAGACAACAACATAGTTTAGGCCTTAGCCTACCTGCACCCTCTCCCCCCCTACACACTTCAAAATTTTACAGCTGAACTGTAACGGATTAGCTGGAAAGATCGTGGAGATAACATACTTTATGAAGTCGAGGAGACAAAATTGAACACAAGATCGAACCTACGAATGTGATGGGTATAATGGACATCGAAAAGACCGTCCCAGCGGTCATGGGGGTGCCCTTGCGTTCATTGCACATCACTCTGTACAATATAATCTATTTGCCCCCGACGTCGACCCCAGGGACTCTATCTTAGAATGCCAAGGCATAGCAGTCCGGTCAGGAGACGCCGACCTGCAAATCATAAACATCTATATTCCTCCTGTCACGTGTTGTCCTAGAGATTATCATCCCGACATTAGTGCATTGCTAAGGGGCGATAACCGTCTAATCCTAGGCGACTTCAACGCGCATCACGATCTCTGGCACTCCAAGTTGCCAGCACACAGCAGAGGACACGCAATTGCAAACCAAATAGATAACTCAGCATTCTGTACAGTCAATGGAGATGCCCCCACCAGGGTGGCAGGTAACTGCCACAGTTCGCCAGACATCTTCATTACGAGCACGGGCCTAATTAACTTTGTCATCTGGCGACAGATGCTTACATTAGCTTCAGACCGACTACCCATCTTACTCTCCGTAGAACGACCGACCGACTTAATAACGACCGATAAATATTACGTACATCAACTTCACCAAAGCGGACTGGGGCTGTTTTACGGACTATACAGAGCGCTCCTTCGATGCCTTACCCACACCAACAGACGTACGCAAAGGTGAAAGAGAGTTTCGGAACATCATCGATTCAGCCTACGGCCGCTTCATTCCTGCTTGTAGAATAAAGGAAATTCGTCCGAATTTCCCGGCAGAAGTGAGACTCATCAATCCCGCAGATCCCAGAATCAAAGATCTCAATGCGGAAGTCCGTTGGACAGTCAATGAATACAAACAGACTTAGTGGAAACAACACCTTGAGGCATGCAACCTCTCCGGCGGAGTCGGAAAATTATGGTCGACACCTAGGCCACGAGGGACAGAGTTATCTAGCGGCTCTTTTTAACCTCTCACTAACTATTTTCGTCGTACCAAAGATCTGGAAACAGGCGATTGTAGTCCCCCTACTAAAACCAAAAAGCCGGCGAACCAAGGAGTCTTATCGCCCGATATCCCTCCTCTCGTCGGTCGTGAAGTTACTAGAGGCGATTCTACTCCCATACTATACTGCAAATATGCAATTGGCCGATCACCAGCATGGTTTCCGAAAATCTCACAGCATGCCACACATAATGCCATTACAACGCAAATAAATCATAAATCAACATCCTCAAAACCATAGGACGGTTCTCGTGCCACTTCACCTATCTAAAGCATTTGACACGGTCAACCATGCCACACTCCTCAGAGATCTAGAAGAGACCGTTTCCTGCCGGCCCAAAAAGGTGAGCCGCTAACTACCTCAATGGTCGACAGGCGTCAGTCAAATTCAGGAACAAGAAATCTAAGCCACGAAGAATAGAACAAGGGGTGTCGCAAGGTGGTATTCTTTATTCCTTTTGTTTAATTTCTATATTTCGAGTCTTCCACCCCCACCAGAGGGAGTCTCCATCGTTTCTTACGCTGACGACTGCACGATGATGGGCCCATCCATTAACCAACTCTGAAATCTGTACATATATTTGACTAAATCGACGGCGACTCTGTTTACGACATGGAATGCGCAAATGGGGCAAGACATAAACCTCCACGTAGATGGAGTACCTCTACCTACCTTTGACAACGGCCTCACCTTCGGTAGTCATGCCATCGCAATAGTTTCAAAGGTACAGAGCCGCAATAAGATCCTCAAGTCACTGGCCGGCAGTACTTGGGGAAAAGACAAAGAAACATTGCTTGCTACATATAAGGCTATTGGCCGACCGGTTATTGATTATGCTGCGCCCATATGGTCACCCAACCTTTCTGACACCAACTGGAGGAAATTGCAAGTCTGTCAAAACACCACCATCAGAACTGCCACGGAATGTCTGCTTATGTCAACTGAGTCTCACCTCCATCAAGAGGCAAAATTGCTCAATGTTCGAGAGCACGTGGAACGCTTAAGTAGACAGTTTCTACTGAACTGCCATAAACCTAGTCATCCAAATCGACATCTATTGAATGAAGCCCCGCCCCCCAGAGACATAAGGAAACATCTTCGCAAGCACTATGACGCGATCCGGCACCACATTTCCTTGCCGTTTGATCTGCGTAACCATAGGCGGGCTCTAAATGACCACACCGAGTCGGTATACAGATCCCTCAGATCTCAGCCTGTGAATCCCGTTATCGACATTCAACCAGCCGTATTAGCTTAAGAGTAGCGCATTCTTCCGAGGGAAACTAGAGTCATCCTAGTACAACTTCGCTCTGGATATTGTAATGGGTGAAACTCTTACTTGACCAGACTGAACCCCACCATACCAAACACTTTCCCTGCATGTGGTATGTCCCCTCATGATACCAAACATCTATTTTCCTGTTCAACTAAACCTACTCTTCTAACACCAATATCACTAAGGTCCAGCCCTGTTGAAACTGCGCGTTTCCTCGGACTTCCGTTAGAAGAGTTTGATGACAATTTAGAGTGATCTTACCCAATGGGCAGGGCGAAGCACTGTTAACAACAACAAGAATTTGTTTTAAATTAAGAGAAAAAATGTAAAACAGCGTATAGTATTGGGTTTGATATGTTAGTGAATGCAAGGATTTTTTATTCAGAATAAGAGGAAGGGGAGAGGGGAAGAAATCCGTGGCGAATTTTATTTAGAACTAGGTTATTTATGTTTTGATTAAGCATTTATACAATAAAACCATATTCACGGTACATACAGAACACAAGGCATTCGATTATCTTACCAATTTTCCAAATTTCAAAAACTAATCAAACTCCGAAACTACCAAGTTCAACAAACAGCTCCTCATTTTAGATTCATAGAAAAGAAACTTTATGTTCTATAATAATAATGTTAGTAATGTCTGTATTCGTAAGTGGGGAACTTTGGCAATAATTTTAACACCCACTCCCCTTTGTGCTGCAAAACCTGATGGGCTGAGTGATTTAGCAATGTCTGTATCTTCGTTCGTCCGTCTGTCTGTTTGAGTGCAAACTAGTCCCCCAATTTTAGAGATATTGGGATGAAAGTCGGTACGCGGGTGGCATTTTATAATATACTAGCAGACCCGGCAGACATTGTCCTGCCTAAAATTTTAGTTGCCTGCATTTAACTAATTGTACTCTGTTCCCTCCTCACTTGGCACTTCCTCGTAATTTATTCCTATGTCTTAATTTTTCTTTCTACTTTTGCTTTTCCCCCAACCCCATATCTCGTTACTTTATTTTCCCCTTTTCATTTTCCTTTAATATTTCTTCTAATTCTAAAACTTTCTACTTCTACTCCTCTTCTGCTCCCTTTTCCTCTGCGGGTACTGATATGTACATAGTTTCGAAGATATAGCGGTTTAACTTTTTTTGGTCTTGGTACCGCTTACTTTTTCCAAGGTTTTTTTGATATATAGAACACCTATCGATATATAAAATACCTTTAACTTGAACCAAATAAACTCCTAACTATACCGAATTGCAGCTGTTTATAACCTGCCGGCTTTTCCAAAAACTATATACAGCCTGCGTCCTGCCCAACGAACTCCTGAGCCTACCGTGAGAGTTTCAGAGACATCGACAATAAACTGTGGACATTAGCACAAAGAAAGCACAAAAGATGTGGGCGTATCATGGCCCAATTTACAAAATTATGTAAATCTTGACCAAGTGACACATATGTATATACAAATATCATAAATTTAGACCAAATAAGGTCAGATTTATGCCAATTGAAATTTTATATGGCCTGGGGGCGGGGCAGCTAAGCTAAGGCACTTAGTACAAAGATTGGAAAGAACACTTCTTACACAAAAAGCATATAGAAGAGAGCTTGGAATAATATATAACATCGCTACAAACAACGGATATAAAAAAGCACTAGTAGATAAACTCAGAAGAGGCCTTAGAGAACAAAAAAGAAACAATGGAAAGGAAAGTACACAAACCTGAACGACAATGACATATACTGGAAGGGCAACACATAAATTAGCAAATTTCCTTAGAAAATACAACATCAACACAGCGTTCAAAACATCGAACAATTTAGGACGGAAGCTAAGAACCAAAACTCAGAAGATCCGTTTAGCAGCGATGGTGTATACAAGCTCACTTGTGAATGCCAGCACAGTTACATAGGACAAACAGGACGACAAGTAAGAACGAGGTTCAGAGAACACATTAGAGATTACAACAAAAAGATACGGAATCCAACCATCATACCAGAGTCCAACTTTGCGAATTCCATGGTGGAGAATAAATGCCCCCCCGGAAACATCAAAGAACAGTCAAGGTCCTACATGTACAAGCAAAAGGCCGACGGCTGAACGTACTCGAAAATATGGAAATCTACAAACAAAAAACATTCGACGGTAGAATAATAAACGAACAGACAAACACGGTTTCCGACACAATATTCGAACCTTTAAAATTGGTTTACAAAAAACAAAGCAGCTACTCAGGTACAACAAACTCACACGCACCGACACATAAACACAAAACAGCAAAAGATCAAAAACAACAAACAAGCAAAAAAGGTCAAACAACAAAAATCACCAACTTTTACCTGCCTCAGTCAACCACACAAAAACCGATCGATTCAAACCACCCCCGTTTCTGAATGTACACACACAACACATGCACACACAAACAGACACCCATGCTGACGTTACCTGCTACCTACTATAAATACAAGACAAAGGACAACAACAGATCAGAACGAAAATCGACACTGATGATGGCACAACGCCGAAACCGGTTTGTCTCAAAACCAAATTTGACAAGGGATGACGAAAAATCGTTCCAATATACATATAAAAGTTACTTAAATTTAATAACCGATCTTTCACATTCGTTGACATCTTGAAGTTTCTTTTAAATATACTTGTTGATTAAACCTGCATTATTTAAAACTTAAGCTATTTTTGAAGTTATTGCCTATAAAACAGTGAAACGAAAGTGACGCAAAAAAAAATTTTTATTTTTGTGAATGGAGCAGCCAGCTGTTAAAAACTACTTCTGCAGCTAGGATGAAGAGATATAGAGAAGGCGTAAAACTGTATGCTGAACGTGAGCGGATGTACAAGCAGAAAAATAAGAAAAATCAAGCGCAATACAGGAGTAAGATCAAATATAGTCCCTCTTGGAGTGAAGAGCGGGCAAAAGTAAAGTACGCATCATACTTGCGCTTGAAAGGATTCAGCTCGAGTGTATTTAAATCAATTACTGTCACAGATAAGAGAACAGAATCAAGATGTTGAAAAGGTGTATTTATTTTCGGACGGCTGCGCTGCGCAATTTAAAAATAAACACACTTTCATATGCTCCCAAAAGCGGAAGTTAGAATGGGTTTGCTTTCCCATGAGCCATGGGAAAGGTGCAGTAGATGGTATCGGAGCTACTGCACAGCAAGGTTTGTGGAAAGCTATTGTGACAAGAAAATGTGCAAACTGCAAGAAATGCAAAAAATGTTAATGGGTTATCATATTCATTGACTGATAAAACAGCGATCGATTTAGAAAGCATTGACCAGGATTGGGAACGCATTGCTGCAATTAAATATGTACACCGCAGCCATTATCCAAGGACGAATTGTTAGCTGGTAAAACTTTCAAATCCGATTTAGAAAGCAACTATATTTAAAAAAAAAAATGTCGACCCTCTGAAGAAAATGGAAATATAGATACTCATTTCTTAAACTAATTAAAATAATCATTCATTATAAGCAACACTTCTAAACAGTCCAACATGTTTGATTACTTTTCACTTATTAAATAAAACGTATATAAATATATACAGATAAATTTACCTATAAATACGTACTGACTTTCAATGTTAGTTATTTATTAAGAAATATTTGTTAGTAGTATCAACTAAAAAACTTTGTGGCTTAATGTATATGTAATAAAACAAAATTTCCGTAACAATTTTATGGTATGTGAAACATAAGTGATGCCTCCATGAAACGCAAGTGACACTGAACTTATCCAATATGTTAATAAAAAACCATAGTAGGCTGGAAAATAAATACTTTTTGTTCAACATATTAACGTTCAATAGAAAAATCATAAAAAAAATAATTTGTTCAACTATTGCTACTCAATTCGCAGATTTTAGCATCCAAACTTGAATAACACAATAAATCCAATTTGTGCGGAAACGTAAAGGACACCACCTAAAGTAGACATTTTCTAAATCTATTTAATCATTTTAACATATGTTTGCCTTTATTTGTAAAGACGGTCCAATGACACAGGTAACTGTATTACTTGATTTTAAAAATTGTTGAAATTTACCCCAAAAACTGCAGTTTTATATCGAAGCGCGAAACGTAAGTGACGCTAGATTTGCCCATTTTTCAGAACCAACAAGATCGGATCAATATAACATACAGTTCCAATGTAAACGATTGCTGTAAATAAACTGTGAAACTTGTGATTTGTATTTATGAAGACAGCGCTCCCTTTACTTAATTTTTTATTTAATAAAATTTTTTTATTTTAAAATTTCTATTGTTGATAAATATTTTGAGTAAGCAAATATCCTCGTTATTCTCTATGGGAAAGTTTGTAGTATGTTCCGAATATTATACAAACCGGAATATATCGTACCTTGCGTCATTTCGACGCAACATGCCTAGTACATATGTGTGGATTGCCAGATCAGAAATATTGTAGAACAAAAAATTGAGCAACCGCGCACACTTTATTTTAAAGAAAATTCATGTATCTCGTACATTCTTAGACCTTTGTTTTTGAACTCGGTTCTTTTTTTTGTCATCTGTGAACTCAACTTGGAAAAGGAGTTAAATTTGTGAGCCGATAATCTGCTTCACAATTATCATGGGATGAACTCAAAAGTTATTCAAAAGACAAATAGCAATTCAGTAAGTGCATATGAATAATACATCACTTAAATAATTATAATGAACACAAGCTGTACGCCAAGTATATCCGTATCAATGGGAAACGGACTTTATGTGATGTAACTTCGCAAACATCCATTTGTTGAGAAGCAGTACCATTTCACTGAATTGCCATAAGACATTGACTGTTCTCGTATCAAGCGTCACCTGCCGTGCACGCTGTTGGCCACCTGTGCCTTTGCTTGTTTACCGCTACTTGATGCTGTATTCGTATTTGTCCCGCCGCTGCTGCTCCCCTGTTCACTTGCACGATCACGATCCCGCTCCCGTTCACCCCGATGATGATGATGATGCTGATGACGCCTGCCACCTCTGAAATGACGCCTATTGTGATGGTAATTATTGTTAGTTGGATCACCACTGACTCGATGTGCGAAATTGGTGCTGCCGGAAGGCTTAGTACAAGTAGGATCCTGAAAATATAAACGATCGAAGTTAGTTAAAAAGTTGATTCCAAAAATGTAATTAGATAGTTTTAAAGTAGAACAGTTTTCGAGATATTTTGAAATTGAGCTCAGAAAGATAGTAGGATTACAAATCTGTCAATATCTCCGCTTTTACCGTCTCTATTTTTATGTTATTTCATTTAATTTTGAGAGGGTGAAATACCATTTCCACCAAAGCAAAAAAAGTTAAAATCGACGTTAAAGTGACGGAGTTATGGCGAACAATAAGTTTTTTTTTATGCAAATTTTTAGTATTTTTTCGACATTCATCTTCTTTAGGTAATTTTTTTTAACGAAATAGCCAATTTTTTGGCACATTCCGGATTATAATCAGTAGAAAAATGGCAATATTATAGAAGCTTAAGTCACCTTAACTTTTTTTTTTATGTACAGTGGTGAACATAAGTATTGGCACAACAGTTTTCGGCGATTTTCACAAATTTTGGCTTTAATCAAATAGTTTTAGCAAAGACTATATAAAATCATGTATCAATGTCTATTACAAAAACTATAAATTTTGTTTTAAACATGTGCGCGAAATTCGCGAAAATTTCAAGAAATTTTAGCAAAATTTTAAACTTTTTTCTTAGAATTTTCAAAATTTTTTAGAGTATGAAGTCTTGTAGGCCATTAAATTTTAGTATAATAATGTGTTAATCTTAAGTTCGTAACACATTTAGCTGATTTTTGGCAATTTTTTTCTTGGCGACTTCTGTATTTTTTCCATACAATTTTATGAACGCAATTTTTTTTATATGAAAGAAAACACTTTAACTCATCGGGAAAAAATCACCGATTTCTACCTACCTCAACCTACCGCTTAGCTAACAAGCGGTATGTCTATATACCTACAAAAACAACCCTTGGGACAGATAACAATTCGGACGTGTCAATACCGCACACACTCATATTAACGTTACCTACCACGGACACATAGAATGACATTACCTGCCACAGCACCCATGAACTATAAAAACAACGCAACGGATAAACACAGACCAGAACGAAACTAGGCATTGAAAATGGCAGAACGCCAAAACCGGGTTTTCACAAAACCAAACTTTACAAGGGATGACGGAAAATCGTTCCAACAAAAATCAGCTTACTACCCTGTCGGAGGATCAACACAACAAAATAAATCTATTATACTACAATTTAATGGCCTACAAGACTCCTGCTGAGCTATTCAAACACGGAGGCGAGGAGCTGGTAAGGCGCATGCATCAGCTTCTATGCAGAATATGGTTGGATGAATGCATGCCTGAAGTTTGGAATGTAAGTGTTCTCTGCCGAATCCACAAGGGCGATCCTGCAAACTGCGCCGACTATCGCGGAATCAGCCTTTTGAATATCGCATATAAGATCCTATCAAGCGTATTGTGCGAAAGACTGAAGCCTGATGTGAACAGACTGATTGGACCTTATCAGTGTGGCTTCAGACCTGGTAAATCTACCATCGACCAGATTTTTACAATACGCCAAATCTTGCAAAAAACCCGTGAGAAAAGAATCGACACACATCATCTCTTTGTTGCTTTTAAAGCCGCTTTCGATAGCACGAAAAGGAGCTGCCTATATGCTGCTATGTCTGAATCACCAACTTTTACCTGCCTCAGTCAACCACACAAAAACCGATCGATTCAAACCACCCCCGTTTCTGAATGTACACACACAACACATGCACACACAAACAGACACCCATGCTGACGTTACCTGCTACCTACTATAAATACAAGACAAAGGACAACAACAGATCAGAACGAAAATCGACACTGATGATGGCACAACGCCGAAACCGGTTTGTCTCAAAACCAAATTTGACAAGGGATGACGAAAAATCGTTCCAATATACATATAAAAGTTACTTAAATTTAATAACCGATCTTTCACATTCGTTGACATCTTGAAGTTTCTTTTAAATATACTTGTTGATTAAACCTGCATTATTTAAAACTTAAGCTATTTTTGAAGTTATTGCCTATAAAACAGTGAAACGAAAGTGACGCAAAAAAAAATTTTTATTTTTGTGAATGGAGCAGCCAGCTGTTAAAAACTACTTCTGCAGCTAGGATGAAGAGATATAGAGAAGGCGTAAAACTGTATGCTGAACGTGAGCGGATGTACAAGCAGAAAAATAAGAAAAATCAAGCGCAATACAGGAGTAAGATCAAATATAGTCCCTCTTGGAGTGAAGAGCGGGCAAAAGTAAAGTACGCATCATACTTGCGCTTGAAAGGATTCAGCTCGAGTGTATTTAAATCAATTACTGTCACAGATAAGAGAACAGAATCAAGATGTTGAAAAGGTGTATTTATTTTCGGACGGCTGCGCTGCGCAATTTAAAAATAAACACACTTTCATATGCTCCCAAAAGCGGAAGTTAGAATGGGTTTGCTTTCCCATGAGCCATGGGAAAGGTGCAGTAGATGGTATCGGAGCTACTGCACAGCAAGGTTTGTGGAAAGCTATTGTGACAAGAAAATGTGCAAACTGCAAGAAATGCAAAAAATGTTAATGGGTTATCATATTCATTGACTGATAAAACAGCGATCGATTTAGAAAGCATTGACCAGGATTGGGAACGCATTGCTGCAATTAAATATGTACACCGCAGCCATTATCCAAGGACGAATTGTTAGCTGGTAAAACTTTCAAATCCGATTTAGAAAGCAACTATATTTAAAAAAAAAAATGTCGACCCTCTGAAGAAAATGGAAATATAGATACTCATTTCTTAAACTAATTAAAATAATCATTCATTATAAGCAACACTTCTAAACAGTCCAACATGTTTGATTACTTTTCACTTATTAAATAAAACGTATATAAATATATACAGATAAATTTACCTATAAATACGTACTGACTTTCAATGTTAGTTATTTATTAAGAAATATTTGTTAGTAGTATCAACTAAAAAACTTTGTGGCTTAATGTATATGTAATAAAACAAAATTTCCGTAACAATTTTATGGTATGTGAAACATAAGTGATGCCTCCATGAAACGCAAGTGACACTGAACTTATCCAATATGTTAATAAAAAACCATAGTAGGCTGGAAAATAAATACTTTTTGTTCAACATATTAACGTTCAATAGAAAAATCATAAAAAAAATAATTTGTTCAACTATTGCTACTCAATTCGCAGATTTTAGCATCCAAACTTGAATAACACAATAAATCCAATTTGTGCGGAAACGTAAAGGACACCACCTAAAGTAGACATTTTCTAAATCTATTTAATCATTTTAACATATGTTTGCCTTTATTTGTAAAGACGGTCCAATGACACAGGTAACTGTATTACTTGATTTTAAAAATTGTTGAAATTTACCCCAAAAACTGCAGTTTTATATCGAAGCGCGAAACGTAAGTGACGCTAGATTTGCCCATTTTTCAGAACCAACAAGATCGGATCAATATAACATACAGTTCCAATGTAAACGATTGCTGTAAATAAACTGTGAAACTTGTGATTTGTATTTATGAAGACAGCGCTCCCTTTACTTAATTTTTTATTTAATAAAATTTTTTTATTTTAAAATTTCTATTGTTGATAAATATTTTGAGTAAGCAAATATCCTCGTTATTCTCTATGGGAAAGTTTGTAGTATGTTCCGAATATTATACAAACCGGAATATATCGTACCTTGCGTCATTTCGACGCAACATGCCTAGTACATATGTGTGGATTGCCAGATCAGAAATATTGTAGAACAAAAAATTGAGCAACCGCGCACACTTTATTTTAAAGAAAATTCATGTATCTCGTACATTCTTAGACCTTTGTTTTTGAACTCGGTTCTTTTTTTTGTCATCTGTGAACTCAACTTGGAAAAGGAGTTAAATTTGTGAGCCGATAATCTGCTTCACAATTATCATGGGATGAACTCAAAAGTTATTCAAAAGACAAATAGCAATTCAGTAAGTGCATATGAATAATACATCACTTAAATAATTATAATGAACACAAGCTGTACGCCAAGTATATCCGTATCAATGGGAAACGGACTTTATGTGATGTAACTTCGCAAACATCCATTTGTTGAGAAGCAGTACCATTTCACTGAATTGCCATAAGACATTGACTGTTCTCGTATCAAGCGTCACCTGCCGTGCACGCTGTTGGCCACCTGTGCCTTTGCTTGTTTACCGCTACTTGATGCTGTATTCGTATTTGTCCCGCCGCTGCTGCTCCCCTGTTCACTTGCACGATCACGATCCCGCTCCCGTTCACCCCGATGATGATGATGATGCTGATGACGCCTGCCACCTCTGAAATGACGCCTATTGTGATGGTAATTATTGTTAGTTGGATCACCACTGACTCGATGTGCGAAATTGGTGCTGCCGGAAGGCTTAGTACAAGTAGGATCCTGAAAATATAAACGATCGAAGTTAGTTAAAAAGTTGATTCCAAAAATGTAATTAGATAGTTTTAAAGTAGAACAGTTTTCGAGATATTTTGAAATTGAGCTCAGAAAGATAGTAGGATTACAAATCTGTCAATATCTCCGCTTTTACCGTCTCTATTTTTATGTTATTTCATTTAATTTTGAGAGGGTGAAATACCATTTCCACCAAAGCAAAAAAAGTTAAAATCGACGTTAAAGTGACGGAGTTATGGCGAACAATAAGTTTTTTTTTATGCAAATTTTTAGTATTTTTTCGACATTCATCTTCTTTAGGTAATTTTTTTTAACGAAATAGCCAATTTTTTGGCACATTCCGGATTATAATCAGTAGAAAAATGGCAATATTATAGAAGCTTAAGTCACCTTAACTTTTTTTTTTATGTACAGTGGTGAACATAAGTATTGGCACAACAGTTTTCGGCGATTTTCACAAATTTTGGCTTTAATCAAATAGTTTTAGCAAAGACTATATAAAATCATGTATCAATGTCTATTACAAAAACTATAAATTTTGTTTTAAACATGTGCGCGAAATTCGCGAAAATTTCAAGAAATTTTAGCAAAATTTTAAACTTTTTTCTTAGAATTTTCAAAATTTTTTAGAGTATGAAGTCTTGTAGGCCATTAAATTTTAGTATAATAATGTGTTAATCTTAAGTTCGTAACACATTTAGCTGATTTTTGGCAATTTTTTTCTTGGCGACTTCTGTATTTTTTCCATACAATTTTATGAACGCAATTTTTTTTATATGAAAGAAAACACTTTAACTCATCGGGAAAAAATCACCGATTTCTACCTACCTCAACCTACCGCTTAGCTAACAAGCGGTATGTCTATATACCTACAAAAACAACCCTTGGGACAGATAACAATTCGGACGTGTCAATACCGCACACACTCATATTAACGTTACCTACCACGGACACATAGAATGACATTACCTGCCACAGCACCCATGAACTATAAAAACAACGCAACGGATAAACACAGACCAGAACGAAACTAGGCATTGAAAATGGCAGAACGCCAAAACCGGGTTTTCACAAAACCAAACTTTACAAGGGATGACGGAAAATCGTTCCAACAAAAATCAGCTTACTACCCTGTCGGAGGATCAACACAACAAAATAAATCTATTATACTACAATTTAATGGCCTACAAGACTCCTGCTGAGCTATTCAAACACGGAGGCGAGGAGCTGGTAAGGCGCATGCATCAGCTTCTATGCAGAATATGGTTGGATGAATGCATGCCTGAAGTTTGGAATGTAAGTGTTCTCTGCCGAATCCACAAGGGCGATCCTGCAAACTGCGCCGACTATCGCGGAATCAGCCTTTTGAATATCGCATATAAGATCCTATCAAGCGTATTGTGCGAAAGACTGAAGCCTGATGTGAACAGACTGATTGGACCTTATCAGTGTGGCTTCAGACCTGGTAAATCTACCATCGACCAGATTTTTACAATACGCCAAATCTTGCAAAAAACCCGTGAGAAAAGAATCGACACACATCATCTCTTTGTTGCTTTTAAAGCCGCTTTCGATAGCACGAAAAGGAGCTGCCTATATGCTGCTATGTCTGAATTTGGTTTCCCCGCAAAACTTATACGGCTATGCAAAATGACCTTGAGCAACACCGCCAGCTCGGTCAGAATTGGGAAGTACCTCTCCGAGCCGTTCGAAACTAAACGAGGTTTCAGACAGGGTGACCCCCTTTCGTGCGATTTCTTTAATTTAATGCTGGAGAAAATAATACAAGCTGCACAACTTTACCGCGCTGGAACAATATTTTATAAAAGCGTGCAACTGTTGGCATATGCTGACGATATTGATATCATTGGCCTTAACAACCGCGCCGTAACTTCTGCTTACTCCAAATTAGAAAAAGAAGCGGTGAAAATGGGATTGGTGGTGAACGAGGGCAAAACGAAGTACCTACTGTCATCATGCAAAGAGTCAGCGCATTCGCGCCTTGGCAACCAAGCCACTGTTGGCAGCAATAATTTCGAAATAGTAAAGGACTTCGTTTACCTGGGAACTAGCATTCACACCAACAATAATGTTAGCCTAGAAATCCGACGAAGAATTACTCTTGCAAACAAATGCTACTTCGGACTGAGTAGGCAATTGAAAAGTAAAGTCCTCTCTCGACGAACGAAAATAACACTCTACAAGTCACTCATCGCACCCGTCCTGCTATACGGTGCAGAAGCGTGGACACTAACAACATCTGATGAGGCGGCTCTGGGAGTATTCGAGAGAAAGGTTCTTCGAAAGATTTGTGGACCTCTACGCGTTGGCGACGGCGAGTACCGAATAAGATTTAATGATGAGCTGTATGAACTTTACGCAGACGCCGACATAGTTCAGCGAATTAAAACACAGCGGCTTCGCTGGCTAGGCCAAGTTGTGCGAATGAGCGAAGATGCTTCAGCCCAGAAGGTATTGTTATCGACACCCGCCGGTGGAAGCAGAGGAAGAGGGACACCACCACTCCAATGAAAGGACCAAGGGGAGACCGATTTGCGATCCCGCGGTGTTTCCAATTGGCGCCAGTTGGCGCAACGAAGAAACGACTGGCTAGCTATGTTGGACGGTCAAAATCGCCCAGGCGGTTAGATGACCATTTAAAGAAGAAAGACAAGACTCCAACTCAAAAAAACTTTAAAAATTCTAAGAAAAAAGTTTAAAATTTTGCTAAAATTTCTTGAAATTTTCGCGAATTTTGCGTACATGTTTGAAACATAATTTATAGTCTTTGTTAAAATTAAAGCCAAAACTTGTGAAAATCGCCGAAAACTGTTGTGCCAATACTTATGTTCACCACTGTATATTAAAGAAGTTTAAAAGTTGATAGTTTTCGCCATCCTGCTTGTTTAAATCTACAAAAGAAAAACATGAATTATGTGAAATGGATGAAACTGATTTTGAAGAAGAAATAGTTAATAAGCCGCGTACGAAAATAAAATTTAATCACTGGACTAGAGATTTAGAATTGAGAAAGGAGAAATCGGAGCGCTGGCATCAAGGATTTGTGACTGCTGAGGTTAAAGTTACATACTACAGACGCCGTTACAAACGTTTTGAGAAATATTATTCAAAGGAAGATAATATTTGTTATTGTAATGATATAAACAGTTTGTTCCAAGAGTTTGGAGACCCGTATGAGTTTGAATGGCGCCTATATATCGACAGAAGTGAGCTGAGTTTAAAGGCTGCACCAATGTACCAGTTGCTATCAAAGAATCATATCGCCAGACAACATCGGCCATGGCGCTGTCAACTCTAGACTGCGACATAGTTTAGGCCTTAGCCTACCTCCACCTAGGCAAACGCATCGTCTCCCCTTCTACACACTTCAAAATTTTGCAGCTGAACTGTAACGGATTAGCAGGAAAGATCGCGGAGATAACTGACTTCATGAAGATGCACAACATCAAAATAACCGCGATACAAGAGACAAAATTGAACACAAGATCAGACTTACGAACTTGTGATGGGTATAATGTACATCGAAAAGACCGTCCCAGCGGTCTTGCGTTCATTACACATCACTCTGTACAATATAATCTATTTTCCCCTGACGTCGACCCCGGGGACTCTACCTTAGAATGCCAAGGCATAGCAGTCCGGCCAGTAGACGCCGACCAAAGCGGACTGGGACCGCTTTACTGAATAAACAGAGCGCTCCTTCGCTGCCTTACCCACTCCTTCAGACGTACGCAAAGGCGAAAGAGTTTCGCAAGATCATTGATTCAGCTCAGGCCACATTATTCCTGCTGGTAGAATACCAGAAATTCGGCCGAACTTTCCGGCAGAAGCTGCGGCGATGGCAAGAGAACGTAACCAAGTGAGACTCATCAATCCCGCAGATCCCAGAATCAAAGAACTCAATGCGGAAATTCGTAGGATAGTCAACGAACACAAGCTGACCAAGTGAAAACAACACTTTGATGCAAGCAACCTCTCCGGCGGAGTCGGCAAATTATGGTCGACTGTCAAGGCCCTATCCAATCCGACCAAACACAACGACAAGGTCGCTATTGCATTCGGCGACAGCGTCAAATCGGACGGCAGGAAATGCCCGAGCTCCTTTTGCCGGCTGTTTATAATGCATGCACCTGCGGATATGACTAAGAGAAGAGTCTTCCGACGTGCGCACAAACACAAACACTCCACTGCGCCTATTGCCGTCTCAGTCGCAGAGGTCAAGGAAGCCATAATGAAGGCCAAACCCTCAAAATCCATCGGATCCGACGGAATCGCCATGAAGATGATCAAACACCTAGGCCACGAGGGACAGAGTTATTTAGCGGCTCTTTTAATCTCTAACTACTTTCGTTATACCTGAGATATGGAAACAGGCGATTGTAGTCCCCCTACTAAAACCAAAAAGCCGGCGAACCAAGGAGAGTCGTATCGCCCGATATCCCTCCTTTCGCCTCTTATCGCCCGATATTTCCTTCATTTGCAAAATCTGAAATTGGCCGATCACCAGCATGGTTTCCGCAAATCTCATAGCACGACATCCGCTTTGAATGCCATTACAACGCAGATAAATTATGGTTTGAATCAACACCCACCAAACCATAGAACGGTTCTCGTGGCACTTGACCTATCAAATGCATTCGACAAGGTCAATCCCGCCTCACTTCTGCGAGATCTGGAAGAGACACCGCTCCCTGCCGGCCTTAAAAGGTGGACCGCTAATTACCTCAACGATCGACAGGCATCAGTCAAATTCAGGAACAAGAAAGCTAGACCACGAAGAATAAAACAAGTTGTGCCGCAAGGTACTGTTCTCTCTCCCCCTTTTGTTTAATTTCTATATTTCGAGACTCCCCCCCGTCCCACAGAGGGAGTCTCCATTGTTTCCTACGCTGACGACTGCACGATAATGGCCTCGGGCAAGGGTCCCTTTATTGACGAACTCTGTATTAGAATCAACAGTTACCTCCGTGACCTTTCCAGCTTCTTCACGGAGCGAGATCTGACCCTATCTCCGACTAAATCGACGGCGACCCTGTTTACGACATGGAATGCGCAGATGGGGCAAGAGTTACATGTCCACGTAGACAGAGTACCTCTACCTACTGTCAACCACCCGAAATTCTTGGGTGTGACATTTGACAACGGTCTCACCTTCGCTGGTCATGCCACCGCAATAGCCTCAAAGGTACAGAGCCGCAATAAGATCATCAAGTCACTGGCCGGCAGTAATTGGGGAAAAGACATAGAAACATTGCTTGCTACATATAAGGCTATTGTCCGACCGGTTATTGACTACGCTGCGACCATATGGTCGCCCAATCTTGCTGACACCAATTGGAGGAAATTGGAAGTCTGCCAAAACACCGCCATCAGAACTGCTACGGGATGTCTGTTTATGTCATCTGAGTCTCACCTCTATCAAGAGACAAAATTGCTCAATGTTCAAGAACACGCGGAACTCTTGAGTAGACAGTTCCTTCTCGCCCCCCAGAGACATCTTCGTAAGCACTACGATGAGATCCGGCACCACATCTCTTTGCCGTTTGATCTGCGCAACCATAGGCTGTCTCTAAACGACCTCCATACCGAGTCGGTTGACAGATCCCTCAGATCTCGACTGTGGACCCAGTAATCGACATCGAAGCACCTGAAATAGCTGATGAGGAGCGTATTCTTCCGACCTAGACTAGAGTCTAGGTTAAACTCTTACTTATCCAGATTGAACCCCACCATATCAAATACGTGCCCTACATGTGGTATGTCCCCTCATGATACTAAACATCTCTTTTCCTGTTCAATTGAACCTACTTTTCTAACACCAACATCACTTTGGTCCAACCCTGTTGAAACTGCGTGTTTCCTTGGACTTCCATTAAAAGAGCTTAATGACGATTCTGAGAGTGATCATTCCCATTAGGCAGGGCGAAGTACTATTGTATATAGTAACGAATTCGATGATTCCTAGATTATAAATCCTGGGTTCGATCACTGTAAAGCCAAATCAACACACGCACAAATAATGTAACAAATAGCTAGTTTTATTCACTAGTATAAACGCAATAAAAACGCCCGAGTTTGGTAACTCCACAGTAGTTCACTGTACAATACTTGAATACAAACTGATCAACCTGCCTTGCTTGGTCACTGCCTTATATAGTCCGACAGGGTGCTACCACGCACTAAGAATTTTCTTGGTTGTTCCCTTTCCGTGTTCTCGAAGGGTTGGTGTTATTTGTTGACATCTCCTCTTTCCATCGCATTCGCAAACACTCGCGACACATTGCCCGAAACAAACTCTGCTAGACAGTCAATGGTTGGCACCGCTTTATTAAACCTCATTTCCTCCAGGGATTGAAACTCCGACATCAATCCTCTCCTGCAGAGATTCCCACAATGCATTACATTGTCACATATTCCAACCATTTAATCCCGCATGGGTTTGTGCCTTCACTTTCGTTCCCAGTGGTACCCGGCAAACATTTCTGCAACTCATTTCTTCAGGATTACGTTCCGTTCTCTCGTGCTCAGTGCTCTGTTTCACTTTATCCACTAAGTTGCGTTGCTTCCTCGGACCATGACCACCAGATATTTGTCTTTTATCCTCAGCACACTTTGCACACTTAGTAATCCATTCCCTCATAGTTTGTCTGCAACCGATCCAATAGAACCACCTCTTTACCTCCTGCAGCGTTTTCTTTATTCCCATATGCATCACATCTGAGCAACTATGCGACGCTTTGATGATCTTCACTTTCCCATAGCATGCAAACAACCAGATATTAGCTTTAAGCTACTCCATTGTGCCCAGTAAGCTTTTGCAATTCGACTCTCTGCTACCATCTCTTCTCTTCTTGCCTGTTTGTTTTCCTTCAGTCCTTCTAACACACGTGCCAAATCTGAATCTTCCTCCTGGACCTGCCGAATCTTCTTCAGGAGGCACCTGCCCATGAAAGTCAACGGTCGAGGAGCAACCTCTGCCTTACGAGGCTCCTGCCACTACATCTCCAAGATAACTCCCTTTGTGGTATAGCCGCTGTGTCCAAAGATCAGAGGAACTTCTTGGCCATTGTAAGTCATAACCCTGTTCCTTACGTTGATGTGAATATCTCTCTCAGCCAAGAAGTCGAGGCCAATGATGACCAAGAAGTTGTGATAGTTAGCCACATTTCCAATCACAACTTTACACGTCACTTCTCCTAGGACTTGCTTGCTTACACCAGTTACTCTACACAACTTAGCTTTCCGCAATGGTTTCACCTTTCTGCTGACCAAGTCTCTCCGAATAATGGAATGTGATGCACCAGTATCGACAATCAGCAAGACAGCTGTTAGATGGAAACAGGCAAAGGTGGTGCCACTACTAAAGCCCGGCAAGCCGGCCAACGAGGGGGAGTCTTATCGACCGATATTACTCCTCTCGCCAGTAGTGAACACCTTGGAGACAGTCCTGCTCCCTTACTACACCGCTAACTTGCGACTAGCCGAACATCAGCATGGATTCCGTAAAATGCTTAGCACCACCACCGCGCTAAACGCCATCACCACTCAGATAGGTGTCGGTTTCAACCAACATCGTACAAATTACAGGACCGTGCTAGTTGCTCTTGACCTGTCGAAAGCCTTCGATACGGTCAATCATGCGCAAGTCATTAACGACTTGGAGGATTCAACTCTTCCCCCCTGTCTTAAGCGTTGGACCGCCAACTATCTGAGTGGCCGGCAGTCATCGGTTGAATTTAGAGACGAAAGATCAAAACCACGAATAATTAAACAAGGGGTGCCACAGGGCGGTGTTCTATCCTCGCTTTTGTTTAATTACTACATATCGAGGCTCCCTTTCTCACCAGAGGGTGTCTCGATCGTCTCGTACGCCGATCCTGGCGACGGGCCCCTCCGTAGACGAGCTCTGCTCAAGAGTTAACTCATCCCTCCCATTCCTGTCCGATTTTTTCGCTGGACGAAATCTGACACTGTCACAGACCAAGTCCTCGGCCACCTTATTTACGACGTGGAAAGCGCAGGCGAACATGGAATTAGACGTCTACGTCGACGGCTTTAAGCTTCCGACTGTCACGCACCCCAAAATCTTAAAGGTCACGTTTGATAACATGTTCAACTGCGGTGCTCATGTATCCGCAATTGCCACCAAAGTACAAAGCCGCAACAAAGTCCTAAGTCACTTGCTGGCAGTAATTGGAGGAAAGATAAAGAAACGTTACTGGCAACGTACAAGGCAATCGGAAAGCCGGTTCTGAGCTACGCGACGCCTATATGGTCGCCGGGGTTAGCAGATACACACTGGAGGAGGTTGCAGGCCTGCCAAAACACTGCACTCAGAACTGCCACGGGGTGCCTCCTTATGTCTCCTGAGCATCGCCTCCATAGTGAGGCTAAAATGCTCGGCGTGAAAGAGCATAGCGGGATGTTGACGAGTCCATTCCTGTTCAACTGCCATAAACCGCAGCATCTTAACAAGAACCTGATCAACGAAAATTCGCCTCCCAGGAGAATAAGGAGTCATCTCCGTAAGCACTATGACGAGATCCGGCATCACATTTTCTCACCGTTTGATCCAAAGATGCATCGGCGGGCCGTCAATATCATCCACACGGAGTCGGTAAACTCCTTTGTCAGCTCTCGTCCGTTGAATGAGGTACTTAGGGAGACAAGGGTCATGCTGGCTTAACTTGTTGTTGGTTTTGGGGAGTGTTGTCGAATTAACAGTCCTTGTCCGGATTTGAACCCGGTACGCTCCGGTACTCCCCGACTGTCGTGGTAGCAATTTATAACCAGTGAAACCTTCTAGGTCATGTCACCCCTTCTTCTGTAAGGAAGGATAAGATGGGTAATGATAGGTGAGAGGCATCATATCCGTAGATCAACCATCAAGTTGCACGTCATTACCTTTGTGCATATTAGTCGCCTCTTACGACCGGTACGCCTACCTCGGGCATATTCTAAACCCCTAACCCACAGGAGGTTGCCCAACTTCGTTCTGGATACTGTAACTATCTGTTCATCTGCTCACCCGAGCCTACTCTTCTAACACCAATCTCACTCTGGTCCACCCCTGGTGAAGCCGCGAGATTTCTGGGACTTTCGTTAGAAGAGCCTGATGACAATGTTGGATAACAGAGGTGATACTTTAGGCAGGTTAAATAGTCGCTACCACAACAACAACAATAACTCCCCTCGTTGACAGGCTTGCCAGGCTTTAGTAGTGGCACCACCATTGCCTGTCTCCATTTTTCTGGAATGACAGAACTCGTCAGGGACAGATTGAAGACAGTTGTGAGGCACCTTAGTCCCTCTTCTCCGAGATGTTTTAACATCAGCATGGATATACCGCCGGGGCCTATCGATTTGGAGCCTTTAGACCCCGTATGGCCTCCTGAACCTCCGTGGTGGTGATGGCAATGGGCGCTTGGCTATTTTTACGTTTGTGTGCTTCCCTGGTAGCTCGTCTAATTGCCTTGTCAACCGGAGGATGCAGTACACATTTCCGGCAGAAAGCGTTCCCGCATCTTTTCGGCTTCGACTGTTTCTTATCAACAAAGGTGATGGATATTTTGCCGTTAAGTTTGGTCGGATTTGACAAGGATTTAACAGTGAACCATAGTTTGCCAGCACCAGCAAAGAGATTGCAGGACCTTAGGTGCTCCTCCTATTTGGCGCGTTTGTGTTGATCGACCAGCCGTCTTATTACCGCATTGAGATCTTGAATTCGGAAATCCGTAGGGTCTAGGCATCGTTCATGGTCACGTTCATTTGGCAAGGCCGCTGAAGATATGACCATGCGAAACGCTTTTTCCCTTCTCTTACGTCAGACGGGATGGGAAGAGCAGCGAAGGTGATCTCAGTGAAATAAGAAAACCAGCCCAATCAGATTTGCTGAAATTAGTGAAGGTATCGAGTGCAAGAGGTCATGGTGTGCGTTAAAGTCTTCGAGGATTACACGATTATCGTCTCTGAGTAACGCACGGATGTCAGGGTGGTAATCCCTCGGACAGCAGGTGACAGGAGGTATATAAATGTTAATTGTTTCGAGATCGACATCGCCTGACCGGACAAGCATACCTTGCCGTTTTAAGGTGTTGTCCCTCGGGTCGACATTAGGCTTAAATAGACGATATTGCACAGATTGATGAGTGGGAGGGGGGTGGGCTGTCGCTGAGCATTGCTCAGAAAGCATGCCGGAATTGACAGAAACACATCTCCTGTCGTATGTTAATAAAAAATGGTGTATCCTGGAGAGCGTGACTTGCAAGTTTGGAGTTTCTATAGATAACTTCGACAAAATCTTGGACCCTAATCTGTGGCCGAAGGATATCAATGTTCGGCCCTTTCGATTTTACCAAAGCAAAAACGATAAATTATAGTCCGTCCTCGAATGCTACTAGTTCTCCTCCAAAAGTTGGGTGGCATGCGCACAAAATCTAAGGAAATCTTGCTAGCTACATCTCGCTCCGATTATGATGCATTCGTATTCGCAGAAACCTGGCTCAACTCCGAGTTTTTCGATGAGGAATTCTTTGATCCAAACATGTTTTACACTTTTAGAAAGGACAGGGATGCAGTTAAGACCGGTCTTCGTAAGGGAGGTGGGGTTCTTATTGCCTTGAAGAGAGATCTACGCGTTTCCGTGCATCACTTAATGCATGATGATTCCTTAACCCGGATCTGCCCACAATTTTTTCTCTTTTGGTTTTAAAAATTATTTTATAGGCTGACAATTATGAGTATAAGAATCATATACACACTTTATGAAAAGTCGACCACGTATTTGCATACATGCACTTATCATTTGACGAAAAAAGTATATTTAAAAAAAAACAGTCCGGTTACAGTTATTTTTTTGAAATAATGCAACGCATGCTGCTCGCGTAACCATATGGTTACACTGGGCAGATTCGGGTTAATTGATCAACTGTGTGTTTGCATTTTTCGTCTCGCACTACTTTTATCAGTGTATCATACATTCCGCCAAATAGTTCAGACAGTCCGTACAATTTTCATATTGAGAATATTGTCAATATGTGCGAATCTCATCCTCACGCTAATTTTTGTATTCTCGGTGATCTTAACTCCTACGAATGTATCGCCATCCTCTGAAATCAATGTTATCGATAGTATTCTAAGTTGTAACTTTATTCAAATTAATAATGTTTTTAATACGCTCTCTAGGTTACTTGATCTTGTCTTTGTTGATGAAAATTTCATAGTTAGCCTCTCTGAGAGTACTCTTCCCTTATCTGCGTCGGATAAACATCATGTTCCGCTTACTATTTTTTTACAAAATTTTGATGCGATTCCGGCCTCATCTCTTTTAGCGAACTCATCTTTTAATTTTCGATCTACTAATCTCTGTGAGCTTAACGAAGCGCTTTCTTGGATGGTTTGAAAGTGAGCTTAAAGAGAATCCTAAAGCATTTTGGAATTTTATCCGCTCTAAACGTGGCTCTTCCAGTATACCGATATGTATGAAGTGGATCCTCCCACGGACACTGTGGAACTCTTCGCAGACTTCTTCAAATCTAATTTTGAAGATGATACCTCTGTACTCTGGGGAAATTACTTGCGTCCTTGCCCCTTTGAGCGCATCGAATTTGGTTCCCTCTCGCTCAAATGTGACAGTGATGGCGTTTGCGGTTTCGTCCTGAAGCACTGCAGTATGTCCCATCTAACCCTCTGTGTCTTATTTTCAATTTATCTCTGTCGTCTGGTACTCTTCAAAAACATCATAAAGCAAAAGTTGTCGTTTGTGCTCAAGAGTATTGTTGAGCCGCACCAACATGGGTTTGTTGCTGGGCGCTCGACCGTTACTAATCTGGTACATTTCTTTGATTTCTGTTTCTCAGCATTCAAGGTCAGTTCTCAAGTAGATACTATATATACAGATTTCTCCAAGGCCTTCGATAAAGTTTCTCACCAGATCTTACTGTATAAACTTGAGCATATTGGCTTCCACTCTGTATTTCTATGCTGGCTCAAATCTTATCTGTCAAACAGAACCATGTGAGTGGAAATAGAAGGTTGCGTGTCTCACCCGTTTGTAGCAACGTCGGGAGTTCCTCAGGGTAGCATCCTTGGCCCAATTTTGTTTGTCCTGTTCATTAATGACATTGGATCCTGCTTTAAATCATCTAATTTTCTTCTCTACGCGGACGATCTTAAGATCTTTCGAAGAATAAAGGGTCCGTCGGACTCCGCTCTCCTGCAACATAGCCTCAACAATCTTGTGGACTGGTGCCTAGCCACCAACCTCTTCCTAAACGTTAAAAAGTGATTCCATATGTCATTCACTAAGTCTTCAAACTTTATTACTTCATTCTATCATATTTCAGGTAGGCAGCTGGCCTCTGTCAGTGAAATTGTGGATCTAGGTGTCGTTTTCGACAAAAACTTTACCTTTGTCAACCATATTTGCTATATGCTCCCAAAGGCATACTCCAATCTGGCGTTCCTCCGTAGATACGCTAAAGACTTCAAGGATCCCTACACGAGAAAAGCCCTTTATATTTCTTTAGTCCGCTCTAAACTTGATAATGGGAATCCTATCTATATCTCCCAGTCTGCCAGAATTGGAAGGGTCCAGAGAAAATTTGTCCAGTTTGCCTTAGATCCCCTTAATTTTGAGGAACCGATCCCTTCATACATTTAATGTGCCTCACAGGTGCCTACGATCATTTCTACCTTTTTATTTGCCTGCTCTCAGAGCGAACTATTATTATTTTAATCCAATTTTTCGTGCCCTATTTGAATTCAACAAGCTCTAAAAGAGTCTAACTATTGATTTTTCTCTATCCAGAGATATATTCAAGTCTACTATTTAATTAAGCTTTTTATGAAACATATTTTTATTAATGTATATTGGAACGATTTTTCGTCATCCCTTGTCAAATTTGGTTTTGAGACAAACCGGTTTCGGCGTTGTGCCATCATCAGTGTCGATTTTCGTTCTCAAATTTGACAAGGGATGACGAAAAATCGTTCCAATATACATCAATCATTCACCCTGTCGGAAAAACAACAAAACAAAATAAAACATATTTTTATTACTTAGTTTTTAATATTTCTTTGTATGTATATAGTCTGTAAGGTGAAAATCATAGACTGAATAAATAAATAAATAAAGTAGCTGTGAGCTGTTGTGTGAGGCGTTGGCGCTGGTAGGCGTTAGAGGCAGCGGGCGTTACACACTACTTGCTTGGCAGTGTTAGTGTTGTATGTCGTGGATACTGTACCTGGAACTTGTGGCGGTGCGACACTGGATCGACGTTGGCCACGGGACGCCCTAGGGCGTGAACAGCAAGGGGCCACAAAAGTTTTGAATAAGCTAGAGGGCCTGTGTGTGGAGGGATTTAGCCCGGAGCACCTTATTTTGTGCAGCCATCTTTTACATTCGTTGCATTGGACGGAGTGTGAACGTTTAACATACATCTTTTTCCAGCAAACGCAGCAGATCCATTCTCTTAGACCCGGATTAGATTCGACACCCGCCCGGAGCAAGAGAGTTTTGAGCAACCCTGCTGCAAGGAGCTGCTCGGAGGGTGCAATTATTAGGGGGAAAGGTGAAAAGTTAGACAGGTGACAAGTTAAGCAGGTAACATCGAAATAACAGCTCTTGGTCGGGTAAAAAACCTGAGTCATTCCAGTACGATAGAACCGGCTGTTGTGGGAATAAGATGTGCTCCAAATTAACCGTTATTTCCCGATCTTGTCTGGTTGCTTCCTGTTCACAGGTGACGAGGTTAGGCATCCAGGTCACTCAACATGCCTCTGCTGGTTAGGGGTTTAGAATATGCCCGAGGCAGGCATACCGGTCGTAAGAGGCGACTAATACGCACAAAGGTAATAACGTGCAACTCGATGGTTGATCTTCGGATATGATGCCCCTCACCTCTCATTACACATCTTATCCTTCCTTACGGAAGGAGGGGTGACATGACCTAGAAGGTTTCACTGGCCATAAATCGCTACCACGACAGTCGAGCAGTACCGCAAGGGAGTACCAGAGCGTACCGGGTTCAAATCCGGCCAAGGACTTCGGGGAGTGTTTTTGTCGTTACCACAACAACAACAACAAACGTCCAGGTCTTTGGTACTATGCTAACAGTAAGCCACCTAAAATCTAGAGTGTGGCTTTCGATAACAAGCTAGGCTAGGTTAGGTTGCGAGGGCTGAGCTGAGACACTAAGGTAACAGCCCGACACATAGGCGGAGGGTCAAACCACTTCGCGGAATTAATAAATTTCGCTAAAGCCTTGACTTCACATCTTGAGACCTCAGCAAGGTCGTATAGAAAATGTTTACCTAGAGTGGCCAACCGCCGTATGCTGAGTGCTGGACACTGACAAAGGATGTGCTGGACGCTCTCTTCCCCTTCGGTGCGTCTGCAGCTGCGACAGTAATCGAAGGTTGTCACACCCATTCTAGCACCGTGTGTACCTATTAAACAGTGATCTGTTAGAACCCTTATCAGGGATGCTAAATCTGATTTGTGTAGAGTCAGAAGCGCTCCTGTACGCCCCCTATCATATGAAGGCAACGTTAGCCTGGATGTCTCGCACGATGAGATGGCTGACTATAGTCCATTTGCATTTCTTATAGTGCTTGTGTTCACACGAAGCCTGAAGGTGGCCATGGGTATACCTACCGAATCATATCCCGAAAGGATAAAGCCGGTGGTGCCTGTTTTTGTTAGCAGTGCTTCGCCCTTCCCAATGGGCTCGATCACTCTAAATTGTCATCAGGCTCTTCTAACGGAAGTCCGAGGAAACGCGCAGTTTCCAAAGGGTTGGACCAGAGTGATGCAGGTGTTAGAAGAGTAGGTTCAACTGAACAGGAGAAGAGATGTATGGTATCATGAGGGGACATACCACATACAGGGCATGTGTTTGGTATGTTGGGGTTCAGTCTGGATAAGTAAGAGTTTAACCTATTACAATATCCAGAGCGAAGTTGTGCTAGTCTCCCTCAGAAGTACACGCTCATCTTCAGCCAATTCAGGTGGATGAGTACTGATAACGCGATTCACAGGCCGAGATCTGAGGGATTTGCTACCGACTCATTTAGAACCCGCCTATGGTTCCGCAGATCAAACGCCAAAGAGATGTGGTGCCGGGCGGGGCTACATCCAATAGATGTCGATTTGGATGACTGGGTTTATGACAGTTAAGAAGGAACTGTCTACTCAAGATTTCCGCGTGCTCTTGAACATTGAGCAATTTTGCCTCTTGATGGAGGTGAGACTCAGATGACATAAGCAGACATCCCGTAGCAGTTCTGATGGCGGTGTTTTGGCAGACTTCCAATTTCCTCCAAGATTGGGCGACCAGCAAGATTGGGCGACCATATGGTCGCAGCGTAGTCAATAACCGGTCGGCAAATAGCTTTATATGTAGCAAGCAACGTTTCTTTGTCTTTTAACCAAGAACTGCCGGCAAGTGATTTGAGGATCTTATTGCCACAACAGCCGGTTCTATCGCACCGGAATGACCCGGGTTTTTTTACCTGGCCAAGGGCTGTTATTTCAGTGTAACCCTGTCCAATCTGTCCCATCCCACCCTTAAATTGTCATCCTCGGAGCAAATCCTGGCAGCTGGGTTGCTCCATTGTCTCTTGTTACGGGCTGGGGTCGAACCCAATCTTGGACCAAGAGATTGCATCTGCTGCGTTTGCTGGAAGAAAATTTATATTAAACGGTCGCATTCGGTACAATGCGCCAAGTGTAAGAGATGGTTACATAAATCTGGATGCTCAGGGCTTAACCCTGCCATTCACAGACCCCGTACTTTCTTTAGTACTTTTGAGGTCCCATGTTGTACACGTCCAAGGACGTGCCGCGGTAGTCGCCGCTCTGGCACTCCCTTACCGCTTCTACCTACTTCCAATAGCCACAATAGTGGCTCAGTCTATACGGCTGGCAGCACCGCTGCCATTCTCGCCTCACCCACCCCCGACTGTCGCTCACGCACACCAGCGTCTCCATATCACACGGCCGCTCAACACTCCTATGATATGAGCATCGCCAAGGGTCAGCCCCCTCTTTCTCTGCCCCTAATGCCCCCCCTGCTTCCAGGCTGCACTTGGGTCAGGAACACCACATCCTAGTACCTTTCACTACGTGCACCGTTTGTCGGCAAAGATTATATACGCCTGCGACATCGGTCAAGTGCAACAATTGCCTTGGCCTGTGTCACACCCTTATGTGCTCTGGGCTCGCAAACGGTAACCTTTGGACGGATTCGTTCATAGCCCCCTGTTGCAGTACACAGCCGCCCTCCACGCCAGACAACATCGGCCATGGCGCTGTCAACCCTAGACTGCGACATAGTTTAGGCCTTAGTCTACAACCACCTAGGCAAACGCATCCGTCCCTCACGCCTAGTATGTCCCCGTCTCCCCCCCTACACACTTCAAAATTCTGCAGCTGAACTGTAACGGATTAGCTGGAAAGATCGCGGAGATAACTGACTTTATGAAGACTCACAACATCAAAATCGCCGCGATACAAGAGACAAAATTGAACACGAGATCGGACTTACGAACTTGTGATGGGTATAATGTACATCGAAAAGACCGTCCCAGCGGTGTTGGGGTGGCCTTGCGTTCATTACACATCACTCTGTACAATATAATATATTTTCCCGTGACGTCGACCCCAGGGACTCTACCTTAAAATGCCAAGGCATAGCAGTCCGGTCAAGAGACGCCGACCTGCAAATCATAAACATCTATTTCCTCCTGTCACGTGTTGTCCTAGAGATTATCATCCCGACATTAGTGCGTTGCTAAGGGGCGATAACCGTCTAATCCTAGGCGACTTCAACGCGGATCACGATCTCTGGCACTCCAACTTGCCAGCAGACAGCAGAGGACACGCAATTTCAGACCAAATAGATAACTCAGCATTTTGTACAGTCAATGGAGATGCCCCCACCGGGGTGGCAGGTAACTGCCACAGTTCGCCAGACATCTCCATAACGAGCGCGGGCCTAATTAACTTTGTCATCTGGCGACCGATGCTTACATTAGCTTCAGACCACCTACCCATCTTACTCTCTGTTGAATGACCGACCGACTTCATAATGACTGATAAATTAACATACATCAACTTCACCAAAGCGGACTGGGACCTCTTTACTGAATATACAGAGCGCTCCTTCGCTGCCTTACCCACTCCTACGGACGTACGCAAAGTCGAAAGAGAGTTTCGCAAGATCATTGATTCAGCCTCATGCCGCTTTATTCCTGCTGGTAGAATACCAGGAATCCGTCCGAAATTTCCGGCAGAAGCTGCGGCGATGGCAAGAGAACGTGACCAAGTGAGACTCATCAATCCCGCAGATCCCAGAATCAAAAATCACAATGCGGAAATTCGTAGGATAGCCAACGAACACAAGCTGACCAAGTGGAAACAACACCTTGAGCCATGCAACCTCTCCGGCGGAGTCGGCAAATTATGGTCGACTGTCAAGGCCCTATCCAATCCGACCAAACACAAAGACAAGGTCGCCATTGCGTTCGGTGACAGCGTCAAATCGGACGCCAGGAAATGCGCGAGCTCCTTTTGCCGGCTGTTTATAATGCATCCACCTGCGGATAGGACTAAGAGAAGAGTCTTCCGACGTGCGCACAAACACAAACACTCTACTGCGCCCATTGCCGTCTCCGTCGCAGAGGTTAAGGAAGCCATAATGAAGGCCAAACCCTCCAAATCCATCGGACCCGACGAAATCGCCATGAAGATGATCAAACACCTAGGCCACGAGGGACAGGGTTATTTAGCGGCTCTCTTTAATCTCTCGCTAACTACCTTCGTTATATACCAGAGATATGGAAACAAGCGATTGTAGTTCCCCTACTAAAACCAGGGAAGCCGGCGAACCAAGGAGAGTCTTATCGCCCGATATCCCTCCTTTCGCCGGTAGTGAAATTACTAGAGACCATTCTGCTCCCTTACTTCATTGCAAATCTGAAATTGGCCGATCACCAACATGGTTTCCGCAAAAATCATAGCACGACATCCGCTTTGAACGCCATTAGAACGCAGATTAATAACGGTTTGAATCAACACCCACCAAACCATAGGACGGTTCTCGTGGCACTTGACCTATCAAATGCATTCGACACGGTCAATCACGCCACACTCGGTTCTACGTACCGGAATGACTCGGATTTTTACATCCGACCAAGGGCTGTTATTTCGACTCTACCCTGTCTAACCTGTCACCTGTTCCACTAATATGTCATCCTCCGAGCAGTTCCTTGCAGCAGGGCTGCTCAAAACTCTCCTGCTCCGGGCTGGGGTTGAATCCAACCCGGGTCCAGGAGAATGGATCTGCTGCGTCTGCGTTACGTTAAGCGTTCACACTCCGTCCAATGCAATTCTTGTAAAAGATGGTTGCACAAAACCAGGTGCTCCGGGCTAAATCCCTCCACACATAGGCCTCCTAGTTTCTACAAAACTTTCGTGGCCCCTTGCTGTTCACGCCCTAGGACGTCCCGTGGCCAACGACGATCTAGTATCGCACCGTCACAAGCTTCTGAAATAGTCTCCACGACTAATAGCACTAATAACGCCCAGCAAGTAGTGTGTAACACCCGCTGCCGCTCACGCCCACAGGCGCCAACACCTCACACAGCCGCTCACAGCTACTTCTTACGTAGCACCTCTGTCTCAGATGTGAGCAATGCCGAGCGACAGCCCACCCCCCTCCCACTTTCAACTTCCCCTTCTTCTTCCAGCACTAGCACAAATGTAAGTCAAAGCCACCAGCTCCTGATCCCTTACACCTTGTGCTCTGTTTGTCGGCTGATACTATATACACCTGCGACATCAGTCAAATGCAATTCTTGCCTTGGCCTGTGTCACTTGCTTATATGTTCTAAACTTGGAAACAGCAACCTATGGACTGATACGTACGTTGCACCATGTTGTCGAGCTACGCAACCTACAACGTCGACCGATTCGCCACTTTCTGGTGCCCCGGATCCCTCGTCTTCTAGAGTGCGACGCAGTGTGCGACCCAGCCTGCTTCCACCAAGGCATACGCACCAGTCCCTGACTCCCAGCGTGAACACTTCTCCCCCTTCGCACTTTCGCGTCCTACAGTTAAACTGCAACGGCCTAACCGGGAAAGTGTGTGAAATAGTGAACTTCATGAAGCGACAGAACATCAAGATCGCTGCCATTCAGGAGACGAAGTTAAACGCCCGATCAAATCTTCGGACTTGTGACGGCTATAACATCCACCGACGTGATCGAGAGAGGGGTCTTGGGGGCGGACTCGCCTTCATCACACACCAATCCGTGCAATATCGTCCATTTGAGCCCGACGTCGACCCGAGGGACAACCTCCTGGAACGTCAAGGAATGGTTGTCCGGACGGGCGACGTCGACCTCGAAATCATTAACATCTATATACCTCCTGCCACCTGCTGTCCGAGAGATTACCACCCTGACATCAGTGCGTTACTCAGAGGCGATAATCGTGTAATCCTCGGAGACTTCAACGCACACCACGATCTGTGGCACTCAAGCCTACAGGCCGATGGCAGGGGACAGGAATTGGCTGAACAAATAGATGATTCGACGTTTTGCACTGTGAACGGGGACGCCCCCACGAGAGTTGCGGTAAATTGATCCAGTTCGCCAGACCTCACAAACGTGCGACGCTTGAACCCTACGGATCCTCAAATTCAAGATCTCAATGCGGAAATCAGACGGCTAGTTGATCAACACAAACGCGCCAAATGGGAGGAGCACCTAAGGTCCTGTAACCTCTCTGCTGGTGTTGGCAAATTATGGTCCACTGTAAAATCCTTGTCTAATCCGACCAAACCGAACGACAAAATATCCATCACCTTTGGTGATAAGGTACAGTCGAAACCAAAGAGATGCGCGAGCGCTTTCTGCCGGCAATTTGTAGTGCATCCTCCGGTTGACAAGGAAATCAGGCGCGCCATCAGGGACGCGCACAAACGCAAAAACAACCAAGCGCCCATTGCCATCACCACCACAGAGGTTCGGGAGGCCATACGGGCTCCAAAAACTCCGAATCTATTGGACCAGACGGTATATCCATGCTGATGCTAAAACATCTCGGTGATGAGGGAGTAAGGTACCTAACAACCGTCTACAATTTGTCCATGACCACCTTTGTCATTCCAGAAAGATGGAAACAGGCCAAGGTGGTGCCACTACTAAAGCCCGGCAAGCCGGCTAACGTGGGGGAGTCATATCGACCGATATCACTCCTCTCGCCAGTAGTGAAGACCCTGGAGTCGGTCTTGCTCCCTTACTACACCCAAACCTACGATTAGCCGAACATAAGCATGGATACCGCACGGATCTTCGCTGCACGGAACCTGACATTGTCACCGACCAAATCCTCGGCCACCTTATTTACGACGTGGACAGCGCAGGCGAACATGGAATTAGACGTCTACGTCGACGGCATTAAGCTTCCGACTGTCACACACAAAATCTTAGGGGTCACGTTTGATAACATGTTCAAATACGGTGCTCATGTAGCCGCGATCGCCACCAAAGTACAAAGCCGTAACAAAATCCAATAAGCAATCGGCCAGCCGGTTCTGAGCTACGCGACGCCAATATGGTCGCCAGGATTAGCAGACACACATTGGAGGAGGTTGCAGGCCTGCCAAAACACCGCACTCAGAACTGCCACGGGGTGCCTCCTTATGTCTCCAGAGCACCATCTTCATAATGAGGCAAAAATGCTCGATGTCAAAGAGCATTGCGAGATGTTGACCAGACAATTCCTGTTCAACTGCTATAAACCGCAGCACCCGAACAGGAACCTGCTCAACGAAAATCCGCCTCCCAGGAGAATAAGGAGTCACCTCCGTAAGCATTATGACGAGATCCGGCATCACATTTTCTCGCCGTTTGATCCAAAGGTGCACCGGCGGGCCCTCAACCTCATCCACACGGAGTCGGTAAACTCCTTTGTCGGGTCACGCCCAGTGTTAGCGCGCAACATGTCGGTACACCCTTGAGTACCTAAAGATACATATTTCCTTTACTTAAAAATGCAACCTTGGGGTTGTATGTCCCGTAACTGCCCAACTGAGCCGATCTAACGTCAAGCAATTGCACTCGGGCTCTTTCCTTTTTCTTTTCGTTGGCGGAGTGGAACATACAGCTACAAGGAGCACAAGTATTTTAGCGATTATATTACTTCCAATATAATAATCTTGTAATTTATAGTTGTACCCATCTACCATTTGAATTAAATGAATTTACCATAGTAATACAGCTGAAAATACGTGTTTAAATTGCCACCCGTCAACATTCTAAAATACTTGTGGAAAACTACTGCTTGCGGAATTTACAATTATCGTTGGGAAATCTCTACACATCGGCCATTTGCTAACACGCCATGGCTGACCGGCAAAATTCCGAAGGTGACCTTACTGATGATAATGCGCTATCGCTTACTGACGCATGTAGCAAAAATGCGCAATCGTACATTACAGGGGGTAATTCGCTAATTGCGACTCCAACTACCACGATATCTGCAAGTGTGTATATTTTCCACTAATAGTGCGTACCATGTGTCACCATATACACCATTACATACTGGGCTCGGAGGCCTGGGGGTACCTATAAATCAACAGGCATGTTATACTAGCGCACACATGATGCATAACCAAGTTACTCTTTATAACCGGCTACCCAATTATATTGGTGAACCTCAACTTAACTCGACGTTTGCTCACCCTTCTGGTTGTGTGTACGGTCAGAGCCGTCACGGACCAAATAGCACCATCTTCACTTCCTCTCAAGGAGACAACGGTCAACATGCATCGCGATTGCCACTCAATATATCACAAGCTAACGTGGAGGAGCATACGGTGCTGCCGCACCATACCAACCTGCCTCACCTGCGCACGGCTTTTCTGGGCAACCACATGGAGGTTTAGCGCCCGTCAACGAAAGCACGTGGGGAACCCTATATACACACCCGCGCTACAATCTGGATGTAAGTCTGACCCCTTCACAAGCGGCAGCACGACACGCGATTAGTAAAGATTTGCCACCCTTCTCCGGAAAACCAGAGGAGTGGCCGCTCTTCATTACAAACTACGAGCAATCAACCGAACGTTGCGGGTTTTCTGAGCAGGAAAATTTAATTAGACTGCAAAAGTCATTACGCGGGGCAGCTTTAGAAGCCGTAAGAGGGAAGCTCATGATGCCCTCCACAGTTCATCTAGCCATTGGTACACTGCGCATGCTTTTCGGGCGACCCGATGTAATCCACGACACACTCCAGCGCAAGTTGAGACAGATGCCAGCAGTGAAAACCGACCGATTGAACACTCTAATCGATCTCGCTCTGGCCGTTCAAAATTATAAAGCGACAATGCAGGCCTTGGGTCTTAGCGACTATCTCAATGACCCTATGTTGATAAACGAGTTGCTGAGCAAACTTCCCGGGGATATGAAGCTAGACTGGGGCCGTCGTCGAATGACTACAGCTCGCGCCGACATTGTGGTATTTGATGATTGGCTATTCGGCCTAGCATCGTGCGCCAGCCAAGTGACACCACTAAGCCCTACTACGTATACTAGTGGGGAGGAGAAAGGGGGACGAAGGAGTAACAAAGAAAGGGTTCTCATTCATGAAGACGCCTCGAAAGGACAAAGCGGGATAAAAACTACCTGTCATTTGTGCGGCAACGACCACAATCTCTCCGAGTGTCAAGACTTCAAGGCAAAAAGCAGGAATGAACGTTGGCAGTTAGTAAAGGATAAAAAACTATGTATCCGCTGCTTCAAAACACATCTGATTCGGCGCTGCGCATCCAAGCAAGAGTGTGGAGTTGACGGTTGTAGAATGGCACACAACCCGTTATTACATAATAGATGCTCCGCAGCTGACAACAGCAAGGTGAGCAGAATGGCCAATAATGGTAGTGATGGATCCACAGTTCTATTCCATCAGCGTAAGTTCAAGAGAGCAATATTTCGCTACATTCCGGTGACCCTTTATGGACCGAAGTCAACGTTGGAGACGTTTGCTCTGATTGATGAAGGGGCATCTTGCACACTGATGGACAATGGCCTGGCCGAACAACTTGGTCTTGACGGTCCCAGTGAAGAACTTTGTTTGAGATGGACAGGTGATATAACTCAACAGGAGGCCAATTCTAAATTTGTAGGTTGCGAAATATCTGGCAGAGGAAACCTAACGCGCTATCGTGTGCGTAACGTACGCACCATCACTAACCTAGAGCTACCGCAACAATCCTTAAGCCCCGAAACGCTGGCAGAGCACCATCACTTGAGATCACTGCCTATCTTACCGTACACTAATCGCAAAGCACGTTTGTTGATAGGCTTGGACAACACGAAGCTCTCCATACCGCTGGAGGTACATCAAGTCGAAGGTGATGATCTAGTAGCTGCGCGATGTAAGTTAGGCTGGTCGGTATATGGTCACGACAATTCCGAACATCGACTAGAGGAAAGTTTGTTGCACGTATGCCCCTGTACGCGGGATAATCAAGTTGACAGCTTGATGAGAACATATTTTTCCATAGAATCGATAGGTACCAGTCCCACCGTAAAACCACTTAGATCAAAGGCAGACGAGCGCGCATATACCATAATGCAGAATACAGTGAAATATAAACCATACGAAAGGAAGTGGGAAACTGGCCTTTTATGGAGATACGATAAAATCGATTTACCCGATTCCTTCCAAATGGCTTATCATCGTCTTCAATGTTTGGAAAGGAAGATGGCAAAGTCCACCGAGTTGAAAGAATTCTTAATCAACAAAATGAGCCACTATATGCAACAGGGGTATGTCAGAAAACTTTCCGTAGAAGAAGTCACTAAAGGGGGTAAGTCCTGGTTCATACCGATGTTCACTGTAATGAATAGTAACAAAAACAAGAGAAGAATTGTATGGGACGCAGCGGCTAAGGTGCAAAATATAAGCCTGAACGACGTACTGCTTACAGGCCCCGACCTCTTACGATCAATGGTAGGTGTTTTAATACGATTTCGTGAACGACCGGTGGCTATATGCGGGGACATTCGTGAAATGTTTCACCAAATACAGGTGAGAAAAGAGGACCAGGTGGCGCAGCAGTTTCTTTGGAGGGATGGCGATAGCAGCCGTCGACCTGATGTATGGGCTATGACCGTGATGACGTTTGGAGCGTCGTGCTCCCCATCTCTAGCCAACTACATAAAAGACAAAAATGCTCAACGTTTCGAGAAAGAGCTTCCTCAAGCAGTGGCAGCAATCGCCCGAAACACCTTTGTAGATGATTGGCTGCATAGCGTAGACGACGAAGATGATATGATACGACTAGCCACCGACGTTCGCCACATCCACGGGGAAGGCGGGTTCGAGATGCGCAACTGGATCTCAAACTCTACGCGAGTTGTAGAGGCGCTCCTTGACGGATCCGAGCCCAAGCAAAAGTGTTTCGACGAGCCAGGGTCGGAATCCCAAAGGGTTCTCGGTATGTGGTGGTTGCCGAGCAGCGACGAGTTGACCTTCATACATAATTTCAATCCGGAAGTTTTCGACGAGTCAATCATACCAACAAAGAGGCATATGCTTCGAGTGGTGATGACAATATTCGATCCCTTGGGCCTGCTAGGTTTCTTTGTGATCGAGGCAAAGGCAGCTCTTCAGGATGTTTGGCGATCAGGAGTAGCTTGGGATGAACTCGTGCACGAACAAGAACAACTAGCATGGTGGCAGTGGGTGCGTAAACTAAAACACATAAACGAAATCCGAATTCCACGTTGCTATGTCTTGGCAAGCTGTAGTAACGATAACCAGTTGCACGTTTTTGTCGACGCCAGTATATCAGCATATACAGCTGTGGCATTCGTGCGTTCCAGTGACGTCGGTGACATTAGGTGCAACCTAATAGCATCAAAAAACAGAGTCGCCCCATTGAAACCGCTTTCGGTTCCGAGGCTAGAGTTGATGGCTGCAATTCTTGGGCTCCGCCTCGCCAAGTTTATACAACAGGAGATTTCCATACAGATTAGCCGTCGCATCTTCTGGTCCGATTCGAAAGACGTCTTATGTTGGATATGGTCTGACACTAGAAAGTTCAACCAATTTGTGGCCGTACGCGTGGGGGAAATCTTAGAAGAGTCACAAGTCGGCGAATGGAGGTGGGTGCCATCGAAGCACAACATAGCGGATGACGCCACTAAGTGGAAACCAATACTTGACTTTGACAGCGCTGCCAGGTGGTTTAAGGGACCGGAGTTCCTGAAACAACCAGAAACCGCCTGGCCCACATCCGAGATGCAACAACCACAACCCACCGTGGAAAAAATACAGCACATAGCAGTACACAACACAGCTACAGAGGATGCAACACCCGATCCCAAACGCTTCAGTAAATGGGAAAAAATACGAGCAGCACAGATGTGTGTTCTCCGTTTTCTTCGCTTGACGCGAAGAGTTCCAACAAAAAACCCTATAACTCAGATGATTATATACGATACGACATGCACAAGTGCCGAGCTTCTGATATTTCGTATGTGCCAGCGAGAATGTTATAGCGAAGAACTAAAGCAACTGGTTACCAACGGGGTAAGTCGTAAAAGCTCAATCTACAAACTTTCTCCATTCATAGATAAGTACGGTCTGCTGCGCGTGAAGGGACGAATCGACGAAGCAATGGGTGTGTCAACAGACCTGAAACAGCCGATAATTCTCCCAAGACATCATAGTGTTACCGATCTCATCGTAGATTTCTACCACCGAAGGTTCCATCACCATCATAACGAGATAGTGGTAAATGAGATGAGGCAGCGATTCTGCATACCGGGATTACGTGCATTGGTGAGAACGATTGCGAAAGTCTGTCAACAATGTCGCAACCAACGGACGCAACCAACACCGCCAGAAATGGGCAGACTTCCCGCAGATCGTCTTGCAGCATTTACCCACCCTTTCGCATACACAGGCGTTGATTATTTTGGACCCTTCGACGTGATGGCTGGAAGACGGCATGAGAAACGGTGGGGCGTTGTTTTTACATGTATGACTATTCGAGCGGTTCATATTGAGGTTTCGCCATCACTCTGGACGGGCTCGTTCCTTCTCGTATTGAAACTGTTCATTGCCCGAAGAGGCGTTCCCAGACGTATTATATCCGACAACGGAACCAATTTTAGAGGCGCCAGTCGAATATTGGCGGAAGAGATTGAAAAGATATCGTCTGATACTATAATGCAAAAATACCCTGAAATTGAATGGACTTTCATACCACCGGCAGCGCCGCACATGGGTGGCGCATGGGAACGCATGATTCGTTCTGTGAAGTCAGTATTGATGGATATCCTGCCAAAGAGCAATCTACGCGAAGAAGTGTTGAGAGCTGCCCTAGCAGACGTTGAGAGTATCATTAACATGCGACCACTAACATACATTCCACTGGATTCACACGAAACCGAGGCTCTGACGCCAAACCATTTTCTTCTCGGCAATTCAAGCGGCATAAGAGAAAAAGACGACTTCGACGTAGGACTACCTACACAGCTAAACGAAAACTTTCGTAGTGCCGGCGATCTAGCAGATCGATTTTGGAGAAGATGGCTCCGCGAATACTTACCAGGTCTCACCAGACGAGCAAAATGGTTTGACACCCCCCAAGTGCCTATCACCCCAGATGACATAGTCATCATTGTAGACGAAAACACGAAGCGAAATACTTGGATAAGAGGAAGGGTACTAGATGTTATACGCAGCGCGGACGGTCAAGTTAGAAGTGCAGTGGTCAAGACTGCCAACAGCTTGGTGACCCGTCCGGTAGTGAAACTGGCGCGCCTCGATCTGAAGTCGGTGAACCCCACGCAAGAGCATGAAGTTCACGGAGGGGGGAATGTTAGCGCGCAACATGTCGGTACACCCTTGAGTACCTAAAGATACATATTTCCTTTACTTAAAAATGCAACCTTGGGGTTGTATGTCCCGTAACTGCCCAACTGAGCCGATCTAACGTCAAGCAATTGCACTCGGGCTCTTTCCTTTTTCTTTTCGTTGGCGGAGTGGAACATACAGCTACAAGGAGCACAAGTATTTTAGCGATTATATTACTTCCAATATAATAATCTTGTAATTTATAGTTGTACCCATCTACCATTTGAATTAAATGAATTTACCATAGTAATACAGCTGAAAATACGTGTTTAAATTGCCACCCGTCAACACCCAGTGAATGCAGTCCTACAGGCACAAGCTCCACCTGTTGGCGACGAGGAACGCGAACTGCCCAGGGAGACAAGAGTCACGCTGGCCCAACTTCGTTCTGGATACTGTAACAGACTAAACTCTTACCTATCCAGACTGAACCCTGACATGCCAAATGTCTGCCCGGCATGCGGCGTGTCTCCCCACGATACTAACCATCTGTTTATCTGCTCAACTTCTAACACCAATTTCACTCTGGTCCACCCCTGTTGAAGCCGCGAGGTTTCTTGGACTTCCGTTAGAAGAGCCTGATGACAATGTTGGATGGGGGGTGACATCCTAGGCAGGTTAAGTAGTCGCTACAACAACAACAACAACAACGCCACACTCCTGCGAGATCTGGAAGAGACACCGCTCCCTGCCGGCCTTAAAAGGTGGACCGCTAATTACCTCAATGGTCGACAGGCAACAGTCAAATTCAGGAACAAGAAATCTAGACCACGAAGAATAAAACAAGGGGTGCCGCAAGGTGGTGTTCTCTCTCCCCTTTTGCTTAGTTTCTATATTTCGAGACTTCGCCGGGTACATTTAACTCGGTGGACATTTAACTCTTGCCCCATCTGCGCATTCCATGTCGTAAACAGAGTCGCCGTCGATTTAGTGGGATAGGGTCAGATTTCGCTCGGTGAAGAAGCTGGAAAGGTCATGGAGGTAACTGTTGATTCTAGTACAAAGCTCGTCAATAGAGGGACCCTTGCCCGAGGCCATTATCGTGCAGTAGTCAGCGTAAGAAACAATGGAGACTCCCTCTGGTGGGGGGAAAGTCTCGAAATATAGAAATTTAATTAAAAGGGGAGAGAGAACACCACCTTGCGGCACCCCTTGTTTTATTCTTCGTGGCTTAGATTTCCTGTTCCTGAATTTGACTGATGCCTGTCAACCGTTGTTGACCGGGAACCATGTTGGTGATCGGCCAATTTCAGATTTGCAATAAAGTAAGGGAGCAGAATAGTCTCTAGTAATTTCGCCACCGGCGAAAGGAGGGATATCGGACGATAAGAATCTCCTTGATGCGCCGTCTTCCATGGTTTTAGTAGGGGAACTACAATCGCCTGTTTCCATATCTCAGGTATGACGAAATTAGTTAGAGAGAGGTTGAAAAGAGAAAGAGGGGACTGACGCTCGGCGATGTTCATAACTGGCGTTGAGCGGCCGTGCGAGATGGAGACGCTGGTGAGCGCCAGTCGGGAGTGGGTGAGGCGGGAATGGCAGCAGTGCCAGTCGTGTAGACTGAGCCACCATTTCGGCTACTTGAAGTTGATAGGGGCGGTAGGGGAGCGCCAGAGCGACGAGTACCGCGTGACGCCCTTAGGCGTGTACAGCATGTTGCCTCGAAAGTACTAAAGAAAGTACGAGGTCTGTGGATGGCAGGGTTGAGCCCTGAAAAGTTTTATGTAGCCATCTCTCATACTTGGCGCATTGAACCGAATGCGACCGTTTAATATAAATTTTCTTCCAGCAAACGCAGTTGCGGTTCGACCCCAGCCCGTAAGAAGAGACAATGGACAGGAAGAGACAATGCCAGGGTTTGCTCCGAGGATGACAAATTAAGGGTGGGACGGGACAGATTGGACAGGGTTACACTAAAATAACATCCCTTGGCCGGGTAAAAAACCAGTGGCATTCCGGTACTATAGAACCAACTGTTGTGGGAATGGCCAGCTCGTCTGCTCTGCATTGCATTCAATATCCCTGTGCCCAGGTACCCATATAAGGCTGATAATGATGTGCTGAACCATCTCGCTAAGATATCTGCGGCATTGTCGACGAATGAGTCCAAGGCCTTTAATGCGGCCTGGCTTTATGAGAAAATAAAAGCCCGTTTGCAATCTTTAGGCATAGGCACCAGAACGTTCACAGCCCTGTGTATTGCTAGCATTTCAGCTTGGTACACACTACAGTGATCAGGAAGGCGGAAAGAGACCTCTAAACCCAGATCCGGTGAAAAGATGCCCGCTCCTACCTTCCCATCAAGCTTAGAGCCATCTGTGAATATGTTGTGGGCACCCGTGCCTAAAATTCCAGTCTTGTCGTGATGTTATGTCCACTACATAATTCTTAACGAATACGTTCTTTAACGTACAATAGTCAGTGCGTACTGTGCAGGCAACCAGACCAAGACACCATATAGAAGAATCGGGCGCACAATGGCCGCGAATATCCAGTAGACCACCTTAGGGGAGAACCCCCAGAAGGGGCCAATTGCCCTCTTGCATGTGAACAGCGCTGCTGCTGCCTTCTTGGCTAGCTCCATTATGTTGTCACCCTAGAGCAGCTTCCTTTCTAGAATGACTCCTATTATTATTATTATTAACAAACACAGAACCTTAGGTTACTTTATAGTGTTTGAGCTTAAATTAAATTAAATTTAACGGAACTTAGCCTAATTACATTGGAAAACTTAAATATAACATTGATTTTTTGTAAAGGTGGTTAGAGATTCAGAGAGGACAAGCTTTGGGAATAGGGAAAAGCTGGAAGAAATGAAAGTTAAGCGAAAGGACCGTATGCACGACTTCTTAGGCAAAATGATGTAGCAGTTCGGTTTTGAAGCGCAGTGAATTTTGAATTATCTTAAGCTTCCCAGGCAAAGAATTCCAAAGGCGAACAGCAAAAACGAAGAACTGGCGTTCAGTTATTAAGTTGCAATACTTCATATTAACTATCTATCTATGGCGCGATATACAACAGGTATATCATCATAAACCTCCTAAGAGATTTTTGCGCCAAGCTTCTCTTCCAATTTGTGGTGTGCCGATTTGAATTTTCCCTACAAATTGGTGGGACCTACAGTTTTTTGCCGACTCCGAACGGCATCTACAAAGGAGACGAATTTTTTGCTAAGAAGCCTGTCATGGCAGAAATACACTCGGAGAGTTTGCCAAACCACTGCCGAGGGGCGACCCCGTTTTGAAAAACTTTTTTCAAATCACTTTTGATGTTACCTGTACCAGGGCTCGAACCATGGACCTTCGGTGTGGTAGGCCGGCAACACTACCTTCACACCACGGCGGCCGCATATTAACTAGGTTCAACAAACGAGGCGATCTGGTAAATTGAAGGCGTTCCTTAAGGTGTTCGGGTTCTTGTGTTACTATGACCTTGTGAAGAAGTGTTAGGCATTTGATCTTGAGTAAATTGTCAAAACTTACAGAGGATAATTATTTGGCAAAAACAGATATGTGTTCACGACGTTTAGCACCATACACATATCGTGCCATGTTGTTGTATAGGACATTAAGCTTGCTACGCACGCACTGTCACAACTGGCATATACCTCACAACCATAAATGTTTTAGCTAGAAGCAGTCGAATTTTCACTGGAGTACAGTGCTGAAGAGAGCGAAACATTCCGTAGACCTTTCCTATGACAACATATATGTGCTTATTCCAAGTTAAAGTTGTGTTGAAAAGTACTCCTAGATTTTTAACAGTGCTCACATATTTTATAACCGAGTTGTTTAGTTTTAGCTCATGTTGTTGTTGTTGTTGTTAACAGTGCTTCGCCCTGCCCAATGGGCAGGATTACACTGAAATAACAGCCCTTGGCCGGGGAAAAAAACCCGGTACATTCCGGTACGATAGAACCGGCTGCTCATCGAAGTCATCTTATAAATTACGATGCACTGCGATTTGCTGGGATTTAGAAATAGCCCATTATCACACGCCCACTTGTTTACGTTTTCTAGTTCGGTATTGATATTTCTAATACAGGTATTGACAGATGCAATGGGACAACTAACATATAATTGAGCATCGTCCGCATAAATATGAATATCACAGTAGTTCAACGCCATTGATGTATAATACAAAAGTTGAAAGTTTAGCTGTAGGACGCGAAAGTGCGAAGGGGGAGAAATATTCACGCTGGGAGTCAGGGACTGGTGCGTATGCCTTGGTGGAAGCAGGCTGGGTCGCACACTACGTCGCACTCTAGAAGTCGAGGGATCCGAAGCACCAGAAGGTGGCGAATCAGTTGACGTTGTAGGTTGCGTAGCTCGACAACATGGTGCAACGTACGTATCAGTCCATAGGTTCCTGTTTCCAAGTTGAGAGCATATAAGCAGGTGACACAGGCCAAGGCAAGAGTTGCATTTGACTGATGTCGCAGGTGTATATAATCTCAACCGACAAACAGAGCACAAGGTGTAAGGGACCAGGAGCTGGTGGCTTTGACTTACATTTGTACTAGTGCTGGAAGAAGAAGGGGAAGTTGAAAGTGGGCGGGGGGTAGGCTGTCGCTCGGCATTGCTCACTTCTGAAACAGAGGTGCTACGTAGAAAGTAGCTGTGAGCGGCTGTGTGAGGTGTTGGCGCCTGTGGGCGTGAGCGGCAGCGGGTGTTACACACTACTTGCTGGGCGTTGTTTGTGCTATTAGTCGTGCAGACTGTTACAGAAGCTTGTGACGGTGCGATACTAGATCGTCGTTGGCCACGGGACGTCCGAGGGCGTGAACAGCAAGGGGCCACGAAAGTTTTGTAGAAACTAGGGGGCCTATGTGTGGAGGGATTTAGCCCGGAGCACCTGGTTTTGTGCAACCATCTTTTGCAAGAATTGCATTGGACGGAGTGTGAACGCTTAACGTAGATTTTCTTCCAGCAGACGCAGCAGATCCATTCTCCTGGACCCGGGTTGGATTCGACCCCAGCCCGGATAAGGAGGGTTTTGAGCAGCCCTGCTGCAAGGAGCTGCTCGGAGGATGACAATATTAGTGAAAAAGGTGACAGGTTAGACAGGGTAGAGTCGAAATAACAGCCCTTGGTCGGATGTAGAAATCCGAGTCATTCCGGTACGTAGAACCGGCTGTTGTGGGAATGTTAATGAAATAACTGGGAAAGTGAGTGAAATAGTGAACTTCATGAAGCGTCAGAACATCAAGATCGCTGCTATTCAGGAGACGAAGTTAAACGCCCGATCAAGTCTTCGGACTTGTGACGGCTATAACATCCACCGACGTGACCGAGAGAGGGGACTTGGGGGCGGACTCGCCTTCATCACCCACCAATCCGTGCAATATCGTACATTTGAGCCTGACGTCGACCCGAGGGACAACCTCCTGGAACGTCAAGGAATGGTTGTCCGGACAGGAGACGTCGACCTTGAAATTATAAACATTTATATACCTCCTGCCACCTGCTGTCCGAGAGATTACCACCCTGACATCAGTGCGTTACTCAGGGGCGATAACCGTGTAATTATCGGAGACTTCAACGCACACCACGATCTGTGGCACTCAAGCCTACAAGCCGATGGTAGGGGACAGGAATTGGCTGAACAAATAGACGATTCGACGTTTTGCACTGTGAACGGGGACGCCCCCACGAGAGTTGCGGCAAATTGTTCCAGTTCGCCAGACCTCACAATTGTCAGCGCAGGTCTCATAAACTGCGTTGAATGGCGACCAATGCTCACTCTTGCATCTGACCATCTGCCGATAGTCCTCTCAATCGATCGCCCCAATGACTTTGTCACTTATGAGAAGCTCACCTTCACTAACTTCAACAAAGCTGACTGGGTTGGTTTTCTTGGTTTCACTGAGAGCACCTTCGCTGCTCTTCCCATCCCGTCTGATGTACGAGAAGGGGAAAAAGCGTTTCGCATGGTCATAGCTTCAGCCTCCAATCAATACATTCCGTCAGGCAGAATTAAGGAGATACGTCCGTACTTCCCCGCAGAGGCAGCGGCCCTGGCTAATGAACGTGACCACGTGCGACGCTTGAACCCTACGGATCCCCAAATTCAAGATCTCAATGCGGAGATCAGACGGCTAGTCGATCAACACAAACGCGCCAAATGGGAGGAGCACCTAAGGTCCTGCAACCTCTCTGCTGGTGTTGGCAAATTATGGTCCACTGTCAAATCCTTGTCTAATCCGACCAAACCTAACGACAAAATATCCATCACCTTTGGTGATAAGGTACAGTCGAAACCAAAGAGATGCGCGAGCGCTTTCTGCCGGCAATTCGTACTGCATCCTCCGGTTGACAAGGAAATCAGGCGCGCCATCAGGGAAGCGCACAAACGCAAAAACAACCAAGCGCCCATTGTCATCACCACCACAGAGGTTCAGGAGGCCATACGGAGGTCCAAAAATTCTAAATCCATTGGGCCAGACGGTATATCCATGCTGATGCTAAAACATCTCGGCGATGAGGGAGTAAGGTACCTAACAACCGTCTTCAATCTGTCCATGACCACCTTTGTCATTCCAGAAAGATGGAAACAGGCAAAGGTGGTGCCACTACTAAAGCCCGGCAAGCCGGCTAACGTGGGGGAGTCATATCGACCGATCTTGCTCCCTTATTATACCGCTAACCTGCGATTAGCCGAACATCAGCATGGTTTCCGCAAAATGCATAGCACTACCACCGCGCTAAACGCCATCACCACACAGATAGGTGACGGTCTCAACCAATCTCGCCCAAATGACAGGACCGTGCTAGTTGCGCTTGATCTGTCGAAAGGTTTCGACACTGTTAATCACGCACAACTCATTAACGACCTGGAAGATTCGAACCTTCCCCCCTGTCTAAAGCGTTGGACCGCCAACTATCTGAGTGGCCGGCAGTCATCGGTTGAATTTAGAGGCGAAAGATCAAAACCACGTATAATTAAGCAGGGGGTGCCACAGGGTGGTGTCCTATCCCCGCTTCTGTTTAATTACTACATATCGAGGCTCCCTTCCCCACCAGAAGGCGTCTCGATCGTCTCCTACGCCGATGACTGCACGATCCTGGCGACTGGACCCTCCGTTGATGAGCTCTGCTCGAGACTAAATTCATACCTTCCAACCCTTTCCAGTTTCTTCGCTGCACGGAACCTGACACTGTCACCGACCAAATCCTCGGCCACCCTATTTACGACGTGGACAGCGCAGGCGCACATGGAATTAAAGGTCTACGTCGACGGCATCAAGCTTCCGACTGTCACACACCCCAAAATCTTAGGGGTCACGTTTGATAACATGTTCAAATACGGTGCTCATGTAGCCGCGATTGCCACCAAAGTACAAAGCCGTAACAAAATCCTCAAGTCACTAGCTGGCAGTACTTGGGGGAAAGACAAAGAAACGTTACTGGCAACGTACAAGGCAATCGGCCAGCCGGTTCTGAGCTACGCGACGCCAATATGGTCCGCGGGGGTTAGCAGACACACATTGGAGGAGGTTGCAGGCCTGCCAAAACACCGCACTCAGAACCGCCACGGGGTGCCTCCTTATGTCTCCTGAGCATCACCTTCATAATGAGGCAAAAATGCTCAATGTCAAAGAGCATTGCGAGATGTTGTCCAGACAATTCCTGTTCAACTGCCATAATCAGCAGCATTCGAACAGGAACCTGCTCAACGAAAATCCGCCTCCCAGGAGAATAAGGAGTCACCTCCGTAAGCCCTATGATGAGATCCGGCATCACATCTCCTCGCCGTTTGATCCAGAGGTGCACCGGCGGGCCCTCAACCTCATCCACACGGAGTCGGTAAACTCCTTTGTCAGGTCTCGTCCAGTGAATGTGGTCCTACAGGCACAAGCTCCACCTGTTGCCGCCGAGGAACGCGAACTGCCCAGGGAGACAAGAGTCACGCTGGCTCAACTTCGTTCTGGATATTGTAACAGACTAAACTCTTACTTATCCAGACTGAACCCCGACATGCCAAATGTCTGCCCGGCATGCGGCGTGTCTCCCCACGATACTAACCATCTGTTCCTCTGCTCAACCGAGCCCACTCTTCTAACTCCAATCTCACTCTGGTCCACCCCTGTTGAAGCCGCGAGGTTTCTTGGACTTCCGTTAGAAGAGCCTGATGACAATGTTGGTTGGGGGTGACACCCTGGACAGGTTAAGTAGTCGCTACAACAACAACAACAACAACAAAAGCTAAAAAGATTTTTGAAACAAACAGACGTACATTCATACCAAAATAAACGTGCATATTGTAAAGAGAGATAGGCAAGTAAATCAAAAAGAAAAGCTATAGAAAAAGAGAATAAATACTAGAAAATCTAGAAATGCCACCACTGTGTATTCCTTGAGGTCAGGTGACCTTTCGATAACAGATACCAGTGAGTGCTAAGCCGTGTCAGTTGACCTGCCCTTAGTACAGGCATGTTGAGCTTGCGATAGATACAATGTGTCAATCCGCCTCTTGATGTAGTCCTCTAGGAGTCTTTCAAGAGTTTTAAGAAAATAAGATAGGCTTACAGGCCTATAATCATTTGGTTTCGAGTGGGAGGTTTTCCCTGCTTTGGGGATAAAGACCACATTGACCTCTCTCCACGATGCTGGTACGTAACTGAGCTTAAGATAACACGTTAACTTCATAATTGATTAACTGGCGAATGTTTAAAATATGATCACTCGTATGTGGGTGGAAGAACACTGGTTTTGCAAGGTGACCAAGTCTATATATATACCATTTGCCATCTTAGCTGCATCAGTCAATGAAGAATATTATTTTATATTTTAAATAGGTAAGATATAAAATCTCCGCACTAGTACAACTGATTACAAAAACAAGAAATTGTAAATTTTTTCCTCCTACGTCAACTGCTAAAATGCGTCGAAAAATGTCGGGAGCCCCTTAAAAGAACGAGCTTCAGAATCGGTCACCACCTGCGAGTTAGGGGTTAAGAATATGCCCGAGGTAGGCATACCGGTCGTAAGAGGCGACTAATATGCACCAAGGTATTGACGTGCAACCCCATGAGTGATCTACGGATGTGATGCCTCTCAGCTCTCATTACCTACGTTGTTATTGTTGTGGTAACGACAAAAACACTCGCCAACGGTTTTGGGAGTGTTTTCGAATTAACAGTCCTTGGCCAGATTTGAACACGGTACGCTCTGGTACTCCCTTGTACTGCCCCACTGTCGTGGTAGCGATTTATGACCAATGAAACCTTCTAGGTCATGTCACCCCTCCTTCCGTAGGGAAGGATAAGGTGGGTAATTCATTACCTATATATCCTTCCTTAAGGAATGTGGGGTGACAAGACCTAGAAGGTTCCACTCTGGTCATACCAAATCGCTACCACGACATTCGGGCATGTGCCGCAAGGGAGTACCGGACCGTACCGGATTCATATCCGGCCAAGGACTGTCAGTTCGACAGCACTACCCAAAACATCCGGCAAACATAATCGAAAGTGGGAAAGATGTCATTATTGATGTACTCGCCTGAATACCCATATGAAATACAAAAAATAAAATAATAAACACCGTAATCGCGGTCCACAGTATAAATGATTAATAATACCACGCTTACACTCCTGATTATGATTTCTGGGACCAAGTTGTAGTGTAATGGGAAGAATTACCTGTTAAACATACCTTCAGTTCTGAAGATGAAGAAGTTCCAACATGTTGGTTCCTATTGCTGCCTCCACAACGCGATAAATTACTTTCGGTATGCGCACTTTCATTTTTACTGCTATTATTACAACTAGATTTGCTTTGCAATCGCCTTCTTATTTCTTCCTCGCTTTCAATCGAAATTACAGTTCCACCTTCAGCATCGACATCTATTATTGCCCCCCTACTCTTCTGTTTTAAAAACAATGCAGACATACGATGCTGAAGATCGCGGAGTTCGCGAGTTAAATTGAATTCTGGAGCATTTTCTAGCTCTGTCGGTGGCATGGCACAACGCAAGCTATCTTCTTCGTCCTTAATAGGCTCTCGGCAAACAGGACATAGCGCTTGAAAGGGATCAACTGTTTTTTGAAGCCAGCTGGGCAATTTATCATATTCCTCTTTATAAGTTCGTCGTAATGCATTCAAATGTCGTCCCAAACAATAACTATGCAAATAATGAAAACATTCAGTTCGTGTGAATTCATCACCTTCACTAAATCCATATAGGCATACGACACATTGGCCACTTGGCAAGTTACTACCGGTCAAATGTTCACGTACCACTTCAATCAAATCAAATACAACAGGGAAGCCAATAGATTCTTGCAATTTCTTATTGCATGCTTTTTTAATATCTTCCAAACGTGTATCATCCAAGCCACGAGGACGCAATAACTTAAAGTGAGGGCTTTCCTCTGGATATTCGGGAGTCGGCATTACTTGTAGGGTGACACAAACATATTGCTCGGCTTCTTCCCCTACTTGGGGAAGCACAGTAGTTTCAATTATCTCTGGTATACCGCTGCAATTATTTAAAATTGTTTAATATTTTATTTACTCAAAAAATTGAATAATTGTAAACCTGTGTGAATTTTTAGTTATATGAACATCGTCCATTAATATAGCTTCCAATGATTCTACTTCATCCATTAATCTAAAGGAATAAGTTGCATAAAGTACATACAACGGGCACATACAATATCAAAAGCAAAACACGATATTTAATTTGGTAATTGTTTCCTTTAGGATACAACTGCTAAAACACGTCCAAAAATGTCGGGAGAGGTATCAAACAACGCGTTTTGACTTCGGTATCAACAATCGGAAAGCGGATTTTCAATTTTTTGTTTCAGTGAAAAGTTATTCGCAAAAAACCCAAAAATTACCCGGGTCCGATCCCAAATAGGGGGCTTGATCCAAGGTATCTATGTGCAGAACACCTTTCTGCGTAGGCGGCCTTCGGCCGCGCTTCAAAAAAATAACCCTTAGCCGGTCCAACACCGGCTACGCGGTCCACAGTATTTCTGCGCAGAACACACTTTTTGCACTTTTCGATCCACCCTAATCTGTGATTACAACAACCACATGAAAATGACAGAAAATTTTCAACTTTGATGGCAAATATCTCTTCACTGAAACAAAAACTCGAAAATTCGCTTCCGGATTATTGTTACCGAGGTCGACACGCGTCTTTTGATACCTTTCCCGATAATTTCCGACGTCTTTTAGCAGTTGTCTCCTAAAGGAAACAATTACCTTTAATTTTACTTACGCATCCATTTCTGTTTTTTAAATAATCGAAAATACACAGTACACTTTATAAATTGAACTTAATTTATGCTATTTAAGGTAAAATCGATTTATCTATACTTTTTTGCTATCTTGTGTCCTGTTAGTGTTGTTCCGATACGAGCATAGAGGTATCGTGTTGATACACAATGGATACAAATATATACGCAAGTAATCTGCTCTAGTACTAAGTATCTTTTGTAGTTAAATACCTCCCTGTGGTGAATACTCTGGCCGACTACTACAATAGCTATTCTTTTAGGCGACTTATTGGGACATAAGGCATGTTCCAATCAGGAGTGATCCAGATAGAAATTTTTGCATGTAAATGCAACAAAAACGTTGTTATCTTGATATTTATCTGGATCATTTTCGGATCCGTATAGAACCACTGTTCGTTTAGCTTTTTGTAGTAGATTTTTTGACAGCTAGCCCTTGTTGTTGTTGTGGAAGCGACTATTTAACCTACCTAAAGTATCACCTCTTTTATCCAACATTGTTATCAGGCTCTTCTAACGGAAGTCCCAGAAACCTCGCGGCTTCAACAGGGGTGGACCCGAGTGAAATTGCTGTTAGAAGAGTAGGCTTGATTGAGCAGAGGAACAGTCCACCTGCTGGTTAGGGGTTTAGAATATGCCCGAGATAGGCATACCGGTCGTAAGAGGCGACTAATATGCAAAAAGGTGATGACGCGCAACTCGATGGTTGATCTACGGATATGATGCGTCTTACCACTCATTACCCATCTTATCCTTCCTTACGGAAGGAGGGTGGCATGACCTAGAAAGTTTCTGTTATCGGAAAAGAAGGAAGTCCAAACTTTTAATAGCAACTATAACTTTAGTGAAAACTTATGCAAAGATTTATAATATTAAATTATATAAAGCGCGAGCAGGTAGCAGCAGCAGCTTTAAAATACGATTACTATGTCGTCCATAGCCGATTGCAGATTTTTGAAACCATTTAGCTCGTCTCGTAAGTACAGGGGTATATTCTTTCACCCAGCGCTGCCAAAAACGATAGCTAATAGTTGGACTTGACGCCAGCGCTGCCTAATGTTCATATCATTAGTACAAGCAGGCTTGTATCCATCTTTCGCTCCAAGTAGTAAATCATTGGGCGTTAATGCGATGTCATCAGTTGAATCGAGGCTCACAAAGGTGAGTGGCCGAGAATTAATGATGAATTCTGCTTCCATCAATGCGCTACGAAAACTTTCGTCGTTAAAACAGTAAGCTGGACAGGCGCTCCCATGCACCTCCCACATGTGGCGCGCTTGGCGGGTTAAAGTACCATTTGATGCGGTCGTATTTAATAGTTATTTCGTCGAAATGGATTTTGATAATTTGGTCACGAACGAGCTTTTCTGTTGCTCTAAAATTCGTACCATTGTCGGAATAGATTTCCAACGGAGTACCTCGCCTTGCCATAAAATTGCGCAGACTCATGATGCACGAGCTGGTATCCAAACTTTAGGCTATCTCAAAATGTACTGCACGAAGTGTCAAGCACGTAAAGAGTACGACCCATCTTTTCTCCTTGTGTCTGCCAACGTTTACGAGAATTGGCCCGAAGTAATCTACGCCGGTATAAGTAAATGGCTTGGCGAAGCTAGCCAATCTCGCAGCCGGTATGGGCGCCATTTGTGGTGGTGTAGGTACCGCTGAGTAAAGCTTCCACTTTTGACATGACTGGCGCACTGCTTTGTACAATACGCGCAAACGTGGTATATAGTACAAACATTTTATGTTATTAATGACGGTTTCCTGAGACATATGATAAAATTTTTCGTGATAGGCTCTTACGATGAGAAACGTCGTATGGCTCATACGTCGCATGACTATAGCATCGGTATGGCAGTCGATACAATTTGCTCTTCCTTGTATGCGCATAACTTCATTGTTATCTAGGTATGCTTTTAGCCCCAACAACCTACTGCGTTTACTTAGCTGTTGCCCAGCACGTAATGTACTAACTTCTGACGAAAACGTATCACACTGCGCTTGCTTGACGAGAATATTCTCTGCTTCGTGGATCATGTCTGGGGTAACTTTGTTCGGTTTGCTATGGCCATGCACTCTGGCCCTTAGCTTGTAAATATATAAGATAAATGTAGCGACGGCTCTGTATAGCCGACGCCAATCGGAAAAATAGTTTACGTTAAACGTGATGTTTGGAACTTGCCTCACAACATACATGTGTTTGCGCAACTGAGTCATATCAACTTCATCGGTTTTGCTCACAAATTCGGGCCACTCACAGCTTTTCTTAAACAAGAAATCCGGGCCGTGCAGCCACTGAGTGATCTGTACCGAACTGCTAACCTTCGTTGCTGCATCTGCCACATTCAATTTCGTCGGCACCCATCGCCATTGCCTGACGTCTGAGCTTTGAAGTATTTCACCAACACGATACATGACGAATTGTTGAAAATTGCGTGGGTCCATCTTCAGCCAATGCAAAACCGTCCGCGAATCTGACTAATATGTGATGTCTTGTATGCTTGCAATTCCATACGAGGAATAGAAAGAGGTTTCAGTGGAGCAACTTTGCTCTTCGCAGCCACTAACGACAAGTCGACAACATCTTCGTGAGCTATTCTCAGGTAGCAGGCCGCAGCGTAAGCATACTCGCTTGCATCGACAAACGTGTGTAGTTCTACTTGTGCGCCAGAATACAAGCGCTGTGAGTAGCATCTCAGGATTTCAACGGCTTCTACCAGTGACAGCGTACGCTCCCATTGTCGCCAACCTACCGCGAGTTCCTCAGATAGCTCTTCGTCCCTGCCAATATTAATGCGCCACACGCGTTGTAAAAGTATTTTCACGCCAATTGTATAACAAACGACTGGTCCCATAGGGTCGAAGATTGACATTAGAACCTGGAGGAGTTCTCGTTTGGTTGGTACAACGTGCTCTGCTAGAACATCTCTTCGCAGTCGTGCAAACTCGAACATATACCTAAAAACGTCGTTATACGGCTCCCAATACATACCCAGCACTTTCTCGGCCCCTCCGAATCAGCCTGGATCTTGCTCTGTTGGGTCGATATATGAAAGCTGCCTGAGGACCTTACGCGAGTTCGAAGCCCAGTTTCTGATGTCACTGACTGTTGACCATAATTTGCCGACTCCGTCGGACAGGTTGCATGCCTCTAGGTGTTGCTTCCACTTGGTGAAATTTTAGGTATTCACCGTCCGCCGGATTTCCGCATTGAGATCTTTAATTCTGGGGTCTGCGGGATTGAGAAGTTTCACGTGGTCTTGTTCTCTTGCCAGAGCCGCTGCTTCCGCAGGGAAATTCGGTCGAATTTCAGGTATTCTTCTGGCGGGAATGAAGCGGCCAGAGGCTGAATCGATAACCTTGCGAAAGTACGGGGTCTGTGGATGGCGTGGTTAAGCCCTGAGCATCCACATCTGTGAAACCATCTCGTACACTTGACGTATTGAACAGAAAGCGACCGTTTAATATAAATTTTCTTCCAGAGATTCAATCTCTTGGTTCAGGGTTGGGTTCGATACCACCCCGTAACAAGAGAAAATGGAGCAACCATGCTGCAAGGGTTTGCTCCGACGCTGACAATTTGAGGGTGGGACTTGACGAATTAAGCAGGGTTACACTGAAATAACAGCCCTAGATAGACCCTGCTGTTGTGGGCCACTCTTATTAACCAGCTAAAAAATATTTCTTTTTCGGAGGCAAATGCTGATTCTTGGGACCGATAGAGAAATTTTTTACAAATTGTTATGGATTCGCAACAAAATGGAGCAGTAAGGAAGGCGGTCGGCACGATATGAGTCCCACTGTGGCTAGTCATTGTCGGCTGGGGTGGGTGCTTGCCAACCTTACCGTCCTGCGCCATAAACAGAAAAAAAGGTCAAATCGTGCCTTTAAACGCGGGGAACATTGCAAAACCGCGCAAAACAACTTTTAAAACAACATCCGGTTAAAACACCGGATGCCACGGACAGACCGTTGACATTCAAATTTAAATAATCAAAATAACCGAAAATCAAATTAAAATTCAAAAGGAACGAAAAATTTAAACTACAAACCAAAATTTAAAAATAACCGATACAAAAAAAAACGAACTAGTAACGGAAATCAAATAAAAGTAAAAACCGAAAATCTTAAACAAAAAAAAACCTGAAAAAGAACCGAACCGGAACCGACCGGTTACCACATCTGAAAAAAAAGGCTGAAAATAAAATGAAATAAACGTAAAGGGCCGAAGATATAAGGGGGCGCCGCGGGTGTTGTTGCGACGCCCGGTGCTTGGCCCACCCTTATCCATGGCCATCGACGCACCTGGTTTCGATGGCCCCTTACCTATACTTCCTATGCCATCTAATTGAAGGAGAACATCAGCATTCCCATTTTCATACAAAGTTTATTTCAAAGTCATTTAATAAGGAAAGTGTTGCTTAAATTTACCCTAACCAAAGCTTATAAATTTTGTTTTTTTTTTTTTTTTTTTTAATATTCAAATTTCAAAAAGGTTCCCTCGTTTTTTTTGTTTTTTATATATTATTAAGTGGCCATTTGTTTGTTATTATGAGGTGTATAAAATTATGTTAGTAGACGTATTTTTTTTTTTTTTTTGTTTTTTTTTTTTTTGTTTTAATTCAGATATTGTTATTAATTTTATTTATTTTACATTATCATTATTTTTATTTATTTTAATAATGAAATCTTTTTTTTTTTACTCCTACTCCTTGCTTCTCAAAGCTTACTTCTACTTTAAATATATTTTTCCTTTTCAAAATCAATTAATGTTCATTTAAACTTTACGAGTTTAGTTCCTTTTTAAGTAACCATACCTATATTTCTTACTCTCTATTTCTCTTATTAATCCATAAATTTTAGTTTTTAGTTGGGTTTACATTAGTTACTAATATTAAGGTTTGGTCTCACCCGGTCGTTGCAGTAGGCTGTTGGTCGGGCGCTACTGTTGTTGTTGTTGGTAATAGTGCAGCGGGCCTACATTACGGCGGCCCCTGCTGTTGTTGCCGCTGCTAGTGCGGCGGGCCTATATTACGGCGGCCCTCGCTGATGTTACTGCTGGTTATTGTTCTTACCGGTGTTGTTACTAGTTGTTACTGTTGTTGTTGCCGGTGGTTTACTGCGGTGGGCCTATAATACGCCGGCCCCCGCTAATTTCACTGCTGGTTGTGTTGTTACCTTTGGTTGTTGTTACCGGTTTTGTTGCTGCTGTTAATGCAGTGGGCCTAAAAGAAGCGGCCCCTGCTGTTGTCTTTGCTGGTGCGGCGGGCCTACGTAAGGGCGGCGCCCGCTAATGTCACTGCTGGTTGTGTGCCGGTTTGTTGTTGCCAGTCTTGTCTTGCCGGTCTTGTTACCGGTATAGTTGTTACCGGTTGTGGTTGGCGGGTTTGTGGCGGCCGGGTTTTATTTGGCTTTTACCTTCATTCGTGTATATTATTACGAAAATGTTACGTTCAAAATCGTTCAAAATTTGCACTCAACTGGCAAATTTTTTTTACTAAAACAAATTAATTTGATTTGTTGGGTTTTGATAAAATGAAAATTTTCTTCCGCCGCACCCTAGACGTATAAAAGTACTTGCGCTTTTAATTTCGAATGGTTTTTCAAGAAAAAAATCACTTAATTTTTTTTCTAAATCACGCACAATCAAATATTTATGGCACACTTTGATTTTTTTCGTTCAAGCCAATAATGTTTTGCAAAAAAGAACATCACTTATTTTTTTTGTTTTTTTCTAAATCACGCACGATCAAGAAATTTTTTTTTTTTCTTTTTTCATAAATTAAGTTTAGTTTTCAAAAGGACGAATTATGCGAACTTGGTGTTTGTGTGTATTTGATTAGTTAGGCCATAGCAACACTTTGAATTTATTCACTTTGCGCAAATTAAAATTTTATAACGTAACCGCACACGACCACTCCCGTCAAAATTTATTATCTTTTTGAATTGGTCGAATGCCGGGACGCCGCTATGCCTGAAAATTGTCAAGCAACGGCGACTGCGCAATGGAAAAGTTCCGCTACCCAGTCTGAGGTGGCGTGATTGTTGCCACTGGGGTTGGTGGTTGCCATCAGGGCTCGGACTTTTACTTTTATTTTAAATACCTTTTCACTACTACCGGTCTTCGTAAAAGTACAGCACGCATTTCAAAACAAAAAAAAGAGGATAATATATGTTATTGAAACTAACGTTGAAGATATGACTTTGCTTTTTTTTTTATAGTTGATTTAATGAGCATCGCACTGCAGGAATTACTTAAAACTCAAAGTACTGAAATTACGCTTTGATTTGAGGCATAAATAAAAATGATTTAGTACTCTTACTTTTAATACTATTTCACTCAGTGGCTATTTTTATTGATGGTAAATTTTTTTTTTTCTATGGAACAAAATAAAATGCAAGAAGGTTTGTACTGTTGAATTACTTCATAGCAGAGTTTATAGTTAAGAAAAAGCATCACTTATCAAAATAAATCGGGGTTTGGGACTATTCTAAGGGAGCATAAAGCGTAGTAGTATTGGGTAAAGTGCAGTAGGTATTAAAATTACTGCAATTTTGATCAAGTCCGAACCCTGAAGGTACGCTTTCGTTGGCGCGCAAAATAAGAAGGTTCTAGACTATGCGCTTGGTGTGTTCCCTTGGTGACCCGTGGAACCCCACGTTACTGAGTTTGGAGTAGGAGACACATGGAGCTCCCCATCCGACCTAGCCATTGACAATACTATTCCGATCTACTGGTTTCGTTAATAAGCACATAGCACAAATCACGGCTGCTTTAAACTCATTCAAGTCTAATTATACCATACTTTACAAGTTGACTAATAATGTATTGCCATTTGCTGCTAAAATGTATTCTGGCAATATACCTAGTTTTACCCGCATTCGGTTAAAATTTAGATGTCAGCTGTGTTAAAGTCAGGGATCAGGACGGGATTCCATGTGTCTCCCACCCTGGACAATTTGGCACTTTTGGAGGCGTATCTTTTACTTTGGGTGTTTTTGGTAATGTATGGGTTTTTGTTTTCGAGTTATTGCATTACAAAAACGGCATTGTTCATTCCGTGCATACTTTGTACTCGTGCACTTTTACCAACATAATTACTTTGAATTCACCCTCCAAAGGAAAACCCCTTTTTGATAACAATTGCCCATTTCCCTTTTTTCTGACACTTTCGAGCGCCCTGGGTTACCCGCAATTTAACTCTGGGCACACCAAGAACACACCAAACACTTGTTTTTCTGGAAACTAAAAGTTCCGTTATTGGTGCCTTTTCCATTCTATGGGAATATTTGTGCTGCCACTTCAGCAAAAATCACGCACTTTCCCGTAGCTAAACGTCAAACCGGAAGGTGAATCAAAACTGTCACCCAACCAACCGCATTGAACCAAATAACAATGAAGACCGGTCGATGAAGCGAACAGGAAAAAGGTTACTTGCAAGGAAGCCATTTCTGGGTAAAAAACGTGGGGCACGACTCACCCCTAGATAAGAGTCTCTAGTTCTACCACGAGCTAGCCGGGCAAGAAGATCCGCCAGTAAAGGAAATTTTTTGAAGTATTTTGTTTCATAGTTTAGTAGGCTTTGCGGCAAATGGAAATTTGTTAAGTGGCTTTACCCCCACCGAAATAGGCTTATAAGAAAAACGTGTAATTTAGTTAGACATTTTGATATCGGAGAACGCGTCAAAACTCCGAGGCAAACGGAGAATTTATTTTGGTTTCCTAGTTACAATGCTTCGCGGCTGTAGACATTTGTTATTGGAGAACTCGTCAAAACTCCGAAAATTTTGGTGCTAGTGGTTTCACCCCCACAGAAAAGGTTTAACAAAAAATTAACTGGAGAAGCTGGTTTCATGGTAAATAAGCTTTTCACCCGGTAGACATTTTAATTAAGGAGAACTCGTCAAAACTCCGAAAGACAATCCGCATAACCGAGGATTGCCAGGTTATCCACTACTTCCGATGGAAGCGTATGTAAATACCCTATTAAGTCAATGCTCGGGGAGGATACTGGGCGAGTTGTCCCCGACCGCCAAAACGCCCAGTTACGGTTCCAAATGTCAAAATGTATATATGTAAAAAAAAATCAAAATTGTTATTGTGGGCGAATATCCGAAGCGTGAAAGCGCCCTATCAGCCTCCCTGTCAGGTCCTCTAGATCGTACAACGCATTGCCTACTTTTCGACGAACTCAGCACTTGAGGTATTTCGGCAAGAATCTGGCGTTTATGCCTTGTTTAAAGTTACTCAAAGCAAAATTTTTCCTAAAACCCTCCTGACCTTCCCTATAGTTAACTTGCCTAGAGCGTTTGTTATAAACATTGTTTCCCCCATCCTTCGCCTGATCTAAATTCCTACGAATTTGCTCGCGAATGTCGGACAACTTATCCGCCCTTGTTACTATTGGAATGTCATCTTCCCTAAGAGTACCGAGTTTATCTAATATATTATAGGCTGAGGCGTGTTGGACCATGTTCCGACCGTATAAGGCAAAGTATGGAGAGCACTGAATTGAGGTATGAAAATCGCTTCTTAACACCGCTAAAATTTCGGGTATATGCTTGTCCCAGTCGGTATGATCCTGTTTATCTTTAAGGAAAATTCTTATTTTTGAAACAATTTCTCTATTTACGCGTTCCGACGCGTTTGCCTGCGGCGAGTATAACCCCGTCCTTATATGGGTCACCCCATAATTCTCGAGAAATTGTTTCATTTCCTTAGAGATAAACTGTTTACCATTATCGCTATGGATATATTCAGGAACCCCAACCGATGGAAAAATTTCAGAAGTAAAGTAATTCATAACATTAACAGTTGTTGCTCTGTGCATGGGCTTCAACCAAACATACTTTGCAAAATGGTCCAGAACAATGAAGAGAAACTGATTGCGCCGCTTAGATCGCGGGTGAGGTCCTAGAAAGTCGCAATAGAACCGCTGAAATGGTCTTTCTGAAGCAAAAGTGTTCGCTATAGGTGGTCTTGACTGCTGATTTGTTGACTTAACAGCCTTACAAGTGTCGCATTTCTGTACATAGTCTCTAACATCTTTAGCTTGCCTAGGCCAGAAGTAATTTTGTCTAACTCGCTCTAAAGTTTTCTGCCAACCCCAATGGTAACTCCTATTCGCATCATGTGCAAGACTTATCGCTTTCTCAGTTAACCCTGTCGGTAGCCACACCCGCCATAACGAGTCCTCCTCATCCGCTACACCCTTACAAAATTTAACCCTTTTTAAAACCACGCCATCATTTACACTCAAATCTGGTAGCACATCTTTGTTTTCCAAAATGGTTCTGCAAAGATCTAAGTATTCCGCGCTTTCAAATTCCGGCGATGCTAAGTCAATTTCGTGAGGTAGGGCGGAGAAGGTTAGCTCGTCTACATCAAAACGCGAGAGGGCATCCGGTACTATATTCAGGGTTCCCTTGCGATGCTCTATTGCAAAATCGTATCTTTGCAGTAGGAGTGACCATCGAGCCAGCCTGCCACTCAAGTCCTTCTGAGTCATCAGCCACCTGAGACTTGAATGGTCGGTTATGATTCGGAATGGCAAACCCTCTATGTATGGTCTAAAACGCTTGACACTTATAATGGCGGCGAGGCATTCCAGTTCGGTTACAGTATAATTGCGCTGAGCATTGTTAAGTTTTTTTGAAACAAACGCGATTGGATGCTCAGCGCCCTCGTCATCGACCTGGAATAACACGCCCCCTACACCTATTTTTGAAGCATCACACTGAATAACAAATTCCTTCGAGAAATCGGGTTGGGCCAAGACAGAAGCGGAGCTCAAGGCTTCTTTCAACTTTTCGAATGCTTCTACCGCTTCAGGGGTAAGTTTAAATGGGCCTGCTCACTTGCGAAGACAATCGGTCAGAGGACCTGCTAAGTCAGCAAAATTGGTAATGAATGGTCTATACCAATTTGCCATGCCCACAAACCTACGAACCTGTCGCGGAGATTTAGGGATCGGAAAGTTCTGCATTGCTTCTATTTTCCCAGGATCCACCTTCAAGCACCCGCTACCTATCAAGTACCCTAAATACCGAATTTCCTTCTGACAGAATTTGCTCTTCTCCACATTGATTGTGAGGCCCGCGCCCCTCAAACAATTCGCCACTTCCGCCAGCAACTTTAGGTGGTCTTCAAAGTTAGTGCTGCATACCATTAGATCATCCAGGTAGACGAAGACATTCTCCCGCAAACGCGAGGGAATTGCCTTGTCCATCAGGCGGCTCATAGTCTGCGGTCCATTACACAGACCAAAGGGCATCACCTTAAAGTGGTACAGAGGCTTCCCAGGAACTGCGAATGCTGTTTTTTCCTTGGAAGACTCTGTCAGCTTGATCTGAAAGAACGCGTCCTTCAGATCAATGCCACTAATGAAGTGCGTGTCCCTCAGTCTGCTCAATAGGCCGTTGATATGAGGCAACGGGTACGAGTCCTTTTTAGTTACCGCGTTGACCTTCCTGGAATCTATGCAGAGCCTGACCTTCCCTGGCTTCCGAACTAGAACAACTGGACAACACCAGGGCGAGTTTGACTCTTCTATAACTCCCATCTCGAGTAGTCTGTCTATTTCGCTAAAAGCTTCGGCTTGCCTCGGTGGCGAAAGAGGAAAATGTTTACTTTTGATTGGGACTGCATCACCAGTATCAATATGATGCTCAACCAATCTCGTTTGCCCCAATCCTAACTTTTCGAAGAAAGGAAACGTCTCTATGACCTTCTGCAAATTGACTTTCTGGGTTGGTGACAAATCATGGAAATTTATTTCGTCATCATTTTTATTACTAAAGTCTATGCACTCCACACTGGGAAATATTTCAGGCGCCAGCGCAAAGGCTCTCCAAAAATCAACCCCGAAGTAAGCTTCTTGAAGAAGCGAAGGAACAAGGTAAAACCGGATAGACTTAGTAACATTTTTGAAAGTGACAGGTAAAGATATCGAGCCCAAGATTTTCTGTTTGTTGCCACCCGCGGTATAAACGAACGCATGTAGGGGGTGATACTCGAAGTTGTTCTCTTTTAAAAATTCTTCACAATTTTTCCCCAAAATAGAGACATTGGCTCCCGAGTCCAACAAACCCACTATAAAACTGTCTTCTATCTTTACCCTTACCAACGGTCTTCATCCTCGGTCAGCATTAGCGTAGTGGTTTGCAACATCCTGCGCTCCTGAACCCGCTGACTATATCTCCGCCTACACTTCAAAATATTTACCGACACCGGTGGCTTTTCAAAAATCGAATACCTTACTCGCTCATACCTATGTTCCCTCTCTTCTAAACTAAGTGGAAAACGCGTCTGGCAAGCGACGTCCCTATTCAGCCGTTGCAAAATTCTGATCGGTTTAACAATCGCGGATGAGGACGTTGGACTATCTGAGTCTGAACTATTGGAATTGTCTGTACTGTCAGGAAAAGTCAATATCACATTTGGGTACTCCTTCGCCAGGGTGCCACTACTCCTCGGAAGCTCACTAGCTCCATGCATACCCTCGAAGGACTCACTTGGTTCAGCGCACGAGATGACTCGAGCACTGGCTGATATGGGGGCTATAGTGTCGAACGAGTTTCCCCCATCTTCTCGCTCGGGTACTGGTTTCCCTGCCTGCGATGGTCCCTAGGGCATTTTGGAGTAAAGACTCCCCTATTCCCACACTTAAAGCAAAACGGATTCCTGATGGGTTCCTCGCAATAAATATACGAATGGCCCATGGCCTGGCAATTCCAACACTGGATGCCTGAATAGTCCGGTTTCCTATTACGTCGGTATTCCAACGCCTCTATCTGCGGGTCGGCTTCGAAATCTTCGCCTTCCATCCTCATGTCCGGTGTTATCGTGCGGGCCTCGTTGACCTGACGTCCATGGTAAGTGGTTCCCAATATTTTGCTTTCTTTCAACACTTGCTCTCCTTTTCGTGCTATGTCGCGTAAATCATGCAATGTCCTGGCATCCGCATTGAAGAGCATTAGCTTAAGGCTACTGTTGACGTTTCTCTTTATTATGTCAATCAGTAGGGCTTCTGACATCGGCTCTCTAAGGCGCGCGTTCAGTGCTACTATGTCAGTGTGGAACACTTCGTATGACTCACTCAGCTTCTGCGTACGCATTGAGATCTCCATCATGATCTCGTGGTCACTTTTCAATGTTCCAAACTCACGCTTCAGGGAATAGCACAAAAAAGGATAGTTCGCGGCTGGGTTCTGCTTGGTAAAAAGCCAGTACCACTCTTCAGCCCGCCCTGATAAAAATAAATGGAAGCTTGCCATAAGTTGGTCGCTAGAGCATTGAGTCCGCTCACATAAAGTATCCAACTTAAACAAAAAATCCGCGACGCTTCCAGTACCATCGAAAGAAACCTTCCAATCCTGTGGTTTGACTGCGATGCCACTGGGAACGATGCTGCCCTGGTTGTTCACGAATGTCTGGGCTTGGTTTTCTTCCATCCTGTTGATATTCCTTGTGTAGCTAGCACCGACTTGTGATGAGGTTACTGCCGCGTTAAGTAAGTCCATGTTTTCCCTGATCGTCCTCATCTCGTTCCTCATCTCCTCCTGAGAAGTCCTGAACAGCTGATGTAGCACGTTCACCTACGAGTCTCCCGGAGGGGCCTTAGCCATATTCCTCTGAGTAGCGATCCTATCACCTAAAGTGTTAGGAGGTATAGGGTTTTCTAGCAAACCATTATCTCCCCCCTGCACACCTGTCAACACGTTATTCGGGGGATCGAAGAGATTCTGCATTGGCTCTGCTGTCATGGACGAGTTAAGGATATTAGTACTACCTGGTCTATCAATTTTCTGGTTGGAGGCAGAATTCAATACGATCCTGGTCGGATCTCCTTCGCCCGGACTACCTATTGAAGAATGCAGTACCAGAGGCCGATTGGTGGGTTGTTTCGGAAGCGCCCCTCTACCCTGACCTCTAGGCTTGCCCCCACTTCCTCGTACAGAGTTCCTAGTAGTCATGCGGTCAGTCGACTGATCCATATTGGAAAAAAAAAAATCTCCTAACCACGTTAGATAAACAAAAAAATATAAAAAAAGTATTCGGTTACAAGGGGCGGTTGGAAGGTATAACAAGTCAAGATTCACTCCCCCACCCTATAATACCGACGATTGCAAAGTTTTGAAAAATAAAAATTGAATTAATGCAAATTTTCCTAACCGATTTTTGCATCAACTAATTACCGCGGATATGTTCAAAAAAAATAAATATATACATATAAATATACATATGCTGAAAGAAATTGATTATTAGTAAATATACGTGTTTAAATGTAAATATATAAAAGCAAAGACGGTATGAAGTTTGGCAAAAGCTAGTTGTGTATTTATATATTTAATGGGAATGCTGACATCCCATCATTAGAAGGCATAGGTATAACAAAAAAAAACGAAATAACACTAGACAAGGACATTCTTCTAGGTACACCTACCGCAATGCAGGGGTGGTTATAAGACACCTCGCCCTGAGACATGTTGGTGTACCATGGCGAGAATTGGCAAAATTTTTAACTTATTTGGACTCCAGTACTCCGGACCGCAATGCAGGGGCTGCTAAGGGCTGCCTCCCTGAGACTGGTCGGAGCACTGGATACCAGCGATCAAAAACGTCAAAACTTTATTTTTGTTTGAAACACCCCTCCTCAACCACGCCGCAATGAAAGGATGCGGTCTGGTACCGCGTTTCCCCAGACTTGCGCAGTTGGAAAGGGGTGGATATGGGGTCCCTACTCCTCCTCCCGCAATGCAGGGGCTGCTAAGGGCTGCCTCCCTGAGACTGGTTGGAGAAGTAGGGATCACTAAAAAAAAAATACATACAAAAAAAACGAAGACAAAACAAAACATCACGTTCGGCAAAAACATAAATATTAATAATCCCAAAAGAAAGCTAAACCCCACTTAGCGGACATATAAATTTCCCGAAGCCGACATCGGACAACAGACCCGGGACAAAAAAAAAAATTTGAAACTACAAAAAAAACTAAGTGCGTGTAGCACTACCTCACCGGGTGAAATGAAAACTTCCGGTGGACATGACGTTCAGTCTCGTGGAGCCCTTAGCTACTGAACACGAGGACCCATCCGGACAACCTGATCAGCCCCACCATCCCGTCGCAACGCAGGTGGCGGCTCCTGGGCCTGCCTACCTGGGACTTACGGGATAGTGAAACCTCACAAGCTGACCAGAAAAGTCATCGCGGTCAGCGCCTCGGGCCCCACGTTGGGCGCCATCTGTTATGGATTCGCAACAAAATGGAGCAGTAAGGAAGGCGGTCGGCACGATATGAGGTCGCACTGTGGCTAGTCATTGTCGGCTGGGGTGGGTTCTTGCCAACCTTACCGTCCTGCGCCATAAACAGAAAAAAAGGTCAAATCGTGCCTTTAAACGCGGGGAACATTGCAAAACCGCGCAAAACCACTTTTAAAACAACATCCGGTTAAAACACCGGATGCCACGGACAGACCGTGGACATTCAAATCAAAATAACCGAAAATCAAATTAAAATTCAAAAGGAACGAAAAATTTAAACTACAAACCAAAATTTAAAAATAACCGATACAAAAAAAAAACGAACTAGTAACGGAAATCAAATAAAAGTAAAAACCGAAAATCTTAAACAAAAAAAAACCTGAAAAAGAACCTTACCGGAACCGACCGGTTACCACATCTGAAAAAAAGGCTGAAAATAAAATTAAATAAACGTAAAGGGCCGAACATATAAGGGTTCGCCGCGGGTGTTGTTGCGACGCCCGGTGCTTGGCCCACCCTCATCCATGGCCATCGACGCACCTGGTTTCGATGGCCCCTTACCTATACTTCCTATGCCATCTAATATTTTGCTTTCTTTCAACACTTGCTCTCCTTTTCGTGCTATGTCGCGTAAATCATGCAATGTCCTGGCATCCGCATTGAAGAGCATTAGCTTAAGGCTACTGTTGACGTTTCTCTTTATTATGTCAATCAGTAGGGCTTCTGACATCGGCTCTCTAAGGCGCGCGTTCAGTGCTACTATGTCAGTGTGGAACACTTCGTATGACTCACTCAGCTTCTGCGTACGCATTGAGATCTCCATCATGATCTCGTGGTCACTTTTCAATGTTCCAAACTCACGCTTCAGGGAATAGCACAAAAAAGGATAGTTCGCGGCTGGGTTCTGCTTGGTAAAAAGCCAGTACCACTCTTCAGCCCGCCCTGATAAAAATAAATGGAAGCTTGCCATAAGTTGGTCGCTAGAGCATTGAGTCCGCTCACATAAAGTATCCAACTTAAACAAAAAATCCGCGACGCTTCCAGTACCATCGAAAGAAACCTTCCAATCCTGTGGTTTGACTGCGATGCCACTGGGAACGATGCTGCCCTGGTTGTTCACGAATGTCTGGGCTTGGTTTTCTTCCATCCTGTTGATATTCCTTGTGTAGCTAGCACCGACTTGTGATGAGGTTACTGCCGCGTTAAGTAAGTCCATGTTTTCCCTGATCGTCCTCATCTCGTTCCTCATCTCCTCCTGAGAAGTCCTGAACAGCTGATGTAGCACGTTCACCTACGAGTCTCCCGGAGGGGCCTCAGCCATATTCCTCTGAGTAGCGATCCTATCACCTAAAGTGTTAGGAGGTATAGGGTTTTCTAGCAAACCATTATCTCCCCCCTGCACACCTGTCAACACGTTATTCGGGGGATCGAAGAGATTCTGCATTGGCTCTGCTGTCATGGACGAGTTAAGGATATTAGTACTACCTGGTCTATCAATTTTCTGGTTGGAGGCAGAATTCAATACGATCCTGGTCGGATCTCCTTCGCCCGGACTACCTATTGAAGAATGCAGTACCAGAGGCCGATTGGTGGGTTGTTTCGGAAGCGCCCCTCTACCCTGACCTCTAGGCTTGCCCCCACTTCCTCGTACAGAGTTCCTAGTAGTCATGCGGTCAGTCGACTGATCCATATTGGAAAAAAAAAATCTCCTAACCACGTTAGATAAACAAAAAAATATAAAAAAAGTATTCGGTTACAAGGGGCGGTTGGAAGGTATAACAAGTCAAGATTCACTCCCCCACCCTATAATACCGACGATTGCAAAGTTTTGAAAAATAAAAATTGAATTAATGCAAATTTTCCTAACCGATTTTTGCATCAACTAATTACCGCGGATATGTTCAAAAAAAATAAATATATACATATAAATATACATATGCTGAAAGAAATTGATTATTAGTAAATATACGTGTTTAAATGTAAATATATAAAAGCAAAGACGGTATGAAGTTTGGCAAAAGCTAGTTGTGTATTTATATATTTAATGGGAATGCTGACATCCCATCATTAGAAGGCATAGGTATAACAAAAAAAAACGAAATAACACTAGACAAGGACATTCTTCTAGGTACACCTACCGCAATGCAGGGGTGGTTATAAGACACCTCGCCCTGAGACATGTTGGTGTACCATGGCGAGAATTGGCAAAATTTTTAACTTATTTGGACTCCAGTACTCCGGACCGCAATGCAGGGGCTGCTAAGGGCTGCCTCCCTGAGACTGGTCGGAGCACTGGATACCAGCGATCAAAAACGTCAAAACTTTATTTTTGTTTGAAACACCCCTCCTCAACCACGCCGCAATGAAAGGATGCGGTCTGGTACCGCGTTTCCCCAGACTTGCGCAGTTGGAAAGGGGTGGATATGGGGTCCCTACTCCTCCTCCCGCAATGCAGGGGCTGCTAAGGGCTGCCTCCCTGAGACTGGTTGGAGAAGTAGGGATCACTAAAAAAAAAATACATACAAAAAAAACGAAGACAAAACAAAACATCACGTTCGGCAAAAACATAAATATTAATAATCCCAAAAGAAAGCTAAACCCCACTTAGCGGACATATAAATTTCCCGAAGCCGACATCGGACAACAGACCCGGGACAAAAAAAAAAATTTGAAACTACAAAAAAAACTAAGTGCGTGTAGCACTACCTCACCGGGTGAAATGAAAACTTCCGGTGGACATGACGTTCAGTCTCATGGAGCCCTTAGCTACTGAACACGAGGACCCATCCGGACAACCTGATCAGCCCCACCATCCCGTCGCAACGCAGGTGGCGGCTCCTGGGCCTGCCTACCTGGGACTTACGGGATAGTGAAACCTCACAAGCTGACCAGAAAAGTCATCGCGGTCAGCGCCTCGGGCCCCACGTTGGGCGCCATCTGTTATGGATTCGCAACAAAATGGAGCAGTAAGGAAGGCGGTCGGCACGATATGAGGTCGCACTGTGGCTAGTCATTGTCGGCTGGGGTGGGTTCTTGCCAACCTTACCGTCCTGCGCCATAAACAGAAAAAAAGGTCAAATCGTGCCTTTAAACGCGGGGAACATTGCAAAACCGCGCAAAACCACTTTTAAAACAACATCCGGTTAAAACACCGGATGCCACGGACAGACCGTTGACATTCAAATCAAAATAACCGAAAATCAAATTAAAATTCAAAAGGAACGAAAAATTTAAACTACAAACCAAAATTTAAAAATAACCGATACAAAAAAAAAACGAACTAGTAACGGAAATCAAATAAAAGTAAAAACCGAAAATCTTAAACAAAAAAAAACCTGAAAAAGAACCTTACCGGAACCGACCGGTTACCACATCTGAAAAAAAGGCTGAAAATAAAATTAAATAAACGTAAAGGGCCGAACATATAAGGGTTCGCCGCGGGTGTTGTTGCGACGCCCGGTGCTTGGCCCACCCTCATCCATGGCCATCGACGCACCTGGTTTCGATGGCCCCTTACCTATACTTCCTATGCCATCTAATTGAAGGAGAACATCAGCATTCCCATTTTCACACATAGTTTATTTCAAAGTCATTTAATAAGGAAAGTGTTGCTTAACTTTACCCTAACCAAAGCTTATAAATTTAGTTTTTGTTTTTTTTTTAAGATTCAAATTTCAAAAAGGTTCCCCCTTTTGTTTTTTTTTATATATTATTAAGTGGCCATTTGTTTGTTATTATGAGGTGTATAAAATTATGTTAGTAGACGTATTGTTATTAATTTTATTTATTTTACATTATCATTATTTTTATTTATTTTAATAATTAATTTTTTTTACTCCTACTCCTTGCTTCTCAAAGCTTTACATATATTTTTCCTTTTGAAAATCAATTAATGTTCATTTAAACTTTACAAGTTTAGTTCCTTTTTAAGTAACCATACCTATATTTCTTACTCTCTATTTCTCTTATTAATCCATAAATTTAATTGGGTTTACATTAGTTACTAATATTAAGGTTTGGTCTCACCCGGTCGTTGCAGTAGGCTGTTGGTCGGGCGCTACTGTTGTTGTTGTTGGTAATAGTGCAGCGGGCCTACATTACGGCGGCCCCTGCTGTTGTCACTGCTGGTGCTGTTGTTGCCGCTGCTAGTGCGGCGGGCCTATATTACGGCGGCCCTCGCTGATGTTACTGCTGGTTAATGTTGTTACCGGTGTTGTTACTGTTGTTGTTGCCGGTGGTTTACTGCGGTGGGCCTATAATACGTCGGCCCCCGCTAATTTCACTGCTGGTTGTGTTGTTACCTTTGGTTGTTGTTACCGGTTTTGTTGCTGCTGTTAATGCAGTGGGCCTAAAAGAAGCGGCCCCTGCTGTTGTCTTTGCTGGTGCGGCGGGCCTACGTAAGGGCGGCGCCCGCTAATGTCACTGCTGGTTGTGTTCCGGTTTGTTGTTGCCAGTCTTGTCTTGCCGGTCTTGTTACCGGTATAGTTGTTACCGGTTGTGGTTGGCGGGTTTTATTTGGCTTTTACCTTTATTCGTGTATATTATTACGAAAATGTTACGTTCAAAATCGTTCAAAATCGTTCAAAATTTGCACTCAACTGCCAAATTTTTTTTACTAAAACAAATTAATTTGATTTGTTGGGTTTTGATAAAATGAAAATTTTCTTCCGCCGCACCCTAGACGTATAAAAGTACTTGCGCTTTTAATTTCGAATGGTTTTTCAAGAAAAAAATCACTTAATTTTTTTTCTAAATCACGCACAATCAAATATTTATGGCACACTTTGATTTTTTTCGTTCAAGCCAATAATGTTTTGCAAAAAAGAACATCACTTATTTTTTTTGTTTTTTTCTAAATCACGCACGATCAAGAAATTTTTTTTTTTTCTTTTTTCATAAATTAAGTTTAGTTTTCAAAAGGACGAATTATGCGAACTTGGTGTTTGTGTGTATTTGATTAGTTAGGCCATAGCAACACTTTGAATTTATTCACTTTGCGCAAATTAAAATTTTATAACGTAACCGCACACGACCACTCCCGTCAAAATTTATTATCTTTTTGAATTGGTCGAATGCCGGGACGCCGCTATGCCTGAAAATTGTCAAGCAACGGCGACTGCGCAATGGAAAAGTTCCGCTACCCAGTCTGAGGTGGCGTGATTGTTGCCACTGGGGTTGGTGGTTGCCATCAGGGCTCGGACTTTTACTTTTATTTTAAATACCTTTTCACTACTACCGGTCTTCGTAAAAGTACAGCACGCATTTCAAAACAAAAAAAAGAGGATAATATATGTTATTGAAACTAACGTTGAAGATATGACTTTGCTTTTTTTTTTATAGTTGATTTAATGAGCATCGCACTGCAGGAATTACTTAAAACTCAAAGTACTGAAATTACGCTTTGATTTGAGGCATAAATAAAAATGATTTAGTACTCTTACTTTTAATACTATTTCACTCAGTGGCTATTTTTATTGATGGTAAATTTTTTTTTTTCTATGGAACAAAATAAAATGCAAGAAGGTTTGTACTGTTGAATTACTTCATAGCAGAGTTTATAGTTAAGAAAAAGCATCACTTATCAAAATAAATCGGGGTTTGGGACTATTCTAAGGGAGCATAAAGCGTAGTAGTATTGGGTAAAGTGCAGTAGGTATTAAAATTACTGCAATTTTGATCAAGTCCGAACCCTGAAGGTACGCTTTCGTTGGCGCGCAAAATAAGAAGGTTCTAGACTATGCGCTTGGTGTGTTCCCTTGGTGACCCGTGGAACCCCACGTTACTGAGTTTGGAGTAGGAGACACATGGAGCTCCCCATCCGACCTAGCCATTGACAATACTATTCCGATCTACTGGTTTCGTTAATAAGCACATAGCACAAATCACGGCTGCTTTAAACTCATTCAAGTCTAATTATACCATACTTTACAAGTTGACTAATAATGTATTGCCATTTGCTGCTAAAATGTATTCTGGCAATATACCTAGTTTTACCCGCATTCGGTTAAAATTTAGATGTCAGCTGTGTTAAAGTCAGGGATCAGGACGGGATTCCATGTGTCTCCCACCCTGGACAATTTGGCACTTTTGGAGGCGTATCTTTCACTTTGGGTGTTTTTGGTAATGTATGGGTTTTTGTTTCCGAGATATTGCATTACAAAAACGGCATTGTTTATTCCGTGCATACTTTGTACTCGTGCACTTTTACCAACAAAATAACTTTGAATTCACCCTCCAAAGGAAAACCCCTTTTGGATGACAATTGCCCATTTCTCTTTTTTCTGACACTTTCGAGCGCCCTGGGTAACCCGCAATTTAACTCTGGGCACACCAAGAACACACCAAACACTTGTTTGTCTGGAAATTAAAAGTTCCGTTATTGGTGCCTTTTCCATTCTATGGGAATATTTGTGCTGCCACTTCAGCAAAAATCACGCACTTTCCCGTAGCTAAACGTCAAACCGGAAGGTGAATCAAAACTGTCACCCAACCAACCGCATTGAACCAAATAACAATGACTATCAATTGGAAGTAAACCATAACAAACTAGGTAGGCAAAGTAAAGAATTACACATTCCTTTCTAAACTTTAGCTTACTATTGTCAGTGATAAACAAAAAACAAAAACTTTTCTATTAACTCCCTTAAAATTTTTTGAGGAAATGTAATTTGTGAGTTCTCCCTTTTTTCTACGTTCAGAATATCTACTTTTCCTCCAAAATACATCTTCGATTTTTCGAAGTTTGTTTGTGATACGGGGAGATGGGAAAAGAGAAACAATTCCCAAAAAATGTGCGTTCATGATTGCGGGAATGGGAAATGGGAGAAATCTCCCAAAAAATTTCTGTTCAGAATCTCCATGCATATTGTGGCGATTATTCTCAAACATGTACCATCCCTAACTCAATAACACTCGCCCCACTAGTTAAACACAACTGAGATAACGATGGCTACGCTTATGCATGCAAGCGTGTAACTAGGAAGAGGAAGAGAGATGGCGCGAGTGTTTGCGAATACGATGCAAAGAGGAGATACCGATAAATAACACCGACCCTTCCACAACACGAAAAGCGAACAACCAAGAAAGTTCTCCGTGCGTAGGCAAGCACCCTGTTGGACTATATAAGGCGGTGACCAAGCAAGGCAGGTTGATCAGTTTATTTTCAAGCGTTCAATAGTGAACTACTGTAAAGTTATCAAACTCTTAAAATTGTTTTGCGTTTATTACTAGTAAATAAAACTAGCTATTACTTACATTATCTGTGCGTGTGTTTATTCGACTTTATAGTGATCGAACCCAGAATTGGTAATCAAGGAATCATCGAATTCGTCACAATTGGTGTCAGAAGTGATATTGTTAAATAAATACCGAGAGTTTTCAAGGATAACAAAGGCATGGCAAAGTTGAATGAGCTGAAGATCCAGCAACTCAAAAATGAGCTGCAACAGCGTGGCTTGAATACCACAGGCAATAAATCAGAGTTACAGTCACGATTGCGAGAGGCTATGGAAGCAGAAGGAATCAACGTTGATGATCATGTTTTTCATCTTGTGGAGGAGGCACCGACAAAAATGGAAGAAAAAAAGGAGTCTCCGAATCCAGTAGCAACCGTGGGCACAAACATGATATTGGCTGTATTAACCCAGATGTCGACTAAAATGGAAGAACAGAAAACTTGTATAGTATCTTAGTTGGAAGAACAAAAGACACACATGACATCTCAGTTGGAAGAACAAAAGACACACATGGCGAGAATTGCATTGCAGCTGGTGGCACAGGAAGAACGAATGGCATCACAGCTAAGAATGCAGGACGCAAAAATGACTGAAGTGCAGGAGGTATTCAGAGAACGACAAGATTGAGGCCGAAGTAGATGCTTTGAAGGGGCGTATACAGGAGCTGCAACTGAACCGTCCATCTGCTTTAGCGAATACTCCCAAGGTTAGATCCCCGTCATTTGATGGTTCTGCAGCGGCGAATAATTGGGGCACTGAAGACAAAGCTGCTGCACTGTTCGTGGCATTGAAGAGTCCTGCAGCCGAAATCTTACAAACGATTCCCGACGGTGAACGCAATAATTATGAAGCATTGATGGGTGCAGTTGAGAGGCGCTATGGTAGCGGACATCGAAAACAGATATACCAAATAGAGCTACAGAATCGCTTCCAGAAACCCAATGAGACTTTGCAGGAATTTGCATCTGATATCGAGAGGTTGGCCCATCTAGCAAACGCAGACGCACCCGTAGAATACACAGAAAGGGTAAAAATCCAAAGCTTTATAAATGGAATACGTGACGTGGAGACGAAGCGAGCCACATATGCAAATCCCAAGAGATCATTTGCTGAGACGGTATCTCATGCTCTAACGCAGGAAACAGCCTCGCTATTAAGTAAGCCGGCGTACAAGGCTCACCGCGTGGAGGTAGAACGGCCAGACTGGGTAGACACAATTCTGGAAGCGTTGAACGGAGTACAGAAAAATAGTAATGGTGCCTTTAAATGCTTTAAGTGCGGAAAACCAGGTCACATAGCACGTGATTGCGGCACTGGCTCCAGTAACCCCAGCAATTCAAGTGGACGAAAACGCAAAGCTGAAGGAGATGAGCAAACCTCCCAACCAAATCAATCGTTAAACTAAATCGAGCCAGCCGAAAGGGGCGTGGACTGGCTCCCGCAACTGAATGCCCCATAATCTCTGTCTCACAGATCGGAAGGAAAGCTAGTAATGTTACTGTTGTTGCATATGTGGATGGAAAAGAGCACTTACTAACTGTGGATACAGGCGCATCGCATTCCATAATTCGATCTGATTTAGTCAACAAGGAGGTGAGACCATTGCATGGAGAAAAGTTACGTACGGCCACTGGTGAGGACACCCATGTCCTAGGAGAAGTAACATGTGAAATCGCAATTGGGAACGTGGCCGTTCTACACAATTTTATAGTAGCAGATATTGTTGACGAAATCATAGTTGGTGTGGACTTCTTAAGCGAGCAAGGCATCAAGATCGACATGCAAAACAGGATTATGAATTACCAGAACATGGATGTGCCATTAAATTTTGGTTACGAAAACAAATACATTAGTAAGCGAGTGCTTGTGGAGGGGAGCCAACAAATTCCACCGAAGTCGGAAGCAATCATATGGGCAAAGATTGATGGAGATTATGGGACAAACAAGTTGTGGGTTGTCGAGGCAGCAAACAAATCAAGGACGAACATATTAGTAGGAAAAACCCTGGCCATGACAAAACAAGATGGACGTGTACCGGTAAGAGTACTTCATGAGTTCAAATCGCCGATTAAACTTTCCAAGGGAGCAATATTGGGACAATGCCAAGAGGTCGAGATGATATCATGTCGTGGACGGCAGGCCTCGAAAAACATCATCAGAAAAAGGCAAAGGAACTTCTATCAAAGTACTCGAGCATATTTGGCAAGGATGGTTCCAAACCAGGTCGAAGCAAAGTTGTGAAGCATCAAATTGATACTGGTGATGCAAGACCAATCCGCCAAGCTCCTCGTAGTATTCCATTGGCCAAACGCCAAGTAGTAAGAGAAATTATACAGGAAATGAGTGACATCGGCGTGATCGAACCATCAGCTAGTCCATGGAGCTCACCGGTAGTACTAGTGAAAAAAAAAGATGGAAAAATGAGGTTCTGTGTAGATTACCGGAAATTGAACGACGTAACGAAGAAGGACAGTTATCCATTGCCAAGAATCGACGATACTCTGGACTCCTTATCTGGCACGAAATGGTTTTCCACACTGGACTTGAAAAGCGGCTACTGGCAAGTGGAGGTAATAGATGAAGATAAAGAAAAGACGGCTTTCAGCGTTGGAGAAGGGCTTTGGCAATTTACGGTAATGCCCTTCGGGCTATGCAATGCTCCAGCTACTTTTGAAAGACTCATGGACCAGATACTAAAAGGATTGCACTGGCAAACATGTTTGGTGTACCTAGACGACATCATCGTGCTGGGAAAAAGCTTTCCAAAGAATAGCTGGTGCTGGTCTGAAACTAAGTCCCAAGAAGTGTTCCTTGTTTAAAAAGGAAGTAAGTTATTTGGGTCACAAGGTAACTACGGAGGGAATCTGCACTGCTAAGAAAAAGATCGAAGCCGTAAAGGATTGGCCAAGACCGAGAAATTTGCATGAGTTACGGAGCTTCCTTGGGCTGTGCACGTATTATCGTCGATTTGTACCAAATTTTGCCAGCGTAGCTAGTAGTCTCCATGACCTTACAAAGAAGAATATGAGTTTTGAATGGAAGAAGGAACAGGAGGTGGCCTTTCAAACATTGAAGGAACGACTATGCACTGCCCCGATGTTAGCATATCCAATTCCAGGTTCAAAGTTTATTCTGGATACAGATGCGAGTGGTTATGCTATAGGAGGTGCTTTGTCCCAGATTGTTGATGGACAGGAGAAGGTAGTTGCATACTATAGCCGAACAATTGGAAAGCCTGTAAGGAACTATTGTGTAACCCGGAGAGAACTGTTGGCATTGGTAGAGTGCGTTAAGCATTTCCACAAGTATCTATATGGGCAGCGATTCCACGTCAGAACAGACCACGCAGCATTGAAATGGCTCTTACAGTTCCGTAATCCGGAAGGTCAATTGGCACGGTGGATAGAGCGACTGCAAAGTTATGACTTTTCCATAGATCATCGCAAAGGTAGCACCCACGGAAATGCTGATGCAATGTCCCGAAGACCATGTAACTTGGAATGCAAGCATTGTTCCAAAGCTGAGGCCAAGGAAGACATTATAGATGTGCGGCTCATGACTATAACATCTTCGGACGAATGGGACATGGATCAATTAAGGAGGTTTCAGCACGAAGATCCAGATCTTACACGTGTAATGCAAGGAATCGAACGAAACGACCGACCATCAAGAAAGGACATGTCAGCAGAAAGTCCTTTTGCCAAGTCATATTGGGCACAGTGGAGTAGTTTGCAATTAGAATCCGGTTGTTTGGATCGAATATGGGAGAGTGAGGATGGTCAATGTTCTCGAAAGCTGATAGTCGTCCCAAGGAAGAAAATTCCTGATGTACTCAATGAATTACATAACGGTCCAAGCGGAGGTCATCTTGGAGTCACCAAGACCTTGGAGAAAGTCAAGCAAAGATTCTATTGGGTTGGTTGCCGTCAATCGGTAGCGGAGTGGATTGCCAACTGTGAAGTATGCATCAAAGCTAAAGGACCGAAATCAAGGAGCCATGGCCAAATGAAACAGTATAACTCAGGTGCGCCATTTGAGAGGATAGCCATGGATGTAGGTGGTCCATTTCCTACTAGCAAACTCGGAAACAAATATGTACTGGTGGTTATGGAATATTTCAGCAAATGGCCAGAAGTGTACCCTATTCCAAATCAAGAGGCAGAAACAATAGCAGAAGTGTTTACTAACAATTGGGTAGCTCGGTTTGGTGCACCGATAGAGATACATTCTGACCAAGGCAGAAATTTCGAATCAGCTGTGTTCCAGGAAATGTGCAAGACATTGGGCATTCGGAAAACTCGAACAACTGCACTACATCCTCAGTCAGATGGCATGGTGGAAGGATTCAATAGAACTTTGGAAGAGCACCTGAGGAAAGTAGTGGATAGGTTCCAGAAGGATTGGGATACTCACATCTCTTTATTCCTAATGGCATATCGCTCTGCAGTACATGAAACAACTGGTCAGACTCCTGCAAAGGTAATTTTCGGGAATGATCTTCGATTGCCAGCTGACTTGAAGTTTGGGATAAACGCTGATGCAGGAGTAAATGCTCGGAAATCTACTAGCGTATTGGAAGAAGAAATGAGAGAAATTCACGACTTGTGAGACAACGGACTAAGATCATGAGCGATAAGATGAAGGCTAGCGTAAGAAAGGTTTGTCCCCAAAACTACAATGTAACTGGGAAGGCCCATACAAAGTCATAAAACGGATCAACGATGTGGTTGATCGCATACAAACTATTGGAAGGCCAAGGAATAAGATGAAGGTGGTCCATTTGGAAAGGCTAGCTGCGTTTGGTTCCGGCAATGTGTCATATCGGGACGATCAGACTTAGGTGGAGGGAAGTGTGGCGATTAATCTCAAACATGTACCATCCCTAACTCAATAACACTCCCACCACTATTTAAACACAACTGAGATAACGATGGCTACGCTTATGCATGCAAGCGTGTAACTAGGAAGAGGAAGAGAGATGGCGCGAGTGTTTGCGATTACGGTGCAAAGAGGAGATGCCGATAAATAACACCGACCCTTCCAGAACACGAAAAGCGAACAACCAAGAAAGTTCTCGGTGCGTAGGCAAGCACCCTGTTGGACTATATAAGGCGGTGACCAAGCAAGGCAGGTTGATCAGTTTATTTTCGAACGTTCAATAGTGAACTACTGTAAAGTTATCAAACTCTTAAAATTGTTTTGCGTTTATTACTAGTAAATAAAGGGTGTTTTTTTAGGGGTATAGAACTTCGAATTGAAATAAAACACAAGAAAATCGTTTTAAGGTCCATCAATTTGGCTTTATTGGAAGGATAATTTTATGCCATTAATGTTTAAATATGATTTCGGGCATGTGGCCGCCGCGGCTGGCTCGAATAAAGCCAATTCTACAGGTCCAATTTTCAACCACTTTTTCGAGCATATGGGGCCGTATGTCGGCAATAACGCCACGAATGTTGGCTTCCAATTCCCCTAACGTTTCTGGTTTGTTGGTGTAGACGAGCGACTTCACATATCCCCAAAGAAAATAATTCAATGGTGTCAAATCACACGACCTTGGTGGCCAATTGACAGGTCCATTCCGCGAAATTATGCGCTCATCGAATGTTTCCTTCAATAAATCGATTGTGACGTGCGCTGTGTGGCATGTAGCGCCGTCTTGTTGGAACCACAACTCATCCACATTCATGCCATCCAATTCGGGAACAAAATAGTCGGTTATCATGGCTCTATACCGGTCTCCATTAACGGTAGCTGCCTCTCCAGCATTATTGCGGAAGAAGTATGGCCCAATGACTCCACCAGCCCATAGAGCACACCAAACAGTCAGTTTTTGTGGATGTAATGGCGTTTCAAGGGTCTCATGTGGATTCTCTTCACTCCAAATGCGGCAATTTTGCTTGTTGACGTAGCCATTCAACCAAAAATGAGCCTCATCACTGAACAAAATTTTGCGATGAAAATCAGCATCGAAATCAATCTCATTTTCGGCCCATACACCAAAATCACGACGCATTGCATGGTCTCGCGGCTTTAATTCTTGCACAAGCTGGATCTTGTAAGGTCGCAAGCCAAGATCTTTGCGCAAAATCTTCCATAAAGTTGATGGACAAAGCTCCAATTGCTGTGCACGGTGGCGAATCGATTCATTCGGGTCCTCTTCAACACTTTGCTCTACAGCGGCAATTGTTTCTTCGGTGCGCACTGTTCGACGTCTCTGCGGATGCGTATTATCACATAGAGTAAACGTAGTGCGAAAACGATCCATGGTTAACCGAATTAATTGCTCTGATGGACGATTATGTCGACCATAAAATGGACGGAGCTTACGGTAAACTTCGCGAACTGAACCATTATTTTCGAAATAAATTTGCACGATTTGCAAGCGTTGTTCTTTTGCCAACCTGTTCATGATGAAATGGCAAACCAAACTGAACATAAATGACATTAGAGTTGCCAGATTTGACCACAAAATGCCAGTTTTATCTCTATTCGAAAAACAAACCTGTAAAAAAAACACCCTGTAAAACTAGCTATTACTTACATTATCTGTGCGTGTGTTTATTTTTTGACTTTATAGTGATCGAACTCAGGATTATTAATCGAGCAATCATCGGTGTCAGAAGCGGTATTGTTAAATAAATACCAGTGATTTCAAGGATAATGTGCTGTTCATGCTGAACCTGCATTTTGCATTTACCTCGCATTTAAACACTTACCCCAAAATGCAGGATTTATTTTTGAATTTACCATACAAATAAGACACCTAAATGCAACTTTATTTTTGCATTAGCATTATAAATTCTGGAACCAAGCCTGCAATCTTCGAAGAAAATCGCGATTCGAATTCAAAAGAGTGGCAATATTGGAATTTTTCTTGGCATTCTCTCATTCTGTGTCATACGTAAACATTCAGCAAATTTATACTGATTTCCAATTTTTAATTTAGCGCGAGTTACGTAGCCCGTTTATGTAACCTTTCGATAGGAATTGTAGCGCAAAGTGCAACCCTGTTATGTCCTTATCGCTGAATAGTGTTTCTGTAAGTGTGGGAAAAATGTATTTTCGTTATCGATTTCGATAAAAATAACGATAAGCATCGGCAATGGCAGTGATAACAAGTGTAAAATCCAAACTAATTGCATTATGTGGAAAATTTTAATGTTATTATTATTTATTAAAAATTATTTGTAATTTAATGTTATTATTATTTATTAAAAATTATTTGTGTATATTATTATTTATGAGCTCTAGGCCTATTTTAAATAAAACAACTGGATTTTTTATTTAAAATAGGCCTAGAGCTCATAAATAATAATATACATATTTATTAACGGCCAATAAACAAATTAATTAAAAATTATTTGTGACAAAAAAATAAAAACAAAAATAAAATGCAAGAAAAGGTTGAAAAAAAATAAAAACTTTCCCCGATTCGAACTCGATTATCCCGCTAGTTAGAGCAATATCCTATCTACTAGGCTATTGAGACTATGTTGCGGTGTGCGTCAAATGTTTTATTTGTCCCCTAGGCCTTTTTGCCTATAATTTTCTCATTTTTACATAACACGAACATATCGCAGAGCGAATTTTTTTCATACAGAAACGCTTTTCATAACGAAATCGTTACAAGCCATGCGATACATAATCATTTGTTATTAGAACGAAAAGTTACAGAAATGGGCTACTGGCCATTCCTCTCCAACACAAAACAGAATTGAGGTTGACTGATCAGCGTAACGCTACACCCAACAAAATACTTCAGTGCATTGCACCATTACACAACAATAATGAATTTGTTAATTAGGAGGTGCAACGACACCATTAGATTGCCAATAATTTCAACTAAATAATAAGCAAACCAATTTCGCTGACTTAGCTTAAAATATTTATAAATTAGCTTGTAAGAACTTTCTGTACTCAGTTTTGTAATTAACTCAATAAAGAGCGTTTCAACGCTAACAAAATATATTTTTTTCAGCCACGACACATCGTGAGACTTGTTTCGCGCATGTTGTGTGATAGTGTTAAAATAAAATCATCTACAAGTTAATCTGATGTTTGCGAATAGAATTAATAGAAAGATTTAATGAAAATATTTATATTTCTGCACACGTGCTGCAAATTTTTATAACCTCAAAAAATGTTTGTGAACAAAATAGATATACCTCGAACTTGCTAAATGTGCATTTACTAAAGCGCCACCATGAACGCTTTTTCGGCACCAATGTTCGAAAATGCAAAATGCTGCATTTTAACTTCAGCTGAAACAGCACATAACAAGGGCATGGTGAGGCCGAATGAATTAAAGATTCAGAAACTCAAAAATGAGTTGTAACAACGCGGATTAAACACTACAGGCAATACATCAGAGCGGAATAAATGGAAGCGGAAGGAATCAGCGTTGACGAATATGTGTTTCATCTTGTGTAAGACGCATCGACAAAAATGGAAGAGAAGAAGGGACCTTCGAATCTACATGATATTGGCTGTATTGACTCAGATGTCGACTAAAATGGAAGAACAGGAGACTCGTATTACATCTCGCATGGCATCTCACCTTGAAGAACAGGATACACGTATTACATCTCAGCTGGAAGAACAGAAAACTTGCATGGAATCTCAGATTTCAGCTGAACTAGACGAACAGAAAGCATACATGAAATCTCAAATGGAAGGACAGAAGCCATATATCTCTTCGCAGATGGAAGCACAGGAGGCGAGGGTGTCATCGAAACTAGAAGTTCAAGATGCGAAAATTGCACAGCTGCAGGATAAAATCGATGCTGAGGTAGATGCGTTAAGAGGTCGTATCCAGGAGTTACAACTGGATCGTCCAACTGCTTCAACGAGCATTCGGTTACTTTCCAGGTATTCAAGTTGCAGTTTGAGAAGACGGCAGCGGTGTACAATTTGGGCACTGAGGACAAAGCTGCTGCATTGTTCGTGGCATTGAAGGGACCTGCAGCTGAAATCTTACAGACTATTCCTGACGGAGAACAGAATAATTATGAAGCATTGATGGGTGCAGTTGAGAGACGCTATAATAGCGAGCATCGGAAGCAGATATACCAAAGAGAGCTCCAGATCCGCTTCCAAAAGGCTAATGATACTTTGCTGGAATTCACGTCGGACATCGAAAGGGTACACAGAAAGGGTGAAAATCCAAAGCTTTATGAATGGAATACGTGATGTGGAGCCGAGGCGAGCCACATATGCCAATCCAAAGAGATCATTTGCTAAGATCCAAAGAGATCATTTGCTAAGATGGTATCACATGCTCTGACGCAAGTAACAGCCTCGCTTTTGAGTAAACCAGCATACAAGGCCCATCGCGTAGAAGTTGAAACTCCGGCTTGGGTAGACAAAATTTTGGAAGCGTTGAACGGAGCTCAGAAGAAAAGTGATGGTGCCATAAAATGCTTCAAGTGCGGAAAACCAGGTCACATAGCACGTTATTACGGCACTGGCTTCAGTAACTCCAGCAATTCAGGTGGACGAAAACGCAAAGCTGAAGGAGATGAGCAAATTTTCCAACCAAGCCAATCATTAAACTAAATCGAGCAAGTCGAAAGGAGCGTGGACTGTCTCGGTAAGGAAAGCTAGTAATCTTGCTGTTGGAGGATAAGTGGACGGAAAACATAATTTACTGACTGTGGACACGGGCGCATCTCAACATGAAGGTGAGACCATTGCATGGAGCAAAGTTGCGTACGGCCACTAGTGAAAACACCCAAGTCGTAGGGGAAGTAACACGTCAAATTGCAATTGGGCACGTGGCCACTCTACGCAATTTTATAGTGGCAGATATTGTTGACGAACTCATAATTGGTGTGGACTTCTTAAGCCAACAAGGCATCAAGATCGACATGAAGAACAAGATCATGAACTATAAGAATATCCATATTCCACTCAATTGTGGTTACAAAAAGAACTACGTCAGTAAGCGAGGATTGGTGGAGGAGAGCCAACAAATTCTATTGTAGTCAGAAGCGGTTATACGGGCAAAGGTTGATGGAGATTATGAGACAAACAAATTGTGGGTTGTGGAGGCAACAAAGAAATCGAAGACGAATATACTAGTTCGAAAACCCCTGGCTAAGGCAAAACAAGATGGACATATATCGGTAAGAGTACTTAATCAGTTCATATCGGCAATTAAACTCTCCAAAGGAGCCATATTGAGATATAGCCAAGAGGTCGAGGTAGTTATGAATTGTGAACAGCTTCAGGAAAATGTTTCTACCAACCTCGTTAGTCAAAGTCGCATGTGGTCGGCAACTAAGAACTGACATCTCCTAATCCAGGGTGTTATGCGACACCGTGCCTATTGGAGTGGTTGCAGCCAGGAGGTTTACAACACCGGCTCTATTAGAACGCCACCTCCCAACATCGGGCCACTTTGGAGAGTAACTATTGCCTTACTGCGTCAAGGGGCGGTGTGGAGGGAGGCGAGAAACGCGTAGCTATTCGAGCGGCTACCTGGATGAGCTATCGTCGGAGGAGCGAGGCCTTCACCAGCCAAGGGCCAAGACAAGCCGCCTTACGGTATGCGAGAAGGGCCGAACAGGTCGATCAAGCACGCATCGGCCGGGATAAGATAAGATAAGATTGAAAAGAAAACCGGACCCTGAAGAAGAAGGGAATATAAAGAAAAAGGCCGCAACTAGTGAACTAGTGAAGCCCAAAGGCAGCGGCAGTCCTGAACTCGCGAAGGTGTCCTCTACGACAAGGTGCCCCTTCACCGACAGTTAGGACCCATATAGCCCGCCAAAAGAAAGACACGATCCGATATCCGGAGAGACGCAGAAAGTAGAGCCAAAAAAGCGAAAAAGGAGGACTAGAAGGGCCAGACCTCCCCCCCACGCCACGTGGGGGCACTCCTGGTGGCTTGGACGACGAGAGAAGGGGGCTGAGTGGATCTGGGGTCAGGTGGTACCTGAGGTACCTAGAACAGGGGAAGACACCAGAGGTGGCTCGGGCAAAAGCCTATCTCCACAAGGAGGCGAGCAGAGAAGGTGCCACCCGAAAAAGTGAACCCAGAAGAGGTAAGACCGAGCCCTTCATCGGAGGAGGATTCGGGCATCGAGTGGAGCGAAGAAACAGGTAGCAACTCGCACACGCCCCCGTGCGTAGTAGCGAGCCGACATACCTCCCACGCACACCATCGCGATGTAACTCCCCAGGAGCGAAGAGTGGACGACAAGCTTTGTCTTGAAGCTCATCAATACAAACATCGAGGACGGAGGGCTAAGGCTAAACATCGCCTTAGATGACGGCTCATTCGTAGATATAAGAGCCGGTTTCAGAATTTTCTACCGGTACAGCTACGTTCCGGTCAAACCTTGGAAACAGAAGGCGCCGAGCACCGCGGAAGCTAGAAGTGCAGGCAAAACAGTGGAAAGGTCAGTTACGACAAAAGAGGAACAGACCACAGGTGGACAACAAATTGAACCACAACCGCAACTACCGCAGATCGAAACACCGCTTCTGGAGAAGAGCCTGCGGGACTAAATACTCAAGACTTGCTGGAGGGCTTGGACCTTCGCAACCTATGTCTAGAAAGCAGAGACGAAGATGATACTCGGCTGTCCGAAATAGACGAGCCGATGAATCGTCAGTAATGGGTGATAAAAGACGAACCACAATAGCCCAGATCAACCTACACCACGCCAGAGCAGCCTCAGCGCCTATATAATGCCGAAACACAATTTAAATTACTTTAGCATTACAGAGTTCTTAAGCCAGGATTTGGTAGAAGTGCATACAACGATTAAGGTCGGGAGAAGCAAGAAGAGTATAGTGTTTGCTGCCTACCTTGCGGGGGATAACGCAAATTTCCCGCCTGAGGACTTACAAAGATTGGCAGACTACTGCAAGAGAGAAAAACTCCTATTAGTGATCGATTGCGATGCAAATGCACATCATGAAAGCTGGGGCAGTACAAACACCAACCAAAGAGGTGAGTGCCTACTAGAATTTTTGATTAGTAATAACCTTAGCATATACAACGTGGGGAATACATCCACTTTTGTTACGAGGGTTCGGGAAGTAGTGCTAGTTATTACCATAGGGAACAACCTGGACAATGCCCTGGTCCCGAGATGGAAAGTCTCAACCGAGCCATCGCTCGCAGACCATTGCATTATCCAGTTAGATGTAGCGGCAGAGGTAGGAGCAATCCTACCAAGAAAGAACCCTAGGAGAACAGATTGGGAACTAATCAATAGCAATCTAGAGCTGAACCTTTCATGTCTTGAAAGAAATACTAGAAGCACAACATCTGCAGGGCTAGAAAATAGGGTGAATGACGTCAATTGAGTAGTTATTGATGCCAAGGGGAAGAAATACAAAACCACCTGGTGGTCCAGAGAGCTCTCAACTATGAGAAGCAGAGTACGAAGACTTTTCAATAAAGCAAAGCGCACCGGATGCTGGTAGGAGTCAGGAAATCAGGAAAACTAAAAGGAACAGCTTCAGAGTTTTCTGTTAATCAATCACATCGACCCCAGAAGCCGCAAGGTTGCAAAGCTTTTGCAAAGGAACAGGGGGAAACAAAAATGGCTCTAAAGCTCCCAAACGGTGAGTTCACAAGCACAGAGAGAGCGAAAGTCCTACTGACTGCCCACTTTACAAATGCAACCTCGGAACTGGAAAGTCCGGTCGCATTCTGTTCAATGCGCCAAGTGTAAGAGATGGCTACATAGATCTGGATGCTCAGGGCTTGACCCTGCCATCCACAGACCCGGTACTTTCTTTAGTACTTTCGAGGCATCATGCTGTACACGCCTAACTTATCCAGGCTGAACCCCACCATATCAAACACATCCCCTGCATGTGGAAACTGCGTGTTTCCTCGGACTTCCACTAGAAGAGCCTGATGACAATTTAGAGTTATCGTGTCCATTAGGCAGGGCGAAGCACTGTTAACAACAACAACAGGCAGCCTTCCATCTGCCACCTCCCAAGAGACGACATCACAAAGTCAATACGCTTTAATAACAGATTTAAAGTAGAGCTGGGAAAAAATCTACCTGAAACCCCTCCTAAGTGCACAATTTCCACCAAGATAGGGCACTAGTATGGTACGCAGACGTAACCGGCCCTCGCTCGAAATTGTCCATACCCCTAGGAGAATACCCAAGTATATTTCAAGCGGAGGTAGTCGCCATTACTGTGTGTGCGGAAATAAATTTGCAACGCGGCTACTCACATGAAAACATAACTTCTATATATGTGATAGTCAAGCCGCACTCAAAGCCATAGCATCATGTGAGATAAAATCCTCACTGGTCCTTGAGTGTGTGCAAAGACTTGACAGCCTAGCGTCCTTAAGTTTTTTTTGGCACTGAAGTGCATCCATGCGTTAGAGAAATTACGCAGTACTATAAATTTCACCGCGAAGGTGTCCAGGACGGGTTTTCACCAGAGAAAAGCTGTTGAGTTCGCTTCTTGTTTTATTGATTTTTAAATAAAAATTCGTTATGAATTGATATTTAACGAGTGCTATGCGATAACATTTTAAGAAAATATGTGATTTATGTGTGTGTTATATGTGAAAAGCTTAGAAAATGGGCAGACCGTTTTTGCATCTTCCTTATGGCATAAGGGGAAAACGACGTCAAACGGTAATTTCGTGTTGTCCGATTGCGGCAACCATATAAATTATTGAATCATGTGATCGACGGTAAAACTTGCACAGAACTGTCAGTAAAGTGAGAATGACGTAAAACATTGCTTTGACCCCAGCACAAAAATTATTTATTTCATCTAAAAATCACATACCGTTAGAACCGTTTTAATTTGTACTATCTGAAAATAGGTGTAGCATAATTTGTAACCCTTCGGAAAATGGAAAAAATTACGAAAACCCCAAATGTTGAAAAACATATACTCCTGGCATAAAAATGTTATATTTTCCAAAAAAAAAATTATGGAAATAGATTATTCTCAATTTGTACCATCTAAAAATATAAAAATAATAATTTGTACCGCCTTGCAAACCAGAAAATCTGTGATTTCTCGAGGACTACCCTTTTTGTAACGTGTGTTCATGTGCCATGGAAAAGTCTCCACTCCTAGCACAAAAATATTTATAACAAGTAAGGAATTCTAAGTTCTGGTGGAACCGAACCTAGTAGTGATCTATTATGGCATTCCAATTTACGCAGGTCTATTTTAATACTTTCAGTTCGTATTTGTGTTCAAATAGACAGACGGGCACACAGATAAACGTATCGAGAGACGGATATGGCTACATCGACTCAGCTCATCCCCCTGATCACGTCAGTATACTTTTTGATGGGACTATATCTTTTTCTTCCCATACGTACAAATATTTCATGTTCATGAAAGGTATGAAAATCAAAAAGATATACAACTTCGCTTTTGCACTGGGGTATTAACTACTTGCCCGGATATTTTAGTTTTCATCCTGAACCTTTTGATATACATTAATAAATATATATCTCGATTCGTTTATGCCGAATGAAGTAATATACCTTGTGTGCGTAACAAATATGTGTGACTTTTATAGGCGCCAAAGTACTCAACCGATCTTTATAAAATTTTCACAATATATACTTTAGTTCACTGGGTACAGTATAGACAGTATATAGTTTTGGAAAAATGGGCAGAGCCACGCCCCAGGCTATATAAAGTTTCAATTCGTCATAACTCCGAACTTTTTTGGTCTAAATTAATGATATTTGGATATATGTGTCACTTAGTCAATATCTACATAATTTTGGAAAAGTGGGCGGTGCCAGGCTCACATATTTTGTGTTTTGTTTTTGCTCTTGAACTTTCACGATAGGTTCAGGAGTTCACTGGGCACGACTCAGTCTGTATATAGCTTTTGGAAAAGCCCCAGGTTATATAAAGCTGCAGTTCGGTATAGCTAGGAGTTTATTTGGTTCAAGTTAATGTCATTTTATATATAGATGTGTTCTATGTATTAAAATGTCAAAACAACGTCTGGCGGGCTTGCTAGTATATTATAAAATGGTGAAAGCAAACAACGAATTTCAGCATTCTTTTGTAAAACTGAGAGACTAGTTTGCGTTCAAATAGACAGACGGGGAGACAACAGACGGGCGGAGAGACGGACATGGCTAAATCGACTCCGCACATCGTGCTGACTATTGTAGTGAACTTTTCTCTTCTTCTTCTTATACTTACATACATTAAATGTATATGAAAGGTACGGGTAAGGGTATACGTGCCCGAATATTTTGCTTGTGTGTTTTCCTATTTGGCTAATTTTTGGCAGAAGTATAACACATAGTACTGAGAAGCAGCTGATTAATTTTGATTGAGATATATAGCTGAAATTTTATGCTGAAAGGTGGGTGGCGTCACGCCTACTTCCCCAAAATCACCAACATCTTTTTTGCGGTCGAATTTTGCCTGAAAAGCTTATTATGTGTGCAAGATCTTATTGACATAACTTGCTTGGTTGTACATAGAAATGTCGCCTTCTAAATTTTACAAAAAAATGTTTCAGAACTATGTTAAAAAACTGGGCGTGGACATAAACCGATTTCGCCCATTTTTACAACAAACATAACATTATCACCAAATTTCGCTCGGACAAATACATTTTTGGCGGAGTTATGGCTTAAAAATGTGGGTGGAATAAACCACTATAAAAGGGGCGGGCCACGCCCATTTAGGAAAATTTTAATTTTTTGGATTTCTTAGTTTACGGAAACTTTAAAAGTGAAATATAAGTGATGTAAAGCTACGCTCCTCTTCAAAATCTTTCATATAAAAGTGGGCGTGGACCTTAACCGATTTCATCCATTTTTTCTCGAACATTCCTTGCACACCTAGCAACCATGCTGAATTTCGTTTCGATATCTTGAACGGTGTTTGATTTATGATTAATAACATTTCTAAATTTGACTTAATCAAAAGTGGGCGGTGCTACACCCATTTTCAAAAATTTTTTGAAAATTTGATTTTCTACCTCAATTTTAATGTATACACCAAATTTTATCCTTATAGCTGTATTATGTACTGAGTAATGACGGACGGACGGACGGACGGACATGGCTTAATCAATTTCTCTTTTCGTCCTGAACATTTTATATATATTAGTCAATATCTATCCCGATCGTTTATTTTGTTACATACTGCCGTCACGCGACTAAAGTTAATAGTACCTGGGTGACCGAGCCTTGCTTGGTGGCAACCCTAGGTGGCCATCCTACTTAAAAATATTCTGGTTGGTATACGGTCTCAAATACTTTCCGTTTGATACCCATATTGCCATATATTGCTTAATATTTAAAAAAAAAATCGGAAAGGTGGCAACCCTCTAAGCTTCCTTTAGTGGCAACATCCCAGTAGAAAATCTTAGAAGGAAGCATACTATCCATTTACCAAATTTCATCGAAATCGGTTTAGCCGTTCCCGAGATAGTGGTCGATATCTGAAGGAATAAATAAAATGTGGTCAGGTGGCAACCCTACTTGAAAATACTTTGGTAGGTATACGGCCTAAAATACCCATATTCCCATATATTGCTTAATATTTAAAAAAAATTGATATAGGTAGCAACCCTGTGAACCACGCCAAGTGGCAACACCAAAGTAGAAAATCTTAAAACAAAGGATACTACCCATATACCAAATTTCATCTAAATCGGTTAAGTCGTTCCTGAGATAGTAGTGGATATACAAATATACAAGAATAACTCGTTTAAAGTTATAAGATACCTTGTGTGCGTAGCACTACTAGGTATAAAAATGAATGTGCGTCTGTGTGTCTGGCGTCCAAAGTACTTAACCAATCTTGGGTTCACTGGTTACAGTATAGGCTATATATAATTTTGGAAAAGTGGGCGGTGCGACGCCCACACGCTATATAAAATTGTAATCTTGTATAGGCGTTCAAGGTACTCAACCGATCTTTATGAAATTTTCACAGTAGATTCTTGGATTCACTGGTTCCAGCATAGGCTATATATAATTTTGAAAAGCGTAGATAGTATACCTCGTATCATGTTTCGTAATTTTATTTAACACGGTTCTGAAGTTAATAATAGCAGAAATTTGACATTTTGTTCATTTATATGTGGGCGGTACCACGCCAATTTCCGAAATTAAAAAAGAAATCATTAATAAGATCATCAGGTCATTGCAACTACGAAATTTTAGCATTCTCTCTATATCAGGGAAGGAGATATGGCATGTTCCGGTTTCCTACTTCTCTTTTAGAAAACTTTGGTCCAAAAGTGGGCGTGGTCGTCCACCGATTTTGCTTATTTTCTACATGTCTATAGTATACCACGTATTAAGTTTCGTAATCCTATCTTAGCTCGCTCCGAAAAGATGGTCATGGTGAAACCGGACCTAAACAAAATTACTAAAGCTGTGAGGACACTCCAGCGATTCAGTGCTGCAGCGGCAGCTAGACAAGATAGGGCTGAGTGCAAAACCGGTCCGAGTAGTCCACACTCAGTGCCGATCGGGAGGCCAGCAACGCGGCTACCACCAATCCTGTAGCCTCCATCAGTGGCCTTGCCATTCAGCGCAATAGCGTTCGGCGAGTCCGTGGCTGGGGCTCCAAGGGTGATGGGGGTGCTAGCGATAGGGCCAAGGACTCGTTGCCTAGGGAACCCACAAAGGACAGCCACCAAGATAAGCGGTCTGCAGCCCGGATCCTCTACAGGAACGCGACCTCACCGCCAAGGGAGGAAGATGTTTCGGCGGGGGTTTGGGCGAAGCAAAAGTGCCGGACTTTAAACTGGTGTTGTATGGCGCAAATAAAGGGGGAACCTCTAAGCGCAATCGCTCAGTGGAGGTGACTACCCCAACGGCACCGAAAAAGGCCAAAACGCAGGGATGCTATGTACGGTCTTTCGCAGAAGTAGCCAAGGATGGCAAGGTCATTGGCGGAATCGACGAGGGCAGTGTAGATGGCAGGATCCCGAAACAACAATGGAAGTGGATCGAGGCCGCGCTCGCTAAAGTTGCCGTCCAGGTAAAAAGAGAGAACCCTGGACCGCCACCAACCTATACCGATGCAGGATGGTATCAGGGAAATGTCAGGCTGATCGCCTGTGGAGACGCGAGGTCCGTGGACCTATATAAGATCGGCGTGCATTGAATAGGGGAAGTATACCCTCGCGCGCGCCTTAAAGCAGTGGATGCGTGTGACATCCCGCAACGGCCAAGAGCTAGAGCCTGGGTTTCAGTGACGCCAACGGAGCCAGCGGAAATCCTGGATCAATTGCAGGAGTTCAACCCGGGTCTACCGACCCAAAACTGGAAGGTGGTTAGCATAGACAAAGCAGCCGGACAAGCAATGATGCAGATAGTTCTGCTGTTAGATAAGGCAAGCATCGAGGCCTTGGACCGATGCGATTACCGTGTAAGCTACGGCTACACAAATGTTATCTTGAAGGTGTATAAGGCTGATCCCACATTCATAACTAGAACCGCGAGGAAGCCCTTGCAATTACACTGGTCAGCGACTCTTTCAGCGACCTCATAGAATCATGGAGGGTTTTAAAAGAACACTCCTTCTCAGACCATAGATATATTAGTTTCTCAATAGTAGATACGCACACAAGTCCAAAATTCATACAAAATATAAAAAGAACAAACTGGGGCTACTACGAGAAGCTTATTGATAGAAATATATCAAAACAAATGGTCACACACCTAGAAATGATAAGGAACTAGACGAGCTAGTCAACACCTTTAATCAACAATGCAAGCTTGCTTTAGATGAGGCTTGCCCGACCAAAAAGGTTACAGAAACCCATAAGCCACCTTGGTGGTCGCTGATCTAGATAGACTCAGAAAGGCATGTAGTGTTGCCTTTAATAAAGCCAAACAGGATGGCCGCGAGCTATCCTGGGCTGTTTACAAAACTAAGCTAAGTACATATAAAACGGAAATGCGCAAGGCCAAACGAGCCTCCTGGGTGGACTTCTGCAGTGAAATTGAATCTACATCTGCTGCCTCGCGCTTGAGAAGGATGCTCTCAAAAGCGCCAGCAACACTGAGCCACGTTGAAATGCCAGATGGGCAATGGATTGATTCGACTACGCATACCATGAATCTGCTCCTGGATACACACTTCCCGACATCCACAGACGTGTCTACTACTACGATCGGCGGAGGGTTGCCTTCCGATCAAATGATAAGGGAAATCACCGATGAGGAAAAGCTAGACTGGGCTTTATCTACCTTTAAGTTTATAAGTTGTCTAAGGCTCAACTACGTACCCACTTCATAGAGAGAGGTTAAGGTAGTCTTTATCCTCAAAGCCGAGAAACCATCTCATACTAAACCTAATGATTTTAGGCCTACAGGCTTATCTTCATTTCTTCTTAAAACTCTAGAAAGACTTCTGGAGGACTATGTCAGAAGATCGATAGACACAACTCATCTTTCGCGGGCTCAACATGCCTACAGTAAGGGTAGATCAACCGGTACTGCCTTGCACTCCCTTTTATCTGTTATAGACAAGTCACGTAACCAAAAGGAATACACATTGGTGGCTTTTCTCGACATAGCAGGCACTTTCAATAACGTCCTTCCGGATGCTATCACTTCGGCGTTCACAGGTCTGTGGGTCGATACCTGTCTTGTAGAGTTCATTCGTAAACTGCTTACTAGCAGACGGATCTCAACCGAGCTAGGGAACTCGATTCACCCATTCGTTAACAGAGGTACCCCGCAGGGAGGTGCTCTCTCACCGCTACTTTGGGTGGTTACTGTAAACCAGCCTCTACGCCTCATGGAAGCGGAAGGCCACCAAGTGATCGCGTACGCCGATGACATCTGCGTTATTATACGGGGAAAATTCCCTCAAACTCTTTGCAATTTGATGGAAACAGCCTTATCTAAAATATGCGACTGGGCAAAGTCAACAGGTTTAGGAGTTAACCCCGAGAAAACCGAGAAGTCCTCTTCAATAGAAGGTACAAAATACCGAACCTTATACCACCAAAAATTGGGAACACGACTTTGGCATTCAGTGAGAAAGTCAAATGTTTAGGAGTTACTCTAGACAGGAAACTACTCTGGGTGACAATATAACAGAACGAGTTAAAAAAGCAACGTGCGCATTGTTTACTTGCAAGAGAGAAATTGGTGTTTCGTGGGGGTTTTCTCCGCTGGATCTACACAGCCATTGTTCGCTCGATTCTACTCTATGGAGTGCTGGTCTGGTGGCCTTCACCAACTAAGAATACGTACCTCAAGCAGCTACAAAAAGTCCAAAGGAGTTCAGAACTCTGCATAACCGGGGCCCTTGGGTCCACCCCGACAGAAGCACTCAACACTATGCTGCATCTACCACCGCTTGATTTGGTGGCGAAGAAAGTAGCCACGATCACAGCTTTGCGAATAAAGGAGACTGGCGTCTGGATAAATGGACAAAGTAGGCACGCCACAATCTAGGGCAACCACGCTCCTGTTAACATACCACCATATACTGACTACTACGCGTCAAATAACGTGTTTGTCAGAAACTACGAGGTAATAATACCGACAAGACAAGAATGGGATAACAGACCACATACGGTTCGGGGCGCCATTAACATTTTCACTGATGGCTCCAAGCTTGAGGGGAAGGTGGGTGGAGGGATCTTTTCACCGGACCTGGGACTAGAGATCTCCTTCCGTCTTCCCGACCACTGCTGTGTGTACCAAGCGGAAATGCTGGCGCGGTGAAAAACTTGGTATCCATGCCCCAAAATGGTAAACGGATTTATATCTTCTCAGACAGTCAGGCCGCACTTAAAGCCCTGAACTCATACGTCGACAATGCAAAGTCGTTAACTGAATGTCGCAGATCTCTCAACGAGATGGCTCAGCATTTCAGTATTAGCCTTATTTGGGTACCTGGGTACAGGGATATTGAAGGTAACTGCAGAGCGGATGAGCTGGCCAGACGAGGTACCAACCGTTTCTCGATGACCTCGCTGAGGTATCAAAAATAGAAATAAAAGCGTTATCCAAATTTATTGACTCCACGAAGTGGTTCGATCCCCTGCCCTGGGTGTGAGTTGGTTTTTGCTGGCGTCGGCGGTAGCACGACCGTGTGAGTCGACTGGTCCTTTTCAGCCTTCTGGACATCATTGAACTCGATTACTTTAGGGTTGTTGGAACGGTTGACTGTAAAACGGTTGGGCTGCTGTCGGCGTCAGGGATAGCTTACTCGCATCTCTGGGGCATGGAGGTGGGTAGAGACCGTATAGGGTATCACAATGGGCCTATTTACTGGCGTAAGTGTCTGGAAGAGTCCAGGTTCTCTGTCCTGCCCTTGCAACCTAACCTAACCTAACCTATCTTACACCGTTCTAAAGTTATTAACAGTCGAATTTGAAATTTGCTTGACTCATAAGTGGGTGGTGCCCACCAAATGATATTATTATGCCTGTATCAGTTAATTAGATATGGGCAGTTCAATATTTCTACCTATTTTCCATACAACTTTTATGAAAAATTAGGCGTGGTCTAAAAGCGATTTCGCTTATTTTCTATTGGTGCATTTATCACAATAATAGTATGGCTCCTACAAAATTTCGCTATACTAGCGTAAACGGTTCTGAAGTTATTAAGAGTCAAAGTTTGGAAATTTCTTCACTCATATGTGGGCGGTGCCACGCCCCTTTTCCGAAAATTTAATAAAATCGTCAATGCGCCAACCAAATTAATAAATCTAGCAAATTTTATGATTGTAGCTGCTTGTATTATTGAATTAACCCATTTTATACGTTTTTCGAAATTTCGATTTCGTCCATTTCAAATAGCAACCTACCTTGGTCGGAAAGGAACCTGTCTGCCAAATTTTATTGAAATATCTAAATTTTTACTCAAGTTATGGTGTCCACGGACGGACGGACGGACATATCTTAATGGATTCCTCTGTTCATTCTAAGAACTTTGATTTATGGTACTCCATATCTATCTCTATTACTTTTTACTGTTACAAACCACCGTTATATGACCAAAACTATAATACCCTGTGTATTAGTACACGCTGGGTATAAAAATTATAATTTGTACCCCCTTGCAGAACAAACCAAACAATAGAATTATTAAAAGAATTAACCAAGGACTAACGACCCTGCAAGAATTGGTTGATCGGTTGCATAGAAATTTTCACATTGCTTTTAATATGTTGAAACAAAACTTAATATGTTGAACTACTAACATTCATATGAGCGTCACTGTTCTTGTTGGGCAAGTTGAGAGATCATTACACAAGGAAATTTTTAATTCATTCTATTTGCGTTTTCTTTTGTGTTTTCTATTCGCTTTTACAATTCTTTAAATCAATTGTGAAACCAAAAACTTGCGTATACGGAGAAGTGAAAGAAATAGGAAGAAAAACTTTAAACGAATTTACTTGAATTCAAGACTTGAAGCGTGTAAATCGGCTCCAATTCTATCGCTCTAAAGAAATTTCATAATTTTTTGAATTTCAAAAAAAGTTTATTTTTTGTTTGAAAATTCGGTACATAACATATTCAATTATACTATATAGGCTGTGTTTTAATCGGAAACATTTTACTCAGAGGTAAAATAAGGTGATCAAATTTTCTATGGTGTAAATATATTTGCAATTTCGCAAATATTCTGTCAATAAATTTTAAATTTATGTATTTTTTCTGCCATTATATTTAGTACTTTTCCGTTAAATTATATTTTACCGTTTAATAGCGTGTTGGCATATAAATTGAATTGAAATAATATGATCGTCAATACCACATGCATATACGAGGTGTGTTCAAAAAGTATCGCGCATTTTGTGTTTTTTCAAAAATTATTTATTTATTCATGAATATCTATTTTGTCCCCTTCAAAGTAATCCCCATGAGATATTATACACTTGTGCCAACGGTTTTTCCAATCTTCGAAGCACTTCAAAAAATAATTTTTTTGTATCTTGTTCAGCTCCTCCTTCGATGCCGTCTTTATCTCGTCAAGAGAAGCGTAACGTCGTCCTTTCATGGGCCTCTTCAGTTTAGGGAACAAGAAAAAGTCACAGGGGGCCTGATCTGGGGAATACGGTGGCTGCGGCATCATTAGTGTGTTGTTTTTGGCCAAAAAGTCGCGCACAAGCAACGATGCGTGAGCACGGGCGTTATCGTGGTGCAAAAGCCAATTTTTGTTCTTCCACAAATCCGGGCGTTTCTGGCGGATTGCTTCGCGCAAATTGCGCATAACTTGCAGGTAATATTCCTTATTGACCGTTCTTCCCTGTGCCAAGAACTCATGATGCACCACGCCCCTGCAATCGAAGAAAACTGTCAGCAAAACTTTCACATTCGACCGAACTTGGCGCGCTTTTTTCGGTCTTGGTTCGTGCGGCAGCTTCCATTGAGATGATTGAGCTTTGGTTTCCACGTCATAACCATAAACCCACGATTCGTCACCAGTTATGACCCTCTGGAGCAAATTTGGGTCGTCGCGGACAGAGTTTAACATCTCATTAGCAATGTTCATGCAATGCTGTTTTTGGTTACAATTGAGCAATTTTGGTACGAATTTCGCGTAAAAATCGAAGACGATCCAAAACACGTGCAAGCAAAGCAGCTGTCAACAATTAACTGAACATTCAAAATGGCCGAGCTTGTCGGCATAAGTGAGAGACATGAGTACCAACATAACGCCACAAAAAATTCGAAATTCGAATATACGTAACCAGCGAAAATTCAAAATTCGCGATACTTTTTGAACACACCTCGTATGTGTGTGTACACATGGTAGTTGTCAAAATTTAACCTAGCCCAAGAGCTAGGGTAAATTCTGACATTCATATTCACAGCGATAAATGTCAAAATTTTCCTCGGTCTGTCAAAAATTATCATTTTCAACCATTTGGCACAGGACCACACTATAAATTAATTACTTAGGTATGGGAAATCATAAAAAATCAGTACAAAAATATCCAAGCAACTCTATGCCTTTGTGCTTTGCAGTAACTGACTATTGTTATAGTTCAATTTCAACTTTTCCTATAATTAAAAAATGTTTCAGTGACAACTGTAGCCCGATTCTGTAACTTTTAACCACTCGCAGAGCGTTAAGCTTATCGCCAAATTTCGGCGTTTGCTCTTAACGAAAGTGCGATTCTGTAACTCTCCTTTAACGCCGCTAAACAGCTGACTATTGATGGTGATAAAATATGGCAATACTTCTCTTTTCGCCGCATTTTGCACTAAATTACATGCAAAAAACTCAAAACAAATTTTTTTACTTTTTCCAAACGCTAAAACACTTGCAAATATATTAACGCTATTGTTAACACCTCGAAAATAATTCGTGACAGCTAACCACACAAAAAGTGTTAGCTAACACTTTTCGTGTGGTTAAAAGTTAGTGAATAGGGAAAAGCGTTAAAAATGGTGTTAAGCGAAGTTAACGCTAACACCTGCCGTTAAAATAGTTACAGAATCGACCTACTGAGCTGGCAATATACCTTTACTATTTACTGTCTGAGTATATGACACCAGCTTATATACTCTGAGATTGGCAACAGAAACCTTTGCAGTATACGTACCGTCAGCAGTGATGTCGACGTTGAGCAGGGTTTACAACCCTCTAGGCTGTGACGTTATCTTGACGACAGGCATACCTTACCGTGGGTATATTCTAAGTGCAGTTTTCTCAATCTTCGGTTAACGCTAATCGGCAGTTAATTTACAGAAGTTTCTCAGCTATCTGTCAATGTGCCGGTTAGTGTAAACCGGATATTGAGAAAACGGCCCTAAGCCTAGTAACCTGCTCCGAGTGCCTCGCGTTCATAATACTGTGCAGCAAAACCTATTTAACTTCACTATCAATCCCAATGACAAAAATGTTGTGATATTCTTTGCTCGGTCAGCCAATTTCAACCTCGAAATTATAAGCAGGTACATATATTTATTTGTCAAATATGTCAGAGATATTGGGGCTGATTACATTCAAGACGGCGACTTCAAACCGCCATCTGTCATATAATTTTTACACACGTTCTTATATAAAGCATTATTTTAAGCGCGTCATAGCTACATGCCTACAAACCACCAATGCCGCTGTCGCCAAATTAAATCTATTTCTATTTTTACAAGCTACAGATCGTGGCGTTGTTTTCTTCTTGTTAATAAAAACGAAAGGAAGAGTGAATAACTTATAACATAAGTTTCATTTATTAAGGTATATGTATTTTTCACACAATTTGTACTTTTTCAATAATTCTTTGCTACCTTTTAAGATAATTCACACCTGTTGCTGCTGCTTTCATTGTAATCTAGTAGGCAATGCTTGACTACATTGTCGTATAGATTTGTTTTATTGTAGCTGTGGTTTGTAGCCACCGTATTCAATGTGCTCAGCGCTATTATCGTTCCAATATTATTGCATTATTCAGGAGCGAAATTCGTGTAATCTGGGGCGGAATTACGGCATACGTTCCGTGATCGTAAACTAGTTTTAAAGTCACAATAACTTTGAAACTGTCAAACTTTTTAAAAAAGTAATAATGTATAATTGAACTGACGGGTATTTCAAGCCAATTGCCTGCGTATGACGTCATTTCCAATTATGGGCTAAAAGCTGTTGTGATTTAAAAATTCGCTTTCGATCACGGAACGTATAACGTAATTCGACCCCTGAATTTAATTTGAGCTCTTTCGCCACCCTTGAAATTCCGTGTGACATACAACAAAGGAAACGAGAGTTGAATGCGCGTCAGATTAGAATTTCGAGGAATTCGGAAAATACTCCTTTATGATAATCATTTCATGTTTCATATGACAGTCAGTACTGACAATATGAATAAATCGAATAGGCCCTCGTCGCATACATAGTGTGACGAATTCGATGATTCCTTGATTATCAATCCTGGGTTCGATCACTATAAAGTCAAGTAAACACACGCACAGATATTGTAACTAATAGCTGGTTTTATTTACTAGTAATAAACGAAAAACAAATTCAAGAGTTTAGTAACTTCGCAGTAGTTGACTGAATAAAGCTTGAAAATAAACTGATCAACCTGCTTTGCCTGGTTACTGCCTTATATAGTCCGACAGGGTCCTCGCCTACGCACCGAGAACTTTCTTGGTTATTCGCTCTTCGTGTTCTCGAAGGTTCGGTGTTATTTATTGGCATCTCCTCTTTGCATCGTATTCGCAAACACTCGCATGATCTCTCTTCCTCTTGCTTGGTACATGCTTGCATGCATAAGCGTAGCCATCGTTATCTCTGTTGTGTTTAACTAGTGGTGGGAGTGTTATTGAGTTAGGGATGGTACATGCTTGAGAATAATCGCCACAATAGAGTCATTGTGAGCATGATAACCATCAAGTATATCTGTCTGACATTCATAACGACGTCTACAGTTTGTTCTGTTGTTATGGCACAGGGAGCTTCGGGCTGCCCAGTTTGTGATCTCCGCCATGGTTATAAGTAGGTGTTGGGTACCAGCCAGCACTCGTGTATGAACAGAATAACTTACTTTTAACTGAGTATCAGTACTTTGGTCAATATTTCAACAGCAATGTCAATTTAGAGTGTGAGTGTGTTAGTAAATAAAATCAGCGTTTCTTGTAAGGTATGTTTTTCAACATCTTGCTTTTTAGAAGTTTTTTTCATATTCCGAATGGGTACAAGTTATAATTTTTGGATGGTACAAATTGAGAGAAATCTATTTCCATAACTTTTTTTTTTAGAAAATAAAACAATTTCGTGCCAGGAGTATATGTTTTTCAACATTTGGGTTTTTCGTAATTTTTTCCATTTTCCGAAGGGTTACAAATTATGCGACACCTATTTACAGATGGTACAAATTAAAAGGGTTCTAATGATGAAATAAATAATTTTTATGCAGGGGTCAACGCAATACGCAAAGCTCTCTCGAAACGCATAAAAGAACAGGAATTTGTACAAACTTGCAAGCAGTACAGTTGTTGCTGTTTTCATTGGCTAATAATTCAGAGTTTTAAGTTTTGTCAAAGAACGTAGATTTGCGGTTATTTCGCGAGTTTTAACGCTTATAGTACTTTTATTTTTACACAATATTCACAAGTAAACGTAATTGAAATTTTGACGATAACTTTTTTTGCAAATAGTCAATCAAAACACAATGAATTTAAACAGTTTACGGGCAGGTACTGTGTTGAATTACCTACCACCGATTTGACAGCGACCACTTGCATTCGCTGTTGGACCTTCTTATTCTTTTACATTCTTTGCTTTTGTTGTTTTTTAACTATGTCACGATCAGCTATTTTTCATTTGCAAGTTTTACTGGGTGAAAATTCCCCAGCAAAAACTTGCAACTCTGTCTCCCAATAAAGGCTGACTTCCTTAACATCAGCTTGCAATGCCACACTGCAATACGAAAACCGCAGTGATGCATTGTCATCTATACTACTTATAAAATAAAGTCGCTAAAAAGCTATGTACGGAATTGGCCTCGCACAGAATGCTCCGATTTGAAAGCGGGTTTTTGCATTTTAAAGCTTAGCTGTGTGAGATGGATTTTTTTTATATAATGTGAAGGAATATAAAAAGGGGGGCGTGGCAATCGGACAAAATGTGGTAAAAAAACATAAATTTTTGGTTTACACAGCCATACATCATAACCTAATCAACCGATTAGAATGAATCTTCCTTGAAGTTAAACTTTGAAATATTTACTTTCGTGCTGCATAAAAAAAAATAGTTGATTTTTTTCTAATTTAACCAAAATTGTTTAAACAAAAGCAGCACTTTTTCCAAAAAAATCTGTTTGTGTGTTTGTTCGCTGCCAACCGAATAAGTCAGCGTGCTTTAAGCGACAGCTGTGGTGAGCCATTCATTTGATGACTTCGCGAAAGAGCTCGGTAGCGTTACTTCACTTCGGACGTATGTATGTATGTATGTAATGTTAATTATAAAGTTGTTTTAATCATTATCAACCTGTGTGAAACAAGATGCGGGTTGCTAGTGATTTTATAAATCATGATTTTCTTTAGGAACGCAACTTGTCACTTTTTTTATTTTTCCTAATATAACATAAGAAGTAATAAATTTCTAAATTTCCAATGAATAATAAACAAATATGTAAATATGAAAAGCGCCTAAATATATCCTGCTGATTTTAAGATTGCGCAATGCGACTGTATCATCATTTTTATTAAAATATGCTGCGTTTGCTGGAAGAACATTTATTTTAAACGTTCACACTCTATTCAATGTGCTACATGTAAAGATGATTGCACAATGCAAGTTGCTCCGGGCTATATCCCAACACACATAAACCATTAGTTCGTTTAAAACTTGTGTGGCGGTAACACCTCACCCGGCAGCCTACACCTACGTCACGTTTGATAACATGTTCAACAACGGTGCTCATGTAGCCGCGATTGTTACCAAAGTACAAAGCCGCAACAAAATCCTCAAGTCACTAGATGGCAGCACTTGGGGGAAAGATAAAGAAACGTTACTGGCAACGTACAAGGCAATTGGCCGGCTGGTTCTGGGATCCGGAGCACCTATATGGTCGCCGGGGCTAGCAGACACACACTCGAGGAGATGACTTCTTATTCTCCTGGGAGGCGGATTTTCTTTAAGCTGCGCCTGTTCGGGTGCTGCGGTTTGCAGCTATTGAACAGGAATTGCCTGGTCAAGATTTCACTATGCTCTTTAACACCGAGCAGGTTTGCCTCGCTGTGAAGATGGTATTCGGGTGGCATAAGGAGACCTACCGTGGCAGTTCTGAGTGCGGTGTTTTGACAGGCCTTCAAACTCATCCACACAGAGTCGGTAAACTCCTTTGTCGGCTCTCTTCCAGTGAACGCCATTATTCAGGCACAAGCTCCACCTGTTGCCGAAGAGGAACTCGAACTGCCTAGGGAGACAAGGGTCATGTTGGCCCAACTTCGTTCTGGATACTGTAACATGTTAAACCTATGCAGACTAAACCCCGATATGCCAAATGTCTGGCTGGCATGCGATGTGTCTCCCCATGATACTAACCATCTTTTCATCTGCTCAACTGAGCCTATTCTTCTGTAAGGGACCATTTAGATATTATCCTCTCTTTCTATCAGTATCAACTTTAACAAAGCTGACCGGAAAAGTGTTCGCGAGTTCACATAGAGCTCATTCACTGCCCTTTTCATCTCCGCTGGCATACGAGCGGTTCACATATTCATTGACTCGGCCTAAGTCCAATACATTCCGACATGGAAAATTAAGGAAATTCTTCCTAGTATCCCCGCAGAGGCAGTTGCCCTGTCAAACGATCGTGATCTTCTGTGTCACTTTGACCTGCGGATCCTCAAATTACGGCTCTCGTACTATGTACACACTATCGTGTTTTGGAGCTCATTCTCATGTTCGAGCAAAACATGTTGAAACCTGCTGTTTTCGCCTTGTAAAATTGTCCCCGAAAACCTGATAACCGAAAACCGCTTGCAATCGACACTATATTTTATCGATAGTAGTCGAAAAATATATTGTGGCGATTATTCTCAAGCATGTACCATCCCTAACTTAATAACACTCCCACCACTAGCTAAACACAACAGAGATAACGATGGCTATGCTTATGCATGCAAGAAAGAGGAAGAGAGATGGCGCGAGTGTTTGCGAAGAGGAGATGCCAATAAATAACACCGATCCTTCGAGAACACGAAAAGCGAACAACCAAGAAAGTTCTCGGTGCGTGGGCAAGCACCCTGTCGGACTATATATGGCAGTGACCAAGGAAGGCAGGTGGATCAGTTTATTTTTAAGCGTTGTTGAGTGAACTACTGCGAAGTTACCAAACTCTTAAATTTGTATTGCGTTTATTACTAGTAAATAAAACTAGCTATTAGTTACAATATCTGTGCGTGTGTTTATTTGACTTTATAGTGATCGAACCCAGGATTGATAATTAAGGAATCATCGAATTCGTCACAATATTTTGACGAATCTTTTCAAGCATATATCATTCCTAGCTCAATAACACTCCTACAACTAGTTAAAAAAACAGACGTTTTCTCTGTTACACCCATGGTTCAATAATAAGGTTGTCATTTCATTAGCTGATTCAATTTGTTTGAACCCACTGGCGTATAGATAAGAGTTGGCAGATCCCGTGATTTTTGCAGAATGGTGTGATTTGTCACTGTGACTTCTCAGCCACAGCTCTTTTGATTCGTGACTGTGACTGCCCTTTAGCAAGGAAAGCCACCAGTAGGTCGATTCTGTAACTGTTTCAAGGCCAGTAGGCCGATTCTGTAACTATTTTAACGCCAGGTGTTAGCGTTAACTTCGCTTAACACCATTTTTAACGCCTTTCCCTATTCACTAACTTTTAACCACACAAAAAGTGTTAGCTAACACTGTCGCGAATTATTTTCGAGGTGTTAACAATCGTTAATATATTTACAAGTGTTTTAGCGTTTGGAGAAAGTAAAAAAATTTGTTTTGAAAAGAAAAGTATTGCCATAATCACCATAAAGAGTCAGCTGTTTAGCGGCGTTAAAGGAGAGTGACAGCATTGCACTTTCGTTAAGAACAAACGCCGAAATTTGGCGATAAGCTTAACGCGCGGCGAGTGGTTAAAAGTTACAGAATCGGGGGGCTACAGGTGTTAGCGTCAACTTCGCTTACCACCATTTTTAACGCTTTTCCCTATTCACTAACTTTTAACCACATGAAAATTGTTAGCTAACACTTTTTGTGTGGTTAGCTGTCGCGAATTATTTTTGAGGTGTTAACAATAGCGTTAATATATTTGCAAATGTTTTAGCTTGTGGAAAAAGTGAAAAAATTAGTTTTGAGTTTTTTGCAAGTAATTTAGTGCAAAATGGCCAAATAATTTTAATGTTTTTTTCTTATTCCTCTTTGTGTTTTTCGTGTTTTTGACACTTTGAATACCAGTATTGCCATTTTTATCACTGTCAAGAGTCAGCTGTTTAGCGGCGTTAAAGGAGAGTTACAGAATCGCACTTTCGTTAAGAACAAACGCCGAAATTTGGCGATAAGCTTAACGCTCGGCGAGTGGCTAAAAGTTACAGAATCGGGCTACTGCAGTGGTTGTTATTATCGTTGGTTTTAGTTAAAGGCCTTTTACACGATATGGTTTTGTCATGTGTATATGTCACATTTTACGTATGAAAACCAACATAACGTGTAAAGGCAAATTAAATTTTCCTTTTGTACAAGTCAGAAAAATACACATACGAAATAGAAATGTTGCTATTTTTGTCTGACTTACATTTAGAGTCAGCTGTTCTTTAATTTGTTGATTTCAATTTTTTTCGGGGAGGGTTTTTGTTTGTGAAAACAACAACAACATCGTTATTGATGCGACCTTCCTCAAAGATCCACCACTTCGAAAGCGCAATTAGCCTCCAAAATTGTAAAAGAAAAAAATAAAAATTTGAGTTTTTTTATTTTATTTTTCAAAATTAAAAAAATTTGTTGACACGACAGCAAGCTGACGTTCTTTGGATGTGAAAACCGACGAAAAAATGTCCTCTCTGGAAACTGTACGGATCTCTGCCGGCTGGGCATGATGATCAGTTTATGTTGAAGTGTTGTACTGTCAACTTACTGTGGAGTTACGTAAATTGTGAGTTTTTATTGTGGAGGAAAACAAGAACCGCGGTGAAGTGTTTTACACGAAAACTGGAGTTTTATGACGAAGTGTGTACATAGTCGTAATGAGGAAATAAGGCGGCTGGTGGAACAGCACAAACGCGATACAAGGTGCAGTCGCAACTAAGGCAATGCGCGAGCGCTTTCTGACAATAATATGTAGTGCACCCTTCACCACAGAGATTGAGGAGGCCTTACGGAAGTATAGAGGCTCCAAATCCCTAGGGCAATACAGTATATCCATCCTTGTGTTACAACATCTCGGCGATGAGGGAGTAAAATACTTAGCTGCTGTCCTCAGCTGGAGTATGACCACTTTTGTCATTCCCGAAAAATGGAAGCAGGGAAAAGTAGTCCCCAGCCATGCCTGCTAACGAAGGGGAGTCTTATCGTGCGATATCTTTCCTCTCGCCAGCAGTGAAGACACTGGAGACAGTTTTGTTCACTTTATAAACATCCAGCATGGGTTAGGGAAATTGCACAGCATCACCACTACTCTGAATGCCATAAACGCTCAGATAAGTGGTGGTATGAATTGAAAACATTTCAACGACAACACCGTACTGGTTACGCTGGACCTATCAAGGATTTTTGATACGGCCAACCATTATTGCACCTGTCTTAAACGTTGGACCGCCAATTACCGGAGTGGTTGGCAAGCGTCTTAGAGGCGAACGAGAAACAACAGGGTGGTGCTCTATCCCTTCTCTTGTTTAATTGCTACATTTCGAGGCAGAGGTTGTCTCGATTAATCAAACGTCCGACTGCCCCTCACCCTAAAATCTTAGTGGTGGCGTTTAATAACAAGCTCACTTTTGATGCTCGTTTAACCGCGATCGTCACTGAAGTACAAAGCCACAACAAAGTCCTCACTAAAAAAGAACAGCTATAATCGCCTGAATTTCTCCGCCGTAGAGCCTAAAGAACCTTTCTCTCGAATACCAGCAGAGGGGTCTCATCAGATGTTGTCAGGGTTTAAGCTTTTTCACCATATAGCAGAATGGGTACGATAAGTAGCTTGTAGATGTTTATTTTTGTTTGTCGAGAGAGGACTTCACTTTTCAATTGCCTACTCAGTCGGAAGCATCTATTTGCAAAAGCGATTCTTTGTTCGATTTCTAGGCTGTCATTATGGCTGCCAGCAGTGACGTGATTGCTGAGACGCGAATGAGCTACCTCTTTGAATGATGAGAGCATGTTCTTTGTTTTTTCAATATTCACCACCAAACTTTCTTTTTCTAGTTTGTAGTAGGCGCGGTTGTTGAGGCCAATGATGTCAATGCGGTTTAAATACGTCAACAATTGCAGGATCTTATCAAATACTATTCCACGCGGTTAAGTTCTACAGCTGTATTACTTTCTCCAGCAGAAAATTTAAGAAATCGCATGATCGGGAGTAACTCTCGTTGAAATCCCGTTTAGTTGCGTAATGCTCGGAGAGGTCCTTTCCAATTCTAAGTGAGCTGGTTCGTTGTTGTTGTAACAATGTTTCGTCCTGCCCGGTTTTCAACCTCTTCCCCTATCATTCTTATCAACATCCTCTAACGGAAGTCCCAGTAACCTACCGGTTTCAAAAGGCTTGCACCAGAGTTAAGTGGGTGGTGAGTATGCTTAATCGAGCAGGTGATCAGATATTTGGTGCCGTGGGGAGACACACCATATGCCGGTCAATACATTGACATGTCGGGTATGTAAGAAAAGAGTTTAATCGGTTACACTATCTATACCAAAGTTGGGCCTTTGTGACTCTTCTCTCCTTCCGAAATTCGCGTTCCTCTTTGGCAACAGGCCGTGCTTAACGGACCCCGTGTGGGTGTTGCTGAGGGCCTGTCGGTGCACCTTCGTAATGCTGGATTTCATCATAGTGCTTGAATAGATGTATCCTTCCTTTCCTTTCTTTAAGCAGTTGATTGTTGGGGTTTTTTGCGGTTTGCAGCAGTGAAGCAAGAACTGCCTGCTCAACATTTCGTTAGATATGCTCTTTAACATCGATCATAGTTACTCACTATGTAGATAGCGTTCTGCTGACATAGGGAGACAGGCCTGCAACTTCATCCAGGATGTGTTCGATAGCTGTTCGGGTGTTGCGGTTTGTAACAATTGAACAGGAATGGCCTAGTTAGCAATTCAATATGATCTTTACAACCGAGCGTTTTTTCCCCACTATATAGATGGTGTTCCGATGACATAAAGAGACATCCCGCGGTAGTTCTGAGTGCAGTGCTTTGGCGATACGTGGATCGATTTCTGGATCGTAACCAAGTAGTGCATAACTATATCATTCGAAATTATTTCAGGATATTTAAGAAAATATTCGGAAAAGTACCCCAGAAATAAACTAACAAAATGGGTTTGTAGTGCTTGTTAGGACTACATAAAGTTACAAAATAAGAATTGAAATATTTTAATTGTAATGTTATATTACACCAAATATAGTTAAAACAACTTCCATGCCAATTATAGAATTATTACTTTTATAAGAACTTAAGGGCCGTTTTCTCGACTTCCTGTTAAAGGCAGGATTAGCCAACCGGCGGATAAATTTGTCGGGAAGCTAAATTCTACTTAATTTTCTCAACCTCCTGTTAAATACTTGCAAAAAAATTTCGAAAAGATGGCCGCACTGCTAACAGAAGGAAAGGGAATGTCAAAACAGCTGTAGAAATACAAAAATTTAACAAAATTTGGGCAATTTTATTCGTAACATAATTTGTTAAAATTGGTGTTTGTATTCTTAAACGTAATAGAAGTGATTGCGAAAATCTTCCAGTGCAAACGCACATCCGTTTTTCCTAGTAATTGTTAATTTTTCTTTGTTTTATAATATTTTTGTCAAAATATGTAATTGCAATTGACAATCAGCTGTTTTGTGTTTTTCGAACCGACAAATTTTAAAGGTAGGATTGTCTGCCTGTTAAATTTGTCGACGGGAAAACGAGCACTAGAGAAAACAATATTTTGTTTAAAGAAAAGATAACGCAGTCGACAAAACGGCCCTAAATATCGCATGGTTAGCTTAACAAATTGCATTTCTTGAAATGGTATATGCATTGTCCGTATAATTTTACCATTACCAAATAATTTAAAGTGAATAATAAAATAAATACAAAACGAAAACATGAACTCAGTACAAGGTAATCAGCAATTGTAATGTCACTAGAAAATTAAAAATGGAAACAGAAACCTATTCATGTTCAATTAAACCGACTAACAGAAAACAAGCGGTTAATCGCAGAGTCGAAAGTGGACGGAATACTGCTAGTCGAATTTTGTAGCGAAATGTGATAGCAAGTATTGTAAAAATTCAGGATTTTAGCAAACGTGATCTTCAAACATGTTTTAATATTTAAAGAATGAACCTCGTCTACATCACATTGAAGCTTAACTTTGTCAGATTTTTTTTGATTCTTTGATTATTGCGAATATTTTATTCATATTCATGCGAATATGCGAATATTCATCTACGTACTTCAAAAAATTTGTGAATAGAAAGCAACTACTTAGAAAGCTTAAAATAAAACGCTGCCTTGCGGAACACCAGATTAAGCAATGAATGGTTCTGAGAATATACCATCGATAGTAAAAACACAACGTCTATTAGATAGGTACGATTTGACCCACTCCAGAAAACAAGAATGGAATCCCAGTTATGCTAGTTTTTCGAGTAGAAATCTATGACCAACTTTATCAAAGGCTTTTGAGAAGTCTGTGTTTACTCAGTCGACCTGGAAGCCAGTCGAGAAGGCAGGATTCCAGTAGTATGTAAACACATATACACTCGTGGTTGTGAACCGACCAGACACACTCCCATGTTGGTTGCGACAAATAAACGACTTAGTTGCCAGTAGACCTTATCTTTTACAATGCACTTAAAGAGCGTATAAATAGTATAGAGCTTCGATATCGTCTATAGTTGCAGACATCGTTTTTCCTACCAGATTTTAAGATAGCAACTATGAAAGCTACTTTACCTGTAGCGTGAAATTCATTAAAAATGATAAGGTTCAATGCAAGCAGGACATTTCAGAAAAGGAGGGGCGAGAGGTCTTTAACATCAGTTTTAGACGAGGGCTTGAGTGAGGTCAAGTCCTTGGAAATGTTTTCTGAAGATAACGTAAGACTACCAAAATTTAAGTTAGAGGCTAAGCTTGGTAGTTTGTCTGTTTGACTTTTTCAATTCTTTAGTATAGCGTGGGATTCTATGAGGTCGCTCTTTCATGGGGCGACACGCTGCAAGTCCGGGAAGCATTTGGCATGCCAGGATTCAGTCTGGACAGGTAAGAGTCTGTTACAGTATCCAAATGAAGATAGTGTTCCGATAACAAAAAGAGACATCCCGTGATAGTTCTGAGTGCAGTGCTCTGACAGCCCTGCAACTTCCTCCAGTGTGTGTTCGGTAGTCCCTGTGACCTTATTGGCGACACGTAGTTTAGAAAAGGCTGGCCAATTTCCTTGTACGTTGCCAACAACGTTTCTTTATCTTTTCACCAAGTACTACCAGCCAGTGACTTGAGGATCTTCTTGCGGCTTTGATCTTTGATGGCAATTGCGGATACATGAACGCCGTAGTTGAACATGTTATCAAGATGTTGGTATGTGAGACAGTCGGAAGGACTTAGATGTCTATTTCCATGTCCACTATTGCCGTTTAAAACGTGAATATGGTGACTGAGGACTTAGATGGGGACAATGTCAGGTTACTCCCAGCGAAAATGCCGGACAAGGACGAAAAATAGCAGTCTCTTCTTGAGCACAACTCATCGGCGGAAGGGTATATTGCCAAAATCATGCCACCATCGGCGTAACAGACTATCGAGACACCCTCTGGTGGGAAGGAGAGCCTCGATATGTAGTGATAAAACAAGAGCGGGGATAGGACACCACCCTGTGGTACCCTACGTTTTTATCGTTCGCCCCTAAACTCCACAGACGCTTCCCGACCACTCAGGTAATTGGCGGTCCAACGCTTTAGACAGGGGATAAGAGTTGAGTTAATAAGTTGCCCATTAATCTGGTGCTGGATATGACCATGTCGATTTGAGAAGGTCTCATCGTGGGGACAGAATTTGCCGACTGTAAGCCGAACATACCCTATTTACCCGCCGTTTCGTTGATGTCGCCAATCACGACTTTGATATCATGACGAGTCAGCGCTAGGATGAGTTTTCCACGTGCGCGTATATGCGTCCTTTTCCACGCCGTCCTTCCTTCTGTCGGGTCGTGTTCGCAGGTAAACGAGATGTTGAATTACTTTTATGCAGATTGCGGCAAGACGTTCGTCCAAAGGTGACGAAGTCTCTCTCCCACAATAAGTCCGAAACCGAATTTGCGTTTATCTACATGACCACTCCAGTTGACGTCGCAAGGTGTAATGTTCGTCTTTCCTTGCATGGTGGTGATGTCAGCCTTAGTCTTATTGAGGACCTCAACCAGCCGGACAGCGTAATCCTTGAATCGTTTGCATGTTCCGTCAACTAGAAACGGGTTTATCTTATCCACAGCTTTGTTGGATTTCAATGGTGTTGTTTTACTTGGGGGGTTCTAAACCAAATTTGGATTACACGTTTATATAGCAAGCCACTTGATCCAAGACAGACGGATGTTTGCAGCCGCACCTCGTGATGATCACACACTGCTGTTTTGAATCCCCTACCTACCAGGTTGTCGCCTTCTCAACTTAAACTGACCACCAAACTGATGTTCGGTGCCTACCCTGAATATACTTGGATGCAAGAGCCCGGAAGTAGTGAGCTGCTTGAATTTCTCTGGCCATTCCCAGGTGAATGGCTATCAGAAGCTTTCCCCACTTTGTGTGGACTTCTGCACACTGCCCCTCTTATCTATTTTCTGTACATATAATAATAGTAACAGGCCGATGTCTGTACATTGAAAATATTAAAGAAAAATTTGTAGATGTAATTTTTAGACTAACAGAATCAAAATCAACAGTTTTTAGAATTTTTGTCTGTCTGTCTCTATGTCTTATTATACATTTTAATTCGGGATTCTATTTTATTCTTACCATTTACATTGGTGGCGATAACCAGATGATAAAATACAATATGTACATAGGGGTGTTTAAACGATATGGGTATCAAACGAAATTTGCTTACGGTGATTGTTGTTGGAGCAAAGCTCGAATTTTTATGTTTGTTTGTTAATTGATATTAGAGGAAAAATTACAACGATATGCACAGCGATGGTATGGGATGACATGTTTCGAAGTGCCCAACTTCTCATCAGACCCCTTCTCGGACACTGGGATACGAACCCAAGTGTCTGCACCAAAGCCGCTGTTAGAGTACTCTAACAACTAATCTATGATGCCCTGTAGCGTCACGATGCATTTTTCCTCTAATGTGCCATTTGCTTATTCCTTTTATACATTCTTTGGTACATATATTTTATATGTCAACTCAAGGAAAGTGAAATATTTTTAGGCGCGTTCATAGAACAGTTTTAGATACAGAAGGGCTTTTTGCATATTAACACTTCCGTGTTATTTGTTATGCACCCGCACTGTATCTGTATCAATTGTAGTTATGGTGATTGTTGTTGGAGCAAAGCTCGAATTTTTATGTTTGTTTGTTAATTGATATTAGAGGAAAAATTACAACGATATGCACATCGATGGTATGGGATGACATGTTTCGAAGTGCCCAACTTCTCATCAGACCCCTTCTCGGACACTGGGATACGAACCCAAGTGTCTGCACCAAAGCCGCTGTTAGAGTACTCTAACAACTAATCTATGATGTAGCGTCACGATGCATTCGCAAATGCAAATCATCGAAAGACTTAAAGTCAGTGTGGGACTTGAACCTAAGCACTAAAACTCCAACCGTCATGTACCGATCCCCCCGGTACTACCGTTAAGTATTCCGTCGGGAGGTGGTTTGAGCGCTAGTCTCAACGTCTGTTGGTCGGCGTAACCGTCCGTTTCAGTTCTTAACTGGGGATCTTTTTACTAGATTTTTCATTCTACTAGTCGGGAGTGGTGTTGAGAAGGTCGGTCTTGTCCACCAACACAAATATATGTATAAATATAACTACATACCTACTCCATGTATATATATGTAAACATGTTTACTCCGTTGGCAATGATTTATCGACACTTACATTTACCTCTTTGGTACTTCCGAAGCTAGGTGGTTGGACAGGCAGTGGTTCCAATCCGCCTCTATGAATATAACGCATCTCTTTGATCAAAAACTTACACTTACTTACACGATGGCTATAATGACAAGCCCAGGCAGTTCTGATGATGATGAAATGAGACAAGGTCTCTCCAACCGTCCGAGCTGCAAACTAGCTCGGCAAAAATCTCCAAACGAGAGACAAAGCATCGCACGAGCTACAAACAGTTCGGAGACATGGCCCGCCTCGCTCTTAGTTTAGTTCTCCCTCATGCGCCGCAGCCTTTCCTGGCTTCTTAGCCACTTCATGGTTTCTGCAATTACGTCGCACGCTGCAGTCCATTTTAGTTTGTTTTGTAGCATGTGCCCCACTAGTGTTTCCGGAGTGTAATCCTCACCGATAATGCTGCGTAGCCTTCTTCTAAAGCTAATCGATCTAGGGCATTCGAAGAATACGTGATAGACGTCCTCAGCCGCTTCGCCACCAGTGGTCGCATAGGTTGTTTTGCTCGTGTTTGAATCGGTGAAGATATTCCTTGAAGCATCCGTGGCCGCTTAAGAACTGGGTCAAGTAGAAGCCTACTTCCCCGTGTGCTCTCGTTACCCAGCTTTTGATATCTGGGATACAGCGGTACGTCCAGCGCCCCTTTGTGGATGTATTCCATCTGTGCTGCCACTTTTGCACGCTAACCTCGTGTGCTTCGGTCCGCGAGTTTCTTCCTTTGCCAAAATGTCAATAGGGCACATTCCTGCGATTACCAGTGCAGCATCGTCTGAGACCGTTCTAAAGGCACTACAGACTCGAAGAGCACAGAGTCGGTAGGTCGACTTTACCCCGCAGAAGTACGACTGATACTCCATGGCGTGATGCCAAACTGGAGCCCCGTAGAGTAGCTGGCTCTTTACGACGCCTGCAAGAAGCTGGCGGCGTCCTTGCTTTGGCCCTCGCGCATTTAGCATTATCCTCGATAACGATGATACTGTTTTAGATGCCTTTTCATTAGCATACTCTAGCTGTGTTTTGAACGATAGCCTCCTGTCTATCATAATCCCCAGATACTTGACTGCTGGTAGAGTGTCGATGTCATGGCTGCCGATTCGAATCGTGACATGTTCTACCTTCTTTCTACTTGATATGAGTACCGCCTCTGTTTTGTGCTCCGCCAGCTGTAATCCGTGTTCCATCAGCCATGATTGAACGCTGGCTATGCTTGTATTAGCTTTGCCGCATATGTCGCTAAGGTGTTTGGCCGTAACAACCAATGCGATGTCATCCGCGAACCCTATAATTTGTACTCCGTGTGGTACTTTGAGCTGTAATACCCCATCGTACATAATGTTCCATAGCAGCGGGCCGAGCACGGACCCTTGAGGAACGCCACCTGTAACGTGGAGGGTTTCCGTGCCATCTGACGTTTCGTACTCAAGTAGCCTGCCGTCAAAATAGCTACGTATGATCCTTCTCAGGTAGTAGGAGACGCCTTTCCGATTCAGTATATCCAGAATTTTTGCCCAATTAGCACTGTTAAATGCGTTCTTTACGTCTAAGGTCACGATAAGGCAGTACTCCTTAGATCCTGCGAGCCATCTAGTGCCGCTTATTGCCTCTTGAGCCGCCTTTTTTGCCATGTTCACAGCGTGAATGGTGGATCTTCCTTTCCTGAACCCAAACTGGTTTTCTGATATGCCCCCTACCTCTTCTATTTCTTTTTCGAGGCGGTCATAGATGATTCGCTCAAAAACTTTTCCAGCAGAGTCGAGCAGACATATTGGTCTGTAGCTGGATGGCTCCGCCGGGTTTTTACCAGGCTTTGGCAACAGAACCAGCGTCTGACGTTTCCAGATTGAAGGGAATGTCCCCTCCGCTAGGCATGAATTGAACAGACTTGCGAATGTTGACGGCCTATACGTAACTGCCACTTTCAGTACTTTGTTAGGCACGCGGTCTGGCCCGGGAGACTTGTTGTCCTCAAGTCGGTTAACCGCATGAACAACATCGTCGACGGTCACTTCCTCGAATTCGTAGGTTGGCACGTTTGATATGGACGACACCAACTGCCGTTGCGTGGGAAAAAGAGTATCGACCACGTTTTTAAGGAAGGACGGGCATGTCGGCATGGCTTTCCGCTGTTTCAACTTTTTCAAGACGACTTTGTAAGCTGTACCCCAGGGGTCATTCTCCGCGTCATCGCAAAGGTTCAGGAAGCATTGTCGCTTGCTGTTTGATATTGCCACTTTTAATGCGTGGCGCGCAGCCTTGTAGGTAGCCCTGCATTCTAGGAAATTCGGCCTCCCTCTCTCTCGCTGAAATCGCCTCCTGGCCTGAATGCATTCTCGCCTTACCAATTGTATGCCTTCGTTCCACCAATAGGTGGAATTGGGTTCTTTATGTGTGGACTTTCTGGCCATCGACGCGTCGCATGCTGCTTTTATGTCCGCCATTACTTTAGTGGCTATTTCGTTCGCGCTTCCTGTGTACTCAGATGTCGGCAACATTACATTAAAACATCCGGGTCGAATGTTGTGAGCTTCCACCCCCGACGCTTAAGTACAATTTCTTTGGATGGCCTCCTTCCCCCGTCTATTTTGATATCCACGATGATCGCTGAGTGATCGCTTTGAGTATAGCACTCGCTAATCTTCCACTCACACAGCCTGTAAATATTGGCACTTACTAAAGTAATGTCGATAATGGAACCGAAGCCATTTCTAGAAAATGTGTGTCGCCCGCCTGTGTTGAGGAGCGCTATGTCCAGGCATGCGAACGCTTCAAGCAAAGCTCTCCCTTTCGGTGACGTTCGCTGTGAGCCCCACTCGACTGCCCATGCGTTGAAGTCGCCAGCTATAATGAACCGCTGCCTAGAGGTCGCATCTGTGGATATCTTCTCGACAATTTCTTCGAAGAGTTCCAATGGAGTGCTAGGTGATATGTAGCAACTATATACGAAAATATCGCCTATCTTACCGCACACGAATCCTCTTTCTTCAAGTATGGGCTCCACGTAAAGTGGGTTCTGTCCGCAAGCCCATATAGCGGCCTTTCCGTCCGAGTCGGGTAGCCAATTTACCGACCTTTCCCTATATGGCTCGCTTAGCAGAGCTACATCAGCTTTCAGCTCGAGTGCTGTTTGCGCTAGTAGGTCTTGCGCGGCTTCACAGTGGTTGAGATTAAGTTGGACCAATCTCAGGACGGTCTTAGTTTCCGGACCGTCTCTCTATATACCGGGCATTTGTTTCCCCCGGTGGGGTGATCAGTGCGATTGGATTCTCTTCTAGTGCACAAAAGGCACTTTGGTGAATTTGTACACATCTTAGCGACATGTCCATTGCCTCCGCATTTAAAGCACACGTTTTTTACATCCATTTCGCTGGGGCACTTCCTCGATATATGCCCGAAATCCAAGCATTTAAAGCATCGTTTTGGCTGGGCTTTAGCACGAACGCGGCATATAACCCACCCTATTCGGACCGAGGTAACTTTTCCACAATGTGGCTATCAAACTCAAGGTACTAACGAGGGCGTTGGCAAAGGAAAGTTTTAATCTCGAAATTTTAGTCGTTTTGAATGAAATATACGAAATTGTGAAACGGGAACTGTGATCTGCTCAATTCACAAAAGCAGAGCCATAACTATTTCTGGAACAAAGAAAAATCTATTGATATACTTATTTTTAATCTGCCGATATAAGATTTTAATAGGCTTGTGTGTATACGCTAAAGATATTGTGGAAAAGTAATGACGGGGATCATCGTAGGAGTGTGAGAATGCAAATAAACAGCCTGCCGTCACGCAGTTCCGAAAAATGCTATCAGTAATTCAGACACTTTCGTACTTAGTGCTGCCTACATTTGTCGTACATCGTTCGGTTAGCTCCCAAACTAACCGCCGGCTTGTGCTAACAGGATTTTATGAAATCGGCCCTTAAAGGCAGATATTATGTTACTATTTTTCGTATTTTTCATTTTATTCAAATAAATGTCAATGTCACTCAGAGTTAGTGATGCCAAGTTACCAATATACGATCAGAACATCATATAATTATTTGAGCTTCCCTATGAAATTTTGAAAAAGCTGCTGAAAAAAAGCAAACACATTTTAGTTTTACTATCTTTCAGTCAGCAATTCGAAACATAAATTAGGCTGTGAAAAAACTGAAACATATGAAAAATGAAAAAACTTAAATATAAAAAGCTAATAGCTTAAAACCTCAGCAAAATTCTCAAGTTTTTTTTCTTCTGCTGATTGCTGAAGCTCGTTTCCGTTCAACTTACTGATGAACATGGCGAAATAATAAAGGTAGCAGAAAATGATCAGCTGATTAATACTTTTTTTTTCGCCGCAATAATGAGATTGTCAAATTGATGTCAAACGATACTTTTTGTTTACATTCGTGTGACGTTAAATTTAAATTGGAAAAATATTAAAAATTTAACACAATTTCATATTTTCCAAAAATTTTGATTTTCAATTGTTATAATTTACTTTAAGATACGTGTAGAGAAATGGTGAAGTGTGTTTTGTGTGGGAAAAAGTTGGAACAGGGAAATGGATCGTTTTTTCACGTCCCGAACCATACCGCTAGGAGGCTACAATGGAGCAGGGTTTGCCAAATGAATTTGCGAAACAGAGAAATGTTGTGACCCGATCACTTTTTCGCCTTCTGACATTATACGAAGTGGGAAGAGATCACTCTTGTTGCCTAAAGCAATTCCACCACCCCCAACTGTGCTTAGCAGCTCAACCTCCGCAAGGCAAGGAAGGTAAGATTGAGCAGTGTAAGTCTTGAAAGAGATTATAATCTGTATACTTATAACTTTTGAAATATATCATCATATATTATATTCTTTAGACCATTTCAATACATCGTCATAATCGTCTTGCTGTGAACAGTGTACCCGTACGAGTACAGCCTACGTAATTAATAAGCTCGTCAGATAAATATATTGTTTCGCTATCGCTTTGTAAACCACAGTATTTACGGCAACGCTCAACTACCAAACTCATCACATCGTCGTTTATTTGCATTACATGCGATGTATCCGTAGATTCGAGAATCCTGCACTGTTAACAAATCATTATTAACAACAACAAAAATCATTATTAAGTTCGTCAAATGATCATCACATTTGACATATATTTTTTATGTTTTAGTTCTTTATCACTTTGCATTACATGGTACTGTATTACGCGGTTATCAAGATAATAACGTCATCATTTTTACATTGTATGCAGTTTACCTGCAGAAACTCCTATGTTACACATTATCAGTGACTTCGTCACATCATCTTTATCATGTTTCTTTACAACTGTTTTGTTGTTATGAATTGTATCGTTCCCCAGTTCTTAAGGTTGTGTTTATTTTCGGTTTTGTTTTGTAAATTAACAATTGGATTTACCAATTTTACATATGTATGTTATTTGAAGAGTCGCAAAACTTAAAATTTTAATATCTTCTTTACACATTCACTAATTGTTAATTAAATCATTGAAAATAAGAGTAAAATCTAAAAAAAAACAATTAAATAAAAAACCCTAAACACGTGAAACGAAATCTTTGTTATTTAATTGGTGCTTTATGTGTGCGTAGCCATTAAATGCATGGACTTAGTAAGTTTTAACTCCACTTCAGAAATATATTTAGTTTTGGTTTTTCGAGTTTAAGGTGCAAGGTGCATCAGTGATGCTGAAAAGTTGTTAACATTAGTCAATTTCACAGTCAACTTCCTCTTGATTTATCCAAGTGGCAACAATTACATGAAATAAGTTGGTATACAGCGAACTTTGAATGCACATCTCGTGCAACTGAAATTGATTCGAAAGTTGACTAATGTAAATAACTCTTAAGGGAGATTTCGAAACAGTCGTTTTACTATATTCCATTGCGGCAGAAAACTGAACTAAGATTCGACAAGAAAAAAACAATTGCACATAATACTCGTATAGTATGGGCATCCACCTCAGGACTGGGCGTTGGGAGTCCTCGGATATGCGTTTAAATTTAATTTTAAGACACTAACACAACACCAAACGAAATCATCCCGGTACTCCGCACAAATAGATCAAAAGAGGGATAATGGAATCAATCAGCTCGAATGAAAAAGAATTCATAACTTTTTCATTCGAGTTTCACAGATCACGCATTTTGGTTCTAAAATTGTTAATTTTTTTGTTTGTAACCAACCATTTACATGTTTTGAGTGTTTTTTTTTTTTTAAATTCGACTGTGTCAGAAGATTTTGACAATCTAATTACCAAAAACAACAGCAAACACATGAGGTGTTTTTCGCTTTTCGCCGTGCGTCCACCTTACTTATTTCGCCATGCTGATCAAGTAAAATGAAAAAAAAAATTTTTTTACTTTGCTTATTTTTAGGTGCTGAATCATTTTCAAAACTCGAGTAAAAGCAATTTTGAAATACTTGAAAATAGTTAGCTTAGGAGATATCACCAAAAATGGTAAGCGGGGTAACTTTTAAATGCATTTGCACAATATGGCTATGAAACGAAAGGTAAGTATAAGCGAGGGCTTTGCTATGGTAAAGGATTAATATCGATACAAAGTCAGCCATTGTGGTAGGGTGTTGGTCTACCATACCGACGTTCTCAGGTGGAAATCCAATGACAGGTAACAACGAAATAACTTTGAAAGGGTTTGTAAAAACGGAGTAAATTCTTTGAGGGTATTTCTGAAAAGAAAATTTTCTCAGAACAAAAAGAAATTAAAACAAGTAGCACCTCACAAATTATAACAGCATCTCGGTCCTACGATGCACGTTCCTTTACTCTTGAGCCTATATATAAATGAGAACCCAGTTTTGTGCGACTTCACGAAATAGTGGCATGACAACAACTTTTGGAAACTACACTGTTGGGGACGAGTGTAACAACTGTGCGTAAAAGTTTTCAGATGTTTTGTTGAAAATCGGTCAGGGTACCGAAATCGAATGAATTAGTAACTCTACTACACGATCTTTCTATTGTATCTTAGTGGGGAACTTCTTGACTTCGGTTAAGGATGTAAACAAATTATTATTATGACACTGCAGGAAGAGTCTCATAATCTCAATTTTTATACCTTTCATGAACATGAAATGGTATTATAACTTTGGTCCGATGTTTGTAAGTAGGAGAAAAAGAAGAAATATACCCAAAAGAAGAGATACCGAATTGATCAGGACGAAGGACTGAGTCGATATGACCATGCCCGTCTGTGCGTCTGTCCGTCTGTTTGAACGCAAACTAGTCCCTTAGTTTTAGAGTTATCTGGCTGAAATTTGGTACGGGGCGGCATTTTGTAATATATTAATCATTTGACGGAACCAAAAACGCATAGCTCCCATACAATCGATTGTTTCGATAAACGGGTTCTGGCCTATAACTTTTGCAAGTAAGAGCTAGGAACGTAAAACTTCTCAGAATTGGTAAGTATTATACACGTAATGTGGCTAGTGAAAATCAGCCACATTGGACCAACATAACATATAGCTCACATAAACTCGATTTTTTCGATAAATGGGGTTTGGGCTATAATTCTTGCAATTTCATATCGAGTAACACACAATTTTTCAGTTATAGTGAAAATCAACAAGATTGGACGAATATATTTATTTAATTTTATTTAAAGTTATTTGTACAAGTAAGACTAAGGGCCGGTTTCACCTAGTTAAGTCAAGTTTTTCACTTTTTTAGTTTCACCATCTAACTTAACTAAGCCACAACTTAGTCAGCCTGCCAGCTGACTTATTCTCGACTAAGTCAGTGTTGCTGTCGTTCAAAACCTAAATGTCAGTAATGCTCCTAATTTGTTTTGTACAATGTCCCAGCCGGAAAATTCGTCAAGCATGACTTTAACGGCGTATGCGTAGATGCATGTCAATGCTTGTTTTCCAGCATGCAATCATTACGAAACTATCGTCTTCAATTAAGCGCTAATTTTAGTACCTTCCAACTAAAAAGAAATCTGTGTAAGATCAATACATTCCTTCGTGTATGGCCATACATGCCCATTTGTTGTGTTCAAAATTATTTAAGTCGCTCAGTTGGTGAAACCCAAAATTAAGTTAGTCTCGAACATAGTATATCTCTACTATGGCGCAATTAACAGCTGATTGTTAAAAACACATATAAACACACGCACAGTTCTCGACACATTATTTGAAGAAAACTTTAAGGTTTTTTAAGCAAAATATTAAAAAGGTATAAACCTAGCATATTTTTAAATATATAGCCTTTATAACATCTTATTTGTTGTTACAAGAAGAAATTTTTATATTTTAATACAGTTTTTTGTAATTTTTTTAACTTTAAAATAAAGTTTAATCCCTTTTTTTAAAGCAAGTTATTGTATTTTAATACAACCATGTGCATATACCTTTTGGCATTGAGTTTTGTTGATATTCGTATTTGCTATGCCATTGTTGCAAGCAGAGATTTTTTTAATTGCAATAATTTAATTTGTTTATTTAGTGGAGTATTTATTACACAATTATGTTGTGTGTAAATATATGCAAAAGTAACTCGAGTCAGCACAAAATATAACAAATTCATCCTCAACCTTTAAATAGCAGATATTGTAACATCTGCCATCAAGGAAAATTAAGTAAAAAATTGCTTTGGTGAGTAAAAATGTCGGGAGGGGTATCAAGCGATGCGTTTTGACCTCGGTATCAATAATCTGAAAGCGGAAACTCGATTTTATATTTCTGTCAAGAGTTATTTGCAATTAATGTTGACAATTTTCAGTCATTTTCATTTGGTTGTTATAATCTCACACATTAGGTGTTACAAAATGTGCAAAAGTGTGTTCCGCGTACGATAGCTTAGCCAGTGTTGGATCGGCTAAGGGTTATTTTTTTGAAGCGTGGCCGCAGGAAGGTGTTTTGCACAAAAATGCCTTGGTAATAAATCGAACACTAGCTGGCAGATTTTACATGTATAAAAATGGTATGCTCACGACTAAGACTAAAACTAAGGGCCGATTTCCCCAGCTCGACTTAACTTAGTTTTAGTCTTAGTCGCGTTGGTGAAACCGGCCCTAAGTCTTTTAGGTAGTAGATCAACATTATAAGGGACATTTTACATAAAACAAATGCAAAACAGAAAAGTTAAAAAGGTACATACAATTTTACAAAATTCATTATACATTTATTAAGTTGCGGACTCTCAGATATGTTGGGTATTGACACAATATTACAACGAGTATAGTTTAACGCCATCGTGTATAGTACTCAAATTTTAAACTCTGTTTTGTAATACTTAATAACCATTAACTTTGTATATATTAATCGTAATAATAAACCTTAATATTTGTAAAATATAATTATCGGGTCCAAAACTTGACAGTGGCGACGAGGAGTTGAACGTATTCACGCAAAATAGGAAAAACTCGGGAAAAAAAAGCAGTTCATTTCCAGCGAAGCCCTAGCGCTCCAGCGAAATATTTACAAGAACAAAATTACATGCGCGAACAGTTAAATTGTACAACGTTGCTAATTTTCACTGCAAGATTGGCTCTGCAAATAAGCAAACGTTTGCCATTACACATACATATATGTATGCATATGCATTAACCGCGTAACTGTTGAGATTTTTTTTCTTCTGGAAATACGTTCTTGTTTTCTGTGTGCTGCGACATCACAAAACCGTTTGAAATATATATACACGTTAACAGTTGCATAAAATTGTCTTTTTCTTGTGGAAACTTTTTTCTTTTCACTGCGTAAAGCAAACACATTTTGAAACGTACGGCACAAATCATGGCTTTCGAGACGGTGGTTTCAAAAATTCTTGTCTAGCAGCAAGAGGCAGTTGCAAGGCAACAAGATAGCATCGATAAATTAACTAAAATCTTCGAAGCACACGCAAATTTTTCGGGGACATCACAACAATCAGTTCCAGCTGGTCAGCAAGAAACGTTTATGGATGTAATCGCAAAAAACATTCAAGAGTTTCGCTACGACCCAGACTCGAATCAAATATTCACGAGTTGGTACAGCCGCTATGAGGAAAATTTTAAAACCGATGCACAGTCGTTATCAGATGCTCAAAATACTAGTATAGAGTAAAGTCGGGTATTGTGGTATAGGCGGGGAATGTGGTACACCAGCTTTCCTTGGAAACTACAAATGAGAAAATAACGGGAGCTCTCTCAATAGCTCGGCGTTCACATAATATCAAAAACACGTGCTTTGACTTGTGTCCTACATGCGATGCTGTGAATTAGTTTTAATAAAAGTGCGTAGTGGTGCGTTTGACTTTTTTTTTGTGCTCAGACAAAACGATTTTTTACAGAAAAATCAAGAACTTTAACTTGCATTCATTAGTGGGAAAGATATAAGTGAGTATTGTTATAGTGAACTGTGTATGCAATATTTTGTATATATTTGTGTATAACTAATTATTGAAAAATAATGTGACAAAACTCGATGTCGGCTATTGTGGTATAGGTGCAGGCGGGTAAAGTGGTACAGTATACCATATTAAACTTCCGATCACAAACATGCCGAAAAAAGGTGAAATATGAAAATGGAGAGCAGAGGACATGAAAAAAGCTATACATGCAGTAAGGAAAGGAGATATGGGTATTCTTTTGGCTTCCAAAACATTCAATGTCCCCCATACTACACTGCAGCGCATGTCCAGAAGTGAGAAACCCATCGCCGAACTATTGGACACTAAACTGGGTCGGGCTCCAATTTTAACTGCAGCAATTGAGAAAGATTTAGTTAAATATTTGTTAGAGATAGAGTCGAGGTATTCTGGACTAACACGTGCAGATGTCCGGTCTTTGGGCTATCAAATTGCGAAAAAGAACAATATTCCAAATAAATTCTCTATCATAAAAGAGTGTGCTGGTAAAGAATGGCTTAAAGGCTTTTTGAAGCGTCACCAGGATGTTTTAACTTTTCTAAAGCCAACTGGTACAAGTGCCGACCGTGTGCGAGGTTTCTGTCGGGAAAATGTGGAAAAATTTTTTAAACTACTTGAAAATGAATACATAAAACATAACTTTCCACCAACTCGTATATGGAACGTGGACGAAACCGGATTTTCGGTAGTGCCTTCACAACAACCACAAATAATCGCCCGAAAAGGCAAAAACAAATTGGGACAATGACTTCAGCTGAACGAGGTTCACTTGTAACTGTCATCACTTGTATGAGTGCCGGAGGCGGCTTATTACCAAAGCCTATTTGAAAGTTCAAAATGGTCAAATTTCTATTAATGGCTTTAAGACCACAGGAATATATCCGTTCGATAAGAATATTTTCACCGATTTTCATTGCTAACAGTGATTCAGGTGTAACTCCGAACTAAAAAAAAATATGACTATGTTAACATAAAAATAAATAAATTATTTTCAGAGGCTCCAATTGAGAATACGAGTTCCATAGCAGTAGACACTCGAGTTGAGACCATGAACTTAAAAGAAACATCAGTCACAACACATTCAGAAATTGATCCTGACATTCGTAAGTATAAAACCACCGTGTATGGATATTTTAAGAACAGTATACAACTTTTTAAGAAGCAAGTACAAGCAGAGGCCATATTACGCCTTGGGAGATATCTCCACCACCTAAACCGAGAAGTAATCCAACTAATCGAAAAGGCAGAAAAACGAAGGCGATATTTTTAACAACATCTCCCTATAAAAATAATTTGCAACAAAGTATTGCTGCTATTAACAAAAAACGAAGGCCTCAGTTGGACCATCTGCTAAAAACTCTAATAAAAAAAGAATTCCTGCTAAACCATTTGCTGGTTCAAATTCAAGTGGTAGTGAAGAGGAGTTTTCAGACATGCCACCAACAAAAGAAACCTCATGCAACTATTGCGGAAAATCGTATGGAGATGATACTATTATAAGGCCATGGGTCTCCTGTCTACAATGCGAACAAATTTGGGCTCATGAAAAGTGGATTCCCAACAGAAGTGCTATTTTTCTGTGCTCTTCGTGTACATAAGTCTATGAAATTGTTGTATTAATTAACTCAATTAATTTTTAAGTTTTCCATATGAAGTGTTATTTTTCTTTGAGTGTCTTTTAAATAATTATCTTATATTAATAATAATTGAATTTGTTTGAAGTGTTGCAATCCATTTCTCTCCTAATTTTCCAGTTTTTGAAATAAAATAAAATTTTTCAATCTAATATACCTTTCTTATTATTTAAGGATGCGATGTGCGGGTATTGTGGTATACATATACCACATTATCTGACATGGTATACCACATTACCCGCCAATTTTTCCCAGAGCTTATTTATGACTTTTAAGATTTTTTTTTAAATATCTCGAATACTTCCAGTTGCAAGACTGTTGCGATATGTTTTTTGTGTGGGTAATACTTGTGGTATCTTACCAGCCTAATTTCGTTGAAATGGCATGCATATTGCAGAGGTTACAGGGGAAAACAAAATAGGTATACCACAATACCCGACTTTACTCTACTGTTACGAAAACTGAGTCTGCCCGTATACTAGCGTTATGCAGATTTTATATTGCCGATTAAACCTAAGGATCTCAATTTTAGTGACACAGTAAAGCAACTCGCAGATTATTCGACAGGCACGAATCACTTTTTAGCATGCGATACAAATGTTTGCAAAACACTATAGATGACAGCGAAGATTTTGTCACGTAATCAAGTCGCGTTAACAAATTATGCGAAAATTTTATACACGGACAAATAAGCAATGCCGAATTGAAAAGTTTGATTTTCGTAATTGGGTTACGATCATCCGCTAAAGCAGATATTCGCAGTAAGCTACTACCAATAATAGATTCGAATCCTAATATTTCTCTCGAGCAGCTTGTAAAAGAAGCCCAGCGTTTTCAAGAACTGAAGAAGGTGATTTTTGTTGGAACGATTTTCCGTCATCCCTTGTCAAGTTTGGTTTTGTGACAAACCGGTTTCGGCGTTCTGCCATTTTCAATGCTTCGTCGAAGCTAGGCATTGAAAATGGCAGAACGCCGAAACCGGTTTGTCACAAAACCAAACTTCGACGAAGCATTGAAAATGGCAGAACGCCGAAACCGGTTTGTCACAAAACCAAACTTGACAAGGGATGACGGAAAATCGTTCCAACAAAAATCAGCTTACTACCCTGTCGGAAGATCAACACAACAAAATAAATAACTGAAGAAGGATGTACAGCTTGTCGAAGGCAACAATTCGAGCACAGTAAACGCAATCGCATCGTACAAAAAGCAACACGTCGATCGCAGATCAAAGCAGTCATTTCAAACGAGCAACAAACTTCAACAGTCGAAATCCTGACGCCCATGCTGGCAGTGCGGATAATTATATTTTGTCAAAGATTGTACGTACGCAAAACACAAATGCAAGGATTGTGGCAACGCACAACCAAACAAGAATACTCAGCGCGGATCAAATCAACGCGCAAGCAATTCTCGTCCGAATACGCAAAAGAAAAATTATCGTGCTAAAGTTATAGCAGCCACAGCGAGCGTTCATTGCATACACAACCATATGCCGCAAAGAAAGTATATCACCGTAGAAATAATGTCGACTAAGCTTAAACTACAGTTTGATACGGCCGCTGATATCACAATTATATCGAAAGCAAATTGGGAAAAGCTTGGTAGCCCCAAATTACATCGATCCAGTCGCTTAGCATCGTGTGCACTGAAACAGCAAATTCCCATTTTAGGCGAATTCACATCAGCAGTACAACATAAACAAGCATCGCATAACAGAAGCATTTTCGTATGCAATCTTCATTATTTAAACGTATTTGGAATCGACTTGATGAACAAATCCGGGTATTGGGACAAGCCCATACAAGCAATCTGCAACACAGTGGCAGCACCATCAAATCACAACGCAAATTTAAAAATCAACAAAGATGAACTCTTCACAGAAATTAGCAAGCAGTTTCCAACGGTATTACATACATCCACAAGACATTGTACACAATTTAAGGTCAAATTGGAAGTCAAAGCTAACGCAACTCCAGTGTTCAGGCCGAAACGCCTAGTTCCGTATGCATCACTACCAGCAGTAGAACAAGAGTTAAATCGATTACAAGAAGCCGATATCATCACGCCAATCACGCACTCAGAAAGGGCAGCACCGATAGTAGTGGTACGTACGAGGTGTGTTCAAAAAGTATCGCGAATTTTGTGTTTTTTCAAAAATTATTTATTTATTCATGAATATCTATTTTGTCCCCTTCAAAGTAATCCCCATGAGATATTATACACTTGTGCCAACGGTTTTTCCAATCTTCGAAGCACTTCAAAAAATCATTTTTTTGTATCTTGTTCAGCTCCTCCTTCGATGCCGTCTTTATTTCGTCAAGAGAAGCGTAACGTCGTCCTTTCATGGGGCTCTTCAGTTTAGGGAACAAGAAAAAGTCACAGGGGGCCAGATCTGGGGAATACGGTGGCTGCGGCATCATTAGTGTGTTGTTTTTGGCCAAAAAGTCGCGCACAAGCAACGATGCGTGAGCAGGGGCGTTATCGTGGTGCAAAAGCCAATTTTTGTTCTTCCACAAATCCGGGCGTTTCTGGCGGATTGCTTTGCGCAAATTGCGCATAACTTGCAGGTAATATTCCTTATTGACCGTTCTTCCCTGTGGCAAGAACTCATGATGCACCACGCCCCTGCAATCGAAGAAAACTGTCAGCAAAACTTTCACATTCGACCGAACTTGGCGCGCTTTTTTCGGTCTTGGTTCGTGCGGCAGCTTCCATTGAGATGATTGAGCTTTGGTTTCCACGTCATACCCATAGACCCACGATTCGTCACCAGTTATGACCCTCTGGAGGAAATTTGGGTCGTCGCGGACAGAGTTTAACATCTCATTAGCAATGTTCATGCGATGCTGTTTTTGGTCACAATTGAGCAATTTTGGTACGAATTTCGCGTAAAAATCGAAGACGATCCAAAACACGTGCAAGCAAAGCAGCTGTCAACAATTAACTGAACATTCAAAATGCCCGAGCTTGTCGGCATAAGTGAGAGACATGAGTACCAACATAACGCCACAAAAAATTCGAAATTCGAATATACGTAATCAGCGAAAATTCAAAATTCGCGATACTTTTTGAACACACCTCGTAAAGCTAATAAACAAATTCGTATTTGTGCAAACTATTCCACAGGTTTAAATGACTGCATGGAGCCAAATTTGTATCCGTTACCACACGCCGATGAAATTTTTGGAAAAATGTCACAATGCAAAAATTTTAGCAAAATTGATCTTTCTGACGCATATCTACAGTTTGAAGTCGATGACGTATCAAAGAAGATGCTGACGATCAATACGCATAAAGGCCTATTTCAATTTAATCGTCTTCCACCGGGAGTAACTTCAGCACCTGGTGCTTTTCAAAAAGCAATCGAAACTGTTCTCGCCGGATTAGATGGAGTTATAGCATACTTAGACGACGTCATCATCGCAACGTCTACGCCACAGCAGAATTACAATTTAGTTATGCAAATCATGAAGCGGTTCCAAGAGCACAACCTTAGAATCAACTGGTCAAAATGCGAAATTTTTAAAACAACCATCAAATACCTTGGGCATGTCATAGACAGCAATGGAATTCATCCAGTTCCCGCAACAAATGTCTCGGAGCTACGTTCCTTCCTAGGAGCAGTAAACTATTAGGGGAAATTCATTCCTCGTATGAGGCAGCTGCGTCATCCATTAGACAAGTTACTTAAACTCGACGCTACATGGATTTGGAGTAACGATTGCGAACAAGCGTTCAATGAGTTCAAAACAATTCTTCAGTAAAATTTATTATTGACGCACTACGACCCCTCATTACCAATAGTCGTAGCAGCCGACGCATCCACAGTTGGAATTGGTGCGCAAATTTTTCATAAAATTCCGAATGGAGCAAACAAGGTGGTGTATCATATATCACGCACTCTCACACCTACCGAGCAACGGTATAGCCAGATTGAAAAAGACGCGTTAGCGTTAGTCTACGCTTGCACAAAGTTTCACAGAATGATCTATGGTCGTAAATTTACACTTTTGACAGACCACAAACCGCTTCTCGCTATTTTCGGCTCAAAGAAAGGTATTCCAACACACACAGCAAATCGTTTACAGAGATGGGCACTAGTTTTAATGAGCTATGATTTCAACATTCAGTATGTTAAAACAACAGATTTCGGAAATGTGGACGTACTTTCCCGCCTCATTGATGCGAAAAGGGAAGATGACGAAGAATTTGTGGTGGCGCAAGTATCAGTTGAAAATGAAGTCGAAACTATATTGCAAGAAAACATTAAACAAATTCCAGTAACTTTCAACATGATTCGAGCAGCAACCAGGGCTGACGCCACACTACAAAAAGTAAATGAATATGTACAGCAAGGCTGGCCTACATCAATAAAAAACCTGCCACTTGAGGTACAAATATTTTATAATAGGAAAGAGTCAATGAGCAGCATAAATGATTGTATCATGTATTTAGACAGACTCGTTATCCCTAAAAAACTTCAACAAACCGTTCTTAAGCAACTTCATAAAAGGCATCAAGGAATCAAACGTATGAAAGCTCTAGCACGTTCGTACGTTTATTGGCCAAAGATTGACGAACATATCGAAAAATTTGTAAAAAATTGTCAAAATTGAGCAAGTGTAGCAAAATCACCAACAAAATCAACACTAAGTTCGTGGCCAGTACCGGAAGCACCATTAGAGCGAGTACACGTCGACATCGGAGGGCCAATACGAGGAAAATATTACTTGGTCATAGTCGACGCATACTCTAAATGGCCTGAAGTCATTCAAACGATAACAAAAGAAATTCTTAATCATTTTCACCAATTTATAACTCGTTACGGACAACCAAAAACACTATTTTTAAAAAATTTTGTGAAGAGAGACGTATAAGCCAAATATTCAGCCCACCATATCATCCGCAATCAAATGGAGAAGCTGAACGTTTCGTGGAAATTACCAAGACAGCTTTAAGTAAATCCTACGATGAACACAATACAGATGATCATTACAATTTAATAACATTTTTATCGCAATACCGTGCAACACCAAATGAAAACGCACCAGATGGTAAATCACCCACAGAATGTTTTATTGGACGAAAGCTGTTCACACCTCTCGATCTACTAAAAAATGGTAAACCAATATCAGGAAACAAAAATATCGCTATGGAAAACGCGTATAACAAAAAACATGGCGCGCTACCCCGCACATTCAATAAAGGCGATAAGGTATTTGCAAAGACCTATCGTACCAACAAGCAATACTGGTCACTAGGTGAAGTAATAGAAAAAGTTGGGAAAGTTGTTTACAACATTTTACTCCTAACACCATGACGCAAAGAATTGATTCGTTCGCACATAAATCAATTACGTAAACGATTCACAGAAGCACAGCACCCAGAAGTTTGTGAAGACATTGAGCCAATACGCAATGTAACTTCACCCGAGCAACAACATGCCGCATCGCCACAGACGGAAAATGAGCAACATCCAGCGCTACGCAGATCTCATAGAATACGCAGACGACCGCAACGTTTTCTCTAACAGAGGGGGCTGTTGGGTATTGACACAATATTACAACTGTGGCAAAGCACAGCGAGTATAGTTTAACGCTAATAAACATAATTGGCGAGTTCGCCATTCCACCTATCTCCTCCATCGTGTATAGTACTCAAATTTTAAACTCTGTTTTGTAATACTTAATAACCATTAAATTTGTATATATTAATCGTAATAATAAACCTACATATTTGTAAAATATAATTATCGGATCCAAAACCTGACAAGATAGAATTATATAATATGAAGTAAGTTAGGAGCTGAGAAAAGATATTGCTACTAATTTGAAACATCTTGCTTTTTGAATAGCTTTTGTCTTGGAGGGAAGTGAGTTCCAAAGACGGATTGTACTGACAAAGAACATTCTCGAGAACGTTATGTATTTTCGTGAACCAATAGATTCAGAGTCCGAGTAGACTGGCACAAATTAAATTTTTTATATTAATAAGGAAGATTTTGAGAGTGTAATAGCTTATGCAAAAAGCAGAGATTTCTAATCTGTTAAAAATTATAAATAACGCTTCCGAGAATTTGAGTAGCATATGGCGAGATATGATCGAATTTTCTTTTAGAAAAAACAAACCGAGCAGCATAGTAAATAGGCAGTTCGGTACAAATTTCGAAGGGTGTTATAAATTTTACCGATTACAAGATTAATATGGTCGACACAAGTTAACTTAGAGTTGATTCTGAAACCTAGATTGGTGACCACATCGTGAAGAAAAATATTCTATCCCCATTGAGTCATATGTTACGTTCGATATTGCTATGGCCTTTGACTTTGTTGCATTAAGAGATAATTTAGCGCATTAGACCTTCATTCAGCCTAGCAAATAAGGCTTCGGTAAGCCCGATCGGTCGGGACAAGTATATTTGAGCATCGTCTGCATAAAGATGTATCGACAAAGTATGTGACAACAACTAACAATGTCATTAATAAAAAGCGTAAATAATATTGGACCTAAAATATATCTTTGCGAGATGTTATGCGCTTCAAGTTTGATACCTTATCTCCACATTGAACTTGCTGAGATCTGTCGGAGAGATAGTTTTGTATTAACTTCATGGCATAAGAGCTGAAGTTGTAACATATTTCGAGCTTGTGGAGAAGTATCCACCATGTCAAAAGCTCTTGAGAAATCTAAAAGTACAATTACTGTGAATTCATTACTGTCATAGGCCAGACGTATATCTTCAAGAACCTTTAGCATGTTAGTAGCACAACTATGCCCCCTTCTAAATCCCGACTGAATCCCTGTTAACAAGTTGTTATTATATATATAATTTGTTATCTGCTTTGCTAATAGCTTCTCAAACACCTTGGATAATGCAGGCAATAGGCTTATTGTATAGTATCTAAACTCTGCAAGAACTAGGAGACCTCGTTTTAGGATCGGGGATGACATTAGCAATTTTCCAAAAACCACCGGACATAATTGAAAAACCAAATATATGTGTTAGCGGAGAGGTAACAAAAGGAAGAATGAGTTTAATAAATCCTAAACTAATGCCATCGATTCCTACAGCATTAGACTTAACGTGAAATATAGCATCCAGAACATCAGCTCTGTTACCACTGAGAAATCAAAACTATTAAACTATCGGTCCACTATCAATGCTAGTTACATCTATCCTTTCATAATCCATGTCATGATCATCAATATCATTTATACGATTTTCGTTTTTATTACCACTTAAAAATATGTGTTCATCACATTGGGGTCAAAGTTGTATTGGGTATTATCGTTTTCAGATACTCCAAGATATATCTTATAACCCACATACTCGTACAACATGATAAACGGGGTTACGGCTATGTATCTTTAAATTAACAGAGTAAAATTTTGCAGAGTTTGTACTTGCTGTAAGTAAGGATCGGACACTTAAAACCGTGATGCGTACTCATGAAAGGTATAAAGCCTTCGGCAAAACTGAGGACAGCGCTTTCCTTACTTGTTTCATGTGAGATTATGCCAGTTGGGACTATGTCTTGTCAGTTTTACTGCCAAGGTCAGTTGCTATTTCAAATGGGCGAAATTGGACTATAACCACACCCCTTTTTCGATATCAAAAATTTAATGGTTAGTATCAGAGGTATGAAAGTTTCTGCAATTATTATTGAGAGCTAGACACAAACAACGAAAGTTTGGTCTGCAAATGTTTACAAAGATCCTTTGGTAATGTCTCGACAGTCTGACAGGGACCAGTAGTGGAATTCACTAACTTCTATAACGACATTCGCAATCGATATTTTTTCGTAACGATATTTATAACGATTCACTAACCATATTTTATCGATATTCGTTTATTCGCGATCAGCTGTGTCGTTAAGTAAACAACGCACAATTTGGGGTTGTTGTCTGTGTCGTTAAAGAAACAACACATAATTTTAAGTTTTTAGCGAAAATTAAAATAATATTACTATTATATCAATATTATTATCAAAAAAAATGCATTTGAGTACTTAGCGTACGTTTTATCGCGGGATGAGAAATCTCAACCCCGAATCGATATAGCTAAGTTAGTGAATAGCACAGTCGTTAATGCAGGATACAAAATCGTTAATTAAAATCTCGAAAAATCGCATCGTTATAAGTTAGTGAATTCCACCACAGGTCTCTCAAAAGTTTACGACGACTTTGTAATGTAGGCAGCTGTAGAAGTTTTAGCCGGTTGCAGTGGGAAGAAGATTCCTCGTTTGATCTAATGGTAAGTACCTCAAGGCAAAAAGTAGAAATTGTGGCAGCATGGTAAGTTTTCGGATCTTGAGTTGGGTTTTAATTCACGGAATTCAATTTCGGCTGCTTTCGTACAAGCTCTAACCGCATTAGACTTTTTTGACAAAAAATGCAAGCTGTTCGTTTAATATGGTTGAGCTGTTACGATATTTTGCTGTTGAGATTCCTAGCTGGCTGCGACACTGTAATATAGGAATCTTGATGAGAATGAATTTCAACCCTCCAGTTATAAAATAAGGAGAGATGTGGAATTTGCGGAAAACACGTGCTTTTTTAAATCATCCTTGATCCAAAAGAAATATGCTTTTTATAGACACAAGTGCACACATCTATATACATTTATATCCATTTATGTACGCATGTATGGATGTGTATAGGTACAAATTCAAAGGTGAAATTCTATTATTCATTTGTATCCTGGACGTAGTAGTTATTTTTAACCTTTTGGCACATTTAAAAGGAAATTGTTCTTTTTCTATATGTTCGTATGTAGGTATGTATGTTTTTATGTACATATGCATGGTGGTATGTGTTTACCGAAATTTTTTTGGTGTGAAGCTAGTGGGGTGGAGGCTGTATGTATGTAGTTTAAGGGTGTGTTGGTCGAGAAAAGTTGAAGCTTTTCAAAAATCTATAATACCTACACACACGTAGATACATGTCTGATAGCATTCCATAGACATATACGAGTATATAAATTAAAAGCTGAGTGCTAGGACTATTGCCATCGTGTCGTCATTGCAGCTGTCGCTCACGGTCGTGCAGCTGCTCCCCGAAGCTTATACCGGCATTGGGAGCGCATGCTTCTAAACTTTGCAAGCGAAAATATCTACTGTGTATATACATACATATTTACATTTGGTACATACCTTATAGTTCTTGCCTTTTAATTGTGCCGATTCAGTTTACAACGGAAAGTTTTAAAAGACAGTCGTGATCCGCGAGTGATTGTTGGTAACAAGTATCTGAAGTGAAACAGCTTTCCTTAACTTGAAATACATAAATATTGTAAAAGAAAGAGAACCCTTTAGAAGTACAATATAAATATTAAAGAAATCGCTAAAATTTCAGTTAAATCGTTTAAAATAGGTACATAAATATGTTTATAAGTGTCTTTTTGTATGGATATGCCACTCCCACAAAAGAAATCTAAGAGCTCAAATTAAAAAAGAAAATGCAAATATATCTGCATAAATACATACATATGTGCATATGTGGCGAATGAGTAAATATATACATTTTTTATTCAAATATTTACATACATCCGTACGTAATCAAATTGCTGTGAAAACTTAAGGATGCAAAGTTTCGGTGCTTAAGTACAAACATAGATTCATATGTATGTACGTGAATACTTCTAGATATGTACACAGTATATATAAACTTACATATAAATCTCCAAAATCTTGTATAATTTTGAGACTTTGTTATGTCAGAATTTGAATATACATACATAGGTTCCCAGTGGGTAAAATGAGAAACGAATTATATTGATTATTACTTAACTTTTTTCACGTATAAGATGTGTTATAAGAAAAAAAGCAAGCTAAGGAGTAATGTCGCAGTAGTTCTATCTACACTTCAAACAGCAATTTCTCGTGCCCTTGCTACCTGTCCATTCGCAAACCCTAAATATTTATAAAAAGGATATTTTTGATTTGTATGGAATTATGTGAGAATTCTCAGGATACATAGTCTGCAATGTGTGGTAACCGCTTATGAGAATTCTTAAGGCTAGTGACATACGTAAACAAGCACAGTGTAGCTATATTTTGTTGTGCAGCACAACTTTTATTCTACGGTTGTGTTTTATGTCTTGTGACAAAATGAAATATATAAACAAAAATTTAATGAAAAAGTGTTCATTATTTTATTAAATGGACAATGCCTAATAAGTATATAAACTTACGTACGATTTCACCACCTTAGACCACCGAGCGGTTTACATAGATGGTATAGCATCTGCGCGCGGGTTTTGCTTTTGACAGGGACACGACGGATAACTGTGTATATCTATAGGTACGGGCCGGAGATGGGATTTCGTGCACGAAAAATGCAAAATAATATAACCCTTAAATTACATTATTAATTTTTAATTTAAAAGCTGCATCAGACAATCGCTTCAACAAGACCAACATTTATTGCGATAATTTTACATATGAAAGAAATAACCCTGACAACGAGACTGTTAAACTAAAAAAAATTAAAATTTGGGCAAGCTTTTGGCGGCCGCCGTGGTATGGCGGTAGTGTTGCTGCCCTACCACACCCAAGGTCCAAGGTTCGAGCCCTGGTACAGGTAACATAAAAAGTGGTTTGAAAAAGTTGTTTCAAAACGGGCTCGCCCCTCGGCAGTGGTTTGGCAAACTCTACTAGCGTATTTCTGCCATGGAAGGCTTTTCAGCAAAAATTCATCTGCTTTGCATATGCCGTTCGGAATCGGCAAAAAACTGTAGGCCCGCAAATTATAAGCAGCACACCCCTAATTGGTAGAGAAGCTCGGCCTTTATCTCCCTAGAAGGTATATATTGCGCAAATTATTTAATTTTATTTTTTTGTTTTTGTATAAAAATATGTAAGTATATACATTATGCATTCATACAGGTTCTTTTATGCATAGTTTTTTTTACAAAGCTGCGCTTCCAATTTTGTTGAAGAACTGAATTCTAAAATGTATCTTGCATTTGTATATACTTAGAAAACTTGATTGAATACAGTATAAAGTAATTCACTAAGAGTAAAGTGAATATAAGACTTTTTTTAATTTTTCCATTATAATATTTTTTTTTTGCTTATTATTTTTTTATTCATCTACATATATTTGTACTTATGCATATACATACGTAATTGTGGATTCATATTAAAAGATGTGTATTTGTCAGAGGTTATACAATTAGAACACCATAAAATGTAAATGCATAATTTAAAAACTTATTTATTTTTGTCGAAAAATTAGTTTTTCGTCTGCGAACATTGAAAATTAAAAATACGAAAATCCAATATAAACAGAAAAAATCTATTTTTTAGTTATGAACAAATTGCTTAGAGTGCATATAATAAACAAAAACGCCCAACGCATTCTTACGTAGGCATACCCATGTTAGTGTATATGTACATAAATTATCTACGAGTATTAACGTACATGAATTTAATGACAGGTACATTTTCTGTTTTCGCTAAAATTCTTTAATGCATTTTTTCTATTTTCGAAAACAACATGTACATACACCGAAATCGACACCCCCACCCCCTGCCCGCTTTGAATTCGTAATTGACGAATCCGGAAAAATTGTTAAAGAATTTCGACAAGTTCAAGCACAACGAGCACCGGCAATGGACACGCTCAATGTGCAATAAGCTAAACAGTTTTCGATTAAACGAATATTTGTACATACAAATGTATATCCATATATAGGTTTTTATAAATATATGCACATACATACATAGTATATTAGGGTGGTTTTTTGAATTTTATTGAATCTATTTCAACCCGAGATAATAGTCGTCTTAAAAACGACATTTACCCGTCGATTCTGAGCGTAACCGTAATTTTGCAACTGGAAGATTATCTAAGCGAAACTCCTTACTGTCGGTAGTGCATGCATAATACCGCAATTATGGCGCACATAGAAACGCTGCCTAAACCCAAAAATTCGTAATCTTATAAATAAAAATGATTGTGTGCGTGTGTGTCTTTTCTAGGCGTCCAAAATACTCAACCGATCTTTATGAAATTACACAGTATATTCTTGGGTTCACTGGTTACAGCATAGGCTTTATATAGCTTCACTAATGTCGACAGTTTATTACCGATTTCTATGAAACTTTTACAAAAGGTTTAGGATTTTGCTGGATACGACAAAGGCTATATATAGTTATGGGAAAAGTGTGCAGTTCCACGCCATCAGGATATATAAAATTTTAATCACTCATAACTCTAAATGTGTTCGATTTCAAAGTAATGATAGTTGGATCTATCCTTTAGTCAATATTTACATAGTTTTTAAAAAGTGTGGTGCACGCTCACATATTTTGTGTTTTGTTTGTGTTTCATTAATGTCCACAGTTTATTACCAATGCTTATGAAACTTTCACGTAAGGTTCAGGAGCTCGCTGGGTGCGACACAGGCTACATATAGTTTTTGGAAAATCGCCCAGGTTATATACAGCTGCAATTCGGCATAGCTGGGAATTTATTTGGTTCAAGTTAATGATATTTTATCTACATACTTATATGTTTTCTATGTATAAAAGAAAACCTTGGAAAAAGTGAGCGGTACCAAAACCAAAAAAAGTTGAATCGCTACATCTTCAAAACTATGTACATATCAGGGGAGTAGGAATAGAAAATTTGAGAAGTAGAGGTGGTGTTAGAGGGAAATGAAGAAGGTAAAAAAACTAACGGGATATGGGGGTGGAAAAAGAAAATAAGTATAAAGAAAAATTAAGATATAGCAATAAATGACGAGAAAGCGCCAAGTGGGTAGCGAAGGCAGTAATTTGCTCAATGTAGGCAAGTCAAATTTTAGGCAGGACAACGTCGGCCGGGTCTGCTAGTACAGAATAATATGCAAACACGACCGAAACTTCGTATAAAAAGTGCTTATATTTTGTATTATATCTTGTTAACTAGAATGTCTACGAAATTTGTGTCATTTTCTGTCCACAAAAATGTTTAGAAAACTAAAATTTTTCTTGTTTACGTGACGTTACCACCTATTTTGATGGTAATGAAATTGGACTGCAACTTAAGCAAGAGTGCAAAAGTTGCAAAATTATTTATTTTCCAGTAAAAAGAATGTTGTTAACACACTAGAATTTAAGGGTTAGAAAGTTTATATAACTTACTCCTGTAATGCATATGAACATACATACATACAACATATAGAAATATAAAAAGTTTTTTTTTATTTGCTAGAAAGGCTCATATAAATTAAAAATATTGAAAAATATTGCACTTCACCCAAAAAATTACACATATTTAGTTTCCTTCCCTACTACATATCGCACCTAAAATCAAACTTCGTCACAGTTAAAAATCAGAGCTACTGACTTGACAGTCCGTTTTGAAGTGAAGATAATAGGCATAAAGAATAAAGTTGTATGTATATTTTTGCTAAGCGACTTGTGCAAAGAAAGCTACCTAACCTTTTTATACCTTTCATGAACATGAAATGGTATTATAACTTTGGTCCGATGTTTGTAAATATGAGAAGAAGAGATAGACCCAGCAATAAGTATACCGAAATGATTAGGGCGATGAGCTGAGTTGATGTAGCCATGCCCGTCTGTCCGTCTGTCTGTTTGAACGCAAACTAGTCTCTCAGTTTTAGAGATATCTCGATGAAATTTTGTAAGAGGCAGCCATTTTGTAAAGCATTAATCATTTGTCGGAACCAGAATGATCGGACCAATACAACGCATAGCTCCCATACAATCGATTGTTCCCATAAACGGGTTTTGGCCTCTAACTGTTGGAATTAAGCGTAAAATTCTGCAGTTTTAAACATATTATATATGTAATCTGTATAGTGAAATCACCCAGGTCGAACCAACATAACATATATCTCCCATATAATCGATAGTTTCGATAAATGGTCCTACTAGACGGGCCTAACCACACTCACTAATACATGCAAGCAAAAATTTAAAATTACTAACACACACAAAGCCTTCTGCCAAGTTTTTATTTTTCTTTGTGTATTTCCTTCTTTCATATTGTGAGCTAAAAGTAAGTGCGTCGTTAAAAAATATATAAGATATTTAACAAGGAGTTTTGCAGGTAAATTGCTACTAATATGCCCACATAAAGGAAGTATATAGTGCTATTTATTGTTATTCAACAAGTCAAGTCCTAGTTTAAATATTGATACACCCAAAATTTTATATTTTCAGATGGACGAGCAAAGGAATTTTCAATTTGAAGCAAATGGAGTAAAATTATATTTTGAAAATGTTCTCTCTCTCTATGGCGCGATATACAACAGGTATATCATCATAAACCTCCTAAGAGATTTTTGCGCCAAGCTTCTCTTCCAATTTGTGGTGTGCCGATTTGAATTTTCCCTACAAATTGGTGGGACCTACAGTTTTTTGCCGACTCCGAACGGCATCTACAAAGGAGACGAATTTTTGCTGAGAAGCCTGTCATGGCAGAAATACACTCGGAGAGTTTGCCAAACCACTGCCGAGGGGCGACCCCGTTTTTGAAAAACTTTTTTCAAATCACTTTTGATGTTTACCTGTACCAGGGCTCGAACCATGGACCTTCGGTGTGGTAGGCCGGCAACACTACTATATCTTATTGACTGTTGTGAACGTGAAAATTATGTAATTTTAAATTATATTAAACATTAAAAACCAATCTAATAATAAAACCAATTGTTTTTTCATTGTTAGCACTAGGCCTGGCGCATGTTTGCCGTACTCATAACCATTAACGGTGGAGTACGTTTAGATTATACCTGACTGTTAGCGCTAACCTAACTTTTCATTATGGATGATGAGAATGAAGAGAGTAGATATATGTGGTTTTACATGCGCTAGAAAGGGATGCCGTATATTGTACGTGTGCACACGGCCAGCAAGCACATGGTTAGAATTGGCACACTGCTCTTCAGAAACTAAGTAAGAAAAAGAAGCGAAAATAACGCAAAACGCAAGTCAGGCCGAGAGGTTATCTGACGTACCATATAACTGGTACCTGTCTAGTATGGGGTTTTGGGCTATACATTTTGCAATTAAAAGCTAGGAAAATAAAATTTTGCAGGTTTGGTACATATTATATTGTAATGTGTGCAGTGAAAATCACCCAGATCGGACCAACATAACACATAGCTCCCATACAATCGATTTTTCCGTTAAATGGGGTTTGGGATATGTATCTTTAAATAACCAGTTTTGCAGAGTTTGTACTAATTGTGAGCAAGGATCGGACACTTAAAACCATGGTGCGTAATCATGAGAGGTATAAAGTCTTCGGCACAGTCGAAGACAGCCCTTTCCTTACTTGTTTTTTTAATTTAGGGTGCCATATGTACTAACAAAAATTTCAAAGTCTTATGCTTCCTATACGCAAAATAAACGTGAAGCATATTTTTTAAAAGAAATAAATACTGAGTTTACAAAACGCAGATTTTTTGATTACAAAAAATATATAATCGAAATGGCCTGTTGATTATCTATATATATAAAAGAAAGTGACGTTAGCTCCCACGCTCATAATTCAAGGACGCCTGCACCAATTTGGATGATTGACACTAACTTAGATTGTTCTCTGACCAGAATAGGAGAATACCCAATGAAATTTCCGAAAACTTCATGAAAAAAAATTTTTTTCCCAAACATTTTGTATGTTAACCCATAAAAAATGTTTAAAGAAAGTTTTTCATAAATATTTTTCTGTACCTTTATTTACACGATATTTTTAATTTTTAAACTATTGCAATAAAAGATTTGTTGTTTCAATCATACAAAATAGACAATTGTAAGTAGTTGTGGGAGTATGCATCTACGGCCTTTGTTTTTTCGTAGGCATTATAATGTACAAACTTTTGTGAAAAGAATTTGAAACATGTTATGTTGAAAAGAAAGTTGACAAGCACTTATTTCCAGGATTTTTTGTAAACATTTGCATTTCACGTTTAAAATCAAATGACTTATAAAAATTCGATCTTGAAGTTTATAAAAAGTATACTATAAACATATTAAAAACTAAAAGCTTACATATCGCTTATCATACCAAGTTTACTTGAAGTTATTCCAAAAGACATAAGAAAATACATGAAAATTTGTATGTATGAAAATGTTACGCCGTTTATGTTATACATAAACGAAAAGTCCCAAGCAAAGGGGTAAAACAAAAGGAAGGAACTGAACTGCACAAATAAAATCTAAATATTTTTATTATTATTTTATGTTTTCATCCCGGTTTAATTTTTAAAACAGCTTTCTTCGTTTTCATTATAACTCACTGGCTACACTCTTAACGTAGTCTTTATTCATCGACATTGACGATTCATGAGCAGAAAGAGCCAAATCAAAGATTAGGCCACTTATTAATTTGAAAGCCCCGGCTAATTAAATAAATTCGGAACAAAACCAACCGGTATACACACCAACAACACATGTAAATGAAAACGGTAGAACAAGTAAGAATATATTTTTTTTTGCGTGTAAAATTGAGACCAGTACCAATTTTACAGGATGAAGTTCAGCGGAGTGTTAGAACTTAATAATTACCCAGTTTACCTATATTTTATATAGTAGAAAATCTCAGAAGGTCTTAGTATTAATGGCTCAAACTGGTAATTGTTTCCTTTAGGAGACAACTGCTAAAACACGTCCGAAATTATCGGGAAAGGTATCAAAAGAGGCGTTTTGACCTCGGTAACAATAATCCCGGAGCGGATTTTCGAGTTTTTGTTTCAGTGAAGAGATGTTTGCCATCAAAGTTGAAAATGTTCTGTCATTTTCATGTGGTTGTTGTAATCACAGATTAGGGTGTACCGAAAAGTGCAAAAAGTGTGTTCTGCGCAGAAATACTGTAGACCGCGTAGCCGGTATTGGACCGGCTAAGGGTTATTTTTTTGAAGCGCGGCCGAAGGCCGCCTACGCACATAAGTGTTCTGCACATAAATACCTTGGATCAAGCCCCCTATTTGGGATCGGACCTGGGTCATTTTTGGGTTTTTTGCGAATAACTTTTCACTGAAACAAAAAATTGAAAATCCGCTTTCGGATTGTTGATACAGAAGTCAAAACGCGTTGTTTTGATCCCGATATTTTTGGACGTGTTTTAGCAGTTGTCTCCTAAAGGAAACAATTACCCTCAAACTATCAAGATGGGACATGTGGACTGAAGAAATCCAAAAATCAAATAAAACATCACCCTAATGTATATATGAACATAAATGACGTATTGTACACATAACTATTCGAGTGTATGTCCCTTCCTTTTGTTTTATTTACGTATTCTATGGGATGATGAGGTGGCATGGCTAGGTTTTGTGTTTGGTTCAAACTAGTAGATTAGGTATATACGTATACAGTTGAGGATGGCAATGGCACCGTGAACGAGTATGCACGTTTTTAAAAGCACAATCTGTTTTTTGAGTGTGTGTGATACAAATAGTTAATATATGAGTAGGTGAGAGGCTAGCTTACTACCCCGTGGATGGTGAAGGGTAGATTGTGACGTGACGCCAAAAGGACTGTGCCATTGTATACATATGTATGTATATATGCATACATACGTACGAGATATTTCGTAGTGACACCACAAACGCTCACATCTTTAAATCGCAAAAATCAATTTCGCTTTTATATAACTGTAAAGCTCAACACTGAACTACATAAACAACATTTCTGAGAGTTCCGAATTTGAATGATTTTAATATTAATAAATAATAATCGACTAATACTTCATATACAAACCTATGTATTTGGTACAAATATTATGCCCTATGAGCTATGCCGAATTTCGTAGTTTTCAATAGTTGGGCGACAAGTGAATATACTTAATAAGTGGAACATTTTGTTCGGGTTCGATACACAACAGAGGGTGAACTTATAAATCCGTTGCAGGTAATTAATATAAATATATGTACACACAGTGGCTCACAAAAGTATTTTGCATGACACCCTAAGTACACAAGTTTCGTGTTTCTTATGTACAATAGACTTATTAGAATCAAGGTTTATTCCCATCACTATACATATTTTCTAGGTCAATCGTGACTGCTGAATTTCGCTATGAAGCTATGAACACCCAACACCTCCACAAACTCCTGACAAAAATCCTATAGAATATCTCTGGGCCTGTTGTTGTTGTTGTTGTTAACAGTGCTTCGCCCTGCCCAATGGGCTCGATCACTCTAAATTGTCATCAGGCTCTTCTAACGGAAGTCCGAGGAAATGCGCAGTTTCCACAGGGTTGGACCAGAGTGATGTGGGTGTTAGAAGAGTGGGTTCAACTGAACAGGAAAAGAGATGTATGGTATCATGAGGGGTCATACCACATGCAGGGCATGTATTTGGTATGTTGGGGTTCAGTCTGCATAAGTAAGAGTTTAACCTATTACAATATTCAGAGCGAAGTTGTGCTAGTATGACTCTAGTCTCCCTCGGAAGTACACGCTCCTCTCCAGCCAATTCAGGTGGTTGAGTATTAATAACGGGATTCACCGGCCGAGATCTGAGGGATCTGTCTACCGACTCTGTGTGGAGGTCATTTAGAGCCCGTCTATGGTTCCGCAGATCAAACGGCAAAGAGATATGATGCCGGATCTCATCGTAATGCTTACGGAGATGTCTCCTTATGTCTCTGGGGGGCGGTGCTACATCCAAAAGATGTCGGTTTGGATGACTAGGTTTGTGACAGCTCAGAAGGAACTGTCTACTCAAGAGTTCCGCGTGCTCTTGAACATTGAGCAATTTCGCCTCTTGATGGAGGTGAGACTCAGATGACATAAGCAGGCATCCCGTAGCGGTTCTGATGGCGGTGTTTTGGCAGACTTGCAATTTCCTCCAATTGGTGTCAGAAAGGTTGGGCGACCATATAGGCGCAGATCTCTGTAACCCTGTCCAATCTCTGGGCCTGTCTTAAAGTTCAGTTACGCAAGCACAAACTTTCGTCCGAATATTACCTCAAAGCAGATTTGCTAGAGGAATAGAAAAAAATGTTTGCAGGATTTTATCAGGTTTAATAAATTAAGACTTTTTATAAACTAAATAAGCAAAAAAAAATAAAAAATTATCAAAGGTGGGCGAATGCAAAATACTTTGGCGAGGCACTGTATGTATGTTTGTGTCTACACTTGCGGTCACATAATCCCCACAAGCATTTCTGTAAATGTTTTTCAAAATAACTTATTGTAGCATGTTTATAATAAGGGATATTCAAGTTTTGTCCAACTCAAAATATTTGAAATTCTTTTCATAAAAGTTTTAGCCACTACCTTAGTTTGCTATCAATTCACAGAATTCAATCTATGAAAAAGAATATATTTCATTGCAATGGCTAAAAGAAAAAAAATATCGTCTAAATAAAGTTTTAGAAAAATATTTATAAAACAAGTATGGAGTTTGCTGTCTTCGGCTGTGCCGAATGCTTTATACCTTCCATTAATGAGCATCATGGTTTCTAGTGTCTGATCCTTATTTACATTAAGTACAAACCATAGTATATGTCTACTAGTAGCGCAACTTACTCCGAATCTGCACAAACACACAAACCACACAGGGTGCGTTGTATGAAATAATAAAGCAATCAAATTTAAATACTGCAATATTGAACGTGAAGACTTAAAACACCCAAATTATTGAATATAAAGCAGTTAAAACACCTTATCAGTTCCTGAAGAATGTAAATTTCAGTTTAAATTGAAGTTTTTAGTTGTAGTTTTTACTTTAAAACAACTTTGACCGCGATTTCCTTCATTCCACTCTCTCGGAGTACCTTCATCCACTACCTTGCACTCCGATTCGCAAAAGAAGATGCCAAACTAGTAGGGGTAAACAATGGTACAAATTGTGCAAAATTTGACGGTATTAACCTGGGCCTGAATCGTCACAGTCGTGAAGGAGCAACTCTGCACGTAAAAATGTCAATATCGGATTATGACAGCCGTGAGCGTACAAATTTATCGAAAATCGGGAAGATAACAAACGGGAACGAGTAGATGAACGTACTCGTTCGTTCGAATTGTCACTCGGTCACAAATTGTCAATCGAAGCAGCAACAAGCCGCAGGTATTAAAAATTGTAAGCAAATTAAAATTATATTTGTACAGGGTAACTGCACTACTTTCCGGACGACGCTAGTGTTCGGACACCATGTCAATGTTTTTGGATTAGTAGGCAAATCACTAACAAATAGTCCCAATTAATAACACTAATGGAGATGTACATGTTTTGTGAGTGTACGTGGAAAATTTAAGTTGAATTAAAAGCATAGTTTAAAAGTTACACGTAATTTTAGTGTCAGAAGTATGAGCATACGGCAAATTGCAGGTTTTTGTAGGAAAAAAATAGTGGGAGCGTTTTAGAAATTAAGTGCTTAAACAAGTATTTTTTAACATATTACAATAAAAATTAATAATATCTGTTTAAAATATAATAAACTTTCATTTTCAGAACCAAAATTTGCGATGATTCTCAGTTTCCGGATACTAAAAAGAAGGCGAAAATTACGAGTTATCATTTTAATGCTATTAAAACGTTTCACGTTTTTTCAAGTACAAATATTGTTGTCCGGATAATTAGAAAATAAGTTTCAATGTCCGGACAGTTAGCATTTTGTACAAACTGTTCAAGAATTTCTCGCATAAATTATAAAACATAATGTTACAGTCTTCCTGTTTTAAAGACAAGAGCAATGTAGTTAACCCATCCGACTTGCACATGGCCTCGGAGACTTTGCCATCCCATGTTACTTCCAAGCCGTTTTTGCTTTGTCGATCGTTTGCAACTCTCGACTGATTTTGAATACTTCCCATCAGTTGGGGTATGGTATACTTTTCTAGAGACTTGCCCGCCCAGGTCAACATATCATGCCTTTCGCTTCCATCTATAAATGTACGTACCCCGCTTGAAAATTCTTTTAGCGCCTGCTTGCACTTTAAGACACTTTTAGTTGCTGTAATTTGCCAGCTTGTAGGATCTGTTTAACTTCGGATAAGCACAGTATAAAGCAGATGTAGCAGATTTTGTAGGTTCAACCCCCATTTCGTGGCACCGTGTCGGCCCCGTTTTTGATGGCGCTGGTGCAGGCTACGGCCACGAGGAATGTGGCCTAGTTTCAGTTGTTAACACTATGCTTTTGCCCACCCATTATACCGACAAAAAAAATATCCTCGACATTTGATACATGGTTCCTATGTAGAATTTTCTGCTGCTTCCAAATATGTAATCAGATAGTTTAAAAGTAGATCAGTTTTCGAGATATTTTGAAATTTCAGTTTTTGAAGAAAAAAAAGTAGGATTACTAATCTGACAATAGTTCCGCCATTACCGTGTCAAAATACGAAATATAAAATAACCTCCTGGTCGATAGCCTATTAATAAGCATTTTGGCACTTTTCAGATTATAATCAGTAAAAAAATTACAATGTCATAAGAGATGGAGTGGACAAACCTATTTTTATTTTTTCATTGAACTTCCAGATGTTGGAAATTTTGGACCACTAAATATTTTTCACTGTTTTTAAGAATAAATTGGCAAGCTTTTCTTATACTATCAATATTTTGTTCGACACTTAAAGGGATAAGCGTTTTTTTTCAAAAACATAGGTTTGTTTACAAAATCTGTTATAACATTGTCATTTTACTACTGAATATAATCCGGAAAATGCCAAAATGTTTACTAAGAAATAGGCTATTGACTCACATTGTAAACCCAGGACGTTATTTTATATTTCGTTAAAAAAAATTACAAAAAAAAAAGAATGCCGAAAAAAAATTTGTTCGCCATAACTTCGTCACTTTAACGTAGATTTTAATTATTTTTGCTTTGGTGCAAATGGTATTTCATCCTCTCAAAATGACAGATTAGTAATCTAAAACTAAACTAAGACTATGTAGAACCGCCTTTTGCGATCAGCCCAACGTTGGATGTTCAGTCATGAAAATTTTGAAGTTCCCGGACGTTCATATAGCTAGTTGTTTGCAAAAATCTACCAATTATGACAAATAAAAAATTGTAAGTTTAGCTGATCCCCTAAACCACCGATCGAACATTTGGTTTATGACTAGTTTCCAAATCAGAGAAAAGTCCATCAAGAGAGATGTGAATATGATTCGGACATTTTTATTGTAGTCAAAGGCCTTTGCAATTTTTAAAAAATGCTTTACAAAAATATAGTGTGTATACAAATTTCGGGTGTCCGGAAACTAAAACCAAATCGTCCGGAAACTAAATTTCACTGTTCGGAAACTAGAGCAAATCGAACTTCTTTGAATTTTTAATTTAATAATATTAACAACATTATATTTTTATGCCTAGTAGTGCTACGCACACAAGGTATATTAACTTTAGTCGCCTAACGGCAGTACGTAACGGCATAAACGGATCGAGATAGATATTGACTTATATATATCAAAATGTTCAGGACGAAGAGAGAAACTGATTAAGCCATGTCCGTCCGTCCGCCTGTGAAAACGATAACTTGACTAAGTTTTGAGATATCTTAATGAAATTTGGTATGCGGGTTCCTTGGCACTCATCTCCAAGCACTATTTAAAATGGGCGAAATCGGCCCACCTTTTATATATAGAATATTTTCGAAAACACAAAAAAGTGATTGCTCAGTACATAATACACCTATAAGGATAAAATTTGGCGAATACATTGAGATTGAGGCATAAAATAACATTTTCAAGAAATTCTTGAAAATGGGTGTGTCACCGCCCACTTTTGATTAAGTCAAATTTAGAAATAATATGATTCATAAATCAAAAACCGTTCAAGATATCGAAACGAAATTCAGCACGCAGGTTTCCAGGTATGCAAGAAATGTTCCAGTAAAAAATGGGGGGGATCGGTTAAGGTCTATACCCACTTTTATATGAAAGATTTTGAAGAGGATCGTAGATATATTAAATAAATTTGCGTAGAATAGCTTTACATCATTCATATTTCACTTTTCAAGTTTCCGCAAACAGAGAAATCCAAAAACTTAAAATTTTCGAAAATGGGAGGGGCCCCGCCCCTTTTATAGTGGACTATTCCACAAAACTTTTTATGCCATAACTCCGCCAAAAATTTACTAGTCGAAATGAAATTTGGTGATAATGTTTTATATATAAAGGTAACTTTTTGATGTAAAAATAGCCAAAATCGGTTAATGTCCACGCCCAGTTTTTTAACATAGTTCTGCAAAGTTTTTTTGTAAAATTTAAAAAGCGATATTTCTACAACTAAGCAAGTTATATTAATCAGGTTTTGCACACATAATAAGCTTTTTAAGAAAAACTCGACTGTGTCGTGCCCAGCGAACTCCTGAACCTATCGTGAAAGTTCAAGAGCCAAAACAAAACAAAAAATATGTAGGCGTGGCACCACCCGATTTTCCAAAATCATGTAAATATTGACACATACATATATCCAAATATCTACATAATTACTATATAATCATACATAATCTATATAATTACAAATATATCATTAATTTAGACCAAAAAAGTTCGGAGTTATGACGAATTGAAACTTTATATAGCCTGGGGGCGTGGCTCCGCCCACTTTTCCAAAACTATGTATTGTCTATGCTGTACCCAGTGAACCCAAGTTTATATTGTGAAAATTTTATAAAGATCGGTTGAGTTCTTTGGCACCTATTAAAGACACACATTTTTTATATCTATTTTTGTTACGCACACAAGGTTTATTACTTCATTCGGCATAAACGAATCGAGATATATACATATTTATTAATGTATATCAAAACGTTCAGGATGAAAAGTAAAATATCCGGGCAAGTAGTTAATACCCCACTGCAAATGCGAAGTTGTATATCTTTTTTGATATTCATTCCTTTCATGAACATGAAATGTTTGTACGTATACTGAAATGATCAGGAGGATCAGCTGACTCGATGTAGCCATGTCCGTCTCTCGATAGGTCTATCTGTCTGTCTATTTGAACACAAATACGAACTGAAAGTATTAAAATAGACCTGCGTAAGTTGGGATGATATAATAGATCACTAAAAAGGAAGGGTTTTGTCGTTACCACAACAACAACATGAAATGTTGATATTAATTTTTATTTTTTTGTATGTATATACTTATCCAATGTGCCTGACCATGAAATGATCTCAATCAATGAATTTATTAAAAATAAATAAATACTTAAACACCATTAAAATTTATTTTAGTCTTTTTCATAAAAAAATAAAATAATTTCAAATTTTGAAAAACTTATCACGTTTTATTATTTTTTAATTATATTAGTTTAAGAGAGAGTGTTTAATTTGGTCTCTAACTGTTTGACCCATTCTGCTAAGTTGGCCTTCTGCACTCTATGTCATTCTCCCTTTCCGTTTCATAATTGTGGGGTTAACATTTATCTTGAATTTTAAATATATATTATGCAACGCTGCGCATACATTAGTAAATCTTGCCACTTAAATAGGATTGCATCTCCCTTTCTTATCGTAAACCAAAGTTCTCCAACGGCCTTTCAGGATACCTATTATTCTTTCAGTACTGCATCTTGATTTTGAATGGAACTGGTTTAACAAACTTTCACTTGATACACCCTATGCATCCCTGTACGGTGTAATGCACCAGACTTCAAGTGGGTAACCAGAGTCAGCTATTGAAGAGCGAATATATATTTTTTACAATTAATTCAACTTACTAAAAAGTTATATATATATGGCGGCCGCCGTGGTGTGAAGGTAGTGTTGCCGGCCTACCACACCGAAGGTCCATGGTTCGAGCCCTGGTACAGGTAACATCAAAAGTGATTTGAAAAAAGTTTTTCAAAACGGGGTCGCCCCTCGGCAGTGGTTTGGCTAACTCTCCGAGTGTATTTCTGCCATGACAGGCTTCTCAGCAAAACTTCGTCTCCTTTGTAGATGCCGTTCGGAGTCGGCAAAAAACTGTAGGTCCCACCAATTTGTAGGGAAAAATTCAAATCGGCACACCACAAATTGGAAGAGAAGCTTGGCGCAAAAATCTCTTAGGAGGTTAATATGATATACCTGTTGTATATCGCGCCATAGAGAGAGAGAAAAAGTTATACAAGTACCAAGTAGCGAGGAATTATCATTCTGTTGTGTTGATTAGTAAGCTGATTTTGACAAAATCGTTCCAACAAAAATCAATTATCATTCCTATTGTTATTAAAACTTCCAGAACGCTTCGCTGGTTTGAATTTTCCAAACAAACGAGTCATGAGCCGCACCACTGTATCGACAATTTATTGCCAGAATTTTTTAATTATGGTCACATATCAGCCGAAGGATAGCATATTATTAAACAAATATTAAATATCATTAGAAGCTACTTACTATCATTGCATTTAGACTATGGAATCCTTACATTTGCTCATCTTTCGTCGGCTTCCGCAATCCAATGTGAGTACCATCTACACATCGGATAACTAAGAATGACAATATATTAAATTACACACGCACATTTACGTTATTTTGAATTTAGTTCCAGGAATTCTATATTTTTCCACAAACCACTCTTTACATCTTTGCAAATCAAGCGAGTCGAAACGTATAAACTCCGGACACAAATTGTCTTCCATTTCAATGAGTAGCGCAGATGTTAACTTGGATATGGTACTCTGGCACATTCCAATCAAATAATCACTGCCAATAGTGTGTTGATATCCGCCACTAGCAAGGAGTGAAAGAGTTGCAGTTAGTTGCAGGACTGAAAGAACCGATTTGGTGTCATGCCACTTGTAATTAATTTTAGTGAGGATATAACCGAACGCCTCCTTGTTCATCTGAAATCGTTTAATAAAGCTGCAAAATATTAACGTGCACAGATGTTGATCAAAAATGAAGTAGAAGAAGAAAAAAATCGATAGGAAACTGACAATTATGATTCGTTCACTTTCTGATGTAATAATCCGATATTCTTCACTCGCTAGTCAATTGACGTATTGTTTGATCTTACGATTGTGAACTCGTTCACGACTGCAACGATTCGGGCCCAGCTAATTTAAAGATATAGCCAAAAACTCATTTATCAGAACAATTGTTTGTATGGAAGCTATATATTATGTTGGTCCTAACTTACCGATTACTAATCACATTACGTATATAATAAGTACAAAATCTGGAAAGTCTTACATTTCTACCTATTTAATTACAAGAGTCATAGCCCAAACCGCGTTTATCGGAAAAATCGATTGTATTGGGGCTTGTTGGTTCCGACAAATAATTAATATATTCAAATATATCTCTAAAACTGAAGACGGACAGACATAGCTAATTCGACTAAGCTCGCCGCCTTGATTATTTCGGTGTACTTATTGGTGGGTCTCTATCTTCTTCTTCTCATATCTTCAAACATCGGGCCAAAGTTATAACACCATTTTATGTTCATGAAAGGTATACAAATTTCTTTGAACATTTTATAAGCTCGTATTCAGCGTGCCGTTTCAAACACGTTGTAAACAAAAAATCAGCATTTTGTAAGCTCACTCTCTTCCTCGAAGGTAAAAAGGTTTATAATTCAAAATTCGTTTCTGTTATGTACATATGTTCATAATTAGTTGATTTGACTTGATGCTTGACTTGATGGTTTCGTAGTTTTCTTACTATTAACTTAGCAATTTTTATGGATGTATACCTGGTACAGTAAAGCCATAACTCCAAACCTACCCTCTTGGCTTTCATACATTATAGAACAGGAGTGTTCAACCTTGGGGCACTCCCGATATATTCTTCTACCACTGAACCCTGGATATACAAAGGCATGATGTTGGCTAACCTTTATGAATTAAAACAAGTAAGGAAGTCTAAGTTCGGGTGGAACCGAACATTATATACCTAGTAGTGATCTATTATGTCATCCCAATTTACGCAGGTCTATTGTAATACTTTCAGTTCTTAGTTGCTTTCAAATAGACAGACGGACATACAGATATACCTATCGAGAGACGGACATGGCTACATCGAGTCAGCTCATCCTCCTGATCATTTCAGTATACGTAAAAACATTATATGTTCATGAAAGGTATGAATATCAAAAAAGATATACAACTTCGCATTTGCAGTGGGGTATTAACTACTTGCTCCGATATTTTACTTTTCATCCTGAACGTTTTGATATACATTAATAAATATATATTTCGATTCGTTTATGCCAAATGAAGTAATATACCTTGTGTGCGTAACAAAAATAGATATAAAAAATGTGTGTCTTTTATAGGCGCCAAAGATCTCAACCGATCTTTATGAAATTGTCACAATATATATATATATATTTGGGTTTACTATGTACAGCATAGACAATATATAGTTTTGGAAAAGTAGGCGGAGCCACGCCCCAGGCTATATAAAGTTTAAATTCGTCATAAATCCGAACTTTTTTGGTCTAAATTAATGAAATTTGGATATACGAGTATGTGTCACCTAGTCAATATCTACATAATTTTTCAAAAGTGGGCGGTGTCACGCCCAAATATTTTGTATTTTATTTTGCTCTTGAACTTTCACGGTAGGTTCAGGAGTTCGCTAGGCACGACACAGTCTGTATATAGCAGTTCGGTATAGTTAGAAGTTTATTTGGTTCAAGTTAATGACATTTTATATATAGATGTGTTCTATGTATCAAAGCGTCAAAACAACGTCTACCGGGTTTGCTAGTATATTATAAAATGGCGAAAGCAAACAACGAATTTCAGCATTCTTTTGTAAAACTGAGAGACTAGTTTGCGTTCAAATAGACAGACGGACAGACAGACAGACGGACGGAGAGACGGACATGGCTAAATCGACTCCGCTCATCGTGCTGATGATTTAAGTGAACTTTTCTCTTCTTCTTCTCATACTTAGATACATTTAATGTTTATGAAAGATATGAAAATCAAAAAAGATATATAACTTCGCTATTGCAGTGGGCTATTAATACGTGCCCGAATATTTTGCTTTTGTGTTTTCCGATTTGGCTATTTTTGGCAGGAGTATAATACATACTGCTAAGAAGCAGCTGACCAATTTTCATTGAAATATCAAAATTAAATTATAAGCGATTGCCTTCGAAAATAGCAGAAATTTTATGCTGAAAAGTGGGCGGCGCCACGCCTACTTCTTCAAAATGGACAAAATTTGTTTGCGGATGAGTTTTTCTTACAAAGCTTATTATGCGTGCAAAATCTCATTGATATAACTTGCTTAGTTGTAGAAATATCGCTTTTTAAATTTTACAAAAAAAATTTTTCAGAACTATGTTAAAAAACTGTTCGTGGACATTAACCGATTTTGGCCATTTTTACAGCAAACAGTTACCTTTATATATATAATATTGTCACCAAATTTCGTTTCGACAAATCAATTTTTGGCGGAGTTATGGCATAAAAAGTTTTGTGGAATAGTCCACACCCATTTTCGAAAATTTTAAGTTTTTGGATTCCTCTGTTTACGGAAACTTTAAAAGTGAAATATAAATGATGGAAAGCTATTTTACGCAAATTTATTTAATATATCTACGATCCTCTTCAAAATCTTTCATTTAAAAGTGTGTGTAGACCTTAACCGATCCCGCCCATTTTTTACTGGAACATTCCTTGCATACCTGGAAACCTGCGTGCTGAATTTCGTTTCGATAACTTGAACGGTTTTTGATTTATGATTAATATTATTTCTAAATTTGACCTAATAGAAAGTGGACGGTGACACGCCCTTTTTTTAATAATTTCTTGAAAAATTTATTTTATGCCTCAATCTCAATGTATTCACCAAATTTTATCCTTATAGGTGTATTATGTACTAAGTAATCACTTTTTTGTGTTTTCGAAAATATTCTATATATAAAAAGTAGGCGTGGCTATTATCCGATTTCGCCCATTTTAAATAGCGCTCGGAGATGAGTGCCAAGGAACCCGCATACCAAATTTCATTAAGATATCTCAAAATTTACTCAAGTTATCGTGTTCACAGACGGACGGACGGAAGGACGGTCATGGCTTAATCAATTTCTCTCTTCGTCCTGAACATTTTGATATACATAATTCAGTATCTATCTCGATCCGTTAATGCTGTTACGTACTGCCGTTAGGCGACTAAAGTTAATATACCTTGTGTGTAGCACTACTAGGTATAAAAAGGCATTTCTTTTTCTTGAAGCCAAAGTAAAACTCTATCTCCTCATAATGTTCAAAGATGACACATTTCAATAGAGGCTGGATGATTTAACTGATATGTTTGGTGACTTGAATGAGCTTTACTATAAACTTCAGGTCAGATACGGCACTATACCTAGAAGTAAAATAATAGGAGCCTCGTAACCTACGCCAAAACAACTTTCAATCCGTGGCTATGGTTTAAAAATCTGCAGCGTACAATAATCATTTTAATAATATGTATAAATATTTCAGTGTTTGACTTTTAAACATTTTAACGGTTATTTTGACTTTTTAAAATTAAATTCGTCTTTTAGCTATTATTCTTGACTGAAAAATAAAAGTACAATTTAAATAGCTATGTTTTTTTACTTTTTTCTCTAAACATTTTCCTTACTCTATTCAATCAAAAAACTTTTAATAAATAACTAAAAATGACTATTAAAAAATAAAAACAATAATAATTTTTATAAAAATTCAAAAAGTGAAAAATTATTATTCTTGGCCTTGAGCTCATTTCATAAATACTTTAAAATTATTTCAGATAAATATTCTCTAGCTCAAAGGCAGCAGGTTGGTTTATTTAAATATAATAACAGATATATTTGTTTTTTTTTTTTGCTTTGAAATTTCGAAAATAACTGTTAACTGTGGTCCCTGGTTACAATTACCAGAAAAACTTCAGGAAGAATTTTTAAAAATTAAAGCCTATTCTCCTATAAAGAGCATTGGTATATTTGGGATCAAAAGATTTCCTGTTCTTTTGAAATGAGCTCCTCTTTTTTACGAGTACTCATTGGCGTAGCCAGGGGGAAGGCGATTGGGAGAGATAGATCAATCAATCAATCAATGAACTACTGTTTTTTTTACTTTTGATTTAATTACACAATAATATTTTATGCTTCTGATTTATATATTTCTTATTTTGGACTAATGACATGGTACATTTTTATGAATATATGAAATTATCCGTAAGTGCATTATGCGTTTGAATATTAAGCCTATATATGTACACATATTAATATTTTCAGACCTTCTCTTTTCTCTCTCTTTATGGCGCGATATACAACAGGTATATCATCATAAACCTCCTAAGAGATTTTTGCGCCAAGCTTCTCTTCCAAATTGTGGTGTGCCGATTTGAATTTTCCCTACAAATTGGTAGGACCTACAGTTTTTTGCCGACTCCGAACGGCATCTACAAAGGAGACGAATTTTTGCTGAGAAGCCTGTCATGGCAGAAATACACTCGGAGAGTTTGCCAAACCACTGCCGAGGGGCGACCCCGTTTTGAAAAACTTTTTTCAAATCACTTTTGATGTTACCTGTACCAGGGCTCGAACCATGGACCTTCGGTGTGGTAGGCCGGCAATACTACCTCCACACCACGGCGGCCGCCAGACCTTCACAAGGCTTTAAAAGCGATAAACCCGGTTTCGAGGTTGGTTCTCATTAATTTAATCAGAGCACACAATGACGGAAAAATAGATAGCGGCGAGAATTAATTATATCCAGCTGTAAACTAAAGAGATTAATCGCGGATCGCTATATTTAGAGATTATTCACACGATTTTTTGCAGGGTAGATATGTCCAATGTGTAAAAACTGAAGTATACTCGTAACGCAACGGAGAAATTATACCATGGTATAAAAAGAAATATAGTTCCTTTGTCAGAAATTGGTTGTCAATCTTATTTTATTTTTGATTAAAAAAGAGATTATTGATGTTCTTTTGTTGTCAAAATTTAACGTAGCGTTGCCCCATCGGATATACGGTAAACAGAAATTTTTAACCATTTATTGGGGATTTTACCAAATGCTTGTTTATGAAAGCTCGTAAAAAAACATTCCTTTAACGATATATTTATACAATTTTTATTTGAACCTCTAAAAGAGGGATGTGAAAGATCAAAGCTAATGGAACTGTATTTCTGGGTTTTAAAATTTGTTTTTTATTCATTTAAAAATATGGGTGCAAGCCTTGGAATATTTAATGGACATATTGTGGCTCCTTATTGACTGTCTTGTTGAAACAATAGGCAGCGCGATTTGTCTCATGGGACCACGAAATGGGATGTATTAAACACGGTTATGAACAAAGCCCCTTGGTGGGATAAATCTAAGTAATTTCGGTGTCCGGTTTACGCTTACCGGCAGTTAAATTGACAGATGTTCGTCGGTTATCTGTCAAAAAAGTTTCGGTTAGCATAAACCGGACATTGATAAAACAGCCCTAAATATTTGATTACTGTCGGGACTATTGTGCCATATACGGCGATGGTCAGTTGTAATGTAACTTCGTCAGGTGTCAGAGGATTTGGTGGGGGAAAGTTGAAGGTTTCTGTCACTGAAGTAATGGGCTTTATCGCAACGCTCTACCGAAGCCAAGATGCACCAGGGTCTAGTGGTTCGAGATTTCAAATGAAAATTTGATGGTTAAGATGGATAGAAAGGAATAATATTTCACAGTCCAGCATTTGGGCTCATGTCTCGATTATATGTCGGGAGTCCTTTGGCTATGCCACTTCTGGCTGCGAACAAATAATATCGGAACATTAAATAAGCTGATTATGAGCTGGGCCTCAATATTACAGAGGGAGATGTCGGTCTATTTGATTCACCTTCTTTAGCAGGTCTTCCCTGGTTTGAATTGTGAAGCAGCTCTCGATTTCCATGTATCATTAGAATCATGGGTAATATATCAAAAATGTATTCCTTGAGGGACAGATCAGTATCAGAATGTCATACCCGATGACTATTTCTGTATTGCTTAGATATTTAGTTTGTAATTAAATCAACATCTCATATTTTCTATTTGATACTTCTTTTTCCATTGCAAAAAGCAAAGATTTTCAGCCTACAAAAAACTTTTCAATAACTTTTCAAAAATTATTTTGATTTCTAAACAAATGAAACGACACAAACAAGACTTTTTAATGGAACTGGTAGCACAAAACGTCATAATTTCTTTAATTGTCAAGGCTACCAAAAATTGACAATGGAACCAAGGCATATTAAACAAGGTAGAAGTGACAATTGAAATTTTTTTCTCCGCATAAGTTCTTACTTCAAAAAATTGTAAACAACCGCATTAACCCTTTGGGTTCTAAGTGTTACTTTTGGGGCATACAAGAAGACAGTATATTAGTACATATTCTTTAATAAACCCTATTTTTAATGGAATAAATAAGATATCTAAGTCTAGCCTAGAATCACTCTTTCCAATAAATACTACTTCGGACTGTGAAGGAAATTGGAAGGTAACATGTTCATTTAACGAACAAATGCCACTCTGTACAGGACTTTTCTTATACCCGCCCTGGTATAAGATTTAAAAGCAATGTCAACGTCGGTTAGGTAATAGAAGATACCCCAAGCGTAGAAATAAAGATGGACTTGGCTTCCCTAGGAGCTTCGAATTGAGGTTTCTCAAAGATGAGATACGTACATTCAGACGACCTAAATCATGTAGACTATTAAATATTAATTAATGAAAGACCCAAGCTTGTTTATGTAACGACTTTTGCCATTTTTTTGTTTTTAAAAGCCTTTTTTCATATTTTTGCATTTTTAGTTTTTTGTTTAGGTGCTTAATTCTAAAAAATATGCGACATCTAAAAAAAAAAAACGATCACATGCTCATCCAAGTTCACTTCCTTACTTAGCTCTAAAAGTTTAGGTAATAAATTTTTGTGGTGGGAAATTTCTTCACCATTGTATTTTGTGAATATTACTTCTAGGCACTTAATTTTGGCAAAAAAGTCATTATTAGGCTTGGTAAGACTTGCATATTCTTTTTTGTTTTTCCAACCGTAGGAAGATGAGTTTTTCTCCTCATATTCTGTAAGATTTAACTTCCGGATAATATAGCCTGCAATGTAATCGAGTCCATCTTCCTAGAATTCATCTAATTCAACAGTTATCGATGACGAAACGGTCTTCTTCCTTCTCTCTTCTTTAAATGGTCATCTAACCGCCTGGGCGATTTTGACCGTCCAACAAAGCTCGCCAGTCGTTTCTTCGTTGCGCCAACTGGCGCCAATTGGAAACACCGCGGGATCGCAAATCGGTCTCCACTTGGTCCTTCCATCGGAGTGGTGGTCTCTCTCTTCCTCTGCTTCCACCGGCGGGTGCCGATAACAATACCTTCTGGGCTGGAGCATCTTCGCTCATTCGCACTACGTGACCTAGCCAGCGAAGCCGCTGTGTTTTAATTCGCTGAACTATGTCGGCGTCTGCGTAAAGTTCATACAGCTCGTCATTAAATCTTCTTCGGTCTTCTTGCACTTCTGTAAAAATTTCATCTATGCCTTCTTCGGTAGATGTAAGTGACAATTCTGCAAATTCACTGCGCCAACATACACCAGTACTAGCAATGGGCACGTTTAGCCACTCTGTTGCATCCGTTTCAACATTTCCCATTCCACTTAATTTTCCGGTATTTCCTGCTGCCATAAAAGAAAAGTTAAGATTAGCAGAAACTAAAAATAGAGTATGTCTGCTGTTTTTGGTGTGCTCTTTATATGTGGTGAGTTGTTGGTTATGGTTAGAATTTGAATATTTGTATGTAGTTTTTTTTTAAAATTTTTTAAATGAACTAACCCAACGTATATTTTCGCAGCCTAAAGGTGAAGTCCATCGGTGTGGGATGATCATTTAACCCTCCCTTACTTCGGATTGCCCCAAAAAAATGTTCAAGGACATCTTGTGTTAGGCGGTTTGTCAGCAGGTAGTTGATACCGTATCTTGCACTAACGTACTCGTAAAGCAATTTTAGCGCATTATTTGACAGAACTATTCCTTTTTGAAAAGGAACTGCTTTTACGTATGTGATTATTTGTGCTCCTTTCTTTTTTGTGCTAAGAATAATAGGTTTTGACATGATATTATTCATAAGTTCTAAAATGTCCAGCTGGTGTTGTAGGTCTCGACCAAAAGGCCTTTTCCCTGGGATATTGAATGTCTATATTTTTACATTGTGCACGTCGAACCAATCGTTCACGAGTTTAAAAAAGTTCGCTGTCTCTAATGGCAAATACAATTCTTTGCCCAAGGTATAGCACCATTCTATGGCCGCAGCTGTGGTACCAGAAAATAGTTGCGCTGCAGTCTTAACTTTTTGTCTTGCTATGAAATAATACATTTTTTTAATAAGACCTAAATTTGAAGTTAGTTTAGCATACGAAAAAATCGGAAGTGTCAGCCGAATAAAAATGAGGTTACCTTCAAAAAATGTAGCCATGGCTATATAAGTTGAAATAACTGCTTTAATTAAGGAAGTTGGAAAAAATCTCTTGACGTATACATTAAGTTTGGAATTAGTTATTTAAGTAAAGATATTGCGGATGCTACCGATTTTTTTCGTGCAGTACAATACTCTTGAATGGAGCATAAAACCATTCCTTAGTTACCTGCACCGCTCACCGTCAGATGCTCGTCGTTCACTTTATACAAAATAGAAACGTTTGATTTTGACACAATATTTGTGACTTGTTTGATAGTCTGCGGTGTAAGAATTTTTCCGTCAATGACCAAACCAGAATCTAAGTAGTGGCCTCTTATTAATTTAAGCATGTGCGGAATATCGGCAAAGGCAAAGATTTTAGCGGTACCGTCCGCTGGATGAACAAACCATGGGTTTTCTAAGACATTTGAGGAATACCGTTAAAGGGTAATATGGTACTTCGAATATTATGCACTGAATACCTGGTGTTACTCCAAGCTCTTTCCAACACGATGTATTAGTGGAGCCCATGTCCGAAACTACGCCTACAACCGGATAACCAACTGTAAGAAATCTGGTATCACTAATTATAACGAATGTCAGAAACACTTCCAAAGTGTATTGGGCAACTTCGCTCTTTATTAACTCGTGTAACTAGCTCTCTTCCGTTCCTCTGTACTTCCGGTAATGTCACCATGCTAATATCATTTTCCATTTTGCTATTTGTTACTTTTAATTACTTAATTAATAAATTATCCTGAATTAATATCGATCGGCTATTACTTACTTCCGAAATATCTTCACTGGCGACGAGAACATGGAGGCGAGCGAATTAGAAAGCGTGCTTAAGAAGTTTCAGGAATCTAATACAGAATTCCTTAAAAAAATTCTTGAACAAAATGTTGCAACTATAAGCAAAATGTGTTATAAGGAGCCTCAAACAAAAGGCGTTCCCAACTTTAGGAAGTTTGATAAAAATATTCGTAGCAAATGGCGTGTCCGAAGAAAGCCTAAAGCGTGCATGTTTTCTCTCTTGGATTGGCACCGAGGCTTATGAGTTATTGCAAAAATTATGTGATAACGATATCACCCAAAAATCCCTCAGCGATTTAAAGGCGAAATTCGACCAACATTTTATAGAAAAGCAGCATGTACTGTCAATCAAAAATACGCAGAGTGGGTGGCAGAATTAAGAGGAGCAGCAAAAGAATGTCTATTTGAGTGCACAAAGGCAAACTGCCACGAAACCTTCGTAGAAAATAGCATACGCGATATGATTATCATGCACACTCCTCACGATAAAGTACGGAGTGCAGCACTAAAAAAGCCGAACCCAACTCTCGATGAAGTTCTACAAATAGCAACAGTGTACGAAGCAACTGTCAAAACTTGCTTAGAAATAAAAGGCGAAATAAAAGGTGAGGAAAATGATGCAACAGTCAACATGGTTCGCGGGGCGAAAAATCCTAGAAGCTACCGAAAGCAAAAAGGCCGCAAGCAGGTAAATAAATCTACTTTAACAAAATCGTGCCCAGGTTGCGGCACTTCGCACTCTAGGTCACAGTGCTATCATTACAAAAACAAAACCAAATGTCGTTTGTGTCAAAAGAATGGGCACATAGCTACTGTTTGCCGAACAGTTGCTGCGCCAACTGAAAAGCAACGAAACAACGAGCAAAACAAACGCGACGAAAAGGTAAACACAGTTGACATTTGCACATTCGAGAATATTGGTTTGTTAGATATTGTAAACAATGAAAAACAGTGCGAAGTTAAATTATCTACTGATGTTAATAACCGGTTTGCCAAATATTTAATTGACATTATGGTGAATAGAAATAAAGTGCAGTTCCAGGTGGATACGGGCGCATCATGTTCGCTTATTGGACTGCATACATACGAACAGCTGGGCAAACCGGCGTGCGAAATTACCAACAAAATATTGAAAGCTTACGGCGGAGGCTTGATTAAATTGAAGGGTGTTATTAAAGCCAACGTTGAGTGGAACGGCGACACAAAATACATGCAGTTACTCGTGGTAGATTCACACCAGGCCTCAAATATACTAGGGTTGGATTGGGTTGAGACACTACAATTCGAACTAAACACTAACGAGAAAATCCAGTCTATTTCAACTATGCAAAGCCACACGTCGCGTGATGCCTTATCAGCTTCACTAAAGGAATGCAGCCAGCAGTATGCTGATATATTCTCTTCGGCAGGGGGTCCTTGTAAAACATTTAAAGCTAATATTAGGTTGAAACCTAACGCAGTACCAAAGTTTTGTAAACCTTACAATGTGCCGTTTGCGCTACATGCAGACGTACGTGCTGAAATAGAACGACTTGTAAATAACAAAGTGCTAAAGCCAATAAGCACAAGCGAATGGGCTGCACCTATTGTGGTGGTAAGAAAACCAAACGGGAAACTCCGAGTCTGTGCAGATTTTAAAGTGGGTGTTAATTCTCAAATTGAAATCGATCGATACCCAATTCCGCGTATTGAAGAACTTTTTCATAAATTACAAGGAGGGCAGTGTTTCACAAAAATCGACTTAAGTGAAGCATATTTGCAAATAGAGTTGGCAGAATCTGCAAAACAGTTTATGGTCATAACGACTCCTTTTGGGTTGTTCCAATTTCAAAGAATGCCATTTGGCATTTCAAGCGCCCCAGGGCTATTTCAAAAATTTATGGAAGAGGTAATAATTGACATTCCCCACTGCGCAGTTTACCTCGATGATATAATTGTGTCAGGTCGAAATGATAACGAGCACCGTGACAATGTAAATATGGTTTTTCAACGCTTGAGGCACCACGGGTTACAATGTAAGTTAGATAAATGTAGTTTCGCACAGAAGCAAATAGAGTACGTGGGCCATATCATAGACGATAAAGGTATCCAACCCTCAGAAAAACGTGTCGAGGCGATCAAAAGTATGCCTAGTCCGAAAAACGTTGCCGAAGTAGAGTCATTTATTGGTAAAGTAAATTATTATAATAAATTCATTGATAATTTTTCAACAATAGCAGCGCCGTTAAATAGGCTGCGAAGAAAAAGTTCTGTATTTCAGTGGGGTCGAGAAGAGGAAAAGGCCTTCCAGTCGCTTAAGAACTCGATAGTTGAAGCGACTCGACTAGTTCATTACGACGACAATCTACCAATTATACTCGCCGTGGATGCATCCAAGTTGGGGGTTGGCGCGGTCTTATCGCATCGTTTTGAAAATGGCGAAGAAAAGAAAATCGCACACGCGTCGAAGACCCTAAATGACAGTCAAATAAACTACTCACAGGTGGAAAAAGAGGCTTTGGCCATAATCTATGGCGTAACTAAGTTCCACCAATATCTCTACGGTAGAAAGTAGGAGCTTTTTACTGATCATCAAGCACTTACAACGTGGTTTAATCCCGCAAAAAGGCTACCGGTTATGGCACTACACCGTATACAACGTTGGGCAATTGTACTACAAGCATACAACTATACAATTCGATATAAAAAATCTGCTCAAAACGCGAATGCAGATGCCCTCTCGAGATTGCCATGTGGTGAGGACCCTGATTTTGACAAAGGGGAGAATAGTGTCTTTACCATCGATGTAAACTATGAAGATACTGTCAATAGCTTTCCAATAACACATCACGTTATTAAACAAATGACTGAAGAGGATGAAACTCTGAAGATGGTGCGCAAATATGTGCTTGACGGTTGGCCTCAGCATACGGTTTCAAAAACTCTTTTGCCATAGGTGACATTACCGGAAGTACAGAGGAACGGAAGAGAGCTAGTTACACGAGTTAATAAAGAGCGAAGTTGCCCAATACACTTTTGAAGTGTTTCTGACATTCGTTATAATTAGTGATACCAGATTTCTTACATTCCCCTGGACTTAATTAATGTAATATAATGTATTCAAAAATTTCGATTATCTGATTATTGTAGTCAAACTTGGTTAAATCGTTCAGTCTGCTTCCGGACTCGGTTGGAACGCCGGGGAATTGGTGTCCCTGTGTTAGGTGATGATTGATCTAGCTCCGGTGAACGTTTGCATGATTGTTGTGTTGTGGCTGCGGCAGGCAATCGCTTAGGTGTTGCTTGGTTATCTGCTGGCAACTCAATTTCGATACTGTCGGTATCTAGTGGCAGATTGGATGTATGCGTTTTTTGAATTCGCAGCTGATTTTGGTGACGCCGCCACAACCCTCGATTTGTCTGTACACTATACATCTTTTTACCCAGTATCTGTTGTATTTTTCCTTCGACCCATCGTGATGGTCCTGAATAGTTTCGAGCCCAAACTCGTGCACCGGATACCCATTTACTTTCAGGCTTTGGGCGCTGAACCGACGTTGGGAACATGGCAGCGAGTATTGTTCGTGGTTGGCGCCCATGAAGTAGCTCTGCCGGAGATTTACCAGAGACCGGGTTAGGTGTGGTTCGAAACGTGGTAAGATATTTGTACAAAGCACGCTCGGTCTGATGCTCTGTTTTCATTATTTTTACAAATGCTTCTTTAAAAGTTCGCACAAACCTTTCGGCTAACCCATTCGAGGCAGGGTGAAATGGTGCCGTTGTGAGATGTTGGATAGCGTTCCGTTTCCAAAATTCTTGAAACTCATGCGATGTGAATTGTGTTCCATTGTCCGTTACAATGGTGCACGGAAGTCCTTCAACGGAAATAATTTTTTGGAGAGCTGCGACGGTCGTTGTTGTAGTTGCTGCTGTTAGCTCAATTACATACGGAAACTTGGAATAATAATCAACAATAATCAACCACATGCGATTATAAAATGGGCCCGCGAAGTCCAAATGTATTCGCTCCCATGGCTGCGTTGCTTCCGGCCATTTCGAAAATTCGCGTTTAGGCAAAGATGCAGTCGATTGGCATATAGAGCAGTTGTCATATATTTTTTCAATTTCTTTTTCGATCGTAGGAAACCAGACATAGCGTCTAGCCATCTCTTTCATTCGGCTTTTGCCCCAATGTCCGTCATGGAGCATCGTTAATACCCTACCTTGAAGTTGTTAGGGTATGATAACTCGAGTGTAGTCCGTATGCAACAGTAGTACGCCATTCTGTACTGATAAGCAGAGGTTTCGATTGAAGTATGGCAAAAGACTTTTTGAAACCGTATGCTGAGGCCAACCGTCAAGCACATATTTGCGCACCATCTTCAGAGTTTCATCCTCTTCAGTCATTTGTTTAATAACGTGATGTGTTATTGGAAAGCTATTGACAGTATCTTCATAGTTTACATCGATGGTAAAGACACTATTCTCCCCTTTGTCAAAATCAGGGTCCTCACCACATGGCAATCTCGAGAGGGCATCTGCATTCGCGTTTTGAGCAGATTTTTTATATCGAATTGTATAGTTGTATGCTTGTAGTACAATTGCCCAACGTTGTATACGGTGTAGTGCCATAACCGGTAGCCTTTTTGCGGGATTAAACCACGTTGTAAGTGCTTGATGATCAGTAAAAAGCTCCAACTTTCTACCGTAGAGATATTGGTGGAACTTAGTTACGCCATAGATTATGGCCAAAGCCTCTTTTTCCACCTGTGAGTAGTTTATTTGACTGTCATTTAGGGTCTTCGACGCGTGTGCGATTGGCTTTTCTTCGCCATTTTCAAAACGATGCGATAAGACCGCGCCAACCCCCAACTTGGATGCATCCACGGCGAGTATAATTGGTAGATTGTCGTCGTAATGAACTAGTCGAGTCGCTTCAACTATCGAGTTCTTAAGCGACTGGAAGGCCTTTTCCTCTTCTCGACCCCACTGAAATACAGAACTTTTTCTTCGCAGCCTATTTAACGGCGTTGCTATTGTTGAAAAATTATCAATGAATTTATTATAATAATTTACTTTACCAATAAATGACTCTACTTCGGCAACGTTTTTCGGACTAGGCATACTTTTGATCGCCTCGACACGTTTTTCTGAGGGTTGGATACCTTTATCGTCTATGATATGGCCCACGTACTCTATTTGCTTCTGTGCGAAACTACATTTATCTAACTTACATTGTAACCCGTGGTGCCTCAAGCGTTGAAAACCCATATTTACATTGTCACGGTGCTCGTTATCATTTCGACCTGACACAATTATATCATCGAGGTAAACTGCGCAGTGGGGAATGTCAATTATTACCTCTTCCATAAATTTTTGAAATAGCCCTGGGGCGCTTGAAATGCCAAATGGCATTCTTTGAAATTGGAACAACCCAAAAGGAGTCGTTATGACCATAAACTGTTTTGCAGATTCTGCCAACTCTATTTGCAAATATGCTTCACTTAAGTCGATTTTTGTGAAACACTGCCCTCCTTGTAATTTATGAAAAAGTTCTTCAATACGCGGAATTGGGTATCGATCGATTTCAATTTGAGAATTAACACCCACTTTAAAATCTGCACAGACTCGGAGTTTCCCGTTTGGTTTTCTTACCACCACAATAGGTGCAGCCCATTCGCTTGTGCTTATTGGCTTTAGCACTTTGTTATTTACAAGTCGTTCTATTTCAGCACGTACGTCTGCATGTAGCGCAAACGGCACATTGCAAGGTTTACAAAACTTTGGTACTGCGTTAGGTTTCAACCTAATACCAACATTATGTAGGGATACTATTATGCCGTGTATCACGCATTTTTTTCATTTTTCGGTCAAAATCATAGAATATAGGTATCTTCCATGCGCCCTTTAGACCCCTAGCCATCACAACTTGTACATAGTTACTTGGTTTTTTAACCATTTTACTGGACGCATCGTATTCGTATAATTTTGAAACCTTCATTTCATCGGAGGAAATTATGCAAACACGATCATCTTCAGAAATATCGCTACGGTATTTTAGGCAATCTAAAGAAAACTGTAATATACCCTCTTCAATCTTTATCTGTCGAGCCCATGATTGAAGTGTGGTAATGTGAGGTAATGGGAAGTTGCTCGCATGTAAATGCGCATATGCTCTAGGTCCTGCAGAGTGCAAACATATAGCCGCAGAAATATCTTCCCAGCCCCCAAAGTACTTTCTTTTGTGGATGCAGCAGTTTTTGAATTTGGCCCGCCGTAAAAAATTTCTCCACCGATGTCCTCAATGTCTGCAACACTGGCTTCCAGGGTTTTTACCTTTTCCGCGAGTAAATATATTTCTGCTCTAAAACTGCATTCACTTGAACCGTCCCTAAATAAAAAATTTTCCGAGAGATAGAGCCAGGGTCAATTTTCGGTTTTTCGACATGTAAGTAGTTAACTTACTCAGTCTGAGTCTGCGCATCCACATACAGCGACCGTACATTTGTATACAATGCTTGTGCTCCTACAGAATGTTGCTCCTCAAGCCGCATGGGTACTGCACTGGGGAACAGGCGCGCCTTCTTAAACGCGCTCGTTTGAGCTGGACAGTCAATGAAATCGGTGGGCTTGAAGTGTTGTTCGCAAACATGCGAGGAGCTTTCTAAAATCACACCACAACTTTCTTCCCACCGACGTCGCCTTCCATCACAGCTCGGAGCCTTAAAGGACCGCACAGTCGACACATCCCAACTCACTCCGCAAACGGCACAACGCGTGAAACATTTTGATCTTTTCATTTTTAATAATATTTAAATATTTATACAAAAAACGTATACGTTTTTATAAAATTGAAATTCAAACGGGTTAAAATTATTTTTTATTTGACGTAATAACTTCTGCTCAAAAGAGAGAACTGTCAAGTTCACTTCTACTTTATTTAATACTAGAGTTCGCCCAGTGGTTGAAATTCAACCAATAAACTTTATTTTATTTTATTTTATTTTTTTGCTGTAGGTATGTTTTAACCGCCTTTTTTTCTTCCTTTCTATGTCGTTCCTTTCCTCTAACATATTTTTATTTTCCTTGATTTCTTTTTTTACTCTCTTATTTTATTTTTTACTTTCCTTAAACTTCTTTTCCTTTCCCTTCCTTTCCTTTTATTTCCTTTCTTTCCCCTTCGTTTTCTTACCTTTCCTTTAATTCCCTTTCCCTTCCCATCCTTTCATTTCCTTACAATTCCTATCTTTCCTTTAATTTTCCTTCCTTTCCTATCCTTTCCATTCCCTTCCCTTTCCTTCCTTTCCTTTCCTTTCCTTTTCCTTTTCTTTCCTTTCTTTCCCCTAATTTTCCTTCCTTTCAATTCTTTTCCTTTCCTCTATTTTCCTTTAATTTTCTTCGGTGTTTAATACTCTTTATGAGTAATCATTTATTTTATTTTTGTAAACCCTGTTTGTAGGTATCAGCAATGAATTTTACATTGCTTGCTTAATGTATCCAACAAAGCAACTTTTCGTGCTCTCAGGAGAGCAGCTGACAATGGGCATCGTAGCCAGTAATCAATACAATAACAACAACTAAACAAAAATGCATGACACAACAGAGTATCCATAGTGCGAATACTTATTTTTCATTGGTCCACTACCAACTCTTCGCACTCACAGTGAGAGCCGACCACACGAATAACACAAAAACATGCATGGCAAGTCTACTCACACTACTACGGCTCTAATTTTTTCCTACAAAGCAGCTCCTCGGCCATACTCACGATTCAGCATAGTACACAAAAAGCAAGTACACACACACACAGCGTGTCTATAGTGTGAATAAGTAAATGTGTAGTGGTGTGACTTTTATGTTAAATTTTTTATATTAAAATGATTTTTGAAATTTTTTTTATTTACGGATAAAAGTACACCTCAAAATTTCCTATCTATACATATATAATTTGTATACCTTAGAATTATAGTTTAGCAGAAAACGGTTCTACATTGCATTCATCTTGTCTATTTATATATAAGATACTTTGAATGGAACTACCTCCTTTTTTCTGCAATGAATTATATATTATAAGCTTTCACGAAAAAACTGGATTACACACTAACTATTTGAAAAACTACAGTAAGGGCATTTTTTAAGTTTTAACGAATCATGAAGACCCCATGAAATAACGAGTGGGCAAGAAATATATTACGGTAAGAACGGCATATGCACATATGAACGAATGAGCACAGGCGAAGCCGCTAGCCATTGTGTGTCTCAAATTTCAGTTATCAATGCAAATTTTTTATCAGACGCCCTTCCCAAAATCCTGGCTAAGCCACTGCGAGTACTTGTTATTTTTTCTCCAACTTACTTGTGCGAGACAGGCTTCTCTGCTCTAGTTTTAATTAAAGCTAAACATAATGACCGTATTTATTGATAAAAATTGCCCTAGGGCGGATCTCGAATAAGTATGAATAAAAAAATACAAAATTTGCCCGGTATATACTTCCTGAGGAGATTAAGGCCGAGCTTCTCTACCAATTTGTGGTGTGCTGCTTCATTCCCCTTTTTTCCTTTTCTTTCTCTGCCGTTCCTTTCCTCTAACATATTTTCGTTTTCTTTGATTCCTCATTTTACCCTCTACAGTCTGTATTTTAAATTTATTTTATTCTCTCCTTTTCTTTCCTTTCCTTTTCTTACCTTTCCTTTCATTTCTTTTCCTCTCCTTTCCTTACCTATCCCTTCCCTTCCTTTCCTTCCTTTCTTTTCTTTTCTTTTTTTCCTTTCCTTTACTTTCCTTTCCTTCCTATCCTTTCTTTTCTTTTCCTTTCCTTTTCTTTCTTTCCTTTCCCTTCCCTTCCTTTCCCTTCCTTTCCCTTCCCTTCCCGTCCTTCCTATCCTTTCATTTTCTTTCCCTTACTTTCTCTTCTTTTCCTTTCCTCTTCCTACCTTTCATTTCCTTTCCTTCCTTTTCTTTTCCTTACCTTTCTTTTCCTTTACTTTTCTTGCCTTTCCTTTCCTTTCCCTTCCTTTCCTTTCATTTCAATTCATTTACAATCTCCTTTTCTTTTCTTTCCTTTCCTTTCCTTTCCTTTATTTTGGCGCGTGTTTGCGAATACAAGGCAAAGAGGAGATGACAGTAAATAGTAGCGACCCTTCGAGAACACAAAGAAAGAACAACCAAGAAACTTCTGGGTGCGTAGGGTGCTGTTGGACTATAAAAGGCAGTGACCAAGCAAGGCAGATCAGTTTATTTTTAAGTAAAAGTATTAGTAAATAAAACTAGCTACTTGTAACAGTATGTGTGTGAGTGTATTCATTTAACTTTATATTGATTAAACCAAGGATTAATAATCAAAGAATCTTCGAATTCGTCACATTATCAATATTAAATACCTTACTTTTACTCTGTAACCTCATGCAGTACCGACTAGTACTATAAAAAAGTTTTGTTAAATTGCTCTGCTAGGAAAAAATTCAATAAATACAAATAAAAATAAAAACGTTTAAAAAATAATCCAAAAATATGCAGAGCATACTTTGCTGCACTTATTTAAAGCCCTAACAAGTTGATTAAGTAGTTCATTTTGTAAGGTGTTAAAAGCCGTTTTATTGAGAAATAAGAAAGGTTCATAGCAACTTTCTATTTGGACTAACCCATAAAATATGGCCTAGAAATAGTCATTGAAACAGCTAACCAAATTTAGTTTAAAAGGGACACATGTTCAGCTCATTACTTGTTCACAACTAAAGTACCTATATATTTAAAAACTGAAATACAAATAAAATAAAGTAAATATAGAACTACTTCTGGGCGCTTTTTTGATGAGTTAATCCTGTTTAACAAAATATCGATGGAAAAACATTTATAGCAAATTAATGCTCTAGCGGAATCCGCAAAAAAAATTTGCTTTTCCATAAAAAAAGGATTTTCGAAAACCTACAAAATGGACTAAAAAATTAAACTTGTATACAAATTTGTATATTATGCACAGAGAAAAAGGTGATCTAGCTCGAGAACTATCCCCTTTACAAAAAGCTATAAAGACACTTTCCATGCATAGTTTTGTGACAAACAAACTATGTAACAATTTTCGATAGATGTTACAAATACCGAAATAATTGCTAAAAAGGGAGAAAAACTCCACTTTAAATGAGTGCAGCAAAGTATGTTCTGCATATTTTTGAATTATTTTTTAAAAATTTCATCCTTACTAGTAGTAGACTTCGATAACTCAATCTATCGCTTCCTCGTCTATCTCGAATGGACTATTAGTTTTTCATAAAACTTTATAATGAAAAGTTACATCCAAAGACACTCATGGCCGCCATTTTTCTCCATTGAATAATTCGGCAATGCTGAGAACAACGAAAATTAAAACACAACTTAAACTTGGAACCATGATCCAACTAACAGACCGTGGCATTAGGCCAACTGATTAAAACTTTTTTCTCGAATTTTCACAGTAAGCTCACAAATTACAGCAACAAAATACATGGAAAATGTATGTGAGCCGCCATGCGTCCACATTTTAAAAAAGCTACCCAATAGGAAATACGCACAATTAACCAAAATACGACTTTGCCCATAATAAACTTTATAAGGAAGTTCATCCAAGCATTTTCATATCTCATATTATTTTACGAAAATAAGATGTGTTTTGTAAAATCATCGCTATTTCTTGTGGGATAAATTTTGCGATCCTTATATTCAGAGAAACATCAAATCAGGTATTTTCTACAACACTCCGAGATAAGATTGAAAAAAGTAGCAAAATAGTTCTCTAATATGTGTTCACATATGGGAATTTCCTAGCGTTGCGGACGTTACGTTCGAACGATTTTATTGAATTTCAAGGAAGAAGTATTGTGAAAACTGGAATCGATTTGTTACATATAAGCGTATTTAGGGATCTACTGTCGGTAAAAGTATCTTGCCTACGCAAACGTTGCGTTGCGGACGTTACTCAAAATAGAAGTAGTGTTTAGGTAACTAAGTAAATTGGCAATTTTCTGCGAATTTCGCAGTATAAAGATAAAAAATCTTTAAAGATAAATTAAAGATGAAAGTAGTGAGTTCCTAAAAACCAGCACAAAAATAATATAGGAAAGCTTTTTGTAAGTTATCATTACATATATTTGTTGCGGACGTTACGTTGCGGACGTTACATTTTTTTCTGATACATATAATAATATACATGTTTTAAAATTAGTTAAAAGTTTTTGACTAAAAGCTAGATAAAAATGGTTTGTATGATAAGAAATTTAGGAGATGTTTTTATGATACATGTAATAATATACATATTTTAAAATTATTTCACAGTTTTTGACAAAGTAGGATAAAAGTGGCTTGTAGGAGAAGATTTTAAGAAGATGAGTGAATAAATGTTTATATACCTAAGTTGCAATGAAAACAGCTTTAAATTTTTATTTTGTACTTTTTAAAAATGGCAGTCCGAGCAGCTCTCATACACAAATTGCCTTCCGATTAAGAAAAATAGTGGAAAGAAAAAGAAAAATAGTGCCTTGAATATTTTTTTGCTGATGTTTTGTCTTTTGGGTTAACCATCTACAAATGCGTCCATACATATATTTTTTGTACATAAAATAGAAATAATTTAGTCACAGTAATAATTATTTTTTTCTTATCACACACTTACCGTTGCGGACGTTACAGATTTTTTGATATCTTTTTTTGCCAAACAAAAGTATTTTCGGGGAATGTTTTTAGATTTATAAATTAAAGCGCAATTTTCTGTGTAGGCTTCCAATGTAACAAATATTGTAGCACCCGTTAGACTTTAATGAAAAAGAAAGGCTTTTTTGCGTTACGGACGTTACCCGTCGGAATAAGTTTTAAAATTTGCAAAAAATTCGCGTTATTGCAAAAATAGGATATTTTGTTATATAATTCCTAATACAGAATAAAAAATTCTTGTTGAAATGTCAATTTTCTCAAAAGAATCTTTTTTCTAAGACTACTAAGAGACTTTAGAAGAATGCAAGTAAATGACGAAATAATAAGTTTGAAAAGTGGAAATGGCAATTCATAAATTTTGCAATGAAAGTCAGGAAATATGTTAATGACTGCTTTTGTATCAGATAAAATAAACACTAAGCACGTCTAAAAACGATTTAATTTCATAATTTAAGCAACTTTAAAATTTCCTCGTTGGTTGACTTTTTCTAGGGAACACCCATATGCCATATGTATATCACAATCAAGGAAAAGATTCAATGTAAATTGCCTTTTTTTCTGGTAATTTCTGGTGATTTTGATTGAAAATGATTTTTTTTCGCCTTTTTCTAAATAAATGCATTTCAAATTTTTAAAATAAATAGGTAATAATTGCGTTTGCTTAAATGCTTACTGCACTGCATTTTAAATCAAAATAATTTTCCAGTTTTTGTTTGATTTTATTTACTACTACCTAGCGAACACGCCATACAATTAGGGATGTTGATAAAATATTAAACGGCGAGGAGAATGCCCTAATTCCTGATAAAATCCCATGACAGCCACGCCCACTTTTTATATATAAAATATTTTCGAAAACACAAAAAAAGTTATTACTCAGTACATAATACACCTATAAGGATAAAATTTGGTGAATACATTGAGACTGAGGCATAAAATACAATTTTCAAGAAATTTTTGAAAATGGCCGTTGCACCACCCACTTTTGATTAAGTCAAATTCAGAAATAATATTAATCATAAATTAAAAACCAATCAAGATATCGAAACGAAATTCAGCACGCAGGTTTTCAGGTATGCAAGGAATGTTCCAGAAAAAAATGGGCGGGATCGGTTAAGGTCTACGCCTACTTTTAAATGAAAGATTTTGAAGAGGATCGTAAATATATTAAATAGAAAATAACTTTGCGTAAAATAGCTTTCCATCATTTATATTTCACTTTTAAAGTTTCCGTAAACAAAGAAATCCAAAAACTTACAATTTTCGAACATGGGCGTGGCTTTTTATGCCATAACTCCGCTGTAACTGTTTCTGTAAAAGTGGTAGAAATCGGTTAATGTCCACGCCCAGTTTTTTAACATAGTTCTGCAAAGTTTTTTTTTGTAAAATTTAAAAAGGGATATTTCTACAACTAAGCAAGTTATATCAATCAGGTTTTGCACACATAATAAGCTTTTTAAGAAAAACTCGGCCGCAAAAAAATTTTGTCAATTTTCAGCATAAAATTTCTGCTATTTTCAAAGGCAATCGCTGATAATTCAATCTTGATATTTCAATGAAAAGTGGTCAGCTGCTTCTCAGTAGTATGTATTATACTGCTGCCAAAAATTAGTCAAATCAGGAAACACACAAGCAAAATATTCGGGCACGTAGTTAATAGTCCACTGCAATAGCGAAGTTATATATCTTTTTTGATTTTCATACCTTTGATAAACATTAAATGTATGTAAATATGAGAACAAGAAGAGAAAAGTTCACTAAAATGATCAGCATGATGAGCGGAGTCGATTTAGCCATGCCCGCCTCTCCGTCCGTCTGTCTGTCTGTACATCTGTCTATTTGAACGCGAACAGTTTTACAAAAGAATGCTAAAATTCGTTGTTTGCTTTCGCGATTTTATAATATACTAGAAAACCCGGTAGACGTTGTTTTGACGTTTTGATACATAGAACACATCTATATATAAAATGTCATTAACTTGAACCAAATAAACTTCTAACTATACCGAACTGCACCTTTATATAAGCTGGAGGCTTTTCCAAAGCTATATACAGACTGTGTCGTGCCCAGCGAACTCCTGAACCTATCGTGAAAGTTCAAGAGCAAAATAAAATACAAAATATTTGGGCGTGGCACCGCCCTCTTTAGGAAAATTATGTATATATTGACTAGGTGACACATGTATCCAAACTTCATTAATTTAGACCAAAAAAGTTCGGAGTTATGACGAATTGAAGCTTTCTATAGCCTGGGGGCGTGGATCCGCCTTACTTGTCCAAAACTATATACTGTCTATGTTGTACCCAGTGAACCCAAGTATATATTGTGAAAATTTCATAAAGATCGGTTGAGTTCTTTGGCGCCTATAAGAGACACCCTTTTTTATATCTATTTTTGTTGCGCACACAAGGTATATTACTTCATTCAGCATAAACGGATCGAGATATATATTTGTTAATGTGTATCAAAACGTTCAGGATGAAAATTAAAATATCCGGGCAAGTAGTTAATAGCCCACTGCAAAAGCGAAGTTGTATATCTATTTTGATTTTCATACCTTTCATGAACATGAAATATTTGTACGTATGGGAAGAAAAAGATATAGTCCCATCAAAAAGTATACTGACGTGATCAGGGGGATGAGCTGAGTCGATGTAGCCATATCCGTCTCTCGATACGTTTATCTGTGTGCCCGTCTGTCTATTTGAACACAAATACGAACTGAAAGTATTAAAATAGATCTGCGTAAATTGGGATGACATAATAGACACTACTAGGTATATAATGTTCGGTTCCACCCGAACTTAGACTTCCTTACTTGTTTTTATATTTTTTAGTGCCTTTCGTGCCTATTCCGTCACTTTGTTTTGACTTTCTTACAGGTTTTTAGGTCCTAAAAATCTTATCCCAAATTATAAGCATACAAAAATAGATACCAGTAGAGCCATTTTCGACAATTGGTTTGTCGAAACGCACAGTGAATTGAGTAACTGTTACGTTATCTTACTGAATTTTTACAAAATTTATCGATAGCTTGGCTTTAAAAGTGTTAGTGTACGGCAATACCTCTAAGGTGGTTTGGAATGTTACGCGTTCTCTGAAAATATCATTATTCTTTTCATTAAAAAAAAAAGAAGAAAACATGTTATTTATTTCCTTTCCCTACTGGAGAATTAGTAGTACCAGCTTTTTGGTTTAAATATCCGACACCATTGGGTTTTTTGCCATCTTAAACTTGTCTGTAGATGTGTTCGTTTAGCATTAGCCTGCACGGGGCGAATTGTATACCTAAGCGTTCTTTGTCAGGTAGAAGGTGCTTGGTCGGCCCAGAAACCATGCGAGATTCACACGATTATGTTTGGCCATCTCGGCGACAGTTTAGTGTTAGTTCATAATTGAATGAGTAAGGCCAAAGGATTTGTTGGCGGATTGGTTGTCGTTAAAATAAAGATTTTCTTGCCGATAATGTCTTTTCCTGTCCAAACTGTGGCGTCTAAATTTGCTGAAACCTTAGCTTTTATGATGAGATATACAATGATCAGGAAGACTGAGAGAGAGTTCCAAGTCACGGTCCCTTTTTAAAAGACCCCTCCTAAAAAAATGCCATTTGTTTAAGAGCCGTTGGTGAATATGCATATGGATATCCTGCCTTCTGCACCGTAGTACCGATATGACCCCGCCAATCATCCTTACTGGGAATATTTACTATAAAGTTTGATCGCTGCGAGATGACCATAAGGAAATCTCTTACAGGCCTACCTGCATCAATAACCCAAAGTTTTAGGAAATTTGCTTCTGTATGCATTGCATACAGGCCATTAGCATATGCCACAACCTTCCCTCCCGAGAAATTTAATGTCTTAGCAGGAAGTTTACCGTCCGGTTCCATTCAAGCACTAGCTCTAACTGTTTCCGTTGAGGAAAACGAATATCCGAAGGCAAAATTCACACTAGCCCAACTTCTGTCTGGATACTATAACAGATTAAACTCATTGGTACAACAACAACAACAACATGGGTATATTAACAGCCAGGTTTGTTGCAGGTGCTACTGGTGCGTTATGCAAGTTTTCCGGAGCGTGTGTATCCAGAAGCATATCTAGGGTTTCCCCTTCTTAGCTGGTCTAGGTACGGCCAGGTCTTCGCAAACAGCTCTTAGCTATCTCCGTTTTGAGACCTCGCCCTTTAGTCTTTCTGTGTCGTCCACACTTTCGCCTCCAGTGCAGAAAATTCTCTACAATAGAGACTTGGGCTCCATTGAACTGTATTCTACAGCATTTGTGATGTGAGTCCAAGTCATCGGACCACTAATTAGATTTGCGTTTCTCGCGTGGTTTTGGCACCAGACAGGCCTACTCTAAGGCATTTGAGAGCACCCATGAGAAGGTGTTTACCGGATCCATCAGCTTCTCCAATGATGAAATACATTGTAAACGTAGTTCCGGCATATCCCAAACTAACAATTCTTTATGTAATTCCGTGGGTTATGTCTCCGACTCGTCCCGAGCGTTAATATAGGAACTACCCCATTGGGCGTGGTGTGCATAGCTTACCCTTTTCCCTCCTCAGGAGGGGAGTCTAGTTTTTATACTTCAAACAATAAACAAGAAAGTGACAATCACATCTAAAAACATTCAACATTGAAAATTTCATTGAAACAATAACTCCCATTAATTTAGTTGATCACGTAAATACATTTATTAACCACATATTTGCATTTTTTAATTACGGCTATGTAGGTGCTGTTTGAAGTTCATAACAGATGACGATGAGAGAGGAGTGATCCATAATTAATACCTTTAGCCTACAGTTGGCTGTAATTCAATATTGATACATGAGTAAATTTTTATTTATGTAGGATACTCGTAGGGGTGTAAGTCACTTTTAGTTGTTGTAGTATACTTGTAGGAGTTACAAGTACCCGTTTGCGTAGAAAGTGGATTAGTGATTTTATACCTATTCGGCTATAAATGGGTACAATTTGTCTCTCCATAAGACATGCTCAAACAAATGTGAACAGTGCAGTCCATACAAAATGATCAGAACTGGCATTGGTCGCATCCTCCTTTGTAACTCAGCCCGGACGCATCCTCAACTAATCCCATTTTTTGCAGGAATTTATCAGCTGCTCTTGTATGTGTAGCTTTTCCATTCATTCTTCTTCTCACTCTCCTCTCCACTTCCAAGATCCTCTCATTATCAAAATTAATTGTGTGATTCACTTCTCACTACATCTTGAGGTGGAGGTTATCCCCGTCAGAGGGTATATTAAAAGAAGCTATCGTCAACTGAATATTGCCAAATGAAAGCCTACCCGTTATGACGTCGACATTGCTTAGTTAGGTAAGGGAAAAATTATTAGCTCAGACCTAAACAAAATACGGGTTCTTTCTTTAGTCACCAGTCCGCAAATCCGTGAGTTCTTCACACAGGGTTCTCGAATGAGGACCACATCAACGTCGCCTTTAGGAAGCCGACTAATGAGAGCGGCCAGGACTGCTACCACCACCGTGACGTAGAGATCTACCCTAACGATATCCGGCAGGACATCCTCCATGGTCCATTTGCTCAAAGCACCTGCGCAATTTGCCGTGGTGGACTCCATCCTTCATTTTTGGGTGCTTCGGAGCAACCGAAAAGGATTCGCGTAAAGCCCCTTACCGTGGTAAAACCGTAAGTACTCTCTTAGGCGGTCCGGTGTCAAAGGGGCTCTGTATTAATACAGCTACGATTAACCTCCCGCCTGCAAACACCCAACCGCGGTACATCCTGGATTTGGAGGGGGTGGATCGGGAACATCGCTCTCAAGAGATTAAGATTTTCCTGTGATGGAGCTACTTGCGAAACCGCGGTCATGCAGATAAATTTACACCGTGGTTAGCGGTTAAGCTCTTGCACCACGTCAAGGTATCTTCACATCGCGAGGGGAAAAAACAACATACTTTGGAACGATTCTTCCATTCTCTTGATGTTCGTGCCTTCTAGGCACCCTATCAAAATTTTTGTTGAGGGAATGAAGGAATTCAAATAAATATTTGGCGCGAAATACCTCCGAGCAGATTAAGGCCGAGCTTCTCTACCAAGTTGTGGTGTGCTGCTTCTAATTTTGTCCTACAAATTGGCGCGACTTACAGTTTTTTGCCGACTCCGAACTGCATCTACAAAGCCGATGAATTTTTGCTGAGAAACCTTCCATGGGAGAGGGGCGACCTCGTTTTTGAAAAAACTGTTTAAAACTTTTAAAACCATCCAGCACTCGAACCTTGTACCTTGGTATGGTAAGGCAACAACTTGTAGAACTTGTACTATAGAAATATCGATCAACTTAGCAGTCAAATGGTCGCCCTCGGCTTCACTGTCAGACCAAATTGCATATATTGGTATTACTTTTGGATGTGTGAGACTTTGTATCACATCCCAGAAGGAAAGGTTAATATTTGGAAATGCATAAAGTACTCAATATCCCCTATAGACTGTATATAAAATGGTATATTAATTTTCCTACAGCGGTGACATAGGAAAAGTTATTTGCAGCTCGACAAAATATACATAACTTCTTGCATTAAATTTTGTAAATGAAAAGATGCCTTACAAGGGACATAATATATCTGGCAGTACTTTGTTTGAGAGAAAAAATGCATTTGTATATGAACGAATATGCAAGCTCCAACCAATACCAGTGGTCAAAAGTTTGAAAAGCCGTCCGCCGCGGCAGAGCTCCTTGTGTCACACTTTAAACCAATGGGATAGGAAAAGCTGTGCCCATTTTAACCCTATTAGGTAGTATCGAATGTGGTGGACATATGCTTCTACACCATGGCAAACTAGCCGCCTTAGTAGGGACACGAATTTCGATTCGATACCATATCGATACTTTGGGTTTCGATACCGATATTTTGTACTTGATACTTTTATAACGATTCGAGTATTTAGATCGCGGTAACGTATCGAATTTTAATAAGATCCCTATTTTGCAATTAATTACATTTTTCTGAGGTAGAAGTCAATACTTTTTGAAGAATTGCTAAACCTTTGACATGCAATTTAAAACAGTTAAGTTGAAATTTGTACAGGTTATGCGGAAATATATATTGAAATAAAAACAGTGAATGAAGATTATTAATGTTACCAGTTAATGTTACATATTGATTTATTTATTCGATAAAATTTTAAATAAGCTCTCTGTAAAAAAAGCTGAAACTAGATTTAAGCACTTACTCAATTCCGATATGCCATACGATTCGATATTAAGCCATTTGGAACACAGCATGCTTATTTTAAGGTGCAACGTTTACATTGCTTTACCGAACTGCTCATTTATCTTGTAAATTTAGTGTTGATATTTTGAGTATCGAGTCTTCTTGTTTCGATACTATTGCGTACCCGATACTTGTACAGTAATACTCTAAATGAGTACAGTAACGATACTTTACATTCGATATCGTTCGTGTCCCTATGATTTAGTATTAGTTGTAACTAGCAAATTCCTTTATAAAAATGTTTCGCAGGTAACGCATATTTTGTCTCAAACAAAGTAGTGCCACATATAATTCATGCTTTGTAAAGCATCTTTTCATTTATAAAAGGTAATACAAGAAGTAATGTATACTTTGTATCTTTAGCTTGTTCCGACCGACACATTCGTCGAATTAACTACAGTGTAACTTCCCCATATTGGTGGCAGTAAACATTTAGCTAAACAAATAAAATAGAGCTGCGAGTTTATAGTTAACTATAGAATATAAAATGGGTCTTGGTTAAATACATTTTTTATTACTACCAAAAATCATTTCTCCAACAGGATCCTTCGTCCTTAAAGCTCAAACTTTACTTTGTGTTTCTGTTGATGGCGGCAACCAAAATAATTGATGCTCCACGCAATGGCCATGAGATGGCGCCACTTAATACTAGAGCACGCGGGGATGGCAATCATGGAGTTACAATTGTACTCACAGCCTCGCAGCGCAATTCGGTAAGCTCGGTGGAAATACCGGGAGGCGAAGCAGACCGGGCGGCATGGTCCGGAAAAATGCAATTCTTTCTCAGTATTATAGGATATTCGGTGGGATTGGGAAATATTTGGCGATTCCCATATTTGTGTCAACAAAATGGTGGAGGTAAGTAAATTAAACCCCAGAATGTGCGAAAAAAAATGTTTAAGTATGAAGGAAATTCAACGATTAGCTATACAGCTTTAAAAAGATATGAGTATAGTAGCCAGATTCTGTAACTTTTAACCACTCGCCGATCGTTAAGCTTATCGCCAAATTTTGGTGTTTGTTCTTAACAAAAATTGCGATTCTGTAACTCTCCTTTAACGTCGCTAAAGAGCTGACTCTTGATAGTGATAAAATATGGCCATACTTCTCTTGTCGCTGTATTTTGCACTAAATTACATGCAAACAACTCAAAACTCATTTTTTACTTTTTTCAAACGTTAAAACACTTGTAAATATATTAACGCGATTGTTAACACCTCGTAAATAATTCTCGACAGCTAACCACATGAAAAGTGTTAACTAATAGGGAAAATCGTTAAAAATGGTGTTAAGGTAGGTAAACGCTAACACCTGGCGTTAAAATAGTTACAGAATCGACCTACAGGGCTCCAACTAAAGCCGAACAGAATTTCTGTTATATAAAGATGCTCTCACCCTGGTGCTCCTATCGGCATAAGATGTTATGAGGAAGGGGGAGGTCATCACAAATTTGGAAAAATCAGGCGAAGGATGACTTGGACATAAATGATCCTTGGACTTGGCATCAGTTATCGCTATTAGGGAGGACTGATGTACTTTGTTAGGCTGTGGAACGCAACACATTTCCATGTGCCGCACTAATAAGCACATTGATTTAGTAAGGCAACACATTCGCCACAGCGCGAATTGTCAGTGTTTATGTCAAAAGGCACGTGTGAGAGGGAACGCCCAAAAACGACCTACCTATTTTCTAAACTTTTTACGTATATCACACACATAAGGCATACATTTTCTTAAAATGTTATCACAAAACCCTTATTAAATATCAATTCACAATGAATTTTTATTCAAAATCAATAAAACACACCAGCGAACTCAATAGCTTTCCCAAAAATTTTAACAAAGAATGTAAACAACAAGCAAAGATATGATAGTTTGACATGAGCTGTTGATGAGGAAGAAGAAGATGCTATGTCGTCTGCGCAAAACCATATATTGTTTAATCAAGTCACAAACCCCAACTAGTTGAAAGTAGACCAAAAGCGATGTTTGTGCTACTGTGTTAACACTCGGGCAAAAGTGTTATTACCCAGGTCTAGTGCTTTGTTGCACAACAGCCCTTTGGAGGTTAATAGCCAAGGAATTAATGAATGATGGTGATGATAACTATGGGTACCACCTTTTCGGATTTTCAGACATATCCAATTCAGCGCGACATGTCGTAGGAATGTAACAAAAGGCGATCAAAATTTGAAATTTTACTTTATTTAAATTAGAGGTAAACAAAAACACCACAACGATGTATGAGAAGAAATGTTATATCTAAGGCAAGAAACGTTCTTTTGTAAGTTACTACCTTGGTACTTGGTAGACTACGAGTTAGAAAGGGTTGAATTGAAATAACAGATCGTGGTCGGGTCATTCCGGTCTTCGGTGTAGCGATTTTCTGTTGAACAGGATTAATCCGTAGAAACAGTTCTTCCAATCCAAAAATTTATGTTTATTTAGTTATTACGTGAAGACTATTTAACGGATTTACATTGGCGGTGACACATTTTTAGCTTATTATCTGCTTACAAACATAATGTATATTTGAAAAGAGTTGCCATTTAAACAAAACAAGTATAGAACTATTTCCACACCCTTTTTAAATGAGTTAATCCTGTTTAAGAAAAAATCGCTATAACGGAGATTCAAAGCAGCTTAACGGCCTACCGAAATCCTCAATAAAAATTTATTTTTCCATAAAAATTGAATTTTGACTCTTTAGAAACTGCTCTATAAAAATATACAGTGAAACTTCCATAACTCGCTATTAACCCAAAAAAAAAGTTCGTTAGGGAGAATTCGAGTTATACAATTTTTTTGTTTTTAGTAGAAAAAGTCAATGTATGAATTTTTTAAATAACCCAGTGGGAAAATGTACTGTTTCTCTCTCTCTCTCTCTATGGCGCGATATACAACAGGTATATCATCATAAACCTCCTAAGAGATTTTTGCGCCAAGCTTCTCTTCCAATTTGTGGTGTGCCGATTTGAATTTTTCCCTACAAATTGGTGGGACCTACAGTTTTTTGCCGACTCCGAACGGCATCTACAAAGGAGACGAATTTTTTGCTAGAAGCCTGTCATGGCAGAAATACACTCGGAGAGTTTGCCAAACCACTGCCGAGGGGCGACCCCGTTTTGAAAAACTTTTTTTTTTCAAATCACTTGATGTTACCTGTACCAGGGCTCGAACCATGGACCTTCGGTGTGGTAGGCCGGCAACACTACCTTCACACCACGGCGGCCTGTACTGTTTAGGAATGCATAAAATAATGTATATACCCTATAGACTATACATGAAAACATGCATTCATATTTCTACAGCGATGCCAAAGGAAAAGTAATGTGTAGCTCGCAACAAACTGAAGCAACAAAGTATACATTACTTTTTATATTACTTTATATAAATGAAAAGATGCATTACTTTCTATGAGAGAAAAGATGCATGACCTGCCTTACTTTTTATATAGGAATATTCAAAATATAAACTTAGAGATGCCGCCTCTGAGTCCAGGAGGCGACACCGGCACTATGCTGGCAGGATGTGCACATCACCGTCTATACATATTTTAGAGGCACATCTAACCTCGGGCAACTTTGAGGAGTATCAGGGACTTGGGTCACCTCATTTTTTCTCTGAGTAGAAGGATTCCGATTTGCACAAGGTCTAAGTAAAGAAAGAATTGCGTCAATATCTCTGGAAACCGCAAAAATTAAAAAGGCACAGGAATTCGTAAACACTTGCAAGAAAAGCAGCTGTGGCTGTTTTCAATTGTTTATAACAAAGTTTGAAGTTTTTGTTATTGTTTTGCTTAATGACGATCAGCTGTTTTCACTTGCAAACGTTTTAGTGAAATCTCCCCAACAGAAACTTGCAACTTCCTCTCCCAATTAAATGCCAAAATGCGTACCTTCCCTGCAAGTTTTATGTGTCGCCGAACACAATTCAGTTCAAGTTATTATTTCACATACGTTCCCTATGCGAGCATGAGAAATATACACAATTTCAAAAAAAAAAACTTTATAACATTTTTAAAAGTTTTGAGCTCCTCTAACAGAGCTATTGCCTACTCAATATTTGTGCAGAAGTTGGAAAACCACATATAATATATATTTATGTATTTCAAATAGTGACTTGAGCTTTTGTGAACTTTTTGTTCAATTGTTTTTAAAGGGTTAATGAAACAAATTACTGACACATGCGAATTATTTCACATACACATTGTCAAATAAGCATGTTCCCACCCGACCAACGCTCACGATAATGCTTAAGTTTTAGAAGCTTTAGCAATACTTTTTCTCATGATCCAACTACAACAGGTCGTAGCAGTTCGACAAACATACAGACACACAACAATTTTCCATGTATTTTGTTTTTGTAATTTGTGAGTTTAACGTCAAAATCGCACTGAGAAATGAGTGTAATGTCAAAATCAGCTGGTCTATTAACACGACCTGTATTATTGGATCATGCTTTTTCTGACAAAAGTATCGAGAATGGATTCCGCAAACCTATCGTAAATATTTATATTACCTTTCGCTCAGTTTGTGGCAGCAGAGCACACTTTCCCGACATTCGTTTTCGATTCAGTTTACGAACCTTTCTCGGTGTTGAAAATGGATTGCAAACGGGTGTATTTCGATACGGTATACTATCGAGAAAGTGACTAAATTAGTTGGGTTAAGAATATTTACTCTAGCGATCTGTTCCAACTCATGCAAAATTCAGAAATAAAATGTATTGGTTTTATTTTCTATTATTATAATATTAAAACTTATAAATAACTTATTGATTATAAAAATAATATAATACAAACCAACGTCTTTTGCTAATGTTTGTAGTTTAACATGACTACATCTTCTTCCTCCGGGCATTCAGATTCTACAGCACTCAGAAAGAAACAAATTTTTTGATGAAGTTAAATGTTTAAAACTCAAAAGTTTGGGGACGTTTACTTCTATTAGCCAATTCCGAAGCCATGCTCTGAATGTGTTTCCTTGTAAAGTCGCCGAAGAAACTATTAGGGGATTGGACACAAAAACGATTCTAGCGTTTGAAATTTAAAGAATTTTTCAATTGTTTGACAACAAAACCAGAAACATATGTTTTACACTTGAGACTCTTATATAAAGCGAACTTTCATGTTACGAGAAACTATCGTAATTCTCTTAAGCTCGCTTACTTACGTTCCTTGGTCGGGTGGGTTGTCAGCGGCTGGCTCACTGCTTTACTGTGTTTGCAATGAAGTAAAAATTTTTTTCTCAAAGGCTCCTCCTGTAAACAAAACATAAAACATAGTGAAAAAAATTAAAAAAGGTAGTACTACAAATAAAAATAGAGCGACACATCGCTACTTCGATTTCTTACAACAATTTTCGTATATCTTTTCATGCATGAAAAAGGTAATGCCTTCCCCATTTTAACACTGGGAATAATTGGTATTTTTTATTTTACATACAAAGTCTTACAGGAAACTACGAGTATAAAAGAAAGTTAAAACGAAGTGAAATATTCTGAAATTAATGACTGAAAATTGAGGGGTTTTTTGGTTATTTTCAGTAAAAAAGGACTATTGTGCTTAAAGCCTTATAGTGTTCTTCAATAGTAGTATTATTTGGTGGAAAAATGCCAATTCAATAGCTTTTATTTTGTTTTGAACTAGGATGAGCTGCACAATTATCGATAAACAGTAAAAGTTTTCCAATTTGGAAACCCATTCTTCAAAAAGTTGTGCTGTCATCCCAGCCTTTGAGTTTACTTTATAATTTATGGGAAGAGACTTAACACCACGAAAGCACCGACGTTTAACACTTTTTCCAATCAAAAGAATTTTAAGTTTTTCCGAATCATCCATATCAGCTGCCAGCATTAGGGTAACTCGATGTTTGCTCTTTTACCTTCGTGGCATTACTGTTTTTTAAAAGTCAATGTTTTGTCAGGCAAGCATTTAAAAAGCAATCCTGTTTTATCATCATTAAAAATATCCCGTTGGCAATACTTTCGGCAAGAAGTTTTTCCGCCATTTTTCGCTGGCTACTTCACTAACCGAATTTCCTTCACCACATGCTTTTTTATAACCCATAAAAATGTCATCTCCAAAACACTTGGCTAGCTCCATTGCCTTCTCCCTTAATTTTGCGCCAGATAAAAACGTTTGTTTTTTAATTTTTGTATTTGCATTTCAGCTGCTGTGAACCAATCGAGAACTGCTTTGTCGATATTATCATATTTTGGGGTTTTAATTCATTAACTACATACATGAATTCCTATTTCGATAGCCTTTATAATTAACTCCTTTTTTTTTAATTTGTGGATACTGTACTAGCCGGAATACCATACTGTTCAGCATCTTGTTTTTTCTTCAACTCGCCTTCCACTTCTGTGATTAGTGTATATTTTTTTCTTCAATCGACAAACATTTTAAAACGCTTTTAGTAGCCATTATAATGATCAACCCTGCAGTTTCCTGCCAAACTGGTTAGTAAACATTCAAGTTCATTAACTATCTTATTCATACCAGTTTGAGCGACTGCAACATTTCCGATATCATAAGCAGCAACAACCCTCTAAAATTGTCGTTATATGCACATGCGAGCGAAAACGAAAACCATTCAGTATTCGGGCCGCAATCGTTTGGTTAACAACGCCGTCCCACATTTTAATTTTCTCTTCAACTAATATTCTGAGTATTTAAATATTCATTTAATTGAATTAAATAAAAAACTTTCTTGCAAATAATATTTCTTATTGTAAAATCATAATCCTTTCGAGAATTTCGTGCATCAAGTAGTACATTTGGGTTGCAGATCATGTACGTACGTGCATGTCAACAAAATCACCCTTATTTTTTTCGACGTCGCTACTGCACAATGGCGTACCAGCGACGCAAAAACGAGGAAGCAGTGCTCAAATGAAACCACGAAAAAAAGTGAAACCGAAACGATCGATTGTCAAAGCAATTGAGTAAGCAAATAACATTTCTTTTCGGAATAATCAAAGTAACCCTTTTCTAATAAAAAATAAAAATATTGACTTGTTTTTATTTTTCAGGGCTAAGTTATTGTGATTGTGAAATGCAGCCTTCATAAATAAAATAACAAGGAATAAGCTCCAAAAACGAAAATGGCGAGCAGAGACACGTACAATAACAAGGTGGTTAAAAATAGAAATAATTTTGTTCGGGCCGTGTGAAGTTGTAACCACACGTGCTTTCCAAATTTCCAGCCTTCAAAAATTTTCCTTGAAAAACTGGCTAATGTTTTGGCTACCATGTAGTTGTCAATATTGTGACGAATTCGATAATTCCTTTATTATCAATCCTGGGTTCGATCACTATAAAGTCAAATAAACACACGCACAGATAATGTAACTAATAGCTAGTTTTATTTACTAGTAATAAACGCAATACAAATTTAAGAGGTTGGTAACTTCGCAGTAGTTCACTATTGAACGCTTGAAAATAAACTTATATAGTCCAACAGGGTGCTTGCCTACGCACCGAGAACTTTCTTGGTTGTTCGCTTTTCGTGTTCTGGAAGGCTCGGTGTTATTTATTGGCATCTCTTTGCATCGTATTCGCAAACACTCGCGCCAACTCTCTTCCTCTTCCTAGTTATACGCTTGCATGCATAAGCGTAGCCATCGTTATCTCGGTTGTGTTAACTAGTGGTGGGAGTGTTATTGAGTTAGGGATGGTACATGCTTGAGAATAATCGCCACACTGCCCTCCACCTAAGTCTGATCGTCCCGATCAGACACCTTGCCGGAACCAAACGCAGCTAGCCTTTCCAAATGGACCACCTTCATCTTATTCCTTGGCCTTCCCATAGTTTGTATGCGATATACCACATCGTTGATCCGTTTTATGACTTTGTATGGACCTTCCCAGTTACATTGTAGTTTTGGGGACAAACCTTTCTTACGCTGTGGGTTGTATAGCAGCACTAAATCTCCTTCTATAAAACCTTCCGAATTTATTGCTTTGTCGTACCTGGCCTTCATCTTATCGCTCATGATTTTAGTCCGTTGTCTCACAAAGTCGTGAATTTCTCTCATTTCTTCTTCCAATACGCTAGTAGATTTCCGAGCATTTACTCCTGCATCAGCGTTTATCCCAAACTTCAAGTCAGCTGGCAATCGAAGATCATTCCCGAAAATTACCTTTGCAGGAGTGTGACCAGTGGTTTCATGTACTGCAGAGCGATATGCCATTAGGAATAAGGAGATGTGAGTATCCCAATCCTTCTGGAACTTATCCACTACTTCCCTCAGGTGCTCTTCCAAGGTTCTACTGAATCGTTCCACCATGCCATCTGACTGAGGATGTAGTGCAGTTGTTCGAGTTTTCCGAATGCCCAATGTCTTGCACATTTCCTGGAACACAGCTGATTCGAAATTTCTGCCTTGGTCAGAATGTATCTCCATCGGTGCACCAAACCTAGCTACCCAATTTTTAGTAAACACTTCTGCTATGGTTTCTGCATGTTGATTTGGAATAGGGTACACTTCTGGCCACTTGCTGAAATAGTCCATAACTACCGGGACATATTTGTTTCCGAGTTTGCTAGTAGGAAATGGACCAGCTACATCCATGGCTATCCTCTCAAATGGCGCACCTGAGTTATACTGTTTCATTTGGCCATGGCTCCTTGATTTCGGTCCTTTAGCTTTGATGCATACTTCACAGTTGGCAATCCACTCCACGACCGATTGACGGCAACCAACCCAATAGAATCTTTGCTTGACTTTCTCCAAGGTCTTGGTGACTCCAAGATGACCTCCGCTTGGACCGTTATGTAATTCATTGAGTACATCAGGAATTTTCTTCCTTGGGACGACTATCAGCTTTCGAACACATTGACCATCCTCACTCTCCCATATTCGATGCAAACAACCGGATTCTAATTGCAAACTATTCCACTGTGCCCAATATGACTTGGCAACAGGACTTTCTGCTGACATCTCCTCTCTTGATGGTCGCTCGTTTCGTTCGATTGCTTGCATTACACGTGTAAGATTTGGATCTTCGTGCTGAAACCTCCTTGATTGATCCATGTCCCATTCGTCGGTAGATGTTATAGTCATGAGCCGCACATCTATAATGTCTTCCTTGGCCTCAGCTTTGGAACAATGCTTGCATTCCAAGTTACATGGTCTTCGTGACATTGCATCAGCATTTCCGTGGGTGCTACCTTTGCGATGCTCTATGGAAAAGTCATAACTTTGCAGTCCCTCTATCCACCGTGCCAATTGACCTTCCGGATTACGGAACTGTAAGAGCCATTTCAACGCTGCGTGGTTTGTCCTGACATAGAATCGCTGCCCATAGAGATACTTGTGGAAATGCTTAACGCACTCTACCAATGCCAACAGTTCTCTCCGGGTTACACAATAGCTCCTTTCAGGCTTACCAATTGTTCGGCTATAGTATGCAACTACCTTCTCCTGTCCATCAATAATCTGGGACAAAACACCTCCTATAGCATAACCACTCGCATCTGTATCCAGAATAAACTTTGAACCTGGAATTGGATATGCTAACATCGGGGTAGTGCATAGTCGTTCCTTCAATGTTTGAAAAGCCTCCTCCTGTTCCTTGTTCCATTCAAATCGCATATTCTTCCTGGTAAGGTCATGGAGACTACTATCTACGCTGGCAAAATTCGGTACAAATCCTCAAAGCGTTTTCCCAGCGCGATGATGTCGTCAAAGTACACCAAACATGTTTGCCAGTGCAATCCTTTTAGTATCTGGTCCATGAGTCTCTCAAAAGTAGCTGGAGCATTGCATAGCCCGAAGGGCATTACCGTAAATTGCCAAAGTCCTTCTCCAACGCTGAAGGCCGTCTTCTCTTTATCTTCATCCTTGCCAGTAGCCGCTTTTCAAGTCCAGTGTGGAAAACCATTTCGTGCCAGATAACGAGCGCAGAGTATCGTCGATTCTTGGCAATGGATAACTGTCCTTCTTCGTTACGTCGTTCAATTTCCGGTAATCCACACAGAACCTCATTTTTCCATCCTTCTTTTTTACTAGTACTACCGGTGAGCTCCATGGACTAGCTGATGGTTCGATCACGCCAATGTCACTCATTTCCTGTATAATTTCTCTTACTACTTGGCGTTTGGCGAATGGCCTTGCATCACCAGTATCAATTTGATGCTTCACAACTTTGGTCCGACCTGGTTTGGAACCATCCTTGTCAAATATGCTCGAGTACTTTGATAGAAGTTCCTTTGCCTTTTTCTGATGATCTTTTTCGAGGCCTGCCGTCCATCAGTGGCCGTACGTAACTTTGCTCCGTGCAATGGTCTCACCTCCTTGTTGACTAAATCAGATCGAACTATGGAATGCGATGCGCCTGTATCCACAGTTAGTAAGTGCTCTTTTCCATCCACATATGCAACAACAGTAACATTACTAGCTTTCCTTCCGATCTGTGAGACAGAGATTATGGGGCATTCAGTTGCGGGAGCCAGTCCACGCCCCTTTCGGCTGGCTCGATTTAGTTTAACGACTGATTTGGTTAGGAGGTTTGCTCATCTCCTTCAGCTTAGCGTTTTCGTCCACTTGAATTGCTGGGGTTACTGGAGCCAGTGCCGCAATAACGTGCTATGTGACCTGGTTTTCCGCACTTAAAGCATTTAATGGCACCATTCCTTTTTTTCTGTACTCCGTTCAACGCTTCCAGAATTGTGTCTACCCAGTCTGGCCGTTCTACCTCCACGCGGTGAGCTTTGTACGCCGTCTTACTTAATAGCGAGGCTGTTTCCTGCGTTAGAGCATGTGATACCGTCTCAGCGAATGATCTCTTGGGATTTGCATATGTGGCTCGCTTCGTCTCCACGTCACGTATTCCATTTATAAAGCTTTGGATTTTTGCCCTTTCTGTGTATTCTACGCGTGCGTCTGCGTTTGCTAGATGGGCCAACCTCTCGATATCCGATGCAAATTCCTGCAATGTCTCATTAGCCTTCTGAAAGCGATTCTGTAGCTCTATTTGGTATATCTGTATTCGATGTTCGCTACCATAGCGCCTCTCAACTGCACCCATCAATGTTTCATAATTATTACGTTCACCGTCGGGAATCGTCTGTAAGATTTCGGCTGCAGGACCCTTCAATGCCACGAACAGTGCAGCAACTTTGTCTTGAGTGCCCCAATTATTCACCGCAGCCGTCTTCTCAAATTGCAACTTAAATACTTGGAATGGAACAGAACCATCAAAGGAAGGTGATTTTACCTTGCGAGTATTCGCTAAAGCAGATGGACGATTTAGTTGCAATTCCTGGATACGACCTCTCAATGCATCTACCTCAGCATCGATTTTATCCTGCAGCTGTGCAATTTTCGCATCTTGGACTTCTAGTTTAGATGACACCCTAGCCTCCTGTGCTTCCAACTGCGAAGAGATATATGCCTTCTGGTCTTCCATTTGAGATCTCATGTATGCCTTCTGTTCGTCTAGTTGAGATGTAATACGTGTGCCCTGTTCTTCAAGCTTAGATGCCATGTGTGTCTTCTGTTCTTCCAGCTGTGTTGAAATGCTTGACGACATCTGAGTCAATACAGCCAACAACGCGTTTGTACCCACACTTGCCACTGGATTCGGAGGCTCCTTTTTCTCTTCCATTTTCGTCGATGCCTCCTCCACAAGATGGAAAACATAATCATCAGCGTTGATTCCTTCCGCTTCCATTGCCTCCCGTAGTCGTGCTTGTAGCTCGTATTTATTGCCTGTGGTGTTTAGTCTGCGTTGTTCCAACTCAGTTTTGAGTTGCTGAATCTTTAATTCATTCAACTTAGCCATGCCCTTGCTATCCTTGCAACCACTGGTATTTATTTAACAATACCGCTTCTGACACCAATTGTGACGAGTTCGATGATTCCTTGATTATTAATCCTGGGTTCGATCACTATAAAGTCAAATAAATAATAGCACAGATATTGTAACTAATAGCTAGTTTTATTTACTAGTAATAAACGCAATACAAATTTAAGAGTTTGGTAACTTCACAGTAGTTCACTGTTCAACGCTTGAAAATAAACTGATCAACCTGCCTTGCTTGGTCACCGCCTTATATAGTCCAACAGGGTGCTTGCCTACGCACCGAGAACTTTCTTGGTTGTTCGCTTTTCGTGTTCTGGAAGGGTCGGTGTTATTTATTGGCATCTCCTCTATGCATCGTATTCGCAAACACTCGCGCCATCTCTCTTCCTCTTCCTAGTTACACGCTTGCATGCGTAAGCGTAGCCATCGTTATCTCGGTTGTGTTTAACTAGTGGTGGGAGTGTTATTGAGTTAGGGATGGTACATGCTTGAGAATAATCGCCACAATATGATTTGAAATGGTTTTTTTTTGTTTTGGCTAAACTGTGGTGAAAAATATGCGTTCAGTTGGTTATTGTTTTGGCTGACAAGTGGTGAAACTTATTTGTTGAATTGGTTACCAAAGTGGCTAAGATATGGTTAATTTTATTAGCTAAATTGGTTAATGAAATACTAGTTATACTGGTTATTGTCAAATGGACGATACCTACCAATTTTTCCAAGTAAATAGAATATTTTTATAAGTTTTATTTTATATTTAGACATTAGACATTATACAAAAAACTAAATACGTAAACGTCTTAAGGTCTACATGCGACGTGATTTAAAAATATATATAACACGGGCCCGTAGGCTCTCAACAGCAACTTCACATAGCTCCCGCCCGTCAACACTATCTTATCTACTACCTGCCAGCAGACTCCTCCAACAGCAAACTTGGGACCTCAGGATTTCGGTAAAAAACGAAGTACAGCAACAACATTAGCAAAATTATAATGGCCGAATCACCCAGACTTAGAATAACTTGACTTAATTGAGAAAAGAAATGAGAGTCAATTATTCAACGTGTCATCTTTTTGAAACTTTTTTATTTGACGCTTTGCTTTCTAATTGCCATATGAATTTCATTCATCGAAAAGTTTAGTATGCTATGCACATTTCTCTCACGGCTCTCTTTGAACTTAGAAACTTAACTTGGAAATCAAAAATCTGTAGTTTTTCAAGTTTCTAAGTTAAGTTATTTTCTTGGTAACTACGTACACGTGCTGCTCATTTGTTAGATGTAGGGTTTTCAAATCAAGTTAAGTCTACGCCTAGGCTAATTCTGCCATAATCCACATAGTAAATATTTGCATATACAATATATAGACACCTAACTAAACCAAAGTTGAATAAATAAAGTAAAATTAAATGAAATGAATGTAAAAAATTAAATTAAATTAAATGTGGCGAAATCAAATGTAAAAAAATTAAATGAAATGAAATCGAATGAAATGATATTAAATGAAATTAATTGAAATAAAATAAAATGAGGTAAAATCAAATGAAATAAAATGTAAAAAAATAAAATGAAGTAAAATCAAACGAAATGAAATGACATTAAGTGAAATGAAATAAAATTAAATGAAATTAGATCAAACTAAAACGAGTGGAATGAAATGAAATCAAACGAAATAGAATAAAATGAAGTGAAATCAAATGAAATGAAATGTAAAAAATGAAATGAAATCAAATGTAAAAAATGAAATGAAATCAAATAAAATGAAATGAAATGAAATGATACTGAATGAAATGAAATGAAAAGAATTGAAATGAAATCTAAAAAATTAAATTATTAAAATAAACGAAATAATAAGATCGCCCGCTATGGAGAAGAGGGTGACCAGCTGGTAGGCCAAACCAAAGGGGTCATTGGTTCCATTACGTCCTGTATACGGAGAGAAAGAGAAGAAAAATTAGTAAGGATCCAATTAAATATAGAAAGTAAATAAAAATACTTGTGTAAGAAGACAAAATCACTAATAAGGCCCCTTTGGACTCCAACGAGCCTTGAAGATCAATTCGTACGATGCCTAGTGTCGCTCCTCCTACGCAACAGGTACGCTGTGTGCAGGACACCACAAAGTTTAGGTGGCGTTGTGTATATGGTCACTGCTATTCCAAGGCCATTATTCCATAATTATAAATAGATTTCCATAATTGTAAATAGATGTTTAATGACAATGGCGTCTTAAACAGAAGACGGTACTACAGATGCGACCGGTGCTGACATGGCTCTATGGTATGGTGGAAAGCCAATCAAACGAACCAATATCTTAACAGCCTACAAAATGTTCAGCGCAGTGCGTATATACGTAAACTTGTTATAACGTTAAAGGGTTCGACTAGCTCTTACCAATCGTGAAGATAGACGTACTTCGCGGACGACTGCTAACCGCCTCTAAATCTTGGCTGTTGAATTTAGGCCGTTATCGCTTATCTCCGTTTGCCCCCAATAGTTGCCCCCTGTAAAATCATATAATTTATTAGTAATATTAATATTATTATTATTAATGGCTTCAATTTAATGTACTTCCTTGATTGTTTTTGTTAAATAACAAATTTTGAACAAAAATTTTAAAATATATTTATTTTTTTTGACAGAAACTTTAATTCATGGAAACAGCTGTTTAATTTCCCTTTGTTATGATTTTGTTTTTAGTTACTAAAATCTTACTATTTCATTCACGCTCATAGAAACGGCCATAGTGAGAAATCATAATGATTTTTGTTTAGGAAAAATATCTCAGAAATATGCGTTGGTGTTGGTATGGAGGAGGAAAAAAGAGATGGTCTTGGAATTCGATAAGAAAATGACAAAAAGTGGATAGCCATGATTGGAAGGGGTAATATCCATATGTACTAACATACACACATACAATTACACGAAAATTTCATCAAATTACAAAAATTTTAGTGCCCAAAATAATAGGTGCATAGAAATTCTTTTCGAAATAAAAATAAAAAATTGGCTTATCAATTATTTATTCCACGGTTTTTTAATAAACGGTATGTCCTCTGTGGTTTTGCATAAGTTTTCCTATTGATTCACTTGTAAAAGGGAGTTTGATCCCAGCTTCTGGCATATTGAATCCTTGTTCTTACAAAAAAGACCGCTAGCCCCTTCTTAATGGTACTCCACATGCTCTGTTGTTGTTGTTGTTGTTAACAGTGCTTCGCCCTGCCCCAGATTGGACAGGGTTACACTGAAATAACAGCCCTTGGCCGGGTGAAAAACCCGGGTCATTCCGGTGCGATAGAACCGGCTGTTGTGGAAATGCTCTCGATTAGGTTAATGTTAGGGGATTCACTTGACCTTTATATACAGGGCACATTTGCATTTTTGAACCACTCTGGTACTAACTTCGAAACATGCTTTGGATCGTCATCTTGTTGATAACGACATCTCAGAAAATTTTTTCTTCCTGTACTCAACAGAGGTCATTGCGTCGTTGACCCAAAATAACGGCCCAACATGTTGCCCAGCGAACTAACCCCGCATCACATATATTTTCACCCCTGTGTTTTTTGGACTTTTGGTGCAAACCTTCGGCCGTGAATGATTGCAAATATACTGTATGCCACACGAAGGTCAAAGAAATGCCATCCAGATGTACGAAGAATAACGTAAAACATTACGATGGAAATACGAGGTGTGTTCAAAAAGTATCGCGAATTTTGTGTTTTTTCAAAAATTATTTATTTATTCATGAATATCTATTTTGTCCCCTTCAAAGTAATCCCCATGAGTTATTATACACTTGTGCCAACAGTTTTTCCAATCTTCGTGTCAAAGCAGGCGAAGACTCCAAACCTGTTTCCACCACCTCGGAGATTCATACACTTATTAGCACAACAACACAATAACAAACAAATTATCCCTATTCAAAATTTACTAAATGTATGTATGTAAAATTTTTCGCTGTGTACTTGTGTTTTATATGCATAGATGTTATTTTAAAACCTAAGCTAGGTAAACATTTTTCTTTTTTCCCATTTTTAGTATCTCGAAAATATTTCCTCTCATGCTGTTTCTCTTACTTCACTCTTCACTTTTTATCTCTTATCATAACTGTATGCCTGCTTTGTTATGTTCTTTTCTCTTCTTACTTCACGCTTCTCTTCTATATTTTTCTACTTTTACATTTCTTACGTGCATTCAATTGTACTTTAAAGTTGTCTGTGTGTCAATGCACCTTGAAATTGTCACCCTTCTAGCTCATTATGTTTGATCTAAACCCCTGCAGGAAATTTGACTCCAGCAAAGGCGAAAACCATAAAATACTGCTAGATATTTTTTGCAAAGCACAAAATGGTCTTAAAGTAGTGCATTTCAATGCGCGTAGCCTCAGCAGTGACAAGATGGACTATGTCAGGGATATTTTTGGCGAATCTGGTGTTGATGTCATTTGTGTCTCAGAGACTTGGTCCTCTCCCGATATCCCCGATCAGTACTATGGCATCCCTAATTATAATATTTTAAGACATGACCGTAAAAATAAAAAAGGTGGCGGTGTAGCAATTTATTGCAGAAATAATCTAAAAATTAAAACTCTAGCAGTTTCAGCTAACACTGACACTGAGTTTGTTATTGCAGAAGTTTCTGATAGTGTTACCAAAGTTCTTGTATCCTGTGGGTAAAACCCCCACAGATGTTTTGTGTTGGATTCGTTTTTCTCCGAGTTGTCTATGTTTGTAATTAATTACGAGCGTTATATTATATGTAGTGATTTTAATGTTAATATTTTGTTGAATGACTCTTGCGCCGTTAGGCTGTTCGACCAAGTTTCTACCGCAGGGCTCGCTATTGTGAGCAACTCTTTTCCTACGAGATTCGCCAACAACTCCAACCCCAGCCTCTTAGATTTATTTATTGCATCTAGTTTAGGCCATATTCTCAAATTTGAACAAATTTATTTTATTTCTGACCATGACCTCATTTTCTGTACCTTAGATGTTGTCTTAAATCGTCCTGTTGACACTGTTACATTTACGTACCGTGATTTTAAGTCGATAAATGTTAATAATTTGTTTACTGACCTGTCTAATGTTAGCTGGAGTGATTGTTGGTACGTTGAGAGTGTAGATGAAAAACTAAATTTCCTAAACAAAACCTTGAACAAAATGTTAAATGATCATGTCCCTCTTCGTACGGTGCGTTCCTTAAATAGCTCATGTCCCTGGTATAATAGTGAAGTCCGCACTGCAATCAAAGTCCGCAAGAGATTACATGCCAAGTGTAGAAGAATTAATACAAGATCAGCTTGGACCGAATACAAGATTGCCCGCAATAAAGCTTGCTCAATTACAAGACATGCAAAACGCCTTTACTTCAAGTCTATGTTGGATCCGGCTCTAGAATCCAAAGCCTTGTGGCGCAACCTAAAAAAGTTAAGTGTACATGGAAAATCTAAGCCGGAGTGTGAAATCGATCCAAATATCTTGAATGATTACTTTATAAGTGCCAGCCAAAATGGTAGTAGTCCCCCAGATCAAAACCTTTTAGCTTATCTGGATGCAAATGTAAGCTTTGACTTTAGCGGAGTAACTGAGGCAGAAGTTGCAAAGAGTGTCATGGGCATTAGGTCAAATGCCATTGGTGAAGATGGAATTTCATTGAAATTTGTAAAGCTTGTTTTGCCTATTATCTTAGGCACTCTTACACACATTATTAATCATTGCCTGACAACCTCGTGTTTTCCTACAGAGTGGAAAAAAGCAGTAATTATTCCCATCCCCAAGATTAATATGCCAACCAACCCAAGTGATTATAGGCCGATTTGCATTTTACCTGCTTTTTCCAAAGTGTGCGAGTCCTTAATGGCAACGCAAATTTCACTTTTCATTCACAGAATCAAATTGCTAGCACCTTTTCAGTCTGGCTTTAGACCTATGCATAGCTGCTCTACGGCCATGCTGAAAATACTCGATGACACTAGAATACAATTCGACAGAGGAAACTTGACTCTTCTCTGCCTTTTAGACTTCTCGAAGGCCTTTGATATGGTAAATCATAGTCTACTCTGCAAAAAGTTAAAGCATTTATTTGGGTTTTCTGACAGCTCTGTAAAGCTTATGGCCAGCTACCTTTCAGGCAGAACCCAAAAGGTGAAGGGTAAAAGCACGTCTTCCGTTCCGTGTATTGTAACGTCCGGTGTGCCACAAGGTTCAATCCTTGGCCCTCTTTTGTTTAGTCTATTTGTTAATTATGTTTTCTCTGTGTGCCAGTATGTTAGTATGCATGCTTATGCTGATGACATTCAGCTGTATCTGTCCAGTCGTGTTGGGCTCGTCGAGGATTTATGTTATAAAATCAATAATGATCTGGCAGCAATATCTCATTGGGCTCATGAAAACTATCTCTGTCTTAATGTGGCCAAATCGTTTGTGTTATCTATTGGCAATAGTGTCATACATGTAGAAAATATCCCTGAGCTCCTCATTGATGACAGTGCCATTAAGTTTGTGAATAAAGTAAAAAATCTTGGCTTTATTGTTAACTCTTCGTTAAGTTGTTCGGACCATGTTAACAAAGTTGTTAGTAGTATTTATGTAATATTACGTAGACTAAAGTAGCGGCCGCCGTGGTGTGGAGGTAGTGTTGCCGGCCTACCACACCGAAGGTCCAGGGTTCGAGCCCTGGTACAGGTAACATCAAAAGTGATTTGAAAAAAAGTTTTTCAAAACGGGGTCGCCCCTCGGCAGTGGTTTGGCAAACTCTCCGAGTGTATTTCTGCCATGACAGGCTTCTCAGCAAAAATTCGTCTCCTTTGTAGATGCCGTTCGGAGTCGGCAAAAAACTGTAGGTCCCACCAATTTGTAGGGAAAATTCAAATCGGCACACCACAAATTGGAAGAGAAGCTTGGCGCAAAAATCTCTTAGGAGGTTTATGATGATATACCTGTTGTATATCGCGCCATAAAAAGAAGAAGAAAGTTATCTGCACCGTTCAAACCTGTTGAAACACGAAGAAAACTTGCCATCCAACTGATTGTACCTCAAATAACTTATTCTGAACTCGTTTATAGCAAGCTCGATTCAAGCTCATCGCACAAACTAGATGTGGAATTTAACAATGTCACCCGTTATGTCTATGGACTCAAAAGATATGACCACATTACTGTCTGGAAGGACAAACTTCTTGGGTGTAACATTTTCAGTTATCTTGCGGCTAGAAATTGTATATATACAGGGTGGCGCAAAAGTTATCCTCCTATCAGAAAATGCTATAAATTTTGCGATTGGCCCCTAAAGTCAGTTCTGTTTTGACATTTGTGTAGTAAACACATGCGAAATACACGTTAATAAACAATGTTACGCTACACTGCTCCAGAACGCGGAATATTGCTGACTATTTATTTGACCAATAATCGGTCGGGGCCAAACGGTTACTGTGAATGGTGAGCGCTACAGAGCAACGATCAACGAGTTCTTTTTGCCGCAACTTGATGAATTGGGATTGGAAAATATGTGGTTCCAACAAGACGGTGCAACAGCACACACTGCACGTGCCACAACCGATATACTGAACATCGGAAGCTTACTTTTGCGCCACCTTGTATATATAAGCTTGTTGAACTAAAAAGTCCGCACTACCTCTATGAGAAATTGCAGTTAACTAAATCTAGTAGACTACGTAGCCTGGTTATCCCTAAATATTCCTACTTGTCCTCATCTCGACTGTTTTTCGTCAATGCTGTGAGGCTTTGGAACTCCATTCCTGAATCTATCAAGGCGGTGCTGAATGGGACAAATTTCAGAGTGGTGATACATACCTACTTTAATTCTCTTGGTTGAATGCAAATATAAAATTTTTCTTCTCTTTATTTTCTGTATCTGAATCTTTTCTGCTTTCAGTAAGTTTAGAGTACTCGTTTAAGCATTACTCTTAAGTTATATACTGTCACTGAGTGTTATGTTTGATTGTAACCTATTTATTTTATTATAAGTATAAAGTAACCGCTGTAATTACCCACCTACTGGTGTACTATAAAAGACCTAGAAGTCTTACATGTACAGTCCGATGTTATTTTTAATAAATTGAAATTGAAATTGAAGCACTTCAAAAATTCATTTTTTTGTATCTTGTTCAGCTCCTCCTTCGATGCCGTCTTTATCTCGTCAAGAGAAGCGTAACGTCGTCCTTTCATGGGCCTCTTCAGTTTAGGGAACAAGAAAAAGTCACAGGGGGCCAGATCTGGAGAATACGGTGGCGGCATCATTAGTGTGTTGTTTTTGGCCAAAAAGTCGCGCACAAGCAACGATGCGTGAGCAGGGGCGTTATCGTGGTGCAAAAGCCAATTTTTGTTCTTCCACAAATCCGGGCGTTTCTGGCGGATTGCTTGGCGCAAATTGCGCATAACTTGCAGGTAATATTCCTTATTGACCGTTCTTCCCTGTGGCAAGAACTCATGATGCACCACGACCCTGCAATCGAAGAAAACTGTCAGCAAAACTTTCACATTCGACCGAACTTGGCGCGCTTTTTTCGGTCTTGGTTCGTGCGGCAGCTTCCATTGAGATTATTGAGCTTTGGTTTCGACGTCATAACCATAAACCCACGATTCGTCACCAGTTATGACCCTCTGGAGCAAATTTGGGTCGTCGCGGACAGAGTTTAACATCTCATTAGCAATGTTCATGCGATGCTGTTTTTGGTCACAATTGAGCAATTTTGGTACGAATTTCGGTAAAAATCGAAGACGATCCAAAACACGTGCAAGCAAAGCAGCTGTCAACAATTAACTGAACATTCAAAATGGCCGAGCTTGTCGGCATAAGTGAGAGACATGAGTACCAACATAACGCCACAAAAAATTCGAAATTCGAATATACGTAACCAGCGAAAATTCAAAATTCGCGATACTTTTTGAACACACCTCGTATTATGGTGTGGGGTTGGTTCGCTAAGCAATGTGTTGGTCAGTTCTTTTCGATAAAGGAAGCAATAAGTACAGGCATATTTTGCAAATAATTGATAAGCCACTTGTTTATTTACATTTCAAAAAAAATTTATGTACACCTATTAGTTTGGCCACTAAAACTTTTTATTTTGCTAAAATTTTAATCTAATTGAATTAATTAAAAGAATTGTCACACTCTTAGTTTGAATTAAAACAATGCTTCATATAACTAAAAGAAACTTTGCTTCAACTGCAAGTGTTGTAATGTTATGGAATACAATTCGAAATCCTTTTGGTCAACTATTTTTAAAACTTGAATACTAGCAAAAAAAACTTAGCAAACTATTGAAAACGAAACTTGGTCAAATTTACGTGGCCCGTTTTAGAAATTCGACCAAAGAGTTCGGTTAAAATCGGCTAACTGAAATCTTTTAGTTCACATTAGGATAGTTGATTTTTTGATTCATTTCCTTTTTAAAAAAAATTATGTAATTTTAAACATGTTTTACTCAACATTTTGAGGTACCCCACTCGACTTTTAAATTAATAAATAATAGTTATAACAGAAAAACATCCCAAACTTTTCGAATGTAATTCTTTTAATCCACTTTCATTTAGTATTTGCTTATTTTTATTTTAAATATTGTGACGAGTCTTTGATTATTAATCCAGGTTCGATCACTATAAAGTCACTATAAAGTAATTTTAAACATGTTTTACTCAACATTTTGAGGTACCCCACTCGACTTTTAAATTAATAAATAATAGTTATAACAGAAAAACATCCCAAACTTTTCGAATGTAATTCTTTTAATCCACTTTCATTTAGTATTTGCTTATTTTTATTTTAAATATTGTGGCGAGTCTTTGATTATTAATCCAGGTTCGATCACTATAAAGTCACTATAAAGTAATTTTAAACATGTTTTACTCAACATTTTGAGGTACCCCACTCGACTTTTAAATTAATAAATAATAGTTATAACAGAAAAACATCCCAAACTTTTCGAATGTAATTCTTTTAATCCACTTTCATTTAGTATTTGCTTATTTTTATTTTAAATATTGTGACGAGTCTTTGATTATTAATCCAGGTTCGATCACTATAAAGTCAAATAAACACACGCACAGATATTGTAACTAATAACTAGTTTTATTTACTAGTAATAAACGCAATACAAATTTAAGAGTTTGGTAACTTCACAATAGTTCACTGTTCAACGCGCGAAAATAAACTGATCCCTGCCTTATATGGTCCGACAGGGTGCTTCCCCACGCACCGAGAACTTTTTTGGTTGTTCGTTTTTCGTGTTCTCGAAGGGTCGGTGTTATTTATTGACATCTCCTCTTTGCCTCGTATTCGCACACGCTCGCGCCATCTCTCTTCCTCTTCATTGGTACACGCTTGCATGCATAAGAGTAACCATCGTCATCTCTGTTGTGTTTAACTAGTGGTGGGAGTGTTATTGAGTTAGCAATGGTACGTGCTTGAGAATAATCGCCACAATATGTTCCTGACGTTTAAAAAAAGAAAGTTAAATCTGTATGCTTTTTACTTTATATACGCACACAAGGTATATTAACTTTAGTCGCCTAACGGTGGTATGTAAAAAGATCGAGATAGATATTGACTTACATATATCAAAATGTTCAGGAGGAAAAAAAGAAATTGATTAAGCCATGTTTGTCGTCCGTCCGTCCTTCCATCTGTGAACACGATAACTTGAGTAAAATTTGAGATATCTTAATGAAATTTGGTATGCCGGTTCCTTGGCACTCATCTCCGAGCGCTATTTAAAATGGGCGAAATCGGACAATAGCCACGCCCACTTTTTATATATAGAATATTTTCGAAAACACAAAAAAAGTGATTACTCAGTACGTAATACACCTATAAGGATACAATTTGGTGAATACATTAAAATTGAGGTATAACATAAATTTTTGGAAATGGGAGTGGCACCGCCCACTTTTGATTAAGTCAAATTTAGAAAGAATATTAATCATAAATCAAAAAAAGTTCAAGATATCGAAACGAAATTCAGCACGCAGGTTTCCAGGTATGCAAGGAATGTTCCAGGAAAAAATGGGCGGGATCGGTTAAGGTCTACGCTCTTTTTATATGAAAGGTTTTGAAGAGGATCGTAGATATAAAATAAATTTGCGTAAAATAGCTTTCCATCATTTATATTTCACTTTTAAAGTTTCCGTAAACAAAGAAATCCAGAAACTTAAACTTTTCGAAAATGGGAGGGGCCCCGCCCCTTTTATAGTGGACTATTCCACAAAACTTTTTATGCCATAACTCCGCCAAAAATTTACTAGTCGAAATGAAATTTGGTGATAATGTTTTATATATAAAGGTAACTGTTTGCTGTAAAATTGGGCGAAATCGGTTAATGTCCACGCCCAGTTTTTTAACATGGTTCTGAATTTTTTTTTTTAAATTTAAAAAGCGATATTTCTACAACTAAGCAAGTTATATCAAAGATTTTGCACACATAATAAGCTTTTTAACAAAAACTCAGCCGCGAAAAAGTTTTGTTAATTTTGAACAAGTAGGCGTGGCGCCGCCCACTTTTCAGCATAAAATTTCTGCTATTTTCAAAGGCAATCGGTGATAATTCAATCTTGATATTTCAATGAAAATTGGTCAGCTGCTTCTCAGTATTATGTATTATACTCCTGCCAAAAACTAGCGAAATCGGAAAACACACAAGCAAAATATTCGGGCACGTAGTTAATAGTCCACTGCAATAGCGAAGTTACATATCTTTTTTGATTTTCATACCTTTCATAAACATTGAATGTATGTAAGTATGAGAACAAGAAGAGAGAAGTTCACTAAAATGATCAGCACGATGAGCGGAGTCGATTTAGCCATGCCCGTCTCTCCGTCCGTCTGTCTATCTGTCCGTCTGTCTATTTGAACGCAAACTAGTCTCTCAGTTTTACAAAAGAATGCTGAAATTCGGTGTTTGCTTTCGCCATTTTATAATAGTATACTAGCAAACCCGGTAGACGTTGTTTTGACGTTTTAATACATAGAACACATCTACAGGGTGTTTTTTTTACAGGTTTGTTTTTCGAATAGAGATAAAACTGGCATTTTGTGGTCAAATCTGGCAACTCTAATGTCATTTATGTTTAGTTTGGTTTGCCATTTCATCATGAACAGGTTGACAAAAGAACAACGCCTGCAAATCGTGCAAATTTATTTCGAAAATAATGGTTCAGTTCGCGAAGTTTACCGTGAGCTCCGTCCATTTTATGGTCGACATAATCGTCCATCAGAGCAATTAATTCGGTTAACCATGGATCGTTTTCGCACTACGTTTACTCTATGTGATAATACGCATCCGCAGAGACGTCGAACAGTGCGCACCGAAGAAACAATTGCCGCTGTAGAGCAAAGTGTTGAAGAGGACCCGAATGAATCGATTCGCCACCGTGCACAGCAATTGGAGCTTTGTCCATCAACTTTATGGAAGATTTTGCGCAAAGATCTTGGCTTGCGACCTTACAAGATCCAGCTTGTGCAAGAATTAAAGCCGCGAGACCATGCAATGCGTCGTGATTTTGGTGTATGGGCCGAAAATGAGATTGATTTCGATGCTGATTTTCATCGCAAAATTTTGTTCAGTGATGAGGCTCATTTTTGGTTGAATGGCTACGTCAACAAGCAAAATTGCCGCATTTGGAGTGAAGAGAATCCACATGAGACCCTTGAAACGCCATTACATCCACAAAAACTGACTGTTTGGTGTGCTCTATGGGCTGGTGGAGTCATTGGGCCATACTTCTTCCGCAATAATGCTGGAGAGGCAGCTACCGTTAATGGAGACCGGTATAGAGCCATGATAACCGACTATTTTGTTCCCGAATTGGATGGCATGAATGTGGATGAGTTGTGGTTCCAACAAGACGGCGCTACATGCCACACAGCGCACGTCACAATCGATTTATTGAAGGAAACATTCGATGAGCGCATAATTTCGCGGAATGGACCTGTCAATTGGCCACCAAGGTCGTGTGATTTGACACCATTGGATTATTTTCTTTGGGGATATGTGAAGTCGCTCGTCTACACCAACAAACCAGAAACGTTAGGGGAATTGGAAGCCAACATTCGTGGCGTTATTGCCGACATACGGCCCCATATGCTCGAAAAAGTGGTTGAAAATTGGACCTGTAGAATTGGCATAAAATTATCCTTCCAATAAAGCTAAATTGATGGACCTTAAAACGATTTTCTTGTGTTTTATTTCAATTCGAAGTTCTATACCCCTAAAAAAAACACCCTTTATATATAAAATCTCATTAACTTGAACCAAATAAACTCCTAACTATACCGAACTGCACCTTTATATAAGCTGGAGGCTTTTCCAAAGCTATATACAGACTGTGTCGTGCCCAGCGAACTCCTGAACCTATCGTGAAAGTTCATAAAATACAAAATATTTGGGCGTGGCACCGCCCTCTTTAGGAAAATTATGTAGATATTGACTAAGTGATACATATATCCAAATTTCATTAATTTAGACCAAAAAAGTTCGGAGTTATGACGCATTGAAACTTTATATAGCCTGGGGGCGTGGCTCCGCCCACTTTTCCAAAACTATGTATTGTCTATGCCAGTGAACCCAAGTTTATATTGTGAAAATTTTATAAAGATCGGTTGAGTTCTTTGGCACCTATTAAAGACACACATTTTTTATATCTATTTTTGTTACGCACACAAGGTATACGAGTATTACTTCATTCAGCATAAACGGATCGAGATATATATTTGTTAATGTGTATCAAAACGTTCAGGATGAAAAGTAAAATATCCGGGCAAGTAGTTAATACCCCACAGCAAATGCGAAGTTGTATATCTTTTTTGATTTTCATACCTTTCATGAACATGAAATGTTTGTAGGTATGAGAAGAAAAAGAGAGAGTCACATCAAAAAGTATACTGAAATGATTAGGAGGATGAGCTGAGTCGATGTAGGCATGTCCGTCTCTCGATACGTCTATCTGTCTGTCCGTCTGTCTATTTGAATGCAAATACGAACTGAAAGTATTAAAATAGCCCTGCGTAAATTGGGATGACATAATAGATCACTACTAGGTATATAATGTTCGGTTCCACCCAAGCTTAGACCTTCTTACTTGTTATATAGAATATTTTCGAAGCTACAAAATAAGTGATTTGGTGTGTACATTAACTTTAAGACAAAATAAATTTTTCAAACAAATTTTGAAAAGGGCCGTGGCCCCGCCCCTTTTATAGTGGATTATTCTACAAAACTTTTTATGCCATAACTCCGGCAAAAATTGATTTCTCAAAGCGATATTTGGCGAAAATTTTGTACATATAAAGGTAAATGTTTGTTGTAAACATGGGCGAAATTGGTCAACGGCGACGCCCAGTTTTTTAACATAGTTCTGAAAAATTTGTTTGTAAAATTTAAAATGCGATATTTTTATAAGCATGCAAGCTATATCAATAAGATCTTGCACACATAGTAAGCTTTTTAAGAAAAACTCATCCGCAAAAAAATTTGTGGATTTTGGGTTAGCAGGCGTGGCGTAACCCACTTTTCAGCATACAATTTCTGCTATTTTCAAAGGCGATTGCTTGTGGTTTCAACTAGATATTTCAATCAAAATTGGTCATCTGCTACTCAATAGTATGTAGTATACTCCTGCCAAAAATTAGGCAAATCGGATAACACACAAGCAAATTATCCTGGCAAGAAGTTAACACCCCACTTCAATAGGGAAGTTATATACCTTTTTTGATTTTCATACCTTTAGTGAACATGAAATGTTTGTAAGTATGAGAAGAAGGAGAAATGCGACCATCACTAAGTAAACTGAAATAATAAGGACGATAAGCTGAGTCGGTTTAGCCATGTCCGTCTCCCCGTCCGTCTGTCTGTTTGAACACAAATTTTTCAAACACAAAATGTGCATGTACTCGTATTGGTATTTTGAAAAAAAAAGTCTGTAGATCCCGCCAATTTGTAGGATAAAAATTCAAAACGGCACACCACAAATTGGAAGGGAAGCTCGGCGCAAAAATCTCTTAGGAGGTTTATGATGATATACCTGTTGTATATCGCGCCATACATTTATATATTTTTTTAAATTAATTTACCCCTCAAAACTCATAACAGAAGTGTTTTTATTGAAAACACTCAGCTGGCTTTACAATACGAACTGAAAAGTATTAAAATAGACCTGCGTAAATTGGTATGCCATAATAGATCACTACTAGGTATTTAATGTTCGGTTCCACCCGAACTTAGACTTCCTTAGTTGTTTCCTTTTAATTCGTAAGCTTCAGACACATACTTTACTTTTTTTCTCTGTACATTACTCTCACGTACACTTTCAAATTTAGTCTGTATGCATTATTCAATTTGTAGACTATTAAATAAATAAATAAATATAAATATAAGTATGAATTTTTCTGGAATGATTTCCGTCATCCCTTGGTTTGGAGACAAACCGGTTTCGGCGTTGTGCTATCTTCAGTGTCTTTCTTCGTTCTGTTGCAAATCAGAATCACATACTTCTACATGCCAACAAACCAAACAATCACTTCCCAGCTTACCAAAGTCGGAGCGCTCCGAAATAATGATCCAAAAAGAGTCCGTAATTTGAGCTTTTTTGCAGTGTTATTTAGTAATCTACAAAAAAGCCACTTTTTTATGAAGATTCACGGAGCCTTGGGAGAAGAAATGAATATTGTAGAGCGGATAAACTGCAAGGCTCAGTTATATGAAAGATTTGGAGCGTTTTCTGACGCGTAAAGAGAACTGTGAGAAAATAAACGGTTAGAGCGAATGACCGGCAACGTTCAATTATATGAAAGTTTTAAAGCATTTTCTGAAGTTTGTTTTTGCTTAAGAGAACGTAAAGTTTTTTTCTCAATGTCTATCAATAGCTGAAAGTCAAGGGAACTGTAGTTAAAAACCAAACGAAATAATATATTTATTCATATTTATACTTTTAGATGTACTTGTATCTTTAATTAAACTTTTTTCTTCTTGTGTTTGTCTAAAAAGGGTCACAAGACTTAAACTAAGTATCAGTAATGCATCAATAAAAGGCTCCAAAAAGGGTGCAAAAAGGCTCCAAAACCCATCAGAATGGAGGAAACAATGTGCCTAAAAAGAGTCAAAAAAGGCTCCATACAACCTTCAGAAAAGCATCAATAAATAGCTCCGAAAAGAGTCCAAAAAGGATCCGAAGTTCATTAGAAAAGAGTCAGAAAACGCTCCAAATTCATCGGATTCGGACTCATTTTCGACTCTTTTTTATGACTCCTTTAGGTGTGCCCGCGTAGAACGATTTTTAGCTCCATTTGGGCTCCGAAAAGAGCTCATTTCGGATGGTAAAGCTCCGAGAAATGTGAGTTTTATAGCTCCGAAAGGAATCTTTTTTCGCACTTTTGGTTAGCTGGGTTAACGAGCGCATACGTACACATACAAACCTGCTGCCTGCAACACATACAAAATGTACCTAACTAAATAAACGACACAGCAGAACGAAGGACTACAAACCGAACACTAACTTAACGAGCTCAATCGTACACACACACACAAACTACCAAACGTACCTAATAAACAGCACAGCGAAGAACTATAAAAGCAGACAAATAAAGCACGAACGCAACAGAACGACGAAAGACAGTAAAGATGGCACAACGCTGAAACCGGTTTGTCTCCAAACCAACATTGACAAGGGATGACGGAAAATCGTTCCAGAAAAATTCATACTTCTACCCTGTCGGAAACAGCAATAATAATAAAAAGAAAGATAAATATAAGCAGTTACCGAATTACAATTAAGCATTGAAGAAAAAAATTTTCTGTCTCGCGAAAATAAAGGTTAACTATGAGGTCATCAAGGCATTTTTATCGCTTTCCTTGCTCACATGCAAGTCATATTTCGAAATTCACGACGCTTTTCGTTTTTTCGTTGCTTGTATCTGGACTGTAATAAAGGTTACAATAACTTTAATACCTCAGACTCGCTTTTCTTAGTAAAGAATTTATTTTTATTAACTTAAATCAGAACCTGATGACGTTTTACTGCACCTTTTTAACCCAAAAACTTCGTATACTGGTGGTACCGATAAAATTCCGGCTGTTGTTCTGAAGGCATGTGCAGATTTTTTCTATGAGCCCTTAACAAATATTTTTAATGCTTCTTTAAGGCAAGTAGTATTTCCTAGTTTAAAGAAAGTCTTTTATTATATCACTTCATTAAAGTGGTAATTGACCTTGTGTCATAAACTATAGAGGAATTGCAAACCTTAGCTTTTCCAAACCAAAGCTTTTCGAGTCTATTGCCACAAAACAATTAGCTTATTCTGTATCTCCCAACATTAGCCAGTGTCAGCGTAGGGTTTGTAAAGGTAAATAAGCGGAGTCAAACTTTCTGGATATCAAGTGTTTCGAAACTTTAGAAATAACCTTCAAACAGATGTAATCTACACAGATTTTAGCAGGGCGTTTGACCCACTCTATCCTAATTGATAAACTAGATTGTATGGGGTTTTGAGCGCCTATCCTGAGTTCGATTCGAAAGGTAATCTTTAAAAAAAGCTGATCTCAATTCATCAATGTTACATCTGGAGTTCCGCAAGGAAGCCACATGGGCCCTATATTTTTTTTATTGGTTTTCAGCGATCTGCCAAGTGTATTGAGTCACTAAAAGGTTTTAATGTACGCTGGTGATGAATTTTGAAATTTATTTTTATTAACTTAAATTAGAACTTGAGAAATTTTAAGGAAGGATTGGAAACAAATAAAAAAATGTTTAATAATAAGTGGCTTGGAAACACGCCCTTTCCAACCACACCTCGGCGCAGTGCCACATATTTTCTACAAGCGCCTAATCTAATTGTGTAACACACATATGCACTGTGCTGCTCGAACTCCCGTCCATTCCGGCAGCATAATATCACAAATATAGTAAAAAATAGAGAATAAATATATCAAGTCCATTTCGAGAGCAGCATTAATCCTTTAAACCTTAACAATAAGACCGCGTTTAAATATGTAGTACCTGGGTGACCGAGCCTTGCTCGGTATTTTTCGAATTTGTCGCATAATCAAGTACCTCGAGATGCCACGAAATTATGTCCACATGCGCACTCAAAATTTCATCCAAATCGGTTAAACCGTTCGCGAGATAGTGGTCGATATAAGAAGGAATAATTAAAATGCAGTCAGGTGGCAACCCTAGGTGGCAATCCTACTTAAAAATATTCTGGTTGGTATACGGCCTAAAATACCTTTCATTTGAAACCCATATTCCCATATATTGCTTAATATTTAAAAAAAATTGATATAGGTGGCAACCCTGTGAACCACCCCAAGTGGCAACACCAAAGTAGAAAATCTTAAAACAAAGGACCCATATACCAAATTTCATCCAAATCGGTTAAGTCGTTCCTGAGATAGTAGTGGATATACAAATATACAAGAATAACTCGTTTAAAGTTATAAGATACCAATAAATCATAAGACTCTACCATAGTCTTGAGATGGAAAGCAAGAATGGGAGGATTGGAAACGCCTACTTTCCAACCTCCCAATGAACTTACACTGCGTTGATCGGAATCGCATCCATTCCCACAACATCAACAACATAACGTCCATATTTGTACAAATGAATCATGGAATAATTGTAAAGTTATCACTATTAACTCTGTAATATTATATAAGATTTACGTCTCCTGTCATGTATAGTCTGTAAGATTTGTTCAATCTGTACAATAAATAAATAATAATCCCTTGACTATAATCATAACTACTTGTATAGTGTCGTTTGTGGCCTGAAGTTTGAAGTTGAGCTCCTTCATGTCACCAAAAATGTCAGTTAAATAAGCCAATTTACATTGAAAAGTGTAATTTTTGACCATTGTGAGGATATCAGGTTTATCTTTGGATTCAAGAAAAAAATTCAATTTCTCAAGGCAAATCAACATGTTGCCTTTGTATAGCCAGCGTACGTTTGCATGGAATATAATATCTTTGTGATCAAAATTGAGACCATCGCTCGTTGCTCTAGATGTAGTTTACAATACTCATAGCAGAGCCAGGCTTAATCTCTGTGGTAATGGTTTGTAATCCGTTTCCCTATGAATAACGCAAAATGTACTAGGTAGGTAAATTGGCTACTACCCGGGTCGCCCAACTTGCTTTTATGTTACAACCAACCAGAATTGTTGATAAACTCATGGGTGTTGGGAGCCCCTTTCCAGATATCCTCCCCAGATTTTGCAAAAGAGGCCCCAAAGGGAATTTGCACAGAAAATGATCAACTCTCTCTTTGATAGTTATGTCCTTCCAATTTCTGCAGTGACCATGGTGTGGAATGTCCATCTTTTTTTGTTTGGTTGTTTCCTTATTTCTTTCTGATAAGCCCATACGTGTCAGCTCAACAAGTCTGTCGTTACCCTCGCTTCCTCTATGACCCGGAACCCAGGTAATGGATAATTCTAGGATAGTAAATGCACCAAAAATTTGCTTGCATTCATGCACTGCATTTGATCTAGCAGGTGGCGCTGCTATTGCCTTTATTGCTGCCTGGCTGTCAGAGTGATTTGCGGGCTTACAAGATCGCAAGAACTTCTGCTTGAAACACACTGCAATGCGAAGGGGGTCCGAATGACACAGAGACTCCAACAAAATCCCGGCCCCACACCTGACTCCAATATATACTAACCATTGCCGGATTCGAATGAAGTCTAACGAACTAATTCCAATCCAAATAATATTTTTAACGAAATTGAATTAAATATATCTTCAGAGGTAGTACCTGATGTACAATGATGAACAATGATTTTATGGCGACTCCAATGCTGGTGATTGTTGGCTGGGAATACTTTTATATCTGGCGGAAGGTTTATCCAATTTACACCGCGGGAACTATTGTGATTTTCGTTTGATGCTTCACCCTGCTTAGGCGTAACACCCTTAACCCAGCATTGCCATCAACATCTAAGGCCTAGGAAATGTCATTCATCGGACGGGAGCTGACAAAAGAGTTTACCGAAGAAAGATAAATATCTGAATTCTCATGATATCAAGATATTAAAATAATTCCATAATACTCAATTGCATTGCATTAGCTGACCACTTTCAGCTTGTTGCAACATTTCCACAACAGCCGGTTCTACGTACCGGAGTGACTCGGGTATATACGTATATCCGACCAAGGGCTGTTATTTCGACACTACCCTGCCTAACTTGTCACCTTTCCCTCTAACACTGTCATGCTCCGAGCAGCTCCTTGCAGCAGGACTGCTCTAAACTCTTCTGCTCCGGGCTGGTGTTGAATCCAACCCGGGACCAAGAGAATGGATCTGATGCGTTTTTGGAAGAAGATTTACGTCAAACGTTAACACTCAGTCCAATGTAGTACTTGTAAAAGATGGTTGCACAAAACTAGGTGCTCCGGGCTAAATCCCTCCACACATAGGCCCCCTAGTTTCTACAAAACTTATATGGCCCCTTGCTGTGGGCGCCCTGGGGCGTCCTGTGGCCAACACCGATCCAGTGTCGCACCGCCACAAGTTCCAGATACAGTCTCTACGACTAATAGCACTAATACTGCCCAGCAAGCAGTGTGTAACTCCACGCAGTCCGCGACCCAGCCTGCTTCCACCGAGGCATATGCACCAGTCCTTGACCCCTAGTATGATTATTTCTCCCCCTTCGCACTTTCGTCTCCTACAATTGAATTGCAACGGCTTAACTGGTAAGGTTAGTGAGATAGTGAGTTTCATGAGGCAGCAAAATATTAAGATTGCTGCCCGATCAGATTTTCGGACCTGTGAAGGCTACCGTGAAGGCGTGACCGTGAGAGAGGACTTGGGGGCGAACTCGCCTTCATCACCCATCAATGTGTGCAATACCGTATATTTGAGCCCGATGTCGACCCGAGGGAGAACACCTTAGAAGGTCAAGGTATGGTTGTCCGGTCAGGCGATGTCGATCTTGAAATAATCAACATTTATATACCTCCTGTCACTTGCTGTCCGAGAGATTACCACCCTGACATCCGTGCGTTACTCAAAGGCGATAATCGTGTAATCTTCGGAGACTTCAACGCACACCACGACCTGTGGCACTCAAGCCTACAGGTGATGGTAGGGGACAGGAATTAGCTGAACAAGTAGACGATTAGACGATTCCCGTCTGACGTACGAGAAGGGGAAAAAGCGTTTCGTATGGTCATAGCTTCAGCCTCTAATCAATACATTCCGTCAGGTAGAATTAAGGAGGTACGCCCGTATTTCCCCTCAGAGGCACCAGCCTGGCGAATGAACGTGACCATGTGCGACGCTTGGACCCTACGGATCCCCAAATTCAACATATCAATGCGGAAATCAGACGACTGGTTGATCAACACAAACGCGCCAAATGGGAGGACAACCTAAGGTCCTGCAACCCCTCTGCTGGTGTTGGCAAATTATGGTCCACTGTTAAATCCTTGTCAAATCCGACCAAACATAACGACAAAATATCTATCACCTTTGGTGATATGTATAGTCGAAACCGAAGAGATGCGGGAGCGCTTTCTGCCGGAAATTTGTACTGCATCCTCCGGTCGACAAGGAAATTAGACGAGCCATCAGGGAAGCGCACAAACGAAAAAATAGCCAATCGCCCATTGCCATCACCACCACGGAGGTTCGGGAGGCAATACGGGGGTCCAAAAGCTCCAAATCGATAGGCCCAGACGGTATATCCATGCTGATGCTAAAACATCTCGGAGTAGAGGGAGTAAGGTACCTAACAACTGTCTTCAACCTGTCTATGACCACCTTTGTCATTCCAGAAAAATGGAAACAGGCAAAGGTGGTGCCACTACTAAAGCCCGGCAAGCCGGCCAACGAGGTTGAGTCTTATGGACCGATGTCGCTCCTTTCGCCACTAGTGAAGACCTTGGAGACGGTCCTGCTCCCTTACTACACCGCTAACTTGCGACTAGCCGAACATCAGAATGGATTCCGTACAATGCAAATCACAACCACCGCCTAAACGCCATCACCACTCAGATAGGTGTCGGTCTCAACCAACATCGTCCAAATGACAGGACCGTGCTAGTTGCGCTTGACCTGTCGAAAGCCTTCGACACTGTCAATCATGCGCAACTCATTAACGACCTGGAGGATTCAACTCTTCCCCCCCCCCCCTCTAAAGCGTTGAACCGCCAACTATCTGAGTGGTCATCGGTTGAATTTTGAGGCAAAATATCAAAACCACGAATAATTAAACAAGGGGTGCCACAGGGCGGTGTCCTATCCCCGCTTTTGTTTAATTACTACGTATCGAGGCTCCCTTCCCCACCAGAGGGCGTCTGGATAGTCTTCTACGCCGATGACTGCACGATCCTGGCGCGGGCCCCTCTGTAGATGAGCTCTGCTCGAGAGTTAACTCATACCTCCCATCCTTGTCCGGTTTTTTCGCTGGACAAAATTTGTTACTGTCACCGACCAAGTCCTCGGCCACCTTATTTACGACGTGGACAGCGCAGGTGAATATGGAATTAGACGTCTACGCCGACGGCATTAAGCTTCCGACTGTCACACACCCCAAAATCTTAGGGGTCACTGTTGATAACATGTTCAACTACGGTGCTCATGTAGCTGCTATTGCCACCAAAGTACAAATCCGTAACAAAATCCTCATGTCACTAGCTGGCAGCACTTGGGGTAAAGATAAAGAAACGTTACTGGCAACGTACAAGGCAATCGGCCAGCCGGTTCTGAGCTACGCGACGCCTATATGGTCGCCGGGGTTAGCAGACATACACTGGAAGAGGTTGCAGGCCTGCCAAAACACCGCACTCAGAACTGCCACGGGGTGCCTCCTTATGTCTCCTGAGCATCACCTCCATAGTTAGGCTAAAATGCTCGGCGTGAAAGAGCAGAGTGATATTTTGACTAGGCAATTCCTGTCCAACTGCCATAACCCGCAGCAGCCAAACAGGAACCTGCTCAACGAAAATACGCCTCCCAGGAGAATAAGGAGTCACCTCCGTAAGCACTATGATGAGATCCGGCATCACATCTTTTCGCCGTGGGATCCAAAGGTGCACCGGCGGGCCTCAATGTCATCCACACGGGGTCGGTAAACTCCTTTGTCAGCTCTCGTCCGGCGAATGCAGTCCTACAGGCACAAGTTCCACCTGTTGCCGATGAGGAACGCGATCTGCCTAGGGAGACAAGAGTCATGCTGGCCCAACCTCGTTCTGGATACTGTAATAGACTAAACTCTTACCTATCTAGACTGACATGCCCAATGTCTGCCCGGCATGCGGCGTGTCTCTCCATGGTTCTAATCATCTGTTCATCTGCTCAACCGAGCCTACTACTCTTTTAACAGCAATTTCACTCTGGTCCACCCCTGCTGAAGCCGCTAGGTTTCTAGGACATCCGTTAGAAGAGGTTGATGACAGTGTTGGATGAGAGGCTATACTTTGGACAGGTTAAGTAGTCGCAAGCAGAACAACAACAACAAGCTTGTTGCAACCCCATCATCAATAAAATTATTCTGTCAAATACCCAACGAAAAAGTGAAGCCAGACTGATTATGAAGTTGCTGACTGAGCGTCCATAGTCCACGACGGCATTTCCAACACTACACTTATATATATGTATATATATTATTACACATTTAATTATAAAAGTTAATACACATAAAAAAATCCTCAATTGAATAAAATTTTACCTAATACTCAATAACGATTTGGCCGATATCAATAATTTTGTTTTCTTTGTTCGATCAGACTTATATTGGCAGGGCAACGTCTGTTGAGTCAGGTAGTGTTCTATAAATATTTGATTGTTTAGCACACTGGAAGAAGATATTTCTAACAGTGAATAATTTTCTATGCGGAAAAGCAGTGTTTAGTTAAGTGCGCTAATAAAAAAAAGTAATAAAAGTCATATATTTTAAGTGTACCGACTTTAAGACGGTACTTCCTCGCAAACTCTTTAATTTTCTCCATTGATTGGAGCTAACTACAGTTTAATCTTGACTCCGGACGAGATCCACCAGATCTACTGGCCTTTTACCCCTTACATCACTATGATCTATACAAAACATTGAACGAAAAGTAGTAAGTCCCGGGCACCTTCCATACAAACTGGAATTTTGGCTTAGAATTAAAACTATGCCGGATTTCGAAGAAATGCGCGTAATAAAAGGGTTTAAATTTTAAACCAGAAATGTTTTAAATAAAAATAAATAAAAAATTGCAGTGTAAATTTTTTCAGTTAAGTTTTAAAACCAAACCGAAAGAAATGTAAAGTTGGTGTAGTCAATTGAAAGGTTTGGAATTTACTACAAATAAGTTTAGAGAGTTGCGTAAACCAATGAATGGTTCAAAATTTCGGCTAACATTATTAGCCGTGTAGCGTTTAAACTGCCTAGTATGTAATAATTCTGGAAATAATGCCGAAAAGATCCGGACTGATCTCAAAATGGTCCTAAAAATATAGGATTTAGACCCTAAACAAAACTTGAAACCGAGCATCATCCCCCTTTTTTTATTCGTTTTCGAAATGATACTAAAAGCTTATTAAGCATTTTAATGTCTGTATGTATTTTCATTATATAAACTGAGTTTATCTTTTCAGGTGCTTTCTTAATACCATTTATGGTGATGCTGATATTGGAAGGAGTACCGTTATTTTTAATCGAATTGGGTATTGGGCAGCGTATGCGCCTGGGCGCACTCGGTGTGTGGAATACAATACACCCTTGGTTAGGTGGTGTCGGTATATCTTCCTGCATTGTAACATTATTTGTTGCTCTGTATTATAACGTCATAATAACGTGGGTGTTCTTTTATCTCTTTAACAGTTTTCGTGTGAGTTAATACGCATCAATACTAACAATGACGACAATTGTTGTTTAAATTATTCTTCAATAATAACGTTTCTTTCTTTCTAGTATCCATTACCGTGGGCTTCCTGTCCAACAAATGGCACCGTTGAAGTGGAGGAATGTGCACGCTCTTCAGAGACTGCTTACTTTTGGTACCGAACAACATTGGATGCTGCTCCTTCAATGGATGAACCAGGCGGTCTCAAGTGGTGGATCGTGCTCTGTTTGTTTCTCTCATGGACAATTGTGTTCTTTATTGTAATGAAAGGAATACAAAGCTCTGGAAAGGTGGTCTATTTCACGTCCTTATTCCCATATATTGTACTGACCATCTTCTTCATACGCGGTATCACGTTAAGAGGCGCTGGCGCCGGTTTAATGCATATGTATACGCCGAAGGTTGAGAAACTAGCCGATCCAACAGTCTGGTTGGATGCCGCTACACAAGTTTTTTATTCATTTGGTTTAGCATTTGGATCGCTAATAGCATTTGGAAGTTATAATACACCCAAGAATAACTGTGTTCGTGATGTTCTTTTGGTTTCTGTTTGCAATGCTGTCACAGCCATATACGCCAGTGTTGTGATATTCGCTATACTGGGTTTCAAAGCCACGGTCAATGTAGACCGTTGCATCGAACTGTAAGTGCTATTCAGAAATTATTGGTTACAACTGGTTGCTTTTGTTATTTTATTTGTTTAATGCGAACAATTTCTATGCATTTAAATTTTCTTGTTTTGTTCAATTCTCTGAGAGTAGAGTTAATAAGGGGAAAAAAGTACAAATCAGGAGAGGATGCTTGTGTGTGAGTAAATTATTTCCATAAAGCTCTGATTGTTCAATTAAGTACTATCGAAGTACGTAATTGAAACAATTGGAATTTGCCAATTGTCGATTTTCAAGTTAAAAACATAAAAGATGCCCGATGTACATTTATGCCTCTGCAGATGCATTCACATTTATACGAATGTATATAGGGATGTTACGCTCTGATACTGAGGTGATAAGACTTACTCCGTACAGGTCTGCTATGTATTAGGTCGCCTTCTTACTTCCTCTCTAACACACACAAGAGTCTGGTAAAAAAATAATTTGTAAAAGTGTTCTGGGTCCTTAATACGTTCAGTGTCAAGTGAGAACAGGTTGGCCTCACAGCGAATAGAGGCTTCTGGGCCGCGGATTTTGAGTTTCTTTATGGCAATGAAAAAAGAGGAAAAGTTGAATTAAGCAGCTTGCAAAACTACACGCAGCATGGGTTAGGCAGCTGCGCTTGCAATCAGAGTGAGTGGGTTAGATTTTTCACAAGATCCTCTGAAAAATAGCAAAAACTATACGAATTAGTCTGACGAGAAATCGTGGCTGTTTTCGAAATAGCACTATAACTATAGCCCGTATATGTTTGTTGCTTTCAATTTTTCCTCTAATCAAAAATAATAATAATTAACCAAGAATTATTATCAACTGGTCTTGAGCTCGTTAAACTTACAAAAATTTGTAAAAATGAGCAGACCATAAAACCAACAACAAACAAATATTGAAGACAATAATAGTTTTCACACGATACAAATTTCAATGTAGTTTGTGGTGTTTTTTTAGGAAGTCTCATCTATATCTGAAGTTTCCACTCAAATAATAATAATATTATTCACTCAGAAAGAAACGGGAGTAAACTCGAAGTCTTGCACAACGGCGCAAGGTACATACAAGAATGCGTGGTGCCACGTTGGTCTCATAACTTATGAACCTGCAAAAAATGCGATTCTCTCTTTGCCGACTCCGAACGGCATCTACAAAGGAGACGAATTTTTTGCTGAGAAGCCTGTCATGGCAGAAATACACTCGGAGAGTTTGCCAAACCACTGCCGAGGGGCGACCCCGTTTTGAAAAACTTTTTTCAAATCACTTTTGATGTTACCTGTACCAGGGCTCGAACTATGGACCTTCGGTGTGGTAGGCCGGCAACACTACCTTCACACCACGGCGGCCGCCAAAAGAAGCGATTAGTCTAGGATAAATCCGGGATGAGTAGCAAAGGAGCATGCGACCAATGCCAGTTTTGATCTCTACAGTAGCCTACAGAATTGAAAATCGACTTATCCCAACTATGCGTATAACGGGATAGTTGGGATCAATTGTAGCCCCCCGTAGACGAAAGGTATTGATCCCGAATGACTCTCTTTAGCGATCAGTTGCACGATTTTTTACAGGGAAGGCATAGAAGTACTTGTGGTCAATATCCTCCCTACGTGAAACCAATGTGTCGCCATAAACAAACGGTATTTATCGAATATTGCATATATTTCGATACGAATTGGTTGTTCTAACTTGGTGCACGATATTCTATAGTATAATGTTTATATTTGTGCTTGTATGGCACATTCCTTGTAATTACTCTGTAAAATGTCAGATTCACTTTGTCCCCTACGGGTACGGTAGGACAAGTTTACTTTAACACTTAAAGTAGGCTATATATTTTAAAATCGACTTATCCCAACTATGCATATAATGGAATAGTTGGGATCAAATGTAGCCCACTGTAGACGAAAGGTATTGATGAGTTCATCAATAAATTCCTGGGCTTCGTTAGTTACCTTATTACATGAATTATAACGGAAGCTCAGTTGAGTGGACAAATTATCCTTTTTTTAGTATATACTCTTTCACCTCGTTTTGTAATTCAAAACACCTTAAGTCTTCAACTCCACCACAGTAAATGCTAAACTAGACTTGTTGAAGTACGCGAAATCTCGATAATCCCTACCAACCATGGCAAACCGTGGTGAAACTGTGATTCCACAAATTCACAAATTTTTACATCACCAAGGCATATTTTTGCAATTTGTATGGAAAACAACAAGTGCCTAACACTTGTTTGGTACTCGTATTGTGTTGCGGTCGCAGCGAAACGGATTTAAAAAAAATTGCAAAAGAATTAGGCGAACAACGACTGAAGTTTTATAAGCGTCAGACCAAACTGAACTATCACTTTGTTGCATTCAATTAAGAAACCTTAAGTGCTATTGCTTAACTAAAGTAAAAATGCTTAGTCTTAATTAACTAGTATCAAAAGCTTATTTTGCATTCTACAATTATTGATTTACCAAAATTAGGGCGGAAATAAATTTCCTGTTATGCTCAAAATAAATTTATCAAAACTGTCTGGTGCTGATTGTGCACTTATGTAACTATAGCTTAAGTTATTCTTAATTGGGGGGTATTGGCATTATACAGGGTGTTTTTTTTACAGGTTTGTTTTTCGAATAGAGATTGTCTAAGCTTTATGGAGGGCGAGTAGTTTTTTTTTTGAGTTATTTTTTTGTATATTATTTTATTATTTGTTCAGAGAGTAGAACGGGGGGTGCGGAGCACATGTTGCATAAGGGGCAACCTTTGAGTAATATTTATTTAATTATTTTATTTATATATTATGATTTGTTCTATATAGAAGTGGGGTGCGTTGCACCTGTTACACCTTGTATTTATTAATTGGGGGCGAGCACTGTTGGCTCTGAGGCATTGCGCGGGATTGGCTTCCTCATTTTCGTTGTGAAAAACCCCCCTTGTATTTATTAATTGGGGGCGAGCACTGTTGGCTCTGAGGCATTGCGCGGGATTGGCTTCCTCATTTTCGTTGTGAAAAACCCCCACTTGCATATATTGCATAGGGGCGATATTTTGGGAATAGTAAATTTTGAATTATGAGTATTTTTTATGTGAGTTATTTGTTCTATATAGAACGGGGGTTTTGGGGCACCTCGTATTTATTAATTGGGGGCGGGCACTATTGGCCCTGAGGCATTGCGCGGGATTGGCTTCCTCATTCTCGTTTTGAAAAACCCCCAACCCATATAATAAAGTTGTTTTTATTGGACCCAACGAAAAAAGAAATAAAATTAAAAAGTTAAACACCCTAATACGCACTTCTTTTAAAATAAGCCTTCACTAAATACGCAAATTAGAACTCAACTTTGTAAAATAATTGCATCTCAAAGCAATTATAACTCCACCCACTTTTTTCCATTTTCCACTGTGATACTCATTTATACATACATACACACATACTTGTACTTAGACGCGCTAAGACAAGTGATCTCCCACATAACAAAAGCCGGTCATCGCCACTTGTGTTAAAAAAATTCCGCTACATAAATAGCACAGTGGGCCTGAGCACATAAAATTTTGAGTAAAATTACCGTGGAAAAAAAATCTCGAAATCGAAGAACATTTTAGACTCAAATTTCAAGATGACTGATAAACAGGAGAAACCCAAGACCCTACTGCCACAGGCAGGACCCGTTACCCGGTCAAGATCCCAGTCCGAGGAGGAATATGGACCTTTTGGAAAAAAATTCCTATTCGAAATAAATAAATTGGAAAAATTCTGCGAAAAATGGTGGAACATAGCAGAGACGGACCACTCCGAGACCAGTCTCAAACTGTATCTCGATGAACTCAACAAACGTGTAGACGCAGTGGAATCAGCATATGAAGCAGCACATCTCAACATACCGGAGGAAAGATCCAGGGCGGCATGCGAGGAAACATACGACACATCACTGGACACGGCAATGAGCACGAAACTCAGGATTATCGAGATGATTAACACCCTGCAGCCTATTCAACTCAACGTTAACCCAACACAACGGATCCATACCCCCTCGCAACAAGAACCCTATCTCAAAGTCCCCGCATGTGACACGGAGGTCTTCTATGGCGGTTATGAAGACTGGCCGTCATTCCGGGACATGTTCACTGCGGTCTACATTAATCACCCAAAATTATCTCAGGCCCAAAAACTCTATCACCTGAGAGCAAAAACTCGAGGCAAAGCAGCTCTGATCATTAAAAAATACCCACTCAATGATCAAAATTTCGAGTTGGCATGGGGAGCACTCAAATCCCGATACGAGAATCGGAGAATTCTCGTAGATAACCAATTAAAGACCCTATTTAATATGCCCACAGTTTATTCTGAAAATGGTGAAAGAATTCAAGAAATTCAAACCACCATAAATAACTGTATCTCGACCCTAAATGCGAGCGATGTCTCAACTGATAACTGGGACCCCATCCTCGTATTCTTATGCTCATCAAAACTACCTGATGAAACCCTTGCACTCTGGGAACAATCACTCGATTCCAGAAAAGAGCTACCACTTTGGTCGGAGATGGACAAATTTCTCACGACTAGGTACGAAGTGGTAGAGCGACTCGGCACATATAGACCCAATAAACCCCGTAACTCAAACTCAAGCTTCAACCACAGATCTTCGACGCCCCAAAACCAGCCGAATTTCAGGAATAAGACCCAAACATTCCATGTGGATTCAAAGAGGCAACCCTCATGCAAACTCTGTAATCTGAATCACTCATTAATGAGCTGCATAAAATTCAGAGATCTCTCGACTCAAGAGCGAAGCAAATTCGTAAAAGAAAACAATTATTGCACAAATTGTTTAGCTTGCTCGCATTTGGAAAGAGATTGTCGTAGCAATTTCACATGCGTCTATTGCCAAAAACGACATCACTCTCTACTCCATTTCCAAGCAAAACCCCATACTCAAAACCCGGTACAGAGGCAACAAAGTAGCAAGGCGTATACCACACCCCACGTGGCGCCACCCACAGTTGAAGACCCAGACAGGCCATCAACCTCAAAAGATGCCAGTCGAACCCAATCAAAGCAAAACCCTAGTGCGAGAAACACAACATTGACCCACTTTGCGAGTAGTAGCGAAACTACTCTTTTACCCACAGCTTTGGTCACAGTGTCAGCTCACGGCGAGTATCACAAAATTCGTGCACTGATAGACCAAGGCTCCGAAAAAACCTTTGTAGCCTCAAGAATACAGGCACTCTTACAACTACCGACCAAAGAAACCCATTATAAAATATCCGGAATGGGAGGTTCGGTAGTTCAAAACTCAAATAGGATCTGCGAGATAACCCTCTGCTCGTCTGATCTAAAGACCCAAATAAATACCCAGGCAATTTTACTGCCAAAATTGACTCACTTCCTGCCTAGCGTGAAAGTGTCGACAGTAAATTTGAAGGAATTTGCAACATTGCCACTCGCTGACCCTCAATGTTTCACTCCCTCGAAAATTGACATGGTTATAGGCAGCGATCTCACCCCACAAGTACTACTCCACGGACTACATTCCGATGTAAGTGGTTCTTTATTAGCCCAAAATACTATATTTGGGTGGATACTCAGCGGACCCATTAAAGAGACTGTAAATACATTCTCAACTCAAGTACTCGAGAGTCCGGATGATACTCTCAGTACAATACTCCAGCAGTTCTGGCGACAGGAAGAGCTACCCATGACTCAAGCTATTTCGGAAGATGACAAATTTTGCGAGGAACTCTACCGCAAAACCACCCACCGCCAAGAAGATGGTAGATATGTTGTGAAACTACCATTCAAAAGGGAATTTCCAAGCACACTCGCCCTGGGACATTCGCGAATTGCTGCACAACAACAATACCTCAGCGTTGAGAGATCCCTTGAAAAAAACCCCGAGCTGAGAGAAAAATACTCTGAGGTTTTGGAAGAATATATCACCCTTAACCATATGGAGGCAACCTCATCCCGCGAGGTAATCGATAAAGGAAAGTATCTTTCCTTCTATCTCCCCCATCATGCTGTCTTAAAACCCGACAGCAAAACAACAAAGGTGCGCGTTGTCTTCAACGCATCTAGAACCACTCATTCTGGAAACTCCTTGAATGACGCTCTACACTCAGGCCCTATACTCCAAAACGACTTAATGCTCGTCCTACTCAAATGGCGATTTTCTAAGTATGTATTCAATGGCGACATCGAAAAGATGTACCGCCAAATTCTCATTCACGAAGAGGATCAGGATTTTCAAAGAATTCTCTTCCGAAGATCCCCACAGCAGCCAATGGAGGACTTCAAATTAAAGACAGTGACGTTTGGCGTCAACTGTGCCCCGTATCTCGCGATACGTACTCTGCATCAACTCGCAGAAGACACAAAGCCCACCCACCCACTCGCCCATGATATATTGCTACACGAAACCTACGTAGACGATATACTTTCGGGCGCACACAGTATACAGTCCGCTCACGACTCTCTAAACCAGGTTATCGAAGCGTTGAAATCAGCCGGTTTTCCACTCAAGAAAATAACGGCAAATCACTCAGAATTATTGCAATCCATTCCAGAATCTGATCTCCTAGATGCAGATTTTCTCAAATTTCACGATGCCAGCTCAACGAAGACTCTCGGCATAAAATGGAATGCCATAAACGACTCTTTCTCATACTCGTACGACCCTCTACCTGCAGCAAACTCTAACACAAAGAGGCAAATTTTATCGGCGGTTGCGAAATTGTTTGACCCGGCAGGGTGGCTATCGCCAATAATGATACTAGCCAAGACTCTGCTCCAGCAACTCTGGTTAGAAGGAACTGACTGGGATGAACAAGTCAAACCCAGCGCTTTCCACAAATGGAACACATTTCGCGAAAATCTCTACGCGATAAATGAAATTAAAATCCCTCGATGGGTTGAATTCTCACCCAACAAACCCTTTCAGATGCATGGATTCGCAGATGCATCCGAAAAAGCATTCTGCGCTTGTGTGTACCTGCGAGTGCAGAATAACAAAGACACGTTTTCTACTCACTTACTCGTGGCGAAGAGCAAAGTGGCTCCCTTGAAAACCGTGAGCCTGCCTCGGCTAGAACTCTGTGGAGCAGTACTACTAACAAAATTAATAAAACAAATTCGCTCACACCTAACCCTGACTCCACATGACCTGTTTCTCTGGTCGGACTCCGCCATCGTACTAGCATGGCTGGAAAAACCCCCACACACTTGGAAGACCTACGTGGCAAATAGAACCTCACAAATTCTGGAGAACGTGAGTAACGCCACTTGGAGACACGTACCCGGTGGAGATAATCCAGCAGATCTTGGCACCCGTGGATGCACACCCAAAGATCTAGCCGAATGCTCCCTTTGGTGGAAGGGCCCAGAGTGGTTGGCCAAATCCCCAACGTCCTGGCCGAAACCAGTGACACAAACCCCTACTCCACCGGAACAAAAGCGTACCCAAGTACTCCATGCCACTGAAATGCCAGATTTACTCGATAGGTTTTCGTCGTACCCAAAAGCAGTTCGAGTAGTGGCGTATATGCACCGGTTTATAGATAGAGTGAAAAAACGCAATGTCTCAAAACCGGTAGCCCTTACCCAAGAGGAAGTGCATCAGGCAAAGATGCGTCTGATCCTGTTGACTCAGCTCAGATTTTACCCAGCTGAAATTAAGGACCTTCAATCTGGCAAACCCATTAGTAGGAAAAGCCCCCTCTTGTCTCTGAACCCTATGCTCGACAAAAGCGGTATAATGCGCGTCAATGGAAGGCTCGCCTATGCAACTCTCACATATAACGAGCGCTGCCCTATTATTATTCCCGATAGCTCCCGATTATGCTCCTTACTCCTTGATTTTATCCATTCTGAATTTTTGCATGCAGAAAAGCAGCTAATGACCCGGATGATACAACAAGAGTATTATATCCCGAGACTCAAGCAAAAGGTGAAAAAGTGCATCTTCCATTGCAAAGCCTGCACTATCTATAAGCAACAGGCGAAATCTCAAATAATGGCCGCACTACCCCCTGAGAGGTCCACCTTCTCCCTACCCTTTCATACTACCGGTGTGGACTTTGCTGGCCCGTTTTTAGTCAAAACATCCATGCTCCGAAAAGCCTCGTATGCAAAGGCCTATGTCTGCGTGTTTGTTTGTTTTTCGACAAAAGCAGTACACCTCGAACTCTGCTCAGATTTGACGACAGCTGCGTTCAAAGCAGCATTCTCTCGTTTTGTCAGTCGTCGTGGACTACCACATAAAGTTATGTCAGATAATGGCAAGACCTTCGTCGGCGCCAGCCGCACAATTCAGAAGGAGCTCACGGCTTTTCTCAAAGAAGCCGCACCCGACATAGCGGAGAAATACTCTACCCACGGACTGTCCTGGCAATTCATCCCCCCCTATGCTCCGCACATGGGTGGATTGTGGGAGGCAGCTGTGAAGAGTTTTAAAACCCATTTTCTCAAGGTTGCGGGAAGCCATAAATTCACATTTGAAGAATTTACTACCCTACTCACTCGAATCGAAGCGGTTCTCAACTCTAGACCGCTATCTCCGATGTCGCAAGATCCAAGTGATTTACTCGCTCTAACTCCTGGACATTTCCTCCGTGGTGCTCCACTACTCGCGTTACCCGAACCCAACTCCGAGAATCTTTCGTTCATCAACAAATGGCAAAAATTACAAGTTCTACACCATCAATTTAGTACGCGCTGGAAAAACGAATATCTCAAAGAACTTCATAAGCGTACTAAATGGAAAACGCAGCAGCCAAACATCAAAGAAGGTGATTTAGTCGTCGTTAAGGATGACCTTTTCCCCCCGAATGAGTGGCGACTCGGACGCGTTACTCGTCTCCATCCCGGCTCGGACGAAAAGGTTCGAGTGGTAGATGTCCGCACTCAAAGCGGAATATACACACGACCCATTGCAAAACTTTGCGCACTTCCCCCAGCCGAATAAGATCTCCACCCTCACTCTACAAATCTCTCCGTAGCATGTAAACTCTAGGATATCCATCAGACCCTACTGTTAGCACCCGTACTCACCTCATAAAATCTTTATCTTTATATTCTCATTACAGACGCTACGAGAGTTTCAGCACTTGTCGGCTCTGTTGCCAAAAACACTCGTTGCGCTATTGCAACGCCTTTATGGCTATGACCCCGGACGAACGCTATGAGTCGGTGCGGGCTCATAAATATTGTATAAATTGTTTGGCAACATCCCACGTAACAGGCGCATGCGACTCCCCGGACCGTTGCCACAAATGCGGCCTTGCACACCACACACTAATTCATCGGCAGCAACACCACGATATCGGGAAAGTCACGAAAAAGAGGCAACGACGACAGGCATCGAAACCCGAAAAACAATCCACTCAGCGGAAAGTAGTCATCACCAAACCGAAGGAGAGACGGCAGAAACCCGAAAACAACCAGCGGCGCTTACGGAACCTCTTTTCCAAGGCGGTGAACACCTTGGCAGAGATGCAGGAGTTACTGCTACCGCCATCGGAGCAGGCCGGCCGCCATGTTGGAGACATGAGCTCCAATCTTATTGAATTTTAAAAAGAAAACCTAAACCAAATACATACATATACACATACAGAATGAATTTACAAAATGAATTATATATATATACATTTTAAAATACTTACCTTACTATCTTATTATACTTACCTTTGTTGTCAAATACTCACTTTTGTCTAAAATACCTAAATTTACTTAAATACCTACCTTTAATTAAATACTGACTTACCTTTGTTATACTTACCAAACACCCTGTAAAGAAACCTTGCACTTACCGTTTGTTAAATTAAGTTGTTCTTACCGTTTGCCAATATTCTACATTTTGTACATACATATTATATTTTGTACATATATTATATGCATACATACCTACACATTCCAGTATCCTTGCTGCGCAAGAGATCAATGTAAGATATTAACTTTTAGTTCGATTACACCCGTCGCGCTAATACCACCGTTTGTACGATCAAAAATACGTTAAATATACAGTGAATAAAGTGTTTGTACCGATATAGTGAATAACTAAAAAAAAACTACTCGCCCTCCATAAAGCTTAGACAGATAAAACTGGCATTTTGTGGTCAAATCTGGCAACTCTAATGTCATTTATGTTCAGTTTGGTTTGCCATTTCATCATGAACAGGTTGACAAAAGAACAACGCTTGCAAATCGTGCAAATTTATTTCGAAAATAATGGTTCAGTTCGCGAAGTTTACCGTGAGTTCCGTCCATTTTATGGTCGACATAATCGTCCATCAGAGCAATTAATTCGGTTAACCATGGATCGTTTTCGCACTACGTTTACTCTATGTGATAATACGCATCCGCAGAGACGTCGAACAGTGCGCACCGAAGAAACAATTGCCGCTGTAGAGCAAAGTGTTGAAGAGGACCCGAATGAATCGATTCGCCACCGTGCACAGCAATTGGAGCTTTGTCCATCAACTTTATGGAAGATTTTGCGCAAAGATCTTGGCTTGCGACCTTACAAGATCCAGATTGTGCAAGAATTAAAGCCGCGAGACCATGCAATGCGTCGTGATTTTGGTGTATGGGCCGAAAATGAGATTGATTTCGATGCTGATTTTCATCGCAAAATGTTGTTCAGTGATGAGGCTCATTTTTGGTTGAATGGCTACGTCAACAAGCAAAATTGCCGCATTTGGAGTGAAGAGAATCCACATGAGACCCTTGAAACGCCATTACATCCACAAAAACTGACTGTTTGGTGTGCTCTATGGGCTGGTGGAGTCATTGGGCCATACTTCTTCCGCAATAATGCTGGAGAGGCAGCTACCGTTAATGGAGACCGGTATAGAGCCATGATAACCGACTATTTTGTTCCCGAATTGGATGGCATGAATGTGGATGAGTTGTGGTTCCAACAAGACGGCGCTACATGCCACACAGCGCACGTCACAATCGATTTATTGAAGGAAACATTCGATGAGCGCATAATTTCGCGGAATGGACCTGTCAATTGGCCACCAAGGTCGTGTGATTTGACACCATTGGATTATTTTCTTTGGGGATATGTGAAGTCGCTCGTCTACACCAACAAACCAGAAACGTTAGGGGAATTGGAAGCCAACATTCGTGGCGTTATTGCCGACATACGGCCCCATATGCTCGAAAAAGTGGTTGAAAATTGGACCTGTAGAATTGGCTTTATTCGAGCCAGCCGCGGCGGCCACATGCCCAAAATCATATTTAAACATTAATGGCATAAAATTATCCTTCCAATAAAGCCAAATTGATGGACCTTAAAACGAGTTTCTTGTGTTTTATTTCAATTCGAAGTTCTATACCCCTAAAAAAACACCCTTTACATAACTCGCGCGACTAACTGGTTATCCAGATCTTTATCCATTGCTGGTTGGCAGGGATCCCTTCCTACATTGTATTGGTGCGCGAAGAAATTCATTGTTTCATTCGTGTTTAAACATGAAAATGGAGGATTTCTTATAGAAAATATATTTCGATGTACAAGGTGGCGCAAAAGTAAGCTTCCGATGTTCAGCATATCGGTTGTGGCACGTGCAGTGTGTGCTGTTGCACCGTCTTGTTGGAACCACATGTTTTCCAATCCCAATTCATCAAGTTGCGGCAAAAAGAACTCGTTGATCATTGCTCTGTAGCGCTCACCATTCACAGTAACCGTTTGGTCCCGACCGATTATTGGTCAAATAAATAGTCAGCTATATTCCGCGTTCTGGAGCAGTGTAGCGTAACATTGTTTATTAACGTGTATTTCGCATGTGTTTACTACACAAATGTCAAAACAGAACTGACTTTAGGGGCCAATCGCAAAATTTATAGAATTTTCTGATAGGAGGATTACTTTTGCGCCACCCTGTACATATACATACATATTGTGACGAATTCGATGATTCCTTGATTATCAATCCTGGGTTCGATCACTATAAAGTCGAATAAACACACGCACAGATAATGTAAGTAATAGCTAGTTTTATTTACTAGTAATAAACGCAAAACAATTTTAAGAGTTTGATAACTTTACAGTAGTTCACTATTGAACGCTTGAAAATAAACTGATCAACCTGCCTTGCTTGGTCACCGCCTTATATAGTCCAACAGGGTACTTGCCTACGCACCGAGAACTTTCTTGGTTATTCGCTTTTCGTGTTCTGGAAGGGTCGGTGTTATTTATTGGAATCTCCTCTTTGCATCGTATTCGCAAACACTCGCGCCATCTCTCTTCCTCTCCCTAGTTACACGCTTGCATGCATAAGCGTAGCCATCGTTATCTCTGTTGTGGTTTAACTAGTGGTGGGAGTGTTATTGAGTTAGGGATGGTACATGCTTGAGAATAATCGCCACAATATGTATATCGCCGGAAATTTAAATAAAAGCTGTATGAGCTTTATGCAGATATTGGTGTGTTTTATAAGAAAACATTGTTTAAGTTCTGGTGCATTAAGCAAGGAGGGTTGCAACTGATTTTTTTAGGTTGGCGAGATATCGTGCTTTATTAAAATTATTTACCCCCCAACAATTCAGAAATGGCAGGGATTGCACAATAATTAAGTCAATAACTATAATAAAAAAAAAACCTAACTGTCAATAAAATAAATAAAATGAATTTAGGCGTGGCGATAGAAGGTGCATACCAGCAAATGTATTTTTTTCGTAACGTATTCCACACATAAAAACTTCCTTATAAAGTTATTGATAAGAAAAATAACTAACAGAACTCAACTTTATTCAATGAATCTGGTATATATACTAAATTTTGTAACTTTTCTGTTTTTATTAAACGAATATATAAGCGGTATTGGCTTTGTCCCACCTGTTACAATAAAGTCGAAAATTATGTTGTTATTATGTTATTGCCCTTTATAGGAGTCATCGTGGCAGTTCATGTGAGTTACGCAATATTCGAATTTTTGTTCCAAATATATACCACGATTGCATTTTAGCTTCTATGAAATAAAAATTAGTTCGGCCTATGAAATGAACTCATGAAGGAATTTCGTGTTTGCCTCTTTGGTATACTCGACTTATTATAAATAACTTCATTCAGTTATTCAAATACAAAAATGTCCCACCTGTTACAAGGGGCTGTCCCACCCGTTACACTTACTTTACTAACCTTTCGGATTATTGAAATAAAAATATTTCAGAAAAATTATTCCACGTTTGTCTGTACGTATAACCATATTTAAATAAAAAAAGCTACTTTCATAAATTTGCAGAGTTTTAGTAATATATTGTCCCACCCGTTACAAATTTAAAATTAATAAATTAATTTTCCCCAAATATTACATTTATTCAAGTTTTCTTTCAATTAGACCATTAATTGAATGCAATATTTAACAACATCTCTATTGAAACCAGAAATCGTTAATTAGTTTTATTGAAATCTTTTAACAAAAGTAAAACTGTCCCACCCGTTACGATGGAATAGCCCAAATAAATGTTTCTCATCGCAACCATAGTTGTAAACCCAAACCAATAATTTAATATTTTAGGTGCAGTAACGAAAAAAAGCTATCGAAATCGCGATTTGTCCCACTGTGGGATCACAAGCACCCTCATACATGTACAAGATGTGCTGATCATTGTTTGTGGTGGTTCCTATATCTGCTTACTGGGAATGCGTTTATGACACATGTAAAAAGTGTTTCTTTCCTTCATTTTCTTCTTATTTGACCTTTTTATACCTTTCATGAACATGAAATGATATTATAACATTCCGATATTTTGTAAGTATGAGAAGAAGAAGAGATAGACCCACCAATAAGCATATCGAAATGATCAGATAAATCAAAAAATAAATAACTGGCGCGATATACGAGGTGTGTTCAAAAAGTATCGCGAATTTTGTGTTTTTTCAAAAATTATTTATTTATTCATGAATATCTATTTTGTCCCCTTCAAAGTAATCCCCATGAGATATTATACACTTGTGCCAACGGTTTTTCCAATGTTCGAAGCACTTAAAAAATTCATTTTTTTGTATCTTGTTCAGCTCCTCCTTCGATGCCGTCTTTATCTCGTCAAGAGAAGCGTAACGTCGTCCTTTCATGTGCCTCTTCAGTTTAGGGAACAAGAAAAAGTCACAGGGGGCCAGATCTGGGGAATACGGTGGCTGCGGCATCATTAGTGTGTTGTTCTTGGCCAAAAAGTCGCGCACAAGCAACGATGCGTGAGCAGGGGCGTTATCGTGGTGCAAAAGCCAATTTTTGTTCTTCTTTGCACATCTTCTCGGCCTTCTGAGAACATTTTGTACCACCGATAAACGTTGCTTCGGTCCAAGGTAGCTTCTCCGTATGCCACAGTCAACATTCGGAATGCATCCGCGCACTTAATTTCGTTTTTCACACAAAATTTGATACAGGTTCTTTGATCCATTTTTTTGAATAGGTAAAAATGGAAGACGATCCAAAACACGTGCAAGCAAAGCAGCTGTCAACAATTAACTGAACATTTAAAATGGCCGAGCTTGTCGGCATAAGTGAGAGACATGAGTACCAACATAACGCCACAAAAAATTCGAATATACGTAACCAGCGAAAATTCAAAATTCGCGATACGTTTTGAACACACCTCGTATACCTCCTAAGGAGATTAAGGCCGAGGTTCTCTACCAATTTGTGCTGTGTTGCTTCTAAGTTTTCCTACAAATTGGAGGGACCTACAGGTTTTTGCCGATTCCAAAGGGCATCTGCAAAGCAGATGAATTTTTGCTGAGAAGCCTTCCATGGCAGAAATACACTCGGAGAGTTTGCCAAACCACTGCTGAGAGGCGACCCCGTTTTGAAAAAACTTTTTCAAACCATTTTTTATGTTACCTGTATCAGGGCTCGAACCTTCGGTGTGGTAGGCCGGCAACACTACCGCCACACAACGAAACGGCATTTAAAAATTTTTAGACTTCGTACATTATATACACGTAATGTGACAAATGAAAATCATCCAGATCGGAAATACATAACATATAGCTCCCATATAATCGATTGTTGGTATAAATGGGTTTGGGCTATAACTATTGCGAGGAACACAAAATTTGACAGCTACAGTACTTATTACATATGTAATGTGTCAAGTGAAAATCATTAAGATTGAACCAATATAACGCATAGCCCCATACAACAAATTTTTTCGATAAACGTGGTTTGGGCTATACATATGTATCTTTAAATTAACAGAACTTGTAATAGACCGATTTTAATATTTATATCGCCGAAAGCAGATAAGATTTGGAACTTTATTACATTGCTTTTTGTAGCACTCATTATCACCTTTCGTTTGATATCATATGTACTAACACATTTTGGGTCACCTTGGTCCACATATTGGTCGATATCTCCGAAACTTGTCGGGTTATCGAAATGAGGGATATGTTAAAGTTAGACGTATAGTAATGCAACGGTCAAAGTTCCATTCAATTCTATTCAGCGATGCGCGTCCCAACATATAGCAATTCTAAAAACGGTTGATTTGGATTCTATTGGCTTAATAGTGCTCTCTCCTATCATTTATCTTGAATATCTGCAATGTACAGACAATTTTATTATACGAGTATGTAGAGATTTGAGTGTTAATTTTTGTTGTGATTTGTTCATACGTTATACATGTCTCGACTTGAGGGTCACCAAATCGAAGTGAAACGTTTTCATTAAAATAGTGTAAATAAAATTATTATATTCTCAATATTTTTCGTGTTTTTTAATAAAACTCAGGAGGTGTCGTGTCCTCTCTATCTTTACATAGAACTTTACCATCTGACTAGAGCACGATTAATTTCATATAATCTGTTTAAATAGGGCTCAACCGTCTAAACGATTTTGACCGCTCAACATTGCTCGCCGGTCGCCACTCTTTCTACAAACTGGCGCTGCCTAAGCCACATAGGCTGTGATTATTTCTTTCGTTTATTTCATTTGCATTGCACGATATTGTAATTCGCAACCAGCTTATGAAGATACAGTTTATGTTTGCAATCCCGAATCGTGATTTTTCACAGCAAAAATGAGGAGGCCAATCCCGTGCTATTACCTCAGACCACATGTGCTAGCCCCCAATTAATACATACAACGTGGTACAGGCTTTATGCAACATGTTCTCCGCACCCCCAGTTCTACTCTATGAAAAAATAATATAATATACAACAATTAACTTAAATAAGCTACTCGCCCTCTATAACAGCAGAGCTCAGACATGAGACAATTGGAAACACCACTTGATCGCGAATCGGTCTCTTCTTGGTCCTTCCATCGGAGTGGTGGTCTCCCTCCTGTGCTACCTTCTGGGCCACAGCATCTTCATTCATTCGCACAACCCAGCCTAGCCAACGAAGCTGCTGGGTTTAATTCGTTGAACTATGTCGGTATCTGCATACAGCTCGTCATTAAATTTTCTTCGGTACTCGCCGTCGCTATTACGCAGAAGTTACAGCGCGGTTGTTAAGACCAATGATGTCAATGTCGTCGGCATATTCCAGCAGATGTACGCTCTTATAAAATATTGTTCGCGCGCTTAAGTTCTGAAGCTTGTATTATTTTCTACATCATCAAGTTAAAGAAATCGCACGATAGGGGGTCACCCTGACGGAAACCTCGTTTAGTTTTGAACGGCTTGAAGAGGTGCTTCCCAATTTTGACTGAGCTAGTGGTGGTGCTCAATGTCATTTTGCACGGCCGCATAAGTTTTTGCGGGGAAACCAAATTCAGACTTAGCGGCATATAGGCAACTTCTTTTCATGCTATGGAAAGTGGCTTTAAAACTAACAAAGAGTTGATGGTGTCAATTCTTTTTTAACGGATTTTTTTCAAGATTTGGCGTATTGTAAAAATCTGGTCGATGGTGGATTTACCATGCCATTATATGCGATATTCAAAAGGCTTATGGATGGGGCAGAGAATACTTAGATTCCAATCTTCAGGAATGCAATCAACCGCCCATATTCCGCACAGAAGCTAATGCATGCGCTTTACGAGCTCCTCGCTGCCGTGCTTGAATAGCTCAGCAGGCAATCCATCTGCGCCTGTTGCTTTGATGTTTTTCAACCGGGACATTTCTGTTCGCATCTCGTTAAAGTCAGGTTGGGATTGATGTTCATATATGATTGTGGGGTCGAGTTCGACATCTTCTTGGACTCATCGCGCTAAAATACTTGGTAATGCATGTATCGAGTTAGCAGATCCGACAAATTTCCAAAATAAAAAAGTTAAATCAAAAAATCATTTTCATGTCAAAAATAAGAAAAATAGGATAATAAATTAACAAATGGAACATACATATCTTTTTTGCTGTTCGTTTCAATGCTCTGCGCTTTTTATTAGACAGGGAGTACCGAGTCCCCAATCTACTTTTAATATATCGAGGTACAAATGCTTAATATCAAAAAGCGCGCGGAATTATTGGGTATACAGTTTTTACTAGAGTTTCCACATATACTTATATGGCAGAGTACCGAATAACGAATATTCGGCTTCGGGCTGAAGCGCATAATATTCGCCAGCCGAATATTTGGCAGCATTTAGTATTGTTCAAGTTACAGATCGTCATCTCTACATATAATAAAATTGGAACAGATCGATGTCCGTACATTCCAGATATTAAGGAAAAATGTATAGGAATTCACAGCTGCATTACTTTACGTCTAAATTAAAATTTAAGGTATCCTTTGTTTCGATAACTCGACCGGTTTCGGAGTTATCGACCAATGTGTGGACCAGGGGTCACCCAAAATGTATTAGTACAATATCGGTATCAAACGAAAGGTGCTAATGAGTTCTGCAACCATAAATGCGATAAATTTCAATATCTCAACTGGTTTCGAAAGTATATCCTAAAATGTGAGAGGAAAATGGAAAAGGATGGGTAGATGCGTTCAAATTTCCGCAGGTTTGCCTTTGGGCGAGATAACGTCTGTTAGTTTATGAAAAAAACTGCTAACTTCCTTCAACGAAATTTTCCAGTAGAACGAAACAACTGATTTGCCTGAGTTAGCAGCTTTTCATATATTTTTGGACCTAACAGATTTTGTTGTATGTTGTTGTTCAAATATTAATATGTTAATTTGATTGTTACATAAAGAACTGTGCGAGTAATATTTTGAATTTTTTTGTTTTTGATGATTTGCTATTCGGTATTCGGCCGAATAGTTTGCCGAATAAAGAATATCTGCCGAATATTCGAGGCATCTCTAGTTTTTACTGCACTGCCATAACCCTGGACATCCAAATGACATCTATTGGCCGAAGGAACCATTTCCGTAAGCACTATTATGAGATACAGCATCACATCACTCAGCCGCTTTATCTGCGGATCCACAGGATGCTCTAAATGACCTCCACACTAAGCCGGTAAAAGGGAAGAGGAAAACGTCCTCCCTAGGGAGACTAGAGTCCAACTTCGATCTGGAAATTGCATCAGGTTAAAGTTTTACTTATCCAGATTTAACCCTACCATCCCCAATCAGAATTTGGTGTGTCTCCTCATGATAGCAAACATCTCTACTTTTCTAACACCAATTTCGCTCTGGTGAACCGTATTGAAACTGCCAGTTTCCTTGGGCTTCCGATAGAAGAATTCGGTGATGATTCTCAGTCTGTTAACAACAACAACAACCAAATATCTGCTATATCCTGTATAATTATCATAGTGAAAACATTGTTAATCTCAGTGAATATTGTTCATTTTTGAATTCTTACTGACTTTAACCCTCTTCATACTCAATGGATGGAGTATCAAAGCAGTAATATTTTAACTTTAACTTAATGGTTTGTTTAATAATCTTTCCCTGTGAGCGTTTTCAGCAAACGAGGATGTTCTAATATTCGAATATGCATGAATTTTAATGGTAAATGTTCACTGTCTTTAAATAACTCGATCAAACCTCTCGCTGATTTTCTAAAATCTAACATTGAAGACGACACTGCTATTCCGAATTTGTCCCAGTGTGTAACTGAACGAAGAGATTTTGGATCCCTAATGATCTCCGAGCAAGATGTCGTAAATACCATGGTTACATTTGAGCTTTTGCTTTTGTTCCAAAACATTGTAGTATATTATTATGTGCCCCTCTATAGCATATCTTTCATATATTGCTGTCCTCAGGCATTTTTATCGATAGGTTGAAGTCAGTTTCGATCACACCGCTTTCCAATTGCTAAACTCACCGTTTGATGGAAGCTTTTCGAAAAAATCATAAAAGAGATTCATTTCTTATCAATACTATTGTTAAGCCCCGCCAGCATCCCATTTAGACCGATTTCTCGAAGAATTTCGATAAAGCCTATCACCAAACTCAGTACATAAACTTCAGTGTATTGGCATTCTAGACTTCTTTCTTTTTATGCCTTTCATGAAAATGAAATGGTATTATAACCTTGGTCCGATGTTTTTAAGTATGAGAAGAAGAAGAGATAGACCGTACGCAAACTAGTCCCACAGTTTTTGAGATATCTTGATGAAATTTGGTACGGAGACGCCATTTTGCATAGGAACGTAAAATTATGGAGGGTTGGTACTTATTATGTATGTAATATGTGTAGTGAAAATCAGCCAGATCGGACCTACATAACATACGAGGTGTGTTCAAAAAGTATCGCGAATTTTGAATTTTCGCTGGTTACGTATATTCGAATTTCGAATTTTTTGTGCCGTTATGTTGGTACTCATGTCTCTCACTTATGCCGACAAGCTCGGCCATTTTGAATGTTCAGTTAATTGTTGACAGCTGCTTTGCTTGCACGTGTTTTGGATCGTCTTCGATTTTTACGCGAAATTCGAACCAAATTTGCTCAATTGTGACCAAAAACAGCATATGAACATTGCTAATGAGATGTTAAACTCTGTCCGCGACGACCCAAATTTGCTACAAAGGGTCATAACTGGTGACGAATCGTGGGTTTATGGTTATGACGTGGAAACCAAAGCTCAATCATCTCAATGGAAGCTGCCGCACGAACCAAGGCCGAAAAAAGCGCGCCAAGTTCGGTCGAATGTGAAAGTTTTGCTGACAGTTTTCTTCGATTGCAGGGGCGTGGTGCATCATGAGTTCTTGCCACAGGGAAGAACGGTCAATAAGGAATATTACCTGCAAGTTATGCGCAATTTGCGCCAAGCAATCCGCCAGAAACGCCCGGATTTGTGGAAGAACAAAAATTGGCTTTTGCACCACGATAACGCCCCTGCTCACGCATCGTTGCTTGTGCGCGACTTTTTGGCCAAAAACAACACACTAATGATGCCGCAGCCACCGTATTCCCCAGATCTGGCCCCCTGTGACTTTTTCTTGTTCCCTAAACTGAAGAGGCCCATGAAAGGACGACGTTACGCTTCTCTTGACGAGATAAAGACGGTATCGAAGGAGGAGCTGAACAAGATACAAAAAAATGATTTTTTGAAGTGCTTCGAAGATTGGAAAAACCGTTGTCACAAGTGTATAATATCTCATGGGGATTACTCTGAAGGGGACAAAATAGATATTCATGAATAAATAAATAATTTTTGATAAAACACAAAAGTCGCGATACTTTTTGAACACACCTCGTATAGCTCCCATACAATCGATTGTTCCGATAAATGGGGTTTGGGCTATGTATCTTTAAACTATTAGTTTTGCAGAGTTATTACTAATTGTGAGTAAGGATCGGACACTCAAAACCGTGATGTGTATTCATGAAAGGTATAAAGTCTTCGGCACAGTCAAAGACATCCCTTTCCTTATTCTTGCTATTTTTTAGACAGTGTCCTGTGTTCAGTGAATGAATACGTTGACCTTGTTGTTGTTTTTGACTCTGATTTCTCATTTAATTTAATTAATCATATATGTTATGTACTTCCAAAGGCCTACAGTTTTCTTCTTCTCATTCGTAAATATACAAAAGAATTTAAAAATAATTACACCAGAAAAGCTCTATTTATATTATGTTTCTGTTATCTGGAACAATATCTACAGCTGCCAGAGCTGGAAGAGTTAAGAGAAAGTTTGTTCACTTTGGTTCTTCCTATTCCTTTCGCTGTAAGCTGATCAAGCTGCATTCAATTGAATCAAGGAGAATTGTACAGTATTTTATGTTTGTCTTCGTCATCATTGTTGGCCGTTTGTACTGCCCAGCTCTTCTTTAGCCTCTTTTATGATATATTTTTATTCAAAAAAAAAATTGGAAAAAATAAAAAAATATATGTCGGGGAAGGTTCACCTTCTTTTCGTACATTTTCTTTATAGTTGGAATTTTCTTCGCACGACATTATTTAATAAAATTTATTTACAATGGCTGATATGCGTAGTGAGTTCTCAAACGCTCAGCTGGTCTTCACGTTTTTCTAAGTAATGAAAAGCTGACGCAATTCCAATACTTTCTCATGGACTACTAGATTGTTTCATATCATTTTGTTTCTTACACTCGGAGAGTTTTCACTATGCAGTCGCATCAAAGCGTTCGAGACCATACTCGGTAGAGCCTTTAGCTCTAGCCTCGCTCTCAGCAGGTACTATCATACAATGGAATGTAGGTACCCCAAGAGTAATAAAATATTCTCTCTCTCGGTTGGTTATAGTACAATAGGAATATTGAAACAGAAACCACAATGAGAGACGATATTACATAAAAGCAAAAACTACTACGATCAAAGGTACACGCAAGTTTTATTGAAAAGGACCAAGTAGACAGAGCAAAGTAGAAGTAAAGATACAGTATGTTCTACATATAATGAGCCACAGTAGATACCGCACCGACATATATATAAAATGTAGATGTATATGGCCAAAATCGTGAAAAAGGAAACCTGTTTTTTTTAAATACTGTGTAAAGTACTACTTGTTATAAAAAACTATTTCGTAAAACATCTAGTATCACTATATGTCAGTAAATTGAAAACTTAACTGTAAAGTGGGAAGATGGAAAAAATTCAGCATCGGAGAAAAATCTAAATGAAAGATTTTTGAACTATTTTAGTTATTATAATATAAGGAAAATAGTACCTAATAATCGTAATGTCCTCAGTATGCATGTTTGGATGCAAGGATTATTCTGCAAATTTTGTGTAACGAGGCAGTGAAAAAAGCTTTTTGTTTTGGCTTTTTAGCTAAAAATAGCGATTTTTCAATAATGCATTGGTAATGTATTAAAAACTTTGGGCATTAATAGAAGTGTCACTGAATAGTAGCAGATAAAATGGACTAAAACTCGCCAAACATGTATTCCTTGGCAGTGATTTATGATATCTTTTTTTTTATAATTTTTTAAAAAAAAAATTAAATCTGCAGGTTTGCATAAATAAAGCCCAGCAAAATAAGTATTATAAGGCTGAGCTTAAAGCTGCGAGAAAATATGGCGAATACAAAAAGAACAGAGTTGCTAGAGCTAAACTATTCCGAGAAATGAGAAAGGAAGAAAAAGTGAAATTCCATTCAAATCAAAAATAAAAAATTTCCATTACTATAAATGAGCTCAAGGCCAAGAATAATAATTTTTATGAAAAGTTTTATTTAATGGTTATCATATCGTGTCAAAATTTCTCTGATGAAGAAATGTGGCAGTGCATGAATATCCGGCTTAACTTTAAAGTCATTAACAGCAATACTAGGTCAAATCTAAGTTAAGATGCTTTTTAGAATCACTTTTAATGGTGCTTGGCAATCACTACTTAAATTAAATAGTTTTGAAGATATGAGCAAAAACAGGATACGAATGTAACGTGGCAGTGGAAAAATTTTACCATATATGTGTTCACAAAAAAAGATATTTGCTTACATGTGATAAAATATGATCTTAGTTATGAAATCATTTTTTATTTACTTTTAATTTATGCTCTTTGGGCTTAATTTAAAAAGCAATTGTTACCATTAGTGCAAAGATACAAATTACATTTTAAACACATTGTACATGCTCTTGATGAGCAGCCTAGGTTCTGACATATGGATGCATTGTTTGAGTCTATGAACTTTAAAAAATGTTCAAATACATCGAATCGGTTTTCCGTAGACATCGACAAGGTTATTCTCCTGCGCTTTGGGGGGAGGCCAAATCATGGTTATTATGTGGATTTACGTAAGAGCTCTTACGCTTTGACACAGGCTTCCCTAGCTTTGCTGGAAACCCCTATCAACGCTGTTCCTAAATATACTTTACAATCAAGAAGTGACATTTTTTTTATTTTGTTGTCTGTTATACATTATTCGGCAATTTACAAGGATTAGATCTATGAAATGGTTAAATGCTCGTACTGTCCACTTTTTAGTACCCAAATAGCAACGGTACAATGAAATATACCGGTTACAAATGTCTACCCCGCCCATATACCTATTGTACATGTTGACAACGGCTGGTTGGGGTAAAGTAATTCTTAAGGATTATTACTTGCACCAATGCTGTCCTACAGCTTCTGGCTGAACTCCAATGTATGATAAAATCAAAATAACACCCTTGTTGTCCTTCCATTTCACTGCGGTAGCCTGCTCATCTTCTCGTACCCATTTATCCCGTTCTCCTCTTCTCAAAAGTTTATCGCCTCTAAAATTGTTTAATACAGGTCCAATACGGGTTTTCATAATTGTGCCAGTTTGAAATACATTATTTTCTTTTAGTACCTTGAGATCTTTCAAGCTGGCAAAAAATCTATCCGCGTATACACAGCAGTGATGTCGCGAATATTTGCATTCGCATTCGCAAAAATGTCTGCGAATGTTTTGCGAATATGAATATCAGAAAAAAGTAATTTGAAGATAATACCAGGTTAAAAAGACTAAAATCCATTTATTTCTAATGTTTTTTAATGCATCAAAAAGTAACTCAACGAATAATATATGATCAAACTAAAAATATATTATTCAACGATACCCTATAAATATATGTAATCTAAACAAACAAATAAAAAATTATACACGCTTAAATAAAAATACGTCTCTCTTAGAAAATAACAATGAACTTTTTTTTTCAGTTAATAATTAAACTTCATCCACTGAAATATAACAGACAGAATCTGCTCCCGTTCTCAATCACGGTTGCAATAATCGCAATCACGTATTGCAGATGCGAATTTAAATTTATAACACAAAGAAATATGTGCAGACTAAAAAATGGATGCTTTTTTCCTAATGTTTTTAATATATATTGCAACATGAATTATCATGGGCTTGCTTTAAGTTTGGAGTGCTCAATTTTAATAAATGTGAATATTGTCTTTCGGTGTCTAAAAGGAAATTACTTTGAAAATTACAGTAATCGTAATTTAGTTTTTTGAAATTGTTGAAAGTGCGATTCCGATTACGGTAATCGTAATTTATGTTTCCTAGAATTACGATTACGTAATCGTAATCGCGGTTCGATGGATTAATGATTACAGTAATCGTAATTAAGTAAATAACTAAAATTAAGAAATTAATATTGTCACATTTTTGCGCAAATAACATCGACAAATTTTAGAAATTCAAAGTTATATTGTATAGCCTTATCCTAAATTGGCCTTAAGCAAGACTAATTTTTTAAAAGAAAATTCAGAAGGGGCATGGTATAAGCGTATATGAACCTATATTGCAAAAACGCCTGATTGACTCGATAATCACCGTTATACTAACAGACTCGGCGCGTAAAGACTTTAACGCTAGGCAAGTTTTTCATTAGAAATAAAATTCATAGCTTCCTATGTTCATATTATAAAATCACTTATAGCTTTGACTTTGTCGGCAGTCTTAGAAATCTCTAAAATTAACAGATTTTCACTCAATTTTTTGTTTTTGTAAAATTTAACAAATTACTCCTATATCATATATTTACCATCAAGTGCAAAATACTGCCACTCTTTCCCGCAGTACGAACAAGTAATTTACGGAATCATATATGTATGTATACAAATTTTTTAAACTTTTTCAAGGTTGGCTAAAAAATGTATAATTTCAAAAGTTGTGTTTGAAAATTATAGCAATTGTAATCCTACGCACATGAATTAACGATTACAATAATCGTAATTTAAAAAAAGTGAAATTACGATTACGTAATCGTAATCCTAAATACCTAAATTAACGATTATTGTAATTGTAATTTTAAAAATTTGAAATTACAATTACGTAATCGTAATCCTAGTTATCTAAATTAACGATTACTGTAATCGTAATCCTAGCTGTAATCGATTACGCATGTAATCCTTATCGCCCAGCTCTGGTTTCAATTTGATTAAAAATTTCTTAAATTTTTGCAATATTCGAACACTGCAAATAAAGTTGCATAACCAAAACAAAGACAACAATAGTCATTAGCTGCGTTCGGTGACAAAACTTGCAAAGAAATGTTAGCAAAGTGAGAATGACGTAAAACTCTCTCGAAACGCCGAACAGGAGTCAGTAAAAACTCGCAGCAAAACAGCTGTTGCCATTTTGATTGGTAAATAGCTCACATTTTTAAATTTTTGTTGTAGCTTTCCCATGTCATGATCTGCTGTTATCACTTGCAATTTTTACTGAGTGAAATTCCCCCAGCAGAAACTTGCAGCTCTCTCTATCAATGAAATGTCAAAATTCGCTCTCTCGCTGCAAATTTTTTGTGTCACCGAACACTTTCCAGTAAAAATTTTATAAAATTTTTAAAAATAGTATCCTCTTATTCAATGTCTATCACTGTGCAGTCACAGTCTCGGATCAAAATAGCTGCGACTGAGAAATTATAATCACAAGACGCACTGTTCATAAAAAAACTAACTCTAATTTGAACAGAGCGCTGTAAAGATACAAATTTTGTATACCACTTTGGTGCCACTCTTCTGAAAATTAGCGAGCTAGAACTGCTTTATTTTCAATTATTTGTGAACATATACTCTGGCCAGGAGGGCCCGGAACACTAGATTATTTAAATATATAAAAACTCATCGTAGAAAACTTCGTAGACGACGCCATGAAAAATGTCGAATTGAAGAAGTTCTTCTGGAAAAGTGTTCAAGGCACAGTGCTTCAGTTCATCAAATAAAAGCCGGTTTGTAATTTGTGCGGTTTCTTCCCAAATATTCCATAAAGGCATCTAAAACAGATTCTGAAGTATCTTGATCATACATAAGTAAGTCATCGTCAGCAGGTCGAACTGGGAATCTAACAAAACGAAAGAAAACGCTGTAGCGCTGTGGAACGAAATCTTTTAAAAGTTTGCCATCCTTACCTTTTGAGAAGCTGCATTAACTGCATTAACTGATGCAATATTGACAGACGCGGATTCCACAACATTTTCATCATCATCGTCGAGTTTAGCAGTGTCATTTACCTGTGGAGTAGTCACGTTCCCTTCAAACTGCTCACTACTACAATCTTTTAAATAATCCTTCACTTGCCGAAGAATTACTTTTACAATTTTCTTCATAGGAGAGTCCAGCATCACTATTATTTACCAAGCTTCCAATTTCTTTGTCGTTAAGTTTTTAGGATATATCTACACGGCTAAAAATGTTAGTCCAAATTTTAAACTTTTCAGGGCTACATATATGTACTCGTATGTCCAACAAAAATTTGGTTTAGAATTTAAATTATGCCAGTTTTCGAGAAAATGAGCGTGAAGAACAAAGTTTCAATTTTAAACCAGAAATGTCTTTACGATTTTTTTTTTTTTTTTTTTTTTTTTTTATGGCGCGATATACAACAGGTATATCATCATAAACCTCCTAAGAGATTTTTGCGCCAAGCTTCTCTTCCAATTTGTGGTGTGCCGATTTGAATTTTCCCTACAAATTGGTGGGACCTACAGTTTTTTGCCGACTCCGAACGGCATCTACAAAGGAGACGAATTTTTGCTGAGAAGCCTGTCATGGCAGAAATACACTCGGAGAGTTTGCCAAACCACTGCCGAGGGGCGACCCCGTTTTGAAAAACTTTTTTTTCAAATCACTTTTGATGTTACCTGTACCAGGGCTCGAACCATGGACCTTCGGTGTGGTAGGCCGGCAACACTACCTTCACACCACGGCGGCCGCCTTTACGATTAAAAAACATAAAAAACAATTGTATCAGCTGGCAGGATTCGAACCGACGCTCCCCACATTAGAGTAGTCTGCTCTACCAACTGAGCTACGGCGCACACAAAACTGCAATGAGAAAAAGTCTCTGACTTGAAAAAACCTTCAGAAATAAATATAAAGAAATTAAAACAGTTTTAGACGTTTTTTTCAGTTAAGTTTTGAAGCCGCAATAAATTGAAAATTGATGCAGGTTATTGAAACGTTTGGAATTTATTACAAAAAAGCTTAAAAAATTGCTTAAACCGACGAATCGTTAGGAACTATTCAAATGAAACTAAAAATAAATTGTTTATTTTTGCTTGCATACCTGCCTTATGTGCAAATACGTGGACATGGCTGAAAACGTAAACTCACACTTTTTAACAAACAAACCCTCGCAGTCCACAAATGTGGATATTCTTTTCTAACCGGTTATTTGGAAAATGTTTAGTGTTTTTTTTCTTTATTTCATAGCACTTCTATCACAGCCAGAATTTTTTGAAAAATTCAAAATCATTCAAATATCATTAAAAACGATTAAATTTAAAAACTGTTTCCAATCAAATATTAATGTACCGTCGGGAGAATAGTGTACACTAAACACTTTTTAAATATTTTCTCGTCATATTTGATATCATTGGAAGGCCGTATTTAATTTATATTGCGGTAACATTTAACTGCTTTTCGCACTGATCATATTTGATACAATTTTATAACTAAAATTAAAGGACTTTTATGATAAGTTTTTAAATTGTTTTCGACTCCTTTTTGTAGCATTTTTTTAATCATATTTGATATAGTTTTGTATTGACAAAAAATGAATTTTATGATTAATTTTTAGCCTATTTTCTACTACTGTTTCGAACAAAGTAAAATTTATTTATTTGATTTTAAACGACATGTCTAAATTAAATTAGGCAAACTTTGGTACGAAAGATGGAAATGCTTATAACACATCGTTGCGATACTGTATTTTAAAAAGTATTTACTTTAACTTTTTTTTGGGATTAACTTCTTTGGGACTAAATGGTTATTTGAATACTATGGAAATTGGTTAGAAGCAGTGAGGAAGGTGCTATGTTGAGATTTGTTCTATGAGCATATTGTTCAACGGACGTTCAATTATTTTTTTATTTTTTAATTTTTCTGAATTTCATGATATAAAAAAATGTGTTGAAATGGAGAAAAATAAAATTTTATTGTAAATTATAACTTTATAAGGTGCAAAATATCAGTTTTTGATCATCAAAGGAGAACATATTTTATTATCCATTTAATTCAATTTTATTTCACAATTGTTTAGTCTCCAGAAGTAATCAAATGTGATTCGAAAAGGCGATACAAAAAGGATTATCAGTTTTTTATCATCAAAAATGAACATATTTAATTATCTATTTTATTCAAATTTATGACGCCACCAGTATTTACTCACAAGAAGTGATCAAATATAATTCCAAAGGTGATAGAAACAGGATTTGCCAGTTTTTTTTACTTTTGAGAGTGTACATATTTGATTATTAACCCTATTCAATATTATGTAGTAGGAGCGGCCGTTAGAGGTGGTAGCGGTAGTCTGAATTTAATATGACGGGCACTGTAGCAGTGCTGATAGTCGTGAAGGCAGTGCTACTATTGTAGCTGTTAGAGCACGAGGGGCGGCGGTAAGGGCGTGCTTTGAACCGAAGGATACCCTGGCGCGTAAACAACATAGTCCCACGTACATCCGGATTTAGGAAAACATTTCCTAGAAATCCATTCCATTCCAGATTTGGCTTTTATACCCGTCCATTACAAGAGAACGGGGAGCAGTCCCGCAAAGGTCTCTCCGATGATGATAATTTCTGAATGGGACTTCATAATTGAGACAGCTTTACAGGGTCAAAAAAGCAGTTGGTTGCACTGCATAGAACTTGCTGTTGTGGGGACTCGATCGGGTCCAGCAGTGATACTGAAATTACCTGCCACCTTAACTCCGAACTCGTACATTAAAAACTTTCTGCGAACGCTCTTCTGAAACTGTACAAAGGTAAACCTCTTTTCCTTTTTTAAAGGAAAGGTGACATGACCTAGAAGGTTGCACTGGTTATATCATATCGCCCCCGCATCAGTCGGGCATGTACCGCAAGGGAACATCGAATTGTACCGGGTTCATATTCGGCAAAGGACTGGCACTGGACTCCCACTTTCGATAAGTCCTTCAGAGAGGGTTTTTATCGTCAAAATCAACAACAAAGCATGGAGCGATATATTTAAAAAACGTATAGGAAATAAACGCAACCGAAAATGTAAACAGAGAAACTAAAAATGCAGTAAAGCTGACGGATATATTCACACTTAATTGCGATACTGTTTGAGAGAAATATCGAACCATTAGCCAATATTTAACTATGAAAGCTTTTGTCTACATATACCCGAGGTGCGTTGCATATGCGTGGGCTCATTCTTAAATTTTTATTTGAGCACTAACAGCCAACTATTACGATTTTCACCAAACCTCTAAAGAGTCTAAGGGCCGGTTTCAGTTTTACCATCTAACTTAACAAAGTCACAACTTCATCAGCCTGCCAGCTGACTTATTCTCGACTAAGTCAGTGTTGCTGTCGTTCAAAACTTAAATTCCAGTAATGCTCCTAATTGGTTTTGTACAATGTCCCAGCCCGAAAATTCGTCAAGCATGACTTTAATGGCGTATGCGTAGATGCATGTGCACGCTGGTTTTCTAGCATGCAACCATTACGAAACTATCGTTTTCAATTAAGCGCTAAATTCAGTACCTTCCAACTAAAGAGAAGTGGGTGTAAGATCAATATATTCGTGAATGGCCATACATGCCCATTTCGCACTGGGGTATTGGGATGCGCAGAGTTGTCTGGTATGAAAAAATACAACTATGCATAAAACAGCTGATCGGGTTGTTGTGTTCAAAATTATTTAAGTTGCTCAGTTGGTGAAACCCAAAATTAAGTTAGTCTCGAATCTGTGCTAACTTAAGTTACGACTTAGCTTTAGCCTTAGTCGCGTTGGTGAAACCGGCCCTAAATATTGATTTCTCCCTGTAAAAAGAGGAATTCAGGTCATCCTTAGGCTGTTTGCCAATCGGAAACATTTTCCTCAGAGGAAAAATAAGGGGAGCAAATTTTCTGACACACTTGCGACAGTAAATATTTCGTGAATAAATTTCAAATTTACGTTTTTTTTCTGGTTTTATATTTCGTATTTTTATGCATTACGTGATGGCATATATGTAAATTTATTAGAAATAACCCTGCAGTAAAATTGCGAACCAGTCTTCAAAAGAAACAGTCTTGAGCTACACTTTGTGAATCGTCCTGTGCCGGTAACAAAACTGATAGTTTAAAGACAATTTGAAATTTCGGATATCGATAATCACTCATCCACAACCAAAACTACCCCCAAACTTTCCGAAATGGCACAGGTTAAGAACTAGTCAAAGCCAAACTATCTTAGAACTGTCGAAATGGAAACCGGTGAAGAAAGAGGTGCAAAGTAATGCACTGTATTAAGCTATAACTTGTGATGTAGTCAAACGGTTTAGCTCTGGGATAGTACTGAGCTAGTCTAATTTTCGGCAGGGAATATGATTGTTAATGCCACATGCATGTATGTATGTATACTAGAACACCCAAAAAGACAAAGTGTTAATTTTTCTCGCTCCCCACGCATTTTCTGAAAGATTGGGGGAAAAAAATAAGATCTGTAACAAAATCTGGACATCCGTAGTGAAAAAATTCCATGCGCACTTGACCTAAAGTCTAAAAATGCACTTAAAAAAGGTATAAGTCTTTAATAGCCAATATCTCGTAACCAAGTGATTTTCGGGGTATTAATAACATAATGACTTTTATGTAGAATTGAATAAAGAACAAATCATCCATATAGATTTTTCACCTGCCAGTGTCCTTTCAAGGATTTTTATTAAGTCAAAGTTAATTTTTATGATTTGCTTTGTTTGTAAAAATCAAAAAAAATACTTAAACATTTGAGAATTATATAAGCTCTACACCCTTGGTAGATAATATAACAAGGTTATATTTGGCGATTGAATTTTATTTTATTCCAGCAAACAAGTACTGATTTGTCAGAAGGAGCTTAAAAATATCAATATATCAATATATTCTGATTTTAAACTGCAATGGAGAATAGATTTAGGAGAGTCCCCTTAATTGGTAAGAATTTGAAACTACGTAAATATAAGAATACAAAAAACACATTGTTCTATTTAGGATGGAAAAAGAAGAGTCTTAATGTTGAGACGCTTCCCAGCAAAAGAGACGTCTTAAGCGTATTTCTTTACCTAATGCAAGGCGAAGGAAAAAATGCCAAAGAATGTGCTTCAATTTTATTAAAAAGTGTAACTAGTGTGTATGAAAAGTTCCAAATTCCTGTTAAAAGAAGTGACAAAATTAAGAGTCTTATCCTACTAAATTACAATAAGTATAAACAAATTAAAAAACTACGTACTTGTGCGGATAAAAAAAAATTTACTAACATCTTGGAAGAGCTTTTCGATGTTTCCGATGCAAATGCTATTAAAATTTTAAGAAAACAAAAAAAGCAAAAAGCAATAGACTTCCTGACAGAGCATCGCGAATCAGTAGCAGTAGCCCGACTAAAATTATCTTTGGATTCTGACGAGGTATCCGAAGAAAATGTTTCCACAAATGACTTTTCTGAGGAACAGTGCAGTGCTATGTACTTTTAAGACGAGGACGGGTCCGTTATGGAGTTACCATGTGACGATAACAAGCCCACTTTTCATGCTCAAAAGTCCAAAAAAAAGAAAGTTGGCTAACCCTAAAAGAAAAACTATTGTGGACGAAGCGCTAACGCAAGTGCTAGATAGATATAAAATAAGCAATATTGCAGCTGCAGCTATTATATCTCAAACGGCATATAATTTAGGCCATGACGTGGAATCGTTAAATGTATCAGCCGAACATATACGTACGCAGCGTCATGACAACTGAATTAATTTATAAGAAAGTAAAAGATGAATTTACTGCCAACGCAACTTATACGGTGCACTGGGATGGAAAGGTGCTAGAGGACTGCACAAGCGAGGACCAAAAATCGTCCAACAGACTAGCAATTATATTGTCCTCAAATGGTAATTCAAAAGTTCTAGGAATACCAAAAATTAGCAGGCAAACCGGTCCTATTGAACGTGCTGCTGTATATTCTGCATTGGTTGACTGGGGTGTACAGAAACATGTGAGGGCTATGTGCTTTGACACCACCGCAAGCAACACTAGCACTTCAATTGGAGCCTGTGCTACGATTGAACAAAATGTTGGCAAGCAGCTATTGCATTTGGCATGCAGACACCATATAAGTGAGTTGTTGTCTGGAGCGGCATTCAAAATTTCAGTAGAAAAAACCACAACAGGACCCAAAATGACATTATTTGAAAACTTCCGCAAGGCGTGGCCACAAATGAGACAAGGCGAATAAGAGTATGGCATTGAAGATGCAGATGTTGCAAAAGTTTTTACAAATGACATACGATCCGAGTTGATCACTTTCATCAACGACCAAATCAAAAATAAAGTAGATAGCACTAGGCATGACTACATAGAGATGCTGAAACTATGTTCGCTATTTATAGGACAGCCAATACCAGGTTACAAAATTTCCCAGCCCGGGGCCGTCAGTCACGCTAGATGGATGGCGAAAATCATTTACTGCCTTAAAATGTTTCTTTTTAGAAAACAATTTGCAATTTCGTGTGAGTAAAATAGAATCACGAGTTTTATTGGCATTAAAAAAGATTGTTTAACTCTATATTTCAGCTAAAACTTTAAGGAATATTCGGAGATTCAATATATTTGTTCTACGAGTGTACATGAAATATTGGTTTTTATGCCAATTAGCGCCAAAAGCCCCGGATAATGATTTGGGATTGCTCAAGGAGTTAGAGAACTACAAACTTATTGACACGGATATAGCTATATCAGTCCAGAGTAAATTGCGCGGGCATCTGTGGTACTTGAGCGAATCGAATATTGCTTTGGCTTTTTTTGATGACGAGGTTAGTGTTGACATGAAAAGAAAAATGTTGTCAAATTTAAAAAGAAACGGTAATCCTGATAATCCCAAAAGAATAAATCTACCTCTCGAGGTACTCACTTCTTCCGAATTATGTGATTTCGTTACCAGCAATACATATTCCTTTTTTGATAATATACTTGACAAAAACATAACTAGCATAAGCAACGACTATTTGGAAACAGATCCAAGCACTTGGGATCAATGTGAGAATTACATTTTGGCAAAAACTATAGTGTCCAAATTATTAGTAGTAAACGATATAGCAGAACGTGGTATAGCACTTATAACACGTTTTAATGAAGCCCTTACTCATCAGGAAGAGCAAAAACAATTTCTGTTGCATGCAGTGGAGCAGCATTACAAAAAATTGCCATCGCGTAACACATCAAAAGCAAAATTCATAGAGTATTTGAACAAAAATTGCCCAAGAAAAAATGTTTAAAGTAGAGAAAAATCGCGAATACGACTATTGTATTACTATTTATGTGAATTAAATTTGTTTTATTCATATTGTTTTTAGTCATTAGTTTTTTAATATTTGCACATTGTTAGTGTCATTTACTTATGTATATAAAGCTTGCATTTAAATAAAAAGCTTCTTACAACGAAATTTAAATTGATTGTCTAAATTAAAATAATAAAGTTGTATAAAAATTTTATTAACGTTGACCAATTGAAAATCTTTAAAATAACATTTGCTGGTAAAATTTTTGCGAGAGAAAATTACTCGCGGCAATCTTTTTGTATAAAAAAACTTATTGTATACTGAAATAAAAAAAACTTAAAAACTTCGTTTTCATTTTCAGGTCATACTACCATTGCAAAAGTGTATTTAAATTTAAAATTCAATTGCCAAATGTAACTTTGTTAAATTCCCTACCGATTGGTGTAAATTTTTTTTAATGGACTAATGTTTAAGTTTTTTTTTTTGATTTTTACAAAAAAAGCAAATCAGAAAAATTAACTTTGACCTAATAAAAATCCTTGAAAGGACACTGGCAGGTGAAAAATCTATATCGATGATTTGTTCTTTATTCAATTCTACATAAAAGTCATAATGTTATTAATACCCCGAAAATCACTTGGTTACGAGATATTGGCTATTAAAGACTTATACCTTTTTTAAGTGCATTTTTAGACTTTAGGTCAAGTGCGCATGGAATTTTTTCACTACGGATGTCCAAATTTTTTTTCAGAATTTGCGTGGGGAGTGAAAAAGTTTTATACTTTTGCAAATCCCATACAAATTTTGGGTGTTCTAATGTATACACATTCGTAGTTGTCAATATTGCCCTAGGCCTATGAGCCAGCGAAAATTATGAGGTTCATGTCCACCACGATATATGTAACAATTTTCCTTCGCTCTGTAAAAATATATATTTTTCAACTATTTGGCACAGTGCCTTAGAATTACTTTTCATATGAAATTATATTTAGAGTTTAATTTTATTAAATTTTGTCTCTAGTCTGTAAGGTCATAGGTCTAGTCTGTAAGGTTATCATAGACTAAATGAACTAAACTAAATGTCATCCTAAAATTTCAATGAAGAAATACACTTTGGACTGACAACGCAATTGAGAAGTAAAGTCCTTTCTCACCGACGAAAAATAGCACTCAATAAGTCACTTATCGCAGCCGTACTGCAGTTTGGTGCAGAAGCTTCGAAACTGATAACACGTGATGAGGAGTATTAGAGATAAAGACGGCAATGACATACACTGGAAAAGCGACGTACAAATTAGCAAAGTTCTTTAAAAGATATAACATCAACACAGCATTCAGAACATCCAACAACGTCGGACAAAAACTAAGAACCGACACTAATTCTGATGACCCATTCAACAGACACGGAGTGTATAGGCTTACTTGTGAATGTCAATACAGCTACATAGGACAAACAGGAAGGAAAATAAGCACAAGATTCCGAGAGCATATCAGGGAGTACAACAAAAAAACACGAAAACCCACCATAATACCAGAATCTAATTTCGCGAACCAAATGTTTGAGAACAACTGCACCCCAGCTAACATAAAAACAACGGCTCGAATACTTCACGTACAAGGAAAAGGCCGGCGGCTCAATGTACTTGAGAACATGGAGATATACAAGTTAAAAACATTTGACGGCAGGATCATAAACGAACAAACCAACACTATCTCTGACGAAATATTTGAACCCTTAAAACTAGTTTACAAAAAACAGCACAAGCCAGCAGGTACAGCAACCAAACACGTAACAATGAACAAGCAAAAACGAAATATGAACCAAACTGCAAAAATCACCGATTTCTACCTACATCAACCTACCGCTTAGCTAACAAGCGGTATGTCTACATACCTACAAAAACAACCCTTGGGACAGATAACAATTCGGACGTATCAATACCGCGCACACACACGCATATTAACGTTACCTACCACGAAAACATAGATTGACATTACCTGCCACAGCACCCACGGACTATAAAAACAACGCAGCGGATAGACACAGACCAGAACGAAGCTAGGCATTGAAAATGGCAGAACGCCGAAACCGGTTTGTCACAAAACCAAACTTGACAAGGGATGACGGAAAATCGTTCCAACAAAAATCAGAGATAAAGATCCCTCGAAAGATTGATGGACGGTTTCGGGTTGTAAGGACAATACTGAGAAAGATTTAATAATGAGCTGTATAATTCAGGGAATATTGTGCTAACGAATAAAGCCGCTTCCGTCCAGAAGGTATTTTTATCGGCAGCCTGCCGGTGCAAGCAGAGTAAGAGGGAGACCATCAATCTGATGGAAAGGAACGAAAAAATTAAGTCCAAAATTGAGAGCCGCAAACCGATGCCACTTCATCAATTTTTTTTATTGGAAAATTGGGTCTATGAGCTATTTCGAAGGAACTGCCGAGGGGGAAATGTAATAGATTATGAGAGAATTCAATCGATTTAATCGGAATTTGCAAGTGAAGTTAGCGGTTTTTTTTAGCATACTAGTATGGGTAAATAATAGTAGGGTTAAAAATATACAAAAATATCTAAATAACTAAGAGCTTTTCTGCGACCTTTCTATTTGTAATACTAATTGCTTTGCCGGCCTTAGGTCAAACTTTAATAAAAACACATATATTGTAAACATACTGAAGAATATAGCGACAAACTCCACATATAACATCAAAAATACACTGGACTTCGAAGAACGGATAAATAACACTTATATTTGTGATGACGGGAAACTTCTATCTTTTTATGTAGTTTCACTCTTTCCTAACATACCTATACAGTTAGCACTAGACGTAATATCTGAAAAATGGCCAATTATGGCGGAAAACCAAGACTACTAACAAAGTATGTCGATGACTTATTCGCAACAGTTAACGAAAATGATATACAAAGCACACTCGAAACCCCAAACTCCTTTAATAAACATACATATAAAGTTTACAATAGAAGAAGAAGAAGACGGAAAGTTAGTATATTTGGACTCCATCATATTGTGATTTAAAAATTCGCTTTCGATCACGGAACGTATAACGTAATTCTACCCCAGATGTGGAAACCAATTAAAAATGAGGTCGTATAAGAAGCCGACTAAATCAGGACGAATCGTCAACTTTAACTCCAAACACCCAAAGTCGATGATAATAAATACAGCTATGGGCTGTATACGAAGGATGATGCGGACTTCAGACGAAATTTACCACAATGATATCAAAATAGAAATAATGGAGTTACTAAGGAACAATGACTTTCCAAAGAGGACAATGAACACATTGTTAAGGAGATTTAGTCATAGCAACCGTAAAACCATCAAAAAATCCCATTATCTTCAGGTCAGTGTCATATCTGCCAAAATTATCAGAACGTCTAACCGAATCGGACTGCTATGATCGAGAAAAAATAAAAATAGCACACAAACCTACGAACACCTTGAAGAAATTTTTTAATCGGACAAAATCAGCTATACCCCTAACAGAAAAAAGCAATGTGGCATATGAAATTCCATGCAACGGTAATAGCAATGAACCATGTTACAGTATATATGTAGGAACGACGAAGGCGAAACTAAAGACAAGATTATCACAGCACAAATCCGACTGTAAACAATGTCATCACGGTAACAATCACAAAACAGCACTCATGGCCCACTGTGCAAGCAGCGGACACCCGCCAAATTTCAATAGTGCAAAAATACTATTAAAAGAGGAACAATATAGCAAGCGCTTTACACTGGAGATGTTACATATTATAAACACACCAACTAAAATACGATTAAACTACAAAACAGACACGGATAATTGCGCTCACTTATATGTACAAACACTTACTAACAGACAGCACACAACTCTACGTCACAGGGTGCAGACGTGTAAATAAATGTAAGCTCATAATGTTCTTTAAAAATTTTTTAATGTTGATTGTTTATTAATTATTATAATTTATTGTTTTTATGTTTGTCAACAGTTTGCCCTGAAGACGGTTACCGTTGAGTAAACCGAAATATAATGTGTTTTGTGGTCAGGCTCTAAGACCTAAAGCCGGCAAAACAATTAATATTTCTAAATAACTTTATAAACCATTTTATTCAACAAATATAAAATTTATAGTACATTTTATAACTTAAGCACCCTTAAACTTGGCCCTACATCCGTAAGAAACGGACCGAGTCCATAGTCAACCTCAAACAACCCTCCCTGGGGTACTCACGGGACATTGTTTAATGGGAATACATGGTGAATATGGGGCTCCCTTCAAATGACTTCTGTCTTAGCTGTAGGGACGAGGAGGAAATAGAAAGTGTCGAACACTTCCTCTGCAGCTGCCCTGCGCTAGCCAGGACCCATTTGCAGTGCCTAAACAGGTGCATATTCACTATTCTGCTCTTTACCCAGCGGGCAGGATGGTTCAACTTCATGCATGTTTAAAGGAGGACTACGTCAGTGGTATCACAATGGGCCATTCGGCCTGAGTGTGCCTATCAGCGGTGCAGAGAGGCAGCCACCTTAACCTAACCTATCTCTCCATTTTGAGCCTTACATGGATCCGGACAGATTTGTTTGACCCCAACGAGCCTTGGGGTCCTAGATAATAATAATTTCGATTTGACACTTTCGCAGTTCGTGAGTTACATATCGACGGCTGAGCGGAAGATCATTTCAAAATATTTTTCCAAGAAACACCCCACCTCAGAATTGGTTTGAATAACGCCACAGCTCAGAATTTAGTTCAATAACACCCTATCTCAGAATGACTTTCAAAAACGTCCTATCTCAAAACAAATTCAATACATTTTCAGCTGAGATATGGCGTTCTTGAAATAAATTCGGAGCTGTGATGTTTTTGGAAAAATTTTTTTGGTGATCTTCCACTCAGTCGTCGTACTATATAAATGAACTCCTGGCAATTATTTTTACGCCTGAATCCCTTTTTCGTAATATAAAAATATTTGCTTACATAAGTTATTTAACAAAAGTCGAATAGTCGAAGTGTATCAAATAGTCGAGTAGTCGTTACTAAGCGACTATTTGAATACTACAAACCGACTAATAACCGTACAAATGGTTACAATCGACTAGTCGATTAACCGAGCATTCGACTAAGTCGATTTTTGTAAGAGCCCTAAGCAAAACTTCATTACGGAAAATCTAGTTCGGCTTAAGATGTCGAATGAGCGAATAAAGTTTGTGCCTCCCTGACTCTTCTCAATTTTGACCTAATTAGGCTAGTAATAGATGGACAAGGTTGCCACCCCTCAGACGTCAATTCCTTTGCGTACTCGCATCAGAAAAAAATCCCAAACTTATATAATTTTTGTGCACATAAAATTTTTAACATACATGTGTATTTCTATTTTGTTTAATATCCAACAGGAATTTCAAAGAGAAATACTGGGGTCTATCAGCTATTCCGACGGAGCTGCTGACGGAAGAAATGTAATAGATCCTGAGAAAAACTAATCGATTTAATCGGAATTTGCCTGTGAATTTCGATGAAGTAGATAAAGATCACAAAACTCTATTACAGTTGCTCCACGCCGGCAGCTTCGCCGGAATAGCTGATAGACCCCACTGTACTGAAAGTAGGTTTGCTGTAATACTCGAGTAGTCGAAGAAAAGCGAATTTTCGATTTACCGAAACTGAGCGACTATTCTAAAACTCTTAAACGACTAGTAAACATACTTACGGTTACAAGTCGATTTATCGGTTAACCGATTAGTCGAATAATTTAGGATCCCTAATACATATATATGTGGTAATCTTCATACATCTTTTTTACTTAACAGGAATAAAGACATTTTATTCAAACGCGAGCTGCTCCCATCCAAAAATGTAACTATGGCAGTATATGAAGCTGTTATATCAAAAATAAATTCGTCTGAATCCATAAACCTGGAACTCGAGGAATGCAGCCTTTCAAAACAACTTGACAATGTAAGTAGACAATAGGCATGTACAAGTAAACACATATCGCAGGAGCGGAACCATTATAGATAAGTTAGAGTGAAATTGAGAGCCGTAGAATGAGAATAAAATCATCAGATAATCCATCGATTTGATCGATTAAAGCTAGGGTATAAACAATTATGTATGTTTCGATAGGGAAACAAGTTAGGAGAGCGCAGCCGAAGGCTATATACCCATTGTAAAGGTCTACAAGTAAGATATGTATCAGCTGTTCGTCCACAGCCGTGCCCACCATGTAAAGAGCTTGTCATTCGGAGGCCATTAAACGCAGAGTCGTACTCATTGTCAGCAGACAAAAAGTAGGCGATGCTATAGAAATATTTACAATAAATAAATAAATAAGAGAAATTTGTTGCAGTAAATTATTGTTTAAAGGATATAATTTCAAGTAGAACTATTTTTGCAATAGTTTTACTTATTTTTTTTTACAGTTTTACTGAACTGTTTTTCCACGGTAAAGAGGTCTTTTTCAGTGAGAAAAATTATTGCAAATAATCCAGATATTTTCTAATTAGTTAATCATATAATTATATGGAAATAGCTTTATTAACAACGAAAACAACGGCAATTCTGGTAAAACACGTCCAAAAATATCGGGAAAGGTATCAAAAGACGCGTTTTGGCCTCGGTATCAATAATCCGAAAGCGGAAAATATTTTATTTCAGTGAAAAGTTATTGGCCAAAAACAAAAAAATGGGGGGCCTGATCGATGGTATTTATATGCAGAACACCTTTCTGCGTAGGCGGCCTTCGGCCGCGCTTCAAAAAAATAACCCTTAGCCGGTCCTATAACGGAATAGTTGGGATCAATTGTAGCGAAAGGTATTGGTCGCGGTTCACTCTCTTTAGAGATCAGTCTCACAATTTTTTACAGTAAAATAGACTGCCCTTCCCCTGCAAACCACGGTTAACCGTAGTCTAACTCTGAGGGCGGTTTACTCAATGTCTGGTTATGATAAACTTTATCACATGTTAACCTAATGGCTTGCATCAGAATGACTTTTACGTTTACACAAAAGTCATGATAAAGTGGGTCATTGTGAACGTTTTTGGGAAAAAATTCACAAAAGTTGCATTGTGAACGCATTAAAAGTGACAGCTGCTGTTGTTTACAATTTTAAATAAACCATTTTGGCGTACAAATTTCGATTGTGATATTTATTTATATGGATCTGATTACATTTCTAAATTCTATTACTAGCAGAGTTTGTTAGCAAAACAATTTATCACAAAATCAGATGTTTACTTTCAGCTGTCACTTTTTGTTTTGATAAGCACATAAGCTGTGTTCGGTGACAAAACTTGCAAACACTTGCACAGAACTGTCAGTAAAGTTAGAATGACGTCAAACTCTCTCGAAAAGGCAAAAGTAAAAAGTTTTCGCCCAACAGGAGTCAGTAAAAACTTGCAAACAAAAGAGCTGTTGCTTTTTTGATTGGTTAGTAGTTAAAATTTAAAAATTTTACTTTCCTTTGTCACGATCAGCTGATTTTCACTTGCAAGTTTTACTGAGTGAAATTCCCCCCGCAGAAACTTGCAACGCTCTCTCAATGAAATGTCAAAATGCGCTCTCTCGTTGCAAATGTTTTGTGTCACCGAACACTTTCTAGTAAAAATTTTATAAAATTTTTAAAAATTTTATCCTCACCGAACACAACTATAATCAGAGGTCCATCCTTTGATAACTTTTATCAGAAGATAATCAGCGAATTGTTGCTACTCATACCGTGAGTAAATGGTTTTTGGGCCAACCTCTGATAAAGTCTTGATTAAGCAGTTAATCAGACATTGTGTAATTGATCAAATTTGCAATTCAGCGCAAAATTAAAAATACAGATCGAATTGACAATTCTCTGAGCGCAAGATACGGTGAAATTGTTTTAAACATGGACTAAAGGATTAATCTACAGACAAAGTATATCACCGTCAACGCATCCGTCATTCGAAGAAAAAAACATTTGCTGTATACGGCGAACTAACAGTTCTACACACAAAAACTTTCAGTGTACGAATAAAGAATGTAGCAGATAAAAATTTTTCAACGCGACGAATAGTGGAAAACAGAAAACAAACGGGGGTAGGTAGTAATAGGTATGCCCATTGTACAGGTCTACAAGTAAGTTATCAATCAGCTGTTCGATTCACAGCTGTTCACACCTGGTGGGGATCACTGAATTCAGAACCGATTCACGGCAGAGTCTTACTCATTGGTACCAAAAAAAAAAGTACAAGCTGATATAGAAAACTATACAAAAACTAGATAAATAAAAGAAAGTATATACTGAAAATTGATTTTTGTAGTATGTTATTGATACTAGAACAGTTTAAGCAAAAGTTTCAATAGGTTTTTGATAATTTTATGGAATTTTGTAAAGCATTATTAAAATGTATGTGATACTCAACAAAGCAACCGTGATGTCATGTAATTTCTCTTTTTTACAAGAAAATGGCCAGCAGTAAGTTTTATTTTCTTCGTTTTATTCGTAATTATTTCGTAATAATGTTGTCTGGTTTGCAGTTTTCGCAAAAAAAATAAGGTGCTACGTCCACCGTTTTCTCGAAAAGTATTTGGGAAAAACCAACTCTATGGCAGGTGGAATCGAAATTATCCGAAAAATTGTTTCGATATTTGAAATAAAGTCAATAAATCCAGAAGGCGGCTTCATGAGTTAGCAGTGTCTGAACTGTTTCTCTATTGTAAAGAGGAAGCCATTTTCACTAGCACCACCATCAAATCTGGGCAAAGGCATTAAGCAATTATGCATTTTAAAATATATAAAATTTAAATAACCACAAAATATACGAAGCCACTGCGATGGAAAAAACTGCTTTCATCTATATCAACAGATATATCAATATAAACATTCTGAAAAGACCTTAACGTAGGTCTAGGTAGACCTTGAAATGTTTGCCAGCAGGTGTCCTTGACCAAATCGTCACTACAGGCTTCCTGAAGAGTGCTGGGTGAAATTAATTCCCCCAAATCATCAGGCAACATTTCGCAATTGCCTTTAGCGACACATCTAATATACCCTATGCCCCAAGCTTGTCTGAAGAGGTATGTGAAACGTTGCGGAGTTATTTTTGAATCAAAATATCCGACTCTTGGAATATTTCTCAAAAAGTTTTACATTTATCCTGGCATAATTTTCGGGTCATTAAAAGTTTGAATCCCTTGCCTGACCAGAATCGCCACAAATGTCGTAAACTATTAATATTAAGGAGCCAGCCTTTAATAAAACTAAAGATATTTGTGGCGTCGGGACCGTCTTTATCATGTACTTTCAAAGAATTAAGAAATCGTTCAGATTCCTCAAGGAATCCTACTTGTTGTGGTGAAAGGTTGCTTGAAGTTTCTAGTTGCTCCAAAAAGAAGACTATTAAATATGTGAAATAATTTATCAAAGAAAAGGACAAACTCTGCTGTATTGAAGAATGAAGGAGACGATGAAGTATTCAAAAGTAAGGAGCTGTAAATAGCGAACATTGCACTTCCGACTGAGTTGCTGAACACCTGGGAAGCTAACTTTACGCTCATTTTATTATGGTTTTGGGGCCTAATATGAACTAATGTCAATTTATGCGTGCATGATATGTCATACTGTCATAATAGACCGAAATCACTTTCTTTAGCTTAAAAAATTTATTAAGTTTCATCAAAACTGCAAAATCTATTTATTTGCCGACCATTTCAGTTGAAAAATTTGTTTTACATTCAAATTGGTTGAACATTTCCATACTAAATTGGTTTAAAAATTTAACCTACACAGCAACCCTGAACTGAAATTTCGCTCCATTTTTGATTGAAAATTACATCCCTGCTACGATTGGGGTTGCTGCACCAAGGTATTTTTTTGAAATTTTCATATAACATAACTTACTTGTGGACTTGTGCAATGGGTATGCCATGGTTCTTAGCTACGAAGCGGTACACGCACCTGCCGAACTGTATGACTTATTAAAAGAAGTATAAGCAAAGTTCAGTTTACTTACTTTTCACCTAATTACACATCTTCCCGCTTCAACACTGATTTATCATACGGTTGTAGGTTCGTGGTGTAAAAAATTATGAAACTTTATTTATAGTAGCTAAAGGGTGTTTTTTTTAGGGGTATAGAACTTCGAATTGAAATAAAACACAAGAAAATCGTTTTAAGGTCCATCAATTTGGCTTTATTGGAAGGATAATTTTATGCCATTAATGTTTAAATATGATTTCGGGCATGTGCCCGCCGCGGCTGGCTCGAATAAAGCCAATTCTACAGGTCCAATTTTCAACCACTTTTTCGAGCATATGGGGCCGTATGTCGGCAATAACGCCACGAATGTTGCCTTCCAATTCCCCTAACGTTTCTGGTTTGTTGGTGTAGACGAGCGACTTCACATATCCCCAAAGAAAATAATCCAATGGTGTCAAATCACACGACCTTGGTGGCCAATTGACAGGTCCATTCCGCGAAATTATGCGCTCATCGAATGTTTCCTTCAATAAATCGATTGTGACGTGCGCTGTGTGGCATGTAGCGCCGTCTGGTTGGAACCACAACTCATCCACATTCATGCCATCCCATTCGGGAACAAAATAGTCGGTTATCATGGCTCTATACCGGTCTCCATTAACGGTAGCTGCCTCTCCAGCATTATTGCGGAAGAAGTATGGCCCAATGACTCCACCAGCCCATAGAGCACACCAAACAGTCAGTTTTTGTGGATGTAATGGCGTTTCAAGGGTCTCATGTGGATTCTCTTCACTCCAAATGCGGCAATTTTGCTTGTTGACGTAGCCATTCAACCAAAAATGAGCCTCATCACTGAACAAAATTTTGCGATGAAAATCAGCATCGAAATCAATCTCATTTTCGGCCCATACACCAAAATCACGACGCATTGCATGGTCTCGCGGTTTTAATTCTTGCACAAGCTGGATCTTGTAAGGTCGCAAGCCAAGATCTTTGCGCAAAATCTTCCATAAAGTTGATGGACAAAGCTCCAATTGCTGTGCACGGTGGCGAATCGATTCATTCGGGTCCTCTTCAACACTTTGCTCTACAGCGGCAATTGTTTCTTCGGTGCGCACTTTTCGACGTCTCTGCGGATGCGTATTATCACATAGAGTAAACGTAGTGCGAAAACGATCCATGGTTAACCGAATTAATTGCTCTGATGGACGATTATGTCGACCATAAAATGGACGGAGCTCACGTGAAACTTCGCGAACTGAACCATTATTTTCGAAATAAATTTGCACGATGTGCAAGCGTTGTTCTTTTGTCAACCTGTTCATGATGAAATGGCAAACCAAACTGAACATAAATGACATTAGAGTTGCGAGATTTGACCACAAAATGCCAGTTTTATCTCTATTCGAAAAACAAACCTGTAAAAAAAACACCCTGTACCTTTGTGGCAATAAAAAAAAAAAGAATTATATAGGGTAAACGCACCAGTTTCCGGACACTTAACGTTTTCCTCAACTTTGATTTCGACTCATTTTGTCACTATAAACGCTACCGCGAAAAGATATACTGTTTGTAATAGTATAAATATTCCTCAATAATATGGCGTCTGTATAATTTAAAAATATAATGTTAATATTATTAAAGTAAAAACTGAAAGAAGTTCGATTTGCTCTAGTTTCCGGACAGTAAGATTTAGTTTCCGCACACTTTGGTTTTAGTTTCCGGACACTCGAAATTTGTATGTACACTATATTCTTGTAAAGTATTTCTGAAACATGAAGGACTTTGAATACAATAAATACGTCTTAATCATATTCACATCGCTCTGGATGGACATCTCACTGATTTGAACACTGGTCATAAACCAACTTTTCGATCGGTGGTTCAAGGGATCAGCCAAACTTACGGCGTACGCAGTTGATGTTTTATTTGTCATAATTGGTAGAGTTTCTCCAAAAATTGGCTGTATATGAAGATCCGGGTACTTCAGGAGGTCTTTGTCTGAGCATCCGACGTTGAGTTAATCGCAAAATGCGGGTCAGGGCGGGGTACACGTGAGTCTTCTCACCCTTTTTCTAATTGGGTATTCACCCTGATTGTGGAGCTAATAGTTATTATGGAGTCCTCGTTTGGTTAGCAGCCACACAAAAAAAAAACGTTTGTTAACAAACTGGAGAGAAATTATTAAATGCCATTCTGTACATTGCACCAGTAGACCTAGTGGGCAAAAGCATATTGTTGACAACTGAAACCAGGCCCAATGCCTCGTGGCAGTAGCCTGCACCAGCGCCATCAAAAACGGTCCCGCCCGCACTTCGAAATGGGTGTTGAAGCCACAATAGATGTGAAGGGTTGGCGTAAGGTTCGGTTGGTACCATACACATTTACACCGATTGCTCCAAATCTGCTTTATACTGTGCTTATCCGAAGTTAAACAAATCCTACAAGGAGGTAAATTACAACAACTAAAAGTGTCTTGAAGTGCAACAGGCGCTAGGAAAAATTTACAAGTAGGAAACGTACATCTATACTTGGTCATGGGTCATATGGGCATAGATGGAAGCGAAAGGGATAATATCTTCAACTAGAAGGGGAAGTCTCTTGAAAAGTATACTATAGAACTCCCCATCAGATTGAGAATATTGAAAAGCAGTCAAGAGCTGTAAACGATCTACCATGCAAAAACGGCTTAAAAGTAACACGGGATGGCAAAGTCTCGGAGGCCGTGTGCAAGTCGTATGGGTTAACAAGTTAACTATTGTCCGTAAAACGGCAAGACGGCAATATTATGTTTTTATAGGTTGTACAAGTAATGCTTGCACATATTTTGCGACCCTGTCGCTCGCCAGATTAAGGCTCCAACTATTAGGAATTCCACGGCTATCCTAAGCTGCCGCTTGTCTGATGCTTATTTGGTTTGACCTTATAACCTCTAAGGGCTGAGGTAAAAGTCTGCATTAATTCTTTGAACATTTATATCGATAAAAACAACAAAGTTTGTACAAAATGCTAACTGTCCAGACATTGAAACTTATTTTCTCAATATCCCGACAGCAATATTTGTACTTGAAAAAACATGTCCGAAGATTGAAAACATTGGAGAAAAATATGTTTTTCTTTTTGTAATGCATATAATATAGTAAACTATCATTTAGGAGCATTAAAATGGTAATTCTTAATTTTCGCCTTCTTTTCAGTATCCGGACGGCCTGTCCGGAAACTGAAAATCATCTCAAATTTTGGTTTTGGTATCCGGGCAGTAATAATTTAGGCTGAACATTTAAGTAAATTTCTTTTTTATTTAGAAAATGAAAGTTCATTATATTTTATACAAATATTATTAACTTTTATTGTAATATGTTAATAAATACTTGTTTAATCCCTTACTTTTATAAAAATGCTCCCACTATTTTTTTTTCAAAACCTGCAATTTTGACGCATGCTCAGACTTCTAACACTAAAATTACGTATAACTCTTAAACTATGCTTTTGATTCAACTTAAACTTTCCACGTACACTCAGAAAACATATACCTTTCCATTTGTGTTGTTATTTGAGACTATTTTTTAGTTATTTTATTAATCCCAAAACATTGACATAGTGTCCGGACATTAGCGCTGTTCGGAAACTAGTGCAGTTACCCTACAAAATATGTAAAATACAAACAAAACAAGTAAGGACGTCTAAGTTCGGGTGGAACCGAACATTATATACCTAGTAGTGGTCTATTACGGCATACTAATTAATGCAGGTCTATTTTAATACATTTCAGCTCGTATTATAAAGCCAGCTGATTGTTTTCAATAACAACAGTTCATGGCAGAAAGACACCCGGAGAGTTTGCCAAACCACTGCCGAGGGGCGGCCCCGTTTTGAAAAACTTTTTCAAACCACTTTTGATGTTGCCTGTTCCAGGACTCGAACCTTGGACCTTCGGTGTGGTAGGCCGGCAACACTACCGGTACACCACGGCGGCCGCCATTAATTTATTTGTATATAAGTAGCTTCCCTACAACAACTGCTAACCACATTTTTCAAAATACCAATGTACGGATATTTTCTTCTTCTTTAAATGGTCATCTAACCGCCTGGACGATTTTGACCGTCCAACATAGCTCGCCAGTCGTTTCTTCGTTGCGCCAACTGGCGCCAATTGGAAACACCGCGGGATCGCAAATCGGTCTCCACTTGGTCCTTCCATCGGAGTGGTGGTCTTCCTCTTCCTCTGCTTCCACCGGCGGGTGCCGATAAGAATACCTTCTGGGCTGGAGCATCTTCGCTCATTCGCACTACGTGGCCTAGCCAGCGAAGCCGCTGTGTTTTAATTCGGTATGGATATTTTATGTTTGAAACATTTTCGATCAAATAGACAGACGGACGGAGAGACGGACATTGCTAAATCGACTCAGCTCATCGTCCTTATTATTTCAGTTTACCTATTGAAGGGCCCATATCTTCTTCTTCTCATACTTACAAACATTTCATATTCATTAAAGGCATGAAAATAAAAAAAGGTTTATAACTTTCCTATTGCAGTGGGGTATTAACAACTCGCCCGGATATTTTACTTGTGCGTAATCCGATTTGTTTAATTTTTGGCATGAGTATACTACATACTATTAAAAAGCATATGGCAGATTTTGATTGAAATATCTTGCCGAAATTACAAGCAATCGCCTTTGAAAATACCACAAATTTTATGCTGAAAAGTGGGCGGCACCACGCCTACTTCCCCAAAATCCACACAATTTTTTTGCGGTTCAGTTTTTCTTAAAAAGCTTATTATGTCTGCATGATCTTATTCATAGAGCTTGCATGGTTATAAAAATATCGCATTTTTAATTTTACAAACAAATTTTTCAGAACTATATTAAAAAACTGGGCCTGGCCGTTGACCGATTTCGCCTATTTTTACAACAAACATTTACCGTTATATGTATAACATTTTCGCCAAGTATCATTTCGATAAATAAATTTTTTCCGGAGTTATGCCATAAAAAGTTTTGTGGAATAATCCATAATAAAAGTGGCGGGGCCACTCCCATTTTCAAAAATTTATATTTTTCGACTTTCTTCGCTCACGGACACTTTGAAAGTGAAATATAAATGATATAAAGCATTTGTACCCAAAGTTATTGCCTATTAAATATATCTATGATCCTTTTCAAAATCTTTCATATAAAAGTGCGCCCGGTTCTTAACCGATTTCGCCCATTTTTTCCGTAACATACCTTATATTAATATAAATGCGTGTGCTAAATGTTACTTCGATATCTTGAACGGTTTTTGATTTATGATTAATATTATTCCTAATTTTGACTTGATCAAAAGTGGCCGGTACCAAGCCGGTTTCCAAAAATTTCTTGAAAAATGTACTTTTTGCCTTAAAGGTAATGTACACACCAAATTTTATCCTTACAAGTGTATTATGTACTGAATAATCACTTTTTTGCATTTTCGAAAATATTCTATATATAAAAAGTGGGCGTGGCTATCATGGGATTTTACCCATTTTAAATAGCGCTCGGAGATGAGTGCCAAAGAACCTTCATATCAATTTCATTAAGATATCTCAAAATTTACTCAAGTTATCGTACTAACAGACGGACGGACGGACGGACATGGCTTAATCAATTTCTTTTTTCCTCCTGAACATTTTGATATATACAACTCAATATCTATCTCGATCCGTTTATGCCGTTACGTACTGCCGTTGGGCGACTAAAGTTAATATACTAAGTATAATAAAAGCAAATAATTTTTCTATGGACCCATCTGCATTACGTATTTATTAAGAAGTAGCATACCAGATTTAGCATTAAAATAAACTATAAATTCTTATTCTAATTTCAAAGGCTGCGGAAGGCACTGGGCTTGCTTTCATTGTCATTACACAAGCCATTGTGGAGTTACCCGGTGCGCCATTTTGGGCAGTGTTATTTTTTACAATGCTGCTTTCCCTGGGACTTGGATCTCAAATAGGCATACTTGAGGGGATGCTGTGTACCCTTTTTGATATTGATATCATAAAGCGGGTTAAGAAACAACATGTGACTGGAGTAGTCTGTCTCTTCTGCTTCAGTGTCGGTTTCATCTTTTGTACAGGTGCTGGCGAATATTGGCTGAAGATGTTTGATTCATTTGCGGGCACTATCGGCTTGGTTGTGGTCGCATTAATGGAAACTATTGCCGTTGTCTACATATATGGACACGAGAGGTATGCTATAAGCTCAAGTTACTGATTCGATCAACCTTATAAGAAACAATGCAATCGATTATTGGTGCTGTATCGTAATTCCTTATCCGTAAAGTAACCTTACTGAACAATTGCATGTTGCTCTTACGTTAAGGATACGACTACAGCGATACGACCAAAGCATCAATAACTTCAGCTATAATAACAGTCTTCAAATTAAAAATATAACCAAAAAATAATTTTATATCGTATACAGATTTACTGAAGATATATATCAAATGACAGGATATCGGCCTGGCATATATTGGCAATTGACCTGGCGTTATATTGGGCCAGTCATCATGGTGGCGATTTTGGTATCATCTGTTGTGTTTATGGTTATCAAAAATCCAACTTACGGAGCCTGGAATGCACAACTTGTAAGGAAAAAATTTGCAGCCATACATACGTACATACATATGTACATCCATAAGAAAATTTTGAAACAAAGTGTAATTGTATCTCTCGGTATTTTTTAGGGCGCTATTCAACAAGCAAATTATCCGCCTTGGGTAATGGGTATTGCTGTAGCCATGATTTTGGCAGGGGTATTACCTATGCCCATTGTCTTCTTAATGCGTAGCTTCCAGTGTTTGAAGGTGGACTTGGACATCCATCAGGGTTCGATAAGACGAAATGAAACCACTGCATCAACAAAAGAAATGATCGACAACGATGACGATGAGGTAAATTTGATCGAAAATAAGTTTATATTTCAGTAAACTGTCGTTTCCTCTAAAAACTGTGCCGCTATATTACCGCTGCCAAATAACAGCCCTATAATCACTATTTTAAGAATAATATAAAAAAAAAAAAATGACCGTGTTTGCCCACATTCTGTTGATTTCTTTTTTAATGATTCGCGGTATATGAGTAACCGAAATCTGTGTGTGGCTTTTCTGGGTCCAGAAATCCATGCTTTTTATCTATATGGATGTTACAATTTATAACTAATACACTTATAGCACAATTCATTTAAATAACAAAAATAACCAAACAACTATTCTTCCCAATGATATAACAATAAAAAATGTTACACAAAACAAATTTTTGATCATGGTCCAACTAACAGGTTGTAGCAGCTCGACAAACATGCAGATGCACATACATTTTCCATGCATTTTGTTTTTGTAATTTATAGATTCACACCCTAATGCTATTGTGGTAACGACATTCGCTTTACCGGCAAATAAATAATTTGGAAACTCTTACACCCTTTGGTATTCTGCCGGTTTAAGTTGCAGTTCAATTTCGTAACCACCAAAAAAGGTGGTAACGCGGCGTAACCGTGAAAAATTACACGTGTTTTGTAAATATTTTTGTGAACAGAAAATACCACAAATTTTGTAAGCATACTAGTTCACAAGAATTAATAAACAATATAATCACTTTTTACATTTTTTCGTTCGCGATTCCATTTTATTCTCTATTGCGCATTGTTTGTTTTTGACAGCGTTGCCATGTACGCTAGAATGGCGGTTACATGAACTGCATTGCGAACGGTTATGATTTTAGGTTAGATAATCTTCCAGGTACAAAGTTGCGGGTTACGCTCAGAATTGACCAGTTAATGTCAAAATTGCACTGAGAAATGAGTACTGTGAAAATGCGAGAAAAAAGTAGAAGTCTGCTGCTCTAATGACTCGACCTTTTAATTGGACCATGTTTGGATTTTGAGTTAGCACGGAATTCAACTTCGGTTGTTCTGCGTTTTTAGATACGTTGAGATACATATTATGTATTTAATTTTTTTAATATTTTTTTTTCCAAACATCAGAAATTTCTGAAAATTTTTTTTAATTTTTTTGCTATGGCAAGGACGGTAAGAAAAAAACGTTGAAGAACAAGTTTTCACCGTCATGAAAGCCGTGATATATGTTTGCTTGCCGCTTTATTACGTTAGGGTGGACTTTCACGTCTTTTTACTCTCCACATAATTGCTTTTACATTGCAGAATTTTTGACAACTTATTCCGCCACAATGTTAAGCGCGCTATATCGCGGCACCGCTTTCGAGGAATGCAAAGCTTTAACGTCTGTAATATACTTGTTATTCATATAAATTTTTGTAAACAATTCAATTGCACAAATATTAGTGTGGTTCAATTTATTTAATTTATTGTTATTTTTTTGAGTTAAATAAGAAATTTACTAGAAATTTCACAGCTGTTTGATATTTTTATATTTAATGCTTTCACTGTGACTAATACAAATCACATGGTAACTAACACACGCCGTCAAAATCATGAAATTAGGTTACAAGTCCAGATATGCCTCCGCAAAACTCACTCGCAGCGACACGGTTTACTATCGGTGACTTTGATGTAAGTTTTTAGATGCACGTAAATCTGTGTTGGGTATCAGTATTTTTTATCTACCTATCCTACATAAACCTGATATCTATATCTATGAGTATTCTAAAAGAAATTGTAAGATTTTTGAATGACAAGAGCTTAGACACTACAGAACGGAATTTTTTTTAAATAATGCTTTCATTTATCGCTACCAAGGTAACTACTAAAAATAAAGATTAGTTTATCCATTCCTGAAATATTTAATTATTAAGTTTCATACACCAAGCAACATTTATCCTCATTCATTTAAAAAAGGTGGTAACATTTACATGGCGATGTCCTATTGGATTGAATCACCTACTCCATCTCGGAGTACTCCATTTCTTTGCTTCTGAGTACTCCATGGACCTAAAGGTGGGAGTATATTCAACACCAAAGCGAGGGAGGGATTAGGTGGTCCGCAAAAGTACAAAGTAGCCAAGGTCCTTTTTATGACTTACAACATTTATTTGGATTAAACATGTTTAAATAAATAGCACTTTCTTAAAATTGTTTATTGAAGGTATCCTATTTCGCTTATGGGTATATCGGCACAGACTGCACTAAGACTCAGAGAGTCTGGGTGTTAGAAGGATACTCAAGCAAAGGCATAGCAGTATTCTTAACAATCTTCCACCGCAATAAGTGCCAAAACAGATTATTATCCTCACAAACTAAAGTTTGAGAGCAGTGCTACTATTATCATCCCAAGTAGGAATGAATGGAAGAGGGGCATGATTACAGTTGACAACGACATTCAGATCTACGCTGACGGTTCCATGATGAATTCAGGTGTGGGCGCGGGGATCTTCTGGAGTCCCTAGATATTTCGGTATCATTCAGACTTCCCTCGTATTGCAGTGTGTTTCAAGCAGAAGTCCTTGCGATTTTGCAAGCCTGCAAATCACTCAGGGACAGGAACATAATTGGTAAAGTAACGATCTTTTCTGACAGCCAAGCAGCAAAAAGGGCAGTAGCAGCACCACATACTCGTACTAACTCGAAGATAGTGTATGCGTGCAAGCAATTTCTGGCTGCTTTAACTGACCTTGAGCTATCCATTACCTGGATTCCGGGTAGTAGAGGAATCGAGGGTACCGAAAGGGCTGATGAGTTGGCGCATGGGCTCATGACTGGGAAATAAGGAAACAATCAGCATAGAAATGTGTGTACCCTTAGTAGTGGGCAAAGGAAACATTCAAAAGTACTATATGAACAAAGCGCAGCTGCAGTGGAAGAATACCACTAGTTGTGCAATATCAAGTCTACCTGGCCAAGATATAGCGAAAAGAGAACAAGAAGTCTATTAAGCAGGTCAAAAGTTGACACCCGCAAACTTATAGCAGTTTGCACTGAAAAGATGGGCATTCCGCCCCATGATCACTGCAGAAGTTGCAAGGACATAACTACGAAAGAGACCGTTGAGCATTTTCTGTGCAAATGCCCCGCTCTAGCCAGAATACGGCTAAAATCCTTTGGGAGCCCCTTTTTGCAAAACCTCGGTAGGGTATCTGAAATAGCGATTCCAAACATCCTTGAATTTATCAACAACTCTGGTTGATTGTAGCAGATACCCGCATTACATTCAATAGGTTTAGGCGAGCTATGGCATCAAAATGGCTTCTAAAAGCTACTCGGGCGACCTGGGTCGCATCCAGTTTACCTACCATCCTATTTCGCCAAATGAATGTACTTTTTCGGTTCATAAATGCTTAAGCTACAAATAAGGTTTCAGCACACGATACACTTAAGTTGAAGTGTGGTTGGTTTGATGCCTAGTTACGGGACAATACGTTCAAACGAGTTGGTCAGTATGTCCGTTGAGTGTTTTACTGCCATATCAATATTGTCATTCCCCTGTCGGACTTCTACCTTAGTCGATGCCAGTTTTTTAGAAACCATTTTCGAAAATTTTGTTCAGTTTGTGTTCTTGGTATTCCTAAACAGTAGTGAGACTTCCAGTCCAAATGCGATGGCGAAGAGTATCCTACTGTGATCCGAAAAGGAGCAGATGTCTGACTCCCTTCTGTAATCGACTCTTATAAAGAAGAATCTGTGGCCAATATAATTTCAATAACTTCCTCCCTAATTCTATTCCTAAACATTGGCTCGCCTTTGTGACATACAATTAGGTTAGTGGTAATGATATAGTCAAAAAAAGAGCCACCTCTTGTGTTCGTGTTACTGTTACCCCATAGCTGGTGATGTCCACTTGCGTCACAGCCTTCTATCAGGTCTATTCCGTGTGACTCTGCAAAGGCGATAAGTCATCGGACTAGTAGTGGTGGTGGCATGTACTCGTTATACGCGAACTTGCGGACGATAGAAGCAGGTTGCGCATGTGCTTGTGCTCGCATATCACGGTTATGATGTATCCGTTGCTGTGCTGTGTAAAAGAAAATAGATTAATACCTTTTTTCGCTACAATGCGTACTTTAATTTAACCTTCTGCTTTTGGTGTTAGCAGACGATAGCCGTCTATGTCTAAAACTGTTCCTAACGAGCCAGGGTTCTTGAATAAGGGCTATCTTTAGATCATTCTCCGTCAGGAACTTCGTTAAGTTGAGCGGGTTGAAGCGGAGTGGTGCAAAATTTACTGCACCTCCGCCGGTTTTTCCCCTCGAGATATTAGACCTGCCTCCAGATACAAATACCTTAACCCCTTTACTTTAAATGGTAAAATTCAATGACGCTTGTTCTATTGCCAATAGCATATCGCTACCGGTGAATATATGACGCTATGTGTAAATTTAGTTTCCAGTAAAACCTTCCCGGTTGTGCAAAATGCCGTTGAGCAACACCATCAGCTTAGTCAGAACTAGGAAGGACCTCTACGAGCCGTTCGAAACTAAATGGGGTTTCGGACAGGGTGCAGCGTGTGCAATTGTTGGCATATGACGACGACATTAACATCCTTGCCCTTAACAAGAGCGCTATAACTTCTGCGTACTCCAAACTAGGATTTGACGACTTGGCTTAGGTCTATTTAATCGGTCGAAGCCATGTTTAATAATTTACTAACTTTCATACATATGCGTAACTTAAACACCATCTTCATCGAAATTTGTACTTTGACTTTACGCGGTCCTGCGAAGCAACAAACCTAATCGCACTTTTAGTTATTCAGCCCCTTACCGTTGAAGTTGTTCCTCCATATTTCCGATTTTTCAAATTGAAAGTATTCGGGGCTCTTAATTATGTAGTTAATGTAATGCATGCTAAATACTTGTGTGTAAAAGTTACAAGTTATAAATTGAATAAATAAATAAGTACAGGGTGGCTGATGAATTTTGCTACATTAAGAAACTCAAATAATTTTTTTTTTCAGTGTATGGAATTCATTTTTCTTTTATTCATGTTAAAACTCATTAAATTTGATTAAATATAGCTTAATTAGTTTTAAAAATAATGGAATTTAAATGCCCCCCCTGCTCGTCGATGCATGTGCGGCATCTTACCAAAAAGTTGTTCATTACTGCTTGGAGAGTTGAGACAGGAATAGCCGCAATTGTTTCTCGAATGGATTGCCTTAGTTCATTCAAATTTGTTAGTTTTGCTTTGAAGACTTCCTGTTTGCAATAACCCCACAAGAAAAAGTCAGGTGCAGTAAGGTCAGGCGACCTGGGTGGCCAACGGAATGTGGAGTTTCTGGATATCAGCTTATTGGGAAATTTTCGTCGCAATTCTGTCATAACAGATTGGGCTATATGAGGAGCTGCACCATCTTGCTGAAACCACACAGAGTTGAAAGAAATTCTCATTCGGCGTAATTCTGGATAGAAAAACTCTCCCAACATGCTCAAGTAACGGTCTCCAGTAACCGTAACGGTGTGACCGTTTTCTTCGAAGAAGTAGGGCCCGACAATGCAGCGTGATGAAACTGCACACCACACTGTGACACGAAGTGGATGCAATTCCGTCTCATGGAGCATCTGTGGGTTGGAAGCACTCCATATTCGACAATTTTGTTTGTTTATGTTGCCGTTTAAATAGAAATGGGCCTCGTCAGACATGAAAAGACAGTTCAACATGTTTCCATCCTCTTCCACCATTTGAAGCATCTTCTGGCAAAATTCCAAGCGAATCGGCAAGTCTGCAGCGTTCAGTTTGTTGGCCATTTGAATTTTATATGGGAATAAGTCCAAATCTTTGTGCATAATTGACTGTAATGACTGTCTGCTTACACCCATTTGAGCAGATAAGCTTCTTGTCGAAACACGTGGATTGTTTTGTATGGCAGCAGCTACAGCAGCGATTGTTTCCTCCGTTCGAACTGAAGGGTTATGTTGACTGTCCCATGCTCGGCAAAATTGTTTACAAGTCTTATTATGGTCCATCTGCTCGGAGGATTGCCGCCAAACGTGCGCCTATACTCTCTTTGAACCGAAACTACGGACTCCAGTGCGTGATAGCGGCGGACAATCCAAATTCTTGTTTCAGTGTCCCAGTTATCCATTTTTGTTAAATGTAAAAGTCAATCTGCAAAATAAAAAAAAATTAACCAGATTCATTAAATAGAAAAAAAGTTATTTAATTTTTTTTGGTAGCGGCTTTCATTAGCCACCCTGTACATATAATTTCTGAAATATAAAATAAACGATCTGTTATAAGGTTACATAGTGTGATAATGAAATGCTGATACCCTCCTTCGTCGTTTAACAACACTTATTTGTCTAATAAAAACATATTTATGCTTTCTTTTAATTAATTTCAGCAAAATTAAATTACACTAAAACGCTAATGCTTAATTATAAAGAAAACAAAAATAAACGAAATAAATTTCAATAATAATAAACGCAACAGTTACCTCCAAATGAAATTTATTAAAAGAGCGGTTTGTTAATCAAAGTTATTAATGGATATATTACTTTATGTACATATGTAAATGTGCGAAAAGGACATTTGTCGAAACAAGAATCATTGAAACGCGGTTTGAAGTCATCATCAACTAATACGACTAACTGTTCATTAGAAATATCGAAAAGCAATCAACCCAACTAATTAATTAACGCTAACAAAACCAAAAATACAGACATTATTTTGTTGAGGTCTTTTGTGAAACACGAAACATGAAATTTGGTCGCAATCAGAATTTTGCTCAAATTCGATCTAAACTTCTCGAAAATTAGTTTTTGGAAAAATAAATCTCAATCAGAAACAACAATATGAAAGTGTTAAAGTAGCATAAACGCTAATTAAGAATTTGGCTTTACCTTAACTACAAACATACACTTATATGTATATATACATAAAAACATATTCGTACACACTCGAAATTAGAGATACTTTGAAGATTGCTAAACAGGCTGAACTCGCTGATCGAAATAAAATTATGGTACATAGTGTATACATATGTACCTTAAATGCAAAAAAAAAACAAACATACATAGATACTTACAGAGCCTAGCGACAAGGGATGGCAAGGACCAAATAATTTTAAATTACATAAGGACGAACTGTATTGTATGTTAATTGCGTTTTATTAGTATAAGATTTAGAGATTACCCAAAGGCAAACAAAACTTAAGCATATAGTTAGAAATATGTATGCATTTGCACTATTTACATGCATGCATATATACATGCGTTGTATGGCATAGTTTATTAAAATGTGTGTTGTATGCAATGACATACGTAAATACCGGTGGCGAAAAGGGATAATCGGTCTAACCAAACTACTAATTTCTTTACCATTTCGGGTATTCAGTCAATTATTGCAGTTCGGAATACTCGTAATGCAGCACTGGTGATTGCATCTTTACAAATTATGCTTAAGAATACATACCTTATGCTAAACATGTAGATATGCTAAACAATGTACATATATAAATAAGATCTTTTAAGGCACTACTAAATGAAAGGTAAATACGTCCTTTATCATATCCATTTTCTTACTCTTTTATTTACATATATGGCGAAATCCACGAAACCTATGACTTCTTGCCAATATTTTCCAAAGGGTTTTACATTTTAAAAACTAGTAATTAGCACTTTTTGTTATAAACATCAGAGTGAACAAGCTCTTACTCCTTTAAACAACTAAATGTTAAAGTTTTGGTGTATTTGGCCATACGTATCAATGCTATATACGTGAGTAAGTATTTATGTGTACAAAATGGTTCACCCAACCAAAAACGTTTAAACACACACCGTGTGAACTGATAAAATCGGCCTAACTCAAAGTTTGGTAAAATTAAGGTCGGAACACATTAAATTTCAGGAGCGACTTCGACTCAAATCCAATGATGAAGCAAACAGCTGGTTATTTGAATGTCAAATTAGTAAAAAGTTAACTTTCTGCTGACTTTGCCTTTGACTATTTTTTGAAATCCGTATTCCGTAGCTTTGCCTCTTTTTGAATTTTCCGGAAACACGTTTCTAGTGTTTGTCAGTTGTTGTTTTTGGAAATTATCTCAATTAACTACTCCAACATTATACAATTTTGTGAAGCGTGTCTGCGCCGCAAAGAAACCAATTATCGATGTACATTTCATTGCATCGTTTCAAAGAAACAAAAAACTACTCTGACACTGGTTATTTCAAGCCAACTCACCATACCAAGCCAACCTATACGAGGTGTGTTCAAAAAGTATCGCGAATTTTGTGTTTTTTCAAAAATTATTTATTTATTCATGAATATCTATTTTGTCCCCTTCAAAGTAATCCCCATGAGATATTATACACTTGTGCCAACGGTTTTTCCAATCTTCGAAGCACTTCAAAAAATCATTTTTTTGTATCTTGTTCAGCTCCTCCTTCGATGCCGTCTTTATCTCGTCAAGAGAAGCGTAACGTCGTCCAGTTCAGTTTAGGGAACAAGAAAAAGTCACAGGGGGCCAGATCTGGGGAATACGGTGGCTGCGGCATCATTAGTGTGTTGTTTTTGGCCAAAAAGTCGCGCACAAGCAACGATGCGTGAGCAGGGGCGTTATCGTCGTGCAAAAGCCAATTTTTTTTCTTCCACAAATCCGGGCGTTTCTGGCGGATTGCTTCGCGCAAATTGGGCATAACTTGCAGATAATATTCCTTATTGACCGTTCTTCCCTGTGGCAAGAACTCATGATGCACCACGCCCCTGCAATCGAAGAAAACTGTCAGCAAAACTTTCACATTCGACCGAACTTGGCGCGCTTTTTTCGGTCTTGGTTCGTGCGGCAGCTTCCATTGAGATGATTGAGCTTTGGTTTCCACGTCATAACCATAAACCCACGATTCGTCACCAGTTATGACCCTCTGGAGCAAATTTGGGTCGTCGCGGACAGAGTTTAACATCTCATTAGCAATGTTCATGCGATGCTGTTTTTGATCACAATTGAGCAAGTTTGGTACGAATTTCGCGTAAAAATCGAAGACGATCCAAAACACGTGCAAGCAAAGCAGCTGTCAACAATTAACTGAACATACAAAATGGCCGAGCTTATCGGCATAAGTGAGAGACATGAGTACCAACATAACGCCACAAAAATTCGAAATACGAATATACGTAACCAGCGAAAATTCAAAATTCGCGATACTTTTTGAACACACCTCGTATACATTGGCAACTGGAATTGTTTAACATGGCGGTGTCCTACGAGATGTCAGTTGTTAACGTAGTTCTAAATAAACGAATTCTTGGTTCACTCATGGTAATAAAAATAATTTAAATGACTGAGACCATGGTGGACAGTCGCCTGGTTACATAGGAAAGATCATGGCTTGCAGCAATAGCGACGGAAACAGCCAAAATTAAAATAAAAGGATATGCTGGAATTTTGAACTTATTTCTATATACAAATATAAATATATAAAAAATTCATCCATATTTATATGCACATTTATTCTGTTTCTGTACAGATCAATTTAGGAATGAAAAAATTAAGTTACACATTTTTACGAAGTTTGGGTAGTTACCGCTACAAAGTTTTCTTCCAAAGCATTTCTCTTTTACTGTTTGAAGGAAACATTTAAATATAAGGCATAATATTAAACTGTCACTAGTCAATAACCATGTGTTGCATGGATTAAAATTTGACGGCATACAATTTACCTAACACACTGATAGGTAAAAAATTGATTGTATGGTGAATGAGTAAGGAGTTAAGGAAACTTTCTGAAAACGTGTAATTTTTGGTCCTAAGTAAAAATATGTCTGCTTACCTTATCGTTAATAATATCACCAACATTATGTACGTTTTATGTGTTATAAATTTTGATAACTGCGCATCACAGCAATATAAGCAGATCTTGCTAACTTATTTTTCTCACCTTTAAAAATTGATATTCTAGGATGACGATGATGATTACAGTGGTCCAGCGTTGGGTGGTCCTGTAAGAACGAGGAACGACTTTTCCGATGATGAGGATGACGACGATGATCGGCCTGTAACGATGCGAAGCTCGCATCTTCGTTTAAATATTACAAATACGACAACGGCTATACCGACTTGTCTAAATGTGCCAACCAATAAACGCTCACATAAAATTGAAGCTTTCGACTTGTAAAATACATAAATAAGTACCAAATTTAATTAGAAAGTAAGAAAGCGTGTATGTCAGATATCTTTTTATTATAAAAGACACTGAAAAAAATAATGTTAAAATTTGCTAAAGCAATAATTTTGATTTATATAAGTATGTTAAATTCAGGTCTTATTCGCATACATTTCATACAAATATACCGATTAAGGAATTGCAACAGTCCGCAGTTGTAATAACAAACAAGTAAGGAAGTCTAAGTTCTATTATGGCATCCCACTTTAAGCAAGTCTATCGTTTTACTTTAAAATAAAGAAATTACGGAAAAGATATACATATAAGTTCTATTTTTCAGTGGATACAAACTGCCTCCATCGGATATTTTTATTTGTAATTCAATTTGCTTAACTTTTGGCACGACTATGCCATATACCAGTGGCAGCCAGCTTTCTAATTAATTGTCGTCGAATTAGAAAATTTGTATACTGAAAAGTTCTTAGTATTAAATGTAAAAAATTAATTTTTGGACGAGTTTTCCTGAAAATTCGAATCTTTTTATACAAGGTGGCGCAAAAGTAATCCTCCTATCAGAAAATGCTATAAATTTTGCGATTGGCCCCTAAAGTCAGTTCTGTTTTGACATTTGTGTAGTAAACACATGCGAAATACACGTTAATAAACAATGTTACGCTACACTGCTCCAGAACGCGGAATATTGCTGACTATTTATTTGACCAATAATCGGTCGGGGCCAAACGGTTACTGTGAATGGTGAGCGCTACAGAGCAATGATCAACGAGTTCTTTTTGCCGCAACTTGATGAATTGGGATTGGAAAACATGTGGTTCCAACAAGACGGTGCAACAGCACACACTGCACGTGCCACAACCGATATGCTGAACATCGGAAGCTTACTTTTGCGCCACCTTGTATAACTTCCACATTAACAAATTTTACAAAGACACTTTTCAGAACTACTTTAAAAAGTGGGCGTGGACCTCTATCGATTTCGATTATTTTTTACAATTAACGGGTTACGTTACATAATCAACATCATTACTACACATTAATGTTTGTTCCAGTTATGGCATCAAAAGGTTTGTGGAATGGTACACTATAAAACAACCGGGGCAATGCCCTTTTTCGAAAACTTATATTTTCTTAGATGTTTTCATTTACGAACACCTTGACAGTAAAATAGAATTAATATAAAGCAATTTTTAGCAGAGATATTGATTATTATATTCTTTCTAAACCGTTTTCCTATTCCGATCTCCACCACATTCCTTGTAATAAGGGAGACCTGTGTGCCGAATTTATGATTAATAATATTTGTGAAAATAACTTAATCAAAAGTGGGTGATGCAGCGCTTGTTTTGAAAAAATCAAAAAAAAAAATTAATTGGATGCCTTAGTGTCAATCTACAAAATAAATTGGTCATTACAGGTGTGATATGTTTCTAATCACTTTTTTATAAGTTCCAAAGTATTCGACTTTCTGACTGAAAATTTACTTACCTACGTTTGACACATTGTACTACTTCCCACTCCATTTTCCGCTTTCTCTTCATTTACACCTCCATGACCCCCAACATCGGCCGTCGCCGAAGTAATGGCGTAAAGTATATATCGTCGGTGACACTGCGAAACCGCGTAACACACAAATGCAAAACCGCGTAAGCTACTTCTGTGTCAAAAACTTTCATAGGCCCCTGCCCTTAAGATCTATTCATTTATACTCAAGAAAAGTACATGTTGGTTTGGAAAACAATGAAACGAATCGATCTTGATTGGAACTTTTTCCATAAAGTCATTATTCGTCTTCAAATTAAAGTACACATTTTTCGTTCAAAAACGGTTAGACCTAGACATATGTACATTTGGTTCTGGAGCTAACTGTTATCTCAGTTGCTCAAAGTGGTATGAATAAGCCCATGAAATTCTAGTTAATGAGGTAGAATGTATATTAACCAGTTTGGCAGTTGGCGGCAGGGTTTGTATGGAAAAAAATACCCAACATCCTTGACAAAAAAAATTCTAAAAACTCAGGGGAAATTTTAAGGTACTTCCAACTTCCACATTATTGTGCTAAAATTGAATGAGCTATAAAACTGAACTTTGTATGAAAATTATTAAAACCACAGCTTCTTTTTATTTCATCGAACGATATTCAATTTAATTTCACTACTATTATACTATATGTATGTATATTGTATATTTTCAGTCTAGTAAACTTTTTTTGAAAAACTGGCCGATACAAAATATGTGCAATTTCATTTTAAAAAACATAAAACATTAAACACTGTTAGAAATTCAAGCCTAAATATCAAACTATTTTGTGCTAAATATATGACATATGTAAAGCAATTTGGTTTAGAATTTAAACTATGCTAGTTTTCGAGAAAATGAGTGTGATTATGTGTTGTCAAATGTGTAAAAATTTATTGTAATTCATGACATATGTAAAGCAATTTGGTTTAGAATTTAAACTATGCTAGTTTTCGAGAAAATGAGTGTGATTATGTGTTGTCAAATGTGTAAAAATTTATTGTAATTCATGTTTGTTGTTATAAATAAAAAAGACAGATTTTTGTTTTAATTTAACAACAAACGGCCGAAGCAGCTCAACCCAGCAAACAATTTATTAAAATTTGCTCCAAACTTAATATTTAAAAAGGATCTCAATTTTAGACCAGAAATGTGAACATCAGCAAGTATCAGGGTCGACTGCTCTTTAGAGAAAATATGCAATGACTTCTATCCGCAGGCACGTTGAATATTTTAAATTAACTTACAATTGAAATTTCAATACAAATTGAAAGGCTTGGAATAAACTTTAAACAAAACAAGTTTAAAAATTGTTATAAAGATGAATGATTTTAAATTTACACAGGAATGTGATGCAGTTTTAAAAAACTTTCAGTTAAAAATTTTTTAAACCAAGATGCACATATACATACAATGTATGTCATACATATATGTATGGATTTACAAAGGTATGTATTTAAACCAGGCCTGCCAAAACACAAAATAAAATTTTGATTTTGTTGAAATAAATAGTATCGTGAATGGTGTGTGTATAACAAAAATTAAATCATTGTTACAACTATCAAAAACATTTGAATGTTATTAATTATCAGAAAAAAATATCAAAAACATTTTGCTTTCGGTGCAGCAAAAAGTTTTATATCAAAATAAGATTGAATAATTTGTAAAATATAGGTTAAATACTCGTATGTACCTACATATGTATCTACATGGCAACATTTTTTTAAACAACAAAACGAAATTTCATCAAAATTTTTTTTTTTTAATATAAACGAAACAAAAGTATGGAGTTTAATAATTTTTCATAACTATTGAAATTAAATATTCTGTATGCACGCAGCCGATTACAAACCTTCACTATACGACCTTGTTAAATTTTTCGACTAGAACAGTATTTTTTGTATACGTGCTAGTTTTATTTATGCTTAAAATGTTTAGGAGTACTATTTTGACATTGATAAAAATTTTTAGAATTAACATTGTACTGGTTTTTAGTACCAAGTAGACAGACTACAAAAAAGATTTATTCTTACTAAGTGATATTGGGTGTATGTACAATGTACCTGTATATATGTTTTTTGGACATACATAGGGAGTTAAAGGGGCCAAACGTGTGATGAGCAAGCAGTATCTGGTGGGATTCCACTTTTAGGGGCATCCTAACAGACAACAGCATCAGGCAGATAAAGTTAACCGTAGAAAAAAGTATATGTATGTACATTCATTCTAAAAAACTACTACTACTATAAATGATTATAACAGATTTATTTATACGAAGATTGAATGCTATGAACAAGTTATTTTGCTTTCCTGAAAAATGATCAAAATGTGTAAGACAACAGTTTTTGCGGGTGCAGCGACGATGTAGTATTTATGTATGTGGGTACAAAGCACATACACACACAAAAGTAATTATAATATTTTATTCATTTTAACACGCTGAAGAACAAATAATGGGAATTTTATAATTCAAAAAAAATTCTAAAAATACGTATAGCATACTTCATTTATTATAAAAGCCAGTTTATAACACATAAGTGTGTGATATGTTACACGATATTCTCTTATAAGTAGTATTTAAGCAAAAATCAATTCAACAAACTAAGTCATTATTTAATTATAAGAAAATGAACAATACTAAATCTTCGAGTAGTATCCAATACAAAAAAAGTATTAGCAAAACATAAAGCTAACATTATTGCCCCTGTAGAAGTTTAACTTCATACCAAAAGTAAACAAACCAATACATTCGCACACCCAAATCTAAGCAATGATGAAATAAAAATAAAACAAGTAAGGAAAGGGCTGTCTTCGACCGTGCCGAAGACTTTATACCTTTCATGGACACGCATCACGGTTTAAAGTGTCCGATCCTTACTCACAATTAGTAAAAACTCTGCAAAACTGATAATTTTAAGATACATAGCCCAAACCGCATTTATCGGAACAATCGATTGTATGGGAGCTATATGTTATGTAGGTCCGATCTGGCTGATTTTCACTACACACATTACATAAATAATAAGTACCAAACCTGCAAAAGTTTACGTTCCTAGCTTTTTAATTGCAAAATTTATAGCCCAAAACCCATTTATCGAAACTATCAATTGTATGGGAGCTATGCGTATTGCTCCGATCTTGCTGATTCCGGCAAACGATTAATCTTATGCAAAATGGCTGCTCCATACAAAATTTCATCAAGATATCTCAAAAACTGAGGGACTAGTTTTCCTTCAAACAGACAGACGGGCACGGCTTAATCGACTCAGCTCATCGCCCTGATCATTTCGGTATACTTATTGGTGGGTATATCTTGTCTTCTTCTCATACTTACAAACATCGGACCAAAGTTATAATACCATTTCATGTTCATGAAAGGTTTTAAAATAAAACTTCGGTACCAGAGTATCGCCTTCACATGGGCTAAAGGAGTTTTCCTAATTTCTTACCAAATCGGATTTATGCGAGAAGTAGGAATACTATTGAATCAATTATACAGATTCCCTGCTGTGAAACAGCAAACTAGTCAGATAACATACCAGTATACAACTGGAATTTTCTGACTGTGAAGGACCAAACTTATATGAGTAAAAATTCATAGTTAAGCAGACCACACTAATGCATAGAGTCGAACCCCTTACTTCTCCCATGTGAGCCGAGTACTTACGCATTATGTTTTGAAGCATTTGAAATATTTCCACTGACCATCATTGATCTAATATTTTTTGTGTTTCACGCGCCTAACGATATACATTAATTGTAAAATAAAATGTTGATTCAAAATAGTATGCTGTAAACTAAATATGAATGTATTATTGTGGAACTACCATAAAGTAGACCCTACCAACTATGGCTGAGCGTGGTGAAGCTCTGATTCCACAAGTTCACAAATTTTGACTAACCCCAACGCATATTTTTCGAATTTGTATGGAAAACATCGAGTGCCTAAAAGTATGCACTCAAACCTACACGGAAATACATTTTCAACATGGTTAAAAAGTGAACTTCTCCAAACAAAATTGCCCACTTTTTTATCCACATGTTTGGTACGAGCGACTCGCTGTTTATACGGATTTTTATCCACTGCTGGTTGGCAGGGTACTTGTATATAAGCGTGCATGCATACATACGTTTTTAACTTACGATTTGTTCATTATTACCTATTTACCTTTTATTCGAGCATGTCCTATGAAGAGACTACTTGGTCCCTTTCATGCCCAAAACGGTAGTGTCGGACAGATTCCCTTTGTTCCCCTACAGGTACGGTCTGACAGTTTACTTCTAACACCTAAAAGTAGGCTACAGAAATTAAAATCGACTTATCCCAACTTTTGTTTGGTCAATTTCTCTACTTCTTTAAATTTCATCTTACCGCCTGGGCGATTTTGACCATTCATTATTATTTGTTTCAGTATTGAACTTAAACTCAAAACGAATCTCATAAATAAGAACAACTAATATTTTTGTTGTGTTTTAGTTCAACCAATTTCAGCAACTGCCTCTTTTAAATATTATATCTCTTCATTGAAATAAGCCACAAAAATCTTATCTTAAACTGCTTACTGATTAAACTTATAAATATTATGTACGTAATTTTAAAAGCTTTCTGCATATTATGCGAACTCTACTCATACCGTGGAAGCCTCGTAAATAAGTTGCCAGCTTCTAGAAACTACAATAATGTGTCTAATTTATGAGTCAGACATAGGTCAATTTATTGTAAGATAAACCATATATTTTATTGAACCTTATTTCAAAATTACACCAAATAATAAAACTAAATTGTACTAATAAAGTGAAATGATGTGAAAGCTTTGCGTTTCTTTATTGTAAATTAGTACGAGTCAGAGTACACATATGTATTTAATTTATTGTATACGAAAAAATATAATGCGGTTGATTATCCTAAAATAAGAGGCTAGTGTATATTTATGTATGTATATAAAAATATAATGTACTGGCAGGCACCGCAGACGTTGTTCTGGCCAAAAATTCACTTTTTCTCTCCTCCGTCCTTTTGCAGGCGCGGACATTGGTTTCGGTTTACTAATGGATATTTGTAGTTCAAAGAAAAACTGTCTTACTCGTTTAAAACTGCGGGTGTGTGGGTATATACATGACTGTGTATACACAATAATTTATGCATTAGGGACCTTTTCTTTTATTAATAAATTTTTAGGTTCTGACCTATATACATCTTTTATTTTTGAAGACGGTACACTGCCTAGTTTGCATGTTCACCGGGATATCAAAACACGCATTCTGAACTCGATATCAAGAATCCGAAAGCGGAAACATCATTTATTAAATTATCAAACATTTTTGTAAGAAAATGGTTTCTTACCTTTAAATTATAGACAAAGAAAATTGACCTTTTATGTAGTTTAAAAATAGATTTAATTTTGTTCTCTGAAGTTTTTTCCATGAGCAATATTTATCATTATATGGGAGAATTTCCATGACTATAGAAAAGGTGAAGCAGCGGGGACAATATTCACCACCTAGGATATCGCCATGTTAAATCCGACCGTTGATTGCATGCCAAAGAGATTAAGGACGAGGTAGTAGTTGTTCCGAAAGCATTATGAGCAAACAAAATATCTGTGAGCTTTTTAAGAAAAGATAGTTTTACAGTTTCTTTCTTTTATTACAGTTCCTATAAAACACGTTAGAAAATTAATAGCCATTTAACTATACCTCCTTAAGGACCAAAAATATAAAGTTACAATATTTAAAAACGATTATTCCCAAATCTTATGTATAAAAATGTAGATGTTCGCATTATAAACACTGCTATGAGTAGAATTAAGGATTTTAAATATAGGACGCAGTTATACACCTACAAATGTTTGAAGAATATTAAAATATTAAAAGTTTTACAAAATAAAACCAATTAGTTACAGACACTCCAAAACCAGACTAGATAATTGAATTTGTGTTTGCTTTTTTTCAGTTTTTTGGTTCGATTCAGAAAACTGTTATATGGCTCCATACTTTAATTTCATGAAAAGCTGTATTTAAATCATTCAAGGCAATAAAAAGGTAAACATGGAAGGCCACACATAGTTTGGTTTTAATTATACCACCGCCTTACACACATTATGTCCTATGAACCAAATATACTTTTTCGGAAAGGGGAGAAAAAATAAAAATACACGTGTATCGGCGATTTTCATGTACACGTCAGCATTTTTTTTATGTATTTATAAAGTATAAAGCTCGTAGTGTCCGTCTGTCCGCCTGTGATTTTTACTTGGTGCGAATAAGCCACAAACGTAACAAAAGTTACGTTCTTCAAAGAGAAATAATTTCAAAATTTTTTTATATTACTAACCTTCCTCCTTCAGAGTTATTTCAAAGCAGGCCCGTGCGCAGGGGACCCCCAAACCAGAACCCCCCCGTGCGCACGGCCCTATTTCAAGGTAAAAATTACAACTAAAAACTTTAATTCAAACTGAAATTAACAACTGATAAGGTGTTATAACTACTATATATTCAATAGTTTAGATGTTTTATGTCTTCACGTTCAATATTGACGGATTAAAATTTGATTGTTTTATTATTGAATACAACGCACCCTGTGTCATTTGTGACTGCGCGCAGATTCGGAGTAAGTTGCGCTACTAGTAGATATATGTATACTATGACCAAAAGTACGACACTATTAAAAAAGTGTTGTGTGAAATTTCCATAAAAAAATTCGAACACGATTAAAATATTCTAAAAATGCTACTTATATAATACAAAGTACGAAAAAGAAAGTATAAAATTATGCAATATAAAGTAATTATAAGAAACCATACAGTCCCTAACAAGCATGGCTAAAAGTAGTAAAACTCTGATTCCAAACACCCACAAACTTTTACCAACAACAAGGTATATTTATGGAATTTGCATGGAAAACAATAAGTGCTTAAAAGTATGCAGACTCTCAGACCTCACACTTACCCCGAGACGCACCAAATTACCCACTTTTTTATCCTTTTTTTGGTACGCGCGACCACTATTTATCCAGATTTGTATCCGTTGCTTGTTAGCAGGGTAATATAAAGAATATGCCCTACCTCTCAACACTTATCCTTATTCAAATAAAAAATGTGGTCGCTCCACTTTACATGGCTATGTCCTAGGTGAGGACCACCTACTCCCTCTCGGAGGAGTCCATTTCTTTGGTTCTAATGCATACTGCAGGCTTGACTAAGAATTTTTAAGTGTTAGTGCACTCGGCTGTCCTCCTGTCACACCTATGTATTTGCATTCGACTATCGTCGTGTCGGTACCGGCGTTGATTGGCTAAACTCTAAAATTTTGGATTTCCTTATCCACTCGGGCAATAACTTTCACTTGCGCTGTAGGCGCAATTGGCTATAGCAGCACAATGTTACTACCCTGCTCGTCAATCATGACCCCACTTGCGACTAACCCAAGGCCTAACACGAAACAAAATTTATACACACACGTAAGGGTAGGTTTATTTCTTTCCGCAGCTTTTTAAATGACCAAAAAGAAAAATTATTATTTTGATAAAATCTACATACTACCTTTCGCCTGTTATGCGGTTGTACTTCCTATTTCCTCAAAGCTCTTTACCCACCCACCCTCCATGACTCTTCAGATGTTAGTGAAGAGTCCCGATACAAAAATAACAACAGCTAAATTTCAGACCACTAACTTACAAATATTACCAAACCATTTTATTTATAAAAGAAAATCTTAATCACCATATTAGTATTGTATTCATAAGAATATTAACCAAAAGCAACTACTTCGACATAATACAACACAGATAAATTATAGTTTGAATCAACACCCACCAAACCATAGGACGGTTCTCGTGGCACTTGACCTATCAAATGCATTTGATACGGTCAACCACCTTCCTTCGAGACCTGGAAGTGACACCGCTCCCTGCCGGCCTTAAAAGGTGGACCGCTAATTACCTCAATGGTCGATAGGCATCAGTCATATTCAGGAACAAGAAATCTAGGCCACGAAGAATAAAACAAGGGGTGCCGCAAGGTGGTGTTCTCTCTCCCCTTTTGTTTAATTTCTATATTTCGAGATTTCCCTCCCCCCCCAGAGGGAGTCTCCATTGTTTCCTACGCTGACGACTGCACGATAATGGTCTCGGGCAAGGGTCCCTCCATTGACGAACTCTGTACTAGAATCAACAGTTACCTATCTCTGCCTAAATCGACGGCGACCCTGTTTACGACATGGAATGCGCAGATGGGGCAAGAGTTAAATGTCCACGTAGACGGAGTACCTCTACCTACTGTCAACCACCCGAAAATCTTGGGTGTGACGTTGGACAACGGCCTCACCTTCGCTGGTCATGCCACCGCAATAGCTTCAAAGGTACAGAGCCGCAATAAGATCCTCAAGTCACTGGCCGTCAGTACTTTGGGAAAAGACAAAGAAACATTGCTTGTTACATATAAGGCTATGGGCCGAACGGTTATTGACTACGCTGCTCCCATATGGTCGCCCAACCTTGCTGACACCAATTGGAGGAAATTGCAAGTCTGCCAAAACACCGCCATCGTAACTGCTACGGGATCTGCTTATGTCATCTAAGTCTCACCTCCATCAAGAGGCAAAATTGCTCAATGTTCAAGAGCACGCGGAACTCCTGAGTAGACAGTTCCTTCTGGACTGTCATAAACCCAGTCATCCAAATCGACATCTGTTGGATGTAGTCCCGCCCCCAGAGACATAAGGAGAGATCTTCGTAAGCACTACGATGAAATCCGGCACCACATCTCTTTGCCGTTTGATCTGCGGAACCATAGGCGGGCTGTGAATGACCTCCACACCGAGTCGGTAGATTTTGGCCTGTGAATCCCGTTATCAGCACTCAGCCACCTGAATTGGCTGAAGAGGAGCGTGTACTTCCGAGGGAGACTAGAGTCATGCTAGCACAACTTTGTCCTAGATATTTTAATAGGTTAAACTCTTACTTATCTAGACTGAACCCCAACATAACAAACACATGCCCTGCATGTGGTATGTCCCCTCATGATAGCAAACATCTCTTTTCCTGTTCAGTCGAACCTACTCTTCTAACACCTACATCACTCTGGTCCAACCCTGTGGAAACTGCGCGTTTCCTCGGACTTCCGTTAGAAGAGCCTGATGACAATTTAGAGTGATCGAGCCCATTGGGCAGGGCGAAGCACTGTTAACAACAATAACAACAACAACAAATTCGACATAATAAAGACCTTAGCAAAGAACATATAACTATAAGGCCCGGTTTTCAGTACAAGTTTAACTCAATTTGTCAGTTAAACTAAGCTTAAACTTGTTACGCAGTTTTTCAGTCAACTTTAAACGAAGTTTAAACGTAGTTTAAGCGGCCAATTTGGCAGGGTTAAACTCTAGTTAACCTGTCAGCTGTTTGCATATTTGATGGTTTTGGTTGTGAAACAATAAACTGAACGCAATTAAAAAAGGACGATATTTTTATATTTAATTAAATACTGGATATATCATCTGACGAAAGTGATTATAGTGATGCAGAAATTGGCGAAATGCTAACTATTACAATACTGAGGAGAAGCAATGGCGTTGAATATGTATACAAATATTATCTTTTGCCGTATCTAGATAAAGAAAAAACCAATGTTGCCGTATAAAAAGCAAATATTAAAAGCGGCCTTAAACTCACACTGAAAAACCGCTCTGCAGTTTAACTGGAGTTTAAATTTATGCCGAGTTTAAGCAAACTTAGTTTAAACTAAGCTTAACCAAGGACTGAAAAACCGGGCCTAAGAAGGTCCAACAGCGAATGGAAGTGGACGCTGTCAAATCGATGGTAGGTAATTCACCACTGTATCTGCGTGTAAATTTCTTGAATGCACTTGGTTTTAATTGTGCATTTACACAAAAACTATAGTTGGAGTTACAAAAACGTTCATTTGTGAATATTGAATAAAAATAAAAGTGCTAATAGGCTTGGTTGGTTGGTTGCTGTGCTGCTCGGGAGACGAGATACTCCCGAGCTCAAGTAGCGCTCTGGGGGCCATTTTGATGCAATTCCTCCTGGAACCATGTACATATTTGGATGCTTATGTAAGTTTTGTTGGGTTTAGCGTTAATTGTAGCCACGAACAAACCATCGAGTTCTTCCTATATAGTCGCTAATATCCCTTATACAGCAATTCGCGATGCCGTTAAGATCTGGAATTATATAACTGCCCAGAGTTGCGAGCCGAATGTGCATTAGAGCTGGACACTCACATAGGAAGTGCTCAACTGTTTCTCTGCACCCCTCTTCGTTGCAGCTCCTGCATCTGTTGTTGAACGGGATGCCCTTTCTTTCGGCGTGTTGGCCCAGAGGCCAGTGCCCCGTTAGTGTGGATGTGATTCTGAATATTTCCTTTCTTGACCTCTTGAGCAGGTCCTCTGTTCTCTGTTTGTTGTAGGTGGGCCACGCTTGTTTAGAGATTTTGCAGGCATCGGTGGAGAGCCAATTACGGAGCATCGGAGACCTCTGCCTCAGCCCCCAGTTTAGCCAGTTCGTCTGCCTTCTCATTACCCGTGATGTTCCGGGAACCCAAACGAGTGTAATGCATGAGAAGTCTGCAACCGCCTCTAGCATCTTCCTACAGCTGCTGACCGTCTCTCGTGATGCGCCCTAATCGCTGCTTGATTGTCAGTGTAGATATGTATGTTACGTCCTCGCTAATAGGCTTAAAAGTCGCGATTTGATCGCAAATTTCCCCAGTGGTGAATTAGCTACGCGAATTGATGGTTTACTGTTTCCCACTATTCGACGCGTTGAACCTTCTTTGGTTTTTACGTTTTTTGCTTAGGTATATTTGTGCCTATGAGGAACAATATAGAAATGGAACAAATGTTTTAAATTTGAATTTACAAAAAAATTGTCAAAGAAATGTGATATGGTTATGGTGATATTCAAAAAAAAGACGATTTGTATTAATATGTATTAGAAAAGGAAACCAAATCACAATTTGACGGTATTAGATATTATTAAACCAGAATATAAACTTTTTGCTTTTAATTGCAAATAAGTTTAATTTTTATTATTACTGACAATTACTCTACATTTTTTCAGTCAATTTCCAGTGCTTCATAGTAATGAGTATCTGTCTCGCTCTCTCTTTACATTGTACTAAACTAGTCTACTGGACGTGCGCACTAGCTTTATATGTACATATAATTTCTGAAATATAAAATAAACGATCTGTTATAAGGTTACATAGTGTGATAATGAAATGCTGATACCCTCCTTCGTCGTTTAACAACACTTATTTGTCTAATAAAAACATATTTATGCTTTCTTTTAATTAATTTCAGCAAAATTAAATTACACTAAAACGCTAATGCTTAATTATAAAGAAAACAAAAATAAACGAAATAAATTTCAATAATAATAAACGCAACAGTTACCTCCAAATGAAATTTATTAAAAGAGCGGTTTGTTAATCAAAGTTATTAATGGATATATTACTTTATGTACATATGTAAATGTGCGAAAAGGACATTTGTCGAAACATGAATCATTGAAACACGGTTTGAAGTCATCATCAACTAATACGACTAACTGTTCATTAGAAATATCGAAAAGCAATCAACCCAACTAATTAATTAACGCTAACAAAACCAAAAATACAGACATTATTTTGTTGAGGTCTTTTGTGAAACACGAAACATGAAATTTGGTCGCAATCAGAATTTTGCTCAAATTCGATCTAAACTTCTCGAAAATTAGTTTTTGGAAAAATAAATCTCAATCAGAAACAACAATATGAAAGTGTTAAAGTAGCATAAACGCTAATTAAGAATTTGGCTTTACCTTAACTACAAACATACACTTATATGTATATATACATAAAAACATATTCGTACACACTCGAAATTAGAGATACTTTGAAGATTGCTAAACAGGCTGAACTCGCTGATCGAAATAAAATTATGGTACATAGTGTATACATATGTACCTTAAATGCAAAAAAAACAAACATACATAGATACTTACAGAGCCTAGCGACAAGGGATGGCAAGGACCAAATAATTTTAAATTACATAAGGACGAACTGTATTGTATGTTAATTGCGTTTTATTAGTATAAGATTTAGAGATTACCCAAAGGCAAACAAAACTTAAGCATATAGTTAGAAATATGTATGCATTTGCACTATTTACATGCATGCATATGTACATGCGTTGTATGGCATAGTTTATTAAAATGTGTGTTGTATGCAATGACATACGTAAATACCGGTGGCGAAAAGGGATAATCGGTCTAACCAAACTACTAATTTCTTTACCATTTCGGGTATTCAGTCAATTATTGCAGTTCGGAATACTCGTAATGCAGCACTGGTGATTGCATCTTTACAAATTATGCTTAAGAATACATACCTTATGCTAAACATGTAGATATGCTAAACAATGTACATATATAAATAAGATCTTTTAAGGCACTACTAAATGAAAGGTAAATACGTCCTTTATCATATCCATTTTCTTACTCTTTTATTTACATATATGGCGAAATCCACGAAACCTATGACTTCTTGCCAATATTTTCCAAAGGGTTTTACATTTTAAAAACTAGTAATTAGCACTTTTTGTTATAAACATCAGAGGGAACAAGCTCTTACTCCTTTAAACAACTAAATGTTCAAAAGTTAAAGTTTTGGTGTATTTGGCCATACGTATCAATGCTATATACGTGAGTAAGTATATGTACAAAATGGTTCACCCAACCAAAAACGTTTAAACACACACCGTGTGAACTGATAAAATCGGCCTAACTCAAAGTTTGGTAAAATTAAGGTCGGAACACATTAAATTTCAGGAGCGACTTCGACTCAAATCCAATGATGAAGCAAACAGCTGGTTATTTGAATGTCAAATTAGTAAAAAGTTAACTTTCTGCTGACTTTGCCTTTGACAATTTTTTGAAATCCGTATTCCGTAGCTTTGCCTCTTTTTGAATTTTCCGGAAACACGTTTCTAGTGTTTGTCAGTTGTTGTTTTTGGAAATTATCTCAATTAACTACTCCAACATTATACAATTTTGTGAAGCGTGTCTGCGCCGCAAAGAAACCAACTCAATAGATTCAAACTATTGACCAAAAAATTTAGGTTTTAAGCTTTCCCTTTTATGCTTCAAAAATTATCGATGTACACTGGTAATTTCAAGCCAACTCACCATACCAAGCCAACCTATATACATTGGCAACTGGAATTGTTTAACATGGCGGTGTCCTACGAGATGTCAGTTGTTAACGTAGTTCTAAATAAACCAATTCTTGGTTCACTCATGGTAATAAAAATAATTTAAATGACTGAGACCATGGTGGACAGTCGCCTGGTTACATAGGAAAGATCATGGCTTGCAGCAATAGCGACGGAAACAGCCAAAATTAAAATAAAAGGATATGCTGGAATTTTGAACTTATTTCTATATACAAATATAAATATATAAAAAATTCATCCATATTTATATGCACATTTATTCTGTTTCTGTACAGATCAATTTAGGAATGAAAAAATTAAGTTACACATTTTTACGAAGTTTGGGTAGTTACCGCTACAAAGTTTTCTTCCAAAGCATTTCTCTTTTACTGTTTGAAGGAAACATTTAAATATAAGGCATAATATTAAACTGTCACTAGTCAATAACCATGTGTTGCATGGATTAAAATTTGACGGCATACAATTTACCTAACACACTGATAGGTAAAAAATTGATTGTATGGTGAATGAGTAAGGAGTTAAGGAAACTTTCTGAAAACGTGTAATTTTTGGTCCTAAGTAAAAATATGTCTGCTTACCTTATCGTTAATAATATCACCAACATTATGTACGTTTTATGTGTTATAAATTTTGATAACTGCGCATCACAGCAATATAAGCAGATCTTGCTAACTTATTTTTCTCACCTTTAAAAATTGATATTCTAGGATGACGATGATGATTACAGTGGTCCAGCGTTGGGTGGTCCTGTAAGAACGAGGAACGACTTTTCCGATGATGAGGATGACGACGATGATCGGCCTGTAACGATGCGAAGCTCGCATCTTCGTTTAAATATTACAAATACGACAACGGCTATACCGACTTGTCTAAATGTGCCAACCAATAAACGCTCACATAAAATTGAAGCTTTCGACTTGTAAAATACATAAATAAGTACCAAATTTAATTAGAAAGTAAGAAAGCGTGTATGTCAGATATCTTTTTATTATAAAAGACACTGAAAAAAATAATGTTAAAATTTGCTAAAGCAATAATTTTGATTTATATAAGTATGTTAAATTCAGGTCTTATTCGCATACATTTCATACAAATATACCGATTAAGGAATTGCAACAGTCCGCAGTTGTAATAACAAACAAGTAAGGAAGTCTAAGTTCTATTATGGCATCCCACTTTAAGCAAGTCAATCGTTTTACTTTAAAATAAAGAAATTACGGAAAAGATATACATATAAGTTCTATTTTTCAGTGGATACAAACTGCCTCCATCGGATATTTTTATTTGTAATTCAATTTGCTTAACTTTTGGCACGACTATGCCATATACCAGTGGCAGCCAGCTTTCTAATTAATTGTCGTCGAATTAGAAAATTTGTATACTGAAAAGTTCTTAGTATTAAATGTAAAAAATTAATTTTTGGACGAGTTTTCCTGAAAATTCGAATCTTTTTATACAAGGTGGCGCAAAAGTAATCCTCCTATCAGAAAATGCTATAAATTTTGCGATTGGCCCCTAAAGTCAGTTCTGTTTTGACATTTGTGTAGTAAACACATGCGAAATACACGTTAATAAACAATGTTACGCTACACTGCTCCAGAACGCGGAATATTGCTGACTATTTATTTGACCAATAATCGGTCGGGGCCAAACGGTTACTGTGAATGGTGAGCGCTACAGAGCAATGATCAACGAGTTCTTTTTGCCGCAACTTGATGAATTGGGATTGGAAAACATGTGGTTCCAACAAGACGGTGCAACAGCACACACTGCACGTGCCACAACCGATATGCTGAACATCGGAAGCTTACTTTTGCGCCACCTTGTATAACTTCCACATTAACAAATTTTACAAAGACACTTTTCAGAACTACTTTAAAAAGTGGGCGTGGACCTCTATCGATTTCGATTATTTTTTACAATTAACGGGTTACGTTACATAATCAACATCATTACTACACATTAATGTTTGTTCCAGTTATGGCATCAAAAGGTTTGTGGAATGGTACACTATAAAACAACCGGGGCAATGCCCTTTTTCGAAAACTTATATTTTCTTAGATGTTTTCATTTACGAACACCTTGACAGTAAAATAGAATTAATATAAAGCAATTTTTAGCAGAGATATTGATTATTATATTCTTTCTAAACCGTTTTCCTATTCCGATCTCCACCACATTCCTTGTAATAAGGGAGACCTGTGTGCCGAATTTATGATTAATAATATTTGTGAAAATAACTTAATCAAAAGTGGGTGATGCAGCGCTTGTTTTGAAAAAATCAAAAAAAAAATTAATTGGATGCCTTAGTGTCAATCTACAAAATAAATTGGTCATTACAGGTGTGATATGTTTCTAATCACTTTTTTATAAGTTCCAAAGTATTCGACTTTCTGACTGAAAATTTACTTACCTACGTTTGACACATTGTACTACTTCCCACTCCATTTTCCGCTTTCTCTTCATTTACACCTCCATGACCCCCAACATCGGCCGTCGCCGAAGTAATGGCGTAAAGTATATATCGTCGGTGACACTGCGAAACCGCGTAACACACAAATGCAAAACCGCGTAAGCTACTTCTGTGTCAAAAACTTTCATAGGCCCCTGCCCTTAAGATCTATTCATTTATACTCAAGAAAAGTACATGTTGGTTTGGAAAACAATGAAACGAATCGATCTTGATTGGAACTTTTTCCATAAAGTCATTATTCGTCTTCAAATTAAAGTACACATTTTTCGTTCAAAAACGGTTAGAGCTAGACATATGTACATTTGGTTCTGGAGCTAACTGTTATCTCAGTTGCTCAAAGTGGTATGAATAAGCCCATGAAATTCTAGTTAATGAGGTAGAATGTATATTAACCAGTTTGGCAGTTGGCGGCAGGGTTTGTATGAAAAAAAATACCCAACATCCTTGACAAAAAAAATTCTAAAAACTCAGGGGAAATTTTAAGGTACTTCCAACTTCCACATTATTGTGCTAAAATTGAATGAGCTATAAAACTGAACTTTGTATGAAAATTATTAAAACCACAGCTTCTTTTTATTTCATCGAACGATATCCAATTTAATTTCACTACTATTATACTATGTGTATGTATATTGTATATTTTCAGTCTAGTAAACTTTTTTTGAAAAACTGGCCGATACAAAATATGTGCAATTTCATTTTAAAAAACATAAAACATTAAACACTGTTAGAAATTCAAGCCTAAATATCAAACTATTTTGTGCTAAATATATGACATATGTAAAGCAATTTGGTTTAGAATTTAAACTATGCTAGTTTTCGAGAAAATGAGTGTGATTATGTGTTGTCAAATGTGTAAAAATTTATTGTAATTCATGACATATGTAAAGCAATTTGGTTTAGAATTTAAACTATGCTAGTTTTCGAGAAAATGAGTGTGATTATGTGTTGTCAAATGTGTAAAAATTTATTGTAATTCATGTTTGTTGTTATAAATAAAAAAGACAGATTTTTGTTTTAATTTAACAACAAACGGCCGAAGCAGCTCAACCCAGCAAACAATTTATTAAAATTTGCTCCAAACTTAATATTTAAAAAGGATCTCAATTTTAGACCAGAAATGTGAACATCAGCAAGTATCAGGGTCGACTGCTCTTTAGAGAAAATATGCAATGACTTCTATCCGCAGGCACGTTGAATATTTTAAATTAACTTACAATTGAAATTTCAATACAAATTGAAAGGCTTGGAATAAACTTTAAACAAAACAAGTTTAAAAATTGTTATAAAGATGAATGATTTTAAATTTACACAGGAATGTGATGCAGTTTTAAAAAACTTTCAGTTAAAAATTTTTTAAACCAAGATGCACATATACATACAATGTATGTCATACATATATGTATGGATGTACAAAGGTATGTATTTAAACCAGGCCTGCCAAAACACAAAATAAAATTTTGATTTTGTTGAAATAAATAGTATCGTGAATGGTGTGTGTATAACAAAAATTAAATCATTGTTACAACTATCAAAAACATTTGAATGTTATTAATTATCAGAAAAAAATATCAAAAACATTTTGCTTTCGGTGCAGCAAAAAGTTTTATATCAAAATAAGATTGAATAATTTGTAAAATATAGGTTAAATACTCGTATGTACCTACATATGTATCTACATGGCAACATTTTTTTAAACAACAAAACGAAATTTCATCAAAAATTTTTTTTTTTAATATAAACGAAACAAAAGTATGGAGTTTAATAATTTTTCATAACTATTGAAATTAAATATTCTGTATGCACGCAGCCGATTACAAACCTTCACTATACGACCTTGTTAAATTTTTCGACTAGAACAGTATTTTTTGTATACGTGCTAGTTTTATTTATGCTTAAAATGTTTAGGAGTATTATTTTGACATTGATAAAAATTTTTAGAATTAGTACCAAGTAGACAGACTACAAAAAAGATTTATTCTTACTAAGTGATATTGGGTGTATGTACAATGTACCTGTATATATATTTTTTGGACATACATAGGGAGTTAAAGGGGCCAAACGTGTGATGAGCAAGCAGTATCTGGTGGGATTCCACTTTTAGGGGCATCCTAACAGACAACAGCATCAGGCAGATAAAGTTAACCGTAGAAAAAAGTATATGTATGTACATTCATTCTAAAAAACTACTACTACTATAAATGATTATAACAGATTTATTTATACGAAGATTGAATGCTATGAACAAGTTATTTTGCTTTCCTGAAAAATGATCAAAATGTGTAAGACAACAGTTTTTGCTGGTGCAGCGACGATGTAGTATTTATGTATGTGGGTACAAAGCACATACACACACAAAAGTAATTATAATATTTTATTCATTTTAACACGCTGAAGAACAAATAATGGGAATTTTATAATTCAAAAAAAATTCTAAAAATACGTATAGCATACTTCATTTATTATAAAAGCCAGTTTATAACACATAAGTGTGTGATATGTTACACGATATTCTCTTATAAGTAGTATTTAAGCAAAAATCAATTCAACAAACTAAGTCATTATTTAATTATAAGAAAATGAACAATACTAAATCTTCGAGTAGTATCCAATACAAAAAAAGTATTAGCAAAACATAAAGCTAACATTATTGCCCCTGTAGAAGTTTAACTTCATACCAAAAGTAAACAAACCAATACATTCGCACACCCAAATCTAAGCAATGATGAAATAAAAATAAAACAAGTAAGGAAAGGGCTGTCTTCGACCGTGCCGAAGACTTTATACCTTTCATGGACACGCATCACGGTTTAAAGTGTCCGATCCTTACTCACAATTAGTAAAAACTCTGCAAAACTGATAATTTTAAGATACATAGCCCAAACCGCATTTATCGGAACAATCGATTGTATGGGAGCTATATGTTATGTAGGTCCGATCTGGCTGATTTTCACTACACACATTACATAAATAATAAGTACCAACCCTGCAGAAGTTTACGTACCTAGCTTTTTAATTGCAAAATTTATAGCCCAAAACCCATTTATCGAAACTGTCGATTGTATGGGAGCTATATGCTATGTTGGTCCGATCTGGGTGATTTTCACTACACACATTACATACATAATAAGTACCAACCCTGCAGAAGTTTACGTTCCTAGCTTTTTAATTGCAAAATTTATAGCCCAAAACCTATTTATCGAAACTATCAATTGTATGGGAGCTATGCGTATTGCTCCGATCTTGCTGATTCCGGCAAACGATTAATCTTATGCAAAATGGCTGCTCCATACAAAATTTCATCAAGATATCTCAAAAACTGAGGGACTAGTTTTCCTTCAAACAGACAGACGGGCACGGCTTAATCGACTCAGCTCATCGCCCTGATCATTTCGGTATACTTATTGGTGGGTATATCTTGTCTTCTTCTCATACTTACTGTTGGAGACATGAGCTCCAATCTTATTGAATTTTAAAAAGAAAACCTAAACCAAATACATACATATACACATACAGAATGAATTTACAAAATGAATTATATATATATACATCTTAAAATACTTACCTTACTATCTTATTACACTTACCTTCGTTTTAAATACTCACCTGAATTTAAATACTTACCCCCGTTCATACTTACCTTTGTTGTCAAATACTCACTTTTGTCTAAAATACCTAAATTTACTTAAATACCTACCGTTAATTAAATACTGACTTACCTTTGTTATACTTACCAAACACCCTGTAAAGAAACCTTGCACTTACCGTTTGTTAAATTAAGTTGTTCTTACCGTTTGCCAATATTCTACATTTTGTACATATATGCATACATACCTACACATTCCAGTCTCCTTGCTGCGCAAGAGATCAATGTAAGATATTAATTTTAGTTCGATTACACCCGTCGCGCTAATACCACCGCTTGTACGATCAAAAATACGTTAAATATACAGTGAATAAAGTGTTTGTACCGATATAGTGAAAACAAGAGTGCGTTTTATTTAGTGGAAGTGACCCATAATCCCTCCAGATTTATACAGTGACCCGATCGTTACCCCAAAAAATATACATGGTCCTTCGAGCCGGAGGTTCGGTAGTTCAAAACTCAAATAGGATCTGCGAGATAACCCTCTGCTCGTCTGATCTAAAGACCCAAATAAATACCCAGGCAATTTTACTGCCAAAATTGACTCACTTCCTGCCTAGCGTTAAAGTGTCGACAGTAAATTTGGAGGAATTTGCAACATTGCCACTCGCTGACCCTCAATGTTTCACTCCCTCGAAAATTGACATGGTTATAGGCAGCGATCTCACCCCACAAGTACTACTCCACGGACTACATTCCGATGTAAGTGGTTCTTTATTAGCCCAAAATACTATATTTGGGTGGATACTCAGCGGACCCATTAAAGAGACTGTAAATACATTCTCAACTCAAGTACTCGAGAGTCCGGATGATACTCTCAGTACAATACTCCAGCAGTTCTGGCGACAGGAAGAGCTACCCATGACTCAAGCTATTTCGGAAGATGACAAATTTTGCGAGGAACTCTACCGCAAAACCACCCACCGCCAAGAAGATGGTAGATATGTTGTGAAACTACCATTCAAAAGGGAATTTCCAAGCACACTCGCCCTGGGACATTCGCGAATTGCTGCACAACAACAATACCTCAGCGTTGAGAGATCCCTTGAAAAAAACCCCGAGCTGAGAGAAAAATACTCTGAGGTTTTGGAAGAATATATCACCCTTAACCATATGGAGGCAACCTCATCCCGCGAGGTAATCGATAAAGGAAAGTATCTTTCCTTCTATCTCCCCCATCATGCTGTCTTAAAACCCGACAGCAAAACAACAAAGGTGCGCGTTGTCTTCAACGCATCTAGAACCACTCATTCTGGAAACTCCTTGAATGACGCTCTACACTCAGGCCCTATACTCCAAAACGACTTAATGCTCGTCCTACTCAAATGGCGATTTTTTAAGTATGTATTCAATGGCGACATCGAAAAGATGTATCGCCAAATTCTCGTTCACGAAGAGGATCAGGATTTTCAAAGAATTCTCTTCCGAAGATCCCCACAGCAGCCAATGGAGGACTTCAAATTAAAGACAGTGACGTTTGGCGTCAACTGTGCCCCGTATCTCGCGATACGTACTCTGCATCAACTCGCAGAAGACACAAAGCCCACCCACCCACTCGCCCATGATATATTGCTACACGAAACCTACGTAGACGATATACTTTCGGGCGCACACAGTATACAGTCCGCTCACGACTCTCTAAACCAGGTTATCGAAGCGTTGAAATCAGCCGGCTTTCCACTCAAGAAAATAACGGCAAATCACTCAGAATTATTGCAATCCATTCCAGAATCTGATATCCTAGATGCAGATTTTCTCAAATTTCACGATGCCAGCTCAACGAAGACTCTCGGCATAAAATGGAATGCCATAAACGACTCTTTCTCATACTCTTACGACCCTCTACCTGCAGCAAACTCTAACACAAAGAGGCAAATTTTATCGGCGGCTGCGAAATTGTTTGACCCGGCAGGGTGGCTATCGCCAATAATTATACGAGCCAAGACTCTCCTCCAGGAACTCTGGTTAGAAGGAACAGATTGGGACGAACAAGTCAAACCCAGCGCGTTCCACAAATGGAATACATTTCGCGAAAATCTCTCCGCGATAAATGAAATTAAAATCCCTCGATGGGTTGAATTTTCACCCAATAAACCCTTTCAGATGCATGGATTCTCAGATGCATCCGAAAAAGCATTCTGCGCTTGTGTGTACCTGCGAGTGCAGAATAGCGATAACACATTCTCGTGGCGAAAAGCAAAGTGGCTCCATTGAAAACCGTGAGCCTGCCGCGTCTAGAACTCTGTGGAGCAGTACTACTCACCAAATTGGTAAAACAAATTCGCTCCCACCTAACCCTAACTCCACATGACCTGTTGCTCTGGTCGGACTCCGCCATCGTACTAGCATGGCTGGAAAAACCCCCACACACTTGGAAGACCTACGTGGCAAATAGAACCTCACAAATTCTGGAGAACGTGAGTAACGCCACTTGGAGACACGTACCCAGTGGAGATAATCCAGCAGATCTTGGCACCCGTGGATGCACACCCAAAGATCTAGCCGAATGCTCCCTTTGGTGGAAGGGCCCAGAGTGGTTGGCCAAATCCCCAACGTCCTGGCCGAAACCAGTGACACAAACCCCTACTCCACCGGAACAAAAGCGCACTCAAGCATTTCATGCGGCAGATAGGCCTGATCTACTCGAACGCTTTTCTTCCTACTCAAGAGCTCTACGAGTCCTTGCTTATATGTACCGTTTTATAAACAGGGCACAAGGACTCGATACTCTAAAAACGATCACGCTAACCCATGAAGAAATGCATCAGGCAAAGGTTCGTTTGATCGTGTTGACGCAACAGAAATATTTCTCTGCCGAAATCGCGGATCTACAGTCCAACAAACCACTCCACAAAAAGAGTTCACTATTAACTCTGAACCCTGTGCTAGACGAAACAGGCATAATGCGAGTGAATGGTCGGCTCGCAAAGGCCAATCTTAGTTACAACGAGCGATATCCCATTATTATTCCCGATAATTCTCGTTTTTGCTCTTTACTCTTAGAGTTTGTTCACTCTACCTTGTTGCATGCCGAAAAACAACTGATGATCCGCATGATACAACAGGAATACTGCATCCCTAGACTCAAACAAAAGGTGAAGAAGTGCATATTTCATTGTAAGACGTGCACTATCTATAAACAACAGGCTAAATCTCAAATAATGGCCGCACTCCCTCCGGAAAGGTCCACATACTCTCTCCCATTTCACACGACCGGTATCGACTTTGCTGGACCTTTTCTAGTTAAAACATCAATCTTACGGAAGGCATCTTACTCCAAGGCATACGTTTGTGTGTTCGTATGTTTCTCAACAAAAGCGGTCCATCTTGAAGTCTGCTCAGATCTGACGACCGCTGCGTTTAAAGCAGCATTTGCGCGGTTTGTTAGTCGTCGTGGACTCCCACACAAAATAATGTCAGACAATGGAAAAACCTTTATTGGAGCAAGTCGTGCCATTCAAAAGGAGCTTTCTTCTTTTCTCAAGGAAGCCGCAACTGACATAGCTCAAAAATATGCTACTCATGGACTGTCCTGGCAATTCATCCCACCATATGCTCCTCACATGGGCGGACTATGGGAAGCGGCAGTTAAAAGCTTTAAAACCCATTTCCTTAAAGTTGCAGGCGGTCAAAAATTCACATTTGAAGAATTTACTACCCTACTCACTCGAATCGAAGCGGTTCTCAACTCTAGACCGCTATCTCCGATGTCGCAAGATCCAAGTGATTTACTCGCTCTAACTCCTGGACATTTCCTCCGTGGTGCTCCACTACTCGCGTTACCCGAACCCAACTCCGAGAATCTTTCGCTCATCAACAAATGGCAAAAATTACAAGTTCTACACCATCAATTTAGTACGCGCTGGAAAAACGAATATCTCAAAGAACTTCATAAGCGTACTAAATGGAAAACGCAGCAGCCAAACATCAAAGAAGGTGATTTAGTCGTCGTTAAGGATGACCTTTTCCCCCCGAATGAGTGGCGACTCGGACGCGTTACTCGTCTCCATCCCGGCTCGGACGAAAAGGTTCGAGTGGTAGATGTCCGCACTCAAAGCGGAATATACACACGACCCATTGCAAAACTTTGCGCACTTCCCCCAGCCGAATAAGATCTCCACCCTCACTCTACAAATCTCTCCGTAGCATGTAAACTCTAGGATATCCATCAGACCCTACTGTTAGCACCCGTACTCACCTCATAAAATCTTTATCTTTATATTCTCATTACAGATGCTACGAGAGTTTCAGCACTTGTCGGCTCTGTTGCCAAAAACACTCGTTGCGCTATTGCAACGCCTTTATGGCTATGACCCCGGACGAACGCTATGAGTCGGTGCGGGCTCATAAATATTGTATAAATTGTTTGGCAACCTCCCACGTAACGGCAGCAACACCACGATGTCGGGAAGGTCACGAAAAAGAGGCAACGACGACAGGCATCGAAACCCGAAAAACAATCCACTCAGCGGCAAGTAGTCATCACCAAACCGAAGGAGAGACGGCAGAAACCCGAAAACAACCAGCGGCGCTTACGGAACCTCTTTTCCAAGGCGGTGAACACCTTGGCAGAGATGCAGGAGTTACTGCTACCGCCATCGGAGCAGGCCGGCCGCCATGTTGGAGACATGAGCTCCAATCTTATTGAATTTTAAAAAGAAAACCTAAACCAAATACATACATATACACATACAGAATGAATTTACAAAATGAATTATATATATATACATCTTAAAATACTTACCTTACTATCTTATTACACTTACCTTCGTTTTAAATACTCACCTGAATTTAAATACTTACCCCCGTTCATACTTACCTTTGTTGTCAAATACTCACTTTTGTCTAAAATACCTAAATTTACTTAAATACCTACCGTTAATTAAATACTGACTTACCTTTGTTATACTTACCAAACACCCTGTAAAGAAACCTTGCACTTACCGTTTGTTAAATTAAGTTGTTCTTACCGTTTGCCAATATTCTACATTTTGTACATATATGCATACATACCTACACATTCCAGTCTCCTTGCTGCGCAAGAGATCAATGTAAGATATTAATTTTAGTTCGATTACACCCGTCGCGCTAATACCACCGCTTGTACGATCAAAAATACGTTAAATATACAGTGAATAAAGTGTTTGTACCGATATAGTGAAAACAAGAGTGCGTTTTATTTAGTGGAAGTGACCCATAATCCCTCCAGATTTATACAGTGACCCGATCGTTACCCCAAAAAATATACACTTACAAACATCGGGCCAAAGTTATAATAACATTTCATGTTCATGAAAGGTTTTAAAATAAAACTTCGGTAACAGAGTATCGCCTTCACATGGGCTAAAGGAGTTTTCCTAATTTCTTACCAAATCGGATTTATGCGAGAAGTAGGAATACTATTGAATCAATTATACAGATTCCCTGCTGTGAAACAGCAAACTAGTCAGATAACATACCAGTATACAACTGGAATTTTCTGACTGTGAAGGACCAAACTTATATGAGTAAAAATTCATAGTTAAGCAGACCACACTAATGCATAGAGTCGAACCCCTTACTTCTCCCATGTGAGCCGAGTACTTACGCAATATGTTTTGAAGCATTTGAAATATTTCCACTGACCATCATTGATCTAATATTTTTTGTGTTTCACGCGCCTAACGATATACATTAATTGTAAAATAAAATGTTGATTCAAAATAGTATGCTGTAAACTAAATATGAATGTATTATTGTGGAACTACCATAACGTAGACCCTACCAACTATGGCTGAGCGTGGTGAAGCTCTGATTCCACAAGTTCACAAATTTTGACTAACCCCAACGCATATTTTTCGAATTTGTATGGAAAACATCGAGTGCCTAAAAGTATGCACTCAAACCTACACGGAAATACATTTTCAACATGGTTAAAAAGTGAACTTCTCCAAACAAAATTGCCCACTTTTTTATCCACATGTTTGGTACGAGCGACTCGCTGTTTATACGGATTTTTATCCACTGCTGGTTGGCAGGGTACTTGTATATAAGCGTGCATGCATACATACGTTTTTAACTTACGATTTGTTCATGATTACCTATTTACCTTTTATTCGAGCATGTCCTATGAAGAGACTACTTGGTCCCTTTCATGCCCAAAACAGTAGTGTCGGACAGATTCCCTTTGTTCCCCTACAGGTACGGTCTGACAGTTTACTTCTAACACCTAAAAGTAGGCTACAGAAATTAAAATCGACTTATCCCAACTTTTGTTTGGTCAATTTCTGTTTGGTCAATTTCTCTACTTCTTTAAATTTCATCTTACCGCCTGGGCGATTTTGACCATTCATTATTATTTGTTTCAGTATTGAACTTAAACTCAAAACGAATCTCATAAATAAGAACAACTAATATTTTTGTTGTGTTTTAGTTCAACCAATTTCAGCAACTGCCTCTTTTAAATATTATATCTCTTCATTGAAATAAGCCACAAAAATCTTATCTTAAACTGCTTACTGATTAAACTTATAAATATTATGTACGTAATTTTAAAAGCTTTCTGCATATAATGCGAACTCTACTCATACCGTGGAAACCTCGTAAATAAGTTGCCAGCTTCTAGAAACTACAATAATGTGTCTAATTTATGAGTCAGACATAGGTCAATTTATTGTAAGATAAACCATATATTTTATTGAACCTTATTTCAAAATTACACCAAATAATAAAACTAAATTGTACTAATAAAGTGAAATGATGTGAAAGCTTTGCGTTTCTTTATTGTAAATTAGTACGAGTCAGAGTACACATATGTATTTAATTTATTGTATACGAAAAAATATAATGCGGTTGATTATCCTAAAATAAGAGGCTAGTGTATATTTATGTATGTATATAAAAATATAATGTACTGGCAGGCACCGCAGACGTTGTTCTGGCCAAAAATTCACTTTTTCTCTCCTCCGTCCTTTTGCAGGCGCGGACATTGGTTTCGGTTTACTAATGGATATTTGTAGTTCAAAGAAAAACTGTCTTACTCGTTTAAAACTGCGGGTGTGTGGGTATATACATGACTGTGTATACACAATAATTTATGCATTAGGGACCTTTTCTTTTATTAATAAATTTTTAGGTTCTGACCTATATACATCTTTTATTTTTGAAGACGGTACACTGCCTAGTTTGCATGTTCACCGGGATATCAAAACACGCATTCTGAACTCGATATCAAGAATCCGAAAGCGGAAACATCATTTATTAAATTATCAAACATTTTTGTAAGAAAATGGTTTCTTACCTTTAAATTATAGACAAAGAAAATTGACCTTTAATGTAGTTTAAAAATAGATTTAATTTTGTTCTCTGAAGTTTTTTCCATGAGCAATATTTATCATTATATGGGAGAATTTCCATGACTATAGAAAAGGTGAAGCAGCGGGGACAATATTCACCACCTAGGATATCGCCATGTTAAATCCGACCGTTGATTGCATGCCAAAGAGATTAAGGACGAGGTAGTAGTTGTTCCGAAAGCATTATGAGCAAACAAAATATCTGTGAGCTTTTTAAGAAAAGATAGTTTTACAGTTTCTTTCTTTTATTACAGTTCCTATAAAACACGTTAGAAAATTAATAGCCATTTAACTATACCTCCTTAAGGACCAAAAATATAAAGTTACAATATTTAAAAACGATTATTCCCAAATCTTATGTATAAAAATGTAGATGTTCGCATTATAAACACTGCTATGAGTAGAATTAAGGATTTTAAATATAGGACGCAGTTATACACCTACAAATGTTTGAAGAATATTAAAATATTAAAAGTTTTACAAAATAAAACCAATTAGTTACAGACACTCCAAAACCAGACTAGATAATTGAATTTATGTTTGCTTTTTTTCAGTTTTTTGGTTCGATTCAGAAAACTGTTATATGGCTCCATACTTTAATTTCATGAAAAGCTGTATTTAAATCATTCAAGGCAATAAAAAGGTAAACATGGAAGGCCACACATAGTTTGGTTTTAATTATACCACCGCCTTACACACATTATGTCCTATGAACCAAATATACTTTTTAGGAAAGGGGAGAAAAAATAAAAATACACGTGTATCGGCGATTTTCATGTACACGTCAGCATTTTTTTTATGTATTTATAAAGTATAAAGCTCGTAGTGTCCGTCTGTCCGCCTGTGATTTTTACTTGGTGCGAATAAGCCACAAACGTAACAAAAGTTACGTTCTTCAAAGAGAAATAATTTAAAAATTTTTTTATATTACGAACCTTCCTCCTTCAGAGTTATTTCAAAGCAGGCCCGTGCGCAGGGGACCCCCAAACCAGAACCCCCCCGTGCGCACGGCCCTATTTCAAGGTAAAAATTACAACTAAAAACTTTAATTCAAACTGAAATTAACAACTGATAAGGTGTTATAACTACTATATATTCAATAGTTTAGATGTTTTATGTCTTCACGTTCAATATTGACGGATTAAAATTTGATTGTTTTATTATTGAATACAACGCACCCTGTGTCATTTGTGACTGCGCGCAGATTCGGAGTAAGTTGCGCTACTAGTAGATATATGTATACTATGACCAAAAGTACGACACTATTAAAAAAGTGTTGTGTGAAATTTCCATAAAAAAATTCGAACACGATTAAAATATTCTAAAAATGCTACTTATATAATACAAAGTACGAAAAAGAAAGTATAAAATTATGCAATATAAAGTAATTATAAGAAACCATACAGTCCCTAACAAGCATGGCTAAAAGTAGTAAAACTCTGATTCCAAACACCCACAAACTTTTACCAACAACAAGGTATATTTATGGAATTTGCATGGAAAACAATAAGTGCTTAAAAGTATGCAGACTCTCAGACCTCACACTTACCCCGAGACGCACCAAATTACCCACTTTTTTATCCTTTTTTTGGTACGCGCGACCACTATTTATCCAGATTTGTATCCGTTGCTTGTTAGCAGGGTAATATAAAGAATATGCCCTACCTCTCAACACTTATCCTTATTCAAATAAAAAATGTGGTCGCTCCACTTTACATGGCTATGTCCTAGGTGAGGACCACCTACTCCCTCTCGGAGGAGTCCATTTCTTTGGTTCTAATGCATACTGCAGGCTTGACTAAGAATTTTTAAGTGTTAGTGCACTCGGCTGTCGTCCTGTCACACCTATGTATTTGCATTCGACTATCGTCGTGTCGGTACCGGCGTTGATTGGCTAAACTCTAAAATTTTGGATTTCCTTATCCACTCGGGCAATAACTTTCACTTGCGCTGTAGGCGCAATTGGCTATAGCAGCACAATGTTACTACCCTGCTCGTCAATCATGACCCCACTTGCGACTAACCCAAGGCCTAACACGAAACAAAATTTATACACACACGTAAGGGTAGGTTTATTTCTTTCCGCAGCTTTTTAAATGACCAAAAAGAAAAATTATTATTTTGATAAAATCTACATACTACCTTTCGCCTGTTATGCGGTTGTACTTCCTATTTCCTCAAAGCTCTTTACCCACCCACCCACCATGACTCTTCAGATGTTAGTGAAGAGTCCCGATACAAAAATAACAACAGCTAAATTTCAGACCACTAACTTACAAATATTACCAAACCATTTTATTTATAAAAGAAAATCTTAATCACCATATTAGCATTGTATTCATAAGAATATTAACCAAAAGCAACTACTTCGACATAATACAACACAGATAAATTATAGTTTGAATCAACACCCACCAAACCATAGGACGGTTCTCGTGGCACTTGACCTATCAAATGCATTTGATACGGTCAACCACCTTCCTTCGAGACCTGGAAGTGACACCGCTCCCTGCCGGCCTTAAAAGGTGGACCGCTAATTACCTCAATGGTCGATAGGCATCAGTCATATTCAGGAACAAGAAATCTAGGCCACGAAGAATAAAACAAGGGGTGCCGCAAGGTGGTGTTCTCTCTCCCCTTTTGTTTAATTTCTATATTTCGAGATTTCCCTCCCCCCCCAGAGGGAGTCTCCATTGTTTCCTACGCTGACGACTGCACGATAATGGTCTCGGGCAAGGGTCCCTCCATTGACGAACTCTGTACTAGAATCAAAAGTTACCTATCTCTGCCTAAATCGACGGCGACCCTGTTTACGACATGGAATGCGCAGATGGGGCAAGAGTTAAATGTCCACGTAGACGGAGTACCTCTACCTACTGTCAACCACCCGAAAATCTTGGGTGTGACGTTGGACAACGGCCTCACCTTCGCTGGTCATGCCACCGCAATAGCTTCAAAGGTACAGAGCCGCAATAAGATCCTCAAGTCACTGGCCGTCAGTACTTTGGGAAAAGACAAAGAAACATTGCTTGTTACATATAAGGCTATGGGCCGAACGGTTATTGACTACGCTGCTCCCATATGGTCGCCCAACCTTGCTGACACCAATTGGAGGAAATTGCAAGTCTGCCAAAACACCGCCATCGTAACTGCTACGGGATCTGCTTATGTCATCTAAGTCTCACCTCCATCAAGAGGCAAAATTGCTCAATGTTCAAGAGCACGCGGAACTCCTGAGTAGACAGTTCCTTCTGGACTGTCATAAACCCAGTCATCCAAATCGACATCTGTTGGATGTAGTCCCGCCCCCAGAGACATAAGGAGAGATCTTCGTAAGCACTACGATGAAATCCGGCACCACATCTCTTTGCCGTTTGATCTGCGGAACCATAGGCTGGCTGTGAATGACCTCCACACCGAGTCGGTAGATTTTGGCCTGTGAATCCCGTTATCAGCACTCAGCCACCTGAATTGGCTGAAGAGGAGCGTGTACTTCCGAGGGAGACTAGAGTCATGCTAGCACAACTTTGTCCTAGATATTTTAATAGGTTAAACTCTTACTTATCTAGACTGAACCCCAACATAACAAACACATGCCCTGCATGTGGTATGTCCCCTCATGATAGCAAACATCTCTTTTCCTGTTCAGTCGAACCTACTCTTCTAACACCTACATCACTCTGGTCCAACCCTGTGGAAACTGCGCGTTTCCTCGGACTTCCGTTAGAAGAGCCTGATGACAATTTAGAGTGATCGAGCCCATTGGGCAGGGCGAAGCACTGTTAACAACAATAACAACAACAACAACAACAAATTCGACATAATAAAGACCTTAGCAAAGAACATATAACTATAAGGCCCGGTTTTTCAGTACAAGTTTAACTCAATTTGTCAGTTAAACTAAGCTTAAACTTGTTACGCAGTTTTTCAGTCAACTTTAAACGAAGTTTAAACGTAGTTTAAGCGGCCAATTTGGCAGGGTTAAACTCTAGTTAACCTGTCAGCTGTTTGCATATTTGATGGTTTTGGTTGTGAAACAATAAACTGAACGCAATTAAAAAAGGACGATATTTTTATATTTAATTAAATACTGGATATATCATCTGACGAAAGTGATTATAGTGATGCAGAAATTGGCGAAATGCTAACTATTACAATACTGAGGAGAAGCAATGGCGTTGAATATGTATACAAATATTATCTTTTGCCGTATCTAGATAAAGAAAAAACCAATGTTGCCGTATAAAAAGCAAATATTAAAAGCGGCCTTAAACTCACACTGAAAAACCGCTCTGCAGTTTAACTGGAGTTTAAATTTATGCCGAGTTTAAGCAAACTTAGTTTAAACTAAGCTTAACCAAGGACTGAAAAACCGGGCCTAAGAAGGTCCAACAGCGAATGGAAGTGGACGCTGTCAAATCGATGGTAGGTAATTCACCACTGTATCTGCGTGTAAATTGCTTGAATGCACTTGGTTTTAATTGTGCATTTACACAAAAACTATAGTTGGAGTTACAAAAACGTTTATTTGTGAATATTGAATAAAAATAAAAGTGCTAATAGGCTTGGTTGGTTGGTTGCTGTGCTGCTCGGGAGACGAGATACTCCCGAGCTCAAGTAGCGCTCTGGGGGCCATTTTGATGCACTTCTTCCTGGAACCATGTACATATTTGGATGCTTATGTAAGTTTTGTTGGGTTTAGCGTTAATTGTAGCCACGAACAAACCATCGAGTTCTTCCTATATAGTCGCTAATATCCCTTATACAGCAATTCGCGATGCCGTTAAGATCTGGAATTATATAACTGCCCAGAGTTGCAAGCCGAATGTGCATTAGAGCTGGACACTCACATAGGAAGTGCTCAACTGTTTCTCTGCACCCCTCTTCGTTGCAGCTCCTGCATCTGTTGTTGAACGGGATGCCCTTTCTTTCGGCATGTTGGCCCAGAGGCCAGTGCCCCGTTAGTGTGGATGTGATTCTGAATATTTCCTTTCTTGACCTCTTGAGCAGGTCCTCTGTTCTCTGTTTGTTGTAGGTGGGCCACGCTTGTTTAGAGATTTTGCAGGCATCGGTGGAGAGCCAATTACGGAGCATCGGAGACCTCTGCCTCAGCCCCCAGTTTAGCCAGTTCGTCTGCCTTCTCATTACCCGTGATGTTCCGGGAACCCAAACGAGTGTAATGCATGAGAAGTCTGCAACCGCCTCTAGCATCTTCCTACAGCTGCTGACCGTCTCTCGTGATGCGCCCTAATCGCTGCTTGATTGTCAGTGTAGATATGTATGTTACGTCCTCGCTAATAGGCTTAAAAGTCGCGATTTGATCGCAAATTTCCCCAGTGGTGAATTAGCTACGCGAATTGATGGTTTGCTGTTTCCCACTATTCGACGCGTTGAACCTTCTTTGGTTTTTACGTTTTTTGCTTAGGTATATTTGTGCCTATGAGGAACAATATAGAAATGGAACAAATGTTTTAAATTTGAATTTACAAAAAAATTGTCAAAGAAATGTGATATGGTTATGGTGATATTCAAAAAAAAGACTATTTGTATTAATATTAGAAAAGGAAACCAAATCACAATTTGACGGTATTAGATATTATTAAACCAGAATATAAACTTTTTGCTTTTAATTGCAAATAAGTTTAATTTTTATTATTACTGACAATTACTCTACATTTTTTCAGTCAATTTCCAGTGCTTCATAGTAATGAGTATCTGTCTCGCTCTCTCTTTACATTGTACTAAACTAGTCTACTGGACGTGCGCACTAGCTTTATATGTACATATGCAGGGTGCCTGATGAATTTTGCTACATTAAGAAACTCAAATAATTTTTTTTTCAGTGTATGGAATTCATTTTTCTTTTATTCATGTTAAAGCTCATTAAATTTTATTAAATATAGCTTAATTAGTTTTAAAAATAATGGAATTTAAATGCCCCCCTTGCTCGTCGATGCATGTGCGGCATCTTACCAAAAAGTTGTTCATTACTGCTTGGAGAGTTGAGACAGGAATAGCCGCAATTGTTTCTCGAATGGATTGCCTTAGTTCATTCAAATTTGTTGGTTTTGCTTTGAAGACTTCCTGTTTGCGATAACCCCACAAGAAAAAGTCAGGTGCAGTAAGGTCAGGCGACCTGGGTGGCCAACGGAATGTGGAGTTTCTGGATATCAGCTTATTGGGAAATTTTCGTCGCAATTCTGTTATAACAGGTTGGGCTATATGAGGAGCTGCACCATCTTGCTGAAACCACACAGAGTTGAAAGAAATTCTCATTCGGCGTAATTCTGGATAGAAAAACTCTCTCAACATGCTCAAGTAACGGTCTCCAGTAACCGTAACGGTGTGACCGTTTTCTTCGAAGAAGTAGGGCCCGACAATGCAGCGTGATGAAATTGCACACCACACTGTGACACGAAGTGGATGCAATTCCGTCTCATGGAGTATCTGTGGGTTGGAAGCACTCCATATTCGACAATTTTGTTTGTTTATGTTGCCGTTTAAATCGAAATGGGCCTCGTCAGACATGAAAAGACAGTTCAACATGTTTCTATCCTCTTCCACCATTTGAAGCATCTTCTGGCTAAATTCCAAGCGAATCGGCAAGTCTGCAGCGTTCAGTTTGTTGGCCATTTGAATTTTATATGGGAATAAGTCCAAATCTTTGTGCATAATTGACTGTAATGACTGTCTGCTTACACCCATTTGAGCAGATAAGCTTCTTGTCGAAACACGTGGATTGTTTTGTATGGCAGCAGCTACAGCAGCGATTGTTTCCTCCGTTCGAACTGAAGGGTTTCGATGGTAAGGTCTTCTGTTGACTGTCCCATGCTCGGCAAAATTGTTTACAAGTCTTATTATGGTCCATCTGCTCGGAGGATTGCCGCCAAACGTGCGCCTATACTCTCTTTGAACCGAAACTACGGACTCCAGTGCGTGATAGCGGCGGACAATCCAAATTCTTGTTTCAGTGTCCCAGTTATCCATTTTTGTTAAATGTAAAATTCAATCTGCAAAATAAAAAAAAAATTAACCAGATTCATTAAATAGAAAAAAAGTTTTTTAATTTTTTTTTGGTAGCGGCTTTCATTAGCCACCCTGTATGTATATATGTATATCTTATAACTTTAAACGAGTTATTCTTGTATATTTGTATATCCACTACTATCTCAGGAACGACTTAACCGATTTGGATGAAATTTGGTATATGGATTTGTTTTAAGATTTTCTACTTTGGTGTTGCCACTTGGGGTGGTTCACAGGGTTGCCATCTATATCAATTTTTTTTAAATATTGAGCAATATATGGGAATATGGGTATTTTAGGCCGTATACCTACCAAAGTATTTTCGAGTAGGGTTGCCACCTGACCACATTTTATTTATTCCTTCAGATATCGACCACTATCTCGGGAACGGCTAAACCGATTTCGATGAAATTTGGCAGATGGATAGTTTGCGTCCTTCTAAGATTTTCTACTTGGATGTTGTCACTAAAGGAAGCTTAGAGGGTTGCCACCTTTCCGATTTTTTTTTAAATATTAAGCAATATATGGCAATAAGGATATCAAACGGAAGGTATTTGAGGCCGTATACCAACCAGAATATTTTTAAGTAGGATTGCCACCTAGGGTTGCCTTAAGTGACTTTTTGTGGTAAGTGTTCGATATATTGGAAATCTAGTTTGGAACTTATGCTCTTGGTAAGTAAGATTATGCGACAAATTCGAAAAATACCAAGCAAGGCTCGGTCACCCAGGTACTATACGAGGTGTGTTCAAAAAGTATTGCGAATTTTGTGTTTTTTCAAAAATTATTTATTTATTCATGAATATCTATTTTGTCCCCTTCAAAGTAATCCCCATGAGATATTATACACTTGTGCCAACGGTTTTTCCAATCTTCGAAGCACTTCAAAAAATCATTTTTTTGTATCTTGTTCAGCTTCTCCTTCGATGCCGTCTTTATCTCGTCAAGAGAAGCGTAACGTCGTCCTTTCATGGGCCTCTTCAGTTTAGGGAACAAGAAAAAGTCACAGGGGGCCAGATCTGCAAATTGCGCATAACTTGCAGGTAATATTCCTTATTGACCGTTCTTCCCTGTGGCAAGAACTCATGATGCACCACGACCCTGCAATCGAAGAAAACTGTCAGCAAAACTTTCACATTCGACCGAACTTGGCGCGCTTTTTTCGGTCTTGGTTCGTGCGGCAGCTTCCATTGAGATAATTGAGCTTTGGTTTCCACGTCATAACCATAAACCCACGATTCGTCACCAGTTATGACCCTCTGGAGCAAATTTGGGTCGTCGCGGACAGAGTTTAACATCTCATTAGCAATGTTCATGCGATGCTGTTTTTGGTCACAATTGAGCAATTTTGGTAAAAAAATAGGTAAAAATCGAAGACGATCCAAAACACGTGCAAGCAAAGCAGCTGCCAACAATTAACTGAACATTCAAAATGGCCGAGATTGTCGGCATAAGTGAGAGACATGAGTACCAACATAACGCGAAATTCGAATATACGTAACCAGCGAAAATTCAAAATTCGCGATACTTTTTGAACACACAATATAAATACGGATAATAAAGAAAATAAGAGAAAGGCTTGCTTACATTATTGTTGCAGGATCTCGTTGAAGGCCTCCGACGATGGTTCCGCTGTGCTGTAATTAAATCTGTAATTCATAGACGGAATTAAAAACTCCTATTCCAATTTGGGAAAATTTATATTGGAATCATTTTCATAATTTCCAATATCACTTCTCTTTGTTTTCTCAATATTTGAACTTTACAAATATTAATATTTATTTATTACAGTTGTTGATAATTATACGAAATTGAATGACTTTCCTTTTAAATAAATGTTGCTAGATTAGTATAATTTACTGATTTGGTTTAACTTGACTTTATTTTTTCCGAATGCACTTGATAAAAAAAGAAATGTACAAAGTTTTTATTGTAGTACGGCGAATGACAGTACATAAGGAATTAATTAAACTGCGTTGCCACATAGTGTGGTTTTTATAATAGTTCTTACAGTAGTTATTCCATTCCGAAACATCCCGGCAGCCACTGAAACAGCGTTTCAGAATAAAGGTAAAACTGATAGTTTGGTGATAGGACGTGTTATTTCACCACGGGAGGTGCGAAGTCGAACTGCTCGCACAAGACCATCAGGTCCCGGGAATGTTTCAACTACCTTTCCCATGGGCCATACCGCTGGCGGTGTATTAGGCTCATGTATTAGAGCGATGTCACCGAGGCTAATGTTCGGAGAACGACGATTCCACTTGGATCGATTTTGTAATGAGGTCACGTATTCCCTGTGCCAACGATGCCAGAAGCCTTGATACATGTTCTGCACATGTTGCCAGTAGTCAAGCTTATTTTCATTTATGTCTTGCAGACTGCCTTCAGGCACCATTGTCAGTGGCTTTCCTATGAGAAAATGAGAAGGTGATAAATATTCTATATCTGTATCAGGGGATGCGCCAAGCGGCCTTGAGTTAATAACAGCTTCAATCTGCGTCAGCAGCGTAATGAATGTGCTGCCAAGAACACGGCGTAAATGAAGTTTGATAGAACGAACCGTGGATTCCCAAATACCGCCCCAGTGAGGTGCGTGAGGAGGGATATAATTCCATCTGATTCCTTCTCCTGCCAAAGCCTCAGCAACTAGTTCGTTGTGCCCCTGCGACATTAAGGCCTTATGCATTTCGTTTAGGGCCCGGGACGCACCTAGGAAAGTTTGCCCGTTCTCACTGAAAATTTGCGTTCATTTACCCCTCCGTGATATAAAGCGACGAAGGGCTGATAAGAACCCATCTGTTGAAAGATCTGTAACCAGCTCTATGTGGATGGCTGAGGTGGCAAGGCACACGAAGATGCAGATGTACCCCTTTGGTTGACAAGCGTTTCTGCCTCGGAAAAGCTTCATGGTTATCGGCCCCGCATAATCGCAGCCCGTGTGCTGGAATGGAAAGGCGCGCTGTACCCGAATACCTGGACGGTCTGCCATCAACTGCTGAGTATTTGTCTTCCGTTGGCGAAAGCATTTCAGACATTTGTGCGTTATGGTTTTTATTAAGTTTCTTGCTCCTAATATCCAATATTGCTGGCGTACTATGACGAAGAGTGCTGAAACTCCTGGGTGTAGATGCCGAAGATGCTCATAAGTGAGTAGAAGTTCAGTTACCTTGTGCTGTTTTGGTAGAATGATCGGGTATTTCGCGTGCAAGTCCAGATCAGCGTTGGAGATTCGTCCTCCTACACGAAGAAGGCTACTTTCATCTAAGTACGGTGTTAACTTAAGTATTCTTGAGCGACGACTTAAGTCCTCCCTATGTCGGAGTGAATAAATTTCGTCCTTGAAAAAACTGCATTGAGTATAGCGTAAGATTTCGATTCGCGCATTATTAAGTTAATTGAATGTCAACTTGATGAAAGTAGCGCAAATAGTGCGCTTTTGTGATCGGTTAATAAAACGACGGACATACGCAAGTGTTCGTAATAGCTTCTGCCACGAAGATATTCGTTCTACTAGTGTGCTCAGTATGTTGTCGTCAGCTTCGTTCGTGGATAACATGGTTATGGCGGTGGATTTAACTTCGCTTGTTACTTCTGAAGCTGTATTGGGAATGGAATGCATACTCCTACTTAAAATATTATGAAGTTCCTCCTCCGTCCACCAGAACTTAAAATTGATTAGAGCCTCAGCTCACATTCCTCGGGAGGCACAATCAGCTGGATTCGTGGAAGTGTGTCAAGAATTTCGCTGGTTCTGTTAGCAACAAAAGTCTTTAATTTTACTGGGGGAATGGAAAGCCACAATAAAACAATCGTCGAATCACACCATGCAAATGCCTTAATAGTTGGGTGGGCCATGGGGCCTAGAATAAGCTTAACCAAACGTAACAGGGCTCTGCACAGCTCGAGTCTGGGCAAACAAACAGTCTTCAACGGAGCTACACGGGTTTTCGCAGCTATCAGAGCCACCTTGGTTTGGCCTGTTTCGGTTATGAAGCGACAATAGACTGCGGCTGCATATGCTTTGAGCGATGCATCTGAGAACGCATGGACTTCCAAGATATGGTAGCTGTTAGGAACGAAACGGTTAATAGTTAAACTGCATACGTGTTTTATGTCTTGTTGATATGCTGCCCAAAGGTTAGCCAAATTGGCAGGCAGTGGATCATCCCATCCGAGATTTTGGAGCCAAAGAGCTTGAAACATAACCTTGAAACGTATAACAATTGGGGCCAATAGACCTAAAGGGTCAAACAATCGTGAAGCGGCTGATAGAATATCCCTTTTGCTAGGCACCGGGGAAATATCGCATGCTGTATGGCATGATCCGTAGTTAGTTGAGATGAATTAGATACCCACTTACTCAATTCCAGACCGGCACTCCGTAGAAGTTGAAGCAGCTCATCGCGAATTTCCAATAGCTCGGTCTCCGAAGCTGCGCCTGTAAGCACATCGTCCACGTAAAAGTCCTCCTGTAGAATGCGAATCGCACGAGGAAACTGCTCCTGATAGTCATATACTAATTGCTGCAAAACTCTTACAGCTAAAAATGGTGCGCATGCTGTATCGCATGTAACGGTATTCAACCTATAATGTCTAAGAGGCTCTTCTGGATTTTCCCTCCATACTATCCGCTGATAGTCGCGATGAGAATCAGATACCCATATTTGGCGAAACATTTTAACTACGTCCGCCGTAAATACGAACTGATGAAAACGAAATCTTAAGCAAACGGCAAACAGGTAACGTTGTATATTTGGGCCGGCATGTAAAACGCTATTAAGAGACACACCCCTATCATCAGCGCATGACCCATCAAAAACGACCCTTAACTTCTTTTCTAGAATTGGATGGTGTGGCAGATAAAAGACCTGACCGTTGTTGGTCGTACGATTACATTCATCTATTACGGACATGTGCCCCAACGATTCGTAGTATCTCATAAATTGTATGTATAGGGTGTTTTTTTTACAGGTTTGTTTTTTGAATAGAGATAAAACTGGAATTTTGTGGTCAAATCTGGCAACTCTAATGTCATTTATGTTCAGTTTGGTTTGCCATTTCATCATGAACAGGTTGACAAAAGAACAACGCTTGCAAATCGTGCAAATTTATTTCGAAAATAATGGTTCAGTTCGCGAAGTTTACCGTGAGCTCCGTCCATTTTATGGTCGACATAATCGTCCATCAGAGCAATTAATTCGGTTAACCATGGATCGTTTTCGCACTACGTTTACTCTATGTGATAATACGCATCCGCAGAGACGTCGAACAGTGCGCACCGAAGAAACAATTGCCGCTGTAGAGCAAAGTGTTGAAGAGGACCCGAATGAACAGATTCGCCACCGTGCACAGCAATTGGAGCTTTGTCCATCAACTTTATGGAAGATTTTGCGCAAAGATCTTGGCTTGCGACCTTACAAGATCCAGCTTGTGCAAGAATTAAAGCCGCGAGACCATGCAATGCGTCGTGATTTTGGTGTATGGGCCGAAAATGAGATTGATTTCGATGCTGATTTTCATCGCAAAATTTTGTTCAGTGATGAGGCTCATTTTTGGTTGAATGGCTACGTCAACAAGCAAAATTGCCGCATTTGGAGTGAAGAGAATCCACATGAGACCCTTGAAACGCCATTACATCCACAAAAACTGACTGTTTGGTGTGCTCTATGGGCTGGTGGAGTCATTGGGCCATACTTCTTCCGCAATAATGCTGGAGAGGCAGCTACCGTTAATGGAGACCGGTATAGAGCCATGATAACCGACTATTTTGTTCCCGAATTGGATGGCATGAATGTGGATGAGTTGTGGTTCCAACAAGACGGCGCTACATGCCACACAGCGCACGTCACAATCGATTTATTGAAGGAAACATTCGATGAGCGCATAATTTCGCGGAATGGACCTGTCAATTGGCCACCAAGGTCGTGTGATTTGACACCATTGGATTATTTTCTTTGGGGATATGTGAAGTCGCTCGTCTACACCAACAAACCAGAAACGTTAGGGGAATTGGAAGCCAACATTCGTGGCGTTATTGCCGACATACGGCCCCATATGCTCGAAAAAGTGGTTGAAAATTGGACCTGTAGAATTGGCTTTATTCGAGCCAGCCGCGGCGGCCACATGCCCGAAATCATATTTAAACATTAATGGCATAAAATTATCCTTCCAATAAAGCCAAATTGATGGACCTTAAAACGATTTTCTTGTGTTTTATTTCAATTCGAAGTTCTATACCCCTAAAAAAACACCCTGTATTTATCTCGCAGTGACGCATTCATTAACAGGCGTCTCTCCACTGCATAAAACCTGGAAACTGTTCCTTTCAAGGTGTTTTCGAAACACGGGGTCTGACCCTTGCAGGGTAGATCGACTATGTACTTGCCATCCTTATGGCGCGATACTGTATTTTGAAAATGTTGCTCTACGAAAACGTCATCCGAATTTATTGAAGCGGGCTGCCTGGACTCCTCTATCTCCCGAAATTTACGGAGCGTATTATCTACATCCGATGCCGTAATATGCGAAGTCGTTGAAGAAATTTGGTGCAAGGAATCAATAGAAGTAATAACCCAACCAAAGATCGTCGATACAGCGAAGTGATTGCCCACATCATCTGCCAGTTTGCTGTATGTGAAAATATCCCACACATGCTGAGCCCCAACAAGAATATCAACTTTTGATGAAATGTGAAAGGTGGGATCAGCCAGTTCAATTTTCTGCAATTGCGGCATTGCTTTTGTGTCAATGGTTTTCGATGGTATCTTTGTAGTGATGTTACTCAATACGTGAGCGGTTACAGCCAAATGACTTTCAGACACACGGGACTTGATGAATAGAGAAATACATCCACTTGTTGTCTCAGTTTTAGAGGAGGCGATTCCTGTAAAAACAATCCGAGAGGGGGCACGCGGCATGCCCAGTTTTTGGGCACACCCTTTCCGAGATGTACGACAGCTCGGAAGCAGAATCGATTAGAATTTGGCATTGAATGAAGTGACCATGGACAGTTTGAACATTGACTAATGCGGTGGGCAATAGAGCTTTACGGTGTGTTTCGGGAAGGGATACTGCATTAGCGGAAGGACTGATAAACAAGTAGCATGGCTGCGAGACATAAGCTGTGGTAGACCAAGGCTTTGATGCTGTAGTGGTTACCACGGGACTAACTGAGCCAGTTTGTGATGATATAGGTACTGAGTTACCTCAGTGTTTGCCTCAGAATTGTCAGAGTGTAGCGTAGTGTGGTGCCGTCGGTTACAACGCCTACAACGAAACTTTGAGGAACATGTGCTTCATGCATGCGCTCCCTTCAGACAATTGAAGCATAGCGATTTATCTTTTGCGAGCTGTCGGCGTTCTTGAATTAGTAGGCTTGCAAAAGTTGGGCATTTTGAAAGGGTATGGTTAGAATTTGTGCTACAATCATCGATTGAAACAAGTGCTCGTGTGGTCGTATTGCGTGACTTGGATGGTGGAGTTCCCTTTCCAACAGAGGGTAGCTTTGGGTGTGCTAACTCAAGCTCCTCGCAGCGAGAGTCCAGGAATTTAAAAAAATCACTTATAGTAGGAACACTCACCTCTTTACTTTCCTCGATCCACTTGCGTCTTGACCCAGCATCTAATTTAGCCTCCAACCAATAGATAAGCCAGCAGTCGCGATCTTCCCTTCCAATGGCATCTAAACCGCGTATAACCTCATTCGCACCATCTGAAATTTTGCGTAAAGTTTTGACATCCTCGCAAACGGTTGAGGGCAATGAAACAAAAGCTCCAATAAAAGATGCTACAATATGCCGTGGTCGATCGAAACGTTCCTTTAACCGCGCCCATGACTTATCCGTAACCGGAATATGCGTTAATATCTGCGCCGCTTCGTCCTTTAAAAATGATTTCAAGTAGTGAAAGTTCTGCGTGTTTGTGAGGTTAGGCTTCTCATGCACCGCGCTAACAAATAGGTCTTTGAAAGATGGCCATGCTTTATATTGGCCAGTAAACGGAGGTATTATTATTTTCGGCAAATCGTTTTCCTTAGATGCGGGTGACTGAGAGGGCTTAGCTGCAAATTGTTGTAAAAACAAAGTTTGTTGTTCAACCAGCTTCGCAAGCGAGATCGAGTGCTCCTTTTCTTCAGGTGGCTGCAAAGTGTTACGTAATGTGCGAAGCCGGCCACGTGCCGACATAACCTTATCTTCGTATGTGATAAAGTCCGCGTTCGAATCTACATAGTCATCATCCTTACTATACCTATATATCGCAGTAGTAATGATGGTGAATTCATCCCATAGCTCTTGTAAACGTTCCAAGCGCGAAGATACATCTTCTACCGTGCAATCAGGTGGTGGCCTTTCTGCATATGCTAAAGTGCGTGAAATTGAGCCTTTCAAGCGGCCGCGAAGTTGAACCAAATCTGCCCAATCTCTTTGCATTCTGAGTTAAACACAAGGACCAGTTTTTTGTTGATAATTATACTAACCTGAATGACTTTCCTTTTAAATAAATGTTGCTAGATTAGTATAATTTACTGATTTGGTTTAACTTGACTTTATTTTTTCCGAATGCACTTGATAAAAAAAGAAATGTACAAAGTTTTTATTGTAGTACGACGAATGACAGTAGATAAGGAATTAGCAAAACTGCGTTGCCACATAGTGTGGTTTTCATAATAGTTCTTACAGTAGTTAGGGTTGCCATGGCATGTAAAATACAATACGATTATTTAAGGCATCGCGTATTCCATTCCGAAACAACAGTTTTTGGACTTAGATTACATCTTTGAGATCGAAAATTACTACATTTATAGTACATCTGAATATTATCTAATAGGTAGAGCCTTACAATAAGTAAATACAAATTTTTTAAATTTTAAAATATTATTAGTCTTTGATATCACTTGGTAGATCATTATATTCTCTTATTCCCTCATAAAATAAGCTTTTTTCTCAAACTCAGATCTTACAAAAGGCAAATGAAAGTCGTTCATATTTCGAGTTTGATAACTATGAATGTCATTATTACACCTTATACGATCTTTTTTTATAATTTGGCAGGTTACCTAATTGCATGTTGTTTCAATGTATGGTATTTAACAATTTGCCACACTAAGCCAGTTCAAGCTGTCAAGCAGTTCTTGGATTAGCGTATCGAAGCGTTTTTTGAGTATGAATCGCATTACTTTAGAATCGTGGGACAATATATAAAGTGAGGTTCTACGTATTTTAAGTGCTTGTCAAACTTTAATTTGTCGTCCATTATTACCCCCAAATATTTTATTTCCGTCACTCTTTGTATCGGGGTATTTGCGATATTTAGGGCAACATTACGCACTTCGGTAGATTGTTTCCCCCGTACCATCCATTTTCTTATTATCTTGACATAGCCACTTATATATAGAATTTAAATCTTCTTGTACTTTGTATAATGCCTCAGATATAGACGGACTGCTTATAGTTAGCAGAGCATCATCCGCAAATAGTCTTATCTTGCAATGTTTAAGACAATCTTTAATATCGTTTATATACATAAATAATAAACATAATTGCTGCAAATACTTAGGCTTGTGGTAAGCCTAACTCAATGTCTATTTCCGTCGATACTGCAATTCTTATGACTGTCCTCTGTTTTCTTCCAGTGCGGTAGCTTCTGAACCAATTAAGAGCCACATTTCGTACGCCGATGCTGTGCAGTTTCCTTAGCATGATGTCTCTATCAATCCCTGCTCTTTTAAAGTCAGGAAACACTGACACTGGTGTTTGATTACTGGACATGCTTTCTTTCCACTCTAATCACCAAGTTGAGTACAGTTTCACAGGAGTGTTTTGATCTCAATCCCGACTGTTTACTTATAATAATTTCATATTTATTCAGATAGTCCAGGAGTTGTTCGTTTACAATGGTCACTATAAGTTTCTAATCGCTAGGCAACATGTTGATAGGTCGTATCTCTTTAGTCTTCACTGTACCTTTAACTTTTTCAACAGGCACACTTGGTGAGGTCTTCCAGCAATCTGTGAAAACACCACTGTTAAAGCTTTCATTGGCTATGCATGCCAAGTACTCCAACCTGTCTTAAAATATACCCTCAGTCAACAGTTTTTCCCACCATACTTATTTTTTAAGCTCGCCGCTGGTCGCATGAACTGTTCAACACTTATGTGCTTAAACTCAAATGAAGGTCCATTCATATCGTCTTGCGTTTGAACTGGTAAAATGTTCTCGATGCTCATACTAATCGATTTGATACATTTAACAAAATAATGACTTAATTGAAAAAAAAACGTTATTTATAAAAATCCTTTTTATTTGAGAGGTTTCACTACCCATATTTACTGCTTCTTCAAAACATTTCCACATAATTCTTTCATTGTTACAGTTGCTTGTAATTCTATATTCCATATATTTTTCTTTTTTATCTTTACCATTTTCTTGCAGTGCCGTTTAATATTATTGAAATTTTCCCATACATTTGTTCTGTTCGCTATTTTATAATGCTCAAATTTCAATTTATTTAGTTCAGTTAGCTCACGATCATACCACTTATTAATTAATTTGACTTGAATTCGTTTTTCATAGGTTAACATTTCCATAATTTCACATTTATGTTAAAGTTACCAATAACTATATTATTTTCATTTTCACAGAAGTACGAGGTGTGTTCAAAACGTATCGCGAATTTTTAATTTGCGCTGGTTACGTATATTCGAATTTCGAATTTTTTGTGGCGTTATGTTGGTACTCATGTCTCTCACTTATGCCGACAAGCTCGGCCATTTTGAATGTTCAGTTAATTGTTGACAGCTGCTTTGCTTGCACGTGTTTTGGATCGTCTTCGATTTTTACCTATTCAAAAAAATGGATCAAAGAACCTGTATCAAATTTTGTGTGAAAAACGAAATTAAGTGCGCGGATGCATTCCGAATGTTGACTGTGGCATACGGAGAAGCTACCTTGGACCGAAGCAACGTTTATCGGTGGTACAATATGTTCTCAGAAGGCCGAGAAGATGTGCAAAGAAGAACAAAAATTGGCTTTTGCACCACGATAACGCCCCTGCTCACGCATCGTTGCTTGTGCGCGACTTTTTGGCCAAAAACAACACACTAATGATGCCGCAGCCACCGTATTCCCCAGATCTGGCTCCCTGTGGCTTTTTCTTGTTCCCTAAACTGAAGAGGCCCATGAAAGGACGACGTTACGCTTCTCTTGACGAGATAAAGACGGCATCGAAGGAGGAGCTGAACAAGATACAAAAAAATGATTTTTTGAAGTGCTTCGAAGATTGGAAAAACCGTTGGCACAAGTGTATAATATCTTATGGGGATTACTTTGAAGGGGGCAAAATAGATATTCATGAATAAATAAATAATTTTTGAAAAAACACAAAATTCGCGATACTTTTTGAACACACCTCGTACTCTGTGAATTTTTCAAAAGAACTTAAAATTGGAGCAATTATTAATTCAGTGATGGATTTTTGAGCTGCTGGTATATCTTTTCTCAAACTATTCGGTTTGCAGTGAAGCTGTTAAGCATGACTTATTACATTTTTCTCAATTAACTTTTTGTTTTCAATAATGTTTAGTTTACTCTGACACAAATGAACCCATCGGCTCCCCCACTACTAGCCCTACCAAAAATTCATAAGCAGGACACGCCAATGCGACCAATAATAAATTTCAAATCAGCGCCGGGTTATAAACTTTCAAAACATATAAAGACGATACTGAATGACACGCTTGAACTCGACCATGAACATACAATAAAGAATACAAACGAACTAATAGAAAGACTTGAAACCGTCAAACTCACAGAGAACAGCACAATCGTCTCATTTGACATAAAAGACTTATATCCCTCCATACCGCTTCCAGAGACATTAGACATAGTAAACAAAACACTACGAGACAAAACCAAAGATATGATCAGAACATCACAAATCACAAACACACTAAGAACAACTTTACAGCAAAACTACTTCAAGTTCAACAATAAAATATATAGGCAAACAAACGGACTAGGAATGGGAAACCCAACGTCATCAATTCTCATGGAGGCATTCATACAGAACTTGGATACAAAATATATGCAAGAACTAAAAAACGAGCTAGGAGTGACATTTTACGCAAGGTACGTCGACGAAATCATCTGCATACTGAACAATAACAATGAAGAACGAATACTAGAATTCCTAAACAGACAACATGAAAACATAAAATTTACTATGGAGACCGAGAAGAAGGAGAACTGAACTACCTGGACCTAACAATAAGAATTGACAGAATTACAAGCAAGTTTAAATACGACATCTACAGGAACCCACAAATACAGACACCATAATTCATTCTACGTCAAACCATCCTCAACAGCACAGGAATGCGGCATTAAGGCACCTAGTGGACAGACTTCAAAGAACACCCCTCACTCAGGAACCATACAAGAAAGAACTAACCACCATATACAACATAGCCACGAGCAACGGATACAAAAAATGCCTAATAGACAAACTCCGAAGGAACCATGGATCACAAAAAAGACACAACGCAGAAGAAAAATCCAAGATCTGGACATTGTCATTGTAACATACACTGGAAAAAGACACACAAATTTGCAAACTTCTTCAAGAAACACGATATCAACACAGCGTTCAGAACATCGAACAACTTAGGACAAAAACTAAGAACAGACACTAACTCGGAAGAACCATTCAGGAAACAAGGAATATACAAGCTTACTTGCGAATGCCAGCACAGCTATATAGGGCAAACAGGACAAAAAATAAGTACATGATTCCGGGAGCACATCAGGGACTACAACAGAAAAACACGGAAACCCACTATCACAACAGAGTCAAACTATGCAAATCACATGTTCAAAGACAAATGCACCCCAACCAACATCAAAAACACAGCCAGAATACTTCACGTACAAAGAAAAGGGCGGCGCTTAAATGTGCTAGAAAACATGGAAATATACAAGACGGGAGAGTAATTAACGAACAAACAAACACCATTTCTGACGCAATATTTGAACCGCTAAAACTAATTTACAGAGGACCAAACAACACCGCAGGTACAATAACAAAACGAGTAACAATAAACGAGCACACACACAAAACAAATCAGAAAAAAAAAATCACTGACTTCTACATGACTAACGATCGTCAAAACCCACCCTTAAATATACACTTAAAATTACCTAACCTAACGTCCTCAAACTAATTACCTGATCTAAAACCACAACTAATGACTTCTACATGACTAACGAGCGTCAAAACCCACCCTTAAGTATACCTCAAACTAATTATCTGATATAACACCACAACTAATAAACGAGCGTTAAAAACAACCCTCATTGCAGGTACCCGTTCGGATACGTTCGTAAGACACGACTCATATACACGAATACTAACACTACCTGATACATCATCCAGACTATAAATACATGACAACGGATAGACACAGATCAGAACGAAATCAAGCACTGAAGATGGCGGTTCGCCGAAACCGGTTTGTTACAAAACCAAAATTGACAAGGGATGACGAAAATTCGTTCCAATATAAATCCATTTACTAGTTTCATTGGCGTTATCTTGAATAGGTGGCGAATCTAGATAAAGCTCTAAGCATTCTTGATCTGTAGCGAGTTTTCTTATATCTTGGCTGGAACTTATATAATTTTTCGATAATTTGGTTTGTGAAACCTTCGTGCTCTCACAAACATTAGAACTAAAGTCATGTTTCCTTGTGTGATTTCGAAACTTATACAAATTTAAAAAATATTTTACAATTCTGATAAAGGCATAAATACTTAAAAGTAACAGGACATCGATGTACGTCCTTCAGATGGTTAAAAAGATTTTCAAATAATACCAAATCCTTTTCGCATATAAAGCAATTATGTGTGGGTCTTTCTGTAACTGCGCTTTTTTTAAACATTATAGAGTTTGTTTAAAATATTTTAAATTTTTGGAAATTTTTCCTGATTAGGAATGTCATAAACATTTTTTTGAAGAAAAACCTATACATATTTGCTTATTGCGGAATATTCGATGTTGAATACAAAACCAATTTTTATAACTAAATCTATAGCCCTTACTAAGCTGTTTACTTTGTATTTAACGTTGTCAACACAGACATAGAATTCTTTTAAATTTTGGGGACTCTCACCACCAACAAACACTCTGTGTTGTAATGTTAATCCCTCTTTGGGCGCGGCATTATTCAGTTCAGCAGGTGTGTGTGGTCATATCCATTTGCGCATCTGTGATAGAGGGTTTAAAGTTTTTATTTACCCTTGGCGGTGTTATTACTGCATGTAATAAATTAAAGAAATTATAATGCCTGCGATCTAAAATAAAAACGGAAATAAAGCAAAAACACACAAGAGAAAAATTTACATACTTGCGTCACTATCACCAAGCATAGCGTCGTAGTAAGTCTGGTTCAGTTTATCTTTTATTAATAAAATTAAAAATACTTCAATTATTGTTTCCTGCATGCTGTCAATTTTGTTAAACATCAGATCTGATTTACCAGGAAACATTGGAATCGCAATATCGTGGCCATTCCTTTAAGAAGTATTGTATACCACTTTTATGTTCTCTCATTCTCTCTTCTGAAGTTTCTTTCGACAATAAACATATATCTTCAGGGATATTATATTGTAACCATTCTTTAGTTGTATCCGATTTTGTCGGACACTCATTGCTTATAACAACAGTTTTACTAATTTTTGATGGAGTGTAATTTTTCAGCTGAGAATTTCACTTATGCAAGCTATTAAAATATCTATCATAGAATTTTCCGGTAGCGTTATTTTTTTGTTTGTTTTGAGTATATAGAACACCGATTCCTGTTCGGTTGGAAAGAGCTTGACGATCTGGTATGCTACATTTTTCATTGTAGCCGGAGTCATTTTAATATCGCTTTTAATGTAATTATCTACAACAATACGCACTATTGTGGATTGGTCAGTCTCTTGGAGGCAATTCAAGTTCTCGTATTTCTTAACAATATCATTACCATCGACGGTATCTTTCAAAATGTTCTCCAAGTTGGGTTGATGGCCGAGTGAAATCGGCGGTGTACTAGTGATCAGCTGGCTGTGTGCTTGCACCACTGCAGCATGTAAGCATACAAAACTAGAAATATTTAAACGTAGATAAATAAAAGGTTGGGACCGTGTGTAGAAGTTCATGAAGTTCCCAATCACCTGGGAATGTCCAGAGCGATTCTTTTGCATGCGGTACAAGCAGCTCACTACTTTCGGGCGCTTGCGCCCAAGTATCCTCTGGGTAACCACCGAACACCCGTTTGGCGGTGAGATAAACGTGAGAAGGCGACAACCTGGTAAGGCCAATCCGAAATAATCGGTTTAAGGGCTTGCTGGGGGGATTCAAACAGCAGCGTCTGATCACCATGTGGTGCGCCTGCAAGCGGGCGTCTGTCTTGGATCAAGCGGCTTGCTGTAGAAACGTGCAATTGAATTCAACCTCCCGTGAAACGGGTTGTGTGTTGGGTTTGGGACCCACCACATAAAACAACGTTCCAATGAAATTCAACAGAAAAGCCTCGGATATGAGAACCCCTTTTATAGATTACAACACCCGCAAACGAAATAAGGATTACGAGATAAGGGCATGTACCTGGAATGTCCGGTCCCTTAATGGGGAAGGTGCTGCTGCCCAGCTGGTTGAGGTCCTGAGGAAAGCAAAACCTGACATCACGTCCATACAAGAGATGCGATGGACGGGGCGAGGAAACACGATCAAAACACCTTGCAACATCTACTGGAGTGGGCATGAAGACAAGCGCAGATTCGGCGTGGGATTTGTGGTGGGAGAGAGACTCCGTCACTGAGTACTGTCGTTAACTCCCGTCAAAGTCGTGCTTGGCGACTTTAACGCCAGGGTGGATAAGGAGGGTGTATTCGGCACCACTGTCGGGAAGTTCAGTCTCCACGATCAGACTTCGTCAAATGAATTCAGACTTCGCCGGTGCTCGAAACATGGTCATATCCAGCACTAGGTTTATGCACAAGAATGTCCATCAGGCTACAGGGCTGTCCCCCGATCGAAAAATACGCAACCAGATCGACCACGTTGTGATAGATGGACGGCATGCTTCCGGCGTTATAGATGTTAGCACAATACGAGAACCTAACATCGACTCTCATCACTACCTAGTAGCAGCCAAGATTCGTACCCGCTTCTGTACGACAAAACAGGTGCAACAAAAAACGCAGGAAAAGCTGGACGTCGAAAGGCTGCAATCGCAACAGACCGCCAATTATTTCGCAGATCGCCTCTCACACCTTCTCTCCGAGAGCACAATTCAACCTAGTGGATTGCATGAGCAGTGGGATCATATCTCAGGAGCACTCCGCACCGCAGCCGAAGAAGTAATTGGATTCCGGCGAACGCGAAGAAACAACTGGTATCATGATGAAGAGTGCCGCGCTGCAACGAAAATAAAGGACGAAGCCTACAAGGAAAAGCTGAGATCGAATGCAACGAGGAGTGTGTGTGAACACTACCCCGAGTTGAAGTGCGAAGCGAGCCGGCTTTTCCGGCGAAATAAAAGAGGCAGAAAAGCGTCAAATAGAGTAGCTTGAGATGCTGGCCAACGGGAATAACGCCCGAAAATTCTATCAAAAAATTAGGCGAATGACAGATGGTTTTAAACCCGGGGCAAACTCCTGTAAGATCAAGAATGGCGGCCTGGTGGCCGATGCCCAGAGAGCACTCAGAATACGGAGGGATCACTTCTCTGCCCTTTTAAATGGAGAAACAGAGCAAGAAACCAGAGAAGATGCCGAACCCGAGCCCAAAATCGAAGATGATGGAATTGACGTCCCACAACCCGAACATAATGAGGTGCGAATAGCAATATCGCGATTGAAAAACAATAAAGCAGCTGACGCTGATGGTTTGCCTGCTGAGCTGTTCAAACACGGAGGCGAGGAGCTTTTAAGGTGCATGCATCAGCTTCTATGCAGAATATGGTCGAATGAATGCATGCCTGAAGATTGGAATCTAAGTGTTCTCTGCCCAATCCACAAGAAGGGCGATCCTGCAAACTGCACGGAATCAGCCTTTTGAATATCGCATATGAAGCGTATTGTGCGAAAGACTGAAGCCTGATGTGAACAGACTGATTGGACCTTATTAGTGTGGCTCCAGGCCTGGTAAATCTACCATCGACCAGATTTTTACAATACGCCAAATCTTTGAAAAAACCCGTGAGAAAAGAATCGACACACATCATCTCTTTGTTGATTTAAAGCCGCTTGCGATAGCCCCCGTGGTGTGAAGGTAGTGTTGCCGGCCTACCACACCGAAGGTCCATGGTTCGAGCCCTGGTACAGGTAACATCAAAAGTGATTTGAAAAAGTTTTTCAAAACGGGGTCGCCCCTCGGCAGTGGTTTGGCAAACTCTCCGAGTGTATTTCTGCCATGACAGGCTTCTCAGCAAAAAATTCGTCTCCTTTGTAGATGCCGTTCGGAGTCGGCAAAAAACTGTAGGTCCCACCAATTTGTAGGGAAAAATTCAAATCGGCACACCACAAATTGGAAGAGAAGCTTGGCGCAAAAATCTCTTAGGAGGTTTATGATGATATACCTGTTGTATATCGCGCCATAGATAGATAGATAGCACGAAAAGGAGCTGCCTATATGCTGCTATGTCTGAATTTGGTTTCCCCGCAAAACTTATACGGCTATGTAAAATAACCTTGAGCAACACCACCAGCTCGGTCAGAACTGAGAAGGACCTCTTCGAGCCGTTCGAAACTAAACGAGGTTTCAGACAGGTGACCCCCTATCGTGCGATTTCTTTTACAGGGTGGCGCAAAAGTAATCCTCCTATCAGAAAATGCTATAAATTTTGCGATTGGCCCCTAAAGTCAGTTCTGTTTTGACATTTGTGTAGTAAACAGATGCGAAATACACGTTAATAAACAATGTTACGCTACACTGCTCCAGATTCCGCGTTCTATTTATTTCGGTCGGTGAAAAACGGTTACTGCGCAAAAGTAATCCTCCTATCAGAAAATGCTAATAATACAAGCTGCAGAACTTAACCGCGCTGGAACAATATTTTATAAAAGCGTGCAACTGTTGGCGTATGCTGACGATATTGATATTATTGGCCTTACCAACCGTGCCGTAACTTCTGCTTACTCCAAATTAGAAAAAGAAGCGAAGAAAATGGGATTGGTGGTGAACGAGGGCAAAACGGAGTACCTTCTCTCATCATGCAAAGAGTCAGCGCATTCGCGCCTTGGCAACCATGCCACTGTTGGCAGCAATAATTTCGAAATAGTAAAGAACTTCGTTGACCTGGGAACCAGCATTAACACCAACAATAATGTTAGCCTAGAAATCCGACGAAGAATTACTCTTGCAAACAAATGCTACTTCGGACTGAGTAGGCAATTGAAAAGTGAAGTCCTCTGTCGACGAACGAAAATAACACTCTACAAGTCACTCATCGCACCCGTCCTGCTATATGGTGCAGAAGCGTGGACACTAACAATATATGATGAGGCGGCTCTGGGAGTATTCGAGAGAAAGGTTCTTCGAAAGATTTGTGGACCTCTACGCGTTGGCGACGGCGAGTACCGAAGAAGGTTTAATGATGAGCTGTATGAACTTTACGCAGACGCCGACATAGTTCAGCGAATTAAAACACAGCGGCTTCGTTGGCTAGGCCACGTAGTGCGAATGAGCGAAGATGCTCCAGCCCAGAAGGTATTCTTATCGCCGGTGGAAGCAGAGGAAGAGGTAGACCACCACTCCGATGGAAGGACCAAGTGGAGACCGATTTGCGATCCCAATTGGCGCAACGAAGAAACGACTGGCGAGCTATGTTGGACGGTGAAAATCGCCCAGGCGGTTAGATGACCATTTAAAGAAGAAATAAGAGGAAGATAAACAAAAACAAAAGTAAACAACAATTTACTTACATTATTTTGCAAACGCCTATTTTGAAGATGGTATCTGAATTTAATTTTGTCAGCTATGAGTGTTCTTGTATTGAGGATTTCATCAATGTCGTGAGAGTGCATCATCTTCAAGATGTCCATACTCTTTACCCCACACTGATCGAACTGTATTAATGAATCAGCCGACAAACCCCAAGAGCGCAACAAATCGTATAGCTGCAAATCGGTGTCCCATATGATTACTGCTTCAGTGTCTTTTTTTGTTGTAGTGGACTCATCTTCAAGCGGAGCTTGTTCGGAAAATAGTGAAATATCAGTAGGAGTAGATGGTATTAATTCCTCACTCATGACTGCAAAAGTCATGTAATAAATTTGTATACATACCTTTGAAATAATGTAAAATCTCCACTCTGTTCAAATATGTTGCCTTAAACGATTTCGGTATACATAAGTATATACACTAAGCTACATATAAAAATTTTATGATAGAATAAACATTTTTGCTAAAAATTAATATTTATATTACTTACCTTTAGCTAAAATCCCAAAAATAATTTCTAATAACGCCACCAAATGAGTTTCATGTGAAAGAAAAAATGTTAATGAAAACTTCATGGTATAACGGTAAACTCAAATGCGAAATCAAATGCGAAATTGTTAAAGCAAACACGTTTGCATTTAAAAACAGTTAATCAAATGAAATTTAAATACGAAACATTTGAAATAAATACTTTTACATATGATTGTGTTCAGAGAATTTTTAAATGTGAGCACACATTTAAAACAACCGTGCCGTATTTAAAAAAGTTGTTGAATCAAGAGCAAAGTATTTTATGTAAATACTTTGCTGTTGAAATAAATACTTTTGCTTTAATGTAATTTTACAACGTAAATTATTTGGATCTAATCTGGATTTTTTTTCAGAGTATAGCTTATTATTGATTAGCAAAAAAAATTTGGAAAATTTCCACCATTTCTAACTATTTAAAATTAGTTGTTCACATTTTTATATTAATTCCCTTAAACATGTTTGAGGAAATTACTCCCAAAATAATTTGTCAGTTCTCCCATTTTTCCAACGTTCAAAATACCTACTTTTGCTCCCAAATGCATATTCGATTTTTCAAAGTTCGATCAGAGAACGTATACGTATTATGTATACGTCCTCTGATTATACACGAAATGCCGTCTAATTTGGTACTTAACAATAAACCAGCAGTACAACCAAAAACTCAGATCTTTGTCCCTAAATTTCATGATGAAATTGACAAAATGTTTACTTTTTATTGTTTATTTCATTATTTATAATAATTAAATTTTTATAAATTACCTTATTAATACTAATTATAAATAAAACAAAGAAATTAAATTACATAATAAAATTGTTTATTTTGCCAACAATTGTTCAAGTACGCCAACATAAGTGATAACAGCAGAGAATTTATTTGCAAGCAAACATATAGCAGAAAACATACATTTAACAGCGCTGAGAATGGTGGTGAGTCAATTAAGTTGGAAAAATCTGAAATTAGTTGAAACATATGGACGGGTGGTGAATCAACTAAGACGGTTGCGTGGGAAAAAGTTGGAACATATCAATTCCGCCTTCTCATTATGTATACATTCTCTGGTGTAGAGCCATGGTCATGGTTTACTTTTTGTGGTGTTGCGAGTTCGAATACCGCTGTCGGCTGTCTAGATTTTTTGCAGGTTTGATTTTTTGTGTCTTCTTCTTTTTGTTATATTTGTGGGTAAGACGAAGACGGGTGGAAACAAGAAGCATATTTCTGCAACAATATATGTGCATGTGGTTATGCACCATGCGTGGTACAAATGAAATATTTACATAAGTATGTCTATTAGGATCATTAATTTATTTGAATATTTTTGAACAGGCATGTGCATATTTTTATGATTGCTTGGTAGCATGGATGTGTGGAGAGCAAACTATGCTTCTTCATGTTCAACTATGGATGTATAAAATCGACAAAAATTGAATTTTATGAATTTGTTCAAATCCTTGTTGCAACATTTCATTAGAACTTTCTGGATTCTATAAAATGGACAAACATTGAATTTTATGATATTGTTCAAATGCCTTGTTGCAACAATTCGTTCTAACTTCTTCGACAAAATATTTTCTTTCTTTTATGAATGGAGGCTTGAATGAATTCTTGTTCTTACATTTTTAGGTTTGCGCGTAGAAATGGATTTTTGTTGTTGGATTTTGTACGTAAGAATAGATTTTGTTGTTGCATATAGATAGGAAGATTTCCTAAGACGAAGACGGGTGCAAACAAGAAGAATAATTTGAATATTTCTGAACAGGCATGTGCATATTTTTATGATTGCCTGGTAGAATGGAAGTGTTGAGAGCAAATTATGTTCAGTATGCTTCTTCAATTTCAACTTTCTGGATAAAATATTTTAAATTACCACCAAGTTTTGTAAGATTTTGGCAATTATGGACATTGAAATTTGTCTTCTTGTTCTTCTTCACTTTGATCTCTCGATAAGACGAATGCGGGTATGGAATTTTTTCAAGTCAATATATTCAACGTGTTGGTATCCCCATATGTGAACAAGACTTGTATATGTATGTGTAATGGACATTAAAAATCGTTTCATATTTTCGGCTGACACCTACATATTTTTATGGTCACTTGGTATAACAAAAGTTTTCGATGGTTCTAGTCTTCTTCTTTCGACATTCATTCATTTCTAAAATTGAAAACTTTGTCCAAATCAGTCAAATGTCGCAAAAGAAGAAGTTTTTGCAAAAGTACAACACTACGCACATATATATGAAGTAGAAGTGTACATCATTACGCACATAAATATCCACGCATTTGTTGTTGTATATTTTGAAACACTACGCACATATATATGAAGTACAAGTGTACATCATTACGTTCTCTGGCACTAATTTCTGCAACTAAGGCACCAATATTAGCATTGTTGTTGCTTTTGGCACTATTTGTACATCTCACCCTCGATTTCCCATGCGCATTGTTTTTGTTTTCGTTATTATTTTTATCTGCTTTCAACTCGCTAATATAATGATGTAAATTTAGCATCAATATGGTCTTTATGGTTTTTTTTTGTAGCAATTTGTGTGTCTAAATCCTTGAATTTCACCTCAAATGCAGTTAAAATAGCTTGTAAATTAAGCGTTTGAGAAGCTAGGATAGCTTCAAGCGACCTAGAGAGTTTTTCAGGCACATCCACACAATCAAGGCACCAATAGCGAATATTATTATTAGCTTTAAAAACCTTAACGTCAGACTCGGTGACAGAGCCCTCACAGCAACCGCGATGGAAACGCTTTTTGCAAAAGCCATTACAAGGCACAATATATAAGTCACTCCTCGAAAAACCCCTATCACATTTTCCACAGAAATCATCCATAATGAAGCAACAATTTAAAACAGATTAAAACAATATAAAATAAAGATCAAAAAATAATTATTGCGAGCGACAGAAACACGTCCGTACAGTAACGAGTTAAGCGTCGACCTTTTCTTTGTACGTGAAGTGTTCTGGCTGTGTTTTTGATGTTTGCAGGGGTGCATTTGGTTTCGAACAGGTGATTAGCAAAATTCGATTCTGGTGTGATGGTGGGTTTCCGTGCTTTCTTGTTGTAGTCCCTGATGTGCTCCCGAAATCGTGTACTTATTTTTCGTCCTGTTTGTCCTATGTAGCTGTGCTGGCATTCGCAGGTAAGCTTGTATACTCCATATTCGCTAAACGGCTCCTCTGAGTTAGTGTTGGGTCTTAGTTTTTGTCCTACGTTGTTCGATGTTCCGAACGCTGTGTTGATGTTGTGTTTCTTGAAAAAGTTTGCCACGTCACGTGTTCGTCACGTTTCCAGTGTATGTCATCGTCGTCCAAATTTTGGATTTCTCCTCCGCCCCATGGTTCCTTCGGAGTTTATCCACTAGGGCTTTTTTATAGAGCTCAACACCATACACAGCATAGCTACGAGCAACGGATACGGAGGTTTATGATGATATGCCTGTTGTATATCGCTCCATACATTTATATTTTTTTAAAACTAATTTACCCCTCAAAACTAATAACAGAAGTGTTTTTATTGAAAACAATCACCTGGCTTCATAATACGAAGTGAAAAGTATTAAAATAAACCTGCGTAAATTGGTATGCCATAACAGATCACTACTAGGATTCGGTTGCACCCGAACTTAGTCTTCCTTACTTGTTTTTTTTTTTCAATTTGTTTGCAATATTGAAAAGATAATTAATATTTGTGTTTCCAGCAGTAAATTAATGTGTGTTGTCAATCTCGCTTATCAAGAAAATGGGAAAAATCAATTTAACTAAACTTCTGAATGGGCAAATAACACTACTGTTTCGGCTATCTGAAAATACTCGATTCGATTGTTTTAAATGATTTCCGTTCGCAAAATGATTAATAGTCATTTCGTTTTAACCAAAAAAGATTCTTTTTATTACCCTTCATTACCGTAAGGGGAAAACGTCAAACAATGTGTATTCGTTTCCCAAAAAGGTGTACTTCAAAGATGCAACAAAAAAACATTGTTTTGTATTCGTTTCACAGAAATCCAGTGCACACAAAGCTAGCTTTTTGGGCTAAATAGAAAGGAAGCTGTAGGAGAAGGAGGTTTAGAGAAACCAAATTGGAACTGGTTTCTGGGCTTACAGCGTTTCAAAGGTGGTTTACTGAGCTACCATAACAAAAAGTCCCTAGCAATAATTCAACTAAAAGGTTCCATAAAGTACTTTACTGACTAAAATTATTAACAACTGAAAAATATGAAATGAAAAGTAGGGGATTGATTTGTATTAAAAAGGTGATTGTAATCTTAACTTCAACGTTATTGTTAAAGTGTATTTATGATGGAAATATAATACCATATATACAGGGTGGCGCAAAAGTAATCATCCTATCAGAAAATGCTATAAATTTTGCGATTGGCCCCTAAAGTCAGTTCTGTTTTGACATTTGTGTAGTAAACACATGCGAAATACACGTTAATAAACAATGTTACGCTACACTGCTCCAGAACGCGGAATATTGCTGACTATTTATTTGACCAATAATCGGTCGGGGCCAAACGGTTACTGTGAATGGTGAGCGCTACAGAGCAATGATCAACGAGTTCTTTTTGCCGCAACTTGATGAATTGGGATTGGAAAACATGTGGTTCCAACAAGACGGTGCAACAGCACACGCTGCACGTGCCACAACCGATATGCTGAACATCGGAAGCTTACTTTTGCGCCACCTTGTACAAAAAGGGATCTGAACACTCAATTTCAAATAAACTGTTGCAAGGGATTATCATGTATTTTATTATTTTCTAATATGTCAATTGGAAATGTTCTTGTCTTGTGCTTAGAATTGTTTTGCCAAATGAAAAACAGCGGATCGTTTGACAGACTTATTAGTAGTCTAGTTATTAGTAGTTAGTAGTAATTCTTCTGACTTAAACTTGTAACTTCTGACTGAGAGACCTTAATAGAAAGAGTAATTTTTGCTCTCATTAGTTAGAGAACGGAGTACGGGATGGATTTCTAGTAGCTTCTAACTATGACTCGTACGAGATCACAACTAATTTTTTTATGAAAATACATATGTTATACAAAAACTATCGTACTCAGGATTCCTTTAGAGAAATCGCCAAAAGGAAACGAATAATCCGGCTATATCAAAATATCTGCAAACGCAAATAACATTATTTAACTAACGAGATAATTTTTTCGATTGCAACCTGAATGCTAAAATGGAAATCACCGAGCAACAAAAAACGTCTAATATTGCTCAAAAAATGCAATTGCTAGCACTTACAATCAATTCGGAATTATCATATGGTGGTAGTAGATCAGCTGTTTTTTAAGAATTCGAGCATGGGGTCATGAAGAAGAGCGTCTTTATAAATTGGATTAAAATTCATACGTTTTAATTGCTGAAATTCAGTGTGTAATAACTGATTTTTAAGCACTATTATCATAAAATCTTTTACTTCTAATTATTTTTACACAATACATTCATAAAGGTAGTAGATAGGTGGTAGGTAAAATAGCTGCGACAATTTAGCTTTTAGAAGCCGTTTTGATGCCATAAAAACTCGTCGAATCTACTGAGGGCGATACGGATGCATGTTACAGCCAACCAGGGGGGTTACTCTGCATCGCGATGCAAAAGCAAATGCTACTCGAAAGCTGTCAAATTACACACTTTTTTCTTTCAAATCCGAAAGAAATTTCTTTCGCATCGCGATATAGAGTAATCCCTCAGATTTGTTGATAAACTCAAAGATACCCTCCCCGGATTTTGCAAAAAGTGGTTCTCAAAGGGTTGTAGGCGCATTCTGGCTAGGGATGCAAACGATACATAGATTTTTTTAAAACATCGATATTGTGGCGATTATTCTCAAGCATGTACCATCCCTAACTCAATAACACTCCCACTACTAGTTAAACACAACCGAGATAACGATGGCTACGCTTATGCATGCAATCGTGTAACTACAAAGAGGAGATGCCAATAAATAACACCGACCCTTCCAGAACACGAAAAGCGCACAACCAAGAAAGTTCTCGGTGCGTAGGCAAGCACCCTGTTGGACTATATAAGGCGGTGACCAAGCAAGGCATGGGCATCAGTTTATTTTCAAGTTTTGTTCAGTGAACTACTGCGAAGTTACCGAACTCTTAAATTTGTTTTGTGTTTATTACTAGTAAATAAAACTAGCTATTAGTTACAATATCTGTGCTTGTGTTTATTTGACTTTATAGTGATCGAACCCAGGATCGATAATCAAGGAATCATCGAATTCGTCACAATATTATCGGACGAAAATTTGATGTTTAGCATCGATGTTTGAAAATTACTCAGTATCTTCAAAGTTTCTTTGATTGGCGCCATTTTGAATTTGTGTTCATTTTTATTTTGTAAAGTTACAGCAAATGGACTTACAAAGAGTAAGTGGCTCGAAAGATATAAGTTAAAAAAAAATTAATATTGTTTATTGCTTTTATTTTCGACAGTTTTTCCAAAATCAATATGCCAAATAGAAGTTAAGTTCCAACTCAGCTAAATGTAAACTATGCAACAAAATTCTACGGACTCCAGGCAATACATCGAATTTTCGTTGTCACTTAGATAAGATCCACTTTCAGGAATTAACTCAGGAGTCTGAAGAAGACCTTCAGCCTACAAAAAGGCAAACAAAAATTTTTGAATTCGCCGCTGAAAATCCGGATTGTCTTTATGAAGTCCAGGAGCCAAACATTCCTACAACATCTGAAAATTCAAGTGAAGAAAGTCAACCATCGTCTGAAAATGTTATAGGTACAGAGTTTGTTTAGCCCACTGTAAATTCCATGTTCGAAAAAACTAAAAGCACTTCTAGCAAAGATGGTGCGCGACATCAAAAAATAACCGAAGCAATCGTTAACTTTACTCTACTTGATAACAAACCTTTCTCAGTTGTGGAAGGCAACGGCTTCTTACAGCTCATGAAACAAACAGTGCCACTTTACAAAGTTCCCAGTAGAGAAACAATTAAATCTCGAATAGATGAAAAATACATGGTAATGTCAAGCCTTTTTAAGCAGTCGCTCCAGAAAATTGATTATTATTCTCTCACTTATGATGTGTGGACCGAAGAAATGCAAACAAAGTTATATGTTGGTGTCACTATACATTTCTTAGAAAACGTTAACATGTAAGTGGAACGATCGGAATCTTTGAATTAACAAAAAGTCATACTGCGGAGTACCTCAAAAAAGAGTTGACACATATATTTAACGATTACATAACACCGATAGAAAATATGTGTAATTTATGGGAAAAATGGAAATTTTACATAGACAACGTCTCTATGTACTTATATGTTTGCTACATCCCTCCAGCATCAGATTTTTCAGTCTACATGCAACATGTCTCTCTGCTCAAAACTGTTAACCTTATGACTAAAGCTTCAGATTCAATTATTGTTTTGGGTGATTTTAACTTACCTCATATATCGTGGAACATATCTGATGGTAACATTATTCCAAATCCGTCCAAACTGGGGTTCAATGACTTTTTAGATGGAATTTCCGATCTTTGCCTTAATCAAATAAATGTTACCGCTAACAAGTTTGGGAAAGTCTTAGATTTAGTGTATGTTAATGATATACACCAATTTTCTGTAAATCGTTGTGATCCGTTGGTTTTACCAGAAGACCTTTACCACCCTTCTATGGAAATAGTCTACGAAACCATAAGTAATGCCCAAGGCACTCAATGCTACTCATGTAGTAGCTTTGATTATAACTTTTCCAAAGCAAACTACAAGAAATTAAATAAAGAACTGTCTAAATTAACTTGGCCTGAATTTGGTTGTGATATCGATCTAAACGTCTCACATTTCAATCAAACTATTTACTGCCTATTTGAGAAGTTTATTCCTAAACGTAAAGTAACTTATGATCATCCTACGCAAGCTTGGTTTACTAAAGAGCTTAAGGCTCTTAAAAATAGGAAAACGCGATCATTTAATTTATATAAGAAATCCGGATTAAATAAACATTATCTACTGTATTCCACTCTACGTCAGAAGTACATAGATTTAAATAAAAAGTGCTATAAAGCTTATATCTCTAAAACCAAAAGAGACATTATTCTCAATCCAAAGTCATTTTATGGTTTCGTAAATTCTAAACGTAAAGTATCAGGGTTTCCCTCAGCCATGAAATATCAAGACATTATATCTAGCGATAATCAATGTATCGCAAATTTTTTTTGCTCAATTTTTCACTTCTAACTATTCTGCTGTCACCAATTCAAACTTTCAAAACTATCCCTATAAGCTACACGGGACAAATTCAATTAATTCACCAATTATATGCGCCAAAGATGTTCTAATTTACCTTAAAACCTTAAAAGAATCTTTTAAATATGGTCCTGATAGGATTCCTACATGTTTCTTGAAAAAGTGTGCGAACTATATTTACCAACCCCTTACCAATTTGTTCAATCTATCACTAAAGTGTGGTGTTTTTCCAACTGCGTGGAAAGAATCGTTTCTTCTCTCTCTCTATGGCGCGATATACAACAGGTATATCATCATAAACCTCCTAAGAGATTTTTGCGCCAAGCTTCTCTTCCAATTTGTGGTGTGCCGATTTGAATTTTTCCCTACAAATTGGTGGGACCTACAGTTTTTTGCCGACTCCGAACGGCATCTACAAAGGAGACGAATTTTTGCTGAGAAGCCTGTCATGGCAGAAATACACTCGGAGAGTTTGCCAAACCACTGCCGAGGGGCGACCCCGTTTTGAAAAACTTTTTTCAAATCACTTTTGATGTTACCTGTACCAGGGCTCGAACCATGGACCTTTGGTGTGGTAGGCCGGCAACACTACCTTCACACCACGGCGGCCGCCGTGCATAAAAGCGGGAGTAGGTCTTCTATAGAGAACTATCGTGGCATCGCAAAGCTTTCTGCCATCCCAAAATTGTTTGAAGCTATTGTTACAAATCAACTTACGGGTCCGATCTCTACTTTGATAGCTGACTGCCAACACGGGTTCAGTAAGGGAAAGTCCACAGTTACGAATTTACTTGAGTTTACCAGTCATGTCTCAAATGGCTTTAGAAAAAATCTGCAAACCGACGTTATCTATACGGATTTCAGCAAAGCTTTTGACAAAGTGTGTCACTCATTACTTATTCATAAACTCGATCAGTTGGGCTTCCAGCCGGGTCTCAATCGCTGGATCTCTTCTTACCTTAGTGACAGGACACAAAGAGTAATGTTTAAAAATTTAGTATCCGATGTCATTTATGTCTCTTCGGGGGTTCCTCAAGGAAGCCATCTTGGCCCGATTCTGTTCTTGTTGTTTATAAATGATATTTCTACAATAATAAAATCTTCAAAAATGTTAATGTATGCCGACGACGTAAAGCTTTTCATGTCATTCGCGTCTTTTGAAGATAGAAATAAGCTACAATCAGATCTAGATACACTTGTTACTTGGTGCGATTTAAATTATATGCCACTTAACCTTAAAAAATGTAAACACATGGGTTTTTCGCGTGGAATTTCTCAGCCGGCTTCCTATACAATTAAAAAATATAGTCTGGAGCAAGTGTATGATTTTGTTGACCTGGGGGTTGCTATGGACTATAAACTCAGTTTCAACCGCCATATTAACACAACAGTCAATAAGGCTAGAGGTGTCCTAGCATTCGTTAAACGATGCTCTAAAGAATTTAGCGACCCTTATGTAACTAAAGCCCTCTTCACTACATTAGTCAGACCGATACTTGAATACGGTTCTATAATTTGGAACCCGCGTTACCAGGTTCATGTAGATCGCCTTGAATCAGTTCAAAAACAATTTTTACTATTTGCCTTAAGAGATTTTCATTGGGATCCCTTGTACAATCTGCCACCCTATACGAATCGTTTAAAACTCATTAATCTGCACACACTTTCTAGTCGGAGGGAAATGCTTGGAATTATTTTTATGATTAAATTGCTAAATGGTTCACTATCCAGCCTATTTCTTCTAAGTGAAGTGAACTTCAATGTACCGTCTCGTCCTTCAAGGCATTTTAAACCTCTAGTCTTAAAACAGTGCCGAACCAATTTTCAGTTAAATGAGCCTTTTCGCTGTTTGTGTCAAGATTATAACTCTCTTTCTGGTAGATTTGATATTTCAGACTCGCTTTTCAGCATAAAAAAATCAATTCTTTCTATCCTAAATTCATAGCTACTAATTGTTTCTTATTCTTTGACTTCTATATTAACTTCTAACAATAATTTTATTCTGTTAACTAGTTATTTCTTAATGTATAACCTATCCTATATCTACTTTACTTAGCTGATGAGGTTTTCTCTGTAGCTGAGCAGTTTTAGATCTCAACGATTAACAAACCAAATCCTTTCAACGACTCGGCACGAACAAATAATCCGCGCGTTATGCGGATGCGCCCCTCGCGCCGGTCGCGCGGGATATGGTGGGTAATCCGTTGGGAGTTATTATTATTATTATCCAACAATTATTTGTTCATAAAACTTCTAGAGAGCATCTATTCACGCTACTTTGTGACTTATTTCGTCAAAAGAAAGGTATTAATGTTCCTTGGCTCAGAAAAATTCAAAAATTCTCTTCCGATCTGCTAACTTCCAAGAGACGATATAGCTGAGATCATCAGCTTTGAAAAGAGATTCAAAATAAAAGTGGGAGACAAAGTCAGTTGCATACAAAGTTAAATGGTTCCATCAGAATAGGGTAATAGTGCGGTACACGGCACCAATATGTCCACACCGCTTTTAAAACATCCGTATGCAAGCGCATACGTTACTTAAACCGTTAGGTTGGCTGGAATATGGCCGGCTAACATGTCGTGCTATGGTCATATGAGGGCAAAAACCTCAATCTAATATTATTAATATTAACCGATCCTTCGAACCAATAAAATGATCAACGGAATCTCGCAGTGATTTCCACCTACTTCGGAAGCTCTTTTCTAAAATTTCTTACCGATTGATTCAAATCCCATTAGTATATCTTCTAAGCACACTCGTGACTTCGATAAGCTAAAAAAATTCTCTTAAATTGTCAGTACTTCTACTTTTCGATAATCTTAACACCTAAATATTAAATTTTTTTTAGTATCTAAATATGAACATATATTTTGGTTCAATCCCATTATTCTCTGACTAAAACTAAGAAATTTTTTAAAATTAATGTTGTTAACTTCTAGTAACCTCTTTCTATTTCTGACTACTTCTAGCAATTTCTGTAGGTAGGAATCACAACTAAATTGATAGGTGGCAGTGCTTTTCCAGCGCCCTGAAGCGAAAAGATACCGTAACAACATTTTAGCTAGGCGACTTGCGTTCCAGAATCGCAAATAAGCTAAATCGCCTAATATTCTGAGAGTATAGCGCTGCCCCCGTCATGATATCAAAGTCGTGCTTGGCGACTTTAACGCCAGGGTGGGTAAGGAGGGTGTATTTGGCCCCACTGTCGGGAAGTTCAGTCTCCACGATCAGACTTCGCCAAATGGATTCAGGCTGATCGACTTCGCCGGTGCCCGAAACATGGTCATATCCAGCACTAGGTTTATGCACAAGAAGATCCATCAGGCTACATGGCTGTCGCTTGATCGAAAAACACGCAACCAGATCGACCACGTTGTGATAGACGGACGGCATGCTTCCAGCGTTTTAGATGTTCGCACAATACGAGGACCTAACATCGATTCTGATCACTACCTAGTAGCAGCCAAGATTCGTACCCGCCTCTGTACGACAAAACAGGTGCAACAAAAAACGCAGGGAAAGCTGGACGTCGAAAAGCTGCAATCGCAACAGACCGCCAATTATTTCGCAGATCGCCTCTCACACCTTCTCTCCGAGAGCACAATTCAACCTAGTGGATTGCATGAGCAGTGGGATCATATCTCAGGAGCACTCCGTACCGCAGCCGAAGAAGTAATTGGATTCCGGCGAACGCGAAGAAACAACTGGTATGATGATGAAGAGTGCCGCGCTGCAACGAAAAGAAAGGACGAAGCCTACAAGGCAACGCTGAGATCGAATGCAACGAGGAGTGTGTGTGAGCACTACCGCGAGTTGAAGAGGGAAGCGAGGCGGCTTTTCCGGGCGAAAAAAAGAGAGGCAGAAAAGCGTAAAATAAAGGAGCTTGAGATGCTGGCCAACGAGAATAATGCCCGAAAATTCTATCAAAAAATTCGGCGAATGACAGAAGGTTTCAAACCCGGGACAAACTCCTGTAAGAATGAGAACGGCGACCTGGTGACCGATGTTCAGAGAACACTCAGAATATGGAGGGATCAGTTCTCTGCCCTTTTAAATGGAGAAACTGAGCAAGAAACCAGAGAAGATGCCGAACCCGAGCCCACAATCGAAGATGATGGAATTGACGTTTCACAACCCGACTATAATGAAGTGCGAATAGCAATATCCCGATTGGAAAACAATAAAACAGCTGGTGCTGATGGTTTGCCTGCTGAGCTATTCAAACACGGAGGCGAGGAGCTGGTAAGGCGCATGCATCACCTTCTATGCAGAATGCATGCCTGAAGATTGGAATCTAAGTGTTCTCTGCCCAATCCACAAGAAGGGCGATCCTGCAAACTGCGCCAACTATCGCGGAATCAGCTTTTGAATATCGCATATAAGGTCCTATCAAGCGTATTGTGCGAAAGACTGAAGCCTGATGTGAACAGACTGATTGGACCTTATCAGTGTGGCTTCAGACCTGGTAAATCTACCATCGACCAGATTTTTACAATACGCCAAATCTTGGAAAAAACCCGTGAAAAAAGAATCGACACACATCATCTCTTTGTTGATTTTAAAGCCGCTTTCGATAGCACGAAAAGGAGCTGCCTATATGCCGCTATGTCTGAATTTGGTTTCCCCGCAAAACTTATACGGCTATGCAAAATGACCTTGAGCAACACCGCCAGCTCGGTCAGAAAAGGGAAGCACCTCTCCGAACCGTTCGAAACTAAACGAGGTTTCAGACAGGGTGACCCCCTATCGTGCGATTTCTTTAATTTAATGCTGGAGAAAATAATACAAGCTGCAGAACTTAACCGCGCTGGAACAATATTTTATAAAAGCGTGCAACTGTTGGCGTATGCTGACGATATTGATATCATTGGCCTTAACAACCGCGCCGTAACTTCTGCTTACTCCAAATTAGAAAAAGAAGCGGAGAAAATGGGATTGGTGGTGAACGAGGGCAAAACGAAGTACCTTCTGTCATCTTGCAAAGAGTCAGCGCATTAGCGCCTTGGCAACCAAGCCACTGTTGGCAGCAATAATTTCGAAATAGTAAAGGACTTCGTTTACCTGGGAACCAGCATTAACACCAACAATAATGTTAGCCTAGTGATCCGACGAAGAATTACTCTTGCACACAAATGCTACTTCGGACTGAGTAGGCAATTGAAAAGTAAAGTCCTCTCTCGACGAACAAAAATAACACTCTACAAGTCACTCATCGCACCCGTCCTGCTATATGGTGCAGAAGCGTGGACACTAACAACATCTGATGAGGCGGCTCTGGGAGTATTCGAGAGAAAGGTTCTTCGAAAGATTTGTGGACCTCTACGCGTTGGCAACGCCGAGTACCGAAGAAGATTTAATGATGAGCTGTATGAACTTTACGCAGACGCCGACATAGTTCAGCGAATTAAAATACAGCGGCTTCGCTGGCTAGGCCACGTAGTGCGAATGAGCGAAGATGCTCTAGCCCAGAAAGTATTCTTATCGGCACCCGCCTTTGGAAGCAGAGGAAGAGGGAGACCACCACTCTGATGGAAGGACCAAGTGGAGACCGATTTGCGATCCCGCGGTGTTTCCAATTGGCGCCAGTTGGCGCAACGAAGAAACGACTGGCGAGCTATGTTGGACGGTCAAAATCGCCCAGGCGGTTAGATGACCATTTAAAGAAGAAGATATTTGCTTTGGCATTTCGGCATATTTTGGCATTTTTATACCATATTATGTGGTAAGCTTGTCATACTAAAGATAAACAAAGATAAGGTAATCATAAACATAAATGATAAGCAGCCGCAATATCATCTGTGTCAAAGAAAGTATAACCATAAGAAGGTCCGACAGCGAATGCAAGTAGCCGTTGTCAAATTGATGGTAGGTAATTCACCCCTATACTTGCGTGTAAAATGCTTGAGTTCGCTGTGTTTTAATTGAATATACGAGTATACACAAAAAATTATAGTTGAAGTCACAAAACCGTTTAGTTGTGAATCTTATAAATAAAAATGAATGTGTGCCTGTGTGTCCTTTATAGGGGTCCAAAGTACTCAACCGATTTTCATGAATATATTCTTGGGTTCACTCGTTACAGCATAGGCTACATATAATTTTGGGAAAGTGGGCGGTGCCTCGTCCCCAGGCCCTATAAAATTTCAATTCTTCATAAATCTGAACGTATTTGGTCGAAATTAATGACATTTGGATATCACTTGGTTCAAATTTAAATAATTTTGGAAAACTGGGCTGTGTGACGCCCATATATTTTGTGTTTTGTTTGTGCTTCATTAATATCCACAGTTTATTATCGATGTCCATCCAACTTTCACAATAGGTTCAGAAGTTCGCTGGGGAGGACACGGGCTATATATAGTTTTCGAAAAGTGGGCGGTGCCACGCCCCTAGGCCATATAAAGTTTCAATTCGACAACCAACCACTTGCAATATTTAAGAGAAGATGATCCTCCCTAGGGAGACTAGGGTCATTCTGGTGCAACTTCGATCTGTATATTTCTCCAGGTTAAACTATTCCTTATCTATACTCATCGCCACCATACCAAATACATGGCCTGTATCTCTTCCACTGTTCTATAGAACTTACTTTCTAATATCAATCTCGCTCTGGTCCAATACTGTTGATGACGATTCTCAGAATGATCATGCCCATTAGGCAGAACGAATCACTTTTAACTCCACCACAAATTAATAAAATCGCATACAGGCAAATCAACAAAGAGGTTGTTGTTGTTGTGGTAAGGACAAAAACACTCCCCGAAGGTTTTGGGGAGTGTTGTCGAGTTAACAGTCCTTGGTCAGATTTGAACCCGGTACGCTCAAGTACTCCCTAACGGTACTGCCCGACTGTCGTGGTAGCGATTTATGCCCAGTGAAACCTTCTAGGTCATGTCACCCCTCCTTCCGTAAGGAAGGATAAGATGGTTAATAAGAGGTGAGAGGCATCATATCCGTAGATCAACCATCGAGTTGCACGTCATTACGCATATTAGTCACCTCTTACGACCGGTATGCCTACCTCGGGCATATTCTAAACCCCTAACCCGCAGAGGTGGTATGTCTCAGTTTTTTTCTCACGGGTTTTATCCAAGACCAACTTTTGTGCCAAAACGCGTATGGTTTGTGAAGTGACTTTTACACGATATGTTTTTTTTATATAACCTGCCACTTTTTCTACGTAATGTCGTATGACTTTCAACACTTCCAATACTTTATCTGATTAATTTTACACAGTAAATAAAGAACTCTAAATTTAAAATGTGTTCGCAGCCAGTATAAGAAATTGAAATTAATGAATTTAAATTATTTGAATAAGATTTATTTTGTTGTGTTGATTTTTGTTGGAACGATTTTCGTCATTAAAAGCGGTCGTGGTAAATTGTTGTGGAGTTATGACCTATAGAGGTTTTAAATTTTCTACTACCATGTGGGAAAACTTATAAATAAAAATTAATGTGTGTCTGGCGTTCAAAGTACTTAACCGATCTTTATAAAATGTTCACAGTCGGTTCTCGGGTTCACTGGTTACAGTAATCACCATATATAATTTTGGAGAACTGGGCGGTTCCACACCCCCATGCTAAATAAAATTTTAATCTTGTATAGGCGTGCAAGGTACTGAAGCGATATTTATAAAATTTTCACAGTAGATTCTAGGCTATATATAATTTTGAAAAGCCTGGATAGTATACCTCGTATCATGTTTCGTAATTTTATTTAACACGGTTCTGAAGTTAATAAAAGCTGAAATTTGATATTTTGCTCATTTATATGTAGACGGTGCCACGCCCATTTTCTAAAATTTAGAAAAAATCAATAAGATCCTCAGGTTATTGTAACTACGAAATTCTAGCATTCCGTCTGCATCAGTGAAGAAGATATAGCATGTTCTAGTTTCTGACCTCTCTTTTAAAAAAGAGTTCGTGGTCGTCCACCGGTGGGCGTATTCTACATGTCTATGGTATACTTCGTATCAAGTTTCGTAATTCTTTCTTACACCGTTCTGAAGTTATTAACAGTCAAATTTGGAATTTGCTTGACTCATGAGTGGGTGGTGCCACGCTTATTTCTATGGGTATATGTACCACAACCATAGTATACATCCTACCAAATTTCGTTAATCTAGCATAAACGGTTCTGTAGTTATTAACAGTCGAAGTTTTAAAATTTCTTCACTCATATGTTGGTGGTGCCACGCCCCTTTCCCACATATTTGTTAAAATTATCAATAGGACCATCAACTAAATAAATATACCAAATTTCATTATTTTAGGTGCTTTTATTATCGAACCATCTCATTTTAAACGTTTTTCGAAATTTTCGGTATCTAAAGAAGGGGCGTGGCTATTGTTCGATTTCGCTCATTTTAAATAGCAACCTACCTTGTTCAGAAAGCAACTTGTGTACCAAATTTCATTCAAATTTCTCAATATTTATTCAAGTTATCGTGCCCACGGACGGACGGACGGACGGACGGACATGCCTTAATGGATTCTTCTGTTCATTCTAAGAACTTTGATACACGGAACTCTATATCTATCTCCATTATTTTGCACCATTACAAACCATCGTTATATGACCAAAACTATAATACCCTGTGCACAAGTACGAGGTTTGTTCAAAAAGTATCGCGAATTTTGTGTTTTTTCAAAAATTATTTATTTATTCATGAATATCTATTTTGTCCCCTTCAAAGTAATCCCCATGAGATATTATACACTTGTGCCAACGGTTTTTCCAATCTTCGAAGCACTTCAAAAAATCATTTTTTTGTATCTTGTTCAGCTCCTCCTTCGATGCCGTCTTTATCTCGTCAAGAGAAGCGTAACGTCGTCCTTTCATGGGCCTCTTCAGTTTAGGGAACAAGAAAAAGTCACAGGGGGCCAGATCTGGGGAATACGGTGGCTGCGGCATCATTAGTGTGTTGTTTTTGGCCAAAAAGTCGCGCACAAGCAACGATGCGTGAGCAGGGGCGTTATCGTGGTGCAAAAGCCAATTTTTGTTCTTCTTTGCACATCTTCTCGGCCTTCTGAGAACATTTTGTACCACCGATAAACGTTGCTTCGGTCCAAGGTAGCTTCTCCGTATGCCACAGTCAACATTCGGAATGCATCCGCGCACTTAATTTCGTTTTTCACACAAAATTGGATACAGGTTCTTTGATCCATTTTTTTGAATAGGTAAAAATCGAAGACGATCCAAAACACGTGCAAGCAAAGCAGCTGTCAACAATTAACTGAACATTCAAAATGGCCGAGCTTCGCGGCATAAGTGAGAGACATGAGTACCAACATAACGCCACAAAAAATTCGAAATTCGAATATACGTAACCAGCGAAAATTCAAAATTCGCGATACGTTTTGAACACACCTCGTACACGCTGGGTATAAAAATTAGTTATAACACCTTATCAGTTACTATAAAATTACAGTTTTCATTAAAGCTTTTAGTTGTAATTTTTACTATGAAACAACTCTGAACGCGATTTCCTTTCATTCCACTTACTGGGAGTACCTTCATCAACTGCCTTCCACTCCGATTCGTAAAAGAAGATGCCCAACTAGTAGGAGTAAACAATGCCCAACATGCAATAACAAACAATCATCCGGCTGACTTTGTAAACGCAAAAATAATAAACAAAGAAGGGCGAACAAAACCTTAATACACACTAGAGAGTTTACGAATTATGCAAAACAGAGACAAAATCATTTAAATAAAGAGGACACAGACAATAAAAGTATAACCATAAGAAGGTTCAACGCGACGGGAAACACTAAATCATCAATTCGCTGGTAGGTAATTAACCACTGGAGAAATTCGCGATTAAATCGCGTGTTTTAGGGCTCTCAGCCCTTTTATTTTTACTAGAGATCGCCCAGTGATTGAAATTCAACCACTAAATTTTATTTTATTTAAATTATTTGATGTACCTTTCACCTGCCTTTTTTCCCTTCCTTTCTCTGTCGTTCCTTTCCTCTAACATATTTTCGTTTTCCTAGATTTTTTCTTTTACTCTCTGCAGCCTCTATTTTGAATTTATTTTATTCTTTCCTTTCCTTTCTCTTCCCTTCCCTTCCTTCATTTGCTTTCTTTCCCCTTCCTTTTCTTACCTTTCCTGTAATTGGCTTTCTCTCCTTTCCTTTCCTTCTTTCTTTTCCTTTCCTTTCCTTTCCTTTCCTTCTTTCTTTTCCTTTCCTTTCTTTTCCTTTTTTTCCTTTCCTTTCTCTTCCTTTCCTCTTCTTATCTTTCCTTTCATTTCTTTTCCTGTCCTTTCTTTCTTTTAATTCCCTTTCCTTTACTTTCTATCCTTTCGTTTCTTTTCCATTCCCTTCTTCCTTCCTTCTTTTCCTTTCCTTCCCTTTACTTTCCTTTCCTGTCCTTTTCCTTTCCTTTCCATTCCCTTCCCTTCCTTTCCTTTTCCTTCTTTTCTTTCCTTTCCTGTCCTTTCTTTGCCTTTCCTTTCTATTCCTTTTTCTTCCTTTCCTTTCCTTTCCTCTTCTTATCTTTCCTTTCCTTTGATTTCCTGTCCTTTTCCTTTCATTTCCTTTCCTTTACATTCCCTTCCTTTCCTTTGACTTTGTTTTTATTTCCTTTCCCTTTCCTTTTCTTACCTTACCTTTCCTTTCCTTTACTTTCCTTTTTTCCTTACGTGTATTTCCTTTCTTTTCCTTTTCTTTCCTTTGCTTTTCATTAATATCCTTTTCTTTGTTTTTAATTTCCTTTTCTTACCTTTCCTTTCCTTTCCATTCCCTTCCTTTGATTACCTTTCCGTTGCTTTCCTGTCCCTTTCCTTTCATTTCCTTGCCTTTCAATTCCCTTCCATTCCGTTTACTTTCCTTTCCCTTCTTTTCTTTTCCTTTTCTTACCTTGCCTTTCCTTTCCGTTCCTTTTCCTTACGTTGATTTCCTTCCTTTTCCTATCCTTTCCTTTGCTTTCCATTCATTTCCCTTCCTTTCTTTTCCTTTTGTGACCTTTTCTTTCCTTTCGATTCCCTTACTTTTCTTTTACTTTCCTTTTTTTCCTTTCCCTTCTTTTACTTTCTTTTCCACTCCCTTTCTTCTCTTTCCTTTCATTTTCCTTACTTGCATTTTCTTTCCTTTCCTCTCTTCGCCTTTCGTTTTTTTACCTTTCCTTTCCATTCCCTTTCCTTCTTTTCCTTACTTTTCCTGTCCTTCCCTTCACTTTCTTTTAAACTTTGTTTTATTTTTTTTTATCTTATTTCATTTACTTTATTTTATTTTATTTTATTTTATTTTATTTTATTTTATTTTACTTTATTTCAATTCACACAAACCCAACCACAAATGCAAAACAAACCTCGGTGTTTAGTACTCTTTACAATTTTTTGTTTGTTTTTGTAAACCCTTTTTGTTAGGTACCAGCAATGAAGTTTACATATTTGCTCATATTTTACATTGCTTATTTATTTTTATACTAATTTTTCAATATTATAATTAACTTTTTGTAAAGTTTTTTTGATTGACGGCACTGCAGTTTGGCAATACCTATCCATAGACATACAACTGTAAATACCTTAAATGTATAGTTTGGCCATCAAGTGGGACAATTTCACCTCAACTTGCGCATTTATATTATAGATTCAATACTAGGAGACCCGGCAGACGTTGTCGTGCCTAAGATTTCACTTGCCTACATTTAACAAAGTGTACTCTCTTCCCACCACTTGGCGCTTCGTCGTCCTTTATTCTCATATCTTAATTTTTCTTTCTCCTTTTGCTTTTCCTCCACCCCCATATTCCGTTAGTTTTTTTTTTACCCCCTTAATTTTCTTCTAAAACCCGTGCTACTTCTAAAATTTTCTATTCCTACTCCCCGTCTTCTCCCTTCCCCTCTGCAGGTACTGATATGTACATATGTAGTTTCGAAGATATAGCGGTTTAACTATTTTTGGTCTTTGTACCGCTTATTTTTCAGGGTTCAGAAAAATTCTTTTTCAAATACTGATTTTTGTTGGAACGATTTTCCGTTATTCCTTGTCAAGTTTGGTTTTGTGACAAACCGGTTTCGGCGTTCTGCCATTTTCAATGCGAACGAAACTAGTGATGACGGAAAATCTTTCCAACTAAAATCAGTATTTGAAAAACAATTGTTCGGAACCCTGAAAAATAAGCGGTACAAAGACCAAAAATAGTTAAACCGCAATATCTTCGAAACTACATATGTACATATCAGTGGGAGTAGGAATAGAAAATTTTAGAAGTAGCACGGGTTTTAGAAGAAAATTAAGGTGGTAAAAAAAAAACTAACGGAATATGGGGGTGGAGGAAAAGCAAAAGGAGAAAGAAAAATTAAGATATGAGAATAAAGGACGACGAAGCGCCAAGTGGTGGGAAGAGAGTACACTTTGTTAAATGTAGGAAAGTGAAATCTTAGGCACGACAACGTCTGCCGGGTCTCCTAGTATTGAATCTATAATATAAATGCGCAAGTTAAGGTGAAATTGTCCCAATTGATGGCCAAACTATACATTTAAGGTATTTACAGTTGTATGTCTATGCATAGGTATTGCCAAACTGCAGTGCCGTCAATCAAAAAAACTTTACAAAAAATTAATTATAATATTGAAAAATTAGTATAAAAATAAATAAGCAATGTAAAATATGAGCAAATATGTAAACTTCATTGCTGGTACCTACCAAAAAGGGTTTACAAAAACAAAAAAAAAAATGTAAAGAGTACTAAATACCGAGGTTTGTTTTGCATTTGTGGTTGGGTTTGTGTGAATTGAAATAAAGTAAAATAAAATAAAATAAAATAAAGTAAATGAAATAAGATAAAAAAAAAATAAAACAAAGTTTAAAAGAAAGAGAAGGGAAGGACAGGAAAAGTAAGGTAAGGAAGGAAAGGGAATGGAAACGAAAGGTAAAAAAACGAAAGGCAAAGAGAGGAAAGGAAAGGAATTGAAAGGAAGGAAAATGAAAGGAAATAAAAGAAAGGGAATGGAAAAGAAAGTAAAAGAAGGGAAAGGAAGAAAAAGGAAAGTAAAAGAAAAGTAAGGGAATGGAAAGGAAAGAAAAGGACACAAAAGGAAAAGAAAGGAAGGGAAATGAATGAAAAGCAAAGGAAAGGAAAGGAAAAGGAAGGAAATAAACGTAAGGAAAAGGAACGGAGAGGAAGAAAGGAAAGTAAAGGAAAGGAAAGGCAAGGTAAGAAAAGGAAAGGAAAAGAAGGGAAAGTAAAGTAAACGGAATGGAAGAGAATTGAAAGGAAAGGAAATGAAAGGAAAGGGACAGGAAAGCAAAGGAAAGGAAATCAAAGGAAGGGAATGGAAAGGAAAGGAAAGGAAAGGTAAGAAATAGAAATTAAAACAAAGAAAAGGATATTAATGAAAAGCAAAGGAAAGAAAAGGAAAAGAAAGGAAATACACGTAAGGAAAAAGGAAAGCAAAGGAAAGGAAAGGTAAGGTAAGAAAAGGAAAGGGAAAGTAAAGAAAAACAAAGTAAAAGGAAAGGAAGGGAATGTAAAGGAAAGGAAACGAAAGGAAAGGGACAGGAAAGGAAAGATAAGAAGAGGAAAGGAAAAGAAGAAAAAGGAATAGAAGGGAATGGAAAGGAAAGAAAAGGAAAAGAAAGAAGGAGAGGAAAGGAAAGGAAAGGAAAGGAAAGAGAGCCAATTACAGGAAAGGTAAGAAAAGGAAGGGGAAAGAAAGCAAATGAAGGAAGGGAAGGGAAGAGAAAGGAAAGGAAAGAATAAAATAAATTCAAAATAGAGACTGCAGAGAGTAAAAGAAGAAATCAAGGAAAACGAAATATGTTAGAGGAAAGGAACGACAGAGAAAGGAAGGGGAAAAAGGCAGATGAAAGGTACATCAAATAATTTAAATAAAATAAAATAAAATTTAGCGGTTGAATTTCAATCACTGGGCGATCTCTAGTAAAAATAAAAGTTCTGAAAGCCCTATTATTTCCGCGATTTAATCGCGAATTTCTCCAGTGGTGAAGTACCTACCCGCGAATTGATGATTTAGTGTTTCCCGTCGCGTTGAACCTTCTTATGGTTATACTTTTATTGTCTGTGTCCTCTTTATTTAAAAGGTTTTGTTCGCCCTTCTTTGTCTATTATTTTTGCGTTTACAAAGTCAGCCGGATGATTGTTTGTTATTGCATGTTGGGCATTGTTTACTCCTACTAGTTGGGCATCTTCTTTTACGAATCGGAGTGGAAGGCAGTTGATGAAGGTACTCCCAGTAAGTGGAATGAAAGGAAATCGCGTTCAGAGTTGTTTCATAGTAAAAATTACAACTAAAAGCTTTAATGAAAACTGTAATTTTATAGTAACTGATAAGGTGTTATAACTAATTTTTATACCCAGCGTGTACTTGTGCACAGGGTATTATAGTTTTGGTCATATAACGATGGTTTGTAATGGTGCAAAATAATGGAGATAGATATAGAGTTCCGTGTATCAAAGTTCTTAGAATGAACAGAAGAATCCATTAAGGCATGTCCGTCCGTCCGTCCGTCCGTCCGTGGGCACGATAACTTGAATAAATATTGAGAAATTTGAATGAAATTTGGTACACAAGTTGCTTTCTGTACAAGGTAGGTTGCTATTTAAAATGAGCGAAATCGAACAATATCCACGCCCCTTCTTTAGATACCGAAAATTTCGAAAAACGTTTAAAATGAGATGGTTCGATAATAAAAGCACCTAAAATAATGAAATTTGGTATATTTATTTAGTTGATCGTCCTATTGACGATTTTAACAAATATGTGGGAAAGTGGCGTGGCACCACCAACATATGAGTGAAGAAATTTTAAAACTTCGACTGTTAATAACTACAGAACCGTTTATGCTAGATTAACGAAATTTGGTAGGATGTATACTATGGTTGTGGTACATATACCCATAGAAATAAGCGTGGCACCACCCACTCATGAGTCAAGCAAATTCCAAATTTGACTGTTAATAACTTCAGAACGGTATAAGAAAGAATTACGAAACTTGATACGAAGTATACCATAGACATGTAGAATACGCCCACCGGTGGACGACCACGAACTCTTTTTTAAAAGAGAGGTCAGAAACCAGAACATGCTATATCTTCTTCACTGATGCAGACGGAATGCTAGAATTTCGTAGTTACAATAACCTGAGGATCTTATTGATTTTTTCTAAATTTTAGAAAATGGGCGTGGCACCGTCTACATATAAATGAGCAAAATATCAAATTTCAGCTTTTATTAACTTCAGAACCGTGTTAAATAAAATTACGAAACATGATACGAGGTATACTACCCAGGCTTTTCAAAATTATATATAGCCTAGAATCTACTGTGAAAATTTTATAAATATCGCTTCAGTACCTTGCACGCCTATACAAGATTAAAATTTTATTTAGCATGGGGGTGTGGAACCGCCCAGTTCTCTAAAATTATATATGGTGATTACTGTAACCAGTGAACCCCAGAACCTACTGTGAACATTTTATAAAGATCGGTTAAGTACTTTGGACGCCAGACACACATTAATTTTTATTTATAAGTTTTCCCACATGCTAGTAGAAAAAGTTTAAAACCTCTATAGGTCATAACTTCACAACAATTTACCACGACCGCTTTTACACAGCTGGATATTTAATTTTCGGTTCCACCCGAACTTAGACTTTCTTACTTGTTTTGTTTTAATATTGAATACAACGCACCCTGTGTCGTTTGTGTGTGTGTGCTGATTCGGATTAAGTTGCGCTACCCTGCAAAAAACGATGGAGTATCAGAGTACATTCGTATACAAAAAGTGGTCCAATTTACATGGCGATGTCCGGGATGGAATCACCTAATACATCTCGGAGTACCCTTTACTTTGCTTCTGAATACTCTATGGAGCACATACGTGAGAGTACTTTTAAAATGCTGCCGAAAGATTACTCCATGGACTGGATGTTGGGAGAGTGCTGTACTGTGTTTTGGTTTTCTAATGCCGGCTTCGTGTTCTGCTAGTCGTGTGCCTGAAGTTGTTATACCTATGTATATTTTGTCACATTTTTCCACTGCAGTCAAACCAACTAGTTGCAAACTTCTTTACAACTAGTATATGCATCAGGCCACTAGTTGAGCCAACTGTCATATTTCCATATAAGCGATGCCCTACGAGATGTCATTTGTCAGGTTTCGACCAGAACATACCAGTCATCTACTACTCATCAAGTACGTGGTTGTATATAGTGGAAATATACTAGTTTCATACTGGACGTAAAATAACAGTTTCATAGTAGCTCACAATGGAAGGAAATGTACTAGTAAAATTGCAGAGTAATCATACCAATATCATACTAGTTCGAAGAAGATAAAAGAATACTAGTTCAAATGTGGGTCAAAACCTCTAGCAGGGATTAAAATAAGAAAATATACTCATCAATACATCATTTTCATTTTTTATCATTTTCGCTGTGAAAAACCCCGATTTGGGATTGCGAAACATAAACTATATCTTTGGAATATTTGCGGATTACAGTAGCATGCAATGCAAATGAAATAAACGAAAGAAATAATTACAGCTTATGTCGCTTAAACACATACTATGAAAATTATAGTCACATACTAATATGAATTGAATTAACCAGAAAATTATAGTTGTATTCTAGTATCGACTGGACTTTTTCTGACTAGTATGATTTCAACCAGAAAATTATAGTTGGATACTGGTATGTTTACAGACTAGTTTGATATTTCACTGCAGGTTCGTGTCTGTTTTCTCAGCATTGTAAAGGGTGTTTTTTAGGGGTATAGAACTTCGAATTGAAATAAAACACAAGAAAATCGTTTTAAGGTCCATCAATTTGGCTTTATTGGAAGGATAATTTTATGCCATTAATGTTTAAATATGATTTCGGGCATGTGGCCGCCGCGGCTGGCTCGAATAAAGCCAATTCTACAGGTCCAATTTTCAACCACTTTTTCGAGCATATGGGGCCGTATGTCGGCAATAACGCCACGAATGTTGGCTTCCAATTCCCCTAACGTTTCTGGTTTGTTGGTGTAGACGAGCGACTTCACATATCCCCAAAGAAAATAATCCAATGGTGTCAAATCACACGACCTTGGTGGCCAATTGACAGGTCCATTCCGCGAAATTATGCGCTCATCGAATGTTTCCTTCAATAAATCGATTGTGACGTGCGCTGTGTGGCATGTAGCGCCGTCTTGTTGGAACCACAACTCATCCACATTCATGCCATCCAATTCGGGAACAAAATAGTCGGTTATCATGGCTCTATACCGGTCTCCATTAACGGTAGCTGCCTCTCCAGCATTATTGCGGAAGAAGTATGGCCCAATGACTCCACCAGCCCATAGAGCACACCAAACAGTCAGTTTTTGTGGATGTAATGGCGTTTCAAGGGTCTCATGTGGATTCTCTTCACTCCAAATGCGGCAATTTTGCTTGTTGACGTAGCCATTCAACCAAAAATGAGCCTCATCACTGAACAAAATTTTGCGATGAAAATCAGCATCGAAATCAATCTCATTTTCGGCCCATACACCAAAATCACGACGCATTGCATGGTCTCGCGGCTTTAATTCTTGCACAAGCTGGATCTTGTAAGGTCGCAAGCCAAGATCTTTGCGCAAAATCTTCCATAAAGTTGATGGACAAAGCTCCAATTGCTGTGCACGGTGGCGAATCGATTCATTCGGGTCCTCTTCAACACTTTGCTCTACAGCGGCAATTGTTTCTTCGGTGCGCACTGTTCGACGTCTCTGCGGATGCGTATTATCACATAGAGTAAACGTAGTGCGAAAACGATCCATGGTTAACCGAATTAATTGCTCTGATGGACGATTATGTCGACCATAAAATGGACGGAGCTCACGGTAAACTTCGCGAACTGAACCATTATTTTCGAAATAAATTTGCACGATTTGCAAGCGTTGTTCTTTTGTCAACCTGTTCATGATGAAATGTCAAACCAAACTGAACATAAATGACATTAGAGTTGCCAGATTTGACCACAAAATGCCAGTTTTATCTCTATTCGAAAAACAAACCTGTAAAAAAAACACCCTGTATTTTGTACACTACGGTGTTTGGTTGTTTTATGTCTCTTTTAGTTTTTGTTTGTGTAAAACAGCTTTTTAATGTGTAATTGGATTTGTAAGCTAGCGTTGAGTTCGGATTTTTGATGTCGTGCGCTAGATTTTCTGTTAGCATGGAAATATAAAAAATGCTGTGATATGGTTTCGTCTCCTTGTTGGTCGTTGTTTGCGTTTGATTTTGGATGTGCTTTATTTCATTCATTTTTTCTTTGTCCTCGATCAGGGATAGGCACGAAGCTACTCATGATTAGTTCCAACGCCGCAGCGCTTGTGCATATATTTACAAAAATGACGGTGATAATTCTGCTCCGCTGCTCGCTAAATTTCTTCGGAATTTTACCAAATGCTTGCGAGATATTTCGAGGAAAATCTACGCAATGCCCAAAAAAGCATATTCATACCTGAAGAAATTCGCAGAGAGCTAATGAAACTTCAGAGCGATGATTTCTGCCGATGGAAACAGGTATTGATTTCTGAAAAATTTCAAGTGTTCACTCCCATCCAAAAATATCGGATAGTAAAGGGTGTTTTTTAGGGGTATAGAACTTCGAATTGAAATAAAACACAAGAAAATCGTTTTAAGGTCCATCAATTTGGCTTTATTGGAAGGATAATTTTATGCCATTAATGTTTAAATATGATTTCGGGCATGTGGCCGCCGCGGCTGGCTCGAATAAAGCCAATTCTACAGGTCCAATTTTCAACCACTTTTTCGAGCATATGGGGCCGTATGTCGGCAATAACGCCACGAATGTTGGCTTCCAATTCCCCTAACGTTTCTGGTTTGTTGGTGTAGACGAGCGACTTCACATATCCCCAAAGAAAATAATCCAATGGTGTCAAATCACACGACCTTGGTGGCCAATTGACAGGTCCATTCCGCGAAATTATGCGCTCGTCGAATGTTTCCTTCAATAAATCGATTGTGACGTGCGCTGTGTGGCATGTAGCGCCGTCTTGTTGGAACCACAACTCATCCACATTCATGCCATCCAATTCGGGAACAAAATAGTCGGTTATCATGGCTCTATACCGGTCTCCATTAACGGTAGCTGCCTCTCCAGCATTATTGCGGAAGAAGTATGGCCCAATGACTCCACCAGCCCATAGAGCACACAAAACAGTCAGTTTTTGTGGATGTAATGGCGTTTCAAGGGTCTCATGTGGATTCTCTTCACTCCAAATGCGGCAATTTTGCTTGTTGACGTAGCCATTGAACCAAAAATGAGCCTCATCACTGAACAAAATTTTGCGATGAAAATCAGCATCGAAATCAATCTCATTTTCGGCCCATACACCAAAATCACGACGCATTGCATGGCCTCGCGGCTTTAATTCTTGCACAAGCTGGATCTTGTAAGGTCGCAAGCCAAGATCTTTGCGCAAAATCTTCCATAAAGTTGATGGACAAAGCTCCAATTGCTGTGCACGGTGGCGAATCGATTCATTCGGGTCCTCTTCAACACTTTGCTCTACAGCGGCAATTGTTTCTTCGGTGCGCACTGTTCGACGTCTCTGCGGATGCGTATTATCACATAGAGTAAACGTAGTGCGAAAACGATCCATGGTTAACCGAATTAATTGCTCTGATGGACGATTATGTCGACCATAAAATGGACGGAGCTCACGGTAAACTTCGCGAACTGAACCATTATTTTCGAAATAAATTTGCACGATTTGCAAGCGTTGTTCTTTTGTCAACCTGTTCATGATGAAATGGCAAACCAAACTGAACATAAATGACATTAGAGTTGCCAGATTTGACCACAAAATGCCAGTTTTATCTCTATTCGAAAAACAAACCTGTAAAAAAACACCCTGTATATACAAATTGTGATCTATGTTTGGAACAACATATTTGTGCGAATGTGCATTTTTGTTTTTGAAATACAAGTATATACAATCCAAGTCCAGAAATTTTTGCAGTGACCAACATCACAAAGATTTGATTTTGATAAAGCTATATCCAGACCAAATAGATATTTCTGAATTGTTGTGGGAATAAATCATTACAATAAAGGACGATATCTCGCCAACTTAACAAAATTAGTTATAACCCTACTTAATTAATTATTGAGCTAGAATTAAAAAATATATTCTTATAAAATACTCAAATGTCTGCATAAAGCTCCTACAGCTTTTATTTAAACTTCTAGTGTATATGTATATTGAAATATTTTCACTTTTAACCCTTTCCTTCCCATATGGCTACCAAATTCAAAAGTTCTATTTAAACGTCAGGTTGCCGAATTTCTTCATTGAAAAGTTTTTACATATGGTTGCGATCCACGCGTTTTTTGCTTTCGGCTTGATTGTAAATTTCAAATTAATATAATGGATACAATTCATTTAGTTATTGGTATAAAAAAAATAATTTCGTGTAAGTTAATGCTTGTAAAATAGACTTGAGCAATAAAAAGGTGAAAAGTGCATACTATAGTAAAAATATTTTAATAAATTGGTTAGTAGCCATATGGCTACATTGGGATAAAGTGTATGCACATATTGACAATTTTGCAGCGCCTTTTTAGCTTTACGAGTCCCTTGGTAGCTAATAGTTTTTTCCTTTTTTCATAGCTAATGTCGCACGCTAGAAGGAGTTTACGTGGTAATCAAAGTGAGATTTTGAAAATACTGGAGGGAGATGAATCGGAAGAGGAATACGTTGAGAAAAATGAGGACGAATACGAAATTTTAAAAAACATTTTTTTTTTCGAAGCATTGAGCAACGTTAAAGATGTTCATACAGAAGAATCAACTATACGAGGTGTGTTCAAAAAGTATCGCGAATTTTGTGTTTTTTCAAAAATTATTTATTTATTCATGAATATCTATTTTGTCCCCTTGAAAGTAATCCCCATGAGATATTATACACTTGTGCCAACGGTTTTTCCAATCTTCGAAGCACTTCAAAAAATCATTTTTTTGTATCTTGTTCAGCTCCTCCTTCGATGCCGTCTTTATCTCGTCAAGAGAAGCGTAACGTCGTCCTTTCATGGGCCTCTTCAGTTTAGGGAACAAGAAAAAGTCACAGGGGGCCAGATCTGGGGAATACGGTGGCTGCGGCATCATTAGTGTGTTGTTTTTGGCCAAAAAGTCGCGCACAAGCAACGATGCGTGAGCAGGGGCGTTATCGTGGTGCAAAAGCCAATTTTTTTTCTTCCACAAATCCGGGCGTTTCTGGCGGATTGCTTCGCGCAAATTGCGCATAACTTGCAGGTAATATTCCTTATTGACCGTTCTTCCCTGTGGCAAGAACTCATGATGCACCACGCCCCTGCAATCGAAGAAAACTGTCAGCAAAACTTTCACATTCGACCGAACTTGGCGCACTTTTTTCGGTCTTGGCTCGTGCGGCAGCTTCCATTGAGATTATTGAGCTTTGGTTTCCACGTCATAACCATAAACCCACGATTCGTCACCAGTTATGACCCTCTGGAGCAAATTTGGGTCGTCGCGGACAGAGTTTAACATCTCATTAGCAATGTTCATGCGATGCTGTTTTTGGTCACAATTGAGCAATTACAAAAATAGGTAAAAATCGAAGACGATCCAAAACACGTGCAAGCAAAGCAGCTGTCAACAATTAACTGAACATTCAAAATGGCCGAGCTTGTCGGCATAAGTGAGAGACATGAGTACCAACATAACGCCACAAAAAATTCGAAATTCGAATATACGTAACCAGCGAAAATTCAAAATTCGCGATACTTTTTGAACACACCTCGTAATAACGGCTTTGGGTAGGTTCTAAAATGGTCCAAATTTGCCATATTAACCATTGTTAATTTAGAGAAAATAACCTTGAAATTACATCGGTAGAGCTTTTGGAAGATGCAGAAATGACTTCTCAGTCAACTGACCGACAAGTGAAATGGCGTAAAGCTGATATCGAACATGTTGAAAGACTTTTCGAGTCAGCCTTTTCTGAAAATTATACCGAAAAAACTCCATTGTAGTATTTTAGCAGTTTTTTTCTGATAAAATTCTTTCCAATATCGTTTACCAAAGCAATCTTTACTCCGTACCAAATACTCCGAATATTCCATTGAATACAGATTTTGCTGAAATGTCCAAATTTATTGGTATAGTTCATATGCCACAATATCGATTGTACTGGGCTCAATCCACAAGATTTCCACCTATTGCTGATGTGATGCCAAGAAATAGATTTGATATCTTAAAAAAGAATTTCCATTTAAATGATAACAACGAAATGAAACAAAGATCTGATCTGCAGTATGATCGTATTTTCAAGATATGTCCATATTTGACCGATAAAAGGGATAACTTTTTAAAAGTTGAACCTGAAGAAATGAACTCCATTGACGAGGTTCTTATTCCAACCGCACAAATGGGTTATAAAAATGTTTGCACGAAATGGTACCAGTGGAATTATGTATGATTTTGAGGTCTATACTGGTAAGAGCACAATTAAAAATAAGACAGAGTTAGGCATAAGCGGGGATGTTGTTTTGAAATTGTGCGAAAGTCTGACAAAAAACGAAAACTTTAAAATTTTCACGGATAATTAGTTTACATCTTATAAACTTATAAGTGCGCTAAAGGAAAACTGCATGTTTCTTACGGGAACAGTAAGACACAATAGGCTTCCAAAATGCCAGTTTGCTTCCGATAAATCTCTAAAGCGCCAAGGTAGAGGATCATTTGACCTTAGAACCGAAAGACGTGAAAATATATGTGCAGTTAAATAATTAGACAACAAACCAATTTATTTAGCCTCATCAATTTATGGAAATATTGTCACTCAATATGTAAAGTATGATGGTCTTGGTCATATGCCATTACCGATCGAGAAGAAGGAAAGATGCAAATATTGAAATAACAGGGTCTCATTTTCTAGAATTAAGTGTAAGAAATGTAATGTTGCTTTGTGTTTAACAACAACAAAAAATTGTTTTGATATGTTCCATAACAAGTAATTCAAAAGGCATAAATATATAAAAGACTTCATCTACCAAATATGTTTTAATTTTTATGCATTAAATCCCAATGCAGCCATATGGCTGCCAACCCGTACCACCCCCTGAGACACATATACAAAAAATATTTTAACACGGTAGTTTTTTATACCATTTTTATTAAAAATATCCGTAGTTTGGTTTTTTCCCAGAACTGCTTCTTAATTTTGGAAGGAGAGGGTTAAACATAATGAAACAATCCCTACCAGCCATGGCTAACCGTGGTGAAACTCTGATTCCATAAATTCACAAATTTCGACTAACACCAACGCATTTCTTTCGCATTTGTATGGAACACAACAAGTGCCTAAAAGTATGCACTCACACGTGCACGGAAAACCATTTTCAACATGGTTAAAAAGTGAACCTCCCGAACAAAATTGCCCAATTTTTTATCCACTTGTTTGGTACGCGCGACTCACTGTTTATCCAGTTTTTAAACATTGTTGGTTGGCAGGGAATGTGCCGAGCATGAATTTCTTCGCGCACCAATACAATGACAACCATGGCTAACCGTGGTGAAACTTTGATTCCACAAATTCACAAATTTTTACTAACACCAACGCATATTTTTCGAATTTGCATGGAAAACATCGATTGCCTAAAAGTATGCACTCACACCTACACGGAAAAACGTTTTAAACATGGTTAAAAAGTGAAACTCTTCAAACAAAATTGTCCACTTTTTTATCCATTTTTTTGGTACGACCCTGTGGGGAAAATCTCTAGTTCTTAGCTGGTGCGCATCTAGTGCGTTTCGAACCACAAATAGTTTGCCTTCAATCTCTTTCACATGTAATCAACTGGCGAATTTAACATGGCGATGTCCTAGGCGGTGGAAATTGTCCCCCGCTTCAATACCTTTTCGACAGTTCCGAACTAGTTAAAAATTCGACAGTTGGGATGTAGTTCGTTTATTGCTAATATTGCTCTAGTTCTGAACTATTTCCAAATTCTGCAGTTTGGATGTAGTTAGATTAGAATTAAAAAAAAATATGTGGAGAAGCCTTCCATCGTAGAACTACACTCGGAGACTTTTTGCCAAATTACGGTCGCGACCTCTGCTTTAAAAAACTTTTTCAAGCCACTTTGATGTTACCTTTCCCAAGACTCGAACCTTGGATCTTCGGTGTGATAGTCCAGCAACACTACCGCCACACCATTGCGGTTAGTTTATGCATGGCTAATAATTTGAGCCTACATTTTAAACCATTCTGTCATCCGGTTTCACCAACGCGACTAAGACTAAAACTAAGTCGTGACTTAAGTTAGCACAGATTCGAGACTAACTTAATTTTGGGTTTCACCAACTGAGCGATGCAAATAATTTTTAACACAACAACCCGATCAGCTGTTTTATGCATAGTAGTATTTTTTCATACCAGACAACTCTGCGCATCCCAATACCCCCGTGCGAAATGGACATGTATGGCCATACACGAAGGAATGTATTGATCTTACACCCATTTCTCTTTAGTTGGAAGGTACTTAAATTAGCGCTTAATTGAATACGATAGTTTCGTAATGGTTGCATGCTAGAAAACAAGCATTCACATACATCTACGCATACGCCGTTAAAGTCATGCTTAACGAATTTTCCGGCTGGGACATTGTACAAAACAAATTAGGAGCATTACTGACATTTAGGTTTTGAACGACAGCAACACTGACTTAGTCGAGAATAAGTCAGCTGGCAGGCTGAATTAGTTGTGACTTAGTTAAGTTAGATGGTGAAACTGAAAAAGTGAAAAACTCGACTTAACTAAGTTAAGTCGAGCTGGTGAAACCGGCCCATAATGTATACATATGTAACCTTTTCTCACACTATTGATGCGTGCGCCGTAGCTGAGTGGGTAGAGCACTTGACACAACAGCCGGTTCTATCGCACCGGAATGACCCGGGTTTTTTCACCCGGCCAAGGGCTGTTATTTCAGTGTAACCCTGTCCAATCTGGGGCAGGGCGAAGCACTGTTAACAACAACAACAACAGCACTTGACTCTGATGCGGGCCGTGTCGGTTCGAATTCTGCCAACTCATACATTTTTTGTTATTTATGATTTCATATTTTAACCTTTCTTTAAAGAACGTTGCAAGAACAAAACATTTTTCCAAATACGAACCTAAATTTTATTAAATTTTAATGATTACACAACTGCCTGTTTCGAACTAGGAAAATCTAGTTACTATCTCACTAGTTCTTATTAGCCACTTTATCCCTAGGTCTGAACCAGAAACTTTTCTCACTAGTTACTGACTTCCCACAGGGGAGAGACTCGCTGTTTATCCAGATTTTTATCCGTTGCTGGTTGGCAGGGCCCCTACCAACCATTGCTAACCGTGGTGAAACTCTGATTCCAAAAATTCACACATTTTTACTAACACAAAAGCATGTTTTTGGAATTTGTATGGAAAACAACAAGTGCCTAAAAGTATGCACTCACACCTATAAGGAAAAACATTTTCAACATGGTTAAAAAGTGAACCTCGCCGAACAAAATTGCCCCCTTTTTTTCAGTTGTTTGGTAAGCGCCGTTTATCCAGATTTTTATCCATTGCTGGTTGGCAGGGAATACTCCGTTCAATTGCCCTGACAACCAGCAGTTGATAAAAATCTGTAAAGGTTTTAATTACAACACGTTTTACGTAACGACTATGATTACGGGCAATACATAGTATTTATGCAGAAATAATTACGTTTCTCTCAGCACCACATTTCATATACGCCACTTAAGCTAAAATAAATAATGTGAAAAGGGGACACTTTGGAATTAAGTCAGACAATGGAAAATAATACTATAATAAAAATATTTAAGATTAAATACAACTGAAAATCCAATCAGTACCCTTATCTCTATTTACTGTGGTTGGTTGAAACCGGAATAAAAGGTACGGTCAAAGTACAAATTACTCAAATAAAGTAAATAAAGAATGAAATATAAATCGATTAGCACAATCGGTTAGTATATACCCACATACACGTTAGAGTGGCTCAACAAAATTCCAGTTTGAAAATTCATTGGCCCGTAGTCATAGTCAAATTAAAATAGCGTTTTATCTACTTAAATATGATTCTAAAATAAATATCATTTCATGTCTGTCATAGTCAACTTAAAATACATTTTATGTCTAAGACGGAGTTTTAATTTTAAAATGACGAAAACGTCATTTTAACATTTTAAAAGCATAGTATGTGTCTATGGTTGTGTTTGTGACATTGCTTACTCCAAGATATATACCATACTGTACCATAGTATACTATGGTTTGTGAATAAAATAGTTGACACAGGGTGACATAAAGAATTTCTTCATACCATCAACCAATAACATTTTTGTTCATAAGGGGACTCTATTACATTTCATTTTAGCTAAAATCTTTGTTTAATATGACTATTATTGACCAACATTTTAAATATCTTTTTAAGTTAAGTAAAGATTTTAATTAAGCAACGACAGTTTTACTTTTATATATACATATATATATTTTTTTTTAATAAAAAACTATGAATTACCTTTTTTTTTGAAACATATAAGCATATTTTATTTTATTTTTAAATTATACCTATATATTTTCCTATTTTAAAAAGGCTCTTTAGAGTTCGCGTCTCCAAAATTTTACAAGATTTTAATTGCAGCCATGACACCGGAATGTAAAAAAATATGAGATATATAACTTATTATAAAATATTATTTGAGTAAATTTACCGAAATCCACTCTCTTATATCTTTGTCCATCCAAACGGGAATAAGAGTATAACAATCATATTCTTTTCATAACAGGTTTCTAAATGCTGAAAGTAAAATACAATACACTTAAATTTTTATTACAAAGTCAACCAATTATTTTTTTTATTTTTTCAGTTGTAATAAAGATTATTCACAGACTGTTAAATTATTCAATCGACTTATTTCTATTGCTATTATTCTAAAATGGTTTTTTTTTTACAAAATTCTATATTGTTATTATAAATAAAAAATATGGAAAAAATTAGAAACAAGCACCATAGCTATTTGGATAGATATATTTCGGGAGCTGCTTAACTTCACTTAACAACGAACTTTTGGCACAACGTTCCCCATCGCTTGGCCATCGCAGGGCTCTGCATTTTGCCTATTCCCTTTTCTATTAATCGTTGTTTTTATTTTTACCTTCACAATAGATTGCGACTAATCTTGAGCTATTGTTTCAATATGTGAATATTTTTGTATTGCCTTTCTATGAATTTGTAAAAATAACTATTTTACAATAAAAACAAAACCGGTCTTGAAATTGAATAAGTCAATTTAATAAATAAATCAAAAATATAAAACAGAAGGTGTAGCTCAGAAATGGGCGGTATCACTACCACTTTGAAAAACTGTACTACGGCTGAAACCAGTTTGCTTAGGATACGCTTTCACGTATGTAAAATATACTGGCTTTGAGGGATTCCACCCTATTTCAATATACTAAAAATTGGTTTGGTCTGTTTATGGATACGTTGCGGATAAATTCCGATAGTAGATACGACTGCTTTCAAAAGTTATATAACTTAACAAATATTACGTTTGGCCAGTAAAGTTTTCAATAAACATATTATATGAAATGTTTTGTTTATTATTTACTTTACTGATTTATATAAAAACTAGCAGATCCGGCAGACGTTGACCTGCCTATCCGGCCTACTCCTCTTCTTCTCCCTTTTTCTCTGTGGGTACTGATATGTATGTACATAGTTTCGACTATAGCGATTTAGTCTAACTAACCGCTTACTTTTTCCAAGGACTTTTTGACACATAGAAAACATATCTATATATATTAAATATCATTAACATGAACCAAATATATATACAGCCTGTGTCGTGCCCAACGAACTCCTGACCCTACCGTGAGAGTTTCAGAGACATCGACAAAAAACTGTGGATATTAATGAAGCACAAACAAAACACAAAATATGTGGGCGCCTACTCCTCAAAAATTATATAAATCTTGACCAAGGGATACGTATATCCAAATAACATTAATTTAGACGAAATACGTTCACATTTATGACAAATTTAAATTTATATTTATATGACCTGGTGGCGTGGCATCGCACAGTTTTCCAAAGCTATATAGGGTAACTACACTAGTTTCCGGACAGCGCTAGTGTCCGGACACTATGTCAATGTTTTGGGATTGATAGACAAATAACTAACAAATAGTCTCAAATAACAACACAAATGGAAATGTATATGTTTTCTGAGTGTACGTGGGAAGTTTAAGTTGAATCAAAAGCATAGTTTAAAAGTTACACGTAATTTTAGTGTTAGAAGTCTGAGCATGCATCAAAATTGCAGGTTTTGTAAAAAAAAATAGTGGGAGAATTTTAGAAAAGTAAGGGCCTAAACAAGTATTTATTAACATATTACAATAAAAGTTAATAATATTTGTTTAAAATTTAATTAACTTTTATTTTATAAATAAAAAAGAAATTTACTTAAAGTTTCAGCCTAAATTATTACTGTCCGGATACCAGAACCAAAATTTGAGATGATTTTCAGTTTCCGGACAGGCTGTCCGGATACTGAAAAGAAGGCGAAAATTAAGAATTACCATTTTAATGCTCCTAAATGATAGTTTATTATATTATATATGCATTACAAAAAGAAAAACATATTTTTCTCCTACGTTTTCAGTCTTCGGACACGTTTTTTCAAGTACAAATATTGCTGTCGGGATATTGAGAAAATAAGTTTCAATGCCCGGACATTTAGCATTTTGTACAAACTTTGTTGGTTTTTATCGATATTATTATTTAAAGAAAGAATGCAGACTATTACCTCAGCCCTTCGAGGTTATAAGGTCAAACCAAACAAGCATAAGGCAAGCGGCAGCTTAGGATAGCTGTGGAACTCCTAATAGTCGGAGCCTTAATCTGGCGAGCGACAGGATCACAAAATATGTTCAGGCATTACTTATATAACCTATAAAAACATAATATTGCAGTCTTACCGTTTTACGGACAAGAGCTAAGTTGTTAACCCATACGACTTGGACACGGCCTCACACGGTTCGTTTATGACCCTGCCGTCAAATGTTACCTACCACGAACACATAGATTGACATTACCTGCCACAGCACCCACGGACTATAAAAACAACGCATCGGATAGACACAGACCAGAACGAAACTAGGCATTGAAAATGGCAGAACGCCGAAACCGGTTTGTCACAAAACCAAACTTGACAAGGGATGACGGAAAATCGTTCCAACAAAAATCAGCTTACTACCCTGTCGGAAGATCAACACAACAAAATAAATCAATATTGATGCTATTATAAACAGTATATCTTTTCGCGGTAACGTTTATGGTGAGAAAATGAGTCGAAGTCAAAGTTGAGGAAAACGTTAAGTGTCCGGAAACTGGTGCGTTTACCCTATATACCGTAACCAGTAAACCCAAGAATATACTGTGAAAATTTCATGTCGATCGGTTGAGTAATTTGGACGCCTATGACACACATATACATTAATTTTGATAAATATATGCATTAAGCATGTTAGGTTTTAATTAGGCATGGGACTATTAATTTATACTTTTATTCGAATAGTATTAAGCAATCGATGCCAGGATTACATTGTAAATATGTGTGAATGCGTGTGCATGGATATTTGTATGTACTTCACGTTCACTTTTTAATAACCTTAAATCATTACTTCCTTGAGGTAATAATACGTTATTATTTACAGATCGACTATTTTGCTAAGTATTTATTTATTTGATTATTTATGTCTTAATTCAAAAAGTCCTGCTAGAAATTTGTTTCAGTTAATAGGTGTATGCAAGTTTTATTCTATAACTTTCTTTCTTACTTCCAGATATTTTTCAAAATTTTTTGGTCGTTTTTTCTTCTTCTGAAAGATGCAGTAGATCTACTGCATCTGCAGTATAGTCCCAACCCTGGCTTTAGCGTTTCAGATACATTTTGGATCGCGTAAATTATAATCGGTTAAAATGGATGTCATTGTTCGGACGGGGTGCATCGGAAAGCGAAAGTGGGTGGCGCACCGAGGTCGATCTCTGACAGGATTGCAGTAGTAGATAAAAACCAATTATTAAAAGCACAATTAGACAAAAAACACCTAACTATAGTTAATACATAGTTTGCGGTATGCAATCCAGCGAATGAACAAAAAGGAATAAAAAATATGAATAATTATTCCGGACTACAAAAAGGAATGGGGACTGCAGGTTTGCATTCTTTATTCCCAAAATGGAATAAAGGCTGCAATCAAAAATTTTGCAATCCAAGGAATAATTATTCCAAAAGAAATGCATTCTTTAACAACTCTGGTACATACACATGCAAGTTAACACCCAGCTTCACTAGGCCGCCTAACGGCAAATATAAACAAATGTTGAAGAATTCAAGTACCTAAATGGTACTCAATAAGTTACACAAATTCATTGAGTCGCATAACTGCAAATGTAAACAAATCGATCTTTCCAATGAATTCGTTCTTCTTTATTATCCCAGTAATTTGAACTTGAACCAATGATTCAAGTTACTGAATTATAATAACAAAAACATCCGTATTTTGTTTACTAAGTCGGATGCTGGCATTAGAGTATAAGCAATTTTGTATCTTATAAATAAAGGAAAATTAGGAGTTAAGTTAGTTCTTGGCGGAGCACTGTTGAGTGAACTCAGCTGCCTGAGTAATAAATAAACTTTTTTAAAAACACTAATGTGTTTCTAGTGTTCTTAATTGGCGATCCTGCCAGGAGTGCTTAACATAACAAATCCTTGTGCGAAAGGAAATGTTAAGCCCGTCCTAAATAAAATAAATCAAGTATCCCACTAGAAAGGGAGAAAAGTTGGACAAAACAAGTTATAAAAAAAGTGTACCTAGGTACCTAAGTTTGAAAAAATTTTAATAAAAAAACTTAACATATGAACTATCCTTGTGCGAAAGGAAATGATAAGTTTGCCTAAATTAAAAAAAAAAAAAAAAAAAAATCAAGTATCCCACTAGAAAGGGAGAAAATCTAAACAAAACTTTTCGTGCTAACTTTTTTCTAATAAAAAACACATGTCCTACAAACAAGGATAAAGTGTAGTGAAAAAATAAGAAAAACTATAAGTTAAAAGAAATCAAAATAAAAAATTAAATAGAGGTATTGCACGTCAAGCCGGGACGTTGCCAACGTGGGACCATAATCGACTCCAGTAACAACAGCATAAGAGGACAACCAAACCAACAGGAGGGCTGACTGTAAGTTAAGTTAATAAATAATATTAAGGAAATGTAAAAATAATTAATGGGAAATTATCCCACGAAAATTAATTACGAAAGGCTTTTTTATTGTGATTATTGTCAAAGTGGTAGGCACGACAACGTCAATTGTCCTTTCAGGAAAAAGAGAATTAACCTTAAAAATTAATAAAATCACAGTGGACGATCTAACTAACCAATTTTCCAAAATGGCAGTTAGCAATATTTCTGCAGAAGATATCGCTAGAATAATAGCTACACAAACTGCTAATCTTAGGGATGAAATTAATCAACTGACTAATCAAATTAAGACATTGACTAGTGCTACGCAAGTGACGGAATACCGTACACAAACTATTGATGACGGAGTAGTTTGTACTGAAGGTTTAGATATAATTAAGTCGCTGCCAGAATTCTCTGGTAAATCTTATGTTAGTTGGAGGGAGGCTGCAAAAAATTCGATGAGTTTGTATATCGAAGGAAGCAGGAAGTATTTCGGGGCATTAACCATACTTCGAAATAAAATAATAGGAAATGCCAATGATACCCTTACTAATCATGGCACAGTATTAAACTTAGAAGCTATATTTGCCAGGCTAGACTTTGCCTATGCAGACAAACGACCAATCCATGTGATTGATCAAGAAATGAGTATATTAAGACAGGGATCGAAATCCTTGATTGATTATTACAATGAAGTGAATCAGAAATTAACACTATTAATAAACAAAACCATTATGACCCACGGTACAAATTCTGAAATTACAAAGCAATTAAATATTAAAAATCGCGAAACCGCTCAAAGAACATTTATAACGGGATTAAATCCTCCTTTAAGCCAAGTACTTTTCACACTTGCTCCTGCCGATTTGCCAAATGCTCTGGCGAAAGCACAGGAGCTTCATTCAAATCAAATGCGTTCAGAGTTTGCTCTGAATTTTTCAAAAGCTTACCTTCCGGAAAATAAAACGTTTAATAATAATTTGCGGAGTCCTAAGAATAATACACAAAGGGGGGGAAATCAATTCCAGAACCATTTGAGATACCCACAAGTAAGAAATAACAATAATATGAATTTCCCAAAACCAGAACCGATGGATACATCATCCGACAATCTGCCACTTGGTCAGCAGAGAACGGTCGGTTATAATCAATCATCCCAACCAAAAATGTTTCAGGGTCAACAACAAAATGATAATTCACAGAAATGGCAATTTAACCAGCCAGTAAAAAGGGGTATGAATTTTAGTGGTCAACCTAGGTCAAAGGAGCCACGAATAAACAATTTAAATGAAAATCATTTTTTAGATCAGGCGTCCACCTGCCCTACATCTTCCGAACAGATAGACATAGCGGAGTAAAAATTAGAATATTGATAGATACTGGTGCGACGAGTTGTTACATCAGGAAGGGTATATATAACAACGGTAGGGAATTAGCAATTAAGAAGAGGGTAAGAACCATTCATGGTTCGACCATCATCACCTTGTACCATGACGTACACTTGTTTGGATTTAAGGAAAGATTTTACGAAATAGATAACTTAGAAAGTGACTTTCTAGTAGGAGTCAATTTTTTGAGAAAGATTAAGGCAAAAATAGATATGGAAAAAGCAGAACTTATATATGGAGATAACAATAAGGAGAAGTTATGTTTTGTGAACATGGAAGAAACTAACCATGATGAAATGTATAAATTAAACCCCTTGGGACATAAGAGTCCTAAGGCGCCAGCTGACGGTAATACCGGCAACGTGAAAGGAAAGGTTCAAAATGAATATATGGAGGAAAGTTTTGAAAATAGTTCAAACCCCTTGGGATTAAAAAATCCTAAGGTGCCCGCCGAAGAGAATTCCGGCGATTCAAATAAAAAATATATTGTGGAACAAAAGGGTTCTACAACGCCAACTGATGAGTCATACCAGTCCAAAACAAAAAATTTAAAAAAACTTACTTCGGGAAAAGAGATCCCTGAAGCCTTTACCAATAACATATTGGGAATAAATAATATAGAATTTGAAAAAAGTATTAGCAATGGTGAATTTGCTGATAAATATATAAATAAAGAAACAAAGACAGTCAATATTCCGTTGTTGAGACGGGACGTTGTTAAAATAATAGAAAAAGCCCATAGGGACGTAAATATGGATCTGCCCTTCAGAACTGATGTTGAAGCGGAGATAAGAACTGAGGATGACAGACCGGTATGGTCAAAACAATATCCATATTCTATGTCTGCAAATGCTTTTGTTAATGAAGAAATTAAGGTTTTATTGGAAAAAAATATAATAAGGCACAGCAAAAGCCCATATAATTCGCCTGTTTGAGTCGTTCCCAAAAAGGGAATAAATGAGGATGGAAGTCCTAAATTAAGGATGGTCATAGATTTCAAAAAGTTAAACGAGAAAACTATATCTGATAGGTATCCAATGCCAAATCCTGAGGTTATACTTTTCAATTTGGGGGAGGCAAAATATTTTTCAACAATCGATTTGGAGTCTGGATTTCATCAGATACCAATGAAAAAGGAAGATATAGAAAAAACAGCGTTTTCGGTAAATAATGGAAAATATGAATATCTGAGAATGCCATTCGGGTTAAAAAATGCCCCGAGCATATTTCAGACAGCAATGAATGATATTCTGCATGAGTATGTTGGTAGATTCTGTCATGTTTATGTTGATGACATTATAATATATTCAAAAACATTAAAGGAACATATGAATCATTTAAAGCATATAGTGCAAACACTTGGAAGGGTTCATATGAAAATATCTGTGGAAAAATCAAGATTTATAGAAGAGGAAGTCGAATTTCTTGGCTATGTTGTGTCCCACAAGGTTATAAAAACAGATCCCAGAAAGATAGAAACGATAAAAAACTACCCAATCCCCAAAACTTTACGACAAATAAGAGGATTTTTGGGACTAACGGGGTATTATAGGAAATTTATAAGGGATTATGCAAAGATAGCTAAACCAATAACGAGGCACTTGAAAGGAGAAAATGGTAAAATATCACAGTATATGTCAAAGAAAACAAACATTTATCTTGACCAGGAAGGAGTAGCGGCTTGTGGAACTTTAAAAAATACGTTAAGGGAACAAGTTGAATTAGCTCAACCAGACTTTCAAAAGAAATTAATTTTAACTACTGACGCTTCCAATGTGGCAGTGGGTGCAGTTTTGTCCCAGGAGGGAAGACCTATAACATTTATATCAAAAACTCTTAACTCCACTGAACAGAATTATGCAACAAACGAAAAAGAGTTATTTGCGATCGTTTGGGCATTAAGGACATTACGCCATTACCTTTATGCCGTGAAAGATTTGGAAATTCACACGGATCATCAGCCATTGTCATTTGCAATGTCTGAAAGGAATCCCAATGTAAAAATGAAAAGATGGAGAACTTTTATTGAGGAGTTTTCACCCAGGATAGTTTATAAACCGGGAGCAACGAATGTTGTTGCTGATGCATTATCTAGGCAACATTTGAATAATTTAACAGATACGAATAATGAGGATTCGGGTTCAGATGGTTCACTTACAGGTACACAGCATTCGGCTGAGAGTAGCGATGAATATCATGTTGAGAGAACGAAAAAGCCATTGAATCATTTTAGGCAACAGATATTAATAGATAAGGGGGCAAGAATTACCACTCAGGAAAGAATTTCATATTTTGGTAACAACAGGTATTTGATCGAATATGATACACCACAAAATATTATTCCCGTTCTCTCTGAGTGTTTGAACCCTAGAATTGTTACAGGCATCTATTGCACACCGGAAGTAATTTATGAAATTAAAACGGTGTTAAAAAACGCCTACCCAACTACCAAATTTTTGCATGCTGGCTGTTTTGCTAATGATATTACTAATAGGGAAGACCAAGCAATTATTATAGAGCAGACACATAACAGAGCTCATCGTAATTATAGAGAAAATATAATACAGATTCGAGAACAGTATTATTGGCCGCAGATGGTAAAACAATTTAAACAATATGTCAAGAATTGCAATATCTGTAATAGTAACAAGTACGAGAGACACCCAAAATTAATACCGATAGGTCAAGCACCAATACCTAGTAGGGAGGGAGAACAATTACACGTAGATATATTTTTTGCGCAAGGATTAAAGTTTATTACTTGTATAGATGCTTACTCAAAATTCACAGTTATAAAATCTATAGAGAATAAGTTGGATATGAATGGAAAGATTCTTGAGATTCTGCAGATGTTTCCTAATGTCAGAAGTATGGTTTTGGATAATGAGCCTAGTTTTTGTTCCGCACAATTTAAATCATTAATGAATAGATTAAATGTCCAGATTTTCTTTTGCACACCAAGGCATAGCACTACAAATGGACAAGTGGAGCGAGTTCATTCAACAATAGTTGAAATAGCTCGATGTTTGAAACAGGAGCATAACTTGATAAGTGATTTGGAGGCAATCATAAGAGCGGTACAACAATACAATACATCAATTCACTCGGTAACGGGGAAGCAGCCGTATAATATTTTATTTAATAAAGAAAACCATTCTGATGTAAAAAATAAATTGGAGATTGCGCAAGAAAGGCTTTTGAACTTTCATAATAAAAAAAGAATAAATAAAAATTATCATCCAGGTGAAATAATATACGAAAAAATTTTTGGAGAAAGAAATAAACTTAAGCCAAGATATAGGAAACAAATAGTTTGTGAGGACTTAGGGGATAAGGTTAAAATAAGAAGTAGGAATAGAATCATACACAAAGATAATATTAAGGTTTAATTTTTATAAAAAATGGTATTTTCAATAATGTTACTTACGGTTGTATGGGGAGTGAGTTCAGAATTGATTGACTACACTAGGGAAAATTATGTTTTGATGGGGGAAGGAAACGCAGCGATATTTGAGGAGTATCAATCAATTTTTCATTTAACCAATTTATCAGTTTTTCGAGAAGTAATAGGAAGTTATAAAAAACCATATGATTTTGTTCTATTAGATGAAGATACAGTACATTTTGAAATAGAATTGATGAAAACACTTTTAGGACAATTAATGCAAAATTCAAATAGACAAAAAAGAGGAATTAATGAAATAGGGACATTATGGAAATGGATTTCAGGCACACCTGATCATGATGACTTTTTAAGGATAACGGACAAACTTAACGACATAATAGAGAATAATAACCGACAATTTACTACAAACTCCCAAATATTTAAGACAATAACAGACTTAACACGTATAATAAATGACTTACAGGGTAGTATAAGCAGGACAACAATAGAGAAACAAAGAAATAAATTTATTATAAATGAATTGGAAAATTTATTGCAAACAATTACTATATCAAAAATAGGTATTCTAAACCCAATTATATTGGATTTGGATGAAATAAATGAAATAATTGATCATGAGGTTAAGAATGTAACAATATCCGATTTAATGGATGTATCAAAGTTCAAAATTGTACAGATCAATGACATTATTGTTATATACATTAAATACCCAAAAGTAATAAACATAGGTACCCTGTTCAATGTAGAAGCTATTGCACAACAAGATGGAAAATTATTAATTGAAAATCAGGTAATTAGATGTGAAAACAAATTTCATACAATAAGCAATTGCAAAAAGGAAATAAATCAAGCCTTTTGTATGATAAATAAAAATCAAACTTGTTTAACAAATATTTTAAATAATGAAAGAGCAAATTGTACAAAAATCAAAGAGAAAAATGAACAACTTAAAATAATAAAAGAAGGAGCAATATTAATAACAGGAAAACATAATGTAGACAATCACACAATAGACGGAATATATTTGGTTACTTTTAATAATAAAGTGGTAATTGACAATGTGAAATTTGAGAATCCTACTGGAAAGATTTTGAATTATTTAAGAGAAGGGAAATTTAAACATTTTTATGTTAAAGAATATATTGAATCGAAAAAAGAACACTTAAAATTAAGGAATATTAATGTTTTAAATAAATTGAAACAAGAGATGCAACAGAATCCAATTTGGTGGGCATTTACTACAGTATTGCTAGTATTTTTACTAATATATGTTATATGCAAGTTTTCGGTGATACTTCAGACTAAAATGAAATTGGAAAGAGAAAATCATAAAGAAGCCGTAATGAATGACATTGCTTTTAAAATTCAAAAAATTTCAGACGTCTACTCGAAGACGGGACGTTTCGATTTAGAGGAGGGGGAGTTAACACCCAGCTTCACTAGGCCGCCTAACGGCAAATATAAACAAATGTTGAAGAATTCAAGTACCTAAATGGTACTCAATAAGTTACACAAATTCATTGAGTCGCATAACTGCAAATGTAAACAAATCGATCTTTCCAATTAATTTGAACTTGAACCAATGATTCAAGTTACTGAATTATAATAACAAAAACATCCGTATTTTGTTTACTAAGTCGGATGCTGGCATTAGAGTATAAGCAATTTTGTATCTTATAAATAAAGGAAAATTAGGAGTTAAGTTAGTTCTTAGCGGAGCACTGTTGAGTGAACTCAGCTGCCTGAGTAATAAATAAACTTTTTTAAAAACACTAATGTGTTTCTAGTGTTCTTAATTTGCACATCTGGTCATGGATATGCTTAGCCCCACATTTTGTTTCGTGCAATGGTGACCTTGTAAAATTTTATTTTTAACTTAACATAATTCACGTTGTATAGTACACAAATAAAATTAATCAAAGTTTATTTAAGCACTAGCAATTAAAACTTAAGAAAACTCGTCATTGCACCGTCCGCCTACTTTTGCCTTGAATTTCTATTGTAGTCTCCTACTTAGCAAAAAAAAGAAGCAGGTAGTATTATTTTGTAAATGTTGCTTTACGCAATTAAAACCAGCTCTTTGCATGCCATAATAATCAGTATATGTGTATGCCCACAATGAATTTCTTTCCTAGCATACCTTGATTAAAACCCTAGCACAAAACCTGCCATGCAAATATAAATGCAATAAACATACAAATGTATTAATAAATATCTATTTTTAATAGTTTTAATGTAAATATCTATCTAGAGATTCATTTACACACAAGAATGGTATTTAATTATTCGCAGAACACTATTCGAATAGTTATTTAATTATTCGAATAATAAAAAAAAACTATTCAAACCCCAATTGCCGAATAAAGACCTAGTCCAATAAATGACAACTATTCGAATAAAGAAATGTAACTACTGCTTATGCACACAATTGTACATACATCCAAACATATGTACACACATACAAAACGTGAATGCACGCTCATAGACACAAGCGATGAAGAAGTGAATTTCGCTTCAGCCATCTCTCACATTTCAATACAACTATTCGAATATTATTCGAAAATAGTGTCACTACTAGTTTTAATATGAGTTGATGTAGATGTAAAAGACTTAAAGCTCTTAGTTGTACAAAAATTGTTAAATAAATGAAATATCTAATTGGACCTTTGGATGGATTTTTACACAATACAACAAGCACACTGGTCGAAAGTTAACCGATATCGAGCCATCGATTTTTCCATAGGTTTTGGGCTCAGAAAAAAAAAGTTCCACTACGCATACCCAAAAAAATAATTTTCGAGCCTGGGAAATTTAATTTTTTTGACTTTTTTCGACTTTGATTTTTAAGGTTTTTTTCATGACCTACCAAAAAAATTTTCATTTGATTTTAAAATTTTCAATTTTAAAAATCAAAGTCGAAAAAAATCAAAAAAAAATTAAATTTCGAAGGCTCGAAAATTATTTTTTTGGGTATGCGTAGTGGATATTTTTTTCCTGAGGCCAAAACCTATCGAAAAATCGATGGCACAGTATTCGACAATACATTTTCTCTTTACAATGTCAAAAATTTTTGTAAAAGAAATAATGTTCAGAATGCAAAATGCATATGTAAAATATTTGAAAAATTAAAGCAAAATATTTTACTATAAAACTGCTAGTCCGTTAATTGTTAAACTAAGCGATAGGGTCCTTTTACAGAAAGAGGCACACCACAAACATGAAAATATCTATCAATGCCCGTTTGTTATACCAAACAATAAAGGTATAATTAACGACCATAATGTAACTATCCAAAAAGTATGTCTGTAAATGTTTTTAAAAATAATTTCAAGTTAACTTGCTGCAATAACCGATATGTAAGCTTTTTCGATTTCAGTTTAGTTGGAAGTTTAAAGCAAACTTTTTATAAACTTCAAGAACAAACGGTTACAAATCAGTTTACTTTAAAAGAGAAATGCAAATGTTTACAAAAATTAAGAAAAAACGATTTGTCAGTTTTTTCTTTTCAACTTTAAATATTTTCAATTCTTTTCAGAAAATATTTTACATGAAAATGACAACGAAAAAGCAAAAATCATGGCTGCACTTCCACAGTCTGCTAATAATTGGTCTAAGTTGCAGCATTCAGGGTATGATTACAACATACATATGTATTTATTTATTTTTTACCAATAGCTAAATAAAATAAAAATATCATTTGAATAAAGTTTCAGAAAAATGTTTACATATAAAAAACTTTCTTTCTATTTATTTATTTTTTACCAATAGCTAAATAAAATAAAAATATCATTTGAATAAAGTTTCAGAAAAATATTTACATATAAAAATAATAATATAATAAATAATATAATAAGCTTTTTATCAACGCGCCGTTTGATTTTGTAAGCTTAATATTTATTTCGGAAAGCTTTTTAAAAATGTATCTTAAGTTTACTTTGCATGTGGGGTATTTACGATAAAGTAAATACAAAGGAAAACACCCAATAAACAATGAAATAAGCTAGTTTACTAAACAATATTTTCCAAAAGTTGACATCAATGTTTTCCAAAGAGTTCGTAACTAAAAAATTTCACAGACGTTTAAATATGTTTTCACAATTGTATGGTAGCTTTTGGGAATTAACTTGAGGTGAACTTCCTGCGAGGTGAACAGTTTGGCAGTTTTCAAAAATAATGCTAAATAATTTAACATTTAATTTGACAAAACCAAACTTGACAAGGGATGACGGAAAATCGTTCCAACAAAAATTATAATAATTTATTTAATAAACAAAAGTTGACGAAATTGTCGGGATTTGAACCAGCAAACCTCGGATCAAAATTCTAGTACAAAGTGGCGCAAAAGTAATCCTCCTATCAGAAAATGCTATAAATTTTGCGATTGGCCCCTAAAGTCAGTTCTGTTTTGACATTTGTGTAGTAAACACATGCGAAATACACGTTAATAAACAATGTTACTCTACACTGCTCCAGAACGCGGAATATTGCTGACTATTTATTTGACCAATAATCGGTCGGGGCCAAACGGTTACTGTGAATGGTGAGCGCTACAGAGCAATGATCAACGAGTTCTTTTTTCCGCAACTTGATGAATTGGGATTGGAAAACATGTGGTTCCAACAAGACGGTGCAACAGCACACACTGCACGTGCCACAACCGATATGCTGAACATCGGAAGCTTACTTTTGCGCCACCTTGTACATATTCACTAGGCTACTGGCCCGTTTTCCCCGTCGTTCCTTAAATTGGAGTTTTATCAGTCAGTTTTCAACAAAACCTTACGTTGAATAAAACGTTAATTAAAAATTGTTTTCCAAATGTTTAAAAAGGGATCACTTTCGTTGATTCCACAATTTTTTCCAAATATTTAACAATGATTATAGTAAACGTTTTCCAAACGAAAGGCTTGCTAAGGTAAGTTTATTATAAGCTTATAGTATACGTATTTTGCTTATTGGGCAAGTTCATAAAAAGACACTCAACAAAGTAAAAATACGAACAATGCAAAACATCTTTCTTAAGATACAAATCATTTTTGATTTAAACATTTAAGGTGGTATATCCAACCATCCTAAATGGAGAAAAGGAGCAATTCACAGAGAATAACTCCGACTATACCGATATACGAGTAGCAATATCGCCATTTACAATAAAGCCGCGGATTTCATTTCGATATCTTGAACGGTTTTTGATTTATGATTAATATTATTTCTAAGTTTGACTTAATCAAAAGTGGGCGGTGCCACTCCCACTTTCAAACTTTTTTTGGAAAATTTATTTTCTGCCTTAACATTAATGTACACCCCAAGTTTCATCTTTCCATGATGATAGGGGTTTTGACGGGGCACTGTCCGATGGGGGTTCATGCGGTGCGGTTAAATATTCTTGAAGACCCGAGCTGCGTAAGCTGCATGGAGGACGACGAGGTGGAATCATCAAGTCATTTCATGCTCAGTTGTCCAGCGTTTGCTAGGACTAGGCGCAGGTGTCTCGGTTCGGATGTTCTTAGGTCTCCGGAAGACGTGTCGAAAATCGATGTGTCCCAAATCCGGAGTTTTATTGTCGCTACGCAGCGCTTTGCCAAGTAATCCTAGGTTAGTGTCACCGTTTAGAATGTGGTATCACAACGGACCTAGTGGGCTGCTACCACCTAACCTAACCTAACCTAACCTAACACACCAAGTTTTATCGTTATGAGTGTATTATGGACTGAATAATCACTTTTTTTGTATTTTCGAAAATATTCCATATATAAAAAGTGGGTGTGGCTATTATCCGATTTCGCCCGTTTTAAAAAGTGCTCGGAGATAAGTGCCAAGGAACCTGCATACCAAATTTCACTAAGATATCTCAAAATTTACTCAAGGTATCGTGCTAACAGACGGGCGGACGGACGTACAGACATGGCTTAATCAATTTCTTTTTTCCCCCTGAACATTTTGATATACTCGTATATAAGTCAATATCTATCTCGATCCGTTTATGCCGTTACATACCACCGTTACGTTACATACGTTGTGTGCGTAGCACTACTAGGTATAAAATGGGAGAAGCATGCCCCGCATAAAACAAAAAAAGATAAAACAATAACACAGCTAGCTGACTAACAAAAAAAAAGAGAAAAAGAAACAATTTAAAGAAATAACAAAAAATCTAACAAAACCTCACTAATATCTTCTAACACAAATAATCAGAACTAAACATATCACTGAACTAACTGTCAGTAAACTCCACTCTTAACATCGCTCCTGGATCCTCGTGTAACCCTTCTCCAAACCGGACTACACTCACTAGTTACAGCATTAGTTAGCATGTAAGCCACAAGCATTTGATTAGAACTTACGGTAATTGTTTCCTTTAGGAGACAACTGCTAAAACACGTCCGAAATTATCGGAAAAGGTATCAATAGACGCGTTTTGACCTTGGTAACAATAATCCGGAAGCGGATTTTCGAGTTTTTGTTTCAGTGAAGAGATATTTGCAATCAAAGTTGAAAATTTTCTGTCATTTTCATGTGGTTGTTGTAATCACAGAGTAGCCGGTGTTGGACCCGCTAAGGGGTATTTTGGTGAAGCGCGGCCGAAGGCCGCCTACGCAGAAAGGTGTTCTGCACATAAATACCTTGGATCAAGCCCCCTATTTGGGATCGGACTTGGGTAATTTTGTGGTTTTTTGCGAATGACTTTTCACTGAATTTAAAGTCCGCTTTCGGATTATTGTTACCGAAGTCAAAACCCGTTGTTTGATACCTCTCCCGATATTTTTGGACATATTTTAGCAGTTGTCTCCTAAAGGAAACAATTACCGAACTTACAATTTGGAATAGCTGTTTAACTAGTTGACATTTTACTTAAATTTTATATACTTGAATATTAATGTTTACAGAAAATTCGAAAATCCTTAGAATAGCATTCAGATTGAAATGTAAATTTTTCAATACTTAAAACAATGGCATATTATTAAGACTATGAAATGTAACTTTTTCATGACAATATAAATTAGTTATAAGGATCACTTACACTCTAACTCCTAGAATATGCCTCTGTGCATGCGCACAAGCATTCGTCTTACTCGACCTGCACTCACCTGTGGTAACAGTACGAGATGGATGGATGGCTGGATTATAAACGGAAACTTCAAGTTAATTCACGCAATCAACCTGGAGATCGAAGTCACCAAACTGAATACAACCAATGATATGACAGACGTCGTCGCCTATCACTTGGAGAGAATTCAAATTCAGCTGGATGAGCTAAAAGAGCCGAAGCAGAAAAGAGTAAAGCGCGCCATCAATTGGCTAGGATCGGCTTGGAAATGGATTGCCGACTCTCCTGAAGCCTCCGATTGGAATGAGATTCTGCAATCCCAGGATTCGCTAGCGCTTAATAACAACCACCAATACAAGGTCAACAATGAAATATTAAAAAAAACTCATGAGTTATTGCAGGTGGTCAACGGCATGATAACGTCCACAAACGGTATCCTGGGGCACGAACACGTAATGAAAGTATCAGAGAAAATCCTGGACAAGGTCATGATATTGAAAGATGACATCAGCGCGAAAGCAGGGGTGGTCAATAGCAACCTATTGAACAAAGTGGAAATCAACGAAATAATAAGCGAAATTGAAGGCCTTCCTTAATAATGTCATCGAGGCCATCGAAGACAGCGAGCCGTCGATATACACGAATGGTACATTGCTACTTTATGTCCTGTCCATGCCAAAGGTAAATGAAACGAGATTCAACCATCTTATTACTCGAGCAATTACACAAGATGGCCATCGGTTAGTATTAAATTATCATACAGTCCTAATCAACAAGAGGGAAACTTATGGCATTAGGGATAGCTGCATTCACCTCACAAGCGGTATGTAAACAGGACGATTTGATGTGTACATTAGCGTTAAGGTAGAAGATAACATTTTCAACAAATCTTTGAAAATGGGAGTGGCACCGCCCACTTTTGATTAAATCAAATTTAGAAATAATATTTATCATAAATCAAAACCCGTTTAAGATGTCGAAACGAAATTCAGCACACATATCTATAATATACTCGTAAATGCGCAAGTTGAGGTGAAATTGTCCCACTTTGTGGCCAAACTATACATTTAAGGCAGGGGTACGCAAACCTAACTCAATTGAGCCTTACGCTCTGCACACGTATTCTTATGCTCTTCATTTCAGTTGCTGTTGAGAGCGAAAAATCAATTGCGCCACAGTGGTCTTAGAATAGAATTTTAATGCCAGTCGTGCTGCATACAGCAAACGGATGACACGTAATGACAAGTATCGCTGCTTTGTTCATATTTTTTCTAACATGAAATATTTTCCTCGGCACCCAAAAACACCTTCGCTTTGAGTTTTCATCAAAACGGAAGTGTTTCTTAGCGCCGCAAAAAATATAATTCTTAATTTGTAATGCTCTCATTGACGTATATACTTGTATGGCAATTTCTTGTTAATAAAGCATTTGACAAATTTTTGGAAGTCAATCTGCTCCTTTGTTTTGAAAAGATGAATTTCATGTCAGAAAAAATGTGTTCACAAAAGAATGTTGAATGGAAAAATGATAAAATCTTAAACGAAATTCTTTTAGGGTGAGGATAAAATGAGCTATATATCTTTTTTTCAATAAAAATATTATCTCTTTTCGCAGCCTTATACTTATCAAAATCTTTATATAAAGAATTGTAATGTCTTCTAAAATTATATTCACAGGTCTCCTTTATAGAACCGTAATACAAGAGACATTGCATTTTACCAAACGCATCTGAAATCATAAAACAATTTGTGTCATTCATTTTAAATCGCGCATAGATACTGTCACACACAAGATTATCAACAAAGCGACCAACGCTGTTGCTTCGTTGCTGTCGGTTAAGCAACTGACAACAAAATTTTGTTCTTCGCACCACAGTAGCGGAATTACGCTCCCGTTTACCAATACATCCTCACATTTCAAAACGCCGACCACTGATTTAAGGTTACAGTTACATATCTATGGATAGGTATTGCCAAACTGCAGTGCCGTCAATCAAAAAAACTTAAACAAAAAAATCTATTATAATACACCTATCCCCCGATTTACACGGAAAATCGGTTCCAGACAAAACCGTGTAAAGTGAAATCTTCGTTTTTCCTATATAAAACCGTGTAAAGCGAAAAAACTACCCAATTCAGTCATTTATTTAAATAAAACAAAACTAAAACATCAGCCTTTTTTTCTTGATCGGTATATATGTAATATCACTTCCTTCGCTCGAAAATTCCCGGTCTGATTCTACCAGTTCAGCAGTAGTTGACGAATCTGGGAAGATCGGAAGATCAGAAGATTGAGAAGATTGAGATGACTTCATAATGAAACCTGTAATTAACAGTTGCGTTGGTTTTTTAGCTAAATTCTTATAAACTTCTTCATATTGACTTAAGCATGCGTTAATATCACGTTGGAAACGGAGAGCTCGTTCAACATTTGTAACAATTTGTAGAAAATGGTTTCCTAATTTTCTTCCCATTTGAAGGCCCTCGCTAATGTCTTTCGCTGTGAATGTAGCTCGTTCTGACTGTTCTTCATCCGAATCATTATCTGTATCTGGCTTATCGGCTTCATATATCATATTAACTAAATCATCTTCATTCAGTTCTTCATCAGCCATTATTTCTTCAATATCAGCACGAGCAAAATCTTCAAAACCTTCTCCTCCTACTCTATGACCTAGTTGAGTGATTTGGGAATATTCATGCTCTAGCTCTATTGGATGTTCTTCATTTCCACTTCCAACAGCTTCTGGCCATAACGCTTTCCAGCAAGCATTGAGCGTTGATTGTTTGATTTGAGTGTACGACAATCCAATATGTTTGACGCAATCTAAGATTGTGAATTTTTTCCACGCATCCATGAGAGTCAAAGATTCGTAATTCTCCATTCGTTCCAAAATGTACTTGAATGTTTGCTTGATGAAAATAGCTTTGAATGTCGAGATTATTCCTTGGTCTAAAGGTTGTAATAAGGAAGTTGTATTTTTGGGAAGTAAAACGACTTTCAAATTTTCGTGTTGCAAATCTGGAGGATGACCTGGTGCATTATCGATCAACAGAAGTGCCTTGAAGGGTAGTCCTTTTCTATTCAAATATCTCCTGACATCTGGGACAAAGAAATCATGGAACCATTCATTGAAAGCCACAGCAGTGACCCATGCTTTCTTATTCGCCATCCAATAAACAGGAAGGTTGTTAATATCTATTCCTTTGAATGAACGTGGACGTTTAGATTGATTAATAACCAATGGTTTCATAAGATAGTCGCCTGAAGCATTGGAACAGAAAAGAACTGTTATTCGGCTTTTTGCTGCTTTATGTCCACTGGCTGATTTGTGAGCTTTGGTTAGATATGTTCTTTCAGGCATTTTTTTCCAGAACAGCCCGGACTTGTCGGCATTGAAGACCTGATCAGGAGTGTAAGAATTGGCGGCAATTATTTCGGTTAATTCTGCGGGATATTGTTCTGCTGCGACCAAATCATCTTAAGATTATGTAACGAATGTCTCTGTCTGAATCTTTCGAACCATCCATGGCTTGCGGAGAACGATACGTTTTTTCCATCTGAAGAAGTAGCAGGTGACTGATTCCGGAGTCTTCCATAAATACACAAAGCCTTAATTTTAATAGCATTGGTGTCAACTGGAATTCTTTTTTGAGTTTGGTCTTCGATCCAAATCATTAGGGCTTTTTCCATATTTTCCATTGTAACATCTCGTACATATGATGTTGAGCTCATACTGCTGCATAGTATACTCGTATGTCTACTAGTAGCGCAACTTACTCCGAATCTGCACACACACACACAAACCACACAGGGTGCGTTGTATGCAATAATAAAACAATCAAATTTAAATACTGCAATATTGAACGTGAAGACTTAAAAAACCCAAATTATTGAATATAAATCACTTATAACACCTTATCAGTTCCTACAGAATGTAAGTTTCAGTTTAAATTGAAATTTTTAGCTGTAGTTTTTACTTTAAAACAACTCTGAACGAGATTTCCTTCATTCCACTCTCTCGGAGTACATTCATCCACTGCCTTCCACTCCGATTCGCAAAAGAAGATGCCAAACTAGTAGGGGTAAACAATGTACTGCTGCAAGCTCCAGCTGCGACACTTTTTCTAATGGAATCTTCACTTTTTCTTATTGTTCGTATTGTCGCCCCATTCATAGAAAAATGTTTCGCAACATCCGTTACTCTCTCCCCACTACGAAGACGATCCAATATTTTGATTTTTGTTTCCAAAGATATAACTTTTCTTTTGGTCTCATTTTTCTTCGAAGTGTTTGGCATTTTAGAAACTTGAAAAATTACCACAAATCACATACTCATGAAGGTTCCCGAAAAGATAATTTAATCGATAACTTACCAGTTTAAACCAAAAAAACTCGCAATAATAGTAGAAATTATGGCTTTTTGTTCGAATTTTGAACTATGTACTCTGCGTTTGGTTATGTACTTACATATTTTACAATAAGGGGAATCCCTCAATATTGCAATCACTGTTGCCAAATGAAGGGGACTCAAAAAGGTTTTTAATGATTTGTGAATACGACTATGCAACCAAAAATACATTTTTCGTAGTTTTTCAAATTTTGCTGATTTATGAACCGTGTAAAAGCGAAATCGTGTGAAACAAGTACCGTGTAAATCGGGGGATAGGTGTATTGAAAAATTAGTTTAAAAATTTACTAACTCAAATGCCAAACATGTATTCACACTTTAGAGCCGTAGTAGTGTGAGTAGTCATGTATGTTTTTGTTACTCATGTGGTCGGCTCTCACTGTGAGTGCGAAGAGTTGGTAGTGGACCAATGAAAAACAAGTATTCGCGCTATTAAGCCTTTGTTGTGTTATTGTATTGAACACTAGCTACGATGCCCGGTGTCAGCGGCTTCCCTGAGAGAACGAAAAGTTGCTTTGTTGGAGACATTAAACAAGCAATGTAAAATTTGAGCAAATATGAAAACTTCATTGCTGGTACCTACCAAAAAGGGTTTACAAAAACAAAAAAAATTATAAAGAGTACTAAACACCGAGGTTTGTTTTGTATTTGAGGTTGGGTTTTGTGTTAATTGAAATAAAGTAAAATAAAATAAAATAAAGTAAATGAAATAAGATAAAAAAAATAATACAAAGTTTAAAAGAAAGTGAAGGGAACGACAGGAAAGGTAAGAAAGGGAAGGAAAGGAAAGGAAGGGAATGGAAAGGAAAGGAATGGAAAAGAAATGAAAAGGAAAGGAAAGGGAATTAAAGACAAGTAAGGGAAAGAAAAGGAAGGGAATGGAAAGGAAAGGAAAGGTCAGAAAAGGAAACTAAAAGAAAGGAAAGGAAAGAATGGAAAGCAGAGGAAAGGAAAAGAAAGTAAATAGACGTAAGGGAAAATAGAAAGGAAGGCAATGGAAAGGAAAGTAAAGGAAAGGAAATGAAAAGCAAGGTAAGAAAAGGAAAGGGAAAGGAAAGAAAACTAAAAGGAAAGGAAAGGAATTGAAAGGAAAAGGACAGGAAAGCAAAGGAAAGGAAAGATAAGAAGAGGAAAGGAAAAGAAAGGAAAGGAAGGAAAGGGAATGGAAAGGAAAAGAAAAGAAGGGAAAGGGAAGAAAAGGAAAGTAAAAGGAAAGGAAGGGAATTGAAAGGGAAGGAAATGAAAGAAAAGAAACAGAAAAGAAAGGAAAAAGGTATATTAACTTCATTCGCCTAATGGTAGTATGTAACAGCATAAACGAATCGATATAGACATTGACTTATGTATATCAAAATGTTCAGGAGAAAAAGGGAAATTGATAAAGCCATGTCCTTCGTCCGTCCGTCTGTGAACACGATAACTTGAGTAAATTTTGAGATATCTTTATGAAATTTGGTATGCAGATTCCTTGGCACTTATATCCGAGCGCTTTTTCAAATGGGCTAAATCGGATGATAGCCACGCCCTCTTTTTATGTATAGAATATTTTCGAAAATACAAAAACGTGATTATTCAGTACATAATACACATATAAGGATAAAATTTGGTGTGTACGTTAACATTAACGGCAATGCAGTTCGTGTAACCGCGATTTTAGCGTACATGGCAACGCTATCAAAAACAAACAATGCGCAATAGATTATAAAATGCAAACGCGAACGAAACTTCCTGTAAAAAGGTGCTTACATTGCTTATTAATTTTTGTGTACAAAATTTGCGGTATTTTCTGTCCACAAAAATATTTACGAAATTGAACTGAAAGTTAGGGTGTAAAAGTTTCCAAACTATTTATTTGTCGGTAAAACGAATGTTGTTACCACACTAGAATTAGGGCGGAAGCCAGAAAATAAAATTTTCAAAAAATATTGGAAAATGATCGTGGCACCGTCAAATTTAGAAATATTATAAATCATGAATCAAAAACTGTTCAAGATATCGAAACGAGATTTGGCACACCGATTCCCATGAGTACAAGGAATGATCCGAGAGAAAATGGGCGGAATCGGTTAAGGACCACGCCCACTTTTATATGAAAGATTTTCAAAACTTTTTATACCATAACTCCGCCAAAATTGATTTGTCGAAACGAAATTTGGCGAAAATGTTTAACATATAAAGGTAAATGTTTGTTGTAAAAATAGGTGAAATCGGTCAACGGCCACGTCCAGTTTTTAACCATAGTTCTGAAAAATTTGTTTGTAAAATGTAAAACGCGATCTTTTTATAACCATGCAAGCTATATCAATAAGATATTGCACACATAATAAGATTTTTTAAAGAAACTCAACCGCAAAAAATTTTGTGAAATTTTGGGGAAGTAGGCGGCTACGCCCACTTTTAATTTCAACAAGATATTTCAATCAAAATTGGTCATCTGCTTCTCAATAGTATCTAGTATACTCTTGGCAAAAATAAAGCAAATCGGATAACGCATAAGTAAAATATCCGGGCAAGTTGTTAATACCCCACTACAATAGGGAAGTTATATACCTTTTTTGATTTTCATGCCTTTAATGAACATTAAATGTTTGTAAGTATGAGAAGAAGAAGAGATAGGCCCATTAATAAGTATACGTATATGATTTAATACGTGGCTTGGTTGACTGCCTGGAACTGCTGGCACAAGTAGGCTTCTATGTACCAAGTAGAACTTTCCGTGCGCACTATCCGTTTCACGTTAATCTAATTAGAGAAAATTACCATAATTATGATCCTATTTCTAGGGCTCTCGGTGAATTTAATAAAATTTTTCGTAGTCTTGTTCTTGATTTCGCACTCCCGAGATCGTGTTTTAGTGCAAAATTATATTCACATTATGTATAGTTTAAATTTTAAAATGTATCTACACTTAAGATTCTGATTTATACATGCTAGTCTGTAAGATTAATGCAAATCATAGACTCAAATAAACTGAATTGAATTGAATTGAAATAATCAGGACGATGAGCTGAGTCGATTTAGCCTTATCCGTCTCCCCGTCCGTCTGTCTGTTTGAACGCAAAATTTTTTAAACATAAAATGTGCATGTATTGGTATTTAAAAAAAATGTGGTTAGCAGTGGTTGGTAGGTAATATACAAATACATTAATTTACCCGTCAAAACTCATGACAGAAGTGTTTTTATTGAAAACAATCAGCTGGCTTTATAATACGAGCTGAAATGTATTAAAATAGACCTGCGTAAGTTAGTATGCCGTAATAGATCACTACTAGGTATATAATGTTCGGTTCCACCCGAACCTAGACTTCCTTACTTGTTATTTATAAGATTGCCCACATGGTAGTAGCAAAAGTTTAAAACCTCACAACAATTGACCAGTTTACCACGGCCACTTTTACACAGTTGGGTATTTAATGTTCAGTTCCACCCGAACTTAGACTTCCCTACTTGATTTTTAATTATATTAGAAGTTAAAAATTTCGAAAAACTGTTTTTAGTATAAAAAAAATATTTTGTTTCAATATACTATTTCGACCCCAGTTGTTAAAAATAAGCTTAGAAAACTATTTTTCGAGCGTATTTTCGGTGCGGGATTTAGAGATAAAGGGAATGTGTTAGGCTGAATGGAGGTTTAGGGTTCTTTTGATGGGTCTGTGTGTAGCGGGAAACGTAAAACCATGTTTAGGAGTTAGGTACATCGAAATAACAACCCTTGGTCCGTTAAAATAATTGAAGTTATTCCGGTGCAATAAAACCGGCTGTGGGAATGTTCGAGCTTTAAAACAGGACAGGTTTAAGTAGAGACTTGTAGAGCGTGCTCTTTGCCTGTCGAGAGTACTATCGCTGGATTCTATATTCTTCAATATAAAGGTTATCTGTGCCCATTTGCTGATGGAGTTGCAGAAAGACAGGGATATGGTCTCCCTCTATGATAAGTCAGATAAAACATGAGCGCTGCCCTAGTAATGATATACAAATTGAGCTTGGCGACCTAAACACCAGCGTAAATCAAGAAGACTTAGGTCATACAGTCGAAAAGTGGATTCTGATCGAAGATCGCGAATGCAATCTTGTAATGAACGGCTCCAGCACTCTAAGGGCCGTTTTATCATCTACCCTTTCATTTTTAATTTATCTTAACATTTAGCAGTTACCCCATTTTTTATTTAAAGAAAAGTGACCTTCAAAAATGACAACCTCAAATAGAAGAAGAATCATTATTAGCCACATGTATATACGGAACAACGCCTTCAATGAAAAACTAATTCCTTACACCAATCAACATTCATCAGTTCCTCATTACTATTGTAATTCCTTACGGAAATAAGAAATTTGACAGTAACCGTTCAGTGTTAAATAAAACGCTTAGGTCCACTTGCCCGAGGACAAGTTATCTTTTTAGCTCAGAGGTAATTTGAAAATTTGTCAAACACGTATGATTGCAACCTCTTATTCATTCGGCGAGCATACAAGTTTTGAAAATTTTATATAATTTTTACTGAATAGTGTTCGGTGACACAAAACATTTGCAGGGAGAGAGCAGATTTTGCCATTTCATTGGGAGAGGAAGTTCCAAGTTACTGCTGGGGGAATTTCACACTGTAAAATTTTAAGTGAAAAACAGCTGATTGTGACATCGGAAAGCAACAAGAAGAACTTTAAACTTTGAGCTATTATCCAATGAAAAACAAGAGCTGTTTTGCTTGCAAGTTTTTAAGAATTCTAGTTCAGCAGAAATTTCTTTTTTTAGTGTTTCGATATAGTTTTACGTCATTCCCGTTATACTAAGAGTTCTTTGCAACTTTTGCAGTCGAGCACACCTATTGGGTGTCAAAACAAGTTTGATATGTTACCTGTCAAATTCGATGATAGGGATATCAATATGGAGTTTTTGAGGCACTCCTATGAAATCCTATCTTTTAGCGAAATAGAAACAAAGCAAGGAAGGGACCAATATAGAATATAAAACACAAGTGACCAAGTCTCTTTATAACTTAGACGTCTCTGCCTTAGATATCACACTTTTCAAAGCACAAAGTGCTCTTATTTGGCGTTAACTCTGGGTTAAAAAAAATTAATGTTCGCCTTAATGTGGAATAGGAGACCGCTTTATATTCATATTCTGTGTGAAATCAATGAAATCTTCGACTGGGTGTACTTGAATAAATACAAAATTACATACAGCACGCATCTTCTTTATCAGTTAGGCATATGTAGCGAATACAGTTATTTTTGTAGAATTATGCAAAGTGTCCTCGATGCTTTGAACTAAAAATACATATTTTTGCGTCTTTGTAAATTAAAACGTGCCTAGATGAATATGTTACGCGTATCACATAATATAAAAACTTCGAGGAAATTAAGTTTAAAAGGTTCTACATAAGTAGGAACATTAGGAAACACCCTTACGAAGCCGTTATTTATTTTTATTTTTTTTTCAAATCGTTATGGGTATAAAAATCTGGATTTATATTGGAACGAATTTTCGTCATCCCTTGTCATGGCGAATCGCCATCTTCAGTGCTTGATTTCGTTCTGATCTGTGTCTATCCGTTGTCATGTATTTATAGTCTGGATGCTGTATCAGGTAGTGTTAGTATTCGTGTATATGAGTCGTGTCTTACGAACGTATCCGAACGGGTACCTGCAATGAGGGTTGTTTTTAACGCTCGTTTATTAGTTGTGGTGTTATATCAGATAATTAGTTTGAGGAGGTTAGGTCAGGTAATGTTAAGTGTATACTTAAGGGTGGGTTTTGACGCTCGTTAGTCATGTAGAAGTCATTAGTTGTAGCTTTAGATCAGGTAATTAGTTTGAGGATGTTAGGTTAGGTAATTTTAAGTGTATATTTAAGGGTGGGTTTTGACGCTCGTTAGTCATGTAGAAGTCAGTGATTTTTGTTTTCTAATTTGTTTTGTGTGTGTGCTCGTTTATTGTTACTCGTTTTGTTATTGTACCTGCGGTGTTGTTTGGTCCTCTGTAAATTAGTTTTAGCGGTTCAAATATTGCGTCAGAAATGGTGTTTGTTTGTTCGTTAATTACTCTCCCGTCTTGTATATTTCCATGTTTTCTAGCACATTTAAGCGCCGCCCTTTTCTTTGTACGTGAAGTATTCTGGCTGTGTTTTCATGTTGGTCGGGGTGCATTTGTTTTTGAACATGTGATTTGCATAGTTTGACTCTGTTGTGATAGTGGATTTCCGTGTTTTTCTGTTGTAGTCCCTGATGTGCTCCCGGAATCGTGTACTTATTTTTCGTCCTGTTTGCCCTATATAGCTGTGCTGGCATTCGCAGGTAAGCTTGTATATTCCTTGTTTCCTGAATGGTTCTTCCGAGTTAGTGTTGGTTCTTAGTTTTTGTCCTAAGTTGTTCGATGTTCTGAACGCTGTGTTGATATCGTGTTTCTTGAAGAAGTTTGCCAATTTGTGTGTCGTTTTTCCAGTGTATGCATTGTAGTCCAGATCTTGGATTTTTCTTCTGCGTTGTGTCTTTTTTGTGATCCATGGTTCCTTCGGAGTTTGTCTATTAGGCATTTGTTGTATCCGTTGCTCGTGGCTATGTTGTATATGGTGGTTAGTTCTTTCTTGTATGATTCCTGAGTGAGGGGTGTTCTTTGAAGTCTGTCCACTAAGTGTCTTAATGCCGCATTCTTATGCTGTTGAAGATGGTTTGACGTAGAATGAATTATGGTGTCTGTAGTTGTTGGTTTCCTGTAGATGTCGTATTTAAACTTGTTTGTAGTTCTGTCAATTCTTATTGTTAGGTCCAGGTAGTTCAGTTCTCCTTGTTTCTCGGTCTCTATAGTAAATTTTATGTTTTTATGTTGTCTGTTTAGGAATTCTAGTATTCGTTCTTCAAAAATCAGTATGTGCGAAAATCATTGGTTTTATGGTATGCCCATTCTAAATAGTTTTGTAAAGCTTTGGTATCGCTTATGGCGTTCGTAACATTGGGGTGGAGTACATTGACAAAAATGCTGCAATGTAAAATCAATCAATAAAAACTAAAGATACGGTGAAGTCCACCGTAACGTAATATAGCGGCAAGCATAATATATTACGGCCGCCATGACGGTTCGGCAATGTTTTTTCCACAGTGGGAATTCAATTAAATATTTGTAAACAAAACTACAACTCTGACATTACGGTTGTTTTGATTTTTTTTTTTATTTAAAATATTTAAAAATAAAATTGGCCAAATTGACCGCAACGCTCACCGAAGTTTACATCAAAGCCGAGCCGGTAATGACTGTGAGTATAGCGGTAGCTATTAAGCGGCCATATTATTGGAATGATATTGCTTTATGGTGATATTCTCAGCTGGCTTGTCATCTACAAACGAGGTGGTGACAGCTGCAATGACTATTGCAAATTATAGGAACAAGTGGAATTGAGATTTAACAATTGTCAGTAGTCACGATGACAAGCTGCCCCAGAATAGGGCAGTAAGTATCACCAGTGGGTCAATTCTAGTTTTGCGTTATCGTGAAGTAAAAAGTAAATGCATCAATTCACCACGATTTTCTAATTTTCGTTTTACTTTAAACTTTCGTTTTATTTTAAATTTTCGATTTGGGGTGAAGTCAACAAAAGTTAACGCCAATATAAAACAGGTTAAACACAGAAAATTCACTTCTCGCAAAGAGCAACAAATTTTCAAATATTTTTTTTTCATCAACCTTGAATTGCGTGTAAGTGCGCATGTATGTATGCCTATTTGAATTTCATCATGCATATGGATATGCACACTCCAGCCAAGTCTGAAGTCAAGTTTTATAACTAAACCTAGTTTTCAAATAAATTTAAATGCAAATGGATAACTGGCCAGACCGGTGTACCAAACAATCAACAGGTAGGCAGGCACACATTTGCATTTAGAATTGCTCTTTACTCAACTATTATTCAACAGAGACTGATTAGAGATTGACTAATTTTCATCTGCTAAGAACATTTACAAACTCTGTTCATGAAAATAGTTAGTACATATAGTAATGGTTATTAAATTTTTAGTTCCGTTATTACATATTCTCCTTTGTACTTTTGGAATATACTGATTTTCCGTGAAATTCCAATACCCAGCCTTAATTTAAATCAGGAACTCCTTTTTTATTTAAATGGCACTTCGTCTAAACGGTGTTGGCCGTCCAACAGAGCTCGCCAGTCGCTTCTACTCTGTGCTTCCACCGGCGGGAGTCGATAAGAATGCCTTCTAGGCCGGAACATTTTCATTCTATCTCTATCTCTATGGCGCGATATAGAACAGGTATATCATCATAAACCTCCTAAGAGATTTTTGCGCCAAGCTTCTCTTCCAATTTGTGGTGTGCCGATTTGAATTTTCCCTACAAATTGGTGGGACCTACAGTTTTTTGCCGACTCCGAACGGCATCTACAAAGGAGACGAATTTTTGCTGAGAAGCCTGTCATGGCAGAAATACACTCGGAGAGTTTGCCAAACCACTGCCGAGGGGCGACCCCGTTTTGAAAAACTTTTTTCAAATCACTTTTGATGTTACCTGTACCACGGCTCGAACCATGGACCTTCGGTGTGGTAGGCCGGCAACACTACCTTCACACCACGGCGGCCGCCCTTCGTTTGAATCTAGGTTGACATTATTGTTAGTGGAAATACTGGTTCCCATGTAAACGGAGTCCTTTACTACTTCGAAATTGTGGCTGCCCACACCGGCGTGGTTGCTAATATGCAAATGCGCTGACTCTTTGCATGCACTTCCAGAAAAGCTTTAACTATGAGAATATCTAACAGCCAATGCAAGGGACGCTGCCAAATCGCTGGTAGGTAACTCACCACTGTAAAAGGTAGGTATGCCTGTCGTAAGAGGCGAGTAAAATCCACATCGACTCCGATTCCGTGGTAATACGAAATCGCTACCAAGATATCACCCTAACCCTGTTTGGTCCGTCACGTCCCATTCCATGAATGGATGCGCGGATTAAGCTTGGCCAAGAACTGCTACAATAATAATAATAACGGTACTAGGCGACAAAGTCTCTCTCCGCTTATCTGACAGACCACAACAACCTTTTTTTCGGAGCTATATCCTGTCGGTTCTTTTTTTATTTATATTTATATTGTTTTTATTTCCACACACGAGGCAGTGCCCAGTGCGATAACAATGATCATAGTAAAAAAAAAATTTATTTTGCTTTCTTTACATACCAAAAAGAGTCCCCAATTCGTATGTGCTCAATGGCCCAACTTGCTAAATTTGCTATAACTTCTATATTTGTATACCGATTTGCAAATTTTTTTGACCTGTATTGTTTGCGATCGATCCATCTCCAATACGATATCAAAATAAATGCAAAATGATTACTGCATTTAAGTGTTATTTAATGTTGATGACGATGCAAATAGAAAATGTGTCCGTTTTCTGTCATACATTTACAAAGAACTCTTAAGCGCATATCCCAATTGGCAAATTTTAAATGACAGTTTGTTGGGACGATAGAAGATCTTTAATTGAGTAAACATCGTTTTTCGATCGGATATGTAGAACTGGAGATTTTTTAAATAATACGAAAATGGCGTTTTTTCACTTTGTAAAAACCGATAACTTCGCGAAATCTCAAAACCTATCGCATCTTTTAAATTTTTGTCTTCAGAATCGAATTCTGCAAGTTTTTTCACGTAATAAGTATGTACCAAGTTTACGGTTATCACTTTTTTTATATAAACTATTGCACCTTGAATGCATATGGTTTTCAGAATTTTCAAATGCAACGTGCAAGTTCTAAAACTTATCCAATTCGAGTGAAATTTTGCACAGCTCAAAGAAAGTTGATATAACGAACAGCTTACCCAACACAGTTTAAAACGACCCAGGGTCCGGTTACTTTTTGATTCCACACATCTTTAACGTTTAAAAAAAGTTGTTATTACAAGTGTAAGCTTGTATTTGTATTATTTGTTGAGTCTCACCATACATTTGATGGAGAACACAACAAAGTGCAAAGATATTTACGGATTGTAGACTGCAAATTTTGAGTGGACCAGCATGGTACATGCCAGGTAAGTGAGGTATGCTTAATTCACATTACACACAATTGAGTTACATACAAATATATTCTTGTCTTGTGGGTAAATACTTTGTTGGTTAGATTGATTTTAACTAGAAGTCAGCAGCCAGTCTAATTTGTATCGTGATCAACTAAAAGTAGTACAAATGCAGCCTGGGTATGCAGCGATGAAACCCAAAAAAAATTATTTCAGAGAACTTAAAACTAAATATCGACAGCGTCACAGGCGAGCCCCCAAATTTCTAGCCAATCAACGATCTTGTTTTTTGCCCTACATATCTGTTCATATGTATTCATCAACATACATTCATTTCCATGGGGCACCCACAAAAAAATGTGTACCTCATGTCACATACTATTGTTGTCGTGGATGTTCAGTTGTTCACTGCATACGACTATGCATGTGTAGTTTTATGGAGAAGTTTTAATTAGTCTTAACTCCGAATCTACATAAATGTTTGAGATTGTTGATATTTGGATGTATATATGTAATTCTTCTGAACATACACTTATGGACAAAATAATAGGTGTATATAAGTTTATTTCTATAACATTACAACGCTTACAATTGATGTTTCTTTTAGCAATATGAAGAATTTTTTTGAGCATGTCAGGGTTTAGTCTGGATAGGTAAGAATTTAGCATGTTACAGTATTCAGAACGAAGTTGGGCCAGCATGACCCTTGTCTCCCTAGGCAGTTCGCGTTCCTCTTCGGCAACAGGTGGAGCTTGTGCAGGCCTGCAACCTTCTCCAGGGTGTGTCTGCCAGCCCCGGCAGCCATAGAGGCGTCGCGTAGCTCAGAACAGGCTGGCCAATTGCCTTGTACGTTGCCAGTAACGTTTCTTTATCTTTTCCCCAAGTACTGCCAGCTTGTGACTTTAGGATTTTGTTGCGGCTTTGCACTTTGGTGGCAATCGCGGCTACATGAACACCGTAGTTAAATATGTTATCAAACGTGACCCCTAAGACTTTGGGATGTGTGACAGTCGGATGCTTGATGCCGTCGACGTAGACGTCTAATTCCATGTGGACAAGTACTTGATCGGTGACAAATTCAGATTTCATCCAGTGAAAAAAACCGGAAATGGATGGGAGGTATGAGTTCATTCTTGAGCAAGGCTCGTTTACGGAGGGGCCCGTAGCCAGGACCTTGCAGTCATCGCCGTAGGAGACGATCGAGACACCGTTTGGTGGGGAAGGGAGCCTCGATATATATTAATTAAACAAAATCGGGTATAGGACACCACCCTGTGGCACCCGTTGTTTGATTCTACGTGGTTTTGATCGTTCACCTCTGAATTCCACCGATTATTGCCGACCGCTCAGATAATTGCCGGTACAACGCTTTAGACAGGTGGGAAGAGATGAGTCTTCCAGGTCGTTAATGAGTTGCGCATGGTTGACCGTATCGAAGGCTTTCGACAGGTCAAGAGCAACCAGCACAGTCCTGTCATTTGGGCGCTGTTGGTTGAGACCGACACCTATCTGAGAGATAATGGCGTTTAGCGCGGTGGTCGTGCTATGCATTTTACGGAATCCATACGGATGTTCGGCTAGTCGCAGGTTAGCGGTGTAGTTAGGGAGCAGTACTGTCTCAAAGGTCTTCACTACTGGCGAGAGGAGCGATATCGGTCGACAAGACTCCCCCTCGTTGGCCAGCTTGCCAGGCTTTAGTAGTGGCACCACCTTTGCCTGTCTCCATTTTTCTGGAATGACAAAGGTGGTCATGGACATATTTAAGACAGTTGTGAGGTACCTTATTCCCTCTTATCCGAGATGTTTTAACATCAGCATGGATATGCCGTCGGGGCCGATCTATTTGGAGCCTTTAGACCCCCGTATGGCCTCCTAAAACTCCGTGATAGTGATGGCAATGGGCGCTTGGCGAGTTTTACGTTTGTGCGCTTCCCTGGTGGCTTGTCTAATTTCCTTCTCACCAAAGATGATGGACATTTTGTCGTTAGGTTTGGTCGGATTTGACAAGGATTTAACAGTGGACCATAGTTTTGCCAACACCAGCAGAGAGGTTGCCGTCGGATTTTCGGATTGAGATCTTGCATTTGGGAATACGTAGGGTCCAAGCGTCGCACATGGTCACGTTCACTTGCCAGGGCCGCTGCCTCTGCGGGGAAATACGGACGTACCGCCTTGATTCTACCTGACGGAATGTATGATTTGAGGCTGAAGCTATGACCATGCGAAACGCTTTTTCCCCTTCTCGTACGTCGGAGGGGATGAGAAGAGCAGCGAAGGTGCTCTCAGTGAAGTTAAGAAAACCAGCCCAATCAGATTTGCTGAAAGTAGTGAAGGTGCGATTTTCAGAAGTGACAAAGTCGGTGGGGCGATCGATTGAGAGGACTATCGGTAAATGATCCGATGCATCGGTCGACAGTCAACGTAGCTTATGAGACCAGCGTTGACGATGGTAAGGTCTGGCGAGCTACAACAATTTACCGCGACTCTAGTGGGGTCATCCCCGTTCACAGTGCAGAACTTCAAATCAACTATTTGTTCAGCCAGTTCCTGTCCGTTACTATATACCTGTAGGCTCGATTGCCAGAGGTCATGGTGTGCGTTCAAGTCTCCGAGGATTACACGATTACCGTCTCTGAGTAACGCACTGATGTCAGGGTGCTAATTCCTTGGACAGCAGGTGACAGGAGGTATATAAATGTTAATTATTTCGAGATCGACATCGCTTGACCGGCCAACCATACCTGGGCGTTCTAAGGTGTTGTCCCTCGGGTCGACATCAGGCTCAAATATACAGTATTGCCCAGATTGATGAGTGATGGAAGCAAGTCCGCCCCCAAGTCCTCTCGCACGGTCAGGCCGATGGATGTTGTAGCCGTCACAGGTCTTGATATTTTGCCGCTTCATGAAGTTCACAATTTCACTAACCTTGCCGGTTAGGCCGAAGTAGTTCAACTGTAAGGCAAGAAAGTGCGAGGGGAGAAATAATCACACTGGGAGTCAAGGACTGGTGCGTATGCCTAGGTGGAAGCAGGCTGGGTCGCAATCTAGAAGACGAGGGATCCAGATCACCCGAAGGAGGCGAATCGGTCGACGTTGTAGGTTGCGTAGCTCGACAACATGCAGCAACGTCCGTGTCAGTCCAGAAGTTCCTGTTCCCAAGTTGACAACATATAAGCAGGTGACACAGGCCAAGGCAAGAGTTGCACTTGACTGATGTCGCAGGTGTATATAATCTCAACCGACAAACAGTGCAAATGGTGTAAGAGACCAGGAGCTGGTGGCTTTGACTTACATTTGTGCTAGTGGTGCTGCTACGAGTTGCTTTTGAAGACGGTTCATTTCGATTTTCTTTGATAGTCATTAAATTTTGCAATCTTAAGGTCTAAATAAATTTTACCATGCTTATGTGCTAAAGGGTATACATTAAATAGGCTACATTTAGTTTCAAGGTTAGGATATTTGTATATTGCTATAATAGCCTGTTATAGGTAACAGATATGAATGTCAGCATGTTCTAATATATTAATTATTAGAAGATCCAACTGTTCATGGTTTACTACCTCATACACATCTTTAAAATTTATTGTGCTAGAATAAAAATTGTTATTTTTCGCAACATTTATAGCATTCCTTATTGATTGGAGTTCATTGTAGACTTCTGATATGGTGATGTTTTCGCTAATTGTTTTGTTAAAGCATGTTAAAGGATGTTTTCGTTTCTATGAGATCATTGTGATCTGGTGTGCCAGTTATGAATACAGATCCAAGAAAGTTAAGTGATCTTTTGGGTCTGTAGATATTTGGAACGAAAAAACTGACTAAAATTTGAGTTTCAGGTTAGTTTTCTAAATTATACGCAGATTTCATTATGCTCTCGTATGCCGCATGTATATTTTATAAATTGGATATGTGAAACAGGAAAGCTGTATCCTGATAAATGTAAACTGGATCTATTTATAAATACTAGTACATATTTCTGTTTACGAATGCGGTTGTGGGATCGCAAAATTCTGTCCTGCTTTTGTTGAAGGCGCTCTTTGATATCAGGATGCTCCCTTTGGTTGAAGAGCACGTCCTCGGGTTTCTCGTTAGTCACCAAATGGATTGTCTCCACCTTTTTGATTGTTTTGTTTTTTACTGTCAGCTTCATCGATGTTTTTATTTTTTGTAATTAAGTCCAATTTTTTTCTCACCTATGGAATTCGGCCAGCGCCCTTTTTCCCAGTTTTATTTTTTTCATTGCTTCGAGCAACACATACGAGGTGTGTTCAAAACGTATCGCGAATTTTGAATTTTCGCTGGTTACGTATATTCGAATTTCGAATTTTTTGTGGCGTTATGTTGGTACTCATGTCTCTCACTTATGCCGACAAGCTCGGCCATTTTGAATGTTCAGTTAATTGTTGACAGCTGCTTTGTTTGCACGTGTTTTGGATCGTCTTCGATTTTTACCTATTCAAAAAAATGGATCAAAGAACCTGTATCAAATTTTGTGTGAAAAACGAAATTAAGTGCGCGGATGCATTCCGAATGTTGCCTGTGGCATACGGAGAAGCTACCTTGGACCGAAGCAACGTTTATCGGTGGTACAAAATGTTCTCAGAAGGCCGAGAAGATGTGCAAAGAAGAACAAAAATTGGCTTTTGCACCACGATAACGCCCCTGCTCACGCATCGTTGCTTGTGTGCGACTTTTTGGCCAAAAACAACACACTAATGATGTCGCAGCCACCGTATTCCCCAGATCTGGCCCCCTGTGACTTTTTCTTGTTCCCTAACCTGAAGAGGCCCATGAAAGAACGACGTTACGCTTCTCTTGACGAGATAAAGACGGCATCGAAGGAGGAGCTGAACAAGATACAAACAAATTTTTTTTTGAAGTGCTTCGAAGATTGGAAAAACCATTGGCACAAGTGTATAATATCTCATGGGGATTACTTTGAAGGGGACAAAATAGATATTCATGAATAAATAAATAATTTTTGAAAAAACACAAAATTCGCGATACTTTTTGAACACACCTCGTACAGGGGTAATCGAGACAGTTAATTATGGAGTAAAAATTAAATTTTGTGTCGTGGTTAATTAGAATATCGGCCGCCTCTCCTTGAATTTTGGAATGAACGATTGAGAGCGCCGTATAATACGTAGGTGTACTAGCATAACTCTTGATGTTCTCCATGTGTGTCCAGGCTCGTTTTCTCCACGATCTATAATGGTTCGTATCGCCTGTGAACATTGGTAGCATTTTAAAAATTTCCAAGTTAATTTGCGACGCATCAGTAATGTTGGGTGTACAGTCTTGGTATTGATCTGTGACTGTGACTGTTGCGTTGGTTTCAAGAGAATTCATCCTGGTACAAGTACCAGTACCTTAGTACTTCGAAGAGATGAGTACAAGTACTTAAGTACTTGTATTTGAATTGGTGAAGTAAAAGTACGGCACTTGTAAGTACTTTTGAAGTATTTTGACAAGTATCACGCTCCACAAGCCATTATAATTGTCCCAGCTCGAATAAGTTGTATGCATAAATGAAGCATGCATGCAGACCTCTTAAATTATGATTACTAATCGTAATGATTACCGATTTGATTAATTATTTTCTTGAGAATATATTTAATGATTGATTACCATTACTTTCAAATTTTAATGACTATTTTCCAATTAATTAAAAACAAGTAAGGAAGGGAGGATGGGGCCGTGTGCAGAAGTCTACGCAAGTGGGGAAAGTTTCTGATCGCCATTCACCTGGGAATGGCCAGAGCGATTCTCTTGCATGCGGTTCAAGCAGCTCACTACTTCCGGGCTTTGCGCCCAAGTATCCTCTGGGTAGCCACCGAACACCCGTTTGGTGGTGAGCTAAACGTGAGAGGGCGACAACCTGGTAAGGCCACTCCGCCATAATCGGTTTAAGGGCTTGCTGGGGGATTCGAAGAGCAGCGTCTGATCACCATGTGGTGCGGCTGCAAGCGGGCGTCTGTCGTGGATTAGGCGGCTCGCCATACAAACGTGTAATTGAATACAACCTCCCGCGAAAAGGGTTGTGCGTTGGGTTTGGGACCCACCACATAAAACAACGTTCCAATGAAATTCAACAACAAAGCCTCGGATATGAGAACCCCTTTTTTAGATGATAACACCCTCAAACGAAATAAGGATTACGAGATAAGGGCATGTACCTGGAATGTCCGGTCCCTTATTGGGGAAGGTGCCGCTGCGCGGCTGGTTGAGGTCCTGAGGAAAGCAAAAGCTGACATCACCGCCATACAAGAGATGCGATGGAGGGGGCGAGGAAACACGATCAAAACACCTTGCAACATCTACTGGAGTGGGCATGAAGACAAGCGTAGATTCGGTGTGGGATGTGTGGTGGGAGAGAGACTCCGTCACCGAGTACTGTCGTTCACAACCGTGAACGAGCGTCTCGCTGCAATCCCCATAAAAGTACGATTTTTCACCATATCGTTTATCCGCGCTCATGCACCGACGGAAGAGAAGGACGGCGTGGAAAAGGATGCCTGGAAGAAGCATACGAGCGCTGCCCCCGTCATGATATTAAAGTCGTGCTTGGCGACTTTAACGCCAGGTTGGGTAAGGAGGGTGTATTTGGCCCCACTGTCGGGAAGTTCAGTCTCCACGATCAGACTTCGCCAAATGGATTCAGGCTGATCGACTTTGCTGGTGCTCGAAACATGGTCATATCCAGCACTAGGTTTATGCACAAAAAGATCCATCAGGCTACATGGCTGTCCCCTGATCGAAAAAGACGCAACCAGATCGACCACGTTGTGATAGACGGACGGCATGCTTCCAGCGTTTTAGATGTTCGCACAATACGAGGACCTAACATCGACTCTGATCACTACCTAGTAGCAGCCAAGATTCGTACCCGCCTCTGTACGACAAAACAGGTGCAACAAAAAACGCAGGGAAAGCTGGACGTCGAAAAGCTGCAATCGCAACAGACCGCCAATTATTTCGCAGATCGCCTCTCACACCTGCTCTCCGAGAGCACAATTCAACCTAGTGGAATGCATGAGCAGTGGGATCATATCTCAGGAGCACTCCGTACCGCAGCCGAAGAAGTAATTGGATTCCGGCGAACGCGAAGAAACAACTGGTATGATGATGAAGACTGCCGCGCTGCAACGAAAAGAAAGGACGAAGCCTACAAGGCAACGCTGAGATCGAATGCAACGAGGAGTGTGTGTGAACACTACCGCGAGTTGAAGAGGGAACCGAGGCGGCTTTTCCGGGCGAAAAAAAAAGAGGCATAAAAGCGTGAAATAAAGGAGCTTGAGATGCTGGCCAACGGGAATAATGCCCGAAAATTCTATCAAAAAATTCGGCGAATGACAGAAGGTTTTAAACCCGGGGCAAACTCCTGTAAGAATGAGAACGGCGACCTGGTGGCCGAAGTTCAGAGAGCACTCAGAATATGGAGGGATCACTTCTCTGCCCTTTTAAATGGAGAAACTGAGCAAGAAACCAGAGAAGATGCCGAACCCGAGCCCACAGTCGAAGATGATGGAATTGACGTTTCACAACCCGACTATAATGAAGTGCGAATAGCAATATCCCGATTGAAAAACAATAAAGCAGCTGGCGCTGATGGTTTGCCTGCTGAGCTACTCAAACACGGCGGCGAGGAGCTGGTAAGGCTCATGCATCAGCTTCTATGCAGAAAATGGTTGGATGAATGCATGCCTGAAGATTGGAATCTAAGTGTTCTCTGCCCAATCCACAAGAAGCGCGATCCTGCAAACTGCGCCAACTATCGCGGAATCAGCCTTTTGAATATCGCATATAAGGTCCTATCAAGCGTATTGTGCGAAGGACTGAAGCCTGATGTGAACAGACTGATTGGACCTTATCAGTGTGGCTTCAGACCTGGTAAATCTACCATCGACCAGATTTTTACAATACGCCAAATCTTGGAAAAACACGTGAGAAAAGAATCGACACACATCATCTCTTTGTTGATTTTAAAGTCGCTTTCGATAGCACGAAAAGGAGCTGCCTATATGCCGCTATGTCTGAATTTGGTTTCCCTGCAAAACTTATATGGCTATGCAAAATGACCTTGAGCAACACCGCCAGCTCGGTCAGAATTGGGAAGTACCTCTCCGAGCCGTTCGAAACTAAACGAGGTTTCAGACAGGGTGACCCCCTATCGTGCGATTTCTTTCATTTAATGCTGGAGAAAATAATACGAGCTGCACTACTTAACCGCGCTGGAACAAGATTTTATAAAAGCGTGCAACTGTTGGCGTATGCTGACGATATTGATATCATTGGCCTTAACAACCGCGCCGTAACTTCTGCTTACTCCAAATTAGAAAAAGAAGCGGAGAAAATGGGATTGGTGGTGAACGAGGGCAAAACGAAGTACCTTCTGTCATCTTGCAAAGAGTCAGCGCATTAGCGCCTTGGCAACCAAGCCACTGTTGGCAGCAATAATTTCGAAATAGTAAAGGACTTCGTTTACCTGGGAACCAGCATTAACACCAACAATAATGTTAGCCTAGTAATCCGACGAAGAATTACTCTTGCAAACAAATGCTACTTCGGACTGAGTAGGCAATTGAAAAGTAAAGTCCTCTCTCGACGAACGAAAATAACACTCTACAAGTCACTCATCGCACCCGTCCTGCTATATGGTGCAGAAGCGTGGACACTAACAACATCTGATGAGGCGGCTCTGGGAGTATTCGAGAGAAAGGTTCTTCGAAAGATTTGTGGACCTCTACGCGTTGGCAACGCCGAGTACCGAAGAAGATTTAATGATGAGCTGTATGGCCACGTAGTGCGAATGAGCGAAGATGCTCTAGCCCAGAAAGTATTCTTATCGGCACCCGCCTTTGGAAGCAGAGGAAGAGGGAGACCACCACTCCGATGGAAGGACCAAGTGGAGACCGATTTGCGATCCCGTGGTGTTTCCAATTGGCGCCAGTTGGCGCAACGAAGAAACGACTGGCGAGCTATGTTGGACGGTCAAAATCGCCCAGGCGGTTAGATGACCATTTAAAGAAGAAGAAGAAGGAAGTCTAAGTTCGGGTGGAACCGAACATTATATACCTAGTAGTGATCTATTATGTCATCCCAATTTACGCAGGTCTATTTTAATACTTTCAGTTCGTATTTGTGTTCAAATAGACAGACGGACAGACGGACGGAGAGACGGGCATGGCTAAATCGACTCCGCTCATCGTGCTGATCATTTAAGTGAACTTTTCTCTTCTTGTTCTCATACTTACATACATTTAATGTTTATGAAAGGTATGTAAATCAAATATCGTTTTTTTTTTAATTTTCAGAACTATGTTAAAAAACTGGGCGTGGACATTAACCGATTTCGCCCATTTTTACAGCAAACAGTTACCTTTATATATAGAACACTATCACCAAATTTCGTTTCGACAAATCAGTTTTTGGCGGAGTTATGGCAAAAAAAGTTTTGTGGAATAGTCCACCATAAAAGGGGCGGGGCCACGCCCATTTGCGAACAGTTTAAGTATTTAGATTTTTTTGTTTACCGAAACTTTAAATGATGTAAAGCTATTTTACGCAAAGTTATTGCCTATTTAATATATCTACGATCCTCTTCAAAATCTTTCATATAAAAGTGGGCGTAGACCTTAATGGGCGGGATCCTTAATGGGCGGGATCGGTTCAGGTCTACGCCCACTTTTATATGAACATTCCTTGCATACCTGGAAACCTGCCTGCTGAATTTCGTTTCAATATCTTGAAAGGTTTTTGATTTATGATTAGTATTATTTCTAAATTTGACTTAATCAAAAGTGGGCGGTGCCAAGCCCATTTTCAAAAATTTCTTGAAAATTTTATTTTATGCCTCAATCTCAATGTATTCACCAAATTTTATCCTTATAGGTGTATTATGTACTGAGTAATCATTTTTTTTGTGTTTTCGAAAATATTCTATATATAAAAAGTGGGCGTGGCTATCATCCGATTTCGCCCATTTTGAATAGCGCTCGGAGATGAGTGCCAAGGAACCCGCATACCAAATTTCATTAAGATATCTCAAAATTTACTCAAGTTATCGTGTTCATAGACGGACGGACGAACGGACATGGCTTAATCAATTTCTCTTTTCGTCCTGAACATTTTGATATACATATACACGTATAAGTCAATATCTATCTCCATCCGTTTATGCCGTTACGTACTGCCGTTAGGCGACTAAAGTTAATATACCTTGTGTGCGTAGCACTACTAGGTATAAAAATTATTGCTTTTTTATACCAACAATTTTTGTTGATTTACGGCCTGTACATTTTCAAGTATTCATGAAACGAGCTCAAAGCCAAGAATAATAATTTTTCACTTTTTGAATTTGTATGAAAATTATTATTGTTGTTATATTTTAATAATTAATTGTTACAAGTTTTTTTTAATTTAATAGAGTAGGCTTTTCTTATAGATCCATTTCGGAAGCTGCTAAGCTTCTTCATCAGAAAAATTTCGGCACGGATTGCTAACCATGAAGCTAACAATACGCTGGTTTTGATGTCATCTAAACTCCTAGTTCTATTCTTCTTTACCATATGCATGAACCACTTCCGCCATTTGGCAGTTAGTAGTGTGATCATGATGGATTTTTTGACAGATCTGTTTTATCAGCAGAACTGCCTTACCGCGTGCTCTCGGTTTTGTTATTGCTTTTTTATACCAACAATTTTTGTTGATTTACGGCCTGTCCATTTTCAAGCATTCATGAAACGAGCTCAAGGCCAAGAATAATAATTTTTCACTTTTTGAATTTTTATGAAAATTATTATGGCTTTTATTTTTAGTAATCAATTTTAATTAATTATTAAAAGTTTTTTTATTTGAATAGAGTAGAAAAAATTCAAAAAGTGAAAAATTATTATTCTTGGCCTTGAGCTCGTTTCATGAATACTTAAAAAAATTATAAAAAAAAGTATGATTCTTTTCGATTTAAAATAAAATAAAAAAAAATTATCAAAACAAGTTGTTTTGGTTGTTGATTTTTTTCAGTATTGTTGTAGAAGCACATAAATATACACATCAACAATACTGAAAAAAAAACAACAAAAAAGTCTCAAATAATTAAAAGTAATCAAAACAATTTTTTATGGAATATTCCATAATCGAATGGATTTTCCGGACATTACTTACGCCATATTTCTCACTGCCTGCCGTTGGCAAATTATTGGAACAAATTTCATTCATCGACCATACTCCCGTCCCTAAATTGCAGCGTCAAGCGTGAAATAGCTGTAAAAATCCTCATTCCTATTAAATTTGTATGAATCATCCCCAAATAGCGCGTCGCTAGCGCTGACCAATTGGAATTTTCTATTTCGACCGAGCGCTTAGCCATGAAGTTGGTTGCACAAGATGGGAACGAAAGAATACAAAATTTGAAAGAAATTTAGCGCTTTTATTTGGGTATGCCGAACCGACAACAAACATATATGTACCAAAGGCTGCTTGATTTCTAAGGATGGCTCAACCTACAAATGAAACAATTGGTTAAGGTGTGCTTTCTGTTTCATATTGTCTATTGAACTTTCATTTATACAGGTATAGATACAAAGCTCCAATTCATGTCTGAAATATTGTCTTTTTTTTGTAAAACATACACCATAAAACTAAGTTTTGAAAAAATTATGAATGAAAACATGAATTTTGTTTTCTTAACAAATAAGTAGTTTAAAATACTTTCAACTACTTGACAAGTACATGTACTTGTACTTTCGAATTCCAAGTACAAGTATTGGGGTATTTGACGTTTCAAAGTACTTGAGTACTTTTACTTATTTGCTACTAGTACAAGTAAATACTTAGTACTTTACAGGTCTGACAGCTATTTGTGCCCTCAGGTTTGCTATCTCTTGTGCGCTCATTTCTGCGTCCGATGATAAACGTGTTCAGTCAAAGATGTGTTGTCGCTTTTTTCGCGATTTCAGTTTTATGTTGTATCCTTAGCTGTTAGGAGTTTACTTTTTATAACTTCACTCTCCGTTGTTTGAGCTTAGCTGTTTCACTTTGCTCGAATTTTTTATAAAGTTTATTTTCTTTTTAATTATTATTTATGCACTTTTTCAAATGTTAGTGCCGGAAATCTTATTTCCTGTGGAATTAGTTTTTTATATATTTCACATTTATTTATAAAAGTGGCTTAAAAACTGTTGAGCCCCCAGTTAATATCATTTGGTCGATATTTGAGAAAAAAGAATATTTTTTGGTTACACCGAAATGTGCACTCTTTATTCATAATCTTTAACTAACTCGTTCACATAAATCTTAGTGCTACTTATATTATTGAGATACGTCGGACCTTATCTGTTTACTAGTAGATAGCTTTTTGGGTTATTATTGTTTGTTTTAGTGATAGTGGTAAATAATGTTGAGACAAATTCTGTTGTTTTGGTGTTGTGTATATTGTTATCATCCAAGGTTAAAGGACATATTGTTGTTTATCGGCATTTTTGTTGTTGTTGTTGCTGTTAACAGTGCTTCGCCCTGCAAAATGGGCTCGATCACTCTAAATTGTCATCAGGCTCTTCTAACGGAAGTCCGAGGAAACGCGCAGTTTCCACAGGGTTAGACCAGAGCGATGTAGGTGTTAGAAGAGTATGAGTAGAGATGTCATGAGGAGACATACCACATGCAGGACATGTGTTTGGTATGTTGGGGTTCAGTCTGGATAAGTAAGAGTTTAACCTATTACAATATCCAGAGCGAAGTTGTGCTAGCATGACTCTAGTCTCCCTCGGAAGTACACGCTCCTCTTCAGCCAATTCATGTGGCTGAGTACTGATAACGGTATTCACAGGCCGGGATCTGAGGGATCTGTCTACCGACTTGTTGAGGTCATTTAGAGCCCGCCTATGGTTCCGCAGCAGATCAAACGGCAAAGAGATGTGGTGCCGGATCTCATCTCAGTGCTTACTAAGATGTCTCGTTATGTCTCTGGGGGGCGGGGCTACATCCAATAGATGTCGATTTGGATGACTGGGTTTATGACAGTTCAGAAGGAACTGTCTACTAAAGAGTTCCGCGTGCTCTTGAACATTGAGCAATTTTGCCTCTTGGTGGAGGTGAGACTCAGGTGACATAAACAGACATCCCGTAGCAGTTCTGATGGTGGTGTTTTGGCAGACTTGCGGTTTCCTCCAATTGGTGTCAGCAAGGTTGGGCGACCATATGGGCGCAGCGTAGTCGATAACCGGTCGGCCTTATATGTAGCAATCAATGTTCCTTTGTCTTTTTCCCAAGTACTGCCGACCAGTCACTTGAAGATCTTATTGCGGATCTGTACCTTTGAAGCTATTGCGGTGACATGACCAGCGAAGGTGAGGCCGTTGTCAAACGTCACACCCAAGATTTTCGGGTGGTTGACAGTAGGTAGAGGTACTCCGTCTACGTGGACATTTAACTCTTGCCCCATCTGCGCATTCCAAATATTCGAAATATAAAAATTAAACAAAAGGGGAGAGAGAACACCACCTTGCGGCACCCCTTGCTGGTGATCGGCCAATTTCAGATTTGCAATAAAGTAAGGGAGCAGAATGGTCTCTAGTAATTTCCGGCATTTCTGTTTGTAAACAATAATTATGTACATATATATGTATGCAGTGTATATATTTATATACATACATATATATCTTTGTACTAACGTCGTTAACTAGCGGCAGCTGGAGTTACACACTTCTTGCTGGTCAGTATTAGTGCTGGTAGTCGTGAAGACTGTATCTGGAACTTGTGGCGGTGCGATACTAGATCGACATTGGCCACGGGACGCCCTAGTCACCGTTATTAGTTCATTGAAAATAAAATTTCTTAAAAGTGCTACGAAAAATTTCGTAGTGTTGATTTTTCGAAACTTTTGTTTATAATACAAACGAAGCTTTCACAGACACCAAATATTCCATAGAAATTTTATGGGAAAAGCTTCCGTATCGGAAAGAATGCAAGTCATCACTTTCCAGCTATAGCTGACGCCAATTGGAACTACTAAGGTCAAATCAACCTCCACCAGTTTTCTTTCATTTCAGTCGAGACCTCTCCCTTGCAGCCAATGCAGCCTTTAGGCTTAAATGCGCAAACATATTTGCGTTAAGCTCGTGCATCTCATCGTTAAATATCCTCCAATACTCGCCGTTAGCATCGTAGGAAGGACCTTATCTTCGGAGAACTTTTATCTCGCATTATATTTTCCAGAATTAAGTAAAAGAAATCGCACTTGAGGGGATTTTCTTGTCTGAAGCTTCGTTTGTTTTCGAAGAGCTCGTAGTGGTCTTTCCAATTCCAACGTCCTAGGGAAGTCCAATTCAGACATGACAGACGCAGTGTCGACACTCTTTTCATGAGCCTTCTCTATCATTTGGAATATCGAGAAGGAATGGTCGATGGTAGACTCAACAGCTCTAAAACCACACTTATAACACCCAATCAGCTTCCCACAATAGGCTTTAATATTTCACACAATAGAACGTTAGATAGAACGTTATTTTCGATGTTAATAAGACTTATTAATCAGTTGCTGGTGCGATATGTGGGAGCCTTACACGGCTAAAAATTTTAGCCTAGATTTTAAACCATTCTTCGGGTTTAGCAAATTTTTTTTAACTTTTTCGTAGTAAATTCCAAATCCTTCAATTACCTCCACCAACTTCAACAACTAACTGAAGTTTTTTTTCATTTATTTCTGAAAGACTTTTCAAATCATTGAATTTTTCTCGTAACATAGTTATGTGCGCCGTAATTCAGTGGGTGAAGCAGTCAACTCTGATGGGCAGAGTGTTGGTTCGAATCCTGCTAACAACAAAACCGTGTAAAATTTAGGCTTAAATATTCAGGCGTGTAGGACAATAAATCAATTATAACTAAAAGTTAGAAGTCTTGTCTCCGTATGTCTTATAGCCGATTACCAAAGAACGTAGTACAAAAAGAAAGCCCAAGAACGAATTTAGGTGGCCGCTGTCATCACTGATGGGTAATTCACCACTGTAGAGTAAGTTAGGGTATTGTGATATAGACACCCCTGCGGGTTAGGGGTTTAGAATATGCCCGAGGTAGGCATACCGGTCGTAAGAGGCGACTAATATGCACAAAGGTAATGACGTGCAACTCGATGGTTGATCTACGGATATGATGCCTCTCACCTCTTATTACCCATCTTTTCCTTCCTTACGGAAGGAGGGGTGACATGACCTAGAAGGTTTCACTGGTCATAAATCGCTACCACGACAGTCGGGCAGTACCGCAAGGGAGTACCGGAGCGTACCGGGTTCAAATCCGGCCAAGGACTGTTAATTCGGCAACACTCCCCAAAACCTTCGGGGAGTGTTTTTGTCGATACCACAACAACAACATTGTGATATAGGCATACGTTTTTCGGCTGCTACTCAACATTTTATTAAGTAGACAGGTAGAAAATCATAAAATTCGCTAGATTCCAGTTTTGTGAAGCATATTCCAAAACGATATCGATTTATCTTAAGTATTCCGAAAGATATTTATTCAAACCCATAAAAAGACAAAAAAAGCAGTTTTGTGAAAATGGGGGGGTAATGTGATATACTATACCCCATACTTGGCTCTCCTATAAAAGATGTGTTAGCGCATGAAATAATCAAGCCACATTGTAAATATGGTGATTTGCATCCATTCAGATATGTGACAAGCTGATTCGGAACCAGGAAGACCATGTTCCATCAAAAGTGGAGAAGGTTTTCCTTTTTCTGCTGATCTTATGCACCCAATTTTCTTTTCTGTTGTAGCTAACATTTTCTAATGCTTACTTGACGTGATAGACACTCCTGTTTCATCAACGTTTCAAATCCTAGTTGGAGGAAATTTATACTTTTCATACTCCTGTTCCACATTGAACTACTTTTACCATATCACATTACCCAAACTAGAGCTTTTAAGGAACGAACAATTTTTTCACCAAAATTAATTTAAAAATATTATGTAATCACCTGAAATATTGGTGCCTATATTTACCAAAAACGAAAATAAATAAATTATAAGTTGAAAATCTAAGAACATTTCGGAATTATCCTTGTTTAAAGAGTGCTCGAAATTATTGACGCCCACACGATTGAAATGGTTTTTCACACTGATAGCAACCTAGTTGAGCAATGCCGGCTGTTGCTTTGCAGTAGCGGTTTTTTGACCATTACAATTATAGTAAAGAAGATATTCTTGCTCAGACATAAATAATTTGGGAAATACGCAGGTATATCACTTTACCAACCCATATCGCAATACCATAACTTACTCTACCTGCCGTAAAATGCTTAACCCTTCTGCACCATTAAAAAAACTTTTACATTATCCATTAAGGTCACGAAATGACCACTCATATATTTCAGTTCAAAAATTATAAAATGCTATTTAAAAAATCATAAATTCATCTTAAATATATTTCAGATAAAACAAGATCTGTATAATATCTTAAAATGACTTATTTTAAGGCTTATTGGGAATGGTTTTTGCAATAAGACAGACTGTTTGACTCGCTTTCCGTTTGCGAGTAGGTTCAGTCATGGATGTGTTTAGTTTCTCGGACTCGGCCCTTACTTTTTGGATGATTGGTGCCGATGCTTGTGAACTTGGTACACGTTTTCTGTGCTACCTTGTAAGCGCGAGAGGTAATCCAAGTTCTTCTAAATAAAGTATTCTTTTATATGTTTTAGACGAGTTCCATTCGGAGGCTATTTCAGTCCACAAAACAAACCTATTCCAGAGCGGATATATCAATTATATTGCTAAAGCTCTTCTAAATAAAGTATTCGGGGGCTATTTCAGTCCACAAAACAAAGCTATTTCAGAGCGGATGTATCATTTATATTGCTAAAGTTTTTCTAAATAAAGTTATGTTTTAGACGAGTTCCATTCGGGGGCTATTTCAGTCCACAAAACAAAGCTATTTCAGAGCGGATGTATCATTTATATTGCTAAAGTTTTTCTAAATTCGATTAGTATCAAACTGCGTGATCAAATATCAGCAGCTGGACTAACTATTGTTAACGAGAAAATACCTACAAGATACGCTAATAATGCTAGGCCAAGCCTTCTAGATTATTTTATTACCACTGATCTGGCCTTAATTCTTAAATTTGACCAACTATTTTTCATATCGGACCATGATTTGATTTTCTGTACTGTTGATGTAGTGTTAGAACGTCCTGCTGTTGGTGTTACTTTCTCGTACCGTGATTTCCGTTCTGTAGATACCAGTGCTTTGTTCTCTGATTGTAACGCCATTTATTGGAATCAATGTTGGAATTACGAATCGGTAGATTCCAAGCTCGAGTTTCTTAATAATCAATTGACTTCTCTTTTTGATCGTCATGTGCCCCTACGTAATGCTAAAATCATAAATAAATCTTGCCCATGGTTTAACAAGAGAGTTAGTGCTGCAATTCAAAAACGAAATAAGTTACATGCAAAGTGGAGAAGGCTAAAGACGAATGCATCGTGGTGTGAGTATAAAGTTGTACGCAACACGGCTACAGTCGTTACTAGGCAAGCAAAAAGATGGTACTGTCAACAAAAATTGAATCCGTCTCTCCCATCTAAGAAGCTGTGGAGCAATCTAAAAAATCTGCACATCCATGGAAAGAATAATGTGCATTGTGAAATTGACCCTGATGTTCTAAACGAGTATTTCACTGAGAATGAAAGCCCCGTCAGTCTTAGTGTCGACACAGAGTTGCCCTCACAAATTTTAATCCAAACTCCATTTGAATTCATCTGCGTCAGCGAAAATGAAGTGTACAAAGCTGTTATGGCGGTCAAGTCTTACGCAGTTGGAAATGATGGTATATACTTGAAATTTGTTAAAATTTTACTTCCGTATATAGTAGGTGTTCTCACTCATATTATTAACCATATCCTCACAAGTGGTTGTTTTCCGGATGCTTGGAAAAAGGCAATTATTTTTCCGACTCCAAAAAAACCTCTTGCGTCCAACACGAGTGACTATAGACCAATTAGTATCCTACTATCATTTTCCAAAGTGTGTGAAAACTTGATGGCTGACCAAATTGCGGTGCATATTCAAAGAAATAATTTGCTTTCTCCATTGCAGTCTGGGTTTAGGCCTGGGCACAGTTGTGCTACTGCTATGCTTAAAATTGTAGATGACATAAGAACGCCATTTGATAAAGGAGATTTAACTATACTTTGCCTCTTAGATTTCTCTAAGGCATTTGACTCAGTAAACCATTCTCTGTTATGCTGGAAGCTAAGACATTTTTTCGGGTTCTCTGAAAGCTCTTCGAAACTGTTGTTAAGTTACCTAACGGGAAGAGTTCAACGTGTTATATGTGATAATGCCTCATCTCAGTTCAGAGCTATCAAAGCAGGTGTCCCGCAAGGCTCGATCCTTGGCCCGCTCCTGTTTAGTATGTTTATTAACGACGTATTTTCGGTGTGTAAATATGTCAGTGCGCATGCGTATGCTGATGACATTCAGTTATATCTTTCAAATCGTATCGGTCTTGTAGAAGACTTATGTTATAAAGTAAATAACGATCTGTCTGCTATATTGAGCTGGGCGCAAAAAAATGTTTTGTGTTTAAATGCAAGTAAATCATATGTTGTACCCATATGTAAAACCGATGTAGACCCTGATGATATACCGCCTTTAGTAATTGGGACATCCACCCTTGAGATCACTCACAAAATAAAGAACCTTGGTTTTATAATAAATAATAAACTTAGTTGTTGTGATCATGTTAACAAATTAGTAAGCAATGTTTATCTTATTCTGCGTAGGTTGAGAATGTCTGCTGCATTTACACCACAAGAGACACGTCAAAAACTCGCGATACAATTAATTGTGCCCCATTTTACGTACGCGGAATTAGTATATAGTAAACTTGACTCGCTATCAGCAAATAAGGTAAATGTAGCCTTCAACAATGTTACACGGTACGTTTATGGCATAAGTCGTTATGCTCACATATCACCATGGCACGACAAAATTCTGGGTTGTAGTATTATGCAATATTTGGCCGCCAGGAACTGTATTTTCATGTTTAAGTTGCTGGAGTGGAAAACCCCTAAATATCTGTATGACAAGATTCAATTAACCAGATCTCAGAGACTAAACAGCTTAATAATCCCGAAATATAGTACTCTAACATCTAGCCGATTGTTTTTCATTAGTGCAATTAAAATGTGGAACAGGATTCCAGAAAATTTAAAATCACAACTAAATAGAAGCAACTTCAGAAAGCTAATATACAAATATTTTAGTGATCTCAATATGACGCTGGCCTCTTAACTACAAATAATGCTGCTAATATCTGTATCTCTATTTTCTGTCTTTCTCTATTTTCTAAATTTCACTTACTATCTATATCACCTATTGCCTTAAATTGTTAAGTGCCATTGCATTAGTATTAAGCTGGAATCATATATTTTGTCTTATCTTTTAAGTAATGTTTTTTAAATATTAATACCAAATAATAGAATGTATCCCATTGTTGATGTACATATAAAAGACTGATTAGTCTTAGTTGTACAATGAAATTAGTTAAATAAATGTTAATGTTAATGTTAATGTTAAATACTACCAATTGGGAAAAAAAAAAAAAATAAAGTTATGTTTTAGACGAGTTCCATTCGGGGGCTATTTCAGTCCACAAAACAAAGCCATTTCAGAGCAGATATAGCAATAATATTGGTAAAGTTCTTCTAAATAAATGTATATACGACGTACTATCTCTATCTCTATGGCGCGATATACAACAGGTATACGAGGTGTGTTCAAAAAGTGTCGCGAATTTTGAATTTTCGCTGGTTACGTATATTCGAATTTCGAATTTTTTGTGGCGTTATGTTGGTATTCATGTCTCTCACTTATGCCGACAAGCTCGGCCATTTTGAATGTTCAGTTAATTGTTGACAGCTGCTTTGCTTGCACATGTTTTGGGTCGTCTTCGATTTTTAAGCGAAATTCGTACCAAAATTGCTCAATTGTGACCAAAAACAGCATCGCATGAACATTGCTAATGAGATGTTAAACTCTGTCCGCGACGACCCAAATTTGCTCCAGAGGGTCATAACTGGTGACGAATCGTGGGTTTATGGTTATGACGTGGAAACCAAAGCTCAATCATCTCAATGGAAGCTGCCGCACGAACCAAGACCGAAAAAAGCGCGCCAAGTTCGCTCGAATGTGAAAGTTTTGCTGACAGTTTTCTTCGATTGCAGGGGCGTGGTGCATCATGAGTTCTTGCCACAGGGAAGAACGGTCAATAAGGAATATTACCTGCAAGTTATGCGCAATTTGCGCTAAGCAATCCGCCAGAAACGCCCGGATTTGTGGAAGAACAAAAATTGGCTTTTACACCACGATAACGCCCCTGCTCACGCATCGTTGATTGTGCGCGACTTTTTGGCCAAAAACAACACACTAATGATGCCGCAGCCACCGTATTCCCCAGATCTGGCCCCCTGTGACTTTTTCTTGTTCCCTAAACTGAAGAGGCCCATGAAAGGACGACGTTACGCTTCTCTTGACGAGATAAAGACGGCATCGAAGGAGGAGCTGAACAAGATACAACAAATGATTTTTTGAAGTGCTTCGAAGATTGGAAAAACCGTTGGCACAAGTGTATAATATCTCATGGGGATTACTTTGAAGGGGACAAAATAGATATTCATGAATAAATAAATAATTTTTGAAAAAACACAAAATTCGCGATACTTTTTGAACACACCTCGTATCATCATAAACCTCCTAAGAGATTTTTGCGCCAAGCTTATCTTCCAATTTGTGGTGTGCCGATTTGAATTTTCCCTACAAATTGGTGGGACCTAGTTTTTTGCCGACTCCGAACGGCATCTACGGCGGCCGCCGTGGTGTGAAGGTAGTGTTGCCGGCCTACCACACCGAAGGTCCATGGTTCGAGCCCTGGTACAGGTAACATCAAAAGTGATTTGAAAAAAGTTTTTCAAAACGGGGTCGCCCCTCGGCAGTGGTTTGGCAAACTCTCCGAGTGTATTTCTGCCATGACAGGCTTCTCAGCAAAAATTCGTCTCCTTTGTAGATGCCGTTCGGAGTCGGCAAAAAACTGTAGGTCCCACCAATTTGTAGGGAAAAATTCAAATCGGCACACCACATATTGGAAGAGAAGCTTGGCGCAAAAATCTCTTAGGAGGTTTATGATGATATACTTGTTGTATATCGCGCCATAGAGAGAGAGAGAACGGCATCTACAAAGGAGACGAATTTTTGCTGAGAAGCCTGTACGACGTACTGATTGAATCAAAAACCACGAAGATTTTTTTTACCGTACCTTCCATATTACTAGTGTCAAAGACAATTTTTTTCATCTGCTTTGTAAAACAAAGGTCAAATGAGCCCTTGATAGAAGAAATGCGATGCACAGCATATGGCGTGATTCCAGTTTATCCTGGAATAATATTTTCTTCGTAGCCCTAGAATTTTCGGTTGTACTGGGCGATAACGACCCCACCATCTCTAGAAAAATATGAAGCTAAACTAACTTCATCGCCAAGATCAGCTTGGTTGTCATATATAGACTCCAAGCTGCTATCATCCGAAAACTCGTCTATATAGTAGCTATTATCATTGATGTCAATACAGTCATCAATTTCGTTAACGTCATCAAAAATTGCATCCACCCTTTGCTGCAACTGCCTTCACGTGCATGATTTCGAATAAGAAATTCTGTAACAATAATGAATACAGCCTACTAATGGTCATCAGATGACCTTAATGGTGAAATAAGCAAGTCTGCAAAATAATATTTATTTAAATAGAAAAGAAGAGATTTTTATTTTAAAATTTAATGCAAAATCATTGCATTTAGGATAAGGTAAAGTGATGTTTTAATAATATAAATAAGTGATCGTCAAAATTGCAAAAACATTAACTTGCGAATATTGTGTGAAAATAAATGTGTTACAAGCATTAAAACTTTCGAAATAAAAACTAATACTCCCAGTGGTGAATTACCTACCCGCGAATTGATGGTTTTCGCGGCGTTGAACCTTCTTTATGTTGGACGCTCTTTGCGCTCACATCATTTCTTGCTGAAAATCTACATATTTCGCTTGTTGTGAAGAAGCAGCGTGACAATGAGAATATGAAGCGAATTTTATGTATATGTATGTATGTTTTATATATATGTATGTACATATGAATGTTAGAGTGGTTCACTCTCTATCAAAATAAAAATAATAATAACTGCAATTTTATCTAACAGATAGCCTAACGATTTCTGTGTGTTCAACATCACTTTTTAGTATGTCCATATACATACCTATGTTTTTCAGTGCTTATACATGTAATTTTATAACACGATTAATTTTTTAAAATAAATTAATCATCATCCTATACAGTGGCGGATCTAGGCTGATTTTTGGGCGGGCGATTTCAGTCAGTAATTGTTTCTCCCAATAGCTGATGTGCTTTGAACAAAGTTTACATCAAGATACTTTATACGTGAAAATGCAAGACAAAACAACAAGGGAAACGTAACAGACCGTTATTTTTTAAAGGTAAATTTATTAGTATTTTTTTATATTGTTTAATAATTTCATACACATATTTGGTTTTATTTAGTTATTCAAATTAACAATAGTACATCCAATTTTTCGACATCATTTTTATCTTCTGCATAGTTAATATTCACACATTAAATTTAATTTTATGCTTCCCTTTTTTTACATATCTTGCAATTATATGATCAATATCAATCTCAAAAATCTGTGAAAAATGTGTAGAATGAGAGTGAAGATTCTGGATAAACTTTATTCAATAAAGTAAGGTTTGATTCAGCATGTTATCAACAGCGCAAATATATCTGAGCATTGGACTGATTTGCATGAGCATTCTTACTGTTGAGCGCTTATATTATTTGAAAATTGAAACTCAATTAAAGCATGCATACAAAAACTGCATTATGAAAAGTCAAGATCAAATATCCATCATTATATTTATACAAATACTGCATATAAATAGTGGGTTTCTGGGGCTTTGTGAAAAAATTTGGTTCCGAATAAATTTTGAAAAAAAAAAAATTTAGTCTGGGGGGGGGGGGGGGTGGCGATCTGATCCTATAGGCATATAGTCGTCATCTGACCAATAGTAAGTTAGCTGGTAATGTAAAAATAATTTATTTATTCCTTTAAGTGCATAATTTAAATAAATATGAATTATAAATCCCAAGAGCATATCAATTAACAAAGTAAAGAACAATATCATAATTAACGAAGCCCTTAAAATAAAACTTTAATTTAAAATTAAAAAAAAACTTAAAAGTAGATAACATGAAACTGCGAGCACCCTAATTATATAGTTCATTCATTTCTGCATAAATGCGTTTCTCATTAGGAAAATTAATCAGAAAGCCCTAACTACAAAAAAGATCTTCTGAGAAACCACCTAGTAAAATGAAAAAAAAAAACATTTTTTTTGAGGTATTTTGCAATTGGTGCAATGTAATAGCATAAGCATTAAGGCACCCTAATGTAAAAATAAATTTTATGTTGATTGTTTGTATAAATGTGTATGCATCTTCATAATAAATAAATATACATTAGTGTCCGACCGAAGCTGGACCTATGGCCGAAGCTGAGGCTTTAACCAAGTTAAGTTTCTGACTTTTATTACATAACTTTAAACTAATTACAGTTGCTCAACTGCTTTGTTGAATATATTGGATGATATACGAGTGCCCAGGAGGTCTTCCGTGTTGCCGATCTCTAGAAAAATTAATCGTTATTAATAACTAGATGATAATAACGTATGCATATATCATATTAATTTCATTCACTTCGAAATCTAAGACAGTCGTCTATATTTACTCCACTTACCATACGTAAAACACTCTCCATTCTTGGAGGACTCAGATTCTAGGCTGCGGATTCGGTACCTACTTGAAAGCCACAAAAAACGACCTCTTACCTATATAAAAAATGTATTTCCTAGATATAGGCGTTTGACCGATATGATTGTGCCCGCTTTTCAACTTTGTGAAATCAGCAGGACTGCTTTTCGACAACACTATACGCACTTGGAACACCCTAGCAGCTGCCACTAGGAACCGTGGCGGGTTAGGGGTTAAGAATATGCCCGAGGTAGGCATCTAGGTCGTAAGAGGTTGATGTACGGTTATGATGCCTGCACCTAGCATTACCCAATGCCACCACCTGTTAATTGGGACATGATTTCTCCTAAGGACTCTGCGCACTACGTCGCCCGGATCTCTCGATATTCTTCTCTCACCGGCAGCAACTTTGGAAGATCTCTTCATGGCATATTTTATAAATGCATCCAATAGTGGAAAATGTTGATAATGATACATATTTTCTGCATCCAGTTTAGGAAAAAAATTTTATGAAATGAAATTGAACCGACGAGACAAAAGTTCGTCGTATATCTGTTTTTTTTTTGGTTGTCGTTTCACGGTTTTCTTTAAGAAATATATACTCCAACAAAATCTCACCAAACCTCACTTAAACCGGGTGGTGTAGTCGAAAATCTCACGTCAAATTAAAAAAATTATGAGCTAGTTCCAATATGAAACCAATTTGTTTTGAACGAGAATCTGCCGTCAGGTTTCAACCAACGCGTGTGGTGACTCGCCGTGCTAAGGACCTGCTTTGTCTTTTGAATGGAGGGTTTACACTTCCAATCACAGTCTTCTTGCATTAACTGAACCACAGATGACATGTGTTCGATTATTTCAATCGAGTATCCTTGCATCGATTGAATGTGTTTAGCGTAAATCTCACTAAATGGGGGAAGGGGCCTAACTGATTCTCAGTAAGTCTCACCGAAGGGGGGCGGTCAACAATTCTTCAAAAACGGCCCACGTAATTTATGGGCATCCCCTTAGTACATAACATTCTCGAAAGTTGTGCCCCCGAAATATACTGCTGTACATACTTTTTAAAATTACTTCCCTTGTAAACCTCTTCTAGAACAAATTGACTTTTTCTCATGGAAAATCTACAAAACAACGCTTATAGTTATACAATTTCATAACAAAATGTTGGTATTATGTACTTCTTTAATATTGAGGCTATTTACATTTTCAGAAGTATTAACTATTCGCAGTCATATACATAAATATTAATTGTCGTTTCTAGAGAAGCACTAAGAAAAAACATTAAACATTGTACTTTTTCCTCTAATATCAATTAACAAACAAAACATAAAAATTCGAGCTTTGCTCCAACAACAATCACCATAACTATGAAAGAAATCAAAGTTGATGACACTTGAATTAATCGAAACTCTTGCATATCAAATAAAGCCGAACATAAAATACCATCCGAATAAGCCGAATACCGAAGCTAGTCAGAACCTTCGGTGGGACACTAATATACAAGGTGGCGCAAAAGTAAGCTTCCGATGTTCAGCATATCGGTTGTGGCACGTGCAGTGTGTGCTGTTGCACCGTCTTGTTGGAACCACATGTTTTCCAATCCCAATTCATCAAGTTGCGGCAAAAAGAACTCGTTGATCATTGCTCTGTAGCGCTCACCATTCACAGTAACCTTTTGGCCCCGACCGATTATTGGTCAAATAAATAGTCAGCAATATTCTGCGTTCTGGAGCAGTGTAGCGTAACATTGTTTATTAACGTGTATTTCCCATGTGTTTACTACACAAATGTCAAAACAGAACTGACTTTAGGGGCCAATCGCAAAATTTATAGCATTTTCTGATAGGAGGATTACTTTTGCGCCACCTTGTACATGTGACGTATGTCGGTGCTACTATCAACAAAAATACTCACTCAAAAGAGGCCTGTTTACGGATTGATTGTCGGAACGTTATCGTTTCGGGTGGGCTCATTGTCCACATTGCAGATAACGAGTTCTTTTGGCCTACTCGATCGAGTTGTCGGGTATAAAAGTGTGACACTGCCTCCAAAAGACATCAGTTGCTCGTAGTAAATGGAAAGATCAAGTGAACGCGAAGTCAGTGGTCTGAGAAGAAAATTAAATTTTGACAAAAAACTTTGGCGAAACATACGAAGTTGAAAATTAACCTTTTTGTGAAGTGTTTGTGATTTATTTCAAAACTAATAACTAAACTTTAACATTCATAATAAACGAAAATAGAATAAATAAAATGCCTGAAATAATTGAAAAGTTAAATGATGTGTAAGTGCATACCTATACGTGTATAAGAACATTTATACATATATGTAAAGCAATTTCTGCATTACATTTATGTATATTTTCATGCATACATATGTACATAAATTCATTTGTTATTATCTTCAGTTGCAATGACATCGCACAAAATGACAATAATTTCCTTGAATTTAGAATTTTTTTTTCTGTTTTGAGGGAACAAAACTCTGGTGATGTTCTTCTCATTTTGTTTTTTGCAAACATATACGTAGTTATATAAGGTCAGCCCTTTGCCGAATGGACTCTAGGTTTCAATCAGTACACGTATGCTAATAGCCTCAAACTTACCTATGCATTTCCATGAATTTTTAAACGGAACTAATCAGCTTTCTCAACCATATGTCGTCAGGAAGTTTCAAGGACGCAGTAAACCTTTTGGTGCTTCTTCTTAAACACCATGCGATTGTTGTGGTTTTTTACTTAAAAATGCCTGAAAATGCAGTGTGAGCAACCCTACACCTTTCCTCGAAATAATTGTTATACATAAATAAATGTATTTATTTACACTGAAGAGGTAATTGTCAAAATATTCAAAGTAAATTTTAGACGTGACTGGATGATGGCACACTTAGTATATTCGCTGATTTATGCATTGATGATTAGGGTTGGGAGATTGGGGTCGTGTGCAGTAATCCTTCATACTGCATTGGGGCCGTGTGCAGTAGTAGTGGGGACAGCCAGAGCGATTCCTTTGCATGCGGTTCAAGCAGCTCACTGAAATCAGGGACTCAAGGGCCTAGTAGGGATTTTAGAACAGCAGCGGCTGATCGTTATGAGGTGCGACTCCAAACGGGCGTCTGTCTTATATCAAGCGGTTCGCTTAATGAACATGTAATATAACTTCAATCCAAAACGCTCTGGCGTTGTCATTTTAAAGATAATGGGGCATAGTCATAGATAAACTTAAGTATTTGACGCAATTTTATATGGGCTATCTGTCAAAAATAAATAAATATAAGTCATACTTAACTTTGACTATGACTATGAACCATTGAGTATAGGGCATGCATTATTATATTACTAAAACTTTATAAAGAGTAAAAACCAAAATAAGGGATCTTTTGAAATAGTTTATCTGGTCGATGTTACCACTGGTGGCCACATGACAGAAATCTTGGCCCTAACAGAGTGGATAGTGACACAGCGGTGTACGCTTTCATGAAGCGCTGGTCGTAAAAATTCAGTGATCGTTATATATACAAGCAAAACCATTTTTACTTTACTGGTAAGAACAATTTTCGAATATGATTCAATAGTTCAAAACCAAACCAAACGCGTCCTTTCCACCTTCCATGAACTAACACTGTGTTGCTCCGAATGGCGTTCATTTAAACAACAACATAACATCTATATTTGTAAATACCAATCATATAATAATGTTAAGTTTATACTTAGACTATTAACTCTGTCATATTATTTTAAGACTGTTTTCATGTCTAGTCTGTAAGATTCCTACAATCTTTAGACTAAATAAATAAATAATACTGTTTATGCATTATTAAAAAAAAAAAAAATTCGCAAAAAGGGCCACCCTAATGTGTATAGCTATAAGTGATTAGATCCCATATCCTTTGTAAACCTAACAGCTAACTTTTGTGTTTTTTTATACTTTTCAGACCTCTTGGCACTTGCCCTGTGCCACAAAAAAGCAGAAACCAGCAAACTAATTGTGGCTTATATAATCATATTCGTGGCACAAATATTTCCTATGGCAATGTTTCTAGCCTTACATCACTGGTCAAGTCCTTCGTAGAGGAATCTATTGCGCTTTGCCAACCCGATCAAGTACACATCTGCGATGGATCCGATGTAGAAAACAAAATGCTTTTGAGAATAATGCTGGAAGAAGGGACCATAATTCCTCTTCCAAAATATGAAAATTGTTGGTTGGCACGCACCAACCCTTCAGATGTGGCTCGCGTTGAATCCCGTACTTTTATTTGCACTGACCATGTTAATGAGACTATTCCTACGCCAAAAAAAGATGTGAAAGGAACTCTGGGTAATTGGATTTCGCTCGATGATTTTCAACAGTCTATTAAAGAGCTTTTTCCTGGATGCATGAAGGGGCGTACTATGTATGTGGTTCCATTTAGTATGGGTCCATTGGGATCACCGCTTTCTAAGATTGGAATTGAAGTAACTGATTCGCCATATGTAGTTGCTTCTATGCGTATTATGGCTCGTATGGGAGCACCAGTTTTAGAGCAGCTACGAAAGCAAGATGAATTTATACGTGCTCTACATTCTGTTGGCACACCTATCAGTGGCATTATTGAATATTCTCCATGGCCGTGCGATCCCGAGCGCACAATTATTTTGCATAAGCCGTCCGAAAATCTAATTGTATCTTACGGATCTGGATACGGTGGAAATTCTCTTCTTGGCAAGAAATGTTTTGCATTACGTATTGGAAGTACAATAGCCAAACGTGAAGGGTGGTTAGCAGAACATATGCTCATTTTAGGCATCACAAATCCAGCTGGCGAAAAGAAGTACATTACTGCCGCGTTCCCTTCAGCTTGTGGCAAAACCAATCTTGCTATGTTAAATCCATCACTTCCAGGCTACAAGGTGGAATGTGTAGGTGACGATATCGCTTGGATGAAATTCGATGCGGAAGGTGTATTACGCGCTATTAATCCTGAGAATGGTTTTTTTGGCGTTGCTCCCGGTACTTCTATTGAAACAAATCCAATAGCCATGTCTACAATATTCAAGAACACAATATTTACTAATGTAGCGTACACCTCCGACGGTGGTGTTTACTGGGAAGGTATGGAGAGTAGTTTGACAAATGGTGTACAAATCACTGATTGGCTTGGTAAACCGTGGACGAAGGATTCTGGAAAGCCAGCTGCACATCCGAACTCTCGCTTCTGTACTCCAGCTAGGCAATGCCCTATAATTGATTCACATTGGGAGGATCCACAGGGTGTTCCAATCAGTGCAATACTTTTCGGTGGTCGCCGACCTGTTGGTGTTCCATTAATATACGAGTCATTTAGTTGGGCTCATGGGGTGTTTGTTGGAGCATCTATGCGCAGTGAGTCGACAGCAGCAGCAGAATATAAAGGAAAAGTTATAATGAATGATCCCTTCGCTATGAGACCATTCTTTGGCTACAATTTCGGCCACTATGTAAAGCATTGGTTAGATATGGAAAACCGTGGAAAAGTACCAAAAATTTTCCATGTCAATTGGTTCCGCAAAGGCTCAAATGGTAAATTCGTTTGGCCTGGTTATGGCGAAAACTCCCGGGTTTTGGAATGGATACTGCGCCGTTGTAATGAAGAGAACTGTTATACAGAGGTTGCTATTGGGAAAATACCAAGCAAAGGTGCCCTCGATTTGGATAATATGACGGAACATACTGATTATGAGGAATTGTTCTCATTATCAAAAGAGTTTTGGTTGCAAGAAATGGCAGAAATTCGTAGCTACTTTGAATCACAGGTTGGCTCAGATTTGCCACAAGAAATCTACAATGAACTGCAGCAATTACATGAACGTATCGCTCGAACTTAGATTTAAATAAATAATCTTTTAGCATGACATACATATGTACATATCTATCTTGACAACAAAAAACCATATTTTCACATCCATACATAATAACTTAATGTCGGTCTAAAATAGATTTAAGCTATATAACTGTTATAAATACTAGTATAACACGTCTAGTAAGTAAATATTTATTAGATATAAGAAGCCACCTGTGCCATTTAATGCATTTATGACAACATTTCAAAATCATTTTATATAAAACAAAAGCTAAAGCTCATCACATAAAGGCGTTCACTATTTTTAAAAACTGTCAGTTAATGGGAGTTGCTATGTGTGTTTGGTAGTACATACGGGTGAAGATGAATGTGAGTGACTGAGACCCAAATTGTCACGGTGACTTACATAATGAACCCTTAATGATAAATAAATCTTCCTTGTGTCTACGAAATGTCTATGGTGGAAAGTAATTCCCATTGTCCTGATTTTAAAGCAATTTTTTGTTGAATGTAATTATTTTTGGGGCCATCTAATCATGGTTTCCGTTTGATAGGGCGCCAGCTTACCTTCAAAGGCCAATTTTCGATGTGAACCACTGTAATGCACAGATAGCGTGCCAATAATACTGAGGCACTAAAAAAAGCTGACGAAGTTTGTGCCATAAGACATTTCTTGCAATTGGACTACTAACCGTTACATAGAAGAAGTCTGAAACTTGAAAATTGAGCGATCATTTGTCGAAAAATGTTCCGACTGCTCGGTTGCATTGCCCTCAGGGACCAGGAGCAAGGGACGAGTGGAGAAAATGTACGTTCCTGTTCTTCGCTAACAAGATGATGGTCTGAGTCGATATTCATCACTAATCATCCCATATTCCACATTTAAATTAAATGTTCTATGCCAATATATATTCAAACAAGTTTGGTTTGAACTGATCATGATGGAGTGGGGTGACGAAGAAAATTGGATTGCGGTAATTGCTTTACATAAGTATGGAAATAGCGCGGGTCAGATATTCACGTCGTTAAAAAACTCGGTATTTCCAAGATGTTCATTTATCGTACTATTGATCGATTCTTAGAAACATCCCAAGTTGAGGACAGGGCCAGAAGTGGGCGTCCGCGTGTTGTTCGCACGAGTGCTGCCATAAAATCTGTACGGAAGCGAATTCATCAAAATCCTTTAAGGAAACAAAAAATAATGGCCAGAGAGCTGGATGTGTCCTTCAGATCCATGTCTCGGCTGATCCATGATGACCTTCATATGAAGGCTTTTCTTTAGGAGCACTGGGCATCTCTTAACTCCGCGGTTAAAGAAAATAAAACTCGAAAGATGTAAGAAGCTTTTGCAGTAGCAGGCACGTAACGCAAAATTGTAGTGGCGCTTGCAGCCAAATTACCATTTTATGCCCAATTTCATACTGTTAGTACCTTGTCAGGTAAACCTTCGTTAATAGAGGACTTAATAACCAAAAATTCTCCAACTAACATTTTTCAGATTTTTTTTATAAAAAGTAGTCATACCTAAATGGACACCCTAAAATAGAATATTTAATACTTTGCATCATAGTTATAAAAATAAGGTATGTTTATACATATTCGATTATATTTACGTTATCGCTCTAATAAAGGGTGTTTGTTTTAGGGGTATAGAACTTCGAATTGAAATAAAACACAAGAAAATCGTTTTAAGGTCCATCAATTTGGCTTTATTGGAAGGATAATTTTATGCCATGTTTAAATATGATTTCGGGCATGTGGCCGCCGCGGCTGGCTCGAATAAAGCCAATTCTACAGGTCCAATTTTCAACCACTTTTTCGAGCATATGGGGCCGTATGTCGGCAATAACGCCACGAATGTTGGCTTCCAATTCCCCTAACGTTTCTGGTTTGTTGGTGTAGACGAGCGACTTCACATATCCCCAAAGAAAATAATCCAATGGTGTCAAATCACACGACCTTGGTGGCGCTCATCGAATGTTTCCTTCAATAAATCGATTGTGACGTGCGCTGTGTGGCATGTAGCGCCGTCTTGTTGGAACCACAACTCATCCACATTCATGCCATCCAATTCGGGAACAAAATAGTCGGTTATCATGGCTCTATACCGGTCTCCATTAACGGTAGCTGCCTCTCCAGCATTATTGCGGAAGAAGTATGGCCCAATGACTCCACCAGCCCATAGAGCACACCAAACAGTCAGTTTTTGTGGATGTAATGGCGTTTCAAGGGTCTCATGTGGATTCTCTTCACTCCAAATGCGGCAATTTTGCTTGTTGACGTAGCCATTCAACCAAAAATGAGCCTCATCACTGAACAAAATTTTGCGATGAAAATCAGCATCGAAATCAATCTCATTTTCGGCCCATACACCAAAATCACGACGCATTGCATGGTCTCGCGGCTTTAATTCTTGCACAAGCTGGATCTTGTAAGGTCGCAAGCCAAGATCTTTGCGCAAAATCTTCCATAAAGTTGATGGACAAAGCTCCAATTGCTGTGCACGGTGGCGAATCGATTCATTCGGGTCCTCTTCAACACTTTGCTCTACAGCGGCAATTGTTTCTTCGGTGCGCACTGTTCGACGTCTCTGCGGATGCGTATTATCACATAGAGTAAACGTAGTGCGAAAACGATCCATGGTTAACCGAATTAATTGCTCTGATGGACGATTATGTCGACCATAAAATGGACGGAGCTCACGGTAAACTTCGCGAACTGAACCATTATTTTCGAAATAAATTTGCACGATTTGCAAGCGTTGTTCTTTTGTCAACCTGTTTATGATGAAATGGCAAACCAAACTGAACATAAATGACATTAGAGTTGCCAGATTTGACCACAAAATGCCAGTTTTATCTCTATTCCAAAAACAAACCCGTAAAAAAAACACCCTGTATAAAGCTGCAGTTCGGTATAGTTAGGAGTTTATTTGGTTCAAGTTAATGACATTTTATTTTTAGATGTATTCTATGTATCAAAACGTCAAAACAACGTATACCGGGTTTGCTAGTATATTCTAAAATTGAGAAAGCAAACAACGAATTTCAGCATTCTTTTGTAAAACTGAGAGACTAGTTTGCGTTCAAATAGACAGACGGACAGACAGACAGACGGACGGAAAGACGGGCATGGCTAAATCGACTCCGCTCATCGTACTGATCATTTTAGTGAACTTTTCCCTTCTTGTTCTCATACTTACATACATTTAATGTTTATGAAAGGTATAAAAATCAAAAAAAGATATATAACTTCGCTATTGCAGTGGGCTATTAACTACGTGCCCAAATATTTTGCTTGTGTGATGATATAACATGCTTGGTTGTAGAAATATCGCTTTTCAAATTTTCCAAAAAAAATTTTCAGAACTATGTTCAAAAATTGGGCGTGGACATTCACCGGTTTCGCCCATTTTTGCAGCAAACAGTTACCTTGATATATAGAACACTATCACCAAATTTCGTTTCGACAAATCAATTTTTGGCGGAGTTATGGCATAAACAGTTTTGTGGAATAGTTCACTATAAAAAGGGCGAGGCCACGCCCATTTTCGAAAATTTTAAGTTTTTGTATTTCTTTGTTTACAGAAAATTTAAAATTGAAATATAAATGATGTAAAGCTATTTTACGCAAAGTTATTGCCTATTTAATATATCTACGATCCTCTTCAAAATCTTTCACATAAAAGTGGGTGTGGACCTTAACCGATCCCGACCTGGAACATTCCTTGCATACCTGAAAACCTGCGTGCTGAATTTCGTTTCGATATCTTGAACGGTTTTTGATTTATGATTGATATTATTTCTAAATTTGACTTAATCAAAAGTAGGCGGTGCCACTCCCATTTTCAAAAATTTCTTGAAAAATTAATTTTATGCCTCAATCTCAACGTAGTCACCAAATTTTATCCTTATAGGTGTATTATGTACTGAGTAATAAATTTTTTTGTGTTTTCGAAAATATTCTATGTATAAAAAGTGGGCATGGCTATCATCCGATTTCGCCCATTTTAAATAGCGCTCGGAGATGAGTGCCAAGGAACCCGCATACCAAATTTCATTAATATATCTCAAAATTTACTCAAGTTATCGTGTTCACAGACGGACGGACATGGCTTAATCAATTTCTCTTTTCGTCCTGAACATTTTGATATGTATAAGTCAATATCTATCTCGATCCGTTTATGCCGTTACGTACTGCCGTTAGGCGACTAAAGTTAATATACCTTGTGTGCGTAGCACTACTAGGTATAAAAAGATATATAACTTCGCTATTGCACGAATATTTTGCTTGTGTGTTTTCCGATTTGGCTAATTTTTGGCAGGAGTATAATACATACTGCTAAGAAGGAGCTGACCAATTTTCATTGAAATATCAAGATTGAATTATAAGCGATTGCCTTTGAAAATAGCAGAAATTTTATGCTGAAAAGTGGGCGGCGCCACGCCTACTTCTAAAAGTCGACAAAATTTTTTTGCGGCCGAGTTTTTCTTGAAAAGCTTATTATGTGTGCAAAATCTGATTGATATAATTTGCTTAGTTGTGGAAATATCGCTTTTTAAATTTTACAAAAAAAATTTTCAGAACTATGTTCAAAAATTGGGCGTGGACATTAAGCGATTTCGCCCATTTTTACAGCAAACAGTTACCTTTATAAATAGAACATTATCACCAAATTTCGTTTCGACAAATCAATTTTAGGCGGAGTTATGGCATAAACAGTTTTGTGGAATAGTTCACTATAAAAGGGGCGGGGCCACGCCCATTTTCGAAAATTTGAAGTTTTTGGATTTATTTGTTCACGGAAACTTTAGAAGTGAAATATAAATGATGTGAAGCTATTTTACGCAAAGTTATTGCCTATTTAATATATCTACGATCCTCTTCAAAATCTTTCATATAAAAGTGGGCGTGGACCTTAACCGATCCCACCCATTTTTTCCTGGAACATTCCTTGCATACCTGAAAACCTGCGTGCTGAATTTCGTTTCGATATCTTGAACGGTTTTTAATTTATGATTAATATTATTTCTAAATTTGACTTAATCAAAAGTGGGCGGTGCCACGCCCATTTACAAAAATTTCTTGAAAAATTTATTTTATGCCTCAATATCAAAGTAGTCACCAAATTTTATCCTTATAGGTGTATTATGTACTGAGTAATCACCTTTTTTGTGTTTTCGAAAATATTCCATATATAAAAAGTGGGCGTGGCTATCATCCGATTTCGCCCATTTTAAATAACGCTCGGAGATGAGTGCCATGGAACCCGCATACCAAATTTCATTAAGATATCTCAAAATTTACTCAAGTTATCGTGTTCACAGACGGACGGACGGACGGACGCTCGGACGGACATGGCTTAATCAATTTCTCTTTTCGTCCTAAACATTTGTATATATATAAGTCAATATCTATCTCGATCCGTTTATGCCGTTACGTACTGCCGTTAGGCGACTAAAGTTAATATACCTTGTGTGCGTAGCACTACTAGGTATAAAAACTTTATGTAAAAGGGTCATTCATGCCTTAAAAAGTAGCAAAAAAAAAATATTTAAAGAAAAGTTTTAAGTTTAAAAAGAATTGTGAGCTAAAACTAAAATAAAAAAAAAAAAAATGTTTAGTTTGTTCGGTTTGGTGAATTATTGTATGTAAACTTAAATAATAGGAGTACTTAAATATACATACGTATATACATATTTATGTATATGGTATACATACAAGGCTTAATATTTATTTTATTTTTATTAAAAAGAGTGAATAATACAAATTCATGGGTTTAAAAATAAATTAAATAAAACTAATTAAGTTTTGGGTTTAAATAAAGTAAAAATTTCTTCAATTGCTCAAAATAAAATTTTTAATTGATTAGTGTTAAAATTAGTGAAATTTTAGCATTGCGAGAAATAACGTATAGAGAGAGAGAGAAAAAAAAAACAAATATACTTAATAACTAAGCAAAGTGGTAATTAAACATGATTGAAAGGAAAGGGAAATTAATATTATTTGAATTTTATAAAAATCGAAAAACAACATCGATTTCCAGCATACATTTATTTAGTTCCAGGTTTCATGCTGAAAGATCTTTCATCGTTGGAGCCGAAGTGGCAAGTCGATTTTGTTTTCGTTTATTCTCTTAGATTTTTTTTGGTGTTAGTGTGATGAGCTAATGCATATACATATTATTAATTTCTCTTTCATTTCGTTTTTCTAACTTAGATAAAGTTAGTGTTGCCAGATTGGTATAAAAAAAAGGTACCATTATTAATTTTCATTTCTCGTTGCCTTAATAATGTAAAGTAAAACTAAATAAAGATAATAATTGTAATAGTTATAATGCGATTGAGTTAAAGTTATATATTAAATTGTTAATGCTTGATTAGCAAAAGCGCATAAGCTGAAAATTGCACAAAGGAGAACTTAATTTTTTTTCATTATATAAACGGCTAGTTAACAAACTAAATAAATAGATTCTTTGTAAGAAATTAAAATATTTAAGTAAAAATCTGAAATGTTTGGTATTTTAAATTTACTTTCAATAGCGAGTTCCTATATTATACAATAATAATTTTTAATAAATTCAATTTGTATACCCGAGTTATACGATTCAGAAATAAGATAAAACCTAGATGAGGAAAGTAGTTAAGAAGCATTATATGGTTTATTTAATAAAAATTGTAAAATTTTAAAATTACTGAGCAAACTTTTTATTTTATGCATAAACAGTTTTGTGGAATAGTTCACTATAAAAGGGGCGGGGCCACGCCCATTTTCGAAAATTTGAAGTTTTTGGATTTATTTGTTCACGGAAACTTTAGAAGTGAAATATAAATGATGTGAAGCTATTTTACGCAAAGTTATTGCCTATTTAATATATCTACGATCCTCTTCAAAATCTTTCATATAAAAGTGGGCGTGGACCTTAACCGATCCCACCCATTTTTTCCTGGAACATTCCTTGCATACCTGAAAACCTGCGTGCTGAATTTCGTTTCGATATCTTGAACGGTTTTTAATTTATGATTAATATTATTTCTAAATTTGACTTAATCAAAAGTGGGCGGTGCCACGCCCATTTACAAAAATTTCTTGAAAAATTTATTTTATGCCTCAATATCAAAGTAGTCACCAAATTTTATCCTTATAGGTGTATTATGTACTGAGTAATCACCTTTTTTGTGTTTTCGAAAATATTCCATATATAAAAAGTGGGCGTGGCTATCATCCGATTTCGCCCATTTTAAATAACGCTCGGAGATGAGTGCCATGGAACCCGCATACCAAATTTCATTAAGATATCTCAAAATTTACTCAAGTTATCGTGTTCACAGACGGACGGACGGACGGACGCTCGGACGGACATGGCTTAATCAATTTCTCTTTTCGTCCTGAACATTTGGATATATATAAGTCAATATCTATCTCGATCCGTTTATGCCGTTACGTACTGCCGTTAGGCGACTAAAGTTAATATACCTTGTGTGCGTAGCACTACTAGGTATAAAAACTTTATGTAAAAGGGTCATTCATGCCTTAAAAAGTAGCAAAAAAAAAATATTTAAAGAAAAGTTTTAAGTTTAAAAAGAATTGTGAGCTAAAACTAAAATAAAAAAAAAAAAAAATGTTTAGTTTGTTCGGTTTGGTGAATTATTGTATGTAAACTTAAATAATAGGAGTACTTAAATATACATACGTATATACATATTTATGTATATGGTATACATACAAGGCTTAATATTTATTTTATTTTTATTAAAAAGAGTGAATAATACAAATTCATGGGTTTAAAAATAAATTAAATAAAACTAATTAAGTTTTGGGTTTAAATAAAGTAAAAATTTCTTCAATTGCTCAAAATAAAATTTTTAATTGATTAGTGTTAAAATTAGTGAAATTTTAGCATTGCGAGAAATAACGTATAGAGAGAGAGAGAAAAAAAAAACAAATATACTTAATAACTAAGCAAAGTGGTAATTAAACATGATTGAAAGGAAAGGGAAATTAATATTATTTGAATTTAATGAGATAAGATTAAGATATCTCAAAATTTACTCAAGTTATCGTGTTCACAGACGGACGGACGGACGGACGCTCGGACGGACATGGCTTAATCAATTTCTCTTTTCGTCCTGAACATTTGGATATATATAAGTCAATATCTATCTCGATCCGTTTATGCCGTTACGTACTGCCGTTAGGCGACTAAAGTTAATATACCTTGTGTGCGTAGCACTACTAGGTATAAAAACTTTATGTAAAAGGGTCATTCATGCCTTAAAAAGTAGCAAAAAAAAAATATTTAAAGAAAAGTTTTAAGTTTAAAAAGAATTGTGAGCTAAAACTAAAATAAAAAAAAAAAAAAATGTTTAGTTTGTTCGGTTTGGTGAATTATTGTATGTAAACTTAAATAATAGGAGTACTTAAATATACATACGTATATACATATTTATGTATATGGTATACATACAAGGCTTAATATTTATTTTATTTTTATTAAAAAGAGTGAATAATACAAATTCATGGGTTTAAAAATAAATTAAATAAAACTAATTAAGTTTTGGGTTTAAATAAAGTAAAAATTTCTTCAATTGCTCAAAATAAAATTTTTAATTGATTAGTGTTAAAATTAGTGAAATTTTAGCATTGCGAGAAATAACGTATAGAGAGAGAGAGAAAAAAAAAACAAATATACTTAATAACTAAGCAAAGTGGTAATTAAACATGATTGAAAGGAAAGGGAAATTAATATTATTTGAATTTTATAAAAATCGAAAAACAACATCGATTTCCAGCATACATTTATTTAGTTCCAGGTTTCATGCTGAAAGATCTTTCATCGTTGGAGCCGAAGTGGCAAGTCGATTTTGTTTTCGTTTATTCTCTTAGATTTTTTTTGGTGTTAGTGTGATGAGCTAATGCATATACATATTATTAATTTCTCTTTCATTTCGTTTTTCTAACTTAGATAAAGTTAGTGTTGCCAGATTGGTATAAAAAAAAGGTACCATTATTAATTTTCATTTCTCGTTGCCTTAATAATGTAAAGTAAAACTAAATAAAGATAATAATTGTAATAGTTATAATGCGATTGAGTTAAAGTTATATATTAAATTGTTAATGCTTGATTAGCAAAAGCGCATAAGCTGAAAATTGCACAAAGGAGAACTTAATTTTTTTTTCATTATATAAACGGCTAGTTAACAAACTAAATAAATAGATTCTTTGTAAGAAATTAAAATATTTAAGTAAAAATCTGAAATGTTTGGTATTTTAAATTTACTTTCAATAGCGAGTTCCTATATTATACAATAATAATTTTTAATAAATTCAATTTGTATACCCGAGTTATACGATTCAGAAATAAGGTAAAACCTAGATGAGGAAAGTAGTTAAGAAGCATGATATGGTTTATTTAATAAAAATTGTAAAATTTTAAAATTACTGAGCAAACTTTTTATTTTATGGTTCCCATGCCTGATAGTAGCTGGAACCCCCAAAACCCGTCCCCCCCCCCCCCCCCCTATTGGGGATATTTTAGCATACATTTATATTCCAAATGGCCAAATTCCATTCCAACTGATACTCCTTACAGCCTTAGCTAAGGTTCAAATTTTTTGGTGGGCATATGTATTCAAATTGTCATTTACGTTCGTGGGAATCGAAGAAGAAAATGCTTTACCCATTGATTTGCAACTGTAGAAACAAAAATTAGACTTTCTGACTGAAAGCAAACTACGCATGATTCCAATTATTAAAACAGTTATCCTGTGTGGCTGACAAGGACTTGCTCTCAGAGGTTCCAATGATACGTGAAGAATTTCTGAAGACGAACCGTTGACGAATGATGAAACTTTAGAGCTCTCTTAAGATATCGAGCCAAAACTGATGAGCAGTTGAAAAAACACCTGAGTGATTCATCAAAGAATGCTATGTACATAAGCAACCGTGTCCAGAATGAAATAATCAACATTTGTCACCACCTCATCATGAGTTACAACATCGATCGAGTGAACAAATCGAAGGGCTTTTTTTCTCGGATATGACACGCCAGACATTGCAGGAGTAGAACAAAGTTCAATTTGCATTCGCTACTTGGAAAATGCGGCGAAAAGTTCATAATTCAGGACGATTTTTTGTGTTTTATTCCTATCACCGATTTCACTGGAAAGGGAATAGGAACTGCTTACCTTGATTTCCTAAAATCTTCTGGACTGGATTGCACATATTTCTTCGGTTAATGATATGACGGTACGAGAGGGGTTAGCGGAGAGTTCCAAGGGGCTCAAGCTGTTGTCAGAAAAAACTATCCACTCGCGCTCTACTCCGATTGTGCTGCTCATAGCTTCAATTTGGCCGTGAGCTCTGCGTGCATTATAACGGGAATCAAAAATTGTCTGGGAGTTCTAGAGAATATCCATTCCTTCTTCATTTATTCGAAACGCCAAAATGCCCATCAGGATGCAATAAATGAAAATCAACATCTATCGGAAACTCGAGTGAAGAATTGAAAAAATTTTGTAAAACCAGATGGGCAGAACAGCATGAGCCCGTCGCAACATATCTCCATTTGCAACCAGCAGTAATTTGCACTCTTAAAGTGATTTCCACCAACTGGAAAGACCCTTTCCAACTGCTTTCAGCTATAAAAACAGCAAATTTCCAGATATCCATGCATATTTTGAGCTCGGTGCATTCTCTCACATTGTCTCTGAGTCGAGTACTTCAAGGCGAAAAGCAAGATCTGGGAGAGGCTATCAAATTGGCTTATGCTGCGAAATTAATTATTCTTAATGGAAAAAGAGAAAACGCTAAGGGGGAGTTCAGACAAATTTTCAAAATCGTGAGCGAAATTAGCGAGCAATACGAAATTGAATTGCGAAAGCCAAGGATTGCGTCGAAACAGACACAACGTACAACGTACATTCAGTTGAAGATTATTCCGTATAACAATCTGCATAACGTACATTGATTCTGTTATGTACTATTATTGAAATAAAAGCACGCGCTCGATTTATGATTAAACTATAATAAGAATTCAATTTATTTTTAAGAAAACGACCTCGTGTTAACAACGTATGATGTGTAAATCTGAATAATGAATATATATATATACGAGTATATAGAAGAATGACAATAGGAAAATAAGGGTTGCCAACAATTGATAAATACATAACATTCTCCCACGCTTAATAGCGAACATGGTCCTCTAAGCGTACAGGATGTCTTCTGGCCCTATTCGATCTTCTTACGCTTCCTTCTGGCGTTGATAATGGAGTAGGTTGTAAGATTGGCACTGGTTGGTTTACCGGGTTGGTAACTTTATGTTCGATGTAGATTTCATCCATTTTTGGTTTTTGTTGCCCGGGCTGTTCCGCAAACGTTACAGACTTTTTCGGTTGCTCAACACCGGATTTATACAATTGGTTTATATGTCGTTTCAATTCATATCCATCATCCAGTTTTACTTGATAATGAAGCTGTCCAAATTTCCGTTTAACAACACCAAATTTCCAACTGGGTTTATTCCCGTGAAATCACCGCACCTGTACTCTATCACCCACGCTTAGATGACGCACCCGGGTGTTAGATATTGTTGATTTCAATTCGCATACTGGCCGCATAGCGTCTAATTTAATTCTCAGTTCACGTCCAAGGTACATTTGAGCTGGAGTTTGACCATTTGCCAACGGGGTTGCCCTATAGCGAAACAGAATTTCCCGTAACTTAATATTCAATGGTAAGCCTTCATCCTCCATTGCTTTTAATTTCTTTTTCAAAATTTGGACGTATCTTTCGGCTAATCCGTTAGTTGCTGGATGTCCAGGGGCTATAAACTTCTGGATAATTCCATTTTCAAGACAAAATTCTCTAAACATTGTACTTTGGAATATGGTTGCATTGTCTGATACAATGGTTATCTTGTATATCTTGTAATAACGCTATTGTCTTTTCAGAGGTTGCGGCATCTTTTATCATCCGAACCTCCGGCCATTTCGATTTTGCATCTACCAGTATGAAAAAATGATGATTTTGAAATGGTCCCGCGTAATCAATGTGGACTCTTTGAAAATTTTCGCTCGGCTCCTCCAAATGGTGTGCTACAACCTTTGGTGGGCCTTTTCTCACCTCCGCACAACTAGGACAAGATTTCACCAATCGCTCTATATCAGCGTCAATGCCTTTCCAGAAACAGTACTTTCTTGAAAGCTGCTTCATTTTTACCACACCTACATGCGTGTAATGTAACTCTTTTAAAATTTCTGCACGTAAACTCGATGGTATCATTACACGACCACCTTTAAATATGACACCATCTTGCAAGGAATAACTGGCATCGCAATTCTTACCATCTAATAAGTCTTTCTTTAGTTTTGCGAGTTCCGCCTCACGTTCTGTTTCCTTTGAAATCGTTGTGGAATTGATTGAGAATGTTGACATCCGGTTGATCTTCTCGTCCTGAATATTTCGTACCTCTTCATCCAAAAAGTGTTTAAAAATAGGCGTTTCGTTGCTCGGTGCTCTCGATAAACAGTCAGCGTTCACATTATCTTCGGCTTTACGATGTTGTATTTTGTAGTTGAATCCTTGAAGTAATCATGCATAACGAAGTAATCTTGCTGATGTCATAGCTGGTGTTTTTGCACTTTGGTGAAATATTCTGAAAAGAGGGCGATTGTCTGTCAATAACGTAAATTCTCTTCCATATAAATACATAAACAATTTATCAACGGCAAAAATAATTGCTAACGCTTCTCTGTCCAGCTGGCTGTAATTTTGTTCTGCTTTCGTTAGCGCTCTTGAAATAAACGCGACGGGGCGCTCCTCCCCCTCAACAATGTGAGATAATACAACAGCTATACCTGTTGGACACGCGTCACAGGCTAATGTGATCGGCAAAGCTTCATTGAAGGGCACTATTACCCTGTCTTTAAGTATTTCCTGTTTGAGGTTTTTAAAAGCTTCTTCGCATTTCGCAGTCCAATTAAATATTTTGTTTTTTTCTAAAAGTTGACGTAATGGAAATGTAAGTGTTGAAACATCTGGTAACAATCTTGAATAATATGTAATCATTCAGGAATCTTCTTATTTCCTCAATATTTCCGGGTCTTGGCATATTTACAATTGCCTGTACTTTATCTAGACATTTTGCTATCTTGTTATGGCTCACTACATATCCAAGATATTTGATTTTATCTTTGAAGTATTCGCATTTTCTTTTGCTGATATGTAGTTTATATTTATTTAATCTTTCAAAACATTTGATGAGGCGCTCTTCACATTCTTTCAACGTTGCACCATGGATAATTATATCGTCAAAATATGAGATTGTACCTTCGAGGCCTTGTAATATTTGATCTCGGTGTGTTGAAATAGTTTGTACTTTTTTGCTATCATCATCCACTAGTACATGAAGATACGCTTTGTATAAATCCAACTTACAGAAATGCTTGGAGTTCTTTAAACTGTTCAAAACTTCATCTACTCGTTTGATTGGATAATGAGCGGCTTCTAGTTGAGGGTTAACAGCTACTTTATAGTCCACACACAATCGCACATTGCCATCAGGCTTTGGGATTATCACCAAGGGTGAACCCCTTGGGTGCTGGTATTAATTTTTGTAATTATGCCGTCTCGTTCCAAATTATCGAGTTCGCGTTCTACTTTTTCACGTAACGCAAAAGGTACTGGCCTTTCTTTTAAAAACACAGGTTTCGCTCCTTGTAGTAGTTTTAGACTACAGACCAAATCCGGAATGCATCCAACTCGTTTTTCGAAGATTTCTGGAAATTGCTGCTCGAATTTCGATATAGAATTTATGTTGTTGTGGCAAAAATTGTTTTTAGTACTGTCTTCGTCGATTTCATGTAGATTAATTTTCAAATGACGTATCCATACACGTCCCAATAACGCTGTACGTTTCGACGATACAATGTACAAATCTTCTTTTGATTTTCTATTTTTGTACCTTACGTCCACACTTACGACTCCTAACGGCACAAAAACATCATTTGTATAAACGCGGAATGCAATATTTGTTTTCCTCAGTGGTGTTTTGATATTTAATTTCTTAAATTGATTTTCCGGCAGTAATGTGTAGCCGGCACCTGAGTATACTTCGAATTTTTGTTTTCTTCCATTGATTACGACATCTGTAAAAATTTTCCAGCATCTATAGATGATATTTGCACAGTACTTTGATCATAAATATCGATGATTTCATTTACACCAAAATATTCCTCTTCTGTGGTATAAGATTCGATTGCATTTGACGTAGCGAAGTTATTGTTTACGTTTTTGGCTTCCTTTTGCTTTATTCTTTCCTGAATGCAAACTTTTTGCACATGACCAGTCTTGCCACATGAATTACATTTTAACTTGCCTATATCTGCTTTGCATGGTTTCGATAAATGATTACTACGGCCGCATCTTAGACACAAACCTTCTATGCCCAATTCGCTGTAGTTAACTCTTGTTGATGACTTTGACTTCCTATTTGTACAGGGTGCTTTTTTTAGGGGTATAGAACTTCGAATTGAAATAAAACACAAGAAAATCGTTTTAAGGTCCATCCATTTGGCTTTATTGGAAGGATAATTTTATGCCATTAATGTTTAAATATGATTTCGGGCATGTGGCCGCCGCGGCTGGCTCGAATAAAGCCAATTCTACAGGTCCAATTTTCAACCACTTTTTCGAGCATATGGGGCCGTATGTCGGCAATAACGCCACGAATGTTGGCTTCCAATTCCCCTAACGTTTCTGGTTTGTTGGTGTAGACGAGCGGCTTCACATATCCTCAAAGAAAATAATCCAATGGTGTCAAATCACACGACCTTGGTGGCCAATTGACAGGTCCATTCCGCGAAATTATGCGCTCATCGAATGTTTCCTTCAATAAATCGGTTGTGACGTGCGCTGTGTGGCATGTAGCGCCGTCTTGTTGGAACCACAACTCATCCACATTCATGCCATCCAATTCGGGAACAAAATAGTCGGTTATCATGGCTCTATACCGGTCTCCATTAACGGTAGCTGCCTCTCCAGCATTATTGCGGAAGAAGTATGGCCCAATGACTCCACCAGCCCATAGAGCACACCAAACAGCCAGTTTTTGTGGATGTAATGGCGTTTCAAGGGTCTCATGTGGATTCTCTTCACTCCAAATGCGGCAATTTTGCTTGTTGACGTAGCCATTCAACCAAAAATGAGCCTCATCACTGAACAAAATTTTGCGATGAAAATCAGCATCGAAATCAATCTCATTTTCGGCCCATACACCAAAATCACGACGCATTGCATGGTCTCGCGGCTTTAATTCTTGCACAAGCTGGATCTTGTAAGGTCGCAAGCCAAGATCTTTGCGCAAAATCTTCCATAAAGTTGATGGACAAAGCTCCAATTGCTGTGCACGGTGGCGAATCGATTCATTCGGGTCCTCTTCAACACTTTGCTCTACAGCGGCAATTGTTTCTTCGGTGCGCACTGTTCGACGTCTCTGCGGATGCGTATTATCACATAGAGTAAACGTAGTGCGAAAACGATCCATGGTTAACCGAATTAATTGCTCTGATGGACGATTATGTCGACCATACAATGGACGGAGCTCACGGTAAACTTCGCGAACTGAACCATTATTTTCGAAATAAATTTGCACGATTTGCAAGCGTTGTTCTTTTGTCAACCTGTTCATGATGAAATGGCAAACCAAACTGAACATAAATGACATTAGAGTTGCCAGATTTGACCACAAAATGCCAGTTTTATCTCTATTCGAAAAACAAACCTGTAAAAAAAACACCCTGTAGAAAAATTTCGATTGCGGTTTCTACCACTATGGTGGTTATTATTACTAACATTTTGACGGACTTGATGAATATCACTTGTTGAACCTGTTGCATTGTTTGCAATCACCTTGTTATCAATTTTAGCTGCTTCTAATGTTGTTGCTTTTTCAACTATTTGCTTAAATGTTGATTTCGGGTCTTGAAGCAGTTGCTCTCGAACATGCCCATCACGTATTCCTCTGATTAGTTGTGATCTTAGAAAAAGATCTGCGACAGACTTTCCACATTCGCATACAAAACCGCATTCCATCACTCTTTTCTGCAGATTAGCTACAAAATCTGCCACAGATTGATCACTATTTTGAATTTCGCAAAGAAATTTGTGTTGCGCTACCAAAATGTTCTTTGCAGGACAAAAATGTGTTTCTAGCAGCGTTACTATTTCGTCATATTTCAGCACATTTAAGTTTTTGGGTGATGCCAAGGTTGCTAAACGGGAATACGTAGCTGAGCCAATATATTGCAAAAGTAATTTCGCACACATCTCCTTGTCTCCGAAAACTTTCTTAATATGAAAATGGTTTTCCAGGCGCTCTTTATATATTTTAAATTATTCTATCTTTGGATCGAATGTTTCGAAGCTTGAGATGATGTTTACGCTGGTACTGCTCGCTTGTTGATTTACTAAATTTTGCTGTTGCTGCATCGTTGTAGTCATGGCGGTTATTGCCTGTAATAATTGCTGCACTTGGGACTCCATTTTATTTTAAGGTTATGGCCGTACACGATTGATTGAAGTTTTAGGTTCGTTTTCTTAAATTTTGGACAATCTATTTAATTTTCGATTTTCATCCTCGTCGCCATTTTATTGTTATGTACTATTATTGAAATAAAAGCACGCGCTCGATTTATGATTAAACTATAATAAGAATTCAATTTATTTTTAAGAAAACGACCTCGTGTTAACAACGTATGATGTGTCAATCTGAATAATGAATATATATATATACGAGTATATACCCTACCAGAAACGCTGATTTTTTTAACTAACACACTCACACTCTAAATTTCACTGCTGATCATGTACTGACCAAAATAGTGACAATTAGGGGTCGCCATTATCAGTGTGAGACAGATATGTAATGATCTATAAAATTCTATGTATGCGAGAATAGCTCATTCAATTGAATCATGTGGTCAGTACTGACTGTCATTTGACTATCAAATGATCACCAGCAATGGTGCATTTTCAAAATTCCCAGAAAATTTTTAACCGTCGCGAATTCTATGCGAAAACTAAAAATTTAAGTTGGGAATTTTTATAAAAGCCAGAAGCGGCCTATTTGAACCATTTTTATTGATATAATTATTTAAAAATGAAGAAAAGAGCATATCAAAGCTCCATTAAAAAAGAAAAAATACAAAAAGTTGGCAGAATGTGTGGGGCGCACCAAAATAATTGATTCGGGAAAGTGTTGATGCAGTTGCATTTCCAGTCGCGGAAAGTGTTTCTGCAACCGAAAGTTTTGTTCCGCTGCCGATTGCGTCGAAAAGTGTATTTCCGCTCTGGGAGGACTTCGCTCCTGAAAGTGGTTCACGTTATGATGCAGTTGCATCTGAAAATGTGTTCCAGCCGATTGATCCATTATTTATTATTATTATATATATATATATTATTTATCTTCATTTAAATCAAAAAAGACAAGAAATGTTCAAGTAATTTTAAGATGTTAAGAAATAAATTTTTCTGTATTTAAAAAAGCATTTTTACATTGGTCAGTTGTGACATTATTATGGTCATCACTCGTATAAACAGTAGTGCATTATTTTTGACAGTCAATGATAGTCTTATAGACAGCACTGATCCAAGAATTCAAGTGGGAGTGAGCAGTACAGCTCTATGCTTAATTAAAAGGCGATTTTACTGTGTTAGAGTGAAATAACAGCTCACACGTACACAGTTGTTTACATCAGCTTTGCGCAAGCCCTCTTGTGTTCGTGATGTAAAGTTTGTTTGGACTGCTGACAATTAGACTGACAGTACTGACGATCAGATGTTATGTCAAATGACAGTCAGTGTTCTGGTAGGGTTGAAGAATGACAATAGGAAAATAAGGGTTGCCAACAATTGATAAATACATAACAGATTCGTTTCTGACACAATTGCAAGATCGATTCTTAAATCACCGCAATATTTTATCAAATTTCGCTTGCCTTTTTCCCAACAAAATGAAAATTTTCGAAGAAGAGTCCTGCGCTCAACTATTCCAATCATACTGTTTAATTTTGCACGACGATTCCCGTGACATCTCGTGTACACCTTTGGCGGAAGCTCATTGCCGGAAAGGAAATAAAAACTCACTTGAAGCACTCGATATTTGTAATGAAGATGCGTTTCCAAATGTTAACCAAATGATTCGCGTTATGGCAGTTTCGCCTGTGACAACAGCGACGAATGAGCGACCCTTCTCAACTTTGCGACGACTAAAACGTATTTGAGATCAACAATGTCTGAAGATCGTCTGAACGGCTTAGCCTCACTCAATGTACACCGGGATGTCAAAATCGATCCGCAAATAATCCGCATGTCACTCCACTTCGTAAATAAAATATTGGTTTCCCGCATTTTTATGGATTCAACGTGACTACGTCCGGTTTTTTTCAAAGCTTTCTTATGTTGAATAGGACAACTTTGGAATACGATTTTCGCGAATTGTACCTGTTCCATTGTACCAACGAGCTTTCAAAAATGTTAATAGAGGAAAACTGGTAAAAAGGTTATCAAAATAAAAACAAAACGGTAAGTTCTGAACTTCTGGTGCAAAGTCATCAATCATACTCAGAAGTGGGGCAGTACATTTTCCAAATCGTTGTTCATAGTTACTATTAGCGCGAGGATTTTCCCCCTGGTAAATTTCAAAATTAACCAAATAGCCCGATGGTGTACATAAGGACAAACCTTATATCCGAAGCGCAATGGTTTCCCTTTGATAAATTGCTTGCAACCGTGCCGGCCAAAGTATGAAATCATGCTTTCGTCGTGTGAAAGATGTTGTTCCGGATGGAAATGTTTCCACATCAAGTGGTCGGTTAAGGGATGTAGTTTCCACATCTTATCACCGTCCTTTACTTCTTTGCCACTATCTTCAAAATGCAAAAATTGAGAAATTTGCTGAAAACGATTTCTACGCATAGCTAAATAAACCATCTCGTTACACATGTCCTCGTCAGCGCTCCAATAAGATCTGAAACTGCTACGGCTATTATATCCGCTAACCAATAAAATTGCACTGAACGTTTTAAGTTCAGCCGATGTTATTTGGGGATTTGGTTTTCCAAGGAAAAGTGCATATTTTTTTGACATTAGTTATGTGGTCGATCAGTTCACTATCAAAAAAATTTTCTAATTGCTCGTGTGGCTGTACTTTGCAATCTTCATAATTTTGGGAGGGAAAAATTGAAATCATCCCATCCGAAGAATCTTGCACCCATGTAAATGAATTGTTTTTGTTCGATGATGGCAACTTTAAAGACGGTATTGTGGGCCTTACTTTGCGTAAACGACCCACGCATCCTTTGTCTTCTGATGAACATAGCTCCATGGAAATGCCGCTTCGTTCTAATAAGTGTGTTTCTAAATTTTTTGAAGAATTGTCTAACACATCGACCAACAAAGCATCATCAAACGCAATTTCATCAGAACCATCGATATCATTGAAAGAAGTAATTCTTTTGCCACTATTCATTACCAGTTCGCAAGGGGATTTAAGTTGACCAACACAAACATCCTGGGGCTTACCGGCATCGTCTTCATCAGCATCATCTTCTCCACTGAGTGCACCACTTTCAACTTCCGGTGGCAAAATATACAAAGTGTTTGGTGCAGCCTCATCGCTATCGCATAATTCTTTTAAAAAATCAATAGCCTCCTGCGCACTTAGTGTTCTAGAAATAACAATAACGAAAAACAATAAAAATCACAAATTCGTATTTTTATTACAAAAACAAAAACCTTTACAAGTACCCTATACCCACTTATCTTTATGAATTTCGACTCGCTGAATCCAAATCCGCAGTAGGTCTTGGCCTAACACCCTCATGCTTTTAGTAAAAGACCTCGCACAAAATGGGAATTTTTTTGTTTGTTGAAATATGGCGTAAGATCAAATTGACACAAAAAATTAATCCAGCCAAAATAATTGCTCTTAAATTCTATTAATTTGTATCGTTTTAATATCGCACGTTCTTATAATACGATTTTAGTAATTCTGCACACTATATAAAATAACAATTTCTATATGTTTTACAATTTCAGAACTAAACATATTTTATAACTGATGGGATACGTGACGCTCTCGACGCGAAATTCGCCGGTGAATAGGACTCATAATCAAAATTATGTACAACATATTTATTATTCATAATTTCGGGTATTTCCTAATGATCGGTTTCGATAGTATATCGATTGCTGAGTGGAAGATCACCCTATTTCAAAATATTTTTCAAAAACGCCCTATCTCAGAATTTCTTTGAAGAACGCCCCATCTAAAAACTTTTTTCAATAACGCCCTATTTCAAAATTTGACTTCAGAACGCCCTATCTCAGAATGAATTTCAAAAACGCCCTATCTGAACCAGAATTCAATACATTTTTAGCTGAGATAAGGCGTTTTTGAATCAAATTTTGAAATAGAGCGTTATTGAAACAAATTTTGATATAGAGAGTTTTTAGAAAAGATTTTTAAATAGGGTAATCTTCCACTCTGCAGTCGATATCCTCTGTAAATTTCTTAAAATAAAAACCTTTGCATTACTTTTGAGTTTTTAATGCTAATGCTTTTTAGAATACCCTTTAAAGGCGTATGGCAAAGTACACGAAATTAAGTTTCAAAATGTATTAGGAAAAACATTCTCATTGCAGGTCCTGTTAAGAGTAGTCTTAATATCGCCTTTAATCTAGTTTAATCCCATTAATTTTACTTAGACTTTAATGCCTGTTATTAATTTAATAGGATCCTGGAATGGATAAGGCTTCTTTGAGTGCCAAATACTACCCAGAAAAAGGAGCTGTATGCATGTCAAAGGCATATTTCCTCTAGGTATCGCAACATGCAGAGACTGTCGAAGTGTGCGATCCCAGATTTAAATTTGTACGCTCCCACAGTAGTAATACATTCAGAAATATTTATTGAGCATGTACACAGAACCGATTAAATTATTTTTTAGGGCCAGAGGATTTTGAGGTAGTAGAAGAACCTTGTTTAGATGTTATGTTAGATGATACTCTTCAACCCATTGGACGTACCGCCTTTTTCTCTTTAGGTACAGACGATGAGCCCCAATTCCGCATGTTTATAGAAGAACGGCAAATGGAAGACAACCTTAGCGAAGAATCTCCAAGAAAAAGAAAATATGGGGAAAATTAGAAAAAGCATCAAAGGAAATAGAAACATTAAAAAAAGGCGTTGATAGAAAAGGAGCGAGGGATAGTAGATTTTAGGAACCAAAGTTTATCTGTGGATCGCCAGGATCTTACCAGTAAAATTGATGCAGTATGTAGTAAAATCTCTCCACATCTCGCTGTATGTGTGAGAAGTTCTATAAACAATGATAGAACTATGAAAACAATCGTGTTAGCAATTAAATTTACCTCACCGCTATCCTACAGATATTTGTGACCCCTTTTTAACTCGCCTTCCACAGCCACGCTCTCAAAGTTTATCGCAGGTTGGCAAGAAACCCTGGATGTTCTATTAGCAGCAAAAAATCGCTGGAGTTGCGAAACCTTGGTTTCACTAGAGAACAAAAGTTCGTTTCCTTGTATTGTGACGAAATGTCTTTAAAAACTTACTTAATAATTGGACTAGAAGATTACGGTGATGAAAATCGCACCTCCAGAATAGCAAATAGTGTTTTATGCATGGTGGCCCAAGGCATTGGAGGTGATCGATGGTCTCAACCAGCCGCCTATTTTTTGTCCATAATGCGTGCCATGGAGAGGTTTTGAAAAAGAATGTTTTCGAACTTATAGGCCACCTACAGGGAATTGGCCTTCGCATCTATCAATTTGTTTGCGACCAAGGAAAGAATTTCGTTATTTTTGCCAGTCACGTGGGAGTTGCAGAAAATAAGCCTCATTTTGAAGTAAACGGTCAAGAAATCGAATTTTTCTTCGATTCACCCCATCTTTTAAAAAACAATCGAAACTGTCGTGTGAATGAAAAAAAATAAAGTAGATTTTCGCAGACACCCTGTTAAATTAGCTGACATTCTCGCTTTTCATGAACAGGATTCCCATCGCGTTATACGACGTGCGCCTAAATTGAACACATCACATCTTAAGCCCACATCTTTTGAAAAAATTAGTGTTTGTTAAGCTGTCCATGTACTGAGCAATACAGTGGCTGGTGCAACGTTTTCTTGACCGTTTTTGAATGAAGCTCTCAGCACAATTTTTGTTCGCAATAATCTATGTCGAAATATTACGAATAGTTTTTCTTTCATCAAAGGTTGGCTTATCAATATTCAAAGTTTGAGGCGATTGTGGCTTACTTTATCACAGGAAGGGTTTGAGTACATACCAACCAGAAGACTTTGCCAGGACAACTCCCAGCATGTTCTGCGACCTTTTTAGGCAGTCAAGGGGTCTCAGGCATGTGAACTTTGTGACAAAAGGAAATTGCGAACCATTTCCCACTGCTGATTGGGAATTCGTTAAGTACTCTCGAAAGGGTTTGTAATGATCCCCTGGTTCAAGATATTTCTTGGCAAACTTTAAAAAGTATGCCTAGACCACAAGAGTATCTTGATATAAGAAACGGTATTGATGTGGATGTAATTGAAAGTAATTTTCTTCAAAAGAAGTATAGCATATTTTTTCGGGTATTTGTATCATGAATACTTTAAACTGCATAACTGTTTAGAGCCTTTGCCACAATTTGAGGAAGGCGATATTCCAGAAGACGCGTTTACATTTACAAACGAGAAGAAGTATGATAGATCAAATTTAGTAAAATGTCCTTCAGGATCCATTGCATTTATTTCCAGAGTTGATGAATCCCTTAACCCTGGACGGTCATCCTTTTTTTTGTACATTAACGTCATCCTTCGTCAATATGACGACGACTTATTTCAAATCCATTTTCAGTAGGCTGTGAGTCGAAATAATGAACGCGTTTTATTTTTTTTAAATTATTTATTTCATTATTAATAAATACAAATTCAAAGAGAGTAAACAACCGACTATCGCTGTACGAAAGCGGAGATCAACACGAACAATAAAAAACTTGGCTTAATTGCAGAATACAGACTTCTCGCCCCGGGAAAAAGTAAATATGAGGAATCGTTCGTATTTTGCTCCTGATTATAACGGTATACTTCTTTTTTGGGGCAAATGAAAATTGTAGGAGTTAGAGGGGGGGGGAAGTTGGAAATCATGCATTGAAAATCGCATATATATCCCAAACTACTGAATCGATTTTCAAATTTCTTTTTGCGTTGGATAGGTAATTGAATTACCTTTCATTTGCGGTACTATTGCTTTGGGTGCAAAACCGCGTATGTGCAAAATTTTAAAAAATTTTCAAATCAATAGAAAAACCAAACCAGATACGCGAACTACAGTTATTCTGTACAAAAAAGCCTTTCTGCGTGGCGGGCATGTACATATGTATATATTTTATTTGTTTTGTCGCAAGTTTTCATGTGGTTGTTGTAACTTTATTAGCCTGTACTTAAAAACGCGCAAAAGAGTCGGATCGGTGGCATGTTGCCACCGATTAGGGCAACCACCTGGACTTGGCATGGCGTAGCCCAGGGTTATTTAAATAAGCGCGGCCGAAGGCCGCCTATGCAGAAAGGTCTTTTGTACAGAATAACTGTAGTTCGCGTAGCTGGTTTGGTTTTTCTATTGATTTGAAATTTTTTTAAAATTTTGCACATACGCGGTTTTGCACCTAAAGCAATGGTACCTCAAATGAAAGGTTATTCAATTACCTATCCAACGCAAAAAGAAATTTGAAAATCGATTCAGTAGTTTGGGATATATATGCGATTTTAAATGCATGATTTCCAACTTCCCCCCCCCTCTAACTCCTACAATTTTCATTTGCCCCAAAAAAGAAGTATACCGTTATAATCAGGAGCAAAATACGAACCATTCCCAATTTTTCGTTTTTTTCGGGGTGAAGAGTCTGTATTCTGCAATTGTTCCAAAAACTTATTTACAGTGAAAATAAAATAGTTCGTAGTCATTTTGACGAAGGATGACCGTCTAGGGTTAATGAAAATGTTGATGCTTGTTGTCATTTGGTTGGGTTTTCTAAAGCTTTAATTGACAAGATAATTAATATAGATCCATATTATTGTTGTAATAATTCCCAGTCTGATGCGCTTATATATCTTTTTATAAGAATAAGAACATATTTTTCATTAAAGAGGCATGTTTACCCCAGTTTAAACACACAAAATTTGTATGCATTTCTCAAAGATAAACTACTCATAGTTTGTATATATCTCGGATACTTTCATTGTTTAGATACTGTTTCAAAGATATAGGTCATCACGGTTTAAAGCCTAACAGTGTCCTATTGCACGTGATCGATATTTTTCAATAATTTAAAAAACTTGAATTTACTGTGGGTGCATGCAAAATTAATTATGTAAATATATATATTGATTTCATTGGAATTGTGATAATTTAAAAAAAATGCAATAAAGGCGCCCATATTGACCCGATAGAAAATGTCGCTTCATTTTGCAAAGGGTTTTTGCTAGTCTTCCCCTGTTGTCATGGTCTGTCTATTCATATACTTAATAATTATTAAATTCAATATACACTGCAAACCGAATTTTTTCTTCACTTTTTGGAAATTTATATGGATTAATCAGCTGATTATATTCACCTCCGGGATGTACTCGGGGTGGTAGTCAACGCTTTTGGGCATTTCAGGGGGTTGTGTCGCAAAATTAATTAGGTGAATAAATTATTTTAGGAAAGGAGAAATTGTTAAAAATACATTTAGACATTTTTTGCTTTAAGTGAAATTATGTTTATATTAATTGATTTATATTCATAACGCTTTATTTTAATGACAAAGGTGTTGCCAAAATATTTCTACATTAAACCTTGGGTTAATTGTGTACCGCTTGTATACAGATTAAAATATTTTGAGTTATATTTCTGATCGAAGTGCGATGATTTTTGGTTAGATTTTGTGTTATCAAAATCACACTTATCAGAGAGCGTTATAACATTTTACTCATAACTATGACAATTTATGTGTAATTTTAGCTTTTATGATAATTTTAAATTGCAAAGGCACACCCTATTCAAGTATGTACTTTGTAAATGAATGAAAGGTTTTCCTGCCAAGCGCGTTTAATCTTTCACTTGTATATTGTGCGATTATGCAGACGGTTTGTCTTTTTCTTCCCCCATTATTGTCAATGACCGTCTAATAAAATAAATAATATAAAGATTTAAATGCTGTTTTCGAAATAGTACTATAACTATAGCCTGTACCAAAAATAATAATAATTAACTAAGAATTGAAATAAAAATGAACAGACCATGAAACCAACAACAAAAATAAATTTAAAATTAATTTATAATTATATTTAACCCTTTGAGTACATTTGACGAGTGAGACTCGTCATGTGTTTACTTCGGCGAAGTTACGGTGGACGAGTCTGACTCGTCATCTGAGTACAAAATTATTAGATTTAAATTATTAAGTTATTTATATCACCAATATAAGCATATTCCAAATAAAATGTATTACTCTTACATATTAATCCATATAGCAAAAAATTAAATCCGTTCCATATGCATAAAAGTCTCCAAATAATTCCGTACTCAAAGGGTTAATAAATATTAAATTAAATAAACACTGCAGACCAAACTTTTTCTTCACTTTTTTGAAAATTTACAAAGATTTAAAATTCACCTGAGTGTCCTCAACTACCACGAGTCTTTCTATTGCATAAAACTGCTTTTGGTAATATGTATTTTCCATCGGACGTCAACTTCCAAACCACGTCCAAAAATGTCGAGAGAGGTATCAAAAGACGCGAAAAGTGCAAAAGTGTGCTCTGCGCAGAAATACTGGTGATCGCGTAGCCGTTGTTGGACCGGCTACGGGTTAGTTTTTCGAAGCGCGGCCCAAGGCCTCCTACGCAGAAAGCTGTTCTGCACATAAATACCATGGATCAGACCCCCCTTCTGGATCGAACCTGGGTAATTGTTTGGTTTTTTGCCAATAACTTTTCACTGAAACGAAATATTTGTTTCGCGCATTCGGATTATTGATACCGAAGTCAAACCGCGTCTTCTGATACCTCTCCCTTTTTGGACGTGCTTTAGCAGCTGACGTTGGATGGAAAGTATTACCCTGCTTTTCATTGATGCATTTATAATTTTGACACTAGTCATAGAACAATAAACACACTATTTTATAATATGTGCAATAAATGCCAATTTTTTTTAAAATTACTTCTTAAGTTTTTTTGGTGCTGAAATGCAACCATGCTTCTAAGAAATTGTATAGTACAATCAATTGCGACTCTGAAAATTTCACCTCCAGGACGGGATTTCGCCAGAGTTTTACTGTGTCGTAAGCGTAAATCATGTTTGTTCGATAACAAAAAAGCATTTATTTGAAATTCACTGTTTTCTTTGTTATTTTAACTTTTACATAAATTATTTTTTCTTATTAAAGGCTCTTATTTGATTAATTTTAATAAAAATTATTGAAATTATTTTTAAAGTCACGAAAAAAAATTCTTCAACTGTATTATCCAAATTTTTCCAACCAACTGCTAGTAAAATAGCGATAAGTCGTAGCAGCTTGTAGCGATTATTTCCATCGTGAAGATACCTAATATGTTAAAAATTACGTTACGCTGATTGTTTTTGGAGCAAAGCTTGAATTTTTATGTTCGTTAATTGATATTAGAGGAAAAATTACAACGATATGCACAGCGATGGTATGGGATGACATGTTTCGAAGAGCCCAACTTCTCATCAGACCCCTTCTCGGACACTGGGATACGAACCCAAGTGTGCACCAAAGCCGCTGTTAGAGTACTCTAACAACTAAGCTATGATGCCCTGTAGCGTCACGATGCATTTTTCCTCTAATGTGCCATTTGCTTATTCCTGTTATACATTCTTTGGTACATATATTTTTATATGCCAACTCCAGGAAAGTGGAATATTTTTAGGCGCGTTCATAGAACAGTTTTAGATACAGAAGGGCTTTTTTGCATATCAAGACTTCCGTGTTATTTGTTATGCACCCTACCTGTATAAATGCACTGTACCTGTATAAATTATACAAGGTGGCGCAAAAGTAAGCTTCCGATGTTCAGCATATCGGTTGTGGCACGTGCAGTGTGTGCTGTTGCACCGTCTTGTTGGAACCACATGTTTTCCAATCCCAATTCATCAAGTTGCATTTTATTGCAATATATAGCATTTTCTGATAGGAGGATTACTTTTGCGCAGTAACCGTTTTTCACCGACCGATTATTGGTCAAATAAATAGTCAGAAATATTCCGCGTTCTGGAGCAGTGTAGCGTAACATTGTTTATTAACGTGTATTTTGCATGTGTTTACTACACAAATGTCAAAACAGAACTGACTTTAGGGGCCAATCGCAAAATTTATAGCATTTTCTGATAGGAGGATTACTTTTGCGCCACCTTGTAGTTATGGTGATTGTTGTTGGAGCAAAGCTCGAATTTTGATGTTTGTTTGTTAATTGATATTAGAGGAAAAATTACAACGACATGCACAGCGATGGTATGGGGCTACCAAACGTAATACGTTATACCAGGCGACAAAAAAATTTAAAAAAAAATTTTAATTTTATATTACTGTGTTCGACGACACAAAAAACTTGCATGGTCGCATTTTGGAATTTCATTGAGAGGAAGTTGCAAGTTTCTGTTGCACTCCGAAGGTGTTGGGGAGTGTTGTCAAAAGTGACAGTAATTTTCCGGATATGAACATGGTACACCCCGGTACTCCCTTGAAGTACATGCCCGATTGTCGCGGGAGCTATTTGGTATGACCACTGCAACCTTCTAGGCGAGTACCGAAGAAGATTTAATGATGAGCTGTATGAACTTTACGCAGACGCCGACATAGTTCAGCGAATTAAAACACAGCGGCTTCGCTGGCTAGGCCACGTAGTGCGAATGAGCGAAGATGCTCCAGCCCAGAAGGTATTCTTATCGGCACCCGCCGGTGGAAGCAGAGGAAGAGGGAGACCACCACTCCGATGGAAGGGCCAAGTGGAGACCGATTTGCGATCCCGCGGTGTTTCCAATTGGCGCCAGTTGGCGCAACGAAGAAACGACTGGCGAGCTATGTTGGACGGTCAAAATCGCCCAGGCGGTTAGATGACCATTTAAAGAAGAAAAGAAGAAGTGCAACCTTCTAGGTGAGAGGTGAGGAACATCATATCCGTTGATAAACCATCAAGTTGTACGTCTTTGTGGATTTGAGTCGCCTCTTAGGACAGGTATGCCTACTTGGGCCATATTCTAAACCCCTAGGCGGAAGAGGTTCTCCTTATTTATATTTAAGCACCTTTTCCAGCCGAACACATCTCTTGTTATGAGTACGATCAGTCGTCATATATAAATACATGATCCAATAATTTATATGGTCGTCTCACATGACATAGCGTCTTCTTCTTCCTCAGCCACACCTTATGTCAAACTATCATATCTTTGTTTTTTGTTTACATTCTTAGTTCACAGTTCTTGGAAAAGCTATTGAGTTCGCTTCGTGTTCTATTTATTTAAAAAAAAAAAATCGCTGTGAATTGATATTTAACGAGTGCTTTGTGATAACATTTTAAGAAAATGTGTGAGTTATGTGTGTGTTATACGTGAAAAGCTTAGAAAACATAAGAATTCACCGACTTCAAACGGTAATTTCGTGTTGTTGGCCGATTGCGACGACCATATAAATTATTAGATCGTGGATAAATAGATTTGAGACTCTTTGTTACGAGAGAGCACTGTCAAAATGCACATTTTTTTATAACATTTGTCATTAGTTGCGTTCCAATCAGCTATCCAGATCAGTATCACGATCAAGATCTCACGGGAAAGATACGGATCAGTTGTATTAGAGTTGTTTGTGTATAGATGTGTGTTTATATATGTATGTCTGTGCTACCAAGCAAATAAGGGTTGGCTGCCAAAAAAATCTACTACAAAAAACTAAACGAACAGAGCTTCTATACAGATCCGAAATTGATACAGATAAATATCAAGATCACAACGTTGTTGTTGGATTTACATGCAAAATTTCTATCTGGATCTGGATCACTCCTGATTGTAACACGCTTATTGTTGTGCCTCCATGAAAAATAAATAAAACTAAGTATTGATATTTTTAGCGATAAATAAATTTTTTGCAACTTATTTTTCACAAATATGATAAATAAAAGTAAGTCCATACATAAATAAAGAAAAATGTATGTATAGATGAAGGTTACAAATAACATATAACACTATCATGAGCTGATACGGAAATATTGAATTTATTGAGAAATATGTATAGATTAGATCAAAAGCACTATGCCAGCCGTCATTTGGAGGATGGGAGATGGTCTTCCAATTCAAATATCTGAGGTTGTAATGAAAAACTTAGTTAACGTTTTTTGTTGCTAAATTTTGACTGTGTTATTGTGTTTACCTTCCGCCTGCAGATCATTATCAGGGACACCGAGCCGCGTTTCTTGATATCGCACTCAACATTTTTCATAGCTTCTATCCGTTGCCCCGTAAATTAAAGAATTGACGACTATTTCGGTACATTTTTCGTTGCATTACTCCGGCCTTCGGTAAAGCGGGATCTATTTTGGCTCTATGCTGGCAACAAATCCCAATAAATGGACGATGAGAGCGAAAAAGTGAGAGTAAAACGAAGTCTCAAATCAAGTCAGCTTTGCAGTCGTCTAATTGTTTCGTGCCCTGAAAATCTGTTTTGTGTACATTCATTCTAACAGCGTACATAACAAAGCCCTTATAAAAACGGTATTTGTCACGTTTGGATTATGTTGCTTACGTTGTTCACAATGGCAATAGTTTATTGCAGTCTGATGCTGCTCCTATTCTGCCCGCGACGAAGTTGTGTACATCTAATTGCTTTTGACGGTCAAATTAATGTATTAATCCAAATTCGGGTGTTTTATAAAATTGGATTCCTACTAATTAATATGTGAAAAAAGGAGAGAAATTTTTGAGTGATATAAAAACTAAGCTTTACATTGTTGCTCCGCTATGGACGCATGCACGACGCCATGTAGGTATTTCTTCGTCTACATATGTATAAATTATTGCTCAAATGTCTAAAAGGTTATATCTATTGGATATGAACTTGTGCTTAAAATAAAGATAATTTTTTTACTTTTAGTGTTGAAACATCATATATGGTGTAATAGTTTTGATTGAGCTGTAAACATCCTTATTTCTTTGGTCAAGATGGTTATTAATACCACGCTGAAACATTTCTACACACATTCGTATGCAGGATATATTATTGTGTAGAAACTGATAGCAGGAATGAAACCGACCATTATATTGGCTGCATCCTTAATTTATGAACAAGAAACATTTAGCAAGCACTCCTGTTGGTTGAGTTAGACGTGTGAATTTTTTATGTTGTGTTAGCGTTACGGGCCCTGCTAGCCAGTCACTTTTCTTACCTAGCATTTATTTATTTATTATTACGGCTTTTCAGGCCTAAGACTTTGACATTATTAGCAGCTTACGGCTTGAACATGACCTTGTATAACTAGCATGGAAGCTCCCAGGATTTAGGTATGCACTGTCCTTATCTTTTTTTCGGTCTGTTCTCTTTGTTTTTTTCAATGAGCCTTAAGTTAAGTTTCCAACTGGTCTCATCAGCTGAGCTCGAACAAACCAATCCAAGCTAAAGCCAGGTTAAAAAAAATTCAATAGCGATATTTTTCTTGTTGTTGGTGTTGTTTAATTTTAAAGACAGTTTGAAATGTAGGATATCGATAATCACTCATGATGTTTTTGTAACGACAAAAACACTCCCCCGAAGGTTTTGGGGAGTGCTGTCGACCTGGCAGTCCTTGGCCGGATATGAATCCGGTACGCTCCGGTATTCCCTTGCGGTACTGCTCGACAGTCATGTCACCCCTCCTTCCGTAAGGAGTGATGGGTAATGAGAGGCATCATATCCGTAGATCAACCATCGAGCTGCACGTCATTACCTTGGTGCATGTTAGTCGCCTTTTACTACCGGTATGCCAACCTCGGGCATATTCTAAACCCCTAACGCGCAGCGGTTATCCTTTCGTTCGTTGAACTATGCTTCGTGTTTTTAATTTAATAGACCGCACGAACTTTAGAGAACTGAATCATCTTTTCTTAAATCTGAACTGATTTTGAGTTGCTGTCGACATTGCATCAAAAAGCAGTCCCAACTGGGGAAATTTAGCATCGAATTCCATTGGTCATACGAATCGTTCGGACATGTACCTCTAGGGAGAACCGGAGCGTACCGGCAAAGGACTGTCACTTTCGACAACACTCCGCAAAACCTTCGGGGAATGTTTTTGTGCTAAAGGCAACTAAAAACAAGTAAGGAAGTCTAAGTTCGGGTGGAACCGAACATTATATACCTAGTAGTGATATATTATGGCATACCAATTTACGCAGGTCTATTTTATTATATTTCAGTTCGTATTATAAAGCCAGCGGATTGTTTTCAATAAAAACACTTCTGTTATTAGTTTGGGTAAATATATAAATATATGGCGTGATGTAAAACATGTATATCATCATAAACCTCCTTAGAGATTTTTGCGCCCTTCCAATTTGTGGTGTGCTGTTTTGAATTTTTTCCTACAAATTGGCGGGACCTACAGATTTTTGCCGACTTCGAACGGCAACTACAAAGGAGATGACGACGGACAGACCGACAGACGGACGGAGAGACTGGCATTGCTGAATCGACTTCGCTCATCGTCCTTATTATTTCAGTTTACCCATCAACCCATCTCTTCTTCTCATACTTACAAACATGTCATGTTCATTAAAGGTATAAAAATCAAAAAAGGTATATAATTTCCCTATTGCAATGGTGTGTTAACAACTATTTAACTTGTGTGTTATCCGATTTGCTTAATTTTTGGCCGGAGTATACTACATACTATTGAGAAGCAGATGTCCAATTTTGATTGAAATATCTAGTTCAAACTACAAGCAATCACCTTTGAAAATAGCAGAATTTTCATGCTCAAAAGTGGGCGGCCACAAAATTTTTTTGCGGTCTAGTTTTGCTTAAAAAGCTTATTATGTGTGCAAGATCTTGTTGTTGTTATTGTGGTAACGCCAAAAGCACTCCCCGTAGGTTTTGGCATATTCTAAACTCCTAACCCGCAGGGGGCAAGATTATAAAAATATCGCGTTTTACATTTAAAAAAAAAATTTTCAGAATGTTAAAAAACTGGGTGTTGCCGTTGTCCTTTCGTTTCGATAAATCAATTTTTGCCGGAGTTATGGCATAAAAAGTTTTGTGGAATAATCCACATTTAAAAAAATTAATATTTTTCAACTTTCTTCGGGTACGGACACTTTGAAAGTGAAATAGAAATGGTATAAAGCCTTTGTGTGCCACGCCCATTTTCAAAAATGTCTGGAAAAATGTATTTTCTGCCTTAACATTAATGTACACACCAAATGTTATCCTTCTAAGGCCCGGGTTTTCAGTACAAGTTCAACTCAATTTGTCAGTTAAACTAAGCTTAAACTTGTTACGCAGTTTTCAGTCAACTTTAAACGAAGTTTAAACGTAGTTTAAGCGACCAATTTGGCAGGGTTAAACTCTAGTTAACCTGTCAGCTGTTTGTATATTTGATGGTTTTGGTTGTAAAACAATTAACTCAACGCAATTAAAAAAGGACGATATTTTTATATTTAATTAAATACTGGATATATCATCTGACAAAAGTGATTATAGTGATGCAGAAATTAGCGAAATCCTAACTATTACAATACTGAGGAGAAGCAATGGCGTTAACAAATGTTATCTGTTGTATCTAGATAAAAAAACCAATGTTGCCGTATAAAAAGCAAATCTTAAAAAACTCTCACTGAAAAACCGCTCTGCAGTTTAACTGGAGTTTAAATTTATGCCGAAGCAAACTTAGTTTAAACTGAGCTTAACCAAGGACTGAAAAACCGGGCCTAAGTGTATTATGTACTGAATAATCACTTTTTTGGTATTTTCCAAACTATTCTATATAAAAAGTGGGCGTGGCTATCCGATTCTGCCCATTTTAAATAGTGCTCGGAGATGAGTGCCAAAGAACCTGCATACCAAATTTCATTAAGATATCTCAAAATTTACTCAAGTTATCGTGTTAACGGACGGGAGGACGGGCGGAAGGGCGGACGGCATGGCTTAATTCATTTCTTTTTTTCCTTCTGAACATTTTGATATGTATAAGTCAATATCTATCTCGATTCGTTTATGCCGTTACATACCACCGTTACGCGACTAAAGCTAATATACCTTGGGTGCGTAGCACTACTACTAGGTATAAAAAAACCAAATGAATTGCATTTTCGCATTTTCGCATATACGACTTTTAGTATTTTTACAAGGATAATCAGGTTTTCCCTGCCATCTCTAGCCATCACTTTTTCCACCTGCCTCCCTATGCTCTGACAAAAATATTTGTTAAAGCAAACAGGGCTTTCAGTCTACCGCTTTTGTTAGATGATCCGAAGGTATGATAGAATGTCGTGCAAACATATCCTACTAAATATGCTACTTTCACACATGTGTACTACTAGCTTGGTAAAAGAAATCCACCCTAGTTCCACCTATGCTTAAACACAAGCCCTTGACACCCGGTGTGAGGACCTTCACCCCGTCGTAGTTCAAACTAGCTGCTTAATTCAAGGCAGGCCTAATTGGAGTTCTTTCCTTCCCCTGCTGTCGAAGTCGAATGTCGACTGCTGGAACTTCTTGATTTATTCGCACTTTATGACCAAACCTGCGTATCTGTGGGCTTTAAGAGCTATGCTCATGTATGCATTAAGCTCGAACAGCTAGTTAAATTTCCTGCGATATACACTTCCGTAGTACTTTTCCATCCAATAATCCAAGGGCCACCCTATTTTCTTTCTACTAAGTCCAGAGTAGTCGGTTTTTATCAAAGTTAATGAAATCAATATCCTCAAAAATTTAACGCTCTTGCCGCGAACCAGTTTCCAGTGTCCGAATGACCCTGGTTTTATTACACAGGCCAAGGCCAATTGTTTGTTTTTTCATTGTAACCCTGTATAATTCGGGAGCGACGAAATTGTAAGGGTAGGCTCCGGACCAGAGGATTTCATCTGCTAAGCTTCCTGGAAGAAAATATATGCTACACGGCCAATTTTGATTAATGCGTCACGGCAAATAGACTGCTTCACAAATCCGGATATTCGTGGCTTAACGCTGCCATCCACAAACATCGTAAATTCTTTAGCACATTAGTGCTAAAGCGCAATAACGCCGCCTCATTCCATTTCCACAACAGCCGGTACAGCGGCGGTACTCGTCCCTCGGGCACTCCTCTACCGCCCCCACCAACTTCAAGTAGCCACAATGGTGGCTCAGTCTACACGACTGGCAGCACTGCTGCCATTCCCGCCTCACCCACTCCCGACTGTCGCTCACGCTCACCAGCGTCTCCATCTCGCAATGCATTTGATAGGCCAAGTGCAACGAGAACCGTCCTATGGTTTGGTGGGTGTTGATTCAAACCATAATTCATCTGCGTTGTAATGGCATTCAAATGGATGTAGTGCTGTAAGATTTTCGGAAACCATGCTGGTGATCGGCCACCACCTCCTCGTACCTTTCACTACGTGCACCGTTTGTCGGCAAAATTATATACGCCTGCGACATCGGTCAAGTGCAACAATTGCCTTGGTCCATGTCACACCCTTATTTGCTCTGGGCTCGCAAACAGAAACCTCTGGACGGATACGTTCAAAGCCCCCTATTGCAGTACACAGCCGCCTTCCACGCCAGACAACAACGGCCAAGGCGCTGTGAACTATAGGCTGCGACATAGTTTAGGCCTTAGCCTACCTTCACCTAGGCAAGCGCATCCGTCCCCCCTATCCTCTCCACGCTTCAAAATTTTACAGCTAAACTGTAACGGATTAGCTGGAAAGATCGCGGAGATAACTGATTTTATGAAGTCGCACAACTTCAAAATCGCCGCGATATAACGACATCGAAAAGACTGTCCCAGCGGTGATGGGGGTGGCGTTGCGTTCGAACCCAGGGACTCTACCTTAGAATGCCAAGGCATCGTAGTCCGGTCAGGCGACGTCGACCTGCAAATTATAAATTCCCCTACCACGTGTTGTCCGAGAGATTATCATCCCGACATTAGTGAGTTGCTAAGGTGCGATAAACGTCTAATCCTAGGCGACTTCAACGCACATCACGATCTCTGGCACTCCAACTTGCCAGCGGACAGCAGAGGACACGCAATTGCAGACCAAATAGACGACTCAGCATTCTGTACAGCCAATGGAGATGCCCCCACAATTCGCCAGACATCTCCATAACGAGTGCGGGCCTAATTAACTTCGTCATCTGGCGACCGATGCTTACATTAGCTTCAGACCACCGACCGACTTCATAACGACTGATAAACTAACATACATTAACTTCACCAAAGCGGACTGGGACAGCTTTACGGACTATACAGAGCGCTCCTTCGCTGCCTTACCCACTCCGACAGACGTACGCAAAGGTGAAAAAGAGTTTGATGGAGACGACTGCACGATAATGGCCTCGCGCAAGGGTCCCTCCATTGACGAACTCTGTACTAGAATCAACAGTTACCTCCGTGACCTTTCCAGCTTCTTCACCGAGCGAAATCTTACCCTATCTCCGACGGCTATTCTGTTTACGACATGGAATGCGCAGATGGGGCAAGAGTTAAATGTTCACGTAGACGGAGTACCTCTACCTACTGTCAACCACCCGAAAATCTTGGGTATGACATTTGACAACGGCCTCACCTTCGCTGGTCATGCCACCGCAATAGCCTCAAAGGTACAGAGCCGCAATAAGATCCTCAAGTCACTGGACAGCACATATGGTTGCCAAATCTTGCTGACACCAATTGGACGAAATTACAAGTCTGCCAAAACACCACCATCAGAACTGCTACGGGATGTCTGCTTATGTCATCTGAGTCTCACCTCCATCAAGAGGCAAAAGTGCTCAATGTTCAAGAGCACGCGGAACTCTTGAGTAAACAGTTCCTTCTGAACTGTCATAAACCTAGTCATCCAAACCGACATCTTTTGGATGTAGCACCGCCCCCCAGAGACATAAGGAGACATCTACGTAAGCACTACGATGAGATCCGGCACCATATCTCTTTGCCGTTTGAACTGCGGAACCATACACGGGCTCTAAATGACCTCCACACCGAGCCGGTAGACAGATCTCTCAGATCCGGCCTGTGGATCCCGTTATTAATACTCAACCACCTGAATTGGCTAAAGAGGAGCGTGTACTTCCGAGGGATACTAGGGTCATACTAGCACAACTTCGCTCTGGATATTATAATAGGTTAAACTCTTACTTATCCAGACTGAACCCCAACATACCAAACACATGCCCTGCATGTGGTATGTCCCCTCATGATTCCAAACATCTCTTCTTCTGTTCAGTCGAACCCACTCTTCTAACACCTACATCACTCTGGTCCAACCCTGTGGAAACTTCGCGTTTCCTCGGACTTCCGTTAGAAGAGCTTGATGACAGTTTAGAGTGATCGAGCCCATTGGGCAGGCCGGAGCACTGTTAACAACAACAACAACAACGCCGCCTCTATTCCACAAACAGCTACAATAACGTCATATTCTTCACAACTAGCAGCGTTTCTGCATTGCCCCCGACACTTACTCCTGACTGCGGCACAGGACAGCATTTGCAAGCATTTGCCTACAGTGACGTTTTTTCTTTGTCTTTTTTTCGGCTTCGTCCTTTCTTCATATACAATGTCAATCTTCACCCGGCGGAAATACCGGATAAAGACGGGAGGCAGCTATTTATTTTGGATCACAACTCATAAAGGGAAGGGTCCATTGTGATGCCCCTGCAAGCGTCTGCGCAGGAAACGATTGATACACTTTTTGGTGGAGAAGGGAGTTTCAAGATGTAATAATTAAACAAAACTGGGTTTGAGTAGCCATCACTTGCATGTGACGCATTTAACAGAATGCGACCGTTTAACATACATTTTCTTCCGGCACACGGTGCAGATCTAATCTCGTTTCGCCATTCACTTTACCGAGTTCCCCCTAGAACCAGCATCTGAAGAAAAAATATGTTCCTCCAAAATATTTTATTTTGTCTATTTACTTCATTTTAAAAAGAGAAAGGACTCAATTGACAAAGGGCGTGTTTCTTGCTTAACTCCTTTCATTCCAGGGCTATACGTAGCGTTTATTTTATAGTGGTGTATATATGTATATATGTACCCTCTGTGTATGTGCGTTTCTGCATACACTTAGTAAAATTATCTGAAAGAGGATTGTGTATGACTTGAATAAATTATTTGTGACTAAGTATATTAATAAATACACATGTACTTAGTATGTATGAATGTGTGTATATAGGTATTTATACATAGGTTTCAATGATTATTAATTGAATTATTTCCTGTATAACTTCAATACATACGTAAATAAATACGAATGGGCATTTACCAGGCCATGACACTCGAACGCTTTCAAAGTTCACAAAAATATGCAAAATATATACATATTTGTGTTATTTCATTTTTAAATTTAGTCCAAATAAAAAGTTATATTAATAACAAAGAGTTAAATTGTATTTCTATTGATATTAAACATGAGCAAAAATACAAACAGTGCCGCTCATATGAATAAGATCAACATTTCGTGTTCCTTCAGTGTCTTTCTACAAAATAAATGTTAGCACAGTAAAGAGGGCATTGATCTTTGCATTTCACATAGGCAGTACGTTTAGTTTTCATTCGAGAAAACGCATTACCGCTAGTTTAAATTCGATATTTTGGTGATGGATGTTACATTGTACATAAACACTTGTTGAGGTTTTGTAGTTCTAACTAAATGATTTTATTTTGTTGTTGTTTTCTAAATATTTGGTTTTGTTGACGTTGGCGTGAATATTAAGCAATAAAAATTTCCTAGTTTCTGCCAGTCGCAAGTTCTGTTCTATTTTTCCTAATTATCAGCCATCTTTCAACACAACCTTGTGGTCGAAGCCTTGTCGCATTTGGTTTTTACCGCTTTGCTTCTGACCGCCTCAATTGGTATGATTAAAATTTCAACATAGTAATATACAGTCGCCATGTCTTTGTTTAAGCACAAATTTCCTGTTGTTTTTTGACGACAAATTTAGTCTTTATAAAATTTTGTATAAAGTATATTTTAATTTTCTTTTTTTAGTACTGAACTATATACATATGTGCTAAGTTTGAAGCCCCTAGGCCGCTTCGAAGTTACCTAAAATTCGATCGCAAGGTTCCCAATTTCAAACTAACTTTCCAAATAGCTCGATTCGTACGCTACTAAGCGCATTTTTTTTGTCAAATGTTGCATTGTCACCGGGGTCTGAACCATGTGTTAAGATTAAGGGATGTAGCTCACCAATTATCAGTTATCTGTTTCAGCACGCCAGCTATATGGTAAGTTTCAAGTCCCTACATTCCCAGTTTCAAAGGAATTTTTTTAATAGCTCGATCCGTGCACCACCTAGCGTAATGTTTTCGACCAAACATTGCATTGATGTAAAAAGTATTATTTCTCATAAACCAATTGGAAAGTTTTGTATGGCAGGTAGGGCGTGAGGGTGAAAATCGTTTTTTTGGAGATTCAAGATTTTGAAATGCAACGTGCTAGTTCTAAAAATTATCCAAATGAGTGATATTTTGCATATCTTATTTTTTGCATTCCACCATGATTTGTAGGTTTTATATTATGTAGTTACAACTAAGTAAATAGCTTTGTTCGGCAAGCATAACATTTAAAAAATATTTTATTAACTTTTTACTGAATAGAGAGAGAGAGAGCGTATTTTGACATTTCATTGGGATACTAAGTTGCAAGATTCTGCTGGGGAAATCTAACTCAGTACGATTTGCAAGTGAAAACAGCTGATATGGATTGAGCAAAACAAAAAACTTCAAACTTTGAGTTATTAACCAGTGAAAACCTTTTACTTTTTGCTGTTTCAAAAGAGTTTTGACAATTCTCTATTTACTTACTATTCTTGCCGAACACTCATAGTATTGTATTTAGAGCATTACACTCATTATAATTTTATCTCCAAATATTGGTCGTGCTACAAAACTGCGTACTCAAAAATTTTCTAAAAATTCTACCCAAAAAGTTTTACATTTTGATGGCAGTTTCTCAAAGCTGCGTTATCGTGAACGAAACAAAATCTTTCACACTTCGTTTATCACTTCAAGTTTTAATTTTTTCACTACACTTAGCTCTAAAATTCGATTCTTATACTTGCGGTGAAAACTTTTTGCGAAATACCACTTTAAAATATGTTGACACAAGTTTTTCTTGCTAAATGATAATTTATGACAATTTACAAAATAAAACATGATGTTTATAACACAAAACGAATAAATTTGTAAAAAAGGAAATGCTTGAATTTTTTAAAATTCTGTCGATAGCACAAAATTGATGATGGCGTTGCCTTTTTTCAGTTTTCATTGGAAGTTGTAAAGTAAAAGGAGAATCAAAAATCGCGGTGAATTGGTGTATATAATTTTCACTTCACAATAACGAAAAACCTGAGTTGACTCCCTGAACTTTGTGTAACCTTTAAGACTTTTTTATTGTGGTTTCTATTACATATTTCGCTATATTTTGAATGAAAATGATTAAAAACACATAAATATATACGGTATTGTTGAATGGCTTCCTCGAAAAAAGTTGTAAACATTTAAGATTTTTAATAAATTGGTTGAGTTTTTGGTCATGGTTGACCTGTTTGTGGAATCACCTTAAATGCTATGTATGTATATTGGACTGGCAGTATTAAATTTGAAAATATATTTTGAAGTGAAAATTCAATTCCAATATTATATCAACACTAGGAGAAGAATATATTTAATATCTACACAGAATAAAATTGTAACAGGACGATGTCTGTACATTGCAGATATTCCAGAAAAATTTATAGGAGGTATCATTATTTCGCCAATAGAAGCCAAATCAATAGTTTTTAGAATTTTTGTCTCTGTCTGTCCGTCTGTTTTATTTGGGAGCGCATCACTCAAAAACTGTTGTATTACTAGACGGAGATATCGACCAATATGTGGACCAAGGTGCGAATGAGTGCTGCAAGAAGAGATGTGATATCTCCATATCTCAACTGGTTTCGGTGACATAATGAATTAAATTATACTCAGTCTTTTAAAAAATCTAAGACGCATCGGAGCGTGACCTGGTTTACTAGTATCTAAAACAAGTGGACGTGCACGAAAATTTGTTTAAATAACTCCCGATCTAATGTATTTTTAAGTGTTCATCCATCAGAGCTGTAAAAGTGTGTAATCTTTTGGGATTATAATTCATCATATTGGGATTGGTGTTTTTTATTTCAAATTCCCCTATTGAAGAATGTAACTTAAAATTTCCCCACCTCTTCATTTACGAGTGGGAAATAAGGCTGCACACATTTAGATTTTGAAAGAAAGATTGGAAATACTGAATAAAAAATAAATAACTTTTAACACTGAAAAATCATTCAATTGATTGCAGCCTTTTCTTGGTGTGCACACACTTATTTAGTACGAATCCATTGATACAAATATGCTATAGGCAAGAAACCCTCTCAAATATGCACATGGTCGCTTTTTGTTAAAGAAATTTCAAAGCAGTTACACAAAACATGGTTTATTTGGCTTTATACACCTTTTATTAGTTAATTTATTTATCATGAACTACAAAAATATTAACTGAAACAACATTTACTTTTTGAAAATGTCATAAGAATGTAATAATAAAATGTGCAAATGTCAAATACTCTAACATCTCTGATTTGAAAATTGTCAGTTTTCTAAAAAAGTATTGCTATTGTATCATTAAATTGGTATGTGTTAAAAACGTACTCATATACATATCTTCCTATATTATCAGACCCGGCAGACGTTGTCCTCTCCCTCACATTTTGACGCTTTCCCTTTATTCCTTTTACTTTTCCCCCAACGCCCATATCCTCTTCTTTGCCCTCTTGTTTCCGCTCATATCTCCATTACATCTACCATTTACTCTTCCTACTCGCCTTCTCCCTTTTCATCTGCTGGTACTGATATGTGCTTAACTCCGAAGGTGGTCTTGTTAACGCTAACTTTTTCCAAGGTATTTGGTTGATATATAGGACACGTATATTTATATAATTATTATATATTATTAACGTGAAACAAATAAATTAACTGTTATGCCCCCAGTAGACCCCTGAACCCACTGTGAAAGTGTTATAGAGATCGGTGATGAAGTTTGGACGTCAACAGAGGTAAACAACCCACAATATGTGTCTTTTAGCAACACTTTACTAAGTTGGAGTTGGTTAGGCGAAGTACTAACACAACAACCGCAGCATAAACTATAGTCCAATGGTACCCCCTGATTTCTTTTTTATCTTCTTCCTGTATCTCTCCCTTTCATTATGGTATATAGTGACTTTTAGAATAATTTCTGCTAAAAGTAGAGATGACAAAGTGATGACATCAGTGCCTTTCGTCCAGATTTTAGTCTAAATAGCCAGACCTTAATCACCTTGAAAACCAAATTGTAAATCTAAACCATTCTCGAGCTGCCCTTGATATGCACAACAAATTTAAACAAAATCAGTCAACGCGTTTAGGAGGTATTTAACCACAGAATAATTATATACTCGTATATAAGCTAAACAAATTATTTTCACATTGTGGAACTGGCTGTTAATCACCCAAGCAAAATTGAACTTTGTACTCGTTGATTTATTAACTTTTAAGGAAAACAATCTTTTTAACATATCTGGATAGCTAATAAATTCAAAAAATATCTACGCTGAAAAAAGAATATTAGTAGTGAATGGTAAAAGAGTGTGCATTCTTTTCAATTTTACAATCACATGAGATTGGGAAAACCTCCATTCCCATTCTGTACTGAATTAAACTCGAGCATTCAATAACACACACACACTTTGTTTGGCTTCAAATTTTTTAAGCCATTCAGGAATGGATTTTGTTTTATGCAAGCAAAAAATCAAGATTTTGAAAAGAATGTCGACGTAATGCACATTGAATTAATTGCATTTTTTTACAGCTCTGACATCCATACATCAATCTATATTTAGAAACAAATGTATAATTGTTTGTATTTTATACAAAACAAAGAAATTTTCGAGAGATTTTAAAATCGATTAGTATATACTAGAGCTCTCGATTTTGTTCGCATATTTTCGAGCAGCCCGGGTATATGAGCAACGAGTACTCGCACACCTGCTCATTGCTCAATACTCGAAAATTTTCGAGCTTGATTTCGAGCATATCGAGCTTTTTCGAGTAATTCGAGCAATTTTTGTATTTATTATTTTGACTTATTTTGATTAATTTGTCAGCACTTTGCTTTCGGGTTTCAACATTTTTTTATACACAGTGTCAATATTATCGAAAACGAAAATACAAGGTGGCGCAAAAGTAAGCTTCCGATGTTCAGCATATCGGTTGTGGCACGTGCAGTGTGTGCTGTTGCACCGTCTTGTTGGAACCACATGTTTTCCAATCCCAATTCATCAAGTTGCGGCAAAAAGAACTCGTTGATCATTGCTCTGTAGCGCTCACCATTCACAGTAACCGTTTGGCCCCGACCGATTATTGGTCAAATAAATAGTCAGCAATATTCCGCGTTCTGGAGCAGTGTAGCGTAACATTGTTTATTAACGTGTATTTCGCATGTGTTCACAACACAAATGTCACAACAGAACTGACTTTAGGGGCCAATCGCAAAATTTATAGCATTTTCTGATAGGAGGATTACTTTTGCGCCACCTGGTATATGCATTCGATGAACAATTATATGGCCCTACTTAATTTAAGACGGCCGTAACAAACGGCGTTTTTCAAGATTTGGTATAATATAAAGGAATATTTGCTAACTAAATATTTGGAAGTGTCAATACCAATAAAACAAGTTATGCCTTTTTCAAAAAGTTATATCTGCATGCAGTTCACTTCGGAGGGTTTGCCGACCACTTTTGGTTTGTTTGAGCAGCCACAAATATACTCCCCAAAGGTTTTGAGGAGTGTTGCCAGAATGACAGCTCTTTGCCAAATATAGCTCCGGTACGCTCAGGAACGAACTAGCGGGACTGTCGGGTGAACTTTTTGATATGACCGCATCCAACTGTTTTATTGCCGCCAGAGCAGGTAAATTGATTGTTGCATACGAGGTGTGGTCAAAAAGTATCGCGAATTTTGTGTTTTTTCAAAAATTATTTATTTATTCATGAATATCTATTTTGTCCCCTTCAAAGTAATCCCCATGAGATATTATACACTTGTGCCAACGGTTTTTCCAATCTTCGAAGCACTTCAAAAAATAATTTTTTTGTATCTTGTTCAGCTCCTCCTTCGATGCCGTCTTTATCTCGTCAAGAGAAGCGTAACGTCGTCCTTTCATGGGCCTCTTCAGTTTAGGGAACAAGAAAAAGTCACAGAGGGCCAGATCTGGGGAGTACGGTGGCTGCGGCATCATTAGTGTGTTGTTTTTGGCCAAAAAGTCGCGCACAAGCAACGATGCGTGAGCAGGGGCGTTATCGTGGTGCAAAAGCCAATTTTTGTTCTTCCACAAATCCGGGCGTTTCTGGCGGATTGCTTCGCGCAAATTGCGCATAACTGGCAGGTAATACTCCTTATTGACCGTTCTTCCCTGTGACAAGAACTCATGATGCACCACGCCCCTGCAATCGAAGAAAACTGTCAGCAAAACTTTCACATTCGACCGAACTTGGCGCGCTTTTTTCGGTCTTGGTTCGTGCGGCAGCTTCCTTGAGATGATTGAGCTTTGGTTTCCACGTCATAACCATAAACCCACGATTCGTCACCAGTTATGACCCTCTGGAGCAAATTTGGGTCGTCGCGGACAGAGTTTAACATCTCATTAGCAATGTTCATGCGATGCTGTTTTTGGTCACATTTGAGCAATTTTGGTACGAACTTCGCGTAAAAATCGAAGACGATCCAAAACACGTGCAAGCAAAGCAGCTGTCAACAATTAACTGAACATTCAAAATGGCCGAGCTTGTCGGCATAAGTGAGAGACATGAGTACCAACATAACGCCACAAAAAATTCGAAATTCGAATATACGTAACCAGCGAAAATTCAAAATTCGCGATACTTTTTGAACACACCTCGTATAGTGCATTGCTCACTGGTCCCATCTTTTGACGCATAACGCCACACCCAACATTTTTGGCGATACATTGAGCTGCAGTGTTTGTTTCTCTTATATGTATGTAGAAAAAATTTTCCGTTTCTGACAAATAAATTTCACAATTTTTATTTGTCAGCTCGAATTGTTCAAATGCTCGAAAGTTTTGAGCAAACATTTGAGCAGTTGAGCAACGAACGAGTTTCGAACGAGTATCGAGCTACTCGAACTGCTCGATACCCGGGTATCTAGAGCTCTAGTATATATCTGTGGAGTTTTGACAAAACAACATAAATATTTCAATTTTAAACATTTTCAGGAGAGCGAAATAACTTATATATTCATGAACGAAAAATATTTAAAACAAACTAAACTGTGGATATCATTAGAGAATACAGGCCCTATATTTTAAAATTGATTCCCTTGTTTTTAGTGCGGTACCCTTCTTTATATGTACATTAAACAAATATACGTTCTTATGTCAAATTTAGTCTTTGTAAAAAATTTAACTTATCTCAATTAGGTCGTTTTGTCAAAATGATTTTGCACACAAAATAATTCAAATGCTACAACTTATTTTTAAATAAGTTCTTTTGTAATAACTAAGCAAAAAAAAAAAAAAAAAGAGTGAAATAAGATGAAACGGGACAAATACACAGTTTTATTGTGATGGAAATTCAAACAAATTTTGTGAACTGGTTCTTGCACAAGTATTTATAAGTAGTTTTAATATGACATTATTCATTTTCTTCGAGTTCATCTATATATCTGAATCTTGTTCAACTTCACAATCGCCTTCAACTTTTAAATTTTTGTAATAAAAATGGAATTCTGTATTTATTAGAGGTAACACATCCAACAAATCATATACATATTATGTACTACAACTTTCTTTTCTTTATTCTGTACATTTTGTAAAAAAATTTCTATCATTCATTTCAGATCCTTGGGCGTAAGGTTTTGGATATCGACACAGTAGTTAATGACGATATTTATAATGATGAAACTTAGAAAGTGCGATATACTTATTGCATTCTTGTTAGCTTTTAGGTTCGTAGTTGTTGCGAATCTCCAGCGAACCACTGACATAATGCCTGAGCAACATAACCACAACTTACATTTAATAAACAAACTGAACAATCATGCAAAAACTCAAGATAATGGTACTTTAAATCATTCCGAGGGAGTGCCATTAAAATCAGCACGATCTTTCCACAATCCCTTTGATCCGGATAATGCAGAATTTTTAATAGATTCTGATATTACATTCCAAGGCAACGAAAGGCCAGCATACGTAACGGAGCCCATACATCGAAAAGAAAAAGTTATTATTGAATCTACAGGCCAAGCGCAGAGTGAGATTCGTGCAAATGAAGACATAAATATAACTAATAATAACGATGAGTTGCCAAAATATGAAAATATCGAATATGAGGAGCGATCTTCGGGTACCATATTGTCAAAGATTAATGCAGCTGAAGCGGGTAATGCCCTGCCAATATTTCTCACAGAACCAGAAAATGTATATGTTATAAAGAATCGTCCAGCTGTTCTTAAGTGCAAAGCTGCACATGCTCTTCAGGTAAATGTTTATATTTTTAAAACAAAGCTCGAACTAAAATATAAAATTTTTTTTATTTATTAGTTACATTTTAAGTGCAGCGGTAGCTCTCAACCTCCTCCATCGACTCATGACAAACATGTCGATCCCCATACTGGCGTTCATGTTGAAGAAGTAACTGCTACAATACATCGAGATTTGGTTGATGAATATTTTGGGAAAGGCCCTTTTAAATGTGAATGTCACGCATGGTCTTCACGTGGTGTTGCCAAAAGTCAAGCGGCTACCATAAGCATTGCATGTGAGTTGGATAAGATTGATTGCAATAATATTATTTACAGACATTAAGTGGCTTGATTTGTCTTTTCACTGACAATGCACGTCTTAAGTTCCTTGTTGTAACGACAAAAACACTCCCCGAAGTTTTTGGGGAGTGCTGTCGAGCTGACAGTCCTTGGCCGGATATGAATCCGGTACGCTCCGGTACTCCCTTGCGGTAATGCCTGACTTGGTTTGACGAGTGGAACCTTCTAGGTCATGTCACCTTCTAGGTCATGTCATGGGTAATAAGAGGTGAGAGGCATCATATCCGTAGATCAACCATCGAGTTCCACGTCATTACCTTTGTGCATATTAGTCGCCTCTTACGACCGGTATGCCTACCTTGGACATATTCTAAACCCCTAACCCGCAGATCCTTGATATTGTCTTTCAATTTTCCCTGACCATGTCTACCATAAATACTTTCAGAGATATGCACTACGAAAAATCTCATATGTATGGGAGTAGCCACGCCCACTTCTACCTTCCTCCCATTTTACTTTGTGCTCAGGAAAAAAAGTTCCACTACGCATACCCAAAAAAATTAATTTCGAGTCTGTGAAATTTAATTTTTTTGACTTTTTTCGACTTTGATCTTCAAGGTTTTTTTTATGACCTACTAAAATAATTTTCATTTGATTTTAAAATTTTCATGTATACCCCGTCCGACCCAAAAATGTCCGCTAAAAACTTTGGCGATAACAGTTTTTTGAAAAAAAAAAAAATTTTTTTTGGGTTTTGAGGAGTGTTTTGGTAAAAAATTGACCCTTTCGCCATTTTTTTTAAGGGTTTTTCAGCATACATGCAAAAATGTTTTCGATGAAAACGAATTTGTCTCATATTTCCTGTCCCACTTAAAATTATGCGCTGAAAACGTTGGCGATAACAGTTTTTTGAAAAAAAATTTTGTTTTCAGATTTTGGAAAAGTCGATTTTTCGACCAAAACAAGTCCCAAACCACGAAAATAAAAATTTTTTTCAAAAAATCGTTATCGCCAACGTTTTCAGCGCATAATTTTTTCATCGAAAACATTTTTGCATGTATGCTGAAAAAACCCTTAAAAAAAATGGCGAAAGGGTAAATTTTTTTTTAAGGGTCAAATAAACGAATAATATAAATAGTATTAATTCGAATAATTTATCCGTATATTCGAATAGTATTATTCTAATAGTGGTATTCGAATAGTTGTATTGAAATGCGAGAGATGTTGGAAGCGAAACTCACTGTCGTCATCGCTTGTACCTATGAGCATGCATTCACCTTTTGTATGTGTGTGTGTATGCTGCGTGTACAACTGTGTGCATACGCAGTAGTGATATTTGTTTAACTATTCGAATACCTATGATTCGAATAGTTGTTATTTATTCGAATGAAAGTATAAATTATTCGAATAAATATTTTTCGAATTCAAGTATTCATGAAACGAGCTTCGAATTATTTATAGCCTTCGAATAAATGAATTTTTACTGGAATAATTTTTCGAATAGTCCCATGCCTAGTTTACACGCTTTATAAGGAATTTATAAGCTTAAATGAATCTCCTTAATAGTCAGAGAGTTACACTGATTATCTTATGTGAATACCTAAATTTCTCTAACGTTATAGACTGTCCTTGCTTGGCTGTTGCCGAAAATATGTACTGTATCATGAAGCTGTCAGAGAACAACGACGACCCATTAGGCGCCCTTTGCCATATCCACCACAGATGTTCAGTAGGCCATCCGTAAGGCTAAAAGCTCGAAATATATAGACTTTAAAATGCCGGAACATTATTTACACAGCGAGACAAAAATGCTCGGCGTAAAAGAGTATAAAGAATTGCCGAACAACATTATGGAGGTACCACATAACAATATCGTTTGATCCAACCAGCAAGGTCTCAACAACATCCACACATAGTCTGCAAACTCCTTTGTCAGCTCCCACGCAGTGAATACGGTCATTCAGGCACAATCAACTTCGATATGGATATTGTAATACCCTAAACTTCTACTTATGCATACTGGGGTTTGCGCGTTATGTAGTGTGTCCCCATACTAATTTTTTATGGAGTATTAATTTTTACTAAGGCTTCAATACGAGCACGATTGCCACTTTGGCATTCTTCGGCCTATAAGCAAACCTGAAAAGTTGGTCAGCAAAAAGTAACTTAAGCGCGACTTTTTTAGGGCTAAGTATGGAAATGTAAATTTTATTAATCAAAGTTAAATAAATTATAAACTGCTAATAGTTTTCCTTTTTATTATTGAATAAAACTCGCTTTAACTTATCAAGCACGAATATTACGATTGGTTCTCGTTTATTTCTCAGCCGGAAGTGTTCAGCTATCTTCTTTCTCAGAGTTACCAACATTAACATGATTAGAGTTAATATTATTTAGAGTTACCGTACAACTGGTCTTATACTAAGGCTACATCAAAGTTCGATCATAATCTAAGTTTACAGCTCGGCCAACTTGGCAATTTATCGATCTCGATCATCCATACAAAATGGCTAAGACTAATCGTTTTCCAAAGGGTCTTGCTCCGGGCTGTCTCGCCTTATGCCCTCATTATCCTCTCTAGTCAACCAACTTCTTATTCGATGGGCCTCGAGTACGGTGTCATAAGGTAATTGCGTCAACTGGCAATTTTCAATGTCGCGAATAACGTATCGGTCATTTCCTAGGACCTTATGAACCACGTAAGGTCCCTTGTACTTAGGTACACATTTTTTATTCGTTCCTACGGTTGTATCTACGTTCCTAATTACAACATAGTCTCCCACATCGTATTTCTTAGACCCGGAGCCTATTGTAGCTTGCCGCCTTAAGTCATAATCTTGTCTGGCTTTCAAGGCGTCAGAAGCGTGTTTGCGTAAGGATGTAAATTTCTTTCGGAATCGGGACATAGCGCATCTTGGAGATATTCAGTAAGTTCATCTACGACTACACCTCGTTGCTCTACACCAAACAAAAGCCTACTGGGAGTATCTTGACAGGAACTGTGAACCGAGTTATTTATGGCGTATTCGACTTCCAATAGTTTCTTACACCAATCAGAATGCTGTATGGGATCAGTTATTTTGTCTAACATCGCCTTAAGGATCCTATTAGCGCCCTCCACTTGCCCGTTGGCTTGAGGGAATGCAACGGCTACTTTCACATGACCAATATTATGTTTGGATAGGAAGTCACTTAATTCTAAAGACGTAAAACAGGGACCCCTGTCACTTATTATGCGTCTTGGTCGGCTTGCGGTTACTTCGCTAGTGCTGGGCGAGTTAGTTGGATAAAGCTTCACGAATTTTGTGAAGGCGTCGAATAAAACTAATATGTGTTTACGTTTCGAATTGATAGACGGCAGTGGACCAAAGTGATCAATATGAAGTGTATCAAACGGAAGTGGGGTCTTAGCAATCATATGTAAGTTTCTTTCACTAGTTCGTGGAGGCCCCGCATGCATTAGACACTTTAAACAGGTTCTTTTAAATGCTTCTACTTTTTCCTCATATTAGGGAAGTAATAATAAAGAGTTAATTTGCCTATAGTCTTATCAACTGATTGATGCCCCATCTTATCATGTACGAGGTGTGTTCAAAAAGTATCGCGAATTTTGTGTTTTTTCAAAAATTATTTATTTATTCATGAATATCTATTTTGTCCCCTTCAAAGTAATCCCCATGAGATATTATACACTTGTGCCAACGGTTTTTCCAATCTTCGAAGCACTTCAAAAAATTATTTTTTTGTACCTTGTTCAGCTCCTCCTTCGATGCCGTCTTTATCTCGTCAAGAGAAGCGTAACGTCGTCCTTTCATGGGCCTCTTCAATTTAGAGACCAAGAAAAAGTCACAGGGGGCCAGATCTGGGGAATACGGTGGCTGCGGCATCATTAGTGTGTTGTTCTTGGCCAAAAAGTCGCGCACAAGCAACGATGCGTGAGCAGGGGCGTTATCGTGGTGCAAAAGCCAATTTTTGTTCTTCTTTGCACATCTTCTCGGCCTTCTGAGAACATTTTGTACCACCGATAAACGTTGCTTCGGTCCAAGGTAGCTTCTCCGTATGCCACAGTCAACATTCGGAATGCATCCGCGCACTTAATTTCGTTTTTCACACAAAATTTGATACAGGTTCTTTGATCCATTTTTTTGAATAGGTAAAAATCGAAGACGATCCAAAACACGTGCAAGCAAAGCAGCTGTCAACAATTAACTGAACATTCAAAATGGCCGAGCTTGTCGGCATAAGTGAGAGACATGAGTACCAACATAACGCCACAAAAAATTCGAAATTCGAATATACGTAACCAGCGAAAATTCAAAATTCGCGATACGTTTTGAACACACCTCGTATGGATCTTATAACATTGGATTCCATCTCATGGGTACGTAGAACATTTGTGTTCCATTGGGCTGAGATCTGCAAACTATACCATCTACTAAATCAAATTCCTTAACTAATCCATCCTCAAGACGTTTCCGAAGGTCTTTGATAACTTCATCACGCTTCAATTTCCTCTGCATTAAATATGTGTGCAATTTGTGTCTTACTCAAGGCGTCAACGTGCCCCATAGATTATCCTTTCCTATGCTGTATGTTATAGTTATAATTCTCAAGCCCGAGGGCCCATCTAGCTATCCGCGGATTGAATTGCCTTCTTTCTAGGGTCATGGCTAACAAATTGCAATCAGTTATAATCCTAAATTGTATACCTTCTAGGAAGGTTCTAAATCGCCTTAACGCGTAACTTATAGCTAAAGTTTCGAACTCGAAACTATGGTATCGCGACTCGGCAGCAGACGCGGTTTTTGAAAAGTATGAAATGGGATGCATCTTCTTATCATCCTGTCGTTGCAGCAAGACGGCACCGAATCCGATCGAGCTAGCATCACAATGGAGCTCAGTTTCTCTTACCGGATTGTATATTGCAAGAATAGGACCATTTTTTAGTCGGGACTTTACTTAGTTCGTTGAAATCATCAAGGCACTTATCGTCAACATCGAACTTAGAGTTTCTCCTCAATAAGTTTTGTTGTGGCTTAGCAATCTGGGAGAATGACGGAACAAAACGGCGAAAATAGGAAAACAAGCCAATACAAGATTGTAGCTGTTTTGATTGCTCGGCACTGGAAAATTGATAATACTCCGAATATGTGAGCCATTCGGCCGGATTCCGGTCCGTGATACCTTGTATCCGTGGTATTCAATTCCTTGAAACGCGAATTTAGTCTTATCTAAATTAAGTTTCAGCCCTCTAAAGACAATCGTTTCAAGACGGTCCTCAAAGTCATGAGTGGCAACAACAATGTCATCCATATATATTATAATTTCCTTATTGTCAATCAAATCACGGAATATATTGTTATTAAATCGCTGAAATACAGCTGGAGCTTTCTTTAGTCCAAATGGCATTTTCAAATATTCGTACTGACCATTTGGAGTCACAAAAGCAGTATACGGAATGGACTCCGGTGACATCTGTACCTGGTGGAAACCACTCTTTAGGTCCAATATGGAGAATAATTTTTTATTTTCCAAATACTCAATACCGTCATCGATCAATGGCAACGGGTAAAAGTCCCTAACAGTTACTTTATTAAAGGCACGGTAATCAACACACAGACGAACCTTCCCGTTCTTTTTCGTACCAATGCGATGGCGGAAGCATATGGTGAGTGACTAGGCCTTATTACTCCTTCCTTCTGTAACTCGTTTACTATTGACTGAACCTCAGATCGTTCAGAATAAGAAAATCTGCGTGGGGCACAGTGAAAGGGTACGTCCGTCGTGAGATGTATTTTCATTTCGTATTTTAGTGGGTCTGTCATCCCATCAGTCTTTAAATAACTATATTCAATTATCCGTCTCAAGTTATCGTAATGTTCTTTCGGCAATTCGGTATTTATGTTAAGCACATCTTTGTCTATTTGTATGTCAATGGGGAAAATGTCCTGCATATCAGTGTTACAGCACTTTTGAGCATACCCATCGTCAACAATTAGGGTTTTTAACTTCGAGGTATTTACCGATTGACCGCTATGGTCCAACTTCGATGGTGTTTTATATAAATTATTTTTCTCAATCTTAACTATATTATATTATAGAGCATTTCAAATTGCTTAAGGATAAGCGCCACCAGGATCTCAAAGTTGGGCAAAAATTATGCCGTTTTATTTATAACATATATAACCCCCTTCGAAATGCTCTATCTAATTTGTTTGTTAACATATACATTTTCTTTTTATACAAGAAGATAGATATTGACTCTTTCTATTAGAAAAAGATTCATTCTTGTTGTTATCAATTCAATCTGAATCTCTATAATTTTTCAAAAATTGATAAAAAAAAATGATACAAAATTTTTTTTTTAACTTTAAAATTCAACAAAAAAAAAACACCTCTCCAAATTTTGTTTATGTTTTGAAACAACATCTTCTTTATAAAATTTCACAATCAGCTAGGAAATCCACTTCTCCGACTTGCTGTAATAAGTTCTCTCCCATTAGACTTAAATTGCATTTGTGTAAACCAATTTTTTATGCATTATTTGTCATAAAATAAATATATATAAAATAAAAGTGTGTACTTCAATATTTCCGTATATTATAGAAAATAGCATGTTTTATGAAGTGCAAAAAAGAAATTGTAAGTAACTTTACAACTTTTAACTTTATTATATTTTTTTTACGGAGTAAAAAACAAAATTGCGAAAAAATTTAAAATTTTTGGCATCAAATAAAAAAAAATAACAAACAACACCTCTCCAATTTTTTGATATTTGATAGCCCCAAGTATGGTTTATAAGAAATTAAAGTAAGTTTTAACATTCACTTGCCCGATTAATTTTGGTAGATTTTTTTCGAATGGTGCGTGTATTCATTAGGCATAGCTTTAGGAAAGAGACATTTCATGTGCATTTGCTTGTTTTTTTTAACAGCTTACGTATTAACTAATGAAATATTTAATAGAAGATGTGCATACATCTATTCATACTGACTTCTCTATTTACATTTATAAGAAAACAAAACAACATCCCAGTAAGCGCAATGCCTTATCTTAAAGAAATTTCCGGAGGAGTTTCAATAAATGATGGCAATACTGCCCGGCGTTTCTTTTCAGAAGCGGAAATTCGCAATGCACTGATATTGATGTAAACCTCATAAAACGATTTAGGAATATTTTACAAGTTTTATGTTGCGGGAAGAGAATTGAAGGCAAATAATAGAAGCTATAACAATTCCAATTGGGCGATTATCTGAAGAGGCCCAGGAAGCGTCGAATAAAGTATTTAAAAATGCCCGGCATGATTACGCTAGATGCTTGTCTAGAGTCGAAAATAATGAAGATGTATTTCATTATCTTTTGATTTCATCAGACCCGCTTATTAGTAGCTTACGCATTAAAAGAGATAAGCCATCTAAAAAACTGGCACCAGAAGCGCTGGAAATGCTTATAAATTGAATATGTAGCTTTAAGCATATTTTAAAAAATATGTATGAATGAAACTAACTATGTAAGTAATGGTGCAGATAACCAAATTTCTGTAATTTTTGTAAAGGACATTTTAAAAAAATTATGAAAAGGGTAACCCTTTTTAAAATATGATAATAAAACTTTTCTTTAATTTCATATACTATATGTGCTTATATATAAATTTTGAGCATTCTAATTTCATTGGTTTTGAAAATATTGCAATTTAAACGTTTTTCAAAATTACCGTTATATGGGGAGGGGGAGTATTTGTGGACGGATTAAGCTCATTTTAGCAGGATTTACTATTATTCATCAAAGAAACATGTGTGCCAACTTTGAAGTATGTAGGCCGATTTTTACTATTTATGGCCAACTTTTGTATGAAGTGCCCCCACTGTGTACCGGTTTCAAAAAGACAAAAAATAGAGTTAGTAATTTTATCATTTTTAAGCCTAAACTCTATTCTGGCGCATTCATAAACGCCAACTGCAGTCATCTTTTTATCAGCGATCTCTACAGTGGCCACATCATCCTTCCGCTTTAGGGTCTTCTTGGGGTTGGGACAATTGCGATGGTCATGTCCCATTTTCCAGCATCTGAAGCATGATCCATCTGGCCTCAAGGGAAACGGGCAGTTCGGCTTAATGTGGCCATGCTGCGAACAATTTGTTTGTTTTGTTTACCTCCACTTGTTACCGCCTGATTTCTTAGTGTCGGCACTGACTGGCACCTTGTGCGAAATATTTGTTTTTGTACCGACTTATTATTTCCTTTAATTCCTTTAATTCTTCCAACGCAGGTGCGCGTTGGGAACCATGTTCCCAATACTATCGATTATAAATTCGATTACTTCACCCTCATCAATGTTCGCCCTCTTTGCTATAGCTTGCATATTTAGCACATAGCAATGCAATGTTTCTTATTTTCTCTTCCATCTTCTTTGGGCTAGCATTTTGTAAGTTTCTTGCCTGCCCACAGAAAAATTTAACTCTTTTATGAGTGCGTTTTTAAGGGTTTTGCAGCACAAAGCCGTAGTTGTAGTGAGAAATACTCGGGCTGTTCCAGTCAGACAGCGACGAAGCGCAAGCAATTTAAAGTTCTCGTCTGCACTTGTTGTATTTAAAATTTCTTCGAAATCCCTTAAAAAATTTCCGACAGGGTAGGCAACATCATTGTCACTAAATTTAGGCAAGGCGTGCTCAATATCCCCAAAATGTAACCGCTTCCGACCCATTACAATCGCGGGGTTGCCCATCGCCTCGATTTGTTGCATCAGCTTCAACATCTCGAGACGTTTTTGAAGGGCTAGCACCTCTTCGTCAATTAAAGATAACCTAGGTTATGACTTACACACATATCCGGCGGCAGAGTTAGTATTAGTCAGAGAGGCATTGTGATTAGCATTGGGTGCTTTATACGCGGCGGCTGTGGCAGGAGCAGCGGAATGAGTGACGGCAGTATCAGTAGTGGCAACAACCGAAGCTGAATCATTGGTGACGGCCTTCTGAATAGCAGAGAGGCGGCATTGGTAGTGGCGTAGACGGCAGCATCAGTAGTAACAACAAATTCACCTGAAGTATTGGAGGCGGCATTGTCGGTAGCGGTGACGGCATCATCAGCGGCATTGGTAGGAACAGCATCAACGGCAGTGGCAGTGCCATCATTAGTAGTAACATCAGCGCCATCACTGTGTACTACTCTTTGTAGCAGATTGCGTAACTGCGACGTGGTAGCGGATGGTGGAAAATCCACACGTGCTTGTATAAGCCCGTCCATTAAAACTTGTCGTGGGTTGGCAATAAAATAATCAAACTGTTTGATACGTAGGATTGAACACCACACCTGAAGCCATAAACTGCTAATAGTTTTCCTTTTTATTATTAAATAAAACTCGCTTTAACTTATCAAGCACGAATATTACGATTGGTTCTCTTTTATTTCTCAGCCGGAAGTGTTCGGCCATCTTCTTTCTTAGAGTTACCAACTCACATGATTAGAGTTAATATTATTTAGAGTTACCATACAACTGGTCTTATACTAAGGCTACATCAAAGTTCGATCATAATCTAAGTTTACAAAACAAAAATAAAATAATAAGTAGGAAGCGTAATAAAATTAATGTGTATTTGTTAAAAAGAAACTTATTTGTTTCTGTGCGACGTAATGTAAATATAGTGAAATAGAAAAGTTCCTGAAAGTAGAAATCCTGGAGTAGTTCTACAATTCATGACATGAACACCACTGTTCACTTCAGACGTTATTTTGCAAAATTCACTAGAGATTTCACCCTTTGAAAGTAGGTTTTTGAACAAAAAAAAAAATACAATTTTTAAAACAATCATTTTATGTTTCTAAAATGCGTCATATAATTTTTCGTCTTTTAAAAAAGTTGAAGTTTTTACCCGTACCTTCGTTGGAAAAGACCGGTTGCCAAGTCATTGCCTATGCCGACGACATTGCTCTTCAGACCCTAGGCGAACTACTCTAAACCGCCTTGAACCTCGTGGTGGACTGGTCACTGAAAAGCGGCCTCAAGGTGAGTCCCTCCAAAACTTAAACCACCACTCCAAAATGGAGTGAGGCTCACACTTTCTCAAGAGGTCAAGTACCTCGGCACCATCCTAGATAGTAAACTCAAGTGGAAGAAGCATGTTAAGAACAGATCCAACAAGGCAATCACTACCCCATATGCATCCAAAGCAGCTAGGTAAAAGATAGAGCTTAAACCACCGAGTAATGCACTGCTTGTACACCGCGGTAGTAAGACCCATCCTTTTCTATGGTATTGCTGTATGGTGGTCTACGCTCGAGCGAAGCACTAACATAGGGAGGATGAGCAGAGTACAGCTGTCGGCGACGGTGCTTATAGCGGGGGCACTTCCATCAACGCCCACAAAAGCTTTGGAGGTTATTCTCAACCTACTTCCGGTTGACCCGTACGGAAAACTTCAAGCAAGGTACAGTGCAATCAGTCTGAATGCAGTTCAGCGCTGGGGCGACACCGGATTTGAATTTGCTAACTTTTTGCTGACCAACTTTTCACGTTTCCGTATAAGCCGAAGAATGCCGAAGTGGCAATCGTGCTCGTACTGAATTAGCCTTTTTTTTCCTTAAGTAGGTCAGATTTTTTCCGCCAACTTTAGTCTTTTTTTTAGCGAAAAGTGTCTTAAAAGAATTAATATTGCATTGAAAACCTTTTCAATTAGCAAAGAATTAGCTACTAATTATATAAAATTTGCAACTTTTTCCGCCGACCTTTTGCCGCTAAAGTAAGGGGCGTCACTAACTTCACTCTGGTGCAACCCTACTGATGACAATGTTAGGTAAGGATAATGGCAGTTAGGCAGGGCGAAGCATTCCCACAACAGCCGGTTCTATGTACCGGAATCACCCGGGGTTTTTTATCCGGCCAAGGGCTGTTATTTCAGTGTAACCCTGTCTCGTCCCACCCTTTAATTGTCATCCTCGGAGAAAACCCTTGCAGCGGGGTGGCTCCATTTTCTCTTGTTACGGGCTGGGGTCGAACCCAAGCCTGGACCAAGAGATTGGATCTGCTGCGTCTGCTGGAAGAAAATTTATATTAAACGGTCGCATTCTGTTCAATGCGCCAAGTGTAAGAGATGGCAACATAGATCTGGATGCTCAGGGCTCAACCCTGCCATCCCCAGACCCCGTAATTTCGAGGCACCATGCTGTACACGCCTAAGGGTCCCGCTGTACACGTCCCGCGGTACACGTCGCTCTAGCGCCCCCCACCGCCCCTTCCAAGTCCAAGCAGCCACAATGGTGGCTCTGTCTACACGACCAGCAGCACTGCTGCAATTCCCGCCTCACCCACTCCCGACTGTCGCTCACGCTCACCAACGTTTTCATCTCGCACGGCCACTCAACACTCTTATCCTCGTACCTTTCACTACGTGCAATCCTTGTCGGCAAAATTATATACGCCTGCACCATCGTTGGGGGGGGTGTATACTGTCAGGAACTCGGGATTAGCACGAAATTTAGGCTACCTGATCATTGTAGCGTTTTCCAAGCGGAGGTTGCCGCCATTAAGGATGCGGTAGATGGGATGCTGTCGAGCGCATTCACTGTCAAGGAGTTCAACATCTACTCCGACAGTCAAGCGGCAATTAGGGCGCTGAGTGCAGGCAACGTTCGATCGAGGACAGTGAGCGACTGTCTGGAATCGCTTGCGGTTGCGTCCAACTACTTCAAAATAAAAATCATTTGGGTGCCTGGCCACTGTGACATTCCCGGCAATTGCCATGCGGATCTCTTGGCCAGAGCTGGCACGCGTGACACAGATGTGGCTGACTCCAGTACACTGGGTATTCCCCTTACCACCTGTAGTTTGCTTCTGGGCAGGTGGGCCTCGGAACAGTTAAGCAAACGCTGGGCGGACACCACCTCATGTCAGGTGTCGAAGTCCTTCTGGCCAGTAGTTGACTCCGGGCGGTCAGTGGAATTACTCAGGTTCCCCAAGTTACATCTTTCCATGGTGATAGGGGTGTTGACAGGGCACTGTCCGATGGGGGTCCATGCGGTGCGGTTAAATATTCTTGAAGACCCGAGCTGCGTAAGCTGCATGGAGGACGACGAGGTGGAATCATCAAGTCATTTCATGCTCAGTTGTCCAGCGTTTGCTAGGACTAGGCGCAGGTATCTCGGTTCGGATGTTCTTAGGTCTCCGGAAGACGTGTCGAAAATCGATGTGTCCCAAATCAGGAGTTTTATTGTCGCTACGCAGCGATTTGCCAAGTGATCCTAAGTTAGTGTCACCGTTCAGAATGTGGTATCACAACGGACCTTCAAAGTGTCCAAGTGAGCGGCCCACCTAGTGGGCTGCTACCACCTAACCTAACCTAACCTAACCTAACCTAACCATCGGTCAAGTGCAACAATTGCCTTGGTATATGTCACAACCTTATTTGCTCTGGGCTCGCAAACAGAAGCCTCTGGACGGATACGTTCATAGCCCCCTGTTGCAGTACACAGCCGCCTTCCACGCCAGACAACAACGGCCAAGGTGCTGTCAACTCTAGACTGCGACATAGTTTAGGACTTAGTCTACCTCCACCTAGGCAAGCGCATCCGTCCCTCACGCCTGGCATGTCCCCCTCTTCCCTCCTACACGCTTAAAAATTTTGCAGCTGAACTGTAACGGATTAGCTGGAAAGATCGCGGAGATAACTGACTTTATGAAGTCGCACAACACCAAAATCGCAGCTATACAAGAGACAAAATTGAACACAAGATCGGACTTACGAACTTTTGATGGGTATAATGTACATCGAAAAGACCGTCCCAGAGGTCACGGGGGTGGCCTTGCGTTCATTACACTGTACAATATAATCTATTTTCCCCTAACGTCGACCCCAGGGACTCTACCTTAGGATGCCAAGGCATAGCAGTCCGGTCAGGCGATGTCGACCTGCAAATTACAAACATCTACATTCTCCCTGCCACGTGTTGTCCGAGAGATTATCATCCCGACATTAGTGCGTTGCTAAGGGGTGATAACCGCCTAATCCTAGGCGACTTCAACGCATATCACGATCTTTGGCTCTCCAACTTGCCAGCAGACAGTAGAGGACACGCAATTGCAGATCAAATATACAACTCAGCATTCTGTACACTCAATGGAGATGCCCCCACCAGGGTGGCAGGCAACTGCCACAGTTCGCCGGACATCTCCATTACGAGCGCGGGCCTAATTAACTTTGTCATCTGGCGACCGATGCTTACATTAGCTTGAGACCACCTACCCATCTTACTCTCCGTTGAACGACCGATCGACTTCATAACGACTGATAAACCGACATACATTAGCTTCACCAAAGCGGACTGGGACAGCTTTACGGATTATACAGAGCGCTCCTTCGCTGCGTTACCCACACCGACAGACGTGCGCAAAGGTGAAAGAGAGTTTCGCAAGGTCATCGATTCAGTCTCAGACCGCTTCATTCCTGCTGGTAGAATACCAGAAATTCGTCCGGATTTCCCAATGGGAAGAGAACGTGACCAAGTGAGACTCATCAATCCCGTATTCGACGACAGCGTCAAATCGGAAGCCATAGTGAAGGCCAAATCCTCCAAGTCCATCGGACCCGAAGGAATCGCCATGAAGATGATTAAACACCTAGGCCACGAGGGACAGAGCTATCTAGCGGCTCTTTTTAACCTCTCACTAACCACTTTCGCCATACCTGAGATATGGAAACAGGCGATTGTTGTCCCCCTACTAAAATCAGGGAAGCCGGCGAACCAAGGAGATTCTTATCGTCCGATATCCCTCCTTTCGCCGGTCTTGAAGTTACTAGAGACAATTATACTCCCATACTTTACTGCAAGTCTGCAATTGGCCCCTACAAGAGGGAGTCTCCATGGAATGCGCAGATGGGGCAAGAGTTAAATGTCCACGTAGATGGAGTACCTCTACCTACTGTCAACCACCCTAAAGTCTAGGGTGTAACGTTTGACAATGGCCTCACCTTCGCTGGGCATGCCACTGCAATAGCTTCATAGTTACATAGCCGCAATAAGATCCTCAAGTCACTGGTCGGCAGTACTTGGGGGAAAGATAAAGGAACATTGCTTGCTACATATAAGGCTATTGGCCAACCGGTTATTGACAAACCGGTTTTTGACTATGCTGCGCCCATATGGTCGCCCACTGGAGGAAATCGCAAGTCTGCCAAAACACCGCCATCAGAACTGCTACGGGATGTCTGCTTATGTCATCTGAGTCTCACCTCCATCAAGAGGCAAACTTGCTCAATGTTCAAGAGCACGCGGAACTCTTGAGTAGACAGTTTCTTCTGAACTGTCATAAACCCAGTCATCCAAATCGAAATCTATTGGATGAAGCTCCGCCCCCCAGAGACATAAGAAGACATCTCCGCATGCACTACAATGAGATCCAGCACCATTTTTCTTTGCCGTTTGATCTGCGGAACCATAGACGGGCTCTAAATGACCTCCACACTGAGTCGGTAGACAGATCCCTTAGATTTCGGCCTGTGAATCCAGTGAGGAGTGTGTACTTCCGAGGGAGCCTAGAGCCATGCTAGCACAACTTCGTTCTGGATATTGTAATAGGTTAAACTCTTACTTATTCAGACTGCCCCACCATACCAAACACATGCCCTGCATGTGGTATGTCCCCTCATGATACTATAGATCTCTTCTCCTGTTCAATATAACCTACTTTTCTAACACCTACATCACTCTGGTCCAACCCTGTGGAAATTGCGCGTTTCCTCGGACTTCCGTTAGAAGACAATTGATGACAATTTAGATGACAATTTAGAGTGATCGTGCCCATTAGGCAGAGCGAAGCACTGTTAACAACAACAACAACAACAGGGCGAAGAATCGCTACAACAACAACAACTTTAAGTTTTGATTGATTATCATCATCATCATCATTTATTGGCAAGGCATTAGTACAATAAGATCTAAGTAAGATCTTTTGTAGTACAACAAAAGTTACAATTAAATAAGGTACATTTGAAAAAAGAAAAAATAATAATAATCGTAATAAAAAGAAAAATAACAAAAACATATATGTATATGTATATAACGAAGGAAATCATATATAAGAACAAGGATTAACAAAAATTAACCATCATTAAAGCAAGACTTAAAGTTAAATCAATCTTCCATAACGCAAACCGTAACACAACCAAGTAAGACAGCCGATCCAACAACCTTACAGAAATCAATGCACTCGATATGGCGTTGTGTTATGGCACCAGCAATCGATTACATTGATTTCCATAAGGTTAGTAGGATCAGCAGCCCCACCCGGCAATGGTAGAGTTATGATTATGGAAGATTAACTGATATAACAGAAATTACAAACTTAAGCTTAAAAATAATATAATATAAAAATAGAAATAATATATGTAGCTCTTAGGTGGTAGATAGGCAAAATCACAGGCTTTTAACAAGCTTAACTAAAATGAGTATATAGAACGTTTTTAAAGTTGTTTTTATTTAAACTACTTCTAATGGATACTGGAATAGAGTTCCAAGTACGAATGGCATTTACAAAGAATAGCCGCCCGGAGGTTAAGTAATTATACCTTGGTACAATCATATCGCTAATCCCAAGAGACTTGGGAAAAACTAGTTTGTCATACAAATAACTGGGCTCCTTATATATACATGATGAGTTTACATAGGAAAATGCAATTCCTGGCTTTCAAGTAATCAAAAATTTCACAGCCTAATAAACTTGATTTCCAGCGAGATATATGGTCAAACTTAGCTAAACCGAAAACATAACGTGTAACATGGTTAAATACCACATCAATTTTATGAGCTGACTAGGAACTCAGTTTACTGTAGACTAGTTCAGAGTAACATATGATTGGCATGATTAACTGTATAGCAAGCTTCCTCCTAACATTGATGGGAGTATAAGTTGCTGACATACGTAAGTTTCTGAGGATGTAGTACACTTTACTAACCACCGAGTTCACGTGATCATCGCAAGATAAAGTCGTGTTAATAATGAAACCAAGGTTATTTACTTTTGGTACTAGCCTCAGCCACTTATCAGCAATGTATAAACCCGGAATATTTGAGAGATTTATTCGTTTTTTAGCTATAGGTAATACAAAAGACGTATCACTATTAAGACATAATTTATTTCTCCTCGCCCATGCAGAAATAGATGCCAAGTCATTGTTTAACTTTGTGCATGTCCTATTTATCTCCTCATGATTTCCTGATAGATATAGCTGGACATCATCAGCATATGCATGCATATGTGCATGTTGGCACACGTCAAAAATGTCATTAATAAACATGCTGAATAATAGTGGACCCAAGATGGAACCTTGTGGTACCCCGGCCAGAAGTGATTTCAGACCAGAAGATTCGGAGCCAACTTTGACACGCTGAGATCTACCCGTCAAATAGCTTCGCATGAGTCGCGCTGCAGAGTCACGAAACCCAAAATAATTTTTAAGCTTCATGGCAGGTCATGATTCACGGAATCAAAAGCTTTTGAGAAGTCTGGTAGGCATAGAAAGGTCAATTGATTTTGGTCAAACGGTCCCCGTATGTCGTTTAAAATCTTTAATACAGCCGTGGACCAGCTATGCTTTTCTCTGAAACCTGATTGATAAGGGGATAGCAGGGTGAACTTATTAAGGTGGGCATGAATTTGTTCAGACAGCAAGATTTCGAAACCTTTCGAAAGTGCAGGCAATATGCTAATAGGTCGAAAATCCGAAGGACATTGCGGGGACTTGGTTTTAGCGATAGGGCGCACCGTCGCAGTTTTCCACGTATCAGGAAAGCATGAAGTTGTGATGCTGTGATTGACTACATGTGTTAAAGTAGGCAAAATGTACGGTGCAATTATTTTCACAAACTTTATCGGTATGTTATCCTCCCCGATTGCATTTGATTTAATTTTATAAATGCACCTTGCCACATCTAACTCTGTCACGGATTGGAACTCGAAAACTTGACAAGCAGAGACCATCGACGAAGAGTGCGTTGTAAAACAGTTATTGGCACAAGAAGGGATAACACGACTCACAAAAGCATCATTAAGTTCTTCAGGGCAGATGGAGTAATCCGTGCTGTCACTTACATTTACGCGCAGGTTTTTTAAGTTACGCCACAGAACATTATTTGGTAACGACGTATCTAGCATTCTACTGTAATATTTGCATTTTTCACGCTTTATGCAGGCTGTGGTCTCATTACGAACTAGCTTATATGCGCTCCAATTTGATTCGTTCCGATTCCTTTTCCAGAGGGAGTATTGCTTATTGCGCTTCATTATCATTGCACGAACCGATTTGTTGAACCATGGACAAGAGGTAGAGCTACCACGATAGATTCGCGACGGGACGTGAGCCGTATACAGGTAGAGAATTGACTCATTTAAAAATCCTTATTTATCGTGCACCGAGCTCAGTCCCCAGCACGTAGACCAATTTATTTGGGATATGTCACTTAAGAGATTATTTAAGTCCAATAGACGGTAATCTGGCAAAAAGGACGGGCTAGGCATAACACTATGGTCATGAAGTTGTATATCAAAAGAACAGAAGATTAAATCATGGTCTGAAATAAAAGACATTTGGTCAAACTTGAAAACAGAAGACATATCAGACACAATGAAATAATCTAGAAGGCTAGGACAGCAATTTTGTCCATACCTTGTTGGAACAGCCATATTAACCACATCAAGGCCAACGCCGGAAATATCATCTAACAATCTGGAGCTATAAGAGTCATTACATAACAAGTTTATATTAAAGTCACCACATATAATAATGTCAGAAAAGTCAACAGCTACAGAGGACAACATTGAGAAATAATCCTTTATATTACAAGACCTATTCGGACTATACACGCATGACAGAAGGACTTTCGACGATGGACTAGAAACTTCAACCAGCAAGTTCTCAACACAACTACCAGTTATACCAGATATTAGCTGAGATTTAAGTCGCTTTTTGCAATACATTGCTACACCACCACCTTTTTTGACCCTTCTATCCATCCTATATAATACGTAACCCTTAATATCAAAGTGTGAGTCCATCACTTCTGGTCTAAACCAAGTCTCGGATACGCAAATCACATCAACCAACGATTGTTCAAATATAGCTCTGACTACATCCATCTTCTCACCATTTAAACTGCGCGCGTTAAAGTGTACTACATTGAAACCATTATGACGCTTGCACAGGACGTTAAGTAAAGCTAGGCTATTATCCTCAATGCCATTCGCATTCCTATTGTTCCCAAACATTGATAACAATAGGAACAAAAGCAACTTTAAAGTGACTAAAAACAAAATTTACAAATAAAAAAATAATAATTTGCGCTATCATTATATAAGCAAAATATATGGAAAATAACATATTTATAACAAGTAAACATACAGGTTTAAGGGTACCCAAACTGCTCAAGATCATCTCCACAAGTGATTTTAGTTGGCTGTATGGATCTGTCATTTCCATTTCTCACGTAGACGCAGCCTCTTAAAGTAAATGCAGATGTCAGCTTTCCCTCCCGTCGTAATTTAATTGCATCTTGTAAAAGAAGCCTGTTCTCATTTGTTAAGCTCTCATATAAGCTAAAATTACCCTGAAAACCAAGGGGTGCCAAGGAGACTGGGGTTTTCATACGCCTGCGGTAATCTCCAAACACTCGGAGAGTGCGATTACGATCCAAAGGCGAGTGGAATTTAATCACAATCGCACCGTTGATGCCTGCACGTGAGGGCCTCGTGCGAAAAATGTCTCTGATTTGAGGAGACTGAAAATCAACAGAGAGGCAGAGCACGTTGAAAATACTTTTTAATACTTTTTATTCTGTTCCGCAAAGAGGCATGGAATAGGATTGGAACACAGAAGAAAAAATTAGTAAGCCCACTTTTTTTCGCCAATAGCATGTGATTGGCTTTGTCTACTTTTCTTTATTCGAAAAAAACACCGCATACATAGTCTTGCGCCCATTACTGATTTGCATATGCATTTCCGTGTTTTATTTCAACTCATGTCAGCGAAGATTTTGTATGCTTTTTCTGCGGCTGTGGTGATTTTACTCAGTTCACCTGCATTGTTTGATACTGGAATACCGTTAATTACAAAATCCGTTAGCATTTTTTTACTTTTCTTTTCTTTAAATTGTATGAAATAACGCTGCACTTCCTTTTTTCTATTAACAGAAAAAATGCTTCTTTTGGTGCACTAGTTCAGAAATGAATATTGCACACAATAACTTGTGCACTTATACAAGAATTTTGTGTGGTATATTTGATGTTTTAGATAGGTATTAAAAATCATGTATTTTTTTTTTGTAGACATAAGAAAACATTTCGCAACTTCTCCCACGTCGTTAAAGATCGAACTCGGTACAAAGGCCGAACTACGCTGTGAACCACCAGCAGGTTTCCCTGAGCCTAAAATTACATGGTTTAAAAACAATTCCCCAATACCAAACGATAATGATCATGGAATAGTTGTATCTAATGATTGTACGACTATAACTTTTGAGGTTGTATCTTTGCAGGTAAAATATTTTTACTATTTAAACAATTGTTATTCTGCCTGGTTTCATACAAAATAAATCTGTGGTATCATTTGCTATGTAGGATATGGCGAACTACACTTGCAGTGCAGAAAATGTGGCTGGAAAAAGGATATCAGACTCGGCGGTGCTGATTGTCTACGGTGAGCAAATGCGAAATTAAATATGATTTGCCATTAAACAAAATGCATCTAAATATTACAGTAAATGGTGGATGGAGCTCCTGGAGCTCATGGAGAGAATGTAAATGTTCTGGGAAATTAAATCAAGGCCGAAAGAGAGTACGTTTTTGCAATAACCCCATTCCACTCAATGGTGGTTCACTGTGTTCTGGTGCACAAGTCCAAAAGTCCGCTGATTGTATCTCATGCCCAGGTAAACCTAGAATTGTATTAAATGATTGCTCTTTTGTAATGATTCTTTACATGAAATAAGCAGAAGATACGCAAATTATAGCTGCAGACGGATATGATGCTGCGCTAAATAAAAAATGTAAGTTTTGTAACATATATAACAACAAAAATATATGGTTGATGCAGCGGTACGCGCTGGTAGGTCGCCTTTTCACTCCACATGAAATCAACATATCCCAAAGTTGTATGGTTAGCTTAAAAATCAAATTTATATCGTATTTTAATTGTTTCACGGACTAGGATCCATGTTTTTTCCAATTTTGAATGTTTTTTTTAGATTTAGGGCAATGTTCCTTGAGCCAGGACTTCCGAAACATATAAAGTTATATAAATGATGTTATAATATTATATATTTAAAAACCTACATAACTTAATGTCAACTTATACAGAATACGTGTTCTTTGATCCCCCTGCAGGTTAGGGGGTTAGTATATGCCTGTGGTAGGCATACCGGTCGTAAGAGGCGACTAATATGCACAAAGGTAATGTGGTGCAACTCGAGAAGGCTCCACTGATTATACCAAATCGCTACTACGAACGTCGGGCAGTAACTCAAGGAAGTACCGGAGCTTACCGGGTTCATATCCGGCAAAGTACTGTCACATCCGAAAACACTCCCAAAACTTCTGGGAGTGCTTTTGTCGCTAAAAACAAACACAACGTGTTCTTCGACAGTTTTGGTAGTTGCGTATCAAAGTTTCCCAGTGATTTCACTTTACCGATAACTGACGTCAATTGGAAACAGTAACAGAACCAATCCATCCTCCACCTTCTTTTTCTATCTCAGTCGCGGCCTCCACCCACCTCTGGGTGTTGGCAGGAAACTCGGGTTTTAAGGGCTATTATAACCCTGTGAAGCTGCAGAAATTGTTATCTTCGAAGAAAAACCTTGCAGATGCTAACTCTGGTTAATTGAACCCAACTCCGGAACAAGAGATGGATCTACCGAAAACTGAAAGTTTTGGGGAGTGTGGTTGTTGCTGTTGTTTGTAACTACAAAAACACTCCGATAGGAACCCGGTACACTCCCGTACTTCCTTGCGGTACATGCCCGACTGTCGCGCGAGCGATTTGGTATGACCAGTACAACGTTCTAGGCCCGTACAACGTTCTAGGGACCGTAACTGTTACGATTTTTATTTTAAAAATCGCCCCTTAACTGTTATTTTTGATTTTTATTTTTATAAGTCCTATCTAACAGTTATTTCTGATTTATATTTTTAGAAATCCTATGAAACAGTTATTTGTGATTTTTATTTTTATAAATCCAAAACAGCAATTATTTTTAATTTATATTTATAAAAGTCATTAATACCAGTTAACCACTGACCTTTTAAAAGTCATGCTTATAAAAGTCATCCTAATATTTCTAATTTTTTGATAGTTATATTCAGGGCTGAGCAATCCCTATACACTTCAAGCACTTTTGTTTTGCCCTCAAATATAGGCACAGATACAAATATAGGCAAGAATACAAAAAAAAAAGTTTCAAATCACTCCCATATGCCCTCATATAAATACAATTCATATGAAAGTGCCTGAGCTTCTTATGAAAGTGCAAAACAAAAACAATTTGGCATGAAGTTCAGGCACTTACATATGAAATAGAAAATTACAATGAAAATTTTTTTTAAATATTGAGGCAGTGAGAAAAATTTATATTCAGAATTTTACTCGAATTTAATTGAACAAAAAAATTAAACATATGGGAGCAGAATTTTGTTTCTTATAAGAAACACAAAAAGGTCTTAATGAACATAAACTTGGTTCAAAAAACATTTAAAATGAAACTAAGGTTGGTTCAAAACGGTCCAAAACATAGATGATGCAACCGTAACTAGTGCAGCTGGGTATAAAAATAGACTTCTGGTGTCAAAAAAGTCGAAAGATATTAGCAAGGACTATTCCTTGATATACCAAAAAACTACCAGCTTATTTCAATACAAGGAGACTAATTTCAGTGGGCATAGGAAATTTTGTTACCGAAAATGTGTGGAATCGAGAAGTAGTCACGCCTAACTTTTATATGTGTATGAAATATTTTATCAAAATCTCTGATATTTCTGAATTTAACTTGCAAATGAAAGGACAGCTTTAACTAAAACCTTTAGCGGTATAAATTTGTTTGAAATTTATTTTGTTACCGATACTATCTTCACGAGAATCCCCGCACAATAATTGTCGAAATTGTGCTGCTTGAATTAAATGGCTAAAATTAACAGGAAGAATCCCCGTAATGAAAAAACAAGTAAAATCCGAATTAGTGAAATCCATGAACTTTATGTAACCTATCACGGCCTGAAATGATACTGCTTGAAACTTGACTCGTTACCAAAACATTTTCGAAATTTTTTTTTTTTTGCTTACTCAATTTCAAAAGAAAAATCTCAGTGTACACATATTTTTGTACATGTATTTTGATTTACCCTTTCATATAAATTAAAAAAATAAAAATAAAATATTGAATCATTTTCTATTTAGTTTAATTTACAAAAGCTTTTATAGATTACACTGGTAAACAACATTTTTGTAATGGGTCGTGCGTATACTTATTTTATTGCTTTTGCACCCAGAAATAAGAATATGAACATAAAAAAGTTTTTGATTTGGTTTTGTTAGAAAAAAATGAGAAAAACGAAAAACATGAAAATTCATCAAAATTTGACATAGATTTAATTTATTCTCGTATAGTAAAAATCAATTTAAGATTTATTCTTATAAATTTAGTTTTAGAATACAGTTTAAATGTTTAAAAATGCTTTTTCCTGCCGTATTCGGTAACATTTTCTCTTATTAACGTCCAAATATAGTCCCCCATCATGATTTCCGTATACTGGCCTCGGTAGCGTTTCTCAAACTCCATTATATCTTGATGGAATCGCTCCCCGTGTTCTTCTGAATAAACTCCCACATTATCTTTGAATTTATCCAGATGTGAATGTAACATGTGCATCTTTAGCGACATTCTACATGCGATGGCGAAAAAATTCGTAATCATGCCAGTTATCAGCTCTTCATAATTTTCATCCCTATGATTTCCAAGAAAGCCATGAACTACTGCCTTAAAACTGTTCCACGCTAATTTCTCCTCATTGCTAAGTAGGTCCGGGAAAATATCGCAGTTCATAATTTTTTTTATTTGAGGGCCAACAAAGACTCCAGCTTTAATTTTCGCCTCTGACAGCTTTGGAAAAAAAAGTCTGCAAATATTTGAAAGCTTTAGACTCAATATTAAGAGCCTTCACAAATTGTTTAATAAGGCCCAATTTAATATGCAATGGCGGCATCACTATGTTATTAGGATCGACAATTGCTTCATGTTTAATATTAAATCTTCCCACTCCATACTCAGTACGTTCAGGCCAATGTTTTTGGCGATAGTGGGCGGCATCATTTCTGCTATCCCATAGGCAAAGATAACAGGAGTATTTGGTATATCCACCTTGCATTCCAGTAAGAAAACAAACCATCTTGAAGTCTCCAATAACTACCCACTTGTATTCGGTATATTTGATTGCAGTTAATAGCATTTTAATACTGTCATAATGTATGGAATGTGCCAGTGGAATAGATGGAAATTTGTTCCCATTGCGTAGTAGAACTGATTTTAGACTTTTTGTTGAGCTGTCGATAAAGAGGCGCCATTAATTTGTATTACAAGGAATACCAATTGCTTCAAATAAACATTTCACGTCATAGCAAAAACAGAGTCCATCTTCCTTACTGTAGAAACAAGAAAATTCTTCATGACGCTTTCTTTGCCGAGATATTCGAACATCAGAAGTAAGTAAATTTCGTTGTTTAAGCCGCGATGCTAATAACTCTGCTTTGTCTTTTGATAGATTTAAGTCTCTTATTACGTCATTGAGATCTTTAGAGTTGATGAGATGTGGTATTCCTGGTTCAAATTGAGGAACAAATTCGGAATGTACGTATGCAGATGAACTCGGTGTTTGAAAGCTGCCTTGAGGGAATAGTTGTTTTTCCAACACAGGTGGATCAGGTACAGGATTTTGTTCCGAATGTGGTACTGGAGCCGATGTCGATGGTAGTTCCGGATATATTGTTTTCCTTAAACGTTTCCCTTTCAGTGGTTTCACTACACAAAAATAGCAATCAGTGTCATGATTTACTCGGTTCCCTCCAAATCCTCGGCACTGCGAACTTCATGGCTCTTTTTTCACCCTGGTACCAAACTATAATAAAACATAAAGCATTTCATAACAATTTCAGTTATTATGCAATTATATATAGATATATGTATATACAAGGTGGCGCAAAAGTAATCCTCCTATCAGAAAATGCTATAAATTTTGCGATTGGCCCCTAAAGTCAGTTCTGTTTTGACATTTGTGTAGTAAACACATGCGAAATACACGTTAATGAACAATGTTACGCTACACTGCTCCAGAACGCGGAATATTGCTGACTATTTATTTCGGTCGGTGAAAAACGGTTACTGCGCAAAAGTAATCCTCCTATCAGAAAATGCTATACATTTTGCGATTGGCCCCTAAAGTCAGTTCTGTTTTGACATTTGTGTAGTAAACACATGCGAAATACACGTTAATAAACAATGTTACGCTACACTGCTCCAGAACGCGGAATATTGCTGACTATTTATTTGACTAATAATCGGTCGGGGCCAAACGGTTACTGTGAATGGTGAGCGCTACAGAGCAATGATCAACGAGTTCTTTTTGCCGCAAGTTGATGAATTGGGATTGGAAAACATGTGGTTCCAACAAGACGGTGCAACAGCACACACTGCACGTGCCACAACCGATATGCTGAACATCGGAAGCTTACTTTTGCGCCACCTTGTATATATGAAACAGTTAGTACAATAAAAAAGAGAAAATAAACTTACGCTCCAGAATGCTTCTGCAAGAGTTACATGAAACAAGTGGAGCCCATTTTTTGTCCTGGTTTTTAACAGGTAGACCGAAGTAGGCTAGGTAGGTCTCCCAAATCCTTGTGTTTTTAGTTAAATCAAACTTTTTTTGTCTTCTTTTAATACATTCGCCACATATATAGCAAAACGATTAAGCCGCTCGTTTAAAACTTCTCGAAGACATCATTCCTTTGTGATATGCAAAAACATAGTGTCGCCCACAACGAGTGACCCAAGAAACTACAGCTTCTTAAAAAAAATTTTACTTACAAAAACGCTATCAGGCTCTATTGTTAGGCCTGCCAATCCGTCGGTAAAAGTTTCGATGAGCTTCTTAATATGTACTTAACGAATTGCCAAATCTACCTAAAATCATATGGGACCTTTTATCTCCTTTTCACTGTTTCTCAGCCACATTTTTTTGGTTTTTCTTTAAGATGAGTATGTTGTGCTTTAAGTAGATCTTTTTTCGATGCATCGCTGCATCAGGTAGCTACCCGCCGCCCTCTATCAACCGAAATAGCGCGAAAGGACCTACATTAGCCTGGTGCAAAAATGCAAAATTTTCAATTCGCTATAACTTCTACAAAACCAAATATTTTTGATTCGTAATCGCATTTTTTTATAGAATTGAACATAGAATCCGAATATATAGGGCAAAACCCATTTACAGAAAAAAAAAATTTTTTGTTGACCTGTGTTATCGGAGGATAAATTACTTCTCAAGTCTTTTAAAAGTAACTTCAGTGCAGAAAACCCTCTTTCTACACTCACTTGAGTACCGGGTACGCTGTGAACAACTTTCGCCAATTCGTGTAGGTGAGGATGGAGGAACCTTTTTTCTTCCCAATAATTCATCAAATGTTTTTCTATTTTTATTGTCTTCGGGTTGTAGTTTGAAATCTCTGCCATTGATCCTCGTCATCACTTAGCAGCGATGAAGTACTTTCTGAAGCAAAGCACGTTTCAGGAAAGGGCGTTTTCAAAAATTTTAGTGATGAGTGACGAAAAAATCACAAATAAAAACTTATTTTTTGTTAAAAAAAAAAAAATTTGTTATGAGTGAAATATTTTTGGTTATTCAAAAAAATTTTGGGTAAAAAATAAAATTTAAATTTTTATTCAAGCTTTTGAAAATGAAAAATAACACATCGAGATATAGCAAAACTATACCCGTATGTGCATATAGACATAATGTGTATTTATAAAGATTATTTTGGTTATTTCTGTATAAATTGAGATTCACTGCGTTGATTGGATGCGTTATTTTTCATTTTCAAAAGCTTGAATAAAAACTGAAATTTTATTTTTTACTCAAAATTTTTTTGAATAACCAATAATATTTCACTAATCACCCAAATTTTTTTCGATAAAAAATTTATTTTTAAATGTTATTTTATTGTCACTCGTTACTCAACTTTTTGAAAATGCTCATTCCTGACATATATACATACATTTTTACCTTGTAGGCATGTTTATATTTGTAATTTCTTCCAATAAAACAATAATCTTTTTCTCAAAAAACTTATTTTCTTCAAAAATTATGATGACTTTTATAAGCATGACATGAAAGTTAGTGGTTAATTGTTATTAATGACTTTTATAATCATAAATCAAATATAGCTGTTATGTTAGGCTTTTAAAAATAAAAATCAAAAATAACTGTTACATAGGATTTTTAAAAATAAAAATCAAAAATAACTGTTACAAATTATTTATAAAAATAAAAATCAGAAATAATTGTTGTCATTGATTTATTTCCATAAAAATTGCAAAATAAAAATCATAGTCAAATTTGATTCTCGGTAAAAAAATAAATCCATTGGTAAATTTAAATTAGTTGTAAACCATTTCTTTCATGGTAAAGTTTTTAATTAAAGTTTACATTAATATTTGCGGTCCCTGGTTCTGGGTCACTTCACCCCTCCTTTAAGGTGGTGAAAGCATTATACCGTAGATCAACTGTGCGCGTTTGTACGTTTTAGTCGCTTCTTATGACAGGTATACTTACCTCGGTCATATTCTAACCCTTGAACCCGCAGGGATATACAATCCCTGATGTTCAAGGCTACCCATATACCTCTTACTTTCTTTAGTAAGTTATTAGCCCTGTTCACATTCAACGGCGCCACCACCACCACCACCGCTCAAAACACCTACTCCCTTCGGAACAGAATACATACAAACAATGTCGAACGTCAACCCACACTCTCTTTGCCAGCTCTTCTTCCAGCCTGCACTTGAGTCAGGATCACCAATTCCTCATTCCTTTTACAACGTACACTGTATGCCTGCATACGCAGATGACTGCACGATATTGTTAATGGGCCCTTCCGTCAATGAGCTGGACTTATTTTCTCTACAGCGAAACCTGGAATTGTCACCGACTTAGTCTTCGGTCACCCTATTTACGACTTTGACGGTGCAAGTGATCATGAAATTAGACTTCTACGTCGACGCAATGAAGCTTCCGACTGTCCATCACCCTAAGTGACGTTTGATAACGTGCTCACTTTTGCTGCTCCTTCACTCGCGATCGCCACCAAAGTGCAAGCCACTGATGCGTTCGTTCCCCAATTCGTAAGGGATAAGAGTTGGTGACAAATTTTTGTCTACATGAAGATTGATATTTTGGTTCAGCACTTGAAGAAAAAAACTTCCGGAAATGAATCACTCTAATCTACATACCCCCTGTCACCTGTAGCTTATATTAGTGCGATGCTCAGAGGCGACGACCGTGTGATCCGGTAAAACCTCTGTCACTCAAACTTTTTGGCAGATGGTAGAGGACAGACACTTTCAGAATAAATAGGTTAAATGACAGGAAACAGTTTGACAGACATCTCCATCGTAAGCGCAGTGCTTATAAACTGTGGACCGATGCTGACATTGGCATCTGACCACTTACCAATAATCTTCTCTATAGAGCGACCGGCTGACTTCATAACTTCGAAAGCCGTACTTTTATTAACTTTGGCAAATCAACTGGGCTCGCTTTGCGGACCGACGTACGCCAAGGTGAACGGGAGTTTCGCAAGGTTATTAATTCAGCCTCCGGCCGCTTTTTTCTCGCAGGAAGAATTCAGGAAATTCGCCCGAATTTCCCCACGGAAACAGCGGCTCTGGAAAGGGAACGTGGCCAAGTGAGACTCATGAATCCTGCAGATCGCCGATTTAAAGGTCTAAAAGCGGAAATCCGACGGGCTACAAGTTGGCCAAGTGGAAGCCACACCTAGAGACATGCAAACTCTTCGGCGGAGTCGGCAAATTAGGGTCAACAATCAAAGCCCTATCAAATCCGACGAAATACAATGCCAAGGTCGCCATTACATTTGGTGACAGCGTCAAATCGGACCCCAGGCGTTGGGAGAGGTCCTTTATGCCAGTTTATAATGTATCCACCTGCTGAAAGGGCCAAGAGCCTAGCCATCCGTAAGGCGCATAAACCCAAGCACAACACATCGCGTATTACACAGCAAACCTCCCTTAAAAATTACTGTTAGGTAAAATAAAAAAACCTCAGTTTATCCGCTCTCGATATTTTGATGTTTACACTCCAAAAAAGCTCTAATTACAGAGCGCTCCGACTTTGGTTAGTTGGGATCGAATGAATGAAAACGCATTTCCCTGAGAGGAACAAAAAAAAATTATAAAGTACGCACTAGTCGACTACCGGGACAACCATCAATGAGGCAATATTTACTGGTCGCATATTTTAAGTTCATATCACAATATGAAATGAAAATTTGGAATAAAAAATCGTCAGCGCACAGTGCTGTATGAGCGGGCAAAAATGATAAAAATCATTGTCACGGATGTCACCGTGTTTGGTAATGTTGGAAAAGTAATTTATCCAAGTTAAAGGATCTGGTCTTAATTTGTGTTTCTAATTTCATGAGTTTCTTACAAAAATCTTTTAAAGTGAGGTCTTTTTGAATAATTTTTTTATGCGAGTGTGTGGAACCTTTACAAAATTTTTTTAAAAATCCTATTTATTATCAGCTCACACGGATTTTTTCCCCTCTCCCGTTCCTTGTATTCTGAATAAAAAATCCTTGGGGAATTTTTTCACTCCTCCCTTTCCTCTTATTCTGAATAATGTTCTAAAAAGGGAAAACCAGTTAAGGGAGAAAAGTAGCTATTACGAATTTGAGGAAAAGGGAGATTTCGCTGTCATTTTAAAGGAATGTTTTCACCAGCTAAACTGAAAGGAGCGCGGGATAAAATTGAATGCTTCTTGTATTTTTATAGGAAAACTATTAACAAACAAAAATTGTAGATAACGTTTGCGGCAACTCATAGCGTATACGAGGTGTGTTCAAAAAGTATCGCGAATTTTGTGTTTTTTCAAAAATTATTTATTTATTCATGAATATCTATTTTGTCCCCTTCAAAGTAATCCCCATGAGATATTATACACTTGTGCCAACGGTTTTTCCAATCTTCGAAGCACTTCAAAAAATAATTTTTTTGTATCTTGTTCAGCTCCTCCTTCGATGCCGTCTTTCTCTCGTCAAGAGAAGCGTAACGTCGTCCTTTCATGGGCCTCTTCAGTTTAGGGAACAAGAAAAAGTCACAGGGGGCCAGATCTGGGGAATACGGTGGCTGCGGCATCATTAGTGTGTTGTTTTTGGCCAAAAAGTCGCGCACAAGCAACGATGCGTGAGCAGGGGCGTTATCGTGGTGCAAAAGCTAATTTTTGTTCTTCCACATATCCGGGCGTTTCTGGCGGATTGCTTCGCGCAAATTGCGCATAACTTGCAGGTAATACTCCTTATTGACCGTTCTTCCCTGTGGCAAGAACTCATGATGCACCACGCCCCTGCAATCGAAGAAAACTGTCAGCAAAACTTTCACATTCGACCGAACTTGGCGCGCTTTTTTCGGTCTTGGTTCGTGCGGCAGCTTCCATTGAGATGATTGAGCTTTGGTTTCCACGTCATAACCATAAACCCACGATTAGTCACCAGTTATGACCCTCTGGAGCAAATTTGGGTCGTCGCGGACAGAGTTTAACATCTCATTAGCAATGTTCATGCGATGCTGTTTTTGGTCACAATTGAGCAATTTTGGTACGAACTTCGCGTAAAAATCGAAGACGATCCAAAACATGTGCAAGCAAAGCAGCTGTCAACAATTAACTGAACATTCAAAATGGCCGAGCTTGTCGGCATAAGTGAGAGACATGAGTACCAACATAACGCCACAAAAAATTCGAAATTCGAATATACGTAACCAGCGAAAATTGGAAATTCGCGATACTTTTTGAACACACCTCGTATGTACTATCTCATAATTCTGTGTTTATTTTCCTGTGGCTCTTATTCGCTTAATTTCTGCCACAAACGTATGAAAGCACCACTAAACGTTGTTTTACATTTTTTTTTCTTTTTTTAAAATGAATTCTTCACAATATTTACATTTTTAAATTTCGTTAGCCAGTTTAGAAATCCGTGTATACCATGCCAATTGCCAAAACAGCTGATTTCGAAAATTCGAAATTCCTCTTCCCCAATTATGTTCTCCTAGGGAGACAAAAAAATCCGAGAGAAAATTATTCCTTAAGAGTATTTCTTTTCGTAACATAATATTTTTCTCACTAAAAAATCTGCAAGGAAACCACTCCAAAGCGCTTTTTAAGAAATGTTAAGTTTCCTGGTTAAGGCGTGCCATATGCTACACCGGAAAATTCGTTGCATACAATTTTAGAAATGCTTAGGTTTGTAAAGGTATAACTAAGAAGTATGTGAAAGTGTATTTTTTTATTCTTTTAAATAAAAAAAAACTGATTTTTAAAGGTATAAAATGCCCTTTTACAAAAATTTATTAACACAATGAGTGATATGTTGTTGTTGTTAACAGTGCTTCGCCCTGCGTAATGGGCACGTTCACTCTAACAATCGTCATCAAGCTTGAACAGGAAAAGAGATGCTTAGTATCATGAGGGAACAAAGCGCATATAAAGGGCACGTACTTCGTATGGTGGGGCTCAGTTTGGTTACGTAAGAGTTTAACCTGTTACAATATCCAGAAAGAAGCTGTGCTCTCTCTAGTCTCGAGTCTCCCTCGGAAGAATGCGTTCCTCTTCAGCTATTTCAGGTGGTTAAATATCAATTACGGGGTTCACAGGCCCAGATCTAAAGGCTCTGGTTTTGTTGTTGAAGGGTCTAGAATATGGCCGAGGTAGGCATACCGGTCGTAAGAGGCGACTAATATGGTCCGGAGTTGGGACGTGACAAATTAGACAGGGTTACAATGACCACCTGTTGTACGTTTTAGTACGACGCCGAATACTTCCTGGGGTGCCACGTCGTACGTTTTCGTTGGGTGGGGTTGTCTCGCCTTAGATATTGTCGTGCTTATCTGTGTGGCACTACAATGTTCGTTTAATGTTTTCTTAGTAGCCTTATGTTTGCCCAAAAATTTGGTAAAACTTTCATAGAGCTATGTTTATCTTTACCGGGGTTATGATAAAATCTCCGAGGTGCTTTTTGGATTTGGTATTTTTTTGGAATTAAATTGGAAAAAACCGAGTAAAATATACAAAAATATTTAAATAAAGACATGTATACGAGGTATGTTCAAAACGTATCGCGAATTTTGAATTTTCGCTGGTTACGTGTATTCGAATTTCGAATTTTTTGTGGCGTTATGTTGGTACTCATGTCTCTCACTTATGCCGACAAGCTCAGTTAATTGTTGACAGCTGCTTTGCTTGCACGTGTTTTGGATCGTCTTCGATTTTTACCTATTCAAAAAAATGGATCAAAGAACCTGTATCAAATTTTGTGTGAAAAACGAAATTAAGTGCGCGGATGCATTCCGAATGTTGACTGTGGCATACGGAGAAGCTACCTTGGACCGAAGCAACGTTTATCGGTGGTACAAAATGTTCTCAGAAGGCCGAGAAGATGTGCAAAGAAGAACAAAAATTGGCTTTTGCACCACGATAACGCCCCTGCTCACGCATCGTTGCTTGTGCGCGACTTTTTGGCCAAAAACAACACACTAATGATGCCGCAGCCACCGTATTCCCCAGATCTGGCCCCCTGTGACTTTTTCTTGTTCCCTAAACTGAAGAGGCCCATGAAAGGACGACGTTACGCTTCTCTTGACGAGATAAAGACGGCATCGAAGGAGGAGCTGAACAAGATACAAAAAAATGATTTTTTGAAGTGCTTCGAAGATTGGAAAAACCGTTGGCACAAGTGTATAATATCTCATGGGGATTACTTTGAAGGGGACAAAATAGATATTCATGAATAAATAAATAATTTTTGAAAAAACACAAAATTCGCGATACTTTTTGAACACACCTCGTACATTAACTTTTAAGATGTGTATATCGTAGAAACCAATCAATGCACAAATGGGGAGTGTTGAGACATTGCGGACAGTACGTAAATGTCTTTTTGATATGGTCTTTCGATTTGACTCTTTTTATAAATAACAAGTAAGGAAGTCTAAGTTCGGTTGAACCGAACATTATATACCTAGTAGTGATCTATTACGGCATCCCAATTTACACAGGTCTGTTTTAATACTCTCAGCTCCTATTTCCGTTCAAATAGACAGATAGACGTATCGAGAGACGGACATGGCTACATCGAGTCAGCTCATCCTCCTGATCATTTCAGTATACGTACAAACATTTTATGTTCATGAAAGGTATGAATATCAAAAGAGATATACAACTTCGCTTTTGCAGTGGGGTATTAACTACTTGCCCGGATATTTTACTTTTCATCCTGAACGTTTTGATATACATTAATAAATATATATCTCGATTCATTTATGGCGAATGAAGTAATATACCTTGTATGCGTAACAAAAATAGATATAACAAATATGTGTTTTTTATAGGCGCCAAAGAACTCAACCGATCTTTATGAAATTTTCACAATACTTGGGTTCACTAGGAAAATAGCGAAAATATTTTCAAACATTCTACGAAAAAATATTCAAATCAAATAATTAAGAAAAAACTTGTTAAATAAAATAAAGGTGACATTTTTTTCAAACGCACTCCTTATGTGTCACTTAGTCAATATCTATATAATTTTCAAAAGTGGGCGGTGCCACGCCCACATATTTTGTGTTTTGTTTTGTCCTTGAACTTTCACGATAGGTTCAGCAGTTCACTGGGCACGACACAGTCTGTATATAGCTTTTGGAAAAGCCCCCAGGTTATGTAAAGCTGCAGTTCGGTATAGCTAGGAGTTTATTTGGTTGAAGTTAATGACATTTTATATATAGATGTATTCTATGTATCAAAACGTCAAAACAACTTCTACCGGGTTTGCTAGTATGTTATAAAATGGCGAAAGCAAACAACAAATTTCAGCATTCCATTGTAAAACTGAGAGACTAGTTTGCGTTCAAATAGACAGACGGATGGAGAGACGGACATGGCTAAATCGACTCCGCTCATCGTGCTGATCATTTTAGTGAACTTTTCCCCTCTTCTCATACTTACATACATTTAATGTTTATGAAAGGTATGAAAATCAAAAAAGATATTTAACTTCACTAATGCAATGGGCTGTTAACTACGTCCCGGAATATTTTGCTTGTGTGTTTTCCGATTTCGCTAATTTTTGGCAGGAGTATAATACATACTACTGAGAAGCAGCCGACCAATTTTCATTGAAATATCAATATTGAATTATAAGCGATTGCCTTTGAAAATAGCAGAAATTTTATGCTGAAAAGTGGGCGGCGCCACGCCTACTTCTTTAAAATTGACAAAAATTTTTTCCGGTCAAGTTTTTCTTGAAAAGCTTATTATGTGTGCAAAATCTGATTGATATAACTTGCTTGGTTGTAGAAATCTCGCTTTTTAAATTTTCCAAAAAAATTTTTCAGAACTATGTTAAAAACTGGGCGGGGAAATTAACCGATTTCGCCCATTTTTATAGCAAACAGTTACCTTTATATATTGAACATTATCACCAAATTTCGTTCCCACAAATAAATTTTTGGCTGAGTTATGGCATAAAAAGTTTTGTGGAATAATCCTTTATAAAAGGGGCGGGGCAACGCCCATTTTCGAAAATTTTAAGTTTTTGGATTTCTTTGTGTACGGAAACTTTAAAAGTGAAATATAAATGATGTAAAGCTATTTTACGCAAAGTTATTGGCTATTTAATATATCTACGATCCTCTTCAAAATCTTTCATATACGTGAACCTTAACCGATCCCGCCCATTTTTTCCTGGAACATTCCTTGCATACCTGAAAACCTGCGTGCTGAATTTCGTTTCGATATCTTGAACGGTTTTTGATTTATGAATCATATTATTTCTAAACTTGACTTATTCAAAAGTGGGCGGTGTCACGCCCATTTTCAAAAATTTCTTGAAAAATTAATTTTATGCCTCAATCTCAATGTATTCACCAAGTTTTATCCTTATAGGTGTATTATGTACTGAGTAATCACTTTTTTGTGTTTTCGAAAATATTCTATATATAAAAAGTGGGCGTGGCTATCATCCGATTTCGCCCATTTTAAATAGCGCTCGGAGATGAGTGCCAAGGAGCCCGCATACCAAATTTCATTAAAATACCTCAAAATTTACTCAAGTTATCATGTTCACAAACGGACGGACGGACGGACATGGCTTAATCAATTCCTCTTTTCGTCATGAACATTTTGATATACATAAGTCAATATCTATCTCGATCCGTTTATACCGTTACGTACGTCCGTTACGCGACTAAAGTTAATATACCTTGTTTGCGAAGCACTACTAGGTATAAAAATGCATGTGTGTCTGTGTGTGTTTTATAGACGTCCAAAGTGCTCAACCGATCTTTATGAAATTTTCACAGTATAGTGTTGAGCTCACTGGTTACAGCATAGGCTATATATAGCTTTGGAAAAGTGGGGGGTACCACCCCCCAGGCCATTTAAAATTTCAATTCATCATAACTCTGAACTTATTTGGTCTAAATTCATGATATTTGGATATAAAGGGTGTTTTTTTTAGGGGTATAGAACTTCGAATTGAAATAAAACACAAGAAAATCGTTTTAAGGTCCATCAATTTGGCTTTATTGGAAGGATAATTTTATGCCATTAATGTTTAAATATGATTTCGGGCATGTGGCCGCCGCGGCTGGCTCGAATAAAGCCAATTCTACAGGTCCAATTTTCAACCACTTTTTCGAGCATATGGGGCCGTATGTCGGCAATAACGCCACGAATGTTGGCTTACAATTCCCCTAACGTTTCTGGTTTGTTGGTGTAGACGAGCGACTTCACATATCCCCAAAGAAAATAATCCAATGGTGTCAAATCACACGACCTTGGTGGCCAATTGACAGGTCCATTCCGCGAAATTATGCGCTCATCGAATGTTTCCTTCAATAAATCGATTGTGACGTGCGCTGTGTGGCATGTAGCGCCGTCTTGTTCGAACCACAACTCATCCACATTCATGCCATCCAATTCGGGAACAAAATAGTCGGTTATCATGGCTCTATACCGGTCTCCATTAACGGTAGCTGCCTCTCCAGCATTATTGCGGAAGAAGTATGGCCCAATGACTCCACCAGCCCATAGAGCACACCAAACAGTCAGTTTTTGTGGATGTAATGGCGTTTCAAGGGTCTCATGTGGATTCTCTTCACTCCAAATGCGGCAATTTTGCTTGTTGACGTAGCCATTCAACCAAAAATGAGCCTCATCACTGAACAAAATTTTGCGATGAAAATCAGCATCGAAATCAATCTCATTTTCGGCCCATACACCAAAATCACGACGCATTGCATGGTCTCGCGGCTTTAATTCTTGCACAAGCTGGATCTTGTAAGGTCGCAAGCCAAGATCTTTGCGCAAAATCTTCCATAAAGTTGATGGACAAAGCTCCAATTGCTGTGCACGGTGGCGAATCGATTCATTCGGGTCCTCTTCAACACTTTGCTCTACAGCGGCAATTGTTTCTTCGGTGCGCACTGTTCGACGTCTCTGCGGATGCGTATTATCACATAGAGTAAACGTAGTGCGAAAACGATCCATGGTTAACCGAATTAATTGCTCCGATGGACGATTATGTCGACCATAAAATGGACGGAGCTCACGGTAAACTTCGCGAACTGAACCATTATTTTCGAAATAAATTTGCACGATTTGCAAGCGTTGTTCTTTTGTCAACCTGTTCATGATGAAATGGCAAACCAAACTGAACATAAATGACATTAGAGTTGCCAGATTTGACCACAAAATGCCAGTTTTATCTCTATTCGAAAAACAAACCTGTAAAAAAAACACCCTGTATGTGTCCTTTAGTCAAGATTTACATAATTTTGGAGGAGTGGGCGGTACCACGCCCACATGTTTTTGTTTTGTTTGTGCTTTATTAATGCCCAAAGTTTATTTTCGATATCTATGAAACTCTCACAATATGTTCAGGAGTACGCTGGGTGCGAAACAGGATATATATATTTTGTGAAAAAATGGGCGAAGCACCGCCCCCAGGCTATATAAAAGTTCAATTCGTCATAACTCTGACAAAGTTTGTTGTTGATCTCAATGAAACTTTCACAGTGGGTCCAGGAGTTCGCTATGGAGGGCACAGACCATATATCGAGCCCTAACCGCAATTTTAGCGTAACCAACAAAAAGATTTCGATAGTTCTGTTTATTTGAAACCATCTCATAAAATATTAAAACTCTAATATGTACCATAAAAAAAATAAAGCAGAGGCAATTATGATGTGAGTAACATTGCTTTAAAATTTTTTATATTTGTAAACTAAAAAACTTTCTCCTGTAAAATTTTATTTTTTTTGGTTACACCAAAATTGCTGTTAGGGCTCGATATAGTTTTGGAAAAACCCCCAGGCTATCAAAAGTAGCAATACGGCATCGTTAGGAATTTATTTCGTTCAAGTTAATGATAACACTGGATCACAAATTCCAACTTTTTTTCTGCACCAGAGACGCCATAGTGAAATTCCTATGTAAAATCACCTCCTAATTCCGAAAATCAAGGTTATTTTTACTTGAATGGTACCGTTTTTGAGATATTTACGATTTACCGTTATTTCAAAAAACAAAAAAGATGGCTCCACTTAATCGTGTATATCTCAAGAACAAACTGAGCTCTTCCAAGACGGTTTGAAAAATTTGAAAGCTTATAAAATTTACTATAATCAGTACATACAACACTTTTTGCTAGGTCCTGCAGATTCAAACATATTGAACAATCATTACGGATTTTTTAAATTTTTTTTGTAAAAATATAAAAAAATTTGTACTTTGCGAGGAAGCATCTCGAAAACTTTTTGTTTTTTTGCAGATATTTTTTCCCCCCTCTAAGCTCTGTTTTATTACAAAAAAAATAAGCTATCAGTGAACAAAATCGATGAACTAATACAAAAGTTTCAACCATTCAAGTAAATATATCCATTTAATACTTAAGTACCCTACAAATAATAGCATATGTACATATGATTCTGTCTTAACTCTATGATCTTATTTTATAATTGAAAAAGTTATGTGTCTTGCTTTGACGCTTATTTAGATTAGGATCGGTTTCTCTTATGAGAAACCAACAGTAGTCGCCCATCATAGCGACATCCCAGAATCCTTGATACCGACTTTCAATCACTTTCATTTGCTGGTGAAACCTTTCGCCATGCTCGTCACTTTCGTCGCCAAGATTTTGCGGGAAAAAATTTAAGTGGGAGTGTAAGAAATGAATTTTTAAAGACATATTTACTCCTGAAAGAAAATAAAAAAGTAAATTAGATAAATACATAAGTGACACATTAGTATATAATTTTCTTAGGCTGGATTTATCTTTCAATTCAGAACAAATTTTTTGTTTATATTTTTCCCGTTCTTGTTTGTTCGGAACTGGACGATGAATTCAGATTTATGGCTATATATTCTCATGTAAATTTATGTAATATATAATTTATTATAATATGTTTTTTTATTTACCCATTTCCGCATAGTTTTTGATTAAGTCGTTCACTATCATCTCGTAGTTAGGACTTTTGTGTTTGCCTAAAAAAGAAGTAACGACCTTTTCAAAAGAATCCCACGCTGCTGCCTCCACTGGTGACAATAGTTCTTTGAAATGGTTATTGGTCATCATTTTCCTTATTTGCGGTCCCACAAAAATCCCTTCCTTTATTTTTGCTTCTGAAATCTCTGGGAAGATTGTCTTCAAATGATGAAAAGCTTCGCCTTCTTTGTCCAAAGCCTTCACAAAGTTTTTGATAAGGCCGAGCTTGATGTGGAGCGGAGGTAGAATTATTTTTTCCTTCTTTATAAGTGGAGAGTATTTTATGTTATCTACCCCAACTTGAAACTCGATTCGTTCTGGCCAATCCTTTATGATGTAGTGGTCTTGACGAGCTCGGCTATCCCATTTGCATAGAAAGCAACAGTATTTTGTGTATCCACTTTGTAGACCACATAGCATTCCAACGACTTTAAGATCGGCACATATTTTCCAATCATGTTCTTCGTATTTGATTAACTTGAGCAATTTTTGCATTATCTCATATGTTTCCTTCGTATTTACTGCATGCGCGATCGGGATAGATGGCTTTTGGTTGCCAATATGCAATAATACGGCCTTTAAACTTAATTTATTGCCGTCTATGAACAATCGCCACTCTTTTGAATCATATGGTTCACCAAATTGTTTGAATAGACCAGCAATGTCCTTGCAGTAACAAACACTGTCCTCCTTCGTATAGTACTTGGAAAATTCTTCGTGACGAGTTCTATAATATGTTACCTTAACATCGGATGAAACAAATTTAAATTGTTGCATTCGAGAGGCGTGTAGTTCGGCCTTTTCCTTTGACAATTCCAAATCCCTTATCCAATCATTGAGTTGTGCTTGTGACAAAGAATTTCTTTCGTTTTCCGTTTGAAATTCAGTACAACATGATGCCGCGTAATCAGATACTACTGTTGACAATGAAACTGGAGCCGGAACTAAAGTTAAATTTGATTGATTTTTGTTGGAACGATTTTCCGTCATCCCTTGTCAAGTTTGGTTTTGTGACAAACCGGTTTCGGCGTTCTGCCATTTTCAATGCCTAGCTTCGTTCTGGTCTGTGTCTATCCGCTGCGTTGTTTTTATAGTCCGTGGTTGCTGTGGCAGGTAATGTCAATCTATGTTTTCGTGGTAGGTAACGTTAATATGCGTGTGTGTGTGCGCGGTATTGATACGTCCGAATTGTTATCTGTCCCAAGGGTTGTTTTTGTAGGTATGTAGACATACCGCTTGTTAGCTAAGCGGTAGGTTGATGTAGGTAGAAATCGGTGATTTTTGCAGTTTGGTTCATATTTCGTTTTTGCTTGTTCATTGTTACGTGTTTGGTTGCTGTACCTGCTGGCTTGTGCTGTTTTTTGTAAACTAGTTTTAAGGGTTCAAATATTTCGTCAGAGATAGTGTTGGTTTGTTCGTTTATGATCCTGCCGTCAAATGTTTTTAACTTGTATATCTCCATGTTCTCAAGTACATTGAGCCGCCGGCCTTTTCCTTGTACGTGAAGTATTCGAGCCGTTGTTTTTATGTTAGCTGGGGTGCAGTTGTTCTCAAACATGTGGTTCGCGAAATTAGATTCTGGTATTATGGTGGGTTTTCGTGTTTTTTTGTTGTACTCCCTGATATGCTCTCGGAATCTTGTGCTTATTTTCCTTCCTGTTTGTCCTATGTAGTTGTATTGACATTCACAAGTAAGCCTATACACTCCGTGTCTGTTGAATGGGTCATCAGAATTAGTGTCGGTTCTTAGTTTTTGTCCGACGTTGTTGGGTGTTCTGAATGCTGTGTTGATGTTATATCTTTTAAAGAACTTTGCTAATTTGTACGTCGCTTTTCCAGTGTATGTCATTGCCGTCCAAACCATTGGATTTTCCTCTACGTTTACTCTTTTTTGTGTTCCATGGCTACTTCTGAGTTTATCCACAAGTGCTTTCTTGTATCCATTATTTGCCGCTATGTTATATATTGTATTAAGCTCTCTCCAGTATGCTTCCTGTGTGAGCGGCGTTCTCTGAAGTCTATCCACTAAGTGCCTCAATGCTGCATTTTTGTGCTGTTGCGGATGGTTTGATGTAGAGTGTATAATGGTGTCCGTGGCAGTCGGTTTTCTATAAATGCCGTAGTTGAACCTATTTGTTATTTTGTCAATCTCTATAGTTAGGTCCAGGTAGTTCATTATTCCATCTTTTTCTACTTCCATTGTGAACTCTATGTTGCTATGTTGCCTGTTGAGGAACTCTAGTATTTGCTCTTCGTTATCGTCATTTAGGATGCAGATGATGTCATCCACGTATCTAGCGTAGAATGCCACGCCTAACTTGGTTTTTAACTCCTGTATATATTTTCCTTCCAAGTTTTGCATGAATGTTTCCATGAGAATGGCCGATGTTGGGTTACCCATTCCTAGTCCGTTTGTCTGTCTATATATTTTGTTGTTGAACCGGAAATAGTTTTGCCGCAGCGTTGTTCTTAGCGCGTTGGTAATTTGCGCAGTTTTTACCTTATCTTCAGTTTTGTCCAGTAGTGTTTTGTTGACTATATCCATTGTATCTGTTAGTGGTATTGACGGGTATAAGTCCTTTATGTCAAAGGATACGAGTTTACTGCTCCTTGTGAGTTTAACGGTCTCAAGTCTTTGTAGTAGTTATATCGTATTGCTTATTGTGTATTCGTGCCCTAGTTTCAGAGTGTCCTTTAAAATCGTTTTTAGATGTTTCGACAGTTTATAACCCGGCGCGGACTTAAAATTAATTATAGGTCTCATCGGCGTATCCTGCTTGTGGATTTTAGGTAACGCAATGAGTGGAGGAGCAGATGGATTCATTTGTGTTAGGGTATATGCCATCCTCTCGTCTATTATTTTGGTAGCATTTTTTATAACCTCTTTAACTTCGGTCTGGTATTTATCCGTGGGGTTATCCCTAATAATGCGGCATTTCATTTCCTCGATGAGCTTCTCTGTCTTTGCTATATATTCATCCTTACTGATTAGCACCGTTGTGTTTCCTTTGTCTGCCTTCGTTGTGACGATGTTGTTATTTTTTAGCTTTCGTTGTAGCCTTTTCAATATTTTCAGCTCCTTATTTCCTTTTTGTGCTTCCTGGGCTCTTACTTCCTTGCTTATGATTTCTCTGCACATGTGCCTTGCGTGCTCCTGTTCCTCATATGGAAGAAGCGATATTGCAACCTCTGCATCTACTATCGCTTGCTCAGTTCTTTTTGCTTCATTGCTATCCGCGATGTTGTGCTTCAGGCCCTTCCCTAGAAGTTGCGCTTCTTCGTTGCTAATGGCCACTGTTGTTAGGTTTACGAACCTTTTGTTAAATTCGTGTGTTTGTTGACTGTTACTGTGATCGCGTCGGCCCGTTAACTGGTCCAATTTTCGGTTCAGTTTTTCGTATTTGCGTTGTAGTTCGTGTTTGATTCCCGTCTTTATGTGGTCGAAGCAGTCCATCAATGCAGTCGTGGGCAAGAGTCCGGACAATTGCAGATGTATCCTCAGTAGTTCGGTGTTTATCTTGTCTTTCTTAGCGTATAGGCTTTGTAATTCGAATTTTAAAAAGTCCTTTTCCGCCTTCCTGGTCGTTCTCCTACTTGCTTGGGTGTTGGTTTTTATTTTTATTCTCGCAAATTTCGGTGTAACATTCAATTCTAAACATTGCTTGTTGAACCAAATATTTGCCTTAGTCGTATGCATTTTTCGCAGTTTCCGTTCGTATTTCGTTAGTAGTCCATCCGTGTTTAAATTAAAAGCCTGACAGGCGGTAAGTGATTTATTTTGTTGTGTTGATCTTCCGACAGGGTAGTAAGCTGATTTTTGTTGGAACGATTTTCCGTCATCCCTTGTCAAGTTTGGTTTTGTGACAAACCGGTTTCGGCGTTCTGCCATTTTCAATGCCTAGCTTCGTTCTGGTCTGTGTCTATCCGCTGCGTTGTTTTTATAGTCCGTGGTTGCTGTGGCAGGTAATGTCAATCTATGTTTTCGTGGTAGGTAACGTTAATATGCGTGTGTGTGTGCGCGGTATTGATACGTCCGAATTGTTATCTGTCCCAAGGGTTGTTTTTGTAGGTATGTAGACATACCGCTTGTTAGCTAAGCGGTAGGTTGATGTAGGTAGAAATCGGTGATTTTTGCAGTTTGGTTCATATTTCGTTTTTGCTTGTTCATTGTTACGTGTTTGGTTGCTGTACCTGCTGGCTTGTGCTGTTTTTTGTAAACTAGTTTTAAGGGTTCAAATATTTCGTCAGAGATAGTGTTGGTTTGTTCGTTTATGATCCTGCCGTCAAATGTTTTTAACTTGTATATCTCCATGTTCTCAAGTACATTGAGCCGCCGGCCTTTTCCTTGTACGTGAAGTATTCGAGCCGTTGTTTTTATGTTAGCTGGGGTGCAGTTGTTCTCAAACATGTGGTTCGCGAAATTAGATTCTGGTATTATGGTGGGTTTTCGTGTTTTTTTGTTGTACTCCCTGATATGCTCTCGGAATCTTGTGCTTATTTTCCTTCCTGTTTGTCCTATGTAGCTGTATTGACATTCACAAGTAAGCCTATACACTCCGTGTCTGTTGAATGGGTCATCAGAATTAGTGTCGGTTCTTAGTTTTTGTCCGACGTTGTTGGGTGTTCTGAATGCTGTGTTGATGTTATATCTTTTAAAGAACTTTGCTAATTTGTACGTCGCTTTTCCAGTGTATGTCATTGCCGTCCAAACCATTGGATTTTCCTCTACGTTTACTCTTTTTTGTGTTCCATGGCTACTTCTGAGTTTATCCACAAGTGCTTTCTTGTATCCATTATTTGCCGCTATGTTATATATTGTATTAAGCTCTCTCCAGTATGCTTCCTGTGTGAGCGGCGTTCTCTGAAGTCTATCCACTAAGTGCCTCAATGCTGCATTTTTGTGCTGTTGCGGATGGTTTGATGTAGAGTGTATAATGGTGTCCGTGGCAGTCGGTTTTCTATAAATGCCGTAGTTGAACCTATTTGTTATTTTGTCAATCTCTATAGTTAGGTCCAGGTAGTTCATTATTCCATCTTTTTCTACTTCCATTGTGAACTCTATGTTGCTATGTTGCCTGTTGAGGAACTCTAGTATTTGCTCTTCGTTATCGTCATTTAGGATGCAGATGATGTCATCCACGTATCTAGCGTAGAATGCCACGCCTAACTTGGTTTTTAACTCCTGTATATATTTTCCTTCCAAGTTTTGCATGAATGTTTCCATGAGAATGGCCGATGTTGGGTTACCCATTCCTAGTCCGTTTGTCTGTCTATATATTTTGTTGTTGAACCGGAAATAGTTTTGCCGCAGCGTTGTTCTTAGCGCGTTGGTAATTTGCGCAGTTTTTACCTTATCTTCAGTTTTGTCCAGTAGTGTTTTGTTGACTATATCCATTGTATCTGTTAGTGGTATTGACGGGTATAAGTCCTTTATGTCAAAGGATACGAGTTTACTGCTCCTTGTGAGTTTAACGGTCTCAAGTCTTTGTAGTAGTTATATCGTATTGCTTATTGTGTATTCGTGCCCTAGTTTCAGAGTGTCCTTTAAAATCGTTTTTAGATGTTTCGACAGTTTATAACCCGGCGCGGACTTAAAATTAATTATAGGTCTCATCGGCGTATCCTGCTTGTGGATTTTAGGTAACGCAATGAGTGGAGGAGCAGATGGATTCATTTGTGTTAGGGTATATGCCATCCTCTCGTCTATTATTTTGGTAGCATTTTTTATAACCTCTTTAACTTCGGTCTGGTATTTATCCGTGGGGTTATCCCTAATAATGCGGCATTTCATTTCCTAAATTTGATTCTGGCAATGTCGCTTCTGTTGAAATTAGTTCTGGTAATGACACTGTAGATACGCTCGCATAGGTTACTTTTCTGGACTTTCCAACCCCAAGTACTTTTGTAGTACAAATATAGCAGTCCGTTGAATGGCAAGTTGGTTCCCTCCACTTCATTGGTGTAATAAATTTCACACGTCGCCTTAATAGATAGTTTCAGGAATTAGTCAGCTATGCATTAAAAGGGAACAAATTCCTAATTTTTACAACGTACCTTTTTGTTCCGGTTTCCGAAGAAATCAATTCGACTCGGCATGTGGTGCACACAGTGTTCGGTGTCCATGGTTTTTCATTGTTTTTAGGCTCAATTCCAAAACACTTATAGTATGTAACTTTCAAAGGATTTGAAAACACACGTCTCATACTTTTAACAATAAATTGACCGCAGATGAAACAGAACATATCTGGATCATTTGTACACTCAAACTCTCGCGCCCTTTTATTCATTTTTTATTTTAAGTAAATGACGGGTTATAAACTGCAATTATAAACTGAACAGTATCCGGCGAGCCTTGCAGATATTATGAAGGAACAAGGCGCATGTACTCTTATTTATACTTAGATCCAGTAAAAATTCAAGCCTACCTAAACAAAAAGGTTGCCTAGTTCTACAAAGAAAACACTACCTGCCTCAAAAATATGCTCTTGTTTAAAATGTACCTAGGTTTGAGAAAACGACACTAACAGCTTTTTGTATCTAATAACTTTTCGAAAATCTACCTGCTAACTAACTGATATACGAATACTAACACATATGTACCAGTCGGGTACTTAAGCATTAAATGGATATATTTACTTGAATGCTTATAACTTTTGTATTAGTTCATCGATTTTGTTCACTGATAGCTTATTTTTTTTGTAATAAAACAGAGCTTAGAGGGGGGAAAAAATATCTGCAAAAAAACAAAAAGTTTTCGAGATGCTTCCTCGCAAAGTACAAATTTTTTTATATTTTTACAAACAAAATTTAAAAAATCCGTAATGATTGTTCAATATGTTTGAATCTGCAGGACCTAGCAAAAAGCGTTGTATGTACTGATTATAGTAAATTTTATAAGCTTTCAAATTTTTCAAACCGTTTTGGAAGAGCTCAGTTTGTTCTTGAGATATACACGATTAAGTGGAGCCATCTTTTTTGTTTTTTGAAATAACGGTAAATCGTAAATATCTCAAAAACGGTACCATTCAAGTAAAAATAACCTTGGTTTTCGGAATTAGGAGGTGATTTTACATAGGAATTTCACTATGGCGTCTCTGGTGCATTTTGGCTGTAAACCAGTGTAATTAATACATACGAGTAGATAAGTGCTCTATATATCAAAAAATCATTGGAAACAGAAAGCGGTACCAGGATTAAATAAAAGTTAATTCGCTATATCTTCGAAACTATGTACATATCAGTACCCGCAGAGGAAATGGGTGTAGAAGGGGAGTAGGAATAGAAATTCGAGATTTAAAGGTGGGGAAAATCAAGAGGGTAAAGAAGAGTAAGGGTATATGTGGGTGGGAAAGCGAAAGTAGAAAGAAAAAGGAAGATATAAGGATAAATGTAAAAGAAGCGGCAAGTGGGATGGGAAAATAGTATAATTTGTTAAATTTAGGCAGGATAACGTCGGCCGGGTCTGTTAGTGTAATATAAAAACAAAAATTAAAATAAATATAATAGAAATTAAAACAAAAGTAAAGAAAAATTTGCGTAAAGTAAATTAAAAATATGAAATATAAATGGCATAATAGCAAAAAATGGCGTCGTACATTTCCTATGAAAGCAATTTTTACGATTCCACTTCCGTCGTATTGTGCCATGTCATACAAAAGTACGACATATAAATACCGTTATAAAATCCAAAATAAACGACAAAATAATTCGGAATTGCCTCAGAAATTACTATTTTCTACTTTCACACCAGTTTATAACAAAAAATTTACTTGGCACCAGGTGAAGGTTTTCGTCAAAACCGCTTCTCATTCAATTGTAGGAATATATACAAGGTGGCGCAAAAGTAAGCTTCCGATGTTCAGCATATCAGTTGTGGCACGTGCAGTGTGTGCTGTTGCACCGTCTTGTTGGAACCACATGTTTTCCAATCCCAATTCATCAAGTTGCGGCAAAAAGAACTCGTTGATCATTGCTCTGTAGCGCTCACCATTCACAGTAACCGTTTGGCCCCGACCGATTATTGGTCAAATAAATAGTCAGCAATATTCCGCGTTCTGGAGCAGTGTAGCGTAACATTGTTTATTAACGTGTATTTCGCATGTGTTTACTACACAAATGCGAAAACAGAACTGACTTTAGGGGCCAATCGCAAAATTTATAGCATTTTCTGATAGGAGGATTACTTTTGCGCCACCTTGTAGTAGTATATAATTACACTACACTTAGGGTAGGTTATAATAACCTAGATTAAGTTGCACAGTGAGAACTCGCCCTAAGCAGTTTCGAAGTAAGTGTAACAACTAGAACATAAGAAACACAGCTATTGAGAATGAATTGTAAAAGCAAAGACTACAATAAATACGTAGTACGTGTCAGCTGACACGACCTGTCTTATGAGAGTGCCATGTAAACGAACACTCACCGACGTTCAATTTTTCCGTATATGTACGTAGAACGGTCCGTAGAAATCAAAGAAATTTAGATTTTTTCCGTAAGAACGTGTCAGCTGATTGCTCTCTCATATGACCGTGTTGCCTATTCATAAGTGTGTATGCTGGTTATGGATCGTTTGCAGTTGCTTTACAAAAATACCTCCAAATACCTTTTAAATTTTCGTAATAATGTTGAAATAACCTGAAATTACGATATTGAGTTGTTGCTTTTAAATAAATTGACTGGCTTTAATTATTTAATATTAATTTCGGACACTCATAAAATGAAAAATAATTGTTTCAAAAGTACACGTTTGAGTTAGCATGCATGAAAACTGGTCAATGGTAACATTGTATTGAATGTAAACAACACAAAATGGCTGATTTCTCCGTTGGCGCCACGGGCATAAGATTCCCTCAAACGTACGTACGTACGGGATACGTAAACGTACAAAAAAGAGATCATTCGATTTTGGACGTAACCAAGAGCGGTCGTGTTTTGCGATTTATTTAGCCACCTGATGTATGTCATGTGTTAATGTGGTTTTCTGTGTTAGTAAAGCGTCAAATAGTAAAAAAAAACTAAAGATAATATACTATTTATTGCTTATATTAATATGAATTGAATTATAAAATAATAAATTGTTGTCGATACCTGGATTTTTGCATGTGCATCAGAAAGGCTATATGAATTTTTGCATTAATTGAAGACGAAATAGAAAACCCTGAATACTAACAAAGCATTTTTGGCAGGAAAAATTCATTTAAAAAAAATCTTTCAAATGTCTTAATTGGACAATAATTTCTCTTAATGATTCCGATGCAAATATGGATGTGCCAGGTCGATGTTGAAGAATGAGAAGAGATGTTGCGAGATTGTGAATATGGTTTAGTATAACATCCTACTTTAAAAAACGTCAGTGAGAAAACATCACTTTGGGACTAATGTTGTTAGATAGCTTTCGTTCATACTTTTTTAGACTAGATGGCTAGCTATTAATACATATCAAAATAAATAGACGTTGACGACTTTAATTTTTCAATAAGCAGCGTTACATTAAAAAAAACTAATTCTCGATTTATTCCTTTTTCAACAAATCTTGCTCGTGCAAAGTAACTGATAGATGAAAACAAAATATGCTTTACGTTTTAGGGTATTTTATGCATCAAAAGATATAATAATTTTAAAGTACATTTCATTGTGTACCATGTCAAGTGTGATATCTAAGGCAGAGACGTCAAATTTCGAAGATATTTCGTCACCTGTTTTTTATACCTAGTAGTCCTTCGCACACAAGGTATATTAACTTTAGTCGCGTAACGGCATTAACGGATCGAGATAGATATTGACTTATATATATCAAAATGTTCAGGACGAAAAGAGAAATTGATTAAGCCATGTCCGTCCGTCCGTCCGTCTGTGAACACGATAACTTGAGTAAATTTTAAGATATCTTAATGAAATTTGGTATGCGGGTTCCTTGGCACTCATCTCCGAGCGCTATTTAAAATGGGCTAAATCGGATGATAGCCACGCCCACTTTTTATATATATAATATTTTTGAAAACACAAAAAAAGTGATTACTCCGTACATAATACACCTATAAGGATAAAGTTTGGTGAATACATTGAGATTGAGGCATAAAATAAATTTTTCAATAAATTTTTGAAAATGGGCGTGGCACCGCCCACTTTTGATTAAGTCAAATTTAGAAATTATATTAATCATAAATCAGAAACCGTTCAAGATATCGAAACGAAATTCAGCACGCAGGTTTTCAGGTATGCAAGGAATATTCCAGGAAAAAATGGGCGGGATCGGTTAAGGTCTACGCCCACTTTTATATGAAAGATTTTGAAGAGGATCGTAGATATATTAAATAGGCAATAACTTGGCGTAAAATAGCTTTACATCATTTATATTTCACTTTTAAAGTTTCCGTAAACAAAGAAATCCAAAAACTTAAAATTTTCGAAAGTGGGCGTGGCCCCGCCCTTTTTATAGTGAACTATTCCACAAAACTGTTTATGCCATAACTCCGCCAAAAATTGATTTGTGGAAACGAAATTTGGTGATAATGTTCTATATATAAAGGTAACTGTTTGCTGTAAAATTGGGCGAAATCGGTTATTGTCCACGCCCAGTTTTTTAACATAGTTCTGAAAATTTTTTTTGTAAAATTTAAAAAGCGAGATTTCTACAACCAAGCAAGTTATATCAATCAGATTTTGCACACATAATAAGCTTTTTAAGAAAAACTCGGCCGCAAAAAAATTTTTTCAATGTGGAAGTAGGCGTGGCACCGCCCACTTTTCAGCATAAAATTTCTGCTATTTTCAAAGGCAATCGCTTATAATTCGATTTTGATATTTCAATGAAAATTGGTCAGCTGCTTCTCAGTAGTATGTATTATACTCCTGTCAAAAATTAGCCAAATCGGGAAACACACAAGCGAAATATTCGGGCACGTAGTTAATAGCCCACTGCAATAGCGAAGTTATATATCTTTTTTGATTTTCATACCTTTCATAAACAATAAATGTATGTAAGTATGAGAACAAAAAGAGAAAAGTTCACTAAAATGATCAGCACGATGAGCGGAGTCGATTTAGCCAAGCCCGTCTCTCCGTCCGTCTGTCTGTCTGTCCGTCTGTCTATTTAAACGCAATCTAGTCTCAGTTTTACAAAAGAATGCTGAAATTCGTGGTTTGCTTTGGCCGTTTTATAATATACTAGCAAACCCGATAGACGTTGTTTTGACGTTTTGATATATAGAACACATCTATATATAAAATTTCATTCACTTGAACCAAATAAACTCCTAACTATACCGAACTAACTATACAGACTGTATCGTGCCCAGCGAACTCCTAAACTTATCGTAAAAGTTAAAGAGCAAAACAAAACACAAAATATGTGGGCGTGGCACCGCCCACTTTAGAAAAATGATGTAGATATTGACTAAGTGACACATATACGAGGTGTGTTCAAAAAGTATCGCGAATTTTGTGTTTTTTCAAAAATTATTTATTTATTCATGAATATCTATTTTGTCCCCTTCAAAGTAATCCCCATGAGATATTATACACTTGTGCCAACGGTTTTTCCAATCTTCGAAGCACTTCAAAAAATCATTTTTTTGTATCTTGTTCAGCTCCTCCTTCGATGCCGTCTTTATCTCGTCAAGAGAAGCGTAACGTCGTCCTTTCATGGGCCTCTTCAGTTTAGGGAACAAGAAAAAGTCACAGGGGGCCAGATCTGGGGAATACGGTGGCTGCGGCATCATTAGTGTGTTGTTTTTGGCCAAAAAGTCGCGCACAAGCAACGATGCGTGAGCAGGGGCGTTATCGTGGTGCAAAAGCCAATTTTTGTTCGCGCAAATTGCGCATAACTTGCAGGTAATATTCCTTATTGACCGTTCTTCCCTGTGGCAAGAACTCATGATGCACCACGCCCCTGCAATCGAAGAAAACTGTCAGCAAAACTTTCACATTCGACCGAACTTGGCGCGCTTTTTTCGGTCTTGGTTCGTGCGGCAGCTTCCATTGAGATGATTGAGCTTTGGTTTCCACGTCATAACCATAAACCCACGATTCGTCACCAGTTATGACCCTCTGGAGCAAATTTGGGTCGTCGCGGACAGAGTTTAACATCTCATTAGCAATGTTCATGCGATGCTGTTTTTGGTCACAATTGAGCAATTTTGGTACGAATTTCGCGTAAAAATCGAAAATTGCTGTTAACAATTAACTGAACATTCAAAATGGTCGAGCTTGTCGGCATAAGTGAGAGACATGAGTACCAACATAACGCCACAAAAAATTCGAAATTTGAATATACGTAACCAGCGAAAATTCAAAATTCGCGATACTTTTTGAACACACCTCGTATCCAAATTTCATTAATTTAGACCAAAAAACTTCGGAATTATGACGAATTGAAACTTTATATAGCCTGGGGGCGTGGCTCCGCCTACTGTTCCAATACTATATGTTGTCTATGCTGTACCCAGTGAACCCAAGTATATATTGTGAAAATTTCATAAAGATCGGTTGAGTTATTTGGCGCCTATAAAAGACACCCTTTTTTATATCTATTTTTGTTACGCACACAAGGTATATTACTTCATTCGGCATAAACGAATCGAGATATATATTCATTAATGTATATCAAAACCTTCAGGATGAAAAGTAAAAATCCGTGCAAGTAGTTAATACCCCACTGCAAAAGCGAAGTTGTATATCTTCTTTGATATTCATTCCTTTCATGAACATGAAATGTTTGTTTCTTGAACGCAAATACGAACTGAAAGTATTAAAATAGACCTGCGTAAATTGGGATGACATTATAGATCACTACTAGGTATATAATGTTCGGTTCCACCCGAACTTAGACTTTCTTACTTGTTTATATTCTATATTGGTCTCATCCTGCATCCCTTCCTATCATTCGTTAGAAGATAGGAGTTCGCTTTGTACCGGATGCGTCGCCAAAAACGTTATAAACTGTTATTGAGTGCAGACGTGCTTTTGTTTTGCTCTTGTGTTTAATTTTTATTATTTCCAAAATGGATGATTTTTGCTCAAAGTGCAACTAAACTATTCCATAAAGCGTGTTGTGATGGCTTAATTTTTGACTACGATGTCAAATTTTTTAAGGCTAATCGTAACATTGTTAATCTGTGCAAACAGTGTGTTAACTTGCCTGAGCGCTTTATTTCGTCTTTGGAAGCTATACAGTTGTCTCAAAAACTGGGCACTGAATCCGTCATGGAATTTTTTGGTGGAAAAATCAAAGAGTTGCTGGAGGAAGTGAGTGTACTGAAAACCCTAATTAATAAGGAGGTTGATGGTGCAATCAACAACAACAGAGCGAATGGTACACAAATGTTAGATGTTAGGCAGGCTGGTTTTACAGTGGTTGACAATACCAACAACAATTGCTGCTCTAATACTGCTGCTTTTTCTTCTATGCCTTACCCTTCTTCGCGGCTCAGTGCGCCGTTGCTGTCACCAATTGCTTTTAGTGATAATGGCGCCTTACCTGCTGACTCTGCTAACAACATGATTCAGCTAAATAATATGCAATCAATACCATCTGATCATGTAATTATACGCCATCCTGCTTATGCTTATGTTAATGAGCCTGTTACGAATGCAAATTTTGACTCTGCAAATGAGGCTGTTGTCGTTTCTGAAAATGAAGTCCAACCCTTGAACATGGCTTCTGTTAAAATCAACATAGTTAGCAATGAGTCTGCTGCTAATAAAAGTTTAAATGCGGCTAATGAGGCTGTTGTTGTTGCTGATAATGCAACAGTAGCTCAACCTATGGATACGGCTGCTGTCAACAGCAATAAAGTAAAAAAAAAATTGAATAGAAACAGGGCCGGTCGATCTAGAAAATTGTCTGCCAAGGCGAATGCTGCTGCTGAGGTGGTTGACAATGCTGGAAATTCCGGTGATATTGCTGATAATGCAGAAATCATTATTGATTCTACTGCTGGGTCCGAAAATGCTGATGCTGTTATCAATACTAACAATGTTGAAAATGTTAATGTTGCTGCTAATTTGGTTGATCCTAGGTTGGTGACTGCCGTGCCGCCTAGTCGTGCAAAGTTTTGTTTCACGGTTGCATCCAACTTTGTTGGAGGCTGATATTGCTAATTATATTTTAGTTAATCTTAATACTTCCATTAACAAACGAGTTCATAAATTTGTTTTTAAAGTTGAGAGGGATTTTTCATCTTTTAAAGTATCAGTTCCAGACAAATATGTTGATAAGGTGCTTGTTAAATCTTTTTGGGCTGTACATTCGCTGGTGTATTTGTACACCGCAAAGTCAAAGGGTGAGCATCCTGCACGTACAGATTAAAAAAACTTGGTTACCAACTCTGCCACTACGAGTCGAAAGTAACCATTCACTACCAGAATGTTCGTGGTTTACGTTCCAAGTTGAATGCTTTTTATCGTAACAGTTTCGACTTTACAGCGCAAGTGACTGCGTTTACTTAGACTTGGCTAAAACCAGATAATTTAAACTCAGAATTATTTTCTAATGATTACGTTGTTTTTCGGTGTGATCGTCAGTCGAGAGCAGGTGGTGTCCTGATCGCTGTGCCGTCCAATATTTCTGCTGAGCTGTTGAATTCTGACAACGCGCCTAATATTGAATTTATAGCTGTAAAGGTCTTGTTTCCAAATTTTTTCTTATATATTTCCTGTTCCTATATACCGCCTCGGTGCCTTTATGATTGCCATACTGCAGCTATTCACAGTCTGCATTCTCGTTTGCGGGATAACGATCGCCTAGTGGTTCTTGGGGACTTTAACCTGCCATTCGTCAGTTGGATAAATAATGATGATTCAAACTTTTTGACTCGTATTACTCAGCACAGTTTTGTTGACTCTCTTATCGATTTGCCCTGTAGTTCAGATCAATAATGTGGTAAACTCTAAAAATAAGTTATTGGATTTATCTTTTGTTGATAATTCGGTGGGTATTGGCCTCAGTCAAATCTCTCCCTTATCCCTGCCCGAAGATCCCTTGCACCCCACACTCGAGATTGCGCTGGATAATTTACTCCCTACGATTAATTTCATGGAAATGAGCTGTCGTTCTCGTTCGAGATGTTTTTATAAGGCTAACTTTGATATGCTTAATCAACTGATAGCTACCCAAGATTGTTCTGATCTTTATGCATGTAATGATGTTAAGGCTGCCACATCTATTTTTTATAGTTACTTAACTGGCTTTATTAATCGTTGCGTTCCGGTTCATTTTGTTAAGGCCAAAAGTAATAAGCCACCTTGGTTCTCAAGGCAACTTACTAACCTTAACAACATTAAATCTAGGCTCTATAAGCGTTTTAAAAGATCGGGTTCTTCTGAAGATTTTTCTAAATATTTAGCTGCTCGTTCTAATTTCCAGTGCCTGAATCAAAATTGCTACAAGTCTTATTTAACAAGATGCAAAATTGAATTTTTCAATAATCCTAAAAAATTTTATGGGTTTGTTAAGTCAAAACAGAATCTTCAGGTTTTCCATCATCTTTGTCTTTGGGTGGTAAAAATGCTTGCCTTGACCATGATATTGCAGATTTATTTGCAGACTTTTTCAAATCAACCTATTCGCCAACCTGTACCCAAGTTGGTAGTTATCGGTATGAAATAGTTAGTTCTAACTGTATTCTTAATCCAGTGATTGATAGTGCCACTGTACTTCAGAGTCTTCTTGCTCTGAAACTGATTTTTTCTCCAGGGCCTGACGGTATTCCTGGTTGTGTGCTTAAGTTCTGTGCCTTGAATTTAACAGAACCGATCTTAAAATTATTTAATTTATCTTTGCAATCGGCGTCATTCCCATCAATTTGGAAACAGTCATTTATCATACCTCTGCACAAAAAAGGTAGCAGATCGAATATTGAGAACTACAGAGGAATTGCTAAGCTTTCAGCTATTCCTAAAACCTTTGAACAAATAATTACCAATCAACTTCAACATACGTGTATTTCCATATTATCACCCTGTAAGCATGGTTTTGTGAGAAGTAGATCATCCACCACAAACCTACTTGAGTTTACTTCTTTAGTTCGGGATGGTTTTTTGGCTAATAAGCAAACAGATGTGATTTATACGGATTTCAGTAAAGCTTTTGATTCAGTGAACCACGAACTTCTGATTCAGAAGCTCATTCTACTGGGCTTTCCGAAGAATTTGGTTTTATGGCTCACAAGCTATCTGTCTAATAGAACTCAAATGGTGCTTTATAAAAATACTATTTCTAAATCAATTAATGTCACCTCTGTTGTACCTCAAGGCAGCCATTTAGGCCCACTGCTTTTCACTCTTTTTATTAATGACGCCACAAATTTTGATTTATTCTCGAGCTCTAATGTATGCTGATGATGTAAAAATTTGCTATACATGTTTGCCTTCGGACTTAACTCGCTCTAATCTACTTCAGGTTGATTTGGATCCATTTCAACGTTAGTGCACAACAAATGCACTCGTTTTAAACTGTTCTAAATATAAGTTTATGACATTTCATCGCGTGAAGCCTGTGCTGGTATCTTTTGTACTTTATGGCACTCCTATGGAGCGTATATCTTGAGTTAATGATTAAGGTGTTCTGTTCGATTCGAAACTGAGCTTTAATTCACATATAACTGTTATTACTAATAAAGCAAAGGGTACTCTCGGGTTCGTTAAACGCTGGGTTTAGGAGTTTAACGATCCTTATCTCACCAAAGTCCTCTACACTTCGTTGGTCCGTCCAATACTTGAGTATTGCTCGTGTGTTTGGTGTCCATTATATATCACTCATATAAAGCGTATTAAGTCAGTGCAGAAACAATTTTAAATTTTTGCTCTACGGGCCTTTAATTGGGACTCAAATCTTCATCTTCCATCTTACAGAAGCAAACTTCTTCTCATTGATTTGCCAACTCTGGAAAATCGTAGAATATTTCTTGGGGTGATGTTCCTGCATAAGCTGATTCTTGGTAAGGTTGACTCCTTTGATCTGCTAAGCCGACTGAATTTTGTAGTTCCGGCTAGGGCGTCCAGACACTACGTGCCTTTCCATTTACCCCTTTGTCGCCTAAATTTTGTCAAAAGTGATCCTTTGCATGTTTGGTGCTCGTACTATAATGACTTGTACAATTCCATTAGTATCGAATGTTCGTTTGTTGCCTTACGTAATGCAATACTTTTCAGTCTTACCTGATATTTTAAAACTTTACTTGTTTAATATTCAATGTTAGATAGAATTGTTAATTTTTATTAAAATTTTATTTTTGTTGTTAGTTGTTTAATGTTAGATAATATGTTAATTTTTATTTAATTTTATTTTTGTAAATATTTTTGAGTTACTTTACTTTGTATTCTGTGTTAGTCGACCATATTGGATTTTCGACTTTAAATAAATAATAATAATAATATTGAAGTGCCTTGGATGTAAACAATGACTCCATGTTGATGTGCCTTTGACAGATAACACATCACACTTGTTTTGATACACAATGGTACATTTTGCAGTCAACAAGGAAGAAAATAAATCATTTGTCATGAATTAAGCCATAGAGTGTAACCTGGAGGCGTCAAATGTTGGTAGCAAAACGCCTATGTAAATAATAACGAAACTACTCTGTATTGGAACTACTGGTGAAAATAATATTTTGTAATTGCAATCTCAGTTTCCATGAAAACTATAAGAGCTAGGTAAAAAAAATTTCAACTTAAAAACGAATGTTTACTTAAACACGCCCATTATTTCATTTTTGCCCAATTTTTATATGGAGGCAAGCACTGTGTAGCGGCGGTTTTTTTTAATAAATGTAAAACTAATATGAATAATTATTTTAAGTTCTTTTTATAATATAATATTAAAATTTGAAATTAAAAATCTAAGGGGAAAAATTTTTGGAATTGAAATATCGTACACTAAATCAAAAACAGTCCCAACTGAAATAAATATTTGGTGATTTTTTCGGCATACGTCGCTTCAAAAAACCTCCACCAATAATTGCATTCGAATTTTTTCTTAATAATAATTATATTTAGCGAAAGAGCTATCTTCGTGCTCGGTTTTGTAAAGTTAGAGCACTATCCGACTGTTTTTGATTTACACCCCTATTGCGAGTGTCTATTTGCAGTAGAATAGAAATTTTTCGATTGCATCGATCGCATTTTATTTTGGTATTGTGTAACTTGATCGAACAAAAATTGCATATTTTTAATGTTTATTTACATATTTTAAATTTTTTTTAATGATTTACTTTTTATCCATTTTATTAGCACTTTTCAAATCACATCGACACGCCAGCGACTGAAAAATTGTAGTAGAAGGATGCTCGATTAAGTATTCACAGTCGCTCATTAAGCGATCGGTTCGACACTCGCAATTGCTCGATGATCGCTAATCGCTTAATAGTCGATTATCTATTCTTGTTCGACACTCACAATAGGGGTGTTAGTGTGCGATATGATTATATGGCTTTATTTCTCAAATTTCCATGGCTCTATTTAACATTTAACATAGTGGCAAAATGCCATATGGCTTTATTCCACCCAGCCAAGCTTTGCAGAAAATGTTGGAATGTGTGTGTATGTATACTCCATTTATAAAAACACCACGTATGTATGTATAAATATTTCATTAATTATAATTTATACCCATATAATATTACCCGCTTAAGGCTAATGGCATTGCGTCTCATACCACCTTTTCCTCATTTCAAGCGTTTCTGCCTGAGAAACGCATACAAGATAGGGTCATAAAAAAAATTACTGTTAACCCGCAACTTATACAAATATATTTTTATTTGGCACACAAAACGTCTAACAGAAATGTTTTTCAATAAAAATATGTATATAGCCGTGTATATAATAGGCCCTGGCAATTATTAAGATAGATCTGCATAAGTTGGGATGCCATAATAGATTACTACTACGTATATAATGTTCCGTTTTACCCGAACTTAGACTTTTTTCATTTATTTTAAATAAGTTTCTCATTACACTGAGGGCCACTTTCATAAAAGCCGGTTAGCGCTAATCGGTGGTTAATTTGACAGCTAACCGTACAAAATACATCATTTAAACCCCGGTTAGCGTTAACCGGCGTTTATGAAAGCGGCCCTAAATAATCAAAACTTTATCAACTATAGTAGGGAGGTGGACGCCTTGGAGTGAGTGGAGCTCGTGTTCGACTGATTGCATACAAATTCGACGGCGAAAATGTATTTCTTCGACCCCAGATGACTTTGGTGATGAAAGCATTGAGGGACCTGTATTGCCATCAAACACAAACAACAACAACAATGGTGTTGTCGGGCTGTTGTTTTCCAAGGTTCAGTGTTCTGGTAAAGATATTCAAACTGCTGAATGTCGCGGAGAACATTGTCTGATTGGCAAAGATGGTAAGATTTTTCTTATAAAACTACAATTATTTTGTTAACGTTATAACATTTTTAGGATTTGACTGGACTCTTTACCTTGGCTTGGCTTTCGTCATAACTGTATGCATTGCATTCGGAGCTGCTCTAATTTATTGTGCACGTCGAAATTTGTCCATCAATTCTCATTATAATATGACAAGAACCAGTAAGACATAGATCCTGATTGTTATTGATCATCATTTTTTACATTCGTCCTAATTTCAGACATGAACTCTGATTATGTACAGGGGATAAATAAGAAAGTAATTGTTGAAAACGCCAATGTCAATTATGATTATCCTAGTTCAGACCTGAGATTTATGTCCAATGATCACATCATAAGTTGCGGAGTTTCCGAACATCATTATGACGTGCCCAATTTATCTGCAAAGTAAAATTTGAAAATTAATCTTAAGTCCTTTTGATGTATATAGTTAATAACTTTCCTGTCTTTATACAGCTACACCAATCCAATAGATGAGTTATGTGCAGAGTATATTACTGATACACCAGATACATCGACAGCAGATACATGTAAGTATCTTAATAGCAATTCATTTATACACAGAAAAATTTGCATTGTCATCAACTGTGCTATAGGAGCGCATTGTAAGAAGCAGTTGAAAATGTTCCCCCTTGTTTGTATGCTTAAGAATAGAAGGACACTAAAACCATTTTTTGGTATGTTATTTCTAATTTTTCCTACAAAATGGCATGACCTACATTGTTAATGCCTCTGAAAGTTGTCATCAAGCTCTTCTAGCGGAAGTCCAAGGAAACACGTTGTTAAAAGAGTAGGTTCAACTGAATAGGAAAAGAGATGTTTAGTATCATGAGGGGACATACCACATGCAGGGCAAGTGTTTGGTATAGTGGGGTTTAGTCTGGATAAGTAAGAGTTTAACCTGTTACAATATCCAGAACGAAGTTGTGCTAGCATGACTCTAGTCTCCCTCGAAAGTACACGCTCCTCTTCAGCCAATTCAGGTGGTTGGATGTCAATAACGGGATTCACAGGCCGAGATCTGAGGATGTGACTACCGACTCGGTGGCAGTTCTGACGGGCCTGCAACCTCCTGCAGTGTGTATCTGGTAGCCCCGACGACCATGTAGGCGTCGCGTTGCTCTGAACCGGCTGGCCAATTGCCTTGTACGTTGTCAGTAAAGTTTCTTTATCTTTTCGCCAAGTGCTGCCAGCTAGTGACTTGAGGATTTTGGTACGGCTTTGTACTTTCGTGGCAATCGCGGCTACATGAGCACCGTAGTTAAACATGTTATCAAACGTTACCCCTAAGATTTTGGGATGCGTGACAGTCCGAAGCTTAATGCCGTCGACGTAGACGTCTAATTTCATGTTCACCTGCGCTGTCCACGTCTCAAATAAGGTGGCCGAGGACTTGGTCGGTGACAATGGGCAAGGATGGGAGGTAAGAGTGTATTCTTGAGCTCATCTATGGAGGTGCCCGTCGCTAGAATAGTGCAGTCATCGGCGTAGGAGACGATCGAGACCGGGAGGCTCGATATGTAATAATCAATGATTATAATAATGATTATACGTGGTTTTGATCGTTCGCTTCTGAATTCAACCGATGACTGCCGACCATGATATAATTGGTGGTCCCAAGGCTTAGGCAGGGGCAAGCGTTGAGTCTTCCAGGACTCCAGGTGTCCTATCCATAGTGAAGCAGAAGCAAACATTAAAAAACCCGTAATTGTAAACAACATTTTTATAAAAATAACAATACATAAAACCAAAGGACAGTGAGTGGCGCTCACACATATCACATATAACGTGGTGTAAGGGACCAGGAGCTGGTGGTCTTGGCTGACATTCGTGCTAGTGCTGGAAGAAGAAGCTGTGCTACGCAGAAAGTAGCTGGGAGCTGCCGTGTGGGGTGTTGCCGCAGGGCGCGAGCGGCAACGGGGATTGCACACTACTTGCTGGGTAGTATTAGTGCTGCTAGTCGTGGAGACTGTATCTGGAACATGTGTAGGTGCGCCCTAGGGCGTGAACAGCAAGGGGCCTGAAAAGTTTTGAAAGTCTGTATGTGGAGGGACTTAGCCCGGAGCAACTGGTTTTGTGCAGCCATCTTTTACATTTGGAACACTGAACGGAGTGCGAACGTTTGACATACATCTTATTCCATAAAACGCAGAAGATTCAGTCTCTTGATCCCGAGTTAGGTTCAACACCCGTCCGGAGCATGCGAGTATTGAGCAGCCCTGTGGCAAAGAGCTGCTCGGAGGATGACAGTTTTATGGGGAAAAGTGACGAGTTAGACAGGGTTACATCGTAATAATAGCCCTTGGTCGGGTAAACCCGGTACGATAGAACTTGCGCAAATCTAGTCAATTGCAGGAGTAAAAATATTAGCACATTTTACGTGAGTTCTAGACAAGCAAAAACCACACTGAAAATAGTCATCTTGAAAGCACTGTGCTCTACATTTGATAACGTGAACGGAAAGAAAAAAATGTAGAGTTCGGTCCGTTCGCTTTAACGACGATTATATAAAAATTTCCCGGACGGGACCCGACAAAAGTAGCTACCGACGTGGAGGGATAGGCCTTCGTCAACGAACTTAAATTTTTTTACTTTCGATTGAATTACACAATAGCATTTTATGCTTCTGATTTATAATTTTCTTATTTTAGTCTAATGGCAAAGTGCATTTTTATATAAATGCATATATAAAATTATCGGTTGATGGGTTATACGTTTGAATATTAATATATATTATATTGTACATATACTAGTCTTTTCAGACCTTCTACAAAATTCACTAGGCTTTCAAGACGATAAAACCGGTTTCGAGGTATGCGTAAATATTGGTTCTGGTAGTAATAAAATAACAAACTGAAATTGCTGATCTAAAACATTGCCCCCTTTTTAAAAATCCGAATTCAGACGGTCTGAAAATACTAGTGCGTGCAGGCTCATTTATTTAATCAGAGCACACAACGGCGAAAAATAGATAGCTAAGAGAATTTTTTACACGTTTTTTATAAAAGTATAGCCCATTATCTAATTTCAAACTTTGTTCAAAACCTAGGAAAATTTAACCAAGTTTCATCATAATTCTACACTTTTTAAATTTGGATTTGTAGTTTTATGACTTATTAAATTTTAGTATATAAAAAAGTGTCAGGGTGAAGTTGGCAAAAAATAGTGCCAATCATGCGCATTTATTGATTAATTTATGGTGTCAATTTGGTTATGCGAAGGCTCAAAATTTAAAAAATTTCAACATTTTCCACATCGCTTAGTATTATAAAATTCTTAGGTCAACATTAAAACCTTTTTTTTTTAAATAATAAAAGCAGTCTTTTAGCATCTTTGTTACCACAAAACTAAAATCCCTTACTCAAAAACGGTTGTGTCATAAACTCCAAGAAATACAGATTGATTTAGCACTTGTAGTGGATTTCTCAAAAGACTTTAGTACTGGAGTTACGACGTATTCGTTTCGACGAACATGACTTTGAAAAATTGTTCAGACCTTAAAATCAAATAGAACCGCTTCAAATCTAGTCAAATTCTGCAAGCATGTAAGCTAGATGTTTATTTCAATATTTCTGTTTTTTATCCATTTATGTATTGATCATATAATAATAAAAAGATAGTCGATTCACTCAATATAAAACTATCTTTAGAGATTTCGCTTCGGTTTTTCATCAAACCACAGAGAAAAAAATGACGAAAATTTATTTAAGATTGCTGAATTTTATGAACCACTTGTTCAAAGCCAAAAAATGTTGGTCGAAACCAATTTATGGAGAAGGTTCTTGAAATTGACATAATCTTCCCCCAGAAACAAGTATTCATTAATTCATGAAACGAGCTCAAGGCCAAGAACAATAATTTTTCACTTTTTAATTTTTATGAAAATTATTATTGTTTTTTTATTTTTTAATAATCACTTTTGAATTAATTATTAAAAGTTGTTTTAATTGAATAAAGTAGGAAAAATTTTTTTTAGAGACAACCGCCATAGCTTTCCGTATAGATCCATTTCGGAAGCTCCTAGGCTTCTTCATCAGTGAAATTTTGGCACGCATTGCTAACCATTAAGCTAACAATACGCTGGTTTTGATGTCATCTAAACTCCTAATTCTATTCTTCTTTACCATATGCATGAACCACTTCCGCCATCTGACAGTTAGTAGTGTGATTATGATGGATTTTTTGGCAGATCTGCTTTATCATCATCAGCAGAACTGTCTTACCGCGTGCTCTCGGTTTTGTTATTGCTTTTTTGTACCAACAATTTTTGTTGATTTTACGGCCTGTACATTTTCAAGTATTCATGCACTTCAGAGCTGCGACAAAACGTCATTTCAGAACCGATACAAAATTATACAAATTTTTGCAACTTTCCCCGTTTCCACCTCTACAGTAGATCTCACCTTTTCAAGCTTTCTTCCTTAAATTCCGCTTAACCGTCTGAGCGATTTTGGCTTTTTATCATAGCTCGCCACTCGTTACATCTTTCTGTCAATTGGCGCCAATTGGAAACACCACTGGATCCCAAATCGGTCTCCATTTTGTCCTTCCATCGGAGTGGTGGTCTCCCTCTTCTTCTGCTACCATCGGTGGGTGCCGATAAGGAACATCATCATTCATTCGCACAACATGGCCTAGCCAATTAAGACGTTGAGTTTAATTCGCTGTCGCCAAAGCGTAAGGGTCCGTAAACCTTTCGAAGAATCTTTCTCTCGAATACTCCCAGAGCCGCCTCATGAGATGTTGTCAGTGTCCAAGCTTCTGCACCATAAACCAGGACGGGTACGATAAGTGACTTATTTATTTTCGTTCTTCGAGAGAGGACTTTACTTCTCAATTGCCAACTCAGTCAGAAGTAGCACTTGTTTGCGTGAGTGATTCTTCGTTGGATTTCTAGGCTGACATTGTTGGTGTTAATGCTGGTTCCCAAGTTAAAAGCTTTAAAAAAATATTTTCTTTGGGATTTCTGTATTTTTCTCAATGCAACGTTATGAAAGCAATTTATTCTATATGAAAGAAAACACTTTAGCTTTTCGAAAAAAAAATTGCCAAAAATCAGCAAAATGTATCACGATCTTGCGATTGACACATTACTGTAAAATTTTATGAACTACAAAACTGCATACTCCAAAAAATTCAAAAAATTTTGAAAAAAATGTAAGACTGATAAAATTGCTTTGAATTTTCGCGAATTTTGCGTACATTTTCAAAACAAAAATTATTGTGTGCCACAAATTTCAGGTTTCGATTAAACAATTTTTTCATCCCCCTTCCCAAAATCCTGGCTACGCCACTGTCTTACTAATTACACCGCGTTACACACATTCTGTTCTATGAACCAAATATACTTTTTCGGAAAGGGGAGAAAAATAAAAATACACGTGTATCGGCGATTTTCATGTACACGTCAGAATTTTTTTTGTATGTATTAAGTATTAAGGTCGTAGTGTCCGTCTGTCCGCCTGTGTGGATGACTTTGGATCGATTTTTAACCCTTTTTTTCGATCCAAAGTCTTTCACACAGGCGGACAGAACTAAAGCTCGTTTTTGTAACGCAGTGTTATGTTTTCTTGTCCAAATAAAATTAAATAACTCCCTGAAGAAGACACAATAAGGTGTCGAAACGCGTCGGAGACGGAAAAGAAAATCTGATGTTTTTGCTTTAGATTAAACGACCAAAAAAAACTCTTAGTATAGGAAAAAAAAAATTAACTGTGTTCTGAAGTTGCTTTATTAACTATTTATATTATTAGTATTGGCACACCGCTCATAATTTCTATCATGTTGGAGTCATATATGATTTTTTGTTATGATTTAACATTTTCTGACGATAATATTTCTCATATTTAGGAGTCCTATCGGACTCTTATTTATGCGCACTGAGCAATTATTTCGAGGAGTATAATGCGTATTAAAGGAAATAATTTATAATCATTCTCGTGTTTCCGACCTATTGCATTTTTTAGTTCAGGCGTCGAATTACGGCATAAGTTGCGTGATTAACGACCATTGTTACGGAAATCAATGTGACGTGTAATAATGTCAATGGAGTTAATGCCACTGACATTGATTCGCATGTCAATTGACATTCAGTTGCTCTGGCAGTGATTCACGGGTCCACGAAGAGAGGGGCTCCGCTCATAAAAACTATAAAATAGCCGGTGTTGGACAGCCTGATTATTCTTTTTTAGCCACCGAAGGTCGCCCAAAAAATGGTGTTTCATGTATTTGGAATTTAAAAAAAGTCCGCAGACAAAAACTTGGAATAAAAATGGCGCGATATTATATATAAAAATTTCCATTTTATGATGTCGAACAATAATTGCTCAACTTTGGGTTTTTTACTTTTTATTCCAATTTAAAAAAAAATCTTGATTTGATAATAAGGTATAAAATGAAAATTTTTAATATAAACTAGCACGATTTTTTGAAAAATCTCAAAATTCGTTAAATGCAACTTTTGGTTTCATATAAATGAATCGCTAAGCAAATATAATTATGATATTTTTAAATCTGCGATCCTGTTTAAAAAAAAAAAGAAAAAGCTTGCAGCAGTGTTCACGAAACGAGGTCAGGTATATGTTAAATGCCATGCCAGCTCAGATCCTCAGCAAGTGCCGTCGATTCAGGCGACTAAGTACTTATTTATTTTTTATTTATAAATTTATTACGGCGCTATTGAACCTAGATCATTACAATTATAATTTTATATACACTACTAATTACTAAAAAGCTTAATCTAAACTTAAGCCTAAAGGAACTCTATGGTTACATTAAATTCATTTAATAAAATAAAAATAAAATAAACAGAAATAAAAGAAAGATAAGAAAAAGAACGGAACAAAAGCAGAACCAGAAGCAGAATTTATTGCTTTGTTTTCTTAACACTGGCTAAGCTATTGGCATAGCCTTACAATATTCGAAAAGTGCTCTTTTGAATTTAGATGTGCTTTTAATTTGCTTAACATTACTAGGTAATTCATTACAAAATTTTCGACCTTTATAGAAAATATTACATTTATCTGCCTCACATCTGAATGCAGGTAGCTTAAAATCATTCTTTCTACGGGTATCAATATTGTGATATCATTGCCATACTTTATGTTAACTTTTAGGTACTCTGGTATGTTGTCATCTTTAATATTTTTAACGAATTTCATTGTGTAATAAAAGTGTTGTTGTTTAACACTTAACCAATTGAGAGTAGATAACGTGTCTCTGATCGGCGTATCATACCGCTTCCGCAGGATGAATCTCATAGCACGATTCTGTTGTTTTTGTAATTTATAAATTTGGCTATCATTCATTATAAAAAATATGGTTGGGCAATAATTTAAAAGAGGCTCGATTATAGCCCGGTATACCATTATTTTGTATTTTCTTTTTAGAAAAAAATTAATTAATCGATATGGTCATTAAAATTCAACTTATCATCATTCCCAAATATTTGATGTTTGGCACTCCCTCTATTGTTTCATGGTTTATATTTAAAGTGTTCAGGCTCTGTATGTCTATAGATCTTCTGGATATGACCATCAATTTTGTCTTGCTGATGTTTAGTTTGAGTTTGATCAAGCACAGCCATTTGTATATTTCGTCTAAGTCAGATTGCAGCTTTTCAACCATTTCGTTCACATTCTCACCGCTTATCATTATTAAATTATCATCCGCAAACAGATTGACATCGCTGTGCTTCACACAGCTCGGCATGCCATTTATATATATATTAAATAATATAGGTGCTAAAACTGAGCCTTGAGGTAGCCCTACGGCTAGTTTTCTGGAGTCTGATAGCTCTGTTCCAATGACTGTTCTTTGGATATGTTTCTTTGTAAGACTCTCGAACCATTTCAGCTCAGTACCACTTATTCCTATACAGGCAAATTTTTTTTTGTAATAGATCCTGATCTACTGTCTCAAAGGCCCGTTTAAGGTCTAGGAAAACTGCCATTGTGTATTTGTTTTTACTCAGTTCTTCTTTCCAACGAGCTATAACCAAGTTCAGTGCAGTTTCGCGTGAGTGTTTCCTCCTAAGACCAGACTGTTGCGGGATTAATATCTTGTTAGTTTCTAGGTACTGTACTAATTGTATTTTAACCACGCGGTCAAATATTTTTTCATCATTCGATAATGTGTTTATACAGGAACAACAATTGGCGTTTTCCATAGGTTTGGCACAACTCCATTTCTCAAGCTCTCGTTTATTAATTGCGAATAGAAAAATCCAAAATATGTTACCGGGTCTTTTATGACACCTTCGGTTAAAAGTTTATTTCCTTTTTATTTTTGAAACCAGTAGAAACTCTCTTTATTTCATCTTTATCTATTGCGACAAATTTAAAATTGTGTTCAGTTGAATGAGATATCGGGACTTCCCCGTCTACAACTCCTTTATTAGCGTTGATTTCTTTGATACTATCGACAAAATAATTGTTTAATGCCTGAGCAGTTTCGTTTTAAGATGTGATTCTTGATTCTTACTAACCGTTTATATTGATTTTTCACAGTAATATAATCGTGCCAAATTCCCGTTTCTAAAGCTATTTTATACAGGCTGTATTTAAGCTTGTTTAGGCTTGCTAATTCACCATCATACAGTTTGTTCATTAATTTAACACTTATTTCCTTCGGAAACGTGAGAGTGTTCATTATTTCGGATAATATAGCTGTTAGAAATTATTGCTGATATTCAAATTGGAGAATTCGCTATAATTATATTGAGTTAAGAGATGCACCAGGTTCTGACTTGAATAATTTTCCCAAGATATTGCAGATTTTTTCAGTCGCATTGTCAATGATTTTTTAGAATTTACTTTAATATATATTGTTTCGTGGACAGATATTGGATACATGTCCAACCGCTAACACGAATTACTGTTACTGTTTGTAAACAGAAGATCAATCAATATTTCAACATCTTCCGACTTTCTAGTATAGAAGTAAATTTTTTGCGACATGAAATTGCGCTTCAAATAACTCTAATAGTTGCTGTATGTTGTATTTCTAAACATATTTATATTGAAATCTCCGATAATTACAGTGTTAATTGACTGTTCACAATTTTGCTTAGATAGGTAATAAAATCCGCATCACTAGAGTTAGGCGAGTGATGAACAACACCTTTTCGAAATGTTGGGGTTGTTGTTGTTGTTAACAGTGCTTCGTCCTGCCCAATGGGTTCGATCACTCTAAATTGTCATCAGGTTCTTCTAACGGAAGTTCGAGGCAGTTTCCGCAGGGTTGGACCAGAGTGATGTAGGTGTTAAAAGAGTAGGTTCGACTGAAACGCAGAAGAGATGTTTGGTATCATGAGGGGACATACCAAATGCAGGGAATGTGTTTGGTATGTTGGGGTCAGTCTGGATAAGTAAGAGTTTAATCTATTACAATATCCAGAACGAAGTTGTGCTCGCATGACTCTAGTCTTCCTCGGAAGTACACGCTCCTCTTCAGACAATTCAGGTGGCTGAGTATTGATAACGGGATTCACAGGCCGAGATCTGAGGGATCTGTCTACCGACTCGGTGTGGAGATCATTTAGAGCCCGCCTATGGTTCCGCAGATCAAACGGCAAAGAGATGTGGTGCCGGATCTCATCTTAGTGCTCTCCTGATGTCTCTGGAGGGCGGGGCTACACCCAGTCGATTTGGATGACTGGGTTACCGGGTTTATGGCAGTTCAGAAGGAACTGCCTACTCAAGAGTTCAGCGTGCTCCTGAACATTGAGCAATTTTGCCATTTGATGGAGATGAGACTCAGATGACATAGCAGACATCCCGTAGCAGTTCTGATGGCGGTGTTTTGGCAGACTTGCAATTTCCTCCAATTGGTGTCAGCAAGGTTGGGCGACCATATGAGCGCAGCGTAGTCAATAACCGGTCGGCCAATAGCCGTATATGTAGCAAGCAATGTTTCTTTGTCTTTTCCCTTTACTGCCGGCCAGTGACTTGAGGATCTTATTGCGGGTCTGTACCTTTGAAGCTATTGCGGTGGCATGACCAGCGAAGGTGAGGCCGTTGTCAAACGTCATACCCAAGATTTTCGGGTGGCTGACAGTAGGTAGAGGAACTCCTTCTACGTGGACATTAAACTCTTGCCTCATCTGTGCATTCTATGTCGTAAACAGGGTCGCCGTCGATTTAGCCGGAGATAGGGTCACATCTCGCTCGGTGAAGAAGCTGGAAAGGTCACGGAGGTAACTGTTGATTCTAGTACAGAGTTCGTCAATGGAGGGGCCCTTGCCCGATGCCATTATCGTGCAGTCGTCAGCGTAGGAAACAATGGAGACTCCTTCTGGTGGGGGGGGGGGATGTCTCGAAATATAGAAATTAAACAAAAGGGGAGAGAGAACTACACCTTGCGGCACCCAATGTTTTATTCTTCGTGGCCTAGATTTCTTGTTCCTGAATTTGACTGATGCCTGTCGACCATTGGGGTAATTAGCGGTCCACCTTTTAAGGCCGGCAGGGAGCGGTGTCTCTTCCAGGTCTCGAAGGAGTGTGGCGTGATTGACCGTGTCGAATGCATTTCATAGGTTAAGTGCCACGAGAACCGTCCTATGGTTTGGTGGGTGTTGATTCAAACCACGATTTATATGTGTTGTAATGGCATTCAAAGCGGATGTAGTGCTGTGAAATTTGCGGAAACCATGCTGGTGATCGGCCAATTTCAGATTTGCAATAAAGTAAGGGAGCAGAATGGTCTCTAGTCTAGGTCAGACGATAACAATCTCCTTGGTTCGCCAGCTTCCCTGGTTTTAGTAGGGGACAGAAGGGGTAATATTTTGAACCTCTAATAGTAGAAACCATATACGAGTATTATTACTGCGTGAGTAATTAATTTTAGTTGTGTATTCAAACGCAGTGCTAATGAGTTGGGAATTAATCATAAGTTCTTCAGTTAGACAAACAGGAAGCTCAAAAGACTGTGTGTTTAATGTTAAGAGTGTTAAGTATTCGAGCCTTGGGACTGAAAATTTGTCACATTAATGCACAAAGTTTACTAATGATGAGTTTTGATACTTGTTCGAAGATTCTAATGTCGACGTTGTATGTGTTTCTGAGACCTGGTTATCAGATTGGCACAGTGATGGGTTCGTCAAAGTTAACGGCTATTATTTGTTTCGTTCTGGTAGAAGGGATCATGGTGGTGGTGTAGCTATGTATGTTAAAAATGGGCCATCTTGTAAATTAAAATGTGTTTCAGATGTTGGTGATTCAGTAGAATATGTGTTTATTGAGAGGTTTTCTCGTAATGATTTAATACATAAAGTACTTGTGGGATGTGCTGATCGTCCGAATCGTAATGTTGATTTCTCAGAGTTCGTCCAGTTCCTTCAACCATTACTTTTAGACTATAATAACATTGTTGCAGCAGGAGACTTCAATAGTAACCTGCTTACCGAAAAGAACTTTCTATTAAGTATGGAATCGGTGGTAATTTTCCTGACCAATGTGCCTCTACCAACGCATTTTTTATAGATGATCCATCGAAAGCAATTCCTTACAGTCAATTATGTGCCCCTTGCTTTTCTAAGCGCGAGACTTGAAAAACATTGAACTTACCTCATCGAGCATTGCAGTTGATTCGTGGCAAGTCTGTGCCCTTGAAACGACAGATAGTCAGATAAATGTCATGCAGTACAACATAAATGCACTTTTCGAACACTTTGTTCCGGAAAACCACAGAATAGTTAAGGCTAAGGATAGACCTTGGTTTGATCGCCACATAAAACAATTAATTGAAGCAAGAAATCAGGCCTATTCAGAATGAAGAAGATATAAAATCCCGGAAAGACACGCAAAATTTAAATTTGCTAGGCTTGCCGTTAATAAGGCAATTAAGTCAGCTAAAGCATCTTATAACAAAAGGTTTGGTACGGCTGTGGGCTCTGAACAAACTTGGAAAATTATAAAAGAGATTGGTATAGGTAAATGCAATGCTTCCACACCTCCATTAACTGATGTTAATGAGCTAAATAGCAATTTCGTTAACTTGCATATTCCCGATGTTGATGTATGTAGCGAATTGTACAATAATTCCGTGCATGCTGGTATGAGTACTTTTGGCTTTATATCTGTGGGCGAGTGTGATGTCGTGCAAGATATACTGTCCATTGAATCGAACGCTGTTGGATTTGATGGTATTCACCCAGTCTTTCTGAAAATTATCCTACCAAAAATCCTTCCACATCTGACTCATATCTTTAATTCTATTTTAACCACCTCTGTTTATCCTGCTTGTTGGAAAGTAGCCACGATCAACGATTTTAGACCCAAGCTGTTCTAAATACAGAATTAAAGCATGTATATCAGTGCGCTTCTACGAATGGCTTATATTTAAATCCTGTTAAATTCAAATGTCTGGTTATTCATAGAAGAGTTCTTGATGCAAGTGTCTTTGATAGTGTTCAGTTAACAATCCTGTGATAAAATACGTGGACTCAGCCAAGAACCTTGGCATCGTTTTTTACAATACACTATTTTGGAGCGACCATATTTGTCGTACAATAGGAAAAGTGTATGGTACGCTTCGTACACTCTGGGCTACTCAACACTCGATACCTTTAGATACCCGTTTATTAGCAGCCAGAGCGTACCTCATCCCTGCGCTGCTCTATGGTTATGAGATTTACGCTAACTGATTATATTTGTAGCAAAAAGCTTAATGTTGTTTACAATAACATTGCGAGATGTGTGTATGGACTAAATCAACTTTACGGGGTCAAATGTGCGAAAAATATTCTTAATACATCTCTTGATAACATGTTGAAAGCTAAAACTCTAGCAATGCGACATACTACAATATATACAAAAGAGCCTGCTAATCTTTACACCCAACTTCATTTTCTCAGGTACACTCGTTCAGCATTACTAACTCACACTAGATACAGATCACTTATTTCAGAACGGCAGTTCTTTGTATACTCTATTCGTCTGTGCAACTCTGTACCAACAAGACTTAGATTAGTTAGCAATCGGAGGCAGTTTAAACAAGAAGTGAGAGTTTATTATAATGAAAGTTATTTTATAATTTCATTTTGTAAAACTAATTTTGCTTGGTTTTTAGAGATTTTACTTTTTATTCTCTTTTTCTTTCTTTACTTTTCTTTCACTTGGCTCTGTTTTAGATTTTATTCTCTTGTTCTTTTAATACTTTTATTCTTTATTTTTTCTTTTATTTGGCATTTTGTAATATTATACCCTTAATGGTTTCTTTAAGTTAAGTTCGATATATAAAATTATTATTGTACTTTATTTTATTGATTTTGAGGGACTAGCACATATAATATTATTTATCAAAATTGTCGTACTAGGATGAAATAAAAAAACGAATTGAAAATTGAAATTGAAATATATCGCCGGTTGAGTGTCAGAATGTACAAAAAACGCCCCATCGCAGCTGAGAATGTCCTGAATTTTCAGTTCAGAATGGGCTTTTTTAAAACTCATTTTTGTGATGGGGCGTTCTTCAAATGAAATTTAAAATAGAGCGTTATGGGATTTTTTAAACATATTTAGAAATATGGTGATCTTTAACTCAACGGTCGATATGTACGTAAACTATAAAATTAAAATTTGGAATAAAACCTGTTTAGGCCTATTATCTTTGTAACTGTATCTGGGACAGCAATGTTATTATACAAATTCGTAAAGCTTGTGTGATATTTAGCGCTTCTGACATCAATTCACTTACGAGATGTATGTTAATGTCAGAATGTACAAAAAATATTCTGACTTTAGTTAGTTTTCTAGGAGAATTAATGTCAATGACGTTAATTCTCAAAATATTTGATATTAATTCGCTCTGACCATCCGCCACTGACATTATGACACGGTACCGAAACCAAAATTGGTATCATTAAATAATATATTGCTACTGAAGGTACTCATCAGATCAATATTTTCTAATTTATAACATCTATCACAGTTTCGTTTTTATTGTGTGTTAAACCCCTATTCCCGATCAAAAAACGTATGCCATAATACCGCGCCAGTTTTGTATCACAGTTATTAAATGTAATTGTAATTTTCTTCTATTTTAGCGAATTCAATTTACGATATTACAGGCAACATTTCCACATCATCTACATCAAAGAACGTGACAACTGAAACTTTAAATAATTGTGGCGGAAACTTAAGCCTTTATAAAGGAGAAATAATGTTATATGTTCCGGAGTTTGCCATTGGTAAAAATCAAAAGAAGCAGATGTCTTTGACTTTATTGAGTGATGAAAGTGCAAGAATATCCATTCCTTGTGCTGAACCATTATTCGTATGCAGTACAATCATATATTGCTCACCAAGAAATTATAGCTTTCAAAAACCCGTTATAATAAAGCTACCGCATTGTTTAGTTGATCCTAGACAATGGAATGTCAATATATATCATGCTGATAATGATCATCATGATATAAATTCGAATTGGCGAAAAATTATCTCAGTTGGAGATGAAACTATTAATACCCCGGTATTTGTACATTTGGATGAAAGTCATTTGTTTATAATGACAGAGCAGCTTGGACGATTCGCAGCTGTTGCTGATGCAAAAGTGAATAGTAATCAATTACTGTCTATCAAAATGCGTCTCATTGCATTTAGTCAACTAGCGCCAAGCAGCTCAAACTGCAGCCTTCGAATATATGTTGTTAAGGACTTTCCTAATAGCGTAGACATATGTACGACAATTGAGACAAAGCTTGGTGGTTCTAAAATGGGTGAAAGTGCAACTTTTGCTTTCCACTTCAATGCATGTGATTTAGTTATACGTGTGCGGAACACAGAATCAAGTTCATGGGATTTAGGAGAACAAACTGATTATGAACAAATAATTCCATATAATCACATACTTAATAATAATTCAATAATGCATTGTGAGTTTAGTATAAAAAGATCACTTGACTCGCGACTATGTTTTGATGTTGATTTCGAACAATGTGGTTTGGATAATAATGATAGTCAGTTACACTCGTTTATAATTTCCAATGAACTTTTTACTTCAACCGATGTTCCAATGCATACGTTTGATCATCATCAAACAATTGTTTCTATTGATCGTAATAGTAGTTATGTAAATGAGACGAATAACTTAAGCAGCGTTTACTTACCGCGAACTTGTAAACGACTTATTTGTGCTGCCCTAGACCCACCGCGCCAAGATGAAAAAGATTGGCGTTTGTTGGCCAAAAAACTTGGCACAGATCATTATATAGCATATTTTGCTACAAAACCTTCGCCAACTGAGCAAATTCTTAATTTGTGGGAATGTCGTGCAAGCAACACCTCGCGTACAATTGTTGAATTATTAATAGTGTTCAGTGATATGGACAGAAAGGATATAAACCAAATTATAACAGATACTATTGGCCCACTGTGGGTGTAAACAAAGCTTTGCAAAGCTGTTATTATTAATATGTTGAGATGCCTTTTATTTGAAAAATTAAGAGATTATAATAGGAAGAATATCTATTATATGAATTAAGTATACATTTATTACTACGTACTAGTAATTGGGAATCCAAAACAAGTTTCTAATTATAATACCCACATTAGAACGTTAAGCGTTTTGCTAACTAGTAAAACTATCTTTCTAAAAGGTACTAATTTGTTTAAAAAGATAAAAACAGGCCGACGTAAAATGTTTCACGCTGTAATTTAGGTTCAACAAGATACGCACAGTCGCTGTCACCCTAGAGGATTGCTTCTGTAAGAATGTTTTTAATTTAAACTTAAATAATAAATGAAGGAACCGTCAAAATATTATAAACTTAAATAATGTACGATTTCAATCTATCGACTGCTTATGTTCATCCATATTTATGGATCTGCTGTCTATTGTTATTAGTGGTATGGTATGTAAGTTGTGTTTTTTCCGAGATTTTGTTCGACGCGATCAATTTGTATGGAGCCATTTTTCCGACATTGTTTCTAATAGATTCCGACTATCAATGTTATTCTTAGAAAATAAGAATATAGCATAGCATTACAATCAATTCCGAGCTTCCGAAAATAACAAAGAAACAAAATTTCACGTTACAGTAGTATGTTTTTCAAGACTTTCACGCTTAAATAACATAACCGGTAGCCCAAAAAAGTGGTTTTCGTGCAATATGGAGTGACATCTAAACTATTTAACTAATCATCATGAGATTTGATACGCAGAGAAGGATAATATCACAAACTTCGATGTGTAAAAGGGGTTGGAGATATCGGCCCCAAAATTTATTCGGCTTGTATCAAAAGAAAGATCCAAATAAAGATAGCAGCAAGGTTTAAGTCGTTTGTTTTCCAACCGTTTTCCGAATATGAAACCAAGTGTCAGAAAGTAAGTCTGATTAAATATTGTATGCGCTAAGTGGAGTATAACCAAGAGAAAGTTACAAAGTCAAGTCAAAGTTGCAAAGTCAAGTCTATGCTATGTGAAAGTAACTACCCTCAAAATCTCTCTCTGTACTGTGAAAGATTAAGTTATGCTTGCAAATCTGTTGTTTCACGACTGATAACAGTAAAGCTACCTAAATTGGTGTTTAATTTAATTTAAGTTCTTTCCTATCTAAGTCTATCGATTATTTATTTTTAATATTATTATTTTATTTTTGTTACATGATGCTCCCCTAACTGGCATTATAAAGTATTTTTGATAAATACATAGTTGTGTTAAAACATATTGAAATAAATACATACATACATACATGTACAAATGCGCTCACAATTTTCCAAACGATTACGATGAATTTACATATCTATTAAATCATCGGGGGTTTCGCCGCAGTTATTTAATTTAGCCTTTTGAAAGTTTCTTCCAAATATTAATAATTAGCTTTGATAAGTTAGACCGGTATAAATATTATGTTTGGCAGCAAGTTCCCTACAAACCAGATGCCGGGTAGCAATGTAGCTAAATGCTTGGCTTCATTTCTCGAACGGGGTAAAAAGCGGCTAGTTTAGTTCAGGCCGTGTGAAGATTTTAACCACACGTCTCGTGCAAATAGTTGTTATTGAGGACCTTTCGGTGCACCTGTGAATAAAACGGCGTCGTTTTATGATGCCGTATTTCGTTTTAGTGCTTGCGCATATGACTTGATATTTGCAGCTGAGGCGACAAGAAAAATATGCATCTTGTTTGTTTATTGTTTTAATGGTGCGTCCACTATGACCTGACTTTTTTTAAAGTTGTTTCAATTTCCATCAGAATCACCTTTGGAATCTGCATCTCCTGCATGGCATTGTATCAGTAAAGATAAACAATGATCTGCCTAAAAAGAAACAGTTTCTATCAAAAATTAAAATGTTTGCGAAATTTTGCGTTTACCATTGTTCGTTTTTTAAATAGAAATTAATTTATGAAACTAGCTGCTCTGGGGAATTTTTCAAAGGTATTGGTAGTAGTATTCTAGGAAAAAATATCCATGTATTGATATTTTTGAAAAATGTGGTTGGCTCTGGTTGTAAGCCTGCAAAAAAACCGAAATACTCCCTTTAGTGTTCCACTGCCGCATTATAAATAATAGGAACAGTTCTATTTCAGCTATGACAATTTTCAGCCATTGCAAAGCAGTACAGGTTTTTAATTAACATCAGGAACAGGGGAATAATCAAAACGAAGCAGAAAACACATTTAACACATTTATTAGAGGGGGCGAATTTATGTTTAAAGCTTTAAAGAAAATAAAAAAGGGAGTTCCCTTCAATCATGTAAAGAATACTCCTTGGTGAGTATCAGAGTACTTCACAACTTATCCCCATTCATATAAAAAAGTTCTTCGATTTACATCGCGATGCCCTAGAAGAGAATCACCTACTCCATTTCTTTGCTCCTGAGTACTTAAAGAAATATCTATGGGGGAAAACTTTTCAAAATGCTCCCAAAAAATTACTCCGCGAAGTACTTAACACCCAAGCTAGAGAGGGAGTAGGTGATTCTTAAAAGTACACGTACTCAGAAGAAAATAAGGACTCCGAGATTGAGTAGGTGGTGTTCTAGGACATCGCCATGTAAATTGGACCAACTTTTTTATCTGAAAAATTATTTCTTAGAGTACTCTGATACTCCCTCGTTTTTTTGCAGGGCATATTCTCTCATATTTAAACACAAACGTACAAGTTCAAAGTGAGCGTTTGAGCACAATTTAAATTTTCAATAGACAAGTACGATACCAAAACCTACACTAATACTTTCCGATGACGATGCAAAGTGGTATGTTGCGTTACTTTAATTGTTGCACAACATAACAATGTTTAAAATTAAACAACCAATACATCTGAGATTTTGTTACATATAGATTACGTTAGGTTTATATGACCACGATTGTGTATTTAAATACATACTATATATGTATGTATAAATTAACGTAAGTTCTCATATATGTATATAAACACGTAATTGTAATTCTCATTAATCTAATCATATACTACATATGTATGTATGCGAATATTCTTCAAATAAAATGTTTAGCCAAATACTGAAAGCAACTGAAAGACGATTAGTGTTCAAATTTTGTATATGAGAAACTGAAAAATAAAATAACGGTGCCAAATTGTTTGATTTTTAAGAACCCATTCGAGTGGCATATGTATGTACTACAATGTATATAAATGTAATTAGGTAAACAAATTTAAAACGACTGCTCAACGAATACAAATATGTGTTTATTTGAAACGAACGTAAACTACAAAAAAAAAAATTAAACAATACTTAACAACCTAAAATAGTGTGCGCTGGCATCTGCGTATAGGCATACAATACCATACATACTCGTACGCGAATTAGATATTAAGTGACTTGCTCAAATTACAATAGATCTTGTAAACTGAAAACTAATTATGTAAAACTGTAATATTAGGTTAAGAAAATTAGAACGTTTTTTCAAGGGAGAAAGAATGCTAAGTTTAACTTTTATAAATAAATATTATTGAATAAAAATCAATTGTTTATGACTGATGTTTGGGCTGCAGTGCGAAAGTTCTTTATTTTTTAACAACAATGTGGAAATTCATGAGTAATTACCAAGGCGAATTTATAAAGGTGGCATCTTCCGATCATATGATTGCTTGTTCTTCCTGGCGAAATTCGCCTTACGCACTGGGGATGTCAAATTTGTTTCATTGTTTGTTTACATATGTCTATTTACAAACATTTATATTGTTGTGGTTCAAAGTAAACACATTGTTCGGTAATTGTTTCCTTTAGAAGACAACTCCTAAAACACCGGGAGGGATATCAAACAACGCGTTTTGACCTCGGTATCAACAATCCGAAAGCGGGTATTCGATTTTTTGTTTCAGTGAAAAGTTATTCGTAATATGCCATATGCACACACTTTTTTGGTTCGCGTCAGAAGGCCACCAACGCACAACGATATTCTGCACATAAATCATTCGACCACAGTAAATTTTTAGTATTTTATAATAACTTTTCACTGGCACAAGCAATTTTTTCACAATTGTCATTGTTTTGGTCAGAAAGTTGATTTTAACTGAAATGCGTTTTGACATTTATAGCATTTACTCTCGTTTCTTATAACAGTTTGTCTTGCTTTGACATTCCCAATGAATTCGCCCTTCGTTAATATGATACTTTGTTTGACATTCCCAGTGCGAGAAAACAAAAACAAAATATGTGAAGTTTGTGTGTATGCCGAATTGAATTCGTTCGCTACCACCATGTATAATTTCGCCATGGTAATTACATATAGGCTAACAAAATTAAAAAAACGTCTTCCAACGGAAGTTCGAGGAATACAGCAGTTTCAACAAAACAAGGTGAACCGCTATCTACCTAACAGCCCCACCTCCATCCTACGTCAACTGTTAAAACTCGTCAAGAAATGTCAAGAGAGATGTCAAAAAAAGCGTTTCGAATCATAATCCAGAAGGGGAAAAGTGATACAATTAAACGTTTAAAAGTTATAAAGGTGTTTTGGACAGAAATACTTTGTATGGCGAAGCCGGTGAAGGACGTGAAGCTATGGGTTATTTTGTTGAAACTATAAACACGTCAAATTTTCGACATTAGCACTCTTTTTGACTTTGAACTCGTATGAAAATCGGGATTATTACCAAATATATGTGAAGTGGTAGCACTGTTCGCCATTTATTACTTCTTTGTTGCAGTTGCGAAATTTTTTCGCCTTTTTCATAACAAAATAAATTGCATTTTGTTTAAAACCATGTTCATTTCTTTAATAAATTCGCTTTAGAACTCATTTGATTGCACTATATAACCGATAAATCAATGACTTCGTGGTTTTTTGAACGTGAAATTGTTTAACGAAAACAACAAAGTTTTGCTAAAGTTTTTTGGTTATAACATTTGATTCCTGGGATTGAGACGCGTATTTTGACACCCCTCCTGAAATTTGTGGAAGCGTTTTAGCAGTTGAAGTAGGATGGAAGGAATTACCCAAAATTTCAAAAGGAAACATATTTTATTTTTTTGTTCTTTAAAAGATCACTCCCTAGTTCCCCAAATTTATATGTATAGAATTTTTATTATCTGTAAAGCCAGCGAAGCAAGTGTGCGTGCATTGGACAAACACTAAGAGGATCTAGCATTAAAAGTGTAAATAGCTGGCTGCTATGTCTGAAATGTTATCTATACCATGATACAATCACTAGAAGATTAGCTCTCTAGTGACATATTTTGACAATTGCAGCCATCTTGCTGCCCGAAAAATTGTCATTTATATTCTGCCGTTTTGATTATAACACTTAATTTTCGAACGTTTTATAATCGAAAAATCAGAATTTTGTAAGCTAACATTCATCGGAAAGCTTTTTAACGATTTATTTTTAGTTTACTTTGCTTGTTGGGAATATTCAATGTACAGACACAACTTTTCTAGAGTTTTATTATAGTATAGATCATGGCGAAATTACACATGGTGGTAGCGAGCGAATTCAATTCGGCATACACACAAACTTCACATATTTTGTTTTTGTTTTCTCGCACTGGGAATGTCAAACAAAGTATCATATTAACGAAGGGCGAATTCATTGGGAATGTCAAAGCAAGACAAACTGTTATAAGAAACGAGAGTAAATGCTATAAATGTCAAAACGCATTTCAGTTAAAATCAACTTTCTGACCAAAACAATGACAATTGTGAAAAAATTGCTTGTGCCAGTGAAAAGTTATTATAAAATACTAAAAATTTACTGTGGTCGAATGATTTATGTACAGAATATCGTTGTACGTTGGTGGCCTTCTGACGCGAACCAAAAAAGTGTGTGCATATGGCATATTACGAATAACTTTTCACTGAAACAAAAAATCGAATACCCGCTTTCGGATTGTTGATACCGAGGTCAAAACGCGTTGTTTGATATTTCTCCCGGCATTTTTGGACGTGTTTTAGGAGTTGTCTTCTAAAGGAAACAATTACCGAACAATGTGTGTACTTTGAACCACAACAATATAAATGTTTGTAAATAGACATATGTAAACAAACAATGAAACAAATTTGACATCCCCGTAAGGCGAATTTCGCCAGGAAGAACAAGCAATCATATGATCGGAAGATGCCAGCTTTATAAATTCGCCTTGGTATAGATCATGATCAAGGCGAATTTATACCAGGTGACATCGCAGCGAATTCATTGCTCTATGTGTTTTGTTTTTGCTTTCTCCTGTCCAATTGCATAGAATTTTTTTATTTTGACACTAGGCTCCGCTGCTCATATGTTCTTTGATATCACCTGTAAGTAAATTCGCCTTGATCATGATTCAATCACAAGAAGGTTAGCTCTCTAGCTGACGTTTACTTTTGGCAATTCCATTTTCCAAATTTGTACGGGTTTCTTTTACGAACGAAAAAAAAGTAGGAGTGTTTTTTTCATTTATCGAGGAAATGGTAGTAGAAAAATAAAAAGTAGGAAATGAGTTGTAATACATTTTGCAAGTCAACTAAATGGAACACCAAAACATGTCATCCCATACCCTTACTGTATAAATCGTTGTAAATTTTCCCTATAATCAATTAAAAAACAAAGGAAAACGGTCACTGCTCCAACAAAAATTAAAATATACATACTCGTATGTGCATACGTATCTACAATCAAAATATGTACGCATCTTCGCCCTCTTGCCAGAAGCATGAATGTCATAGATAAATAGATTTGAAACTCTTTCGAGAGAGCGCTGTCAAAATGCACATTTTTATAACATTTGTCATTGGTGCTACTCCGTAAAAAATGGATAAACTGAATGTGGGTATTTTTAAAATACATTTTGGGGATTTTGAAGGTTTTCTATTGAATTTGACTTAAATAATTTATTGCAAAAGGCACTATACCAGTCGTGGATAGCGTCTGATCTCCCACTTCAAATATCTGAAATAAAAAATTAGGCTAAGGTTTTTTGTTGATACATTTTGCCTGGCTATTGTATCTACCTTCCGCCTATATATGATTACCAGGGACACAGAACCGCGTGTTTTAATATCACTGTCAACAATTTTTATAGCCTATACCCCTTTCCACGTCAACTACAGAATTACCGAGTATTTTGGCACATTTTTCGATGCTTTAGCCTTAAGAGGGATTTATTTTGACTATGCTGTCAACAAAGCCAAATAAATAGACATAGATAAAATGAAAATGTTGGTAAAACAAGATTAATTAATTGTAGTTTCGGTGTAAACATGACACCAGGATTTTCGTCAAACTTAGAACCTCAAATGGCTAATACAGTAAAGTTATCAACTCAAACTCTGAATAATTTCACATTCGTGCTTCTGACTATAGAGCTACGTTTTTTAATAATAATGAAAAATTGATAAGATTAATTTTTGTTGGAAACTTGTCAGGGCATACAGACAAACGGACATAGTCTACCAAGTGGACAGCAAAGTGATAAGTTTCAATGAGATAAGATTGGGTCCTATTTATCCATGTCAACTTAGAACAGAAGTTGACTTAAAACTGTGACTTTATACATAAGTTAAGCCCGAACTGATTATCAAACCCAGCTAATAGTAGCCAAATTTTGTGAAAAATAACAGACTTCGAATCACATAAGGAACAGCTTTGAAGTCACTAATGACCTTAGTAAGTATGTAAGTATGCAATATTTTATAAAAGCGTGCAACTGTTGGCATATGCTGACGATATTGATATCATTGGCCTTAACAACCGCGCCGTAACTTCTGCTTACTCCAAATTAGAAAAAGAAGCGGAGAAAATGGGATTGGTGGTGAACGAGGGCAAAACGAAGTACCTTCTGTCATCATGCAAAGAGTCAGCGCATTCGCGCCTTGGCAACCAAGCCTCTGTTGGCAGCAATAATTTCGAAATCGTAAAGGACTTTGTTTACCTGGGAACCAGCATTAACACCAACAATGATGTTAGCCTAGAAATCCGACGAAGAATTACTCTTGCAAACAAATGCTACTTCGGACTGAGTAGGCTATTGAGAAGTAAAGTCCTCTCGACGAACGAAAATAACGCTCTACAAGTCACTCATCGCACCCGTCCTGCCATATGGTGCAGAAGCGTGAACACTAACAACATCTGATGAGGCCGCTCTGGGAGTATTCGAGAGAAAGGTTCTTCGAAAGATTTGTGGACCTCTACGCGTTGGCGACGGCGAGTACCGAAAAAGATTTAATGATGAGCTGTATGAACTTTACGCAGACGCCGACATAGTTCAGTGAATTAAAACACAGCGGCTTCGCTGGCTAGGCCACGTAGTGCGAATGAGCGAAGATGCTTCAGCCCAGAAGGTATTCTTATCGGCATCCGCCGGTGGAAGCAGAGGAACAGGGAGACCACCACTCCGATGGAAGGACCAAGTGGAGACCGATTTGCGATCCCGCGGTGTTTCCAATTGGCGCCAGTTGTCGCAACGAAGAAACGACTGGCGAGCTATCTTGGACGGTCAAAATCGCCCAGGCGGTTAGATGACCATTTAAAGAAGAAGAAGTATGCAGAGCCAAAGCTTTAATAAAACCGTTGCTACATACCAGAATGTCTCGAGTGTAAACGTCCGAGATTAGATTCGGCAACGTGCAAGAACTACACTCCCAAAAGTCGATCTAAATAATAGTGTAAATTAATCCATTTTCTGAAACCAACCTATTTAAAATTTTGTATAATATTACATTTTTAACTACTATTTTTACATAACTTCCATAAAAGGCAACCCAGAATGTAAATGGCAATTTTTCAGGCAGCAAGAGAGCTAACCTTCTAGTGAGGTCAAAATTCCAAAGATATTTGTTTTTTATATTCTATATTTGTCTCATCCTGCATCTCTTTCTAGCATTCGTCAAAGGATAGGAGTTCGGTTTTCACCGGATGCGCCGCCATATTGAAGTGCCTCAAAACAGTCTATATTGATGTGGCTGTTACACTTGTTTTGATACACAATACTATTGACAGTAAAGGCCATTCACATATGAATTCACAATGAGTTGTCGCGAGAACTTCTCAGTATTCACTGAATTCAACGGCAATGAGTTTGTATTGTACGGGTGAGGTTTGTAGTGAGACAGCGTGGGTTGCAATCTTTGCGCGTAGTGTCAGTGTGTGCAATCATCTCAACGCTGACAAAATTCACACGCACTCACAAAATGTGGTAAGGGTTGTTAGGCAATGAGTTATAAGAGTTCTCGCTACGCTTTGAATTTATTGCGTTGCAAAATGGATGGATGGATACATTTATGAAAACTTAAATGGATGGTAAATCTATGAAAAATGTATTACAAAATATACAATGGTAAATAAAATGTATTTGATGAGAATATTTGTTTGCTTGAAATAAATATTTTTTATTAAGATATGGTGCCCCGGCCATTCTATCTAGAGAATGTTTGGCTCTATTCAAAATAAATAATTATAGCAATATTTGATAAATTTTAATAGCCTTTTGTTGTAATAACCTGTTTAGTTTATGTTGAGCTTTAGGCCAATAATTTGAAATAAAACACTTTATTTAGTTTTATATTCAAATTTTATTTTATTTGGTCGATATTTCGGCCTCAGTCTGCGGTCATCTTCGGGACCTGGACAAACAATAAAAACAATTAATACAATTAATAACTTCATTAAACATAAGTACATGTGTGTAAAAAACAATACGACTTACACATATGACAGTGTATTATCGACTAAATTAAAATGTAACAAAATTATTGCAAAGAGGCAAAAGAAACGAGAAACATAAAGTAAACAAATTTAAAGTCCCGCAATGGTAAACAATTTTCATAAAACAGTGAGTGTACACAATTCTAATACAATAGCAACGTACATGTGACAACAACACTTAACTTAGTATACATATATTTATATATATATGTATGTACATATATTACATATATATAAATTCATAATTTTTTCATCAGGGGTGCCCAAAATATGTAACATCTCTAATGTGAAGCGTTTGTGATAATGTTTTTCCCTGTCAAGGATGGCTACATTATCAAAATCGGGATAATGACCTGCGTTTTTACAGTGTGATGTCAAAGCCGTCTTGTTGTCCGAACAATTGTTCCTTAACTTAATATTAGACCTATGAGCGGACATCCTTGTCTTTAGCTTGAGTTTAGTTGTCCCAACATATACCTTCTCGCATAAGTAGGATCCGTCACCATTGCAAGGTATCCTGTTAACAACGTCAGCTTTATCTTGATCTGGGATTTTGTCTTTCGTATTACTAAAAATTTGTTTTAACGTGTTATTGTACGTGAACGCTATTTGATATTTTTCTTTATCATATATCTTGGAGCTCTTGATGCTCCTGGAACATATGTCATTGATTTATAAATTTTGATTTCTCTTTCTCTTGTCGTCTTATTATTTATACTCATTTTATAGTGATTCCGGACTAATTTGTTGATTACGTCCATGGGAAATTCATTTAGTGTCAGTGTGTTCTTAATTATCTCGATGTTTTTACTGTGAAACATTTTATCACTGATTGTAAGGACCCTTCTTATAAAATTTTGCGCGGTATTCAAAATGATTTTCTTTTCATGTTTAGAATTAAAATTAATCAGTCTCCCAGAAGCCGTAGGTTTTTTGTACCAATCGATATATACTTGGTTGTTTTTCTTTATAATCAGTGTATCAAGATAGGGGAGCTGTTCATCTTTTTCCACTTCCATTGTGAAACGTATGGTTTTGTAATATGTGTTCAGCAGTTTCAGCATGTTTTCTATTTCGTCTGTTTTGACGATAGCGAAAAGGTCATCCACATATTTGGTTAACAAGCGTGGTTTTCCAGTTGTTTCCATTTCAAATTTGGTTAATAGCTCTTCCAAAACTATATCAGCGATGACAGGAGAAGCTGGTGATCCCATAGGCATTCCTGTCCGCTGTTCGTAAATTTTGTCGTTGTATTTAAAGTAACGATTTTCTTTAACGCAAAATTTTACCATATTCATGAAAAGCTCTTTAGTTAAACCTGTGTACTCTTTAATATCATTCCATCTAGGGGAAATGATGTTTAAGGCCACATCCACAGGGATGCTAGGAAACAAGGAGATAACGTCAAAGGACACTAAACTCTCATCATCGTAGATGTAGGTAAATTTTACTTTTTCCTTAAATTCTGTGGAATCTTTGACGTTAAATTTAGAGGATTTTGTATTCTTCAATATACGGACAACATATTTACACAGATTATAGGACGGGGAATCAATAGATGAGCAAATCGGCCGAAGAGGTATGCCTTCTTTATGGATCTTCGGCAAACCATAAATTCGGGGGGGATTTGCGTTTTTTGATAGTAGGGAATTCTTCTCTTTTTTATCGATATAGCCATTATTGAACATCTTCATTACCATTTCATTATTCTTTTCTTGCATCTTGTTGGTCGGATCTCGTTTTAGGACTTTGTATGCAGAAATGTCGTTCACTATAGTTTGCATCTTCTTAGAATAGTCTTCTTTGCCCATCGCTACAGTGACCTTGCCCTTATCCGCATTGAGTATGAAAACTTGTTTATTGCTTTTCAAAAACTTCTTTGTTGAGGCCAGAGTTTTACACATAAATTTGTCCCGTAGTGAGGTTGTTCTTTTTTGTAAATGTTGTTGTACCAACGCAGCGAAATTGTTTCTTTCAATTTCTTGCCTATCTTTGTTTTGCACTGTTTGGATAATATTTTCCCCGTCTGCTATAAACTTAAAAAGTGGGAATTTTTATCTTTCAAGTGGCAACACGTACTTTGGGCCTAGAGATAATAGCCACTGAATGTCTTTAGGGATATTTAAAGATGTCGTATTGCAAAAAAAATTTATCTGCCACCCTAATGTTAAGTTTTTCTTTTTCTTTCTCTCTTAAATTCTCGAACTTTCTCTTTTGAATTTTTCCTATCTTTGTAGTGAGATTCTTTGTCAGAAATTCCTCACTCTCAAAAAATGCCGTTGAGTGATGAGAGTCTAGGCTTTCTGCTATACATGTTTTAAGTCTCCTTTTCTCTTTTTCCTAAAGCTCAACATAAACTAAACAGGTAATTATAGCAATAATAATATCATAGAGTTGCTATTCTTGGTCAAGCCTACAATACTTAAAACACATTATTTATTAAATTGTTTAAAAGGTTTTCACAATGGATTATCAACGTCGTCCGCTTTTATTATTGGACATAAATGAATAAACATTCATGTAATAGTCCAATTACTGATGAACGCAAGCACGTAGTACGTGTCAGTTGATACGACCTGCCTTATGAGAGTGCAACGTAAATGAACACTCATCGACTTTCAATTTTTCCGTGTACGTAGAACGTTCCGTAAAAATCAAACAAATTTTCATTTTTTCCGTGAGCACGTGTCAGCTGATTGCTTCCTCACATGCAAGTGTTGCATATTTATACGTTTGTATGCTGGTTATGTATCGTTTCAAAAAATACCTAAAAATACTTTATAAAATTTAATAGTTTAGGCAGCCCTGATTTAACATCAGATATGTTAGACGATATCTTCAATGTTATTCAAGAATTTAGTTGAATTATTTACAATACTAAAAAGTGTAAAGACGTGAATGAGAGTCGTTTTCTTAGAAGCTACAAAGCTTCTGACATAAAGGAAAACTTTAATAAAAAAGTTATGAGCTTTGATGCTAGTCCCATACCCCCATGCAAGGCGGAACTTTATCAAAAATTTTTAAGGGCTCATTACATTTCCAGTATCTGGAAAAACGCGTCTCAACCAAATCCTACGCCGTTAAACCCGCTAGAATGTGGTTGGGAGCAGCAAGATTTAGCATACATATTTAAGTGGTTTGAAGGAGATCAGCTTTCATGTGTTGTTGGTGATTTTATTCAGGATATACCTGGTAATTGTATAAAACAAAAACTATTTAAAATTGAATGTGTTCAGTTAAAAATTGTATCCATTATTTTTGCAGATGAAAACCAAGATGATGATCAATATGATGGAGGAGATGATGGGCATTAGAGATGTAGAAGTGATTCCGACGATGAAACTGTTGATTTAAAACCGATAACAAATATTCCAAAGGAAAAATAACTCGTCCATATATTCTTCCTTTTTGTGATATACATATGAAGTAGTTTTTTAATTTTAAATCGATATACATACCTATCTGTGGTAAATAGTTACTAAATAAATAAAGTTTCAAATGAGTCTATAATAACTTTTTTTTTTTATTTTGGAGGTCAGTGGTCTTTTCAAAAAAGAATTCAGGGATATATTTATAATTTTTACCCAGTAGCAGGTAGCTATAACTTTTCTTTTCGTTACACAAAATAATCGAAGATAGTTTTACACCATAAGATACATAAATGCGCAAACGCTTTAGCTTAGTTACTTGGGTAAATTAAGCATGTGCGCTTGCGCATTTAAGTAGGAGTTTTCCCATAATCAATGAACAACGGGCAGGCGTACATACATATGTAAAGGGTGTTTTTTTTAGGGGTATAGAACTTCGAATTGAAATAAAACACAAGAAAATCGTTTTAAGGTCCATCAAGTTGGCTTTATTGGAAGGATAATTTTATGCCATTAATGTTTAAATATGATTTCGGGCATGTGGCCGCCGCGGCTGGCTCGAATAAAACCAGTTCTACAGGTCCAATTTTCAACCACTTTTTCGAGCATATGGGGCCGTATGTCGGCAATAACGCCACGAATGTTGGCTTCCAATTCCCCTAACGTTTCTGGTTTGTTGGTGTAGACGAGCGACTTCACATATCCCCAAAGAAAATAATCCAATGGTGTCAAATCACACGACCTTGGTGGCCAATTGACAGGTCCATTCCGCGAAATTATGCGCTCATCGAATGTTTCCTTCAATAAATCGATTGTGACGTGCGCTGTGTGGCATGTAGCGCCGTCTTGTTGGAACCACAACTCATCCACATTCATGCCATCCAATTCGGGAACAAAATAGTCGGTTATCATGGCTCTATACCGGTCTCCATTAACGGTAGCTGCCTCTCCAGCATTATTGCGGAAGAAGTATGGCCCAATGACTCCACCAGCCCATAGAGCACACCAAACAGTCAGTTTTTGTGGATGTAATGGCGTTTCAAGGGTCTCATGTGGATTCTCTTCACTCCAAATGCGGCAATTTTACTTGTTGACGTAGCCATTCAACCAAAAATGAGCCTCATCACTGAACAAAATTTTGCGATGAAAATCAGCATCGAAATCAATCTCATTTTCGGCCCATACACCAAAATCACGACGCATTGCATGGTCTCGCGGCTTTAATTCTTGCACAAGCTGGATCTTGCAAGGTCGCAAGCCAAGATCTTTGCGCAAAATCTTCCATAAAGTTGATGGACAAAGCTCCAATTGCTGTGCACGGTGGCGAATCGATTCATTCGGGTCCTCTTCAACACTTTGCTCTACAGCGGCAATTGTTTCTTCGGTGCGCACTGTTCGACGTCTCTGCGGATGCGTATTATCACATAGAGTAAACGTAGTGCGAAAACGATCCATGGTTAACCGAATTAATTGCTCTGATGGACGATTATGTCGACCATAAAATGGACGGAGCTCACGGTAAACTTCGCGAACTGAACCATTATTTTCGAAATAAATTTGCACGATTTGCAAGCGTTGTTCTTTTGTCAACCTATTCATGATGAAATGGCAAACCAAACTGAACATAAATGACATTAGAGTTGCCAGATTTGACCACAAAATGCCAGTTTTATCTCTATTCGAAAAACAAACCTGTAAAAAAAACACCCTGTATATTATAATATGGAATACATTGAAATGTGGACTAAGGACACTTGTGAAATATATTTTTTAGGTTTTTTGTTGTTGTTGTAAATCAGATATGAAAAGCAATGTAGGCTATTATTATGCACTATTCCACCCAAACTATGCCGTTTTTTTTTTAATTTTTCAACTTTGACAATGAATATCTTTTTAATAGTTAGATTTACACTGTGAGTTAGATAAATTTCATTTCATTTCATTTATTTGCAGTCAATGGAATAAATCCTTACAGACTAAAAAATATTAAATAGTACTTAAATTAGGTGTAGAGCTTAACGTATGAAACTTATGTACATATAAGGACCGGAGAACTTAAAATGCAGAGTTTAAAATAATTAAAAATTCAGACCTTGGTAGTGAAAAATCCAAGGAAACCATGAAGCTCAGTGAGTTAAACTCCCGAATAGCACGGGCAATAGGAGCGTTACAGGCATAGTTAGTTCTAAGATTATCTCCATAAAAGGGGTAGAAATTCCTGAGAGAACGTTGAGGAACATTAAATCGAAACCGCTCCAGCAAGTATGGGCAGTCAATAGACCCATTAATAATGTTATAAGCAAAACTTAAACAGATAATTGATCTACGATTCACCAAGGACTTAAGATTTAATAGCATCAGACGTGCAGAATAGGAAGGCATAGGTTCAGAAAAGTTCAGTGGTCGAAGAGCATATTTAAGAAAGATCTTCTGTATACGCTCGATTCTATTTACTGCTGTCAATTGACTTGGCCTCCAAATAAAAACTCCATATTCCAGATGCGACCGAACAAAGGACGTGAATAATAGCTTGAACGTATAGGGGTCTGAGAATTTGATGGTATTACGCCTAACAAAGCCAAGCATCGAATACGATTTAACAGTAACATAGTTTACATGGTTGCTAAAAGAAAATTTACTATCAAAGATAATACCGAGATCTTTAATCTCACTAACGGACTGAAGCTCACAATTTGAAATTTTGTAAGTCGTATGTATTATATTAGTGGCTTTCGCATAAGTTATGTGGAAGCATTTGGCCGGATTCAAGGAAAGATGATATTTTTCGCACCATCGATAGAGTTTGTCAATGTCGTTTTGCAGTCTTGAGGCATCTTCTGGCCCCTTAATTGATGAGAATAGCTTTAAGTCATCAGCGTAAAGCAAGCAGTTGGCAAACGAGAAGCAACTACTAATGTCATTGATAAACAAAATAAAAAATAACGGTCCTAATATACTACCTTGGGGTACACCGGAAGTTGCAACAAAGGGCCTGGAGGATACACCATCAATATTAACTACACATTGCCTATTAAATAAATAAGAGGCAATCCAACGCAGAAATGAGGAATGAAAGCCCAGAAAAGCCAGCTTTTCAATTAAAACTCTGTGTGAAACTCTGTCAAAAGCTTTAGAGAAATCTGTGTAGATGCAATCCACTTGAATATGTGCAGAAAATGACTCAACACAGTATTCACTAAAGACCGCCAGGTTAGAAACTGTTGATCTGCCGGCAACAAATCCATGTTGATAGGGAGAAATTAATGATTTAACAGCAAAATTTAGCTTTGCATTGACAGCATGCTCAAAAATCTTGGATATAGTAGACAGTTTGGATATAGGCCTGTAGTTGCGGACATCATTCTTGTTTCCACTTTTAAAGACAGGGGTAATAGAAGTGATCTTCCAATCACTAATGAACGTCCCTGAAGACAAGGATTTATTGAAGATCAATCTTAATGGAATTATTAGAGCCGGACAGCCCTTTAGCACTACTACTATTTAGAGAATTAGAATTATTGTTAATTTGAGATAAATTCAGGCTCAGCATATTATCAATAAGGTACAATTCATGATTTGCCGAAAGATTAGAAGGCGTAAGGCCATTATTAGATAAGCTGGGCGACCAGTAGACATTACAAAGGTTAAAATCACCCAGCACACAAACATGGTTATCACTAAAATCACTTAAAGTTAGGGAAACAATATTATCCGCATGAGCCTTGTATAACTCGAGTGAGCTTAAAGGCGGTATATAAGATGCCATAACATACAGAGAACCTTGGGAGGCGGTACCACTAATACGGACGCAGATCTGGTCCAGCAAGGAATCATCATTACTTAATTGCACTAAAGAAGCACGAAATTCACGTCTGACGGCAATTAAAACACCACCACCTCGATTGCAACCAGTTTTTTCTACATCACGATCCTTGCGAAATACGTTAAAAAGCATTGAGCCAAAAAACTCAGAATCAAAAAACTTTACATTCAGCCAAGTTTCAACGAATACGAAGATGTCATAATCTAACTGCGCGCTAAATTTGTATACCAAGTCTGCTTTGGTCCGCATGCCAGACAAGTTTTGAAAATAAATGTTTAATCCACTGCTACTTTTAATAAGGCGGTTGTCACGCCTTACTACCTCCGTAGTGGTTTCCGTTGAGCCCTTCGAAAAAACTTAAAAGGCTTAACCATGACGTTTGCTGGCCAAAGATCCGAGCATAGCAACTTCTCGTACGACGACTCAGGAACACCCAATTTGAAACTGACTCTAGTCAGATCAGATAGTGAAATATCTTTTTTCACCAGTTTAACACATGAGAGCAGTTTTGCTTCTATCTTAGCTTGCTTAGCAACATAATCCTTAATATTATCCTCAAACACAGATGGCGAAAAAGAGGATATATGAAGCCATTTATAACGATCGGCAACATCAAGCTCAGTGCAATCATTTGTGCCAATAATTCGAGCCGGTTTGCCATTATTATTATTATTAATGTTATTGTTAATATTTTTTCGGCCTTTACGCACCACCTCTGTCCACTGTCCATTATGAAAAAAGTATTATTATTTTTTGTAGAACGTTAAATTTTCTATATAAATAAATAAAATTATTTTTCTAATATTTATTTATCATTCAGTTATATAACTTTACACAAAACTTTCTATGTTTCAAAACTTCCAACCTTTAACCTTAAATAACTTTTTAATGGTAAGATGAGCGAAATAAATAAATAAGACCTTTTTTGTAGAGCGTTCAATTTCCATGAAATATTGGGGTAGAAATCGGCGTTCCGACAATTAAGTGAAAAGATATAACCAATTTCATATAGTTACAGCAGGTATATGTACTCGCAGGGCAAGAAATATATTGCCGTCTGCCCGAGGTTTACAACCGGAGAAAAGGTCTGCTGTTTTGAAAATAAGCTAATAACACTGTTATGAATAACATATGTTAAATTCAGCTTTGGTAAAGTGCTTTTGAAAATTGGGTTTTTTGCAATTTTTGAATACGTCTGCCACTAGTTTGCAACCATCAAAATCGTCAGCCATTTGGTATTTTAGTTTCATTTGTCATACTCTTTAATGTGACCAATTGGCAGCTTTGGTAAAATGCTTTCAAAATTGGCCTAATTTACGTACCTGTCTCACCTGAGTGCCGCCAAAGCTGCCTTCGCTGGGCTTAATCGTTACCCATTCCATGTAAGGTAGGTATAAGAGAATATTTAAGCAAAATATTAGCTTTGGTAAAATACATACAGTCTGTCACTCACTGGCTCTTAGACTATGGGCCGGTTTCACCAACTCGACTTAACTTAGTGAAGTCGAGTTTTTCACTTTTTCAGTTTCACCATCTAACTTAACTAAGTCACAACTTAGTCAGCCTGCCAGCTGACTTATTCTCGACTAAGTCAGTGTTGCTGTCGTTCAAAACCTAAATGTCAGCAATGCTCCTAATTTGTTTTGTACAATGTCCCAGCCGGAAAATTCGGCAAGCATAACTTTGACATCGTATGCGTAGATGCATGTGAACGCTTGTTTTCTAGCATGCAACCATTACGAAACTATCGTTTTCAATTAAGCGCTAAATTTAGTACCTTCCAACTAAAGAGAAATGGGTGCAAGATCAATACATTCCTTCGTGTATGGCCATACATGCCCATTTCGCACTGGGGTATTGGGATGCGCAGAGTTGTCTGGTATGAAAAAATACTACTATGCATAAAACAGCTGTTCGGGTTGTTGTGTTCAAAATTATTTAAGTCGCTCAGTTGGTGAAACCCAAAAGTAAGTTAGTCTCGAATCTGTGCTAACTTAAGTCACGACTTAGTTTTAGTCTTAGTCGCGTTGGTGAAACCGGCCCTATTGGTATGTTTTTGTGCATTTATGCAGGCCTTTAATTGACAGTCAGTTATTAGGTCAGTTTGTTTTGACATCCCTTTCAGTTCTACGTAATAACCCGAATTTCTCAGAAAGCAATTCACCGTTAATCCCATTGTGTATCAAAACCAGTGTGATATGTTATCTGTCAAAGGCACATCTACATAGAGTCATTAGGCGTGTTCCAATCAGGAGTGATCCAGATCCAGATAGAAATTTTGCATGTAAGTTGATCTTGATATGTATCTGGATCAATTTCGGATCCGTATAGCAGCTCTGTTCGTTTAGTTTTTTGTAGTAGATTTTTTTGGCAGCCAACCCTTATTTGCTTGGTAGCACAGACATACATATATAAACACACATATATACGCAAACAACTCTAATACATGATACAATGATATGGATAGATGATTGGAACGCAACTATTGTTAAAATCTAAGGCAGTTCAATATGGCGTCGCATTTGGTACGAAGCGACCTCTTATCTTCTAATGAATGATAGAAAGAGATGCAGGATGATACCAACATAGAATATAAAAACACAGGTGACCAAGTCGCTTGGTGCCTTAGATATCACACTTGACATGGTACACAATGGTTATTCCTAGGCCTTTGTTAATTCCTACAAATGTAAAAAATTTATATTTGCCTTTTTAGTGCAAAGTAATAATTGTGTATCACAAAATTAATAAAATACTTTCTAATAAAGAGTTCGGCTAAGACTCAGGGGGGGTTACTATGTATCGCAATGCGAAAGCAAATGCTATTCGAAAGCTGTCAAATTACATACATTTTTTTCAAATGCGAAAAACATTTCATTCGCATCGCGATACAGAGTAACCCTCCAGGTATTTCTTCCTTCTTAACAGAACCTGTATTTTCTAAGTTATATTTACATATATTCTGGCCGAGAACCAAATTTATTAAGGAACGCAAAATCTAAACCTATAATTAAACAGGCAGGGTGGTGTCCTATCCCCTATCTTGTTCAATTTTGATGAACTTTGTACAAGGATAAACAGCTATCTCAAGAGCGAATCTAAATCTGACTTATCACCCACTAAATCGACTGCGACACGTCGTCGAATTCGCAGGTGAGACAAGAATTAAACATCCACGTATATGACATTGCCCTCCTGGCTTTCAAGAACCTAAAATCTCGGTATGATGTTTTACAACAGTCTCACCTTCTCCACTTATCCCACCACAATAACCACAAATGTACAGAGACACAACAAGGTCCTCAAGTCATTCGCCGGCAGTACTAATGCTAGTGGTTCCGGTTATGCGCTGCGAAATAAAGTCAGTTTACCTTTTTTCCGTTGGTACTGCTACTTGCCACCGAAAGGTTTTGCTGTAGGATCTAACGTACCGAGAAGGGGAATGGGCGCATTTCCCGAACATACAGCGATCCAGGCAAACGAGCGTTACGGCGACGCTGGATACCCTCAAATTATAACGCTGAATTTAGAGAGCGGGTACATCAGCACAAACGCGTCAAGTGGTAGGAACACCTAAGATTCTACAAAGCCTCTGCTACCACCAGGTGCTACTCTCCTATTACGCCACCAACCTGCGGCTAGACTGATGATCGACACGTATTCAGTAAAATTCACAGCACTATCAACGCGCTGAATGTCATAAATACTCATATAATCCAAAAAAAATAAGATTATGACATTCCTTTTGCACAGAATCCACTTTATAGTGAATGTTTAAGTTAGGTTAACGTGTTAAATTTTTCCTCACTTTTTAAGCTCAAAGGTATCATAATCCCACTTTTTTACTTGCGAAGCATGTATTGGATCGGATAGGGGTTATTTGTTTTATTACTTATAAGCGATTCTTTGAAGAAATACTGTTGGCATTGAAGACTGCAAAGACCTAACTGTAGGACTCTTATCTCCCTCTCTATTCAACGTTGCACCCCGGAAATTAGCTGAGTTCAGAAGCGACTGTTAAAAACCCCCTGGGATTAAACATAAGTGCACAGAGTGGTGTGCTATACCCTCTTCTCTTTTATTACTACATCTCGAGCCCCCTCCTCCACTAGGGAGCATCTCGCGCGTTTTCTACTGCGAAAGAAATTGCCATTTCCGCTAAATTTTCGACCACTCCATTCATGACATGTGTTCAAGCAAAAAATGTATAACCATAAGAAGGTCCAACAGCGAATGCAAGTGGCCCCTGTAAAATCGATGGCTTTGTTAGAAAATCTCAATAATGGATCGATCGATGGTGAAGGGGAATTGTGTGTGTGTGAAATAGTTAAATCTATAGGGATAGGGATAGAAATGGGGATAGGGATAGGGATAGTGATAGAGATAATGATAGAGATAAGAAAAACCTATATTTACAGATCCATTCAGGTAAATATCTGGGCAGGACAAAGTCTGCCGGTCCCTCTAGTATTGAATAAAATAAAAGTGCTAATAGACTTAAAAGTCGCAGTTCATGAAGGGTTCATATAACTTCCCATATTCAATATGATATCGGATTAAATACATAAAAAACTCATCTTTTTGAAATAATTATACTACACAGAAGATATTTCATCAAAAATATTATCATTCAGATAATTAACGATATGGATTTAAGTTGAGCCAATATATATTGTTTTATGAAATTCATTCTAAAAGTTGCAGGCAAACTCCCTTACCTTTTGTTTTAGAACCCCTTTTAATGGTGACATACTCATACCAATATAATACAGCTGATCCAACCAACCTTATGCAAATCAGTAGCTGTGTTAGGTGACAAAACTTGCAAAGAAGTGTCGGTAAGGTGAGCATTTCCTAAAACTCTCTTGAAACGCAAAAAGTAAAAAGTTCCGCCGAACAGGAATCAGTAAAAACTTGCAAGCAAAACAGCTGTTGCTCTTTTTAATGGTTCTCTCTCTCTCTCTCTCTCTATGGCGCGATATACAACAGGTATATCATCATAAACCTCCTAAGAGATTTTTGCGCCAAGCTTCTCTTCCAATTTGTGGTGTGCCGATTTGAATTTTTCCCTACAAATTGGTGGGACCTACAGTTTTTTGCCGACTCCGAACGGCATCTACAAAGGAGACGAATTTTTGCTGAGAAGCCTGTCATGGCAAAAATACACTCGGAGAGTTTGCCAAACCACTGCTGAGGGGCGACCCCGTTTTGAAAAACTTTTTTCAAATCACTTTTGATGTTACCTTTACCAGGGCTCGAACCATGGACCTTCGGTGTGGTAGGCCGGCAACACTACCTTCACACCACGGCGGCCGCCCTTTTTAATGGTTAATAACTCAAATTTAGAAGTTTTTGTTGTTGCTTTCCTATGTCACGATCAGCTTTTTTTTCACTTGCAAGTTTTACCGAGTTAAATTCCCCAGAAGAAATTTGGAAATCTCTCTCCCAATAAAATGTCAAAATGCGCTCTCTCCCTGCAAATGTTGTAGGTCACCGACCACTTTTCAGTAAAAATGTTATAAAATTTTTACCCTCACCGAACACAGCTAATGTAATTGATTAAAGGTGCCATATCATCACGCTAACTACATAAGCATACTTTAGCCAACCAATTAGTTTTTGGTTTTCCGTCATATCCATAACCTTTAAATTTATGAGCTGGTAATTTTATTAACTGTGCTCAAACTTTATGTTTCGTTTTCGATGCATTTCGATTAAGTGAATTATAAGTTGTGTAAATAGCATTTATCTGCATTTTCTTACTTTAAATGAAATTGCCATATTTTTTAGGTTAAGTCACCAATACCACAGGTCAACAAAAAAAAATTCAATTCTATAAAAAAAAGTGCAATTACGAATCAAAAATATTTGGTTTTGTAGAAGTTATAGCGATTTGAAAATTTTGCATTGTTGCTTCAGGCTAATGTAGGTCCTTTCGCGCTATTTCGATCGATAGAGGGCGGCGGGTAGCTAGCTGATGTAGCGATGCATCGAAAAAAGATCTACTTAAAGCACAACATACTCATCTTAAAAAAAAAATATGGCTGAGAAACAGTAAAAAGGAGATAAAAGGTCCCAGATACACATGATTTTAGGTAGATTTGGCAACTCGTTAAGTACATATTAAGAAACTCATCGAAACTTTTACTGACGCATTGGCAGGCCTAGCAATAGAGCACGCCAGCTACCTGATAGCGTTTTTGTAAGTAAAATTTTTTTTAAGAAGCTGTAGTTTCTTGGGTCACTCGTTGTGGGCGACTCTATGTTTTTGCATATCACAGAGGAATGATGTCTTCGAGAAGTTGTAAACGAGCGGCTAATTCGTTTTGCTATATATGTGGCGAATGTATTGAAAGAAGACAAAAAAAGTTTGATTTAACTAAAAACAGAAGGATTTGGGAGACCTACCTAGCCTACTTCGGTCTACCTGTTAAAAACCAGGACAAAAAATGGGCTCCACATGTTTCATGTAACTCTTGGAGAAGCATTCTGGAGCGTAAGTTTATTTTCTCTTTTTTATTGTACTAACTGTTTCATATATACTCATATATACATATATCTATATACAATTGCATAATAACTGAAATTGTTATGAAATGCTTTACGTTTTATTATAGTTTGGTACCAGGGTGAGAAAAGAGCCATGAAGTTCGCAGTGCCGAGGATTTGGAGGGAACCGAGTAATCATGACACTGATTGCTATTTTTGTGTAGTGAAACCACTGAAAGGGAAACGTTTAAGGAAAACAATATATCCGGAACTACCATCGACATCCGCTCCAGTACCACATTCGGAACAAAATCCTGTACCTGATCCATCTGTATTGGAAAAGCAACTATTCCCTCAAGGTAACTTTCAAACACCGAGTTCATCTGCAACCGTACATTCCGAATTTGTTCCTCAATTTGAACCAGGAATACCACATCTCATCAACTCTGAAGATCTCAATGACTTAATAAGATACTTAAATCTATCAAAAGACAGAGCAGAGTTATTAGCATCGCGGCTTAAACAACGTAATTTACTAACTTCTGATGTTCGAATGTCTCGGCAAAGAAAGCGTCATGAAGAATTTTCTTGTTTCTACAGTAAGGAAGATGGACTCTGTTTTTGCTATGACGTGAAATGTTTATTTGAAGCAATTGGTATTCCTTGTAATACAAATGAATGGCGCCTTTTTATCGACAGCTCAACGAAAAGTCTAAAACCAGTTCTACTACACAATCGGAACAAATTTCCATCTATTCTACTGGCACATTCCATACATCTCAAAGAAAATTATGACAGTATTAAAATGCTATTAACTGCAATCAAATATACCGAATACAAGTGGGTAGTTATTGGAGACTTCAAGATGGTTTGTTTTTTTTACTGGAATGCAAGGTGGATATACCAAACACTCCTGTTATCTTTGCCTATGGGATAGCAGAAATGATGCCGCCCACTATATCCAAAAACATTGGCCTGAACGTACTGAGTATGGAGTGGGAAGATTTAATAGTAAACATGAAGCAATTGTCGATCCTAAAAACATATTGATGCCGCCATTGCATATTAAATTGGACCTTATTAAAAAATTTGTGAAGGCTCTTAATATTGAGTCTAAAGCTTTCAAATATTTGCAGACTTTTTTTCCAAAGCTGTCACAGGCGAAAATTAAAGCTGGAGTCTTTGTTGGCCCTCAAATAAAAAAAATTATGAACTGCGATATTTTCCCGGACCTACTTAGCAATGAGGAGAAATTAGCGTGGAACAGTTTTAAGGCAGTAGTTCATGGCTTTCTTGGAAATCATAGGGATGAAAATTATGAAGAGCTGATAACTGGCATGATTACGAATTTTTTCGCCATCGCATGTAGAATGTCGCTAAAGATGCACATGTTACATTCACATCTGGATAAATTCAAAGATAATGTGGGAGCTTATTCAGAAGAACACCGGGAGCGATTCCATGAAGATATAATGGAGTTTGAGAAACGCTACCAAGGCCAGTATACGGAAATCATTATGGGGGACTATATTTGGACGTTAATAAGAGAAAATGTTACCGGATACGGCAGGAAAAGCAGGAAAAAGCATTTTTAAACATTTAAACTGTATTCTAAAACTAAATTTATAAGAATCTTAAATTGATTTTTACTATACTAGAATAAATCAAATCTATGTCAATTTTTGATGAATTTTCATGTTTTTCGTTTTTCTCATTTTTTTTGAACAAAACCAAATCAAAAACTTTTTTATGTTCATATTCTTATTTCTGGGTGCAAAAGCAATAAAAAAAATATACCCGTACAAAAATGTTGTTGACCAGTGTAATCGATGACAATAGACATGGCTAACTATATGGTATTGTTATGACTATAGTCTTCTCAAGTGCTAAAATGGATATTTTAATAGTTCCGTTTCAGCCGCCAACTCATCCATTCTCTCCATTAGTCTCTCTTCCGATTTTCGCTCTAATGTAGTCAATGATGGATAGCGCAAAACCCCGTTTTACAGCGCAATTCTGAGAACAGGCTTTCACCTCAAGCGACTAATGCGCCAAGCAATACAGTACTTCACCGTCGACGTATCCGTCATACGTCAAAATTTAGAGCACAATCTACTTTGCCGTATCCGTCGAAACTGTTGTTACGCACTCTAACACTTGCATTCTACTTAGCGCCAGTTTTTTCAACGTATTGCCGTATTGTATCTGCTTGGCACATAATATACACGAAGGTAATGGCGTGAACCCGATGGTTGATCTACGGATATGATGCCTCTAACCTCTCATTACCCATCTTCTCCTACCTTAAGAAAGGAGGGGTAAAATGACCTAGAAGGTTGCCCTGGTCATATCAAATCGCTACCACGACAGTCGGGGAGTACCGGAGCGAACCGGGTTCATATCCGGCAAAGGACTGTCACTTTCGGCAACACTCCCCAAAACCTTCGGGAGTGTTTTTGTTGTTGCAACAACGATTGGCTATTCTGTAAAATCGTCTCAGGAAAGACTTTCAACTGTCTTAGCCAGAATTGCCCTATTATTCTCTCTACATTTATACAAATACTGAATGTTCAATCTGTAGACTTATAAATAAATAAACCAATGGACAAATTACGATACTGGTAGCATTAGCTGGTTGCTAGAGAGTCTGAGGTAAGTAACAAAATCAACAAAGAAAACTCATATATTAAGAAATATTACACATCGATAATAAAATACGATAATTAGCAAAAAAATCACACTAGCTTAGGTTTAGGTAACATATTTCCCATCCCAGGGTTTTTTTCTTACAATCTCGGGATTTTGAGCCCATAAAATTCACGGCAAAAAATGCGATTATTCTAGAATGAATCCGATATGCGTCGCAAAGGACCATGCGACCAATGCCAGTTTTGATCTCTTTGTATGGGTTGAAGTGAGCTATTTTGTTTGAGCATGTCCTATGAAGAGATTAATTGGGCCCTTTCATGCCCAAAAGGTAGTGTTTGACAGATTCCATTTGTTCCCCTAAAAGTAGGCTACAAAAATTAAAATCGAATTATTCCAACTATGCCTATAACGGAATAGTTGGGATCAACTGTAGCCCACTGTAGACGAAAGGAATTGATTCCGGATCACTCTCTTTAGAGTTCAGTGACACGATGTTTTGCAGTGGACGTACTGGGACTTTTATTTTCCAGGTCTTCCTGTTCTCTTCTTCTTTTCTTTAAACGGTCATCTAACCGCCTGGGCGATTTTGACCGTCCAGGTCTTCCTGTTACCTAGTGAAATTAAGCCATGATCGCAATCAAGAAATTTTTTGAAACCTGCAAATTTTATAGTACACGTCATTCACACAGTAATCATTTCTTTCGGCACAAGTTGTACATTTCCTTCTTTATGTTCCTTTTGTGCTAACCAATCTAAATTTTGCAAGTTTTGCGTGTTAAGCGGTTTTGTTGAAACATCAACGTATAAGTTATCGTATTTAGAACAACACCTTTACTAACTGTGTCAACAACTGTGACCACTTAAAGTGTGTGAGTAAAGTATGCATTTATATTTGTATGTGGGTAAGTTTTATGACCAAATATAAAAACCGAGAGGGCAGAAAAATATTCGTGTTTGGAATTTTTAGCCAATTAAAGAATTGTTAGCTTTTAAACTTTTGTTGAACTAAGCATATAACATGAATCAATATAAAAGAAGTCTGTATGCAAAAAAAAAAAATAAATACATATACATATGTATATATATACATAACAAAAATACTATCTAAAATGTTTCCCATTAAGAGGGCCAATAAAAATTAGTTTTTCTTAAAAATACTTTCAGATTTTAAAATTTTTACACTAAGCTGCAAGCAAACGTGAAACATAATAAAGGAAATAGGAGTCGAAAAGTTAGATTACCTCGCTCTGAAGATAATATAGGACATAAATATTGTAGTAATTGTGTAATAAATTGCAGTGTCAGTTCTTTTGATTTGATCGTTGCTCCATTCACGCTGTGTTTCTAAAAGTTATACATTTTGAGCATACTTTTACGTCACACAGTGGTCTGAAACACTTATCTAGCGTGAATTAAATCGCTTTAATAAAGTGAATATTTTGGAGGAATACCTATTAATTTATTCTGTAGAAACGCATTCTGAATAAGATAAATAAGATGTAAATGATTTTTTTAAAATTCATAAAAGAAATTTGTTAATTTGGGTGGGTCAAAAAAAAATTTAAAAAATTTTTGTTTTTAATAGTCAAAATATTGTTAAGGACACCGAAAATTTGACCAGTAGAAAGTCCAGCTATTAATTACGAATTAAACCACAATATTTAATGAAGTTAGTTTTTTGTAGTAGTACTTATTAATTATTTATTTGTATTGAAATTTATGAATGGGATATGTATGTCAACTGTAAAAGATCATTGAGTGTTATCTCAACACCTGTATCTTCTATCGTAACTGCATCGTGCTCTGCATAACATTCAGCTTTCGCTGAAGATGGATATACATCAGAACCGCAACGTTTGTATGATAAACACGACAGAGCTTATTCTGGATTTATAACTGCACGTTTTGATAATTTTGTGTAGCTTTTTGCCATTCCTTTGTCAAACTTCGGGGAATTATTAGCAGTAACTTTTTCAACAATTGTGCTTGCATTTCGTTTGTCCTATTTTTCGTAAGCTTCGCGAAAGAAAGTTATTCAGTGGTGCAGGCTCTTGCTTTTTTTGCTTCGTTCTAGTTCCGCTTTCATGAAAACTTTTCTTGCTTTGAAGACCCAGGCTGAAATTCCTCACTTTCCACAGGAAATGAAATGTTAGACATTAACCGATCATTATTAGTTTTGAGAAAACGTAAGGAACTTGTTTTTCCACTTTTCCACCGTTTTTCCACACTATTAACAAAATTCTCTAATATTTTCTCAAACTTATTTGGATTTATATTATGCTTTGCAGAAATAAAACACTGTAAGGTACTACAGCAGTCTTTCCTCGTAAAATGTTTAACCTTCAGTCACTCATCAAACAGTTCCATACGGGTGATTGTCTGATGGTACCCTAAAAATAAATTGCGAAAATTATAGAAAGTCGAAAAATGTTCAAATTTATGGTGATGAGTATAGATAAACGGTTAAGCTATTTTTTTTTTAACATTTCCAACACGTGCAATTTTTTATAACCTTAAAAATGTTAGGAAACTTACCTTAAAATTGATTGTTTATAAAGTAGGCCTTTTTAAAATGCAATATTTATTCTATTTGTTATAAACTTATAAAACTTACCTTTTAATAATTTTCCCATGCAGTACACTTAAAAAAAATACAGTTATACAAGAAAAGCACGTGTAGTTACAAAGGATTGCAAGCTGTATATAAACTAAGCGCCCGGCGACTTTACAGGTACACACTTTTTGAGCACGATTTTTATTCAGAAAAAAACACTTATAGCATAAAAATGTATATTGCATACCCTTTCGAATATAAGTGGAGCTTACAAAAAATCAATATAACACTAGTCAATTTTTGATTAAATCCGCGCTAGATATGCACTTCAGACCACTGTGCGTCATCATGTTCGTCGTTTTACCATTATGAATCCCGTTGTTTTACCTAAATTTCAGGGACCGTAACTGTTATGAGTTTTATTATAAAACTCGCTATTTGATCATTATTTTCAGATTTTTTTTAATAAAAATCAACAATAATAGGTATCTTCAAGTTTTATTTGTTTGATTAAGAATAATGTTTATTTTTAGAGTTTTATTTTTTCTGATCGAAAATGAAACTCATGTTTGAGTTTTTATTTTTTTGACAAAAATAATATTTATTCCTTGAGAAATATTTTATCCTTCAAGAATAAAAATTAAATTTTGAGTTTTAATTTTTTTTCAAGGATCGAAAAACTCAAAAAGCCGCTTGATCATAAATATTGGTTGGGATAATCTCGTCAACATATATACTCAATAATTGAAACATATTTATAGACACATACGTATGTATGTATGTATATGTACATAGGTTGGCATGAAAAGAGGCTTTTTGAGTTTCTCGAACTGTGAAAAAAGTTAAAACTTAAAATTTAATTTTTATTCTTGAAGGATAAAATACCACTCAAGGAATAAGTTTCAAAAAAAATAAAACTCAAACTGTTATCGCCAACGTTTTTAGCGGACATTTTTGGGTCGGACAGGGTATACATGAAAATTTTAAAATCGAATGAAATTTTTTAGTAGGTCATGAAAAAACCCCTTAAAATTCACAGTCGAAAAAAGTCAAAAAAATTAAATTTCGCAGGCTTGAAAATTATTTTTTTGGGTATGCGTAGTGGAACTTTTTTTCCTGAGCCCAAAACCTATCGAAAAATCGATGGCGCGATATCGGTTAACTTTCGTCCATACAAATCGACCCACCATTGGGGCAGCAAGCTGCGTTCCTAAGAAGTCTTGCCCAGTGAACTCACTGAACTCGACAACCTTCCCTTCTTCAGCAGTAAAGCCTTAAACATACATACTAGTATATCCCGTGGTCGAAATTCGACCACCTTAAATTAGTTTAAGTTATTAAATTCTCTGTTCATATTTTTTCCAGCTCTGCCTAGAGGCCGAAATATTTGAGACATTTTTGTTACTGAAATTAATTATATATAGTTGAGTAATTTAGGGTCACTTTCATAAAAGTCGGTTCACATCAAAGTATATTAAACAAAGTAGTAGTGAGCTTGACAGAATTCTTGCGTCAAATAAAAAAAATTATTAACACACTAGCATTTACCCGCGGCTCCGCTCGCATCAAAGAAATAAGCAAAATAACTAAGCTTCTTTTGGAAACATTTTTATTTATCAAGCAGATAGCTTTTAAAGTTCATATGTTCCTTAAAATAATGATATACAAAAAACCTTAAATAATCAGGTTACACACCAAATATTAAAAATTTCTTAGCAGCACTTGTAAACATTTAAATTCACACAGAGCACTCACTTCTAATACAGGATTCTAAACAAAAGCCAAAGCTATTAATAATTTTTCAGATCAAATTGAAGAAGAGATACATACCGAACAAATCGTAAGAGCTTCATGAATTGTATTATTATATAAACACTCATAAAAGTTTAATTTTTACGAAACAGCGAAGCAACCAAAATATGAAGAATTGCTAAACTTACTAAAAGGATATTTTCCGCAGAAACGATATCAATATCTTTAAAATGCACAACTATTTTGCTCAAACGTTACAAAAAATTTATTCAAAATGTTTGATTTTATGTTTGACAGGTGACGATTTACTCATATTTATTAACGACGACAATAGCCCGGCCGACATTCAAAACGACGACTGCGAACGACAACGGCGAAAAACCGAAGCTTGACGATAATTGCCGCCAATCACCGACGACATGATAATAATGAAAGCGGCAACGACAGTTCTGCATTAGCTCAAACAAGAGCAAAAAAATTTTGAAAAAAGTATTGCATGTGTAAAAAAAAACATAAAACTAATCAATTTCAACACATATTTAAAGCAATATATTTTCGATTTAATTCACAAAAAGAAAAAAGGACGCTACGACCGTCGCTGTCAAATTAGAAATATATCTAATCTGGCGACAGCGGCATTCATGAAAAATTCCTCTACATAAGAACATGTGTGGAAATAATTTGACATATGCCGCACCGTCGTTGTCGTCTTGAATCTGTTTTCCCTAAGTGACAGAAAAAGTACCGAAAACGCAAAATAAAATTGGTATTGTATGTATAGCAAGGTGAATTCATTACATGAACGTTATTTTCTTTTGATCTGACATTTCTGAACATGCTAAATTCGCCTTGCTCTCACCTTACAGCAAAAAATTAACGCATTTACGAATGAATCCTATAGTCAGAATATTAAACTGCAGCCCTTGTTGTGTGCGGTCGGTGATGAAGTTCCTGATTTCAATGAATTTTTCTTTTATTTTGCTGGCGTATATTATAAGCTAGGTAATATTGTTAAGAGCATTGACATATGTTTCAAAATATTCCATGTGTTAGATTTGGAATATCCGAAAGATTGTAAACGGGTTTGGAATTTTATAGATCAGTACTTTTTTAATATTTCTGAAGTCAAAGATAGTTTGATATCTACATTAATTAACGATATAAAATGATTTGCTTCTTGTGTAAGAAAATTTTTTTAATTTGCGACCATTTGTTTGTTCATTTAAAGTACTACCATCACAAAAAGCCAAGTGATAATTTTAAATGCGGATTTGTTAATTGTCATCAAAGTTTTACGGACTTTAGGTCCTTTCGCAGACACATGCGCAACATCAATCACAAATTTGAGAGCGATGAAACGTTTCAAAATAATCTTTCCCAAGGTACCCAGTTTCAACCCACTGTTTGCTCTTCTTTAAGTAAGAAACAAAAGTTAAGTCCCGAAACAGAAAAAAATATCATCTCGCACGATTTTGATTCAAAACAGCTATATGAAAACTCTATTAAATTTACGATGAAAAAATATGCTACAAATTTTTATCCTCGAAATGAAGTACGTAATCTACAAAATGATATTCAAAAAATGTTAACTGAGCCGATTTGTAGACAATTAGAAATTGTTTGTTCGAACTTAGGACCCACAGAAAACTATGTTAAGCAAAGTATTGAGAAAATTAAAAACTTTTGTGAAAATCCATTCGATCAAATAGCTACTGAATATAAGTTTATAAAGAAAATAAGTTCCCTCAACTTATTTGAAACCCCGAAAGTTTTTGAAATTGACATGTCAATAACATATAATTTGTCCAAAAATTTTAAATGTCTAAATGAGTCATCATCAAAAGGTGTCTTATTTCCTATAAAATTTCAGATGAAAAAATTTTTTGAATTATCAAACGTTTTAAAAAAATTTGATGAAGAAATGGCAAAATTGTTGCGATCAAACTCGTTGAAAAACTTTGTTAATGGAAAACTTTGGAAAAACAAATCACGTGATTCCGAGAAAGACTATATACCATTTTTTTTGTACTTTGATGATATTGAGCTTAACAATGCTTTAGGAACACACACATCCCAAATATTAGCAGTTTATTATTCTTTTCCAACCGCCCCCACTTCCTTAAAACATAAGTTAGATTCCATTTTCCCTGCTGCACTTTTAAAATCTGAAGACATAAAAACATATGGAAATGGGAAATGTTTGTATAAATTAATTGAAATATGCAATGACCTAGAAGAAAACGGATTAGATTTAAACATAAATAATTCCATTCGAACAGTTTACTTATCTTTGGCATTAGTTCTAGGAGATAATTTAGCTTTGAACAATGTTTTGGGATTTTCTCGTTCATTTTCCGCAAATTTTTTTTGCAGATTTTGTAAGGAAAACAAAATTGAAACAAGAACCCAATATGAGGAAAATCCTTTTTTAATACGTACGAAAAGTAATTACGACGAGGACGTTATCCTGTCAGATGTCAAACAAACAGGAATTAGCGAAAACTCAATTTTTAATAATGTCAAAAGATTTAACGTAGTTAGTAATTATTCAGTAGATATCCTTCATGATATATTTGAGGGAATACTGCAATATGACATGAGTCATAATACTTATGTACTTTTTAAAAAAAAAATATTTTTCTTTAGATCTTTTTAATATTAGGAAACAAAACTTTCAGTACGACAAATCTGAATATGGAAATTCGTCTCCTCCAATTTTGCTACGACATTTGAAAAATTTCAATATAAAAATGTCAGGCAGGGAAATGCTAACTTTTTCACACTTTTTCCCGCTTCTAATTGGAGACAAAGTTCCTGAAAATGACGATGTGTGGCTTTTCTTGCTAAATTTGCTGGAGCTATTAAATATAATTTTATTACCAGAATGTAGCACACTAAATTTATTATCTATAAAAGAAATGGTTTGTAGTCACAACCAAAAATATCTGCAGCTTTTTAATGATACATTAAAGCCGAAACACCATTTTCTTTTACACTACTGCAGATTCATTGAAGAATCAGGACCCTTGAAAAACTTATGGACATTTCTATATGAATCAAAGCATAGGCAGCTCAAATCTTATGCCAAAAATATATCTTCTCGCAAGAATATTATTTTGTCTTTGGGTTATAAATTATCTCTTAATTTTGCTAATTTTATTTCTAACTTCAAAGAAGACATATATATTTTCAGCAATAAACAATTTTCTGCCTCATTATCTAAGCACTTATCTTTTTTTGAAATGTTTTATGCATCACAAGATATTGAAAAATTTATATGCTAAGATTATTGTAAGATATATGGTACTCTTTTTCAACCAAATATGTTTGTATGTTGTTTTGACCCTAATATTCATGTTTATAGAATCAAAGAAATTTTTAAGTTTGAAGATGAGGTTTACACGCTTTTACATGAAATATCTGTAATAAAATATGATAGACATTTATTGTCATATATGTTGGGGGAAGAACTGCAAAATCATAAAAAAGTTTGTCTTAAAGATATATTGTATCCGCCAATAAATGCACATATATTAAACAAAAAAATTTATGTTAAACTCAAGTATTACTTTTAAATATTTTTCTTTAAAACTTGTAATGTGAATATGTAATTTAAACCTAAATATTTTTTATAAATAAGAGACGTGAATTAATAAAAATTAAAAAAACCACATTAACGTGTATTTTATTAAATAAGGAATAAAATCTGCAAGTAAGTATAATATAGACTCGAAATTTGTACTTAAATTAAGTAATAACTTCACCTTCTATTAAGGAAGGCATATACTTAAACCAGTAAAAAAATTAAGTACCACATTTACTTGAATCAAAGAAAGTAGATACCTAAACTAGTAAAAAAATTAAGTACCACATTTACTTGAATCAAGGAATGTATATACCTGAACTAGTAAAAAAATTAAGTACCACACTTACTTCAATTGCGGAAATCATTTCCTCTTATAAGGTACAATTGGTACTTAATTTAAGGGTATGTTTCACTTATTTATTTTCATTCAGTACAAGTAAATCAATGCCTCAGTTTTAGGACAACTATGCTTTAGTGCAATTTTGTTCCCATTTTGTCCTTAAATTTGTATGGGCGTTCCTAGTTTTTAGGAAATCACTTTTTTGAGTGTGTAAAAAAAAACATAAAACTAATCAATTTCAACACATATTTAAAGCAATTTGCATATATTTTCGATTTAATTCACAAAAAGAAAAAAGGACGCTACGACCGTCGCTGTCAAATTAGAAATATATCTAATCTGGCGACAGCGGCATTCATGAAAAATTCCTCTACATAAGAACATGTGTAAAAATAATTTGGCATATGCCGCACCGTCGTTGTCGTCTTGAATCTGTTTTCCCTAAGTGACAGAAAAAGTACCGAAAACGCAAAATAAAATTGGTATTGTATGTATAGCAAGGCGAATTCATTACATGAACGTTATTTTCTTTTGATCTGACATTTCTGAACATGCTAAATTCGCCTTGCTCTCACCTTATATGAATTCGCCTTGATGTATAGTAACTAAACTTATTAAAATCATAGCAATTAGTTTTTAAAAGTATTTTTGTAGATATGGCGATGAATTTTTTAGGCACGTTTTGCCCGATAACTCAGTTAGGAGCAACCACATTCTGACCGATAACTCAGTTATCGATTAATTGATCGAAATATTGCAGAGTCCAAAAGAATCCTGTGACCTTCCCCTTTCGTTTGATATCCATTTTGTATGCAAATTCATGGGTTTTTGGGCGACCCCATTCTGACCGATAACTCAGTTACTGATAAAGTTATCGAAATATTGCAAAGTCCAAAAGAATCCTGTGGCCTTCCCCTTTCGTTTAATATCCATATTGTATGCAAATTCAGGGGTTTTTGGGCGACCCCATTCTGACCGATAACTCAGTTATCGATAAAGTCATCGAAATATTGCAAAGTCCAAAAGAATACTGTGGCCTTCCCCTTTCGTTCAATACCCATATTGTATGCACATTTTAAGGTTTTAGGGCACCAATTGCATAAATTCATTGGATAAAATACATTTTTGGGTTAGCTGGGTCACATTAGTGCCCATAACTCCATAACCATGTGAGGTATTGAGATTTCATGAAACTTGTTACCTATCCGAGACATCGGGAAATAAGTGTGCAAAATTTCGTACAGATCGGTGCTGTAGTTTAGGCGTGAAAACGGTTCAAACACACTCACTCACGAACTTACGCATTTATAATATAAGTAAGATTATGTTTAAAATTTTTTATTTTTTTCAAGAGTGAGAAGAAATAACAAATTCAATATGAATACATACATATATACATTTGTTCCAAGACTTTGAGTTTTATGTTAACAAGAAATGTCGAGAAACTAATTGGAGAAGAAATTTTTTAAACGACTGTAACATAGCACCGCGTTACACACATTCTGTCCTATGAACCAAATATAGTTTTTCGGAAAGGGGAGAAACAATAAAATACATGTGTATGGGCGATTTTCATGTACATGTCATAATTTCTTTTTTTTATGTATAAAGGTCGTATTGTCCGTCTGTCAGCCTGTGTGAAAGACTTTGGATCGAAAAAAAGGTTAAAAATCGACAGCGGACAGACGGACCATACGACCTTTATACTTTATACATAAAAAAAGAAATTCTGACGTGTACATGAAAATCGCCGATACACGTGTATTTTTATTTTTACTCCCCTTTCCGAAAAAGTATATTTAGTTCATAGGACAGAACTGAAGCTCGGTTTTGTAACGCAGTGTAGTAAGCACAAGGGAATGGTGCGATATTTTCAGAAATAAAATAAGACCGATTCATTATCGATGAAGCTCTTGAATAAGATGAAATGTATGTTTATGGGCTTGACTACATTGCTGGATATATGATCGGAAAACTGGATCTTACGCGCTATGAGGAAGAAAATTCAGTTGGCTAAAAAAGGGAAAATATGTAAGTCTTGGTAAGCCTAAGCAGGCATTTTTAAATAAAATTAAATCTACAAAAATGGTATTCACCGATCACAATGGCCAAGAAATTTCCCGCCATAAAAATGTAGGGCCCAGACTTTTAAAGCTTTTTAAAGCCATATGTATATATTCAAAATCGTTTATTAGAGACGGGATATTTCTTAGAATGAAACACTTAAGCGAAAAATCTACAAAGGTCACTGATGCCCATAAAAAACTTTAGGAGAAGCCAAGTCCTTATCCACCAGTTTTTCCAAAACAGTGGGCATCTCCTTCCTGCGCTGTCACCGGCGGGAATCGAATAATATCAGAGAACGTATATATACGTTATGTATACGTTCTCTGGTTGTAAGGTATGAAAAAATACTACTTTGTATAAAACAGTTGATCGAGTTGTTGTGTTCAAAATTATTCACCCTTATCGCGAGTTTTATTTTCACCCAAAAAGATTCACATTTTTTGTTCGCCTTTTCGCAGATAATGGCGAACAAATTTTTGGTCTTCGAAAAGCATTCCGTCTTATTGGCAACGCTTTGTTCGGGCGAAATGAACAGCGGGGAATCACAAATTTGTTCACTTATATTTTACAGGCGAACAAGAGTGAAACAAAATGTAAGCAGTTGTTTGTTTTGAATTTAGATATTCTTTTTACTAAATATATTCTTATTTTTAGGAGTAAATCAATAAATATAACCCATTCGGTAATGCTGCTTGAGGAAATGTTAGAGAAGCCAGACATTGAGAAAGGTTTTTCGAAAGAAGCAGCTAACATTATCGTTAAATAGCCTGGGCCCACCTGTTAAAACTGAATTTTAGTGGAAAAAGGTAACATTTCTTTGTAGTAATGTATGTAAAATCTTTTTAATATAACAACGTATCAATTAACTAGGTGTGGAATGACCAGAAACGCTATGTTAGGAAGAAGGCGTCACAAAATAAAATCTATGAAAGGTGGACAGGCGGCGGACCCAACAAAACGCAATCTTTTACAAATGCAGAGGAAGCTATATACCAACTGCTAGAACTTAAGGACTCTTTTGACAGTGTTGAAGGCTCACACAGGTACAGGCCGGTGGCAAAAAGGTCTAAGACCAACTCAGAAATTGAGATTTTGTCCGATCTTATAGTGCTGACTGATGACATTACTGGGTGTAGTACCGATTTTCCTGAAATTCCGCCTGATATCGAGCATGTTGCTCTTCAATATGAGCCTACTGCTCCACCAAGTGTATGTCCATAAAGCGATAGCAGCGCACATCCGGTTCTGTGTAGAGCCAGTGCAAAAAAAGTGTTAACTACCGAGTTGAAGCGCTTGATACACAATAACAAATTTGTGATAAATTGGCTAAAATCGCGACCGAAATAAAGTCACACAATAAGGATATGTGTGATCTGAAAGAAAAAGAAAAAATTAAAGAATTAACGCGTCACAACATCGAAATGGAAAAGATGGGTAAGAAAGAAGTTGAGGAGTTAACTGAATTTAACAGAAGAACGTTGGAGTTAAAAGAGTTGAAAATAGAAGTTTTAATAAGAAAAAACAAAGACTGAGTTGTACCTAATTTTTTTATTTATTGGATTACAAAAAAGCTGTAAAGAATTAAAGGTTGATTCATTTGGTTTAATGCAGAGGAATATTTATTTTTATATCTTGTTTTTATGTACATAACTTAGGGTTAAGTTTCATAAAATGTTATATTTATGTTTATTTTTTTATAAAACTCATTTTTATTAAACTTACATATGTAAGACGACTGAGATACGTTAATACTTTATAGATAAAAATAATAAATGAAATTAAATCAATATACATATTTTATTTAAAGAGTGTTCGTGATTTCTGTATGAATGCGCTGGCCTGTAGCTGTTGATTATCTACTGTGGAAGACTCGTTCAAATCTGCATTGTCATATGGGTTATGAAAATTAACTTCACTTTTGTAATGAATGCAAATGTTATGTAAACGTTCATAATTTTTGTTGCTTTGGCAGGAGCATAGTACAACTCTCTTGCAGCCAAGAGACACCTCCATCTGTTTCTAAGCATACCATTTGTTCTTTCGATTATATTTCGACTCCGCGTGTGTACTTTATTAAATTTTGCATGAGGTGATCCATTTTCTGTTGTTCTGTATGTAGTAAATAGCCAAGGCTCTAGAGGATACCCTGCGTCACCTGAAATGCTGGGAATTTTAAATGCATTAATTTCATTGATTTCAAACTATTACCTAGTAGACGAGCATTGCTGTGAGTTTCCAAATAATTTTGTTCCATTTCAAATCTTACGTCGCTTAGATTCCATATAAATGCATCGTGACAAGTACCATGGTGTGTAGCATCACAAGGTATATTAACTTTAGTCTCCTAACGGCAGTATGTAACGGCATAAATGGATCGAGATAGATATTGAGTTATATATATAAAAATGTTCAGGACGAGAAGAGAAATTGATTAAGCCATATCCGTCCGTCCGTCTGTGAACACTATAACTTGAGTAAATTTTGAGATATCTTAATGAAATTTGGTATGCAGGTTCGTTGGCACTCATCTCCGAGCGCTATTTAAAATGGGCGGAATCGGATGATAGCCACACCCACTTGTTATATATAGAATATTTTCGAATACATTAAGATTTAGGGTATACATTAAGATCTAGGCATAAAAAAATTTTACAAAAAATTCTTGAAAATGGGCTTGGCACCTAAATGTTATTAATCATAAATCAAACACCGTTCAAGATATCAAAACGAAATTCAGCACGCAGGTTGTGCAAGGAATGTTCGAGGAAAATAATGGACTCGGTTAAGGTCCACGCACACCTTTATATGAAAGATTTTGAAGAGGATCGTTGATATATTAAATAGGCAATAACTTTGCGTAAAATAGCTTTACATCATTTATATTTCACTTTTAAAGTTTCCATAAACAAAGAAATCCAAAAACTTAAAATTTTCGAAAATGGGCGTGGTCCCGCCCCTTTTATAGTGGACTATTCCACAAAACTTTGTATGCCATAACTCCGCCAAAAATTTATCTGTCGAAACGAAATTTGGTGATACTGTTCAGCATATAAAGGGTACTGTTTGCTGTAAAAATGGGCGAAATCGGTTAATGTCCACGCCCAGTTTTTTAACATAGTTCCGCATAAATTTGTTTGTAAAATTTAAAAAGCGATATTTCTACAACTAAGCATGTTATATCAATCAGACTTTGCACACATAATAAGATTTTTAAGAGAAACTCGACCGCAAAACAATTTTGTCAATTTTGAAAAAGTAGGAGTGGCGCCGCCCACTTTTCAGCATAAAATTTCTGCTATTTCCAAAGGCAATCGCTTATAATTCAATCTTGATATTTCAATAAAAATTTGTGATTAGTATGTATTATACTCCTGCCAAAAATTAACCAAATCGGAAAACACTTAATATAAACACGAAGTTAGATATCTTTATTGATTTTCATACCTTTTATAAACATTAAATGTATGTAAGTATGAAAAGAAGAAGAGACAAGTTCACTAAAATGATCAGCACGATGAGGGGAGTCGATTTAGCCATGTCCGTCTCTCCGCCCGTCTGTCTATTTGAACGCAAACTAGACTCTCAGTTTTACAAAAGAATGCTAAAATTCGTTGTTTGCTTTCGCCATTTTATAATATATTAGCAAACCTGGTAGACGTTGTTTTGACGTTTTGATACATAGAACACATCTATATCTAAAATGTCATTAACTTGAACCAAATAAACTCCTAGCTATACCGAACTGCAGCTTTACATAACCTGGGGGCTTTTCCAAAAGCTATATACAGACTGTGTCGTGCCCAGCGAACTCCTGAACCTATCGTGAAAGTTCGAGAGCAAAAACAAAACACAAAATATGTGGGCGTAATACCGCCCACTTTTCCAAAATTATGTAGATATTGACTAAGTGACACATATATATAAATATCATTAATTTATACCAAAAAAGTTCGGAGTTATGACGAATTGAAATTGTATGTAGCCTTGGGATATCAATATATTAATGTATTTCAAAACGTTCAGGATGAAAAGTAAAATATCCGGGCAAGTAGTTAATATCCCACTGCAAAAGCGAAGTTGTGTATCTTTTTTGATTTTCATACCTTTCAGGAACATGAAATGTTTGTACGTATACTGAAATGATCAGGAGGATGAGCTGAGTCGATGTGGCCATGTCCGTCTCTCGATACGTCTATCTGTCTGTCCGTCTGTCTATTTGAACGCAAATACGAACTGAAAGTATTAAAATAGACCTGCGTAAATTCGGATGCCATAATAGATCACTACTAGGTTTATAATGTTCGGTTCCACCCTAAGCTTAAGTTATATGTATGTACTTGCGAGCATAAAATTCAAACTGCATTTGCCTTTTCTATTGTAGAGTTGGTGAAGGTTCTTTGAAGGGGATGTTATATACAACTCCTGGTATTGCGAACTTGGTGTAAAAGTCGCGTGCAATCTGGCGTTGCTCTTCTAAGGTAGGCCAATTTATCGATTTTGGACAAAGCAATGGCTCCAAAATACTCAGCACCTCTGGCAGAACCTCGCTAAAAGAAGACTGACTAAGACCCACCTCATGGTCATTGCCAACGCCTTTTTCTGCGAAAAAACGTAGACAAGCGCTTAACTTAACAATTGCTGGAATTCCAAATTTCTGCTTCAATGGCGGCAAGGAGCCAGCAAGAATATATAGCAAATATTTAAATGCTGGCTTATTTAGCCTGTAAACTTGTAAATAAAAAATTAATTTGTTATCGAAAAGTTCCAAAAACAACTTTTTTCAACCCGCAGTGAATCACTTAGCTCCAAACGGTTGGAATTGTTTCTTAACTACTTCTGGATTGCTTTCACATTTACATTCTCCTAGCGTTCTATCAATAACAACCTAAGGCCAACACTATACATGTTTCCAAATATTTTTTAAGCTCTACTTTATCTTTATTTTAATAAAATGTATGCTTGTTTACAAAATTAACAAAATAGCAAGTAAATTTATTTGTTCACTATTGATTCGAAATAGACCATCAGCTGATTCGAAATGAATATTAGTTCGCCCGAATTTGTCGACAGGCCGAAACAGTTCGCCCGAACAAAAAAAACGAGGGCGGACATTTCTTCGGGCGAACTCTGCGATTGGTGAAACCCAAAATTAAGTTAAGTGCTAAGTTAACTCACGACTCAGTTTTAGTACTTTGAATTTTCTACCTTTAACTTTGACAGCTACGCGCGCCTTTTGCTTCGATTAACTTGCCCTCAAAAAACTTTGCAAAAATATTAGATCTGTGACATTTAAAGCTCCTTCACCTTAGTTTTGTACATGGACAACTTGACGAGGAGGAAGTAAATGCTCTTTTACATAAAATTTGTTACAGATATTCTCTTTACTCCTTATAACTCGTAATATGCCTAAAAAATTTGGAGACCCAGAAATCGTAACCCAGATAGGGGAAATTTATGGGGCCTGTAAGAAATTCCGAGTGATGTGCCGACGGAGGATAATTATACTTGCGATCTCTAACGAATTCCATTTAATCGATAGAGTTGCCAGCACAACTATCCACCGATTGCTAACAGACCCTATACATTTTCTGCACACTTTTCAGTTTCAGTATTATCAAAAAATCACTAGTGAAATATATTGACTAGACTCTATTGGATTTTTTCAAACTTCAATAGTTTCTTAATTGAACAAATTTGCTGTAAATTTGATTCTACAAAAATAAAAAATTGCAACTTACCTTTAGTACCACATATTTTTACTTTTTATCAGTAAAAGTACGCCTATGTGAGAATCTCAATGTTTACAAAATATATAGTATGTAGTGGTATCAATGTTCACCATTTGGGTAATACTATACTTTAGCCACTGACAAAAAACCGGAAAATTACCCTAGGTCGATCCTAAATCAGGTATAGTTGTTATGCGCAGAACACCTTTCTGAGTTGTAACACTTACCCCATGCATTTCATTTGCGCTACAGTAGGTATTAGTAAATTTCTTTTGTTTTTTTCTTGTTCCATCTCTATCATATTTCGTTTCCCTGGTGTTATTTTCAGTTTGACTTTTACTGCCCTGTTCTGGTGCAGCTTGTCATCGTGACTACTGACAATTGTTATAGGCCATTTCCACTTGTTCCTATAATTTGTAATAGCCATTGCGGCTGTCACCACCTCGTTTGTAGATGACAAGCAAGCTGAGAATAGCATCATTAAGCTGATTAATTTCTTTATTTTTCGCATCGAAACTATCACTTATGTGATCTTGGGACTCCCTTTTTTTCAACGCGGTTTCCTGCACTTTGAACGCTTTGTTTAATTTATCAATTATCGATCGGTCGCTTGAATCGTTTTAAATTAAGAGTTTTTCTTTTTTTTCCTATTATGTTTGTTATTGGCGCCATTTCTTAATTGTCTGTTGCTGTCTTTGACAGCCTTCAGTTCCAGTTTCCTCGAGAGCGGTGCAGCAATATTCGTAACATTGCAATGTTACAATGCATTGTGGCGAGTACGTTGTCATATGTAATACATCTACAGGGTGTTTTTTTTACAGGTTTGTTTTTCGAATAGCGATAAAACTGGCATTTTGTGGTCAAATCTGGCAACTCTAATGTCATTTATGTTCAGTTTGGTTTGCCATTTCATCATGAACAGGTTGACAAAAGAACAACGCTTGCAAATCGTGCAAATTTATTTCGAAAATAATGGTTCAGTTCGCGAAGTTTACCGTAAGCTCCGTCCATTTTATGGTCGACATAATCGTCCATCAGAGCAATTAATTCGGTTAACCATGGATCGTTTTCGCACTACGTTTACTCTATGTGATAATACGCATCCGCAGAGACGTCGAACAGTGCGCACCGAAGAAACAATTGCCGCTGTAGAGCAAAGTGTTGAAGAGGACCCGAATGAATCGATTCGCCACCGTGCACAGCAATTGGAGCTTTGTCCATCAACTTTATGGAAGATTTTGCGCAAAGATCTTGGCTTGCGACTTTACAAGATCCAGCTTGTGCAAGAATTAAAGCCGCGAGACCATGCAATGCGTCGTGATTTTGGTGTATGGGCCGAAAATGAGATTGATTTCGATGCTGATTTTCATCGCAAAATTTTGTTCAGTGATGAGGCTCATTTTTGGTTGAATGACTACGTCAACAAGCAAATTTGCCGCATTTGGAGTGAAGAGAATCCACATGAGACCCTTGAAACGCCATTACATCCACAAAAACTGACTGTTTGGTGTGCTCTATGGGCTGGTGGAGTCATTGGGCCATACTTCTTCCGCAATAATGCTGGAGAGGCAGCTACCGTTAATGGAGACCGGTATAGAGCCATGATAACCGACTATTTTGTTCCCGAATTGGATGGCATGAATGTGGATGAGTTGTGGTTCCAACAAGACGGCGCTACATGCCACACAGCGCACGTCACAATCGATTTATTGAAGGAAACATTCGATGAGCGCATAATTTCGCGGAATGGACCTGTCAATTGGCCACCAAGGTCGTGTGATTTGACACCATTGGATTATTTTCTTTGGGGATATGTGAAGTCGCTCGTCTACACCAACAAACCAGAAACGTTAGGGGAATTGGAAGCCAACATTCGTGGCGTTATTGCCGACATACGGCCCCATATGCTCGAAAAAGTGGTTGAAAATTGGACCTGTAGAATTGGCTTTATTCGAGCCAGCCGCGGCGGCCACATGCCCGAAATCATATTTAAACATTAATGGCATAAAATTATCCTTCCAATAAAGCCAAATTGATGGACCTTAAAACGATTTTCTTGTGTTTTATTTCAATTCGAAGTTCTATACCCCTAAAAAAAACACCCTTTATATTGCTAGTAATTAAAAGTGCAGTTTCTCAAACATTACAGTGTATATATGCAGTAAGAAAGGGAGATAAAATTTTTAGTTTTGAAGGAGAGGTAAATATTTTTAATTTAAAGTTAATGAACTTTACTCATACGAAATGCGTCTGCCATGCGTAGCCAAAAAATATAAATATACGCAAAATGAACGAACGTGCTAATGTCTTCAAAATTATTAATATTGATTGTTTTTTTTTCTTTTCTTTTTTTTAGCATTCATGTGAATACTATGAGTGACATGGTTGCTTATATTATGTCAAACCTTTTACTATGGTTATTCGTCTTTCATTATTCAATCCATTATAACAACCATCAGCCCTGGATTTACACTAGGTGCTCTCGGAACACTGGCACAGGGCGGCAGATTTTGGGGGCGGCAGATTTCGAAACATAAATTAAAATTTTTACAAATATTTTTGATAATGGGCTCAATTTTTGTTTCTGTACGAATCAAAAGTTTGACGTTTGTGTTTAGAAATCAATAGGAACTAATAATTCAAAGTGATGCGGTTATTCACCGTGGAAAGTGCCTAAATTATGCCACAAAAAACTATTTTGTGTAAACTGTAGTACCCTTTTATTCTGTTTAGCTCTTTTCAGCAGCAGTGTTAGAACTCCTGGAGAACAATCGTAGTAAATGACGAATTAATCTTAGTAAAAATCATAATTCCGTAGTAGATTGTTTTAAAGTATATTTTTTTAAAATCCGCAGTCAACTAAAATGTGTCCCTTTTACCTCTTAATAGTTTTTATTTGGTATTTTCACTATTAATCTTTTTTGCTAACATTTTTATTACTTTTTAATTTAGATCACTTCTCTCTTAAGAGTCTATGGTATATTTTGAAATACATCGTAAAAATTTTCGTAGTATTAAAATTTCCGAAGTTACAGCTCTGACAGCTATTCTGTTTTTCGATTTGCCTGTCGAAGGGAAATGGAAATTATTAGGGAGTCCAAGGCGATTACCAGAATAGCAAATATCCAACCGTGTGTTGTTTACTTCAAGTTGATTTGAATATTTTTTGGGACCCTCTTGCTTTACTTGAGGACTGGATGCTCCGGAAAACTGTGAACATTTTCTTGGGTAGGCTTACTTCAGTATATCTTGCGTGAATAACATACAATTTTTCCAAAATTTTTAAAGCTTTAGTTATTCTTACTAAGCATTGCACAAAATATGCAGTCGGGAAACATTTTTCATGCTATGCTCCGCTTAGTTGAGTATGAGTAACACGGCCTTAACTACTTACCGAATACCTATCACTCTTTTTTTAAATCTAAGAAATCGTAGTAGATTATGAGTAAAGCGTAGAGGCGAAGTAGATTCCCATTTTTCCAAAAAAGTAGTTAACCCGCTACGATCGTAATAAAGTTCTAACCCTGGTCAGCACTGATCAGCTGTGATTTTATTAGCAATTAACTCTGAAGTTTTTATAATTTCAATCGATAATAATCCTTTTGGGTGAAATAGTTTCTTTATATTTTGAAAATATGAGTGAAAGCGCAAAAGATTAAGCGGTGCTGCATATAAAAAGCGAGCTTTGGACAAAACTAAAAAAGAAGTGGAAATTTCAAACAAAACTCCGAAGCTACATCATATTTTCATTAAATGAGGTATGTTCCATTAATTTTCGTAATTTTTGCAGGGATTTTTTAGGGATTTAGTTACTTATATACAAATATTTCAATTGTGAATTGCATTCGTAAAATACATTTTTACTATATTTCATGAAGATAAAAGGGCGGCATTTTTAACAGGGCACAGAGCGTTCAAGTAAATCCGGCCCTGTTTATTTATTAATGTATATCAAAACGTGCAGGATGAAAATAATAAAAATGAAAAATAATACCCCACTGCAAAAGCGAAGTTGTATATCTCTTTTTTGATTTTCATACCATTCATGAACATGAAATGTTTGTAAGTATGGAAAGAAGAAGAGATGAACTCATCAATAAATATACTGAAATAATCAGGAGGATGAGCTGAGTCGATGTAGACATGTCCGTTTCCCGATACGTCTATCTGTCTGTCCGTCTGTCTATTTTGAAAGCAAATACGAACTGAAAGTATTAAAATAGACTTCCGGAAATTGGGATGTCACTACTAGGTATATAATGTTCGGTTCCACCCGAACTTAGACTTCCTTACTTGTTTTTCTTAAATTTTTTCCAAACTAAAAAATAATTCCATAAAATGTTCAAATGCATCCAAAACTTACACCAGAACACTAATATAAATACCTACATAGTTATAAGTGCTGTGTACTAAACTACAGCAACTGTTAAATTTTCTCATTTATCAGGTCATGATTATATAGATCTGTAAACACAAAATGTATCATTTTGATTATTCAGCAATGATTATTTGAATCGAATTTTTTTCGAATTAATTAATCAAGTTTCGATGAACCGACTTATTATAATAATTGATTGATGATTATATTAATTAATGATGGCCAAAAACGTTCATATGAAATTTATTAAAACCATTAAAATTTGAAACTAATTATATTATAATTTTTTTTTTGAAACTACTGTTTAGGATTTAGTCCAGGGGACAGAGATTTTATGGTTGCTCATAGTCCGCCCATAATATTACTTAAATATTTTGAGGAAAAAAAATTTCATACAATTCACATAAAAAAACTTGTTGTTCCTGGTGGACTCAACTAGATAATAAGTTTTTCGTTAATCGAACTTTTCTATTTGTTAATATAACACCTTGAAAAAATAATCAACTATTAAGATACTACTTCACGGGAGCCATTTTAAATGCAGATTCATGTATTTGTTGAGATTTTTAAATTATTTTGACAGCGTAGCATCTATCTGTTACAGTTTTTTTGTGAAAAAATTCACCATGGAAAGTGCCATATTAATTTTTAGCACTATGTTACAAACAACATACCAAGAGGTTGATTTCTCCACTGCATTTTATATGCTGTGGTGAAACATAGTTTTTTTTTGTGTCGGTAAAATAACAATTTACTATGAATGTACAGTATGTGCTCCGCATGTCACCTTATATAAATTCGAAAAAAACTCCGAATTTTAGTGTATTATTTAGAGGTAGTAAATAACAGTAAGTAAGTCCAAATATCAGGACAAAAAGCTTATATTAATAACAGGCACCAGTCCTCTCACTTCAAAAATCGGAGCTTTTGCCAACTTTTTGCTCGCTTGATTAACAATTACTCGATGTACCGTCCCAGGGGTTCCGGCAATTTTCTTTGTTCTTGTCTGCAATTGTGCAGCAGAAAAATTGAGTAGTTTGCAGAAGTGGCAGAGCTGCAAATGCAGAAGTGAGTGAAATTTGTCCAATATGTAAACAAACGGAATGAGTGTTACATGGCGCGATTGCCGTGGCTCATGAAGTTCCTTTGTATATGACAAACTAGCATTTACCCGCATCAAAGAAATAAGCAAAATAACTAAGCTTCTTTTGGAAACATTTTTATTTATCAAACAGATAGCTTTTAAAGTTCACATGTTCCTTAAAATAATGATACACAAAAAACCTTAAATAATCAGGTTACACACCAAATATTAAAAATTTCTTAGCAGCACTTGTAAACAATTAAATTCACACAGAGCACTCACTTCTAATACAGGATTCTAAACAAAAGCCAAAGCTATTAATAATTTTTCAGATCAAACTGAAGAAGAGATACATACCGAACAAATCGTAAGAGCTTTATGAATTGTATTATTATATAAACACTCATAAAAGTTTAATTTTTACGAAACAGCGAAGCAACCAAAATATGAAGAATTGCTAAACTTACTAAAAGGATATTTTCCGCAGAAAAGATATCAATATCTTTAAAATGCACAACTATTTTGCTCAAACGTTACAAAAAATTTATTCAAAATGTTTGATTTTATGTTTGACAGGTGACGATTTATTCATATTTATTAACGACGACAATAGCCCGGCCCAAGGCGAATTCATATACCTGGTGATGGCATAGAAACAGCTGATTGCTTGTTCTTCCCGTGCAGTGGTACTTGCGAATGTCAGTAAGAGAAAATCTGAAACAATTTGTTTACATTGAAAATGCTAGGAGTTTCTCATATTATACACATAAAAATCTAATAAATGTATAAAAGAAATGATTAAATTGTGTGTTTGTGACTTAAATTTCATGCAAGACATACGAAAATCGGGTAATTGTTTCCTTTAGGAGACAACTGCTAAAACACGTCCAAAAATATCGGGAGAGGTATCAAACAACGCGTTTTGACTTCGGTATCGACAATCCGAAAGCGGATTTTCAATTTTTTGTTTCAGTGAAAAGTTATTCGTGTAAACCCCAAAAAGGACCCAGGTCCGATCCCAAATAGGGGGCTTGCTACAAGGGTAATTCTATACGACAGCACGTAACTGCTAATGTACGTCCAAAAATAACGGGAAAGGTATCAAACGACGGGTTTTAACCTCCGTATCAATAATCCGAAAGCGGAAATTCGATATTTTGTCTGTTCAGAGATATTTGCAATTAAAGTTGAAAACTTTCATGTGGTTGTTGTAATCACAGATTAGGGTGTACCGAAAAGTGCAGAAATGTGTTCTGCGCAGAAATATTGTGGACCGCGTAGCCTATGTTGGACCGGCTAAGGGTTATTTTTTTTTGAAGCGCGACCGAAGGCCGCCTACGCAGTAAAGTGTTTTGCACATAAATACCTCGGATCAAGCCCCCTATTTGGGATCGGACCTGGGCCATTTTTGGGTTTTTTGCTAATAACTTTTCACCGAAACAAATTATTTAATTTCCGATTTCGGATTATTGATACAGAGATCGAAACTCGTCTTTTGATGCCTTTCTCGATAACTTCGGGCGTGTTTTAGCAGTTGTCTCCTAAAGGAAACAAATACCGAAAATCCTTGTAAGATGCAAGCAAAAGTTATTGAAGGAGTATTGTGTGCCTATATTTTTGTAGTACTACATTTTTAATTTTTTTCACTGTCTTTTGTGTTTTATTAACAGAAGAAACATATGAGAAAAATTTTAAACTTCGTTGTAAAGAAATAAAATTCAAATAAAGTTTAAATACACAAAGAAACCGACTGATCCAGTTGCTTTACATTTATTTGGGGTACTCATCTTGCTATACGACCATAGAAAGTAATGCTAGATGTAACATATAGAGTTAGACAGGGTTACAAGATAATCCGCCTCCAAGGAAATAAGGAAACATCTCGGTACTCGACAAGCGCTCAACAACATCCGTCGGTAAACTCCTTTGTCAACTGTCGCAAAGTGAAGGCCCTCATGCAGGCACAAACTCCACCTGTTGATGAAGAAGAACGTGATCTGCCTAGAGGGACAAGAGTTCTCATCTTTGTTCTGGATACTGTAAGATATTAAAGTCTTACCTTTCCAGACTGAACCTTGGTATGTCAAATGTTTGCCCAGCCGGTGGTGTGTGTCCAAATGAATCCAACCATCTATTCATCTGCTCAACAGAAAATGAGGACTAGATAGAGTGAAGCATTGCTACAACAACAACTACAGGAGATTCAAGACTGCTCACCTGCATAAAAAATATATATAAGAACGAATATATATGTATGTGTGTCAATTGTCAAGTTACTATTTTACAATGCCTAGTTTTCATCAAATAATACGCCAAATCTTGGAAAAAACCCGTGAAAAAAGAATCGACACGAATCATCTCTTTGTTGATTTTAAAGCCGCTTTCGATAGCACGAAAAGGAGCTGCCTATATGCCGCTATGTCTGAATTTGGTTTCCCCGCAAAACTTATACGGCTATGCAAAATGACCTTGAGCAACACCGCCAGCTCGGTCAGAATTGGGAAGTACCTCTCCGAGCCGTTCGAAACTAAACGAGTTTTTAGACAGGGTGACCCCCTGAGTAGGCAATTGAAAAGTAAAGTCCTCTCTCGACGAACGAAAATAACACTCTACAAGTCACTCATCGCACCCGTCCTGCTATATGGCGCAGAAGCGTGGACACTAACAACATCTGATGAGGCGGCTCTGGGAGTATTCGAGAGAAAGGTTCTCATCGCACCCGTCCTGCTATATGGCGCAGAAGCGTGGACACTAACAACATCTGATGAGGCGGCTCTGGGAGTATTCGAGAGAAAGGTTCTCATCGCACCCGTCCTGCTATATGGCGCAGAAGCGTGGACACTAACAACATCTGATGAGGCGGCTCTGGGAGTATTCGAGAGAAAGGTTCTTCGAAAGATTTGTGGACCTCTACGCGTTGGCGACGGCGAGTACCGAAGAAGATTTAATGATGAGCTGTATGAACTTTACGCAGACGCCGACATAGTTCAGCGAATTAAAACACAGCGGCTTCGCTGGCTAGGCCACGTAGTGCGAATGAGCGAAGATGCTCCAGCCCAGAAGGTATTCTTATCGGCACCCGCCGGTGGAAGCAGAGGAAGAGGGAGACCACCACTCCGATGGAAGGACCAAGTGGAGACCGATTTGCGATCCCGCGGTGTTTCCAATTGGCGCCAGTTGGCGCAACGAAGAAACGACTGGCGAGCTATGTTGGACGGTCAAATCGCCCAGGCGGTTAGATGACCATTTAAAGAAGAAGAAAGTTTTCATCAAAAATTTAGGAGAGTTTTTTGCCGATAACTTTTCACAGAAATACAATTTATATTTTCCGCTTTCAGATTATTGACACCGGCGTCAAAACACGTCTTCTGATATCGTTATCGACAATTTTTGAGTAAAAGTAGGCATTGAACCAACTTGTAAAATGTTACTAATGACAAATATGTATATGTACATACGAGTATTACTGCTATCCATGATGATGAAACGGCTACTAGTACAAATGTGATGTGTATCCAATTATATATTTTAATAGCAAAATACTAAAAATATTGGTAATTGTTTCCTTTAGGAGACAACTGCTAAAACACGTCCGAAAATATCGGGAGAGGTATCAAACAACGCGGCTTGACCTCGGTAACAATAAGAGCGAAGCGGCGTTTCAATTTTTTGTTTCAGTGAAAAGTTATTCGCAAAAAAGGTATTTATGTGCAGAACAGTTTTCTGCGTAGGCGGCCTTCTGTCGCGCTTCAAAAAAATAACCCTTAGCCGGTCCAACACCGGCTGCGCGGTCCACAGTAGTTCTGCGCAGAACACACTTTTTTCACTTTTCGGTACACCCTAATCTGTGATTACAACAACGACATAAAAATTACAGAAAAATTTCCACTTTGATTGCAAATATCTCTTCACTGAAAAAAAAAACTCGAAAATCCGCTTTCGGATTATTGTTACCGAGGTCAAAACGCGTCTTTTGATAACTTTCCCGATAGTTTCGGACGTTTTTTAGCAGTTGTCTCCTAAAGGAAACAATTACCAATTAAGGTTCCTGGGACCGAAACGCGTCTCTGGGTACCAATATCGACATCTCTAGTGCAGTTTTTACAGTTGACGTTGGATGTACAATATTGCCCTACATTTTCTTCAATATGAAAGCACTTCACATTATCACTATTAAAATAAAACTTATATAACACTTTTAAAACACAACTATATGCATTTTCGGTTTTCTGCAACGTAAACAGACATTGCTCGTCCGTTTGATTGTCATTTATTATTCTTCTTCACTTTGACATTCTCGGGTACAAAAATCTGAGGCGAATATGCTTGAATTCGCTTTGCCATCACCATCTATATATTCGCCTTGGCCCGGCCGACATTCAAAACGACGACTGCGAACGACAACGGCGAAAAACCGAAGCTTGACGATAATTGCCGCCAATCACCGACGACATGATAATAATGAAAGCGGCAACGACAGTTCTGCATTAGCTCAAACAAGAGCAAAAAAATTTTGAAAAAAGTATTGCATGTGTAAAAAAAAACATAAAACTTATCAATTTCAACACATATTTAAAGCAATATATTTTCGATTTAATTCACAAAAAGAAAAAAGGACGCTACGACCGTCGCTGTCAAATTAGAAATATATCTAATCTGGCGACAGCGGCATTCATGAAAAATTCCTCTACATAAGAACATGTGTGGAAATAATTTGACATATGCCACACAGTCGTTGTCGTCTTGAATCTGTTTTCCCTAAGTGACAGAAAAAGTACCGAAAACGCAAAATAAAATTGGTATTGTATGTATAGCAAGGCGAATTCATTACATGAACGTTATTTTCTTTTGATCTGACATTTCTAAACATGCTAAATTCGCCTTGCTCTCACCTTATATGAATTCGCCTTAATGTATAGTAACTAAACTTATTAATATCATAGCAATTAGTTTTTAAAAGTATTTTTGTAGATATGTCGATGCATTTTTTAGGCACGTTTTGACCGATAAATAAATATTGCAGAGTCCAAAAGAATCCTGTGACCTTCCCCTTTCGTTTGATACCCATATTGTATGTAAATTCAGGGGTTTCGGAGCAACCACATTCTGACCGATAAATCAGCTATCGATTAATTGATCGAAATATTGCAGAGTCCAAAAGAATCCTGTGACCTTCCCCTTTCGTTTGATACCCATATTGTATGCAAATTCAGGGGTTTTGGAGCAACCACATTCTGACCGATAACTCAGTTATCGATTAATTGATCGAAATATTGCAGAGTCCAAAAGAATACTGCGGTCTTCCCCTTTCGTTTGATATCCATATTGTATGCAAATTCAGGGGTTTTTGGGCGACCCCATTCTGACCGATAACTCAGTTATCGATAAAGTTATCGAAATATTGCAGGGTGTAAGGATACGGCGACGTCAACTTGCTACGTCAACATTACGTACGCAAACACTGCTGGCAATGCCATTGTTGGCAACGCGAGCTGTGTTTATTAGTTTAGTAACATAAAACTGTAAGACAGAGATAACTATATTTGTAACCACACTGTCATACAATTACCCAATGTTGAAAAGAATAAAAGTTACGATTGAACATCGGCGCAACCGATGGGCGAACGATGTTCAACTTGTGATCGGGCATTATAAGATTGGACTCGAGCAGAACGGCTGTGTTTTTTTAAAGTGAGTTAAAAACCCAACCTAAAAAGCATCATCGATGCTGGGATGGACAAAAGGCATATGAAGGCGCCGTCCTCCTAGGGTTTAGGATAGAAATCCTAACATCGGCGGCAGATCAGAAAAGGGCGTTGTTAAAGCAGACGACTAGTTTCAGCAATTTATACCTAAGATATACCTAAAAATGAAATGTATAAATAAAATGAAATGTAATTAAATAATGAATTTAAATGGAAATTATACTTACCTAAATACTTAAATTATACTTACCTAAATACTTAAAATATACTTACCTTAATTTTACCTATAAATAAATTAAATGAATTTTAATACTTACCAATTACTTACCTTTAGTTTTAGCACCACCCTAATGTAAGTAAATGCATGATTACAGCATTCTAATGTACCTATGTGCATGCGGTGTGTGTATGCCTACTTGCAAGCACGGCTTTGTCCACGCTCTCTGATACACATACACACATACGTATGCTCATAGGTGCAGACGAAGAGCTTACCTTTCCTATTGGAATTGGAAGTTGACAAACTGTAAATTAGATTTAAGAAAATATTATAAAAAGGAGAAAATGAATAATTAAAGTTACAGTCTATGAGTAATCGATGCAATCGGCGGTGTGTTTTTTTTTAAGCGAAGTGACGACAGGCAAAGGCTATATTTAATTTGTGCTCCCCTAAATAATTACCTAGTGAAGGTTAACTTTTTTCTTGCTAAAAATTATTAGCAATATTTTTCATGGCGCCCGAGCAGGGACTCAGTGCAAATTAAAAATAATTAAAAATCAATTACATCATAAAAAACTTATTGAAGTGCAAGTGAGTGCTTAAACAAAAAACTAAAAGTAAATTTTGAAATAAAGTTTTGAAAAAATATTTTGTTTAAAAACAAAGTTTAAAATACAATTAAATAAATAGATTGTATGTACATATTGTATAAAGATATCAAAAATTTGATCAAAAGTAATTAAAATTGCCTGTCGCGGTCGTGTGTGCAAAACCAAAATATATACATAGTTTAAAGTGCAGTGCAGTGGCTGAAAAGAAGCAGAAGAAAGTTGCAAAATACCTACAGCAAAATAATTTTACAAAGGCTTAAGAGTTTGTAAAAGATTAAATACTTACCTTTCTAATAAAATTTAATTTAAAAGATTGGTTCAAAATACTTACCTGTGTTTAAAAATACCTACATAGTGTTGACGGTTGTGAAATCAGCCTGAAAAGTAAAAAATACAATAGAAATTTAAATTGTGGTTAAATATATTTTGAAAAATTAATTGAAAATCACAACAAATAAAAAAGTCTGTTTTTTAAGTTTGTAAATATATATAAAAGCAAAATTAAAACAGGGTTAGAAAATTAAATATACATACCGCTCGTTTACCTACAGTGGCGCGTAAAACGATAGCAGTGCCAAAGTGAAACCTAAAAATAAAAATTATTAATTGCAACATTTAAAGAGGTTACTTACCCACAAGTGCGTGACAATTACAATTGTACAAAAAAAATTTTTTTAATATTTTACTTAACTGCAAAAAGGCGCTAAGTGACAAAAAAAATAAATAAATTTTAATTTGAATATAAAGCTATTTGCGCTAAAACTGTGCTGCACACACACACCAAAACACTGCTGCTGATATCCAGTGCCGCCTGTACTCGATAACGATCCTGAAATAGTTGGCTACCAAGGTTTCCTCCAGGAATGAAGTGCAGCTGCATACTCTGCAAAAGGGAAGTCGAAGCTGGAAACGAACCAGTCCATACAGAACAGGTATTGAGGGCTAACAATTAAAAGCTGTTGAGGTTGTTGTTTTTACTAAATTGCTGCAAAGATCACCCAACAAGCTTTAATTTTTGGCATCTCTTGTATTCACTTTGAAATTAAATTGTTTATATACAAATTTCGTGAAACAAGATTTCGGGATTGTTTAGCGAAAACTACCTCGTACAATTTCCGACCAGGCTCCGATTACCAAAACTGTCAAATATTTTTCGAAAGCTATACTGCTTTAATTGTTTGGGTAAATCGTTGACTATATTCTGCTCACGGTTAGGTCTTTAAAAATTTTCGACTTTGCGTCTAGTGTCCCATTTAAGGGATTATAAGCTCTCGTCTCTTGATTTACGCCTTTTTTCGATAGCTCTGGTAAAGTTTCAGCGATTTTTTTTTTCGTTTTCGTATTACCACGTTGAAAACTTCCAGACTATACTTTTGTACAAAGTTACTGTGCATAGCGAATCAAGATGAGTAAAAGTGAGAGTCAGCCAGGCCAGGTGGAAGACGCTACTTCCTTAAAAAGACAAAGAACAATTTTAAAAAGAAGCATAGCTAGAATTAAAACGGGAATTCATAATAAGTCACTCTCATCAGATCCGTCGGAAGTTGAGTGTCGACTCGAAATGCTGAATAGTTACAGCGAAAAACTTCTAGCGTGTCAGTCCGAAATAGAAGAGATCGATGAAGATGATGACACCCGTGACAGCCTTGAAGATTTAATTGTTGGAACCAAGGCAATGTTAAAATCGATATTGTCAGAGAGCAACAAAACAAAAGCCTCTGACACCTCCTCCACAGTGCCTCACAGCTCAAGACTTCCGGAAATGTCGCTGCCCAAGTTTCGAGGGCAGTATTCGGAGTTTAAAAATTTTATGAGTTTGTTTGAGAGCCTCGTTCATAACAATCCTGCGTTGTCAGACATTGAAAAATTCACACATTTAGTTTCGTGTTTGTCTGGTGAAGCCTTGGGAACGGTGAAGGCCTTCCAAATGACGGAAGCAAATTACCCAAAGGCGTTGGCAAGCCTAAAAAAGGTATATGACAACAAATGTCTCATATTTTCGAATACAGTTGCGAAACTGTTTGAGTTGCCGAAAATCCAAAAGCCATCGTCGCTTTCGCTGCGGTCCATGATCGACACCGTATCTGCAGTCTATGACTCCCTGTCGTCTTTGGGTGATGACAAAAATATTTCGAACGCGATGTTGATACATTTAGTTATGTCGAAGGTTGATCCCACTACGCGGTCAAAATGGGAGGAGCAACTTGACTACGACAAGCTTCCGCTGTGGAGTGAGTGTGAAGCGGCTCTCAATAAGAGATACCAGCACCTCTCATCTGAAGAAGCGTCGACATCGTCGAAATCGCACGACACCCAAAGGCAAAGCAACAAGAGTGCTGAAAAGCCAAAATCTTCTTTTGTGGCTGCGAAAGCTAAGCCAACTACTTGTTTCCACTGCAACTCCAAAGACCACTTTCTAACCACCTGCCCTAAATTTAAAACTCTCTCTCCTCAGCAGAGATTCGAATTCGCGAAATCGGTCCCATTGTGCATAAATTGCTTACGCAAGGGACATACGGTTTCTAAATGCAAATTAGAACGGTGTCGAGTTTGTAACCGGTCACATCACACCATGTTACACCAATACCCGATATCGTTCGAAACAACACCACAACCTTCGACCTCACAAACTATGCACACAGTGAGCGTGCCTGATCGCGTCATGTTAGCGACAGCGGTGGTCAAGGTAAAAACTTGCTCCGGTGATTATGTGTCAGCTCGTGCGTTACTTGACTCAGGGTCTCAAGTAAATTTTATGACTGAAGAGCTGGCACAAAGGCTGCGAATTCGGCGAGAGAAGGCGACATTAAATGTCATCGGGATTGGTAATGCCACCCAAAAGGTTCGGTCAAAAGTTAGTGCAGTCATAAAATCCCGAGTTAACAACTTCGAGTTTCTCGCAGATTTTTGGGTAATGGGAGCGATTTCGGCAAATCACCCAGATCGGGCTGTTGACACCACAGGTTGGAAAATTCCAGCTAATATTGAATTAGCTGATCCGGGGTTCTATAAGTCCTCAAAGGTCGATCTTTTGTTGGGAGCCGAAACATTTTTCGATCTTCTTTCGGTTGGTCAGATTAAAACTGACCCAAGGTTCCCAACACTTCAAAAAACACTTTTGGGTTGGGTTATTTCAGGCAAATACGTCTCCCACCAAAGTGAGCATTCCCAAGCTAGCAGTGCCTTATGTAAAGCTGAAGATGATTCCGAAGCAATTGATGAAATTGTCCAAAGATTCTGGGCAATGGAAGAAATCCCTTCATAATCACAAGCTACAAAGTTTACTGCCGAACAAAGGGAATGCGAGGAATACTTCGTTAAGACTACTGAAGTCTTACCGTCGGGACGGCTTCAAGTAAGATTGCCGTTCAAAACTGATCAAAACATGTTGGGTCAGTCATTTGAAACCGCAGCTCGGCGGTTCCAGGCGCTGGAGAGACGTACGTTGAAAGATCCAGAACTTCGTCAAATGTATCTGGACTTCATGGAAGAGTACTTGGCATTGGGCCACATGAGCCCCACTGATAATAAAATCCCGAGTGAAGCCCACTATTTCATTCCGCATCAGTGTGTCCTAAGACCACAAAGTACGTCGACGAAACTCCGCGTTGTTTTCGATGCGTCGAGTCGGACGTCAACACAAATTGCGTTGAATGACATTTTGATGGTTGGACCGACCATTCAAGAAGAACTTTTTTCGACGCTACTTCGCTTTCGAATGCATAAGTATGCTATTACGGCGGACATCACTAAGATGTATCGCCAAGTTGTCGTAAATGAAAATGATAGAAATTTTCAATTAATAGTGTGGAGAAAGCATCCATCCGAGCCTCTGCAAATTTTTCGTTTAAACACCGTTACCTATGGCACTGCGCCAGCTCCATTTCTCGCAACACGGTGTTTGCAGATGCTAAGTGATATAAATGCACAAGAATATCCACTCGGTTCCAAAGTAATAAGTACCGATTTTTACGTTGATGATCTGTTAACCGGATCTGAAGATTTTGAATCCCTCGACAGAATTCGCTGTGAGGTAACTGACATCCTAAAGTCGGCAGGATTCCAGCTAGCTAAGTGGTTCTCTAACCACTCAAGTTTTTTCGATAGTCAGAGTCTGGAAAACTCGTTAAGTTTCAACGATTCAGACTCCACTAAAACGCTGGGAATCCACTGGTCGCCAAAGGACGACTTATTTCGGTTTAGACTGGATGATACATTTGATGAGTTACGAGCTACAAAACGAAATATTTTATCGGTATCTGCCCGACTCTTTGATCCTCTTGGTTTGCTGGCCCCACTAGTGACCTCAGCTAAAATCTTGTTGCAAGAGCTGTGGATTAAAAAACTAGATTGGGATGAGTCGATTTCGTTGTATCTCAACAGCAGTTGGCAGAATTTCAAGGCGAATTTGTTGCAGTTGCCTTCAATCAGCATTCCTCGGTTTGTTTATACTGAGTCGAGTGCTAGTTGTCAAATACACGGCTTCTCCGACGCCTCAATAAGGGCGTATGGTTGTTGTATTTATATTCGAAGCCAATTCGCTAACGACGTTAAACGCATTCTGCTAACTGCAAAATCCAGGGTTGCTCCGCTGAAGACTAAGTCTCTTCCTCGTCTAGAGCTCCTGGCAGCGCATCTTTTGGCCAAGTTATGGTCACGCATTGCCCCAATGTTGAATCGACCTATTGACAGCATAACATTCTGGACAGACTCCGAAATAGTTTTGCATTGGATAAAAACACATCCATCAACGTTGCAAACATTCGTTGCAAATAGAGTGTCCGAGATTCAAGAGTTGACTCAAAGTGCTTCGTGGCGGCATATGCCAACTAAACAAAATCCTGCGGATCAAGTGTCTCGGGGTTGTAGCGTGGATGAAATACAGAACTCAATATGGTTTTCTGGCCCACAGTTCCTCTTAGAAGACCCCGCTAGTTGGCCAATAAATACCCACTTCGAATTAACGCCTGAAGAACAAGCACTGGAAAAGAAGAAAAACGCCAGCGCCTTAGTAGCATTGAGTGACGACCGTAATCCACTCGTAACTGTGATTGAAAGATATTCTTCACACAAAAAATTACTACGAGTTTTTGCCTATATTCTGCGATGGGTCTTAAAGGTGAGAAATCTATCCACCAAATATGATCCAACACCATCGTCACAAGAGTTGCAATTGAGCTTCTTAAAAATTGTTCAAATAGTCCAATTTGATGAATATAGCCAAGAAATAACCAAATTGTCAAAAAATCTTCCACTACCGTCGAGCTTGCAAAAGTTAAATCCATTTTTGCATGAGTATTCAGAAAAGTCCTTGTCGTTGAAATTGTTACGAGTAGGCGGTCGTTTATTGAACGCGCCTATCCCGTACGATGCCAAATTTCCTCTATTATTGAGTAAAAATTCGCAGTTCGTAAAATCGTATGTACGGTTCCTACATTTGCGCAACCATCATGCAGGTGCTAAAGCATTGGTTGCAATTTTACGTGAAAAAATTTGGTTAGTTAATGCTCGAGAAGCATGTAGTCGAACCGTGCGAAACTGCATACATTGCTTTCATTATAAGCCGAAATTAAAAAGCCAAATTATGGGCAATTTACCAGCCGACAGGCTGCGTGCTCTACGACCTTTTATGGTTTGTGGGGTAGATTTTTGCGGTCCAATTTACGTCACACAAAAGATACGGGGTCGCCCCCCGGTAAAAATGTACATTGCGGTCTTTGTGTGTTTTACCTCAAAAGCTGTCCATTTAGAACTTGTGTCTGATTTGAGTTCTGACAAATTTCTTCTCGCCCTTAAAAGGTTCGTTGGACGCCGGGGAATACCAGCGACGATTCACTGCGACAACGCGACGAACTTCGTAGGAGCCGATCGCAAACTCAAGGAACTGAGGGAAGCGTTTCTGAGTCAGAAGGAGGAGGTAACCCAATACGCCGCAGACGAAGGGTTCAAGTTCGTCTTTATACCTCCCAGGGCTCCCCACTTCGGCGGGTTATGGGAGGCGGCAGTGAAGTCGGCGAAGCACCTGCTCGTACGAGCCATAGGCAACGCGAGTCCCACCGCCGAAGAAACCGAAACGCTGCTCGTAGAGGTAGAGGCCGTGCTCAACTCGCGCCCAATCGCTCCACTCAGCCAGGATCCGAACGACGGCGAGGCTCTAACTCCGGCGCACCTGTTGATCGGTTGCCGGCTCAGGGAAATGCCAGGGGAAACGGAACTCCCGGAACCCAGCACGCGCTACTCCGACAGATGGCAGCATGATTGCTCAATCAAGCGTCGGTTTTGGCAAACGTGGTCCAGGAGTTACCTCCTGAGTTTGCAGGAGCGCAACAAGTGGCAGAACCCACAGCCCAACGTAGAGGTAGGAGAGCTCGTCGTCGTTCACGAAGACAACGCCCCGCCACAGCAATGGATCCTAGGCCGAGTGACAGGTACGATCGCCGGCCAGGACGGAAAGGTGAGAGTGGCCGACGTGCAAACTAGAGCCGGAACAATTAGGCGTCCAATCCATAAGCTTGCCGTGTTACCCGTAACAGATGATTGAAGAATCCAGATTCGTTCAAGGTGGCCGGTGTTAAAGCAGACGACTAGTTTCAGCAATTTATACCTAAGATATACCTAAAAATGAAATGTATAAATAAAATGAAATGTAATTAAATAATGAATTTAAATGGAAATTATACTTACCTAAATACTTAAATTATACTTACCTAAATACTTAAAATATACTTACCTTAATTTTACCTATAAATAAATTAAATGAATTTTAATACTTACCAATTACTTACCTTTAGTTTTAGCACCCCCCTAATGTAAGTAAATGCATGATTACAGCATTCTAATGTACCTATGTGCATGCGGTGTGTGCATGCCTACTTGCAAGCACGGCTTTGTCCACGCTCTCTGGTACACATACACACATACGTATGCTCATAGGTGCAGACGAAGAGCTTACCTCTCCTATTGGAATTGGAAGTTGACAAACTGTAAATTAGATTTAAGAAAGTATTATAAAAAGGAGAAAATGAATAATTAAAGTTACAGTCTATGAGTAATCGATGCAATCGGCGGTGTGTTTTTTTTTTAAGCGAAGTGACGACAGGCAAAGGCTATATTTAATTTGTGCTCCCCTAAATAATTACCTAGTGAAGGTTAACTTTTTTCTTGCTAAAAATTATTAGCAATATTTTTCAGGCGTACAACAACAATATGGAAAGTGGAGGTGGTCGGCTAGAAAAGCTGCTTCAATTAAGAAACAAAATACAACATGGCGACCGTGAGGCTTGAGCCTCATGCCGGAGTGATGGCGAAATTTGAAACTTTGATCGTCGATTAGTCAAGTGGGACAGCTCAGGTGAGTGGCGTGGTTTAAGTGCTGTGGTGGTGAAAATTTAATAAATTTTAAAAAGGAAAAAAAGAACTTTAATAATCAGAAACTAAAACCAACGTTTTGTAACAAATTTTAAACCAACGTTTTGTAACAAATTTTAAAATCAAAAAATTAGAAAAAAAAGATTTTGCAACAATTATAATAAACAAAATCTAAAAGCAACAGAACTAAAAGAAATCTTTAAAAATCGAAGTAATAAATTAAACTAAAATTAACAGAGATAACAGCGAACCAAAGACATTTTTGAAATAATTAAAATCTTCTAAATTAAACAGAAGTAATGCAACGCAACAAAAAAAAAAGAATCTTATATATAAATAGACAAGATGAATGCAATATAGAACCGTTTTCTGCTAAACTATAATTCTAAGGTATACAAATTATATATGTATAGATAGGAAATTTTGAGGTGTACTTTTATCCGTAAATAAAAAAAAAATTTTAAATCATTTTAATATAAAAAATTTTACATAGAAGTCACACCACTACACATTCACTTATTCACACTATAGACACGCTGTGTGTGTGTGTACTTGCTTTTTGTGTACTATGCTGAATCGTGAGCATGGCCGAAGAGTTGCTTTGTAGGAAAAAATTAAAGAACAATGAAAATGAAACAAAAATACATAGCTGATCACATGATCAAATAATTTATATGGTCGTTTCACATGACATGGCGTCTTCTTCTTCCTCATCCACACCTTATGTCAAACTAACATATCTTTGTTTTTTTGTTCCCTCTCACATGTGCATTTTGACATAAGAATTCACCGACGTCAAGCGGTAATTTCGTGTTGTTGGCCGATTGCGGCGACCAATAGATTATTGGATCATGAGCTGATTATGCATCAAGTGTTTATAAAAACAAAACAAAATAAGCATGTATTGTATTACTTGTGGGATCGGCTCTCACTATGAGTGCCGAAGAGCTGGTAGTGGGCCAATGAAAAACAAGTATTCGCACTACAGAGCGTCTGTTGTGTGAGTAAAGGTGTCAGGTGTCATGCATTTTTGCTTTAGTTGTTGTTATTGTATTGATCACTGGCTACGATGCCCAGTGTCAGGGGCTCTCCTGAGAGCACGAAAAGTTGCTTTGTTGGACACGTTAAACAAGCAATGTAAAATATAAGCAAATATGTAAACTGCATTGCTGATACCTACAAACAATGTTTACAAAAACAAAATAAATGATTATTCATAGAGCATTCAACACTGGATTTAGTTTGGTTTTTGTATTTGTGGTTGGGTTTGTGTGAATTGAAATAAAATAAAAAAATAAAATAAAATGAAATAGAATAAAAAAAGTTTATTAAAAGAAAGTGAAGGGAAGGACGGTATAGAAAAGGAAAGAAAAGGAAGGGAAGGGAATGGACTGGAAAGGAAATGAATTGAAAGCAAAGGAAAGGTAAGAATAGCAAAGGAAAAAAAGTAAGGGAAAGAAAAGGAAGGCAATGGAAAGGAAAGTAAAGAAAAGAAAAGACAGGGTAAGAAAAAGAAGGGAAAGAAAGTGAAAAGAAAGAAAAGGAAAGGAAGGGAATGGAAAAGGCAAGGAAATGGAAGGCAAGAAAAGGAAGGGAAAAATACAAATGAAAGGTATTGCAAATAATTAAAATAAAATAAAGTTTTGTGGTTGAATTTCAACCACTGGGCGATCTTTAGTATAACAAAAAGCGCTAATTTAAACAGATCTAAAAATTTGAAAATTGAAATAAAATTCAATAACGCCACCACATAACGGCACCAAATAACGGCGCAATATACCCACGCCACCAATAGGAGAAAAAACAACAACACAAAATAACGGCGCACAAATCACTCCATCAAGCCGGCAGCAACTTCGGCAGCAGAATTATCCCGCAGCGGCAGCGAGGTAGCAGCGGCAAGCAGTTATAAGTATATATATATGTATAAGTAGTTTTTTGCTTATAATTTTTTTTTGCTTCCATATATATGTACATATAACAAATCATTGACCAATACTGTTTCTACTTTAGGTAAAATTACCGTAAATTTGAATTTTTCTAACTTTTCCATTAAACATACTTTGCATTTAGTAAACGAAGACTTTAATATTCCATCCGATGGTATATTGGGTAAAGATTTTCTGAAAATTAACAAATGCATTATTAATTATGAAAGCAATAGTATTTCCTTTTGGATAGGTAATGAAGAAAGCGACAGTTGTATAATTCCTCCCAGATGTGAAGTTTTCAGACTTTTTGATTTAGGAGATTCACCTGATCCACTTTTCTTGGACTCTCAGGAAATTGCAAAGGGTGTTTTCACAGCTAGGTGCATTGTTAATTCAAGTAACCCAATAATTAAAGTCATAAACACCACGGATGATGTCAAATATGTAAAAAGAAACAGTATGCGGACAGAAAAACTTTCAAATTACAACGTTTATTCTATTAATAAAACAGAAACAGAAGACAAACGTACGAAAAACCTGATTTCAATTTTAAAAAACCAAATACCTCAAAATGCTCAAAGTAAATTAATTGACCTTTGCATAGATTATGCTGACATTTTCGCTCTTGACACGGAGAAAATGACTTTAAACAACTTCTATGAGCAAAAATTGACAGACAACGATCCGGTATATGTAAAAAACTATAGATTGCCTTACTCCCAACGTGAAGAAATAAACCGCCAAGTAAATAAACTGTTAGATAACGATTTGATTAAACCTAGTTACTCTAATTACAATAGTCCTTTGATTGTAGTCCCAAAGAAGGATACTAATGGTCAAAAAGCTTATCGTATGTGCGTAGATTTTCGTGCAGTTAACAAAAAACTCATTGCTGATAAATTTCCGCTAGCTAGAGTTGACGATATTTTAGACAACCTAGGTAGGGCAAAGTATTTTTCGACATTAGACCTTTTTTTCGGGATTTCATCAGATCCCCTTGCATCCTGACTCACGTGACGTTACTTCTTTCAGCACTGACCGAGGTGCATTTAGATGGAAAGTTCTTCCATTTGGCCTAAATATAGCACCAAACTCATTCTCACGAATGATGACAATCGCTTTTTCGGGTATACCACCCAATGTCGCATTTTTGTACGTCGACGATATTATCGTCATCGGTTGTAGTGAAGCACATCATATTAAAAATCTTTCAAAAGTTTTCAATACTTGTAGGTCTTTCAATCTCAAACTTAACCCAAATAAATGCAACTTTTTACGACCAGAAGTTACATTTTTAGGCCACAAATGTTCAGCCAAAGGTTTGTTGCCAGACGACTCCAAAATAAACGCAATAAAAAAGTATACAAAACCGACTGATAAAGACGCGGTACGACGATTCGTCGCGTTTGCAAATTATTACAGGAGTTTTGCGTCTCTGGCAGCGCCTCAAATCGATTAAGTAGAAAAAGAGTTGAATTTGTTTGGGATGCTGAGTGCGAAAAGGCATTTTTATCTTTGAAAGCAGCACTACTTTCCCCAAAATTACTACAATACCCAGATTTTACAAAACAATTTATTATTATCACCGTAGATGCTTCAACAACTGGATGCGGTGCTATTTTGAGTCAAGAACAGCAAGGCAGTGATCTACCAATTTGTTTCGCTTCTAAAGCATTTAATAAAGCCGAACAGAAAAAACCCATTATAGAATTAGAACTTTTAGCTATTTACTTTGCAATCAAGCAATTTCGACCATATGTTTATGGCACCCATTTCACTGTAAAATCAGACCATAGACCACTAGTTTACTTATTCAACATGAAAGATCCCTCTTCAAAACTTTCGAGAATTAGGCTAGAATTAGCAGAATATAACTTTACTATAGTTTATATTAAGGGTAAATCAAACGTTGGCGCGGACGCTTTATCACGCATTACAACCCTACAAACCGCTGCTAACCACATTTTCCAAAAATACCAATACATATGAATTTTTAGTTTCCCAAATTTCCAAAATATTGGAATGATTTCGTTAACCTTAAGCGATCAAAAAAAAATTGTTCTGACTTATATTGAAATATGTGCCCATAAGTTCCAAATGTCTATTCTAGGGTTAATATGCATAAGGTTTGTGAAAAAGAGAAAACCTTGCAGATTTTCTAACATTCATTATATTATGAGTGCGAATGAAACAGCACGGGCTTTTATAAAAATATCCCAAAATCCAAATTTCAGCGCCATTTTCAAAAACAAATTTTCAAACTTTCGTAAAATAAAATTGCGGAATAAAATTGTTAAGAAAAATTTAATTTTAACTAATTTTCACAATAAAAGTTATAAAACTGTATTGTGTATAATCAAACGCACCAAAAACTATACGAATTACATGACCTTGGTCAAATTATTGGATTCACCAATTTTATGATAATTGGTTGCAACATTGTTGGAGTAAAAACTGGTTTTTGGAGATTTCAGGATCCTACCTAAAACTCACAACAAAAGAAAAACGAGAACAATAAGCGGCAGCGAAAAGGGTAAGTAATTAACTTTTTTATATGTGTTTAATTTTTCACCACAAATTTTGGACGATCAAATGACCATTTGATAATTTCCTGGTGGTGCCGATGTGGTAGGTGCATCAGATTTAGATGGTATTTGGTAGCAATATAATGGATGGCTGCAGTGCATTTATCGCAACAGCTACATGGTTATTGATATTCATAAATGTTCTAGTGAAATTACCATTTGGTTATTCTATACGAAAGGACGCAATTGGTAAACAATGCTCAAAAATATTGAGAGCTGTGTAAAAAGACGCGTTTTGACGTCGGTATCGAATAATCCAAAATGGGAAATTAGATTTTATACTTATGTAAAGATATATTTGCAGACCATCTTTCTGCATAAGCGGCCTTCAGTCCAGCTTTAAAACAATAACCCTTACCCGAGTCCACTCCGGCTACGCCATAAACGGTATTCCTGGGCTGAACACCTTCTGTGTAGACGGCAAGCGTACGCGGTTAAAAAATATATCATTCAGCCCATCCAAAACTCACTTCTGAAAAAACACTAAATATGTGGGATTAAAAGAATTACTAAAATATCAGAAATTGTTTGACTTTAATTACAAAAATTTCTTCACAGAAAAGGTTGGGGGGGGGGGGGGGGGGGGGGGAAAGCCAAGAAAGAAATGTTACTGGCAACGTAAAGGCAATTGACTAGCCGGTTCTGAGCTACACGACGTCAATATGGTCGCCGGGGCTAGCAGACAAACATTGGAGGATGTTGCAGGCCTGCCAAAACACCGCACTCATAACTGGTGGATGCCTCCTTATGTCATCTGAACACGATCTACACAGCGAGGCTAAAATGCTGTGTTAAAGAGCATCGCAAGATGTTGAACAGGCACTTCCTGTTCAACTGTTGCAAACTGCATCACCAGAACAGACGTCTACTCAACAAAAATCCGCATCGCAGGAGAATAAGGACACATTTTCGTAAGCACTATGATGAAGTCCACCAAGATATTTCCTCGCCGTTTCATCCAAAAGTGTATAGCATAAAGAATTAAGTGGGACTTATTTTACCCAATTTTTCAAATAAACAGCCTAGCGTATTCGAAAATGTATTATCGGTAATTCTATACGACAGCACGTAACTCCTAATATAGGTCCAAAAATATCGGGAAAGGTATCAAATGTCTGTTTAGAGATATTTGCAATTAAAATTGAAATTTTTCTGTCATTTTCATATGGTTGTTGTAATCACAGACTAGGGTGTACCGAAAAGTGCAGAAATGTGTTATGCGCAGAAATATTGTGGACCGCGTAGCCGGTGTTGGACCGGCTAAGGGTTATTTTTTTGAAGCGCGGCCGAAGGCCGCCTACGCAGTAAGGTGTTCTGCACATAAATACCTTGGGATTCGCTCCTAGGCAAATTTTTGGGTTTTTTGCTAATAACTTTTCACTGAAACAAATTATTTAATTTCCGCTTTCGGATTATTGATACAGAGATCAAAACGCGTCGTTTGATACCTTTCTCGAGATTTTTGGACGTATATTAGCAGTTACGTGCTGTCGTATAGAATTACCAAATAACACGAAAAAAAGCTTTTACAATTTAATCTTTTTTTTCTAATCATTTATTCCACTTTTTATTAGGAAAAGGTACAATTTGGTGGTAAAACTTTTCTTCCAACGTCAACTGTAAAAACTGCACTAAAAATGTCGATATTGGTACGTAGAGACTAAAAACATTGGGTTTCCTCCACCAGATTTTGGTTCCTGGGAACGTAACGCCTCTCTGGTTACCAATATCGACATTTTTAGAGCAGTTGACGTTGGATGCAAAGTATTACCAATTTGGTTAAAAACAATTTGCAACAATACAACAGGCAAACTCGCATAATAAAGCATTTGGTAATTCTATACGACAGCACATAACTGATAGAACACGTCCAAAAATATCAAAAAATGTCTCAAAAGACTTGTTTACCTCTTTATAAATCAACACTAATGGGAGGCGTTAACCACGGTATTTATATACACTATCTCTTCGGACATGTTTTAGCAGTTAGGCGCTGTCGTATAGAATTACCTTAGTACAATTAATGAAGAAAAATCGTTCTTGAGCCGAATGTTAAGTGTCTCTTAAAAACTTTTCCAACGCTTGCAGCAAATCAAAACAAAGTCATCAAATCAAACAGCTGTTTGTTATGTGATGGAATGTGTTTATCGATCTGTCGAAAAGGTATCGATAATGCCTGCTAATTAGTCGGATTTATGCACTAGTTATGTAAGACTAGGTACACACTACAGCATAAAATGCCTGTTTTCGTATAAAACCCTTCACATAATACAAGTGCGTTCATATCTGCGATTCTTGTTTTCACATGACCGCGATCTAGCAACCCTATGGGACTATTTAACTTAATTAATTAAAGGAAGTTGGAAGTAAAGTTTTACCACCAAATTGTACCTTTTCCTAATAAAAAGTGGAATAAATTATTAGAAAAAAAAGATTAAGGGCCGCTTTCATAAAAGCCGGTAACTGCTAACCGGAGTTTAATTGACGTATTTTGTACGGTTGGCTGTCAAATTAATCGCCGATTAGGCTTAACCGGCTTTTATGAAAGTGGCCCTAAATTGTAAAAGCTTTTCGTGTTATTTGGCAATTCTATACAGCATGTAAAAATCCCGAGAAAGATATCAAACGACGCGTTTTGACCTCAACATTAATAATCCCAAGAGGGAAAATAAATATTTTGTTTTAGTGAAAAGTTATTGGCATAAAACTAAAAAATGATCTAGGTCCGATTTCAAATGGGGGGGCGAAATCCATGGTATTTATGTGCAGAACACCTCAAAATAACCGTTAGCCGGTCCAACACCGGCCACGCGATTGTTTTCAAAACAGCTGATTCGACCAACCTTATGATAAACAATTAAATCGATTATTGGTGATACATAGTAATTCGATATCCGTAACGTACCTTACAGACTAATTGCATTTAGGTTTTTCTCTAAAGTTAAGGATACGACTACAGCGATAAGACAAACGCACTAATAACTCCAGCTATAACAAGGCGAAAACAGCGGTTTCCAGCATGCTTTGCCTCGAAAATGAAAATTAGCTCCAAAACACGTCAATGTATACATACTATAACATCCATCATATGTCAACTGCTAAAACACCTCAAACATATATACGAATAAACATTTCATTAAAGCATAAACATAATTTCATTCTATTACAGAACACGATCCACAGAATACGATCCACCATTGCATTTGGACGACACCTTCCACTGAAATTAAGTATTCGTTCCTTTAAATATGAGTAAACGAACGTTGTCCAATCTACTTAGCAAAGAAAACATGAAATACAAGGAAAATATAGCGAAATTTCGCAAATTAAATTTGTCTGAAGATGTTTCCCTGGCAAGTAGATTAGAAAACGACGATATTGCGACTACAAGGAGAGCGGTATTGGGGTATTCTGATGTACATAGGTTAGACGATGATGATGTTCCATCTACAAGTAGAGCAGCATCAGAATATTCCTGTGCAGAGCAATGCGATTCGAGTGACGGGGAGGATGATCGTTTTCTATTCGATGATTTTGAAGTAGAAAATGATGAAGGTGAAGGGGTTGAAATTAATGTTGACAAGTTTGCGAAGGTAAAGGCTTTTGCTCTAAGGCGCAAGCTGACATAACAGATTTGCTTAAAACAATGCGCGAAATTGGTTGCGAAGGTTTGCCACTGTCAGCCAGAACTCTTCTGGGAACAAGTAGAGAAAAAGTTGAATTAAAATTAATTCCAGGTGGCGAATTTCTCTACATTGGTATTGAATTCTACTTGAAAAGTAACGAGTATAATTATTTAGAGGACCAAGAAGAAGTCAATATCGATGTAGGAATAGATGGTTTGAAGTTATTTAAAAGCTCAAACAGAAGTCTTTGGCCAATTTTGGGGTCTGTTGTGGGTAGTAATTTCGACCCCTTCACAATAGCCTGCTTCTCTGGGATGAGCAAACCAGAAAATGTCAATGACTTTTTAAGAGACTTTTGCGAAGAAGTAAATTTATTAAAACAAAACGGAGTTAAAGTTGGCAAAAGAGAAACTCCTAAACCTTTTAACGTAAGGCTTTTTACTTGCGATGCACCAGCTCGCGCTTTTATAACGGGGGTTAAGTCTCACACTGGTAAAAACTCGTGCTTAAAATGCATTTCCCAGGGGCAGTATTTGCAAAGGCGGGTGAGTTTTCAAAAAACTGTTGGGGAATTGAGAACTGACTTGTCTTTTAAAAATAGATTGGACCCAAGTCATCACACTTCTGAATTTAGACAAGAGAATTTGCTAGAAACTGCAAACTTTGGTATGGTTTCACAGTTTCCTGTAGAGCCTATGCATTTAGTAGATTTAGGTGTAACTAAAAAATTACTTCAGTTAATTGTAAAGAGAGGAAACGTTACGCAAATGAATCAAAAGCTTTCGTTTCTAAATAGATTCATTCCCTCAGAATTTTGTAGATTAAGCCGAGACCTTGATCAGTTAAATAATTGGAAGTCAACTGAATTCCGGCAATTCCTTTTATATACAGGTCCATTTGTTTTAAAAGATTGCATTCCAGATGATTTGTATTACCATTTTAATTTATTACATGCCGGTATTCGATTTCTTTCTTGTGAGAAATCTTATAACGTAGAGTCGAACGTCGCTAATGAATTGTTAAAAGAGTTTGTTGCTTTATTCGGGGTTATTTATGGCGAACACTTAATAAGTTATAATATTCACGGTTTATTGCATCTTTGTGATTGCGCTAAACAATTTGGTCCTTTAGACAGTTTCTCTGCATATAAATTTGAAAATTTTATGCAATATTTAAAGAAAATTATTAATAAGCCTAATCAAATTTTGCAGCAAATGTATTTAAGAATTCTTGAAAGAATGGATGTTGTTGCAGGTTTTACCAAAGTTTCTAAAATGGGGTCGTTAATAATAAATTTTAAAAAAGAAAAAGATAGTTTTTTTCATAGTAATAAAGGACCAATTAAAATTGTTGGAGAAGAACAAGGATCCAGCAATTTTAATGCATTCCTTATATCAAACTTACAAAATTATTTTTCAGAACCTATAGAGTCAATGCCTGCTTTAGGTATTTTAGTAGGTGTGATGACTGAAGATATGGTAACAGTTAGTCCGAGAGATATAGATTATAAATATTTTTGCATTCCAAACATGAACACATTTATTTTAGTACCGATCCTGCATAATCTTTTTTATTCTTTTTCCTAGTGCTATGGATTCCGAAATTTTTACTGGGGAAAGCGAAGCACCATGCTCGAGTAGCCAAATTGCCAGAGGTATTCCGATCCTTTGTCTTTCGCATAGTTTTAAAACTAACATTTCTTTTTCATTTCAGTTTCAAGGAGAAGTTTTGAAGTGGCGATTACCCACCAGGAGCGCTTTTTTTGCCAGCCCCCCATCAACCACGCAAGGTCAAGAGACTACTCTTGCCCAAAACGACATGCGCGACGAGTTATTGGCCGTCCTTGCCAGGATAGAGAGGAAGGTGGATAAGGTGGAGAAATCCCTCGCTGAAAAGGTATACAAAAATTTAACATTTCCTTTATACGACAATTTTTCAAACACAGGCCGGTTCGATTTCGATAGCTCGAAAAGCAAAAACGATGACTTAATTCACGTTTTTTATTATCGAATTACACGAGGCCATACTTGATTATTAATATTGTTAGTATTTCTCCATAATACCATAATATGCTTCCAATTATTACCTACTTTACTTAAAGATAGTTCTGTCTGATTATACTTAAATAAATATATTTCTAAATATTATAGTTATTGTTTTTTTTTAATATTACAGATGCCTGATCGCGCAGAGGTCCAAGCGCAAGGCGTGCTATTGCGCGAATGCAAGATGGTAACGTCAAGAGTTCACCAAAGTATTTCCAAGATAACTGGAGATGTTATCAGTGAGGAGTATACTAAAATTAAAAGTATGCTCCCACTGGCATCCCAGGATAGCTTAAATACTTTGGATGAGCTCTTGGGAAGCAAGGCTTATTCAGACACAATGGTAACTTTTGTAATCCGTGTACAAACTTCATATATTTATTTTATTATACATTCCAGCTCAACATACTCCTTAAAATGAAGGGAGCAAAGGGTTCCGTGAAGGATGTCCTTAAAGGCATATTAGCGGACCCTTTGACTTTCCACTACAACTATGAAGGGAGAGGGAAGAAGGCAGCATTATTGGGGTTGAGGATTATGGACCTAGTCTTCGGTAAGTATTTATAAATACAGTTTTTATGCAAATTATAATGTTATATTTTCCTTACAGATGCTTTTGCTAGTACGCCTAAAAACGTACTAATCGACGACATTCGGAAGTTTGTCGCCCTTAGCCATAACCGGCATAAGCAGGTTGTTTTAAAAAAGAAAAGAATGCAGTCATAAAGTGCTTATTACGTATGCATTTTAAGACTGCATTCTTTTCATTTTTATAGTGAGTCAAACTCTATCGAGTGGGCCCCAAAATACTACTTTGTCAATCTTGTATATCTTTTAGCGAATACTTGAAATATTGGATGTTGACATCAATGCTCCAAATTTTTTTTTCGGATAGAATTTTTAGTTACTTATTTTTTTATAAGTCGTTGAAAATTTTTTTAGAAACTGTGTATATTAACAACTGAGATTTCAAATATCCGCTAAAGGCTATACAATATCGACAAAGTAGTATTTAGTCACCCACTTTATAGTGTTTGACCAAATAATGTATATATTTTCCTATATAATTATCTTAAACTAGTTTTATAAATACTTATTATATTATCCTGAATTGACAATAAAATATGTATATTGTAAATAGTACCACTTTTGTAAATAATCCTTGAAATAATTAGCTGTTAAAAAAGATGCATTGTACAAATAACAGATTTTTACTTTTTACATGACAATAAAATATGTATATTGTAAATACTACCACTTTTGTAAATAATCCTTGAAATAATTAACTGTTAAAAAAGATGCATTGTAAATAATATATCTTTAGGTTTTATTGCATTGTTAACAATACATCTTTACTTTTTTTAGTACAATGAACGACAATAAAATCTGAATAATGTAAATAGTACCGCTTTTGTAAATAAATCTAGTAATGATAATAAAATATTGTAAATATTAACTTCTATTATATTTAAAAATCATAATACAATTTTAGCAATGTTTTTAATCCAAAATAAACAAAAAATATATTACTAAATACTTAGGGTCCTATCCTTTTCTACTCTAAATTAATGTTTATATACTTTACAAATGTAAATAAATACTAGTTATGATATCCTCATGGTACTCTAAATTAATTTTTATAAACTCCAACAATGTAAATAAGTCTTAGTCTTATTAATAATCGAATTACACTACTTAAATACAAAATTATAATAAAGTTTTAATATTAATAGTGGTAAAATAAAATACTATTTATTATTTATAACAATTTTAATAATAACCTATTTGTTTTTACTTACTTTTTCCCACAAACTATTCAAATTTGTAAAATATTGAAAAATTTAGTTTTAATATGATTTATTCGAATGTATTAAAAAATAATTTCAATAAAATATATAAATATTTAATAAAAATGATGCATTTTTGTGCAATTTATTTGGAAAAAATGTGTAGGTATCTCCATTTGACAATAACCACTATAACTGGTATTTCATTAACCAATTCAGCTAATAAAATTAACCATATGTTAGCTACTTTGGTAACCGATTCAGCCAATAATTTTCACCACATGTTAGCCAAAACAATAACCAACTGAACTAATATTTTTCACCACAATTTAGCCAAAACAAAAACCAATTGAGGAAATATTTTGAACTACATGTTAGCCAAAACATTAACTGGTTTTGAAAACGGAAATTTTTTAAGACTGGAAGTATTGAAAAGTACAGCTATAGTTTTTGTCAATGGGAGAATTCTATGTGTGCAAGGGAGATGCGAAGTCACACATATGGTTAAAATCTTCACGCCGCCTGAACAAAAATAGCCACTTCGTAGACCATATGAGAAATTAATGAAACCAATTATTTAGCTACATTGGTAACCGGTATCTGGTTTGTAGGGAATAGACGAAATTAGAGAAACTAACAAACAAATCTTAGCAGTAGAGACAAGGGCAATGACAAAACTGACAAACGACAAAAATTTGCTTAGGAAAAACGACATAAATACAGAAAAACAACATACTTTAAAAGTTTACGACAAATTTTCATTCAATTTTTCAAAAAAGATTCCGCGTATAAGATCTGAAATTACTTACGATAAAAATATAAAAACAACAAATTTGAGAATTTTTGCGCATATTAAACATAAGAAACTCGAGTTACTTAGTTTCGAGGTTGCTAACGAAATAATTACTTTAGGGAAATTACTTTCGAGGCTTGAATCAGAAGCCAGCAAACGCAAAATTAAGCAAATAGAATGGCCTAAAGATGATATTTTTTTCAATCATTTTACTATTACAAATTTAAAAGACCGCGGAAATAAAGTTTTAAAATCTCTAGAAATTATTTTAACAGATCCCGTAGAGACTGTAACTGACAAAGACAAAAAACTTAAGTTAATGACTATTTACCACGACGACCCAATTTCAGGAGGACATTGTGGTATGAAAAAACTTTACGCAAAACTAAAAACAAAATTTTATTGGAAAAACATGACTCGTGATATAACAAATTATGTTAAAAGTTGTAACAAATGTCTCTTGAACAAGGTTAAACCAAAAACAAAAGAAAATCTTGTTATAACTCCAACACCCTGTAAACCGTTTGATGTATTACCTGAGTCCAAATATGGTAACAAGTTCGCACTTACCATGATTTGTGACATGACTAAATATTTGGTAACAGTAGCTGTACCAGATAAATCAGCAAAAACAATTGCATCTTCAATTTTTGAAAGTTTTATTTTAACATACGGCACAATGAATGCCATAAAATCAGATTTAGGTACAGAATTTAAAAATGAATTATTTGAAGAATTAACTAAACCTGTTGGTACAATTGAACGTAATCATAGAGTCTTTAATGAATACTTACGTGCATATTTAAACGAATCGTTTTCAGACTGGGATGTATATTTAAAATATTTCACATTTTTACACAATACTACAACAAGCACAGTTTTCGACAATCAATTTTCGCCTTTCGAATTAGTTTTTGGAAAAAAGGCAACTTTGCCTAATGAATTAAAAAAAGAAAAACTTGATCCAATATATAATGTCGAAAACTATGCTAAAGAAATCAAATTTAGAATGCAAACAGCACACAAAATGGCACAAAATCTAATAAATAAACATAAATTACAAAGTAAAAATTTTTATGATAAAACGGCTCGTCCGTTAATTGTTAAAATCGGCGATAAAGTTCTTTTACAAAAAGAACCACGTCACAAACATGAAAATATATACCAAGGTCCGTTTACTATAACAAAAATAAACGAACCTAATGTAACTATTTTCGACGAAGTTAAAAATAGAGAAAAAGTTGTACACAAAAATCGCCTTAGTAAAGTAAATTAACATTTCATTTAACTTTAAAATTCGACACAAAAAAAAAAAACCAAAAATATTAAATATTAGTTTTACTGTCAGCATTTATAAATAGCCATGAAGGCACAAAAAAAAAACAATTAAACCGAAAACAAAAAAAAAAACAACAAACCAAAAAAAAAAGAGATTTGTATATTAAAAATAAATATAATTCATGTAAATCATTTATATCTAAGTAATATTTTTAAAATTTATATTTAAAATCAGAAACAAAAAAAAATAAAAACCTCAATTACTTTCTAATATCGTAGCAAACACAAAAAAAAATTTTTTTTAATGTAACAAAAATTTAAACTAAAATATACAAAATAAATATTGTACAAAGAAATATTCAAAACAAATATATTACTAAATTAAAATCTAATTAACATTTATAGTTTATAGCTACTTTATCTTTAAAAAACTAACACAAATGTAATTAAATTTCAGCATTTTCATATCTAAGTGTTTTTAAATAGTCACAAAAATGGTTCCGAATGAACGAATTAAAAAGGGGAGGAACACCCTAATGTACAGATATTCGTTCGTTCGCAACAATTTTTATAAATGCATATATGGGCAAGAAGAATTGACAAAACTGATCACTTTGTCCATTCTTCTTTTCCCCAAAAAGGATGATGTAAGGATACGGCGACGTCAACTTGCTACGTCAACATTACGTACGCAAACACTGCTGGCAATGCCATTGTTGGCAACGCGAGCTGTGTTTATTAGTTTAGTAACATAAAATTGTAAGACAGAGATAACTATATTTGTAACCACACTGTCATACAATTACCCAATGTTGAAAAGAATAAAAGATACGATTGAACATCGGCGCAACCGATGGGCGAACGATGTTCAACTCGTGATCGGGCATTATAAGATTGGACTCGAGCAGAACGGCTGTGTTTTTTAAGTGAGTTAAAAAAGTTAAAAAGCATCTACGATGCTGGGATGGACAAAAGGCATATGGAGGCGCCGTCCTCCTAGGGTTTAGGATAGAAATCCTAACATCGGCGGCAGATCAGAAAAGGGCGTACAACAACAATATGGAAAGTGGAGGTGGTCGGCTAGAAAAGCTGCTTCAATTAAGAAACAAAATACAACAAGGGTCCAAAAGAATACTGTGGCCTTCCCCATTCGTTTGATACCCATATTGTATGCAAATTCATGGTTTTTTGGGCAACCACATTCTGATCGATAAATCAGTTATCGATAAAGTTATCGAAATATTGCAGAGTCCAAAAGAATCCTGTGGCCTTCCCCTTTCGTTTGATATCCATATTGTATGCAAATTCAGGGGTTTTTGGGCGACCCCATTCTGACCGATAACTCAGTTATCGATAAAGTTATCGAAATATTGCAGGGTCCAAAAGAATACTGTGGCCTTCCCCATTCGTTTGATACCAATATTGTATGCAAATTCATGGTTTTTTGGGCAACCACATTCTGATCGATAACTCAGTTATCGATAAAGTTATCGCAATATTGCAGAGTCCAAAAGAATCCTGTGGCCTTCCCCTTTCCTTTTATATCCATTTTGTATGCAAATTCATGGGTTTTTGGGCGACGCCATTCTGACCGATAACTCAGTTATCGATAAAGTTATCGAAATATTGCAGGGTCCAAAAGAATAACGTGGCCTTCCCCTTTCGTTTGATATCCATATTGTATGCAAATTTAGGGGTTTTAGGGTAACAACATTCTGACCGATAAATCAGCTATCGATTAATTGATTGAAATATTGCAGAGTCCAAAAGAATCCTGTGACCTTCCCCTTTCGTTCGATACCAATATTGTATGCAAATTCATAGTTTTTTGGGCAACCACATTCTGATCGATAACTCAGTTATCGATAAAGTTATCGAAATATTGCAGAGTCAAAAAGAATCCTGTGGCGTTCCCCGACCCGATGACTCAGTTATCGATAAAGTTATCGAAATATTGCAGACTCAAAAAGAATACTGTGGCTTTCCCCTTTCGTTTGATATCCATATTGTATTCAAATTCAGGGGTTTTTGGGCGACCCCATTCTGACCGATAACTCAGTTATCGATAAAGCTATCGAAATATTGCAAAGTCCAAAAGAATCCTGTGGCCTTCCCCTTTCGTTTGAAATCCATATTGTATGCAAATTCATGTTTTTTTGGGCAACCACATTCTGATCGATAACTCAGTTATCGATAAAGTTATCGAAATATTGCAGAGTCAAAAAGAATACTGTGGGTTTCCCCTTTCGTTTGATATCCATATTGTATTCAAATTCAGGGGTTTTTGGGCGACCCCATTCTGACCGATGACTCAGTTATCGATAAAGTTATCGAAATATTGCAGAGTCAAAAAGAATACTGTGGCTTTCCCCTTTCGTTTGATATCCATATTGTATTCAAATTCAGGGGTTTTTGGGCGACCCCATTCTGACCGATGACTCAGTTATCGATAAAGTTATCGAAATATTGCAGAGTCAAAAAGAATACTGTGGCTTTCCCCTTTCGTTTGAAATCCATATTGTATGCAAATTCATGGTTTTTTGGGCAACCACATTCTGATCGATAACTCAGTTATCGATAAAGTTATCGAAATATTGCAAAGTCCAAAAGAATCCTGTGGCCTTCCCCTTTCGTTTAATATCCATATTGTATGCAAATTCAGGGGTTTTTGGGTGACCCCATTCTGACCGATAACTCAGTTATCGATAAAGTTATCGAAATATTGCAAAGTCCAAAAGAATAACGTGGCTTTCCCCTTTCGTTTGATATCCATATTGTATGAAAATTTAGGGGTTTAGGGTCACCACATTCTGACCGATAAATCAGCTATCGATTAATTGATTGAAATATGGCAGAGTCCAAAAGAAACCTGTGACCTTAACCTTTCGTTTGAAATCCATATTGTATGCAAATTCATGGTTTTTTGGGCAACCACATTCTGATCGATAACTCAGTTATCGATAAAGTTATCGAAATATTGCAGAGTCAAAAAGAATACTGTGGCTTTCCCCTTTCGTTTGATATCCATATTGTATGCAAATTCAGGGGTTTTTGGGCGACCCCATTCTGACCGATAACTCAGTTATCGATAAAGCTATCGAAATATTGCAGGGTCCAAAAGAATCCTGTGGCCTTCCCCTTTCGTTTTATATCCATTTTGTATGCAAATTCATGGGTTTTTGGGCGACGCCATTCTGACCGATAACTCAGTTATCGATAAAGTTATCGAAATATTGCAGGGTCCAAAAGAATAACGTGGCCTTCCCCTTTCGTTTGATATCCATATTGTATGCAAATTTAGGGGTTTTAGGGTAACCACATTCTGACCGATAAATCAGCTATCGATTAATTGATTGAAATATTGCAGAGTCCAAAAGAATCCTGTGATCTTCCCCTTTCGTTCGATACCAATATTGTATGCAAATTCATGGTTTTTTGGGCAACCACATTCTGATCGATAACTCAGTTATCGATAAAGTTATCGAAATATTGCAGAGTCAAAAAGAATCCTGTGGCCTTCCCCTTTCGTTTGATATCCATATTGTATGCAAATTCAGGGGTTTTTGGGCGACCCCATTCTGACCGATAACTCAGTTATCGATAAAGCTATCGAAATATTGCAAAGTCCAAAAGAATCCTGTGGCCTTCCCCTTTCGTTCAATACCCATATTGTATGCACATTTTAAGGTTTTAGGGCACCAATTGCATAAATTCATTGGATAACATAAATTTTTGGGTTAGCTGGGTCACATTAGTGCCCACAACTCCATAACCATGTGAGGTATTGAGATTTCATGAAACTTGTTACCTATCCGAGACATCGGGAAATAAGTGTGCAAAATTTCGTACAGATCGGTGCTGTAGTTTAGGCGTGAAAACGGTTCAAACACACTCACTCACAAACTTACGCATTTATAATATAAGTAAGATAACTATTTGGTTAGATTTTGATATTTTAATGAAAATTAATAAAGAAATATGTATTCATAAAAGCACAAAAATAATTATTTAGTGAGCTGTGAGCCAATTGCCTTTGTTTAGCTCTAGCTCCAAACAGTAAATGCATTGTTGAATTATACAAGGTTTGTCAGTCTTTGACAGATCAGACTTGAAGCTCCCTTATTGTCCCCTAGCATAGTTACATTTACGAATTGTACAAAAAAGGGAAATAATAGCTCCCCTTTGGGATAAAAGTAGTAGAAAAGTCCGGAATGTTGTTTTTTAATTCAAATATATTTTCAACAAATATGACATTTTAAAACACATGCTTTATTAAACTATAGGAAATAAATTGCCTTAATTGTCGTTTAAAAATTCTTGAATGGCAAATGGTCTCAAAATTTAACTTACGAGTAAAATTTTTGTGTGTTGGGAAGCATTTTAAAACCACTTTATTTCTTGTAAAACTTGGTTCTGTACCGTAAAAGTTTGTCAAATATCTTAAATTATACCATTTCCAGCCTTTTAATGGTGTGCAAAAACCCACTAGATGGTTTCGTTAACGTCCTCCTTTCTACAGTCCAAGTTTTACCTTAAGTCGGTCATATTTTTATTATAACATAGCAGCGGTTAAGGAATGGAAGTCACACTGTTTTTACGGCGGAGTCGTTCCAATGACGAGGCGCGCTCGCACGTAATAGGGGTAGGAAAGAAAAAAGGGCAACGAGTTAATAAATAAATAAACACCGGAGTTCAATGTAAATAATTACAATGGATAAGTGGTTTTTATTACAGTGGAAGGTGAAATTAAATATACAACAGTATTATGAATATAAGAAAAAGTTATGGAACTTGTATATTTACCTCGGATGGCTGCTGGTAACTCTTGTACGCTCGATAATCAAGTGCCCGAGCCCTTTCTTTTAATTTTGTTCTGTACCGCCGCCGAATGCTTACTTTCGTTAGGTTCGGAGGGGTAAGAGCTGTTATCGGTACAAGAGATAAACTAACCGCACGGGCAGATACGTAAAGCTGCACAAATACGAGGGGCGACCGTGATATTTAGGCCGGTGGCCTAAACATGCCGGCCCCCTTGCGACACGCAACCTGTAATCAAATGGCAGCCGCCAGCAACCATTCCGATTTACATAAAGGTTAGAATACACACCCAGTGAAATGAAATATGGGTTAAACATCATAATATTTATCAAAAAACAAAAAAAACCTTAGTATAGGGATCATACGCCACTACGCAGCCTCCTCTTGACACCTGTTGGGGATGAAAAAAGATAGGTTATTATATAAGTACGTGGTTTTGCCTAGTTCATTGCACCTTATTCTTTGGATTTCTCCTCGATGGGATACCGTGTCGAGGATAAATTATCACTATTGTTGGTGGGCCCCTGAAATTACTAGGCCGAAGATTGTGGCCTGTGCCAATAGCCCACTGATGGTCGACGGTGGGGTGCCGCTCAGCATCAGGCTGGCATACACGTCACACCCGAGAGTGAGCCGAACGGGTGACGCTCGAAAGAAAGTCGGATCCGCCAGCTTCATCAACTGGAAGGGGGCGGCTACGGTGGCGTCTATGTTGGACACCGGGGTCATGCGGTGGTGGCGAGCAAGGACCGTGGCTTGCGTGGTGACCCTTCTGGTGATTCCGTACTTCCCGCGTAGAATGAGGGTACACCTGCTAGGCCGCGTATCACCAACACGTTCTAGGCGGAGGTCTCTGGCGAGCTCACCGTCAATGACCGTAGTTGATGAACACGGGTCGAGCAGGGCACGTACGATGTGCAGTTCCCCGCCAGATTCGATGGTCACGCTCGCCGTTGGTGCGATGGCGACAAACGATCGCATTATCAGAGCTGTAGCAGGCAGATTGGCAACTCGGCCAGACCGAAACGTGGCTGGTGTGTCCTTGGGGCGGACGATTGTGGTGTCGTTAACTGGGTTGCGGGCTTGGTAAGGTGCCGTCCGACCCGCTGTTCGTCGTGACGAGCGGAAAGGACGCGTTTCCGCGTCACCACGACGGACACCAGTGGGACTGTGAGGTGGTCGGAAAGGACGTGTTTCCGAGCCACCGCGATTCACCTTAACAGCCCGCTGGGATGGGCGAAAAGGACGTGTTTCCGCGCCATCCTCACGTAGTTTGGGTGTCTTTAGTGGACGTCGAGTCTTGTCTGGCGTGCGCATCTTCCGTTGCTCGTGCCGTAGTAGCGGTCGGAAAGGACGTGTTTCCGAGCCGCTGAGCTGGGGAATGGCTGGTGCTGCTGCCCTCATGGCTTCCTCTTCTTCCTCCTCCTCTGCTACTTGCTCCGCCCAAGACTTGGTTGTCTCGGTGAGGGTTAAGGAAAGCGCGTCGTCCGAGGTCTGTCCGTCATCCTCTCTAGACGGAACCGTTGGCTGGGGGTGCGCGGGGACTTGTGCCGTGACGTCGTCCATGTGAAGGGACGTATGGTGAGGTTCGTTGCAGCGATAGCAGCGGTCCTTGCTAGGGCATATTTCCGGTCGGTGGAAAGGGGACAAGCAATTGGGGCAGTACTTATGTATAAGTACCACTCGTAGTCTTTCCTCGGCCGACATACCTCGGTACTTTTGGCAAAACCGTATGCCATGGTTGTTGTTGCATAACCGACACGGGATGGTGAAGATGTTGGACCGCTCCGATTTTGCGCGTGTGGCAGTAAAACGAGTCATTCTAAAAATAAACCCGTTAGTAAGCCCATAGTTTTTGTATATCTGGGTGGCTTGTGAACATAACCGACTGACATTGTCGGTATTTTGGTTTGGCATATTCTAATTTTTTTTTCCGAAAGGATTAAAGTTTTAATTTTGTTAAAGTTTAAACGTTTGTAAACGTTTATGTTTGTTGCGTGAATAAACGTTTATGTTTGTTACGTGAATATTTTCCTTCTGGCAGCTTTGTCACGTTTTGACACTTTCCTTCCCCCCGAAAAAAATTGAAATGCATTGGCAATTTATGTGTTAAGTAACTCCTAGGAAATCGAGAGTTAACATATTTTGGTGAAGCCGTTTAAAAAGGGGAGAATGGTGTAAGGGTTTCTGCATTTACGTAATATTTATGTGATTGTGCAATGGTATTTGTATAAATTTAGCTAAAATGCATTCATTTATACATGCATTCCGGCTGGTTCGTGTAGTGAGGCATAACCAGCTGATTAACACCGTGGCCTGTCAGCTAGTAAATCACCCACATTTGGTGTGCTGCAGATGTAGTCAGCGATTCTGTGCTGCCACATCCCACCGATGATGTCTGTCTCACTTGGCAATGTAGAGGCGGAGACAGATGCATCGCGAAAGATGGGGGAACACATCCATGAACAAATGTAATCGAATCGGTTGAAATTCTGAGATGTGCGGTGAAAAATATTTTCCATTTTGCTGTGCCAGAAGTCTCGAGTTTTTGGCCGTGACAAATGAAAATCACGGGGGGAAGCAAATAATCTGTCAATAAATGTTCGATTGACGTATATTTCCCCACATTATCTATCGTATTTGTGTGTTTAATTATACTTTTCTCCGTTTAACAACGTACTGGCATACGAATTTATTTGAAACGGCACAAGTGAGACTACCCCATGTATATATGTGTATACATACATAGTTGTCAATATTGTACCTAGGCTAAATTATATTGTATATATAAAATTATATTTCGGCTTCCCCCGTACTTCGCTTAAGGTGGCGAATAAATTCCGCCGCTCAATACGGTACGCCAAAAAAATTGGGGGATTTTTGTAACGATTAAATACCCGCGTGTGCCAACTCGCATTGGCACTAATCGTTACGCGAAGTGGCTACGCTGCACTGGATACATTTCTGAATGAATGTCACAATGAAAATTTTTCACGAGGTAAGGTGTATTTTTATGTCGGTAATTTTTCTTCTTATATTAATGTTTATTCTTTTCTTTTCAGGTGATTTGCTCAATCCCATATAAGAAGTGTGAAGAATTAATTCTCCCTATGTGCCACGTAAGCGTTTCCAGCTCATTTATTTTACATATGTGCATGTGTAATACAGTCGACTTGGCACGTCAACAAGCGAAGGAACTGAAAACCTGTCCGCATTTGCAGATCGGCTTCTATGTGGGAGAACGTGACGTAGACTATTGGTCTAGGAAGAAATGGGATGAGGAAATCAAATCCATGTCGTGGTAATATCGTTACATTTAGTTCCATTGAAGAATATCAAAATGTTATGCTATGTTTGCATCGAGGAATCGAAGATTATAGCACAAATTAAGAAATATCGGTAATTCTATACGTCCAACACCGGCTACGCGGTCCACAGTATTTCTGCGCAGAACACCTTTTGCACTTTTCGATACACCCTAATCTGTGATTACAACAACCACATGAAAATGACAGAAAATTTTCAACTTTGATTGCAAATATCTCTGAACAGACATAAAATATCTAACTTCCGCTTTCGGATTAGTGATACGGAGGTTAAAACCCGTCGTTTGATACATTTCCCGAGATTTTTGGCCGTATATTAGCAGTTACGTGCTGTCGTATAGAATTACCGAAATATCATACAAAATTTTTGTTGTTTAGCAAAATTAAATTTATTTGATGTACAGGGTGTTTTTTTTACAGGTTTGTTTTTCGAATAGAGATAAAACTGGCATTTTGTGGTCAAATCTGGCAACTTTAATGTCATTTATGTTCAGTTTGGTTTGCCATTTCATCATGAACAGGTTGATAAAAGAACAACGCTTGCAAATCGTGCAAATTTATTTCGAAAATAATGGTTCAGTTCGCGAAGTTTACCGTGAGCTCCGTCCATTTTATGGTCGACATAATCGTCCATCAGAGCAATTAATTCGGTTAACCATGGATCGTTTTCGCACTACGTTTACTCTATGTGATAATACGCATCCGCAGAGACGTCGAACAGTGCGCACCGAAGAAACAATTGCCGCTGTAGAGCAAAGTGTTGAAGAGGACCCGAATAAATCGATTCGCCACCGTGCACAGCAATTGGAGCTTTGTCCATCAACTTTATGGAAGATTTTGCGCAAAGATCTTGGCTTGCGACCTTACAAGATCCAGCTTGTGCAAGAATTAAAGCCGCGAGACCATGCAATGCGTCGTGATTTTGGTGTATGGGCCGAAAATGAGATTGATTTCGATGCTGATTTTCATCGCAAAATTTTGTTCAGTGATGAGGCTCATTTTTGGTTGAATGCCTACGTCAACAAGCAAAATTGCCGCATTTGGAGTGAAGAGAATCCACATGAGACCCTTGAAACGCCATTACATCCACAAAAACTGACTGTTTGGTGTGCTCTATGGGCTGGTGGAGTCATTGGGCCATACTTCTTCCGCAATAATGCTGGAGAGGCAGCTACCGTTAATGGAGACCGGTATAGAGCCATGATAACCGACTATTTTGTTCCCGAATTGGATGGCATGAATGTGGATGAGTTGTGGTTCCAACAAGACGGCGCTACATGCCACACAGCGCACGTCACAATCGATTTATTGAAGGAAACATTCGATGAGCGCATAATTTCGCGGAATGGACCTGTCAATTGGCCACCAAGGTCGTGTGATTTGACACCATTGGATTATTTTCTTTGGGGATATGTGAAGTCGCTCGTCTACACCAACAAACCAGAAACGTTAGGGGAATTGGAAGCCAACATTCGTGGCGTTATTGCCGACATACGGCCCCATATGCTCGAAAAAGTGGTTGAAAATTGGACCTGTAGAATTGGCTTTATTCGAGCCAGCCGCGCCGGCCACATGCCCGAAATCATATTCAAACATTAATGGCATAAAATTATCCTTCCAATAAAGCCAAATTGATGGACCTTAAAACGAATTTCTTGTGTTTTATTTCAATTCGAAGTTCTATACTCCTAAAAAAAACACCCTTTAGGTATCTTTTTTTCTTGAGCAAATTTGTTGTTGCAACTGCACTCCACATTTACGTTAATGCGAGTTATTTAACTGGCAAGTGCAAAGTAATCTTTAGTTTTTTTTTTTGGATCAGCAATCATTATTCTTACCAGGTTTCCAGTTAGCTGGGCATACTTCACCATGCTCATCGGTAACTTGGAATGCTTGTACCAAGCGCAGAGTTTCATCAACACCACGACCCACAGGCAAATCATTCACTGTGATTTGACGAAAATTCTGTGCTTTATCAATGATGAAGAGGCCACGGAATGGAATGCCACTATCTTCATCCAAAATACCATAATCACGGGCGATCTTCATTGATTTATCTGCTAATAGTGGTACAGACAAATCACCAAGTCCACCTTGTGTACGAGGAGTATTTATCCATGCTAAATGTGTAAAATGACTGTCCGTTGAGCAAGCGACAACTTCACATCCAATATTGCGTAACTCAGAAGCACGGTCTGAGAAAGCAATAAGTTCAGTTGGACAAACGAATGTGAAATCCAAGGGATAGAAAAAGAGTACTAGGCATTTGCCTTTGTAGTCAATCAAATCGATATCTTTGAATGAGCCGTTAACAACAGGGGTTCCCTTGAAGTGGGGTGCGGGTTTTTGAAGCTTGGGCATCCTCCAATTCTTTTAGTTTAATTACAAAATATAATTTTCCGGTACAAGTTTTTGTTAATCTATCACTGAGACGGAAGGCGATTTAAGTTTACACCACAACGAAAATCACGACCACACGTCTATTCAGCTAACGAGTTAATACTTACACATACAATTTGATTTGCGTCTAATAGTGTAGATGATTTTAATAATTTTTGATATTAACTTTATTTTTCAAGCCTAAAGCTTTGCAATACATACATACCGTGAATATAGTTTAGATACATTATATGTTACGTGTTACGTATATTTCTGACTATATGAACGAAATGTATGCAGTATATTTTATTTTTTTGAATAATTGAATACACATAATAGACTGATACTTAGACTGAGGGCACAGCTGTTGCTAGAAGTTATGTATTTGCGATAAAATTCATACGCTTCAAGTTTCCCTCACACATTTTCTTACATTTTTCATATTAAATAATTTTTATAGCATCAGGACTTAAAATAGTGTCATGATGTAGCAACATATCTCATTTTTACTGTGTCCTTGAAGCCAAAAAGGTCTAATTTAAGAGCCAAAATTTTTCATTTTGTTGAATTTTGTAAGACTCCTAAGTGACTAACACGGTAATTTAAGAGCCAAAATTTTTCATTTTGTTGAATTTTGTAAGACTCTTAAGTGACTAATACGGTGACTATGGCCATAAGCGATCCCATTTAGGACTCCTTGAGAACGTCGGGGGGGATTTCTGTGGTCTAGCCTTGGTGTAAGTGGGTAGAAAAATAGTTAATGTGTGTGTATGTGAATGCGATGTCCGGCAGATTAGCGGCTGCAACTTTTTGCGGCAGACCGGTTCGCCCGTCTGCGTTAGGATTCTTGTTGACCTCGTTACGTTTGAACGAGTGCGTTTATTTTCTTGGGATGGGTCGGTTCTTCTGATTGCGGTAGGCCTCAATGGCCTCGTTGCATTTTCGCGAATACTTTCTGATAAGTCGCTTCGACCCAGCCATGACCTCCCTAATTCGTAATGTAATTAGAAGTGGAATTAGGGAGATTTAGAAGTGGAATAAGATTAGTTCTCACCATCCTTGTTACCGGATGGCAGTGGGACCAACTTCGTGATTGGTCTGGTAGTCTGGCCCCTCGCGGTATCAAGCACGACGACTCGGACTCGGTTATCTGGTCCACGATGTAGTTGGGAGATTCTTCCTAGCCTCCATTCGTTGGGAGGTAGGTTGTCCTCCTTTAGAACGACTAGGTCCCCTTGTTTCAAGTTGGATTGTGGATGTTTCCACTTTACACGTTTTTGCAGTTCGGTGAGGTCCTCGGTTTTCCATCGTTTGCAAAACGTTTGGTGAAGGGACTTGAGTTTCTCCCATCGGTTGACGAGCGAGGCGCGATTCTCGCTAACGTCGATCTCCGGTGGGGCTAAAAGATGCCCTCCAACGAGGAAATGTCCCGGAGTCAGTAGCTCCAAGTTGGACGGCTCGTTGGAGGATGGACGGAGTGGTCGAGAGTTGAGACAAGACTCGATTCGACAAAGTAAAGTAGAGAACTCTTCAAGAGTAAATTTATGATCGGAAGCGATCTTTTTAAAGTGAGTTTTAAAACTCTTTACCCCTGCTTCCCACAGTCCGCCCATATGAGGAGCGCCAGCTGGTATGAAGTGCCAGGTCAGGGTTTGATGGCAGTAGGTCGACAGGGTTTGGTTGCGAGCATCTTTTAGAAAGGCCTTGAACTCTGAGCGGAGGGCTCGGGAGGCTCCGACAAAGTTAGTTCCATTGTCGGAGTAGATGTTCTTTGGACATCCTCGTCTGGCAACAAACCTGTCCAACGCTGCTAAGAACGAGGCGGTGCTAAGATCACAAGTGGCCTCCAAGTGAATAGCCTTGGTCGTGAAGCAGACATCCTCTCCCGCTGTAGGACTTGATGTCGAAAGGTCCGGCGAAATCTACACCGGTGTTTGTGAACGCGCGGGAGAAGGTGTTGCGTTCTGGTGGAAGGTCGCCCATCAGTTGGGTCGCCGCTCGTTTTCGGAAGATCGTGCAGACCTTGCAGTTATGGATGGTTGACCGGATCATATTTTTCACCTTAGGAATCCAATATTGAGTGCGTAGGAGCCGCAGCATTAGTTGGTTTTCGCCATGCAAGGAGATCTTGTGGACAAACTGGACGAGCAGACGGGTGAAACAGCAGGCGTAAGGGAGGATAATTGGATGGCGTTCGTTAAAGGCGAGATCATGGGATGCAGAGAGACGACCACCCACTCGCAAGATATTATGGCTGTCGACAAAGGGGTTCAGAGGAAGGACTTCACTTTTAGTCCCAATGGGTTTCCCGGTTTTAAAATCCCTTAGTTCTTCAGAATAATGTTTCTGTTGATATATTTTGATAAGCCGGCGAGTCGTATCCTTAATTTCGTCGGGCGAAATGAGGTATGACTCCGCTTTGAAAGAAGATTTTGTTTTGGGATTAGTTCTTTGAGAGAACCTCATAATGTATGATATGACCCTCAAAGCCCTTGAAAAATCAGAAAACCTTTCGAGAATGTCCTCGTTATCCTGTATTTGCTTAGTTGTATGAACTTGTACTCTCTTCTCTTCGACGTTTGTACCATAATATTTTTCTTGAGTTGGCCATTTTGTCTCGTCTTCTTGTAGCCAAGAAGGTCCCTGCCACCACAAAGTGTGGTTTACCATATCCTTCGCTGATAGTCCTCTGCTGGCCATGTCTGCGGGGTTTGATGAGGAATCTACGTGTCGCCAGGCTTTATTTCCCACCTTTTCTACAATTTTCGTTACTCGGTGTGCCACAAATGTTGACCAAGCGCACGGTGGTTTTCTGATCCAAGCTAAGACTATAGTTGAGTCAGTCCATAGGTGAACGTTGACAGTGCCTAAGTTAAGGTTTTCTATAACAGATTCTATGGTTTCGGCCAACAGGACTGCTCCACAGAGCTCCAATCGGGGCAGGGAAATTGTTTTAATTGGGGCGACTCTTGTCTTCGCCATTAATAAATTGACGTAGATCTGGTCCCCTATCTTTGCTCGTAAAAAGATTGTGGCTGCGTAGGCTTTTTCTGATGCATCGCAGAACCCGTGTATTTCCACAACGTTGGATGGCGTGAAATGCACCCATCGAGGTATTTGAATTTTATTGATTTCGTGGTAGTCCTGCATGAAGCTTTGCCACCGATCTAGGGCTAGTGTAGACACTCTTTCGTCCCAGTCAGTCCCCTCTAGCCATATGTTCTGCATAAGTATTTTGGCTACTATGACGACTGGTGCCAACCAGCCTAACGGGTCGAAGAGTTTGGCGATGGCTGAAAGTATTGCCCTTTTTGTTATAATATCCCCATTTTCGATGGGTTTTGCCGTAAAATAAAAGGAGTCGGAATGCGCGTTCCAACGGATGCCTAGGGTCTTAACCATACTTGAGTCTTCGAACTCCAAAAAGTCCTCGTTTAGCCGATGAAGTTTGGGTATTCCATGCAGTATTTTGCTGCAATTCGACGTCCATTTGCGTAGGGAGAAGCCTGCCGATTGTAGGACCTGCGTTATTTCATCGCGAGCTTTGATGGTTGTATCGATGCTATGCCCCGCAAGAACGTCATCAACGTACATACTTGAGCGAAGAATATTCGCTGCTGTAGGAGCAGAGCTCTCCACGTCGTCCGCTAGTTGATGCAGTGTTCTTATGGCCAGATACGGAGCGCAATTAACTCCAAAGGTCACAGTCTTTAATTCGTAGACGCGTATGGGGTCACCTGGATTGGGTCGAAAAACTATCCTTTGGAACTTTGTCTGTTTAGGTTTTACCCATATCTGGCGGTACATTTTCTCAATATCGCTATTAAAGACATACTTGAAAAATCTCCACCGAAGGAGTAGGATAGTCAAATCGGCCTGAAGGACTGGGCCTGTATGAAGTACGTCATTTAAGCTTGTGCCATTAGCAGTAGGACACGAAGCGTTGAATACCACCCGGACCTTCGTGGTCGTGCTTTCTTCTTTTATAACCGCATGATGTGGTAAGAAGTAGCAATCCGTAGAATGGGGTGGTATGACAGTGGGAACTTGTGACATATGTCCTAACGTCTCATATTCCGCTAATACTCTATTATATTCTGTTTGTAGGGCCGGTGTCTTAGCAAGGCGCGTCTCATTTCGATAAAATTGAGAGCAAACGCCGTTTAGAGAAGGCCCTAAGCCGAGAGTATTAGGAAAATCATGTTTAAATGGAAGGGCGACCACATATTTCCCATCGGAGTTCCTTTCCGTTGTGGCTTTGAAAAGTGCTTCGCAATAGGCATTCTCTTCATTCAGTGCCCTTTTCTTCGGGACATCCTCCAACTCCCAGAAAGCGGTTAACTGCTTGTCCAAGCTGATTTCATTGAAAAATGATACCCGAGTATTGGTTGGCTTGGGTGCGTCTGCACGACCAGTTAAGATCCAACCGAATACGGTTTCTTGCGCGAGAAGCGTGTTTAATACGTTCTTCCGTATACCGTTTAATATGATTTGTGGATAAATGTCGCCTCCTAGGATGAGGTCGACTGGTTCATTAACGAAGAACCTCTTATCCGCCAAGATTAGATCAGGGAATGCTTGCCGAGTCATTGCGCTCACTTGGCAAGTAGGAAGATTCCCTGTTAATTGGGGTAAGACCAATACCACTGTATCGATTCTTACTAAGGGGTTGATTAAGGAACCTAGCTGAATGGAGCATGACTCTTTCACTTGCGCTGACAGAGTATTGTTTATCCCAGAAACTTGGACGTGCAAGCGTTTCGATGGGAGGTTTATTCGTCGCTTTAATCTTTCTGTCATGAATGAACATTCTGAACCCGAGTCAATCAGGGCTCTAGCAGAAAAATCTACTCCATTATAGTGAATGTTCACGCGTGCTGTTCCTAATAATACCCCCTTAGTAGCATTAGCGTGACAAGAACACAAGACAAGACATCTTTCCTCTTTTCAGATTCCAGACTGTCTCTTGCCTGCTGTGATGTCGAGGGCCTATCATCTGACGCATTTTGACGCCACCTTTGGTTCGTTGCTTTTGGCTGAGCTGTTGCCAAGTGGAGTAAGGTGTTGTGCCTCGCGTGACACGAGCTGCAGTTAAATGAACTTGTGCATCGTGTCACTGTGTGTCCAGCCGACAGGCAGTTCAAGCAACAATTGTTGTTTTTGATGTAGGCTATTCGATCTGTAGTGGATAGTCCGCGGAATTTTTGACAATTTCGTAATTTGTGCTCCTTACTGTTGCACATCTTACACGAAGTTTTAGGGACGCTGGCTTGGTATACTCCAAGTTTCGCAGGCGTTTCCCGTGCATTATTTTGACTCCTGGGTGCCTTGGATGATTTGCAACCCCTGAGGTCAGAAACGGTTTCCAATGTTTGGAACCTATTGGATAGAAATTTATCCATGTCCTCCCATTTTGGAATCTCTGTTTTGTTCTCTATGGTTTGTTCCCATAGAGCCAGAGTGCATTCCGGGAGTTTGGTGGAGCATAGGTATGTTATTATCGCATCCCAGTTGGAAATGTCAATTTGATGACATTGGAGCGATGAAATGCAATTATTAATGTCGCGTTGCAACTTTTTATTTGCTGAACCGCATTCACTTTCTACAGCGGTTAAACTAAACAAAGTTTTTAGTTGAGTATTGACCAGGATACGTTTGTTTTCGTACCTGTCACTCAGATTTTTCCAGGCTGTTGAAAAGCCTTCATTTGTTAGTGGACACCTGCGCACAATTTCTTTTGCCTCCCCTTCAGTCTTTTGGTTGAGGTGATATAACTTTTCAACCGGGGTAAGGCGTTTGTTCAATATAAAGGGTGTTTTTTTTAGGGGTATAGAACTTCGAATTGAAATAAAACACAAGAAAATCGTTTTAAGGTCCATCAATTTGGCTTTATTGGAAGGATAATTTTATGCCATTAATGTTTAAATATGATTTCGGGCATGTGGCCGCCGCGGCTGGTTCGAATAAAGCCAATTCTACAGGTCCAATTTTCAACCACTTTTTCGAGCATATGGGGCCGTATGTCGGCAATAACGCCACGAATGTTGGCTTCCAATTCCCCTAACGTTTCTGGTTTGTTGGTGTAGACGAGCGACTTCACATATCCCCAAAGAAAATAATCCAATGGTGTCAAATCACACGACCTTGGTGGCCAATTGACAGGTCCATTCCGCGAAATTATGCGCTCATCGAATGTTTCCTTCAATAAATCGATTGTGACGTGCGCTGTGTGGCATGTAGCGCCGTCTTGTTGGAACCACAACTCATCCACATTCATGCCATCCAATTCGGGAACAAAATAGTCGGTTATCATGGCTCTATACCGGTCTCCATTAACGGTAGCTGCCTCTCCAGCATTATTGCGGAAGAAGTATGGCCCAATGACTCCACCAGCCCATAGAGCACACCAAACAGTCAGTTTTTGTGGATGTAATGGCGTTTCAAGGGTCTCATGTGGATTCTCTTCACTCCAAATGCGGCAATTTTGCTTGTTGGCGTAGCCATTCAACCAAAAATGAGCCTCATCACTGAACAAAATTTTGCGATGAAAATCAGCATCGAAATCAATCTCATTTTCGGCCCATACACCAAAATCACGACGCATTGCATGGTCTCGCGGCTTTAATTCTTGCACAAGCTGGATCTTGTAAGGTCGCAAGCCAACATCTTTGCGCAAAATCTTCCATAAAGTTGATGGACAAAGCTCCAATTGCTGTGCACGGTGGCGAATCGATTCATTCGGGTCCTCTTCAACACTTTGCTCTACAGCGGCAATTGTTTCTTCGGTGCGCACTGTTCGACGTCTCTGCGGATGCGTATTATCACATAGAGTAAACGTAGTGCGAAAACGATCCATGGTTAACCGAATTAATTGCTCTGATGGACGATTATGTCGACCATAAAATGGACGGAGCTCACGGTAAACTTCGCGAACTGAACCATTATTTTCGAAATAAATTTGCACGATTTGCAAGCGTTGTTCTTTTGTCAACCTGTTCATGATGAAATGGCAAACCAAACTGAACATAAATGACATTAGAGTTGCCAGATTTGACCACAAAATGCCAGTTTTATCTCTATTCGAAAAACAAACCTGTAAAAAAAACACCCTGTATATATAGCTGTGAACAAGTCCCTAAAGGTTGGCCAAGAAAGGTAGTCGCCTTTGAACACCTCGGTGTCGCAGGGAGGGAGGCGAATATTATTTTCTCTGATGGAAGATTCAGAGGCTTTAGGGGCAGGTGTGGCAGGTACGGACAATTTTTCGACCTCAGCATTGATTGTAGCCATGCATTTTGCATAGCATGCGAAACAAGTCTTGTTTTTTTGCCTCAACGACTGCAGGTCTTCTTTGGATATATCTGTGGAGCTAAGAAGACTCTCATACGTCGCTTTTGTCTTCTTCCACAATGACTTCAACTCCTCTTGCTGTATTGCAAGGGTGTGTTTATCTAGTTCTTGTATCTGTGTAGAGCTGAAGTCTTGTTCAAACTCTACTATACAATCGGACGGTCGGATGTAGGTCTCCATTTTTTTAATTAATTTAAATATCTTGTCTCTTTAAAGGAAACAGAGACCGGAAGGACTGACTCAGGATTTGATTGCTTGCAACTAATCGAAATTATGTGAAAGTGACACAGATAGAAATCTGGATGCAGATTTAATGTGTCTAAAAAAATTGTGAAAGTGAACACGTGCACAGTGATATGTGAAAGTGGCACAGATAGAACTCTAAATCCAGATTTAATGTGCCTGTGGGAAAATATATCAGTGGATATAAATCCCTGAATAGCCAAAACCAAAATAATATGAAAGTGTTATACAAAATCAATTGTGTTTTTCCAGAAATGTGGAAATGTATAAAATTGTTTATTGAGATTTATATTGATACACTTAATAAGTATTAGAAGCAATAATATCAAAAAAACAAGCCACCCAGTGTAGTGCTAATGTCGTAAATGCGCAACGCTTTTGTATTATTTGTAGTGAATTTTGTGTTGGCTCTATAAAAAGCATCAACCAAGTGAGAATCAAGCGATGTAATCACTCAAAGAATTTCCACAGTATGTGGCAAATAAGAGATATACAGTGCAGTGATGTGTATACAAAAAAAAATAAAAAAATTCACTGACTGCCTGCCTTGAGCTGTGTCGGATAAGTCTTACTACTGGTGAGGGACTTAACCGATAGTCAAAAGGCGAAAGTGTGCCCACGAGAACACAAATTTCTCACTTGCTTTGTTTTCCAAGACACACTCACAAAATTCACTCTATACGTTTTTCACGTATGTTAAAAAAAAGTGGTGCATGAACCAAACAAAAAAACCAACGTACCTTGTGAAATGAGTGTGATGCGTGACGACTGTTGCAATAATGTTGTTAAAGTGGACTGTGTGAGCGGATTGAATATGATGATGTGATATGTATGCGAAGATGTGATGTGATGTGTATGGATGCGATCTTAATGGACTGTATGTGATGATGTGATTGTATTGATGATGTGATCGGTATGGTGTGATGCGATCTGTATTGTGAAGCGATCTGTGGCTGTCTCTTTCTGCTGCCGTCACTCGCTGCTGTAGCTTTCTGCTCGTTTGTGTTTTTGTTGAATATTTATTTAATTATCTCCGTGTATTTTTAAATTTTCAATGGCACTGAATTACAAAGGTTGTACTTCTCCGGATAATATTTATGTTGATGTTTAAAAGTTGTTCTCGGTTTTCCTGGCGCGATAGGACCAATGTTTTTACGGCGGAGTCGTTCCAATGACGAGGCGCGCTCGCACGTAATAGGGGTAGGAAAGAAAAAAGGGCAACGAGTTAATAAATAAATAAACACCGGAGTTCAATGTAAATAATTACAATGGATAAGTGGTTTTTATTACAGTGGAAGGTGAAATTAAATATACAACAGTATTATGAATATAAGAAAAAGTTATGGAACTTGTATATTTACCTCGGATGGCTGCTGGTAACTCTTGTACGCTCGATAATCAAGTGCCCGAGCCCTTTCTTTTAATTTTGTTCTGTACCGCCGCCGAATGCTTACTTTCGTTAGGTTCGGAGGGGTAAGAGCTGTTATCGGTACAAGAGATAAACTAACCGCACGGGCAGATACGTAAAGCTGCACAAATACGAGGGGCGACCGTGATATTTAGGCCGGTGGCCTAAACACACACCCTATCGCAATATCTCTTACAGCCGACTTCAAGCGCCCAACCGGATAGCAAAAAAAAGAAGAAGAGAAATTTTTCAGGTGGCGTATTTATAAATATACCCACCTATACGTATGAGTGACCCAGGTTCTAGCTTACAAAGGGGGAAGACACATTCTGTGTTTCGCATTTCGTAAAACGGTTGATATTAGCAATATATGCTTGCTCTATGGAGTTCTTTTGAAAAAGCTAAGTGGTTACGGAGATATATGATATGAATGTGTGGGTTTGTATGGAAGGTGACACGCCCCTTTTTCCAATATTTGCCAATTTTTGTTAAAAGTTTGATATAAGCTATATAATCGCTGGTACTAAATTTTATTGATATAGCTTGTGTGATTAGGATATATACGATATGAAAGTCTGGGTTTGTATGGGAGGTGCCCCGCCCCCTATTCAAAATCATCAATATTTCACAGTTCAACCTATATTGAATTGATGTTGTGCATCTTCCTGTCAAAGATTATTTCTCTGACTTTATTGATTTTGGAGATATTCAAATTTTAAAATTGTATGCTATTTGTTGGATGCTACGCCTCCTTTATATAAGAGATACCCCCTATGCACCGAAGATTTTTATTTCCTTTCCATCGGTGCATAGTTCATTAAAATCGGTCAAATGGTTCAGCCAAGAAAGGAGTTTTTATTGTGGCGTATTTATATATAGATAGATATACCAAAACCAGTATAAACGGAAATATAGTTAAATTAATTCATGTTTACATAATAAATACATTGCTAATATGTATTGTAAACCGACTTGTGTGTAGAACCTTTATGTTCGAAAATATGCATGTGCTGCAATGAAGTGATCGTTTGTATGCTTATAAATGGTTGTAAGGTAATTAAATTGTTATAATTTTGTTAAATTTTCATAATTTCCTAACAAACTTACCAAATTCAACGATATCAGAAAATTCAAATTAGCAATTTTTTTTTTTATATAGAGATTTTGGGTTTTAGTACAATTTTCAAACGTTATTGTAAAAAAGCAACACAGTCGTTTAATGCCAATCAGATGACATTTAACAAGGGATCTTCAAGTCGCCAACTGTCAACAACGTCAAAGGCTGGCAAACCTTGTATAATTAAACAATGGAGTAAATGAACAAAGTTTTCCTTCAATTCTTGAGTTAAAAGTTTTTCTTATTATTGATCTTTCCAATTTCGCGTGTGTATTGTCCACGCAAGTAGTTATTTTTTTGCTGCATTGAATATCAAAAGATAAAATTTGTATTATAAAAACTCGCAGATCGAGCGAAGGATATACTAGCCTGTATACAGAGAAAATTTGTTGGTCTATGTTGTTCTTTCCTTTCCTCTGTCGCATCTAATCCCTATCCATATCCTATCAGAATCGAATGAGAGATGAGTTTGACATCTACGTTGTCAACCACCAAAGCTGAGAGACACCACCTGGTCGATGTTGCAAGTCTGCCAAAACACCGTAACCAGAACTGCTACGGTATCTTTTTATGGCCCCTGAGTTTACTACTCTTCTTACAATAATTTCTTTGGCCCAACCCTTTTGAAACTGCTAGTTTTCTTGGACTTCCATTAGAAGAGCTTGAATGCGAATGGGCTGGCCCATTGGCCAACAGCAATGCTCAGGCTCTGGCTGTCATGATTTGCCGGTGATATCAGAGGAAAGTACAAGCTTCTAGTATGTATGATCACTAAATCAAGTGGATGACTTCCCTGTTGATTGCAATAGGCTTCGGTTATCACGAAAAATAAATGACTTACTGGATTTGTTCCGAGATGTGAAAAAAACTTTACCTTCCACTGACTGTGGATGTATTTACTTACCTTCACATCATTGGGCCGATCTCCGGGTATGAAATCCTGAAGATATTCTGTCAATGCACTCAGGGCGTTATACCCAGCCCTGGATTTACACCAGGTGCTCTCGGAGCACTGGCCCCGGGCGGCAGATTTTCGGGGCAGCCGATTTCGAAACATAAATTAAAATTTTTACAAATATTTTTGATAATGGACTCAATTTTTGTTTCTGTACGAATCAAAAGTTTGAAGTTTGTGTTTAGAAATCAATAGGAACTACTAACTCTAAGTGATGCGGTTATTCACCGTGGAAAGTGCCTAAAACTGTGCCACAAAAAACTATTTTATGTAAACTGTAGTACCCTTTTATTCTGTTTAGCTCTTTTCAGCAGCAGGGTTAGAACTCCTGGAGAACAATCGTAGTAAATGACGAAATAAATCTTAGTAAAAATCATAATTCCGTAGTAGATTGTTTTAAAGTATATTTTTTCAAAATCCGCAGTCAACTAAAATTTGTACCTTTTACCTCTTAATAGTTTTTATTTGGTGTTTTCACTATTAATCTTTTTTGCCAACATTTTTATTACTTTTTAATTTAGATCACTTCTCTCTTAAGAGTCTATGGTATATTTTGAAATACATCGTAAAAATTTTCGTAGTATTAAAATTTCCGAAGTTACAGCTCTGACAGCTATTCTGTTTTTCGATTTGCCTGTCGAAGTGAAATGGAAATTATTAGGGAGTCCAGGGCGATTACCAGAATAGTAAATATCCAGCCGTGTGTTGTTTACATCAAGTTGATTTGAATATTTTTTGGGACCCTCTTGCTTTACTTGAGTACTGGATGTTCCGGAAAACTGTAAACATTTTCTTGGGTAGGCTTACTTCAGTATATCTTGCGTGAATAACATACAATTTTTCCAAAATTTTTAAAGCTTTAGTTATTCTTACTAAGCATTGCACAACATATGCAGTCGGGAAAAATTTTTCATGCTATGCTCCGCTTAGTTGAGTATGAGTAACACGGCCTTATCTACTTAGAGAATACCTATAACCCGCTACGATCGCAATAAAGTTCTAACCCTGGTCAGCACTGATCAGCTGTGATTTTATTAGCAATTAACTCTGAAGTTTTTATAATTTCAATCGATAATAATCCTTTTGGGTGAAATAGTTTCTTTATATTTTGAAAATATGAGTGAAAGCGCAAAAGATTAAGCGGTGCTGCATATAAAAAGCGAGCTTTGGACAAAACTAAAAAAGAAGTGGAAATTTCAAGCAAAACTCCGAAGCTACATCATTTTTTCATTAAATGAGGTATGTTCCATTAATTTTCGTAATTTTTGCAGGGATTTTTTAGGGATTTAGTTACTTATATACAAATATTTCAGTTGTGAATTGCATACGTAAAATACATTTCAACTATATTGCATGAAGATAAAACGGTGGCATTTCTAACAGGGCACAGAGCGGCATTTCAAGTAAATCCGGCCCTGACAACCATGCAACTTTTATAAAAAGGGGACAATGCCCCCTTTCTGGAACGGCCCTTTACTACTAATTTTCGAAACGCTACTACAACTGTATAAATTTGTTTACATATATTCATATATCATAACACAAAAAAAGAAACTATATTTGCACTCATAATGTTTGACGGAACATTGCGCAGATAGGTTAGTAGTAATATAGAAGTTTTAAAAATATGTGAAAAATCCTGCAATGTTAAAGCAATTATGTGGAAAGTAATGCGTTCATACTACACTTTTTTCAGTTTATATTCATAAATTTACAATTGATATTCAGAAAGAATTGATATTCAGAAAACTGCGATTCATCCCCTGCGGATTAGGGGGTTTGATTATGCCCCAGGTATACATACCACTCGTAAGAGGCGACTGATATGCACAAAGGTAATGACGTGCAACTCGATGGTTGATCTACGGATATGATGCCTCTCATTACCTATATTCTCCTTTCTTACGGAAGGAGGCGTGACCTAGAAGGTTCCACTGGCCATACCAAATCGCTACCATGACAGTCGGGCAGTACCGCAAGGGAGTACCGGAGCGTACCGGGTTCATATCCGGGAAAGGACTGTCACTTCCGACAACACTCCCCACGACCTTCGGGGAGTATTTTTGTCGCTAAAATCCAACCAAACCAAGCAAACTGTAATTCATATTCAGAAACTTACAATATATATTCAGAAAACTTCAATTCATATTTACTTGTAACTTTTTGAATATGAATTGTAACTTTCTGAATATGAATTGCAACTTTCTGAATATAAACTGAAATAGTTGTAGACCTGTTAAACTCCCATTAGAATTCAGTAATCAGTGGATTGGATGGCTCATTCAATCAATAATGATTATTTAAATTGTTTTAAAAAATTATCAATTAGTAATTGATTATTACCATTGGAGAAAAATAAAAAATTATATAAAAAAAAAATGTTAAGTAATGAAAAACATTTTTTTGTTGTTTACTTTTGAGTATTATTAATTTTAAATTTTTTTTTTGTCTGAAACAATTCCACAAAATAATCAAAAGCTATCAAAAAATAATCGTAAGGACAAAGTGCAACATTTAAAGGAGAGTATTTTTTTGTTTTTGCTTTAACACTTGGTTATATAGTTAACTTGTCCCTTACGATAACTTCGCTCTCAATGTTTTATGAGTGTATTTGAACAATTGCCGATTAACTTAAAAAATGGAGTTATATGACAAATAGAGGAGTTTTATTCCATTATTTTCAATGAAAGTTTCCAATTTCGATTTCCAGCAAATAACATCAAAAGTAAAAATACATTGAATAGGAGAGGACGATCTGCAGGTCGAGCATACATTCGGAAAGTCTAGGTTAGTCGGGATAGGTAAGAGTTTAATCTATTTCAGTAGCCAGATCGAAGAAGGGCCAGAGTGACTCTTGTCTCTCTTGAGAATCCGCGCTGCTTTGCGGCAACAGGTGGTGTTTGTGCCTGAATGGCGGCATTCACCGAACGGGAGCTGACAGAAGGAGTTTATAGACTTTATGTGAATATTGTTCGGAGCCTGCCTGTGCACTTTTAAATACAACGGCGTTGTTATGTGGTGCCGGATCTCATTGAAGTGCCCAGGAGATGTGTCCATATCGACCGGTGGGGTAATGCTCCTCTGCTTATCATTGCATTATGTTCTTTCACATTAATCATTTTTGCATCGCCTTGTAAAAGATGTGACGGGGAAATAGGGAGTCATCCCGTAGCGGCTGGCCGATTGCCTTGATTAAGGAATTTGTTGCGGCTTTGTACTTTAGTGTCAATCGCGGCTGAATAGGTAGTATGTTATCAAAAGTCACCTCTAAGATTTTGGGATGGGGGCAGTCGGAAGTTTGGTCCCATCAACGTAGACTTCTAATTCCATGTTCACTTGTGCTGTTCAAGTCGTGAATAGGGTGACAATGTCAGCATCCGGGTGGTGGAAAAGCCGGAAATAGTCGGAAGACAACCATTTATGCTGGAGCACAGATTACTGTCGATCATTGTGACAGGTCAAACGCATCTTGTACCGTCCGGTTGGTTCGAATATGCAAGTGGTATGAAAATAATGCATGTATTTACTTTAGTCTGTTTCAATAAAATAGGTGAAAAATATATTTTTAGCAGAATATTGCACGGTCCTCAACGAATGTAAATTTGTCATTAACAAAACTAAAAAATGCAGTTTTGTGCAAACTTGGGAGGCACCCGGTCATCTTAGCCCTGCAGTAGTCGCGCGGTCTACATAAGTAATCCACCACTGTTGAATTACAAATTCCTTTAAAATGGGGCACCGAATTTATTTGAGATTTTTGATACTTGTAACTAACAAATAGGCAGTCACTATCAGTGTTGCGCTATTATTGGTCGTGTGCGGTTGTGTCGCTAGAGCTTCGTGAAATTCTTGGTCTACGTATGTATGCCGCGCGACCGATTACGTAAGTATTTTAAATAATGTTTTATGCTAATAGCTACTAATCCTTTGTACAGAGAAGGGGAATTTCTCCATAATTTCAAACCATTACCTTTTTATAAAATACTTTTATAATATTTACATATGTTTGCTATTCGTATAAATAAATTTCTTTGGCTTTGAAGATCATGGCAAATAGGAAAGAAAATCAGATTGTAGCATGGTTGAACGAAATCGAAAGTGAAGAATTTGTTGACGATCTTTCAAGTTTAGAAGATGAAAATGATTTTATTGGAGAGGAGTTGTCTGACACAGAGTCTGAGCAAGTGCAAGAGCAAGAAGTGTCAACTCAATCATCTGACTACAATAATGGGCCTCCTCAGCGAAACAGGCGTGGCGAAATTTACCTAGGGGTTGATAATACTTTGTGCACAAAGAATGCTCCCGCTAATAGGGGAAGAATAAGAAAGCATAATTTTGTGTTTGTGCCCCCCGGTCCCAAAGGAATCGCTCGCCAAAAAACCAAACCTGAAGACTGCATGTCACTTTTTCTTGACGATAATATAGTTGATCTCATTATAAAATATACTAATATAAAAATTTAATTTATTAGGAATAAATACAAACGCAAAAGGGATGCCAAATCAACAAATGAAATGGAAGTCAAAGGCTTTATTGGAATTTTACCGCTAAGTACAAGTCAAATATTTGAGCACGAAAAACACACTGGAGTAGATTCAATATACATGACTATGTCTGAACAACGATTTAATTTCCTTCTTAGAGTTATACGATTTGATGATATTACTGATCGTCAAGATCGAGCAAGCATCGATAAATTAGCGCCAATTCGCCAAATTTTAGATTTAGTTCTTGAAAATTTTCAAAAGTTTTATACGACGAGTGCTGAAATGACTTTGGATAAACAACTTTTGGCCTTCAGAGGGCGTTGTTCATTTCGACAGTATATTCCAAGTAAACCTGCCAAATATGGACTGAAAGTTTTTGCGCTTGTAGATGTTCATTATCCATACACATACAACTTGGAAATTTACGCTCGAAGGACCATTTCGGTTAAGCAACGAGAGATGTGATATAGTGATGAGAATGGTGGAACCGGTTTTGCACAAAACTGGTTTTCCTCTCTCAAAATAGCAAAGCGAGTATATGATAATGGAATTACAATAGTTGCTACCGTTCAAAAAGAGAAGTTCCTCGGGAATTTAGAATAGCTAGAGGCAAATCATTATGCTCATCAACATTTGCTTTTCACTCTCCATGTACTCTGGTTTTTTATGTACCAAAAGCCAACAAAGTGGTGATAGCCATGTCAACAATGCACAACGATGAAGCTATTGATTCTGACACCGGAGACAAACTTAAGCCGGAAATAATAACTTACTATAATCGCACTAAAAATTGTGTAGATTTGGTGGACAAGATGTGCTCTCTTTATGACGTATCTAGGAACTCGAGAAGGTGGTCACTAACTATGTTCTATGGTCTTGTAAACCTCAGTGCACTCAACGCGTTATGCATTCACACTGCAAACAATAACTATGAATCTGTGCAAAGGCGTGATTTCCTCATAGAATTAGCTTTGTCTTGAATGAAACCACTGGCTCACCAAAGATTAACTATAACTACGCTCCCAAGAGCGCTATCATTTAAAATAAAGGATTTCCTGGATCTTCCACAACCAGTAAATCATCAAGGACCAATACAAAATAATTACGTCGGCCGTTGCTATGACTGTGGAAGGGCCCGTAATAAAAGCACCCGTAAAGTGTGTAACGTTTGTAATAAACGTATTTGTCCAAATCATTCCAAGACTGTATGTTTATCATGCTGCGAAAACATCTTTTAGATCTTAACAATCTGATGGTTATTTCATAGATATTTTATGCTTATGTAAAGTATGTTTATTTTTATTTAAAAAATGAAGTTTTTATTTATATTTATTTTTTGTAAGCACAGAGAGTTTATTTATGTTCTTCTTTATTGATATTAATGAATAAAGCAATTATAAGAAGGTTCAAGAAGAAAAACAGCGGTACAGTTAAATATTTACCTTTTGTTTTTTCTTTTTAAAATGGACTACATATGTAGACCGCGCGACCAATTACGTCGCATTTAGGTGCGCGACTGCTGTAGGGTTAAGAACAGACTTTATAAATAATTATAGGACACCGAATTGGAACAAAGAAATATACAAATTGGAATCGAATAACCGAGTCATATGCTAAAAAATATGATAAAAAATTCTCGAAGAAAATAAACATATAATATAAATTAAAACAGATGTGTCATATTGAACTTTGCTTAGGTAAGTTTTATTTACATATCCATGCACTTAAAGATTAACTGTCATTGTTTACGTCTACTAGTTTGGCGTCTTCTTTTGCGAATCGGAGTGGAAGGTAGTGGATGAAGGTACTCCGAGTAAGTGGAATAAAGAAAATCGCGTTCAGAGTTATTTCAAAGTAAAAATCCCAACTAAATACTTTAATTTGAACTGAAATTAACGTTTTCTAGTAATTGATAAGGTGTTATAACTACTTTATATTCACTAATTTGGGAGTTTTATATCTTCACGTTCAATATTGCAGTATTTAAATTTGATTGTTTTATTATTGCCTACAACGCATCCTGTGTGGTTTGTGTATGTATGCAGATTCGGAGTAAGTTGCGCTACTAGTAGACATATATTTACTATGTTAACTGCCCTATTCTGGTGCAGCTTGTCATCGGGATGACTGACAGTTGTTATAGCTCAATTCCACTTGTTCCTATAATTTTCAATAGTCATTGCAGCTCTCCCAACCTCGTGTGTAGATGATATGCAAGTTGAGAATAGCACCATAAAACTGTTGTTTACAGTACTTTTTGTTATTCGCATGCACAAGCATGGACGGATATATTAGCTGCGTTCCAATCAGTTATCGAGATCAGTATCACGATCAAGATCTCACGGTAACGATACGGATCAGTTGTATTAGAGTTGTTTGTGTATTTATATATGTATGCCTGTGCTACAAAGCAAATAAGGGTTGGCTGCCAAAAAAATCGACTACAAAAAACTAAACGAACAGAGCTTCTATACGGATCCGAAATTGATCCAGATAAATATCAAGATCACAACGTTGTTGTTGCATTTACATGCAAAATTTCTATCTGGATCACTCCTAATTGCAACACGCTTATTGAGCCTCAACAGAATACAGAAAAATATGAATGTGTTTTTTAGCAGTCGTGGCTAGACAATGAGAAATACAAAAAGTGATTTCGCTAAGTCGATGAAAAACATGCGGAGTGTATTTTTTGTAAAGTAAGCTTTACAGTCACCCCTATTCTGCATTTCGACTTGGATCGAAATTTTCTCCGTTTGACAACTTGGTATTCTGCTTTCCGTTTCCGTTCAGTTTAACTTCGAAATTTATAATTCTGCCTTTTCTACACTTCGATCGTAGTTCCGTTTTTTTGTGTATATTTGCTTTGTTATGCTCCAGTTTCACATATTTCAAGGCAAACAGCTCATTTCGAAAAAGTTATATCTCTTCCTCTTCTTCTTTCAATTCAATCGTAACGCAGAATACCTACTTTCGATCCCGGCGGAGCGCAGAGCGGATTACGTTCCCGCTGAAATGCAGAATAGGGGTGAGTGAAATGGGACTGTGAAAATCTATCTAAGCACTTTAGAAGTGAAAATCATAAGAAGAACATTAGGACCGTGGCGGCAAACTCCTTAATGACAGCATTTATGCCAAAGAAAAATTAAGGTAGCAACTATTTACCAAGCTATAAACCACAGTCACAGTTACTTGAGTACTGATTGCGGAATCAAGTTAAATGCACTAACGTATTCAGAGTGGTCATCAGCTCAAAAAGTTCACTGTGGGAGGATTAAAGCCGCGTCAATTGCTTTAAAGATTCTTGCCCCCTGTTCAGTTGAATCCACTTTGCAAGACTTAAAAAATAGCCGTCCACAAGTTCACTTTTCTATAACTATTGATTCTTCGAATAGAGGATCTCAAAAAATGTGTCTAATTGACTGCTCGGTATTTAACTCTAAAAAAGGTATTTCAAATAAACTTATCGATTGATCGATGAAACTTCATAGAAAATGTTTTAAAATATAGGAAAGTCCCTTGAAAAATATAATTTAAGTGCAAACCATGTTTCTGCGTTTTCTTTTATTTTGTTTTATTTATTTATTACTAGCCTTTACCCGCAGCCTTGTCTGCACCTAGAGAGTAAAACATCACATTATACATAATTAAAAAGTCAAATTTTTGCTGAGAAGTTTATAGTTAACCCTTCGTCTTACACATGAGTCCAGCCAGACCTTTTCCATTTTTAATCTCCAAAAAAGACCACTTTGGCTTAAGCTAGAGGTTTGAAATTTTAGGTAGCTTCCTAAAATTTAGCCATACGTCGATTTGTAAAAAAATCATCCTGATATCTGATATATATATCTAGTTATATAGATATGTTGATTAATACATCACATTCGTAACACATAGGTCTGGCTGGACCCACATACATTTATATGTAATTTTTTGCATGCAACCGTGCATAATGCATTTTTTCAAATTTTTGAATGTCAAGGCAACCTTTGCTTTTTTCCTTTTCGGTTTTTATTTTTTGATTGAATTCTTTTTTTAATTTTTTAATGTCATGGCAAGAGTTGATATTCTTTTTAGTACATATTTTTGAATTTTTCGTTGGTGGTCGGTCGTAAAAGAGTTGATTTTCTTTTTAGCTCATATTTTTGAATTTTGCTTTGATGGCAGTTGATAAATAAAAGTTGAATGTTTAGGAAGTGAGTGCTAAAATATATATGTTTATTACGCGTTATTTTTTGGTGTGCTATTTTGATAAAAAAAAAAATATGAGTGACGAAATTGATTTGATTTATAACACTCGACCGCATAGAAGAAACTTTGACAGTGAATATTATGAACGAATAGCAGCTGCTTTAGCTAACGATTTGGAACGTGAAATGGCTGCTGAAGAACTTGAAGATAACCTTGAAGATAAACTTCAACAATGACATCGAGGATTTGGATTGTATTCCTGGCAATGAAGCTTCCAACCAAATCAATTATCCTTTGATGATGATGATGACGATGATGATGATGAGTTCGAAGAAGCAATGGAAGGACATAATCCCAATGACTTTTTGTGTGGTAAAGATGGCACAAGATGGAGCAAAAATGAACCAAGCGCAGTTCGTATTCGAGCACACAATATCATGCGATTTCGTGCAGGACCAAAAGAAAATAATTCCATTGCGATCGAGCTATTCAAAAAATTTTTTACTCAAAGCATTTATTTTATTATTATAAAAGAAACGAATCGTTACGCTAAAGAAACAACTGAGAAATGGAATACGGCCAACCCTGACAAGCAACAAAAAACTTGGAAAGATATGACTGAAGCTGAATTGGATGCCTTCTTGGGCATTCTTTTTGCAGCTGGTGTTACACACAATAATATGCAAAAGCAGATGTTTTGTGGCGTACGGATAACCTACCAATCTTTAGAACTGCCATGTCTTACCATCGCTTCGTTGCCCTGGCTCGTTATATTCGGTTTGACGACAGTCGTACTCGTGAACATCGTCAAAAGTTCGACAAAGCGGCGCCAATTCGTGATATTTGGAATTTTCTAAACCAAAATCTGTCAAATAACTACGAACCTCATGAGACAATTGTAGTCGATGGGCAGTTATTTCCATATAGAGGAAAAACCAAATTCACCCAATACATACCTCCAAAGCCAGCGAAATATAGCATCAAAGTTTGGTGGGCATGTGATTCCAAAACTAAATACCCATTACAAGGAAAATTGTATACAGGACGAAATGAAGGCGAGGAAAGAGAAGTAAATCAAGGTCAAAATGTACTGTTGCAGCTCGCTAAGCCGTATACTAACACCGGACGCACAGTTGTTGCAGATAATTTCTTTACAACCTTGGAAGGTGCAAAGCGTCTTGCCAAAATTGGCATGGCTTTCGTTGGTATGTACTATTCGAGCCAATAAGAGATGTATTCCTATCGAATTGAAAAAAGTCCTGCTCGTCCCATTCTTTCATCTTGTTTCGGATTTCACGACAATCTGGTATCACTTTGCAGTTATGTGCCGAAAAAGAACAAGGTCGTCAATTTGATTTCCACCATACACTACACAAAAGAGTGTTTTGGTGAAGCAAACAAACCTGAAGCAATATTGTTTTATAATAAAAATAAAGTTGGTGTCGATTGAATGGACCAGATGGTAACGCATTTTACTACAAAACGTTCAACAAAACGGTGGACATTTGCCTTTTTTTGTAATATGCTGGATGTTATGGGACTGGCATCTTACTGCATTTTCAAAGAAGTTGAAAATACCAAAAAAAAAATGACGCTCGACGCAACTTCCTATGGACATTAGCTAGTTCATTGGTTCTACCAAACGTTGAAGAAAGAATGAACAACGTTCATATCTCTAAACAATTAAGCACGCGGACAGCTATAGAGGCCTTCTTAGGAAAACAAATAAACGTGAGTATTTCTAAATTTGTAAAACTTTTTATAATTTTTACTGCAATTTTTTTGGTTTCTAATTTTTTCTTCCTTTTTTAGAAACCCCTCGTAAATCCTACAAAAAGCGGCGCAGATACATTAGCTACAAAGAAATATTGTCGACTGTATGCAGAATAAGATGAAAAGATCCGGAGAAAGACCCGATTCTTTTGCTCGAAATGTGCAGAGCCGGTTTGTTAACAACATTCAAAAATCGACTACGTTTGCTTCTGTTGTATTCCGAAATAATATTTAAGTGTTTTGGTCATTATTTGTCAATATTTCCCAATGTATTTAGAGAATGGAATATAATTTAATTTTTCTTTATTTATTTTCAAAATAAAAATCAGTAATTTAATAAATATTTGAATACCATACAATAAAAAGGTTAAAAAAAATAGAAAATGTTGCATATAATTCCTATATTTCAACGTAACTGCATATAATTTGTATGTGGGTCCAGCCAGACTCATGTGTACCGAATGTGACTATCGAAACATGTGTCTGACGAAGAGTTAATTATTTTCGATAAGGTAAATAAAACCGCTATTCTTAGTACACAGAGTGGGATACACCGCACTGACCAACTTTCCAAAATTGCCTATACGCCGATCTATGGAACCCATAAATCAAATCTTATTGATCTATACCAAATGTGCTCAGAGTAGTGACAAAATAAAACATAGTGCTCCCAAAGAGAACAACTGAAGTTCAAGCTTTGGTATTTTTTAAAATTCTCATCAGAGGGACCAAATAAAAAACTGTTGGAAGATCAATTATTTTTCGATTTAACATAATGCGAATATTGCTAAAAGTTTCAAAACAAAGTATTGAAAAACGGTCTTCAAAATATCATTTAGGGTGTTTCTTCGTAACATAATGAGGTATTTTAAGTTTTTATCGTTGTTGTTGTTGTTGTGGTAACGACAAAAATATTCCCCGAAGGTTTTGGGGAGCGTTGTCGAATTAACAGTTCTTGGCCGGATTTGAGCCCGAGGAAGGATAAGATGGGTAATGAGAGGTGAGAGGCATCATATCCGTAGATCAACCATCGAGTTGCACGTCATTACCTTTGTGCATATTAGTCGCCTCCTACGACCGGTATGTCTGTATGCCTACCTCGAGCATATTCTAAACCCTTAATCCGCTGGGGGGAAATTGGAACGTCAGTGGTATAAGTTGGAACGAAAAAATAAAAATCATTTCCTTTGAATTATTGAGCTATGTAACAGTGTTCTTATATTGGTAAGGTTTCTAAAGAAATTATTCAAAACGTGTTCGAGAAATATTCTGCTGCGTTCTTTCTTCGGGTTGCTTTAAAATTTAAATTAAATTAAAAGGTATGTTTTAATTTTTTGATTTTGCAGATGTTTTATATAGTAATAATCGATTGAAAGTGAAATTTTTGGGTTTAAATATTGCTTTCGTTTTAAGTATTGAAAAAATTATTTTGTTACCCAATAATACTACTATGGCAGTTTCGCTCATTAAAGTTCCACCGAGGCACGTCCGTTGCTCATAATATCTTTTGGCATATTTATAAGTTCAGAAACTTAATATCGATAACTGGTTTGAGTTTTTAGAAAAATAAGCTTTTAGTTTTTTCATAACTAAAAAACAACAAGAAAAGGAATATGAAGTTTTTCAAAAGCGTCTTTCAATACTTAGTTCTGAAAATCTTACCAATAACCGATATCAAGTATTTGGACGAACAACATTTTATGGGAACCATACTTTGGGTGATAACTTATTTATCGATAAATATATCGAAATATGGAACAGTTCAAATGAAAGATGTGGCTTTGCACTTTCGTTTGACACCCATGTTGTAACAAATATCAAGACTTTAGGGGAACCACATTTTTACCGGTAACTCAGTTATCGATAAATATATCGAAATATAGCAAAGTCCGAATCAAACCTATGGCCTTACTTCTTCGTTTGATACCGATATTGCACTAAAATTTCAAGGTTTTAGGGAAATCTCATCTTGACCGATAACTCATTTATCGATAGATATATATCGAAATATATGAAGCCCAAATAAAAGTTGTGGCCTTGCCTTTTCGTTTGATACCGAAATTTCACGCAAATTTCAAGATTTTATGGGAACCAAATTTTTACCGATAACTCATTTATCGATAAATAGATCGAAAAATAGAAGAGTTCAAATGCAAGTTGTGGCCTTCCCCTTTCGTTTGATACCCCTATTTTACGCAAAATTTCTATACCTATATACCAACTACCATTAGAAAAGGTCAAGTATACTCAGAGTTATATATGATTGGAAAAAATCAAAAAGTAACGGTTCCTAGGCGACCCGGAACCTCAAATTTTTCAAAAAGACATAGCTTATACCTCCTTCCAAACTATTAGCTATCTGCCTACCAACTTTCATTTAAATCACTCAAGCCGTTCTCGCCTGATTGATGGACAAAACCAAACCTCTGGACATCTGCCTATCTTCACATCGTCACATCTTCAAATCCAAACATTCACATTTTCAGCAGACAATGCCTCAGTAAATTATGGTGTACATAATTCTGTGTACCACAAAATTACAAAAAGGTTTAATGATATAAAAGTTGTATTAGCCTTTAATTGTCATGTCCTCCATAATGCAGCCAGAATTTTGAAAGTATAAACCGAGTTTTCGAATAGTGAAAAACTTATCAAAGTGCTAGAAATGTTTTGTGAAAAATTTCAAATTATGTACATAAAAAGTATTCGGCACCGACCGGTAAAGCTGTTGATCGGTTAATACAATCGTGGCCCGCCATATCGATGTATTTCAAAATGACGGTTCGTAACAGGCAGCCATTATGACGATGTCGAAAATTTATCTTCAAAATATACTAGGCCCGTGCGCAGAAAATATCCGAGGGGGGTTTAAACTCATGTTACGTAATCAATGAAAAAAGGTAAGAAATTTATTTTCGGAGTACGGAAATTTTATTGTCAAAAGTCATATTAAGTTACAATTTTTAATAAATCCACCCTTCGAGGTACTGAAAAAAAACTCTTTCAAAATTATTTGCGGATCGATTTTGACATAGCGGTGTACATTGAGTGAGGCTAGGCCGTTCAGACGATCTTCAGACATTGTTGATCTCATGGTTTGGTGAACATTTGAAAACGCATCTTCATTACAAATATCGAGTGCTTCAAGTGAGTTTTTTATTTCCTTTCCGGCAGTGAGCTTCCGCCAAAATTGTACTTTGTTCGCCCAGATGTCACGGGTATCGTCGTGCAAAATTGAACAGTATGATTGGAATAGTTGAGCGCAGGACTCTTCTTCGAAAACTTTAATTTTGTTGGGAAAAAGACAAGCGAAATTTGATAAAATATTGCGGTGATTTAAAAATCGATCTTGCAATTATGTCAGAAACGAATCAATGTACGGTATGTAGATTGTTATACGGAAATAATCTTCAACTGAATGAGTTTGTACGTTGGGTCTGGTTCGACGGAATCCTTGGCTTTCGCAATTTAATTTCGTATTGCTCGCTAATTTCGCTCACGGTTTTGAAAATTTGTCTGAACTCTCCCTTAACGTTTTCTCTTCTTTCCATCAAAATTTGTTTCGCAGCATCAGCCAATTTGATAGCCTCTCCCACATCTTGATTTTCTCCTTGAAGTACTCGACTCAGCGGCGATGTGAGAGAATGCACCGAGCTCAAAATATGCATGTATATCTGGAAATTTTGCGGTTTTTATAGAGACGAAGTCGTTGGGTCTTTCCAGTTGGTGGAAATCACTTCAAGAGCGCGACATACTGCTGGTTGCAAATGGAGATATGTTACGACAGGCTCATGCTGTTCTACCCATCTGGTTTTACAAAATTTTTTCAATTTCTTTACTCGAGTTTCTGATAGATGTTCATTTTCACTTATCGCATTCTGAAGGGCATTTTGGCGTTTCGGATAATGGAGGAGGAATGGATATTCTCTAGAACTCCCAGACAATTTTTAATTCCCGTTATATTGCACGCAGAACTTACCGCCAAATTGAAGCTATGAGCAGAACAATGGGAGTAGAGCGCGAGTGGATAAGTTTTTCTGACAACAGCTTGAGCCCCTTGGAACTCTCCGCTAACCCCTCTCGTACCGTCATATCATTAACCGAAGAAATATGTGCAATCCAGTCCAGAAGATTTTAGGAAATCAAGGTAAGCAGTTCCTATTCCCTTTCCAGTGAAATCGGTGATAGGAATAAAACACAAACAATCTTCCTGAATGATGGACTTTTCGCCGCATTTATCCAAGTAGCGAATGCAAATTGAACTTTGTTCTACTCCTGCAATGTTTGTCGTGTCATCTCCGAGATAAGAAAACCCCTTCGATTTGTTCACTCGATCGATGTTGTAACTCATGATGAGGTGGTGACAAATGTTGAATCTTTCATTCTGGACAAGGTTGCTTATGTACATAGCATTCTTTGGTGAATCACTCAGGTGTTTTTTCAACTGCTCATCAGTTTTGGCTCGATATCTTAAGAGTGCTCTAAAGTTTCCATCATTCGTCAACGGTTCGTCTTCAGAAATTCTTCCCGTATCATTGGAACCTCTGAGAGCAAATCTTTGTCGGCCACACAGGATAACTGTTTCAATAATTCGAATCATGCGTATTTTGCTTTCATTCAGAAAGTCTAATTTTTCTTTCTACAGTTGCAAATCAATGGGTAAAGCATTTTCTTCTTCGATTCCCATTCTCAATGTCGCATTGCGGCTCAGTTATAAGTAATAAGGCAAATTCAAACCGCTTTACACATACAAGTGAATGCACGAACGTAAATGACAATTTGAATACATATGCCCACCAAAAAATTTGAACCTTCTCTAAGGTTGTAAAGAGTATCAGTTGAAATGAATTTGGCCATTTTGAATATACAGGGTGACGCAAAAGTAAGCCTCCTATCAGAAAATGCTATAAATTTTGCGATTGGCCCCTAAAGTCAGTTCTGTTTTGACATTTGTGTAGTAAACACATGCGAAATACACGTTAATAAACAATGTTACGCTACACTGCTCCAGAACGCGGAATATTGCTGACTATTTATTTGACCAATAATCGGTCGGGGCCAAACGGTTACTGTGAATGGTGAGCGCTACAGAGCAATGATCAACGAGTTCTTTTTGCCGCAACTTGATGAATTGGGATTGGAAAACATGTGGTTCCAACAAGACGGTGCAACAGCACACACTGCACGTGCCACAACCGATATGCTGAACATCGGAAGCTTACTTTTGCGCCACCTTGTAAATGTATGCTGAAATATTTCCAATAGGGGGGGAGGTGGGGGTTTGAACCCCTGCCCCTGCGCACGGGCCTGAAACATACGCTTCCAGAATGTTTTTTTTTATTTTACGAATCACTATTTGAGCATTATGGCAGAGGCAATATTGGCACTTGTGAAAAATACGGTTACGTCAGCCGAATTACTTTCTATTCTTGTAAGCGTTAAATCCAAAATACAAGACCGGGAAGTAAATCAGTTTTTTTCAGCCAAAGTTATGAGAAACTGAAGGTTTCTGGACAATTCAGAACAGGACCTGTTCAAAAATTATGCTAATGAAGTATACAAAAAGACAATGAAATATTTAGACCAATAGGGTAAACGCTCAGTTCCCGGACACTTAACGTTTTCCTCAACTTTGACTTCGACTCATTTTCTCACTATAAACGCTACCGCGAAAAGATATACTGTTTATAATAGCATAAATATTGCTCAATAATATGACGTCAGTATAATTAAAAAATATAATGTTGTTAATATTACTAAAGTAAAAACTCAAAAAAGTTCGATTTGCTCTAGTTTCCTGACTGTAAAATTTTGTTTCCGGACACTTTGGTTTAATTTCCGTACACTCAAATTTGTATATACACTATATTTTTTTAAAGTATTTCTGAAACATAAAGAAGGACTTTGAATACAATAAATACATCTTAATCATATTCACATCTCTCTGGATGGACATCTCACTGATTTGGACACTGGTCATACACCAATTTTTCGATCGGTGGTTCGAGGGATCAGCCAAACTAACGGCGTACGCAGTTGATGTTTTATTTGTCATAATTGGTGTAGAGAGTAATTATTAAATGCCATTCTGTACATCGCACCCGTAGACTTAGTGGGCAAAAGCAAATTGTTGGCCACTGAAACTAGGCCCACTGCCTCGTGGCAGTAGCCTGTACCAGCGCCATCAGAAACGGGGCCGACAGACTGTATGGTCCCGCCCGCACTTCGAAATGGGCGTTGAAGCTATAATAGATGTGAAGGGTTGGCGTAAGGTTCGGTTGGTACCATACACATTTACACCGATTGTTCCAAATCTGCTTTATACTGTGCTTATCCGAAGTTAAACAAGTCCTACAAGGAGGTAAATTACAACAACTAAAAGTGTCTTGAAGTGCAACAGGCGCTAGGAAAAATTTACAAGGAGGGAACGTACATCTATACTTGGTCATGGGTCAAATGGGCATAGATGGAAGCGAAAGGGATGATATCTTCACCTAGAAGGGGAAGTCTCTTGAAAAGTATACTATAGAACTCCCCATCAGATTAAGAGTATTGAAAAGCAGTCAAGAGCTTTAAACGATCTACCAAGCAAAAACGGCTTAGAAGTAATGTGGGATGGCGAAGTGTCCGAGGCCGTGTGCAAGTCGTTAACAACCTAGCTCTTGTCCGCAAAAGGGCAAGACTGAAATATTATGTTTTTATAGGTTGTACAAGTAATGCTTGAACATATTTTGTGATCCTGTCGCTCGCCAGATTAAGGCTCCGACTATTAGGAGTTCCACAGCTATCCTAAGCTGCCGCTTGTCGGATGCTTGTTTGTTATAACCTCGCAGGGCTGAGGTTAAATTCTGCATTAATTCTTTAAATAGTAATATCGATAAAAACAACAAAGTTTGTACAAAATGCTAACTGTCCGGGCATTGAAACTTATTTTCTCATTATCCGGACAGTAATATTTGTACTTGAAAAAACGTGTCCGAAGACTGAAAACGTAGGAGAAAAATATGTTTTTCTTTCCGTAATGCATATATAACATAATAAACTATCATTTAGGAGCATTAAAATGGTAATTCGTAACTCTCGCCTTCTTTTCAGTATCCGGACGGCCTGCCCTTTTATTGTAATATGTTAGTAAATACTTGCTTGGGCCCTTACTTTTCTAAAATGCTCCCACTACTTTTTTTTTACAAAAACCTTCAATTTCGCCGCATGCTCAGATTTTTGACAAAGTGAGCGACCTAGTTCACTTTTGAAAAAAGAAAAAGTTCGTTCGATCATTTAATTTAACTAAATCGCCCAACTCTATTAAAAAGTGATACTGCCAAAACTTAAGTCTCTCTGAATAAGTCAATAAAATTTGCTCTTTTGAAGAATACAGTGCAAAACGACAACAAGTCGTCGCTTAGTTGGAGATCGCGCTAACTCAGCTGCCAACTCGAATAAACTCAAGCTCATCTAATGATTGAAAAATCCCCATCTAAAGATAGGTAGAGGGCAGAAAAACATTGTAAACCAAATCCTTAAATAGGTCGTTTCTGAATTCGCAGACTAGATAGAATGATCTTCCACTCAACTGACAAACCAATGCAGAGAGAATATGTCTGGTGATAACTAAAGTCAATGGGAGTCATACTAGGAAAGTCAAACACATATTAATTCACATACATACATACACAGAGCTTGTGTTTGCTCAAGCCATTTTATGCACACATATGTACATGAATCTTTGAAATAATTGGGATAATCCCCTTATATCTTGTTCTTTTTTGGTTGTTATACAATAAAAAACAAAAAGGGGTTGGGCGAAGCACGTGTCTATTCACAGTACCTGATTATTCTCATTACCACGAGTACTAAGAATGTTTTTATTTATACTTACATTGGAATGTACAGTGGCTCACAAAAGTATTTTGCCTAGTATCTTGCGTGCACAAATTTCGAGTTTCTTTTATTTCATTATTGAAAGGTATATATGTATATTTTTTAATTAAATTCCAGCCAACCAAAAGAGTCCCCGCGGTGCTCCGTTAGCACTCCCTAAGTGGAGCGCTCACCCTCCTAAAGAGGCTCCGAAAAGCTCCCAATTGAGCGTATCCGACGGAGAAAAGTGCCTTTTAAAATATATGAAACAAGTGCTCCTCTGTGACTCCAAAAATGTGCTCATTAAGATAATCCGTAAAGACTCCGTGCGGACTCCCTAATTTTCATATAATTTTTAACAATAGGATGAAGTGAGTGATTTCGGAGTCCTTAAGGGCTCCCTAAGATAACTTTTAAAGGCTCTGTGCGGACTCCTCAAATGAGTGATTGAGGAGTCCGAAAATGCTCCACCAGATAACCAAAAATGGCTCCTCTCGGACTCCTCAAAAGATGCTATCGGACTCCGTACGAACTCGTCTACTTACCTCTAAATCATCCCAAGATAACGGCAGATTTAATTTTTTGTATTATATTTAGTTAAAATAGTAGCTTATACAAGTAAGACAAAGTTATTTAAAGTAATTGAAGGTATTAATTTCCTTAAAATGTGTTAAGTTTGCAACAACTTAAAATAATGACAGAATGATAAAAATCACATTGTTTGGAAGCTTATACACATTTTATATGTGTAAAAGTTAAACGACCGCGAAACTAAATTAAAACAAGTAAGGAAAGGGATGTCTTCGACTGTGCCGAAGACTTTATACCTTTCATAAATACGCATCACGCTTTTAAGTGTCCGATCCTTACTTACAATTAGTACAAACTCTGCAAAACTGTCAATTTAAAGATACATATCCCAAACGCCATTTATCGGAACAATCGATTTTATGGGAGTTATATGTTATGTTGGTCCGAGCTATATGTTATGTTGGTCCGATCTGGGTACACACATTTACACATTACATATCTAAAAAGTACTAAACCTGGAGAATTTCACGTTCCTAGACTTTTAATTTGCAAAATTTATAGCTCAAACCCCATTTATCGGAAAAATCTATTATATGGCAGCTATATGTTATGTTGGTCTGATATTGGTGTTTTTCACTACACTCATTACATATGTAATATGTACCAAACCTACAAAATTTTGCGTTCCTAGCTTTTTCATTGCAAAATGTATAGCCCAAAACCCATTTATCGGAACTATCGATTATATGGGAGCTATATGTTATGTTGGTCCGATCTGGCTGATTTTCACTAGTCACATTGCGTATGTAATATGAACTAAACCCGTTAAATTAAAAGTTCATAGCTCTTAAATTTCAATATTTATAGGTCAACCCCGTTAATCGGAACTATCGATTATATGGGAGCTATGTGTCGGTCCGATCTGAATGATTTTCACTAGTCACACTGCTTATGTAATATCAACTTAACCCGCCAAATTGAAAGTTCCTAGCTCTTAAATTTCAATATTTATAGGTCAAACTCCGTTAATCGGAACAATCGATTGTATGGGAGCTATGCGTTATATTACTCCGATCTTGCTGATTCCGACAAATGATTAATCTTATGCAAAAAGGGGGCTCCATACTAAATTTCATGAAGATATCTCAAAAGGGACTCCTTTGCGTACAAACAGACAGACGAACAGATGGGCATGGCTAAATCGACTCAGCTCATCGCCCTAATCATTTCGATATACTTATTGGTGGGTCTATCTCTTCTTCTTCTCATACTTACAGACATCGGACCAAAGTTATAATACCATTTCATGTTCATGAGAGGTATAAAAATGTGTATTTAAAAATTATTGCTTACTTTTCTTCGCAATTCGTTCCTTTGCGGTTTGGAACCACTTTGCACTTGCGCGACTGAATTCTTTATTTGCCCCAACAAACTCTCTATTGAAAGCGCCTTTGAATGCGTTCGTTATCCCAATTACGTCCATCTTCCGTTAACGAATCTATAATTCTTTCGGCCTGTTTTTCTACGAGATTTCGTTTTGGCGTTTTGTAGATTATAATATTTACCGATTATACAGCGAATTTACTGCGGAATTGATTATAATTACTTTTTTTATACTAAATTGAAAAAATTCTTTATTTTTTTTTTAAGATAAAAAACATTTGTGACTCACAAAATTCTAAGTTTCTAACTGAGTAGAAAAATGCATCTTCCTCAAACACTCCTTTTGGGAGCTTTTCGGACTCCTTTTACACTCAGCTTTTGAAGCGCTCCGTCGAGGGTGTATTTTGGGAGTCCCTTTTCGCTCCTAGCTTGGAGCACTCCGCACTTGGTTGAATGGGATCGTAAGTGCCAATTGCATTCCGCTATGAAACTACAACATAAAAACAGCTATACGAGGATGTTAATGTGTCACATAAGTATTGAAACAGTTGCATGAATATAAGTAGCATGCATGCTATAAGAATAAAGTATGCATTCTGCATGAGTTATATACTGCTAGATAGCTGAGCCTTTTTTAAGTATTTACAAGAATTGGTTTAGATTTGTTCAGGCAGAAAGTGAACACTTTCCCTTATGTGACATCTCCCACAAGCTTTCATATTTTTTGGGGATTTATTTTAAGTTGACTGAGTTGCAATGCAACAAATTTTCTTATGTTGAGTTAAAACTATAAATGAAAGAACGGAACGAAACACTGTATATGGCAGAACGTCGGAACCGATTTGGCACGAAACGGACTTTGACAACGGATGACGAAAAACTTCTGATAAAAAATATAAAAAGTTGTAGAATAAATATTATACATCACTTTCACCCCATTTAAAACGTTTGAAAATCTTCACTGTATCATTCTTCTGTTCTTTTATATTAGAGAAATCTAATTTATCCTTTTTATCAGACTTCTTTATAAGATTTGTGAATTCTATTTCAAAGTTTAGTTCTTTTCATTCTATCGTATTTATTATTTTATTATAGAAGCCAGTGTGACCAGGTGATAGAAAAAAAAGAGGCTAAATCGGCAAAAAAAAGGTTAGAAAAGGCTAAAATTAAAAAAATAATAAGCTAAACAAAAGTCAGAAATTTGTTATGAAATTTATTTCAAATTTTTTTATTTTAGTTTAAATGATTTGTATATAAAGCTGTAGACATAACTTAAAGGAACTTTTCTCGTTTCAACACATATCAGACACATTTTCCTTGACTAGGAATTTTTTTCAAAGAAATACATACTATAAAAAAATCACTAAAAATTAATTAATTATATAATATTTTCTTCGTCTAATGAATCAGAAGACCTTGAGTCTGCGTACAAAGTTTGTTATTTATCATAGATATGAGATCATCGGTAATTTCAAAATCAGTGCAACATTTGTATAAGCGTTTTAACGAACATCTAATATTAAGCAGCGAGTTAAGAATTTTAATTTTTAATCTGTTCCGTAACTTAGTTTTTAAAATGTTCATGGCACTAAAAATTCTTTCAACCTCCCCATTACTGAAAGGTAATACCAAAAGGCTAAATACGAATTCGACCAGTTCTAAAAAAGGGGTTTCGTTTAATGAATTTTTATGTTCTCGGACTTCCGCCCAAAATTCTATGGTAGAGGTCACACTTGTCCACTGTACGGTTATTAGCTTTCGCCACTGCAGCTCAATCAATGCTACTTGACTTGGAGAATACCTAGACTGTTATTCTTGAAAGTGAGAAAACACATCCGGCTGTGTAAATTTCAAAGAATTATCAAGTGAAAAAAAATGTATCTTTTATAAAGAGTTCATATTATCAGGTAGGCAATTGGGTTGTCAACTCCATTAAAACTCTCTCTCTATGGCGCGATATACAACAGGTATATCATCATAAACCTCCTAAGAGATTTTTGCGCCAAGCTTCTCTTCCAATTTGTGGTGTGCCGATTTGAATTTTTCCCTACAAATTGGTGGGACCTACAGTTTTTTGCCGACTCCGAACGGCATCTACAAAGGAGACGAATTTTTGCTGAGAAGCCTGTCATGGCAGAAATACACTCGGAGAGTTTGCCAAACCACTGCCGAGGGGCGACCCCGTTTTGAAAAACTTTTTTCAAATCACTTTTGATGTTACCTGTACCAGGGCTCGAACCATGGACCTTCGGTGTGGTAGGCCGGCAACACTACCTTCACACCACTAGTTGATAATTTTTACGAATAATTTTCTGTATTTCGTCATCAATACTACCTTCATTTAACTTTAAATTCATATGAAAAATATGGTGGTGGAACCAGAGAAGATTTGGAGTAAAAAACGGCAAAAAAAAGCCACGAAGCTAAACAAAAATTACGAGGCTAAAGGACAAAAAAAGGCTAAATCTAGCCTCGAAAAGGCTAACCTGGACACACTGATAGAAACTATGAATTTAAATGCAACTTAAGTTCCCTTTCGTAATGCAACATCGACTTTAATGAAATGTTAGTAAGTATACAAATTTGTTTAACACCGCTATGCAAAATTGTTCAAATTTTCTAAAAAAGATTTTGAAAATAAATTTATTTATTTTCATAAAAAATCTGGATTGGAACCTGAAAGTGCTTTTTTTATATTCAGCCAGTTTTAAGACCCTCTTTATGTTATATGCACGACTTATATAAAGGCTCAGTTTTTGCAAACAAATCTCTTTAAAAATACCAATAAAGCTTATCAAAATGAAAAGAGACTGAACGGCGATGTATAACGGTAAAATTTTATTGCGATTCTTCCTTTGGCTTACCATTTCCCAAGGAGTGTATGGAAATGTCTAAAACTACAGGACTAAAGCCACTTAAGTGCCTAATTTCCGGAAAGGGCTTACCAAACTTTTTTTTAGATTTTGAAAGTTGCGATGTTCTCCACCGTTTTGCGTTTTGATACATTTTGTGCCTCTTCACTTTGGAATTATGTATGTAATTTGTGCGTTATATTTTTATCTACCTAGTTGGAATTTGTTGAGAGTTATCTCGTATATTGAAATGTAACAAAAACAATTTTGTTTGCTTGATTTTGTTACAAAACGCGTTTTACTCCATAATTTGAAAACATTTGTTATGTCCAGTGCTGAGCAATCACTTGAAGCACCCGTGTTTTTGTTTTGCCCTCAAATATAGGCACAGATACAAATTTGCAATTTCAAAGCAAAAAACAATTTTTCAAAGCACTCCCATATGCCCTCACATATAAATACAATTCATATGAAAGTGCCTGAGTTGCATATGGAAGTGCAAAACAAAAACCCTTCTGTATGAAACGCATGCACTTCATGAAATAGAAATTTACAAAGAACATTTTTTTAAATATTGAGGCACTGAAAAAAATGTATATTTAGAATTGATTGTACTCGAATTTAATTGAACAAAAAAAAAAAAACACAGTTGGCATACGAAATTTTTTTACCGAAAATGTGTGGAATCGACAAGCAACCACGCCTTACTTTTATATATGTAAAAAACGATAACTACCCGAAATCTTCTAAATTAGAATCTGTAAGTGTTTTCACAAAATAAACACGAACCAAGTTTATGGATACCAGTTTTTTCATATATTCTGCTGAGCCCTGCATGCATATGGTTTTCAATGCAACATACAAGTTTTAAAAGTTATCCTATTCTAATAAAATTTTGCACAGCTTATTTTTATATTTTACATATTTTGCATGGCGAACTTCTGTATGCTTTCATTATTAATACAGATCATACATGAATTCAGAAGTAGTACAAATAAAGGTATAAAATATGTTAAAGGGAAATGAACGAGGACTTATACTGGTATACATACAACGCTTCAATTCATGCCTGAAATAAACCCTGCAGTCCCCGCAGTCTCTTGGAACGCCATCAAGATGAGGTATTATAATAATTTTTTAGGTTTTCTAAATAACCTTCGAATACAAAATACTTTTGTGAGCCACTGTATGTAGATTGTATTTATTTTGTACTTGAAATCATATTTGTTCACATTTTGAGGGTGGAAATTTTATAATAATAAAAATGTCTTCTTAAAAGGAAGTTAAGATGTGGCCAGTGAGTGAGTGATATAGAACTCTTTAAAAGAGTTTCAATTGCAATTGAAAAGGTAAGGAATTGAATTACCCATTACAAATATGAACAAATACATAGGGCGCTTCACAAAAAAAGATTGTGCCTTTTCTAAGTTGGTATCGCTCAATATTAGGCAAATATGTTAAGATTAGAATTAGCTGGAGAGTGATTCCAGAAATCGCCATCGTCAGCCTAAATGTATTTTAAAGAGTATTTTAATTAATTCGAAAATATTTTTAATGAATAGCCACCACAGTTTCTGCAGATCACTTCCGCATTTCGGAGGGGCGGCTAATAATAATAACTAGAGATCGCCCAGTGGTTGAAATTCAACCACAAAACTTTATTTAATTTTAATTATTTGCAATACCTTTCATTTGTATTTTTCCTTTCCTTTTCTTGCCTTCCATTTCCTTGCCTTTTCCATTCCCTTCCTTTCCTTTTCCTTTTCTTTCTTTTCACTTTCTTTCCTTCTTTTTCTTACCTTGTCTTTTCTTTACTTTCCTTTCCATTGCCTTCCTTTTCTTTCCCTTACTTTTTTTCCTTTGCTATTCCTACCTTTCCTTTGCTTTTAATTCATTTCCTTTCCAGTCCATTCCCTTCCCTTCCTTTTCTTTAATTTTCTATACCGTCCTTCCCTTCACTTTCTTTTAATAAACTTTTTTTATTCTATTTCATTTTATTTTATTTTTTTATTTTATTTCAATTCACACAAACCCAACCACAAATACAAAAACCAAACTATATCCAGTGTTGAATGCTCTATGAATAATCATTTATTTTGTTTTTGTAAACACTGTTTGTAGGTATCAGCAGTTTACATATTTGCAGTTTACATATTTGCTTATACAGGGTGGCTGATGGAAGCCGCTACCAAAAAAAATTAAATAACTTTTTTTCTATTTAATGAATCTGGTAAATTTTTTTTTATTTTGCAGATTGACTTTTACATTTAACAAAAATGGATAATTGGGACACTGAAACAAGAATTTGGATTGTCCGCCGCTATCACGCACTGGGGTCCGTAGTTTCGGTTCAAAGAGAGTATAGGCGCACGTTTGGCGGCAATCCTCCGAGCAGATGGACCATAATAAGACTTGTAAACAATTTTGCCGAGCATGGGACAGTCAACAGAAGACCTTACCATCGAAACCCTTTAGTTCGAACGGAGGAAACAATCGCTGCTGTAGCTGCTGCCATACAAAACAATCCACGTGTTTCGACAAGAAGCTTATCTGCTCAAATGGGTGTAAGCAGACAGTCATTACAGTCAATTATGCACAAAGATTTGGACTTATTCCCATATAAAATTCAAATGGCCAACAAACTGAACGCTGCAGACTTGCCGATTCGCTTGGAATTTTGCCAGAAGATGCTTCAAATGGTGGAAGAGGATGGAAACATGTTGAACTGTCTTTTCATGTCTGACGAGGCCCATTTCGATTTAAACGGCAACATAAACAAACAAAATTGTCGAATATGGAGTGCTTCCAACCCACAGATACTCCATGAGACGGAATTGCATCCACTTCGTGTCACAGTGTGGTGTGCAGTTTCATCACGCTGCATTGTCGGGCCCTACTTCTTCGAAGAAAACGGTCACAGCGTTACGGTTACTGGAGACCGTTACTTGAGCATGTTGAGAGAGTTTTTCTATCCAGAATTACGCCGAATGAGAATTTCTTTCAACTCTGTGTGGTTTCAGCAAGATGGTCCGCTCCTCATATAGCCCAACCTGTTATGACAGAATTGCGACGAAAATTTCCCAATAAGCTGATATCCAGAAACTCCACATTCCGTTGGCCACCCAGGTCGCCTGACCTTACTGCACCTGACTTTTTCTTGTGGGGTTATTGCAAACAGGAAGTCTTCAAAGCAAAACCAACAAATTTGAATGAACTAAGGCAATCCATTCGAGAAACAATTGCGGCTATTCCTGTCTCAACTCTCCAAGCAGTAATGAACAACTTTTTGGTAAGATGCCGCACATGCATCGACGAGCAGGGGGGGCATTTAAATTCCATTATTTCTAAAACTAATTAAGCTATATTTAATAAAATTTAATGAGCTTTAACATGAATAAAAAAATTATTTGAGTTTCTTAATGTAGCAAAATTCATCAGCCACCCTGTATTTTACGTTGCTTGTTTAACGTGTCCAACAAAGCAACTTTTCGTGCTCTCAGGAGAGCCCCTGACACTGGGCATCGTAGCCAGTGATCAATACAATAACAACAACTAAAGCAAAAATGCATGACACCTGACACCTTTACTCACACAACAGACGCTCTGTAGTGCGAATACTTGTTTTTCATTGGCCCACTACCAGCTCTTCGGCACTCATAGTGAGAGCCGATCCCACGAGTAATACAATACATGCTTATTTTGTTTTGTTTTTATAAACACTTGATGCATGATCAGCTATGTATTTTTGTTTCATTTTCATTGTTGTTTAATTTTTTCCTACAAAGCAACTCTTCGGCCATGCTCACGATTCAGCATAGTACACAAAAAGCAAGTACACACACACACAGCGTGTCTATAGTGTGAATAAGTGAATGTGTAGTGGGGTGACTTTTATGTAAAATTTTTTATATTAAAATGATTTTAAAAATTTTTTTATTTACGGATAAAAGTACACCTCAAAATTTCCTATCTATACATATATAATTTGTATACCTTAGAATTATAGTTTAGCAGAAAACGGTTCTACATTGCATTCATCTTGTCTATTTATATATAAGATAATAGGTTGAGTAGTACCTGAAGATATTTTCTGCCCTCAGATCTCTATAGCACGTCATCCAAGCCGGTAACCTTGGAGAAATACTGTCGGCTTTATTTAATCGGTGTGCTTGCACTCTAGTCTTGGAAGTCCGAGGGTCGTCTGCATTTGTGTAGAGAGAGTCGCATTCACTCAGGATGTCAGACGAAATGCTCAATTTTTTCATATTGTATTTGAGTCTATAATGACAAGAGAACATCTATCCTCGTTTAGTATTATAAGCATCCATTATTGCGCCAGCCTGACTGTCTGACTCCAGTGTTCCGCTCTCATTTCGTGAACCTAAGACTAGAAATAGTTCAAGCCCAATGGTATTTTTAGTTGCCGGCCGAAATTAAAAGTGTTCAAATCGGTCAATATTTGCCTAAGTGATCCATTATCAAAAATCTCGTGACTTTGACATGGTTGATAAAATATTTAAATGTGTGCAAGCAAAACTAAACTAAACAAATTTTTGGGTCAAAATATTTTTATACTGTTCTTTTATTTATAAAAAACCTTAAAATATTATAAAACGCAATAAATTATGTATTTCAGTAGGAAATAACTTCAAAAGTAAGGCATTATAATGTACATATAAAGATCCATACCCACATCTTTTATCAAGAAACATACTTTCAAAAAAGTATAATATGCGTCATCTGAAGAATGGAACCTGTTAATGTTGTGCTCAGTCTTGGCTTAAATAACATAATTTATTATTATTTTGAACCGCAAGCCCCTGAGGATCTTTAGGTTTTTAATCAGGCTCCAGGCGGCATCTGCAATTTCCGTATAGAAGGACGCTTCATTACAGAAACAGAGATACACATCATATGCAGCTATTGAAAAATGTTCACTGTACGAGTAGCACCGATTTCCCAACAAATACATATTGTCGTCTAGCCCTTAAAGCTTATAAGTCCACTTGTCGCTATAAAGGATTTGATAATACTGCTGGAGATTTCTGTTTTATTCGCTTTGTGTTTTTAATGCTCAGAATCGCTTAAACTTAAAGAAAAGCTAAGTAAAACGAAAAGCTTATAATACCCCTGCGTATTAGGGGTTTAGAAAATGCCTGAGGTAGGCGTGCAACTCGATGGTTGATCTACGGATATGATGCCACTCACCTCCCATTATCCATCTTCTCCTTCCTGAAAAGCTTGTAACTCTGTGGTTTTTATTCAATTTACTTTTTTCGTTCTAATGTTTGGCTAATTTTCGTTCACACATATGGTCTGCAAAACTCGTACCAAGTAAATATTTCATTCAATACAGCTGTTTATAACTAGGAAATATTTATATGCACAAAAGTTATCAAAAATAATAATAAGTTGGCACGATATACCCTTGAGGTGATTATGGCCGATCTTCTTTTCACATTTGTAGTGTGCTGTTTTAAATTTTTTTTTTCAACAAACCGACGAAGTTTACTGTAAAACACCATTGTTTACTCCTACTAGTTTGGCATCTTCTTTTGCGAATCGAGGTGGAAAGCAGCGGATGAAGGTATTCCGAGTGAGTGGGCTGAAGGAAATCGCGCTCAGAATTGTTTCAAAGTAAAAATTATAACTTATAGTATCTGATAAGGTTTCATATTCAATAATTTTAAGTTTTATGTCTTCACGTTCAATATTGCAGTATTTAACTTTGTTTTTTTTTGTTATTGAATACAACGCAGCCTGTGTGGTTTGTGTGTGTGTGCAGATTCGGATTAAGTTCCCTGCAGTGAAATATCAAACTAGTATCCAACTATAATTTTCTGGTTGAAATCATACTAGTCAGAAAAAGTTCAATCCATACTAGTATACGGCTACAATTTTCATAGTATTTGTTCAAGCGACATAAGCTGTAATTATTTCTTTCGTTTATTTCATTTTCATTGCCTGCTATTGAAATTCGCAACCAGCTTATGAAATATTCCAAAGATAGAGTTTATGTTTTTGAATCCCAAATCGGGGGTTTTCACAGCGAAAATGATAAAAAATGAAAATGATGTGTTGTGAGTCCATTTTCTTATTTTAATCCCTGCTAGAGGTTTTGGTCTACGTTTGGACTAGTATTCTTTTAACTTTTTCGAACTAGTATGATTGACTTAAATTTTACAATACATTTATTTCCATTTTGAACTACTATGTAACTGGTATTTTACGACCAGTATGATACTAGTATATTTCCACTATAAACAAACCAGTATTTCATGATTAGTAGATGCCTGGTATGTTCTGGCCGAAATCTGACATGTTAAAAATATCAGTTGCTTATACGGAAATATGATAGTTGGCTAACTAGTCAGTCAGGGCTTGGTGCATATACTAGTTGTAAAGTTGTTTGGAACTAGTTGGTTTGACTGCAGGGTTGCGCCACTAGTAGACATATACTATGTAGAACACTTGGAAATAAACTGATCGTCCTTCCTTGCTTTTATACTGTAGTTTTATAGTTTGGCCTAGTCCCAATTTCGTCACTTAGAAGTTCTCTACATATCTGGATTATTCTTGCATTCCCGTTCTAGAACACTTGTTGTGTATCAGCATTTACTTTGCACCTCATATTCGCTGCCACCACTGACATCTCGGTTCCTCCTTGCGTACATGTTTTAGTGTAGCCATCGCTATCTCTGTTGTGGTAGTTAGTGGTGATAGTGTTATGGAATAGGGAATGATCTTTAATGGTTGGATGGTTGATTTAAAGTCCAAAACTAATTATTTCGTTTCGATTGACTCTTTTTGAGTCATAGAAAATTATTTATTTGACAAATTCTCATTGAACCAAATACGGAGTGCTCCAAACTAGAAGCGAAAAGGGACTTGCAAAATACTCACTCGACGCAGCGCTCCAAATGCGGAGTGTGAAAGGAGTCTGAAAAAGCTCCGAAGAAGATTGTTTGAGGATTATGCATTTTTCTACTCTGTTAGAAATTCAGAATTTTGTTAGTCACAAATGCTTTTTATCTTCAAAATAAATAATAAATCTTTTTTAAATTTAGTATGAAAGTAATTATAACCAATTTTACAATTTGCTGTAATATCGCTATAAAATCGTTAAATATTATAATGTAAACGAAAGCTAGCAAAAAAGCCGACCGAAAGAATTATGCTTTTGTTATAGGAAAAATGTACTTTTAAGAAAGAAAATATAATCACCGCTCCTTGTTCATTACTCGGTAGCGACTATAGGTCAAACAGTGAAGTTGAAAGCTGTGAAATTTTTTGTTTGGAGAAAGGCAAAAATTATTTTGAGGAAAACAAATCCCCAACCAATCTAAGTGATGTTTTGGTCGAGCGGTCACTGATCTTCAATATCAACCAAAGGGTAAGAGAATTACTGCAATTAATAACTTAATCTTATAAATAAAAATGAATGTGTCTGTGTGTCCTTTACAGGCGTCCAAAGTACTCAACCGATTTTTATGAAACTTTCCAGTATGTTCTTGGGATCATGGGTTAAAGCATAGGCTATATATAGTTTTGAAAAAGTGGGCGGTGCCACGCTCCCAGGCTATATAAAATTTCAATTCGTCATAACTCTAACCATATTTGGTCTAAATTAATGCTATTTGGATATATGTGTCCTTTAGTCAAAATTTACATAATTTTATAAAAGTGGGCGGTGCCACGCCCACTTTTTTTGTGTTTTGTTTGTGCTTAACTAATTCGGCATAGCTAGGAATTTATTTGGTTCTAGTTAATGATATTTTGTATATAATCTGTTCTATACATCAAAAAAACCCTGGAAACAGAAAGCGGTACCACGAGCACATGAAAGTTAATTCGATATATCTTCGAAGCTATGGACATATCAGTACCCGCAGAGGAAATGGGAGAAGAAGGGAAGTAGGAATAGAAATTTGAGATATAGGTGGTGTTAGAGAAAAATGGAGGGGATAAAGAAGAGTAACGGTATATGCGGTTGGGGGTAAAGCAAAAGTAGAAAGATACACGGATAAGAGTACAAATTATGAAATTTTAGGCAGAACAACGTCTGCCGGGTCCGCTAGTTATAGATAATTATGTACATTTGTTCCTTCCCTACAGGCATCCTTGAATAAATTTTGAAAAACACGGTGACAATAAAACATTATTTGTACGTTATGCTTTGCTTTATAAGGCTACTTTAATGAAGCGTTTGCTTATAAATATATACAGCTCATTTCCTTAAGGCTTATTTAAGAGAGTTAAGAACCTGGAAGAGAAAAATAAAAAGCTACATTCGCGCCAACTTACAAAGCTGACAATGACTTAAAAATTAATTAAGCCGAAAAAAGATAGAAAAAAAAAGTTTGTTGGGGCAGATAAATAATTCAGATGCACGGAAGTGCAAAATGCTTCCAAACATCAAAACATTCATTTTCAAACACTAATTTTTATTTGGTTTCGCGGTCATTTAACTTTTACAAATAGAAAATTTTTATAACCTTTCGAACAATATGTATTTTAATCATCCTGTTATTATTTTAAGTTGTTGCACACCTAATCAATTTTAACGAAATTAATATATTTACCTTTAAATAACTTTGTTTAACTTGTATTCGCTACTATTTTAACTAAATGTAACACAAAAATATAATCAGAAATTAATCCGCCATTAACATGGGATGATTTAGTGGTAGTGAGAGGTAAGTACACGAGTCCGCACAAAATCTTTTGAGGAGTCCGTTAGGAGATATTCTTGGTTATCTGGTGAAGCTTTTTCGGACTCTAAAATCGCTCTTTTGAGGAGCACCTCGGAGCCTTTACAACTTATCTGAGGGAGCCTTTTGGGACTCCGAAACCACTCATTTAAGGAGTCCTACTTTTAAAAATATTAGGAATATTGGGGAGACCGCACGGAGTCTTTGCGGATTATCTTAATGAGCGTTTTGGGATTCTTGTGTTAAAAGATTTGGCAGTGTTTTACCTTTGAGGTGGTGTAAGATGAAAAATAAGGTATTCTTATCAGTAAGTGTTTAGATATAAAATTGCTAGTGGTCTTATTAAAAGGACGGCGTATATCTTATTTACGTTTGCATGTTTTTTCCACAGTTAATACTGGTGCGCACACTTAATACTATGTTTCTGTCAAAAGCAAACATCATTTGCTGGCCGTAGCCTGTTTAGACACTCCTCGAAACCCTTGTAAAATTTCATACAAATTAATCCAAACCCATTTCTAGCACTCTTTCAAAAAGTGGGGGATGACATACTGTTCGTTAACTTCATTATTCACTTCTTGTTTTTACATTCTTATTGAAATAATGTTACAATTTTTTTCAGTTTGTCAAAATTGTGACTGTGTTGACCAAAAAACACATATAGTCAAACGAATTCTTGACAGGCACAAACAAATACATCAATTGAACGTGTGAGCATTCGGAACGGACTTGATAAAGTGAAGTAAAATAATCTTGCCAAATTGTGAAAAAAAATTAAGAGGTAATACAATTATTGTGTGAAGAATAGAAATTCCATATAGCCTGGAGGCATGGCACAGCAAAACTTTTCTAAAACAACATACAGTCCAGTAAGCCCACTAACCTACTGTGAAAATTTCAGATACTAATCGAGTTAGATAAGGGCTACCAATATACCAAATTTCCAGCAAATCGCACCATAAATAAAAGAAACTGAAATAGGTCGGCCCATGGTCCACTTCCCGGATAAAAAAGAATTTCAAATATTAACAAAAGCATAGTTCTACCAATATACTAACTTTCAAATAAATCACGAAAAATCTAAAAAAATGAGGAATGGGGCGGTCCCTGGTCCATTTCCCGAAAAAAAAAACGAATCATAAATTTTAATAAAAGTGAAGGGCTACCAATATATCACATTTGAAGCAAATCGTACCATAAATAAAAAAAATAAAATAGGTCGGTCCTATGTCCGTCTCCTGGTTCTAAGCTACTTGACCACCAATTTTCAGCCAAATCGGTTCAGCCGTTCTTTGGTCTTATAAATAAAAATGAAAGTGTGTCTGTGGGTCTGTGTCTCTGTGTGTCCTTTATAGGCGTCCAAAGTACTCCTCAACCGATCTTTATGAAATTTTCACAGTATATTCTTGGGTTTACTGGTTACAGCCTAGGCTATATATAGTTTTAAAAAAGTAGGCGGTGCCACCCCCCCAGGCTAAATAAAATTTCAATTCGTCATAAATCTGAACGTGTTTGGTCTAAATTAGTGATATTTGGATACATGTGTCACTTATAGAGGTGAGCGTGAAGGTGAGGGAAAGAAAAAGTAGAAAGGACAAGTAAGGAAGTCTAAGTTCGGGTGTAACCTAACATTGAATACCCAGCTGTGTAAAAGGGGTCGTGGTAAATTGGTAAATTATTGTGGAGTTATGACCTATAGAGGTTTTTAACTTATTCTACTACCATGTGGGCAATCTTATAAATAAAAATAAATGTGTCCAAAGTACTTAACCGATCTTTATGAAATTTTCACAATAAGCTCTTGGGTTCATTGGTTGCATTATAGGCTATATAAATGGCATGTTCCGGTTTTCTACCCCTCTTTTAAAAACCTTGGCTCAAAATTGGGCATGGTCGTCCACCAACTTTGCTTCTTTTCCGTGGGATATTTTATATGTCTATAGTATACCTCGTATTAATTTTCGTAATTCTATCTTATACCGTTCTGAAGTTACTAACCGTCGAATTTGAAATTTGCTTGACTCATAACTGGGTGGTGCTACGCCCACTTTCCAAAATTTTGCAAAAATCATATAAAGAATAAGAAAACTGATGTAAGTACCTGTTCAATATTTCTACCTAGTTTTCATATAACTTTTATGAAAAAGTAGGCGTGGTCGAAAAGCGATTTCGCTTATTTTCTATGGGTGCATTTATCACAACAACAGTATACCTTCTACGAAATTTCGCTATACTATCGTAAACGGTTCTGAAGTTATTAATAGTCAAAGTTTGAAAATTTCTTCACTCATATGTGGGCGGTGCACCGCCCCTTTTCCAAAAATTTTATAAAATCGTCAATGGGACAACCCTATTAATAAATATAGCAAAATTTCACCATTGCAGCTGTTTTTATACCTAGTAGTGCTACGCCCACAAGGTATATTAACGTTAGTCGCCTAACGGCACTACGTAACGGCATGCGCGGATCGAGATAGATATTGACTTATGTATATCAAAATGTTCAGGACGAAAAGAGAAATTGATTAAGCCATATCCGTCCGTCCGTCCGTCCGTCTGTGAACACGATAAATTGAGTAAATTTTGAGATATCGTAATTAAATTTGGTATGCGGGTTCCTTGGCACTCATCTCCGAGCGCTATTTAAAATGGGCGAAATCGGATGGTAGCCACGCCCACTTTTTATATATAGAATATTTTCAAAAACACAAAAAAAGTGATTACTCAGTACATAATACACCTATAAGGAAAAAATTTGGTGAATACATGAGATTGAGGCATAAAATAAATTTTTCAAGAAATTTTTGAAAATGGCCGTGGCACCGCCCACTTTTATATGAAAGATTTTGAAGAGAATCGTAGATATATTAAATAGGCTATAACTTTGCGTAAAATAGCTTTACATCATTTAATTAATTACGCAAACGTCAAGCTGTGTAGTTCTGTTTATATTTTTCTCTGTTTAATAAATTAATAATATCTTTGATTTTCTAAAGTTATAATTAAAGTTAATAGAAATAAATACCTAATTGTGCTTCACTACTTGGTGTGAATAGTGTTAAAAAGTGTTGATAGTGATTCATTATTATAAATTCATTTTGTTGAATTTGTGTGTGCCGAGTTTTTTGCATATTTTATTTGTTGCTATTGAAAGGCTTTATTTCATATTGCAATTGTTGTTGTGCTCTGACTTGCTTTTCTTATTTCTTTTTCGTTACAGATGTTTTGAGTGGTTTGTTGAACGTCAGATACAGTGTGTTTAAAACTGTTCGCTCAGTACTGTGTCATTTAAACTGTCAGGGTTGTTTTTCTTTAATCCGCAAAATTTTTTTTTAACTTATAATTTTTCTTATAAATTTTTATAAGTATTTATACGAAAATGTCGTGCATGATAGCAAACTGCCAGGTAAAACGCGAGTCCGAACGCTTTGTAGCATGCTGGCTGTGTGATGGACTTGTCCACGCCAAGTGCACTGGGTTAACCGGTAAAATAGCTGACCTGCTTAACGAAGGAAAAGGCCTGCGCTGGTCTTGTTCCAAATGCCGGTCGACGGAAGTTGATCTCTGTAAAATCTTTAGGCATATCAGAAACGGTTTTTCTGAGATAAGCAAAGATTTTTCATTGCTGACTGACAAATTCAAAAAATATGAAAATATTTTCAAAACCTTGGAAACTTTGGAGAATTCGCCTCATTTGGGATGCCCTGATAATCGCGAAAACAAGCGCAGGCGTACGGGTGATCGGCCTACTACCTCAACAGTCCCGAACTTGCCTCAACCCCTTGAACTTATCGATTTGGCTTCTCCAATTCCTAGTACGGTTGTCCGAGCAACGTCGAAGAACGCCGCTTCAAAAATGTCCACTAGGAAAAACGCGGAACCTCCAACTAATGCAATGGAGTCTGAACCAATCGTTGGTAAGCTGGTTCCTCGCAAAAAATCTATTTTTGTGTCTAGGTTCCATGCAGACACTACCGAGGATGATTTGATGTACCATATTTCTTCTAAAGTTAAAGATCAAAGCGTAACTGTTAGAAAATTTTATTTCACATATCAAAGAAGTATGTCTTCGTTTAAGATTGATGTATCTGGGAAAGATTTCGATACTCTTTTGGACAGCTCTTTTTGGCCTCCCGGGGCTCTTGTGCGGGAGTTTGAATACAGACCGAATAGGAATGTTCAAAATGTAGCGAAGATTTCTCGTAATAACGTTGAGTCAAAAAACTGAGCACTAAATCCGTGAATATCTTTTATCAAAATGTCAGAGGTTTAAATACCAAATTAACTGATCTCTTTTTCAAATCTTTTCATTGTAAATATAACGTAATTGCTTTTACCTAAACTTGCCTAAAACCTAATGTTTTCAATTCAGAGTTTTTATGTAATAAATATCAAGTATATAGAAATGATTGCTTGAACAGAGTCGGGGGTGGTGTTCTTCTTGCCGTTCATTCCTCCATCCCTTCAGAAGAGGTTGATATTCCTAACATCGATTTAATTGAGTTCAAATGCATCCGCCTTCAACTAGACAACGTCTCTATGTACTTATATGTTTGCTACATCCCTCCAGCATCAGATTTTTCAGTCTACATGCAACATGTCTCTCTGCTCAAAACTGTTAACTTTATGACTAAAGCTTCAGATTCAATTATTGTTTTGGGTGATTTTAACTTACCTCATATATCGTGGAACATATCTGATGGTAACATTATTCCAAATCCGTCCAAACTGGGGTACAATGACTTTTTAGATGGAATTTCCGATCTTTGCCTTAATCAAATAAATGTTACCGCTAACAAGTTTGGGAAAGTCTTAGATTTAGTGTATGTTAATGATATACACCAATTGTCTGTAAATCGTTGTGATCCGTTGGTTTTACCAGAAGACCTTTACCACTCTTCTATGGAAATAGTCTACGAAACCATAAGTAATGGCCAAGGCACTCAATGCTACTCATGTAGTAGCTTTGATTTTAACTTTTCCAAAGCAAACTACAAGAAATTAAATAAAGAACTGTCTAAATTAACTTGGCTCGAATTTGGTTGTGATATCGATCTAAACGTCTCACATTTCAATCAAACTATTTACTGCCTATTTGAGAAGTTTATTCCTAAACGTAAAGTAACTTATGATCATCCTACGCAAGCTTGGTTTACTAAAGAGCTTAAGGCTCTTAAAAATAGGAAAACGCGATCATTTAATTTATATAAGAAATCCGGATTAAATAAACATTACTTACTGTATTCCATTCTACGTCAGAAGTACATAGATTTAAATAAAAAGTGCTATAAAGCTTATATCTCTAAAACCAAAAGAGACATTATTCTCAATCCCAAATCATTTTATGGTTTCGTAAATTCTAAACGTAAAGTATCAGGGTTTCCCTCAGCCATGAAATATCAAGACATTCTATCTAGCGATAATCAACATATCGCAAATTTTTTTGCTCAATTTTTCACTTCTAACTATTCTGCTGTCACCAATTCAAACTTTCAAAACTATCCCTATAAGCTACACGGGACAAATTCAATTAATTCACCAATTATATGCGCCAAAGATGTTCTAATTTACCTTAAAACCTTAAAAGAATCTTTTAAATATGGTCCTGATAGGATTCCTACATGTTTCTTGAAAAAGTGTGCGAACCATATTTACCAACCCCTTACCAATTTGTTCAATCTATCATTAAAGTGTGGTGTTTTTCCAACTGCGTGGAAAGAATCGTTTCTTCTACCGCTGCATAAAAGCGGGAGTAGGTCTTCTGTAGAGAACTATCGTGGCATCGCAAATCTTTCTGCCATCCCAAAATTGTTTGAAGCTATTGTTACAAATCAACTTACGGGTCCGATCTCTACTTTGATAGCTGACTGCCAACAGTAAGCGAAAGTCCACAGTTACGAATTTACTTGAGTTTACCAGTCATGTCTCAAATGGCTTTAGAAAAAATCTGCACACCGACGTTATTTATACGGATTTCAGCAAAGCTTTTGACAAAGTGTGTCACTCATTACTTATTCATAAACTCGATCAGTTGGGCTTCCAGCCGGGTCTCAATCGCTGGATCTCTTCTTACCTTAGTGACAGGACACAAAGAGTAATGTTTTTAAAATTTAGTATCCGATATCATTTATGTCTCTTCGGGGGTTCCTCAAGGAAGCCATCGCGGCCCGATTCTGTTCTTGGTGTTTATAAATGATATTTCTACAATAATAAAATTTTCAAAAATGTTAATGTATGCCGACGACGTAAAGATTTTCATGTCATTTGCGTCATTTGAAGATAGAAATAAGCTTAATACAATCAGATCTAGATACACTTGCTACTTGATGCGATTTAAATTATATGCCACTTAACCTTAAAAAATGTAAACACATGGGTTTTTCGCGTGGAATTTCTCAGCCGGCTTCCTATACAATTAAAAATTATAGTCTTGAGCAAGTGTATGATTTTGTTGACCTGTGGGTTACTATGGACTATAAACTCAGTTTCAACCGCCATATCTACACAACAGTCAATAAGGCTAGAGGTGTCCTAGCATTCGTTAAACGATGGTCTAAAGAATTTAGAGACCCTTATGTAACTAAAACCCTCTTCACTACATTAGTCAGACCGATACTTGAATACGGTTCTATAATTCGGAACCAGCGTTACCAGGTTCATGTAGATCGCCTTGAATCAGTTCAAAACCAATTTTTACTATTTGCCTTAAGAGATTTTCATTGGGATCCCTTGCACAATCTGCCACCCTATACGAATCGTTTAAAACTCATTAATCTGCACACACTTTCTAGTCGGAGGGAAATGCTTGGAATTATTTTTATGATTAAATTGCTAAATGGTTCACTATCCAGCCCATTTCTTCTAAGTGAAGTGAACTTCAATGTACCGTCTCGTCCTTCAAGGCATTTTAAACCTCTAGTCTTAAAACAGTGCCGAACCAATTTTCAGTTAAATGAGCCTTTTCGCTGTTTGTGTCAAGATTATAACTCTCTTTCTGGTAGATTTGAAATTTCAGACTCGCTTTTCAGCATAAAAAAATCAATTCTTTCTATCCTAAATTCATAGCTACTAATTGTTTCTTATTCTTTGACTTCTATATTAACTTCTAACAATAATTTTATTCCGTTAACTAGTTATTTCTTAATGTATAATCTATCCTATATCTACTTTACTTAGCTGATGAGGTTTTCTCTGTAGCTGAGCAGTTTTAGATCTCGACGATTAACAAACCAAAGCCTTTCAACGACTCGGCACGAACGAATAATCCGCGCGCTATGCGGATGCGCCCATCGCGCCGGGATATGGTGGGTAATCCGTTGGGAATTATTATTATTATTATAATACAAGCTGCAGAACTTAACCGCGCTGGAACAATATTTTATAAAAGCGTGCAACTGTTGGCATATGCTGACGATATAGATATTATTGGCCTTAACAACCGCGCCGTAACTTCTGCGTACTCCAAATAAGAAAAAGAAGCGGAGAAAATGGGATTGGTGGTGAACGAGGGCAAAACGAAGTACCTTCTGTCATCATGCAAAGAGTCAGCGCATTCGCGCCTTGGCAACCAAGCCACTGTTGGCAGCAATAATTTCGAAATAGTAAAGGACTTTGTTTACCTGGGAAACAGCATTAACACCAACAATAATGTTAGCCTAGAAATCCGACGAAGAATTACTCTTGCAAACAAATGCTACTTCGGACTGAGTAGGCAATTGAAAAGTAAAGTCCTCTCTCGACGAAAGAAAATAACACTCTACAAGTCACTCATCGCACCCGTCCTGCTATATGGTGCAGAAGTGTGGACACTAACAACATCTGATGAGGCTGCTATGGAGTATTCGAGAGAAAGGTTCTTCGAAAGATTTGTGGACCTTTACGCGTTGGCGACGGCGAGTGCCGAAGCAGATTTAATGAAGAGCTGTATGAACTTTACGCAGACGCCGACATAGTTCAGCGAATTAAAACACAGCGGATTCGCTGGCTAGGCCATGTAGTGCGAATGAGCGAACATGCTCCAGCCCAGAAGGTATTCTTATCGGCACCCGCCGGTGGAAACAGAGGAAGAGGGAGACCACCACTCCGATGGAAGGACCAAGTGGAGATCGATTTGCGATCCCGCGGTGTTTCCAATTGGCGCCAGTTGGCGCAACGAAGGAACGACTGGCGAGCTATTTTGGACGGTCAAAATCGCCCGGGCGGTTAGACGATCATTTAAAGAAAAAAAGAAGAAAGTTTCTGTAAACAAAGAAATCCAAAAACTTAACATTTTCGAAAATGGGCGTGGCCCCATAAATAAAATTATAAACATCCGATTTGAAAGGCAACCATCTACCCTGCGAAGGTTTCACAGAGCGGAAAATGTGCCTTTTTTACATTTTTGAAATACATCTTTCTAACCAAAGAACGTATAACCTGTTATGGTTAACGCATCTAAGATGGAACAGCAATGTAGGCGGGTGGGTTCTTGCCAACATTGCTGTCCTGCGAAATAATCAGAGAAAGGTCAGACATGCCTGCGCAAAAGAACTATACAAACAACATCCGGTTGAAACTCGGTTGCCACGGACAGACCGTTTGAATTCAAACTTGAAAATCTAAAATTACAAATCAAAATTCAAAATAAACTGACAACAAAATAGTCAAAGAAAAACTTAAAATTCAAAACAAGGCGAATTTACTTACAGGTGATCTCATAAGAAGAACAGTGGCTTCTTCTGTCAAAATAAAAAAATTCTGTGCAATCTGACAGGAGAAACCGCCAAAGGGAAAACAAAACACATGAAGTATGTGTGTGCATATAGCAACAAATTCGCCGTGATATCACCTTGTATAAATTCGCCTTGATTCAAAAATAACCGAAAACGAAACAGGGAACTGGCGGCCGCCGTGGTGTGAAGGTAGTGTTGCCGGCCTACCACACCGAAGGTCCATGGTTCGAACCCTGGTACCGATAACATCAAAAAGTGATTTGAAAAAAGTTTTTCAAAACGGGGTCGCCCCTCGGCAGTGGTTTGGCAAACTCTCCGAGTGTATTTCTGCCATGACAGGCTTCTCAGCAAAAATTCGTCTCCTTTGTAGATGCCGTTCGGAGTCGGCAAAAAACTGTAGGTCCCACCAATTTGTAGGGAAAATTCAAATCGGCACACCACAAATTGGAAGAGAAGCTTGGCGCAAAAATCTCTTAGGAGGTTTATGATGATATACCTGTTGTATATCGCGCCATAGAGAGATAGAGAAACAGGGAATAAAACGAAATGCGAAAAAAAAAATTTTATTTAAATCAACAATAAAAAACCTGAAAATTTAAAACGAACCGGGAACGAACGATTATAACAGCTGGAAAGCAAAGAAGTACAAAGAAAAGGGCCGAAAAATACAAAAGGGCGCCGCGGGTGTGGTTGCGATGCCCGGTGATTGGCTCACCCTAAACCATGGCCATCGACGCACCTGATTTTTGATGGCCCCTTACCTATAAACCATATTGCCTTCTAAATGAAAGTGGACGTCAACATTCCAATTTTCATAACAATTTTATTAATAAATCATTACTTAAACTTAGGTCATCGTAAATATACAATTAAACTTAGCCAATTCAAGTAAATATTAGCAAAGCTCTAAGCAATGGCAGCCCAAAACAAAATACAAATAAAAAAGTTTTGGAAGATTCGAACTATCATTCCAATTCGAGCTAAACAACTAAAATGTAAGGGCGTAGAATTTTACTTGTCAAATTTGTTTTTGCTTTCACATGAATATTTTTCTTAGCGACTATAAAATCTACAATAAAAAGGCTCTATTATTTTAAACTTATCGCTTTGTAGCGATTTAAATTCAAAAGGAAAAAGGTAAAAAAAAAGTTTGGGTTTTATTATTAGTTTATATTTTAGTTTTTATTTAATTATCTCGCTCTTAGGCATTTCTGGTATTTTATAAACATCATTCATTTCTTCGTGGCCATTAGTTTTATTATTATAGTTTATTTTAAATAAAATGTCTCCTTTTTTTGTTTGGGGTTTTATTTATTTAATTTTATTAATATTATTTATCGCTAGCAATAATTTTAAATATTTCATTTGTTTCAAGTGCTTGTTTATTGTATTATTATCATTATCTTTGGTTTAATTTTAAATATTTTATATTATTTATTTTATGGTTTTATTATTTTATTTGGCTTAATGGTTGATTATTAGGGTTTCTGTTTTTTTTTTTTTGTACTTATTTAAAATTTCATTTCCTTATAACTAGTTTTTAGCGATTCTATTCTATCCTTTTATAAGCTCTTGGCTTTTAAACATTTCTCTTATCTTTTTTTGTGTTTTATTATAAATAGACTTAACTTAAGATTCCCTATTCTATTTTGTTTTATTACATCTAGGGATTTACTTTCATCTTTCTAATCTAATTTAAACTATTTTATTTTAATATAATAATTATTTTGGCGACCTTTATGTCATAAATCAGAGTTGGGTTTGCCGGCTTCAGGTCAAAATTTTCATGTTTTAAAATAAAAACAACAAAAGTTATTTATACTGTTTTCCGATATATTTCGGTTACACGTCGGTAACCATCTTCAAGGAACTATAACAATAAAAACATTATTTTACAACAATTCTAAAAAACTAACTAACATATTCATTTATCTTTACACGTCCGTTCTATTTGACGCGGAGCTGCCTGGCGACACGCAAGCATATGCTGCTGGTAGCCATAGCAACGGGTGGTTACCATAGCAATCGGCGCGAACGACGGGTAGTCGTGCTCACACGTACTTGTTGTCGGCTTTCGTTGATGAAAATCAAAAATTTTAGATTTTTTCGCTTGACAGCTGGTCTATTTGATCGTTGCCAACGTGTTTGACAAGCATTAGTGTGTTAGTTTTGTGAGAAAGTGAAATAAGCAAGCTCGCGGAAGAAAAAGATTTTACGTTGCGGTTTATTGAAACCTACGAGTGCATGATGCTTTTAACTCTTTTAAGAGGTTCTCATGCGTAAACTGTTTACGTTTTGCATGCAAATTTTTCATCCAGAATTTTCTTTTTTTAATTTTTTTCTTTTTTTCCGCCAAAACAACTGCAGTTACAAGCAATAAAAAATCGTCATCCGATGACATGTTAACGTCCGCACGCTACGAATTCTCAATACAAATGGCGCTTGATGCTTTATGCTTGTATGGTGGCCGGGCAAACGACAATCACCCGATTACGCACACAGCCACCCGTTGCTATGGCTACCAGCAGCATATGCTTGCGTGTCGCCAGGCAGCTATAGCAAAACAAATGAGAATTGCACTTTAGGATTTTCGTTTAAAAAAAATAAGATAACTACGTATTTTATTTTATTACTTAAAAGAAGTTTCTGGATCATGCGTTTGGTGTGTCCCACATTTCTCGGTTTGAATAGGAGACACATGAACTCCTTTCAGCCAAACTTTTTAATTCTTATACGAATTGGTAATTAATTAATCGCTAGACATGTCAAAGTAAAAGGGGGCAGTGCGGGGTTCCATGTGTCTCCTGTCCTGGTTAGGTTTGCATCTTGAAGGTATCTCTTCAACTTTTGTGGTTTCAGCTCGAAAAGCGAATGCAATGGACGCTGTCAAATCGATGGTAGGCAATTCACTACTGTACCCGCGTGTAAAATGTTTGAATTCACTGTGTTTTAATTGAATATTTACACAAAAAATTATAGTTGGAGTTACAAAAACGTTTAATTGTGAATATTGAATAAAAATAAAAGTGATAATAGCCTTAAAACTCGCGACTTAAATGCAAAATTTCCCCAGTGGTGAATTAGCTACCCGCGAATTGATGGCTTACTTTTTCCCACTATTCGTCGCGTTGGACCTTCTTATGGTTATACGTTCTTTGAACGAACACAAATTTTTGTTTGATGTTTTACCACTATATTGCAATCGATCACGAAAAAAGGGAGGAAGTGAAAAGGCGCCTGTTTTGGTTGAAACAACCATTATATATCAAAAAGGAAAAGATGATTATACTAAGCCATGTCCGTCCGTCCGTCTGTGAACCCTACAGCTTGAGCTAGATTTGAGATAACTTAATGAGACTTGTATGTATGTTTTTTTTTTTTGGAAATTGTTGAAAATAGGCATGGACCGCCCGCTTTTAATTAAATTAATTTTACATAAATAACAAAAAAACCGTGGAAGATATCAAGACGAAATTCTGCACACATTTTTAAAAGGATCATAGATGTGTATATGTATATATATAACAGGCAGTAACTTTGCGGAAAAAAACTTTATAATTATTCTTATTTCACTCCTAAATTAATTTTCGAAACTGGGCATGGCCCCGGCCCTTTAATAGTGGATTATTACACAAAATGATATGAACAAACCAAATTGGGTTGTTGAATTTTAAAACGCGAAATTTCTGTAACAATGCAAGCTATGTTACTAAGATTTGACACACGTAATGAAGTTTTTAATTAAAACTCGACCGCAAATGTGGATTTTGTAGAAGTAGGCGTGGCGCCGTCCATTTTTCAGTATAAAAATTCTCTTATTTTCTAAGAGACTTGCTGGTAATTTTATCAGAATATTTCAATGAAAATTAAAAAACTACTTCTCACTAACATGTAGAATATTCCTCCCAAAAATTAAGCAAATCCGATAACAAAAAAAAAAACGAAAAAGTATATATAATAAATTCAATGAAAAATTGTTTTTTCACTATTGTTATCGATTTCTTTCTTTCATGTTATCTTATTTTTTGTTCAACAATTACCAAAACTGATTTTTGTTTGTATATTTGTTGATTTCGCTATGTACTCGTATATTGTTTCAACTGTGTCGTTTCCTTCAATTTATGTTCTGGAAGTATTTACACAGGAAGGGGTTAGAAGGAAGCGGATCTGAGTAGGTCTGAAATTGTTTCAAGATAAGGTGAAAAAATTACTCTTCTTCTTCTTTAAATGGTCATCTAACCGCCCAGGCGATTTTGACCCTCCAACATAGCTCGCCAGTCGTTTCTTCGTTGCGCCAGCTGGCGCCAATTGGAAACACCGCGGGATCGGAAATCGGTCTCCACTTGGTCCTTCCATCGGAGTGGTGGTCTCCCTCTTACTCTGCTTCCACCGGCGGGTGCCGATAAGAATACCTTCTGGGCTGGAGCGTCTTCGCTCATTCGCACTACGTGGCCTAGCCAGCAAAGCCGTGTGTTTTAATTCGCTGAACTATGTCGGCGTCTGCGTAAAGTTCGTACAGCTCATCATTAAATCTTCTTCGGTACTCGCCGCCGCCAACGCGTAGAGGTCCACAAATCTTTCGAAGAACCTTTCTCTCGAATACTCCCAGAGCAGCCTCATCAGATGTTGTTAGTGTCCACGCTTCTGCACCATATAGCAGGACGGGTGCGATGAGTGACTTGTAGAGTGTTATTTTCGTTCGTCGAGAGAGTACTTTACTTTTCAATTGCCTACTCAGTCTGAAAATTATTACTTATTGTAAATTCTATGTAAATTCTGGGTTATGCATTTATTGCCCGTTCAATAGATGACACTACAATGTTCGAAAGGACCTGGATCTATTTGTCAACAAATAAACACAATATTTTGCTATAAAAATTTAGATAAAATTTTAATTTTAAAAGTTTCACTTAGATCCTTTTACTTCTAACCGCTAACATGTTTTATAGGTCTCACTACGAAATGGTACTGCCCTACAGAGGTAGTATATATAATATGGCCCAGATGGCGGTGGGTGCTGTTTGGTGGCATAAAACGCAGGACGCTCTTGGGAGTAAATAGCATTTTCCACATTATATTTAAATAACAATAACATCACACAAATGACACATTGAACCCATTTTACATATATCAAACACGCAGTGGAAACAGATATTTTCTGACTGACCTTTTTTGTAAAGATTTTGATGGCCGTGAAGGTTCAATGTTAAGAATACACAATGTTGGCTTGCTTAGGACAACTAATTAGTTTTGAAGAAAACTTTTATTTTTTCGGCCACTATCCGAGAATAGTTCTTCCATGAAAAAGCTTCTCAAGAAAAATTCATTTGTCTAGGCAGATTCCGTTCCGAGTGCCGAGAAAAAAGTAGGCCCAAAACAGCGAATAAGCATTATTAAGAGCACAAAGAAGCTGGTTTATACTTTTCCTGTGAAACTATCACTTCAAGAAAGAAATGTTAAAGCTTCACATACTTGGATCAAAGAGTGTGTAACGTCATATACACAACGCCATTAATTAAGCCATGTCCATGGAAATTTTTGAAATTGCCCGCTCTTGACTCAAGTTAATTTTAAAAATTATTATTAACTAGTAACGATTTTAATCATTTTATCTCCCATACGAGATAAGATATGGAAATTTATTACATTGTTAGTTGCAGCACTCATTATCACCTTTCGTTTGTTACCCATATTGTACTAACACATTTTGCGTCCCCTTGGTCCACACATTGGCCGATATCTTCGAAACTGGTCGAGTTATCGAAATCGAGGATATCTTAATACAAAAATTCTAAAAACGGTTGATTTGGCTTCTGTTGGCTTAATAATGATCCTTCCTATAAATTTTTTCTTGAATATCTGAAATGTACAGACATCGAGCTGTTACAATTTTATTATATGTGGATATCAATTATTCCACAAAACATTTCTGTGGCAATAAGCGCAAAGAGCTAAACTCAAGATTGATCGAAAATGAGATAGCATCGGCATTGTATTCTAATGGCTTTTGTTAAAAAATTCGGAATTTTGTGGACCATATCTCAATTCCATACATTTATACTACAATTCCAACTTTCAGCGCTATGCTGAAAAATTAAAAACAAATAATTTGGCAGTTTTCCTTTATTTCCACAGATTTATTGCCGACCACTGCCGAGGGGTGATTCCAACAACAGGTGCCTAACTTGATACCGGAATATTGGGTGTGGCAGGCCAACATACTACCGACGAACCGCGCCTTGATTATTTGATTTGTCGTACTGATATAAGGTGAAAATGTTAATTTTATAAATCTTACTGTTTGCTTCGAAAATGGCAGAAATCGGTTAAGGGCCACGGTAACTTTTGTAATGTAGTTCTGAAAAATTTGTTTCTAGAATTTAAAACGTGGAATTTCTGTAACTAAGCCAGTTATATAATTTAGATTTGGCAAACGTAATCAACATTTTAGTGGAAGTAGGCATGGCGCCGCCCACTTTTCAGTATAAATAATTTGCTTTTCCGATGCAAATTCTTCTTCTTGAAACGGCGCTTAACCGTCTTAACGGTACAACATGCCTCCATAATCTTAGTGCTCTCTGAATATCGGTTACTAGGTCTCATTATTACAGGAGTTGAATACATCTGCCATTCTGTTGATTAGCAACTCGAGCTCTTCCCACTCACGCTTTTCGGCCTCTTCAACTCGCGGTAGCGTTTACTCACACTCCCAACTATATTCGGCCCAACGTGGCCCTGCATGCAGCGTCCTTTCCTTCCATTGCAACTCGACACTTCATCGTACTAGGTTTTTCTTCCTGTTCGCCAGTATTCAATTACTTCTTCAGGGGGGGTGCCCCCACTGCTCATGCATTTCGTTGGCTTGACTTGTGCTCTCAGGGAGCAGGTGTGGAAGACAATATGAGAAGCCTTTGGCTGTCTGTTGCGATTGCAACTTTTCAACGTCCAGCGTAGGAGCAGCATCTTCTAAATATATCCGGTGATGCCATTCCAAATATGTATGTATGTATGTATAATTACGTAGTTTATATCGTTAATACAAGGTGGCGCAAAAGTCATCCTCCTATCAGAAAATGCTATAAATTTTGCGATTGGCCCCTAAAGTCAGTTCTGTTTTGACATTTGTGTAGTAAACACATGCGAAATACACGTTAGTAAACAATGTTACGCTACACTGCTCCAGAACGCGGAATATTGCTGACTATTTATTTCGGTCGGTGAAAAACGGTTACTGCGCAAAAGTAATCCTCCTATCAGAAAATGGTATACATTTTGCGATTGGCCCCTAAAGTCAGTTCTGTTTTGACATTTGTGTAGTAAACACATGCGAAATACACGTTAATAAACAATGTTACGCTACACTGCTCCAGAACGCGGAATATTGCTGACTATTTATTTGACCAATAATCGGTCGGGGCCAAACGGTTACTGTGAATGGTGAGCGCTACAGAGCAATGATCAACGAGTTCTTTTTGCCGCAACTTGATGAATTGGGATTGGAAAACATGTGGTTCCAACAAGACGGTGCAACAGCACACACTGCACGTGCCACAACCGATATGCTGAACATCGGAAGCTTACTTTTGCGGCACCTTGTACATATGTGTATACGCTTGTGTAAATTTCAGGGGGAGGAGAACAAGGCGATAGTCTGTTGGCAAGGTATCCGTCTGAACTTCATTTTACAAAGGTTCGTCAAACTAAAAAAGATTGACGAATCTGACAAATATACATACGTGAATAAAGCACACACCGACATATCCATACACACGTTCACGATGAGAATGAACAAATTGTACGTGAGGGTTCCACCTATACGTTGAGAAGTTTTTGTGATTCTGATTACGTCAAAATCCTGTGCACGTGCACTAAGTAAAGATTTTTTTACCATGAACACGTTGCACGTGCGCTCATTCTTTCCGCTGGTACTGGTACGCCGTGTTGGACTCTATAAGCATATGTATGTGCCTGAGTGCCTCCTAAGCACTTTTAGATTTTTAGAGTAACTCGCCCTGTAACATAAGCCCAAATATATTAATGTACTGCATTCCGCATTTGTGGTCTGTTCCATGTTTTTCTTGTGTTTATTGCATTACAACTGTTAATTGCTGTGCTACTCAGCGGGATTCCATTTGGTTTTCATGGCATTATTGCGGATGAAATGAAGCTTACATTTAACACTCATTGGTAAACATTATTAAAAACTGATTACAGCTTTCAGTCTATGAAATCAATGACGTTAAAGTGAAACAGTGCTTTAGATTGTTTTAAATAATATATATAAGTATACCTATATGTATGTAGAGTTCACCGAGCTCAAACGAAAACATGTAAATTTCGCTGAACGTTATAAACTTTTACTATCGTCTATTTTAAAACTTTTCAATTTGGCGGTCGCCGTGTTCCTTCTTCGTTGCGGTCAGTCAGAGTTGCATCGCTTGAGTGGCAGTTAGTGTTACCGTCTTGTCATTTTTCCACATTAGGCTATCCTGCGTTCTCGTTCGCCTCGAACGAGGGGTTCCATCTCTTCAGGTACTCGGCTACTCTGGTGGTGTACAATGGTTCTTCGTGATCTCCAATCTTCTCCACTTCGTATCGTTTGTATGGCCCCACATGGCTCCTCGTAGTTGTTAACAGTGCTTCACCCTGCCTAATGGGCACGATCAATCTGAGAATCGTCATTAAGCTCTTCTAACGGGAGTCCAAAGAAACGCGCAGTTTCTACAGGGTTGGACCATAGAGGTATTGGTGTTAGAAAAGTAGGTTCAATTGAACAGGAAAAGAGATGTTTGGTATCATGAGGCACGTATTTTTTCGTATGGTGGGGTTCAGTCTGGATAAGTAAGAGTTTAACCTATTACAATATTCCGAACAAAGTTGTACTAGGATGACTCTAATCTCCCTCGAAAGAATACGCTCCTCATCAGTTATTTCAGGTGGTTCGATGTCGATTATGGGGTTCACAGGCCGAGATTTGAGGGATCTGTCTACCGACTCGGTATGGAGGTCGCTTAGAGCCCACCTATCAAACGGCAAGGTAATGTGGTGCTGGATCTCATCAAAGTGCTTACGGAGATGTTTCCTTATGTCTCTCGGGGGCGGAGCTTCATCCAATAGATGGCGGTTTAGATGACTAGGTTTGTGGCAGCTCAGTAAAAACTCTCTGCTCAACAGTTCCGCATGCTCGCGTGCATTGAGCATTTTGGCCTCGTGATGAAGGTGAGACTCCGATTACATAAGCAGACATCCCGTGGCATTTCTGATGGCGGTGTTTTGGCAGACTTGCAATTTCCTCCAGCTGGTGTCAGCAAGGTTGGGCGACCATATGGATGCAGCGTAATCAATAACCGGTCGGCCAATAGCCTTATATGTAGCAATCAATGTTTCTTTGTCTTTTCCCCAAGTACTGCCGGCCAGCGACTTGAGGATCTTGTTGCGGCTCTGTACCTTAGATGGTATTGCGGTGGCATGACTAGCGAAGGTGAGGCTGTTGTCAAACGTCACACCCAGGATTTTAGGGTGGTTGGCAGTAGTAGCTACTCCATCTACATGGAACTCTGGTCCCATCTGCGCATTCCACGTCGTAAAAAGTGTCGCCGTCGATTTAGTTGGAGACAGGGTCAGGTCTCGCTCGGTGAAGAAGCTGGAAAGGTCTCGGAGGTAACTGTTAATCCTCGTACAGGATTCGTCAATGGAGGGGCTCTTACCCGAAGCCATAATCGTACAGTCGTCAGCGTAGGATACAATGGAGACTCCGTCTGGTGGGGGACGAATATAAAAAATATAGAAATTAGACATAAGGGGGGATAGAACATCACCCTGCAGCCCCCTTGTTTGCTTACTCGTGTTCTAGATTTCTTGTTCCTAAATTTGACTGATACCTGCCGACCGTTGAGGAAGTTAGCGGTCCACCTTTTTAGGCCTGCAGGGAGCGATGTCTCTTAGGAGTGTGGCGTGGTTGACCGTTCCGAAGGCTTTGGAAGGGTCATGGGCGAGGAGCACCATCCTATGGTCTGGTGGCTGTTGATTCAAGCCATAGTTTATCTGCGTCGTAATTATGTTCAGAGCCGTTGTTCTGCCATGTCTCTTCTGGAAGCCATGTTGGTGTTCGGCCAACTGCAGGTTTGCAGTGTAATATGGGAGCAGAATGGTCTCCAATAATTTCGCTTCCGGCCACAGGCCCTATCAGCAGGTGGATGCATTATAAACTGCCGGCAGAAAGAGCTCGCGCATCGCCTGGGGTCCGATTTGACGCTGTCACCAAATGTAATGGCGACCTTGTCATTGTAGTTGGTCGGATTTAATAGAGCCTTGACTGTTGACCATAATTTGCCGACTTCGCCGGAGAGGTTGCATGCCTCTAGGTATTGCTTCCACTTGGTCAACTTGTAGTCACTGACCGTCCGTCGGGTTTCCGCCTTAAGATCTTTAATTCTGGGGTCTGCGGGATTGAGAAGTCTCACTTGGCTACGTTCTCTTGACAGGGCAGCTGCCTCCGCAGAGAAATTCGGTCGAATTTCCGGAATTCTTCCAGCGGGATTGAAGCGGTCGGAGGCTGAATCAATAACCTTGCGAAACTCTCGTAGGGCAACAAAGGAGCGCTCTGTATAGTCGGTAAAACAGTCCCAGTCCGCTTTGCTGAAGTTGATAAAGGTTCTTCGTCCAGAGGTAATGAAGTCCGTCAGCATCGGTCGACAGTTGAAGCAGTTTATAAGTCTTGCGCTTTCGATCGATATGTCTGGCGAGCTGTGGCAGGTGCCTGCCACTCTGATGGGGGTGTCTCCCTTTACTGTACAGAATGCCGAGTCATCTATTTGTTCCGCAAGCGCATGCCCTCTGCTGTCTACTGGCAGATTGGAGTGCCAGAGATCGTGATGTGCGTTGAAGTCACCGAGGATTAAACGGTTAACACCTCTTAGCAACGCACTAATGTCGGGGTGATAGTCCCTCGGTCAACATGTTACAGGAGGAATGTAGATATTGATAATTTGCAGATCGATATCGCCTGACCGGTTCACTATACCTTGTCACTCTAAAATAGAGTCCCTCGGCTCGATGTCGGGAACAAATAGATTAGATTGTACAGTGTGGTGTGTTATAAACGCGAGGCCACCCCCATTACCGCTGGGACGGTCTTTCCGATGTACGTTATACCCATCACAAGTTCTTAAGTCTGATCTTGTGGTCAGTTTCATCTCTTGAATCGCAGCGATTTTGATGTTGTTTAGCTTCATAAATTCACTTATCTCCGCGATCTTTCCAGCTAAACCGTTACAATTTAGCTTTACAATTTTAAAGTGCGCTGGAGGTGAGGTTGGGGTTATACTATGCGTGAGGGACGGATGCGTTTGCCTAGGTGGTGGTAGGCTGTAGCCTAGGCTGTGTCACAGTCTAGAAGGTAATGAACCTTATCTGGCGTGGAGGGCTGCAGCGTGTTGCAGCAAGGCGATAAAAAAGAAAGTACGGGGTCTGTGGACGGCAGGGTTAAGCCCTGAGAATCCAGATCTGTGAAGCCCTCTCTTACACTTGACGCATTGAACAGAATGCGACCGTTTAATATAAATTTTCTTCCAGCAGATGCAGCTGATCCAATCTCTTGGTCCGGGGTTGGGTTAGACCCCTGCCCGTAACAAGAGACAATGTAACAACCCCGCTGCAAGGGTTTGCTCCGAGGATGACAATTTAAGGGTGGGACATGACAGATTAGACCAGATTACCCTGGGTAAAAAAACCCGGGTCATTCCGGTACTTTAGAACCGGCTGTTGTGGGAATACAAAGCTCCTCGTCGTTGCGTCTACTATAGAATATCTTGCGATTTTCCATTTGTATTGCAGCAACATTCTCCAGCGCTGCTTTTCGCACAGACTCACGATCTTCCTCCGGCTTTCCAATGGCTGCGTTTGCCAAAAACTGATAAAGATCTGGTAAATCGGACGCACGCATCTCTACTACCGTCAGGATTCGGAACGGGCTGTATTTCGCGCTACGTGGTGTTGTGTTCTTGTGAATTGCTGGACTTGTTCCAAGTGTCGGCACCATTGCGTTGGGCTGTCCTGGCAAAGCTTCGATATCATGGGCACGACGACTTTGTGTATTCCCTTCACCTGCCCCTTGCCATGTGGAACATCAGTCGCTATCAGTAAATGTTGGATACATTCGCTTCCGCAATAACCCTTAATGAGATGTGCCAGAGATGATCCTTCCGATCCGGCATTTCCAAATTTCGCTGCCTGCTTCCGTAACTGGTTAACAACTGGCTCCGCTGCGGTGTTCTTATTTGGATGCAGCTGCACAAACTTCGAGAACGCATCGACGACGACCAGTATGTAATTATATGCTTTTTTGGTCACTTCCATAGCGCCAACGTGGTCGATCTTCTTTATTGATGGGGTTGAGGAAGCCTTTCCTTCTGCCATGTCTGTTTTCGTTTACGATGAAGCTCTTTCCTACCTTCGCAATCAACTGAGGAATGGAAAAGTTCTTCTCCACAGCGTCTTGGGGTTTCTTCACGCAAAAATTACTGGACAACAATAACTGCCTTAGCGTGTTCCTTATATAGTATACCATGTTTTATGTAAAAATCGTCGGTCAGTGCGTCGACGTGCCTCCTCTTGCTACTGCTGCGATGCTCTATCTCATAGTCGAAGTCTTTGCAGGAACATGGCCCAGCGGCAAACGCGAACCGGAAAGTCGGCCTTCTTTATTCGCTGATACCCAAGAGATATACCCGCCATTTCTTTAATGCTTCCACGATGGCCAAAACTTCAAGCTCATAAGAATGGTGTTTACTTTCGGCTGGCTTCGTCTTGCGGCTCATGTATTGGATAGGGTGAAGCTGCTGATCCTCGATATCTTTCTGAAGGACCACTGCTCCATATCCGAACGTGCTCCCATCGATATGATCTTCGGTCATGGCTTTGGGGTTATATAATTCTAAAACAGTTGAGTTTGTTATCGGTTAAAGGATGCCAATTGCTAATCCCGCCCCAAGAACATAACCCTTTATTGAGATCGTACATATATACTACTACTGTCCCCTCCACTATCAGCTCTCTTAAGACGGCATAAATGTATCTCATGAAGACAGCATGGGAGTTAGTTATTTTCCGTAAATTAGTTGTTGTAGGAGGTTCCAGCCCACTGCCGCAGCATTTTATTCAAAATCTTCCAGACCTTTTTCCATACTGGGCTGGCCTGAACCGGAGAACTGCGCCCTCGAATCCTCGATGTTCACTACCACGCTAAGTTGACTAGCCACCTCATCGTTGAGTAGGTCCTGAAACGTCACCTTACTAGGGCTCTTACAAAAAGTCGACTTAGTCGAATATTCTGTTAATCAACTAGTCGGTTGTAACAGTTTGCACGGTTATTAGTCTGTTTGTAGTATTAGAATAGTCGCTTAGCAACGACTATTTACTTCACTTCGACTTTTGTTAAAACTCGAATACTATTAACCGAATTTTCAATGAATGTGTATTTATTTAGTTAATAGTCTAAAAATTGAAAAATTCTTACAGACTAAATTTGAAAATGTACATAAAGAACGCATGAGGGTACTGTAAAGAAGAAAGTATATTATTATTATTTTTTTATTATTATTATTTATTCATTTTCTTTCAAAACAAGCATGAGCATATTAAAATAGTAACTTAAAGGTTAGTATTAAGTGAGATAAAAGTAAGGGCATTCTGTAAAATATAGTATTTTGTATCGAATGCCGCCATATACTAAAATAAATTACCATATACAAAATGTTTACAAATGTTAACAAAAATGTGTGGGGTGAGAGTAATTAATATTATTAATTTACATTACTTAAAATTATACAAAAGATGTGTACAGGCATTAAGAAAGTGTACAATCAATTAGTTACAGCTTACGAATTAAAATGAAGAAATAAATATTACAAATATATGAAGTAAAATCCATACAAATTTCACTTTCTTAACATAGTAGTTTACAAACAGGTATAAGTTTAATATACGTATCTTTATTATATGCAAGCTCAGTATGCAGCTGATGCGTAGTGCCCAGAAGGGGGTGCATGAGCCAGCAAGGACTCTATAGAATAAGCTCAGTAGGGAGCTGCTGCGTAGTGCCCAGGAGGAGGCATGTGAGCCAGGCTCATCAGAATCAGCGAACCCGGAGGTTGAGACAAAGAGTTTGCATCTCATTACATGTGTGTATAAATATAGATGTTGTGTTGTTGATGTTGTCGGAATGGACGCGATTCTGAGCAACACGCGTTTCCCGTCCTCCGACTCTTGCTTGCCAGCTTGTGATTTAATGGTATAGTACATATTTAAACATGGTCTTGTTGAGGTGTTTATTATAATAGTGATTTTATGCTGTCTGAATGGACTCGATTCCGAGCAGCATAGTAGATATGTTACTAAATTAGATGAGATGCTTATACAGGGTGGCGCAAAAGTCATCCTCCTATCAGAAAATGCTATAAATTTTGCGATTGGCCCCTAAAGTCAGTTCTGTTTTGACATTTGTGTAGTAAACCCATGCGAAATACACGTTAGTAAACAATGTTACGCTACACTGCTCCAGAACGCGGAATATTGCTGACTATTTATTTCGGTCGGTGAAAAACGGTTACTGCGCAAAAGTAATCCTCCTATCAGAAAATGGTATACATTTTGCGATTGGCCCCTAAAGTCAGTTCTGTTTTGACATTTGTGTAGTAAACACATGCGAAATACACGTTAATAAACAATGTTACGCTACACTGCTCCAGAACGCGGAATATTGCTGACTATTTATTTGACCAATAATCGGTCGGGGCCAAACGGTTACTGTGAATGGTGAGCGCTACAGAGCAATGATCAACGAGTTCTTTTTGCCGCAACTTGATGAATTGGGATTGGAAAACATGTGGTTCCAACAAGACGGTGCAACAGCACACACTGCACGTGCCACAACCGATATGCTGAACATCGGAAGCTTACTTTTGCGCCACCTTGTAGCTAACACTTGGCACTGCGCTAAGGGGGGGTGTGAAACGACATGTTTCCAAGCCACTACTCATTTTAAATAGTAAGCAGATATCCCTTAATAGAAAAAAAGCAAATCAGAGGTATCAAAATTCTTGTAGGTATTATTGTAGTCCTGGCACAAGCATCGAACAGGTTCATGCAGTTCAAAATTCGTTCTGCAAGTGCTTAAGAGAATCGGCTGGAAATGCCTAGATGGCCTAGGATATTAAACATAATTTCACCAAGCAGATATGGGCTACTCACAAGCCCTCTTAATAGTTTTACCATAAATAACACACCGAGCATTTTACTACGACTTTGCAACGTGGCTAGTTGAATAAGTTTTAGACGACTACAGTAGGGAGGAAGATTTCTTACCCGATCCCATTGCAAGCAAGAACTGTTTTTGAACCGATTCCAATTTATCACAGTGAATCTGATAACGCGGGTTCCAAACTATTGACGCATATTCCAAAATTGGTCTAACAAGCGAAGTATAAAGTGTTTTGGTTATATAATTGTCATTGAATTCTTTGGACCACCGCTTAATGAAAGCTAACACCCCTTTTGCCCTATTAACACTATTCTCAATATGAGGCTTGAAATCAATTTTAGGGTTTATTGTAACCCCTAAGTCAATGAAGCTAGTTACCTGCTCAATTGGGTATCCACCAATGATGTAACTATGCTAAGCTATTGATTTTCTGGTAAAACACATATATTTGCATTTCTTCAGGTTGAGTGCCATGTAGTTCACATCACACCATCTCACTAAGTTATTAAGATCTTCTTGAATACATTCCCTGTCTTCTGTGGGTTTGACGGGCATAAAAAGTTTAACATCATCGTTAATGAACAACAAAAACAAAATGGGTCCAAGATGGCTGCTTTGAGGCACGCCAGAGGTAACTTTGATTGGGCCAGATAAACTATTTCTAAAGGTCGCTTTTTGTGATCTGTCCCTTGAGTAATATGATATCCAATGCAAGAAAACCGGCGGAAACCCCATACTATCAAGTTTAAGTAATAGAATCGAGTGAGAAACTTTATCAAAAACTTTGCTAAAGTCTGTATAGATGACATCTGTCTCCAAGTTGTTTTGAAGCCGCTTGAAACATGAGTGGTGAATTCTAATGGATCGACGGCAGATGATACTAAAAACGACAATTGCTTTGTAATAATAGATTCAAATAGCTTGGTTATGACGATAAGCTTAGCAATGACTCTATAGTTCACGACGCACGTTTTACTTCCACTTTTGTAGAGAGGTAAAATATATGACTAAAATTCTAGGAAATATACCCTGACTCAAAAAGGCGTTGAATATGTCTGTTGGAGGTATGCAGAGAAATTCAGCAGAACTTTTCAGAACAATTATAGGGACCCCATCAGGACCCCCAAAGTAAGAAGTTTTAAGACTTTCTAGATGTGAAAAAACATCACTAGCTGATATTGACGGAAGTTTGTAATCCAACAATGGCAACGCGAGTGGGTAAGTGGGTGGATCCGAAAGGGACTCAGCAGAACAAGCATAGTTAGATTTACAAAAGTCTGCAAACATCAACTCGTTGTATTTCATTAAGGATGGGAATTCCTTAACCCTACGTTTTGAGTTAACGAAATCGAAAAAAGCCTTACGGCTGCTAGAAATTTGAACCTTCATTCTGGTGATGATGTAACAGTTCTGGTTACAAAGGTAATATTTATGCCGGAAATGGAATAAACACCATAGTCAGTTGTGGAATCAATTATTTTATATTTCTTGAACCAGCGTGTCTTTCGGTTTTTCAAGTAATTAAGTTCTCTCGTGCACATCGGTTTTGATTGACGAGCTTGAGAGGCACATGAACAAAATATAGTGTAAAATGCAGGGCACTACTTTCCACATCGCCACTGTATAGGGGCCATTTTATGTTACCTATTTCCGCCCTAAGCTTACTGTAATCAGCTTCCCTAAACAAGAAACAACAGGAAGACAGTTTTGTTTTCCGACAACTTGCCCAGGATAACTGGGAGAATCAATAGTTAGCTCAAATGGCGGATGATAGGCATCCTCGGGTGGTACCAGTGGATCACTCCGGACCAAAGAGAATTTGGATACATCATCAACGAATGCCAAGTCCAAGCATTTGCCAAACTTATTTTGAATACTATTTATTTGAAAAAGTCCGGCATCTGCAAGGGCATGTAAAAACTCAGTGCAAACATCCTTTGAAGAGTTAGGAATTAAAAGACCATCCATGACATTCCAAGATAAGCACGGCAAGTTAAAGTCGCCTAAAACAATGACTGAATCAGAAGCACCAGCCATGAAGAACACAATGTTTATTATTTCTAAATGTTTGACATATAATTGGAGATCTGACTGGAGAGGAATATAGCTAGCGGTGATATAAATAGAGTTAGAGAAATGCTTCAAGCGCACACAAATTATTTCAACGTCACCAGTTTCAACATTTCCTCAGCGTAGAAGCTTACATGGACAACAATAAGGACACCCCCACCGACCCTTGTTGGACGATCCTTTCGAAATACCTCATACCTGCTGCAAAGAATTTCAGGATTAAATACATGTGGCTTTAACCAGGTTTCAGTAAATATAAACACCTTGGAAGTAAGGGGGTGGATTTTAAGGAACAAATCCGCAAGCAAAACTGATTTTGGATTTTCCATTGGTTAATTGCCTAAATTTTTAAGATTTGTTGTTGCTTTCCTATGTCACGACCATTTGTTTTTGACTTTCAAGTTTTACTGAATGAATTTCCCACAGCAACTCTCTCTTCAAATGAAATGTCAAAATGCGCTCTCTCCCTGCAAATCTTTTTTGTCGCACCATAAATTAAAAAAAATTAGAATAGGTCGGTCCCTGGTCTACTGCCCGGAAAAAAGAATATCAAATATCAACAAAAGCAAATTTCAAGCAAATCGCACCATAAATAAAAAGTTTTGGAATAGGTCGGTCCATGATCCACTTCCCATAAAAACACCAATCGTATATTTTAATAAAAGTAACAGACTACCATTGTACCAAATTTCCAGCAAACCGGTATAATGTATCCTATGTCCGTTTCCTGGTTCCAAGCTACCTCCCCACCTTCAGCCGTTCTTAGGTTATAAATAGTGCAACTAACACAACTTTCTTTAATTTATATAGATAGTAAAATCTACCCGCTTCGCTGCATCTCAGAACTAAAAATAGACAGAGTCCGATTTACATTATTATATCCCATACCAGATAGGATATGGAACTTGGAACCTAATTACGTCGCTTATTACAGCACTTGTAGTCTTTGGCCTGTGGTAGCAAATTTAACGCATTCGCATAAATAAAACGCCATATATTTTTTATAATGAATTAACAGGTTTAATTATTAGTTTGATTTAAATAGATTTAAATGGTAGAATGGATGAATCGAATTAATGTCGAGTTAATGCTAAATAGGTTTATTTTGCTTTGGTTTCTCCAATTGCTGGCCAACGACTGACTCGTGCCAAATGCAAGCAAACGGATCAAGCGCATAGCGGCAAAAATGTATATAAATGCAAAGTATGAAATACATATGTATGCATGTAAAGGGTGTTTTTTAGGGGTATAGAACTTCGAATTGAAATAAAACACAAGAAAATCGTTTTAAGGCCCATCAATTTGGCTTTATTGGAAGGATAATTTTATGCCATTAATGTTTAAATATGATTTCGGGCATGTGGCCGCCGCGGCTGGTTCGAATAAAGCCAATTCTACAGGTCCAATTTTAAACCACTTTTTCGAGCATATGGGGCCGTATGTCGGCAATAACGCCACGAATGTTGGTTTCCAATTCCCCTAACGTTTCTGGTTTGTTGGTGTAGACGAGCGACTTCACATATCCCCAAAGAAAATAATCCAATGGTGTCAAATCACACGACCTTGGTGGCCAATTGACAGGTCCATTCCGCGAAATTATGCGCTCATCGAATGTTTCCTTCAATAAATCGATTGTGACGTGCGCTGTGTGGCATGTAGCGCCGTCTTGTTGGAACCACAACTCATCCACATTCATGCCATCCAATTCGGGAACAAAATAGTCGGTTATCATGGCTCTATACCGGTCTCCATTAACGGTAGCTGCCTCTCCAGCATTATTGCGGAAGAAGTATGGCCCAATGACTCCACCAGCCCATAGAGCACACCAAACAGTCAGTTTTTGTGGATGTAATGGCGTTTCAAGGGTCTCATGTGGATTCTCTTCACTCCAAATGCGGCAATTTTGCTTGGTGACGTAGCCATTCAACCAAAAATGAGCCTCATCACTGAACAAAATTTTGCGATGAAAATCAGCATCGAAATCAATCTCATTTTCGGCCCATACACCAAAATCACGACGCATTGCATGGTCTCGCGGCTTTAATTCTTGCACAAGCTGGATCTTGTAAGGTCGCAAGCCAAGATCTTTGCGCAAAATCTTCCATAAAGTTGATGGACAAAGCTCCAATTGCTGTGCACGGTGGCGAATCGATTCATTCGGGTCCTCTTCAACACTTTGCTCTACAGCGGCAATTGTTTCTTCGGTGCGCACTGTTCGACGTCTCTGCGGATGCGTATTATCACATAGAGTAAACGTAGTGCGAAAACGATCCATGGTTAACCGAATTAATTGCTCTGATGGACGATTATGTCGACCATAAAATGGACGGAGCTCACGGTAAACTTCGCGAACTGAACCATTATTTTCGAAATAAATTTGCACGATTTGCAAGCGTTGTTCTTTTGTCAACCTGTTCATGATGAAATGGCAAACCAAACTGAACATAAATGACATTAGAGTTGCTAGATTTGACCACAAAATGCCAGTTTTATCTCTATTCGAAAAACAAACCTGTAAAAAAAACACCCTGTATTTACGTACATATGTATGCATACGTGCAATTCAATTTCAACTGATGTTTAGTACATAAAGAATATGGCAAACATAAATACAAAGATAAATGAGGTTTAGAATAAATATGAAGTTATGATGACCGTGTAGGGAAAATGGGCGTTCTGCGACATTCCCACCCCCGTGAATCAACCCAATTCACCAACATCAACATTCAGAACGGCCAGTTTTGACACTGCACGACGCTTTACTCCAGATGTAGTTTTGATATCAGCTTGTCGGATCTCACCATCGCGCCCTGGATATATCCTTTCCTACGCCTCGACACCATTCTCTTCGGGGTACATTCGGGTCGCAGATGAATACTAGATCGCCTTTTTTCAACGGCGTTGATCTTTGGCACCATTTTACTCGGCGTGTGAGAGTGGGAAGGTATTTCATTATCTAGCGTTTCCAAAAGTAGTCTCTCATTTGACGAGCTATGCGCCACTGCTGACGTACGGCATATGTGGTGGCTATATCTTCGCTCGACCCAGGCGTGTTGGCGGTATTGGGTAAACCCAAGAGGAAATAATTAGGCGTTAGATGTTGTTCTTGGTCTGCCTTGATCGGCAAGGGCGTAAGTGGCCGGGAGTTCACAACGTTCTCCACCTCAATAAGGAAACAATTGAGCGTGTGTTCCTGTGGAGCGACCTCTTAGAGTGTTTGGCGTAGAACTCGTTTGATGCATTGGACCATGCGTTCCCACGCTCCACCTGCGGCTGGATTGAACGGTGAGTTAAATACCCAGTTAACACCCCTTTTTGACAATTCGGACTGTATGCGTTCGCAGTCGAAGACTCTGTTAAATCGTTTTGCTTCATTGTTCACTCCTATGAAGTTCTTGCCATTATCGGACCTCAAGCGTATAGGCACACGCGACGGTTTACGAAGTTTCGGATGGCAAGTATGCAGGAATCTGTACTGAGATCGTGCGCTATTTCGAGATGACCCGCTCTTACGGTGAGGCATGTAAATAAGGCCACCCACCTTTTCTCTGTGCTTCTTCGTACTGTCACGTTCAACGGACCGAAGTAGTCCAATCCCGTGTAGGCGAACGGCCTTAAATGGGTATGACCCTGTCGACGGGTAGCGGTCTCATGAGAGGAGGTTTCGGAACTGTCTTACGGAAGCGACAAACTTGGCAATTGGTGATGCCCTTCCGTAGTAGAGTTCGCAGGCGAGGTATCCAATATACAATATTTTGATGACCCATGAGAACGTGGTGATGCGCGGCTATTAGTTTTGAAAGCTCATGGTTTGATGGCAGTATTTTGGGGTGTCTGGCATCCATTGGAAGCCAGCTTGCAGCGTCAAAGTGGCCGCGCACTCGTAGGACACCTTCTTCATCGAGAAATGGCGATAGTTGCATCAATGGACTACGCTGAGATATATCGAACCCATCACGGATTTGCCGGATTTCCGTACCGAACTCTTTACCTTACGCGATTCGGCACAGAAGACGTGTTGCTACTTCGAGATCACGGGCAGTTAAACCATAGGACTTGGAGACCTGAATACGGCGGCGACATAAATCGGTAAATAAAATGACCCAGGCTGTGGTTTGGACTTCGCACATATTAGTGTAACTTCTATTTCACCCTGCCGCTTTGTGGCTCGCCAATAGGCTACAGCGGCGAAAGCACCTGTCACCACTCATTACGGCTTCGCTAATTTTGTTGAATTTCATGTTGAAGCAGAAGCAATCTGTTTCAGGATGCCAAAATAGACCCAACTGACTACAGAGGTCATGCCTTCCTTCTTGTCGAGGGATCTGATGAAACCGGCTCCACCCAAAGTATTGAAATATCGGGTGAATTTGAAGTAAAATTGCGTATTTCGAAGCCTGCATCCTTATGTATAGCAATTACTTGGGATGCGATGGCGATAGCTTCTTCTGCTGTACTGAAACTATCCACAAGGTCGTTCACGTAGTGATAGTCTACGATGGCCTTTATAGCTCGCGTCGTTGACTTATCCCCTTTGTTGTGCTCCAGCGCGTTTTGAGTTTTGACATAATGTGCGGCACAGGGTGAGCAGGCTGCTCCGAACGTCATAACGCACATTTCGTACATGTCAGGTTGTCTTTTCGTATCTCCATTTCGCCATAAAAATCGTTGTGCACAACTGTCCTCGGGGCGGATAACGACTTGGTGAAACATCTCTCTGATGTCACCACACACCCCAAGAGAGAGATACACCTTGGACCTCGGCGGCAGCGTCGAAAACGATTCGCAGCTTGGAAGGTTTGCTCGGGTTGTCTACTCCGAAATGTGGTAAATACCAAGTGAGCGGCGTGGTAGAGGTCACCTCAGCTTGTGTTAGTTTACGGCCGTAACCTTTCTCAACATAGGAATCAATCATGCGTTTGTATTTTTCGGCAAAGTTTACGTCGCGACTCATACGCTTCTCTACGCTCGTTAGCCTTCTGAGCGCCATACCATAGCTATCGGGTAGTTGAACGTTGTCTCTGTCCCAAAGAAGACCAGTTTGGAACCTCGAACCAACACGGACTGTCGTGGACTTCAAAATCGCTCTTGCGCGAACATCATATTTACTCTCAATTGGCGGTGCGAATCGAACTCCAAAACTTTCCGTTTCAAAAAACTCGGCGACCATGCTATGAAGCTTTTCGTCCGGAGACATGTGGGCAAAAAGGCACGTTGATGGCGTTGGTAGTTCTTTTCTGGTTGGGCCGAAGACAACCCACCCCAGTTCCGTGTTGGCAGCGAATGGTCCATGTTGTCGCATGGCAATTGTTGTGGACGCTAGACCCAAATGGCAGTTGTCTATACCAATAAGTAGTCTAGGTACCACGCCCGTTTGTGGCTGAATTGGCAATTGTTGCAAATGTTTATTATCGCACGTTAGATCGTACTTACTCAGACTTTGGGACGGTAGCTGTAGGTTCTTGACGGCGTATACATTACTCAGTTTGTGACGTTTGTCCATGCCGGTACCACTGATGAATAGGTCAATTAAGGTGGCAGGCTGTTGAGCTGTGTGACCCCCGAACCACTGGACGTGGAGATGGTTTGGACGTCCACGCAACTCAAGCTCATTTGCGAGTGTGTCATCGAGCATAGTAATTGATGAACCTTCATCAAGTAGGGCATAGGTATCAATGCGGTGACGTTTACCATACACTGGTAGGATGCGGAATACCAGCTTACTCTCTGCGGCGTTTGTTGCACAGCTTAACACTGTAGCTTCTGACTCCGTGGACGATTGTTGATGGTGATCGACTTGTGTCTGTTTGGACGACGGCTGCACTATGGTCGGAAACATCACTTTTCTTGGCCAAAACTATTAAAACTTAAAATAACGGAATTTTTAACTGGAATTTGAAGTTGCAGTATAATTTAAGTGTTTTTGTATAAAATAATTAATTTTTTTTTTTTAAATTATCAACATTTAGAATTAAAATTAAAAATAAAATGTTTACATAAAATTTTTGTTTCTTTTCTTTCTGAGTTTTTATTTTTTTTAGTTCTAAATGAGAAAATATACGATACTTACGAGTAAATATGTTGTTTCTGGAAATTGAAAATATAATTTACACACGTATTTACGAAAATATTAATATTTTATTAAACTCTTTAATTTAAATACAATTCATTATCCAAAAATGTATTTTCCTGTTCAAGTTCTTCTGGATAATCGTCCTCGTCGCCCTCGTCGTCATCCATATTTTCTAAATTCTCAGTCGCACATGTTTCACCGATATCCTCACAAGACAATAATTCCTTTACTTCTAGTGGCAGCGTTAAACGCTTCCTTTGGCGCACACGTGTATTTAAGCGAAGAGATGAAATTAATGGATCCGATGTGTCAAGAGCTCTATGAAATACATCGAAAAGATTATCAATGCGGCTAATCTTACGTGCATGGTGCAGTCTGTCTTTTATATATTTTGTTTCGTGACTCAGCTGCATCCTCTCCGAAGTAACCGACAGGAAGTGGTGTATTCTGCATTATTTGCTTTGAGTGAACTATAACTTTATGTACTGTGGGAGTCATTGGCAACCAGGGGTACTTGCTTTGATATAATTGACCAGTTTGAAAGCAATACTCTTCAAATTTATCCAAATTTAGGGAAAATTGACAAGATAAACCTATTAATATTATTCTCATTCGAAATATTAATTCAGTGTCTACTCCTAAAATTTTCGAAAATTTTTCATATTCCGTAAATGCTCTTCGCGACGTGTTGCCGTCATTTGTGGAACCACAACCACCTGCTTTCGGAACATCAACATGAAGATTTAGTTCTTTCCAACACTCATTCTGAATATACTCTTTTCTTATCTTAATTGCATCTTTATCTTCCTCCGATCTAATTTGCCATTTTTTTACTTCCATCTTGTATCCTAAATGTAGTACGAACTCAAAAAATCGCTTCCTCATCAGACATTACAGTAGGTGCTTTTACATCATCGACATATAGGTTCCTAATCTTGGATGGTCTTGATGGACTTGCGATGGTTTCTTTTAAAACAACTGCCAAATCTACTTGTCCTTCTTTTCGAGCCGAAATTGATGCTGCTTGAACTAACAGATTTGTTTCGTTGTGTTCTGACATCGAGAGGTTTGCTGCTTGTCTTCTCTTACTTCGTTCAGATTTCTCAGAGTACTTAAGTTGCGGGCGTCCAGTTAGTGATACAATTTTTTCATCTGGGATTAGTTCTACTGTGCATTGAGTCTCTGTGGAAGCGATTTCTAAATTTATTTGCCTGTTTATTACAGTTTCTGAACAAAGCCAGCCAGAATATTTAGTTTTAAAATCATCTAATCTTCTATGACACTTTTCCCACTATGCAGACAAATTATTGTTAAGCATGCGTGTTTTTTTTGTTAAATACTTATAGCATTCATCTGAAATGTTATCGGCTCCACATTTTTGTACAAAATAATTTATTAGTGCGTCCTTATTTTTTCCTTTCCTCTGCTTGGTCAACCAAATATCAAAAACTGCTGAATTCGGTAAACAAATGACGTCTGAAACAAAAAATTTACTCAAAAACCGAAAAAAACCGCAAATCGAGATAAACATTTTCAAAAACCAAACACTTCAAAGTAATTTTGGTTTTTAATCTTATGCTTAACACTCCTAAACAAAATGTGTTAAGCTTACTCAAACTTAAAAAATAAAATAAATTCCAAAATGTTAAAGACTTTTGGAAAAAGTTATTTTATTTTTTAGAGTATCCAACTTTTGAGTATTATATTTTACAAAATTAATAAACTTACCATCACCTTCGTGTTCCATTTAAACTTTTATTTAACACGCTTTGTTTTCAGCTTTAACAAGCAATTGAAGTAAGCACTATAAAACACCGAACGCAATTATGTTTACAAATGAAGCAAACAAATTCAACTTCGATGACTCACCGAATAACGGTGAATTGCATATTACAACAACAAAATTCATTTTTGATTGTTTTGGAGCGTTGACTACTAGATTTCAAAAACAACAACATATTTCGGGACTGCAAACATTTTGACTTTTGGCCAACGAAAGGAAATTTCCGACCATAGTGGGCTGTGATGAAGCAACACGATTGGTATTGTTTGCAGGTGGTGGTGCTGGTGGACGTTGAGGTTTGGCTTCGTGGAGCAACTGGTGGTGGACACGTTTGCACCCATCTATGGCGCACTCTTTGCGGTGTCTGCAGTTGCGTGTAGTGTGACCGGTATTGAGACAGGCAAAACATAGGTGGCGGCTTTTTACTTCTGCCCACCTACCGGACACTGGCTTCTCTGTAAAGCGTTTACATTCTGGCACTTTGTGCGGACCCTGGCATACAGAACATTTCTGCGGCTGTTGTCTTTTATCCACATGAAGAATCACCCGGCGCTTCGGCTCACGATTGATAACGTGACTTTCATCATGTACGGTGCAAATAACGTTGGATAGCAAAGTGAGCCATTCACTGAAATGTGACACTGTAGCGCGAGGCTATATTGTGGCAGCATACCTACCCCAATCAATTCGTTTGCTCATCGGGAGCTTGGCAATAACTTCATCGAGTCATATTGGATTTGAAAAGTGATGCTCGGCACTAGCTAACTGTAAGAACGCACAAATATTTTTTACCTTAATGGCAAAGGGAATTAGCTTACTCAATGCATTCTCGGAAATTGGCGAAATTTTTTTAACTTGCAACAGTTGGCTACGTATGAGCTGTTCCGGGCGACCATATCTGAATTTAAGCTGCTCAATAATACACGGAACATTGCTAGGGTGAATAAGCAATGACTTGACAGTCTCACGAGCATCACCCTTCAAACACTTTTGCAATCGTTGGTTGTTGTCGAAGTGGCTATAATTATAGGCGGCAGTAGATTCATCAAATGCTGTATAAAACACAGGCCAGTCTTCTGGCTGGCCACTGAACTCGGGAAGTTCCAAAAGTTTTCTTGGCATGAAAGGGCGTCGTTTTCAACGTCATGCTCGCGTAACTGTTCTTGCGTGGCTGATAGGTGGGCTTCCAATAGGGCTAGCCGTTTCTCCATGGCCAGGAAATCGATGGCTTCATTGGTTGCACTATCGTGCACGTTGTTACTGGGAGTTCCAGTGGCGCTGGAATCCTTGGCTGGCAATCAATGTATTCAAGCGTGGACTCCTACGTGGTGGAGAGCGCAACATCTGACGACGACAGTATCGAAAAATATCTTCTTTTTTTTTTTTATTTAAATGGCGACTGAATAGAAACGCGAATACTTTTCGCGAATTTAAGCAAAATAAAATTGTAGTCGTTGGCTTGTGGTAGCAAATTTAACGCATTCGCATTAATAAAACGCCATATATTTTTTATATTGAATTAACAGGTTTAATTATTAGTTTGATTTAAATAGATTTAAATGGTAGAATGGATGAATCGAATTAATGTCGAATTAATGCTAAATAGGTTTATTTTGCTTTGGTTTCTCCGATTGCTGGCCAACGAATGACTCGTGCCAAATGCAAGCAAACGGATCAAGCGCATAGCGGCAAAAAATGTATATAAATGCAAAGTATGAAATACATATGTATGCATGTATTTACGTACATACATATGTATGCATGCGTGCAATTCAATTTCAACTGATGTTTAGTACATAAAGAATATGGCAAATATAAATACAAAGATAAATGAGGTTTAGAATAAATATGAAGTTATGATGACCGTGTAGGGAAAATGGGCGTTCTGCGGCAGCACTCATTATCTTCTTTCGTTTGATACCCATATTGTACTAAACTAATTTTGGGTCACCTCGGTCCACAAATCGGTCGATATCTCCGAAACTGGTCGAGCTATCGGAACAAATGGTATCTCAAATTTTAAGTTAAACGTCTGGTAAAGTAACTGTAAAAGTTCCATTCAATTCCATTTAGCAGTTTTTGAGTGATGCGCGCAAACATACAGACAGACAAAAATTCTAAAATCAGTTGATTTGGCTTCTATTGGCTTAAAAATGATCCCTGCTATCAATTTTTCTCAAATATGTGCAGACAGACAAAAATTCTAAAAACAGTTGATTTGGCTTCTATTGGCTTAAAAATGATCCCTGCTATCGATTTTTCTCAAATATGTGCAATGTATACACATTTTACTATTTTAATATATGTAGAGTTTTTAAAAATTTCAACATGAGTCGTAGAAGAGTTTGGTATGACAAAATTTCGTAAAATCGCTAGTCGGGAGAAGGGTAACTTGTGCTATTTGTAATGTGGAGTTCTGCTTCAACTGATCCACATTTCCACTCAGTAACCATTTAAAGGTGGTCTAACTTTTTTTGTATCAAAATATCCGCTTCATAAAAGCCAGTGAACGTACTTGAATATATGTATTTGCATATACACGTGTATTTAGTAATAGTTGTAATGTTATATGCAACATTAGGCTGTTCTTACTTTGTATGGGAAAATTATTTTATTCGAAATTTTTGTCACGAAAGCTGAAAATAGTTGAGACTTGATAAGAAAATGAATCTACGAAAATTTCACGCTTGTCGGACCACGCCTTATAGTGCCGATAGAAAATTGTATTATTAATTGCACGTCAGTCATACCCCAATGGTATCTTCGTTGAATTATGTATGATACATTACAAAAAATTATTTACATTTCACAAATTATTATTTTATATTGCTTCATTCGAGTTTATTTCGTCTCTTACTATATCAAATTATCAATGCATTGAATTAAGAAAACATTTTTTTTGTTAAAATCAATTTCCAAAAACTATATTTCTCAATTGATGACAACTTACCGTTTCGTCTAGACGCCTTTTGCTAACACTTACCTTATTGTTTTGGTATTGTTTGCACTATGATTCTTTGATGAGCAAGATAGTACCGTTACACCGTCTCGGCGTCAATGCTTTTTGGCGTTTTTCATTTTACGGTGAGCTCATTCTGTTTATATTTACAAGCAAGAAAGAGTGATTTGAAGTGAAATGGATTTAAGAAATAAAAATAAAATATTTTTGGTTGGTTCGATCAACTTGAGTATTCTGGGCTCGAAACTACCATCAAATAAGCAAGTGCTACAGGTACTTTTTTTTAATATTCGTGTAGTAAAGTTATCTGTGTGTGAAAGTGCAAATCTTGTAATTCGAGAAGTACTAATATTTTGGGAAAAGGCTCGTTTGCCCACTAAAGAAAAGCACCATTGCACTAAAAAATTGCAAAAATTGTATGACGAGTGGCGTTTTCTGCAGAAAAATAATAAAAAGTCCGGTGATTCTTACCGTGAAAAAGAAAAAGCTTTTGTTAAAAATTTGGACAATTTATTTGATGTTGCGCATGCAGATGTTATGAAACTCGTAAAGGTTGAAGAAGATAGGCTTTTTCTTCTCGGACAAAGACAGCAGGGTCGTGTTGGTTACCTTGGATCAGTCGATTTTAATTTATGTCAAGCAGAGGAAAAAAGGCAAAAAAGAAGGCATGATGAAAAAGAACGTCGGGAGCGAAATATTGCTGAACAAAAAATTCAACCGGGAGAAATATCATTTAGCAGTATTTCTGATGATTCAAACGAAGTGGATAGTGATCAAGCCGAAGCTATACCGTCACTGAAGAAATCGAGAGTAGTCAAGAGGGGCCAAAAACATTTTATAACGGCAAAATTAGTTTCTGTCCTAGATCGATGCCAAGTAAGTGTACGGAATGCAGTTTATATATTACAAGCGGCTGCAGAAGCTCTTGGCCACAATGTTGACGACTTGGTTATAACTCAAACGTCAATTTATCATCAAAGAAAACACCTGCGCTCTGTGCAAGCTGAGCTGATTAAAGAGAAGTTTAAATCATCACTTCCGCCATTCCTTGTTGTGCATTGGGATGGTAAGATGCTGCCATCATTAAGTAAGTACAAATTTGATTTTATTTACAAAGATTAGAGGCTGGTATCTAAAAATAACATACATTTTATAATCAAGATGTCCATGATAAGAGTGCTGAGCGGTTGCCAATAGTTGTTTCAGGAATGGACCATGACCAACTTCTTGCCGTTTCAAAACTGCCAAATTCAACGGGCAAAGAACAAGCAATAGCAGTATATAATGCGTTGGAGGAGTGGAATGTATCGGAGAAAGTGCAGGCATTATGCTGTGACACTACAGCTGCAAACACTGGCCGATTGAGTGGTGCCTGTGTGCTCTTAGAGCAAATGCTTGATAGAGAGCTGCTTTATCTCCCTTGTCAACACCATATATTTGAGATAGTACTGACAGGAGTGTTTGAAGCTAAACTTCCACACTTCACATCAAGCCCCGATATTCCGTTATTTAAAGAATTTAAGAAATCTTGGTCAAAGCTTGACAGAGAAAAATATCAAAGTGGTATGGAGGATGAACATTGCCGTGAAAGCATTAACGATGTAATCGATGACATTGCAGATTTTGCTGCACAGCAATTAAAAAAAAGTCTAGTTAGAGAAGACTATCGAGAGCTTTTAGAATTGACATTAATCTTCTTGAATATAAAAAGCGATACACGAATCCGACTTCGTCCTCCAGGAGCAATGCATCAAGCCAGATGGATGGCACGCGCTATTTACTGTTTAAAAATATTCCTGTTCCGAGCTCAATATCCTGTGCAGGAAGAACAAAAAGCAGCACTAGCTGATGTCTGCATTTTCATAGTGCGATTTTATATTAAGATTTGGTTCAAATGCTCCGACGCTACTGCTGCTCCCGTTGACGATTTAAATATAATAAAAAGTTTAAAATATTAAGAAAGCATTGATTTTACAACCAGCGATGCTGCACTGCGAAAATTGTCTAACCATTTATGGTATTTGACAGAGGAAGCAGCCGCTTTAGCCTTTTTTGATGACAGACTATCAGTAGAGACAAAAGTCAAAATGGTCAGTGCTCTTAAAAAACCCGGCAGATGCGATGGATGCAAAAAACTTATTCTAAGTTCACAAGACATGGGACAATTGTTAGGTATAATATGAGAATAATACTCTTAAATTTTTATTTTATTCTTAAATTATTGTCTTACAGAGGAGACCATGGAGCATTTCATATCTTCCAACAGTCTCAAATTGTTTTCAAGGCTGCAGATAGATACCAGCTTCTTGGATTTCAACCCAGAAACATGGCAGACGACGGCTTCATATATGGATGGCAAAAAAATAATAAACTCTCTAAAAGTAGTTAACGACACTGCAGAAAGAGCCGTAAAACTAATGCAAGATTACCATGGATTGCTAACCAAAAATGAAAGTGATTGGGGTTATATTTTGCAATGCATACAAGAACATAGGAAAATGTATCCGAATTGTTCAAAACAAACTTTTAAAAGTTGTAAATAATTATAATTTTGTGTAATGTATCATACATAATTCAGCGAATGTACCATTGGGGTATGAGTGACGTGCAATTAACAATACAATTTTCTATCGGCACTATAAGGCGTGGTCCGAGAGGCGTGAAAGTTTCGTAGATTCATTTTCTTATCAAGTCTCAACTATTTTCAGCTTTCGTGATAAAAATTTCGAATAAAAATTTTTAACGAACAGGCTAATGCGACATGCATGCATTCTTTAAAAAAAAATATTTGTATAAACTGTAGTTATCTGAGTGTACGTACGTATGTGTGTCCATGCTACTTTATTTATCGCCACTCATAAATACTCGTAGATCTACGCTAAACAAAGAAACTTCGGTTTTAGCTAAATTTATTAAGATTAACATACATATCACGAATGCCGTGGTATAGCTCATAGTTATACAAGGTGGCGCAAAAGTAAGCTTCCGATGTTCAGCATATCGGTTGCGGCACGTGCAGTGTGTGCTGTTGCACCGTCTTGTTGGAACCACATGTTTTCCAATCCCAATTCATCAAGTTGCGGCAAAAAGAACTCGTTGGTCATTACTCTGTAGCGCTCACCATTCACAGTAACCGTTTGGCCCCGACCGATTATTGGTCAAATAAATAGTCAGCAATATTCCGCGTTCTGGAGCAGTGTAGAGTAACATTGTTTATTAACGTGTATTTCGCATGTGTTTACTACACAAATGTCAAAACAGAACTGACTTTAGGGGCCAATCGCAAAATTTATAGCATTTTCTGATAGGAGGATTACTTTTGCGCAGTAACCGTTTTTCACCGACCGATTATTGGTCAAATAAATAGTCAGCAATATTCCGCGTTCTGGAGCAGTGTAGCGTAACATTGTTTATTAACGTGTATTTCGCATGTGTTTACTACACAAATGTCAAAACAGAACTGACTTTAGGGGCCAATCGCAAAATTTATAGCATTTTCTGATAGGAGGATTACTTTTGCGCCACCTTGTATATATTATATGTAGACCTTGCCTCTCAGGCCGGGGCTTGAATCCAACAAAACCCATATTCATTAAACAGATTTAAAAAACCTAAAAGTGAATTTCTTTGATAAAAAGTTATTCCACCACGCTGATTTTAGAATTATTACTTTTATGGTGGCCCTATAAAAAAGTGGTAGTTAATTTAACGTTTTCGTAGCCGTACATAGTAATGCATTAAATCGCATCATAATATAAGATAATTTAATGTACAAGTTGTTGCATTTCTTAAATTGGTAGATGCAGTGTCCCTACCTATAGGGTCACGACTACCAGAGAATTTAAAATCAATAAAAAAATAAATACAAAAAGAAAATATGAACTCAATACAAAGTAATAAGTGATTGTAATGTCACTAGAAAATTAAAAAGTAAAACAGAAACCTGTTCATGTTCATTATAATCGACTAACCGAAAATATGCGATTAATCGAATATTCGAAAGTGGATGGTTAGTCGAGTAGCCGTCATCAGTAAACTATTGAATACTGCTAGTCGACTGATGATGTATTCGAATAACTCGATTAATCGACTAACCGAATAGTACGTCCTGTTGTTGATAGTCCTAGCTCTTCCAACTTGTTTTTCGAATCTGCTACCTACCGTCAACGAAAGAATCTGTGTTCTCTCCATACTTACAAAATAGCACGATAGTATGGTATTTAGCTGCAATACCGTTAACTGCTATGCTGACGTGCTGGCGTCTATGCTTAACTGCTGCCGGCGTCGTATTTTGCGATTTCATGTTTGGCAAACTTACCACTACTATGTGCGAAAATCAATTTTTACTAGTACCGTTGCCCGTTATTTTCTGTACTGAGGCGCTGCTGATTGTCTAGTGCTGTCGGCGTCGCCCGAACGATGCTGAATGTCGCTGCAACCGAGGTATGGTAGCTGCAGGTCGTTGCTTTTATGAACGTTATCCTCTATCTGCTATTATGTTACTTTTGTTTTTCTTGTCGCAAACGTTGTCGCAGCCACTTTCGCTGTAACGTCCAGGCTTGCCACTTTGGCGACGAAATTAAAAAATTGGCCATGGCGACTTCTTTGGCGACTATTAAATATTATGAAGCTTGAGTAAATTTTTATACCTAGTAGTGCTTCGCACACAAGGTATATTAACTTTAGTCGCGTAACGGCAGTACGTAACGGCATTAACGGATCGAGATATGTAGATATTGACTTATATATATCAAAATGTTCAGAACGAAAAGAGAAATTGATTAAGCCATGTCCGTCCGTCCGCCCGTCTGTGAACACGATAACTTGAGTAAATTTTGAGATATCTTAATGAAATTTGGTATGCGGGTTCCTTGGCACTCATCTGCGAGCGCTATTTAAAATGGGTGAAATCGGATGATATCCACGCCCACTTTTTATATATATAATATTTTCGAAAACACAAAAAAAGTGATTACTCAGTACATAATACACCTATAAGGATAAAATTTGGTGAATACCTTGAGATTGAGGCATAAAATAAATAAATAAATTAATCATAAATCAAAAACCCTTCAAGATATCGAAACGAAATTCAGCACGCAGGTTTGCAGGTATGCAAGGAATGTTCGAGGAAAAAATGGGCGGGATCGGTTAAGGTCTACGCCCACTTTTATATGAAAGATTTTGAAAAGGATCGTAGATATATTAAATAACTTTGCGTGAAATAGCTTTACATCGTTTATATTTCAGTTTTAAAGCTTCCATAAACAAAGAAATCCAAAAACTTAACATTTTCGAAAATGGGCGTGGCCCGCCCTTTTTATAGTGGACTATTCCACAAAACTTTTTATGCCATAACTCCGCCAAAAATTGATGTGTGGAAACGAAATTTGGTGATAATATTCTATATATAAAGGTAACTTTTTGCTGTAAAATTGGGCGAAATCGGTTAATCTCCACGCCCAGTTTCTTAACATAGTTCTGAATATTTTTTTTTTTAATTTAAAGAGCGATACTTCTACAACCAAGCAAGTTATATCAATTGGATTTTGCACACACAATAAGCTTTTTAAGAAAAACTTGGCCGCAAAAAAATTTTTACAATTTCGAAGAAGTAGGCGTAGCGCCGCTCACTTTTCAGCATAAAATTTCTGCTATTCTCAAAGGCAATCGCTTATAATTCGATCTTGATATTTCAATGAAAATTGGTCAGCTGCTTCTCAGTAGTATGTATTATACTCCTGCCAAAAATTAGCCAAATCGGGAAACACTCAAGCGAAATATTCGGGCACGTAGTTAATAGCCCACTGCAATAACGAAGTTATATATCTTTTTTGATTTTCATAACTTTCATTAGCATTAAATGTATGTAAGTATGAGAACAAGAAGGGACAAGTTCACTAAATTGATCAGCACGATGAGTGGAGTCGATTTAGCCATGTCCGTCTCTTCGTCCGTCTGTCTATTTGAACGCAAACTATTCTCTCAGTTTTACAAACGAATCATGAAATTCGTTGTTTGCTTTCGCCATTTTATAATATACTAGCAAACCCGGTAGACGTTGTTTTGACGTTTTGATATATAGAACACATCTATAAATAAAATTTCATTCACTTGAACCAAAGCAACTCCTAACTATACCGAACTGCAGCTTTATATGACCTGGGGGATTTTTCAAAAGTTATATACAGACTGTGTCGTGCCCAGCGAACTCCTGATATTATCGTGAAAGTTCAAGAGCAAAACAAAACACAAAATATGTGGGCGTGGTCACGCCCACTTTTGAAAAATGATGTAGATATTGACTATATTCAAATTTCATTAACTTAGACCAAAAAAGTTCGGAGTTAAGACGAATTGAAATTTTATATAGCCTGGGGGCGTGGCTCCGCCTACTTTTCCAAAACTATATATTGTCTATGCTGTACCCAGTGAACCCAAGTATATATTGTGAAAATTTCATAAAGATCGGTTGAGTTCTTTGTCGCCTATGAAAGACACCCTTTTTTATATCTATTTTTGTTACGCACACAAGGTATATTACTTTATTCGGCATAAACTAATCGAGATATATATTTATTAATGTATATTAAAACGTCCAGGATGAAAAGTAAAATACTCAGGCAAGTATTTAATACCCCACTGCAAAAGCGAAGTTGTTTATCTTTTTTGATATTCATTCCTTTCATGAACATGAAATGTTTGTACGTATACTGAAATGATCAGGAGGATGAGATGAGTCGATGTAGCCATGTCCGTCGCTCGATACGTCTATCTGTCTGTTCGTGAGTCTATTTGAACGCAAATACGAACTGAAAGTATTAAAATAGACCTGCGTAAATTGGGATGACATAATAGATCACTACTAGGTATATAATGTTCGGTTCCATCCGAACTTAGACTTCCTTACTTGTTAAGCATAATTTTGACTCCGTTTTCATCTTTTATTTACACCTTGTCAATACATCTTACGAGAAAATTAAGTAGAAAGAAAACAATAGCTTGAAGCAGATCGATAGGTACGCAGGATCATAACTCGTATCATACTCGTATGTTTGAAAATTTTAAAGAAAATTGAGATTTTTTATCCAAAAAATTGTTTTAATCAAAATCGGCTTTGAGTAGAATTAAAAATCCGTGGCATAAGTTACTGGCAGTTAACTGGACTAATGTTCCGAATGGGTTAACTAGCTATCAGAGCAGCCACGATTTTTGGCCGATATTTAAGGAGTATGTTTTACAAATTTTTGGTTTGACCACCAGCAATGCCCACGTTGAAAGAACATTCGCGGTATTAAATGCAATCAAACCTAAATCAAGGAATAAATTGCAAATCGAAATGTCTAATTCTTTGCAGAAATATATTCTGTAAAAAATTACAACCATCGAAAACGATAATTAAGAATTTTAAGTATGACGTTATATATCCGAGGATAAATTCAGATGATTAAGAAAGTATAAAACCGTAACAGCTATTGATTTTCCCTGTATTCGTATAACTAATTATCACTAAATTAATATAAATTTAAACAAAAAAAAATTTTAGGTATTTCATGTTCAAGCTTTATATTTAATTTGACAAATAAATACTTGTCTTATGAAATGAAATTAAAATAACGTGGAGGGGGGTGGGGGTGGAGGTAATTCGTCGGTAAGCTTTATAGTTTTCGTTTTGATGGAAATTTTGTTGGCGACATGTAAGTAAAATTTGGCGATTTTGGCGGCATTTAAGGGAGAATCTGGCGACATCTTTAAAAAAAAACACTGGCAGCCTTGGTAGCGTCTTATTGCTCACGTACTCTGCCCTGCCGATTTACTAACGAACAATAAATATGTGTTTAACGTTGTAACCCATTGTACAGTTGACCGAGTTCTAATAAGACTTTTTCTTCTTCGTTCCGGTCAGTCAGAGTTGCATCGTTTGCGTAGCAGTTAGTGTTACCATCTTGTCACCTAAATATTCTACATATGAGTCAATACGTTCACGTTCCCAGAAACGACAAGGGCGATAGTGAATCGGCAACGATTTGGGGATTCTTCTTCACGCTTCTCCTTTTTCTACTTTCTGAATAGTTAGGCCTTGGCGGATATTATAGTACCAGTAGTATATGGTCTCTACCTTTACGTAATCAGTATAATCGTATAGACAGCATTTAGACAGCTGAGTGGTTCGTTTGATGCCCATGTCGTTCCTATTACCTGTATATCAGATATCATTAGTATAGATTAATTATACTGAGAGTTATATAGGCTCAAAAATATCAAAAAGTAACGGTTCTAAGGGGGCCCGGTACCACCACTTTTTTAAAAGACATAACCTATCTTTCCATTTAGACTATTAGATATCTGCACACTAAATTTCCTCAAAATTCACCCTGCCGTTTTCACGTGGTTGTGTAACAAAGGCAAACCTTTGGACACCCATACATTCAGTTTTATAGTATTAGTGCCTATGTCTATATAATTTTTTTCTTATTTACTCAGGGGAAGCTTCTTCCAAAATTACCATAGACAATTGTTGGAAGACATATTTAAAAAAACATGACTTTTGTCATTGTATATGTAACGCAATAACTGACGAATTAGGGTTGCCCTTTTATTGCCTATAAACCAGATAAGCTTTAACTATGAGCATATCCAACAACGAATGCAAGTGGAGGCTGTTAAATCGATTTTAGGTGATTCACCACTGTATCTGCGTTGAACTCAATGTGTTTTAATTTAATATTTGCACAAAAAATTATAGTTGAAGTTACAAAACGTTTAATAGTGAATATTGAATAAAAATGTTAATATAGGGTGTTTTTTTTACAGGTTTGTTTTTCGAATAGAGATAAAACTGGCATTTTGTGGTCAAATCTGGCAACTCTAATGTCATTTATGTTCAGTTTGGTTTGCCATTTCATCACGAACAGGTTGACAAAAGAACAACGCTTACAAATCGTGCAAATTTATTTCGAAAATAATGGTTCAGTTCGCGAAGTTTACCGTGAGCTCCGTCCATTTTATGGTCGACATAATCGTCCATCAGAGCAATTAATTCGGTTAACCATGGATCGTTTTCGCACTACGTTTACTCTATGTGATAATACGCATCCGCAGAGACGTCGAACAGTGCGCACCGAAGAAACAATTGCCGCTGTAGAGCAAAGTGTTGAAGAGGACCCGAATGAATCGATTCGCCACCGTGCACAGCAATTGGAGCTTTGTCCATCAACTTTATGGAAGATTTTGCGCAAAGATCTTGGCTTGCGACCTTACAAGATCCAGCTTGTGCAAGAATTAAAGCCGCGAGACCATGCAATGCGTCGTGATTTTGGTGTATGGGCCGAAAATGAGATTGATTTCGATGCTGATTTTCATCGCAAAATTTTGTTCAGTGATGAGGCTCATTTTTGGTTGAATGGCTACGTCAACAAGTAAAATTGCCGCATTTGGAGTGAAGAGAATCCACATGAGACCCTTGAAACGCCATTACATCCACAAAAACTGACTGTTTGGTGTGCTCTATGGGCTGGTGGAGTCATTGGGCCATACTTCTTCCGCAATAATGCTGGAGAGGCAGCTACCGTTAATGGAGACCGGTATAGAGCCATGATAACCGACTATTTTGTTCCCGAATTGGATGGCATGAATGTGGATGAGTTGTGGTTCCAACAAGACGGCGCTACATGCCACACAGCGCACGTCACAATCGATTTATTGAAGGAAACATTCGATGAGCGCATAATTTCGCGGAATGGACCTGTCAATTGGCCACCAAGGTCGTGTGATTTGACACCATTGGATTATTTTCTTTGGGGATATGTGAAGTCGCTCGTCTACACCAACAAACCAGAAACGTTAGGGGAATTGGAAGCCAACATTCGTGGCGTTATTGCCGACATACGGCCCCATATGCTCGAAAAAGTGGTTGAAAATTGGACCTGTAGAATTGGCTTTATTCGAGCCAGCCGCGGCGGCCACATGCCCGAAATCATATTTAAACATTAATGGCATAAAATTATCCTTCCAATAAAGTCAAATTGATGGACCTTAAAACGATTTTCTTGTGTTTTATTTCAATTCGAAGTTCTATACCCCTAAAAAAAACACCCTTTAGAATTAAAACTGTCGATTTACATGTCTATTCTAAGCGCAACTGGTAGTTTTTTATCTGGAAGATTATCTAACCGAAAATCGTAACAGTCGGCAATGCAGTTTATGTAACTGCGATTCTAACGTACATGGAAACAATGCCAAAAACAAACAATGCGCACTAGAGTATAAAATGAAACGCGAACGAAATTTTGTGTAAAAATTGCTTATACTGTTTATTAATTCGTGTTAACTAGTACTTGTACAAAATTTTTGCTATTTTGTGTCCTCAGAAATATCTAAAAACACGTGAAATTTTTATTGGTTACGTGATGTTACCACCTATTTTTATGGTTGATGCAACTTCAGCCGGCAAAAGGGTGTAAGAGTTGCGAAGTAAATTTTTTGCCGGTAAAAAGAAGAGGGGTTGAACGGATGTTTCTCCAGTGGTGAATTACCTACCCGCGAATTGAAGGTTTACTGTTTCTCGCTATTCGTGCCGTTGAACCTCCCTAATTTTTTACGTTATTTGATATAAACAGATTTGATTTTTTCTTTTGTGTATTTATCTAACATTGCTAAGTAGCTACCGAACTGGTGTGAATAAGCTCATAAACTTTTAGTTTATGAACTACAATGTATGCGACTAGTTGGACTGTAGACTGCAGGGTTGTTTTACATCATACATTTACATACAAAAATACGTAAACGAATCTTGTTTGCATATTTTTAGTGTAAACATGCATGTAAGTAAGCACAAAACAGACTCAGCTGGTTGCAAGGGTATTATCCCGAGAACACATTATTTATTATTATGCAACAAACCCAAATTTACATAAGTAAATACTAGGCGTCATCAGGCGGCAGTTCGAGCTCCAGATCACGTTCAATTCTCACTGTAACAATTCCGATCATTAGTAGACTTCAGAAGCAGATGTCAGCACACTTGCTTGTCATTTCAAGTAGACCCAGGGCATCCACAACAATAAAAAAAAATACCGAAAATATCTTTGTTTATCTAAAAGTCATGAAATTGGTTTCAAGAATACGAGGGTAGAGTAAGTTAGGGTATTGTGATATTGGTTGGTAAAGTGATATACCTGCGTATTTCCTAAATGATTCATGTTTGAGCAAGAATATCTCCTTTACTATAATGGTTATGGCCAAAAACCGCTACTGCAAATCAACGGCCCGCATTGGTCAACTAGGTGGCTATAAGTGTGAAAAAACATTTTCCATCGTGCGGGCGGCAATAATTTCGAGCACTCTTTAAACAAGGATAATTCCGAAATATTCTCAGGTTGTCAACTTATTATATTTTATTTTCCTTTTTGATAAATATAGGCCCCAATATTTCAAGTGATTACATTACATGATAACAAATTGTTCGCTCCTTTAAAGCTCTAGTTTGGGTAATGTGATATGGTAGAAGTATTTCAATGTGGAACAGGATTATGAAAAGTATAGATTTTCTCCAACTAGGATTTTGAACGTTGATGACACGGGGGGGTCTATGACGCCAAGTAAGCATCCGAAAATGTTAGCTACAACAGAAAAACAAATTGAGTGCATAAGATCAGCAGAAAACAGAAAACCTTCTCCACTTTTGATGGAACATGCTCGACCTGGTTCCCAATCAGCTTGTCACATATTTGAAATGACCATATCTACAATGTGGTTGGATTATTTTATGAGGTTTACACATCTTTCATAGGAGAGCCAAGTTTGTGGTATAGTGTATCACAATACCCCCCTTACCCCTGCGGGTTAGGGGCTTAGAATATGCCCGAGGTAAGCATACCGGTCGTAAGAGGCGACTAATATGCACAAAGGTAATGACGTGCAACTCGATGGTTGATCTAAGGATATGATGCCTTTCACCTCTCATTACCCATCTTATCCTTCCTTACGGAAGGAGGGGTGACATGACCTAGAAGGCTTCACTTCATAAATCGCTACCACGAGAGTCGGGCAGTACCGTAAGGGAGTACCGGAGTGTACCGGGTTGAAATCCGGCCAAGGACTGTTAATTCGACAACACTCCCCAAAACCTTCGGGGAGTGTTTTTGTCGTTACCACAACAACACCAACAACAACAATAATACCCCCATATTTTGACAAACCCACTTTTTTAACTTTTCATGGGTTTGATTAAATATCTTCCGGAATACTTAAGATAAATCGATATCGTTTTGAAATGTGCTTCACAATACTGGAATCTAGCGAATTTTATGATTTTCTACCTGTCTACTTAGTAAAATGTTGAGTAGCAGCCGAAAAAGGTATGCCTACATCACAATACCCTAACTTACTCTAATATGATAATTTAATAATATAAAAATAAAATAAATCAATAATATATTAATACGATTAGCACGAAATCCATTAAAAAAAAACTGCAATATGAACACTCCACTATGAAGCGTGTTAATCATAGCGCACAACCGGTATGTTTAATTACCTTGCTCACAAATTAAACCAGATGGATCTATCTGGCTCAAAACGTTGTTGCATTTACATGAAATTTTTTTATCTGGTTCAGCATCACGAGGACCGGGTAATGCCTATTGACCGTAGTCATAGACGAATCAAAATGTTTTAAAATAGAGCTCAATTTTTAGCTTTACTTGCAGGCATTTTTTGTCAGATTCGATAATTTCTTTGTAGCATAACGCCCAAATGGATAAAAAGATAAATTTTGACAGAGAAAAGGAAAATTTTCACATTAATTATCATGGTGGATATGATAGTCAAAATCTAACCTGGCTCATGGGGTTAGTAGTTAGGGATGTCAATCCCAGGATCCCATGCTTTTTTATGGTGCCGAAAATCCTAGAAAACTAAATATGTTTGATTTATGTATGAAAATTATATTAATTTTGTGTTGAAGGCTTTAATTTTTAGACTTATTTTATTAGTTAAAGTAACCAAATCCCTTCTAGCAATTGAAAATAAATTGTGGGTCTACCGCTCCATTTAGTTTTCAATAATCGATTTTTTATTTAAGTGCCTCGTATTCTGTTACATTACATGGTTAAGACGGATTTTAAATCTATCAAAACTGCCATTTATCGACCATTTACATATTTCAAAAATTGTTTTTCTTAACAATTACCTTCAAAGATTGAGATAAAGATGCAGATAGCTACATTTGTATATATCTGATTTTTCTTTTGCTACGAGGCTTAAGGAAATAAATTTCATTTTGTACAAGGTGGCGCAAAAGTAAGCTTCCGATGTTCAGCATATCGGTTGTGGCACGTGCAGTGTGTGCTGTTGCACCGTCTTGTTGGAACCACATGTTTTCCAATCTCAATTCATCAAGTTGCGGCAAAAAGAACTCGTTGATCATTGCTCTGTAGCGGTCACCATTCACAGTAACCGTTTGGCCCCGACCGATTATTGGTCAAATAAATAGTCAGCAATATTCCGCGTTCTGGAGCAGCGTAGCGTAACATTGTTTATTAACGTGTATTTCGCATGTGTTTACTACACAAATGTCAAAACAGAACTGACTTTAGGGGCCAATCGCAAAATTTATAGCATTTTCTGATAGGAGGATTACTTTTGCGCCACCCTGTATACCAACAATTCAGTTGAATTGAGTTGTGGTTTTTGCAAAGGACCATGAGTATAAACAAGCTCAAGACCAATAATAATAATTTAAATTTTTTTTTATTTATGAAAATTATTTTGTTTTTTTTTTAGTAATTATTTTTAATCAATTATTAAAAGTTTTTATTGAAATAGAATAGGAAAATTTTTAAAGGCAACCGCCATAGCTTTTCTTATAAATCCAGTTCGGAAGCTGCTAAGCTTCTTCATCAGAGAAATTTTGGTACGCTGTGCTAACCATTAAGCTAACAGAGCGCTGGTTTTTGTGTCAGATAAAATCCTAGTTCTATTCACATTTACCATAACACGAACATGCACCGCCATCTGGCGGCCTGATCATCCTCATGATGGATTTTGGTTAGTTTGTGTGCACTTTTTCATTTTGTACACACAGTCCGATATTGGTGCTCATCGGATTTGTTTATTTTGTATACCAACAATTCAATTGAATTGAGTTGTTCATCACTATAAACGAGCTCAAGGCCAATAATAATAATTTTTTTTTTTATTTATGAAAATTAAGATTGTTTTAATTTTTTAAATATTTATTTTTAAGGAATTATTAAAAGTTTTTATTTCTTCAAAAAAAATCAAATTTATATTTATGTTTATTTCTGTATATCCAATGGTTGTGCATAAGGTGTGGTCGTTACGTGCTCTGGAACATTAACCGGGTAAATTCTGAACGTAACCAGCTATTTTGTACCTGGCAGATTATTTAACCGAAAATCGTAACCCTTGGCAATGCAATTCGTATAATCGAAATTCTAGCGCACATGGCAACAATGTCAAAACCAAACAATGCTCACTAGAGAAAAAAATGCAAATGCCAAAGAAACTTCATGCAAAAGAGTGCTTATATTGTTTATTAATTCCTGCGAACTAGTATGTGTACAAAATTTGTTGTATTTTCTTTTCACAAACAAATTTACAAAACCATTTTTCGCGGCTACGCGACGTTGCCACCTATTTTGGTGGTTACGAAATTGAGCTGCCGGCAGAGTACCCAACGTTTGTAAACAGTTCCAAAAGCCCCCGGGGTATTTTTAGTAGCAATTCTGCATAGCTAGGAATTTATTTGGTTCAAGTTAATGATATTTTATATATAGATATCTGTTCTATACATCAAAAAAGCGGTACCAGGAGCAAATAAAAGTAAATTCGATATATCTTCGAAGCTATGGACATATCAGTACCCGCAAAGGAAATGGAAGAAGAAGGGAAGTAGGAACATGGTTCAATAATATATGGTTGACACAATCGGCCAACAACACGAAATTATCGTTTGACGGCGTTTAATCCTTGTGCCAAAGTGCGTATGTGAGAGGGAAAGCGCAATAACGATCCGCCTTTTTTTCTGAGCTTTCCATGTATAACACACATGCATAAATCTCAAAATTTCGTAAAATGTTATCACAAAGCACTCGTTAAATACATATACATTCACAGCGAATTTTTATTAAATATTATTAAAATACGAAGCGAACTCAATAGCTTTTCCATGAACTCTAAACAAAGAATGTGAACAGAAAACAAAAATATGATAATTTGACATAACGTGTAGATGAGGAAGAAGATGACGCTATGTCATATGCGTCAATCATATTGTGACGAATTCGATGATTCCTTGATTATCAATCCTGGGTTCGATCACTATAAAGTCGAATAAACACACGCACAGATAATGTAAGTAATAGCTAGTTTTATTTACTAGTAATAAACGCCAAACCATTTTAAGAGTTTGATAACTTTACAGTAGTTCACTATTGAACGCTTGAAAATAAACTGATCCCTCTGCCTTGCTTGGTCACCGCCTTATATAGTCCAACAGGGTACTTGCCTACGCACCGAGAACTTTCTTGGTTGTTCGCTTTTCGTGTTCTGGAAGGGTCGGTGTTATTTATCAGAATCTCCTCTTTGCATCGTATTCGCAAACACTCGCGCCATCTCTCTTCCTCTTCCTAGTTACACGCTTGCATGCATAAGGGTAGCCATCGTTATCTCAGCTGTGTTTAACTAGCGATGGGAGTGTTATTGAGTTAGGGATGGTACATGCTTGAGAATAATCGCCACACTGCCCTCCACCTAAGTCTGATCGTCCCGATCAGACACATTTCCCCGAACCAACCGCTGCTAGACACTCAATGGTTGGCACTGCTTTATTAAACCTCATTTCCTCCAGAGATTGAAACTCCGACATCAATCCTCTCCTGCAGAGATTCCCACAATGCATTGTAGTGTCACATATTACAACCATTTTGTCCGTTCTTAATCCCGAATGGATTTGTGCCTTCACTTTCGTTCCCAGTGGTACCCGGCAAACATTCCTGCATCTCGTTTCTTCAGGATTCAGTTCCGTTCTCTCATGCCCATTGCACAGTTTCACATTACCCACTAAGTTGCGTTGCTTCCTCGGAACATGACCACCAGATGTTCGTCTTTTATTTTCAGCACACTCTGCACACTTAGTAATCCATTTTCTCACAGTTTGTTTGCAACCCTTCCAATAGAACCGCCGCTTTACCTCTTCCAGCGTTTTCTTTATTCCCATGTGCCTTCCATCTGGGCACCTAGGCGACGCTTTGATCACATCTGGAATTCTTGCCTTGGGAACAACAATAAGTGCTCGATGATTCTGGCCATCTTCACTTTCCCATATCCGATGCAAACAACCACATATTAGCTTCAAACTACTCCATTGTGCCCAGTATGCTTTTGCAATACGACTCTCTGCTACCATCTCCTCTCTTCCTTTATCCCTTTCAACACAAGTGCCAAATCTGGATCTTCCTCCTGGTCTTGCCGAATCTTTTTCAGGAGGTACTTGTCCGCGATAGCCTTTGGTCGAGGAGCTACCTCTGCTTTACGAGGCTTCTGTTGCTTCATCTTCAAGATCACTCCCTTGGTAGTATAGCCACTATTGTGTCCAAAGACCAGAGGAACTTCTTGGCCGTTGTAAGTCATAACCCTGTTCCTTACGTTGGTTTGAATGTCTCTCTCAGCCAAGAAATCGACGCCAATGATGACTTCGTCGACAATATTCGCTACCAAGAAGTTGTGATACGTGGTCACATTCCCAATCACAACCTTGCATGTCACTTCTCTCAGGACTTGCTTGCTGTCACCAGTTACTGTTCACAACTTAGCTTTCCGCAATGGTCTCACCTTTCCGCTGACCAAGTCACTCCGAATGATGGAATGTGATGCACCAGTATCGACAGTCAGCAAGCCTCTTTCCAGTCCACGTAGCCTTCAACAGTAACATTACTCGCTTTCCGTTCGAGTTGTGACACAGAGATTATGGGACATTCATCTTGCTCATCTTCTCCAGCTTTGCGTTTACGTCCACTTAAATTGCCAGGATTACTGGAGCCAGTGCCGCAATAACGTGCTATATGACCAGATTTTCCACACTTAAAGCATTTAATGGCGCCATTGCTTTTATTCTGTACTCCGTTCAGCCCTTCCAAAATTTTGTCTATCCAAGCTGGAGTTTCCACTTCTACACGATGAGCCTTGTATGCAGGTTTACTCAAAAGTGAGGCTGTTTCCTGCGTCAGAGCATGCGATACCGTTTCAGCGAATGTCCTTTTGGGGTTTGTATATGTGGCCTATTTATGAAAGTTTGAACTTTTACCCTCTTCGTGCACTCTATGGGTGCGCATTTGCTAGATGGGCCAACCTCTCGATGTCCGATGCAAATTCCTGCAAAGTCTTATTAGGTTTCTGGGAGCGATTCTGTAGATCTATTTGGTATATCTGCTTCCGATGTTCGCTACCATAACGTCTCTCAACTGCACCCATAAATGCTTCATAATTGTTCCGTTCTCCGTCAGGAATAGTCTGCAAAATTTCGGCTGCAGGTCCCTTCAATGCCACGAATAATGCAGCAACTTTGTCTTCCATGCCCCTATTATTCACAGCTGCCGTCTTCTCAAACTGTAGCTTAAATACCTGGAAAGAAACAGAACCATCAAATGACGGGGATTTTACCTTGGGAGTATTAGCTGAAGCAGATGGACGGTTCAGTTTCAACTCCTGGATACGGCCCCTTAACGCATCTACCTCGGCCTCGATTTTCTCCTCAAACTGCATTATTTTCTCGTCCATGCGTGCCTCTAGCTTCAATGACATCCTGGCTTCCTGCTCTTCCAGCTTTGCAGAGATCTGCGACAACACCTGTGCTGAACTTTGTGATGATATTTCGGAAATACGTGCCTCCAACTTGGATGTAATACGTCTATCTTGTTCTTCCAGCTGAGATACCATGTGTGTCTTCTGTTCTTCCAGCTGAGATACTATACAAGTTTTCTGTTCTTCCATTTTAGTCGACATCTGGGTTAATACAGCCAATATCATGTTTGTGTCCACGGTTGCTACTGGATTCGGAGACTCCTTTTTTTCTTCCATTTTTGTCGGTGCCTCCTCCATAAGATGAAAAACATGATCATCAACGTTGATTCCTTCTGCTTCCATAGCGTCTCGCAATCGTGACTGTAACTCTGATTTATTGCCTGTGGTATTCAAGCCACGCTGTTGCAGCTCATTTTTGAGTTGCTGGATCTTCAGCTCATTCAACTTTGCCATGCCTTTGTTATCCTTGAAAACTCTGGGTATTTATTTAACAATATCACTTCTGACACCAATTGTGACGAATTCGATGATTCCTTGATTATCAATCCTGGGTTCGATCACTATAAAGTCGAATAAACACACGCACAGATAATGTAAGTAATAGCTAGTTTTATTTACTAGTAATAAACGCAAAACAATTTTAAGAGTTTGATAACTTTACAGTAGTTCACTATTGAACGCTTGAAAATAAACTGATCCCTCTGCCTTGCTTGGTCACCGCCTTATATTGTCCGACAGGGTGCTTCCCCACGCACCGAGAACTTTCTTAGTTGTTCGCTTTTCGTGTTCTAGAAGGGTCGGTGTTATTTATCAGAATCTCCTCTTTGCATCGTATTCGCAAACACTCGCGCCATCTCTCTTCCTCTTCCTAGTTACACGCTTGCATGCATAAGGGTAGCCATCGTTATCTCAGCTGTGTTTAACTAGCGGTGGGAGTGTTATTGAGTTAGGGATGGTACATGCCTGAGAATAATCGCCACAATCTAAATCATTTAACCAAGAGTACGAATAGAAATTTGAGATATAGGTGGTGTTAGAGAAATATTAAGAGGATAAAGAAGAATAACGGTATGTGGGGTTGGGGGAAAAGCAAAAGCAGAAAGAAAAAGGAAGATAGACGGATAAATATAGAGAAGATCCAAGTGGGGAGGGAAAAGAGTACAATTTATTAAATGTAAGCAAGTCAAATTTTAGGCAGAACGACGTCTGCCGTGTCCGCTAGTATAATATAAAAAGTAAAAAATTTATAACTTTAAATTAATAACTTACATAGAAATATGCGTACTCACGCTTCTCAATTGCAATTAATACTCGTATGTAAATATGAAAAGTATCAACAAATTTTGTGATGCGCAATTTGCGCATCCGATGCCCTTCGACAACGCGCCTAAATGTAGGCAGTGGATTTTACGATTTCGCATCATCGGTTTTTTAGTTTAGGCACATTTGACTTTGTACTTATGCATCTGACGTATAGGAAGCCAGCCTCTTTCTCCGTTTGAAAGTACTTCTTTTCGGTATCTGACACACCCTTACTTGGAAACGATATGATATGAGCCTCGTTCCTGCCATCAAATTGTAAAAGCACAGTGGCCAAAACTACTGGGCTTGCATCGGCTATAACACGAGTGTTCTTCTTAGCGTCAAGATATGAGAGATTTGTTATATTCGCTAGAGACTGTTTAAGTTTTTCAAATGCTTCTTTTTGGCTTTGATCCCCACTGAATTTGCATTTAAGTTTCAACAACTTTCTCAACTCTTCCGTTGTGTCAGCGAGGAATGGAATAAATTTCGCCACGTATGTTACAAGCCCCAAGAAACTCCTTAGCTCTTCCTTTGACTGTGGACCTCGAAACCTTTTAATTGTTTCAATCTTATCGTGGTCAGGAGGTGCTATACCTTCATCCGATAATAGAAGTTAAAGGACGAAAGGTCCTTTTATTAAAAAAATAATTTGTTTGGGCCAACACGCCCAGATACCTTCACAAGAATAAAGACACAACACGATTACTTTACAATTTTATTTATTGAACTTAAACTTGAAGTTACTTAGGTTACTCGACTAAATAACGCCCCAACAGCAACTGCCTGCATTGGAGCTCCGCCCCTTCTTATAGCCTATCGCTCCGCTAGTGCTGCTAATCTCCCATTGATTTCACGACCGTGTGAAATGAAGTTCTGCTGACCAACGTCTGGAGTAGTATAAGCGTTAGTCGTTGTTATTTGCCATGGCCTTGAATTAAGGGATTATGTTTCATGATGGGAAGTGTGAATTGCTGACTATGTGGCACATGTAGCGACCAGCCGTGGGAACAGTGGAAGTGGGCAGTAATAGGCCGTGATAACTCCTCCCTCCTTGAATATCTGCGTCCCGCAGATTTGGTGTTTGTTGGGCTTCTTGCCGGCCCCGAAAGCTTCTATTTAACAATGATATCTTAAGCTCGGAAATTTTGACTCCTGCCGTGATTTTCTACCAAATGACACATACTACCATTGCCAAAAGACTAAATGTAATGACTTCGGAGGAGATGGACCAGTTCATCTGCCTTTTGAGGAGAGTTAAAAGCTTGAGGTTGACTGCAATTGTCTTGTTCTTTACGTTAGATAAGACGGGTGGTAATAGCTGAACCTTTGAGCTACTGGTGCTCCGGTAAGTGTGACTGTTGAGTATCACTGATTCGTTGTTCATCTGCAGGATAAAAGAGCCAAAAATATGCTTAAAATTTTTACCTGACCCTATACTGCCATTGTAGTTGTTGAGGTAGATGATGTCCTCCTTGATCACTTCGATGGTAGATTCGTTGAGAGTAACGTATCGGCAGCTTGTTTCGCCTCCCTTAAGAAGTCGAGGCAAAACATCTTTCTCTGGTAAAAGGTCAAGTGATTCCTGTCTGCAGACCATTGCTGATATAAGGTATATGCAATTGCCTTTGATTCCGTAGGTTTAATATTTGTTTGGCAGGATAGTTGTGTAGTTAAGTTCCACTTGATGTCCGTTCTGCTGAACACCTCGAGCAATCAGATGGTTGTATCTTATCTCCATTACCTTAGGCATAGACAGTACATATAATAGAAGTGACCCATTAGTGAAGATCGAGGGATTGCTGTATTCAATGGCTTCGATGACATTACTATACGGGAGGACCTCGATTTCGCTGATAAGCCGATTAATTTCTTCTTTGCTCAGAATGTTACTGTTAACGACACCAGCTTTTGCCATTTGACAGGCTCGAACTAGTTCGAGGGCCTCGTCCTTAAGAATCGTTATTTTGCTTTGGATTTCCCGTCAAATTTGTTTTAGCCGGTTGCGCTCATGGGCATCGTTTGTGACGGCAACGATCCCGTTTATCACCTGCAATAGCTCATAAGTTGTTTTAAAAAGCTCAGAGTTTACCTGATACTGCTGATTGTTGTTATTCGCGAGGACATCTTGCTTCTGCAGGAGTTCGTTTCCAGGCGGAGCCGATCCAATTGATCGAGCGTTTTGTCCTTGTTAGTTGAGGTGCTTTTAAGTCGAGAAGATAAGATCTTATTTTTCCCATTTGGTAGCTTAGCACATCAACCGTTGAATCGGTATTGTTCAGGTTAGTAACAGCATATTCCAGTTTGGTTGCGATTTTGTCAAAGTTTTCCAAGTTTTTCAGCTTAAAATGATCGTCGATGATCCAACCATATCCGTCACGAATAGTCACTAGCGGCGAGTCGATTTTGAAAATGTCGTAGCCTTGCGCGGCTGCGCATAGACTGATGCTGTGGGGATTAGATTAAATTTACATTATCTTAATTCTAAGTAGTATCCCCAGATATAAAGTAGTGCTATGGTAAACATATATTGAGTGAAAACATGTCTAGCTTTCGAATTATCTGTAATTTACTTCGGGTAGCTTATGCAATTACTATTTTGTGTGATGTGGGTAGTGGCTTTCTTGAAATATATTCAGTTGTGGTAAATCTAATCGAAAAGTTTCATTCTACATCTACAAACTTCTTACCCTATATTGTTACCAGCCTAAGTGAGTTTGTTAGGGCGTCACAAAGGATAAGATGAAGGGAAAAGGTTCATCGGGATGGAGGAGTGAAGGTGTTATTGATTAGTGGTTATTGTTTTAGTACAAGGTGGCGCAAAAGTAAGCTTCCGATGTTCAGCATATCGGTTGTGGCACGTGCAGTGTGTGCTGTTGCACCGTCTTGTTGCAACCACATGTTTTCCAATCCCAATTCATCAAGTTGTGGCAAAAAGAACTCGTTGATCATTGCTCTGTAGCGCTCACCATTCACTGTAACCGTTTGGCCCCGACCGATTATTGGTCAAATAAATAGTCAGCAATATTCCGCGTTCTGGAGCAGTGTAGCGTAACATTGTTTATTAACGTGTATTTCGCATGTGTTTACTACACAAATGTCAAAACATAACTGACTTTAGGGGCCAATCGCAGCATTTTTTAATATTAAATATTCTTAGCATATTTAATATTCTTTGTGGCAATGTATGTCATCTCTTTTTTGTTATTGGTTGATGTTAGCATAATTAAATTTTTTTTTTTTAATAAGATGTTAAGGTGTTAGTTAGTTAGTGATTTAGTAATTTGTTTTTTTGTTAGTATTGCTTTTTGTTTTTTAATTTTTGCACCTTTTAGGTGTTTGTGTACAACTAAGTTGTATAATTTTGCTTTAATTTTTGCACCTTTTAGGTGTTTGTGTACAACTAAGTTGCATATTTTTGTTTTAATTTAGGCGCCCTTTAGGCTTTTGTGTACAACTAAGTTGCATAATTTTGCATTGGAATACAGGCGTGAACCCATCTGAAGGAAGGCTCGTGTTAATCCCTTTAAGCCATAAGCGTTTACAATTGCAAATCGCACGAGTAACTTCACGACAATTAAAGCCAATAGTCCCATAAAGGAGTTGAACCACTTCGATTGACATCGCCTCGACCGCCGAGAAAATTGGAGTTGAACCAATGCGATGGATCGAATACAAAAATTAATTTGTACCCAGACCGCTGGGGCTTGGGATCTATGCATAGGTTTCTTGCCTCTTGACCAATGTTATCAATATTTTTGTGGACATTTGGCCCAGTATATCTTCATTTCTTAGATATTTTGTTGTCAAATATATTTTGTTTTAGTTTTCATCCTTTTTTTTTTTACTTGACATTTTTATGTCCAATTTGTAGAACTTCTTTCCACTTTGTGTGACGATTGTCGCATTTCTGTTTTCAGCGACCTCCTCTTTTGTGTCTATTAGCGATGAACAACTCATCGCCCTCACTGAAATTGTGGGGGGGGCGAGCGAGTTTTATTATGCCTTGCGTTTCTACTCTCCTGTTCATGTAGAAGAGGAGCTTTAATGTCCTCATTTGTACGTTCCCTAAAGTTTGCCAGGTCCTGATAATTTATCCTAGCGGTCCTGTTTAGAAAAACATCTGCGGGCTTATATTTCAATCAAGGTAGAGTGTAATCTCTCCACCTGCCCATTGGCCTCACTTCGCTGCGTCGGCGTTTTGTATATTTCTATTCCTAAAGATCTAATGTAATTTAGTACAAGTGGTGTTACGAACCCACGCTCATTGTCCAAGACCAGGGCCCGTGGAACAGTAAAATAATGTAGCGCAACCGTTAGTTTCGTCCGCAAATGCGTGGACGATTTATTTTGTATTGGAAATAGCTCGGAAAATTTGGTGAATTTGTCTATGCAACTCAGATATTTTTGTTTCTCTATCTCGAAGATGTCGATGTGCAGGATTTCGCACGGATAGTTAGGAATAGGAGTTGGTTGCAGGTATGGTTTTGAAGGGTGTCTGTCATACTTGTTTAATTTGCAGGTATAGCACTGCCTCACGTAGTCCCGTATTTGCCTAGCCATTGCAGGAAAATAGTATTCCTCCAGTATTTGGAGTCGATTTTCACAAGGATTTCTATGCGTCCTTTTGTGTTCATTCTCAATTATTTCAAACACCCTGTCTGCAGCCATAACATCTTCCACAATCCTCTGGGTTATCCTTACTCGATAACTTTGAAAGTTGTTGACATAGACATCTTGTAACAACCCAAGAAATCCTTCGGGAATCTTTATACCGTTAATAAGATTTGGGTTAAGGACTTCCTTGAGGATTGCGGTCACTGCATCTGCATCGTGTTCCGGTAATGAGACGTAAAACCCTCGGTAGCCTTGATGTGGTTCCTCAAGGCATCGGGGCCTATCCCCTTCCCTAAAAGTTATTTGGTTCCTAAATACATTGATCGGAGCTTCCACATGTGGTATAAGCTCAGAATTGTCCTGATCGGCAGAATGCATTGTAGCTTGTGTGGCAGTGTCAATTTCGGGCTCTATGTTAGGATTAGAATTTGTTGCGGGATCTTGATCTTAAACGGATGGAGGCTGAGCAACAACTGAATCGGTCAACGCGTTGATTTCAGTCTTGAGGCGAGAAAGAGCATCGGCAACCAAGTTCGATTTTCCCGGTTTGTAGATTAGTTCGCAATTGTACTCTTCAATCCTTGCTTTCCATCGCTTTAGCTTGGCATTGTAGTTCCTGCAACTCAGGGAAAACGTTAGTACCTGATGATCGGTGTATATTCTTATCCTTTTGGCACCATATAGATAGGAACGAAGATTGTTGAACAAGGGGGAGTCGTATCGATCGATATCACTCCTCTCGCCAGTAGTGAAGACCCTGGAGACGGTCTTGCTCCCTTATTATACCGCTAACCTGCGGATAGCCGAACATCAGCATGAATTCCGCAAAATGCATAGCACTACCACCGCGCCAAACGCCATCACCACACAGATAGGTGTCGGTCTCAACCAATCTCGTCCAAATGACCGGACCGTGCTAGTTGCGCTTGATCTGTCGAAAGTTTTCGACACTGTTAATCATGCACAACTCATTAACGACCTGGAGGATTCAAACCTTCCCCCCTGTCTAAAGCGTTGGACCGCCAACTATCTGAGTGGTCGGCAGTCATCGGTTGAATTTCGAGGCGAAAGATCAAAACCACGTATAATTAAGCAGGGGGTGCCACAGGGTGGTGTCCTATCCCCGCTTCTGTTTAATTACTACATATCGAGGCTCCCTTCCCCACCAGAAGGCGTCTCGATCGTCTCCTACGCCGATGACTGCACGATCCTGGCGACTGGACCCTCCGTTGATGAGCTCTGCTCGAGAATCAATTCCTACCTTCCAACCCTTTCCAGTTTCTTCGCTGCACGGAACCTGACATTGTCACCGACCAAATCCTCGGCCACCTTATTTACGACGTGGACAGCGCAGGCGAACATGGAATTAGACTTCTACGTCGACGGCATTAAGCTTCCGGCTGTATCACATCCCAAAATCTTAGGGGTCACGTTTGATAACATGTTCAAATACGGTGCTCATGTAGCCGCGATTGCCACGAAAGTACAAAGCCGTAACAAAATCCTTAAGTCACTAGCTGGCAGTACTTGGGGGAAAGACAAAGAAACGTTACTGGCAACGTACAAGGCAATAGGCCAGCCGGTTCTGAGCTACGCGACGCCAATATGGTCGCCGAGGTTAGCAAACACACAGTCGGTAAACTCCTTTGTCAGGTCTCGTCCAGTGAATGCAGTCCTACAGGCACAAGCTCCACCTGTTGCCGACGAGGAACGCGAACTGCCCAGGGAGACAAGAGTCACGCTGGCTCAACTTCGTTCTAGATACTGTAACAGACTAAACTCTTACCTATCCAGACTGAACCCTGACATGCCAAATGTCTGCCCAGCATGCGGCGTGTCTCTCCACGATACTAACCATCTGTTCATCTGCTCAACTGAGCCCACTCTTCTAACACCAATTTCACTCTCGTCCACTCCTGTTGAACCCGCGAGGTTTCTTGGACTTCCGTTAGAAGAGCCTGATGACAGTGTTGGATGAGGGGTGACATCCTAGGTAGGTTAAGTAGTCGCTACAACAACAACAACAACGAAGATTGTCGAGTGCCCAAACTATGGCGAGGAGCTCCTTCTCGTTGGTGGCGTAATTTTCTTCCCAATTCGCGAAATATAGGCTGTAGGTTTGTCCTCGCCAATCGTTCCTTGCGAGAGGACTGCCCCAATGGTGTAGTTCGAGGCATCCGTGGTGAGGTTAAATGGTTTGGCGAAATCAGGAAACGCCAGGACATCCGCAGATATCAATAGCTGTTTTAACTCATGGAAGGCCTCTAGGGCACTGTAGTCTAATTCAATTGCTACCTTTCTAGATGCGTTAGCTTTTACTTAAGCATTTTCGCCACGTGTAAGATTGGTCAACGGCTTACCGACCTTGGCATAGTCCCTAATGAATTTCCTGTAGTATGAGGGCGTACCCAGGAAACTCTGCAAGTCTTTCAAATTTTCAGGAGGTGAAATAAGCTTTATAGCTTCCACCTTTTTCGGCTCAGCGCGTACTCCATCGGGAGAAATTATGTAGCCAAGGAATTCAACTTCCTTTTTGAAGAAACACGTTTTTTCTAGATTTACCTTCAGATTCGCTTCTAAAAGTGTCGCAAAGACTTTCTCCACGTTATCAGGGTGTTCTTTTGCGTCCCTACCGAATACTATTATATCGTCAATGTAGACGTAACATATTTTTCCGATGTACTTTTTCAGGACATCGTCTATCATTCTCTGGAATATGGCAGGTGCATTTTTCAGACCGAACCGCAAACGAAGGAATTCATATTTGCCGTTCATCGTCGAGAAGGCAGTCTTCGGGATGTCAGAATCCTTCATTGGAATCTGGTGGAATCCGGAAGTCAAATCAATCATTGTATAAAAGTTGGCTTTGCCAAGGCTACATAACGTTGCATTTATATCAGGGATGGGATAGGTGTCGGCATCGTAATAGCGTTCAGCCGCTTATAGTCGATCACCATGCGATACTGTTTCTCTCCATTTGGTTTTGGTTTTTCCGGTACCACCCAAATCGGGTAATTGTAAGGACTTTTGGATGGCCGTATTACCCCTTCATCAAGCAGCTCATTTATTTGTCTATCTACTTCTTCTCTCACGCATACTGGGTAAGGATAGCTCTTACTATAGATAGGTTCATAAGTGGTGGTCCGTATTTCGGCTCGGACACTCGTGTCTACAAGCTCATTACCGTTAAGGGGAAGAAAAAGGTCCGAATATTTTTCCAATAATTGGTCTACCTGTTGTCTAGTATCGTCAGAGACATCTTTACCCATGGAATAATTTACTTGATCAGAAACTTTGGCCTTTAAGGGCAAGTCAAAGTCATTGATTTTAAGGTGATTATTTTTCCTGTCAACAATGGCTCCTAACATCCTTAACGTATCATCGCCAATAATGCCGGCGAAGGATTTAAGTCCTAGGAGGACAGAGAACACTATTTTAGAAGGGAATCCTATATCTTTAAAAAATCTTAATCCTATCTTTTTGTTAATCTGTACCTGCCCCCCGGCAGAATTCACATTAAATACATCATCTACAGGGTCACCTCCAGTTGCAACCGATTCACTTATAAAATTTTTATTTGCATCTGTGTCAATAAGGAAGTCTCGGATACGACCGCCAGGGAGCGTATACTCTAGGTATGGTACGCTAGATGGCCCTCTGAAAGAAAATCCCCTTCCTCCTGACTTCATGCCTCATCTTCGGTTTTAGTATCGCCATCGGTGATGCCGGTGGTGGAATGAAAGAGCCTCTGCTGTTTCCTTGGAAAGTTTTCTGAACTTGCCGCCCGTTTAAAAGGATTAGGGCGATTAATATAATTCACGGCTCGTGATTGGGTAGAGCCCTCGACCTCCATCTTTTCGACGGGGGGTTTTTAACTGGATTAGTTGATGGAAAGCGATTACTTCCTGAAAAACGTTGGTTTTTGTCATACTGTGATTTGCGATCCTGTTGACGCCAGGTGGGTCGTGGTGGGACCGCCGGTGGTTTAGCTTCGAAGGAGCGTCCAGCTTCATTTTGTTATTAATAGGGACAACTACGCGGTTGTTTATCTTGTTGGAATGTAGTGAAAAATTTCGATAGTTGACGTTCTGAAGTTCCAAGCAAGCCGAATAGGCTTCAGGGAGAGTCTGGGGGCGTTGGATAAGGAGCATTCTGGAAAGCTCTCCATTTAGCCTACGAATGAAGACGTCAAGCGCTCTATTTCTATAAGTGTCCACAAGAACCCTTACAGTTTCGTCCGTGTAGGACTCGGTCTTTAATTTATTAATTATTAATGAGAATTGATGGTTTTGTAGCATTACTCAGAATGCTTTTCACTGTCAATGCACTTCAAATATTGACCCACTTAAATTATGTTGAACCCACGGGAGTTCAACAGCATATACCAACTGACACCTATCAAATTGTCAACCCATTACTCAATGCGTCGCTTTGACCAACACACGTATCGATCAGCACGACTGATCGACACTATCGGTTGGTCAACGTGAACTACCAAATTATTTGCTGACATTGCACACAATGCAAATACTTTTAGTGTCTAAGTATTAGTGTAAGTTTGTATACGTAAGTTAAGCTAGAAATGTATAAAAGAGAAAGCTTTTGAATAAAGAACGATCAATTCAACGATATACATATGTGTACCTCATTTGAAGACTTTACATGGCGATCCTGCCAGTCTCACAACATAGCGAAAACTGTGCAATTAAATTTGCGAAATCGCTTAGAGACTGAGCAGAAGGAATCTACAAACTCAGTTTGGGTCAAAAGATCCTGCCAGCATAAACCAGATCCGGCCAGTATAAACCAGTGGATTATTGGATCACTGCATGATGACATAAAATCCTTATTATTGGATTATTGGATCGCTTCAGGATCAGAGATATCAGCGAAAATAAATTTTGCTAAAATAGCGAAACCGCTAAAAACGCAACAACAACACATTGTTAACAACGCCAACAACTGACAATTTTGGCCCGGCAAAGGCAATGTCTGCAAGAAATTATGTTTCAGCACCACGCAACACTTAACTACTGAAGATTAAAACACAAAATCACTGACTGGCAGCAAGCACCAAAAACAGCACACAGATTTAAATTAGTTGTAAGACTTGTTAAAATATGTATACCACTAACAAAAAACCCAGAATAATTTGAGCACGCCTTATGGCCGCTAAACAAGTAGCAATTAAATTTGCTTAGGGACAAGTATCCTTAATAAAAAAAAAAAATAAGTAAATAGTTAAAATAATATGCAAGAAATTACAACAAAAGAAGAATTTGACAGAATTTTTAAGAAATGTCATTAAATTAAGAAATAGAAAGTTATGAAAAAAAAAATATATACAATATTTCGCAATAAATTAAATTGAGTAAATTGGAATGTGAAAAACTTTTAATAATTACTGAAATGTCAATAAATTGATTACTGAATACTAGTAAATATCTATTTCCTATGGATAGTGCACTTTCACCTGATCTTGATTATGGAATAATCAATGATATTATTGATCGTTTAGAACGTGAAAACGAACAAATAGAAACACGTAGGTCAAGACCTCGTAACAAGGGAAGCGACAGGAATCATTTAAATTGGCTAAGGCAACATTGGTACAATATAGGAATGAATAGGGAACCTACTTTAAGTGATATTCTATACCCTACAACTACGGAAGAGGAAATCATGAGAACGATTAAAATAACATTCCCAAATAAATAATAAGTAAACCTTGTACATTTTTAAATAAATAAACACAAAATATATTAAAGAAGAAATTTTAGGTTGGAAAAATGGCATCATGGTGGAAAATTGCCCTAAACAGCATTTTAGTAGGTATAGCAGGATATGAAGTTGGTAAAAAAAGTTCAGCAGAGAAAAGTCAGGAAAATAAATTGGTCAAATATGAACCACATCCTATTATAGAAAACAAGGAAGAGCTTTCCGATAAATGGTTGACTGTTTTTGTATGCGTAATTACATGTCTAATCGTCGCAATTGCAGTCCTAATAAAAAACTATATAAAAAAATAAATTGAGACGATTAAACAATGTACAACCACGCATATGAATTAACACGTTATACCAAGAAATGAACCAATGGAAAGAAATCCACGAAAAATTACATGAAGAAAAAGCAAAAGCTAGCAAGTCGTACAAATGTATGAATAAAAGCATCCCTATTACAACAGAAACAATAGTAAAGCACCTGAATACAATATTAGAATCTTTAAATAACATAGGACAGGTGATTAAATCGGTAAATAAGTTGCTTACAGAAGAACACCAAAAAGAAGCTTACCAATTTTTCATTGCAGTACGAGATAAACTTGTATCTTCATTAGCTAGACACAATATAGAAGTGACAATACCAACCACATTAGAGGAGAATCTCCAAGTTGATTTTAACTTACTTTTGTCAGAACGTGTCCGAAGCCGGACTCCATCACCTTCTTTTAGTCAAGGGGAAGACACCCAAAAAGTAAACATCCCCATCATAAACGTCACAATGGTACAAACAGTAGTCGAATTCATTAAAACCGCCTCGTCAGTACTCCCAGAGTTTGATAGGAAGCCAGAAAACTTACACAGTTTCTTAGATGCCCCCGACGTACTCGATCAATTCAAGGATGAGCACGAACTTTTAGCAATAACAATGATAAAGACCAAGCTAAAAGGAACGGCAAGAAACTTCATCAGTAATGAAAACACGATTGGACAAATAAAAACAAAACTCAAAAGCGCGATAAAAGGTGAATCGGTAGAGGTTTTAACCGCTAAACTTCTAAACGTTCAACAACGTAGCAAAACTGCTAACCAATACACAGCAGAAATAGACAAAATAACAAAATCATTAGAAGGAGCGTATATCTCGGACGGACTCAATCCAGACCTAGCAACGAGATATTCTACACAGGCAGCCGTCAAGGCAATGTGTAAAAACAGCTCCAACAATAATGTTAAAATGATAATGCAAGCGGGAACGTTCACAACAATGAACGATGCGATCTCTAAGTTTACCAACAGCTGCACCGAAATAACAGGCAGCTCGAATACAATTTTGAACGTACGACAACAAAGTCAGTACAGGAACAATTTCCGGGGAAGATACCGAAGTAACAACTATGGAAATTACCAAAATCGGATATTCAGACCACAACCGAGATACAACAATAACTCGAGCTCGTACAGTAATAATAATAATAACCGAAGAGGATCACAAGCCCAAAACGGCAATAGAGCCTACAACCAGACCCGTAATGTGCGCAGCTGCACCCAGACGGAAAACCAGGAAGCTCCACTTCAAAATTAATAGAAAGAAAAATATGTGTACTGAACCTAAATCTAAACAGCTATATATCCACAAGGACATCTCTAAATAATTCGATTTCAAATTTTTTAATTGATACGGGAGCAGACATTTCCATTATAAAAATGCATCAAATTAGAAAAATTAACAAAATTAATAAAGAACAAATTATAGATTTAAAGGGCATTGGTCAGGGAATAACTAGCACATTAGGCACAATTAAAGCTGATTTAAAAGGTGATGACCTTCTAATTTACCATAAATTCCACGTCGTAGAAGACGACTTTCCAATCCCATGTGATGGAATAATAGGACTAGATCTCATAAAGAAATACAATTGCATTTTAGATTATGGCAAAACAGAGGATAAATTAATACTAAGGTCATATGATTTCCCCCAAACAATAACAATGCACCTAACAAATTGTCTGTCTGTCAACACACTAACTATCCCTGCTAGATCTGAAGTCATTAGACAAGTTAAAGTAAACACCGATAACAAAAACATCTTTATACCACACCAACAATTATCTGAAGGCATTTTCATAGCAAACACTATCACAAATAAACATCAAACTTTTGTTAGAATTATCAACACAACACATAAAAACACAACTATCCAAAATTACAAGATTAATACCGAAAATTTAGACGATTACACACTAATTAAAGCAGAAACACACAGTAAAAAATGCAACAATACAGAAAAATTAAAAAGATTAACCAAACATTTTCCAAAATTTGTCAATTCTCAATTAACAACGCTATGCACAGAATTCATAGACATATTTGCACTAGAAACAGAACCAATTTCTTCTAATAACTTTTACAAACAAAAATTATACATGAAGGAGGACACTCCTGTTTACATAAAAAATTATAGATTACCTCAAACACAAAAAGGAGAAATAAGCAAACAAGTAAATAAGTTAATCGAAGATGATATAATAGAACCTTCTATTTCAGAGTATAATAGCCCAATTTTACTAGTCCCTAAAAAATCACTCCCAGGCAAAACAGAAAAAAGATGGAGATTAGTGGTAGACTACAGACAAGTAAACAAAAAGCTAGCAGCAGACAAATTCCCACTTCCAAGAATTGACGATATTTTAGATCAACTTGGAAGAGCAAAATATTTTTCATGCCTAGACCTTATGTCAGGTTTTCATCAAATTGAATTACACACAGACTCCAGGGATATAACCGCATTCACAGCCGAAAATGGCGCACATAGATTTAAAAGGCTACCCTACGGATTAAAAGTAGCACCGAATTCATTCCAAAGAATGATGACCCTAGCATTCGCAGGCCTCAAACCATCTCAAGCATTTCTCTACATGGGTGATTTAGTTGTATTAGGTTGTTCTGAAAATCACATGCTAAAAAATTTAAGAGACGTATTCTCCACTTGCAGAAAATATAACCTAAAATTACATCCAGATAAATGCCTATTTTTCAGCCAAGAAGTAACCTACTTAGGACATAAATGTACAAACAAGGGAATATTACCCGATCCAGGCAAATTTGAAACCGTTCAAAATTATCCAACACCAAAAACAGCCGATGAAGTTAAAAGATTAGTAGCTTTCTGCAACTATTACAGAAGATTTGTACCGAATTTTGCAGAACATTCAAAAAAGTTAACTAGGCTATGCAAAAAGAATGTTGCCTTCAAATGGAGAGAAGCATGTCAAAAAGCTTTTGTCTACTTAAAGGAAGCATTAATTAGTCCAAAACTCTTGCAATACCCAGATTTCGATAAAGAATTCTGCATAACAACAGACGCTAGTGGATACGCTTGTGGAGCAGTCCTTAGCCAAGAACATGATGGCAAACAGTTCCCAATTGCTTACGCTTCAAGGTCCTTTACAAAAGGCGAAACCAACAAAGCCACAATAGAAAAAGAATTGGCCGCAATCCATTGGGCCATAACCTTCTTCAGACCATATGTCTATGGCAGAAAATTCCTAGTTAAAACCGACCATCGTCCTTTAACATACCTATTTTCAATGAAAAGTCCTTCATCTAAGCTGACACGAGTAAGACTCGATTTAGAAGAGTACGATTTTGAAGTGGAGTACATAGCCGGAAAGGAAAATCATATAGCGGATGCATTATCCCGCATAACAATAACAAACTTAAGAGATATGTCAGTGGAAGCAAGTAAAATATTAAAAATAACAACAAGATCAGCAGCAAAAAATATCAGCAAAAGTAATGTTGAAAATAAAGAAAGTCACAAAGAGAACCCCAAAATTTACGAAGCGCTAAATAAATTTGAAGTAAAGAGACATGTCGAGCTCGTTTTCACTCCTCCGAAATGTTATTTCAAAAAAGGAAAGAAAATTTGTAGCAATTTAGATACAAGCAACCTAATTGTTGAGGATAAGATTGACTTAGGACAATTCTTTACCAGGCTTGAAAAAGAAGCCGGCAATTTAGGACTTGTACAAGTACAGTTGTCCTTAGGGGACAAATTGTTTAAAAAGAATTATACTGCAGTAGGCAAATTTATAGAAATGGGTAATAAAGTTCTCAAAAAGTTAACAATCGCTCTAACCCCAGAGGTTATATACGTGACAAATCCCGGGAAAATTAAGGAAATTCTGCATAAATATCATGACGATCCGATTAGTGGTGGCCACCCAGGAATAAATCGCATGACAGATAAAATCAAGCAGAAATATAGCTGGCTGAATATGAAAAATGACGTAAGAAAATACGTAAAGAACTGCATCCACTGTAAGAAAAATAAAATTACCAAGCATCTAAAAGAACCAATGACAATAACGGAGACACCTCCGAAGGCATTCGATATTGTACAAATCGATACAGTAGGCCCATTACCGAAGTCGATAAACGGAAACGAATATGCAGTTACCATTATATGCAATCTAACCAAATATTTGGTAGCTATCCCAGTTCCAAGCAAACACGCAATAACAGTCGCTAAAGCCGTGTTCGAACATTTCATATTGATTTACGGACAAATGAAAACAATCTTAACGGACATGGGCACAGAATATAAAAATAGCTTATTCAAAGAACTGTGTAAATTGTTGAAAATTGAACATAAAGCTTCAACACCGTACCATCATCAAACTCTGGGCACTGTAGAACGCAGTCACCGGACATTCAACGAGTACATACGTTCATACATATCTAGTGACAAAGACGATTGGGATGAATACCTCAAATATTTCGCGTATTGTTACAATACGACGCCATCCACCACACATAAATATTGCCCTTTTGAACTCATATTTGGAAAAAACCCACCAAATTACGAATTTTTGAAAGAAAATATAATCAACCCATTATACAATCACGAAGCTTACTACAAAGAGGTAAAATATAGACTCCAAATAGCCGAGCAAAGAGCTAGGAAATTAGTCCAAGAGGCTAAAGAAAAACAAAAAACGAATTATGATAAGAATAGCTATAGTGAGGAAATTAACATAGGAGATTTAGTATTAGTTAGAGAAGAGGCCTCCCATAAGCTAGAAAATAGATATAATGGACAATATAGAGTTAAAAATATTGATAAGAACAACAATTTTACTTTAATTCCACATAGCATAGGAAATAGCAATAAAAACAAAAAAGAAATCATAATTCATAAGAATAGACTTAAAACAGTATAACACCACTCACCACTAGCAATCAAGTTTACTCACTTTAATAAACAGGCACAAGCCAAAGAAAATAAAAACCACATATTATGTTCAAAATACAACTATGCACTAAATAAATAAATGTAAACAACTGAAAATAAAAAGAAACAAAAAAAAAATATATATATAAATGCAATAATGACAAACGAGAAACAAATGTAAACAAGTGAAAAAAATATTCTTATGCAATAATGGCAATAAGAGCCGAAAAACAATTAAAATTTTGTAAACGCAAACAAACCCTAAGTAGGTCAATAAGTCGCTTTAATAGTCGTATACAATTGCCTTCAAGTGTATACGACTATTCATAAGGCGGATGGTGTAGCATTACTCAGAATGCTTTTCACTGTCAATGCACTTCAAATATTGACCCACTTAAATTATGTTGAACCCACGGGAGTTCAGCACGACTGATCGACACTATCGGTTGGTCAACGTGAACTACCAAATTATTTGCTGACATTGCACACAATGCAAATACTTTTAGTGTCTAAGTATTAGTGTAAGTTTGTATACGTAAGTTAAGCTAGAAATGTATAAAAGAGAAAGCTTTTGAATAAAGAACGATCAATTCAACGATATACATCTGCGTACCTCAATTGAAGACTTTAAAGTTTACTTTAGCATAATACTCGTCAAATCTTAACAGCAATTGATGCAGCTGATGTTCCAGGGTGCGGATATCGCGCTTGTACGCGTAATGTAATGAGAGACACTCTTTTATCTTTGGCCAATTGTTGTCAAAGATATTGTAGGACACCAAGGCAGAATCTGCCGCACCACGCACTTTTTGACGAATATGCTGCAATATGGCACGGTAAAGAGGTTCCCCTTCACTACAGAAAAACCCGAAAGGATTGTTTCTACGGAATGTACCCAGGACACGTAGTGCATCGGGCTTCCATCAAAAATCTGAAGTTCCTTGACACAATCAAGCAGACGACTTATGTCGCGTAAGTCCGCCTCGGTTACGGGGGCTTGAGCCACCACTTCTTCCACCTCGTTGGCTTGAGATGGTGTACTGAGAGTATATCTGGCCCTATCTATTTCCGTGACGCGCCTTTCCAGCGTCTTCATCTTCTCCAGCAGGGCATTGACGGCCCTAGTTAGATTGGTCACAGTGGTTTTAAGATCTTTTTACAGGGGTATAGGATGCACTCAAAAAAAATTTATACTCATGAAATAAAATATTTCTGCATAGAGCTCTTAGCTCCCCTTTTTTTCTCTTCGGCCTTTTTTCCTTTTTTGGCTAGATTGGTTTTAGTGGCTTCTTGGCCGTATTTTTCCTTCACTATATTAACTTAAACGGTGGCTCCTTAGCTTTTTTTCTTAAATTGGTTTTTATATTTTTTATTTTTATTTTCCGCTTAACACTTTCACTCCTGGTCCCTGCTCGGGCGCCAGTTAAAGGACGAAGGGTCCTTTTATTAAAAAAATAATTTACTCGGGCCAACACGCCCAGATATCTTCACAAGAATAAAGACACAACACGATTACTTTACAATTTGATTTATTAAACTTAAACTTGAAGTTACTTAGGTTACTCGACTAAATAACGCACCAACAGCAACTGCCTGCATTGGAGCTCTGCCCCTTCTTATAGCCTATCGCGCCGCTAGTGCTGCGTATCTGCCGTTGATTTCACAACCGTGTGAAGTAAAGTTCTGCTGACCAAGCGTCTGGAGTAGTATAAGCGTTAGTCGTTGTTATTTGCCATGGCCTTGAATTAAGGGATTATGTTTCATGACGGGAAGTATGAATTGCTGACTATGCGGCACGTGTAGCTGCCAGCCGTGGGAACAGTGGAAGTGGGCAGTAATGGGCCGTGTTAACCTAGATGCCCCAAAAATTTTAGTTTTAGCATTTTCCAAACACATTTCTTCTCGTTCAGCATGAAGTCGTTGCTCTTGAAAATATCTACCACTCTTATGACAGCCTCATCATGCTCTTTTTCCGTTTTCGCAAATATGATGATATCATCTATGTAGTTCGAAACATCTCCCAAGCTGAACTAATTCCGAACATCAATCATTTATATCGAAACAAACCTTTGTGTGAAATAAATGTGGTAATGTGACGCCTAGATTCATCTAGCTCCAGCTGATGATAAGCCCATTTCAGGCCGAGTTTAAAAAAATATTTTATATCTATTTTTTTTTTGTCATAAAAATATCAACCGTTGAAAGTGGATAATTTTCACGCAGCACTGCTTGGTTTGCTCGTCGCTATTTTTCCAGCGTTATTGGTATGCAGCAACAATACATAATAATTTATTATCTTTATTTTATCTTAACTCCCAAGATTTTCGGAACCACCGTTCTATCTTCATTCGATTTACAGCGAACCCCAGTTTCAAAACACCAAGCTGAATTGCTGTGTCGCGTCCCTTTCAATGACTGACACCCATTTTTGGTTACATAAAAGGTAGTAACCTTTTCTGTCTTATTATCTACCGGTATTAAATACTTGAAGAACGCCTACGAATCTTCTCGGTTATTCCAAATCACTTTGGCTCAATAAATTGAGACGTATACCCGAATCAATAATCATTGGTATAGTGCAACCCCCAATACTGAGAGAAGTTTTTCATTCAAAGATGTATTGTTAAAAAATTCACCTTGTTCATCCATTTCGTACTTTATATGCTCCTGGCCGCTTTTTTTTTAGGGGAACCATTTTCGTTATTTATAACCTTGCATTTCTCAGTTTTGCATATCCTTGCAAAATGTCCTACCAAGCCACATTTGTTACATTTCGAAGTATTTGCTGGACATTTCGAATCATTACCAGAATACCGTTTTTTTTACCAAATCTCCCACATTCACCATCTTCAAATCTTGCCCCACCTGACTTCGCAAACATCGGTCCTGACTGCTCGAAAATTTGTTCATAAATTTCACAACTGTCCACAATTTCTTCTAAACTTTGTACTTTCTCCAACAATTTTCTCTTTACGTCGACTAGAGTCCATGAATTCGATACTCTTCTCTTTAATACAAATCTCTTTAATTTCTTTTTCTGTTTTGCCAAAGTCATATTTTGGCACCTGATGTTGAAGGCGTAGTAAATATTTGCTGAAATTTTTACCCTCAATCTGTGCCAAAATTCCTAAAAAGATGTCTTTCAAAAGTAGAATTACGTTTCGGCGAAAAATATTCGTTCAGCTTAGTCACAAGGACTTCAAAAGAATCTACTCCTTCACCCTTCTCGACCAAAGCTCCAGGAATATTGAAAGCTACTTGCGGACCCAATTGTAGTAATATACTTTTCTTTTTTACCACATCTTTAATAGCTGTGTTTGGTGACAAAACTTGGAAAGAGAGTAAAGTAAGAATGATATAAAACTCTCTCGAAACGCATAAAGTGATAGTTTCCACCGAACAGGAATCAGTAAAAACTTGCAAGCAAAACAGCTGTTGCTTTTTTGATTGGTTAATAGCTCAAATTTTAAATTGTTTGTTGTTGCTTTCCTATGTCACGATCAGCTGCTTTTCACTTGCAAGTTTTACTGATTGAAATTCCCCCAGCAGAAACTTGCAACTCTCTCTCTCAATGAAATGTCAAAATTCGATCTTTCGCTGCCAAGTTTTGTGTCTTCGAACACTTTCCAGTAAACATTTTTTAAAATGTTATCCTCACGGAACACAACTAATATCCTCCGCTTGTAAAAATAAATAAAAGGATCCAAAATCGACCGATATCTCTCCTCTCGCCAGTAATGAAGGTTCTAAAGCTAAAGACCCAACAACAAGATTGTATTAGTTGCGCTTAACTTATTAAAAGCTTTAGGCAGAGCGCAGCTTAAACAGAGTTGGAGAAATCTTTTCTCCTTCCTTGGGTTAAACATTGGAGCGCCAATCACCTGTGGCTTACTACATCTCAAGCCTTCTCCTCCACCAGAAGGTATCACTATCGTTTCCGATTCAGACGATTGCAATTAGAAAGATCACGTAATCGCAAATCCTCCCCTTCCACCGGCATGTGCTGATAATAATACTTCTGGGCCGGAGCGTCTTTATTCATTAGCACAAAATGGCCCAAAAAAAAGCATCAGGCTTTTAATTCATTGAACTATGCTGGTGCCTGCACATGCCACTCACACAGATCGTCATAAAATCTTCTTCGGTACTCGCCGTTGCCAAGGGGTCCATACATTTTTCGAAGAACCTTTGCTCTCGAATACTCCCAGAGCCACCTCAACAAATGTTGTCAATGGCCAAGCTTCTGCTCCATACAGCAGGAGGGTAACACTAAGTGGCGAATATAGAGCGTGGTTACCAAGCACGGTTGCCAACTTTTGCATTCTGGAAACCGGGACACATATTTGGGTGTTTAAAAATGGCTATTGTTACCCCCCTAGGTAAATTTACTAAATAATAAGCGATATCAAACAGAAATTTTTAAAAATTTTGTATTTGATAATTACAGTGGTTTTAAATAACTTAAAAGATAAACCAAAATAGAAAAAAAATTTAACCAAAATAAAATACATATGTACGCTAGTGGAAAATAAGGTAGGTGTAAAATTCAAAATGTATCTTTGCAAGGTATGCTTACTCTATTTTTTTTTTTTAAATAATTTGCACTTAAAATATAGTTGCGTTCATAACAGATATCACCAGATTTCATACAATGCACAAAGGTTGCATAAATTTTTCAAAATTCAAAAACTGATCATAAATTGTTCAAACTTTTATAGGGAGTTTTAGATTTTTTTTGGTATGCAGGTTTTTGACCGATTAGTTTTAGTATAGCGAAGTTATGAATAAAGTTTGCCGTTGCATGTTTAGTATTTTTTTAGCGAGGGTGTTCTTTCATATAAAAAAAATATTCCGTTTATTTGTACGTTATATGGACAAAACCACTCAACATCATCCACCAAAAAAAAACTCACGACGGTCAACGGCTAGCTTATATATGAAACTTTCCATTTGTTTCAGTAAATTTACATTTAAATTTGAAGTTTGTGTGGTTTGTTATTACTTTTTTGAATCCTTTGAATAAAAATAATTCAAAATTAACTTGAATTTTATTATCACTGAAGGTGATGTTGCAGATGCAGTCTTAGACCTTAAGCCAAGCTTCAACTGCGCTAATGGGTTTCCCCCAATATTTTGCATTCGGTGCGTGGATTCTCTTGTAAAACCAATCACAAAACTCTTTAAGACATGTTTACGCCAAGGAATATTCTTGGATTGTTGATAGTCATGTTCAATTGAACCCATCTTCAAATCTGGAGACAAAAGCCTCATCTCCAACTATCGGGCTATAGTAAAGCAGGGGGTCTTTCCAAAAATTTGCGATCACATACTTAACAAAAAGCTACTCGAACATATCCAGCATGCCCTAACTAGCTGCCAACATGGGTTTTTGCCAGGTAAATCAACAGTCACTAATCTATCTCTTATTTCAAACAACATTATCACTGCAATGGAACAACATTCGCAACTCGATGTCATATACACCGACTTCTCAAAAGCTTTTGATAAAGTAGGTCATAACATTCTTTTACTGAAGCTCAATAAATTTGGTGTTTCCGGCACTTTATTGAACTTTTTCAGAAGTTTTCTTTTTGGTAGAAAATTATCGGTGATAATAAACTCAATAAGCTCGAACATTGAAGTCTATGCCACATCGGGTATTCCTCAAGGAACTCACATTGGCCCTCTGTTATTCTTACTCTTCATAAACGACTTACCGTCGCATATCATATCGTCAAAGTGCTTAATGTTCGCAGATGATGTCAAAATATTCCTCAATATTAACAGCCTTCTCGATTGCCAAAAACTTCAGCAAGATTTAAACATATTCTTAAATTGGTGTACCATCAATAACCTAAGCCTAAACATTAGCAAGTGTTGCGTTGTCTCTTATTGCCGCCGCGCACATGTCTATACTCCCACTATTCTCTGGACGGCGTTCATTTGTTGCGTAAATCCGAAATTAAGGACTTAGGAACTATCTTTGACACTAAATTAACTTTTTCTAAACATATTGATCTAGTCTCATCTAAAGCGTATTCGATGGTGGGTTTCATAATTAGGAACACCAAAGATTTTAAGGACCCTATGACTCTGAAAACACTCTACGAGTATATTGCTTTGGTACGGAGTATTTTAGAATATGGGGCGATCATATGGAACCCATACTACACAAAGCACTCTGATAAAATAGAGATGATCCAGAGGAAATTCACCAGATTTGCTATGAAAAGAGTGTTTATTGAAAATGATATTCCAAGTTACGCCTCAAGGAGGAAACTCCTTGGCTTACAATCTCTAGCGGACAGAAGGTCATATCTGTCGCTGTTATTTGCTTACAATATTTTATCTGGCAATATTGACTGCCCATATATATTTATTCTTTTTCGTGTACAGGAATCTAATATAAATCTCAGAAATCCCAGAAAGTTTACTGAGGGTTCACACAAGTCGCTTTACTCTTATAACGAGCCGATAGCCAGAATCATTCGCTCCGCAAATAAGCCTTTATTGTTTTAAGTTAAGCCTATTTGCACTGTTTAATTAAATATCTAAGTATGATCATAGTCTGTAAGAAATTTTGTTTCGATGACTGAAATAAATAAATAAATAAATAAATTTTACACCTACTTTATTGTCAACATTAGTAGGAACATAACAAAAGTGTTTTAATTCATTATAAATCCATGTATACTGTTAATATAATTTCAAAATTTGTGTAAAATCAACAGAGCACAAAGTATTCAATTATTGCTTTTAAAACTTTAAGATTTAATTCGAGGCTTAGTTAAAAAAAAAAATTTTACATAATTTTTCATTTAAATGGATATTTCTTTTGAGACCTGACTCTCTTTACTAGTTCTTTCCCTGGCTCACTATTGATGAAATTACTTAATTCAGCGCACGCCATTCTAAAGTTAAAATGAATAAATAATTCTAACTTTACCATTTCGATATCCTGTTTACTAGTGCAAGGTTTAACTTTCTTTTCAGATTGCTAATTTTTCAAAACCGGTAGAACCGCATTTAACAATGAAAATTTTGTGAAAATTTCATCACCGCTAATTTCTATGCTCATTATATTTGCTATATTGAAAATATCATCGTATATCAGGGGTTGTTTTAATGACAAAGGCGTACAAGTTTTATAAAATGAATTTTCTCCGAAATCAAACCATTTTTCAAGATACGATAATGCTCTTTTATATACAGCACCAACATGATCCAAATAAAAATATCTCGCATTAAAAATGTAAATATCTGGCTGTTACCTGTCTGCTTGGTTTTAAATGTACGAAATGTAAAAGTAAGGAAATAAAAAGGAAAACAAAAAAACAAATTTTGGCGTTTTGGTAAACGTTCTAGCTACAAAACAGCACCCACTTTTCCCGTATGTTCGCATCTCTCGGGAGACCAAACAAATGGACGAATTTGTCCTTTTCGTAACTATTTTTACAACCACTCACAAAACACTTAATTTTTTTTAAGTTTTTTCAAATTAAACTTCAATACCGGGACGAAACGAATTAATGTTTATGAAATTGCATTTTTATACCAACAATTTTTGTTGATTTCAAGTATTCATGAAACGAGCTCAAGGCCAAGAATAATAATTTTTCACTTTTTGAATTTTTATGAAAATCATTGTTGTTTTTATTTATTAATAATCATTTCAATTAATTACTAAAAGTTTTTTGATTGAATAGAGTAGCAAAAATGTTTAGAGACAGCTATCTATAATTTTATTTTCGGGTTTTGGGACTTGTTTTGGTCGAAAAATCGACTTTTCCAAAACCCGAAAATAAAATTTTTTTTCAAGAAACTGCTATCGCAAACGTTTTAAGTGCATAATTTTAAGTGTGGTAGGAAATATAAGACAAATTCATTTTCATCGAAAACATTTTTCATGTATGCTGAAAAACCCCTTAAAAAAATGGCGAAAGGGTCAATGTTTTGACCAAAACACTCCCCAAAACCCAAAAAATATTTTTTTTTTTCAAAAAGCTGTTATTGCCAATGTTTTTACGGGACATTTTTGGGTCAGACAGGGTATACATGAAAATTTTAAAATCAAATGAAAATTTTTTTAGTAGGTCATGAAAAAAACCTTAAAAATCAGAGTCGAAAAGAGTCAAAAAAAATGAAGTTTCGCAGGCTCGAAAATTATTCGTCCATACAAATCGACCCACCCTAATTTACATACATACTAGAGCGGGTCAAATTGTATGGATGGATTTTTTTTCATCAGGAGTATAGCAAAAAATAGTAAAAGAAGCCCATTTAGTTGTTCTAAAAGAGCCTAATGCTGTATTACTTGGATATGTTAATTTGGGTGAAGAAGAAAATGCAAAACACAAATTAAAAAAATTAAATGAATTCTTCAATAGCAAAAAACTGTCAATAGATCAATTAAATGGCATATGCAGCGATGGAGAACCTGCTAATACTGGAATAGAAAATGGTGTTATAAGACTTTTTGAAAAGCGTTTAAATATACCAATGCACTGGTTTATATGTTTGCTTCATTTCAATGAATTGCCATTTGGTCATTTATTCAGAGCATTATATAAAACAGTCACGAGAGCAGCAAGTGGAAATATATTCAAAGACATTCAAGACTGTGAAAATTTTCAGGTATGCATTTTAATTGATCTAAAAAATGTATTTCTCAGGTTGTAAGTAATTTTGAACCAATAGCATTGGAAAATATGCCTGGTATGATCAGTGATCAACAAGAACGAGAATTATCTACAGATGTTAAATATTTATATCAAATGGCCAAAGCAATTTCAAATGGTGCTGCTTCAGTTGATTTAGCTAACATAAAATAAGGACCAGTTGTACATTCTCGATGGCTAACCAAAGCAAGCAGGGTATGACGTCCATATACAACAACTAATACACCATCGGAAAATTTGAAAACTCTAGCAATTTATATTATTAGAATTTATGTGCCAATGTATTTCAATGTAAAATACTATAATTCTGTTGTATACGGCAGTGTACTTTTATCAAAGTTTATTCGTTGGACACGATACCCACCACGTAATTTAATTAATATTGTAGATGGTGTAATCCAAAATAATGTTATTAACAATGTTATTTGATGATAGAAAAGCCATACGGGATAGAGCTATCAAAAAAATTGTATACTATCCAGAAAAAATACTTGATCCAACTAACCTCAGAGTTTACAAAAAATATAATATCAATTTTAATGCTTCAGATTATACTGATATGATTGATCTGAAAGACGATAATTTACTATCTGAACCGGCATTTCCAAGAAATATTCCATACGATCACTTGATACAATTCTTAGATTATGTTGAGCCAACACTAGATGATCCTAATATTCCAATGCATACACAAGGAACAGAAGGATATGTACGTGTTATAGAAAAAAAACGTGAAGGTGCTATTCTGTTACAGCAGAAAGTCGTGAAAAACAACCACGAATGGAGAGCAAAATAGATAATAACATAACATTACTTTTATTTTGAAAAATACGTTAAAATGGTCAATTCTAAGTAAAAAAATTATTTTTTAAATAAATTACATTAAAATTTTTTTTTGCTTATTACTTGAAAATATAGGTTTTTTTTGGAAACTTTTTTCTACTAAAACGAATTCGAAAAAAGAAAAACTGTCTGAATGAAAGTTGTTGGAAATGTTCTAAACTTATTTTAGCTCCAAAAGAAAAAAAAATCTTCCATAAGAAATTTGTTAAAAATGATAATATAGTAGTTAAAAATTCATTTTAGGCTAATTTCTCATAATCTAAGCCTGATATCTCTACAAAAACACTATAGATATTAATAAAGATTCTGAAAGGTACGTAAAATACCTTTAAAGTAAGCCCAATACGATATTTTTCCTATAATTCTATCAGAAGCTATGAAGATTTTTTGGCCAAATCCTACATACATATGGCAAAATATGGGACTTAGAGCTGTGGTGTCTTCACAGCAATTTTTCTTAGAATCATCTGTAGATTACGTTTTTGCTATTCTCCTGATGGATAAGAATAGACCCGCTCTAATATATAAGTTACACGAGCAGGTACCATAATACCACTCAACGGCGCACCCTGTGATCACGTTGCTAAGCGTGTGACTTATTTAGTTCAATAAGAGGGAATCGCTGACGCGGCACACGCGCAACCATCGATCAGGTCACCTTACGTTAGTTATGGGAATTGCACGGTAAGCAATTGCTGTCTACACGCGCGAGCAGTTATGGGTAAAGCATGGGAACTGCAACATAAACATTTTAGTTAGGCTAAGAAGTTATTTAAGTAAGTTGCAACGTATGTTTAGAGTTAGTTGTTAATTAGCGTGCAAGCGGCACGAATAAAGAAGTTGTAACGTTTGTTGAAATCGTTTCCTTGTTTCATTTCATAGTATCGGAGGACACTTGGTTCCTCCGCACCTTTAATTTTTTTACATCTCCCCCGACACGGGAGATAACTGGCGTCCGACCTTCGGAGTTCAGTGCAGGGTCCGTGTGTGATAAGTGAAAAATATCCTAATTTAACAAAAAAGAGAGAGAGAAAAGTGAAAAATATCCTAATTTAACAAAAAAGAGAGAGAGGAAAGTGAAAAATCTCCTAATTTAACAATAAAAGAGAGAGAGGAAAGTGAAAAATCTCCTAATTTAACAATAAAAGAAGAGTGAGAAAAAGGCGAAAATTCTCCTAATTTAACAGTGAAAAAAATCCTCCAATGAGACATTGGATCGTGTAAGTCATACGTATATTTTCTTACAGTTCTTATCTTTTCAGTATACCTAATCATGAACGCCGACGAAATGAAAAGATCATTGACGGAAATGAATGGCGCCGTGAACGCCATGCTCGCCCAGCTGAAGAAATTCGAGGAGCGCCTCAAAAGCGTAGAATCGACAAACGCTGACTTAGCCAAACTCTAGAGCGACTAGAAAGTAGGGTAGAAGAGGTTCGTCGGCAATCTGTCGATAGTGAGGCAACACCAGTAGAAGAGCCACTTGTGACTCCTCAGACGGAGGAATATCTTAAGGAAATAGCGAGGTTACCGGATTGTGTGAAAGAGCTTCAAGTGTTTGATGGATCCCGGGAGCACTATACCTCCTGGATCCATAGTGTAGAACAGGTCCTAAGTGATTATAAACCCGTACGGCAAAAGCCAATATATAGGGCAATTTTGAGGCACATAAGATGCAAAATTAGGGGAGCGGCAGATGCTGCTCTGGTGTCCCATAATATTCTAGATTCCGATTGGAAGAAAATCAAGGAGATTCTCTCGTTGCATTATGCGGACGTCAGGGATATTGAAACCCTTGATCAGCAACTTACCCTTATGACCCAGGGGCGACAAAAGTTGTCCGAATTCTATGCCCAAATCAACAAGCAATTGTCACTTATAATAAATACGATAAGCACAGATAAATATGTGCACACAGAAACGGTGAAGGCATTGGCCGAGGCACATAGACGAAGAGCCTTGGATGTCTTCATCAGGGGGCTAAACGGCGACTTGCCGACTTTGCTTCTTATGCAGAAGCCGAAATCCCTGCCTGAGGCATATTCGTCATGCCTCACGTTCATGAACGTGGATCGGCGAAACGCTATTTATCGCCCCCCACAGGCACTATATAGAAGTGGCCGAATGTTCGGCGATACGTACCAATCTCCAACAGGGCGATATTTTTCGCGCGGCAGCACAGACTACTCTGGCACACCGCAGAATCCAGCCCCGACCCATTCTAGGTACAATTATGCAGCCCACTCCAATGGGAGCTTTGCAGACCGACATCAAAATCAGAGGGGATTCAACTCCCCATACGCTAGGTCAGGGCAAACCAGGAGTAGCCACCAATCTGCGCAAAGCTGGCGCAACAACAGTGACCCCCCAACGGCTTTAAGAGTGGATGCCGGTGCATCCTCTCAAACCCGCCAGATGGGAAATTCCAGGTCTCTAGGTACGACGGGCCAAGGAAAAGTCAAGTTCCAACAAAATTCTCAAACAACGAAGCAAACAAGAAACAGAAATTGTTTCATATAGTGGCCGTAGACGAAGAGGAGGGAGAGGATGCTTCCAGTGAACAAAAAGAATCAACAACCGACCAACTAAATTTTACAATGGGAGCCTCGTGTCCGGCGTACCATATTTAGAATACGTTACTCAGGGTCAAGGTATTTTAGAGTTCCTAGTTGATACCGGCGCAAACAAAAATTACATTAGCGAGCGCGTAGCTTTGAACACTACCCCAGTGGAAAAACCATTCCTCGTAATCTCGGCGGGGGGAAAAAGCAAAATCGACAAGAAAGTTTGCGAAAATTTTTTCAGTTTGTTGGTAGGAATCTGCCGACTACATTCTTTGTTCTTCCTGGTCTAGAATCATTTGACGGGATAATAGGGGATGATACTCTCTCAGAAATTAAAGCAGTGTTAGATAGGGAGCTCAATACCCTCATCCTTAAACCAGACATCCTTCTGCCTCTTAAACGAAAGACAGCACAACAGGTTAACTCCATTAATTTAGACATCCCTCTTGACAATTATGTCACCGAACGTACGAAAAGCAAGCTATATGGGATACTGGAAAAATACGAAACTTTATTCGGCCCAGTCGACCAAGCCATGGAAATTCAAACCAACCTCCAGGCTGAGATAAGAACAATAAGCGAAACCCCCCTTTACACCAAAAGCTATCCCTACCCCGTCAATATGCGTGGAGAAGTCGAAAGACAAATTCAGGAACTGCTTTCACAAGGCATTATCCATCCGTCAAAGAGTCCTTATAACTCCCCCATATGGGTTGTCCCAAACAAATCCGGCTCGGATGAAGAAAAGAAATACCGGATGGTCATTGATTTTAAAAGGCTAAACGCCGTAACCATTTCCGATACATATCCCATCCCGGACATCAACGGCGAAGCCAAATATTTTACCACGCTGGACTTAACGTCAGGATTCCACAAAATCCCAATGAAGAAGCGTGACATTCCCAAAACGGCCTTTTCCACAATGAATGGAAAATATGAATTCTTGCGACTTCCTTTCGGACTAAAAAATGCGCCCTCTATCTTCCAAAGAATGATAGACGACGTCCTCAAAGAATTCATAGGTCGAATTTGTTTTGTATATATCGACGATATAATTATCTTCAGCAAGGAAGAGGCCACCCATTTGAAGGACATCGAAACAATTCTTTCTAGACTACTAACAGCGGGACTCAAAGTCAACCTCCAAAAAACCCAGTTTTTAAAAAGAAGCGTCGAATTTCTGGGTTATATTGTAACCTCCGAAGGAATCCTGCCAGATCCTAAGAAAATAAATTCAATAAGGAACCTTTTGCCACCCTCAAAACTAAAAGAGCTCAAAAGCTTTTTAGGTTTAACTTCTTACTACAGAAAATTTATTCGTGACTACGCCAAAATCGCGAAACCACTCACTAACCTCACAAGGGGCGAACACGCCCAGGTTAAGGCTACGCAGTCCAAAAAAGTGCCAATATCATTAAATAAGGCCGCGCTTAGGGCATTCGATGACCTTAAGGGAATGTTAACAACCTCAGAAGTCTTAACACTTCCCAACTTTGAAAAGACCTTTAACTTAACAACAGACGCCTCAGACTACGCTATTGGCGCGGTATTGTCTCAGGACTACGATGGTAAAGACAAGCCAATTGCGTTTATATCAAGAAGTTTAACAACCACAGAGGAAGGGTATGCTACAAACGAAAAAGAGATGCTCTCCATCGTTTGGGCATTAGACAATCTAAGAAATTACCTGTACGGTGCCAAGAAAATACGTATATTTACCGATCACCAACCACTAACTTTCTCCCTCAGCAATCGCAACTACAATGCCAAGCTGAAGCGATGGAAAGCCCGGATCGAGGAATACAATTACGAACTCATCTATAAACCAGGAAAATCTAACGTCGTGGCTGATGCCCTTTCTCGCCTTAAAACACAAGTAAATCAACTGACTGATTCGATGTCGTCCACATCCGAGGTGGGTAGTCAGAATGCAACCATGGGATCAGATTCCGATACGGTCCATAGCGCAGAACAAGATAACTCGGACCTGATCCCCTCCGTGGAAGTACCACTAAATGTTTTCAGAAACCAAATCGTGTTCGGGGGCAGACTTCAAATTTACGAAGAACCGCACCCTGGACACTCACGCCACTACGTAGGGATAGAAAATATTAGTGAAAACGAAAAAATGTCATTAACGGTATCAAAATACCGGAAGATCAGTTGGGCCTATTGCAGAGAGTCTATTTAGAACATTTCATTAACTATAAGGTGCGAATAGCGCAAACCCTTGTGGAGGACTTGAGAAACCCAGATAGTGTGTGTGAGGCAATAATGAAAGAGCACAAGAGGGCTCACCGTAATGCCACGGAGAATAGGAAACAACTTCTTGAGCGTTGCTATTTTCCCAAGATGAGCAGTCAAATTAGGAAATATGTACTGGCTTGTGAGACGTGCAAACTCAGTAAGTACGACAGGCACCCCCATAGGCCAGAATTACAGGCTACACCAATCCCGTCGCGACCGTGCGAGATCCTTCACATAGACATATTCGAAATTCAGGGGGAAAAATTTTTGAGTTGTATTGATAAATTTTCGAAATTTGCAAAGCTTTTCCACATCAGAAACAAAGGAACCCTGCACCTTAGGCAAAAAATAGTAAAACTTCTGCACTATTTTACTACCCCTAGAATTTTAGTCACCGATAACGAACGAGGATTGATTAGCCCAGTTATACAAAGCTTGTTAGAATCTCTAGGAATTCAGCTTTACCGCACTCCAACTCAGAGGAGTGAGGTGAATGGCCAAATCGAGAGATTTCACTCTACGTTACTAGGAATTTTTAGATGCCTAAAGGCGGAGAATGAAGCCCTCACGACTAAGGAACTTGTTATCATAGCTGTAGATCGCTATAATAATTCAGTTCACTCGGTAACGAACAAAAGACCAACAGACATTTTTTTTAACCGCTCACAAGCTTCCAATTTCCAGGAACTCCTTGACCAGAGCAGAAAGATGAACATCCAAATTAAAACACTGTTGAGGGAAAAGCAATTGGCCCAGATAAAAAAACATAATAAAAAAAGGATGCTACCGGAGCGTTATGACGAAAATGACGTCATATACGTGAAGGATAAGCAAATAAAGGGGAAGCAAAAACCTTTATATAAAAAAGAAATCGTTTCAAAAGACAATAAAGTTTCAGTCACCACACTTAGTGGAAAAAAGATTCACAAACTCCACATTAAAAATATAAAAAGAAGGAGACAAACTACTCCCACACAATAAAACAAACAAACAAAAGATATGAAAATAAATTATAAAACATCTGGCACCAAGGGGGAGTTTATCTAACAAGAGCGGGCTTGTAAGTGGGACAAATCGTGCCTTAGTAGGTTGCGGCGCCATCGAATATGACAAATGGCTACGTTGCTCCCAAAACGGATAACACGATCCCCCATAGCTGGTTCGAGAAATGTTAACACCTCTGGTCCAGATGAAAAAGAAAAAAGGAAAATTTAAGCTTATGCGCCTAATCCGCTAAGCAAATATTTATTTAACTCTCTGCGCCTAATCCGTAGATGAAAAAGAAAAAAAGAAAAATTTAAGCTTATGCGCCTAATCCGCTAAGCAAATATTTATTTAATTCTCTGCGCCTAATCCGTAGATGAAAAAGAAAAAAGGAAAATTTAAGCTTATGCGCCTAATCCGCTAAGCAAATATTTATTTAACTCTCTGCGCCTAATCCGTAGAGGAAAAAGAAAAAAAAGAAAAATTTAAGCTTATGCGCCTAATCCGCTAAGCAAATATTTATTTAACTCTCTGCGCCTAATCCGTAGATGAAAAAGAAAAAAAGAAAAATTTAAGCTTATGCGCCTAATCCGCTAAGCAAATATTTATTTAACTCTCTGCGCCTAATCCGTAGAGGAAAAAGAAAAAAAAGAAAAATTTAAGCTTATGCGCCTAATCCGCTAAGCAAATATTTATTTAACTCTCTGCGCCTAATCCGTAGATGAAAAAGAAAAAAAAAAAAAAGAAAAAAAACCTAAGCTTATGCGCCTAATCCGCTAGGCAAATTAAAAACAAAAAAAAAAAAATTAAATAAAAAAAAAAAATTCATTAAAAATTTTTTAACCTTTTTATTTTTCCTAATTTTTTGTTCCTTTTTATTTTTAAAAATTTTCTGTAATAACAATATAAAGTAAATTCTTTAAATTTTATTTTAATCTTCCCTACTAATCATAATTTAACAAAACATAACTTGTAAACCACTAACAAAATAATATCGCGGGAAAAGCGATGATCCTAAACTAAGATAGTAACACTAGTTTAATGATAATCAATGTAATCGTAAGAATTCCGCTTACTAATAATACCTTCCTACTATCAACAACATTTTACCTTTTTACTAATTAGATAACCTTAACTCACTTTCTTAGAACCTAGCAACTACTAACTTACTAACAACATTAAATTAGAATTAACATCTTGCGTTGCAGATTCCCACTGCTGGCATCAGCCATCAGCGCACTACATATATTCAACTACAAGGTTCCAATAGTAACCATCCAGAGCGGAGATGGGTGGATCATTGGGGGCTCATTCAAACTCATCCACGTCATCGACCTACAAAAATATACCACGATGGTGACTCAAATGGACAAACTGGCAGGCCATCTAACCAAACGAACCGACGAGCAACTCTTAGCCCAGCACTACATCAACCAAACACTCGAACGACTCGAAGAGTTGATGGGGAGCACAAGCAATACTAGAGTCACCCGATCTATTGACTGGATAGGGTCAGCATGGAAATGGCTGGCAGGATCCCCTGACGCAACAGATTGGAACAATATCCTCCACAGCCAAAACCAGATAATCGCGAACAACAACCACCAATATAAGGCCAATAAAAAGCTATTCACCACCACCCAAGAAGTATTGAATCGAATTGAAGAAGTGGTGAACCGCACCAACTACGTGGTAAAAGAAACAGAAGGAATCGAATTCGAGCAAAGCGCACTTCACAACATCGTCCTCGTTCGCGAAGAGGTCAATGAATTTGTGCGAGCATGCCAATTGGCAAAGCGAGGAATTGTTAACACCAACTTGTTAGACATAGACGAGGTTAACCAAATCCTATCCGAAGTAGAAACCCTCCCATACCAGAATGTAATTGAGGCAATCGAATATGGTCAACCATCGGTCCTCACAAACGGGACACTTCTCCTCTATGTCCTATCAATGCCGAAAGTGACGGCCAATAAATATAATATCCTGATTACCCGCGCTGGAATCTACGCTGGTAAACAAGTGGACCTACCGTTCGACAGAATGCTGGTAAACCAAGAAGAGACATACGGGTTGACGAAGGATTGTATGGTTATCGGCTCATCCACGGTATGCAGCTCTGAGTCTTTAATTGCGTTGGAAGAGAACAGCTGCCTGCCACGACTCTTAAAAGGTGGGGCTGCTAGTTGTCAATTTATTAAACGCAACGGATCCCATATAGAGCTGGTAAACGAAAATACCATTTTCATTTCAAACTACCAAGGGGTAATAAGGAGCAACAATGCCACAAATACTATTAATGGCACTTACGTAATTCAATTCAACAACGAGACAATCAGGATTGGCGATCAAGAATTTTCCAGCAATGAAGCTGTTACAGCGCACGTCCTCCCAGCCGTACTTTCTGACATAAAAAACCACACCATGAAAGTCAACTTGGAATACATCCACGACCTGACAATGGAGAATGTTAAGTATCTAGGGTATGTCAATGAAAGAATAAATTTTTCTATCGTTACAGAGGCTATCTCGATCTGCGCAATAGCCCTTATTGCCGGAACGATGTGGAGATGTTACACAAAGAAATTAGACCTTCCACCGGTTCAAATTCCTACGCATTGGACAGGAAACATTGACGTAAATCGGATCCCCAAAGGCAAATCTGCACCTGAATTTTATCGCTCAGATCCTAGCCTGCCAGTCACAATCGTCAGTACCAACTCATTACCAGAAGGTTGCAATCACTCCCTACAAAATTTCTCCCCCTCACGCTTTTCGACATTTGATCTACGAGACGCAGATCTTCAAAGGGGGAGGAGTTACACGAGCAGGTACCATAATACCACTCAACGGCGCACCCTGTGATCACGTTGCTAAGCGTGTGACTTATTTACGCACACGCGCAACCATCGATCAGGTCACCTTACGTTAGTTATGGGAATTGCACGGTAAGCAATTGCTGTCTACACCCGCGAGCAGTTATGGGTAAAGCATGGGAACTGCAACATAAACATTTTAGATAGGCTAAGAAGTTATTTAAGTAAGTTGCAACGTATGTTTAGAGTTAGTTGTTAATTAGCGTGCAAGCGTCACGAATAAAGAAGTTGTAACGTTTGTTGAAATCGTTTCCTTGTTTCATTTCATAGTATCGGAGGACACTTGGTTCCTCCGCACCTTTAATTTTTTTACATCTCCCCCGACACGGGAGATAACTTATATAATATATATTTAGTTATTACAATGCCAGTTGATCTCTTTGTATGGGTTGAAGTGATCTCTTTTGTTTGAGCATGTCCTATGAAGAGACTAATTGGTCCCTTTCATGCCCAAACGGGTAGTGTCGGACAGATCCCCTTTGTTCCCCTACGGGTACAGTCGGAAAAGTTTACTTCCAACACCCAAAAGTAAAATAAAATAAATAATTGGCGCGATATATACCTCCAAGGAGATCAAGGCCGAGCTTATCTACCAATTTGTGGTGTGCTTCTTATAATTTTTGCCGATTCCAAACAGCATCTGCAAAGCAGATGAATTTTTGCTGAGAAGCCTTCCATGGCAGAAATACACTCGGAGAGTTTGCCAAACCACTGCCGAGGGGAGACCCCGTTTTGAAAAAACTTGTTCAAACCACTTTTGATGTTACCTGTACCAGGGGCGGAATTACGAGATACGTTCCGTGATCGTAATCCATTTTTTAAGTCAAAATACCGTTGTAACTGTCACGCTTTTTAAAAGAGTAGTAATGCATAATCGAACCTACCGGTACTTCCAGCCAATTGCTCACGTATGCCGTCATTCCGAATTATGGGCTTCGAGCTATTGTGATTTAAAAATTCGCTTTCGATCACGGAACGTGAAACGTAATTCGACCCCAGGGCTCGAACCTTGGACCTTCGGTGTGGTAGGCCAGCAACACTACCGCCACACCACGGCGGCAACCTAGAAGTAGGTTATAGAAATTAAATCGACTTATCCCAACTATGCTTATAACGGAATAGTTGGGCTCAATTGTAGCCCACTGTAGATGAAAGGTATTGATCCCGGAAATTAGTCACACGATTTTTTACAGGGTAGTGTTTCATACTATATTATTTTTAACCCCTTCCCGAATTAAGAAGCAGTTATGGGAAAAAATCAAACTACGGGTATTTTTAATAGAAATGGTATTAAAAATGGCACTGTGTTAAAATATTTTAGGTATATGTGTCTCAGTGAGTGGTACGGGTTGGTAGCCATATGGCTACATTGGGATTTAATGCATAAAATTTCAAACATATTTAGTAGCATGAAGTCTTTTATTTATTTATGCCTTTTGAATTACTTGTTATGGAACATATCAAAACAAAAGTTTTTGTTGTTGTTAAACCCAAAGCAACATTACATTTAAAATGAAACCCTGTTATTGCAATATTTGCACCTTTGCTTCTTCTCGATTGGTAGTGGCATATGGCCAACACCATCATACTGTACGTCTGCAATGGGTCTTTTAGTACAAGCTATCCTCTGTCTTTTTGGAACTGGGATGCCACTGTTTTGATCGGATGGCTTTCCCCTTTTCCTTTCGGTGGTAATAAAGACAGCATGTGTCATCGCATCAGCAATATCCGCTTTGAATTCTAGCAAAGACTTTTTTGCCGGCGCTTGGTTTTGTGTACAATGCCTCTTGTACAATAACCAGGCATTGACGACGCAACCATCTAGGAGGTGATAAAATATGCGTAGGTAGTATTTCTTTGTTTAAATTTTTGATCTATATAGTGCAACCAACATATCGCTTAGGCCAACTCCACCCATATAGCGCACATATTGCGTGACAATATTTGGACGCGAAACGTTGTGACGTTTGTCTTTGGAAGACCACTTCGAATCATTTTGTACTCGATCGATTCCATGAATTGATGATGCAAAATAAATTTGTTTGTTGTCTAACCATTAAACTGCACATATATTTTCACGTCTTTCGGTTCTAAAGTCAAATGATCCTCTATCTTGGCACTTTAGAGATTTATCGGAAGCAAACTTGTGTCTTTGGAAAGCTATTGTGTCCCGTAAGAAACATGCAGTTTCCCTTTAGCGCACTTATAAAATTGTATGATGTAAACCAATTATCCGTGAAAATTTTAAAGTTTTCCCTTTTTGGCAGACTTTCTCACAATTTCAAAACAACATCCGCGCTTATTATGCCTAACTCTGTCTTATTTGTAATTGTGTTCTTACCCGTATAGACCTCAAAATCATACATAATTCCACTGGCCATTTGTGTGGTTTACTACATATATATTGTTTTAGACTAGGTTTGCAAATTTGGACTAATTTAAAATAGTCAAAATGTGCATACACTTCATCTCAATGTAGCCATATGGTTACCAACCAATTTTGTAACATATTTTCACTATAGTATGCACTTTTTACCTTGTTATTGCTGAAATATATTTTACAAGCATGAACTTACACGAAATTATTTTTTTTAACATAACATATTATATTAATTTAAAGTTTACAAACTAGCCGAAAGCAAAGAACGGTGGATCGCCAACCATATGTAAAAACTTTTCAATGTTGCCAATGCAAATTAGAAACAGAAGGGTATAAATCAGTTAAGGAGTGCTGCCTTTTAGCATTTTTTCTCGCTTAAATTAATAAATTTTCAACTTAACGTTTAAACAGAAATTTTCAATTTGGTAGCCATATGGCTACATATGCGAAGGAAAGGGTTAAGTAAATGAATGATTATATCGTCTGCTTATATTCAATACCTTTCATCTTTAAACAAAACCTGACGGCATGTTCAAAACATAACAACATAAATAATACCACAAAATCAATATTTCCGTTGAAGTTGCAATAACCTCCATCTGATTTCTAGGCAAAATTAAACTAAACTTAACACAAAAAACTAGGTCAGTTTCCTAATATGACATTTTATTACTCATTTTGGTACTTAATATTATTGGAATTTTGCAAAGTAGTTCACCAACCAGTTTTTTTGGTCTCCTGAAAAATTGAGTTTTTGCTGATAGTGGTTTCTGAGCATAAGGTGACGATATGAAGTTGATCAAGGAAATATATACCTTCACATAAAAAAGTCCAAATTAAAGGATCAAATTGATATTTTCCTTGCTCCATGAAATATTGAATATGCCCAGGCCAATTACTCATTATTCTATCAATTGCTGAAAGCAGGGTGCAAAACCTCGTAGGCATATGTCGCAAGAGGTCCTTATATTCGGTTTGGAAGAACTCGGAAGTTCTTTTTAAATGTGCTATTCTTTTTGAACTGGACGAAAACTCACTGAAAACCTTTATTACCAATGATTCTACATCATATGAAAGCATTTTCAATGCATGTTTTGCTGTATTATGCAATATGTCCAGCTATCAATTTTCGTCATTCAACAAGATTTTGTAAATTTTGAAAACTGATTTGTTTTTCCCGTAGTTGACCGAACAATTGTCTGCTGCATATGCAATAATACTTTGTACGTTGAGGTCTTCAACGCTCTTTTTTAAGTTACTTGCAATGGCTTCAGAAGTTTCATTATGGTCTTCATAAAAGTTTATAAAAGTAGTTCGATGACCATCGTTTTTGTTGAAGTAACGAATAACTACGGGAAAAAATTTACAATTTCCTATTGGAGGCATCACATGCAATTGAGAACGGCGAGCTTCCAACCTCTTCTAATACTATTTAAAAAATGAAATGAAATAGCAATATTTTCTTCTTCAGATCTGTTAGCAGCGCAAAAAAACGCTTCTAATGCTGATGATTTTGAAATTGATTTCATGTTATTTCTATGCATTTCAGCATTTCAATGGCTTTTAAGTGCCCTTGCTCCTTCAAATTTGATTTTGATATTAGTTTCGCAGACCTTACAATAACCGGTATCTCCATCTGCTTTAAAAATTCCATTCATCATTCAAGTGACAGTAACGTTTTTGAATTTTTTTTTTGGAAACTCTCTCATTTTATTTGATGCACAGGTAGAATCTTTCTCACAAAATATGCACACATTCAAAGCAAACCAAATTGCTTTGACCCCAGCACAAAAATTATTTATTTCACGTATCACTGAAACCGTTTTAATTTGTACCACCTGAAAATAGGTGTAGCATAATTTGTAACCCTTCGGAGAATGGAAAAAATTACGAAAAACCCAAATGTTGAAAAACATATACTACACAAAAAAAAAAATATCCAAAAATATAAAATTTATAATTTGTACCCCCTTGCAAACCAGGAAATCGGCGATTTCTCGTGAACTACCCTGCTTGTAAAGCATGTTCATGTGCCGTGGGAAAGTATCTACTCCTGGCACAAAAATATTTGATTTACAAAAAAAAAAAAAAATATAGAAATAGATTGATCTCAATTTGTACCATCTCAAAATACAAAAATTATAATTTGTACCCCCTTGCAAAACAAACCAAACAATAAAATTATTAAGAGAATTAACCAAGGACTAACAACCCTGCAAGAAATGATTGATAGCTTGCATCAAAATTTTCACACTGCTCTTAATATGTTGAAGTAAAATGTTGACACGTTTGAACTGCTGACAGTTATATGATATATCAAACGAGCGTCATTGTTCTCGTTGGTCACGTTGAGAGATCATTAAAAGCATTTTACACAAGGAAATTTTTGATTTCAATTCTGCTTGCGTTTTCTTTTGTGTTTTCTATTCGCGTTTACATGTGTAAATTTTTCTTGAAAGCAATTGTGAAACAAAAAACCTGCGTACAAGGAGGAGGGAAAGAGATAGGTATAAGAACTTGAAACGGCTGGACTTAAATTCAAGTCTTGAAGCGTGTAAATGGGCTCCAACTCTATCGCTCTCAGTAATTTCATAATTTTTTTAATTACAAAATAAATTACATTTTTGATGAAAAGATGTGCGTTTGTGTAATAAATTCGGTTCAGAACAGATTTATTTATACTGTGACGAATTCGATGATTCCTTCATTATTAATCCTGGGTTCGATCACTATAAAGTCAAATAAACACACGCACATATATTGTAACATATAGCTAGTTTTATTTACTAGTATAAACGCAATACAAATTCCCGAGTTTGGTAACTCCACAGTAGTTCACTGTACAATACTTGAATAAAACCTGATCAACCTGCCTTGCTTGGTCACTGTCTTATACAGTCCAACAATACCCTAAACGCCCAGAACTTCCTTGGTTGTTCGCTCTTCGTGTTCTCGAAGAGTCGGTGTTATTTATTGCTATCTTCTCTTTGTCTCCAATTCGCACACACTCGCGCCATCTCTCTTCCTTTTCCTTGGTACACGATTTCATGCATAAGCGAAGCCATCGTTATCTCTGTTGTGTTTTTAACTAGTGGTGGGAGTGTTATTGACCTAGGGATGGTACATGCTTGAGAATATTCGCCACAATACTTTATGGTCTGTGTGTTAATCGGAAACATTTTATTCAGAGATAAAATGAGGTGATCAAATTTTCTATTGTGTAAATATATTTTCCATTTCGCTGTGCCAAATGAAAAGGTAAATTTTGACATCTGAAAAAAGCACGGGCGAAAGCAAATATTCTGTGAATAAATTTTAAATTTACGTATTTTTTCTGCCATTATATTTCGTATTTTTGCGTTAATTTTTGCGTGTTGGCATATAAATACATTTGAAATAATATGATTGTCAATACCACATGCATATATTTGTACGCATTCGTAGTTGTCAAAATTTGACCTAGCCCCAAGAGCTAGGGTAAATTCTGACGTTCATATTCAAAATTTTCCTTCGCTCTGTCAAAATTTATCATTTTCAAACATTCGTCACAGGTCCATACACTATAATAATTACTTAGGCATAGAGTTCTTGGATAGGTGATTCAAATGAAATAATAAAATTGAATCACAAAGTCACTACATATTTTGTATTGTGCTATTAATCAAACAAATTTAGCGCTGTCTTTCATTTAACTGACAAATTGAATTATATATTTTTAAGAAAATCGTAAAAAATCAGTATAAAAATATTCAGCCACTCTATGCTTTTGTGCTTTGCAGTAATAGTTCAATTTCAACTTTTCCTATATACATATTAAAAATTTTTCAGTGACAACTAAACTATGACAATTGGCAATAGTAACGAGTAAAAATGGGCACGGTGCGCCAGAAACGATCGTTACCTCGAAGCCGGCGTACAGTATATTTGGCTTTACTTTATGAGAATGTACGCTAAATGAATTGATGTCACGCAAAAAAAAAATCATCGCCGGAGCCGTTTTTGAGAAAATTGCGAAATAATCGGGTTTGTTTGCACTGTCTCAGAAAACTACATTTCCTTCCAGATTTTGGAGAAATTCATATATTTGGAAGAGGATCTAAAACTGCATCCCGCACATGTTTTATGTTTACCATATCATGTCACTTACTCTTGTAAAGTGCAATTGAAAATGCATTTTTTGTTACTTATACGCCCGGTGGTGCTAAGGAAAATTCAAAAGAAGAAGAAGACATTTTTCGAGTACGCAGTTTTATAGAACAGTTAGTTTCTACTTGTGAATTTTTATTTGGAATAATTGCATATGGTCCATCTACCTAAAGCTACCTCACTTCTCTTTAGTAATTGACACATAATTTTTCGACATTGGCCAGTAAAGAAAAATGTTTGGGCTATCATATTCTCTTCCGTACATACTCATATCACATTTCCGTGCCGACATATGGAGGTCCAAAAATGACCGAAAAGTCGATTTTCGGAAAAAGTAATGCAAAAAATCAGTTGCTAATAATGAGCATTGAAGGGGTGATAGCAAAACGTCCTTGGGTGATAAAGATAAATGTTTTGGCTTTCATTTTCTACTACTTAAACACACAAATTTGTTCAAACTGCTGAGTTATAGAGGGCCAAAAAATAGGCCATCCGAGCTTTTAGTCCAGATTTTGGGAGAGCTATTCCTAATCTAAAAATTTTAATAGCAGACTAGGATTGCACGTAGAAGACTCTGACAACTCCTATACTCAGAAATATAGTTTAGGTCACTTACAGGTTTTTTAAGAGGGGGAGGTGGACTCCCCTTAACAACGGAGCAAGTTGCCTCCTTACAACTTTCGAAGTCATAATCTGCAAGCTTTTCTTAATTCAACCCCATTGAGAGAATACTGTTTTCCTCTCTTTTTTGCCCAACTCGCCTCCAAAACTGCGCTAAAACCTGATTTTGTTTACCTATTTTAATGAAAATAAAACCAAGTCACCTTACAAAAAAAAAATCAGCAAAAATCAACGGTAACCCCTCGTACTTAAAATTTGCACTTTGTTATGCCGAAACTAACCGTTCTATAAAACTGCGTACTCGAAAAATGTCTTCTTCTTCTTTTGAATTTTCCTTAGCACCACGGGGCGTATAAGTAACAAAAAATGCATTTTCAATTGAATTTTACAAGGGTAAGTGACATGATATGGTAAACGTAAAACATGTGCGGGATGCAGTTTTAGATCTTTTTCAGAATATATGAATTTTTTCAAAATCTGACATCAATTCATTTAGCGTACATTCTCATAAAGTAAAGCCAAATATACTGTACTCCGACTTCCAGGTAAGGATCGTTTTTGGCGCACCGTGTGGGGCTGTTGAATACTTTAAGGGGACTAGAGCTTTGTTGTACTAGCCCGACTGCCGTGGTAACGATTTTGTTGACCACGGAACCGAGCATATGGTATTCTTGCTTGGTCAGCCAATTTTGACCTCGAAATTATAAGTAGGTGCATTTACAAATCTGTCAAATTTTGCCAAAGAGATTATCGTGAGGGCCGTACCACAGCATATATATCTGTCAAATTCTGCCAGAGAGATTATCGTCCCAATATTAGTGCTTTACACAAAAGCCAAAATCGTGTAATTCTAGAGGCTTTCTGCAGAGAGCTGAATTTAATTTAAGCTCTTTCGCCAACCTTGAAATTTTATGTGACGTTAAACAAAGGAAACGAGAGTTGAATACGCGTCAGATTAGAATTTCGAGGAATTTGGAAAATACACCTTTATGATAGTTATTTAAGTTTCATATGACAGTCAGTACTGACAATATGAATAAAGCGAATAGGCCCTTCTCGTATACATAGAGTCATAGTGAGCATGATAACGATGTCTACAGTTTGTTGTGTTGTTATGGCACAGGCAGCTTCGGACTGCCCAGCTTGTGTTCTCCCCCATAGTTATAAGTAGGCGTTGGGTACCAGCCGCCACTCGTGTGGGAACAAAATTCCAATTTCAATGGACTTTCAGTATTTTGGTCAATATACCATCCGAAATGTCAATTTAGAGTGTGAGTGTGTTAGTAAATAAAATCCGCGTTTCTTGTAGGGTATGTTTATCAACATCTTGCTTCTTCGAAGTTTTTTTCAAATTCCGAAGGGGTACAAATTATAATTTTCATACTTGTGGATGGTACAAATTCAGAGAAATCTATTTCCATCATTTTTTTTGGAAAATAAAACAATTTCGTGCCAGGAGTATATGTTTTTTTCAACATTTTGGTTTTCCGAAGTGGTACTAATTATAAATTTTTTATTTTTGTATGGTACAAATTGAGAGAAATCTATTTCCGTAATTTTTTTAGAAAATAAAACAATTTCGTGCCAGAAGTATATGTTTTTCAACATTTTGGTTTTTCGAAGTTTTTCATTTTCCGAAGGGGTACAAATAATAATTTTTCCATAATTTTTATACCTAGTAGTGCTACGCACAGAAGTTATACTAACTTTAGTCGCCTAACGGCAGTATGTAACGGCATAAACGGATCGAGATCGATATCGACTTATATACATATATCAAAATGTTCAGGCGGAAGGAGAAATTGATTAAGCCATGTCCGTCCGTCCGTCTGTGGACACGATAACTTGAGTAAATTTTGAGATATCTTAATGAAATTTGTTATGCAGGTTCCTTGGCACTCATCTCCGAGCGCTATATAAAATGGGCGAAATCGATTGATAGGTTAGGTTAAGTTAGGTTAAGTGGTAGCTGTCCCACTAGGAGGGCAGCTAACTTGGACACTTATAAGGTCCGTTGTGATACCACATTCTAAACGGTGACACTAACTTAAGATTGCTTAGCAAATCGCTCCGTAGCGACAATAAAACTCCGGATTTGGCACACATCGATCTTCGACACGTCTTCCGGAGACGTAAAAACATCCGAGGTACCTGCACCTGGTCCTAGCAAACGCTGGACAACTGAGCATGAAATGATTTGATGATTCCACCTCGTCATCCTCCATGCAGCTCACGCAGCTCGGGTTATCAAGTATATTTAACCGTTCTGCATGGACCCCCATCGGACAGTGCCCAGTCAACACCCCAATTAACATGGAAAGATGTACCTTGGAGAACCCTAGTAATTCCATTGAACGCCTGGAGTCAACCACTGGCCAGAAGGACCTCGACACCTGACATGAGGTGGTGTCAGCCCAGCGTTTGCTTAGCTGATCCGAAGGCCACCTGCCCAGAAGCAAACTACAGGTTGTAATGGGAATACCCAGTGTTCTGGAGGCAGCCACGTCGGTTTCACGAGTGCCCGCTCTGGCCAAGAGATCCGCATGGCAATTGCCGGGAATGTCACAGTGGCCTGGCACCCAAATCATTTTTATTTTGAAGTAGTTGGACGCAACCGCAAGCGCTTCCAGACAGTCGCTCACTGTCCTCAATCGAACGTTGTCTGCACTCAGCGCCCTAATTGCCGCTTGACTGTCGGAGTAGATGTTGAACTCCTTCACAGCATCCCATGCACCGCACCCTTGATGGCGGCAACCTCCGCTTGGAAAATGCTACAATGATCAGATAGCCTAAATTTCGTGCCCCCCCCAACACATCCATCCAGCTTTGACCCGTCCGTAAACAGATTCGCCAGAGCCTGCCCTCGGATAGGTTCTCCGCCTGTCTACTCGTCGAAAAACCCTTCGCCGGAGTAAAGGTCGGCGCATAGTAATCTGTTCTGTTAGGGATAAAGTCAAAGCTCGATAGTATATTGGAATGGCCATACTGCACAAGCCTATATCCAGTGTCTCGGAGCTTAATTGCAGCCCAAGCTGTGCCTATTTTTTCTAAGTCGGCGAAAATCTTCAGACTGAACCCTCCAAGAGGGTGCCGACTGGTAATGGATACCACAGTTGTCTGTTCAGATTGGTACTTAGTACCTCTCTGTGCGGAAGGTATCCAGCTAAGGTCAGAATTCACAGTCTTAGCTCTTCAATAGCCCTGGCGTACGGACATGATTATTGACTATGGTCGTGAGGTAAGGGTGACTGACTTAGGACTTTCTTGGACGATGATTTGGATTTAGTTGGCTTTGGGCTGGAAGGTGCGGTATTCTGCCACCTCAGTAGGTTGGGGTGAAACCCAACTGAAATGGCTGGTGGGCTAATATCGCAGCTGCCCACGTCCCGCTAAAACCTTGGCAGGCCTCAGGGTACGTTTCAGGCCCGTCGCCATTTAGTTGGTGGTGTAGGTGCGGTTGAAGATCCCCCGTTTTTGCGCTCGGTCTGGCTCTGAACACATGCATCATAACCTTCGCTTGGCCTCCCTGCTCGCATAGATAACCACGAGACCATTAAAGGGCGACTACACAGTCGGGTCTGGATAGCGGCCCTGAGTGGGGACGTTATTTTACATGGACAACAATAGTAATAAAAACAACAACAAGGAAGATAAAGAGAGGGAGAAGAACGGGAGGAAGACGGATAAGGACAACGGGGACAGGGAACCCGCCAGCAACGAGGCTAGCCCTTGCGTATCGCATGGGAGTAGCTTGGCTGCTGACCGGTTTACAAGTACAGGACAGGGTCGCAGACCTGACAGGGTGCTCTTGACTCCGAATCGGAAGCAGAGGGCTCATTTAGAGGGGATGCGACCAGACATAACTGGTGGCCTAAAATCAGGCCGCAGAAACGCGACGCAACAACAAGGCGAAAAGGACGGACAAGCTCCGAAACTTGGAAGCAACTGCCCCCTTAGGTTGCAGTAGGGCTGGCGCCCCTGCGAGTGCGAGCCCTGCTGGCAACAAAGTAGCGTCGAAGTCGACATCCGCTGGACAAGGTTCCGGCGTACAAGTAGGTGGTCAGCTACAGAGGGCTCATCTGGTGGTCAACCTAGATAACGTGCGAGCACCAGTAGTGGACGATCTCCCAGCATTGCTGTGAATACAGCGAAGCGGAGGCGGTCTGGCAAAACCAAGAGGGCGACACCGAGAAGGAAAGCCATCTGCGATCAGCGCTTGGCTGCGAAAACCGCTACGCCGGTCTGGATGGTTCTCAGGTTTCTGAGAAGCATTCCCGTGCTGGCTCTGTCACCCTGGGGGTAGTTGACAGGAGCAGGGAAGACAGGGCCATCTCCAGGGAGGAGTGCAGCTGGGTGGCCAACGCCATTTCTGAAGCCTATTTGACTGCCGTCGAAAGGCACCCTGGGCCGCAGCCATCCATAGAATATATGGAATGGTATCATGATGAGTGCGCTGACGAGCGGTCAGCGAGCTTCTGCAGGTGTCTTGTCTCGCTGGTTGGGGAGTTGTGGCGGGGGGCTAGGCTCTAGGCCGTGGGCAGGAGGGACCTCTCTCTTCGACCAAGGGCTCGGGTGTGGTTACCTGCCGAACCTTCCCAGCCAGAGAGAATTCTGAGTCAGTTGCGCTACTGCAACCAGAACCTTCCGGCCCACAATTGGAGGGTTATCAGCGTTGAGGAGCCCGAGGAACCCCGTCGGCAAGTGCGATTGCTACTGAACGCGAAGTCCATGGGTCCTCTCTCTGAGTCGGGTGGTGTTATCTCTTGTGGTATCGAGCGTGTGGTTCTTAGAATCTACAACGCTGATGCCAGGGGGGATGAGGCCTCACCTCCGGGGATGGGACGGGAAGAAGACGAGCCTGCGGAGGGATCGGTGGCCGTAAATACGGTGCCCAACCCTGCAGCGTCGGACAGCATCAGCTCTGTTGGCATCCCGTCTGGGGCGGGATCGGTCTGCAGCGTTGGATTGCTGTTCGACAGGGCGAATGAGGAGAGGCTGTTAGCTTCGGATGGAAGGCTGCTGAGGTGGAGAAGATGGATTTGTCTGCTGATGATCATCCGACAAATAAATCTTCAACACTCTAAGGCGGCCTCTGTCAGCCTCCTACTCTACCTGGAGCAAGGCGGGGTGGACGTTGTCCTTATCCAGGAGCCGTAGCTAAGCAGCAGCGCAACAAAATATCTGGATTGAGGACTGATAAATTCAATTTATTTGTGCAAGGAACGGCAGGTAGGCCAAGATCATGTGTACTGGTTAAGAAAGATATTAAAGCCTTTCTTCTTTCCAATTTCAGTAACGATGACATAACGGCTGTGTGTCTGGAGGAAGGTAACAAGGGATCGCTGGGAGCTGGTCTGGGCCTACATGGCCCATGATGATACTTATGAAATCCTATGCATGATTACCGCTGAAGCAAAGCGAAGAGGCGTAGCCCTTATTGTCGGAACGGATGCGAACTCGCATCATTCACTGTGGGGGAGTTCCGATACGAATGCAATAGGTGAGGTTGCTTTTATTCTAAATGAAGGGCTATGTATTTGTAACAGGGGTAATGACCCCACGTTTGTAACCTCAGTTAGAGAGGAGGTCCTACACTTCACTCTTGCTTCAGGATACCTGTTTCCCCTTATATCCGACTGGCGTGCTCTTCCGGAGCACTTCTTCTCTGATCATAGGTATATTCAGTTCTCTCTTGATAAATCTACACCCAGTAAAACCATGTTTAGAAATCCTAGGCGTACTAACTGGGTCCGGTACTGTAGCAAACTGTTTTCTACTATCAGCCCAAGTGTTTGCTGTATGCACAGCGGTACCACTTGCACAGTTTGTTTGCTTTATTAAGTTATGAGTGCAAGGTCTGTAGAAAACATAAGAGTTTTTTTTTCAATTTCTCTCTTGCGAAAATCCGGGACATTTTGCGTCTCGTGATGGGTTTTCCCGGTACCGGACATTTTTCTCAATTCCGGGATTGTCGCGCCGAAAATGGGACGGTTGCCAACCGTGTTGCCAAGACGAAAATTCGACTTGATGACAACATATACTTCATTTTGCCCTCTTTCACCAAACCCATTTTCTCGGCGTCTTCTTCCAGTTTGGAAATCTATGTCGTTGGCATACGCCAACACTTGCACGCTCTTATAAAATATTGTCCACGAAAATAAGTTCTGCAGCTTGTATTATTTTCTCCATTATCAAATTTATTAGGTACTCAACCTATCTGAAACCTCGTTTAGCTTAGAACGGCTCGGACAGGTCCTTCCCAAGCTGGTGGTTTTGCTCAAAGTCATTTTGCATAACCGTATGAGTTTTGCGAGAAAACCAAATTCAGACTTAGCGGCATACGCGTATCGATTCTTTTCTCACAGGGGTTTTCTAAGATTTGGCACATAGTGAGAATATGGTCGATTGTAGATCTACCAGGTCTGAAGCCGCAATGTTAAGGTCCAGTCAGTTTTTTTACGGTGGGCTTCACAATACGCTTGAAGTTTATGTGCGATATTAGGGACGCTCATCCGGCGATTATTGGTGCAGATTGTAGGATTTCCTTTCTTGTGGATTGGGCCGAACACACTTAGATTGCAAATCGGCAGGCACGCACTCTTGCGGCCATATTCAGCATAGAAGCTGGTGCATACAATTTACTAACTCCTCGCCGCCGTACTTGAATAGCTCAGCCGGCAATCCGTCAGTGCCCGCTGCTTTATTGTTAATGGCGATCAGTGTTGCCATTTTAGCTGTTTCCCAGCTAGATCTAGCCTTTTTTTTTGCCGAATTTAGCTACCCGATGTGGGAAAAGATCTCATTCAACTCATGAGCAATTCTAATATTTATGCTATATATTTCAGCCGGATGATGAAGAAAATTGTGATAGTGACATATTTTAAAACGTATTTATTATATATTATCTCACATTACTGCCTTTTATATTATACATATATAGTTATTTTGCATTGATGCCATGAAAGTATATTTCCTTTTAAATATGTGACGCACTTGATAACTTAATGGGACTTTTTATCGAATAATACAGTGATCTGTAATTTAAATCTTACTCGTTGTACCTTTTATATAAAAAGCAACTAATTTATATAGTAAATAGAAATATTAGCCTTAGTTTGACAAAATCTTTAAAAATACAGGTTTGAATTGTTCATTATAATTCCAATGCTCGAAAGTGCATATTCTTATGAAAAGCATCTGTGCAAGTAACTTTTTTATTTTTATGAAATTGGAGTACAAACAACCTTATTTTTTTGTATAAAATATTACATTTTTATATACTTTTGAATAAAAAAACGGATAAAACATGTGAAAATATAACTTCCTTTTTTAGCTGTCTTTTAGCCCTAGTTATTTTTTTTTGCTACTCGTATCTCGTTATAGTCGGGTGGGCGAACACTAATTCCATCATCTTTGGTTGTGGGGCGAGTTATTCTCTGTGTTGTTGCTCGTTTTCTCCATTTAGGAGGGTAGAGATGTGCCCCCTTGAATGTTTAAATCAAAAATTATTTGTATCTTATGTTATGTTATGTAATGTTATGGTTTATTCGTATTTTTACTTTGTTGAGTCTCTTCCCAACAAGCAAAGTAAACTTAAAATAAATCTTTAAAAAGCTTGCCGAAATAAATATTAATCTTACAAAATTCAGACTTTTCGTTTATAAAACGTTTGGAAATAAACATTGTGTAATTGAAACGACACGTTGATAAAAAGCTTATTAATTTAAACCTACAAAAATTATTTTAAAGAAAGCTTTCTAAAAGTATTTTTTTTGAAACTTTTTTCAAACCATATTTTGTATATTATTTAGCTTTTGCAATGCTACAACTTAAACCAACTATTACCAGATTGCAGAAGTGGTTAAGATACAGCCATGATATTTGCTTTTTCACCGTCATTCTCATATAAAATCTTGTTTGAAAAGAATTGGAAATATTTTAAGTAGAAAAGAAAAAACTGACACCTAGTTTTTTCCTGAATTTTTATAAACATTGAAATTATTTGTAACAGTTTATTCTTGAAGTTTATAAAAAGTTGACTTGAAACTTTCAAATAAATTAAAACTGAAAATGCATACATATCGCTTATTGCAGCAAGTTTACTTTAAATTATTTTGAAAAACATTTACAGAAATGATTGTTGGGTTTTTATGAAATGGTTTTCCTTTGTATTTACTTTATCGAAAATACCCAACAAGCAAAGTAAAGTTAAGATCCATTTTTAAAAGGCTTTCCAAAATAAATATTAAGCTTAAAAAATTATGATTTGTCGTTTATAAAACGTTTAAAATAAGCGTTTCATAATCAAAACGGCACGTTGATAAAAAGCTTATTAATGTAATCCTATTAAAAATTTTCAAAGAAAGTTTTTTATATGTAAATATTTTTCTGAAATTTTATTCAAATGATATTTTTATTTTATTTAGCTATTGGTAAAAAATAAATAAATATGGATGTTGTAATCATACACTAAATGCTGCAACTTAGACCAATTATGAGCAGACTGTGGAAGTGCAGCCATGATTTTTGCCTTTTCGTGATCATTTTCATGTAAAATATTTTCTGAAAAGAATTTAAAATATCTTAAGTTGAAAAGAAAAAAACTGGCAAATAGTTTTTTCTGAATTTTTGTAAACATTTGAATTTCACTTTTAAAGTAAACTGATTTGTAACCGTTTGTTCTTGAAGTTTATAAAAAGTTTGCTTTAAACTTCCAAATAAATTGAAACTGAATAAGCTACATATCGGTTATTGTAGCAAGTTAACTTGAAATTATTTTTAAAAACGTTTACAGAAATACTTTTTGGACAGTTTCATTATGGTCGCTAATTATAGCTTTATTGTTTGGTATACTAAACGGACATTGACAATTAACGGACTAGCAGTTTAAAGTAATTTGTAGGGAAAATTCAAATCGGCACACCACAAATTGGAAGAGAAGCTTGGCGCAAAAATCTCTTAGGAGGTTTATGATGATATACCTGTTGTATATCGCGCCATAAAGAGAAAGAGTTTTAAAGTAAAATATTTCGCTTTATTTATTAAATATTTTGCATTTCTTTTGCATAATTTTTGACATTGTAAGTCTTTTACATCTACATGAATTCATATTAAAACTAGTAGTGGGAATATTTTCGAATAAATACTATTCGAATAAATGAATAATAATATTCGTTCCAAAAAATTCGATTAGAATTTTTCGAATAATTCATCCGTTTATTCGAATAGTATTATTCGAATAGGGGTATTCGAATAGTTGTATTGAAATGTGAGAGATGTCGGAAGCGAAATTCACTGCCTTCATAGCTACCCTACCAACCATGGCTAACCGTGGTGAAACTCTGATTCCACAAATTTACAAAATTTTTACTTACACCATCGCACATTTTTGGAATTTGTATGGAAAACCGCAATTGCCTACAAGTATGCACTCACACCTACACGGAAAAACATTTTCAACATGGTTAAAAAGTGAACCTCGCCGACCAAAATTGCCCACTGTTTTATCCAGTTGTTTGGTAAGCGCGATTCGCTGTTTATCCAGATTTTTATCCATTTCTGGTTGGCAGGGTATGAGCATGCATTCATGTTTTGTATGTATGTATGTATGTTTGCGTGTATAAATGTGTGCATAAGCTGTAGTGTCCCTAGTGGGGAAAATCTCTAGTTCTGACCTGGTGCGCATCTAGTGCGTTTCGAACCACAAGTAGTTCGCCTTCAATCTCTTTCACATGTAATCAACTGGCGAATTTAAGACGGTGAAGTCCTAGGCGGTGAAAATTGTCCCCCGCTGCATTACCTTTTCGGCAGTTCCGAACTAGTTAAAAATTCGACAGTTGGGATGTAGTTCGTTTATTGCTAATATTGCTCTAGTTCTGAACTATTTCCAAATTCTGTAGTTTGGATGTAGTTAGTTCAGAATAAAAAAAATATTTGGAGAAGTTTTTAATAGTAGAACTACAGTGCTGTTCGAAACAAAAGCAACAAAATGCTCACACAACTTCGATTCCGCTTCTACACTAACAAAGTAAAGAAATCAGAATAAAACAGTTTAGAGTATTTATATTAGTAGTGGAACAAAAGTTTATGTACCGTTTGATTGAGATCAACTGTGTTCCACAACAACAAAAATAACAAAAAGTAATATCTTAAACTGGAAGTGTGCGAAACAAAAACAAACATTTTTTATAACTTCTTCACATCTTCGAGGCAAAGATTGAATTCAATTGTCGATGGTGACTTGAGTAATGCTTTTCTATTCTGCTTCCAAGGCTTTAAAAAGATCAGCTGGGTTTCGAAAACGCTGACCTAAGCCCCTTCGCTTTAGTATGCCAAACAAGTTCTCGTTTTTGTTCAAATCAGGTGACTGAGAAGGCCAGTCGAGTACTTGAACATCATTGTCCTTGAGGAAGTCCCTTACCAATTTTGATGTGTGTTTCGGGTCGTTGTCATGTTGAAACACCCATCGGAGCGGCATATTCCATTCAGCATATGGTATCATTTTATCTTCCAAAATGTTTTTGTACATGAATCCATAATACCTTCTATTCTTATAAAAGGGCCTACTCCAATTGCAAAAAAACATCTCCACATCATGATTCCACCGCCTCCATGCTTAAAAGTTACTCGACAGTTTCGTGGATAGAGACGTGTACCTTTCCTACGCCGGACCGTACAAAGCCCATCAGAGTTAATCATATCGAATTTTGATTCGTCTGAAAACAAAACAGTTTTCCACTTCTTAATGGTCCAGTTGAGATGTGTTTTGGCAAAATTTGTAGCTGTATTCTATAAGTCTGTCTCATCTCAAGTCACTAAATTTGAGATTTTCCATTAGAGACAATTATTGTGACTTCAGATGATTTCGGTATTCTGTAAGAGAAAATCACAAAAAGTTCACCAATGATATGTGGTGAAAACACATTTGCATACATCTTAACTGCAGCATTTCACAGCGCTTGTATAAATATAGCAATAGCTCAGGTAGTTAGTGTCTCGAGTTCATAGTGAGCGACGCAGGATCGCGGACAATTAGTGACTCTTTTTTTAAGACTAGAGATGTGAGACAGCTTACTGAATACCAAATTGTATCAAAATTGAAATTGACCACAAAATGTCTCTATAAGTTACGAGATACTAGTTACAGAATTCACCTATAAAATTACTATAAATATATATTTTTGTTTTGCCGGCTCTAGGTCCAAAAGTAATGAAACAATTTTCTTTATTTACCCAATATATTTCGATCACCTTCGGCAATCATCTTCAGGGGGATTTTTAATAAAAACCTTATATTAGACTGCAACTTTTTCGGCAAAACAGAAATATACATTTGAACGTATAAAGGTCGCTAAAATTAAATACTTTTTATTATAAATATATATGAGTACATATGTAAATTGTAGCTATATTTGCATGGCAGGTATTGTACTACAGTCTTAAGCAAGCGATGCCAGGATCGAAATTCATTGTTGACACACATATTTATTTACCTACATATTTGAATATACGAATGCGTATATATGGAACTTTTGGCACATGTACGTATAGGGTAACTGCACTAGTTTCCGGACAGCGCTAGTGTCCGGACGCTATGTCAACATTTTCGGATTAATAGGCAAATCACTAATAAATAGTCCCAAATAACAACAAATGAGCATGTTTTCTGAGTGTATGTGGAAAATTTAAGTTTAATCAAAAGCATAGTTCAAAATTTACACGTAATTTTAGTGTCGGAAGTCTAAGCATGCTGCGAAATTGCAGGTTTTTGTAAAACAAAATAGTGGGAGGGTTTAAGAAAAGTAAGTGCTTAAACAAGTATTTATTAACATATTACAATAAAAGTGAATAGTATTTGTTCAAAATATAATAAGCTTTCACTTTATAAATAAAAAAAATAAATTTACTTGACTTTTCGGCATAAATTATGGCTGTGCAAATACCAGAAATAAAATTTGAGATGATTATCAGTTTCCGGATACTGAAAATAAGGCGAATATTACGAATAACCATTTTAATGCTCCTAAATGATAGTTTATAATATAATATATGAATTACAAAAAGAGAAACATCTTTTTCTCCTATATTTTCAGGCTTCGGACACGTTTTTTCAAGTACAAACATTGCTGTCCGGATAGTAAGAAACTAAGTTCCAATGTCTGGACAATTATCATTTTTTACAAGCTTTGTTGTTTTAATCGATATTACCAAATAGGCATCTGTGTGGAACTCCTAATAGTTGGAGCCTTAATCTGGCGAGCGACAGGATCACAAAATATGTTAAGGCATTTCTCGTACAAACTACAAAAACATAATATTACAGTCTTCCCATTTTACGGACTCGGAGACGACTTTGCCACCCCATGTTACTTCCAAGCCAATTTTGCTTGGTCGATCATGTACAACGCTTGACTGCTTTTCAATACTCCCATTCAGACTCGCGCGTTCTTGGTATACCTTTCAAGAGACTTCCCCTTCTGGGTAAACATATCTCTCTTGCGTTTCCATCTATGCCCATATTACCGATGACCCAGTATAGATGTACAAGTAAGTTCCCCTCACATGCAACCCCCCATTTTTTTGCATGGATAAAGTGCCGTTGAGGCTATTTTCACTCTCTTTTATATATTTGGTTCCCACGACTGCTCGCTGTTCAAAATTATTCCCAGATTTTTGGGCCTAGTCTAGACTCTAACCAAAATTAACATTCGGTATCTCTTGGATGTCCACCTCGGCGCCACTGTAAAAACCAACCTTTTTTATATGATTCAACTCCAAATAATATTGTTTGAATTATAGTAATTATATATTTATTTATTTAGCCGGCTGCTTATGCTGAGGTCTATATATGCTCAGGTTCTATTACCAACTAACTTATTCTTTACAATTCCAATTCTTTCATACCTCACACTCTCGCCTACTATGATCGATGCCGGTCTTTACAGTAGGTAAATTTTTCTTGGGCATCGTTTCTAACAGATTTTCATTGATAAAGGCATATGTGTAATACTTCTATATTGCTAGAAAACACAAAGTACAATCACGAACATCAGAATGCAGATGTATAGATGAAGTGAATGTACCAAAAATGACAGTTTCACTTGTTAAAATACATGATCAAACGTTCATTGGCAAAAAATTATGTAATAGTAATAATTTTAAAATTATTCAAAATAAAAAATAGTAAAGATAATGGTGAGGCAATGCTTTATATGTAAAACAAAACCAGAAAAGGGGAAGTCTTCACGGGTAAGTTAGCTATGTATTTTAATGTAAATATTTTACAAAAGTTCCATTCTAGTGTATCCAAAAATGCAGAACTGCGAATTAGGTGGATAGATGAGTGCGATATTAACAACACACCCAAACATGCGATTTATGTTTGCGCCAAGCATTTTGAAAAGAGCCAGTGCAAGGGTACCAGGGGCTCATGATACTTGAGAGAAGCTGCTGTCCCCAAGTTACATCTTCCCACAAAAGCACAATATCTGAATATTGAGTTTGATTCCGGTAAGTATTTTTCAAGGGCATTTTGTATACGGTTCTTACGGTAGAGTTCCACCTGAACTAAGCTGCTGCCTTCTTATTTGTAACAAGGATGTTTACAATTGTATATACATAAACTATAATTTATTTTAGATATTACGTTTGTGAACATTCCACCTCATCATCATAAAAAAGGCCAATTAACAAAAGTTGGATGTAGTAAAAATGGATTTTAGAACTGTTGCAGTCCCTGCAAACTTTGATTGTGGTAAAAATATATTTTACTTAAACGCTTTTTACTGATAAGTTCCATATGAGTTAACATGACCAAGATATTTCATATATATATGAAAATTGTATCTATTTTATTTTAGATTTTGAAACGGTTACAATTCCGCATCACTTCTTCAATCATGAACCAAAGAACTCAAAAAAATTGGATTTGCAACTGATATGAATTATGAGCAAGTATTTGGATTCTGGTAAGAAAATATTGTGTATAGCCGCTTTATACAGTTAAGTTCCACATGAACAAACATACATATCTCATTTTAGATATACCTACTTTGAGCACTCATGTCAGAAGTTGGATTTACTATATGCACCAGGAATTTGGATATTAGCACAATTATTGAATTTACTCCTAACCTGAGTTTAGATCATGGTAACAAACTCATCTAATTAAGCATATTTAATAATTTTTTCTTTAATTTCCCCAATTGTTCAATCTAATGCTTTAGTCTGAAAGAAACTGGCTACTGTGGGCAAACGATTCTTACGCTTGTTAGCGGCGGAACTAAAGCTAATTATAAAACATAATAAATTTGATAAATGTGGCTATTTGATTTTATGATGCGACGCTTGCCGTCGCGTTTTCCGTAAATTTCTCTCATTCTGAAGCACCACAGCGCTCAATAAAAAAAAGCCTACCTTATCATTCAAAAATACCTGCCTAGGTATTTCAACAGTGATCACTCCGCAGCAACCTCTTCAATATGAGAAACCTGAGTCGTCTAAAGTTGAACAAAACAAACCCAACATGCGTTTTGACGGTGGTAAAAACGATATATTAAACAATCACAGAAGTCAGCTTTGCAAGTGCATAATCAAAATGTATATAGACACACGCCTTTTTTATGAAAGTACCAAGCAGACCGAGGAGAAGAAATATGTACGAAATAAATATACAAAATTAATTTTATTTGCACATCAATAATGCATATCCTAAAGTATATATAAATGCACATATAAATACTTATACACCAATCGTTAATTAATAAAACTGTTCAATTGTTTTCAAGCATTTTGTTTCATTTCAAAAAATTCGTATTACTTTATTTAGGGAGCTAGTCGCTTGTACGAATCGAATCAATGATTTAACAAATTTTCATAGTAAATCTGTCGCAACAAATAAGGCAAAAAATAGCGAGATTCGCCCTAATTGTATTCTAAAATATTTCTCTTATTTCACAAATTTCTTTTATTGAAGTCTTGGATCCCTCATATGCGTGAACCGCCCCTGTGATGATTTGAAGTTTCAGTTTATTTTATTACCCACACAGCATTTGGATGAATAAATTTTGAAAATAGCTGCACTTGATTGCATTTTGATTATTTTTAGGGACTAAATACTGAGTTTCAATAAAATTGAATACGTGGTATAATGAAATATGATTCCTTTTGATGATTGAAAGCTTATCATCATCTGGAAATCACTTTGCGCAATCAATTTTGAACAATTCTGGTAATGAAATTTGGAGTAACCATAAAATTGAACAGGGGGAATAATCAAATACGTTCACTCTTAAAGATAAAAAACTGAAAATCAATTTTATTATCACTTTTTTGAATCACATTTGATTACTTCTGAAGACCAAATACATATGAAACAAAATGAATAATCAAATATGTTCATCTCTGATGATCAAAAGCTGATAACAATGTATTTTCTACCTTATAAAATTATACTTTACAAAAAAATTTGTATTTTTCTCGGTTTCAACACAATTTTTATGTCATGAAATTCAGAAAAATTTTAATTAATATAAAAAATTTGTCGGTTGAAAAATCTGCATCACAAGCATACGTTGAACTTTTACATTGTGTGCCGGACAACACACCTTTTTATCACCAAAACAAGGTAACACAATTTTATAAGTTTACGATATGAGTTAACATGTTTAATAGCTGTGAATATTACCCTTAGTTACTTGTACGCAGTGGTCCTCGAAAAAAACTCTTAAATATAAAAAATATATTGGACGTCCGCTGACAACCTTACAAAGCACTTTTTAAAATAAATAAAAAAATGTATCTTTAATGTAATTGTTAATATACTTTGTCTTGTTGTAGTTGTTGTTGTTGTGGTAACGACAAAAACACTCCCCGAAAGTTTTGGTGAGTGTTGTCGAATTAACAGTCCTTGGCCGGATTTGAACCCTGTACGCTCCGGTACTCCCTTGCGGCACTGCCCGACTATCGTGGTAGCAATTTATGACCGGTAAAACCTTCCTGGTCATGTCACCCCTCCTTCCGTAAGGAAGGATAAGATGGGTAATGAGAGGTGAGAGGCATCATATCCGTAGATCAACCATCGAGTTGCACGTCATTACCTTTGTGCATATTAGTCGCCTCTTACGACCGGTATGCCTACCCCGGGCATATTCTAAACCCCTAACCCGTAGGGGCGTATACTTTGTCGTGAAGGTCATATTTGTCTTACTATTGTTTAATTATATTGTATGAAATAACGCTTAAATTAATAAATTTATATAGTTATTATTTATATTCATAGTACTAAAATACTAAATGAAATTATAAATTTCAAACTATAAAACAAACAATTCAGAGTTTTTATTTAGAAAAAGGAAAGGTATGTCTGTATAACGATTAGGAATAAACAAAACAATACATGAAAAACAAGATTTTAAAAAAACTTATAAAATGTAGTAGAAAATTATTTAAAAATTGATAATAAAAATATATTTATGTGATCATAAAATAATACCAAATATGATTAAAAACTTATTCAAAAAAGTAGTAAAAAATAATTTGAAATTTGATCATAAAGTGGTATTTATTGTGATAATAAAATGATATCAAAAATGACTAAAAAAGTAGTAAACAAAAATCTAAAAATTTACCATAAAATAATACCAAATAAGATTAAGAAATGTTACAAAAAGGAGTCGAAAACAGTTTAAAATCTTATTATAAAAGTACATTCATTTTAGTTATAAAATTGTATCAAATATGATCAAAAAGTAACTACAAAGTATTCATAAAAGATAATCAATTTTGTTTCTGAAATCAAATTAAAAGTGATCACAAAATTATTGCAAAACGCAGTCAAATGTGATCACAAAAGGAATTAAATCGACTTTCCAATGATATTGAATATGACAAAAAAATTTTTAGAAAGTGTTCAAAAATATGAAACATTAATGATTACTTATGGATAGTCATATTTAGGGTATACTTTTCTCCCGACGGTACATTAATATTCGATTGGAAAATGTTTTTAAATTTGATCGTTTTTAATCATCTGGAGAATGATATTTGAATACATTTTGTTCAAAATTTTCAAGAAATGCTATATAAAAAAATACACATATACTACTTCTTCTTCTTTAAATGGTCATCTAACCGCCTGGGCGATTTTGACCGTCCAACATAGCTCGCCAGTCGTTTCTTCGTTGCGCCAACTGGCGCCAATTGGAAACACCGCGGGATCGCAAATCGGTCTCCACTTGGTCCTTCCATCGGAGTGGTGGTCTCCCTCTTCCTCTGCTTCCACCGGCGGGTGCCGATAAGAATACCTTCTGGGCTGGAGCATCTTCGCTCATTCGCACTACGTGGCCTAGCCAGCGAAGCTGCTGTGTTTTAATTCGCTGAACGTATACTACTACAAGCTCAAAAATGTATGTAGGCTGCCTCCTTTTGATTTCGATTTCAAAACGCACTGCGGGCATAGCATGCTAGCAATATACAAGGTAGCGCAAAAGTAAGCTTCCGATGTTCAGCATATCGGTTGTGGCACGTGCAGTGTGTGCTGTTGCACCGTCTTGTTGGAACCACATGTTTTCCAATCCCAATTCATCAAGTTGCGGCAAAAAGAACTCGTTGATCATTGCTCTGTAGCGCTCACCATTCACAGTAACCGTTTGGCCCCGACCGATTATTGGTCAAATAAATAGTCAGCAATATTCCGCGTTCTGGAGCAGTGTAGCGTAACATTGTTTATTTACGTGTATTTCGCATGTGTTTACTACACAAATGTCAAAACAGAACTGACTTTAGGGGCCAATCGCAAAATTTATAGCATTTTCTGATAGAAGGATTACTTTTGCGCAGTAACCGTTTTTCACCGACCGATTATTGGTCAAATAAATAGTCAGCAATATTCCGCGTTCTGGAGCAGTGAAGCGTAACATTGTTTATTAAGGTGTATTTCGCATGTGTTTACTACACAAATGTCAAAACGGAACTGCCTTTAGGGGCTAATCGCAAAATTTATAGCATTTTCTGATAGGAGGATTACTTTTGCGCCACCTTGTAGAAGTATTACATATATGGATAAAGGTTTTGAAAATAAACTGTAAAGTAAATTCTTAGTTTGAGAAATTTCAAACAGCTAACAGCGATGTTGCATTCAATCTGACTTACCCTATCACAGCTATTTACAGAGAATAATTTATATAACGAAATTTCTCTTTTGCGCATTGTTTGTTTTTAACATTGTTTCCATGTCCACTGGTATCGCGGTTACATGTACTACATTGGTTAGGAATTGGGATTAGATAATCTTCCACGTACTAAATTACCGGTTACATTCTGGGTCGACCCGTTATTGGTATCTAAAAGGAGTCCATTGAAATTTTTTCATATTTTAAACATGGGAAGTAACATTTTGGGTGACTTCGTAAACGTCAGTTTCTCCGCATAATGCGCCAAGCAGATACAGCACGTCATCGTCGATGTATCCGCCATACGTCAAAATTTAGAACAAAATCTACTTTGCCGTATCCGTCGAATCTGTTGGTACGCACGCAAACACTCGCAATCTACTTAGCTGTAAGTTTTTTCAACGTATTGCCGTATTGTATCTGCTTGGCACATAAGTATTGTTCCTAAACTAAAAAGTCGATTACGTGAAATCTTCAAATTCGCTGCATACATTTAGGCGCACTCTCGGTGCGCAAATCGCGCATCACCAAATTTTTTGCAATTGATAAGTGGCTGAAGATATTCGCATATTTTTATGTAAATTATTCATTTAAAGTAAAGAAAGTCATGATTTATGCAATGTATCACAAAGGTATCATTCATACATTTTTAAATAGGACAGGTGATTCATGCCGCTTTTATTGCATGCTCCACAAAAGGCTAAACTATCTTTGTTAGACAGCCATGCAAAATTGGTGAGCCACTCAGGTCTAAGTTTTCTATTGTTCCCAGCACCAAAAAATTTCATTTGCAGACAAGGCATTATTGTAATTTTCGTAATGAGCGTAACCGGTCAATGCAGTTCATGTAACCGCTATTCTGGCGCGAGAAGCAACACTGCCAAAAACGAAAAAATTCGTACTAGAGAATAACGGCTCAATTCTGTGCGTAACCGGGAATTTTGTACCTGGAAGATTATCTAACCGAAAATCGTAACCGTTGGCAATGCAGCTCATGTAACCGCGATTCTAACGTACATGGCAACGCTGTCAAAAACAAACATTGCGCAGAAGAGAATAAAATGCAAACCTGAACGAAACTTCGTGTAAAAAAGTGCTAATGTTGATTTTTAATTCTTGTTAACTAGTATACATACAAGATATGTGGTATTTGAAATTGGACTGAAACTTACCGGCGGAATACCAAACGGGGGTAAATGTTGCATAATTATTTATTTGTTGCTAAAAAGAATGTTGTTACCACACTTGAATTGGGGGTTAGTCACAAATACACAAGTAAACAAAAAATGTTATCATTTTGTTGCACTTCAAATCAATAATAAGAAAATGGTCATACTTCTACATCACCAGACTTTTTTAATAAAAACGCCTATCGTTATACGTATTGTGACGAATTCGATGAGTCTTCGATTATTCCTTCCTGCTTCCAAATAGCTAGTTTTATTTACTAGTAATAAACGCAATACAAATTCGTTACAATATTTGTATAAGAACTGATAATCCCGCCTTGCTTGAATGCTGCCTTTTATAGTCTAGCCGAGCGCCAGTTTCATCACCTACAAACGACTCCACAGTTCTGGATTACTCTTGTACTTGCATTCTAGAATACTGGTTGTTGATCAGCATTTATTCTTTGCCTTGTATTCGCAAACATTCATGCTTTCTTAGTCGTGGAAGTGTTATTTAGTTAGGGATGGTACATGCTTGAGAATACTTGCCACACCCTCCACCTAAGTCTGATCGTCCCGATCAGACGCATTGTCCGAACCAAACGCTGCTACACACTCAATGGTTGGCACTGCTTTATTAAACCTAATTTTCTCCAGGGATGGAAACTCCGGCATCAATCCTCTCTTGCAGAAAGTCACATACTCCAACCATTTTGTCTGTCCTTAATCCCACATGGACTTGAGGGTTGCTCTATTTATTCTAATCTATTTTCGTCTCTTATCCCCAGCACATTTCGACAATTAGTAATCCATGCCTTTAAAGATTGTCAGCAACCAATCCAATAGAACTGCCGTTTACCTCCTGCAGCGTTTGTTTTATTCTTATGTGCCTTTAATCTGAGCAACTATGCGCTGCTTTGATAACATCTAGAACTTTTGCCTGGGGGACATCCATTAGTGCTCGATGATTCTGGCCATCTTCACTTTCCCATATCCGCTGCAAACAACCGACATCGCTTAACGCTTCCAACATTTTTTCTATCCAATTCTATCCGGGGTTTCCACTTCTACGTGATAAGCCTTGTATGTAGGCTTACTCAAAAGCGAAGCTGTTTCTTGCGTTAGAGCATGTGATATTGGATTTGCAGATGTGGCTCGCTTCGTTTCCACATCACGTATTTCTTTTATGAAACTTTTGATTTTTACCATCTCAGTGTACTCTACGCATTTTCTAGATGAGCCAACCTCTCGATGTCCGAGGCAAATTCTTGCAAAATCTCATTAGGTTTCTGCAAGCTATTCTGTAGCTCTATTTGGTATAACTCTTTTTGATGTTCGTTACCATAGCGTCTCACCACTGTAACCATCAACGCTTCATAATTGTTTCGTTCTCCGCCAGGAATAGTCTGTAAGATTTCAGCTGCAGGCCCCTTCAATGCCACGAATAGTTCAGCAACTTAGTCTTCAGTGCCCCAATTGTACACCGCTGCCATCTTCTCAAACTGTAGCTTAAATACCTGGAATGGAACAGAACCATAGGTATTTTCATCGAAAAGGTCTTTATAGGTTTTTTTTGTAAATCCGATAGCTTTCGAGGTAGGGATATTTTTTCTCTGTGCATATAAACAAAAGGTGTGCCAACAAGTTGATTTTGTAATACATTTCGTAAGGTGTCGAAAACACTCTTATGTAAAATTAATACTTTTTTGCGGAAACCTAAAACGCTACCTCTGTAAAGAAAAACATATCTGTATAGACACCAAACTAGGACTGTTTCTCGTAATCGAAACTGTATAGGAACCGCTGCTATGGAAACAATATTAGTCGCGTTCCTTGCGCTGAAACTGTATCAAAACCCTATGCGGTTTCTACTAGTAAGTTATTGTTTATAATTATGTATACATACGCAATTTTTATGTTACCACCAATTCTACACATTTTGAACTATTAAGTGAAGCAAATTTAATGTAAGATTGAATGTTATTTTCGCTTTTTTTTTGGTAATATATGTGAACGCATTCAAAAATTAAAATTTTTACAGCATTGCCAGTTACTACAGCGACTCCAAAATGCTAATTTTTAACCTTGAGAATAATCAAGAACTATTTGAGAAATACGATGAGACAAGAGCGTCTCAACGGTGTAGCTTCTTTGAATATCCATAACTGGATTGATTTGACTGAAGCCGAAATCCTGAAAGAATTTTTCCAAAACCCCCGAAAATTTAAAAAAGAATAAGTATTAAAAGAATGGATTGTGGAACACAATTTTAATTGTTTTAAATTCATACATACATTTTGCAAACATGAAATAAAATAATCGATATAATTTTACTTTCCGATCCCACAACTTTTTTTAATTCTTGAATTGAATTGTACTTGTCAAGTTCCAAAGATAAATGCGTATGGGAAAATGGCAGTGAAAAATATAACTTTTTGGATCCCGTAGGGGAGGAGGGGGTGGATCGGACCCGAAAACCCCACTCGTGGATCCGCCCTTGAATCGGTTATTGCAGCACTCATTTTCACCTTTTGTTTGCTATCCATATTGTACTAACACATTTCGGGACACCCTGGTCCACTTATTGGTCGATAACTCCTAGGCTGGTCGAGTCGTTGAAATAAAGGATATCTTAAATTTCAAGTTCGACGACAAGTTATGCAATTCTGTTCAGCAGTTTTTTAGTGATACGCGCCCAAACATACTGGCAAAACTCCTAAAAATGGTTACTTTGAATTCTATTGGCTCAACAATGATCGCTCCTATACATTTTTCTTGAATATCAGCAATGCATCGACACAGTCCAACGAATTTAAAACCCAGCGGCTTCGTTGGCTAGGCATAACATGATGCGAATGAATGAAGATGGTAATCTTATCGGCACTCGCCGGTGGTAGCAGAGGAAGAGGGAGACCACCACTCTGATGGAAGGACCAAGTGAAGACCGAATTGCTAGCCTGTGGTTTTTTCTATTGGCGCCAGTTGATAGAAGGAAGAAACGACTGGCCAGCTATGCTTAGACGGCTAAGCGCCATTTAAAGAAGAAGAAGAAGGCCTGCTACCTTGCCGTTGGACTGCGTAACCATAGGCGGGCTCTGAACGACCTCCATACAGAGTCGGTTGACAGATTCAACCACCTGAAATAGCTCAAGAGGAGCGCGTACTTCCGAGGGCGACTAGGGTAATATTAGCTCAACTTCGTTCTGGATATTGTAATAGGTTAAACTCTTACTTATCCAAACTGAACGCCACCATACCAAATACTTGCCCTGCATGTGGTATGCCCCTCATGATACTAAACATCTCTTTTCCTGCTCAATTGAACCTACTCTTCTAACATCAATATCACTCTGGTGCAACCCTGTTGAAACTGCGTGTTTCCTTGTACTTCCGTTAGAAGAGCTTAATGACAATTCTTAGAGTGATCATGCCCATTAGGCAGGGTGAAGTACTGTAAATAACAACAACAACCTGTTACCTGAATGGTCTATGGATCACTTACGTGCGAGTAACTTCAAAATGCTGCCAAAAGATTACCCCATGGAGTATTCTACACCAAAGGAAGTGAGGGAATAGGTGTACTTTTGAGGACCACCTACTCCCTCTTTTGCTTTGGTGTTGAAAACTCCATGGAGTAATCCTTTGGGAGCTCCATGGAATATTCAAAAGCAGAGAAATGGAGTACTCCGAGATGGATTAGATGATCCAATCAGCGGACATCGCCATTTTTCATATGAATGAGGATAAGTGTTGGAGTACTCAGATACTCCTAAAGAAGTATTCTTTGGATGATGTAACGTAGTATTTCCGTTTTTTACAGGGAAGTAGAGCAACGCGCATACATACCTACATTTCCTCTGTTGACATTTCGCTTATTATTAGGGGAGAATGGCCTTATTTTTTACACGCATATGCGTTTGCGCTTAATAATTGTATACACTGCTAAGCGCACTATTTTATCAGCTACTATGAATAGTAGCATCTGCGACTAAAAAAATAATGTCAGCACTTCTCCTCAAATGTCAGGCAAATAGATATTTGTTTACGCAGTAAAACAGATTTCTGAAAGTCGGTAAAACAGTTTTCAAAATGTGGATACAACCATATCATATAACTGACTTCACCCGCCACATTTTTGGCCAAGGGGGCGTTCTGAAAATTCTTTATTCCACAGTGTACTTTGTACATGCAAACTTAAAGTTAGTTTAGTTTTAACTTGAAAAATTCTGTGCGTTAACGTTCTGGACACAAAGTTTATTTCTAAATAAATAATAGAATTCAGAACTACCTACTGATAATGCTTCGAGAGCATTTTGAATGTTCTGATCGCAGATTCGTTGCCTTCACATCTTTATTTGTGAGATGAAATTTCCATCTGAACAATTCAATATTCCCTCATATAATTTGTAAAGGTCCTTTAATTTTTTTCATCGAATTGACTTTTAGGGAATAAGTAATTGTCCGAAACATTGGAAAATTGATTTATGTTGCTTAAAACGCCTTTGAATATGAGAAACTTAAGTATCGATAAAAGGAATTTAAAATAAAGTTCTGTAGTAATCTTCAACTGTTTGTGTATTAACATTGCAGCGATTTTTTTGTCGACTGCATATGCGAGGAATTTTCGTTTCAATCTCATACTCGGAAAGCAAGAAACCGCGTTGTCTCGCCTGTCTTTGAAGTCATTCAGAGCATCATTGGAGAATTTTTAAATTTCTCCCAAGTCTTGATTTTTCAACTGCAACTCTTTACTCAGAGGCAAAACGACATAATTGATCGACTCCATTATATGACAGCTTACTTGAACTTCAGTTCTTAGGTTTACCGTCAACAGATAGGAAGTGTTTTGTGAAGTATCTCTATCTTTCCATGTTTTAATTTATTCCAGCCGGTTGAAGTTCTACATAACTTGATACTGCTTCGTTCAACTGAGCCCATCTTGTTGGGTAAAAGGGCATCAATTTTTCTTTCCTGCACTCACTGATCTTTACTATTCTAGAAATTTCACCTTTTAATACATTTTGTCTTTTGGGCCAATTGAAAAATTCTTGAATCGTTCCAATTGTTCCTAGTGCATTTTTATGGCACTTCATAAGCTGCTTTGATAGTCAAACTAAAGCTGTGAACAGCACAGAAAATGTTATATAAAATAGTGAATAGGACATTGTCTCTCTATTTTAATCGCTTTGATCCAGTATCGGAACAAAACAAGGAAAGTTATCGAATAAACCAAAAGAGAATGGAAAATTCAGAACCCAACTTTTCTGATTCCTGTAATGCCACGCTATCTGAGCGTAGGGCGTGCTACGACAAAGATAACCTACACTTTTCAAAAAATTTAAATGGTTTTGCATGTAAGAAATTGCCGACAATTCATTGGTTTCGCTGCACAAACATAAATTTCCGAAATCGATTGAGAGAAACTTGTCATTCCAAAGGAAATGGCTAGATGACTTTAGCTGGTTAGTACATTCTGCTCAAGGAAATGGAGTATATTGCAAGTATTGGAGTAATAACGGAGGAAAAAGGGTTCGAGACTTGAAAGCACGCTAAAGAAGCCTTCCGGAATCATGACTATCACAGAAAATCTATATGATACAATTACCCAGATACGCCCAGAATTATTGTTGCGTAGAATTCATAAAAAGGTGGTAAGATTTTACTTGGTCATTTCTGATTCTCTCGAAAATATTCAGCTCTTCTTCAGCTATGTTTGTTTTTAACTAATAGTCAATTTTTAATAATAACTATATATTATAACGTAGAAAAAGAAGCTTTTGTCATTTTGTAACACTTATGGAAGATAAAAAAAAACGCACAAATACTCTTCCTACGTGCACACATACATATTTTGCCATCACAAAATCATAGTTCTTGGACTTTGTAGAGAAAGGAAGGTAAATGTAAATATGTTTACATATGTACATGTGTAATTAACAAGCAAAGAAAAAAGAGAACACATAAATCCCCAAAAAAAGTTTGTTCTGGGTGATAATGAGCTTAAGTTTTTCAATAAGATTTTTCAATGCGCTATAATTAATAAACAAGCGAACAAGAAAGTGAAAAATTCAATTGTCAGATGTGTGCTAGCCATTGACTTCCAAATTGCTTGGGTTATCTATCGAAGTACGGAAACATTGCTTGATTACAAACATACTTGGTTATATTAAAATCAGGGTTCGGAAACATTCACTCCCGTTCGTTTCACATAGTTCGCATTCGCAAATGAAAACGTATAAAAATGTGTGTTGTTAGTCGTTCGCGAATGCATTCGTTAACCCATGCAAGTGCAATGAAACTACAAGTGGTTTCTATACCTTCGCAAACGTCGCATCTTCATAAATGAATATGTTGCAAAAGTTTACCTTAATTTAAGTCATGATTAATAGTGAATATGCAAAATGACCTTGAGCAACACCGCCAGCTCGGTCAGAATTGGGAAGTACCTCTCCGAGCCGTTCGAAACTAAACGAGGTTTCAGACAGGGTGACACCCTATCGTGCGATTTCTTTAATTTAATGCTGGAGAAAATAATACAAGCTGCAGAACTTAACCGCGCTGGAACAATATTTTATAAAAGCGTCCAACTGTTGGCATATGCTGACGATATTGATATCATTGGCCTTAACAACCGCGCCGTAACTTCTGCTTACTCCAAATTAGAAAAAGAAGCGGAGAAAATGGGATTGGTGGTGAACGAGGGCAAAACGAAGTACCTTCTGTCATCATGCAAAGAGTCAGCGCATTCGCGCCTTGGCAACCAAGCCACTGTTGGCAGCAATAATTTCGAAATAGTAAAGGACTTCGTTTACCTGGGAACCAGCATTAATACCAACAATAATGTTAGCCTAGAAATCCGACGAAGAATCACTCTTGCAAACAAATGCTACTTCGGACTGAGTAGGCAATTGAAAAGTAAAGTCCTCTCTCGACGAACGAAAATAACACTCTACAAGTCACTCATCGCACCCGTCCTGCTATATGGTGCAGAAGCGTGGACACTAACAACATCTGATGAGGCGGCTCTGGGAGTATTCGAGAGAAAGGTTCTTCGAAAGATTTGTGGACCTCTACGCGTTGGCGACGGCGAGTACCGAAGAAGATTTAATGATGAGCTGTATGAACTTTACGCAGACGCCGACATAGTTCAGCGAATTAAAACACAGCGGCTTCGCTGGCTAGGCCACGTAGTGCGAATGAGCGAAGATGCTCCAGCCCAGAAGGTATTCTTATCGGCACCCGCCGGTGGAAGCAGAGGAAGAGGGAGACCACCACTCCGATGGAAGGACCAAGTGGAGACCGATTTGCGATCCCGCGGTGTTTCCAATTGGCGCCAGTTGGCGCAACGAAGAAACGACTGGCGAGCTATGTTGGACGGTCAAAATCGCCCAGGCGGTTAGATGACCATTTAAAGAAGAAGAAGATTAATAGTGAATGCATTAATTTACAATTAATCAGCTTAGCGAAAGTCAGCCCAGGGTCATAGCAGAAAAATGGAGATAGTTCCATTGTCAATTTCGATCGTTATGTTAGCTATCTGAAAATGAAAAGATTACGGCATTTTATACCAGTGGCGTTGCCAAATTTCCCATCTGTCTATTCCCATATGCATGGGGTTCAGCAATTTTCCCCACTTTCGTGGCCTTCTACGCACGGCCCCAACCTCCAGGATGAGAGGACTTTCATGGTCGTTTAGTTGGCACTAGCGATGCGGAAGTGCATGTATTGGAGCTTGTAGCCACATATCAATTTCTAACTCACGTTAAAGATTTTTAGTACAATATTGAAAGAATAAACCATGTATATAAAAAAGAGTTTGTGTGCACTCGTACGTTTAAAATTCACCAACGGCTTCACCAATTTTAGTAGCTTTTCTTTAATATTTTCTATCTGATTCAGGGTTAATTTACGGCGAAAAAAATGTTTAGTCGATTTCAATAATTTTATCCATGGTATAAAAAAGAAGGTAGTTCCATTGCCAGAAATAGGTTGTCAATCGTATTTAATTTTTGATTAAATAAGAGATTATTGACATTTTTTTGGTGTCAAAATTTAGCATAGCGTTGTCCAATCGAATATAAGGTAAAGGGAAATTTTTAACTATATATTGGAGGTTTTGCAAAATTGTTATTTGTGCACGGCCCGTTTACACTACGCATCAGCAATACGAATACACAACTTTTATGTGAACCTTTAAAACTGGGTTTTCCTATTCATTTAAAAATACTTGTGAGCGCAAGCCTTAAGCGGAGTGGAAGGTAGTAGATGAAGGTACTCCGAGAGAGTGGAATAAAAGAAGTCGCGTTCAGATTTGTTTTAAAGTAAAAACTACAATTAAATATTTCGATTTAAACTGTAGGTACTGATAAGGTGTTATAATTGCTTTATATTTATATTTATGTCTTCACGTTCAATATTGCAGTATTTCAATTTGATTGTTTTATTATTGAATACAACGCACCCTGTGTGGTTTGTGTGTTTGTGCAGATTCGGGAGTGAGTCAGTTGCGCTACTAGTAGACATATACTATGCCCCTTATTGACTTTCTTGCAATAGTCCGCCCTGCATAGTCCTTGGTAGCATGGAATGGGACGGATTAAACACGGTTAAAATAAAATGTTCCACCGAGTAATTTCAGTGCATTGTTGTGGTTGTCCAGAATTAACACTAAATATTTGTTTACGATCGGGGCTAACCCGAACGCCTTCCTGAATGATTTGGATTTATTTCTAATACTTTGGAAAATTTGTTAACAAAATGATTTTGGTATTATCCCAAAGACCTTCTAGAAGGATGCGGTGTTGTGACCAAGGGGTGTTGATGAAATCTTAGCAGTTATAATTTCCAGGTAATTTGAAGGCCGTTTGGTTAAGGTGCATAGAAAAGAAAAATTATTCACAGTCCAGAATTTAAGCTCTCGTCTTGATAACTGGCGGCTGAAAATATACACTATCTGAGCGTTGTCGGTCTATTAGATGCACATATTCTCGCTGGTTTGAATTGTGAAGCCGCTCTATCCGACTTCCATGTTTCATTAGAATAATGGGTGGTCTGTCAAAAATGTATTCCTTGAGGGCCAGCTCAACACCAGAATGCCTTTCCTATTGACTATTTCCGTATTGCATAAATATTTAGTTTGCAATTAAATTAACAGCTTAGAGTTTCTTTTTGATACTTCTTTGAGCATTGCAATATGCAAAGATTTTCACCCTTCGCATATGTAACTTTTCAATAATTTCTCAATCTTTTTATTTGTATTCTAATAAAATAACCCAAAAAAGATTTTTTTAATGGAACTGGTAGCACGAAATGTCATAATCTCTTTTATTGTCAGGTAGCTAACATGGCTACCGAAAATTGACAATGGAACTACCTCTTTTCTGCCATGATTTTATCTTTCCTTTGTTTGCTCGAACGAAGTGTTCATTTTAGCTAATAACTGAACTTTACTTGGCATCCAAACTGAAGTTATTCTTACAACCGAATTTGAGTTTGTTATTTCTTTTACAACTGTTTTGCGAATGTTGTTGGATCACGATTGGGAACACCTGCCCAAACTTACTACTGTTTATTTGCTTAATGTTCCTAATGCAATATTCAAGGCCTCCCGGGACGGTTGAAAGGCCTTTCAAACAGGTAGCACTGCCAATTTGTGAATTGGGCGTCGAATTATTCCCATTGTTGTTCTGACATCAACTACACGTATTCGGAAGTCCTTCCCTGGGATGCACTTCACCACTCTTCCGATATGCCATTTTTGTGGTGGTACATTGTCCTCATGTATGATGACCATTGTATTTTCGTTGATGTTTGTTTGGTCTGAGAGCCACTTCGATCGCACTTGAATCTCATTTATGTATTCTTGAGACCATCTTTTCCAAAATGACTGCTTAATGCCTGTGATTTGATTCCATCGCTGTAAGTTGTCAATATTGGTTGATATGGGTTTTTCCGGTAGTGCTTGTAGGGAGCTGCCAATGGTAAAATGTGCACGTGTGAGTGCCTCGTAATCGCTTGGATCTGATGACAATGGTGATATAGGTCGAGAATTCATTGCCGCTTCAATTTCTACCAGAACTGTCGATAACTCTTCAAATGTCAACCTAGCGTTGCCAATGCTACGATTGAAATGACCCTTCACCGACTTCACTGCCGCCTCCCATATGCCGCCAAAATGAGATGCTCTAGGGGGGATGAAGTTAAAATTTATAAATTCGTTCGCGCAATAATTTGTGATTGCATTTTGATTCTCATCAAAAAAAAAAAAATTAATGATCCTGAAGCTTTTTCAAGGAAGAGCGAAATCGAATGGGTTTCGATGCAAAAGGGCTGAGTAAGAAGTCAGCAAAAGTATAAAATTTTATTTCACAATTTATCTCTTATATACTATTTGTAATTCAAAATATTTTAAGGAATTCGAAAGGGCATAAAGTGACATATTATTTACTTAATGCTAATACATTTCTTGTTAATAGCAAATATGCATACAATTCAATGGTAAGTTGAATGAGTTAGATTGTCAAAAACTAATAGGCAACTAGCACAGGCAACAAGAATTGAAACCAGAATAGTTGTGTCCCAATCAGCTATCCAGATCAGTATCACGATCAAAATCTCACGGGAATTATACGGATCAGTTGTATGAGAGTTGTTTGTGTATATACGCTTGTTTATATATGTGTGTCTGTGCTACCAAGCAAATAAAGGTTGGCTGTCAAAAATCTACTACAAAAAATTAAACGAACAGAGTTTCTATACGGATCCGAAATTCATCCAGATAGATATCAAGATCACAACGTTGTTGTTGCATTTACATGCAAAATTTCTATCTGGATCTGGATCACTCCTGATTGGAACAAGCCTAATATAACACTTAACGGGATGACCTGATGCAAAGTAACATATTGTGGAGAATATTTTCAAGCACGTACCATACCTAACTTAATAACACTCTCACCACTAGTTAAACACAACCGAGATAACGATGGCTACGCTTATGCATGCAAGCGTGTACCAAGGAAGAGGAAGAGAGATGGCGCGAGTGTTTGCGTATGCAAGGCAAAGAGGAGATGTCAATAAATAACACAGACCCTTCGAGAACACGAAGAGCGAACAACCAAAAAAGTTCTGGGTGCCTAGGGAAGCACCATTTCGGACTATATAAGCCAGTGACCAAGCAAGGTAGGTTGTCCTGTTTATTTTCAAGTGTTGTTCATTGAACTACTGCGAAGTTACCAACTCTTAAATTTGTATTGCGTTTATTACTAGTAAATAAAACTAGCTTTTAGTTACGATATCTGTACGTGTGTTTATTTGACTTTATGGTGATCGAACCTAGGATTAATAATCAAGCAATCCTCGAATTCGCCACAATATGTTTTGTGGTCTTGAATATAAGCATAGGCAAATTAGCAGTCATATGGAGCAAATGCAGCAGGAAAACCTTCCCGGGCAGTTTGAAAGGCCTTTCAACCATCCCGGGAGACCTTGAATATTGTATTAGGCACTTTAAGCAAATAAACAGTATTAAGTTTGGGCAGGTGTTCCCAATGGTGATGCAACAAATGTTTTAATTTGTAATCTAGGCATAATATCAGTTCGTTTGGACAATATATTATTTATTTATTTATTTGTTTATTCTAATTGGTGTCTGCTTTATCACTTTTCATACTTATTTTTTACGATACTGCAAAAGTTATACTAAGGTGCAGCTTATATGGTCTTTTTAGTATATATATTTCAAAATTTTATAGAGCGCTACAGCTCCGCATCCGCACAATTTGACAACTATTCATTTCTTGTACTTTTTGTTAAATATTTATAAGAAAACTATGATTTTATGGTAAAAATACCACTAAAAAAAAAATGTCGTATTGACGGTATTATAAAATGGTAAAATATTGGAAATGTGAAAAATTGAGCAATTCCATAGTTAAGGGGTAAGTAAAATGTTTACTCCCAATATTATGTACTTTGCAGAAGTCCTGTGGAATGTGTTGTGCTCAGCCCATAAAGAAAAAAAAAATATGGAGTGTTGGCTTTGAAATCGCAATAAAAAACTTATTAGTTGTAGTTTTGGAACATTTAGGGGTACTGTAGACTCGCTTCCTGTTTAAAGTGTGCTCGAAGTATTTGAGATCCATTGGCAACGATCAAAGTTTGCTTTTGTGTAACCATAGCAATCGGTGGTTACTATAGCAATCGGAGCAATCGGCTCACTTAGATTTTTTCGTTTGACAGGTTAGGCTCATATATGACGACCATTGCCTCATTTCGGACTTACAAATGAGTTTTCTGGGTTTATATTTAGACCAAAGATGGTCCAAAAAGTGATCTGCTGTGATATACTTCCACCCATGTGAAAACAACTAAAAGTAGCCCCAATGTAGTTCAGAAAAAATGCTCGTTGGCCTTTTCTACCAATCTTCGGTCTATTTATGTGCGTCTGCAGTCTAGTTTTTCAAGAAGTATACTCCTAAAGTTTTGAAAGAGTCTCTCCCATTTTCGAGGCAAAACATGTTGAAAACCTGTGCTTTCTTCTTGTAAAATTGTCGCCAAAAGCCAGATGAAAACTAAACGTTTTATCCCAAACCACTTCCTCTCCTTTGATTAATAGTGAAATAAGAAAAGCAGGTATGAACGCATTTTTTGTATAAATAAATAAATCTATGGCGCTATATACAACAGATATATTATCATAAACCTCTGAGAAGATTTTTGTGAGGAGCTTCTCGTCCAATTTGTGGTGGTATGCTTTGAATATTTTCCTACAGATTGGCGGGACCTACAGTTTTTTCCGACTCCGAACGGCATCTTCAAAGTAGATGATTTTTTGCTGAGAAGCTTTCCATGGCAAAAATACACTCGGAGCATTCGTCAAACCACCTGTACCGGTACTAAAACCTCGTACCTTCGGTGTGGTAGGCCAGCAGCACTACCGGTACACCACGGCGGTCGCATTTGTTGTAGTATGTGAAGGGACTTATACGAAATCACGGCTTTTATGCTGTAGTGCACACATAGTCTAACAACGTATATACATACATAGATACATATTTATAGTCCGTTTTATTAGTTTAGTTAATTAGCGAGTAGTTCATGAATAGGCGAAACATAAACAGTGGCATAGTGGTAGTTCATTAAACTACGTGAGGTGTGACTTTTTAACTTTATAAAAGCTATGGTTACTCTGTGGATTTTGTCAAAGGCTTTATCAGAGTTATAAGCCCTATCAGCTAAGTTGCCTTTCTTTAAAATTATCGATAAAGGTTTACGATTTAAAATATTAGTCGACTTAGGCCCGGTTTTTCAGTACAAGTTCAACTCAATTCGTCAGTTAAACTAAGCTTAAACTTGTTACGCAGTTTTTCAGTCAACTTTAAACGAAGTTTAAACGTAGTTTAAGCGGCCAATTTGGCAGGGTTAAACTCTAGTTAACCTGTCAGCTGTTTGCATATTTGATGGTTTTGGTTGTGAAACAATAAACTGAACGCAATTAAAAAGGAAGATATTTGTATATTTAATTAAATACTGAATATATCATCTGACGAAAATGATAATAGTGATGCAGAAATTAGCGAAATCCTAACTATTACAATACTGAGGAGAAGCAATGGCATTGAATATGTAAACAAATGTCATCTTTTGCCGTATCTAGATAAAAAAAACCAATGTTGCCGTATAAAAAGCAAATCTTCAAAGCGGCCTTAAACTCTTACTGAAAACCCGCTCTGCAGTTTAACTGGAGTTTAAATTTATGCCGAGTTTAAGCAAACTTAGTTTAAACTGAGCTTAACCAAGGACTGAAAAACCGGGCCTTAGAAAACCAAAATATTATTGATAGTTTTTTTGAAGCAATGAATGGATGAAAGTCAGTTTTATATCGGATTTTTGTGTTCAATGTTTTATTGATGATAGTTAGTTACAGTAGAATCTCACCAAGTTTGCCGTCTCTTTCATTTACATAGTTAACACACAAGGTGTACCACGCCTAAGTCGCTAATCTTTATAGAGCTACATTTATAGAGGATAGCTATGGGGTTCGGGCTGTGTATGAAAGTTTTAAACATTAAACAAATTCCTCCCGAAATTTTAAGTTTGCGACATAACCATTGATAAATGCATGCCTTCACTTATTTTCCGATTAATTGGTCGCCTTTGTCTATTCTGCTTAAAACTAATGGCAATTTGAAGAATTGGCAGTGAAGAATCATTGCTGCTCATTCAGCACTGAAATATTTTTACCACTTTGTTTTGATGTTGTGTATACAAATGTTAAGAACATACAGCTGTCCACAAAAAAAAAAGTGCACAGATATTAAAGAACCTGAGCTGCTAATTCTCAACAAAACTCTTTTATTCTCCTACATGTTCACAAAAAATTCTATGATGTTCGAGTTATATATTTACATCCCACGTGTTAGAAATGTGATATCAATTTCAATGAGATCCTGGCAATGTTTTGCTAGGAGTCCATGCCTGTTTTGCAAATTTTCCACAAATTTCCTTTCACCTTAAACTTTGGTCCAATTTTTGTAACTATGAGAAGAAGAGATGCGCCCTTAAATACGTATACTAAACTAGAGGGCCCGGCAGATTTTGTCCTGCTCAGAAATTTACGTGCTTGGATCTAATAATACTGCCTATCCCTATCCCTATACAACTTTCATAGTTATTCACCGTTTCAACCTTCCCTGGACTTCCACAAATAATTCAAGACAAAAATTAGCTAAATTGGTCCAGCCGTTCTCGACTTTTAGCGACTTTAACGAGCAACAATTAATTTTTATATATATTAATTGATCAGGACAATGATCTGACTCGATTTAGCCAAGTCCGTCTGACTGTCCCTCTCTCTGTTTATTTGAACGCAAACTAGTCCCTTAACGTTAATAATTGTCGGAACCAACAAGATCGGACTAACATAACATATAAGTTAATTTTACATAGGTTTTCCGTTCATTTAAATTAAACAATTTGTTTTACATACGAACACGACTACTCTTTATTCATTTACACAAGTTGGATCATTTAGTTTTACAATTATATTTATGACGATGCGACTCGCCTTTTACATGCCCACTTTTATAATAATTGATCAATGACTAAGAACTTTTGTTAACAGTTGCTGGTTTGCTTTTCCAAATTTACTGCGCATGTCTCAACAACTAAATCAATACTCACAACTGGTCGAAACTGGTTTAATTCACCTTCAACTAACCTATGCTATTCTTGCAAAGGTGACGGTAGCTTTGTACTTGATGATCTTCATAATCGCTGGAAATATAAACAATAGGCGACGGTATGGGCAATTTGTTTGTTTACTGCTAATAAGTGCAACGATGTTGACTGCATTTGAATATAGCAGTTGCTAGGCGCATTGAAACTTTTACCGCCCAACCAAGCATCAAATCCGCTAGTTTAACTTAGCCCAGCATACAAAAATGTACAGCATGGTAGATTGGTTAGAAAGGATACATTAACTAACCCCGTTGTTAAGATTGCACGTCCTCGGGTCGAAGCAAAAAATACTACTATTGATTTAGATGGAACGAGTTTTTGTCGCAGTCGCATTAAGTTTGAAGAAATAATAACTTGAACTATGTTAATTACAATGTTTTCTATATGCTTATCATTACTTATGAATATATCATTGGTTTGAAACTATTACTCTTCTTGAAATGTTAAGTTCTTATTTGAATAGTCTTAATACTAGAAAAAAATATGATCATTCAAAACATGAAAAAAATGGGCTTCTTTTTGTAAGTTAGTTGTGTAAATCTGGTTTTATCTTCTTTATCGAAGGTTGCTCTTATGTATCCGCTTGCCGTCAATTAAATGTAGTGCCAATATCCTGCTGGATAATCTTTTCTACAAAAACTTTATCCAATTTGTTGCCTAGTCTTTTGTTACGCCTTAAGAAAACTTTTTCTCCCGGATGATATGTACTCATTGATTTATTTACATTAAACCTTTGTATGTTTTTTTCTTGAGCGGCAGCTAACATCTTCCTTAGACTTTCTAAACTTTCTTCTGAGCTTTCGTGAAACACATCAATTGGCTTAGTATTAATCACGGAGCTAGACGCAAACGGAGCTCTTAGCCTGAGGGAATCCAACATGTAGAAGCCAGACAACTGTGGATACGATGTAAGATGACATGACAAAAGAACTAAACGATGTCAAAGCTGACTTAGCAGCTCAGTAACTGACGTGATACAGTCTCCGGGCGCAGAACGTGTAATATTCTTAGAAGAAGATGATTGTCTAGTCACATTGGGAAATCTCCTAATGAGAATATGGGAGCATACTTCTAGGGCAACGAATTTGCTATCGACTAACCGGGATGATCGGAGGTATACACCGCACCAATTATTTATTTATTTTTTTTTAACCGAGATGATTGCGAAGTCTCCAGGTTCATATGGCCAAGTTTAGATAGGACAAGGACTAGCTTCTCAAACTAAACAAATCTGCGGTGAGAGTACACAAAGGTGTTAGGATGAGGACGAAGAGGAGTCCAATGAGACTCAGGAACGCGCTTTCTCGACAGTCTGGCAGGGGTGAGGCAAGCGGATCTTTCCTTCTTCATTTCATATGCAAAAGAAAGTGGTTTAAAAAAGATAGAGTGAGTTTTCTTGGTTGAACAAATGCGACCCGCCCTCCTCGGCACGCACTAAGAGTATTCACATTATTAACCTAACCTTCGCTATGCTTCTATATTAGAGCGCTACTTTACGCGGACTCCTCGTCGAGAGTAGTCCTGGCTGATGTCAACGGTTTAGTTTTGCTGGACTTTCGTCAAGTTTAAGTTTTATTTTTAGGCATTGGATATCATTTTCTTATTTTCCTATTTTCAACTGTACTGGAGAAAAAAGCAACACATTTTTTAGCAAAAATTAATTTAAATGTCTGCTAATCTCTATATTCTATATGATTTTTAAAGTCTTGAGGGAATGCTTTAATGTAAATATCTTATGCATTTTTATACATTGTTCACAGTGGCACTCCTAGTTTTTTGTGGACAACTGTAAATGTGCATACCAGATAAACTTTTTGTTTGTTTATAGCTAACTTTAATACGAGAGCATTAATAGTTATATTCGGAATTTGTCGCTTCCGTTTGTAAATAAATGCTTGTACAATGTCCCTTAATGAATTCGCCAAAAGGTTGCCCTAAACAAATTCATAGGAATATAAAGGTTGCACATAAATTACAGTCATCAAGAAATTCACGAATATTTAACCTAAAATTTAATAGCTATATAGTATTTTCATTGAATTGGCAAGGCAAACAGTGGCAACTAAAACATTCACACAATAATAATAACAATTTGGGGTGTTTAGAAGATTAAGGCCGAGGCTTTCTTTCAACGTGAGGAGGGCAGTTCTAATTTTCAATCCAAAATGGTGGGAAACTACATGCTTTTTGCCAAAGCAGATGAACTTTTACTGAGAAAAAACCTTTCCAAAACCACTTTTATGCTACCTGTGCCAGTACTTGAACCATTGAGCTTTAGGTATAGTAGGCCAGCACACTACCACTATACCGCAGCGGCCGCAGCAACATCTACAATCACATATGTACATACGTATGTACTACGCACGATATTGAATAGTTTTATTTACTTTTTTTAGAAGATTCCATAAGAAACTATTTGGGACATCAAATCCAATTAAATATTTAAATATGAACATACTGTCTGTTTTAAGAGGACAAATGTGTACATATGTACAAATATTAGATGAGTTTATTCTTTATACATTTGTTACAAGTAGAGGAAATAAGATGAGCGTATATATGACCTGCAAAAAGTGAGTCCGCTTCTTCGAAAACCGCGATTTAAGATGAACAAGAGTTTCGCAAGGTTATCGATTTAGCCTCAGGTCGCTTCATCCCCGCTGAAAGAATTCCCGAAATTCGCCCGAGTTTCCCTAGGTAAGCAGCGGCGCCGGCAAGAGAACGTGACCAAGTGAGACTCATCAATCACGCAGATCCCAAGATCAAAGATCTCAAAGCGGAAATCCGACAAAAAGTCAACGACTATAAATTGACTAAGTGCAAACAACACCGTGAGACATGTAACCTCTCCGGCGGAGTCGGAAATTATGGCCAATAATCAAGGCCCTATCAAATCCAACCAAATACAATGACAAGGTCGCCATTACATTTGGTGACAGCTCGGATCCCAGGCGATGCGCGAGCTTTTTTTGTGGACAGTTTTTTATGCATCCACCTGCTGACAGGGCCAAGAGATGAGCCATCCGTGGGGTGCATAAACACAAAACACAACACAGCGCCCATTGCCGTCTCCGTCACCGAGGTGAAGGAAGACATAATGAAGGCCAAGCCCTCAAGAGTGGTCGGTCCCGACGGTATTGCCATGAAGATGTTGAAAAACCTAGGCCCCGATGGACAGAGTTATTTAGCGGCGCTCTCTACCCTGTCGCTAACTACTTCCGTCATTCCAGAGAGAGACAAGCGATTGTGGTCCCCCTACTAAAACCAGGGAAACCGGCGAACCAAGGAGAATCATATCGTCCGATATCTTTCCTGTTGCCGGTAGCGAAGTTATTGGAGACCATTCTGCACTTGGTCGAACACCAACATGGTTTTCGGAAGTCTCACAGCACAACATCTGAATGACATAACGTCGCAGATAAACTATGGTTTAAATCAACACCCTCCAAACCATAAGACGGTGCTCGTGGCATTTGAACTCTTGAAAGCCTTCGGCGAGGTCAATCATGCCACGCTTCTAAGAAATCTGGAAAAGATACCGCTCAATACCGTCCTAAAAAAGTGCACCACTAACTACCTCAACTGCCGACGCCTGACAAGTTTAGGAACAAGAAATCTAGACCACGAAGAATCAAACAAGGGGTACCGCAGGGTGGTATCCTATCCCCACTTTTGTTTAATTTCTGTATTTCGAGGCTTCCTCCCCCCCATAGGGTGTCTTCATTGTTTCCTACGCTGACGACAGCACAATTATGGCTTCGGGTAAGGGCCCCTCCATTGACGAACTATGTGCAAGGGTTAACTGTAACCTCCGAAACCTTTCCAGCTTCTTCACCGAGCATATTTGACCCTGTCTCCGACTAAATCGACGGCGACTCTTTTTACGACGTAGAATGCGTAGATGGGGCAAGAGTTAAATGTCCACGGAGATGAAGTAACTTTACCTACCTTCAACCACCCAAAAATCCTGGGAGTTACTTTTGGCAACAGCCTCACCCTCGCTTCCGAGTCTCACCTGCATCAATGGACAAAAATGCTCAATGTTCGTGAGCACGCGGAACTATTAGCAGACAGTTTTTACTGAACTGTCACAAACCTAGTTATCCAAACCGTCATCTATTGGATAAAGCTCCGCCTCCTAGAGTCATAAGAAAACATCTCCGTAAGCACTATGATGAGATCCGGTGACATTACCATAGGTGGGCTCTAAACGACCTCCATACCGAGTCGATAGACACATCCCTCATATCTCGGCCTGTGCACCCTGATTGATTGATATCCAACCACCTGAAATAGCTGAAGAAGAGCTGGTTCTTCCGATTGAGACTAGAGTCATGCTAGCACAACTTCGTTCTATCACTCTGGTCCAACACTGTTGAAACTGTGCATTTCCTTGGACTTCCGTTAGAATTGCTTGATGACGATGCTAAGAGTGATCGTGCCCATTAGGCAGGGCAAAGCGCAACATGGTAATTTTTTCGTTTGAAAATCTTAGTATGTGTTTTGTCTAAATATGTAAAGGATTTTCCCTTCGGAAGCTTAAAAACGTCATAATAGAAAGTTGGCCAAATATTTGACATCATTTTTTTTTGTGAAAATTTTAGTATACTAGGAAAACCCCGCAAACTTAGTCTTGCCAAAAATTTACTTACCCATATATGACAAATAGTACTATTTTCTCTTCCCATTTAACGCCTCCTCTTCATTTACACCTACATATATCGTCATTTTTTGTCTCCTTTAAATCTATTGTGAAAATTTCATGAAAACTCAAAGGTACGACTCGTTTTTATTAAGTAAATAATATAACTCGAACTTTACATGCTAAGCTCCTTAACAACCAGTTGCAAACTAAAATTCTACCAGTTTGCAGTAAACAGTCAACTACTTGGCCTTCTGTGCATTTTCCATGAAACAACTCGTATTTTTCATGTGGTGTTGTCCTACGAAGTACCAATTGTCAGCCTCTGCCAGTCCAGTAAAATATTACTACTCAGTCTTTTCATCAATTCATACTAGTTGAACACCAGTTTATATTAGTAACGAAAATATCATTTGAGACTACAAGATGAGCATAAAAATTAGTATAATATAAAGTAAAATTTTGAAGACTATTTATTTCCAATCTTCATACACAGAATAAACTGATATGGCGTTTGGATACCAGTTCACAACCTAGAATTCTGGCATTCTAGTTCGTGGTTTCACTGCAGAGATTATTTAAAATAACTAGCGAGTGATCCTACGCTCAAAACTTTATTGTTTATATATGTATGTATGCATGCTAATTACGTCTATGCTCATGTCATAATGTTAATTATATTTATACACAGCGAGTACCAATTTCGAAAAACGTTTGAAATGAGATAATTCAATAATAAAAGCAGCTGCAATAATGAAATTTGGTAGATTTATTTAGTGGGTTGTCCTATTGACGATTTTGCCAAATTTTTAAAAAGGGTCGTGGCGCCGCCCACACATGAGTGAACAAATTTTCAAACCTTGACTGTTGAACCGTTTATGCTAGTATAACGAAATTTGGTAGGATGTACTCGTATACTACGGTTGTGGTAAATACACCCATAGAAAATAAGTGAAATTGCTTTTCGACCTCGCTTATTTTTCATAGAAATTATCTAAAAAGGAAGTACAAATATTGGACTGCCCATATCTCATTGACTGATACAGGTAGAATAATATAATTTGGCAGTTACATCAACTTTTATATGCGTTAGACGACTTTTGCAAAACTTTGGAAAGTGGGCGTGGCACCGCCCACTTATGAGTGAAGCAATTATAAAATTCGACTGTTAATGACTTCATAACCGTGTAAGATAGAGTTACGAAACTTGAAACGACATGTAGAGTACGCCCACGGAAAATAATCAAAATCGGTAAATGGGCGCTGCACCGCCCACATATAAATGAAGAAAATATCAAATTTCAGCTATTATTAACTTCAGAAACGTGTTAGATAGAATTACAAAACTGAAACGAGTTCTACTATCTACGTGTAGCGTACGCCCACCAGAAATAAGCAAAATCGGTGGACGACCACGCTCACTTTTGTACTAAAGTTTGCGAAGAGGGCGGTAGGTAAACAGAACATGCCACATCTCCTTCACTGACGCAGATAGAGTGCTAGAATCTGGTAGTTACAATGACATGATGATCTTATTAACATTTTTTTTTTAATTTTGGTAAATGAGCGTGGAATTGACCACATATAAACGAACGTTTAGTACCGCTCACTTTTTCCAGAATTTTTTTTTTTGATATAAGGGACAAGTTTATATAAATATCATTATCTGGAATCTAATGAATTCCAGCTTTATATAGCGTCGCACCCAGATACCAACTGAACCCACTGTATCATAAATATCCACCGCCCACTTTTCTAAAATTGTGTAAATATTGATTAATGAACATATACATATATATACGAGGTGTGTTCAAAAAGTATCGCGAAGTTTGAATTTTCGCTGGTTACGTATATTCGAATTTCGAATTTTTTGTGGCGTTATGTTGGTACTCATGTCTCTCACTTATGCCGACAAGCTCGGCCATTTTGAATGTTCAGTTAATTGTTGACAGCTGCTTTGCTTGCACGTGTTTTGGATCGTCTTCGATTTTTACCTATTCAAAAAAATGGATCAAAGAACCTGTATCAAATTTTGTGTGAAAAACGAAATTAAGTGCGCGGATGTATTCCGAATGTTGACTGTGGCATACGGAGAAGCTACCTTGGACCAAAACAACGTTTATCGGTGGTACAAAATGTTCTCAGAAGGCCGAGAAGATGTGCAAAGAAGAACAAAAATTGGCTTTTGCACCTCGATAACGCCCCTGCTCACGCATCGTTGCTTGTGCGCGACTTTTTGGCCAAAAACAACACACTAATGATGCCGCAGCCACCGTATTCCCCAGATCTGGCCCCCTGTGACTTTTTCTTGTTCCCTAAACTGAAGAGGCCCATGAAAGGACGACGTTACGCTTCTCTTGACGAGAGAAAGACGGCATCGAAGGAGGAGCTGAACAAGATACAAAAAAATGATTTTTTGAAGTGCTTCGAAGATTGGAAAAACCGTTGGCACAAGTGTATAATATCTCATGGGGATTACTTTGAAGGGGACAAAATAGATATTCATGAATAAATAAATCTTTCTTCTTTAAATGGTCATCTAACCGCCTGGGCGATTTTGACCGTCCAACATAGCTCGCCAGTCGTTTCTTCGTTGCGCCAACTGGCGCCAATTGGAAACACCGCGGGATCGCAAATCGGTCTCCACTTGGTCCTTCCATCGGAGTGGTGGTCTCCCTCTTCCTCTGCTTCCACCGGCGGGTGCCGATAAGAATACCTTCTGGGCTGGAGCATCTTCGCTCATTCGCACTACGTGGCCTAGCCAGCGAAGCCGCTGTGTTTTAATTCGCTGAACTATGTCGGCGTCTGCGTAAAGTTCATACAGCTCATCATTAAATCTTCTTCGGTACTCGCCGTCGCCAACGCGTAGAGGTCCACAAATCTTTCGAAGAACCTTTCTCTCGAATACTCCCAGAGCCGCCTCATCAGATGTTGTTAGTGTCCACGCTTCTGCACCATATAGCAGGACGGGTGCGATGAGTGACTTGTAGAGTGTTATTTTCGTTCGTCGAGAGAGGACTTTACTTTTCAATTGCCTACTCAGTCCGAAGTAGCATTTGTTTGCAAGAGTGATTCTTCGTCGGATTTCTAGGCTAACATTATTGTTGGTATTAATGCTGGTTCCCAGGTAAACGAAGTCCTTTACTATTTCGAAATTATTGCTGCCAACAGTGGCTTGGTTGCCAAGGCGCGAATGCGCTGACTCTTTGCATGATGACAGAAGGTACTTCGTTTTGCCCTCGTTCACCACCAATCCCATTTTCTCCGCTTCTTTTTCTAATTTGGAGTAAGCAGAAGTTACGGCGCGGTTGTTAAGGCCAATGATATCAATATCGTCAGCATATGCCAACAGTTGGACGCTTTTATAAAATATTGTTCCAGCGCGGTTAAGTTCTGCAGCTTGTATTATTTTCTCCAGCATTAAATTAAAGAAATCGCACGATAGGGGGTCACCCTGTCTGAAACCTCGTTTAGTTTCGAACGGCTCGGAGAGGTACTTCCCAATTCTGACCGAGCTGGCGGTGTTGCTCAAGGTCATTTTGCATAGCCGTATAAGTTTTGCGGGGAAACCAAATTCAGACATAGCGGCATATAGGCAGCTCCTTTTCGTGCTATCGAAAGCGGCTTTAAAATCAACAAAGAGATGATGCGTGTCGATTCTTTTTTCACGGGTTTTTTCCAAGATTTGGCGTATTGTAAAAATCTGGTCGATGGTAGATTTACCAGGTCTGAAGCCACACTGATAAGGTCCAATCAGTCTGTTCACATCAGGTTTCAGTCTTTCGCACAATACGCTTGATAGGACCTTATATGCGATATTCAAAAGGCTGATTCCGCGATAGTTGGCGCAGTTTGCAGGATCGCCCTTCTTGTGGATTGGGGAGAGAACACTTAGATTCCAATCTTCAGGCATGCATTCATCCGACCAAATTCTGCATAGAAGCTGATGCATGCGCCTTACCAGCTCCTCGCCTCCGTGTTTGAATAGCTCAGCAGGCAAACCATCAGCGCCAGCTGCTTTATTGTTTTTCAATCGGGATATTGCTATTCGCACCTCATTGTAGTCGGGTTGTGGAACGTCAATTCCATGTAATTTATGAAAAAACACAAAATTCGCGATACTTTTTGAACACACCTCGTAGTATCATTAATTAGACCAAATACGTTCAGAATCATGACGAATAGTAATTTTATACAGCAGGGGGGTGTGTGTTATACAGCCTATTCTGTACCCAGTGAACCTGAGAATCTACTGTGAAAACTTCATAAAGATCGGATTCATTGTTATACCTAGTAATGCTACGCACACAAGGTATATTAACTTTAGTCGCATAACGGTAGTATGTAACGGCATAAACGGATATTGACTTATCAAAATGTTCAGGAGGAAAAAAGAAATTGATTGAGCCATGTCCGTCCTTCCGTCCGTCTTTTAACACGATATCTTGGACGCTATTTAAAATGGGCGAAATCGGATGATAGCCCCGCCCTTTTTTTATATATAGAATATTTATGAAAATACAAAAAAAGTGATTATTCAGTACATAGTACACTTATAAGGATAAAATTTGGTGTGTACATTAACATTAAGACAGAAAACAATTTTTTCAAGAAATTTTTCAAAATGAGCTTGGTACCGCCCACTTTAGATTAATTTCACCAATGATATGGGCTGAAACCACGTTTGCACACATCTTAAGTACAGCATTTCATGCCGTTTGTATAAATATCGAAATAGCGCAGGTAGTAAGTGTCTCGAGTATAAAGTAAACGACGCGGGTTCGATGCCAGGTTCGCGGACAATTTAATGTTTTTATATTTTGCTAGTTAAATATTATTTTTTTTGTTGTTGGTTTTACGGTCTGTTCATTTTACATATTTTTGTAAGTATAACGAGCTCAAGACCAGTTGATAATAATTCTTAGTTAATCATTATTATTTTTGATTAGAGGAAAAATTGAAAGCAACAGACATATACAGGCTATAGTTATAGTACTATTTTGAAAACAGCCACGAATTAGTCTGACGAGAAATCGTGGCTGTTTTCGAAATAGTACTATAACTATAGCCTGTATATGTCTGTTGCTTTCAATTTTTCCTCTAATCAAAAATAATAATGATTAACTAAGAATTATTATCAACTGGTCTTGAGCTCGTTATACTTACAAAAATATTATTTTTTTTAATATATATAAAGGTTTCTACACCTAAAATTTATTATTTTTGTTTTTAATTTATCTAGTTTTTAACCCAATATTTGACTGCTTGTGACCTGCCTAGAACCAGCTGACAAATTAGTGAGTCTTCCTTTGAGACTAGAGATGTGAGACAGCTTACTGAAAACCAAATTGTATCAAAATTGAAATTGACCACAAAATGTCTCTATTAGTGACTAGATACTGCTTACAGAATTCCCCCTGCAGTCAATTGCCAAACTGGTTAGTAAACATTCTAGTTCATTAACTAGAATTTCGTGGGCCTTTTAATACCAGTTTGAGCGACTGCAACGTTTTCGCTATCATAAGCAGAAACAACCCTCTTAAATTGTCGATACATGCATACATACACGAGCGAAAAAGAATTAAATTCAGTATTCGGGCTGCAATCGTGCAGTTAACAACGCCGTTTTTAATTTTCTATTCAATTTTAATTTTCTTTTCAACTAATATTCTGAGTTTTTAAATATTCATTTAATTTAATTAAATATAAAATTGTATTGTAAATAATAGTTTTGATAGAAAAATCATAATCCTTTTGCGAATTTCGTGGTTTGAATAGTACATTTGGGTTGCAGATCATGTACGTACATGCATGTCAACAAAATCACCTTTATTTTTGCCACGTCGCTACTGCAATAATGGCGCAGCAGCGCAGCAACAACGAATAAGAAATGGTCAATGAAACCCCCAATTAAAGTGAAAACGAAACGATCATTAGTCAAATCAATTGTGTAAGTAAATAACATTTCTTTTTGGAATAATTTAAGTAACCTTTTTCTAGTAAACAAATTTTCAAAAAATTCACAAAAGAAATATTGAATTGTTATTTTTCAGGGTTGATTTAAATTGCACATTATGTACTATAATTTCATAAGCGAGTTATCTGCATGGTTCTTTTCAAAAAACTTCGAAACTTAAAATGTTCACCATAAAAAGCTAATCTTCCTTGAATTTCCTTAATTGTATGTAAAGATATTTTTACAAATATGTATTAGATTCTATCTTAGATTAATATTTAAATTTTAAGATTTTCCATAAAATGTTTCAAGAAAATTCAGTCAAAAAAGGACTATTATAAAAAAGAAAAAAATTTCTTTTTAGAAATGTTTTCCAAGGGTAAAATTGTGATTAATAGCGACTATATTTTATAGACATATATTTTATATCTGCTGACTGAATTTTTTGTAGTTTTGCAATTTTGGTGTATGATCTTACCTACTATGAAGTGGTACAGTGACCGGTATGATACTGCCGCACAGGCTGATTAGTATGACGGCTAATATGATTTTGATGTATGCACGTATATAGAGACTAGTATTTTGAATGGTATGATATTGATGTAAATGATTACTAGTATGTTAACTGGTATATTGCTGATGCAGAGACTGACTAGTATGTCAATTGGTATGGCGCTGATGCAGATGCGAACAATTGCCATCTCATGGGACATCGCCGTGTTAAAAATACCAGTTGCTAATATGGAAAAATTACAGAACTCGAACTAGTTGAGACGGTTTGATAAACTAGAGTTTGACTAGTATAAAACTAGTAGAATTGACTGCAGGGCACCTATAAGTCAAATTTAGAAATATTATTAAGCATAGATCAAAAACCCTTTAAGATATCGAAACGAAATTCAGCACATATCATAATACAGGGTGGCTAATGAAAGCCGCTACCAAAAAAAAATTGAATAACTTTTTTTCTTTTTAATGAATCTGGTCAATTGTTTTTTTATTTTGCAGATTGACTTTTACATTTAACAAAAATGGATAACTGGGAGACTGAAACAAGAATTTGGATTGTCCGCCGCTATCACGCACTGGAGTCCGTAGTTTCGGTTCAAAGAGAGTATAGGCGCACGTTTGGCGGCAATCCTCCGAGCAGATGGACCATAATAAGACTTGTAAACAATTTTGCCGAGCATGGGACAGTCAACAGAAGACCTTACCATCGAAACCCTTCAGTTCGAACGGAGGAAACAATCGCTGCTGTAGCTGCTGCCATACAAAACAATCCACGTGTTTTGACAATAAGCTTATCTGCTCAAATGGGTGTAAGCAGACAGTCATTACAGTCAATTATGCACAAAGATTTGGACTTATTCCCATATAAAATTCAAATGGCCAACAAACATACATAGAACACATATACGAACGCTGCAGACTTGCCGATTCGCTTGGAATTTTGCCAGAAGATGCTTCAAATGGTGGAAGAGGATGGAAACATGTTGAACTGTTTTTTCATGTCTGACGAGGCCCATTTCGATTTAAACGGCAACATAAACAAACAAAATTGTCGAATATGGAGTGCTTCCAACCCACAGATACTCCATGAGACGGAATTGCATCCACTTCGTGTCACAGTGTGGTGTGCAGTTTCATCACGCTGCATTGTCGGGCCCTACTTCTTCGAAGAAAACGGTCACACCGTTACGGTTACTGGAGACCGTTACTTGAGCATGTTGAGAGAGTTTTTCTATCCAGAATTACGCCGAATGAGAATTTCTTTCAACTCTGTGTGGTTTCAGCAAGATGGTGCAGCTCCTCATATAGCCCAACCTGTTATGACAGAATTGCGACGAAAATTTCCCAGGTCGCCTGACCTTACTGCACCTGACTTTTTCTTGTGGGGTTATTGCAAACAGGAAGTCTTCAAAGCAAAACCAACAAATTTGAATGAACTAAGGCAATCCATTCGAGAAACAATTGCGGCTATTCCTGTCTCAACTCTCCAAGCAGTAATGAACAACTTTTTGGTAAGATGCCGCACATGCATCGACGAGCAGGGGGGGCATTTAAATTCCATTATTTTTAAAACTAATTAAGCTATATTTAATAAAATTTAATGAGCTTTAACATGAATAAAAGAAAAATGAATTCCATACACTGAAAAAAAAATTATTTGAGTTTCTTAATGTAGCAAAATTCATCAGCCACCCTGTACAAGGAATGTTCCGGAAAATGGGCGATATCGGTTAAGGTACACGCCACTTTTATAAGAAAGATTTTGAAAAGGATCGTAGATTTATTTAATAGGCAATAAATTTGCGCACAAAAACTCCATATCATTTCTATTTCACTTTCAAAGTGGACGTGAACGAAAAAAGTCGAAAAATATAAATTTTCGAAAATGGGCGACGACCCGCCCCTTTTATAGTGGACTATTCTACAAAACTTTATATGACATAACTCCGGTAAAACTTGATTTATCGAAGCGATCTTTGGCGACAATGTTGAATATATTTAGGTTACTGTTTGTCGTAAAAACTGACGAAATCGGTCAACGGAGACGTTAAGTTTTCTAACATAGTTCTGAAAAATTTGTTTGTAAAATGTAAAACGTGTTATTTCTGTATATAAAAATAAGTCAGCTGCTTCTCAATAGTATGTAGTATACTCCTGCCGAAAATTAGGCAAATCGGATAACACACAAGCAAAATATCGGGGCAAGTACAAGGTAGCGCAATACTAAGCTTCCGATGTTTTTTGGCTGTAATTAAAAAAAAATGAAAAACTTTGATTCTTCTTGTGGATTAGTTTTATTTGGTCTTTTAATTTTTTTTACATCAAGTCGAGAATATGATATCATATAAATGGCCGCCGCCACAGTTGATTGTCATTTGAGCCCTTTTTATGGCATTTTCCATCACTTTGGCCAAAACTTCCGGCGATAGGTCCTCACATTCTTGACGGATATTGTCTTTAAGAGCTGCAAGAGTCTGAGGCTTGTTGACATAAACCCGCGACTTCAAAAAGCCCCACAAAAAGAAGTCTGGAGCGGTCAAATCAGGCGATCTTGCTGGCCAGTGCAAATCGCCAAAACGGGAGACTAGGCGCCCGGGAAATGCATCCTTCAGCATATCGGTTGTGGCACGTGCAGTGTGTGCTGTTGAACCGTCTTGTTGGAACCACATGTTTTCCAATCCCAATTCATCAAGTTGCGGCAAAAAGAACTCGTTGATCATTGCTCTGTAGCGCTCACCATTCACAGTAACCGTTTGGCCCGCGACGTCTTCGAAGAAAAAAGGTCCGATGACTCCTCCAGCGAAAACAGCACACCATACAGTGACTTTGAGCGGGTGTAATGGCTCTTCGTGGGTTACACGCGGATTTTCAGTGCCCCAGAAGCGAAAATTTTTCTTATTTACGTACCCGCTAAGATGGAAATGGGCCTCATCACTCATGATTATTTTTGATGAAAAATCATCTTCCTCTTGGTGGTGATTAAGGATGGCGTGAGCGTATGTTAGACGCGATTGGCGGTCAGCAGCTAACAGCTGATGCACCGTCTGGACTTTGTACGGAAACATCTTCAAATCTTGTACCAAAATTCGCTGTTAAGACCGTCGACTGATACCCATTTGCGTGGCACGTCGTCTGGTCGATGTCGACGGCGCTTCCATGACATCCTCGGCTACAGCAGCAATATTCTCTGCAGAACGGCTACCCCGGGGTCTGCCACGCCTGGCAGAATCTCGTGTTGTGCCAGTCTCTTCGAGGCGAGCGGTTAAACGGCGCAGTGTTTCACCAGTAGGCGTTGGACGGCCAGGAAATCTGCGACGAAATTCACGTTGTGCCAAAGTCACCGACCGATTATTGGTCAAATAAATAGTCAGCAATATTCCGCGTTGTGGAGCAGTGTAGCGTAACATTGTTTATTAACGTGTATTTCGCATGTGTTTACTACACAAATGTCAAAACAGAACTGACTTTAGGGGCCAATCGCAAAATTATAGCATTTTCTGATAGGAGGATTACTTTTGCGCCACGTTGTAGTTAATACCCCACTGCAATAGCGAAGGTTTATATCCTTTTTGATTTTCATACCTTTCATGAACATGATATGTTTGTAAGAATGAGAAGAAGAAGAGATAGGCCCATGAATAAGTATACTGAAATAATCAGGACGATGATCTGAGTCGATTTAGCCTTATCCGTCTCCCCGCATGTCTGTCTCTCTGCTCGTCTGTCTATTTGAACGCAAATTTTTTAAACATAAAATGTGCATGTATTGGTATTTAAAAAAATATGGTTAGCAGTGGTTGGTAGGTAATATACAAATACATTAACTTACCCTCAAAATTCATAACAGAAGTGTTTTTATTGATAATAATCAGCTGGCTCTATAATACGAACTGAAAAGTATTAAAATAGACCTGCGTAAATTGGTATGCTATAATAGATCACTACTAGGTATATAATTTTCGGTTCCACCCGAACTTAGACTTCCTTACTTGTTAATTAGAAGATTGCCCACATGGTAGCAGTTTAAAACCTCTATAGGTCATAACTCTACAACAATTTACCACGACCGCTCTTACACAGCTGGGTATTTAATGTTCCGTTCCACCCGAACTTAGACTTCCTTTCTTGTTGTTTTGATATTTGTCTTGTCTAGTCTGTAAGGTTTGTTCAAACTGTTGACTTAATAAATAAATGAACAAGATCGGCTAAGTACTTTGGAAGCCTATAAAAGGAGACACATTCATTTTTATTTATAAGTTAGGTTGCCTAAATAGATAACTGGCTTTTTCCTTGGAGAACTTTGAATCGCCACAAAAAATTTTTTCTGGCTGACCTATTGGTGAAATCTGTTGACCAATTATTCGGCATGGAATTTGATTCAAATATCGTTCAATGCGGAACCAGTATCTCAATAGGTAACTCAAAAACTTCAAAAAGTTATTAGAAAGTGGAAATCGGTCGTTCCTCAGGTGGTGGATAGAGGACCGCTTCCCAGAAAGAGATGGGTGGTTCTTAGGAAATGAAATACTCAGGGCGAACCAAAACGAATAATTCCAGCTTTAGCTCGCCCTCTTATAAGCACTTAATAATTAACAGTTCAACCAATATACACTCCTGCAATTTTATGTCAAGAATGTCTCATGCAGATATAACTTGAATGAGATTAACCTAAATTAAACGCACAGCGCATAAACCTAGCCCGATATCCAATTTTAGTTTTGCGTGACATTTCGATTTGACGTTTACAAAATGCTTGGACGTCGCTGACATTTAATTCTTTAATTCGATTGGACCTGTGATAAGCATAAGAACCAAAAACGTCGTTTATTTTCGTGTGTTAAAAAAAGGGGTGAGCGTATATTAGGTTGAGATGTAAGTTCTTTACCGAAGTGAAGAAAATTTTCAAAAATTACATTTGTGTATTGTATATTAAATGCTGCTACAATCAATACGAGTAGATATAAAATTGAACTAAGTTATTTTGACGATAGTAGATTTGTATTTCTGAAAAGGAATAGCAAATAAATAACTACAAAAAAAGTTTTGTGGTTTAATTTCAACCACTGTACGGTCTCTAGGTAGGTAGGTAAAATGGCTGCGACCCAGGTCGCCCAAGTAGCTTAAAGAAGCCGTTTTGATGCCGTGAAGACTCGTCGAACCTACTGAAGTACTGTGCATATATGTTACAACCAACCAGAGTTGTTTATAAACCCAGAGATCCTTGGAATCCCGACACCCGATATCCTCCCCAGGTTCTCCAAGAAGGGGCTCCCCAAGGATTTTAGACGCATTCTTGTCTCTAGTATTAATAATTTGGAGCGATACCTCCCAGAAGATTTAGGCCGAGCTTATCTTTGAATTAGTCCGGTGCTGATTCTAATTTTTGCCTGCAAAGCCAAAGGAGACGAGTTTTCGCTGAGAAGCTTTTCATGTCAACGTTACGCTACCTGACCAAGCACTTGAAAATGGGAGCTTCGGTGTGGTGGGCCCGACTACTACCACCACACCACGGAGGCCGCCCAATATGCTACATGATGTGTACATTTGTATTTGCGTAAGGATATACTACTTAAAAATACACGTTCTATTTGTATTGTTCTTTTCTTTATTTTCTAGCTCGTTGGCACGCTTTTCTGAATACGAGTACCTTAGGTGTAGGAACGGATGCAATCGGTTCGCACAATTATTTACTATTGAATGTAAAATAATATTTACCATGGCTGTTAACAATGCAAGAGATACTTCAAATGTTTTTACCTAAACACTGATTTAGTATTTATTTATTTATCAAATCATTGAACATGACGAAAACCGAATTTGACATTTATTTAATTCGTGCCCATGATTTTCAACGCGTTGTGTAATTGATAAGCATCTCCCCTAACTGAACTTACATGCATGTATAAATAAAGGAAATTTTTAGCCAAAATGCTACCCTCACATTTCGGAAACGATGAAACGTAGCTCAGAGTGTGGCTCATGTAACAATACACAATGGGAATTGAAAGGGTGGTAGTGACAGAAGACACCGTAGGCTTTCTATTCATGCCCGGTTTGGGCTTAGTTTGCCTTAGGGGGTTGCTTGGCAGCCAAATATGTACAATATAAGCAGGTCCCTTTTCAATGCGGAAATACAACAGGAGCACCGTTACAACTTCTATAAGGGCAAGTCCATGAAAAATTTAAAGTTGCACTTTTCCCAGCTCGGAACATTTCCTTGCATTCGTCTCGTAAATACATGTATTCGAACCGTTTTAAGTAAATTATTTTTTTAGAACGCTAATATTTTAAACTACAATAACAATAACAAAAATTTCGGCCTAAGAAAATTATGAGCATACCGTTTTTTGATCGACTCGAATGTTCTAACAAAGTATCACAACCTAAATAAATACCTTTGCAAGGATAAGACGACAAAAGTATTTTGGCATTTTGTGACTGCAAAGTTCAATCAAGCGAGATGAAAATACTTTCGAAATTAAAATCGCGGGATTTTGGTTTTCGTTATTATCGAACAGTTGAGCTTAAAAAAGTAAGTAAATTGTAAATATGATAAACTATCCAACTTCCAAATAATTAAGAAATATTTGGATTTTTTATTTATTCAAAAGGAAAGTTATTCCACTAATAACAAAGCAAAATCAAATAGGGCCAAATTTTGATCACATTTTTGGAACATAGATCATACATATTAAATAAATGTATAAATGTACAACTTCTATAATTTATATAAAGTTAAAAAAATTAAACGCAATTAAAGATATTTTGCGGTTATGGAAATCTGATCTCGTTAATTGAAATGAACATTGAAGGTATAGTTTTTCTGAAGAAAAATTTTTTGGAATTGTTCTTTAAATTTTTTAAATGTATCAGCTTGATAAGCACAATTTTTGTGAAAAACTTTTCGAACTACATATTATACTTTGTATTCAGAGATGTTATTTTATAATAGGCAGGATTATTTTGCTCACAAGCAGTTATGCCATTACGATATTCATTTCATTAATCTTGACCTCTTCGACAGGTATGTTTCAACTTAAGCTGCAGCTAAACTTCCATAGCTGTAACCATACCGTATACCTGACCATATCTATTTTCATCTATTAGTGGTTCCTTAAAATACTAAGAAAATTCAAAAAAAAAATTGCTACGAATAACAAAAGTTGCAAGTTTTTATGAAATTGCCAAGTTTTTGAATACACTTTTGCCATAGTATGCTTACATCGCTCCGCACCTAGCATAGCTCCCCCTGGAGTAAAACATACTGCGTAGTTGTGCAGTAGTTTAATACTAGTTCGCAAATACAGCCCAAGCAGTTGGTATTCTGTTCCATTTGAGTATTATCAACTACCCTTCCAACAAACAATGTGTAAAAATCTGGCTAAAACAGTGATTCTCGCTACCCTGCAAAAAATCGTGCGACTGATCTTTAAAGAGAGTGGGCTACAATTGATCCAAACTATTCCGTTATAAGCATAGAAGGGATAAGTCGATTTTAATTTCTGTAGCATACTTTTAGGTGTTGAAAGTAAACTTGTCCGACCGTGCCCGTAGGGGAACAAAGGGAATCTGTCCGACACTACCCGTTTGGGCATGGAAGGGACCAATTAGTCTTTTCGTAGGACATGCTTAAACAAAAGGGATCACTTCGACCCATACAAAAAGATTAAAACTGGCATTGGTCGCATGGTCCTTTGCGATTCATCCCGGATCTATCCTAGACTAATCGCCTTTTTTGCAGGGTAGAACCAGATGAGTGGTTAATTTTGCTCAGAGCGGCACCACTTTTTAACGATGTTCAAAGCTAGTAAATCCGTATAGGTGTGAGATCTGAAAGCTTGTACTTGTGGTTTTTTCTATACAAATTCCATAAAAATGGCAACACCAGTATTCAGCAATAAAATTTTTCGATAGTGTTGGAGCCCAAGCTTTCACATCGGCAGAGGTGGTTGGACGGGGTTGGTCGGGTTTACAGATTTAACCTGGCGGTGTCGTACGAAATGTCAATAAACAGCCTTTGCTTCAGCATCATACCAGTTAGCATACAAGTTAGCCTCTGTATCAGCATTAAACTAGTTAGCATATAAATATCACATTTGTTGACATGTGACCAGTCCATGTACTTTTAGTAGTACCATACAAGACGACATACTACACAGTCTAAGCATCAGCCAGTATCATAGAAATATCTACATTCATTCGATTTTCAAAGCGAATCCGCTCTTTAGAAACGAGTTTTAAGGAAATATGAAAAACATAAAAATATATATATATTTTCCGTTAGTCTTTTTTTTGATTTCGAGTATTTAATTTCATAACTTGCTTTTAATTCAATTTTGACAGTGCTTTGGTGGTAAAAATATTAAATATGTAGTTTAAATCAGGAAAATGTAAATAAAATTTTGTAGCTTATTAAATTTTAGCTTTTCTTCTTTAAATGGTCATCTAACCGCCTGGGCGATTTTGACCGTCCAACATAAATTTAGGTACCTTTTGCCATTTCGTTGCCACTGCTGCTATGCGCAGTCACTGAGAACTCCGCGATGCTGCAAAAAAGAAGAGTGATTCGCCGATATGCATGTGCTTTGATGATCCGCAGCTCAAATGTATTAGTTGAAACACTAAATTATCAAGTGGATTTTGATTGCATTCCCTAAACTCTACTGACAGATAACTGATATAAAATTTAAATCTGATGAAATATACATATATGTATGTATGTATGTATTAAAAAAATGCAGAATAATTGTTCAATTGAAAATACAAGTAAATTGCGTCGCAATCATATGTATATGTAATACCTTTACATATATGGTCGCAATCCACCTGGTACGAATAAGCCTACAAAATGCTCGTTGATGAGCTAGAATGTATGCTGACTAGTCTGTTGTCTGCATAGCAGTATTATTTTTTAATAAAACGCTTCTTCGATTAAAAGTTTTAAATGCACAAAATTCAAACTTTAGGTACACCGTGGCTTCACGGAAAAATGACTCGAGCCGGAAAAAATTGTAGATAAAATTTTTTCATGGATTGGCCCTTAAATATATACATATACGTATGAATGTGGATATCCTTCCATCTACGTGTGGATGTAGATGGCAAAAGCCAGAACGTTTCTTTTACAGTGGCGAGCTGTGAATTAAACGACCCCGTAATGTCTTCTTGACGCGGATGTCATTTGTGAAAACAACAATAAGGCACTGTTACACGCATATCAAAGGAATTTTAGATGATTATCACAGCAATAAGCATAAATATTGCCGACACATGTATCCGTTTATTTGCCATGACTTTTTCTTACAACGCCACAAGTGCTCGGCCCATATTTCATACCCCCCATGAGAATCGTTCCAACCTTCGACCATCATTAACACAGCTACTACCAGTAAGGTTTTACGAAATCATACTAGTATCACACCCTACAGAAGAACAAACAACTCAAGGATTTTATTGAAGTAACGGATATTTGATTTGCACAGACTAGTTACACAGGCGGGTAAAATCGTTTACACTGAGCAGTTGACATATTGTCTGCTAATCAGTTCCGCTTCAATTTATCCTGAAAAAAAACAGTGTGGGGTGGAATACTGAAAAGAGTGCTTTAGTGTTCCCTTGGTATTTGATCAAGTTGTGTTGATTGTTTTTTTTTTCTTTTTTGTTGTCTACAACCAGAAAATCACATACAACAAACTTAGACCGCAAACATTTGTTGACTCAATTAGGGTGATTTTAGCATATCTTTACAATATGCTGCACATCATATTTTTATAACCCTATAGATGTTATCCTTACCACACTTACACATGTACACTAATCGTGTTTAGCATTTTACCTACACCACATACAAAAGTATCCCTGCAGGGAAAATCTCTAACTCTGAACTGGTCTGCCTTCTGCATTAACTTTCTAAATTTCCGAACTAGTGAAACTATGCGTGATTTATTTTTGAAAATTATCTCATTTTTTGTTAATAAACAGAATTTTTGAAAATTTTAATATTTTTTATTGTATATAAAGGGTGTTTTTTTAGGGGTATAGAACTTCGAATTGAAATAAAACACAAGAAAATCGTTTTAAAGTCCATCAATTTGGCTTTATTGGAAGGATAATTTTATGCCATTAATGATGGCCATGTGGCCGCCGCGGCTGGCTCGAATAAAGCCAATTCTACAGGTCCAATTTTCAACCACTTTTTCGAGCATATGGGGCCGTATGTCGGCAATAACGCCACGAATGTTGGCTTCCAATTCCCCTAACGTTTCTGGTTTGTTGGTGTAGACGAGCGACTTCACATATCCCCAAAGAAAATAATCCAATGGTGTCAAATCACACGACCTTGGTGGCCAATTGACAGGTCCATTCCGCGAAATTATGCGCTCATCGAATGTTTCCTTCAATAAATCGATTGTGACGTGCGCTGTGTGGCATGTAGCGCCGTCTTGTTGGAACCACAACTCATCCACATTCATGCCATCCAATTCGGGAACAAAATAGTCGGTTATCATGGCTCTATACCGGTCTCCATTAACGGTAGCTGCCTCTCCAGCATTATTGCGGAAGAAGTATGGCCCAATGACTCCACCAGCCCATAGAGCACACCAAACAGTCAGTTTTTGTGGATGTAATGGCGTTTCAAGGGTCTCATGTGGATTCTCTTCACTCCAAATGCGGCAATTTTGCTTGTTGACGTAGGCATTCAACCAAAAATGAGCCTCATCACTGAACAAAATTTTGCGATGAAAATCAGCATCGAAATCAATCTCATTTTCGGCCCATACACCAAAATCACGACGCATTGCATGGTCTCGCGGCTTTAATTCTTGCACAAGCTGGATCTTGTAAGGTCGCAAGCCAAGATCTTTGCGCAAAATCTTCCATAAAGTTGATGGACAAAGCTCCAATTTCTGTGCACGGTGGCGAATCGATTCATTCGGGTCCTCTTCAACACTTTGCTCTACAGCGGCAATTGTTTCTTCGGTGCGCACTATTCGACGTCTCTGCGGATGCGTATTATCACATAGAGTAAACGTAGTGCGAAAACGATCCATGGTTAACCGAATTAATTGCTCTGATGGACGATTATGTCGACCATAAAATGGACGGAGCTCACGGTAAACTTCGCGAACTGAACCATTATTTTCGAAATAAATTTGCACGATTTGCAAGCGTTGTTCTTTTGTCAACCTGTTCATGATGAAATGGCAAACCAAACTGAACATAAATGACATTAGAGTTGCCAGATTTGACCACAAAATGCCAGTTTTATCTCTATTCGAAAAACAAACCTGTAAAAAAAACACCCTATATATGAATCGGAATCGTTGCACTGTTTAAGCCCTGTGAGATGAAAAAATTTGCTTTTCTAAAGGCCTAGATACATTTTTTTGTAAACAAATTGAACTTATTTCATAGCGATATCAACAATGAAAGTATTGATTTTACGCGGGCCTTACTATAGTGATATGTCAGTTACTGTATTAGGTGAAAACTCCTTAAAACATTGCAGAAACCTACAGTTTTGTGATATCATTGAAGGATATCTCTGGAGATAAATTGCCTTTTTTCGTGAAAATATCTTCCACGATATGATTTTGCTGAACTTTGCTTTCAAGAACTACCAAAAAAGCTATGATCCTAAAATAGAACCGTTGACCTCGTATATATATAAAAAATAGTAGTAAAATAGCAATAAATTTATGTACTAAAACGTACTTGTTTTACATAAAAATCAACACTTTTGCGGATATAACATTTCCTCCACATTTTCAGATAGCCGAATGACAGAACAAAGAAGAATTTCGAGCGAGACAACTGGCAGCTTACTTCACCTTGTTGATTCCACTATGGATTAGGTCAAACTACACCATTTCCAGTCGTTTTTAAAAAGCGTCAATTGGATTTTAGAATTGTCAACTCGATTGTAGAAAGCGGCACTTGGATTTTAGAAATCGTCAATAGGAAACTAAAAAGCATCAATTGGATTTTCGAAAAAATCACATGGATTTTGAGAAACTTAAAAAAAGTTCAATTGGATTTTGGAAAACGTAATGTAAATTCAAGTTATGCTTTCTAAAATCCAATGTACGCCCTTTGAAAAGTGTGAGATATAGACAATTGGATTTTAGAAAGCGTAACTTGAATTTGCACTATGTTTTCCAAAATCCAATTGACTGTTTCTAAAATCCAAATGACGCCTTCCAAAATCCAATTGGCTCTTCTAAAATCCTATTGACGCTTTCCAAAATCCAATTGCCTATTCTAAATTAAAATTTACGCTTTCTAAAATCCAACTGGAAATGGTGTAGTAAGTCATAGATAGATACATATCTATAGAATCGACTGTATACTGGTATCGAAAAAATCTCTAATGCTTTTCTAATAAAAAAATTTGTTAATTTTTAGAATTTATTTGGCCCAAATTTTATCCATATTAACATGAAGACCCATGCAAACAGGTATTTCACTGATATACTCGTAAGCTGATGCAGCTGCTAACACACAAAATACCTATTGTTTACTTGGAAAATGTACAAAAGGGAAGCAATTGACTGTTTCTGCAAACTGGTAGAATTTTATTTTGCAACTGGTGGTTTTTCCTGTATTGTAGTTAACTAGTTTCCTGCAGGGATGTTTGTAAATATGCATGTATGAATGTTATTGTTAGAGTTTTAAGCAGCTTATACTGCTTTGTTTTTAACTTTTGAGAATAAAAGTATGAAGTTGAAAATAAACCTCATTAAACTTAGTAATTCTTTCATTTTTTTAATTTAACCAATCTCAGGTCAATTGCTTATAAACTTTAGCTTTGAACTTGGTTACTGTTATTGTTGTTATTAATAGAGCTTCGCCTTCCCGACCATTCAGAAGAACTTAATAATAATAATAATAATAATAATTCCCCAACGGATTACCCACCATATCCCGCCCGACCGGCGCGAGGGGCGCATCCGCATAACGCGCGGATTATTCGTTCGTGCCGAGTCGTTGAAAGGCTTTGGTTTGTTAATCGTCGAGATCTAAAACTGCTCAGCTACAGAGAAAACCTCATCAGCTAAGTAAAGTAGATATAGGATAGATTATACATTAAGAAATAACTAGTTAACAGAATAAAATTATTGTAAAAAGTTAAAATAGAAGTCAAAGAATAAAAAACAATTAGTAGCTATGAATTTAGGACAGAAAGGATTGATTTTTTTATGCTGAAAAGCGAGTCTGAAATATCAAATCTACCAGAAAGAGAGTTATAATCTTGACACAAACAGCGAAAAGGCTCATTTAACTGAAAATTGGTTCGGCACTGTTTTAAGACTAGAGGTTTAAAATGCCTTGAAGGACGAGACGGTACATTAAAGTTCACTTCACTTAGAAGAAATGGGCTGGATAGTGAACCATTTAGCAATTTAATCATAAAAATAATTCCAAGCATTTCCCTCCGACTAGAAAGTGTGTGTAGATTAATGAGTTTTAAACGATTCGTATAGGGTGGCAGATTGTACGAGGAATCCCAATGAAAATCTCTTAAGGCAAATAGTAAAAATTGTTTTTGAACTGATTCAAGGCGATCTACATGAACCTGGTAACGCGGGTTCCAAATTATAGAACCATATTCAAGTATCGGTCTGACTAATGTAGTGAAGAGGGCTTTAGTTACATAAGGGTCGCTAAATTCTTTAGACCATCGTTTAACGAATGCTAGGACACCTCTAGCCTTATTGACTGTTGTATTAATATGGCGGTTGAAACTGAGTTTATAGTCCATAGTAACCCCCAGGTCAACAAAATCATACACTTGCTCAAGACTATAATTTTTAATTGTATAGGAAGCCGGCTGAGAAATTCCACGCGAAAAACCCATGTGTTTACATTTTTTAAGGTTAAGTGGCATATAATTTAAATCGCACCAAGTAACTAGTGCATCTAGATCTGATTGTAGCTTATTTCTATCTTCAAATGACGCGAATGACATGAAAAGCTTTACGTCGTCGGCATACATTAACATTTTTGAAAATTTTATTATTGTAGAAATATCATTTATAAACAACAAGAACAGAATCGGGCCAAGATGGCTTCCTTGAGGAACCCCCGAAGAGACACAAATGACATCGGATACTAAATTTTTAAACATTACTCTTTGTGTCCTGTCACTGAGGTAAGAAGAGATCCAGCGATTGAGACCCGGCTGGAAGCCCAACTGATCGAGTTTATGAATAAGTAATGAGTGACACACTTTGTCAAAAGCTTTTCTGAAATCCGTATAAATAACGTCGGTTTGCAGATTTTTTCTAAAGCCATTTGAGACATGACTGGTAAACTCAAGTAAATTCGTAACTGTGGACTTTCCCTTACTGAACCCGTGTTGGCAGTCAGCTATCAAAGTAGAGATCGGACCCGTAAGTTGATTTGTAACAATAGCTTCAAACAATTTTGGGATGGCAGAAAGCTTTGCGATGCCACGATAGTTCTCTATAGAAGACCTACTCCCGCTTTTATGCAGCGGTAGAAGAAACGATTCTTTCCACGCAGTTGGAAAAACACCACACTTTAGTGATAGATTGAACAAATTGGTAAGGGGTTGGTAAATATGGTTCGCACACTTTTTCAAGAAACATGTAGGAATCCTATCAGGACCATCTTTAAAAGATTCTTTTAAGGTTTTAAGGTAAATTAGAACATCTTTGGCGCATATAATTGGTGAATTAATTGAATTTGTCCCGTGTAGCTTATAGGGATAGTTTTGAAAGTTTGAATTGGTGACAGCAGAATAGTTAGAAGTGAAAAATTGAGCAAAAAAATTTGCGATACATTGATTATCGCTAGATATAATGTCTTGATATTTCATGGCTGAGGGAAACCCTGATACTTTACGTTTAGAATTTACGAAACCATAAAATGACTTAGGATTGAGAATAATGTCTCTTTTCGTTTTAGAGATATAAGCTTTATAGCACTTCTTATTTAAATCTATGTACTTCTGACGTAGAATGGAATACAGTAGGTAATGTTTATTTAATCCGGATTTCTTATATAAATTAAATGATCGCGTTTTCCTATTTTTAAGAGCCTTAAGCTCTTTAGTAAACCAAGCTTGCGTAGGATGATCATAAGTTACTTTACGTTTAGGAATAAACTTCTCAAATAGGCAGTAAATAGTTTGATTGAAATGTGAGACGTTTAGATCGATATCACAACCAAATTCAGGCCAAGTTAATTTAGACAGTTCTTTATTTAATTTCTTGTAGTTTGCTTTGGAAAAGTTATAATCAAAGCTACTACATGAGTAGCATTGAGTGCCTTGGCCATTACTTATGGTTTCGTAGACTATTTCCATAGAAGGGTGGTAAAGGTCTTCTGGTAAAACCAACGGATCACAACGATTTACAGAAAATTGGTTTATATCATTAACATACACTAAATCTAAGACTTTCCCAAACTTGTTAGCGGTAACATTTATTTGATTAAGGCAAAGATCGGAAATTTTTTTCATATCTTTATTAAGTCCAATGGTTCAAAACCTTACTGACTAGATTACAATATTACTTAAAACTAATTATTAATATAATAACAGTAATAATAAATATAATGAAATCAATTAATTAATTAATTTGCTCGATAATAAGATTCAACACGAAACTTAAACTGGAGTCTTGGCATTGAAAAATCGAAGTCAAGCCTTCTAGAAATCCGATTGAATTCTTCGAACCCTCTTATAAGGGGAGCAAAGCTAAGATAATTAGCTCTAAGAAATTCGACATAAAAAATATTGTGAGAGCGAAGGGGTCGATTGGGAATGTTGAAACATAGCTGACTAAGGAGAGCTGAACAATCGATGGCCCCAGACACTATATCGTAAATAAACATTACATGGTGAACGGTTCGTCTGGATTCTAGCGGCAAAAGATTTATAAGCATGCACCTGGCATAATACGGTGGCAAGGGATTGAAATGGAGAGGTTGCAAAGCAAATCGTATGAACTTGCGTTGAACCCTTTCAATTCTTGCAGAACGTACTGAGTAAATCGGATTCCAAATTATTGACGCAAACTCTAATTTAGATCGCACCAAAGAGCTGTACAATATCTTCCTCGTGTACGGGTCTTTAAAATCCTTAGCGAACCTTCGCAAAAAGGCTAAGATAGCATAAGCTTTGGGGATAAGGTAATTAACGTGATTGACGAAAGTAAAAGAAGAGTCAAAAACAACACCAAGATCGCGAAATTCATTAACGGATAAAAGAGATACATTTGAAATCGAGTATGATGACATGAGAACATTCGTAGATTTAGAGAGGGTCATATGACAACATTTCCATCTAAAAAGTCATTGAACCCCAGTTTGGACGGATTTGGAATAATGTTACCATCATATATGTTCCACGATATATGAGGTAAGTTAAAATCACCCAAAACAATAATTGAATCTGAAGCTTTAGTCATAAGGTTAACAGTTTTGAGCAGAGAGACATGTTGCATGTAGACTGAAAAATCTGATGCTGGAGGGATGTAGCAAACATATAAGTACATAGAGACGTTGTCTAGTTGAAGGCGGATGCATTTGAACTCAATGAAATCGATGTTAGGAATATTAACCTCTTCTGAAGGGATGGAGGAATGAACGGCAAGTAGAACACCACCCCCGACTCTGTTCAAGCGATCATTTCTATATACTTGATATTCATTACATAAAAACTCTGAATTGAAAACATGAGGTTTTAGCCAAGTTTCGGTAAAAGCAATTACGTTATAATTACAATGAAAAGATTTCAAAAAGAGATCAGTTAATTTGGTATTTAGACCTCTGACATTTTGATAAAAGATATTCACGGATTTAGTGCTCAGTTTTTTGACTCAACGTTATTACGAGAAATTTTCGCTACATTTTGAACATTCCTATTCGGTCTGTATTCAAACTCCCGCACAAGAGCCCCGGGAGGCCAAAAAGAGCTGTCCAAAAGAGTATCGAAATCTTTCCCAGATACATCAATCTTAAACGAAGACATACTTCTTTGATATGTGAAATAAAATTTTCTAACAGTTACGCTTTGATCTTTAACTTTAGAAGAAATATGGTACAACAAATCATCCTCGGTAGTGTCTGGATGGAACCTAGACACAAAAATAGATTTTTTGCGAGGAACCACAACCAGCTTACCAACGATTGGTTCAGACTCCATTGCAATAGTTGGAATTTCCTGGTTTTTCCTAGTGGACATTTTTGAAGGGGCGTTCTTCGACGTTGCTCGGACAACCGTACTAGGAACTGGAGAAGCCAAATCTATAAGTTCAAGGGGTTGAGGCAAGTTCGGGACTGTTGAGGTAGTAGGCCGATCATCCGTACGCCTGCGCTTGTTTTCGCGATGATCAGGGCATTCCAAATGAGGCGAATTCTCCAAAGTTTCCAAGGTTTTGAAAATATTTTCATATTTTTGGAACTTTTCAGTCAGCAATGAAAAATCTTTGCTTATTTCAGAAAAACCGTTTCTGATATGCCTAAAGATTTTACACAGATCAACTTCCGTCGACCGGCATTTGGAACAAGACCAGCGCAGGCCTTTTCCTTCGTTAAGCAGGTCAGCTATTCTACCGGTTAACCCAGTGCACTTGGCGTGGACAAGTCCATCACACAGCCAGCAAGCTACAAAGCGTTCGGACTCGCTTTTTAACTGGCAGTTTGCTATCATGCACGACATTTTCATATAAATACTTATATAAATTTATAATAAAAATTATAAGTTAAGAAAAAAAATTTAGCGGATTAAAGAAAAGCAACCCTGACAGTTTAAATGACACAGTACTGAGCGAACAGTTTTAAACACACTGTATCTGACGTTCAACAAACCACGCAAAACAGCTGTAACGAAAAAGAAATAAGAAAAGCAAGTCAGAGCACAACAACAATTACAATATGAAATAAAGCCTTTCAATAGCAACAAATAAAATATGCAAAGAACTCGGCACACACAAATTCAACAAAATGAATTTATAATAATGAATCACTATCAAAACTCTTTAACACTATTCACGCCAAGTAGTGAAGCACAATTAGATATTTATCTCTATTAACTTTAATTTTCACTTTAGAATATAAAAGATATTATTAATTTATTAAAGATAATCACAGAGAAAAATATAAACAACTACACAGCTTGACGTTTGCGTTTAGTATGACTCCAAACAAAACAAGAAATATGGTTTTGATTTTACGTTGTTGTTGTCAAAGCAGTACGTCGCTCGGCCAATGAACTCATCTGTCATAGAGCTCTTCTAACGAAAGTCCTGCTTCATCATTGGTTAACCATAACGAGATTGCTATCTCGCATTCTTCTGGTGCCACTGTTAGTGATTTGGCCTACCTACTCAGATGTGGAAAACCGATGCCCTTTTGGTTCAAATGATCTTGCAGTTACCTTTTAGGATATTGGGGTTTGCAACAGTTTAGTAGGAAGTGTCTGTGGAGCATTTAATTTTGTTTTCTAGTCGTGTACTTTGTAGGCAGACACTTTAAATTGTATATCAGCATCTTTATTCTTTCGCACAGCATGGTCTAGCCAAAGGAGCTGCAGAACTATGTCGGTGTCTGCACATACTGCTCGTCATAAAATCTTCTTCGGAACCTTTCTCTCGAATAATGCGCCATACAGCAGAACGGGTACGATAAGTGACTTACGGAATGTTATTTTATTTTGTCGAGACAGGACTTAACTTCTCAATTGCCTACTCAAATGACATTATTGCTGGTGGTTGGCAGGACGCAAATGATTTTCGACAATCAACTCAAATTTTATCTCTACACCTTAGTCAAAACCAAGACCCAGGATAAAAGAATAGCAGTCAGCCTTAACCCGAACCACTTACCAAAAGCTATTTTGCAAGTAAAATTGGGTATTCAAAATCAACCTCAACAACTTATGCTAAGTTGAAAATGCAAGATTTCGGACATAGATCGTATAAAATTACGTATAAGTTCTAGAAAAATATACGGTGAAGGCCGTCTTCTCTTTATCTTCGTCTTTTACTTCCACTTGCCAGTAGCCGCTTTTCAAGTCCAGTGTGGAAAACCATTTCGTGCCAGATAACGAGTCCAGAGTGTCATCGATGCTTGGCAATGGATAACTGTCTTTCTTAGTTACGTCGTTCAACTTCCGGTAATCCACACAAAACCTCATTTTTCCTTCCTTCTTTTTCACTAGTACTAACAGTGAGCTCCATGGACATGCTGATGGTTTGATCACGCTGCTATCACTCATTTCCTGTATAATTTCTCTTACCACTTGTCGTTTGGCCAATGGAATACTACGAGGAGCTTGGCGGATTGGTCTCATTTGATGCTTCACAACTTTGGTCCGACCTGGTTTGGAACCATCCTTGTCAAATATGCTCGAGTAACTTAGTAGAAGTTCCTTTGCCTTTTCCTGAAGGTTTTTTTTCGAGGTCTGCCGCCCACGACGTGATATCATCTGAAAGATCAATCTTGCTGGTAGAATCATTTTTCTGGAGCTGTCCACAATTGATAACTACCTCGACCTCTTGGCATTGTCCCAATATTGCTCCTTTGGAAATTTTAATCGCCGATTTGATTGACATTAACTATTCTTATCGGTACACGTCCATCTTGTTTTGTCATGACCAGGGTTTTTCCTACTAATATGTTCATCCTTGATTTGTTCGCTGCCTCGACAACCCACGATTTGTTTGTCCCATAATCTCCATCAATCTTTGGCTCTTCTCCACAAGCACTCGCTTACTAACGTATTTGTTTTCTGAACCAAAATTTAGTGACACATCCATGTTCTGGTAATTCATAATCCTGTTTTGCATGTCGATCTTCATCCCTTTCTCACTTAAGAAGTCCACACCAACTATGATTTCGTCAGCAAAATCTGCTATTAGAAAACTGTGTAGAACGGCCACTTTCCCAATTGCGATTTTACCTGTTACTTCTCCTAGGACATATATAGTGGACGTACGTAACTTTGATCCATGCAATGGTGTCACCTCCTTGTTGACTAAATCAGATCGAATTATGGAATGCTATGCGCCTGTATCCACAGTAAGTAAGTGCTCTCTTCCATCCACATATGCAACAACAGTAACATTGCATTCCGATCTGTGAGACAGAGATTATGGGGCATTCAGTTGCGGGAGCCAGTCCACGCCCCTTTCGGCTGGCTCGACTTAGTTTAACGATTGAGTTGGTTGGGAGATTTGCTCATCTCCTTCAACTTTACGTTTTCGTCCACCTCAATTGCTGGGGTTACTGGAGTGAGTGCCGCAATAACGTGCTATGTGATCTGGTTTGTCCGCAGTTAAAGCATTTAATGGCACCATCATTTTTCTGTTGCTTTCCACTCAATGCCCCCAGAATTGTGTCTACCCAGTCTGGCAGTTCTACCTCCACGCGGTGAGCTTTGTACGCCGGATTACTCAATAGCGAGGCTGTTTCCTGCATTAGAGCATGTGATACCGTCTGAGCAAATGATCTCTTTGATTTGCATATGTGGTTAGCTTCGTCTCGACATTACGTATTCCATTTCTAAAACTTTGGATTTTTACCCTTTCTGTGTATTCTACGGGTGCGTTAGATAAGCCAACCTCTCGATGTCCCATGCGAATTCCTGCGATGTCTCATTAGGTTTCTGGGAGCGATTCTGTAGTTCTATTTGGCATATCTGTTTTCGATGTTAGCGTCTCTCAACTGCACCCATCAATGCCTCATAATTGTTTCGTTCGCCTTCAGGAATTGTCTGTAATATTTCGGCTACAGGTCCCTTCAATGCCACGAATAATACAGCAACTTTGTCTTCCATGCCCCAATTATTCACAGCTGCCGTCTTCTTAAACTGTAGCTTAAATACCTAAAAAGGAACAGAACCATTAAAGGATGGGGTTTCTACCTTCGGGACACTCGTTGAAGCAGTTGGACGATTCAGTTGTAACTCCTGGATACGACCTCTCAATGCATCTACTTCAGCATCGATTTTATTCTGTAGCTGCGAAGACATTTGTGCTACCTGCATGGATATACGCTCCTCTTGTGCTTCCAATTTTGATGTTATGCGTGTCTCCTGTTGTTCCATCTGAGATCTCATGTATGCCTTCTGTTCGTTTAGATGAACTGAAATCTGAGACTCCATGCTAGTCTTCTGTTCTTCCAGCTGAGATACCATGTGTGCCTTCTGTTCTTCCAGCTGTGTTGAAATGCTTGACGACATTTGAGTCAATACAACCAACAACGCGTTAGTATCCACACTTGCCACTGGATTCGGAGGCTCCTTTTTCTCTTCCATTTTCGTCGATGCCTCCTCCACAATATGGACAACACAATCATCAACGTTGATTCCTTCCGCTTCCATTGCCTCCCGTATACGTGATTGTAGCTCGTATTTATTGCCTGTGGTGTTTAGTCCGCGTTGTTCCAACTCTGTTTTGAGTTCCTGAATCTTTAATTCATTCAACTTAGCCATGCCCTTGTTATCCTTGCAACCACTGGTATTTATTTAACAATACCGCTTCTGACACCAATTGTAACGAATTCGATGATTCCTTGATTATCAATCCTGGGTTCGATCACTATAAAGTCAAATAGACACACGCACAGATATTGTAACTAATAACTAGTTTTATTTACTAGTAATAAAGGCAATACACACTTAAGAGTTTGGTAACTTCATAGTAGTTCACTGTTCAACGCTTGAAAATAAACTGACCAACCTGCCTTGTTTGGTCACTGCCTTATATTGTCCGACAGGGTGCTTCCCCACGCACCGAGAACTTTCTTGGTTGTTCGTTCTTCGTGTTCTCGAAGGATCGGTGTTATTTATTGAAATCTCCTCTTTGCCTTGTATTCGCACACACTCGCGCTATCTCTCTTCCTCTTCCATGGTAAACGCTTGCATGCATAAGAGTAGCCATCGTCATCTTTGTTGTGTTTAACTAGCGGTGGGAGTGTTATTGAGTTAGGGATGGTACATGCTTGAGAATAATCGCCACAGTATTATAAAATTCTTGGGTTAGCACTAATTAAAATTGATCATATAATAATGGAAATAGATAGTCGATTCACTCAATATAAAACTATCTTTAGAGATTTCGCTTCGGTTTTTCAACAAACCACAGAGAAGAACATGACACAAATTTATTTAAGCTTGCTGAATTTTAAGAACCACTTGTTCAAAGCCAAAATATGAGTAGTTGCCGAAACCAATTTATGGACTTCACAGCTGCGACAAAACTTCATTTCATAACTACAACTATAAAAATTGCTAACCATTTTTGCAACTCTCCCGTTTCCACTTCCACAGTAGAACTCACCTTTTCAATCCTTCTTTGTCTTTAAATGCCACTCAACCGTTTATGCGATTTTGGCCTTTTACCATAGCTCGCCACTCGTTACGTCTTTCTGTCAATTGGAAACACCACGAGATCCCAAATCGATCTCCACTTCGTCCTTCTATCGGAGTGGTGGTCTCCCTCTTCCTCTGCTACCACCGGTGAGTGCCGATAAGAATACCTTCTGGGCCGGATCATCTTCATTCATTCACACAACATGGCCTAGCCAGCGAAGATGTTGAGTTTTAATTCGTTGTACCATTTCGGTGTCTGTATATATCTCATACAGCTCATCTTTAATCTTCTTATGTACTCGACGTCGCCAACGCTTAAGGGTCCGTAAATCTTTCAAAGAATCTTTTTTTTGAATACCTCCAGAGCTGCCTCATCAGATGTGGTCAGTATTCAAGCTACTGTACCATAAACCATATAAAATATTGATATGTACTCGTACATTATGCTTTACAATTGTTGAATATCCTATCTTATTTATCCGTTCTCTTTATACAAGAAGATTAAAACTCGCTTTATAAGTAATAATATTTTCTTGGGGACTTCGGTATTTTCCTCAATACAAGATTATGAAAGCAATTTTTTTATATGAAAGAAAACACTTTAGCTCTTCGGAAAAAAAATTTGCCAAAAAACCGCAAAATGTGTCACGATCTCAAGATTGACACATTACTATATTAAAATTTAATGAGCTGCAAAAGTGCGTACTTCAAAAAATTCTGAAAAAAATGTAAGACTTTAATAAAACTGCTTTGAGTTTTCGGAATTTTGTGTACAATTTTAAAACAAAATTTATTGTGTGTCTCAAATTTCAGGTTCTGATTCAAAGAGTCTCCGAATCCAGTAGCAAATGTGGACACAAACATGATATTGGCTGCATTGACTCAGATATCGACTAAAATGAAAGAACAGGAGACGCGTATTACATTTTAGCTGGAAGAACAGAAACATTTGGCATCTCAGCTGGAAGAACAGGATGCACGTATTACATCCAAGCTAGAGGCAGGTATTTCCGAAATATCACAAAGTTCAGCACAGGTGTTATCGCAGATCTCTGCAAAGCTGGAAGAGCAGGAAGCTCGGATGTCATTGAAGCTAGAGGCACGAATGGACGAGAAAATAATGCAGTTTGAGAAGAAACTCGAGGCCGAGGTAGATGCGTTAAGAGGCCGTATCCAGGAGTTGCAACTGAACCGTCCATCTGCTACAGCGAATACTCCCAAGGTAAAATCCCCCTCATTTGATGGTTCTGTTGCTCTTCAGGTATTTGAGCTACAGTTTGAGAAATCTTACAGGCTATTCCGGATGGCGAACGAAATAATTACTAAGCTTTGATGGGTGCGGATGAGAGACGCTATGGTAGCGAACATCGGAAGCAGATATACCAAATAGAGCTGCAAAATCGCTTCCAGAAGGCTAATGAGACTTTGAAGGAATTTGCATCGGTCATCGAGAGGTTGGCCCATCTAGCAAATGCGCACCCATAGAGTGCACGAAGAGGGTAAAAGTTCAAACTTTCATAAATAGGCCACATATGCAAACCCCAAAAGGGCATTCGCTGAAACGGTATCACATTCTCTAAAGCAGGAAACATTCTCGCTATTAAGTAAGCCGGCGTACAAAGCTCACCGCGTGGAGGTAGAACTGCCAGACTGGGTAGACACAATTCTGGGGGCATTGAGTGGAAAGCAACAGAAAAATTAAGGTGTCATCAAATGCTTCAAGTGTGGGAGAGCTGGTCACATAGCACGTTATTGCGGCACTGGCTCCAGTAATCCAAGAAACTCGGGTGGGGGTAAACGCAAAGCTAGAGAAAATGAGCAAGATGAATGCGCCATAATATCTGTGTCACAACTCGGACGGAAAGCGAGCAATGTTACTGTTGAAGGCCCCCTGGACGGGAAAGAGCGCTTGCTAAATGTGAATACGGGTACATCACATTCCATTATTCGGAGTGACTTGGTCAGCGGGAATGTGAGACCATTACGGAAAGCTAAGTTGTGGACAGTAGCTGGTGAAAACAAGCAATTCCTGGGAGAAGTGATATGTAAGGTTGCGATTGGGAATGTGGCTACGCATCACAGCTTCTTAGTAGCGAATATTGTCGATTAGGTCATCATTGGCGTCGATTTCTTGCTGAGAGAAACATTCACATCAACGTAAGGCATAGGGCTATGGCTTACAATAGGTACAACTTGGCTCTGATCTTTGGACACAATAGTGGCTATAGCACCAAGGGAGTGATCTTGGAGATGGAGCAGCAGGAGCCATGTAAGGCAGAGGTAGTTCTTATACCATTGGCTTTCATGGACAGGTGCCTCCTGCAAAAGATTCGGCAAGGCCAGATTTGGCACGTGTACTGAAAGGACTGAAGGAGAACAAACAGCCAAAAAGAAGAGAGATGATCGCATCGCAAAAGCATATTTTGCACAATATCTAGTTGTATGCATCGGATATGGCAAAGTGAAGATGGCCAGAATCATCGAGCACTTATTGTTGTTCACCAGGCAAAAATTCCAGATGTTACCAAAGCGTCGCATAGTTGCCCAGATCACGTACCTGCGAAATATTATTTTGTAAATATTTTTGTGAGCAAAAAAGAGCACAAATTTTGTACACATTTTAGTTTACAAGTGTTAAGAAACCATATGAGTAAATTTTTAGACGAAATTCCGTTCGCGTTTTCAATTGATTCTTTACTAGTAGACCCGGCATAGGTTGCCCTACCTAAAATTTGACTTGCTTACATTTGACAATTTGTTTTCTCTTTCCTACCCATTTGGCGCTTCCTTTTCGTTTATCTTTATTTCTTCTTTTGTCGGTAAGTTCAGCATCCACTATGAGAATTCGTCAGATGAAAGCACAAAAAGGTCCGCCAAGCTACATTGCTCCCGCTCGAAAAACACGCAATAAGGTTGACTAGTGTTTTGGTTCTTCGCTCGATTCGATTACAATATCGACTCGGATCACTACCTAGTAGCAACCAACATTCTCGTAACCGCCTCTGTTCGACAAAAAAGGATGCAGAAAAAAGCGCAAGGAAAATTGCAATCACAACAAATCGCCATAGTCTCTCCATCCTGCTCGCTTAGAGCTTAGGTCAACCCAATGAAATGTATGAGCATTCTCAATCAGAATTGGGAATCACTTCTCCGAACTGTCCGAAACTAAACGCGGATTTAGGTAGGGTGATCCCCAATTGTGCAATTTTAATTGGATGCTCGAGATGCAGAAGTTAACTGGAACTATATTTTATAAGGGATATCTTATATTTTGAGTCACACACACAAAGTATTTAAAGCAACTGTGAAAGTTGCATTCAATTCTATTCAGCAGTTTGCGTGGCACCGCCCACTTTTCCAAAATTATGTAAGTCTTGATTAAGGGACACATACTCGTATATCCAAATATCATTTATTTAAACCAAATAGGTTCAGATTTATGAAGAATTGAAATTTTACATAGCCTGGGGGTATGCCACCACCCACTTTTTAAACTATGCTGTAACCAGTGAACCCAAGAATATACTGTGAAAATTTCATAAAGATCGGTTGAGTACTTTGCACGCCTATAAAGGACATACAGACACTGTATATGTATATAAAATTAACAAATATATGTATATACATACATACACATGTATATGAAGCTATGTATGTGTATACAAATATTATTGTGTCGACCGTCTTTGCGGCTGTTTGGCTGCTTTTACATCGGCTGTATGACCATTGGCGCGAGCGTCTCTGGGTAGCGTTTAAGGTAACCAAAGTAGAACTTTAACGAGGTTGACACGTGCACGCCCTTAATTTGTTTACAAATCACTTCAGATATGTTATACGCACGAGTACTTCATTCTGTGTCGTCGCACCACTGGCTTTGCCCCGGCCTGCCAGCCTGTTTTGGCACACTACTTGTGAATATATGCGTACCTCTGTATGTATGAATTGTTCGAATGCACATTACATGATCTATTAATGAATTGTCGTAGCGTGCGTACATGGACCGAAGGCAACCGCATGCAGTGTGTGTTACCACCCAGCCCCTTCATTTCGTGTGATACTATCCGTTGGGTAAATACATGCGATATCCGACCACGGCACACATGCTTTGCCACTGGGTCAGCGTGTGGCAACGCAGTAAGAGGTTTTAAGGTACTTCCAAAGCATTTTACCATCGACAGTCAACTTCTATGTAATGTATGATGTACGTCGTAAAAGGTGCGACGGTCGTCTGGCGATTGGTGGTCGTTCAATTGTTCTATGTACTCTCGACTAAGACCACGATCTCTGATGATAGATGATAGGTCATGCGATGCTGTTTGCTTTGTTGATGTGATGATGTGGTGATGTAAAGTGTGATAGCTAACGATGAGTGACAACGAGGGTGACAATGGTGGCCTTTCGTCTACTTTTGATGGCCAATCAGCGCAGGTGATAAGGTGGCAGTTTTTGTGGGCTTATGTGCATGTTATGCACATTTATACATACATACAATTCTTAAATACGTGTTTTCATATGAACACGGCTAAAAATCTGAATTTAAATTTATTAAACATATTTTTGTAACTGTTCAAAGTGTTAATGCGGTTTTCGATTCCATACCTGGATAACGAGTCTAAAATATTAAAATGGTTTTAAGACTAAACTAAGACAGGTCGTTCTTCAAAAGATTTTAAAATGTTACATTCAGTTGTTGTCGTATTTTATGCCGCATCTGCGACACAAAAATATGTCTGTTACCAATTTTATGTAAACAATGCTGTTTTGTCTGGACACATAAATGGCACAAACTAGTTGCATTTTCAGTTGGTGTGTAACCTTTAACAAATTAGACCGCACTTTCCATAGTTAATAGTTATTTATTATTAAAAGTGTTTTACCGCGAGAAGTGATAGAAGATGGGTTCGGGAAAACATACCAGAAATGAAGAAAGACGAATTTTTTGGGAAAAGCGTAAATCGGGCAGAGATATTGCAGCAATTCCTAAAATCTTTAAGATTTATCGAAAAAAGGAAGAAGGAGAAGGTGCTAATTAGTGATGTGCTAATTAGAGCCAAAACTCGAAAGCCAAGGCCGCGAAAGACAGACGAACGTACGGATGCCTGTATTGTAAGAATGGTGAAAAGTTATCCCTTTATGTCATCACGAGAGAGAGCATGCAGTATCAATCAAAAATTAAGTACACAAATATCCAGTAGGCTTGTCCGAAGACGTCCAAATGAATCAAGTTTATTTGGGCGCATTTACAGGACGAAGCCACTTCTGTCCAGAAAGTATATTATAAAGAGATTAGACTTCGCCAAAGCTCAAAACGAAAAATGCTTGACTTTTTAAAAAAATGTTTTGTGGAGTGACGCAACCAAGATAAACTGGATGGGACCAGATGGTAGAGTGTATGTTCACCGCCCAAAAAGCCAAGAATACCATCCAAGGTTCGCCGAGAAAACGATAAACCATTTTCTTGGCATGGCATAGGGCGGATTGTGGGGATAAATAACAACATGGTTAAATTTCGGTACTTAGATATTTTAAAGAATCATATCGAGCCATTTGCCTTTGAAAAAGTATGCCAGGTAAATGGAGACTCAAACAAGATAACGACCCCAAACACTCCTCAAAGCTAGTAAAGAATTTGTTCAGTGTAATAAGTTGGCCAGCCCAGAGTCCCGACCTAAATTCCACAGAAAACCTGTGGAATGATGTCAAGAGTTCTGTAGCGACGCAAAATTTTAAATTTTAGGCGAAATTTGGTCGGCCGTTCAAAAAGCTTGGTATGCCATATTTCTACATATAATAAAATTGTAAATTGTCGATGTCTGTACATTGCAGATATTTGAGAAAAATTGATAGCAGGGGTCATTATTAAGCCAATAGAAGCCAAATGAAATGTTTTTAGAATTTTTGTCTGTCTGTCTGTAAAAACTGTTGAATGTAATTTTACAGTTACATTACTAGACGTTTGAATTAAAATTTAAGATACCATTTGTTCCGATAGCTCGAGCAGGTTCGGAGATATCGACCGATATATATGGACCGAGGTGACCAAAAATTAGTTTAGTAGAATATGGGTATCAAACGAAAGAAGAAGCAATAAGCGACGTAGTTAAGTTCCATATCCTATCTGGTATGGGATATAATGATGTAAGTCGGACTCTGTTTATTTTTAGTCCTGAGATGCAGCGAAGCGGGCAGATTTTACTATCTATATGAATAAAAGAAAGTTGTGTTAATTGCACTATTTATAACTCAAGAACGGCTGAAGGTGGGGAGGTAGCTTGGAACCAGGAAACGGACATAGGATACATTATACCGGTTTGCTGGAAATTTGGTACAATGGTAGTCTGTTACTTTTATTAAAATATACGATTGGTGTTTTTATGGGAAGTGGATCATGGACCGACCTATTCCAAAACTTTTTATTTATGGTGCGATTTGCTTGAAATTTGCTTTTGTTGATATTTGATATTCTTTTTTCCGGGCAGTAGACCAGGGACCGACCTATTCTAATTTTCTTTTATTTATGGTGCGGCAAAAAAAATGTTTAGGGAGAGAGCGCATTTTGCATATCATTGGGAGAGAGAGTTGCTGGGGGAATTCACTCAGTAAAACTTGCAAGTCAAAAACAAATGGTCGTGACATAGTTAATTAATTTAGTGCTGGAGAAAATAATACAAGCTGCAGAACTTAACCGCGCTGGAACAATATTTTATAAAAGCGTGCAACTGTTGGCATATGCTGACGATATTGATATCATTGGCCTTAACAACCGCGCCGTAACTTCTGCTTACTCCAAATTAGAAAAAGAAGCGGAGAAAATGGGATTGGTGGTGAACGAGGGCAAAACGAAGTACCTTCTGTCATCATGCAAAGAGTCAGTGCTTTCGCGCCTTGGCAACCAAGCCACTGTTGGCAGCAATAATTTCGAAATAGTAAAGGACTTCGTTTACCTGGGAACCAGCATTAACACCAACAATAATGTTAGCCTAGAAATCCGACGAAGAGTTACTCTTCCAAACAAATGCTACTTCGAACTGAGTAGGCAATTGAAAAGTAAAGTCCTCTCTCGACGAACGAAAATAACACTCTACTACTCATCGCTCCCGTCCTGCTATATGGACACTAACAACATCTGATGAGGCGGCTCTGGGAGTATTCGAGAGAAAGGTTCCTTGAAAGATTTGTGGACCTCTACGCGTTGGCGACGGCGAGTACCGAAGAAGATTTAATGATGAGCTGTATGAACTTTACGCAGAACCCGACATAGTTCAGCGAATTAAAACACAGCGGCTTCACTGGATAGGCCACGTAGTGCGAATGAGCGAAGATGCTCCAGCCCAGAAGGTATTCTTATCGGCACCCGCCGGTGGAAGCAGAGGAAGAGGGAGACCACCACTCCGCTGGAAGGACCAAGTGGAGACCGATTTGCGATCCCGCGGTGTTTCCAATTGGCGCCAGTTGGCGCAACGAAGAAACGACTGGCGAACTATGTTGGACGGTCAAAATCGCCCAGGCGGTTAGATGACCATTTAAAGAAGAAAGACATAGGAAAGCAACAACAAAATCTTGAAAATTTAAGCAATTAACCAATGAAAAATCAGAAAGCAGTTTTGCTTGCAAGTATTTACTGATTCCTGTTAGGCGGAAACTTTTCGCGTTTTGAGACAGTCATTCTCATTTAGAAAAGTTTTAAAAATTTAATATTCTGAAGTTTACCGGTTGATGTGTGTGTTTCGAGTTTCTATTAATGTATTGTGCCGATATTATCATTAACAAAACCGTAATACAAGAGGAACTCGAAACGTTGTGACTGAAAAGAGTGAAGAAGAGCAAGAAATTGCACGTGAAGAGCGCCGCCAAGAGCAAAAAGAGGCAGCCAGAGAATTGACTCGGTTGGCAATGCGAAATAGTCGAGCAAACCAGATAATTTTTGAATTATTTTATGGGTCCGCTAGTTCCCAATAAAGTTCCAAAAACTCGAGAAGAGTATGGGCAGCAGGTGCGACAGCAGGCGATCTATCCCAGGACAGTGTCATCTTAAACATGATCTGCGAAAATAATACCTGGGATATGGTCAGCAGATAGGCGAGGAACGTACTTCTCTCGAAACAGGAAGACAGTTGCCTAGCCCATTAGCGTTAGATTAGGCACAGAGCACGCTTTCGTACTTGAAGTAATGCTAAACGCGGTCCCAGGTATGGAAAAATTATCGGGCCGTGGGAGGTTAGGTTTTAGTGCGTAGTTCTTCAAAAGAAGAAGGGAGTCTCACACTAGGAAAGTCCCGCCACTAGAGCATCTAATAAAGAGGGCTTAAAACCGGTCAACTTAACTTTACTTTACTTAATTTAGCTAAACTTAACTTAACTGGGTATTGGGCTAGAACTCGTGGTGTCGTTAAACTACTTAACGTGTGACTTATCTCTAAATAGAGCGGTCCGCGACTAATCTCTTTAGTCTGCAGTTGACTATAATTGAAAATACATAAGTAAATTTTTATTTTTGTAGCATACTCACAGGCGTGAAAGTCAATTTTAGTTTTTGTAACATACTTACAGGAGTTAAAAGTACCCGTTTGGATAGAAAGTGGATTAGTCCTTTCGTACCCGTTCGGGTATAAATAGGTACAATTGGTATCTCCATAGGACATGCTCAAACATATGTGAACAGTTCAACCCATACAAAGTGGACCGGACTGGTATTAGTCGCATCCTCCTTTGCGACTCATCCCGGATGCATCCTAGACTAATCGCATTTTTTGCAGGGTATTATTCGGTAATCGTGCCTAAACACAATGAATGCTAGCGATTGGCAAAAGCCGAAGGCAACTGCTTTTTCATAAATATACACAGTGTTTACAGAAACAAAATAAGTGATAGTACATGTTACGTTTATTTTAGGTCGGAATACTCAAGGTGGTAATTAATTTGTTTTGTTTGTGTAATCTTTGTGGTTATACTTAAGGAATGAAATGCAAAATAATTTACTAATACAACATTAAGTAAAATAAAACAAAACAAAATAAAAAAAAATGAAATAAAATAAAATAAAATAAAATAAAATAAATTGAATAAAACAAAATAACATAAAATAAAACAAGTTCAAATAAAATAAAATAAAACTAGATTAAATAAAATTAAGTGAAATTTAGTTAATTAAAGAGAACTATGATAACGGGAAGGAAAAGGATGGAATGGAAGGGAAGTGAAGGGAAGGGAAGGAAGGAAATTAAAGAAAAAGAAAGTAAAAGCAAATAAAGACAATATAAATACAAATAGAAACTTTATCAATAAATGGTGTAGAGAGGAAAGGAAAGAAAGGACACAAAGAAGAGACAAGTAAAAGAAGTGAAAATGTATTAAAGGAAATGAACAGATAAAACAAAGGTAACCGCAGAGGAAAGTAAAATGTACTGAAAGCAACGAACTGCTAAGAAAGAAGGGACAAGTTCAGAAATACTTGAAAAAACTGTCTCCGGGAAATACATTTATTGTAGCACTTACCAATGGGTCTTCTAATCCTTTCTCATCAAGATTTGTGTAATGTATGGTTTGGAGTCAATAAATAAGTAAAAGATACCTTCTTGAAAGCGGAAATAAAAAAATAAATTTAATTTTAAATTGATTGGTACTTATATGGGCTACTTTATATATACAACTCTGGGTGCAAAAAGAACACTAATTTTTTTAATTTAGTGAAAGGAAAGTTTACCAAATGATATATGAAAAGGGGTAAAAAAAGAAAATTACAATAAAAAGTAGACGCCTCATATAATTTTCATGTTGCTTCTTATGCATATTGCTTTAGTTGTTTGTGTGTCGCTTTTCATAGAACAATTTATAAATCTTTCTTTTATTAAATATAAAAATAAGTCTCCTTTCCCCTCCCAGCCTTTCATTTTCGGTAAAATGAAAAGGTATAATAACTTTGGACCGATGTTTGTAAGTATGAGAAGAAGAACAGAAGATGAAGATCAGGGCGATGAGCTCAGTCGATTTAGTCATGTCCGTCTGTCTGCTTGAAAACAAACTAGTCCCTCAGTTTTAGAGATATCTCGATGAAATTTGGTATGGGATCGCCATTTCGTAATTTATTAATCACTAGCAACCCGCACCTTGTTTCACACAGGTTGATAATGTTTAATGCCGAAATCAAAGCGAAATTATGTAACAAACATACGTCCGAAGTGAAGTAACGCTACCGAGCTCTTTCGCGAATTCATCAAATTAATGGCTCACCACAGCTGTCGCTTAAAGCACGCTGACTTATTCGGTTGGCAGCGAACAAACACACAAACAGATTTTTTTGGAAAAAGTGCTGCTTTTGTTTAAACAATTTTGGTTTAATTAGAAAGAAATCAACTATTTTTTTTGATGCAGAACGAAAGTAAATATTTCAAAGTTTAACTTCAAGGAAGATTCATTCTAATCGCTTGATTAGGTTATGATGTATGGCTGTGTAAACCAAAAATTTATGTTTTTTTACCACATTTTGTCCGATTGCCACGCCCCCTTTATATATTCCTTCACATTATATAAAAAAAATCCATCTCACACAGCTAAGCTTTAAAATGCAAAAAACCGCTTTCAAATCGGAGCATTCTGTGCGAAGCCAATTCCGTAGTAGTATAGATTTGTCGGAACCAAAAAGATCGGACCAATACATAGCTCCCATACAATCGATTGTTCCGATGAATGGAGGTTTGCATAGTTTGTACTTATTGTAAGTAAGGATCGAACACTTAAATCGGTGATGCGTATTCATGAAAGTTATAAAGCCTTCAGTACAGCCGAAGACAGCGCTATTTGGTTGAGTTTTGCGGCTTATAGGTTGTTTTGAACCTCGACATACGGAAAACGAGTATTTTGTCCTTAATACCAGATTGTAAGGGGGTATTCGAAATCCTGAGTGAAAACTTTTTAAGTTTGTTACATTTTTTAGGCAAATAATTAAAAAACACTTTTGAACAAACCATTGCATTGAATTAGTTATAAACTACACCTTCCATTTAAATAAAAACAAGTGATTTTTGGACTCAGAAAAGCCACGGACAGTTGCGGTAAACGCAACAAGTAAAAACTTGTATGTACCAATTTCAATTTATTAGAATTGATCTGATAGATCTCTTTCCCCTTTCCTTCCACTTTCCTTTCCCTTTTCCTACCCTTCTATTTACTTTTATTTTCCCTTTCCTTTCCGTTTAATTCCCCTTTCCTTTCCTTTTTCTTTCCATTTCATTTTCCTTTCCCTTTCCTTTTCCTTTTCCTTTTACTTTCTCTTTCCTTTCCCTTTCCTATCCCTATCATATACCTTTACTCCCCTTTCCAATCCCTTTAGTTTCTGTTAAATTCCCTTCCGTTTCCGTTCAGTTTCCTTTCCTTTCCTTTCCCTTTACTTTCCTTTCCCTTTCCTTTCCTTTGCTTTCCTTTTCCTTTCCTTTTCCTTTCCTTTCCTTTCCGTTCCCTTTCCTTTCGCTTTCCTCTCAATTCCCTTTCGCTTTCCTCTCAATTTCCTTTCCCTTTCTCTTTGAATTTCTCTTCCCCTCCCTTCCCCTCCCTTTTCTTTCCTAAGCCTTTTCATTACTTTCCCCTTTGCTTTTCCATTTCCTTTCCCTTTTCTTTCCTTTCCTTTCCCTTTCCTTTCCCTTTACTTTCCTGTTTTTTTTTACTGTTTCCTTGCTTTCCCTTACCTTTCCTGTCCTTTCCTACGCTTTCTTTTAATAAATTTTATTTTATTTGATTTTAATTTACAAAACCCCACCATAAATACAAAAACAAAACTAACTCCGGTGTTGAATACTCTTTATGAATAATCAGTTATTTTCTTTTTATAATCACTGTTTGTATCGTCAATGAAGTTTACATATTTGCTCATATTTAACATTGCTTGTTTAATCCCTGCAGTCAAACCAACTAGTTGAAAACTAATTTACAACTAGTATATGCACCAAGCCCACCTAGTCAGCCAACTGTCATATTTCCATATAAGCAACTGATATTTTTAACATGGCGATGTCCTACGAGATGTCAATTGTCAGATTTCGGCCAGAACATACCAGTCATCTACTACTCAAGAAACACTAGTTTGTATATAGTGGAAATATCCTAGTATCATACTGGTCGTAAAATACCAGTTTCATAGTAGTCCCTATTGGAAGGCAATGTACTAGTAAAATTGCAGTCTAATCATCCAAGTATCATACTAGTTCGAAAAAGATGAAAGAATAATAGGCCAAATGTGGACCAAAATCTCTAGTAGAGATTAAAATAAGAAAATGGACTCATCATTTTAATTTTTCATCATTTTGGGAGTGCAAAACATAAACTATATCTTTGGAATATTTCATAAGCTGCTTGCGAATTACAATAGCCTGCAATGCAAATGAAATGAACGAAAGAAATAATTACAGCTTATGTCGCTTGAACAAATACATACTATGAAAATTGTAGCCGTATACTAGGCTGGATTGAACTTTTTCTGACTAGTATGACTTCAACCAGAAATTTATAATTGTATTCTAGTATCAACTGGACTTTTGCTGCCTAGTATGGTTGCAACCAGAAAATTATAGTTGGATACTAGTTGTTTACTGACTAGTTTGATATTTTACTGCAGGGATGTCTCCAACAAATCAACTCTACGTGCTCTCAGGAGAGCCGCTGACACGTTTACTCACACAAGAATAGGGCTGAACACATTGAATACGGTGGCTACGAACCACAGCTACAATAAAACAAATTTATGCGACAACTGTAGTCAAGCATTGGCTAATTGATTACAATGAAAGCAGCAGCGACAGGTGTGAATTATCTTAAAAAGTAGCAAAGAATTATAGAAAAAGTACAAATTGTGTGAAAGATACATATACCTCAATAAATGAAACTTATATTACAAGTTATTCACTCTTCCTTTCGTTTTTATTGACCAAAAGAAAACAACGCCACGATCTGTCGCTTGTAAAAATAGAAATAGATTTAATCTGGCGACAGCGGCATTCGTGGTTTGTAGCCATGTAGCTATGACGCGCTTAAAATAATGCTTTACATAAGAACGTGTGTACAAATAATATGACAGATGGCGCTTTGCAGTCGCCGTCTTGAATGTGATCGGGCCTAATGGCTCTATAGCAGGGTTGCCACAGCAATAAAAAAGAAGAAACCAAGAATTAAGAAATAAATTACCAAAAAGCTACCATTTTATGAAAACAAACACAACAGTTTTATTTGAAATTTGCAGGTAAATACGTTAATAAAATACTATAAAAATAATGCATCTTAGATGGAATTGCGAAAAGAAAAATCAACAAAACCTCTTTGAATCTCTTTAACTAAATATACTTCAAAAGTTATACGTTTTCTTATACCACTATACATTTTTCAAGAAAATACTATTAGCTTTTCTGTCATAACTTAAGCTACTTTTTCTGCAATGCCATTCTTCCAGCATTTGTTAGATATTTTAGGCATGGGAATATTCGAATTAAAAATATTCGAATAAAAATTTATTTATTCGAAGGCTATAAAAAATTCGAATCATATTTCGAATAGTATTATTCGAATAAATGACAACTATTCGAATAATAGGTATTCGAAAAGTTAAACAAATATCACTACGGCTTATGCACACATTTGTACACGCAAACATACATACATACATCCAAAACGTGAATGCATGCTCATAAGTACAAGCCATGAAGAAAGTGAATCTCGCTTCCGACATCTCTCGCATTTCAATACAACTATTCGAATACCACTATTCGAATACCACTATTCGAATAATATCATTCGAATAATACTATTCAAATAAACGGATAAATTATTCGAATAGATATTACTCGAATTTTTTTAAACGAATATTTTTTTCGTTTATTCGAATATTATTCGCAAATAGTCCCATTACTAGTAGGAATACATTTTTGGCATTTGTAGTAGTGTCATTTTCAAGCTGATTTTTCATTATTATAATAAATGTATTTAAATTTTTTTTTATTGACTGCACTGCTGCTTGAATAGACCTGTCGATACATATATAATTGTTTATACCTTAGATGTATAGTTTTTCCGTAAAGCGGGACAAATTTTCTCCACTTACGCATTTATATAAAAGATCCCTAGCTATGTACATACATAGTTTTCGAAGTAGGAATGGGTGGATTCTCTTGAAGATGGTTTTTGTAATCAGTAAACTAAACTCCAAACAAGTGTACGAGTATACCTCAAAAATTTGAATAACGTCTGTTCAAAGTACCATTTAAATTAAGATAGTTTATTACAGAGATTTTTTATAAAATTTTCATTTATAAAAATTAGTTGTTGTTATTGCTGTTCTTAACAGGTCTTCGCTCTGCCTAATGAGCACGATCACTATGAGAATAACTAGTTATCAAATATTTCTAACAGACGTCGAGGAAAGTGGCAGTTTAAACAGGGTTGGACCATGTACAACATACAGGTCAAGTATTTTGAAAGGTGGGGTTTAGTATGGACAAGTAAGAGCTTAGAGTGACTCGCTTCTTAGTAGTTTATTGGAAATTGATGAAGGTAATACTCAGATGATATAAAAAGACATCCCGGAGCAGTTCTGCCTGTCTATAAAAATTAGTCATATGTTGTTCTTATTTTCGGTTTGAAGTTCCATGGTAAGGTTTTTCCAGTCCTCAGATTGTCTATGTTTCTGCGAAAAAGCTTTCATTTCTATTGGAACCGCTCTACAGATGTTATTGATCGTCTTTTTCGGACGGACTTTTGCGACCGAATTTTGGCTTAAATATTTCGGACCCTTTTAAACCAACCTGTTGAATTAAACCCTTCGTTATGTTATAAGATCTGGAATTTGGCTCCTTTTTCCTTTTTTTTGTTGGCTCAATTAAGCTCGAATACATCAATTATTTCTATGAATTTTTCTCAGTGATTCAAAAAAAAAAATTTCATTGTCAATTTGTTAGTGTAAATTTCTATTTCATACTGAAGTGCCTGAGCTTCATACCGAAGGGATTATGTCATGGTACAATAATAAGGTAAAGTCAACTGTAAAGCAACAATATACTGGGGTAAAGATTGTCAAAATCAACTGACTGGGGTTAGCGAATGAAGGGAAGAGAAACCAGGGAAATGTTCATGTGAAAAATTATGTGTTGCAAGCATGGTTGAAAAGCAATTATTATTGAATAACATCGTCATATTTTCATTTGTTTTTAGCAGGAGCATTTGAAAAAAACACAAAATTGCAAATGCAAATCACTTTTGTTTACATTTTGCTTGCTGATATTTTGCTGTTTGCATCTCCTTTTCGACAATCTATACGCCATTTTTTTTTTGTATTCAAAGTGTAATTTTGTATCTGTGCCTATATTTGAGGCCAAAACAAAAACAAAATTGCTACAAGGGTATATGGATTGCGCATCACTGGCTAAGACAAACGCTTCAATTTTAAAGGAATTTTTTTGTAGAAAACAGAATATGTATGTAGTATGTATCTTTTATAACTGTGTAAAATACTGCCAATACTGCTTAGACATGGCTGGGCCCCCCGGGGCATTTGCCTCGGCTGCCCACCCTTCTCCGCGGGCCTACTAGTATCAACACCCAACACAAATTATTTTCTTCCAGAAAGTTAGAGGTTTTTGAATTTATTACATACATACATATACTGGCCAACAGCCCTTAATAGCTGTTTGTTTAACTGTCTAACGATGTTGACCTTCCAACAAAGCGCGCCACCTGAATCCATGCCTCGCCAATAACAAAAGCCAAGGGATCGCAGATCGCTCACTTGCTCTTTTCAATGGAGTAGGGGCCTCCCTCTTCCTCTGCTTTAATAGGTGGGTTTCGACAAGAATACCTTCCAGGCCGGAGCATCTTCTTCTATTCGCATTACATGGCCAATCCAGCGAAGCCGATGGGGTTTAATTCGTTGGACTTAACTCCAAACACCCTTTTTTCGCTTCCTTCTCCAGCTTGGGGAAAGCCAATAATGTCAATGTCATTGGAATACGCCAGCAATCGCACGCTCTGGTTCCTGAGCGAAAGTTCTGCGGCTTATATTATTTTCTCCAGCTGGTGGTGTTGTTCAACGCCATTTTGCACATGGGTATAAGTTTTTCAGGGAAATTAAATTCAGACATATCGTCATATAGGCAGCTCCTTTTCGCGCTGTCGAATACTGCTTTAACATCAACAAAGAGGTTATATGTGTCAATTCTTTTATCAAGAATTTTTTCAAGATTTGGTGCGTAGTAGGTCTGAAGCAGCACTGATAAGATCCAATCAATTTTGTCTACGGTGGGCTTCAGTCTTTCGCATAATATGCTTGATAGGACCTTATATGCGAAGTTAAGGAGGCTGATCCCGTGATAATTGGTGCAGATTGTAGGATTTCCTTTCTTGTGGATTGGGTAAAGGACACTCTTCCGACCACATTCTGTATAGAGGCTGGTGCATACACTTTACACACTCTGGAAGCTGGTACATACGAGGTGTGTTCAAAAAGTATCGCGAATTTTGTGTTTTTTCAAAAATTATTTATTTATTCATGAATATCTATTTTGTCCCCTTCAAAGTAATCCCCATGAGATATTATACACTTGTGCCAACGGTTTTTCCAATCTTCGAAGCACTTCAAAAAATCATTTTTTTGTATCTTGTTCAGCTCCTCCTTCGATGCCGTCTTTATCTCGTCAAGAGAAGCGTAACGTCGTCCTTTCATGGGCCTCTTCAGTTTAGGGAACAAGAAAAAGTCACAGGGGGCCAGATCTGGGGAATACGGTGGCTGCGGCATCATTAGTGTGTTGTTTTTGGCCAAAAAGTCGCGCACAAGCAACGATGCGTGAGCAGGGGCGTTATCGTGGTGCAAAAGCCAATTTTTGTTCTTCCACAAATCCGGGCAGGTAATATTCCTTATTGACCGTTCTTCCCTGTGGCAAGAACTCATGATGCACCACGCCCCTGCAATCGAAGAAAACTGTCAGCAAAACTTTCACATTCGACCGAACTTGGCGCGCTTTTTTCGGTCTTGGTTCGTGCGGCAGCCTCCATTGAGATGATTGAGCTTTGGTTTCCACGTCTTAACCATAAACCCACGATTCGTCACCAGTTATGACCCTCTGGAGCAAATTTGGGTCGTCGCGGACAGAGTTTAACATCTCATTAGCAATGTTCATGCGATGCTGTTTTTGGTCACAATTGAGCAATTTTGATAAAAAAATAGGTAAAAATCGAAGACGATCCAAAACACGTGCAAGCAAAGCAGCTGTCAACAATTAACTGAACATTCAAAATGGCAGAGCTTGTCGGCATAAGTGAGAGACATGAGTACCAACATAACGCCACAAAAAATTCGAAATTCGCGATACTTTTTAAACACACCTCGTACACCCTTCGCCGCCGTACTTGAATAGCTCAGCCGGCCATCCGTCAGCGCCCGCGGCTTTATTGTTTTTTAATCGTGATATCTGGTGAGGGAACACTAAATCCATCATCTTCTATTATGGGGTCGGGTTCCTCTCTGTGTAGTTGCTCGGTTTCTGCAATTATTACGGTAGATAACTGCTCGCTCCATAATCTAAGCACTCTCTGTGCATTCCTTACTAGGTCGCCGTTTTTGTCGAATCATGTGTTCGTCCCGGTTTCAAATCCTTCCGTCATTTGCCGTATTTTTTAGTAAAATTTTCGGGTGTTGTTCTTGCTGGCTATTCGCACTCTGGCCTTTCTGCCTCTCTTTTTTTCTTATGGAAAAGGCGTCTCGCTTAATTCTTCAACTTTCGGTAGCTTTCGCATACTCCTCCTGTTGCATTTGTCCTCAGCGCAGCATTCTTTGTCATACCAAGTGTTTTTTGGGTCGGCCGACATCCGATTACTTCATCAGTGGTGGTACGGAGAGCTCCAGAGGTATGCTCCCATATCCCAATAGTTTCAGTTGTGCTCTCAGAGAGTTGTGATTGCAATTTTTCGACTTCCAGCTCGAATCTTTAGATAGTGATCGGAGTCGATGTTAGTACCTCGAATCGTGGAAGCATCCCGCCCGTCTATCACAGCGTGGTCGATCTGGTTGCATGTTTTTCGATCAGGCCATGGATTTTTTTGTGCATAAACCTAGTACTAGATATTACCAGGTTTCGGGCACCGGCATAGTCGATCAGTCTGACGAAGTCTCATAGTGGAGACTGAATTGTCCGACTATGGGCCCAACCACACACAGCAAGACTTTTATATCATGTAGTGGGCAGCGCTTTTATCTAAACGCTCGTATATTGCGTCCTTTACCACATAGTCCTTATCCGTATCCCCCGTAGGTGCGTGGGCGCATTCCGAATTCTAGGTCGGGTCAGCCACCAAAGTTAATAAACCAATTTTCAGCTTCAAGAACTTTCATAAATTAGTTAGAGAATATTCCAAAAGTTTGCCATACAATTTTTTAGTGTGTAGCTTCATATGTTGGCAGAGGGAAAGTGACTACCATGTGGGGGAAGTGAACATTATTTCAGAAGCATCTACTTCTAAAAAGTTACAAAAGTGGTTAGCTACTAATGCTGCTGTTGGTGCCTTTGCTTTTTCTGAAGTTGCTTTTGATGCTTTGCCATGTTTGTGGATGTCGAAAAAATCAGCCGGCAGATACTAGATAGATACATACCTGCATATATATCTATGTACATTTTCTATATAGATGTTAGCCTTAAAAGGGATGTACGTACATATGTATATACTCATATACCTAGCATTAGTTTTTGGGTGTGCCCATTTGTCCTCCTTCGTCTGTAGATTTGTTGGCTGTTTTCTGTGCCTTACACCACTTGTACTATACAAATTCAATCTGTAGATATATCTATATGGACACATATACATATACATATGTACATATGTATGTACGAAAGAAAAACATTTATACATAATAAATGTAGGTACATAAAAATAAATTTTGAACATGTACAATTCAGAGAATTGCAGAAGCTTACCACAAAGAAAGCGTGTCGCATTCCTTGTATTCAACCCAGTGGGGAATAAGGGATGTGCAATACACTTTTCGCATAACAAAAAGCGTAAAAAATATGGCAAGAAAATTGTAATGGCCGAATTAGCCTAGACCTGACTTAGTTTGCAAAAAAACTGAGAGTCAATTATTCAACGTGTCATCTTTTTGAAATTTTTTTTTATTTGGCGTATTGCTTTCTTATTACCATATGAATTTCATTGATCCAAAAACTTAGTATGCTATACAACATATGAAGGAATTTTATTAAAAATATTGAAAAAAGTTATATAGAAGCACAGTTCTCTCACGTCTCTCTTTGAACTTAGAAACTTTACTTGGAAATCAAAAATCTGTAGTTTCCAAGTTTCAAAGTTAGGTTATTTTCTGCCTAACGACTTATAGTCCAATTACCCACAGACGTGTGTAACGTACGTTTACGTATCCCGTACGTACGTACGTGTGAGGGAATCTTATAGTCCAATTACCCACCGACGCACGTACGCAGTACGTGTCAGCTGACACGACCTGTCTTATGAGAGTGCCATGTAAACGAACACTCACCGACGTTCAATTTTTCCGTATACGTAGTACGTAGCGTAGAAATCAAAGAAATTTTGATTTTTTCCGTAAGAACGTGTCAGCTGATTGCTCGCTCATATGACAGTGTTGCCTATTCATACGTGTGTATGCTGGTTATGGATCGTTTGCAGTTGCTTTACAAAAATGCCTCAAAATATCTTTTACATTTTCGTAATAATGTTGAAATAACCTGAAATTACGATATTAAGTTGTTGCTTTTAAATAAATTGACTGGCTATAATTATTTAATATTTATTTCGGACACTCATAAAATGAAAAATAATTGTTTCAAAAGTACACGTTTGTGTTAGTATGCATGAAAACTGATCAATGGCAACATTGTATTGAATGTAAGCAACAGAAAATGGCTGATTTCTCCGATGACGCCACGGCCACAAGATTCCCTCAAACGTACGTACGTACGGGATACGTAAACTTACGTTACACACGTCGGTGGGTAACTGGACTATTATGCCCGTGGCGCCAACGGAGAAATCAGCCATTTCTGTTGTTTGCATTCAACACAATGTTGCCATTGCTCAGTTTTCATGCATGCCAACTCAAACGTGTACTTTTGAAACAATTATTTTTCATTTTATGAGTTTCCGAAATTAATATTAAATAATTATAGCCAGTCAATTTATTTAAAAGCAACAACTTAATATCGTCATTTCAGGTTATTTCAACATTATTACGAGAATTAAAAGGTATTTTGAGGTACTTTTGTAAAGCAACTGCAAACGATCCATAACCAGCATACACACATATGAATAGGCAACACTATCATATGAGAGAGCAATACGCTGACACGTTCTTAGCGAAAAACCAAAATTTCTTTGATTTCTACGGAACGTTCTACGTATACGGAAAAATTGAACGTCGGTGAGTGTTCGTTTACATGGCACTCTCATAAGGCAGGTCGTGTGCTGACACGTACTACGTAGGTGCGTCGGTGGGTAATTGGATTATTACACGTGCTGCTTATTTGTTGGATGTAGGGTTTTCAAGTCTAGGCTAATTAGGCCTTAAATCAAAATCACCTGAACGGGTAATGAAAATTTGCTTTGTTTATTCATTTATCTTTATGAGTATGGCCGTGTTCGTAAATGCAACATGACGCGCAAACTACGATTGCATAACAAACCGAACGTTCAGAAATGCCAATATGGCAGCACTGCAATAATCAAGCGCTCAAAAAGACAACACTTCTATCAACTGTCACTCATAACTTCTATCAAAAAATTGTTTACTGCATTTAACTACGATGACTGACGAAAAGTAAGTGCAAAACTGTTTTATTTTAATTTTTGTATTGAAATTTAGTTAAATTATGTTAATAATAATTGTATAAATGTTGAAGCGATCCGAAAGCTGTCGGAACATCACCCTTCTATTACATAGCTTCTATAATGTCATGTACAGACAATTCTTTAACGAATGACCATCACGGCCAAGCCCTGCAGTTACCCAGTGTGGAGTCAAAGCCTTTTCCAAAGCCTAATTAAAGTGAAACTATAATTTATTAATTTTCATAAAACTTATAAAACCTTACTTTAAAAGTTGCCCAATTCATTCGAAAATGGGAATAGAAAATGTCCTCGGGAAACGACTTTATTGTTTTAATAAATGATTTGTTTTTAGGTATTTTTCTTTTTAAAGACAAACATTTGTACCTAAACAATTTTCTTTTTGACTTCAATAGCCTTCTTTTTCTTAAATTTAAAGAAAATCTGTCATTTCTTTGCTCACAAATTTCGTCTAGTGTTAGATTCAGCAAAATTTCCATTTTAGTATTATACGCGTTCAAAAATGCAAACAAACGTATCTGCAAATTGTCAAAAATTGTATAAGAAATATCAAACGTCAAACTTGCAGTGTTGCCACGGTTGCTTATGCTGCAAGTCATGTTGCATTTACGAACACAGCCTATTTTGCAATGGTTCTTTTCGTGTATAAAAGGTAATGCAGACGGTTATGTATGTAACGTCGATAACTTTCGTAGGACGCCGCTGGAGACAACTTTATGCACCTTTACTGTCATAATGAGTCTTACCTTATCAGCAAAAGACAATGCATTCCCCGATTTATCACTGGGAAGTATTACAAAACTCTATGTACACACATATGTATATGTCGAGATTTACATATTTGGAACTAAAAATGCTTATAAAATATTGGAAAATATATATATATCTTATATATAAATAGACAAGATGAATGCAATGTAGAACCGTTTTCTGCTAAACTATAATTCTAAGGTATACAAATTATATATGTATAGATAGGAAATTTCAATATATTCAAACACGGAGGCGAGGAGCTGGTAAGGCGCATGCATCAGCTTCTATGCAGAATATGGTCGGATGAATGCATGCCTGAAGATTGGAATCTAAGTGTTCTCTGCCCAATCCACAAGAAGGGCGATCCTGCAAACTGCGCCAACTATCGCGGAATCAGCCTTTTGAATATCGCATATAAGGTCCTATCAAGCGTATTGTGCGAAAGACTGAAGCCTGATGTGAACAGACTGATTGGACCTTATCAGTGTGGCTTCAGACCTGGTAAATCTACCATCGACCAAATTTTTACAATACGCCAAATCTTGGAAAAAACCCGTGAAAAGAGAATCGACACACATCATCTCTTTGTTGATTTTAAAGCCGCTTTCGATAGCACGAAAAGGAGCTGCCTTTATGCCGCTATGTCTGATTTTGGTTTCCCCGCAAAACTTATACGGCTATGCAAAATGACCTTGAGCAACACCGCCAGCTCGGTCAGAATTGGGAAGTACCTCTCCGAGCCGTTCGAAACTAAATGAGGTTTCAGACAGGGTGACCCCCTATCGTGCGATTTCTTTAATTTAATGCTGGAGAAAATAATACAAGCTGCAGAACTTAACCGCGCTGGAACAATATTTTATAAAAGCGTCCAACTGTTGGCATATGCTGACGATATTGATATCATTGGCCTTAACAACCGCGCCGTAACTTCTGCTTACTCCAAATTAGAAAAAGCGGAGAAAATGGGATTGGTGGTGAACGAGGGCAAAACGAAGTACCTTCTGTCATCATGCAAAGAGTCAGCGCATTCGCGCCTTGGCAACCAAGCCACTGTTGGCAGCAATAATTTTGAAATAGTAAAGGACTTCGTTTACCTGGGAACCAGCATTAACACCAACAATAATGTTAGCCTAGAAATCCGACGAAGAATTACTCTTGCAAACAAATGCTACTTCGGACTGAGTAGGCAATTGAAAAGTTAAGTCCTCTCTCGACGAACGAAAATAACACTCTACAAGTCACTCATCGCACCCGTCCTGCTATATGGTGCAGAAGCGTGGACACTAACAACATCTGATGAGGCGGCTCTGGGAGTATTCGAGAGAAAGGTTCTTCGAAAGATTTGTGGACCTCTACGCGTTGGCGACGGCGAGTACCGAAGAAGATTTAATGATGAGCTGTATGAACTTTACGCAGACGCCGACATAGTTCAGCGAATTAAAACACAGCGGCTTCGCTGGCTAGGCCACGTAGTGCGAATGAGCGAAGATGCTCCAGCCCAGAAGGTATTCTTATCGGCACCCGCCGGTGGAAGCAGAGGAAGAGGGAGACCACCACTCCGATGGAAGGACCAAGTGGAGACCGATTTGCGATCCCGCGGTGTTTCCAATTGGCGCCAGTTGGCGCAACGAAGAAACGACTGGCGAGCTATGTTGGACGGTCAAAATCGCCCAGGCGGTTAGGTGACCATTTAAAGAAGAAGATAGGAAATTTTGAGGTGTACTTTTATCCGTAAATAAAAAAAATTTAAAAAATCATTTTAATATAAAAATTTAACATAAAAGTCACACCACTACACATTCATTTATTCACACTATAGACACGCTGTGTATGTGTGTACTTGCTTTTTGTGTACTATGCTGAATCGTGAGCATGGCCGAGGAGTTTCTTTGTAGGAAAAAATTAAGAGCCGTAGACTTGCCATGCATGTTTTTGTGTTATTCGTGTGGTCGGCTTTTACTGTGAGTGCGAAGAGGTGGTAGTGGACCAATGAAAAATAAGTATTCGCACTATAAATACTCTGTTGTGTCATGCATTTTTGCTTTAGTTGTTGTTATTGTATTGATTACTGGCTACGATGCCCAGTGTCAGCTGCTCTCCTGAGAGCATGAAAAGTTGCTTTGTTGGATACATTAAACAAGCAATGTAAAATATGAGCAAATATGTAAAATTCATTGCTGACACCTACAAACAGGGTTTACAAAAATAAAATAAATGATTACTCATAAAGAGTATTAAACACCGAAGAAAATTTAAGGAAAAAAGAGGAAAAGAAAAGAATTGAAAGGAAGGAAAATTAAAGGAAAAAAAGGAAAGAAAAGGAAGGAAAAGGAAAGAAAGGAAAGGGAAGGGAATGGAAAAGATAGGAAAGGAAGGAAAATTAAAGGAAAGAAAGGAATGGTAAGGAAATGAAAGTAAGGGAAGGGAAAGGGAATTAAAGGAAAGGTGAGAAAACGAAGGGGAAAGAAAGAAAATAAAAGGAAAGGAAGGGAAAGGAATAAGTTTGAGGAAAGGAAAAAATAAAATAAGAGAGTAAAAGAAGAAATCAAGGAAAATAAAAATATGTTAGAGGAAAGGAACGACATAGAAAGGAAGAAAAAATGGCGGATAAAAGATACAGCAAAAAATAAAATAAAATAAAGTTTACTGGTTGAATTTCAACCACTGGGCGAACTCTAGTATTTATAAATCTATATAACTGTGGAAAACAATAACAGTCATGCTCTATCTTTAGAGCTATTCAGAAGAGCGTTTTACGATTTTAAATCGCTGAACGATATCAGGTATTTGAGAATCCTTTGAAACACTAATGTAAGCCAATGAGTTTAGTTTTATATTTGATACTCAGAGTAATACTAATAATTTAGTACTAAAATACTGTAAAAGTCTCAAATTAAAAGTAAACAAGTAAGGAAGTCTAAGTTCGAGTGGAACACTATATACCTCTTAGTGATCTATTATGGCATACCAATTTATGCAGGTCTATTTTAATACTTTTCAGTTCGTATTATAGAGCCAGCTGATTATTATCAATACCTACCAACCACTGCTAACCACATTTTTTTTAAATACCAATTCATGCACATTTTATGTTTAAAAAATTTTCCGTTCAAACAGACAGACGGACGGGGAGACGGATAAGTTTACATATTAATGGGCCTATCTCTTCTTCTCATACTTACAAACATTTCATGTTCATGAAAGGTATAAAAATCAAAAAAGATATATAACTTCGCTATTGCAGTGGGCGATTAACTACGTCCCGGAATATTTTGCTTGTGCGTTATCCGATTTGCCTAATTTTCGGTAGGAGTATACCACATACTTTGGAGAAGCAGCTGACCAATTTTCATTGAAATATCTAGTTGAAACTACAAGCAATCGCCTTTGAAAATAGCAGAATTTTTATGATGATGGACGTCGCACCTATTTCCCCAAAACCCACAAAAATTTCTCTCGGTCGAGTTTTGCTCAAAAGCTTATTATGTGTGCAAGATATTTGACCGTAGACCGATTTCGCCCATTTTTACAACAAACAGTTACCTTTCTGTATTCAACATTTTCGCCAAATATTGTTTCGATAAATCTATTTTTACCGGAGTTATGGCATAACAAGTTTTGTGGAATAATCCACCATAAAAGGGGCGCGGCAAAGCCCATTTTCGAAAATTTATACTTTCTTCGTTCACAGACACATTGAAATAGAAATGATATAATGCTATTTTAAGCAAAGTCATTACCTATTAAATATATCTATGATCCTTTTCAAAATCTTTCTTATAAAAGTGGGCATAGAGCTTAACCGATGTTGCCCTTTTTTCCGGAACATTCCTTTTATTATTATAAATACGTGAGCTGAATTTCGTTTCGATATCTTGAAGGGTTTATGATTTATATTATTTCTAAATTTGACTTAATCATAAGTGGGCGGTGCCAAGCCCATTTTTAAAAATTTCTTGAAAAACTTATTTTCTGCCTTAAAGTCTATGTACACACCAATTTTATCCTTATAAGTGTATTATGTACTGAACAATCACTTTTTTTTGTATTTTCGAAAATATTATATATATTAAAAGTGGGCGTGATTATTATCAGATTTCGCCTATTTTAAATAGCGCTCGGAATGAGTACCAAGGAACCTGCCTACCAAATTTCATTGAGATATCCCAAAATTTACTTAAGTTATCGTGTTAACAGACGGACGGACGGACATGGCTTGATCAATTTTTCCTCCTGAACATTTTGATATGCATAAGTCAATATCTATCTCGATCCGTTTATGCCGTTACATACCACCGTTAGGCGACTAAAGTTAATACACCTTGCGTGCGTAGCACTACTAGGTATAAAAAATTGCCATTCCTCTGGTTTAAAATTATTCTTTATTGCGCAAGATTTATTGCAATTATTATTTTTTCAGATAAAAATTTGGTATGCTGTTGTGATGTAAACGGTTTGACTTTTGTGGGTTTGAACACCTATCTTGCAAGTGATTGACGACTTTTTATCTACAGAAGTAAGAGAAGTCTAAAAACGGGCATGTTATACAATGGCAATAAATATGCTTCTATTCCACTTGCCCACTCTACATCTGGGAAAGAAGAATATGAAGTGATTTTAAGTCTTTTACAAAAAATCTAACACTTTGAAAAGGACTGAATCATCTGAGTGGACTTTAAGCAATTAAAGTTTTTGTTGGGCCAGCAGAGTTGTTATACGAAATACCCCTGGTTTATTTGCTTCTGGGACAGTCGCGATAAATCTAAATGGGACCCAAAAAAATCGATCCGTCAGAAATCTTTTTCCTGGGGAAATAAATATCATAAAGCTACCCTTAGTTTCACCAGAAAAAATCATTCTTCAACCTTTGTACATAAAATTAGAGATCATGACGCAATTTTTTAGAGCTCTTGACCAAAATAACCAATGTTTCAAATTCCGTTATCAACAATTGAGTAGTGAAAAATCAAAGGCAGGACTTTTTTGGGCCTTAAATACGTGAATTAAATAAAACTTTTATGACTGAAAAAGAAATTTCTTGATGATTTCAAGGCAGATAACTATAAGGATTAACCCAATGAAATGCTACTTCTCTCTTTTTCTTTAAATGGGCATCTAACCGCCTTAGCGATTTTGACCGTCCAACATAGCCCGCCAGTCATTTCTTCGTTGCGCCAACTGACGCCAATTAGAAACACCCCGGGGATCGCAAATCGGTGTCCACTTGGTACTTCCATCAGAGGGGTGGTCTCCCTCTTCCTTTGCTTCCACCGGCGGGTGCCGATAAAAATACCTTCTGGGCTGGAGCATCTTCGCTCATTCGCACAACGTGGCCTAGCCAGCGAATCCGTTGTGGTTTAATTAGCTGAACTATGTCGGCGTCTGCGTAAAGCTCATACAGCTCATCATTAAATATTCTTCGGCAATCGCCGGCTCCAAGTCGTAGAGGTTCACAAATCTTTCGAAGAAACTTTCGAATAGGGTCCACGCTTCTGCACCATATAGCAGGACGGGTGCGATGAGTGACGCACAGACTGTTATTTTCGTTCGTCGAGAGAGGACTTTACTTTTCAATTGCCTGCTCAGTCCGAAGTATCATTTGTTTGCAAGAGTAATTCTAGGATAACATTATTGTTGGTGTTAATGCTGGTTCCCAGGTAAACGAAGGCCTTTACTATTTCGAAATTATTGCTGCCCACACTGGCGTGGTTGCCAACACGCAAATGCGCTGACTCTTTATTTGATGAGAACATGTACTTCGTGTTGCCCTCGTTCCCCACCAATCCCATTTTTTTCTAATTTGGAGTAAGCAGAAGTTACGGCACGGTTGTTAAGGCCAATGATATCAATATCGTCAGCATACGCCAACAGTTGCACGCTTTTAGAAAATATTGTTCCAGCGCGGATAAGTTCTGCAGCTTGTCCAGCATAAAATTAAAGCACGATAGGAGGTCACCCTGTCTGAAACCTCGTATAGTTTCGAACGGCTCGGAGAGGTCCTTTCCAATTCTGACGGAGCTGGTGGTGTTGCTCAAGGTCATTTTGCACAGCCGTATAAGTTTTGCGGGGAAACCATTCCGCTTTAAAATCAACAAAGAGGTGATGTGTGTCGGGTCTTTTCTCACGATGTTTTTCCAAAATTTGGCGTATTGTAAAAATCTGGTCGATAGTAGATTTACCAGGTCTGAAGCCACACTGATAAGGTCCAATCAGTCTGTTCACATCAGGCTTCAGTATTTCGCACAATATGCTTCAAAACGCTGATTTCCAATCTTCAGGCATGCATTCATCCGACCATATTCTGCATAGAAGCTGATGCATGCGCCTTACTAGCTCCACGCCGCCGTGTTTGAATAGTTTAGCAAGCAAACCATCAGCGCCAGTCGGGTTGTGGAACGTCAATTCCATCATATTCGATTGTGGGCTCGAGGTCGGCATCTTCTCTGGTTCCTTTCTCAGTTACTCCGTTTAAAACGGCAGAGAAGTGATCCCTCCATATTCTGAGTACTCTCTGAACATCGGCCACCAGGTCGCCGTTCTAATTCTTACAGGAGTTTGCCCCGGGCTTAAAACCTTCCGTCATTTGCCGAATTTGTTGATAGAATTTTTGGGCGTTAGTTTTTTACCCCTCCCCTCTTAGGTGAGACTAAGTGAGATATGGTTAGACCCTCCCACCATTAAGTGAGATTTACCTAAACATGTTTTAAACTGAATTCCTTTTGATTATTTAAGAAAAAAATAAAAATTTCATGTTTATTCAGTGCATTTGAATGAAATAAAAGTAAAAAAAAACTTTCCCTATTATATATTTTAATCGATCCAAGGATATTCATGTACAGTTGAAATAATCGAATGTGTCTACGTTTTCTGCCTCCATCCATTCTAAACCTCCATTCGAAACGCAAAGTAGCTCCTTAGCAGGGCGGGTCACCACATGCGTTGGTTAAATCTTGGTGAAAGGTTCTCCTTGATTTGCATGAAGAGCCTATCCATGCTTCTGCAGCTTTACACGCGAAGCGGCGAAGCGAAATAAATGCCGGCTGTCTTACAACATCTGCTGAAAAAAAATTTTGTTTCATATTTGTATTAGTTCATATTTTTTTAACTTGACGTGAGACTTTCGACTACACTGCAGGTGTGAGAGGCGATCTGCGGAATAATTGGCGATCGGTTGCGATTGCAGCTTTTCGACGTCCAGCTTTCCCTACGTTTTTTGTAGCACCTGTTTTGTCGTACAAAGGCGGGTACGAATCTTGGCTGCTACTAGGTAGTGATCAGAGTCGATGCTAGGTCCTCGTATTGTGCGTATATCTAAAACGCTGGAAGCATGTCGTCCGTCTATCACAACTTGGTCGATCTGGTTGCGTGTTTTTCGATCGGGGGACAGCCATGTAGCCTGATGGCTCTTCTTGTGCATAAACCTGGTGCTGGCTATGAACATCTTTCGAGCACCGGCTAAGTCGATCAGCCTGTATCCATTTGGCGAAGTCTAAGCGTGGAGACTTAACTTCCCTACAATGGGGCCAAATACAACCTCCTCACCCACCCTGGCGTTAAAGTCGCGAAGCACGACTTTGATATCATGACGGGGGAAGCCCTCGTATGCTTCTTCCAGGCGCTTGTAAAATGCATTCTTTTCCACGTCGTCCTTCTCTTCCGTTATTGCACGAGCGCAGATAAACGATATGGTGAAAATCGTACTTTTATGCGGATTTCGGTGAGACGCTTGTTCACGGATGTGAACGACAGTCCTCGGTGACGGAGTCTCTCTCCCATCACAAATCCCACGCCAAATCTGCGCTTGTCTACATACCCACTCCAGTAGATGTTGCAAGGGACCGCACATTCCAGGTGCATGCCGTTATCTCAAAATCCTTATTTCGTTTGCCGGTGTTGTCATCTATAAAAGGGGTTCACATATCCGAGGATTTGTTAGATTTCATTGGAACGTTGTTTTATGTGGTGGGTCCTAAACTTAACGCACAACCCGTTTCGCGGGAGGTTGAATTCAATTACACGTGTGATCCAAGACAGACGCTCGCTTGCAGCCGCACCACATGGTGATAAGACGCTGCTGTTTGAACCCCCCAGCAAGCCCTGAAAACGATTATGTCGGAGTGGCCTTAAAAGGTTGTCGCCTTCTCACGTTTAGCTCACCACCCAATTGGTGTTCGGTGGTTACCCAGAGGATCCTGGGACGCAAGCGACCGGAAGTAGTGAGCTGCTTGAACCGCATGCAAAAGAATCGCTCTGGCCATTCCCAGGTGAATGGCGATCAGAAAGTTTCCCCACTTGCATGGTCTTCTACACACGGCCCCCTCCAAATGCAACTAAGCTTCAAAAATGTTGGCTTTTTCCGAGGCTCTCAGAAATTGATTAAAGTAGAATATCCTAGGAGCTCCTACGCGAATTTAAAAACACTTTATATCGGTGAAAAAAGAAGTAACAGGAAATAGTTTTTTTTTTTTTAATTTAATTTTTGAGAGAGAAGAATACTCGGATAATCATCGAATTACCTTCAAAGCAATAATACAAACTCGTCTATTTTATTGGCTGAAAAAACTGCTCTATTGTGAATGAGCTCTTTAAACATACTAGGGAAATATTTAAAAAATTTGAGTTATCGCAGCCAACTTCACTCAAATTGCGGTAAAAGAGAAAGAACTATAAATAAAGAAAATACACTCTTGCTTTGATTCCAACTTGTTGAAATTGCCAGTTCTCGTGGATTTTCTTTAGAAGATTTTCAGAGTGACCTGTTAAAAACAACAACTGTAGATGGCGGATCCAATGTTGGATCGGCTAAGGATTATTTTTTCAAAACGTGCCCAAAATCTGCCCATCTAGAAGGGTGTACTGTGCAAAAGTTTTGTGGGTAGTTTTTTTGGGACTTGAAATAGCACCAAAACTCCTCCCGTATTGTACCGATCCCCCGTTACTACCGTTAAGTTTTCCGTCAGTTGTTGTTGTTGTTTTGAGCGACAAAAACACTACCCGAAGGTTTTGGGGAGTGGTGTCGAAATTGACAGTCCTTTGCCGGATATGAACCCGGTACGCTCCGGTACTCCCTTGCGGTACATGCCCGACTTTCGCGGAAGCGATCTGGTATGACCGGATTGCACTGGTCATTCCACCTCTCCTTCCGTAAGGAAGGAGAAGATGGGTAATGAGAGGTGAAAGGAATCATATCCGTAGATCAGCCATTAAGTTGCACGTCATTACCTTTGTACATTTTAGTCGCTACTTACGACAGGCATGCCTACCTCGAGCATATTCTAAGCCCATAACACTCGGGCATAAAGCGGTACCGGCATGCAGGGTGGGCATTTGGAAAATACAAGTTTCCAATCCCCATCTACCTATAGATGTTTAGTGCCATGTGACAGTTTCCTTCCACTCTGGTGGGGCGTTCCCATTTACTGTGCTGCTGTGCTTGGCCCTTCCTTATCAACACGTCCGAGACTAGAATTGTTATCCATAACGAGTTTGCTGTTAGAAAAGTGTGTTCAGTTGAGCAGTTGGAAATATAGTTCGTGTCATGTGGAGACACACCGCATGACGGTTAAGCATTTTCTATGCCTGCGACTTCCTGCAGTGTGCGGTCGGCGGGCATATTTGTGACGCGTAGCTCAGAACTGGCTGGTCGTTGTTCATGTACGTTGAAGCGTTTCTTCACCTTCTCCGCAGGTACTTACAGCCGACTTTAGGATTTTGCTGCGGCTTTGTACTTTGGTGGCGATCGCTCTTGAATGAGCAGCAAAAGTAAGCATGTTTCCAAACGTACCCACTAAAATCTTGGGATGTGGGACAGTCGGAAGCTTAATGACGGCGGCGTCTAAATCCATGTTCACTTGCGCCGTCCAAGTCGTGAATAAGGTTGCTGAGGACTTAGTCGGTGACAATGCCAGGTTTTGTCCGGCGAAAAACGTCCGGAGATAGCTTTTTATTCTGGAGCACAGCTAATCGGCGGAAACGAAAAATGTCATTATTTTGGAGCCTTGAGATGTAATAATCAAATACAAGATGGGACTTCGATTTCTATAAAAAGAAGGCGCAAAATCAGTAAAATATGTTTACAGTTCCTTCGACATATGTACACCAATATACGTTAAATCTTTTCTTTTATCTTTTTTATTTCATTGTGTAAATGAAAGAGCCCTACTATGAAAGTAGTACTAAATTTTTATTTTGAATAGCAAAATTAATTATACCAATACGCCGGCGTCGCCGGTACACTACGAAGCCTTCGCCACCGCCGCCCATTAAGGCATCGGCGTAAATCTTTTATACATATGTACGTCTAAAGAAATGTGGAGGCATAAAGCGATACCGATATTTTACAGTGAACAATCGTCTTCCTCTTTCTCGCTTTGGCCACTTCATAAAAGTTAACCAGAGCGTATTCTTAACGTTGGATTGTTCGGTCTAGATTTTTACTTGGCTAACATTCAATCACACTTTTATTGTTTACGCATACAAGGATACACACAATACCACAAGCACATACCTCTCAGTCAAACCAACTAGTTGAATTACATCACAGTTAGTGTGAAGGCTTAGCCCAACTAACCAACCAACCAACCTTTTTATACCATCAAAAGGTTTCTTTTTAAAAATGGCGATGCCAATTTTCAGTCTCTTACCAGATCAAAATGGACAAACAGCATCTAGTGATATGAGAAGATGACTGAAAAGACCGCGAGAAGTAGCAGCCTCACATGAAAAGGTACTAGTGTCCTTCTGAGACACCCTTAGTTTGTAAGGATTAGGCATTTTTTGTTGGTATTAATTTAACTTTTTCGGGCCTACCTTGATGTTACTCAGGACGTTCTAGTTGTAAGCTGGTATATTTTCTGACTCTTTTGGTGCTTGACTGCGGGTTAGCTATACATGTATGTACATATAGCATACAATAAGTACGAAAGTATATACATATTTAGGTATAAATGTAGATGGTCACGAACATAATCACAACGAACCATTTTTAAACCTGAAGTACATTCACGATTAAAACGATTTTCTGGGAATTCGTCGATTTTTGTATTTACATATTTCCATGGGCTTAAAATTGCGAATCCGATGAAGCAAACGTTATGAAGTAGAAAACTGCTTCTACAACGTTGACTTTAATTCAATTTGATAAAATAATACCCGAAAAATAGTACGTAATACTAACGTTACCAATATTTCCTATCACAATGGACGTCGGAAAATAAAAAAGCATTGCAATTTCTGATTTTGAAATTGTATCAATGGCGAATGGAAACAATTTATGGGATTTAAATTTTAAAAAGAAATTGGTGAAGAGCACTCAATAGAAAGTCATTGGACGTTTTTAGTTTTCTAATGCCTGTTCCCACAAAGCCTTCGCTGTTTTCTTCCAGCTGGTCTATATAGACGCTGTCCAGCCCTGATCTAATAATCAATAATGGAGAAAAAAGCAATATAAGAGTGATAAAGAATGTGCTCCGTATTTCCTATCTTTTTTACTATATTTAGTCTTTTACTCTTTTGGTACAAAAACTTGTCTTACGACAGTCGTAGTAAAATTTTCACGCGAATAGTTGTTATAAAATTTTTAACGAATAAAATTTCTAGTATTCTCAAAGCACTCAGTCAAAAATTGTCAAATTTTAAATGGTCAAAGCAAAAAAAAAAGTTTATTTTAGAATGTAACCTGCTCGATCGGACCGATGAGTGTAGCCCTGGAAAAAACGATAGAAGTATCTGAGTACTCCCAAGAACTCCGTCCTTAAAAGTACACCTACTCCCTCTCTCGCTTTGGTGTTGATTATTGCGTGGATTTGGGAGCATTTTGAAAGTACTCTTAGGTAGGTTCTCCATAAAGGACTAGGAAGCAAAGATATGGATTAATCCGAGATGGAGTAGGTGATCCAATCCTAGCACATCGCCATGTAAATTGAATCACCTTTCTTATATGAAATAGGATAAATGCCGGAGTACTCTGTTAGGCCTTAAGAAGTATTCTTTAAATGAAATAAATATATAACCATGTATTTGTGCCAGGATTCGTTCTCATTCGAAAGTATTCGCGAACGTGAACAGTAAAAAAAAAAAGCGTAAAACTCAAATTAAGAAACAACAAATTGACCATCTAGTTAGCAGAATAATGTACCATTAACTTTGCTACATCACATACGTTCGCATATGGGTAAAAATTTGGTAAGTGGGCCACTTTTTTTCGAAGTTCCACTTTATTTCCGAAACTAAAACTGCGTTTGGGCCAGTTTTTCGAAATTCGAATTGTTTTAATAATTATAGCTATAAACCTATTGTCGAATTCCCATAGATTTTGACAATTTTCCAGCGATTGGTCAAACCGAATTTACTCATTTTTTGAAATATATATACAGGATGGTATCTTCTACCGCACTGCATTTCTTTTTTTGACATACCATTACAAACTACTACCAGTTTTTTTTGCTGCTGATAGTTTGTAACAGAATGCCCAACAACATTGTCCTAAAGCGCGATCTGACAGCGACAAAGAAGTCAGAAATATTAAAAAATTTCATAATAACTTTTGCAAACAAAAATAAATAAGTCAAAAAGAAGAAAAGTAGTTTGGTAGAAGATACCACAATCGCTATAAAATTAACAAAACCTTTGAAATTTCGAAAATGTGTTAATGGTTATAATTTAGAAAATAATTCGAATTTCGAAAAACTGTGAAATCCGTATTTTTGTTTAATTATTTTGAGGCATACCACCCAATTTCATTAAAATACATGACCTTCGAAAAATTTTAGGTGGTTCACTTTACAAATTTTTACCATTTGTATGTACGAGTATATACGAGTATAGAATTTTTGAACATTGATTTTCTTTTTTTTGCTGTTGAATATAAACATAAGGTAGGACCTTTAGGTAGCGCTGTGTAGTGAAAAATGTTTGCGCAAAATTGCATTCTATAAAATTTTCCTTGAGATTTTTAACACTACTAAATGACAGACGAAATAGTTCCAAAAAGTTCCAAAATAATTCCGAAAACATTTATAAATGGCTCCGGGAAAGTCCCGAAAATATACCGAAGACTAATGGGTACGATCATTCTGAGAATCGTCATCAAGCTCTTCTTACCGAAGTCCAAGGAAGAGTAGGTTCAATTGAGCAGGTGAAGAGATGTTTAGTATCGTGAGGGGACATACCAAATGCAGCGCCAGTATTTGATATGTTGGGGTTGAGTCTGGGTAAGTAAGAGTTTAATCTATTACAATATCCAGAACGAAGTTGTACTATCATGACTCTAATCTCCCTGGGGAGGACGCGCTCCTATTCAGATATTTCAAGTGGTTGGATGTCCATTACGGGGTTCCCAGGTCAAGATCTGTGGGATCTGTTTACCGACGCGGTGTGGAGGTCGTTTACAGCCCGCCTATGGGTACGCTGATCAAACGGCAAAGTAATGTGATGCCGGATAATATCATAGTGCTTACGGAGACGTTTTCTTAAGTGTTGTAACTTCTTCCAGCTGGTGTCAGCAAGGTTCGGCGACCATATGAGCGCAGCGTAATCAATAACCGGTCGGCCAACCACCTTATATGCAGCAACAGAAATTTATTTATCTTTACCCTGAAGTGCTGCCAGCAAGTGACTTAGGGATCTTGTTGCGGCTCTGTACCTTTGAGGCTATTGCGGTGGCATAACTAGCGAAGGTGTGACCGTTATCAAACGTCACGGCCAAGATTTTAGGGTGGTTGACAGTAGGTAGAGTTACTTAATCTACGTGGACGTTTAACTCTTGCCTCATCTGCGCATGAAACGTCGTAAAGAGAGTCGCCGTCGATTTAGTCGGAGATAAGATCAGATTGCGCTCGGTGAAAAAGCTGGAAAGGTCTCGAAGGTCAATGGAGGGACCCTTAGCCCAAACTATAATCGTACATTCGTCTACGTAGGAGACAATGGAACTCGCTCTGGTGGAGGAGGAAGCCTCGAAATATAAAAATTAAACAAAAGGGGGGATAGGACACCATCCTGTGGCACCAATTGTTTGATCTTTCGAGGTCTAGATTTCGTGCTCCTCGACTTGACTGACGCCTGCCGACCACCTTTTTAGGCGACAGGGAGCGGTGTCTCTTCCTGGTTCTTCAGGAGTGTGGCGTGGTTGACCGTGTAGAGTGCTTTCGATAGGTCAAGTGCCACGAGCACCGCCCTGTGGTTTGACTGATATTGGTTCAAACCAAAGTTGATTTGTGTAGTTATGGCAATGAAGGCAGTTGTTTAGAATTAATTTATTTAGTTAGTCTATGAACATCAGGAATATTCTCAGACTATGGGAAAATGTAATTTAACTATCTTAAATATTATAAAATTATGGAATCATATTTAAAGTAAGAACAAAATTTGATTTAGAAAGAGAAAAATCAAGATCGATAGAATTAAAGACTATGCTGAATTCAACAACAGCTCGTTACAAGGGAGAGCTACGCGCGTAATTTGTTAAGGAGCGAATAGCATTTCTCTTTTCTAAACTTTTAAGATTTTAAGAAAAGCGAAGACAGCAAAAATCGTTTTAAGGAAAAACTTTTTGAATACGCTCTATCCTATAAATCCTAAATTGATGGAGCGTAACCATATAAAACTTGCATACTCTAGATAAAGGCGAACAAAGGAGGTGTAAAGCAATTTTAGGGTATAAGGATTTGAGAACTGTTCACTATGTATCCTTAGAAAGCATATGACTTCGATATTAAAAAGTCAATGCGCCTGTTAGAAGAAATTAGAACTTCAAGGAATAAAACCATTTTGATTTGGGATGATCAAACTTTTTACTGAAAAGTACATTTTGCCTTGACAATACAGAGTGAGAAGGAGTTTCCATAACTTTATCCTGCAAGCGGTTAAACATTAGACAGAAAGTGTGACATTAAGCTCAAAAGCCGTTCCTGATCTTTAAAAAAATATTTCACGTCCGACATATCACGTCGTATTTTTCGATAAATTCTTTACTTCATATGACCTGATTAGAGATTTAAAGAAACAGCTTTCAAGACCTCTGAAAATGAACAAAGAGCTACACGAAAAACATGGTGGAGCGTTTGATTTTATTTATGTATAGGAACAATAATTATATTACGTTAACTAATATATATAGTAATTCTAATGGACTTTATACTGTCGCTTAAAATATCCTTAGGTTAATTAATTGTTATGGTAGAGTGCAAATGAACACATTTAAAAAATTGGTTTTTATAAATAAAACTAGCTGGAGATTTTTATTGAGTTGATTTCAAAAATTCACGATTATACCCGAATTTTTTTCATCGATGTTTAGCCATTGTTCATAATTTCAATAGTGAATAGATTCAACCACCGATTCTGTGCCCTTGACAAATTGTCAATATAAATAAATAATTAAGAACAAATAACATTATTTTAAAAAAAACCCGATACAAATATTTTGTTCTTGCCTATTTATTACAATAAATTGAGTTTGTATGGATGGTGCCACTCCCTTTCCCCATTATTTCTATTTGTTTTTTTGTGAGCATGGTATTGATATCGTATATGTCCATACCAATTTTCAGGCCCCTACCTTGAACCCTTTTAGAGATATTCCGCCTGAAAAGTGAAGTTTGTATGGTGCTATGCCACTTTTTTCGGATGACTCCCATTTTTTCGTAAGCCGCCTAACGCACAGATGCAAAACCGCGTAAGTGATATGGCAGTTTGGCAGTTTTTAAACAACAAATTTCTTAATTTAAATGCGAATAATGACTTTATGGAAAAAGTTCCCATCACGGTCGATTCTTTTAATTGTTCTCCAAACCAACAATTCTGTGGCAATAACGACCAAAGTAACTTATTCGAATTTTTCAGTAGAGCGTTTTCAAAGTTGAAATTGTAGTGTAAATGTATGGAATTGAGATATAGTATTTTGGCCATAAAATCCACAAGTTTGAACAAACGCCGTGAGACTTAGTGTGCTTATAGATCCTAGCACGGATAACATAATGGTGGCACTATCTCTTTTTCGACCAAACTTGAGTTTGACTTTTTTCGCTTATTGCCACAGATTTATTTTTTTTAGAATAAATGTATAGATCTTAATGGCAGGGGTATATGAAAGTTTTTGACACCAATGCTACGCGGGTTTGTAGTTTCAACGACGATATATAGATTGCAAATATTTGTTACGGTGTAAATCGAACATTCTTTTAGTAGATCGAATGGGTTGTTGTTTCCAAATATGTTTTTTCTGCAGTTTACATGCTTAGTGCTGCTATCGAGCAAAGCTCAGCATCATGAGTTTTTTGTGAAAAATTTTTGATCAGCATAGCAGTATGCTGAAGACCTTTTTGACGCTAAACTCCGATCTCCAAGAATGACATCAAGACAAACAAACCTTGCGAAGCTTTAGCACAGAGTTTGACAGAAAGATTTCTTGAGAACGAAGTTATTTTACCAAGCTTCTTACTACTTCTCTCTGGATTCGCTGCAGAAGGTAAAGTGGATGGCTTTGACAAGTTAGATCCATTCTTTGAAGAACACTTGCAATCATCCGCGGTGAAAGCTGAATACAAGTTGTGCTGTGCTTAAATACCATCGATTGACACTTCAACTGAGGTTTTAAGACTTTTGGAGTACGTCCCATATTTTCCCGGTACACTTTCAATCACGACTTGTAGCGTGTAGTGCTTTCTACTAAGAAAAGAATAAAAACCGCCTTGACTATTTTCATCGTCGAACATAGCTCCCCAGTCGTTTCTTCGTGCGCCAATTGGCGGCAATTGAACACACCTCGGGATCGCACATCGATCTCCACTCGGTCCTCCCACCGTAGTGGTGGTCTCCCTCTTCCTGTGATTCCACAGGAAGGGTGTCAACAAGAATTCCTTCTGGGACGGAACATCTTCGTTCATTCACAAAACGTGGTCTAGCCAGCAAATCCGCATGGTTTTAATTCGCTGAGCTAGGTCGGCGTCTGCATAAAACTCATACAGCTCATCGATAAATATACACCGTCGCAAACGCGTAAAGGTCCACAAATCTTTCTAAGAACCTCTCGAATACTCCTAGATCCGCCTCATCAGGTGTTGTCAGTGTCAGCGCTTCATATAGCAGTGACTTATAGAGTGTAGCATTTCTTTGCAAGAAAAATTCTTCGTTGGATTTCTAGGCTGACAATATTGTTGGTGTTAATGCTGGTTCCAGGTAAACGAAGTCATTTACTATTTCGAAAGATTGGCGTGGTGCCCAAAACTCAAATGGCACTTTGCCTGATGGCAGCAAGTGCATACTTCGTTTCGCTCTCTTTCACCACCAAACCCATTTTCCCCTTCTTTATCTAGTGTGGAGTAAGCAGAAGTTTTGTCGCAGTTGTTAAGGCCAATGATGTCATACGCCAACAGTTACATACATGCTCTTGTAAAATATTGTTCCAGCGCGGTTAATTTCTGCAGCTTGTATCATTTTCTCGTTTAGTTTCGAACGGCTCAGAGACGTCCTTCCCAATTCTGACCAAGATGGAGGTGTTATTTTGCACACCAGTATAAGTTTTGCGGGGAAACCAATTTCAGACATAGCCGCATATAGGCAGCTACTTTTCCATACATTAAGCCTGAAAAGCTAAGTTTTTTTTCGGGGGTATTGTATAGATATTAAATATCTCCATATAATTTTCAGATCCCTGCCATGAACCCTTTTGAAAAATATTACGCCTGTACAATCAAGTTTGTATGGGAGGTGCCACACCCCCTTAATATTTTCTTCTTTTTGTTTTCCTAAACTTGCGTGTATTAATTACAAACAAACCCCAAAAGGAAGTATTGAATTTGGTTCAGCCGTTTTTAAGTTTTAGCGTGACGAACAAACCACGATTAATTTTTATGTATATGGCTTTATGTTCTAGCCTAAAAATACCGATGTCAATTCAAAAAACCGAAAAACGTCAATAATTGTTTCGTGCCGTGGTGTGGCGGTAGTGTTGCGGGCCAGGGTTCGAGCCCTGGTACAGGTAACATCAAAAGGGGTTTGAAAAAGGTTTTTCAAAACGGGGTCGCCCCTTGGCAGTGGTTTGGCAAACTCTCCGAGTGTATTTCTGCCATGAAAGGCTTCTCAGCAAAAATTCATCTCTTTGTCGATGCCCGAGTCGGCAAAAAACTGTAGGTCCCACCAATTTGTAGGGAAAATTCAAATCGGCACACCACAAATTGGAAGAGAAGCTTGGCAAAAAAATCTCTTAGGAGGCTTATGATGATATACCTGTTGTATATCGCGCCATACATTTATTTATTTATTTTATTCATTGCAACATTGGATCCATCCTGCCCGTCGAATTAATCAAATATACCCACAGTGGTTCATGTGGGTCTATATGGATCTAAGACTCAGATCCATATAAGAAAATGAGACATGCATTCACATAGAATTTACGTGCATGTACGAGGTGTGTTCAAAAAGTATCGCGAATTTTGAATTTTCGCTGGTTACGTATATTCGAATTTCGAATTTTTTGTGGCGTTATGTTGGTACTCATGTCTCTCACTTATGCCGACAAGCTCGGCCATTTTGAATGTTCAGTTAATTGTTGACAGCTGCTTTGCTTGCACGTGTTTTGGATCGTCTTCGATTTTTACCTATTTTTTTACCAAAATTGCTCAATTGTGACCAAAAACAGCATCGCACGAACATTGCTAATGAGATGTTAAACTCTGTCTGCGACGACCCAAATTTGCTCCAGAGGGTCATAACTGGTGACGAATCGTGAGTTTATGGTTATGACGTGGAAACCAAAGCTCAATCATCTCAATGGAAGCTGCCGCACGAACCAAGACCGAAAAAAGCGCGCCAAGTTCGGTCGAATGTGAAAGTTTTGCTGACAGTTTTCTTCGATTGCAGGGGCGTGGTGCATCATGAGTTCTTGCCACAGGGAAGAACGGTCAATAAGGAATATTACCTGCAAGTTATGCGCAATTTGCGCCAAGCAATCCGCCAGAAACGCCCGGATTTGTGGAAGAACAAAAATTGGCTTTTGCACCACGATAACGCCCCTGCTCACGCATCGTTGCTTGTGCGCGGCTTTTTGGCCAAAAACAACACACTAATGATGCCGCAGCCACCGTATTCCCCAGATCTGGCCCCCTGTGACTTTTTCTTGTTCCCTATACTGAAGAGGCCCATGAAAGGACGACGTTACGCTTCTCTTGACGAGATAAAGACGGCATCGAAGGAGGAGCTCGACAAGATACAAAAAAATGATTTTTTGAAGTGCTTCGAAGATTGGAAAAACCGTTGGCACAAGTGTATAATAACTCATGGGGATTACTTTGAAGGGGACAAAATAGATATTCATGAATAAATAAATCATTTTTGAAAAAACACAAAATTCGCTATACTTTTTGAACACACCTCGTACATGGTTCCATATGGATGGGAGTAGTTTCGATCCACATGGATTTGCATACATGTTCAAATAATATGATCGGCAAGAAACGGATATCATATCTTTAATCAGTTAAGATTCGCAGTGCCAAACACTGAGCTGCTTTTGAAATGCATAACGAGCCGAGTTAGAACTTTGGCTTTTTAGGGAAGGGAGGATACTTGGGTTTTTTTTATAAATATTGGTTGGATACCCATTTTGGAGAATAGCATTTTTTTGGTGTGGTTTTTGTTAGTTTGATGAAATCAGCTTGCCGGTAATTGCCGGTAATGCCGAAATGGCCACATTACTGTGCAATAGTGGAGGGTCGTTTAAATTTGGCAGTCCGTAAAATCACATTTCTAGTTATAAGCAGTTTAGATGAGATTGGTGTTAGAAGAGTCTGCTCTGTTGAGCAGATGAATAGATTGTTGTGTCATGGGGAGACACACCACACGCCGGGAAAACATTTGTCCGTCTGAATAGGTAAGAGATTAATCTATTACAGCATGCAGAACGAAGTTGGGCCAGCATGGCTCTTGTCTCCCAAGGCAGTTCGCCTTCCTCTTCGACAACAGGTGGAGCTTGTGCCTGGATGACGGCCTTCACTGGGCGATAGCAGTCAAAAGAGTGTACCGACTCTGTGTGGATGTTGTTAAGGTCCTGTCGATGCGTCTTTGGATCAAACGGCGAAAATATGTGGTCCGGATTTCAGCTTAGTGTTATTCTGTTTAGTTTTTCCTTTAGAAAAAACCACAAATGGCGTTTATATGGACTCAATGCCTGCTGTTTTACTTTCTGAGCCGGGTTATGTTCTCGCTCCACCAGGGTACGGGGGGTCCACAGGGTAGATTATTCGTTTATTAGCCGCTGCTTGATTTATATAGTCGTAAATTGATGTCTTATTGGACACATCATCGCAAAATTCATGAATTTCGGCCAGTCAGTTTTTCCAAAAATTATTCAACATCGGTTCCCTGAAGGTACTTCTGGATTTTCTACGAACAAATTTGCAAGGCTGGCACTGCACAAGGTAACGTAAATATTAGTGACGTTTGGTGTACGCAAACTAAATAGCTTAAATACAAATACGATCGCCTCCCCTCAGACCTGAAGGGTCGATTTGTATGGACGAAAGTTAACCGATAGCGCGCCATCGATTTTTCGATAGGTTTTGGGCTCAGGAAAAAAAGTTCCGCTACGCATACCCAAAAAACTAATTTTCGAGCCTGCGACATTTCATTTTTTTGACTTTTTTCGACTTTGATTTTTAAGGTTTTTTTCATTACCTATTAAAGAAATGTTCGTTTGATTGTAAAATATTCATGTATACCCTGTCCGACCCAAAAATGTCCGCTCAAAACGTTGGCGATAACAGTTTTTTGGAAAAAAATTTTATTTTCGGGTTTTGGAAAAGTCGATTTTCGACCCAAACAAGTCCCAAAACCCGAAAATAAATTTTTTTTTTCAAAAAACCGTTATCGCCAACGTTTTTAGCGCATAATTTTAAGTGGGACAGGAAATATGAGACAAACTCGTTTTCATAGAAAACATTTTTACATGTATGCTGAAAAAACCCTTAAAAAAAATGGCGAAAGGGTCAATTTTTTGACCAAAACACTCCCCAAAACCCACAAAATATATTTTTTTTTTCAAAAAGCTGTTATCGCCAACGTTTTTAGTGGACATTTTTGGGTCGGACAGGGTACACATGAAAATTTTAAAATCCAACGAAAATTTATTTAGTAGGTTATGAAAAAAACCTTAAAAATCAAAGTCGAAGAAAGGCAAAAAAATTAAATTTCGCAGGCTCGAAATTTATTTTTTTGGGTATGCGTAGTGGAACTTTTTTTTATTAGACATGCTTAATTTGCCCGAAATTCAAATGCATTTTTTTTAGATTTTCGTAAAATTAAGATCGAATGAAATATTTCTTATCTTCTTTTGTCTGCTTGTTTAGCGTAAAATGTAAATGAATGAAAAGTATATTCTCTTATAGTAAGGAAGTATAGTATATATATCATAAAAATACACAATATTTAAGTGTAATTATTATATTTTTAAAACATTTAAATCTCAATTCAAGTGTACTTCGAGCAATGTATATGATTTTTACCCGCGTATTGATTTTTATGATTCATATTTTTAGTCAATAAGTATTTGAAACAGCATGTGGGGCTCTTCGGCCACCCCCTTGTAAAAAAAACACTATAGACGAGTATTGTAATCTACAGTGATTTCGCGCAAACCACTATAGAATTCTGTAGTAAGCGGTCTATAGTGTTTTTTTACAAGGGCCCATCTATCAGGGATATTTAGCAAACCATTAAATAGTAAGAGAAGAGCAAGAAAAAAAGCGTTAACTTCTAAACTCCGTCAAAAATCTAGAATTTAACGAAATAAGACTTAGAAAAAGCGCGTTCGGAGACCTATTTTTGATTCTGACAGTGTTTATGTTTTGCAAATACCAACATTGTAGAAGTGGAAAATACATTGCCTACAAATTTTTCAAATTAGACGCAATGTGCTGTGTGCAATCTTTGCATCAGTCATGTTGACACTACTTCCACATAGTATTTGGTCATCCTTAAAGTATAATTCGAAGAAAACTCAGCCAGGTGGCCAAATAGCTCCGGTGATTTCTGATTCCGCGATTTGCACTCTTTTTACTTTTTTGTTTCTGTGAAATGCAGAAGAGTTTTGAAAATTCTGAAGTTAACTGCATGTCATATCTGACTAAATTTCCCCATGAATAATGTTTTTGCAGTGCGGAAATTTCCTTGTTTGAACTAAACTTTGAAGCGCAAATAATAGGGTCGAAAAAAGTTAGCCAAATAGATCCGCTGTACCCTACTTTTTTTATATTGGATAGACTAAAGTCCCGACGGAAGCGAAAAATTGACTTTATCATAGCAGCTTGACGCTAATTTATGAAAAATAATAATGTATACCGTTTCAAAAACATTTTAGTAACAAAACTACTACAATCTGTCGAAAGAACTAGTTTGTACCTTTGAGCTGTATAAAATCATTTCTTGAATGCTTTTTGTTCGAATACTTTCAATTAGTTGAGCTAATTTGAGTGCATAAAGATAAACTCGTTACGTTTATTCGTAATTATGTCAAAATGGTGTTTTGAAATTAATCAGTCATTTATATTACTGACTTTCATGGCAATTTGGATTTTGAGCTTTCGGCCATGATCGCCCCCCTCAACTGGAGACCTGTATCCGCCCCTGCACAAGCTCTCCCTATAAGGAATCACGGGGGCTCTTTTGAAGCTCCTTGCGAGTTTTTTGGTGGACCTCAAGCTTTAAGTCAAGATTGGTTCGACGAAATCTGACCGCGTTGCAAAAGCTTGTTCTGGAATACCCCAGGGCACTCACTGTGGGCCGCTACTGTTTATACTGTTTTTAAACGACTTACCCAAGCATTTCAAGTTCGCTAAATGTCTCATGTTTGCTGATAATGTCAAAGTCTATATGCCGATATGTAATATAATTAATTGCCTTTATCTACAATCCGATCTTGTGGTGTTCCAGCAGTGGTGTACCTCTAACAATTTGTTCCTTAACACGGGAAAATGCAATGTGGTTTTCTACTCAAAAGCATATGACTATTCAATAGATAATGTCAAATTAAGTCGTTTAGAGGAAATTAAAGATCTTGGAGTGATTTTCGACATAAAGCTTACTTTTAACAGACATGTAGATGTTATTCTTTCTAAAGCACTTTCCATGCTGGGATTCATAAGAAGGAGTTCGAAGGAGTTCAAAGACCCTTGCACATTGAAATCGCTTTATATTTCCTTAGTAGGGAACCACTTAGACTTGTGTAGAATCCGTACTATTCGTCCCACATTAGAAAAATTGAAAAAATTCCAAGAACGTTTACAAAATTTGCTCTTTTCAAACTAAACTGGTCCTGCGGTGTGCCAGCCTACGATAGTAGGCGGAAACTTCTTAAAATCCTTAGAAGATCGGAGAACTTATTTTGCGTTAATTTTTGTCTACAACTTAGTTAACCATGGTGTTGTCTGCGATGAACTTCGTGATTTAATTAATTTCAACACCTCGTCGCGTGAGTAAAGATACCATCGGTTGCTTGTCGAAACGTCCCATAGAACTACTTATGGCTATAATGAACCAATTGCGAGAAGTATACGCTTGTGTAATAATTATGCGCATTTAATAGATTTCAATGCCACTATATCTAAATTTAAATTAAATATATTCACTGTTCGAAATTAGTTATAGCCTGTAAGGATATCCTGTAGACTGAATAAATAAATAATTTTCTTATAAAAATTACATATATTACAGTTAGAGGCTATAAGCATATAAACGAATACCCTGATTGTGTTGTTTAATAGCATTAAATAAAATTGTGCATATCGCACTAAAGTAATTTGACTTTTGAAAATTTAAGGACAATATACGTACATACATATAATCTGTTTTAAAGAGTGTGTAAGTTGCATATGATTTGGACACCACTGTGCATATTTATGTATGTACCTGTACCATATTTTTCCTTTACAGTCGAATCTGGATGTAGTAACCCCCCGCTGTAATGAACACCTCGATGTAGTAAGCACCGACATTTTTACATTGAGTACTCTAAATAGTAAACAGTCGAAAGCCTCGAAATTGTGAACAAAATTTTAAACGCAACTGCAAGAATAAATTGACAAGCAAAAACAAAAAGTAACCATAAATGAAGTCGGGTATTCCCCGAAATTGCCTAATTTATATTTATTACTGGAAAAGCTCCGACTATTTGATGCTAGATTTTATTTGTTTCTTGTCGAGCGCAAGCCGCTTATGAGTGGATGTGCGCGGTTTTATGTATTTTTAAACGTTTTTGTGTGCTAATAAATTTAATGGTATGATATGCAGGGTCTGCTGCAACTTGTAACCCCGGAGGTAATTTTTCACTGTATTTTATTTGTTTCAGGAAACCTGCACTGAAAATGATATTGAGAAGTTGAATACAATCGATAGTGATGAACCAATTGATTTAGATAAAGATGCCGAGGCTACTGAAGAATCTGGTGATGACTGCCAAGGCGAAGGACAGATCGGAAATCCTGTAAAAACTACAGAAGCTAATAAAAACTTTGATAAAGCTATCACATGGGCTGAAGCCAACATTACTGACTACGCTGGCATGATAGTATTGAGAAGACTACGAGGAAAACACGGTCCAAAAGTAAAATTTTTAACGGAATTAGCAAACATCTATTCGCGAATTCGTTCAATAAAGATTCGTATACATTTGTATTTTCCTAAGTATAAATTTATTCCAATGATCCGTTGAGTTTACATCCAGAAGCATGAATTTTGAGTAAATAAAATACGTTTTTGAATAAAAACTGTGAACCTGAATAAAGAGACCAACCTGGATATTTTAAACAGGCCTTGCAAATCTTATAATTCACTATATCCAGATTCGAGTGTATTTATATCTTTGATATTTCCTAATATAAATACAGGGTGTTTTTTTACAGGTTTGTTTTTCGAATAGAGATAAAACTGGCATTTTGTGGTCAAATCTGGCAACTCTAATGTCATTTATGTTCAGTTTGGTTTGCCATTTCATCATGAACAGGTCGACAAAAGAACAACGCTTGTAAATCGTGCAAATTTATTTCGAAAATAATGGTTCAGTTCGCGAAGTTTACCGTGAGCTCCGTCCATTTTATGGTCGACATAACCGTCCATCAGAGCAATTAATTCGGTTAACCATGGATCGTTTTCGCACTACGTTTACTCTATGTGATAATACGCATCCGCAGAGACGTCGAACAGTGCGCACCGAAGAAACAATTGCCGCTGTAGAGCAAAGTGTTGAAGAGGACCCGAATGAATCGATTCGCCACCGTGCACAGCAATTGGAGCTTTGTCCATCAACTTTATGGAAGATTTTGCGCAAAGATCTTGGCTTGCGACCTTACAAGATCCAGCTTGTGCAAGAATTAAAGCCGCGAGACCATGCAATGCGTCGTGATTTTGGTGTATGGGCCGAAAATGAGATTGATTTCGATGCTGATTTTCATCGCAAAATTTTGTTCAGTGATGAGGCTCATTTTTGGTTGAATGGCTACGTCAACAAGCAAAATTGCCGCATTTGGAGTGAAGAGAATCCACATGAGACCCTTGAAACGCCATTACATCCACAAAAACTGACTGTTTGGTGTGCTCTATGGGCTGGTGGAGTCATTGGGCCATACTTCTTCCGCAATAATGCTGGAGAGGCAGCTACCGTTAATGGAGACCGGTATAGAGCCATGATAACCGACTATTTTGTTCCCGAATTGGATGGCATGAATGTGGATGAGTTGTGGTTCCAACAAGACGGCGCTACATGCCACACAGCGCACGTCACAATCGATTTATTGAAGGAAACATTCGATGAGCGCATAATTTCGCGGAATGGACCTGTCAATTGGCCACCAAGGTCGTGTGATTTGACACCATTGGATTATTTTCTTTGGGGATATGTGAAGTCGCTCGTCTACACCAACAAACCAGAAACGTTAGGGGAATTGGAAGCCAACATTCGTGGCGTTATTGCCGACATACGGCCCCATATGCTCGAAAAAGTGGTTGAAAATTGGACCTGTAGAATTGGCTTTATTCGAGCCAGCCGCGGCGTCCACATTAATGGCATAAAATTATCCTTCCAATAAAGCCAAATTGATGGACCTTAAAACGATTTTCTTGTGTTTTATTTCAATTCGAAGTTCTATACCCCTAAAAAAACACCCTTTACATATAAACAGGGCCGCGGAGAGGGGGGCAGTCAGGGCAATTTCCCTGGGGCCCGGAAGGTTTTTGGGGGCCCGGCAAGGCAAAGCAATATTGACAGTACTCTAATCAGGATTTCAAAGAGAAAGAAACGCGAAATCCTCGGGGCCCGGATCGGCTCTCTGCGGCCCTGCATATAAACCCAGCAATGTATATTCAATTAAGGTAGGCGCGTTCGTGTGGATGTACCTAAATCAACGCACAATCCTCCATTTGAAGTTAACGTGCACATCTTGACAATATGAATTCGATACATTTTTGCAAGCGATCAAACTTAAAAATAAATAACAAAATACGGCCCCATTGAAGTGGAATAGAAAATCTGAAAAAAAGTGGCTGGACCTGCTTGATGATGAACACTCGCTCGCGTAGCTAAATACCAGTATATAGATAATACATAGTATGCATTTCGTAATACCATTCAAGGTATGTATACGAGTATGTGTATGGATTACAAGAATCACAATTGCAATGTAGAAAAATACCACAAGCTACTGCACTGACTTTGATTGCAGTTTGGTCGTGATTGTTGTTTTTGTATTTTTTGTATGCCTTATTTGCTATAATATTTACCTACCTCTTTTTTTATGCACCAAAGTACCTTGTCGTCAATCGCACAAGAGCCTCAACACGGCTGAACGAAGTTTGCTTTGTCAGTACCTTTTGGCAAGCATCAGCATTACGAGTATAGGCGGCAACAAAAATGACAACAACAAAAGCTTCGGCAACAGAAACTAGAGTGGCATTGGAAGTGGTAGCAGCGACAATGGCAGCAGTAGCAATGCCGACAAGCCAAGTATAATTCCAAAAGGTATAAACAAACAAAAAATCGAAAACTAGAAAAGTAAAGAAGGATAAAAAATTTAACACAACATTACCAACTGAAAATATACATTTATACATACATATCTATGCACATATTTGTATATACAAGGTGGCGCAAAAGTAAGCTTCCGATGTTCAGCATATCGGTTGTGGCACGTGCAGTGTGTGCTGTTGCACCGTCTTGTTGGAACCACATGTTTTCCAATCCCAATTCATCAAGTTGCGGCAAAAAGAACTCGTTGATCATTGCTCTGTAGCGCTCACCATTCACAGTAACCGTTTGGCCCCGACCGATTATTGGTCAAATAAATAGTCAGCAATATTCCGCGTTCTGGATTTATAATAATTTATAGCATTTTCTGATAGGAGGATTACTTTTGCGCCACCTTGTAGTACATACGAGGTGTGTTCAAAACGTAGCGCGAATTTTGAATTTTCGCTGGTTACGTATATTCGAATTTCGAATTTTTTGTGGCGTTATGTTGGTACTCATGTCTCTCACTTATGCCGACAAGCTCGGCCATTTTGAATGTTCAGTTAATTGTTGACAGCTGCTTTGCTTGTACGTGTTTTGGATCGTCTTCGATTTTTACCTATTCAAAAAAATGGATCAAAGAACCTGTATCAAATTTTGTGTGAAAAACGAAATTAAGTGCGCGGATGCATTCCGAATGTTGACTGTGGCATACGGAGAAGCTACCTTAGACCGAAGCAACGTTTATCGGTGGTACAAAATGTTCTCAGAAGGCCGAGAAGATGTGCAAAGAAGAACAAAAATTGGCTTTTGCACCACGATAACGCCCCTGCTCACGCATCGTTGCTTGTGCGCGACTTTTTGGCCAAAAACAACACACTAATGATGCCGCAGCCACCGTATTCCCCAGATCTGGCCCCTGTGACTTTTTCTTGTTCCCTAAACTGAAGAGGCCCATGAAAGGACGACGTTACGCTTCTCTTGACGAGATAAAGACGGCATCGAAGGAGGAGCTGAACAAGATACAAAAAAATGATTTTTTGAAGTGCTTCGAAGATTGGAAAAACCGTTGGCACAAGTGTATAATATCTCATGGGGATTACTTTGAAGGGGACAAAATAGATATTCATGAATAAATAAATAATTTTTGAAAAAACACAAAATTCGCGATACTTCTTGAACAAACCTCGTATACCTATGGTCGTGTATATCGACAAACAAACGAAAAAGTATGTAAGTATTCAGCAGCCAAAAACGCCAATAACAACACCAGCAACAAAAACAATCGCTTAAGTTCTATGTGCGCTGTCAAAGAAGTGATGCCTCCGCAATCACCGGTGGCTGCTAAAGCTGTTGCTGCTCTTGTTGAATTTTCTGCCGCTGCTGCTCCTGCATAATTCATACATATGCTGCTTCTGCCCACTACTTGCTACCTTCTGTTTGCCACCAAAACATATTGTGACGATTGCGAGATCTGGGGTCGCAAAGCTTTGTACGTGCATATACGTTTACACAATCTGACATTTTCAAACCTGCAGCCATAGATGAGTAAATGTGTTTATATACGAGTATATCAATACCAACAGGATGAGGCGAAGACAAACGGCACCAAACTTTAGTCGCCTTTCGTTGGCAATAATTGTGGTGAATGAATGAGCGCGCGCAACCTCACTGGGTGATATATCTCTAACACCACGCCTCTCCAATACCCAAACTTATATGCGAGTTTATGTGGATATAACATGCATACATACATGCAGATGACATCTGTACATATATAACACACACACGCATGAAATATGCCACGACTTATAACCTGCTATGCACATTTCAAACATCGATTTCCTCCCTTATACAGCAACAGTTCCAACAAACCTTCAGTGGAAGTGAGTCAAAACGATAGCTACACCATTGCGAACACAGCGGCCATCAGAAGCAATTCAACCAACACCAATAGAAAGCAAGCAAATATAAAGTAGAATAGTATATTTGTACGATGAGAGTGAACATGATAACTAGCGTTCGTAAGTTTAAGAGTGAGAGCTGATTTTACTCATTTGGTGGGTTGGCTAGCGGATGGTGGTCGCCGCCAGAAAAGGCAATGTATAGATATTAGTCGTCTCGCATTCGAAGAACGGAGAAGACATCGAAGTTCATGTATCGTATCGCGGCTGACTCAACAATGAAATCGAAAACGTAACGAAACGCGCTCACCATATTAAAAGTATTTTAAAAAGCTACCTACATCTAACGGGATATCGGACCGGCACAAACGATCAAAACGTAATGTCAAATCAGTTTCAAATGTCCAGTTACTGGTTGCAGTAGATTTTTCATTTTTCAAAATTAACCGGGGCGCTCGGGAGTGTGCATGTGTTTGTGTTTGTATACCTATACGGAATGTGAAAACCCTAATCGACCGAAATCTAGATATACATGCTTACATAGATGTGCACAAATTCACATTCATATGAAATTGTGCACCATCCATATGTTGATAAGTGAAAATACATTCTCTAGTATATAAGCATTTGTGCATATATATATGTATGTGTGTGCAAATGTATGTGTGTATGTACATATGTCCAAAAATGTGAACAAAATAAAAAACTGAAAGCTTAAAATTTTTTCTTAGTTAAAATGTGAGCCGAGCTTGAACAATAAGTTGCGGTCTTCTTTTTACCGTGAAAAAATACTATGTTTATACAGGCCAAACGTATGTTTGTATGGAAACACCTACAACGATTTAGTGTGATTTAATATCATATGTAACGGGAAAGGTTAGACTATCTCATATGTGGATTCACGAAAAAAACACGAAAATATTGTTGAAATTTAACCTCTGAAAACCACATAGTCTAGTTATGTTAACGCACACGCTAACTATTCACTCGTGATCACGGTCTGGCTATTCTCTATTCTATTTCAAAAACATATATCGTGACTATGATAGCGGTCTTAAGCATTTTTCTGGACCACTTCGGTCTAGAAATTGTAATAGGTTAAACTCTTACTTATCTAGACTGAACCCAGACTTTCCGAATGTTTGCCCTGCATGTGGTGTATTCCAGCGCCGTCTTTATCATAAGGGCACACGGGGCCAGTGCCCAGGGCCCCTATCCTCAGGGGGCCTCGAGGTACTGACAAATTCCCTTACATTTATTCTAAAAACAATTTTGTCAGGCACATTACAAAAAAAGCTACAGCTGAAAATGAATCAATCGAAATTATTCCTAAGGTTATGTACTTTTCGTGTCTACGGTGGAAAAATTAAATTAGCTAAAAAGGCTTTGCAAGATTTCGAAATTTCGTATGGAAATGAACGGACAAACAAGATATGGACTTAATATAAAGGTAGTAAAAATGAATTGCGAACAATAATGTTACAAGAACGACTAAGTAATTTGGCAATTATGTGCGAAGAAAGCGATACCCTTAAAAAAATTGAGTTTGAGGATATAATAGAAGATTTTGCTCAACAGAAATCAAGGACGGAACCATTATCGTAGTCGTGTCGTGTGGCAAATAAACAAATTTTATTCTTTCATTCTGATAACCCATAATAAAGAAAATCATAGTAAAAAAAATATAAGCCTCAAATCAAAATGTTCGCTTCTGAAATGCGAATTAATGTCACTGAAATTAATTCGCTTTCCCAAAAAGAACTAATGTCAGTGACTTTAAATCTCTTAAAAATTTGACATTAATTCGCTTTTGCAAAGATAATTAATGTCAGAAAAGCCAAATATCATAAATGCTCTACTAATTTCCTTAACAACAACGCAACTGCTATTTCAAGTGCAGTTATGTACATATATACTGGACTAAGCAGGTTTTACTCCAAATTTTTATTTTATGATATTGTATGAAATCAAACAACTTTGTTACAAATTTGGGAACTATTCAAAAAAGCGCCGCAGGCGAAAATTTGGAATTAAAAAATAAAAAACTCAAATTTTTTATTTCATATACATACATATATAATACATAAAATTAAAATTTGGAATATAAAATCGAGCGATATTTTATTCCAAATTTTCGCCAGCGGCGCGAATAGTACAAAATGAAAATTTGGCATTTGCGCTGATGTTATATATATAATTTCACATTAATTCTCTTTACAAAAGCGAATTAACGGCACTGACATAAGTTCGCTTTTGAAATGCGAATTACGGTCACTGACATTAATTCCTCTGACATTATGACATGTCATCAATGAACGCCATCAAGTCCTTAATATCATACTCCGCAATTTGACGAATGTTATCCAGTAAGGCAACTCCCAGGCAAAGCCGTCTGGCCCCGCTAAGTGCGGGGCAGTGACCAGTTAATATTCCTATTAACTTCGAAATATGAACCCTTAGGTTGTAAACTTGTCGATATCTCTTGGGACCCCTTTTTGGCGAGGTATGCTTGGATATCCGACACTCTGGGGTTTGTTGCCATCTTTAGTTAGGTTGTGGGTAGGTACATTCGTGGCTTCCACGATTGCAGAGACCTTAGCCTGGAAGATACTACAGTGATCAGGTAGTCTGAAAGAGAATTCTAGGTCTACGAAAAGACCCCTCCCCCGACCCTCCCATCTAATTTAGAGCCGTCGGTGTACATTGATATGCTGCCATCTGCAGCGTAGGACCGATCCGACTCCCGAATCCTCCCTACTGGGGATATTTACCGTGAAGTTACAATACAGAAGAAACTGTAGTAGTCGTGCAGCGATCTGTACTTCCGGTAAGAAAATTGAAATTGTTTAGTATGCTGGAATGTCCATTGGTGTGTGTCTCCCCGACGACGATTCGCTTAACGGCTCTATGCCTAGGTGATGACCCCATGTAGAGAGAACACCACCTTGAGGTGTACCCCTTGTGACATAGCGTGACATACCAACATTCCGCAGAGATGAAAGTATTGTCCTTCCCTTGACTAGTTGATCGATTATTTCAACCAGGGACCTATTTACACTCAGATTTATTACATACATACATATATAGGTCACCACCCCTTAGTAGCTGTTTGTTTAACCGTCTAAACGATTTTGACCTTCCAACAAAGCGCGCCACCCGACTCCATCCTTTGCTAGTTGACGCCAATTAGAAGCGCCAAGGGATCGCAGATTGTTCGCCACTTGGTCTTCCCAACGGAGTGGGGGCCTCCCTCTTCCGCTGCTTCCATAGGTGGGTTCCGACAAGAATACCTTCCAGGCCGGAGCATCTTCTTCCATTCGCATTACATGGCTAAGCCAATGTAGACGCTGGGACAATGTCGATGTCTGCGTAGAGCTCATACAACTCATCATTGAATCTTCTTTGGTAAACACCGTCGGCATCACGTAGGGGTCCATAAATCCTTCGAAGAACCTTTCTCTCGATTACTCCAAGGGCCGACTTATCTTCGGCTGTCATCTTCCATGCTTCTGCTCCATATTGCAGGACGGGTATTATGAGCGACTTGTAGAGCGTGGTTTTTATTCGTCGAGAGGGGACTTTGCTTCTCAGTTGCCTACTAAGTCCAAAGTAACATTTATTGGCAAGAGTAATTTTTCGCTGGATTTCTAAGCTGACATTATTGTTGGTGTTAATGCTGGTTCCCAGGTAAACGAAGTCCTTTACTATGTCAAACTTATGGCTGCCAACAGTGACGTGTGTGCCAAGGCGCGAATGCGCTGACTCTTCGCATGATGACAGAAGTTACTTTGTTTTGCCCTCGTTCACCTCCAAACCTACTGTTCGCTTCTTTCTCCAATTTGGAGTAGGAAGAACATACGGCGCGGTTATTTAAACCAATGATGTTAATGTCATCGGCATACGCCAGCAATTGTACACTCTTGTAATAGATGGTTCCTGAGCGGTATAGTTCTGCGGCTTGTATTATTTTCTCCAGCATCAAATTAAAGAAATCGCACGATAGGGGGTCGCCCTGTCTGAAACCTTGTTTAGTTTCGAACAGCTCGGGGGGGTCCTTCCCGCTTCTGACTGAGCTGGTGGTGTGGCTTAACGTCATTTTGCACAGCCGTATAAGTTTTGCTGGAAACCCAAACTCAGACATAGCGCCATATAGGCAGTTCCTTTTCGTGCTATCGAAAGCGGTTTTAAAATCAACAAAGAGGTGATGCGTGTCGATTCTCTTCTCGTGGATTTTTTCCAAGATTTGGCGCATAGTGAAATTTTGGTCGATTTACCAGGTCTGAAGCCGTACTGATAAGGTCCAATCAGTTGGTCAGCGGTGGGCTTCAGTCTTTCACACAGTATGCTTCATAGGACCTTATATGCGATATTAAGGATCCCACGATAATTGGAGCAGATTGTAGGATCTCCTTTCTTGTGGATTGGGCAGAGGACACTTAGATTAGATTCGCCAAGCATGCATTCTTCCAACCATATTCTGCAGGGCAGCTGGTGCATGCCCTTTAACAGCTCCTCGCCGCCGTACTTGAATAGCTCAGCCGGCAAGCCGTCGCGCCCGCGGCTTTGTTGTTTTTTAATCGCAATATTGCTACCCGTATCTCGTTATGGTCGGGTGGGGGAACAGTAATTCCATAATCTCCGATTGTTGGACCGAGTTCTTCTCAGTGTAGTTGCTCGGTTTCTCCATTTAGGAGAGTAAAGAAGTGCTCCCTCCATAATCTAAGCACTCTCTGTACATTGCTCATTAGGTCGCCATTTTCGTCCTTGCACGTGTTCGCCCTGGTCTTAAGTCCTTCCGTCATTTGTGGGATTTTCCGGTAGAAATTTCGAGCGTTTTTCTTGTTGGCTAGTAGCTCAGGCTCTTCGTACTTTGGCCTTTCTGCCTCTCTTTTTTTTTCTTACAGAAAAGGCGCCTCGCTTCCTTCTTCAACTGTCGGTAGCATTCGCTTACTCCTCGCGTTGCATTCGACCTCAACCTAGCCATATAGGCATTTCCTTTCTTTCCGCTGCAGCGCTGCATTCTTCCTCCTAACAGATGTTTTTTGGGCGGCATCCAATTACTTCATCGGCGGCGGTACGGAGCGCTCCAGAGATATCCTCCTACTGATCGCATACCCCAATAGGTTCAGTTCTGCTCTCAGAGAGCAGGTGTGAGAGTCGAGTTGCGTAATCTTTGGCTGTCCGTGGCGATTGCGTTTTTCGACGTCCAGCTTTCCTTGTGCCTTTACACGCACGTTTTTAACCGCGCAGAGGCTAGAGCGAATCTTGGCTGCGGAGTCAATGTTAGGACCTCGAATCGTGCGTACATCTAAAACGCTGGAAGCATGCCGTCCGTCTATTACAACGTGGTCAATCTTTGACTTCAGACCTAGCCAGAAACAGGTTCTAACTTTACCTTCTGCGTCAGCTCGGATGAGTTGAAATCCTTAGTCCCCAGTCCGCAGATCCGTAACTTGTTCATTAATGGTTCTTGGATGAGGACCACGTCAACGTCGCCTTTAGAAAGGTGACTAATTAAAGCAGCCGAGGCTGCCAAACAGCCAAACAGCCATGTAAAAAAAGTTATACAAGGTGGCGCAAAAGTAAGCTTCCGATGTTCAGCATATCGGTTGTGGCACGTGCAGTGTGTGCTGTTGCACCGTCTTGTTGGAACCACATGTTTTCCAATCCCAATTCATCAAGTTGCGGCAAAAAGAACTCGTTGATCATTGCTCTGTAGCGCTCACCATTCACAGTAGCCGTTTGGCCCCGACCGATTATTGGTCAAATAAATAGTCAGCAATATTCCGCGTTCTGGAGCAGTGTAGCGTAACATTGTTTATTAACGTGTATTTCGCATGTGTTTACTACACAAATGTCAAAACAGAACTGACTTTAGGGGCCAATCGCAAAATTTATAGCATTTTCTGATAGGAGGATTACTTTTGCGCCACCTTGTACTAGTATTTTTCCAACTCTGCATACTTTAGAAGTCTGTTTAGCTTTGAATTTTTACATGTACAAGTTTAGTTCTTCTCGGGTTAGTTCAATACCAGCCACAAAATTATAGTGTTCCTGCCTAGTTTGGTGCTTCACTACAGGGTATGCTCACACACAATCCCACATTCAAACACGATTGAGTCAACATTTTATCACAGGTTAAAATCTCATTCAAAGACAGTCCAGTCGGTTATATTGTTAGGCTAATAGTCGTCAGCAGCTTCCCATTAAAAATACGGCGTTTGTGTTCACTACCGGTGTTGTTGTTGCCATTGCCGTTGTTGATATTTTCATCAGTCTTTAACTGTTGGACTTTAATGCTGTGCAGTTGTTAAAAGGCGCTCAGAACGGTCTAGTCATAAATTAATTTTTTAAATGAATTTAAAACTGTCAGTGATTACATTTACATTTAGGCGCATACTCACACATTAATAATATAATACTATATTATGTGTAAGGATTAGGGATGTCAATCTCTACATTTCCTGCTTTTTGAGGTACTAAAAATACTGAGACTTCTGTCTTGTAATCCTAAGATTTTCGGGATCGTAGAGGAAGTATGTTACCATAAAGTAAAACCATTTGATTTGAAGAAGACTAAAGCCTAGTAAGGATATTTGGGAGATGATATTTTAATTAGTTACAATTTAATTTTTCGTGAGAAACAAATAATTCTAAACATTTCGCTTTGGATCACTAATCTTGCGCATATGGCACGCCACAGGAAATCAGACGCAAGTCATAGATCGTGTATATATCCGCTCAATGTTTCGAAAATATTTATGTATTATCGGATATGTTAGCAACAATATTTTCAATACATCCGTGCCCTAATGGAATTCAATATGAAAGCGAAACTCGAACTATATAATTATTTCAACTCATCGTTACATTTCAAAAATTTCACCAATTGTATAAAATTCTCTATTAACCTAAATTCTTATGGGAGCCCATTTTTGGACAACCTGGAGAGGATATCTGTAACAGGGATTCCAAACATCCTGGAGTTTATCAACAGCTCTGGTTGGTTGTAACATATACATATATATTACTTTTAGTCCCAGCGAAAAATCGTGAGACTTATCTTTAAAATGAGTGATCCGCGATCAATACTTCTCTTCTACAGTCGCTACAGGCCGTGTTAGGCATAGTTGGGATAAGTCGATTTTAATTCCTGCAGTCTACTTTTAGGTGTTGAAAGTAAACTTGTCCAACCGTACCCGTAGGTGAACATAAGGAATTTAAACGACACAATCCATTTAGGCATGAAAGGGCACAATTCGTATCTTCTTAGTACATGCTCAAACAAAATTGATCACTTAAACCCATACAAAGAGACCAAAACTGGCGGTAGCATGCTCTTTTGCGACTCATGCCGGATTCATTCTTGATTAATTTTGTAGGGGTAGGTCCGAGGAGTTTTTGATGTCATCAAAACGGCTTCTAAAAGCTACCTGGTCAGCAGCCATTTTAGCTACCTGCCCCTTTTAACCCCTTCACAACCACAAGAGTACTCTCTACCAACATGAAATGGTATTCATTCAGTTCGAGTTTTTGAGTTAGACCTTAAACTTTAGTTACACTTTATAATAAACTAAAGTTTAACGATACCATTAAGTAAATATCTTGCTTTTAGCCACACCTAGTCCCAATATTTTATAAATAAAAAAACAACACACTCCTAAAGCCTTTTCCAAATGCGAAGAAAACAAAGATTGTTACTCTATACCAAATATTTGTTTTTAAATACTTTCCTTCCTCGAATACGAATTCCTACTACATCTCAACAGTTTTGATCTCTCTGTATGGGTTGAAGTGATCCCTTTTGTTTGAACATGTCCTATGAAGAGCCTAATTGGTCTTTTTTATGCCTGAAAGGGTAGTGTCGGACAGATCCCCTTTGTTCTCCTACATGTGCGTCCTACAAGTTTACTTACACCACAGGAAATCAGACGCAAGTCTACAAGTAGGCTACACAAAAAATAAAATCGACTTATCCCAATGCCTATAACGGGATAGTTGGGATCAATTGTAGCCCACTGTAGACGAAAGATATTCATCGCGGATCACTATCTTTGTAGATCAGTCGCACGATTTTTTTAAGGGTACTTACTTTCGTAAGAAGATGACCGAAAGGTGACTGAGAGAAGGTAGAACATATAAACGTGTGCAGGTGCCAGCTTTATTGATAAAAGTGTGCTCGTGTGTGTCAAACACAAAAAAATTCGTGTAGTAGTTGGCGAAGGCTATATTAAGATGACAAAGATTCGAAACAGAAGGTGCCTAATAAAAGTAAATAAAGCATAATAAAAGTGAAAAGGTGTTTTTGGTATAAAATAAATCAATTTCTGTTGTTCAATATATGTACAACAATCGTCGGCCTAATGCCTATTCAATGTATTCAAAAAATTTTGAAAAAGTTTTTAGTGTATTTTCTAATTGAAAGATATATGACAAATTCACATACATATACAGATATGCTTATGAAACTTAGCTAAAAGCTTTCAAATTTAAGTAAAAAGTGATAAAACAACCACGAAACCTAGAGATTGCAAACAACCCAACAACAAAAATAAATCGTTAAAGCTATATATATTTGTTATTCATGATTGATGGATGAGTGTATTCGCTTTTTGGATATCCAAAATATTACTTGGGCATTTTGTCAAAAGTGCAACCTATTAAGTGGTTTACGGTGCGGATCATAGTACGCCAAATACTCATATTATTGTGGGCTCATTACCCCAACGAAAACAAGTACCGTTATTAAGCATCCTTGACAGCAAGCCTTGAAATATTCCAAAAGACGCACATGGGCGTCTGCACCGAAGAGCGCCCTGTGATGCATTGGGTAAGTTAAAAAATTACATACATATCGTCGGTGACACTGCGAACCCGCGTAAGTGACATTTGTGTCAAAAACTTTCATAGGCTCCCGCCATTAAGATCTATTAATTTATTTTGAAGAAAGCTGTATGTTGGTTTGGAAAATTATTAAAACAATCGGTCTTGATGGACATTTTTTCCATAAAGTTTTTATTCGTCTTTAAATTAAGCAATTTGTAGTTGAAAAGTAGCCTAACTGAGATATCACTTGCATTTGTGCGTTATGCGGTTTTGCAGTGTCACCGACGATATGTAGACTAGACTGGGTCGATTTATTAACCGATATCGCGCCATCGAATTTTCGATAGGTTTCGGGCTCAGGAAAAAAAAGTTCCACTACGTATACCCAAAAAAAATAATTTTCGAGCCTGCGAAATTTCATTTTTTTTTTTTAATTTTCATGTATACTCTCTCCGACCCAAAAATGTCCACTCAGAACGTTGGCGATACAGTTTTTTGAAAAAAAAAAAAAATTTTGGGTTTTGGGGAGTGTTTGGTCAAAACATTGACACTTTCGCCATTTTTTCTTTAAGGGTTTTTTCAGCATACATGCAAACATGTTTTCGATGAAAATGAATTTGTCTCCTATTTCCTGTCCCACTTAAAAGTATGCGCTAAAAACGTTGGTGATAACAGTTTTTTGAAAAATTCGTTTTCATCGAAGACATTTTTGACCAAAACACTCCCCAAAACCCAAAAAAATATATATTTTTTTTTTTTCAAAAAACTCTTATCGCCAACGTTTTTAGCGGACATTTTTGGTACACATGAAAATTTTTTAGTAGGTCATGGAAATAAACCTTAAAAATCAAAGTCGAGAAGAGCTAAAAAAATTAAATTTCGCAGGCTCGACAATTATTTTTTGGGTATGCGTAGTGGAACTTTTATTTCCTGAGCCCAAAACCTATCGCAAAATCGATGGCGCTATATCGGTTAACTTTCGTCCATACAAATCGACCCACCCTAATGTAGATACATACAAAAAACCAATAGTGTTTTTGTTTGCGCAGGTAGAGTTGTGCGCTTATCAATCCGCACAAAAGTTATATTTTGTTTTGACACTTATTTAGATCAGGATCGGTTTCTCTTATCAATCCGCACAAAATTTAAGCGCAGACTTACTTGGGAACTTCGACACACCAACAGAAAATAAATTTTTAAAGACATATTTACTCCTGAAAAGAAAATAAATAAGTAAATTAGATAAATAAGAGACACACTTGTGTGTAATTTTCTTAGGCTGGATTCATCGTTCAGTTCCGAACAAATGTTTTGTTTACATTTTAGTAGTTCTTTTTCAACTTCCCGTATACAGAATGAGAAAAGAACGAGCAAAATGTAAACAAAAAATTTGTTCGGAACTAACGATGAATTCAGGTTTAGGGCCGTTTCCTCATGTAAACTTTAAAATTTTCATACAATTTTTTTGTTTATCGGGCAGTTAGGTTTTAAAGTTTACTTTACTTACTTAATATGTTTTTTTATTTTCCCATTTTCGCATAGTTTTTGATGAAGTCGTTCCCTTTCATCTCGTAGCTAGGACTTTTGCGTTTGCCTAAAAAGGAAGCAACGACCGTTTCAAAAGAACCCCACGCTGATGCCTCCACTGGTGACAATAGTTCTTTGAATTGGTTATTGTTAAGCATCTTTCTTATTTGCGGCCCACCAAAAATGCCTTCCTTTATCTTGGCTTCTGAAATCTCTGGAAAGATGGGTTTTAAATGACGGAAGGCTTCCCCTTCTTTGTCCAAAGCCTTAACAAAGTTTTTGATAAGGCCGAACTTGATGTGGAGCGGTAGTAAATCTTTTTTTCTTTCTTTATGTTATCCACACCAACTTTAAATTCGATTCGGTCTGGCCAATCCTATATGATGTAGTGGTCTTGACGAGCTCGGCTATCCCACTTGCAGAGAAAGCAACAGTATTTTGTGTAGACCGCATAGCATTCCAACGACTTTAAGATCGGCACATATTTTCCAATAATGCTATTCATATTAGATAAGTTTAAGTAATTTTTGCATTATCTCGTAGGTTTCCTTCGTATTTACTGCATGCGCGATCGGGATAGACGGCTTTTGGTTGCCAATATGTAATAATACCGCCTTTAGACTTAGTTTATTACCGTCTATGAACAATGGAATCATATGGTTCACCAAAGTGTTTGAATAAGCCAGTAATGTCTTTGCAGTAACAAACACTGTCCTCCTTCGTATAGAACCTGGGAAATGGTTCGTAACGAGTTCTATAATATGTTACCTTAACATCGGATGAAAGGAATTTAAATTGTTGCATACGAGAGGCGTGTAACTCGGCCTTTACCTTGGACAATTCCAAAACTCTTATCCAATCATTGAGTTGTGCTTGTAACAAAGCGTTTCTTTCATTTTCCGTGTGAAGTTCAGTACAACTTGATGCCGCGTAATCAGATGTTGCTGTTGACAAAGAAACTGGACCCGGAACTAAAGTTGAATGTCTCAATGGCAATGTGGTTAGATGAGCAACTTCCGTTGAATTTGGTACTGGAAATGATGCTGTAGATACGCTGGCATGCGTTAGTTTTCTTGACTTTCCAACCCCAAATACTTCTGTAGTAAAAATATAGCAGTCCGTCTAACGGCAAGTTGGTTCCCTCCACTTCATTGGTGTACTAAATTTCATATGTTGCCCAAGTAGATAGTTTCAGAAATTAGTCAGATATGCATTAAAAAGTAACAAATTCCTTAATCATATTACGCATCTTTTGTTCCGGATTCTGAATGAATCAATTCGAGTCGTTGTCCATGATTTTCCATTGTTTTTAGGGTGAATGCCAAAATACTTATAGTATGTAACTTTTAAAGGATTTGAAAACACACGTCACATCCTTTTAACAATATATTGACCGCAGATGAAATAGAACATATCTGCATCATTTTTACACTCAAACTCTCACGCCCTTGTATTCATATTATTTTTTTAAGTAAATGACGGGTTTAAAATGTACTTATAGACTGAACAGTATCCGGTGAACTTTGCAGATATTATGTAGCAACAATTCGCATTTACTCCTGTTTATACTCAGATCAAGTAAAAATCGAAGCCTACCTAGACAAAAAGGTTCCTTAGTTATACAAAGAAAACACTACCTGCTTTAAAAAATTGCTCTTGCTTCAAATGTACCTGGATTTGAAATTTTAAAGTTTACCTATTTGAGAAAACGGCATTAACAGTTTTTTGTATCTAATAACCCTTCGAAAATCTACCTACGTACTAACTAATATATGAATAGTAATACATATGTACGTGTAGGGTACTTCAGTATTATATGGCTATATTTATTTGAATGCTTATAGCTTTTGTATTAGTCCATCGATTTTATTGGATGAAAGCTTATTTTTTTTTTATAATAAAACAGAGCTTACAGAGAAAAAAAAATAAAACATTTTCGATATCCTTCCTAGCAAAGTACACATTATTTTATATTATTACAAAAAAAAGAAAAATCCGTATTGATTGTTCATTATCTTCGAATTTACGCATTGTTTATAGCAAATTTTATTAGCTTTTAAATTTTTTAAACCGTTTTGGAACTTCTCAATCGATGACATGATTAAGTGGAGCCATTTTTGTTTTTTTTTTTTAAATACCGGTAAATCGTAAATATCTCAAAAACGGTACCATAGAATCGAAAATAACCTCGATTTTCGAAATCACAGAGTGGTTTTACATACGAATTTCATATTCGCGTCTCTGGACACCACGGGATCGCAAGTCGGTCTCCCCTTGATCCTTTTGTCCATTGACGCTAAAGAGGTTAATGCACATTTTGGCCGTTGAACATAGCTCGTTGCTCACTTATTTGCCGTCGTCCTTCGCTTAGAGGTCCATACTCGCAGAGCCTCTTAATCAGATGATGTCAGTGTCCAGGCTTCTGCACCATATAGCAGTACAGTTACGATAAGTGTTTTATAGAGTCCTATTTTCATCGGTTCACGTCAGGTTTCAGTCTTTCGCACAATACGCTCGATAGGACCTTATATGCGATATTTAAACTATTGATTCCGTGATAGTTTGCGCATTTCGGGCAAAATGATTTTTGTTTCGAAGTATATTCTATAAAAACTGTATTAGGTAAAATAATTTCGCATTAGATCTAATAAAATCCATTTTAGTGCAACCAACAGAAATAAAATTTTACAGGGGAAGGTTTTTTCATTTACAAATAGTTATAAAAAATTTAAAGGCAAAATGTTACTTACATCATAACTGCCTTTGCTTTATTTCAGTTGTGATATTTTGTGAGATGGTTTCAAATAAGAAGAATTGTCTATATCTCTCAAAGTACGGATTTTCTAAACTTTGTTGGTTACGCTAAAACTGCTGTAAGCTTTCGATATTAAATTGTACTTTCTTTGAAGTTAACAGCCTTCTTACTGGACCAGATGCAGAAAAACGCCCCAAACCGCGGTCTAAAAAGTTTTCTTGCTTTATTACTAGCATAAGGTATAAGTATTCCATTATCGCATTTTTCCCAGATACATTGTGCTTTGTTCTTTTTTGCTGGCTCGGCGCTCGCATTAAAAGTTACGTTCGGGAGAATATCTTCATTAGAAGTTTTTCGTGAAAGCTCATTTTTTGTGTACTCAAATAAATCTTCATTTTGAGGCCTAGAGAAATGCCTTCAGCATATAATTCTTTATATTCTAATCGATCAAAAAGGGCTTGCTTTCGTGACTTCAAGACTTGTGTGAAGAAATTAGTTTTTTGTTTTCTGATGAAACTTTTGAAAGAAAGTAACTTATCAGATTACTGCATACAATAACTTTTGATAAAGTCGAACACTTCTCTGCACAAATTTCTATAGTCATTGCATAAAAGTGGTAAAACACCGTGAACAGCATCCCAACTTGGTTGACGAAAAATAAAATGGGGGCGCATAACAGCGGCTACAGCAGTTATGGCATCTTTTCATTTAATGAATTTTAATTTGTTGTAAGTCCCAAATGTGAAGGTAATGTGAGCCACAGAAATATGAATATGTACAGTTGTGTTCAATATAATAGCAATGAAATAAAATTTGAAATTGGAAGAAGCTGTATTTTTAATAATTTTCGTTTAAAATATAGCGAGTTCAATAACAGAAACCACATAAAAAGAAATTTCAAAGTTTACACAAAGTTCAGGAAAGTTAATTAAACTTTTAAAAATTTCAATATTTTTGGGCAGAATTTTGAGTACGCAGTTTTATAGCTCATTTAATTTTAGCATGTGCAAGTGAGCAGTACCTCAAAATTTGCCCTGCATTTTTAGATTTTTTTTGGAAGAATTTCTTGAAAATTTTGAAGCACGCAGTTTTGTTTTCGTCAAGGACGTGGGGTATTTTTTTCAATACAAAATTAATTTTTCTGAAAATTTTGAAAAATCAGAGAAATTTTTGAGCGAGTTCTAGCTTGCACAACGTTATACCAAAATTGATTGGTCTACAAAGCTGAGTACTTTAAAATTTTCTAGAAGTTCTTCCAAAAAATTTTAAAATTTTGATGACCATTTTTTAAGTTTAATTAACTTTCCTGAACTTTGTGTAAACTTTGAAATTTCTTTTTATGTGGTTTCTGTTATAGAATTCGCTATATTTTAAATGAAAATTATTAAAATCACAGCTTCTTCTTATATTGAACACAGCTGTAGATGACTCCGGTGTAATCAAACTTATGAGCCACTCGTTCATTTAAGAAAGCATGTTTTGTTTTAGAACTTACTAGTTCTACAAGTTATCCAATTCGAGTTAAATTTCGGCCCGGCAAAAAAAAAAATTTAAGGAACAGCTTAATGTACATATGTATCAACGAAAAAGTGCAATACTACTTCAATGCAACGTTGGTCTGAGAAAGAGTGCTCATCAAAAACACACCATTTTCTAACACACCCATAAAAGCTTTCGCTACAAAAAAATTAGGTCTTTGACTTCTTTACGATTTTTATGAATAAAAGTGGATTCATTTCATTCATTCACAATGCAAACTAACAAGAACTTGAATATATTTTTTGGAGTTTCTATTTCGCGCTATAAAAAATACGCATATAATATGTCTTTAGCTTCGGTGAGATTATTTAAAATATGGCTATCTAGGGATTTCCTATCGTCAACCGAGCTCGTAGCAAAGGAAGGGAGAGGTCACCACCGAGATGGCAAACAAAAAGTGGGTGATGGCTTCCTTAATCCTTTGGTGTTTCCATTTGGTGTCAGACATAACATAAAAGGGATGACTGATGTGCTTAATATGCTAGGCGGTTGAACATCAATAAATGAATGATGACATGGATACACAGCAGTCTAAGCCCGCTCTCGCAGCACTAATCGTGAAAAACGTCGAATATATGGATTCGCAGTAGATAAATTTATGTAAACTAAATAGAAGATTCTTTAATGAATAGAGAGAAGAAAGGTTGAGCGAGATCAGAAGGGTGAAGTGGGAAGTAAGAAAATGTGGCTGAGGGATGTGCAGAGGGAACGTAAAAGAAAGATGGAACGACTGACAGAGAGATGTGAGAAAAAAAATTAAAGGTACGGGTAGAGCAAGCGGTACTATTTTGGTTGTTTAGCTTTTTTTTTGTTGATAATACATGTTTTCCAGTGATTATTTTTGCAATTGCAAATTGGCCACATAGCTACGACTTAATACTGACTTAGCTACATAAGTCAATTGCAGTTTGTGTTTATTAATTCTTAGTTATCTCCATTTAAGGTTAAATGTTATCACAATAAATTGAAGCTCATTTATTTACTGATAACACTGGTGATTATTTAAGCATGCGTTTTATATACATGTGTCGGTAAATACTTATGTACATGCACATGGTTACATAGGTATGTGCATTAGACTGAACATTAATAAATTTGAATTCTAGGTTTAAACCACACGAAATATGCCAATCGTCTGAAAGTCTTCAAGTATTCCCTCCATTAGAGCTTGACCGGTGTGACATCAGTGGCTGAAAAAAAAATTTCATCGTTAACGGAAATTTGAGACACAATGGCTAGAGGCTTCGCGTGTGCCCATTCGTTCATACTCGTATGTGCATATGCCTTTTATCACAATAATATATTTCGTGTCTACTCGTTTATTTCATAGTGTATTCATGATTTATTAAAATTTAAAAAATAAACTAACTGTATTTTTTTAATTAATTAGTGTGTAATCCAGTTTTTTGTCAACGTTTTTAATGAATAATCTCTTGGTTGTTATACACTTCAGCTTTTGCACATTGAACATATCCATATGTGTTTATATCTTCCCGTACATATATTTATGTACGAGGCAACAAAATATTTTTAATCATAAAGCGAGTTTTGATCTTTTTTGCTAAGCACATTTTTTCAATTACTTCTTGTGCTGTGATGGGAACATATTAATGTACCGCCAACGTCGTTAAACCATTTAACCGCTCCTTTATTGTATAAAAAAATGATAAATAAGATGGGATATTCAACAATTATAAGGCATAATGCACATATGTATCATTATTTGAATTACCTGTCCGATAGAGTTACGTAGATAAGTTTTTAACCTCTTTAGAGTTTTTTTGCCAGTGAACCAGCATTAACACCAATAATAATGTCAGCCTAGACATCCAACGAAGAATCACTCTTGCCAACAAGTACTATTTCGGTCTGAGTAGGCAGTTGCTAAGTAAAGTCCTCTCTCGAAGAACGAAAATAACACTCTATAAGTCCCTTAGCATGGCCGTCCTGGTTCATGGTGCAGAAGCTTAGCCACTGACAATATCTGATGAGGTGGCCCTGGGAGTATTCGAGAGAGAGTTCTTCGAAAGACTTTCAGACCTTTACGCGTTGTCGACGGCGAGTACCGAACAAGATTTAATGACAAGCTGTATGATCTATATACAGACACCTACATTGTCCAACGAATTAAAGCCCAGCGGATTTTTGGGCTGGGCCATGTTGTGTGAATCAATGAAGATGCTCCGTCCCAGAAAGTATTTTTTTCGGCACCCGTAAGAAGACAAAGACCAACACTCCGACGGAAGGACCAAGTGGAGGCCGATTTGCGATATTGTGGTGTTTCCAGTTGGCAGAAAGAAGAAACGACTGGCGAGCTATGTAGAATCGTTAAGACGGTTAAGCGCTAGTTGAAGAAGAAGAAGAGTTGAAAAGGTGCGTACTGTTGTTGAAGTGGAACGGGAAGAGGTGCAAAAATTTGTAGCAATTTGTATAAGTTATGAAATGACGCTTTTTGAAGTGCGGGAAGTGTAGTTTTTGGTGGAAGGTTATGTCGCTGGTTGCAGCCACTATATTCTGGCTTTGAACAAGTGGTTTATTAAATTTAGCAAGCTTAAATAAATTTGTGTAATTTTCTTCATTGTGGCTTGTTGAAAAAATCGAAGCGAAACCTTTGAATATCGTTTTATGTTGAGTGAATCGAGTATCTATTTCCATTATTATATGACAAATGGATAGAAAACGGAAATCTTGATATAAACATCTAGGTTATATGCTTGCAGGTTTTGAGTAGATTTGTATCCGTTCTTTTTGATTTCAATATCCATGTCCTTTGCATTTTTCACAAGTTCTGAAAAATATTTTCCAAATATTGTTCGTTGGAACGAATACGTCGTTACTCCGCCGCTAAGTCTTTTGCGAAATTCACTACAAGCGCTAAATCAATCTTTATTTCTTGGAGTTTATTACACAAAGGCACAACGCACCGTTTTTGAGTAAGTGACTTTTAGTTTTGTGTTAACAAAAATGCCAAATATTATTTAAACAAAAAAAAAACAATTGCTTTTAATGTTGACCTAAGAATTTTTTTATACAAAGCAATAGAGACAATGTTGAAATCTTACAAATTGCACGCCTTTCGCATAATAAAACTGACACCATAAATTTATCAATAATTGCCCATAATTGGCACTATTTTTTGCCAATTTCTCCCTGGCACTTTATCATAAATACTTAAATTTATTAAGTCACAAAACTGCATATTATTATTATTATTATTATTATTATTTATTTATTGAATGTTTTCCTAGCACAACAATTTAACAAAATTATTTTATAGTGCTAGTCGGTACAGCAAAAGTTACATAGTAAAAACTAGTAAGGAAGTCTAAGTTCGGGTGGAACCGAACATTATATACCTAGTAGTGATCTATTATGTGATCCCAATTTACGCAGGTCTATTTGAATACTTTCAGTTCATATCTGCGTTCAAATAGACAGACGGACAGACAGATAAACGCATCGAGAGACGGACATGCCTACATCGACTCAGCTCATCCTCCTGATCATTTCACTATACGTACAAACATTTCATGTTCATGAAAGGTGTGAAAATCAAAAACGATATACAATTTCGCTTTTGCAGTGGGGTATTAACTACTTGCCTGGATATTTTGCTTTTCATCCTTAAAGTTTTGATATACATTAATAAATATATATCTCGATTCGTTTATGCCGAATAAAGTAACGCTGGACACGACACAGACTGTATATAGCTTTTGAAAAAAGCCCCAGGTTATATAAAGCTGCAGTTCGGTATAGTTAGGAGTTTATATTTTTCAAGTTAATGCCATTTTATATATAGATGTGTTCAATGTATCAAAACGTCAAAACAACGTCTACCGGGTTTGCTAGTATATTATAAAATGTCGAAAGCAAACAACGAATTTCAGCATTCTTTTGTAAAACTAAGAGACTAGTTTGCGTTCAAATAGACAGACGGACAGACAGACAGACGGACGCAGAGACGGAGAGACGGGCATAGCTAAATCGACTCCGCTCATCGTGCTGATCATTTTAGTGAATTTTCTCTTCTTCTTCTCATACTTACATACATTTGATGTTTATGAAAGGTATGTACATCAAAAAAGATATATAACTTCGCTAACTACGTGCCCGAATATTTTGCTTGTGTGTTTCCCGATTTGGATAATTTTTGGCAGGAGTATAATACATACTACTGAGAAGCAGCTGACCAATTTTCATTGAAATATCAAGATTGAATTTTAAGCGATTGCCTTTGAAAATAGCAGACAATTTTTGGCGGAAATATGACATAAAAAACTTTGTGGAATAGTCCATTATGAAAGGGGCGGGGCCCACGCCCATTTTCGAAAATTTTAAGTTTTTGGATTTCTTTGTTTACGGAAACTTTAAAAGTGAAATATAAATGATGTAAAGCTATTTTGCGCAAAGTTATTGCCTATTTAATATATCTACGATCCTCTTCAAAATCTTTCATATAAAAGTGGGCGTAGACCTTAACCGATCCCGCCCATTTTTTCCTGGAACATTCCTTGCATACCTGGAAACCTGCGTGCTGAATTTCGTTTTTGATTTATGATTAATATTATTTCTAAATTTGACTTAGTCAAAAGTGGGCAGTGCCACTCCCATTTGCAAAAATTTCTTTAAAAATTTATTTTATGCCTCAATCTGAATGTATGCACCAAATTTTATCCTTATGGGTGTATTATGTACTGAGTATTCACTTTTTTTGTGTTTTCGAAAATATTCTAAATATAAAAAGTAGGCGTGGCTATCGTCCGATTTCGCCCATTTTAAATAGCGCTCGGAGATGAGTGCCAAGGAACCTGCATACCAAATTTCATTAAGATATCTCAACATTTACTCAAGTTATCGTGTTCACAGACGGACGGACATGGCTTAATCAATTTCTCTTTTCGTCCTGAACATTTTGAGATATAGAAGTCCGTTTATACCGTTACGTACTGCCGTTAGGCGACTAAAGTTAATATACCTTGTGTGCGTAGCACTACTAGGTATAATAAGGTTTTTAGTTCTATGTAGTAATATTAGTAATAAATTTATGCATAGTTGGAAAGCAACTAGTACAAAGAAATAAAGAAGAAAAGATAGGAGAATAGATTTTAGAAAAGAATAATAATTTAGCATAATAAATCCGACAGCCTTGCCATTGGTACATCACCGCCGAACATATACAAGGTGGCGCAAAAGTAAGCTTCCGATGTTCAGCATATCGGTTGTGGCACGTGCAGTGTGTGCTGTTGCACCGTCTTGTTGGAACCGCATATTTTCCAATCCCAATTCATCAAGTTGCGGCAAAAAGAACTCGTTGATCATTGCTCTGTAGCGCTCACCATTCACAGTAACCGTTTGGCCCCGACCGATTATTGGTCAAATAAATAGTCAGCAATATTCCGCGTTCTGGAGCAGTGTAGCGTAACATTGTTTATTAACGTGTATTTCGCATGTGTTTACTACACAAATGTCAAAACAGAACTGACTTTAGGGGCCAATCGCAAAATGTATAGCATTTTCTGATAGGAGGATTACTTTTGCGCCACCTTGTATAGGGTGTTTTTTTTACAGGTTTGTTTTTCGAATAGAGATAAAACTAGCATTTTGTGGTCAAATCTGGCAACTCTAGTGGCATTTATGTTCAGTTTGGTTTGCCATTTCATCATGAACAGGTTGACAAAAGAACAAGGCTTGCAAATCGTGCAAATTTATTTCGAAAATAATGGTTCAGTTCGCGAAGTTTACCGTGAGCTCCGTCCATTTTATGGTCGACATAATCGTCCATCAGAGCAATTAATTCGGTTAACCATGGATCGTTTTCGCACTACGTTTACTCTATGTGATAATACGCATCCGCAGAGACGTCGAACAGTGCGCACCGAAGAAACAATTGCCGCTGTAGAGCAAAGTGTTGAAGAGGACCCGAATGAATCGATTCGCCACCGTGCACAGCAATTGGAGCTTTGTCCATCAACTTTATGGAAGATTTTGCGCAAAGATCTTGGCTTGCGACCTTACAAGATCCAGCTTGTGCAAGAATTAAAGCCGCGAGACCATGCAATGCGTCGTGATTTTGGTGTATGGGCCGAAAATGAGATTGATTTCGATGCTGATTTTCATCGCAAAATTTTGTTCAGTGATGAGGCTCATTTTTGGTTGAATGGCTACGTCAACAAGCAAAATTGCCGCATTTGGAGTGAAGAGAATCCACATGAGACCCTTGAAACGCCATTACATCCACAAAAACTGACTGTTTGGTGTGCTCTATGGGCTGGTGGAGTCATTGGGCCATACTTCTTCCGCAATAATGCTGGAGAGGCAGCTACCGTTAATGGAGACCGGTATAGAGCCATGATAACCGACTATTTTGTTACCGAATTGGATGGCATGAATGTGGATGAGTTGTGGTTCCAACAAGACGGCGCTACATGCCACACAGCGCACGTCACAATCGATTTATTGAAGGAAACATTCGATGAGCGCATAATTTCGCGGAATGGACCTGTCAATTGGCCACCAAGGTCGTGTGATTTGACACCATTGGATTATTTTCTTTGGGGATATCTGAAGTCTCTCGTCTACACCAACAAACCAGAAACGTTAGGGGAATTGGAAGCCAACATTCGTGGCGTTATTGCCGACATACGGCCCCATATGCTCGAAAAAGTGGTTGAAAATTGGACCTGTAGAATTGGCTTTATTCGAGCCAGCCGCGGCGGCCACATGCCCGAAATCATATTTAAACATTAATGGCATAAAATTATCCTTCAAATAAAGCCAAATTGATGGACCTTAAAACGATTTTTTTGTGTTTTATTTCAATTCGAAGTTCTATACCCCTAAAAAAAACACCCTATATATAGGGGTATATATGTACGGGCGTACGGAAGGCTTCAGCAGGTGTGAGAAAATAATTTGTGACAATCAAAGAAAAATTTCAGCTCTCTTTTGAAATGCAGTGCATTGCCTATCACCCTCAGTCTGGGAGGGAGGGAGTTCCAAAGACGAATCGAAGTAACGCAAAATCGCAGTTCTGAAATTAGCATACGATGTTTAACATGCTTTAGAAGAAGCACGGACCTTGAGGACTGAAGAAATTTAAGTCTACGGAAAAGATAGGGAGGCTCCTGCGTGTAAATGATCTTGTGCAGAAAGGTCAACGTTCTTATTTTTAGCAGATCATCTAGAGAGATATCAAGCAACATTTGTGCGTAAGCAGTAACAGAAACGGAAACGTGATTAAAACTTTTCAACGCAAATACATACCTGGCAATATCCCTGCAGTCAATTCTACTAGTTTTATACTAGTCAAATACTAGTTTGCCAAACCGGCTCAACTAGTTGGAGAGCTGTAATTTTTTTATATTAGCAACTGGTATTTTTAACATGGCGATGTCCTACGAGATGGCAATTGTCCGCTTCTGCATCAGCACCATACCAATTGGCATACTAGTCAGTGTCTGGATCAGCAATATACCAGTTTACATACTAGTTATTATATACATCAAGATCATACCAGTTTGTATACCAGTCAGTATATACACCATCGTACTACTCAGCCTATGCATCAGTATCAAACCAGCTACTGTACCACTTCATAGGAGCTTAGCTCATTTTGGGTTGAAAAATACAAGAAAATTTCAAAATTACATTACAAATCACTTTATTGAAAATTCAGTCATCATATATAAAATATGTGTCTATCAAAATAAATATTACTTCACTATATTCAATACATTTCAATGAAAGTATTGTCGCTATTCATACCAATTTTGCCCTTGGAAAACATTTATAAAAAGTAATCGCTTCGTTTTCACTTTTTTCATGGTTTTTTTTTTATCTTTTAGATTAATTTTCATACTAAATAATTTTGAAATTTATTATATAAATTAATTATTCAATAACTTTTTCAATTCTAAAATTTTAAAATTCATCCTGTTACTAAATTTATTATCTTTAGGAGGATTACCTCCATTTATTGGATTTTTACCAAAATGATTTGTTATTCAATCAATAATTATCAGTAATCAATATTTATTAATAGTAATTATAACAACAATAACATTGATTACATTATTCTTTTACCTAAGATTATGTTCTGCTGCATTTAAACTAAACTATTTTGAAAATAATTGATTTTATAACATAAGTATAAATAATATATCAATTAAATTTGTACTTATTTTTTCATTTATTTCAACATTTGGTTTAATTATAATTTTTTATAAAAATTCTGATTAAAGAGTGTGAAATTTTGATAAAACTTGGTTAAATTTTCCTAGGTTTTGTACAAAATTTGCTCTGATTAAATTAATGAGCCTGCACACAATAGTATTTTCAGACCTTCAGAATTCGGATCTTTATAGACGTGAGAGATAAGGGAGTAGAGCGATTTCAGACCGCGAAAATTACGGTATTACTTTGGCCTGTTATTTTATTACTATTAGAGCTAATGGGCACGAAGCCGGTTTTATCGTATGTGAAAGGTCTGAAAAGACTAGTATATGCTTAATATTCAAACGCATATTCCACTAACCGATACTTTCATATATTCATAAAAATATACTTTACCATTAGTCTAAATTAAGAAAATTATAAATCAGAAGCATAAACTGGCCTCCCCCGCTGGCTACGCTACTGGACGACATTATCTACTTTATCAAATAAGAACTTTGTTAATTTTTTTGTATTTTAATTCCATAAAAAGAGACAAATATGCAGTTAAAATTTTTTTTTTAATTTATATCTTTTAATGGAGAATTAAAATATTGAGATAATAATTGGCGGGCCGACGTAATCGTAGTAGGTTTCTGTTTTTCGAAACGAATGTTCGCAAAAGGTTCACGAATTTTGTTAACAAAATCTAGTGGATCACATTGCGAACATTCGTCGTCCGTCTTCACTGCAGTGTTCGTCACCTTTGCACATGGCTTCTAAAGGCGCAGAAGATTGGTAGCCTTGTGGCAATCACAACTCCAAACAGATATCCTATTCCACATATTCAAGACATATCACATTTTCTTGAAGGCTGTATAGTTTTTTCAAAAGTTGGTATTTGCCGCGCTTATCACATTTCTGCAGCAGAGAAGCACATACATATATAAAAGGGCAATAATGCTCTTTGGTCTGCGAAATTCGGCACAAACATTTCTGCTTTGGGTACACCAAGTAATTAGAGGTTTAGACTTTGTGCATGTTTATCTTGATGATAATTTGATTTTCGGCAAAACTCATGAAAAACACAAATACATCTTTGTAGTCTTTTCCACCGTTTAGTTAAGTATGGTCTTAAGATTAAAACTTCTAACTAATTTTTCTTAGTCAAGCGATAATAGAATTTCCAGCTCCTTACTCAATAAAACAGTTGCAAAAGATCTTCATTTCGAACCCCGCAAATATTTTGGCTCCTAATATTCATATCTTTCTTATCTACAGAAGTTGGGTGACAACACATTTAAGGCTGCATAGTATGCATTGTTAGCATTTCCAAAAAATGGTGCCCCAATTTCTATCAGCACTGCTGTTCAGGGATGCTTAACGAACAAAACGATTCTATTTCGTTTCGTTAGATCACAAAAAAAACTACGAAATAATTTCGTTTCGTTAATTCACGAAATAAAATTATCAAAATAATTTCGTTTCGGTAATTCCCAAAAAAAAACTTTACGAAATAATTTCGTTTCGGTAATTCACAAAACTAAATTATCAAAAGGTAACCCATAATGTTGCAACGAAATAAATCAACGACAATATCTCAATTAGACTGTGCTGGCAATTCCTTGACGAAGCGCATAGGCTGACTTCCTAAACAGCAGTTTGCCTTGTAACACTGCAATACGAAAACCCCAGTGATGCATTGTCATGATGCTTTTGCGATACATTACATAAATCATGTTTTTTTTTGAGAACACAACTTGTCACTTTTACTAATTTTTCCTAACATAATATAAAAAGTAACAAATTTATTACTTTAAATGAATAATTGACATGGAAATATGCCTACTTACGCTTCATCTCCTCAATTGCAATAAATACGTGAATATGAAAAGCATCAACCAATTTTGCGATGCGCCATTTGCGAATCTGATATCCTACGAGAACGCGCCTAAATGTATGCAGCGGATTTTACGATGGCACATCAAACATCAGGCACATTTGAATTTGTACTTCTGCAGAGCAATTGGCGTTTAGGAAGTCAGCCACACAAAGCTCCTCGGTTAGATCAAATCATTTCAAGCAAATATGAACTTAACTTTTGAGCATTGAAAAATTACCATGGGAATTATATTCTGCAAATAAGTAGATTATATAGATGTTTACATTATGAAAAAGTTAGAATTTAATGAAAAACTTACATAAACTCGCGCATTTCAAAAATCTAAGGTCTACTTTTCTTTCGTATGTCAAGTTTGTATGTATGCCATTCGGGCGACTGTTCGTGACGGCATTGCTAGCAGAAAGTTTAGTATTTTAACGTTATAAACTACGCATCGTTTACGTGAATTAACGAAATGAAATTATTTCGATAATTTCTTTTCGTTAATCAACGGAGTATTATCACTTTGATAATTTCATTATCGTTTTTAGCAAAAAGAAATTATTTTGATAACTGCTTAGACGATAACAAACTTAATCGGTTGAACAGAAACGATTGTTTTTTTTTCAGTAAGCGATAATATTCTCGTTACGATGTATCCTTGCTGATGCCAAGGTATTTTATACATATATTATTAGTGGTATATATTTTAGGGTAGTCTACTTATACATGAATAAATGCCTTGGCAAGTATTCTCTAACAATTATTCAACTTCCCGGAAATATTATTTGAACAAAAAATGACCACTATCTTCACCTTTTTTTCAGTCAAACACGAATATAAGCGAAATTATTGTAATTAATTACATATTTGACTTACATAATAGATTCCCTAATTTGAAAGTTAAATATAATACATTGTAATTTAATAAAATATTTACAAATAATTTAGGGTGTGTTTGTTTGGTAAGGTTTTTAAGTTTCATTAATTACTAGTAAACCCGTCCCGCTCCGATGCGTCTCAAAACTTATAATAAACTGAGTCCGATTTTAATCATTACATCCCAGACCAGATAAGATATGGAACTTATTTACACCGCTTATTGCAGCACTCATTGAGACAAACGGACAAGAATTCTAAAAACTGTTGATTTGCTTTTTTTGGCTTAATAATGATTCCTCCTATCAATTTTTCTTACGGATCACAAACCACTGACAACAGCTCTTTTCATTTAATTCGTGATATTTCCCACCCCAGTATGAGATCAATAATAAAGTTAACAATGCTATAAATGAATGGTCTAAGCAATGTATACAATGCCAAAAGTGTAAAGTTGCAATATTCCAATACCTCTTGGTCGCTTTGAGCATATTCATGTAGACTTGGTTGGACCTTTACCGCCATCGAATGGGTACAGATACATTTTGTCACTTATCGATCGTTTCTCCAGGTGGCCAGAAGCGTATCCTTTAGAGGACATTGATCATAGAGGGCATCAACCAGCCATTTGATTAAAGAATATGTTTCCAGAATTGGTCTACCAACACAAATTACAACAGTTCAATGTTCTCAGTTTGAGTACATTCTCTTTCGAGAACTTTGTAATCTCTTAGGTACTATAAGAACGTCACCTTATCCTCCCCAAGCAAATGGAAAGGTAGAGCGTTTTCATGGGACCCTAAAGAATTCAATAAAATGTTTTAACAATTTAGTCAACTGAGCAGAAGAATTACCGTTTATTTTGTTGGGTTTTCGGACTACTTATAAAGACGAAACTCGTGCTACACTAGCTGAAATGTTATATGGGAAAAATATTAAGGTTCGTGAACATATTGCAAACATTCGATTAGAAAATCCGAAACCTATGACAATCATGTTGTATAATTCAACTGATTTAAAGTCGAACAAGAAAAGTTCCGGAGGTTCCACCGTATGAAAGTTTTTTTCCGGGGTTAAAACGTTTCCGAAAGACATTCTGTACTATTACAAGAAACAATAATGATGTAAATATTTAAATCGATAGGTTAAAGCTTATATTTTCCGAACAAAAAAAGAAGGTTTTAAATTTTAATATACAATTGGGATTCTGTAGAAAGATATGGCCTGGGCAATTTTATTCGTTCCCATTACGACCCGTTTGTGCTCTGGAACAATATTTTTGCATGGTTTTTGCACCGATTTTAAAAGTAAATTTTAATAAAATAAAGCTCTTGAAGAGTTTTTGGAGGCGAGCAATTGGCATTTGAATTATCAAAATCGGTCCGGTATATCAAAAGTTATTAAACTGTGATAGAAAAAGGGCAAATATTGTAGGGTTATATACTTTGTTATTTTAAAATAATTTGTTAGCTTTTATAAACAAAAATATTGAAGTTGAAAAAACAAAAAATTGAAAATCAATTAAAAAATATTTCAAGAAACAAACACATTTTTTATTTTTAAAATATCAAATAGATACATATCAAACTAATTTATATCTATATTGGCGATCCTGCTCTATATTAGCAATCTTGCTCTATGTTGGCGATTCAGAACTTAAAAAAAAAAAAAAAAAATGATTTTTTAGAATTTTTTTCTTGCGAATATATTGATTTTTCTCCAAAATAATTCTTCATGTTAATATGGATAAAATTTGGGCCAAATAAATTCTAAAAATTAACAAATTTTTTTATTAGAAAAGCATTAGAGATTTTTTCGATACCAGTATACAGTCGATTCTATAGATATGTATCTATCTATGACTTACTACACCATTTCCAGTTGGATTTTAGAAACAGTCAATTGGATTTTGGAAAACATAGTGCAAATTCAAGTTACGCTTTCTAAAATCCAATTGTCTATATCTCACACTTTTCAAAGGGCGTACATTGGATTTTAGAATTGTCAATTGGATTTTAGAAAGCATAACTTGAATTTACATTACGTTTTCCAAAATCCAATTGAACTTTGTTTAAGTTTCTCAAAATCCATGTGATTTTTTCGAAAATCCAATTGATGCTTTTTAGTTTCCTATTGACGATTTCTAAAATCCAAGTGCCGCTTTCTACAATCGAGTTGACAATTCTAAAATCCAATTGACGCTTTTTAAAAACGACTGGAAATGGTGTAGTTTGACCTAATCCATAGTGGAATCAACAAGGTGAAGTAAGCTGCCAGTTGTCTCGCTCGAAATTCTTCTTTGTCCTGTCATTCGGCTATCTGAAAATGCGGAGGAAATGTTATATCCGCAAAAGTGTTGTTTTTTATGTAAAACAAGTACGTTTTAGTACATAAATTTATTGCTATTTTACTACTATTTTTTATATATATACGCGGTCAACGGTTCTATTTTAGGAACATAGCTTTTTTGGTAGTTCTTGAAAGCAAAGTTCAGCAAAATCATATCGTGGAAGATATTTTCACGAAAAAAGGCAATTTATCTCTAGAGATATCCTTCAATGATATCACAAAACTGTAGGTTTCTGCAATGTTTTAAGGAGTTTTCACCTAATACAGTAACTGACATATCACTATAGTAAGGCCCGCGTAAAATCAATACTTTCATTGTTGATATCGCTATGAAATAAGTTCAATTTGTTTACAAAAAAATGTATCTAGGCCTTTAGAAAAGCAAATTTTTTCATCTCACAGGGCGTAATTCAACATTTTCTCTTGTTGCAACGCATGTTAATAAAGGTGATGGAACTCAGTTCCATGCGAATAGAGCATCCATTGTCAATAAGAAACGCAACTAGTCGAATGCAAACAACTAGTCGACTAGTCCATTAGTGATAATCGATAACTTTTTCAAACAAATACTTCAAATCGATTAATCGACTATTCGATTAGTTGATTATCAAGAGCTCTAGTAATAAGTTATAATAAGGCAAGTGTGACAACTTTTATGGAGAAGCTTCTTATTCAATTTGTGGTGGTATGTTCTTTAGTTTCCGCCAAAGATTGGAGCTAAATACAGTTTAATCCACTCAGAACAAGATCTACCACCTCCGCAGACTTTTTTTGTGAAATTGTTTTAGTAAGAAACCATATAGATCGATTCCAGCCGAGAAGTCTCTGTAAAGATACATACTTTCATTGTAAAATTTTCCATACCAGAGTGAAAGGCAGCAAACCATTCAAGAGTCGTAAAAGGTAGTAAAGTACCAGTCAATGGCTTATTCATGGATGTGAAACGTTTCACCTCTCGCGTTTGATCACCTGTTTATTCTTCACGTTAGAGTAAAATACAAAAACATAATTTCTGCTACTGTTAATGTTAGAAAGTAAGTAATTTTTTTACTCCTTTTTTACAAAAACGGGCAAAAATTCTTTAAGATTTTACCCTCCTGCGTACCTGGAAAATACACCCGTACCATTTCAGATAGCGTACGTTTTCTGTCTCTTTTTATTTACTTCACCTTGTTTATTACACTATGGACCTAATCTTTTCTGGTATAAATAGTTGGTTCGAAAATCAAAATAGTTTGGAACTGATTCCGATTAAAACAACGGTTGAGATTTCGGTTTCGAAATATTCAGTCTTTGATTTTTAACAAATTCCCTAACATTTTCTTAAACAATTATTGTATTTTTTAAAAAGATTCCAAAAGGATTACATGCACCTAATTTGGAGTGCTTGTTAATAAGCTGAAGCAAAAGTGTATAAATATATGAAATACATTCGTTTCCGACGGATTTCTGATAACTGCATGTTGCTAGAAAACGAAGGAAGGTGGACAATTTAAGTTGAGGCTGTAAATGGGTCCTATAAAAAGTTTCTTTCAAATATATTATGATTTCATAAAAAATATATTGTAATATTTTCTTGTTGATTCGAAATTTTTGAACAAATCTACGACATAAAACCATTTAAGTTTAATTATACTGGTCTGATAACTCAAGCACATTCGTGACATCTCGCAATCTCCGCCTTTGAATTCTTAGCTTAGGTTCTTCCGACATAACAGGAGCAATATTAATTTTTAATTTATAAAAGTTAAAATTTTGTTTAATTAATTTTTTTAAGAAAAAAAATTCATATTTTAGGGAAATCAGAGGGATCGATTTGATTAAAAAGTTTTGAATTTGCAATTGGCATTTCGTGTTCTATATTCAATTTCATAATACCTGTTTAAAATTTTCGTATAAACGATTGAGACATTTTATAAAAGAATATTATTTTTGATTCATTATTTCACTTACACGATATGTGTTATTGTTAAATTTAATTAATGGATAAAAACAAAAAGGGGAAATAAAATATATTTTATAGCATATAATGCATTGGTTATGCCGAATTGAAAGCATCTACTAAGTGTATTAGTTATAAATTACAACTTCCACTTATATGAAAACCATTGTTTTTTGGAAAAACGCACAGACTTTAATTTCGGTTGCTCATATATTTTCGTATAGGCTTCAGCAAACGTTGTGCGTTTATATACATGGTTGAGCTGTAAATAATTGAGTGACTAAGGGCCGTTTTCTTGACTTCCAGATAAAGGCAGGATTATTCAAATTCTATTCATTTTCTCAACCTCCTGTCAAATACTGCTAACGGAAAGAAAAAGGAATGCCAAAAACAGCTGTAAAAATATAAATATTAAACAAAATCTTGGCAATTTTTTGTGGAAATGAAATTCTTTAAAATTCTTGTTTGGATTCTTCAAAGTAATCGAAAAGTTGGTCTTATCTACACTGTGCTAACTGGTTTCCTTTTTTTCTTCTTTTCTTCTTCTTCCAGTGCATGAATATAAAACGCATGTCGGTTTTCCATAGCAATTGTTAATTCTATTTATTTTATAATTGTATAGCCCAAATAATTTCAATTGACAATCACCTGTTTAGTGTTTTTCGAACCGACGAATTTTAAAGGTTGGATTGGCTGCCTGTTAAATTTTTGGACGGAAAACCCATAACGAGCATTACAGAAAGCAAAATTTTGTTTAAAGAAGAGATCAATTTTTGCACGCAGTCGAGAAAACGGTCCTTAGATTGCAAACATTTACAACCACAGAGGTGCCGATAAAATAACTTAAAAAACACTTCAGGAAGTACCTTCTGAGTGCCGTCTGAAAGAGACAGAAGCGCTACGTACAAATAGTCTAATGCGATCCTACCAAAAATAGCTAGTTAGAGTCGTCTGGAAGGCACAGGAGCGTTAGGTAAATTTTACTCCCCTTCAATTTTATCTTTACATATAATAAAATTGTAACAGGTCGATGTCTGTACATTGAAGATATTTAAGAAAACTGATAGAAGAGGTCGTTATTGGACCAGCGGAACCCAAATTTACAATTTTTAGAATTTTTGTCTGTCTGTCTGTCCGTCTGTATGATTGTGCGCGCATCACGCAAAAACTAATGAATAGAATTGCATGGAACTTTCACCATTCTATCACTTAACGTCTAACTTAAAATTTAGGACATTTGGGTATCTCATCCAGTTCCCGAGTTATTGACCAAAATGTGGGAAAAATGTGACCAAAAATGTGTTTTTTTTATTTTTTATTTCACGAAATACAACTGTAAATAGTTGCATTACATTTCGAGGCCCTATTTATCAAAAAAAACCTTGGAAAACGTAAGCGGTACCAGGATCAAATAAAAGTTAACTCCCTTTATCTTCGAAACTATGAACATATCAGTACACGCAGAGGAAATGTGAGATGATGGGGCGTAGAAATGGAAATTTGATATGTAGAGGAGGTGTTAGAGGAAAATGAAGAGGGTCAATAAGAGTAAGGCTATATATGGGTGGGGCAAAAGCAAAAGGAAGATACGAGGATAAATGAATTGGAAGCGCCGAGTGGGGAGAAAAAATAGTACAATTTGTTAAATGTAGGAAAGTAAAATGTTAGGCAGGACAACGTCTGCCGAATCTACTAGTCTTACATTAAAATGTAAGCAAATTGGGCCTTGTCATGAACTTCATGTTTCCCAAAAATTTTAAAACCAAAGCAAAAATAAAGTGTGTGTTATTGTTTTGCTTTAAAATTTTTTTGGGAATTTTGTTCCCATGAAATTCACAAAAAGCCTATTATTATTTTTTTTTTTTTGTTATTGAATTTAGTACCATCAGAGAAATTTTGGCACGCATTGCTAACCATTAAGCTAAATTTTTCCTACTCTATTGAATCAAACAACTTTTTATAATTAGTTAAAAAATTATTATTAAAAAAATAATAATTTTCATAAGAATTAAAATGTGAAAAAACATAATTTCTGCTACTGTTAATGTTAGAAAGTAAGTAATTTTTTTACTCCTTTTTTACAAAAACGGGCAAAAATTCTTTAAGATTTTACCCTCCTGCGTACCTGGAAAATACACCCGTACCATTTCAGATAGCGTACGTTTTCTGTCTCTTTTTATTTACTTCACCTTGTTTATTACACTATGGACCTAATCTTTTCTGGTATAAATAGTTGGTTCGAAAATCAAAATAGTTTGGAACTGATTCCGATTAAAACAACGGTTGAGATTTCGGTTTCGAAATATTCAGTCTTTGATTTTTAACAAATTCCCTAACATTTTCTTAAACAATTATTGTATTTTTTAAAAAGATTCCAAAAGGATTACATGCACCTAATTTGGAGTGCTTGTTAATAAGCTGAAGCAAAAGTGTATAAATATATGAAATACATTCGTTTCCGACGGATTTCTGATAACTGCATGTTGCTAGAAAACGAAGGAAGGTGGACAATTTAAGTTGAGGCTGTAAATGGGTCCTATAAAAAGTTTCTTTCAAATATATTATGATTTCATAAAAAATATATTGTAATATTTTCTTGTTGATTCGAAATTTTTGAACAAATCTACGACATAAAACCATTTAAGTTTAATTATACTGGTCTGATAACTCAAGCACATTCGTGACATCTCGCAATCTCCGCCTTTGAATTCTTAGCTTAGGTTCTTCCGACATAACAGGAGCAATATTAATTTTTAATTTATAAAAGTTAAAATTTTGTTTAATTAATTTTTTTAAGAAAAAAAATTCATATTTTAGGGAAATCAGAGGGATCGATTTGATTAAAAAGTTTTGAATTTGCAATTGGCATTTCGTGTTCTATATTCAATTTCATAATACCTGTTTAAAATTTTCGTATAAACGATTGAGACATTTTATAAAAGAATATTATTTTTGATTCATTATTTCACTTACACGATATGTGTTATTGTTAAATTTAATTAATGGATAAAAACAAAAAGGGGAAATAAAATATATTTTATAGCATATAATGCATTGGTTATGCCGAATTGAAAGCATCTACTAAGTGTATTAGTTATAAATTACAACTTCCACTTATATGAAAACCATTGTTTTTTGGAAAAACGCACAGACTTTAATTTCGGTTGCTCATATATTTTCGTATAGGCTTCAGCAAACGTTGTGCGTTTATATACATGGTTGAGCTGTAAATAATTGAGTGACTAAGGGCCGTTTTCTTGACTTCCAGATAAAGGCAGGATTATTCAAATTCTATTCATTTTCTCAACCTCCTGTCAAATACTGCTAACGGAAAGAAAAAGGAATGCCAAAAACAGCTGTAAAAATATAAATATTAAACAAAATCTTGGCAATTTTTTGTGGAAATGAAATTCTTTAAAATTCTTGTTTGGATTCTTCAAAGTAATCGAAAAGTTGGTCTTATCTACACTGTGCTAACTGGTTTCCTTTTTTTCTTCTTTTCTTCTTCTTCCAGTGCATGAATATAAAACGCATGTCGGTTTTCCATAGCAATTGTTAATTCTATTTATTTTATAATTGTATAGCCCAAATAATTTCAATTGACAATCACCTGTTTAGTGTTTTTCGAACCGACGAATTTTAAAGGTTGGATTGGCTGCCTGTTAAATTTTTGGACGGAAAACCCATAACGAGCATTACAGAAAGCAAAATTTTGTTTAAAGAAGAGATCAATTTTTGCACGCAGTCGAGAAAACGGTCCTTAGATTGCAAACATTTACAACCACAGAGGTGCCGATAAAATAACTTAAAAAACACTTCAGGAAGTACCTTCTGAGTGCCGTCTGAAAGAGACAGAAGCGCTACGTACAAATAGTCTAATGCGATCCTACCAAAAATAGCTAGTTAGAGTCGTCTGGAAGGCACAGGAGCGTTAGGTAAATTTTACTCCCCTTCAATTTTATCTTTACATATAATAAAATTGTAACAGGTCGATGTCTGTACATTGAAGATATTTAAGAAAACTGATAGAAGAGGTCGTTATTGGACCAGCGGAACCCAAATTTACAATTTTTAGAATTTTTGTCTGTCTGTCTGTCCGTCTGTATGATTGTGCGCGCATCACGCAAAAACTAATGAATAGAATTGCATGGAACTTTCACCATTCTATCACTTAACGTCTAACTTAAAATTTAGGACATTTGGGTATCTCATCCAGTTCCCGAGTTATTGACCAAAATGTGGGAAAAATGTGACCAAAAATGTGTTTTTTTTATTTTTTATTTCACGAAATACAACTGTAAATAGTTGCATTACATTTCGAGGCCCTATTTATCAAAAAAAACCTTGGAAAACGTAAGCGGTACCAGGATCAAATAAAAGTTAACTCCCTTTATCTTCGAAACTATGAACATATCAGTACACGCAGAGGAAATGTGAGATGATGGGGCGTAGAAATGGAAATTTGATATGTAGAGGAGGTGTTAGAGGAAAATGAAGAGGGTCAATAAGAGTAAGGCTATATATGGGTGGGGCAAAAGCAAAAGGAAGATACGAGGATAAATGAATTGGAAGCGCCGAGTGGGGAGAAAAAATAGTACAATTTGTTAAATGTAGGAAAGTAAAATGTTAGGCAGGACAACGTCTGCCGAATCTACTAGTCTTACATTAAAATGTAAGCAAATTGGGCCTTGTCATGAACTTCATGTTTCCCAAAAATTTTAAAACCAAAGCAAAAATAAAGTGTGTGTTATTGTTTTGCTTTAAAATTTTTTTGGGAATTTTGTTCCCATGAAATTCATAAAAAGCCTATTATTATTTTTTTTTTTTTGTTATTGAATTTAGTACCATCAGAGAAATTTTGGCACGCATTGCTAACCATTAAGCTAAATTTTTCCTACTCTATTGAATCAAACAACTTTTTATAATTAGTTAAAAAATTATTATTAAAAAAATAATAATTTTCATAAGAATTAAAATGTGAAAAATTATTATTCTTGGCCTTGAGCTCGTTTCATTAATACTTGCTATTGATTTTTCAAAAAATACAAAGCATTACTTTTATATTCAGTTTATAAATTACCTTTATAAAACCTCTGAGGATATTTTTTAGCGGATCTTCTCGTCCAATTTGTGGTGTGCTGCTTTAAATTGTTTCCTACAAACAGTTTTTTGCCGGCTCCGAACGGCATCTGCATTATGTAATTTTACACTCGCAGACTTTTGATGTTATCTGTCCCGGTACTCGAACCTTGGACCTTTTGTGTGGTAGGAGAGCAAAACTACCGCCACACCATGGCGGCCGCCAATAATAATTATAATAATGAAATAAATCAATTATAAAAAAAGTTATGTAATAAGAGCCAAAGCCATAAGATTAACATTTTAGATAAGTATTCATTTAATAAAAATAATAATCATCTGCAAAAAGGAAACAAAATGATTTTGAGTTAGAAAAATTCTTTGCTATGATACATAACGTAATTACTAGAAGGGGATTGACGTTGGCAGCTTCTCTTTTTAATCCGCCATCTTGAACTTCCTAATAAAATTCCATTTGCCTTTTCCAAAACTTCTTTTTTGCAGCGGTTTTTTACAAAAAGTATTAAAACTAAAACGCAACCCATGGTACATGGCTCAACCTAACAACTGCATGGGTTGGCCACACTGACCAAATTTTTCGTTTTGGTTTCGATAACTTTTCGGTGCCAATTGGTGGAAAAATTTAAAATTTCAAACAAATTCCTTTCTGAATTTGAATGTAAAACATGTTAATTATGTTAAAGTCATGCAATTTGTTGAAATTACTACGTAAAGTATACTTATAATTTTGCACAGCATATCGTCGGTGACACTGCAAAACCGCGTAAGTGACGTTTGTGTCAAAAACTTTCATAGGCCCCTGCCATCAAGATATATTAATTTATTCTCAAAACCGCTATATGTTGGTTTGAAAAATAGCTGAAAGAATCGATATTGATGGGAACCTTTTCCATAAAGTAAATATTCGTCTAAAAAGTAAAGAATTTTCAGTGGCAAAACAGCCAAACTGAGATATCACTTACTCGGTTTTGCATTTATGCGTTACGCGGTTTTACAGTGTCACAGACGATATATATTAACAGTTAAGTATTTCTACTAATCTACAGGATTCGATTGTTTATTGGGAAAGTGCAGCGGTTGTGATGCACAAGCCCAGCGATAGATAAAAATGTTTTAGAGGATTGTACTGCGACAAAAGGTCTATTGTGCCCTCGTCTCAATTACAACACCTCTTCCAAGCCGACTTCACAAAGGAACCATAAGATTCCTCCATGCTGAGCCCAAAAATTTTGCTCTGCTCTTTCGAGTATTCACGTTGTATATTCAGCTCAACACACCGACTTATGGCGTATACTTCCGCCTAAAAATGCTCGGATACGAGATACGGAGGGATTGAGATTTTTGGTCAGGGTCCAAATATACATGCACCGATTTCATCTCTTGTGGTTTCAACCAATCTGTATACCACACGATTGTCAGATATTGAATATATTTCTGTTGTTGAACACGTTCGCATGGCTCCTGTGATGCAGACACGTTGTATTTTCGTGAGTAATTGCCTCACCAACAATGCAACGAAAATCCCGTCCGAATAATTTACCACTATTTTAATTTAATTTATTGCCCATAAAAATTACATTAATATAAATATGTATGTCTTACACTAAATTAAGGTTTACTTATTCCTAACAAGCTACATGCTTTTATCTAGGATTTCTAATATTACATAGTTGATGTTCGATCAGCCTCGTTATTCTAGGCCTGTATACGTTAACTACATATATTTCAGTTAAGTAAAGTTATTTATTTACATTTCTTCAAAAAGGGCACAAAAGAAGAATAACATGATTTGCTTAACTTAAAATAGAAGGAAGAATAAAATAAAATAAAAGTAAAGTATATAAATATAGGAGTATAAATCAATATTACTAATTACTCTATCTTTGACTGTTTTATTCGTACCTACATTAAGGGTGCTCGTTTATATGCTTACATGCCTCGTTATCGGTGTAGACCTCGTTTAAATGTAAATTATCCTTACAAGTTTACGAGGTCTACACCATATACTAGCTTTACGAGGCATATAAGAATCCAAACGAATACCCTGATTATTTTGGTTTACTTATCTGTACGAGTATATTGTTCTACATTATAAACCACATTTTCAGTAATATCGTATGAGTTGAATCTTCTGTGATAGAACATTAATTTTTTATCTCTATATAGCATATTATGATTATGTAGTACATTTAAATATATAGGTGACAAATAGCGTTCATTTATAGGGAATTCAATATTTTCTTGTTTATTAATATAAGTTTTAACGTGCTCGTTGTTCAGAGCAGTCATTTTACTTAAAAATCGTAGTGCATTATCCATAAGGAACTTATCTATGTGCTTTATTTTGCATTTTTTTATAGTATACTATTCGAAATTCTTTTTCTAAATAGCTCACTTCTACGATAAGGTTGGCGATTAAGGCCACAACAAAACCTTAAAATGTATCGTTCAAAGATGCGCAACCTTTCCATTTGAGCTGAGAAAATTTTGAACCATATTGGGAAAGCGTATGCCAAAATCGGTCGAATAATTTGTTTGTAGATATTAATTTTTATACTCGACCTCAAGGCCTTAGCTCGTTTCATTAAATTTATGTATGATTTTGCTTTCTTGATGACATAATCAAGGTGGAGCTTAAAATTAAACTTACTCTGAAGGAATACTCCAAGATATTTAATACATTCTTTAACGGGAATACGATTTCCATTTATTTGGATATTAGGAATGAATTTGGATAAAGATACTTATGTAGTCCTTTGAGTGCAATGCATTCAGATTTGGAGACATTAACTGTCAATTTCCACTCAGAAAAGAATTTGGATAGTTCATTCAAATAATTGTTTATCATGGTGTTCGCTTTGGCTGCGTTCTGTAGATATCCTAGTACCAATATGTCATCTGCATAAATAAGTGTTAACATATTTGAATTTTCTATTGGGGGATTAGGTAAATTCGGTAAGAGTATGTTATATAGAATGGGGCCTAATAAAGACCCCTGTGGTACACCTGCTGCAATATCTCGTAGCATAGAGCAATTTTCATTTATGCTGACAAAGAAATTTCGATCACTCAAGTAGCTATATATAATCCGGCAGATATATGTATATATTAAATTTAAATAGTTTATACATTTTGTATATAATGCCGCCTTTCCATGCTGTGTCAAATGCTTTTTCTATGGCTGCTATTGTGTATGCTATTGTTGCCCATCGACGATTGAGGTTAGTACACTAAAGTAAGTGCTTGATTTGTTGAATGATAGCTGCGGAAGCCAAACTGTGTGTCTGTAACGACATTCTTGTCACTTGAATGTCTTTTAATTTTTTCTAGGAGAAATTTTTGAAAAAGCTTACCCACGTTAGACAACAACGATATAGGACGGTAGTTGCGAACTGATTTTGGATTGGTATGTGGTTTTAGTATGGGCACAATTTTTGCGCATTTCCAGGCCTGAGGAAAGTATCCTAGATTATATGCGTGATTAAATAAAATAGCCAAAAAACCCCAAAAATAAGAGTATGTTTTACGAAGTAGGAAATTTGAGATAGTATCCTCTCCTGCACAACTTCGTCTGCATTTGTAAATTGTTTATAATTGCTAATGTACTGTTGGGTGTAGGTCACGCCATTTGTGAATTTACCACTATTAATAGGGACATCCATCAATATATTTTCATTAAAAATTTAGAAAAGTTTGGTTTCCCTTCTGTACAAAAATAGTCTATCTCTATCTCTATGGCGCGATATACAACAGGTATATCATCATAAACCTCCTAAGAGATTTTTGCGCCAAGCTTCTCTTCCAATTTGTGGTGTGCCGATTTGAATTTTCCCTACAAATTGGTGGGACCTACAGTTTTTTGCCGACTCCGAACGGCATCTACAAAGGAGACGAATTTTTGCTGAGAAGCCTGTCATGGCAGAAATACACTCGGAGAGTTTGCCAAACCACTGCCTAGGGGCGACCCCGTTTTGAGAAACTTTTTTCAAATCACTTTTGATGTTACCTGCACCAGGGCTCGAACCATGGACCTTCGGTGTGGTAGGCCGGCAACACTACCTTCACACCACGGCGGCCGCCAGAATATAAAAAATAGTCAGGGTATTCGTTTATAAGCTTACTAGCATTTACTCGCGGCTCCGCTCGCATCAAAGAAATAAGCAAAATAACTAAGCTTCTTTTGGAAACATTTTTATTTATCAAACAGATAGCTTTTAAAGTTCACATGTTCACATAATGATATACAAAAAACCTTAAATAATCAGGTTACACACCAAATATTAAAAATTTCTTAGCAGCACTTGTAAACAATTAAATTCACACAGAGCACTCACTTCTAATACAGGATTCTAAACAAAAGCCAAAGCTATTAATAATTTTTCAGATCAAATTGAAGAAGAGATACATACCGAACAAATCGTAAGAGCTTCATGAATTGTATTATTATATAAACACTCATAAAAGTTTAATTTTTACGAAACAGCGAAGCAACCAAAATATGAAGAATTGCTAAACTTACTAAAAGGATATTTTCCGCAGAAACGATATCAATATCTTTAAAATGCACAACTATTTTGCTCAAACGTTACAAAAAATTTATTCAAAATGTTTGATTTTATGTTTGGCAGGTGACGATTTATTCATATTTATTAACGACGACAATAGCCCGGCCGACATTCAAAACGACGACTGCGAACGACAACGGCGAAAAACCGAAGCTTGACGATAATTGCCGCCAAGCACCGACGACATGATAATAATGAAAGCGGCAACGACAGTTCTGCATTAGCTCAAACAACAGCAAAAAAAATTTTGAAAAAAGTATTGCATGTGTAAAAAAAAAACATAAAACTAATCAATTTCAACACATATTTAAAGCAATTTGCATATATTTACGATTTAATTCACAAAAAGAAAAAAGGACGCTACGACCGTCGCTGTCAAATTAGAAATAGATCTAATCTGGCGACAGCGGCATTCATGAAAAATTCCTCTACATAAGAACATGTGTAAAAATAATTTGACATATGCCGCACCGTCGTTGTCGTCTTGAATCTGTTTTCCCTAAGTGACAGAAAAAGTACCGAAAACGCAAAATAAAATTGGTATTGTATGTATAGCAAGGCGAATTCATTACATGAACGTTATTTTGTTTTGATCTGACATTTCTGAACATGCTAAATTCGCCTTGCTCTCACCTTATATGAATTCGCCTTGATGTATAGTAACTAAACTTATTAAAATCATAGCAATTAGTTTTTAAAAGTATTTTTGTAGATATGGCGATGAATTTTTTAGGCACGTTTTGACCGATAACTCAGTTAGGAGCAACCAAATTCTGAACGATCACTCAGTTATCGATTAATTGATCGAAATATTGCAGAGTCCAAAAGAATCCTGTGACCTTCCCCTTTCGTTTGATACCCATATTGTATGTAAATTCAGGGGTTTCGGAGCAACCACATTCTGACCGATAAATCAGCTATCGATTAATTGATCGAAATATTGCAGAGTCCAAAAGAATCCTGTGACCTTCCCCTTTCGTTTCATACCCATATTGTATGCAAATTCAGGGGGTTTGGAGCAACCACATTCTGATCTCATTCTTATCGAAATATTGCAGGGTCCAAAAGAATACTGTGGCCTTTCCCATTCGTTTGATGCCCATATTGTATGCAAATTTAGGGGTTTGAGGGTAACCACATTCTGACCGATAAATCAGCTATCGATTAATTGATCGAAATATTGCAGTCCAAAAGAATCCTGTGACCTTCCCCTTTCGTTCGATACCAATATTGTATGCAAATTCATGGTTTTTTGGGCAACCACATTCTGATCGATAACTCAGTTATCGATAAAGTTATCGAAATATTGAAGAGTCCAAAAGAATCCGGTGGCCTTCCCCTTTCGTTTGATATCCATATTGTATGCAAATTCAGGGGTTTTTTGGGCGACCCCATTCTGACCGATAACTCAGTTATCGATAAAGTTATCGAAATATTGCAAAGTCCAAAAGAATACTGTGGCCTTCCCCTTTCGTTCAATACCCATATTGCATGCACATTTTAGGGTTTTAGGGCACCAATTGCATAAATTCATTGGATAAAATACATTTTTGGGTTAGTTGGGTCACATTAGTGCCCATAACTCCATAACCATGTGAGGTATTGCGATTTCATGAAACTTGTTACCTATCCGAGACATCGGGAAATAAGTGTGCAAAATTTCGTACAGATCGGTGCTGTAGTTTAGGCGTGAAAACGGTTCAAACACACTCACTCACAAACTTACGCATTTATAATACAGGGTGGCGCAAAAGTCATCCTCCTATCAGAAAATGCTATACATTTTGCGAGTGGCCCCTAAAGTCAGTTCTGTTTTGACATTTGTGTAGTAAACACATGCGAAATACACGTTAATAACAATGTTACGCTACACTGCTCCAGAACGCGGAATATTGCTGACTATTTATTTGACCAATAATCGGTCTGGGCCAAACGGTTACTGTGAATGGTGAGCGTTACAGAGCAATAATCAACGAGTTCTTTTTGCCGCAACTTGATGAATTGGGATTGGAAAACATGTGGTTCCAACAAGACGGTGCAACAGCACACACTGCACGTGCCACAACCGATATGCTGAACATCGGAAGCTTACTTTTGCGCCACCTTGTATAAGTAAGATAAGATATGACTCGTAAATTGTGTAAAGCTCGTATATATGCCATTTTTCATACAGTTTACGAAGTTTATATTGCATACAAGCTTTACAAGGTAATAAAAAATTAGACGAATACCCTGACTCATGATTCAATTACAAGAAGGTTAGCTCTCTAGCTGACGTTTACTTTTGACACTTCCATTTTCTGGGTTTCTTTTGCGAACGAAAAAAAGTAGTAAAGGAGTATTGTTTTCATTTTTCGAGGAAATGGTAGAAAAAAAAAATCAGAAAAGTAAGAAATTAGTAGTAATACATTTTGTAAGGTCAACTAAATACAACATCAAAACATGTCATCCCATATTATCACTGTATAAATCGTTGTAAATTTTCTCTATAATCAATTAAAGAACAATAAAAAACGGTCACTGCTCAAACAAAAATTAAAATAAATATATATGTGCATACGTATCTGCAATCAAAATATGTACGCACTTCGCCCTTTTGCCAGAATCATGAGTGTGCTAAAATGAAAATGTTGGTAAAACAAGATTAAAAGTTTGATCTCAGCTCATTCGGTTTACATGGACCGCAAAATATTGTGGTTTCGGTATAAGCATGATATCAGGGATTTTTGTCAAACCTAGAATCTTCAATGGCTAATACCGTAAAGTTATCAACTCAAACTCTGAATAATTGCACATTCGTGCTTCTGACAATAGGACTATGTTTTTCAATAATAATGACAAATTGACAAGACGCATATTTTTTGGAAACTTTTCAGGGAATAAAGACAAACGCACATAGTCTACCAAGTGTATAGTAAAGTGATAAGTTTTAATAAGATAGGATTGGCTCGTATTATTCATGCAAACTTAAAACTTTTGCTTTAAACATAAGTTAAGCCAGAACTCATTATCAAACCCAGAGAATAGTAGTAAATTTTTGTTAAAAACAAGACTTCGAATCACATAAGAAACAGATTTGAAGTCACGATAGACCTAAGTAAGTATATAAGTATGCAGGGACAAAATTTTTAGACTGCCATTGCTACATACCGGAATGCCCCGAGTTTTAAACGTCCGCGACTACACTACACCCCCAAAAGTCGATCTAAATAATAGTGCAAATTAATCTATTTTCTGAAACCAACTTATTTAAAATTTTGTGTAATATTACATTTTTACCTACTATTTTTCGATAAAAGGCAACCCAGAATGTAAATGACCATTTTTAGGCAGCAAGATGGCGAAAATTGTCAAAATATGTCACTAGTGAGCTAATCTTCTAGTTCTTGAATCATGACCCTGACTATTTCGTAAACGAACTCTTTTTTTCTTCCCCTTTCTCTGATCCTTCATTCTGTAAGAGAGTTGTCACTTTATCTGTCATTATGTAAAGAACCTCTCTGTTATTACATCATGGCTATTATAAAACAAGTAAGGAAGTCTAAGTTCGGGTGGAACCGAACATTATATACCTAGTAGTGATCTATTATGTCAAATAGACAGACGGACAGACAAATAGACGTATCGAGAGACGGACATGGCTAAATCGACTCAGCTCATCGTCCTGATCATTTCAGTATACGTACAAACATTTCATGTTCATGAAAGGTATGAATATCAAAAAAGACATACATGCAGTGGGGTATAACTACTTGCCCTGATATTTTACTTTTCATCCTTAAAGTTTTGATATACAATAATAAATATACGAGTATATCTCGATTCGTTTATGCCGAATGAAGTAATATACCTTGTGTGCGGAACAAAAATAGATATAAAGAATGTGTCTTTTATAGGCGCCAAAGAACTCAACCGATCTTTATGAAATTTTCACAATATATCCTTGGGTTCACTGAGTACAGCATAGACAATATATAGTTTTGGAAAAGTAGGCGGAGCCACGCCCAGGCTATATAAAATTTCAATTCGTCATAGCTCCGAACTTTTTTGGTTTCAATTAATGAAATTTGAATATATGCGGCACTTAGTCAATATCTACATAATTTTTCAAAAGTGGGCGGTGCTCCGCCCACATATTTTGTGTTTTGTTTTGCTCCTGAACTTTCACGAAAGGTTCAGGAGTTCGCTGGGCACGACACAGTCTGTATATAGCTTTTGGAAAAGCCCCCAGGTTATATAAAGCTGCAGTTCGGTATAGTTATTTTATATATAGATGTGTTCTATGTATCAAAACGTCAAAACAACGTCTACCGGGTTTGCTAGTATATTATAAAATGGCGAGAGCGAACAACGAATTTCAGCATTCTTTTGTAAAACTGAGAGACTAGTTTGCGTTCAAATAGACAGACGGATAGACAGACAGAGGGATAAACAGACAGACGGACGGAGAGACGGGCATGGCTGAATTGACTCCGATTTTTCAGAACTTTGTTAAAATACTGGGCGTGGACATTAACCGATTTCGCCCATATTTACAGCAAACAGTTACCTTTATACAGGGTGGCGCAAAAGTAATCCTCCTATCAGAAAATGCTATAAATTTTGCGATTGGCCCCTAAAGTCAGTTCTGTTTTGACATTTGTGTAGTAAACACATGCGAAATACACGTTAATAAACAATTTTACGCTACACTGCTCCAGAACGCGGAAATTGCTGACTATTTATTTCGGTCGGTGAAAAACGGTTACTGCGCAAAAGTAATCCTCCTATCAGAAAATGCTATAAATTTTGCGATTGGCCCCTAAAGTCAGTTCTGTTTTGACATTTGTGTAGTAAACACATGCGAAATACACGTTAATAAACAATGTTACGCTACACTGCTCCAGAACGCGGAATATTGCTGACTATTTATTTGACCAATAATCGGTCGGGGCCAAACGGCTACTGGGAATGGTGAGCGCTACAGAGCAATGATCAATGAGTTCTTTTTGCCGCAACTTGATGAATTGGGATTGGAAAACATGTGGTTCCAACAAGACGGTGCAACAGCACACACTGCACAACCGAAATGCTGAACATCGGAAGCTTACTTTTGCGCCACCTTGTATATAGAACATTATCACCAAATTTCGCTTCGGCAAATCAGTTTTGGCGGAGTTATGGCATAAAAAGTTTTGTGGAATAGTCCACTATAAAAAGGGCGGGGCCACGCCCTTTTTCGAAAATTTTAAGTTTTTGGATTTCTTTGTTTACGGAAACCTTAAAAGTGAAATCTAAATGATGTAAAGCTATTTTACGCAAAGTTATTGCCTATTTAATATATCTACGATCCTCTTCAAAATCTTTCATATAGAAGTGGGCGTAGACCTTAACCGATCCCGCCCATTTTTTCCTGGAACATTCCTTGTATACCTGGAAACCTGCGTGCTGAATTTCGTTTTGATATCTTGAACGGTTTTTGATTTATGATTAATATTATTTCTAAATTTGACTTAATCAAAAGTGGGCGGTGCCACGCCCATTTTCAAAAATTTCTTGAAAATTTTATTTTATGCCTCAGTCTCAATGTATTCACCAAATTTTATCCTTATAGGTGCATTATGTACTGAGTAATCACTTTTTTTGTGTTTTCGAAAATATTCTATATATAAAAAGTGGACGTGGGCATCGTCCGACTTCGCTCATTTTAAATAGCGATCGGAGATGAGTGCCAAGCATACCAAATTTCATTCAGATTTCTCAAAATTTACTCAAGTTATCGTGTTCAAAGACGGACGGACATGGCTTAATCAATTTCTCTTTTCGTCCTGAACATTTTGATATATATAAGTCAATATCTATCCCGATTCGTTTATGCCGTTACGTACTGCCGTTATGCGACTAAAGTTAATATACCTTGTGTGCGTAGCACTACTATGTATAAAAAACTGAAATTTTATATGTTTGGTTTCTCCGACGCTCCTTTCCAAGTTAATTTAGCTGCCAACTCATTATGATATGTTTAAGGGCTGATCCTTCAACCTTTCGCAACACTCGTTTCTGTAATCAAAGACACCCACGTGCCCCCAATTCCTGGCGGTGTTAGATGCGGTATTTTGTACCTCCTCGTGAAGAGGTTTAGCTCGGTTTCATCCGGGTTAACCTCCAAACCTGAAGCTTTGGCCGAGTTGGATATTTTGGATACTGTCTCTTCCATTAATTTGCGGAAGGTCAGCGCCGGTATGATGGCTTCTGGAACAACGTTGTTGAAGGAGCCCGCTATGTCTAGAAATGCCACCAGTGTGTATTCCTTGAGGTCGATTGACCTTTCGATAACGTATACAATGGGTCAATCAGCCTCCGGATATAGTCCTCCAAGAGTATTTCAAGAGTTTTAAGAAGAAAATAAGGTAGGCTTATAGGCCTAGAATCATTCGTTTTCGAGTGGGAGGTTCTGGCAGCTTTCGGGATAAAAACCACCTTGACTTTTCTCCATGATTCTGGTATGTAATTGAGCCTACAACAACTTATAAACATCTCCTTTATCCAGGGCTTTATAAGTTCGGCAGTGTGGGGAATAGAGCCCAGTCTAACTTTTTATCAACTGTGATTTCATTTATTAGCTGATCTGAGGGTAACCCTCCACTAATCCATAAGCAAGTTCATGGTTTCCGTGCTTCAATCCGTCCAGTGTCCGTCCGATTACTGAACTTAGCTTAGCTGAGTTGGAGATTTCGAGGGCACCCTCCTTAAGCGGGAGGCGCCGGATGTCGATTCAATCTTGCCGCAAAAATCCACTCAGGAGTATCGTTTTTAATTTCGGATTGCTTTTTTATATATGGTCAGTTTCATCTTGTAAACAGCCCATGATGACTCTTGTCCGTCGTGTTTTGCCTACAGGCCTTCCTGAGCTTTGTGTGCTGGTTTTGCTGAGCTGGTTTGTGTGTTTCCGTTACCTTCCTAATCGGGCAAGTGCTATCTAAATCAGTCCTACATAGCTGACTGAAGTTGAGAGCACCCTCCTTAAGCGGGAGGCGGCGGATGTCTATTCAATCTTGCCGCAAAAATCAACTCAGGAGTATAGTTTTTAATTTCGGATTGCTTTTTTATATATGTTGAGTTTCGTCTTGTAAACAGCCCATGATGACTCTTGTCCGTCGTGTTTTGCCTACAGGCCTTGCTGAGTTTTGTGTGCTGGTTTTGCTGAGCTGGTTTGTGTGTTTCCGTTACCTTCCTAGTCAGGCAAGTGCTACCTAAATCAGTCCTACATAGCTGACTGAAGTTGTTTACGAGCACGTCCAACTTATTTTTATTGATGTACGATATATTGGAACGATTTTTATTCGTTGGGGCTACCCCTTTAAATAGGATTTTACCTATCAGCTTCTTGTAGTAGCCCTAGTTAGTTCTTTTAACATTTTGTATATGCTTAGGGTTTATGTGTGTCTCTGATACAGAGAAGCTTAGAAACCTATGGTCTGAGAAGGAGTGTTCCTTTAAAACCATTCAAGATACGAGAAGGTCACTGAAAGAATCTGTGACTAGAGGTATGTCAACGACCTCCTCGCGGTTCCTTGTGATAAAGGTGTTGTCATTTTCCCTATTGCATATGCTTAGGTTAGTACCTAGAAGATAGTTATATAAAGACTCACTTCGGTCATTTATGTCAGCGATGCTCCACTCAGTCTTGAGCGCTGTAAAGCTAGAATGCTGGTTAAGGCAAGCCACATATCATATTGTTATTCGCGGCTCTTGGACTAGGACAATGTCTTCTACACCTGTTGACAGTGCAGCCGATGCTGCTTTGCTGTGATTAAGGTTCATTCGGAAGACCCTCATCATTGCTGTTTGACGTTCTCCTCTGTGAGCTTCGCGTCCGTCTCGTCGTCACTCAGCAGCTGCCTCTCGAACCAAGCCACCGTCCGAGCTTGACGAGGCGTACCCGCTGGAGTCCGACTCCTTGTACTCGTCCACCTCCATCTTGCCCTCTCTGTTGACCACTTTCCAATTTCGGGTCGGTATACCCGGGTCATATTCCTGAAGAATGTCCAGGATATCAGCTGTGTCCGTTGATGTCATTGGAACCCAGGCCCTAGCCCTTGGTCGTGAAGGAATGTCACGCGCCTCCACCACCTTGAGGCGTGAACACCTCACCTCTCCGGAGCACTGCGGCTTTGCACAGCTCGACTGACCTGGTGTACGATGATGGCGGCCCAGGGTTTCCCCGTTTCACCTGTACGGCAACTTTGGCGAGCGCGCCCTCGATCCACTTCCATTGCGGTTTAGGGACCCTGCCCTCTGCGCTGCTCTCATCGACCACTACAATGACCCTCCGATCTTTAGCTATGCCAGAGAAAGACCGTTTCCAGCCTCCCAGTGTTTTGGTCATTTTCGGTGCCGTGGGGGTTGGTCGCTGGCGTTTCGAGGTTTCTTCACTCTCGAACCAGTCCAGCCGGAAATTCGGCAACACTAGTCTCGTCCACTCAAGGTCACGTTGAACTTTCACCCAGTTTTCAGCAGAAACCTCGCCCTCCCTTATCAGTGGCGTGGCGTTCCTGCGTAGGGTCCGGGCTGCAGCACTCTTGTCTTGGTGGCTCCTTGCCACCTTTTGTTCATGGCCCGTGGCCCTATAGCCGCCCCCCGCATCCCTGGAACTCCCAGCAACGGACCCACCAGACGCTTGATGCCGAGTGGCAAGCCCACTTGTGGAGGCTGCGGGATGGGCGGTGACTGCACTGGTGGCCTCTTGGTCAGTGCCCCCTCCTTGAGAGGTACTGGCGTTTGGACAAATCGGACTGGATTTGCTCTCTGCCCTTTTTAGTCTAGCTGCCGCTGCGCAATCGAACAGCTAAGGTGTCCTCTCAGCTTTCGTAAGAAAGCCTGGTTGAGCCGTGGCCTTTGGATAGCAACCTCCTTTCGGCTTCTTTTGAGGAGGCACTCCTTTAATTTTTATTTTTATAATTATTATTTTTAAAATTCATATCTAAGCCCACCAGTGGCGGAGAAAGGGGTATTTCCACCCATACAGAGGTCGCCGCCGAAGCGGTGCCTGGTGTCACCACGAGGAGGCCCCTTTAAACAAGAAGGAGTTAAAAAAAGTTTTCGACCTAAGCAGCTTCATCAGTCGGGATAATCCGAAATTGTGCATCAGAAGCGAAGTTCTGAAAATCTCTAAATGCATTTTTAACAACTTTTTGGCGACTTTTGCAATTCCAGTGAATGACAATCTCCTAAATTTTCTGTTTTTGTTGCATTTTTTTTTGGCTAACAGTTGGCAGTTGTTGTTGGCAACTATTTTAGATAAATTTTGTGATTGTGAAATTGAAGAGTCAAACTCGATTCCAATAATTTTGTGGAAACCAGGAGATGCTTCGGTTTTCTTTTTTTGAAAATATTAAAATTTTCGTGACTTGAAGCAACAACAGCAACGAGGGTGGGGAGTGATAGGCATCTACTTATTCAGCCTACTACGATTAAGCCATGCAATCGGCAATACTTTTTAATTTAATTAGAAATATTAGTTCTTGATCCTCTTTCTGCTTCTCATTCCCATTCTGCCGCTCCTGTTTCTTCAACAGCCCCTACTCCTGCAGGCAGTGATGGAAATCAGTTGATTTCTTTTTAACACACTAACACATAGTCAAACGCAAGTTCCGCAGCAATACTCATGCGGAGACAGCAGTGCAACTTACTCAATCGTTGCCTTCGAGTGTTGTCGTAGTCCCTTTGGATAGGTTGATATTCGTTTCTCTATTTGCGAAAGATACTACGGTTGATGATTTCAATTATTATGTAACATCTAAACTTACACCGAGTGTATTAAATATTAGGAAGTTCAAGTTTCCTCATGAAAGAAGTAGGTATATAATCTTTCAAAATTGATGTTTATTATGAATGCAGCACGCATTCCTCAAGCCGGTACTGCTTCAAAAACTCATAAGTGAAATTGGCATCAGTGTTTATTACCAAAATGTAAGGGGTTTAAACACAAAACTCGTGGATCTTTTTCTTAGTAGCCACGACATTACTTACCACATCATCGTGTTTACTGAAACTTGGTTCAAACCTTTGAAGTATTTCGAAGGATCGAGCGGTCAAGGTCGGAGGGAATGTGTTGATTGCTGCCCGTTTAAGTTTCGCCGCTGAGATAATTACCGTCCCTGAAGCTGACAACATCGAATTCCTGTGTGTGCGTGTAAAGTACTTAAATCGCTGTATTTACATCACTGTAAGCTATATTCCTCCAATCGGATCTTCAAATATATTTAAAGTATTCATTGATAGTGAAGTCAGTTTTTGCTCTGGCTAACCCCTCCGACTCGGTTATTGTTCTAGGCGATTTTAATTTGCCTTGTGTCTCCTGGAATATGATTGATGGTCTCTTAATCCCTAGCTCCTCTAGAGATGTGTTAAATAAATTAATAAACGGTCTGGCGGATGTTGGACTTGGTCAAATAAATAGTATTCAAAATAAGTACGGCAAATGTCTGGATTTAGTATATGTCGATGATGTATCGAAATTCTCTCTTGCTCGTTGCGATCCACTTGTACTGCCTGAGGATGTATATCATCCGGCTCTTGATCTGACTGCTGCAGAGTTTCTATTTAGAAAGGCAGATTGTTGCAAACTCATCACGAAAGTGTCTAACATAATTTGGCCGCAATATTGTGGTAACGTGGATCAAAGTGCTTTGCATTTTAACAATACGTTACAAACCATATTTCTCTCATGTGTTCCTCAATCTCGTAACGCAACTGCATCCTTAAACACTGGATGGTGGAGGAGTTGAAGTTCACTACTCATGTCTCAAATAGCTTCAAAAACAACATGCAGACCGATGTCATTTACACTGACTTTAGCAAAGCCTTTGATAAAGTTTCCCATTCTATCCTATTACATAAACTTGACCGCATAGGATTCTCACCTATTTTCTTACGTTGGATATCCTCTTACCTGAATGGTAGAACACAGAAGGTAATATTCAGAACCTGCTTATCTCGCTTAATTGATGTAACACCTGGTGTGCCGCAAGGTAGCCATCTTGGTTGTTATGACAGAATTGCGACGAAAATTTCCCAATAAGCTGATATCCAGAAACTCCACATTCCGTTGGCCACCCAGGTCGCCTGACCTTACTGCACCTGACTTTTTCTTGTGGGGTTATTGCAAACAGGAAGTCTTCAAAGCAAAACCAACAAATTTGAATGAACTAAGGCAATCCATTCGAGAAACAATTGCGGCTATTCCTGTCTCAACTCTCCAAGCAGTAATGAACAACTTTTTGGTAAGATGCCGCACATGCATCGACGAGCAGGGGGGGCATTTAAATTCCATTATTTTTAAAACTAATTAAGCTATATTTAATAAAATTTAATGAGCTTTAACATGAATAAAAGAAAATTGAATTCCATACACTGAAAAAAAATTATTTGAGTTTCTTAATGTAGCAAAATTCATCAGCCACCCTGTACTTGTTTGAGGATGGCGATATGTTTGGAGTTTTCTCGCTTCAATATAAACTACGATAAAAATGCCCATACGGTAAGTTTTGGCTTTTTTCTTATTGGATGATTTAAATGAATAAATAAAGTACAATATTCGCCACCGAAAAAAAGAAGGCAAAGTTCATACTAAGCCCGGTCCCCTTTGGACCCCTGCTGGATATAAAAATTTATAGTTTTTTTAGTGTTTACTACAAGTGTAAGTTATTTTTTAATTCAGCAAGAGAAATTAACTTTTTTCTTATACTCAGTCACGGGAATTGAACAAGAACTTTCATCTGTCTGTCTGTGTATTTCTACCATATTTACCAAGTAACTATTGTGCTGCTGGAGGTCTATGTTCAAATATAGAGAACATTTCGCCATTGTCTTTTTTTGAATGCGCGGCGAGCCCTCTCACAACCAAGGGCATCTACTTTATAAATAAAACTTTCAAATGGCTCAATATTGATCGTCGGTGCATATGTTAGCTGGGTTAGGCATAAATAAATTAAGAAAAGCAAATCGGCTTTTGCGAAATTGCAATGGAGTATTTTGAAACTAATTACTCAAAAATACGTAAACCAGGACACATAACGAACTGAAACATCTGAGTGAATGCTGCAAAGTGACACGTCCAAATTTAGAAAAATGTTGTCTATGTAAATTGTGTTCCCCTGTTGTAAATAGTCTTTCTTCTTCCATAAATTGGCTCCATATTGGCGAAAGCACTTGCTCGTGAACATCCCTATGTACATCCATCAGTATATACAGACGCAGTTATGTATGTACCATGTAGTCAAAGCAACTAGTTGTAAACTACTTCTAAACTAGTTTGAAGACCAAGCCCAACTCGTCAGGCAATAGTCTTCAACATGCGGGTTTGATGGACCCAATTGAAGAAGAAAATGTGTCATGTGACGACTGCGATAATTCCGGTAGCTGAAGCCTTAAATCAAATTGAAAGCTAAGAAAATGCATTCCGCTCAACTGTCAAATTTTCTCAATTTATAAAACTATAAAATATATTTTCCCAAAAATGTATAAGTTGCAGCCGTTCCCTGTGGGGAATTCTGTGGCCGACTACTATACTAGTTAAATTTTAGTCGTCTTATTGTGCCTAACTATTAGTTGGTTTCAAAGTCATTCAGTGTTCAATAGAAAAATTGTATGTAACATTTTTTTAAACACTTGAATATCAGATAAAAATATTTGCTAACAAAAAAACTCAATTGTATTTCTTTGTGTCACTTTTTTTCATTAGAATCATAAATGTAATACTTCTATATTGCTAGAAAATACTAAGTTCCATGGTATAAAAAAGAAGGTAGTTCCATTGACAGAAATTGGTTGCCAATCTTATTTAATTTTTGATTAAAAAAAAAAGTTATTGAAGTTCTTTTGGTATCAAAATTTAAAGTAGCATTGCCCAATCGGATATACGGTAAAGAGAAATTTTTAACCATATATTGGGGATTTTGCCAAATGGTTATATGAGGAAGCTTATATAATAAAAACTTCCACTTAACGATACAAATATAAAATTTTTATTTGAACCTCTAAAAAAGGTTCAATCAAATAATATTTATGGGTGAAATCTTTTAAAATATTTATTGGACATGTTGTGGCCCCTTATTGACTCTCTTGTTGTAACAATAATAATGTAATGGGACGTTTTAAACAAGGCTAAAAAACAAAGCCCCTTGGTGGGATTAAACCAAGTAATTTCGGTGCATGGTTGTGTTTGTCGAGAAATAGAACTAAATCTTTGTTTACTGTCGGGATTATTGTGCCGTAACCGGCGATGGTCAGTTGTAATGAAATTTCTGCAGGTATGGTGACAAAGAGTGTGTCAGAGGAATTGGTGGGAGAAATTTGAAGAGTTTTGTCACTGAAGTAATGGGCTTTATCGCAACGCGCTACCGAAGCCAAGATGCACCAGGGTCTAGTGCTTTGGGATTTCAAATGAAAAGCTGATGGCTAAGATGGATAGAAGGGCAGAATATTTTACGGTCCAGCATTTGAGCTCTTGTCTTGATTATATCTCGCGGAGTCCTTTGCTATGCCACTGCTGGCTGCGAGCAAGTGATATCGGAGCGTTCAATAATCTGGTTACCAGCTGGGCCTCAATATTACAGTTGTTGATCTATATGACTTACCTTCTTTACACAAAACTTTTCAATAATTAAAAAAAAAATGTTTGATTTGTAAACAAACAAAACGACCCAAACAAGATTTTTTAATGGAACTTTTAGCACAAAATGTCATAATCTCTTTAGTTGTCAGGTAGCTAACATGACGACCAAAAATTGACAATGGAACTACCTCCTTTTTTCTGCCATGCTCAGTACACTCGCCAACATCAGAGTACAGATATATAGGAAACGAACGTAACAAATTAACACATTTCGTTTGCAAAAAATTCATGAGCGTATTTAACTTTTATTGAAAAATATTTTTGGATAAGATACAAAATTGTAATCTTGTAGTAGATTTGTATAAACTTAAAATAACGGAAGCAAGATTCTAGTTGACTGAGGCGTGACCGTATCTACGAGTGGAGAACAGATGCCAAAGGATTTTTAAGTTGTGGAGGGGGCAAGCTGACAAATATTTCCGACCACGAGCTGATATTTAAGAATAATTATTGTAAGTAACCTTGGCAACCAATATTCCATGTTTCATCCACTTCGATATTAGTTCTTATTGCCACTGATTCTTGTGGTAGTTTGTGTAATACAAATTTCTATTGCCATTTTTCCAAATTTTTTTTTTTCAATATCGCCCGTGATATGGGGAAGAGTCTAAAGGTTCTAGGTACAATTGCAGGACTACGGCTTTTTCAAGCGGGTTCGCCACTCTTCGAGTGTTTTTTTACCATGGAGGGGTTATATCGCAATTCCATCTGGCTTAAAGGCAACCGTTCGGAGTTAAAACATGTGGGACCTACACTTTATTTTTAGAAATAAATTAGAAACATCAAATACAACCAAACCTCAATTGGAGAAAAGAAGTGCACATCTTTAATTTTCTCCGAGGTATATTGCGCCAAATTACTTCTATTTTGCAGGGTTCAAAATGCTTAAGCAATAATAGCAGAAGCAGCGAAAATGTGCTGCTACTGTGCTTTTGATTTTTTCTTGCTTAAAATGCAGCACGTTTGCTTTTGCTTGAAAGCAACAGCAGCATCATGATAAATGCTGATAAGCAAATGATCGATGGCTGATGCTACTTATTGAAAATTAGAAAAGCAAAAACAACCATGATACAAAATGCAGATAGTTTCACCTAACACATTGAGTGGCAAACGGTTTTGATGAAAACCATCACCGGGTGCCAGCACATTTTTTGCTATAAACCGGTGAGAAAGTAGAAAATATAGGTTTCTGAGCCAATCCCGTAAAATTATGTCGTTTATTTTGGATTTTATAACGATTCTTATGAAATTTAAAACATAAACTCTCTAGGCCTACGACATGGTTATGGGGTGACCCCAGAAGATGTTTATATGATATGGGTATCAAATGTAAAGCGTTAAGGAGTGTTTTAAAAGGGAGTGGGTTTCAGGACCAGGGGTGACTGCAGATGGTGTTTACCCGACAGGGTTATCGGATGAAAGGTGTTAATGAGGGTCCTAGCATTCGCAATGTTTCGAACCCTCTTTGTATTACAGTTTTGTCGTGAAAGATTTGAGCGTATTGGTCGCGGTATGATACTGTTATAACATCGGCACAATATGTTAATAGAAACTCGAAACAAATGTATCTATCGGACAACTTCAAAAATTCAAATTGTTAAATTTTCAACCATACTTAAATATGTATTAATAAAAGCAAAAGGCTGCCAATGTATCGAATTTCAAGAAAATCAGCATAAATAAAAAATTTTGAAATAGGTCGGCTCCTGGTCCACTTCTCGGAAAAAAAATTCGTAAATTGTATTAAAAGTAAAGGGCTACCAATGTACCGAATTACATCGCACCATAAATAAAGAAATATTGGAACGTCATTTCATGGTCCACTTCCCGGAAAAAAGTATTCTATGTCCGGTTCCTGGTTCTAAGCCACCTCCCTACCAATTTTTAGCCAAACCGGTTGAGCCGTTCTTTTATATATATAGATATCTGCATATTGCTTTGTTGGCTGCATCAGTTTTATATGGACATGAATGATTCACCCCTAATTATTGCTTTACAGCTGCTAAGACTTGCTCGTTTGCTTATCAGTATTTTTCATGCTGTTGCTGGGCTGCTCGTTTTTTTTTTTCAAGCAAAAGCAAAATCATGTGCTTAAGCATTTTCGAACCCTGCTATTTTCTTCAATATCGTCAAAGCGACGTAAAGCTGGTGGTCTAAAGTGCTAAATTTCGATAACAAAAAAAAGGGGATTTTCATAAAATTCTTGAATCTATTTATGTAAGCTTGAACCGCTCCTGTAACGATTTGACTTTTCAGTATATGTCATAGTTAACAAAAATACACGTATACAATTCAATCTCAAAAATTGTGTTTCGCTGTTTCTCTTTGATTTCGATTTTAAAACACACTGCGGCCATAGCATGCTACATGATGAGAATCAATAAATTTTCATATTTCTATTTCATTGAAAATTTGCATGCCTCAACATGGTTATGGCTTAAGACATTGGTTTCTGACCATGTTTTGAGAGCAGGACATCCACATATTTATGCATGAACACACATTAACCATAATATAATTAAAATTTATATATTAATTAACTAATAAGCATAGGAATCAAAAGTACCAAAAATTGCCTAGTATGGAGCTGGGGGACAACAAAACAAAAACTGAAGGAAAGGATTTCCAGTCATGGGTCGAATATAAAGATAAGGAACAATTCGTCTGAAAGTAAGACTGCCTTGTCATCTGGGCATTATCCCGACTTGCATAATGTTACAATCCTCGGCAAAGAAAAATACTATAATAAGCGATACAATTTGGAAATGCTCCACATTATGAACACCCCTAACAACAAAAGGCTGAATTTCAAATCGGACACAGACGAGTGTGCCTACGCTTATCGCAATCTGGTTATGAAGCAGCAACAACACACAGTGCCAATCACACAATTCTCACTGAGAGAGCCAGAGTCCAGCAATTATCCCGCTACGAACGCATTTGGGGACAACAACTAATATGTGGGATGAACATGTGCTAATTTTGTCTTGTTTATAATTCTATGTATAATTGTTGTTGTAAATATATTTGTGGTTACATATACGGTTTTTAAAAATTTTTTACACTTGCGATATTTTAACTGTTTACTTTTTCACCGTCTTCCTAATTATAATTTCTCTTACCATTTGATCAATCGATGAAGTATATTCATACATGTAAGTTCAAATGCATGCATATACATTTAGATCAGCAATATAATTAATATATTTTTCTGCTTATGTTTATTTTTATTGTTTCATGTTTGTGCTTAATAGTCTTGATAATTACTTCAGATTGAAGTCGAAATATCGACCGACCTAATATAATTTAAAAATTAAAGAATAGAAACACCGTGTTTTATTCAAACTAGGCCTTGAGCTCATTAAAACATATTTTTTAATGTTTACTGTAACATAAATTATCTTGCTTGCTGTAAGCTTCGAATGCTCAATTTTAATAAATGTGAATATTATCTTTTAGCTCTCTAGCTGACGTTTACTTTTGACACTTCCATTTTATGGGTTTCTTCTGCAAACGAAAAAAAAGTAGTAGTATTGTTTTCATTTGTCGAGGAAATGGAAGAGAAAAAATCAAAAAAGTTGGAAATTAGTGGTAATACATTTTAGGTCAACTAAATACAACATCAAAACATGTCATCCCATACTATCACTGTACAACTCGTTGTAAATTTTCTCTATAATCAATAAAAAACAATAAAAAACGGTCACTACTCAAACAAAAATTAAAATAAATATATGTATATGTGCATACGTATCTGCTATCAAAATATCTACGCACTTCATGAATATGCTAAAATGAAAATGTTGCTAAAACAAGATTAAAAGTTTGATTTCGGCTGTTGTTGTTGTTGTAACGACAAAAACACTCCCCGAAGGTTTTGGGGGGTGTGTCGAACTGACAGTCCTTGGCCGGATATACATCCGGTACACTCCGGTACTCCCTTGCGGTACTGCCCGACTGTCGTGGTAGCGATTTGGTATGACCAGTGGAACTTTCTAGGTCATGTCACGTCAAACTCTGAATAATTGCACATTCGTGCTTCTGACTATAGGACTATATTTTTTAATAATAACGACAAATTGACAAGATGCATATTTTTTGGAAACTTTTCAGGGCATAAAGACAAACGGACAAGGTCTACCAAATGTATAGTAAAGTGATAAGTTTCAATACGATAGGATTGGCTCCTATTATTCATGCAAACTTAAAACATAAGTTGACTTAAAACTGTTCCTTTTTACATAAGTTAAGCCAGAACTCATTATCAGAGAATAGTAGTAAATTTTTGTTCAAAACAAGACTTCGAATCACATAAGAAACAGCTTTGAAGTCACGATAGACCTAAGTAAGTATATAAATATGCAGGGACCAAATTTTTAGACTGCCATTGCTACATACCGGAATGCCCCGAGTTTTAAACGTCCGCGACTACACTACACCCCCAAAAGTCGATCTAAATAATAGTGCAAATTAATCTATTTTCTGAAACCAACTTATTTAAAATTTTGTATAATATTACATTTTTAACTGCTCTTTTTACATTATTTTGACAAAAGGCAACCCTGTAAATGACAATTTTTCAGGCAGCAAAATGGCGGCAATTGTTAAAATATGTCACTAGTGAGCTAACCTTCTAGTTATTGAATCATGTATAAAAGGAAATTCCTTTGGAAATGTCGTTTAAAAACCAAAACTTATAGTTATTTTTGGTAGAGTTTTGGAAAGGCGGGTAATTATTTTGCTATTGCTATTGTTTTAATTTGAAAATTTCTTAAATTTTGCATTATTCGAATACTGCAAATAAAGTTGCATAACCAAAACAAAGATAACAATAGTCATTAGCTGTGTTCGATGACAAACTTGCAAACAAGTGTTAGCAAAGTGAGAATGACGTAAAACTCTCTCGAAACGCCGAACAGGAGTCAGTAAAAACTTGCAGCAAAACATCTGTTGCCATTTTGATTGGTAAATAGCTCACATTTTAAAATGTTTGTTGTTGCTTTCCCATGTCACGATCAGCTGTTATCACTTGCAAGTTTTACTGAGTGAAATTCCCCCAGAAGAGACTTGCAACTCACTCTCTCTCAATGAAATGTCAAAGTGCGCTCTCTCGCTGCAAATGCTCTGTGTCACCGAACACTTTCCAGTAAAAATTCTATAAAATTTTAAACAATTTAATTCTCACCGAACACAGCTACTGCTCTTATTCTTTGTCCATCACTGTGCAGTCACAGTGGCGGGTCAAAATAGCTGCGACTGAGAAATCATAGTCACAAGACACACTGTTCATAAAAAAACTAACTCTAACTTCAACAGAGCCCTGTGAAGATACACATTTTTTATACCACTTTGGAAATTAGAAAATTAGCGAGCTAGAACTGCTTTATTTTCAATTATTTGTGAATTTAATGGGTCAATATTATATTATTTAAATTTGGTTGTTTTATTATTGAATTTGTGTTGTGGAGCTTCGGAGTAAGTTGCGCTACTTGTAGACATATACTCTGGCCAGGAGCGCCAGAAACACTAGATTATTTCTATATATAAAAACTCGTCGTAGACAACGCCATGAAAAATGTCGAGAGGGGTACCCAGGAGCATAGTATATGGAGTACCTTCATCCACTGCCTTTCACTCCGATTCGCAGAAGAAGATGGCAAACTAGTAGGAGTAAACAATGCCCAGGAGTCTTGGCAACATGTCGTTTCGTGAACAAAATGCAAACGAGACGCACGTCTATCGAACGGATTAGTGGATACTCGCATTCGCGAATGTTTAAAAAGTGGCTTTCGTTACATCACTGGTATACATGTGCTGTCAAATGCTGTACTTGAGATGTATGCGGGTGTGTTTTCACCACATATCCTTGGTAAACTTTTTGTGATTTACCGAAATCATCTGAAGCCACAAAAATTCTCTCTAATGAAAAATCTCAAATTTAGTGACTTGAGATGAGACAGACTTACAAAATACAGCTATTAAGCTAATTCACGAACTGTATACAAAATTTATGAAAGTGAATCTACATTTTTAAGTTTTTCATCAAGATAATTAACTAACTCTTTTAAACACATTTGGCTCAATCTCTAAGAATTTGCCCCATTACATTTAAACCTTACTTCTGTATCAAAATGAAGACACTAACTAAATACTTTGTAAAACAGAATATATATGCAAAAAAAACACCAAATTCTTTGTTTTACTTCAAATAAATGTTTTGCTATGAAATACGAAGTTATGGCTAACCGTTTGAAAAAAAGTTATAAATAGCTTCGTTGAAACCCGACCTGTTAAGTAATGATTAGTTATCATAATGATTACCGGTTTGATTGATCATTTTTTGGAAAAGCATATTAATGATTGATTACCTATTGTTTTCGGGGTTTAAGGATCATCAATTGTTAGATTTCATCTAGAATTGTGTATGGTTGTTACCAGAGATTTTACAATATTCTCAGCTAAATTGTGTTGAATCGCTTTCCTTTAAAACTTAGTAACTGTTCGTCAATCGTAACCACTGCTTTTGGAACCACTTTTGTTCGGCACTGCTGCAGAAACAATTCCCATATATGACGAATAGGCGCAAACTTATATGATGAAAGTCGAAAGTCACGCGTTCTTTTATCGAGCATCCTGCATATACGAGGTGTGTTCAAAACGTATCGCGAATTTTGAATTTTCGCTGGTTACGTATATTCGAATTTCGAATTTTTTGTGGCGTTATGTTGGTACTCATGTCTCTCACTTATGCCGACAAGCTCGGCCATTTTGAATGTTCAGTTAATTGTTGACAGCTGCTTTGCTTGCACGTGTTTTGGATCGTCTTCGATTTTTACCTATTCAAAAAAATGGATCAAAGAACCTGTATCAAATTTTGTGTGAAAAACGAAATTAAGTGCGCCGATGCATTCCGAATGTTGACTGTGGCATACGGAGAAGCTACCTTGGACCGAAGCAACGTTTATCGGTGGTACAAAATGTTCTCAGAAGGCCGAGAAGATGTGCAAAGAAGAACAAAAATTGGCTTTTGCACCACGATAACGCCCCTGCTCACGCATCGTTGCTTGTGCGCGACTTTTTGGCCAAAAACAACACACTAATGATGCCGCAGCCACCGTATTCCCCAGATCTGGCCCCCTGTGACTTTTTCTTGTTCCCTAAACTGAAGAGGCCCACGAAAGGACGACGTTACGCTTCTCTTGACGAGATAAAGACGGCATCAAAGGAGGAGCTGAACAAGATACAAAAAAATGATTTTTTGAAGTGCTTCGAAGATTGGAAAAACCGTTGGCACAAGTGTATAATATCTCATGGGGATTACTTTGAAGGGGACAAAATAGATATTCATGAATAAATAAATAATTTTTGAAAAAACACAAAATTCGCGATACTTTTTGAACACACCTCGTATTTTCGAATCTGTTTACAGACATTGTTTGCTTTGCACAAAGGGTTTGCCGTCTTGATAAAAAAATAATTCACGGACCAGTTTATCCGAATTTTTTTTCAACACCAGCCATCTGTAGCAAGCCAAACCAATTTCGTCATGTGCTAATTGTGGCCATATTTTTCCCGTGTTTCAAAACATCGGCTTGCCTCTCTGCTTGTGCATAATATTACTTCGTCGATCATTTGCTAAATAACAAATGTGTCCCAAGCATTATTTTTCTACCAAATTTTATTTTTTTGTCTGCGGCCAGTATAAAACGCGTTATGTTGTGTGCACGAACTTTGTTTCGTTGTGGTGGGGTAATACTCCACACAAACCCGCCATTTCAGGCAAAGGAGTGAACCAAGATACTGCAGCCTTCCGAGGTATCTTTATTTGTTTTCTTATTTTGCTCGGGAATATTCTCGTCTTCACTATCGTCAGACATATTGAAATGTTCACAAGATTCGTCCTCAAAATATTGAAAATTATCTTCTTGGTCAGATAAATCACTGCTTTCCACAAGATAATCGTCATGTTCCTCAAGCCATGTCCTTATTATCACTTTTATAATATCATCATTTGCACGAATAGATTTTTTAATTGTTGCCGCCATTTTTTATTCTTCTAATTTTGTGAGAAATATTTATGTATATATTATGCATATTATTGACACAACATAAACTTATGTAGTTTGTGCAAAGTATTATTTATTTATTTATTAGCAAAGTCAATGGAATACAATCCTCACAGGCTGTAGGATTGAACATTTGTATATGGATCGGAGAATTTAAAAAACTGAGTTTAAAATATTTAAAAAATGTGGCCTTAGTAGCGAAAAATCAAAGGAAACTGTGATGCTTAGTGAGTTAAACTCACGTATAGCCCGAACAATAGGAGCGTTACAAGCATAATTTGTTCTGAGGATATCTCCATAGAAGGTATAGAAGTTCTGGAGGGAAAGTTAAATTGAATCCTTTCCAATAAATATGGACAATCAATAAATCCATACGGCCTGATTACATTCAAGACGGCGACTGCAAAGCGCCATCTGTCATATTATTTTTACACACGTTCTTATGTAAAGTATTATTTTAAGCGCGTCATAGCTACATGGCTACAAACCACGAATGCCGCTGTCGCCAGATTAAATGTATTTCTATTTTTACAAGCGACATATCGTGGCGTTGTTTTCTTCTTGTCAATAAAAACGAAAGGAAGAGTGAATAACTTGTAATATAAGTTTCATTTATTAAGGTATATGCATCTTTCAAACAATTTGTACTTTTTCCATAATTCTTTCCTAGTTTTTAAGATAATTCACACCTGTCGCTGCTGCTTTCATTGTAATCAAGTAGCCAATGCTTGACTACAGTTGTCGAATATATTTTAATAGATCTACGATACTCCAATATATCTTAAGAAGAAAATATATATTACTGTGCACTTGACCACGTACCGAATATTATTGAATATTCTTCCACAAAATAAACACTTTAAATATAAAAAACCTTCATTGCTCAAATAAATTTCGCATGGCATACTTCGTTGAGCCATATGAGCCTCACAGACTCAACATACGAGGTGTGTTCAAAACGTATCGCGAATTTTGAATTTTCGCTGGTTACGTATATTCGAATTTCGAATTTTTTGTGGCGTTATGTTGGTACTCATGTCTCTCACTTATGCCGATAAGCTCGGCCATTTTGAATGTTCAGTTAATTGTTGACAGCTGCTTTGCTTGCACGTGTTTTGGATCGTCTTCGATTTTTACCTATTCAAAAAAATGGATCAAAGAACCTGTATCAAATTTTGTGTGAAAAACGAAATTAATTGCGCGGATGCATTCCGAATGTTGACTGTGGCATACGGAGAAGATACCTTGGACCGAAGCAACGTGTATCGGTGGTACAAAATGTTCTCAGAAGGCCGAGAAGATGTGCAAAGAAGAACAAAAATTGGCTTTTGCACCACGATAACGCCCCTGCTCACGCATCGTTGCTTGTGCGCGACTTTTTGGCCAAAAACAACACACTAATGATGCCGCAGCCACCGTATTCCCCAGATCTGGCCCCCTGTGACTTTTTCTTGTTCCCTAAACTGAAGAGGCCCATGAAAGGACGACGTTACGCTTCTCTTGGCGAGATAAAGACGGCATCGAAGGAGGAGCCGAACAAGATACAAAAAAATGATTTTTTGAAGTGCTTCGAAAATTGGAAAAACCGTCGGCACAAGTGTATAATATCTCATGGGGATTACTTTGAAGGGGACAAAATAGATATTCATGAATAAAAAAATAATTTTTGAAAAAACACAAAATTCGCGATACTTTTTGAACACACCTCGTATGTATAAAAGGCGTACTCATAAAAATTGCTGATTTTGCTGAAAAAAATGTTTCTTTTTCAAAATGTTCAATGCCTACTATGAATAGAAATATTCAAGGACAGCATTCTTGAAATTTTTGGCAAAAACGAATGCGAATATGTGAGATATATTCAATTCTATATGAATGTGAGTCTTGGAGACTCATCGTATGCATTCTAGGGTTAATTTTGAATGTAAATGGCTTTAAATTGGCACACATTGAATTTTTTTATATTTTTACAGAAATTTCAAAGAGAAATCCGTTTGTTGTAATGCTGGAGTTGTTGAAGAAAAGTGAATATTCTATTAACCGAAACTGTGCGACTATTTGAATACCATTAGTCGAATATTTAATACGCTAACTTTTACAAACGGCCACCGTGGTGTGGCGGTAGTGTTGCCGGCCTACCACACCGAAGGTCCAAGGTTCGAGCCCTGGTACAGGTAACATCAAAAGTGATTTGGAAAAGTTTTTTCAAAACGGGGTCGCCCCTCCGAGTGTATTTCTGCCATGGAGGGCTTCTCAGCAAAAATGCAGATGCCGTTCAGAATCGGCAAAGAAACTGTAGGTCCCACCAATTTGTAGGAAAATTAGGAGCAGCACACCGCAAATTGGTAGAGAAGCTCGACCTTAATATCCTTGGAGGTATACATCGCGCCAATTGTTTTTATTTTTTTTATTTTAACTGTTACAAACGTAGCAATCTGAGAACCGATTAGTCGACTTATCGATCTATTTTTAGAGGCCTTATAGATATTGTGACGAATTCGATGAATCCTCGATTATTAATCCTGAGTTCGATCACTATAAAGTCAAATAAACACACGCACAAATACTATAACAAATAGCTAGTTTTATTTACTAATAATAAAGGCGATACAAATTTAAGAATTTGATAACCTGACAGTAGTTCACTGAACGACACTTAAAAATAAACTGATCATCCTGCCTTGCTTGGTCACTGCCTTATATAGTCCAACAGGGTGCTCCCTACGCACCCAGAACTTTCTTGGTTGTTCGCTCTTCGTGTTCTCGAAGGGTCGGTGTTAATATTGACATCTCCTCTTTGCCTTGTATTCGCAAACACTCGCGCCACCTCTCTTCCTCTTCCTTGGTACACAGTTCCATGCATAAGTGTAGCCATCGTTATCTCTGGTGTGTTCAGCGGTGGTGGGAGTGTTACTGAGTTAGGGATGGTACATGCTTGAGAATATGCGACACAATATGTACATATATATATACTTACATTTGCATTCATCCCCTGAAGGAATCGGCAAGTGACTCTAATCACCACTGTAATCCTACATTGTGGTGAATTACTGAAATTCGGTTGTAAAAGAAAGCAAAAATTTAATAATACAGTTAATGCGGCAAAATGCTAATTAGTGCACGGCAACCGTCATTACTTGATTTAATACAAACAAGTGAATGAAAACAATTAAAGTTATATTTGTGAGTGAAAATAGAAGTTTTTTTTTACTATTAAATCTCTGTCAGCAGCTCTATTGACTAAGCAGTATTGGCACAGCAATAAAAAAAAAGTAACCAAAAGTTAAAAATAAATTACCAACAAACTACCGTTTTATAGAAACGCACACATACAGGCTTAATTGAAATTCAGGTGCGTGGATACGTAAATCAAATAATATAAAAATATTGTATTTTAGATGGAATTGCGAATAGAAAAATCAATAAACCCCCTTTCAATCTCTTAAACTAAATATACTTCAAAAGGTATGCATTTTCTTAAACTACTATACATTTTTCAAAAAAATATTATTTTTTATGTCATAACTTAAGCTACTTTTTTTGAAATGACATTCTTCCATCATTTGCGGGATATTTTACCTCAAACTATATATTGGCCACAAGGCATCGAAAAACTTACCCGCCAGGGAAAATAATTACCAAATTACGAAAAACGTTTTAAATTCAGAAAACTTACGAATTTTGGTTAAAAATAACCTTAACGGCAACACTGTGACCAAGTTCCTGTAATTCGAGGCCCACCAGTCTCCTTAGAACTGGTCATTAGCGCTCTGTTTCATATTCAAACGGCTAAGATCACCTACGCGTTTCACTTGACGTCTTTTAATACTACACATCAAAGAAAACAAGTGCTGTGTTCTCTAGGCAGGCTCACAAAGGCATCCAAAACGATTCTGACATGGATTCTCGATCTCAAACCTTGTTTGCAAACTTTCGTTTGAGATCTATTACATTTTGAATCTTAAACTGAGACAACATACATGTCCATTTCACTGCTTTTCGGATGCATGCAACCATACCCCTGATGTCTCGTTGGTTAGTAGCTACTAATAATAACGCTTTATTTTGAAAACGATAGTTTTTCAATGATTGCATGATTAAATACAGGCATGCATCTCCACATCCGTCGTTAAAATCATGCAATGACGAATTTGCCGACTGGGTAGTGCTACGCATACAAGGTATCTGAATCTATGGGTCAATACACCCCGTCGCAGAATTATAGCCGCATTAAACTTGTTTCAGAAATAAACATTGGGTATAACTGAGGTGTGTAAGAGTGGAACTGTTATACTCAGGCTAGTTATAGAAATAGTATGCACTACAGAAAGAACAATAACAAGGCCTTGCGAAAAAACCATTGCATGGTTTGACGAAGTGGTTTTGCAAAATTATAGTCGCAGTCGCCTTATAACGGTTGTTTGCATGAGTTTGTTAACTTTTTCTCATTCTATCGTAAAATGCCGCGTGGTAAACAGTTGTCGGAGGTGGAAAAAGGAAAAATTTTGGCGCTGAGTGAAGAAAAATTTTCCTTTCGTCAAATTGGCAAAAACATGGCAAGAAGTGATAAAGTAGTGAGGAATTTTTTTAAAAATCAAGAAAGCTATGGCTCAAAAAATCTTGATCGTGGTCGGAAAGGTATTCTAACAGATTATGAGAAAAGAAAAGTTTTGAAGTCAGCGCAAAACTCGACCAAAAGCTTGCGGAATATGAAATTATAACTTAACCTTCAAGTTTCGGTGTCTACAATACAAAGAGCTCTAAGGAAAAGCAGACACATTAAGTTCTGTAAAATGAAGCCAGCCCCTCGACTTACCAAAAATCACAAGCTAAAACGATTGGACTTTGCTCGGAAAAATTTGCAGAGAAATTGGAATCAGGTTGGCCCTTTTGGTGTTGATCAAATTTTGTGCAGCTTAATTTATTTCAGTCAATTCTTTCAGGTGATATTTTCTGACCAAAAAAAGTTTAATTTGGATAGACCTGACGGCTTTAATGGCTACTGGCGCGATTTAAGACGAGAACCCAGGTTTTTTTTCGAAACGAAACTTCGGCGGTGGCTCATTAATGGTATGGGGAGCTGTTAGCACTTCAGGAAAATTAAGACTCCATTTTCCTTCTACTCGAATGAACTCAGAGGAGTACATTAATGTTCTCCAAGCCAACTTATGCCCATTTTTGGAAGAGCACAGTGAAAAAAGTCTTATTTTTCAACAAGATAACGCGGTTTGTCATGCTTCCCGAAGAACATTCGCTTGGCTACGAGACCACAACGTCCAAGTTATGGAATGGCCATCGCTTTCTCCTGACCTAAACATAATGGAGTATGTTTGGGGCGCCCTCGTGCGTAGCGTTTATGGAGGAAATATCCAATATTCCACCAAAGAAGAGCTCCAACAAGCTGTACTCCGCTCCTGGGAGGCTCTCAGCCAAGAACGAATTCAAACTCTTTTTGACTCTATGCCAAATAGGATTTTTGAACTCATAGAAAAACACGGAGGGACTAAGCATTATTAACAAAACAATTAAGTTATGAAAATTACAAAATAAATGTGTATTATTTGATTGCGCCTATAATTATGCAATACCAGTAGTTTAAAGAGTATAGCGGTTTTTGTAAAAAGTGTTGATGTGTTGTTTTTTATTATGTGTGGGATTTCTCTAAACAGGAGGCTTATGATAACCAAATGTTTGTTCAAATTATTTGTTCCCAATGGTTGTTTCTTAGAAAACTTCAGTGCGGCTGTAATTCTGCGAAGGGGTATATTTAACCAGATTGTCAAACATGTGTGAGTGTCGGGTGATTCTCACCTGCCAGGCAACATACAATCCAGAAGTGTCAATCGACATTTGGATTAAGAACCCCTAGCGAAAGGTTGTAGGCTTTTCGCTACCGAACGACATTTTTTTTTTCTTCTCTTTATTCTTTTTATCGCCTAGGTGGTTTAAGGTCTATTATTGGATGAATACCCTGCATGACTTTTGCAACTGTAATAACAGCTAACGCCAAGGAATGTAGAACCTTCTTTCGGTTCAACGCGACTAATAGTAGGAAACATTATACCATCAATTCGCGGGAAACATTTGCTTTCAATTTGTGAGGTTTAAGTAAGTTTCGAAGACAAAGTCGCAGGCATCTGCTAGTTAAGAGTAGACAAACTTCTTTTCTTTTTTTTTAAATATATAAAAATATATGTTATTTCATTTCTCTGAATTTCGATTCTCGTTCTATTTTCAAATAGATATACAGTCGAACTTATCTATAACAAATTCCAAGGGACTGGATATTTACTTCGCTATAAAGAAAATTCGCTATATAGAAAAGAAAAACAATTTTGTTCCTTTTAACATTTTTTATTTGTAGTAGTCAGTTATTTTGGATTGAAGTACATTTTTCCACTTTTCTTCTTCAATATAATTTTCTAATACTTACATTTAGAAAAGTAAACACAGTATTTGTGTGAGTGCGTTCGGTTTTGTCTACCAATGATGTATGTAAATATGTAATAACGGAAAATTCGTTATATGGAGATTGAAAACGCTTCAATCTTTAAGTTACGGTCGCAAAAATGCTTCGTTATAAGGAAATATTCGCTATAGGGAAATTCGTAATTCGTTATATGGAGATTACAATACGTACAAAATAGACCCAAAGCACAGTGTTCTTATAATTGCTTCGCAATAGAGAACACTTCGTTATATAGGAGTTCGTTATAGAGAAGTTCGACTGTAGAAATGTCTGCTTTTTGTGGTTAAAATATTTCTTTGAAGGAACTATATTCACAACAATGTCAACCACGCCTCTTTTATGTTATTCTACAATTGGAAGCGCATTTTTTTTTTGCCATAAGAGGTTATATTGTGTTCAAAAGAGAATCCAGTAACTTCGTAAACTTTCTACAATAAGCGATGAGTAAGCGTTTTCGGTTTCAAATTATTTGGAAGTTTAAAGCAAATTTTTTATAAACTTCAAGAACGATCTCTTATAAATCATTTGGCTTTAAACGTGAAATCCGAATGTTAACGAAGATTCAGGAAAAACTATTTGTAGGGTTTTTCTTTTCAACTTAAAATATTTCAAACTATCTTCAGAAAAGATTTTACATGAGAATGATGGCTAAAAAGCAAAAATCATGTCTGCATCTTAACCATTTCCGCAGTTTGATAATAATTGGTTTAAGTAGCAACATTCAATGTATGATTAAAATTTATTTATTTAGTTTATTGCAATAGCTAAATAATGTAAAAAATATGGTTTGAATAAAGTTTCAGAAAAAAACATTTATAAAAAGCTTTCTTTTAAAATTTTTATTAGGCTTACATTAATAAGCTTTTAATCAATCTCTTATTTCCAAACGGTTTATAAACGAAAAATCTGAATTTTGTAAGCTTAATATTTATTTCGGAAAGTTTTTTAAAAAATTTACTTTAAGTTTACTTTGCTTGTTGGGATATTTCGATTACAAGCTTATGGGAATGTGCACAGAATTCGAAACAAAAGTTCTTATTAAATTAATATTTTAAATAAATAAAATTTGGACACATACATACATCTTAAATATATAAATAAGGGATAAGTATGAGTAAGGAATAGAAGATGAATCAATAAACATACAAACAAATCCCTCAACGGAGGGAGATATATTCTGGACTGCAGCTAAGCGCAAGATATTTCGTCAATTAGTATCCTAGGTTCAATTTCTTAGCCAGCACTTGTTGAGTTTCATCAATAAAAAGTTGGGCACTTCGAAACATGTCATCCCATACCATCGCTGTGCATATCGTTGTAATTTTCCCTCTAATATCAATGAACAAATAAAAAGAGTTGCTCACATGAATATGGTAAGCCAAGTATTGCTATTACTTCTACATCAAACTCTTCTAAATTGGAAAATTTTTTAAAACAAATCCCTTGATAGACGTCAACAGTGCATGTGAATTCTCTATAATCATACCATCGACGGTGACGTTATGTATCTGCAGAATGCATTAGTTATTTAGTTCGTCACAATAGTAAGCGCGTGGCTACGCCTCGCATAACCCTTACCTATTAGTCTAAAATATAAGCCAAGTAAATTATTATACTACGTTCCCGCAAAAAGTAAACACCATACATTTGATCATGTTAACATTGCTTTTAATTAGTCAATATTGTGACAGTGTTGACAATTCAAATTAAAATAATTTAAATATAAAAATTTTCCCATTATTTCAAAATGTGCCTACGTTTTCCAAGTCCCACCGCAAAATGGGAATGTGCTACAGAGGTTGTAACTATATGCCCCAGATGGCGGAGGTGTCATTTGGCGGAGGTGCCCTTTGGTGGCGTCACCCAGGATGCTCTTGGGCCACTTAAACACAACTTTTACTACATACACTGCACTATCACTAAGCAATTGCTCAATTACCATTTGCTTAACCTGCTAAAAAATAACGCCCTCAACTGAATAAATCACAAAAAACTGATTTGTTTTATGTAACGTCAAAACTTCTCAATCCATTGAATGCAAAAATCAATTTTGGGCATTGTTGATTTTATTAATGTTTATTTTGCATACACATATGTATATCATTGTATGTATATGTATATCTTCCTTGTTTGTGCATATCACACGGTTGATCGGCTAACAGTATATTTTGTGGTACATGCATGTAATGCTTGCCATGAAAAGAAATCGATTGAGCTACATGCATATGAATGTATCTCTTTCCGTCTTGCTATGAAAAGATGGTATTACTATTTCGTGGGCTTATTCTTACCAGTCTGAGCGACTGCAACGTTTTCATTATCATAAATAGAAACAACCGCCCCTCCCCTGATACAAATCAGTAAGTAAGCACGTCATCTTACATTTTCGTTTTCTCCTTAACTAACCCAGTAGAAGTTGATTTCTTTGTTGATGGGGTTATTTTGGAGCTTTTCGGCCGTTTTGAGCCGAAGGAGCTTTTCGCTGTTTTTCCTTTTCTCTCCTACATGTTTCGGTGCTATTTTGTACCTTCCTCAAGGAGTCTGGTTTATTGGACAAAAAACATAAAACAATTTTGACATTCACTAAATTAAATTTCCAAATAATTCACTTACATAAATTACATTAAACAATTTTAAATTTTACAAAACAAATAAAAACAACTCTGACAACTTAACATTTATAACATTCATGGATGGCGGTTGCGTAAGCAGAATTATTTTTGTCCACATATTTTTTATAATTGACAGCTTGCTTAATTCCTTGTTGTATTCGAAGTCCTTCCAGCGTTAATCTTGAACCAGTAAAACTTGAAGCCAAATCTCCTCAAGCGATGAATACGAGAGCACTCCCCTTAATATTCATTCGGATCAATAACAGATATTTCTACACTCGGTACTCCGATTTTACTAATCTTGAAGCAATAGGGGAGACCTCTTCAAGTTATTAGTGAAGGATTACATCCTTCTATATATTTTTGGAGGGAAAGTATAGATTTCTCCAACTTTTACTCCTGGCTAACACATCATTGAGTAAGCCGAATTTCTCTGCCAACAAAAGAAATAAAATTATCAATCATCAACTCGATTGTGATTTATAAAAAAGTAATGACAAAAAATCCATTATTGTTTTTTAGGAGGAGAAATGGATTTTTCTATTACTCGCCCGGAGTAATACAAAATGATGTGGTAATACATAAAAGTATAGGGAGAAGTCCCATTCTACTGGAAATATTCTGAGTTTTTAAATATTAACTTCATTGTATTAAGGTCTAAATATGAAATAATAGTTTTTATAGTGAACTCCACATAATAATTTCGTGATTCAAATAGTTCATTTCGGTTGCAGTTCATGTTAGTGCATGTATATCAGCAAAGCAACCTTATTTTTATGCAAAGTGAAGGCGAAACGAACAGAAGGTATTTTGCTTTTTCTGAGAAAAAGTTTTCAATTTATTTTTCAGTTTTTTTATAACATTAAAAATATTTTATCGGTCAAACTGCAAGAACCACTGAGCTCATTAGCAGCGATCCTCAAACGGAATCAATTAGAAGCTGCAACATAGAAAACATACGCGACAACTGCAACGAATGCAAGAATTTTATCAAATCTTATAAATAAAATTGAATGTGTGTCTGTTTGTCCTTTCTAGGCGTCCAAAGTACTCAACCGATTTTTATGAAGTATTTCACAGAATATTCTTGGGATCAAAGGGTAAAGCATAGGCTATATATAGTTTTGGAAAAGTGGGCGGTGCCACTCCCCCAGGCTATATAATTTCAATTCGTCATACCTCTGAACTTTTTTGGTCTAAATCAATGATATTTGGATATATGTGTAGTTTAGTCAAGATTTTGATAATTTTGGAAAAGTGGCCGGTGCCACGTTCAAATTGTTTGTGTTTTGTTTACTTCGTTAATGTCCAAAATTTATTGCCGATCCCTATGAAACGACACAGGCCAAATTTAGTTTTTGGCAAAGCCTCTAGGCTATTTAAAGTAGCAATTCGGCATAGCTAGGAATCTATTTGGTTCAAGTTAATGATATTTTATATATATATATATATATGTGTTTTATATATCAAAAGACCTTGGAAACAGAAAGCAGTACCAGGATCAAATAGAAGTTATTTCGATATATCTTCGAAAGTATGTACGTATCAGTACCCGCAGAAGAAATGGGAGAAGAAAGGGAGTAGGAATAAAAATTTGAGATATATAGGTGGTGTTAGAGGAAAATTAAGAGGGTAAAGAAGAGTAATAATATATATGGATGGGGGAAAAGCAAAAGTTGGAAGAAAAAGGAGAAGATAAGGATAAATGTAGAATAAGCGAAAAGTGGGAAGGGAAAAGAGTACAATTTGTTAAATGTAGGCAAGTAAAATTTTAGGCAGGACAACGTCTGCCGGGTCCGCTAGTGTTATATAAAAGGTAAAACACGATTTAAAAATATTGGTTGTAAGCGTGCACATTATGTACTAGAATTTTATAAACGTGTTATCTTAATATGAAATTTTGAAATTTCTAGATACCTGTATCAGTTATGAAACTATTATGTTACCGAAACAAAAAAAGAAAATTACTTTTTATAAATGTTTATGAGAACTTTGACGCTGTCTGTGCTAACTAGTATTAAATTAGCATTAGTTTTCATCCTTAGGCCCTGTGGCAATCGGTTGAAAATTGTAAATTTTGACATTTGGAAATTTTTAGTATGAACGTTATAAATTACCATAGCCCATGGGGCTTTTAGATGTCAAAATTTATCATTTTATTTGACACAGCAAAATTGAAAATATTTTTACACCGTAGAAAATTAGTTCACCTAATTTTTTCTCTGAGTAAAATGTTTCCAATTAGCACACGGCCTTATTTAAAAAAAAATAAATGTCTCAACTTTGGAACTATTATTATCTGGTGTGGTAACAACTTTCTCATTACTTACTTACTTTGTTTAATATTAAATAAGTGGCAACCTGGATGTTGCTGATTGCATAATTATAAAATAATAAATGAAAACTGGCAACCCAGTTCAATGGGAATAAGAGAAGAAACAGTGGAATGTGTGTTAATATTTGGTGCTATGGTTTTGGCCTGTTTTTCTGTTTTCCTTGCTTCTTTTTTTGCAGGTTCAGTGCCTGACTGGTCATCTGCAGATGAAACTTAGTTAATTAGCCGTATTAAAACTGTTTGGTTTTTGCTCGCCTTTGGTCTCCTAATTCGGGCACGCTTTGTGTTCTTTTATAGGTTCGATAAAAAAGATAATTCACATTACTACTAATTTAAAAAAAATTGTTAAAAACTAAGCAGTCAAATAATTAAATCATTCACCACTTGTATGCGTCAATTAGAAGCCTGTCTGAGGCATAACTCGAAACTTTTTGGGTGTTCGAATTTCTATTTTTTAACATAAAGTAAAAAGCAAGATTAGGTCGGATTAAAAAATGTAACCTAGGTGAGTGGAAATGGTACTCAAGATGGTAGGACCCCATTTTTTAATGATCTGGTGGTACTTCGGTTAGGTTAGGTTAAGAGAGCTCATGGGATATTCCAACCTTCCACTCGGAGACACTTGTGTCCATTGTGTGCCCTCATTGCGTGCCGGGTGGGGGCACATCAGTCTAACCAGATTTTACTCATTTAATCCTTTTTAAACCATTTACTCTCCCATATAAACTTGAGAAGGAGCGAAATATCCACTTCCCTCATGTATGCCAGATTGTTAAAAAACGTGCTCCCAGGAATCTGAGACGCCTTGACTGTAGTCCTGGGCATCTACAAAGAAAGTGATGGATCTACTCCTCTCCTCCACTTTTCTTCTTCAATATAATTTTCTAATACATACATACAAAAGTAAACACAGTATTTGTGTGAGTGCGTTCGGTTTTGTCTACCAATGATGTATGTAAATATGTAATAACGGAAAATTCGTTATATGGAGATTGAAAACGCTTCAATCTTTAAGTTACGGTCGCAAAAATGCTTCGTTATAAGGAAATATTCGCTATAGGGAAATTCGTAATTCGTTATATGGAGATTACAATACGTACAAAATAGACCCAAAGCACAGTGTTCTTATAATTGCTTCGCAATAGAGAACACTTCGTTATATAGGAGTTCGTTATAGAGAAGTTCGACTGTAGAAATGTCTGCTTTTTGTGGTTAAAATATTTCTTTGAAGGAACTATATTCACAACAATGTCAACCACGCCTCTTTTATGTTATTCTACAATTGGAAGCGCATTTTTTTTTTGCCATAAGAGGTTATATTGTGTTCAAAAGAGAATCCAGTAACTTCGTAAACTTTCTACAATAAGCGATGAGTAAGCGTTTTCGGTTTCAAATTATTTGGAAGTTTAAAGCAAATTTTTTATAAACTTCAAGAACGATCTCTTATAAATCATTTGGCTTTAAACGTGAAATCCGAATGTTAACGAAGATTCAGGAAAAACTATTTGTAGGGTTTTTCTTTTCAACTTAAAATATTTCAAACTATCTTCAGAAAAGATTTTACATGAGAATGACGGCTAAAAAGCAAAAATCATGTCTGCATCTTAACCATTTCCGCAGTTTGATAATAATTGGTTTAAGTAGCAACATTCAATGTATGATTAAAATTTATTTATTTAGTTTATTGCAATAGCTAAATAATGTAAAAAATATGGTTTGAATAAAGTTTCAGAAAAAAACATTTATAAAAAGCTTTCTTTTAAAATTTTTATTAGGCTTACATTAATAAGCTTTTAATCAATCTCTTATTTCCAAACGGTTTATAAACGAAAAATCTGAATTTTGTAAGCTTAATATTTATTTCGGAAAGTTTTTTAAAAAATTTACTTTAAGTTTACTTTGCTTGTTGGGATATTTCGATTACAAGCTTATGGGAATGTGCACAGTATTCGAAACAAAAGTTCTTATTAAATTAATATTTTAAATAAATAAAATTTGGACACATACATACATCTTAAATATATAAATAAGGGATAAGTATGAGTAAGGAATAGAAGATGAATCAATAAACATACAAACAAATCCCTCAACGGAGGGAGATATATTCTGGACTGCAGCTAAGCGCAAGATATTTCGTCAATTAGTATCCTAGGTTCAATTTCTTAGCCAGCACTTGTTGAGTTTCATCAATAAAAAGTTGGGCACTTCGAAACATGTCATCCCATACCATCGCTGTGCATATCGTTGTAATTTTCCCTCTAATATCAATGAACAAATAAAAAGAGTTGCTCACATGAATATGGTAAGCCAAGTATTGCTATTACTTCTACATCAAACTCTTCTAAATGGGAAAATTTTTTAAAACAAATCCCTTGATAGACGTCAACAGTGCATGTGAATTCTCTATAATCATACCATCGACGGTGACGTCATGTATCTGCAGAATGCATTAGTTATTTAGTTCGTCACAATAGTAAGCGCGTGGCTAAGCCTCGCATAACCCTTACCTATTAGTCTAAAATATAAGCCAAGTAAATTATTATACTACGTTCCCGCAAAAAGTAAACACCATACATTTGATCATGTTAACATTGCTTTTAATTAGTCAATATTGTGACAGTGTTGACAATTCAAATTAAAATAATTTAAATATAAAAATTTTCCCATTATTTCAAAATGTGCCTACGTTTTCCAAGTCCCACCGCAAAATGGGAATGTGCTACAGAGGGTGTAACTATATGCCCCAGATGGCGGAGGTGTCATTTGGCGGAGGTGCCCTTTGGTGGCGTCACCCAGGATGCTCTTGGGCCACTTAAATACAATTTTTACTACATACACTGCACTATCACTAGGCAATCCCTCAATTACCATTTGCTTAACCTGCTAAAAAATAACGCCCTCAACTGAATAAATCACAAAAAACTGATTTGTTTTATGTAACGTCAAAACTTCTCAATCCATTGAATGCAAAAATCAATTTTGGGCATTGTTGATTTTATTAATGTTTATTTTGCATACACATATGTATATCATTGTATGTATATGTATATCTTCCTTGTTTGTGCATATCACACGGTTGATCGGCTAACAGTATATTTTGTGGTACATGCATGTAATGCTTGCCATGAAAAGAAATCGATTGAGCTACATGCATATGAATGTATCTCTTTCCGTCTTGCTATGAAAAGATGGTATTACTATTTCGTGGGCTTATTCTTACCAGTCTGAGCGACTGCAACGTTTTCATTATCATAAATAGAAACAACCGCCCCTCCCCTGATACAAATCAGTAAGTAAGCACGTCATCTTACATTTTCGTTTTCTCCTTAACTAACCCAGTAGAAGTTGATTTCTTTGTTGATGGGGTTATTTTGGAGCTTTTCGGCCGTTTTGAGCCGAAGGAGCTTTTCGCTGTTTTTCCTTTTCTCTCCTACATGTTTCGGTGCTATTTTGTACCTTCCTCAAGGAGTCTGGTTTATTGGACAAAAAACATAAAACAATTTTGACATTCACTAAATTAAATTTCCAAATAATTCACTTACATAAATTACATTAAACAATTTTAAATTTTACAAAACAAATAAAAACAACTCTGACAACTTAACATTTATAACATTCATGGATGGCGGTTGCGTAAGCAGAATTATTTTTGTCCACATATTTTTTATAATTGACAGCTTGCTTAATTCCTTGTTGTATTCGAAGTCCTTCCAGCGTTAATCTTGAACCAGTAAAACTTGAAGCCAAATCTCCTCAAGCGATGAATACGAGAGCACTCCCCTTAATATTCATTCGGATCAATAACAGATATTTCTACACTCGGTACTCCGATTTTACTAATCTTGAAGCAATAGGGGAGACCTCTTCAAGTTATTAGTGAAGGATTACATCCTTCTATATATTTTTGGAGCGAAAGTATAGATTTCTCCAACTTTTACTCCTGGCTAACACATCATTGAGTAAGCCGAATTTCTCTGCCAACAAAAGAAATAAAATTATCAATCATCAACTCGATTGTGATTTATAAAAAAGTAATGACAAAAAATCCATTATTGTTTTTTAGGAGGAGAAATGGATTTTTCTATTACTCGCCCGGAGTAATACAAAATGATGTGGTAATACATAAAAGTATAGGGAGAAGTCCCATTCTACTGGAAATATTCTGAGTTTTTAAATATTAACTTCATTGTATTAAGGTCTAAATATGAAATAATAGTTTTTATAGTGAACTCCACATAATAATTTCGTGATTCAAATAGTTCATTTCGGTTGCAGTTCATGTTAGTGCATGTATATCAGCAAAGCAACCTTATTTTTATGCAAAGTGAAGGCGAAACGAACAGAAGGTATTTTGCTTTTTCTGAGAAAAAGTTTTCAATTTATTTTTCAGTTTTTTTATAACATTAAAAATATTTTATCGGTCAAACTGCAAGAACCACTGAGCTCATTAGCAGCGATCCTCAAACGGAATCAGTTAGAAGCTGCAACATAGAAAACATACGCGACAACTGCAACGAATGCAAGAATTTTATCAAATCTTATAAATAAAATTGAATGTGTGTCTGTTTGTCCTTTCTAGGCGTCCAAAGTACTCAACCGATTTTTATGAAGTATTTCACAGAATATTCTTGGGATCAAAGGGTAAAGCATAGGCTATATATAGTTTTGGAAAAGTGGGCGGTGCCACTCCCCCAGGCTATATAATTTCAATTCGTCATACCTCTGAACTTTTTTGGTCTAAATCAATGATATTTGGATATATGTGTAGTTTAGTCAAGATTTTGATAATTTTGGAAAAGTGGCCGGTGCCACGTTCAAATTGTTTGTGTTTTGTTTACTTCGTTAATGTCCAAAATTTATTGCCGATCCCTATGAAACGACACAGGCCAAATTTAGTTTTTGGCAAAGCCTCTAGGCTATTTAAAGTAGCAATTCGGCATAGCTAGGAATCTATTTGGTTCAAGTTAATGATATTTTATATATATATATATGTGTTTTATATATCAAAAGACCTTGGAAACAGAAAGCAGTACCAGGATCAAATAGAAGTTATTTCGATATATCTTCGAAAGTATGTACATATCAGTACCCGCAAAAGAAATGGGAGAAGAAAGGGAGTAGGAATAAAAATTTGAGATATATAGGTGGTGTTAGAGGAAAATTAAGAGGGTAAAGAAGAGTAATAGTATATATGGATGGGGGAAAAGCAAAAGTTGGAAGAAAAAGGAGAAGATAAGGATAAATGTAGAATAAGCGAAAAGTGGGAAGGGAAAAGAGTACAATTTGTTAAATGTAGGCAAGTAAAATTTTAGGCAGGACAACGTCTGCCGGGTCCGCTAGTGTTATATAAAAGGTGAAAACACGATTTAAAAATATTGGTTGTAAGCGTGCACATTATGTACTAGAATTTTATAAACGTGTTATCTTAATATGAAATTTTGAAATTTCTAGATACCTGTATCAGTTATGAAACTATTATGTTACCGAAACAAAAAAAGAAAATTACTTTTTATAAATGTTTATGAGAACTTTGACGCTGTCTGTGCTAACTAGTATTAAATTAGCATTAGTTTTCATCCTTAGGCCCTGTGGCAATCGGTTGAAAATTGTAAATTTTGACATTTGGAAATTTTTAGTATGAACGTTATAAATTACCATAGCCCATGGGGCTTTTAGATGTCAAAATTTATCATTTTATTTGACACAGCAAAATTGAAAATATTTTTACACCGTAGAAAATTAGTTCACCTAATTTTTTCTCTGAGTAAAATGTTTCCAATTAGCACACGGCCTTATTTAAAAAAAAATAAATGTCTCAACTTTGGAACTATTATTATCTGGTGTGGTAACAACTTTCTCATTACTTACTTACTTTGTTTAATATTAAATAAGTGGCAACCTGGATGTTGCTGATTGCATAATTATAAAATAATAAATGAAAACTGGCAACCCAGTTCAATGGGAATAAGAGAAGAAACAGTGGAATGTGTGTTAATATTTGGTGCTATGGTTTTGGCCTGTTTTTCTGTTTTCCTTGCTTCTTTTCTTGCAGGTTCAGTGCCTGACTGGTCATCTGCAGATGAAACTTAGTTAATTAGCCGTATTAAAACTGTTTGGTTTTTGCTCGCCTTTGGTCTCCTAATTCGGGCACGCTTTGTGTTCTTTTATAGGTTCGTTAAAAAAGATAATTCACATTACTACTAATTTAAAAAAAATTGTTAAAAACTAAGCAGTCAAATAATTAAATCATTCACCACTTGTATGCGTCAATTAGAAGCCTGTCTGAGGCATAACTCGAAACTTTTTGGGTGTTCGAATTTCTATTTTTTAACATAAAGTAAAAAGCAAGATTAGGTCGGATTAAAAAATGTAACCTAGGTGAGTGGAAATGGTACTCAAGCTGGTAGGACCCCATTTTTTAATGATCTGGTGGTACTTCGGTTAGGTTAGGTTAAGAGAGCTCATGGGATATTTCAACCTTCCACTCGGAGACACTTGTGTCCATTGTGTGCCCTCATTGCGTGCCGGGTGGGGGCACATCAGTCTAACCAGATTTTACTCATTTAATCCTTTTTAAACCATTTACTCTCCCATATAAACTTGAGAAGGAGCGAAATATCCACTTCCCTCATATATGCCAGATTGTTAAAAAACGTGCTCCCAGGAATCTGAGACGCCTTGACTGTAGTCCTGGGCATCTACAAAGAAAGTGATGGATCTACTCCTCCTCATCCTGATAAATTCTACATAGGGAGCTTTTTGGCATACGACATCGTCGAGACATTGGTGCGATATCACAATGCCCTGTGAAGACACCTGTAAGTACCCTTACCCCAGATTTATTTAGTTTGAGAAGGAAGTTAATTCTTTTCTGTCTAAAAATGGTCATATGGACCTTGAGGCTTCGCAGTCATACCGGTTGGTCCACCATAAATTCTTTGTATTGAAAGATTGTTCATCGGTTTCCCTTAGCAGATTACTCAAAGGCGGTCGCACGATGTTGAAGCAGCTTGACTGTCAACAAGGATCGATACATATGTCGCAGGTATTATATTCTCGCGCAGTAATCCAGTTGCCTTATCTACGAGTATGTCATATGTTTCTGCTAGGAAGACAATGCACGAGTCTTCCTAACTTCCTGGCTTGCAAGTTTTCAGAGTACAGCCCAGCCCTTTCCATTTGTAATTTTTGAGGCGTCCGTTTAGATTTGAATCTCTCTACCAGTGACTAAGCCTTGTTCCCATGCCTCAAAGTCAATAACTGACGTGATATAGTCCGTTTCGGCCATTAGGTCGGTTTTCACCCCGCTTAGTCCCTTTGCCATGTCATCCAGGATCATCGCGTATCCATAGTTGGCTGACTTCCAAATGTTTGATTCCCTCAGTCTGAAAGCTACCTTTTACGACCAAACCCTGAACGAAGCAGGTGGAAAATGACATTTAGCCCCCGCTTGCTGCGCTTGATATACCCAGGCATGCTAGTCGTTGTATTTTTCCAGGTTTCACTTGATTGCTCTCTTTGTCTAGCGCCTTCTACCAGGCTAGAGCTCCATACGTTGGTGCGTGCTTACTAGACGTTGCAATTACCAGCAAACAACTATTCTGGCATAATCGTTATGCTGAATATATCGAGCACTGTGCGCAAAAAAGACTTAAGAGCCAAAAAGGAGAAGTTTTTTTAAATTATTTCGCATTCAGTTTATGTATTGCCATGAAACTAGGTACTTAGCCTTTATTTAGCCCAACCTATATAATGAAATCAATTTTATTTTTATACCTTTCATGAACATGAAATGGTATTATAACTTTGGTCCGATGTTTGTAAGTTTGAGAAGAAGAAGAGATAGACCCACCAATACGTATATCGAAATGATCAGGGCGATGAGCTGAGTCGATTTAGCCATGTCCGTCTGTCTGTTTGTACGCAAACTAGTCCCTCAGTTTTTGAGATATCTTGATAAAATTTGGTATGGAGCCGCCATTTTGCATGAGATTAATCATTTGTCGGAATCAGCAAGATTGGAGCAATACAATGCATAGTTCCCATACAATCGATAGTTTCGATAAATGGGTTTTGGGCTATAAATTTTGCAATTAAAAAGCTAGGAACGTAAAACTTTGCAGTTTTGGTACTTATTACATGTGTAATATGTGTAGTGAAAATCAGCCAGATCGGATCTACATAACATATAGCTCCCATACAGTCGATTGTTCCGATAAATGGGGTTTGGGCTATGTATCTTTAAATTATCAGTTTTGCAGAGTTTTTACTAATTGTGAGTATGGATCGGACACTTAAAACCGTGATGCGTATTCATGAAAGATATAAAGTCTTTGGCACAGTCGAAGACAGCCCTTTCCTTACTTGTTGTATATGTAATATAAGCATAATTTTTGGCGCATACGTATTTTTTGCCGCCCCCCCCATATCAGTCTACTTTTTGATAATTTGGATGTTACGTCAAAAATTTTACCCATTGACAAAGTCCCAAAATTTTTAATGATGAGCAGCATGCAAACATCGACATAGTTCAACGAATTAAAACACTGTGGCTTCGTTGGCTAGGCGATGAATGAAGATGTTCCGGCCCTGAATGTATTCTTATCGGCAACCGGCTGTGGAATCGGAGGGAGGCCACCACTCAGAAGGAAGCACCAAGGGGAGACCAACTTACGATCCCGTGGTGCTTCTTGGCGCCAGTTTGCAAATCGGAGAAATTACTGGAGCGATGTCCAATATGGCGAGCCGTCCAATATGGCTAAAACCGTTTAAACGGTTACTCTCCATTTAAGTTAGTAAGTAAGTAAATCTCCTTTTATGGGTTTTTCGAAATGCCCGATATCAGTTCACAAACAGACATTTTAAAGAGGGAATATTTATTACTCGACTTGCTTGAGTTTTCGCACAGATATGCAGTGTGGTATAGGAAGTATAATGTAACGTATTTATATTATGTTGTTATTATACGAATTTCACAAATCAATATATTTCTTGCTTATTTTAACAATATCAATTTGGAAATAGTATACCAACAGAATAAAATTATTATCTGTTAATCGATATTAGAGAAAAATTACAAGTATTTGCTCAGCGATGGTATGGGATTCCGAGGTATGGGATGACGTGTGTCGAGAAGGGGTCTGATGAGAAGTTGGTGACCTCGAAACATGTCATCCCATACAATCGCTGTGCAAATCGTTGTAATTATACCCACTGTGTACTAAGACACAGGGTATTATAGTTTTGGTCATATAAAGTTGGTTTGTAACGTTACAAAATAATGGAGATAAATATATAGTTCCATATATCAAAATTCTTAGAATGAACAGAGGAGTCCATTAAGACATGTGGACACAATAACTTGAGTAAAAATTTAAGATATTTGAATGAAATTTGGCACACAGGTTCTTTCTGGACAAGGTAGGTTGCTATTCAAAATGGGCGAAATCGCACCATCACCACGCCCCTTTTTTCGATATCGAAAATTCGAGGTAATTCAATAATAAAAGCAGCTACAATAATGAAACTTGGTAGATTTATCAAGTTGGTCGTCCTATTGACTATTTTACCAAATATTTTGAAAACGGGCGTCGTACCGCCCACATATAAGTAAACAAATTTTCAAACTGCGAACAATAGTATAACTGGCAATTACTTCAATTTTCTTATTCTTTATACAATTTTTGCAAAATTTTGGAAAGTGGGCGGTGCCACGCAAATTTAATATTCGACTGTTAATAACTTCAGAACGGTGTAAGATAGAATAACGAAACTTTTTATGAGGTATACTGCGGACATGTAGAGTACGCCCACGGAAAATAAGCAAATCGGTGGACAACCACGGCCACTTTTGGACCAAAGTTTTCTAAAAGAGAGGTAGGAAACCGGAACATGCCATATCTCCTTCACTGATGCAGATAGAATGCTAGAATTTCGTAGTTACAAAGATCTGTTGATCTTTATAATGTTTTATTTTGAATATTGGAAAATGAGCGTAGCACCGCCCACATATAAATGAACAAAATATCATATTTCAGCTATTATTAACTTCAGAACCGTGTTAAATAAAATTACGAAACATAACAGATTGGACAGGGGTACACTGAAATCTGTCCCGTCCCACCCTTAAATTGTCGTCCTCGGAGCAAAACCTTGCAGCTGGGTTGCTCCATTGTCTCTTGTTACGGGCTGGGGTCGAACCCAACCCTGGACCAAGAGACTGGATATGCTGCGTTTGCTGGAAGAAAATTTATATTAAACGGTCGTATTCGGTACAATGCGCCAAGTGTAAGAGATGGTTACATAAATCTGGATGTTCAGGGCTTAACCCTGCCATCCACAGACCCCGTACTTTCTTTAGTACTTTTGAGGCACCTTTCTGTACACGTCCTAGGACGTCCCGCGGTAGCCGCCGCTCTGGCACTCCCTTACCGCCTCTAACTACTTCCAATAGTCACAATAGTGACTCAGTCTACACGACTGGCAGCACCGCTGCCATCCCTGCCTCACCCACTCCCGACTGTCGCTCACGCACACCAGCGTCTCCATCTCACACGGCCGCTCAACACTCCTATCCCCCCCGGAATAGGTCAGATATGAGCATCGCCGAGCGTCAGTCCCCTCTGTCTCTGCCCCTAATGCCCCCCCCCCCTCTGCTTCCAGCCTGCACGTGGGTCAGGAACACCACCTCCTAGTACCTTTCACTACGTGCACCGTTTGTCGGCAAAGATTGTATACGCCTGCGACATCGGTCAAGTGCAACAATTGCCTTGGCCTGTGTCACACCCTTATGTGCTCTGGGCTCGCAAACGGCAACCTTTGGACGGATTCGTTCATAGCCCCCTGTTGCAGTACACAGCCGCCCTCCACGCCAGACAACATCGGCCATGGCGCTGTCAACTCTAGACTGCGACATAGTTTACGCCTTAGCCTACCTCCACCTAGGCAAACGCATCCGTCCCTCACGCCTAGTATGTCCCCCGCCTCCCCTCCTACACACTTCAAAATTCTGCAGCTGAACTGTAACGGATTAGCTGGAAAGATCGCGGAGATAACTGACTTTATGAAGACGCACAACATCAAAATCGCCGCGATACAAGAGAAAAAACTGAACACGAGATCGGACTTACGAACTTGTGATGGGTATAATGTACATCGTAAAGACCGTCCCAGCGGTCTTGGGGGTGGCCTTGCCTTCATTACACATCACTCTGTACAATACAATCTATTTTCCCCTGACGTCGACCCCAGGGACTCTACCTTAGAATGCCAAGGCATAGCAGTCCGGTCAGGAGACGCCGACCTGCAAATCATAAACATCTATATTCCTCCTGTCACGTGTTGTCCTAGAGATTATCATCCCGACATTAGTGCGTTGCTAAGGGGCGATAACCGCCTAATCCTAGGCGACTTCAACGCACATCACGATCTCTGGCACTCCAACTTGCCAGCAGACAGTAGAGGACAGGCAATTGCAGACCAAATAGGATCGATACATATGTCGCAGGTATTATATTCTCGCGCAGTAATCCAGTTGCCTTATCTACGAGTATGTCATATGTTTCTGCTAGGAAGACAATGCACGAGTCTTCCTAACTTCCTGGCTTGCAAGTTTTCAGAGTACAGCCCAGCCCTTTCCATTTGTAATTTTTGAGGCGTCCGTTTAGATTTGAATCTCTCTACCAGTGACTAAGCCTTGTTCCCATGCCTCAAAGTCAATAACTGACGTGATATAGTCCGTTTCGGCCATTAGGTCGGTTTTCACCCCGCTTAGTCCCTTTGCCATGTCATCCAGGATCATCGCGTATCCATAGTTGGCTGACTTCCAAATGTTTGATTCCCTCAGTCTGAAAGCTACCTTTTACGACCAAACCCTGAACGAACCAGGTGGAAAATGACATTTAGCCCCCGCTTGCTGCGCTTGATATACCCAGGCATGCTAGTCGTTGTATTTTTCCAGGTTTCACTTGATTGCTCTCTTTGTCTAGCGCCTTCTACCAGGCTAGAGCTCCATACGTTGGTGCGTGCTTACTAGACGTTGCAATTACCAGCAAACAACTATTCTGGCATAATCGTTATGCTGAATATATCGAGCACTGTGCGCAAAAAAGACTTAAGAGCCAAAAAGGAGAAGTTTTTTTAAATTATTTCGCATTCAGTTTATGTATTGCCATGAAACTAGGTACTTAGCCTTTATTTAGCCCAACCTATATAATGAAATCAATTTTATTTTTATACCTTTCATGAACATGAAATGGTATTATAACTTTGGTCCGATGTTTGTAAGTTTGAGAAGAAGAAGAGATAGACCCACCAATACGTATATCGAAATGATCAGGGCGATGAGCTGAGTCGATTTAGCCATGTCCGTCTGTCTGTTTGTACGCAAACTAGTCCCTCAGTTTTTGAGATATCTTGATAAAATTTGGTATGGAGCCGCCATTTTGCATGAGATTAATCATTTGTCGGAATCAGCAAGATTGGAGCAATACAATGCATAGTTCCCATACAATCGATAGTTTCGATAAATGGGTTTTGGGCTATAAATTTTGCAATTAAAAAGCTAGGAACGTAAAACTTTGCAGTTTTGGTACTTATTACATGTGTAATATGTGTAGTGAAAATCAGCCAGATCGGATCTACATAACATATAGCTCCCATACAGTCGATTGTTCCGATAAATGGGGTTTGGGCTATGTATCTTTAAATTATCAGTTTTGCAGAGTTTTTACTAATTGTGAGTATGGATCGGACACTTAAAACCGTGATGCGTATTCATGAAAGATATAAAGTCTTTGGCACAGTCGAAGACAGCCCTTTCCTTACTTGTTGTATATGTAATATAAGCATAATTTTTGGCGCATACGTATTTTTTGCCGCCCCCCCCATATCAGTCTAATTTTTGATAATTTGGATGTTACGTCAAAAATTTTACCCATTGGCAAAGTCCCAAAATTTTTAATGATGAGCAGCATGCAAACATCGACATAGTTCAACGAATTAAAACACTGTGGCTTCGTTGGCTAGGCGATGAATGAAGATGTTCCGGCCCTGAATGTATTCTTATCGGCAACCGGCTGTGGAATCGGAGGGAGGCCACCACTCAGAAGGAAGCACCAAGGGGAGACCAACTTACGATCCCGTGGTGCTTCTTGGCGCCAGTTTGCAAATCGGAGAAATTACTGGAGCGATGTCCAATATGGCGAGCCGTCCAATATGGCTAAAACCGTTTAAACGGTTACTCTCCATTTAAGCTAGTAAGTAAGTAAATCTCCTTTTATGGGTTTTTCGAAATGCCCGATATCAGTTCACAAACAGACATTTTAAAGAGGGAATATTTATTACTCGACTTGCTTGAGTTTTCGCACAGATATGCAGTGTGGTATAGGAAGTATAATGTAACGTATTTATATTATGTTGTTATTATACGAATTTCACAAATCAATATATTTCTTGCTTATTTTAACAATATCAATTTGGAAATAGTATACCAACAGAATAAAATTATTATCTGTTAATCGATATTAGAGAAAAATTACAAGTATTTGCTCAGCGATGGTATGGGATTCCGAGGTATGGGATGACGTGTGTCGAGAAGGGGTCTGATGAGAAGTTGGTGACCTCGAAACATGTCATCCCATACAATCGCTGTGCAAATCGTTGTAATTATACCCACCGTGTACTAAGACACAGGGTATTATAGTTTTGGTCATATAAAGTTGGTTTGTAACGTTACAAAATAATGGAGATAAATATATAGTTCCATATATCAAAATTCTTAGAATGAACAGAGGAGTCCATTAAGACATGTGGACACAATAACTTGAGTAAAAATTTAAGATATTTGAATGAAATTTGGCACACAGGTTCTTTCTGGACAAGGTAGGTTGCTATTCAAAATGGGCGAAATCGCACCATCACCACGCCTCTTTTTTCGATATCGAAAATTCGAGGTAATTCAATAATAAAAGCAGCTACAATAATGAAACTTGGTAGATTTATCAAGTTGGTCGTCCTATTGACTATTTTACCAAATATTTTGAAAACGGGCGTTGTACCGCCCACATATAAGTGAACAAATTTTCAAACTGCGAACAATAGTATAACTGGCAATTACTTCAATTTTCTTATTCTTTATACAATTTTTGCAAAATTTTGGAAAGTGGGCGGTGCCACGCAAATTTAATATTCGACTGTTAATAACTTCAGAACGGTGTAAGATAGAATAACGAAACTTTTTATGAGGTATACTGCGGACATGTAGAGTACGCCCACGGAAAATAAGCAAATCGGTGGACAACCACGGCCACTTTTGGACCAAAGTTTTCTAAAAGAGAGGTAGGAAACCGGAACATGCCATATCTCCTTCACTGATGCAGATAGAATGCTAGAATTTCGTAGTTACAAAGATCTGTTGATCTTTATAATGATTTCTTTTGAATATTGGAAAATGAGCGTAGCACCGCCCACATATAAATGAACAAAATATCAAATTTCAGCTATTATTAACTTCAGAACCGTGTTAAATAAAATTACGAAGCATAACAGATTGGACAGGGTTACACTGAAATCTGTCCCGTCCCACCCTTAAATTGTCGTCCTCGGAGCAAACCCTTGCAGCTGGGTTGCTCCATTGTCTCTTGTTACGGGCTGGGGTCGAACCCAACCCTGGACCAAGAGACTGGATCTGCTGCGTTTGCTGGAAGAAAATTTATATTAAACGGTCGTATTCGGTACAATGCGCCAAGTGTAAGAGATGGTTACATAAATCTGGATGTTCAGGGCTTAACCCTGCCATCCACAGACCCCGTACTTTCTTTAGTACTTTTGAGGCACCTTGCTGTACACGTCCTAGGACGTCCCGCGGTAGCCGCCGCTCTGGCACTCCCTTACCGCCTCTAACTACTTCCAATAGTCACAATAGTGACTCAGTCTACACGACTGGCAGCACCGCTGCCATCCCTGCCTCACCCACTCCCGACTGTCGCTCACGCACACCAGCGTCTCCATCTCACACGGCCGCTCAACACTCCTATCCCCCCCGGAATAGGTCAGATATGAGCATCGCCGAGCGTCAGTCCCCTCTGTCTCTGCCCCTAATGCCCCCCCCTGCTTCCAGCCTGCACGTGGGTCAGGAACACCACCTCCTAGTACCTTTCACTACGTGCACCGTTTGTCGGCAAAGATTGTATACGCCTGCGACATCGGTCAAGTGCAACAATTGCCTTGGCCTGTGCCACACCCTTATGTGCTCTGGGCTCGCAAACGGCAACCTTTGGACGGATTCGTTCATCGCCCTCTGTTGCAGTACACAGCCGCCCTCCACGCCAGACAACATCGGCCATGGCGCTGTCAACTCTAGACTGCGACATAGTTTAGGCCTTAGCCTACCTCCACCTAATCAAACGCATTCGTCCCTCACGCCTAGTATGTCCCCGGCCTCCCCTCCTACACACTTCAAAATTCTGCAGCTGAACTGTAACGGATTAGCTGGAAAGATCGCGGAGATAACTGACTTTATGAAGACGCACAACATCAAAATCGCCGCGATACAAGAGACAAAACTGAACACGAGATCGGACTTACGAACTTGTGATGGGTATAATGTACATCGTAAAGACCGTCCCAGCGGTCTTGGGGGTGGCCTTGCGTTCATTACACATCACTCTGTACAATACAATCTATTTTCCCCTGACGTCGACCCCAGGGACTCTACCTTGGAATGCCAAGGCATAGCAGTCCGGTCAGGAGACGCCGACCTGCAAATCATAAACAACTATATTCCTCCTGTCACGTGTTGTCCTAGAGATTATCATCCCGACATTAGTGCGTTGCTAAGGGGCGATAACCGCCTAATCCTAGGCGACTTCAACGCACATCACGATCTCTGGCACTCCAACTTGCCAGCAGACAGTAGAGGACAGGCAATTGCAGACCAAATAGATAACTCAGCATTCTGTACAGTCAATGGAGATGCCCCCACCAGGGTGGCAGGTAACTGTCACAACTCGCCAGACATCTCCATAACGAGCGCGGGCCTTATTAACTTTGTCATCTGGCGACCGATGCTTACATTAGCTTTAGACCACCTACCCATCTTACTCTCTGTTGAACGACCGACCGACTTCATAACGACTGATAAAATAACATACATCAACTTCACCAAAGCGGACTGGGACCGCTTTACTGAATATACAGAGCGCTCCTTCGCTGCCTTACCCACTCCAACGGACGTACGCAAAGGCGAAAGAGAGTTTCGCAAGATCATCGATTCAGCCTCATGCCGCTTTATTACTGCTGTCAGAATACCAGAAATTCGTCCGAATTTCCCGGCAGAAGCTGCGGCGATGGCGTGGCAAGTGAGACTTATCAATCCCGCAGATCCCATAATAAAAGATCTCAATGCGGAAATCCGTAGGATTGTCAACGAACACAAGCTGACCAAGTGGAAACAACACCTTGAGACATGCAACCTCTCCGGCGGAGTCGGCAAACTATGGTCGACTGTCAAGGCCCTATCCAATCCGACCAAACACAAAGACAAGGTCGCCATTGCTTTCGGCGACAGTGTCAAATCGGACGCCAGGAAATGCGCGAGCTCCTTTTGCCGGCTGTTTATAATGCATCCACCTGCGGATAGGACTAAGAGAAGAGCCTTCCGACGTGCGCGCAAACACAAACACTCTACTGCGCCCATTGCCGTCTCAGACGCAGAGGTTAAGGAAGCCATAATGAAGGCCAACCCCTCAAAATCCATCGGACCCGACGGAATTGCCATTAAGATGATCAAACACCTTGGCCATGAAGGACAGCATTATTTAGCGGCTCTCTTCAATCTCTCTCTAACTACCTTCGTTATACCTGAGATATGGAAACAAGCGATTGTAGTTCCCCTATTAAAACCAGGGAAGCCGGCGAACCTAGAAGAGTCCTATCGTCCGATATCCCTCCTTTCGCCGGTAGCGAAATTGCTAGAGTCCATTCTACTTCCTTACTTCGTTACAAATCTAAAATTGGCCGATCATCAACATGGTTTCCGCAAAAATCACAGCACGACATCCGCTTTGAACGCCATTACAACGCAGATTAACAACGGTTTGAATCAAAATCCACCAAACCATAGGACGGTTCTCGTGGCACTTGATCTGTCAAATGCATTCGACACGGTCAATCACGCCACTCACCTCCGAGACCTGGATGAGACACCGCTCCCTGCCGGCCTTAAGAGGTGGACCGCTAATTACCTCAATGGTCGACAGGCAACAGTCAAATTTAGGAACAAGAAATCTAGACCACAAAGAATAAAACAAGGGGTGCCGCAAGGTGGTGTTCTCTCTCCCCTCTTGTTTAATTTCTATATTTCGAGACTTCCCCCCCCACCAGAGGGAGTCTCCATTGTTTCCTACGCTGACGACTGCACGATAATGGCCTCGGGCAAGGGTCCCTCCATTGATGAACTCTGTATAAGAATCAACAGTTACGTCCATGACCTTTCCAGCTTCTACACCGAGCGTAATCTGACCCTGTCTCCGACTAAATCTACGGCGACCCTGTTTACTACATGGAATGCGCAGATGGGGCAAGAGTTAAATGTCCACGTAGATGGAGTACCTCTACCTACTGTCAACCACCCAAAAATCTTGGGCGTGGCATTTGACAACGGCCTCACCTTCGCTGGTCATGCCACCGCAATAGCCTCAAAGGTACAGAGCCGCAATAAGATCCTCAAGTCACTGGCCGGCAGTACTTGGGGAAAAGACAAAGAAACATTGCTTGCTACATATAAGGCTATTGGCCGGCCGGTTATTGACTATGCTGCGCCTATATGGTCGCCCAACCTTTCTGACACCAACTGGAGGAAATTGCAAGTCTGCCAAAACACCGCCATCAGAACTGCTACGGGATGCCTGCCTATGTCATCTGAGTCTCACCTCCATCAAGAGGCGAAATTGCTCAATGTTCAAGAGCACGCGGAACTCTTGAGTAGACAGTTCCTTCTGAACTGTCACAAACCTAGTCATCCAAACCGACATCTTTTGGATGTAGCACCGCCCCCCAGAGACATAAGGAGACATCTCCGTAAGCATTACGATGAGATCCGGCATCATATCTCTTTGCCGTTTGATCTGCGGAACCATAGACGGGCTCTAAATGACCTCCACACTGAGTCGGTAGACAGATCCCTCAGATCTCGGCCTGTGAATCCCGTTATTAATACTCAACCACCTGAACTGGCTGAAGAGGAGCGTGTACTTCCGAGGGAGACTAGAGTCATACTAGCACAACTTCGCTGTGGATATTGTAATAGGTTAAACTCTTACTTATGCAGACTGAACCCCAACATACCAAATACATGCCCTGCATGTGGTATGACCCCTCATGATACCATACATCTCTTTTCCTGTTCAGTTGAACCCACTCTTCTAACACCCACATCACTCTGGTCCAACCCTGTGGAAACTGCGCATTTCCTTGGACTTCCGTTACAAGAGCCTGATGACAATTTAGAGTGATCGAGCCCATTGGGCAGGGCGAAGCACTGTTAACAACAACAACAACAACAACGAAACATAATACAAGGTATACTATCACCGTTTTTCAAAATTATAAATATATAGCCTATCATGATCCAATTACTAAAGATCACGCATTCCGGCAACCGTGTATTTGTATTTTTTTTTGAGAAAAAAGTTTTTTTTGGAAATGACCTCACGGTTTTGAAGTTTTCAGTTGGTTTTACTGACTTTTCTCTTCACACTTTCATTGACGGTTTTTTGAGGTTTGAATTTAAATTTCGTAAACATAAATTCGTTTCGTCGCGATTTTCAAGTTTCATTTGGAAATTTTTTTTTTTAAATATAGTGTTTTGTGAGTGGCTGTAAAAATAGGGAAAGGGAATGAATTTCTTAAAGGCGCACATGGTAACCTCTCTGGCTGACTAGTTTGATGTGAAATGTGTAAAGTCTAACTTTAAGAGATCACATAGAGAGCTGCGCGCAACTACCCTTTGCTGCACCCCACTGCATATCTATTTATGCTACATGAAGCGGGAATCCGTGGTATAGAGTTAGTCCACTGGCCTAACATACCGTAGGTCCTGGGTTCTAAACCTGGAAAAAAACGCCAAAATACTTAAGAAAATGTTGTTCTAAATGGCAGTGGTTTGGCAAGACCTCCGAGTGTTTCTCTGCCGTTCGGAGTCGGTATAAAACATATACATATGTAAATCCCGCCAATGTGTGAAGAAAATTATAAAGCAGCATACCACAAAATAGAAGACTAAATCGACCTGACCCTCCTTATAAATAAATATATATTTACATAATTTATTTATAAACAAACATATGTATGTCAAAATACAAATAAACTCGCAATCAATCAAAATATTTTTCTTTGTTTTAATTTTTTTCCTTTACTTATTACATTTCGGACATTTAAAACCAGTCAGGCATGTTTTCAAAAGCGTGACGTCACAGCCAGATATTTACACTTTTAATGCGAGATCTCGTTATTTGGATCATGATAGCCTATGCTGTAACCAATGAACCCAAGAGTCTACTGTGAAAATTTCATAAGGATCGGTTAAGTACTTTGGACGCCAGACACACAGACACATTAACTTTAGTCGCCTAACGGCAGTATGTAACGGCATACACGGATCGAGATAGGTATTGGCTTATAACAAAATATTCAGGACGAAAAGAGAAATTGATTAAGCCATAAAATGAACGAAATCGGATGATAGCCAAAAGTGACTATTCAATACATCATACACCTATAAGGATAAAATTCGGTGTGTACATAACCAAAAATAAAAGTTTTCGAAAATGGGCGTGGCCTCGCTCCTTTTATAGTGGATTATTCCAGAATACTTTTTACGCCAAAACTCCGCCAAAAATTTATTTGTCGAAACGAAATTTGGTGATAATGTTCAATATAAAAAACGTAACTGTTTGTTGTAAAAATCGGCGAAATCGGTTCATGTCCACGCCCAGCTTTTTAACATAGTTCTGAATTTTTTCTACAACTAAGCAAGCTATATCAATAAGATTTTGCACACATAATAAGCTTTTTAAGAATAACTGGATCGCAAAAAAATTTTGTAAATTTTGAAGAACTAGGCGTGGCGTGAAAATTTATTAGCTGCTTCTCAGTAGTATGTATTATACTCCTGCCAAAAATTAGCAAAATCGGAAAACACACAAGCAAAATATTCGGGGACGTAGTTAATAGCCCACTGCAATAGCGAAGTTATATATCTTTTTTGATTTTCATACCTTTCATAAACATTAAATGTATGTAAGTATGAGAAGAAGAAGAGAAAAATTCACTAAAATGATTAGCACGATGAGCGGATTCGATTTAGCCATGCCCCTCTCTCCATCCGTCTGCTGTCTGTCCGTCTGTCTATTTGAACGCAAACTAGTCTCTCAGTTTTACAAAAGAATGCTGAAATTCGTTGTTTGCTTACCCCATTTTATAAAATACTATCAAACCTGGTAGACGTTGTTTTGAAAATGTCATCAACTTGAACCAAATAAACTCCTAACTATACCGAACTGCAGCTTTATATAACCTGGGGGCTTTTAAAAAAGCTATATACAGACTATGTCGTGCCCGGCGAACTGCTGAACCTATCGTGAAAGTTCAAGAGCAAAAACAAAACACAAAATATGTTTGCGTGGCACCGCCCACTTTTCTAAAATTTTGTAGATATTGAATAAGTGACACATACTCGTATATCCAAATATCATTAATTTAGATCAAAAAAGTTCGGAGCTATGACGAACTGAAACTTTATATAGCCTGGGGGAGTGGCTCCGCCCACTTTTCCAAAACTATATATTGTCTATGCTGTACCCAGTGAACCCAAGTATATATTGTGAAGATTTCATAAAGATCGGTTGAGCACTTTGGCGCCTATAAAAGACACCCTTTTTTATATTTATTTTTGTGCCGCACACAATGTATATTACTTTATTCGGCATAAACGAATCGAGATATATATTTATTAATGTATATCAAAACGTTCAGGATGAAAAGTAAAATATCCGGGCAAGTAGTTAATACCCCACTGCAAAAGCGAAGTTGTATATCTTTTTTGATTTTCATACCTTTCATGAACATGAAATGTTTGTACGTATGAGTAGAAAAAGAGATAGTCCCATCAAAAAGTATACTGAAATGTTCAGGAGGATGAGCTGAGTCGATGTAGGCGTGTCCGTGTCTCGATACGTCTATCTGTCTGTCCGTCTGTCTGTTTGAACGGAAATACGAACTGAAAGACTAAAATAATTAATGTATTTATTTATTTATTTATTTATTTATTTATTACAGCTTAAAGCCTATACTTAAGTACTAAATTCATACATATCACATATTACATGAGATCTCTTCTATCTTATTGCAGTTGTACGACAATATGATACTAATTTCTTTTTAAATATATTCAGCTCTTTACAGTTTCTTATATCTAAAAGAAGTTCATTAAATCTCTTCAATCCCTTGTAAAATAAGTGGAAAATAGCGGAAGCCTAAAACTATCCTTATGTCTAGTATTAATATTATGAATATCTTTTTGGTATACAATATTATTGCTCAAATACTCCGGTAAATATCCTTTTTTTATATTAAAAACAAAAATCATTACGAAATAAAGAATGCGCTGTTGGCACTAAGCCATTGCAATTCATTCAGCATATCACTAGTCGGAGTATCATATTTTTTATTTAATATAAAACTCATCGCTTTATTTTGCATTTTTTGTAAGCTATCTATTATGTTATCTGCCACCAGAAATAGTATGGTAGGGCAGTAATTAAAATGGGGTTCCACGATATATCAAAACGTTCAGGATGAAAAGTAAAATATCCGGGCAAGTAGTTAGTACCCCACTGCAAAAGCGAAGTTGCATATCTTTTATGATTTTCATACCTTTCATGAACATGAAATGTTTGTAAGTATACTGAAATGATCAGGAGGATGAGCTGAGTCGATGGAGGCATGTCCGTCTCGCGATACGTTTATCTGTCTGTCCGTCTGTCTATTTGAACGCAAATATGAACTGAAAGTATTAAAACAGACCTGCGTAAATTGGGATGCCATAATAGATCACTACTAGGTATATAATGTTCGGTTCCACCCGAACTTAGACTTCCTTACTTGTTATTTATAAGATTGCCCACATAGTAGTAGAAAAAGTTTAAACCCTCTATAGGTCATAACTCTTCAACAACTTACCAATTTACCACGACCACTTTTACACAGCTGGGTATTTAATGTTCGGTTCCACCCGAACGTAGACTTCCTTACTAGTTTTTCTCTAATATCGATTAACAAATAAAAATTAAAAACGATATCACCATAGATTTTGCATATTCCGTGTTTGTTTATTTTAAATTGGCGTGGCCGAATTACGATTAAGTTAACTTTCACTGAGTATACTTACTCTCCATAACAATGATATGTTTAGTACCAAGTTTATTCATTCAATTGATTGTGAAGCTATTTTTTGTTCCAAAATTTTTGCAGAAAGCAATAATAGAACGAAAAGGCCAATATAGCTCACAAATTTTTGCATTCTATCTGCATAAGTCAATGAGATATAGCATACTCTGCATCGCTACCCAATTTTCAGTAAACTTTTATGTGGTTGGAGCAAGTGAATACGCAGGACTCGTATCAAGCGGATTTTGGAGTTTTTGTTTCAGTGAAGAGATATTTGCAATTAAAGTTGAAAACTGTCTGTCATTTTCAATAGGTTGTTGTAATCACAGATAAGGGTGTACCGAAAAGTGCAAAAGTGTGTTCTGCGCAGAAATACTGCGGACCGCGTAGCCGGTGTTGGACCGGCTAAGGGTTATTTTTTTGAAGCGCGGCCGAAAGCCGCCTACGCAGAAAGGTGTTCTGCACATAAATACCTTGGATCAAGCCCCCTATTTGGGATCTGACCTGAGTAATTTTTGAGTTTTTGCGAATAACTTTTCACTGAAACAAAAAATTTAAAATCCGCTTTCAGATTGTTGATACCGAAGTCAAAACGTGTTGTTTGATACCTCTCCCAATATTTTTGGACGTGTTTTAGCAGTTGTCTTCAAAAGGAAATAATTACCGAAAATTAATACAGGGTGTTTTTTTTACAGGTTTGTTTTTCGAATAGAGATAAAACTGGCATTTTGTGGTCAAATCTGGCAACTCTAATGTCATTTATGTTCAGTTTGGTTTGCCATTTCATCGTGAACAGGTTGACAAAAGAACAACGCTTGCAAATCGTGCAAATTTATTTCGAAAGTAATGGTTCAGTTCGCGAAGTTTACCGTGAGCTCCGTCCATTTTATGGTCGACATAATCGTCCATCAGAGCAATTAATTCGGTTAACCATGGATCGTTTTCACACTACGTTTACTCTATGTGATAATACGCATCCGCAGAGACGTCGAACAGTGCGCACCGAAGAAACAATTGCCGCTGTAGAGCAAAGTGTTGAAGAGGACCCGAATGAATCGATTCGCCACCGTGCACAGCAATTGGAGCTTTGTCCATCAACTTTATGGAAGATTTTGCGCAAAGATCTTGGCTTGCGACCTTACAAGATCCAGCTTGTGCAAGAATTAAAGCCGCGAGACCATGCAATGCGTCGTGATTTTGGTGTATGGGCCGAAAATGAGATTGATTTCGATGCTGATTTTCATCGCAAAATTTTGTTCAGTGATGAGGCTCATTTTTGGTTGAATGGCTACGTCAACAAGCAAAATTGCCGCATTTGGAGTGAAGAGAATCCACATGAGACCCTTGAAACGCCATTACATCCACAAAAACTGACTGTTTGGTGTGCTCTATGGGCTGGTGGAGTCATTGGGCCATACTTCTTCCGCAATAATGCTGGAGAGGCAACTACCGTTAATGGAGACCGGTATAGAGCCATGATAACCGACTATTTTGTTCCCGAATTGGATGGCATGAATGTGGATGAGTTGTGGTTCCAACAAGACGGCGCTACATGCCACACAGCGCACGTCACAATCGATTTATTGAAGGAAACATTCGATGAGCGCATAATTTCGCGGAATAGACCTGTCAATTGGCCACCAAGGTCGTGTGATTTGACACCATTGGATTATTTTCTTTGGGGATATGTGAAGTCGCTCGTCTACACCAACAAACCAGAAACGTTAGGGGAATTGGAAGCCAACATTCGTGGCGTTATTGCCGACATACGGCCCCATATGCTCGAAAAAGTGGTTGAAAATTGGACCTGTAGAATTGGCTTTATTCGAGCCAGCCCCGGCGGCCACATGCCCGAAATCATATTTAAACATTAATGGCATAAAATTATCCTTCCAATAAAGCCAAATTGATGGACCTTAAAACGATTTTCTTGTGTTTTATTTCAATTCGAAGTTCTATACCCCTAAAAAAACACCCTTTATGTGTGTAGGCATACATACTAAGGTTGGATATTGCCGCCAATTTTCTGGCGACTATGTCAACGAGTGATGAAACCCACTTTTATAAACATGGAAAATGTTAACAATGACTTAATGAAGACAGTACTTCCTGAGGAATCAAGTTTTGACATACTTTATTATAAAGAGAAAGGTTAATCGTTCAAGATTTCCAAAGGCGATGAAACTGTCCTTGTGAGGAAAGCTTTTGAATAAAATAAAACCCTTTGCAAAGAAATTGATAAACGGTTGCCAACAATTTTGAAAAATTTAAAGATAGTTCCGATTTATTCTCCAAAAATTTGTTAAAATCAAAATCGACCTGAATCCAAAGGTTTATTGTTTCTGGAATTAAATTTGAGCGTTAAAAGAACATTATCGGTAAGTTGTATAGGTTTCGGTTTGATGGAAATTTTGTTGGCGACTTACTTGGCGACATGTAAGTAAAATTTGGCGATTTTGCCGACTTTTAAGGGAGAATCTGGCGACATGTTTTAAAAAATATTCGGAACCCTGATGCCGGTGAGCATAGTAAAGATGTTTCATACTGGCCTCGGAGACATGCGCTACATTACATATGTACATATATTTGTGGACGGAACTGGTGGGAGCACAACTTTAGCAGACATTGTCGAAGTTTTTGGAATTTAGAAAATAGGTCTGAAATGGGTACTTAAGGTATGGTCTCAACTGACGCCGGGTATTTTTTGTTCTTATGGTATCGTTAAGAAATTGTGTCCGAAAAATTTCAATATGATATATGTAGAACTAAATAAAATGTACGAGTGAAACATTTCTCGAATCATACACATTACCACAATATATTTTCTTAAATTTTATTTCTGATGTTTAATAACGATGGATGCCGGTGGTAGTGTAATGACCTGCTACACCCAAAGTCGCAGGTTCAAAAGCTGGGACAGTTAACATCATCAAAATCTTTGGAAAAAGTTTTTCAAAATGAGGTTGCCCCTCACCAGTGGTTAGTTACCACTCCGAGGAAAGCCAAATTGCATCTACTTTGGCCGATTCCTTTCTGAGTCGACATAAAACTTGTAAAAAAAAATAGAAGAACCACAAATTGGAAGCTCGGCCTGAGTCTCCTTATTATTATATTATTTTGTATTTTAGCCATGAATAGCGATGTATACGGCAGAGAATAGGGTATTCTGACCTAAATAATATCGTTGTTTCTGCTTTACGAGGAAATCATTGACTATTTATAATTACACTCTAAACCACTATAAAATCGAACACTTTTACTTGGGTGTCACAATGGGCCTTAAACTGGATTTAGGACTTTAGAAAGTTGTGTGAGTAGGGATCTTAGAAGTTATGCTTTGTGTTTTTGCTTTCGTGAAGTCATACTTGAACTTGATCTTAGCTTCTCTAGTAAAAATATACATATATTTTGGAATATGCTTCAGTTGTATGGAACCCTAGTTATCAGGTCCATTATGACAAACTAGTGGATCAAATTTTGACACTGTAAAAATTTTGAGTCTGGTCTGTTGGATGTGTTCAGTCCGTAGATTAATTAATAATATTATAATAATTTGGAGCTATATAGCTCCGAAGAATTAAGGATGAGCTTACCTTCAAATTTTTGGTGTGCTTCTAATAATTTTACCTACATATTGTGGGACTACATGCTCCATGCCGACTCCTGAGTCGACTATGTGCGTTAATTCGATATCTGTAGGCAGTTCAAATGAAAACCAAAATGTTCATGTTATCATGTTCGTTTATCGAAATTTCTAACGCAGTAGGCAAAAAAAAAAAAACAATTGAAACAATTTCTTGAGTTTTTGCTTTGAACAGCATACAGTGCTCAGTACCGTTTCTAGAATTATTTAAATCGAAAACACTCCCAATATAGTTTTATTGATGTGGAGCCAGCATGGGAGTTGCTTTTATTTAGCAATAGTATTAGATGAGTGATAATGAAACTCATAGCACTCATTGGACTTATAAGGTTCCGTTTGATCAATGATTCGGGAACAGCAGTCGCTAAAATTGTCTCCAGTCCTGGTCAACAGCAGTAAATGTATAATTATTAAAAGATATACGAGTTTTACAACTTACCTCGTCAAAGGATTTTTTTCCAAAACAACCATCATTATCATAAACAAGGTAAAAGCTGCTAAGTCAACATTTCACTCAAAACGGGTTTTCATACTCATGCAAAGGTGGAAGATTTCTGCACCTGGTGTTGCCAAAAAAAAACCAAGTCACAAAAATATATTAAAAGCTTCTACTCCGTGATACAAATTTTGATTTAAAAATTGATTTTGAATTTCACTTAATTTGGTTTTTTTCGATCTACTGAAAAACTTTTCTCAAGGGAGTTTGCAACTTTTACCACGTTGCCGACGCTATGTATTTCTTATATAACTTTTGTAATATTCAATTGATTTTGGACTTTGAGAGATTTTTAGAAAAGAAAAAGTTCTGTTGGAAATTGAAATAACAGTAAATTTATTGAAAAGCTATCGCTTTGTTGTGATTAAAGGTAAAAAAAACTTTAAAATTACTATAATTTTAGTATTTTCATACTTTGGCGGCTGGACTCGGCCACTAAATCTTATCCGATCTTCGCGAAATTTTATGTTTTAATGATTTACGTAGGAACGAAGCGCACGATCTAATATTTTCTCAGTCTATTCGTATTACTGTTTTTACTAGCCATTTAGAACTTTTTTCTGGTTAGCATTTTTTATGTCACCGTTTTCAAATTTTTTTAAACTGAAAACAAACAAAAATTATTTAAATGAACTTTAACATTAGCCCGTTACTTTAATTTAAAGCTGGTTTATGTATCTGCTGATACAAGTCTGCGAAACTACAAACTTTATGAAAGTTTCACGAGTTTATATGAATTACTTACTTATGTATTAAATTAATTTTACAAGTATTGCATTAAAATTTTGTTTGAGTTCTTTAATATAGCAATAACTTTTAAATATTTAAATTTACATTTGACACTTGCAGCAGCAGAGCGCAAGATTTCTTGGGCCAGGTGCAAGAGAAAAAAATCCAACTCCACCTGTAGCACATCAAGGGAGCACTCATTGCGGCAGTGCTGCAGGTGTAAATAATCATCGGCTACTTTATCGATCCTGCTCTTCCTGTCCAGATTTTTGCGATCACAATACAAAGCCTTTTAGCTCTACGTTCAGTGAGCCGTTTAAAAGGTGCGTACCAGTATACATAGAATAAATTTTTATATTAAAATAATATCCCAGTGGGAAAAGGTAATGTTTGGCAAAGCATAAACTAATGTATGTCCCCTATAAGCTATACATGAAAAGATGCATGCATTTTTCTGCAAAGATTTCACAGGAAATTAATGTGTCGCTCGCAACAAACTCCGGCAACAAAGTACACATTACTCTTTGTTTTGCCGTTTATAAATGAGATACATTACTACAGACATATGACATCTGAAATTTCTCTCGATGAGAGAGTGTGTAAAAGAATGCGCAAATCACAAAACTAAGAGGTGTCACTTCCTAGTCCAGCGTGTTACGTGACACCGGGCCTTCTGCACTAGGTTTTAACTTTTGTTCACTGATCTTACCATATCGAGCAGCTAGTCGTAACAGTATAACAAATAGATATAATGCTACCAAAACACAACAAGAAGCAGAAGGCTTTTGTTTGTATTTCATCTTTTATATGAATTTTATTTTGTTTACTATGAAGTTTAACTTTTTTCCTCAAGGCCTGCTTCCGTTAACACGACAGTAAAAGAACAAAATATGTTAGACTACAAATAAAATATGAGCGACACATTACTCATGGATGCATTATCCGTTTTCCCACTGTAAAAAGAACTAGGTTTTGAATGCTAACTTTATTTAACAACATTTCAAAAACATTATTTTGCTGCAGCTATGAGACCGCTGATCGTGCAGTATTCAGCGAAGCGTCACTAAAATATGCAATTAATCGGACTCGGCCAGGTTGTTTGGAAGTTAGTGAGGATACTATCTCGGGAATATCCTTCAAAACAGAGCCCTACGGCCCCCCAAGCAGTCCGGAGTCTGCAAATGAAACCCACAATCTGCCTCGAAATTTAGAAGATTGCGCCGGTTGCGGACGTTTTATACAGGTAATAACATTAGTTATAAAAAAAAGAATGGTCTTTCATTTAAAACATGTATTGTATCAAACAAATTAAGGTAGCTTAACTCATTATGATCGAGATATTTATTTATTTCTAAAAGCACATTAAACCGGGAACAAAACTATTTATTGTTGGAGGTATATCATTGCTAGTTTACATTTTTTAGCAATGATCTAATTTTTGCTTTAAAATTGACCAACTATTTAAAAAACAAATTTAGTTGCATATAGTTTTTTGGAAATCGAATTGCACACAAAAAGGTTCAATATGGTTTTCTGATTTCTCGTTTTAACCTTACAAAATTTAAAAAAAAGGCAAAAATCAATGTAGAAAAAAGACAAGTAAAGATTATTAACCGCTTAATCCGAATCCGATATCAGAGTTTCATAAACGATCGATGTTCGGATATAAATTTATGCAATTAAGTGGAAAAAATTGTGGCAAAAACAAAAAAGCGAAAAGTTATTGTATAAACAATATTTTTAAGATCGATCAATTCCCTTTCAGAATTTGTGTTTATCTTTTTTATACATTGAGGTTTACGTTTTTGACAAAAAAATTAAAGGAAGCAAGTCCATTCAGACGCTTGCCGCATAGTGCTTCTCAGATAATTCTGCAGGCTCCATAAGGCCGAAACTGATCGTTCTGAAGTTAGTAATACTGTGTGAGATGACGTTGACGTTTTCAAATGTCTTTTCAGTAATTATCTTGAAAACTCTGCGCGTTAAGGTTTTGTACACAAAGTTTATTTCTAAATAAATGAGAGAACTCAAAACTATTCACTGATAATGCTTCAAGAGCATTCTAGATTCCAAAACGCAGATTGGTTGTTTGCATATTTTTAGTTCTGAGATGAAATTTGACTCTAAACAAGATTTGTAAAGGGATGTAGATTTTCATTGAATTGATGTTTACCGAAGAATTGCCCCAAACTTTGCCAAATTGTTTAATGTTGCATGAAAGGTCTGAGAAATGCAAGTGTCGATGCTTGGCACATAAAATGCAATTCTGTAGTAAACTTTAACTTTTTGTGTTTCCACTTTGCCGCTATTTTTCCCCCTTCATTTGTGTGGCGATCCCATCTCGCAATTTGCACCAACTGCTGCGGAATACATATGTCTCCTTAATATCGCATACAACGTACTATCTACCGTATTGTGGGAAAGACTGAAGTACATTGTAGACTAGCTCATTGAACCTTGTCAGTGAGATGAGATCGGTGAGAATTTTGAGGGACCTCTCCGAGCCTTTTGAACCCAAACGAGGCTGCAGACAAGGAGACTTCATATAGTGCGATTTCTTTAATTTGATGCTAAAGAAGCTTACTCGAGCCGCAGGCCTACACCGCAATGGTACAATTTATTACAGGAGATATTGACATCATTTCCTTCTCTGGCCTAGTCAAAGTCCCCTATCGACGATAAGTCTCTGATCATATCTATACTGATGTTCGGCTCGGAATCATGGACAGTGTCGAAATAATATGAGATGGACCTTAGAGTAGTCGAGAGAAAAGTTATTCTCGTGATAACAGTGGGAAGCATAGAAGGAAATTTGAAACTCGGCTGGCTGGGAATGTTATGCGAAAAATGGATAACCGGCATGCTTTGATACCTAACTGCCAAAAGCTCCTAAGCGGCTAGGTGCCAATAAAGGATGGTGATGCATTTGCGAGGCATTTCCATTTCAAGCCATACTCGAAACAAATTTCATGAACGACATGAAAGCAAGAATCCGCTTTGCGTGATTAACAAGAGCACCACAGAATCACCTCTCTCTCTCGATATTGGCAACTCACTTTTCGTTTATTAATTATTCTCGAATAGTTTTATATAAACAGAATTAACGTTGGGGAGAAGTCATGAAGGACATGAAAAGCTCTTTGTCATGGCGTAGTAAGATTTTAATTAGGTGTTTTTGATTCTCTTAAATTACGGCTTTGAACCACCGTTTTACATCGGCTTGACGTTGATGTCGATAAAAAGTAATGTTGCAACCTTATATGGGTGTTTTTTTCCTTTTTATGTCCATTTGTGATTAGCTCACAAGTTATTATACCCTGATCGCAGAAAAGAGGCTTGTAACGGTATATGTCAAGAATTGTTTGGTATTGGAGACAGTCCCCAAAATGCGTAAGAATTAAAAAGTTTGATGAGTAACTCTATAAACGTATGAAAATGGGTACATTGATTCATTGATGCTCAAACAATCGTCAAAGTGCTCTCAAACATTTACATTTCGCTACCTCAGATTACGTACATATGTATGTCGTATTCAGGAGACGCTTTTTAATATATAAAGGAAAATATAAACAAAGGGGCGTATGAATTATTTCAAATTAGTTGTGAGTACAATCTGAATATTTTATTTTCATTAGCCTATGGCAAATTTACTCTTATTGTTGTGAAGATGTTATTAGCCTTTCTTCGCAGAATACATTTATCGTATGTTACATTTTTGGCACCATAAATATATGTATTTTCTTTGAAATACAAAAAAATACCCTACGAAAATGCATGTACTCACAAATGATTTCATAAAATTTTGGAGAAAGTTTTTATTAATATACAGGGAAACCTCTCCTAACGGACACCTCTATTAGACGGGCACCTTTAGGCGAACCTTTTCTTATGCACCAAGTTTAAAATACAATTTTTAAAACAAATTTCCCTCCCTTTTGCGGACTCTCTTTTGGACGGACGCGGACAGTCATTTGCTATAAAACTGAACCAAAAACCTCTATTCAGCGGCCGCGAGCCTCTTGTCAACGGACAAAGAGATTTCTTTCATAACAAAGCAAACAAAAACCTCTTTTAGGCGGACGCGAACTCCTCATAGGCGGACAAGATATCGAGCCCTATGCGCAAAAAAGACGTAAGAGCCATGATTTTCGATTTTAGCTTTTTGATGAAAATCGATAACTTATTATCACACACATAATCTCCCAAAATTTCGTAGCTGTGAAACGTACCGTTATGTGCTTTTTTTATTCACATTTTTAGTGAGCGCAAAGTGGATGTTAGTCTTTTTTTCCTTTTTTTTTTATAAATTTTGGAATGTGGGCATGGCACTGGCCACATATGAATGAACAAATTTTCAAATTTCAAGTGTTAATAACTATAAAACCATTAACGCTAGAATAAGGATTGTTGGGAAAAGTACACCTACTGAAAATAAAATCAATCGCTTTCCGAAGATGGCCACATAAAAGTCCGTAAAAGTTTACTAAAAATTAGGTAGCAATACGGAGCATGCTATATCTCATTAACTAATGCAGATAAAATGCTAAAATTTGGGAACTACATTGTTCTTTAATTCTATTATTGCTTTCTGTGAAAATGAGCTAAATCGTAAATCGTATTTCTAACACGTCAATTTTCATAAACGTTTACTGAAAAGGAGATAGATAGAACTACAGAACATGCAAAACCTTTTTTGCCCGTTTTTAATTTTTATTCGTTAATCTATATTAAAGAAAAATTACAACGATTTGCAAAGCGATAGTATGGGATGACATGTTTCGGGGTCACCAACTTCTTATCAGACTCCTTCTCGAAACACGTCATCCCATACCTCGGAAACACGTCATCCCATACAATCGTTGCCATTTTTTTCTAATATTAACAGATATCAATTTGATTCCCTTGGTATAGTATTTCCAAGTAGATATTGTTAAAATAAGCAAGAAATAAAGGGTGTTTTTTTTAGGGGTATAGAACTTCGAATTGAAATAAACACAAGAAAATCGTTTTAAGGTCCATCAATTTGGCTTTATTGGAACGATAATTTTATGCCATTAATGTTTAAATATGATTTCGGGCATGTGGCCGCCGCGGCTGGCTCGAATAAAGCCAATTCTACAGGTCCAATTTTCAACCACTTTTTCGAGCATATGGGGCCGTATGTCGGCAATAACGCCACGAATGTTGGCTTCCAATTCCCCTAACGTTTCTGGTTTGTTGGTGTAGATGAGCGACTTCACATATCCCCAAAGAAAATAATCCAATGGTGTCAAATCACACGACCTTGGTGGCCAATTGACAGGTCCATTCCGCGAAATTATGCTCATCGAATGTTTCCTTCAATAAATCGATTGTGACGTGCGCTGTGTGGCATGTAGCGCCGTCTTGTTGGAACCACAACTCATCCACATTCATGCCATCCAATTCGGGAACAAAATAGTCGGTTATCATGGCTCTATACCGGTCTCCATTAACGGTAGCTGCCTCTCCAGCATTATTGCGGAAGAAGTATGGCCCAATGACTCCACCAGCCCATAGAGCACACCAAACAGTCAGTTTTTGTGGATGTAATGGCGTTTCAAGGGTCTCATGTGGATTCTCTTCACTCCAAATGCGGCAATTTTGCTTGTTGACGTAGCCATTCAACCAAAAATGAGCCTCATCACTGAACAAAATTTTGCGATGAAAATCAGCATCGAAATCAATCTCATTTTCGGCCCATACACCAAAATCACGACGCATTGCATGGTCTCGCGGCTTTAATTCTTGCACAAGCTGGATCTTGTAAGGTCGCAAGCCAAGATCTTTGCGCAAAATCTTCCATAAAGTTGATGGACAAAGCTCCAATTGCTGTGCACGGTGGCGAATCGATTCATTCGGGTCCTCTTCAACACTTTGCTCTACAGCGGCAATTGTTTCTTCGGTGCGCACTGTTCGACGTCTCTGCGGATGCGTATTATCACATAGAGTAAACGTAGTGCGAAAACGATCCATGGTTAACCGAATTAATTGCTCTGATGGACGATTATGTCGACCATAAAATGGACGGAGCTCACGGTAAACTTCGCGAACTGAACCATTATTTTCGAAATAAATTTGCACGATTTGCAAGCGTTGTTCTTTTGTCAACCTGTTTATGATGAAATGGCAAACCAAACTGAACATAAATGACATTAGAGTTGCCAGATTTGACCACAAAATGCCAGTTTTATCTCTATTCGAAAAACAAACCTGTAAAAAAAACACCCTATATATTGATTTGTGAAATTCGTATAATAACAACATAATATAAATACGTTACATTATACTTACTATACCACACTGCATATCTGAACTAAAACTCAAGAAAGTCAAATAATAAATATTCCCTCTCTAATGTAATGTCTGTTTGTGAACTGATATCGGACATTTCGAAAAACACATAAAAGGGGATTTATGTATATTGGAACGATTTTTCGTCATCCCTTGTCAAATTTGGTTTTGAGACAAACCGGTTTCGGCGTTGTGCCATCATCAGTGTCGATTTTCGTTCTGATCTGTTGTGGTCGTTTGTCTTGTATTTATAGTAGGTAGCAGGTAACGTCAGCATGGGTGTCTGTTTGTGTACGTGTGTGCATGTGTTGTGTGTGTACATTCAGAAACGGGGGTGGTTTTTCATCGATCGGTTTTTTGTGTGGTTGACTGAGGCAGGTAAAAGTTGGTAATTTTTGTTGTTTGACTTTTTTTGCTTGTTTGTTGTTTTTGATCTTTTGCTGTTTTGTGCTTATTTGTCGGTGCGTGTGTGTTTGTGGTACCTAAGTGGTTGCTTTGTTTTTTGTAAACCAATTTTAAAGGTTCAAATATTGTGTCGGAAACAGTTTTTGTCTGTTCGTTTATTATTCTACCGTCGAATTTTTTTGTTTGTAGATTTCCATGTTTTCGAGTACGTTCAGACGTCGGCCTTTTGCTTGTACATGTAGGACCTTGACTGTTTTTTTGATATTTCCGGGGGGGCATTTATTCTCCGCCATGTGATTCGCAAAGTTGGACTCTGGTATGATGGTTGGATTCCGTATCTTTTTGTTGTAATCTCTAATGTGTTCTCTGAACCTCGTTCTTACTTGTCGTCCGGTTTGTCCTATGTAACTGTGCTGGCATTCACAAGTGAGCTTGTATACACCATGGCTGCTAAACGGATCTTCTGAGTTAGTTTTGGTTCTTAGCTTCCGTCCTAAATTGTTCGATGTTTTGAACGCTGTGTTGATGTTGTATTTTCTAAGGAAATTTGCTAATTTATATGTTGCCCTTCCAGTATATGTCATTGTCGTCCAGGTTTGTGTACTTTCTTCTCCATTGTTTCTTTTTTGTTCTCTAAGGTCTCTCCTGAGTTTATCTACTAGTGCTTTTTTATATCCGTTGTTTGTAGCGATATTATATATTATTCCAAGCTCTCTTCTATATGCTTCTTGTGTAAGAGGTGTTCTTTCCAATCTTTGTACTAAGTGCCTTAGCGCTGCATTTTTATGTTGTTGTGGGTGGTTCGAGACATTATGTATTATTGTGTCGGTGGCCGTTGGTTTCCTATATATGTCGTAGTTGAATTTATTGCTAGCTTTATCAATACTTATTGTGAGGTCCAGATAATTGATTCCTCCGTCTTTTTCGGTTTGCATTGTGAATTTTATGTTCCCGTGCTGCTTGTTGAGGTACTCCGCATATGATATCATCCACGTACCTTGCATAAAATAACACTCCTAATTTGGAATTTAATTCCTGTATATACTCTTTTTCCAGGTTTTCCATAAACGCTTCCATAAGAATAGCCGATGTTGGGTTTCCCATCGCAAGTCCGTTTGTTTGTCTGTATATTTTATTGTTGAATTGAAAATAGTTTTGACGTAGTGTGGTTCTTACCGTGTTCTTGATTTGCGTACTTTTTACTTTATCTTTTGTTTTACGTAGTATTATAGAGTTTACTATGTTCAATGTCTCTGCTAGTGGTATTGATGTGTATAGATCTTTTATGTCGAAAGATACCAATTTGCTGTCCTTTGTCACTTCAACGGTCCTAAGTTTGTTTATTAGTTCAGATGTATTAGTTATGGTGTGTTCGTTGCTAAGTTCCAGTGTGTCCTTCAATACTGTTTTTAAATATTTAGATAGCTTATAGCATGGTGCCGATTTAAAATTAATGATTGGTCTCATTGGATTGCCTGCCTTGTGGATTTTTGGTAGCGCAATCAGTGGTGGAGTTGACGGGTTCATTTGGACTAATGTATATGCCGAGTTTGTATCTATTATATTTGTTGCCGTTTTTATAGCCACTTTGATTTCTTTCTGGTATTCATCCGTGGGGTTCACTCTTATTCTACGACATTCCATATCCTCGATGGATGGGATTTACTTACTTACTAACTTAAATGGAGAGTAACCGTTTAAACGGTTTTAGCCGTATTGGACGGCTCGCCGTATTGGATATCGCTCCAGTAATTTCTCCGATTTGCAAAGTGGCGCCAACTGGAAGCACCACGGGATCGTAAGTTGGTATCCCCTTGGTGCTTCCTTCTGAGTGGTGGCCTCCCTCCGATTTCAAAGCCGGTTGCCGATAAGAATACATTCAGCGGCGGAACTTCTTTATTCATCGGCTAGCCAACGAAGCCACATTGTTTTAATATCGCTCATCACTAAAACTTTTTTGACATTGCCATAAATCTTTCGAGGAACATTTCTTTCCAATACACCCAGAACCCTAACAACAGATGTTGTCAGCGTCCAGCTTTCTGCACTATGCCGAAGACAACAACACTTAGCACCATGCATCATCCTACCATATTCTAATACCATACGCTAATGCATGCGTTTTATCAGCTTCTCGTCGCCGTGCCTAAATACCCTGCAGTCAACTGCCTGGTTAGTAATCATTCTAGTTCATTAACTAGCATTTCGTGGTCTTATTCATACCAGTTTGAGCGACTGCAACGTTTCCGCTATCATAAGCAGCAACAACCCTCTAAAATTGTCGATGTGTATGCATGTACACGAGCGAAAAAGAAAGCAATTCACTATTCGGGCCGATTGCTCAGTTAACAACGCAGTACTACATTTTAATTTTTTCTTCAACTAATATTCTTAGATCATGTACGTACGTGGATGTCAACAAAATCACCCTTTTCCATAAAATGTTTCAAGAAATTTTAAAGATTTCTGCCTGTGATCTCAAATATAAAATTCATTAAGAAAAGGACTATTTAAAAAAGAAGAAAATTAATTTTTATAAATGTTTTCCGAGGGCCAAATTGCTATGAATAACTACTAAATTTTTATTGAAATTTGTTTCAATTGTTCAATATAGTGAAGCAATATTTATTTTGAAAGACACATATTTTATATATGATGACTGAATTTGTATTAAAGTGGTTTGTAATTTTGCAGTTTTCGTGTATTTTTCAACCCAAAATGAACTAACCTACTATTAGGTGGTACAGTAATTGATATGATAGTGACACATAGTGAAGGTAACTATTACGGCTGGTATGATACCGGTGTATGTACTGACTGTATTTTGAATGGTATGATATTGCTGTAAATGATCACTAATATGTCAACTGGTATATTGCTAATGCAGAGACTGACTAGTATGCCAATTAGTATGGTGCTGATGCAGAAGCGTACAATTGTCATCTCGTAGGGCATCGCTGTGTTAAAATACCAGTTGCTAATATGGAACAATTACCGAACTCGAACTAGTTGAGCAGGTTTGGCAAACTAGTATTTGACTAGTAGAATTAACTTCAGGGTATCTCTTCAGGCAAGCCATCAGTAGTCCCTGATTTTTACATATGTGAGGACAAATAACTTGAAATAACGAAATAAAAGTGCAGAAAAACAACTTTTGTTAAAAAAAAATTTTGACGTAACAGCCAAATTATTAAAACGTAGACTGATATGGTGAGGGCAAAAAAGACGTATGCGTCAAAAATTATGCTCATATTACATATATAAAAATAAAATTGATTGCATTATATAGGTTGGGTTTAAGGAAGCCTAAGTCCCTAATTTCATGTCAATACATAAACTGAATGCGAAATAAATAAAAAAAACCTTCTCCTGTAAAATTTTCTTTTTGGCTCTTACGTCTTTTTTGCGCACAGGGCTCGATACAGGTCTATATAACAATAAAAAACGAGCCAAGGAAACGTTCGTTACATTTATAAAGACGTTTAAAAGCGTCGTATTGGTTGTGTACATACTATATAAATGAAAAAGGGGATTCCCCGTGTTTCTTTAAAATATTTTTTTAAAATGCATGCCTAGGTTGGTTTGCTCAGTGAATTATGTTGAGTGATAATGCAAACATGTAAAACGATGGCGAGGTCAAACTTGAACTTAAAAGATAAAACTGAGATCGTACACGCGAGTGAGGAAAACAATTTGTCTGCACGCGCATTAGCCGAAAGGTAATCGTGAAACATATGTAACTTAAATTTATTTTCCGTGTGTTAAATCATTTTCTAGCGAATAAAAATGGATTTAATTATGTGTGTATGTGTATGTGTAAATTTAAAAAACCCAGGGCGCACATTGTTAAAAATAAAGAAGATATCCGAGCGAAATGGATGTCTGGCAGCAATGTTGAAAGTAAAAGGTCCTTCATGAAAGTAGATGAAAAAAACATGTACGGAATATGTTTCGAGTGGTTTTACAAGGCGCGAAGCCAAAACATTCCCATATCTGGGCCAGTAATACAAGAAAAGGCTAAAGAAATCGCTTTAAAACTCGGTGTCAATGATTTTGTGGCTTCTCACGGCTGGCTACAAAAATGGCGTATTAGACATAACATAACTTTTCGGTACATTTGCAGTGAAAGAGCTGCTTTTGATATGCTAGATGTGAAGCAATTTTTGGAAAAACTACCATCAATGCTGATTGGATATAGCCTAGGGATATAGGGATATTTATAATGCTGACGAGACAGGCCTTTGCATCAGAGCTTTGCCAAAAAAAACCTTGGCTCTAAAAAACGCGGTATGCCGTGGAGGCAAACTTTCCAAAGAACGTCTAACTGTCCTATTTTGTATAAAGTTTGAAAGTAATAAATATACACATATCTTGTTTGATCAATATTATACAAGTATATTTTATTTAAATGAAAAAATTATAAGCATTAAAAGATTTATAAAATACCTACCCACTCCCTTATGCGGACACCTCTGTGGGACGGACAAAAATTTACTGACGTTGAGTGTCCGCCCAAGGGAGCTTTCACTGTATTGATAAACAGATTATGACACCTTTTTTATGACTAGTAAACATATGTAATGCCAATCAAATAAAGAGTAGATGTGATTATGAACTGCACTGTATTCTACAAAATCGAAAACGCTTAGCTTCGCTGCGGCGCTAACCAATATCGTATTTAAGTCAGCTTCAAACAAAACAAATCAGGATCGTCAACATTTCCCTAATTCTCCGTGGAGTGTTTTGCTTTACATCAACAAGTACAACAAGCTATACGTGGAAGGGGAAAATTCATTCCCAAAAAAGTCTTAGCGGGTGCTTTCGGTTATTTGGAAACTTTAAAACCCCAAAAACATAGTCTCTAACGTTAGAGGAATTTCGATTGACACCAGTGACATGACAGGCTTTTGGGAATGTGGGGGAGGGGCGATGATAAAAAAATGTGCATCGATAACTGAAATTTGAGACACATAGGGACACGATATCGAAGCGCAGTATGTATGATGTACTCATTTGAAGTATCGGTGTACAAGTATTGGGTATCCTATAGTATCGAAACAAAAAGACTCGATACTCAAAGTATCGGTTCTAAATTTACACATAAATAAGTAATTCTATCGGCGGCCGCCGTGGTGTGAAGGTAGTGTTGCCGGCCTACCACACCGAAGGTCCATGGTTCGAGCCCTGGTACAGGTAACATCAAAAGTGATTTGAAAAAAGTTTTTCAAAACGGGGTCGCCCCTCGGCAGTGGTTTGGCAAACTCTCCGAGTGTATTTCTGCCATGACAAGCTTCTCAGCAAAAATTCGTCTCCTTTGTAGATGCCGTTCGGAGTCGGCAAAAAACTTTAGGTCCCACCAATTTGTAGGGAAAATTCAAATCGGCACACCACAAATTGGAAGAGAAGCTTGGCGCAAAAATCTCTTAGGAGGTTTATGATGATATACCTGTTGTATATCGCGCCATAGAGAGAGAGAAGTAATTCTATCACACAAAGTTGTACCTTAACATAGGTATGGAAATAGTAATTTATCTTTATATTTATATATATTTATATTTGTATCATGTAATGCCTATTTATAATCTATAAGATTACACATATTGATATGTACCTAAACTTTCAGTTTACAATGGCTTAAATCTAAATACACTAGGCAGAATAAGTCTCCGTGCATGATCATAGGTTGAAATTAGATACGAAAAATGTAAATTATGTTTTAAAAATGTTTTCAGAATTCACGAAATGTAGAGTTTTCATAAAAACTTTGGGTTTTTTTTCAGAATTTTTAGATTTTTTTGGAGTGTGCAGTTTGTAGGCCGTTAAATTTTAGTATAGTGAAAAATGTTTATTTTCATTGCAATTTTCTTTTTTCATAGTAGAAATACAAAACCAAATAAGTACATACTGCAATAAGAATGATCATCGATAGTGACATGAATTTCGATACGATACGATACCATATCGATACTTTTGCCCTTCGATACCGATATTTTGTATTCGATACTTTCATAGCGATACTTTTTGGAATCGAGTATTTAGACCCCGGTGTCGTATCGAATTTTTAGAAAAAATGTGGCAATATACAATAAAAAGGACTAACAGATCAAAAACACTGTTCTGATGGTTGCCCCTCTCCAACTTGTGCCGCGTATCGATATGATATCGTATCGTATCGAAATTCGTGTCCCTAGAGACACACAATGGCTAGCGGCTTCGCATGTGCTCATTCGTTCATATGGGAATATGCCGTTTTTACCGTAATATATTTCTGGCCTTTATTTTGATATTCATGATTTATTAAAATTTAAAAAATAAACTTCCTGTATTTTTTTAATTAATTAGTGTGTAATCCAGTTTTTTTGTGAAAGTTTATAATGTATAATATCTTCGGTGTTTTATACTTCAGTTTTTACACATTGAACATATCTATATGTTTTTATATCTATGTACAAGTCAACAAAATATTATTACTTATAAGGCAAGTTGTAATTTTCTTTGGTTAACACAAATTTCTCAATTAATTCTTGTGTTGTAATGGGCACATCTTTATGTATCGCCAACATCTATTAAACCACTTAATATCTCCTTAATTGTATAAAGCGAAGGGGTAAATAAGAAAGAATATTCAACAATTGTAAAGCCTAATGTAGATATCAATATTTTAATTGCCTGTCCGGTAGAGTCACGTAGACAAGTTTGTAACATTGTAAGTTTTTTTACCAGGTAACCAGCATTAACACCAACAATAATGCCAGCCTATACATCCAACGAAGAATCACTCTTGCAAACAAGTGCTACCTCGGACTGAGTAGACAATTGAGAAGTAAAATACTCTCTCAAAGAACGAAAATAACACTATTTAAGTCACTTATCGTATCCGTCCTGGGGGTCAATTCTGGGTTTGCGTTATCGTGAAGTGAAAAAATCTTTTCACTTTGTTATCACTTGACGTTTTCCTTTCTTCACTTCACTGAGCTCTAAAATACGATTCCGATATGTGCGGTGAAAACTGTTCGCAGAAGAACCTTTTGACACAAGTTGTTCTTGCTAAACGATAGCTTATAATAGAATTGTAAAAATAAAAACAATTTTTGTCACTTAGAACGTTTAAATTTGTAAAAAAATCCGATGTTTGAATAATTTTGAAATATTGACGTTAACACCAAATTTTATTAGCGTTAACTTTTTCACTTCATTTCAAATCGAAAGCTTAAAGTAAAACTAGAATCGAAAATCGTGGTGCATTGACGTATTTACTTTTCACTTCACGATAACGCAAAACCAGAATTGATCCCCTGGTTGATTGTGCATAAGCTTGCACACTTCTTCGAAGGATTTACGAACCCTTACGGGCTGGCGATAGCGAGTACCGAAGAAGATTTAATGACGAGCTGCAAGATATATATATGCAGACAGTTGTATTGTTATCGGCACCCGCCGGTGGTAGCAGAGAAAGGGCCACCACTGCGATGGAAGAACCAAGTGGGGACCGATTTGCGATCCCGTGGTGTTTCCAATTGCCGCCAGCTGGCTGAAAGAAGAAACGATTGGCGAGGTAGACGGCCAAAATTGTTAAGACGGTTAAGCGCTATTTAAAGAAGAAGAAGAGTTGAAAAGGTGCGTACTGCTGTTGAAACGAGGAGAGCTGCAAAAAAGTGTAGCGATTTGCATAAGTTATGAAATGACGTTTTGTCGCAGTTCTGAAGTGCGTAAAGAGCAGTTTTTCGAGAAAGGTTATGTCGCTTCAAGAACCTTCTCCATAAATTGGTTTCGGCCACTATATTTTGACTTTGAACCAGTGGTTCATAAAATTCAGCAAGCTTAAAAAACTGTGTGTCATTTTCTTCACTGTGGTTTGTTGAAAAAATCGAAACGAAACCTCTGAAGATCGTTTCATGTTGAATGAATCGAGTATCTATTTCAATTATTATATGATCAAGTAATGGATAAAAAACAGGAATCTTGAAATAAACCGCTAAGTTATATGCTTGCAGATTCATCGTTTACATCTTTTTTACAAGTTCTGAACAATTTTTCAAAATAATGTTCGTCGGAACGAATCTTTTGCGAAATCCACTACTAAGGGATTTTTAGTTTTGTGTTAATATTGACCTAATAATTGTATAATACTAAGGAATAAAGAAAATGTTGAAATGTAGCCTGACACCATAAATTTAACAACAAATGCCCATGATTGGCACCATTTTTTTTAGAACTTCATGCTGGCACTTTATTATAAACATTTAAATTTAATAGGTCATTCATATCCAAATTTTTTTAAAAAAATTCGGATTTAAAATTGTGGAATTTTGAAAAACTTAGTTAAATTTTCCTAGGTTTTGTACAAAGTTTGAAATTTGTTCTTACATTTTTTTTAATTAGATAATGGGCTATGCTTTTATAAAAAACGTGTAAAAAGTTCTCGTCGCTATCGATTTTTATGCCATTGTGTGCTCTGATTAAACTAATAAGCTTGCACATACTAGTATATTAAGACCGTCTGAATTCGGATCTTTAAAGACGCGAGAGATACGGGTGTAACATTTTAGCTCAGCAATTTCAGAATGCGAAAATTACGGTATTATTTCGGTCCGTTGTTTTAGTACTAACAGAACCAATGTGTACGCATGCCTCGAAAGCCTATTGAATTTCCTAGAAGGTCTGAAAAGACTAGTATACGTATATAGGCTAGATATTCAAACCCGTAATCCACTAATCGATTTTCATAAATTCATAAAAATGTACAATATCATAAGTTTAAAATAAAAAAAATAATAAATCAGAAGCATAAAATGGTATGGTTTTACTAAATCAAAAGTAAAAAAACCAGTTCATTAACGAAGGGGTGATTAGAATTCGATTGGAGAACTATGATTTTCTCGATGTGAGAATTATGTCCCATTTTGTTTGAGAACAATATGTTTCTCAAGTCAAGAGGTAAGTTACCAAATCTACCTGTAATCAATATCTAACTTCAGTGTTTGTTGCGATAGTGATATGTTATTCCTAGTGTTCATCGTGAAATATCTCCTGTTGAAGAACAATCGCTTGCAATAATTGTCCGATCTTAATCTTTCTGTTCATAAGAACTAAAAATGTTCCAAACAGCCTAGTAAAAATAAATATAGTGCCCCACAAAGATATCAACATGTTAAAGTATTCCGAATTTAAAATCTTTGAAGTATGTAAGGATTACACTACCCGACAAAAAAAATATCCTCGACATTTGATACATGATTCCTATGTAGAATTTTCTGCTGATCCCAAATATGTAAACAGATAGCTTAAAAGTAGAACTGTTTTCGAGATATTGTGAAATTTCAGTTTTTGAGCTAAGAAAAAAAAGTAGGATTACTAATCTGTCAATAGCTCGGCCATTACCGTCTCGTTTTTTTTTTCGATATTCATCTTCTTTTTTGTGATTTTTTTAACGAAATATTAAATAACCTCCTGGTTTTACAATATGAGTCAATAGCCTATTTCTTAGTAACCATTTTGGCATTTTCCGGATTATATTTAGTAGGAAATGACAATGTTATAAGAGATTAAGTGAACAAAACTATATTTATTTTTCCATGAGTCTAGTGAATAGGCGCCATTTATCGACAGCAGTAAGCTGAGTTTAAAGGATGTTTTATTGAACCAGTGTTAGGTTTTAAACCCAAGACAAACTACTGTAAGAATAAGAACAGCGACCTGGTGGCCGATGTTCAGAGAGCACTCAGAATATGGAGGGGTTACTTCTCTGTTCTTTTAAACGGAGAAACTGAGCAAGAAACCAGAGAAGATGCCGAACCCGAGCCCACAATCGACGATGATGGAATTGACGTTCCACAACCCGACTATAATGAGGTGCGAACATCAATATCCCGATTGAAAAACAATAAAGCAGCTGGTGCTGATGGTTTGCCTGCTAAACTATTCAAACACGCCGGCGAGGAGTTGGTAAGGCGCGTGCATCAGCTTCTATGCAGAATATGGTCGGATTAATGCATGCCTGAAGATTGAAATCTAAGTGCTCCCTGCCCAATCCACAAGAATTGCGCCTTTTATCGCGGAATCAGCCTTTGGAATATCGCATATAGGGTCCTATCAAGCATATTGTGCGAAATACTAAAGCGTGACGTGAACAGACTGATTGGACCTTATCAGTGTGGCTTCAGACCTGGTAAATCTACCATAGCCCAGATTTTTACAATACGCCAAATCTCTTTGTTGATTTAAAAGCCGCTTTTGAAAGCACGAAAAGGAGCTGCCTTTATGCAGCTATGTCTAAATTTGGTTTTCCCGCAAAACTTATACGGCTGTGCAAAATGACCTTGAGCAACACCGCCGGCTCGGTCGGAAGGACCTCTCCGAGCCGTTCGAAACTAAACGAGGTTTCAGACAGGCTGACCCCCTATCGTGCGATTTCTTAATTTTATGCTGGATAAAATAATACAAGCTGCAGAACTGAACCGCGCTGGAACAATATTTTATAAAAGCGTGCAACTGTTGGCGTATGCTACGATATTGATATCATTGGCCTTAACAACTGTGCCGTAACTTCTGCTTACTCCAAATTAGAAAAAGATGCGGAAAAAATGGGTTTGGTGGTGAACGAGGGCAAAACGTAGTACCTTCTCTCATCATGCAAAGAGTCAGCGCATTCGCTACTGTTGGCAGCAATAATTTCGAAATAGTAAAGGACTTCGTTTACCTGGGAACCAGCATTAACACCAACAATAATGTTAGCCTAGAAATCCGACGAAGAATTACTCTTGCAAACAAATGCTACTTCGGACTGAGTAGGCAATTGAAAAGTAAAGTCCTCTCTCGACGAACGAAAATAACACTCTATAAGTCACTCATCGCCCTCGTCCTGCTATATGGTGCAGAAGCGTAGACACTAACAACATCTGATGAGGCGGCTCTGGGAGTATTCGGGAGAAAGGCTCTTCGAAAGATTTGAGAACCTCTACGCTTTGGCGACGGCGAGTACCGAAGAAGATTTAATGATGGGCTATATGAGTTTTACGCAGACGCCGACATAGTTCAGCGAATGAAAACACAGCGGCTTCGCTGGCTAGGCCACATTGTGCTAATGAGCGAAGATGCAGAGGAAGAGGGGCACAAACCATCAACTCCAGTGGCACACGCAGTTGGTATGAAAGAATCATATGAATCCATGTCGAAAATCCTTCACCTTATCAAATATAGGCAACTTTCCAACCTGAACAATATTAAGTATAGCTTTTAACGTTTCAAGCTATCTAGGTCCTCCGAATATTATTCTAAATACCTAGTTGCTCGTTCCAACCTGCAGTCCCTAAATAATCACTCCTATAAGTCTTACTTAACTAGATACAAAATTGAGTATTTTAATAATCCTAGGAAATTTTACGACTTCGTCAAATCTAAAAGAAAATCTTCAGGATTTCCTTCTTGTTTGTCGCTTAGAGGTAAGAACGCGTGTGTTGACCAAGATGTTGCTGAATTTTTTAAGTCGACCTACTCGTCAAATGGTTCCCAACCTGGTATTTATCCGTATCCCATAGTTAGTTCTAACGGTATTCTTAATCCAGTCATCGACAGTGGCATTGTTCTTCAGAAAAAGCTGGCTTCAAAACCGGGGTTTTCGCCCGGTCCTGATGGTATTCCTGGTTGTGTGCTCAGGTACTGTGCTGTTAACTTATCAGAACCAACTTTAAAGTTATTTAAATGCAGTCATCGTCATTTCCATCAGCTTGGAAACAATCTTTTATTTTACCTCTGCACAAAAAGGGTAGCAGATCTAATATTGAGAACTACAGGGGGATAGCTAAGCTCTCAGCTATTCCTAAAATTTTTTGTACAGATCATTACATGTCAACGTCAGCATACGTCTCTTTCTTTATTATCACCTATCAGCACGGTTTTGTGCGTCGACGATCAACCACCACCAACCTATTAGAGTTTACTTCTATAGTTCGGGAGGGTTTAATGGCAAATAAGCAGACCGATTTGATTTGTACTTACTTTAGTAAAGCTTTTGATTCAGTAAATCCTGATCTTCTTATCCTAAAGCTAGATTTGCTGGGGTTCCCTAAGGAATTGGCATTATGACTGCCGAGCTATCTTGCCATTAGGATTCAAAACATATTGTACAAAAATATTATTTCTAACTCATTCACTGTTACCTCCGGTGTACCTCAGGGTAGTCATTTGGGTCCATTAATGGTTCATAAATGACTTACCTTTGGCTTTGTCTCATTCACGCGCTTTAATGTATGCGGATGACTAAAAACTCTGTTTCACGTATTTGTCTTCGGGCACATCTTGTGCTAATCTTCTTCAAATTGATTTGGATTCATTTCAACTTTGGTGCACGACAAATGCTCTTGTCCTGAACTTTTGCAAATGTAAGCTTATGACATTTCACCGTGTAAAGCCTTTTTTGACATCTTACGTACTATATGGGACTCATATGGAGCGCATAACCGATGCTTGTGACTTGGGTGTTTTGTTCGCAGAATATTACTTGGGTTAATGTTCCTCCACAAGTTGATTTTTGGCGAGATTGACTCTTCTAATCTTCTAATCCGTCTAAACTTTTCTGTTCCGGTTAGGGCATCTAGACACTATGTGCCTTTTCAATTGCCTCTTTGTCGTCCTAATTTTGTCAAAAGTGATCCTTTACGTCAAAAGTGATCCTACAACGACTTGTATACATGCATTAGTATTGAATGTTCGTTTGCTGCCCTACATACCGCAATACTTTTATGTCTTACTTGATATTTTAAAACTTTCTTGTTAAATGTTGAGGGTTAGATACTAATGTTTCCTTGTAACTAATTTTTACGCATATTGTCACTTGCGAAGCGAATATATTTGGCGAGTCGAACAGATTGGCGAACTCACATCAAATTTGCATTGTGAGTGGCGAATGAACTTATTCGACTGCAATGTGTCGTTGCCATTCAAACAAATTTAATTAGTTCATCCGAACTTGACGTTTCTGTCATCTGTTTTTATTATTTATTTGTGCACAAACAGAAATGTAAAAAGCAAGTTTAATTAAATAGTAATAAATAAAATTAAAAATTTTGGTAATTGTTTCCTTTAGGAGACAACTGCTAAAACACGTCCGAAGTTATCGGGAAAGATATCAAAAGACGCGTTTTGACCTCGGTAACAATAATCCGGAGGCGGATTTTCGAGTTTTTGTTTCAGTGAAGAGATATTTGCCATCAAAGTTGAAAATTTTGCGTCATTTTCATGTGGTTGTTGTAATCACAGATTGTAGTGTACCGAAAAGTGCAAAAAGTGTGTTCTGCGCAGAAATACTGTGGACCGCGTAGCCGGTGTTGGACCGGCTAAGGGTTCTTTTTTTACGCGCGGCCGAAGGCCGCCTACGCTGAAAGGTGTTCTGCACATAAATACCTTGGATCAAGCCCCCTATTTAGGATCGGACCTGGGTCATTAATGGGTTTTTTGCGAATAACTTTTCACTGAAACAAAAAATTAAAAATTCGCTTTCGGATTGTTGATACCGAAGTCAAAACGCGTTGTTTGATACATTCCCCAATATTTTTGGATGTGTTTTAGCAGTTGTCTCCTAAAGGAAACAATTACGAAAATGTTTTATAAGGTTGATCTTCTTCGTCAGCGGCGTTTTATAAGGGATTACTCCAATCCCATGCAGCTTCCGTCCACAGTGCACACAGAGGACCTAAGGAGTTAAGATCCGTCGCGAAATGGTCCCACAATTCTGCCCTGCTCCTCCTGGTCTGTCCAAAATTCCCCATGCCTCTGGCGACGTCTGGATTATTTTCCATCAGCTCGACCAGCTTTTGGAATTGCTGCGGCGTTGTTCTTCTCATTCTGAAAACTTCATTTATTCAAACAAATAACTCAATTTAATTAAATTAATTACTCACTTTTATTTATTCAATTTATTAAATTGGAAACGTTCAAATACATGCAAATGCGTCCCTTTTACTTTTAAACGCGAACACAATAAGCATTCGAGAAATTTTGACAGATTTGGCGAAACGAAAATGATTTTTTCGCTTTTGGCAATTCGACAAATTCATCTTCGTCACTCACTCGACTTGTTTTGGCGAATTCGCTGGAGATTCGCATCTCGCAATTCGAGACCGCGAAATTCGACAAAATTTTCATTCGTTTCGCAAGTGACAATATGCGTATTTATTTAATACTAGAAGGACCGGCAGACTTTGTCCTGCCCAGATATTTACCTTAATGGATCTAGATATATTGGCTTTTCTGACTCTATCACTATCCCTATTCCTATCCCTTTCCCTATCCCTATAGATGTAACTATTTCACACACACACAATTCCACTTCACCATCGATCGATCCATTATTGAGCTTTTCTAACAACAAAAAAATTATAAAAATTCGCACCATACAAAATGTATGGGAAAATAAAATTTTTTTTCAGGAATTTTTCGGAAATTTTATTGGGTATTCTGTATTCTGGTCAGAGAACAATCTAAATTAGTGTCAATCATCCAAATCGGTGCAGGCGTTCTTGAGTTATGAGCGTTGGAACTAACGTCACTTTCTTTTATATCTTCTTCTTTAAATGGTCATCTAACCGCCCGGGCGATTTTGACCGTCCAACATAGCTCGCCAGTAGTTTCTTCGTTGCGCCAACTGGCGCCAATTGGAAACACCGCGGGATGGCAAATCGGCCTCCACTTGGTCCTTCCATCGGAGTGGTGGTCTCCCTCTTCCTCTGCTTCCACCGGCGGGTGCCGATAAGAATACCTTCTGGTCTGGAGCATCTTCGCTCATTCGCACTACGTGGCCTAGCCAGCGAGGCCGCTGTGTTTTGATTCGCTGAACTATGTCGGCGTCTGCGTAAAGTTCATACAGCTCAGAGGTCCACAAATCTTTCGAAGAACCTTTCTCTCGAATACTCCCAGAGCCGCCTCATCAGATGTTGTAAGTGTCCACGCTTCTGCACCATATAGCAGGACGGGTGCGATGAGTGACTTGTAGAGTGTTATTTTCGTTCGTCGAGAGAGGACTTTACTTTTCAATTGCCTACTCAGTCCGAAGTAGCATTTGTTTGCAAGAGTAATTCTTCGTCGGATTTCTAGGCTAACATTATTGTTGGTGTTAATGCTGGTTCCCAGGTAAACGAAGTCCTTTACTATTTCGAAATGATTGCTGCCAACAGTGGCTTGGTTGCCAAGGCGCGAATGCGCTGACTCTTTGCATGATGACAGAAGGTACTTCGTGTTGCCCTCGTTCACCACCAATCCCATTTTCTCCGCTGCTTTTTCTAATTTGGAGAAAGCAGAAGTTACGGCGCGGTTGTTAAGGCCAATGATATCAATATCGTCAGCATATGCCAACAGTTGCACGCTTTTATAAAACATTGTTCCAGCGCGGTTAAGTTCTGCAGCTTGCATTATTTTCTCCAGCATTAAATTAAAGAAATCGCACGATAGGGGTCACCCTGTCTGAAACCTCGTTTAGTTTCGAACGGCTCGGAGAGGTCCTTCCCAATTCTGCCCGAGCTGGCGGTGTTTCTCAAGGTCATTTTGCATAGCCGTATAAGTTTTGCGGGGAAACCAAATTCAGACATAGCTGCATATAGGCAGCTCCTTTTCGTGCTATCGAAAGCGGCTTTAAAATCAACAAAGAGATGATGTGTGTCGATTCTTTTCTCACGTGTTTTTCCAAGATTTGGCGTATTGTAAAAATTTGGTCGATGGTAGATTTACCAGGTCTGAAGCCACACTGATAAGGTCCAATCAGTCTGTTCACATCAGGCTTCAGTCTTTCGCACAATACGCTTGATAGGACCTTATGTGCGATATTCAAAAGGCTGATTCCGCGATAGTTGGCGCAGTTTGTGGATTGGGCAGAGAACACTTAGATTCCAGTCTTCAGGCATGCATTCATCCAACCATATTCTGCATAGAAGCTGATGCATGCGCCTTACCAGCTCCTCGCCTCCGTGTGTGAATAGCTCAGCAGGCAAACCATCAGCGCCAGCTGCTTTATTGTTTTTCAATCGGGATATTGCTGTTGCACCTTATTATAGTCGGGTTGTGGAACGTCAATTCCACCATCTTCGATTGTGGGCTCGGGTTCGGCAGCTTCTCTGGTTTCTTGCTCAGTTTCTTCATTTAAAAGGGCAGAGAAGTGATCCCTCCATATTCTGAGTGCTCTCTGAACATCGGCCACCAGGTCGCCGTTCTCATTCTTACAGGAGTTTTGCCCCGGGTTTAAAACCTTCTGTCATTCGTCGAATTTTTTTATAGAATTTTCGGGCATTATTCCCGTTGGCTAGCCTCTCAAGCTCCTTTATTTCACGCTTTTCTGCCTCTATTTTTTTCGCCCGGAAAAGCCGCCTCGCTTCCCTCTTCAACTCGCGGTAGTGTTCACGCACACTCCTCGTTGCATTCGATCTCAACGTTGCCTTGTAGGCTTCGTCCTTTCTTTTCGTTGCAGCGCGGCACTCTTCATCATCATACCAGCTGTTTCTTCGCGTTCGCCGGAATCCAATTACTTCTTTGGCTGCGGTACGGAGTGCTGCGAAATAATTGGCGGTCTGTTGCGATTGCAGCTTTTCGACGTCCAGCTTTCCCTACGTTTTTTGTTGCACCTGTTTTGTCGTACAGAGGCGGATACGAATCTTGGCTGCTACTAGGTAGTGATCAGAGTCGATGTTAGGTCCTCGTATTGTGCGAACATCTAAAACGCTGGAAGCATGCCGTCCGTCTATCACAACGTGGTCGATCTGGTTGCGTGTTTTTCGATCGGGGGACAGCCATGTAGCCTGATGGATCTTCTTGTGCATAAACCTAGTGCTGGATATGACCATGTTTCGATCACCGGCGAAGTCGATCAGCCTGAATCCATTTGGCGAAGTTAGGTCGTGGAGACTGAACTTCCCGACAGTGGGGCCGAATACACCCTCCTTACCCACCCTGGCGTTGAAGTCGCCAAGCACGACTTTGATATCATGACGGGGGCAGCGCTCGTATGCTTCTTCCAGGCGCTCGTAGAATGCATCCTTTTCCACGTCGTCCTTCTCTTCCGTCGGTGCATGAGCGCAGATAAACGATACGGTGAAAAATCGTACTTTTATGCGAATCGCGGCGAGAAGATCGTTCACGGGTGTGAACGACAGTACTCGGTGACGGAGTCTCTCTCCCACCACAAATCCCACGCCGAATCTGCGCTTGTCTTCATGCCCACTCCAGTAGATGTTGCAAGGTGTTTTGATCGTGTTTCCTCGCCCCGTCCATCGCATCTCTTGTATGGCGGTGATGTCAGCTTTTGCTTTCCTCAGGACCTCAACCAGTCGGGTGTTGTCATCTAAAAAAGGGGTTCTCATATCCGAGCCTTTTTTGTTGAATTTCATTGGAACGTTGTTTTATGTGGTGGGCCCCAAACCCAACGCACAACCCGTTTCACGGGAGGTTGAATTCAATGACACGTTTGCATAGCGAGCCGCTTGATCCAAGACAGACTCCCGCTTGCAGCCGCACCACATGGTGATCAGACGCTGCTGTTTGAATCCCCCAGCAAGCCCTTAAACCGATTATGTCGGAGTGGCCTTACCAGGTTGTCGCCTTCTCACGTTTAGCTCACCACCAAACGGGTGTTCGGTGGTTACCCAGAGGATACTTGGGCGCAAAGCCTGGAAGTAGTGAGCTGCTTGAACCGCATGCAAAAGAATCGCTCTGGCCATTCCCAGGTGAATGGCGATCAGAAACTTTCCCCACTTGCGTGGACTTCTGCACACGGCCCCATCCTCCATCCTCCTTTCTTTTATATATATAGATTTATTTCTAAGTTGGATTACTTTGCATGATTTGTTAGTCGAACATTCTTGATTGTCGACTTTATATAAATTAAATAAAAAAAAAATTAATAAATAAACAACATGTCTGGAAGATTTGGTCAGATCTTAAAGTCGTTGCGTTACTAACTGGTTTGCAGCAGGTCTATACGAAGCACTGCCGCTATTTGTGCAAATGGGACAGTCGGGCGCGTATGAATCATTACTCTAAAAAGTGTTGGCTATATAGAATAGGATTTACCTTTGGACGGAATAACATTAAATTTGAGCCACTAGTGGAGAAACATTAAACTATACTACCTCCCATACATTTAAAACTCGGTCTTTTAAAAAATTTGGTAAAGGCTTTGCTGAAAAATGGCAACGAGCGCACAATTGATCATCTTAAGTCAACGTTTTCACATTTATCAGATGCCAAAATAAAATAAGGTGTGTTTGTGGGTCCGAAAATTAGAAAACTTTTTAAATACGCCAGTTTTCATTCAGCTCTATCGGGGGACGAAGCTAAGGCATGGGGTTCTTTTTGTGCAGTTTGTGCGAATTTTCTAGGAAACATTAGAACCCCAAATTACAAACAAATGATCGATGATTTGCAAAAAAACTATGAGAAAATAGGTATAGGTAAACCTTCACTTAATTTTTTTCATTGCGTTATGCAGTTATCATATTTCTTCGCAGGCGTAAATATGTCGTTAAAAATTCATTTCATCCATTCCCATTTGGACTTCTTCCCTGACAACCTGGGTGATGAAAACGATGAGCACGGTGAGCGTTTCCACCAAGCAATAAAAGAAATGGAATTGCCATCCCATGTTACATGGGAATGAAGCTATGATGGCGATATTTGCTGGTTCCTTCTTCGAAAAGAACAAAATGTACCAAAACGGCGAAAACCGTCAACTTTTAAACACTTTGAATACACATAAAAAAAAAAATAAGTTAAATACAAGATTGTGGTAAAAAATAAACATAGGTTTGTTCACTAAATCTCATAACATTGTCATTTTTCTACTGAATATAATCCGGCAAATGCCAAAATGTTTACTAAGAAATAGGCTATTGAGTCACATTGTAAAACCAGGAGGTTATTTAATATTTCGTTAAGAAAATTGCAAAAAAGATGAATTTCGAAAAAATATCCATCGGCGTGACCGTCCGAAAGGACTTGGGGCGGACTTGCCTTCATCACTCATCATTCTGTGCAATACCGTCTATTTGAGCCTGATTTCGACTCGAGGGATAACACTTTAGAACTTCAAGGTATCGTTGTCCGGTCAGGCGATGTCGATCTCGAAATAATTAACATTTATATACCTCCTGTCACCTGCTGTCAGAGTGTATACCTCCCTGACATTCGTGCGTTACTCAGAGGCGATAATCGTGTAATCCTCGAAGACTTTAACGCATACCATGACCTTTGGCCCTTAAGCTTACAGGTCGATGGTAGGGGACAAGAGCTGGCTGAACAAATAGATGATTTGACCTTCTGCACTGTGAACGGAGATACCCCCACGAGAGCTGCGGTAAATTCCTCAAGCTCGCGCCATACCGTACTATCGGCAGCGCTGGTCTCATAAACTGCGACCGATGTTGACTCTTGCATCAGACCATTTACCGATAGTCCTCTCAATCGATCGCCCCACCGACTTTGTCACCTCTCAAAATCGTACCTTCACTAATTTCAGCAAAGCTGACTGGGTTGGTTTTCTTAACTTCACTGAGAGCTCCTTTGCTGCTCTTCCCATCCCGTCTTATGTACGAGAAAGGAAAAACGCGTTTCGCTTCACCCTCAAATCAATACATTCCGTTAGGTAAAATCAAGGAGGTGCGTTCGCATTTCCCCGCAGAGCCAGCGGCTCTGGCAAATGAACGTGACCATGTGCGACACTTAGACCCTACGGATCCTCAAATTCAAGGTATCAATGCGGAAATCAGACGCCTGGTTAATCAACTCAAACGCGCCAAATGGGAGGAGCACCTATAGTCCTGCAACCTCTCTGCTGGTGTTGGCAAATTATGGTCCACTGTCAAATCCGACTAAACCTAACGATAAAAAATCCATCGCCTTCGGTGATAAGGTCCAGTCGAAACCGAAGAGATGCGCGACCGCTTCCTGCCGGCCATTATCTGGTTGGTCGGCAGCCATCGGTTGAATTCCGAGGCGAACTCTGACCTCCCATCCTTGTCCAGTTTCTTCGCTGGACGAAATCTGACATTGGCACCGACCAAGTCCTCGGCCACCTTATTTACGACTTGGACAGCGCAGGTGAACATGGAATTTGACGTCTAAGTCGACGGCATTAAGCTTCCGACGCGATTGCCACCAAAGTACAAAGCCGCAACAAAATCCTCTAGTCACTAGCTGGCAGCAATTGGGGAAAAGATAAAGAAACGTTACGGGCAACGTACAAGGCAATTGGCCAGCCGGTTCTGAGCTACGCGACGCCTATATGGTCACCGGGGCTAGCAGACACACACTGAAGGAGGTTGCAGGCCTGTCAAAACACCGTACTCAGAACTGCCACGAGATGCCTCCTTATGTCACCTGAACACCATCTTCATAGCCAGGCAAAAATAATCGGTGTTAACGAGCACAGTGAAATGTTGACCAGGCAATTCCTTTTCAATTGCCACGAATCCGCCTCCCAGGAGAATAAGCAGTCATCTCCGTAACCACTATGATGATTTGATCCAAAGGTACGTCGAAAGCCCCTCAAACTCATCCACACAGAGTCGGTAAACTCCTTTGTCAGCTCTCTTCCAGTGAAAGCCGTTACTCAGGCACAAGCTCCACCTGTTGCCGAACAGGAACGCGAACTGCCTAGGCTTAAACTCTAACCTATCCAGCCTCAACCCCGACATGCCAAATGTCTGCCCGGCATGCGGCGTGCCTCCCCATGACACTAACCATCTGTTCCTTTGCTCAACTGAGCCTACTCTTCTAATAGCAATATCACTATGGTCCAACCCTGTTGAAGTCGCGAGGTTTCTGGGACTCCCGTCAGAATAGCTCGATGACAATGTTAGGTAAGGGAGGTGGTAATAGGCTTACTATTACTACAGCAACAACAACAACATACCTGTAGTGAAAAATGTGTGACGTAATACATTTGTAATTTTTAATTAAAAAATCATTAAATTGAGTAAAATAAAGGCATTATTTAAAATGTTTGGGTCATAAGACAAAATAAACTCCAAGGACGATAAAATTGTGTGACTTACGACGAAATGCATGCTAAATATTCGAGAAAGACATTCCCCAATATCAGAGTGCAGAAATAGAGAAAATAGAATGAGAGATCATATAATCGAATGTACCTAAAATTACAGCTTTACTTTGAAAAATACATGAGCGTATCAAATCGTCATTGAAATAAAAAAATAAATGAACATTCGTATGCTATCAACAAATAAATAAAATAAAAAAAAATTGAAATAAATCTTTTTACAAAGAAGTAATTGCTTAGATACGATTTTGCGGCTCTTTACATAAAGATATTAGCAGTTTAGGAGGTACTTTGTAACGCAAAACGGATTTCGAAGATTTCATGCAAGGGGCCGGTTTCTTCATATAGGCTTCAGCCGCTCGTGTAATAATTGTTTACTAGAGTTCGCCCAGTGGTTGAAATTCAACCAATAAACTTTATTTTATTTTACTTTATTTTTTTGCTGTAGGTATGTTTTATCCGCCTTTTTTTCTTCCTTTCTATGTCGTTCCTTTCCTCTAACATATTTTTATTTTCCTTGATTTCTTTTTTTACTCTCTTATTTTATTTTTTACTTTCCTCAAAATTCTTTTCCTTTCCCTTCCCTTCCTTTTATTTTCTTTCTTTCCCCTTCGTTGTCTTACCTTTCCTTTAATTCCCTTTCCCTTCCCTTCCTTTCATTTCCTTACCATTTCTATCTTTCCTTTAATTTTCCTTCCTTTCCTATCCTTTGCATTCCCTTCCCTTTCCTTCCTTTCCTTTTCCTTTTCTTTCCTTTCTTTCCTTTAATTTTCCTTCCTTTCAATTCTTTTCCTTTCCTCTATTTTCCTTTAATTTTCTTCGGTGTTTAATACTCTTTATGAGTAATCATTTATTTTATTTTTGTAAACCCTGTTTGTAGGTATCAGCAATGAATTTTACATACAGGGTGGCTAATGAAAGCCGCTACCAAAAAAAAATTAAATAACTTTTTTTCTATTTAATGAATCTGGTTAATTTTCAAATGGGTGTAAGCAGACAGTCATTACAGTCAATTATGCACAAAGATTTGGACTTATTCCCATATAAAATTCAAATGGCCAACAAACTGAACGCTGCAGACTTGCCGATTCGCTTGGAATTTTGCCAGAAGATGCTTCAAATGGTGGAAGAGGATGGAAACATGTTGAACTGTCTTTTCATGTCTGACGAGGCCCATTTCGATTTAAACGGCAACATAAACAAACAAAATTGTCGAATATGGAGTGCTTCCAACCCACAGATACTCCATGAGACGGAATTGCATCCACTTCGTGTCACAGTGTGGTGTGCAGTTTCATCACGCTGCATTGTCGGGCCCTACTTCTTCGAAGAAAACGGTCACACCGTTACGGTTACTGGAGACCGTTACTTGAGCATGTTGAGAGAGTTTTTCTATCCAGAATTACGCCGAATGAGAATTTCTTTCAACTCTGTGTGGTTTCAGCAAGATGGTGCAGCTCCTCATATAGCCCAACCTGTTATGGCAGAATTGCGACGAAAATTTCCCAATAAGCTGTTATCCAGAAACTCCACATTCCGTTGGCCACCCAGGTCGCCTGACCTTACTGCACCTGACTTTTTCTTGTGGGGTTATTGCAAACAGGAAGTCTTCAAAGCAAAACCAACAAATTTGAATGAACTAAGGCAATCCATTCGAGAAACAATTGCGGCTATTCCTGTCTCAACTCTCCAAGCAGTAATGAACAACTTTTTGGTAAGATGCCGCACATGCATCGACGAGCAGGGGGGGCATTTAAATTCCATTATTTTTAAAACTAATTAAGCTATATTTAATAAAATTTAATGAGCTTTAACATGAATAAAAGAAAAATGAATTCCATACACTGAAAAAAAAATTATTTGAGTTTCTTAATGTAGCAAAATTCATCAGCCACCCTGTATTTGCTCATATTTTACATTCCTTGTTTAATGTATCCAACAAAGCAACTTTTCGTGCTCTCAGGAGAGCAGCTGACACTGGGCATCGTAGCCAGTAATCAATACAGTAACAACAACTAAAGCAAAAATGCATGACACAACAGAGTATCTATAGTGCGAATACTTATTTTTCATTGGTCCACTACCAACTCTTCGCACTCACAGTGAGAGCCGACCACACGAATAACACGAAAACATGCATGGCAAGTCTACTCACACTACTACGGCTCTTAATTTTTTCCTACAAAGCAGCTCTTCGGCCATGCTCACGATTCAGCATAGTACACAAAAAGCAAGTACACACACACACAGCGTGTCTATAGTGTGAATAAGTGAATGTGTAGTGGTGTGACTTTTATGTTAAATTTTTTATATTAAAATGATTTTTTAAATTTTTTTTATTTACGGATAAAAGTACACCTCAAAATTTCCTATCTATACATATATAATTTGTATACCTTAGAATTATAGTTTAGCAGAAAACGGGTCTACATTGCATTCATCTTGTCTATTTATATATAAGATTCTTGCGTTACAAATATTCACGTATACTACTACAAGCTCAAAATATCATGTAGGCTGTCCTCTTTTGATTTCGAATTGGAAACGCATTGCCGGAATATGGAACCCGCAATACGAGTATAGAAGAATTACATATATGCTTGTAAGTAAACTGATGCCAATCGTGAATATGCAGTACCTAACATGCTGTATTCTGAAGTAGCGATTTGTTTTGCTTCGATTGAGGCAACAAACGTAATGAAATGATAAAATACCATACAATTTATTTGCAAGTACTGCTGACATCCCAAAAGTGTGCTTATTAAGTCGTACAATAATGCAATTTGCTTTATATTTGGGGAATGTTATGCGATTTCACTGAATTTTTTTAGGTTCAGTTTGCAGACGAGAGTTAAGCTCAGTAGAAGAAATAATAAGGCTGTAGGCAATCTTCCCATATTCATAACGCTAACGCCAAAAAATAAGACTGTTAAAATTCCTCCAAAAATCTAGATATGGGTCCGAAGAATCAGCACCCACCTCCAGAAAACAAATATTTTTATTATTTTCGAAAGCATTTGCAAACAAGCTCTTCGAAATTTTGCTGTGTTCGTTGAACAATTTCAGGATCGAAAACTCACTAAGCCATTTATTTATTTACATACACCTTTTTTATTGAAAGTTTCAACTAATAGTGGCAACTTGTGCGTATTATAGTACTACAAGTACTTTACATACCACATAAGCTTAGTACATACCACGAGGTGAAAAAATTAGGCTTTTTTTAATTTATGGCGGCCGCCGTGGTGTGAAGGAAGTGTTGCCGGCCTACCACACCGAAGGTCCATGGTTCGAGCCCTGGTACAGGTAACATCAAAAGTGATTTGAAAAAAGTTTTTCAAAACGGGGTCGCCCCTCGGCAGTGGTTTGGCAAACTCTCCGAGTGTATTTCTGCCATGACAGGCTTCTCAGCAAAAATTCGTCTCCTTTGTAGATGCCGTTCGGAGTCGGCAAAAAACTGTAGGTCGCACCAATTTGTAGGGAAAATTCAAATCGGCACACCACAAATTGGAAGAGAAGCTTGGCGCAAAAATCTCTTAGGAGGTTTATGATGATATACCTGTTGTATATCGCGCCATAGAGAGAGAGAGAAAAAAGAAAAAAAAGAAATTTTTTTTGTAAACATGTGTTTTCATGCTTCTTCAAGTACAAAAAACTATAAAAAAGTTTAGAATCGCAAGACTTAAGAGAATAGTGTTATTTCAACGAAACTGTAATTTATTTTATTATTGAACTTATTACAGTTTCACAATTGCAGTGAAAAAGTAAAAATGGCGAACAGTGCTACCCTTCATATATCTTTAGTAATATTCCCGAGTGGTACGTCGCAGAGTTTACGAGATTAAATTTTTCTAAAATCGAAAATAATACAATTTTTTAATTTGAAAATACTCCAAATAAAAGCAAAATAATGTAATATTTCGCATTATAATTGATATCTGAGACCGAAACATTTTTTCTGATACCTCTTTCGACATTTTACGACGCGTTTAGTTGTCGTCAATTACCAAAAACATTATTTTATATTTTTTAAAAAAATATATGCACTAATTGCAATTTTTTTGTTACATTAAAACGGTGGTCAAACTTTTAACGTGCCACAGCGGCGAAGTTAGTTTGCGCTCCTTATAAATAATGCATTACAAAACCCTCAGGAATTATTTAATTTGTTTAAATGAATAAATTATACCTCGATATTTTGAAAATGTAAAAACTTCACACTTCTACAATCCCGATTAAAATTTATGCATGCTTTATCATAACAAACGTTAGAATGGTGTTCTTCGATGGTTTACTTATTCTATTCTTCTTCTTTTAAATGATCGCAAGTCGGGCTCAACTTTCTATCGGAGTGGTAGTCTGCCTCTTCCTCTGCTTACCCGGCGGGTGCCGATAAGAATACTTTCTGGGCCGGGGCATCTTCGTTCAATCGCACAACGTGATCTAGCCAGCTAAGCCGTTGGGTTTTAATTCGCTGAACTATGTTTGCGTAAAGCTTAGTAAAGTGCGCAGAAGTTACGGCGTACGACAACAGTTGCACGCTTTTATAAAATATTGTTCCCGCTCGGTTAATTTTTGCAGCTTGTATTAGTTTCTCCAACAGCAACTTCTTTTCGTTTCCAACGGCTCGGAGAAGTCCTTTCTACTTCTGACTCAACTGGTGGTGTTTCTTAACGTCATTTTTCACAGCCATATAAGTTTTGCGGAGAAAAAAATGCAGACATAGTGGCATGTAGGCAACTGTGTAAATTCTTTTCTCAGGGGTTTTCCACGATTTGGATTATTGTAAAAATCTGGTCGGTGGTAGATTTACTAGGTCTGAAGCCACACCGATAACGTCCAATCAGTCGATTCACATCAGGCTTCAGTCCTTCGCATAATACGCTGAAAGAACCTTACATGCGATAATCAAAAGGCCGATTCCGACCATATTCTGCATGAAAGCTACACTTCAGTAGACAATGCATTAGCGCCAGATGATTTATTGTTTTCCAGTCGAGATATTGCTATTCGCACCTCATTATAGTCGGGTTCTGGAACGTCCATTTCCCCATCTTCGATTGTGGATTCATCATTCGCCGAATTTCTTAATAGAATTTTCGGACGTTCCTCCTGTGGGCTAGCATCTCAAGCTCTTTGATTTCACGCTTTTTCACCCCTTTCACCTTGGAAAGGACACCTCGCTTTCCTCTTCAACTCGCGGTAGTGTTCACAAATGCTCCTCGTTGCAGTCGCTCTTAACTTTGCTTTGTAGGCAGCGAGGCACTCTTCGCCATCGTACCAGTTGTTTCTTCGCGTTCGTCGGAATCCAACTAATTCCTCGACTGCGATAAGGAGATATGCTCCCAATTCTCATGCATTCCACTGGGTTCAATTGTACTCTCTGAGAGAAGGTGTGAGAGGCGATCTGCGAAATCATTTGCGCTCTGTTGCGGTTGCAGCTTTTTGACGTCCAGCTTTACCTGCGTTTTTTGTGGCACCTATCTATCAAAAGGGATAGTAGACTGGCTGTGTTGCAAGATTCCTTTTCCAAAGTTATGTATTGCTAAGTGGATGGCCTAACTGGAATGCCGATTACAATTTCAAAAAGGTGTACCTAATTGTAATAAGCATACGAACATTGTTGGGGCATCGTTTACTTATTGCTTACTATTAAAGAGGTATGTAATCAGCTTTTTTCACAAAGCGGCCAGGCTTATGGGAAGGTAATATTGGTTGTAACTCATTCTTGAACGTATACTGTCCGCAAAGTGTTGGAAAAGTATTGTATTTTGTAATGAGTATTGTATTTTGTATTGTCGCCGATGGGACTCAGTGATAGCCGCCCACTTTATGTCCATCAACCAATTATGCAAGACATGTCTATGTTTGGCATTTGTAGTGCTAACTGACCCAGCAAAAAATTCGATTAGTGTAGGATGCGTCCGGATAACCCTTCGGGTTAGGGGGGCTAGAATATGCCCGAGGTACGAATACCGGTCGTAAGAGGTGACTTATATGCACAAAGGTAAAGACGTGCAACTCGATGGCTGACTTAAGGATATGATGCCTCTCACCCCTCATCACCATCTTCATGACCTATAAGGTTCCACTGGTCAGACTAAACCACGACAGTCGGGCAGTACCGCAAGGGAATACCGGAGCGTACCGGGTTCATGTCCGGGAAAGAATGGTCACTTCCGACAACACTCCCCAAAACCTTCGGGGAGTGTTTTGCCGCTAAAAACAACAACATGCAACCAATGCCTGTTCTGATCATTTTGTATGGGCTGAACTGTTCACATTTGTTTGAGCATGTCATGTGGAGGGAGGTCTCTCCCATGTACCCATTTATACCCGAACGAGTACGAAAAGACTAATCCACTTTCTATCCAAACGGTTAGTTTAAACTTCTATGTATTTTACTTATGTATGTATGTTGAATTGCAGCCAACTGTAGGATAAAGGGATTAATCACAGATGACTTCCTTTAGAGATTAATCGTACAATTTTTTGCAAGGGAATTTTTCATATAATAATTGAGGTGGTCAGAAGCAAAAGGGGTGTAAGTGACTTTTCCACAAAACACGAGTTGGTGACAAAACCCGCTTAGCTTTTAACCGCCGCAATAAAATTTTTTGATGGTATTTTTTTTTTTGCGATGTCAATGCAGTTTCAACAGACCTATCAATACATATATATATTTGTTTATACCTTAGATGTGTAGTTTTAACTTAAAAGGGGGCGAAACTTTTTCAACTTGCGAATTTATATAAAATCTTTCGTGATTGTTTATTTCAGGATCGTTTCTACCTCTCTGCAGTTGATAAAAGATGGCATATAAATTGCCTACAGTGCTACGCATGCCGGCAACCATTGGATCGGGAATCGTCGTGTTATTCACGAGACGGAAATATTTACTGCAAGAATGATTACTATAGGTAAGTTAAATGAAACTGTTTTATTGCATAAAAAGTTCGTATTCTCTATAAACAGTTGGCTAACAACATTTTGTATAGAAAAAATAAAATCAATAAGCGAAACTAAAATTTGTTCAACCCAACCTGCTGCATAAGCCCTAACATGAACATTTATTGACCGACATTTATAAGATTTTTATTGTTTTGAACTTAACTTTTCCCTTTGTTCCATTTTATTTAAAATTCGAGTGTAAATTGAGATTCCAATATTTGTTATTGTTCGACTTACAAAAGCTTTTGTGGCATAAAAGTAAGACAGTGTTGAAATACAGGCTTTCGAAAATTTTTTTATGATTTTTTAATAATTTTTTATTTCTGTTACTCAACATTTTATTATTTCTGCAGGTTTTTGTTAATTTCTGTAATAATTTATAGATTTATGTACATATCCTTTATCTATCTTTTCACCTGTTTAAATTTAAAAAATTCATACTGTTCTGACATACCTATTCGCAGTAAAACCCATTTAACATCACATAAATAAGTAATATGGCCTTTGTTAACAAACACACAGTTAACGTAGTTATCTAGGTTAAAACTATATGAGTAGAACTTTTCTAGCAGACATATTAAAACAGTTAATGTTTTTAAAAATATATTTATAACTTGAAAATCTTTTGGGAGGCCCGAAGAGTTTCGTTTTCATAGTGCGAGTAACAGTCTAACTTTAATTATAATAAAAACGGCAGGTATACGAGTATGTGTGCATATCGCAATAGAAGTGCACATCTACATGAACAGTGAAATATTCTTACGGCCACGAGCACAGCGATTTTTCTCGTCTAGATTAAGGTATGTTGCGCCTCCGAAATGCGGCAAGTTAAAAATTCCCTGTATAATTTTCCGACCCTGCTCATTTGTTTTTCTTAGCTGCTTTTTTGATGAATGGCTGATAAACAGTGGAAATGCATGCCAAGACAACGTCTATAAAATTATTCTTAAACACGCAAAAATAAATTTCGAAACTAAAGCTATGAATGCAATCGCAGGTAGTGGAGTGCGGCCGGACCGGTGTCTACAGTGAAAATGTGGAAGAAGTTTATTTCGGCGGCGTCGCATCAAGCAGAGCGCAACGAAGACATTAATTTGCCCAACAACTGATGCGTGTGTACTCTGTTAGGCACACTGCCCCACCTATGCCTCATGCACCTGTCTTGGTTCTTGTGCTTCAATTGCAGCGAAACCTCTCAACGCTGCTAAGGCCATAGCCTATGCGAGTAAATATGACAGCCCGGCTTCTTAGACCCACATACATAAATATAAGCCCCACTTTACAGCGAATCGCAATTATCATTTGCGCACTACATGCGAAATTAGTTCACTGCTTGCACTTCGGCGAGTATTTACGATATACATATGTACAAGGTGGCGCAAAAGTAGTCCTCCTATCAAAAAATGCTATAAATTTTGCGATTGGCCCCTAAAGTCAGTTCTGTTTTGACATTTGTGTAGTAAACACATGCGAAATATACGTTAATAAACAATGTTACGCTACACTGCTCCAGAACGCGGATTATTGCTGACTATTTATTTGACCAATAATCGGTCGGTGAAAAACGGTTACTGCGCAAAAGTAATCCTCCTATCAGAAAATGCTATAAATTTTGCGATTGGCCCCTAAAGTCAGTTCTGTTTTGACATTTGTGTAGTAAACACATGCGAAATACACGTTAATAAACAATGTTACGGTACACTGCTCCAGAACGCGGAATATTGCTGACTATTTATTTGACCAATAATCGGTCGGGACCAAACGGTTACTGTGAATGGTGAGCGCTACAGAGCAATGATCAACGAGTTCTTTTTGCCGCAACTTGATGAATTGGGATTGGAAAACATGTGGTTCCAACAAGACGGTACAACAGCACACACTGCACGTGCCACAACCGATATGCTGCACATCGGAAGCTTACTTTTGCGCCACCTTGTATATGCACTGCTAGTTCGCCTACAATCTCTTTGACATGCAATCAACTGACGTATTTAACGTGTCGATGTCCTAGGCGATGCAAGTTATCACCGCCATATTCTACAAAGTAGATTTAGTTCATCTACCTATAGACTATAGTAAGATTTCACCCCATATTTCGATAGTTATAAACCACTCCGCAAAGTGTACAAACAGGGAGTAATGAGATCAGACTCCTTTTTTCGTAAATTTTTGTAAATTTCAAGAGCTCAAGAAGAGTGTTTATAAGATTTGGGAACATAATAACTCTCACGTGCTCTATTTCCTCTAAAAATATAATAACGCTTCTGGACTTTATGCCTTTTGTCATTTATACTTCCCTTACGAAAACTGAAATAAAGCCAATGAGCGTTATTGCACTACACCACTTTATTGAACCCAGAATTATGATTAGTAATCGATTGATTCGATGCCTCTTTTCATTGACTTTATTCAGAAACTAGTAACTAATAATCAAATACCATTACAAAAATTATATTTTTTACGATTGCTAAAATGTAATGATTGTTTTTGATTTTTAAACCTAGTAGTGCTACGCACACAAGGTATATTAACTTTAGTCGCCTAACGGCAGTACGTAACGGCATAAACGGATCGAGATAGATATTGACTTATGTATATCAAAATGTTCAGGACGAAAAGAGAAATTGATTAAGCCATGTCCGTGTAAATTTTGAGATATCTTAATGAAATTTGGTATGCGGGTTCCTTGGTACTCATCTCCGAGCGCTATTTAAAATGGGCAAAATCGGATAATAGCCACGGCCACTTTTTATATATAGAATATTTTCGAAAACACAAAAAAAGTGATTACTCAATACATAATACACCTATAAGGATAAAATTTCGTAAATACATTGAGATTGAGGCATAAAATCAATTTTTAAGTCCAATTTAGAAATGTTATTAATTATAATCCAAACACCGTTCAAGATATCGAAACGAAATTCAGCACGCAGGTTTCCAGGTGTGCAAGGAATGTTGGCAAAACAAGTGAGCGAAATCGGTTAAGGTCTACGCCCACTTTTATATGAAAGATTTTGAAGAGGATCGTAGATATATTAAATAGGCAATAACTTGGCACAAAATAGCTTTACATCATTTATATTTCACTTTTAAAATTTCCGTAAACAAAGAAATCCAAAAACTTGAAATTCTCGAAAAAGGGTGTGGCCCCGCCCTTTTTATAGTGGACTATTTCACAAAACTTTTTATGCCATAATTCCGCTTTTTAAGAAAAACTCGGCCGCAAAAATATCATGTCACTTTTGAAGGAGTAGGCGTGGCGCCGCCCACTTTTCAACATAAAATTTCTGCTTTTTTTCAAAGGCAATCGCTTATAATTCAATCTTGATATTTCAATGAAAATTGGTCAGCTGCTTCTCAGTAGTATGTATTATACTCCTGCCAAAAATTTGCCAAATCAGGAAACACACAAGCAAAAAATTTGAGCACGTAGTTAATAGCCCACTGCAATAGCGAAGTTATATATCTTTTTTGACTGTCATATCTTTCATAAACATTAAATGTATGTAAGTAAGAAGAGAAAAGTTCACTAAGTTCACTGTCAGTCTGTCTATTTGAACGCAAACTAGTCTCTCAGTTTTACAAAAGAATGCTGAAATTCGTTGTTTGCTTTCACCATTTTAATATACAAGGTGGCGCAAAAGTAAGCTTCCGATGTCCAGCATATCGGTTGTGGCACGTGCAGTGTGTGCTGTTGCACCGTCGTGTTGGAACCACATGTTTTCCAATCCCAATTCATCAAGTTGCGGCAAAAAGAACTCGTTGATCATTGCTCTGTAGCGCTCACCATTCACAGTAACCGTTTGGCCGCGACCGATTATTGGTCAAATAAATAGTCAGCAATATCCCGCGTTCTGGAGCAGTGTAGCGTAACATTGTTTATTAACGTGTATTTCGCATGTGTTTACTACACAAATGTCAAAACAGAACTGACTCTAGGGGCCAATCGCAAAATTTATAGCATTTTCTGATAGGAGGATTACTTTTGCGCAGTAACCGTTTTTCACCGACCGATTATTGGTCAAATAAATAGTCAGCAATATTCCGCGTTCTGGAGCAGTGTAGCGTAACATTGTTTATTAACGTGTATTTCGCATGTGTTTACTACACAAATGTCAAAACAGAACTGACTCTAGGGGCCAATCGCAAAATTTATAGCATTTTCTGATAGGAGGATTACTTTTGCGCAGTAACCGTTTTTCACCGACCGATTATTGGTCAAATAAATAGTCAGCAATATTCCGCGTTCTGGAGCAGTGTAGCGTAACATTGTTTATTAACGTGTATTTCGCATGTGTTTACTACACAAATGTCAAAACAGAACTGACTTTAGGGGCCAATCGCAAAATTTATAGCATTTTCTGATAGGAGGATTACTTTTGCGCCACCTTGTACTAGCAAACCCGGTAGAAGTTGTTTTGACGTTGTGATACATAGAACCATCTATATATAAAATGTCATTAACTAGAACCAAATAAACTCCTAACTATACCGAACTGCAGCTTTATATAACCTGGGGCTTTTCCAAAAGCTATATACAGACTGTGTCGTGCCCAGCGAACTCCTGAACCTATCGTGAAAGTTCAAGAGCAAAACAAAACACAAAATATGTACTTTTGAAAAATTATGTAGATATTGACTAAGTGACACATATATCCAAATTTCATTAATTTAGACCAAAAAAGTTCGGAGTTATGACGAATTGAAACTTTATACAGCCTGGGGGCGTGGCTCCGCCCACTTTTCCAAAACTATATATTGTCTATGCTGTACCCAGTGAACCCAAGTATATATTGTGAAAATTTCATAAAGATCGGTTGAGTTCTTTGGCGCCTATGAAAGACACCCTTTTTTATATTTATTTTTGTACCGCACACAATGTATATTACTTTATTCGGCATAAACGAATCGAGATATATATTTATTAATGTATATCAAAACGTTCAGGATGAAAAGTAAAATATCCGGGCAAGTAGTTAATACCCCACTGCAAAAGCGAAGTTGTATATCTTTTTTGATTTTCATACCTTTCATGAACATGAAATGTTTGTACGTATGAGAAGAAAAAGAGATAGTCCCATCAAAAAGTATACTGAAATGATCAGGAGGATGAGCTGAGTCGATGTAGGCGTGTCCGTGTCTCGATACGTCTATCTGTCTGTCCGTCTGTCTGTTTGAACGCAAATACGAACTGAAAGACTAAAATAGACCTGCGTAAATTGGGATGACATAATAGATCACTAGTAGGTATATAATGTTCGGTTCCACCCGAACTTAGCCTTCCTTACTTGTTTTTTAATCAATTGAAACCATTACAAATAATTTCCCAACTTATTTCTTTTTTATGTACTAGCAGGATACCCGGCGTCGCTCGTCTGCAGCAATAACTTTTTTAGAATTTTATTAAGGATGTGTGGATGTATGGAAAATTCAAAAAATGTAGTTCGTAATTGGTCCCACTGTATCTATACTCCAAATCATGATCCAATAATGCAGGTCGTGTTAATAGACCATCTGATTTTTACTTTTGTCTCGAATTTTGACTCTACACTCATTTCTCAGTAGGATTTTGACGTTAAACTCATAAATTAAAAAAACAAAATGCATGGAAAATTTTTGTGTGTCTGTACGTTTGTCGAGCTGCTACGCGACCTGTTGTAGTTGGATCATGCTCCAAATTTGTTTTCAACTTAGCTGAAATTGGCAAAAAAGTAAAAAAAATATTACAAAGGCTTTTGATATTTTTTTGAGAAACTATGTAATTGCATTTTTCTTCATACAAGGTGGCGCAAAAGTAAGCTTCCGATGTTCAGCATATCGGTTGTGGCACGTGCAGTGTGTGCTGTTGCACCGTCTTGTTGGAACCACATGTTTTCCAATCCCAATTCATCAAGTTGCGGCAAAAAGAACTCGTTGATCATTGCTCTGTAGCGCTCACCATTCACAGTAACCGTTTGGCCCCGACCGATTATTGGTCAAATAAATAGTCAGCAATATTCCGCGTTCTGGAGCAGTGTAGCGTAACATTGTTTATTAACGTGTATTTCGCATGTGTTTACTGCACAAATGTCAAAACAGAACTGACTTTAGGGGCCAATCGCAAAATTTATAGCATTTTCTGATAGGAGGATTACTTTTGCGCCACCTTGTATATATCTAATTGAATGGAAAATATACCTCTAGGTACCTCACATTAAATATGTATTCGTATATCGTATTTGTTTATCATACGATTTTTACAAAACAAAGCTTTGCACGCGTCCTAAGTTACAGGCTGTCCAGCAGTGAAAGCCTCATACAAATTCATTTATTAGTTTCCGAGATCCTTGAATTAAAACAGATAAACAAAACCTTTATAAGTGGTTCAGATGAACTCTACAACATTCCCTAGGTGACGTACGTAATTTTTTCAAAGAAATGTTCAATGTACAGACACGCCTTTTCTAGAGTTTTATTATACTATAGATAACATAAAATATGAAATAAAAACTCCAAATTTCACTAAAACAAGCTAAATTAAGCTTTTAAAATGACATTTCCATACCAATTTTCTATTGTAGGATCTTTAATCTTTTATCTTAATCTTTCTATTAGGCGAAATTGAAGGAAGAAAGGTTTTTCAAAAACGACGGTGGTGGCTGCTCAACTGCCGATTTTAGACTAGTAAAAGACTAGCTGTCATCGAACTAGTACATATTTGGCACTTACGATTTAAAGCTCCTTGCAGGGAACATATGCAATACAAAAGTATGCATGCATACACGGTACCTCTTGGTTGCAATTAATGCAAAATCATTGACAAATCCCTTTGTGACACTTGCATCCATACTTATAGTACCCACAAAAAATCGCATAAGCAATCATAAAGAATGAGGAACATATTGCAACGTTGTCTGAACCCATGACAGATAACCTTATAATCATAATCCATCTCATTACATTTAATCCTCAACTTCATTATAGGTACATAAAAAAAAAATTAAAAGTGTGCAGATTATTTTATTTCTGGTAAAAAAAATATTTTTTCCACACTGGAATAGGGAAGTAATTGTGTGTTTTTTAGGCTATAGCCGTAATCGAGTTATGCACAGGGTTGTGCATGCCCATCAACACATTTCTATCTATTTAATTATAAAAAAATATCGAAGCACAATCAATGTATCAATGATATGTTTTTACCAGATCAAAATCTTCTGAACCTCATAAATTTAATTCCTATGAGTATGCTACAAAAACTAAAATTTACCTACACCCGTAAGAATATACGACATAATTAAAAATTTACTTATGTATATTAAATTATAGCCCACTGTGGACGAAAGGATGAATCTGGGATGATAGGATGAGTCACAAGGGCGCATGGGACCTGTGCCAGTTTTGATATCTTTGTATGGGTTGAAGTGATCCCTCTTGTTTGCGAATGTCCTATGAAGACACTAATTGGTCTCTTTTATGCCTGAAAGGGTAATGTCCGACAAATCCCCTTTGTTCACATACATGTGCGGCCGTACAAGTTTACTTTCAATACCTATACGTAGGCAACAAAAATTAAAACCGACTTATCCCAACTATGCCTATGACGAAATAGTTGGATCAGCCCACTGTAGACGAAGGTTTGATGGCGGATCACTCTCTTCAGAGATCAGTCGTGCGATTTTTTATAGGGTATTACTCGCGGACAACTCTCCTTAGAGATTGATAGCACTTTTTTTTGCAGCGCTCTTTATATGAATTTAGATGAATTGTGACTTCCTAGGAGGAAGTCTGGAAATGTGTTGCATATTTTACTGTATTTTTTTCATACATAGTATACAAGTCAAACATTGTCTTAACATTCCCATGACCGGAATGACTCGAGTTTTACCCGGCAATGAATAAAGGAAATATTACAAACGACTCATGAAGAAAAATGCATGAAAGGGACTCCATATACAATGGTTTTCGTTTACATATTCTTTTGAGAAAAATGTAATCGTTCATTATTCCCCTTCGGTGAGACCCAGGGCAGTGTTCTAAAGTATTTTCTTCTTATCTGCCCCGGGGCGTGCACATGGAACACTGCCCTCTATATCCCGGCGGTATCTGCTTTGTTATAATATCCTAGATACCTGCATGGATTTTAATTACCTATTATAAGCCATTGAAGCATTGTATTATTTTTTGCTGGGTATGTATGTACATATGTGAGATGAATTTGTAAATTTCGTGTAAATTAATGCCTGCTGGAATTTCAAAATTAGCCTGTAAATGTGCTTTCCAAGCCGATCATGCAACGGTTAGTGTTGGAAAATCGTCCTGTGAAAAGTTTGATAAGTTGTTGAGCATTTTATACAGAATTTTTGCTTGTCTTGATTAGACATGATAGAGCAGCAACTAGTTCATGTTTGTTCTGCAGTATTCGTAATGTTTCTCATTATAATCTTATCTCGCAAATTATTCGTAACAAAGGTTATGTTCTAACGAAACAGATGTAGAGCGAAGTTCAAATTACAAATTTTAGAAAAAAAAAGATGAAATTAAATCATAGAATTAAAACAAGATTATTATGAACTCCGGTACTAATATTGGCGGCCGCCGTGGTGTGGAGGTAGTGTTGCCGGCCTACCACACCGAAGGTCCATGGTTCGAGCCCTGGTACAGGTAACATCAAAAGTGATTTGAAAAAAGTTTTTCAAAACGGGGTCGCCCCTCGGCAGTGGTTTGGCAAACTCTCCGAGTGTATTTCTGCCATGACAGGCTTCTCAGCAAAAATTCGTCTCCTTTGAAGATGCCGTTCGGAGTCGGCAAAAAACTGTAGGTCCCACCAATTTGTAGGGAAAATTCAAATCGGCACACCACAAATTGGAAGAGAAGCTTGGCGCAAAAATCTCATAGGAGGTTTATGATGATATACCTGTTGTATATCGCGCCATAAAGAGAAAAGAGGTACTAATATTGAAAAAGCAAAATATGGAGTAACCCTTCTTCAATCCCCAGTGTATTTTTTAAAACTGTTTCTTAATAATAACAAAGTTATAGGTATGCGTGTACACTGTACAGTCATATTGTTTTAAGTTGACAAATAAAATAAAAAAGTATCATCTATAGCAGAAGAAATTCGCTCATCCGATGTTTAACGACGCTCAATCAAAAGCATAGGCGTATCACCCTCGCCACGGATTGATGGACTTAGCGGCAAACGTAAATCAAAATGTTTATCATTCAAACGTTTGTGTTTCTTCAATGGAGTAATAAATTTGGCAAGTCATGCTCGTCACTCGTATTTCCTTCTAAATGATTCTCGTGACATTTATTGTCGCTCCATATTTCAAAAATATCCAACTGTGAACAGCTTCAATTCCACTAACGTACATATATGTGCTACATGTGTATATCCCAAAGTAGTCAGAAAACATTGTGGTTCACTAACTAGAATAAATATAAAGGAGTTCTTCATACTAGTCCATTAGTGACTTGAGCTAAGTATCTATCTTTTAGTTCTAGATTTAATGAAGAATTTTTTCTGTGCCCAAAGAGAGGGACTGACTGTACTTGGGTAATGTTTGTCTACTATATCCATTACACAATGTAGGTGCAGAAACCAAGTTACATATCTGAGTCTTCGTTACTTTTATTAAAAGAGCATAAGAGAGCGTTCAGAGTGTAGGGCGGCATTGCTACTGTATATCAAGTGATATATTTTTTTTTTGTTTTAAGAACACACTTTACCATATCAAACAAACTAGTTGAGCTATAGAGAAATTGGAAGAAGCTGATGTTTACCAACTATATGGCAGGGCTATAGGGCAGGGCTATATACAAATGCTATGGTGTGTTACTACTATTACTACATTAGGATGAGTCTTGTTCTACAATTTTATTTTAAATTTTTAGTTTTGTTTTTTTAATTTTTCTTCAATAGTATCATGAGAATTAATTAATTAGCATATGTACTATACCAAGTGTTAAATATATCGAACTTGAAAAAGGTATGTTCTATATTTAGAGTTAGGGCTGCTAACTATCGAAATATATAAATTATTTTAATAGGATTGTAATTTTATTAAGAAATTTTTCTTTCCAGTTGCTTGCCGAGTACAGAAAAATTATAGTTTCAAAGCGTTAGTATCCCGTTGATTTCATAAAGATTTAATAGTAGCCTAATCTCTACATATAATAAAATTGTAACAGGCCGATGTCTGTACATTGCAGATATTAATGGAAAATGCATACCAGGGATCATTATTAAGCCAATAGAATCCCAAGCAACAGTTTTTGTTTGGTCGTGCTTCATTCAAAACTTGAGGAAAGAATTTAATGGAACTTTCGCCGTTGCATTACTAGACGTCAAACTTAAAATTGAAGGCATCCGTTATTTCAATAATTCGACCGTTTTCGGAGTTATCGACCAATATTTGCTAGTAAAATATGGGTATCAAACAACGAAAGGTGCTAATGAGTGCTGCAATAGTTATGTGATTTAGTTCCAAATCTTAACGGGTTTCGAAGGCACGATGATTAATATCGGACTTAGTATATTATAAATTCTGAGACATAGCGAATCGCCCTTCTCCTTCATATGAAATATCTCTATAGCAAATATTACAAGGCTCGTAGAAATAGTTGCGGAGTCATATTAATTTAGATTATATCAAAAGGCATCACTTCACGCCTCCTTTTTCCCCTACCGACCTTTTTGAGGTAGTAGAGATTGACCGAGGGAGGTGCCACGCCCACTTCTCTCTTCCTCCCTTTTTTTCAGGTGTTAGAGACTGATCTAATTAAGCTCCTTATCAATTTTGAGATATGCGGGTGGAAAATCTGGTTTGTATGGGAGGTGCCACGCCCACATCATGCAGTGGAGCGGATTGTGAATCTAAACCATCCTCGAGCCTACTTGAGCATACAAAAAAAATTGCAAAGGATTAAACTCTAGTTAACTCAATTTGAAAATTGAAAAGCTAGAGTTAACTGTAGAACGTAAGTTAACTCGCCACTGTGAAAATGGCCCTAAGAAGATAACAAAAGTGTAATTAACAAAATAAATAAACTTAACAGTCTAACAGATAGCAACTTAACGTTCTACCGAAATCGCCAAAAAAAATCAACTTTTACATACGAGGTGTGTTCAAAAAGTATCGCGAATTTTGAATTTGCGCTGGTTACGTATATTCGAATTTCGAATTTTTTGTGGCGTTATGTTGGTACTCATGTCTCTCACTTATGCCGACAAGCTCGGCCATTTTGAATGTTCAGTTAATTGTTGACAGCTGCTTTGCTTGCACGTGTTTTGGATCGTCTTCGATTTTTACCTATTTTTTTACCAAAATTGCTCAATTGTGACCAAAAACAGCATCGCAAGAACATTGCTAATGAGATGTTAAACTCTGTCCGCGACGACCCAAATTTGCTCCAGAGGGTCATAACTGGTGACGAATCGTGGGTTTATGGTTATGACGTGGAAACCAAAGCTCAAACATCTCAATGGAAGCTGCCGCACGAACCAAGACCGAAAAAAGCGCGCCCAGTTCGGTCGAATGTGAAAGTTTTGCTGACAGTTTTCTTCGATTGCAGGGGCGTGGTGCATCATGAGTTCTTGCCACAGGGAAGAACGGTCAATAAGGAATATTACCTGCAAGTTATGCGCAATTTGCGCGAAGCAATCCGCCAGAAACGCCCGGATTTGTGGAAGAACAAAAATTGTCTTTTGCACCACGATAACGCCCCTGCTCACGCATCGTTGCTTGTGCGCGACTTTTTGGCCAAAAACAACACACTAATGATGCCGCAGCCACCGTATTCCCCAGATCTGGCCCCCTGTGACTTTTTCTTGTTCCCTAAACTGAAGAGGCCCATAAAAGGACGACGTTACGCTTCTCTTGACGAGATAAAGACGGCATCGAAGGAGGAGCTGAACAAGATACAAAAAAATGATTTTTTGAAGTGCTTCGAAGATTGGAAAAACCGTTGGCACAAGTGTATAATATCTCATGGGGATTACTTTGAAGGGGACAAAATAGATATTCATGAATAAATAAATAATTTTTGAAAAAACACAAAATTCGCGATACTTTTTGAACACACCTCGTACTTTTTATATTATGTACAGAGAAAAAGCTACTCTAGCTCGAAAACTATCCCCTTTGCAAAAAGAAACTATAGAAACATTTTCAATGGGGAATTTCGTTACAAACAAACGGTAGAATAACATTTTTAGATTGCTGTTACCCATTAACGAAATAATAGCGACATGTTTTCAACATTTCTTCCTTACAAGTACTATACTTCGATAAGCCGTCATATTGGAAAGTCCCAAAAACATCCTCCATCCATCGATTTTCGTCTATCTCGACTGGACGAAAAGCTCTCCTGAAAAATTAAAAAAAAAAAATTATTTTGGGTTGCCACAGAATAAACTCTCTGCTTTAATCATCATATCTGTGTAAACAGGCAATACAAACCAAAGTTGAGGCAGGACGCAGTTGATTAACTATACAAATGGGTTGCTCACAACTTAAGATGATATAAAAAAAAATATAAAATAATATGATAAGGACAAAAACCAAACCTGTTCTGCCTGTTTTCTGACTTTTATTTATTTTTTTCTTGAATTTATAATAGCAACCTAACTCGATATAGGCTGAGCAATTTAATTTTTTTGTGGTTAAAATCAAAGTAAAATTTGGTTTTAAAAAATTAAAATATTTGACTTATTTCATGATTAATTTCATGTCTACTAATGAATGTACAAAATGACTTTACAAAAGTTTCCAAAAAATTTCTCAAATCCTTGAAAATGTTATGTGAGCATATATTACCGAAAGCCATTCTCTTATACTTTCAGTCACTCCAAAATTTTAGCCAAATTATATTGTTTTAAAGATTTCCCTATGCCGAAAGTAAAATATAATACACTTTCATTTTTATTATAAACCTGATTGATATAAACTTTGAGAGTTTTAATTATTTACTTTGTTAGATTTTTAATTTTGTTTTTAATTATATCATCGCAGTTTCCGTAAAGTTTAATCACGTTATCCAAAACCTTTGATATTAACTAATACTTTATTGCAAAGTTCTTCCTGGGCATTAATTAATTACTTACAATAAGTTTGATAGTTTCAAGTTTATCTTAAATCCACGATTTCAGAGCACGATTTGATCTTTTAAAATGATCTCCTGAAAAGAAAAACTTATATTTGTAGAGATATTAAGGATAATAGAGACAGAATTGGAGTCTTTTTCAATTACTAACAAACCGCAAATCGAAATTAAATAAATTTGGTATAAGAAAGAGTATTGAAAAAAACTTTCAGAATCATAAAATATAAAATAATTGTACTAATAGTGTTTTATACTCAGCTGTACTAGTACACAAGGTACAGGGTGTTTTTTTACAGATTTGTTTTTCGAATAGAGATAAAACTGGCATTTTGTGGTCAAATCTGGCAACTCTAATGTCATTTATGTTCAGTTTGGTTTGCCATTTCATCATGAACAGGTTGACAAAAGAACAACGCTTGCAAATCGTGCAAATTTATTTCGAAAATAATGGTTCAGTTCGCGAAGTTTACCGTGAGCTCCGTCCATTTTATGGTCGACATAATCGTCCATCAGAGCAATTAATTCGGTTAACCATGGATCGTTTTCGCACTACGTTTACTCTATGTGATAATACGCATCCGCAGAGACCTCGAACAGTGCGCACCGAACAAACAATTGCCGCTGTAGAGCAAAGTGTTGAAGAGGACCCGAATGAATCGATTCGCCACCGTGCACAGCAATTGGAGCTTTGTCCATCAACTTTATGGAAGATTTTGCGCAAAGATCTTGGCTTGCGACCTTACAAGATCCAGCTTGTGCAAGAATTAAAGCCGCGAGACCATGCAATGCGTCGTGATTTTGGTGTATGGGCCGAAAATGAGATTGATTTCGATGCTGATTTTCATCGCAAAATTTTGTTCAGTGATGAGGCTCATTTTTGGTTGAATGGCTACGTCAACAAGCAAAATTGCCGCATTTGGAGTGAAGAGAATCCACATGAGACCCTTGAAACGCCATTACATCCACAAAAACTGACTGTTTGGTGTGCTCTATGGGCTGGTGGAGTCATTGGGCCATACTTCTTCCGCAATAATGCTGGAGAGGCCGCTACCGTTAATGGAGACCGGTATAGAGCCATGATAACCGACTATTTTGTTCCCGAATTGGATGGCATGAATGTGGATGAGTTGTGGTTCCAACAAGACGGCGCTACATGCCACACAGCGCACGTCACAATCGATTTATTGAAGGAAACATTCGATGAGCGCATAATTTCGCGGAATGGACCTGTCAATTGGCCACCAAGGTCGTGTGATTTGACACCATTGGATTATTTTCTTTGGGGATATGTGAAGTCGCTCGTCTACACCAACAAACCAGAAACGTTAGGGGAATTGGAAGCCAACATTCGTGGCGTTATTGCCGACATACGGTCCCATATGCTCGAAAAAGTGGTTGAAAATTGGACCTGTAGAATTGGCTTTATTCGAGCCAGCGGCGGCGGCCACATGCCCGAAATCATATTTAAACATAAATGGCATAAAATTATCCTTCCAATAAAGCCAAATTGATGGACCTTAAAACGATTTTCTTGTGTTTTATTTCAATTCGAAGTTTTATACCCCTAAAAAAACACCCTTTATTATAGTTTTGTCTATTGAAGCTCGTTTGTAACAGTATAAAATAATCGAGATAGACATATAGTTACATATATCAAAAATTGTTGAATAGAGAAATCCATTGAGCCATGTCCGTACGGAGCAGAAGGTTGCTATTTATAATGGTCAAAATGCAGCCACAGCCACTCTCCTTTTTTCGATATCGATATTTCTAAAAACGTATAAAATGAGATAATTCAATAGATGAGATAATTAATTAATAAAAGTAGCTATAATAGATTTATTTACTTAATCATTCTATTAACTATTTTGGCGTTGTGGCATATATGAATGAACAAATTATCAAATTTCGGCTGTTTATAACTTCAGAACAGTTTACGATAGAATGACGAAACTTGGTACGAGGCATACTATTGTTGACAATATGCACTTTTTCATAAAAGTTGACTGAAAATGAAATAGAAAGGCAGAACATGCAAAATGTTTGGTGATGTCAACTTTATTCTGTTGGTACAGTAATATTATTAACAAAGGCAAGTAAATATATTGAACCACAGGCCCGGCAGACGTTGCCTGCCCGAAAATTTACTTTCAACAACTTTCCTATCTAACCACTTTATCTTCCATCTTACTTCTTATTTTTTTAATCGTCCTTTGACAGATTCCCTCAATTTTCCTCTTTCTGTTCCTCCTCATCTGTCTCTGTCTTTCTCCTCCTCTTTCTCTTGCCTTCAAATTCCCATTGCCTCTTATTTTCTGCCCTTCTGTCCCAATTTCTTTTTATTTTCCTCTTCTTATCCTTTTCCCTATTCCTTTCTTCTACCGCTCATTTCCCTCCTTCCTCCCAACTCCCTCCCTAAACCAAACATTTAAAGTCGAATTTTCTCTGGATATAGTGAATTATATTTTTTCCTTAAAAATACATTAGGGCTTGGCACCGCCGCTATTGAAAACTATATATAGACCGATCCGTACCCCACGAGCCATTGAAATCACTGTAAAAGATTTATAGAGATCGGTGATGAACTTTGGCTGTCAATAAAGGACAAACAACACACAGAAAATGTCGACGTAGCAACGCCCACTTTCATACAGTTGTGTATATCTTGTTTCAGGGGCACGTATATACAAATATGACTAATTTAAACCAAATAAATCCAGATTTATGACGAATAAATATTTGCATATGCTGTGGGCGTGGCACTGATATGATATGAGTTATACCTATGTTTGTATAGTTAAATATAGTGTCTATTTGTTGAGAAAGTGATCCAAGTCTTTTCAGACATTGCAGTGACATCTGTTTGCCAGGCAATAAACATACTATCCAGAACTTACATGGAATTTACAATAAGTAATCAACTTTAAACTTCAATATCTCGAAACAATGTGAGACCTACTTAGATGCGTTTGCTTCTAATAATTATAATAATAATTCCCAACGGATTACCCACCATATCCCGCCCGACCTGCGCGAGGGGCGCATCCGCATAACGCGCGGATTATTCGTTCGTGCCGAGTCGTTGAAAGGCTTTAGTTTGTTAATCGTCTAGATCTAAAACTGCTCAGCTACAGAGAAAACCTCATCAGCTAAGTAAAGTAGATATAGGATAGATTATACATTAAGAAATAACTAGTTAACAGAATAAAATTATTGTTAAAAGTTAAAATAGAAGTCAAAGAATAAGAAACAATTAGTAGCTATGAATTTAGGATAGAAAGAATTGATTTTTTTATGCTGAAAAGCGAGTCTGAAATATCAAATCTACCAGAAAGAGAGTTATAATCTTGACACAAACAACGAAAAGGCTCATTTAACTGAAAATTGGTTCGGCACTGTTTTAAGACTAGAGGTTTAAAATGCCTTGAAGGACGAGACGGTACATTGAAGTTCACTTCACTTAGAAGAAATGGGCTGGATAGTGAACCATTTAGCAATTTAATCATAAAAATAATTCCAAGCACTTCTAACCCCTTCATATAGCCTATGCTGTACCCAGTAAACTCAAGAACCTTCATAAAGATCGGTTGAGTACTTTGGATGCCCATAAAAGAAACACATTCATTTTAATTTATAACATTGTAAAACTAAGCGTTGCCAAAATTCGTGTAATAACGGGCACTGCTCCAACAACAAATTGATGTAACTTGAACTGATACAGGTTCAGTGCGGGTGCATAAAAATAACACAAAAAGGCCGACTGTATCTAAACTGTTCTATGAACCGGTGGCATAGTGAGGGGGGTGCATAGGGTGGCATCATGCCCCGGGCGCTACTCACAAAGGGGGCCAAATGGTCCACAAAACAATAAATGGCTGAATGGTTTTTGTTTTGTATTTATTATAATTGATTGATTCAATTCGATTTTAAATTTAGTCCCAGAGTAATATGGAAATTGGCATCTATCACTCCAATCTTCAAGTCAGCAATAAAAATGAAGTGACTACTTACAGGCCAATATCTAAATTGCCGACCTGTTCCAAACTTTTTGAAAAAGTATTGAAGGAAAAGTTATCTTTCGCCACTAAACGCATAACGCTGCGTTACAAAAACGGGCTTTAGTTCTTTAGGGCGTGGCATTATTGTATAATATACATAAAAAAATCCTGACGTGTACATGAAAATCGCCGATACACGTGTATTTTTATTTTTTCTCCCCTTTCCGAAAAAGTGTATTTGGTTCATAGGACAGAATTTGTGTAACGCGGTGTAATCGATCCATACCTGCATGGCTTAGTTGCAGGGCTCTGACTGTTAAAAATGTATCTGTTTTCTCTTAGTTTTATGTTTCCGCGTTTAAGGATGGATGTCAAGTTGATATTATATATACAGATTTTTGGAAAGCATTTGACACAGTTTCGCACAAATGACTTTTGTGTAAACTTGAAAATATAAGCTTTCATTCAGTTTTTCTCTCATGGCTGAAGTCTTACTTGTCGAATAGGATACCTTCTGTTGAAATTGAGAATACTAAGTCTCATAATTTTTTGACAACTTCAGGTGTGCCACGAGGTAGCATTCTTGGTCCTATTTTATTTATAATTTTTATTAATGATGTTGGCTTATGCCTAAACCACTCAAATTATCTATTTTATGCAGATGACTTAAAACTCTTTCTTATGATCTATTTCACCTCGTATGCGATGCGCTTACAAGAAGATTTGAACGACGTTAATGCCTGGGCTATCCAATATTAGCAAATGCTGCCATATGACGTTTTCTAAATCATTGAATATGCTTTCTTCAGCATATTTAGTTTCAAATGTCGCTCTTCCCTCAGTTAAAGAGTTTCGCGATCTTTTGACTCATCTTTTACCTTCGGGAACCATGTAAATTTAATTTTTCCTAAAGCTTATTCAAACTTAACAAAATCTTGTATAATGCTTTAGTGCGATCAAAATTAGAGTATTCCTCGGTTATTTGGAATCCGATTTACTCCTCACACTCTTTAGGAATTGAAAGAGTTAAATGAAAATTTATACGTTTTGGTCTTTTACCTCTCAATTTTGATAATTCCCTGCCGACTACTATGCTAGGTGCATGCTTATCAATGTTGTCGCTCGAGATTAGACGCTTTGTTCAAAACATAATAAGACATAGTCCTTTTGCTTAGCACATTAACTTTCTCCTTAATCATAAATTAGTATTAAGTAAATTTGTAAATCTAGTCAGTAAGGTGATTGTTACCATTGACTTAATAAAGATATGCTATGAAATGAAATGAAATATAATGAGTGTTAATCTTTAAATTGCAGATATTAAAAAAAAATGTATAGGAGGGGTCATTATTGAGCCAAAAAGAATCCAAGTCAACAGCTTTTAGAATTTTTGTCTGTGTGAATGGAATTTGCGGCACGTCACGGCGTCTTAAAATTTAAGATATCCTTTAATTCGATATCTTTACCGGTTTCGAAGTTATCGACCAATATGTGTACCAGGTTGACCCAAAATATATTGGGATAGTATCTGTATCAAATGAATGGTGTTAATGAGTGCTGCAATTAGCGTTGTGATTAAGTATAATATTTCAACTGGTTTCAGAGAAACAATGATTAAGACCGGACACAGTCTATTATAAGTACTAAAACGCAGCTAAGCTTGGGCGACCTGCTAGTAGACTTATATTTATCTAGCCACGTTTCATTATTTTTTCCCCAATTGCAGTATTCGGGTGACTTGCAGAGCTTTTTGCGGGTCTTGTTGTTGTTATTTGTAGCGACAAAAACACTCCCCGCAGGTTTTGGGGAGTGCTGTCGAATTGAGAGTCCTTGACCGGATATATATCCGGTATGCTCCGGTACTCTTTTGCGGTACTGCCGACTGTCGTCGTGGCGATTTGGCATGACCAGTGGAACCTTCTAGGGCATGGCACCCCTCCTTCCGTAAGGTAATAAGAGGCATCATATCCGTAGATCAACCATCGAGTTTTGCGGGTATGTAGCTTTGTGGTTATTGTCTTTCACATATTTACATATATGTTATACTAGCAACCCGCACCTTGTTTCACACAGGTTGATAATGTTTAAAACAACTTTATAATTAACATTACATACATACGTCCGAAGTGAAGTAACGCTACCGAGCTCTTTCGCGAATTCATCAAAAGAATGGCTCACCACAGCTGTCGCTTAAAGCATGCTGACTTATTCGGTTGGCAGCGAACAAACACACAAACAGATTTTTTTGGAAAAAGTGCTGCTTTTTTTTAAACAGTTTTGGTTAAATTAGAAAGAAATCAACTATTTTTTTTGATGCAGAACGAAAGTAAATATTTCAAAGTTTAACTTCAAGGAAGATTCATTCTAATCGGTTGATTAGGTTATGATGTATGGCTGTGTAAACCAAAAATTTATGTTTTTTTTACCACATTGCCATGCCCCCTTTATATATTCCTTCACATTATATAAAAAAAGTCCATCTCACACAGCTAAGCTTTAAAATGCAAAAAACCGCTTTCAAATCGGAGCATTCTGTGCGAAGCCAATTCCGTACATAGCTTGTTAGCGACTTAGATTAGATTATATGGTTTCGAAATATAGGGGCGGAGGACGCTAAAAAAGTATTGTGCACCGGGAGCGAGTTAAGCTCACTACGCCACTGCTATGAACACGTCAAAACATTTCGCTTTCCATGAGTTAACATAGAAAACATTTTTACCAAAGCATATTAAGAAATAATGTAAAAATGACACAATAGGGGGAAAATTGTATCGTCACGGTACAAGGTATCATATCTGAGTTGTTACAGTATTAGTTCTAACAGCGGCTTTGATGCAGACACTTGGGTTCTCATCCCAGTGTCCGAGAAGAAGTGTGATGAGAATTTGGTGACTTTCGAAACATGCCATCCCATAACATCGCCGAGCAAATCGTTGCAATTTTTCCCTAATATCAATTAGAAAACAAGTAAGGAAAGGGCTGCCTTCGACTGTGCCGAAGGCTTTATACCTTTCATGAATACGCATTAAGTGTCCTATCCTTACTCACAATTAGTAAAAACTGATCATTTAAAAATACATAGCCCAAACCCCATTTATCGGAACAATCGATTGTATGTGAGCTATATGTTATGTAGGTCCAATCTGGCTGATTTTCACTACACAAATTACATATATAATAATGTGATAAAGTTTATCATAACCAGACATTGAGTTAACGGGACTTAAAAGGTGCGGATTTTAGGAACTAATATTCACAATAATACAGTTTTATTTAAAATGGGAAATTCTATCAGTTTCAAATATCAAAGACATGTTTTTACAAAATTAGATGTCCATGGAATGATATTGTTGATATGACAACCTTTATTGAGTACAGTTCCCAAAATAAAAGTTTTCACTTACTATTTTGTTGTTGTTGTTTTTAGCGACAACTCCCCAAAGGTTTTGGGGTCATGACACCCCTCCTTTTATAAGGAAGGAGAATATGGGTAATAAGGAGTGAGAGGCATCATATCCGTAAATCAGCCATCGAGTTGCACGTCATTACCTTTGTGCATATTAGTCGCTTCTTACGACCGGTATGCCTACCTCGGGCATATTATAACCCCCTACCACGTTTATGACTATAGCTTTTATTAATTTTTAACACATATTCGTAAAATTTGGTCATTCCTCCATAAAACCCAAGTTCAAACGGCGAAAGACCTCCATAGAAGTTGCGTATGCAGACGCTGACGACTACAACAAAACAAAAGAAGAGAGTTTTTCAAGGTATAAAAATACTAAAACTATTACACGAACTCAAAGCTTCCATTCATTTATACCTTAAGATGACCCTTCACTAAAAGTTAGCCAATATTCCGAAAGTCAACAGTATGAGCTGCTCAAAATTGCACATTAAGTCCAAAAAAAAATAAAAATTAAAAAACTTTATCAAGGGTAAATACATATTATGGGAGTGTCTGAAAAATTTGATAATACGATTCTTGTTCTGATCTATTAGAAAAAATCTTTATAACTTCCAAAGTATAGCTACTTTATTCTTTTTTGTCACACAATGCTATGAAACTTTTTTTAAAAAAAGAAAAATAATGCCATTTTAGTTTTTAGATATTTTATATGTATTAAATAGACCTATCTAAAAAATTTTTTTTTAAAACACTTGGCTTTTGAAGTGTTCCTCCAGTTTAAAATTTTATTTTTGCCCCAGAATAATTTTTTGTGTACAATGAAATCGGTTAAGCAATTCCGTAGTAATCACAGCTTAAAAGTACCTATTACCAAAATTTTTCAAATGCTGCGATACCTTGCCACGCCCACAATTTTTCAAAAATGTAAATACATTTACATGAATTAAACCCCGTCAAAAGTGAAAAATTATAATGTAATAAGTACGTTCAGCGGCAATCCTAATTGTATCAATAAGGTGGTAACGCTGTAAGGTTTTCTCATTCTGGTAACCCTGTTTTCGTTAAATATGCGACTAACAGGTCAATTCTGTGCGTAACCAATAATTTTGGGAAGATTGGGAAGAGGAACGCCATTGGCAGAATATTCTATGCTACTACTCGAAGAGGAAAACCCTAATTGTATTGCTGCGCTAACTTTTTAAATATAAAATAGTTTTTTATATTATTACTTCTGGTGTAAAACAAATTTTACTTAAACTATAATATAAATTGTATGCTTTCCCGACAGCGGAACTACATATGTAAACTTGACGCATTCGCCAAGCTGATTAAAACTTTTTCTCGAATTTTAACAGTACGGCCATTTCTGTGTATCTTTGGCATTAGGTATACGAATAACAAACACAAAATATGTACATGCAAAATTTATGTATGGATGTGCGTATGTTGCCATGCGTCCACCTAACAATAAGAACAATTAAAAAAGAGAAAGAATCTTCCGGTAGGTATCAGTAATTCAGCCTATCCGACCTGTTTTATTCGGCTGCATTAGCAAGTTCCGGTCAGATTCTCCATATGCATTAAATAACATTTAACTTGAATTTAAAACTGTCTTGTTTGTTTTAAATTTAATTTACCAAACCCACAGCTGGTTGATTAGGTTTTTTCAAATTCTGATATAGGACTTCTTTTCGGAGCAAGACCTGTGGTCGGGGTTGAGCGTTATTGATGTACAACCTTAATGGCGTAAATATCTAAAAAAAAAGTATCGATTGAGATTTTTTTAATGGGAACAATCGATACTACTCATCACTCGTATCGTTCTACCACTACAACTATCACTACTTAAACGTAAGTGTAAATGCGAATACTATTTAGATACATTCATAAATTTTTATCAGTAAAAGGCTAAGGGCATAGTAGTAACTGCATGACAGCATGCGATAAAAAATGCATCACACCAGACCAATGACCCAGTGGTTACTAATGCCCATCCAATTTTTATGTACCTCTTTATGAAATGCTCATAAAACGAATTCACGACCCTTCACCGCATTCGTAGCTGTTCAGCTCAACCATGTCTATCATTCACCTACATAAGGCGCTATCCGGTCGTCGTGATCTTGAGCCGGATAAAACATTTTACATGTAAATGCAACAACCATGATTTCAGCCAGATAGACTCTTATAGATGTCTGGTCTGTGAGCAAGATAGTGTTGCTTGTTCCTTATCTTGAGTATGGACACACTACCTTTTGTTAAACCAAATTTTTCGATAGCAGATGCCGAATTTCGATAAATTCGATAGAGATCACAAAACTCTATTACAATTATTTCCCGTCGGCAGTTCCACCGGAATAGCTGATATACCCCCATATCTAATTCCACACAGATATTATGAAGTTGTTTCGTTTCCACAAACATGATTATTGATTTCTTGTATATGTATATTATTAACTGGAATATATATGTATATATTATTTAAATTGTCATATTGCCATCGTAGGTATTCTTAAAACAAATTTAATGATTTTTAGTACCAAATAAAAATATTTGGGGTATTTTTTAAATATTGTGGATGCCCTGGGTCAACCTGAAATGAGAAGCAAGGGCGCTGACGTCTGATTCTGAAGTCTACAATGATCGGGGGTGTTCCACTGAGAATTGAGCGTGATCCGGAGCTCTAACTCCCACCGGACGACGCCTTTAATAAACAGCAATACACACAGTGCAACGGTGTGCCTACATACATACAAGAGATGCCAATCTCGGGAATATCGGGATTGAAAATATCTTACTAAAACTAAATATGTCTGATTTATTTGAGAAAACTATTTTCATTTATTTTTGTTGATTGGCAAAAGTAGCCTGAGACTTTCTAGTGAATCTACCGCTCCCAGTATCAATATTTTTCTATTTATTTATATTAGGTTTCTGCATGTACCTGTAACATGTTCCATAACAAAGACCGAGTCAACACGGATTTCAAACTAAACAAAGTACTGGTTGCTCACGCTAACATAAAATTTATCGGCCTGATAAATACATTTTTCACACAAAAACATATGTAAGCACACATACCTTTCACATAAATTTGGTTTACCAAGATGAATTATTTTGGGTAACTAGGGTAAATGCACTAGGTTTCGGACAGCTTTAGGGTCCGGACACTAGCCCATTTTATGAGAATAAAAGGTAAATCACTCATAAATAGTCTCAAACAACAACATAAACATGTTACGAGGGTTTGAGACTATTTAGAGTAGTGCCCATAACTTTCGTTTTTAATAAAAACATATTAAAAATCCAATTATTTGTTGTATATATTAGGGTCAAATAATTTCTTAAAAAATATCTTCACTTTTTTCAACTTGAGCTGTACGATATTGTAAAAGCATATCCCGAAAATTCAGGGGTTGTTGATATCCAAAAAATGGAATCCCTTGGATATACATACATATGTATAATGTACATCCTAAGAAACCATGTTATCAAGATGAATCTTATTACGTTACCTTCTGTGAGCAATAAAGATATTTTAAAACACGGTTATAATTTTTATTTGAAAGTAAAACACCACTTTCGTGTTCTGACTTGACTTTTATGACTCTGTTTTGCTTAGTGTGTATAATGGAAAGTACCCGTTAACACATACGGCGTAGGTTTCGCGCATATTTACTATAATTAAGTTAGATACTTATGTAAATTTAAAAAAATAATACTACTTTTTATAGTTGGATTCTTTCGTGGAAACTGCGAAATAGGAAAGCAAAAAATAGGTTATTTAAGAAATCCTATGGTAGGCGAACATTATTTTTACAAGCAATTCTCGAAATTATAAAAAAACTGTACGGTAAATTTTTATGAGTTTTTCATGAGTTGTAGAGATATGACTGGTTTCCACTTTCGATTTTTAAAAGTGCAATATCTTCAAAAGTTTGTTATATAAGCGCCTTTTCATTAGGAATGCATTTGTCGTATGTGACGTTTATGCAACAGTATGTTTACGTCATAGCAGATACGACGCAATTTCTTTACACCTGGCTAATTCAAAAAGGTATGATATTCAGGTTTTCTCGTAAAAAGGCTTTGTAAAAGTACTTTTTGTAAAAAATTACCTATGGAAATGTTGAAATTAAAAAATTTCTAACTTACCGTAGAAAATATTACCACCACTAAATAAAAAGCATATCTTTTATCACTAACTTTTTTATTTATTTTGAAAACTCAACAAACTTAAAAAGCTTATTTCAAGTGTATATTCATATAAAGGAATTAAATACAAGTATAATATATTCACATACTTACTTTTAAATTACATAAATAAAAAGAATACATATTTACAAAAAAAAAAAAATTATTACTCATAAATTCAGTACTTTGTTCTTTTGTACACCTTAAAGGTTAGGGTTTGTAAAAAAACACTTTAGGCATCTGACAATATGGCTTTATGAAAAATTTTATCAGTCTCAGTCGCAAGGTACGGTATCATTTGACATTTTGTTGAATAAAGCGGTAAATTAAAAGAATTATTGAAAACGTTTCTGTAAATATTTAGAGATACTGGTTCAATATATCTTTCAACGTATTTAAAAAGTGTACATTTTTTGTACATTTAAATTGCTCTCTAAATATTTACGAGAAGTCGACGAGCGACAGTAATGGGAGTCAATAGTAGGGAAAAATAAGGATATGATCCTTTACTTTTTCAATTTTAGCAATTCTTGTTTTTGGTCTGCCATGATTTTTTCGTGTTGAGTGGGCAACTCCTTCCTCGTCGGCAGACACATTAAATAAATAATAAATTTCTGAAGACTTTCGGCGACGTTTTGTATCAGAGGGCTTAACAAAGGAAAGAAGATAGCTTTTTTTCTGTCTCATTGAGGCTTCAATACTTGGTGTGAAGTTCTGTACGGGTTTGCTCATTAAAATTTCCGCAAGGCAAACCCATCTTTTTTCCAGCTCTCTGAATACCATTCCTATCAGTATACGGCTTTCCTCTTTCTCTTAATTTGTTTCTTATGCTCACCGCACAGGGCTGCTTCATTGAATATTGAGCAATAGGTACTTGTTATTCGTTTTTTGGACCCCCTGCGGGTTAGGGGCTTAGAATATGCCCGAGGTAGGCATACCGGTCGTAAGAGGCGACTAATATGCACAAAGGTAATGACGTGCAACTTGATGGTTGATCTACGAATATGATGCCTCTCACCTCTCATTACCGATCTCTCCTTCCTTACGGAAGGAGGGGTGACATGACCTAGAAGGTTCCACTGGTCATACCAAATCGCTACCACGACAGTCGGGCAGTACCGCAAGGGAGTACCAGAGCGTACCGGATTCATATCCGGCCAAGGACTGTCAGTTCGACAGAACTCCCCAAAACCCTCGGGGAGTGTTTTTATCGTTACAACAACAACAACATCCGTTTTTGGAAAAGTGACGAAATTTGCAGTATGTCCGTTTGCCTTTTGATGAACAAGCTTCGCTGTTTCATTTTCTTTTATATTAAGTATGTCACGGATATTGTTCTTCAATTGTCTAGCAAGGTTAGATATATTTTCTAGTCTCTCCTGTTGTTATGGTCCTGTTAATTGTTCATGTACCTTCAACATAAACTTAGTTCTATTTAATGGTTTCTATCCTTTTTCCATTACGAGTACATTATTCAGGTGCCATATTCTGGGCAGACTCCATGCCTTTCATCAATTCCTCTTCAAAAGAATTTTCCTTGAATTCAGGATAATAGTCTGGATCCTCCAAACTATCGTCACTGTCAAAATTAACTTCGTCTTCAATGATGTCATCGATAAAACTTCTTCACTGTCAATATTGTCCAAGAAGGCCTCTATATCTGCATCCGCAAGGCAACGACTCGAGTTTTCCATTATTTTCTTTAATTTCTCCTGAAAATCACGCGAAACTCAAATTTCATTAACAGATATTCAGACGTTATTGACAATACCATGTGAAACTAACGCTCAAAACTTTACACATTATTAGTAAGACTACGTAAAATTTATTTACACATTTTTTTTTGTAAAAACGATCAAAGCGGCCGCGAGCTGACAACTGATTGATTATTCACTTGTTAATGCAACAATAAAATGAAGAAAGCACTGCCGAGTGCGCACAGCGATAGTGTAACGGGACTTTTTATGCGACACACACGTAAGATTTACGTATATTACCTTTCTAGGGTTAATTTGACTGCCAGTTAGAGTTAGTATTTTTATTAAGGAAATCCTAGATCTTATATAATATATTATTTTATGGCAGATTTCCCTTTAGGATATATACTCTATTTGACTTAAACATGGAAAAGTGATTGCCTAGCTGACACCTGATACCATGCCGCAGATCTCAGGTTCAAGTCCGGGGCAGGTAACATCAGAGACTGAGCATCAGCAATATTTAATGTTTTTTCAACCGTATCCAACAGTAGAACGTAAAATTTTCCAATGCATAAAATTGGACTCGGTTAATGTGCGCAGGGACCGGAACTGTTATGATTTTTATTTTCAAAATCGCCCTTTAACACTTATTTTTGATTTTTATTTTTAAAAATCCTATGTAACAGTTACTTTTGATTTTTATTTTTGTAAGACCTATGTTACACTTATTGGTAAATTTTATTTTATTTTTTTTCATTCTTTTTAAAAAAAATATAAGTTTAAAACAAAGCATATCTTCAAGAAATTTTAATATAAATTAAATCATCATTAGAATTAAAGTCCGCATATGTATGTATGTTTGTTCATATTTGTAATTTCTTCCAATAAAACAATAATATTGTTCTCAAAAAACTTATTTTATTCGAAAAATTATTATGACTTTTATAAGCATGACTTTTATAAAAAAGTCAGTAGTTAATTGTTATTTATAACTTTTATAATTATAAATCAAAAATAACTGTTATATTGGACTTTTAAAAATAAAAATCAAAAATAAGTGTTACAGGGGATTTTAAAAAATAAAAATCAATAATACTCTTTAATTGGATTTTTTAAAATAAAAAATAACTGTTACATAAGATTTATAAAAATAAAATGAGAAATAATTGTTATCGTTGATTTTTTCCCATAAAAATTGCAAAATAAAAATCATAGTCAAATTTGATTATCGGTAAAAAAAAATCCATTGGTATATTTAAATTAGTTGTGAAACATTTCTCTCATATTAATTTTTTAATTAAAGTTTTCCTTAATAACTGTTATTTGCGGTCCCTGAATGTGGGTGAACCAAATTTTCTTTTTTTTAATTAAATTTTAAAATTTAATTTAAGTTTGACTTGTGTAGAAACTACTCGTAAAGATGTCGTAAAACCATTCAACCATGACCGGTGAATTACAACTTTAAAAGCCTTTAACAATGCTTTTTCACTATTATATTTGCCGGTTTTTGTTTCTTAAGCACTTAGCAACATACATAAATACAACAATAAAGCGATTTTTTTTCTCAAAATTTTAAAAATCAAATGTGAACTTGTCGCTGGGAAGATACAAACCATTGTTGGTGCTCATAACTTTTACCGGGGATATATTTATGAATATAGACTGTTGCAGATATAATTCCTCAAAAATCAGTTTTTGACCAAAAATGTAGTATATGTACATAAGTATGTATGTACATACACAAGGTAAATTAACGCTCCAAAAACATTCGTTTTACCGGCATATAAATAACTTGGCAACTTTTACACCCTTCTGACGGCTTAAGTTCAAGTCAAATTTCGTACCATAGGTGGTAACGTAACCGCGAAAAATTGCACGTGGTTTGTAAATATTTTTGTGGACACAAAAAAAAAACAAAAATTGTTTACTAAATGCCGTTTTCTCATTGTCAAGTTTACGCTAACCTGCACTTTATTTGACATATAACCGACGAACATCATCTATTCTATCTATCCTATTTAAACGAAGTTTCGTTCGCGTTTTCATTTTATTCTCTATTGCGCATTGTTTGTTTTTGACTTTATTTCGATGTACACTAGAATTGCTGTTACATGAACTGCATTGCCGTCGGTTTAAATTTTCTGTTAGATAGTCTTCCAAGGACAAAATGACCGGCTACGCTCAAAATCGACCCGTCAAAAAATTTATAAAGATGTATTGTTGACAAGTATTGCATAAATAACCATCCATCCACACACAAAAGCTGTTACCATTTTTCAAAGACAAACAGAAGAAAACAAATAAGAGTGTCGTTGGTACATGACAAATGAACTTATAGTAACATGTAGTTAGCGTATTTTCCTTAAGGGTGCATATGAACACAAGTGCATTCATATAAATGTGCATACATCACGTATGTGTACACATATATATAACTACTCTTATATTTATGTGCGTATGGATACATACATACATATGTATCTACATTCCCAGGCCTGTCACAATATAAAAGATATGCCAGAAACCTCAGTAATTACAACATTCAGTAAACAGCGGAGCAGCTATACCCCAAAATTATCGCCACAGGACATTGCGAAAACACTTCAAATGGTTTAATGCCTTTTCATCACCTTCTCTAGTTTTTACTTTTCTATAACAGGCATTTACATATGTACATACCCTGCTGAAAATCGTTTGACTAATCTCGAAGGAGGGTGTTCCGAGACTTATCCCTTTTGTCTGCATTGAGTTTTATTTCAACATAAGTAAATTTTAATTCGTGTAGCATACTCATAGGGGTGAAAAACATTAAATTAGTGTACCATACTTATAGTCCTGCCAAGCTCAGTTGACAGATCCCACTATTTTTAAAGGCCTACGGGATTTGTGACTGTGATTTCTAGGCACAGTGATTTTGATCCCTGACTGGGGCTGCATAGTGAGAAGAGCTACCAACAGTGTTTATTATTAAGCATCATCACACTACAGATGATTACCAGACTTCGCTTTTCTCTCACTTCACGCAGATCCACATTATTTAAAAAAAATAGCCCAAGATCGACACATTTTTGTTTAATGCAAAAATTGCTAGGGTAACTTAACAATATATACATATCAGTGTTGGGCAAATTATAATTGCTAAAACAATTAATAATTAACAATTATTTAATTGTTAATTGCAACTTCTACAATTAACAATTTTTAATTGTAATTGCAGACATGTACAATTAGCAATTAAGCAATTGCAATGCTGTGTTTGTTTTATGAATTTGACAATAAACACGCTACCCGGACGCTATCTAGTATATGATTAGTCGGGTACCGTGGTGTTTTATTGCCACAAACTTCTACTACAAGAACATGTAGGTTATATATATGTCAAAAAATTTTTTGATTGCTTTCAAGTATAACTTTCGTGAAAATTCTGTGCCCCTAATAAATTGTATTGAATATTTGAATGATAGCAATCAAGAATTACCTGGGTAATTGTAAAAAATGGTTTATTATTATTAATTGCTTCATAAAACAATTAAAAAATTAATTAGAACTTTCAATTGTAACTAATTTAATTTTAAATAAATTAATTGCAACAAGCAATTAGAATTTTAATTGCAATTAATTTTAAATCAACTTATTTAATTGCAATTACTTTAATTGTAATTCATTTAATTGCAGTTACTTTCTTAATCTATTAATAAATCGATTAAAAATTCAATTGATTAACGCTCAACACTGATGCATATGTATTCGACAAAAGTTCATAGAATTTTAATGCGTTAAGCATAAAATTGATGAACCGAGTCGAGTTAGATATTTCTTTTTTGCTCTAAATATTTATTGTTTACCAAGGAACTTCAATTTGTAATTTGTTTTTAATAACCGAACAAATTGTTCTTTTTGTTCTCCTTTTTTTTAAATCGACTTTGTTCGTTGTCAGATGAACCGAATGGACAAAAGGCCATAGCAAGTACGTACATAACATAAATAATACACATTATGAATAATATTGTTCGAAACTTCACTATAATCCCTAAAAGTACAGACAAATTCCCAACAAAATTTCAAAAGTTTAAGCTTGGATTAAATTTTTTTAATTAAATTCATGTAATATTGTAGCCAGACATAATCTTAGCACTAAATTATTAAGATTGATCCGGTTTCTTCGGAACGTGAACACAAGAACGAAAAGAGTAACATAGACAAAAAAGAAAAAGTTTGGAACAAAACAACCCAACTCTATCCATCAACAGTGGGCTCGCGTATCAAAAAACTGGAAGTGTGGACGGTATCCGTTTGGTAGAAAGAGGAGAAGTTCCTGTAAAAATGGGTACAATTGTTCTCTCCATGGGACATCCTCAAACAAATTTGAATCGTTGAACCAAAATATAAAGATTAGAAATGACTTGAGTCGCATGCTCCGACTCATCCCGGACTGCGCTTGGACTAATCGCATTTGCTACAGGGTACATACATCACCATGCATGTTTGTATTTATGATCAAGCACACCTTTATAGTTGGTTTAGGGAAGTCCAACAAACAGCTTTGAATTATTACGCAAGCACTGTAGGTTTTACTGGCCGGGGGAGATTTGTAACCCGAAATTGTACCGTCGCTTGTAAACGTGCTCAGCAGGGTATTTTGTTCAGCTCCTGCTTTTGCTGTTGCGGTTGCACGTGTATGTGCGTTCGTCTGTGCGCTCACACCAAACCTCTTCAAAATCCCGTGCCGTTTGCCACAAATACTCTTAGCTCATCTTACGAACGACGTCGGAAGTTAAAGAGCAACAAAAAAAACATTGATCCGCTTAGCAACTGTTTCGGATGTAGCGCACAGAGATTTGTTTGTGCATTTATTTAGGGCTAACTTTTTTCATTATTTTTAGGTACACATACAAATACGAGAGCAGTAAAAATGTTGTTTGATATCTGCTTGGGACGCATTTGAAATCAAATACTTTTCTCAAATCTCTAACCCTAATAACATCCTCTCATAGCGTCCGAAACGTAAAATGCACAGTTTAAAGTGAGTAATTTCTTAGCTATAGAACTGAGAATTTACAAACCTTAAGGGTTTTCTGGAATTGGCCTCAAACAAAATATTTCTTTCCTTATACTTTAAATCATTTGTTTGATTTATACATACATAGCGGCCGCCGTGGTGTGAAGGTAGTGTTGCCGGCCTACCACACCGAAGGTCCATGGTTCGAGCCCTGGTACAGGTAACATCAAAAGTGATTTGAAAAAAAGTTTTTCAAAAACGGGGTCGCCCCTCGGCAGTGGTTTGGCAAACTCTCCGAGTGTATTTCTGCCATGACAGGCTTCTCAGCAAAAATTCGTCTCCTTTGTAGATGCCGTTCGGAGTCGGCAAAAAACTGTAGGTCCCACCAATTTGTAGGGAAAATTCAAATCGGCACACCACAAATTGGAAGAGAAGCTTGGTGCTAAAATCTCTTAGGAGGTTTATGATGATATACCTGTTGTATATCGCGCCATAGAGATAGAGATAGTTATCATATACCATATAACAATTATATGCTACTAGGTGGACCCGTGCGCATGTTGAGGAAACAATACTCGTATGCAAAGCATAGCTACCGATTCCGCCAAAATAAATATAAACAAAATAAAATGATAATAGATAAATAAAAATGGTGAGCTCAATTTTTGTACAAGGTGGCGCAAAAGTAATCCTCCTATCAGAAAATGCTATAAATTTTGCGATTGGCCCCTAAAGTCAGTTCTGTTTTGACATTTGTGTAGTAAACACATGCGAAATACACGTTAATAAACAATGTTACGCTACACTGCTCCAGAACGCGGAATATTGCTGACTATTTACTTGACCAATAATCGGTCGGTGACTTTGGCACAACGTGAATTTCGTCGCAGATTTCCTGGCCGTCCAACGCCTACTGGTGAAACACTGCGACGTTTAGCCGCTCGCCTCGAAGAGACTGGCACAACACGAGATTCTGCCAGGCGTGGCAGACCCCGCAGTAGCCGCTCTGCAGAGAATATTGCTGCTGTAGCCGAGGATGTCATGGAAGCGCCGTCGACATCGACCAGACGACGTGCCACGCAAATGGGTATCAGTCGACGGTCTTTACAGCGAATTTTGGTACAAGATTTGAAGATGTTTCCGTACAAAGTCCAGACGGTGCATCAGCTGTTAGCTGCTGACCGCCAATCGCATCTAACATACGCTCACGCCATCCTTAATCACCACCAAGAGGAAGATGATTTTTCATCAAAAATAATCATGAGTGATGAGGCCCATTTCCATCTTAGCGGGTACGTAAATAAGCAAAATTTTCGCTTCTGGGGCACTGAAAATCCGCGTGTAACCCACGAAGAGCCATTACACCCGCTCAAAGTCACTGTATGGTGTGCTGTTTTCGCTGGAAGAGTCATCGGACCTTTTTTCTTCGAAGACGTCGCGGGCCAAACGGTTACTGTGAATGGTGAGCGCTACAGAGCAATGATCAACGAGTTCTTTTTGCCGCAACTTGATGAATTGGGATTGGAAAACATGTGGTTCCAACAAGACGGTGCAACAGCACACAATGCACGTGCCACAACCGATATGCTGAAGGATGCATTTCCCGGGCGCCTAATCTCCCGTTTTGGCGATTTGCACTGGCCAGCAAGATCGCCTGATTTGACCGCTCCAGACTTCTTTTTGTGGGGCTTTTTGAAGTCGCGGGCTTATGTCAACAAGCCTCAGACTCTTGCAGCTCTTAAAGACAATATCCGTCAAGAATGTGAGGACCTATCGCCGGAAGTTTTGGCCAAAGTGATGGAAAATGCCATAAAAAAGGCTCAAATGACAATCCACTGTGGCGGCGGCCATTTACATGACATCATATTCTCGACTTGATGTAAAAAAAATTAAAAGACCAAATAAAAATAATCCACAAGAAGAATCAAAGTTTTTCATTGTTTTTTTAATTACAGCCAAAAAACATTGGAAGCTTAGTTTTGCGCCACCTTGTATACACTTTTATTACGGCGTTATAAGAAATGACATTGAAAAGTTGATCTTAAGTAATTCTTATGCGATCTTTTGCGTTTTTTCCTCTTCTTATTTGATGGTCTTGGTATGTATATATATGCCTCCTGTTGTCCTAGAGATTATCGTCCTGACATTTGTGCGTCACACAAAGGCGAAAATCGTGCAATACTTGGAGATTTACACTTACACCACAATTTCTGGCACTCAATCCTCCCGGTCGATGGTACGGGATAGGATATGGACGAGCAAATAGGCGTTTCGACGTTCTGAACGGTGAACGGGAACGCCCCCCAAGAAAACAAACAAATTTATTAAGTTTATTACTTAGCTACAAAATTCAGGTGGTTTAAAATAAGTCCTTTTTTTTGGAATTTTTTTCGGGGGACATCTCTAATATAAAATTTAGCCAAAATAAATTCTAAAAGTTAACACATTGTTTTATTAGAAAAGTATTAGATTTTTTCGATACCTGTGTTTAGTGGATTCATCATGAACATTTCATTTAGTTTGATTCAGGGTTTTTGAGAAATTGGAAATTGAAAAAGGCATTGTGGTCTATCAGCTATTCCGAAGGAACTGCCGGGGGGAGAAATTTAATAGATCATGCGAGAAATCAATCGATTTAATCGGAATTTGGCAGTGATTTTCCATGAAGTCGTTAGACCTGATAGACGCCATTGTCATTAAATTCAATAGATTAAAGGTCACTAAAAACTTAATAAGTGAAAAATTAATACAAGTCAATAATATTAATAATAATCACTTTAGAAAGTTTGACCTCGTCTTTTGTAACCTTGCTCGACAATCTTCGATGAAAATTAGAATACAATCTTGTAAAAGAGCACCGTTTTTTTGATATCTTAAATTTCGAAAAATCTATCAAATAAAAAAATTCATTGACAGAAGCAGCCTTTGGTATCTTTATGCACTTCGTCATGTTATTAACGATTTATGCGAAAGTTTGAAAAGTAAGCATGGCACCACCACTTGTCAGTCAAGAAAAACGTAATAAAACAAGTAAGGAAAGCGCTGTCTTTGACTGTGCCGAAGGCTTAATACCTTTAATGAATACGCAGCACGGTTTTAAGAGTCCGATCCTTACTTACAATAAATACGAACTGCAATATTTGACCGTTTTACCCTGTTAATTTAAGGACCCAGCTTATCAGAAAAATGTGTGGGCTATATTATATATTGGTCCAATCTTGATGATTTTTACTACACGCATTACATATGTAATAAGTACTGTAGCTGCCAAATTGTGCATTCCTCGCTATTAAATTGTTGGTCCGATATGGCTTATTTTCAATAGCCACATTACCTTTATAATATATATAAAACCTGTAAAAATTTACGTTCCCAGCTCTTTTAATTTCTAGAGTTATAGGCCAAAACCCTTTAATCGGAACTATCGATTGTATATTCATTGCTATATGTTATGTTGGTCCGATCTTATTTTCAGTAGCCACATTGCGTATATCTAATGTACCAACCCTGCAAAGTTTTACGTTCCTAGCTCTTTTAATTGCAAGAGTTATAGGCCAAAATCCTTTAATCGGAACTATCGATTGTATATCGGTTGCTATATGTTACGTTGGTCTGATCTGGCTTATTCTCAATAGCCCATTACGTATATAATATGTGTCAAACCTGCGAAATCTTACGTTCCTAGCTCATTAATATAGTTATAGGCCAAAACCCGTTTATCGGAACAATAGATTGTATGAGATATGCGTTGTATTGGTCCGATCTTGTTGGTTCCGACAAATGATTAATATATTACAAAATGGCGGCCCGATACTAAATTTCAGCGAGATATCTCTAAAACTTAGGGACTAGTTTGCCTTCAAACAAACAGACGGACGGACGGGCGGACATGGCCAAATCGACTTAGCTCATCACAGTGATCATTTCGGTATATTTATTGGTGGGTCTATCTCTTCTTCTTCTCACACTTACAAACATCGGACCAAAGTTATAATACCATTTCATGTTCATGAAAGGTATAAAAAGCAAATTTGCAGAGCATACTTTGCTGCACCTATTTAAGGTTAATTTTTATACCTAGTAGTGCTACACACACAAGGTATATTAACTCGATGTCTATTGGAACGCTTTTCCGGATGACGGAACCCCTGACGGAAAATTAACAAAGCAAAATAAAGTTTATTAACTTCATTCGCCTAACGGTAGTATGTAACGGCATAAACGAATCGAGATAGATATTGACTTTTTTATATCAAAATGTTCAGGAGAAAGAAAGAGAAATTGATGAAGCCATGTCCGTTCGTCAGTCCGTACATTAACATTACGACAGAAAATAAATTTTTCAAGAAATTTCTTAAAATGGGCATGGCAACGCCCACTTTTGATTAAGTAAAATTTGGAAATATTATTAATCATAAATCAAAAACCGTTCAAGATATCAAAACGAAATTTGGCACCCAGATTTTCATGAATGCAAGGAATGTTCCGGGAGAGATCCTTTTATATAAAAGATTTTAAAAAGGATCATAGATTTTATAGACAATAACTTTTCTTAAAATAGCTTTATATCATTTCTATTTCCCTTTCAAAATATAAATTTTCGAAAATGGGAGTAGCCCCGCGTCTTTTATAGCGGATTATTCTACAAAACTTTTTACGCCATAACTCCGACAAAAATTGATTTGTGAAAACGAATTCTGGCAAAAGTGTTGAATATATAAAGGTAACTGTTTATTGTAAAAATGGGCGAAATCGGTTGAGGGCCACGCCTAGTCTTTTAACATAGTTCTGAAAAATTAGTTTGTTAAGTTTAAAACGCGATATATCTATAACTATGCAAGCTATATCAATAAGATCTTGCACACATAAAAAGCTTTTTAAGCAAAACTCGACCGCAAACAAAAAAAAGAGCGATTGCTTGTAATTGCAACTAGATATTTTGCTCTCCTTCCGTCTGTCTGTATGTCTATTTGAACGCAAAAATTTTCAAACATAAAATGTGCATGTTATGGTATTTTGAAAAAACTTGGTTAGCAGTGGTTGGTAGGGAGGCTATTTATATACAAATAAATTAATTTACCCCTCAAAACTCAGAAAACAGAAGTATTTTTGTTGAAAACAATAAGCTGGCTTTATAATACGAACTGAAAAGTATTAAATAACTAGACCTGCGTAAATTAGTATGCCATAATAGATCACTACTAGGTATATAATGTGCGGTTCCACCCGATCTTAGACTTCCTTACTTGTTGTGTAGTAATTTTGGTAATGGTAGCATTCTTTATTACAAAGCGACAGTTCTCGAGCTGAGACTCCTGTTCTCTGGGCATAATAAAATTAAAAAACCATTTTGTAGAAAAGTGAATTTTTCAGTAGGACGTTGAACATGAATGTTTGAGAAATTTATAGAAATAAAATGATGGGATTTACTATAGAATATAAAGAATAGATTTATTTTTCATTCAGTTTTTCTAACAAAGATGCAATATAGCTTAAATTAATTTGATATTAAAGAAAAATTACAACGATTTGCACAGCGATGGCATGCCATGACATCTTTCGAAACCACCAACTTTTCATCAGACCCCTTGTTGGACACTGGGATGCTCACCCAAGTGTCTGCATCAAAGCCGTTGTTAGAATACTATGGTGCCCTATAGCGTGACGATTCATTTTTCCTCTAATGTGCCATTTAACATTATTCCATTACATTCTTTGATACATATATCTTGTTTGTTAACGCAAGGAAAGTGGAAAGTTTTTAGGCGTGTACCATTCAGTTTGACAAAACTTTTTCAAACTACTTTTGATGTTGATTGTCCCGGCACTCGAACCTTAGACCGCCACACCACGGTTGCCGTCCATTTAGATGTAAGAAAACTAGAGTGTGGGGTGGATTGAAATTAAAGTACAAATACCAATTAAATACATAAGACTAGGTTTCAGCAAAACTCTGATATCATTATGTGATAGTTTTAATAGAAAGGAGTTCACTTTTGTTAAACATACTAGCGTACTATATTAGCAGCGCGTTGAAAAATTTACGTGCAACTAAGGTGAAAACATTATTGAAGTGAATGAAAAATAATTTTTAAAGTCTTGTAGTAATACAGGGTGTTTTTTTTACAGGTTTGTTTTTCGAATAGAGATAAAACTGGCATTTTGTGGTCAAATCTGGCAACTCTAATGTCATTTATGTTCAGTTTGGTTTGCCATTTCATCATGTACAGGTTGACAAAAGAACAACGCTTGCAAATTGTGCAAATTTATTTCGAAAATAATGGTTCAGTTCGCGAAGTTTACCGTGAGCTCCGTCCATTTTATGGTCGACATAATCGTCCATCAGAGCAATTAATTCGGTTAACCATGGATCGTTTTCGCACTACGTTTACTCTATGTGATAATACGCATCCGCAGAGACGTCGAACAGTGCGCACCGAAGAAACAATTGCCGCTGTAGAGCAAAGTGTTGAAGAGGATCCGAATGAATCGATTCGCCACCGTGCACAGCAATTGGAGCTTTGTCCATCAACTTTATGGAAGATTTTGCGCAAAGATCTTGGCTTGCGACCTTACAAGATCCAGCTTGTGCAAGAATTAAAGCCGCGAGACCATGCAATGCGTCGTGATTTTGGTGTATGGGCCGAAAATGAGATTGATTTCGATGCTGATTTTCATCGCAAAATGTTGTTCAGTGATGAGGCTCATTTTTGGTTGAATGGCTACGTCAACAAGCAAAATTGCCGCATTTGGAGTGAAGAGAATCCACATGAGACCCTTGAAACGCCATTACATCCACAAAAACTGACTGTTTGGTGTGCTCTATGGGCTGGTGGAGTCATTGGGCCATACTTCTTCCGCAATAATGCTGGAGAGGCAGCTACCGTTAATGGAGACCGGTATAGAGCCATGATAACCGACTATTTTGTTCCCGAATTGGATGGCATGAATGTGGATGAGTTGTGGTTCCAACAAGACGGCGCTACATGCCACACAGCGCACGTCACAATCGATTTATTGAAGGAAACATTCGATGAGCGCATAATTTCGCGGAATGGACCTGTCAATTGGCCACCAAGGTCGTGTGATTTGACACCATTGGATTATTTTCTTTGGGGATATGTGAAGTCGCTCGTCTACACCAACAAACCAGAAACGTTAGGGGAATTGGAAGCCAACATTCGTGGCGTTATTGCCGACATACGGCCCCATATGCTCGAAAAAGTGGTTGAAAATTGGACCTGTAGAATTGGCTTTATTCGAGCCAGCCGCGGCGGCCACATGCCCGAAATCATATTTAAACATTAATGGCATAAAATTATCCTTCCAATAAAGCCAAATTGAAGGACCTTAAAACGATTTTCTTGTGTTTTATTTCATTTCGAAGTTCTATACCCCTAAAAAAACACCCTTTACATGTGCCTGGGAGGATTCTTAGGTTTCTAAACAGATCCGTGGATGGCAGTGTGACCAGGATATAGCAAGAAAAGAAGAGGCTAAATCGGAAAAAAAGGTTAGAAAAGGTTTAAATTAAGAAAAAAGAGGCTAAAGAAAAGTCAGAAATTTTTTTACGAAATCCATTTCAAATTTTAGTTTAAACTATTTGTATATAAAGCTGTATACATAACTTAAAGGAACTATTCTACACATATAAGGCACGTTTTCCTTGACTAGGAAATACATACTAAAGAAAAGTCACTACAAACTAATTAATTTTTTAGTATTTCCTTCGCCTGGTGAATCAGAAGAGCTTAAGTCTGCGTACAAACTCTGTGTATTTATCATTTCAAAATCAGTGCAACATTTGGATAAGCGTTTTAACGAACATCTAATATTAAGCAGCGAGTTAAGCATTTTAATTTTTAATCTGCTCCTTAACTTAGTTTTTAAAATATTCATGGCACTAAAAATTCTTTCAACCTCCGCATTACTGAAAAGTAGTACCAAAAAATAAAATACGGATTCAATCAGTTCTAAAAAAGGGGGTTGGTTTAATGAATTTTTATGCTCTCGGACTTCCGCCCAAAATTCAATGGTAGAGGTCGCACTTGTCCACTGTACGGTTATTAGCTTCCGCCACTGCAGCGCAATCAAATACATCCGGCTTTGTAACTTTCAAAAAATTATCAACTGAAAAAATATTGATCTTTTGTAAAGAGTTCATATTAGGTCTGTTCAATAACAAAAAATTATTAGTGGATGTTACGAATTCTTACTAACTTCTTCTGTCAAGTGTTCATTAACTCAAAAAATTTGTAAGAGAAAAACAAATCGAGAGTGTAAGAGCTTGAGAGACTTACTAATCTTTACTGGTAAATTTCTTGCTAGTAAAAATTTGTAAACTCGTAGAATTCGCTGTCAAACTCGAACTGAAATAAAATTAATAAATATTTTTTTTTTTATATTTTAAAAATAAAATAAATTTTAGTATTGATATATAGAAAAGGGGAAAATAGAACACCTTCAATGCGTAAGTACTAAATTATGTGATACAATTCACTTTATTTGTAAAATCTTTACATGCTTGCTGGCAGAAGGACGCTATAACACCTAGAAAACGTAGCGCAGTGCCAAAAGGACAATTTGTTTCCCAAATCAAAAAAGAAAATGTGGTTATTTTTTTAATAAATTTTTGAATATGTCAATCGTCTTTTTACTTACCAATTGTTCATTTGAATGAAATTACTCTTTATTTCATAGTAAAACTCTTATTTAAAGTATTTACTGGAAAAGTAAATGAACAAACCTATTATCAGGTAGACGATGTCGCAATTCAAAATAGTTGACAATTTTTACGAATAATTTTCTGCATTTCGTCATCAATACTACCTTCACTAAACTTTAATTTTATATATTCCACGAAGTTGTATGAAAAATATATTGGTGGGACCAGAAAAGAGTTGGAGTAGAAAAAGGCTAGAAAAAAGCCACGAAGCTAAAACCAAAATTATGAGGCTAAAGTACAAAATAAAAGGCTAAATCTAGCTTCGAAATGGTCACACTGGTGGACTGATGAAATCGGTTAGCATTACGCAATTTTCTTACAAACATTTCTGGGTTGTTAAAATAGACTTATTTTTATTAAATGATGCATTACTCCAACAGCTAATGACATATTGAAGCTTGGAATGAACTACTGTCGATGCTAAGTACGATTTTAAACGGGTAGTGTGAGAAGACCAATTTAATTTTTGGTCGAGAGACACATCCAAGTATTGAAAAACATATGTCACTACAATTCGCTTCGGAGTTTAAAGATTTTTTAGTGCACAACGAAGCATGTGTCGCGAAACACCTGCGTGTTTTTGAGTGAAAAAAAGTCTATGTTGTCGCATGCAAATTGAAGTTCAATATCTGTGTATTTTTACTCACGACCAGATTATGTTTAGCAAACCAGGCTCTTAGCAAGTGGACATAATGATTGATATCGGCCTAATCTGAATAATTCTTTGTTTCATAAGCAATCGCCAAAGAATGTTAATGCAAAAATTGAGATCACGTAAATTAAAATCAATAGTGCACCACCGCCTTTACTCCCTCAGACTTTTACTATCTGTACTCTTCCTGTTGATAACGATATAAAATAATTGTGAATAAATCCACGAAAACCGGCATGGTATAATTTTGCCAATAAAGATTGGTGGTCCACCATGTCAAACGCTTGGGTGATATCAGCAAATAGACAGGCGTATTCTTCTTTCTAAATCGCCATGAATAAATGAAAAAAAGTTCAGCAAACCATCTTTTGGGGGCCGTCTCAACCTAAAACAATGTTGCATTGTACTAAATAAGTTTTTATTTCCATGAAACGGAAGAGTTCTACTTTCCTTAAAAAGGGGACAGTAGCACATTACATTTCAGAAGGAATATTCCAGAAAAACTATTTCTATATAAACTGGTTTGAGAGCGGTTATAAATGAATATAGCCGGCCATAACTCTGCGACAACTATTTCAGACAAGACTTGTAGAATGGATTCAATTTCAAAGCCTTTATCGTTGTAATTAATGCATATTCGTATAAGAAAAGATATATTTGTTATAAACTGATTAAAGCGACTAAAGCTCAGTTCTTCTACTGGAGAGTACGTGGACCCCGCCCTCCAAGGGGCTACAAACATCCGCAACAGTCCACTAAGCCTTCGGGAGGTGTTCTTCCATTACTTGAAAACCCAACAGTACATTTATCGTAACTGCACCTGATAGCTGGTTAACCCCTACTTCCACGAAAGTTTGGAAAAATTTGTTCAACTGAAGTACTTCATACTATAAATTTACATCACAGAACCCAAATCTCTTAAAACTAGCACATGACCCAGCCATCATGGAAACCCTGTTTTGCAGTGTTAGCTTGTAATACAAAATGTTTGACCCACACCACTTGTTTTAAGAGCACAGCCTATTAAATTTTTTTTTACATTCATGTAATAGTTATTTTTTCCTTATAATAGCTACAAGTTGGCTTTAAATATATAAAAATTATAACAGTCACAAAAGACTTTTCTTGTAAAAAGTCAAAATCTATACTGAAATATGGCTTTTATTAATAATAATAATATATAACAAAAGTAATTTTTAACTGTTATTTTTGACTTGTAATATAAGTAAACTCTAAACTATTATATTTGACTTAAAAACTTAAAGTAAAATTTAAAATTCAATAAAGTCACAAAACAACAAAAATTTCAGATAAATGGTTTCTAGCTCAGGAGCATTGTTCTGGTGTATTCAAAATATGATGTAGCGAAATGTTTTCGATCTGACGTTTTAAAAATAGCTGTTAAATTCGGTCCTTGGTGTAAACTAATATTAACACTAATTTCAGAAATAAAGGCCACCCTACTCCATAAACCTGTATTCACCAAATAAAAGTTATACTGCGAACCTACTTAGTTACAGTTTGAATTGACTTGTACTTATAATTGTAACTATAAATGTATCTATGTTTGTATGAGCTGCATGTTTAACCAAAAGGAATATTCGGTAATATGGATGTATCCGATTGGCCAGCTTAGCTTGGCGACAACCGACAAGTATCCATCCGAGTGTTTTGTGGTGTCACATGGTGTTGATGCCGAATCGTACAAAGACAAATTCGTGTTTTACTGCTTTTTACGCAACATATCAGCCACATATTTAGTAACAGATATCTGCCCGCCCCTTCGTTCTGCAACAAGTAAGCCAGAAAAGATGAACTGCCACTTGTACACGACCACTGCAACAGCTCCACATCGCAATCGTAGACACTCCAGACCTGGCCAGTCAGCATGAGTAACTCCGAGCTGCGCCTCGCAATTGCGTTAACACCGTATTCTGAGTTTTAGGCACTACTGCTAACAAGAACTGCTAAAGGCATAATGCCATAAACAAAAATAAAGAGATGCCAAATCTTTTCATGCGCCGTATAAAGTTATAAATCCTGAACTGCTTGATTAGCCTCTTGGGAGTTTCAGACGTTCTCGTCTGTTTTAGTTATATCATATGGCATTTAAGTAAGATACTACATGAACTGTATTTATCTTATTATAACCCTTGAGGACCATATCAAATGAAGATTTCCTTTCATAGTCTTTTATTCAAGCTGTCTGTAAAATAAAATTCCGAAATTAAGAAGAAGGCGTAACTTTAGACGCCTTATGAGTTTTACGAGACATTTAAGAATTTATATAATAGTTCAGTACTTCCTTCTGCACTAACCTAAAAGAAATTGAGTTTAATATCAAAGGACGGCTTAGTGAAAAGTCACTCTAAATGAGAACTTTTTTCAAACACGTCCTATCTCAGAATAGGTTTCAAAATCTCTCCATCTCAGTTGATACGTTGAGATGCCACGTTTTTATGTGAAAAAGTATACGAGGTGTGTTCAAAAAGTATCGCGAATTTTGTGTTTTTTCAAAAATTATTTATTTATTCATGAATATCTATTTTGTCCCCTTCAAAGTAATCCCCATGAGATATTATACACTTGTGCCAACGGTTTTTCCAATCTTCGAAGCACTTCAAAAAATCATTTTTTTGTATCTTGTTCAGCTCCTCCTTTGATGCCGTCTTTATCTCGTCAAGAGAAGCGTAACGTCGTCCTTTCGTGGGCCTCTTCAGTTTAGGGAACAAGAAAAAGTCACAGGGGGCCAGATCTGGGGAATACGGTGGCTGCGGCATCATTAGTGTGTTGTTTTTGGCCAAAAAGTCGCGCACAAGCAACGATGCGTGAGCAGGGGCGTTATCGTGGTGCAAAAGCCAATTTTTGTTCTTCTTTGCACATCTTCTCGGCCTTCTGAGAACATTTTGTACCACCGATAAACGTTGCTTCGGTCCAAGGTAGCTTCTCCGTATGCCACAGTCAACATTCGGAATGCATCCGCGCACTTAATTTCGTTTTTCACACAAAATTTGATACAGGTTCTTTGATCCATTTTTTTGAATAGGTAAAAATCGAAGACGATCCAAAACACGTGCAAGCAAAGCAGCTGTCAACAATTAACTGAACATTCAAAATGGCCGAGCTTGTCGGCATAAGTGAGAGACATGAGTACCAACATAACGCCACAAAAAATTCGAAATTCGAATATACGTAACCAGCGAAAATTCAAAATTCGCGATACGTTTTGAACACACCTCGTATATTAGACAATAGGGGGATTCGCTAAGTCTAACAAACTGTGCAATCACTGCATGGATTGTAAAGTCACAACAACAAAATACACGCAAAAAATTATATGCAATTTATACTATGCTTAAGCCTATGTAAAGGGTGTTTTTTTAGGGGTATAGAACTTCGAATTGAAATAAAACACAAGAAAATCGTTTTAAGGTCCATCAATTTGGCTTTATTGGAAGGATAATTTTATGCCATTAATGTTTAAATATGATTTCGGGCATGTGGCCGCCGCGGCTGGCTCGAATAAAGCCAATTCTACAGGTCCAATTTTCAACCACTTTTTCGAGCATATGGGGCCGTATGTCGGCAATAACGCCACGAATGTTGGCTTCCAATTCCCCTAACGTTTCTGGTTTGTTGGTGTAGACGAGCGACTTCACATATCCCCAAAGAAAATAATCCAATGGTGTCAAATCACACGACCTTGGTGGCCAATTGACAGGTCCATTCCGCGAAATTATGCGCTCATCGAATGTTTCCTTCAATAAATCGATTGTGACGTGCGCTTTGTGGCATGTAGCGCCGTCTTGTTGGAACCACAACTCATCCACACTCATGCCATCCAATTCGGGAACAAAATAGTTGGTTATCATGGCTCTATACCGGTCTCCATTAACGGTAGCTGCCTCTCCAGCATTATTGCGGAAGAAGTATGGCCCAATGACTCCACCAGCCCATAGAGCACACCAAACAGTCAGTTTTTGTGGATGTAATGGCGTTTCAAGGGTCTCATGTGGATTCTCTTCACTCCAAATGCGGCAATTTTGCTTGTTGACGTAGCCATTCAACCAAAAATGAGCCTCATCACTGAACAAAATTTTGCGATGAAAATCAGCATCGAAATCAATCTCATTTTCGGCCCATACACCAAAATCACGACGCATTGCATGGTCTCGCGGCTTTAATTCTTGCACAAGCTGGATCTTGTAAGGTCGCAAGCCAAGATCTTTGCGCAAAATCTTCCATAAAGTTGATGGACAAAGCTCCAATTGCTGTGCACGGTGGCGAATCGATTCATTCGGGTCCTCTTCAACACTTTGCTCTACAGCGGCAATTGTTTGTTCGGTGCGCACTGTTCGAGGTCTCTGCGGATGCGTATTATCACATAGAGTAAACGTAGTGCGAAAACGATCCATGGTTAACCGAATTAATTGCTCTGATGGACGATTATGTCGACCATAAAATGGACGGAGCTCACGGTAAACTTCGCGAACTGAACCATTATTTTCGAAATAAATTTGCACGATTTGCAAGCGTTGTTGTTTTGTCAACCTGTTCATGATGAAATGGCAAACCAAACTGAACATAAATGACATTAGAGTTGCCAGATTTGACCACAAAATTCGAAAAACAAACCTGTAAAAAAAACACCCTATACAAGGTGGCGCAAAAGTAAGCTTCCGATGTTCAGCATATCGGTTGTGGCACGTGCAGTGTGTGCTGTTGCACCGTCTTGTTGGAACCACATGTTTTCCAATCCCAATTCATCAAGTTGCGGGAAAAAGAACTCGTTTATCATTGCTCTGTAGCGCTCACCATTCACAGTAACCGTTTGGCCCCGACCGATTATTGGTCAAATAAATAGTCAGCAATATTCCGCGTTCTGGAGCAGTGTAGCGTAACATTGTTTATTAACGTGTGTTTCGCATGTGTTTACTACACAAATGTCAAAACAGAACTGACTTTAGGGGCCAATCGCAAAATTTATAGCATTTTCTGATAGGAGGATTACTTTTGCGCCACCCTGTATATTTCGGTGCAAAAATTGTAGGAAATGAAATACAATCCTCTCATTTCGTTCACAAAGAGAAAGAACAAATGTTTCTCATCGTTTATCGGCAAACTTTTTTTGAATCTTAATGAAAAATTGTTTACGTTTGTTACCGATGCATGCTTTAACACAGTTGCGGGGTGCTCTCGCAGTCTTGCATATTTCGGCATGAGATTCATACATTGTGCGCCTTGGAAGACTTATTAGTTAAAAAAATCGGAGGTGTTGTTATCATTTGCGCTGCAGTTTTGAGATAACATCACAAATGGCGCTAGTGTTAATGCACCCGCGCCACAAAATTGGAGTTATTACCCATGCCTACTTGCCAGCATTGGATTCACTCAACATCTCCGCAATGTTTTGTTGCCCCGTTGCTGTTTTCACGCTTGGCGGGCGATGGGATGTCACCAGAAACAGCAGCAACCGCACACCAGCAGCCACCATATCAGGAGCTAAAGTGGCAAGTTGTAGAACTTTCATACCCGTAAATACATACATACATACATAGGTGCCTAGCCCAGAACGCATTCGTTAGTTTGTCCATCGTCAAGTTGCAGCTATAGATACCCAGCAAAAAATGCCAGAAGCGGTTGTAAACAACAAAATTATAGTAGCACTTTAATTTAATTGGCAAATTGAAATCCAAATGTCACTCGTGGGGAATTAAGTAAACGCGGATTGGTGGCTGTTCTCCACTATTCGTCGTGTTGAAACGACTCTCTGTTTTTACTTTCTCTGTAATTAGTTAAATATACTTAGTACACCATATCTTATATATTATTTCTGATTCGTGTTTTTTTTTGTGTTCGATTCAAATTATCTGCTCACATTTGGAAATAATATAAATAATTAAGATATCATTTTAAAGGTAGAGATCAGCTCTACAAGCGTATTTTATAAAAATTAATAGTTAAAAATAAACGATCGTGAATTCAAAAAAATTAATTTGCACTTCGACACTATTGTGACCGTTTGAAATTTCGCGTCACCTTCCGTTTGAACATGAAATTAACTATCTACACCTTACATCATGCCACACCGATAAAGTTTTGTAAATTAGGAGAGTCATGGAAAGAGTTTGATATTGGTACGGCTAATGAATGGTAAGGGTATTGTGGTTAGTATGCGAGTTGTGATAATGTTATGGCATTTTTCTGTATGGTTGTTTTAATAATTCGTTCAGTTTATTCAAATCGCAAACATCATATTAACTTGTACTTTGACTTATTTTAACAATATTACAAATCATGCGCACAAATTTGCAAGTGAAAATGATAATAAATTATCTAAATATTTACGAATGCCAAAGAATGTCGAGAAACAAAAACCAATATTGCCACTCTTATGAATTCGAATGCAATTTTTTTCTTGGGCAATAATTTTGAAATTGACATTAAACTTAATTTCTGTTAAGTAATATGTTTTGAAGTAGGGTAAAAGGTCTAACATTGTTAGGTTTGTGCGGAAAGAAGAATTAAACTATAGCAATTAAATAAACATAGCATTATTTTTGTAAAGTATTCGGAAGAATCCCATCCATTCTTAAATGTCTCGTAAAACTAACGTTTTGGGCCTTCTTCTTAATTTATGGGCTAATTTTTACAGGAAGCTTGACTAATATGCTATTTATTGTTCCTCTTTATAATTTCATAAGAAAGTTTAATTTGATATAGTCCGCTTTATAATAATATAACTAAAGTCCATGATTTTACAGTTTTCAGGCCTTATGTTTAAGCCTTGTATAAGGTGAAAATTTTTCTGGTGGTTACCCTGCAGGGAGCTCCTGGTTCAAAACTAGATCTTAAGTGCCGAATAAGAACAGTTTTGATAGGAGCTTATTTTCAATAGTTGCCCACGGCAGTTGAGTAACCATCGCCAGAACTTTCAAAAAGCGTTTCAAAAAAATATTTCTCTTTGATTTATAATAGCCGATTTTTCTCGTAAGCAATTAACGACTTATGAATAAAATAACAAAATTAATTTTATTCAAAATTTGGCATTTACTTATCCTAATGAAAAAAAGGTTTATAAATATAAAAGTTTGTTCATATAAAAAATTTGTTCTAAATGTGGTTAGAGAACTGGGTTATGAATTCGTCAAAAAATAAGTACTTGGTAAAATATCTAAAATTTCTGAAGGGAATTGGAACGCAATACTTCGAATGTGAATATTTATGGAGCGGTTCAGGACTAAAGCAATCGTGCGATCATCGATTTGTCGAATTTTTGTCTCGTTCTGAACCAACGAAACAGTACCAATAAGCAAACCAGAACTAAAGTCTAGAATATTCAACTAGTTTCGAAATATAAAAAAGCTAATGCCGCGCGGGACAATTTCCACCATTTGTGAGTTTATTGATTGTAAAAGGCGTTCAGAACGAACTAGTAGTATTTTCGAATGAACGAGAAGCTCACCAGTTAAGAACTAAAGATTTTCGCTACAGGGTGATTGCAAACACACATCCATACATACAAATATAGGCACATGTTTGTGTGGGAATTTCACAGTGAACTGTGAGGGTAGCGACATCACGAGCGAGTGCACATATCAGATTTCGAGTACTCAAAGGCATAATCATATATTAAAAGATGTCACTTTGACATCTTGCCTGCTCTTTTACATGGCAATAATCATAATTCATTTTTTCTCGTATGGGGATGTGGAGTACCACTGAACAAGCAGATTGGTAGGGAATTTTTGGCGCTTAAAGTGCACGAGGAGCAACGCACATCATATTTTTGTGTAAAAATGTTTATGTTTTGATATACTACATATATACATACCTATGTATCCTGAAAAAAGTGCAATAAGTATATGAGGAACCCGGGATGAGTCGCAAAGGAACATGCAACTAGTGCCAGTTTAGATGGCTTTATGTTGGTTGAACTGATCCATTTTTGTGTGAATATGCCCTGTGAAGAGAATAATTGGTCCCTGTACTTTCAGCACCTATCAGTAGGTCCGACTTCCTAAACATCAGGTTGCAATGCGAAAACCGCAGTGATGCATTGTCATGATATGATGCTTTTTGATAATAATGATGATTTTTTGGGAAAACAACTTGTCAATTTTATTTATTTTTCCTAACATAGTATAAAAAGTAATAAATTTATTACTTAAAATTAATAATTTACTTGGAAATATGCCTACTTACGCTTCAGCTTCTCAATTGCAATAATTACGTGAATATGAAAAGCATCAACAAATTTTGTGATGCACAATTTGCGAATCTGATGCGGCCCGAGAACGCGCCTAAATGTATGCAGCGGATTTTACGATTGCTCATCAAACATTGGGAACATTTGACTTTGGCTGTGTTCGGTGACAAAACTTGCAAAGAAGTGTCGTTAAAGCGAGAATGACCTAAAACTCTCGAAACGCCGAAAGTAAAAAGTTTTCGTCTAACAGGAGTCAGTAAAAACTTGTAAGCAAAACAGCTGTTGCTTTTTTGTTTGGTTAATAGTTCAAATTTTTCAATTTTTTGTGGTTGCTTTGCTATGCCACGATCAGTTGTTTTTCACTTGCAAAGTTTTACTGAGTGAAATTCCCCCAGCAGAAACTTACAACTCTCTCTCTCTCAATGAAATGTCAAAATGAGCTCTCTCGCTGCAAATGTTTTGTGTCACCGAAAACTTTCCAGTAAAAAATTTATAAAATTTTTAAAAATTGTATCCTCACCGAACACAACTTTTGTACTTCTGCAGAGAAACTGACGTTTAGGAAGCCAGCCTAGGCTACAAAAATTGATATCGACGTATCCCAACTATGCCTATACCTTAATAGGTGGGATCAATTATAGACCACTGTATACGAAAGGTATTGATCGCGGATCACTCTCTTCAGAAATCAGTAGAACTATTATTTACACGGTAAGTACGGAAATAGACATAAAACAAAAAGAACCTACCAAGTTATGCACATGCCTACATATTACATATGTACATGCACGCTACATTCCATTTTTGTGACCGTGTTTTGTATTATTTATGAGGCCAATGGTTCTAAGTAAGAGGTACAAGGCTTTGAAATGTCACGTCAAGAGAGTTCACACTGGCACACTACGAAACCGTGTACAACGGTATGATGAGTTGTAAATCAAAATATCATACACTTACCACACATCTGCAAAGATAAATACATATGCATGTATGTATACCTTAACACAATATAACATCAACCGTCCCCAAAAACTCAACCGTTAGTTAATATGTACATATGTGGTTTTTATGAAAAAGTGGTACACGCTAACGTCCTAATTCTAGTGAGGTAACAATATTCGTTTTACCGGCAAATAAATAGTTTGGAATCTTTTACACCCTTTTGATATTCTGCCAGCTTAAGTTGAAGTTCAATTTTGTCGCGTAACGGCGCAAAATTGCACGTGTTTTGTAAATATTTTTGTGGATAGAAAATACCGCAAATTTTGATTGATTCATTGATTTATTAATTCATTTTTTCTTAGTGATATAAAAAAGCTTAAATTAACAACACTTAAGTTAACTGTAAGAAAAAAGTAAGGCATGCAGTAATATATAACATAATAGTGAATAATGCCATCTTAAAGATAAATTCTTAAACTAGTGTGTGGGGTGGGTTGAAATGAGTAGTGTAAATACCAATTTAATATACAAGGCGGGATAACTGTATATGTGGGTTTTTCAAGTGCTAGGCACCAGCAACATTTTGATATCGTTATGTGATAAATTTAGTAACATTTCTTAGAAATTCAAATTCCTAATGAGGCGTATATTAGCAGACATAGCGTTAAATAATTTACGTGAAACTATAGTGAAAAAATTATTGTAGTTACTTGTATGATACATAGGTATACTTACTAGGCCATGAGTGTTTATTCTCAGATTATACGTATTTGAAACTAAGCTCTGTTAATAACCGCAGCGAATGAAAAATATTTTTAAAGTCTTGTAGAGGTTGGTCCACCCCCACCACCTAATGCCATATTGAAGCTTGGAAAGGACTAAAGCGTAGTATATAGTATTGAGGGTTGTATTTGAGCAGACCTTTCTAAATTTGTAAAAATTACGAATTGTGGATTGCAAATATGATTTAAACGGAAAGTGGGGGTAGACCAGCTAAGGTTTTGGTCGAGAGACACACCCAAGTAATGGAAATCCTTCACTTTATCAATTACGAAACACATGTCACTACAATTAGCTTTGCGATTGAACGATTTTTTAAGGCACAACGAGGCATGCAGCTCAAAACAACTACAGTTTGGTAATTGAAACACAATGCATATGTATGGCAAACATTTCGCATGAAAATTTAAATAAAATATCTGTGTCTTTTTACTTACAATCAGCTTATGTCAGCAAACCAGGTTTTTAGCAAGTGGACATCATGGTTGATACCAGCCACTAGATCTAAATAAATCGTTGATCCATAAGCAATCGCCAGGTCATCCGCGAAAGCGGTAACTCTTCCAAAAAAATTGTAAATCAAAAATTGAGTTCAGGCAAACTAAAAACAATATTGGACCTAGAACAGATCTTTGCGGGACTCCTAAGCTGATTGAAACATAATCACTTGTACCCCCATATACTTTTACTCTCTGTACTCTTCCAGTTAAATAATAACTAAACCAATCGTGGAAAACCCCACGAAAACTGGCATGTTGCAGTTTGTCCAGTAAGATTTGGTGCTCCACCATGTCGAACGCTTTGGTAATGTCAACAAACAGATCAGCGCAAAAGAAATTGCCCTGTAATTGTTTTTGTCTTTGTTGTTGCCATTTTTAAAAAGGTTAATGACAGTAGCACATTTCATTCCTGACCCCCCCGTCCGAATGTAGACGTGACTCCCCCTACTTTTACATATTTCAAGTGAAGATATAACACTTTTTATACAATCTTTTATTATTATATATTTTTTCGAAATTCGTCCTATTTCTCAAACCCCCCTATCACCGGACGGCTTTTATGCCCCCTAAATAAAAGGCTGAAGATTTCAATACCTGGTTTGATTTTCCATCATTTCCGCACGATTTAGAATTGTTCAAAGACTTTATAGTCTGCAAAACTTCTATTCCGGTGAAGGGTTCAAAGAAAAAACTACTTCCTGTTCTAAGCCCCGTAGGCTCTAGTTCTAGGCATTTACACGGAGATACCAAAGCGTAAGCTTGGCCAATGGAGGAAAAATGTTTATTGAAAATATTAGCAACTTCCTTGGGGTTTGAGCTTGTTTCACCACTATTATTAGAACCATTGATGTGTCTTTTGTTTTACAATCCCGGTTTAGCATACTATTAATAACATTCCACTCTTTCTTGGAATTACCCTTCGAAGACATAAACTTGTTGCGATAAAAGTTATCACGTTGCAAGTGAACTTCTTTTTTAAAATTTTTACACAATTTGCTATAACGACTCCACAGCTTGTGGCTTCGCGGAAGTTTACTGCACTTCCTCCCAATTTTATTTTTTAACCGTATTTTTTCGATGAGTGATTTGCTAATCCAGGGTTTAAGCCTTGTAACCGCTTTACGTGGCTTAAGTGTGCAGCTTACAGTTTCGAAATGATTTCTTAAGATAGTTGAAAAGCTGCTATATGCCTTCGATATATCACTTTCGGAATACACTTCGTCCCAGTTTTCAAATAGTAGTGTTTGCTTCAGCAAACTGAAGTTAATCCTAAACTCCGTCATATTTGGCGTTTTCTGTGAAGCACCTTTTTCGCAAAGTAAGTTCATATTTAAACTAGTCAGTATGGTCTGTAATTTGGAGGTCAAAATTCAGGCAGCTGAATTTTACACTATCGGTGTAAAAATTAAAATGACAAAAAACATGATCAAGACAGGACCCAGGAGAACTGAAAACTCTTTCAAAAACGTGTGCACAGATACTGAGTGCAAACTGTAAACACACAGAAAACAGAAGACCTTGCCAGCTTAATGATATCTTCAAAATATTTGCGCTTGACATGTGATAACTAATGTAATCGCAATCGTACGTACTACGAATGAATACTCCTTCTCCACCTGCAGAATAATGCTCATTGGTATTCGCAAAAAAGTTGGTGAACAATTAGAAAAGATTCGTTGACATTAGGTAATAAAGGGAACTCATTGATAGAGCTAGTAATGGAGTCGTTGCTCGGTCGAAGATTATTGAAACAATTCATAAATTATAGTTATAAGATACAAAATTAAATTATTTTTGACAAGTCGTCAAGAGTTCTTAAACCAAAGACGCCATCATTATTGCCTTTTTTGAGAAAGATTTTATTGTTGTTCACCCACAGATATTTGTAATTTTTTTTCTTTTTTAAGTTCCTTTGCCTTAGGCTTTCATTTATATACATTTTCCCCTTGTCCGCTTTCCCAAAAATATCTGCTGTCAATTTGCCCTTTGCCTTTTTTTTGTAGACATCACTTTTTTCTTAAGTTCAGTGAAATTATATTTTTGTTTTTAAGCTTTCTCATAAAACACCTTTGCAATTGTTCGGGAGAAACGGAGATACCTAAAGCTGAATTTAAAACTCTTTGAGTGCAATCTCTTACGTTATCGTTGGTAAGCTCCGGCACTCCAACAATGTCAACAGCAGATTCTAATAGTTGTTGCTCTCTCCAAATCAACATACCTTCAAGTCTGTTTACTTTGAGCTGCTCCACAGTGCTGAAGAAATCTGCATTAAATTTTTCTAGGCTGACTATCTCATCGTACACATACTAGTTCACAAGAATTAACAATATAAGCACTTTTTACGCGAAGTTTCGTTCGCGTTTGCATTTTATTCTCTATTCCGCATTGTTTGTTTTTGACAGCGTTGCCATGTACGCTAAAATCGCGGTTACATGAACTGCATTGCCAACGGTTACGATTTTCGGTTATATAATCTTCCAGGTACAAAATTACCGGTTGCGCACAGAATTTACCAGTAAGGGTCGCTTTTATAAAGATTAATAATAATATTAATTTCGCGGGTTTTGCCTCCGGGGAGTTTAAGACTGAGCTTCTCTTGCATTTTGTGGAGTGCCGACTCCGGAAGACACCTACCAAGGTAGATGAATTTTTGCTAAAAGGCTTTTTCAAGGCAGAAATACACCCTAAGGGTTGCCGAGAACTAGGGTAAGGTAGCACATCATCGCGAGACCACGGTGACCACTCTAAGGACTGGTTAGTGTTAGACCGGGCTGCAAATGGAGATCTGCTAAAACCCGTTTTTAAATTGGCCGGTGAGCACATATCAGTGGGTTCATGACTGATTAAATTAGCTGACGATGGACAACCGATTAGGTGCCTGTCCGACAGATGAGGTTGTAGTAGTGTTAAAATGTAGTATGCGTAATACTGACGAAAATGACGTCTCCTACTAGTGAAATAATAACTTAAAGAATTTAAAAACAAAAAATTTTCACAAGTAGGGACTAAGGGACTGCGCATGCTGCATATACGATTACTCCCTGTTTTGCTTAATGTAGATTGTCTTTAGTTTATTCACAACGATCCATTTAATCGACGTTAAGATAATCGGGATTTGTGGAAACCTATTTGTTAATTTGGGAAATCAGCGATTGCGAATTCGCAGATTAACGATAATTCAACCAGCCTCAATGAAAACGGTCCTAAAATATATATAAACAATTAAGGAAGTAAAGCACTATACAGCTAGTAGCGATGTATTATGCCGTTAAACTCTAAGCCGGTTTATCTTAATAATTATCAGGTCTTATAACATATCACACTTTATATTTTTATAGAATTACATCTATTAGTAGTTTTGTGTGGTGAGTTTAATAAATTTTATATAAAAAGCTAGATAAACACTATAAACAAAAAAATAATTTATTGATTGTCCAGAAGAGTAAGAATAATATGACTGCCTGACTGTAATGCATATTTTGTAAGTTTATTATATAGCAATAGGAGCTAACACATCAATTCTATTGAAATATCTTGATAAAGTTCTGTCTAATCGTCTTCGAAAATAACACAATTTGTCTACTAAAAAGTGGGCAAAACCTACTTCCTCGAAATTCCTTGAAATTTGTGGTCGAATTTTGCTGCTTATTATTGTGTCAAATCATACCTCCAGGATTATCGCCTTTTAAATTTTACAACACTTTTTTAGAACTACTTGACCATCGATATCGCCCATTTTCACAATAAACAGTTACCGTTATAAAATCAACAGATTGATGGACAATTCCATAAGTACAAATCCAAACATTTACAATTATAATATTTTACGATAAAATTTGTAAAGTTGACTTAAGCGAAAGTGGACGGTGACTAAAAAATTTATGGAGCTCCACAATTTCAATCTACACGCCATATATGACTTAATGAAGTTATTTTTTCCCTCGGAACACTTTGATAGAAAAAAACTATGTATCTCGATTCGTTTATTTAATTACCCGCTACCGTTAGGCGAACAAAACGAATGCATTGGAGGCCTAACACAACTAGGTATCGAGTTACACTGCCCAGCAGAATTGCATGTGTAACTTAATTTCTGCGATTTTTTTTTATGTTTTAGTTACTTAAACCATATAGAGATGAGACATCAAAACTGCAATATCCTTCTCACGCAACGCCTTTCTCCTGTAAGCCATTCTAGAAGACAGTGGCCCAATCATACCGCTACAACCGATGATGAACCATCTCCTAGAAAGATCAGCGAAATTTCAATATCAGTTTTGAATTAACAGAAGCAGCTGCACGTGATCTTATCGCAGTCCTGCCAACCAGCAATGGATAAAAATATGAATAAACAGTGAGTCGCGGGTACCAAACACGGGGATAAAAAAGTGGGCAATTTTGTTCGCCGAGGTTCACTTCCCTGCCAACCAGCAGTGGATAAAAATCTGGATAAACAGTGAGTCGCGCTTACCAAAATACTGGACAAAAAAGTGGGCAATTTTGTTCGGCGAGGTTAACTTTTAAACCATGTTGAAAATATTTTTCCGTGTATGTGTAGTGCATACTTTTAGGCACTTGTTGTTTTCCATACAAATTCCAAAAATATGCGTTGGGGTTTGTAAAAATTTGTGAATTTGTGGAATCAGAGTTTCACCACAGTTAGCCATGGTTGGTAGGGAGTCTAGCTAACACTACCCTGTGCGGAAAATCTCTAGTTCTGAACTGGTGCGCATCTAGTGCGTTTCGAACCACAAGTAGTTCGCCTTCAATCTCTTTCACATGTAATCAACGGGCGAATTTAACATGGCGATGTCCTAGGCGGTGGAAATTGTCCCCCGCTGCATTACCTTCTTTAACAGTTCCGAACTAGGTAAAAATTCGACAGTTGGGATGTAGTTCTTTTATTGCTAATATTGCTCTAGTTCTGAACTATTTCCAAATCCTGCAGTTTGGATGTAGTTAGTTTAGAATTAAAAAAATATATATTTGGAGAAGCCTTCCATGGTAGAACTACACTCGGCGACTTTTTGCCAAAAGACTGCCTACTTTTTCAAATCACTTTTGATGTTACCTTTCACAGGACTCGAACCTTGAACCTTCGGTGTGATAGTCCAGCAACACTACCGCACCATTGCGGCTAGTTTATGCACGGCTAATAATTTGAGCCTTCATTTTAAGCCATTCTATCATAATGTATACATATTTAACCTTTTCCCACACTATTGATGCGTGCGCTGTAGCTGAGTGGGTAGATCACTCGATAGCTGATAAATTTTTTATTTTTTTTATTTATGATTTCAAATTTTAACCTTTCTTTAAAGAACGTTACAAGAGCAAAACATTTTTCCAAATACGAATCTAAATTTTATTAAATTTTAATGATTACACAACTGCCGGTTTCGAACTAGTGAAAATCTAGTTACTATCTCACTAGTTCTTATTAGCCACTTTATCTCTAGTTCGGAACCAGAAATTATTCTCACTAGTTACTGACTTCCCCACAGGGTAGCTGTGTTCGGTGACAAAACTTGCAAACACTTGCAAAGAACTGTCAGTAAAGTGAGAATGACGTAAAACTCTCTCGAAACGCCAAAAGTAAAACGCCCACACTGTACACTCAACAAAATATTTACAAAAACAAAAGACAGAGTGGACAAAGAACAACAACACAACGTAATATACGAAATAAAATGCAATGGAAAATTTGGAGACGACTGCAACAAGGTTTACATCGGCCAAAGCAAGCGCCAGTTGGGTATTAGAATAAATGAGCACAAAGCGGACGCGCGAAAAAACAGAGGTACCACTGCACTTGACCAACATCTCAGCAACAACAACCATACAGCTGACTTCACTAATATAAGAATATTAGATGTGGAGAAACGAACCAAAACAAGATTGACACTTGAAAGCTTACGAATACAGGAACGAATAAAAGATGCTGTAAACTACAAGGAAGATGTGGACACTATAAACAGCGCTTACCTGACAGCCATAACAAAACAAACAAGAGGACGGAATGGATGTTAAAATTTATTGTTATATGTTGAAAAAAGTTGTTTGGTTTTGTGAAATATTCAAAATAATGGTGTAATGTTATATTTTAATTGTTAACCATTTAGTAAGTGTATTATGCGTCTAAATGTATTGTTTTACTAATTGTTTTATGTTTTTTGTGAAATAAAGGCAGACTCCCTGAGGAAGATGCAAAATGCATCGAAACTAGTAGGAGGAAAGAGGAAAAAATTATTTTTCGCTTATAATTAACGGCCAAAAAAGCTCCATAGGAATACCCCATTATAAATTAAATATTGGCCCAACAAATATTATCACGTAAAACGTTTTCGCCGAACAGGGGTCAGTAAAAACTTGCAAGCAAAACCGCTGTGTGCTTTTTTGATTGCTTAATAGTTCAAATTTTAAAATTTTTGTTGTTGCTTTCCTATGTCACTATCAGCTGTTTTTCACTTCAAGGTTTACTGAGTGAAATTTCCCCAGCAGAAACTTTCAACTCTCTCTCAATGAAATGTCAAAATGCGCTCTCTCGCTGCGAATGTTTTGTGTCACCGAACACTTTCCAGTAAAAATTTTCTAAATTTTATAAAATTTCTTAAAATGTTAACCTCACCGAACACAACTACTATCCTACAATAGCAAGACTACTATAAGTAAGTTTCGTGATCGACGAACATTTTTTAAGTCCCAACAGTCGGATAAAAAGTGTGAAGAATTTATCACCATGGTGTCCCTTATATTGACTTTTGTTTAGTTTCATATTTTTCCTATTTTTGTATTTTCCCAGGAAGAAAATGCTGACTATGTGGAAAGTAAAAAAAAATGTTGTGCTCTTAAAATCGGGAATTGAGACAGTTGAAAGAGATGTTCAATTAATGCAAAACTTTCATGTTTTGATTACCGTAGACGGAGAAAGAAAGCAGTTTAAATTACGCTATGGGCAGCATGGAAACATTTATCCAAATTTGAAAAAAAATTGTAAAAGAAATTAAAAAGGAATTACTTAACTTTGTAATTTTAGCAATATTAAAGTAACTTGAGAATATTTGGTTTGTTTAGCCTATAGGTGTAATAGTTGTACACCACAACAGGTTTTAAATATGCATAAGGAGCTGAAAGTGTTCATATGAGTATAAGATGGTATACTTAAGAAGAAAAATACAAATCAAACAAGTCCGGAAAATTTGATGATTTTACCCTAATAACTTAAAGATACATAGCCTAAGCCCCGTTTATCGAAAAAACGTGTTGTATGGGGGCTATACGATACATTGGCCCAATCTTCATGATTTTCACTAAACACATTATACAAGGTGGCGCAAAAGTAAGCTTCCGATGTTTTTTGGCTGTAATTAAAAAAAAAATGAAAAACTTTGATTATTCTTGTGGATTATTTTTATTTGGTCTTTTAATTTTTTTTACATCAAGTCGAGAATATGATGTCATGTAAATGGCCGCCGCCACAGTGGATTGTCATTTGAGCCCTTTTTATGGCATTTTCCATCACTTTGGCCAAAACTTCCGGCGATAGGTCCTCACATTCTTGACGGATATTGTCTTTAAGAGCTGCAAGAGTCTGAGGCTTGTTGACATAAACCCGCGACTTCAAAAAGCTCCACAAAAAGAAGTCTGGAGCGGTCAAATCAGGCGATCTTGCTGGCCAGTGCAAATCGCCAAAACGGGAGATTAGGCGCCCGGGAAATGCATCCTTCAGCATATCGGTTAAGGCACGTGCAGTGTGTGCTGTTGCACCGTCTTGTTGGAACCACATGTTTTCCAATCCCAATTCATCAAGTTGCGGCAAAAAGAACTCGTTGATCATTGCTCTGTAGCGCTCACCATTCACAGTAACCGTTTGGCCCGCGACGTCTTCGAAGAAAACAGGTCCGATGACTCCTCCAGCAAAAACAGCACACCATACAGTGACTTTGAGCGGGTGTAATGGCTCTTCGTGGGTTACACGCGGATTTTCAGTGCCCCAGAAGCGAAAATTTTGCTTATTTACGTACCCGCTAAGATGGAAATGGGCCTCATCACTCATGATTTTTTTTTTTTATGGCGCGATATACAACAGGTATATCATCATAAACCTCCTAAGAGATTTTTGCGCCAAGCTTCTCTTCCAATTTGTGGTGTGCCGATTTGAATTTTCCCTACAAATTGGTGGGACCTACAGTTTTGAAAAACTTTTTTTTTTTTTCCAATCACTTTTGATGTTACCTGTACCAGGGCTCGAACCATGGACCTTCGGTGTGGTAGGCCGGCAACACTACCTCCACACCACGGCGGCCGCCGTGATGAAAAATCATCTTCCTCTTGGTGGTGGTTAAGGATGGCTTGAGCGTATGTTAGACGCGATGGGCGGTCAGCAGCTAACAGCTGATGCACCGTCTGGACTTTGTACGGAAACATCTTCAAATCTTGTACCAAAATTCGCTGTAAAGACCGTCGACTGATAACCATTTGCGTGGCACGTCGTCTGGTCGATGTCGACGGCGCTTCCATGACATCCTCGGCTACAGCAGCAATATTCTCTGCAGAACGGCTACTCCGGAGTCTTCCACGCCTGGCAGAATCTCGTGTTGTGCCAGTCTCTTCGAGGCGAGCGGCTAAACGTCGCAGTGTTTCACCGCAGTTGGAAGGCCAGGAAATCTGCGACGAAATTCACGTTGTGCCAAAGTCAACGACCGCTTATTGGTCAAATAAATAGTCAGCAATATTCCGCGTTCTGGAGCAGTGTAGCGTAACATTGTGTATTAACGTGTATTTCGCATGTGTTTACTACACAAATGTCAAAACAGAACTGACTTTAGAGGATAATCGCAAAATTTATAGCATTTTCTGATAGGAGGATTACTTTTGCGCCACCTTGTATATGTAATAAGTACTGTTGCTGCCAAATTACGTGCTCCTAGCTATTAAATTGCAATAGTTATAGCCCAAACCCTATTAATCGGAACAATCGATTGTATGGGAGCTATATGTTATGTAGGTCCGATCTGGCTGAATTTCTATTGCCATATTACGTATATAAAATGTACCAAATCTGCAATTTTACGTTCCTAGCTTTTTAATTACAAAATGTATAGCCTTGAACCCATTTACGGCACTACCGATTATATAGGTTCATGATGGTTCGATCTTGTTGGTTCTGACAAATGATTAATATATTGCAAAATGGAGGCCCCATACCAAATTTCATCGAGATATCTCTAAACCTCTCTTATTCTTCTCATACTTACAAACATCTGACCAAAGTTATAATCCATTTGATGTTCCTGAAAGGTATAAAAATATACCTTTCTGGGCCAAGTTTGATACATATTTTTCAGTTAAATGTCTGAAAAATCTGAAATCACCATAAATTAGGATATCTTTCTGCAGTCATGCAAGTTTCGAAATTATGGAAATTTTTTATAGTTGAATGCTAAAGCAGAGGATGATGTCATAAAAAGTATGATTTCCAATAATCCCCCCGATTCTAGTATGGGAACAATATTGTTTTTACCATAAAATTATGTACATAATTTGGCAACTTTTACAACCTTTTAGTGTTCTGACGGCTTAAATTGCAGTCTAATTTCGTAACAACCAAAATAGATGATAACTTCACGTAACCACGAAAAATTGCACGTTTTTTGCAGATATGTTTGTGGACAGAAAATAGCAATATATTTTGTACACATACTAGTTAACAAGAATTAATAAACAATGTAAGCACTTTTTATAGGAAGTTTCGTTCGTATTTTCGTAATTGCAGTCTAATTTCGTAACAACCAAAATAGATGATAACTTCACGTAACCACGAAAAATTGCACGTTTTTTGCAGATATGTTTGTGGACAGAAAATAGCAATATATTTTGTACACATACTAGTTAACAAGAATTAATAAACAATGTAAGCACTTTTTATAGGAAGTTTCGTTCGTATTTTCATTTTATACTCTACTAGCTTATACCCGCGGATTTCACTCCACGTTTCTATAAATCCGAAGGGTTTTCCTGAGCCCTCTCTGTACCAGGCTATGTTTAATGGGTCATGGATGTCCTGGTAAGATTGACTCCAGCTAGAGCTAACTACAGTCCTTGAGCCTTGCTGATTTTAAGGTGTTAGAGATCATATTCATATAACTTCTTACCGAATTAAGGTGTATAGCACGAACACAGAATTAAAAATCCAATTTTTATGGGAGGTGGCACGTCCAATTTTCACTTATATCCCGTTTTCCTGGAGTTGTTGAAGATCATTCTAAGGTAACTCCTCACGAAACTTCAGTTGTATATTATGAATACCCAATATGCAGAATGAAAAATGCCACTTGTATGGGAGGTGCCATGCACCTTTTCCCCTATCCCCCTTAATATATCGAAATCTAAATGTGCTAAATGCTTCAAACCCGGGAATATGGTCGAGCTTTTGTAACGTGCACAGGTAGCATTTTGCCTTTTGGATGCAGGCTGAGGCATTGTGTCATCCTATCGGTGTCTATAGTCGAGACACCTGAAGCAGTGTTCGACTTCCGCTCGCTGCCTTATCCCACACTGCATCCACCCGATGGGAATTTTTCCTGTCAGTAGCAGTTGGGAGCTGGCCTGAATTTTCATCGATCTTCTTTCGGACGGCCAGCCCATGCTTCATCCACTTGGAGATTTGTTGTGCTTCGCCAACTTCTCTTACCGCGTTACCAATGGTTTCTTTAAAGGTCGGTTGATCGCTGCAGCACGCTGTTCCTATCAGTACACTACCAGCACTGGTTTTGCATACTGACCGTATCACCGCCGCTGTTTTAACAGAGCAAAGCTGTCCTTGAATTACCCCTTGGACTTTGACGCAGCTTGTGTCTTTTGCCGGTTTCACCAGAAAGGTTGCTGCTTTACTAGTCCTCTTATTCCTCTTGCATGCCTTGGGAGCTTGAATACGAGTTAGTTTCTTAACTGTTTTGTTTTTGCCTACTTTGACGAAGATTATTCAGCCGGGAGTTTCCGGGTTCCCTCGTCCATTATCTCTTTTGGCCTCCGAGTCTTCAGTCAGACAGTCGAAGCCCGTGCGGGCCCTCTCGCTAGGCCCTAAAAATATAAAAAAAAGTGTACTTTACGAGGGAGGATATCGAAAACCTTTTATTTTTTTCCAGATATTTTTTTTTTCTCTGTAAGCTCTGTTCTATTACAAAAAAAAAACTGTCATCCAATAAAATCGATGGACTAATACAGTAGTTATAAGCATTCAAATAAATATAGCCATATAATACTTAAGTACCCTACACGTAAATATGGATTAGTATTCATATATAAGTTAGTACGTAGGTGGATTTTCGAAGGGTTATTAGATACAAAAAACTGTTAATTCCGTTTTCTCAAGTAGGTAAACTTTAAAATTTCAAACCCAGGTACATTTGAAGCAAGAGCAAATTTCTAAAGCAGATAGTGTTTTCTTTGTATAACTAGGAACCTTTTTGTCTAGGTAGGCTTCGATTTTTACTTGATCTGAGTATAAATAGAAGTAAATGCGAATTGTTCCTTCATAATATATGCAAGGCTCACCGGATACTGTTCAGTCTATAAGTGCATTTTATAACCCGTCATTTACTTAAAAAAATAATATGAATAAAAGGGCGCAAGAGTTTGAGTGTAAAAATTATCCAGATATGTTTTAATATATTGTTAAAAGGATGCGACGTGTGTTTTCAAATCCTTTGAAAGTTACATACTATAAGTATTTTGGCATTCAGCCTAAAAACACTGGAAAATCATGGACATCGAATACTGTGTGCACCACATGTCGAATCGAATTGATTCATTCGGAATCCGGAACAAAAGGGCGCGTAGTAAAATTTAGGAATTTTCTACTTATCAATGCATATCTGACTAATTTCTGAAACTATCTACTTAGGCAACATATGAAATTTAGTACACCAATGAAGTGGAGGGAACCAACTTGCCATTCGACGGACTGCTATATTTGTACTACAGAAGTATTTGGGGTTGGAAAGTCAAGAAAACTAACGCATACCAGCATATCTACAGCGTCATTGCCAGTAAGTCGTGAACGACTTAATCAAGAACAATGCGAAAATGGGCAAATAAAATAACGTATTACGTTTCCGTTTTCTGAAGTAAACTTTAAAACCTATCTTGACGATAAACCAAAAAAATTTGTATGAACATTTTAAAGTTTACATGAGAAAACGGCCCTAAAGCTGAATTCATCGTTCATTTTCGAACAAATTTTTTGTTTACATTTTGCTCGTTCTATTCTCATTCTGTATCAGAGAAGTGGAAAAAGAACTAGTAAAATGTAAACAAAAAATTTGTTCGGAACTGAACGATGAATCCAGCCTAAGAAAATTACGCACAAATGTGTCACTTATTTATCTAATTTACTTATTTATTTTCTTTTCAGGAGTAAATATGTCTTTAAAAATTAATTTTCTGCACTCCCATTTTAATTTTTCTCCGCAAAATCTTGGTGACGAAAGTGACGAGCATGGCGAACGGTTTCATCAACAAATGAAGTTAATTGAAAGTCGGTATCAAGGATTCTGGGATGTCGCAATGATGGGTGACTACTGTTGGTTTCTCATAAGAGAAACCGATCCTAATCTAAATAAGCTTCAAAACAAAACAAATAACTTTTTCAAGTATAAAATAAGATCATAGAGTTAAGACAAAACTTACATACATTGTTATTGTCTCATATGCTAATATTTGTAGGGTACTACAGTATTATATGGCTATATTTATTTGAATGCTTATAACTTTTGTATTAGTCCATCGATTTTATTAGATGAAAACTTATTTTTATGTAATAAAACAGAGCTTACAGAGAAAAAAAAATATCTGGAAAAAAATAAAAATTTTTCGATATCCTTCCTCGCAAAGTACACATTTTTTTATATTTTTCCAAAAAAAAAAAATGTTTAATCCGTATTGATTGTTCATGATCGTCGAACCTACAGGGCCTAGCGAAAAGTTTTGTATGCATTGTTTATAGCAAATTTTATTAGCTTTTACATTTTTTAAACCGATGATGAAGTGGAGCCATCTTTTTTTTTTTTTGAAATAACGGTAAATCGTAAATATCACGGTACCATAGAATCAAAAATATAAAATAAATAAAAATTTCGGAATCAGGGGGTGGTCTTACATACGAATTTCATATTCGCTTCTATGGTGGAGAAAAAAAAAGTTCGAATTTGTAGACCAGTGTAGCTTGAATGTGTTTGTGAAATTATTTTAGTATTAGTTGCACCGACTGGACTCTGGCATGAACCGAGTTTGATATTGTAGGCGAGTCCACACGTACGTAGTTGACTCCCGAGTCCAACGCTACATAATAGTCATAAGTAAACTTTTTTCTTTTCGTAGATAATAATGGTGTTGACAATAGGCGTCAATTATCTCTGAAAAGGGATGACTTGCGTGCCTTAATACACAACGGCCAAAATCCCCTTAGCGGTTGAGCGTCAATAAATGATGACCAAAAACCGGAGTGCGAAAAATTATTCATAATTTCCTCTTAGTGAGAAACTGTTTCGTAGGACTTAGATAGAATTTTCTTAACATTTATGAATTGAAATTTAAGATTTTAGGCCTACGAATAGGACATCAACAACAAAAGTAATTTTTGGCATAATATTATCCCTAGTGGTTATAGGTCGTTCTTCTCATCCAATTTGTGGTATGCTTCTTTTCAGTATTTTTTTTCAATTAGGTTTTTGCATGGCTGGACAAACATAAAATTTGATGCAAAACATGGCACGTCCCCATAAATACGGCACATTGGGCAAACACTAATAAAAAATATAGTAGCGTGCACTAAATAACATTGAGTAATATTCATACACACATGCGTACATCCATACATATGGAAACATTTTTAATACTTAAGTGGCATTTATCTCCACCTTCTTCTTCTGCGATGATGGAAAAAGTCAGACACCAGTAGCTGATTCAAATGTCAAGCACACATTTTCTACAGTCATACTATAATTTGGCTCACCCATAATTTAAACATCAGACAAAAAAGAAACCGAAAGAAAAAACACTTTTGATTTAAGTACCTACCGTCGCTGATGAAATTGCCATCATTCTTAAATATCATTCTAAATAATCGATCTAAATAAGCTACGAAATTATGGGGTTTTGCAGATTCCTCAATAAAAACCATTTTCAGGCATTTGTATGTATGTACAGAGATACAATACCTTCAATGCACTCATGTGGAATTATGAAATGACTTACATATGACTTGTATATAATACTAAGAGACCCGGCAGACGCTATCTTGCCAAAAAGTGTACTTGCCTGCATGTAGAAAAATTAACTCTCGCCCTGCTTATCTAGAGCTCTGTATTCTTTAGCCCCTCAGCCCCCTTATTTTATCTTCCTCGGCTTTTCGTCTCTGATATCTTTTATCTCCCTTTCCTTCTTTCTATTACTAACCCTATCCATATCCCTATGAATACCCTAACCCTATCCCATAGATATTCCTATTCCTAAACATATCAAGCAAATTGCACTATAAATAAGATTTCCCCGAAAAACAGTACCAAATACGTAAATATTAACATGGGCAAAGGGCTAAACATGTATCGAATTTGAAACACTTCCTTTATTCTAAAAACACTTATTGACATACACATAAGAGATAGCACTAATTGCAGCCCATTGGACGCAGCTCAACATGCATACCGGAAAATCGGTTGAAATCGCTTTTTACGGGGTGGTTAGTTTTATTGAGGTTAAAAAGTCTTGGCCAAAATGAACGAAGATAGTCGGCTAAATTCCTCCCTACGATTAACAAGCTTATGCACTTTGCAATATTGCGCAAGGTGAAGGGAGAAACGGCGTGAACCTGACAAAAAAGGAACTTGTCCTGTTTACTAGTAAAATTAAAATTTCCCCTTTTCCATACGCGGACACTGAACAGCACGTCGATAAATCTCTCCTCTAAAGCCGAATATCTTGGTATAATTCTCGACGACAAACTAAATTTGAGAAGGAACTTCGAGGAGAGATCAAAGAAGGCTCTGGCATGATATTACACCTGCAAGAGGGCCTTTACTGAGAACTTCGAACTATGGCATTATACAATCCATGGCAGGCACAACATAGTCATCCCGATCGATACTAGTAGAACGCGCTAGATTAAAACAGGAATCAAATGAAAGTTGGGAAAGTTCAAAGACTAGAATGCCTAAGTATATCAGGCATCGCTCCTGAGGAAGGGATAAACGTAATTTTCCACCTCGTGTCGTTACATGCATTCGTTCAGGGGTTTTGCCGCACAAGGAACTTTCACACTGGGGTAATTCCACGTAGGGGAGTTAGCCAACTGTGGACACGGAACGATATTAGATGACATAGCACAAAGGGTAGCCCCGGTGTCAAAACTGACTTAACAGCAGACACGGAGATATGCAAGCCAGAGAGTAAAGTCCCCTGGGAATGGCGGGGGGCTAAACAAATCACTCCCACGGTAGTCGGGCTAGTACCAGAATGGAAATTAATGCCATAGGGAGGGAGGATGGGGCCGTGTGCAGAAGTCCACGCAAGTGGGGAAAGTTTCTGATCGCCATTCACCTGGGAATGGCCAGAGCGATTCTTTTGCATGCGGTTCAAGCAGCTCACTACTTCCGGGCTTTGCGCCCAAGTATCCTCTGGGTAACCACCGAACACCCGTTTGGTGGTGAGCTAAACGTGAGAAGGCGACAACCTGGGCGTCTGTCTTGGATCCAGCGGCTCGCTATACAAACGTGTAATAGAATTCAACTTCCCGTGAAACGGGTTGTGCGTTGGGTTTGTGACCCACCACATAAAACAACGTTCCAATGAAATTCAACAACAAAGCCTCGGATATGAGAACCCCTTTTTTAGATGACAACACCCGCAAACGAAATAAGGATTATGAGATAAGGGCATGTACCTGGAATGTCCGGTCCCTTAATGGGGAAGGTGCCGCTGCTCGGCTGGTTGAGGTCCTGAGGAAAGCAAAAGCTGACATCACCGCCATACAAGAGATGCGATGGACGGGGCGAGGAAATACGATCAGAACACCTTGTAACATCTACTGGAGTGGGCATGAAGACAAGCGCAGATTCGGCGTGGGATTTGTGGTGGGAGAGAGACTCCGTCACCGAGTACTGTCGTTCACACCCGTGAACGAGCGTCTCGCTGCAATCCGCATAAAAGTACGATTTTTCACCATATCGTTTATCTGCGCTCATGCACCGACGGAAGAGAAGGACGACGTGGAAAAGGATGCATTCTACGAGCGCCTGGAAGAAGCATTCTACGAGCGCCTGGAAGAAGCATACGAGCGCTGCCCCCGTCATGATATCAAAGTCGTGCTTGGCGACTTTAACGCCAGGGTGGGTAAGGAGGGTGTATTCGGCCCCACTGTCGGAGAGTTCAGTCCCCCCGATCAGACTTCGCCAAATGGATTCAGGCTGATCGACTTCGCCGGTGCCCGAAACATGGTCATATCCAGCACTAGGTGTATGCACAAGAAGATCCATCAAGCTACATGGCTGTCCCCCGATCGAAAAACACGCAACCAGATCGAACACGTTGTGATAGACGGACGGCATGCTTCCAGCGTTTTAGATGTTCGCACAATACGAGGACCTAACATCGACTCTGATCACTACCTAGTAGCAGCCAAGATTCGAACCCGCCTCTGTACGACAAAACAGGTGCAACAAAAAACGCAAGGAAAGCTGGACGTCGAAAAGCTGCAATCGCAACAGACCGCCAATTATTTCGCAGATCGCCTCTCACACCTGCTCTCCGAGAGCACAATTCAACCTAGTGAAATGCATGAGCAGTGGGATCATATCTCAGGAGCACTCCGTACCGCAGCCGAAGAAGTAATTGGATTCCGGCGAACGCGAAGAAACAACTGGTATGATGATGAAGAGTGCCGCGCTGCAACGAAAAGAAAGGACGAAGCCTACAAGGCAACGCTGAGATCGAATGCAACGAGGAGTGTGTGTGAACACTACCGCGAGTTGAAGAGGGAAGCGAGGCGGCTTTTCCGGGCGAAAAAAAGAGAGGCAGAAAAGCGTGAAATAAAGGAGCTTGAGATGCTGGCCAAAGGGAATTATGCCCGAAAATTCTATCAAAAAATTCGGCGAATGACAGAAGGTTTTAAACCCGGGGCAAACTCCTGTAAGAATGAGAACGGCGACCTGGTGGCCGATGTTCAGAGAGCACTCAGAATATGGAGGGATCACTTCTCTGCCATTTTAAATGGAGAAACTGAGCAAGAAACCAGAGAAGATGCCGAACCCGAGCCCACAATCGAAGATGATGGAGTTGACGTTCCACAACCCGACTATAATGAGGTGCGAATAGCAATATCCCGATTGAAAAATAATAAAGCAGCTGGCGCTGATGGTTTGCCTGCTGAGCTATTCAAACACGGAGGCGAAGAGCTGGTAAGGCGCATGCATCAGCTTCTATGCAGAATATGGTCGGATGAATGCATACCTGATGATTGGAATCTAAGTGTTCTCTGCCCAATCCATAAACTGCGCCAACTATCGCGGAATCAGCCTTTTGAATATCGCACATAAGGTCCTATCAAGCGTATTGTGCGAAAGACTGAAGCCTGATGTGAACAGACTGATTGGACCTTATCAGTGTGGCTTCAGACCTGGTAAATCTACCATCGACCAGATTTTTACAATACGCCAAATCTTGGAAAAACACGTGAGAAAAGAATCGACACACATCATCTCTTTGTTGATTTTAAAGCCGCTTTCGATAGCACGAAAAGGAGCTGCCTATATGCAGCTATGTCTGAATTTGGTTTCCCCGCAAAACTTATACGGCTATGCAAAATGACCTTGAGAAACACCGCCAGCTCGGGCAGAATTGGGAAGGACCTCTCCGAACCGTTCGAAACTAAACGAGGTTTCAGACAGGGTGACCCCTATCGTGCGATTTCTTTAATTTAATGCTGGAGAAAATAATGCAAGCTGCAGAACTTAACCGCGCTGGAACAATATTTTATAAAAGCGTGCAACTGTTGGCATATGCTGACGATATTGATTTCATTGGCCTGAACAACCGCGCCGTAACTTCTGCTTACTCCAAATTAAAAAAAGAAGCGGAGAAAATGGGATTGGTGGTGAACGAGGGCAAAACGAAGTACCTTCTGTCATAATGCAAAGAGTCAGCGCATTCGCGCCTTGGCAACCAAGCCACTGTTGGCAGCAATAATTTCGAAATAGTAAAGGACTTCGTTTACCTGGTGTCACGCCTAATAAATGCATCCCTAAAATATACGTAACTACCATCACTGTTGCAACTATAGTTCCAAACTACAACCGTGGCACGAAAACCATCTATCAGCGTGAGTACAGCGTGAGTAGTAGTAACGAAGAGATCGGAGCGACTAGTACGAGTGGTGTGAAATCAATACACATATGAATAAACTTTAACTTTTTGTCTAACTACATATTTAATATGAAACTGAATATCTAATCAATTATATCATTTTAACTTTAACTATCGTGTACGATTTATTAAAAACGGACATCCTGAAATCGTAAGTAACCCATCGCGTATATACGTGTGCGTGAAGACTTCGGTATATTCGCGACACTGGGAACCAGCATTAACACCAACAATAATGTTAGCCTAGAAATCCGACGAAGAATTACTCTTGCAAACAAATGCTACTTCGGACTGAGTAGGCAATTGAAAAGTAAAGTCCTCTCTCGACGAACGAAAATAACACTCTACAAGTCACTCATCGCACCCGTCCTGCTATATGGTGCAGAAGCGTGGACACTAACAACATCTGATGAGGCGGCTCTGGGAGTATTCGAGAGAAAGGTTCTTCGAAAGATTTGTGGACCTCTACGCGTTGGCGACGGCGAATACCGAAGAAGATTTAATGATGAGCTGTATGTACTTTACGACGCCGACATAGTTCAGCGAATTAAAACACAGCGGCTTCGCTGGCTAGGCCACGTAGTGCGAATGAGCGAAGATGCTCCAGCCCAGAAGGTATTCTTATCGGCACCCGCCGGTGGAAGCAGAGGAAGAGGGAGACCACCACTCCGATGGAAGGACCAAGTGGAGACCGATTTGCGATCCCGCGGTGTTTCCAATTGGCGCCAGTTGGCGCAACGAAGAAACGACTGGCGAGCTATGTTGCACGGTCAAAATCGCCCAGGCGGTTAGATGACCATTTAAAGAAGAAGAAATGCAGCACCAACAACCAATGTGACGATCTTCGTTGACAACCAAGCTTCATTAAAGCCTTTAGAACCCAAAGTAATAAAATCCGATATGGAGCAAACTTGCCAAATCAGAACTTCCCCCATATCTTATATTATGAATGCTGCACTATTCAGCTGAGCGATTGCCACCAAAGTACAATGCCGCACCAAAATCCTCAAATCACATGATGGCAGTGATGGTGAAAAGAAAAAACTCTTCGGCCAGCCGGTTCTCAGCTATGGTCGCCGAGCCTATGAGACACACTGTAAGGAGCATAATCAAATGCGTGACACGCAATTCTTGTTAAATTACATCAACATCTCAACAACCAATTGTCTGAAGGCGTGGTACTCAGCGACAAAACCTAAGCAAAAGGTCTTAGAATATCGTACACTATCTACATACAATAATTCACTCAAATCGTTTCCGAGATAGAAGTAGATATATAAATAGTTTAATAAATATATGTATAAAAATACTCCTTTAAAATTATAACATATGCCATCTTAAGCACACTAATTCAGCGGCAGTTGGCATGTTTTGAAGGATTGCAATCGCTTGATGCATGCTGTATACCAACTCTTCTCCTTTATGTACGGACTGCTCGGCGGGTAGGCTGTCATTTCCCGCCGCTTTATTGTTTTTCAGGCGGGATATTGCCTTTCTGACTTCTTTGTAGTAGGGTCATCCATCTGTCCTAGCGTTATGGCGTCATACCCTCATGTTACCCTTTCAAATTGTAGCACTTGACCTAGGTAACCTGTGCCTATCTGTTTACTCAACTATTTTGTGAGGTGAAGAAATAAACCTGAGCAGAGCTGAGAAAACCAGTTTTCTAGAAAAGAAAACACGATTAGTTTGCGAACCGCAAGCTTCCATCAGTTATGTTGCTGAAGCCCGACTGATGTAAAGTTTGCTAGAGCTCATTTGCCCCCCATACCCGTGTTAAGATCTTGTTTTAAACTACAAAACATGTTCAGACATAAAACTCAGTTAACACAAATTGAGCTTTGTATTGCAACTAAGAGAATTATTTTTAAAGGAAAGAAAGTTGACAGAGTGTCAGCAAAGCTTGGGATTTGTATGTATATTTGTGAAAAGCAAACACTGAGCTTTGGGTTAACCAAGTTTAGTCGTAGTATAAATAAAATAAGAACCTCAAATTTGTTTCAAAATTTGTGGGCACTTATAAACTTTCTGCTTGCTGAAATTTTATACCATTCATGAACATGAAATGGTATTATAACTTTGGTCCGATGTTTGTAAATATGAGAAAAAGAAGAGATAGATCCACCAATAGGTATACTGAAATGATCAGGGCGATGAGCTGAGTCGATTTGCCAAGTAAAGTAAAGTTATCTCGCTAATCGGACCAATATAACGCATAGCTCCCATGCAATCGATTGTTCTCGTATATGTATCTTCTTACTTAAGCGATAGAAAACAAAGGGTTATATTCAATAATTGCATGTCTCAAATTATAAATGTGACTTCTGCTGTTCCACAGGGCAGTCATCTTCGTCCTATCTAATTTCTCTTGTTCATCAATGATTTCCCTAACTTTTTCAAGTTCTGCAATCCCTTAATGTTACGCCGACGACGTTAATGAATGGTGTAATGTGAACGCTATGTCACTAAACCTACCAAAGTGCAAGTACGTGTGCTTCACCAGGCAATCTTAACAATCATATGATTATTCTATTGATAATTATATTATTAACCAAGTCACTAGCTTTATTGACTTAGGCGTTACAATGAATCCTAAACTGGACTTTAAATCACATATTGAATCTTGCGTGAATAGAGCTAAGGAACTCTGGCATTCGTTAAACGGTGGTCTAAATGTTCCTAAAACTCTTTTTACTTCTTTGGTAAGACCATTATTGGAATATGCTTCTATAATCTTAAAACCGCGGTACCACAATCACAGTTTTTGCTTTTTGCGTTAAGAAATTTACCATAGGATCCGTCAAGGGATCTTCCTTCCTACTGTAGTCCCTTAAAACTTACACAGCTACCTACTTTGCAGAGTCGTAGGGAGATGCTTGGAGTGTTGTTATTACAAAAGATATTGTAGGTAGCCCATTTTTGCTTGGCGAACTTTCCTTTAATGTCCCCTTTAGATCATCTAGACATTTTCAACCTATTTCTTTAAACATATGCAGATCGAATTTTGAGTTGCATGAACCTCTTCGTTGCTTGTGTTATGATTTCAATAAGAACTGTAAGGATATAGTTGCCTGCGACTCGGTGCTCGGTATTCAAAAATATCTACATACTTCCTGAAACATGTAACGAGATTCAAACTCTTGGTCTCAATCTAATTTTTCGCAGAATTCTGATGATTCCCTCCTGGCTCACGCGCCCCCTTCTGGGCACTACGCATCAGCTCCTTACTGAGCTAACATATGGTAAACATACGTAAAATACCTGCTTGTAAACTAGTATGTAAGCTGTAACTAATCTATTGTAAACTACAGGCTTATAATTTACTTTGTATTCTTCTGTACATTACTCTCATGCTGTCTTTATGTACATTTTCAAATTGAGTCTGTAAGAATTATTCAATTTGTAGTCTATTCCAATAAATATAAAAATACGAATAAATAAAATGTGACAAATGAAAATCAGCCAGATCGGGCCAACATAACATATAGCTCCCATACAATCGATTGGTCCGATAATTGGGTTTTGGGCTATAACTATTGCAATTTAATAGCGAGGAACACAAGATTTGGCAGCTACAGTAATTATTACATATGTAATGTGTGTAGTGAAAGTCATCAGGATTGGACGAATATATCGGCCCCCATACAACACATTTTTTCGATAAACCGCGTTTGGGCTATGTATCTTTAAATTAACAGAGTAAGACCATCAAATTGTGCAAAGTTTGTACTTATTGTAAGTAAGGATCGGACACTTAAAACCGTGACGCGTCTTCATGAAAGGTATAACGCCTTCGACAGAGCCGAAGACAGCGCTTTCCTTACTTATTTTGTTTGCTTTTAATTCACACATTGTTAAACAAAGCAGAACAAATTCTATCTAGCCTCAAGGGACGGACTTGTAGAAATAATATAAAAAATAAGGCATTCACTTAATTTGTTTTTATTTTGCAAATTCAGTTTGAGAGATATAAAGTTAATATCCTTGAAATTGAGCCGTTTCCCAAAAGCCCTCGTACCTTGTGCACTTTTTTGAACGCAACTAATCAAATGATACCTTTTTGTTGAGATATAAAAAAATGTAATATGTACCTAACTATGCGTTTGTGTATATTGTATGACCTGTTTTTTTAATTTACTTCCAGTTTCTTTGGGACTAGGCGATGCTCCAAGTGTAGAGCATCGATTAGTGCGGCAGAGTTGGTAATGCGGGCCAGGAATTTGGTGTTTCACGTTAACTGTTTCTGCTGTACTATTTGCAATACACCTCTTACCAAAGGTGATCAATATGGAATTATCGATGCCCTTATATATTGCAGGTATAATTTTGTAAAATCGGTGTGCGAAGAATTATTAAAATTACTTTCTTCTCATACAGAACACATTATAGTATCGCTCGGGAAGGAGACTCGGTGTCGGCTAGGCTTGGTGGTGCCTTCCCTTACTGCACCGACTTTGGTTCGCCACAAACTGAGTCGCCCAGTCCTCACTCAGATCCCGCACGCATTGTTCCTAGTGGCATATATGTGCCTACTTCACATGTTATCTCAGGACTAACGCAGGCTCCACGACAAAAAGGCAGACCTCGAAAAAGGAAACCTAAAGACATTGAAGCTCTCACTGCCAATATGGGTAAATAAATGTAAAAAGTTTATTTACTAAAATTTAGCATTTACATTTAATTTTAAGATGCCTATGTATGTACGTTATACCACGCATATTTCCATAAGTTTAAGTTAATTCTCTCCTTGTGCATTTTCGGAAAGTTTCTGGTTGATGGGAAAATACCAGGCAGGCTCCAGGCAGGCTCCAGGCTCTAAAGTCTAATTACACTATCCGACAAATTTTCAAAAATTTCCATATCCGCGACATTGGATACATGATTGCTGTGTAGAATTTCCTGCTGATTCCAAACATGTAGTGAGATAGTTCAAGTAGAACAGTTTTCGAGATATTTTGAAATTTCAGTTTTTGAGGTAAGAAAAAAAAGTAGGATTACTAATCTGTCAGTATCTCCTCCATTACCGTCGCGGTTTTTATGGTATGTTCATTTTGAGTGAATGAAATACCATTTCCACTAAAGCTAAAATAGTTAAAATCGACTTTAAAATGAGGGAGTTATCGCGAACATAAAATTTTTTTTATGCAAATTTTCAGTTTTTTTTCAACATTCATTTTTTTTTGTAGTTTATTTTTAGAGCGAGATGTTAAATAACCTCCTGGTTTTACACCATGAGTTAAAAGCCTATTAGTGAGCCTTAGTGAACATTTTGGCACTTTCCGGATTATAATATGTAGAAAAACGGATGGTTGGTTTGGAATCAGCAGAAAGTTCTACATAGAAATCATCTATCAAATGTTGAAGATATTGGAATTTTTTAAACTTTGTCGGGTAGGGCTATTATTAAATTGAAGATGTTGCGTTTATCCAAAAATCTTTTATTCGAAGGCAATGTCGATATAAATACTTTTTGGGTGGAAATAAGTAAAATAAAGAATGGTTTTGTAAATTGAATGTTTTTAGCGACCTTTTTTATTGTACAGGGTGGCGCAAAAGTAATCCTCCTATCAGAAAATGCTATAAATTTTGCGATTGGCCCCTAAAGTCAGTTCTGTTTTGACATTTGTGTAGTAAACACATGCGAAATACACGTTAATGAACAATGTTACGCTACACTGCTCCAGAACGCGGAATATTGCTGACTATTTATTTGACCAATAATCGGTCGGGGCCAATCGGTTACTGTGAATGGTGAGCGCTACAGAGCAATGATCAACGAGTTCTTTTTGCCGCAACTTGATGAATTGGGATTGGAAAACATGTGGTTCGAACAAGACGGTGCAACAGCACACACTTCACGTGCCACAACCGATATGCTGAACATCGGAAGCTTACTTTTGCGCCACCTTGTACTTATTGAATTGTTTGCTGGCTCGAGGTCAATTTTTTGGTGTTAATAAAAAATACAAAGCTTACTTTGTTTCATTCCAATATGTTTTGGTTACTCCACGGTATAGGTGAGCAATGTTATCAGTGTCCGTTTTGTAGTTCAGTCTTATGTTTGGCGGAGTGTTTATGACGTGTAACATTTCCAGTGTGAAGCGTTTGTTGAAGTGTTGTTCTTGTTGTAAAATAGATGCTTTTTCGAAGTTAGGAGAGTGGTCACTGCTTCCACAGTGGGTCATGAGTGCTGTTTTTTGGGTGGTGGAGTGATTGCATTGTTTCGCATAGTATTTGTGTTGTGATATTCGGGTTTTCAGTTTCGATTTAGTTGTTCCTACGTATATACTTTGGCACGACTTACGTTCATTGGCTTTTCACGGTATTTTGTAGATGACGTGGCTTTTTCCATCAGAGGTATCTTTGATTTTGTCTTATTAAACATAGTTGATGAAGAAGCGTATAAAGAAATTTCTGATTTTGTGATTAACTTATTATCACTGCCACATAGTTCTGCGGCAGCTGAAAGAAAATTTTCCAAATTATCTTCAGTAAAAAGTAAACTCGAAAATAAAATCGCCATATGATTACAGTTAGTAGAACATAAACTCAATTATTCAAAATTGACAGGGAATGGTTTACAGTATCACCTATGTTATACTCCCTTGATAATGTGAAGGAGTTACAACACCGCTCTTAGAACTGACACTGGGGACACCCCAAAAATAAAATGAAAGCATTCTTTAGTTGCATGAGTAAAAATTTTCGGAAAATACATATGTACTACATAGTTTTATTTTAAATTATTGCGTACACATATACTAAATACATAATATATATATATATATATATTTAGTCACATACTTAATAATTTTCAGATCTAAACACGGAGTATTTAGACTTCGGTCGTGGGTCCCAAATGACTGCTTCTCGAACGAAGCGGATGCGAACGTCTTTTAAGCATCACCAATTGCGTACTATGAAATCTTACTTTAATATTAATCATAATCCCGATGCAAAAGATTTAAAACAGCTTTCCCAAAAAACAGGGCTGCCAAAGAGAGTTTTACAAGTAAGGCAAATATACACATATATGTATTAATATTAATACAGGGTGGCGCAAAAGTAATCCTCCTATCAGAAAATGCTATAAATTTTGCGATTGGCCCCTAAAGTCAGTTCTGTTTTGACATTTGTGTAGTAAACACATGCGAAATACACGTTAATAAACAATGTTACGCTACACTGCTCCAGAACGCGGAATATTGCTGACTATTTATTTCGGTCGGTGAAAAACGGTTACTGCGCAAAAGTAATCCTCCTATCATAAAATGCTATAAATTTTGCGATTGGCCCCTAAAGGCAGTTCTGTTTTGACATTTGTGTAGTAAACACATGCGAAATACACGTTAATAAACAATGTTACGCTACACTGCTCCAGAACGCGGAATATTCCTGACTATTTATTTGACCAATAATCGGTCGGGGCCAAACGGTTACTGTGAATGGTGAGCGCTACAGAGCAATGATCAACGAGTTCTTTTTGTCGCAACTTGATGAATTGGGATTGGAAAACATGTGGTTCCAACAAGACGGTGCAACAGCACACACTGCACGTGCCACAACCGATATGCTGAACATCGGAAGCTTACTTTTGCGCCACCTTGTATATGTGTACATACACTTAAACATATCTTCGCATTATTTAATTTTGTAGGTATGGTTTCAAAATGCAAGAGCAAAATGGCGTCGAATGATGATGAAACAAGATGGTTCCAATATTCTAGAAAAAGGCGATGGATCTATGGATTTAGATAGTATATCTGCGCATAGTCCTACTTCTTTCATAATGGGTGGCGGCAACAGTTCTCCTCAACATACGCTGGAGTAGCATTCATGTTTGTTATCACATAGAGAACATTGACATTGAGCTATTAACACTTATAACATGTGTATGCTGTTCTTTTATAAAAATGTATATCATAGATGTAACTGTAGCTTTAGTCTAGCACCAGCTTTAATGCAAGAGCACCAGTTCAATGTGAATGAAACCACCACGGCAGGGAATCTACCGCCTACATACAAAATAACACAGGAACACCCTTCACAATAAATACACATACTGAAACAGCGCAAACTCAAAAATAAAAACACATTTGCTAAAAACACCAACAACACTGTTGGAAAGTTAAAATAACAAAAAATCAGAAATACATACGTCTTTAGCTTTTGGTCTAGGGTTACGGATCCTTATGAGGTTTTTTCATTCAATAAATCGATTGTGGGTTAGGATTGTGGTATCATGCTGTTTTATCATCTCGTTTGAAAGCCCAACATTTCCCATTGTGTTGTGATTTTATTCACGAACGAATCGAGATAAATATTTACCTCCCCCTCCTTGTTCTCTGTCACGCATTTTCGTTTTTGGCAACGTTTCCGTGGATTTTCTATTAGGTAATCTTCCAGGTACAAAGTTACCGGTCAAACTCAGAATATACCGGCAAAAGTGCTCAGTGAGAAATTTAAGCCATGCCATTTTGAGATATCTTATTGAAATTTGGTATGTAAGTTTCTTAGCACTCATCTCTCGTCCCTATTTAAAATGGGTGAAATCGGATGATAGTCATACCCACTTTTCATATTTTGGAAAATACAAAAAAATATACAAATTGGTGATTAAATAGAAGTTGTTTCTTTTAATAAAATATTTTGTAAATTGGCGTGGCCCGCCTCTCTTGCTTTAACTAGGATACAAAATGTTTTAACGAAATTCGGTGAATATGGTGGATATTTTGATTTTATAACGCTCAAGGCCCAAGCCCACTTTTATGAATTAAATTTAAATCAAAATATTTCTGACACTATCAAAGCTATGTAAATAAAATTAGGCCAAGCAATTTTTGTGGAAATAGGAGTGCCGCCATACACTTTTCAGTACACCAAATCTGTTATTTTCGAAGGCGATTACTTGACTTTCGAATAAGAAAATCAAACATACAAATTATCCATTGCAGTCAGATAGTTATTAACCTCTGCCAATTTTGCATCGAAGTTTCTACTTGCAGGCTAGGACTGCAATTTTTACATGCTCAAGGTTAATGGTATGAGTTTCTCTAATTATCTTTTTCCTTGCTAAATTAATATAAGTTGGGACTATCAAAAAATTAAAATATTCAACTAGCTATTTATTTAACTTGCCACACAAAAAAACTAACGGAAGTGTTTCTATTAAAAATATATCATCGTCATTATTTATTGGCACTTAAACGGCTAGGTGATTTTGGCCGTTGCGTATCAAAGCACGCCAGTCATCCTTTTTCATCGATAACTGACGCCATTGGAAACACCGAAGGAGTTCAACTCATCCTCCACCGGTTTTTTCCAACTCAGTCGAGGCCACCCCGTTCCTCTGCTGCCGAATTCGGGTGTCGATTGAAAAACCTTCTGGGCTGGAGCTTCTTTGCATATTCGTATAACATGACCCAGCCATCGGAGTCTTTGGGCTTTTATTCGCTGCACTATGGTCAGATCTGCGTACAGCTCCTACAGCTCATCGTTAGATTCCCTTCGATACTCTCCGTTTTCAGCACGGTACGGACCATACATTTTCCGGAGAGCTTTTCTATCGAATACTCCAATAAAATAATAATAAAAATATATAGCTGGGTATATAATGGGACCTGAAAATTATTAAGATAGACATGCGTGTAGTGGATGCCATAATATAAAACTACCAGGTATATAGTGATAAGAGTACTTGCTTTGTCGTTGCTCTTTAGAATGAAAAGAAAACATTTTCTTAAAGCCTTTCGTTGTTTTTATAGGGTGTCAAAACCGTATACTTTGCAAAAACAACAGCTTAAAAAAATAAACAAACAATTGCTAAGAAAAAAGGTGTTCTACCTGATACCTAAGTTACTTTTCCAATCTTTAGCGATCAACCAACACTTTGGAGCAGTAACAACGCAGATCCGTAATCTTCGACCAACAAAAATTTACTTGCTGCGGCTTGTGTGTTGTTTGCAAAAACTCGGTTTCACCCGTCATCCAATTTATTGCAGCTACTGCAAAGTACCATATTCGAGTTTTATAGTAATCTAGTAGATGGGTGGAACGGTTTTGAATTATGACGGAAAACCAATAATTTCATCTGGTATGATGCTTCAAAATTCGAAACAACAAAATATGCCATTAAAAACAGTGTTGGGTGTTAATTAAATCAATTTTAATTTATTTATTTATTGATTAAGAAATCGATTGCAATTGAAGTAATTGTTAAAATTTAAGTTGCTTGTTGTTTTTAAATTATTTAAAATGAAATTAGTTACAACTGAAAAATTACAAATAATTTTTAAATTGTTTTATGAAGTATCTGCGATATATGCCAAAAAATTGCTAATTTTTTTTAAATATTCAACATAATCCAACAAGCAAAGTGAACGGAAAGTAAATTTTTAAATTGGTTATTGAACTAAACATTATGTCGAGGTCTTGTACTAGTAAGAATGAAATGTTGAATTTAAAGTGCAGTTTTTCCTTTTTTCGCAGTTATTTCGGTAATGGTAACAGCTATCGAAAAATGTTGCTCCTACGTTTTGTTTGTAAAGACAATATTTATCTATGGATAATATAAAAAGTATGCAAAGTTGATTTTGTCAGGTGCAAAAAATACTGTTTTATGAGAAGTAAATTTTTTGGCGGATGCTATGAATGTTTGTTCTACCGTTGATATAATCAGTTATACTCAGGTAAGCGTAATCATAATATTAAATGCATTTAAATCTTCACTAGGGACACTTGCAAAACATATTTTTTAACATATATGACAACCGCCTTCCCATTAATATAAAAAACTCATATTTTGTCATTACCCAGCTAACCAAAAGTAGGAAAAAATACTGCTCTAGGAGCCATAAAACGCACATTTCTCGGAGCCTTACCCTCCGATATGAGCTCTTTTCGGAGCCCAAATGGAACGAAAAGTCGTTCTAGGTGGGAACCCCAAACGGAGTCATAAAAAATAGTCCAAAGGGAGTCAGAATCCAATGAATTTGGAGCGTTTTATTACTCTTTTTAAATGAACTTCGGAGTCTTTTTGGACTCTTTTCGGAGCCTTTTATTGATGCTTTTCTAAAGCTTTTTTTTTAGTCTTTTTGACTCTTTTAAGGCAAATTTTACGCTCCATGAAGTTTTTGGATGACTTTTGGAGTAATATTGATATCTGTGTCTTAATAATCAGAAAAAACAAATTTTATTAAAATATATGTACAAGTAAATGCATCTAAAAGCATACATTTTTCTTTTGGAACTTATCACAACACTTCATACATATATTATTATGTCTTAAATACAATTTCCCTGACTTTCAGCTATTGATAAACATTCAGAAAAGAGACTTTACGTTCAGTTAAGTAAATAAAAAAACCTCAGAAAATGCTCTTAAACATTCATATAATTGAACGTTGCTGCTCAACCCCTCTCCAAAGTTTATTTTCTCACAATTCTCTTTACGGGCACAACAAAAAGGATCAGAAACGCTCTAAATCGTTTATTTAACTGAGCCTTGCCCCTATCCGCTCTACAATATTCATTTCTTCTCCCAAGGTTCCGCGAATCTTCATAAAAAAGTGGGTTTTTTGATGTTTACTAAATAACACTAAAAAAAAGCTCTAATTACGGACCCTTTTTGGATCAATGTTTCGGAGCGCTCCGACTTTGGTAAGCTAGAAATTGGATTTTCCATAAACCAGTCAAAAATGGAAATCTATTTCTTTTTTGCCCCACTCCAATGTATTATATTATAACTGCAATTTTAACCAAATCTTGTCAAATTGGGAAGTGGTTAAATAGCAGCTATGAGTTGTGCTTTTTCCTGGATATTCCCATGTACAAAATTGTATAAAAAAAAAAATTTAAAACATTTTGAGCAGAAAAAATTTATAGACATACATAGATATGTATATTCTTTCATAAAGTTTTGTAAACATTTGCATTTCAGTTTCAAAGATGCTTACAAAAAGTTAACTTTAATCCTTCAAGAAAATTAATATTGAAAACGCTTATGTATCGCATAGTATAGAAAATTTACGTTAAGTTATTTTTAAAAACATGTACAGAAATACTTGTCGGGAATGTATCAGGGGCACCGAAATTCCATGTAAGTAAGTATGAACAAAATCCCAATAAGTATTTCTGTAAATGTTTTTAAATACAACTTAAAGTAAACTTTTTAAAACAAGCGATGTGCAGTTGTGTTCAATATAATCGTATTGGATATCGTTCGACGAAATAAGAAAAAGCTGTGTTTTTAATAATTTTCATTTAAAATAAAGCGAATTCTATTACAAAAGGGTTAAATAAAGGTTTAGAAACCATTTATATGAAGCTCTCCCTGAAAATGTTTCATAGGTTTACATTCATAAGCTTTTAATCAATGTGACGTTTCGGTTAACACTTTGCAGCTTACCGAACGATTTACGTCAATTAAAGCTCGGTAAGCATTAACCGGAGATGGTGAAAATGTCCCTTAATGTTTATTTCAATAACCTCTCAAAAAGGGTTATCCTTATAATGTGTCTTGCACAGCAAAGGGTTAGCAGATAATCCAGAGTTAAATTGTAAAATTTTTAACCCAGCAATGTTCAAGAGTTAATTTGTTAACTCTCTACCAGTCTGACAAAATAAATGTTTATTTACATTTTTAATTCAACGAATATCGCAGAACTTGCCACAAAAAATGCAAACTAGCTAATCTAATAGGGTTGGGCAAAGTAGGACTTTGAATTAGTGCTTGATGTTTTGAGCAGTAAAAAAGATGGTTGGTGTCATGGGTGACTCGAGTTTCCCTTAAGAAGTTTGCAATCCTTTGCAGCTACATGTGATGGTTGTGCCTGTATGCCGATTACCGGACGGAAGTTTTTAACGAATTTGGTCGACTAAGCTTGAAGCAGTTTTCTACTAGGATGTTGTGATTTACAACAATTCATTAGGAACTGTCCGTTGATCGTTTTTTATGCTCCTGCGCTCTGTATGTGAATGGTGTTTCCGTGTCATAAGGAGATATCCCGTAGAAGTCTTGAGTGCGATGTTTTGACAACAGAGTTGTCCCAACTGCATGGCTTTGTCTTTTTCCCAAGTGCTACCAGCAAGGTTCTCATCAGGTGCATTAGTTAACTATTTAATAACAGAAGGGTCTTGGCCTATTGCACTTATCCTGCAGTCTGATAGTCCATTTAGTGGGGAAGGGATCTTCAAAAGGTGCAGGGGCTTGAGTGTTCCTGAACTCTTCCGATAAAGGGCACTCAGATTATAAGCGGTCCATCTTTTTTGACTGTGGGAAAGAATTGTATTCTTAATAGCATATGGGAGCGTCGCATGACTGGCCATGTCTAAGGCTTTTGACAAGTCCAGAGCCATAAGGGAAATCCAGCTATGGCTGGGTTGCAGGCCCTCTTTATTCTAAATCAAAAAATGATTAGACAATGGGAATGAGTAAAGAAAGGAGATTGGCATTAGGGTTAGAGGAAGCCCTGACCAAGATGGAAAAAAGCAGGTGGAGGATGGATTAATTCGCAACGGCGAACTCGCCTAGATGGTTAAGCGCCAGTCAATGATGACGAAGCCACACTAAAAGGTACAATCAGACGAACAGCTTAGGTCTTTAGGTTTACATAATACAATTTATAGAACTGTATTGAAAAGGCTGTTTTCGCTTTATACAAAAGTTGTATTAGCCTTGTTACAACTGACTAGTAACTTCAACCAAACCCTAGGGCGCGGGATTTTGACCAACAGGAATAACATGGGAAACTCGGTTTCAATCATATTATTTGACAAACGAATTTTTATGATCAATGAAAGTGACACAAAAATCTGAGGATATTTACAACCAACACAAAAATACCCGGAGTTAACTAACTCTTCTTCAAAAAGCTGTTCTACAACACATTGCTTGAGCTAAAAAAATAACAGTTTAACCCCGAGCTAATTAACTCTATATTTGTAAATTTAACTCTGGATCTTGTGCAAGTGGGCCTTAAAAATACACCTTGTATTCACTTTGCTTGTTGGGATGAAAAGAAAATTCAATTAATACAGTTTTAGGCAAAATATAAAGAGCGTTACTGCGAATATCCAAAATTGCGTTCATATTGGTTTGTATTGAGAACTTATAAACCTATTAAAAAGCATATTATTTACTTCTATAGTAAATGCTTAAAAATATATGAGTGAAAGACTAAGCAGACTGTATCCTTGAAACGGCAATATTTTGCTCAGGAGCGAATGACTTCATAAATTTCTCAAAAGTTCCGTTTTTAATATGAATTAACTGTTAATTGTTTAAATCATACAGAAATTGATTTGAATAAATTGTTAATCACAGAGAATAACAATTAATAATTAAGCATTCCATTTGATTAATTATTAATTGTAACTTTTTACAATTACAATTAAAAACTGTTAATTCTAGAAGTTGCAAATTGTTAATTGTTTTAACAAGTTTAACTTGCCCAACAGTGTCGATTAAAATTTAGTAAAGCGTGAGTTCATTGTTAGTTTGCAGTTTTCCAATAAAACACAAAAGCACCAGCTGCTCATTATATCAAAGAGTTACTTATTTTAACACATCTACCAGGCAACGCCAAGCTCTAGTGTTTACCAATATTCGAATTTCATTTAAAATTCGTAGATTTAAATTTTTATTAGTTTCTTTGCCATGGACTTTATCAAAATCCAGAGCATTGGGAGTGGAAATAAATATGTAGATAATTAAAGTTATCCTAGTAAATTTCAAGCTTCATATAAGTATATATGTATATATATATTTGTTTTTGTTATAAAATAGAATATTTAGAGACATGCGAAACCAAAGTTTATATTAAAAAATAAATGTTTCCTTAATTTACTTTGGTGTTTATAATACCACTAAAAAGTTTTGCTTGAATGAATCTTAAATATCATCAGAAAATATCACAACTGTAATACGTACCATTACAAAAATAAAGCAAAGGCAATTATGATGTAAGTAACGTTTTGCTTTTGCCTAGAATTTTTTTATATTTGTGAACTAAAAAACCTTCTCCTGTAAAATTTGATTTGTGTTGGTTACACTAAAATGGCTGTCAGGGCTCGATATGTATGTGCATTAAACTTACCAAAAAAGAAATAGAAATTTTCTTTAATTATGACTCACAGACATCCCTTTAACATTTGAGGGAAACAACTGATCTATATGGGTTTTGGCGTTTAGTGCCTCACTGTAACTGTGGTTTTCAAGAACCTAGAGTATGTTTTAAAGGTCTCGATTTGACCCTGACATTGGGAAATTTACTAAGAAAATCTGAAAGCAGGTATTTTTTAGACAATTTTTCGCAATTTTTATTAATAGGTGTCCATAAAGCAAGTAATTTTGTGAAAGTTGTTCTAAGTCGAAATCAGCCCATACTTTTGCTACTTTTTTTTTTGGTAAAGGTGCAGTTCAAGGGAACCATTGAAAATTTTTGCATGTAGGGGCTCCGCCCCAGTAATCGCGTTCGTTTGATTTTATATTTGTCTTTACGCATAAATTAATAGCTTTTCAAGTCGGTTGCTCATTAGTTCGGTTTAATTATGTAAAATAATGATAGTAAATATATTCGCTAAATTTTGCCCTGAAACTAACGTGTAATGTAGTAACAAAGTGTACCCGATGAAGAAGTTTTTGACTATAATCCTGAATGGTTAAAAAAGTTAAGCTCCGCCTTCAGATTCTTAATCTAGGCATAAATACGCGCCTTTCGACACCCTATTCGACTTTTTTGGCCTCATTTTCGGTGGGCCTCTTAAACTGACCCCAGTACCAGTTTTTTCTATAACTTTGGATTTCTCATTGTTTCTTGAAGGAACAGCGATAAACTAACCGCTAGTGGAAAAATCAAATTTGCTTGCCAAGTCCTCTTTCGCTCAAAGGAAAGAAATCGTAATATTTTTAACTCAGATCCTTATATGTAATCTTTGCTAAATTTTATTAAGTAAATGTTTTCTCTACATATAATAAAATTGTAATAGGTCGATGTCTGCACATTGCCGATATTCATGAAAAATCGAAAGGAGAGATCATTATTGAGTCAACAGAGTCCAAAGCAACAGTTTTTTAGAATTTTTGTCTGTCTGTCTGTATGTTTGGGCGCGCATCACCAAAAAACTGCCGAATATAATTAAATGCAGCTTCCACCATTGCATTACTGGACTAAACAATTTAAGATATCCCTTATTTAGATAACCAGTTTAGGAGTTATCGACCAATATGTGGACCAGGGCGACCAAAAATATGTTAGTACAAGATGGGTATCAAAAAAAAAGTGCTAATGAGTGCTGCAATAAGCGATGTTATTAGGTTCCATATCTCAACTGGTTTCGGAGATACAATAAGAAATTTTTAAATAAAAACTTCATTTTAAAATTCGACTAAGAAATATAATTTTGTACCCTATGACTTTCAAAGAAGAAACTTTGTGTTTTTGGTAAATTAAGTCTTTGAATATAAAAAAAATGTTATCCCTCTTTACTAGTCAATAAAACTTATGTACATACATACGCATATGTAAAAAATATTTAATTTCTAAAAGTTAAATTATAATCCCAACTTATGTTAAACTGACTCGATATACTGGTCTAAATAATAGAATTCGTTTAATACGACTATGTTTTTTTCTCACTCCACATGCTAAACTTACTGTCCTAATAGTAAAGAAATATCACTATACTATAATAATAAAGCAAAATATAATTAATTTGCGTGTTAATTATATAGTAAAATTTTGAACAGATTGAGCGAGTACTTAAAATGAATATTGGACCTCGCTTTTGGTGAGCATTGTCGAGTGATTCGAAAAACATGATCATCTGTAACGAATTAATTTATATATATGTACGTGTATATTTAAGGCTCTTCTTGTCATTAAAATTTCGAATGGAATAATCTGGTCATTTCACTCAATTTTTAGTGTGATTGTATATATTTATCTACGTATATCATTTCATGGTCTGTACTTTACTAGCATTTGATAAAAATCCATAAGTTAATTAAATAGCTTGGTAGAATTTCAAAAATGATTAACCCATTTATCAATTCTGAATCTCTTTTGATTATTAGGTTTAAAGTTAATAATCAAAGAAATTATTATTCACAATGTAAACTGTACAAAAATAAATTTATTAGCTTATATTCGTTGTACATAAATACATTTACATAGTATTATGTATATTATAATGTGTATATGTAGTTGATAGTAAATAAACAATTGCTTAAGAAACCTTTTTATAAAAACATCAACTTTTATTTGCATCGACTTTGAAAAACAAGCAATTATAAGAATGTTCAAAATTTAGCGGAAATGAGGTTTACTCATTCGCTTTTAATAAATTTCATTCAAAATATGCATACATCAATCAGTGATAGAATCCAAGTAAATATAAATTTCGCCCATATTTAGAAGTTTTTAATCATTTATTTTTAAACTTTCACGTACCGAGCCTCAAGCTTGGAAATGTGACTGAGGTGCAAGTTCGTTAACGAATATTATTATTTATGGTAATTGTTGTTAGAGCATTACTCGAATTTTTATATTTGGTTTTTAATTGATATTACAGAAAAATTACAACGATATGCACAGCGATGGCATGGGATGACATGTTTTGAAGTCCGCAACTTTACATCGGACCTCTTCTCGGACATTGGGATACGAACCCAAGTGCCTGCACCAAAGCCACTGTTAGAGTTCTCTAATTATTATTATTTGGTGAGTTTCACCAGTAATATTTATGAAATTACTACTTTTATTTTAATGGCAATATTTAAAAAGCAACCAACCAATAAAAGCTATAGTTATATTAGTATTACGAAAAGAGCAACCATTTCTCATAAGACCATTGGAACCCGAGGACTTCTGATTTGCAATCGCACTAGTCCACCATAACGGCAAAGATGCCTTGATACGAGACTTCCTTTTACTCTCTCATTTCTTCGCTCTGTTGTTGTTGTTGTTATTTTTGCGATTCGCCCTGCCTAATGGGTACGATCAGCCTGAGAATCGTTGTTGTTGTTGTTGTTGTTGTGGTAACGACAAAAACACTCCCCGAAAGTTTTGGCGAGTGTTGTCGAATTAACAGTCCTTGGCCGGATTTGAACCCGGTACGCTCCGGTACTCCCTTTGAAACCTTCTAGGTCATGTCACCGCTCCTTCCGTAAGGAAGGATAAGATGGATAATGAGAGGTGAGAGGCATCATATCCGTAGATCAACCATCGAGTTGCACGTCATTACCTTTGTGCATATTAGTCGCCTCTTACGACCGGTATGCCTATATCGGGCATATTCTAAACCCCTAAGAATCGTCATCAAGCTCGTCTAACGGGAGTCCAAGGAAACGCGCAGTTTCAACAGGACCAGAGTGATATTGGTGTTAGAAGAGTAGGTTCGATTGAACAAGAAAAGAGATGTTTGGCATCATCAGGGGGCATACCACATGCAGGGCACGTATTGGGTATGATGGGGTTCAGTCTGGTTAAGGAAGAGTTTTAACTTATTACAATATCCAGTACGAAGTTATGCTAGGATGACTCTAGTCTCCTTCGGAAGAATACGCTCCTCGTCAGCTATTTCAGGTGGTTCGATGTCAATTACGGGGTTCACAGGCCGAGATCTGAGGGATCTGTCTACCGACTCGGTATGGGGGTCATTTAGAGCCCGCCTTTTATTGCGCAGATCAAACGGCAAGGTAATGTGGTGCCGGATCTCATCATAGTGCTTACAGAGATGTTTCCCTATTTCTCTAGGGGGCAGAGCTTCATCCAATAGATGACGGTTTGGATGACTAGGTTTGTGGCAGCTCAGTAAAAACTGTGCTCAACAGCTCCGCATGCTCGCGTACATTGAGCATTCTGGCCTCTTCAACATGGAGCATTTATTCGCTCTCACTCGGAAATTCTGTAGTTTACTCTGGGTGCTATATTAAAATAGGCGGTTCGGTGTCCTCTATAATAACCTGTAGGCGGAAGGTAAATACTAAAAACCAGTCACAATTTATCAACAAAAAACGTTAGATGAAATCTTTATTTGGACCACTTTAATCGATTTTAATGGCAGAACTTGAGATATTTGAAGTCGAAGATAAGCCTCTTTTCACTATACGACGGCACACAATACATTTTTTTTTTTTGCTAAATGGGTGTCTTCCATATAAATAAAAGAAATTGCTTTTATAACCTTGTATTGAGGAAAATACAGAAATCGCAAAGAAAATATTACAGTTTTTAACCTGGGGACCAGCATTAACACCAACAATAATGTCAGCCTAGAAATCCAACGAAGAATCACTCACGCAATCAAGTGCTACTTCTGACTGAGTTGGCAATTGAGAAGTAAAGTCCTCTCTCGACCAACGAAAATAACACTCTATAACTCACTTATCGTACCCGTCCTGGTTTATGGCGCAGAAGCTTGTACTGACAACATCTGATGAGGCGTCTCTGGGAGTATTCGAGAGAAAGATTCTTCAAAGATTTACGGACACTTACGCATTGGCGACGGTGAGTACCAAAGAAGATTTAAAGATGAGCTGTATGAGCTATATGTAGGCCCCGACATAGCCCAACGAATTAATACTCAACGTCTTAATTGGCTAGGCCATGTTGTGCGAATGAATGAAGATGTTCCGGCCCAGAACGTATTCTTATCGGCACCCACCGATTGTAGCAGAGGAAGAGGGAGACCACCACTCTGATGGAAGGGCGAAGGGGAGACCGATTTTGTTCTCCGATATATTTCGGCTACACTTCAGTAACCATTAGGGAAACTATAAAAACACCAAATTTTATTTGAATAAAATAAACTAATTAAAAAATTATCCTACATACATGGTATGCAGGTTCCTTGCACTCATCTCCAAGCTTTATGTAAAATGGGCGAATCGAATGATAGCCACGCCCACTTTTTATGTATAATATATTTTCGAAAATACAAAAAAAAAGTGATTATCCAGTACATAACACACCTATAAGGATAACATTTGGTGTGTACATTAACATTAAGGTAAAAAATGAATTTTTCAAGAAAGTTTCTAAAAATAGGCACCGCCTCCTTTTGACTAAGTATAATTTAGAAATAGTATTAATCACAAATCAAAAACCATTTAAGATATCGAAGCGAAATTTAGCACACAAATTTCATGAATACAATTAAATAGGCAATGACTTTGCGTAAAATAGTTATTTTATTTCTATTTCACTTTCAAAGTGTACGTGAACAACAACATTCTAAAAATATGAATTTTCGAAAATGGGCGTGGCCTTTTTATAGTGGATTATTCCACAAAACTTGATATGCCATAACTAATTGATTTGTCGAAACGAAATTTGGCGAACATTTTTAATATAAAGGTAAATGTTCACTGTAAGAATGGTCGAAATCGGTTCAAGGCCACGACCACTTTTTCAACATAGTTCTGAAAAATATGTTTTTAAAATTTAAAACGCGATATTTTATAGATTTCGGTGAAGTAGGCGTGGTGCTGCCCACTTTTCAGCATTAAAGTTCTGCTATTTCCAAAGGCGATTTCTTGTAATTTCAACTAAATGTTTCAATGAAAATTGGTCAGCTGCTTCTCAATAGAATAGTATACTCCTGCCACAAATTAGGTAAATCTGATAACACACAAGAAAAAAATGTCCGGGCAAGTACACAAAACGACCTGAAAAGTATTAAAGTAGACCTCCGTTAATTGGGATGCCATAATAGATCACTACTAGGTATATAATATTCGGCTCCACCCGAGCTTATAATGATAAAGATTGTTGGAAAAGAGAGTTAACCTGCTTTTTACTATATCTCTGATCGTATTGCTATTTTCGGTGTGAATTTTTTTACGGAACTATTGGTAATTTCTTTGTAACTTTACCTTATAATAGTGTGAGTAGTTCGATGATTTCTCCTAAATAAATGCGCAAATGCTGTGAACAAATAGCCGGGTTTATTTGCTATTAAGAACCGCAACGCAAATTCACGACTTAGCTAAGTCCAAGTAAGTACAACACTTGAAAACAAACTGCCCTGCAGTCAACTTCCAAACTGGGTAGTAAACGTTCTAGTTCATTAAGTAGAATTGTGGGCTTATTCATACCAGTTTGAGCGACTGCAACGTTTCCACTATCATAAGCAGCAACAACTCTCTAAGACTGTAGATAGATACATATGTGCGCAAAAGAAAATAATTCAGTATTCGGGCCGCAATCGTTCAGTTAATAACGCCTTCCTACATTTAAATTTTCTATTCAACTAATATTCTGAGTTTTCAAATATTCATTTAATTAAAAGAAATATAAAACTTTCCTGTAAATAATAGCTCCTTTTGAGAATTTCGTGGTTTGTATAGTACATTTGGGTTGCAGAGCATGAACGTACGTGCATGGCGACAAAATCACCATTATTTTTGCCACCTCGCTACTGCAATAACTGCCCAGCAGCGAAACAACATCAAATAAGAAATGTTCAAATTAAACCACGAAGAAAAGTGAAAATGAAATGATCATTCGTAAAATCAATTGTGTAAGTAAATAACATTTTTACATATTTTTGTAATTTTAACGAGTTCAAGACCAGTTGATAATAATTCTTAGTTAATTATTATTATTTTTAATGAACAGACCATAAAACATCATAAAAATAAAATCATTAGACTCTGGTATAATGTTGGGTTTTCGTGTTTGTTTGTTGTAGTCCCTGATATGCTCTCGGAATCTTGTGCTTATTTTTCTTCCTGTTTGTCCTATGTAGCTGTATTGACATTCTTAGTGGATAGGCTTCAGAGAACGCCGCTCACGCAGGAAGCATACAGGAGAGAGCTTAATACAATATATAACATAGCGGCAAATAATGGATACAAGAAAGCACTTGTGGATAAACTCAGAAGTAGCCATGGAACACAAAAAAGAGTAAGCGTAAAGGAAAATCCAATGGTTTGGACGGCAATGACATACTCGTACACTGGAAAAGCGCCCTACAAATTAGCAATCTTCTTTAAAAGATATAACATCAACACAGCATTCAGAACATCTAACAACGTAGGACAAAAACTAAAAACCGACACTAATTCTGATGACCCATTCAAGAGACACGGAGTGTATATGCTTACTTGTGAATGTCAATACAGCTACATAGGACAAACAGGAAGAAAAATAAGCACAAGATTCCGAGAGCATATCAGGGACTACAACAAAAAAACACGAAAACCCACCATAATACCAGAAGAAGAGAACAACTGCACCCCAGCTAACATAAAAACAACGGCTCGAATACTTCACGTACAAGGAAAAGGCCGGCGCCTCAATGTACTTGAGAAAATGGAGATATACAAGTTAAAAACATTTGACGGCAGGACCATAAACGAACAAACCAACACTATCTCTGACGAAAAATTTGAACCCTTAAAACTAGTTTACAAAAAACAGCACAAGCCAGCAGGTACAGCAACCAAACACGTAACAATGAACAAGCAAAAACGAAATATCAACCAAACTGCAAAAATCACCGATTTCTACCTACCCCAACCTACCGCTTAGCTAACAAGCGGTATGTCTATATACCTACAAAAACAACCCTTGGGACAGATGACAATTCGGACGTATCAATACCGCGGACACACACACACATATTAACGTTACCTACCACGTTCACATAGATTGACATTACCTGCCACAGCACCCACGGACTATAAAAACAACGCAACGGATAGACACAGACCAGAACGAAACTAGGCATTGAAAATGGCAGAACGCCGAAACCGGTTTGTCACAAAACCAAACTTGACAAGGGATGACGGAAAATCGTTCCAACAAAAATCAGCTTACTACCCTGTCGGAAGATCAACACAACAAAATAAATCATAGACTAAGGGCTTGTAGTTGATTTCGTAAAAGGCTTAATACTGGAGTTACGACGCATTCGTTCCGACGAGCGTGACTTTGAAAAATTGTTCAGAACTTGACATGGATATTGAAATCAAATAGAACCGATTCAAATTTAGTCAAAGTCTGCAAGCATGTAACCCAGGCGTTTATTTAAAGATTTTTATTTTTTATCCATTTATGTATTGATCATATATCTAATCATGGAAATAGATACTCGATTCACTCAACATAAAACTATATTTAAAGATTTCGTTTCGGTTTTTCAATAAACCACAGAGAAAAAAATGACAAAAATGTCTTTAAGCTTGCTGAATTTTATGAACCACTTGCTCAAAACCAAAATATAGTGGCGGAAACCAATGTATGGAGAAGGTTTTTAAAATAGACATAATCTTCCGCCAAAAACTGCGTTTCACGCACTTCAGAGCTACGACAAAACGTCATTTCATAACTTATACAAATTGCTACAAATTATCGCAGCTCTCCCCGTTTCCACTTCTACAGTAGAACTCATGTCTCCAACCCTTCTTCTTCTTTATAATCCGCTTAATCGTCTAAGCGATTTTAGCCCTTTACCATAGCTCGCCACTCGTTACGGTCTTTCTGCCAATTGGCGCCAATTGGAAACACCACGGGATCACAAATCGGTCTCCACTTCGTCCTTCCATCGGAGTGGTGGTCTCCCTCTTCCTCTGCTAACATCAGTGGGTGCCGATAAGAATACGTTCTGGGCCGGAACATCTTCATTCATGCGCACAACATAGCCTAGCCAATTAAGACGTTGAGTATTAATTCGTTGGGCTATGTCGGGGTCTACATATAGCTCATACAGCTCATCTTTAAATCTTCTTTGGTACTCACCGTCGCCAATGCGTAAGGGTCCGTAAATCTTTGAAGAATCTTTCTCTCGAATACTCTCAGAGACGCCTCATCAGATGTTGTCAGTACAAGCTTCTGCACCATAAGCCAGGACGGGTACGATAAGTGAGTTATAGAGTGTTATTTTCGTTCGTCGAGAGAGGACTTTACTTCTCAATTGCCAACTCAGTCAGAAGTAGCACTTGATTGCGTGAGTGATTCTTCGTTGGATTTCTAGGCTGACATTATTGTTGGTGTTAATGCTGGTCCCAGGTTAAAAACTGTAATATTTTCTTTGCGATTTCTGTATTTTTCTCAATACAAGGTTATGAAAGCAATATATTTTATATGAAAGAAAACCCTTTAGCTTTTCGGAAAAAAAATTGCAAAAAATCTGAAAAATGTGTCACGACTTTAAGATTGACACATTGTTGCATTAAAATTTAGTGAACTACAAAACTGCTTACTCGAAAAAATTCTAAAAATTGTGTAAATAAAATTTTTTATTTTGATAAAATTTCTTTAAACTTTCGCGAATTTTGCGTTCATTTAAAAAAAAATGTGTTTTGTGTTTCAAGTTTCAGGTTTCGGAAAAAAAAGTTTCATCTCCCCCCTTCCCTAAATCCTGGCTAAGCCACTGCTTCCGATCATTTATATGCATTTGTACTAAGTCTTACAATTTTAGGTACAGTAAATACATCATTTTATAATTATTCATAAAATCTGTGATAATAAGCGGAAAAAGCCACACTCAAGATTGGTCGAAAAATGAGATAGTGCCGGCATTGTGTTCTCCATATATAAATCTCTTATCACAGAAATGTTCAAGGCTTTTGCTCAAAAGTTGTGGATTTTATGGACAAAAAACCATAGGTCAATTCCATACATTTGCGCTACAATTTTAACTTTAAAAGAGCTCCACTGAAAACTTAAAAAATTACTTCGATGTTTTCCTCTTGTTGCCACAGAAATATATGCACTAGAAAAAATTTAACTGTAGACATTATTTTGTTAAATTACATCTTAAGTTTCTTTTTGGTGCTGAAGTGCAACCATGCGTACAATTCTGAAAACTTCCCCTCCATAAGTGATTTTTACCAGAGTTTTTCTACTATATCACTATGATTTAGTAATACACAGAATGTCTAAATAAAATCTGGTCCACTTCTTGGCAGAAAAATTAAAACGAATAAAAGAAAAACTTGTTTAGGCAACATACAGCAACACACAGACATACAGTTGCGAGCACTGAAATAGTAGTGTTCATGTGAGAAATGCAGTAAACCATATATTTCGCAATGTATGCAATATTGAAATCGATTATGTTTAAAATTATCATCACCTCTTTGCAAATATTAAAACCGCTAACTTATACAGTAAATTTTTTGTAGTAGTAGGTTTTGAAGCAATGTGCCATTTTGAGCGACCAGTGAAATAGTAGTAAAAAGCATATATGCATTAAATTTTTACTTTCTCGTTAAAATAATTGATTTTTATAAGTTAAGTAAGTTCTACTAATTTCTTTCCTTTTTGTGTAGCCATTTAATCCTTTACCAATTTTTTGCTACTTTTGATGGGACGAGGTAAACACTGCCCTCACGAAAAACGGTAAATGATTACAAAATTTATTATTATTAAAATAATTGGCTGTTCATCTACAGTGATACGGAATGCAATAACTTTTAAAAATAAGCTTGAAAAAAGGGCGGCAAACGAAAGCTTTCAAGCACTTCAATACGTCAGATAGTAAAATTAGATAGTCTAAAATTATCGTGTGGCGTCCATATTGTAAGGTCCCCCTTTTAAAAAAGAACAATGTTAAGCGCAGATTTTATTTTGCCGAGCAACATTTAGAATGGCCCGCTCAAAAATGGAAGAACATTTTGTGGACGGATGAGTCCAAAATCGTTTTGTATCGCGGTAAAGGCTCTCGTCAGTATGTGAGACGCCCCAATAATACGAAATATTATCCCCGGTGCACTTTAAAAACCTTAAAGCCCGGAGGATATGCTACGAAATATTAAAGGAAAAATATGCCAAATACTTTTATTGTCCTAAATTAAATTTTTTTTAGTCCACTACTATTTTAATTCTCTTGCTAATTCCTACATGAGCTGATCTTTTATGAATTGCTCTCTTTAGTGCATATTTAAATAAAACCTTTTTATGGGAAATTGTTGAATAATTCTTATTAAAAACAAATGCAAATTCTGCAATGTGAAGTGTGAATACCCACTACTATTTCCATGCTCGCAACTGTACATATGTAGATAAATGGTTGTTGCTTTTTAAATGTTTCTTGATAGTCGAATAATCGATTAATAGTTCCTTCAATAAATAATCGATTATCACTAAACGCCTAATACACTAGTTGCTTGCTTTCGACTAGTTGACAGATTCTAATATTGCAATCATTTTTGTACTAATTTTATTTTATATCTCCCCTGGAGGAAATTGGACTAAGTCAGAAGTATCCTAGAGCTAAACCATCTGACTACTGCTACTGTATCGAGCGACCTACAATAAATATACCTACTTTTACAAGTGTGTGAAAACCATGCAAAACAAATTGTTCCATTGCAAGTTTCGCCCAAAAAAAAGGACATATACAAAATATTACTCTCTAAGATATCTCGTTGGGAAAAAAATGGCCCGGCATTTGGATGCCAATTATCATAACTTGAAAACTTTCTGCTCTATGATTTTTAAACAAAATTGAATTTTTTATTTATAATTCTATAAATATCTTTGAGGTAGACACAGGGTTATTCTCAAATAATTAAGTTTAAAAAAAATGGGCGCGAAAAGTGTGATTAAGATCTTTTCCGCGAACATCGAGATTATTAAACTACGTTTCCACTGAAATCGCGCCGGCTCGGTTTTGCGAAATATCTTACTTTAACCCTTCTGAAGCTCAACAAAAGGATAAATTTGACCGAAAAATCGATTCAACAATAGCTTTTGTGCATTTGTTGGGGTAGACCGGTTCTGGTACTTACATATATCGAGAAAAACCAACTATTTAAAAAAATAAAATTATTTATTCGTATTTCAGACTAGTTACACTGTTATGGTTTACCTGCGACTGAAAGTCATTTTAGCTGATTTAATTGCTGGACTTGTGCGGTTGGATAGGTAGTTGACAGGTTAGATTCACCCTCCGGTTCGACACTTTATCGATAGTTACGGGAAGTGGCGTTTCTTGCCGAGGTGGCAGCACCAAATGGTTCCATAAGAATGGAAAAGGCACCAATAACGGAACTTTTAATTGCCAGACAAACAAATGGTTGGTGTGTTCTTGGTGTGCCCAGAGTTAAATTTCGGGTAACCAATAAGTGTCAAATGAGCGAAATGGGCAAATGGCCCGAAAAGGGCGACTTACAATGAATTGACGTGACGAAGTGGGTAAAAGAAGTAGAGTACAAAAACATGTACAGACTATAAACGTGTATTGAAATTAATGCAAGACAGCGAAAACAAACCCCACAAAAATGCTAAAATCATTAAAAACATGAAGTCACAGCCAAATTGACCAGGGTGGGAGACACGTGGAATCCTGTCCTGCCTTAAGACAAAAATGGCAACTAATGTAATTAATTTTGTAAAAACATAATAAAAATGAACTTAAATGGTTTCCTTTGGCGACAGAAGTCATTTATTACACGCCATGCAAGCAGTAATGTCAAAGGCTAGGTCGGATGAGGAGTTTCATGTGCCTCCTATCCCCAAACCCAGCAACATGGTGTCCCGCGGGTTACTAAGGGAACACACCAAACGCATGTTCTAGAACCTTCCTTTTTTCGCGCGCCAACGAAAGCGTGCCTTCAGGGTTCGGACTTGACCAAAATTGCAGTAACTTTCATAGCCACTACACTTTAGCTCAAATTTACTACGTTTTGTGTTTCTCTCCGAATAGTTACAAGTCAATTTGTTTTATCTATAAACCCTCCAAGAAAGTAAAGTTAATTATCATCCATGTTCTTGCATCTAATCTTGTCTTATCCAAAGAAATTTTCCTTAATACAAATAACCAATGAGCAAAATAGTAGCGAAAGTAAAAGTACTTAATTTCTTTTCTTTAAAGCCCAAAATAAAAGTATAATTACCGTACTTTCAGCTCTAAATAATTTCTACAGTCAAATGATCATTAAATCTACTATGAAAAAAAAAGTAAAATTATATCTTCCCTTTAGTTTCAATAGTTTTTATGTTTTATATTCCTGTACTGTACTGTACTCCTACCAAATTAAGTGGTACAAAAAGTATTGAAAATAAAAGTACTAGTCCGAACCCTGATGGCAATCCGTTCATAGCAATCATCTGATGGTAACGACCAATCAGAATGTTCCACCTGGCAATAATCACGCCACGTCAACGGGCCAACGGAACTTTTCCATTGCGCAGTCGCGTTAAGTGAATAAAATTTTGGTACTCTGAGAAAATTCATTAAAGCTGAGTCAACTTGTTTGCAACGCGTTTTGATAATCTTCAGCATTAAACAAATAATTTGCTTAAAGTATACCAAATATCATTTGGTAATTATTATAGAGTAAAATCTCAAGGCAATAACGAGTCGGTGCGTTCAAATTCAATCATAAATCAGAGGATTGAGTGTATTTTACAAATTTCAAGTGCTTAAATATTCATTTATTTCACAACTTTGCCTGGTGTTGAAAATTTACGTTATACGCCCTGAACAAAGTGTGGTGTATTCGTACAGTAAAGTGATTTGTCAAATTTTCTTCGAAGCTGACTGAAACTATTTCAACAATTAAAGCAGTGTTTTGCTGAATTTGCTGTGCATCAAGGTATTGCCCAGTGTTTGTTGTAATTAAACTAATTGTGTGTGCTAGCAAAATCGTTTAATTATAAAAATAACTATATTTGGATTATTTTACATAAGATAAGTCTTAGTTCGTGTGCTTTCAACATCAAATTTTAATAAATCGGTCGCCCATTCTGGTTAGACGGACGCAAATGTGTGTGGCTATTGTGCTACACAAGCGCGAATGAACGGGCCCAATCACTTCTCCATTGCCGCACCTATCACCGCACACCCCAGAGCGCGGCATCAAGCGCCTGAGGCGCCACCCACACCAACGCGCAACAAAGCGCGCAGCAACATCAGTAGGGGGGCGCCCTATCTTAGGCGTCATCCACATCAGCAACGCAACCACAACCGGCATTAATTACAGAGGGGGTCGCCTTCACATAGGCCCACCGCCATAAACCGCAACAGCAACAACGCGCACCAGGGCGCGCAACAACCAGCAGCAGTAATTACAGCGGGGGCCGCCCTCATATAGGCCCACCGCACGACGACATCCAGCATTGACAACAGCGGGGGCCGCCCTATCTTAGGCCCGCCGCCCACAGCAGCAACAACAACTGTAACCAGCGGTGACAACAGCGAGGGCCGTCCTATTATAGGCCCGCCGCACTAACCCAGCAACAACAACAACCCAGTAGTGACATCAGCGAGGGCCGCCGTAATATAGGCCCGCCGCACTAGCCGCAACAACAACAACACAGTAGTGACATCAGCGAGGGCCGCCGTAATATAGGCCCGCCGCACTAGCAGTAGCAACAACCACACCAGCAACAACAACACCAGCAGTGACAACAGCAGGGGCCGCCGTAATGTAGGCCCGCTGCACTATTACCAACAACAGACACAGTAGCGCCCCACTAAAGGCCTACCACAACCACTAGGTGAGTCCGTGCCGATTAGCACGTTAAAAGCGAAATTTAAGTTTAGAGCAAACCTAGAGTGAAGAAACCCATAAGGAAGTTAGAGAGCAGTCTAAAATAAACTAAGTTCTTCTAAGATAAATTTGAAATTTAACTGTAAAATAGGACACTAAACGTTTTTTTTATAAATTAAAGCAAAAGTTAAAACGACATGGTAAAGATTAACGAAAAGTAAGACTTAACTATAAAAGAAGCAAATTTTACAAATGTATGTAATTGGATTTGATAGGAAATAGATGTAGCATACAAAACGATGATTTTAGAAAATAAGATCAACAACAAAATCATAAAAAAATAAAATAAAATATCATACCTAATGAAATAATGTAAGTAACGGGATAAATAAATACATACTGATAATTCTATATATTAAACTACTTAAAATACAAAAGGTGTATAACACAATAGAAAAAAAGAAAAATAACAAACTAAAGGCCGAAAATCAATCACAAAAAAAAAACTATTTTAAAGAAAAAAAAAATATATATATATATGTATATATACATATAAAATAAAATTAAAATAATGTAACAAAAAAAAACAAGATTTATAAAAGCAGCCTTTGCACTTTTTTTAATATTGCTGCATTAGAAAGCTTTTAACAACACGTTGAATTACGTATGAAAAGTTTATTTTCAAACGTTTTATAAACGAAAAAGCAAAACTTTGTTAACTTAATATCTAGTTAGGAAAGCTTTTGAACCTAGGATAGCAATAAGAAAATGAATTATAAATAACTTTGTTAAGAGTGGGAATGCTGATTTTTTGTATTATTTAGAAGGCATTTAGGTTTAGGTAAGGGGCCATCGAAACCAGGTGCGTCGATGGCCATGGATGAGGGTGGGCCAAGCACCGGGCGTCGCAACAACACCCGCGGCGCCCCCTTATAATGTTCGGCCTCTTTTTTTTTATTTTTCCTTTTTCTGCACAGTAACCGGTCGTTTCCGGTTCGTTGTTTTATTTTCATGTTTTTTTTCTTTCCGTTAATTTAAATTTATATTTTTTTTCTTATCCGTTCGTTTATTTCAGTTTTAATTTCGTTACCTTATTGGTTATTTTTAAATCCTAAGTTTCCGTTTTAACGTCTTTTGCCAGTTTTTTTTCTTTTGAATTTTAATTTGATTTCTGTTTCGTTTTGAGTTTTGAAATTTGAATGTCAACGGTCTGTCCGTGGCATCCGGTTTTACCCGGATGTTGTTTTTATAGTCGTTTTGCGCGGTTTTTTTGCGTTTTTCCCCGCGTTTTCAAAAGGCATGATATGACCTTTTCTCTGATTATGGCGCAGGACGGTAAGGTTGGCAAGAGCCCACCCCAGCCGACAATGACTAGCCACAGTGCGACCCTAGATCATGCCGACCGCCTTCCTTACTGCTCCATTTTGTTGCGATACCATAACAGATGGCGCCCAACGTGGGGCCCGAAAGCGCTGACCGCGGTGACTTTTCGGGTCAGCTTGTGAGGTTTCACCATTCCGTATGTCCCAGGTAGGCAGGCCCAGGAGCCGCCACCTGCGTTGCGACGGGATGGTGGGACCGATCGTGGGGCCCGAAAGCGCTCACCGCGGTGACTTTTCGGGTCAGCTTGTGAGGTTTCACCATTCCGTATGTCCCAGGTAGGCAGGCCCAGGAGCCGCCACCTGCGTTGCGACGGGATGGTGGGACCGATCAAGTTGTCCGGATGGGTCTTCGTGTTCGGTAGCCCAGGGCTCCACGAGACTGAACGTCATGTCCACCGGAAGTTTTCATTTCACCCGGTGAGGCAGTGCTAAACGCACTTAGTTTTTTTTGTAGTGACTAATTTATTTTGTCCCGGGTCTGTTGTCCGATGTCGGCTTCGGGAAATATATATGTCCGCTAAGTGGGGTTTAGCTTTCTCGGGATTAATAATTTTATTTCTTTTTGCCGAACGTGTCTGTGTAGTTTTGTCTTAGTTTTGTATGTGTTTTTTGGTAGGGATCCTTACTTCTCCAACCAGTCTCAGGGAGGCAGCCCTTAGCAGCCCCTGCATTGCGGGAGGAGGAGTAGGGACCCCATATCCACCCCTTTCAAACTGCGCAAGTCTGGGGAAAAGCGGTACCCCACCGCATCCTTTCATTGCGGCGTGGTTGAGGAGGGGTGTTTCAAAAAAAAATATAAATAAAGTTTTGACGTTTTTTGATCGCTGGTATCCAGTGCTCCGACCAGTCTCAGGGAGGCAGCCAATAGCAGCCCCTGCATTGCGGACCGGAGTACTGGAGTCCAAATAAGTTTAAAAATGTTGCCAGTTCTCGCCATGGTACACCAACATGTCTCAGGGCGAGGTGTCTTATAACCACCCCTGCATTGCGGTAGGTGTACCTGGAAGAATGTCCTTGTCTAGTGTTATTTCGTTTTTTTTGTTATGCCTATGCCTTCTAATGATGGAATGTCAGCATTCCCATTCAATATATTAATACACAACTAGCTTTGGCCAAACTTTATACCGTTTTTGCTTTTTACATATTACATTTCAACACGTATATTTACTAATAATCAATTTCTTTCAGCATATATATATTTATATGTATATATTTATTTTTTTTTTTACATATCCGCGGTAATCAGTTGATGCAAATATCGGTTAGGAAAATTTGCATTAATTAAATTTTTATTTTTCAAAACCTTGCAATCGTCGGTATTATAGGGTGGGGGAGTGAATCTTGACTTGTTATACCTTCCAACCGCCCCTTGTAACCGAATACTTTTTTTATATTTTTCTGTTTATCTAACGTGGTTAGGGGATTTTTTTTCCACTATGGATCAGTCGGAGGAGGAAGTGGGGGCAAGCCTAGAAGTCAGGGTAGAGGGGCGCTTCCGAAGCAACCCACCAATCGGCCTCTGGTACTGCATTCTCCAATAGGTAGTCCGGGCGGGGGAGATCCGACCAGGATAGTGTTGAATCCTGCTTCCAACCATAAAATGGATAGACCAGCTAGTACTAATATCCTTGACTCGTCCATGGCAGCAGATCCAATGCAAAATATTTTTGACCCTTCAACTGGCGTGTTAACAGGTATACAGGGGAAGCTAGAGCTTCGGTTCAAGACCGTATACCTCCTGACACTTTAGGTGATAGGATCACTACGCAAAGGAACAATGCCGAGGTCCCTCCTGTAGATTCGTGGGTGAACGTGCTACATCAGCTGTTCAGGACATCGCAGGAGGAGATGCGGAATGAAATGAGGACGATCAGGGAGAACATGGACTTACTCAACGCCGCAGTGACATCGTCGCAGGGTAGTGCGACCTATACCAGGAGCACCAATAGGGAGGAAAGGAACCAAGCCCCGACATTCGTTAGTAACCAGGCCAACATCGTTTCGAATAGCGTGGCAGTGAAACCACAGGATTGGAAGATTTCCTTCGATGGTACTGGAAGCGTTGCTGATTTTTTGTTTAAGTTGGACACCCTATGTGAGCGGACTCAATGCTCTAGCGACCAACTCATGGCGAGTTTTCATCTCTTTTTGTCAGGACGGGCGGAAGAATGGTATTTTTTTAATAATAATTCCCAACGGATTACCCACCATATCCCGCCCGACCGGCGCGAGGGGCGCATCCGCATAACACGCGGATTATTCGTTCGTGCCGAGTCGTTGAAAAGCTTTGGTTTGTTAATCGTCGAGATCTAAAACTGCTCAGCTACAGAGAAAACCTCATCAGCTAAGTAAAGTTGATATAGGATAGATTATACATTAAGAAATAACTAGTTAACAGAATAAAATTATTGTTAAAAGTTAAAATAGAAGTCAAAGAATAAAAAACAATTAGTAGCTATGAATTTAGGACAGAAAGAATTGATTTTTTTATGCTGAAAAGCGAGTCTGAAATATCAAATCTACCAGAAAGAGAGTTATAATCTTGACACAAACAGCGAAAAGGCTCATTTAACTGAAAATTGGTTCGGCACTGTTTTAAGACTAGAGGTTTAAAATGCCTTGAAGGACGAGACGGTACATTGAAGTTCACTTCACTTAGAAGAAATGGGCTGGATAGTGAACCATTTAGCAATTTAATCATAAAAATAATTCCAAGCATTTCCCTCCGACTAGAAAGTGTGTGTAGATTAATGAGTTTTAAACGATTCGTATAGGGTGGCAGATTGTACGAGGGATCCCAATGAAAATCTCTTAAGGCAAATAGTAAAAATTGTTTTTGAACTGATTCAAGGCGATCTACATGAACCTGGTAACGCGAGTGCCAAATTATAGAACCATATTCAAGTATCGGTCTGACTAATGTAGTGAAGAGGGCTTTAGTTACATAAGGGTCGCTAAATTCTTTAGACCATCGTTTAACGAATGCTAGGACACCTCTAGCCTTATTGACTGTTGTATTAATATGGCGGTTGAAACTGAGTTTATAGTCCATAGTAACCCCCAGGTCAACAAAATCATACACTTGCTCAAGACTATAATTTTTAATTGTATAGGAAGCCGGCTGAGAAATTCCACGCGAAAAACCCATGTGTTTACATTTTTTAAGGTTAAGTGGCATATAATTTAAATCGCACCAAGTAACTAGTGCATCTAGATCTGATTGTAGCTTATTTCTATCTTCAAATGACGCGAATGACATGAAAAGCTTTACGTCGTCGGCATACATTAACATTTTTGAAAATTTTATTATTGTAGAAATATCATTTATAAACAACAAGAACAGAATCGGGCCAAGATGGCTTCCTTGAGGAACCCCCGAAGAGACATAAATGACATCGGATACTAAATTTTTAAACATTACTCTTTGTGTCCTGTCACTAAGGTAAGAAGAGATCCAGCGATTGAGACCCGGCTGGAAGCCCAACTGATCGAGTTTATGAATAAGTAATGAGTGACACACTTTGTCAAAAGCTTTGCTGAAATCCGTATAAATAACGTCGGTTTGCAGATTTTTTCTAAAGCCATTTGAGACATGACTGGTAAACTCAAGTAAATTCGTAACTGTAGACTTGCCCTTACTGAAACCGTGTTGGCAGTCAGCTATCAAAGTAGAGATCGGACCCGTAAGTTGATTTGTAACAATAGCTTCAAACAATTTTGGGATGGCAGAAAGCTTTGCGATGCCACGATAGTTCTCTATAGAAGACCTACTCCCGCTTTTATGCAGCGGTAGAAGAAACGATTCTTTCCACGCAGTTGGAAAAACACCACACTTTAGTGATAGATTGAACAAATTGGTAAGGGGTTGGTAAATATGGTTCGCACACTTTTTCAAGAAACATGTAGGAATCCTATCAGGACCATATTTAAAAGATTCTTTTAAGGTTTTAAGGTAAATTAGAACATCTTTGGCGCATATAATTGGTGAATTAATTGAATTTGTCCCGTGTAGCTTATAGGGATAGTTTTGAAAGTTTGAATTGGTGACAGCAGAATAGTTAGAAGTGAAAAATTGAGCAAAAAAAATTTGCGATACATTGATTATCGTTAGATATAATGTCTTGATATGTCATGGCTGAGGGAAACCCTGATACTTTACGTTTAGAATTTACGAAACCATAAAATGACTTAGGATTGAGAATAATGTCTCTTTTCGTTTTAGAGATATAAGCTTTATAGCACTTTTTATTTAAATCTATGTACTTCTGACGTAGAATGGAATACAGTAGGTAATGTTTATTTAATCCGGATTTCTTATATAAATTAAATGATCGCGTTTTCCTATTTTTAAGAGCCTTAAGCTCTTTAGTAAACCAAGCTTGCGTAGGATGATCAAAAGTTACTTTACGTTTAGGAATAAACTTCTCAAATAGGCAGTAAATAGTGTGATTGAAATGTGAGACGTTTAGATCGATATCACAACCAAATTCAGGCCAAGTTAATTTAGACAGTTCTTTATTTAATTTCTTGTAGTTTGCTTTGGAAAAGTTATAATCAAAGCTACTACATGAGTAGCATTGAGTGCCTTGGCCATTACTTATGGTTTCGTAGACTATTTCCATAGAAGGGTGGTAAAGGTCTTCTGGTAAAACCAACGGATCACAACGATTTACAGAAAATTGGTTTATATCATTAACATACACTAAATCTAAGACTTTCCCAAACTTGTTAGCGGTAACATTTATTTGATTAAGGCAAAGATCGGAAATTCCATCTAAAAAGTCATTGAACCCCAGTTTGGACGGATTTGGAATAATGTTACCATCAGATATGTTCCACGATATATGAGGTAAGTTAAAATCACCCAAAACAATAATTGAATCTGAAGCTTTAGTCATAAGGTTAACAGTTTTGAGCAGAGAGACATGTTGCATGTAGACTGAAAAATCTGATGCTGGAGGGATGTAGCAAACATATAAGTACATAGAGACGTTGTCTAGTTGAAAGCGGATGCATTTGAACTCAATGAAATCGATGTTAGGAATATTAACCTCTTCTGAAGGGATGGAGGAATGAACGGCAAGTAGAACACCACCCCCGACTCTGTTCAAGCGATCATTTCTATATACTTGATATTCATTACATAAAAACTCTGAATTGAAAACATGAGGTTTTAGCCAAGTTTCGGTAAAAGCAATTACGTTATAATTACAATGAAAAGATTTCAAAAAGAGATCAGTTAATTTGGTATTTAGACCTCTGACATTTTGATAAAAGATATTCACGGATTTAGTGCTCAGTTTTTTGACTCAACGTTATTACGAGAAATTTTCGCTACATTTTGAACATTCCTATTCGGTCTGTATTCAAACTCCCGCACAAGAGCCCCGGGAGGCCAAAAAGAGCTGTCCAAAAGAGTATCGAAATCTTTCCCAGATACATCAATCTTAAACGAAGACATACTTCTTTGATATGTGAAATTAAATTTTCTAACAGTTACGCTTTGATCTTTAACTTTAGAAGAAATATGGTACAACAAATCATCCTCGGTAGTGTCTGGATGGAACCTAGACACAAAAATAGATTTTTTGCGAGGAACCACAACCAGCTTACCAACGATTGGTTCAGACTCCATTGCAATAGTTGGAATTTCCTGGTTTTTCCTAGTGGACATTTTTGAAGGGGCGTTCTTCGACGTTGCTCGGACAACCGTACTAGGAACTGGAGAAGCCAAATCTATAAGTTCAAGGGGTTGAGGCAGGTTCGGGACTGTTGAGGTAGTAGGCCGATCATCCGTACGCCTGCGCTTGTTTTCGCGATGATCAGGGCATTCCAAATGAGGCGAATTCTCCAAAGTTTCCAAGGTTTTGAAAATATTTTCATATTTTTGGAACTTTTCAGTCAGCAATGAAAAATCTTTGCTTATTTCAGAAAAACCGTTTCTGATATGCCTAAAGATTTTACACAGATCAACTTCCGTCGACCGGCATTTGGAACAAGACCAGCGCAGGCCTTTTCCTTCGTTAAGCAGGTCAGCTATTCTACCGGTTAACCCAGTGCACTTGGCGTGGACAAGTCCATCACACAGCCAGCAAGCTACAAAGCGTTTGGACTCGCTTTTTAACTGGCAGTTTGCTATCATGCACGACATTTTCATATAAATACTTATATAAATTTATAATAAAAATTATAAGTTAAGAAAAAAAATTTAGCGGATTAAAGAAAAGCAACCCTGACAGTTTAAATGACACAGTACTGAGCGAACAGTTTTAAACACACTGTATCTGACGTTCAACAAACCACGCAAAACAGCTGTAACGAAAAAGAAATAAGAAAAGCAAGTCAGAGCACAACAACAATTGCAATATGAAATAAAGCCTTTCAATAGCAACAAATAAAATATGCAAAGAACTCGGCACACACAAAATCAACAAAATGAATTTATAATAATAAATCACTATCAAAACTTTTTAACACTATTCACACCAAGTAGTGAAGCACAATTAGATATTTATCTCTATTAACTTTAGAATATAAAAGATCACAGAGAAAAATATAAACAACTACACAGCTTGACGTTTGCGTTTGATGTTCACAAAGCAGAATTATCCCTTTTTGTGCTATTCCCTGAAGCGTGAGTTTGGAACATTGAAAAGTGACCACGAGATTATGATGGAAATCTCAATGCGTAAGCAGAAGCTAAGTTAGTCATACGACGTGTTCCACACTGACATAGTAGCACTTAACGCACGCCTTAGAGAACCGATGTCTGAAGCCCTGCTGATTGACATAATAAAGCGGAACGTCAAGCTAATGCTCTTCAACGCGGGGGCTAGGACATTGCATGATCTACGCGATATAGCACGAAGAGGGGAACAAGTTCTGAAAGAAAGCAAAATATTGGGAACCACTTACCATGGACGTCAGGTCAACGAGGCCCGCACGATAACACCGGACATGAGGATGGGAGGCGAGGATTGCGAAGCTGACCCGCAGATAGAGGCGTTGGAGTACCGGCGCAATAGAAAACCGGATTATTCCGGAATTTAATGTTGGAATTGTCAAGCCATGGGCCATTCGTATATTTATTGCGAGGAACCCATCAAGAATCCGTTTTGCTTTAAGTGTGGGAATAGGGGAGTCTTTACTCCAAAATGCCCTAGGGACCATCGCAGGCAGGGAAACCAGTACCCGAGCGAGAAGATGGGGGAAACTCTTTCGACACTATAGCCCCCATATCAGCCAGTGCTCGAGCCGTCTCGTGCACTGAACCAAGTGAGTCCTTCGAGGGTATGCATGGAGCTAGTGAGCTTCCGAGGAGTAGTGGCACCCTGGCGAAGGAGTACCCAAATGTGATATTGATTTTTCCTGACAGTACAGACAATTCCAATAGTTCAGACTCAGATAGTCCAACGTCCTCATCCGCGATTGTTAAACCGATCAGAATTTTGCAACGTCTGAATAGGGACGTCGCTTGCCAGACGCATTTTCCACTTAGTTTAGAAGAGAGGGAACATAGGTATGAGCGAGTAAGGTATTCGATTTTTGGAAAGCCACCGGTGTCGGTAAATATTTTGAAGTGTAGGCAGAGATATAGTCAGCGGGTCCAGGAGCGCAGGATGTTGCAAACCACTACGCTAATGCTGACCGAGGATGAAAGACCTTTGGTAAGGGTAAAGATAGAAGACAGTTTTATAGTGGGTTTGTTGGACTCGGGAGCCAACGTCTCTATTTTGGGGAAAAATTGTGAAGAATTTTTAAAAGAGAACAACTTCGAGTATCACTCCCTACATGCGTTCGTTTATACCGCGGGTGGCAACAAACAGAAAATCTTGGGCTCGATATCTTTACCTGTCACTTTCAAAAATGTTACTAAGTCCATCCGGTTTTACCTTGTTCCTTCGCTTCTTCAAGAAGCTTACTTCGGGGTTAATTTTTGGAGAGCCTTTGCGCTGGCGCCCGAAATATTTCCCAGTGTGGAGTGCATAGACTTTAGTAATAAAAATGATGACGAAATAAATTTCCATGATTTGTCGCCAACCCAGAAAGTCAATTTGCAGAAGGTCATAGAGACGTTTCCTTCCTTCGAAAAGTTAGGATTGGGGCAAACGAGATTGGTTGAGCATCATATTGATACTGGTGATGCAGTCCCAATCAAAAGTAAACATTTTCCTCTTTCGCCACCGAGGCAAGCCGAAGCTTTTAGCGAAATAGATAGGCTGCTCGAAATGGGAGTTATAGAAGAGTCAAACTGGCCTTGGTGTAGTCCAGTTGTTCTAGTTCGGAAGCCAGGGAAGGTCAGGCTCTGCATAGATTCCAGGAAGGTCAACGCGGTAACTAAAAAGGACTCGTACCCGTTGCCTCATATCAACGGCCTATTGAGCAGACTGAAGGACACGCACTTCATTAGTGGCATTGATCTGAAGGACGCGTTCTTTCAGATCAATCTGACAGAGTCTTCCAAGGAAAAAACAGCATTCGCAGTTCCTGGGAAGCCTCTGTACCACTTTAAGGTCATGCCCCTCGGTCTGTGCAATGGACCGCAGACTATGAGCCGCCTGATGGACAAGGCAATCCCCTCGCGGTTGCGGGAGAATGTCTTCGTCTACCTGGATGATCTAATGGTATGCAGCACTAACTTTGAAGACCACCTAAAGTTGCTGGCGGAAGTGGCGAATTGTTTGAGGGGGCGGGCCTCACAATCAATGTGAAGAAGAGCAAATTCTGTCAGAAGGAAATTCGGTATTTAGGGTACTTGATAGGTAGCGGGTGCTTGAAGGTGGATCCTGGGAAAATAGAAGCAATGCAGAACTTTCCGATCCCTAAATCTCCGCGACAGGTTCGTAGGTTTGTGGGCATGGCAAATTGGTATAGGGCATTTATTACAAATTTTGCTGACCTAGCAGGTCCTTTGACTGATTGTCTTCGCAAGTCAGCAGGCCCATTTAAACTTACCCCTGAAGCGGTAGAAGCATTCGAAAAGTTAAAAGAAGCCTTGAGCTCCGCTCCTGTCTTGGCCCAACCCGATTTCTCGAAGGAATTTGTTATTCAGTGTGATGCTTCAAAAATAGGCGTAGGGGGCGTGCTATTCCAGGTCGATGACGAGGGCGCTGAGCATCCAATCGCGTTTGTTTCAAAAAAACTTAACAATGCTCAGCGCAATTATACTGTAACCGAACTGGAATGCCTCGCCGCTATTATAAGTGTCAAGCGTTTTAGACCGTACATAGAGGGTTTGCCATTCCGAATCATAACCGACCATTCAAGTCTCAAATGGTTGATGACTCAGAAGGACTTGAGTGGCAGGCTGGCTGGATGGTCACTCTTACTGCAAAGATACAATTTTGCAATGGAGCATCGCAAGGGAACCCTGAATATAGTACCGGATGCCCTCTCGCGTTTTGATGTAGACGAGCTAACCTTCTCCGCCCTACCTCACAAAATTGACTTAGCATCGCCGGAATTTGAAAGCGCGGAATACTTAGATCTTTGCAGAACCATTTTGGAAAACAAAGATGTGCTACCAGATTTGAGTGTAAATGATGGCGTGGTTTTAAAAAGGGTTAAATTTCGTAAGGGTGTGGCGGATGAGGAGGACTCGTTATGGCGGGTGTGGCTACCGACAGGGTTAACTGAGAAAGCGAGAAGTCTTGCACATGATGCGAATAGGAGTTACCATGGGGGTTGGCAGAAAACTTTAGAGCGTGTCAGACAAAATTACTTCTGGCCTAGGCAAGCTAAAGACGTTAGAGACTATGTACAGGAATGCGACACTTGTAAGGCTGTTAAGTCAACAAATCAGCAGTCAAGACCACCTATAGCGAACACTTTTGCCTCAGAAAGACCATTTCAGCGGTTCTATTGCGACTTTCTAGGACCTTACCCACGATCTAAGCGGCGCAATCAGTTTCTCTTCATTGTTCTAGACCATTTTGCAAAGTATGTTTGGTTGAAGCCCATGCAGAGAGCAACAACTGTTAATGTTATGAATTACTTTACTTCTGAAATGTTTCCATCGGTTGGGGTTCCTGAATATATCCATAGCGATAATGGTAAACAGTTTATCTCTAAGGAAATGAAACAATTTCTCGAGAATTATGGGGTGACCCATATAAGGACGGGGTTATACTTGCCGCAGGCAAACGCGTCGGAACGCGTAAATAGAGAAATTGATTCAAAAATAAGAATTTTCCTCAAAGATAAACAGGATCATACCGACTGGGACAAGCATATACCCGAAATTTTAGCGGTGTTAAGAAGCGATTTTCATACCTCAATTCAGTGCTCTCCATACTTTGCCTTATACGGTCAGAACATGGTCCAACACGCCTCAGCCTATAATATATTAGATAAACTCGGTACTCTTAGGGAAGATGACATTCCAATAGTAACTAGGGCGGATAAGTTGTCCACCATTCGCGAGCAAATTCGTAGGAATTTAGATCAGGCGAAGGATAGGGGAAACAACGTTTATAACAAACGCTCTAGACAAGTTAACTATAGGGAAGGTCAGGAGGTTTTTAGGAAAAATTTTGCTTTGAGTAACTTTAAACAAGGCATAAACGCCAAATTCTTGCAGAAATACCTCAAGTGCCGAGTTCGTCGAAAAGTAGGCAATGCGTTGTACGATCTAGAGGGCCTGACAGGGAAACTGATAGGTCGCTTTCACGCTTCGGATATTCGCCCGCAATAACAATTTTGATTTTTTTTTTACATATATACATACATTTTGACATTTGGAGCCGTACCTGGGCGTTTTGGCGGTCGGGGACAACTCGCCCAGTATCCTCCCCGAGCATTGACTTAATAGGGTATTTACATACGCTTCCATCGGAAGTAGTGGATAACCTGGCAATCCTCGGTTATGCGGATTGTCTTTCGGAGTTTTGACGAGTTCTCCTTAATTAAAATGTCTACCGGGTGAAAGTTTTTTTCCAGGGAACAAGCTTCTCCGGTTATTTTTTTGCTAAACCTTTTTGTGGGGGTGAAACCACTAGAACCAAAAATTTTCGGAGTTTTGACGAGTTCTCTTTTATTAAAATGTCTACAGCCGCGAAGCATTGTAACTAGGAAACCAAAATAAATTCTCCGTTTGCCTCGGAGTTTTGACGCGTTCTCCGATATCAAAATGTCTAACTAAATTACACGTTTTTCTTATAAGCCTATTTCGATGGGGGTAAAGCCACTTAAGAAATTTCCATTTGCCGCAAAGCCTACTAAACTATGAAACAAAATACTTCAAAAATTTTCCTTTACTGGCGGATCTTTTTGCCCGGCTAGCTCGTGGTAGAACTAGAGACTCTTATCTAGGGGTGAGTCGTGCCCCACGTTTTGCATCTCGAAATGGCTCCCTCGCATGTAAACCTTTTGCTGTTCGCTTCATCGAGCGGTCTTCGAAGCGAAGCAGGTTTGTTATGGTTTACCTGCGACTGAAAGTCATTTTAGCTGATTTAATTGCTGGACTTGTGCGGTTGGATAAGTAGTTGACAGGTTAGATTCACCCTCCGGTTCGACACTTTATCGATAGTTACGGGAAGTGGCGTGATTCTTGCCGAGGTGGCAGCACCAAATGGTTCCATAAGAATGGAAAAGGCACCAATAACGGAACTTTTAATTGCCAGACAAACAAATGGTTGGTGTGTTCTTGGTGTGCCCAGAGTTAAATTTCGGGTAACCAATAAGTGTCAAATGAGCGAAATGGGCAAATGGCCCGAAAAGGGCGACTTACAATGAATTGACGTGACGAAGTGGGTAAAAGAAGTAGAGTACAAAAACATGTACAGACTATAAACGTGTATTGAAATTAATGCAAGACAGCGAAAACAAAACCCACAAAAATGCTAAAATCATTAAAAACATGAAGTCACAGCCAAATTGACCAGGGTGGGAGACACGTAGAATCCTGTCCTGCCTTAAGACAAAAATGGCAACTAATGTAATTAATTTTGTAAAAACATAATAAAAATGAACTTAAATGGTTTCCTTTGGCGACAGAATTCATTTATTACACGCCATGCAAGCAGTAATGTCAAAGGCTAGGTCGGATGAGGAGTTTCATGTGCCTCCTATCCCCAAACCCAGCAACATGGTGTCCCGCGGGTTACTAAGGGAACACACCAAACGCATGTTCTAGAACTTTCCTTTTTTCGCGCGCCAACGAAAGCGTGCCTTCAGGGTTCGGACTTGACCAAAATTGCAGTAACTTTCATAGCCACTACACTTTAGCTCAAATTTACTACGTTTTGTGTTTCTCTCCGAATAGTTACAAGTCAATTTGTTTTATCTATAAACCCTCCAAGAAAGTAAAGTTAATTATCATCCATGTTCTTGCATCTAATCTTGTCTTATCCAAAGAAATTTTCCTTAATACAAATAACCAATGAGCAAAATAGTAGCGAAAGTAAAAGTACTTAATTTCTTTTCTTTAAAGCCCAAAATAAAAGTATAATTACCGTACTTTCAGCTCTAAATAATTTCTACAGTCAAATGATCATTAAATCTACTATGAAAAAAAAAGTAAAATTATATCTTCCCTTTAGTTTCAATAGTTTTTATGTTTTATATTCCTGTACTGTACTGTACTCCTACCAAATTAAGTGGTACAAAAAGTATTGAAAATAAAAGTACTAGTCCGAACCCTGATGGCAATCCGTTCATAGCAATCATCTGATGGTAACGACCAATCAGAATGTTCCACCTGGCAATAATCACGCCACGTCAACGGGCCAACGGAACTTTTCCATTGCGCAGTCGCGTTAAGTGAATAAAATTTTGGTACTCTGAGAAAATTCATTAAAGCTGAGTCAACTTGTTTGCAACGCGTTTTGCTAATCTTCAGCATTAAACAAATAATTTGCTTAAAGTATACCAAATATCATTTGGTAATTATTATAGAGTAAAATCTCAAGGCAATAACGAGTCGGTGCGTTCAAATTCAATCATAAATCAGAGGATTGAGTGTATTTTACAAATTTCAAGTGCTTAAATATTCATTTATTTCACAACTTTGCCTGGTGTTGAAAATTTACGTTATACGCCCTGAACAAAGTGTGGTGTATTCGTACAGTAAAGTGATTTGTCAAATTTTCTTCGAAGCTGACTGAAACTATTTCAACAATTAAAGCAGTGTTTTGCTGAATTTGCTGTGCATCAAGGTATTGCCCAGTGTTTGTTGTAATTAAACTAATTGTGTGTGCTAGCAAAATCGTTTAATTATAAAAATAACTATATTTGGATTATTTTACATAAGATAAGTCTTAGTTCGTGTGCTTTCAACATCAAATTTTAATAAATCGGTCGCCCATTCTGGTTAGACGGACGCAAATGTGTGTGGCTATTGTGCTACACAAGCGCGAATGAACGGGCCCAATCACTTCTCCATTGCCGCACCTATCACCGCACACCCCAGAGCGCGGCATCAAGCGCCTGAGGCGCCACCCACACCAACGCGCAACAAAGCGCGCAGCAACATCAGTAGGGGGGCGCCCTATCTTAGGCGTCATCCACATCAGCAACGCAACCACAACCGGCATTAATTACAGAGGGGGTCGCCTTCACATAGGCCCACCGCCATAAACCGCAACAGCAACAACGCGCACCAGGGCGCGCAACAACCAGCAGCAGTAATTACAGCGGGGGCCGCCCTCATATAGGCCCACCGCACGACGACATCCAGCATTGACAACAGCGGGGGCCGCCCTATCTTAGGCCCGCCGCCCACAGCAGCAACAACAACTGTAACCAGCGGTGACAACAGCGAGGGCCGTCCTATTATAGGCCCGCCGCACTAACCCAGCAACAACAACAACCCAGTAGTGACATCAGCGAGGGCCGCCGTAATATAGGCCCGCTGCACTATTACCAACAACAGACACAGTAGCGCCCCACTAAAGGCCTACCACAACCACTAGGTGAGTCCGTGCCGATTAGCACGTTAAAAGCGAAATTTAAGTTTAGAGCAAACCTAGAGTGAAGAAACCCATAAGGAAGTTAGAGAGCAGTCTTAAATAAACTAAGTTCTTCTAAGATAAATTTGAAATTTAACTGTAAAATAGGATACTAAACGTTTTTTTTATAAATTAAAGCAAAAGTTAAAACGAAATGGTAAAGATTAACGAAAAGTAAGACTTAACTATAAAAGAAGCAAATTTTACAAATGTATGTAATTGGATTTGATAGGAAATAGATGTAGCATACAAAACGATGATTTTAGAAAATAAGATCAACAACAAAATCATAAAAAAATGAAATAAAATATCATACCTAATGAAATAATGTAAGTAAAGGGATAAATAAATACATACTGATAATTCTATATATTAAACTACTTAAAATACAAAAGGTGTATAACACAATAGAAAAAAAGAAAAATAACAAACTAAAGGCCGAAAATCAATCACAAAAAAAAAAAACTATTTTAAAGAAAAAAAAATATATATATATATGTATATATGTGGCAACCCTTCCTACTATGGGAAATATCTATGTACATAAGTTACCACTCTCCCGCTCAATAGAAATCATATGTATGTAAATATGTTAAATGCAAACAATGGTAGAAATCATACGATGTTTGTTACCGCTATGTCTCTCAGTGGTAGTTTTCCTATTTATTGAATTATATTGGAATACCTGATAAAAATGTAAATAAAGTTAGCTTAGGCTTCTGATCATTCGCTACATATAAAATAAAATTAAAATAATGTAACAAAAAAAAAAACAAGATTTATAAAAGCAGCCTTTGCACTTTTTTTAATATTGCTGCATTAGAAAGCTTTTAACAACACGTTGAATGACGTATGAAAAGTTTATTTTCAAACGTTTTATAAACGAAAAAGCAAAACTTTGTTAACTTAATATCTAGTTAGGAAAGCTTTTGAACCTATGATAGCAATAAGAAAATGAATTATAAATAACTTTGTTAAGAATGGGAATGCTGATTTTTTGTATTATTTAGAAGGCATTTAGGTTTAGGTAAGGGGCCATCGAAACCAGGTGCGTCGATGGCCATGGATGAGGGTGGGCCAAGCACCGGGCGTCGCAACAACACCCGCGGCGCCCCCTTATAATGTTCGGCCTCTTTTTTTTTTTTTTTCCTTTTTCAGCACAGTAACCGGTCGTTTCCGGTTCGTTGTTTTATTTTCATGTTTTTTTTCTTTCCGTTAATTTAAATTTATATTTTTTTTCTTATCCGTTCGTTTATTTCAGTTTTAATTTCGTTACCTTTTTGGTTATTTTTAAATCCTAAGTTTCCGTTTTAACGTCTTTTGCCAGTTTTTTTCTTTTGAATTTTAATTTGATTTCTGTTTCGTTTTGAGTTTTGAAATTTGAATGTCAACGGTCTGTCCGTGGCATCCGGTTTTACCCGGATGTTGTTTTTATAGTCGTTTTGCGCGGTTTTTTTGCGTTTTTCCCCGCGTTTTCAAAAGGCATGATATGACCTTTTCTCTGATTATGGCGCAGGACGGTAAGGTTGGCAAGAGCCCACCCCAGCCGACAATGACTAGCCACAGTGCGACCCTAGATCATGCCGACCGCCTTCCTTACTGCTCCATTTTGTTGCGATACCATAACAGCACTTGCCTGGATTTTGAATGCAAATACAATAAAATCAAATATTTCCTGAAGGTTTTTTCGCACTGAATACGAATCCGTGCTCAAAAATTTTCCATAATGTTAAGCCCTCAAATTGGTATACTTTGAACATGACCCCTGTGGCATATGTGCATATCAATGTTCTGAAAATATTGTTTGAGAAAAAGTTTGTGGCTTGATACAATTATTTTATATAATTTTTCGAAAATAGTCGAAACGATAATATTTGTGTTTTTGCCAATTTTTTATACAATTATTATTGTTTATTTTCAAAGGAAAAATTCAAAGCAACAAACATATACTATAGTTATAATACTATTTCGAAATCAGCCACGATTTCTAGTCAGACTAATTTATATAGTTTTGCTATTTGCGAAGATCTTGCGGTGAAGCGAACCCGCGTAGGCTTTGCTGCGTGTAGTTTGCAAGCTGCTTAAATCAAGTTTTCTTTTAATTGTTGACCAAGACCATATTCAATTATTGTTATTGTTGACCAGTGATTATAATTATTATTCATTATTACTGTTAATTTAGCAACAGGATAAAATTTTTTTTTCCCAAAAATCAGAGATAGGCATTTGTTTGTGTTGTTACTAGCCACCAAATGCCACCATTATTGATCCAACATAAATTTTCACAATTTTAAGTTATACGTTTGAGAAACGCTTACCCAGCAACAACAAAAACGTGACCAAGTTCGACCTGTCATTCCCACAGATGCTCGTATAAAGATTCTCAACGCGGAAATCGGAAGGACGGTCAACGAATACAAACTGAAATCGACACCTTGAGACATGCAACCTCTCAGGTGGAGTAGGCAAACGCAAACACCTACACAACGCAGCGCCATAATGAAAGCCAAGCCCTCAAAATCAATTGGACCCTCCATTGCCATAAGATGTTGAAACACCATAACCCGAGCGACATTTGTAATGAAATGGATAATTGTATCGTCCGATATCTCTCCTCTATCCGGTTGCGAAGTCACTAGAAAAAATACAGCTCCACAACTACATTTCAAATCTGCACTTGGCCAACCATCAACATCGCTTTCGAAAACAACACAGCACAACAACCGCCCTTAACGCCATAAATACGCAAATAAATTATGGTTTGAACCCACACACTCCAAACCACAGGACGATGCTCTTGGCACTTGCCCTATCAAAAGCCTTTGATAGTGTCAATCATGCCATACTCTTGCAATACCTGAAGAAAAGTCACCGCTCTTGTTAGACTAGGGTGGCGCCCTCCTCCCCCATTTTCTTTAAATTGGTATGTGAAGTTCCCCCTCCGCTGATGCCTGTACTTTTGTGGCTTCGGGCAATGACACTTACCGGCAGCACTTGGGTAAAAGATAAAGAAACGTTACTATATGGTCACTAAATCTTGCCGGCAGCGACTAAAGAAATTGCGAGTTTGTCCGTCTAGAGACTAAAATGCTCAATGTTAGAGAGCACGCGGAACTGTTAAGCCGACAGTTTTAATTGAACTGTCATCAGCCTAGTCACCCAACCCGACATCTATTGCACGATGATATGAATGAGTATATAAATCCCTCAGATCTCGGCCTGTGAAGCGTACTCCTGAGGGAGACTAGAGTCACACTGGAAGAAAGCATTCTTGATGGTAGCAGAAGTATAAAATATACAAATTGATAATCCACAACCAACTAGTTTTTAACTAGTTTTCTTTGCCACTGTACGAGGTGAACAAACTGGACCCCAAAACTATTCTACATCATAAATCAGTTGTGACAATTTTTGCCAGTCCAGAGCATATTTTACATCTAGTCGTTATTTATATGCTTATCTCTTTTGAACCGAAAAAAAACTACTGGATATACAATACTGGTACTAGGTGGGCCTTAAAGACTCAGAAAAAGCCTAAGCATTGACCGAGGCAGAATTTCATTTTATGCCGCTAGAGGCGCGGTGGGCAGTGGGACATTTAATCCCAATTGGTAGATTTGGTTTAAAACTTGGAATATAATGTCCCAGCAGTGTAAATAATGAAAAGTTTCAACTACTGTAAGTTAATACTTCTAGTTGTTATTCATGAATTACATATGATATTTCGTACAACACTTGAAACGTTTTTTCTTCGATGGGCATATGATCGCCAATCATACCGCAATTGACGACCTTGCTCGTCAAGTGTCCCCAGACCTTTCCTTTTTGGGAACCTTTGTTTTCTCCAGGCCAAACCTTATCACATCCTCCGCTATTGAAATAAATAATAAATGAAAAACAAAATCGGTGATTTGGCAAGTGGTGCGTTTCTTTGGATAATATCTAGGCGTTGACACAGGTAGTCTTCAGAAGTTTGTAGAATACCCTTTTCTTCCACTTTTTGGACTTCCCATTTGTCGTATAATCCTGACATGTGGTGGGAAAAATTGAACCCTCCCATGTACTGATTTTAATCGATAACGGACTTTGGGCAAGTCATGCTCAGTTTTTCACAATTTTTCTGTTTCCGTTGAATGGACCCTACGTCTCCACCATAGCAATGGCTCGTTATCGTCACCAATTTAGTGTCCTACCAAAAGACGCATGACGTTCCAAATTAATTTCGGTAGCACAAACTCTCTTCTGTTTTCAATTTCTGTGTTTAATTGGATATATTTAAAAGTACCAACTTCTGGGAATGGTAGGCTGTTGAAGATGGATCAAAAAAAGTGTTACATTGGTTCGCCTTATAACTTCCGCCCATTACATTCACTTTGAGCTCTCTTAAGATAGTTATCCTTTCATTTGTACTATGGCTTATCCACATGTGAAAACTTTCGAGAGAAGAGTTTCAAAAAAGTTTATATAGCAGAGCACGGATGGATTGAACCCTGAAGGCATTTCTTTTTATATTTAGCATTTTTTACTGCCTGCATATTTTCGATGCCATAATCTGTTAATTTAGCTCTTTTGCTGGTCAATATGTCTATTGGGTTTAAGAAATTAAATACGGCTTAAATAAACTTAAAAACGTTTGGAGAACTCCAGGGATATATAATCCCGAACTAAAAGACTAGTGAGACATATAATCCTATAAAAAGATAACCTTAGATATATCAAGAATTACTTTATTGCTAAGCTTGAATTGTAAATGTATATCACAAACAGATAATAAAAATACTATAATTAAAACAAATTATGATATAGACCGCTCTGATCGTAGTATTTAATAAATTCTCTTCAGAATTTCTCAACACGTGCTCACCTTTTCACTGTTTGCAACTAATTACAGCTGCCCAATTCCAAGCAAGTGTCAATGCATTGCATTGAAGATTATAAATAACGGAAAAATTGCATTCTCATTCATATTTTTCAGCAAATATTACCAATCGATGTTCTTCAAGTTTTTTGGGATATATTGTATCGACCGGGTCGAAAGGGTTAAGGCGATTACTTCCAAAAAACCCCTCAATTGGATAGTGGATGTATTACGAAAATTTATTGAATCTTATAGGCTTTATAACAGTATCCTCAAATAAAAGCGTCTTTCTCTTATTAGCTTCGGGCAGGAGAGTTCATGATCTGACCCTTCTGATTGTCAATTTAAATTCATTTGAAGAAGAAGACAGTAATTCCTCGCATAGACAACCAGGCAGCTTAAAAAAATAGTCACAGCCAAAGTATATTAAACCAAGTAGTAGTGAACTTGACAGTTCTCTCTTTTCTATAAGAATTCTAAGGTCAATTAAAAAAAAATATTAACCCTTTTTGCTTAAAAATGTTGTAATTTTTATCAATTTATAGAAATATATTTGTGCGCGTGCGTCGCTTCTTTGCGAATTGAATAACTGAAAAAAATAAAAATGAAGAGATCAAAAACAGTTACGCGTTGCGCTATTTACGCAGCAGTTCAGGATCTAGCACTTGTTCGTTGCTTCAAGGAACCTGATTGTGATGAAAAACGTCGCCGGTGGGAAATAAGTTGTATATGCGAGTTACACTTTAAATCAAATGATTTTATGCACTGCCCAACTCAAAGAAATGCTTTTAAGAAGGCACGCTTGTTTCCTGGTGCTGTACCTACATCATTCCAGTCGCAAACGACTGAAGGCCAAAAACTGTTTTTGAATGAGCCAAAGTTGCATGCTAATGCACAGCCTATGAATGTAGATGCGCAGACGCAGACAGAGTAAGCATAGAACATTTAGTAATTGTTTACGACCGCCACCGAGTGCTAAAGCACATACAAAAATGTCGGGATAGGTATGAAGAGCCGGATGTTGGACCGGCTAAGGGTTATTTTTTTAAATCGCGGCCCAAGACCCCCAACTCAGAAAGGCGTTCTACACATAAAAACTATTGATCACGACCCCGATTTAGTATCGGCCTGGGGTCATTTTACCCATTGCCCAAACTGCTAGAGCTATGTAAAGACATTAACTTGGAAGAGCACGTAAAAACGTTTTTTTTTTATATGCTGAATATTTTTTAGAGCTAAGCATTTAAACAAAAGATTGAGTATGCAAAATTTAAAAAATAAAAAAGTGGCAAGGCCGATAAAAAACTCTATGAGAAAACAAGTGCTTATCTACCAAATATTGTCATAATGCTAAGTTCCTTAAAGAGATTGATTCCAAAGCAGCACTTGGTCGAAAAAGTGACTCAGTTAGATTTCTAGGTGGGAGCTTCTTATGTGGTAACGCTGGTTCTAAAATAGGCGAAAGCCTACAAACTAGAAATTATTTTTTGGACAAGGATCTCCACAGATTTTGCGACTTCAGCAAATCCGATTTAATTTTTTAATAAAAAAAATTCTGGGACCCAAATATTGTGCTCGGGCCACAAAGTGTTAATCCGCTTGTTTATATTTTTTTGAAGTAAGAATTCCTACAAAAACAAAATACTTCAGTTGTCAATTCTACCTTGTTTAATTTGCCTTGGTCACAGCCATAGGCATAATTTGGTGTACTGGGTAAGACAGGTGCTATCGTTGAACTCAGGGTTTGGAAAGTGATTCATTACAACCAGAGGGACAGTAAAGAAGGCTTGACGTGCAGTAGTAGCAGGTTGCCTTAAGACTATATTAAAGAATCACAAATAATTTTTTATTTATTTACTACGGTTTTCAGACCTATAGAGTAACAGATACAAGTTTGTTTATAAAAGTTACAAGTATATTGATTTACAATTTTAACAACTTTAATACTAGTTTAATAAATGCACATAATTAATTTTACTACATCAGCAAATAAACTTTTGTGTCGTTGTCGGAATAACAGTGACTCCGAGGAGGTTGGATATGCCTTGTTTCCAATGCCCCCTATACTTTCTTTTATTACTCGAAGGGAACATAGATGATGGCACTGTTAGCATGGACGACGCAGATTCTGAGTGATTGCGCCTTATTTTCACTTCCCTTCTTCGTTGATGTTCATTCTCTCTGGAATTTATGGATTAAATTTATAGATAGATTCCGCTCAGTTAGATCTTACTTAGCAATTGTTGTTGTGTAAAGATGCTTCGCAATGCCTAGTCGTCACTTTCCACCTAGCATTGTCATCAAAATCTTCAAACGGAAGTCGCAGTAACATAGCGGCTTCGAACGGGTTGGACCACAATGAGATTGGTGTAGGAAAAAAGGTGAAAGTGGGCCAGTGTGACTCTTATCTCCCTTGGGAGTTTGAGCTCCTTTTCAGCAACAGTAGGAGCTTGTGCCTGAATGACGGCATTCACTGAGGGAGAGCTGAGGGCCTTTCGATGCAATTTTGGATATAATGTGGTGCCGGATTTCATCATAGTGCTTACGGAGATGTTTCCTTACTTTACAGGGAAGCGAATCTTCTTCAAGGCGGTGCTTGTTTGGGTGGGTGTTGCTGTTGGCAATAATTGAACAAGAACTAATTCTTAACATCTCGTTATGCTCCTTAACACCGAACATTTTTAGCCCCACAGTGGAGATTTTTTTTCCGGTGACATAAGACATCGCGTGGCAGGTCTGACTTCTGTGTTCAATAGCCACAGCGACCAATTGCCTTGTACGTCTCCACAAGCTTTTTTTTTTTCTCTTTTCCCAAGTACTGCCAGCCAGTGACTTGAGGGGCTGTGTACTTGGGAAAAGCATGTTGTCAAACGTTATTCCTAAGAGTTTGTGGTGTAGGACAGTCGGAAGCTTGATGCCATCGACGTAGACATCTAATTCTGTGTTCACTTGCGCCGTCCAAGTTGTGCACAAACTGGCCGAGTACTTAGGCGGTGAATGTGCAAAAGTTTCGCCCAGCGAATAAACCGGACAAGGACGGTAGATAGGAATTAGCAAAGCTCCTTGAAGAAAGAGCCAGATGCAAAACCGTGCAATCATAAGCGTAAGATACATCCTCTGGTGGGGAGGGGAGCCTCGATATGTAGTAATTAAACAAGAGCGGGTATCGGACACCACCCTGTGGCACCCCCTGTCCGATTAAACTAGGTTTTGATCGTTTGCCCCTTCCACCGATGCCTGCCGACTACTCAGGTAATTAATGGTCCAACTCTTTAGACAGGAGGGAAAAGTTGAATCCTCCAGATTGTTAATAAGTTGCACATGCCTGACCATGTCAAAAGCTTTTCACAGGTCAAGCGCAACAACCACAGTTCTGTCACTTGGATATTTTTGGTTGAGATCGCCATTTATCTGAGTGTTTATGGCATTCCGCGCTGTGGTTGTACTGGTCATTTTTCTGAAGCCATGATTATGGTCGGTGTAGGGTTTATTATTATTAATTGTTTATACTTTGTTTATTTTTACTTTTTGTACTTTAATTATTGATTGTACTTAAATAATATTTTATATTTATCAATATAAGTTGTTTTTAAAATTCCTAAAATCAATAGCCAAAAAAACAATTTGTTTTTATTCAAAATTTTGCTCTATGAAAATTAAAATTATTTAAAAAGTGCACAACCACAAAATTAAAACAAGCAGGGAAGCCTAAGTTCGGGTGGAACCGAACATTATACACGTAGTAGTGATCTATTCTCTCTATGGCGCGATATACAACAGGTATATCGTCATAAACCTCCTAAGAGATTTTTGCGCCAAGCTTCTCTTTCAATTTGTGGTGTGCCGATTTGAATTTTCCCTACAAATTGGTGGGACCTACAGTTTTTTGCCGACTCCGAACGGCATCTACAAAGGAGACGAATTTTTTGCTGAGAAGCCTGTCATGGCATAAATACACTCGGAGAGTTTGCCAAACCACTGCCGGGGGCGACCCCGTTTTGGAAAACTTTTTTCAAATCACTTTTGATGTTACCTGTACCAGGGCTCGAACCATGGACCTTCGGTGTGGTAGGCCGGCAACACTACCTTCACACCACGGCGGCCGCCATTAATTTATCATATATATTATTTCTGTAAGGTCTTTTTGTGTTATTTCCTAATTTTCTGCTCTCATTTGGAACCAAGATTAATAAATAGGGTATCGTTTTAAAGATGGGGGTTAGCTCTACATGCGAAACCATGTTTTAATTAGCGGAGTGCTTTTGTTTAAGCGTATTTTAAAAAAATGAATTCTTTAAAATAAACGATTGTGAATGCACAAAAAAATCAATTTGTACTGCAACGCTATTGTGACTGACATTCACATGCCTCGCGACATCTACATTTGAATGCTGAAGACTGAACAGTGCGCCATCTACACTTGAACATTGCTAAAATAAGTGAATAAGACTGCGTTCACATTGGGTCATAAACTCGAGTTAAAGGGACATTGTTTGAGTTAATTCATATTGATGTTGTCAATCAACTCAAGTTTATGGCTCAATGTGAATGTAATATAAGTGGTGGAATTTCAAATAGCTGTTTGCGCATATTTGTATAATTTTTTAGGGTCTCACAACATGTGTAGCTGAAAATCTTTTTTTATAATTTGAGAAAAAGGTTTGAAAAATCCTGGCGGCCGCCGTGGTGTGAAGGTAGTGTTGCCGGCCTACCACACCAAAGGTCCATGGTTCGAGCCCTGGTACAGGTAACATCAAAAGTGATTTGAAAAAAAAAAAAGTTTTTCAAAACGGGGTCGCCCCTCGGCAGTGGTTTGGCAAACTCTCCGAGTGTATTTCTGCCATGACAGGCTTCTCAGCAAAAATTCGTCTCCTTTGTAGATGCCGTTCGGAGTCGGCAAAAAACTGTAGGTCCCACCAATTTGTAGGGAAAATTCCAAATCGGCACACCACAAATTGGAAGAGAAGCTTGGCGCAAAAATCTCTTAGGAGGTTTATGATGATATACCTGTTGTATATCGCGCCATAGAGAGAGGGACTAATAAAAGGTTTCAAACCATTTTTGTTTTTTTTTTTCGCAAGGAGCGCACGGGCCCAGCTAGTTTGTATATAAATAACTTCCCTACCAGCAACTGCTAACCACATTTTTTCAAAATACCAATACATGCATGAAAAATCTTCTTTCAAATAGACAGACGGACATACAGAGAGAGAGACGGACATGGCTAAATCGACTCAGCTCATCGTCCGTATTATTTCAGTTTACTTATTGATGGGCCCATCTCTTCTTCTTCTCATACTTACAAACATTTCATGCTCATTAATAGAAAATCAATAAATAATATAACTTCGCTATTGCAGTGGGGTATTAAAAACTTGCCCGGATATTTTACTAGTGTGTTATCCGATTGCCTATTTTTGCCAGATGTATACTAAATACTATTGAGAAGCAGCTGACCAATTTTTATTAAAATCTCTAGTTAAACCTACAAGCAATCGCCTTTGAAAATAGGGGAATTGTTTTGCTTAAAAGCTTATTATGTGTGCAAGATCTTGTTGATATAGCTTGCATAGTTATAAAAATATTGCGTTTTAAAGTTTACAAACAAATTTTTCAGAACTATATTAAAAAACCGATATCTCTTCCAGTTTTGCAACAAACGTTTACCTTTATATATTCAACATTTTCGCCAAATATTCTTTCAATTTTGGCGGCGTTATGGTATAAAAAGTTTTGTGGAATAATCCACTATAAACGGAGCGGGGCCAGGCCAATTTTCAAAAAGTTATATTTTTCGACTTTCTTCGTTCACTTTGAATGTGAAAGAGAAATGATATAAAGCCATTGTATGCAAAGTTATTGCCTAATTAATATATCTATGATCCTTTTCAAAATCTTTCGTATAAAACGTTCCTTGTATGATAAATTTCGTTTCGATATCTTGAACGGTTTTTGAATAATAAATTTTTTTGTATTTTCGAAAATATTCTATATATTAAAAGTGGGCGTGGCTATCATCCTATTTCGCCCATTTTAATTAGCGCTCGGAGATACGTGCCAAGGAACCTGCATACCAAATTTCATTGACGTATCTCAAAATTTACTCAAGTTATCGTGTTAACAGACGGACGGACGGACGGACATGGTTTAATCAATTTCTCTTTTCGTCCTGAACATTCGGATATGTAAGTTAAATAAAAGTCTTAAACTTTTTATTAGTATTGATTTACTTTATTCCTAAAGTGCTTAAGTCGCTACCTCTCATTGTACGACCTTCGAAATCCAATTGCAACACTATTATAATTAGAAAACGATCCAACAAGAATAATGATACCGCTTACTCAATCTCCCCTGTTATCCGCAACTGTAATTCTTTATTCAATTCCAATAAGAATCAGGGTACCATTTGCTTACTTAGAATTAAGTTCTCTGACTCTACTCTACATACAAGACAAACCATTCTCTCAGAAATCATTGGATTTATACAGCGCTTTGTCGACCTCTAGTGTTAACCGCAAATGTTAAACTTCATTATTACCTTGAGAATGAAGTTACTGCTTGCTGGTTCTACGTTGTCAGACAGACATATCGCTCTCCCAGCAATCAACGTACTCTTACACTGTAAGTGCCGGCGTTGCTCTTAGGCGTCATGATGTTAATTAATGCATTAAGGAACAGTGGGTGGCTACTGTGACCATTGTGGCTTAACTCCTCCCCTTCTTAATGAGGGGCGTCCTCGGTCCTGGATATCTTGTGTTGATTTGCCTTTACAAATAATATATTTATTACGACATAATTAAACAGTGTCGATAAAATTAAAATCCAAAATCTGATAGAACATGTGCCTCCAACGCGTCTGCGAGAGTAGCAGGTCAATGTGGCCAATAAAACTGAATACAGAGTAATAATCTAACGATGCAGCTACCAAAATTTCGTACGTCACGCCGGAACATCTCTTAATGGTATATCCGTATCACATTGCTTTATACCGTAAGTAAGTGGAGTAAGCGGTAGAGGTTTCATACAATTTTCCTTACTTACTAGATTACATCTCGCTTACACTATTTGTTGAAAAACTGAATTTTTGAGTACAAAATATGTATTAAACCTTTTTTCAGTTAAGTACAAAATTATATTTAAATAAAAATAAAAATGTAAAATGCTCAGTTTAGAATCGTTGAAATTTTTCCTTTATGATTTTAGACCGGATAAAGCACACTTATCTTACCCATTTAACAATAAAAACAAATCTTGATTCAGGTAAAAATTATACCTATTTCAAATTATCTTTGTGGACCACGCTCCCTTTAATAAGAACTGTAGTTCCCAAGTCTTTTTCTATTATCTGTTCTACGTAAAGGGGGGTTAATTTATTGCCAAGTCTGGTGTTTCTTTTTACCAACACCTTATCGCCTGCATTAAATTTGCGTTCTATTCTTTTTTTGTTATGAATTTTTAGTTCTAGTTGTTGTGCGTGCTTTAAACGTGTCGGTATTTCCGTGCTTTTACTCGTAATATAGGTCGAAATATGTCAATTGGCCTTTTGTTGGTTACTGAATGAATTGTTTTATTGTATTCGATAGTCGCCAATAAAATTAAATCCCGTGTGTCCTCAATCTCCTTTCCAATTTAATGCATCTAGCAATCTCTATCAATGTACTGTGGAACCGTTCCACCTGCCCGTTAGATGTGCTGTGTAGAGGTGGAGCATTAACAATTTTAATACCGAAACTGTTGGCAAGAAGATATCTGGTGGTATCGGAATTAAATGACTTTTCACTATCACAATAAATAATTTTAGCATTAGGAAATATGTTCAAATGTTGTATGAGTTCGGGCTTTATATCCACAATAGTTCTAGATTGTATGGTTTGCACAACTGCAAATTTAGAAAATTTGTACATGTTAAAAAATATTTTGAGTCCGTTGGAAATATATCAATGTGCAGTATTTCTCCTAAACATGATGGAATTGGTGTTTCAGCTATTTTATGTCGTTGATAACGTCTGTTATACTTTGCTTTTGAACAGATTTTGCAGTTTGCGACCGCTTTTTTTGCTTTTTTTTCAGTTTTGGAAAAAAGTAATCGTTTAAAATTTGTTTTATATTTTCTTGTGCTGCGCGGTGGGCGCGATTATGTTCTGTTATTATTATTTCAATTTGATCATTTGGGTCAAAGATATCGGTCACAAATTTCTTGGCATATTTAAACTTGGTATTTGGAAATAATTGTACAAGATCATGTTGGATATGGGCTAGAATAGGCAAACTGCAATGGATTGCATTCACTACGTTGGTATTTACAAGGTCTTGAATAGTTCCTAAAAGAGTGTTTTTGTCACGAAAATGAACAACATGTCTTGTTCTATTTCCAAATAAAATAAAAGTTCATTTTGATGGGTCCTCAGCTTCTTCAATAATAATCTGATTTTTGAAACAATTTATGGGGTTTTCAACTGCCTGTATGGTATACGTCAACGACTAGTCGCTATGAATTGTTGCACACTCGGAATTTGAGTCCTGTTCCACCATGTTAAGCTGCTGTAGCGACAAAGCTTCGGCGACATTGTTCTCTTTTCCCGGTTTGTAGTGCAATTTTGCGTTGTGCTCGTCAATAAATGCCCTCCAACGCTTGAGTTTTGCATTTTGGATTCTGTCGGAAACTGCAAACGTTAGCGGTTGGTGGTCTGTGAATATGTTTAAGTGTTTTACACCATAGAGATAGTTTCTAAGGGTTTTTAATGCCCATACTATGGCCAGGAGCTCCCTTTCGTTTGTTGCAAAATTGAGCTCATTACCTTTTAAGGTTCTAGATATCATGGTAATTGGCCTGCCGTCCTGAGACAAAACAGCACCCAGCAAGGCCGTAGCCAGGATTTTTGTTCGGGGGGGTTCCACATTATTAAAATGAGACGTCATAATAAGAAATACGCACCAGTGTTGACACTTCCAACATTTTTTCTGTGGTAAATTTAAAAAAAAAAAACGTGGTAGATTTTTCTAAAACAGGAAAACATATGCAAATTGTTTTTCTTCAAAATTATTATTATTATTCAAAAAATAACGAGAACTATTACAAGTTTAACTTGAATTTAAAAACAGAACATAAAACAAACATCTACACTAGGGAGAACAAGTTTGAGTAAAGATATTTTCTTGAAATTTTCACCAACTTTAGACATTAGTAAAATTATTTTTACAAATTTTCTATAACAATATATGCTAATGTACATACATATATTGAAAAAATTTTAAAATAAAGGTCAAAAACTTGTGCAAAATTTGCGAAAAATCGGCGAATATCAGTCAAAATTTTCAGCTACTGTCTCAGAATTTTCCGAATATTTTGGAGTTTGCAGTTTTGTAGCTTATGCAACTTTAGTATGACATTGTGTTAACCTTAAGTCCTTAAAGAAATATTCGAGTTTTTGTAAATTCATTTTCATCTGTACAAATTTATGAGAATAAACGAACACACTAGAACTCTTATTGAAAATAATACTGTGTGCTAAAAATGTATGAAACCGCGTGCTTGCATCAACATTTCGGAGGGAGGGGGTTCAACCCCCCTTAACCCTCCCCCTAAATACGGCCTTGGCACCCAGGCCATGGTTAGAAGCATCTGTTGTCAAATCAAAAGGGTTTTTGAAGTCAGAGTAAGCAAGCATTACATCTTCAGATATTAAAACATGTTTCAAAGTATCAAAAGCTTGGCATTGCTTTGAATCTAATGTTATTTTTACTTTCTTCGACTGATTAGCGCTGACTTTTCCATTCTCACTTTTTAGAGTTTGGCTATGCTGGCAAAGTCTTTAATGAAGCATCTATAATAGCTTGCCAGTCCCAAAAATGATCTTAGAGTGTATAAATTTCCGGGGGCTGGGAAGTTCATCATTGTATGTACCTTGTCTGGGCATGTTTTAATGCCTCCTCTTGAAACAATAAACCCGAGGTACTCGATTTCGTTTTTAAAGAATTGGGACTTTTCTACTGATACCCTCATATTGGCATCATATAAGCTTTTTAAAACCCAGTTTACGTCTTCAACATGTTGCTCTTTTGTTTGTGAAAATATTATGACGTCGTCTACGTAAACATAACAGCTTTTACCTATTCGTTCCCTTAGCACGTCGTCTATAGCCCTCTGGAATATGCTAGGAGCGTTTTTTAAACCGAACGCCAGTCTGCAAAATTCATATTTTCCATTGCTTACGGAAAATGCTGTTTTCTCCCTATCTTGCTCTGCAAGTTCGATTTGGTGAAAACCCGATTTCAATCAAGAGTTGAAAAATATTGCGACTGACCCATGTTAGACAATATCGACGTTACATTAGGTATTGGATATTTGTCATCAATGGTGACTTCATTTAACTTTCGGAAGTCTACGCCGAAGCGTTTCTTCCTGTATCTTAATTCGTCGAAGCCTTTTTTGTCTACTACCCAAATTGGATTATTATAGGAAGATCTAGAGGGTCTAATAATGCCATTATGCAAAAGTTCTTTTATTTCACTTTTCACAAAGTCTGCTACGCCTAATGAATAAGGGTATAACTTAGAGTATATGGGCTCTTCATGTTTTGTGCGAATGGTTGCGACTATATTAGTATTATATGGTAAAGACTCATTTGGATCAGCAAACGCGTTTGATCGTTTACTTGTCATTTTTAAAAACTCACCTTTTACTGCGGGGGGTACATTATCATGTTTAATTTGTATAGTATGTATATTTTCACATTCGGTAAATAGTAACTTTTCTATCCCAAAATCGTGGGTAACAATACATTTTTCAGGTCCACAATGGCATTAACCTGTGTTAGTCTTCTTCTTCTTCAAATGGTCATCTAACCGCCTGGGCGATTTTGACCGTCCAACATAGCTCGCCAGTCGTTTCTTCGTTGCGCCAACTGGCGCCAATTGGAAACACCGCGGGATCGCAAATTGGTCTCCACTTGGTCCTTCCATCGGAGTGGTGGTCTCCCTCTTCCTCTGCTTCCACCGGCGGGTGCCGATAAGAATACCTTCTGGGCTGGAGCATCTTCGCTCATTCGCACTACGTGGCCTAGCCAGCGAAGCCGCTGTGTTTTAATTCGCTGAACTATGTCGGCGTCTGCGTAAAGTTCATACAGCTCATCATTAAATCTTCTTCGGTACTCGCCGTCGCCAACGCGTAGAGGTCCACAAATCTTCCGAAGAACCTTTCTCTCGAATACTCCCAGAGCCGCCTCATCAGATGTTGTTAGTGTCCACGCTTCTGCACCATATAGCAGGACGGGTGCGATGAGTGACTTGTAGAGTGTTATTTTCGTTCGTCGAGAGAGGACTTTACTTTTCAATTGCCTACTCAGTCCGAAGTAGCATTTGTTTGCAAGAGTGATTCTTCGTCGGATTTCTAGGCTAACATTATTGTTGGTATTAATGCTGGTTCCCAGGTAAACGAAGTCCTTTACTATTTCGAAATTATTGCTGCCAACAGTGGCTTGGTTGCCAAGGCGCGAATGCGCTGACTCTTTGCATGATGACAGAAGGTACTTCGTTTTGCCCTCGTTCACCACCAATCCCATTTTCTCCGCTTCTTTTTCTAATTTGGAGTAAGCAGAAGTTACGGCGCGGTTGTTAAGGCCAATGATATCAATATCGTCAGCATATGCCAACAGTTGCACGCTTTTATAAAATATTGTTCCAGCGCGGTTAAGTTCTGCAGCTTGTATTATTTTCTCCAGCATTAAATTAAAGAAATGGCACGATAGGGGGTCACCTTGTCTGAAACCTCGTTTAGTTTCGAACGGCTCGGAGAGGTACTTCCCAATTCTGACCGAGCTGGCGGTGTTGCTCAAGGTCATTTTGCATAGCCGTATAAGTTTTGCGGGGAAACCAAATTCAGACATAGCGGCATATAGGCAGCTCCTTTTCGTGCTATCGAAAGCGGCTTTAAAATCAACAAAGAGATGATGCGTGTCGATTCTTTTTTCACGGGTTTTTTCCAAGATTTGCCGTATTGTAAAAATCTGGTCGATGGTAGATTTACCAGGTCTGAAGCCACACTGATAAGGTCCAATCAGTCTGTTCACATCAGGCTTCAGTCTTTCGCACAATACGCTTGATAGGACCTTATATGCGATATTCAAAAGGCTGATTCCGCGATAGTTGGCGCAGTTTATGGATTGGGCAGAGAACACTTAGATTCCAATCATCAGGTATGCATTCATCCGACCATATTCTGCATAGAAGCTGATGCATGAGCCTTACCAGCTCCTCGCCTCCGTGTTTGAATAGCTCAGCAGGCAAACCATCAGCGCCAGCTGCTTTATTGTTTTTCAATCGGGATATTGCTATTCGCACCTCATTATAGTCGAGTTGTGGAACGTCAATTCCATCATCTTCGATTGTGGGGTCGGGTTCGGCATCTTCTCTGGTTTCTTGCTCAGTTTCTCCATTTAAAAGGGCAGAGAAGTGATCCCTCCATATTCTGAGTGTTCTCTGAACATCGGTCACCAGGTCGCCGTTCTCATTCTTACAGGAGTTTGCCCCGGGTTTGAAACCTTCTGTCATTCGCCGAATTTTTTGATAGAATTTTCGGGCATTATTCCCGTTGGCCAGCATCTCAAGCTCCTTTATTTCACGCTTTTCTGCCTCTCTTTTTTTCGCCCGGAAAAGCCGCCTCGCTTCCCTCTTCAACTCGCGGTAGTGTTCACACACCCTCCTCGTTGCATTCGATCTCAGCGTTGCCTTGTAGGCTTCGTCCTTTCTTTTCGTTGCAGCGCGGCACTCTTCATCATCATACCAGTTGTTTCTTCGCGTTCGCCGGAATCCAATTACTTCTTCGGCTGCGGTACGGAGTGCTCCTGAGATATGATCCCACTGCTCATGCATTCCACTAGGTTGAATTGTGCTCTCGGAGAGCAGGTGTGAGAGGCGATCTGCGAAATAATTGGCGGTCTGTTGCGATTGCAGCTTTTCGACGTCCAGCTTTCCCTGCGTTTTTTGTTGCACCTGTTTTGTCGTACAGAGGCGGGTACGAATCTTGGCTGCTACTAGGTAGTGATCGGAGTCGATGTTCGGTCCTCGTATTGTGCGAACATCTAAAACGCTGGAAGCATGCCGTCCGTCTATCACAACGTGGTCGATCTGGTTGCGTGTTTTTCGATCGGGGGACAGCCATGTAGCTTGATGGATCTTCTTGTGCATAAACCTAGTGCTGGATATGACCATGTTTCGGGCACCGGCGAAGTCGATCAGCCTGAATCCATTTGGCGAAGTCTGATCGTGGAGACTGAACTTCCCGACAGTGGGGCCGAATACACCCTCCTTACCCACCCTGGCGTTAAAGTCGCCAAGCACGACTTTGATATCATGACGGGGGCAGCGCTCGTATGCTTCTTCCAGGCGCTCGTAGAATACATCCTTTTCCACGTCGTCCTTCTCCTCCGTCGGTGCATGAGCGCAGATAAACGATATGGTGAAAAATCGTACTTTTATGCGGATTGCAGCGAGACGCTCGTTCACGGGTGTGAACGACAGTACTCGGTGACGGTCAAGCCCAATTATCGCATCAAAATTTTTAAAGAAGGTAAAATAACAAAATCAGAACTTATTCCAAATAAATGTATTTTACATCTTTTACTTACTTTAGTCTCGCCATGAATTGAATTAACTTTTGAAGTAGAAATAACTTTTTGTTGTTTTTATTTTAAAACATGACAATTTTGACCTGAAGCCGGCAGAACCAACCCTAAAAATGGTTTAGCTAATGGTGTGATTCCCTTTAGCTCCTTAAAAGGCCTTATGTAACTTTTTGCGGCCTCTGTATCTAGTAACATTTTTACAATTCTTTTCTCATCTCCTATTGTTCTGCTAACCCAAGGCAGCAGTGACCTTTACCTAAAAAATGTATCTCTTCCTCAAAATCCTCAACTTCACTCTTTACTATGTCATCGTAAGAATTTTTATCAGCCTTATCTTGTGTAATGTGGTTTATTCTTTGCAATTTAGGACCGGTATTCCTTTCAAAATCAGAGCGACGCTTAGTTTGTTGTCCTAGGTTACCAGTGTTTTGAGAAAATTGTCTTCGCTGAGACCATTGAAAATTATTGACTTTGGTTTGATATATGGTACCATTTGGCGAGTTTTTGAGCTCATAGTTTGATGAGTGACGGAAGCGAGACGTTGACGGATCTATTTCCATTGATTCAGGTCTTTCCTGCGTACCGTTTTGAGTAAAACTGCGTTTTTGTTGCCTATTGTAATTATGCTGAAAATGTGGGTTCATATGGCCATTTAAATATTCTAACTGATTATTGTTGTTTTCAAGAGACCTTCTGTCAGAAGGTTGGATCCTGCTATTGTCATCAAAACGCTTTTAAAAAAGTGTCGCGAAGGTATAGCGATCATGATTCGCTTCTAGCTCCTGAGCGAGGTGTAATGCCGCTTTAAGTAGCATTACAATACTTCACACCTACACTCTACCTTACTACCACACACGCGCCCACTGCGAATGAAAAGGCAAGCAAAGCACAAAGCAAGTGAGCGCCTAACATGATTTCGTTCATGCGAATCAATTGCTTATGCGCACCTATAATTCGCAATTAGTTCATCCCACCTTATGTATAAGAAGATTATTCGCGCTTCAGTAATTATAGAAAGTGTGGTTTTGGTAAATGAGACGGCAAGTACCACAACATATCGTGAGAAACTTCCACCCTTACCCTGCACAACCCTTCGCTATCGATCAACTTTTTTGTTGCGTCTACGGGACGTAGAGAAGCACCCTAACGGTTGCACCTTCGTTCCCAAGACCAGTGGTGAGTCCTTCGGGACCACTAAATACATTTACCGGTGTGTACTCACGGGCCATCGCCTTACACCAACCGGCAACTCATCGGTAACCTGGCACCGATTCACCGACATCCACCAACCCGTCGTTGGTGACTTGCACCGTTCCACCGTCATCGGTAACCTGGCACCGATTCACCGGCATCCACCAACCCGTCGTTGGTGACTTGCACCGATCCACCGGTCATTGGTAACCTGGCATAGATCCACCGGCATTCACCAACACGTCATCGGTAATTAATACCGATCCACCAACCCGCCATCCGTGATTAGCACCGATCCCCCTCACCAGCCACGTTATACGTCGCTACTGTCCCATCCTATTCATCGTACCCGACTAGATACCCCTGTGTGTGTGTGCGTGCCCGACTGAAATAACACCATCGAATCACCGTGTTCTTATTAGTAAAGGAAGTGGGACCTCTACTCGACTCTGGATAGGCTGAGCATTACCCCAGCCTTCGATGAAACCCACCTCACAGAGGGCCAAAGCAGACGGTAAGTCAGTTGGCCTTGTAGAAAATGAAATGTCGCAAAGAGGTTTTCTGAGACCGGAAATAAAAATGCGCAACGCATCCGTCCTGTATTTTTCATTTATCGAGCTCGCTAAATTGCCCTCGTAAGTCATTACAGTTTTATTCGTAAGAAGTGTGAGCTTTCTCTCCACTTCATCATAAAATTGTATAACAGTCAGATTCCCTTGCCTTAAAGTACTAAGCTCCTGTTTTATCAAATAAATTGGTCGCTTATCCGCATAGGTAAAGTCTAGCCTAGCTATTATGGCCTTGAAATTTAGCACAGTATTAAAGGAAGCTAGAACATTGTCTGCGGGGTCTCTAATTTTATTCCTAGTTATTGCCACCGCTTGGTAGTGCTTTGCGCTTCCGTCATACCTCTCATATAGTTTGTAGGCCGTGTGCGAAGCCTGCCTCCATGAAACATAATGCTCTTGTTTGCCGTCAAACGCGGGCAAAGACTTGGCAAGGTCAAGGGTTTCGTCACATTGTACATTTCCTAAAATTCTGACTTCCTCAAAAGGTTCTCCGTTTTCAGTTAATGTAGTAGAAAACTTTTTCGTAATTTGATCTAATTTTTTATCAAAATCTTCCTTCTGTAATTTTAGTGCAGCTAGCTAATTCAGAGTCACACATAAACTTAAAGTATGGCATGCAGCTTTCAAGGGTTTGCCTTTATATAAGTAAATGCTTAACAGGTTTAATAGAAAAAAACTTGAAAAATAGTTCAAGAAGAAAAAGAATCACGAAAAAATTCACAAATGTATTGAAATAGTATTATGATTTTTCTGAATAACTTAAATATTTCGTAAAATAACTGAGCATATCACTTACATATTTAAGCTTCCTTGTTTTAACTTAATTGTTTTTTTTTTTTTATGTTGTACTCAATTAAACGTGATTTTTTAAGCACCGTTGTTAGGTTACTATAGCAGCAATGCCCTTCAGCTGTCAACCAAGGTTACACCATTCAATCTCCAATTAAGGTGCTGTACTCCACCGATAATATGTGGAGTAGCACAAAAATATGTTATATGTAACTAATTTCCGTTGTTTAAGTTTTGTTCCTGCTTCAATACTGTATTTGATAGACGTTTTTGTTTATTAACAGCCACTGCCTGATAATCCTCTTTAGTCCCTCTCTTCCAATGTCAGCAAAGGTCGGGAGTTAGCATATTATTTAAGTATTTGCAGCATTCAATGTTATTTAATTAATTCTTAGACGACAAGAATATGAATTTCAAATATTCTTAAACTTCCCGAGCCCCACGTTGGGCGCCAGTTAAATAAAAGTCTTAAACTTTTTATTAGTATTGATTTACTTTTCTTATTCTTAAAGTGCTTAAGTCGCTACCTCTCATTGTACGACATTCGTAATCCAATTGCAACAGTATTCGAATTAGAAAACGATCCAACAAGAATAATGATACCGCTTACTCAATCTCCGCTGTTATCCGCAACTGTAATTCTTTATTCAATTCCAATAAGAATCAGGTTACCTTTTGCTTACTCTACCAGAGAATTAAGAATTAAGTTCTCTGACTCTACTCTACATATTAGACAAACCACTCTCTCAGAAATCATTGAATTTATGCAGCGCTTTGTCGACTTCTATTGTTAACCGCAAATGTTAAACTTCATTATTACCTTGAGAATGAAGTTACTGCTTCCTGGCTCTACGTTGTCAGACAGACAGATCGCTCTCCCAGCAATCAACGTACTCTTACACTGTAAGTGCTGGCGATGCTGTTAGGTGTCATGATGTTAATTAATGCATTAAGGAACAGTGGGTGGCTACTGTGACTATTGTGGCTAACTTGTATAAGTCAATATCTACCTAGACCCGTTTATGCCGTTACCTACTACCTTTAGGTGATTGAAGTTGTGCGTAGCACTACTAGGTATAAACACAAATAGCAGTAAAGCAAGTATCGCAAAGAAGTATCGCAAAATTAATTGAAATGAGGAGTCAAGTTGCACCTAGTGGCCAAGCTTTCGGGACACATCTGTTTTGGCACCAACATTTTCGTCGTTGTAAAACAAATCAAAACTGATGTCCATTTTACTATTTATTTAAAAATGTACAGGCCGTAAATCAACAAAAATTGTTGGTATAAAAAAGCAATAACAAAAACCGAGAGCACACGGAAAGGCAGTTCTGATGATAAAACAGATCTGTCAAAAATCCATCATGATCACACTACTAACTGTCAAAAGGCGGAAGTGGTTCATGCATATGGTAAAAAGAAGAATAGAACTAGGAGTTTAGATAACATCAAAACCAGCGTATTGTTAGCTTAATGGTTAGCAATGCGTGCCAAAATTTCTCTGATGAGTGAAGTCTAGCAGCTTCCGAAATGGATCTATAAGAAAAGCTATGGCAGTTGTCTCTAAACATTTTTCCTACTCTATTCAATCCAAAAACTTTTAATAATTAATTAAAATGATTATTAATAAATAAAAACAATAATAATTTTCATAAAAATTCCAAAAGTGAAAAATTATTATTCTTGGCCTTGAGCTCGTTTCATGAATACTTTATTTAAAAAAAGAATGCACACTTTCGTAATTATTCACTAAAATGTGTTGATTTGATTATTCGCTACAAAATAGTCAGCTGTTGAATTATCTGCACAATTGTCACTTTTTACGTTGGCAACATCAATTCAACTTCAACTGAAATAAGTTGTAATAATGCAAAAAAAAGTTTAGTTGTTTTAAAGTTGAGTTGTTTTAATTACAATTCAACTTAGTCGAGTTGTAAACCGTAATAGGGCTTTCCATTTTGTGTCTTGTTTTGAGGCTAATACTACTAAGGAGGGCTTAAAGCTTTACATCACATCCGAACTCAAAACGGATAACGTTACAATCAAAAAAATCTAATTTAAATACGAGAGACTTTCTTGCTATTTTGAATAGCCCGTTTTGGCCGTCTGGAACTTTCGAGCGGGAATTTAAGTAAAGTCCGAATAAAAACGTATAGGATATAGCTAAGTTTATAATAGCATACCAAAGAACTAAGCGTGTAGTCTGTAAATTTTTATTATCAAAATTTTAGAGGTTTAAATACTAAATTAGCTCAACTTTATTAAAAAGGTCTTAACTGTAATTTTACAATTATTTCCTTTTTTGATACCTGGCTAAAACGTCATATTTTTAGCGCTGAAATGTTATCTGAAGATTATCAAGTATTCAGAAACTAAACATTGTGCCAGTTCCATCCAAAGTAAGGTATAATGATGTTGGATCTTTGTCTTAATCAAATAAATGGTAACCCTAATAAGTACGGGAACGTCTTGGGCTTAGCTTACGTTAATGATACATCAAAATTCTGTTTGAGTCGATGCGATCCCCTGATTTAACCGAAAGACGTTTACCATCCTTCTTCTGGAAGGTTGTGATACTTTAAAAAATGAAAATCAAGTGGCTTTGACTTTGATTTTGATAAAACGAATTTTAAAAATTAAATAAAGAGTTGTCTAGTATTGCCTGTTTGAAAAGTATGTTACCATAAGTATTTCTATGATGAACCAGCGCAAGCCTGGTTTACTAAAGATCTGGAAGCTTTAAGAAATAAAAAGAACCGTTCATTCAAGTTATATAAGAAATCCGGCTCAAGCAAAGATTTGTTTAAGTAGGTACTACAATCTACGTCAGAAATACTTTAAGCTGAATAAAAAATGTTACACAGCTTATATCTGTATAATTAAAAATAACATCATAATATAAGGATTGTATATCCAGCTATAATCAAAACATTGCAAATTTCTTGAGCTCTTTTTTAAATCTAATTATTCCTCTGAAGTATTTTATCATTTTCAGAGATTTCTGTATCAACTGCTTGCTAAAAATGTAACTTAACTTTGTCCAATTATATCTCCTGAAAATGTTTTATTCTATCTGAAAATATTTTTTTGAAAGTATCATTTAAATATGGCCCTGATATGATCCCTACATATTTTCTTAAATGCATTTACAAGCCTCTAACTGATCTGTTTAATCTGTCTAAAATGTGTCGATTTTCCAGCTGCTTGGAAAGAATCTCTCCTAATACCACTGTATAAGAGTAGGTCATCCGAAGACAACTACCATGGCATAACAAAGCTTTCTGCTTTCTAAAACTATTTGAAACTATCGGTACTAATCAGCTCACAGTTTCTATTACCACACTTTTGTAAGGGAAAATCAACAAGTACTAACTTACTTGAATTCACAACCCATGTTTCAAATGGGTCTAGAGAAAATATGCACACTGACAAGAGTAGCAAATGCTGCGGTTCCCGCGCACCATCGTTTTCTGACGAAGAAAATATTTGCATCAAAATGATCAACTATAATTTTATTTTTCTAACTGCTAGTCATTCCAAAAATCATGTTTCGCACTGCATATTTTCTCCGTGCTAGCCGTAAAAACCCGACCGATTTGAAAAGAGTTCTATTGACTACCATACCATAAGGAATGATCGCTATTTACGTTTGGAAAGGTGGTATCGTAATTATGTTGAGTATTGTTTTCTTACATAATACAGCGGTGCAACCGGTACTTTTAAGTATGCAGTTGTCTCCTAGTCAAGAAGAGAAAAGTATTTTCAGGTCAGGGTGTGTTGTGGTAACGACAAAAACACTCTCCGAAGGTTGTTGTCGAATTAACAGTCCTTGGCCAGATTTGCACCCGGTACGCTCCGGTACTCCCTTGCGGTACTGCCCGACTGTTATGGTAGCGGTTTACCAGTGAAACCTTCAACCAACTTAAAGAAATGCTTTTAAGAAGGCACGCTTGTTTCCTGGTGCTGTACCTACATCATTCCAGTCGCAAACGACTGAAGGCCAAAAACTGTTTTTGAATGAGCAAAAGTTGCATCCTAATGCACAGCCTCTGAATGTAGATGCGCAGACGCAGACAGAGTAAGCATAGAACATTTAGTAATTGTTTACGACCGCCACCGAGTGCTAAAGCACATACAAAAATGTCGGGATAGGTATGAAGAGCTGGATGTTGGACCGGCTAAGGGTTATTTTTTTAAATCGCGGCCCAAGACCCCCAACTCAGAAAGGCGTTCTGCACATAAAAACTAAAGGGTGTTTTTTTTAGGGGTATAGAACTTTGAATTGAAATAAAACACAAGAAAATCGTTTTAGGGTCCATCAGTTTGGCTTTATTGGAAGGATAATTTTATGCCATTAATGTTTAAATATGATTTCGGGCATGTGGCCGCCGCGGCTGGCTCGAATAAAGCCAATTCTACAGGTCCAATTTTCAACCACTTTTTCGAGCATATGGGGCCGTATGTCGGCAATAACGCCACGAATGTTGGCTTCCAATTCCTCTAACGTTTCTGGTTTGTTGGTGTAGACGAGCGACTTCACATATCCCCAAAGAAAATAATCCAATGGTGTCAAATCACACGACCTTGGTGGCCAATTGACAGGTCCATTCCGCGAAATTATGAGCTCATCGAATGTTTCCTTCAATAAATCGATTGTGACGTGCGCTGTGTGGCATGTAGCGCCGTCTTGTTGGAACCACAACTCATCCACATTCATGCCATCCAATTCGGGAACAAAATAGTCGGTTATCATGGCTCTATACCGGTCTCCATTAACGGTAGCTGCCTCTCCAGCATTATTGCGGAAGAAGTATGGCCCAATGACTCCACCAGCCCATAGAGCACACCAAACAGTCAGTTTTTGTGGATGTAATGGCGTTTCAAGGGTCTCATGTGGATTCTCTTCACTCCAAATGCGGCAATTTTGCTTGTTGACGTAGCCATTCAACCAAAAATGAGCCTCATCACTGAACAAAATTTTGCGATGAAAATCAGCATCGAAATCACTCTCATTTTCGGCCCATACACCAAAATCACGACGCATTGCATGGTCTCGCGGCTTTAATTCTTGCACAAGCTGGATCTTGTAAGGTCGCAAGCCAAGATCTTTGCGCAAAATCTTCCATAAAGTTGATGGACAAAGCTCCAATTGCTGTGCACGGTGGCGAATCGATTCATTCGGGTCCTCTTCAACACTTTGCTCTACAGCGGCAATTGTTTCTTCGGTGCGCACTGTTCGACGTCTCTGCGGATGCGTATTATCACATAGAGTAAACGTAGTGCGAAAACGATCCATGGTTAACCGAATTAATTGCTCTGATGGACGATTATGTCGACCATAAAATGGACGGAGCTTACGGTAAACTTCGCGAACTGAACCATTATTTTCGAAATAAATTTGCACGATTTGCAAGCGTTGGTCTTTTGTCAACCTGTTCATGATGAAATGGCAAGCCAAACTGAACATAAATGACATTAGAGTTGCCAGATTTGACCACAAAATGCCAGTTTTATCTCTATTCGAAAAACAAACCTGTAAAAAAAACACCCTGTATTGATCACGACCCCGATTTAGTATCGGCCTGGGGTCATTTTACCCATTGCCCAAACTGCTAGAGCTATGTAAAGACATTAACTTGGAAGAGCACGTAAAAACGTTTTTTTTTTATATGCTGAATATTTTTTAGAGCTAAGCATTTAAACAAAAGATTGAGTATGCAAAATTTAAAAAGAAAAAAAGTGGCAAGGCCGATAAAAAACTCTATGAGAAAACAAGTGCTTATCTACCAAATATTGTCATAATGCTAAGGTCCTTAAAGAGATTGATTCCAAAGCAGCACTTGGTCGAAAAAGTGACTCAGTTAGATTTCTAGGTGGGAGCTTCTTATGTGGTAACGCTGGTTCTAAAATAGGCGAAAGCCTACAAACTAGAAATTATTTTTTGGACAAGGATCTCCACAGATTTTGCGACTTCAGCATATCCGATTTAATTTTTTAATAAAAAAAATTCTGGGACCCAAATATTGTGCTCGGGCCACAAATTGTTAATCCGCTTGTTTATATTTTTTTGAGGTAAGAATTCCTACAAAAACAAAATACTTCAGTTGTCAATTCTACCTTGTTTAATTTGCCTTGGTCACAGCCATAGGCATAATTTGGTGTACTGGGTAAGACAGGTGATATCGTTAAACTCAGGGTTTGGAAAGTGATTCATTACAACCAGAGGGAAAGTAAAGAAGGCTTCACGTGCAGTAGTAGCAGGTTGCCTTAAGACTATATTAAAGAATCACAAATAATTTTTTATTTATTTACTACGGTTTTTAGACCTATAGAGTAACAGATACAAGTTTGTTTATAAAAGTTACAAGTATGTTGATTTACAATTTTAACAACTTTAATACTAGTTTAATAAATGCACATAATTAATTTTACTACATCAGCAAATAAACTTTTGTGTCGTTGTCGGAATAACAGTGACTCCGAGGAGGTTGGATATGCCTTGTTTCCAATGCCCCCTATACTTTCTTTTATTACTCGAAGGGAACATAGATGATGGCACTGTTAGCATGGACGACACAGATTCTGAGTGATTGCGCCTTATTTTCACTTCCCTTCTTCGTTGATGTTCATTCTCTCTGGAATTTATGGATAGAATTTATAGATAGATTCCGCTCAGTTAGAGCTTATTTAGCAATTGTTGTTGTTGTAAAGATGCTTCGCAATGCCTAGTCGAAAATCGAAAGTGGGCCAGTGTGACTCTTATCTCCCTTGGGAGTTTGAGCTCCTTTTCAGCAACAGTAGGAGCTTGTGCCTGAATGACGGCATTCACTGAGGGAGAGCTGAGGGCCTTTCGATGCAATTTTGGATATAATGTGGTGCCGGATTTCATCATAGTGCTTACGGAGATGTTTCCTTACTTTACAGGGAAGCGAATCTTCTTCAAGGCGGTGCTTGTTTGGGTGGGTGTTGCTGTTGGCAATAATTGAACAAGAACTAATTCTTAACATCTCGTTATGCTCCTTAACACCGAACATTTTTAGCCCCACAGTGGAGATTTTTTTCCGGTGACATAAGACATCGCGTGGCAGGTCTGACTTCTGTGTACAATAGCCACAGCGACCAATTGCCTTGTACGTCTCCACAAGCTTTTTTTTTCTCTTTTCCCAAGTACTGCCAGCCAGTGACTTGAGGGGCTGTGTACTTGGGAAAAGCATGTTGTCAAACGTTATTCCTAAGAGTTTGTTTTGTAGGACAGTCGGAAGCTTGATGCCATCGACGTAGACATCTAATTCTATGTTCACTTGCGCCGTCCAAGTTGTGCACAAACTGGCCGAGTACTTAGGCGGTGAATGTGCAAAAGTTTCGCCCAGCGAATAAACCGGACAAGGACGGTAGATAGGAATTAGCAAAGCTCCTTGAAGAAAGAGCCAGTTGCAAAACCGTGCAATCATAAGCGTAAGATACATCCTCTGGTGGGGAGGGGAGCCTCGATATGTAGTAATTAAACAAGAGCGGGTATCGGACACCACCCTGTTGCACCCCCTGTCCGATTAAACTAGGTTTTGATCGTTTGCCCCTTCCACCGATGCCTGGCGACTACTCAGGTAATTAGTGGTCCAACACTTTAGACAGGAGGGAAAAGTTGAATCCTCCAGATTGTTAATAAGTTGCACATGCCTGACCATGTCAAAAGCTTTTCACAGGTCAAGCGCAACAACCACAGTTCTGTCACTTGGACATTTTTGGTTGACATCGCCATTTATCTGAGTGTTTATGGCATTCCGCGCTGTAGTTGTACTGTGCATTTTTCTGTAGGGTTCATTATTATTAATTGTATATACTTTGTTTATTTTTACTTTTTGTACTTTAATTATTGATTGTACTTAAATAATATTTTATATTTATCAATATAAGTTGTGTTTTTAAAATTCCTAAAATCAATAGCCAAAAAAACAATTTGTTTTTATTCAAAATTTTGCTCTATGAAAATTAAAATTATTTAAAAAGTGCACAACCACAAAATTAAAACAACCGAACCGAACATTATACACCTAGTAGTGATCTATTATGGCATACCAATTTACGCAGGTCTATTTTAATACTTTTCAGTTCGTATTATAAAGACAGCTGCTTGTTTTTAATAAAAACACTTCCGTTATGACTTTTGAGGGGTAAATTAATTTTCAATAATATAAATATAAGGCGCGATATGCAACAGGTATATCATCATAAAACTCCTAAGAGATTTTTGAGCAGAGCTTCCCTTCCAATTTGTGGTGTGCCGTTTTAAATTTTTCCCAAAAAATTTTCATGGCAGAAAGACACTCGGAGAGTTTACCAAACCACTTTGGAGGGGCGACCCCATTTGAAAAACTTTTTCCAAACCACTTTTGATGTTACCTGTCTCAGGATTCGAACCTTGGACCTTCAGTGTGGTAGGCCGGCAACACTACTGTCACTACCAGCAACTGCTAACCACATTTTTTCAAAATACCAATACATGCACATTTTATGTTTGAAAAATCTTCGTTCAAATAGACAGACGGGCATACAGAGAGAGAGACGGACATGGCTAAATCGACTCAGCTCATCGTCCGTATTATTTCAGTTTACTTATTGATGGGCCCATCTCTTCTTCTTCTCATACTTACAAACATTTCATGCTCATTAATAGAAAATCAATAAATAATATAACTTCGCTATTGCAGTGGGGTATTAAAAACTTGCCCGGATATTTTACTTGTGTGTTATCCGATTGCCTAATTTTTGCCAGGAGTATACTAAATACTATTGAGAAGCAGCTGACCAATTTTTATTAAATCTCTAGTTAAACCTACAAGCAATCGCCTTTGAAAATAGGGGAATTGTTTTGCTTAAAAGCTTATTGTGTATGCAAGATCTTATTGATATAGCTTGCATAGTTATAAAAATATTGCGTTTTAAAGTTTACAAACAAATTTTTCAGAACTATATTAAAAAACCGATATCTCTTCCAGTTTTGCAACAAACATTTACCTTTATATATTCAACATTTTCGCCAAATATTCTTTCAATTTTGGCGGCGTTATGGTATAAAAAGTTTTGTGGAATCCTCCACTATAAACGGAGCGGGGCCAGGCCAATTTTCAAAAAGTTACATTTTTCGACTTTCTTCGTTCACTTTGAAAGTGAAAGAGAAATGATATAAAGCCATTGTACGCAAAGTTATTGCCTAATTAATATATCTATGATCCTTTTCAAAATCTTTCGTATAAAACATTCCTTGTATTAATATAAACATGCGTGATAAATTTCGTTTCGATATCTTGAACGGTTTTTGAATAATAAATTTTTTTTTGTATTTTCGAAAATATTCTATATATAAAAAGTGGGCGTGGCTATCATCCTATTTCGCCCATTTTAATTAGCGCTCGGAGATACGTGCCAAGGAACCTGCATACCAAATTTCATTGACGTATCTCAAAATTTACTCAAGTTATCGTGTTAACAGACGGACGGACGGACGGACATGGTTTAATCAATTTCTCTTTTCGTCCTGAACATTCGGATATGTAAGTTAAATAAAAGTCTTAAACTTTTTATTAGTATTGATTTACTTTATTCCTAAAGTGCTTAAATCGCTACCTCTCATTGTACGACCTTCGAAATCCAATTGCAACACTATTATAATTAGAAAACGATCCAACAAGAATAATGATACCGCTTACTCAATCTCCCCTGTTATCCGCAACTGTAATTCTTTATTCAATTCCAATAAGAATCAGGGTACCATTTGCTTACTTAGAATTACGTTCTCTGACTCTACTGTACATACAAGACAAACCACTCTCTCAGAAATCATTGGATTTATACAGCGCTTTGTCGACCTCTAGTGTTAACCGCAAATGTTAAACTTCATTATTACCTTGAGAATGAAGTTACTGCTTGCTGGTTCTACGTTGTCAGACAGACATATCGCTCTCCCAGCAATCAACGTACTCTTACACTGTAAGTGCCGGCGTTGCTCTTAGGCGTCATGATGTTAATTAATGCATTAAGGAACAGTGGGTGGCTACTGTGACCATTGTGGCTTAACTCCTCCCCTTCTTAATGAGGGGCGTCCTCGGTCCTGGATATCTTGTGTTGATTTGCCTTTACAAATAATATATTTATTACGACATAATTAAACAGTGTCGATAAAATTAAAATCCAAAATCTGATAGAACATGTGCCTCCAACGCGTCTGCGAGAGTAGCAGGTCAATGTGGCCAATAAAACTGAATACAGAGTAATAATCTAACGATGCTGCTACCAAAATTTCGTACGTCACGCCGGAACATCTCTTAATGGTATATCCGTATCACATTGCTTTATACCGTAAGTAAGTGGAGTAAGCGGTAGAGGTTTCATACAATTTTCCTTACTTACTAGATTACATCTCGCTTACACTATTTGTTGAAAAACTGAATTTTTGAGTACAAAATATGTATTAAACCTTTTTTAAGTTAAGTACAAAATTATTTTTAAATAAAAATAAAAATGTAAAATGCTCAGTTTAGAATCGTTGAAATTTTTCCTTTATGATTTTAGACCGGATAAAGCACACTTATCTTACCCATTTAACAATAAAAACAAATCTTGATTCAGGTAAAAATTATACCTATTTCAAATTATCTTTGTGGACCACGCTCCCTTTAATAAGAACTGTAGTTCCCAAGTCTTTTTCTATTATCTGTTCTACGTAAAGGGGGGTTAATTTATTGCCAAGTCTGGTGTTTCTTTTTACCAACACCTTATCGCCTGCATTAAATTTGCGTTCTATTCTTTTTTTGTTATGAATGTTTAGTTCTAGTTGTTGTGTGTGCTTTAAACGTGACGGTATTTCCGTGCTTTTACTCGTATTATAGGTCGAAATATGTCAATTGGCCTTTTGTTGGTTACTGAATGAATTGTTTTATTGTATTCGATAGTCGCCAATAAAATTAAATCCCGTGTGTCCTCAATCTCCTTTCCAATTTAATGCATATAGCAATCTCTATCAATGTACTGTGGAACCGTTCCACCTGCCCGTTAGATGTGCTGTGTAGAGGTGGAGCATTAACAATTTTAATACCGAAACTGTTGGCAAGAAGATATCTGGTGGTATCGGAATTAAATGACTTTTCACTATCACAATAAATAATTTTAGCATAAGGAAATATGTTCAAAAGTTGTATGAGTTCGGGCTTTATATCCACAATAGTTCTAGATTGTATGGTTTGCACAACTGCAAATTTAGAAAATTTGTCCAAACATGTTAAAAAATATTTTGAGTCCGTTGAAAATATATCAATGTGCAGTATTTCTCCTAAACATGATGGAATTGGTGTTTCAGCTATTTTATGTCGTTGATGACGTCTGTTATATTTTACTTTTGAACAGATTTTGCAGTTTCCGACCGCTTTTTTTGCTTTTTTTTTCAGTTTTGGAAAAAAGTAATCGTTTAAAATTTGTTTTATATTTTCTTGTGCTGCGCGGTGGGCGCGATTATGTTCTGTTATTATTTCAATTTGATCATTTGGGTCAAAGATATCGGTCACAAATTTCTTGGCATATTTAAACTTGGTATTTGGAAATAATTGTACAAGATCATGTTGGATATGGGCTAGAATAGGCAAACTGCAATGGATTGCATTCACTACGTTGGTATTTACAAGGTCTTGAATAGTTCCTAAAAGAGTGTTTTTGTCACGAAAATGAACAACATGTCTTGTTCTATTTCCAAATAAAATAAAAGTTCGTTTTTGGGTCCTCAGCTTCTTCAATAATAATCTGATTTTTGAAACAATTTATGGGGTTTTCAACTGCCTGTATGGTATACGTCAACGACTAGTCGCTATGAATTGTTGCACACTCGGAATTTGAGTCCTGTTCCACCATGTTAAGCTGCTGTAGCGACAAAGCTTCGGCGACATTGTTCTCTTTTCCCGGTTTGTAGTGCAATTTTGCGTTGTGCTCGTCAATAAATGCCCTCCAACGCTTGAGTTTTGCATTTGGGTTTCTGTCGGAAACTGCAAACGTTAGCGGTTGGTGGTCTGTGAATATGTTTAAGCGTTTTACACCATAGAGATAGTTTCTAAGGGTTTTTAATGCCCATACTATGGCCAGGAGCTCCCTTTCGTTTGTTGCAAGATTAAGGGGGTTTCCACATTATTAAAATGAGACGTCATAATAAGAAATACGCACCAGTGTTGACACTTCCAACATTTTTTCTGTGGTAAATTTAAAAAAAAAAAACGTGGTAGATTTTTCTAAAACAGGAAAACATATGCAAATTGTTTTTCTTCAAAATTATTATTATTATTCAAAAAATAACGAGAACTATTACAAGTTGACCTTGAATTTAAAAACAGAACATAAAACAAACATCTACACTAGGGAGAGCAAGTTTGAGTAAAGATATTTTCTTGAAATTTTCACCAACTTTAGACATTAGTAAAATTATTTTTACAAATTTTCTATAACAATATATGCCAATGTACATACATATATTGAAAAAATTTTAAAATAAAGGTCAAAAACTTGTGCAAAATTTGCGAAAAATCGGCGAATATCAGTCAAAATTTTCAGCTACTGTCTCAGAATTTTCCGAATATTTTGGAGTTTGCAGTTTTGTAGCTTATGCAACTTTAGTATGACATTGTGTTAACCTTAAGTCCTTAAAGAAATATTCGAGTTTTTGTAAATTCATTTTCATCTGTACAAATTTATGAGAATAAACGAACACACTAGAACTCTTATTGAAAATAATACTGTGTGCTAAAAATGTATGAAACCGCGTGCTTGCATCAACATTTCGGAGGGAGGGGGTTCAAACCCCCTTACCCCTCCCCCTAAATACGGCCTTGGCACCCAGGCCATGGTTAGAAGCATCTGTTGTCAAATCAAAAGGTTTTTTGAAGTCAGAGTAAGCAAGCATTACATCTTCAGATATTAAAACATGTTTCAAAGTATCAAAAGCTTGGCATTGCATTGAATCTAGTGTTATTTTTACTTTTTTCGACTGATTAGCGCTGAATTTTCCATTCTCACTTTTTAGAATGTCGGTCAAAGGTTTGGCTATGCTGGCAAAGTCTTTAATGAAGCATCTATAATAGCTTGCCAGTCCCAAAAATGATCTTAGAGTGTATAAATTTCCGGGGGCTGGGAAGTTCATCATTGTATGTACCTTGTCTAGGCAGGTTTTAATGCCTCCTCTTGAAACAATAAACCCGAGGTACTCGATTTCGTTTTTAAAGAACTGGGACTTTTCTACTGATACCCTCATATTGGCATCATATAAGCTTTTTAAAACCCAGTTTACGTCTTCAACATGTTGCTCTTTTGTTTGTGAAAATATTATGACGTCGTCTACGGAAACATAACAGCTTTTACCTATTCGTTCCCTTATCACGTCGTCTATAGCCCTCTGGGAGTCTGCAAAATTCATATTTTCCATTGCTTACGGAAAATTCTGTTTTCTCCCTATCTCGCTCTGCAAGTTCGATTTGGTGGAAACCCGATTTCAAATCAAGAGTTGAAAAATATTACGACTGACCCATGTTAGACAAGATCGACGTTACATTAGGTATTGGATATTTGTCATCAATGGTGACTTCATTTAACTTTCGGAAGTCTACGACAAAGAGTTTCTTCCTGTTTCCTAATTCGTCGAAGCCTTTTTGTCTACTACCCAAATTGGATTATTATAGGGAGATCTAGATTGTCTAATAATGCCATTATGCAAAAGTTCTTTTATTTCACTTTTCACAAAGTCTGCTACGCCTAATGAATAAGGGTATAACTTAGAGTATATGGGCTCTTCATGTTTTGTGCGAATGGTTGCGACTATATTAGTATTATATGGTAAAGACTCATTTGGATCAGCAAACGCGTTTGATCGTTTACTTGTCATTTTTAAAAACTCACCTTTTACTGCGAGGGGTACATTATCATGTTTAATTTGTATAGTATGTATATTTTCACATTCGGTCCACAATGGCATTAACCTGTGTTAGTCGGTCAAGCCCAATTATCGCATCAAAATTTATTAAAGAAGGTAAAATAACAAAATCAGAACTTATTCCAAATAAATGTATTTTACATCTTTTACTTACCTTAGTCTCGCCATAAATTGACTTAACTAAAAATGGTGTAGCTAATGGTATGATTCCCTTTAGCTCCTTAAAAGGCCTTATGTAACTCTTTGCATCCTCTGTATCTAGTAACATTTTTACAATTGTTTTCTCATCTCCTATTGTTCTGCTAACCCAAGGCAGCAGTGGCCTTTTACCTGACCTGAATTATTTTTTTTCTCCTGTTTTTTTTCTCCTTACATGTTGTATTGTCGTCGAAAACTTCTCCTTGTTGTGGTAGTGCATAAGCCAGCTTCAAAACAAATTCCATACATCTTATCCTAGCATGCAAAGGAGATATTCCATACTCATAATTTAGTTCGTCAGTTATTGTATCATCAAGATTTTCAAAGTCCTTTTGGCTCTTCTTACAAATTGGACATTTCATTGTAGATGTTGTATTTGTTATTAAGTTCAAAACTTTTCCATCAGCCATTGTTAGAAGAAAATCATGCTTTATTGTAATGACATTCCCCTCTTCAATTTCAATTATTGTTGGTTCTAATTTGGCAATTTAATTTTTTATATCCCTTACTGTAGCTCTTATGAGTTCCGAAGACTCCTTCTCGTATTTAAATAATATCGGGCGGCACAATATAGTTGATGACGGACGTGGATTTTTCCAATATTCTGAAGCTTCATCTTTTAGTGGTAATGGAACAATAGAAGCCATAAACATATTACTATCTGTAATTGTTTCATCGTCTACATTTATTCTTTGTTTATATGCGCTTTGTCCTGATGATCCATCATAGCCCCACTTAGGTATCAATGCTAGCTCCTTTGGCAGTGATTTCAACGTGTGTAGATGATGTATGATCCATTAGGTTTTGTAGCTCAATTTCAGCTGATACTTCGGTTATTTTGGGACTTAGAGGAACTGCTTCTTTCTTGGCTTGAGTAATTTTTTTGTATCCAGGTAAAATATCGGCATTACGTTGCAATAATGACTTACGCAATATAATATATTTTTTCTTCGTTAAACCGAGATGTATAAACAGCGCCAAAGCATCTTCGGGAGTGTATTTCCTAGGTAGCGCATTTGGTGGTGTGGGAATGCTGTTTTTGATCCTCATCAGTCGCACTGGACTTGCTACCGCAACTGCTTCTGTCATATGAGACTTCACGTATTCTTCGTCTTTTTATATTTAATAGCCAGTGCTTTTGAAAGATGAGTCGTGGCCATAGCTTTTGTGGTATCAGACAGCTTCATTTTCCTTGTGTAGGTAGAACACTCTTCTATGGGTTTTGTTGGTCTCCTCTCGTTGGATTGGTTGACGTGCTAGGCGTTTTTTCGTCAAAAAAAGTTTTGTCAGCTAGCATAATGACTTCATGCTTACTTAGAAATTTTGAAGTGTTACGATAGACGTCCTTCCATTTTCTTTCTATCATAATGTATTGTAAACCAATTTTTTCTTCCAGGCCTTCCTTTTCTTTAATGCTTGTTTCACTCGCTAATTCTCTCATAAGAGCCTCAACGAAGTCCCGTCTTGACTTTGTAGATTTAAACACGGCAAATAGTTTCGAGTTTTCTAGATACATATTAGAATTGGCTTCGAGTGTATCTGACTAAATATTAAACTGTGAACTATATTTAAAAATACTATTCACTTTATTTAAGTAAACAGAATACCAATTTCCTTAATCTCCAAAAGACGAATGATAATGTGCATTGTATGATGGATAGCTTTATATATCTACTCAAATTATTAAAATGAATTTCAGGTATACAATTCGTAACTAAAAAAATGTATGTTGTTAACAAGTTCCAATAACAAAACCGACCTTACGGCCGTACTGAATTATATATACCTGCTCAAGCGCGTATTTATGCCCAAGGTTGTTTAACTTTATTTGATGTAAAAAGTGCAGTTGCAGCTGGACGCAGGTAGACTTTATGAATTTAGGTAACTGAATATTTCACAAATAACTAATGTTAATTTGACGGAGCACATATTTTAACATTTTTTTTTCCATCAAAGTTTTAAAAAGGGCCTATAAAAAAGGCATTTCGAAAAACAGGTATACCCGCCAACTTTTAACAAAAAAAAAAACAATTTTTTTTTGTTTCAATCCTAAATTAAATTATCTTTAATTGCTATACAAGAAAACGACACCCGGCCGCCTTATTTACTCACAACCCCATTTTAAATACAACGAAAAAGAAGAAAAATTTCAAATTTTTCCCAATGTTGAAAATTGGTCAACTTTCAGCGGCTCTACCTGGTAAAATATAATTTTCTGTGAAAAAACAGCTGTATATTCTTGATCCCTGGAAAATTCTCTATTAGAAACATGTATTAGATTTAGCGAACGCTTTCATGATTTTTTTGATTTTTGCCATGGTTTAACGGCAGAGGCGCCACTGTGCGACGCTTTGCCTATTTGTACACAGCTGATTGCATACACACGACATAAAGCGACATTTAAAGAAAGATTGCATACACAACATGTTGGCTATTCTCAAATGGTGGTGGCGTTTCTTCTTCGCCTTAAAATACTATCAATTGCAGTTTCACCAGTACAAGATTAATTTGCCAACCACATGCCCATCGCCACCAGTTCCTGATGACTTTTAACTGTTTGACGTTCATTAACAACTCCTGTGTTACTACAATAGCATAAGCCGAATTCGATTCACTATGTACTAAACTCTACTATTTTGGCCGCTTAACAAATCACAGCAGTCATCCCTTTTTAACGATAACTGGCATCAAATCTTTAGTTGAAACCCGCAAATGCTTCGTCTTGTCATTGTTCATCCAAACACGTACTATTTTTGGCTTGTTTATCCAGGTTAGAGCATGATTAAATAATTTATATGGTTGTGGTAGATGACATAGCGTCTTCTTCTTCCTCATCCACACCTTATGTCAAACTATCATATCTTTGTTGTTTTTGCGGTCAGTTCAATTGAATATTGGTAAGGATCGTAGGCTAGTTTGACCTAATTATGTTTGGTTTTTGTTTACATTCTTTGTTTACAGTTCTTGGAAAAGCTATTTAGTTCGCTTCGTGTTTTACCTATTTTTATTAAAAATTCGCCGTGAATTCATATTTGAGTGCATTGTGATAACATTTTAAGAAATTTTGTGATTTATGTGTGTGTTATAGGTGGAAAGCTTAGAAAATAGGCGGATCGTTATTGCGCTTTCCCTCACATGTGCATTTTGAGAAAGCAGGGGGTTTATTCCATAGTATGCGTCTACTAGTAGCGCAACTTACTCCGAATAGGCACACACACACAAACCACACAGGGTGCGTTGTATGCAATAATAAAACAATCAAATTTAAATACTGCAATATTGAACGTGAAGACATAAAACACCCAAATTATTGAATATAAAGAAGTTATAGCACCTTCTCAGTTCATACAGAATGTAAATTTCAGTTTAAATTGAAATGTTTAGCTGTAGTTCTTACTTTAAAACAACTCTGACAGCGATTTCCTTCATTCCACTCTCTCGGAGTACCTTCATCCACTACTTCCCACTCCGATTCGCAAAAGAAGATGTCAAACTAGTAGGGATAAACAATGATTTATTCTGTATCGCGATGCGTAAACAAATGCTATTCGAAAGCTGTCAAATTACGGAAATTTTTATTTTTTTAAAATGCGAAAATTTCATTCGCATCGCGATACAGAGTAACCACACGAAACTTACTGCGCGTTTCTTAAGGCCAGTGATTGAAAAATCACCAGGCTGTTCCAGGTTAAAGAAATCACACGATACCTGGTATCTATTGTCATTAGTAGTGGGACTATTTTCGAATAATATTTGAATAACTACTATTCGAATAAAAGAATAATAATATTCGTTTCAAAAAATTCGAATAGTATTTATTCGAATAATTTATCCGTTTATTCGAATAGTGGTATAATTTTTATTCGAATAGTCCCATGCCTAATTGTCATCTTTCTTCCAAAATTTTTCTGTAACTATGACCTATACAATTTTAAAATTTTTTATTATAGAGTGCATTACCACGCCCATTATACAAAAATCGGTCATAAGACGACCAACCGACTTACCAAATTTAACTTATTTATTTGATTGAATTCCTTAAATTTCATGTTATATGTTTTTTGACATGTTCGATGTATCTTCACCAACAGCAAAGTCGTTATAGCAAGGTAAGCGTGGCCCCCAGACCATTTTCACTGGGTGTACTCTTTATAACAGTAACTTGGCTCTGATCAAGTTTCGCCACTTAATCGTAATCGGTTCTGAGGTTATTGACAGTCGTAATTTTTGGTTTGAACCTCCGCAAAAGGTTCTGCCAGAGTTAATCTCTTGCCTGAGGGTCGCGGCATGAAGTTGCCACTATTTTATTTTGTCTTGGAGTTTTTTGGTTACATAGTTTTTTAGTTACATAGGTTCCCATTTTTAATATAAGTTGAAGTTAAAATTATATTACTGTAGTTGGTAGAAGTTCGGGGCATACTTACAGACACAGATCAATATGTGAAATGACAACCGCTTTTTTGGAATTAAACAAAGCATGTGTTGCATTATTATTAATAAAATATTATAATTACAATCATACATTTTAAATTTTAATAAAATAAATGTCTTTTTTTTAGTTAAATTTATATAAGTAACAAACACGCAAAATTCATACGGTAAATTAATTAGTATAAAAATATAAAAAATATTATATACAGTGTGTATATAAGATTTGAGAAGTTCGAACAATTTTTCATGGTTTTAAGCTAGTAACAGTAAATATATTTAACTAATTTGAAAACTATGAATTTGGTTCAATAAAATCTATTTTAAAGCGAAATTGAAATATGTAAAATATATTGCATTTTCAGTGTAAATGATTTAGAATTCTTAAACCGTGTATATATATCTAAGTTATCCGAATTTAAGCTTGCCTTACATATATTTTGATAGCACACTGCTTTATTATTTAACATTAACCTACGTAAAGAGTATTATTATTATTGGTATTCATTTGGAAACTAATAATTGTAGTAGCGAGAATATTGTATAAGTTATACATATGAATGTCATGGGGCATATGTCTCATTCGATTTTCGTTATAGGACTAGTTAAGGATTAGTAAGAAGGGCTTCGTTCCTCGAACAATTTCATTCCTTGGTTTTGATAAATATCTCAACGGCATCAGCATTTTCAACATTCGATTCAAAGGAATCCCTAGTCGAGGTTGTTGTTTTCGCAGACAACGCAATTTTATTTTTACGTTTCATTTCCAGCAACATTTTTCTTTGTGATTCCCGTTTCAAAGCTGCTGCAGTCTTAGCTGAATTTGCCTTTACTTCGCTTCCGTTGGATGTGTTGGAATTTGCCTTTTGGTTAACAGCCTTAGAAGATTTTTGTGGAATTTTTGTCCGTTTATTTGACTCCTTCAATTCTTCAACAGATTTCTATAAATAACAATTCATTTTAGAGAATATTTTTTACAATTATTTAAAATCACACCTTCCAGTTATTGCTTTTCAACACATTAATTTCATCAAATATTGAATTTATATGATCAACTTGCAGATTTACCATGTCCCAAAAGCCTTGAAGATCGTCATTTGTTGTAGGAAACTTGTCATCTGGCGATGAGTTGAGATTTTTTTGACATAGACCTAAAAAAAATCCTCAAATTAGAAAATAGGTACATTGTTCTCTGAATTTTTATTATAATTTAAAGTTTTGTATGAATGATTTCAGGAGGACCACTTATATATGTAACTAGCAGACCCGGCAGACGTTGCCCTGCCTAAAATTTTACTTGCCTCCATTTAACAAATTGTACTCTTTTCCCTGCTTCTTCTACATTTATCCTTATCTCGTCCTTTTTCTTTCAACTTTTGTTTTCCCCCATCCTCATATACCATTACTCTTCTTTATCCTTTTAGCTTTCCTCTAACATCACCTCTATATTTAAATTTCTATTCCTACTTCCCTTCTTGTCCTATTTCCTCTGCGTGTACTGATATGTACATACTTTCGAAGATGGATGATGCTTCTCATCTTTGATAGCATCAAAATACTATACCACTTTATTGCAAATAAATATGTACATACTGTCAATTGGTTTCGATACTATCCGGTGGTTTGGAAAATAAACCATATTATCATATTAACTGGACAGTCGTATTCGGATGCGCAACCCTGCCCTAAAAAATTACATTACAGCAACCGTAGCAATCGGACGTGTTTTTTAATCTTATTATCCAGTCGTTGATATAACATGAGACAGTGACTCTGCATAATATAAAATTGATCTAAACTAAATTTTAGTCGCTAATAGTTTTTTTTGTGCTAGTTAATATGCACAAGTGAGACAGTGGCTCTAACAAACCGTATTTGACATTGCTTGTTTGTTATCTTTCTTTTTAAAATGCCTTGTGTTTGTGCCAATAAGGTCGAAAGATCGCAACCTAAATTGCAGTGTGCAAAGTGCAATGAACTTTTTCATTTGTCGTGCATAAACATTCTTCCGCACGATCTTGAGTGCCTGAGAGAAACAGGTAAACAATATATATGTACTACTTGTAATACTGCTCGGCGAAACTCACTTCGATCGCCTCCTCCTCTCTTATTCAAATGGCTCATGCAATGCTACAACTATTAAAACTATTGAAATTTTTGACAACACAAAAATCTTTGATACTCTCTCATCGCCATCTCAATACGTACCCCAGTTAATGGAGTCTTTAAATCTGGCGCTTAAGGAAATAAGTGCTCTCAAACATGAAAGCTTGCGATTGGTGGAAGTCGTCAACTCACTTCGAGACGATTGCAAATCTCTGGGTAAGCAGTCGGATGCGTTAAAAGCGGAGATTCGCTCTTTGGACAATAAGCTCCGTGTTGAGGAGTTGTTATCTGCTATAACATCTCTAATCACATAGATGAAAACTATGCATACTGATAACAATAGTTCTGGCAACAATACTATAATGAGTGGTAATCACTCATCAACTCTAGCAATTTCCACTTATGCCGGTGTTTCTGCTGTTGATACAATTTCACTAGCTCACATGCCATCAACTGGCTCTCTAACATGCGATAATGTCGCAGCCACACACGATGTTGTAGCTGTTTACGCTCCCTCTGCCGCTGTATGCCAGGCTGCTACCACAAATAATAACAAGAGCGAGACTCAGATTTGTGCTGCTACGCCAGCAGTTTTTGACGACCAATACTCGATCTTCACCTCTCTCTGGCAGCTCTGCGGCCGAGCATAACTCACAATCTTCTGCACCGTGGACAAAAGTACAGCGTAGAAGCCACAAAAATAAAAATAAAATGTCTAATACTAAATTGTTAGTTGATGAAGTTAGCAAGGATATAGAAAAATCCTCCAAACCCACGCTAAGAAAAGTCCCTCAAATCACTAAAAACCGTCTAATTCAATAGTTGGCGTCAGCGATAATGCAGAACTCGATGTAGTAAGTGCTAAGAGATGGATCCATGTATCTTCTTTTAAACCAAGTGTAACTGCTGATAGTCTTATCACATACTCGTATGTTATCAAAAATGCCAAAATTTGTGGTAGTCAACTTGCCTGTTCAATGTCTACCGTAAAGATCGGGACTACACTAAAACTGGTCTCTCCAGAGGCGGTGGGGTTCTAATTGCTGTGCGCCGTCATTTCCGGTCATCGCTTGTGGAGCTGTGCGATTCGGATTCCATGCTGGATCAACTTTGTGTCTCAGTTCAAGGCAGCTCTATATTGTTTGTCTGTGCTTCGTATATACCTCCAGCCAGTCTGAATTCCCTTTATAAATCGCATGCTGACAATATTGTGAATTTAGTCCATACTCATAATTGTAATAATTATTGTATTTTAGGAGATTTTCATTCACCAAGTATTGAATGGCCATACGTTGACAATAGGTTTGCTTTACTACCTAAAAATGTAACCAGTTCCTCTGAGATATCCTTCATTGACAATCTCTTAAGTGTTAATCTCTTCCAGATAAATAGCTTCAGCAATCAGTTATCTAGAACACTTGATCTTATCTTTATTAACGACTGAATTGATGTATGAATTGATCCGCTTTCGAATTTTTATGTTTTGTTTGATATTAGATTGCTCCAACAACAATCACCATAACTATAATTGTTACAGGTACAGTGCGGGTGCATAACAAATAACACGGAAGTGTTGATATGCAAAAAAGCCCTTCTGTATCTAAAAACTGGTCTATGAACGCGCATAAATATAGTACTCTAACAGCGGCTTTGGTGCAGACACTTGGGTTCGTATCTCAGTGTCCGAGAAGGGGTCTGATGAGAAGTTGGGCACTTCGAAACATGTCATCCCATACCATCGCTGTGCAAAACGTTGTAATTGTTCCTTTAATATCAATTATCGAATTAACATTTATTTCATCCTGGTACTGCTTTCTGTTTAAATAATCCACTATAAAAGGAGCGGGGTCAGGCCCATTTTCAAAAATTATAAATTTCGACTTTCTTCGTTCACAGACACTTTAAAAGTGAAATAGAAATGATAAAAAGCCATTGTACGCAAAGTTATTGCCTATTAAATATATCTATGATCCTTTTCAAAATCTCTCGTATACACATTCCTTATATTAATATAAATATGTGTGCTAAATTTCGTTTCGATATCTTGAACGGTTTTTGATTTATGATTAATATTATTTCAAAATTTGACTTAATCAAAAGTGGCCGGTGCCACTTCCATTTTCAAAAATTTCTTGAATCTTTTATTTTCTGCCTTAACGTTAATGTACACACCAAATTTTATCCTTATAAGTGTATTATGTACTGAATAATCACTTTTTTGTGTTTTCGAAAATATTCTATATATAAAAAGTGGGCATGGCTATCATCCTATTTTGCGCATTTTAAGTAGCACTCGGAGATGAGACCCAAGGAACGTGCATACCAAATTTCACTGAGATATCTCAAAGTTTACTCAAGTTATCGTGTTCACAGACGGACGGGCGGGCATGGCTTAATCAATTTCTCTTTTCGTCCCGAACATTTTGATATATACTCGTATATGTCAATATATATCTAGATCCGTTTATGCCGTTACATACTACCGTTAGGCTAATGAAGCTAATATACCTTGTTTGCGTAGCACTACTAGGTATAAAAATATAAGTCAAAACTTTGTCAAGAAATGTGTTGTTAATATCTCCTATAATAACATGCTTTTGAACGATATGTTTTTTTTGTTGTATTCCAACTGTGTTCTTTAAGAATAAATTTAAAGGAAATTATGTTATTAGTTGGTTTTTAGTATGAGCAGGTTGAAAATAGTGGAAATTTAAATTAAGTAAAGCCACAAAAAAAATTTCTTTGTATTGAAATACAAAAAAAATGTATATTGGAGTGAAAGGTACTTACTTTATGTAAAAATAATATTAGTGTCTTTAGCTTGTTGAGTATTTTATTTTTAATATTGTTAGCCTTTTTGTTTACATATATTTATATATTTGTTTTGTAATATTTCACTTTCAGATAAATTTAAAGTTATGTTCCCCCGTTGGTGGTAACAACATTCGGTTTACCGGCAAATAAATAGTTTGGAAACTTTTACACCCTTTTGGTATTCTGCCGGAATCGCGGTTACATGAACTACATTGCGAACGGTTACGATTTTCGGTTAGATAATCTTCCATGTACAAAATTACCGCTTACGCACAGAATTGACCCGATAAAGTGCACTTTCGAACTGGCTAAAACGTATTGGCTACCGTGCTTGTTCTAATGTACTTGATTCTTTTCTATGTCCATGCAAGAGAATGAACCGTCTACGTTATTATCTGATCCGGTGATGTACTCGATGTTTGTAGTGGACTGGGTGATAAATCTTAACTGCCTGAAAGGTGAGGCGATGATTTATCTGATTGCTGACGGAAAGAAAACGAGTGGCTTATGATATGTACAGATTGTGAATTGTATGTGTTGTTGTTCCGGCGAAAGTTTCGTTGAGAAGAATCCTAATGGTTTTCACACGATGTTTTGATGCTGCTCTAATACAAGGTGGCGCAAAAGTAAGCTTCCGATTTTCAGCATATCGGTTGTGGCACGTGCAGTGTGTGCTGTTGCACCGTCTTGTTGGAACCACATGTTTTCCAATCCCAATTCATCAAGTTGCGGCAAAAAGAACTCGTTGATCATTGCTCTGTAGCGCTCACCATTCACAGTAACCGTTTGGCCCCGACCGATTATTGGTCAAATAAATAGTCAGCAATATTCCGCGTTCTGGAGCAGTGTAGCGTAACATTGTTTATTAACGTGTATTTCGCATGTGTTTACTACACAAATGTCAAAACAGAACTGACTTTAGGGGCCAATCGCAAAATTTATAGCATTTTCTGATAGGAGGATTACTTTTGCGCAGTAACCGTTTTTCACCGACCGAAATAAATAGTCAGCAATATTCCGCGTTCTGGAGCAGTGTAGCGTAACATTGTTTATTAAGGTGTATTTCGCATGTGTTTACTACACAAATATCAAAACAGAACTGACTTTAGGGGCCAATCGCAAAATTTATAGTATTTTCTGATAGGAGGATGACTTTTGCGCCACCCTGTACATCGCATGTAATTGGTAGTTCAGCACCAGTTATAGGATATGCAAGAAGGGTTGCGGAAGCGAGTTCTTTTGTGTTTGTATCGAACGCGCGTTCTGCCTCTTTCCACAAAAAGGCCTTTTATCATTTTTCTTGGAATCCTTCAGGAAATATTTAGGTGGTGTAGAAGTTTACAGCTCCGATGAATCGCCTTAATTCAACGATTTTCTTGGGTTACGGAAATCTCGCAAAGTTTGAACTTGGCCAGGAATAGGTGCTGAGCCTTGCGCTGCTATTCTGTAATCCAAAAGTGTTATGGAATCGATTGTATGAGTGCTTTTTGCAGTGGTCCAATCATTTTGGTTCCGACACATATTGATACATTACCAGATATCTCCAAAACTGAGGGACTAGTTTGCGTTTAAACAGACAGGTGGACATGGATAAATCGACTCAGCTAATCGCTGTGATAATTTTGGTATATTTCTATCTCTTCTTCTCATACTTGCAAACATAAGACCATAAGCTTATGAAATGTATAATAAACGAATGTCAATGTAAAGAGGAATTGCAAAACGTCTAAATCATGATGCCAGATGTGGCAGCAGTGTGCTGAATCCACCCATATATGTAACGAAATGTGTTTTTTTTTTCCATGGGCTCTTAATAATTTGTATTTCTTCATTTTATCGTATTATACATGTTTTCTGCTACAGGCACATCTTATCAATGCGAACTTGTATATTTTTAATAATTGTTGCTGGGAATGCGTTTAAAATTCTGGGAATGCGTTTAAAATTCTGGAAAAGCTAAAAATGTACATAATATTTTGAAGACTAATATTGATTGGCGGCCGCCGTGGTGTGAAGGTAGTGTTGCCGGCCTACCACACCGAAGGTCCATGGTTCGAGCACTGGTACAGGTAACATCAAAAGTGATTTGAAAAAAAGTATTTCAAAACGGGGTCGCCCCTCGGCAGTGGTTTGGCAAACTCTCCGAGTGTATTTCTGCCATGACAGGCTTCTCAGCAAAAATTCGTCTCCTTTGTAGATGCCGTTCGGAGTCGGCAAAAAACTGTAGGTCCCACCAATTTGTAGGGAAAATTCAAATCGGCACACCACGAATTGGAAGAGAAGCTTGGCGCAAAAATCTCTTAGGAGGTTTATGATGATATAACTGTTGTATATCGCGCCATAGAGAGAGAGAGAAAGAATATTGAAAATGAAGGCTTCACTTTTGACACACATCAAAAAATTTTTAAATACAATTGCGAAAAATGGCACAAGTTCTGGAAAAGGTGCAAAGGTAGAAAGACAAAAGTTCCGTAAAAATATTTAGATTGGTTTCAAAAAGAGGCGATATTTCTAGCCCATAATCATCTGCCTCTATTGAAAATCGGGTACGTCCTAAAGTAAGTTTAGCAGAGTATTTAAAGAGAACAAAGCGACGACGAGTAGCACAGTCTGAAAGTTTTAGATAAGTATTTGAACTGCCTTACGTTAATAGGTAATTGCAATGTCATATGTCCTACTTGAGGTTGTTAGAAAAGCAGGTTATGGTTGTAATACACACCCCTGCGGGTTAGGGGTTTAGAATATGCCCGAGGTAGGCATATGGGTCGTAAGAGGCGACTAAAATGCACAAAGGTAATGGCGTTCAACTAGATGGGTGGTCTACGAATATGATGCCTTTCAACTCTCATTACCCACTTCTCCTTCCTTAAGGGTGACATGACCTAGAAGGTTGCACTGGTCATACCAAATGGCTCAAGCGACAGTCGGGCATTTTTCGCAAGGAAGAACCCGAGCGTACCGGGTTCATTTCCGGCAAAGGACTGTCACTTTCGACAAATATCCCCAAAACCTTCGAGGAGTGTTTTGTCGTAGCAAACAACAACAGGGTTGGAATACAAGTAAAACTATGAAAATATACATATTGAGCATATTTCGCAAATTACGATGGTGGACTGCAATCGTTTATGGATAACTTCGTGTTCTTTTACGATAACAACTACTCGATTTTGGTACCCACAAAATAGACACAACCGATTCTTATAATATTATAAAGCCGATACCTCGCTACGCTAGATCGGCGAATCCGGTTTCTTAGGAGTCATTTACCTTTAGCAATTTGCGAAATTTTTCTCAGATCTTGGATCGTTGGCGATTTCATCTTATTGGCGAATTTAGACTTTAGCTCTTTGGTATTTCGACAATTTAGAAGGAAAAAACTTATTTCGGGAAAGATGATCTTCTCGAGCTTGGCTCGCCTTCTACACGGAACTGAAAAACTATGTTCGAAAAAATCGACTTTCGCGAATATGCCTCGAACTAGAGACGAGTCTGAAAAATTACTTTCTAAAAAAAAACCTATTTTCGCGAATCTCGAATTCAACACGATATCGTAATCATTTCTATTGCACAGCAACGATATTGATCAAGTTTATGTTTTATGAATTAGATAATTAGTTATTTTTTTTAATCCCGTACTTATTTCAATCGAATTATAGTTAATTATCAAGACGGAAGCCAACCTTTTTTTTAATACCATGGATACTTGTTTGAGTTCATGAATATATGATTCTTCGCCAAAATAGTCAAACCCGAAGGCCAAAGTATCGTGAAATTAATATTTTTTTACACACTTGCATAATTTAAATCCTTTCAACAAATATGCCAAAACTATTACAAAATGTGTAAAACATGCCTGTGGCCGCCGTGGTGTGGCGGTAGTGTTTTTGGCCTAGCACACCAAAGGTCTAAGGTTCGAGACCTGGTACAGGTAATATCAAAAGTGGTTTGGAAAAGTTTTTTCAAAACGGGGTTGCCCCTCCGCAATGGTTTGGCAGCTCTCCGAGTGTATTTCTGCCATGGAAGGCTACTCAGCAAAAATTCATCTGCTTTGCAGATGCCGTTCGAAATTGGCAAAAAACTGTAGGTCCCGCCAATTTGAAGGAAAAATTAGAAGCAGCACACCACAAATTGGTAGAGAACCTCGGCCTTAATCTCCTCAGGAGGAATATATCGCGCCAATTATTTTTTATTTTATGTAATAACTAGCAACCCGCACCTTGTTTCACACAGGTTGATAATGTTTAAAACAACTTTATAATTGAAACAAAAGTAATTTTTTGTAATATTTCGGAATAATGACCTTAGTAAATAAAGAAAATTTCATAAATAAATAAAGTCCAATTAGAAGATATATTTATGTACATATATATATTAATTATTCATATTCAGTTAGTTTTTATTTTCAGTTTTATAACAAATATATGAGCTCATATATTTGCATAAATAAGTATGTGAAGCCGAAATAAAAGCGAAATTATGTAACATACATACATACATACGTCCGAAGTGAAGTAACGCTACCGAGCTCTTTCGCGAAATTGCCTCACCACAGCTGTCGCTTAAAACACGCCGACTTATTCGGTTGGCAGCGAACAAACACACAAACAGATTTTTTTGGAAAAAGTGCTGCTTTTGTTTAAACAATTTTGGATAAATTAGAAAGAAATCAACTATTTTTTTTTGATGCAGAACGAAAGTAAATATTTCAAAGTTTAACTTCAAGGAAGATTCATTCTAATCGGTTGATTAGGTTATGATGTATGGCTGTGTAAACCAAAAATTGATGTTTTTTTACCACATTTTGTCCGATTGCCACGCCCCCTTTATATATTCCTTCACATTATATAAAAAAAAGTCCATCTCACACAGCTAAGCTTTAAAATGCAAAAAACCGCTTTCAAATCGGAGCATTCAGTTTCAAACTTGGTCCTGGGTTTTTATGATGTCAAACAAAAATATGCACTTGCATACAATCCCGAGATCTGGTTATTATACATAGAAAATGCGGGGAAATTTATAAAAAAAAATACCATAGCTTTTCGGATAGAGCTATTTCAGAGGCTGCTAAACTTCACTTTTCAACGAACTTTTGGCGCCGCGCTCCCTATCGCCATGCCATCTAAGATCTATCTATGCATATTGTCTGTTAACATTCCCTTCTCTTTTTATCGTTATTTTTATTCTTTACCTACACATCTGATTGCGAGTAATCTGGAGCAATTGTATTAATATGTGACGATTTTCTATTGCCTTTCTATCGACTTTACCTTCAGCTATGCTCTTTGCTGCTGAGATTCATACACGGCTAAAAATTTGAGGCCACGGTTTAAGCATTTTTTAAACGTTTTTGCAATACATTGCAAACCGTTAAATAACCTACACCAATTTTGAATTTATTGCGAATTAGATTTAAAACTGAACTGAAAAAAACGTCTAAAATTGTTTTTATTTCTTTTCATTTATTTCTGAAAGCTTTTTCAAGTCATTGAATTTTTGTCATTACAGTTTTGTGTGCGCCGTAGCTCAGTGGGTAGAGCCAAGGCAAATTTATAAAGGTGACATTTTCCCATCAGCTGATTGCTTCTACTTGCCTGGCCTAAAATTGCGAACGTTTCAAATTATTATTTTTGTTTACATAACCATTTTTTATTTACTTATGAGTTTAAAAAAATGAGAACAGGGGCGTGAGAAAAAACTTTGCATGGGAGACTTGACTATAAAAAAATTCTATACAGCACCGAACCATTTGTTGTTTATACAGTCATTCTATTTTTTGTCTCAGTAAAACCAATTCTAGTAATAGAAATACTGAAAATAAGGATTTGATAGTTTTCGACTTGTTCTCAAGAGCTGCAACAATTATGAAGGCATTGTAACATTCTTGTCTTTTTTTTTAAATAAAAAGCGGACCCCAATGACTCAGAAAAATATCAGAGAGCAGCACGTAAGCCTTAATTTTGCTTCAGCTAAATTAAACTTTATACGATACTAAAGGGACCCGCAGACTTTGTCCTGCCCAGATATAAATAAATGGGAAAATAAAATTTTTTTTTTGGTTTATTTAATTAGTCTAACTTCATCTCAATTTTTAAATAAGTGCCAACTCTTTTCAAATATATATACAGTGTGGGACAAAACTAAAGCACAAAAAGTCCATCTGCCAAACATGATTAAATAAAATTCTATGTGCATATTTTAAATTTTTTATTTGTTTTTACTGCTAAAGGCCATATATTAGTTATTTGAAATATGAAACAGAAAACCCGTTTCATGGTCCGTTAAAAAAAATTAATTACACTTTTCAAGCTAACTATAAAATCTGTGCGACAAAACTAAAGCACGAAATGAGGTAGGTCTCGTTTTTCTTTAAATGTGTTGTAAAAACCGCAAAATCGTGGTAAACGTGAGCCACAACAAAGACGCCGATATATTTCCAAACATTTCAAACATCGGTGCCCGTTCTTTTATTTAGCCGTTAAATGAGTTTGGATGATCTGTAGAAGATTTGCTGAATATAATTATTTGGTGGTACTTAGCGAAAGAAGTTTACTCAAATTTAGTCAGAGGAAACCAGAAAATACTATTTCAAAATGTTTTCACAGTTTTCATGGCCTTATTTAGCGTGCTACAAATGTTTTTTCATTCAATTGGTTTTCTAAGCACTGCAGATAGAGGTGCTTATGCACGAAAAACACCGAATAGTAACGATCGGGCATTCATTCGTGGTTCAAAAATATTTCTTCTTTAATCCACAAGAATTTTTATGAAAGAATTTGTGATATACATATATGCAGGACCATTTAAAGACGTGCTCTCAAGACCGATTACTTCACTTCGGAGCGATGAAACCCCTTTGACTTCAGATGAATAGAAATAATGGTTCTCAAAATTCCACCTAAATTGGAATAGTACAGTACGATGAGGAATCTTATTTTCTGTGAAATAAAAGTTTTCTAAAATATTAGGACGCTCTGAAGCTTGTTCCCTAAAAAACAACGCTTGCTTATTTAAGTATACTTTTTGATCGATGAAACACGGTTGAGGCAGTGTAGGGGTTTGTGGACGCTTCTCCGGTCATGGAGTGTGTCCAATTTATACGATTGAATTGGTATTGGATCATTTTATGTACAAATATATTCATAAAATTTTCGTCCTATTTCTTTGGGGGGAAGGAATTCCATTAGGGTGGATCTATCAGAAAGATAGAAACGTATAGCGATTCGTCTCAAAAAATAGGTTAGGAGTAATAATGTTGACGTATTGTCGTGGCCTGTGCTATTTAACCGAACAGATAACCTATAGAAAATGATGGATCCAAAAAATTCGGAGGAAAATTGCAACAACAAATAATCTCTATTCGAATAAGCTGTGCAGGCGTGGATTATCATTTTCTAAGATATTTTACTTGAGCAATACACTCAATACCAACACGATGTAAGCCTGCTATAAAGAGCCACGGATATTCCACGAAATAATGAAAAAAAAACCAGGTTCGTCCCATAAATATTTGATTGTGCTTTAGTTTTGTCGCTCCAATTTTCGAGTTCATCGGATACTTTGTACAAAATTTTTTGGATGAGCTGGTAAACTACTTTTATTTATTCAAATCTATAATACTAATATGTATTCTTCCTTAATAAAAAGGACTAAACGTTATAGAAAATGTACTTACGATTTTTTTGAGTGAAATGTTTTAAAGGAAATTTCTGTGCTTTAGTTTTGTCGCACACTGTATATACTATATTTGTTAACAAGTAATGAGCTAAAAATGCGTCATTTCTATCTAAATCTGTTAGCCGTTTTCACGTAATAACTAAACTAACATACATTTTTGGGTAAGAAGGTTAGCCCTGTTTAACAAAAAATCGCTACAACAAACATTTATTGCAACTTAACGGTCTAACCAAAAAGGGTTTTTGACACCTTAAATAAATTACTACAAAAATCTACTTGTTTGCGTACTTTTATATTATGCTCAGAAAAAAACTGCTCTAGCTCGAGAACTATCGCCTTTACAAAAAAACATATAGACACTTTCGATGGGGAATTTTGTGGCGCATAAAACAACACAAAAACATTTTTCGATAGCTGTTCCCATTACCGAAATAGTTGCGAAAAGGGGGAAAAATTAACTTTAAATAAGTGCAGCAAAGTATGCCCCGCATATTTTTTGATTATTTTTTCAACATCTTCGGATGGTCTGAAAAACTTCCACAAAAAACCTATCTCAACTAGACTAAAAAAAAATCTAAAAACGTAAGTCATCATTTCCCATGTTTTATTCGTTTAACGTTAAAAATATTTAAAACATTCAATAAAAAAAATAAAGTTGTTTATACTTAAATTTCATAAAAATAAAAAAGGTTCTTACACAGATGCTTAGCATACGAACATACAGTTGGAGCATTGGAATTATCATGAATAATTCAAATCTGTATTTCATAAAATTACGTCAAAATAATATTTCTATTTGCAATATTCATTACATGTGATTTGTATTAAAGGTACAGCGAGCAAAAATTTTAGGCAGAGCCACTTTTTATTGGTTTTATTGAAGCATATTTATTCCTCAAAAAAAATTTTATCTAGTTGTCCTACATTGATAAAAAAAAAAGAAAGCAGCTAAATTCCATTTTTCCAGCTAAATTGTTAAATCTAGCTGGAAAGCAGCTAAAATGGCAACACTGCTTGGCTAATGAACACTTTCCATTACCATACTTTTAATAAAGTGGACCAGGGTGACCCAAAATATGTTAGTACAATATGGGTATAAAAAAAGATGTTAATGAGTACTACAATAAGCGATGTGATTAAGTTCTATATCTCAACTGGTTTAGGAGATACAATGATTAAAATCGTATTCAGTCTAATATAAGTTCTGAGGCGCAGCGAAGCGTGCCCGGGTCGTTTGTTCAGTAATAATATATAACATTGAATTTTATTGGTTAATGCGAACGCAGCTTGATAAATATGTCATTGTTCATAACCCAGATGTAGTATAGTTTGCCGGTAGAAGGGGCGAAATTTTTCCCACTTACGCAATGACAATATATCTGCTGTTTGCACCAAAGCTTAATGAAAGCCAACACCCCTTTATCCCTATTACCGTTCTCTATATGCGGCTCGAAATTTAGGGTATATTGTATCACCTAAGTCAATAAAAGTTGCGTGCCACAGCATCCCCCTACGTTATTTAAATTTCTTGGAAACATGGCATATCCTCTGTAATTCTGAAGGGCATACAAATCTTAACGTCAGCAGCATACTTGCAGAGCATAGGAATGGTAGGATGGCCGTTAATGGACAGCAGGAACAAAAATAGGACCATGGCTGCCTCATTTGAGATCAACTCGTTGTATTTCATTAAGGATGGGAAATCCTAAACCCTACGTTCTGAATTAACGAAATCATAAAAAGCCTTACGATTGCTAGAAATTAACCTTAATTCTGACTACGTAATCTTTGTTGTGAGGTTGTCAATTAGATTGATCGGCTGGGAAATTCGATTAAACTTTCGATATTCTAGCTGTCGGATATGATGATGTCATCGCTCTCCTTACCTATCAGTGTCACAAACATGTTAATGTAGGTAGCGGTTTCCCAGGTGGCATGGTCGACAGGGTGAACGATATAGAGGATAAAGGGTAAATATTCCGATGCGAGCTACTGCAATTTACATATACTCTTCTGGGGTAGCCAACGTAACCGGATCTTGCGGAACCATCCCGCCGCATGTGGTGCGCCGTATACTCTCCGAAACCGTCCCAATCAGTTTTGCTAAGTTTACGTAGTACGGTGTTCTGAAATAATGAAGTCGGCTGGCTGATGGAATGAGAGGAGGATGGTTAATCCGATGCTAAGGTTAACATCAGTCGCCAATCAGCGCAGTTTATTTTCGTGTTATGTTTATATTTCGCCTTATCGGACGTTCCATTGCCATTTGAAGGTGTTGTCCCTGGGTTCAATGTCGGCTTTGAATAAATTGTTAGTGTTATTGTAGCAGCAAAAACACTCCCCGAAGGTTTGGAGTGGTGCGGGTATGTATGGAGGTACTTTGAGGAAGGAATCCGGTAAGGTCCTTTGCCCGTCTTTGGACCATCAGACGTAAATTTTACTTGCCATATTTACTACGGGCAAATTCTAAGCCTCACCTAACCTGGTTGTTTGGAATGTAGTTGTTGTTGTAACAGTCGTTCGTCGTGCCTAGTCGTCACTCTCGTTACCCAGCATTGTCATAAATATCTTCTAACTGAAGTTGCAGGAAACTGAATTGGATTGGACCGAAGTGAAGTTAATGTTAGAAGAATCTACTCGGCGAGCGGGTATACAGATGATTGGTTTCGTGGGGAACACGCCACATGACTGGCAAACATTCGGCATATCAGGGTTCATTCTGGATAATTAGGAGTATAGCTTTTGCACTATCTAGACCGAAGTTGGGCAAGAGAGACTTTTGTGTACCTCGGAAGTTCGGGGTCCTCTGCGGAAACAGGTGCTACAGACAAGAGAGTTTGTGTGAATGTTGTTAAGAGTCTGCCGGTGCATCTTTGAATCAAACGGCGTTGGGTCATGGTGCCGGATTTCGTCGTAGTGCTTTCTGATATGTGCTCACTGGCCGGGAAGGCGGCTTAGTAAGAATGTAAATTATTTCATTATTATTTTTAACTACGCACTTATGCCTGACTGTGTAATTGATGTTCCGGAGTCATAAGGAGACATACCTTGGTAGTCCCAAATAAGTGTTCTGACAAGCCTGCCACTTCCTCCAATGTGTGTCTGTTGGGCCCGGCGACCATATTGTCGATGCCTTTTACGTTGCCAAAAACGTTTCTTTTTCGTTTGAGCATGTTATCCAACGTCAAGGGTATCCAACTTATGCGGTAACTAATAATGGTGCTGTGCAGGTTTGCAGTAAAGTAAGGGGGAGTAGGACTGCCTTTAATATCTTAACTACAGGCGAGAGAGCGATATCAATATGACTCCCCTTCGTTAGGTGGTTTCCCCCAAAAGTGGTCATGCGCAGATGGAAGGCTGCCGTCTGATATTTGACTACCTCATTGTAGAGATGTTTTAGCATCAGCATGGTTATTTAGTCAGATCCTATTTATTTAGAATTACTGGCCTTCTGGCTGTCCTCATCAACCTCTGTGCTTCTGGCGGCAATGGGAGCATGGGTGTTTAGTGGTTTATGCGGACTGATTTCCCCGTTGAGATTGAGGGTCTCGTAGATCGTTTGCCACGGTCGTGGTCTCGGGGAAATTCGGACGAATTTCCTTAACCCCACCTGTCGAAATGTATAGGGCTGAGGCCGAATCAGCAACCATGCACATTGAGTTAACACCCTAGATCCAATTATCGTATGTCAGAGCTTTCGCTGAGGTCTCGAACTCCCGTCCAAATAGATTAACTAAAGTTGATGTAGACGAGGTTTTCCGAAGAGGTAGTCAAGGACTGATACTTATGCCTATGTGAAAGCAGGAAGTTAAACAATGTTACATAGAGATAACCTTTCTCTCGGATAAAAAAAATGGAAAAACATTTTATTTTCGGGTTTTGGAAAAGTCGATTTTTCGACCAAAATAAGTCCCAAAACCCGAAAATAAAATTTTTTTTTCAAAAAACCGTTATCGCCAACGTTTTTAGCGCATAATTTTAAGTGGGACAGGAAATATGAGACAAATTCGTTTTCATCGAAAACATTTTTGCATGTATGCTGAAAAAACCCTTAAAAAAGAATGGCGAAAGGATCAATTTTTTGACCAAAACACTCCCCAAAACCCAAAAAATATATTAATTTTTTTTTTTTTAAAAAACTGTTATCGCCAACATTTTTAGCGGACATTTTTGGGGCGGACAGGGTATACATGAAAATTTAAAAATCAAATGAAAATTTTTTTAGTAGGTCATGAAAAAAACCTTAAAAATCAAAGTCGAAAAAAGTCAAAAAAATTAAATTTCGCAGGCTCGAAACTTATTTTTTTGGGTATGCGTAGTGGACCTTTTTTTCCTGAGCCCAAAACCTATCGAAAAATCGATGGCGCGATATCGGTTAACTTTTGTCCATACAAATCGACCCACCCTAGTAGTTATACTGAAGTAAAAGCCTCTGGTACGGTTACACCCGAATCATTCCGATAGGTAGCCCCTGCTGTCATGGAATGGTTATTTTAGATGATACTGTACAGTATGTTGAGTGATAAAGGCATAGTACTCAACCTTCGGGGAGTGTTTTTGCGGATACAACAAAATAAAAGGAATTACATTTGACCGATGACCCTATATTTTCTTAGACAGTAAAAAGTACAAGCAGTGAAAGAGACCACGAGCTAATGATCCTGTCTTGCCCTAAGCCGAGATCAGCAAAGGACCACACAAGTTGTGAAGATACTTATGGGTCTGTGTATAACGGGGTTCAGCCCTCAATAACTTGACTAATGCTACCATCTTTTACGGGAGGCACATTAACCCGAATCTTCCCACGATTACCATATGGTAATGCAAACATGCCGTTGCAATTTTACGTATTATGTCTGAAGTAAATAACAAAAACAAAAAAGAATAACTGTATTTCACGCAGAGGAAAATCGAAGCGAGGAAAATGAAAATGGACTTCATTTTCGTGCTCAGGAGATCGAAATACATAAGTATACAACATTTCACAAAAATCCAAAACAAAAAAAGTTATGGGACTTCCCGGGTTAAATAGAATGAAATCGTTTCCAGCATACGCAGCAGATTCAATCCCTTTGTTCGCGGTTAGGTTTAAAAATAATTAAAACAGGTTTATACTGAAATAACAGCTAGGGTGGTATTTCTACCATACAAATAAATTCGATGTAACGAAAATGTTCTTATAAAAAGGACTCACCTTCAAATTGTTTCATCTTTTGTGACACCAATAACCGAGCTTTTCCATAAGCTGAACGCAAGAATCCCAATGTATCTTCCGAAACTTCCGGATTTACCTGAAATATGAGGATTAAGAAAAATTTAGTATTCATTATTTTATTAAGGACGTTTAAAGGAATCTTCAAAACCAAGTTTAACCCCCCTATACCATCACCCTTTTCCAGACTGTTTTTTTGACGCCAAAAAACAATTTTAGATTGCTGAAACTCGCGGTATCGGTCTTATCCCATCAGACCAAATTAGTGTCACTCTTAATTTTCATTCTTCATTTCATTATTCATTCTCTCTTAATAATTCTCACTTACATGACTCGTCCACTCACACACTCATATTAATGTAACACACACCAGAACGAAACTAAACCCTGAGGATGGCGGAACGTCGAAACCGGTTTGTTACAAAACCAAATTTGACAACACATGTGCAAAAAAATACTCACAAAATGTATTGCTCATGCACATGAGCTGTGTGCTTATAAAAAAAAAAATCACGTGTGTGTGCAGTTTGAAACAAAGCACTTACACATGTGTGTGTTTTGTATTGAAAATATGAAGGCACATACTCATGCGTGTGTTTTTTGTTGAAAACACTTCCACATATAATTGTGCTGGGTATAGAGAGAGGGTTCGGATTTGCGCACACGTTTGCAGCACATTGTTTGCTCTTATACATGTGTGCGGGATATCAGAAATTTTTAGCTCCCAGCTCACGTATGTGCTGATTGGGATATGTATAGCCAAGTGAACTACACCTTAACTAAACTCATATCATATGGTGGAACAAAGAGCGTTCTAACCGTAGGCTAGAGACAAGATAATTGCTTAACCGAGTTGAATTTGTAATTTTAACAAAAAGTACTTGTTTTTGGCCCATTTCCAGGGAAGAAGTGCTTTATTTTTAAATAAAAAGTAACAGAGCAAGAAGTAAAACATTAATTTATAGAGCGAATATAGAATCCATATCAGACCCGCCAACACCAAACAAATCAAAATTTAATTTTGTTATAAGTACATTATTTAATGTACTGTCATTCAATTTTGAGCGATATTTCGTTAAAATTAGTGACAACGCGCTGAATGCCGTTTCAACAAAAATTTGTGTGTTTTGTTTTTGAAACAAAAATGTGCGTTTACCAGTATAATTTTTTTCTACACACAAAACGAGAGTACGTGCATAAATATTTTATATAAAAGCACACACATGTGCATGTGCCTGATTCGAATCAGCACACACATGAGCTGTGTGCTGCAAAATTTTTCTGGTAGCACATCTGTAAGAGCGAAAAATATACAAATGTGCAGCACACGTGCACGTAAATTCGAACTCTCCTTTTTGTTCTCCTGTATTCAGTTTACTTTTATCTTTCAATAAATGCATAACGCCCAAAGGCCAGTGACGAAATTCAGAACTTAATTGAACTCTAAGGAAATTAAATATAAGAAAAGTAAATTCAAAGAAATGCATTTTAGTGCAGAAATATGGACTTTTCCAAGTGTGCAACAGTTAAAAGAGGCTCATCGCCATCTAGGCTTAAAGGTAACCGGGAATAAAACACAGTTGATTCGGCGGTTGGAGGAAGCGGAGGAGGAGATGCGACCCGTTGTTGAGGCTATTCTGGAAAATGCAGAAGAATTGGACGCAGAAGACACGTCGAATGATGCTGGGAGCGATGTACAGCTTAAAGCGCAGGTATGGGAGCTACAAGGGGTAGTGGAAACAGTCACAGCGCAGCTGAGCGCTCTGTATAATCCACAAGTGTCCATTAGTGCACAAAACGACATGTCTGTGCAGGATGCATATTCGTATAACAGCGGAAATTCGTACACCACTACACATTTATACAGCCAAGAACATTCATACAACGAGCAGGCAGCGCTTCCAGCAGTCCACGTCGCAGCAACCCTGTGGGAAGTCAGTAACTATTGAGAATAATTTCTGGTTCAAAACTAGAGATAAAGTGGCTTATAAGAACTAGTGAGATAGTAACTAGATTTTCACTAGTTCGAAACCGGCAGTTGTGTAATCATTAAAATTTAATCATTAAAATGTAGATTCGTATTTGGAAAAATCTTTTGTTCTTATAACATTTTTTAGAGAAAGGTAAAAATTTTAAATCACAAAAATAAAAAACTTATCAGTTGATAGGATTCGAACCGACGCGTCCCGCATTAGAGTCGAGTGCTCTACCCACTCAGCTACGGCGCACACATCAATAGTGTGTGAAAAGATTACTTATGAAACAATGGTTTAAAATTTAGGCTAAAATTATTAGCCGTGCATAAACTAACCGCAATGGTGTAGCGGTAGTGTTGCTGGACGACCACACCGAAGGTCCTGGGAAAGGTAACATCAAAAGTGTTTTGAAAAAGTTTTTCAAAACGGGGTAGACCGTAGGAATACATCAGTCGCAGTCACTGAAACGTCGTCGGCGCAACCAAGTTATTCACCGTCGCAACAGGCTAGCTTACCAAAATCCAGGCGTCCAATGACACAGCAAGTGGCACACACAGTGTCACGGTTACTTATCAGATCAGTTTTCAATTTGAGAGAGACCGTCACACACACTACAAGAAATCGCATCAATTCTGGCTATGTATGACCCGTGTGACGATGAGTATACATCGGTACAATTCGTACAACGAATTGAGCAGTTAGAGAGTTATACAATTGGGACGACGCTCTGCTTATCTTTGCCGTATAGAGTAAGCTGAAAGGTATAGCAAAGCGATGGGCCGACGCAACACCTGTGTTTAGGGAATTGGGTGAGCTCGTAGATATGTTTTTAATTGACTTTCCATATGTGCACAATGCTGCTGATGCACACATACGAATGATGAACTCAAGAATTAGTAAGAATGAAACAATAATAGAATTTTATTATGGAATGCCTGCAATAGGTCGGCGCGAGCGAATGGATGACGCTTCTATTAACAGATACATAATAAATGGTCTCTTGAATAAGAATATTAAACTTACGCTAAGCGCAATCCATGATCCAATAATACAGGTCGTGTTAATAGACCCGCTGATTTTTACTTTTGTCTCGAATTTTGACATTACACTCATTTCTCAGTACGATTTTGACGTTAAACTCACAAATTACAAAAACAAAATACATGGAAAATTTTTGTGTGTCTGTATGTTTGTCGAGGTGCTACGACCTGTTGTAGTTGGATCATGGCGCAATCAGTTTTACACGCTGCGCAGGCCTACTGCAATCATTAAAGAGCATAACAACAAGTCAAGTACATATTAACAACAAGTAAGGAAGTCTAAGTTTGGGTGGAACCGAACATTATATACCTAGTAGTGATCTATTATGTCATCCCAATTTACGCAGGTCTATTTTAATACTTTCAGTTCGTATTTGCGTTCAAATAGGCAGACGGACAGACAGATAGACGTATCGAGAGACGGGCATGGCTACATCGACTCAGGTCATTCTCCTGATCATTTCAGTATACGTACGAACATTTCATGTTCATGAAAGGTATGAATATCAAAAAAGATATACAACTTCGCTTTGGCAGTGGGGTATTAACTACTTGCCCGGATATTTTACTTTTCATCCTGAACGTTTTGATATACATTAATAAATATATATCTCGATTCGTTAATGACGAATGAAGTAATATACCTTGTGTGCGTAACAAAAATAGATATAAAAAATGTGTGTCTTTTACAGGCGCCAAAAAACTCAACCGAACTTTATGAAATTTTCACAATATATACTTGGGTTCACTGGGTACAGCATAGACAATATATAGTTTTGGAAAAGTAGGCGGAGCCACGCCCGTCCCTATTCCCTTATTCTGAACACAAAATCGGCAATTATTTGTTCGCTTCTCGCTCTTCGCCTATTCTAAACGATGTTCGAAAAACCGAAAAGTGGTTTGGCGAATAAAGTAGGTATCACAAATGAAAAGAAAAGGTAGAATACACAACAGTGTTTAAATAAAGTTAAATAAGCCGAAAGTATAAACTATAGTAAGCCTTATGCAAGGGCAGCCGGAAATTCCCGCGCCTTTTATTAAGGAGGAAAGAAAGCGCTGCATAGATTTTGGCAAAACGCGGAGGAGTTAAATTCGGCAGGACCACCAGCAAAATGTATTGTGGAATGGAAAAAGGCACTCTCTTATTTATAATACAAATTTTATCAATAGGAGCCCAATCGGCAAAACTACAACTGCTTTTTGGTCTGTTGTGTGCGCGTTGGTAAAATGTCCAACAAATATTTTTATCCTATAAGTTTAATTAATCTGCAACACAACTGAATCAATAAAATGTACTAAAAATAAATTTGTTTCCGCTTACAATGATTCCGGCAACTCATGTGCGTTCTTATGTTGAGGTTCCTGTGCTACAGAATATTCGTTTTCTTCTTCTGCTACCATTCGAAAGGCAATACTATACATTTTTATTGTTAATTTATTTAATTTAACAACTTTTTTATCAAAAACTATTATTTTTCATTCATTGATTACAAAAAGTAGTGCCAAAACAAGACATAAAATAGCAACACCGCTGAATTCGAAATTTCGAAATCCCTCTTCGCCAATTTATCTATTCACTAGCGAAAGAGAATTGGCGGAAATTTTCCTGGCGAACAAAAATTTCCACAAGGAAAGAAATCCGAGCGGAAAAGCCCCCAGGTTATATAAAGCTGCAGTTGTATAGTTAGGAGTTTATTGGGTTCAAGTTAATGACATTTTATATATAGATTTGTTCTATGTATCAAAACGTCAAAACAACGTCTACCGGGTTTGCTAGTATATTATAAAATGGCGAAAGCAAACAACGAAATTCAGCATTCTTTTGTTAAACTGAGAGACTAGTCTGCTTTTAAATAGACAGACGGACAGACAGACGGACGGAGAGACGGGCATGGCTAAATCAACTCCGCTCATCGTGCTGATCATTTTAGTGAACTTTTCTCTTCTTCTTTTTATACTTACATACATTTAATGTTTATGAAAGGTATGAAAATGAAAAAACATATATAACTTCGCTATTGCAGTGGGCTATTAACTACGTGCCCGAATATTTTGCTTGTGTGTTTTCCGATTTGGCTCATTTTTGGCAGGAGTACAAGGTGGCGCAAAAGTAATCCTCCTATCAGAACATGCTATAAATTTTGCGATTGGCCTCTAAAGTCAGTTCTGTTTTGACATTTGTGTAGTAAACACATGCGAAATACACGTTAATAAACAATGTTACGCTACACTGCTCCAGAACGCGGAATATTGCTGACTATTTATTTCGGTCGGTGAAAAACGGTTACTGCGCAAAAGTAATCCTCCTATCAGAAAATGCTATAAATTTTGCGATTGGCCCCTAAAGTCAGTTCTGTTTTGACATTTGTGTAGTAAACACATGCGAAATACACGTTAATAAACAATGTTACGCTACACTGCTCCAGAACGCGGAATATTGCTGACTATTTATTTGACCAATAATCGGTCGGGGCCAAACGGTTACTGTGAATGGTGAGCGCTACAGAGCAACGAGTTCTTTTTGCCGCAACTTGATGAATTGGGATTGGAAAACATGTGGTTCCAACAAGAGGGTGCAACAGCACACACTGCACGTGCCACAACCGCTATGCTGAACATCGGAAGCTTACTTTTGGGCCACCTTGTATAATACATACTACTGAGAAGCAGGTGTTTACAAAAAAATTTTTCAGAACTATGTTCAAAAACTGGGAGTGGACATTAACCGATTTCGCCCATTTTTACAGCAAACAGTCGGGATTTAGTCTATAGAACATTATCACCAAATTTCGTTTCGACAAATCAATTTTTGGCGGAGTTATGGCATAAAAAGTTTTGTGAAATAGTCCACTATTAAAGGGGCGGGGTCACGCTTATTTTCGAAAATTTTAAGTTTTTGGATTTCTTTGTTTACGGAAACTTTAACAGTGAAATATAAATGATGTAAAGCTATTTTACGCAAAGTTATTGTCTATTTAATATATCTACGATCCTCTTCAAACTCTTTCATATAAAAGTGGGCGTAGACCTTAACCGATCCCGCCCATTTTTTCCTGGAAACCTGCATGCTGAATTTCGTTTCGATATCTTGAACGGTTTTTGATTTATGATTAATATTATTTCTAAATTTGACTTAATCAAGTTATCAAAAATTTTCTGCCTTAACGTTAGTGTACACACCAAATTTTATCCTTATAAGTGTATAATGTACTGAGTATTCACTTTTTCTGTGTTTTAGAAAATATTCTATATATAAAAACTGGGCGTGGCTATCATCCGATTTCGCCCATTTTAAATAGCGCTCGGAGATGAGTTCCAAGGAACCCGCACCAAACTTTATTAAGCTATCTCAAAATTTACTCAAGTTATCGTGTTCACAGATGGATGGACGGACGGACATGGCTTAATCAATTTCTCTTTTCGTCCTGGTAATTTTGATATATATAAGTCAATATCTATATCGATCCGTTTATGCCCTTACGTACTGCCTTTAGGCAACTAATATACCATCGTCCCAACAGTTTTGTTGAACCACGGGTACGATAGTGTTCTCCTTTGAATGGAACGCATTATAAAGATTTCGTACTGCATTATTGAGGAAATTCCGTTTTTCGTTCACCGTCAACAAGCTCCAGCAAGCAGTCCAGCTAACGAGAGATAGGTCAGTGGCCAAGTTATTTAAATTGATCGCACAATAGTCTGGGGAAAATGGACGGGAGGGAGAGAAAATTACACTGGTCAAAACTAATGTCGAAAGCATAGAAAATGAAATCATGGTCTGATATAACCGACATTTGGTATAATTATAGAACGGATGAGAGATCAGATATATGCAGAAATAATTGAAATAAGAGACGAATTAGAAACATGGTCAGTCAAACACAGTATCACTACCGAGGCCACTAACGACCTGCTAACAATTTTGGGCAAACAAATAAAAGGCATTCCGAGAGATGCCAGAACATTAAAATCTACTCCCAAATTAGCACCGGCAAAATAATGGTAACCGAAAAGTATATCCATTAAGTACTAAGGAACGCTTTAACAGATTTCTTGTTAAAGACTAGTTTTTTCTTCAAAGACAGGAGGTAGTTAGTTGTCGAGGTTTTATATGCGATAAACCGGCCAGATATGTTCCCAGAAAGGCAAATCAAATAACCGTCGAATGTTATTTTCATTTGAAGCAAACACTTAAAATAGAGATATAGATTTTCGCTCTAAATCATATGTGAATCCCCATAATATTTTGGAACAAATGGCTATTGAACGGTTGCCTATTGATAACGTCAAACCATTCCCTTTGGATTACATGCACGTAGTATGTCTTGGGACTGGGAAAACTTTGCTCAATTCTTAGGTAAGGTAGAGAAATAAAAGGTTTTCGTTAAAATTATCAAACGTAAAAATATTAAACTCGAGACTGCTTTTTTTGAGTAAAAAAATTTGTGGATCCTGAAAGATATACTAATCACTTTTTAATGCTTAGTCTTAAAATGCGAATTTTACTAAATAAAAAATCATCAAATTGAAAACAATGAAGGTGGGACAAAATATTTCAAATCAGCACAAAAAAATTGTTTGTCATATATTTTGATGAGTTTTACCTCAATCGGTAGCTCTACGTGAAACATTTTAGTCCTGAAAGTATCTTTGCAAAATTTTAGTTTTTGCAAAAGTTATTCGCAAAACAAAATTGCAAAAATTACAAAAAGCACTTTTTTCAAAAAATCGTTATAATTCAATGGTTCAACCAAATTTAATGTAATGAGTGCCATATGTAAGGCAATTGTGTATATTTTGATATACTTTTTAAAAATTAGAAAAAAACGATTTTTAAAATTGTTTTTGTGTATCCTTTTTAAGGATAATTTTCTTTATCAATGTTCTACGCCTTAGAAAAATTTGGAAAAAAAACATTATAGGAGCTCTGGAGCCTTGCCAACTCAATTCCGAAGACAAAACGATGGACTCTCTTACCGTTAGGGTCAAATAATGAAAACAGCACAGCCATATAATTATATGTGTGGGACCTTTTATATGTTTCACTATTTACTGCTGGTAGTTAGCAAATGGTTGTACAAATAAAAGAGATTTAGATTTAAAGTTGATTATTTAATAGATTAAAAGAATTAAAATTGACATTTAAAGTTGAATTTCAATTGCAAATGAATTTAATTGGAATAAAATGAAATCGTCTCACAACACAACGTTTTTACAGCCTCGCGTCTATCTCGGTCGAAACTTCCAGTTAAACTCCTTTTGCTCTGTTCGAGTTGTAGTTCTCTTCTTCGTTGCCTTCGTTGTAGTTGTCGCTTTTGTTAGTTTGCTTTAAGTTAGGGCTACCGCCTGGTTATGGGTTTCCCAAATCCCACAATTCGGCCATCCTGCTGCGCATTCGCCCTCGAATGCACCGTCGTCGTCATCAGAAAAATTAACCCATGGCTTCATAAATTCAGCACAGGTTGTCGTGTGTTTTGGCCCTTCACTTTCGCCAGATTTTACAACGTCGTAGGTATCTTTTGGCTTTACCTTAATAACACGGTAGGGACCCAGATATTTAGCTTTTAATTTGAGTCCACCACCAAATTGCGTGCGCTTGATTGCAACCAAATCGTCAATCGAATATTTATGTGCTTTTTTGCGTCGAAGGTTGTATGCTCTTTTGTTTTCGGTTTGCATATTCAAAATCTGCTTTTTCGCATGTTGTCTGGTCTCATCTCTCATATCTAGATATTGTTGTCGTAGCTCTTCTTCTATTAGGTTTTTAATATTAAAGTCGTCGGTTGTTCGCATTTTAACACCTGTCAGCAACTCGAATGGTGTCATGTCAATGCTTCGATTATATGTGGAGTTTATGACTTGCTGAACCCTGTCAACATGTAGGATCGTCTTTGCTTAACTTCGATAAAACGTTTGATATAACGCCATTTAATCTTTCCACTTGGCCATTGACACGTGGAAGGCCAGTGGTTATTTTGAAATGTTGAATGTTTTCGTCTTCACAGTAGCGTCGAAAATCGTCAGACGTAAACGCGGATCCACGGTCGGAGATAATTTGAACAGGATTACCGAAGGTAATGCTTTGCAACTTTAAACGGCTGATCGTCTCATGCGCTGACGTGGTCTTTGTCGGATACAACCACGAAAACTTTGTAAACGAATCGATAACGGCGAATATGTGTTTATATGACTTGCTTGTCGACTCCAAAGGACCAAGAAAATCTATGTGGTACGTGTGAAGCGGTATTTCACCTTTGTGTAGCGGATGCAGTTCTCCTTCTTGCTTACCCAGCTTGCGATTTGAAACGATGCAAGCAACGCAGTTGGCAATATGCGTTCGTACTTTGTCTTCTAATTTAGGAATGAAAAATTCTTTACAGATTAGTTTTTCTAACGGCGAAATGACCTTTCTCGTGCGCACGTCTAATAACGTCTCGCTGCATGCACTTCGGCACTACTACTAGCTCGATGTCGTCGACCAAATTGTGAAGAATACCACCCTTTTCGAAATAACCATCGTACGTCGTCTTCTCTTGAATAATTGCGGTAATAGCTTTTAATTCTTCATCTTGCTGCTGTGCGCGTCGTAACGAGCTTAGGAAATCTACCTCGCCTATCTTCATAACCGGGTAGCGACTTAAGGCGTCTACATGCCTCATTAGATTGCCTTTGCGATGTTCCACCTTATAGTCGTACTCTTGAAGAAAAAGAATCCAGCGGGCTACTCGTGTGCTTAAATCTTTCTTGTCTAAAGTTTTCGTAAAAGCGTTGCAATCAGTAACGAGCTTGAAGTGTAAACCCAGCAAGTAAACTCGAAACTTCTTTAAGGCTTCTATTACAGCTAATATTTCCAATTCGTAGCTTGAGTATTTACGTTCTGCGTCAGATGTCTTCTTACTCATATAGTATATTGGATGCAATTGGTTATCGTCCGGAAGTTTTTGAAATAATACGGCACCATAGCCGTCAATGGACGCGTCGGTATGGACTTCGGTCTCATACTGTTGATTAAATATACCTAACACCGGTTTTTGACTCAGTGCTTGCTTCAGTGTGTTAAACGCTTCGATTTGCGCATCCCCTATTACGAATTTTTGGGTTTGCTTAGTCATATCTGTAAGCGGCTTGGCGATGGTAGAAAACCCAGGAACGAACTTCCTAAAATATCCGGCAAGACCTAAGAAACTTTGCATCTGCTTGATATTTTTCGGCAAAGGAAACTTAAGCAAAGCCTCAATTTTACACGGAGACGGCGATATTTTTTGACTCTCAATTACATGGCCAAGAAATTCTACACGTTTTTTCAAAAAATGACATTTTTTTAAATTAATTACAAGTCCATAGTCTTTACATTGGTTTAGCACTTCTTCTAAATTGCACAAGGCCTCATCTTCGCTTTGAGCCGGTATAATAATATCGTCTATATAAGGGAGTGCAATTCCCCGTCTAGTCAAATCACGGAATATTGCATTAACGTACCTTTGGAATACACCCGGCGAGTTTGACAAACCAAATGGCACTTTGCAAAACTGATATTGGCCATTATTCGTCACAAATGACGTATATTTTCGACTATGTTCAGAAACTGACACATGAAAGAACCCGTTCTTTAAATCAATTGTACTAAATATTTTTGCGTTTTGAAGCCGATCTAGTTGGTCTTCAATTAACGGCAACGGAAAACGGTCTTTTTTAATCACTTTGTTAATTTGTCTATAGTCTACGCAAAGCCGATGGCTACCGTCGCGTTTTTTCACCATCACTACAGGGCTACTAAATTCAGAATTCGATGTTTCAATTATACCCTCCTGTAACCACTGTTCAATTTGTTCATCAACCTTGCAACGTTCGGAAAGTGGAAGTCTGCGCGGTCTACAAGCTATTGGACTTTCATTTTTCAACACAATTTTCATGTCTATGTTAGTAGATTTGCATTTGTTTGGTTTATAATTACTTACCAACAGACGCACCTTTTGTCTCGCACTTACATTAGCGTTTTCATCAATGTCCACTTCATTTTCATAACACTCGATATTCATCATAGAAAACACTTCTGCATTGTCCTCATTATGTTTTTTGATCAACAGTCCATCACGATTAATATGAATATCGGCTTGTAAGCAAAATTCTTCTCCTATCACAACATCAATATCCATGCAGTTTTCAGATACCACCAAAAAATTCACTTTGAACAAATTATCGTCCACATATATTTTGGTACTTAGTTTACCCAATGGTTTAATTTTGTTATTTACATTTCTTTCACCAAAACCTACCAAACACACATTTGTTTGTTGCAACTCTGGCTTATTCAACGATTTATACACTTTCTCAGTTATAATATTAAATTTACTGCCGGTATCAAACAAAGCTATATATTTTACATTTTCGATTACAACGCACTTGTTCATCATATTAGTTTTTGGGTAAAGGCATCGCGTATTACTCGTTTCACTTTTATTTTCGCTCTTTGAACAATTTTTAGATATGTGCCCGAATTGTTTACAATTAAAACATTTCGTTCCCTTTCCCTTGTCTTTACAATCGGGAGCGTGTCATTATTCTGTATTACAAAATTCTGTGTGACAAAATTCTGTAAATTGCAAAAAAATTCTGCTTGAACAAAATTCTGCTTTTTTAAAATTCTGCTTTCTAAAATTCTGCTTTCAATATTCTGTATTACAAAATTCTGTATTAAAATATAATGTTAACAATGTTAAAGAGGTAATGTAATTATTTTGAAAAAGTGCGCACATGTACATATGTATATATTTTATTTGTTTTGTCGCAAGTTTTCATGTGGTTGTTGTAAATTATTAGGCTGTACTTAAAAACGCGCAAAAGAGTCGGATCGGTGGCATGTTGCCACCGATCAGGGCAACCACCTGGACTTGGCATGGCGTAGCCCAGGGTTATTTAAATAAGCGCGGCCGAAGGCCGCCTATGCAGAAAGGTCTTTTGTACAGAATAACTGTAGTTCGCGTAGCTGCGAACTTTTTCAAAATAATTACATTACCTCTTTAACATTGTTAACATTATATTTTAATACAGAATTTTGTAATACAGAACATTGAAAGCAGAATTTTAGAAAGCAGAATTTTAAAAAAGCAGAATTTTAAAAAAGCAGAATTTTAAAAAGCAGAATTTTAAAAAGCAGAATTTTGTTTTTAGAATTTTGTACATACAGAATTTCGACACCAACCCTTTACAATCTACACTTTTGTGGCCCTTCAAGCCGCAATTGAAGCAAACAAATTTGTCTCTTTCTGTTTTCACCACACCTTTTCCTTCTACTTTATTTTCACCACTCTTCTTATTACTCTTTCGCATCGTTTCGTATATTTTGATTTTTTCTTTAAATTCTTTCAAATTATGTGCACCGTACAATACCGTTTTGTTTACGTTCAAGTCATTAATACCTTCAATCACATATTGCATTAAAGCATTTTCTTCAATATTACCCCTCATCGCTAATTCCTTCATGCTCAAAAAATATTCTTGCACACTCGCTTCTGCTTTCATTTTCTTCGCGCATAATTGTTTGTGTATTTGTGCACTATTCACGACAGTTTTGTACTCTTCTGCTAATGCTGCTTTTAGTTTTTGCCAAGAAGTAATACCTCTTTCGCTTTGAATAAATAACTTTGCTAAGCCTCGCAGTGATTTTTTAGCAAATATGAATTTTTGTAATTCATCCCACCCCATCATTATTGCTGTCTCTTCGAATTCACCTAACCACACTTCGACAGAAGTATTTTCGTCGCCATCAAACTGTCGAAGAGAATCTTCGATGTCCCGAAAGTTGATTGTGAATCGTGACTGTTGTGCTGCTCCTGCAAACGCTTTTGCTGTTGCTGCGCCTCTGCTATGCGCTTCGTCGTTTTGGTAATATCGTCGATCTTCGTTGTTTTGATTACTTGGTTGTGGTGGAAATTGAAATTGTGCATTATTTGTATTTATAACGTCAAAACTACGCATAATGTCACCCTCGTCGTCGTCATTCCCACCGTTTTCATCAACATCACTTACGCTTTCATCGTCGTTATCGTCATTTTCTCTGGCCTCTGCCGCAGCACACAGTAATGTCTTGCTCTGCAAATTACGAAAAATGTGCAGCACGACATGTTCTACCTTGCAGCTCAAACCCAAAACGTTGCAAATTGAAATTAGATCAGTGGCTGTCAAACTTTCTTCGATGTATTCAAACTTCTGCTTGCAGCGCTCGTCATCTTCGTCGTATTCAAACCCTGTGAACTCGCGTAATCGTTTGCGGTTTGCTCTGTCGCCGTCGTTTTCGAACACAAATTTGTGCAGAGCTACAATGCTCTGCTTGCAGCTTGTGAGCAACTTTTCGCGTACAAATTCAAATTTTTGCAGACACAACATTTCAACGAATCTGTTTTCTAATTACAATTTTCACAAGATGATTTTTTTTCAGTTTCTGACCGCTTTATTTGCTTTTGCGTGCACACAATTGCACTTTTTCTTCGAAATAGTCACTGTTGTTGTTTTTCTCGCGTTTTTACATTCGACTTTGTTTCGCGTACATGAGCAAAAAAAAAATTTATTCGGCTGAGCCCCCAAATATGTGGGACCTTTTATATGTTTCACTATTTACTGCTGGTAGTTAGCAAATGGTTGTACAAATAAAAGAGATTTAGATTTAAAGTTGATTATTTAATAGATTAAAAGAATTAAAATTGACATTTAAAGTTGAATTTCAATTGCAAATGAATTTAATTGGAATAAAATGAAATCGTCTCACAACACAACGTTTTTACAGCCTCGCGTCTATCTCGGTCGAAACTTCTAGTTAAACTCCTTTTGCTCTGTTCGAGTTGTAGTTCTCTTCTTCGTTGCCTTCGTTGTAGTTGTCGCTTTTGTTAGTTTGCTTTAAGTTAGGGCTGCCGCCTGGTTATGGGTTTCCCAAATCCCACATATGCATACCTAAATCTTAGTAAACAATTGTTTTCAAACACTCCAAAGTCAAGGCAAATATCATTGAAATATAATTGAAAACCTTCGCAATCATGCCGTCGCCAAATCGTTGTTGCAACCCTTTATTAAAAGAAAAGCACAGCCGTGTTTTTCATGGGTTGAGATTAGTGAGTGTTAGTTGGGGTGATAAATTTAAAAGTGTAATCAGGAAATATTTGTGTAACACGTGTCGACTTGATATAAAAACAGCGCGGAGGTGTCAAAATCAGCCGAAATTTGTGATTCCGAAGATGACGTGTCAGACTCAAATAGTGACTCAGAAGTTATTTACTCTACTATCAAACGATTATGGCCATTATGCGCACCTATGTATTTACATTCATGTATATTTCTCATATAATATATTTCTCATATAGTAGTAAACAACTCCACGTTAAACAGGACAGACGTGTAATAATTTGACCCTGAAGACGATTACCGTAGGTAGTCGAAATATATTGGTTAAATCAATATTTCTGGTTTCAATTTTGGACCACAGACCTCAAGCCAGCAAGAAGAAGGAATTTAGAGGAATATTTATTAGTATCTGAAATGGAAAGGAAGGAGTCAGGACTTGAAAATACAATTTCAGACCAAAAGGCAACTGATGAAATGAAAACCGCTCTGTCCAAACTTATTAACAGACAGGATAAAATCCGGATAAGTAGGAAACTGGGAGTAACACGATATATGGCAGAAGTTGCTTTAAGAGTACGAAAATCGTTTGGGTTTTGCTCCATTCCAAATAAAAAACAAGGTCATTCCTTAGACAGCAGTGTGGTGGACAAAGTGACGCAGTTTTATTTGCTGGACGAGTGTAGCAGAGTAATGCCTGGTAAAAAAGATTGCATTACCATAAAACAAAATGGATTGAAGCAGCGAGTACAAAAAATACTATTATTGGGTGATATTAAAGAGCTACACAATACATTTCTAGCCAAATACATAAATTTAAAAATAAGCCTCTCGTCGTTTACAAAGTGCGGCCCCAGTATTGCGTTGTTGTTGGATGTAGTGCGAGCCAAAATGTATGCGTATGCACAATACATCAAAATATGAAATTAAAAATTCAGGGTTTAAACGACGCAATTAAAGTAGCAGGATGCGGCGAAAGTCTTTTGCTCGGTGATATGGTGAGAAATATAGTTTGCTCCACAGAAAATGAACTATGTACCCTACAAAAATGCAGAGGCTGTCCAGGACTAGACGATTATACTTTCAACGGGCTAGAAAGCAAACTTGCAAATACAAATATCTACTATAAACAATGGACTTGCACGGACAGGTTCTGAACTTGTATAATTTTTCATGGCCTTGGAATCGAATTTCGATATAAAAATTCTCATTTATTCAGATGTGAACTAATTGAAAAGGAACAATCCATCACGTCATTCTTAGATGAGCTTAAAAAAGGCATTCGTTCATATATAAAAAATGATTTAATTGCCAAAACACAGCACGAGTTCTTTTCGAAGACAAAGGGAAATTTGAAGAATGGGGAGTTTGTAATAACTTTAGACTTCGCGGAAAATTATAGTTTTAAAGTTCAGGATGCAGTTCAGTCATTTCACTGGTCAAATAACCAGGCAACGTTGCACCCTTACGTCATATACTATAAGCTTGGAGACGAAACTCTAAATGAATATTATGTCATCATATCAGAGTACTGCAAACACGACGCAACGGCAGTGCATCAACAAAAAAATGGTCACATACTTAAAGCAACAATTTGGCAGTGAGTATAAAAACAAGAAAAATTTTATTAACCTACTTTATCACAGGGCTGACTTCGGCATAATGAGCGAGTGGCATTTTTTCGCCACGTCACATGGCAAAGCTGCAAGTGATGGCGTGGGAGGAACGGTGAAACGGTTAGCATCACGAGCCAGCTTGCAGCGCCCATTATATGACCAGATAACAACCCTATATAATATCGCTTTTGATTTTTGCTCAATAGAGGAGCATAAAGCTGAAGACGACGTCTTAGTTAATCGTTTTGAACAGGCCACTAAAATACCTGGTACCCGATCGTACCTTTGTACCAATCGATGCTACCACTTTTGAATGCAGAGAAATTTCTGTATCTTCTGTATACGATGTGCATAAAATGATCTAAGCAAAGTAAGTTCGGATTAAGCCGAATATCTGCGTACTTTACACATATCTCATTCTTTAAAAGAAACTAGCTTCTTATTATAATAATTATTAATCTCAACTTACCTACTCCATTTTTTTTCCATATAACTTCCTCTTTACTTTATGCTGTTACTGTTACTGTTACAATATGCTAGCATTTGAAATAAAATTTAATGGTTAAATAAAGCCACTTACACCCAATAAAGTCGCATTTTTTATACTCTTTGAGCCTTTGACGAAAGGATTTTCTCATTGAAACATTCATGGGATGAATTTTCGATTGGTCAAATTATTTTTGAGTTTTGACCGCTTATATAATAAGGCCTGATGGACTTACAACCACCAATTGATATTTGCCTTGACTTTGGAGTGTTTGAAAACAATTGTTTACTAAGATTTAGGTATTCATATAATTATATGGCTGTGCTGTTTTCATTATTTGACCCGAACGGTAAGAGAGTCCACCATTTTGTCTTCGGAATTGAGTTGGCAAGGCTCCAGAGCTCCTATAATGTTTTTTCCCAAATTTTTCTAAGGCGTAGAACATTGATAAAGAAAATTATCCTTAAAAAGGATACACAAAAAAAATGTTAAAAATCGTTTTTTTCTAATTTTTAAAAAGTATATCAAAATATACACAATTGCCTTTCATATGGCACTCATTACATTAAATTTGGTTGAACCATTGAATTATAACGATTTTTTGAAAAAAGTGCTTTTTGTAATTTTTGAAATTTTGTTTTGCGAATAACTTTTGCAAAAACTAAAATTTTGCAAAGATACTTTCAGGACTAAAATGTTTCACGTAGAGCTACCGATTGAGGTAAAACTCATCAAAATATATGACAAACAATTTTTTTGTGCTGATTTGAAATATTTTGTCCCAGGTGCTAAAAACCTTTTAGAAGAATTTGCCAAAACTGTACCTCGCTTTTATGACTTTAATTTCTTAACATTAAATTAATAAACCAGCAACGAAGAAAGACCTAACGGAATTCAGAGGTCACATTGACAATGCATATAAAAGTATTTTGAAATTGAATTTTTTTATATTATTTATAGATTCGTATGACATTAAATTTGTTTTTCATTCATATTTAGAACACATCATTTAAAAACTATTAAATCGAGTTTTGGAGGAAGTAAAAGCCAGTAGTACTAAAAAAATCTTCGAATACAGAACCATTCTACCAAAAGCACCTTTTAATACAGATTCGCACCTTTGAAACGTCAGTAAATAAATTGAATGACCTGGTAGGTAAAATTTTAAGTTTTTATAATAAAAAGTCTATCTCTAATCCAAAAACAAATTGTTTTAAAATACTAACAATAATAAATAATGTAATTTTATAACATAAGTTATAGAGTTGAAATCTTTTATATCTTTAAATGGAGTACGATTTATAAGAGTCATGGAGAAAAATTTTTACTGATAGCATTGCCCGTAACTATTGATGGAAGGGGATAACTCATAAGCAAGCCGTTAGAGCTTTGAGTGTAACGTAAGCTCTAAAATGTATGAGTTAACAATCATTAATATTTTTCTACTTGTTATCTTATTTTTGTGCATTTTATAATTTTAGTGGCATACAATCAAAAGTTTGAAGAGTCCGATGAAGGATTTGAAAATACGAGTTAGCCGGAAAAAATGTAAGGAGAATGCTGCTAATTAAATATAAAATTTCTTCTGTGATTACTTTGATATCTCCAAAATACTTTAAAAAGATTTTTGAAATACTAAAACGAATGTGCAATCAAATAAGTGAACCAAAACTGTCTCGCGATGTGCCTTTTCGATACAGAGTTGAAGTTCGGTGTCGAGAGAATGTATCAAGTCATCGTTTTGCTTTCGGTAACACAAAATCATGACGGAGTAAGGTGGAGGCATTGCGACATACATACATCCATACATAAACTTTGTATGTATTTTGTTTTTGTAATTTGTGAGTTTAATGTCAAAATGACACTGAAAAATGAGTGTACTGTCAAAATTCGAGAAAAAAGTAGAAATCAACTGGTCTAATAACACGATCTAGAGCGGAATTACGACATACGTTACGTCATCGTAAACCGTTTTTTTAACCCACAATAACTTTGAAACTTTCCAACTTTTTAAAAGAGTAATAATGCATAATTTAACCGACCGGTACTTTCAGCCAATTGCTCACGTGTGGCGTCATTCCGAATCACGGGTTTAGGGCAATTGTGATTTGAAAATTCGTTTTCGATAGCAAATTTTCCCTCGGTTTGACAATTGAAAAGTTCTAACATTTCGTTATATTCTAATTTTTTAATGAGTAGGCACCAAACATTTTGCTAACTCCAAAATACCTTTGAAATAATTTTAGATATAGTAAAACAATTAATGTTTCAATACAAATATAATAAATAATATTTTAAAATGAAGCCTATAAACCAGATACCGGTTAGCAATGTAACTGAAGACTTGGTTTCATTCATTTCTCGAACGATGTAAAAAGTAGCTAATTTTGTTCACGCCGTGTGAAGGTTTTAACATGTGTTTTTCAAACTTCCAGGCTGAAAAAATTTCCATTTAAACTTTTCAATCCCGTACCAAAAATACGCTCGAAAAATAGTATTTTATGCCTTATTTGAAACAAAATTGTTTTTTTTTTTTTTATAACAAAAAAAAAGTTTTTCGAAATTTTTATTTTTTAATATAATTGAAAAATTAAATAAAATATGCTTATATAATTCAAAGAAAACGGTAAGCCATAGTTTTTTTTATTAAAAAAATAATACATATATATATTTTATTACTGGTTTTTAGGGTCTGTTCATTTTACATATTTTTTGTAAATTTTACGAGCTCAAGACCAGTTGATAATAATTCCTAGTCAATTATTATCATTTTTGATTAAAGGAAAAATTTAATTGAAAATTATATATACATATATAAAAGAAGTAAGTGTTTATATGTACACAAAAAAAATATTGACTTGTAACTAAATATAATATAAGCTTGTATATTTCAGTGCATTTGAAAATCGTGCATGAAATGAGCTTGACAGAAAAAGTATATAGAGAAACTAAAAATGTAGAAAAGAGAGCGAGTATGTTCCCCATAGATTGTGATAATGTTTGAGAGAAATTTTTAAACATTACCAATTATTTGACTATGAAGACTTTTGTCCCATATGTGGACATTATACCCGAAGAGGTTAAAAAACTGGCTAATGTTTTGGCTATCATGTAGTTGAAAATATGCTTTGAAATGGCTTATGTTTTGGCTAAACAGTGGTGAAATATATTTGTTCAGTTGGTTATTGTTTTGGCTACATGTGAAAATTTTAGCTTAATTGGTTACCGAAGTGTCTAACATGTGGTTAATTTTATTAGCTGAATTGGTTAATGAGATACCAGTTATAGTGGTTATTGTCAAATGCACGACACCTACCAATTTTTTCAATGAAATTACACGAATAAATTTTATTTATTAAAATATATACAAGGTGGCGCAAAAGTAATCCTCCTATCAGAAAATGCTATAAATTTTGCGATTGGCCCCTAAAGTCAGTTCTGTTTTGACATTTGTGTAGTAAACACATGCGAAATACACGTTAATAAACAATGGTACGCTACACTGCTCCAGAACGCGGAATATTGCTGACTATTTATTTGACCAATAATCGGTCGGTGAAAAACGGTTACTGCGCAAAAGTAATCCTCCTATTAGAAAATGCTATAAATTTTGCGATTGGCCCCTAAAGTCAGTTCTGTTTTGACATTTGTGTAGTAAACACATGCGAAATACACGTTAATAAACAATGGTACGCTACACTGCTCCAGAACGCGGAATATTGCTGACTATTTATTTGACCAATAATCGGTCGGGGCCAAGCGGTTACTGTGAATGGTGAGCGCTACAGAGCAATGATCAACGAGTTCTTTTTGCCGCAACTTGATGAATTGGGATTGGAAAACATGTGGTTCCAACAAGACGGTGCAACAGCACACACTGCACGTGCCACAACCGATATGCTGAACATCGGAAGCTTACTTTTGCGCCACCTTGCACATATGTCATTGCACATTTTTCCTAAAAATTCTATACAAACTTAAGGTCAGCCGCCCTCACGGCAAAAAGGGAAACAGCTTTACAAGCACTAACACTAAAACCGGCATTATAACACGCCCTTATGCAAACAACAAACTTGAAGCTGATAGCTTCCCAGGACTTTTGTCAAGAGATTGATAACTTCACACTGCTATTGTTGTTGTGGGTGGATAAGCGGATGTAGCTCTTGGTGCACATTTATCATTCAATATATGCAGCGCTGTTTCTTTTGCTTCCTGGCATTCGCGTCGTGCTGCTACGTGATACATGCCCGTGCGATGACTATTCGCTCGTGGAATCTTTCCAGGGCGAAGTTCTCTCTCCTAACAAAAAAAATTTAAAAGATTTTAGCAATTTCAAATTATCAAATTTTGAATATGAAACAATAAACAAAGTCTTACCTATCATCCTAACAAAAAAAAATTAAAAAGATTTTAGCAATTTCAAATTATCAAACTGTTTTTTTTACTTCTATGAAACTTGGCAAACATAAATTAATTTATGAAGACAGCTGTCGTATTTCCAATATTTGGGAAATTTTTCAAACAAAAAATGTGGATGTGTTTTTATTTTTGGAGCAGTACCCTACAAACCAAATACCGGTTAGCAATGTAGCTAAATACTTGGTTTCATTAATTTCTCATACGGTATACCGGACGTGTAAAAGTGTGCAATCTTTTAGGATTATAAATCATCACATTGGGATTGGTGTTTTTCAATTCAATTTCCCCTATCAAAGAATGTAACTTCAAATTTTCTCACCTTTTCATCCACGAGTGGAAAATGAGACTGTACATATGAAGATTTTGAAAGAGATTGAAAATATTGAATGAAGATGACATAACTTTTAACACTGAACAAGCATTTAATTTAATGCAGCCTTTTCTTTATGGCACGAAACTCTCTCACGGATGCACATGGTTGCTTTTGATCACACACATTTCAAAGCAGTTACACAAAAAAATATTTCATTCGGCGTTATACACCTTTCTTTTGCAAATTTAAACATTATAAACTACAAAAACATTAACTGAAACAATATTTACTTTTTGAAAGTATCTGGATAATATAATTTTGAAATATGCAAATGACAAATATTTCAACACCTGTTTTGAAAATTGTCAGGTTTCTGAATAACCATTAAAATTGCATATTCTTAAAATGTATATACATATAGTACGCATTTTTAGTTCCACAAATTTCCAAAATATTGGAATGATTTTTTTAACCTTAAGCGACCAAAAAAAAATTGTTCTAAGTTATATTAAATTATGTGCCCATAAGTACCAAATATCTATTCCAGGGTTAATGTCCACAAGATTTGTGAAAAAGAGAAAACCTTGCTGTTTTTGTAACATTCATTATTTTATGAGTGCGACTGGAACAGAATGTTTTATAAATAAATATATCTTAACATAAATATAAAATTCAATTTCCCATTTTGGATTATTGATGCCGAGGTCAAGACGCATCTTTTTACACAGTTACATCAGCATTCCCACAACAGCCGGTTCTATCGTACCACATTGACCGGATCCGCTGCGTCTGCCCCGTTCAATGTTTCGTATGTAAACGATGCACAGTGGCGCCTCTGCCGTTAAAGCATGGCAAAAATCAAAAAAACCATGAAAGCGTTCGCTAAATTTAATACATGTTTCTAATGGAGAATTTTCCAGGGATCAAGAATATACAACTGTTTTTTCACAGAAAATTATAGTTTACCAGGTAGAGCCGCTCAAAGTTGACCAATTTTCAACATTGGGAAAAATTTGAAATTTTTCTTCTTTTTCGTTGTATTTAAAATGGTTTTGTGAGTAAATAAGGCGGCCGGTTGTCGTTTTCTTGTATAGCAATTGAAGATAATTTAATTTAGGATTGAAACAAAAGAAAAATTTTTTTTTTTTGTTAAAAGTTGGCGGATATATGTACCTGTTTTTCGAAATGCCTATTTTTAGGCCCTTTTTAAAACTTTAATGGAAAAAAAAAATGTTAAAATATGTGCTCCGTCAAATTAACAGTAGTTATTTGTGAAATATTCAGTTACCTAAATTCATTAAGTCTACCTGCGTCCAGCTGCAACTTCACTTTTTACATCAAATAAAGTTAAACAACCTTGGGCATAAATACGCGCCTGACCAGGTATATATAATTCAGTACGGCCGTAAGGTCGGTTTTGTTATTGGAACTTGTTAACAACATACATTTTTTTAGTTACGAATTGTATACCTGAAATTCATTTCAATAATTTGAGTAGGTATATAAAGCTATACATCATACAATGCACATTATCATTCGTCTTTTGGAGATAAATAAAGCATGATTTTCTTCTAACAATGGTCGATGGAAAAGTTGTGAACTTAATAACAAATACGACATCTACAATGAAATATCCAATTTGTTAGAAGAGCCAAAAGGACTTTGAAAATCTTGATGATTCAATAACTGACGAACTAAATTATGAGTATGGAATATCTCCTTTGCATGCTAAGATAAGATGTATGGAATTTTTGAAGCTGGCTTATACACTACCACAACAAGGAGATGTTTTCGACGACAATACAACATGTAAGGAGAAACAAAACAGGAGAAAAAAAAATTATTCAGGATGCATTCTATAAAGAGATTGGCCTTAGAGTTGACTGTCCAAAGTATGGATACGGAAATACAAATGATGGTAACTCCTCAAGAAGATTTTTTGAAAACGATGAAGTGACTGCTCGCATAACAGGAGTTGATAGAGATATTGTGAAAAGATTGGGAGTAATTAAAAATATTTTAAACTGCCATGAACCAGTTAATGGACCCAAATTTGGAGAATATTCATCTCAAACTACAGAGCTGCTGCATCAAAGTATCCTGAGAAGAAACTTACACCAACGGTACATAAAATTTTAGCACATGGAAAAGATATAATAGAGTGCCAGTGCTTACCATTAGGAGAATTGTCTGATGAAGCTCAAGAATCTAAGAACAAGGACTACAAAAGATATAGATGTATGAACACCTGCAAAGTATCACGAGTTAGACAAAACGAAGACCTTTTCAACATGTTAGCTATCTCTTCTGATCCAGTCATATCATCTATGAGGTATGTAAGAACACAAAAAGATCTTACAGATGCGTATAGCTGAGAAATGGTTGCTTTGTTAGATATATGTTCCAGTGACGATGACTATGTTAAGATAAAATAAGTTGGATTTATATTGGAACGAATTTTCGTCATCCCTTGTCAATTTTGGTTTTGTAACAAACCGTTCTCGAGAACGAAATCAATCACTGAAGATGGCGGATCGCCGAAACCGGTTTGTTACAAAACCAAAATTGACAAGGGATGACGAAAATTCGTTCCAATATAAATCCAGTATCCACCCTGTCGGAAAAACACAAAACCAAATCAACATAAAATAAGTTTCTCACTTCTTATCACAACAATGAAAAAGAGATTTACTAATCAAGTTTGTTACCTTATTGAAAAATAAGATATCTATGTACAAGTTAATTTTTTATTTCAAATAAAAGAATTAATTAATTTAGTAATTTATAAATACATACTTTTCGTGATTGCATTTCTCTAAAGTTTATCAAATTTAGTTTAAAGCTTAGGCATTTCGCCTTCAAACGAGTATTAAATTTTTATAGAAATCAATACGTCTATCGAGTTTAGTACAAATTGGTAAAGCAGTTACTAAGATCAAACTTTTTAGCATAAATGGACACTGCCACTCCCCTTTTCCAAAATTCGTTGGCTGTTTAATCTTTAGCTCAAATAAAATTTCATCGAACCACTTTCAAGCGTGAAATAAAGGAGCTTGAGATGCTGGCCAACGGGAATAATGCCCGAAAATTCTATCAAAAAATTCGGCGAATGACAGAAGGTTTCAAACCCGGGGCAAACTCCTGTAAGAATGAGAACGGCGACCTGGTGACCGATGTTCAGAGAACACTCAGAATATGGAGGGATCACTTCTCTGCCCTTTTAAATGGAGAAACTGAGCAAGAAACCAGAGAAGATGCCGAACCCGAGCCCACAATCGAAGATGATGGAATTGACGTTCCACAACTCGACTATAATGAGGTGCGAATAGCAATATCCCGATTGAAAAACAATAAAGCAGCTGGCGCTGATGGTTTGCCTGCTGAGCTATTCAAACACGGAGGCGAGGAGCTGGTAAGGCGCATGCATCAGCTTCTATGCAGAATTTGGTCGGATGAATGCATGCCTGAAGATTGGAATCTAAGTGTTCTCTGCCCAATCCACAAGAAGGGCGATCCTGCAAACTGCGCCAACTATTGCGGAATCAGCCTTTTGAATATCGCATATAAGGTCCTATCAAGCGTATTGTGCGAAAGACTGAAGCCTGATGTGAACAGACTGATTGGACCTTATCAGTGTGGCTTCAGACCTGGTAAATCTACCATCGACCAGATTTTTACAATACGGCAAATCTTGGAAAAACCCGTGAAAAAAGAATCGACACGCATCATCTCTTTGTTGATTTTAAAGCCGCTTTCGATAGCACGAAAAGGAGCTGCCTATATGCCGCTATGTCTGAATTTGGTTTCCCCGCAAAACTTATACGGCTATGCAAAATGACCTTGAGCAACACCGCCAGCTCGGTCAGAATTGGGAAGTACCTCTCCGAGCCGTTCGAAACTAAACGAAGTTTCAGACAGGGTAACCCCCTAGGTTGGTGGATGCCGGTGAATCGGTGCCAGGTTACCGATGACGGTGGAATGGTGCAAGTCACCAACGACGGGTTGGTGGATGTCGGTGAATCGGTGCCAGGTTACCGATGAGTTGCCGGTTGGTGTAAGGCGATGGCCCGTGAGTACACACCGGTAAATGTATTTAGTGGTCCCGAAGGACTCACTACTGGTCTTGGGAACGAAGGTGCAACCGTTAGGGTGCTTCTCTACGTCCCGTAGACGCAACCAAAAAGTTGATCGATAGCGAAGGGTTGTGCAGGGTAAGGGTGGAAGTTTCTCACGATATGTTGTGGTACTTGCCGTCTCATTTACCAAAACCACACTTTCTATAATTACTGAAGCGCGAATAATCTTCTTATACATAAGGTGGGATGAACTAATTGCGAATTATAGGTGCGCATAAGCAATTGATTCGCATGAACGAAATCATGTTAGGCGCTCACTTGCTTTGTGCTTTGCTTGCCTTTTCATTCGCAGTGGGCGCGTGTGTGGTAGTAAGGTAGAGTGTAGGTGTGAAGTATTGTAATGCTACTTAAAGCGGCATTACACCTCGCTCAGGAGCTAGAAGCGAATCATGATCGCTATACCTTCGCGACACTTTTTTAAAAGCGTTTTGATGACAATAGCAGGATCCAACCTTCTGACAGAAGGTCTCTTGAAAACAACAATAATCAGTTAGAATATTTAAATGGCCATATGAACCCACATTTTCAGCATAATTACAATAGGCAACAAAAACGCAGTTTTACTCAAAACGGTACGCAGGAAAGACCTGAACCAATGGAAATAGATCCGTCAACGTCTCGCTTCCGTCACTCATCAAACTATGAGCTCAAAAACTCGCCAAATGGTACCATATATCAAACCAAAGTCAATAATTTTCAATGGTCTCAGCGAAGACAATTTTCTCAAAACACTGGTAACCTAGGACAACAAACTAAGCGTCGCTCTGATTTTGAAAGGAATACCGGTCCTAAATTGCAAAGAATAAACCACATTACACAAGATAAGGCTGATAAAAATTCTTACGATGACACAGTAAAGAGTGAAGTTGAGGATTTTGAGGAAGAGATACATTTTTTAGGGAAAGGTCACTGCTGCCTTGGGTTAGCAGAACAATAGGAGATGAGAAAAGAATTGTAAAAATGTTACTAGATACAGAGGCCGCAAAAAGTTACATAAGGCCTTTTAAGGAGCTAAAGGGAATCACACCATTAGCTAAACCATTTTTAGTTAAGTCAATTCATGGCGAGACTAAAGTAAGTAAAAGATGTAAAATACATTTATTTGGAATAAGTTCAGATTTTGTTATTTTACCTTCTTTAATAAATTTTGATGCGATAATTGGGCTTGACCGTCACCGAGTACTGTCGTTCACACCCGTGAACGAGCGTCTCGCTGCAATCCGCATAAAAGTACGATTTTTCACCATATCGTTTATCTGCGCTCATGCACCGACGGAAGAGAAGGACGACGTGGAAAAGGATGTATTCTACGAGCGCCTGGAAGAAGCATACGAGCGCTGCCCCCGTCATGATATCAAAGTCGTGCTTGGCGACTTTAACGCCAGGGTGGGTAAGGAGGGTGTATTCGGCCCCACTGTCGGGAAGTTCAGTCTCCACGATCAGACTTCGCCAAATGGATTCAGGCTGATCGACTTCGCCGGTGCCCGAAACATGGTCATATCCAGCACTAGGTTTATGCACAAGAAGATCCATCAAGCTACATGGCTATCCCCCGATCGAAAAACACGCAACCAGATCCACCACGTTGTGATAGACGGACGGCATGCTTCCAGCGTTTTAGATGTTCGCACAATACGAGGACCTAACATCGACTCCGATCACTACCTAGTAGCAGCCAAGATTCGTACCCGTCTCTGTACGACAAAACAGGTGCAACAAAAAACGCAGGGAAAGCTGGACGTCGAAAAGCTGCAATCGCAACAGACCGCCAATTATTTCGCAGATCGCCTCTCACACCTGCTCTCCGAGAGCACAATTCAACCTAGTGGAATGCATGAGCAGTGGGATCATATCTCAGGAGCACTCCGTACCGCAGCCGAAGAAGTAATTGGATTCCGGCGAACGCGAAGAAACAACTGGTATGATGATGAAGAGTGCCGCGCTGCAACGAAAAGAAAGGACGAAGCCTACAAGGCAACGCTGAGATCGAATGCAACGAGGAGGGTGTGTGAACACTACCGCGAGTTGAAGAGGGAAGCGAGGCGGCTTTTCCGGGCGAAAAAAAGAGAGGCAGAAAAGCGTGAAATAAAGGAGCTTGAGATGCTGGCCAACGGGAATAATGCCCGAAAATTCTATCAAAAAATTCGGCGAATGACAGAAGGTTTCAAACCCGGGGCAAACTCCTGTAAGAATGAGAACGGCGACCTGGTGACCGATGTTCAGAGAACACTCAGAATATGGAGGGATCACTTCTCTGCCCTTTTAAATGGAGAAACTGAGCAAGAAACCAGAGAAGATGCCGAACCCGAGCCCACAATCGAAGATGATGGAATTGACGTTCCACAACTCGACTATAATGAGGTGCGAATAGCAATATCAATGAAGCAGCTGGCGCTGATGGTTTGCCTGCTGAGCTATTCAAACACGGAGGCGAGGAGCTGGTAAGGCGCATGCATCAGCTTCTATGCAGAATTTGGTCGGATGAATGCATGCCTGAAGATTGGAATCTAAGTGTTCTCTGCCCAATCCACAAGAAGGACGATCCTGCAAACTGCGCCAACTATTGCGGAATCAGCCTTTTGAATATCGCATATAAGGTCCTATCAAGCGTATTGTGCGAAAGACTGAAGCCTGATGTGAACAGACTGATTGGACCTTATCAGTGTGGCTTCAGACCTGGTAAATCTACCATCGACCAGATTTTTACAATACGCCAAATCTTGGAAAAAAAACCGTGAAAAGAGAATCGACACACATCATCTCTTTGTTGATTTTAAAGCCGCTTTCGATAGCACGAAAAGGAGCTGCCTATATGCCGCTATGTCTGAATTTGGTTTCCCCGCAAAACTTATACGGCTATGCAAAATGACCTAGAGCAACACCGCCAGCTCGGTCAGAATTGGGAAGTGCCTCTCCGAGCCGTTCGAAACTAAACGAGGTTTCAGACAGGGTGACCCCCTATCGTGCGATTTCTTTAATTTGATGCTGGAGAAAATAATACAAGCTGCAGAACTGAACCGCACTGGAACAATATTTTACAAAAGCGTGCAACTGTCAGCATATGCTGACGATATTGATATCATTGGCCTTAACAACCGCGCCGTAACTTCTGCTTACCCCAAATTAGAAAAAGAAGCGGAGAAAATGGGATTGGTGGTGAACGAGGGTAAAACGAAGTACCTTCTGTCATCATGCAAAGAGTCAGCGCATTCGCCCCTTGGCAACCAAGCCACTGTTGGCAGCAATAATTTCGAAATAGTAAAGGACTTCGTTTACCTTGGAACCAGCATTAACACCAACAATAATGTTAGCCTAGAAATCCGACGAAGAATTACTCTTGCAAACAAATGCTAATTCGGAGTGAGTAGGCAATTCAAAAGTAAAGTCCTCTCTCGACGAACGAAAACAACACTACAAGTCACTCATCGCACCCGTCCTGCTATATGGTGCAGAAGCGTGGACACTAACAACATCTGATGAGGCGGCTCTGGGAGTATTCGAGAGAAAGGTTCTTCGAAAGATTTGTGGACCTCTACGCGTTGGCGACGGCGAGTACCGAAGAAGATTTAATGATGAAACTGAGCAAGAAACCAGAGAAGATGCCGAACCCGAGCCCACAATCGAAGATGATGGAATTGACGTTCCACAACTCGACTATAATGAGGTGCGAATAGCAATATCAATGAAGCAGCTGGCGCTGATGGTTTGCCTGCTGAGCTATTCAAACACGGAGGCGAGGAGCTGGTAAGGCGCATGCATCAGCTTCTATGCAGAATTTGGTCGGATGAATGCATGCCTGAAGATTGGAATCTAAGTGTTCTCTGCCCAATCCACAAGAAGGACGATCCTGCAAACTGCGCCAACTATTGCGGAATCAGCCTTTTGAATATCGCATATAAGGTCCTATCAAGCGTATTGTGCGAAAGACTGAAGCCTGATGTGAACAGACTGATTGGACCTTATCAGTGTGGCTTCAGACCTGGTAAATCTACCATCGACCAGATTTTTACAATACGCCAAATCTTGGAAAAAAAACCGTGAAAAGAGAATCGACACACATCATCTCTTTGTTGATTTTAAAGCCGCTTTCGATAGCACGAAAAGGAGCTGCCTATATGCCGCTATGTCTGAATTTGGTTTCCCCGCAAAACTTATACGGCTATGCAAAATGACCTAGAGCAACACCGCCAGCTCGGTCAGAATTGGGAAGTGCCTCTCCGAGCCGTTCGAAACTAAACGAGGTTTCAGACAGGGTGACCCCCTATCGTGCGATTTCTTTAATTTGATGCTGGAGAAAATAATACAAGCTGCAGAACTGAACCGCACTGGAACAATATTTTACAAAAGCGTGCAACTGTCAGCATATGCTGACGATATTGATATCATTGGCCTTAACAACCGCGCCGTAACTTCTGCTTACCCCAAATTAGAAAAAGAAGCGGAGAAAATGGGATTGGTGGTGAACGAGGGTAAAACGAAGTACCTTCTGTCATCATGCAAAGAGTCAGCGCATTCGCCCCTTGGCAACCAAGCCACTGTTGGCAGCAATAATTTCGAAATAGTAAAGGACTTCGTTTACCTTGGAACCAGCATTAACACCAACAATAATGTTAGCCTAGAAATCCGACGAAGAATTACTCTTGCAAACAAATGCTAATTCGGAGTGAGTAGGCAATTCAAAAGTAAAGTCCTCTCTCGACGAACGAAAACAACACTACAAGTCACTCATCGCACCCGTCCTGCTATATGGTGCAGAAGCGTGGACACTAACAACATCTGATGAGGCGGCTCTGGGAGTATTCGAGAGAAAGGTTCTTCGAAAGATTTGTGGACCTCTACGCGTTGGCGACGGCGAGTACCGAAGAAGATTTAATGATGAGCTGTATGAACTTTACGCAGAACCCGACATAGTTCAGCGAATTAAAACACAGCGGCTTCGCTGGCTAGGCCACGTAGTGCGAATGAGCGAAGATGCTCCAGCCCAGAAGGTATTCTTATCGGCACCCGCGGGTGGAAGCAGAGGAAGAGGGAGACCACCACTCCGATGGAAGGACCAAGTGGAGACCGATTTGCGATCCCGCGGTGTTTCCAATTGGCGCCAGTTGGCGCAACGAAGAAACGACTGGCGAGCTATGTTGGACGGTCAAAATCGCCCAGGCGGTTAGATGACCATTTAAAGAAGAAGAACCACTTTCAATAACTTTTAGTTATTAATAAAATACATATTTGGCTTGTAAATTAAAAAAAAAAACATGTAAAATTTTACGATGAATTTTGAAGCACCTTGTTATTGTGGCACCAAAAACGGACATTTGAGTTTTATAAGAGTATTGCCGTTTAAAAGAAACAATACGACTATCGATTTTGGTAGTTATTGATTACGTGACTACTTAGATACAACTTTTTGTCATAAGTGGGCAGTGCCACGCTGTTTTATCAAAATCATTAGTTTATCTTATTTAAAGCTTAAATACGTCGTTATAAGACAAATCTCATTTTATTTTTTTTATTTTTTACTAAAAACATTTTGTTTTTGCATTTTTCTAAAAATTTTCGACTTTGACGAATTTTTTAGAAGCGTCCTGTATCGGTGACATTCTGAGCTTTCACACAATAAAACTTCAAATAATTAGCTTTCATTTGCATTCAATTTTTAAAATATCTTCATTGGTTCAAAAGTTATGAAGTAATCCTCCTATCAGAAAATGCTATAAATTTTGCGATTGGCCCCTAAAGTCAGTTCTGTTTTGACATTTGTGTAGTAAACACATGCGAAATACACGTTAATAAACAATGTTACGCTACACTGCTCCAGAACGCGGAATATTGCTGACTATTTATTTGACCAATAATCGGTCGGTGAAAAACGGTTACTGCGCAAAAGTAATCCTCCTATCAGAAAATGCTATAAATTTTGCGATTGGCCCCTAAAGTCAGTTCTGTTTTGACATTTGTGTAGTAAACACATGCGAAATACACGTTAATAAACAATGTTACGCTACACTGCTCCAGAACGCGAAATATTGCTGACTATTTATTTAACCAATAATCGGTCGGGGCCAAACGGTTACTGTGAATGGTGAGCGCTACAGAGCAATGATCAAACGAGTTCTTTTTGCCGCGACTTGATGAATTGGGATTGGAAAACATGTGGTTCCAACAAGACGGTGCAACAGCACACACTGCACGTGCCACAACCGATATGCTGAACATCGGAAGCTTACTTTTGCGCCACCTTGTAGTTTCTTCAATACTTTTGTGTGCTAATAGCACACAAAAAATGTGGGTGTGTTTTTATTTTTGGAAAATTGCAATTGCTGATCACGACCCAAGAAATCCTGTGGCCAACGTCGATCTAGTATGGCACCGTCACATATTCCAGATACAGTCTCCACAACTAGCTCCGTAAGTAGTGTGCGATTCCCGCTGTCGCTCGCGTCCCTTGGCGCAACCACCTGACACTCGCTCACAACTAGCTTTTACGTAGCACTTCCACCAAGAATTTGGAATGCTATAAATTGCCCTTTTTCTTTCAGCACTTGCACGAATGTAAGTCAAAACCACAGCGCTTCAGAAGGCACGCAAAGATGGTGCCACTACTAAGGCCTGGCAAGCCAGCAAAACCAAGCACGACAACCTACATAGTGTCGGCCTCAACTCGACAGGACTGTATTAGTAGCTATTAGCCTGACGAAATTATCTGAGTGGTGGGAAGTCATCGGTTGAATTCAAAGGCGAACGATAACTAAACAAAGCTTCCCTCTCCACCAGAAGGTGTTTCGATCGCCTTAATAAGCTGTGCTCAAGCATAAACTCTTACCTCCCATCCTTGCCCGTTTTCTTCGCTTGGCGAAATCTGTCATTGTCACAAAATCTTAGGGATCACGTTTGATAAAATGTTCAACTACAGCGCTCATGTAGCCCCAATTACGAATAAAGTCCAAAATTCTCAAATCACTGGCTGGCAGCACTTGGGGGGAAAATACAAGGAAATGTTACTGGCAACGTAAAAGGCAATTGGCTAGCCGGTTTTGAGCTATACGACACCAATACGGTTGTTGTTGTTGTTGTAACGACAAAAACACTCCCCGAATTTTTTGGGGGGTGCTGTCGAACTGACAATCCTTGGCCGGATATGAATCCGGTACGCTCCAAAATTCTCAAATCACTGGCTGGCAGCACTTGGGGGGAAAATACAAGGAAAGGTTACTGGCAACGTAAAAGGCAATTGGCTAGCCGGTTTTGAGCTATACGACACCAATATGGTTGTTGTTGTTGTTGTAGCGACAAAAACACTCCCCGAAGGTGGGACTTATTTTACCCAATTTTTCAAATAAACAACCTAGCGTATTCGAAAATGTATTATCTTCGGCACTTATAAATTTTCGGCGTTGAACTCCTTACTTTATAAGTTGTCTTGGGCTAAGATTAAAAAAATAACACGAAAAAAAAGCTTTTACAATTTAATCTTTTTTTTCTGATAATTTATTCCACTTTTTATTAGGAAAAGGCACAATTTGGTGGTAAAACTTTACATCCAACGTCAACTGTAAAAACTGCACTAAAAATGTCGATATTGGTATGTAGAGACTAAAAATATTGGGTTTCCTCCACCAGATTATGGTTCCTGGAAACGTAACGCATCTCTGGGTACCAATATCGACATTTTTAGTGCAGTTGTTACAGTTGACGTTGGATGTAGAGTCCTACCAATTTGGTTAAAAACAATTTACAACAATACAACAGGCTAACTCACATAATAAAGCATTTGGTAATTCCATACGACAGCACATACTGATAAAAACACGTCCAAAAATATCAAAAAATTTCTCAAAAGACTTGTTTACCTCTTTATAAATCAACACGAATGGGAGGCGTTAACCACGTTATTTATGTACAGAAACTATCTCTTCGGACATGTTTTAGCAGTTAGGCGCTGTCGTATAGAATTACCTTAATACAATTAATGAACAAAAATCTTTCTTGAGCCGGATGTTCAGTGTCTCTTAAAAAGTTTGCCAACGTTTTTTTTTGTCACATACAGCTGAAGATGGACTAGAGTTAATTGTTTCTCTAGACACCAGGGTGTGAAAATGTTGTTATTGTTTATTCTTGACGTTTGATTATGTGTTTTGTGGATACCAAACGACAGCTGAACTGCTGTCATGTGCCAAACTGCATCCATGCTGTTTTTGTTTCGACTTCTCTTTCTTGTGTTCATTGTTTACTTTTAGTATTTCGATTGTGGATTTACATATTTATTTCAGAAATGCTTATATATATAAGTTGTTTTCATCTTTATATTTACAGTGTCCTACCGAATATTTAAGTGTGACATTTAAATAAGTTAGAAATTCAATTAAATAAAAAAAATCAATAGAAAGGAAACTACAATACTGTTGTTACACAACACTTTTGCCTACGTACTGACTAAATACTTAAATCTATAAGGTACATTGTTCTTTGTACTACATTGTTTCGTTAATGCCTGAATGCTTATACAATTTGTTTAATGGTTTCTTTTTTTTTGCAGTGATTTAGCAATGTTTGCATTGTGTAAAAAACCTATGAGATCTTCATAGTATTTGTAGTTTTTGCTTAAAAATAGATCTTTTAAATTGTTGAATTTTTCGAAAATGGTTGTGCCCCTGAAGGTGTTGTATCTGCTACATTCAAAAACTAAATGTTGGGGTGTCTCAGCTACATGGCAGTTGGCACAGTAGCTAGACATGTAGTCTCTGAACTTTTGTAAGTAGGTCTTGCCGTACGTATATCCAAGTATAAGTAAGTCTGTTAAGTAGCTCATATAAGTCAAGCGTGTTTTTTTTTACTTTTGAACCAAGGCTTTTTTTCTTTTTTAGCGATCATGTATATTAAACGTGTTCTATCTTGGGACATTTGACTTAGAATTCCCCCACAGTTTCAGCCCATAACTCCCTACTAACTAGTAAACTAGCTTCCCTGGGTGTAAGGTCAAAGCTTAAAATTTGTCCTACTTCAATTGCCTTTTTAGCTGCTTCATCCGCATTTTCCTTAAAACTAATGCCTATATGACTGGGTACCCATATAAACTCGACTTTTTCTATTTCTGATTCCCATAGCGTATTGTGTATATCTGCAACTAAATAATTATTTGCACTTTCAACATTGAGACTGTTAACAGCCCTAGGCTGTCTGTAAGTTTTGCTCCCTTCTTTTGTTTATATTTCTTTGCGAGTAACACCGCTTTATAGATGGCGACCAACTCGCCAAAAGTAGATGAAAAAACCTCATTCATAGTGTAAAGATACGATACCCTGCTTGCAATATCGTACACCGCACATCCTGTTTTACATGAACTAACTGATGCATCTGTAGCAAGAGCATAGTAGCTTTCGTTTCTAATTTTGTCTATCTTTTCGTAGTAAATAGCTTTTAAATATTCTGTGCTGTACTCCTTTTTCGACCTGCTGAGCTCTGAAAGAATGAATTTTATATTACTGTGCTTCTGAAAACCCGTACACGTACTAATTCTGTCAAATATATGTTTAAATTGTTTATACACCTGGCTATAACTGGATTTGCCCATCCTATTGTTTTTTAACGATTATTTTAACTCCGGGTTAAGGAACCACTGCTTCATACGTTCTTTGGCGGTTAACCATGCAGCTCTGGAAAGAGGTGGTAATTCGCATGCGATTGCATACCTTGCATACGTCGGCGTGTTGGGAGGAGCTCCTATACATCTTCTAAGCGTTTCATTTGCTGTGGTGATAATTTTCTTGTCATAGCCTTTAGGCGCGTTGGCAAATGTAGTGTTTGCATACTCCGTTTTAGATCTCACATAAGCCTTGAAGAGATTGATGAATTTTTTGGGGATAGTCCAGCCTTAATGGTTTATAGTTTACTAATTAGATTTTTTGCACGAACCGTGTTATTTTTTATGCTTTGTACATGTTCTTTAACCGATGAATTGGCACTGACTGTTCTTCCAAGCCATTTCACTTTGTCAACTGGTTGTACGGCGTCCCCATTTATCCGAACATCAAACCTTTTCTTGGCAGTACTCATATACATAAAGGTCGTTTTTTCCGCATTCAGGTCAAGATTGATTTCATTGCAGCTTTGTTTTATTTCGGTGATTTTTCGTTTAAGAATTGACAGTGCTGTCTCTTCAAATTTCGCATGACAGATTATTGCTATATCATCAGCATACTGCAGAATTTTCGTGATTGTATCGTTGATTTCGTGTAATTTTGCCGTATATATATTGAATAGTATGGGTGATAAACAGCTTCCTTGAGGAAGACCATTATCAATTTGTATCGTGTCTTTACCTAGATAAAGAGTCCTACTCGAAAAAAGGTTGGAAATCTAATTGGCAATGCTAGTATGAACTTTGTGTCGTACTAAAATCCTGTATAGTATCTTCAAGTCCACACAATTATACGCGTTGGAAATATCAAGTATGCAAACAAATACTCTTTCTTTGTTTTTTTTTCCAGCCTGCAATATAATGCAAGGCCTCGTTTAAGCACATGGTGGTACATCACCTTTTCTATAGGCAAAACTCCTAGATGGTATGATCTTGTTTTTTCTATAAATGTTTCTAATTCACCTTTAATCATCATATTTAAGCTTTTAACAACAACTGACAACAGTGAGATCGGTCTGTAATTCTGAAAATCCTCTAAATCTTTTCCTGCCTTCGGGATGGGGACTACTCTTATTTCCCTCCATTCAGCTTTCACCTCATTATTTAGTGTTCAACGAGAGATCGATAAAGCCCTTGCTTTGTATCCACAGGTAGATTCTTTAGCATTTCAAAGGCAATTCTGTCCATACCACCAGCCTTGGACTTCTTTTTATTTACTAGAGCTAGAAATTTCTGAAAACCAAATTTAACCTCATCAACTGATGGAATAATGTACCTTATATTAGGCATTATACTACTATTTGATCCCTGTGTAACTTGTTGTTTAAGCATTTCAAGATATCTTACATTATCCTCCGATGCCCAGAGATTTCTGTCACCTTTATATGAGTTATTCACATTGTTCACGAAGCGCCATGCCTCTTTGGTGTTTGGGTTGCAGTTGATTTCTTCAATCTTCCTTAGAAAGTCTTCTTTTTTAGCCATTTTTACCACCTTTTTCCAATTTTCAGCTTCTCTTAGAGCCTCCTCAATGTCCTGCAGGTCTCCTGTGTGACGGGCTTTCTTCCTTTTTGCTACCAAGATTCTATACTGTCTTTCTTTATCCTTATCCCACCAGGCCTTCGGGGTATACCCTTTGCTGCTCAAATCAAAGGTAGCACTCACTTTCGCATTCTCGAAACTTCTTTCAAAATCCTCCAAGTTAGTAAAATTTATTCTGCTAAGGCATTCTTTCAGTTTGTTTTTGGATATAAATAAATGTTGTGGTTTACTGTTTGGTATTTCTATAATTATTGGTCTATGGTTGCTACCCCCTAGATAGCCGTGGTGACATTTGAAGGTGGGCGCCATCATCATGTTAGTAAATGCTAAGTCCAAAACAGATTCACTATTGTAAGTAGCACAGAGATACGTAGCCGAACCATCATTTATACACCTAAAATTTGCACTTTCCGTCACCCTACATAAGTCCCTTCCTTTCGTGGTATGGCGTATATCTCCCCACTTCTGTGACCTTGCATTGAAGTCCCCAAGGACTATAACGTTACTTCAGGTGAAGTATAAGTCGACTTATTTCAGCCTCAAATATCTGATTATTTAAGTTTGGAGGAAAATACGCTGTACATATTATAATTTTGTAAATTTGTTGTTCTCGCTATTAGAATGTCCTGACTTGTCTGATATTTTACTTTGGTAAACCTGATTTCTTTTCTGAAACCAATAGCTACCCCTCCATAGCCATCAGCCCTAATTTTTTAATCATATTGAATCCTATTAAGTTGTGGTTACATTTTTGTATGTCGTGTGAGAAAATCTCTTCGAGGCATATTATATCAATTTCGTATTTATGGTTAAAAGAATCTATGTAGCTTTTATTAGCCTTTAAACTCTGAACATTATATTGGAGCACTTTCATTGAAATCATTATTACGGTTATGAATTTGATATGTCGTTAGCCTTTTGCTAACCTGCTCTTGGCACAAATTACCTATAAGTTGTACAATAGAGTCATTGCTGTCTATTTGGAATTTCTCCACTAAAAGCGATAACAATTTTTCAATTTCTGAAACTTTTGACCAGTTAGGTTTTTGGTAGCATGGCACCTCTACCTTTCTGATTGTTTGATTATAACTTCTCTCTGATCTAACCCTAGGTTTGTTTTTTAAAGCACTGCTATACTTTCTTGTTACTAGACGTTTATTGACTATCCAATCATTGTTAATACGTTCAGTACTATTGTTTTGCAAAGGAGGGAAGCTTCCTTCATCCTCCTCTAGAATGCTGAATCTGTTGTTATTGTTGATCGTATCCCTTCTAGTAATGCGGGTTACTGTTACTACCTTGCAATCGGTAGTAATATTATTTTTTAACTCCTCCTCCGTGAACTGCAGTGGAATACCTCTGACCACTCCTACCGTTTCTACAAATTTTTTTGGAATAGAGGGTTTCATATTTGCTTTCCTTAATTCTGTATTAAAGGCACAAGCATTTGCATTTTCATAAGTATCAAAAAATATTTTAAATAGGGACTTGCCAATAGACTTGATGGTCTTAATTCCATGAACATTAAAGCATCTTATTTTTCCCCACAAAAAGAGACCATTGCTCACTTTTTCATTGTTAAATAAACTACATTTAGAAGTGTCAACTAAACCACAAAACTCCCCACGATGGTTTTTATTGTATTTTTCAGTACGCATTTCATTTACCTCCTGGGTATCATTATTTTTTTCCTCACTACTCGCACTTCTATTGTTTGGTTCATTTTGTGATATATTTCCCTGAACACTCACATTAGTTAAATTTGTTGACTTTGTTGCACAACTAACCTCATTATTTGCTTCTTTCATATGCGCATCTCCCTTTTCTCTAGCTTTGCATTCATTTGTTTCATTTCTATCGGTATTTACTGTACCTTCCTCACCAGTGTTAGTGGTCTTTTTCTAATTTGTTTCACTATGTTCCGCTACCCACCTGTTCCACGATACTTTGTAACGGAATTTGAGTTCCGTTATTTTCATCGTACTTCAATTTTTTCGCTTTCCTTTCATTTTCCCGCTTAACTTTACGTCTTTCGGCCGCTTCTTTCAATGCTTTTTCTTTTTTGTCCGACATCTTTCTGTAGCTCGTCTGTTTATTTAAGTCTCTGTACGCTAAAAATCCAGTGTCCAAGTCCTTGTCATCGTCAGTATCCATGTCCGCCTCTTTGTCAGCCACCGCTGACGCCGTAGGCCGGCCGGCCATTTCCTTTTTAAATCCTCAGAACGTTCACACCTTCAGGAGCACTTACCCAAAACTTGTACAAATTGATTCTCAAAATTCGCTTTTCAATTAACTTTTATTATTTTAAGATTTCAGGGCACTTTTCACAATTGGTTTTTTATTTCTCAAATACAACTTTTACACAGTTGTACAATGCAATTTGATTTATACTTGATCCACCACCGATGTCGTTGAGAAGTTGAAATCGAGCGTGATCTTCCAACGCTTGCAGCAAATCAAAACAAAGTCATCAAATCAAGCAGCTGTTTGTTATGTGATGGAATGTGTTACCGATATGTTGAAAAGGTATCGATAACGTCTGCTAATTAGTCTGATTTATGCACTAGTTATGTAAGACTAGGTACACACTACTTCACATAATACAAGTGCGTTCATATCTGCGATTCTTGTTTTCACATGACAGCGATCTAGCAACCCTATGGGACTATATAACTTAATTAATTAAAGGACAACTATACGTGAATTAGGTAATACTTTACATTCAATGACAACTGCTAAAACACGTCCAAAAATGTCGGGAGCTATGTAAAAAAAAAAGATTCCAATCCATGGTATTTATGTGCAGAACACCTCAAAATAACCCTTAGCCGGTCCAACACCGGCCACGCGATCCCTTACAAAACAGTTGATTCGACCAACCTTATGATGAACAATTAAATCGATTATTGGTGCTACATCGTAATTCGATATCCGTAACGTACCTTACAGACGAATTGCATTTAGGTTTTTCTCTTACGTTAAGGATACGACTACAGCGATAAGACAAACGCACTAATAACTCCAGCTATAACAAGGCGAAAACATCGGTTGCCAGCTTGCTTTGCTCGAAAATGAAAATTAGCTCCAAAACACGTCAATGTGTATATACTATAACATCCATCATATGTCAACTGCTAAAACACCTCAAACATATATACGAATAAACATTTAATTAAAGCATAAAGATAATTTCATTCTATTACAGAACACGATCCACAGAATACGATCCACCATTGCATTTGGACGGCACCTTCCACTGAAATTAAGTATTCGGTCCTTTAAGTATGGGTAAACGAACGTTGTCCAATCTACTTAGCAAAGAAAACATGAAATACAAGGAAAATATAACGAAATTTCGAAAATTAAATTTGTCTGATGCTGTTTCCCTGGCAAGTAGATTAGAAACCGACGATACTCCGTCTATAAGCAGAGCGGCATTGGGGTATTCTGATGTATATTAGTGTGACCGCAAGTTATATGAAAATTTTTTTTTTGTATTTTCACTTGGCAAACCCCTTAGATTTATTCCAAATTAGAAAAAAATTATATATAAAAAATTTTAGATCGTTTGCATAATGATTGGGCGTGCCTTGAGCCCACAAAGTTTGCTAAAAATGCTATTTTTCTCACTATGGCTCGCTTAAATTGTTCTTAACTTCAGTAATATTTATTTTATAGAAAAACTTTATTCACAAATATTCTAGGGACATATCTGATGAACAATGTTGCTCTGTATTAGTTTTCTGTAACATTAATATTTAATCTAGAAAAACCAAATTAAAAAATAACAGCGAAATTTTCACATATCTTCGCATACTTTGCCTGATGATTATTTATTTTATTAAATGGTGTAATTATAAAAAGTTTTGTAATAAAATCTCCTTCGTGCTCATAGGAAACTGTTTTTGATAGTTTTTGACTACTTGCAATATATATTGTTTTTGTTCCTCGTCTTTTGTGAGCATTGGGTTGTAGTCTTGCATCAATTTCACCGCTCGTTCACCACGTTAATGTCATTAACAATTTGAAGAGCAGTTTTAAAATTACTAACCGCAGGCCATAAACTTGGATCATTTTTCAAAAATGCTGTATCGATTTTAAAGCGAAGAAAAAAATTGTTGGTCTCAGAAGAAATGAACTGATCCATTCCGCCTTCAATAACATGCATAACATTTAAATGTTGAATTGAGGCGCGTTTTACATCTGTATCTAAAGTCTCACGACTCAATGCCTTCACCATCTCTTTTTTTAACTCAACAGAAACACTGTTATCAAAAAATGCTAAAGCCGCACATTAGGACTCAATTACCATAAGTGGTTTTTAAATTTGTGTAATGCAACTTTGGATATATCAGCATCCATTTTTTTAAAAGAGTCCAGTTTTTTCAAAAGCTGCAAATCTTTGTATGGTGCTTTTGCAGCAGAAGGAGCAGAGAACCACATCTCAACATATATTGAAACAATAAAAATACAAATATAACGTAAAGCTTTCCTATCTTTTACTGCCAAATCAAATTCACGTCGAAATAAATATATTTTTAAGAAGTATATAGCGTTTGCCATCCATCTCGCGTGGTGGACAGCGCGAAAAGCTGCATCGCGAATAGGTGGAGTCTCGCCAAGAAATATTCGTGTTAGCTCAAAAAACTCCCTGTAATCATCTCTTGGCTGTTTAGTTTTGATCGCATCGTTCACAAATTCAATTATTTTATCTTTATCTACTGTATTTTACAAACACTATTAGTAGTTTTCAAAATTAGAAATAATCTCATAAAACATAACCTGGAACTTAATACAATAGATCGTTCAGCATATAGTCTGCGCTGTGTAACGAGCATGAGAACCAAATTCTTTCGAACAAGCAAAAGTACAAATTCTTTACGCAATTATGGTATAAAACTTTTTAACAAATTACCAGAACAGGTTAAAACATGTCCCACCTTTAATGTTTTTAAACGGGATGTGATTATGCTATTATTCAAAACTATGATTTTAGTATCGACCAATATTTATAATACGAAGTATTCATGCCACACACCAATCCTTTTCTTTTTCTTTCTTAATTTTAAATTGAGTTTTTAAAATATTTCCTATATTATTTAATTTAAATAGTAGCTATAATAACATTTAATGTAATTATTTTTTACTCACATATATGTATACAATCCTATCTTTTTTATTATACAGGGTGGCGCAAAAGTCATCCTCCTATCAGAAAATGCTATAAATTTTGCGATTGGCCCCTAAAGTCAGTTCTGTTTTGACATTTGTGTAGTAAACACATGCGAAATACACGTTAATAAACAATGTTACGCTACACTGCTCCAGAACGCGGAATATTGCTGACTATTTATTTGACCAATAATCGGTCGGTGAAAAACGGTTACTGCGCAAAAGTAATCCTCCTATCAGAAAATGCTATAAATTTTGCGATTGGCCCCTAAAGTCAGTTCTGTTTTGACATTTGTGTAGTAAACACATGCGAAATACGCGTTAATAAACAATGTTACGCTACACTGCTCCAGAACGCGGAATATTGCTGACTATTTATTTGACCAATAATCGGTCGGGGCCAAACGGTTACTGTGAATGGTGAGCGCTACAGAGCAATGATCAACGAGTTCTTTTTGCCGCAACTTGATGAATTGGGATTGGAAAACATGTGGTTCCAACAAGACGGTGCAACAGCACACACTGCACGTGCCACAACCGATATGCTGAACATCGGAAGCTTACTCTTGCGCCACCTTGTACAATAACTTTTTTATTCTTTTTTTTCTCTACATTTTATCTGAGCAAAATTTCTCACACAAAAATGTTATTTTTTTCGAGAATAGATATGTATTATTTTATACGTATACCCAATCATCATTATCTTCCATTCCAGACTGATAATTATTTTGGTTAATATTTCCCCATGTATTTTTAAATTTCTCAAATATTTTTACATTTGGCCTTTCGGTTTTGCTCATCTTAACTTCAAAGGCACCTCTTAATACGACTTCCAAAATATGGTGACGGCAAGATAGCCAAAGAAGCTGCTTTTGAAGACTATGTTCAATAGTAGCACAGGTTGCATTAAAACGGCCTGTGTTTACGGAAGTTGTGTCGAACACCAAGGCTTGTATATGATCTTGAAGTCCGGATTCAAATATAGCTTTACAAACAGGAGACGCCTGCTCTCTGCCAGTTCCACTTTTAAGTGCGGGCACTTCAAGTAGTTGCTCCGTACGCCCGCATGAAATTATGATTGGAAGTCTGTCAACTTTTTCATTCCCAGTAAGAGCTGGTTACAGCTTTTCGTCCCAGTGCAAACAAATTGCACCAAGTTCGTACTTGTTGAAACGTTCTTTTATATTTTTGAACTGTTCTGCTCGTATTTTTTCCCTTGCATTATGTATAGTCGTTTTATTTATAACATAGTTTTGAACTTCAAGGCCGACTGCTTCCACCACAGATATAATTAAATGCACTGCTTTTCGATCACTGACCTTGCAAACATCTAAAGCGGCTGCAAGTTTTGGAGTCATTATATTTTTAAATCTGAAACCCCTAAACAACTACAGAGAATGGTAGACAAACTGGGGGACTACTGTAGTGACTGGGGTCTTACAATAAATACAAATAAAACTATGGTACTTATTTTCAGGCGGTCAAAAGGAAGGTATTGTAGCGATGAAAAGTGGCATTTATTTGGACAAGAGTTAGAGAAGGTTAAGCAATACAAATATCTAGGAGCACTTATAACGCACAATGTATCGTTCCACAATCATTTGGCAGGTAAACTTAAATCAGCAAAATGGGCTATAATAAACAGCACCTGGAGAACATTTTTGTGTAAAAAATACATTCCTCTTAGTCATAAATACAAACTTTTCGAAGCAGCGGTGCGTACAGTATTAGGATATGCTTCAGAAGTGTGGGGGCTTGAATATTACGAGGAAGTAGAAAAGTTGCTTAGATACTTCATCAAGAGGCTGTTCAGATTGCCGCGTAATACACCGAATTATATGATTCATCTAGAATCAGGGCTCCCAGAGTTGGACATTGGTCTCTTGAATACGCATTTCAATTATATCTCGAGGGTTATAGAAATGGGTAATAATCGTATCCCAAAGAAAATCGCAATGCGGAAAATGGGATGCGCTGTCCAACGAGTACGAAGAACCCCTAGTAATATCTGAAACCCCTTTGTGGAGACTTTGGCACCGCAATATTTTAGCTAAGATTGACACGGAGAGAAGAAACCAATTTCTATTTAGAGCTCGAGGTAGCGTTGTAAGACGAACCTACCCCGGCCTCGAACATAATCTCTGTGAGCTTAATTATTTTAGAGATGATTTTAGCGTAGATACGATCAGTACTTTGTTTCAGGTAAGAGGAGAACTGTTAAAACTAAATTATGAACCTCACGTTGAGCATGCAGATAGGCGCTGTCCGATTTGCAACTCAGGAAATGAAGAAAATATTTTACACTTTCTAGGTAGTTGTGCAGTGCTTAGGGAATATAGAATTTTGATCTTTAAAAAAAGTATATTAACGCAACAAGAGGTTATTGAATGGTTAAATGGAAAAAACTGGATTACATTGTACCATTACGTTAAATCAGCGTTAAAATATAGAAAGCAGATTTTAGATGAGGCATTTTAAAAATTATAATTAAGAAACAGTTTATAATAAAATAATGTAGAACCAGTTTATAATAAATATAATGTTCAGAGAAGAAAATTAACCGACGGCGCTAAGCCAATTTAGTTTAAGAAAAAAAATAATAATATTTGAATAGTAATCATTATTGTATTGTTAAATTAAAACAAATAAACAACAACTACTACTACTACTATTTTTAAATCCTCTCATTTTTTTGGCTGGCGTTGGCATTACAGCTTCTGCTCCCAAGACCTGCTAAAAAGGAATTAAGTGTTTGCTTATAGTATTGTAAGGTAACCCTGTGTGTTTCAATTATTTCTCAATTATTTCTCGCTAATATCGCTCTCCGAACTGCAGGAAGAAAGTTCAGCTGTTTCATCTGAATAAAGACAGTTCAAATAAATATACACGTATGTTATACTTTATTAAAAATAATCTACAATTTTTTTTACTAGAAGCAGCTAATGCACGATCACTCTGTTCTTTCCGTTTTAAATGATTTTGTTGACGTTCTTCCATTCTTTCTTCTCTTACTGCTGTTTTGTAATCGATGCCTTATATAAACCCCTGTCTACCTTTCTTTTTTTGATTCTCCAAAAATAGTTTGTCCTCTGAATTTTTAATAAGGTCCAGTGCATTTGCACTTGCTATATCAAATAAGTCATCCAACTTCGACGTCCACACCTCTTCTCTTTCTCTTTGCGTTTCCGATTTAATATTAGAATTTTAATTCACTTCCTTCCATGCATTATATAAATCTTCAAGTTTTGTTATGCAGTGTTGCTTGGTTCTAGTGGGGATTCGAGCTTTATCCCAAAAAATACTCACTTCTTCGACCACTAATTTAGCACTCTCACGTAAGTTTAATTTTACTGCTCGTAAATTAAAAAACAATACCTTCATAAATTCTTTGTTAGAAGGAGAAAAATAGCCTAACAAACGAATTTTTTCAAGCAAAACTCTTGATGACATGTCTAATTACTTTCAATGCACAAAAATAAATGAAAAGTAGTCGTCGTTAAGTAACAACTAGGGATGAAACGATACTAGTAAATGCAAGTAAGTATCGATACTTTTGTTCCGATACCAAGTAAATTTGTAGTCGATTCTTTTGTACCGAGTACTGAGTAGGTATCGATTACTTGTTTTCTAGAACTAACGGTTGTTTTGTAAGAACTAACTGTAAACTGTTGCACTAATTATGTGTTGCAAATAATTTTATGAAAATTGTTCGTATGCAAAGAATGCGAAGATATGTGACAATTTTGCTGTTATTTTCTAATTTGGTTTTTTCTAGATTAAATATCAATGTTATATTGATATGTCCCTAGAATATTTGTAAATAAAGTTTTTCTATAAAATAAATATTACTTAAGTTAAGAACAATTTAAGCGAGCCATAGTGAGAAAAATAGCATTTTTAGCAAACTTTGTGGGCTCAAGGCACGCCCAATCATTATGCAAACAATCTAAAATTTTTTACATATAATTTTTTTCTAATTTGGAATAAATCTAATCATGTGAAAATACGAAAAAAAAAATAACGGTCACACTAATGTACATAGGTTAGACGATGATGATGTTCCGTCTACAAGTAGAGCAGCATCAGAATATTCCTGTGCAGAGCAATCCGATTCGAGTGACGGGGAGGATGATCGTTTTCTATTCGATGATTTCGAAGTAGAAAATGATGAAGGTGAAGGAGTTGAAATTAATGTTGACAAGTTTGCGAAGGTAAAGGCTTTTGCTCTAAGGCGCAAGCTGACATAACAGACTGGCTTAAAACAATGCGAGGAATTGGTTACGAAGGTTTTCCACTGTCAGCCAGAACTCTTCTGGGAACAAGTAGAGAAAAGGTTGAATTAAAATAAATTCCAGGTGGCGAATTTCTCTACATCGGTATTGAATTCTACTTGAAAAGTAACGAGTATAATTATTTAGAGGACCAAGAAGAATCAATATCGATGTAGGTATAGATGGTTTGAAGTTATTTAAAAGCTCAAACAGAAGTCTTTGGCCGATTTTGGGGTCTGTTGTGGGTAGTAATTTTGACCCCTTTACAATAGCCTGCTTCTCTGGGATGAGCAAACCAGAAAATGTCAATGACTTTTTAAGAGACTTTTGCGAAGAAGTAAATTTATTGAAACAAAACGGAGCTAAAGTTGGCAAAAGAGAAACTCCTAAACCTTTTAACTTAAGGCTTTTTACTTGCGATGCACCAGCTCGCGCTTTTATAACGGGGGTTAGGTCTCACACTGGTAAAAAGTCGTGCTCAAAATGCATTTCCCAGGGGCATTATTTGCAAAGGCGGGTGAGTTTTCAAAAACCTGTTGGGGAATTGAGAACTGACTTGTCTTTTAAAAATAGATTGGACCCAAGTAATCACACTTCTGAATTTAGACAAGAGAATTTGCTAGAAACTGCAAACTTTGGTATGGTTTCACAGTTTCCTGTAGAGCCTATGCATTTAGTGGATTTAGGTGTAACTAAAAAATTACTTGAGTTAATTGTAAAGAGAGGAAACGTTACGCAGATGAATCAAAAGCTTTCGTTTCTAAATAGATTCATTCCCTCAGAATTTTGTAGATTAAGCCGAGACCTCGATCAGTTAAATAATTGGAAGTCAACTGAATTCCGGCAATTTCTTTTATATACACGTCCATTTGTTTTAAAAGATTGCATTTCAGATGATTTGTATTACCATTTTAATTTATTACATGCCGGTATTCGATTTTTTTCTTGTGAGAAATCTTATAACGTAGAGTCGAACGTCGCTAATGAATTGTTAAAAGAGTTTGTTATTTTATTCGGGGTTATTTATGGCGAACACTTAATAAGTTATAATATTCACGGTTTATTGCATCTTTGTGATTGCGCTAAACAATTTGGTCCTTTAGACAGTTTCTCTGCATATAAATTTGAAAATTTTATGCAATATTTAAAGAAAATTATGAATAAGCCTAATCAAATTTTGCAGCAAATGTATTTAAGAATTCTTAAAAGAATGGATGTTGTTGCAGGTTCTACCAAAGTTTCTAAAATGGGGTCGTTTATAATAAATTTTAAAAAAGAAAAAGAAAGTTTTTTTTTCATAGTAATAAGGGACCAATTAAAATTGTTGGAGAAGAACAAGGATACAGCAATTTTAATGCATTCCTTATATCTAACTTACAAAATTATTTTTCAGAACCTATAGAGTCAATGCCTGCTTTAGGTATTTTAATAGGTGTGATGACTGAAGATATGGTAATAGTTAGTTCGAGAGATATAGATTATAAATATTTTTGCATTCCAAACATGAACACATTTATTTTAAGCTGATTTTTGTTGGAACGATTTTCCGTCATCCCTTGTCAAGTTTGGTTTTGTGTCAAACCGGTTTCGGCGTTCTGCCATTTTCAATGTTTTATTTTGTTGTGTTGATCTTCCGACAGGGTACTACCATTTATTTTAGTTCCGATTCTGCATAATCTCTTTTATTCTTTTTCCTAGTGCTATGGATTCCGAAAATTTTACTGGGGAAAACGGAACACCATGCTCGAGTAGCCAAATGGCCAGAGGTATTTCGATCCTTTGTCTTACGTATAGTTTTAAAACTAACCTTTCTTTTTTTTTTGACTCAAAAGTTTCAAGAAGAAGTTTTGAAGTGGCGGTTACCCACCAGGAGCGTTTTTTGCCAGCCCCCATCAACCACGCAAGGTCAAGATACTACTCTCGCCCAAAACAACATGCGCGACGAGTTATTGGCCGTCCTTGCCAGGATAGGGAGGAAGGTGGATAAGGTGGAGAAATCCCTCGCTGAAAAGGTATACAAAAATTTAGCATTCACTTTATATGACAATTTTTGAAACACAAGTCGGTTCGATTTCGAACGCTTGGAAAGCAAAAACGATGCTTAATTTACGGTTTTTCTTATCGAATTACACGAGGCCATACTTGATAATATGTTTAGTCTTTCTCCATAATACCGTAATATGCTTCTAATTATTACCTACTTTACTTAAACATACTTTTGTCTGATTATATTTAAATAAATATATTTCTAAATATTATAGTCATTGGTTTTTTTTTTTAATATTACAGATGACCGATCGCGCAGAGGTCCAACCGCAAGGCGTGCTATTGCGCGAATGCAAGATGGTAACCTCAAGAGTTCACCAAAGTATGTCCAAGATAACTGAAGATGTTATCAGTGAGAAGTGAAATTAAATGTATGATCCCACTGGCATCCGAGGATAGTTTAAATACTTTGGATGAGCTCTTGGGAAACAAGACGTATTCAGACACAATGGTAACTTTTGTATTCCGTGTACAAACTTCACATATTTATTTTGTTATACATTCCAGCCCAACATACTCCTTAAAATGAAGGGAGCAAAGGGTTCCGTGAAGGATGTCCTTAAAGGCATATTCGCGGACCCTTTGACCTTTCACTACAATTATGAAGGAGGGAAGAAGGCAGCATTATTGGGGTTGAGGATTATGGACCTAGTCTTCGGTAAGTATTTATAAGTACAGCTTTTATGCAAATTATAATGTTATATTTTCCTTACAGATGCTTTTGGTAGTACGCCTAAAAACGTACTAATCGACGACATACGGAAGTTTGTCGCCCTTAGCCATAACCGGCATAAGCAGGTTGTTTTAAAAAATACAAGAATGCAGTCATAAAGTGCTTATTACATATGCATTTTAGGAATGGATTCTTTTCATTTTTATAGTGAGTCAAACTCTATCAAGTGGGCCCCAAAATACTACTTTGTCACTCTTGTATATATTTTTGAAATATTGGATGTTGACATCAATGCTCCAAAGTCGTTGAAAATTTTTTTTAGAAACTATTTTTGGGCATGTATATTAACAACTGAGATTGCAAATATCCGCTAAAGGATATACAAGATCGACAAAGTAGTATTTAGTCACCCACTTTATTTATAGTGTTTGACCAAATAATGTATATAGTTTCCTATAAAATTTCTTTATAAAGGGTGTTTTTTTCAGGGGTATAGAACTTAGAATTGAAATAAAACACAAGAAAATCGTTTTAAGGTCCATCAATTTGGCTTTATTGGAAGGATAATTTTATGCCATTAATGTTTAAATATGATTTCGGGCATGTGGCCGCCGCGGCTGGCTCGAATAAAGCCAATTCTACAGGTCCAATTTTCAACCACTTTTTCGAGCATATGGGGCCGTATGTCGGCAATAACGCCACGAATGTTGGCTTCCAATTCCCCTAACGTTTCTGGTTTGTTGGTGTAGACGAGCGACTTCACATATCCCCAAAGAAAATAATCCAATGGTGTCAAATCACACTACCTTGGTGGCCAATTGACAGGTCCATTCCGCGAAATTATGCGCTCATCGAATGTTTCCTTCAATAAATCGATTGTGACGTGCGCTGTGTGGCATGTAGCGCCGTCTTGTTGGAACCACAACTCATCCACATTCATGCCATCCAATTTGGGAACAAAATAGTCGGTTATCATGGCTCTATACCGGTCTCCATTAACGGTAGCTGCCTCTCCAGCATTATTGCGGAAGAAGTATGGCCCAATGACTCCACCAGCCCATAGAGCACACCAAACAGTCAGTTTTTGTGGATGTAATGGCGTTTCAAGGGTCTCATGTGGATTCTCTTCACTCCAAATGCGGCAATTTTGCTTGTTGACGTAGCCATTCAACCAAAAATGAGCCTCATCACTGAACAAAATTTTGCGATGAAAATCAGCATCGAAATCAATCTCATTTTCGGCCCATACACCAAAATCACGACGCATTGCATGGTCTCGCGGCTTTAATTCTTGCACAAGCTGGATCTTGTAAGGTCGCAAGCCAAGATCTTTGCGCAAAATCTTCTATAAAGTTGATGGACAAAGCTCCAATTGCTGTGCACGGTGGCGAATCGATTCATTCGGGTCCTCTTCAACACTTTGCTCTACAGCGGCAATTGTTTCTTCGGTGCGTACTGTTCGACGTCTCTGCGGATGCGTATTATCACATAGAGTAAACGTAGTGCGAAAACGATCCATGGTTAACCGAATTAATTGCTCTGATGGACGATTATGTCGACCATTAAATGGACGGAGCTCACGGTAAACTTGCGAACTGAACCATTATTTTCGAAATAAATTTGCACGATTTGCAAGCGTTGTTCTTTTGTCAACCTGTTCATGATGAAATGGCAAACCAAACTGAACATAAATGACATTAGAGTTGCCAGATTTGACCACAAAATGCCAGTTTTATGTCTATTCGAAAAACAAACCTGTAAAAAAAGCACCCTGTAAATGCTTATTATATTGTCCTGAATTGACAATAAAATATGTATATTGTAAATAGTACCACTTTTGTAAATAATCCTTGAAATAACTAACCGTTAAAAAAGATGCATTGTAAATAATATATCTTTAACTTTTATTGCATTGTTAATAACACTTTTTTACTTTTTATAGTACAATGAACGACAATAAAATCCGAATATTGTAAATAGTACCGCTTTTGAAAATAAACCTAGTAATGATAATAGATTTAAAATATTGTAAATATTATCTTCTAATTATATTCAAAAAAACATAATACAATTTTAGTAATGTTTTTAATCCATAATAAACAAAAAATATATTACTAAATACTTAGTATACTATCCTTTTCTACTCTAAATTAATGTTTATAAACTTTACAAATGTAAATAAATAATAGTTATGATATCCTCATGGTACTCTAAATAAATTTTTATAAACTCCAACAATGTAAATAAGTCCTAGTCTTGTTAATAATCGAATAACACTATTTAACTATACAAAATTATAATAAAGTCTTAATATTAATAGTGGTAAAATTAAAAACTATTTATTATTTATAACAATTATAATAATTAACTATTTGTTTTTACTTACTTTTTCCCCAAAAACTAATAAAATTTGTAAAATATTGAAAAATTTAGTTTTAATATGATTTATTCCAATGTAATAAAAAATAATTTCAATAAAATATATAAATATTTAATAAAAATTATGCATTTTTGTCCAATTTATTTGGAAAAAATGTGTAGGTATCTCCATTTGGCAATAACCACTATAACTGGTATTTCATTAACCAATTCAGCCAGTAAATTAACCATATGTTAGCCAACACAGTAACCAACTGAGGAAATATTTTTAACTATATGTTAGCCAAAACATTAACTGGTTTTGGAAAGGGAAATTTTTTAAGACTGGAAGTATTGAAAAGTACAGCTATAGTTTTTGTCAATTGGAGAATTATATAAGTGCAAGTGAGATGCGAAGTCACACATATGGTTAAAACCTTCACGCCGCCTGAACAAAAATAGTCACTTTGTATACCATATGAGAAATTAATGAAACCAAACATTTAGCTACATTGGTAACCGGTATCTGGTTTGTAGGTAATGTAAACAACATGCTGCTTTAAGCTTTTTGTCTTTGTAACCTAAAAAACCTTCTCCTGTACAAACTAAATAACGCAGGGCTAGCGGCATAAGTTTTAGGCTGTAAAATTTTTTTTTTTTTTTTTTTGGTTACAATAAAATTGCTTTTAGAGCTCGATATGTGCAAGATTTTAGTGTTAAAGAGGGCACTTAACTGAAAATTCGAAGAAAAACAAATTTAGGAACTAGGAAGAGTTTCGCTGCACACTATTTGAATAGTTATTTAATTATTCGAATAATAAATAAAAAAACTATTCAAACCCCATTAGCCGTATAAAGAACTATTCCAATAATAGGTATTCTTATAAACAAATATAACTACTGCTTAGGCATGATATTACCCGGGCATCGTTTATTGCTTTGTGACAAACTTCTACTGTGAAAAACTGTATACGTGCTTTGATTTATTTCAAATATTCAATACAATGTATCAGGAGCACATAATTTCCATGTAAGCAATTATAAAACAACCGAAATGAAAATTCAGTTAGTACAGTTTTAGGCAAAATATAAGGACCCTAAAAGGAGTTCTTAAGTTCCTTTGTTATTAAATTGTGATGAGAACTTATAAACCTATAAAGAATAATATGATTTATAACTACTTTAAGAGCATAAAAACTAATGTGGAATATAAATATATATATATCCTTAAAGCGTTATCATTAAAATATTTTAAAAACTTTTTGTTTAATTCGATAGAGGTTTTAGTCAAAATGCGTAGGAGTACGAAAATCCGGCTTACATAATTCAAAACCGAGATTTATTACCTCTAGGATCGAAGAAACGAGTCAAAGCAAATATCCTTTTTATATTTTACTATAGCAAGGATGATTGCTTGTACCCAAAAAAGTACAACCTAAATTTTAAAAGTTTTCAATCCATTTTGAGTTTGTCCTCAAATTAAACATGGATATAATTTCTATTTGCGGTCTTAATGTTGTACACATTGCTGTAGTATTGAATCATTAAAAAAGGTAGATGACGTATTTGTCAGTGAAGCTGATGTTTTTTTGAAAGTCCTGTATGTAGGCTATTACAAAAAAAATTCAAAGTTGCCATAGCACTCCACAAATCAATTAATTTCAAAGTAATAAAGTATAATTGGCGGCCGCCGTGGTGTGAAGGTAGTGTTGCCGGCCTACCACACCGAAGGTCCATGGTTCGAGCCCTGGTACAGGTAACATCAAAAGTGATTTGAAAAAAGTTTTTCAAAACGGGGTCGCCCCTCGGCAGTGGTTTGGCAAACTCTCCGAGTGTATTTCTGCCATGACAGGCTTCTCAGCAAAAATTCGTCTCCTTTGTAGATGCCGTTCGGAGTCGGCAAAAAACTGTAGGTCCCACCAATTTGTAGGGAAAATTCAAATCGGCACACCACAAATTGGAAGAGAAGCTCGGCGCAAAAATCTCTTAGGAGGTTTATGATGATATACCTGTTGTATATCGCGCCATAGAGAGAGAAAGTATAATTCAGATCATGATATACACTGAGGTGCAAAATGAAGTCAATGAGAAAAAAAAAATACTATTTAGAAAAAAACTTTAGCTGTATAATTTTTTTAAGCGATGTTTTTACGTTGTTTTTTAAAATATAGTTTAAGCCACTAGAATCCACCACAAAAATTTTAAAATTGCGCAAAAGGTATGCAATTTTCATTAATTTTTGTAAATTATATCATTGACTCAATCTTGCACCCACCTAAATTCAATAAAAGAAAATCAGGTTTACGAGTATTTAGTATTTTATTCAAAATCCTTTATTTTTTTAATTCAACTCTCCTTTTTGGCATACTTTTGTATAATTTTGAAACAAACTCGGGTGGTATGGCATACCATTCTTCCTCCACTGCGCACCAGAGGTCATTTTGCCCTTTGGGAATCGATCGTTTCGCCATTTGTCTTTTTAGGTAAGCCCAAAGATTTTCGATCGGGTTAGGATCTGGACTTTGGGTAGGCCACTGCATTACATCAAATGTCTGCTCTTCCAACCAATTTTTGACAATGCGTGAGATGTGTTTCGGGTCGTTTTCGTGTTGGAAAATTTGCCGATTTCGATTTGATAGCAGCATGTCCACTGCTACTGGCAAATTTTCCTGCAAAATACGCAGATATTGCTCTTTACGCATTATTCCGTCAATCCTCACAATTGGTCCAACACCATTTGTTGTAATGCAGCCCCCAACCATTATCGATCCACCGCCATGCTTCACTGTTGGTTGAATATTTGATGGTTTTAGCGTGTTATTTTCGTGTCATCGGACCAGATAACCTATCATTGTGCAAAAAATATAATAACATTCCTAGTTCACCGAGATTTCAACAATACCTGGCTCCAATCAAAATCAGTCCAAAAAATATGCTCTACTAGCACACGTTACAGCTTCTTTAGCGGTAGATATTCGCCAAGAAGATAGTAAACGCCCTAATTTTCACCCCTCTACCTCAGTTATTTTAGGCTTTCATCCAGATTTTTTTCCCCCGATTTGCATGTTACTAGCTCCTCTAATGATACGGCTAACAGTCGATTGGCTCACATGCACTATTTTTGCTATTTCGCGACTTGAAAGCCCCATCTTAGCTTTTTGAACAATCATTTGCTTAATATTTTTTGGAACACTTTTCATTGTACTTTTTTCGCGAAAAAACAATAAGTCCACTTAACGGAAACAATATCTTTATTTCAAAAAACAAAAAATTTGCCCTGACAGATAAAAACCGATTGCCACGTAATAGTAAACCTTAAAAATTAGGTGGGTGCAAAATTGAGTCAATGAGCTAATTTACAAAAATTTGTGAAAATTGCATACCTTTGCGCAATTTTAAAATTTTTGTGGTGGATAAAAAACAACGTAAAAACATCGCTTAAAAAAATTATACAGTTTAATTTTTTTCCTAAATAGTAATTTTTTTTTCTCATTGACTCAATTTTGCACCTCAGTGTATGTATTGTTCAGACTAAGAATCTGACAACTAACATTACAATATGCTCAATTTATTGCGAACCTTCTATGGACCTAAATACTTTTAAGTCAGTGATCACCAAGCTTTGCAACTATCTAGAGAAGATAAAAAATGTTTATATAATGGGTGACTTTAATACACGCTCCACGTCTTGGGGAGATAGCATAGTTTCAGCCAAAGACAAATGGTTACCATCCTTCTCTGAGACTTCGAGTTTCAAGTGTTTAAACAATGGGGCTTCGACCTTTAGGGAAAATCTCATGGATCTCAATAATGGATCCGTATTGGATCTAACCTTTACAAATTCAAATGAACAATGAACTGGGAGGTTCTACCTTGCCGTCTTGGTGGTAGCCACCACTTCCCAATTCAAATTAGTTGGGATTGTTCCCAAATAAGCAGAATATCCTTTCTTTCTAAGCATAAACTTTTGACTTCATTAAATCAAATAGATGTAGAATAATCAACATCAAATATAACCAGGAAAATTACTGGAGAAATAAAAGCAGCTACTATTGTTCTAAATAAAATAACCCCAAAATCCTGGTGGAATAAAAGTTTGGACAAATTCCTCAGGCTTTATGTTGCCGCGGATAAAAAATGCAATAGCTACCCTACAGTGGAACTTTAAAAGCAAAAGCAAAAAAAGTGAGCTTAAAAAAAGCAAAATCTCAAAATTTCAAAAACAGAGGTAACCAAAAAAAAAACAAATGATACGTCTTGGAATGAGGAATGGAACACGCCCTTTCTTAGAGTTATTGAAAGTCAAATTTCCAACAACCTACTCATAATAGTTGACAGGGCTGAGGATACCAATCAGTCGACCTCACCATGTCCAAAATTTCATACAGATGAATTACAGCAGGTACTAAAACATAAAACCAAAAGATCGGCAGGTGGGCATGACAGAATCACCTATGAAATGGTAAGAGCTTTCTCAGGGCCTGCTAAAGAAAACCTTCTAAAGGCTCTTAATGCAAACTTTAGAGAGGGATTTATTGAAGATGAGTGGCGTGTCATTAAAGTCATTCCAATACCTAAAATTGGGAAAGATTCTAATGAGTTTACAAACTATAAACTGATTTCATTAATTCCAGTCTTCCTTAAATTAATTAATTTAATGATTAAGGCGAGGATTGAACCGCTTCTGGCAGAAAAAAAAAATTTTGCCAGGTAGAAGTTTTGCATATCGTAAAGACATCAGCAATGCCTACAACTGTGTAACAATATCGGCACTAGTAAAACTATTGGAAGTAACGGATATAAATGGTAGATATATAAATTGGATTAAATCTTTCTTACAAAAAAGGGTTCTACAGATGGGTAAAGATTCAGTGATCATAAAAAACGGATTGCCACAGGGCAGCTTCCTCTCCCCTCTACTTTTTAACATCTACTCAAAATCTATTCATAAAATAGAAAACTAAGTGACGGATGTATTTCAGTTTGCGGATGACTTTCTCATTTTAGCTCACGATATAGATTTTCTAACAGTACAAAGGACCCTTGAATCAAAACTTAACTCATTTGCTGAGAAATGCAGTGAGCTAGATTTAACTTTCAACATACAAAAAAATAAAGTTACTTATTTTGCCAAAGGGAGCAAAAAAAAGTTAAATATAAATATTAATGCATCAATATTGAATATGTTAAGGGTATCACACTTACATTACACTCACGGTTACAGCACATAACAAAAATTTACTAAAAAAATACGACTAATAACGTTAAATTAGTTAAAAATCTAACTACAATAAAGGCTGGAATATCTCCAAAAATGGCTGTCTAGTAAGATCCAAAGTACAAGTCGTCAGGTCGACGACAAATGACATTCGTAAAAGTACAGAGAATAAAATTAAAGCTTTTCAAAATCATGCTTTAAGAAGATGTCTAGGGCTAACCCCGTCCACTCCAACTCACAACATATATCTTTTGGCAAATGAATTAGAACCTATAGAAAGGGAAAGGTGGCTTACCTGTGATGAGCTAATCAAACAAAAATTTATAAACAAGAGGGTTCACAATAGCATAGTTACAAATAAAAAACTAAAATCTAGTTACTCAGACACATACTACCATTTCAGAGGTGTACTGGATAAGATAAGTATAGATGTTTTATTTACTAGAAATGAACATCTTAAAGTCAAAGTCAGAGCTATACCTGGGAAAAAAAAGCAAACATCTCAAAAGAGCAACTTATCTCAGAATATAGCAAAATAATACATGGGTACAAATGTAAGAATTTTTCAATATTTTCCACAGATGTATAAAATAATATAATGGGTGGATACGCACATTTTGTGTGATAACCATTCCTATTAGTTCGAATAGAAACTTCCCTTGAAACATGCCACTTAAGTTTGTCCAACAATAAAAAAGAGTCACTTTGATGTTTATATTTAAAAAAAAAAAACAGTGCAAACAATATTTATTTGGTCTTTCAGTTTTTATTTCAATTTCGAACTGTACAAATATATTTGTCGTCACTCAGTTCTTGTTTATTTAATTTTAAACCACCACCAGAGCTTACACGATCAAAGGCAACCAAAAGCTACACTGTTCGCCGGCTCCTACGCTTGCCCACGCCAAAGGTCCCGATCGTTGCATTCCTGCACACAATTGGTATCACTGCCGATAAGTCAGCTGTTTTTCGGAGTACCAATTGTATACAGGGCTGCAACGACACCTTTAGTGTTGGCAAGCGGATGCCCTTAATATTAAAGTATTTTAAACTTAAATGCTAACGACTTACGTAAACGTAGAACGTAGTCGCACTACATCACCCTTCCTAGGAAAAGAAAAATTTTATGAGGTGATCAGGCTCGTCACATTCCTCTTGCCCTTAATACGCACTCAAGTGAAATTGTTTTGAACGAACGAGTCTGGAAAGCATTTAAATCGTCCTTCCCCCTTCTTTTCGTTCGTTTACGACAATCTACTTGATGCTGGAAGAAAATTATTATTACTTTTTTTTCTAAATATAGATAGCAATATTTACATTCATTTTAAAAGATAAGTAATTGGTTTTTTAACTAATTAATTTTTACATATATATTTTTAATGTTTAATTTTAATAAGGATACAATTTGGTGTGTACACTAACGTTAAGGCAAAAAATTTTTGATAATTTGATTAAGTCAAATTTAGAAGTAATATTAATCATAAATCAAAAACCGTTCAAGATATCGAAGCGAAATTCAGCATGCAGGTTTCCAGGAAAAAATGGGCGGGATCGGTTAAGGTCTACGCCAACTTTTATATGAAAGAGTTTGAAGAGGATCGTAGATATATTAAATAGGCAATTACTTTGCGTAAAATAGCTTTACATCATTTATATTTCACTTTTAAAGTTTCCGTAAACAAAGAAATCCAAAAACTTACAATTTTCGAAAATAAGCGTGGCCCCGCCCCTTTAATAATGGACTATTTCACAAAACTTTTTATGCCATAACTCCGCCAAAAATTGATTTGTCGAAACGAAATTTGGTGATAATGTTCTATATATAAAGGTAACTGTTTGCTGTAAAAATGGGCGAAACCGGTTAATGTCCACGCCCAGTTTTTTAACATAGTTCTGAAAAATTTGTTTGTAAAATTTAGAAAGCGATATTTCTACAATTAAGCAAGTTATATCAATCAGATTTTGCACACATAATAGCTTTTTAAGAAAAAATCGGCCGCAAAAAAATTTTGTCAATTTTGAAGTAGGCGTGGCGCCGCCCACTCTTTACCATAAAAATTCTGCTATTTTCAAAGGCAATCGCTTATAATTCAATCTTGATTTTTCAATGAAAATTGGTCAGCTGCTTTTCAGTACTATGTATTATACTCCTGCCAAAAATTAGCCAAATAGGAAAACACAAAAGCAAAATATTTGGGCACGTATTAATAGCCCACTGCAATAGCGAAGTTATATATCTTTTTTGATTTTCATAACTTTCATAAACATTAAATGTATCTAAGTATGAGAAGAAGAAGAGAAAAGTTCACTTAAATGATCAGCACGATGAGCGGAGTCGATTTAGTCATGCCCGTCTCTCCGTCCGTCTGCCTGTCTGTCCGTCTGTCTATTTGAACGCAAACTAGTATCTCAGTTTTACAAAAGAATGCTGAAATTCGTTGTTTGCTTTTGCCATTTTATAATATACTAGCAAACCTGGTAGACGTTGTTTTGACGTTTTAATACATAGAATATGTCTATATATAAAATGTCATTAACTTGAACCAAATAAACTCCTAACTATACCGAACTGCAGCTTTATATAACCTGGAGGCTTTTTCAAAAGCTATATACAGACTGTGTCGTGCCCAGCGAACTCCTGAACCTATCGTGAAAGTTCGAGAACAAAACAAAACACAAAATATGTGGGCCCACTTTTGAAAAATTATGTAGATATTGACTAAGTGACACATACAAGGTGGCGCAAAAGTAAGCTTCCGATGTTCAGCATATCGGTTGTGGCACGTGCAGTGTGTGCTGTTGCACCGTCTTGTTGGAACCACATGTTTTCCAATCCCAATTCATCAAGTTGCGGCAAAAAGAACTCGTTGATCATTGCTCTGTAGCGCTCACCATTCACAGTAACCGTTTGGCTCCGACCGACTATTGGTCAAATAAATAGTCAGCAATATTCCGCGTTCTGGAGCAGTGTAGCGTAACATTGTTTATTAACGTGTATTTCGCATGTGTTTACAACACAAATGTCAAAACAGAACTGACTTTAGGGGCCAATCGCAAAATTTATAGCATTTTCTGATAGGAGGATTACTTTTGCGCCACCTTGTATATCCAAATTTCATTAATTTAGACCAAAAAAGTTCGGAGTTATGACGAATTGAAACTTTATATAGCCTGGGGGCATGCCTCCGCCTACTTTTCCAAAACTATATATTGTCTATGCTGTACCCAGTGAACCCAAGTATATATTTCATAAAGATCGGTTGAGTTCTTTGGCGCCTATGAAAGACACCCTTTTTTATATCTATTTTTGTTACGCACACAAGGTATATTACTTTATTCCGCATAAACGAATCGAGATATATATTTATTAATGTATATCAAAACGTTCAGGATGAAAAGTAAAATATCCGGGCAAGTAGTTAATACACCACTGCAAAAGCGAAGTTGTATATCTTTTTTGATATTCATACCTTTCATGAACATGAAATGTTTGTACGTATACTGAAATGATCAGGTGGATGAGCGGAGTCGATGTAGCCATATCCGTCTCTCGATACGTCTATCTGGCTGTCCGTCTGTCTATTTGAACGCAAATACGAACTGAAAGTATTAAAACAGACCTGCGTAAATTGGGATGACATAATAGATCACTACTAGGTATATAATGTTCGGTTCCACCCGAACTTAGACTTCCTTACTTATTTGAATATTTAGTTAGATCACAAATCATAGTAACAGCGAACTTGTTACCATATTTGGATTCTGGTAACGGTCCTATTGTATCTATAATTAAAATATCAAACGGTTTACCGGGTGTAGGTGTGATAACTAGGTTTTCTTTCGTTTTATGTTTAACTTTATTTGGAAGGCATTTATTTCAATTTTTAATAAATTTAGCTACATCGCGACTCATGTTTTTCCAATAGTATTTCGTTCTTAATTTTGCATATAATTTTTTGTACCGCAATGTCGTCCTGACAGTGGGTCTTCATGATAAATTGTCATTAGTGTCTGTTTCTTGTCGTTTTCTGTTATCGTTTCTACTGGGTTTGTTAATAACATTTGCAATGTTTTTAAAATTTTGTTACCTCATCCTTTTAAATTTAAAATTGTAAAAAATTGGAAAAATATATATATTCTAATTGATTAATATTGCGAATGTCGGCTTCTTTTTCAAGCTTTAAAATTAATGCATCTAAATTTGTTATTTCGTTGGCATTCGCAAGATCAAGTAATTTAAATCTTTTGTGTTTTAAATGTGCACAAACTTGAAAACTTGAAATTTGATCATTTTTATCGCATTGTATTTTTGTTTTTATTCGAGGTATTTTTTTGGAAGAAAATTTATCATAAATTTGTACTGGTTGTACTTCAATAGTGTCGTCTGTCGTGGTTTTGTCGTCTTTTTGTAGTTGTAAATGTTTTGTTTTTGATCTTGTTGTTACTGCTAAAATGCGTTTTGTTGAATTTTTTATTTCATCTATCGTTAATCGCGAAAGCACGTCAGCTAAAACGTTTGATTTGCCTTTAACGTATTCTATTGTAAAATTATACTCAGATAGCTCTAACCGTGTTCTTGTTAATTTTGATGCTTGATCATTCATGTTGAAAAGATAAACTAAAGGTCGATGGTCAGATTTTACAGTGAAATGTGTGCCGTAGACGTACGGGCGAATAAATTGCGTAAAGTTCTTTTTCTAATAATAGCATCGATATACATGAAAGCTTGATTAGGCGCGATGCCTGAAAATGCTAATGACATCATACGTGAAAAAGAGTTCGGTGCTACATTTAATCCAAAAGGGAAAACTTTCCAACGAAAAGCACCATTACTGAAAGATGTTACGTCCCTAGAGTTAGAATAAGGTGGAATTTGGTGAAAACCACTAAAAAGATCTAACGTTGAAAAATATTTAGCTCCACCAAGGTTGTCAAGTATATCGTCAACGCGTGCTAATGGAAATTTGTCAGCGATGAGCTTTTTATTAACCGCTCTGAAATCTACGCACATACCATATGACTTTTGACCTGTCGGATCCTTCTTTGGTACTAAAATTAGTGGGATATTGTAATTAGAAAATCTTGGTTCCATTAAATCATTTCGCAATAAATTATCAATATATATTTTATGCATATTTTAAGCATAAATCAAGCAATATGCATTTGTTTTCGCAAAATTTTTTTTAATTCCTCTACGTGAAATTTCGTTGAATTGGGTTATATGTGTAAACAATGCACTTTGCTGTGAAAACACCACTACAAATTTTCTGCGCATCTACAAAAACAGACTTTTTAGATTTTTTCAAATTGAATAAACGATAAACTGCGCATCTTGGAGGAATTACTAAAGTGTCGGTAGTCGTACCGTGTAAACTTTTAATACTATAACTTTTTGCACCAATGCTAATAGCTATGCTATTGTTTGCATGGTCAATTATGCACTTATATGTTTTTAGAAAATCTTTGCCGAGTGTGCCGCCTGAAGGTATGTTAAAGTCGTCGTTAACTACATGTAATTTATGTGGAATGAAAGAATTTGAAGCTATTAAATTAGTATTTACTGTACCTAAAGTTGAAACCGTATCTGTTGTTACACCTGTTATATTTATAATATCTGTACCGTTAATTTTAAATTTGTCTGTTAAACTTGAAAATTTATTTTAAGAAATATTAGCTTGAGAGTCTACTAGAAAAGTACATGGCTTGTAAGAATCACAACATTTTAAATCAATGAAATCGGAATAGTTTAGACTCAAAAAGTAGACGCATTTTTTTAGAAAAGTTTCATTTAAAAATCTACCTCTTGCTGCCTCGGCGTTCGCTTCTGAGGGGAATTCGCGTTTAAAGCACGCACATTAGCAGTATTACTGGAATTTCCACGTATGTTACTATTGTTTGCTCTATTACTAGACCGATTACCGGAATTATTTTTAATCGAATTATTATTGTTACTAAAACTGTTACCTCTTCTATTGTTGTTATACCTATAACTGTTTCTATTATTAGTGTTGTATCTATTGTAATTGCTGTTAAAACGACTGTTATTGGTATTGTACCGATTACTAAAACTATTGCCTCTAAATCCTCCCCGAAAACTTTTTGGCCTATTTACACGCGACGGAAACGCTACCACTTGACGTTCTTTAACCTCATTATTACGTTCAACTGTCATTTTTGCAACTACGTCCCTAGAATCACTGAAGGTAGTCGATACCAAAATTGATTTTACTAACCCCGAACGAGTATTCAGCCTACATACATTTACAGTTTGTTCAACTGCTATTTCATGGGCTTTCGCTTGTGTCATACCTTCAATGATCAGGGAATGTTCTAATGAGTCTGCTAACACCTCAACACGTTTAGCGAATTCCGAGTAATTATTATTTACAACATGTAAAGACGCGATTTTGCCCGCTTCAACTTTCGAATTGTTGGGTTTAATTCTGTTACGTAACGGCGCTTTAATTTGGCTTATGGAATTTATCTCGGTTGGAATTGATCGCTAGCGGATCACCGCTGTAATTTTCTCTAATGATAGTAGCACACGTGCTTATGAAAGATTTTTTCTGCTCTAACGTCGCCATATTTCGATCGTTAAGATATAGGTAAATCGTTAAGATTTTAATTTAAATTATAGAACGTTGAGGCTTGGTTCGAATCCTCTGAAATCTGCATTCAGAGATGTTCTCATATTGGTTAATTACGGACGCACCGCTTTATTAAAAAAAATATCATATTGTTAATAGTATTCAAAATTTCAGTATTTTACGGCATTAGTTCAAAATTTCACAGTTTAATGTATTTTACGGACGCACCGTATTTATTCAAAATTCACTTATTTACGTATTTTACGGACGCACCATATTCAAATTTATATAGATACATATATGTATGTATTTACTAACGTATTTTGTGAAGTATACAGAAACCAGTGTTTATATGTGAGAAAAATGTTTTCAGCCCAATTCTAAATATTCTAACGGAATAATTTTTTTGGATTTTTTTGTTCCCTCGGAAAAATTCCTCCAATTATGTTCTCCTAGGGAAAATAATAATTGGGGAAGAGGAATTTCGAATTTTCGAAATCAGCTGTTTTGGCAATTGGCATGGTATACACGGATTTCTAAACTGGCTAACGAAATTTAAAAATGTAAATGTTATAAAGAATTCGTTTTAAAAAAAGAAACAAAAATGTAAAACAACGTTTAGTGTTGCTCTTCATACTTTTGTGGAAGAAATTAGGCGAATAAGAGCCAGAGGAAAATAAACACAGGATTATAAGATAGTACATATACGCTTGAGTTGCCGCAAACGTTATCTACAGTTTTTGTTTGTATATTTACTTTGCTTTCTGCTGTTTGCAGATTTTAAAAGTATTATAGAACAAACAAGCCCGGAACTCCTTACATCGCACACTCAGCAACTCAAAAATAGAATTTCATGATGGCCTTGCATCAAGTTTAAAAACAACCATATCTGTTGTACATTTGTACTTTTCGATCTAAAATACATCATATTCTAATATAACATTATTTTAGTTTAGTATATACTTACACAAATCAATAGTTTTCCTATAAAAATACAAGGTGGCGCAAAAGTAAGCTTCCGATGTTCAGCATATCGGTTGTGGCACGTGCAGTGTGTGCTGTTGCACCGTCTTGTTGGAACCACATGTTTTCCAATCCCAATTCATCAAGTTGCGGCAAAAAGAACTCGTTGATCATTGCTCTGTAGCGCTCACCATTCACAGTAACCGTTTGGCCCCGACCGATTATTGGTCAAATAAATAGTCAGCAATATTCCGCGTTCTGGAGCAGTGTAGCGTAACATTGTTTATTAACGTGTATTTCGCATGTGTTTACTACACAAATGTCAAAACAGAACTGACTTTAGGGGCCAATCGCAAAATTTATAGCATTTTCTGATAGCAGGATTACTTTTGCGCCACCCTGTACAAGAAACATTCAATGTTATCCTTAACTCCTTTCAGTTTAGCTGGTGAAAAAATTCCTTAAAAATGACAGCGAAATCTCCCTTTTCCTCAAATTCGCAATAGCTACTTTTCTCCCTTAACTGGTTTTCCCTTTTTCGAACATTATTCAGAATAAGAGGAAAGGGAGGAGTGAAAAATATCTCAAGGACTTTTTATTCAGAATACGAGGAATGGGAGAGGGGAAAAATCCGTGCGGAATTTTCATTTAGAAATGGGCTGTTTAAGTATACAATATAGGTTTATTTAGAACCACTATGTATATAGAAAATACAAAACAATAAGCAAATTATATAAGTATATTTCAAAAACATATATAAAATAGTAAGAAAATATGTGTACATTGAAAAAATACCGAGTGTTATCTAACGGACGAACAGTTTTAATGAAAATACTACAAGGCTTAGACTATATTAAAATGTGTGAAAGAGCAAACTACATGTACGAATTTCGAATTTTTTGTGGCGTTATGTTGGTACTCATGTCTCTAACTTATGCCGACAAGCTCGGCCATTTTGAATGTTCAGTTAATTGTTGACAGCTGCTTTGCTTGCAAGGGGTTTGGATCGTCTTCGATTTTTACGCGAAATTCGTACCAAAATTGCTCAATTGTGACCAAAAACAGCATCGCATGAACATTGCTAATGAGATGTTAAACTCTGTCCGCGACGACCCAAATTTGCTCCAGAGGGCCATAACTGGTGACGAATCGTGGGTTTATGGTTATGACGTGGAAACCAAAGCTCAATCATCTCAATGGAAGCTGCCGCACGAACCAAGACCGAAAAAAGCGCGCCAAGTTCGGTCGAATGTGAAAGGTTTGCTGACAGTTTTCTTCGATTGCAGGGGCGTGGTGCATCATGAGTTCTGGCCACAGGGAAGAACGGTCAATAAGGAATATTACCTGCAAGTTATGCGCAATTTGCGAGAAGCAATCCGCCAGAAACGCCCGGATTTGTGGAAGAACAAAAATTGGCTTTTGCACCACGATAACGCCCCTGCTCACGCATCGTTGCTTGTGCGCGACTTTTTGGCCAAAGCCACCGTATTCCCCAGATCTGGCCCCCTGTGACTTTTTCTTGTTCCCTAAACTGAAGAGGCCCATGAAAGGACGACGTTACGCTTCTCTTGACGAGATAAAGACGGCATCGAAGGAGGAGCTGAACAAGATACAAAAAACTGATTTTTTGAAGTGCTTCGAAGATTGGAAAAACCGTTGGCACAAGTGTATAATATCTCATGGGGATTACTTTGAAGGGGGCAAAATAGATATTCATGAATAAATAAATAATTTTTGAAAAAACACAAAATTCGCGATACTTTTTGAACACACCTCGTATATGTAAGCTTGAATATGCTTTTATTTATTATTTAATATTAATTAAGTACATTAAATGATTCGAAAGTTGAAAGAATTACGACTATTGCTGCTGAGTGGTTACGATGACGAATGACGAATGCCTTTTTGGTTCGTTGCTCTAGTTCCTCTTCTCTACTTCGTACAGGGGTGTTATTAGTATGAATTAGGGATGCCATCTCACACTCGGTCATCCTGATTGTCATCTGCCTCAGATGACTCTTCGTCGTGATCGTCTTCATTGTGCTCGAAATAGCGCCATAGCTTCATATTGTCTGCGCTGGTTGATGTTTGATGTGGGCCTCGAAAGTCCCCAACTTTTTTCACATCGTATCTGCCATGTCTTTTAACTTTGATTACTTCGTATGCGCCGATGTATTTACTTGCCAGTTTTTTAGCTGTTACGAACTGCGTGACTTTGATGGCTACTAAATCGGATACCTGATATCCATGCTCTCCTTTTCGTTTTCTATCATAGTTGTTGTATACCTCTTGCGCTTTAAGTATTTGTTTTCTGGCTTCCTGGCGGATTTGGCTTCGCTCATCTTGTGCGACTACCAGCAGTTCTTCTTGGAGTTCTTTTAGCAGCTCTGTATCATGAAAATTAATTGCGCGTTGAACTTGTGACGTATATTTATACCATTCATCCGGCTCTTTTGCTGACATCTTTGCTACGATAGAAATAATTACGCGGTTCACTCTCTCGATCTGACCGTTTCCCCTTGGGACGCCGGTTGTTACCTCAACATGATCTATTTTATTCTTCTCGCAAAATTCTTTAAACAGTTTCGACGTGTACGCTGTACCTTTGTCGCTTATTATACGCAGCGGATTACCGAATATTGTCACCCATGACCCTAGGTGCCTTACAACTTCCTGTGCATCTGTGCTCTTAGTAGGGTATATCCAAGTATACTTGGGGAAACCATCGACGATTGCAAAAATATACTTTTAACACTTTGATGTTGTATCCAGGGTACCCAAATGGTCGATATGGAGGGTAGAAAGGGGACTGTTCCCTTTATCAATACAATGGAGATAATCTTCCTTCTTACCCAGCTTATGATTGTGCATAATACATTCGACACAATTTTGAATTACCTGCTGGACTTTCTTTTCAAGATGTGGAATATAGTAACTCTGCCGTATAGCATGCGTTGTCTTTTGGCAACCCATGTGTCCAAATATATGCGTCTCTTCAATTATTTCGTTCTCCATACTCTTTGGTACAGCCAATACATCCTGTCCATCGACTTGTTTATAGACTACTTTGTTTTTTACTGTAAAGTCTTTATACGGCTTTTCTTTAAGAATCTCTGCTACAGCTACTGCTGTCTGAGCTCTTGCGATCTGGGCTTGGACTTCTGAAGTCACTGTCATAACCAGAAATCGACTTAAGCTATCTACATGCTTCATTCTGTTGCCAGATCTGTGCTCTATATTGTATGCAAAATCTTGCAGATACATCAACCATTGGACCACTTCACGTGGTATGTCTTTTTTCGCATTTGTCTGCTTGAAAGTTGCGCAATCTGTAACTAGTGTAAACTGTATACCCATCAGGTAGTGACGCAACTTTTTTGTGGCTAAGTATGCTGCTTTTACCTCAAGAAAATAGCTGTGCAATTTTTCTTCTTGGGGAGGTCTTTTTACTCCAGTAGAAAACCGGATGCAATTCTCCGCTCTGGAGCTGCATCAGCGTTGCTCCGAACCCATGTTTCAATGCATCGACGTGCAACTGTGTCTCAACGTTTTGCTTATATATTTGCAGTACTGGTTCTGCAATCAGTGCCGCTTTCAAATCCTCAATTGCCCTTATTTCTTCCTCTTTTATCTTAAATACCTCATCTTTCCTTAACAGTTGTGTCAAAGGCCTAGCCATACCAGCATAATTTCGAATAAACTTCCGAAAATATCCGGTGAAACCCAAAAAAGCCTGTACGTCTCGAATGTTTTTTGGTATCGGAAACTTTCTGACAGTTCTAACTTTGTTTTTCCCCGGCCAGACACACCCACTCTCAACTTCGTGTCCCAAAAACGCGATTCTATTTTTCAAAAATTGGCATTTCGACCACTTAATTTCTAAACCATACTCTTGGGCTTGGTTCAATACCGTTTGCATATTGTCTAAGCATTGTTCTGCTGTACTTCCAAAAATAACAATATCATCAACATAAATTTCCATTATACCTGCGTTAATTAATTTCTGAAAAATGTGGTTAACATACCATATGAAAACCGCGGGCGAATTACAAAAGCCAAATGGAGCCCTGTTAAATTCGTAAAGGCCTTCTTTTGTGACAAACGCAGTGTATTTTTTGCATTGCTCTCCGACTTTGACGTGGAAAAATCCATTTGCGAGATCCATCACAGTAAAATATTTTGCAGCCTGCATTTTCTCAAGGACCTCTTCGACAATCGGTACTGGAAACCTATCTTTCATAACCATTGAATTTAATTTACGAAAGTCAACGCACAACCTGTAGCTTCCGTCTTCTTTCTTTGCCAGCACAACCTTGCTAGCGATTTCTAAGCATGATTCGCGGACAATGCCCTTTTGCAGCCATTCAGCTACTTGATTACGTACAAACTCTCTTTCCTTTACTGACAATCGGCTAGGAGATTCGCGAAGAACAATATTGTTGCTTTCGGAATAATATTCAATTCAATGTGACAGTTTGACTGAATAAAACTCGGCTTATAGTTGTCAATCAATTGTTTGACTGCTTCTTTGTATTTAGGTTCTACGTCTACCTCATTGCTGCTATGAACAATATTTACAACATTGTAACTAGTTCCTTCTGCATTTGTGTCATCTTCCGATCGTGAGAAATTATACCCCTTGGCATTTAAGATTGCCAAAAACTTTTTCAAAAAATCATACCCTACAATTGCGTCTACATTTATTTTGCTATCTGTAACAACCAGAAACGTATGTTGTGTACTCAATTCGTCAACAACGACTTGTGTTGTAAATTCTCCTAACACATCGGCGGCAACGTTGCCTAAGCCATACAGTCTAGCAAAACTTTTTTTCAGTTCACAATTGCTACATATTTGGTCATATACACCCTTACGCATTAACGAAACGTCTGCTCCAGTGTCCACCAAACAAGACAAATTGTTGTTATTGACTTTGAGCTGCTTCATGCGTTTTTCGTCGAATAAAACGTTTACAGTATTTTGCTTCGCAACAGTGCACTGCTGAGCCATATGGCCAGAACCATTACATTTAAAGCATTTCGTGACTTCTTTGCAATCAGGCCTCTTGTGTTGTGTCGACCCACAATTAAAACAATGCTGATTTTTACGCTCGCCTTCACTATTTTTATCTACTTCTATTTGTTTATGACTGTTTGCTACCTGCCGACGTTTATTTGCTTCGCTGTGTTTTGCCAAAGGCTCGACTAACTCATATGCTTTGATCAACTCTTTGTAGGATCGAGCACTGTATAAGGGATACTTTTGTTCGTTGCGCAAGTCAAAACCATCAGCTATGTACGTTATAATGGACTGCTCCTCAACTTTACCTAATGCTGCTATTTTCCGCATTTGTAATACATACGTATTCATGAAAGTTTTCTGTTGCTTGTTTTCGACGTTGCCTTAATAACTTATGTACCTCTGCGCTACTTAGTGGTTTGTCAAATTCCTCTATCAACGCTTCGCACAACGAGTTGTAGTTGGATACTGTAATTGTTTCCAACAACAAAGCTACAGTGCCCTTCATTTTATTTCGCGCATTAACATACTTCTGCTTCAACGTCAACTCGTAAGCCTCGGCGTTATCGTCAAAATTACTTATCCATTGTCGAATTGGAATAGATATTCCATCAAAATTAGGTACAACTTTTGCGAATGCATCAATAGTGACATTACCTTTACTGCCATCGTTTTGGTTCATTTTTTCAACAAATGTTTTAAAGAAATTTTCCATGCTTTTATCATCCATTTTGACTAACAGGTGACTTTGTTCGCTGATTGCTACGCTGATCTGCTGCTGTTCGTGTGTAGTAACTGCGCTGTTCGTCACTTCGTTTTCTCTGCTTGCTTCGAACGCGTGTTGTTCTGCTGGATTTTCTGCTTTTACGTTTGCTTTTGTGTTTGTTTCAATGTTGGTCTGCTTGATTTTTTCGCCTTCACTGTCCGTTGTATTACTTCTGCTCACTATTTCTTTTTCTCTGCTGACGTCTGTGTTTGCTTCTGCTTCTGTCGCTGCCTGCTGCTTATTGGAATTTTCTGCTGTGTTCTGCGTTTCTCTGCTGCTTGGCGGATTTCTGATTTCTTTGCCCGAGCGTAGCATTCCAATTTAGAATGCGAAAAATATTATCCGCTCGGTTGAGCCCCCATGTAAGCTTGAATATGCTTTTATTTATTATTAAATATTAATTAAGTACATTAAATGATTCGAAACTTGAAAGAATTACGACTGTTGCTGCTGAGTGGTTACGATGACGAGTGCCTTTTTGGTTCGTTGCTCTTGTTCCTCTTCTCTACTTCGTACAGGGGTGTTATTAGTATGAATTAGGGCTGCCATCTCACATATATATATACAAGGTGGCGCAAAAGTAATCCTCCTATCAGAAAATGCTATAAATTTTGCGATTGACCCCTAAAGTCAGTTCTGTTTTGACATTTGTGTAGTAAGCACATGCGAAATACACGTTAATAAACAATGTTACGCTACACTGCTCCAGAACGCGGAATATTGCTGACTATTTATTTGACCAATAATCGGTCGGGGCCAAACGGTTACTGTGAATGGTGAGCGCTACAGAGCAATGATCAACGAGTTCTTTTTGCCGCAACTTAATGAATTGGGATTGGAAAACATGTGGTTCCAACAAGACGGTGCAACAGCACACACTGCATGTGCCACAACCGATATGCTGAACATCGGAAGCTTACTTTTGCGCCACCTTGTACTTATATACATATGCTGCTATTACCGCTGCTTTAATCGCTGCTGCTCAGGCCACTGTTGTCTTTGAATGCCGGTATTTTCATAACTGATGCTCCCTGGATTCCGTTATGCTGGTGGCGTGGGTGCCACGTTATGCGAAAGTTTTATGGTGGTGGCGTGATGCTGGTACAGTTATTATTAAATTCATTAAATTTAATTTCGGTAGAACTATCTCTGCAATTTTTAGTTAAGTTATTTATGTATTTTAGTTCGTAGTATTATTTCTGTATCTTTTAGTAATTTTTATTATTTCCGTAGTTTGTATTGTTATTTCTGTTTAAATTACGAAATTTTATTATTTCCAAATGTATCGTTCGATTATTTCTGTTGCAATAAGTAAAGTTGTATTATTTTTAAATTTTTCTGTTAAATTTAGTAGTTATATTATTTTAAAAAGTATCGTAGAATTATTTATATTTAATTTAGTAGCGTTTATTATATATTAAAATTTTGATTTTCCACCATTTTGATTTTCAGCTTTTATTTCCACGCCAACTGCTGGTATTTGCCATTGTAAATTAAAGTTGTATTTTTTTGCAAGGTTTTATATTCAAAAAAATTTTTTTTTAGATTTTTAGGTTTTGTAATTTTATGTATTTTTTTTTGTAGTTATATTTTAAACATTTTTTCCTCTAATCAAAAAATAATAATAACTAACTAAGAATTATTATCAACTGGTCTTGAGCTCGTTAAACTTACAAAAATATGTTTTACATGAACAGACCATAAAACCAACAACCAAGCATTTTTGTTTTGTTAAATAGTTAGAAATTTGTGTATGTATTTTTAGCAATGAAGCCACACATCGCCAAATCGCATTTTCGGGCTCCGGCCCACGGTCGCCATATAAAATAATATAATGGGTGGATACGCACATTTTGTGTGATAACCAGTCGTATTAGTTCGAATAGAAACTTCCCTTGAAACTTGCCACTTAATTTTGTCCAACAATAAAAAAATTCACTTTGATGTTTATATTTGAAAAAAAAAAACAGTACAAACAATATTTATTTGGTCTTTCAGTTTTTATTTCAATTTCGAACTGTACAAATATATTTGTCGTCACTCAGTTCTTGTTAATTTAATTTTAAACCACCACCAGAGCTTACACGATCAAAGGCAACCAAAAGCTAGACTGTTCGCCGGCTTCTACGCTTGCCCACGCCAAAGGTCCCGATCGTTGCATTCATTTACGCAATTGGTATCACTGTCGATATGTCAGCTGTTTTTGGGAGTACCAATTGTATACAGGGCTGCAAAGACACCTTTAGTGTCGGCAATCGTATGCCCTTAATATTAAAGTATTTTAAACTTAAATGCTAACTACTAACGTAAACGTAGTCGCACTACAGATGCGTCTGAGATTAAGAATCCATGGGATCTGGTGTGCACAATGCGACCATCGAACAAAATTTTCTCTTCAAAATAAACTTTAATTAAGCCTTCTTCTGTTTTTGGTGAAATGTGGGCTACTCTTAAAGCTATAGAAATAGCAATAGAAGACAAATTGGACAAAATGGTTTTCTTTACTGATAGTATGTCAGCATGTCATTTAATAGACAGGCAAAGCTCAAATAATTATATAACTGCTAAAATCAATTCTTCCCTAAACATAGGTATGATAAAATGCGACATTATCTGCATGCCTGGACATGTAGGCATAGAAATAAACAAAGTAGCTGACAACCTTGCCAAATGGACCTCAACGGTTGGGGCTCCTTTGAGCGTGCAGCTTACCCCTGGAGAAGCTTCAACACAAATAAAGTTACTCCTGAGGGAGGAATGGAATGCAAAGTATAGATCAGTATCGGATATCAAAGGCAACAAGCTAGCTCAATTTTTACCAAACATCCCCGACAGACCATGGTGTCAAAAAGTATCACTTGTGCACAAGAAATAAAAATCATAAATAGACATTTAACCGGACATACATATGACAAAGAGTACCTGAATAGAATTAAGATAGGTAATACTAATACTTGGTGTCATACTGTATAAAATTACACGCATATGATCTTTGCTTGTAATAAATACGAGAATATAAGATTGAAATATGTGGTGAAAACCCATAAAGATTTCAAAGAAATTTTTCTTAAAAACGACACTGCAGCTCTCAAAGGGCTATGCAGCTTCATTAAAGATGCTCAAATTGATATTTAACTGTAGGTTACATAAATTTATGTAAAAACTTAAAGCCTTCTATGAAGGATCGACTGATTTATTCGTTTTTACAAAAAAATGATGTTTTGTTCTTGTCTTTTTTGGCACATTGTACAATATGGAGGTTGGCAATCTATGCCATTCGTTACATGCAGTTCTGCATCTTATGACTGGTATTATAAACAAAAATCAACTTTCTACAAAAATCAACTTTCTGCTTGCCGGGATCTCGATCAAAAAGTGGTCAAACAATAAACAGCATTTTTCAATGCTTCACGTACAGTCAATACGAAGAATCAACCAAATTGTATCCAGATTTTGAATCCAGACTGTATATCAAGAAAAAATTACTGGCCATTAAATACCCATCTGGGTAATCGTTTAGCTATCGCCCAGTTGTGAATGCTATAAGAAGCAATTCTAGTATACCTAGGAACGTTAACAACAAGGAAGCATCATACACAGGAAAAGTGTAGCTGACTTCTATTAAAACGCACTATAAAATCTCGATTTTGTGAACCTGGTCATATAGGCAATAGCCCGACCATCACAATCTAAAACCAAAAAAAAAATGCAAACGCGAACGAAACTTCGTGTAAAAAAGTGCTTATATTGTTTATTAGTTCTTGTGAACTAGTATGTGTACAAAATTTGCGCCTGCTAAACGGCAACTGGCCAAATCATTAATTTAATTTTTTTACTTAAAACTTTTCATAACTAACATTTCAAAATTATATTTTTTTCCGTATTTTTATAATTTCTTTTTCAATGTTTCTTTAAAACCAACACTGAAAAAATTTAGAAGCATATTATAGATCAAACAGAAAGGCAAAAGACTTAGTTTTGAGGAAAATATGTTCAAAAAGCATGAAAAAAAAATTTCCAACATGTTGCTTCATAAGCACTACAAAAATTTTATAAATCAATTTTTTTTTTAATTTTAATTGTTGCACAGGTCTCTAGCAATAGCAACAGATTGAAAAAATATCAATTAGTCGACGAGTTATACCCAAAAAACCATACAAACAATGCGCTGAAAATCGGCTTTGGCTGCAAAGTTTGAAGGTCGATTAAAAAAAAATCGAACTAACATAAACAAACGCCGCGATACGGGTCTTCTAATTTAGCCTCTATTTTCCCCCCTAACTCTCAGAATCGACCTAACTTTTGCTAACCTGAATTTATTCCACAGTGTAACTATAGCCGGTAGAGTAAATAAGGATATGTGATATGGGTTGGTAAAGTGACATACCTGCGTATTTTCTAAATTATTCATGTCTGAGCAAGAATATCGTCTTTACTATAATGGGAATGTTCTTAGATTGTTAACTTCTTATATTCTATTTTCGTTCTTGGTAAATATGGGCACCAATATTTCAAGGGATTACTTAATATTTTTAGATTAATTTTGGTGAAAAAATTGTTCGTTCCTTTAAAGCTCTAGTTTGGGTAATGTGATATGGTAGAAGTAGTTCAATGTTTAACAGGAGTATGAAAAGTATAAATTTCCTCCAACTAGGATTTGGAACGTTGATGATACAGGGGTGTCTATCACGCCAAGTAAGCATCCGAAAATGATAGCTACAACAGAAAAGAAAATTGAGTGCATAATAACAGCAGAAAAAGGAAACCCTTCTCCACTTTTGATGGAACATGCTTTTCCCGGTTCCGAATCAGCTTGTCACATAATGACCATATTTAAAATTTTTCTTGATTATTTCATGCGGTTAACACATATTTCATGGGATAGTATTGGTTGTGATATCGATCTAAACGTCTCACATTTCAATCAAACTATTTACTGCCTAAACGTAAACTAACTTATGATCATCCTCCGCAAGCTTGGTTTACTAAAGAGCTTAAGGCTCTGAAAAATAGGAAAACGCGAGCATTTAATTTATATAAGAAATCCGGATTAAATAAACATTACTTACTGTATTCCTTTCTACGTCAGAAGTACATTGATTTAAAAAAAAGTGCTATAAAGCTTATATCTCTAAAACCAAAAGAGACATTATTCTCAACCCAAAGTCATTTTATGGTTTCGTAAATTCTAAACGTAAAGTATCAGGGTTTCCCTCCGCCATGAAATATCAAGACATTATATCTAGCGATAATCAATATATCGCAAATTTTTTTGCTCAATTTTTCACTTCTAACTATTCTGCTGTCACCAATTCAAACTTTCAAAATTATGCCTATAAGCTACACGGGACAAATTCAATTAATTCACCAATTATATGCGCCAAAGATGTTCTAGTTTACCTTAAAACCTTAAAAGAATCTTTTAAATATGGTCCTGATAGGATTCCTACATGTTTCTTGAAAAAGTGTGCGAACCATATTTACCAACCCCTTACCAATTTGTTCAATCTATCTCTAAAGTGTGGTGTTTTTCCAACTGCGTGGAAAGAATCGTTTCTTCTACCGCTGCATAAACGCGGAAGTAGGTCTTCTATAAAGAACTATCGTGGCATCGCAAAGCTTTCTGCCATCCCAAAATTGTTTGAAGCTATTGTTACAAATCAACTTACGGGTCCGATCTCTACTTTGATAGCTGACTGCCAACACGGGTTCAGTAAGAGAAAGTCCACAGTTACGAATTTACTTGAGTTTACCAGTCATGTTTTAAATGGCTTTAGAAAAAATCTGCACACCGACGTTATTTATACGGATTTCAGCAAAGCTTTTGACAAAGTGTGTCACTCATTACTTATTTCTAAACTCGATCAGTTGGGCTTCCAGCCGGGTCTCAATCGCTGGATCTCTTCTTACCTTAGTGACAGGACACAAAGAGTAGTGTTTAAAAATTTAGTATCCGATGTCATTTATGTCTCTTCGGGGGTTCCTCAAGGAAGCCATCTTGGCCCGATTCTGTTGTTGGTGTTTATAAATGATATTTCTACAATAAAAAAATTTTCAAAAATGTTAATGTATGCTGACGACGTAAAGCTTTTCATGTCATTCGCGTCATTTGAAGATATAAATAAGCTACAATCAGATCTAGATACACTAGTTACTTGGTGCGATTTAAATTATATGCCACTTAACCTTAAAAAATGTAAACACATGGGTTTTTCGCGTGGTATTTCTCAGCCGGCTTCCTATACAATTAAAAATTATAGTCTTGAGCAAGTGTATGATTTTGTCGACCTGGGGGTTACTATGGACTATAAACTCAGTTTCAACCGCCATATTAACACAACAGTCAATAAGGATAGAGGTGTCCTAGCATTCGTTAAACGATGGTCTAAAGAATTTAGCGACCCTTATGTAACTAAAGCCCTCTTCACTACATTAGTCAGACCGATACTTGAATACGGTTCTATAATTTGGAACCCGCGTTACCAGGTTCATGTAGATGGCCTTGAATCAGTTCAAAAACAATTTTTACTATTTGCCTTAAGAGATTTTCATTGGGATACCTTGTACAATCTGCCACCCTATACGAATCGTTTAAAACTCATTAATCTGCACACACTTTCTAGTCGGAGGGAAATGCTTGGAATTATTTTTAAGATTAAATTGCTAAATGGTTCACTATCCAGCAAATTTCTTCTAAGTGAAGTGAATTTCAATGTACCGTCTCGTCCTTCAAGGCATTTTAAACCTCTAGTCTTAAAACAGTGCCGACCAATTTTCAGTTAAATGAGCCTTTTCGCTGTTTGTGTCAAGATTATAACTCTCTTTCTGGTAGATTTGATATTTCAGACTCGCTTTTCAGCATAAAAAAATAAATTCTTTCTATCCTAAATTCATAGCTACTAATTGTTTCTTATTCTTTGACTTCTATATTAACTTCTAACAATAATTTTATTCTGTTAACTAGTTATTTCTTAATGTATAATCTATCTTATATCTACTTTACTTAGCTGATGAGGTTTTCTCTGTAGCTGAGCAGTTTTAGATCTCGACGATTAACAAACCAAAGCCTTTCAACGACTCGGCACGAACGAATAATCCACGCGCTATGCGTATGCGCCCCTCGCGCCGGTAGGGCGGGATATGGTGGATAATCCGTTTGGGAATTATTATTATAGTATATCACATTACCGTGGATAGTGAATGATTAAAATTTAATAAAAGCGTATAAATTAGGGAATCACACTCAGCCCAATTCTAAATATTCTCACGGAATAATTTTCTCTCGGATTTTTTTGTTCCCTCGGCAAAATTCATCCAATTATGTTCTCCTAGGGAGAAGAATAATTGGGGAAGAGGAATTTCGAATTTTCGAAATCAGCTGTTTTGGCAATTGGCATGGTATACACGGATTTCTAAACTGGCTAACGAAATTTAAAAATTGTAAAAAAATATCGGTTGTGGCACGTGCAGTGTGTGCTGTTGCACCGTCTTGTTGGAACCACATGTTTTCCAATCCCAATTCATCAAGTTGCGGCAAAAAGAACTCGTTGATCATTGCTCTGTAGCGCTCACCATTCACAGTAACCGTTTGGCCCCGACGATAAATAGTCAGCAATATTCCGCGTACTGGAGCAGTGTAGCGTATCATTGTTTATTAACGTGTATTTCGCATGTGTTTACTACACAAATGTCAAAACAGAACTGACTTTAGGGGCCAATCGCAAAACTTATAGCATTTTCTGATAGGAGGATTACTTTTGCGCCACCCTGTACTTTTCGACCTAAAATACATCATATTCTAATATAACATAGTTTAGTATATACGAGTACTTACACAAGTTAATAGTTTTCCTATAAAAATACAAGAAACATTCAATTTTATCCCGCGCTCCTTTCAGTTTAGCTAGTGAAAAAATTCCTTAAAAATGACAGCGAAATCTCCCTTTTCCTCAAATTCGTAATAGCTACTTTTCTCCCTTAACTGTTTTCCCCTTTTTCGAACATTATTCAGAATAAGAGGAAAGCGAGGAGTGAAAAAATTCCCAAGGATTTTTTATTCAGAATACGAGGAATGGGAGAGGGGAAAAAATCCGTGAGGAATTTTCATTTGAATTGGGCTGACTGTTTAAACAAAATTGCAGACAGTCCATCAACACTGATAAAATTTGTATCGTGAGGTGCGGACGTGTTTTTATTTACTCCGCCTTATTCGTACAAACCTGCTAATATGTGCTCATAAATTGTGGCTAATTTGTTGTACATAGAGATTTTACCTCTTGATTTTCAAAAGAATTAAGTTACAATTTATAACTCTTTTAATAATGCCTTGTTTATGTGGACATAAAGTTGATCGATTAAAAGATCAAAAAATACAGTGCGAAACGTGCGTTGAAATTTTTCATTTGCCTTGTGTTGGCTTAGAGCAAGCCGATGTGGACTATTTCCTTTTTTCTAGTAAGTCTTTTTTTTTGTAAAAAATGTATGGCTGAACGTCGAGCATCTCTTCGCCCGCCAACACCCCCCGTTGCACCTGGTGTTCGCGCTGTCGAAAATTCGTCAGTGAACATAAGCATAAATAATGACTTAGCTGGTGGAAGTACTGCAAGTGCTTCTCTTAAAATCTCTCACGAATCTGTTGGTTACTGTGAAAAAATTGATAACTCATGTGACAATAACAATGTCCATGCATTAGAACTGCATTCAGTGGCTAATGAACTCAATGCTGTGGGTACTAATGTGTCTTCCTCTTTGTGCTCTGTTCGTGATGTCAACACTGAACTATTGAATAAGTGTGTTGATCTACAAGCTGAAATTAAGCTACTTACTACGAAGTTACAAACTAGAGACGATGCTTTAACTGCTCTTTCCGCTGAAGTAAGAGATTTGAAAAGTGCTGTTGATGATTTGAGTGAGCTATTCTCAGTATTTGGACTTAACTCAATCAAATTAAAAGAATTGAGTAATAGCGCTAATACATCTCCCACCTGTTTATCTAATGCGGCTCCTACGGTTGCTCATTCCTTTGCTTTGGGCGCTCATGATGCTGTCGCTGCCGTTGCCTCTGTCGCTGCCGTTGCCTCTGCCGCTGCCGTTGCCTCTGCCGCTGCTGACGTGGTTCCAGGTTTAGCTAGTGCTGCTACGAATGTTGTTTATTCCAATATGACAACAAATCTGCCGCTGATACATGTAAGTGCTGCTGATTATGGTAACCAAGGTATGGCTAGTGATCTTCTAGAAACCTTAACGGATATTGATGCGCTATCAACATCTTCAGTGACCACTGCTCAATCTAAGCGGCCTGAAAAGGGTAAAAGAAAAAGGTCCAATAAACTGGCGTCCACTTCCGGCGCTTCAGCAGCACCAACTAATGGTCCGTTGCCTCATAGTTATGCTAAGGTGGCTGCCCAAAATACTCCAACACCGAATGTGAACTGTGAACAAGTACATCAGCAGCAACAGCAACAACGTCGGGCAGTGAACAAAGAGCCTGGGTCTCGATCTGCTGTAAAAACTACCCGAAAAAATCTAAAAGATCCACTGGTTCATGGCGTAAATAATAATTCTGAACTGTGCGTAGCGGATGTTCTGAAATGGCTGCACGTCTCATCTTTCCACCCAAGTGTGTCTGAAGATGATATGCTAAACTATGTCTCAAAACATGCTGGTATTAGCAAGATTCATTTGAAATGCGTGAAACTCGTCAAAAACGGTACTAATCTAGCTGATTTGAGAAGAGTTACTTTCAAACTGGCAGTATCGGAGACATATTATGATAATGTAGTTGATGCATATATGGCCAGTCAATGTAATACTTCGGCCGTTCTGTTTTTTTCCAAAGAGGAGGGCAGCTCAACAAGTTCTATAGCTGCGCCTGTAAACATCGAAGCCCACGCTAGGCCGCTTAACATTTATTATGAAAATGCTTCTGGTCTTAGAACTAAATCGAAGGCCTTGTATGAGTTAGTTCACACATGAGCTACGATATATTCGTTTTCACCGAGACCTGGCTAAATGATGCCTTCTTCGACAACGAATTTTTTATCCAAATATCTACCATGTTTATAGAAAAGATCGGGATGTGATAAAAACCGGGCTGGCTCGGGGAGGTGGCATCTTAATAGCTGTTCAGCGAAAGGATCGCTCGTCGCTTCATTTGTTGCAGAATGGGAACTCATTGCTAGATCAACTATGTGTGTGCGTAAATGGTTCGTCGACAGTTTTTATATGCGCATCCTACATTCCACCTGCTAGCACAGACTGCTTGCATAGGGCGCATACGGATAACATTGTAGACCTAATTTCTAAGAAACCAGGGTGTAATTATTGTATATTAGGTGATTTCAACCTAGGAAATGTGGGCTGGGGGACAGTAGGTGAGAGTCCAACTTTGTATCCTAATAGTGTTAATAGTTTTCCTGAAACTTATGTGGTTGATAATTTATTGAGTGTCAATCTTTCGCAGATTAATGATATCGTAAATAAACTGTCGCGTATCTTAGATCTAATTTTTATAAGCGAAAATATAAGCTTTTATCTTGAGGAATGTCTCGACCCTCTGTCGTCCCCTGGCTTGCATCATGTTCCTCTTGTCCTGCATTTGGAGTTTTATGAGTTTAGAAGTGGTGACATAGACAGACCTCTTCAAAATTATTGTTTCAGAAACTGCAATTTTGACGCTATCAATGATAGAATCGGGATGCTTGACTGGGATAATGTTTTTGCGGGGTGTCATGTAAGCGAGTGTTTCGACCTCTTCAAAAACAATGTCAATCAAATTTATAACAGCCTGATCCCTAGGAGCAGAAAGAAGTGCTACAAAATTCCTTGGTATACAAGAGATTTAAAGAAACTAAAAAATTTAAGAAATAAGTTTTATAAGAAGTTCCAGTTGTCAAAGTCTCCTTCTCACAAAGTGAAATATTTATTTTACTCAAGTGAGTTTAAATCACTAAGAAACTTCATAAAAGTTATGTTGTTAAATTTGAGCGTGACATCAAACTGAATCCAAAATCTTTTTGGCGGTACGTCAAGTCTAAAAAGTTGGGCTCAAGCATCCCGTCGCAAGTATTTTATAATGAATCTTTTGCACATTCCCTTACTGATGCTGCGAACCTCTTTGCTGATTTCTTCAGTTCAAATTTTGAGTCTGAGGTGATTACAAGTGAAGATCTAGTTATAAAAAATGATACCCCAATTAATTTTGGAGAGCTCTCCCTTTTCATTGATGATATCATTCGTGGCATATCAGTAATCAAGTCATCAATAAAAACGGACGTAGACGGGTTTTGCTCCTTTTTATTTAAAAACATTGTGGCATTAGCCTACCCTATCTTATTAATTTTCAATAAATCGCTTAAGTGCGGTGATTTCATAAACGCTTGGAAAGTCACTTCAATTACCCCGAATTTAAGAGCGGAAATAAAAGTAGTGTTGCTAACTATCGTCCTATTTCCAAACTGTCCACCATGTCAAAATTGTTTGAAATGTGGTCAATGATAAGATATTCTTTGTTTTGGCTTTATGCCTGGTAGGTCGACGGTAACCAACCTTGCAGTATTCTCAGAGCTCTGCATTTCCGCATTTAATACGAAAGCACAAGTGGATACCATCTACACTGATTTTTCGAAGGCCTTTGACAAGGTCAACCACTCGCTATTAATTTCTAAACTAGCTAGTCTTGGCTTTCATTCTAACATGCTGTCTTGGATGAAGTCATATTTGGCCGAACGAAGATGTGTAGTTGTAGTGGACGGTACCTGCTCACGGTCGTTTACTGCAACTTCTGGTGTTCCCCAGGGGAGTGTGCTGGGTCCTCTTTTATTTGTAATTTTTATTAATGACATAATTCACTGCTTCAAGTACTCTAATTTTCTACTGTATGCGGATGACTTGAAAATTTTTAAAACAGTCACGAGTCACTCAGATACTGTTAGGCTCCAGTCGGATCTTAACAATGTTATAGACTGGTGTAATAGGAATCATTTGCATCTAAATATTAGCAAATGTTATAGTGTATCGTTTTCTAAGTCCCGAAATCTCATTCCTGCCGCGTATCATGTTGGTGACTCTATGCTGAGCGCTGTTGGTGAAATTTCTGATCTTGGGGTAGTGTTTGATGCCAAGTTTCTTTTTAACAGCCATCTTAATTACGTCATTGCAAAGTCTTATTCAATGCTTGCGTTTATTCGCCGACCCGATACCATCGTACAGCGCTAGATGTCTCTTGATAAGTCTGAAATCCCTAAACAGTAGAAGGTCTATCTTGGCAATGACATTTGTTTATGAGATTATAAGAGGGGCCATTGACTCCCCATTTCTCTTAGAACGTATACGTTTCAATGGTCCATCTCGGACACTTCGTAGTCATGATTTCTTCTCTTTGGATAGGGTTAGAACGATTTATGCATCCAATTCACCAATTGCTAGGGCTATGAGGGAATTTAACTTTTTACCTAGCTCCGATTATATTGATTTTTCGTTAAATAAAATAAAGTTTAAACAGCTGTTAAATGAGCTAGTTTAAGTAGTGGTAAATGTTTCATAGTCAATATAGTATTTGTAAATAGTCTGTAAGGAATTTTAATTTGTCCTAGCTTATAATTGAATAAATAAATAAATAAATAAACATCGGTATTTGATGATGGTTTAAGCCGAGAAATACCATTGCGAACATCTTCAGATGACAGAACAAGACTGCCAAAATCGATAGATGTCTGTATATTAAAACTGGCGTTATTATGGTTGTGGGAATCAGATGCAAAATTGGCCATGAAGAATTCAGCAAAAAGGTTTGCTACCTCCCCCGGCGTATCAACAGCTTTGTCACCAAGGAAAAGAGAGGACGGTATATTAGATACTGATTTCTTCGAGTTGATAAAATTCCAAAAGGGCTTTGGCTTTGATTTTAGGTTTTCTTCAAAACGTAAGATGTAATTTTTCCAGGCACGAGAATTTCTTTTTCACACTCTTTATAAGAGTTGAAGAAAACCGTACTATGATTCTTTTTGTACTTACGATACAATTTATTTTTCAAATTTCGGAGCTTCATCAAGGCTGCATTGTGCCAGGGAACTTTGTATTTCTTTTTTGACACCAAAGGAATACAACTTTTACATATATCCACAACAGTAGTCCTAAACATCTCGAAACTGCCCGTGGAATCAAGATTACGAAACTGGTTATCCCAATTAATTTTAAGAAGAAGATTGTTCAAATTCGCAAAATCGCAGCGCTTAAAATTAAAAGAAAAACTTGATGCGACATAACTTGTTAAGGCATACTTATAAAATTCAAGGTCGAGAACTAAGGCAACATGATGCATATCCGACTTCATAATAGGTGAAATGCATTCGACCAATGAAAAGTTTAAGGTATTACTTAAAAAGATCAAATCTAAAGTTCGGCCAAGCCTATTCGGAAAACAATTGATTTGCTTAATATCTAAGCTTAAAAAGCTATCTACTAAATAAATTTCACTAGGACTGTTGACCTCACAAGCAATTAAAGCAGATTTGGAAATAGTCTGTGATCGCTTAACGCTGCATAAATTGAAATCACCCAACACGCAAAGATGATCACTACCTACTTTGTTCAAAGCTAGTGATGTTATGTTGTCGACATGAGCTGTGTATAGGTCGTGTTTACTATTAGGTGGGATATACGACGCACACACAAAAACTGAATTTGAGATACCTCGAATGTGAACACAAAGCTGGTCAAGCAGCGCATTATTATTGTCCAAGGTTATCTCAGAGGCCTGATGATTGCAATGTACCGCAATGATCACTCCACCACCTTTTTCACACCCAGTTGCGCTGGAATCTCTATCCTTACGATAGACTGTAAATAGATTTGGATCAATGTACTCTTCGTTATTAAAGATATCATTCAGCCACGTCTCTATAAGTACGACAACATCGTAACCCTGACGTGAACAAAACAGGCGCAAAAGCTGAAATTTAGTTCTAATCCCATCCATATTTTGAAAATAAATTTTTAAGTTGCTACTTTCTCCATCTGACACGTCGTTTTTTGCCGTAAACTGAAAAGGGTGCACAATTATGTTCGTAGGCCACAGCTCAGGGTTTAGCAGCTTGGGATACGAATCGGCGTTCACCCCTATTTTGAAATTCAGGTACCTCAAGGATTTTGGATAAGGCTAATACAAATGATGGAGTTCTCTTCGATACCCGTGTACTTCGAAATGTATTTTTTGATACCATCAGGTGTTACTTAAGCTGGGAAAGGCGAAACATGCAACCATTTCCTTCTCGATACCGCGCTCAATTCTCTGTCGATGCTGGAACCAATTACTAAGGGCTGAGGTAGTCTACGAATATTACTTTAGTTACTAAATTTTGGTTTGGGGCCACAATTCATCCCCGCAGCATTTGTAGGAGCGTTATTAAAATATTCAGAACCGTTTTTTGCAGAATTATCAATGCCCTTTTCATTTGCGCGATTTGGATCAATTTCATGTATTTTGTTATTTTTTGTGTTGATCGTTTTTTTGTTACGCACATTGTGCCATTCGTTTGCATTAACAGCAACTGCAGGAGAATTAGCAACCGTAGTAGCAGTAGCGGCGAAAGGTAGCATTGGCATCGCAGTCACTACACTAGTGCTGGAAGCAGCAGCATAAGACGACGATTCATGTTGAGAAGCAGAAACAGCATCAGCTGATGAACAACTAATATTTCCTGTGCTAATATCTCCAAGAGAGACGTGCTCAGTAACAGAAGGCATAATTCTGGCCATTCTCTTTCGAATAGACACTAAAAACACTACTTGCATTGTTATTAGCGTTAATATTAGCAATGCGACGAAGTTCTTTGACCTCTAATGTGAGCGAAGTAAGCGCAGTAACAACTTCGTCATCATAAATTTTGTTCAAATTTTCTAATTCAGAGCGCACAATTTCCATTTCACCTAGCAATTTGTTTTTGTCCTTTTGAAGAGAGTGTATTACCGCAACCGCACTAACTTGCTCTGCTCGCAATGATTTGAGTTCGGCAAGAATGTCAGATAAAAGCGAATTTTTCTCATTATCACCAACATTATCAGTTCGCGAATTAGGTATTAGCACTTGTATGGCTTGTTGTTGTTGTAAAAAAGAGTTATGCGACGTCATAGACACATCTTGGTGAGCTGGAGCACACAAACCACAAATGTAAATATTGTCAGCATTATTTAGAAGATTTAAGTCAGCAGGCGAGTTACCAACAACACAACTCAAATGATAAATTTCACTGCATTTTCGCATTGCACCGAAGCACGGGCGCGATAAACTCTTTTGCCATAAAAACAAGGCATAGTATTCCAAATATTAAAATAAATTAAGCATAGGAAAAAAGTAAAAGAATCAATGTCTCTAACACTATTTTAATTGTTATGCACCATTAAATAAAATATCAATTTTAAAGAAAAAAAACTCGGGGCGCAGCCAAAACACGTCCGATCACAAGCCGAGTTCTGCTAATTGAATACTTCAGATAAATCGATCACGTCTTGGAATGTGCTTCACAATACTGGAATCTATCGAATGGTATGATTTTCTACTTAATAAAATGTTGAGTTGCAGCCGAAAAAGGTATGCCTGTATTACAGGGTGTTTTTTTTACAGGTTTGTTTTTCGAATAGAGATAAAACTGGCATTTTGTGGTAAAATCTGGCAACTCTAATGTCATTTATGTTCAGTTTGGTTTGCCATTTCATCATGAACAGGTTGACAAAAGAACAACTCTTGCAAATCGTGCAAATTTATTTCGAAAATAATGGTTCAGTTCGCGAAGTTTACCGTGAGCTCCGTCCATTTTATGGTCGACATAATCGTCCATCAGAGCAATTAATTCGGTTAACCATGGATCGTTTTCGCACTACGTTTACTCTATGTGATAATACGCATCCGCAGAGACGTCGAACAGTGCGCACCGAAGAAACAATTGCCGCTGTAGAGCAAAGTGTTGAAGAGGACCCGAATGAATCGATTCGCCACCTTGCACAGCAATTGGAGCTTTGTCCATCAACTTTATGGAAGATTTTGCGCAAAGATCTTGGCTTGCGACCTTACAAGATCCAGCTTGTGCAAGAATTAAAGCCGCGAGACCATGCAATGCGTCGTGATTTTGGTGTATGGGCCGAAAATGAGATTGATTTCGATGCTGATTTTCATCGCAAAATTTTGTTCAGTGATGAGGCTCATTTTTGGTTGAATGGCTACGTCAACAAGCAAAATTGCCGCATTTGGAGTGAAGAGAATCCACATGAGACCCTTGAAACGCCATTACATCCACAAAAACTGACTGTTTGGTGTGCTCTATGGGCTGGTGGAGTCATTGGGCCATACTTCTTCCGCAATAATGCTGGAGAGGCAGCTACCGTTAATGGAGACCGGTATAGAGCCATGATAACCGACTATTTTGTTCCCGAATTGGATGGCATGAATGTGGATGAGTTGTGGTTCCAACAAGACGGCGCTACATGCCACACAGCGCACGTCACAATCGATTTATTGAAGGAAACATTCGATGAGCGCATAATTTCGCGGAATGGACCTGTCAATTGGCCACCAAGGTCGTGTGATTTGACACCATTGGATTATTTTCTTTGGGGATATGTGAAGTCGCTCGTCTACACCAACAAACCAGAAACGTTAGGGGAATTGGAAGCCAACATTCGTGGCGTTATTGCCGACATACGGCCCCATATGCTCGAAAAAGTGGTTGAAAATTGGACCTGTAGAATTGGCTTTATTCGAGCCAGCCGCGGCGGCCACATGCCCGAAATCATATTTAAACATTAATGGCATAAAATTATCCTTCCAATAAAGCCAAATTGATGGACCTTAAAACGATTTTCTTGTGTTTTATTTCAATTTGAAGTTCTATACCCCTAAAAAAAACACCCTTTACAATGCCCTAACTTACTCTATGTTTTTTTGCTTTTAAATTTTTCCTTTAAAAATCAAAATAATAAATCAATAATAATTCTTATCAGCTGGTGATGAGCTCGTATTATTATATAATTACAAAAATACTATACGGCCCAGCAGACGTTGTCCTGCCCAAAAATTTGCCTCCATGGATCTAGAAAAATTGCTTACCAATAACACTATTCCTACCACTATCCCTTTAAAGCCCTTCTCCTTCATATAAAGGATATCCATACCAAATAGTAGATTAGTACCTGGGTGACCGAGCCTTGCTCGGTATTTTTCACTAACCACAAAAAGTAAACGCGAATCATTGGTAGGATTCGGTTAAACCGTTCCCGAGATAGTGGTCGATCTAAGAAGGAATAATTAAAATGCAGTCAGGTGGCAACCCTAGGTGGCAATCCTACTTAAAAATATTCTGGTTGGTATATGGCCTCAAAAAAACCAAAGCGGCTTCACTGGCTAGGCCACGTAGTGAGAATGAGCGAAGATGCTCCAGCCCAGAAGGTATTCTTATAGGTACCCGCGGGTGGAAGCAGAGGAAGAGGGAGACCACCACTCCGATGGAAGGACCAAGTGGAGACCGATTAGAGATCCCGCGGTGTTTCCAATTGGCGCCAGTTGGCGCAACGAAGAAACGACTGGCGAGCTATGTTGGACGGTCAAAATCGCCTAGGCGGTTAGATGACCATTTAAAGAAGAAGATATGGCCTCAAATACCTTCCGTTTGATACCCATATTGCCATATATTGCTTAATATTTAAAAAAAATTCGGAAAGGTGGCAACCCTCTAAGCTTCCTTTAGTGGCAACATCCAAGTAGAAAATCTTAGAAGGAAGCATACTATGCATCTACCAAATTTCATCGAAATCGGTTTAGCCATTCCCGAGATAGCGGTCGATATCTGAAGGAATAAATAAAATGCGGTCATATTGCTTAATATTTAAAAAAAATTGATATAGGTGGCAATCCTGTGAACCACCCCAAGTGGCAACACCAAAGTAGAAAATCTTAAAACAAAGGATACTACCCATATACCAAATTTCATCCAAATCGGTTAAGTCCTTCCTGAGATAGTAGTGGATATACAAGGTGGCGCAAAAGTAATCCTCCTATCAGAAACTGCTATAAATTTTGCGATTGGCCCCTAAAGTCAGTTCTGTTTTGACATTTGTGTAGTAAACACATGCGAAATACACGTTAATAAACAATGTTACGCTACACTGCTCCAGAACGCGGAATATTGCTGACTATTTATTTGACCAATAATCGGTCGGGGCCAAACGGTTACTGTGAATGGTGAGCGCTACAGAGCAATGATCAACGAGTTCTTTTTGCCGCAACTTGATGAATTGGGATTGGAAAACATGTGGTTCCAACAAGACGGTGCAACAGCACACACTGCACGTGCCACAACCGATATGCTGAACATCGGAAGCTTACTTTTGCGCCACCTTGTACAAATATACAACTATACAAATATACAAGAATAACTCGTTTAAAGTTATAAGATATAACAACGTGCCACGCCTCCTTCTCCCTTATCATTTTTATAGGAGGTGCCCCGCCCACTTCTCCCTTCCCCCACATTTTCTTGAAGCGTTAGAGATTGGTCTCATTTAATTCCTTACCAATTTTCAATATTCTAGCATGAATACTTTCAGAGATATGCAGTAAGAAAAGTCTCATTTGTATGGGCCTTTTTTCTTGAGGTGTTCAAAAATATACAGTACGAAAAATCGCATATGTATCTGAGGGTGCCACGCCCACATCATTCAGCGGTCCGGATTGTGAATCTAAACCTTTCTCGTGTCCTCTTAAGTTCACACAAAAAAGTTTAATCAGTATCGGTCCAGGCGTTTAGAAAGAGTTTAGTGACAATGGGCGCACAGAAGATTTTTATACATATATAAAGTAAAATTCACAGAACGTAAACACCAATAACAATTTCTAAAACTTGTTAATGATATTGAGTAACGGGCTAAACATCCTTCATAATACTACAGGCATTTCAGTTTTTACCCTTAGTTAATAGTTTTGTTACCAGTGTTAGAAGATTGGACTATATTTTAAATGGAGTTTTTAAAAACAAATAAATAGTCATAATTTCCAACCAATTCAATTTTAAAATTTGGGGATTTCTTTCATACGGGTGGTGGTTTAAATTGGGTTTCGATTATATTTATTATTTTATAAAATAAGGCATACTCACTGAAAGGTCGTTAGCATATTGCTCTGCTACATCAGCCATAGCAAGAAGGCGATTTTGTTCGGTTTTCAACAAATTAAGAAAATAAGTCCCATTCTTTTCAACACATGTTACTGTTGAGCCAGTTGTCTCTGGTTTTACCAAAAATATATTTTCATTTTCAAACCCGTTTGTAGAATGTTCAATCCTTACTTCATATGCAGATAACAAATTGTTTTTATGATCGACTTCATCAATTAATACTTCGGCTTTCTTTGAAATTGCTGTAACTTCATTTTCGGGGCTAGAGTACTTATGAGGAGAACTTCTAGAATGACTTTTTTTAGGTGAAATGATTGGAAGCTGTGCTCGAAACTCTTGACTCAGATGTCGTAATACAGGCAAATCCACTATATTATTATTAAGACTTGAAATGTCTGTAGACGAGAGAACTTGCCGCGGTATATTTGATGCAGATGCATTTAATTTTTTTCTGAACTCGGTGTAGTCTTTACTTGTAGTGAGTTGTTGAAATTTGCGAACTAATTCTGATGAGCCAGCATCTTCATATTCTCTTGCTGGTGTATATGCGAAAGTACTGCTACGAGCTTTCTTTGGACTATAGAATCCCTGTGCTAAGGCAGCAGGTCCATACAATCGTTCGACTCGTTGCTGTATGAAACTACTATTGCGGCATTCTGGTTGCCAGTCGCATCTCTCTGAAGTATTCATTTCTGACCTGTTCTTAGACCCAAAATTAATACACTGGTCATTTCCATTTGTAGCAGGAGATTTATCAATTGGGACATCTCCCCGGCCATCATCCATTTGTAGAAGAATTGGTGGAGCTAAAGAATTGTTCTTTTTACAATATTGTATACTATTTGACGATGGACGAATAGGAGATACTTCTCGAGATTTGTTTATATCCTGTCGTATTTTCGAATCATAAGTAGTTAGATTGGAATATCCATTCACACAACAAGCGAGATTCAGGTAACTTGGCTTTTTATCAGTGCTTACATCAGTGAAATTTAATATTTTATTCGCATTTACTAAGGCACTTGCTGAGTTAGCGTTTCCAAGAGGTTGTTTTAACAAAATCTTTGACTCATAAACTGGGAAATTTGTATTAATTTCGTGGTGGTTCTGACCTGAGCAACGCTCTCGAATATTTGTAGTAAATTCTCTAGTAATATCCTTCACAGATATCGGCGTTGGAAAGTTCAAGCTTCCACTAGTGTCTATAAAAGAAGGAACAAAGAATTTAATTTGTGTTACTTACCAACGAAATGCATGTATAAAAATAAGCTATGTAATTGCATCAACTAATGATTATAAAACCGAGTTTTACATCAAGTTCCCCCCAATTTAGATTCTAAAAAATACCTGAAACATCTGTGGAATCCGCTTCTGCATCAAGTGAGCAGCTTCCAATTGAGTCAATACTTCGGTCCATATCAATAATTTAGTGCTGTTAAAGACAAAAAAAAGTGTGAGAGAAAAGTTAATATGGATTGTTTTTTTATTTGTGTATATCAGCCCAATTCTAAATATTCTCACGGAATAATTTTCTTTCGGATTTTTTGTTCCCTCGGAAAAATTTCTCCAATTATGTTCTCCTAGGGAGAAGAATAATTTGGGAAGAGGAATTTCGAATTTTCGAAATCAGCTGTTTTGGCAATTGGCATGGTATACACGGATTTCTAAACTGGCTAACGAAATTTAAAAATGTAAATATTATGAAGAATTCGTTTTAAAAAAAGAAAAAAAATGTAAAACAACGTTTAGTGTTGCTTTTCATACGTTTGTGGAAGAAATAAGACCCACAGGAAAATAAACACAGGATTATGAGATAGTACATATACGCTTGAGTTGCCGCAAATGTTATCTACAGTTTTTGTTTGTATATTTAATTTGCTTTCTGCTGTTTGCAGATTTTAAAAGTATTATAGAATAAACAAGCCCGGAACTCCTTACATCACACACTCAGCAACTCAAAAATTTCATGCTGGCCTTGCATCAAGTTTAAAAACAACCATATCTGTTGTACATTTGTACTTTTCGATCTAAAATACATCATATTCTAATATAAAATTATTTTAGTTTAATATCTACTTACACAAATTAATAGTTTTCCTATAAAAATACAACAAACATTCAATTTTATCCCGAGCTCATTTCAGTTTAGCTGGTGAAAAAATTCCTCAAAAATGACAGCAAAATCTCTTTTCCTCAAATTCGCAATAGCTACTTTTCTCCCTTAACTGGTTTTCCCTTTTTCGAACATTATTCAGAATAAGAGGAAAGGGAGGAGTGAAAAAATTCCCAAGGATTTTTTATTCAGAATACGAGGAATGGGAGAGGGGAAAAAATCCGTGCGGAATTTTCATTAAGAATTGGGCTGTATACATATGTATTTCTCGTGTACGAAAGTTTCTGTTTGTTTACTCCAAAACTATTGAGCCGAGTTTTATCAAATTTTTTATCGACTTAAAAGATGGTCCAACTTAAGAGATGGGATCACTTTTATTTCAATATATTAAAGAGGCGTGGCAGCGCTATAGTGATTAATTCTTTCATCCTTCATATAGGAATATGAGAAACTAAATGAGCTAAGGCTCTAACACATATCGGAAAATGGACAACAAAAGAAAAGAGGGAGTGGCTTCTCCCATACAAAAGGTGGTTTCAATGTATATATGTTGGTGTTGTTTGTAACGAAGGTTTTGGGGAGTGTTGTCGAAAGTGACAGTCCGTAGATCGAGTTACAGGCCATTGGATTGGATGGATGGTCTCTAGGCCCTATCAGCTAAAGTATGCATTATAAACTGTCAGCAAAAGTAGATCGCCTGGGGTCCGACTTGAAGCTGTCTCCAAAGGTAATATAGACCTTGTCGTTATGTTTGGTAGGATTTGATAGCGACTTGACTGTTAGCCATAGTTTTCCAACACCGCCCGAGAAGTTAAAGATGTCGTTTCCTCTTAATCAGTTTGTGTTCGTTAACCGTCCGTCGATTTTTTTTTTCGGGTATCCTTCCAGCATGAATAAAGCGGCCCGAGGTTACACATAAGCTCTGCGATTTTACCGTCACACCAGGTGGGAAGTACAAAAGCGTAGGTGATGGTAGTCTAAGGTCCAAGCACATAAGAACGTTACGAGGGGGGGGCTGACTGTCGGCATTGCTCACGTCTGTCCCAGGGTTGGGTTACTTTGAATAAAAAATTATTCAAATAAAAAATAAAATGTTAGGTTTGTTCATTTACTTTTCCAGTAAATACTTTAAATACGAGTTTTACTGTGAAATAGAGTAATTTCTTTCGAAGAGAAAAATTTTACATAAAAGTAAACGAACAAAAGTTGGTAAGTAAATAGACGATTGACATATTTCAAAAATTAGTTACTAAGAATTCGTAAATTCCAGTAATAATTATTTGTTATTGAACAGACCTTTTATTTATTATTCAAACAAAATCTGATTGATGAGTGAAATGTTATTTGCTATTCAAAAAATTTGGAATAGAGAATAAAACTTCAATTTTCATTCAAGCTTTTGAAAATAAACAAGTAAGGAAGTCTAAGTTCGGGTGGAACCAAACATTATATACCTACTATTGATATATTATGGCATCCCAATTTACGCAGGTCTATTTTAGTACTTTCAGTTCGCATTTGCGTTCAAATAGACAGACGGGCAGACAGATAGACCTATAGAGAGGCGGGCCTACATCGACTCAGCTCATCCTCCTGATCATTTCAGTATACTTTTTTATGCGACTATCTCTTTTTCTTCTCATACGTACAAACATTTCATGTTCATGAAAGGTATGAAAATCAAGAAAAATATACAACTTCGCTTTTGCAGTGGGGTATCAACTACTTGCCCGGATATTTTGCTTTTCATCCTGAACGTTTTGATATACATTAATAAATATATATCACGATTCGTTTATACCGAATGAAGTAATATACCTTGTTTGCGTAGCAAAAATAGATATAAAAAAAGGGTGTCTTTTATAGGCGCCAAAGTACTCAACCGATCTTTATGAAATTTTCACAATATATACTTGAGTTCACTGGGTACAGCATAGACAATATATAGTTTTGAAAAAGTGGGCGGAGCCACGCCCCCAGGCTATATAAAGTTTCAATTCGTCATAACTCCGAACTTTTTTGGTCTAAATTAAAGATATTTGGATATATGTGTCACTTAGACAATATCTACATAATTTTGGAAAAGTGTGCGGTGCGACTCCCACATATTTTGTGTTTTGTTTTTGCTTTTGAACTTTCACGATAGGTTCAGGAGTTCGCTTGGCACGACACAGTCTGTAAAAGCCCCCAGGTTATATGCTGATCATTTTAGTGAACTTTTCTCTTCTTCTTCTTATACTTACATACACTTAATGTTTATGAAAGGTATGAAAATGAAAAAAGATATATAACTTCGCTATTGCAGTGGGCTATTAACTACGTGCCCGAATATTTTGCTTGTGTATTTTCCGAATTGGCTAATTTTTTGCAGGAGTATAATACATACTACTGAGAAGTAGCTGACCAATTTTCACTGAAATATCAAGATAGAATTATAAGCTATTGCCTTGAAAATAGCAAAAATTGTATGCTGAAAAGTGGACGGCGCCACGCCTACTTCTTCAATATTGACACAATTTTTTTGCAATCCAGTTTTCCTTAAAAAGCTTATTATGTGTGCAAAATCTTATTGATTTAACTTGCTTAGTTGTAGAAATATCGCTTTTTAAATTTTCCAAAAAAATTTTCAGAACTATGTTAAAAAACTGGGCGTGGACATGAACCGATTTTTACAACAAACAGTTACCTTTAGATAATGAACATTATCAACAAATTTCGTTTCGACAAATCAATTTTTGGCGGAGTTATGGCATAAAAAGTTTTGTGGAATAATTCACTATAAAAGGGGCGGGGCCACGCCCAGTTTCAAAAATTTGTATTTTTTGGATTTCTTAGTTTAAACTTTAAAAGTGAAATATAAATGATGTAAAGCTATTTTACGCAAAATTATTGCCTATTTAATATATCTACGATCCTCTTGAAATTCTTTCATATAAAAGTGAGCGTGGACCTTATCCGATTTCGCCCATTTTTTTCTCGAACATTCCTTGCACACCTGGCAACCTGCGTGCTGAATTTCGTTTCGATATCTTGAACGGTGTTTGGTTTATAATTAATAACATTTCTAAATTTGACTTAATCAAAAGTGGGCGGTGCCACTCCCATTTTCAAAAATTTCTTGAAAATTTAATTTATGCCTCAGTCTTAATGTATACATCAAATTTTATCCTTATAGGTGTATTATATACTGAGTAATCACTTTTTTGTGTTTTCGAAAATATTCTATATATAAAAAGTGGGCGTAGCTACCATCCGATTTCGCCCATTTTAAATAGCGCTCTGAGATGAGTGCCAAGGAACCTGCCAAATTTCATTAAGATATCTCAAAATTTACTCAAGTTATCGTGTTCACAGACGGACGGACGGACATGGCTTAAACAATTTCTCTTTTCGTGCTGAACATTTTGATATATATAAGTCAATATCTATCTCGATCCGTTTATGCATATTACATACTGCCGTTAGGCGACTAAAGTTAATATACCTTGTGTGCGCAGCACTACTAGGTATAATAAGCACAGCGAGATACATCAAAATTATACCCATATGTGCATATAGACACAATGTGTATGTATGAAGGTTTTTTTTTGTTATTTCTATATAAATTGACATTCACTGGGTTGATTTTCTTCCAGTTCGGGGCCATTTCTCGACAAAATAAGGTTTTTTTCTGGGATTGCTTGGATGTTTTCGGGATAGTTTAACGAATCATTTTAGGACTTTTTAAGTCATTTGAGGATTGTTTCGTAGGATTTTCCGGGTCATTTCCATAATGTTTTCAGGACTATATTGGAATCATTTCGGCACTTTTTTGCGGTAATTTCCCTGAAATTACCACTAAAACAATTCTAAAATGGTCCTGAATAGATCCCAAAACTATCCCGAAATTACCCCAAAATAAATCAAATAGTTCCACCCAATACCTTATTTTGTCCAGAAATGATGCCGAACTTGAATCAAAGCACATCGGTGAATCTCAATTTACACAGAAAAAAATCCAAAAAATCTCCACAAATACACATTATATCTATAGGCACATATGGGTATAATTTTGCTTTATCTAGTTGTGCTTATTTTTTATTTTCAAAACCTTGAATAAAAATTTAAATTTTATTCTGGATCCTAAACTATTCTAAATTTTTTGAATAACAAATAACATTTCACTCATCACTCAAATTTTTTTGAATAACAAATACATTATTTGTTATTTTTTCGTCACTCGTCACTCAAATTTTTCAAAACGCCCATTCCTGGTCCATCCTATTCAGGGTTCAAAAATGCTTAAAAATTTTTAAAGCACATGGTTTTGCTTTTGCTTGAAAAAAAAACGAGCAGCCCAGCAGCAGCATGAAAAATGCTGATAAGCAAACGATGGATTGCTGTTAAGCAAATGTTCAATGCTTGACAGCCTATGAGTTTGCTGTTGCTTGCTTATTGAAATTTTTAAAAGCACAAGCAATCGAGAGGCTTTCCGTATTTTTTGGTTGCTGCTGGTGCCAAGCCTGAAAAGCGAACTGCTTAGCAGCTGTAAAGCAATAGTTTGGGGTGACTCAATCATGTCCTTATAAAACGGCTGATGCAACCAGCAAAGCAATATGCAGACATCTTTATATAAAAAAGAACGGCTTAACCGATTTGAAAATTGATGGGGAAGTAGCTTAGAACCAGGAAACGGATATAGGATACTTTTTTTCCGGAAAGTGGACCAGCGAATGACCTATTCCAACAATTTGTTTTATTTATGGTGCGATTTTGTTGAAATTGGGTACATTGGTAGACCTTTACTTTTATTAAAATTTACGATTTGTTTGGGTATCTTAATGGGGGTGTTTGCGCCTTGCACACACCAGCGCCACCCCAAACCGTCGACTCGTAGGTGCATACACCCTCCTCCTCCAAGCGGGGAGGAGCCTCCTCGTGGTGATACCCGGTAACGCTACGGCGGCTAATTCGAGCGGCGACCTTTCCACCCCTCCCCTCTCCCTTTTCCCCGTCTCCATTCCCTGTCTTGTAAGGGCTGGATCAAGGTGTCATACGACCCGTGCCGATGATCAACCTGGCTGGGGGCCCTTAAATAGCCCAGTTGCGAACGGAGTGCTTCGCATACCAGGCGACCTCCGATTCTATTTAGCCTTACCCGGGTAATGCGGATCTCTGCCCAGGTGGACCGTCCCCTTCTCCGCCACTCGTGGGTTCAAATATGGAACAATTTAATAAAAATAAAAACAAAAGTAAGGAGTCTGGCTCTCCGAAGAAAAAGTCAACAGGAGCTCGCTCCGCTAAGATAGTCACTGTGAAACCGGACCTAAACAAAATTACAAAAGCTGAGAGGACACCCCAGCGATTCAGTGCTGCAGCGGCAGCTAGACAAGATAGGGCTGAGTGCAAAACCAGTCCGAGTAGTCCGATGACCGGTGCCTCTTCCAGGGGTGCCGATCGGGACGCCAGCAACGCGGCTACCACCAATCCTGTAGCCTCCACCAGTGGCCTTGCCATTCAGCGCATAGCGTCTGGCGAGTCCGTGGCTGGGAGCTCCAAGGGTGATGGGGGTGATAGCGATAGGGCCAACGACTCGGTGCCTAGGCAACCCTCAAAGGCCAGCCAGCAAGATAAGCGGTCTGCAGCCCGGATCCTCCACAGGAACGCGACCTCACCGACAAGGGAGGAAGATGTTTCGGCGGGGGTTTGGGCGAAGCTCCAGCGAGACCTTGCGTGGGCTCGGCGGGTAGTGCCGGACTTTAAACTGGAGTTGTATGGCGCAAATAAAGGGGAAACCTCTAAGCGCAATCGCTCTGTGGAGGTGACTACCCCAAAGGGCCAAAACGCAGGAAGGCTATGTACGGTCTTTCGCAGAAGTAGCCAAGGATCGCAAGATGGCAGGATCCCGAAACAACAATGGAAGTGGATCGAGGCCGTGCTCGCTTAAGTTGCCGTCCAGGTGAAGAGGGAGAACCCTGGACCGCAACCAGCCTATACCGATGCAGGACGGTGTCAGGGAAATGTCAGGCTGATCGAATGTGGAGATGCGAGGTCCTTGGACCTATATAAGATCGGCGTGCAGTGAATAGGGGAAGTGTACCCTGGCGCGCCTTAAAGCAGTGGATGCGAGTGACATCCCGGAACGGCCAAGAGCTAGAGCCTGGGTTCCAGTGACGCCAACGGAGCCAGCGGAAATCCTGGATCAATTGCAGGAGTTCAACCCGGGTCTACCGACCCAAAACTGGAAGGTGGTTAGCGTAGACAAAGCAGCCGGACAAGCAACGATGCAGATAGTTCTGCTGTTAGATGGGCAAGCATCGAGGCCTTGAACCGATGCGATTACCGTGTATGCTACGGCTACAAGAATATAAGCTTGAAGGTGTATAAGGCTGACGCCGAAGCCCTTGCTAATTCCACATCTCTTGCAGAGGTGGAGCCTCCCCCCAGCGATAACGAGATGGAGGTTAATGACAATGGGTCGGATGTGCGGAGCGGTTATGCCTCGTCCAGCTCGGACGGTAGCGGGACTCTTAAGAGGCTTTACTCCGAGAGTCAGCTTCTGAGCGAGGACGACGCGGACGCGACGCTCACGGAGGAGAGTGGAAAAAAGCAAGATGATGAGGGTCCTGCAAATCAACCTTCATCACAGTAAAGCAACGTCAGCTGCACTTCTACTCCAACTTTCAGCAGGTGGAGTAGATATCATTCTAGTTCAAGAGCCGTGAATCACTGGCAATAGGATCTGTGGTTTGAGGACTCCTACTTACAAGCTCTACAGCGCTCAATATAAGGGTAAGCCTCGTACGTGTATTTTAGCTAAGTCGAATATTAACGCTTTTCTTCCACCCCAATTTAGTGACGGAGATCTGACAGCGATTAGCGTCGAGGGGTTAGGTAGAAGTTGTAGATTTGCCTCTTTCTATCTGGCCCATGATCACCAAGGTTCACTACCGCCACATAACTTCAGAGAGCTCGTGAGTTCCACTAGACCACGAAACAATCTAATTGTGCTTGGAGGCGATGCGAATGCCCATCACACTCAATGGAGCAGCACTGACACAAACGACCGAGGTGAGTCACTATATAACTACTTATTAGGCACTAATCTAAGTACAGGTTGTTTTTTTTACAGGTTTGTTTTTCGAATAGAGATAAAACTGGCATTTTGTGGTCAAATCTGGCAACTCTAATGTCATTTATGTTCAGTTTGGTTTGCCATTTCATCATGAACAGGTTGACAAAAGAACAACGCTTGCAAATCGTGCAAATTTATTTCGAAAATAATGGTTCAGTTCGCGAAGTTTACCGTGAGCTCCGTCCATTTAATGGTCGACATAATCGTCCATCAGAGCAATTAATTCGGTTAACCATGGATCGTTTTCGCACTACGTTTACTCTATGTGATAATACGCATCCGCAGAGACGTCGAACAGTGCGCACCGAAGAAACAATTGCCGCTGTAGAGCAAAGTGTTGAAGAGGACCCGAATGAATCGATTCGCCACCGTGCACAGCAATTGGAGCTTTGTCCATCAACTTTATGGAAGATTTTGCGCAAAGATCTTGGCTTGCGACCTTACAAGATCCAGCTTGTGCAAGAATTAAAGCCGCGAGGCCATGCAATGCGTCGTGATTTTGGTGTATGGGCCGAAAATGAGATTGATTTCGATGCTGATTTTCATCGCAAAATTTTGTTCAGTGATGAGGCTCATTTTTGGTTGAATGGCTACGTCAACAAGCAAAATTGCCGCATTTGGAGTGAAGAGAATCCACATGAGACCCTTGAAACGCCATTACATCCACAAAAACTGACTGTTTGGTGTGCTCTATGGGCTGGTGGAGTCATTGGGCCATACTTCTTCCGCAATAATGCTGGAGAGGCAGCTACCGTTAATGGAGACCGGTATAGAGCCATGATAACCGACTATTTTGTTCCCGAATTGGATGGCATGAATGTGGATGAGTTGTGGTTCCAACAAGACGGCGCTAAATGCCACACAGCGCACGTCACAATCGATTTATTGAAGGAAACATTCGATGAGCGCATAATTTCGCGGAATGGACCTGTCAATTGGCCACCAAGGTCGTGTGATTTGACACCATTGGATTATTTTCTTTGGGGATATGTGAAGTCGCTCGTCTACACCAACAAACCAGAAACGTTAGGGGAATTGGAAGCCAACATTCGTGGCGTTATTGCCGACATACGGCCCCATATGCTCGAAAAAGTGGTTAAAAATTGGACCTGTAGAATTGGCTTTATTCGAGCCAGCCGCGGCGGCCACATGCCCGAAATCATATTTAAACATTAATGGCATAAAATTATCCTTCCAATAAAGCCAAATTGATGGACCTTAAAACGATTTTCTTGTGTTTTATTTCAATTCGAAGTTCTATACCCCTAAAAAAAACACCCTTTATATGAATCATGGAGGGTTTTAAAAGAACACTCCTTCTCAGACCATATATATATTAGTTTCTCAATAGCAGATACGCACACAAGTCCAAAATTCATACAAAATATAAAAAGAACAAACTGGGGCTACTACAAGAAGCTTATTGATAGAAATCTATCAAAACAAATGGTCACACCTAGAAATAATAAGGAACTAGACGAGCTAGTCAACACCTTTAATCCACAATGCAAGCTTGCTTTAGATAAGTCTTGCCCGACCAAAAAGGTAACAGAAACCCATAAGCCACCTTGGTGGTCGCCTGATCTAGATAGACTCAGAAAGGCATGTAGGGTTGCCTGAACATTTTGATATATATAAGTCAATATCTATCTCGATCCGTTTATGCATATTACATACTGCCGTTAGGCGACTAAAGTTAATATACCTTGTGTGCGCAGCACTACTAGGTATAATAAGCACAACGAGATACATCAAAATTATACCCATATGTGCATATAGACACAATGTGTATGTATGAAGGTTTTTTTTGTTATTTCTATATAAATTGACATTCACTGGGTTGATTTTCTTCCAGTTCGGGGCCATTTCTCGACAAAATAAGGTTTTTTCTGGGATTGCTTGGATGTTTTCGGGATAGTTTAACGAATCATTTTGGGACTTTTAAAGTCATTTTAGGATTGTTTCGTAGGATTTTCCGGGTCATTTCCATAATGTTTTCAGGACTATATTGGAATCATATAATCATATAATTTCCCTGAAATTACCACTAAAACAATTCTAAAATGGTCCTGAATAGATCCCAAAACTATCCCGAAATTACCCCAAAATAAAGCAAATAGTTCCACCCAATACCTTATTTTGTCCAGAAATGATGCCGAACTTGAATCAAATCACATCGGTGAATCTCAATTTACACAGAAAAAAATCCAAAAACTCTCCATAAATACACATTATATCTATAGGCACATATGGGTATAATTTTGCTTTATCTAGTTGTGCTTATTTTTTATTTTCAAAAGCTTGAATAAAAATTTAAATTTTATTCTGGATTCTAAACTATTCTAAATTTTTTGAATAACAAATGAGCCGTTTATTTTGAAAGTGGCATAAGTCACTTTTTCAAAAAAATCGAGTTAATGGCAACACTAAATACAATTGAACGGTATCTTTTCATTTTTAAAAAATTTGCACTCAATAAGTTGAGAACTATTGAGATTTCTTCAAGAGAAGTATTGGTAATTAACGGTATAACAAACATGTTTATTTTGAAAGTGGCGTAAGTCGTTGTACTCAGGAAATTAATTACTATAGCGTGATAGCCGCCTGCCGAAAAAAATCCTCCACAGTACACAACATGGCGGAAAAAGATTTCATTTCAACACAATCATTGGAAAAATCTGTTTCAAAAAGAAAAGTAAATACAGACCAAAACAAAGTGAATTGGCTAAAAATTCAATGGATACGATTTTACCATGATATTCCCTATAAAATGTTTTATAAACTAACTTTAGATGAAAAAGATGAATTTTTAACTTTGGATTTGTCACCAAAAAGAGGAAGACCTAGGCGTTATTCACAAATAGAGATAGATCCGTTATACGTTGGATCTCGTCCTGTTTCTTCAGCAAAATATAAAGACATGATGGACTTGCTTAATTATATACCCCCAATATACCACAGTTATTTTAAAAATTTGAAACAAAACACGATTTCCGAGGACTTAATCACTCCTATTGATGACGAAAATTAAATTAAACTGATGTATTTTCATATAAATTACTTATACTTACATTATGTTTCAAAATGAACTAATTATTTTTGTTTTTTATGAATATTAAAATAAAAAATACTTAAATCAAACCCTTATATTAAATATATTGATGGTATGAATTATTATTATATATGTAATTTATTCAACAATTTTAGTAAATCACTGTCCTTTCAAAACATCACTTCTGTAAAATACATCGGACAAAATTAATATAAGTCAGTCATTTATCTAAACTATTTATTTTGAAAGTGGCTTAAGTCACTTTACCGTGTTGAAAAGTGGTGATTTTTTAATGTTTATACGAAATTATTTATACCGAGAAAAATGTCAGTATCATTAGATAACAAATACAAGTAAATCTTCTCGAAAGTTAGCATCCATATTTTTAAACGTGTTAAAACGCAAACCCTTAAATATCTCGACTTAAAAAAAAGTGACTTATGCCACTTTCAAAATAAACGGCTCAAATAACATTTCACTCATCACTCAAATTTTTTTGAATAACAAATACATTGTTATTTGTTATTTTTTCGTCACTCGTCACTCAAATTTTTCAAAACGCCCATTCCTGGTCCATCCTATTCAGGGTTCAAAAATGCTTAAAATTTTTTAAAGCACATGGTTTTGCTTTTGCTTGAAAAAAAAAAAACGAGCAGCCCAGCAGCAGCATGAAAAACGCTGATAAGCAAACGATGGATTGCTGTTAAGCAAATGTTCAATGCTTGACAGCCTATGAGTTTGCTGTTGCTTGCTTATTGAAATTTTTAAAAGCACAAGCAATCGAGAGGCTTTCGGTATTTTTTGGTTGCTGCTGGTGCCAAGCCTGGAAAGCGAACTGCTTAGCAGCTGTAAAGCAATAGTTTGGGGTGACTCAATCATGTCCTTATAAAACGGCTGATGCAACCAGCAAAGCAATATGCAGACATCTTTATATAAAACAGAACGGCTTAACCGATTTGAAAATTGATGGGGAGGTAGCTTAGAACCAGGAAACGGATATAGGATACTTTTTTCCCGGAAAGTGGACCAGCGAATGACCTATTCCAACAATTTGTTTTATTTATGGTGCGATTTTGTTGAAATTGGGTACATTGGTAGACCTTTACTTTTATTAAAATTTACGATTTGTTTGGGTATCTTAATGGGGGTGTTTGCGCCTTGCACACACCAGCGCCACCCCAAACCGTCGACTCGTAGGTGCATACACCCTCCTCCTCCAAGCGGGGAGGAGCCTCCTCGTGGTGATACCCGGTAACGCTACGGGTATCTCCCTTTTCCCCGTCTCCATTCCCTGTCTTGTAAGGGCTGGATCAAGGTGTCATACGAACTGTGCCGATGATCAACCTGGCTGGGGGCCCTTAAATAGCCCAGTTGCGAACGGAGTGCTTCGGATACCGGGCGACCTCTGATTCTATTTAGCCTTACCCGGGTAATGCGGATCTCTGCCCGGGTGGACCGTCCCCTTCTCCGCCACTCGTGGGTTCAAATATGGAACAATTTAATAAAAATAAAAACAAAAGTAAGGAGTCTGGCTCTCCGAAGAAAAAGTCAACAGGAGCTCGCTCCTTTAAGATAGTCACTGTGAAACCGGACCTAAACAAAATTACAAAAGCTGAGAGGACACCCCAGCGATTCAGTGCTGCAGCGGCAGCTAGACAAGATAGGGCTGAGTGAAAAACCAGTCCGAGTAGCACGATGACCGGTGCCTCTTCCAGGGGTGCCAATCGGGACGCCAGCAACGCGGCTACCACCAATCCTGTAGCCTCCACCAGTGGCCTTGCCATTCAGCGCATAGCGTCTGGCGAGTCCGTGGCTGGGAGCTCCAAGGGTGATGGGGGTGATAGCGATAGGGCCAAGGACTCGGTGCCTAGGCAACCCTCAAAGGCCAGCCACCAAGATAAGCGGTCTGCAGCCCGGATCCTCCACAGGAACACGACCTCACCGACAAGGGAGGAAGATGTTTCGGCGGGGGTTTGGGCGAAGCTCCAGCGAGACCTTGCGTGGGCTCGGCGGGTAGTGCCGGACTTTAAACTGGAGTTGTATGGCGCAAATAAAGGGAAAACCTCTAAGCGCAATCGCTCAGTGGAGGTGACTACCCCAAACGGCCAAAACGCAGGAAGGCTATGTACGGTCTTTCGCAGAAGTAGCCAAGGATCGCAAGATGGCAGGATCCCGAAACAACAATGGAAGTGGATCGAGGCCGTGCTCGCTTAAGTTGCCGTCCAGGTGAAGAGGGAGAACCCTGGACCGCAACCAGCCTATACCGATGCAGGACGGTGTCAGGGAAATGTCAGGCTGATCGAATGTGGAGATGCGAGGTCCTTGGACCTATATAAGATCGGCGTGCAGCGAATAGGGGAAGTGTACCCTGGCGCGCCTTAAAGCAGTGGATGCGTGTGACATCCCGCAACGGCCAAGAGCTAGAGCCTGGGTTCCAGCGACGCCAACGGAGCCAGCGGAAATCCTGGATCAATTGCAGGAGTTCAACCCGGGTCTACCGACCCAAAACTGGAAGGTGGTTAGCGTAGACAAAGCAGCCGGACAAGCAACGATGCAGATAGTTCTGCTGTTAGATGAGGCAAGCATCGAGGCCTTGAACCGATGCGATTACCGTGTAAGCTACGGCTACAAGAATATAAGCTTGAAGGTGTATAAGGCTGACGCCGAAGCCCTTGCTAATTTCACATCTCTTGCAGAGGTGGAGCCTCCCCCCAGCGATAACGAGATGGAGGTTAATGACAATGGGGCGGATGTGCGGAGCGGTTATGCCTCGTCCAGCTCGGACGGTAGCGGGACTCTTAAGAGGCTTTACTCCGAGTCAGCTTCTGAGCGAGGACGACGCGGACGCGACGCTCACGGAGGAGAGTGGAAAAAAGCAAGATGATGAGGGTCCTCCAAATCAACCTTCATCACAGTAAAGCAACGTCAGCTGCACTTCTACTCCAACTTTCAGCAGGTGGAGTAGATATCATTCTAGTTCAAGAGCCGTGAATCACTGGCAATAGGATCTGTGGTTTGAGGACTCCTACTTACAAGCTCTACAGCGCTCAATATCAAACTACGAGGTAACAATACCGACAAGACAAGAATGGGATAACAGACCACATATGGTGCGGGGCGCCATTAACATTTTCACTGATGACTCCAAGCTTGAGGGGAAGATGGGGGAGGGATCTTTTCACCGGACCTGGGACTAGCGATCTCCTTCCGTCTGCCCGACCACTGCAGCGTGTACCAAGCGGAAATGCTGGCAATACAAGGCGCGCTGAAAAGCTTGGTATCCATGCCCCAAAATGGTAAACGGATTTATATCTTCTCAGACAGTCAGGCCGCACTTAAAGCCTTGAACTCATACGTCGACAATGCAAAGTCGTTAACTGAATGTCGCAGATCTCTCAACGAGATGGCTCAGCACTTTAGTATTAGCCTTATATGGGTACCTGGGCACAGGGATATTGAAGGTAACTGCAGAGCGGATGAGCTGGCCAGACGAGGTACCACCACCCATCACCTTCCAGGAATTAGTTCGGTAGGCATACCCATGGCCTCCTTTAAATTTAGTGTCAGCACAAATACAATGAAAATAGCAAATACGAGGTGTGTTCAAAAAGTATCGCGAATTTTGTGTTTTTTCAAAAATTATTTATTTATTCATGAATATCTATTTTTTCCCCTTCAAAGTAATCCCCATGAGATATTATACACTTGTGCCAACGGTTTTTCCAATCTTCGAAGCACTTCAAAAAATCATTTTTTTGTATCTTGTTCAGCTCGTCCTTCGATGCCGTCTTTATCTCGTCAAGAGAAGCGTAACGTCGTCCTTTCATGGGCCACTTCAGTTTAGGGAACAAGAAAAAGTCACAGGGGGCCAGATCCGGGGAATACGGTGGCTGCGGCATCATTAGTGTGTTGTTTTTGGCCAAAAAGTCGCGCACAAGCAACGATGCGTGAGCAGGGGCGTTATCGTGGTGCAAAAGCCAATTTTTGTTCTTCACAAATCCGGGCGTTTCTGGCGGATTGCTTCGCGCAAATTGCGCATAACTTGCAGGTAATATTCCTTATTGACCGTTCTTCCCTGTGGCAAGAACTCATGATGCACCACGCCCCTGCAATCGAAGAAAACTGTCAGCAAAACTTTCACATTCGACCGAACTTGGCGCGCTTTTTTCGGTCTTGGTTCGTGCGGCAGCTTCCATTGAGATGATTGAGCTTTGGTTTCCACGTCATAACCATAAACCCACGATTCGTCACCAGTTATGACCCTCTGGAGCAAATTTGGGTCGTCGCGGACAGAGTTTAACATCTCATTAGCAATGTTCATGCGATGCTGTTTTTGGTCACAATTGAGCAATTTTGGTAAAAAAATAGGTAAAAATCGAAGACGATCCAAAACACGTGCAAGCAAAGCAGCTGTCAACAATTAACTGAACATTCAAAATGGCCGAGCTTGTCGGCATAAGTGAGAGACATGAGTACCAACATAACGCCACAAAAAATTCGAAATTCGAATATACGTAACCAGCGAAAATTCAAAATTCGCGATACTTTTTGAACACACCTCGTATGCTCTGGTCGGGGCTCTCGACGTGCGAGATATCCAGGCTAACCTGGCCTTCTTACAACAAAGGACGTACAAATTCCCTGCTGTCCCTTAATAAATCGGGTATTTCATCCCTGGTAAGGGTTATAACAGGGCACTGTTTAATAGGCACTCACGGCGCTAGAATGGGCGCAATGTCTAATGATTACTGTCGCAGCTGCAGATGTATTGAGGAGGAGGAAAGTGTTCAGCATCTGATGTGTCAATGCCCTGCTCTTGTTGTTGTTGTTGTTGTAACGACAAAAACACTCCCCGAAGGTTTTGGGGAGTGCCTTCGAACTGACAATCCTTGGCCGGATATGAATCCGGTACGCTCCGGTACTCCCTTGCGGTACTGCCCGACTGTCGTGGTAGCGATTTGGGATGACCAGTAGAACCTTCTAGGTCATGTCACCCCTCCTTCCGTAAGGAAGGAGAGATGGGTAATGAGAGGTAAGAGGCATCATATCCGCGGATCAACAATCGAGTTGCACGTCATTACCTTTGTGCATATTAGTCGGCTCTTACGACCGGTATGCCTACCTCGGGCATATTCTAAACCCCTAACCAGCAGGGGTTATGCCCTGCTCTTAGCAGGCGACGGTTGGCTATCCTTGGTATAGGGTATCACAATGGGCCTATTTAATGGCCTAAGTGTCGGGCAGAGTCCAGGTACTCTGTCCTGCCCTTGCAACCTAACCTAACCTAACCTACGATTTGTTTTTTCCCGGGAAGTGGGCTAGATACGGACCTATTCCAAAACGTTTTATTTATGGTGCGATTTGCTTGAAATTCGGCACATTGGTGGCCCTTTACTTTTACTAAAATTTTCGAATCGTTTTTTTCTAGGAAGTGGACCAGGCGCCGACCTATTCCAACATTTTTTATTTATGCTAATTTTCTTGAAATTCGGTACATTGATACTTTGCTTTTATTAATTTATATTTTTGGTCCAACTAAAAACTAAACTTAACTAAATTAGACCAGCTGATTTCTACCTTTTAGTCGAATGCGATTTTGACATTAAACCTATGATTCACAAAAACAAAATACATGGTAAATGTATGTCTTGTAGTGAGCAAATTTTTTGAAACCGCCAAATCCATTTTAATACCCGTAATGTTGTTGTTGTTGTGGAACCGAAAAAAACACTCCCCGAAGGTTTTAGGGAGTGTTGTCGAATTAACAGTCCTTGCCCGGATTTGAACCCGGTACGCTCCGGTACTCCCTTGCGGTACTGCCCGACTGTCGGGGTAGCGATTTATGACCAGTGAAACCTTCTAGGTCATGTCACCCCTCCTTCCGTAAGGAAGGATAAGATGGGTAATGAGAGGTGAGAGGTATCATATCCGTAGATCATGCATATTAGTCGCCTCTTACGACCGGTATGCCTACCTCGGGCATATTCTAAACCCCTAACCCGCAGGGGTCTACCCGTAATGTCTTTAATACTAACTGGTCATTCAGGGATATAACCAGTTAGCTTTCTTAAGTACCAGATAGTAGCATTTTTTTCAGTGTATGCTAGGAATAGTTCTGAAACGTGTAATTCGGAGCGGAAATCATATGATTGATTTATTTGCTCTCAACTCTCGTCTAACTTCCGATGTGCTGGTATCGTTCTGTTTGGTATCAGCCATCGGACGGAGCAGTTAAATTCAGATTTTGATATAGGAAATATAGGAGGAAACTCCCAGAGCCTAAGGCTCCTAACCTTGCCGACCCATCTAAAGACCCCAAAACGTCAGATTGCTGAAAAATAATCGAAATCCTACCTACATATCTACTCATGAGTGCTAAATTAGAGCACTGTACTTTTTCACACCACTTTCAAGAAACACAAAAAACCCAAGAAAAATCAGAGTATATCAATGAAACTGAATTGTGAACGAAATTTTTAAAGTTTATTGATCAGAAGCAAAAAACCAAAATTAAAAGAAAATTGCATAAGAGAATTTATAAATGTAAATAAAAAATAAATTTAGTTTTAAAAGTATTAAATAGTGGCGTGGCTATTGCCTGAGAGGCAGGGTATATCTACATAAGTAGTTATACCGACCACAAAAAAAAAAAAAAAAGTAATAAAAACCAAAAAAGTTTAACAAAAAAAATTTTAATTATATGAGAACGAAGAAAAATTGTATTGAATTATAAGGTTATAAAAGTTAAATAGTTACCAATCTTCTCATTTGGTGCAGGTAGAATATTCACCTATGTACATAGATTTTCATTAAAACAAAATTTTAATACCAAAAAAAAAAGCAAAGTAAAGCTAAGAGAATTTAGAAAATATAAAACAAAATTGAGCGGCACTTGAGTGCAAAGTTTTTTTAGTCGCGAAAAACCATAAAAAAAACATGAAATTATCTTTAAGATAACTTAAAATAACCCAATAAACAAAAGTTTTGAATAAAAACAAAACTTAAATAAATAAATAAATTTAAAATTAAATAAGAGTGAAAATTTTAAGTAATTTCGCTTTTCAAAATCGCCCGCAAATACAACATTTATTTCCGAATGTAACAAAATTTAGAAAAATTTCTAGAATTTGGAACGCTCTAATGTAACAGCAATCAAGCAAAGAGCATGTATGAACAAAGAGCATGCATCATACATGCTCTTTGCTTATTCATACATGCTCTTTGATTACGGATAGCTACGAGAGTCGCGCTCGATGTTGCAAAGTTAGCAGACTAGTTGAATAAAACTAACATGTTTAGATACACACGCCAGCAATATTAACTTTAAATTTTTTTAATTACTGTTGCTGATCTGCTAGTAGCAGAATATAAGCAAGCAGGGGTGTATATACGTATGTACCCAGGTGTACAGCTCGTTCTTTAACATTTAGATTGATTTTGATCTACAGAAAATTTTAACAAGAATAGAATCTATAAATTATTTTGGTGATGTTTGCATTAACATTTGATACCCATATCGTGTAAGCACCATCTGCGGTCACCACTGGTCCACATTTCGGTCGATATCTCCTAAACGGGTTCACCTAAACCACTGATTACACCTGTTGTTGTTGTTGTTGTTGTAGCGACTACTTAACCTGCCTAGGATGTCACCCCCATCCAACTTTGTCATCAGGCTCTTCTAACGGAAGTCCAAGAAACCTCGCGGCTTCAACAGGGGTGGACCAGAGTGAAATTGGTGTTAGAAGAGTGGGCTCAGTTGAGCAGATGAATAGATGGTTAGTATCGTGGGGAGACACGCCGCATGCCGGGCAGACATTTGGCATGTCAGGGTTCAGTCTGGATAGGTAAGAGTTTAGTCTGTTACAGTATCCAGAACGAAGTTGGGCCAGCGTGACTCTTGTCTCCCTAGGCAGTTCGCGTTCCTCGTCGGTGGAGCTTGTGCCTCTAGGACTGCATTCACTGGACGTGACCTGACAAGGGAGTTTACCGACTCCGTGTGGATGAGGTTGAGGGCCGGCCGGTGCACCTTTGGATCAAACGGCGAGAAAATGTGGTGCCGGATCTCGCCATAGTGCTTACGGAGGTGACTCCTTATTCTCCTGGGAGGCGGATTTTCGTTGAGCAGGTTCCTGTTCGGGTGCTGCGGTTTATGGCAGTTGAACAGGAATTGTCTGGTAAACATCCCGCAGTGCCCTTTGACATCGAGCATTTTTGCCTCATTATGAAGATGGTGCTCAGGAGACATAAGGAGGCACCCCGTGGCAGTTCTGAGTGCGGTGTTTTGGCAGGCCTGCAACCTACTCCAATGTGTGTCTGCTAACCCCGGCGACCATATTGGCGTCGCGTAGCTCAGAACCGGCTGGCCGATTGCCTTGTACGTTGCCAGTAACGTTTCTTTGTCTTTACCCCAAGTACTGCCAGCTAGTGACTTGAGGATTTTGTTACGGCTTTGTACTTTGGTGGCAATCGCGGCTACATGAGCACCGTATTTGAACATGTTATCAAACGTGACCCTTAAGATTTTGGGGTGTGTGACAGTCGGAAGCTTAATGCCGTTGACGTAGACGTCTAATTCCATGTTCGCCTGCGCTGTCCACGTCGTAAATAAGGTGGCCGAGGATTTGGTCGGTGACAATGTCAGGTTCCGTGCAGCGAAAAAACTGGAAAGGGTTGGCAGGTAAGAATTAATTCTCGAGCAGAGCTCATCGACGGAGGGTCGTTAATAAGGTGGCCGAGGATTTGGTCGGTGACAATGTCAGGTTCCGTGCAGCGAAGAAACTGGAAAGGGTTGGCAGGTAAGAATTAATTCTCGAGCAGAGCTCATCGACGGAGGGTCCAGTCGCCAGGATCGTGCAGTCATCGGCGTAGGAGACGATCGAGACGCCTTCTGGTGGGGAAGGGAGCCTCGATATGTAATAATTAAACAGAAGCGGGGATAGGACACCACCCTGTGGCACCCCTTGCTTAATTATACGTGGTTTTGATCTTTCGCCTCTAAATTCCACCGATGACTGCCGGCCACTCAGATAGTTGGCGGCCCAACGCTTTAGACAGGGGGAAAGGTTTGAATCTTCCAGGTCGTTAATGAGTTGTGCGTGATTAACAGTGTCAAAAGCTTTCGACAAGTCAAGCGCAACTAGCACGGTCCTGTCGTTTGGGCGAGATTGGTTGAGACCGACACCTATCTGTGTGGTGATGGCGTTTAGCGCGGTGGTAGTGCTATGCATTTTGCGGAATCCATGCTGGTGTTCGGCTAATCGTAGGTTAGCGTAGTAGTAGGGGAGTAAGGGAGCAAGACCGACTCCAGGGTCTTCACTACTGGCGAGAGGAATGATATCGGTCGATATGACTCCCCCACGTTAGCCGGCTTGCCGGGCTTTAGTAGTGGCACCACTTTGGCCTGTTTCCATCTTTCTGGAATGACAAAGGTGGTCATGGACAGATTGAAGACGGTTGTTAGGTACCTTACTCCCTCATCACCGAGATGTTTTTGCATCAGCATGGGTATACCGTCTGGGCCAATAGATCTGGAGTTTTTGGACCCCCGCATGGCCTCCCGAACCTCTGTGGTGGTGATGGCAATGGGCGCTTGGTTGTTTTTGCGTTTGTGCGCTTCCCTGATGGCGCGCCTGATTTCCTTGTCAACCGGAGGATGCAGTACAAATTGCCGGCAGACACGCTCGCGCATCTCTTTGGTTTCGACTGTACCTTATCACCAAAGGTGATGGATATTTTGTCGTTCGGTTTGGTCGGATTAGACAAGGATTTAACAGTGGACCATAATTTGCCAACACCAGCAGAGAGGTTACAGGACCTTAGGTGCTCCTCCCATTTGGCGCGTTTGTGTTGGTCAACTAGCCGTCTGATTTCCGCATTGAGATCTTGAATTTGAGGATCCGTAGGGTTCAAGCGTCGCACGTGGTCACGTTCATTAGCCAGGGCCGCTGCCTCTGCAGGGAAGTATGGACGTATCTCCTTAATTCTACCTGACGGAATATATTGATTGGAGGCTGAAGCTATGACCAAGCGAAACGCTTTTTCCCCTTCTCGTACGTCAGACGGGATGGGAAGAGCAGCGAAGGTGCTCTCAGTGAAATTAAGAAAACCAACCCAGTCAGCTTTACTGAAGTTAGTGAAGGTGCGCTCCTCAGAGGTAACGAAGTCATTGGGGCGATCGATTGAGAGGACTATCGGCAAATGGTCAGATGCAAGAGTAAGCATTGGTCGCCATTCAACGCAGTTTATGAGACCTGCGCTGAAAATTGTGAGGTCTGGCGAACTGGAACAATTTACCGCAACTCTCGTGGGGGCGTCCCCGTTCACAGTGCAAAACGTCGAATCGTCTATTTGTTCAGCCAATTCCTGTCCCCTGCCATCGGCCTGTAGGCTTGAGTGCCACAGATCGTGGTGTGCGTTGAAGTCTCCGAGGATTACACGATTATCGCCTCTGAGTAACGCACTGATGTCAGGGTGGTAATCTCTCGGACAGCAGGTGGCAGGAGGTATATAGATGGTAATGATTTCGAGGTCGACGTCGCGCGTCCGGACAACCATTCCTTGACGTTCCAGGAGGTTGTCCCTCGGGTCGACGTCGGGCTCAAATGGACGATATTGCACGGATTGGTGTGTGATGAAGGCGAGTCCGCCCCCAAGACCTCTCTCTGACTGATTACACCTCCTATGCTGTAGTTAAAAAAAATGGTGATCCTATCTCACATGGTATCTTATTTTCCTCTTGCTCTTACTTCACGGCCGACGCTACTGCAATTCTTTATGCCGCACAGTATGCTTCTAAATCTAATGGTAAATATATTATCAGCCCAATTATTAAAAAAATTTCGCACGGTTTTTCCCCCTCTCCCATTCCTCTTATTCTGAATAAAGTTCGAAAAATAGAAAACCAGTTAAGGAAGAAAAGAAGCTATTACGAATGTGGGAAAAATAGATATTCTGTTGGCAGTTTTTAGGAATTCTTTCACCTGCTAAACTGAATAACTGCGGGATAAAATTGAAAGTTCCTTGTATTTTTATAGGAAAAAGTTTAACTTGTGTAAGTATATACTAAAAAAAACAATATTGTGTTCAATACTGTGTATTTTAGATCGAAAGGTACACAAATAAACAACAGAAGGTCATAATGAAATTGTATTTTTGATTTGCTGAGTGTGCGATGTAAGGAGTTCCGAACCCATTCACTCTATAATACTTCTTAAATTCGAAAACGCTAGAAAGTAAATGAACAAACAAACATATTGTGGCGATTATTCTCAAGCATGTACCATCCCAAACTCAATAGCACTCCCACCACTAGTTAACACAACCGAGATAACGATGGCTACGCTTATGCATGCAAGCGTATAACTAGGAAGATGAAGAGAGATGGCGCGAGTGTTTGCGAATACGATGCAAAGAGGAGATGCTAATAAATAAGACCGACCCTTCCAGAACACGAAAAGCGAACAACCAAGAAAGTTCTCGGTGCGTAGGCAAGCACCCTGTTGGACTATATAAGGCGGTGACCAAGCAAGGCAGGTTGATCAGTTTATTTTCAAGCGTTCAATAGTGAACTACTGTAAAGTTATCAAACTCTTAAAATTGTTTTGCGTTTATTACTAGTAAATAAAACTAGCTATTACTTACATTATCTGTGCGTGTGTTTATTCGACTTTATAGTGATCGAACCCAGGATTGATAATCAAGGAATCATCGAATTCGTCACAATTGGTGTCAGAAGCGGTATTGTTGAATAAATACCAGTGATTTCAAGGATAACAAGGACATGGCGAAGCTGAATGAATTAAAGATTCAGCAACTCAAAAATGAGTTGGAACAACGCGGACTGAACACTACAGGCAATAAATCAGAGTTACAGTCACGATTGCGAGAGGCTATGGAAGCAGAAGGAATCAACGTTGATGATCATGTTTTTCATCTTGTGGAGGAGGCACTGACAAAAATGGAAGAAAAAAAGGAGTCTCCGAATCCAGTAGCAACCGTGGACACAAACATGATATTGGCCGTATTAACTCAGATGTCGACTAAAATGGAAGAGCAGAAAACTTGTATAGTATCTCAGCTGGAAGAACAGAAGGCACACATGGCATCTCAGCTTGAAGAACAGGATACACGTATTACATCTCGAATGGCATCTCAGCTCGAGGAACAGAAGACACATATGACATCCCAGATTTCAGCTCAGCTAGATGAAACGAAGGCATACATGAGATCTCAAATGGAAGAACAGAAGGCATATATCTCATCGCAGTTGGAAGAACAGGAAGCAAAGGTGTCATCAAAACTAGAAGTGCAAGATGCAAAAATTGCACAATTGCAGGAGAAAATCGATGCTGATGTAGATGCATTGAGAGGTCGTATCCAGGAATTGCAACTAAATCGTCAATCTGCTTTAGGGAATACGCCCAAGGTAAAATCACCTTCCTTTGATGGTTCTGTTCCATTCCAGGTATTTAAGCTACAATTTGAGAAGACGGCTGCGGTGAATAATTGGTGCACTGAAGATAAAGTTGCAGCACTATTCGTGGCATTGAAGGGACCTGCAGCAGAAATCTTACAGACTATTCCCGAGTCCGAAAGGAACAGTTATGATGCATTGATGGGTGCAGTTGAGAGACGCTATGGTAGCGAACATCGGAAGCAGATATACCAAATAGAGCTACAGAATCGCTTCCAGAAACCTAATGAGACTTTACAGGAATTTGCATCGGATATCGAGAGGTTGGCCCATCTAGCGAATGCAGACGCACCTGTAGAGTATACGGAGAGGGTAAAAATCCAGTGTTTCATAAATGGAATACGCGATGTGGAGACGAAGCGGGCCACATATGCAAACCCGAAAAGGACATTTGCTGAAACGGTATCGCATGCTCTGACGCAGGAAACAGCCTCGCTTCTGAGTAAACCTGCATACAAGGCTCATCGCGTAGAAGTGGACACTCCGGCTTGGGTAGACAAAATTTTGGAAGCGTTGAACGGAGTACAGAAAAAAAGTGATGGTGCCATTAAATGCTTTAAGTGCGGAAAACCAGGTCACATAGCACGTTATTGCGGCACTGGCTCCAGTAATCCTGGCAATTTAAGTGGAAGTAAACGCAAAGCTGGAGAAGATGAGCAAGATGAATGCCCTATAATCTCTGTGTCACAACTCGAACGGAAAGCGAGTAATGTTACTGTTGAAGGCAACGTGGACGGGAAAGAGCGCTTGCTGACTGTGGATACGGGTGCATCACATTCCATCATTCGGAGTGACTTGGTCAGCGGGAAGGTGAGACTATTGCGGAAAGCTAAATTGTGGACAGTAACTGGTGAAAGCAAGCAAGTCCTGGGAGAGGTGACATGTAAGATTGTGATTGGGAATGTAGCTACTTATCACAACTTCTTGGTAGCGAATATTGTCGACGAAGTCATCATTGGCGTTGACTTCTTGGCTGAGAGAGACATTCACATCAACGTAAGGAACAGGGTTATGACTTACAACGGCCAAGAAGTTCCTCTGGTCTTTGGACACAATAGTGGCTATACCACCAAGGGAGTGATCTTGAAGATGAAGCAACAGAAGCCTCGTAAAGCACCGGTAGCTTCTCGACCAAAGGCTTTCATGGACAGGTGCCTCCTGAAGAAGATTCGGCAAGGCCAGGAGGAAGATCCAGATTTGGCACGTGTGTTGAAAGGAATAAAGGAAAACAAACAGCCAAGAAGAGGAGAGATGATCAGAGAGTCGCATCGCAAAAGCATACTGGACACAATGGAGTAATTTGAAGCTAATATCTGGGTGTTTGCATCGGATATGGGAAAGTGATGATGGCCGGAATCATCGAGCACTTATTGTTGTTCCCAAGGCAAGAATTCCAGATGTTATCAAAGCGTCGCATAGTTGCCCAGATGGAAGGCACATGGGAATAAAGAAAACGCTGCAAGAGGTAAAGCGGCGGTTCTATTGGATCGGTTGCAAACAAACTGTGAGGAAATAGATTACTAAGTGTGCAGGGTGTGCTGAGGATAAAAGACGAACATCTGGTGGTCATGTTCCGAGGAAGCAACGCAACTTAGTGGATAATGTGAACCAGTGCAATGGGCATGAGAGAACGGAACGGAATCCTGAAGAAACGAGCTGCAGGAATGTTTGCCGGGTACCACTGGGAACGAAAGTGAAGGCACTAATCCATTCGGGATTAAGAACGGACAAAATGGTTGGAATATGTGACACTGCAATACATTGTGGGAATCTCTGCAGGAGAGGATTGATGTCGGAGTTTCAATCACTGGAGGAAATGAGGTTTGGTAAAGCAGTGCCAACCATTGAGCGTCTAGCAGCGTTTGGTTTGGGAAATGTGTCTGATCGGGACGATCAGACTTAGGTGGAGGGCAGTGTGGCGATTATTCTCAAGCATGTACCATCCCAAACTCAATAGCACTCCCACCACTAGTTAACACAACCGAGATAACGATGGCTACGCTTATGCATGCAAGCGTATAACTAGGAAGATGAAGAGAGATGGCGCGAGTGTTTGCGAATACGATGCAAAGAGGAGATGCTAATAAATAAGACCGACCCTTCCAGAACACGAAAAGCGAACAACCAAGAAAGTTCTCGGTGCGTAGGCAAGCACCCTGTTGGACTATATAAGGCGGTGACCAAGCAAGGCAGGTTGATCAGTTTATTTTCAAGCGTTCAATAGTGAACTACTGTAAAGTTATCAAACTCTTAAAATTGTTTTGCGTTTATTACTAGTAAATAAAACTAGCTATTACTTACATTATCTGTGCGTGTGTTTATTCGACTTTATAGTGATCGAACCCAGGATTGATAATCAAGGAATCATCGAATTCGTCACAATATTGTGACGAATTCGATGAGTCTTTCATTATTAATCCTGGGTTCGATCACTATAAAGTCAAATAAACACACGCACAGATATTGTAACTAATAGCAATTATTTACTAGTAATAAACAATACAAATTTAAGAGTTTGGTAACTTCACAGTAGTTCACTGTTCAACGCTTGAAAATAAACTGATCAACCTGCCTTGCTTGGTTACTGCCTTATATAGTTCAACAGAGTGCTTCCCTATGCACCGATAACTTTCTTGGTTGTTCGCTCTTCGTGTTTTCGAAGGGTCGGTGTTATTTATTGGCATCTCCTCTTTGCATCGTACTCGCAAGCACTCGCGCCATCTCTCTTTCTTTTCCTAGGTACACGCTTGCACGCATAAGAGTAGCCATCGTTATCTCTGTTTTGTTTAACTAGTGGTGGGAGTGTTATTGAGTTAGGGATGGTACATGCTTGAGAATAATAGATACAATATTGTGGCGATTATTCTCAAGCATGTACCATCCCTAACTCAATAACACTCCCAGCACTAGTTAAACAAAGGTGAGATAACGATGGCTACGCTTATGCATGCAAGCGTGTACCTAGGAAAAGAAAGAGAGATGGCGCGAGTGCTTGCGAATACGATGCAAAGAGGAGATTCCAATAAATAACACCGACCCTTCCAGAACACGAAAAGCGAATAACCAAGAAAGTTCTCGGTGCGTAGGCAAGTACCCTGTTGGACTATATAAGGCGGTGACCAAGCAAGGCAGGTTGATCAGTTTATTTTCAAGCGTTGTTCAGTGAACTACTGTAAAGTTACCAAACTCTTAAAATTGTTTTGCGTTTATTACTAGTAAATAAAACTAGCTATTACTTACATTATCTGTGCGTGTGTTTATTTGACTTTATAGTGATCGAACCCAGGATTGATAATCGAAGACTCATCGAAATCGTCACAATATGTATGTAGACAACGCTTGCAGTTCCGTTTGTAGCGTTGGCGGAAAAGGACGTGAAAGGTTGAAAGGTCCAGCCAATTTTTATAAATAGACTTGGTGTTGGTTGGACCTCAGAAACGGACTTGGTCAGCTCTTGCACGCCTTTTTCGTCAACTTTGGGAAGTACAATGCTTGCTTGAGCTAGTATCAAGCACAGCTTTTGTGCTCCCCACAAAGGAACCACGAGAATAGAAAAAAATTGCCATTAATTTGAAAGCAAAAAATTTGAGTTTGTGAAAAAAAAAATCGAATATTGAAAATATGTGAAGATAACGGAACGATAAATGTGATCGAAAAACTTGAGCTTGTGGAAAAAAGGAATATTAAAAAAATATGTGAAAATAACGGAACTGTGAAGATAACGGAACATATCCAATAACGGAACGATAAATGTGATGTGATTTGACTGAGAGATAGACCATGTGTTTTTGTACCTGGCAATGTGGTCTGTGACCAAAGCCATAAGCAGCTGAATTATAATTCAGCTGTGAATTAAATACCAAAAAAAAAAAAAATAAATACCAAAGACAACGCTTGCGGCAACTTAAACTTATTTGTACTATCGCGCAACCTTGTCCTTATAATCATGTGTTTATTTTCCTGTAGCTCTTATTCGCTTTATTTTCCGCTCCTAATATATGAATAGCGATACTAAACGCTGTTTTACATTTTTTCCTCTTAACTTAAAACGAACTCTTCACAATATTTACACCATGGTTCAATAATAAGTTGTCATTTCATCAGCTATCGGCGGTAATAATCACTTTGCAACCATGCTTGCACCACAACTTCTAACAAATTAATATTTTACTTGTGTCTCTTCGCTTCGTTCGTTAACACCAGCCAGTTGCTTCTGACAATCTTTACGTCAGTATGTTGTTGCTGTAGAGTTGAGCACATAATTTGAGAAATATTCCGCGAGAATATTTAGAATTGGGCTTATAATATCCGTCTGCCAGTGTTTAAATCGAATAAAACACCATCACTTCCAAAATAACGATCCTCTACAACTGCTTATCAAACCCCTGATTGTAACTTAATTACAACCTATAATTTTTTAAGGAATCTGCTCTTTTATGTTGTATTTAAAATCTCTTTTCATCTTCCAGCCGAAAGCCTTTTTAGTCACCCTCGAGTCTTCGCAGCGTACAGTCGGATTTCAGTTCATTCGTTGACTTCTCATTTGTGCTTATTAACAGTTTTATACGCATTTTCAAACCGTTACTTAATACCGTTTTTTTTCTTTTCATCACTGATTTGAATTGCAAATTAGTGAATTTTATTGGTGTTACTTAAAATGGCACAGGGGCCACTAAATATTGTGTCTTATATTGTGTCCACAATATAAAACAAAACGCAAAAAGCCTGAAACGTCTGTTATGAACATATTTCCTGGACTGCCAATTGTCAACAAGGATGATCCTTTTTTTTTTTTGTTATAAATTTGCCATTTATAAGGGAATACAAGCTATTAGCAAAGAAATCAACATGACCCCTGCGGGTTAGGGGTTTAGAATATGCCCGAGGTAGGCATACCGGTCGTAAAAGGCGACTAATATGTACAAAAGTAATGACGTGCAACTCGATGGTTGATCTACGGATATGATGCCTCTCACCTATCATTACCCACCTTATCCTTCCTTACGGAAGGATGGGTGACATGACCTAGAAGGTTTCACTGGTCATAAATCGCTACCACGCAGTACCGAAAGGGAGTACCGGAGCGTACCGGGTACAAATCCGGCCAAGGACTGTTAATTCGACAATACTCCCCTAAACCTTCGGGGAGTGTTTTTGTCGTTACCACAACAACAACATGGTTGACCTACGGATATGATGCCTCTCATTACATTACGGAAGGAGGAGTGCCAAGACCTAGAAGGTACCACTGGTCATACCAAATCGGCATCACGTAAGTCGGGCAGTTCCGCAAGGGAGTATCGGAGCGTACCGGGTTCATATCCGGCCAAGGATTGTTAATTCGACCACACTCCCCAAAACCCTCGGGGAGTGATTTTGTCGTTACCACAACAACAACCTCGGTTTTAACAATCCGAAAGCGGATTCTCGATTTTTTGTTTCAGTGAAAGTATATTCGAAAAAAGACAAAAAAAAATGACCCGAATCCGATCCCATATAGGGGGCGTGATGCAAGGTATTTATTTGCAAAACACTCTCTGCATAGGGGGGCCTTCTGCTACGCTGCAAAAAAAACACTTAGGCGGTCCAACACCGGCTACGCGATCCCCATTATTTCTGCGCAGAACACACTTCTGCTCTTTTCGGTACACCCTGTATCTGTGCCTACAACAACCACATGACAATGAAATTTTTCAAGGATTTATATTGGAACGAATTTTCGTCGTCTCTTGTCAATTGTGGTTTTGTAACAAACCGGTTTCGGCGAACTGCCATCTTCAGTGATTGATTTCGTTCTGACAAAACCAAATCAACTCGAAAATTTTCAACTTTTTTTGCAAATACCTCTTGATATAAATATAAAATCGAAAGTCCCCATTCCGATTATTGTTACCGAGGTCAAAACGCGTTGCTTGATACCTCTCCTGACGTTTTTGGACGTGTTTTAGCAGTTGTCTCCTAAAGGAAACAATTACCGCCGCTTTTATTTATTTCAACCCATATATGCATGTGAATAGGCTTTATTGTATTTATTTAGTATTCCCCAGCTTTAAATTTGACAAATTGGGCGAAAAGGTTGCAGCAGATGGTGAGGCGAACATCACCTAGTGTAAATTTTCCACACAGAATAATAAACAAAATAAAATTGTGGCACAATTTTTCATTCAAAATATTCGTTCTACGCCGTATCAAAATTTCTTTGGGTAATTGTTTCCTTTGGAAATTTAGGCGCAGAAATACTGTGGACCGCGTAGCCGGTTTTGGATCGGGTAAGGGTTATTTTTTTGAAGCGCGGCCGAAAGCCCCTACTATGTGGGTAATTCTATGCGACCGTACGTAACTGCTAAAACACGTCCAAAATTATCGAGAAAGGTATCAAGAGACCCGCTTTGACCTCGGTATCAATAATCCGAAATCGGAAACTCGATTATATATTTCTAACAAGGGATATTTGCAATCAAAGTTTAACTTTTTTTGTCATTTTCATGTGGTTGTTGTTATCAGACATATTGGGCGTTCCGAAATGTGCAGAAGTCAGTTTTTTGCAGAAATACTGGGGATAGCGTAGCCGGTGTTGGACAGGCTGAGTTATTTTTTTAAAGCGCGGCCAAAATCCCCCTACGCAGAAAGGTGTTCTGCATATAAATACCATGGTTCAGGTCCCTCAGATCTCGGCCGGTGAATCCCGTTATTAATACTCAACCACCTGAATTGGCTGAAGAGGAGCGTGTACTTCCGAGGGAGACTAGAGTCATACTAGCACAACTTCGCTCTGGATATTGTAATAGGTTAAACTCTTACTTATGCAGACTGAACCCCAACATACCAAATACATGCCCTGCATGTGGTATGACCCCTCATGATACCATACATCTCTTTTCCTGTTCAGTTGAACCCACTCTTCTAACACCCACATCACTCTGGTCCAACCCTGTGGAAACTGCGCATTTCCTCGGACTTCCGTTAGAAGAGCCTGATGACAATTTAGAGTGATCGAGCCCATTGGGCAGGGCGAAACACTGTTAACAACAACAACAACAACAACAGGCCCCCGTTTGGGGTCGGACCTAGGCCATTTTTTGCCAATAACTTTCCATTGAAATAAAATATTTCTTTTCCGCTTTCGGATTATTGATGCCGAGGTCAAAGCGCGTCTTTTGACACCTTTCCCGATAATTTTGCACGTGTTTTAGAAGTTACGTACGGTCGTATAGAATTACCAAGACTCCTATTTGGGATCGGACCTTGGTAATTTTTGGGTTTTTTGCGAATAACTTTTCACTGAAACAAAAAATTTTAAATCCGCTTTCGGATTGTTGATACCGAAGTAAAACGCATTGTTTGATATTGATTTGTATTTTTTACGTGTTTTAGCACTTGTCTCCTAAAGGAAACAATTACCGCCGCTTTTATTTATTTCAACCCATATATGCATGTGAATAGGCTTTATTTGTATTTATTTAGTATTCCCCCGTTTTAGTGTGCCCTAAAATCATTTTCTAAATCTGGAAATTTGACAAATTGGACGAAAAAGTTGCAGCAGATGGTGAGGCGGCCATCACCTAGTGTAAATTTTCCACACAAATAAACAAAATTAAATTGTGACGAGTGTTGAGCACAAACAACAAACATACTTACACGTTACACTTCTTATTGTCTTCTTATAATTTTATACTCGGCAATAATAAGATTTTTCCGCATTACTTATATCACTTTTATTGTAGTATTCCAAGAAAACACTAACTATATTTCAGTAATCACCGAAATCACCGAAATCACCTAAATTTCCAATAGCGTAGAAAAATTGATTCGAGATGTAGTGTTGTACGGGTGCGAGTAACTACGAGTATATACTCTGGTGCTTTGCTCAAGTACCGAGTTCATTTTTAGTCAATTACCTCATCCAAATACATATACGTACAGGCAAGGCTAAAAAATAAGGTGGCTTAAGTGCAAAATACAGACTACACCCCGGGAAAAACTAAGGGCCGGTTTCACCAACGCGACTAAGACTAAAACTAAGTCGTGACTTAAGTTAGCACAGATTCGAGACTAACTTAATTTTAGGTTTCACCAACTGAGCGACTTAAATAATTTGAACACAACAACCCGATCAGCTGTTTTATGCATAGTAGTATTTTTTCATACCAGACAACTCTGCGCATCCCAATACCCCAGTGCGAAATGGGCATGTATGGCCAGACACGAAGGTTTGTATTGATCTTACACCCATTTCTCTTTAGTTGGAAGGTACTAAAATTAGCTTTTAATTGAAAACTATAGTTTCGTAATGGTTGCATGCTTGAAAACAAGCGTTTACATGCTTCTACGCTTACCCCGTTAAAGTCAAGCATGATGAAGTTTCCGACTGGGACGTTGCACAAAACAAATTAACAACATTACTGACATTAAGTTTTCGAACCACAGCAACACTGCTTAGTCAAGAATAAGTCAGCTGGCAAGTTGACTAAGTTGTTGTTGTTGTTGTTGTTGTTGTAGTAACGACAAAAACACTCCCCGAAGGTTTTGGAGAGTGTTGTCGAATTAACAGTCCTTGGCCGGATTTGAACCCGGTACGCTCCGGTACTCCCTTGCGGTACTGCCCGACTGTCGTGGTAGCGATTTATGACCAGTGGAACCTTCTAGGTCATGTCACCCCTCCTTCCGTAAGGAAGGAGAGATGGGTAATGAGAGGTGAGAGGCATCATATCCGTAGATCAGCCATCGAGTTGCACGTCATTACCTTTGTGCATATTAGTCGCCTCTTACGACCGGTATGCCTACCTCGTGGTGAAACTGAAAAAGTGAAAATCGCGACTTAACTAAGTTAAGTCGAGTTGGTGAAACCGGGCCTAAGTATATGGCCGGGTCCTCCTTCTCCCGATTTCAATGGTTCACATTTTTGACTTAAGTGCAGAATACATACATTTCGCAAATTAAAAACAATATATACAGGAATTTTTGTTTGTTTGTTTTTAGCGACAAACACACTCCCCGAAGGTTTTGGGGAGTGTTGTCGGAAGTGACAGTCCTTTGCCGGATATAAGCCCAGTACGCGGATAGGCTTTATATAAATATCCGGTTTTACTTTTTATGCCCTTTGTGTTGCAAACTATTGGGAGTTATTTAATGATACTTGGCAGAAATGTTCAGGAAGACGTCCTTTTACTAAATTTGTTAATTTTAATAATTATTTAAATATAGTATTTCCAGAAATTGTTGTTCAAATATATGCACTAACGAAACAACTCTTCTTGCAAATCAATATATTTTACCACTTATATTTGCACACATATATAATCTTTAGAACGTTCTCATTTTAATCAAATTGTATTAAATTGTTTTCGATATTTTCCAAAGAAATCGCGTATTTAAATGTCTTTACTTTTCATTTGAAGATGGGCTTAAGTGTATGATGTGTATAAGTGTGAAAACGTGATGCCAGACTTGTACATACTATTTTGAGCTTAAATGTTAAGTGTTAAGTTCTTTTTCAGCAAAATTATAGCAATTTTAAATTTTATAAAACAAATATGCAGAATTTTGTTCGATATTCTTTTAAATTCAGAATAAATTAAAATATGCGGGGCAAATGAATAAAACTTTCCATAGCACCGAAAAGTTATTGAAAAGTATGAAAATTTTCATACTGTTTGGTATTATGGTATGAGAAAATGTAAACATTTTCATAATTCCAAAAAATATGAAAAGTTTTGCAAAAAAATCGAGCGATTATGCGGAGCAAATTGAATACAAATTTTTTTAACATCAAAAAGTATGACAATTTTTTTTATAAAATCGAGTAATTTTGATAACTAAAAAAAAAAAGGGGTAAAATCGATAGCAGTACTTGTAGTTGATTGAGCTGTGTATTTTTTTGTTGGTGCAAATGAAAACTTTTAGGGTTATTCCATGTCAAAAGGTAAATTTTTAGTTCGAAATATTTTTAAAACTATTGTGAGGATTTAAAAATCGTTAATGCCGGTAAAAGCTTTCATTTGATGTGCATATCTTGTATCTTTATGTCAACTATTTATTAGAAAACAATGTTTTTATGGAAAAAATTAAAGGCTCAAGTGCAGAATACACACATTTCGCAAATTAAAAAAAATTACACGGGAATTGATAGCAGCAATTGTGCTGGTTTGAAGTGTGTATTTTTTTTTTGTGCAAATACTTTTGAGGTAATTCCATGTCAAAAAGTGAATTTTGCATTTATTGAAATCAAAATATTTTCAAAACTAATATCAGGATTTGAAAACCGTTGATGCCGATAATTCTATCTATCTCTATGGCGCGATATACAACAGGTATATCATCATAAACCTCCTAAGAGATTTTTGCGCCAAGCTTCTCTTCCAATTTGTGGTGTGCCGATTTGAATTTTCCCTACAAATTGGTGGGACCTACAGTTTTTTGCCGACTCCGAACGGCATCTACAAAGGAGACGAATTTTTGCTGAGAAGCCTGTCATGGCAGAAATACACTCGGAGAGTTTGCCAAACCACTACCGAGGGGCGACCCCGTTTTGAAAAACTTTTTTTTCAAATCACTTTTGATGTTACCTGTACCAGGGCTCTGTTATACGTACTTGTTGTCGGCTTTCGTTGATGAAAATCTAAAATTTTTGATTTTCATCAACGAAAGCCGACAGCAAGTACGTGTGAGCACGACTACCCGTCGTTCGCGCCGATTACGCACAAAACCACCCGTTGCTATGGCTACCAGCAGCATATGCTTGCGTGTCGCCAGGCAGCTTTACAACGTTTATTTAAATACTGTAAGGGAGTCTACCCGTTTTGTGCAAGTTTGATGGCAGATGTAATTAAGATGACAGCAGCAAGTATGACCGACTTCCGGCCTGACAATCGAGACAAGCGCAAGTTAGTTTAATTAGCCGTATTATAAACTCGATATTAAAAAAGGCATCGCCCTATTTATTATAATTGGATCTTTCAGCTATTCCGGCGAAACTGTCGGCGGGGAGTTTTGTGATCTCTATCGACTTTATCGAAATTCACTTGCAATTCCGATTAAATCGATTTAATTCTCTCATAATCTGTTACATTTCCCTCTTAAGCAGTGTCGCCGACCCGCTGGCGAATTCAACGCAAGTGAATAAAAACGCGACGTACATAAACAAATCGTTGAATCACTTGGTTTATTTCTGAAAATATTAACAATTAAATTTTGTCACAAAATGATATTAGGAGCTACTTACTGCAGTGTCCTTCACTTATTTCTTATGGTCGGCAACTGAATTTGACTTTGACTTGCCGATCAGCGGAATATTTTAACTAGCCGAGTTGTAATTAAAAATGTACACACAATAGAGAAATAAGGCGAATGACACATTGTGGTAAGTCTGCTATAACTCCTCTAACAAAAAAATTGCATTTACTAAATGTTAAGTAACTCATCGCCTAATCTATGTGTGTACATATACATATGTATGCATTAGTAACGAAAATGAAAAGAGCACAAAACTGCATTCCATGCTAATCATATGTATGTCACAAAAAACTGATGGCCTACTGCAATTAATATTGTGACGAATTCGACGATTCCTTGATTATCAATCCTGGGTTCGATCACTATAAAGTCGAATAAACACACGCACAGATAATGTAAGTAATAGCTAGTTTTATTTACTAGTAATAAACGCAAAACAATTTTAAGAGTTTGATAACTTTACAGTAGTTCACTATTGAACGCTTGAAAATAAACTGATCAACCTGCCTTGCTTGGTCACCGCCTTATATAGTCCAACAGGGTGCTTGCCTACGCACCGAGAACTTTCTTGGTTGTTCGCTTTTCGTGTTCTGGAAGGGTCGGTCTTATTTATTAGCATCTCCTCTTTGCATCGTATTCGCAAACACTCGCGCCATCTCTTTTCCTCTTCCTAGTTATACGCTTGCATGCATAAGCGTAGCCATCGTTATCTCGGTTGTGTTAACTAGTGGTGGGAGTGCTATTGAGTTAGGGATGGTACATGCTTGAGAATAATCGCCACACTGCCCTCCACCTAAGTCTGATCGTCCCGATCAGACACATTTCCCAAACCAAACGCTGCTAGACGCTCAATGGTTGGCACTGCTTTACTAAACCTCATTTCCTCCAGGGATTGAAACTCCGACATCAATTCTCTCCTGCAGAGATTCCCACAATGCATTGCAGTGTCACATATTCCAACCACTTTGTCCGTTCTTAATCTCGAATAGATTTGTGCCTTCACTTTCGTTCCCAATGGTACCCGGCAAACATTCCTGCAGCTCGTTTCTTCAGGATTCCGTTCCGTTCTCTCATGCCCATTGCACTGGTTCACATTATCCACTAAGTTGCGTTGCTTCCTCGGAACATGACCACCAGATGTTCGTCTTTTATCCTCAGCACACTCTGCACACTTAGTAATCCATTTCCTCACAGTTTGTTTGCAACCGATCCAATAGAACCGCCGCTTTACCTCTTGCAGCGTTTTCTTTATTCCCATGTGCCTTCCATCTGGACAACTATGCGACGCTTTGATAACATCTGGAATTCTTGCCTTGGGAACAACAATAAGTGCTTGATGATTCCGGCCATCTTCACTTTCCCATATCCGATGCAAACAACCAGATATTAGCTTCAAATTACTCCATTGTGTCCAGTATGCTTTTGCGATGCGATTCTCTCTAATCATCTCTCCTCTTCTTGGCTGTTTGTTTTCCTTTATTCCTTTCAACACACGTGCCAAATCTGGATCTTCCTCCTGGCCTTGCCGAATCTTCTTCAGGAGGCACCTGTCCATGAAAGCCTTTGGTCGAGGAGCTACCGGTGCTTTACGAGGCTTCTGTTGCTTCATCTTCAAGATCACTCCCTTGGTGGTATAGCCACTATTGTGTCCAAAGACCAGAGGAACTTCTTGGCCGTTGTAAGTCATAACCCTGTTCCTTACGTTGATGTGAATGTCTCTCTCAGCCAAGAAGTCAACGCCAATGATGACTTCGTCGACAATATTCGCTACCAAGAAGTTGTGATAAGTAGCTACATTCCCAATCACAATCTTACATGTCACCTCTCCCAGGACTTGCTTGCTTTCACCAGTTACTGTCCACAATTTAGCTTTCCGCAATAGTCTCACCTTCCCGCTGACCAAGTCACTCCGAATGATGGAATGTGATGCACCCGTATCCACAGTCAGCAAGCGCTCTTTCCCGTCCACGTTGCCTTCAACAGTAACATTACCCGTTTTCCGTTCGAGTTGTGACACAGAGATTATAGGGCATTCATCTTGCTCATCTTCTCCAGCTTTGCGTTTTCGTCCACCTGAATTGCTGAGGTTACTGGAGCCAGTGCCGCAATAACGTGCTATGTGACCAGGTTTTCCGCACTTAAAGCATTTAATGGCACCATCACTTTTTTTCTGTACTCCGTTCAACGCTTCCAAAATTTTGTCTACCCAAGCCGGAGTTTCCACTTCTACACGATGAGCCTTGTACGCAGGTTTACTTAATAGCGAGGCTGTTTCCTGCGTTAGAGCATGTGATACCGTTTCAGAGAATGTCCGTTTGGGGTTTGCATATGTGGCCCGCTTCGTCTCTACATCGCGTATTCCATTTATAAAACTTTGGATTTTTACCCTCTCAGTGTACTCCACAGGTGCGTCCGCATTTGCCAAATGGGCCAATCTCTCGATGTCCGATGCAAATTCCTGCAAAGTCTCATTAGGTTTCTGGGATCGATTCTGTAGCTCTATTTGGTATATCTGCTTTCGATGTTCGCTACCATAGCGTCTTTCAACCGCACCCATCAATGCATCATAACTGTTCCTTTCGGACTCGGGAATAGTCTGTAAGATTTCTGCTGCAGGTCCCTTCAATGCCACGAATAGTGCTGCAACTTTATCTTCAGTGCACCAATTATTCACCGCAGCCGTCTTCTCAAATTGTAGCTTAAATACCTGGAATGGAACAGAACCATCAAATGACGGGGATTTTACCTTGGGAGTATTCGCTGAAGCAGATGGACGGTTCAGTTGCAACTCCTGGATACGGCCCCTTAACGCATCTACCTCGGTCTCTATTTTATCTTGAAATTGTGCAATTTTTGCATCTTGTGCTTCCAACTGCGATGACATATACGCCTTTTGTTCTTCCAGTTGAGCGGAGAGCTGTGATGAAATATTGGCCGAAATTTGAGACGACATTTCTATAATACGAGTCTCTTGGGCCTCCATTCGACATGCAATGTGTGTTTTCTGTTCTTCCAGCTGAGATGCCATGCAAGTTTTCTGTTCTTCGAGCTGAGATGTCATTCGAGATGTAATACGCGTCTCTTGTTCTTCCATTTTAGTGGACATCTGAGTTAATACAGCCAATATCATGTTTGTGTCCACAGTTGCTCCTGGATTCGGAGACTTATTTTTTTCTTCCATTTTTGTTGGTGCCTCCTCCACAAGATGAAAAACATGATCATCAACGTTGATTCCTTCCGCTTCCATAGCCTCTCGCAATCGTGACTGTAACTCTGATTTATTGCCTGTAGTGTTTAGTCCGCGTTGTTCCAACTCATTTTTGAGTTGCTGAATCTTTAATTCATTCAGCTTTGCCATGTCTTTGTTATCCTTGAAAACTCTCGGTATTTATTTAACAATATCACTTCTGACACCAATTGTGACGAATTCGACGATTCCTTGATTATCAATCCTGGGTTCGCTCACTATAAAGTCGAATAAACACACGCACAGATAATGTAAGTAATAGCTAGTTTTATTTACTAGTAATAAACGCAAAACAATTTTAAGAGTTTGATAACTTTACAGTAGTTCACTATTGAACGCTTGAAAATAAACTGATCAACCTGCCTTGCTTGGTCACCGCCTTATATAGTCCAACAGGGTGCTTGCCTACGCACCGAGAACTTTCTTGGTTGTTCGCTTTTCGTGTTCTGGAAGGGTCGGTCTTATTTATTAGCATCTCCTCTTTGCATCGTATTCGCAAACACTCGCGCCATCTCTTTTCCTCTTCCTAGTTATACGCTTGCATGCATAAGCGTAGCCATCGTTATCTCGGTTGTGTTAACTAGTGGTGGGAGTGCTATTGAGTTAGGGATGGTACATGCTTGAGAATAATCGCCACAATATTGTGGCGATTCTTCTCTAGCATGTACCATCGCTAACTCAATAACACTCCCACCACTAGATAACGATGGCTACACTTCTGCATGCAAGCGTGTGCCCAGGAAGAGGAAGAGAGATGACGCGAATGTGTGCGAATACAGCAAAGAGGAGATGCCAATAAATAACACCGATCCTTCGAGAACACGAAGAGCGAATAACCAAGAAAGTTCTCGGTGCGTAGGCAAGCACCCTGTCGAACTATATAAGGCAGTTACCAAGGCAGTTTAACAGTTCAAGCTTTGAACAGTGAAGTACTGTGAAGTTACCAAACTCTTAAATTTGTATTGCCTTTATTACTAGTAAATAAAGCTAGCTGTTAGAATATCTGTGTGCGTGTGTTTATTTGACTTTATAGTGATCGAACCCAGGATTGATAATCAAGGAATCATCGAATTCGTCACAATTGGTGTCAGAAGCGGTATTGTTAAATAAATACCAGTGGTTGCAAGGATAACAAGGGCATGGCTAAGTTAAATGAATTAAAGATTCAGCAACTTAAAACTGAGTTGGAACAACGCGGACTAAACACCACAGGCAATAAATACGAGCTACAATCACGACTACGGGAGGCAATGGAAGCGGAAGGAATCAACGTTGATGATTATGTTTTCCATCTTGTGGAGGAGGCATCGATGAAAATGGAAGAGAAAAAGGAGCCTCCGAATCCAGTGGCAAGTGTGGATACAAACGCGTTGTTTGTTGTATTGACTCAGATGTCGTCAAGCATTTCAACACAGCTGGAAGAGCAGGAGTCACGAATGTCATCAAAGTTGAAGCACAAGAGACTCGTATTTTGCAAATGTCGACCGAAATTTCTGCCCAGGTTTCATCACAAATCTCTGCTCAACTGCAAGAACAAAGGACTTATATGTCATCGCAGCTGGAAGCACAAGATGCAAAAATAACAGAAGTGCAAGAGGTATTCAGAGAACGGCAGGACAAAATTGAGGCCGAAGTGGATGCTTTTAAGGGCCGTATCCAGGAATTGCAACTACATCGTCCATCTGCTTTAGCGAATACTCCCAAGGTAAAATCACCTTCCTTTGATGGTTCTGTTCCTTTCCAGGTATTTAAGCTACAGTTTGAGAAGAGGCAGTGGTGAATGATTGGGGCACTGAAGACAAAGTTGCTGCACTGTTCGTGGCATTGAAGGGTCCTGCAGCCGAAATCTTACAGACTATTCCCGACGGTGAACTCAATAATTATGAAGCATTAATGGGTGCAGTTGAGAGGCGCTATGGTAGCGAACATCGAAAACAGATATACCAAATAGAGCTACAGAATCGCTTTCAGAAGGCTAATGAGACATTGCAGGAATTTGCATCGGATATCGAGAGGTTGGCCCATCTAGCAAACGCAGACGCACCCGTAGAATACACAGAAAGGGTAAAAATCCCAAGCTTTATAAATGGAATACGTGACGTGGAGACGAAGCGAGCCACTGGTTCCAGTAATTCTGCAAATTTAAGTGGACGTAAGCGCAAAGCTGGAGAAGATGAGCAAGATGAATGCCCCATAATATCTGTGTCACAACTCGAACGGAAAGCGAGTAATGTTACTGTTGAAGGCTGCGTGGACGGGAAAGAGCGCTTGCTGACTGTGGATACTGGTGAATCACATTCCATCATTCGGAGTGACTTGGTCACCGGGAAGGTGAGACTATTGCGGAAAGCTAAGTTGTGGACATTAACTGGTGAAAGCAAGCAAGTTCTGGGAGAGGTGACATGTAAGGTTGTTTTTGGGAATGTGGCCACGTATCAAAACTTCTTGGGAGCGAATATTGTCGACGAAGTCATCATTGGCGTCGATTTCTTGGCTGAGCAAACAATTCACATCAACGTAAGGAACAGGGTTATGACTTACAATGGCAAAGAAGTTCCTCTGCTCTTTGGACACAATAGTAGCTATACTACCAAGGGAGTGATCTTGAAGATGAAGCAACAGGAGCCTCGTAAAGCAGAGGTAGCTCCTCGACCAAAGGCTTGCACGGACAGGTACTTCCTGAGGCCAGGAGGAAGATCCATATTTGGCACGTGTGTTGAAAGAACTAAAGGAGAACAAAGCGCCCAGAAGAGAAGAGATGATTCGAGAGAGTCGCATCGCAAAAGCATATTGGGCACAATGGAGTAGCTTGAAACTAATATCTGGTTGTTTGCATCGGATATGGGAAAGTGAAGATGGCCGGAATCATCGAGCACTTATTGTTGTTCCCAAGGCAAGAATTCCAGATGTTATCAAAGCGTCGCATAGTTGCCCAGATGGAAGGCACATGGGAATAAAGAAAACGCTGCAAGAGGTAAAGCGGCGGTTCTATTGGATTGGTTGCAGACAATCTGTAAGAGGATGGATTACTAAGTGTGCAAAGTCTGCTGAGGATAAAAGACGAACATCTGGTGGTCATGTTCCGAGGAAGCAACGCAACTTAGTGGATAAGGTGCAACAGTGCACTGCGCATGAGAGAACGGAACGTAATCCTGAAGAAACGAGTTGCAGGAATGTTTGCCGGGTACCACTGGGAACGAAAGTGAAGACACAAATCCATTCGGGATTAAGAACGGACAAAATGGTTGGTATATGTGACACTGCAATGCATTGTGGGAATCTCTGCAGGAGAGGATTGATGTCGGAGTTTGAGCGATGCCAACCATTGAGCGTCCAGCAGCGTTTGGTTTGGGAAATGTGTCTGATCGAGACGATCAGACTTAGTTGGAGGGCAGTGTGGCGATTCTCCTCTAGCATGTACCATCGCTAACTCAATAACACTCCCACCACTAGTTAAACACAACAGAGATAACGATGGCTACACTTATGCATGCAAGCGTGTACCAAGGAAGAAGAAGATAGATGACGCGAATGTGTGCGAATACAGCAAAGAGGAGATGCCAATAAATAACACCCATCCTTCGAGAACACGAAGAGCGAATAACCAAGAAAGTTCTCGCTGCGTAGGCAAGCACCCTGTCGGACTATATAAGGCAGCAACCAAGCAAGGCAGGTTGCTCAGTTTATTTTCAAACGTTGAACAGTGAAGTACTGTGAAGTTACCAAACTCTTAAATTTGTATTGCGTTTATTACTAGTAAATAAAGCTAGCTATTAGTTACAATATCTGTGCGTGTGTTTATTTGGCTTTATAGTGATCGAACCCAGGATTGATAATCAAGGAATCATCGAACTCGTCACAATACGTACATGCAAAATGAGCGAAGAGTTTGGCTACATCCCAGTATACAATCATTTCGGCATACATTAAGTCAGGGTACAACAGGCAGAGGGAGTTGTTGGAATCACAGCACGAGCTCCCATCGCTGGAAAATAGTCGAATTGATTTAAATTCCTTCGAAGCCATGGATAGCCGTTTCAGTGGCGACGATACGTGGGATATTTTAAAATGGTTTGATGACTTGGAGGATGCTTTTGCTGCATTTAACTGCAGCGAGCGGGATAAGTTAGACGTGGTGCTACGTCTTTTGACGGGAACGGCTCGTGTATTCATTAGAACTATTAGAGCCAGCGGGGCGAGTCGAGTATGTACCAGTCATGGTACAGATTGCTAGTCGGGGCAATGTGCCACAAATGGATATTGTTGACGCCATCATCGATTGGTTAAATGATCGCTCATCGAATCAGTCAAAGGTTCTGGCGGTGGTATGAAGAGAAGCTTAGTGCAGACCGACGGCGAAGATTTATCAACGGTGATATGTTATAATTGCCTAAAGTGTGGTCACTACCAGAGCCGGTGCAGATGCGAAGCTTCGAACTAATGCATGCCTCATATGATCAGATGTTGGCCATACATGTCATGGGTGTCTAAGAGGGATGCAGAAGGGAGCCAAGGTGGTTGCTCAAGTAGAAGCAGATACTATGGGTTGGTTGGAAGAGGATACTGATGTTCAATGTCTGGCGGAGGATAATACAAGATATCTTGAAATGCTTAAGCAACAAGTTACACAGGGATCAAATAGTAGCATAATGCCTAATATGGGGTACATTATTCCATTAGTTGATGAGGTTAAATTTAGTTTTCAGAAATTTTTAGCCCTATTAAACAAAAAGAAGTCCTCGGCTGGTGGTATGGACAGAATTACCTTTGAAATGCTCAAGAATCTACCTGTGGATACAAAGCAAGGGCTTTATCGATCTCTCGTTGAACACTTTGTAAATTGTGAGGTGAAACCTGAATGGAGGGAAATAAGAGCAATCCCCATCCCGAAGGCAGGAAAAGATTTAGAGTATTTCCAGAATTACAGACCAGTCTCACTGTTGTCAGTTGTTGTTAAAAGCTTAAATATGATGATTAAAGATGAATTAGAAACATTTATAGAAAAAAACCAGATCATACCATCTAGGAGTTTTGCCTATAGGAAAAGGCGATCTGCCACCATGTGCTTAAACGAAGCCTTACATTATATTGCAGGCTGGAAAAAAAACAAAGAAACGGTATTTGTGTGCATACTTTATATTTCCAACGCGTATAATTGTGTGGACTTGAAGATACTATACAGTATTTTAGTACAAAACAAAGTTCATACTAGCATTGCCAATTGGATTTACAACCTTTTTTCGAGCAGGACTCTTTATCTAGGTAAAGACACGATACAAATTGAAAATGGTCTTCCTCAAGGATGCTGTTTATCACCCATACTATTCAATATATATACGGCAAAATTACACGAAATCAACGATAAAATCACGAAAATTCTGCAGTATGCTGATGATATAGCAATAATCTGTCATGCGAAATTTGAAGAGACAGCACTGTCAATTCTTAAACGAAAAATCACCGAAATAAAACAAAGCTGCAATGAAATCAATCTTGACCTGAATGCGGAATCGACCTTTATGTATATGAGTACTGGCATTAATGAACCTTGTAGTACAAAGAACAATGTACCTTATACAGGGTGGCTAATGAAAGCCGCTACCAAAAAAAAATTTAATAACTTTTTTTCTATTTAATGAATCTGGTTAATTTTATTTTTTTTATTTTGCAGATTGACTTTTACATTTAACAAAAATGGATAACTGGGACACTGAAACAAGAATTTGGATTGTCCGCCGCTATCACGCACTGGAGTCCGTAGTTTCGGTTCGAAGAGAGTATAGGCGCACGTTTGGCGGCAATCCTCCGAGCAGATGGACCATAATAAGACTTGTAAACAATTTTGCCGAGCATGGGACAGTCAACAGAAGACCTTACCATCGAAACCCTTCAGTTCGAACGGAGGAAACAATCGCTGCTGTAGCTGCTGCCATACAAAACAATCCACGTGTTTCGACAAGAAGCTTATCTGCTCACATGGGTGTAAGCAGACAGTCATTACAGTCAATTATGCACAAAGATTTGGACTTATTCCCATATAAAATTCAAATGGCCAACAAACTGAACGCTGCAGACTTGCCGATTCGCTTGGAATTTTGCCAGAAGATGCTTCAAATGGTGGAAGAGGATGGAAACATGTTGAACTGTCTTTTCATGTCTGACGAGGCCCATTTCGATTTAAACGGCAACATAAACAAACAAAATTGTCGAATATGGAGTACTTCCAACGCACAGATACTCCATGAGACGGAATTGCATCCACTTCGTGTCACAGTGTGGTGTGCGGTTTCATCACGATGCATTGTCGGGCCCTACTTCTTCGAAGAAAACGGTCACACCGTTACGGTTACTGGAGACCGTTACTTGAGCATGTTGAGAGAGTTTTTCTATCCAGAATTACGCCGAATGAGAATTTCTTTCAACTCTGTGTGGTTTCAGCAAGATGGTGCAGCTCCTCATATAGCCCAACCTGTTATGACAGAATTGCGACGAAAATTTCCCAATAAGCTGATATCCAGAAACTCCACATTCCGTTGGCCACCCAGGTCGCCTGACCTTACTGCACCTGACTTTTTCTTGTGGGGTTATTGCAAACAGGAAGTCTTCAAAGCAAAACCAACAAATTTGAATGAACTAAGGCAATCCATTCGAGAAACAATTGCGGCTATTCCTGTCTCAACTCTCCAAGCAGTAATGAACAACTTTTTGGTAAGATGCCGCACATGCATCGACGAGCAGGGGGGGCATTTAAATTCCATTATTTTTAAAACTAATTAAGCTATATTTAATAAAATTTAATGAGCTTTAACATGAATAAAAGAAAAATGAATTCCATAGACTGAAAAAAAAATTATTTGAGTTTCTTAATGTAGCAAAATTCATCAGATTTAAGTATTTGGTCAGTACTTAGACAAAAGTGATGTCTAATAACAGTATTGTTGTTTCCTTTTCATTTATTTTTTTTTATGTTATTGAATTTCTAACATATTTAAATGTCACACTTAAATATTCTGTAGGACACTGTAAATATAAAGATGTAAACAACTTATATATACAAGCATTTCTGAAATAAATATGTAAATCCACCATCGAAATACTAAAAGTAAACAATGAACACAAGAAAGAAAAGTCGAAACAAAAACAGCATGGATGCAGTTTGGCACATGACAGCAGTTCAGCTGTCGTTTGGTATCCACAAAACACATAATCGAGCGTCAAGAATAAACAATAACAACATTTGCACACCCTGGTGTCTAGAGAAACAGAATTAACTCTAGTCCATCTCCAGCTGTATGTGACAGCTACAAAGCTTAATTAGTTTTCTCAAAGTAAACAGTGAGTTTCAAAGCAAAAATGCAATTAGTAATGTATTTTAATAATGTAACCTAACCTACTTCTATAGTATTAAAACTATAGTAAGTAATCCAGAAGTGGATTTAGTTAAATTGAGTCTTGGTTCCATGTTGCAAGAAGTGTGTGCCACCAAAGAACTTAAATGTTAGATTTATATTCTTTGGTGCCACAGTGAATGCAAGTTATCACAACCAGCAGAGCTGTATAGTAGCGCTGGTGAATTGGAGCAGCATTCGATTTTGATGAATGCATCGTTAGGGATGCATTGATTTACAGCCAAGAGTATTCGGGTCCACTGCTTGAGGAACGTTTGGAGAGCTTATACAGATGCTTGAAAAGGGAAATCTATTAAAATATAAAATTAGATATATACACCACCTTTGGACTGGTAGTAGTTTCATCGTCATGAATAAAAGTAGCATGTATACATATTTGACATTGGTACCATTTTACAAGACGGGAGGGTATCAAAAGACGCGTCTTGGAGCCGGTGTCAATAATCTGAAAGCGGAAATTAAAAATTGTATTTCTTTGAAAAGTTATCGGCAAAAAATTCTCCTAAATTTTTGATGAAAACTAGGCATTGTAAAATTGACAATTGACACACATATAAATTCGTTCTTATATATTTTTTTATGCAGGTGAGCAGTCTTAAATCTCCTGTAGTTGTTGTTGTAGCAATGCTTCACTCTATCTAATCCTCACTTTCTGTTGAGCAGATGAATAGATGGTTGGAGTCATTTGGACACACACCACCGTCTCGGCAAACATTTGGCATACCAAGGCTCAGTCTGGAAAGGTAAGACTTCAATCTATTACAGTATCCAGAACAAAGATGAGGACTCTTGTCCCTCTAGGCAGATCTCGTTCTTCTTCATCAACAGGTGGAGTTTGTGCCTGAATGAGGGCCTTCATTGATCGACAGTTGACAAAGGAGTTTACCGACTCCGTGTGGATGTTGTTGAGCGCTTGTCGATGTACGGAGATGTTTCCTTATTTCCTTGGAGGCGGATTATCTTGTAACCATGTCTAACTCTGTATGTTACATCTAGCATTACTTTCTATGGTCGTATAGCAAGATGAGTACCCCAAATAAATGTAAAGCAACTGGATCAGTCGGTTTCTTTGTGTATTTAAACTTTATTTGAATTTTATTTCTTTACAACGAAATTTAAAATTTTTCTCAAAGGTTTCTTCTGTTAATAAAACACAAAAGATAGTGAAAAAAATTAAAAATGTAGTACTACAAAAATATAGCGACACAATTCTCCTTCAATAACTTTTGCATGAATCTTACAACGATTTTCGGTAATTGTTTCTTTTAGGAGACAACTGCTAAAACACGTCCGAAGTTATCGGGAAAGGGATTTTCGAGTTTTTGTTTCAGTGAAGAGATATTTGCCATCAAAATTTAAAATTTTCTGTCATTTTCATGTGGTTGTTGTAATCACAAATTAGGGTGTACCGAAAAGTGCAAAAAGTGTGCTTTGCGCAGAAATACTGTGGACCGCGAAGTCGGTGTTGGACCGGCTAGGGGTTATTTTTTTGAAGGGCGGCCGAAGGCCGCCAACGCATAAAGGTGTTATGCACATAAATACCTTGGAGCAAGCCCCCTATTTGGGATCGGACCTGGGTCCTTTTTGGGTTTTTCACGAATAACTTTTCACTGAAACCAAAAATTGAAAATCCGCTTTCGGATTGTTGACACCGAAGTCAAAACGCGTTGTTTGATACCTATCCCGATATTTTTGGACGTGGTTTAGTAGTTGTCTGCTAAAGGAAACAACTACCGAAATTTAAGTCACAAACACACAATTTAATCATTTCTTTTATAATTTTATTAGATTTTTATGTGCATAATATGAGAAACTCCTAGCATTTTCAATGTAAACAAATTTTTTCAGATTTTCTCTTGCTGACATTCGCAAGTACCACCGCACGGGAAGAACAAGTAATCAGCTGTTTCTATGCCATCACCAGGATATGAATTCGCCTTGATACTCCCATTACTAAGATAGCATGCCTGTTTGCGAATACGAGGCAGAGAGTAAATGCTAATAAACAACCAGTGCTCTAGGATGCAAGTACAAGAGCAATGCAGAACTGCGGAGACGATTGTAGGTGCTGAAACTGGCGCTCGGCCAGACTTTAAAAGGCAGCAAACAAGCAAGGCAAGGTGAGTAGTCTATATTCAACTGGTGAAAAGTGAACTTACTGTGGAGTTACCAACCTCGTGAAATTGTATTGCACTTATTACTAGTAAATAAAACTAGCTACTTGTTACAGTATTTGTGCGTGTGTTTATTTGACTTTATAGTGATAGAAAACTGGATTAATAATCGAAGACTCATCGAATTCGTCACAATTGGCGTCAGAAGTAGTATTGTTAAATAAATACTAGGAAATGTAGGAAAGATAACGAGGACATGGTGAAGTTGAATGAATTTAAGAGTCAGTAACTCAAAACTAAGTTGGGACAACGCGGATTAAACACTACAGGCAGTAAATCGAAGCTACAGTCCCGATTACGGGAGGCTATGGAAGCGGAAGGAATCAAGGTTGATGATCATGTTTTCCATCTTGTGAAGGAGGCGTCGAAAAAAATGGAAGAGAAAGAAGAGTATCCCAATCAAGTGGCAAGTGCAGACACAAACATGATATTAGAAGAACAGAAAACACACATCAGGAATTGCAACTAAATCGTGCAACTGTTTCAACGAACACTCCCAAGGTAAAATCTTCTACTTTTTATAGCTCTGCTCCATTTAAGCTGCAATTTGAGAAGACGGCAGAAGACGGTAAATAATTGGGGCACTGAAGACAAAGTTGCTGCACTGTTCGTGGCATTGAAGGGACCTGCAGCTGAAATCTTACAGACTATTCCGGATGGTGAACGAAATAACTATGAATTATTGATGGGTGCAGCTGAGGGATGCTATGGTAGCGAACATCGAAAACAGATATACCAAATGGAGCTACAGAATCGCTTCCAGAAACCTAATGAGACTTTGCAGGAACTTGCATCGGACATCAAGAGGTTGGCTCATCTACCAAATGCGGGCGTACCCGTAGAGTACACGGAAAAGGTAAAAATCCAATGTTTTATAAATGGAATACGTGATTTGGAGACAAAGCGAGCCACTTATGCAAATCCAAAGAGATTATTTAATGAGACGGTATCACATGCTCTAATGCAAGAAGCAGCCTCGCTTTTGAGTAAGCCTGCATACAAAGCTCATCGGGTAGAAGTGGAAACGCCGGCTTGAGTTGATAAAATTTTTAAAGCTTTGAAGAAGTACAGAAGAAAAGTGATGGTGGCATTGAATGCTTCAAGTGCGGAAAACCAGATCACATAGCACGTTATTGCGGACCTGGCTCCAGTAACTCCAGCAATTCAGGTGGACGGAAACGCAAAGCTGAATGAGATGAGCAACTCTTCCAACCAAGTCAATCGTTAAACTAAATTGAGCCAGCCGAAACGGGCGTGAACTGGCTTCCGCTAAGGAATGGCCCATAATCTCTGTCTCACAAATCGGAAGGAAAGCTATAATGTAACTGTCGTGGCGTATGTGGATGGAAAAAAACATTTACTGACTGCAAATATGGGCGCATCTCATTCCATAATTAAAATTAGTGAAAAAGAAGGACGAAAAGATGAGGTTCTTTGTAGATTATCGGAAGTTGAACGACGTATCGAATAAGGACAGTTATCCGTTGCCAAGAATCGACGATACTCTGGATTCACTTTCTGGTACTAAACGGCTTTCCACACTGGACTTGAAAAGCGGCTACTGGCAAGTGAAGGTAAAGGATAAAGAAAAGATAGCCCTCAGCGTTGGAGAAGTGCTTTGGCAATTTACGGTAATGCTCATCGGACTATGTAATGCTCCAGCTAATTTTGAGAGACTGGGGGATCAAGTCCTAAAAGGATTGCATTAGAAAACATGTTTGGTGTACCTGGGCAACATCATCGTGCTGGGAAAAAGCTTTGCGGCGACCTTAATATCTTAGAGAAAGTTTTCCAAACTACAGCTGGTTCTGGTCTGAAATTAAGTCACAAAGTAACGACGGAGGGCATCTGCACTGCTAAGGAAAATATCGAAGCCGTGAAGGATTGGCCAATACCGAAGAATTTGCATGATTTACGAAGTTGCCTTGGGCTGTGCACGTTTTATCGGCGATTTGTACCGAATTTCACCAGCGTAGATAGTAGCCTCCATGATCTTACCAGAAAAAACATGTGCTTTGAATGGAAGAGGGAACATGAAGGGGCATTCGAAACCTTGAAAGATCGACTGTGCACTGCTCCAATGTTAGCTGGTTGGTTGGTTGCCGTGCTGCCCAGTCAGAAGGACCGGGCCCAAGTAGCGCGCTGGGCGCCATTTTGATGCACTAACTCTGAAACCAATTACAACTTACTGTCTATAGACTAGATGGATTTTGGTCAAACCATTTGGTAAGACTTATAAATTTACTTATGCCAATTATGGAGCACTTAGACACATCCTTCAGGTCAGTTAGAATGAACCTACCTAAGGTCTTGTGTCTTATATTGGCCAGGGCGGGGCACTCGCAGAGGAAGTGAGTAACAGTCTCTTTGCAGCCATCTAGGCCGAAACTTCTGCACACCTCGTTGAATGGTAGCCCAATTCTTTCCGGATGTTGGCCCAGTGGCCAGTGTCCCGTTATAGTGGCTGTGATTCTGAAAATCTCCTTCCTAGATCTGCATAGCAGGCTCTCGCTTCTGTTCCTGTTGTAGACAGGCCACGTTTGTCCAGTGTTAGACTATCCAATCCCAGAATAATGTTGAGCCTATCCAATCCCAGGCTCAACATTATTCTGGATACAGATGCAAGTGGTTATGCTATAGGAGGTATTTTTTCTCACAGATCGTCGAATTGTAGGAGAAGGTAGTTAAACATTTGCGCAAGTATCTCTATGGGTAGCGATTCCCCTTCCCGGCAGACCATGCAGCGTTAAATTTGCTCTTGCAGTTCTGTAATCCAGAAGGTCACCGTAATCCAGAAGGTTAACGCTGAAGCCAAGGAAGACATTGGAACGAAACGAGCCACCATCCAGAGAGGAGAGGTCAGCAGAAAGTCCTTTTGCCACATCATATTGTGCATAGTGGAACAGATTGCAATTGGTATCCGGTTGTTGGCATCCTATATGGGAGAGTGAGGATGTCGTGAGTCGTTCCAAGAAAGAAAATCCATGATGTTCTCAATGAATTACTTAACGGTCCAAGCGGAGGTCATAATGGAGCCACCAAAACCTTAGAAAAAATCAAGCAGATATTCTATTGGGTTGGTTGCCGTCAGTCAGTCGCGGAGTGGATTGCCAAATGTGCATGAAAGCGAAAGGAGCGAAAATCAGGAGCCATGAGCAAATGAAGAAGTATAACTCAGGAGCACCGTTTGAGAGGATTGCCATGGATGTAGCTGGGCCATTTCCTACTAGCAAACTCGGAAACAAATATTTACTGGTTGTTGCTGTTGTTGTGGTAGCGACTATTTAACCTGCCTAAAGTATCACCTCGTTTATCCAACATTGTCATCAGGCTCTTCTAACGGGAGTCCCAGAAACCTCGCGACTTCAACAAGGTTGGACCAAAGTGAAATTGCTGTTAGAAGAGTAGGCTCGGTTGAGCAGTTGAACAGATGGCTAGTATCGTGGGGAGACACGCCGCATGCCGGGCAGACCTTTGGCATGTCAGGGTTCAGTCTGGATAGGTAAGAGTTTAGTCTGTTACGGTATCCAGAACGAAGTTGGACCATCATGACCCTTGTCTCCCTAGGCAGTTCGCGTTCCTTATCGGCAACAGGTGGAGCCTGTGCCTGTAGGACTGCATTCACCGGACGAGAGCTGACAAAGGAGTTTACCGACTTAGTGTGGATGAGATTAAGAGCGCAAAAATATGATGCCGGATCTCGTCATAGTGCTTACGGAGATGACTCCTTATTCTCCAGGGAGGCGGATTTTCGTTGAGCAGGTTCCTGTTCGGAACGAAACGAGCCACCATCCAGAGAGGAGAGGTCAGCAGAAAGTCCTTTTGCCACATCATATTGTGCATAGTGGAACAGATTACAATTGGTATCCGGTTGTTGGCATCCTATATGGGAGAGTGAGGATGTCGTGAGTCGTTCCAAGAAAGAAAATCCATGATGTTCTCAATGAATTACTTAACGGTCCAAGCGGAGGTCATAATGGAGCCACCAAAACCTTAGAAAAAATCAAGCAGATATTCTATTGGGTTGGTTGCCGTCAGTCAGTCGCGGAGTGGATTGCCAAATGTGCATGAAAGCGAAAGGAGCGAAAATCAGGAGCCATGAGCAAATGAAGAAGTATAACTCAGGAGCACCGTTTGAGAGGATTGCCATGGATGTAGCTGGGCCATTTCCTACTAGCAAACTCGGAAACAAATATTTACTGGTTGTTGCTGTTGTTGTGGTAGCGACTATTTAACCTGCCTAAAGTATCACCTCGTTTATCCAACATTGTCATCAGGCTCTTCTAGTCCCAGAAACCTCGCGACTTCAACAAGGTTGGACCAAAGTGAAATTGCTGTTAGAAGAGTAGGCTCGGTTGAGCAGATGAACAGATGGCTAGTATCGTGGGGAGACACGCCGCATGCCGGGCAGACCTTTGGCATGTCAGGGTTCAGTCTGGATAGGTAAGAGTTTAGTCTGTTACGGTATCCAGAACGAAGTTGGACCATCATGACCCTTGTCTCCCTAGGCAGTTCGCGTTCCTTATCGGCAACAGGTGGAGCCTGTGCCTGTAGGACTGCATTCACCGGACGAGAGCTGACAAAGGAGTTTACCGACTTAGTGTGGATGAGATTAAGAGCGCAAAAATATGATGCCGGATCTCGTCATAGTGCTTACGGAGATGACTCCTTATTCTCCAGGGAGGCGGATTTTCGTTGAGCAGGTTCCTGTTCGGATGCTGCGGTTTATAGCAACTGAACAGAAATTGCCTGGTTAGCATCTCGCTAGGCTCTTTTACACCGAGCATTTTTGCCTCGCTATGAAGGTGATGCTCAGAAAACATAAGGAGGCACCCCGTGGCAGTTCTGAGTGCGAAGTTTTGGCAGGCCTGCAACCTCCTCAAATGTGTGTCTGCTAGCCTCGGCGACCATATAGGCTTGGCGTAGCTCCGAACCGGCTGGCCGATTGCCTTGTTCGTTGCCCGTAACATTTCTTTATCTCTCCCCCAATTATTGCCAGCTAGTGACTTGAGGGATTTGTTGCGGCTTTGTACTTTGGTGGGAATCGCGGCTACATGAGCACCGTAGTTGAACATGTTATCAAACGTGACCACTAAGATTTTGGGGTGTGTGACAGTCGGAAGCTTAATGCCGTCGACGTAGGCGTCTAATTCCATGTTCACCTGCGCTGTCGTAAATAAGGTGGCCGAGGACTTGGTCGGTGACAGTGTCAGATTTCGTCCAGCGAAACAAACGGACAAGGGTGGGAGGTATGAGTTAACTCTTGAGCACAGCACAGCTCGTCTACAGAGGGGCCCGTCACAAGGATCGTGCAGTCATCGGCGTAGGAGACGATCGAGGTACCCTCTGGTGGGGAAGGGAGCCTCGATGTGTAGTAATTAAACAAGAGCGGGGATAGAACACCACCCTGTGGCACCCCTTGTTTAATTATACGTGGTTTTGATCTTTCGCCTCTAAATTCAACCGATGACTGCTGGCCCTTCAGATAGTTGGCGGTCCAACGCTTTAGACAGAGGGGAAGAGTTGAATCCTCCAGGTCGTTAATGAGTTGCCATGATTGACCGTATCGAAGGCTGTAGACAGATCTAGAGCAACTAGCATGGTCCTGTCATTTGGACGATGTTGGTTGAGACTGACACCTATCTGAGTGGTGATGGCGTTTAGCGCGGTGGTGGTGCTATGCATCTTACGGAATCCATGCTGATGTTCGGCTAGTCGCAAGTTAGCGGTGTAGTAAGGGAGCAGGCCGTCTCCAAGTTCTTCACTACTGACGAGAGGAGTGATATCGGTCGATAAGACTCCCCCTCGTTGGGCGGCTTGCTGGGCTTTAGTAGTGGCACCACCTTCGACTGTTTTCATTTTTCTGGAATGACAAAGGTGGTCATAGACAGATTGAAGACAGTTGTTAGATACCTTACTCTCTCTTTTCCGAGATGTTTTAGCATCAGCATGGATATACCGTCAGGGCCGATCGATTTGGAGCTTTTGGATCCCCGTATGGCCTCGCGCATCTATTCGGTTTCGACTGCACCTTATGACCAAAGGTGATGGATATTTTGTCGTTATGTTTGGTCGGATTTGACAAAGATTTCACAGTGGACCATAGTTTGCCAACACCAGCAGAGAGGTTGCAGGACCTTAGGTGCTCCTCCCTTGGCGCGTTTGTGTTGATCAACCAGTAGTCTGATTTCCGCATTGGGATCTTGAATTTGGGGATCCGTAGGGTCCAAGCGTCGCACATTGCCACGTTCATTTGCCAGGGCAACTGCCTCTGCGGGGAAATACGGACGTACCTCCTTGATTCTACCTGACGGAATGTATTGATTCCAGGTTGAAGCTATGATCATGCGAAACGCTTTTTCCTTTTCTCGTACGTCAGACAGGATGGGAAGAGCATCGAAGGAGCTCTCAGTGAAGTTAAGAGAACCAACCCAATCAGCTTTGCTGAAATTAGTGAAAGTGCGATTCTCAGAAGTGACAAAGTCATTGGGGGGATCGATTGAGAAGACTATCGGTAAATGATCCGATGATTGGTCGCCAGTCAATGCAGTTTATGAGACCAGCTGACTCTTGGTAGTGATAAAATATGGAAATACTGGTGTTCAGACGTATTTAGCCCTAAATTACATGCAAAAAACTCAAAACTAATTTTTTTACTTTTTCCAAACGCTAAAACACGTGTAAATATATTAACGCGATCGTTAACACCTCGAAAATAATTCGCGACAGCTAACCACACGAAAAGTGTTAGCTAACAGTCAGTGTCAAAAGTTAGTTACAGAATCGACCTACTGGCGACCTAGAACAATTTACCGCGACTCTCGGTTCACAGTGCAAAACGTCGAGTCATATATTTGTTCAGCCAGTTCCTGTCCCCTACCATTAACCTGTAGGCTTGAGTGCCACAGGTCGTGGTGTGCGTTAAAGTCTCCAAGGATTACACGATTATCGCCTCTGAGTAAATATGTACTGGTAGTTATGGACTATTTCAGGAAATAGCAGAAGTGTACCCTATTCCAAATCAAGAGGCAGAGAACATAGCAGATGTATTTACTAAAAATTGGGAAATTAGGTTTGTTGCGCCGATGGAGCTACATTCGGACCAAAGCAGGAATTTCGAATCAGCTGTATTCTATGAAATGTGCAAGACATTGGGCATTCGGATAACTCGAACTACTACATTGCATCCTCAATCAGATGGCATGGTGGAGCGATTCAATAGAACGTTGGAAGACGTAGTGGATAAGTTTCAGAAGGACTGGAATACTATGGAATACGCTATGCAGTACATGAAAGAAATGGTCAGACTCCTGCAGAGGGAATTTTTTGAAAATGATCTTTGGTTGCCAGCTGATGTGAAGTTTGGGATATTTGCTAATGCAGGAGTAAATGCTCGAAAATCCACTAGCGTTTTGGAAGAGGAAATTAGAGAAATACTCTACCTAGTGAGAAAACGGACCAAGCGCATGAGTGATAAAAATGAAAGCCAGGTACGACAAAGCAATAAATGGGTAGGATCTATGGATGAGATTTAGTGTTGCTATACAACCCACAACGTATGAAAGGTTTGTCCCCAAAATTGCAGTGTAACAAAGAAGGCCCATAAGAAGTTATAAAACGGATAAACGTTTTTGGTTATCGCATACAAACGATTGGAGGGCCAAGAACAAGATAAAGGCAGTCCACCTGTAAAGGCTAGCTGCGTTTGGCTCGGGAAATGTATCTCCCATCACTAAGTTAGCATGAGTGTTTGCGAACGCGAGGCAAAGAGTAAATGCTGATAAACAACCAGTGTTCTAGAATGCAAGTACAAGAGCAATCCAGAACTGTGTAGACGCTTGTAGGTCATGAAACTGGCGCTCGGCCAGACTATAAAATACAGCATATAAGCAAGGCAGTGTGTTAATAAACTCGTGAAATTGTATTGCTTTTATTACTAGTAAATAAAACTAGCTATTTGTTACAGTATTTGAGCGTATGTTTATTTGACTTCATAGTGATCAAACCCAGGATTAATAACCGAAGACTCATCGAATTCGTCACATTAGCGAACTATAAGCAGCACGATAACAGCTGACTGTAACGTAACGAAAGTGCTAAATCTGTAACCTCTATCACGAAAACTAAGTGTCAACACAAACGAAAAAATTTCATTTTGACAGTGGGTTTCGTATAGATTACGGAAACGTAAAGCAACACAAGATTCAGGTTACCAAAAGCACACGATATCGTCCAGGTATCGCCAAAGAGAGGAGGTTGTTAGATTTGGAAAATTTCAACTATACTATACGACATCGGAAGAGGGAGCGGATATTTGATGTGGATGCATTGAGTCGCACACCGCCTGGGTGTCTCATAGATGGTATATAAACTTAGGGGCACTGCACTTATGCACTTTCGCTCACCTCTGCACTTTGGAACCGATAGCGTAAAAGAATAAACAATAATATTTTAAAATTTGAAGCGATATATATTTCGATATTAGGTTAGGTTAGGTAAGGAAGAGCACCTGAGTAAAGTAGTGGATAAGTTCCAGAAGGATTGGGATACTCACATCTCCTTATTCCTAATGGCATATCGCTCTGCAGTACAGGTAATCTTCGATCGCCAGCTGATTTGAAGTTTGGGATGAACGCTGATGCAGGAGGAAATGCTCGGAAATCTACTAGCGTATTGGAAGAAGAAATGAGAGAAATTCACGACCTTGTGAGACAACGGATTAAGATCATGAGAGATAAGATGAAGGCCAGGTACGACAAAGCAATAAATTCGGAAGGTTTTATAGAAGGAAATTTAGTGCTACTATACAACCCACAGCGTAGAAAACGTTTGTCCCCAAAACTCCAATGTAACTGGGAAGGCCCATACAAAGTCATAAAACGGATCAACGATGTGGTACATCGCATACAAACTATGGGAAAGCCAAGGAATAAGATGAAGGTGGTCCATCTGGAAAGGTTAGCTGGTGTCTGATCGGGACGATCGGACTTAGGTGGAGGGCAGTCTGTACCATTCCTAACTCAATAACGCTCCCACCACTAGTTAAATACAACAGAGATAACGATGGCTACGCTTATGCATGCAAGCATGTACCAAGCAAGAGGAAGACAGATCGCGCGAGTGTTTGCGAATACGATGCAAAGACGAGATGCCAATAAATAACTACGATCCTTTGCGAACACGAAGAGCGAATAACCAAGAAAGTTCTCGGTGCGTAGGCAAGCACCCTATCGGACTATATAAGGCAGTGACCAAGCAAGGCAGGTTGATCAGTTTATTTTCAAGCGTTGAAGAGTGAAGGGTAATTCTATACGACAGCACGTAACTGCTAGTATAGGTCCAAAAAATATCGGGAAAGGTATCACACGACGGGTTTTAACCTTTGTATCAATAATCCGAAAGCGGAAATTCGATATTTTATGAATGTTCAGAGATATTTGCAATCAAAGTTGAAAATTTTCTGTCATTTTCATGTGGTTGTTGTAATCACTGATTAGGGTGGACCGAAAAGTGCAAAAAGTGTGTTCTGCGCAGAAATACTGTGGACCGCGTAGAAGGTGTTGGACCGGCTAAGGGTTATTTTTTTGAAGCGCAGAAAGGTGTTGCGCACATAAATACCTTGGATCAAGCCCCCTATTTGGGATCGGACCTAGGCAATTTTTGGGGTTTTTGCTAATAACTTTTCACTGAAACAAATTATTTAATTTCCGCATTAGGATTGTTGATACAGAGATCAAAACGCGTCGTTTGAGACCTTTCCCGAGATTTTTGGACGTGTATTAGCAGTTACGTGCAGTCGTACAGAATTACCCAGTGAAGTACTGTGAAGTTACCAAACACTTAAATTTGTATTGCGTTTATTACTAGAAAATAAAACTAGCTATTTGTTACAATATCTGTGCATGTGTTTAGTTGACTTTATAGTGATCGAACCCAGGATTAATAATCAAGGAATTATCGAACTCGTCACAGTATTTACAAATTTAAGAGGTTGGTAACTTAGCAGTAGTTCACTATTGAACGCTTGAAAATAAACTGATGAACCCGCCTTGCTTGGTCACCGCCTTATATAGTCCAACAGGGTACTTGCCTACGCACCGAGAACTTTCTTGGTTATTCGGTTTTCGTGTTCTGGAAGGATCGGTGTTATTTATTGGAATCTCCTCTTTGCATCGTATTCGCAAACACTCCGCCATCTCTCTTCCTCTTCCTAGTTACACGCTTGCATGCATAAGCGTAGCCATCGTTATCTCAGCTGTGTTTAGCTGGCGGTGGGAGTGTTATTGAGTTAGGGATGGTACATGCTTGAGAATAATCGCCACAATACATTGGCCTCATGTTTAATCACAAGAAGGTTAGCTCTCTAGTGACAATTGCAGCCATATTGCTGCCTGAAAAATTGACAATTACATTCTGGGTTGCCTTTTATCGAAATTATGTAAAAATAGTAGCTAAAATGTAGTATTATACAAAAATTTTAAATAGGTTGGTTTCAGAAAACTTATTAATTTAGATTAATATTTAGATCGACTTTTGGGAGTATAGTTCTTTCATGTCGCCAAATCTAATCGGGGAAGTGTAAAACGCGACACATTTCGGTATGTATCCACGGTTATCTTTAAGCTTTGGCACTGCATACTTACATTCTTACTAAGGTCTATCGTAACTTCAAAGCTGTTCCTTATATCGAAGTCTGTTATTTTTGAGAAAACTTGAGTACTATTATCTGGGTTTGATAATCAGTTCTGGCTTAACTTATGCATAAAGTAACAGTTTTAAGTCAACTTCTGTTCTAAATGTGTTCATGAATAAATAGAAGCCAATCTTATCTCATTGAAACGTATCACTTTATGAAGCACATAGCAGACTATGTCCGTTTGTCTTCATGCCCTGAAAAGTTTGCAACAAATATGCATCTTGTCAATTTGTTATTATTATTAAGTAAACGTCGCCCTCTAGTCAGAAGCACGAATGGGCAATAATTCCCAGTTTGAGTTGATAGTTTACTGTATAACCCATTGTAGGCTCCAAGTGTGGCGAAAATTCCTGGGGGGTTACTCTGCATCGCGATGCGAAAGCAAATGCTATTCGAAAGCTGTCAAATTACATACATCTTCTTTCAAAGGCGATACAGAGTAACCCCCCTGGTACCAAACTTTTGATCTTGTTTTACCAACATTTTCATTGTAGCAAGTTCATGCTTCTGGCAAGAGGGCGATACGCATGCACATATATATTTATTTTAACTTTTGTTGGAACAGTGACCGTTTTTTATTGTTTTTTAATTAGTATTAGAGAAAATTTACAAAGATTTATGCAGTGATGGCATGGGATGACATGCTTTGATGTTGTATGTAGTTGCCTTCGCAAAATTTATTACTACTGATTTCCTAGGTTTTTGATTTTTCTGCTACCATTCCCTCGACAAATGGAAAAAATCTCCTACTTTTTTTTGTTCTCAAAAGAACCCCGAAAATGGAAGTGTCACTAGCGAGCTAACCGTCTAGTTATTGGCCTCACATTCTAATTAGAAACAATGCAATCGATCGTTCACTATCCGTAACGTAACCTTATCGATCATTTCTATTGTGGTTTTGCCCTTACGTTTTGGACTTCTTCGACAATTGCATCATTTCTATTTCGCTATTATTTTAAATAAACTGAGGTCTCAATGGAATTCCCGCCCCAGCAAACACGGCAGAATCCTATGGTATATTATGTTTGGAAAATATATATGTATAGAAAATATATGATTTATAATTTAAAATTGTTTCAGGCGAATTTCCAATTCTCAACAGAAGAACTGCTAGTTTTAAGGGAATGCAATTCTGAATCTTTCTTCCAACGCTCATTGCCCTTTGGAACTGCATTAGGTGTCTCAGCATATTTCGCTGTAAAGAATGGGTTTTTGCAAGTGAGTTAATTGCAAATAGTGCTTACCCCTGCGGGTTAGGGGTTAGAATATGCCCGAGGTAGGCATACCGGTCGTAAGAGGCGACTAATATGCACAAGATAATGACTCGATGGTTGGCCTACGGATGTTGTTGTTGTTGTTGTAACGACAAAAACACTCCCCGAAGGCTTTGGGGGTTGCTGTCGAACTGACAGTCCTTGGCCGGATATGAATCCGGTACGCTCCGCTACTCGCTTGCGGTACTGCCCGAATGTCGTGGCAGCGATTTGGTATGACCAGTGAAACCTAGGTCATGTCACCCATCCTTCCGTAAGGAAGGATAAGGTGGGTAATGAGAGACATCATATCCGTAGATCAACCATCGAGTCACGAGTTGCACGTCATTACCTTACAACGCGGATTAACAATGGTTTGATCAACTTCCACCAAACCATAGAACGGTTCTCGTGGCACTTGACTTGCCAAATGCATTTGACACGGTCAATTACGCCACACTTCTCCGAGATCTGGATGAGACAGCGCTCCCTGCCGGCCTCAAGAGGTGGACCGCTAATTACCTTAATGGTCGACAGGCAACAGTCAAATTTAGGAACAAGAAATCTAGACCACGAAGAATAAAACAAGGGGTGCCGCAAGGTGGTGTTCTCTCTCCCCTTTTGTTTAATTTCTATATTTCGAGACTCCCCCCCCCCCCCCCCCCCCCCCCCCCCCACCAGAGGGAGTCTCCATTGTTTCCTACGCTGACGACTGCACGATAATGGCCTCGGGCAAGGTCCCTCCATTGATGAACTCTGTATTAGAATCAACAGTTACCTCCATGACCTTTCCAGCTTCTTCACCGAGCGTAATCTGACCCTGTCTCCGACTAAATCTCCGCCGACCCTGTTTACTACATGGAATGCGCAGATGGGGCAAGAGTTAAATGTCCACGTAGACGGAGTACCTCTACCTACTGTCAACCACCCAAAAATCTTGGGTGTGACATTTGACAACGGCCTCACCTTCGCTGGTCATGCCGCCGCAATAGCCTCAAAGGTACAGAGCCGCAATAAGATCCTCAAGTCACTGGCCGGCAGTACTTGGGGAAAAGACAAAGAAACATTGCTTGCTACATATAAGGCTATTGGCAGGCCGGTTATTGACTATGCTGCGCCTATATGGTCGCCCAATCTTTCTGACACCAGCTGGAGAAAATTGCAAGTCTGCCAAAACACCACCATCAGAACTGCTACGGGATTCCTGCTTATGTCATCTGAGTCTCACCTCCATCAAGAGGCAAAATTGCTCAATGTTCAAGAGCACGCGGAACTCTTGAGTAGACAGTTCCTTCTGAACTGCCATAAACCTAGTCATCCAAACCGACATCTTTTGGATGTAGCACCGCCCCCCAGAGACATAAGGAGACATCTCCGTAAGCATTACGATGAGATCCGGCATCATATCTCTTTGCCGTTTGATCTGCGGAACCATAGACGGGCTCTAAATGACCTCCACATCGAGTCGGTAGACAGATCTCTCAGATCTCGGCCTGTGAATCCCATTATTAATACTCAACCACCTGAATTGGCTGAGGAGGAGCGTGTACTTCCGAGGGTCATACTGGCACAACTTCGCTTTGGATATTGTAATAGGTTAAACTCTTACTTATCCAGACTGAACCCCAACATACCAAATACATGCCCTGCATGTGGTATGACCCCTCATGATACCATGTTCAGTTGAACCCACTCTTCTAACACCTACATCACTCTGGTCCAACCCTGTGGAAACAGCGCGTTTCCTCGGACTTCGTTAGAAGAGCCTGATGACAATTTAGAGTGATCGAGCCCATTGGGCAGGGCGAAGCACTGTTAACAACAACAACAACCTTTGTGCATGTTAGTCACCTCTTACGACCGGTATGCCTACCTCGGGCATATTCTAAACCCCTAACCCACAGGGGTATTTTTTTATTGCAGTGTAACCCTGTCTAATTTGTCATGTGCGACCATCAAATCATTGCAACGGCGTTGCTCCATTTTCTCTTGTCACGGGCTGGTATAGAATCCAAACCCTGACCAAGAGATTGGATATGTTTCGTCTGTTGGAAAAAAATTTATATATAACGGTCTCATTCTGTTCAATGCGTGACGTGTAAGAGTAGGCTTCATATATCTGGAGGTTTAACCCTGGTATTCACAGATCCCCTACTCTTCAGTACCTTCGAGGCACCATGTTGTTCACGCCTTAAGGCATCCCGCGTTACACGTCGCTCTAGCGTACGCCACCGCCTCTACTATCTTCAAGCGACCACAATGATGGCCCATTCTTGGCGACTAGCAGCACTGCTGCAATACCCCCCTTACCCACTCTCGACTGAGGCTCACGCTTAACCGCGTTTTCATCTCATTCCCACAACAGCTGGTTCTATCGTACCTGAATGACCCGGGTTTTTTTTTACCCGGCCAAGGGCTGTTATTTCAGTGTAACCCTGTCCAATCTGTCCCGTACCACCCTTAAATTGTCATCCTCGTAGCAAACTCTGGCAGCTGGGTTGCTCCATTGGCTCTTGTTACCCATCTCTGGACCAAGAGATTGGATCTGCTGCGTTTGCTGAAAGAAAATTTATATTAAATGCGACCGTTGAACTGTTTCGGTTCAATGCGCCAAGTGTAAGAGATGGCTACATAAATCAGGATGATCAGGGCTTAACCCTGCCATCCACAGACCCCGCACTTTCTTTAGTACTTTTGAGGCACCATGCGGTACACGCCTAAGGGCGTCCCGCGGTAGTCGTCGCTCTGGCACTCCATACCAACTTCAAGTAACCACAATAGTGGCTCAGTCTACTTTTCGCCTCACCCACTCCCGACTGTCGCTCACGCTCACCAGCGTCTCCATCTCGCACGACCACTCAACACTCCTATCCCCTCCGGAATAGGCCAGATATGAGCATCGCCGAGCGTCAGTCCCCTCTTTCTCCGTCCCCAATGCCCCCCACCCTGCTTCCAGACTGCACGTGGGCCAGGACCCCACCTCCTCGTACCTTTCACTAGGTGCCCCGTTTGTCGGCAAAGATTATATATGCCTGCGACATCGGTCAAGTGCAACAACTGCCTTGGCCAGTGTCACACCCTTATGTGCTCTGGGCTCGCAAACGGTAACCTCTGGACGGATACGTTCATAGCCCCCTGTTGCAGTACACAGCCGCCTTCCACGCCAGACAACAACGGCCATGGCGCTGTCAACTCTAGACCTCCACCTAGGCAAGCGCGGGGGGTCGCGGAGATAACTGACTTTATGAAGTCGCACAACTTCAAAATCGCCGCGATACAAGAGACAAAATTGAACACAAGATCGGACTTACAAACTTGCTAGTGCCCCGGATCCCTCGTCTTCTAGAGTGCGACGCAGTGTGCGACCCAGCCTGCTTCCACCAAGGCATACGCACCAGTCCCTGACCCCAAGCGTGAACACTTTCCCCCCCTTCGCACTTTCGCGTCCTACAGTTAAACTGCAACGGCCTAATCGGGAAAGTGAGTGAAATAGTGAACTTCATGAAGCGACAGAACATCAAGATCGCTGCCATTCAGGAGACGAAGTTAAACGCCCGATCAAATCTTCGGACTTGTGACGGCTACAACATCCACCGACGTGATCGAGAGAGAGGTCTTGGGGGCGGACTCGCCTTCATCACACACCAATCCGTGCAATATCGTCCATTTGAGCCCGACGTCGACCCGAGGGACAACCTCCTAGAACGTCAAGGAATGGTAGTCCGGACGGGCGACGTCGACCTCGAAATCATTAACATCTATATACCTCCTGCCACCTGCTGTCCGAGAGATTACCACCCTGACATCAGTGCGTTACTCAGAGGCGATAATCGTGTAATCCTCGGAGACTTCAACGCACACCACGATCTGTGGCACTCAAGCCTACAGGCCGATGGCAGGGGACAGGAATTGGCTGAACAAATAGACGATTCGACGTTTTGCACTGTGAACGGGGACGCCCCCACGAGAGTTGCGGTAAATTGTTCCAGTTCGCCAGACCTCACAATTTTCAGCGCAGGTCTCATAAACTGCGTTGAATGGCGACCAATGCTTACTCTTGCATCTGACCATTTGCCGATAGTCCTCTCAATCGATCGCCCCAATGACTTCGTTACCTCTGAGAAGCGCACCTTCACTAACTTCAGTAAAGCTGACTGGGTTGGTTTTCTTAATTTCACTGAGAGCACCTTCGCTGCTCTTCCCATCCCGTCTGACGTACGAGAAGGGGAAAAAGCGTTTCGCTTGGTCATAGTTCAGCCTCCAATCAATATATTCCGTCAGGTAGAATTAAGGAGATACGTCCATACTTCCCCGCAGAGGCAGCGGCCCTGGCTAATGAACGTGACCACGTGCGACGCTTGAACCCTACGGATCCTCAAATTCAAGATCTCAATGCGGAAATCAGACGGCTAGTTGACCAACACAAACGCGCCAAATGGGAGGAGCACCTAAGGTCCTGTAACCTCTCTGCTGGTGTTGGCAAATTATGGTCCACTGTTAAATCCTTGTCTAATCCGACCAAACCGAACGACAAAATATCCATCACCTTTGGTGATAAGGTACAGTCGAAACCAAAGAGATGCGCGAGCGTGTCTGCCGGCAATTTGTACTGCATCCTCCGGTTGACAAGGAAATCAGGCGCGCCATCAGGGAAGCGCACAAACGCAAAAACAACCAAGCGCCCATTGCCATCACCACCACAGAGGTTCGGGAGGCCATGCGGGGGTCCAAAAACTCCAGATCTATTGGCCCAGACGGTATATCCATGCTGATGCTAAAACATCTCGGTGATGAGGGAGTAAGGTACCTAACAACCGTCTTCAATCTGTCCATGACCACCTTTGTCATTCCAGAAAGATGGAAACAGGCCAAAGTGGTGCCACTACTAAAGCCCGGCAAGCCGGCTAACGTGGGGGAGTCATATCGACCGATATCATTCCTCTCGCCAGTAGTGAAGACCCTGGAGTCGGTCTTGCTCCCTTACTACACCGCTAACCTACGATTAGCCGAACATCAGCATGGATTCCGCAAAATGCATAGCACTACCACCGCGCTAAACGCCATCACCACACAGATAGGTGTCGGTCTCAACCAATCTCGCCCAAACGACAGGACCGTGCTAGTTGCGCTTGACTTGTCGAAAGCTTTTGACACTGTTAATCACGCACAACTCATTAACGACCTGGAAGATTCAAACCTTTCCCCCTGTCTAAAGCGTTGGACCGCCAACTATCTGAGTGGCCGGCAGTCATCGGTGGAATTTAGAGGCGAAAGATCAAAACCACGTATAATTAAGCAAGGGGTGCCACAGGGTGGTGTTGTCAGGTGACAGGTTGTCCCTCGGGTCGACGTCAGGCTCAAATGGACGATATTGCACAGATTGGTGAGTGATGAAGGCGAGTCCGCCCCAAGTCCTCTCTCTCGGTCACGTCGGTGGATGTTGTAGCCGTCACAAGTCCGAAGATTTGATCGGGCGTTTAACTTCGTCTCCTAAATGGCAGCGATGTTGATATTCTGTCGCTTCATGAAGCTCACTATTTCACTCACTTTCCCGGTTAGGCCGTTGCAGTTTAGCTGTAGGATGCGAAAGTGCGAAGGGGGAGAAATATTCACGCTGGGAGTCAGGGACTGGTGCGTATGCCTAGGTGGAAGCAGGCTGGGTCGCACACTGCGTCGCACTCTAGAAGACGAGAGATCCGAAGCACCAGAAGGTGGCGAATCGGTCGACGTTGTAGGTTGCGTAGCTCGACAACATGGTGCAACGTACGTATCAGTCCATAGGTTCCTGTTTCCAAGTTGAGAACATATAAGCAGGTGACACAGGCCAAGGCAAGAATTGCATTTGACTGATGTCGCAGGTGTATACAGTCTCAGCCGACAAACAGAGCACATGGTGTAAGGGACCAGGAGCTGGTGGCTTTGACTTACATTTGTGCTAGTGCTGGAAGAAGAAGGGGAAGTTGAAAGTGGGAGGGGGATAGGCTGTCGCTCGGCATTGGTGCTACGTAGAAAGTAGCTGTGAGCGGCTGTGTGAGGTGTTGGCGCCTGTGAGCGTGAGCGGCAGCGGGTGTTACACACTACTTGCTGGGCGTTATTAGTGCTATTAGTCGTGGAGACTATTTCAGAAGCTTGTGACGGTGCGATACTGTATCGTCGTTGGCCACGGGGCGTGAACAGCAAGGGGCCCCGAAAGTTTTGTAGAAACTAGGGGGCCTGTGTGTGGAGGGATTTAGCCCGGAGCACCTGGTTTTGTGCAACCATCTTTTACAAGAATTGCATTGGATGGAGTGTGAAGCTTAACGTAAATCTTCTTCCAGCAGACGCAGCAGATCCATTCTCCTGGACCCGGGCTGGATTCGACCCCAGCCCGGAGCAGGAGAGTTTTGAGCAGCCCTGCTGCAAGGAGCTGCTCGGAGGATGACAATATTAGTGGAAAAGGTGACAGGTTAGACAGGGTAGTGTCGAAATAACAGCCCTTGGTCGGATGTAAAAATGGTGGGAATGTCGCAGCAGTTTTGATGTTGTGTAGCTTCATAAATTCAGTTATCTCCGCGATCCTTCCAGCTAATCCGTTACAATTAAGCTGTAGAAGTTTGAAGTGCGCTGGTGGCGAGGTTGGGGTCGTACTAGACGTGAGGGACGGATGCGTTTGCCTAGGTGGTACGCTGAGGCCTAAGCTGTGTCGCAGTCTAGAAGGTGGATAGGCCAGATTATCTGGCGTGGGAGGCTGCGGAGTGTTGCAGCAAAGCGCTATAAACTTATCCGTCCAAATGTTTCTGTTCGCGAGCCCAGAACACATAAGAACGTGACATAGGCCAAGGCAATTGCTGCACTTGACCGATGGTATATAATCTCTCCCGTCAAACAGTGCACGTTGTGAATGGCACAACGAGATGGTGGTCCTGACCAATGTGTATGCTGAAAGTAGGGGGGACATTGGGGTCAGAGAGAGAGGGGAATGACTCTCAGTAGTGCTCGTTGACATATTCCGGAGGGGATAGGAGTTATGAGCGGTCTTGGTCCGGGGTTGGGTTCGATACCAGCCCGTAACAAGAGAAAATGAAGCAGCCCCGACGCAAGGGTTTGCTCCTCCCCCTGTGGGTTAGGGATTTAGAATATGCCCGAGGTAGGCATACCGGTCGTAAGAGGCGACTAATATGCACAAAGGTAATGACGTGCAACTCGATGGTTGATCTACGGATATGATGCCTCTCACCTCTCATTACCCATCTCCTTCCTTACGTAAAGAGGCGTGACATGACCTAGAAGGTTCCACTGGTCATACCAAATCTACCACGACAGTCGGGCAGTACCGCAAGGGAGTACCGGAGCGTACTTGATTCATATCCGGCCAAGGACTGTTAACTCGACAACACTCCCCAAAACCTTCGGGAGTATTTTCCACAACAACAACAAGGGCTTGCTCCGAGGATGATAATTTGAGGGTGGGACATGACAGATTAGAAAGGGTTACACTGAAACAACAGCCCTTGGCCTGGTAAAAAAGCCGGCACCACATCTCTTTGCCATTTGATCTGCGGAACCATAGGCGGGCTCTAAATGACCTCCACACTGAGTCGGTAGATAGATCCCTCAGATCTGTGAATTCCGTTATCAGTACTCAGCCACCTGAATTAGTTGAAGAGGAGCGTGTACTTCCGAGGGAGACTAGAGTCATGCTAGCACAACTTCGTTCTGAATATTGCAAAAGGTAAACTCTTACTTATCCAGACTGAAGCCTACCATACCAAATTCTCGCCCTGCATCCGTTTTACATCTTCTGTGACTTTGAAATATGATCAACCAAATTTTGTATTTAAAAAATCATTCAAAATTCCAATTTCGTATATAGAAAGGGCAAAAAAAAAATCAACAATGTGTGCTTATGTTGTTGTGGCGATAGTTAGCCTATTACCACCTCCCTTACCTAACATTGTTATCGAGCTCTTCTATCGGGAGTCCCAGAAACGTCGCGGCTGTAACAGGGTTGGACCATAGTGAGATTGCTGTTAGAAGAGTAGGCTCAGTTGAGCAGATGAAAAGGTGGTTAGTATCAAGGAAATACACGCCGCATGTCGGGGTTCAGGCTGGATAGGTAAGAGTTTAATCTGTTACAATATCCAGATCGAAGGGCCAGATAGATAGATACATAATTTGAGGATAGCACTGCGACCGGGTGGTCTATTGTGCCCCCATCTCATTACAACACCTCTTCCAAGCCAACTTCCCTCAAAAAGGAGATTATTTCAGTTGGCCTGAGGGCTTGTAGTTCCGTATGCTCTGGCCATGGTGATCCCAGGACTTGTGCTCTTTTTCTGGCTATTGCGTCGCATGCCATAAGGATGTGCTCTGCAGTCTCCGAAATCGTATAGCAGAACCGGCAGTTGTCATTCGCTCTTATACCCATTTTGTGTAGGTGGTTGTTGCGTCTGCAATGACCTTTAAGAATAGCAGTTAAAATTCTTAGATTAGCTTTGGAGAGGCTTATTATTGCTTTGTAGCGAGAGGTATTATAGCCCCCCAAGAGCAGCTTTGACTGCCGCAAGGCCGGCACATTGCGCCAGTATTCCTCTCGTTCCTTTTCTTCGTCTTTCCTCAAGCATTCTCTAAGCGTTTGAGGACCCACTGGCAACATTGGCTCAGGCCCGATGGGACTTGTGCTTGCTGCGTGTCTAGCTATGCTATCAGCCTGCTCGTTGCCTCCGATTCCTGTATGACCTGGAACCCATGCTTGTTGGTTCCTAGGTCATTTAGCTTCTCAATGCACTCGCGGATAAGCGCTGATTTACCTCATACGATGAGATTGCTTTGAGTGCAGCTTGGCTGTCGCTACGCATAGCGATGCGCTCAGTGCTATATCCACGCTGCAGGTTTAGTTCTGCACAGTGGTGTATGGCGTATGCTTCCGCTTGGAAGATGCTCGGGTATGTCCCCAGAGGCGCTAAGATCCGTGCTCTTGGGCCGAATATTCTGGCTCCGATTCCCTTTGAGGTCTTCGGGCCATCCGTGTACCACACGATTGTGTGGGAGCGGTGTATGGTGTCTACTCTGGACTGTTCCAGTTTGACTTGGTTCCCAGTTCTACTCTAAATCTCCTTTCAAAGATTATCTGCCTGAGAATGTCGTCCCTCGGTAGTTGAGAAATTGGGATGGTTTCACTCAACTTCACCATATTGTTGGTTGACATTACTTTTCTCTGCCCGAACCCTTCTTAGCAATGTTGAGGAGAGTTCTTTTGGCCGACTGCTCTATCGCTACATGTAGTGGGGGTAGATCGAGAATAGCCTCCAGCGCAGCGGTGGGGCAAGTGCGCACTGCCCCTGTGATGCACACGCACGCCATACGCTGGATCTTGGAGAGTGCTTGTCTCACCGTTGAGTGGACTGCTCTCGATGCCCATGCTACCGAGCCATAGGTGATAGTGGGTTTTACTATCATGGTGTGCATCCATCTCAGGATGTGCGGGCTGCTTCCCCATGTTTTGCCCGCGTCTACATACCATGATGGATCTTGTCGCTCTACTGGACATGTTCACGAACTGTTGCCTCCATAGAAGCTTGTTGTCGAAGATGACCCCCAAGTATTTTACTTCAGCAACAAATGCTATCAACGTGCCATCGAGGGGTATTGCTCTTAGTCCCGGGAGGGCTCTTTTCCTGGAAAAGGGGATTATGGCTGTTTTTGTGGGGTTTAGATTAAACCCCACACTGCCACACCATCTCCTTGTGAGGTTAAGTGCTCTTTGTATGATGTCACAAAGGGTGTTCTCAAATTTGCCCGTGCAATTATGACGATGTCATCCGCATGTAAGAATTTGCAGGAGCTCGTCTACTACTAGGCTCCACAGGAGGGGTGAGAGGACCCTTCCTTGGGGCACCCCTTAGTGGTGGTGACCTGTATTATGCTGTTGCCTGTTCAGGTTTCCGAGGTTCTGTTGCGGAGTAAGGCGTCTATCCATCTTTGGATAGGCAGTTCGACTCCTCTGTTCTGCAGTGCTCTATTTACACTGTCATGAGACGTGTTATCGAATGCACCTTCAATGTCAAGGAAGGCGTATAGCACTGTTTCCTCACAGGTAAAGGCACTCTGGATTTCAGTCGACAGTTGTCCGTAGATCTGCCTGCTCTATATGCGTGCTGACTGTGATGCAGAGGCCTGTTGTTCAGGGTGTTTACTCTGATGCTGTGGTCTATTGCTTTCTCCATTGATTTTAGCATAAAGGAGGTTAGACTTATTGGCCTGAAGGACTTTTCTAATGAGTAGTCCTTTCTTCCTATTTTGGGTATAAAAACCACTGTTGCTCTCCTCCACACATCGAAGGGCCAGCATGACCCTTGTCTCCCAAGCAGTTCGCGTTCCTCTTCGGCAACAGGTAGAGATTGTGCCTGTATAACGGCGTTTACTGGAAGAGAGCTGACAAAGGAGTTTACCGACTCTGTGTGGATGAGTTTGAGGGCATGTCGATGCACCTTTGGATCAAACGGCGAAAAAATATGGGGCTGGATCTCATCATAGTGCAGTTCTGAGTGCGGTGTTTTGTCAGGCCTGCAACCTCCTCCAGTGTGTATCTGCTAGCCCCGGCGACCATATAGGCGTCGCGTAGATCAGAACCGGCTGGCCAATTGCCTTGTTCGTTGCCAGTAACGTTTCTTTATCATTTCCCCAAGTGCTGCTAGCTGGTGACTTGAGGATTTTGTTGCGGCTTTGTACTTCGGTGGCAATCGTGGCTACATGAGCACCGTAGTTGAACATGTTATCAAACGTGTCCACTTAGATTTTGGGACGTGACAGTCGAAAGCTTAATGCCGTCGACGTATTTCCAAGTTCACCTGCGCTGTCCACGTCGTAAATAAGGTGGCCGAGGATTTGGTCGGTGACAGTGACAGATTTCGACCAGCTAAGAAACCGGACAAGGATGGGAGGTAAGAGTTTATTCTTGAGCACAGCTCATCTACGGAGATTTTGCTCGTTCGCCTCTGAATTCAACCGATGACTGCCGGCCACTCAGATAATTGGCGGTCCAACGCTTTAGACAGGGGGGAAGAGTTGAGTCTTCCAGGTCATTAATGAGTTTCGCGTGGTTGACCGTATCGAAGGCTTTTGACAGGTCAACCAGTACAGTGATTAGGACGATTTTGGTTGAGGCCGACACCTATTTAAATGGTAATGGCGTTAAGCGCGGTGGTCATGCTATGCATTTTACGGAATCCATGATGATGTTAGGCGAGTCGCAAGTTAGCGGTGTAGTAAGGGAGCAGGACTGTCTCCTAGGTCTCCACTACTGGTGAGAGCAGCGATATCGTTAGATATGACTACCCCCCGTTAGCTGGCTTGCCAGGCTTTAGTAGTGGCACCACCTTGGCTGTCTCCATTTTTCTGGAATGATAAAGGTGGTCATGGACAGATTGAAGGCAGTTGTGAGGTACCTTACTCCCTCATCGCCGAGATGTTTTAATATCGACATGGATATACCGTCGGGGCCGATCGATTTGGAGCCTTTAGACCCCGTATGGCCATTCGAACCTTTGTGGTGGTGATGGCAACGGGCGCTTGACTATTTCTTCGTTTGTGCGCTTCCCTGGTGGCTCGTCTAATTTCCTTGTCAACCGGAGGATGCAGTAAAAATTGCCGGCAGAAAGCGCTCGCGAATCTCTTCGGTTTCGACTGGCGCCCTTATCACCGAAGGCTGTTAACAACAACAAGAACAACAACCGAAGACGATGGATATTTTGTAGTTAGGTTTAGTCGGATTTGACAGTGGACTATAATTTGCCAACACCAGCAGAGAGGTTGCAGGAGTATAGGTGTTCTTCCCATTTGGCAAGTTTGTGTTGATCAACAAGTTGTCTGATTTTCGCATTGAGATCTTGAATTTGGGAATCCTTAGGGTCTAAGCGTCGAACATGGTCACGTTCATTTGTCAGGACCGCTGCCTCTGCGGGGAAATACGGACGTACCTCATTGATTTGAGGCTGAAGCTAGGACCATGCGAAACGCTTTTTCCCCTTCTCGTATATCAGACGGGATGGGAGGAGCAGCGAAGGGGCTCTCAGTTAACCCAATCAGCTTTGCTGAAATTAGTGAAGGTGCGATTTTCAGAGGTGAAAAGTCGGTGGGGCGATCGATAAAGAGGACTATCGGTAAATGATCTGGGGGGTTACTCTGTATCGCGATACGAAAGGCAATGCGATGCGAAAATCAAATGTGATTCGATAACCAAGTGGTACTCTGTATTGTCTTCGCATTGCGAACAATGTTGCCTACTTTAGCTTTCGGTTCTTTTCATGTTGGGGTAGGCATTACTGTCAGAAATATCAACGAATGTGAGAGCAAAACATAGAAAGAAAAATCTGGCGTTTAAATTTATTAAGAAATGTCAAGTTTTTGCAAACAAATAAATCAAATATTAATCGATAAAATATGTTTAATTATTAAAAATTATTGTAGGGGACTCTGGATACACCCTAGAGAGAGAACTCCGACCAACTTTTCTCAACGACCACTTTTCAAAAGGCATCTCTACTAGACAGGTACCACTTAAATGGTAAGTCAGATAACCTCTCGGCCTGACTTGCGCTTGCGTTATTTTTGTCAATTAGTTTCTGAAGAGCAATGTGCCAAGTCTAACCATGTGTTTGCTGTGCACACGCCCCTTTCTAGCGCATGTAAAACCACATATATCTGCACTTTTCACTCTCATTATCCATAATGAAAAGTTTGGTTAGCGCCATAGTGGAATCACAAGGTGAAGTAAATAAAAAGAGAAAGAAAATGAGCGCTATCTGAAACGGTAGGGATGTATTTTGTAGAGGGAGAATGGGGTGAAACGCCAAACAGTTTTTGCCCTTTTTGGTAGAAAGGGGGGAAAATAATTTATTAAACATGTTTGTATTTGATTTAAAAAAATATGCTAAGTGCAATAAAAAATGACTAGCACAGCTAAAAAATTCATTTTAACGCCATTGAATGATATTTTCATTTATGGTTTTTCTTAAAATATAAAAAATTAGCCATTGAAACCCATATTGCATTTATACGATGTGACTACAATTAAATACAAATTCGTGAATATAAAAGTGAAACGACTGCATTTGCAGATATTTTATTGCTCAACTATGGTATCTTGAGGTCAATACCTATTGGAAGTCATTAATATTAAAATCGACTTTAGGTCTTTGAATTTTAGGACCACTTACCGAATATATATAAAATGCGTTGTTTTTGAATAAAAAGTTAAACAAAAATACTGGATAAGTTTTTTTGGCAGGCTAAAAAGCAACACGATCTGAAATGGAGGGTCTGGTACGAGAAACGAATAATAAGTGACTGATTTCAGAAAGAAGAAGTTTAACCATATATACCTTCAAGACTTCAAACGCTTATTGAGATATTTGATGCGCATGGGCACTCTACATCTAAAGAAAAGTTTTTTCACTTCTGTTGGAAGTTCTATCTCTTGGCTGAGGTTCAAGAGCTTCTCCGAAAAGTTATTGATTGCGAACACGGAATCTCCATTTAACCTTTGGAACAAATGTTCTAATAAATTAATTTTCGTTTTGAACCACATTGAAGGTTTTTTAAGGCTCCGTGGGATAACTTATCTATCCACGTAACCACTCATCGCTTGACTCATTTGCAGTCAAGTTTAGCCTCCGTATAATATATCCAGCCAGATACTCTAACCCGTCCTCTGGCAACTCATCCAGCACATCATCCTCGCACGGTAGTGGAAAACCTTTTTGATATAGGTGCCTGTACGCACGGGGCCCTGCCGCATGGAGTGTGAGTGCATTAGATATATCAAACCAGCTCCAGTGAACAAGCTGTTCGGGATGAGCCAGCTTTCTTAGTTGCCCTTTAGTAAACACTTGTTTTACATTGTTTATTAATGCCTCGTTTTCTGCCTTTTTAATTTTTAAAATTACATTCTCAAGCTCCATATTTCGAAGTTGCGACTTCAATGTTGCGATTTGGATATGCAAATCGTTCTCACTTTCACAACTGAAAAATTGCATATATATACTATATAACGCGCAATTAGTTTACCATTAAATATTCGTTATTATGCAATTGTTGTTGTTTGTGTTGTTGTTGAGCTATTTGTCTGCCGACTCGGTGTACGGGTAACCCTGTCGAATTGTTTGTGTGGACAAATCTACCTTCACACCGACATTCCAAACAACACGAATACATGTTTTTTTACCATTCGGGAATATGCACCTGTACAATAACTTTGGTCCGATTTTTGTAAGTATGAGAAGAAGATCAGAACAATCGACCTAAGTCGATTTAGCTATGTCCGCATATTTGTCTATCTGTTTGTACGCAAACAAGTCCCTCAGTCTCAAATATATCACTCAGTGAAAATCGTGAGACGTATTGAATTATAAAGTAAGCGAGACAACTAACTGAACACAGCACGTGCAATGCTAAGCACTACCTATTAGATCGTATAAACATATAAAATCTAAGATAGTTAAGACTTTATGCCATTTAGCCCCAAGACTGGACCAAAAGAGAACTGGATGCATGTGTTGTTAATACATATATACATACTTTTAGAACTAGTTTTTATTAAGGGTAATAAGTGAATGCATTTTGCAAAGATAAGCATTATAAAACATAAGTAAAAAACCATAAATTAAAGAAAACTGCACTTTGCAAATATATGCACCATTATACAAATATGTACTCTCATTCTACCGAGTCGCACGTGTCTATTACTCTATAGTGAACACAATTATGTATGGATATTTAAATCACCATACTTAGCTTGTGTTGCCTTGTCCACTATTTGCAGTACTTCCTCAGCTGAATCCCAAGACGTCAGCAGTTCTACAGCCATTGGCACCGCTTCCTTACATAACAAACGTCGGTTTTTCGTTTGCTGAAAATCATATTTCGAAAAGAGCAATTCGCATACTCTGGAGCTGTGTGTGAGTGCTAACCCGCTGCTTTTACACCACCTTTTCAGCCTCTTCTTATCCACAGGAGCACTAAATAGGCTGAAACCCTCCGCCGTCCAAGTTTTTTTGCACAATGCGCAGCTCGGTCTTGGCATTATTAATAATTTTACGGGAAAATTTTAATTTTGACGATTATTATATATTGAAATGTGGCAATACAAATTTTGTTGCTCAAATTTACCAAAAAGGGGACTTTACACGTAAAAATCTGAAAAAAGCAGCACCTTAATAGAACAACAACACTGTTTTCGGGGACAACATTGCCTCAAAATTTTCAGATAGCCGAATGACAGAACAAAGAAGAAATTAGAGCAAGACAACTGACAGCTTACTTCACCTTGTTTATTACACTATGGGTTAGCGCTAACAGTCGAATTTTTGAAGCATTTGACATTGCCTTCGCGATACAGAGTGCAGGGAGTCAAGAGGAAAAATTTAATGCGAAATGGAAAAGGCAAATGCGAAAATGTCAATTTCAGGTTGCGATAGCCGAGTTACAGATCGTCATTACAGCAAATGCGAAACATTTTCCTTTCGCATCGCGATACAAAGTAACCCCCCAGGTATAATGCAAATGCACGCCAGCGCTAATGATTATGAGTACGGCAAACATGCGCCAGGCCTAATGGTTATGAATGCTGCAAACTTTATATATAGCTAACTATGAAAAGACAATTGCTTTTATTATTAGATTTGGTTTTTATTGTTTAATATAATTCAAAATTTCCACGTTTGCAATTGTCAGTAAAATCTATGAATACAAATTTATACCACTAAACATTTACAAAAAGGTAATTTTACTTCATTTGCCTCAAATTGAAAATTCCCTTGCTCGTCCATCTGAAAATATTAAACTTAACTAGTTAAATACCAATAGAGTAAGTTAGGGTATTGTGATATAGGCATACCTTTTTCGGCCGCTACTCAACATTATATTAAAGTATACAAGTAGAAAATCATACGATTCGATAGATTTCAGTATTGCGAAGCACATTCCAAGACGAGATCGATTTATCTCAAGTATTCCGGAAGATATTTAATCAAACCCATAAAAAGTCAAAAAAGCCATTTTGTCAAAATAAGGGGGTAATGTGATATACTTTACCACATCCTTGGGTCTTCTATGAAAGATGTGGTAACCGCATGAAATAATTAAGCCTCATTGTAAATATGGTAATTTGCGTTCATTCAGTTATGTGACAAGCTGATTCGGAACCAAGAAGAGCATGTTCCATCAAAAGTAGAAAAGGTTTTCCTTTTTTTGCGAATCTTATTTACCCAATTTGTTTTTATGTTGTAGCTACCATTTTCGGATGCTTACTTGGCGTGATAGACAATCCTTTGTCATCAGCGTTCCAAATCCTTGTTGGAGGAAATTTATACTTTTCATACTCCTGTTCCACATTGAACTACTTTCATCATATCACATAACCAAAACTAGAGCTTTTAGGGACCGACAAATTTATTCACCAAAATTAATTTAAAAATATTAAGTTATCACTTGAAATATTGGTGCCTAAATTTACCAAAAACGAAAATAAAATAAAAGAAGTTGACAGCCCAAGAACATTTCGGAATTATCCCTGTTCAAAGAGTGCGCTAAATTATTGACGACCGCACGATGGAAACTGTTTTTTTACACTGATAGCAACCTAGTTGACCAATGCCAGCCGTTGCTTTGCAGTAGCGATTTTTGGCATAACCATTATGGTAAAGAAGATATTCTTGCTCAGACATAAATAATTTAGGAAATACGCAGGTATATCACTTTACCAACACATATCACAATACCCTAACTTACTCTAATTAGCACTATATACTTGCCTTATCTGGGCGTATTAGTAGCAATTTCACTGCAAAACTCCTTGATAAATATTTTATAAGTTTTTTAACGACGCACTTACATTTTGCTCACAATATCAAAGAAGATACACAAAGAACAGGTAAGGAAGTCTAAGTTAGGGTGGAACCGAACATTATATACCTAGTAGTGATCTATTATGGCATACCAATTTACGCAGGTCTATTTTTATACTTTTCAGTTCGTACTATAAGGCCAGCTGATTGTTTTCAATAAAAACACTTCTGTTATAGGTTTTGAGGGGTAAATTTATTTTAAAAAAATATAAATGTATGGTGCGATATACAACAGGTATATCATCATAAACCTGCTAAGATATTTTTGCGCCGAGTTTCCCTTCCAATTTGTGGTGTGCCGTTTTGAATTTTATCCTACAAATTTTCATGGCAGAAAGACACTCGGAGAGTTTGCCAAACCACTGCCGAGGGGTGACCCCGTTTTGAAAAACTTTTTCTAACCCACTTTTGATGTTACCTGTCTCAGGTCGAGTCCTTGGATCTACAAATTATATAAAGCTATTGTTCGCAAAAATATATCTATGATCCTTTTCAAAATCTTTCGTATAAAACATTCCCTGTATTAATATAAATATGTGTGCTAAATTTCGTTTCGATATCTTGAACGGTTTTTGATTTATGATTAATGTTATTTCTAAATTTGAAAAATGTCTTGAAAAATTCATCTTCTGCCTTAACGTTAATGGACAAACCAAATTCTATCCTTTTAAGTGTATTATGTACTGAATAATCACTTTTTTATATTTTCGAAAATATTCTGTATATAAAAAGTGGGGCCCATCCGATTTTGCCCATTTTAAGTAGCGCTCGGAGATGAGTGCCCAGGAATGTGCATACCAAATTTCATTAAGATATCTCATAATTTATTCAAGTTATCGTGTTAACAGACGGACGGACGGACGGAAGGACGGACATGGCTTAATCAATTTCTTTTTCCTCCCGAACATTTTGATATATATACAGGGTGTTTTTTTTACAGGTTTGTTTTTCGAATAGAGATAAAACTGGCATTTTGTGGTCAAATCTGGCAACTCTAATGTCATTTATGTTCAGTTTGGTTTGCCATTTCATCATGAACAGGTTGACAAAAGAACAACGCTTGCAAATCGTGCAAATTTATTTCGAAAATAATGGTTCAGTTCGCGAAGTTTACCGTGAGCTCCGTCCATTTTATGGTCGACATAATCGTCCATCAGAGCAATTAATTCGGTTAACCATGGATCGTTTTCGCACTACGTTTACTCTATGTGATAATACGCATCCGCAGAGACGTCGAACAGTGCGCACCGAAGAAACAATTGCCGCTGTAGAGCAAAGTGTTGAAGAGGACCCGAATAAATCGATTCGCCACCGTGCACAGCAATTGGAGCTTTGTCCATCAACTTTATGGAAGATTTTGCGCAAAGATCTTGGCTTGCGACCTTACAAGATCCAACTTGTGCAAGAATTAAAGCCGCGAGACCATGCAATGCGTCGTGATTTTGGTGTATGGGCCGAAAATGAGATTGATTTCGATGCTGATTTTCATCGCAAAATTTTGTTCAGTGATGAGGCTCATTTTTGGTTGAATGGCTACGTCAACAAGCAAAATTGCCGCATTTGGAGTGAAGAGACTCCACATGAGACCCTTGAAACGCCATTACATCCACAAAAACTGACTGTTTGGTGTGCTCTATGGGCTGGTGGAGTCATTGGGCCATACTTCTTCCGCAATAATGCTGGAGAGGCAGCTACCGTTAATGGAGACCGGTATAGAGCCATGATAACCGACTATTTTGTTCCCGAATTGGATGGCATGAATGTGGATGAGTTGTGGTTCCAACAAGACGGCGCTACATGCCACACAGCGCACGTCACAATCGATTTATTGAAGGAAACATTCGATGAGCGCATAATTTCGCGGAATGGACCTGTCAATTGGCCACCAAGGTCGTGTGATTTGACACCATTGGATTATTTTCTTTGGGGATATGTGAAGTCGCTCGTCTACACCAACAAACCAGAAACGTTAGGGGAATTGGAAGCCAACATTCGTGGCGTTATTGCCGACATACGGCCCCATATGCTCGAAAAAGTGGTTGAAAATTGGACCTGTAGAATTGGCTTTATTCGAGCCAGCCGCGGCGGCCACATGCCCGAAATCATATTTAAACATTAATGGCATAAAATTATCCTTCCAATAAAGCCAAATTGATGGACCTTAAAACGATTTTCTTGTGTTTTATTTCAATTCGAAGTTATATACCCCTAAAAAAAACACCCTTTATTAGGATGGGTAGATTTATTAACCGATATCGCGCCATCGATTTTTCGATAGATTTTGGACTCAGGAAAACAAAGTTCCACTACGCATACCCAAAAAAAATATTTTCGTGCCTGCGAAATTTAATTTTTTTGACTTTTTCCGACTTTGATTTTTAAGGTTTTTTGCATGACCTAATAAAAAAAATTTCCTTTGATTTAAAAATTTTCATGTATACCCTGTCCGACCCAAAAATGTCTGCTAAAAACGTTGGCGATAACAGTTTTTTGAAAAAAAAAAATATTTTTTGGGTTTTGGAGACTTTTGGTCAAAATATTGACCCTTTCGCCATTTTTTTAAGGGTTTTTTCAGCATAAATGCAAAATTTTTTTCGATGAAAACGAATTTGTCTCATATTTCCTGTCCCACTTAAAATTATGCGATTTTTCGACCAGAACAAGTCCACAAAACCCGAAAATAATTTTTTTTTTTTAAAAACCGTTATCGCCAACGTTTTTAGTGTATAAATTAGCTCAACTTTATTAAAAAGGTCTTAACTCTAATATTACAATTATTTCCTTTTCTGATATATTTTCCTTTTCTTCGGTGTAGTAGGCCGGCAACACTACCGCTACACCACGACGGCCGCCATTAATTTATTTGTATATAAATAGCTTCCCTACCAACAACTGCTAACCACTTTTTTTCAAAATACCAATCCATGCATGTTTCATATGCTCACAATATCAAAGAAGATACACAAAGAAAAAGAAAAGCTTGACAGAAGGCTTTGTGTGTGTGTTAGTAATTTTAAATTTTTGCTTGCATGGATTAGTGAGTGTGATTAGGCCCGTCTAGTAGGGACATCACTTATGGAACGTACCTTTGGTGGGTCAGCTGCTTTCAGCTGCGCAGATAACGGTAATTGTTTCCTTTAGGAGACAACTGCTAAAACACGTCCAAAAATGTCGGTATCAAACGACGCGTTGTGACCTCGGTATCAACAATCGGAAAGCGGATTTGCGATTTTTGTTTCAGTGAAAAGTTATTGGCAAAAGAACCAAAAAAATATTCAGTTCCGATCCGAAATAGGGGCCGTGATCCAAGGTATTTATGTACAGAACACCTTTCTGAGTAGGCAGCCTTCGTAGCTTTTTGAGTAGGCAAACAAATAACCCTCAGCTTGTCCAACACCGGCACACTTCTCGGTGCACCCTATATCTGTGTCTACAACAACCTACAACAACCACATGAGAATGACAGATAATTTTAGGCTTTAATTCAAATAGCTCAAAGGTCAAAACGCGTCGTTTGATACCTCTCCCGACATTTTTTAGAAGTTGTCTTCTAAAGGAAACAATTACCAAGACAACTTCTTCCATTTGAAGCTTTTAATAATTCTTTGGATAAATTGGGATGTGCTTTCATAAATTCGACATTTTATTTTTGATTTTTCCCTTAAAAAATATACAATTATTCTTAGTATGTACATAAATAAACATAAACCATAATTAAAATCACATATTTTTTGTAAAAACTTACAGTTTTTGGCGGTGCGACTGCCTTTCGTTGTAGCAAAGAAAATTCGAACTTTTAAAACATTTGACATTTTCTTTCGCGATACAGAGTGCATGGAGCCGAGAGGGAAAAATTTAATGCGAAAATGTCATTTTCAGGTTGCGATAGCCGAGTTACAGTGTCATTACAGCAAATGCGAGACATTTAATTAATATAATAATAATAAATTGCTGCAGGCATAGGGCAATTTTTACTTTAAGTATACCCTCTTGCTTGTATTTAATTTTAGCCGAATTTGAAGTACGGTGCTATACCAAAAGTTGTGGTCGGCGTGGCAATTGGATATTTTGTTGGAAAATTTAGTTATCAACAAAAATGTGCAGAAAAACTGATGAGACTGCCGAATTCCAGACTCGGAGAAATGTTAAGACAACGCAAGCAAGACGGAAGTGTTATGAGCAGGTTGAATCCAGATCAAGGTATCGGAATTGGTCTGGCCTTATCTCCATTTAATTCAACAGCAACAAACCTCGAGGAACATCGGCAGGAATTTTCTCCTAGCACCTCTCTTAATTTAGATGTAGAGAGTCGACCTTCGATTGCAGGGCTTGATGATATATATCGGCCATCGATAGATAGTATATTTAATTTTTTATTAATCCTTTATAATATTCTTTTATATGTATATTTTATAGATCCGTCTCCTTTTTATGATACTGAAATACTAATCGAACCAAAACGAGGTATGAGTTACGAGGAGCTCCGCAAGAAAAATCGAGAAGAGTATGAGAAAAAACAACAAAATCCATTTTCCCGCCCCTTACCCCCAAATGCACCAGTAGTTATTCGAGAAAGTGAAGCATCGAAAACGTATAGTTCCGATTCCAATACACAGTCAGACGTAGCTCATAAAAATAAATATGGCGACACATGGACTAATTAATGTAAAATGGATTCGATCCAATAGATATTTTTTATTTTCTTCTAAAAATTATAAATTGTTATTAAAGTCTTAATGCTGATACAAATATACTGTATAATTGTTGAATTCTGTGATGTATGTGTTTCATTCATTCTTTAGTAGATATTATTCCGAGTGTAAGTATTGTAGAAAATTTAGTTCAGTTTCCCAACTTCATGTAGGTAAGCCCCGAGAAGTTTGGTCTAGAAAAAATCAAATGATGAAAACTTTAAGATTAAAACCATTTCCAAAAAATTATATATACAGCTACGGTCAACTAATTAGAAACGCTTCGGCAGTAATATTTCTTCACTCCATAATTTTTGTGAGTTTTACGAGCTCAAGACCAGTTGACAATAATTCTAAGTCAATTATTATTATTTTTGATTAAAGGAAAAATTGAAAGGAACAAACACACAGGCTATAGCTATAGTACTATTTCGAAAATAGCCACGATTACTCGTCAGAATTAGAATTTTATCAACATTTTTTGCTCTTCCTTAGAACATATATCACTTTAAATGTAATTTTTAACATACCTCAACAATATCGTATTTTTATGAGAGAATCCCAAATATACTTATTCCGTCGGTTCCATAATTAGAAACACCCTTATTTTATGCTCAAAAAACTACTTTTTTTAATAATCAGCCCAATTCTAAATAAAAATTCCCCCACGGCTTTTTTCTCCTCTCCCATTCCACGCATTCTGAATAAAAATTCCTTGAAAATTTTTTTACTTCTCCCTTTCCTCTTATTCTGAATAATGTTCGAACAAGGCATAGTGTAATCAACAAGGTGAAGTAAGCTGTCAGTTGTCTCGCTCGAAATTCTACTTTTTTCTGTCATTCGGCTATTTGAAAATGTGGAGCAAATGTTGTATATCCAAAAGTGTTGTTTTTTGTGTAAAATACGTACGCATAAGTACATAAATTTACTACTATTTTTATATAAATATACGAGGTCAACGGTTCTATCCCCGGGTCACACCACGGTAGAAGGTTTTTTGTTAGTTCTTGAAAGCAAAGTTCAGCAAAATTATATTGTGGAAGATATTTTCAGGAAAAACATCGATTTACCTTTAAAGATATCCTTCGATAAAATCATAAAACTTTAGGTTTCTGCAAGGTCGTAAGGAGTTTTCACCAGCTACAGTAACTTACAGATCACCATGGTAAGGCCCGTGCGAAATCAATACTTTTACTGTTTGATTTCTTTATGAAATAAATCCAGTTTGTTTCCAAAACCTTTAAATAGGTCTATGGAAAAGAAAATGGATTGATCTCACGGGGCCTAAATAGTGCAAAGATTCTGATTCATATACAGCCAAAGACTGTCCCTAGGGTAGCCCTACCCATTGAAGATGTACTTAACAGTACCTCACAAAGACAATTTCCGTATGAAAAAGCAGATGTGAGAAGTGAGTCAGAAATATCTTCCACCAATACGGTAAACAATCAAATATTAATAAAACATTATGAAACCATTCAATTTTTATATTTCAAATTTTTTCTTGTTGTCAAATTCAATATATACGTCCCCCGGTATTATATCTTAAGACATTACAGATACAAAAACATAACACAAGGCTTAAGTTTTAACTATAAGCCGTTACCACTTATATGAGAAGCTTTTTATCCAATTTGTAGTGGTATGCTTTTTAGTTTCCCCATAGATTACAGACTTTTTTTGAGGAGGGAAACATTTGGATCTATTCCAGCCTCTGTAAAGCTTCATAATTTAATTAAAGAGTCGTAAAAGGTAGTAAAGTGACAGTCAATGGCGGGTCCATGGATGTGTCCCCTTGCACCTCTCACTATTAATCACTTGCTTATTCTTCACGTTAGATCGCACTGTTAAAATACAAAACGGAACTTCTGTCATTGCTCATGTTAGAAAGTAATTTAATTTTTTTCACAAAAACGGGTAACATTTTTTTGAGATTTTACCATCTTGCTGCATACCTTGAAAATACATCCGTACCGTTTCAGATAGCGTACGTTTTCTGGCTCTTTTTATTTACTTCACCTTGTGATTCCACTATGAAACAAGGGAAACCCATTTGAGGGGGAGTTACAAATGTGAGAAAACAATTCAAGTAAGCTTCCTTAACCCGAAGCCTACTCTAATTTAACATTTTTGCGGCCATATACCAGAGATTTTAAAGATCCGTACACTAGAAAAATTGTATATAATAGTTTATTGCGGTCGGAACTGGAATATGCATCTATAATTTGGAATCCGATTTACTCTGTGCATTCGCAGATATTTAAAAGAGTACAGAAAAGTTTCCGCTTCGTTTCACTGATCCATTACCATATTACAATGACACTTGGCCCCCTGATAATGAAGTCGCTGGCGTTAAGGCATTCTATTCAAACTTTGATGTTTATATCTATAATAAAAATGCGCAAGTTGGGGGGAAATTGTCCCACTCTATGGCCAAACTATACATTTAAGGTATTAACAATTATATATGTATTGATAGGTATGGCCGAACTGTAGTACCGTCAATCAAAAAAACTTAAAAAAAAAAAAACAATTTATAAAAAATAGTTTCACCAACGCAAATGCCAAACATGTATTCACACTTTAGAGCCGTAGTTGCTTTGTTGAAGACATTAAACAAGCAATGCAAAATATGAGCAAATATATATACGCATATTGTCACTTGCGAAGCGAATGAAAATTTTGTCGAATTTCGCGGTCTCGAATTGCGAGATGCGAATCTCCAGCGAATTTGCCAAAACAAGTCGAGTGAGTGACGAAGATGAATTTGTCGAATTGCCAAAAGCGAAAAAATCATATTCGCTTCGCCAAATCTGTCAAAATTTGTCGAATGCTTATTGTGTTCGCGCTTAAAAGTAAAAGGGACGCATTTGCATGTATTTGAACGTTTCCAATTTAATAAATTGAATAAATAAATAAAAGTGAGTAATTAATTTAATTAAATTGAGTTATTTGTTTGAATAAATGAAGTTTTCAGAATTAGAAGAACAACGCCGCAGCAATTCCAAAAGCTGTTCGAGCTGATGGAAAATAATCCAGACGTCGCCAGAGGCATGGGGAATTTTGGAGAGACCAGGAGGAGCAGGGCAGAATTGTGGGACCATTTCGCGACGGATCTTAACTCCTTAGGTCCTCTGTGTGCACTGTGGACGGAAGCTCCATGGGATTGGAGTAATCCCTTATAAAACGCCGCTGACGAAGAAGATCAACCTTATAAAACATTTTCGTAATTGTTTCCTTTAGGAGACAACTGCTAAAACACGTCCAAAAATATTGGGGGATGTATCAAACAACGCGTTTTGACTTCAACAATCCGAAAGCGAATCTTCAATTTTTTGTTTCAGTGAAAAGTTATTCGCAAAAAACCCATAAATGACCCAGGTCCGGTCCCAAATAGGGGGCTTGATCCAAGGTATTTATGTGCAGAACACCTTTCAGCGTAGGCGGCCTTCGGCCGCGCGTAAAAAAAAATAACCCTTAGCCGGTCCAACACCGGCTACGCGGTCCACAGTATTTCTGCGCAGAACACACTTTTTGCACTTTTCGGTACACCACAATCTGTGATTACAACAACCACATGAAAATGACGAAAAATTGTTAACTTTGATGGCAAATATCTCTTCACTGAAACAAAAACTCGAAAATCCGCCTCCGGAGTATTGTTACCAAGGTCAAAACGCGTCTTTTGATATCTTTCCCGATAACTTCGGACGTGTTTTAGCAGTTGTCTCCTAAAGGAGACAATTACCAACATTTTTAACTTTATTTATTACTATTTAATTAAACTTGCTTTTTACATTTCTGTTTGTGCACAAATAAATAATAAAAACAGATGACAGAAACGTCAAGTTCGGATGAACTAATTAAATTTGTTTAAATGGCAACGACACATGGCAGTCGAATAAGTTCATTCGCCACTCACAATGCAAATTTGATGTGAGTTCGCCAATCTGTTCGACTCGCCAAATATATTCGCTTCGCAAGTGACAATATGCGTAATAAACTTCATTGCTGATACCTACAAACAGTGTTTACAAAAACAAAATAAATGATTATTCATAAAGACCCAACAATCATTTCTGTAAATGTTTTTCTAAATAATTTAAAGTAAACTTGCTACAAAAGCGATATGTAAGCTTTTTCAGTTTTAATTTATTTGAAAGTTTCAAGTAAAATTTTTATAAACTTCCAGAAAAAACTGTTACGAATAATTTCAATTTAAAAGTGAAATGCAAATGTTTATAAAATATCAGAAAAAACTATTTGTCAGTTTTTTTCTTTTCAACTTAAAATATTTCCAATTCTTTTCAAACAAGATTTTATATGAGAATGACGGCGAAAAAGCAAAAATCATGGCTGCATCTTAACCACTTCCGCAAACTGGTAATAGTTGGTTTAAGTTGCAGCATTCAATGTATGATTAGAACTTAGTTATTTATTTTATTGCAATAGATAAACAATATACAAAATATGGTTTGAATAAAGTTTAAAAACAAACTTTTAGAAAGCTTTCTTTAAAATCTTTTTTGTAGGTTTAAATTAATAAGCTTTTTATCAACGTGTTTCAATTACACAACGTTTATTTTCAAACGTTTTATAAACGAAAATTCTGAATTTTGTAAGCTTAATACTTATTTCGGAAAGCTTTTTAAAGATTTATTTTAAGTTTACTTTGCTTATTGGGGAGTATTCAACACCGAAGTTGGTTTTGTATTTGTGGCTGGGTTTGTGTGAATTGAAATATAGTAAAATAAACTAAAATAAATGAAATAAGATAAAAAAGAATAAAACAAAGTTTATTTAAAGAAAGTGAAGGGAAGGACAGGAAAGGTAAGGTAAGGGAATGGAAAGGAAAGTAAAGCCAAATAAAGGAAAGTAACGGAAACGAAAGGAAAGAAATTCATAAAGAGCATTTAACACCATAGTTTGTTTTGTTTTCGTATTTGTGGTTGGGTTTGTGTGAATGAAATATAGAATAAAACAAAGTTTATTAAAAGAAAGGGAAGGGAAATACAGGAAAGGTAAGGAAAGGAAGGGAATGGTAAGGAAAGGAAGGTTAAGAAAAGTAAATGAATGGAAAGGAAAGAAATTCATAAAGAGTATTCAACACCGGAGTTTGTTTTGTATTTGTGGCTGGGTTTGTGTGAATTGCAATAAAATAAAATAAATGAAATAAGATAAAATACAATAAAAGAAAGTGAAGGGAAGGGAAGGATAGGTAAGGAATGGAAAGGAAAGTAAAGAAAAGGAAAGGAAAGAAAGGTAAAAAGGAAATAAAGGGGATTGGAAAGGAATGGAAATGAAAGGAAAGGAGACGAATGAAAACGAAGGGAAAAGAAAGGAAAGAAAAGGAAGGGAAAAGAAAGGAAAGGAAACGCAAGGTAAGAAAAGTAAAGTAAAAGAAAGAAAAGGAATGGAAAGGAAAGAAAAGGAAAGGGAAGAAAAAGCAAAGAATGGAGAGGAAAGGAAATGAAAGGAAAGGTAAGAGGAAAAGAATAGAAAGGAAAGAAAAAGGAAGGGAAAGGAAACGAAAAAAAAGAAAAAGGAAGGGAAAGGAAACGAAAAAAAAGAAAAGGAATGGAAAAGAAAAGGAAGGGAAAGGAAATGAAAGAAAAGGAAGGGAAGGGAATGAAAAGGAAAAGAAGGAAAGGAAGGGAAAAAAGGAAATGAAACGAAGGGAAAGGAAAGGTAAGAAAAGGAAGGGAATGGAAAGGAAATGAAAGAATAAAATAAATTTAAATAAAAGACTGTAGAGAGTAAAAGAAGGAATCAGAGAAAACGAAAATATGTTAGAAAAAAGGAACGGCAGAGAAAGGAAGAGAAAAAAGGCAAATGAAGAGTAAACAAATAAGTTTCAATGTTCCGTACTGAACTCTCTGTGCGCAAAATATTTTATATCCAGGTAATCTGTGCTAATAACTATGATCCTCTCGCAGAATTTAGTAAGATTTTTGTAGTCTTGACCTGGACTTTGCACTCTAGAAATCTTGTTTTGTTTCTAAATCTTCTTCGTATTAGGAGTAAAATGCACAAAAGGTAATGGTGTGCGACTTGATGGTTGATCTACCGATGTGATGCCTCATTACCCATCTTCTCTTTCCTGTCGGTGATATGACCTAGAAGGTTGCACTAGTTATACCAAATCTTTCCCGCAACAGCCGGGCTAGGACCGGTTCCATATCCGGCAAAGGACTGTCACATCGGCAACACTCCTCACTACCTTCAGGGAGCGTTTTTGTCGTTACTTAAACAAAACAAACAAAAGAGATTGTTGGCATGTGTATGTTCGTATAACGCCGCTTTCAAATGTACCTCCTTGGAACTTAGGAATGGTTATAGCCCAGACACCAGAGGAGAATATTAACGATTTACTGTTGTTGTTGTGTTAACGAAGGTTTTGGGGAGTGTTGTCGAATTAACAGTCCTTGGCCGGATTTGAACCCGGTACGCTTCGATACCCCCTTGCGGTACCTCGCGACTGTCGTGGTAGCAATTTATGACCAGTGAAACCTTCTAGACCATGTCACCCCCCCTTCCGTAAGGAAGGATAAAATAGGTAATGAGAGGTGAGAGGCATCATATCCGTAGATCAACCATCGAGTTGCACGTCATTACCTTTGTGCATATTAGTCGCCTCTTACGACCGGTATGCCTACCTCGGGCATATTCTGAACCCCTAACCCGCAGGGGCGAACGATTTACTAGTACTGTTATATTAGGGTAATAGTACTGTTATATTACCCTACAGGAAGCAAGAGGGCGAGTGTCTCTAAGTGGCCAACGCAATCGACTATTACCTATACGAGTATATATAAAAATGAATCGTGGTTTGCTAGTCACGTTAAACTTGAAAACTACTGAACCAAATTGAATACTTCCTTTTGGGGGTTTGTTTGTCATTAATACGAGCAATTTTAGGACAAAAAAATTTTAAGGGGGCGTGGCACCCCCCATAAAAACTTGATTTTGCAGACCTAATATCTCCAAAAGGGTTCGTGGTGGGGATCTGATACTTGGTATGGAGATATTCGATATCAATACTATAGACAAGGAAAAAAAACTAAATTTTTCAGGATGAATATCTATAAAAGAGTTCAAGGTAGGAGTTATCGGGAAATAGGGCATGGTATTCTCATCGCAAACTGAACTATTCCTACTCAATGTTTTTAAAGGAATTTGTCGTAGAATATCGAAAGTTTCGTGGAGGATATACGAAATAAATTCAAAAATTGTGACGGAGTTATTGGAAGCGGTCTGCGGCACCTTCCATACAAACTCAATATTTGGTGATAAATACCAAATAAACAATAAAGTAAGCTAGTTTATTAAACAATATTTTCCAAACGTTGAAAAGATGTTTTCCAAACGAGTTTGTAACTAAAAAAGTTCACAAACGTTTAAATATGTTTTCAGAATTGTATGGTACCTTTGGGGAATTAACTTGAGGTGAACTTTCTGCGAGGTGAACAGTTCGGCAGTTTTCAAAAATAATGCTAAATAATTTACCTACTTGATTTATGTGAACTGACGTGGTGTAGTTGTAGTGGTGCCGGCCCCCCACACCGAAAGGCCCAAGGTTCGAGTCCTGGGACAGGTAACATCAAAAATGGTTTGAAAAAGGTTTTTTTTTTTTACTTTTTTTATACTTGAATTGTAAAAAAAAAGTAATAAATGGAACTGAAATAACTATAAAACATATTTTAAAATAGTTATAATATTTTATTTAATAAAAAAGTTCGAGAAATTGTCGGGATTCGAACCAGCAACCTTCGGAGCAATGGTCTAGTATATATCCATAAGGCTACTGTACCGTTTACTATAATCATTGGTGACGGTGAAAACGGGACAGTAGCCTAATGAATATGTACTAGGCCTATGCTTCGAAGGTTGCTGGTTCGAATCCTGACAATTTCCTCAATTTCTTAATTAAATAAATTATTATAATTATTTTAAAATATGTTTAATAGTTATTTTAGTTCCATTTATTACTTTTTTTTTGAGTTCAAGTATAACAAACTTTTTTTTTTAAATATTCAACGCGAGCTTTTTTACCAATATGTGGCGTGCTGCTTCCAATTTTTAATACAAATTGGCTGAAGCTACAGTTTCTGCCGACTCTGAACGGCTTCTGCGAAGCAAAGCAGATGAATTTTTGCTAAGAAGCCTTCCATGGCAGGAATACCCTCCGACTCCGTTTTGAAAAACCTTTTTCAAACCACTTTTGATATTACCTGTCCTAGTACTCGAACCTTGGACCTCTCGGTGTGGTAGGCCGGCAACACTACCGCTACACCACGTCGGCCATATAATAAAGTTCATATAAATCAAGTAGGTAAATTATTTAGCATTATTTTTGAAAACTGTCAAACTTGCAGAAAGTTCACCTCAAGTTAATTCCCCAAAGCTACCATACATTTGTGAAAACAAATTTAAGCCTTTGTGAAATTTTTTAGTTACAAACTCGTTTGGAAAATATTGTTTAATAAACTAGCTTACTTCGTTGTTTATTGGGCTAATAGTAAACGTATTTTGCTTTTTGGGTAGTAACGAAAAAAATATTTGTATTATGTTTTTTGTCCGACTTTTCTTGACTATTGATCAATATTGACACTTTGTCAAGAACACAGAATCGGAGGTTTAATCTATATAAAATTGAAATTGTGAGCAATCCCTAATCTTCGATTAAAAAAATAGGGGTGAAATCGTGAATTTTTGACATTGCCTCTTAAGCGCGAAACATTTTACAGCGCCTAGTTGCCATTTTGCAGTTCAATTGTAAAGAGGTGTGTTTGTAAGAAACAAGCAGAAATTTAATAATACAATCGATTTAATTGAATAAAAGAAGGTAAGGCCATACATGTGAGTGAAAATGTAAGTTTTTTCTGGACTACTAAATCTCTGTAGGAAACGAGATTCTCAATTCCACTGATTTGCAGTTGACATTTCCGCTTTAATTAAAATTTGTATGGGAGAATCAGGGAATCACATCCATCTAACATGTAAGATATACACTTTGTAACAACTCTGCATTGGAAACTAGATCACCCATATTGTAATAACTCTGTACATGAAAAATACATGTAATACCACTCCAAAAAAAATAGAAGGGAAAAATTATATATAAAAAATAAAAATAGGAAAATTACAAAACCAATTTACAGCTTTAATCGCCTCAAATTAATAAAATCCAAATGTTCATTCCAGGTGTCGGAAAACCCGCATTTGTGTGGACTTTACAGCACTCAACAAATTTACGGTTGATCGAAGAGAATTGAATATCTACAGAATAAGCGGATTTTCTCTGTATTGGACTTGAAGAGTGGATTTTACTAAGTTAATATGTCTTCCGGCGGCCGTCGTGGTGTGGCGGTAGTATTGTCGGCCTACCCCACCGTAGGTCCAAGGTTCGATTCTTGGGACAGGTAACATCAAAAGTGGTTTTAAAAAGTTTTTTTTTAACTGGGGTCGCCCCTCCGCAGTGGTTTGGCAAACTCTCCGAGTATATTTCTGCCATGGAAGGCTTCTCTGCAAAAATTTTTATCCTTTGTAGATGCCGGTCGGAGTCGGCAAAAAACTGTAGGTCCCGCCAATTTGTACGAAAAAATTTAAATCGGCACATCACAAATTGGAAGAGAAGCTCGGCGCATATTGTTGCTAAAGTCAGTGTGATGCCCCGTTATATCGGCTTCGCAGCAATACTATTACAGCACCAAGATGATGGTATGCTTCACTCGATCGCCTATTTTTTCTAAACCAAGTAACCGAGAGGTTATAGCTTTCCTTGAAAAGTACCGATTGAGAGAGTTATAAATAACAAAGGAACTTTGCTGAATTTTTGATTAAAAGGAATATAGGCCACGTAAAAGTAGCGGTAGAAAAAGAGGAAGAACACTTCCTCGTGAATTTATATCTGGTTTAGTCGCTTCAAATTAATAACAGAAAAATCCAATTTTTCAAGCCTCAAAAAATTTACCTTCAAAAATCAATTACTCAGTAGCGTAATTTGCTAACCCATGTCATCATACCATCACTTTGTAAATCGTTGTAAAGTTTTTCTAATATCAAGGAAAAAACAAAAAAAAAAAGGCCAGGGGACGTATTCTCGCCATCTTGCCAGAAGCATGAATGTGCTGAAATGAAAATGTAATACAAGTTTAAAACTTTGATTTTCGGCTCATTCGGGTAACATGGATTGCAAAATATTGCGTTTTCGGTGTAAGCATGATACCCGAAATTTTAGTCAAACATAGGACCTTCAATGGCTAATACAGTAAATTTATCAATTCAAACTAGGAATAATTGAACATGCGTGCTTCTGACAAGAGGGTTACGTTTTTTAATAATAATGACAAACTAACAGATGCATGTTTGTTGGAAACTTTTCAGGACAATCGGACATAGTCCACCAAGTGGATAGTAACGTGATAGGGTTCAATGAGATAAGATTGGCTCCTATTTGTTCATGGACAGTTAGAACAGAGGTTGCCTTAAAACTGTTACTTTTTACATAAGTTAAACCAGAACTAATTATCCAACCCAGAGAACAGTAGCCAAGTTTTGTCAAAAATAACAGACTTTTAAGTCAGTAAGTTTGCAGGGCCTAAACTTGAAGACAGCCGTTGCTACATACCGAAATGACAAGGATTTTAAACGTCCACATTAGATCCGGAAACATGCAAGAACTAGATTCCCATAAGTCGATCTAAATAATAGTGTAAATTAATCAATTTTTTTAAACAGATCTATTTAAAATTTTTGTTTGTACTACTATTTATTACATAATTTCGATAAAAGTCAACCCAGAATGTAAATGACAATTTTTCAGGGAGCAAGATGGCTGCAATTGTCAAAATATGTCACTAGAGGGCTAACCTTCTAGTTATTGAATCATGAGGAAAAGTAAATGACCTTATCTATTATTCAATTATTTTTTTGTAACATAACAAACCTCATTTATGTATTTGTCACCAATTTTTAAAAAACAATTAATAAAAAATTGTGACGGAGTTATTGGAAGCCGGTCCGCGGCACCTTCCATACAAACTCAATATTTGGTGATAAATACCCAATAAACAATGAAGTAAGCTAGTTTATTAAACAATATTTTCCAAACGTTGAAAAGATGTTTTCCAAACGAGTTTGTAACTAAAAAAGTTCACAAACGTTTAAATATGTTTTCAGAATTGTATGGTACCTTTGTGGAATTAACTTGAGGTGAACTTTCTGCGAGGTGAACAGTTCGGCAGTTTTCAAAAATAATGCTAAATAATTTACCTACTTGATTTATGCGAACTGACGTGGTGTAGTTGTAGTGGTGCCGGCCCCCCACACCGAAAGGCCCAAGGTTCGAGTCCTGGGACAGGTAACATCAAAAATGGTTTGAAAAAGGTTTTTTTTTAATTTTTTATACTTGAATTGTAAAAAAAAAGTAATAAATGGAACTGAAATAACTATAAAACATATTTTAAAATAGTTATAATAATTTATTTAATAAAAAAGTTCGAGAAATTGTCGGGATTCGAACCAGCAACCTTCGGAGCAATGGTCTAGTATATATCCATTAGGCTACTGTACCGTTTACTATAATCGTTGGTGACGGTGAAAACGGGACAGTAGCCTAATGAATATGTACTAGGCCTATGCTTCGAAGGTTGCTGGTTCGAATCCTGACAATTTCCTCAATTTTTTAATTAAATAAATTATTATTATTATTTTAAAATATGTTTAATAGTTATTTTAGTTCCATTTATTACTTTTTTTTTGAGTTCAAGTATAACAAACTTTTTTTTTTAAATATTCAACGCGAGCTTTTTTACCAATATGTGGCGTGCTGCTTCCAATTTTTAATACAAATTGGCTGAAGCTACAGTTTCTGCCGACTCTGAACGGCTTCTGCGAAGCAAAGCAGATGAATTTTTGCTAAGAAGCCTTCCATGGCAGGAATACCCTCCGACTCCGTTTTGAAAAACCTTTTTCAAACCACTTTTGATATTACCTGTCCTAGTACTCGAACCTTGGACCTCTCGGTGTGGTAGGCCGGCAACACTACCGCTACACCACGTCGGCCATATAATAAAGTTCATATAAATCAAGTAGGTAAATTATTTAGCATTATTTTTGAAAACTGTCAAACTTGCAGAAAGTTCACCTCAAGTTAATTCCCCAAAGCTACCATACATTTGTGAAAACAAATTTAAGCCTTTGTGAAATTTTTTAGTTACAAACTCGTTTGGAAAATATTGTTTAATAAACTAGCTTACTTCGTTGTTTATTGGGCTAATAGTAAACGTATTTTGCTTTTTGGGTAGTAACGAAAAAAATATTTGTATTATGTTTTTTGTCCGACTTTTCTTGACTATTGATCAATATTGACACTTTGTCAAGAACACAGAATCGGAGGTTTAATCTATATAAAATTGAAATTGTGAGCAATCCCTAATCTTCGATTAAAAAAATAGGGGTGAAATCGTGAATTTTTGACATTGCCTCTTAAGCGCGAAACATTTTACAGCGCCTAGTTGCCATTTTGCAGTTCAATTGTAAAGAGGTGTGTTTGTAAGAAACAAGCAGAAATTTAATAATACAATCGATTTAATTGAATAAAAGAAGGTAAGGCCATACATGTGAGTGAAAATGTAAGTTTTTTCTGGACTACTAAATCTCTGTAGGAAACGAGATTCTCAATTCCACTGATTTGCAGTTGACATTTCCGCTTTAATTAAAATTTGTATGGGAGAATCAGGGAATCACATCCATCTAACATGTAAGATATACACTTTGTAACAACTCTGCATTGGAAACTAGATCACCCATATTGTAATAACTCTGTACATGAAAAATACATGTAATACCACTCCAAAAAAAATAGAAGGGAAAAATTATATATAAAAAATAAAAATAGGAAAATTACAAAACCAATTTACAGCTTTAATCGCCTCAAATTAATAAAATCCAAATGTTCATTCCAGGTGTCGGAAAACCCGCATTTGTGTGGACTTTACAGCACTCAACAAATTTACGGTTGATCGAAGAGAATTGAATATCTACAGAATAAGCGGATTTTCTCTGTATTGGACTTGAAGAGTGGATTTTACTAAGTTAATATGTCTTCCGGCGGCCGTCGTGGTGTGGCGGTAGTATTGTCGGCCTACCCCACCGTAGGTCCAAGGTTCGATTCTTGGGACAGGTAACATCAAAAGTGGTTTTAAAAAGTTTTTTTTTAACTGGGGTCGCCCCTCCGCAGTGGTTTGGCAAACTCTCCGAGTATATTTCTGCCATGGAAGGCTTCTCTGCAAAAATTTTTATCCTTTGTAGATGCCGGTCGGAGTCGGCAAAAAACTGTAGGTCCCGCCAATTTGTACGAAAAAATTTAAATCGGCACATCACAAATTGGAAGAGAAGCTCGGCGCATATTGTTGCTAAAGTCAGTGTGATGCCCCGTTATATCGGCTTCGCAGCAATACTATTACAGCACCAAGATGATGGTATGCTTCACTCGATCGCCTATTTTTTCTAAACCAAGTAACCGAGAGGTTATAGCTTTCCTTGAAAAGTACCGATTGAGAGAGTTATAAATAACAAAGGAACTTTGCTGAATTTTTGATTAAAAGGAATATAGGCCACGTAAAAGTAGCGGTAGAAAAAGAGGAAGAACACTTCCTCGTGAATTTATATCTGGTTTAGTCGCTTCAAATTAATAACAGAAAAATCCAATTTTTCAAGCCTCAAAAAATTTACCTTCAAAAATCAATTACTCAGTAGCGTAATTTGCTAACCCATGTCATCATACCATCACTTTGTAAATCGTTGTAAAGTTTTTCTAATATCAAGGAAAAAACAAAAAAAAAAGGCCAGGGGACGTATTCTCGCCATCTTGCCAGAAGCATGAATGTGCTGAAATGAAAATGTAATACAAGTTTAAAACTTTGATTTTCGGCTCATTCGGGTAACATGGATTGCAAAATATTGCGTTTTCGGTGTAAGCATGATACCCGAAATTTTAGTCAAACATAGGACCTTCAATGGCTAATACAGTAAATTTATCAATTCAAACTAGGAATAATTGAACATGCGTGCTTCTGACAAGAGGGTTACGTTTTTTAATAATAATGACAAACTAACAGATGCATGTTTGTTGGAAACTTTTCAGGACAATCGGACATAGTCCACCAAGTGGATAGTAACGTGATAGGGTTCAATGAGATAAGATTGGCTCCTATTTGTTCATGGACAGTTAGAACAGAGGTTGCCTTAAAACTGTTACTTTTTACATAAGTTAAACCAGAACTAATTATCCAACCCAGAGAACAGTAGCCAAGTTTTGTCAAAAATAACAGACTTTTAAGTCAGTAAGTTTGCAGGGCCTAAACTTGAAGACAGCCGTTGCTACATACCGAAATGACAAGGATTTTAAACGTCCACATTAGATCCGGAAACATGCAAGAACTAGATTCCCATAAGTCGATCTAAATAATAGTGTAAATTAATCAATTTTTTTAAACAGATCTATTTAAAATTTTTGTTTGTACTACTATTTTTTACATAATTTAGATAAAAGGCAACCCAGAATGTAAATGACAATTTTTCAGGGAGCAAGATGGCTGCAATTGTCAAAATATGTCACTAGAGGGCTAACCTTCTAGTTATTGAATCATGAGTAACACTCTTTTTTTGAAGTATCTACTGGAAAAGTAAATGACCTTACCTATTATTCAATTATTTCTTTGTAACATGACAAACCTCATTTATGTATTTGTCACCAATTTTTAAAAAACAATTAATTTATTTTAAAATAAATTGAAAAGGAGCAGGAGGATTCTATCACACATTGTAACCTTAGTGGCATCGTTGAAATTAATTGCTATAGATGGAATTCTTCTGGAATTTTCTCCCATTCCTCTTTGATGTACTGTATTAAGTTGGTTTTGTTGGTAGGGTACATTTTTGCTACTTTCCTTCTCAAGTGTGCCCATAATTTTTCATTGGGTTGAGGTCTGGACTTTGGGCAGGAGTACATCACCCAAGTATGCTTGTGATCATTATCTTGGTATCATTTTAATAGCAGTTTATCCAGATTTTGTTGATCAGCAAGTCCAAATTTTTGGACGCTTCTTTTTAAAATTCACCTTAAACCTTCCAAATATATTTCTTCCATCTTATTTTTTTCAATTACTTTGATCTTGCCAACACCTTTTGCTACAAATACAACAGCATATTATAACACTCATCTTACTGTGGGAATCATATTCTGGTTTTGTAGGGCTGTAAGTGGCTTTCTCCAATCTTTTTGAGGTAAATTTGTCTCCATCCTTGGTGACATTTGGTCTGCCACTTTAGTGTTTTAAATCTAACCTATTTTCTTTTTCTGCACGCTTTGATGTTGTACACTGTCCTTAGATTTAGAGAAAACATTTCAGACAATTCTTCAATATTACTAAGACCCTATCTACTTGATACGAAGTAGCCAATAGAGCGAATAGCTTGTGAAGCACTGAGTCAAAAAGTCTAAGTGCAGCAAATACCAAAAAAACTGAAAAAAATATTGCAACAATAAGTTTATGCTTTTTTTCAGCTTTTCTCGATGTGTGAACAGAATTTTGAGACAAAGCAAAACTTGAGGCATTTTCCTTTTTTGTGGTTGTTGTTGTTTTTAGCGACAAAAATACTGTTGTTGTTGTGGTAGCAATTATTTAACCTGCTTAAAGTATCACCTCTTTTATCCAACATTGTCACCAGGCTCTTCTAACGGGAGTCCCAGAAACCTCGCGGCTTCAACAGGGGTGAACCAAAGTGAAATTGCTGTTAGAAGAGTAGGCTCGGTTGAGCAGATGAACAGATGGTTAGTATCATGGGGAGACACTCCTCATCGGCAACAGGTGGAGCTTGTGTCTGTAGGACTGCATTCACCGGACGAGAGCTGACCAAGGAGTTTACCGACTCCGTGTGGATGAGATTGAGGGCCCGCCGATGCACCTTTGGATCAAACGGCGAAAAAATATGATGCCGGATCCGTCATAGTGCTTTCTGAGATGACTCCTTCTTCTCCTGGGAGGCGGATTTTCGTTGAGCCGGTTCCTGTTCGGATGCTGCGGCTTATAGCAGCTGAACAAAAATTGCCTGGTCAACATCTCGCTATGCTCTTTTACACCGAGCATTTTTTCCTCACTGTGAAGGTGATGCTCAGGAGACATAAGGAGGCACCCCGTGGCAGTTCTGAGTGCGAAGTTTTGGCAGGCCTGCAACCTCCTCCAGTGTGTGTAGCTCCGAACCGGCTGGCCGATTGCCTTGTTCGTTGCCCGTAACATTTCTTTACCTCTCCCCAAATTATTGCCAGCTAGTGACTTGAGGGTTTTGTTGCGGCTTTGTACTTTGGTGGCAATCGCGGCTACATGAGCACCGTAGTTGAACATGTTATCAAACGTGACCACTAAGATTTTGGGGTGTGTGACAGTTGGAAGCTTAATGCCGTCGACGTAGGCGTCTAATTCCATGTTCACCTGCTCTGTCGTAAATAAGGTGGCCGAGGACTTGGTCGGTGACTGTGTCAGATTTCGTCCAACCGGACAAGGGTGGGAGGTATGAGTTAACTCTTGAGCACAGCACAGCTCGTCTACAGAGGGGCCCGTCGCAAGGATCGTGCAGTCATCGGCGTAGGAGACGATCGAGATACCCTCTGGTGGGGAAGGGAGCCTCGATGTGTAGTAGTTAAACAAAAGCGGGGATAGAATACCACCCTGTGGCACCCCTTGTTTAATTATACGTGGTTTTGATCTTTCGCCTTTAAATTCAACCGATGGCTGCTGGCCATTCAGATAGTTGGCGGTCCAACGCTTTAGACAGAGGGGAAGAGTTGAATCCTCCAGGTCGTTAATGAGTTGCCATGATTGACCGTATCGAAGGCTTTAGACAGGTCTACAGCAACTAGCATGGTCCTGTCATTTGGACGATGTTGGTTGAGACCGACACCTATCTGAGTGGTAATGGCGTTAAGCGCGGTGGTCATGCTATGCATTTTACGGAATCCATGCTGATGTTCGGCTAGTCGCAAGTTAGCGGTGTAGTAAGGGAGCAGGCCGTCTCCAAGTTCTTCACTACTGGCGAGAGGAGTGATATCGGTCGATAAGACTCCCCCTCGTTGGCCGCCTTGCCGGGCTATGGTGGCACCACCTTCGACTGTTTTCATTTTTCTGGAATGACAAAGGTGGTCATAGACAGATTGAAGACAGTTGTTAGATACCTTACTCTCTTTTCCGAGATGTTTTAGCATCAGCATGGATATACCGCAGGGCCTCGCGCATTTATTCGGTTTCGACTGCACCTTATCACCAAAGGTGATGGATATTTTGTCGTTAGGTTTGGTCGGATTTTACAGTGGCCCCCATAGTTTGCCAACACCAGCAGAGGTTGCAGGAACTTAGGTCCTCGTCCAATTTGGCGCGTTTGTGTTGATCAACCAGTCGTCTGATTTCCGCATTGAATTTGGGGATCCGTAGGGTCCAAGCGTCGCACATGGTCACGTTCATTTGCCAGGGCCGCTGCCTCTGCGGGGAAATACGGGCGCACTTCCTTAATTCTACCTGACAGAATGTATTGATTCGAGGCTGAAGCCCTTCTCGTACGTCAGACGGGATGGGAAGAGCAGCGAAGGTGCTCTCAGTGAAGTTAAGAAAACCAACCCAATCAGATTTGCTGAAATTAGTGAAAGTGCGATTTTCAGAAGTGACAAAGTCATTGGGCGATCGATTGAGAGGACTCTCGGTAAATGATCCGATGCAGTTAGCATTGGTCGCCAGTCAACGCAGTTTATGAGACCAGCGCTGACGATGATAAGGTCTGGCGAACTAGAACAATTTACCGCGGCTCTCGTGGGGGCCATCCCCGTTCACAGTGCAGAACGTCATCTATTTGTTCAGCCAGTTCCAGCCCAAGCTAATATAACCGCACAGCGTTTTCTACCGCACGAAAATAAACGACTTTTTCGGCTCTAACCAAAATAAATTTGCTTGCGTGAGTAGCTCTCATATACACAACCGACGTACCAGCTGAGCGTAAATGTCAAATCGATATGTCACGCAAAACAAAAATTGGAAATTGAGTTAGGTTTTTACGCTGTGCGGTTAGTTTAGGTTGCTCTCATACAATTTGTATGTGCATAAGACATTTTTGCCAGAAAATTACCGGAGTGCGTTTATATTAGGTTGGGGTGTTCCTGTCCCCTACCATCAACCTGTAGGTTCGAGTTCCACAGGTCGTGGTGTGCGTTAAAGTCTCCGAGGATTATACGATTATCGCCTCTGAGCAACGCACTGATGTCAGTTTGGTAATCCCCCGGACAGCAGGTGACAGGAGGTATTAAATGTTAATTATTTCAAGATGGACATCGCCCGACCGGACAACCATACCTTGACGTTCTAAGGTGTTATCCCTCGGGTCGACATCTGGCTCAAATAGACGATATTGCACAGATTGATGAGTGATAAAGTCAAGTCCGCCCCCAAAATCCTTTGTCACGGTCACTCCGGTGGATGTTGTAGCCATCACAGGTCCAAGGATCTGATCGGGCACCTAGCTTTGTTTTCTGAATAGCAGCAATCTTGATATTTTGCCGCTTCATGAAGTTCACTATCTCACTAACGTTGCCGGTTAGGCCGTTGCAGTTCAATTGTGGAACACGAAAGTGCGAAGGGCAAGAAATAATCACGCTAGGAGTCAAGGACTGGTGATTATGCCTAGGTGGAAGCAGGCTGGGTCGCAATTTACGTAGCTCGACAACATGGCGCAACGTACGAATCAGCCCATAAGTTCCTGTTCCCAAGTTGAGAACATATAAGCAGGTGACATAGGTAAAGGCAAGAGTTGCATTTGACTGATGTCGCAAGTGTATATAGTCTCAACCGACAAACAGTGTACATGGTGTAAGGGACCAGAAGTTGGTGGCTTTGGCTTACATTTGTGCTAGTGCTGGAAGAAGGGGAGGTTGTAAGTGGGAGGGTGGTGAGCTGTCGCTCAGCATTGCTCACATCTAAAAGAGAGGTGCTATGTAGAAAGTAGCTGTGAGCTGCTGCGTGAGGTGTTGGCGCCGGTGGGCGTGAGCGGCAGCGAGAGTTACACACTACTTGCTGGGCAGTATTAGTGCTGTTAGTCGTAGAGACTGCATCTGGAACTTGTGGTGGTGCGACACTGGATCGAAGTTGGCCACGGAACGCCCTAGGGTGTGAACAGCAAGGGGCCACAAAAGTTTTGTGGAAACTAGGGGGCCTATGTGTGGAGGGATTTAGCCCGGAGCACCTAGTTTTGTGCAACCCTCTTTTACATGTATGACATTGGACAGTGTGAACGTTTGACGTAAATCTTCTTCCAGCAAACGCAGCAGATCCATTCTCTTGGTTCCGGGTTGGATTCAACACCAGCCCGGAGCAAGAGAGCTTTGAGCAGCCCTGCTGCAAGGAGCTGCTCGGGGGATGACAATGTTAGGGAGAAAGGTGACAAGTTAGACAAGTCCCTCGAAGGTTTTGGGGAGTGTTGTCGGAAGTGACAGATCTTGGCCGGATATGAAACCGGTACGCTCCGGTACTCCCTTGCGGTACTGCCCAACTCTCGTGGTAGCGATTTGGTATGACCAGTGGAACCTTCTAGGTCATGTCACCTTTCCTTCCGTAAGGAAGGACAAGATGGGTAATGAGAGCTGAGAGGCATCATATCCGTTGATCAGCCATCAACCGGTATGCCTACCTCGGCCATATTCTAACCTCCTAACCCTCAGGGGGTGGATTTTCCTTTTCGTTGTTTTTGGTTTCAATATTGGACAATACACTAACGATTTTCTTCCACAGAAACAAGTAGAAAATATTGGCAAGGAATTACGCCCCCTGCGGGTTAGGCGTTTAGAATATGCCCGAGGTAGGCATACCGGTCGTAAGAGGCGACTAATATGCACAAAGGTAATGACGTGCAACTCGATGGTTGATCTACGGATATGATGCCTCTCACCTCTCATTACCCATCTCTCCTTCCTTACGTAAGGAGGCGTGACATGACCTAGAAGGTTCAACTGGTCATACCAAATCGCTACCACGACAGTCGGGCAGTACCGGAAGGGAGTACCGGAGCGTACCTGATTCATATCCGGCCAAGGACTGTCAGTTCGACAGCAACTCCTAAAACCTTCGGGGAGTGTTTTTGTCGTTACAACAAAAACAACAGCAAGGAATTACGCTGCTAAAAAAGATTTCAAAGTAAATTCTCCTAAAATAATGCACTAAAAAATATTGATACTGTTCAATTTTACCTTGTAAAAAGAATTATGAGACATACTGTGTATACAAATATCTTAACTAAACCAGGGTTGCGTGATTTTGAACAATTTCCACTTTCAATTAAGAAATCAATTTAATCCGCCATTGAACTCTCCTCCTCTCGAATGTAAGATAACAGTCTTACCTCTATGGTATAAAATTTAAGTAATACGAGTATGGAACGATTTACAGACACCCAAACGGAAATTGCGCGAATTGACAGTAGCTCGGAAACAATTTACAATAGCAGAATTTCCAGAGCATGCCTGCTTGCGAGCTTTTGGGGATCCAAACAAGTTCGAGAAATCAGCTACTAATATGCATTAACTTACACCTTCAATATAGTTATAAATATCAATTTTTTCATTTTGAGAATGTGCGCCATCATCACATGCTCCCACTGGAATTAGGATGACATTTTTGCCTGTGGCTTCTTGAAGCGTCAATGTTACAGGTATGGAACCTCCTTCACGGGTCATATCAGGTTCAGTTTTAAACACATGCTTTATAGCACTTTTGGCAGCCTCATAATGAGGGTGATTAGGATCTTCAGTCCAAGGTTTACCGCTGCTTACGAGTTTGACCTTGAAGATAATTTAATATTGATAAATTTCTTTTGTTAAGCGGAAATATAAACCACATATACGCACAATCATTTTATTTGGAGAGCCACGTTCTTGCCACTTTAAATTCAAGTAATTTGTCACGCATTCTGTGATGTGTTCTGGATCCTGATTAGGTACTAAGCGTATAGAAAATTTTCCAATAACCTTAGCTGGTATGACAGTCTTGGCTCCATGTTCGAAGAATGCTCCTTCTATTCCGTGAATAGAAAGACTTGGATAGCGCCATCTGTGCATTAGTAACTGGGTTTTGTCCTCTTTATGTGGTAGGCTTTGAGCACCAATGTCTTTTCTGAAAATTAAAAATTTACATATGAACATATATGAATTTTTTAATATACTAACACAAGACTTTAACGCATACATACTTATATTCCTCAACCTCGTAGTCTATATTGGTATATATTTGATTTTCGTTATGTGACAATGGAGCAACCTGAAATAGGGATAATAAAATATTAACGACTTTTTTTTCAAAAACGCTCTATCTCGTCTGAAAATTTATTGAAATTCCGCTATAAGGCAACGTTCAATACATGGTATACACCAGAGCTGGGGGATAAGGATTACATCCGCAATCGATTACAAGTAGGATAACGACTACAGCAATCGTAATTTCAACTTTTTTTAAATTACGATTACTGTAATCGTTAATTTAGATACCTAGGAATTATGATTACGTAATCGTTAATCTCCCTACCTAGGATTTCGATTAAGTAATCGTAATTTCGCATTTTTTAAAATTACACTTATTGTAATCGTTAATCTATGTAGCTGGGATTACAATTGCTTTAATTTTCATAGAAAATTTTATAAAATAACATTTTTTTATAAAGGACCATGACTATAAACGAGCTCAAGGCCAAGAATAAAAATTTTTCTTTTTTATTTATGAAAATTATTATTGTTACTGTTTATTTAATAACTATTTTTAATTAATTGTTAAACGTTTTTATTAGAATAGTGTCGATCTCTCTGAAAAAGCTAGTTATAAATTTCGACTTCCTCTAAGTTAGAAAGCTCACCTATTGCGTGTATTTAATCGGTACTATCATCAGTTAATGGTTACATATAAAACAGCTAATCGAACCAACCTTATGAAAATCAATGTAATGGAAAATTTATTAACATTTCTAGATTTTTATTTTTCGTTTCTGATGCATTCTGATTTAACAATTTTTTGCATTTTCTTGAATTCCATGAAATGACTAACTCTTTTAGGTTAAAGCACCTATAAGCGATCACAATTGATATCTTTAAGGATAGGGTATGATTATGGCTGCACGGCAAAAAATGTGAGCCTAAATTTTAAGCCATTCCTCGGTTTAAGCAATTTTTTAAACTTTTTTGTAATAAATTCCAAATCTTTCAATTACCTACACCAATTTTCAATTTATTACGGTTTAGATTCAAAACTGAACTGAAAAAAAAACGTCTAAAATTTTTAAAATTGTTTTTTATTTATTGGTGCCGAAAGAAGGGGAAGTGAGTACGGGCGGGGGAAGTCAGTCAATTGGCGCCGTTTAGGTGTTGGCGACGTAGGGCGTGAGTGACAATAGTAGTATTGCCAGTCGTGGTGAATGAATGAGATAGGCGCCGGTATGACCCTGATGCTGTGATACTTGGCGGAATTAAGCTAGCCTTGAATAGTTAGGTTCTCCACAACGCATGACTATGGGAAGGTAGTCCGCTACCAAAAGAACATCGTTCCCTAGTCAACAATCTATGACGGTATGGTTGTTTGATGGGTCAGGCGATATCGATCACGAAACAATTAGTTTATACATACCTCCTGTCACCTGTTGTGCGAGAGATTATCGCCTTGACATCCGTTACAGAGAATCGTGTAATCCTTGGAGACTTCAACGCACACCACGACCTCCGACCTCAAAGTCGATGGTAGGGGACATGAGCTGACCAAGGAAATAGACAACTTGACGTTCTGCACGGTGAACGGGGACGCCCCGCAGTTCCTGTTCCTTGTTGTTTTTAACGCCGAAAACATTCCCCAAAGGTTTTGCGGAGTGCTGTCGAAAGAGACCGTCCTTTGCCGGATATGAACCAGGTACTCCCTTGCGGTACATGCCCGACTGTCGCGGTAGCGATTTGGTATGACCAGTAACCCAGAGAAGATGGGTAATGAGAATCATCCGATATCTCTCCTCTCGCCAGTAGAAAACGCTGGAGACAGTTTTTCTCTCTTGCTACGCCGCAAACCTACGGCATGCCCACCATCAGCATGGGTTCCGTAAAATGCATAGCACCACAATGCGCTGAATGTCATAAACACTCATAAAACTGACGGTCTCATCCAAGAATGACCGATTGACAGAAGTGCATCAGTTGCGCTTGTCAAAAGCCTTTTACACGGCCACCCACTCGTAACTTATTAACTTCGTTGAAAATTTAACAATTCACCTATGTCTAAAACGTTGGACCTCCAATTACCTGAGTGGTTGGCAAGCATAAGTGGCGTTTAGAGGCCTCGTAGGATTAAACAGGGGGTGCCACTACATATTGGTGCTCCCGTCCCCATCAGAGGGTGTCTTTATCGTATCTTACGCTGATGATTGCACTATTTTGGCAACGGGCGCTTTCGTCGATAAGATGTGTTCAAGAACGAACTCCTATAGGGACGGTAGCCTATACGATTTCTGCGCCGAAAAAAAAACTTGGCATTGTCAACGGCTATGTGCTCGACTTGGACGGCGCGAGTGAACGTGGAATAAGGCGCCCGCGGGATTAAACTTGCCAAAATCTCATTCAAAAGCAAATTGTTTAAAAAAATGAATAAAAGGTAAGAAATAAAATATATATACAAGACGATGTAAAGATTGTCTCATTAGCTTACAAACGGTGTTAAGATGAAGTCTGTAACATTAGTACAGGCCGAGATATTATGATTTGAATGAGTACATGTTTTCATTAGGTTACGAAAACGTCAAAGCTTTGACGAATCATATCACCGAGAAAAAATTAAAAAACAAAAAATACGTGTCAAACAATTTTATAGCGAGCACCTATATACCGACTTTGAACCAAATAGGAGGTGTAAGGTCATGTTTTAACAAAATCTGGCTCAGTTGAAAAAAAAAGCTCTTACCGCACAATAAACCAAAAACAGTCATACGGCACAGAGGTAATTTAGACTTAAGGCTCTTTAGCTGACATTTTTTCGTTGGCTGCTGGAAGTTAAGACAAATTGTGTCTGTTAAATTCAAAATATGTTTTTATATACCCTTAAATTCGACTAACACTAACAATAATAGAAAAATCAAGAAATGCAAGCATTACGAATTTTTAGTGTTCGGAGTACTTGAATAATGTTCAATATTTGGGCATGATCTCTGTCTACAAAACATTTCTTCATCTGTTTCTGACGAACAAAATCCGATAAATATATCTATACTTCTATTACCCATATGACTAGATGAGCTTGGGTCAGTCTCCGCATGTAATATTTTTATAGTTCTTGAATAATGGTTAATATTTGATGACATTTTCATAAGCAAAGTGAAATGTGTATATAATAATGTAAATCTGTGGTAATAATTGAGAAAAGCCAAATTCAAGATAGGACAAAAATTACATATTACCAGCACTGTGTTCTCCGTACACAAATCTCTGATCACACAAATTTTCCAGGCTTTTGCTCAAAAATTGTGGATTTTATGGACAAAAAACTATATCTCAATTCCATGCTAAATTCTAAATTCTAAAAAATTCCTTTGGTAGTTTTCCTTTATAGCATAATTTGCAATTATAATCATTATTTGCTCAAAAAAACGCACTTGTCAAAATAATCCAGGCGATTATACTGACTTCTTCTATTAAAAAATCGCAACTCTGAATGAAACCCTAAAATCTTTCACAACTCAAAATAATACTCTTTTGGTGCAATGTAAATACTTTGTTGCCCATACGTTTGTTTGTTTGTGTTTATTTATTGAATTTTCTAGCACAACAATTTAACAAAATTATTTTATAGTGCTAGTCAGGACTGCATAACGTTACAAAATATAAATGGAAATGTTTAATAATAGCGGTAATAAAAAGTTTAAATAGTAAACAAAATAAAAATTTAATTGATTAATTAAGAAGTTATATATTTAAAATGAGTTTAAAGAGACTTTCTTTGGAGAAGTACAACAATAAATAGTACAGAACAGTTAGTGAATAATGGATGAGTAACATTGTCATACTACTAAGCCCAATAAGCGGTCGGTACAGTCACCGACTAGCACTCGTGCCGTTCAGCTGTGTCGTTGGTTATTATTCGCACCCGCCTTTCATAGTGTTCTCTCAAGTTGATTTTTCACTTCTTTATTGTTGTGCTCTTTCCGTATTTCGCGTACACATAATTGCCCTCAACTTAAAAGTGATTAAATTAAACTAAAGAAAAATGCCCCCGGGGCCAATAATCTCGGGGACAATAGGTTTTCTATCTTAGCCGATTGTCCCCAAACCAAAAGGAAGAAACCACAAAAGCTTTATTGGTTTTCAACTGCCCTTCCTCCCAACAAACAAGATAACCCAATTCATTGTGCTAAAATCCGAAAATACACCCACTATACCTATATCAAAAATATCGTGCTTCCGTGTCTATAATGCCATACAATCAATCAGTAAAGATATAAATAAAATAAGTGAATTACGCGATGGTAGTCTTTTGCTTCTGGTAAGAAACGAGGAAGTTGCTGAAAAATTCGTTGCTACTACATCGTTTCCCGGGATTGGGAAAGTCAGTGCAAGTTACCATCAAAATTTAAACCTAATTAAAGGCACCATCTATGCTCCCTTCCTTTGCGATGTGCCCGATGAAGAAATTGTCGAAGGTCTTAGTCCATATAATGTAAAGGAAATTTACAAGTTCAAGCGAAAAGTTGATGGCGAAGAAAAGTATACTGGAGTTGTTCTCCAATCTTTTGATTCCTACAGTCTACCAACAAACATCTCTATTGCTTGGAGAATTGCCTCTGTTCGCCCTTACATACCTAACCCGATGCGTTGCAAAACGTGTCAAAAGTTAGGACACACAGCAAAATATTGTAAAAGCACACCAATTTGCGTAACGTGTAATCTCCCTCTTCACAGCCCAGAAAAATGCAAAAGAGTAATATGCGCTAATTGCTATGCAGACCACCACTCGTCCTCCAACATGTGCCTATCCTTCAAACAGGAAAAAGAAAGATTGAAAATAAAGACATTAAACAAATGTAGTTTGCGCGAAGCCATAAAAAATTATAAACAAACAATTTCCCAAACTCCACTAACAGAAACGCTCTCCAGTACTCTCAAAAATTCTTCGCAAGTCTCCAGCACTACAAATGACATTAATTCCACAACAACAAAAATATTTGACACCAACAACATAAGCTCAAATTTAAACAACGATACAAACGACTTACCTTCATCTTCAATCACTTCATCTACAATTCTTGATGTATATTGGAACGATTTTTCGTCATCCCTTGTCAAATTTGGGTTTGAGACAAACCGGTTTTGGCGTTGTGCCATCATCAGTGTCGATTTTCGTTCTGATCTGTTGTGGTAGTTTGTCTTGTATTCATAGTACAAAGTGGCGCAAAAGTAAGCTTCCGATGTTCAGCATATCGGTTGTGGCACGTGCAGTGTGTGCTGTTGCACCGTTTTGTTGGAACCACATTTTTTCCAATCCCAATTCATCAAGTTGCGGCAAAAAGAACTCGTTGATCATTGCTCTGTAGCGCTCACCATTCACAGTAACCGTTTGGCCCCGACCGATTATTGGTCAAATAAATAGTCAGCAATATTCCGAGTTCTGGAGCTGTGTAGTGTAACATTGTTTATTAAGTTGATTTTTGTTGGAACGATTTTCCGTCATCCCTTGTCAAGTTTGGTTTTGTGACAAACCGGTTTCGGCGTTCTGCCATTTTCAATGCCTAGTTTCGTTCTGGTCTGTGTCTATCCGCTGCGTTGTTTTTATAGTCCGTGGGTGCTGTGGCAGGTAATGTCAATCTGTGTGTTCGTGGTAGGTAACGTTAATATGCGTGTGTGTGTGCGCGGTATTGATACGTCCGAATTGTTATCTGTCCCAAGGGTTGTTTTTGTAGGTATGTAGACATACCGCTTGTTAGCTAAGCGGTAGGTTGAGGTAGATAGAAATCGGTGATTTTTGCAGTTTGGTTCATATTTCGTTTTTGCTTGTTCATTGTTACGTGTTTCGTTGCTGTACCTGCTGGCTTGTGCTGTTTTTTGTAAACTAATTTTAAGGGTTCAAATATTTCGTCCGAGATAGTGTTGGTTTGTTCGTTTATGATCCTGCCGTCAAATGTTTTTAACTTGTATATCTCCATGTTCTCAAGTACATTAAGCCGCCGGCCTTTTCCTTGTACGTGAAGTATTCGAGCCGTTGTTTTTATGTTAGCTGGGGCGCAGTTGTTCTCGAACATGTGGTTCGCGAAATTAGATTCTGGTATTATGGTGGGTTTTCGTGTTTTTTTGTTGTAGTCCCTGATATGCTCTCGGAATCGTGTGCTTATTTTTCTTCCTGTTTGTCCTATGTAGCTGTATTGACATTCACAAGTAAGCCTATACACTCCGTGTCTGTTGAATGGGTCATCAGAATTAGTGTCGGTTCTTAGTTTTTGTCCGACGTTGTTAGATGTTCTGAATGCTGTGTTGATGTTATATCTTTTAAAGAAGTTTGCTAATTTGTACGTCGTTTTTCCAGTGTATGTCATTGCCGTCCAAACCTTTGGATTTTCCTCTACGTTTACTCTTTTTTGTGTTCCATGGCTACTTCTGAGTTTATCCACAAGTGCTTTCTTGTATCCATTATTTGCCGCTATGTTATATATTGTATTAAGCTCTCTCCAGTATGCTTCCTGTGTGAGCGGCGTTCTCTGAAGCCTATCCACTAAGTGCCTCAATGCTGCATTTTTGTGCTGTTGCGGATGGTTGGATGTAGAGTGTATTATGGTGTCCGTGGCAGTCGGTTTTCTATAAATGCCGTAGTTGAACCTATTTGTTATTTTGTCAATCCCTATAGTTAGGTCCAGATAGTTCATTATTCCATCTTTTTTCTACTTCCATTGTGAACTCTATGTTGCTATGTTGCCTGTTGAGGAACTCTAGTATTTGCTCTTCGTTATCGTCATTTAGGATGCAGATGATGTCATCCACGTATCTAGCGTAGAATGCCACGCCTAACTTGGTTTTTAACTCCTGTATATATTTTCCTTCCAAGTTTTGCATGAATGTTTCCATGAGAATGGCCGATGTTGGGTTACCCATTCCTAGTCCGTTTGTCTGTCTATATATTTTGTTGTTGAACCGGAAATAGTTTTGCCGCAGCGTTGTTCTTAGCGCGTTGGTAATTTGCGCAGTTTTTACCTTATCTTCAGTTTTGTCCAGTAGTGTTTTGTTGACTATATCCATTGTATCTGTTAGTGGTATTGACGGGTATAACTCCTTTATGTCAAAGGATACGAGTTTACTGCTCCTTGTGAGTTTAACGGTCTCAAGTCTTTGTAGTAGTTCTATCGTATTGCTTATTGTGTATTCGTGCCCTAGTTTCAGAGTGTCCTTTAAAATCGTTTTTAGATGTTTCGACAGTTTATAACCCGGCGCGGACTTAAAATTAATTATAGGTCTCATCGGCGTATCCTGCTTGTGGATTTTAGGTAACGCAATGAGTGGAGGAGCAGATGGATTCATTTGTGTTAGGGTATATGCCATCCTCTCGTCTATTATTTTGGTAGCATTTTTTATAACCTCTTTAACTTCGGTCTGGTATTTATCCGTGGGGTTATCCCTAATAATGCGGCATTTCATTTTCTCGATGAGCTTCTCTGTCTTTGCTATATATTCATCCTTACTGATTAGCACCGTTGTGTTTCCTTTGTCTGCCTTCGTTGTGACGATGTTGTTATTTTTTAGCTTTCGTTGTAGCCTTTTCAATATTTTCAGCTCCTTATTTCCTTTTTGTGCTTCCTGGGCTCTTACTTCCTTGCTTATGATTTCTCTGCACATGTGCCTTGCGTGCTCCTGTTCCTCATATGGAAGAAGCGATATTGCAACCTCTGCGTCTACTATCGCTTGCTCAGTTCTTTTTGCTTCATTGCTATCCGCGATGTTGTGCTTCAGGCCCTTCCCCAGAAGTTGCGCTTCTTCGTTGCTAATGGCTACTGTTGTTAGGTTTACGAACCTTTTGTTAAATTCGTGTGTTTGTTGACTGTTACTGTGATCGCGTCGGCCCGTTAACTGGTCCAATTTTCGGTTCAGTTTTTCATATTTGCGTTGCAGTTCGCGTTTGATTCCCATCTCTATGTGGTCGAAGCAGTCCATCAATGCAGTCGTGGGCAAGAATCCGGACAATTGCAGATGTATCCTCAGTAGTTCGGTGTTTATCTTGTCTTTCTTAGCGTATAGGCTTTGTAATTCGAACTTTAAAAAGTCCTTTTCCGCCTTCCTGGTCGTTCTCCTACTTGCTTGGGTGTTGGTTTTTATTTTTATTCGCGCAAATTTCGGTGTAACATTCAATTCTAAACATTGCTTGTTGAACCAAATATTTGCCTTAGTCGTATGCATTTTTCGCAGTTTCCGTTCGTATTTCGTTAGTAGTCCATCCGTGTTTAAATTAAAAGCCTGAAGCGCAACTTCTGGGGAAGGGCCTGAAGCACAACATCGCGGATAGCAATGAAGCAAAAAGAACTGAGCAAGCGATAGTAGACGCAGAGGTTGCAATATCGCTTCTTCCATATGAGGAACAGGAGCACGCAAGGCACATGTGCAGAGAAATCATAAGCAAGGAAGTAAGAGCCCAGGAAGCACAAAAAGGAAATAAGGAGCTGAAAATATTGAAAAGGCTACAACGAAAGCTAAAAAATAACAACATCGTCACAACGAAGGCAGACAAAGGAAACACAACGGTGCTAATCAGTAAGGATGAATATATAGCAAAGACAGAGAAGCTCATCGAGAAAATGAAATGCCGCATTATTAGGGATAACCCCACGGATAAATACCAGACCGAAGTTAAAGAGGTTATAAAAAATGCTACCAAAATAATAGACGAGAGGATGGCATATACCCTAACACAAATGAATCCATCTGCTCCTCCACTCATTGCGTTACCTAAAATCCACAAGCAGGATACGCCGATGAGACCTATAATTAATTTTAAGTCCGCGCCGGGTTATAAACTGTCGAAACATCTAAAAACGATTTTAAAGGACACTCTGAAACTAGGGCACGAATACACAATAAGCAATACGATAGAACTACTACAAAGACTTGAGACCGTTAAACTCACAAGGAGCAGTAAACTCGTATCCTTTGACATAAAGGAGTTATACCCGTCAATACCACTAACAGATACAATGGATATAGTCAACAAAACACTACTGGACAAAACTGAAGATAAGGTAAAAACTGCGCAAATTACCAACGCGCTAAGAACAACGCTGCGGCAAAACTATTTCCGGTTCAACAACAAAATATATAGACAGACAAACGGACTAGGAATGGGTAACCCAACATCGGCCATTCTCATGGAAACATTCATGCAAAACTTGGAAGGAAAATATATACAGGAGTTAAAAACCAAGTTAGGCGTGGCATTCTACGCTAGATACGTGGATGACATCATCTGCATCCTAAATGACGATAACGAAGAGCAAATACTAGAGTTCCTCAACAGGCAACATAGCAACATAGAGTTCACAATGGAAGTAGAAAAAGATGGAATAATGAACTATCTGGACCTAACTATAGGGATTGACAAAATAACAAATAGGTTCAACTACGGCATTTATAGAAAACCGACTGCCACGGACACCATAATACACTCTACATCCAACCATCCGCAACAGCACAAAAATGCAGCATTGAGGCACTTAGTGGATAGGCTTCAGAGAACGCCGCTCACACAGGAAGCATACTGGAGAGAGCTTAATACAATATATAACATAGCGGCAAATAATGGATACAAGAAAGCACTTGTGGATAAACTCAGAAGTAGCCATGGAACACAAAAAAGAGTAAACGTAGAGGAAAATCCAAAGGTTTGGACGGCAATGACATACACTGGAAAAACGACGTACAAATTAGCAAACTTCTTTAAAAGATATAACATCAACACAGCATTCAGAACATCTAACAACGTCGGACAAAAACTAAGAACCGACACTAATTCTGATGACCCATTCAACAGACACGGAGTGTATAGGCTTACTTGTGAATGTCAATACAGCTACATAGGACAAACAGGAAGAAAAATAAGCACACGATTCCGAGAGCATATCAGGGACTACAACAAAAAAACACGAAAACCCACCATAATACCAGAATCTAATTTCGCGAACCACATGTTCGAGAACAACTGCGCCCCAGCTAACATAAAAACAACGGCTCGAATACTTCACGTACAAGGAAAAGGCCGGCGGCTTAATGTACTTGAGAACATGGAGATATACAAGTTAAAAACATTTGACGGCAGGATCATAAACGAACAAACCAACACTATCTCGGACGAAATATTTGAACCCTTAAAATTAGTTTACAAAAAACAGCACAAGCCAGCAGGTACAGCAACGAAACACGTAACAATGAACAAGCAAAAACGAAATATGAACCAAACTGCAAAAATCACCGATTTCTATCTACCTCAACCTACCGCTTAGCTAACAAGCGGTATGTCTACATACCTACAAAAACAACCCTTGGGACAGATAACAATTCGGACGTATCAATACCGCGCACACACACACGCATATTAACGTTACCTACCACGAACACACAGATTGACATTACCTGCCACAGCACCCACGGACTATAAAAACAACGCAGCGGATAGACACAGACCAGAACGAAACTAGGCATTGAAAATGGCAGAACGCCGAAACCGGTTTGTCACAAAACCAAACTTGACAAGGGATGACGGAAAATCGTTCCAACAAAAATCAACTTACTACCCTGTCGGAAGATCAACACAACAAAATAAATCATTGTTTATTAACGTGTATTTCGCATGTGTTTACTACACAAATGTCAAAACAGAACTGACTTTAGGGGCCAATCGCAAAATTTATAGCATTTTCTGATAGGAGGATTACTTTTGCGCAGTAACCGTTTTTCACCGACCGAAATAAATAGTCAGCAATATTCCGCGTTCTGGAGCAGTGTAGCGTAACATTGTTTATTAACGTGTATTTCGCATGTGTTTACTACACAAATGTCAAAACAGAACTGACTTTAGGGGCCAATCGCAAAATTTATAGCATTTTCTGATAGGAGGATGACTTTTGCGCCACCCTGTAGGTAGCAGGTAACGTCAGCATGGGTGTCTGTTTGTGTACGTGTGTGCATGTGTTATGTGTGTACCTTCAGAAACGGGGGTGGTTTGCATCGATCGGTTTTTTTTTGTGGTTGACTGAGGCAGGTAAAAGTTGGTGATTTTTGTTGTTTGACCTTTTTTGCTTGTTTGTTGTTTTGTGCTTATTTGTCGGTGCGTGTGTGTTTGTTGTACCTGAGTGGTTGCTTTGTTTTTTGTAAACCAATTTTAAAGGTTCGAATATTGTGTCGGAAACAGTGTTTGTCTGTTCGTTTATTATTCTACCGTCGAATGTTTTTTGTTTGTAGATTTCCATGTTTTCGAGTACGTTCAGACGTCTGCCTTTTGCTTGTACATGTAGGACCTTGACTGTTTTTTTGATGTTTCCATTGATGTTTGCATTTATTCTCCGCCATGTGATTCGCAAAGTTGGACTCTGGTATGATGGTTGGATTCCGTATCTTTTTGTTGTAATCTCTAATGTTTTCTCTGAACCTCGTTCTTACTTGTCGTCCGGTTTGTCCTACGTAGCTGTACTGGCATTCACAAGTGAGCTTGTATACACCATGGCTGCTAAATGGATCTTCTGAGTTAGTTTTGGTTCTTAGCTTCCGTCCTAAATTGTTCGATGTTTTGAACGCTGTGTTGATATTGTATTTTCTAAGGAAATTTGCTAATTTATATGTTGCCCTTCCAGTATATGTCATTGTCGTCCAGGTTTGTGTACTTTTTTCTCCATTGCTTCTTTTTTGTTCTCTAAGGTCTCTCCTGAATTTATCTACTAGTGCTTTTTTATATCCGTTGTTTGTAGCGATGTTATATATTATTCCAAGCTCTCTTCTATATGCTTCTTGTGTAAGAGGTGTTCTTTCCAATCTTTGTACTAAGTGCCTCAGCGCTGCATTTTTATGTTGTTGTGGGTGGTTCGAGGTATTATGTATTATTGTGTCGGTGGCCGTTGGTTTCCTATATATGTCGTAGTTGAATTTATTGCTAGCTTTATCAATACTTATTGTGAGGTCCAGATAATTGATTCCTCCGTCTTTTTCGGTTTCCATTGTGAATTTTATGTTCCCGTGCTGCTTGTTGAGGTACTCCAGTACTTGCTCTTCGTTGTTGGAAGTTACAACGCATATGATATCATCCACGTACCTTGCGTAAAATAACACTCCTAATTTGGAATTTAATTCCTGTATATACTCTTTTTCCAGGTTTTGCATAAGCGCTTCCATAAGAATAGCCGATGTTGGGTTTCCCATCGCAAGTCCGTTTGTTTGTCTGTATATTATCGACGGTAGAATAATAAACGAACAGACAAACACTGTTTCCGACACAATATTCGAACCTTTAAAATTGGTTTACAAAAAACAAAGCAACCACTCAGGTACAACAAACACACACGCACCGACAAATAAGCACAAAACAGCAAAAGATCAAAAACAACAAACAAGCAAAAAAGGTCAAACAACAAAAATCACCAACTTTTACCTGCCTCAGTCAACCACAAAAAAAAAAACCGATCGATGCAAGCCACCCCCGTTTCTGAAGGTACACACATAACACATGCACACACGTACACAAACAGACACCCATGCTGACGTTACCTGCTACCTACTATGAATACAAGACAAACTACCACAACAGATCAGAACGAAAATCGACACTGATGATGGCACAACGCCGAAACCGGTTTGTCTCAAAACCAAATTTGACAAGGGATGACGAAAAATCGTTCCAATATACATCAATCATTCACCCTGTCGGAAAAACAACAAAACAAAATAAATACAATTCTTTCTTCATCTTCAATTCTTTCTACATCAGCAATCGTTTCTTCTCTACTACAAGAACTAAACCATGACTCCTCTACCTCCTCTCCCTTTAACCATGTAACCCACATGGAAACAGATCACTCATCCTCCCTTCCAGGGGAAGAGAGAATGAGTACATCTTAAATGATGCGATCGTCAGTTGTTACGTTGTACTCGCATCTACTTTTTTGATTCAAAATGTTAGCTATTTTACAATGGAACATGAAGAGATACATAAACAATTTTAGCTACCTTCAACTTCTAATTAACTCGTATTCTCCGTCGATTATTCTCTTAAATGAGACCCATATAGCACACAATGCCAACACCTACACTCCCAAACAATACAATGGGATTTTTCACAATCTTCCACAAAACACCTCTATGAAACAAGGCATCGCTATACTTATTAAATGAAATATCCCATATAAAATAATACCCATCCAATCTCATCTTTCTGTGCTATCTATTGAAATTCAGCTCATTCAAAAAATCAACAAAATCTGCATATATATTCCACCTAGTCAAAAATTTTCTTCAAGCGATATTATTCACATTCTTAATCAAGCTAGTCCACCAGTTATTCTAGCAGGAGATCTAAATGCATGGAGCACCCTTTGGGGGTCCACTACAACTAACACAAGAGGAAGCCAAGTGGAAGATGTGATATTGTCCACTAATCTGATCAGTCTAAACGCCGGGTCCGTGACTCATTTTTCAACACACAATTCATTTCGAACATCAACCTGACACTATGCTCAGCTTCTCTCGGTGAAAACTGCACCTGGAATGCTCTCGACGATCTCTATGGAAGTGACCACTTTCCCATTTCGCTGTCTTTAAACTTAGGAAACAACCCAACATTGTTCAAGCCGAAAAAGCTATTCATAACTGATCGCGGCGATTGGAACAAGCTCCACTCTCTTTGCGAAAGTAAATGCTCGCAATATCCCATTTCAGAGAACACCAACCAAGAAACTACCCACTTACTAGAATCGTTCGCGCTGCAGCCAATGACTGGATTCCAACTAGATCAGAGAAAAGGGTCCCATGGTGGAATACTGAGCTCTCATCACTCAGGAAAACAAAACAAGAAGCATAGTACAAATTCAAGCGCTCTCGCTCGATTACTGATTGGATTACCTTTAAAAAATTGAATGCAATTTTCCGTCGCTCTTTGAAGAAAGCCAAACAGGAATGTATGGAAAATTTCTCCAGAAAGATTAATCCATCATCGAGCTCCAAGAAAGTCTGGAGTGACATCAAAAGATTAGCGGGTGCACCCCCCGCTTCAACTATTACCTGTATAAATATGCCTACTACTTCCCTAACAAATCCCTCGGATATAGGTGTAGCCTTCGTTAACCACTTTTCGTCGGCCAGTTCTGACAATAACTTTAGCCCACAGTTTCGAACAGCCAAAACTGCCATATCATCAATCCGGCAAAGCACGGATATGCCAACTAGCGCATTGGCACGGCAAATAGAATCCCTAATATCCTTAAGCGAATTTGAATTTGCGCTGTCCTCAGTCAAAGGTAAAAGCCCTGGTCTTGACAAAATATCTTATCCAATGATTAAAAATATCCCCCACAATCTAAAGGTACGATTAGTTAAACTATATAACAACATATTCGACACCGGTGTTTATCCTCAATTTTGGAAAACATCCTGCATAATTCCGATACTAAAACCTGGGAAATCTGTCACAGATAATTTCGAATAGGCTGACTTGGTATGCCAAGAGAAACAAGTTTATATCCGCCAACCAAGTTGCATACAAAAAGGGCCATGGTGCCACAGATGCTCTGCTCCTTCTGTATCACTTCATCACTAACTCTCTGGCTAGCAAGAACCATGTATCTATTCTGTCATTAGATTTCTGTAAAGCCTTTGATAGCATAGGAATACATATTATAATCAGGCAACTTGAAAAATGGTCAATTGGGCCAAAAATGCTGAACTTCATCAAAAGTTGTCTAACAAGCCGAAAGATTAAAGTTTCTATAAATAATTTCCTATCCACAACACTTCCTTTGCACAAAGGCACACCCCAAGGCTCGCCTCTATCGGCTATACTATTCATAATAGCCTTCGATGAGCTAAGTCGAATTCTTAATAGACAAAATGGTGTACAACACCTAATATACGCTGATAACCTCTTGGTCTATTGCAAAAATCCAAGCCTTGAGGAAACTAAACGCATCTTCTCTAAGATAATAAGTGACATCTCTGATTGGTCATTAACATCAGGAGCTGCATTGTCATTAGACAAAACTAACATGCTACATATCTGTAGAAAGAAAAATTGTAATGGACTAACACTAACCTACAACAATACTAACATAGAATTTAAGCAAACAACAAAGATTTTAGGCTTAATTTTAGATTCTAAACACAGTTTTAATGCACATTGTAAATATGTCAGAAGTTCCCTTGTTAAAAGGCTGAATATTATTAAATACTTGTCAAGTAAAAAGGATTTTTACATCCGAATACGCTCGTCAATGCTACAAAATCGTTGCTCTTATCTAGAATCGACTACTGTCTGCCAATATACAGGCACGCTCCGAAGCGTTTCCTAAAACAGCTGAATACTCCGTACCACCACGCTATACGCCGTAGTCTCAGAGCTTTTTCAACATCTCCTACAAAAGTCCTGCTAGCTGAATCGGGACTTCCCAGCATTCAAACTAGAGTCACAGATTCCACCCAACGCCTGCTGGGCAAATGTCTAATAAATAAAAACCAGTCGCTAGTCACGGCATTTAGGAAAACAGCAAATCGAAAACGTCAGCCGAGAACGCAATCTGCTATTACAAGATGTGTCAACCATGCCAAGATATTATCAATGCCACTTCATCCAATCAAAAATCAGGTGGAAAGGTATCCGCCGTGGCAAATTAACAAGTCATCTTTGCCCAAAGATCTATTAAGTTTACCCAAAACCAATACACCTAATGAAGTATCCAGGGCGACATTTGCTGAATTATATAACACCTACAAAAACAACGGTTGGACGTTCATATATACAGACGGCTCAAAAACAACATCCTTAGCTGTAGTAAAAGACAATGGAGATGTGATCTCAAACTGGCTTCTATACCCATCGTGCACTATTTACACCGCCGAAGGCTTAGCCATTTCTGAGGCCATTAGCCATGCAATGCGAAACCGTGGTAATTACGTAATTTGCACGGATAGCAAGTCCTGCTTATCAGCGATAATGAATCCCTCTAACTCTAATTCAGTGATAACGGCCAACAGAAACTCTGTATCGAGTGCGCCTCGCAAACTAAAAATTCTATGGGTACCTGGTCATGTTGGCATAGCGGGCAATGAACTAGCTGATGCCGCAGCTAAAAATACTATAACGTCACCTGCACTAACTATGAATAAATTCACGAAAGAGGATTTGTACTGTCAAGTTAAGAGAATCAGGCAATCCATTGCAAAAAACGAATGGTCGAACTTCTCGCATCAATACTCCAACATCAATCCGAACCGGATTTCTCCTTTATATCCGCCAAATCTTACACCGAAAACGTTAAAACCGTATGTTCGTTTGCGGATTGGCCATACCATTCAAACACATGCCCACCTCTTAAGTGGGAGTTCTCTCTCCTCGTGCCCCCTTTGGGGAGCGCCGGCTTCAATTCAACACATAATTTGGAACTGCACGTATCTTCAATCAACAAGTGGCGCTGACATAGAAAGAGCGCTAATATACTTTTCATATATAATTTCTTGAAAGACAACAATTTACTACATTGTATCTAAGTTATAATATAAGCTTAGGAAATAACCCTACTACCATAAAACAGGACGGCTGAAGGCCAAGTAGCCAGTGCCGCGTTTCATTGTATTTATATAGCAAATTTTGTTTGTTTTATAAATCTTTCAAAAAAAAAACAGCGGTCGGTATGTCTAGAAAGAAACATGGGCCAAAAGGAACCCAACCGAATAACGAGTTTAGGGCAGTAGGATACCCAGGATTGGCAATAATTGCACTCCTTAAAGCTTTCCTACATACCTCACCGACGAACATACGTAAGAAGTACTCGTATATGCACGTAATTGTTCACATTCATAACTAAAAATAGTCCCTCCAAAAACGATACGGGTTAAATGATTAGTAAATTGACCCGAAACCATACTGAAAGTTACCGTATTCCTCCCATCACGTTTTTAAGAGCAGCGGTAGACGTTTTGACTGTTTCTTTCATCATGTTCCTGTGTGTGTGGTTTTACATTTCGGTCTTTCTCATTTATTTTTTGACCTAAGATAAACTTATAGCTGTACTGCTTACACCGGTGTCACAGCTACTAGTCATTTTACTCGTATATAACAGTGTAGTGTAGCCAAAATAAATGCATACATAAATGCATGCATACTTACAAACAGTCGGCACGCAGCTATTAAAAACTGTCGAATACGCTTTGTCAGCAAAGTCACACGCTATGCAGCGATGCCCACAAATGCGTTGCAATCATATGAATATATGTATGAACATATGTGCGAATGCACAAGCAAATGTTTGTGTATGAATGTAGGTGTGAATGTACCAGCGAGCGTTTGTATACGCTGGCTTACATACTTTGGCTAAGCTTAGAATTTAGGTAAATATGTATTATGGTAAATAAGTAGTACATAGGAATTTATTGTATAAATAGAAGGAAAATATGTTGAATAAGTTAATTCATGTTTGGTGCCGAATGATGGCACTACACGCACCTATTTCACTTTAAATAGTTTTATTACATGGCGATCCTGCCAGTCTTGAGCTGCTGAGATCCTGCAGTCTCCCTCCTAAAATCCTTTCCTTCAATTTTTTCCAAAGGCTGCTGCTTGTAGTAAAGGCAGACCTATTGTAAAGTCATCCAGTATTTTATTAAACTGACAAGAAACAATGAAAAAAAAAGCCGGACACATTGAGGAATTGGATGCAGCATTAAACGTTGCAGTTGAATGAATTGGTATACATTTGGACGCAATTGGGCAAAATTGATGGCAAAATTTGACATGAGGCTGATTCAAATTAAACTAGCATAAACAGGGTGGAATACGCATATCGGAGTGGAATATATAACGATTTCGGCCTGGGGACTAATCCCGTGACGAGGGTGAGCAAAACAGGGAAGCAAATTTAACCGTATCCTGCAGCAAGGGAAAGCATATTGGAAGCAGTCAAATCTTGCAGCAAGGGGCATACTGGACGAATAACATTGATTAAAATTGAGCAATACCTTTAGCATTTAAGTATCTATGTATTTTTGTTTTTTTATAGAAGCGTATAGCAACCTAACGGCTGCTGCCATTAAGGGCAAAAAGTAGATTTTTGCTTGTAAGGTAAGAATTTTTTTTTCCCTCCTTCTGTAATTAAATTTTTCAAATGAATGAGGAACTAGATATAATAAGTCAGGCAGAATTCGACGCAATATTCTTGCGTTACAGTAAATTAATAGTAGAAGAGAAGGATATAGTAGAAATAGATATAAAAACAAAAGAAGTAGGTGAAATAGTAAGGATAGAAGAACTAGAAATAATTAAACAAGGCCCTAAAGCAAGAACCATAGAGGAATATAGGCGTAGGACGAAACCAATAAAGGTAGAGGAACCTAAGATTCCCAAACCTATTAGCAGCAAAAGAAAGAGAGGAGGAAAAAGATTCTACTGCAGAAGGGCAGTAGCAATGTTGTACCCACAAATTAATCTAACTACTAACACGGAGGAAAGAATCCGCCTAAAAAATGAAATAAAAAAGATCAAAAATATATAAAAAAAAAACAAAAAAAAAAAAGTATTTTCTATTGCAGTGCTAAAATTTTTTTTTTCCCTATGGAGGGCGCTTTGCCTAATGATCTTGATTACGAGACTATCGACAGTGTCGTTAATAATTTGGAAAGTGAAAGCGCGGCCGCCGTGGTGTGGAGGTAGTGTTGCCGGCCTACCACACCGAAGGTCCATGGGTCGAGCCCTGGTACAGGTAACATCAAAAGTGATTTGAAAAAAGTTTTTCAAAACGGGGTCGCCCCTCGGCAGTGGTTTGGCAAACTCTCCGAGTGTATTTCTGCCATGACAGGCTTCTCAGCAAAAATTCGTCTCCTTTGTAGATGCCGTTCGGAGTCGGCAAAAAACTGTAGGTCCCACCAATTTGTAGGGAAAATTCAAATCGGCACACCACAAATTGGAAGAGAAGCTTGGCGCAAAAATCTCTTAGGAGGTTTATGATGATATACCTGTTGTATATCGCGCCATAGAGAGAGAGAGAGAATAATATAGGAAAAGCCACACAAAAGGTGTATAGCAAGTTGACAGCTAAGCATCAGCTAGAGGTAGAACAAATATTTTCCAGTGTCAGGGATAAATTAGTATCCTTACTGGCTAGATATAACATTGAGGCATTGGTCCCAAATTCATTTCAAAAAGAAATAGAACTAGATTTTACCATCTTATTACTGGAGGCACCACCCAATCTGGAGGAAGCCGTAAAAATTGAAATTACTGAAAAAGAATCACAAACAGAAAACGCCAAAATGCCACTGACAAATGTAGATTTCATTAAAACCGCATCATGGATCTTACCAGATTTTGATGGAAAATCAGAAAATCTGTCTAGTTTTCTCGATGCCCTTGATATACTGGAGCAAATCAAGGATAGTCACGAGGCTATCGCGGTATCCATGATAAAAACAAAACTCAAAGGGACAGCTAGAAACATAATAAACACTGAATCCTCTATTCAGGAAATTAAACAAAGATTGAAGTCACAAGTTAAGGGTGAATCAGTAGAAGTTTTGTCGGCAAAACTCCTGAACATCCAACAACGCAGTAAAACTGCAAATCAATACACTGCTGAGATTGAAAAACTCACAAAATCATTGGAAGGAGCATACATATCTGACGGACTAACACCGGAGTTAGCTACCAAGTATGCTACACAGTCAGCTGTAAAAGCTATGTGTAAAAATTGCTCCAACGATAAAGTAAAAACTATAATGCAGGCTGGAACGTTCACCACGATGAACGAAGCCATATCAAAATTCACTAACAGTTGCACAGAAGTAACTGGAAATCCAAATTCACTGTTACATATTCGCAAACAAAATCATTTCCGAGGTAACTTCCGCAGGAGTTACCAAAACAGTAACTATAGAAGAAATCAGAGGCGTACATTTAACAATAACAACAATAATAATAATAATAATAGTAATAACCGAGCAAATAATCAAAGATCTGGTCGAAACTTTGGATCAAGAGGTTATAACCGTAATAATACCAGAAATGTAAGGAATGTTAACCAAAAGGAAAACCAGCAAACTCCACCTCAATAAATAAAAAATTATATGTTTTCAATTTACACCTAAATAGCTACATAACTTCCAAAACAACTCTGAATGATTCCATTTCAACCCTCCTAATCGATACAGGAGCGGATATATCAATTATAAAAAAGGGTCAAATTGACAGTCATGTCACTATTAATAATTCACAAAAAACAGATTTAAGAGGAATTGGTCAAGGCATAACGAGCACTATAGGCACAGTTAAAACAGATTTAAAGGATGATTACCTATTGATTAGACACAAGTTTCATGTAGTAGAAGACAATTTTCCAATCCCATGTGATGGAATACTGGGTTTGGATTTTATTAAAAAATATAATTGCATTTTAGATTACCAAAAAGATGGGGACACCCTAATATTAAGACCATATGATTATCCAGAAAATATAATAATTCAAATGACTAATAAACCGACTGTAAATAGTATATCAATCCCCGCAAGATCGGAAGTAATCCGACAAATCAATATTAAAAATAAAAATTCTGATTTATTAATTCCACAACAAGAATTGTCTGAAGGCATATTTGTTGCAAACACCCTAGTAGATTCACAGCAAACATTCGTCAGAATTATAAATACAACAGATGAAAATGTAATACTTCATGATTTTAATATAAAAACAGAAAATTTGGATAATTATTCAATAGTTAAATATAATAATCTAAAAAATGAGCAGAACAGTAAAGAAAAATTAGAAAGATTAAATAAAAATTTTCCACACTTTGCCCATGAATCCCTTAATGCATTATGTGCAGAATTCATTGACATTTTCTCATTAGAAACAGAACCAATTACCAGTAATAATTTTTACAAACAAAAACTTCATATGAAGGACAATAACCCAGTTTACGTAAAAAACTACAGAATACCAGAAGCCCACAAGAGCGAAATAAATAAACAAGTAAATTAATTAATTAAAGACGACATAATAGAACCTTCAATGTCAGAATTTAATAGTCCAATTTTATTAGTACCCAAAAAATCACTCCCTAATCAGCAAGAAAAAAGATGGAGAATGGTTGTCGACTACAGACAAGTAAATAAAAAATTAACCGCAGATAAATTCCCGCTGCCAAGAATTGATGACATACTAGATCAATTAGGAAGAGCTAAATATTTCTCGTGCTTGGATTTAATGTCAGGTTTTCATCAAATAGAACTCAGTTCAGAGTCAAGGGATATCACATCCTTTACAGCAGATAATGGCACCTATCGATTTAAAAGACTACCTTATGGCCTTAAGGTTGCTCCAAATTCATTTCAGAGAATGATAACATTGGCATTCTCAGGTTTAAAACCTTCACAAGCATTTCTATACATGGACGATTTAGTCGTATTAGGATGCTCCGAAAAACATATGATCAAAAACTTACGGAATGTATTCGAAACTTGTAGGAAGTATAATTTAAAATTACATCCGGATAAATGCATATTTTTCAATCAAGAAGTAAGGAATTTTACCAGATCCCAGTAAATTTGAAACTGTTAAAAATTATCCAACCCCTAAAAATGCAGATGAGGCGAAACGATTCGTCGCATTTTGCAATTATTACAGAAGATTTATTCCAAACTTCGCAGAGTATTCTAGGATAATAACAAGGCTTTGCAAGAAAAATGTAGTTTTCGACTGGACAGAGGATTGTAAAAAATCATTTGACTATTTGAAGGCTGCGTTAATAAGCCCTAATATCTTACAATACCCCGATTTCAGTAAACAATTTTGTATAACAACTGACGCAAGTGGATATGCTTGCGGAGCAGTGCTAAGCCAAGAGTATGAAGGAAAACAATTGCCAATTTCCTATGCGTCAAGATCATTCACAAAAGGAGAAATTAACAAAGCAACAATTGAAAAAGAACTAGCGGCCATTCATTGGGCCATAACATATTTTAGACCATATGTTTATGGTAGAAAATTTTTAGTCAAGACAGACCATAGACCTTTAACATTCCTATTTTCGATGAAAAACCCCTCATCAAAATTAACTAGAATCAGACTAGATTTGGAAGAATATGACTTCGAGGTGGAGTATATAGCAGGAAAACAAAATTATGTAGCAGACGCATTATCACGCATAGATATCAAAGATCTTAAAGAAATTTCAGTAGAAGCGTGCAAAATATTAAAGGTTGCAACCAGATCTGAAACAAAACAAAAAACCGGTAATATATCCAGTAATAATACAAAAGAAAAACAAAGTCACAATGAGAACCCTATAATATATGAAGCGCTTAATAAATACGAAGTTAAAAGACATGTCAAGCTCGTTTTCAATCCTCCGAAATTATATTTCAAAAAAGGAAAGAAAATTTGTAGCGAAATAAATATAAAAAACCAAATTGTTGAGGCAAAGATTGACTTAGGACAATTCTTTGCCAGGCTAATCAAAGAAGCCGGCAATTTGAAAATTGTAAAAATACAGTTGTCCTTAGGAGACAAATTGTTTAAAGATAACTATACTCGAGTAGATGAATTTAAAGAAATAGGTACACAAGTTCTCAAAAATCTAACTATAGCATTAACTCCGGAGGTTATGCATGTGACGAATAACAAAGAAATTAAAGAAATTCTTTATAAATATCACGACGATCCTGTTTTTGGTGGCCACCCAGGAATAAATCGTACGTCAAATAAAATAAGACAAAAGTATTACTGGAATAATATGAAAAATGACATAAGAAAACATATCAAAAATTGCATTCACTGCAATAAAAATAAAACCAATAAACACCTGAAAGAACGAATGACTATAACGGAGACGCCACCAAAGGCTTTCGATATAGTACAAATCGATACAATAGGACCATTTCCAAAATCGATACAGGGAAATGAATATGCAGTTACCATTATATGTGACCTAACCAAATACTTGGTTACAGTACCCGTCCAAAGCAAACATGCCGTAGCAGTTGCTAAGGCAGTATTTGAACATTTCATTCTAATTTATGGTTGTATGAAAACAATTATAACGGATATGGGAACCGAATACAAAAATAGTTTATTTGAGGAGTTGTGCAAGCTCTTAAAAATATCACATAAAACCTCAACACCCTACCACCATCAAACTTTAGGTACTGTCGAACGCAGTCATAGAACATTCAATGAATATGTGCGTTCCTGCATATCAATTGACAAAGACGATTGGGATGAGTACCTTAAATACTTTTCGTATTGTTACAATACAACACCTTCAACAGTTCACGGCTATTGTCCTTTTGAACTAGTTTTTGGAAAGACACCTCTGACTTACGAATTTTTAAAAGAAAATGTAATTAGCCCAGTATATAATCATGAGGCTTACGACAAGGAAATAAAGTATAGGTTACAGTTAGCAGGTCATAAGTTAGACAATAGGTATAAAGGGCCCTATAAGGTAGAAAATATTGATAGAAATAATAATTTTACTCTAGTTCCCTATAAGGTAGAAAATATTGATAGAAATAATAATTTTACTCTAGTTCCTTATAAGGTAGAAAGCATAGATAGAAATGATAAGTATATTATAAGTAATGAGAATAAGAAAATCTTAATACACAAAAATAGGCTTAAATTGTTAGAATAAATACACTGCATTTTGACTCACATGTTTACTCATAAATTTTTATTGTACACTTACAAACAAACCCATAAATTAGGAAATTTATTGTATACAAATAAAAACTCAAAAGAAAAGTCGTAAAAATACACCAATGTACAAACAAACATATTACTGAAATAAATTATTTAGTCAACTTGAAAATAAAGTAAACAAAGAACAAAAATTTTGTCACATAAACAAACCAGAACAAAAAAAAAAAAAAACACTGTATCAACTTACACTTAAGACGTAAAGTGAATAAACACAAAATCTAAGCAAGTTATAAAAATTAATCAAATTAGAGTTTTACATATTTATATATATAAAACTTTTTGAAAGGGTAGATGTAGTGTAGCCAAAATAAATGCATACATAAATGCATGCATACTTACAAACAGTCGGCACGCAGCTATTAAAAACTGTCGAATACGCTTTGTCAGCAAAGTCACACGCTATGCAGCGATGCCAACAAATGCGTTGCAATCATACGAATATATGTATGAACATATGTGCGAATGCACAAGCCAATGTTTGTGTATGAATGTAGGTGTGAATGTACCAGCAAGCGTTTGTATACGCTGGCTTACATACTTTGGCTAAGCTTAGAATTTAGGTAAATATGTATTATGGTAAATAAGTAGTGTATAGGAATTTATTGTATAAATAGAAGGAAAATATGTTGAATAAATTAATTCATGTTTGGTGCCGAATGATGGCACTACACGAACCTATTTCACTTTAAATAGTTTTATTACAACAGGAAAAATTAACCGACACCAATACATATTGGAGTTTCAGTCATTCGATTTTTGCAGGGGGTACTCTTTAGTTGAAGCTGTGCGAGCGAAGCAGGTAACATAAAAACAGACAACGGTATTTTGCCTGTTAGCGAAGAATGTGATGTAAATAAATGTTGTGCGGTCGTTACAGATGTGTTCTGTGAACTGATTTATGGAATAAAAACGGGTTTGAAAAATTTTGAGTTTTGACTTGTTTTTGGTTTAGTAGCGAAAGTGACAGAAACAAATAACAAGAAACATTTTTAATATTTCCTATTCTACTGTACAGAAATATATTTTCAATAATCTTGCTATGCAAAATTTGGAGAACTGATGCATTGACGCACAAATTTATTTTTTAATAATATTGACGCGAATTTTGTATACCAATGATACAATAGAATTGTTGTTTTTATGGCATGCATATTTTAAAGTATAATAATGGTGCTATTCTCAGCTTGCTTGTCATCTACAACCGAGGAGGTGATAGCTGCAGTGACTATTGCAAATTATAGGAACAAGTGGAATTGGGCTATAACAATTGTCAGTAGTCACGATGACAACCTGCCCCAGAATAGGGAAGTAAGTACTATAAATGAGCTCAAGGCCAATATTAATAGCTTTTATGAAAATTATTATTGTTTTTATTTATTTATTTTTGTTTAATTAGTATTTTGGCACTTTCCGTTAACTACTAAGCTTGAGAGCGCTGGTTTTTGTCAGCTAAACTCCTACTTCTATTTATTTCACTATTTATATTAGCAAGCACAGCCATCTGGCTGTATGTAACATTTCTCAGGATAGTTCTTTGTTGTTTTACTGTATCAAATTACTGCCACTTACGTGTTCTTTGGTTTTGTTATATTTTGTCGAGGAGAAATTGTAAAGTATTCATGACTATAAATGAGCTCAAGGCCAAGAATAGTAATTTTGATTAAAATTCTTGCTTTTTTTTTTTTGGATCTACAATCATTGATTTCATCCACAATTACTAATGTCACGGGAATAAAATTTCGGATGATTTTAGGTTTTTTCATTAACTTTTCCTTTAAATAAGATTTTTAACGTGAAATAAAGAGTAATTTCATTCGAAGAGAAAAATTTTACATAAAAGTAAATGAACAACAATTGGTAAGTAAATAGACGATTGACATATTTCAAAAATTAATTAAAAAAATAGCCACTTTTTATTTTTTGATTAGGGAAACAAATTGTCCTTCTGGCACTGCGCTACGGTTTCTAGGTGTTATAGCGTCCTTCTGCCAGCAAGCATGTAAAGATTTTACAAATAAACTGAATTGTATCACATTATTTAGTACTTACGCATTTAAGGTGTTCTATTTTCCCATTTTCTATCCATCTATATTAAAATTTATTTTATTTTTTGAAATATAAAAAAAAAATGTATTAATTTTACTTCAGTTCGAGTTTGACAGCGAATTATTTGAGTTTACAAATTTTTACTAGCAAGAAATTTACCAGTAAAGATTAGTAAGTCTCCCAAACTCTTACGCTCTCGATTTGTTTTTCTCTTACAAATTTTTCGAGTTAGTGAACACTTGACAGAAGAAGTTAGTAAGAATTCGTTACTTCCAGTAAAAATTTTTTGTTATTGAACAGACCTAATATTTATTAATTTTATTTCAGTTTGAGTTTCACAGCGAATTCTTTGAGTTTAAAAATTTTTACTAGCAAGAAATTTACCAGTAACGATTAGTTAGTCTCTCAAACTCTTACGCTCTCGATTTGTTTTTCTCTTACATTTTTTTAGTTAATGAACACTTGACAGAAAAAGTTAGTAAGAATTCGTTACAGACCTTTTAACTTTAAACATAATGTTTTTTTCCTTTTTTATTTTGAATTTTGAACTCATAAAGAAATGTCAGCTTTGGCATGTACTGTCGGGCGAATTTTCGTTTTGGTTTCGATTGTGTTAAATTTCACGTAATTACAGGGTTCTTATTTTGACAAGGGACGCTCGATGCGGTTATTGCGCATCGTTTCCGTATTATGTTTGAAGCTTTTAACACCGGAATTCAATTTCGTTTACTCTCATGACGGCTTTTTTATTATATTGTTTTGATACCGGTCATGTCTGGCACATAAAACAACGACAACCCTGTTTAATTCGTCACGTCCGAGTCGATTTCGATACAAGGTGAAGCTTTTCGCCGAGTAATTTTGACATTAAGCCTATGAATTACAAAAACAAAATACATGTAAAATGTATGTATATATATATATATGAATATATTTCGCCTTGCGTCCATCTTGTATACATTTCCCTTGGTTACGTAAAACTCTCTGGAATAGACGGTCCGATCAGACAGGGCGAAGTACTGTCACAATAACAATCTAAAACAGTTAGGGTCGTTTACTCAATGTCTGGGAATAATAAACTTTATCCTATGACTAGACGGCCAGGCAGACTTTGCCCTGCCCAGAAATTTGGCTATCCCTATACAACTTTTATATTTATTCACCTTTTAAACCTGCTCTGGACTTCCACAAATAATTCCAGACCAAAATTAGCCAAATCGGTACAGCCGCTCTCGAGTTTTAGCGAGACTAACGAACAGCAATTAATTTTAATATATCTAGACATATAAACTAGTCATGGGTTGGCTCAGAATGAGAAAAGTCTGATTATGTTAGCATGATAAATTTGGTCATTGCGAACGTTTTCCGCATAAAATTGACAAAAGTTGCATTGTGAAAGCATAAAAAGTGGAATTTGATTTTTTTTTTACATTTTTAAACGATTAAAAATAATGCAGGAAAACAAGCTGAAGAGAATCCCCAACTTTTCCAAAAGAAAAAGAAGGAAGAAAGCTTGCTCCACGAATTCTTGAAAAGGAAACCAGTTACAAAAATGTTGATTGGTAAATTTTTTACAAACCTTTTTGTACGTTTCCGAATTTGGCTTTTAATTTTGTCAAAAACGTATATCGCACTGGTTTTGGACAAATCTAAAAATAAACGTTTGCACGTCGAACGCTTCAAAATAATTGCGCCTTCCTGCCAGCAATTTATCACCAAAGCAGATTTTTACATTCAGCTGCCAATTTTTGTTAACTTTTATCAGAAGATAACAAGCGAGTTGTCACTAATCAGACATTGAGTAAACGGCTCTTAATCAACAACATTTATAGCAAGTATAGACGTAATGTAATGAGAGAAATCCAAATATGTACTTACATCTCTATCAATGCCTGGAATTAAAATATTTGTATTCTGGTCCACCAGCGTGTTCAATAGATAACAAAGGTCTGGCATTGCTTCATGTACTGTGCCACCAAAAACACCGCTATGCAAATCCTTAACGGCACATACCACCTCGATTGTATAATAAACCAAACCGCGAAGACCGTATGTCAAACATGGGCGTTTTTTCCCAAGCCAATAATTATCTGAGATACAAACGTAATCGGTATTTCCCAAAAAATCGTCCTTTCGAGCCATTAAAAGATCGTCAAGACCTTCACTTCCACTTTCTTCCATGCCCTCAAACACAAATTTCAAATTGACGGGAAGATCTATACCAAGGTTTTGGAATGCTTCAATGGCGTGTATCCAACAAAGAACAGGCCCTTTATCATCACTTGCTCCTCGGCCATACAACTTTCCATCGATTTCAGTCAAATCGAACGGTTCGGTATTCCAACCATCTTCCTTCAAGGCGGGTTGTACATCCAAATGTCCATAAACCAAAACAGTTTTCTTTTTGGGATCCTATTTATGCGAATTATAATAAACATATCCATCGTTAAAATAAAAAGAGCTCATACCTTTAAAACGATTTTATATACATATGTATCTTAAAAAAAAATTAGATTCGAATAAGCAAAGGATGCATGGTAAATTTCATCAGCGATACATATGAGCATAAATATGTGTATGCAGAGGTTTCTATCTCTATGGCGCGATATACAACAGGTATATCATCATAAACCTCCGAAGAGATTTTTGCGCCAAGCTTCTCTTCCAATTTGTGGTGTGCCGATTTGAATTTTCCCTACAAATTGGTGGGACCTACAGTTTTTTGCCGACTCCGAACGGCATCTACAAAGAAGACGAATTTTTGCTGAGAAGCCTGTCATGGCAGAAATACACTCGGAGAGTTTGCCAAACCACTGCCGAGGGGCGACCCCGTTTTGAAAAACTTTTTTCAAATCACTTTTGATGTTACCTGTACCAGGGCAGAGGTTTAGCTTTGAGAATATCGAACGATTGTATGTGGACGCACAGTAAGATCTCTTATAGTACAACAAAGCCATAAGAGTCAGAATGGTATGTTCAATATATTAGCCTTAGTTACAACAACCAAAATCAATAAACCAAAACACATAGCATACATACCACAACAATGATTGACTAGGTTTCAGGAAATACACTTAGATATGGACAAAATAATAGGTTTATGCAAGTTTTATTCCATAACATTACAGCACTTGCAATTAAAACAAAGTTTCCTTTAGTAATAGGAAGAACAGTTTTTTCCACAGGTCAATTGAATTCCCTGACCTCAACCTAATCGATGGGTTATGGAGCGACCTTAAGAGGATACTGACATAATTTTTATTTCAGACCAAGGATGCCTTATGTTAGAAAGTACAGGAAATTTGGGATCAATCTCCGTTGGAAACCTACCAAAAGTTAATCAAATCCAAGCCCAATAAAATATCCAAACTTATGCAAAGCCGCAAAGGATACACCGGTTATTAAAAAACAATGGAATAAATAACTGATAATCCAATTGTTTAAAAAAAAGTTCTGCACACCTTTTATATATATATTTTTTCAATTTTGATAACACTTTTAGTTTTTATCAAAGCAAATCTTCATATCACTCAATTCAAGAATATACAAGAATTGCAAGTGCTGTAATGTTATGGAATACAACTTGCATACACCTATTATTTTGTTTATAAATGTAGACAACTGAACTCAGTTTTTTGTACATATCACCGAAAGAGTGAATATATAACATTCTTAAAGTTCTCTTTACTATGCGAATCGAATTTGGTATAGAGTTCCACATGTGAATAACATTGAACAAGAAAAGCCTTGGAGTACTGTTAAATCACTAACACGTGCAGATCTGGAGAATGTCAGATTGTTATGCAGAGATTTGAACAACTTATAAGCATTGTTATGATACAGAAATGTGCTATTCCTTGCTTTAAGATACTCTGATATTTCACAATTCAAAAAAAGCCTTCTTCACCCAGATATGGGGTCAAATTTAGCTAACCCGAAAACAAGCCGAATTTATACCAGGTGATATCGCGGCGAATTAATTGCTGTATACACACACCTACTTCATGCGTTTTGTTTTTGCTTTCCCGGCTTCTCCTGTCAAATTGCATAGACATTTTTTATTTTGATATCACCTGTATATGAATTCGCCTTGCCCGAAAACATACAGTGGCAATTAAAGATGACATCAATTTTATGTGCAGGGGCGGAATTACGGCATACATTTGATCGTAAACAGTTTTTAAGTCACAATATGAAAATTTTAAACTTTTTAAACGAGTTATACTGAATAATTGAACCGACATTCCGAATTACGGTTTAAATGCTATTGTGATTTAAAAATCCCCATCACGGTTGCCGCTTGCCTAAAATTTTGCGTACCAAACCGTAAAAAAACGTACCAAAATAATTTGCTAGGCAAACAATATAACATTTATTAACACAATTTTAAGCAGTTCATATGCTGACATAAATTTACACAGAAACGGGGGTTAATATACAAACTCGTATGTGTATGTATAAACATAAAAAATCTAAAAACATATAACATTTTATTCTTCTAAATATACCCTATGATGCGTAAAAGTAAATAAACAAATTAAAATGTCCACAATTCCATTCATTTGCTTACACATGTTCCCCCGATTATAAAACTTACCTATCCATCTTTATTTTTTCGCTTCAGAACTAAGACAAATATGATAGCAATTTTAATTTCCTTAGCACTACTTGCTAGCGCTATTTTTTATCACAAACAAATAGTGGTACCCCTTAACAACTTTGTTTTCAATGCCTAGTTTCGTTCTGGTCTGCGTCTATCCGTTGCGTTGTTTTTATAGTCCTTGGGTGCTGTGGCAGGTAATGTCAATCTATGTGTCCGTGGTAGGTAACGTTGATATGCGTGGGTGTGTGCGCGGTATTGATACGTCCGAATTGTTACTTGTCCCAAGGGTTGTTTTTGTAGGTATGTAGACATACCGCTTGTTAGCTAAGCGGTAGGTAGAAATCGGTGATTTTTGCCGTTTGGTTCATTTTTCGTTTTTGCTTGTTCATTGTGACGTGTTTGGTTGCTGTACCTGCTGGCTTGTGCTGTTTTTTGTAAATTAGTTTTAAGGGTTCAAATATTTCGTCAGAGATAGTGTTGGTTTGTTCGTTTATGATTCTGCCGTCAAATGTTTTTAACTTGTATATCTCCATGTTCTCAAGTACATAGAGCCGCCGACCTTTTTTGGCTTGTACGTGAAGTATTCGAGCCGTTGTTTTGATGTTAGCTGGGGTGCAGTTGTTCTCGAACATGTGGTTCGCGAAGTTAGATTCTGGTATTATGGTGGGTTTTCGTGTTTTTTTGTTGTAGTCCCTGATATGCTCTCGGAATCTTGTGCTTATTTTTCTTCCTGTTTGTCCTAAGGATTCGAATTCGTCACAATATATAACGACGAAAGATCCAACAAGTTAATCTGCCTTTTATATATTGCTAACACATAACACTTTTCCCTATTGATGATTTATAATAATGCCCAAGATGAAATAAATGTCCAGTCACTATTAAACTTGGCGCAAAGTTCAGAAGCTATGCCAAGTGTTCCTGACATATAGGCTGACTTGTTGTCTTTCGCGACAAAAGTATCATGACAATGCATTAGTGCGATTTACGTATAGCAGTGCTGCATTGCAAACTGATGTTTCGGAAGTCAGCCATATTGCTGCATACATACTATACATATGCATAAATAGTCATGTGTTTGCTTATACTGATAAGTGCTAAATATTTTATTTACAAATAAGCTGAATGTTGAAATAAGTTTCGAGTAAAAGAAAAGACGTCTTACTTCGTTGAGGAATTCGGATAGAGAATGTTTTTATTTAATGTCATTAGATATGTAAGAAACAGGGTGACATCATGTATCATAGTTTAGAAATCTATTACAACTTACAACATCTTCACTACAGCTTCAAATTAAGTTTGTTTTTAAAACTATATAATCTAAAGTTTTTATATACGTATGTAAAGATGCATGCTCATGCGTTGTTAATAACTCAATTATAAATTAAATTAAAGTTCAATTTTTATAAAAAATATTTTGTAAGTATAACGAGCTCAAGACCAGTTGATAATAATTTCTTAGTGAATTATTATTATTTTTGATTAGAGGAAAAATTGAAAGCAACAAACATATACAGGTACAGTTATAGTACTATTTCGAAAACAGCCACGATTTCTCGTCAGACTAATTCGTATAGTTTTTGCTATTTTCAGAGGATCTTGTGGAGATCGAACCCACTCACTCTGATTGCCAGCGCAGCCGCCTAACCCATAGGCTATGCTGCGTGTAGTTTTGCAAGCTGCTTAATTCAAGTTTTCCTCTAATTGTTGTTTGTTATCTTGCCAACGGTATACACAATATTTTAGACATTCTGTCTATATGTAAATCGTGTATGTTGGACTTTGTTTGTGTACATTCTTCTTTCTATTTTTAGAAGATAGTTATTGTACATAACCGCGTGCTCCGGTATAAATTTATTTTGTTGTTGGTTTTAAATAGTACTATAACTATAGCCTGTATATGTTTGTTGCTTTCAATTTTTCCTCTAATCAAAAATAATAATAATTCACTAAGAAATTATTATCAACTGGTCTTGAGCTCGTTATACTTACAAACATATGTAAAAATGAACAGACCGTAAAACCAACAACAAAAAAAAAAAAATTATAAAAAAGTTCAAAATAGATTATTAATTATGATAACCGATAAACATTAATAAATTTCGTCAAGATTGAGTTGTTAACCGGCTTTGTCATAATATCAGCAATCATCTCATTAGTGCTTTTGTAACTTAGTTTTATTAAACCCTCTGCAAGCATCTCACGAATAAAATAATTCTTTACGTCTCTATACTTTGTGCGAGCATGATATTTACTGTTCAACGCCAATTTAATTGTTCCTTGGCTATCGGAATAGAGCTGCATTGATCAGTGTATCTCGAACCGTAAGAAAATATTTCACTTTCGAACTGCTTAAGCCAGATGGCCTCTTAAATGGTGCTACCATTCATACGAATTCGGCTTCCGTAGATGACATTGCTATTGTAGGTTGTCTGCGTGTAGCCTACGAAACAGCACCTCCTTGCATCAAAAATACATAGCGTGTCGGTCACCTGCCCAGTCAGCGTCGCAATAACCCACCAGCTCTTCACCATTTTTCTGAAAAGTCAATCTACTCGTATGTTCAATTCTACCCTTTAGGTAACGGAGTACTCTTAACTGCAACCCAATGTGCCTTGCAGTAGTTATTGTTGAATCGAACACAATCACCCCTATTCTGCATTTCGACTTGGATCGAAAGTTTCTCCGTTTGGCAACTTTTGTATTCTGCGTTCTGTTTCCGTTCAGTTCAACTTCGAAATTTACAATTCTGCCTATTCTACACTTCGATCGTAGTTCCGTTTTTTTGTGTATATTTGCTTTGTTATGTTCCAGTTTCACATATTTCAAGACAAACAGCTGATTTCGAAAAAGTTATAGCTCTTCTTCTTCTTCCAATTCAATCGTAACGCAGAATACCTACTTTCGATCCCGGCGGAGCGTAGAGCGGGAACGTAATCGAAATGCAGAATAGGGGTGAATATCAGGTCGACTAATTTGCGCGGCGTACAAAATACACCCAATTGCTTCCTGATGCGGTATTGACTTTAATTCATCGCGTTCTGCTTTTGACTTCGGACACATATCTTTCGTTACCTTTGGTTTGGATCCTTTGGTGTACTCACTGAGCTGCAATCACGCATATTTAATCGACACAAAATATTTGATATATATTGCTTTTGATCTATGGATATAGATTCATCGTTATTTTGAGGAGGGTTCAGTCAAAGCATAGTCGTAGCAAGTCCCATCTCCTGTATTTTAAAATTGTTAGATAAATCTTGTATTAGCTTTGTAATCATGTTATAATCGCTAACAAAAATAAGTATGTCGTCGACTTATACTTCTAGCACAATACTATTTTCGCTTAAATGCTTGAAATAAACACATTGGTCAACCTCTGATCGTGTAAACTTAAGTTGCTGCGTTAAAATATAGCTAAGCTTCAAATTCCATACGCGACTAAAGTCGCGTATTGTTTCAGCCTATACAGTGATTTGCGAAGGCGACAAACCCTATTAAATTTCCACATTTAGTTCGCCTTGCAGAAACGCTGTTACTGCATCCATTTGGTGCACCGCCATATTAAATTTAACAGCAGTTGCCAACAAAAAACGTATAGCTGAGTAACGAACTACTGGAGAGTTAGTCTCATCATAGTCTATGCCTCTTATTTGAGAGTACCCTTTAATTACAAATCGCGCCTTGTATCTGTTAACAACACCTTCTGAGTTTCTTTTCACTTTAAAAACTCATTTGCAATCAATTGACTCCCACCCGGGTCTGTCAATACCCAAGTTGAATTTTCTACCAAGCCTTTATACTCACATTGCATTGCATCGACCAATTGCTTGCTTTCCGCACTGTGTAATGCCTCACGAACTGGTTCACTAAGATCCTTCATTTTACTTAATAAGCTTTCATGCGTTGCGTTTGTTGCGATGTTGTCATTACTTTCGTCAGAACTTTGTACAGCAGAATTACCACCATAGCAAGAATCATGTGTTGGACCTACCCACTGAATCCATGAAATGTAGTGAAATTTCATTGCTTCACTGAATCCAATATGTGATTCCACCGAAGTTTCATTTGTTTCACAGTTTGAAGTCGTAATGTTGCATTCTCCAAGCGGTTCATTGTGTGGTTGCTTTTCATGTAAGCTTCTCCCCAGATTCGTAATCAATCTTAAATCTTTGTCAGGCAGGTCTGCATCACTGAAATCGTCATCACTTGAATCATCGATGTCAGTGTTATTATTGCTGTCACTTGCATTTAATTTGTATGGCATTCAATATTGTATTCTCTTGCATCAATTTATGACAGCTATTCTCAAAGAATATTGTGACGAATTCAATGAATTATCGATTATTAATCCTGAGTTGGTTTACGAAACCCATTTCAAGTTTTTTATTTTAGTTTGAACTATTTGTATATAATGCTAATACGAATTCGACCAGTTCTAAAAAAGGGGGTTCGTTTAATGAATTTTTATGTTCTCGGAGCTCCGCTCAAAATTGAGAAAATACATCCGGCTTTGTAACTCTCAAAGAATTATCAACTGAAAAAAAGATGTATCACTGTAAAGAGTTCATATTATCAGGTATGCGATGTCGCAATTGGGTTATCAACTCCATTAAAAATAGTTGACAATTTTTACGAATAATTTTCTGTATTTCTTTATCAATACTACCTTTATTCAACTTTAATCTACGAGTATATACATATATAAAATAGGAGGTATGAGAGTGTTTCTGTAAAGTTTTTTTAGGGAAGTGGACCCGGGACCTCCCTATTCTAAACAATCGTGTATATGGCTAGATTTGCTTGAATTTTTGTATGTAGGTAGCCATATGCTTACATTAAAATATAGGATAATTTTCCTTCCGGAAAATGGACCCAGGACCGACCTATTCTAAACTATCATATAAATGGCTCGACTTACTTGAAATTTGGTATGTAGGTAGCGTTATGCTTAGGTAAAAATATGGGATGATTTTTCTTCCGGGAAGTATACCAGGGCCCGGTCTATTCTAAACAATCATATTTATGACTCGATGTGCTTGATATTCATCTTGGTAATAACAATATATCTTCCGAGAAGTAGGTCAGAGACCGACCAATTCGTATGGAGGTAGAATTTTGCTTAGGTTAATACATAGAATAATTTTTCTCCTGGGAAGTGAACCAGAAAGCGATCTATTTTAAAATATCATTTTCGTAAGGCGATTCTTGAAAAATGTATACTAACTAATGTGTTTCGCACATATACCGATGTCTGTAGTGCTTACTTCAGTATGCATAATTTTTGCCCCTTATATTCCTATATGTATATCATTTCACAACATTTATGAAGATAATACCTACCCAGAAAACAATTTTTACCTAAGTTCAAATGAAGAGAATCACTACACAGAAAGCAATTTTTTACCTGAGTTCATATGAACAAAGAGTTTGAAAGTTTAAAATTTTGAGGCTGTGTTTTTCTTTGGCGTAGCAACGCACGCCGGGTATTACTAGTTTTATATATTTCTCGAAGTTGTATGAAAAATATGTTTTTGGGACCAGAAAAGGTTTGGAGTAAAAAAAAGCTAGAAAAAAGCCACGAAGCTAAAACCAAAATTATGAGGCTAAAGGACAAAAAAAAGGCTAGATCTAGCCTCGAAGAGGCTAACCAGGTCACACTGATTCGGTTAACAAAACATAAAACGCAGTGAAAAAAATTACGAATGTAGTACTACGATTAAAAAGAGAGTGACACATTACTCCTTCGTTTGCTTTTAGTTTGATATTTTCTTGCAATTTTCGTATATCTTTTCATGCATGAAAAAGGTAATGCATTATTTATTTTCCCACTGGGTTTTTCTTCATTGACTTGAAAAATTTATTCACATTTCATAAATAAAATAAATGTCTACGGAAATATTTCATATTCGGATAAATTTCCTACACAACCCTTATACAATTTTTCTTTGTTCATGATAGTGACTAATTCAGTGAGTCGCGTTTGCACCACCGACCTAAGGGATATATAGACAATTGAACACACATCCAACCGTTTGGGCCCCAGCATGGCTCACATGCATTGGAGCAAAATGCGTAAGATAAGCGAACAGTTTAACTGTCTTTATATTATTATATTAATGGTTGAAAGTTATGCAACCTGTCTTCATTTTGCTCCTGTCAGATGTATGAATTCGAATATTATTGAAGGATGTATGAAAACCCCATGCTATTTCATCCATACAGAATAAGTGATTTTGTAGCATTTTTGTATGCTTTCAGAATTAATACAGATACATGCATACAACAGTAGTACAAAAGAAGGGATAGAGTATGAATACTCCCTAAGAAACAACACGTGTAAAATGGAAATGAACGAGCATATATATTGGAATGCATACAGAGCTCTAATTCATGCCTGAAATATTGAAATACACAACACATTAAACAAAACGGTACTGGACTGCATTGAATTGATTTCGCAACTATTACACATTGAGAAGATACATTACTGCCAATATAGAAGTATTACATATATGTTTCTAACACATATCGTAGGTGGCACTGCAAAACCGTGCCCCACGTAGTGGTCACATTCCTTCCCTAGCATTGTCACCGAGAACCTCGCGGTTTCAATAGAGTTGGACCAAAGTGAGATTAGTGTTGGAAGAGTCTACTCTGTCGAGCAGATGAACAAATGGTTCTACGTCCCGGAATTACTCGTGTTTTACCCGTACAAGTGCTGGTCTTTCGATGGAACCCTGCCTAACCCGCGTAAGTGATATCTTAGTTTGGTTGTTTTGCAAATACAATATGTTAATTTTAAGATGAGTAGTGACTGTATGGTTTATTATTATTAATTCTTTATATTTTGTTTATTTTTACTTTCTGTTTTTATACTTGTTGAATAATTTTATTTTCTCATTTCAAAGAGAAAATTTTGGAAATATATTATTTTTGATTATTGGAAAAATATATTAAAACTGAAAACTTTAAAATTTTTTAAAAATATTTTTATGAATTAAATAAAATAAATATATAGAATTACTATATAATTGGCGATCCTGATTACATACATGAACAAACTACGCCAATCATCCTACGATACTGACTAGTTATGTATGTGAATAAGTTAAACAAATCATCACTATATATTATCAACAAATTATAATCAAATATCGTGACAAATATTGTGCTTTCTACTATTGGTTATGCAAGCCATCGGTTTTGTAATAAATATCTATATATTAATAGGCTAACATTTTTTCAATACAATCAATTGCCAGAGTATATCTCACGTAAACATGCATAATTCCTATTTCAATGTATTTTGATATCTTCCTATGGATCAGGAGCGGTGTATAGGCATATTTGCTTTAACAACTAGTGCTTCATTTAATTGTAATAATTCACTACAGTTTTCTGCATAAATCCATGGCGCTTAACTACAGTATCTGACTGCGTTGTTCTACATACCGAAGTAGCGCAGGTGGTAAACGTCTCAGGCAGAAAGCGTGTGTTCCAAGGTTCTCTGACTACTTTTTTTTTTATTAAATTGAATTTGTTTTTAAATATATGAAAACTTCTTATCTTGATTTTTTTTTAAATTTATTAGATTTTTAACCTAATATTGTTCGGTTTAAGACCTCTATTTTGAAGTGAGAAAACCAATTTTTTTTCAAAAAACCGCCAGAAGAAATTTATTTTTTTCTCAATAATTTTCGGCTTAAGGTGTACTTATATGCAGCCCATATGTCATAATATTAGAATATTCATATATATCACAACCCAAATTCTTCGGAACGAGAAGCTCCATAGAAATCTCGAAATTTTTCAGAGTTCGGTAGATAATTTCGATAATTTTCATTATTTTTATCCGGTTTTTCGATGAGACGAAATACAAAAACCAAAAACATTGTTTGTAGCTTCTTTAATTTTATATTTACGAAGTGGTTAGAAATCGTGTCAATTTTCCTGAAGACATCAACTATTTTCTTCTTCAAATATTTTAATTTGTAAAAGGGCAGACATATAACCCGACCCCTTACATATGTAGACTAAATTTGTGGTTGAGGAAAAAAGCCAGAAAACCATCATTTCATTGTAATTTTGTCCCCCTAAATGGACTTCAAAAAAGCCAGATGTAAAGGAAAAATTGAGAAAACTGCCTGTTTATAAAAAAAAACAATATGGAAACCGGCGTCACGCTAATATTGAGAAATTTGTGGAACTTCCAAATGAACGTTTCATTCATTTTCAAAAGCCATATGGATATGTATGTATACTCTTAATGGTGGAAATATTTTCTGAAGCAGTCATAAGCGTCTCGCGTGAGAAGCGCGCGTTCCATGGTTCGAGCCCAGGTTCTGAACAATAATTTTTATTTTTTTTATAAATTTGAATTTCTTTACCTTGGCTTGAATTTGTTAAGTTTTTACCAATTTTTTACATAAAGACCGCAAGAAAATTACTAAAAATTTACCATAACAAAATATGTAAGATAAATACTTACATAGTTACATAGTTTTATGAATTTTTTCTTAAAGAATTTATTTTTTTTGATTGATATAGGACTTAAGGTAAACTTATAAGCACAGCCATAAGAAATAATAAGTACAGGTCATATATGTACATATATATCACAAAATATTATTGAAATGCTATAAAAGACAATATAAAATGTCTTTATATGTCTAAATTTTGGTTAAGGAAAAAAACCAGAAAACCATATACTGAAGTTGTAATTTTCCCCCACTAAAGGAAAATTGCTAAATTGACAGCACTGTTTGTATATCCAAAACAAAAAACCAAAATGGAAGCCGGCTTCATGCTCATATTAAGAAATTTAAGGAACTTTAAATTCATTTTCAATCAAAATATGTATATGTGGACACACTCCTAACGGTGAAATATTTTCATTCTCTCACTCATTGAGCAAATTGAGTTGAAACATACACCGGCGTCGGCGCGTCTGTCCAATTCGATTTTGAGCGAGAGTTGCCCTCCTCTATACTGAACTTTACCAAAATCTTAAAAAAAAACTAACAATTTGTTTTCAACATATCTCGCGCGTTTTATAGCAAGCAATAGTTCAAAATTAAAATTTTTAGGGAAAACACAATAAAAGCTGAATTTTTTAATAGAACTTTATTATAAAAATGAGATTCTAAAGCATCCAAAGTCGCTGCTGTTTACATAATTCAAGATTTCAATTTTTTTTTAAACGCAATCAAACTTATTTTTTGTAAAATTCTATAATGCAAATGAGATTCAAGGGTATGGATGGCCACTATTTTCGGTCGGTTGTTTAGATGCATCCTAAAATGTTTGTTTTCAACATATCTCGCACGTTTTATTGCGAACAATATTTCAAAATTAAAATTTTTGCTCCATTATAAAAATGAGGTTCAAAAACACCCATAGTCCCCCATGTTCATATAGTTTTTATGCGCAATCAAACTCCTATTTTTTTTTGTGTAAAATTCCATAAATTAAATGAGATTAAAAGGTATTCATGGCCTTTATTTTCGGTAGGGTATTTAGATGCAGCTTAAAATCCTGAAAAACATAAGTGTCTATAATAAAATGTAAATTTTTACTGTTCATAAAACTTCAATATTAAAACGGGATTCCAAACCAGCCATGGCCGCCTTATAATTCAAAATTTCAGATCAAAAAGAAAGCAGAGTCAAAATAGGAAGGTGCGTTTGAGTCGGAATTGCTTAATTGAATTTGTAATTTTCTCCCGGTAAATGGATTACAAAAAAGCAGTGCCTGTATACTAATAACCAAAAAATTACAATATGGCAACTATGTCTAAACGGTGGACATATTTTCCCTTACTGAGCACATTGAGTTAAAGTAACCATTATATATATTATAAGTCTATCTATGTTGTTGGTATATGTCCATCAAATCCAAGTTTTTTTTGAAATATTGACCGAATCTGAAAGGAGTGGTGGACGGTTTTTGCCATCTTCTATTACTGATAACCGGTCTTTAATGAACTGATTTTTTTCGGTTAGTTGACAAATTACCCGCCGTTTAGTGAACCGACCTTTATGAAAGCGGCCCTAAATTACTCAACTATATATAATTAATTTCAGTAACAAAAATTTCTCAAATATTTCGGCCTCTAGGCAGTGCTGGAAAAAATATGAACAGAGGATTTCATAACTTAAATTAATTTAAGGTGGTCGAATTTCGAGCACGGGATATACTAGTTATCTTAAAAACGCAAACTTCTGCCAAATTTTATAGAAAGCAATTTTTTACCTGAGTTCATATGAACAAAGAGTTTGAAAGTTTAAAATTTTGAGGCTGTGTTTTTCTTTGGCGTAGCAACGCACGCCGGGTATTACTAGTTTTATATATTTCTCGAAGTTGTATGAAAAATATGTTTTTGGGACCAGAAAAGGTTTGGAGTAAAAAAAAGCTAGAAAAAAGCCACGAAGCTAAAACCAAAATTATGAGGCTAAAGGACAAAAAAAAGGCTAGATCTAGCCTCGAAGAGGCTAACCAGGTCACACTGATTCGGTTAACAAAACATAAAACGCAGTGAAAAAAATTACGAATGTAGTACTACGATTAAAAAGAGAGTGACACATTACTCCTTCGTTTGCTTTTAGTTTGATATTTTCTTGCAATTTTCGTATATCTTTTCATGCATGAAAAAGGTAATGCATTATTTATTTTCCCACTGGGTTTTTCTTCATTGACTTGAAAAATTTATTCACATTTCATAAATAAAATAAATGTCTACGGAAATATTTCATATTCGGATAAATTTCCTACACAACCCTTATACAATTTTTCTTTGCTCATGATAGTGACTAATTCAGTGAGTCGCGTTTGCACCACCGACCTAAGGGATATATAGACAATTGAACACACATCCAACCGTTTGGGCCCCAGCATGGCTCACATGCATTGGAGCAAAATGCGTAAGATAAGCGAACAGTTTAACTGTCTTTATATTATTATATTAATGGTTGAAAGTTATGCAACCTGTCTTCATTTTGCTCCTGTCAGATGTATGAATTCGAATATTATTGAAGGATGTATGAAAACCCCATGCTATTTCATCCATACAGAATAAGTGATTTTGTAGCATTTTTGTATGCTTTCAGAATTAATACAGATACATGCATACAACAGTAGTACAAAAGAAGGGATAGAGTATGAATACTCCCTAAGAAACAACACGTGTAAAATGGAAATGAACGAGCATATATATTGGAATGCATACAGAGCTCTAATTCATGCCTGAAATATTGAAATACACAACACATTAAACAAAACGGTACTGGACTGCATTGAATTGATTTCGCAACTATTACACATTGAGAAGATACATTACTGCCAATATAGAAGTATTACATATATGTTTCTAACACATATCGTAGGTGGCACTGCAAAACCGTGCCCCACGTAGTGGTCACATTCCTTCCCTAGCATTGTCACCGAGAACCTCGCGGTTTCAATAGAGTTGGACCAAAGTGAGATTAGTGTTGGAAGAGTCTACTCTGTCGAGCAGATGAACAAATGGTTCTACGTCCCGGAATTACTCGTGTTTTACCCGTACAAGTGCTGGTCTTTCGATGGAACCCTGCCTAACCCGCGTAAGTGATATCTTAGTTTGGTTGTTTTGCAAATACAATATGTTAATTTTAAGATGAGTAGTGACTGTATGGTTTATTATTATTAATTCTTTATATTTTGTTTATTTTTACTTTCTGTTTTTATACTTGTTGAATAATTTTATTTTCTCATTTCAAAGAGAAAATTTTGGAAATATATTATTTTTGATTATTGGAAAAATATATTAAAACTGAAAACTTTAAAATTTTTTAAAAATATTTTTATGAATTAAATAAAATAAATATATAGAATTACTATATAATTGGCGATCCTGATTACATACATGAACAAACTACGCCAATCATCCTACGATACTGACTAGTTATGTATGTGAATAAGTTAAACAAATCATCACTATATATTATCAACAAATTATAATCAAATATCGTGACAAATATTGTGCTTTCTACTATTGGTTATGCAAGCCATCGGTTTTGTAATAAATATCTATATATTAATAGGCTAACATTTTTTCAATACAATCAATTGCCAGAGTATATCTCACGTAAACATGCATAATTCCTATTTCAATGTATTTTGATATCTTCCTATGGATCAGGAGCGGTGTATAGGCATATTTGCTTTAACAACTAGTGCTTCATTTAATTGTAATAATTCACTACAGTTTTCTGCATAAATCCATGGCGCTTAACTACAGTATCTGACTGCGTTGTTCTACATACCGAAGTAGCGCAGGTGGTAAACGTCTCAGGCAGAAAGCGTGTGTTCCAAGGTTCTCTGACTACTTTTTTTTTTATTAAATTGAATTTGTTTTTAAATATATGAAAACTTCTTATCTTGATTTTTTTTTAAATTTATTAGATTTTTAACCTAATATTGTTCGGTTTAAGACCTCTATTTTGAAGTGAGAAAACCAATTTTTTTTCAAAAAACCGCCAGAAGAAATTTATTTTTTTCTCAATAATTTTCGGCTTAAGGTGTACTTATATGCAGCCCATATGTCATAATATTAGAATATTCATATATATCACAACCCAAATTCTTCGGAACGAGAAGCTCCATAGAAATCTCGAAATTTTTCAGAGTTCGGTAGATAATTTCGATAATTTTCATTATTTTTATCCGGTTTTTCGATGAGACGAAATACAAAAACCAAAAACATTGTTTGTAGCTTCTTTAATTTTATATTTACGAAGTGGTTAGAAATCGTGTCAATTTTCCTGAAGACATCAACTATTTTCTTCTTCAAATATTTTAATTTGTAAAAGGGCAGACATATAACCCGACCCCTTACATATGTAGACTAAATTTGTGGTTGAGGAAAAAAGCCAGAAAACCATCATTTCATTGTAATTTTGTCCCCCTAAATGGACTTCAAAAAAGCCAGATGTAAAGGAAAAATTGAGAAAACTGCCTGTTTATAAAAAAAAACAATATGGAAACCGGCGTCACGCTAATATTGAGAAATTTGTGGAACTTCCAAATGAACGTTTCATTCATTTTCAAAAGCCATATGGATATGTATGTATACTCTTAATGGTGGAAATATTTTCTGAAGCAGTCATAAGCGTCTCGCGTGAGAAGCGCGCGTTCCATGGTTCGAGCCCAGGTTCTGAACAATAATTTTTATTTTTTTTATAAATTTGAATTTCTTTACCTTGGCTTGAATTTGTTAAGTTTTTACCAATTTTTTACATAAAGACCGCAAGAAAATTACTAAAAATTTACCATAACAAAATATGTAAGATAAATACTTACATAGTTACATAGTTTTATGAATTTTTTCTTAAAGAATTTATTTTTTTTGATTGATATAGGACTTAAGGTAAACTTATAAGCACAGCCATAAGAAATAATAAGTACAGGTCATATATGTACATATATATCACAAAATATTATTGAAATGCTATAAAAGACAATATAAAATGTCTTTATATGTCTAAATTTTGGTTAAGGAAAAAAACCAGAAAACCATATACTGAAGTTGTAATTTTCCCCCACTAAAGGAAAATTGCTAAATTGACAGCACTGTTTGTATATCCAAAACAAAAAACCAAAATGGAAGCCGGCTTCATGCTCATATTAAGAAATTTAAGGAACTTTAAATTCATTTTCAATCAAAATATGTATATGTGGACACACTCCTAACGGTGAAATATTTTCATTCTCTCACTCATTGAGCAAATTGAGTTGAAACATACACCGGCGTCGGCGCGTCTGTCCAATTCGATTTTGAGCGAGAGTTGCCCTCCTCTATACTGAACTTTACCAAAATCTTAAAAAAAAACTAACAATTTGTTTTCAACATATCTCGCGCGTTTTATAGCAAGCAATAGTTCAAAATTAAAATTTTTAGGGAAAACACAATAAAAGCTGAATTTTTTAATAGAACTTTATTATAAAAATGAGATTCTAAAGCATCCAAAGTCGCTGCTGTTTACATAATTCAAGATTTCAATTTTTTTTTAAACGCAATCAAACTTATTTTTTGTAAAATTCTATAATGCAAATGAGATTCAAGGGTATGGATGGCCACTATTTTCGGTCGGTTGTTTAGATGCATCCTAAAATGTTTGTTTTCAACATATCTCGCACGTTTTATTGCGAACAATATTTCAAAATTAAAATTTTTGCTCCATTATAAAAATGAGGTTCAAAAACACCCATAGTCCCCCATGTTCATATAGTTTTTATGCGCAATCAAACTCCTATTTTTTTTTGTGTAAAATTCCATAAATTAAATGAGATTAAAAGGTATTCATGGCCTTTATTTTCGGTAGGGTATTTAGATGCAGCTTAAAATCCTGAAAAACATAAGTGTCTATAATAAAATGTAAATTTTTACTGTTCATAAAACTTCAATATTAAAACGGGATTCCAAACCAGCCATGGCCGCCTTATAATTCAAAATTTCAGATCAAAAAGAAAGCAGAGTCAAAATAGGAAGGTGCGTTTGAGTCGGAATTGCTTAATTGAATTTGTAATTTTCTCCCGGTAAATGGATTACAAAAAAGCAGTGCCTGTATACTAATAACCAAAAAATTACAATATGGCAACTATGTCTAAACGGTGGACATATTTTCCCTTACTGAGCACATTGAGTTAAAGTAACCATTATATATATTATAAGTCTATCTATGTTGTTGGTATATGTCCATCAAATCCAAGTTTTTTTTGAAATATTGACCGAATCTGAAAGGAGTGGTGGACGGTTTTTGCCATCTTCTATTACTGATAACCGGTCTTTAATGAACTGATTTTTTTCGGTTAGTTGACAAATTACCCGCCGTTTAGTGAACCGACCTTTATGAAAGCGGCCCTAAATTACTCAACTATATATAATTAATTTCAGTAACAAAAATTTCTCAAATATTTCGGCCTCTAGGCAGTGCTGGAAAAAATATGAACAGAGGATTTCATAACTTAAATTAATTTAAGGTGGTCGAATTTCGAGCACGGGATATACTAGTTATCTTAAAAACGCAAACTTCTGCCAAATTTTATAGAAAGCAATTTTTTACCTGAGTTCATATGAACAAAGAGTTTGAAAGTTTAAAATTTTGAGGCTGTGTTTTTCTTTGGCGTAGCAACGCACGCCGGGTATTACTAGTTTTATATATTTCTCGAAGTTGTATGAAAAATATGTTTTTGGGACCAGAAAAGGTTTGGAGTAAAAAAAAGCTAGAAAAAAGCCACGAAGCTAAAACCAAAATTATGAGGCTAAAGGACAAAAAAAAGGCTAGATCTAGCCTCGAAGAGGCTAACCAGGTCACACTGATTCGGTTAACAAAACATAAAACGCAGTGAAAAAAATTACGAATGTAGTACTACGATTAAAAAGAGAGTGACACATTACTCCTTCGTTTGCTTTTAGTTTGATATTTTCTTGCAATTTTCGTATATCTTTTCATGCATGAAAAAGGTAATGCATTATTTATTTTCCCACTGGGTTTTTCTTCATTGACTTGAAAAATTTATTCACATTTCATAAATAAAATAAATGTCTACGGAAATATTTCATATTCGGATAAATTTCCTACACAACCCTTATACAATTTTTCTTTGTTCATGATAGTGACTAATTCAGTGAGTCGCGTTTGCACCACCGACCTAAGGGATATATAGACAATTGAACACACATCCAACCGTTTGGGCCCCAGCATGGCTCACATGCATTGGAGCAAAATGCGTAAGATAAGCGAACAGTTTAACTGTCTTTATATTATTATATTAATGGTTGAAAGTTATGCAACCTGTCTTCATTTTGCTCCTGTCAGATGTATGAATTCGAATATTATTGAAGGATGTATGAAAACCCCATGCTATTTCATCCATACAGAATAAGTGATTTTGTAGCATTTTTGTATGCTTTCAGAATTAATACAGATACATGCATACAACAGTAGTACAAAAGAAGGGATAGAGTATGAATACTCCCTAAGAAACAACACGTGTAAAATGGAAATGAACGAGCATATATATTGGAATGCATACAGAGCTCTAATTCATGCCTGAAATATTGAAATACACAACACATTAAACAAAACGGTACTGGACTGCATTGAATTGATTTCGCAACTATTACACATTGAGAAGATACATTACTGCCAATATAGAAGTATTACATATATGTTTCTAACACATATCGTAGGTGGCACTGCAAAACCGTGCCCCACGTAGTGGTCACATTCCTTCCCTAGCATTGTCACCGAGAACCTCGCGGTTTCAATAGAGTTGGACCAAAGTGAGATTAGTGTTGGAAGAGTCTACTCTGTCGAGCAGATGAACAAATGGTTCTACGTCCCGGAATTACTCGTGTTTTACCCGTACAAGTGCTGGTCTTTCGATGGAACCCTGCCTAACCCGCGTAAGTGATATCTTAGTTTGGTTGTTTTGCAAATACAATATGTTAATTTTAAGATGAGTAGTGACTGTATGGTTTATTATTATTAATTCTTTATATTTTGTTTATTTTTACTTTCTGTTTTTATACTTGTTGAATAATTTTATTTTCTCATTTCAAAGAGAAAATTTTGGAAATATATTATTTTTGATTATTGGAAAAATATATTAAAACTGAAAACTTTAAAATTTTTTAAAAATATTTTTATGAATTAAATAAAATAAATATATAGAATTACTATATAATTGGCGATCCTGATTACATACATGAACAAACTACGCCAATCATCCTACGATACTGACTAGTTATGTATGTGAATAAGTTAAACAAATCATCACTATATATTATCAACAAATTATAATCAAATATCGTGACAAATATTGTGCTTTCTACTATTGGTTATGCAAGCCATCGGTTTTGTAATAAATATCTATATATTAATAGGCTAACATTTTTTCAATACAATCAATTGCCAGAGTATATCTCACGTAAACATGCATAATTCCTATTTCAATGTATTTTGATATCTTCCTATGGATCAGGAGCGGTGTATAGGCATATTTGCTTTAACAACTAGTGCTTCATTTAATTGTAATAATTCACTACAGTTTTCTGCATAAATCCATGGCGCTTAACTACAGTATCTGACTGCGTTGTTCTACATACCGAAGTAGCGCAGGTGGTAAACGTCTCAGGCAGAAAGCGTGTGTTCCAAGGTTCTCTGACTACTTTTTTTTTTATTAAATTGAATTTGTTTTTAAATATATGAAAACTTCTTATCTTGATTTTTTTTTAAATTTATTAGATTTTTAACCTAATATTGTTCGGTTTAAGACCTCTATTTTGAAGTGAGAAAACCAATTTTTTTTCAAAAAACCGCCAGAAGAAATTTATTTTTTTCTCAATAATTTTCGGCTTAAGGTGTACTTATATGCAGCCCATATGTCATAATATTAGAATATTCATATATATCACAACCCAAATTCTTCGGAACGAGAAGCTCCATAGAAATCTCGAAATTTTTCAGAGTTCGGTAGATAATTTCGATAATTTTCATTATTTTTATCCGGTTTTTCGATGAGACGAAATACAAAAACCAAAAACATTGTTTGTAGCTTCTTTAATTTTATATTTACGAAGTGGTTAGAAATCGTGTCAATTTTCCTGAAGACATCAACTATTTTCTTCTTCAAATATTTTAATTTGTAAAAGGGCAGACATATAACCCGACCCCTTACATATGTAGACTAAATTTGTGGTTGAGGAAAAAAGCCAGAAAACCATCATTTCATTGTAATTTTGTCCCCCTAAATGGACTTCAAAAAAGCCAGATGTAAAGGAAAAATTGAGAAAACTGCCTGTTTATAAAAAAAAACAATATGGAAACCGGCGTCACGCTAATATTGAGAAATTTGTGGAACTTCCAAATGAACGTTTCATTCATTTTCAAAAGCCATATGGATATGTATGTATACTCTTAATGGTGGAAATATTTTCTGAAGCAGTCATAAGCGTCTCGCGTGAGAAGCGCGCGTTCCATGGTTCGAGCCCAGGTTCTGAACAATAATTTTTATTTTTTTTATAAATTTGAATTTCTTTACCTTGGCTTGAATTTGTTAAGTTTTTACCAATTTTTTACATAAAGACCGCAAGAAAATTACTAAAAATTTACCATAACAAAATATGTAAGATAAATACTTACATAGTTACATAGTTTTATGAATTTTTTCTTAAAGAATTTATTTTTTTTGATTGATATAGGACTTAAGGTAAACTTATAAGCACAGCCATAAGAAATAATAAGTACAGGTCATATATGTACATATATATCACAAAATATTATTGAAATGCTATAAAAGACAATATAAAATGTCTTTATATGTCTAAATTTTGGTTAAGGAAAAAAACCAGAAAACCATATACTGAAGTTGTAATTTTCCCCCACTAAAGGAAAATTGCTAAATTGACAGCACTGTTTGTATATCCAAAACAAAAAACCAAAATGGAAGCCGGCTTCATGCTCATATTAAGAAATTTAAGGAACTTTAAATTCATTTTCAATCAAAATATGTATATGTGGACACACTCCTAACGGTGAAATATTTTCATTCTCTCACTCATTGAGCAAATTGAGTTGAAACATACACCGGCGTCGGCGCGTCTGTCCAATTCGATTTTGAGCGAGAGTTGCCCTCCTCTATACTGAACTTTACCAAAATCTTAAAAAAAAACTAACAATTTGTTTTCAACATATCTCGCGCGTTTTATAGCAAGCAATAGTTCAAAATTAAAATTTTTAGGGAAAACACAATAAAAGCTGAATTTTTTAATAGAACTTTATTATAAAAATGAGATTCTAAAGCATCCAAAGTCGCTGCTGTTTACATAATTCAAGATTTCAATTTTTTTTTAAACGCAATCAAACTTATTTTTTGTAAAATTCTATAATGCAAATGAGATTCAAGGGTATGGATGGCCACTATTTTCGGTCGGTTGTTTAGATGCATCCTAAAATGTTTGTTTTCAACATATCTCGCACGTTTTATTGCGAACAATATTTCAAAATTAAAATTTTTGCTCCATTATAAAAATGAGGTTCAAAAACACCCATAGTCCCCCATGTTCATATAGTTTTTATGCGCAATCAAACTCCTATTTTTTTTTGTGTAAAATTCCATAAATTAAATGAGATTAAAAGGTATTCATGGCCTTTATTTTCGGTAGGGTATTTAGATGCAGCTTAAAATCCTGAAAAACATAAGTGTCTATAATAAAATGTAAATTTTTACTGTTCATAAAACTTCAATATTAAAACGGGATTCCAAACCAGCCATGGCCGCCTTATAATTCAAAATTTCAGATCAAAAAGAAAGCAGAGTCAAAATAGGAAGGTGCGTTTGAGTCGGAATTGCTTAATTGAATTTGTAATTTTCTCCCGGTAAATGGATTACAAAAAAGCAGTGCCTGTATACTAATAACCAAAAAATTACAATATGGCAACTATGTCTAAACGGTGGACATATTTTCCCTTACTGAGCACATTGAGTTAAAGTAACCATTATATATATTATAAGTCTATCTATGTTGTTGGTATATGTCCATCAAATCCAAGTTTTTTTTGAAATATTGACCGAATCTGAAAGGAGTGGTGGACGGTTTTTGCCATCTTCTATTACTGATAACCGGTCTTTAATGAACTGATTTTTTTCGGTTAGTTGACAAATTACCCGCCGTTTAGTGAACCGACCTTTATGAAAGCGGCCCTAAATTACTCAACTATATATAATTAATTTCAGTAACAAAAATTTCTCAAATATTTCGGCCTCTAGGCAGTGCTGGAAAAAATATGAACAGAGGATTTCATAACTTAAATTAATTTAAGGTGGTCGAATTTCGAGCACGGGATATACTAGTTATCTTAAAAACGCAAACTTCTGCCAAATTTTATATGTATGAAAAGTTAAAATTTTAAACTTTGAATATAACGAAAAATAATAATATATGATAAGTAAATAAAATTTATTACCACGTTTTAATATAAATGTACCTACTTAAAAACGTACATATTACAACTTTATAAATAAATATACGTTTACATTAAATACATCAAAATTAATCTTATGCAGTTTGTAACTAAGACGAACTGTTATAAAACAATTAAAAAACTGCATTTTATATTTGCGAAAGTGTCTACATTATTTTAAATTGATTTACTGGAACTATATTATATGTGTAAAAATAAATTACCAATTTAAAAAAAAAACAGTTTACCCACATACTCGTATATACACAAATTTCTGAACTTTATATATATTTATTCAATTAAATAGTGTGTTTGGATTAACATTAAAAACAACTAGAAAGTTTATTATATTAAAATATTAGTGATGTCAAAAGAATTCTTATCACAATTTATGTGAATGATTATTACTTTATACATATATATATATATATATATGCACATCTTTGATCATCAAAGTTGAGTTATTCTACAAAAAAAATATAAAAATAACAATCAATCTTTTCATACATTCACATCATTTAACATCAATAAAAATTAAGTCAACGTTCGCTTTCAATTTTTAAGATTCATCAACATTTTCATTTGGGATTTGATTTAAGAATTTTGCATTTATCATTTTAAAATATTGATTTTTAATTCACAGGAAGTTACTTTACATTTAATTAGTTACTTTATTATTTATTTATATATTTATAACATTGTCAATTAATTTTGTACACTGTTTCTCCAACTTATTTTAAATGTATCGATCAATGGAAAATCAAAATGAAGATGTAAACACAAACTCTAATTCAAATTTAAATACTACACAAAATATACATACAGAAAACATTATACAATATGGAAATAATATGACATCTATTTCAAAGTAAATTAAATTAAATTAAAAGTTTTAATTGAAAGATTTTCTCTTAGTGACGAGAAAAGATTGGAACTATTTTCAAATACTGAATAAGGTGATCGATCTCCATCAGACCTTTTTAGATATATGAAATCTCTGACTATTTCTGAAACAATAATCAGTCAAGAATTGCTTGTCAAATTATGGATACGGAAATTACCACAAGAAATCAAAATACATTTAACTTCCAGTAATATACAAAATATTAATGAGACCATTATTCTTGCAGATAAACTTTTCGACTTAATCAATAAATCATTTTCTTCTAAAACTACTTCAATAGCTAGTATTGAAACCAATATTTTTACAGAATGAATTTAAAATTTAACAGAATTAACCACCTCCATTCATCAAAATTTAAACAAAATAACTACAGACATTAATGAATTACAAATACGATATAAATCTAAATAATAGAGATCGATCTAAATCACTAAATTTCTCCAGACCTAGAAGTTCAGATAATTAAAATAATATTTGTTGGTATCATTGGAAATTTAAACAAAATGCCTTCAAATGTATACAACCATGCAATTTTAGTGCAAATAAAAATGATCACAATCCAAACACAAATTCTTTAAACTAAACAAATCCATTATGATGGTGGCTGATAATGGAGTTAATAATCAACCATCACGCCGCCTATTTCTATATGATAAATTCAATAAACTAAATTTTTTATTTGATACAGGTGCAATAGTTTCAGTTGTTCCTTCTACAAAACTCAAAATGTATAAATGTATTTCTGACCTTAAACTTTCTGCACCAAATGGATCTTCTATTAAAACATTTGGTACAAAACTTTTAAAAATTGATTTAGGTTTACGAAGAGATTTTGAATTCCCTTTCATTCTTGCAGATATTTCTACTCCTATCATTGGTGCAAATTTTTAAGAAAAATTCGGTATTTTAGTTGATATCAAAAATAAAGAAATAACTGATTTAAAAAGTTACTGGATCTTCTGTTTTTTGCTATATATTTTCTCTCAAAATTCCTATTTTAGAAAATAAATTTACAAATAATCTAAAAGAATTTTCTTCAATTACTCGTGAACCAGATTATACCAAACAAGTACAACATCAAACAGTCCACCGCATTGAAACAAAACCTCGCCGCTTAGATCCCATTTAATTAAAAATAGCAAAAACTTAATTTGAATTTTTAGTTAAAACTGGTATATGTAGACCCTCAAACTCTCCCATTGCTGCTCCTCTACATCTGGCCCCTAAAAAAGATCAAAATGATTGGAGACCTTGTGGAGATTATAGACGACTTAATTGTATAACAATACCAGATCGATATCCATTACCTCACATTCATGACCTTAATATAGATTTAAAAAACAAAATTTTTTTCTCAAAAATTGAGCTCGTTCGTTCATATCACCAAATTTCAATGGCAGAAGAAGATATTCACAAAACAGCGATAAATTCCATTTGGAATGTTTGAATTCATACGAATGCCTTTTGGTCTACGAAATAGTGCTCAAACATTTCAACGTTTCATAAATGAAGTATTTTCAGGTTTAGAATTCGTTTTTGTCTATATCGATGACATATTAATAGCTAGTAATAATGAAGAACAACATATTGAACATTTAAGATCTGTATTTAAAAGATAAAAAAAAATATAATTTAAATATTAAACCTACTAAATGTATTGTCGGCGTTAAAAAATTAGACTTTCTAAGTTATGAAATTTCGAGTGAAGGAATTCGACCTTCTTTAGAACGTATTGAAACCATTTCTAATTTTGATAGGCCAGTTTCAATAAATAAGTTACAAAAATTTTTAGGTATGGTAAATTATGTCCTCTACATGAAATGTTAAATAAACTTAAAGATTTAGATTGGACAGAAAAAACTAATACAGCGTTTGAAAATGTTAACTTTAATAAAAATGGTCAACTATCTCTTGCAGTAGATGCATCAAATATAGCGGTGGGAGCAGTTTTACAACAAATAAGTGATAACTCATTAGAACCACTTGCATATTTTTCAAGAAAACTAACTCAAACTGAAATGAATTATTCTACTTTTAGCAATATACAATTCTGTTAAACACTTTAGACATTTTCTTGAAGGAAGAATATTTACTATATATACTGACCACAAACCTTTAATACACATATTAAATTCAAAAACGGATGGATCACCTCGTCAAACTCGTCATCTTGAATACATCGCACAATTTACCAATGATATTCAATACATTTCTGGCAAAAATAATATTGTTGCTGATACTCTCTCGCGTATTCCAGAAATTAATACAATTTTAACAAAATATATAAATTTTAAAACACTATTTAAAGAACAACAAAAAGATGAAGTACTTAAAAATATTACTTCTGATATTAGTTCTAAAAATAATTTAAAAGAAATCAATATTCCTCTTCTCAATCTCAATATTTGCTGTGACATTACTCAAAAACCTTTTAAACCATACGTACCAAATTCTATGCAAAAAATTATATTTGACAAAATCCATTGTTTGGCACACCCTAGTGTTCGTAGGACAAGTCGACTAAGTCATTCTAAATATTCTTAGCCAAACATGCGTAAAGAAATAAATAATTGGGCATCTAGTTGTATCAACTCTCAAAAATCCAACATTTCAATATTATATATATATCTTTCTTCTTCTTCTTTAAATGGTCATCTAACCGCCTGGGCGATTTTGACCGTCCAACATAGCTCGCCAAAAGGCTTTGTTGTTGAATTTCATTGGAACGTTGTTTTATGTGGTGGGTCCCAAACCCAACGCACAACCCGTTTCACATATAATAAAATTGTAACAGGTCGATGTCTGTACATTAAAGATATTCAAGAAAAACTGATAGGAAAGGTCGTTATTGGACCAGCGGAGCCCAAATCTACAATTTTTAGAATTTTTGTCTGTCTGTCTGTCCGTCTGTATGATTGTGCGCGTATCTCGCAAAAACTACTGAATAGAATTGCATGAAACTTGCACCATTCTATCACTTAACGTCTGACTTAAAATTTAACACAACTTTCATTTCGAAAATGTGGGAAAAAATGTGGTTTTTTTACCATAACGCCCCCGTCACACAAAAACGACTGCATAGAAATGAATGAAACTTTCAATAATCATTCTCTAGACGTCTCTCCTAAAATTTAAGATATCTTTCACCTCGATATTCGTTTTCCTCCCTGACGCTATAACTCCAGAACGGCTGGACCGAATTAAATAAAATTTTGCACGTAGTTTTCGATTGAGCCCGACATGGTTTATGGCCAAAAAAAGTATAAGAATCCGGGAAGGTTTTGGAGATATTCCACAAAATGTGGACCAGGGTAACCCTATAACGGGTTCGTACGATATGGGTATCAAATTATGTAGTTATTGGTCCCATATAAGACCCCGTATTCGAGGTATTTCCCGAAATATGAACCAGGTGTGACCCTAGACGGGTTTTCTACAAAATGGGTATCAAATAAAAGGTGTTGGTGAGTATTTAAAAAAGAGTTGATTTTCAAGACCCTATGCGACCCGTTTTCCGAGATATCGACCAAAATGTGGACCCGGGGTGACCCTGGTATAATATAAAAATAAGTCGGGTTTTCCTTCCTGACGCTATTACAATGATTTTGCATTCGTTGGAAAAGTCTCGGGCGCCATGAGGTTTATAGCAAACAAAATTCAGGAAAAATTTCAAAAGAAAAGTAGAAAATTAGGGGAAATCATTTTTTACATACAGCGCCATTAATTTTATGTGACATTTTTTATTATACGCACGTTCTTTCAAACCCAAAATTAAAACCGGTATTGTGTTCACTGTGAAATTGAGGTTGAAGTTATTCGTTTCCTAACAGATCAATTGGAAACCATCAAAACAATCACGCGTATTGTGCAAGTTAACACAGCAGTAGAGGTATACCAGCATTAGGTGTAAATATTGTATGTATGCCTGTGTGTTATCCCAATAACAAACAGACAAACCTACATAAATACTCATCAGTGGTAGTTGTAAGCAGGCTTTGCATTTTATTGGCATACAAATTTACATGTATGTACGTTTGTACGGTGGTGGCTGACCGGCCGCACTAATCAATCAACTGCTGCTGTTATAATCCAACACTTTGCTTAAATACTTTTTCTCCACGCCGACGCTTCGAGTTAGCCGAAGTAAAATCGTGCGTTCGATGTACCTGAAAGGTTTGTCGCTAAAAAAGTACTTAAGCACGCATAATTTTAAGGTCAGACACGTGAATAATGATTTAATAAAAGTGGATAAAAAGTATTTACGCAAAGTGTTGGATTATCACAGCAGCAGTTGATTGATTAGTGCGGGCGGTACAAACGTACATAAATGTAAATTTGTATGCCAATAATATTAAAAAAAAGATCAAAAATTATGTATCTTTGGAAGTAGCATAAAAAAACTTGCAAATTTTTGTTTAAGGTGGTAAGTTGTATTGTGTAAATTATATGGATAGTGCATTAAATTGAATTCTTCCGATCGGTTCTTTATTTGTGATGCGATTTGTTAAGCTTTTCCGTGCATTTGAGGTTAAATTCACCAGTCTGTCAAAACTTACAAATTTTTAGTCAAAAAGCCAAAAAGATCAAAAATTGTCGTATTTTGCAAAGAGATCACAAATTAAATATCTTTGGAAGTGGCATAAAAAAAAAATTGCAAATTTTTGTTTAAGGTGGTAAGTTGAATTGTGTAAATTATATGGATAGTGCATTTGAGGTTAAATTCACCAGTCTGTCCAAACTTGCAAACTTTTTGTCGAAAAGCCAAAAAGATCAAAAAATTATCGTATTTTGCAAAAAGATCAAAAATTATATATCTTTGGAAGTGGCATAAAAAAAACTTGCAAATTTTTTTTTAAGGTGGTAAGTTGAATTTTAAATTCATCATATGTCCATAGTCCAAAATGCCCAGAGGACGTCGCGACGTGCGAACATCGGCCGCCGCGCACGGCATGCAAGCCAGCAACAAGTATATTCCCGGAACTTAAGTGAAGAAAGACAAAATGTAATAAGAGAAAATGACCGATTGAGACAACGCGTGAGCACACGAAGATCATTGGGATCATACAATTGCTTGGCATTCCAATATGATCCCACTACGAACTACAGTGATGATGAAAATTTAGATATTGGACCAATGACGACTGTGTGCCGATATTGCAATGCGTTAAAGTTCAAAAGAGAAACGGATGGATTGTGCTGCGCAAGTGGAAAAGTCAAACTGGAGCCATTACTTACACCCCCACAGCCACTGAAAGCATTGTTCGATGGAAGTGATCCTGATTCCAACCATTTTCTTCAACACATCCTTGAATACAATAACTGCTTTCGCATGACTTCATTTGGAGCTAATATCATTCGAGAAGGCGGCTTCATGCCGACTTGCAAGGTAAAAGATACAACACACACAACCAATCACTCACACCAATCAATCACACCAACACAATCAATTGCAATAAATAACAACCACACATACACGACACACTACACCATCACATGATCAGAAGTCACACCGTATTCTTCAACAAATGATTGTTTGCAGATACAAGGACAAATATATCATTTGCATGGTTCAATGGTGCCAACACCAGATGAACCGCATCAATTTCTGAAAATATATTTAATTTCGTCGATGGTGGATCAGCTGAATGTGCGGTGCAATATACAGGGAACACAACAGTTAAAGAGACGAATTATTGAACAGTTGCAAGCATTTTTCCACGATAATAACGCTGTGGTTAGTAGGTTCAAAACAGCATTGGAACGAATGCCATCGGATACGCATAAATTTGTCATAAGAGCGGATCGTACCCCAACAGGTGAACATGTGCGAGGATTCAATGCACCCACCGTTGATGATGTTGCTGCAATTATTGTTGGCGATCAAACTAAATCACGAGACATTATCGTTCAGCGAAGAAGCAATATCATGCATCGTGTAAACGAGACACATCGTTTGTGCGATGCGTTACAATATCCTATCCTTTATTGGCAAGGGCAAGACGGATACGACATCACGTTGAAGATGGTCGATCCAATTACAGGTGCAATATTAACACACTAATTATTGCTATTATTGGGTTCCATTAACAATCCATTTAGTTTTGCATGTTCAGGCGAATCAACAAAAACAAAAATCCAAGCGCAATGAATTACTATGCCTATCGTATTATGATTTGTACACATGAGGACAATCTCATCCTGAAGTGCCGTCGCCTGTTCCAGCAATTCGATGTCGATATGTATGCCAAAGTCGAGACCGAACGTTTAGCGTTCATCCGATTCAATCAGCCAAAGCTACGATCTGAGGACTATATACACTTGCGTGATGCTATTCATTCAGATGGTAATGTTCAGAATATTGGACGTCTGACGATTCTCCCATCATCTTATATCGGAAGCCCACGCCACATGCACGAATACGCTCAAGACGCTATGACGTACGTGCGAAATTATGGAACTCTGGATTTATTTATTACGTTCACATGCAATCCGAAGTGGACGGAAATTGAACTTGAGTTGGACCCGGGCCAACAACTGCAAGATCGCCATGACATAATCGCCAGAGTTTTTCAGCAAAAACCTAAGGTTATGATTGCTGTGCTTACTAAGTATCGAGCTTTTGGTGACACACTCATATCCTAATTTGGTTGCTGAACAAATTACATTCAAATAAAGTGGATGACATCATATCAGCTGAAATTCCTGATCCAGTCAATGATCCCCATCTACACGACATTGTGACGACATAGATGGTGCATGGACCGTACGGTGCATTAAATCCATTATCGCCTTGCATGGCTGATGGAAAGTGCACAAAACGATATCCGCGACCGTCGGCGTTCAAAAGAAGATAATGGTCGAACTATCAAAGCTAATGTTCAAAATCAAGAGATCGAAATCGGAAATGAATTTATTGAACCATATTGCCCGCTGCTATCAGGAATTTTCAAAGCACATGTGAACGTTGAAAGTTGTCATTCGGCCAAATCAGTCAAATATTTGTGCAAGTACGTCACAAAAGGCAACGACATGGATGTGTTTGGTATTGCGTTGGAAAATGCGAATGACGAAATTAGCAATTTCCAAATGGGCAGATACGTCAGTACTAATGAAGCAATGTGGCGATTATTGTCATTTCAAATTCATGAAAGATATCCCACAGTTGTACATTTAGCAGTGCATTTGGAAAATTGACAAAGAGTTTACTTCGGTGAAGCTAATGCAGCACAACGAGCTGAGAGACCACCATCGACAACATTGACTAGATTCTTTGCAATGTGTGAAGCAGATCCATTATGAATGTTTTTATTTGCGACTGCTGTTGGTAAATGTATGTGGACCAAAATCATTTGCGCATTTGAAAACTGTGAATGGCCACCAATGCCAAACATATCGAGAAGCATGTCAACTATTGGGTTTGCTGGAGAACGATTCTCATTGGGATTTAACACTTGCGGATTCAGTTGTTTCATCAAATGCGTACCAAATACGAACGCTGTTCGCAATAACTATCACCACATGTTTCCCTTCACAACCAATTCAGTTATGGAACAAATACAAATACGACATATGTGAAGATATCTTGCATCGCTTGCGCATTCAAACGAAAAATCCCGACATGCAAATAACCGATGAAATCTAAAATGAAGGATTGATTCTGATTGAGGATCAATGTTTGAATATTGCAAACAAGCTACTGATTGAAGTAGGAATGAATGAAAGAATTTAATCGAGAGCAGCAATACAATGTTGATACATTGCAGGAATTCGTTCGAAATAATGTGCCGTTGCTGAATGAACAGCAAAAACAAGTATACGAAACATTAATGCAAGCGGTGGACAATAATACTGGTGGTCTATTCTTCCTGGACGCACCCGGAGGAACAGGGAAAACATTTGTACTTTCATTGATTTTGACCACTGTTCGATCAAGATGTGACATAGCTTTGGCGTTAGCATCTGGAATTGCGGCGACTCTTCTAGATGGCGGTCGTACTGCACATCCTGCGCTTAAGTTGCCACTCAATTTAAACATAGTTGATACTCCAGCATGCAATATTTCCCGATCCAGTGCAATGGGAAAATTGTTGATGCAATGCAAGCTCATTGTTTGGGATGAGTGCACAATGGCAAATAAGAAATCACTTGAAGCACTTAACTTTACACTGAAGGATCTTCGGCGAAATAACAACATCTTTGGCGGCTTGATGATATTGTTGGCAGGGGATTTCAGGCATACGTTGCCAGTAATTCCTCGTGGAACGCCTGCAGATGAATTGAATGCTTGCCTGAAGGCATCACTTTTGTGGAATAACGTAAAAACATTATCGTTAATCACTAATATGAGAGTTTAACTTCAAAATGATCAAAGTACTGCACAATTTTCAAAACAATTGTTAGCTGTTGGAAATGGAAAAGTCCCAGTTGATGCTACAACTGGATTAATTACTCTTACCAACGACTTTTGCCGATTTGCAGACTCTCAATCAGCTCTTAATGAAAATGTTTTCCCAAACATTAGTGAGAATTATCAGAATTATGCTTGGTTAAGTCAACGAGCAATTCTGTCCGCAAAGAATAATGATGTACACGCACTGAATTTCACCATTCAATCAAAAATCGCTGACAATTTGGTGACATACAAATCCGTTGATTCCATAACAAATGCCGAAGATGTAGTAAATTATCCAACGGAGTTTTTGAACTCTCTGGTGTTACCAGGATTTCCACCACATAACTTGCAACTCAAACTAGGTTCAGTTATTATGATATTGCGTAATTTGAATCCACCGCGACTTTGCAACGGTACTCGACTTGCGGTGAAAAAACTTATGCCGAATTTGATTGAGGCAACCATTATTAACGGAAAGTACGCGGGTGAAAATGTATGTATTTCCGACTGATCTTCCTTTTGACTTCAAACGATTGCAATTTCCGGTTAACCTTGCGTTCGCAATGACAATCAACAAGTCGCAAGGCCAATCGCTTAGTGTTTGCGGGATAAATTTAGAAAATCATTGTTTTTCACATGGTCAGCTATACGTTGCGTATTCACGAGTTGGGAAGCCATCCGCTTTGTTTGTGTTAACGTCAGACAAAAAAACAAAAAATGTGGTTTACCAAAGAGCACTTCAATGAGACGGATAATTTGCGGACACGTATAACGCTTCGATTCAGGAGTGGAATTTCGTTTTACGTTCCGTGATCGAAAGTGAATTTTTAAATCACAATATCTGGAAGCCCATGATTCGGAATGACGGCATATTATGCATTATTACTCTTTTAAAAAGTTGGACAGTTTCAACGTTATTGTGACTTAAAAAACAGATTGCGATCACGGAACGTATGTCGTAATTCCCCCCCAGTATTTACTTTGGATTCACTTTAATTTTTTTACTTATAGAAATTCAACTAAATTACACTTCATTTTTGTAATCGAAATGAATTCATTACTGTTGTGAAATGAAATAAAATTTTTCCTTTTCAAATATAAAACAAAAAAAAATTGTCTTCATCTTTTAATCCCCAAACGAAATATTTAAAAAAAACGAACCCATCTGATGGCGAAACAAAGTTCGCCGGGTTTGCTAGTATATACTAAAACTCCCGTTCAAAAAATTAATATACCTTCAGGAAGATTTGAACATACCCATATGGACTTAGTTGGACCACTTCCTATTTCAAAATATAATCGTTATATATTAACTATTATTGATAGATATACAAGGTGGTCTGAAGCATATCCACTTAAAGATTGTTCAGCAAAAATAGTAGCAACTACATTTGTTCAAAATTATGTCCCTTGTTTTGGTATTCCACCCAAAATAATAGTAGATCAAGGTTCACAATTTACATCTAAATTATTTACTGAATTAACTGGTTTATAAGGCGCTCATAAAATTCACACTCCTCCATATCATCCACAATAGAATGGAATGATTGAAAGATTCCATAGAACTTTAAAAACTGCAATAACAGCGTCGAATGATCCGACACATTCGTCTGAAATTTTCCCTTGGATACTTTTAGGTTTACGAACTGCTTTTAAAGAAGACTTTAAATGTTCATCTGCTATCTTGTTTATGGACAAACACTTATACTACTTGGTGTACTAGTTGTATCTAATAATAATAATGAAATTGATAACACAAATGAAACTCTTACTAAACTAAGAAAACATTTATCAATTGTTCGATCAAAAGTTATACACCATAATAAAGAACATAATTTTATTCCGAAAAATTTAGATACTTGTGAATATGTACTTTTAATAATTATTCATAAATCAAATTTACAACCACCTTATGAAGGACTGCTTAAAGTTATTTCCAAACACGACCAGACATTTAAAATTCAATATGGTAATACAATTAAAACTGTTTCCATTGATTTACTTCAACCTGCATATACAATTTTAACTAATACACAAAACAAGAATACAGTAACTACACCACAGAAAACAAAGGAAATAACATTTAACATGAATTAATTTACATTGATCATTTCACTGGAGGGGAAGTATATGTAGAGTTTATTATAATTAACTGTTTATATTTTGTTTATTTTTACTCTCTGTTTTTATACTTGTTGAATAATTTTCTTTTCTTATTTCAAAAAGACATTTTTTAAATATATTCTTATTTTTGATTAATGAAAATTTGAAAACTTTTAAAAAATATTTTTATAAATAAAATAAAATTGCTTTTCTTTACCTACAATTTTTGTTGATTTACGGCCCTCAAGTATTCATGAAACGAGCTCAAGGCCAAGAATAATAATTTTTCACTTTTTGAATTTATGAAAATTATTATTGTTTTTTTTTTTTTAATAGACCTCTGATTATCAAAACAAATAGTGGCAGCGGAAAGTAAAAATCTTATTTTGTGATAAATTGTTTTGCTAACAAATTCTGTAGTAATAGTGTTTAAAAATGTAATGTACAACGCAAACGTCAAGCTGTGTAGTTCTGTTAATATTTTTCTCTGTGATTATATTTAATAAATTAATAATATCTATTATATTCTAAAGTTAAAATTAAAGTTAATAGAGATAAATATCTAATTGTGCTTCACTACTTGGTGTGAATAGTGTTAAAAAGTTTTGATAGTGATTCATTATTATAAATTCATTTTGTTGAATTTGTGTGTGCCGAGTTTTTTGCATATTTTATTTGTTGCTATTGAAAGGCTTTATTTCATATTGCAATTGTTGTTGTGGCGGCCGCCGTGGTGTGAAGGTAGTGTTGCCGGCCTACCACACCGAAGGTCCATGGGTCGAGCCCTGGTACAGGTAACATCAAAAGTGATTTGAAAAAAGTTTTTCAAAACGGGGTCGCCCCTCGGCAGTGGTTTGGCAAACTCTCCGAGTGTATTTCTGCCATGACAGGCTTCTCAGCAAAAATTCGTCTCCTTTGTAGATGCCGTTCGGAGTCGGCAAAAAACTGTAGGTCCCACCAATTCGTAGGGAAAATTCAAATCGGCACACCACAAATTGGAAGAGAAGCTTGGCGCAAAAATCTCTTAGGAGGTTTATGATGATATACCTGTTGTATATCGCGCCATAGAGAGAGTAATTGTTGTTGTGCTCTGACTTGCTTTTCTTATTTCTTTTTCGTTACAGCTGTTTTGCGTGGTTTGTTGAACGTCAGATACAGTGTGTTTAAAACTGTTCGCTCAGTACTGTGTCATTTAAACTGTCAGGGTTGATTTTCTTTAATGCGCTAAATTTTTTTCTTAACTTATAGTTTTTATTATAAATTTATATAAGTATTTATACGAAAATGTCGTGCATGATAGGAAACTGCCAGTTAAAAAGCGAGTCCGAACGCTTTGTAGCATGCTGGCTGTGTGATGGACTTGTCCATGCCAAGTGCACTGGGTTAACCGGTAGAATAGCTGACCTGCTTAACGAAGGAAAAGGCCTGCGCTGGTCTTGTTCCAAATGCCGGTCGACGGAAGTTGATCTCTGTAAAATCTTTAGGCATATCAGAAACGGTTTTTCTGAAATAAGCAAAGATTTTTCATTGCTGACTAAAAAATTCCAAAAATATGAAAATATTTTCAAAACCTTGGAAACTTTGGAGAATTCGCCTCATTTGGAATGCCCTGATAATCGCGAAAACAAGCGCAGGCGTACGGATGATCGGCCTACTACCTCAACAGTCCCGAACTTGCCTCAACCCCTTAAACTTATAGATTTGGCTTCTCCAATTCCTAGTACGGTTGTCCGAGCAACGTCGAAGAACGCCCCTTCAAAAATGTCCACTAGGAAAAACCCGGAAATTCCAACTATTGCAATGGAGTCTGAACCAATCGTTGGTAAGCTGGTTGTGGTTCCTCGCAAAAAATCTATTTTTGTGTCTAGGTTCCATCCAGACACTACCGAGGATGATTTGTTGTACCATATTTCTTCTAAAGTTAAAGATCAAAGCGTAACTGTTAGAAAATTTAATTTCACATATCAAAGAAGTATGTCTTCGTTTCAGATTGATGTATCTGGGAAAGATTTCGATACTCTTTTGGACACCTCTTTTTGGCCTACCGGGGCTCTTGTGCGGGAGTTTGAATACAGACCGAATAGGAATGTTCAAAATGTAGCGAAAATTTCTCGTAATAACGTTGAGTCAAAAAACTGAGCACTACATCCGTGAATATCTTTTATCAAAATGTCAGAGGTCTATATACCAAATTAACTGACCTCTTTTTGAAATCTTTTCATTGTAATTATAACGTAATTGCTTTTACCGAAACTTGGCTAAAACCTCATGTTTTCAATTCAGAGTTTTTATGTAATGAATATCAAGTATATAGAAATGATCGCTTGAACAGAGTCGGGGGTGGTGTTCTACTTGCCGTTCATTCCTCCATCCCTTCAGAAGAGGTTAATATTCCTAACATCTATTTCATTGAGTTCAAATGCATCCGCCTTCAACTAGACAACGTCTCTATGTACTTATATGTTTGCTACATCCCTCCAGCATCACATTTTTCAGTCTACATGCAACATGTCTCTCTGCTCAAAACTGTTAACTTTATGACTAAAGCTTCAGATTCAATTATCGTTTTGGGTGATTTTAACTTACCTCATATATCGTGGAACATATCTGATGGTAACATTATTCCAAATCCGTCCAAACTGGGGTTCTATGACTTTTTAGATGGAATTTCCGATCTTTGCCTTAATCAAATAAATGTTACCGCTAACAAGTTTGGGAAAGTCTTAGATTTAGTGTATGTTAATGATATAAACCAATTTTCTGTTAATCGTTGTGATCCGTTGGTTTTACCAGAAGACCTTTACCACCCTTCTAAGGAAATAGTCTACGAAACCATAAGTAATGGCCAAGGCACTCAATGCTACTCATGTAGTAGCTTTGATTTTAACTTTTCCAAAGCAAACTACAAGAAATTAAATAAAGAACTGTCTAAATTAATTTGGTTGTGATATCGATCTAAACGTCTCACATTTCACTCAAACTATTTACTGCCTATTTGAGAAGTTTATTCCTAAACGTAAAGTAACTTATGATCATCCTACGCAAGCTTGGTTTACTAAAGAGCTTAAGGCTCTGAAAAATAGGAAAACGCGATCATTTAATTTATATAAGAAATCCGGATTAAATAAACATTACCTACTGTATTCCATTCTACGTCCGAAGTACATAGATTTAAATAAAAAGTGCTATAAAGCTTATATCTCTAAAACCAAAAGAGACATTATTCTCAATCCAAAGTCATTTTATGGTTTCGTAAATTCTAAACGTAAAGTATCAGGGTTTCCCTCAGCCATGAAATATCAAGACATTATATCTAGCGATAATCAATGTATCGCAAATTTTTTTCCATTTCTAACTATTCTGCTGTCACCAATTCAAACTTTCAAAACTATCCCTATAAGCTACACGGGACACATTCAATTAATGCACCAATTATATGCGCCAAAGATGTTCTAATTTATCTTAAAACCTTAAAAGAATCTTTTAAATATGGTCCTGATACTATTCCTACATGTTTCTTGAAAAAGTGTGCGAACCATATTTACCAACCCCTTACCAATTTGTTCAATCTATCACTAAAGTGTGGTGTTTTTCCAACTGCGTGGAAAGAATCGTTTCTTCTACCGCTGCATAAAAGCGGGAGTAGGTCTTCTATAGAGAACTATCGTGGCATCGCAAAGCTTTCTGCCATCCCAAAATTGTTTGAAGCTATTGTTACAAATCAACTTACGGGTCCGATCTCTACTTTGATAGCTGACTGCCAACACGGGTTCAGTAAGGGAAAGTCCACAGTTACGAATTTACTTGAGTTTACCAGTCATGTCTCAAATGGCTTTAGAAAAAATCTGCAAACCGACGTTATTTATACGGATTTCAGCAAAGCTTTTGACAAAGTGTGTCACTCATTACTTATTCATAAACTCGATCAGTTGGGCTTCCAACCGGGTCTCAATCGCTGGATCTCTTCTTACCTTAGTGACAGGACACAAAGAGTAATGTTTAAAAATTTAGTATCCGATGTCATTTATGTCTCTTCGGGGGTTCCTCAAGGAAGCCATCTTGGCCCGATTCTGTTCTTGTTGTTTATAAATGATATTTATACAATAATAAAATTTTCAAAAACGTTAATATATGTCGACGACGTAAAGCTTTTCATGTCATTCGCGTCATTTGAAGATAGAAATAAGCTACAATCAGATCTAGATACACTTGTTACTTGGTGCGATTTAAATTATATGCCGCTTAACCTTAAAAAATGTAAACACATGGGGTTTTCGCGTGGAATTTCTCAGCCGGCTTCCTATACAATTAAAAATTATAGTCTTGAGCAAGTGTATGATTTTGTTGACCTGGGGGTTGCTATGGACTATAAACTCAGTTTCAACCGCCATATTAACACAACAGTCAATAAGGCTAGAGGTGTCCTAGCATTCGTTAAACGATGGTCTAAAGAATTTAGCGACCCTTATGTAACTAAAGCCCTCTTCACTACATTAGTCAGACCGATACTTGAATACGGTTCTATAATTTGGAACCCGCGTTACCAGGTTCATGTAGATCGCCTTGAATCAGTTCAAAAACAATTTTTACTATTTGCCTTAAGAGATTTTCATTGGGATCCCTCGTACAATCTGCCACCCTATACGAATCGTTTAAAACTCATTAATCTACACACACTTTCTAGTCGGAGGGAAATGCTTGGATTTATTTTTATGATTAAATTGCTAAATGGTTCACTATCCAGCCCATTTCTTCTAAGTGAAGTGAACTTCAATGTACCGTCTCGTCCTTCAAGGCATTTTAAACCTCTAGTCTTAAAACAGTGCCGAACCAATTTTCAGTTAAATGAGCCTTTTCGCTGTTTGTGTCAAGATTATAACTCTCTTTCTGGTAGATTTGATATTTCAGACTCGCTTTTCAGCATAAAAAAATCAATTCTTTCTATCTTATTCTTTGACTTTGATATTAACTTCTAACAATAATTTTATTCTGTTAACTAGTTATTTCTTAATGTATAATCTATCCTATATCTAATTTACTTAGCTGATGAGGTTTTCTCTGTAGCTGAGCAGTTTTAGATTTCGACGATTAACAAACCAAAGCCTTTCAACGACTCGGCACGGACGAATAATCCGCGCGTTATGCGGATGCGCCCTTGCGCCGTCGGGCGGGATATGGTGGGTAATCCGTTGGGAATTATTATTATTATTAAATCCATATAAAGAAATATCGCAATCGAAATTTGTACGCGAAATGATTCGTTTAAAATTGTAATGCAACTTTTGTGAATTTTTTCACAAAAACGTTCACAATGAACTTTTTTGTTAACGAAATTGTTATTCTGATTCAACCGATGATTAGGTTATCATGTGATAAAGTTAATCATAACCAGACATTGAGTAAACGGCCCTAAATGATATACCAGTGAATAGATAATTGTTCTAACTTTTATACAAAATAGAGTATTTGCGAACCAGATTCACGAATAAATTTATGTACATTTTAAAATATTGACAAACAAATTTTAGCAACATTTTTGGTTTCTAAAGTTTAAGTTAAAATTTTTTTAAAAAATATGAGCTTCTAAATTAGTTAATATGATTTGTGCCAATATATATCCTTTCAAATTGGTTATTTAGTTAAGAAATTCACTTGTTCCAATAAGTTTTTGGCTTTAATAATTTTTCCCCTACTTGGCCAAAACTGATTTTTTCTAAACACATGCTAATGCTCTATTTGAAATTATTAAAAAAAAAAACACTTCATATTGAACGATTCATGCAATAAGGTTATACATGAAATAGAAATTGATAATTTGAAACGGGGCTGCATAATTAAATAACATTAATACTGACAGTTGGGGTTCACCATAGGTGGCAATATCAAAACCTGATATGTGCGTCGACTATAAAATAGTTGTTAACACTCAACTACAGGGTGGCGCAAAAGTAATCCTCCTATCAGAAAATGCTATAAATTTTGCGATTGGCCCCTAAAGTCAGTTCTGTTTTGACATTTGTGTAGTAAACACATGCGAAATACACGTTAATAAACAATGTTACGCTACACTGCTCCAGAACGCGGAATATTGTTGACTATTTATTTCGGTCGGTGAAAAACGGTTACTGCGCAAAAGTAATCCTCCTATCAGAAAATGCTATAAATTTTGCGATTGGCCCCTAAAGTCAGTTCTGTTTTGACATTTGTGTAGTAAACACATGCGAAATACACGTTAATAAACAATGTTACGCTACACTGCTCCAGAACGCGGAATATTGCTGACTATTTACTTGACCAATAATCGGTCGGGGCCAAACGGTTACTGTGAATGGTGAGCGCTACAGAGCAATGATCAACGAGTTCTTTTTGCCGCAACTTGATGAATTGGGATTGGAAAACATGTGGTTCCAACAAGACGGTGCAACAGCACACACTGCACGTGCCACAACCGATATGCTGAACATCGGAAGCTTACTTTTGCGCCACCTTGTATAATAATAATAATTTGCTGCAGGCATAGGGCAATTTTTACTTTAAGTATACCCTCTTGCTTGTATTTAATTTTAGCCGAATTTGAAGTACGGTGCTATACCAAAAGTTGTGGTCGGCGTGGCAATTGGATATTTTGTTGGAAAATTTAGTTATCAACAAAAATGTGCAGAAAAACTGATGAGACTGCCGAATTCCAGACTCGGAGAAATGTTAAGACAACGCAAGCAAGACGGAAGTGTTATGAGCAGGTTGAATCCAGATCAAGGTATCGGAATTGGTCTGGCCTTATCTCCATTTAATTCAACAGCAACAAACCTCGAGGAACATCGGCAGGAATTTTCTCGTAGCACCTCTCTTAATTTAGATGTAGAGAGTCGACCTTCGATTGCAGGGCTTGATGATATATATCGGCCATCGATAGATAGTATATTTAATTTTTTATTAATCCTTTATAATATTCTTTTATATGTATATATAGAATATATATAGAAGCCGCTCATCATGATGAAATTTGTACCTGTTTAAGGTTAGATCTATACAAATACTAGTGAGTGAATCATGACGGAAAAGAAGTACATACAAACAATTTCAAAACTAAGCCGTAAGTACCAAAAAATTGTTTATCGTTTGGAATTAACCGTATTTTAGGCCAAATATTACAAGGCCTCAAGAATACGATCTCGGATTTCGACGACGTGGGACAGTTTTACAAGAAATTAAAATTTTGTTCAAAAATTTCAATAAAAATAATTAACTATTTCTGGTTTTAAAAGAGATGTTGGTAAATATTGCATTCAATTCATGGTCCAAATAAAAGAAAACTTGAATAAATGAAGTATTTGTGAAAATAATATTAGTTTTAAAATTGTAACGGTCGGGACAAAATATGGGCATCCGTAAGTCAAGTTATATATTACTAAGACTCTGCAAATTTATGAAAGTAGTTTATTTTATGAAAATGCTATACGTACAGACAAATATCGAATATGTTGATGCAATAATTTATTTTTCTCAAATATTTTTATTGCTACAATTCGAAAAGTTAGTAAAGTAAGTGTAACGGGCGGGACAGCTCTTGTAACGGGTGGGTATTTGAAGCGCTGAATAAAGTTATTTATAATAAATCTTGTATGCTAAAGAAGCAAAAGCGGAAACTCTTCATGAGTTTATTTCATAGGCGGAAATAATTTTCGTTACATTAAATTTAAAGAATTTTCCACTTACTCAGATGTAAGGGCATTGATGGTACCTACTGCATTCCCACAACAGCCGGTTCTATCGCACCTGAATGAGCCGGGTCTTTTTACCCGGCCAAGGGCTGTTATTTCAGTGTAACCCTGTCCAATCTGCCCCGTCCCACCCTTAAATTGTCATCCTCGGTTGCTCCATTGTCTCTTGTTACGGGCGGGGGTCGAACCTAACCCTGGACCAAGAGATTGGATCTGCTGCGTTTGCTGGAATAAAATTTATATTAAACGGTCGCATTCGGTACAATGCGCCAAGTGTAAGAGATGGCTACATAAATCTGGATGCTCAGGGCTTAACCCTGCCATTCACAGACCCCGTACTTTCTTTAGTACTTTTGAGGCACCATGCTGTACACGCCCAAGGGCGTCCCGCGGTAGTCGCCGCTCTGGCACTCCCTTACCGCTTCTACCTACTTCCACTAGCCACAATAGTGGCTCAGTCTACCCGACTAGCAGCACTGCTCCCATTCCTGCCTCACCTACTCCCGACTGTCGCTCACGCACACCAGCGTCTCCATCTCAAACGGCCGCTCAACACTCCTATCCCCTCCGGGATAGGCCAGATATGAGCATCGCCGAGCGTCAGTCCCCTCTTTATCTGCCCCTAATGCCCCCCCCCCCCCCCTTCCAGCCTGCACGTGGGCCAGGACCACCACCTCCTCGTACCTTTCACTACGTGCACCGTTTGTCGGCAAAGATTATATATGCCTGCGACATCGGTCAAGTGCAACAATTGCCTTGGCCTGTGTCACACCCTTATGTGCTCTGGGCTCGCAAACGGTAACCTTTGGACGGATACGTTCATAGCTCCTGTTGCAGTCCACAGCTGCCTTCCACGCCAGACAACAACGGCCATGGCGCTGTCAACTCTAGACTGCGACATAGTTTAGGCCTTAGCCTACCTCCACCTAGGCAAGCGCGAGGGATCGCGGAGATAACTGACTTTATGAAGTGCAGAGATGCCCCCACCAGGGTAGCAGGTAACTGCCACAGTTCGCCAGACATCTCCATAACGAGCGCGGGCCTGATTAACTTTGTCATCTGGCGACCGATGCTAACATTAGCTTCAGACCACCTACCCATCCTACTCTCTGCTGAACGACCGACCGACTTCATAACGACTGATAAACTAACATACATTAACTTCACCAAAGCGGACTGGGACCGCTTTACGGACTATACAGAGCGCTCCTTCGCTGCCTTACCCACTCCTACAGACGTATGCAAAGGCGAAAGAGAGTTTCGCAAGCTCATTGATTCAGCCTCAGGCCGCTTTATTTCTGCTGGTAGAATACCAGAATCGCCCGAATTTTCCTGCTGAGCCTGCGGCGATGGCAACAGAACGCGACCAAGTGAGACTCATCAATCCCGCAGATCCCAGAATCAACGATCTCAATGCGGAAATTCATAGGATAGTCAACGCACACAAGCTGAATAATTGGAAACAACACCTTGAGGCATGCAACCTCTCCGGCGGAGTCGGCAAATTATGGTCGACTGTCAAGGCCCTATCCAATCCGACCAAACACAATGACAAGGTCGCCATTGCATTCGGCGACAGCGTCAAATCGGACGCCACGAAATGCGCGAGCTCCTTTTGCTGGCTCCCTGGCGGCCTTAAAAGGTGGACCGCTAATTACCACAATGGGCGACAGGCATCAGTCAAATTCAGGAACAAGAAATCTCCACGAAGAATAAAACAAGGGGTGCCGCAAGGTGGTGTTCTTTCTCCCTTTTTGTTTAATTTCTATATTTCGAGACTTGCTCAATGTTCAAGAGCACGCGGAACTCTTGAGTAGACAGTTCCTTCTGAACTGTCATAAACCTAGTCATCCAAATCGACATATTTTGGATGTAGCACCGCCCCCGAGACATAAGGAGACATCTTCGTAAGCACTACGATAAGACCCGCACCATATCTCTTTGCCGTTTGATCTGCGGAACCATAGACGGGCTCTAAATGACCTCCACGCCGAGTCGGTAGACAGATATCTCAGATCTCGGCCTGTGAATCCTGTTATTAATACTCAACCACCGGAATTGGCTGAAGGGGAGTGTGTACTTCTGGGGGAGACTAGAGTCATACTAGCACAACTTCGCTCTGGATATTGTAATAGGTTAAACTCTTACTTATCCAGACTGAACCCCAACATACCAAACACATGCCCTGCATGTGGTATGTCCCCTCATGATACCAAACATCTCTTCTCCTGTTCAGTCGAACCCACTCTTCTAACACCTACATCACTCTGGTCTAACCCTGTGGAAACTGCGCGTTTCCTCGGACTACCGTTAGAAGATCATGATGACAACTTAGAGTGATCGAGCCCATTGGGCATTGCGAAGCACTGTTAACAACAACAGCAACAACATGGTACCTACTTTACTAGTGTTATTTCTTCTGGTGACTTTTTTTTAATTCTTCTTGTACATACCTAGTACGTATGTTTATTTAGTATTATAATGCATATTAGCAATATTAACCATCTTCTAACCAAAGTACCCCATAGCTGTAACTGGTGGGACATGCTCCATTATTGAATATTTCTTAGCTAACTTTATAGAACCTAAAATGCAATTGCGGTATATATTTGGAACAAATTGCGTAATTGACATGAAATACCACGATAACTTCTATAAAGGACAATAACCACTTTTTGACCTTTTTGTCACGGGTGGGACAAGGCCAATACCGCTTATACATTCGTTTAACGAAGACAAACAACAATTAGAGGAAAACTTGAACTAAGCAGCTTGCAAAACTACATGCAGCATGGCCTATGGGTTAGGCAGCTGCGCTTGCAATCAGAGTGAGTGGGTTCGATTCTCCATAAGATCCTCTGAAATAGCAAAACTATACGAATTAGTCTGACGAGAAATCGTGACTGTTTTCGAAATGGTACTATAACTATAGCCTGTATATGTTTGTTGCTTTAAATTTTTCCTCTAATCAAAAATAATAATAACTAACTAAGAATTATTATCAACTGGTCTTGAGGTCATTAAACTTACAAAAGTATGTAAAAATGAACAGACCATAAAACCAACAACAAAAGACAGAAAAGTTACAAAATTTTGTATATAAACCAATAACTTCATACAGGAATCACAAATTATTGGACAGCCCATTCAAAACAAGCCAATTCAACCTCATTCAAATAGTTAACCCAGTGCCTGACTTTAAAAAGTAAAAAATGTTACTAAAAATTTACTTAGAGCTTAAATTTATTACTGTTTGGCTAATTTAAGGCTTCTACAAATTATTTATCGACCAATTTGCTATTTTTGTAAACAAAATTATTTTCGCACCAAGGCTTATTTTCTCATGGAATCGCGCTGGGGCAACGTTGAAAGAATGTGAAGAGCGTGTTGTTTGGATAGATCAAATAAATATGAATTGCATATTAACAACAAAAGAAAATGAGACTACTTTCAAAATAAAATCAAGTAACTTGGATATGCAGTGAGTCATAACAAATATATTGAGATAAGTTATTCGTTGCAAGATGGTGTCATATTAAAAGGTAATCGGGTCACTATACCATTGAGATTACATTCATTTTAAAAGAGTTACTTTACGCACATGAACGGCTTGCAGGAAAGTACTATTTTTGGAATGGCTTGATATAGATATTGGCGAAATTGCGGTATAGTTTTGCGCATGTGAGAAAAGGTCGACCAAATTGACTATTTCAAAAACATAATTTTCTCGTTCTGGTAGATGGAAATGGCGGCCGCCGTGGTGTGAAGGTAGTGTTGCCGGCCTACCACACCGAAGGTCCATGGTTCGAGCCCTGGTACAGGTAACATCAAAAGTGATTTGAAAAAAGTTTTTCAAAACGGGGTCGCCCCTCGGCAGTGGTTTGGCAAACTCTCCGAGTGTATTTCTGCCATGACAGGCTTCTCAGCAAAAATTCGTCTCCTTTGTAGATGCCGTTCGGAGTCGGCAAAAAACTGTAGGTCCCACCAATTTGTAGGGAAAAATTCAAATCGGCACACCACAAATTGGAAGAGAAGCTTGGCGCAAAAATCTCTTAGGAGGTTTATGATGATATACCTGTTGTATATCACGCCATAGAGATAGAGATAGATGGAAATGGAAATGGTGGAGATTGTAATGCTCAGGGATAGATTTTAATGGAAATTTCTTTTTTTTTCTGGTAACATATGTATATGGACTTTTATGTAAGTAATTAATTGTGCAATCCATGTTTACTGTACAATATTTACATAGTGTTAAATTTTATATCTAATTTTTTATTTTATATCTCTAAATAAAAAAATAGTGTCACTCCCCTGAAGATGCCAAGGAAAATTGGCGAAACGTCGGGATTTAAGGTAAAATAAAGCTTTGTTTTATTTGCACTAAAAAATTATATGCATTATTTTCCTTTTTAATTAATTACTACCCCTTTCAAATTTTTAAAAGTAAAAGGAAACTTTAAATTGCACTGCGTTTAATCTTATAAATAAGATTGTGTTGATTGAATTTTTCCATGCAACGCATGAAGAACAATGAATTTTGAATGGAAAAAATACCCAAGATCTTTGACAAAAAATTCTAAATTTTGCGGTACTTCTAACTTGCACATTATTATGCTAAAACTGAATCAGCTATAAAACTGCGTACTTAAAAATTTTCTAAAAATTTTGCCCAAAGATATTATAATATTGGTGTAAATTTTTAAAAGTTTTATTTACTTTCCTGAACTTTGTGTAAACTTTACAATTTCTTTCTATGTGGATTCTGTTATGGAATTCGCTATAATTTAAATAAAAATTATTAAAAACAGCTATTTTTTCATTTCGTCGAACGATATCCAATTTAGTCGAGATTTACATAATGTTTTAAAAGGGGGCGGTGCAACGACCACATATTTTGTGGGCATGACACAGGCTGTATATAGTTTTTGGAAAAGGCCCAGGTTATATAAAGCTGCAATTCGTTATAGCTGGGAATTTATTTGGTTCAAGTTCATGATATTTTATATATAGATATGTATATCCAAAAAACCTGGAAAAAGTAAGCGGTACCAAGACCAAAAAAAGTTGAATCGCTACATCTTCGAAACCAGGTACATATCAGTATACGAAGATGAAAAGGGAGAAGGGGAGTATCAATATAAAATTGAAAAATAAGAGGTGATAGAGGAAAATGAAGAGGGTAAAATAAACTAACGGATTATGGGGGTGGGGAAAAAGCAAAAATAAAAAGAAGAATTAAGTACCATGACTATAAACGAGCCCAAGGCCAATAATAATAATTTTTCTTTTTATTTATGAAAATTATTGTTTCTATATTTTAATAATTACTTTTAATTAATTATTAAGTTTCTATTAGATTAATTATTAAGTTTTATTAGCTTAATAAGTCTAGCAGCTTCCGAAGTGGATCTATAAGAAAAGCTATGGCGGTTGTCTCTAAAATTTTCCAATTCTATTCTAAAAAAAACATTTAATAATTAATTAAAAAGGATTATTAAAAAATAAAAACAATAATAATTTCCATAAATAAAAAGATAAATTATTATTATTGGCCTTGAGCTCGTTTATAGTCTTGGTACTTTGCAAATGTACAGGCCGTAAAAACAACAAATCAATTGAATTGTTAGTATACAAAATAAAACAAACCCGATGGGCACGAATATCGGACTGTGTACCAAAAAGAAAAAGTGTGCACTACTGCAAATTATTGAGTTCTTCGCCAAATGTGGAAGATGCGCTGGGATAAAGATAAACACTTCTGGTTTGGTTGGTTTTACGAAGAATAATCGCCGACCGGAAGTCGACCATCTCTCTTTATTCTAGAGTTGTATTTCAAAGGGTTGTGTTGGCTTATTCTAGGACATTGTACTGTATGTTCAGAGTTGTATTTGTTTATTCTATTACATTTATTCTTTATAGTCAGTGTTGTGTTTACACAGTCGTATTAAACTGTTTACAGCTTGGCTAATCTGACACTGTAATCGACCGCGATACAGCACGTCTTAAAACTAAATAATCTCTAAGGGATCCTCATTTGGTTCGTTTGCCTCTCCTTCAGGTAGCGAAGGCCATCTTTTGATTCTATATGCCTCCACCACTCCATCATATGGCAGTTGTGTGAGCTGGCAATTATTAATATCTCGTATAGCGCCCCTGTGGGTTAGGTGTTAAGAATATGCCCGAGGTAGGCATGCCGGTCGTAAGGGGCGACTAATATGCACAAAGGTAATGACGTGCAACCTGATGGTTGATCTACGGATATGATGCCCCTCACCGCTTATTACCCATCTCATCCTTCCTTACGGAAGGAGGGGTGACATGACCTAGAAGGTTTCACTGGTCATAAATCTCTACCAAGACAGTCGGGCAGTACCGCAAGGGAGTACCGGAGCGTACCGGGTTCAAATCCGGCCAAGGACTGTTAATTCGACAACATTCCCCAAAACCTTCGGGGAGTGTTTTTGTCGTTACAACAACAACAAAAACACAATATCTCGTATAACATACCTATCATGACCGAGCACTACGAAGAAATACATTTTTTTAATCCCTCAAGTATTGCCGAGATTCCTTATAACAACGCAATCCCCTACTTTGTACGTCTTGGTCACGGTCCTAACTTAAGAAGCCCGTTTAGAATCATATTTTTGTTTGGTTTCTATTCGATTCAGTGCATCATTGCGCAGAAGATCCAGATCCCTACCACTGTTTGGACAGAGCTTGTCCTGGAAGTATTCACTGAATTCATCAACCATTATACCTCTCTGCTCCACCCCGAACAGTAACCGACTCGGTGCCTCTTTGTACGTGCTATGAGCAGAGTTGTTTAGTGCATACTCGACCTCCAACAATCCCTTGACCCAGTCATCGCGGTTTATTTCATCAGTCAACTTTCCTAGCATTGCCTTCAATACTCGGTTCACCCTTTCTACCTGACCATTACATGATTTATGTTGTTTTTCAATAAGAAAGTTGAAAATTGGAGGGAAGTGAAGCAGTTCCCTCTATAGCATTACAATTCGTCTTGGACGACTATAGTAGTTAAAATATTTTCCAAGAGCTGCTGCGACCTCCCGAGGGCTTGTGGAGTTTGTCGGACACAATTTGGACTAATTTTGTAAAGTCATTTACCACCACCAAAATGTGCTTGCGCTTTGACTTTAATGGCGGCAGTGGTCCAAAATGTTCGATATGAATTGTATCGAATGGTAAAGGAGTCTTGGGAATCGGGTATAACGTTCCCTCCTTAACATGAGGGGGACTGGCATACATAATGCGTTTTAAACAATTCCTAATAAACTTTTAGGGTTATATACTTGTGTTATATATTACTTTATTAATTTTTAAAAATTGTTTTTGATTCACTGTTGTTAAATGATTATCAAAATGAAAATATTGGATTGAATTTTTGTTCTTTCAAAAACAAAGATAGATTTTTGAATTTAAATAAATATATAGTTTTTCAACTATAATTGGCGATCCTGCTAGGAGCCTTCCATATTATAACTTCTGATAGTACCAGCCTTTTTTTCCTACAATCAACAAGCTTTATATCTGCAATATAATCTTACTATCCTGCTCCTGATACAAATGAGAAACAATTTTGCTGTAATACGACTTTTAATCCTGCAACCGAAGGCGTTGACTCGAAAACTGTTATTGTGGATTGGGATTTTGTGACAAAAGAGATGTATTATAAATTTTATAGCAAATGCGTTTGTAAAAAACTACAAAAAGAGCCGGCAAACACCACTCAAGTTTGTGTTATGTTAACAGCAAATCGTATGCAGCACATGGAAGTTTGAATACGTACCTACAGAAGTGCATATATACGAAATGCAATATCTCTCTATCTCTATGGCGCGATATACAACAGGTATATCATCATAAACCTCCTAAGAGATTTTTGCGCCAAGCTTCTCTTCCAATTTGTAGTGTGCCGATTTGAATTTTCCCTACAAATTGGTGGGACCTACAGTTTTTTGCCGACTCCGAACGGCATCTACAAAGGAGACGAATTTTTGCTGAGAAGCCTGTCATGGCAGAAATACACTCGGAGATTTTGCCAAACCACTGCCGAGGGGCGACCCCGTTTTGAAAAACTTTTTTCAAATCACTTTTGATGTTACTTGTACCAGGGCTCGAACCATGGACCTTCGGTGTGGTAGGCCGGCAACACTACCTTCACACCACGGCGGCAATAACATCAACAAAAAAGGCCCACGGATTGTGTTAGCCAAAGAAAAGTTTAAGCGGCTTAGCACCATTTATTGAAAGAAAGAAGATAAATCCGAGAAACTCGGCCTTAATTTCTTCGAAGTTATATCGTGCCAAACTATTACTATTATTATTATTTAATTAATTTAAATGTGAATAATCGGAAAATTAATTGTTTTCATTACTCGATAATGATCATTCTCTAATTAATGAACGTTTGATTAATTGCTTAATCGCACGCCCTTAATTAAATTCTATAAACCATTTTAAATTTTAAATTCATACTATTTAATTCATATTATAACATAAAATGAAAATTTGAAATTAAATACACACGAAATCAAACGCTAAATAATCTATAACTAGTGCTATACAAAAGATAATTTATATATTAAATGAGTACTGAATTTACTTATTTTAACTTGTGAAATAATACATAAACAACAATAATATCGATACCATCAATGAATGCACGCTTTTCATCTGTTTCTTTATGTGTTGGATTCTTTATTATATTATATCCTCATCAATTGAACCCTGTGCTACTCACTTCAAATATTATTTAAATAAACGTCATTTATTTGGGATCTATATATACCATCTACAATTGACACAATTCTTCGGTGAGCTGTATTGTTCATATTCTATTTTTATATTAAATTACAAGTATGTGTTTTTAAATATTTATCAAACTTTAGATAAAATAATTAATTCTAAACAAAATATCACATTTTTAAAAAACATATATATTTTTTTTTACTCATTCATTAAAAGTTCCTTTCTTAAATCTTTCGTTCAATTTATATAAATACAAAAACACAAAAATAAATAATTTTATTTCGAATAATTATTGAAATTATTAAAATCAAAAGCTATTAATTGTATTTTATAATAAACTTTTCCAAATTATAATCTATTTTAACATATTTTAATTAATTTTCTTATTAAATTGTTAATTCAATATTTATTTTTATTAATATTTAAATTTTTATTATTGTGTACACTCTTTCTCCAGTTAAGTAAAATGATTTAATCACCTATTCATAAAAGAAGTTTCACAGCAACAGAAACTCAAAACGGAAACAACAACTCAATTCCAAGGCACTTCACATCAACAGAGACCCAAAACGAAAACAACAACTCAATTCCAAATTTGAACCTTACACAAAATATTCATACTGATAATATGCTTCCAGATAATAACACAATGTTTAGAGATAATTTTAATTTTTCAAAATCAGTTAAGTTGCCTTATTTTTGGGAACAATCCCCTGAAACTTGGTTTATTCTGGTTGAAGGACAATTCCAAATAAACAACATTCAAAATGACAATATAAAATATCAGAATATTTTAATTGCACTTCAACGAGAAACCATTTCAAAAATTATAGATATAATTAATCCACCTCCTGTGATAAATAAATATGAAACTATTAAAAAAGCATTAATTGATAGATTTTCTCTTTCCGAAGAAAAAAGATTAGAACAACTTATTTCTAAAACAGAACTTGGTGATCGTTCTCCATCAAATTATTTCGGCAAATGACCTCTCTAATTAGTTCTTATTCTATAATTAGTAAAGGACTTCTTTTTAAATTATGGATTAGTAAATTATTAAAAGAAATACAGATTCATTTAATCTCTTGCAACAATAAAACTACTGATGAAATTATTACTTTAGCAGATAAAATTTTTAATTTAATTAATAATCAACAATCTTCTAAAATTGCTGCAATAGATAATTCTAAAAACATTTCCCTGACACAATGTGTTAAAAATTTGACTGAATTAACTACTCTCATGTTTCAAAATTTAAATAAAAGTGAAGATATAAATGAACTTCAAATTCGATCTAGATCTAGTGAACGACATCGATCTACATCACGTAATTATTCTAATCCCCGAAATTTCAATAACCAAAATAAAAATATTATTTGTTGGTATAATCAAAAATTTAAACAGAACGCTTAAAATATATTAAACCATGTAATTTTAACTCAAATTATAATAAAAATTTAAAGACTTTAAACTAAAACGTCACGTTATGACAGTGGCAAGTAGCGAAAGTGACGTTAAACCTTCTCGCCGCCTATTTATTTTTAACAAATTTAATAAATTAAACTTTTTAATAGATACGGGTGCTATTGTTTCTGTAATTCCCTCTTCTAAATTCAAATCTCATAAAAGAAATTCTGATCTAAATTTAACTACAGCTAATGGTTCTTCAATTAAAACTTTTGGTACAAAACTTTTAAAACTTGATCTAGGTTTAAGAAGCGATTTCGAGTTTCCTTTCATAGTAGCAGATATTTCTACTCCCATAATTGGCGCTAACTTTTTAGAGAAATTTGGTTTACTAGTTGATATTAGAAATAAAGAAACTACTGACTTAAAAACAAAATTAAAAGTTTCTGGCTCTAGTGGATTTTGTGATATATTTTCTCTCAAAATACCAATTTCTGAAAATAAATTTACCAATCTCTTAAAAGGTTTTCCCTCAATAACTTGTGAACCAGATTACACCAAACCAGTGCAACACCAAACGGTTCATAGAATTGAAACTAACCTCGTCGTCTAGATCAAATTAAATTTAAAATTGCAAAAACAGAATTCGAATTTTTGATCAAAACAGGTATATGTAGACCTTCTAGTTCTCATACTACATCTCCTTTACATCTGGTCCCAACAAAAGAACCAAATGATTGGAGACCATGTGGAGACTATCGTAGACTGAATTTCATTACCATACCTGATCGATATCCATTACCCCATATACATGATTTAGCTATTGATTTAAAAAACAAACAAATATTTTCGAAAATTGATGTAGTCCGAGCATATCATCAGATACCCATGGCCGAAGAGAGACATTCATAAAACAGCAATAACTACACCATTTGGAATGTTTGAGTTCGTACGCATGCCTTTTGGTTTACGAAATAGCGCACAAACATTTCAACGTTTTATAAATGAGGTATTTTCTGGGTTTGATTTTGTTTTTGTCTATATTGATGATATACTTGTTGCTAGTGATGACGAAGATCAACATGTAGAACATTTAAAATCTGTTTTTGAAAGGTTGGCGGAATATAATTTAAATATTGAACCTTCGAAATGTATCTTTGGAACGAATAAGTTAGATTTTTTAAGTTATGAAATTTCTAGTGAAGGAATTAGGCCATCATTAGAAAGAATTGAGACAATAATCAACTTCAAAAAACCTATTTCTATAAATAAATTACAAACATTTTTAGGAATGGTTAATTATTACCAAAGATATGTTAAAATGTTAGCAGCAGAACTTGGTCCTCTGCATGAAATGTTAACATTTGCTACTAAACATAAACTTAAAGTTGGTCAGAGAAGACTATTAATGCTTTTGAAAATGTCAAACAGCTTTTTGCACAGGAAACTTTACTCACTCATTTTGATAAAAACGGTAAATTATCTCTTGCTGTAGATGCTTCAAATGTAGCAATTGGTGCAGTCTTACAACAAGTTAGTAACAATGTTTTAGAACCACTCGCCTATTTTTCACGTAAATTATCTCCTACTGAAATGAATTATTCAACTTTTGACAGAGAGCTTTTAGCGATTTATAATTCAGTTAAACACTTTAAACATTTTCTTGAAGGTAGGACATTCACCATTTACACTTATCATAAACCTTTAACACAAATTCTTAATTAAAAAACAGACAGATCACCACGACAAATTGGACATCTAAAATACATAGCACAATTTACAAATGACATTCAATACATTTCAGAAAAAGAAAATATTGTTGCTGATACACTTTCTCGTATTCCGGATATTAACACAATTTTAGCTAAAGACATAGATTTCCAGACCTTATATGAAGAACAGCAAAAAGACCAAACTCTTCAAAACATAATATCTGATCAAAATTCAAACAGTAATTTAAAAGAAATTGGTATTCCAGTTCTTAATCTTAATATATGGTGTGATATTGTTTGTTTCTAAATCTATGAGAAAAATTATTTTTGACAAAATTCACTGTTTATCGCATCCAAGTGTTCGCACAACTAGACCATTGATTCAATCTAAATACTTCTGGCCTAATATGCGCAAAGAAATAAATAATTGGTCTGCTACTTGCTTAAATTGTCAAAAATCAAAAATTTCCAAATATACAAGGACACCTATACAAAAAATTGAGATACCTTTTGGACGATTTGAACACATTCATATGGATCTGGTTGGTCCATTACCTGTATCAAAAGAAAATCGTTACATTTTAACTATCATTGACAGGCATACACGTTGGCCTGAAGCATATCCGCTTACGGATATTTCAGCAAATACTTTAGCAACAATTTTTGTCTATAATTACATTCCTCGTTTCAGTATTCCACTAAACATAACTGTTGATCAAGGATCACAGTTCACATCAAAATTATTCACAGAGCTAACTAAGTTATTAGGATCTCACAAAATTCATATAACTCCATACCATCCTCAATCAAATGGAATGATAGAAAGATTTCATAGGACATTGAAAACAGCTATCACTTCCTCAGATGATTCAATGCACTGGTCTGAAATTCTCCCATTGATTTTATTAGGTTTACGCACATCTTTCAAAGAAGATTTAAAATGTTCTTCTGCGGAATTAGTATATGGACAAACACTTAGATTACCAGGTGAACTAGTTGTTTCCAATAATAATGGTAATGAAGCAGATAATACGATTGAAATTCTTTCTAAATTAAGAAAATATTTTTCACATGTTAGATCAAAGGTCATACATCACAACACTGAGTATTCTTTCATTCCTAAAAATTTAGATTCTTGTGAATACGTATTAGTTAAAGTTATTCAGAAGTCGAATTTACAATCACCTTATGATGGCCGGTTTAAAGTTATTTCTAAACATGATAAAGTATTCAAAATTCAACATGGAAATACTATTAAAACAATTTCAAAAGATTTATTTAAACCTGCAAACATAATTACAGATACAGTACTTAACACTAACTCATCAACACTTTCAAAAAACAAAAAGAAAATAACATTTAACATAAATTAATTGATCGTTTCACTGGAGGGGGAGTATATGTAGGGCTATATACTTGTGTTATACCAGGTGGCGCAAAAGTAAGCTTCCGATGTTCAGCATATCGGTTGTGGCACGTGCAGTGTGTGCTGTTGCACCGTTTTGTTGGAACCACATGTTTTCCAATCCCAATTCATCAAGTTGCGGCAAAAAGAACTCGTTGATCATTGCTCTGTAGCGCTCACCATTCACAGTAACCGTTTGGCCCCGACCGATTATTGGTCAAATAAATAGTCAGCAATATTCCGCGTTCTGGAGCAGTGTAGCGTAACATTGTTTATTAACGTGTATTTCGCATGTGTTTACTACACAAATGTCAAAACAGAACTGACTTTAGGGGCCAATCGCAAAATTTATAGCATTTTCTGATAGGAGGATTACTTTTGCGCAGTAACCGATTTTCACCTACCGAAATAAATAGTCAGCAATATTCCGCGTTCTGGAGCAGTGTAGCGTAACATTGTTTATTAACGTGTATTTCGCATGTGTTTACTACACAAATGTCAAAACAGAACTGACTTTAGGGGCCAATCGCAAAATTTATAGCATTTTCTGATAGGAGGATGACTTTTGCGCCACCCTGTATATTACTTTATTAATTTTTAAAAATTGTTTTTGATTCACTGTTGTTAAATGATTATCAAAATGAAAATATTGGATTGAATTTTTGTTCTTTTAAAAATAAAGATAGATTTTTGAATTTAAATAAAAATATAAATATAGTTTTTCAACTATACTAGGATTCAACTGTTTCCTATCCAGCGTCATCGCGAGGGAATTACAGTCAGTGATTAACGTAAACGGTATACCTTCCAAACAATGTCTGAATCTTCTTAGTGCATATACTATAGACAGCGTGTCCAGTTCGAAACTATATTTTCGAAAGCGATGCTGCTGGCATCACAGTGCAATTCAGTTTACTTAGTGGGGCTATGAATAGCCAAAACAGGGCTTCTAACCAACCTAGACTTCAGCTCCGGGAAAGCCTCATTGCAGCTGTTATCAAAGTGGAATTGGCTATTCCTTTTAACTAAATTCTGCAGGGACTTGGCAATTTCTGAGAATGACGGCACAAATCTTCGGAAGTAAGAAAACATTCCTAAACATGACTGTAGTTGCTTCAAACTACTAGGTACTAGAAAGTTCTGTATGCTTTAAATATGAGAATTACTAGGTGATATTCCCTCGTGAGTAACTTTGTAACCAGTAGTCAGTCTCCTTATAGCCGAACTTACATTTATTCAGATTGAGTTTCAGAGTGCGTAAAGTGATTCGTTCTAATACCAATTTCGGTAGTTCCATATGTTCTTCAAATATTTCAGTAGCCATAATTATATCGTCCATGTATATAATAATTTTTTTCTCATCCAACATATCTCGAAAAATGTTGATAAACCTTTGAAATACAGCGGGGACATTTTTCAATTATAATGGGATTTTCAGGTATTCAAACTGCCCATGCGGGGTTACGAAAGACGTATATGGTATGGAATCAGAAGCCATATGGACCTGATGAAATTCGCTTTTTAAATCCAGCACCGAAAAGAATTTCTTATTTTGTAAATATTCTATGCAGTGGCCAATCAGCGGTAATGGGTAGTTATCCCTAAGAGTTAATTTGTTGAGTGGCATGTAATCCACACACATTCTAGTTTTCCCGTTCTTGTTCTTAACCACAATGGCAGAAGCGTATGGGGAGTCACTTGGTTATATTTTCGTTCAAAAGTTTGTCTAAAATATTTCGTACTTCACTACGTTAAAGGTAGGGCAATCGACGAGGACTGCAATAGAAAGGAACATCAGTTTTCAACCTAATTTTCATTTCGTATTTAAGTGGTTCACAGTTCATGTTAGGGTTAAGGTAAATACTGTTTACAATTTGCTTCTTGTTTTGTAAGGACGTCACCTATATCAACTTCGCTTTTGTCATAAGGAATGTCTATGTGAAATACATCCAATAGAAATGGAATTAAGCTTTCCCGGCAGTTATCGGCAGTTAAATTTTGCGAAAGGTCTTCGTCTTTATCAGAGCCTGGCTGCTCCATGAGGGAGGATGCTTTCGAACCAAATATGGATTACCCAAAGTTCACAAGGAGAATATGCCCTTAAGACCAATTTGTTCCATGATAAATGCTCCGTCCTATTATTTATGAAAGTACTTGACTAATATTTTAAAAAACCTGACGACGAAATCTATGTTTAATGTTAAAAGTGCAATAGAATTTAAGGACAAAGTCAATGACACCTATATATGTGATGATGAACGTCTTGTATCGTTTGATGTAGTATCACTTTTTCCAAGTATACCAACAAACTTGGCTATACAGGCAATACGGGCAAAATGGGAGAGATAAAGGAACACACAAATATTCCAAGAAATCTTTTTATAGAAATTGTAAAATTTTGTATATGCGAAAACAGATATTTTAAGTACGAGAAACAAATATATCCACAACTTAGGGGACTTCCAATGGGTTCCCCGGCATCACCGATAGTCGCCGACATTATTATGGACGAAATTTTAGGAAAAGTATTGACAAACACGAGATTACTTAGTAAATACGTAATGTGTTCGCAATTGTGAAGGAGGATAAATAAGGTGAAACCTTGAAAATGCTTAATGCATACCATAAACATATCCAATTTACAAAGGAGCTGGAAAAGCATGACTTTTAGTGTGCAAACTTGACAATAAAATAAAGCTAGATTGGTATCAAAAGCCTACATCCTCAGGACGTAAAGGGTGTTTTTTTAGGGGTATAGAACTTCGAATTGAAATAAAACACAAGAAAATTTTTTTAAGGTCCATCAATTTGGCTTTATTGGAAGGATAATTTTATGCCATTAATGTTTAAATATGATTTCGGGCATGTGGCCGCCGCGGCTGGCTCGAATAAAGCCAATTCTACAGGTCCAATTTTCAACCACTTTTTCGAGCATATGGGGCCGTATGTCGGCAATAACGCCACGAATGTTGGCTTCCAATTCCCCTAACGTTTCTGGTTTGTTGGTGTAGACGAGCGACTTCACATATCCCCAAAGAAAATAATCCAATGGTGTCAAATCACACGACCTTGGTGGCCAATTGACAGGTCCATTCCGCGAAATTATGCGCTCATCGAATGTTTCCTTCAATAAATCGATTGTGACGTGCGCTGTGTGGCATGTAGCGCCGTCTTGTTGGAACCACAACTCATCCACATTCATGCCATCCAATTCGGGAACAAAATAGTCGGTTATCATGGCTCTATACCGGTCTCCATTAACGGTAGCTGCCTCTCCAGCATTATTGCGGAAGAAGTATGGCCCAATGACTCCACCAGCCCATAGAGCACACCAAACAGTCAGTTTTTGTGGATGTAATGGCGTTTCAAGGGTCTCATGTGGATTCTCTTCACTCCAAATACGGCAATTTTTCTTGTTGACGTAGCCATTCAACCAAAAATGAGCCTCATCACTGAACAAAATTTTGCGATGAAAATCAGCATCGAAATCAATCTCATTTTCGGCCCATACACCAAAATCACGACGCATTGCATGGTCTCGCGGCTTTAATTCTTGCACAAGCTGGATCTTGTAAGGTCGCAAGCCAAGATCTTTGCGCAAAATCTTCCATAAAGTTGATGGACAAAGCTCCAATTGCTGTGCACGGTGGCGAATCGATTCATTCGGGTCCTCTTCAACACTTTGCTCTACAGCGGCAATTGTTTCTTCGGTGCGCACTGTTCGACGTCTCTGCGGATGCGTATTATGACATAGAGTAAACGTAGTGCGAAAACGATCCATGGTTAACCGAATTAATTGCTCTGATGGACGATTATGTCGACCATAAAATGGACGGAGCTCACGGTAAACTTCGCGAACTGAACCATTATTTTCGAAATAAATTTGCACGATTTGCAAACGTTGTTCTTTTGTCAACCTGTTCATGATGAAATGGCAAAACCAAACTGAACATAAATGACATTAGAGTTGCCAGATTTGACCACAAAATGCCAGTTTTATCTCTATTCGAAAAACAAACCTGTAAAAAAAACACCCTGTATTATCAACTATTTATCAAAACACCCGAAAAATATGATCGTAAACACGGCAAAAAACTTCATCGGTAGAGTATTAGATACCAGCGACGTATTATTTCACCCTGAAAAAAAGAAACGCATAGAATATATCCTGAGGACAAATGATTTCCCACATGGCATAATACTTAGTCTGATAAATACATACAACAACGGTAAAAACCCAAAAAATAAAGACAAAAGACCTCTAATATAAGAATCTGTTGTATATACGAGGTGTGTTCAAAACGTATCGCGAATTTTGAATTTTCGCTGGTTACGTATATTCGAATTTCGAATTTTTTGTGGCGTTATGTTGGTACTCATGTCTCTCACTTATGCCGACAAGCTCGGCCATTTTGAATGTTCAGTTAATTGTTGACAGCTGCTTTGCTTGCACGTGTTTTGGATCGTCTTCGATTTTTACCTATTCAAAAAAATGGATCAAAGAACCTGTATCAAATTTTGTGTGAAAAACGAAATTAAGTGCGCGGATGCATTCCGAATGTTGACTGTGGCATACGGAGAAGCTACCTTGGACCGAAGCAACGTTTATCGGTGGTACAAAATGTTCTCAGAAGGCCGAGACGATGTGCAAAGAAGAACAAAAATTGACTTTTGCACCACGATAACGCCCCTGCTCACGAATCGTTGCTTGTGCGCGACTTTTTGGCCAAAAACAACACACTAATGATGCCGCAGCCACCGTATTCCCCAGATCTGGCCCCCTGTGACTTTTTCTTGTTCCCTAAACTGAAGAGGCCCATGAAAGGACGACGTTACGCTTCTCTTGACGAGATAAAGACGGCATCGAAAGAGGAGCTGAACAAGATACAAAAAAATGATTTTTTGAAGTGCTTCGAAGATTGGAAAAACCGTTGGCACAAGTGTATAATATCTCATGGGGATTACTTTGAAGGGGACAAAATAGATATTCATGAATAAATAAATAATTTTTGAAAAAACACAAAATTCGCGATACTTTTTGAACACACCTCGTATACCTGGTTTTTTCCGAGAGATTACAGGGCTCGAATGTCTATGACAAAGAAAGCGTAGGAATAGCACACAAACAATATATTTTTTAGCAAAATGCAAGGCAAAGTAAGAAAGATGGACCAAAATAATATTATATACAAAATACCATGTGCGGATGATGGAGACAACAAATGCAACAAAGAATATGGTGGCACAACCAAAAATAAGCTCACATCTAGAATAGCAGGGCATCGATCTGATATAAAATGTTTAAAATCGAACAGCACACAGAAAACAGCACTCGCGGCCCAATGTGCTGAGAGCGGATATCAACCTGACTTTGACGCTGTAAGCATACTACAACAAGAACAACATTATAACAAACGTTTTACGCTAGAGATGCTTCACATAATAGACAGGGAAGAGAATAAGAGGCTGAACTACAAGAAAGACTCTGAGACATGTGCACACATATACAGACATTTACTTGACGCGCAAAACTCAGTTCAAAACAGCATGCCGAACTGAACAGATGCTGTGTCCAACATCTGAATTAATGTATGATAATAATTAAAAAATTATAAATTGTTGTTGTAGCCCCTGATAACGATCTCCGGTGGAGACTGAAATATATTGGGAAGAAAATAAAATAACGTATTTTAATGCACCTGACATAAAGCCAACTATAATTAATCGTTAAATTACAAACCAAAAAGGTCGCAAAAATCTGATATTTATTTTCTTTTTCTTTGAGACATGTTATTAGCGAAGACAGGTCAAATTTTTTTCACTATTTTAAAGATTATGTATCAAATTGGGTAGATGCAGTTAAGACTGATACGGCTGATCGCGCTAGTGGTGGGTGTCTGTTTGGTTTTTGGAAGAGTTTGGAATCCGTTTACGGCTTAAAGTTTTTGAAGTATCTATGAAATAACGTGGTTACCCACATTCCTGCGGTGGCTAGTAGGTGTATTCAAATGCACAACACCTTTAAAAATAATGTAATTTTATTTTAATGAAAGTCACTGTTTTATTTTGAATGTACAAATAAGTATTTATTCACTTCGATAGTTTATACCTTATTTTAGGTGTTACTTACGCCGACCGGCGCGTACCAACTCAAGTATCAACTGTCTTTTTCGACTTTTACGCTAACCCACGCCAAAGCTCCCGTTCGCTGCATTCCTGCATACAATTGGTATCTCTGCCGCTAAGTCAGCTGTTTTTCGGAGTACCAAATGTATACAGGGCTTCAAAGACACCTTTAGTGTTGGTAAGCGTATGCCCTTAATATTCAAGTATTTTAAACTTACAAACTAACGTAGACGTAAAACATAGTCGCACTACATATCTGGTTGTGTTGTACTCTCGGAAAACCTTCATGTATGTACGTGGTTAATCCCACAGTACGTGAACTGCAACAAATAACTTATGGTTTGATGATTTCAAACCAAAGTGATACAGTAGTAAAACTCAGGTGAAATCCCGTCCTGGAGGTTAAGTTTTCAGAGCTGAAATGTATTGTACTGCGTAGTTTCTTGTACGCCTGGTTTCACTTCAGCATCAAAAAAGAACTTAAGGAGTATTTTACCAAAAAAATGGAACTAATATTTTCTGAATAAATATAAAGTAATGGATTTACTGAACTATGATAGGTATCAAAAAAATATGCATGAATACTTGAAAATGTACAGGCCGTAAATCAACAAAATTGTTGGTATACAAAATCCAAAACCTAAAATTGTAAAACATCGTCCAAACGAATATTAGTGATCTAAACGCCCTGAGCGATGACAGTGAATAGCAGTTTTCAATAGAAACACTCCAGGTAGTTGAAGACAGTCATTTGAATTTTTAGGCGCATAGTTATAGTCAAAGCTAAGTAGCTTCTTTAACAGATACCTAATCAATCTAAAATTGCATCAAATAGCTTCAACTAAATTTAAGTCATACTTAAATTTTACTATGACTATGCCCCTTAATGTTTATTAATTTTCCAAAACAAAGAAAGACAAGATTTAGTTTGCAGTAATAATATTTTAAGATTAAATGGGTATTTAAACGGCCCAAGACAATAATAGGGAAAAATACCCAAGCCCTTTACGAAATCCAGCCACATTTTCCAGAGAGTCATATAGGCGTCTTTATTAATCAAATTTTTCAAAAATCATAAAAAAAACATGTCTTATGTTCATATAACTTGTATGACAGCAACCGAAATTGAATGCCATGCATTAAAAGCTAACTCAATGAATATTTTTAGGTTATGTTTGTTGCTTGGATGAATTCCTTTATAAAAAATAAACTAATAGCATACTAACTGCAAAAAAACCGTTGACTTTTAGACTCAGAAAAGCAACGCACTGAGTGTAAGCTTCTGTGCATCAGCAAACACCTTTGACACAAAAATAAAGCGTTATTATTTTGAACCAATTAATATAAGCATAATTTTACTTAAAACGAAAAATTTCTCCTTCCTAAAATAATTTATTCGGTTTATCAAATTTGCAACACAACACCCTGAAATGCCCGAAACTCGTTGACTGCAACCCCAATCCCGTCCTGAAGGTGAATATAATCAGCTGATTGGTGCTCAGTTTTACTACTGGTTAGACTGTGTTTTGAACATTTAGAACATTTTTTCGCGTCGCAGCAACCTGTCTGTTTTTATGATCTGGGTGATATAAACGCGAGCGTAGGTGAGCATCAAGCGTCTGACAAAAACCTCTTGTCTGGTCAGCCGGGTATTCAGGAGAACAGAAAATCAAAGGGTGTAGTGTTAAATACAAAAGGCAAAAAGTTTAAGCTCTTCCAAACCGTTAGGAGTTTTTCGGTTGACAGAAAATTATTCGACCACATGCCGCTTTGTGTAACTTTGGAAGTCTCAAATAAAATTGCTAAGGATCCCTTAAGGACTTGACCAACTAAGTTAGTGTGAAAGCCACATCATGCGCAGAGATATGCCAATCTTATTAGAGCAATGCCCGGCTGCGTTTTTGACGCTGTAGATGTCAGCATAGATGTTACGGTATCTAACTTGATAAATAAAACAAAACAGAATTGGGAATTCTCACTATGTCCCTTCAAATGACTGGTTTGACAACCAATGTTTTAATGCTCGTAAAAATATGTTAGCACACCTACACAAATTTAGGAGGAGTGCATCTGAAGCAGATCGTATGTCGTATGTCCTTTTACGTCCAAGCTATTACCAGCTTTGCACCAAGAAAAAACTGAATTACAGACGCAAGGAGATTGACCTCTTGAATACTGCGAGAGACTTAAAGGACTGGTGGGTTGCTAGCTCTTTGAAAAGTCGACCCTGCAGGGTGACTTGCAATCTGTCGTTGCAAGTTTTCTACAACCACTTCGAGGCATTGTTGTCTCGTACATTTAAAGTACCTCCCATGCGCTGGACGTTACCCGCCGTGATCGACCCTTTACTCGATTCTCCTTTTGAGCTCCGCGAGCTGCAGCTTGTACTTTAAAATCTTAAACAGGGGCGGCGGAAGACGTGAGTATGGTGTGTAGTACTACCCACCTGAAATTTCCGATGGTGGCTAATTACCCACCTGAGCAGAAAAATAATTTTTATTTCGATCTTGAAAGATTTTTGCGCACGCGTTCAGTGTATTTAAATATCGACCAATCGGCGCATTGTAATTTAGTCAGTCAGGTAGTGCCTTGCATCCGTGCTAGAATCCCTGAGGGACTCCGATCAGTGTATGTGGCCTATGCGGCGACTGGTCAGAGGCTGATCGCACCACTGCTGCGCATCCCTAGAACGGCAGCTTCAGATGGGTTGGTCACAGCACAGCCGTGCACTGCACCGAGAAAGAAGGAGAGAGAGACATTCAGGTCACACGTGCAGGCGAGCAAAGTGTTTCGACGACCCGTTTCCTTCACCTGGTATACCTAAACACCAGCCGAACTACCCACCCGGTCTCACATTTCCCCGCCCCTAATCTTAAAGACAATAAAGCGCCTTGTCATGACCGAATTAGCTATGTGTTTTATAAGTACGCTTTCCAATATCGCTTGACAGAATTACTTGCTTTGTACAACGCAATATTTCTTCAATAGATCTTCGCTGGCCTGCTTCTGAGCCGTATTGGCATATGTTCAAACCAGACCTGTTAAGTAGTGATTAATAATCATAATGATTACCGGTTTGATTGATTATTTTTTTGGAAAGCATATAATTGAATGTTTTTTGGGTTTTAATGATTATTGTAATGATTATTTTAAAAAAACAATCACGATTTTTTATGATTTAAGAAAAAAATCAAAAACAACAAATACTTCTGTGATTACTTTTGATTGTTTTTGATTATTTTTTGTATTGTTTCAGACAAACATAAGCACATACATGGAAATATGTATGAGCGATGAAGTTCGTTCAAGTTTTCATCAAGCTAAGAATATACTTATATAAATACAATATAAGTAGTACTGAATATGTAATAGGAGCACGTGAATGCTGAACCGGATCCGGCAAAAAATCGTGTAGTCGATTGTAGGAAATAAAGGAATCGGCGGCAACGTTAATTGTCGCAATGGTTAAAGTACAGAAAAATTACATTATATTCAGTTGACCGTTCCATGATAAGGTCGTTTTTCAAAAAGCATAGCCATCTTTTCATAAGGTTATCTTTTATGGCGAATATAACCTCACGTGCTATAAAATCATTACAGCAAAAGGTTTTATCTAAAGAATATTGCTTATAATTGAGCTCCTAACAATTGCAGCCTCCATGTTGAAAGTTTTTTTATAAGAAAAAAACATAGTTGAACCTTTTTTGGCTAACAAATACGAAATCAAGTTTTTTATTATAAAGCATGTGCGTGCATGGAATCCGAATTGGTAATAGAAGTAGGCTGGAATCCTAATTGGTAATAGAAGTAGGGGTCATATGCAATTTACATAGCGATGTGTTATGACAGCACCCCCTACTTCTGTTGTTGCTGAGTACTCAACGAAACACCTAACCATGCGAGTTAGGGGTTTAGAATATACCCGAGGTAGGCATACCGGTCGTAAGAGGTGACTAATATGCACAATGGTAATGACATGCAACTCGATGGTCTTATCCTTCCTTACGGAAAGGGGGTGACATGACCTAGGTTTCACTGGTCATAAATCGCTACCACGGCAGTCGGGCAGTACCGCAAGGGAGTACCGGAGCGTACCGGGTTCAAATCCGGCCAAGGACTGTTAATTAGACAACACTCCCCAAAACCTTCGGGGAGTGTTTTTGTCGTTACCACAACAACAACCACATACCTACGGTAGAGTACTTCTAAAGCTGTTACTCCATTGAGTATCTACAGGAAAGTACTATCCAAACTGCTATCTATTCCACATAGAACCACTTGCGCGATTTCATTATTTTTATAACTAGTTGTATATTGCTTGACAACTCAGCCCAATAGTATCCGCAATGATTGGGTTGTAATAATCTGCGTTGCAAAGGAGTACTATGCGAGCAATCCAATATAGCCAAAAAAAAAGAAAATAGCGCAGGATACAACGGTTTTTGCAGCGTCACGGTTCAGTACTACTAGTAATAATAATAATATATTGGCCCAATATATCTTCGAAAATATTAAGACCGAGCTTCTCTTCCAATTTTGTAGTGTGCTGCATCTATTTTTTCCTCCGAAGCTTTTTCATGGAAGAAATTAATCGGAGGGTTGTCGACCACTTCCGAGGGCGACCCTCCCTTTAAAACCACCTTTTCCAAACATTCCCTGTCCCGGTATTTGAACGTGGGATTTTTGGTGTGGTAGGCTTCAAACAACCACCACATCACGGAGGCTGCCACGGTTCACGACTACGACTGGCACATACATATTAGCATGTATTTTTGTATTTGTATTTATTGAACAATTTTCCTAGCACAACAATTTGACAAACATTATTTTATAGTGCTAGTCAGGAATAACATTAAAAAAGACTTATATTTGAAGTATATAGTTAATTTTATGACATGAAATTTTATGGATATTTTAAATCAGTGAAAGAAAATAAAAATGGAGGGTAGGAGGATTGTATACACAGTGCATGCACTTGCAATAAATTGTGATGTTTCTTACAACGATATAGCAAAACAATCAAAGTAATCAAAAAAATTAAAAATAATCAAAGAAAAAAATCAAAAATAATCAAAAAAAAAACATCAAAAAAAAGTCAAAAGTAGTCAAAAACATTTTGTTTGATTACTTTTGATTTTTTTTTTCCAATTCTAATCAAAAAGCTATTCAATCAATTCAATTAATTGTAATGGGAATTTAAAAGGTCTGGTTCAACCTGATTAGTATTGTACACCTGAACTTTAGTGCGAAGAAGAAAACTTTCGCTTTTTTTTAATAGATTTTTAATGTGCTGTTGACAAAGTTCCACGGAATTTACTTTTCTACAAGCTTCGGTCTGGCTAGTCATATTATTTAGGTATTCCGCTTAATTTATGCAAATTAAAAAAATTGTTTGTTCCTAATATTTAGAACTTGAATATGCGATCTTTGCTTGATCGTTCCAATTTTTATTCTCACTTTTCTTTCGAAAATTTTCATTTTATATTACATCAAAATCAAAAGAAATTTCTTAGGTTATTTAATTTCAATACAAAACAGTGATCATGCAGACACAGTAGATTTTTTAATACTTAAGGTTTCTCATTTGTTATTGAACATGATTTATATTTTTTTAAACTAATTCAATAACAGTTATTAAAGACATAGCTTAACTACTCCCTCTTTTAAATCTGAAACGTCCCCGTTTAAGTTATTATAAATTGTACATAATAAAAAAATTTAGCAATATTAAAAAAACTTAAAAGTAACATTTTCCAAATTCATATTTAAATTTCAACTAAACGATTAAATAATGTCTTAACTACAAATAAGATAATTGTAAAACCAAATCAAAATTGATATGATTTATATTTTAACATTACCAAAAAAAAAAACTTATTAAAACGAAGAATATAGTTCATCTAAGGTTGCTTTTATGAATTTTTTTGCCTTCGATTAAAACCGTAGTTAAGTCTTTTTCAACAACCTTTTCAACAAAAGCTTTATTAAATTTGTTCCCTAATCTTTTATTTCTTTTAATATAAACTCTTTCTCCTGGTTCATATAATTTCATTTTTTTATTTTTGTTAAATCTTTCTAATACTTTTTCCTGTGACTTAACTAATCTTTCTCTAATAACATTTAACTCCTCGTCTGAACAATTTTGAAAAACGTGAATTGGTTTAGCATTTATTGTTGAATGAATACTATTATTGTATTTATGTGTTGCTAATAATACAAGATCTACAGTCCCATTCAGCTCTTGTTGAGCCTTAGTACACCTACATATTTCAATTAGCGTTGAATGAAACCGTTCAACTTGTCCATTAGTTTCACTATGTAGCGTAGGAATAAAAAATTGTTCTATTGAATAATTATCTCGTAAGAAAGAACTAATCACATTGGATTGAAATCCTTTTTCATTATCGGAAACAATTATTTTTGCATTTTGAAAGATTAATAATATCTCAAGCAGAGCAGCTTTAATATCCAATGTACATCGTGATGCAATAGGTTTGACAATGGCAAATTTTGAAAACTTATCTATGCATGTTAAAAAATACTGTTTATCCGTAATGAAAATATCGAGGTGGAGAATTTCTCCTAGATAATTTGGAATTGGTGTTTTTCCAATTTCTAAATTAGATGGCTTTCGCTGGTACTTATTCTCTAAGCATATTTTACAATTCGCGATAATCGATTTTAGTACCTTTTTGATATCAGGAAAAAAATATTCACTTGAAATTTGTTTGAAATTTTCTAATAAGCAACGATGAGCGCGATTATGTTCAGTCGTAGCAGTTTCAAGCTGGTCATTTCTGTTAACCAAATCAATTACTAAAAGTTCAGTATGTCTGAATTTTACGCCAGGAAAAGATAAAACTATAAGATTTTGAATTTCTGCTAAAGTCCTGAGATCACAATGTATCGCATTGGTTATATTCGGATTAATAACATCTTTTAAACATCGTAATAAATTTTCAATTGAATCAAAAAATATTGTATGACGACAAAAGTTTTGAAAAAATATTTTTAGCGGTTTTGGATAATGATTGTCCTTTTGACAAAACAAGCTGATTTTTAAATTGATTTACAGGACATTTGACTGTCTTAATTACATCAGTATAGGATTCTTCACTGTGTAGTGTTTCTAATGAAGTGCTATGATTATTGATGAATTGCCGAGAGAGCGCATCAGCTACTTTATTCTCTTTTCCGGGCTTATAATAAAAAGTTGGCGAAAACTCTTCAATAAAAGCCCGCCACCTCTTCATTTTTGTATTTGGATTCTTTTCTGAAATAGAGAATATTAGAGGCTGATGATGAGTAAAGATTTTTATATCCTTTGTACCATATACAGGGTGTTTTTTTTACAGGTTTGTTTTTCGAATAGAGATAAAACTGGCATTTTGTGGTCAAATCTGGCAACTCTAATGTCATTTCATCATGAACAGGTTGACAAAAGAACAACGCTTGCAAATCGTGCAAATTTATTTCGAAAATAATGGTTCAGTTCGCGAAGTTTACCGTGAGCTCCGTCCATTTTATGGTCGACATAATCGTCCATCAGAGCAATTAATTCGGTTAACCATGGATCGTTTTCGCACTACGTTTACTCTATGTGATAATACGCATCCGCAGAGACGTCGAACAGTGCGCACCGAAGAAACAATTGCCGCTGTAGAGCAAAGTGTTGAAGAGGACCCGAATGAATCGATTCGCCACCGTGCACAGCAATTGGAGCTTTGTCCATCAACTTTATGGAAGATTTTGCGCAAAGATCTTGGCTTGCGACCTTACAAGATCCAGCTTGTGCAAGAATTAAAGCCGCGAGACCATGCAATGCGTCGTGATTTTGGTGTATGCGCCGAAAATGAGATTGATTTCGATGCTGATTTTCATCGCAAAATTTTGTTCAGTGATGAGGCTCATTTTTGGTTGAATGGCTACGTCAACAAGCAAAATTGCCGCATTTGGAGTGAAGAGAATCCACATGAGACCCTTGAAACGCCATTACATTCACAAAAACTGACTTTTTGGTGTGCTCTATGGGCTGGTGGAGTCATTGGGCCATACTTCTTCCGCAATAATGCTGGAGAGGCAGCTACCGTTAATGGAGACCGGTATAGAGCCATGATAACCGACTATTTTGTTCCCGAATTGGATGGCATGAATGTGGATGAGTTGTGGTTCCAACAAGACGGCGCTACATGCCACACAGCGCACGTCACAATCGATTTATTGAAGGAAACATTCGATGAGCGCATAATTTCGCGGAATGGACCTGTCAATTGGCCACCAAGGTCGTGTGATTTGACACCATTGGATTATTTTCTTTGGGGATATGTGAAGTCGCTCGTCTACACCAACAAACCAGAAACGTTAGGGGAATTGGAAGCCAACATTCGTGGCGTTATTGCCGACATACGGCCCCATATGCTCGAAAAAGTGGTTGAAAATTGGACCTGTAGAATTGGCTTTATTCGAGCCAGCCGCGGCGGCCACATGCCCGAAATCATATTTAAACATTAATGGCATAAAATTATCCTTCCAATAAAGCCAAATTGATGGACCTTAAAACGATTTTCTTGTGTTTTATTTCAATTCGAAGTTCTATACCCCTAAAAAAAACACCCTTTAGATAATGGCGAAGAGTTTTAAGCGCCCACACAATCGCAAGCATTTCACGTTCATTTGTAGCATAATTTTGCTCCGTCGAAGAAAGTGTGCGAAAAATCATGGTTATCGGTCGATTATTTTGAGATAACACAGCACCTAAAGCATTGATGAAGCATCAGTTGTTAACTCAAATGGGCGATTGAAATCTGGGTATTGCAAAATCACATCTTCCGACGCAAGTATTTTTTTAATTTTTACAAAAGCAGACATTGCTTCTGAATCAAGCTTGATTTTAACATTTTTAGATCTTTTTGAGTCAACGTGGCCATTTTCACCATGCAAATATTTAGTTAATGGTTTCATGATTGCTGCATAATCCCTGACAAACCTACGGTAATAGCCAGCAAGGCCGAGAAAAGAACGCAAGCATCGTAATGTTTTGTAATTAATAATGTCATTTACTTTACTCGGACAAGTTTGAATTCCATTTTGCGAAACTAAAAACCCTAGAAACTCAACATCTGTCTTGAAAACCCTTGACTTCTCAGAGGAAACCCTCATACCACTTTTTTCTAATTTATTTTAAAATTTTGTCAACGTGTCTAACATGCGTTTCTTCATCCGGTGAGAAAATAATAATATCATCGATGTACACGTGACAAGTTTTGCCAATTTCTTCACGCAGATCATCATCTATTGCGCATTGAAAAATACTTGGTGCGTTTTTCAAGCCAAAAGGTAACCGATAAAACTCACATTTTCCATTATTAATGTTAAAAGCTGTCTTTTGTCTATATTTTTCACGTAAATTTATTTGGTGGAAACCAGATTTCAAATCTAAAGTTGAGAAGAAGCGCGATTTCCCTAAGTTTGCCAAAATTACGGAAATATCAGGTATAGGATATCCGATATAGTTTTGTCATTGATTTTACGAAAATCAATCACCATACGTCACTTTTGCTTTCCATTTTCATCCAATCCCTTTTTAGTTACTACATGTAAGGAGAACACGACTTTCGAATTATACCATCTTTTAACAATTCATTTACTTCTTTGTTAATAAACTCTGCAGCTGACATTGGATAGGGGTAACTTTTACTAAAAATAGGTCCTTCGGTAGAAGTGCGAATAGCAGCTTCCACGTTTGCATTATATGTCAAAGCGCGATTCGGGTCCGCGAAGCCAAGAATATGACCAGGAACCGAATCACCTGCAATATTAATTGTGTTTACTTGATTACAATCTAGGTGTTGGAGTTCTATTTTACCATTACGATAATATAGAAATCCAGTTTCTGTGTAAATTTTTGCGTCGATTTCTTTAAGGAAATCATATCCAATTATTGCATCAAAAGTGCGTAAGCTTTTCAATAAATAAAAAGTTGATGTATTATTAAGTACATTAATTAAACAATATTTATTTATAAAATTAATTCCATTTATTGATTTCAACTTAAATAATTTTTGCATTAATTTTACCCCATGAAGAAAATAAAAGTCCTTTATATAATTCTTAGACGTGCCAGTGTCAATTAATATGCGTAGCTCCTGACCATTCGATGTTCTTTTTGTAATGAATGGCAGGAGCGATTTCAGTTTAAACCTTCATCCTCGAAATCATAAACTCATCCTGAATGTTCCGTGTAGTAGTTATCATCATCATTATCACTACCATTATAGTCAACTTCATCACAAACTATATCTTTGTTTTCCGACACATGATTTACACGCTGAGCTTTCTGTTGTGGGCTCTGGAAAGAACCGGATTGTTCTCTGTGACTCTTAAAAGGCACTCCTCGTTGAGGTAACTCCTGTTGTCGATGAGCGAAATTAGCAGTGGGTCGGCTACGTTGAAAATCCTTATTTTGAAAGGATGTCCTATTCCTATAAAATGATGAACCAGGATCGACTTCCATTGGAACTGGTTGATCATTGTAGTTTGTCCTGAGGAACTGATTTTCTTTTAAAAGTTTGTATTGCACCGGTTCTAGGCGGGGTTCACTTGGCTTTATAAAATTACCATTAGCAAACGTGCTTGCAAAATCATATCGTTTATGATTAGTTTCTAATTCTTGTGCAATAGCCAAAGCCGTTGGGAGATCTTTCGGCTTTGAAGAGAACAGAATATCACATATAGGTCTACGAAGTCCCGAAATAAAAACACGCAACGCATTTTCCCTTGCTCTTTCATTGAGCGCATCTATTACCTCATCCTTTCCCGTGTATGTCATTATCTGTTTATTTATTATCAAGGTTAATTGTTCTTCTACCCTGTCATAATACTCTGAAATTGAAAGCCTTCCCTGTCTAAGAATACTCATTTCATTTTCCAAAACATATACAGTACGCTTGTCTGCATAAGTTTGGTCAAGTCTGGATATAATAGCTTTGAAATTAAGGATAGTATTAAATGAAGACAATGTTGAATTGGCTGAACCTAAAATTTTATTTCTGAAAATTCCCATTGCGACATAGTACTTCTCTGATCCTTCCTTATAATATTTTATTGCAAAATTAGCAGCACAGCGCTTGCAAGAAGAAGGGTCGCCACTAAACTCTGGTAAAGATTTAATTAAATCTAGGCTACAATTTCCTGATTCAACGGAAGGATTTATTGTAACTGGTAAAAAGGACTCTACATTTGGTACTTCCAAGCGATTAAGAGCTAAAGTAAGCTCTTCTACTTTAGAAGCTAAACCCTGCCTAGCGAGTTCGCTCGCTTCTAATTTTTCAGCAAGCTCTTGCTTAGCTTTATTATTTGCTGAATTAACAATTTGAATAACTTCTTCCCTAGAGACACTCATTTTCCCTTCCTTTAATTGAACGTACAGGGAATAAACTATGTTTGTTTAATAAAACCACTATTAAAAAAATTCACAAAAATTTCAAACTAGTGCTTAAGAATTTCAAACTAGTGCTGAAGAAACGACACAGATTAAGCAAAACGTAAATCGAAAACAAGGTTGTTGAAAAAGAGCCTTGACAAACTAAACAAATCACAAAACAACTAAGAGAATACGGGTTAATGTCAAAATACAAATATCCTTTCACTTATTTAATACCGATGTTCACATGTCAAAAATTATCATATCATTTCAGATTACTTACAGTCGTATTTTTATTAATGCTATCCTGATTGATTATAATCGATATACTATACAAAGTAATAGATGTTGATTTTAGTTAGAATTAAGGTAATAGCATACGCTAAAATATGCTGGAAACAGGATTCAAAATTGTTTGCAGGTTTTAGTCGTTTATTGTAATTTCTTTATGGTTTTTATTTTGTAGTAGCTGTATCTTCTTTATCATTGTTATTTTGCAGTAGCAGTAGCTTCTTTGTTGTTGTGAAAGTCCCGCCTTATTGGAATTTTCGTTCTTTGCTAGGATTTCTTCATTAAAATATTTCCTTAATATTGTTTTACGCCAGTGGTTTGCTTAGCTGTTTTTAACTATAATTACTGCAGCTTGCAGCTTATTTTTCTTTACAGGAATTATTCCTTGATGCATTTTTTTCGATAAAAAAATAAAAATATTTGATTCCCCTGCGAAATTGTTCTTCCTTATAAGATGGTTTTTCACTACAATCTGCCAATACTTATTTCACCTTCAAATTGGATATTATAGTCCTTTTAATGGAGGTTTATAAAATTTTCAACAGGTCCCTGCTTGGGCGCCAATTAAAAAAATTGTTTGTTTCTAATATTTAGAACTTGAATATGCGATCTTTGCTTGATCGTTCCAATTTTTATTCTCACTTTTCTTTCAAAAATTTTCATTTTATATTACATCAAAATCAAAAGAAATTTCTTAGGTTATTTAATTTCAATACAAAACAGTGATCATGCAGATACAGTAGATTTTTTAATACTTAAGGTTTCTCATTTGTTATTGAACATGATTTATATTTTTTTAAACTAATTCAATAAAAGTTATTAAAGACATAGCTTAACTTGAATATACGAGTACATCAAGTCAGGCTTGGTTAGATGGTGTGTTGTCGGAACCGGTTTCTGTTAAAGAGGGTGTATGTATTTTATTAAACATTTTCTTGATGCATACTTATTAACCTAAGATTTCAATATTACATTAAAAAATTTCAAATTTCTATGCAGCATAAGAAAAGCATGTGGCATTCCTATATTAAAGTTTAACATAGTTCTAAATGCCAGTCCTAGCTTTGGTATATTGATTTGTGTGGGATGTACAAAAATAAAAATATTATAAAAAGTTTAAATTATACATTGAATTAAATCATCAAAGATATAAAAGAGAAACAAAAATAAATATTTGCAGCTTCCTAAGGTAAGTACGGTTTATAGAGTCGCCCTCATCATCGTTTCTAACTCAAAGTGATTATAACCAAAAAGAAATTACAATAGAACATTTCAGAGCATCGGGAAAAATGCCCTGAGTAATGCTGGTGTTGAATAAGTATATCAGTATATCAACCACATGTAAATATATCTTTTTTAAAATTAAATTGGAAATACCATCCTCACCGCTTGAACTAGAGTTTTTTAAGGTTTTTATAATGCTTATAATTTCGAAACCTGTGATAGGGCCAAAAAAGAAGCTATTTCGAGCATCTTGGCACGATGGTAGATGGATAGCAAACTGACAATTGCAGTTCGTTAATACTGTGTTCCCAACCGTTGTAAAGTGTCTGTTAAATTTATCAGCTACTTCCACAGCATCCGTAATCGACTGACTTCCAGCTTGCAATACTATTCCCTCATTATCTTCTTTTTCACCGTTTCGATTAAGAAGATTATTGACAACTTCCCATTCTTTTTTAATATTACCAAGTGCTGAATTAAACTTATTTCGAAAAAAGTTTTCCCGTGTCAGTCGTATGGCCTTATTGGTGCTATTACTTATTTTATTGTATCTAGTGCGGAGCCTTCTATTACAAGGATGCTGAGCATACTTTTTTCTTAATCGGTTTTTGAGCTTTATTTTCTGTAGGAAATCCCGAGTAATCCAAGGCTTAAGCCTCACATTTTTTTTGCGATTATTAACAGTATACGAACAGTTGAGAATGTGCGCGTTGAAGGTATCTAAAAATATGGAAAAAGCTACCGATATGTCATTTTCAGCGAGGACATTCGACCAATTTTCGAAACATAGCTTATGGTTCAGCATAGGAAAATTAACTTTGGTATATGATTTCTGAACACGGTTTGCGTTTGGTGTGTCGAAAACAATTCCAAAAACCCGTCATCGTATGATCAGTTACTTGCAAGTCGATGTTAAAACTATTACAATGTCTATATGGTACGGCATTAAAGCGCCAAAAAATATGATCGATACACGTACCAGAACTCAAGCGCGTCGGCTCATTAATATAGGAAGTCAAACCATTTCCAGCCATTATCGCCAAATAATCGTCAGTTGTATTACAGTGATGCAAAAGGTCTAAATTAAAATCACCTAGTATAAAAAAGTTTGTAGTTTCTTCACATAGCACGAAACTGGAGTATTCTTGAATAAATTCAGGACTAGGAACAGATTGTAGTCTGTATACCCCTAGGAAAACAAATTGTTCGCCTTTTATATTAACAGAAAGTTGTAGCATATCAGCACTATAAAGGTTTTTACTTACTGAGTTACACTCATAAGTATCGCGCACAAAGGCTCCAACACCTCCCGCACTGTATCTATCATTCGCATTGGCATAAAATTTGTAATGAGGTATGCTGTAATCACTTATTTCATAAGAATAAATCCAAATTTCCGTTAAAAATATAATAACAGGTAGGCAACCTAATGCATCGATATGACTTAAGAATAAGTCAAAATTCTGCCTAAGGCTACGTACATTCTGATGAATAACTTTTATATCGTTAGAACATACTGCGGGCGTTTTTTGAAAATAATTTTTGCTAGCTATGATTAGGTTATCATCAATCAGAACGTCAACAAACATAAATGAAGAAAAAAACAAGAACAAAGAGTATAGCTACAGAGTAGCTAATCAGCAATAGATTTTATGTCATCGAAAGTTCTGATGTTAATAACCCTCTCATTTTCAGCTCTTTTAAATAGGAAGCTCGATTTCCCTAACCATAAATATTTGTAGTGTTTCTCTTTCTTCAATTTATATGCTGCCGTAAACAAAGCTCGATTAAAACCCGTGAGAGCATCATTAATATATATTTTGTTATTGCTGGATCCATCAAAAATTCGCGCTGTCAGCTTACGTGTTTTTGTTATCCTCGCTGACATAACTCTCTTCTTGGTCTCAGTTGAAGAAAAATGCACGCATATAACATTGCGGGTGAGCGAAGCGTCATTTTTTTGCTTTATACTTCTTACTACGCATTTTTCAATCTCCGATGGTGTCACTGAGATGCCCAAAGTGTCCACGATTTTCTGCATACATTCTTCCGCATTGTGCTGTGTTCTTGTGGAATGCCAGTAATTTCAATCACATTGTTAAGGTCCCTCTGGTCTTTCCAGTAAAGCTTGCTCTCTAACGTAGTCACCTTTTCTTTTAATGCCTTATTTTCATCAGCAAGCATACTCAGTGTGCTAAGCATTTCAGAGTTACCACTTCTGAGGGCAACTATCTCTTCGTATAGCAGGTGAAGAGTGATTGGCTTCTTGCTGCTTTCCGGTAATCCGCAAGGTTGTTGACACGTAGATTTTACTGGCTGAACCTGAGTTTTGACTTGATTGCCACTTTTATTTTTCATGCTAGTCGTATTGGCATGTGTGTTACATTGACCTGCATGTTATTTTTGTTGCTCTGTACCTGCTGTAGCTGAGTTCTTGTCTAGCCCAGTGGGAGTTGGGGAGGCGATAGGTGGCTCAGGAACAGCTTCCATTGGTGCCAGGGACTGCGTCTGCATCGATTTGCGGCGGAGGATGGAACATCCCTCACATCTATATTTAAGATTTTTGGCTTTCATGTATTCCACATCAGTCTTGCTCATCTTTGCGCACAACTAATGAAATATGCACCAGTGACGAGATCTTAGTACTAATAATATGTGTGCACTTAGTCATGAGCCATAACAATTAGTGCAAACGTGTACTTAGTCAAGCACAGACTAATAACTACGACTAACTAACACACAAATACCGAAAACAAAAACAAACGAGCACTTCCCTGTAAAAAGGTGCTTTATAGACTATTCAGAAGCAAAGTAAATGGTACTCCGAATAGGATTAGGTGATCCAATCACCGGACATTGCCATGTAAATTGGACCACCTTTTTTATATGAATGAGGATAAGTGTTGGAGTACTCTGATGCTCCTTTAGGAGTATTCTATGGAGTATGAAACGGAGTATTTACGTTTTTTGCAGGGTTGATACATACAGGGTGGCGCAAAAGTAATCCTCCTATCAGAAAATGCTATACATTTTGCGATTGGCCCCTAAAGTCATTTCTGTTTTGACATTTGTGTAGTAAACACATGCGAAATACACGTTAATAAACAATGTTACGCTACACTGCTCCAGAACGCGGAATATTGCTGACTATTTATTTGACCAATAATCGGTCGGGGCCAAACGGTTACTGTGAATGGTGAGCGCTACAGAGCAATGATCAACGAGTTCTTTTTGCCGCAACTTGATGAATTGGGATTGGAAAACATGTGGTTCCAACAAGACGGTGCAACAGCACACACTGCACGTGCCACAACCGATATGCTGAACTTGTACTTGTGCCACACACATATAACTATGTTCAGCGTGAACTGATAACCAATTTCACTATGTGTACTTAGTGCACTAAGTTTTGTGTAAGTACTATGTTTTTTGTGTGTAATATGCGTACAGTACTATCTCGTTTTTCCGGACACATATAGTTCCGGGGTATGTCCGAAATACTGGATTTGTCCGGAATATAGAAAGCTGTGCAATTATTGACACAATTATATGTATGTAAAATTCATATTTGAGCTTTATTCATTAAATAGCTTTTATTAAAATGTTTTGTATATAGGTTTCAAGTACATAAACATATGCACATATTACATAAATAATAAGAAATTAATATCGTTTCCAAAATATGTAGATTTCGATAATTTAAAATGTTCATCTGCATATCTTATTGATTTCCCTGAGTCAAGAAATTCTAAAACTTTGCATTTTTCGGTGATATTTATCCTTTTATGTTGCTTTTTTATCGCTGACATTCTCTAATTACTTTTTTTTTAATACGCAGAATATTATAAACTGTAACCACAGCTTGCCAATAATAAATACGACGTGAACACAAAAATTCACTACACATACTGAATTAACTATACATTTGTGTGTACATATGTGCATACAGGGTGGCTGATGAATTTTGCTACATTAAGAAACTCAAATAATTTTTTTTTCAGTGTATGGAATTCATTTTTCTTTTATTCATGTTAAAGCTCATTAAATTTTATTAAATATAGCTTAATTAGTTTTAAAAATAATGGAATTTAAATGCCCCCCCTGCTCGTCGATGCATGTGCGGCATCTTACCAAAAAGTTGTTCATTACTGCTTGGAGAATTGAGACAGGAATAGCCGCAATTGTTTCTCGAATGGATTGCCTTAGTTCATTCAAATTTGTTGGTTTTGCTTTGAAGACTTCCTGTTTGCAATAACCCCACAAGAAAAAGTCAGGTGCAGTAAGGTCAGGCGACCTGGGTGGCCAACGGAATGTGGAGTTTCTGGATATCAGCTTATTGGGAAATTTTCGTCGCAATTCTGTCATAACAGGTTGGGCTATGTGAGGAGCTGCACCATCTTGCTGAAACCACACAGAGTTGAAAGAAATTCTCATTCGGCGTAATTCTGGATAGAAAAACTCTCTCAACATGCTCAAGTAACGGTCTCCAGTAACCGTAACGGTGTGACCGTTTTCTTCGAAGAAGTAGGGCCCGACAATGCAGCGTGATGAAACTGCACACCACACTGTGACACGAAGTGGATGCAATTCCGTCTCATGGAGTATCTGTGGGTTGGAACCACTCCATATTCGACAATTTTGTTTGTTTATGTTGCCGTTTAAATCGAAATGGGCCTCGTCAGACATGAAAAGACAGTTCAACATGTTTCCATCCTCTTCCACCATTTGAAGCATCTTCTGGCAAAATTCCAAGCGAATCGGCAAGTCTGCAGCGTTCAGTTTGTTGGCCATTTGAATTTTATATGGGAATAAGTCCAAATCTTTGTGCATAATTGACTGTAATGACTGTCTGCTTACACCCATTTGAGCAGATAAGCTTCTTGTCGAAACACGTGGATTGTTTTGTATGGCAGCAGCTACAGCAGCGATTGTTTCCTCCGTTCGAACTGAAGGGTTTCGATGGTAAGGTCTTCTGTTGACTGTCCCATGCTCGGCAAAATTGTTTACAAGTCTTATTATGGTCCATCTGCTCGGAGGATTGCCGCCAAACGTGCGCCTATACTCTCTTTGAACCGAAACTACGGACTCCAGTGCGTGATAGCGGCGGACAATCCAAATTCTTGTTTCAGTGTCCCAGTTATCCATTTTTGTTAAATGTAAAAGTCAATCTGCAAAATAAAAAAAAAATTAACCAGATTCATTAAATAGAAAAAAAGTTATTTAATTTTTTTTGGTAGCGGCTTTCATCAGCCACCCTGTACATATATGCATTTGAAAATCAAAGCCTACTTGATGTAAAAGCGGACAGTTAATTTGAAAACAAAACATGCTAGAGTTTTTTCTGTCCGAATTATAGAGGTAAAATATGAAAAATGTCCGGAGAGTGCAGGTGTCCGCATTACTGGGAAGTCCGGAAAAGTGAGTGTCCGGAAAAACGAGATAGTACTGTACTTTGTATACTTTGTGTGTGTAGAAAACTGGTTAGTTCAGTTATCCTTAAGAGGGATTATTTTGGAACTCTTTTGGGATAATTTTGCAATCATTTTGAGATAATTTTGGGATAATCTGGAGATCATTTTAGGATTATTTTGATATCATTTGGGATCATTTTACGATCATTTTGGGACCATTTTGCGGTCATTTTGGGATGACTTTTAGATCATTTTGCAATCATTTTGGGATGATTTTGCGATCCTTAAGGGATTACTTTGCAATCATTTTAAGATCATTTTGGGATCCTTTTGTTAACATCTTGCCATCATTTAAGGACTATTTTGCGGTCATTTTGGAATAACTTAGTGATCATTCGGGGGGCATTTTGGGAACCATTTGGGATCATTTTGAGATAGTTTCGGGATCGTTTTGGGTCATTTTTTATCACTTTGACATCTTTCTGGAGTGATTTGTGGCCATTTTGGGATAATTTTGCGATCATCCCAAAATTTTCCCAAAATGATGGTATTTTTGCTTATTTGTATTAACGTAAGTTTTAAATAAATTAAAATATGCATCGAAGACTTGGTTTTAAGAGTTTTTAAGTTTATAGCATAACACAATCAACCCTTTTTCTAACAATGCATACACACAAAAAATACTTACACACTCGAAATACTTAAATGACTATAGGCATTCCACTTAACACAGTGTTTCGCTATAACACAGTTCCACTAACTTACTCAACAAGTAATTTGTGTACTTAGTGCTTCGTGTCGCTTGACTAATTAGTTACTGTACGAAGCATGACTATGTAAATGTGTATTAGTGGATCTTAGTGCGTTGCGTTCGTGTACTGCATACACACTAAGGGCCGGTTTCACCAACGCGACTAAGACTAAAACTAAGTCGTGACTTAAGTTAGCACAGATTCGAGACTAACTTACTTTTGGGTTTCACCAACTGAGCGACTTAAATAATTTTGAGCACAACTACCCGATCAGCTGTTTTATGCATAGTAGTATTTTTTCATACCAGACAACTCTGTGCATCCCAATACCCCAGTGCGAAAAGGGCATGTATGGCCATACAAGAAGTGATGTATTGATCTTACACCCATTTCTCTTTAGTTGGAAGGTACTAAAATTAGCGCTTAATTGAAAACGATAGATTCGTAATGGTTGCATGCTAGAAAACAAGCGTTCACATGCATCTACGCTTACCCTGTTAAAGTCAAGCATGGTGAAGTTTCCGACTGGGGCGGTGCACAAAACAAATTAGCAACATTACTGACATTTAGGTTTTGAACCACAGCAACACTGCTTAGTCGAGAATAAGTCAGCTGGCAAGTTGACTAAGTTGTGACTTAGCTAAGTTAGGTGGTGAAACTGAAAAAGTGAAAATCGCTACTTAACTAAGTTAAGTCGAGTTGGTGAAACCGGGCCTAAGACTATTTTTTGGTTAGTTAACTAAGTACTTAAAAATATGAATAATTGCAGGTCACTGATATGCACTTACAATCTGCACAGGTGACTTTGGCCGGATCTGCGCCGTCAACTTTTTGCTTGCAAACTTGGCAGTTCATAATTATTTATGTAAATTATTTAGTATAAAGAAAAAAAAAAAAACTAAATCAGTTTAGTGAGACGAAATAATCAAATGCGCGCACCCCACACACACCGAAAAACACGTCCACTCGTGACGACCGCTTTATCATTTTGTGCCGCAAGGGTGTTTGCTAAGTCCAGCTCTCTTCTCATTATATATTAATGAGTTAAGTGACAGTATCTCCTGCGCGGTAAAAGTAGCGGACACTATAAAGTTCTTATGTACGCTGACGATATTGTGCTTTTCGCAGACTATGCCGCAGATTTGATAGGTAACCTTTACGTTTACAGTACGCAGTGGGGATTGACAGTTAATCTCTCCAAATCCAAAATATTAGTCTTTAGAGAAAGTAGCAGGATGGCCTCGTAAATTGTAAATGAGTACAAATACTTCGGCAGCTAAAACTGTTATTGTTTCTACATGGCTCAAATACTTAAACAATCCTCGAATTTGCACCTCGCTAAAGATGGAAATATTCGAAGGGGTTTTATTGTGCGCAAATCTGGGGTGTTGATAAGTTTGAGTCCGTAGAGAAACTTCTGCTTTATAAAAAAGTTAATATTTCTCCCATTTAACACTCCAAACTATATGTTGCACCTCGAATCAGGTTTATGCTCGCTGTTTTACCATACATTAAGCGCTCACATTGCGCGCTGTTTAGTTTAGCACCAAATAGACTGCCCCGGAGAGAAGTCAGTGCGTCAAGGCTCTTACTGGGTGAAAAAGTGGGAAAATGTTTATGTAAGTGTTGATTTCTGGCTGGCAGCGCTGAAACTGTCCATTCCTGTATTACTAGAGAAATTGTTGCAAAAAGAGTTTTCTAATTACACCGAAAGTGCACTACAGTCTAGGTCACACGACCTTTACCCGTACCTGATTCCTACGGACTCTAGCTACTTCATCGATGAGTATTCTGCCTACGCTATAAGTCTGATCTTTCGCGTAAGGGGTGGCTTGCTGAATCTCAATGGAACAACTTATAAAAACGTCACTTCTGTAAACTGCTCGGTTTGCTACTTAGGTACTGCTGAAGACACTTTTCATTTTATTGCGATATGTTCTATATACAAAGATATCCGTTTTCAATGTTTTGGACCTGCAAAAGGTTTTAATTATTCTTAGGGGTGGTAATTATCACTAGCTACGCGCTTATATAAGCAGTTGTCTCAAATATAGGAAGCTTATTGTAACAGAATTTGTGTAAACTGTTGTTTTAGATATATATATATATATGCTATGCAGACACACAACATTTATGTAATTGTCTAAGATTGTTTATTTAATATTATTTTCATGCTATAGTCTCTTTATTTTTATTTTTACTTTTGTAATTCTTTGTTGTAACAAAAAAAATAACTAACTAGCTATATTTATTCTAATATGTTTATATACATATATCTCTAACAGTATACTGCTGTTTTTAATTTAATTTTTTATTATAGTATAACCATAAATCGATCCTTTTAATTTCAATAAAATAACATCACAGATTCAAATAAATGTAGATAGTAAATTCTATTTGTTACCTTTCCAAGTGTACCCAAAATCACATTCGGAAGTTCAATATCTTTTCCATTTGGCAACCGCTGACTACCGATATCAGCCAATTCGACATCAGTGCCCACTTTGCGTAGCTTATCAGCAACTAACCGCACCATAGCTTGTATTTCATCGCGCTTATGTGGCCAAGCCGAAACCGATGCTATACCAACAGCTGTCTTCAACGCATTGATATATTGTTCTTTGTTTGATTCGATGTAGCTACATACACATAGGTAGAACAATAAAAAAGTTTAATATATGTACATTACTTAATCATGCATATATGTATATACAATAAACTTCCCACAAAAGCCTTAAAACTGTAGAGATAAAATCCCATATTATATAATTGCCCTCTCATGTTCGAAAACTTTGGAAATATTTCAGTGCGGAAACGCCACCACATGATAATTTGTAATAATTATTATGAGCCTTACGAAATCTCACTGGAAATTAAGTACCCGATCATAAATTATATACACCGTGGGCCTTAATAACTGTCGCACTTGTTTGAAGTCCCGTTGGGCTAAACAAAGCAAGCTTTGACATATTTCCATTACATAGCTATAAATGTCTCAAATGTCCACAACAAATATTTTACTTCCATTAGTTGTTTTTAAAATTTGTGAGCAATGGAATTAAAAAGAGAGCTTGTGAAAAAATTGCATTTGCAAGGAAATACAACAGGTGGAATTGTGAAGTTGCTGAAACCTGGTCGTAAGTGCACGGTTACAACTGCAAGCCTGATAAAGATTCTTCGTGATCGGATAAGGCGGCCGCCGTGGTGTGAAGGTAGTGTTGCCGGCCTACCACACCGAAGGTCCATGGTTCGAGCCCTGGTACAGGTAACATCAAAAGTGATTTGAAAAAAAGTTTTTCGAAACGGGGTCGCCGCTCGGCAGTGGTTTGGCAAACTCTCCGAGTGTATTTCTGCCATGACAGGCTTCTCAGCAAAAATTCGTCTCCTTTGTAGATGCCGTTCGGAGTCGGCAAAAAACTGTAGGTCCCACCAATTTGTAGGGAAAATTCAAATCGGCACACCACAAATTGGAAGAGAAGCTTGGCGCAAAAATCTCTTAGGAGGTTTATGATGATATACCTGTTGTATATCGCGCCATAGATAGATAGATCGGATAAGGCGAAATTGTGCCATTTCTGGAAGGCAACTGGCTAAGGACCTTAATGTCAGCCGCAAAACCATCCGAAACCTTATAGGCAAGAACTTAAACATGAAGGCTTATAAGAAAAAGAGAATTCATGGTCTAACGGAACGACAAAAGCAAATGCGGAGGGAAAGAAGTGCTTTGCTTCTTCGGCGACAAACCAATTGTGATATTGTGTTTTCCGATGAGAAGCTTTTTGTTTTACAGGCAAGCCATAACTCACAAAATTACCGAGTTTATGCAACCAGTATGACTGACATTCCAACTGACAAAAAAGCTATTGAAAGGTTTCAAAATACCTCGTCTGCTATGGTTTGGGGAGTTATACAAGGTGGCGCAAAAGTAATCCTCCTATCAGAAAATGCTATAAATTTTGCGATTGGCCGCTAAAGTCAGTTCTGTTTTGACATTTGTGTAGTAAACACATGCGAAATACACGTTAATAAACAATGTTACGCTACACTGCTCCAGAACGCGGAATATTGCTGACTATTTATTTGACCAATAACACTGGATCACAAATTCCAACTTTTTTTCTGCACCAGAGACGCCATAGTGAAATTCCTATGTAAAATCACCTCCTAATTCCGAAAATCAAGGTTATTTTTACTTGAATGGTACCGTTTTTGAGATATTTACGATTTACCGTTATTTCAAAAAACAAAAAAGATGGCTCCACTTAATCGTGTATATCTCAAGAACAAACTAAGCTCTTCCAAGACGGTTGAAACAATTTGAAAGCTTATAAAATTTACTATAATCAGTACATACAACACTTTTTGCTAGGTCCTGCAGATTCAAACATATTGAACAATCATTACGGATTTTTTAAATTTTTTTTGTAAAAATATAAAAAAAGTTGTACTTTGCGAGGAAGCATCTCGAAAACTTTTTGTTTTTTTGCAGATATTTTTTCCCCCCTCTAAGCTCTGTTTTATTACAAAAAAAATAAGCTATCAGTGAACAAAATCGATGAACTAATACAAAAGTTATAAGCATTCAAGTAAATATATCCATTTAATACTTAAGTACCCTACAAATAATAGCATATGTACATATGGTTCTGTCTTAACTCTATGATCTTATTTTATAATTGAAAAAGTTATGTGTCTTGTTTTGACGCTTATTTAGATTAGGATCGGTTTCTCTTATGAGAAACCAACAGTAGTCGCCCATCCTAGCGACATCCCAGAATCCTTGATACCGACTTTCAATCACTTTCATTTGCTGGTGAAACCTTTCGCCATGCTCGTCACTTTCGTCGCCAAGATTTTGCGGGAAAAAATTTAAGTGGGAGTGTAAGAAATGAATTTTTAAAGACATATTTACTCCTGAAAGAAAATAAAAAAGTAAATTAGATAAATACATAAGTGACACATTAGTATATAATTTTCTTAGGCTGGATTTATCTTTCAATTCAGAACAAATTTTTTGTTTATATTTTTCCCGTTCTTGTTTGTTCGGAACTGGACGATGAATTCAGATTTATGGCTATATATTCTCATGTAAATTTATGTAATATATAATTTATTATAATATGTTTTTTTATTTACCCATTTCCGCATAGTTTTTGATTAAGTCGTTCACTATCATCTCGTAGTTAGGACTTTTGTGTTTGCCTAAAAAAGAAGTAACGACCTTTTCAAAAGAATCCCACGCTGCTGCCTCCACTGGTGACAATAGTTCTTTGAAATGGTTATTGGTCATCATTTTCCTTATTTGCGGTCCCACAAAAATCCCTTCCTTTATTTTTGCTTCTGAAATCTCTGGGAAGATTGTCTTCAAATGATGAAAAGCTTCGCCTTCTTTGTCCAAAGCCTTCACAAAGTTTTTGATAAGGCCGAGCTTGATGTGGAGCGGAGGTAGAATTATTTTTTCCTTCTTTATAAGTGGAGAGTATTTTGTGTTATCTACCCCAACTTGAAACTCGATTCGTTCTGGCCAATCCTTTATGATGTAGTGGTCTTGACGAGCTCGGCTATCCCATTTGCATAGAAAGCAACAGTATTTTGTGTATCCACTTTGTAGACCACATAGCATTCCAACGACTTTAAGATCGGCACATATTTTCCAATCATGTTCTTCGTATTTGATTAACTTGAGCAATTTTTGCATTATCTCATATGTTTCCTTCGTATTTACTGCATGCGCGATCGGGATAGATGGCTTTTGGTTGCCAATATGCAATAATACGGCCTTTAAACTTAATTTATTGCCGTCTATGAACAATCGCCACTCTTTTGAATCATATGGTTCATCAAATTGTTTGAATAGACCAGCAATGTCTTTGCAGTAACAAACACTGTCCTCCTTCGTATAGTACTTGGAAAATTCTTCGTGACAAGTTCTATAATATGTTACCTTTGACAATTCCAAATCCCTTATCCAATCATTGAGTTGTGCTTGTGACAAAGAATTTCTTTCGTTTTCCGTTTGAAATTCAGTACAACATGATGCCGCGTAATCAGATACTACTGTTGACAATGAAACTGGAGCCGGAACTAAAGTTAAATTTGATTCTGGCAATGTCGCTTATGTTGAAATTAGTTCTGGTAATGACACTGTAGATACGCTCGCATAGGTTACTTTTCTGGACTTTCCAACCCCAAGTACTTTTGTAGTACAAATATAGCAGTCCGTTGAATGGCAAGTTGGTTCCCTCCACTTCATTGGTGTAATAAATTTCACACGTCGCCTAAATAGATAGTTTCAGGAATTAGTCAGCTATGCATTAAAAGGGAACAAATTCCTAATTTTTACAACGTACCTTTTTGTTCCGGTTTCCGAAGAAATCAATTCGACTCGGCATGTGGTGCACACAGTGTTCGGTGTCCATGGTTTTTAGGCTCAATTCCAAAACACTTATAGTATGTAACTTTCAAAGGATTTGAAAACACACGTCTCATACTTTTAACAATAAATTGACCGCAGATGAAACAGAACATATCTGGATCATTTGTACACTCAAACTCTCGCGCCCTTTTATTCATTTTTTATTTTAAGTAAATGACGGGTTATAAACTGCAATTATAAACTGAACAGTATCCGGCGAGCCTTGCAGATATTATGAAGGAACAAGGCGCATGTACTCTTATTTATACTTAGATCCAGTAAAAATTCAAGCCTACCTAAACAAAAAGGTTCCCTAGTTCTACAAAGAAAACACTACCTGCCTCAAAAATATGCTCTTGTTTAAAATGTACCTAGGTTTGAGAAAACGACACTAACAGCTTTTTGTATCTAATAACTTTTCGAAAATCTACCTGCTAACTAACTGATATACGAATACTAACACATATGTACCAGTAGGGTACTTAAGCATTAAATGGATATATTTACTTGAATGCTTATAACTTTTGTATTAGTTCATCGATTTTGTTCACTGATAGCTTATTTTTTTTGTAATAAAACAGAGCTTAGAGGGGGGAAAAAATATCTGCAAAAAAACAAAAAGTTTTCGAGATGCTTCCTCGCAAAGTACAAATTTTTTTATATTTTTACAAAAAAAATTTAAAAAATCCGTAATGATTGTTCAATATGTTTGAATCTGCAGGACCTAGCAAAAAGTGTTGTATGTACTGATTATAGTAAATTTTATAAGCTTTCAAATTTTTCAAACCGTTTTGGAAGAACTCAGTTTGTTCTTGAGATATACACGATTAAGTGGAGCCATCTTTTTTGTTTTTTGAAATAACGGTAAATCGTAAATATCTCAAAAACGGTACCATTCAAGTAAAAATAACCTTGGTTTTCGGAATTAGGAGGTGATTTTACATAGGAATTTCACTATGGCGTCTCTGGTGCATTTTGGCTGTAAACCAGTGTAATCGGTCGGGGCCAAACGGTTACTGTGAATGGTGAGCGCTACAGAGCAATGATCAACGAGTTCTTTTTGCCGCAACTTGATGAATTGGGATTGGAAAACATGTGGTTCCAACAAGACGGTGCAACAGCACATACTGCACGTGCCACAACCGATATGCTGAACATCGGAAGCTTACTTTTGCGCCACCTTGTATCTGCAAAAAGCAAGCTACCACTCCTTTTCATTGACAAGGGTGTAAAGATTAACCCAAAATATTATTTGGAGGAAGTTCTTGTGAAGCACTTATCTCCTCATGTATCCAGGCTGTTCGGCAGAAACTCATACTGCTTCCAACAAGATTCTGCCCCGGCCCAGCAAGAATCGTTCAGCAGTGGTGCAAGTACAATTTGCCCTATTTTATTTCAGTAGATGAATGGCCCCCTTCTTCTCCAGATCTCAACCCTCTGGATTTCATATATTTCGCATATGGGGATACATGATGGGAAAATTAACGAATGTTAAAAACTTAAAAGTTTAAGCGCCGTTTGCAGAAAATATGGGATGAAATTCCGGAGGATTTTGTGCGTGCCGTCTGTATCAGTTTGAAATGAACGATTTGAAATAAACATAATACAATGAAATATTGTAATTATCGAATAAAACTAGTTTTGATGAAGAATTGTCTGTCGGCTTGTTTTTTTTGCGTTGAATGGGCGACAGTTATTAGGGGCCACGGTGTACATATCGATTCCTTTGCTCGAAATTATCGTAGGGAACTAAAAGCAATATTTACAGGAGAACATTTTTTTGTTTGTTAGCACTTTTTATTGATTTATGTATTGAAATAAAATTGAACACGCCGTTAGATCGTTGATCAATATACTGAAAAAAATCGCAGTTTGCGAAAAAATCATAAATTTGTCTCTTACAATAGTTTCGCTTTCAATGTTTTATGAGTGTGTTTGAATAAGTGTCCCTTATGACAGTTTAAAAAAAATTAATATGACAAAGGCAAGTGATTTATTTTATAATTTTGTCATTTTAATGACGAGGTCGCGGTAACATAGGGAGTAGTGTACTCGCTTTCCACACTATAGTTTCCGAGTTCGATTTCCGGCAGATAACATCAAAAGTAAAAATACATTGAATTCGAGTCAGATTGGTGTTAGAAGAGACTGCTCCGCCGAGCAAGTGATTGCTATCGTGAGGGGATGACCTGCATGCCGGGCATAATTCCTGTCAATCTAGATAGGTAAGAGTTTAACCTATTACAGTAGCCAGATGGAATTTGGGCAGAGTGACTCTTGCCTTCCCATATCCGTAGCAGTACTGAGTGCGGTGCTCTGGCAGGTCTTCCAGTGTGTGTCCCCTAGCACCGGCGACAAAGGATATACCCCTTAGGGTGGAAGAGGGAGCCTTAAAATGTAGTGATTAAACCAGTGATCGCCGGTTCAAAGAACAATTGATCAGGCTCAGTTGTTGTTGTGTTAGCGATATGTGCCCTGCCTAGTCGTCACTTTCCTTACCTAGCATTGTCATCAAGCTCTTCTAACGGAAGTCCCAGAAACCTCGCGGCTTCAATAGGGTTTGACCAAAGTGAGATTGGTGTTAGAAGAGTAGGCTCAGTTGAGCAAATAAATAGATTAGTGTCATGAGAAGACACCCCTCATTCCGGGCAGACATTGGCATGTCAGGGTTCAGTCTGGATAGGCAAGAGTTTAATCTGTTACAATATCAGTTGGCCCAGAATGACTCTTATCTCCCTAGGCAGTTCGCGTTCTTCTTCGGCAACAGGTGGAGCTTGTGCCTGAATGAAGGCATTCACTGGGCGAGAACTGGCAAAGGAGTTCACCGACTCATCAAACGGCGAGAAAATATGATGCCGGATCTCATCATAGTACTTACGGAGATGACCCCTTATTCTCCTGGGAGGCGGATTTTGGTCGAGCAGGCGCCTGTTCGGGTGTTGCGATTAGCAACAATTGAACAAGAATTGCCTGGTCAACATCTCACTATGCTCTATAACTTCGATTAGTTTTGCTTCGCTGTGGAGGTGGTGTTCCGGTGACATAAGGAGGCATCCAGTGACAATTCTGAGTGCGGTGTTTTGAGTCCTGCAACCTCATCCAGTCTCTGTCTGCTAGCCCCTGCGACTATATAGGCGTAGCGTAGCTCAGAATCGGCTGGCCAATATCCTTGTTCGTTGCCAGTTACGTTTCTTTATCTTTTCCCCAAGTGATGCCAGCTAGTGACGTGAGAATTTTGTTGCGGCTTTGTAGCAATGGTGGCAATCGTGGCTGCATGACCACCGTATTTGAGCATGTTATCAAACGTAATCTCTAAGATTTTGGGGTGTGTTCCAGTCGACGTAGACATCTAATTCAATGTTCACCTGCTGTCCATAATAGTTCCCCGATGATTTGGTGCCAGATTTCGTCCAACGGAGATAAGACCTAGTTCTTGAGCACAGCTCATTTACGAAGAGGTCAGTCAACAGAATCGTGCAGTCACCGGGGTAAGAGGCGATCGAGACACCCTCCCCCTGCTGGTTAGGGGTTCGAATATGCCCGAGGTGGGCATACCGGTCTTAAGAGGCGACTAATATGCACAAAGGTAATGACGTGTAACTCGATGGTTGGTCTACGGATATGATGCTATGAGGGGTGACATGACCTAAAAGGTTTCACTGGCCATACGAAATCGCTACCACGACAGTCGGGCAGTACCGCAAGGGAGTACCGGCGCGTACCGGGTTAATATCCGGCAAATGACTGTCACCTCCGACAACACTCTCCAAAACCTTCGGGGACTGTTTTTGGGAAATAATGCCCGCCGACAAAAGGAAATAAGGCCCGCGGGTTTTATTTCCTTTCGGAAAGGAAATAACTACCGCCGCCAGTATTTCTTTTCAAAAAGGAAATAACGCCCGCTTGCCTCATTTCCTTTAAAAAAGGAATTAACGTCCGTCGAGAAAAGGAAATAACACCCGCGGGCCTAATTTCCATTTTGAAAAGGATATAACGCCAAGGGCTTTATTTAAACAAAATAATTATATAAAGCCGGCAGAAGTTATCGCCATGGGCGATTCTGTGCAGAAAAACTGTGGATCGCGAAGCCGGAGTTGGATCGGCTAAGGGTAATTCTTTATAAGCGCGGCCGAAGGTCGCCTACACAAAAGGGGATTCTGTGCAGAAAAACTGTGGATTGCGAAGTCAGTGTTGGATCGGCTAAGGGTTATTTTTTTATAAACGCGGCCGAAGGCCGCCTACATAGAAGGGGATTCTGTGCAGAAAAACTGTGGATCGCGAAGCCGATGTAGGATCGGCTAAGGGTAATTTTTTATAAGCGTGGCCGAAGCCCGCCTATACAGAAGGGGATTCTGTGCTGAAAAACTGTGGATCGCGAAGCCGGTGTTGGATCGGCCCAGGGTTATTTTTTATAAGCGCGACCGAAGGCAACCTAAAGAGGTGATTTCGTAAAAAAAACTTTTGATATTGCAGTCAGTGATAGATCGCCCGAAAGTTATTTTTTTAAAAAGCGGTCAAAGGTCTCCCAATCAGAGGGATGGACCCAGGCCACATATGTATATCCATATTCGTCTGTATTGCAACGTTTTGAATTCTGTTTTTTTGATTTATCGGCATTTTGATTTCTCGAGATAAAATGACAAATAACGCGTGTTGCAAAAAAGAAATAACGTCCGCCGGTGGTATTTCCTTTTTAAGAAGGTATTTCCTTTATTTCCGCGAGCGTTATTTCACTGCACCGATATTTACTGAAAATATCTAAATATCGGATAATTATGATATATATCGGATATTTTCATAATCGCAAAAATATCACAAGTAAATGTATTAAAATGATCTTAATAAAGATACATACATAAAATCCTTTTATATGGAGTAAAAAACAAATGTTTTAAATGTTTATATTAAAATAATAATACATGAACGTCAATTTTCCAGCTTTTTCACTGCCTCATTTGTTACGATGTTTGGAATGGGCAAGACCAAATGTAGAAAAAATTCTTTCAAGACCATCAGAGGACCAGCTATTAATAATTTGAACGACAGTTTTAAAAATACCTCCCGAAGATCATTCCATCTAAAATATTTTTCTACATCAATAAGGTTTACCGATTTCCACCAAGTCATAAGGGGTGTGGTTCTAAAATGATTTCCAAATAATTATGATGGAAATGACTTTGAGCAGTACTCATTGCCATAATTATTGGAACAAACTCTTGGTATTATCTCTGTAATTACTACAAAGCAACTTGTTTTTCGTCATAATTTAGGCTATTTCCTCGAAATGTGTGAGAACCACCAAATAATTCTCGGGGGACAGAGCAATTTCTTCACGCTTCTTAAATTGTTAACATACCTTGGATGGTTGCCCATGTAAGTCATTCTCAAATTTTTTCCATATTTTTACCGCCATATCTACAGTGGTTCCATCCCTCTGCATCCTATCAATTTTATTTGGCTTAAGAAATTTTAGGCTTTTGTTGATATATTGATATCGTTTATAGTTTTTAAAATATCTTTGTCAACTAATTCTTGTTTGTCTCGGTGTGCCTTCGTTATTGTTACAACTCTAAATATGTTTGGTCAGTCTTTGGGGAATATCTTGCAACTCAAGACCACATTTTTTACAAACTGTCCATTTGCCACTATTACTTCCTTAGATTTGATTCAAAATATTGCCATACCAGAATTCTGTTTCGAGGCAGTTTACTCTATAGTAATCATCAAAAAATTCATTAAAAGTTTATCATTTAAATAATATAGGACATATGATCCACTTGCCGAAAGCCAAATATATACCACCGCCGCTTTCTAAATAAGTTCGTGCAATACAAAATATCAAATTTGTCTGATGTAGGGGATCACCTTTTTACTCTGGTGCAGGAAAGCACTAACTGTTCCAGACTTTTAATGCGCTCATCGAGCAGTCCTGTTATGTGCATAGCCAAACCACTGTTGTCCGATTTGAAAGGGGAATTTTTCCAATTTGATATAAATCAAGTTTTTTTTTCAGAAGTAAATATCGGATATATATCGTGATATATATCATAACATATATCGCTTCCTCTTCAAGGTTGGTCGCCGTGCCGTGGCGAAGGGGCTTAAACGGTGGCCTGTGGAATCTCTTCAACGAGCGAACCACAGACTGCGGTGAACTAAGAGGAAAGCCCGTCACTTCCTTCATTCGGGGCGGTGGCACACTTACCCAACGGTCTGTTGTAACCACGAAACCGCGGATGTGGGAAATGGCGGGATAGCCGCACCAACACCGCCCTAATCCAAGGTGTTAGGACAACCGTGCCAAGGGATGTATGGTCAGCGGGCGGCTTTATAAGTTGCTGATCTCGAACGGTCCCCTCCGACGCCCGGGCAAGGTCGGTTGTATAAGTGCCTTCTCAACGCATGCCGGCTCTGCGGACGAGTGACGAACCCCTTTCCGGTATACTCGTGGGACCAAACATGAACTCCAACAAAAATAAAAACAAAAATAAACACAATGAAACGACGGACAAAACGGACGTGACTAACAAGACGAACGTGACCGCGGACGTAGCAACGGCGACAAAGACGACGACGGACATGACGGGGTACAGATCTCCGGACCTTGTGGTAACGGAATCTGACGAGGACGCTTTACTCGCCTCCAGTCAGGAGACGATCAAAAGTGTTAAGGGAAGTACCACCCATAGTACACCGTTAGCACAAATAGTCACAACAGATGTAACTGTATCTGAGGGTACCAACCATAGTACCCAGGGACCAACTCTTCCTTCCACCACAGTGAAAGTCGGTAGTGCCAACCACAGTGCACCGAACGGACCTGGGGTAAAGAAAAAGAAGACCCTGTTTCAGATACGGAAAGCAAAGTACCGGAGGGCCCTGTACATGCTCGAAAAAATCAAGAGTGGAGACGCTCCAGGTGGTACCAAGGATGTCTCGCAGTACAGGACGGTAATCGCGGAGTTCGAAGCCTTTAATAGGGAGTTTCGAGCCACCCGCGGAGAGCCCTTGCCCTCAAACAGTAAGAAAGGAGACGGTACTCAAAAGAGAAACCGCTCCAAAAACGACAATGCTAGCGATGCGGAACCGAAGAAGCCCAAACGGGCGGAAGCGGTAGCTGCAAACCATAGGCATTTCAGTGATGTCGCCAGGGACCACTTGCAAGTGGCCATAGTGGATGCCAACAGCAGATCACCGACGTCGATGCAACAGAGCTGGGTGCAGGTTGAGGTCGAGCTGTCGAAGCTCGCGATGCGTCGCCTGCGAGAGAACCCGGCCGGACCTCACCCGGTTTTTGACTCCTCCGAGACCCTCCGGGGGTACAGGGTGATCAAATGCGCCAACCAGGCCTCTTTGGAATTCCTGACTGAGTGTGTGGCTAAAATTAGTGACGGGTTCAACAACCTGGCACTTAAGCTCATACCAGCGGCGGAGATTCCGAAGAGACCTCGTGCTCGCATCTGGTTACCCCCTCTGGAGGACCCGGGGGAGGAACTTCTGAGGTGCATAAATCTGTACAACGGCAACATCCCGGCCATAGGAGACTGGCAGCTCATTAAAGATGAAGCGCCCACGAGAACCTGCAAGCCGATACTGGTCGCGATATGCGAGGAGTCACTCGAGGCTCTGGCAAAGCCTGACCACAAGGTCGCCTTCGCCTTCCGCATGGCCAAGGTGAAGGTTTTTCAGGGCGAAAAAACCCCAGATGAGGACGAGCCTGAAGAGGTAGATGGCGCCAGCCAACTACTGCAGGGGGTCACCATCAATGATGGGGGTGACAGCAAGACCTCGTAAGGGAGTTCAGATTAATCTGCAGCACTCAAAAAGTGCTACAGACAATCTGAACGTCCTCCTGTTCGAGGAGGACATCGACATCAGCTTCATCCAAGAACCCTGGGTCAAAAATGGGTTGATTAAGGGGTTAAACAGCAGCACACACAATCTGTTCTACAAGACGGATGAAGGTAACCCACGAGCATGCATTGTAATCAAAAAAAGTTTTAATGCATTCTTATGTTCCAATTACAGCACACCAGATTTAACAGTCGTAAAGCTTGAGGAAGATGGCAATCGGGGAGTGTTCTTGGTGTCGGTCTACATGGCACAAGACAGGGACGCCCCGCCCCCCGAGCTCGCACGATTCGTCAACATCACGAGAGGATCGCATATGATAATATGCTGTGATGCCAACTCCAGACATACTATGTGGGGGAGCAGCACCACGAACGAGAGAGGTGAGTCCCTTTTTAACTACATATTACACTCGAATCTACGTATATGCAATAGGGGGTCCACACCCACTTTTATTTTTCCAAGCTCGGTAAGATACCAAGGCTAGGAGGAGGTTCTGGATCTCACTTTGGTTTCGGACGATGGCCCGGCGATGGCCCGGCGATGGTAGACAACTGGAGGGTGTCAGATCAACCTTCATTCTCGGATCATCGCTGGATTCTCTTCGACATAAGGTGCGAATCAGGCCTCCCTCTCCGCTACAGAAACCCCAAGAGAACAAAATGGGAAAAATTTGTACGCTTACGCGACGGAATCTGCGGAAGAATCACTAGAGGCTCTGCTAAGCACACACTTTCCTGGAGACGATAGCCTACCAGCACCAATGGCAAGGACTAGCCAACCGCTTCTCGGCGACGTAGTGCCGGAGTCTCTCATCAACAGGGAAAAGATAAGATTCGCTATCAACAGCTTTGCCCCCTTCAAGTCACCAGGCCCTGACGGTGTTACTCCGGTAATGCTTCAGAAGCTTGGTGAGCCAATTATCCTCTGGTTGGAATCAGTCTTTAGAGCCAGCATCGCTCTATCACACATTCCAAAAAGCTGGAGGAGGGTGAAAGTCATCTTCCTACCAAAGGTAGGTAGAAGAACACATGAGAATGCCAAAGACTACATACCAATAAGCCTAACTTCCTTCATGCTGAAGGTCCTAGAGAGGCTTGTGGACATCCACATAAGGACGGTTCTAACAGGACCCAAGCTTTCTGTGGCACAGCATGCGTACATGAACGGCCGGTCGACCGAAACCGCCCTGCACGAACTCATCGGTACCATAGAAAGATCCTTACAATTCAAGGAATACACCCTCGTAGCATTTCTAGACATAGAGGGAGCATTCAACAATATAAAAGTTAACGCGATCTTCCCTATCTGCAGCTGGATCCAGTCGATGCTTGAAAATAGGGTAATACTAGCCAATATGGGTTCGGTGTCCGCAACCCGCCAAGTGGGCAGGGGCACACCCCAGGGCGGTGTTCTCTCCCCACTTCTATGGGTCGTTGCACTGAACGAGTTACTACTACGCATATGCAGACGACATTGTCATTGCAGTATCTGGCCCCTTCCCCACAACCCTGGTGGACTTGCTAGAGGGAGCGCTCCACAAGCTACATGCATGGGCAGTTGAGAACGGTCTCAGCGTTAACCCTAGCAAGACGGACATGATGCTGTTCACCAACAAAACCAAGATACCGCATTTCAGAATGCCCACACTAAAAGATACTACACTATCCCTGTCCACGAGAGTTAAATATCTGGGCGTGGAAATAGATAGTAAGTTAAGTTGGAAAAACAATATAGAAAGAAGGATTGAAAAGGCCTACATAGCATACTACGCGTGTAAAAGAATAGTCAGCAGACATTGGGGTTTGAAGCCCAACCTCATGATGTGGCTCTACACGGCCGTGGTTAGACCCATACTAACCTACGGGGCGGTAGTATGGTGGCCTGCCTTAGACAAGCAATACAACACCAAAAAACTAAATAAACTACAGCGGGCGGCCCTCGGCGGGGTGACGGGAGCGTTACGGTCGTGTCCAACAGACGCACTGAACGTTATCCTCAACCAGTTACCACTGGATCTTCACATACGTGAAACTGCAGCATGTGCGGCGGTAAGACTCCGCGAGTCTGGCTGCTGGAACTCGAGGCAGTATGGTCATGGTGGTATCCTCCGAGAGCTGCCCGGTATAGTTGCATCAACGACAGACTATCACGCACCTTTGCTGAACTTCGGCAGGAAATTCAAGGTGATGTTTCCCTCACGAAAGGACTGGCAGAGGAACGGAGTATGCGATGACGACACACTTTCACTCTACACCGACGGGTCCAAAACGGTCTGCGGGGTTGGAGCGGGCGTGTTTTCGGAGCAACTGAATGTCTCGCTTTCAGTCCGTCTTCCGGATTCAGCCAGTATCTTCCAAGCAGAAGTGCTGGGGATCGAGAAGGCTTGTACCTTCCTGTCGGAGGACACAGTAGGAGGACGTAACATACATATCTACACTGATAGCCAAGCAGCGATTAGGGCGCTTGAATCCCACATCACATGCTCTGAGACGGTCAGCAGCTGTAGGAGGATGCTAGAGTCGGTTGCAGACTTCTCAAGCATTACACTCGTTTGGGTTCCCGGCCACAGGAATATCACGGGTAATGAGAAGGCAGACGAACTGGCTAAATTGGGGGCTGAAGCAGAGGTCTCCGATGCGGTGATGTTACATCCACCAATCACATCCATTAAAAGGCACATTCATTGCAAGTACAGAGAATTGGCAGCCCGTAATTGGCTCTCCACCGATGCCTGCAAAATCTCTAAGCAAACGTGGCCCACCTACAACAAAGAGAGAACAGAGGACCTGCTCAAGAGGTCAAGAAAGGAAATATTCAGAATCACATCCACACTAACGGGGCACTGGCCTCTGGGCCAACACGCCGAAAGAATGGGCATCCCGTTCAACAACAGATGCAGGAGCTGCAACGAAGAAGGGTGCAACGAAACAGTTGAGCACTTCCTATGTGAGTGTCCAGCTCTAATGCACATCCGGTTTGCAACTCTGGGCAGCTATCTAATACCAGATCTTAACGGCATCGCGTATTGCTCTATAAGGGATATTAGCGACTATATAGGAAGAACTCAATGGTTTGCTCGTGACAACAACTAACGCTTAGCCCAAATTACCTACAGCAGCATCCAAATATGTGCATGGTTCCAGGAGGAAGTGCATCAAAATGGCGCTACTTGAGCTCGTGAGTATTTCCTCTCTCGAGCAGCACAGCAACCAACCAACCATATATCGCTTGATATATATCTGCCGACCCTGATATGTAGCAATTAAAAAAAGGATAGGACACCGGCGGGGTGCAATAAAGCTATATGGCCCTTTGAGGTCTTGTCGATTTTGAATTTGGAAACACTCTGAGATAAACTATATTTTTGTTTTAATGGCATGTGCAAAACGATCAAAACGGATGATTATCGCACGGTAACATGCGACATACAGTTGATCGTGTGTAAAACATTAATTTTCCAGACCACAAAACTCTCATTGATTGGCATTGTGATTTATTGATTCTCATATGAGAAGAATTGAAAACTGGGTTCGTTTAATCTCTTATGGCATATCGGTTGGGATCATTTAAGTTCTCGGAATGAGAAATTCCTCGCCCTTGAAATATCATTTTTAGTGTATAACATTGCTCTTCAGTTTTCTGATCGCCAAATACTATTCATTGCATAATTTTGGTTGATTCGGATGGCGAAGACTTAACAGCCTTCAATTGTAAATTGTGCGGATTCAAGCCAATCCAGTGACAAAAAATCAATTGAATTGTTGGTTGATTCATCCTTGTCGATAGATTTTTATTTATTTCACTTTAATCTACAAAATATAACAACTTCCACACAGATTATTGGAAACCACTACTAATGTATATGAGCTTATAAACTAAAAAATAAGTTATGTCTATAATTCATTTAATAACAATTTAAAAGAATATTTTGTGGAGGAAAAATCCAGCCAAGGAGGATTAGAAAGCGAATTAAATTCTTTTAGGGCTCTAAAAATTGGAGCATTAGCAGCGTAAGACTGGATAGCTGAAACCCGCCTATTTTATACGAAGTAGGCAGAGGGCAACGGGACTTGGAGTAGGTAACGTGTGCACACTTATTTATGTTCAAATGTAACTTATTCCATTTACACCATAATGCAACATTGTGCAAATCAGATTGAAGATTAACAGAGTCAGCATTGCTCATTATAGCCGAGTATACTTTTAAATCATCGGCATATAGAAAAAAGTTAGCGTTGTTGAAACAACTGGATATATCATTAATAAAAATTATGAGAACAAGCGGACCCAATATGAGGTTGCAGTGAAAGATTTGGACGATGCTCCATCCACATTAACAAAACATTTGCGAGACGATAGATACGATTCAATCCATTTTAAAAGAGTGGAATAAAAACCTAGAGCTCTCAGTTTCTCAATAAGGCACATTATCCTATTTACTTTGTCAAACGCTTTTGAGAAATCTGTGTACACAATATCTACTTGAAACCGATTATGAAATGCGGAAATACAAAATTCAGAAAAAACTGCGAGATTAGAGACAGTTGATCTACCTTTAACAAATCCGGTGTTGATTAATGGAGATCAACACCTTTACTGCAAATTACATTTTATTTTTTACTATAATTTCAAACAATTTCGAAATTGATGAAAGTTTAGATATTTGTCGATAATTGGCGACATTGTTTTTATTGCCACTTTTAAACACCGGAGTTATGGAACTTACTTTCCAGGAATCAATGAAAAAACCTTGTTCAAGCGATTTATTGAACAAACTAAAATGGAGAAACAAAAGCAGAACAATTTTTAAATAGATACGATGAAAATCCATCACCATCAGCTTTAGAAGATGATTTTAGTTGAAGAATTCCTACACTAACATCAGCATGCAGGAATATGACTTTTACAGATTTCACTTATCCTTTGCTTAAAAATTTCAAAACAGCTGGCAACTTCAACCTTGGAAAATATTGAGTACCAATCTATTGAGTTGATTTCAAAGTTGCCCATGTCAACATCCATATTTTTAAACCGAAAATTTAGAGGAACATTATCACTTCATATTTGGTTATAGTTATAAAATTCGACCTTTAGTATAAGTAGTATATGGTGTATACCAGGATTAGATAAAGGGTCAAGGCATTCTAACAGGGAACATTTATGTTGTCCTTAACCAAGATTAGATCCAAAATACGTGACAGACTATTTAGAAAACCATTTATCTGAAAAAGGCCACAACTTAACAGGTTGTCAATGAAATATATTTCGGATATAATATTAACGTTATTTGGGTATAGCGTATTAATCCCATCAGCATTGGACCACTCAATATTGCCCAAGTTGAAATCACCAAGTATACAGATATTATCACTAAAAGATGTTAAGGCTACAATGTTATCCACGTGCGCCCTATACGAGTACAATACATCATTGCTTGCTGGAGGAATGTAGATTGCACAGATTAAAATGTCAGAAACACCTTTTACCAACACGCATAATTGATCCAACATTGTATCATCATTCCGAAATTTTACGAGCGACGAGCGGTATTTCCATTGAAATGCAATTGAGACACCACCTCCTCTACTTTGACCAGTGTTCATATAGCCACGGTCTTTGCGAAAGACATTAAATAGATTAGGATCACAATATTCATTGTCGTAGAAACTGTCATTTAGCCAAGTCTCTATGAGCACAAAAATGTCGTAATCCAAGTGTGACCTCAACGCAAAAAGCTGCTTGGATTTAGTCCTCAGTCCGGAAACATTTTGAAAATAGATACTCAACTTTTTAGGAGGACTACTGATATCCAAGTTAGTTATTGCTGATTCGGTGATGCACCTTCGTGATGAAAAAAACGAAAATGGCGAATTTTTACATATTCAGGCAATATCGCAGGGAGCATTCAGAGACACCTAATTTGAAGCTAACTCTTTTAACTCCACTTAGTGGAATTTTTTTTTTTCACTAGTGTATGACACATCAGTAAACCTTTTTCGATTTTAGCAAGACTTGAGACCTAAGCTAAAAAGTCAGCTTCCTTAACACTCGGTGAAAATGATGACACAAAGACGGGAACTAAAGGGTGCTTTTTTAGGGGTATAGAACTTCGAATTGAAATAAAACACAAGAAAATCGTTTTAAGGTCCATCAATTTGGCTTTATTGGAAGGATAATTTTATGCCATTAATGTTTAAATATGATTTCGGGCATGTGGCCGCCGCGGCTGGCTCGAATAAAGCCAATTCTACAGGTCCAATTTTCAACCACTTTTTCGAGCATATGGGGCCGTATGTCGGCAATAACGCCACGAATGTTGGCTTCCAATTCCCCTAACGTTTCTGGTTTGTTGGTGTAGACGAGCGACTTCACATATCCCCAAAGAAAATAATCCAATGGTGTCAAATCACACGACCTTGGTGGCCAATTGACAGGTCCATTCCGCGAAATTATGCGCTCATCGAATGTTTCCTTCAATAAATCGATTGTGACGTGCGCTGTGTGGCATGTAGCGCCGTCTTGTTGGAACCACAACTCATCCACATTCATGCCATCCAATTCGGGAACAAAATAGTCGGTTATCATGGCTCTATACCGGTCTCCATTAACGGTAGCTGCCTCTCCAGCATTATTGCGGAAGAAGTATGGCCCAATGACTCCACCAGCCCATAGAGCACACCAAAAAGTCAGTTTTTGTGGATGTAATGGCGTTTCAAGGGTCTCATGTGGATTCTCTTCACTCCAAATGCGGCAATTTTGCTTGTTGACGTAGCCATTCAACCAAAAATGAGCCTCATCACTGAACAAAATTTTGCGATGAAAATCAGCATCGAAATCAATCTCATTTTCGGCCCATACACCAAAATCACGACGCATTGCATGGTCTCGCGGCTTTAATTCTTGCACAAGCTGGATCTTGTAAGGTCGCAAGCCAAGATCTTTGCGCAAAATCTTCCATAAAGTTGATGGACAAAGCTCCAATTGCTGTGCACGGTGGCGAATCGATTCATTCGGGTCCTCTTCAACACTTTGCTCTACAGCGGCAATTGTTTCTTCGGTGCGCACTGTTCGACGTCTCTGCGGATGCGTATTATCACATAGAGTAAACGTAGTGCGAAAACGATCCATGGTTAACCGAATTAATTGCTCTGATGGACGATTATGTCGACCATAAAATGGACGGAGCTCACGGTCAACTTCGCGAACTGAACCATTATTTTCGAAATAAATTTGCACGATTTGCAAGCGTTGTTCTTTTGTCAACCTGTTCATGATGAAATGGCAAACCAAACTGAACATAAATGACATTAGAGTTGCCAGATTTGACCACAAAATGCCAGTTTTATCTCTATTCAAAAAACAAACCTGTAAAAAAAACACCCTGTACTTTCAATTCTGTAGTAGTATTACTACCAATTACTATTGGCTTACTCTGACTTTTACGTCTTGGTTTGACAGCCATTTCTCGCTGGGATACTTGAAGTGCTGTGGATTTGAAGAAATGCCAACGATTTGATTTTGAACGCAGCTGTTTAAGTAATATACATTCTTGTTCCTTGGCCCTAAAACTACTATTTAGTTGAGACAAAATTGCAAAAATTTGGCTGGAGCAAAATCAATCACAATCCTTATGAATGGGGGGTCCTCATCCGCAATTTAAAAAAATAACCCCATACAATACCTTAGTATTGTTATTTTCATTAAAATATTATTAATAGTGCGGTGAGACTCATCAAAAAAAGTTGGGAAACCTTGAACGCTAATATTTTCTTACAAGTACTTGTTATATCTGGAAATGTTTGTCTTTTTATATCAAAGTTCAATAACTTCCGATATACGAGACCGATTTTGGTAATTCAAATGCCAATATTCTAGCTTCCAAAAACTCTACAAGAGCACATTTTTTATTTCTTTAAAATCTAATTTTGAATATACCTATTTTTAAAATCGGTGCCATGCAAAAAAAAATGTTCCAGAGCAAGTTTTCGCAAAACAAAAATACCGTATATGCAAAATATTACTCTCTAAGATATTCAGAGGCGAACGATCAGAACAAAGTTTATTTAAACAAGGGGTACCACAGGGTGGTGTCCTAGGTGTCATGAATTAAAATTTTATTATTTCATTTTCGTAACCTTTTTTCGGCGGCCTAACTCATTATGAGAGGATTTTATAGGAAGTTTAATTAAAAATATACAATTCTAAGATTATTGTTGTTTTTAACGACAAAACGGTATTTGTTTTCTTTAGGAGACAACTGCTAAAACATGTCCAAAATTATCGGGAGGTATCAAAAGACGCGATTTTCGATTTTTTGTTTCAGTGAAAATTTGTTGGCAAAAAACCTAAAAATTACCCAGGTCCGATTCCAAATGAAGGGCGTGATCCTTAGCCGGTCCAACACCGCCAGTATTTCTGCGCAAAACTCACTTTTGCACATTTTGTAACACCCAATATGTGTAATGTTGTTGTTGTTGCAGCGATAGTTTGCTTGCCTAGTCGCCACCTCCCTTACCTAACATTGTCTTTGAGCTCTTCTAACGGGGAGTCGCAGAAACCTCGCGGCTTCAACAGAGTTGGACCATAGTGAAATTGCTGTTAGAAGAGTAGGCTCAGTTGAGCAGATGAATAGATGGTTAACATCACGGGGAGACACGCCGCATGCCGGGCAGGCATTTGGCATGCCAGGGTTCAGTCTGGATAGGCAAGAGTTTAATCTGTTACAATATCAGTTGGGCCAGCATGACTATTGTCTCCCTAGGCAGTTTGCGTTCTTTTTCGGTAACAGGTGGAGCTTCACTGGGCGAAAACTGACAAAGGAACTCACCGACTCTGTATGGATGAGTTTGAGGCCCCGTCGATGTACCTTTGGATCAAACGGCGAGATAATATGATGCCAGATCTCTTGAGGATTTTGTTGCGGCTTTGTACTTTAGTGGCCGTCGACGTGGACGTCTTATTCCATGTTCACCTGCGCTGTCCACGTCGTAAATAAGGTGGCCGAGGATTTGGTAGGTGACAATGCCAGATTCCGTCCAGCGAAGAAACCGGACAAGGATGGGAGGTAAGAGTTTATTCTTGGGCACAGCTCATCGGCGGAGGGGCCCGTCGCCAGAATCGTGCAGTCATCGGTGTAGGAGACGATCGAGACACCCTCTGGTGGGGAAAGGAGCTTCGATATGTAATAACTAAACAAAAGCGGGGTTAGGACACCACCCTGTGGCACCCCATGTTTTATTATACGTGGTTTTGATCTTACGCCTCTGAATTCCACCGATGACTGCGGACCACTCAGATAATTGGCGATCCAACAATTTAGACAGGGGAGAAGAGTTAACTCTTCCAGGTCATTAATAAGTTGCGTGTGATTGACCGTGCCGAAGGCTTTCGATAGGTCAAGTGCAACCAGTACAGTCCTGTCATTAGGGCGATCTCGGTTGAAGCCGACACTTATCTAAGTGGTAATGGCGTTAAGCGCGGTGGTCGTGCTATGCATTTTACGGAATCCATGCTGATGTTCGGCGAGTCGTGGTGTATTAAATGAGCAAGGCTGTATCCAAAGTTTCACTATTGGCGATATCGCTCGATAGCGGCACCACATTTACCTGTCTCCATTTTTCTAGAATGACTAAGGTGGTCATGGATAAATTGAAGACAGTTGTGGGGTACCTTACTTCCTCACAGTCGAGATGTTTTAACATCAACATGGATATACCGTCGGGGTCGATCGATTTTGTTTGTGCGCTTCCATGGTGGCTCGTCTGATTTCCGCTCACGCATCTCTTTGGTTTCGACTAGACCTTATCGCCAGCAAAGAGGTTACAAGACCTTAGGTGCTCCTCCTATTGGGCGCGTTTGTTGATCAACCTAGTCTGATTTCCGCATTGAGATTTTGAATTTGGGGATCCGTAGGGCCTAAGCGTCGCACATGGTCACATTCATTTGCCAAGGCCGCTGCCTCTGCGGGGAAATGCGGACGCATAAACTTGATTCTTCCTGACGGAATGTATTGATTTGAGGCTGAAGCTATGACCATGCGAAACGATTTTTCCCCTTCTCGTACGTCAGACGGGGTGGGAAGAGCAGCGAAGGAGCTCTAAGTTAAGAAAACCAACTCATTCCGCTTTGCTGGAATTAGTGTATGAATACAATAACTAACATTGTAGTCATAAATAAATAATAAATTACAACGCCGAATATTAAGTTATTTTAGAGTAGACTAAGTTGCGGCTGATCACGCCTTAAGTATAGAATTAAGTACAAAAGATTACTAACTGATCTTAAGTTATATTTATGAAGTAGCGAGTAAGAATGCAACTGTAAAAGGAGGGAACAAGAAACAGAATGTACGCGCTTTTTTAAAATAAAAAGAAAGAAAGAACGCGCCTAAAAATATTCCACTTTCCTTGAGTTGACATATAAAATATATGTACCAAAGAATGTATAAAAGGAATAAGCAAATGGCACATTAGAGGAAAAATGCATCGTGACGCTACAGGGCATCATAGCTTAGTTGTTAGAGTACTCTAACAGCGGCTTTGGTGCAGACAGTTGGGTTCGTATCTCAGTGTCCGAGAAGGGGTCTGATGAGAAGTTGGGCACTTCGAAACATGTCATCGCATACCATCGATGTGCATAACGTTGTAATTTTTCCTCTAATCTCAATTAACAAACAAAACATAAAAACTCGAGCTTTGCTCCAACAACAATCACCAAAAAGAAAGATCATTTCGATTTTGGACACCGAACCGTGAACAAGTGTTCTTTATTTTAACCGGTACTACGAACTATCTCATTAGTGAAGGTTCTATTTTCAGAGCTGACAAAGTCGGTGGGGTGATCGATTGAGAGGACTATCGATAAATAATCTGATGTAAGAGTCAACATCGGTCGTCAGTCAACGCAGTTTATGAGACCAGCGCCGACGAAGATAAGATCTGGCGAGCTTGAACAATTTACCGTAACTCTCATGGGAACATCTCCGTTCACAGTGCAGAACGTCGGATCATCTATTTGTTCAGCCAGTCCACTACCATCGATCTATAAGCTTGAGTGACAATGGTCATGGTGTGTGTAAAGTCTCCGAAAGTTACATAATTATCGCAGGTGACAGGAGGTAAATTAATGTTAATTATTTCGAGATCGACATCGCCTGACCGGACAATCATACCTTGACGTCCTAATGTGTTATCACTCAGGTCGACATCAGGCTCAAATAGACGGTATTGTACAGACTGATGAGTGATGAAGGCAAGTCCGCCCCGAAGTCCTCTCTCACGGTCACGCCGGTGGATGTTGTAGCCATCACAGGTCCGAAGATCTGATCGGGCGCCTAGCTTTGTTTCTTGAATAGCAGCAATCTTGATATTTTGCCGCTTCATGAAATTCACTATCTCACCAACCTTGCCGGTTAAGCCGTTGCAGTTCAACTGTAGGACACGAAAGTGCGAAGGGGGAGAAATAATCACGCTAGGAGTCAAGGACTGGTGAGTTTGCCTAGATGGAAGCAGGCTGGGTCGCGCATTTCGTCTAGAAGACGAGGGATCCGTACCACCTGAAGGAGGCGAATCAGTCGACGTTGTAGGTTGCGTAGCTCGACAACATGGCGCAACGTACGTATCAGTCCAAAAATTCCTGTTGAGTCCCAGTTGAGAGCATATAAGCAGGTGACATAAGCCTAGACGAGTTACATTTGGGCAATAAATGAAGTGTGGCTCTATTATGGACTTATAGACTTTCAACTTATATTTACACGTTCTTTTCCAGAATCCAATCTTCTTGCCAATTTTTGCCACTATATAATCAATATGATCATTAAACTTCAAGTTATTATCAATCTGAACCCCTAAATATTTTAATATTTTCACTTTCTTAATCTTTGTATTCATAATTTCTAGCTCAATTTTATGGGAATCTTTATTCAGTGTTCTGGATATGACCATGAAATTCGTTTTACTAACATTAAATTTAAGTTTGTTACTACAAAGCCACCTATATAGGGAGTTGAGGTCTTCCTGCATTTTGCTACCCTAATATTTGATTCACTTACTTCTAACAAAGCATCATCCGCAAACAGCCTTAATTTGCTATATTTCAAGGCCGAGGTTATATCATTTATATATATATTAAATAGGACAGGCGCTAACACCGATCCTTGTGGCCATCCTATTTTCACCATGGCCTCTTCGGAGATCACCGACTCTATAGCTGTTTTTTGTTTGCGGTTTGTTAAAAAGCCCTCAAACCACTTCAGCTCAATATCCCTAATGCCTATTTTCTGTAGTTTGGCGAGCATTAGATCTCTGTCTATTGTTTCCAACTCGAGATAACGTAATTTGTATTTGTATTTATTTCGCAACTCATCCTAGCACAACAATTTGATAAAAATTATTTTATAGTGCTAGTCGGTAAAGGCTTAAAAATAGGAACCATTTAAACTTGATATTTAATGCTAATGAATATGACTAAGAAAAAGGTTACAATATTGAAAATTTATAACAGTAAATCAGCAATAGAAAAGTAGAGAGAGAACAAAAAATAACGGGCGTTAGAGTACATTTAATAAGTCAGAAATTAACATCTTAACTGTCTTGGTTGTTATAGAAACTTGTTAATTCTTTATTGAAGTGCAGTCCATTGCTTATAAGCCTTAGTCTGGCAGGGAGTGAGTTCCAAGACGTATGGAAGTTATGAAGAACGGGCGATCAGATATTAGCATACAATATCTGAAGTGGGTAAGAAGCACCGATCTAGATGGATGAAGAAAATTAGGCCTCCGATATAGATAGTCAGGTTCCTTCGTATATATTAATTTGTGTAGAGTAGTGAGAGTTTTAACATTTTTGCAGGTTATCGAAAGAAATGTTTAGCAACTTTTTAGCATGATGAGACACGTGGTCAAGTCTTTTCAACCCGTAAACGTATCTAGCAATGTTGTTATATACAACAATAAGTTTCCATTTGCATACATAGTCACAATTAGAGTAAATCTGACAACCATAAAGGAGCGTAGGTATTAAGTACGCTTTTGCTATTAGTAATCGAATATGTAACGGAGTAAAATATTGTGTTAGCCAGAGTGTACGAAGCATCCCATACACTTTTTCCACCGTGCGGAAAATGTGATCTTTCCATGTCAAAGTTGAAAACTACACCTAGATTTTTAGCCGTGTCAAAGTATTCTATAATAGTGTTGTCTGAAATTAAATTTTCCAAGCCACTTTTATCTAGTGACTTTCTATGAATGACTATACATTTCGACTTCTTAGGACCGGTTTTTTAGTACAAGTTCAACTCAATTTGTCAGTTAAACTAAGCTTAAACTTGTTACGCAGTTTTTCTTCTTCTTCTTTAAATGGTCATCTAACCGCCTGGGCGATTTTGACCGTCCAACATAGCTCGCCAGTCGTTTCTTCGTTGCGCCAATTGGAAACACCGCGGGATCGCAAATCGGTCTCCACTTGGTCCTTCCATCGGAGTGGTGGTCTCCCTCTTCCTCTGCTTCCACCGGCGGGTGCCGATAAGAATACCTTCTGGGCTGGAGCATCTTCGCTCATTCGCACTACGTGGCCTAGCCAGCGAAGCCGCTGTGTTTTAATTCGCTGAACTATGTCGGCGTCTGCGTAAAGTTCATACAGCTCATCATTAAATCTTCTTCGGTACTCGCCGTCGCCAACGCGTAGAGGTCCACAAATCTTTCGAAGAACCTTTCTCTCGAATACTCCCAGAGCCGCCTCATCAGATGTTGTTAGTGTCCACGCTTCTGCACCATATAGCAGGACGGGTGCGATGAGTGACTTGTAGAGTGTTATTTTCGTTCGTCGAGAGAGGACTTTACTTTTCAATTTCCTACTCAGTCCGTAGTAGCATTTGTTTGCAAGAGTAATTCTTCGTCGGATTTCTAGGCTAACATTATTGTTGGTGTTAATGCTGGTTCCCAGGTAAACGAAGTCCTTTACTATTTCGAAATTATTGCTGCCAACAGTGGCTTGGTTGCCAAGGCGCGAATGCGCTGACTCTTTGCATGATGACAGAAGGTACTTCGTTTTGCCCTCGTTCACCACCAATCCCATTTTCTCCGCTTCTTTTTCTAATTTGGAGTAAGCAGAAGTTACGGCGCGGTTGTTAAGGCCAATAATATATCAATATCGTCAGCATATGCCAACGCAGTTTTTCAGTCAACTTTAAACGTAGCGGCCAATTTGGCAGGGTTAAACTCTAGTTAACCTTTGCATATTGATGGTTTTGGTTGTGAAACAATAAACTGAACGCAATTAAAAAAGGACGATATTTTTATATTTAATTAAATACTGGATATATCATCTGACGAAAGCGATTATAGTGATGCAGAAATTAGCAAAATCCTAACTATTACAATACTGAGAAGAACCAATGACGTTGAATATGTAAACAAATGTTATCTGTTGCCGTATCTAGATAAAAAAAAGCGGCCTTAAACTCTCACTGAAAAACCGCTCTGCAGTTTAACTGGAGTTTAAATTTATGCCGAGTTTAAGCAAACTTAGTTTAAACTGAGCCTAACCAAGAACTGAAAAACCGGGCCTTAGGGTTAAGACATAAGCCGTTCATAGAAGCCCACGCACCAATTTGACACAAATCGTAATTTAAATTATTAATACACGAACTGGTACGATCACTAGGACAGCACATATACAATTGTACGTCGTCAGCATGAATGTGAATATTACAATACTTAAGAACACCAGGCAAATCGTTTATGTACAAAACAAATAACAGGGGACCAAGGATTGAGCCTTGTGGGACACCTCCTAAACACTAAAAAAGTCAGATTTTCTGCTACCAACACTTACTGCCTGAGTTCGGTCGGCCAAATAGGATCTGATGAGGGCTGTTGCACAATTGGAGAAATCCAACTTTTTACAGATATCGGTGTGGTCGACAGAGTCAAACGCTTTTGAAAGGTCGAGAAGAGTTAGAAAAGCAGTACAATTTTTATCAACTTGATCTCGAATATCCTCTATAACCGATAGGAGCGCTGTTTTACAGCTACGATTTGGCCTGAATCCAGACTGGGAATCTGTGAGAAGTTTATTATCCTGCACATATGTATTTATCTGGCAGTACAAAATTCGTTTGATGACATTGGAGAGGAAAGGCAGAATGGCTATAGGTCTATACGCCTTGTTTTGCTTGGGGATTGGGATTACCTTAGCAAGTTTCCAACATTTGGGAAAGACACAGGTCGTCAGCACAGAGTAAACCAAGTAGGTTAAGTGAGGAAGGATTTTAGGAAGAATTATTTTTAAAAATTTCGGACACATACCATCAAACCCCATAGCATTAGACTTTACAGGAAGAATGGCTTGAACGACATCACAGTCATCGAGACTAACAAACCCAAGAGGACCAACATCGACATTAGCACGAGTACAATAACTATCAGCACATATGGTTTCAGTTGAGATTGGCAGATTTACAAAATTTAGGGAGGACAGAGATGTCCTGGATTGAGATTGAGAGATTGGATTTTCCGATCCCAATATCTTTAATCGACTTCCAAGTTTTCTTCGAACTCAAAGCAGAACTAAACTTTTTATTATAAAATTTGTATTTAGCTGACCTTGTGGCTTTATTTACAGCGATCCTAGCTGCTTTGAACCAGTTATGTGCCTCCGGGGTTTTGTATATTTTACATCATGAGAAAGCAAGGTTACGCTGGTGAATTAAGTGTTTTAGATTGGCACTTAACCATGGGTTATTATTGTGTGTAGTTGCTTTGAGTTTCATTGGTACATGGTTGTCGAAAAGCCTAATAATATGGTTTTGTAGGAATAATGCCTGATCATCGACCGATGTCAACGTACGAATCAAACTCCATTCAACCGACTCCACCGCTGCATTAAGGGAACTGTAATCGATGCTTCTAAAATCACGATACGTAAATGAACATTGGCTGTGTGACGTTTGAAAGTTGTAACTAAGAAATATCAGATCGTGTTTTGAAAAGCAAAATGCAGACGCACCCGTGGAGTACACTGAGAGGGTAAAAATCCAAAGTTTTATAAATGGAATACGTGATGTGGAGACGAAGCGAGCCACATATGCAAATTCAAAGAGATCATTTGCTGAGACGGTCTCACATGCTCTAACGCAGGAAACAGCCTAGCTATCAAGTAAGCCGGCGTACAAAGCTCACCGCGTGGAGGTAGAACGGCCAGACTGGGTAACAATTCTCGAAGCATTGAGAGGAATGCAACAGAAAAATGATGGTGGCATCAAAAGCTTTAAGTGTGGAAAATTTGTCACATAGCTCGTTATTGCGGCTCTGGCTCCAGTAATTCTGGCAATTTAAGTGTACGTAAACGCAAAGCTGGAGAAGATGAGCAAGATGAATGCCCCATAATCTCTGTGTCACAACTCGGACGAGCAATGTTACAGTTGAAGACTACGTGGATGGGAAAGAGCGCTTGCTGACTGCGGATACTGGTGCATCACATTCCATCATTCGGATTGACTTGGTCAGCGGGAAGGTGAGACGATTGCAGAAAGCTAAGTTGTGGACAGTAACTGGTGAAAGCAAGCAAATCCTGGGAGAGGTGACATGTAAGGTTGTGATTGGGAATGTGGCTACGTATCATAATTTCTTGGTAGCGAATATTGTCGACGAAGTCATCATTGGCGTCGATTTCTTGGCTGAGAGAGACATTCACATCAAAGTAAGGAACAGGGTTATGACTTACAACGGCCAAGAAGTTCCTCTGGTCTTTGGACACAATAGTGGCTATACTACCAAGGGAGTGATCTTGAAGATGAAGCAACAGGAGCAGAGGTAGCTCCTCGACCAAAGGCTTTCACAGACAGGTACCTCCTGAAGAAGATTCGGCAAGGCCAGGAGGAAGATCCAGATTTGGCACGTGTGTTCAAAGGACTAAAGGAGAACAAAGGGCCAAGAAGAAGAGAGAAGATTAGAGAGAGTCGCATCGAAAAAGCATATTGGGCACAATGGGGGAGCTTAAAGCTAACATCTGGTTGTTTGCATCAGATATGGGAAAGTGAAGATGGCTAAAATCTTCGAGCACTTATTGCTGTTCCCCAGGCAAGAATTCCAGATGTCATCAAAGCGTCGCATATTTGCCCAGATGGAAGCCACATGGGAATAAAGAAAACGCTGCAAGAGCTAAAGCGGCGGTTCTGTTGGATCGGTTGTAGACAAACTGTGATGAAATGGATTACTAAGTGCGCAGAGTGTGCTGAGGATAAAAGACGAACATCTGGTGGTCATGTTCCGAGGAAGCAACGCAACTTTGTGGACAAAGTGAAACAGTGCACTGGGCATGAGAGAATGGAAAGGAATCCTGAAGTGTTGCAGGAATATTTGGCGGGTACCACTGGAAACGAAAGTGAAGGCACAAAGCCATGCGGGATTAAGGACAGACAAAATGGTTGGAATATGTGACAATGTAATGCATTGTGGGAATCTCTGCAGGAGGGGATTGATGTCGGAGTTTCAATCCCTGGAGGAAATAAGGTTTAATAAAGCGGTGCCAATCATTGAGTGTCTAGCAGCGTTTGGTTCGGGCAATGTCCCGATCAGACTTAGGTGGAGGGCAGTGTGGCGATTATTCTCAAGTATGTACCATCCCACCACTAGTTTAACACAACAGAGATAACGTTGGCTACGCTTATGCATGCAAGCGTGTACCAAGGAAGAGGAAGAAGATAGCGCGAGTGTTCACGAATACAAGGCAATAAGGAGATGCCAATAAATAACACCGACCCTTCGAGAACACGAAGAACGAACAACCAAGAAAGTTCTCGGTGCGTGGGCACGCACCCTATTGGACTATATAAGGCAGTGACCAAGCAAGGCGGGGGGATCAGTTTATTTTTAAGTTTTGTTCAGTGAACTACTGCGAAGTTACCAAACTCTTAGGGCCGGTTTCACCAACGCGACTAAGACTAAAACTAAGTCGTGACTTAAGTTAGAACAGATTCGAGACTGACTTAATTTTGGGTTTCACCAACTGAGCGACTTAAATAATTTTGAACACAACAACCCGATCAGCTGTTTTATGCATAGTAGTATTTTTCATACCAGACAACTCTGCGCATCCCAATACCCCAGTGCGAAATGGGCATGTATGGCCATACACGAAGGAATGTATTGATCGTACACCCATTTATTTTTAGTTGGAAGGTACTAAATTTAGAGCTTAATTCAAAACGATAGTTTCGTAATGGGTGCATGCTAGAAAACAAGCGTTCACATGCATCTACGCATACGCCGTTAAAGTCATGCTTGACGAATTTTCCGGTTGGGACATTGTACAAAACAAATTAGGAGCATTACTGACACTTATGTTTTGAACGACAGCAACACTGACTTAGTCGAGAATAAGTCAGCTGGCAGGCTGACTAAGTTGTGACTTAGTTAAGTTAGATGGTGAAACTGAAAAAGTGAAAAACTCGACTTAACTTAGTTAAGTCGAGCTGGTGAAACCGACCCTTAAATTTGTTTTGCGTTTATTACTAGTAAATAAAACTAGGTATTAGTTACAATATATGTGCGTGTTTATTTGACTTTATAGTGATCGAACCCAGGTTTGATAATCAAGGAATCATCGAATTCGTCACAATAGAAAACGTGAATGCATGCTCATAGGTAAAATCGATGAAAACAGCGAATTTCGTTTCCGATATCTCTCGCATTTCAATACAACTATTCGAATAAATACTATTCGAATTTATTTAAACGAATATTATTCGTTTATTGGAATAGTATTTATTCGAATATTATTCGAAAATAGTCCCACTACTACTGGCAACCTTTTTTACTTCGTTAATTATTTCTTCTTTCTGCTTTGAGAACGACTCATTTGGCATGTTTACTTTGCTTAATTTCTCTTTGTTTTCCATGCATAGTTTTTCTACTTTATTCAATAATTCTACTTTCTCTGTGTTTACGCTGTTAATTTTTTCTAAAACTTTTTTCATTTCTCTTTTATTATATGTTATGGATGCATTGATTTCGTTCTTGTGGTCGGTTAACATTTTCTCTATTTCTACTTTTTGCTCTCTTCGGTTTGCTTGGTTTTTTTTCGGATATTGCGAGTATTTCTCTAAGTGCCTCATCAACATTCGAAATGTACATCATGCATCCATCACACATAAATCTTATAAAGGGGCAAGTCTCAATTCCTGTTAAGCAATACTCATCTATAGATGCGCGTAGTAATGACTTGTGGTAAATTTTACCACAAACACCTTCACATCTAACACCTGTCTCCCCTTTTAAAGGTTTGCGACATTTGTTACACTTATCCATGTTCTCTTTGTTTACTGCTTTCACAGTTACACAGAACTGTGCAAGCAAATATATTTTGTTTGAAGGCACGAAATAAGAAAATAATAACTTTTAATTTTGTATATTTTTAAGGCACACTTAACTTATTTCAGCGAAGCACTTCACCTGCTTGCTGCTTCTATCCACTTTATATATTTTATAGGAGAGATTAAAGCCACCGGCGCAAGTTATTTCAACTTTTCTTTTCCGCACTAAAAAAAACGTCCGTTTGAACCGCGGTCGTATTGGTATATGATAGTATGGGCCCTGGAAGCAGCACCTTCTTCCGGATTGACAGCGAAAGGTCTGCGAATATCGCCCTGGGCGGCCACCAAGACCAACAAGATTGCGAGTGAATCCTTGTTTTCTTACAATATTTCATTATTTTTATGTAACTCCTATCTCTCTTCTGTCTCTTTACTCATACTAGAGTTCGCCCACTGGTTGAAATTCAACCAATAAACTTTATTTTATTTTATTTTTTTGCTGTGGGTATGTTTTATCCGCCTTTTTTTCTTCCTTTCTATGTCGTTCCTTTCCTCTAACATATTTTTATTTTCCTTGATTTCTTTTTTTACTCTCTTATTTTATTTTTTACTTTCCTCAAACTTCTTTTCCTTTCCCTTCCCTTCCTTTTATTTTCTTTCTTTCCCCTTCGTTTTCTTACCTTTTCCTTCCCTTCCTTTCATTTCCTTACCATTCCTTTCTTTCCTTTAATTTTCCTTCCTTTCCTATCCTTTCCATTCCCTTCCTTTCCTTTCCTTCCTTTCCTTTTCCTATTCTTTCCTTTAATTTTCCTTCCTTTCAATTCTTTTCCTTTCCTTTCCTCTATTTTCCTTTAATTTTGTTCGGTGTTTAATACTCTTTATGAGTAATCATTTATTTTATTTTTGTAAACCCTGTTTGTAGGTATCAGCAATGAATTTTACATATTTGCTCATATTTTACATTGCTTGTTTAATGTATCCAACAAAGCAACTTTTCGTGCTCTCAGGAGAGCAGCTGACACTGGGCATCGTAGCCAGTAATCAATACAATAACAACAACTAAAGCAAAAATGCATGACACAGCAGAGTATCTATAGTGCGAATACTTATTTTTCATTGGTCCACTACCAACTCTTCGCACTCACAGTGAGAGCCGACCACACGAATAACACAAAAACATGCATGGCAAGTCTACTCACACTACTACGGCTCTTAATTTTTTCCTACAAAGCAACTCCTCGGCCATGCTCACGATTCAGCATAGTACACAAAAAGCAAGTACACACACACACAGCGTGTCTATAGTGTGAATAAGTAAATGTGTAGTGGTGTGACTTTTATGTAAAATTTTTTATATTAAAATGATTTTTAAAATTTTTTTTATTTACGGATAAAAGTACACCTCGAAATTTCCTATCTATACATATATAATTTGTACACCTTAGAATTATAGTTTAGCAGAAAACGGTTCTACATTGCATTCATCTTGTCTATTTATATATAAGATACCAAAATAGAAAATTCATCAATTTGTAGTTTCTAGTAACACTCCGTGCAATACACTCACCTCGTTTTTTAATGATGATTTCTGACTATAAGTTATCGAGTTCCCAATACTGTTTACGTTCATTGTTACGCATACTTAGTAGACGTGTTAAAGGGCCAAAAGTTATTCATATCAACGCGCAAAATCTGTACAAAAAACTTGACGAATTAAGATATATTTCCGAAGGCTCTGATATCGACGTCATATGCATTTCTGAGACCTTGTTTTCCTCATGCCATAAAGACGACATAGTTAAATTAGATGGGTATCAACTTTTCAGAACTGATAGAGGTGGTCATTGTAGTGGCACTTATATACTTGTTTTTACATTACTTTTATATTTTGTTTAAATAATTAAATTTCTATGATACTTTTGTTTGTATATCAACAAATGTTAAAAATTTTGTTAATCAATTTTCAAATTTAAAAATAAATAAACGAATTTTTTTAAATATAAATAACTGTATTATACAATACTAAAAAGGCAATCCTACCATCGAACCAGATCAACAATCTACATCTTTAATCACCTCTATATCTACGATTCATCAATACACATTTCATAAACCGAACCAGATCAATTTAACTGCATCTATTTTTATCTCTACTTCTGCACTGGAAATCATCACTACAAATACTCATTATAGCAAAATATTCAATAATTTACAACGTGGTGAATTGTTATTTATGCAAAAACTTAATAAGTGATTAACTAAAACAATTTATTTGTTAATTGATCATTTTATACAAAACTATTTTATAAACAATTAATATATTAAATAAGTTGCATTAATTTATTTACTCAAAATTGTTAATGTCGGTGGTGTTGAAATTGTAGTTTTTGTGATTGTGGTTATTGGATTTTGTAAAAGTTGAATATTTGAAGTAGTTATTGAAGAAAGATAAGTTTGAGGTATTCGTGATGAGGTTGTTGGACTATGAGTAAGAGGCATGTTTTCATCTATATTAACTTCTTGAGACCTTGTTAAAACCATTCTTTTAAATGAAAAATAAATGTATATGTATTTATAAAATAAATACACTGGAGATGGAGTTTATAAATACAAAGATTAACATTTAATAAATAATTTAATTTGAAAGAAATTATTATTTGAGCTGAAGCTCAATTTATTATAAATAATATACATGATGATTTATTAAAATTTCACAATATTTTAATTGCTCTTCCATAAGAAATTGTGTCAAAAATATTAGATATTATAAATCCGCCACCATTAACAAACAAATATGAAACTATTAAAAGAATATTATGTGAGAGATTAACTATATCTGAAGATAGTCGAATAGAACAACTTTTCTCTAAAACTCAGCTTGGTGATAAGAAACCCTCTGAGTTATATCGCGAAATTAAATGTCTTATTGGTGCAAGTTCAATTATTGGGCAAGAATTACTTTATATACTTTGGTTACGTAAGTTACCACAACAGATTCAAGCGCATTTAACATTTTGGGATAATCAAACTATAGACAATAAAATTAATATTACTGTATCTTGATTTGCTCAAAATTCTCCTTTAGATCAAAGTATTCAAAATTTAACTCATTTAACTTCGATACTTTGCGAAAATTTAAATAAATTAACTCTTGATGTAAATGAATTGCGAACAAACACAAAATATATTAAACGAAATAATTTTAACAATAAAAATAAAAGATCATTTAGGGAACGGTCAAATTCTCCTCCCAATAGTATATGCTGGTATCATTTGAAATTTGGGAATAATGCTGTCAAATGTATTAAACCATGCAAATTTTTTAATACAAAACAAAATCATTTAAATTGAATGGTTTTATCATGCCGGTGGCTGATGATAGAAGTGAAGTCAAACCAGTCAGCCGCCTTTTTATTTTCGATAAGCAAAACAAACTTAGTTTCTTAATAGATACAGGAGCTGTTGTATCAGTAATTCCTGTTTCAAAATTCAAACAATTCAAGAGAAATTCTGATTTAAGTTTATCAGCAGCAAATGGAGCGATCATCCAAACATTTGGTTCGAAATTACTTAAAATTGATTTGGGATTAAGACGTGAATTTCATTTTCCTTTTATTTTAGCAGATATTAAAACACCAATTATTGGAGCAAATTTCTTAGAAAAATTTGGGCTTATAGTAGATATTAAAAATAAATTAATTATAGATTCAGAAAGAAAATTAAAAGTTATGGGTTCTTTTGGTTTTTGTGAAATTTTTGAATTGAAATTGGAATTTAATAAATTTTCCGAACTAATCAAACAATATCCTGAGGTTATTGCTGAATCTAATTATACTAGAATAGTTAAACACAACACAGTTCATAGAATTCAAACTAAAGGAATTTTACTATTTTCAAGACCACGTCGTTTAGATCCAGTTAAATTTAAAGTGGCCAAAACTGAATTCGAGTATTTAGTTAAAATTGGTGTCTGTATACCTTCAAATTCTTCTTCTGCTTCACCTTTACATTTAGTTCCATAAAAGGAAGCCAATGATTGGCGTCCTTGCGGAGATTATAGAAGACTTAATATGGTAACAGTACCAGATCGTTATCCACTTCCACATATTCATGATTTAAGCATAGATTTCAAAAATAAAACTATATTCTCAAAGCTAGATTTAGTTCGTGCATATCATCAAATTCCAGTTGCACCTGAAGATGTACATAAAACTGCTATTACCACACCTTTTGGTTTATTTGAATTTCTGCGTATGCCTTTTGGATTGAGAAACAGTGCTCAAACCTTTCAACGTTTTATTAATGAAACATTTTTTGGTCTAGATTTTGTTTTTGCATATGTAGATGATATATTAATAGCTAGTGAAAATGAGGAACAACATCTTGAACATTTAAAAATTGTTTTTAAACGTCTTGAACAATATGGTCTTAATATTAAGCCGTCAAAATGTATTTTTGGTTCATCTGTTATAAATTTTTTAAGTTATGAAATCCCCGAAAACGGAATTAAACCCTCAGAAGATCGAGTAGAAATAATTACTATTTTTGAAAAGCCGAGTTCAATTAATAAACTAAAAAAATTTATTTAAATCATTTTGATGGGCATTCTAACTTATCTCTATCAGTTGATGTTTCAAATGTTGCAATTGGACCTTTTTTACAACAATTAAAAAATAATCTCTTAGAACCTTTGGCTTACTTTTCGAAGAAACTAACTCCTACAGAAAGCAAATATTCAAATTTTGATAGGGAACTCCTAGGCATTTACAGAGCGATCAAACATTTTTTAGAAGGTCAAGTTTTTACAGTATATGCTGATCATAAACCATTGACATATGTTTTAAATACACGACATTTCGAATATATTGCACAATTTACAAATGACATACAACATATATCTGGAAAGAATAATATTGTAGCAGATGTATTATCAAGAATTCCAGAAATAGATTCACTTTCAGCAAAATATATCCATTTTCACCCTTTATTTACTGAGCAGCAAACTGATGAAACTCTTTAAACTTTAGTATCTTCTACTACAACTAAAAATAACTTAAAAGAAATTATCATTCCTATTCATAACTTTAAAATTTGGTGTGATATTTCTGGATCGACACCACGTCCTTACGTTCCGAATTCCATGAGAAAGCTAATTTTTTCAAAATTACACTCTTTATCACATCCAGGGGTAAGTGCAACCAGGCGTTTAATTCAATCAAAATATTTTTTGCCCAACATGCGGCACAATATAAATGAGTGGGCTTCAAACTGTATTTCTTGTCACCAATCAAAAATTTCAATATATATCAAACCTCCTATACAAAAATTTGAAATACCAAGAGACAGATTTTAACATATACATTTGGATTTAGTAGGACCACTTCCACAATCTGATGGCTATCGATATGTCTTGACAATTATTGATAGACATTCAAGGTGGCCAGAGGCATATCCTCTTCGAAACATAACTGCTCATACTGTCGCAAAAGTTTTTGTTCAAAACTATATTTCTAGATTTGGTGTTCGTCTTAAAATTACTGTTGATCAAGGTGCATAGTTTTCATCCCAATTATATAAAGAACTTACTCAAATTCTTGGTTCACACAAAATTCTAACTTCTGCTTATCATCCACAAGCCAATGGTACTCTGGTCCACCCCTGTTGAAGCCGCGAGGTTTCTTGGACTTCCGTTAGAAGAGCCTGATGACAGTGTTGGATGAGGGGTGACACCTTAGGCAGGTTAAGCAGTCTCTACAACAACAACAACAACATAGAACGATTTCATCGTCAACTTAAAACTTCAATTATAGCTTCGGGAGAATCAATTCATTGGTCAGAAATTTTGCCTATTATTTTATTAGGATTACGTACTGCAGTAAAAGAGGATTTAGAGTCTTTCCCAGCTGAGTTAGTTTATGGACAAACCATTAGAATACCTGGAGAATTATTTGTTACTACAGATAATGAAAATTCTACACATGACACTCTTATTAAAAGTTTGAGAAATCATTTTTCACAAGTTAGAACAAAAATTTTACATCACAATAAGGATGTGAGTTTTGTTCCAAAATCTCTTGGGGAATGTGAATATGTTTTTGTTAAGGTAAACCATACTTCGGGGCTTCAAGCTCCTTATGAAGGACCATTTAAAGTAATATCAAAACACAAAAATTAATTTAAAATTCAAAAAGGCAACGTTGTTAAAAATATAGCAACTTGTCATTTGAAACCAGCTCATATCATTTCGACTAGTATACAAACACCGGAACCAAAAATTGTTTCTAAAAAGGTTACATTCAATATTAATTAATTTTATTGTTTAATATTAGTTATTTTTATTTTTAAATATTAGTATTTTCACTGGAGGGGGAGTAAATGTAGTGCCACTATATACTTGTTTCTAAATTACTTTTATATTTTGTTTAAATAATTAAATTTCAATAATACTTTTGTTTGTATATCAACAAATGTTAAAAATTTTGTTATTCAATTTTTAAATTTAAAAATAAATAAAAGAATTTTTTTAAATATAAATAATTGTATTATAAAATACTGAAGTCATTGTGGTGGCGTTGCTATATTTGTCAAAAATAGTCTGTCTTCTAGACTCTGTTGCAGTTCTAGTCCCGGTGATTGCGTCGAGTATGTTTTCGTTGATTTATTTTCCGAAAACAATAGTAAGCTTTGATTTGCTGTGCATATAGACCTAATTGGCAAGTAAACTTCAATTATTTTTCAATTACGTAAATATTATCATTGCTGGTGACTTCAACAGCAACCTGCTCGTGGATTTCAGCTTAAAGCTTAAGCTTTAGCATTAGGCTGGTTAAGGAAAACTATTACAAAGATAAGTTTAGTTCTGCTCTAAATACGAGGGAAACTTGGAATTCTATCAGGAATGTCGGGATTGGCAAATCTAAAGGTGATCTATCTACTTTGCGTGATATCGACTTAAACGAATTTAATAAAAACTTTGTAAGGCTGCCAATATCAGCAGATAGCATCTCTGTCGACAACTACTGTTACCGTGTTATGGTTGATGCCAGTCCACTTGAGTTTTTTTGTGTTGACTATTGTGATGTTATGGAAGCCATACTTTCTGTTAAGTCTAATGCTATCGGGTTTGGCGGTATACGTGGCAAATTCTTGAGGATTATTTTCCCCAAAGTCTTTACCTGTATAACCTATTTGGTCAATTCAATCCTGACAACAGAAATATAAAATCGAGTTTCCGATTTCGGATTATTGTTACCGAGGTCAAAACGCGTCTTTTGATACCTTTCCGTATAAAGGAAACAAATACCCCCTTTCCAGTGGAACAAGTGCAGAATAAATACATTTGTCAAATTTTAAAGTGAAAAATTGGACATTATAGAGAATTTTATACCGATTCTAACGGTATATTTTTTTTGGTGCAACGAAAGGGTTAAAGAGATATTCAAGGTCAAAGGTCAAACTATGATTTTTTAATTCAAAATATCTTCCAAACTAGTAAACGGTTTTTTTAAAAGTAAAAATCTATAAATAGCTTATAAAAACACCTTTCACTTAATGTGCAATTTATTAACCCTTTTGGTCCATATGTACTGAAAACGCACAAAAACCATATTTTGTAAAAATTCTAGAAATATTAATTTTTCTTCAAAAAAAAAAAAAAAAACCCCTAGGCCGACCCCTAGGGTACGCCATCCACAGTACTTCTTTCTGTGCAGTACACCCTTCTGCTTTGGGGGCCTCCGGCCGCCACAAACAATAACCCTGGGCCGATCCAACACCGGTTATGCCATCCACAGTACTTCTGCACAGAACACCCTTCTGAATTGGCAGCCTTGATGGTATATTTGCAATAATTTGTAAGAGTAATTCTCCCAAAAATCGTTCCCCACGTTACATATTCGGTCAACTTGGTTCTGACGACCTAAGTGTTGGAAAGCTGCTAAGGTTATTCCAATTCCTAAGCAAAACAACGAGTATAGGCCTATAGCCATACTGCCTTTCCTATCGAAGGTAGTTGAACGTATTTTGCATGGACAGATCACTTCGTATGTGCACGATAACAACCTTCTGGCAAATTGCCAGTCTGGCTTCAGGTCAAAACGAAGCTGTACAACAGCTCTTCTGTCTATGATAGAGGATATTCTAGAACAAATTGACCAGAATAATAATGCTTTTCTAACTCTTCTCCACCACTCAAAAGCCTTCGAATCGGTCGACCACACTCTTCTGTCTTAAGCTGGAAAATCTGTTTAATTTCTCTAGTCATGCGTCAGCCCTCATCAGATCCTACCTTGCTGACCGAACTCAGGCAGTGAGGATAGCAGAAAGTCTAATTTCTTAAGTGTTTTGAGAGGTGTCCCACAAGGCTCAATTCTTGGTCTCCTGTTATTTGTCTTGTACATAAATGACTTGCCTGATGTCCTTAAGTATTTTAATGTTCATATTTATGCTGATGACGTCCATTTGTATTTGTGTTGTTCTAGTAGTCGTATCAATTCGTGTATAAATAATTTAAAATATGATTTGAATCAAATTGGTGCGTGGTCTTCAAAGAATGGCTTATGGCTTAACCCCAAACAGTCTAAGGACCGGTTTCACCAGTTCGACTTAACTAAGTTAAGTCGAGTTTTTCACTTTTTCAGTTTCACCACTTAACTTAACTAAGCAACAACTTAGTCAGCCTGCCAGCTGACTTATTCTCGAATTAGTCAGTGTTGCTGTCGTTCAAAACCTAAATGTCAGTACTGCTCCTAATTTGTTTTGTACAATGTCCCAACCGGAAAATTCGTCAAGCATGACTTTAACGACGTATGCGTAGATGCATGTGAAAGCTTGTTTTCTAGAATGCAACCATTACGAAACTATCGTTTTCAATTAAGCGTTAAACTTAGTACCTCCCCACTAAAGAGAAATCGGTGTAAGATCAAAACATTCCTTCGTGTATGGTATGAGAAATGGTGTTCTGGTAGGAAAAAATACTACTATGCATAGAACAGCTGATCGGGTTGTTGTGTTCAAAATTATTTAAGTCGCTCAGTTGGTGAAACCCAGGGGCCGGTTTCACCAACGCGACTAATCCTAAAACTAAGTCGTGACTTAAGTTAGCACAGATTCAAAACTAACTTAATTTTGGGTTTCACCAACTGATCGACTTAAATAATTCTAAACACAGCCCGATCAGCTGTTTTATGCATAGTAGTATTTTTTCATACCAGACAACTCTGCGCATCCCAATACCCCAGGGCGAAATGTGCATGTATGGCCTTACACAAAGGAATGTATTGATCTTACACCCATTTCTCTTTATTTGGAAGGTACTAAAATTAGCGATTGAGTGAAAACGATAGTTTCGTAATGGTTGCATGCTAGAAAACAAGCGTTCACATGCATCTACGCATACTCCGGTAAAGTCATGCTTGACGAATTTTCCGGCTAGGACATTGTACAAAACAAATTAGGAGCATTACTGACATTTAGGTTTTGAACGAAAGCAACACTGACTTAATCGAGAATAAGTCAGTTGGCAGGTTGACTAATGTGTGACTTGGCTTAGTTATGTGGTGAAACTGACTAAGTGAGAAACTTGACTTAACTAAGTTAAGTCGAGCTGGTGAAACCGGCCCTTAGTCTTAGTCGCGTTGGTGAAACCGGCCCTAAATGTATAGTTTTTAATAGAAAGTCAGTCGCTACAACTGACTTCGATAATTTAACTTTGGACAATACTATTTTAGAATACGTTGACACTGCCAAAAATTTGGGTGTAGTTTTTAACAAAACATTGACATGGAAAGACCATATCTTTAGCGCGGTAGGAAAAGTGTATGGGATGCTCCGTACACACTGGTTAACACAGTATTTAACTCCGTTAAATATTCGACTACTTATAGCAAAAGCGTACTTAATACCTACGCTCCTTTATGGTTGTGAGATTTACTCTAATTATGACTATGTATGAAAAAAGAAACTTAACGTTGTGTATAACAACATTGCCAGATATGTTTACGGCCGGAAAAGTCTTGACTTGATAACTTTTTAAAAGTTAAAACGATTATTGCCATACACAAATTAAAATATACGAAGGAACCATATTATTTAGATGGAAGGCTTAATTTCCTTCAATCAACAAGATCCGTACTCCTTAAGCACTTCAGATATCGAATGTTAACGTCAGATCGTCAGTTCTTTATTACCTCGATACGTCTTTGGAACTCATTTTCTTCTACTAGACTAAGATTGATAAGTAGCTAACTAGTTTTTATAATGACTCATAAGATTAAGTTTAATTATTATTGTTCCATTTTTCTTACTACTTAACGTGTATTCTAATATTTGTTCTTCTTTTCTCGTTTCCATTGTGTACACAATGCTCCTTCCCTATATTCTTCCTTTCACTGACCTTAAATATCCACAGAAATTCTTATAATAAACACTCATATTCATGTATATATAAACAATTGTAACTATTGGCACTGTTTCTACACTTCCAAACTTCTTTCCTTTAGGTTTAGTCTTAGTTAAATTTATTCACTTTAAATTCTTTAACTATCTATTTAAAATAAGTCTTACATAGGGCCGGTTTCATGCTAGAAAACAAGCGTTCACATGCATCAACGCATACCCCGTAAAAGTCATGCTTGACGAATTTTCCGGCTGGGACATTGTACAAAACAAATTAGGATCATTACTAACATTTAGGTTTTGAACGACAGCAACACTGACTTAGTCGAGAATAAGTTAGATGGTGGAACTGAAAAAGTGAAGTGAGAGAGCTGGTGAAACCGGCCCATAATGTTATTCCTGACTAGCACTATAAAATATTTTTTGTCAAATTGTTGTGCTAGGAAACTTGCTCAATAAACGCAAATACAAAAATAACCCTGTGCCGATCCAACACCGGGTACGCCATCTACAGTACACAATATCCTGAAAAAAAAGTTTACTTACCCTTTAATTGTGGAATGCCCAATTTCTATAGAGAAATATGGGTATCAAATTAAAAGTAATGGTACGTCTACAATGTGTTAATATTTAATAATACCGTTAATAAGGAATTTTTTTGATTTATAAACCGTTTTACTTTTATTAAATTTTTTCCATAAAAACAGTTTTCTTATAAATATTTGACATAAAGATACAAAATATGCACATCAAATGGCAGCTATTTTCATTACCTACTTATCGTAATCAACGATTTTTAAATCCTCATATTAATATTAAATGGTATTCTGCACATAGGAAGTATGGATCACGCCCCAAATTTAAGATCGGCCTAGGGTAATTTTTCCGTTTTTCGCAAATATTTTCGAAAATAATTAAAATATTTGTTCTCCGGGAGTGGATTCTTATTACTGGGACCAAAACGCGTCTCCTGATATCCATATCGCCATTTTTGGATGAATCTTAGCACTCGGTGGCTGTCGTAAACAATTACCAAATGCAAAACCCCCCTGCGGGGTAGGCATACCGGTCGTAAGAGGCGACTAATATGCACAAAGGTAATGACGTGCAACTCGATGGTTGATCTATGGATATGATGCCTCTCACCTCTCATTATCCATCTTTCCTTCCTTACGGAAGGAGTGACATGACCTAAAAGGTTCCACTGGTCATACTAAATCGCTACCACGACAGTCGGGCAGCATTCCCACAACAGCCGGTTCTATCGCACCGGAATGACCCGGGGTTTTTCAAACGGCCAAGGGCTGTTATTTCAGTGTAACCCTGTCCAATCTGGGGCAGGGCGAAGCACTGTTAACAACAACAACAGTCGGGCAGTACCGCAAGGGAGTACCGGATTCATATCCGGCCAATGACTCTCAGTTCGACAGCACCCCCCAAAACCTTCGGGGTGTTTTTGTCGTTACAACAACAACAACAACACCACCAACAACATCATCATCAACAACAACCAAATGCAAAATTTACCTTTTGACATGGAATAACCCCAAAAGTTTTTATTTGCACCACAAGAAGAAAAAACCAGCAAAGTACTGCTATCGATTCTTGTGTAAATTTTTTTGGTAATTGTTTCCTTTAGGAGACAACTGCTAAAATACGTCGGAAATTATCGGGAAAGGTATCAAAAGACGCGTTTTGACCTCGGTAACAATAATCCGGAAGCGAATTTTCAAGTTTTTGTTTCAGTGAAGAGATATTTGCCATCAAAGTTTGAAATTTTCTGTCATTTTCATGTGGTTGTAATCACAGATTAGGGTGGATCGAAAAGTGCAAAAAGTGTGTTGTGCGCAGAAATACTGTGGACCGCGGTGTTGAACCGGCTAAGGGTGTTCTGCACATAGATACCTTGGATCAAGCCCCCTATTTGGGATCGGACCCGAGTCATTTTTGGGTTTTTTTCGAATAACTTTTCACTGAAACAAAAAATTGAAAATCCGCTTTCGGATTGTTGATACCGAAGTCAAAACGCGTTGTTTGATACCTCTCCCGACATTTTTGGACGTGTTTTAGCAGTTGTCTCCTAAAGGAAACAATTACCATTTTTTTAATTTGCGAAAATCTGGAAATATCACTGGCGTTACTGCATGTAGTAAAGATTTCACTCACCTGTATTTCGTTCTACAGCGATTATTTTATTTTAAACGATAAGAACAAAAGTGGATAGCCACATTAGAAGTTAAAACGTTTATATTTACCTAAAAAGTTTTTGCAGAACTTCCGGCAGGTCAGTCATGATGTTTAAGGAATTATGTAAATATTTTAATGACTTGCAGCAATTATAGCGGCTCTCTTCCGACAAACGCCGTGCTCACGGTCGAAAAATATTACGAAATGCGGTTTTCAGCGAGGACTTCACTATTTAAAGCGAACCATTTATTTTGCAACTTTGATAAGGGACAATGCTGTGTAACGCAGCGCGGCTTTAATTTGATGAATCTGATGCTATCGATACCGCTTTAAATCTTCAAACTGTGACGAATTCGATAATTCCGCGATTATTAATCGTGGGTTCGATCACTACAAAGTCAAGTAAACACACGCACAGGTATTTTAACTAAAAGCTAGTTTTATTTACTAGTAATAACGGCAATATAAATTTATGAGTTTGGTAACTTCACAGCAGTTGGCGGAACAACACTTGAAAATACACTCATCAACCTGCCTTGCTTGGCCACTGCCTTATATAGTCCAACAGGGCGCTACCCCACGCATCCAGAAGTTTCTTGGATGTTCCCTTTTGGAGTTCTCGAAGGGTCGGTTTTATTGAATGCCGTCTCCTCTTTGCCTTGTATTCGGAAACACTCGCGTCATCTCTCTTTCTCTTCCTTGTTACATGCTTGCGTAAAAGTACAGTTTACGCAACCCATCCAACTTTAGACCCCACGGCTAGATTAAGGATCTGAAATCGCAGCTACTTTTCTTTAACCGTTTAAAAGTTATAAACAAAATATTGTTTGATCGGATACACTTTTTTAATACACTTCTTGTGTTACTTAGAGCAACAACAAACTTTCTTTATTATATCTCCTAATATTAGTTTACATAATGAAGCCAACCTAAGAAGAATACCGACGCGAAAACTCATTAATTTAAGCGTATCTACTAATAGAAATATCACCCCGAAGCTTTCGAAATACTTGTAGTAAAAATATTAAGATTTTGAGCGTTGCAAATATAATATTACAAGTAAATTTTAACAGTGATGCCAGTATACAGTGGCTCACAGCTTATTTTATGCAGTGCATATTTCCAACTTTAAAGTATTATAACTAAGCGACTATAATGAATATTTTAAAAAGTCTATTACCATTCGAAACGCAAAAAAAATCTAGTTTAACGAAATTATTTTATATATGCATAAAATTTATTGTTACGTATCATAAAAATAAGACAAAAATAATGCATAAACTCTAGTCACAGCTTATTTTATGCAGAACTTTCTTTGGGTAACTGTACACTAACGACGTGCATACTAACTTCAATTCATCTTCTTGCATCTTTTGTTTGCTTCCGAAATGCCATTACGTCTAATTTTAGTGTGATTTTGGTACTTGAACTGTGACCTGCTGTTATTGATAAAATGGGTGCGGAACGAGTGTGGACCAACGAAAATTGGTTATTCATCATTTCAAAAACGGACGTTCATGGCGAAAAATTGGTGAAATGGTAAATATCAAAGCCTGCACAGTACAAAAAATTATCGAGCGCTTTGTTCATGAGAATCGAGTGCTCAGCAAGACGAGCGATATATAGTACGTAAGATAAAGGGTATTCCGAGACTATCTGCACCGAAACTGGTTTCTGAAATTAAGGATGACCTCGAAAAACAATGTAGCGCAGAAACTATTCGTCGCGTCCTCCGTAAACAGGACTTCCATGCCCCAAAAACACGCAATGTAGGCTAAGTTTCGCTCAAGAACATGTTTCCAAGCCCTCAGAGTATTGGAATACGGTTATATTTGTAGATGAATTAAAATTTAATAAATTCGGTTCAGATGGTATGTCCTATGTTTGGTGAAATCCAAATACTGAGCTTAACAAAGAAAACTTGAGAGCAACAGTGAAGCATGGAGGTGGTAGCGTCATGGTTTGGGACTGATTGTCGGCTCCTGGTACCGGTAGGCTGGCTTTTATAGAGACAACAATGGACATATTTTCTAACCTACAGATTCTGAAGGATAATCTTTTGCAGAGTGGCGAGAATATGGGCATAAGGTCAAATTTTAGATTTTATCAGGACAATGACCACAAACACAAATCAGGTATTGTTCAAACCTGGTTGATATACAATTGCCCGCACCTGATGGCCCCGCCAGCACAGTCGCCAGACCTAAATGTTATTCAAAATTTATGGTCCATATTGGAAAATAATATCCGGAAACACAAAATTTCCAACAAAAGCGATCTCAAGGAGGCTCTGCAGATGGAATGGGAGAAAATTTCGCCAGATATAACTAAAAAACTACTAGCAGCAATGCCAAATGTTTTTTTTTTTTTTTTTTTTAATATTCATTATAGTCGCTTAGTTATAATACATACTTTAAAGCTGAAAATATGCAGCTGTGAGCCACTGTATATGAAAAAAACCCTAGACCACTTATAAAGGACTCGTTAAGTTGTTGCTTTACACAATTCATGAGTCTCTAGCCGGAATCCACGTCTTAAAGTTGAATTCGGTTTCAGACGAATATGGCACCAGTATCTAGAAATATTAATACTATGAAATAAAATATGAAACAAATTAAATTATCATTTATTTACAAAGGGCTATCGACGAACGCTCAGAATAAACTAAACGATGGAAAAATCGAGTTTGATTTGAAAAGCGCCGCAGCCCAAAATTTTAAAAAAAGATACCGCAATTTTTTACTCCAAATTTCAATTTTGTATTATGCTTTGAAGTGATGGCGTTTTATTAAATCGCGCGAATTTTTAATTCCAAATTTCCATTTTTTATTATGCTATAAAATATATCGATGCATGCGGTGTTTTATTTAAACAGCGCTTAAGGCTAAACTAAGCTTAAAAATAAGTATTAAAAATAGTGTTGTAAATTTTTTTCATCGGCTGCCATCAGTTGCTCCTTTTAAGTTTTATTAAGGAACTACTAGCATGAAAGAGACAGATATACGTTTGTGTAGTAGTTTGAACAGTGAAAGTTTTAAGAATGGACGAAAATCGTTTGCACGATTTTCTAATTAGACATGGTGTAATTAGTGATTCGAAAATGTGTCCAACATGTAAAAAACAGTACGTTGTGACCGGGAGAAGTTTCACTTGTCGAAAGTTGAGCACGGTTTTGAAAAATTAAAAAAAAATAAGAAAGAAATGTTCATTCAAACAAAGTGTCCATAATAATACATTCTTTTTCGGCTCCCATTTGAGCGTCGACCAAATTTGTCGTTTCGTCACATATTTTGTGGTAACACCGCACCCTAAACCCGTGTATTTGGAAGAAGCGGTGGGCATTGCGCACCATATGGTCATTTATTGGACCAGCTTCATAAAAGAAGTGCTTATGGAATCGTCCATCACTAATAGCGACAGTGTTATCTGGGGCTAGGGGAAAGGTGGTTGAAATCAAGCAAAAATGGAACGCCGAAAATACAACCACGGATAGAGGGATAGAGCGCGAGTTGAGAGATATGTTTGTGGTTCCGGTTGCAGATCGATCTCGAGAAACATTGCTTGAGCTCATCAAACAAAAGATCGCACCGGGTACGACTATATATACGGACTGTTGAAAGGCATATGACCTTGTAAAATAAATAATTATCTAAGAACTTTTATTCTTTCTTACAGATTGACCTTATTATATATGTTTATAATTCGTTTTGACATCAATAATTTGTATGAATTTAAACAGAATATCATGCCACCCTAGGTGACCATTGAAAGGTGAAAATAGGCCTACAGGGGAACCGAACACCTAAAAAAAATCGGTGACGCGCCTTCATTGCAACCTCCCGGTTGGTCTGGAATGGCAGTATATATTAACGTAATCTAATTGATTTGTATTTAAAGCAGAAGTATTTTATTCCAGCAACAAGTGTTTGTTCAATATTGTATATAAATTTTAAGTAAGCTGGCATCATAGTGTATGTTGTTGTTGTTGTTGTTAGCAGTGCTTCGCCCTGCCCAATGGGCTCGATCACTCTAAATTGTCATCAGGCTCTTCTAACGGAAGTCCGAGGAAACGCGCAGTTTCCACAGGGTTGGACCAGAGTGATGTAGGTGTTAGAAGAGTGGGTTCAACTGAACAGGAGAAGAGATGTATGGTATCATGAGGGGACATACCACATGCAGGGCATGTGTTTGGTATGTTGGGGTTCAGTCTGGATAAGTAAGAGTTTAACCTATTACAATATCCAGAGCGAAGTTGTGATAGTATGATTCTAGTCTCCCTCGGAAGTACACGCTCCTCTTCAGCCAATTCAGGTGGTTGAGTATTAATAACGGGATTCACAGGCCGAGATCTGAGAGATCTGTCTACCGACTCGGTGTGGAGGTCATTTAGAGCCCGTCTATGGTTCCGCAGATCAAACGGCAAAGAGATATGATACCGGATCTCATCGTAATGCTTACGGAGATGTCTCCTTATGTCTCTGGGGGGCGGTGCTACATCCAAAAGATGTCGATTTGGATGACTAGATTTATGACAGTTCAGAAGGAACTGTCTACTCAAGAGTTCCGCGTGCTCTTGAACATTGAGCAATTTTGCCTCTTAATGGAGGTGAGACTCAGATGACATAAGTAGGCATCCCGTAGCAGTTCTGATGGCGGTGTTTTGGCAAACTTGCAATTTCCTCCAGTTGGTGTCAGAAAGATTGGGCGACCATATAGGCGCAGCATAGTCAGTAACCGGCCGGCCAATAGCCTTATATGTAGCAAGCAATGTTTCTTTGTCTTTTCCCCAAGTACTGCCGGCCAGTGACTTGAGGATCTTATTGCGGCTCTGTACCTTTCAGGCTATTGCGGTGGCATGACCAGCGAAGGTGAGGCCGGTGTCAAATGTCACACCCAAGATATTTGGGTGGTTGACAGTAGGTAGAGGTACTCCGTCTACGTGGACATTTAACTCTTGCCCCATCTGCGCATTCCATGTAGTAAATAGGGTCGCCCTCGATTTAGTCGGAGAAAGGGTCAGATTACGCTCGGTGAAGAAGCTGGAAAGGTCATGGAGGTAACTGTTGATTCTAATACAGAGTTAGTCAATGGAGGGACCCTTGCCCGAGGCCATTATCGTGCAGTCGTCAGCGTAGGAAAAAATGGAGACTCCCTCTGGTGGGGGGGGAAGTCTCGAAATATAGAAATTAAACAATAGGGGGAGAGAACACCACCTTGCGGCACCCCTTGTTTTATTCTTCGTGGTCTAGATTTCTTGTCCCTGAATTTGACTGTTGCCTGAAGACCATTGAGGTAATTAGCGGTCCACCTCTTAAGGCCGGCAGGGAGCGGTGTCTCATCCAGATATCGGAGGAGTGTGGCGTGATTGACCGTGTCAAATGCATTTTGCGGAAACCATGTGGATGATCGGTCAATTTTAGATTTGTAATGAAGTATGGAAGCATAATGGACTATAGTAATTTCACTACCGGCGAAAGGAGGGATATCGGGCGATAAGACTCTCCTAGGTTCGCCGGCTTCCCTGGTTTTAGTAGGGGAACTACAATCGCTTGTTTCCATATCTCAGGTATAACGAAGGTATTTAGAGAGAGATTAAAGAGAACCGCTAAATAACTCTGTCCCTCGTGACCAAGGTGTTTGATCATCTTCATGGCGATTCCGTCGGGTCCGATGGATTTTGAGGGTTTGGCCTTCATTATGGCTTCCTTAACCTCTGCGACTGAGACGGCAATGGGCGCAGTAGAGTGTTTGTGTTTGCGCGCACGTCGGAAGGCTCTTCTCTTAGTCCTATCCGCAGGTGGATGCATTATAAACAGCCGGCAAAAGGAGCTCGCGCATTTCCTGGCGTCCGATTTGACGCTGTCGCCGAAAGCAATGGCGACCTTGTCTTTGTGTTTGGTCGGATTGGATAGGGCCTTGACAGTCGACCATAATTTGCCGACTCCGCCGGAGAGGTTGCATGTCTCAAGGTGTTGTTTCCACTTGGTCAGCTTGTGTTCGTTGACAGTCCTACGAATTTCCGCATTGAGATCTTTTATTCTGGGATCGGCGGGATTAATGAGTCTCACTTGGTCACGTTCTCTTGCCATCGCCGCAGCTTCTGACGGGAAATTCGGACGAATTTATGGTATTCTGCCAGCAGGAATAAAGCGGCATGAGGCTGAATCAATGATCTTGCGAAACTCTCTTTCGCCTTTGCGTACATCCGTAGGAGTGGGTAAGGCAGCGAAGGAGCGCTCTGTATATTCAATAAAGCGGTCCCAGTCCGCTTTGGTGAAGTTGATGTATGTATTTTATCAGTCGTTATGAAGTCGGTCGGTCGTTCAACAGAGAGTAAGATGGGTAGGTGGTCTGAAGCTAATATAAGCATCGGTCGCCAGATGACAAAGTTAATAAGGCCCGCGCTCGTTATGGAGATGTCTGGCGAACTGTGGCAGTTACCTGCCACCCTGGTGGGGGCATCTCCATTGACTGTACAGAATGCTGAGCTATCTATTTGGTCTGCAATTGCGTGTTCTCTGCTGTCTGCTGGCAAGTTGGAGTGCCAGAGATCGTGATGCGCGTTGAAGTCGCCAAGGAATAGACGGTTATCGCCCCTTAGCAACGCACTAATGTCGGGATGATAATCTCTAGGACAACACGCGACAGGAGGAATATAAATGTTTATGATTTGCAGGTCGGCGTCTTCTGCCTTGGCATTCTAAGGTAGAGTCCCTGGGGTCGACGTCAGGGCAAAATAGATTATATTGTACAGAGTGATGTGTAATGAACGCAAGGCCACCTCCAAGACCGCTGGGACGGTCTTTTCGATGTACATTATACCCATCACAAGTTCGTAAGTCCGATCTTGTGTTCAATTTTGTCTCTTGTATCGCGGCGATTTTGATGTTGTGCGACCTCATAAAGTCAGTTATCTCCGCGATCTTTCCAGCTAATCCGTTACAGTTCAGCTGCAAAATTTTGAAGTGTGTAGGAGGGGAGACATGCTAGGCGTGAGGGACGGATGCGTTTGCCTGGGTGGAAGGCGGCATTGTACTGCAACATGGGGCTATGAACGAATCCGTCCTAAGGTTACCGTTTGCGAGCCCAGAGCACATAAGGGTGTGACACAGGTCAAGGCAATTGTTGCACTTGACCGATGTCGCAGGCATATATAATCTTGCACGTAGTGAAAGGTACGAGGAGGTGGTGGTCCTGGCCCACGTGCAGGCTGGAATCAAGGGGGGGGGGGCATTAGGGGCAGAGAAAGAGGGGAGTGACACTCGGCGATGCTCATATCTGGCCTATTCCGGAGGGGATAGGAGTGTTGAGCGGCCGTTTGCGATGGAGACGCTGGTGTGCGTGAGCGACAGTCGGGAGTAGGTGAGGCAGGAATGGCAGCAGTGCTGCTAGTAGGGTAGACTGAGCCACTATTGTGGCTATTGGAAGTAGGTAGAAGCGGTAAGGGACTGCCAGAGTGGCGACTACCGCGGGACGCCCTTGGGCATGTACAGCATGGTGCCTCAAAAGTACTAAAGAAAGTACGGGGTCTGTGAATGGAAGGGTTAAGCCCTGAGCATCCAGATTTATGTAGCCATCTCTTACACTTGGCGCATTGTACCGAATGCGACCGTTTAATATAAATTTTCTCCCAGCAAATGCAGCAGATCCAATCTCTTGGTCCAGGGTTGGGTTCGACGTCCGCCCGTAACAAGAGACAATGGAGCAACCCAGCTGCCAGGCTTTGCTCCGAGGATGACAATTGAGGGGGGGACGGGGCAGATTGGACAGGGTTACACTGAAATAACAGCCCTTGGCCGTTTGAAAAAACCCGGGTCATTCCGGTGCATAGAACCGGCTGTTGTGGGAATGTTATATATATATACATATACTTTGAAATGAATAAATAATCGACAAACGTCAAACCACAGGAATTATTTCCAAAATCACCAGATGAGAATGTACATCATAGTGTATCATTATGATTACCGAATATCTGGAAATGCTCAATATTTTTACTACAACTAATTCGGATGCTTCGTCAATATTTTTTTAAATACGTTTAAATTATTGAGTTTTCTCGTCGGTTTATTTTCAGTTCGGTTTCACTCTGTAAATAGTGATGGTAGAAGTATAAATAAAAGTTTGTTGTGCTCTGAAGTAACACAAGAAGTGTATTAACAAAGTGTTTCCGATCAAACAGTATTTTGTTTATAATTTTTGAACGGGTAAAAAAAATGTAGCCCCTTCAATGCCACGAATAATGCAGCAGCTTTAGCTTAATACCTGAAAAGGAACTGAACCTTCAAAGGATGGGGTTTTTACCTTCGGCACACCCGTTGAAGCAGTTGGACGACTCAGTTTTGTTTTGTGGCGAAGATTCTCAAGCATGTTCCATCACAAACTCAATAACACTCCCACCACTAAAACAACAGAGATATGCAAGCATGTACCAAGCAAGAGGAAGAGAGATCTAGCGAGTGCTTGCGAATACGATGCAAAGAGGAGATGCCAATAAGTAACACCGACCCTTCGAGAACACGAAGAGAGAACAACCAAGAAAGTTCTCGGTGCGTAGGGAACCTCCTTGTTGGACTATATAAAGCAGTGACCAAGCAAGGCAGGTTGATCAGTTTATTTTCAAGTGGCGAACAGTGAACTACTGTAAAGTTACCAACTCTTAAATACTAGTAAATAAAACTAGCTATTTGGTAAAGTATTTGTGCGTGTGTTTATTTGACTTTATAGTGATCGAACCCAAGATTAATAACCGAAGAATCATTGGAATTCGAAAACGCAATACAAATTTAAGAGTTTGGTAAATTTACACAGTTCACTGAACAACACTTCAAAATAAACTGATCAACCTGCCTTGCTTGGTCACTGCCTTATATAGTCCAACAGGGCGATTCTAAGTCAATTTCGTGAGGTATGGTAGACGAGGTTAGCTCGTCTACATCGAAACGCGAGGGCATCTGGTACTACATTCAGGGTTCCCTTGCGATGTTCCATTGCGAAGTCGGAGTGACCACCTAGCCAGCCTCCCACTCAAGAACGCATCTTTCAGATCAATACCACTAATAAAGTGGGTGTCCTTCAACCTGCTCAATAGACCGTTGATATGAGGTAACGGGTACGAGTCCTTCTTGGTTACCGCGTTTACCTTCCTGGAATCTATACAGAGCCTGACCTTTCCTGGCTTCCGAACCAGAACAACTGGACTACACCAAGGCGAGTTCGATTCTTCGATAACTCCCATTTCGAGTAGCCTGTCTATTTCGCTAAAAGCTTCGGCTCGCCTCGGTGGCGAAAGGGGAAAATTTTTGCTTTTGATCGGGACCGCATCACTTTGTTTGCCCCAGACCTAACCTTTCAAACGACGGAAACATCTCAATGACCTTTTGCAACTCGACTTTCTGGGTTAACGACAAATTATGAAAATTGTACTCTTCCTCCTTTAAATTGTCAATCTCTATGCATACTACACTCGGAAATATTTCGGGGGCTAACGCAAAGGCTTTCCAAAAATCAACTCCGAAGTAAGCTTCTTGGAGAAGCGAAGGAACCAGGTAAAAACGAATAACCTTGGTAATATTTTTGAAAGTGACCAGGAAGGATAACGAGCCTAAAATTTTCTGCTTGTTGCCACCCGCGGTATATACGAACGCGTGTAGGGGATGATACTGGATACTCGCTCATACCTATATTCCCTTTCTTCTAGACTGGGTGGAAAATGCGTCTGGGAAGCGGCATCCCTATTCGGACGTTGAAAAATTGTAATCGGTTTGACAATCGTGACTGAGAACGTTGGACTATCGGAATCGGAACTATTAGAATTATCTGTACTGTCGGGAAAAGTTACTATCACATTTGGGTACTCCTTTGCTAGGGTGCCCCTACTTCTCGAAAGATCACTATTTCCTTGCATACCCTCGACGGACCTACTTGATTCAGCGCGTGGGGTAATTTCTCGGTCGCTGGTTGATAAGGGGGCTATGGCACCGAACGAGTCTCCCCCATCTTCTCGCCCGGGTACTGGTTTCCCTGCCTCCTATGATCCTTAGGGCATTTCGGAATAAAGACCCTCCTATATCCACACTTAAAACAAAACGGATTCCTAATGGGTTCCTCGCAATAAATGTAGGAATGCCCCATGGCCTGGCGATTCCAACACTGAATTCCTGGATAGTCCGGTTTTCTAATACGTCGATACTCCAGCGCCTCTACCTGCGGATCAGGTATTTAAAACAGAACTCAATACAGTTTTCGAAACTCTAAATCTTGAACAATTGAATCATTATTACATACTAGCCGGAGACCTCAACAGTAAGCACGCGGACTGGGGTAATGTCCAAGAAAATTCTAAAGGCAAATCACTAAAAGATTGGCTTACGTCAAATGAGATGAGATACCGCTGCAATCTATATGCCTCAATATCTCCGTCGTACTTAAGATCTCATTCGTTTTTCGACATCTGTATTGCAGACCATAGACTAAACATACAAAAAAGCAACGACACAGTCAACTGTCTCAACTGCCTTAACTACGATAGTGATCATAACGCCATAGAAATTATCGTTCGTAGAGACAACAATAGCTTATTCACATTACTGGGCAACTAGCAACAAAAAACTTTGGACTACAAAAAAACAAACTGGAAAAATTTTAAAAGCACCCTGACATCAAAACTTCAAAATAAAACGCGGACACCGGACAATAGGAACTTGAAAAACTTTGAGATGGACCATCACCTAGATAAACTTAACAAAATAATATTAACAGTCATAGATAGAATGTACCAAATACAAAATCAAGAGTCTATCAGTCATCTTTGTATTCCATTTGCTTCATCCCCACTAACACAAGAAGCCGGACTAGATTGTACCGTTATTGAAAAGAATACCACAACCAACAATTACATTATTAAAAATAGCAAAGAAATAGTTGATATAATTGGCGTTCATTTTGAATCAATCCACTCTCCAAAACAGAACAAACCTGACAATCTCATTCATTCACAGGTTCAAGATTGCTTCAACGAGTTTTTGAAAACAAAAACTTTATTCGACAGCATCGAAGCGACCCAAACAACATTTAACATCGAAAAGGGGGCAAATAACCTTTCCGAAGAACAAACTGAAAGATTCTTCATTCTTCCCAACGACCTCTCAGATGTATTTGCGAATTTGAAAGACAAACTCTCATCAGGCTTTGATCAAATACCAAATATCCGCCTAAAAAATGTATCCACAGAGATAATTTTAGAATATTGTACGCTTTTCAACAACATGTTGAACAATGCATACTTCCCATCCCTTTGGCAAATCGCCAAAACTATAGTGATACCTAAAAAAGACAAAGATAAAAACAGTATCAAAAATCTTCGCCCAATCAGCTTGCTCCCAAATATTAGTAAAGTTTTCGAGGTAGCTATAAACATAAACATTAATAGAATTATCGAAAATAATAACCTAATAAGTCCCAAACAATTCGGTTTTAAATATGGGCACTCAACTATTCTGCCGTCCTACTGAAGAATGTGGGTATCTACATTCTAGTCAAACTCAAACCGTGTTTATGTCTGGGCTTTTCAACATATGTTATTTTTTCAATCTAATTTAACCATTTTAGACTACTTTGGGTGTGATCTTTGTATTAATGCAAAAAAAAAATTTGATTTCGGCTTCTCTATATGCGAAACTGTAGATACTGCACTCTATTTGACGAAAAATTTGTTAGAAAACCAACTCAATAGCAGTATATACGCAGATACTGCCTTTTAGTAGGAAAGGCACACTAAAAATAAAAAGTTTCCTACTGATGAACTAGGGTATCTACAGATTTAGTACGTTTTTAATAAAACAATTTTTTGTTGTTTCTGAGCTTTCGCTCCAGTATTACATTTATTTAGTACAACGTTCGAAAAATAACACTGTATTGCCAAAGGAAAGCCAAAATTTATTACGGTTTTAATCGTCATCGTTATTGACAGTCAGGTCAGGCACATCATCTTCAGGTAAATCTTTCCAATATTTCCTTCGAGTTTCTGGCATCAACGGCACCAACTTTTTATAATATCCTTCTTTTTTTCTTTTTGAACCCCTCTGTTACATTCTTTTTTACAGGCGCTGGAATCCCCGATTTCATAATTTTAACTTGTAGAAAATCAAGTACCTTAAAATGTTCTGCATCTTTATATCGAAGTTTATTTTCAACGGTCATGTTTCCTCTGCATGCCCGTAACTGCTTTATGTCATTAAGGTGGGGATGTCTTGAGTCGCGTTTTAACTTTTGTTATGGTTTACTTTCAATTGATAGTCATTGTTATTTGGTTCAATGCGGTTGGTTGGGTGACAGTTTTGATTCACCTTCCGGTTTGACGTTTAGCTACGGGAAAGTGCGTGATTTTTGCTGAAGTGGCAGCACAAATATTCTCATAGAATTGAAAAAGCACCAATAACGGAACTTTTAATTTCCAGACAAACAAGTGTTTGGTGTGTTCTTGGTGTGCCCAGAGTTAAATTGCGGGTAACCCAGGGCGCTCGAAAGTGTCAGAAAAAAAAGGGAAATGGGCAATTGTCATCAAAAAGGGTTTTCCTTTGGAGGGTGAATTCAAAGTAATTATGTTGATAAAAGTGCACGAGTACAAAGTATGCACGGAATAAACAATGCCGTTTTTGTAATGCAATATCTCGAAAAACAAAAACCAATACATTTCCAAAACCACCAAAGTGAAAGATACGCCTCCAAAAATGCCAAATTGTCCAGGGTGGGAGACACATGGAATCCCGTCCTGATCCCTGACTTTAACACAGCTGACATCTAAATTTTAACCGAATGCGGGTAAAACTAGGTATATTGCCAGAATACATTTTAGCAGCAAATGGCAATACATTATTAGTCAACTTGTAAAGTATGGTATAATTAGACTTGAATGAGTTTAAAGCGGCCGTGATTTGTGCTATGTGCTTTATTAACGAAACCAGTAGATCGGAATAGTATTGTCAATGGCTAGGTCGGATGGGGAGCTCCATGTGTCTCCTACTCCAAACTCAGTAACGTGGGGTTCCACGGGTCACCAAGGGAACACACCAAGCTCATAGTCTAGAACCTTCTTATTTTGCGCGCCAACGAAAGCGTGCTATCAGGGTTCGGACTTGAAAATTGCAGTAATTTTAATACCTACTGCACCTTACCCAATACTACTACGCTCTATGCTCCCTTAGAATAGTCCCAAACTCTGATTTATTTTGATAAGTGATGCTTTTTTCTAATTATAAACTCGTCTAAGAAGTCATTCAACAGTACAAAGATTTTTGCAATTTATTTTGTTCCATAGAAAAAAAAAATTGTTTACCTTAATAAAATTAGTGTGAAATAATAGTAAAAGCAAGAGTACTAAAATCATTTTCATTTATGTCTCACATCAAAGCGTAATTTCAGTACTTTGTGTTTTAAGTAATTCCTACAGTGCGATACTCATTAAATCAACTGTGAAAAAGCAAAGTCATCTCTTCAACGTTAGTTTCAATAATATATATTATCCTTTTTTTGTTTTGAAATGCGTGCTGTACTTTTACGAAGACCGGTAGTAGTGAAAGGGTATTTAAAATAGAACTAAAAGTCCGATCCCTGATGGCAACCACCAACCCCAGTGGCAACAATCACGCCACCTCAGACTGGGTAGCGGAACTTTTCCATTGCGCAGTCGCCGTTGCTTGACAATTTTCAGGCATAGCGGCGTCACCGGCATTCGACCAATTCAAAAAGATAATAAATTTTGACGGGAGTGGTCGTGTGCGGTTACGTTATAAAATTTTAATTTGCGCAAAGTGAATAAATTCAAAGTGTTGCTATGGCCTAACTAATCAAATACACACAAACACCAAGTTTGCATAATTCGTCCTTTTGAAAACTAAACTTAATTTATGAAAAAAGAAAAAAAAAATTTCTTGATCGTGCGTGATTTAGAAAAAACAAAAAAATTAAGTGATGTTTTGTTTTGAAAAACATTATTGGCTTGAACGAAAAAATCAAAGTGTGCCATAAATATTTGATTGTGCGTGATTTAGAAAAAAATTAAGTGATTTTTTTCTTGAAAAACCATTCGAAATTAAAAGCGCAAGTACTTTTATACGTTTAGGGTGCGGCGGAAGAAAATTTTCATTTTATCAAAAGCCAACAAATCAAATTAATTTGTTTTAGTAAAAAAATTTGCCAGTTGAGTGCAAATTTTGAACGATTTTGAACGTAACATTTTCGTAATAATATACACGAATAAAGGTAAAAGCCAAATAAAACCCGGCCGCAACAAACCAGCCAACAACAGAGTAACAACACAGGTAACAACAGTAACCAGCAGTAACATCAGCGAGGGCCGTCGTAATATAGGCCCGCCGCACCAGCAAAGACAACAGCAGGGGCCGCTTCTTTTAGGCCCACTGCATTAACAGCAGCAACAAAACCGGTAACAACAGTAACCAGTAGTAACATCAGCGAGGGCTGCCGTAATATAGGCCCGCCGCACTAGCCTCAGCAGCAGCGGCAACAACAACAGTAACCAGCAGTGACAACAGCAGGGGCCGCCGCAATGTAGGCCCGCTGCACTATTACCTACAACAACAACAGTAGCGCCCGACCAACAGCCTACTGCAACAATGGGTGAGATCAACCTGATGTAGTTAGTTTTGTTTTTTTTTGCAAATAATATAGAATTAAATTAAACAAACTAAATTTAGCTTAAGCTAACTTAGTTTAAACTGAGCTTGAAGAACGCATAAAACCCCAGGCCGTAGTATTAAAAAAAAAAATTTTATGTGAAATGAAAATTGATTTACTTTGACGCATTCCTCAAAAAAAAAAAAAATTTGACTTCATATTAGAGCAATGCGTTTAAGTGTTTGTTTTCTTTATTATAAAATCTAGTATTTAAATGGCCAAATTATCAAGTACTTCAATTCTTTAAAATTACAAGAATGTGAGTTACTTAATACTTTTGCTGCGATTTTACGAAAACAAAAATTTTGCTTATAATGCAAAATTCTTTATTGCTATTTGAGCGTTTACTAATAAGTGTTTAATGTACAACTTTTTTTTTAGATTAGCATACGTATACATGAAAAACAATACAAAAAGGTTTAAACAAGTAAATTAAATTTCAACTGCTTTACTGCCCTTTTTTAATTTATAAATATAATTAAATTTATAGCTATTGGGTTTTTTTTTAACCATCAATTTTCCATTTACATTGAAAATTAGCAAAAGAATTAAAAACTATATGATATAAAATAATTTTAATATCGATTTCCATTTAAATTGTAGTCCGTGGACCGTTAGGGTCATTTATTAAATTTAGTTACACTTTTAGAAAGTTAAGACAAAGTATGGGCGAAAAAAAAAATTTAGAATTTTAAGATATAATGTCCCTTCGATTCTAATTGAACTTCTAAATACATCAATATTGATACAAAAATTGTAGCCTAGAAGTAATTCTCAATGATATAATAGGGAAATAATATTGGTATAAGCGTAGATCTATAATTTCATAAAGCGGCTATAAATAAAAACTTAAACAAAAATTTATTTATTAAAATAAATGAACATAATAATAATAATATGTGACTTAAAAATAAAATAAAATTCGAAAACCCTAACTTAATATATCTAATCAAAAAAAAAAGGGGTAAAACCGGCCAAACCCAGACAAATTAAAATAAAATAAAATGAATAACATAGCTATCTAATAAGACCAAAAACCAGTTTTTTTTAGAGAAAACTCGGTACAACCAAATTAATTTTTTTTTATTTTTGGCGTTTGCTATAAAATAGTTATGCCAGCGTAAGTCGATTTAATTAGTTGTAAATGAATTTTAAATAAAATTGTTATACAAATGGGAATGCTGACGTCCTCTTTTATTTAGAAGGCGTATAGGAGGTTAGGTAAGGGGCCATCGGGATTAGGTTTGGTGCACCGATGGCCATGGATGAGGGAGGGTTAGCACCAGGGCGTCGCAACAACACCCGCGGCGCCCCCTTATATTGTTCGGCCTTTTTTTTATTGCTCCTTTTTCAGCATGGTAACCGGTCATTTCCGGTTCGTTTAAAATTTCAGGGTTTTTTTTGTTAGTGTAAATTTATCAGTTTTTTCGGTCGTTTATTTCAGTCTTGATTTCATTTCCTTTTCAGTTATTTTTGAATTTTAAGTTTCCTTTTTGAACATTTTTTCGCCCGTTTTATTTTGAATTTTAACTTGATTTTCCGTTTTTTTTCCATTAGAGTTTTGAATATTTAAATGTCAACGGTCTGTCCGTGGCATCCGGGGTTTAACCGGATGTTGTTTTATAGACGTTGCGCGGTTTTTTGCGTTTTTCCCCGCGTTTTCTTAAAAGGCATGATTTGACCTTTCTCTGATTATGGCGCAGGACGGCAAGGTTGGCAAGAGCCCACCCCAGCCGACAATGACTAGCCACTGTGCACCATTGAGATCATGCCGACCGCCTTCCTTACTGCTCCATTTTGACGCGTTACCATAACAGATGGCGCCCAACGTGGGGCCCTGAAGCGCTGACCGCGGTGACTTTTCTGGTCAGCTTGTGAGGTGTCACCATTCCGTATGTCCCAGGTAGGCAGGCCCAGGAGCCGCCACCTGCGTTGCGACAGGATGGTGCGACTGATCAAGTTGTCCGGATTGGTCATCGTGTTCAGTAGCTATGGGCGCCCGCGTTACCATAACAGATGGCGCCCAACGTGGGGCCCTGAAGCGCTGACCGCGGTGACTTTTCTGGTCAGCTTGTGAGGTGTCACCATTCCGTATGTCCCAGGTAGGCAGCCCCAGGAGCCGCCACCTGCGTTGCGACAGGATGGTGGGACTGATCAAGTTGTCCGGATTGGTCATCGTGTTCAGTAGCTAAGGGCTCCACGAGACTGAACGTCATGTCCACCGGAAGTTTTCATTTCACCCGGTGAGGCAGTGCTAAACGCACTTAGTTTTTTGTAGTGACTAATTTTTTTTTGTCCCAGGTCTGTTGTCCGATCTCGGCTTCGGGAAATTTATATGTCCGCTAAGTGGGGTTTAGTTTTCTTTTGGGATTATTAATATTTATGTTTTGGCCGAAAGTGATGTTTTGTTTTGTCTTCGTTTTTTTTGTATGCATTTTTTTTTTTTTGTAGTGATCCTTACTTCTCCAACCAGTCTCAGGGAGGCAGCCCTTAGCAGCCCCTGCATTGCGGGAGGAGGAGTAGGGACCCCATATCCACCCCTTTCCAACTGCGCAAGTCTGGGGAAACGCGGTACCAAACCGCATCCTTTCATTGCGGCGTGGTTGAGGAGGGTTGTTTCAAAAAAAAATATAAATAAAGTTTTGACGTTTTTGATCGCTGGTATCCAGTGCTCCGACCAGTCTCAGGGAGGCATCCATTAGCAGCCCCTGCATTGCGGTCCGGAGTACTGGAGTCCAAATAAGTTTAAAAATTTTGCCAGTTCTCGCCATGGTACACCAACATGTCTCAGGGCGAGGTGTCTTATAACCACCCCTGCATTGCGGTAGGTGTACCTGGAAGAATGTCCTTGTCTAGTGTATTTCGTTTTTTTTTGTTATACCTATGCCTTCTAATGATGGGATGTCAGCATTCCCATTAAATATATAAATACACAACTAGCTTTTGCCAAACTTCATACCGTCTTTGCTTTTATATATTTACATTTAAACACGTATATTTACTAATAATCAATTTCTTTCAGCATATATATATTTATATGTATATATTTATTTTTTTTGAACATATCCGCGGTAATTAGTTGATGCAAAAATCGGGTAGGAAAATTTGCATTAATTCAATTTTTATTTTTCAAAACCTTGCAATCGTCGGTATTATAGGGTGGGGGAGTGAATCTTGACTTGTTATACCTTCCAACCGCCCCTTGTAACCGAATACTTTTTTTATGTTTTTTTGTTTATCTAACGTGGCTAGGAGATTTTTTTTTCAATATGGATCAGTCGGCTGACCGCATGACTACTAGGAACTCTGTACGAGGAAGTGGAGGCAAGCCTAGAGGTCAGGGTAGAGGGGCGCTTCCGAAACAACCCACTAATCGGCCTCTGGTACTGCATTCTCTAATAGGTAGTCCGGGCGGAGGAGATCCGACCAGAATCGTATTGAATTCTGCCTCCAACCAGAAAATTGATAGACCAGGTAGTACTAATATCCTTGACTCGTCCATGGCAGCAGAGCCAATGCAGAATCTCTTCGATCCCCCGAATAACGTGTTGACAGGTATGCAGGGGGGAACTAATGGTTTCCTAGAAAACCCTATACCTCCTAACACTTTAGGTGATAGGATCGCTACTCAGAGGAATATGGCTGAGGCCCCTCCTGGAGACTCGTGGGTGAACGTGCTACATCAGCTGTTCAGGACTTCTCAGGAGGAGATGAGGACGATCAGGGAAAACATGGACTTACTTAGCGCGGCAGTACATTCGTGAACAACCAGACCAGCATCGTTCCCAGTGGCATCGCAGTCAAACCACAGGATTGGAAGGTTTCCTTCGATGGAACTGGAAGCGTCGCGGACTTCCTGTTCAAGTTGGACACTTTATGCGAGCGGACCCAATGTTCTAGCGATCAGTTAATGGCAAGTTTTCACTTATTTCTGTCGGGGCGGGCTGAAGAATGGTACTGGCTTTTTACCAGGCAGAATCCCAACGCGAACTATCCCTTCCTGTGCTACTCACTGAAGAGTGAGTTTGGTACCCTAAAAAGTGACCACGAGATCATGATGGAGATCTCTATGCGTAAGCAAAAGCTAAGTGAGTGCTATGACGTGTTCCACACGGACATAGTCTCATTAAATGCGCGCCTTAGGGAACCAATGTCAGAGGTCCTCCTGATTGACATTATAAAGAGAAACGTCAACAGTAGCCTTAAGCTGATGCTTTTCAACACGGATGTGAGAACGTTGCATGATTTACGTGATGTAGCACGAAGAGGGGAACAAGTTCTGAAAGAAAGCAAAATATTGGGAACCACTTACCATGGACGTCAGGTCAACGAGGCCCGCACGATAACACCGGACATGAGGATGGAAGGCGAGGATTGCGAAGCTGACCCGCAGATAGAGGCGTTGGAGTACCGACGTAATAGGAAACCGGACTATTCAGGCATCCAGTGTTGGAATTGCCAGGCCATGGGCCATTCGTATATTTATTGCGAGGAACCCATCAAGAATCCGTTTTGCTTTAAGTGTGGGAATAGGGGAGTCTTTACTCCAAAATGCCCTAGGGACCATCGCAGGCAGGGAAACCAGTACCCGAGCGAGAAGATGGGGGAAACTCGTTCGACACTATAGCCCCCATATCAGCCAGTGCTCGAGTCGTCTCGTGCACTGAACCAAATGAGTCCTTCGAGGGTATGCATGGAGCTAGTGAGCTTCCGAGGAGTAGTGGCACCCTGGCGAAGGAATACCCAAAAATAATAGTAACCTTTCCTGATAGTACAGATAGCTCCAATAGCTCTGATTCCGATAGTCCTAGGTCATCAACGGCAATTTCCAAACCAATAAAAGTTTTGAAAGCTTCGAAAAGAGATTTTGCGTGTCAGGCCAGTCTCTCACCTAGTTTGGAACAGAGGGCAACCAATTACGAGCTAGTTAGGTCGCGAATTTTCACAAACAATCTCGAGTCATTTGTGCCCGAAAATATTTTAAAATGTAGGAAGAGATATTATAGCCGAGTACAGGAGCGTAAACTTTTGCAAAGCACCACTTTGGTGCTCACCGAGGATGAAAGGCCTCTGGTGCGAGTAAAAATAGAAAACAGTTTCATAGTAGGGTTGCTGGACTCAGGCGCGAATGTCTCTATCCTCGGGAAGGACTGTGAAAAGTTTTTGGATTCAATTGGACTTAAATACCACCCACTACAGGCTTCCGTATACACGGCGGGTGGCGGCAAGCAGAAAATATTAGGGTGTGTTTCTTTACCAGTGACTTTCAAAAATTCCACCAAATCTATTCGTTTTTATCTTGTTCCGTCGCTTCTTCAAGAAGCCTATTTCAGAGTTGATTTTTGGAGAGCCTTTGCGCTGGCGCCCGAAATATTTCCCAGTGTGGAGTGCATAGACTTTAATAATAAAAATGATGACGAAATAAATTTCCATGATTTGTCACCAACCCAGAAAGTCAATTTGCAGAAGGTCATAGAGATGTTTCCTTCCTTCGAAAAGTTAGGATTGGGGCAAACGAGATTGGTTGAGCATCATATTGATACTGGTGATGCAGTCCCAATCAAAAGTAAACATTTTCCTCTTTCGCCACCGAGGCAAGCCGAAGCTTTTAGCGAAATAGATAGGCTGCTCGAAATGGGAGTTATAGAAGAGTCAAACTCGCCTTGGTGTAGTCCAGTTGTTCTAGTTCGGAAGCCAGGGAAGGTCAGGCTCTGCATAGATTCCAGGAAGGTCAACGCGGTAACTAAAAAGGACTCGTACCCGTTGCCTCATATCAACGGCCTATTGAGCAGACTGAAGGACACGCACTTCATTAGTGGCATTGATCTGAAGGACGCGTTCTTTCAGATCAAGCTGACAGAGTCTTCCAAGGAAAAAACAGCATTCGCAGTTCCTGGGAAGCCTCTGTACCACTTTAAGGTGATGCCCTTTGGTCTGTGTAATGGACCGCAGACTATGAGCCGCCTGATGGACAAGGCAATTCCCTCGCGTTTGCGAGAGAATGTCTTCGTCTACCTGGATGATGTAATGGTATGCAGCACTAACTTTGTAGACCACCTAAAGTTGCTGGGGGAAGTGGCGAATTGTTTGAGGGACGCGGGCCTCACAATCAATGTGAAGAAGAGCAAATTTTGTCAGAAGGAAATTCGGTATTTAGGGTACTTGATAGGTAGCGGGTGCTTGAAGGTGGATCCTGGAAAAATAGAAGCAATGCAGAACTTTCCGATCCCTAAATCTCCGCGACAGGTTCGTAGGTTTGTGGGCATGGCAAATTGGTATAGAGCATTCATCACAAATTTTGCTGACTTAGCAGGTCCTCTGACCGATTGTCTTCGCAAGTCAGCAGGCCCATTTAAACTTACCCCTGAAGCGGTAGAAGCATTCGAAAAGTTAAAAGAAGCCTTGAGCTCCGCTCCTGTCTTGGCCCAACCAGATTTCTCGAAGGAATTTGTTATTCAGTGTGATGCTTCAAAAATAGGCGTAGGGGGCGTGTTATTCCAGGTCGATGACGAGGGCGCTGAGCATCCAATCGCGTTTGTTTCAAAAAAACTTAACAATGCTCAGCGCAATTATACTGTAACCGAACTGGAATGCCTCGCCGCCATTATAAGTGTCAAGCGTTTTAGACCGTACATAGAGGGTTTGCCATTCCGAATCATAACCGACCATTCAAGTCTCAAGTGGTTGATGACTCAGAAGGACTTGAGTGGCAGGCTGGCTCGATGGTCACTCTTACTGCAAAGATACGATTTTGCAATGGAGCATCGCAAGGGAACCCTGAATATAGTACCGGATGCCCTCTCGCGTTTTGATGTAGACGAGGTAACCTTCTCCGCCCTACCTCACGAAATTGACTTAGCATCGCCGGAATTTGAAAGCGCGGAATACTTAGATCTTTGCAGAACCATTTTGGAAAACAAAGATGTGCTACCAGATTTGAGTGTAAATGATGGCGTGGTTTTAAAAAGGGTTAAATTTCGTAAGGGTGTGGCGGATGAGGAGGACTCGTTATGGCGGGTGTGGCTACCGACAGGGTTAACTGAGAAAGCGATAAGTCTTGCACATGATGCGAATAGGAGTTACCATGGGGGTTGGCAGAAAACTTTAGAGCGTGTTAAACAAAATTACTTCTGGCCTAGGCAAGCTAAAGACGTTAGAGACTATGTACAGAAATGCGACACGTGTAAGGCTGTTAAGTCAACAAATCAGCAGTCAAGACCACCTATAGCGAACACTTTTGCCTCAGAAAGACCATTTCAGCGGTTCTATTGCGACTTTCTAGGACCTTATCCGCGATCTAAGCGGCGCAATCAGTTTCTCTTCATTGTTCTGGACCATTTTGCAAAGTATGTTTGGTTGAAGCCCATGCAGAGAGCAACAACTGTTAATGTTATGAATTACTTTACTTCTGAAATTTTTCCATCGGTTGGGGTTCCTGAATATATCCATAGCGATAATGGTAAACAGTTTATCTCTAAGGAAATGAAACAATTTCTCGAGAATTATGGGGTGACCCATATAAGGACGGGGTTATACTCGCCGCAGGCAAACGCGTCGGAACGCGTAAATAGAGAAATTGTTTCAAAAATAAGAATTTTCCTTAAAGATAAACAGGATCATACCGACTGGGACAAGCATATACCCGAAATTTTAGCGGTGTTAAGAAGCGATTTTCATACCTCAATTCAGTGCTCTCCATACTTTGCCTTATACGGTCAGAACATGGTCCAACACGCCTCAGCCTATAATATATTAGATAAACTCGGTACTCTTAGGGAAGATAACATTCCAATAGTAACTAGGGCGGATAAGTTGTCCACCATTCGCGAGCAAATTCGTAGGAATTTATATCAGGCGAAGGATAGGGGAAACAACGTTTATAACAAACGCTCTAGGCAAGTTAACTATAGGGAAGGTCAGGAGGTTTTTAGGAAAAATGTTGCTTTGAGTAACTTTAAACAAGGCATAAATGCCAAATTCTTTCCGAAATACCTCAAGTGCCGAGTTCGTCGAAAAGTAGGCAATGCGTTGTACGACCTAGAGGACCTGACAGGGAAACTGATAGGTCGCTTTCACGCTTCGGATATTCGCCCGCAATAACAATTTTGATTTTTTTTTTTCACATATACATTTTGACATTTGGAACCGTAACTGGGCGTTTTGGCGGTCGGGGACGACTCGCCCAGTATCCTCCCCGAGCATTGACTTAATAGGGTATTTACATACGCTTCCATCGGAAGTAGTGGATAACCTGGCAATCCTCGTGTAAGCGGATTGTCTTTCGGAGTTTTGACGAGTTCTCCTTAATTAAAATGTCTACCGGGTGAAAAGTTTTTTTTCCATGGAACAAGCTTCTCCGGTTATTTTTTTGCTAAACCTTTTTTGTGGGGGTGAAACCACTAGAACCAAAAAATTTTCGGAGTTTTGACGAGTTCTCCAATAACAAATGTCTACCGCCGCGAAGCAGTTAAACTAAGAAACAAAAAGTATTTCTCCGTTTGCCTCGGAGTTTTGACGTGTTCTCCGATATCAAAATGTCTATGGCCGCAAAGCGTTTAACTAGGAAACAAAAACTTCTCCGTTTTTTCTCTAGCCTATTTCTGTGGGGGCAAAACCACTATATCAAATTCCATTTGCCGCAAAGCCTACTAAACTTTGAAACAAAATACTTCAAAAATTTTCCTTTACTGGCGGATCTTCTTGCCCGGCTAGCTCGTGGTAGAACTAGAGACTCTTATCTAGGGGTGAGTCGTGCCCCACGTTTTACCCAGAAATGGCTTCCTTGCAAGTAAACCTTTTTCCTGTTCGCTTCATCGACCGGTCTTCGAAGCGAAGCAGGCCTGTTATGGTTTACTTTCAATTGATAGTCATTGTTATTTGGTTCAATGCGGTTGGTTGGGTGACAGTTTTGATTCACCTTCCGGTTTGACGTTTAGCTACGGGAAAGTGCGTGATTTTTGCTGAAGTGGCAGCACAAATATTCCCATAGAATGGAAAAAGCACCAATAACGGAACTTTTAATTTCCAGACAAACAAGTGTTTGGTGTGTTCTTGGTGTGCCCAGAGTTAAATTGCGGGTAACCCAGGGCGCTCGAAAGTGTCAGAAAAAAAAGGGAAATGGGCAATTGTCATCAAAAAGGGTTTTCCTTTGGAGGGTGAATTCAAAGTAATTATGTTGATAAAAGTGCACGAGTACAAAGTATGCACGGAATAAACAATGCCGTTTTTGTAATGCAATATCTCGAAAAACAAAAACCAATACATTTCCAAAACCACCAAAGTGAAAGATACGCCTCCAAAAATGCCAAATTGTCCAGGGTGTGAGACACATGGAATCCCGTCCTGATCCCTGACTTTAACACAGCTGACATCTAAATTTTAACCGAATGCGGGTAAAACTAGGTATATTGCCAGAATACATTTTAGCAGCAAATGGCAATACATTATTAGTCAACTCGTAAAGTATGGTATAATTAGACTTGAATGAGTTTAAAGCGGCCGTGATTTGTGCTATGTGCTTTATTAACGAAACCAGTAGATCGGAATAGTATTGTCAATGGCTAGGTCGGATGGGGAGCTCCATGTGTCTCCTACTCCAAACTCAGTAACGTGGGGTTCCACGGGTCACCAAGGGAACACACCAAGCGCATAGTCTAGAACCTTCTTATTTTGCGCGCCAACAAAAGCGTGCTATCAGGGTTCGGACTTGATCAAAATTGCAGTAATTTTAATACCTACTGCACCTTACCCAATACTACTACGCTCTATGCTCCCTTAGAATAGTCCCAAACTCTGATTTATTTTGATAAGTGATGCTTTTTTCTAATTATAAACTCGTCTATGAAGTCATTCAACAGTACAAAGATTTTTGCAATTTATTTTGTTCCATAGAAAAAAAAAATTGTTTACCTTTAATAAAATTAGTGTGAAATAATAGTAAAAGCAAGAGTACTAAAATCATTTTCATTTATGTCTCACATCAAAGCGTAATTTCAGTACTTTGTGTTTTAAGTAATTCCTACAGTGCGATACTCATTAAATCAACTGTGAAAAAGCAAAGTCATCTCTTCAACGTTAGTTTCAATAATATATATTATCCTTTTTTTTTGTTTTGAAATGCGTGCTGTACTTTTACGAAGACCGGTAGTAGTGAAAGGGTATTTAAAATAGAACTAAAAGTCCGATCCCTGATGGCAACCACCAACCCCAGTGGCAACAATCACGCCACCTCAGACTGGGTAGCGGAACTTTTCCATTGCGCAGTCGCCGTTGCTTGACAGTTTTCAGGCATAGCGGCGTCACCGGCATTCGACCAATTCAAAAAGATAATAAATTTTGACGGGAGTGGTCGTGTGCGGTTACGTTATAAAATTTTAATTTGCGCAAAGTGAATAAATTCAAAGTGTTGCTATGGCCTAACTAATCAAATACACACAAACACCAAGTTTGCATAATTCGTCCTTTTGAAAACTAAACTTAATTTATGAAAAAAGAAAAAAAAAATTTCTTGATCGTGCGTGATTTAGAAAAAACAAAAAAATTAAGTGATGTTTTTTTTTGAAAAACATTATTGGCTTGAACGAAAAAATCAAAGTGTGCCATAAATATTTGATTGTGCGTGATTTAGAAAAAAATTAAGTGATTTTTTTCTTGAAAAACCATTCGAAATTAAAAGCGAAAGTACTTTTATACGTTTAGGGTGCGGCGGAAGAAAATTTTCATTTTATCAAAAGCCAACAAATCAAATTAATTTGTTTTAGTAAAAAAATTTGCCAGTTGAGTGTAAATTTTGAACGATTTTGAACGTAACATTTTCGTAATAATATACACGAATAAAGGTAAAAGCCAAATAAAACCCGGCCGCAACAAACCAGCCAACAACAGAGTAACAACACAGGTAACAACAGTAACCAGCAGTAACATCAGCGAGGGCCGTCGTAATATAGGCCCGCCGCACCAGCAAAGACAACAGCAGGGGCCGCTTCTTTTAGGCCCACTGCATTAACAGCAGCAACAAAACCGGTAACAACAGTAACCAGTAGTAACATCAGCGAGGGCTGCCGTAATATAGGCCCGCCGCACTAGCCTCAGCAGCAGCGGCAACAACAACAGTAACCAGCAGTGACAACAGCAGGGGCCGCCGCAATGTAGGCCCGCTGCACTATTACCTACAACAACAACAGTAGCGCCCGACCAACAGCCTACTGCAACAATGGGTGAGATCAACCTGATGTAGTTAGTTTTGTTTTTTTTTGCAAATAATATAGAATTAAATTAAACAAACTAAATTTAGCTTAAGCTAACTTAGTTTAAACTGAGCTTGAAGAACGCATAAAACAAAAAAAAAAAAATTTGACTTCATATTAGAGCAATGCGTTTAAGTGTTTGTTTTCTTTATTATAAAATCTAGTATTTAAATGGCCAAATTATCAAGTACTTCAATTCTTTAAAATTACAAGAATGTGAGTTACTTAACAATTTTGCTGCGATTTTACGAAAACAAAAATGTTTGCTTATAATGCAAAATTCTTCATTGCTATTTGAGCGTTTACTAATAAGTGTTTAATGTACAACTTTTTTTTTAGATTAGCATACGTATACATGAAAAACAATACAAAAAGGTTTAAATAAGTAAATTAAATTTCAACTGCTTTACTGCCCTTTTTTAATTTATAAATATAATTAAATTTATAGCTATTGGGTTTTTTTTTAACCATCAATTTTCCATTTACATTGAAAATTAGCAAAAGAATTAAAAACTATATGATATAAAATAATTTTAATATCGATTTCCATTTAAATTGTAGTCCGTGGACCGTTAGGGTCATTTATTAAATTTAGTTACACTTTTAGAAAGTTAAGACAAAGTATGGGCGAAAAAAAAAATTTAGAATTTTAAGATATAATGTCCCTTCGATTCCAATTGAACTTCTAAATACATCAATATTGATACAAAAATTGTAGCCTAGAAGTAATTCTCAATGATATAATAGGGAAATAATATTGGTATAAGCGTAGATCTATAATTTCATAAAGCGGCTATAAATAAAAACTTAAACAAAAATTTATTTATTAAAATAAATGAACATAATAATAATAATATGTGACTTAAAAATAAAATAAAATTCGAAAACCCTAACTTAATATATCTAATCAAAAAAAAAAAGGGGTAAAACCGGCCAAACCCAGACAAAATAAAATAAAATAAAATGAATAACATAGCTATCTAATAAGACCAAAAACCAGTTTTTTTTAGAGAAAACTCGGTACAACCAAATTAATTTTTTTTCTTTTTGGCGTTTGCTATAAAATAGTTATGCCAGCGTAAGTCGATTTAATTAGTTGTAAATGAATTTTAAATAAAATTGTTATACAAATGGGAATGCTGACGTCCACTTTTATTTAGAACTCGTATAGGAGGTTAGGTAAGGGGCCATCGGGATTAGGTTTGGTGCACCGATGGCCATGGATGAGGGAGGGTTAGCACCAGGGCGTCGCAACAACACCCGCGGCGCCCCCTTATATTGTTCGGCCTTTTTTTTTATTGCTCCTTTTTCAGTATGGTAACCGGTCATTTCCGGTTCGTTTAAAATTTCAGGGTTTTTTTTTGTTAGTGTAAATTTATCAGTTTTTTTCGGTCGTTTATTTCAGTCTTGATTTCATTTCCTTTTCAGTTATTTTTGAATTTTAAGTTCCCTTTTTGAACATTTTTTCGCCCGTTTTATTTTGAATTTTAACTTGATTTTCCGTTTTTTTTCCATTAGAGTTTTGAATATTTAAATGTCAACGGTCTGTCCGTGGCATCCGGGGTTTAACCGGATGTTGTTTTATAGACGTTGCGCGGTTTTTTGCGTTTTTCCCCGCGTTTTCTTAAAAGGCATGATTTGACCTTTCTCTGATTATGGCGCAGGACGGTAAGGGCCCACCCCAGCCGACAATGACTAGCCACTGTGCACCATTGAGATCATGCCGACCGCCTTCCTTACTGCTCCATTTTGACGCGTTACCATAACACTTTGCCTTAGAAATGTAATTTTGCCATTCGGAGAAATCCGAATAAATCATAGATTTTACAATGACTCGGGCGTTTGCTTCGCGTACCGCGTTTTCAAAGTCCATAAAATCATACGTGTTTTTAGCTTTTTTCATTGAGGATTCCACCTGATGCTGGAAGCTGTCGGCGGACATGAATGTATATCCTGGTTCAAATTAATATATATCAGTTGCACTTGTTGCAATTTCATTCGAATTTATAATATAAACTAAAGAAGTTTAAAAGCTCCAGTTTTTATTCTGGGCCGAGCAGTTATCAAGCCAAATTATGAAATGGCTTCTGTCACGACAGTAGAGTAGAAACTGGTGAAAGGCACTAATAATGTCTTCTTTCTTTCGACCAGAGACAGCTTCAGTCCATAATACAGCGACTGGTCTATTTCCCAATTTTGTTGATCGCAAAGGAATGAAACTCTGGTTAAATACCCCAATTCGTCTCGTAAAAAGCACGCTTTTGAATGATGGCATCGACGGCCGTATTATTACTTTTTGCAAAACCGCTGAGTAATATGCAACTGTCGAAGATTGAGTTATGTGGAGCAAAGTAATGGTAACATTACATGGCAACATCAAATAAATTTTACTTCAATTCAAATACAACTCTGTTCATTGTTCTTTGCACACCCAGTTTCTTCTTCTTTCACTTTGCTTCGCTATTCGTATATTCCGTTAGTTTGAACTTGCTAAATTGTTCTTCCGCCATTTCCATCATTGGGAAAAAATCACGCGTAGCAAACGGACGGAGAAAGAAACTGGGGTAAGAAATTTATATTTCACATTGTCAAATTATCTAACATGTCCTTTATATATAGAAATAAACTTGCAGTTTTGCATTTAGGCAATTGCATGTTCATCCCAAAATCCGTGTTTCTTGCTGCGCGACATCTTTATTTCCCATTACTAGTGGATAAACCAACAATTGCCTTTTTGTATGTCGGTACAGCGGTCGCCGGTGCGCCGAAGTCAGCCAGAAGGCAACAAAATGAAAAGAACCACCACGACTGCAAAAGTCGACATTGTATCGTCAAATATGTCATGTGCTCCACCAATTAGCACACCGTGTATCGTGCCTTCATGTATTCAGCCAGATATGCTAAATAGAACGTCGCCATCTACTGCAATAGATATTATGCCGCACACTAGTGCTCCTACATACGCGTTGTCACATAATGTGTCCACCAATTTGCCGCCGCCTAGCACAACAATTGCATCGTCACGTAGAGCTCCAACAAATACGCCACCGCCTAGTGTTACAACAGCGCCGCCATATGATGCGCAAACTGTTATGCCGCCCACTAATGTTTCTACAAGCACGTCGCCACATGGCGTCGCCAATTTGCCGTCACCTAGCACTACGAATGCGTCGTCATCTAGCGCTCCAACAAACATGCCCCCTAGTGCTTTTGCCAGCGCACCGTTATATAACGTATCAACACATATGCCGCCAACTAATCGTACAAGCACTCCAATACCTAACACCATTGCCGCCGCCATGCCAACAACAACAATTACATCATTTATGAACGCCAATGATTCCACATTAAATCCTAGCCAGGCTCAACAGGTAAGCGAAATTTCCACTATTTGTAACAATGCCCAATATTCCCACCATTTATAACGCTGCCTACATCAACGCCGCCGCCTCTGTCAATGCTAACGCCACTGCCACATCTGTTAACGTCAACGCCGCCGCCTCTGCTTACAGGATCGCTACCTCATCTGTCAACAGCGAAGCCGCCGTCTCTGCCAACGAGGGCAATTACCCATTTTTTAGCCTCAGCACCGCCGCCGCGGATACCTCTGCCAGCACCTCTGCCCGCTTGAACGTTGGCAGCGCTGCTATAGCAGCAAGCACACAAGCAAATTATGTATCGCAAAATAACGTTATTTTAGCTATGCAGCAACAAATTTCCAGATTGGAGGTACAACTACAGCAAGCAGTACATCAAATTACTGAAACCAAACGTGAACGTACGGTAGTAGCGTCGTCACATTGTATGCCCTCAGCCGCGTTGTGTTCTAGGTCGAACGCAAATATTCTGCAACAGGATGTCTTGAGGTAAAACGCATTCATGTCATCGACTGGGAGTGGTAGCATTGGATCTCATATAAATCACGCCGGGACACTATCGCCCTATGCATCGTTGACATCAAACGCGCGGCCAGCCGAAGTGAATCCAGCACCTTCGTCCAATTGTCTTCCAACTCACGCCGGTACAAATGCATCATTTAATGGTCAGCCAACGACGAATGTAACAGCTGCGCACAATCGCCCAGTAATTGCTAATGGAAATCCGCCTCAGTTATTAGTCGAGCCTGATGGTGCTTTACAAGCCGCACCGCTTACCGTTTCGTCCACTTATGGTCAGCCATCCTGGTCACCCGCTATGACGGGCAATGATGGATCAACCGCTGCCTGCGTCCCAGTTGCCGCGCCAGCCTTTAATTTAGCAGGTCATACGCTCCCTGTGCACTCCATGCCGCCGCCCAGAAAATTATTAGATTTACCATTGTTTTCAGGTCAAGCAGAGGATTGGCCAATATTTTATGCAGCATTTACAGAGTCCACTTCGGTTTATAATTATAGTAGTTTTGAAAATAACCAGCGTTTAAATAAATGCCTTAAAGGGGAGGCGAGGGATGTGGTTAAGTCCCTTTTAATACATCCTAACAATGTAAATTTTATTATTGAACAACTGCGCTTTAGATTCGGTCGCCCTGAACAGCTCATCCGGAGCCAACTCAAAGTCGTTCGCGAGGTTCCACCCATCTCAGAAAGTAACATTAGCAAGTTAGTGTCCTTTGCAACCACAACTAAGAACCTCACAGTCTTCTTTCAGTCTATAGGTGAAGAGAAACATTTGGCTAACCCAACCTTATTGGACAAGCTGGTGTCAAAGCTTCCTCTCAATAAGCGTTTGGATTGGGCGCGTCACTCTGTTTCCATTCGGCCATACCCAACCATCGTTAATTTTAGTGACTGGTTAACTGAGGTCGCAAGCTTCGTTCAGATGATCCAAACTACTGAATCAAAGGATGCGAAACGTCGTGCAGTATTGCATACAGCCGGGGAACCACGCACCACGAAATGCATCATTTGCCAAAGTGACCATAAACTCCATGATTGTCGTCGACTGCTGGAAGCCACTGTACCGGAACGATGGAAACTGGTCAAACGACTACGTCTTTGCTTTAGCTGTCTCTGGCCTGGTCACTCAACTCGTGACTGCCGCCGCCGCAAAACTTGTCCAATAAAGGGTTGCTCAAAGTTCCACAACCGATTGTTGCATGAATGTGGGGGCGAGCATCCAGCCAAATCCTCTCAAGATTCGGACTCATCTAGTACAAACAACCCAGTGCTCAACTGCTCTACGCGCGCCGATGTGAAGCTGCTATTCCGAGTGCTTCCCGTTACGCTCTATGGCCCAAACAAGCGAGTCAATACGTATGCACTTCTTGATGAAGGGTCATCAATTACGATGATGGATGACTCTTTCGTAAGTGAACTTGGACTCTGCGCCACACAACGTCAAGTAGAGATTCAGTGGTTTGGAGGTAAGGCTGTAAACGAGCCTGTTTCAGTAGTAAATTTGTTTGTTAGTGGTCTGGGAATGAATAAGCGTTATATGCTTCGGAGTGTCCATGGTGTAGCCAATTTAAACTTACCCGTACAAAGTCTCAGCGAAAGGGATATCCATAACGCCGTTAGGTACCAAGGTAAAATTACCGTACAGCCATATAAAAATGTAACGCTTGGGCTAGATCACTGTCACCTAGGACTACCCATTAAACCGACATCAGCTAACCACAACGGGCCTTACGCTGCATTTACAGATCTCGGGTGTGTCATATTTGGCCCATCACTACTTCGCCATTAAGGAAGCCATCCTGCCTTCATGTTAACGCATCAGACTGCCAGATGCATGATATGATAAAAGATTACTTTAGTGTTGAGTCATTTGGAGTAAGAGCCGCGCCACTCCGTGAAAGCGCTGATGATATACGAGCAACACATATTCTCGAGGATACAACCATGAAGGTGAACGGTCGATTTCAAACCGGGTTGTTGTGGAAGCATGACAGGGTCAAGTTACCAGAGAGTTACAGTATGGCGTTGAAACGTCTTGTGAGCATCGAACGACGAATGGCCAAGGACAAAGAGTTTGGCAAAGCTTACCAAAATATCATTGAAATGTATGTCGAGAAAGACTATGCTCGTAAGCTTTTGCCTAGTGAAGCAGCTGAAACAACAGAAAAAACTTGGTACCTCCCGCACTTCGCAGTGGTAAATCCACAAAAACCGGGTAAATTGAGGTTGGTGTTCGATGCAGCCGCGACGTCACATGGGGTTTCGTTGAATTCTCAATTACTTAAGGGTCCTCAGCAGTATCACTCTCTAGTGTCAGTTTTATTCCATTTAAGAGACGGCGCCGTAGCCGTATGCGCCGACATTCAGGAGATGTTTCACCAGGTTGTAATCCGCCCCGAAGATCGATGTGCACAGAGGGTTTTGTGGCGTAATGGGGACAGCCAGAAAGCGCCCGATATTTACAAGATGACAGCTATGACATTCGGAGCGGCATGCTCCCCATGTTCAGCCAACTACGTTAAGGTGAGGAACGCCTTAGAGCACAGCAATCATGACCAACGTGCAGTTGAAGCCATTACTGAACATCACTACGTTGACGATTACGTCGATAGCTTCGATTCGGTCTCTGAAGCCATACGCATCTCGCAGCAGGTTTGGGAGATACACAAAGGAGCGAGTTTCCAGTTACGGAAGTTTAGATCTAACTTCCCTGAAGTCGTCGCCGCATTGGGTGGTGAAACTACCGCACTATCAATTACCTCGAAAGAGACTGCAGCATGGGAGAAAGTTTTGGGAATGGTGTGGCTGCCGGGAGATGACACATTTACCTACCGCCCAGAATTTCATGGAAATTGCACATCAGTAATTAATGGCAATGTGGTGCCAACGAAACGAATGCTATTAAGTATAATAATGTCCATCTTCGATCCGCTGGGGCTCCTGAGTCACTTCATCATAACGGCTAAGCTTATGATGCGCGAAGTTTGGAAGCGAGATCTGGGATGGGACGAGCCAGTTACCTCCGATATTGATGCCATTTGGCAGCATTTTCGTAAGCAAATTTTCAATGTTTCTTGTAGCCGAATTCCACGCCACTACTTTAGCCGAGGAAAGCCAGAGTCCTTACAACTTCACATATTCGTGGATGCTAGTGAGGATGCGTTTGCAGCCGTAGCATATTGGAGGTCGGAGACTCTATCAGGAGACGTGGAAGTTTCGATTGTATTTGCGAAGACGAGAAGTGCACCGCTTAAGCCCCTTTCCATTCCCAGACTAGAATTGCAGGCCGCGTTACTGGGATCGCGTATGATGTCGACGATTATTGACGAACATAAAGTACGCACTGATCGATGTGTCCTGTGGAGCGACTCGAGGACGGTACTCAAGTGGATAGCCAGTGAGCATTGCCGCTACAAACCTTTCGTAGCCCAACGGATTGCCGAAATATTAAGCGTGTCAAAGTCGTCTGATTGGAGATGGGTGCCCACGAAGGAAAATGTTGCTGACGAGGCCACGCGAGTCAACAAAGGTGTGAGTCTGGATCCGTCCTCTCGTTGGTTTGTGGGTCCATCATTTTTACATCAACCCGAAGATAAGTGGCCAGCTGATACTTCGAATGATACCACCCTCGAGGATCAGGAGGAACTGCGTCCAAAATTCGCACTTTTAGCTAATAATAAAAAATGTGTTATTGAATTCGAAAGGTTTTCATCATATATTAAACTTAAAAGAGTAGCCGCTTGGGTGTTGCGTTTCATCAATAATGGTAAACCATCAACTCGACAAGCCAGCAATATATCGCGTTACGGACTAACAGCTTCAGAACTCGATTCAGCAGAGCGTTTACTGTGCCGCCAAGTTCAGAGAGAAGTTTTTTTTGACGAAATCAATCAGCTGAAGAAAGGTCTCACTGTTCCAGCCAATAGTTCGTTGTTCACACTTACGCCGTGTGTCGATGGCCACGAGCTCCTGCGTGTCGGTGGTCGCCTAGACGAAGCGAGCTGGCTTGCATACGATGCAAAGCACCCGATAATCCTACCGCCGAAACATCCGATAACTAGGCTTATCGTCTCTCATGAGCATAGCCGTATGAAACACCTTCTTACCGAGGCGACGATTTGTATGATAGGACAAAGGTTTTGCATCCCGAATTTGAGGCGGGTTCTCCGTGGAGTCATAGCTAGGTGTAACATATGCAAAATTAAAAACGCGAAACCACATGTGCCACAGCTTGGACGGCTGCCGGAGGATCGAGTTACTCCATATGTTCGACCCTTTACATACACCGGATTGGACTATTTTGGGCCTGTGAGTGTCACGATTGGGAGACGCACAGAGAAGAGATGGGTGGCTTTGTTCACGTGCCTGACAATGAGGGCTATCCATCTTGAGATTGCACATGACCTTTCCACCGATGCATGTATTCTAACCTTGCGTAACTTTATGAATAGAAGAGGTGTTCCAAAACGGATACGATCAGATAATGGGAAGAATTTCGTCGGTGTTGATGGAGAACTAAAACGCTTTGAGGATGTGTTTGATTACCACGAGTTGCAGAGTGAGCTTTCCGTTAAGAATGTTGAATGGGTATTCAACTGCCCCGAAAATCCATCGGCGGGCGGGGCATGGGAACGCATGGTGCAATGCGTGAAAAAGGTACTGCTGCATACGATGAAAGAGGTGAATCCGAGAGAGCACGCGTTTCAAAGCTTATTGATAGAGGCCGAGAATATCGTTAACTCGCGCCCGCTGACACATCTACCTGTTGCGACAGAACAAGAGGAGCCCTTGACACCCAATCACTTTTTACTAGGCAGTGCCAATACAGCGCAAACATCAAGTTGCATGGAACCGTCGCAGAAGTATTGTTCCCTACGTAAGCAGTGGCGCATAGCTAGGCAGATGCGGGATCGATTTTGGAAAGGGTGGGTAGAGGAATACTTGCCAACACTGACTCGGCGATCAAAGTGGTGTTCGCCAACGACTCCGCTGCAAGAAGGCGACTTAGTTTTGATCTGCGACCCAAATGAGCCTAGGAAAGAGTGGCGCCGTGGCAGAATCCAGAGAACTTATCCCGGCAAAGATGGTCAAGTGCGAAGAGCGGATGTACTAACATCCACTGGTTTGGTACAACGTCCTGCGTCAAAAATCGCAAAGCTTGACATAGTTGGTGGTGAATCCAGCTCGATTCACGGGGGTGGGGATGTCGAAGATTGAGTTATGTGGAGCAAAGTAATGGCAACATCAAATAAATTTTACTTCAATTCAAATACAACTCTGTTCATTGTTCTTTGCACACCCAGTTTCTTCTTCTTTCACTTTGCTTCGCTATTCGTATATTCCGTTAGTTCGAACTTGCTAAATTGTTCTTCCGCCATTTCCATCATTGGGAAAAAATCACGCGTAGCAAACGGACGGAGAAAGAAACTGGGGTAAGTAATTTATATTTCACATTGTCAAATTATCTAACATGTCCTTTATATATAGAAATAAACTTCCAGTTTTGCATTTAGGCAATTGCATGTTCATCCCAAAATCCGTGTTTCTTGCTGCGCGACAGCAACATTCGACTCAGTTATTGTTTTTAGGCCATGTTCTTGGTACAATTCACGACCTTCTTTCACTTTACAGATGTGATGTGACCATGATGTGCATGTTTCACAAGTTGTACTCAAACTATCTTTATTATGCAAAGGATTTTGCTGTTCGAAAACTTCGCATTTTTGCATTCTTCGTTTCCGAGTTTGGTGAAGGAAATATTCATGTCTTTAATAACTCTGCGATATACCTCGTAACTGCATGAGTTTACATATACAGGGTTTTTTACTACAAAATCTTCCCACATTTCCTTGATAGCCATTTCTCTGTTAAGGTACCTACGATTTGGTGCGTGAGCTCGGCGGCTTCCGGGAAATCGTCCAAACTGTTACTCACAATTCCCGATGTTTCAAATTGATCTACTAGTAAAAATAATATATAAAAATTCCTGTACATAAAGTAAACAAGTACGTATGTACGTAAAACCTACTACCGTAGCTTTATTTTTTAATCCTACTAAATCCTACCTTGTTCAAAACTAGTTTCGTTGTCGAAATCAACGTTCTTGTGATTTTGGGATGTCGAAGGTGTAACATTTAGAAATCTTTGAATTGAGTAATGATTGTTTGAAGAGTTAACGAAAGCGAAATCGGACTTGGGATTGTCAGTGGATAAAAAACTGGAACAACTGTTTGAACTCGAAGGATTACGCTTTTCTGTACTTATTTGGGTTTCACTTAGATCCAGCAAGATATAATCGTCTTCTTCGGTAACAAAAATATCACCATATGCTTTAATCAATTCTTTGCCGCGATCTTTTAAAAAGTGTCCGTGAATGTAAAGCAGTTTTTAAAATATTATCATTATTTCTATTTAAAATTCTTCGATAAAAAACTATCTGTTTACGATTCCTACTATTTTCGATATTGAATAAAATATTCAATACATACGAGTATGTATGTATATTTTTGACTCCTATAAAAAGGTGTACTGGTGTTTTTGGCAGCAATAGGGCTTGCAAGAATAGCAGGTATCGAGAATTGCAGGTATACAGAAGCTAAAAGCCTTAAAACAAGTTCCCTTAACACGCCGTTAGGGAATTATTAACATAAACTATAATAATAATTATTAATTATTAAGCAGAGCATGCAGATACGTTACTAATAGGAGCCCCATCATCAAAAAGCTGAGAATACTTTTTAATAACGCAGTATCTACAAATGATAGAGCAGATACGTCGCCTTTGATTAGGAAACCGGCTTTTATTTCCATCTGTTTCCTATTAAAAGTATAGATACGGCAGAAGTTTTGTAGATACCCACATTTTTTACTAGGATTTCTGAAAAATGTATGTAGATACTGCAAAAGAAGGAACTTAAATTAGCAATAACTTCATATTTCCTTGCAACTTGCAAATTTTTTTGGCATGAATAAATTTGGATTTTCAATACAAGTACACCTATATAATTAACTAATTTTCGAAAATATATGTAGATACCCACATTCTTCAGTAGGACGGCAGTATTCACGCCATCACGCAACTCGAATAAAAAATACGTCACAGGAGCTTGCTTCCTCGACATAGAAAAGGCTTTCGATCAAGGGTGGGTAAAAGGACTCATAACAAAACTCATTGGATACAAATTCCCTCTTCATCTTGTAATACTAATTTATAATATGTTCTCTAATGGAAAATTCTCGGTATATACAAATGGTATAAAAAGTACACGAGAATTTAATATAATAAATGGACTGCAGCAAGGTACTGTAAATGGCCCCATTCTTTTTAATATCTACATACTATACTTGTTGCATAAAATAGACAGCTTAATTGCATTTGCCGATGATGTTGTTATTTATCACTCAGATAGTTCAATTACTAACATAAACACAAATCTCCAGAGTAAATACAATACTGTTGAAGAATATACAATAGATTGGCAACTCAAAGTAAACGCTAACAAATGTGAAACTGTTCTGTTTCGCCCTCCTATCAAAAAATGCAACTCAAACATTCAAAAAAATTGGAAAAAGTTCCAAATTATTTCGAACGATAAATTTGTATACTATAACGATCACATTAACTACCAAATAACGAAAACTACTAAGGCGTTCCATGCTTATAAAAAAATGTTCTCGACAAAATTTTTGGATAAAAGGCTGAAATCCATTATGTATCAAACACTTTTAAGACCTATACTTACGTATGGATGCCAGATTTGGTTTAACATATCACCATCATACATGGAAAGACTGAGAAAGTTTGAACGTAAAATTTTGAGATCCTGTATTTCCTTATACAGGTCAGCATATAGTAATTATACCAAATACATTTCGAATGCGAAGGTCTATAGTACAGCAAAAGTACCGAGAATTGACTGCCACATAATAAATTTGACAAGGAGACATACTACGCTGTCTTAACAATGACAATAACACACTGATAAGTGCACCCTTCTATGAAAGCGAAGAATACTTTTCCCTTACAGGTAGAAATGGATTTACACCCCCAGAATCATTCCTTTACCTTGACAGGAATTTATTTATACAAAATAAAGATCACATACTGATAATCTATCACATTTTTAGAAGAGCCGATATGAAAATAATCACCTCGAAAACAATGAACACAGAAAACAAACGTTTTAATACATATATCTCTGCCAGAGACAAACTAGAAGCATCTTCCATCATAAGACAATGCTGGTGGCTAAATCACATATAACCACAACACCTACTCATGCCGGACATCCGACATAACTTTCCCCTACTTAATTTTATCTTTTATTATAAATATTTAATCAGGCATTGTTTTTTAATGTTTTTTTCTTTGCAACATAATCTTGGTTCATACAAGCTTTAAGTTAAAGCGGTTACACATAAGTGTTATCAACTACTTTTTTTTTTTTTTGGTATTTAATTCACAGCTGAATTATAATTCAGCTGCTTATGGCTTTGGTCACAGACCACATTGCCAGGCACAAAAACACATGGTCTATCTCTCAGTCAATTCACATCACATTTATCGTTCCGTTATTCGATATGTTCCGTTATCTTCACAGTTCCGTTATTTTCACATATTTTTTTAATATTCCTTTTTTTCCACAAGCTCAAGTTTTTCGATCACATTTATCGTTCCGTTATCTTCATAGTTCCATTATTTTCACATATTTTCAATATTCGGTTTTTATTTCACAAACTCAAATTTTTTGCTTTCAAATTAATGGTAATTTTTTTCTATTCTCGTGGTTCCTTTGTGGGGAGCACAAAAGCTGTGCTCGATACTAGCTCAAGCAAGCATTGGACTTCCCAAAGTTGACGAAAAAGGCGTGCAAGAGCTGACCAAGTCCGTTTCTGAGGTCCAACCAACACCAAGTCTATTTATAAAGATTGGTTGCACCTTTCAACCTTTCACGTCCTTTTCCGCCAACGCTACAAACGGAGTTATCAACTACTAAATGTTATATTATATCATATTGTGACGATTTCGATGACTCTTCGATTATCAATCCTGGGTTCGATCAATATAAAGTCAAATAAACACACGCACAGATATTGTAACTAATAGCTAGTTTTATTTACGAGTAATAAACGCAATACAAATTCCCGAGTTTGGTTACTTCACAGTAGTTTACTGTACAATACTTGAATACAAACTGATCAACCCGCCTTGCTTGGTCACCGCCTTATATAGTCCAACAGGGTACTTGCCTACGCACCGAGAACTTTCTTGCGCTTTTCGTGTTCTGGAAGGGTCGGTGTTATTTATTGGAATCTCCTCTTTGCATCGTATTACCAAACACTCGCCCCATCTCTCTTCCTCTTCCTAGTTACACGCTTGCATGCATAAGCGTAGCCATCGTTATCTCAGCTCTGTTTAACTAGCGGTGGGAGTGTTATTGAGTTAGGGATGGTACATGCTTGAGAATAATCGCCACACTGCCCTCCACCTAAGTCTGATCGTCCCGATCAGACACATTTCCCGAACCCACCGCTGCTAGACACTCAATGGTTGGCACTGCTTTATTAAACCTCATTTCGTCCAGAGATTGAAACTCCGACATCAATCCTCTCCTGCAGAGGTTCCCACAATGCATTGCAGTGTCACATATTCCAACCATTTTGTCCGTTCTTAATCCTGAATGGATTTGTGCCTTCACTTTCGTTCCCAGTGGTACCCGGCAAACATTCCTGCAACTCGTTTCTTCAGGATTCAGTTCCGTTCTCTCATGCCCATTGCACTGTTTCCCATTATCCACTAAGTTGCGTTGCTTCCTCGGAACATGACCACCAGATGTTCGTCTTTTATTCTCGGCACACTCTGCACACTTAGTAATCCATTTCCTCACAGTTTGTTTGCAACCGATCCAATAGAACCGCCGCTTTACCCCTTGCAGCGTTTTCTTTATTCCGACGTGCCTTCCATCTGGGCACCAATGCGACGCTTTGATAACATCTGGAATTCTTGCCTTGGGAGCAACAATAAGTGATCGATGATTCTGGCCATCTTCACTTTCCCATATCCGATGCAAACAACCAGATATTAGCTTCAAACTACTCCATTGTGCCCAGTATGCTTTTGCAATACGACTCTCTGCTACCATCTCTTCTCTTCCTGGCTGTTTGTTTTTCTTTATTCCTTTCAACCCTCCTGGTCTTGCCGAATCTTCTTCAGGAGTTACTTGTCCGCGAAAGCCTTTGGTCGAGGAGCTACCTCTGCTTTACGAGGCTCCTGTTGCTTCATCTTCAAGATCACTCCCTTGGTAGTATAGCCTTTATTGTGTCCAAAGACCAGAGGAACTTCTTGGCCGTTGTAAGTCATAACCTTGTTCCTTACGTTGATGTGAATGTCTCTCTCAGCCAAGAAATCGACGCCAATGATGACTACGTCGACAATATTCGCTACCAAGAAGTTGTGATGTGTAGCCACATTTCCAATTATAACCTTGCATGTCACTTTTCCAAGGACTGTCTTGCTATCACCAGTTACTGTCCTCAACTTAGCTTTCCGCAATGGTGTCACCTTTCCGCTGACTAAGTCACTCCGAATAATGGAATGTGATGCACCAGTATCCACAGTCAGTAAGCGCTCTTTCCCGTCCACGTAGCCTTCAACAGTAACATTACTCGCTTTCCGTTCGAGCTGTGACGCAGAGATTATGGGGAATACATCTTGCTCATCTTCTCCAGCTTTGCGTTTTCGTCCACCTGAATTGCTGGCGTTACTGGAGTCAGTGCCACAATAACGTGCTATGTGGCCTGGTTTCCCGCACTTAAAGCATTTAATGGCACCATCACTTTTTTTCTTTACTCCGCTCAACGCTTCCAAAATTTGGTCTACCCAAGCCGGAGTTTCCACTTCTACACGATGAGCCTTGTATGCAGGTTTACTTAATAGCGAGGCTGTTTCCTGCGTTAGAGCATGTGATACCGTTTCAGAGAATGTCCGTTTGGGGTTTGCATATGTGGCCCGCTTCGTCTCTACATCGCGTATTCCATTTATAAAACTTTGGGTTTTTACCCTCTCAGTATACTCCACGGGTGCGTCCGCATTTGCTAGATGGGCCAACCTCTCGATGTCCGATGCAAATTCCTGCAAAGTCTCATTAGGTTTCTGGGAGCGATTCTGTAGCTCTATTTGGTATATCTGCTTCCGATGCTCGCTACCATAGCGTCTCAACTGCACCCATTAAAGCTTCATAATTGTTCCGTTCTCCGTCAGGAATAGTCTGCAAAATTTCGGCTGCAGGTCCCTTCAATGCCACGAATAATGCAGCAACTTTGTCTTCCATGCCCCAACTATTCACAGCTGCCGTCTTCTCAAACTGTAGCTTAAATACCTGGAAAGGAACGGAACCGTCAAAAGATGGTGTTTTTACCTTGGGAATAGTAGTTGAAGCCGTTGGACGATTTAGTTGCAATTCCTGGATGCGTCCTCTAAAAGCAACCACCTCAGCCTCAATTTTGTCCTGAAGTTGTGCAATTTTTGCATCTTGCACTTCTAGTTTTGACGTAACCCTCTCTTCCTGTGCTTCCAACTGCGAAGACATTTGTGCCACCTGCATGGATATACGTTCCTCATGTGCTTCCAATTGAGATCTCATGTATGCCTTCGTTTCATCTAGTTGAGCTGAAATCCGGGATGTCATATGTGTCTTCTGTTCCTCGAGCTGAGATGCCATTCGAGATGTAATACGTGTATCCTGTTCTTCAAGCTGAGATGCCATGTGTGCCTTCTGTTCTTCAAGCTGAGATGAAATGCTTGACGACATCTGAGTCAATACAGTCAATAACGCGTTCGTGTCCACAATTGCCACTGTATTCGGAGGCTCCTTTTTCTCTTCCATTTTCGTCGATGCCTCCTCTACAAGATGGAAAACATGGTCATCAACGTTGATTCCTTCCGCTTCCATAGCCTCCCGTCATCTTGACTGTAGCTCGGACTTATTACCTGTAGTGTTTAGTCCGCGTTGTTCCAACTCATTTTTGAGTTGCTGAATCTTCAATTCATTCAACTTAGCCATGTCTTTGTTATCCTTGAAATCACTGGTATTTATTTAACAATACCGCTTCTGACACCAATTGTGACGATTTCGATGAGTCTTCGATTATCAATCCTGGGTTCGATCACTATAAAGTCAAATAAACACACGCACAGATATTGTAACTAATAGCTAGTTTTATTTACGAGTAATAAACGCAATACAAATTCCGGAGTTTGGTTACTTCACAGTAGTTCACTGTACAATACTTGAATACAAACTGATCAACCCGCCTTGCTTGGTCACCGCCTTATATAGTCCAACAGGGTACTTGCCTAAGCACCGAGAACTTTCTTGCGCTTTTCGTGTTCTGGAAGGGTCGGTGTTATTTATCTCCTCTTTGCATCGTATTCGCAAACACTCGCGCCATCTCTCTTCCTCTTCCTAGTTACACGCTTGCATGCATAAGCGTAGCCATCGTTATCTCAGCTGTGTTTAACTAGCGGTGGGAGTTAGGGATGGTACATGCTTGAGAATAATCGCCACAATATGTAGCCCGCCAAGTACATGAGAACTCGTCTAGAGTCATTGTATAATCGTATTATTAAATAAAAACTATTGTTTATTTTAGTATATAAGATCATCAACATCGAAATAAATAAGCACTATAAAAAAAATTTTTTTTTGAAAGCTTGCCATAAGTTGGTCGCTAGATCATTGAGTCCGCTCACATAGGGTGTCCAACTTAAACAAAAAATCAGCGACGCTTCCAGTACCATCGAAAGAGACCTTTCAGTCCTGTGGTTTCACCGCCATGCCACCGGAAACAATGTTAGCTTGGTTGCTCACGAAGGTCTGTGCTCGGTTACTTTCCTCCCTACTGGTATTCCTGGTATAGCTCGCACCGGCTTGTGAAGAGGTTACTGCAGCGTTAAGTAAGTCCATGTTCTCTCTCATCTCGTTCCTCATCTCCTCCTGAGAAATTCTGAACAGCTGATGTAGCACGTTCACCCACGAATCTCCAGGAGGGGCCTCAGCCATATTCCTCTGAGTAGAGACCCTATCACCTAAAGTGTTAAGAGGTATAGGGTTTTCGAGAAAACCATTAGCTTCCTCCCGTATTCCTGTCAACACGTTATTCGAGGTATCGAAGAGATTCTGCATTGGCTCTGCTGCCATGGACGAGTCAAGGATATTAGTACTACCGGGTCTATCAAATTTCTGGTTGGAGGCAGGATTCAATAGGATCCTGGTCGGATCTCCTCCGCCCGGACTACCTATTGGAGAATGCAGTACCAAAGGCCGATTGGTGGGTTGTTTCGGAAGCGCCCCTCTACTTTGACTTCTAGGCTTGCCCCCACTTCCTCGTATAGAGTTCCTAGTAGTCATAGAAATACATCTCCTAACCACGTTAGATAAAAAAAAAAGATAAAAAAAGTGTTTCGGTTACAAGGGGCGGTTGGAAGGTATAACTAGTCAAGGTGAACTCCCCCTTACCCTATATTACCGACGATTGTAAAGTTTTGAAAAAAATAAAATTTGAATTAATGTATTCATGAAACGAGCTCAAGGCCAAGAATAATAATTTTTCACTTTTTGAATTTTTATGAATATTATAATTTTTTTTCTTATTAATAATCATTTTAAATTAATTATTAAAAGTTTTTTGATTGAATAGAGTAGGAAAATTTTTAGAGACAACTGCCATAGCTTTTCTTATAGATCCATTTCGGAAGCTGCTAGACTTCACTCATCAGAGAAATTTTGGCACGCATTACTAACCATTAAGCTAACAATACGCTGGTTTCGATGTCATCTAAACTCCTAGTTCTATTCTTCTTTTTACCATATGCATGAACCACTTCCGCCATTTGACAGTTAGTAGTGTGATCATGATGGATTTTTGACAGATCTGTTTTATCATCAGAACTGCCTTACCGTGTGCTCTCGGTTTTGTTATTGATTTTTTATACCAACAATTTTGTTGATTTACGGCCTGTACATTTTCAAGTATTCATGAAACGAGCTCAAGGCCAAGAATAATAATTTTTCACTTTTTGAATTTTTATGAAAATTATTATTCTTTTTACTTATTAATAATCATTTTGAATTAATTATTAAAAGTTTTTTGATTGAATAGAGTAGGAAAAATGTTTAGAGACAACTGCCATAGCTTTTCTTATAGATCCATTTCGGAAGCTGCTAGACTTCACTCATCAGAGAAATTTTGGCACGCATTGCTAACCATTAAGCTAACAATACGCTGGTTTTGATGTCATCTAAACTCCTAGTTCTATTCTTCTTTTTACCATATGCATGAACCACTTCCGCCATTTGACAGTTAGTAGTGTGATCATGATGGATTTTTGACAGATCTGTTTTATCATCAGAACTGCCTTACCGTGTGCTCTCGGTTTTGTTATTGATTATTTACTGATTGACTGAACTGAAGGCATCAATATTGACATGAAAAGCAAGATTATGAGCTATAAGGCGAAACCACTTCTAGTAAAGTACTCGAGCATATTTCACAAGGATGGTTCCAAACCAGGTCGGACCAAAGTTGTGAAGCATCAAATAGATACTGATGATGCAAGGCCCATCCGCCAAGCTCCTCGTAGTATTCCATTGACCAAATGCCAAGTGGTAAGAGAAATTTTTCAGGAAATGAGTGAGAGCGGCGTGATCGAACCATCAGTACTAGTAGTACTAGTGAAAAAGAAGGACGGAAAGATGAGGTTCTGCATCAAGCATCAACGGTACTCTGGACTTGTTATCTGGCACAAAATGGTTTTCCACACTGAACTTGAAAAGCGGCTAATGACAAGCGAATGTAAAGGATAAAGAAAAGACAGCCGTCATCGTTGGAGAAGGGCTTTGGCAATTTACAGTAATGCCCTTTGGACTATGCAATGCTCCAGCTACTTTTGAGAAACTCATGGACCAGGTACTAAAAGGATTGCATTGGGAAACATGTTTGCTGTACCTGGATGACATCATCGTGCTGGAAAAAAGTTTTGACGTAAAGAACTAGGAGGAAGTTTTCCAAAGAATAGCTGTTGCCGGTCTGAAATTAAGTCCGAAGAAGTGTTCCTTGTTTAAGAAGAAAGTAAGTTATTTGGGTCACAAGGTAACGACGAAGGGCATCTGCACTTCCAAGGAAAAGAGCGAAGCCGTAAAGGATTGACGAAGGCCGAGGAATTTGCATGACTTACGAAGTTTCCTTGGGATGTGTACGTATTATCGCTGATTTGTACCGAACTTCGCCAGCTTACCTGGTAGTCTCCATAAGCTTACCAGGAAAAAATACGTGCTTTGAATGGAAGAAGAAACATAAAGTGACTTTCCAAACCTTGACGGAGCGACTATGCACTGCCCCAATGTTAGCACATCCGATCCGAGGTTCAACGTTTATTTTGGATACAGATGCGAGTGGTTATGCTTTAGGAGGTGTTTCGTCCCAGATTGTTGATGGACAAGAGAAGGTAGTTGCGTATTATAGCCGAACAATTATTATGGTTTACTTTCAATTGAAAGTCATTTTTACTTGGTTCAATCGGTCAGGGCTCACTGCGGTTGGTTAGGTGACAGTTTTTATTCACCTTCCGGTTTGACATTTAGCTATGCGAAAGTGCGTGATTTTTGCTGAAGTGGCCGCACCAAATATTCCCATAGAATGGAAAAGGCACCAATAACGGAACTGTTAATCTTCAGACAAACAAGTGTTTGGTGTGTTCTTGGTGTGCCCAGAGTTAAATTTCGGGTAACCAATTAGTGTAAAATTAAGGGAAATGGGCAATTGGCATCCAAAACGGTTTTTCCTTTGTATGATTGAATTTAAGGTATTTAAGTTGGTAAAAGTGCACGAGTACAAAGTATGTACGAAATAAAAGTGCCATAAAATTCGATGTATTTTTTTTTTAATGCACTACCTTGAAAACGAACCCCAACAAATGGCCAGAACCACCAAAGTGAAAGATACGCCCCAAAATGCCAGATTGACCAGGGTGGAAGACATATGGAATCTTGTCCTGATATCTGACTTTACCCCGGCTGACATCACAGTTTCGACCAAACGGGAGTAAAAACAAAGTATATTGCCAGAATACATTTTAACAGCAAATGGCAATCCATATTGGTTAAATAAACTTTAAATAAGCAGTATTTTAGTTACTATGTGCAATATTACCGAAGCCTGTTGATCGGAATATTATTGTCAACGGCGAGATAGATTGAGGAGTTCCATGTGTCTCCTGTCCCGAACTCAATAACGTTAGGTCCCGCGGGCCACCAAGGGAACTCACCAAACGCATGGTCTAGAACCTTTCTATTTTGCGCGCCAACGAAAACGTACATTCAGGGTTCGGACTTGATAAAAATTCCAGTAATTTTAATACATACTACACTTTAGTTCAAATCTACTACGCTTTATGCTTCCATAGAATAGTGACATAATCTGATTTATTTTGATAAATTGATGTTTTCTTTAACTATGAACTCTCCTATAGAGTCATTAATCACCATTAATATTCCTGTTTTGTTTATTTTGTCCCAAACGAGGGAAACGATATTTGATAAAAGTAGCTGTTGACAAAATAGTAGTAAAAGTAAACATTACTAAATTTATTCTGTTCTTAAGTATTAAGTAAAACCTGTAATTTTACAATTTTTGGTTTCAAAGTAAATCCTAAAGTTACATGCTCAATTAAATTTACTATGAAACAAGCAAAGTCATATCTCCAACGTCACGACACGTCAGACTGGGTAGCGGAACTTTTCCATTGTGCAGTCGCCGTTGCTTGACGATTTTCGGGCATATCGGCGTCGTCGGTATTCATTTGCATTCATAGTATACTTGATTTCGGCGCAAACGGAAATCAAGTGAAAGTGCATGGCCAAATAAGCAAATTTAAATAAAATTTAACTGGTGTTAAGCGATTCTAAAGTGAAAGTTTTAAATGAAAATGGAATTTTGTTTGTTCTGAAGACATCCAAAGTGTATCACTCACAATTAAAAAAAAAATAATAAAATTTTTCTATTGGCAAAACCATATTTAATGCTTACTTCTAGTAAACGTTGTAAAACAAGTGAATTGAATTTAAAAACATATTAGAAACTAGCTGACCCGCCGAACTTTGTTCCGCCTTAAAAGCACAAATCATGCAGTCACCCTGGGTCCACATTTAGGTCAATAAATTGGGAACCGGGTAAAATATCGAGGTGACAGATATCTTAAATTTTAGGAGAGACGTCTAGAAAATAATTATTGAAAGTTTAATTCATTTCTATGCAGTCGTTTTTGTGTGACGCGGACGTTATTGTAAAAAAACCAAATTTTTGGTCACATTTTTCCCACATTTTGGTCAATAACTCGGGAACTGGATGAGATATCCAAATGAAAGTTGTCCTAAATTTTAAGTTAGACGTTAAGTGATAAAATGGTGAAAGTTTCATGCAATTGTATTCAGTAGTTTTTGCGTGATACGCGCACAATCATACAGACGGACAGACAGACAGACAGACAGACAAAAATTTTAAAAGTTGTAGATTTGGGTTCCACTGGTCCAATAACGACCTCTCCTCTCAGTTTTTCTTGAATATCTTCAATGTACAGACATCGACCTGTTACAATTTTATTATATGTAAAGATTCCGGTTTGAATATGTGGAGAGAATACAAATAATAACAAGCATGTATGTAAATGTGCTTATTAGAAAAAAAAACACCAGAAAAGGGGAAAGTCTTCTCAGTTAAATTTACTTTCAACTAGTCCAGCCCTCATCTAAAATTACCTGGTGAAATATATCGCATAAAAACTGGTGGATATTCCCGCTTTTCCTTTCATTTGAATACCTAATTTATTCGCCAAACCAATTTTCGCTTTTTTAAACATCAACGCAACAGTAAATGCGCATCTCAACGCATCAACATCGCGCTTATCAAGGGCCACTATTGCGCTAATCCCATCGCGCCACATCAACGCGCCATTTTAGTGCGCAACCGCACTAACCACCGGTAACAACTAAACCGGTTACAAAAGGACCGGCCACAACAAACCCGGTAACAAGCCAAACAGCGGGGGCCGCCATAATATAGGCCCGCCGCACAAGCCATCTGCATAACAACAATAACCAGCAGTGACATCAGCGGGGGCCGCCGTGTAATAGGCCCACCGCAGTAACCACCGGCAACAACAACCGGTATCAACAAGACCGGCCAAACCACACCAGAAACAACAACCGCTAACAACAAATCCGGCCACAAATAAACCGGTAACAACAAATTCGGCCACAACAAGACCGGCAACAAACAATACGGCAGTAATAAAGGCCACCAGCCGGGAACAACACAACCAGCAGAGATAACAGCAGGGGCCGCTTCTTTTAGGCCCACTGCATTAACAGCACCAGTAACTACCGGTAACAACAAAACCGGCACGACAACCAGCAGGGGCCGCCCTATCCTATGCCCACTGCACAACCACCCTGATCGACCACAACAACACCAGCAGTAACATCAGCGGGAGCCGCCATAATATAGGCCCGCCGCACAAGCATCAGCAACAACAACAGTAACCAGCTGTCACAACAGCGGGGGCCGCCATAATATAGGCCCGCCGCCCTATACAATGACCAGAAACCACAACCATAGTAGCGCCCTACTAACGGCCTACTACAACCACCGGGTGAGACCGAACCGCTGTAGTAGTTAGTTTTCTTTGACGTTTTTGATCGCTGGTCTCCAGTGCTCCGACCAGTCTCAGGGAAGCAGCCCCTGCATTGCGGTCCGGAGTACTGGAGTCCAAATAAGGTTAAAACTTTGCCAATTTTCGCCACGGTACACCAACATGTCTCAGGGCGAGGTGTCTTAGAACCACCCCTGCATTGCGGTAGGTGTACCTTGAAAAAAGTCCTGGTCTAATATTATTTTTTTTCTTTCTATATATACCTATGCCCTCTAGTGATGGGATGACAGCATTCCAATTAAATATATAAACACACAACTAGCTTTTGCCAAACTTTATACCGTTTTTTCTTTTTACATATTACATTTTATCACGTTTATGTACTAATAATTAATTTCTTTCAGCATATGTATATTTATATGTATATATTTTTTTTTGAACACAGTAATTAGTTGATACAAATATCGGTTAGGAAAATTTGCATTAATTCAAATTGATTTTTTATACCAACAATTTTGTTGATTTACGGCCTGTACATTTTTAAGTATTCATGAAACGAGCTCAACATTCCCGCAACAGCCGGTTCTCATTCCCGCAACAGCCGGTTCTATCGCACCGGAATGACCCGGGTTTTTTCACCCGGCCAAGGGCTGTTATTTCAGTGTAACCCTGTCCAATCTGGGGCAGGGCGAAGCACTGTTAACAACAACAACAACAACAACAGCTCAAGGCCAAGAATAATAATTTTTCACTTTTTGAATTTTTATGAAAATTATTATTCTTTTTACTTATTAATAATCATTTTGAATTAATTATTAAAAGTTTTTTGATTGAATAGAGTAGGAAAAATGTTTAGAGACAACTGCCATAGCTTTTCTTATAGATCCATTTCGGAAGCTGCTAGACTTCACTCATCAGAGAAATTTTGGCACGCATTGCTAACCATTAAGCTAACAATACGCTGGTTTTGATGTCATCTAAACTCCTAGTTCTATTTTTCTTTTTACCATATGCATGAACCACTTCCGCCATTTGACAGTTAGTAGTGTGATCATGATGGATTTTTGACAGATCTGTTTTATCATCAGTCAATCAGTAAATAATCAATAACAAAACCGAGAGCACACGGTAAGGCAGTTCTGATGATAAAACAGATCTGTCAAAAATCCATCATGATCACACTACTAACTGTCAAATGGCGGAAGTGGTTCATGCATATGGTAAAAAGAAGAATAGAACTAGGAGTTTAGATGACATCAAAACGAGCGTATTGTTAGCTTAATGGTTAGCAATGCGTGCCAAAATTTCTCTGATGAGTGAAGTCTAGCAGCTTCCGAAATGGATCTATAAGAAAAGCTATGGCAGTTGTCTCTAAACATTTTTCCTACTCTATTCAATCAAAAAACTTTTAATAATTAATTCAAAATGATTATTAATAAGTAAAAAGAATAATAATTTTCATAAAAATTCAAAAAGTGAAAAATTATTATTCTTGGCCTTGAGCTCGTTTCATGAATACTTGAAAATGTACAGGCCGTAAATCAACAAAATTGTTGGTATAAAAAATCAATTTGAATTAATGCAAATTTTCCTAACCGATATTTGTATCAACTAATTACTGTGTTCAAAAAAAAATATATACATATAAATATACATATGCTGAAAGAAATTAATTATTAGTACATAAACGTGATAAAATGTAATATGTAAAAAGCAAAAACGGTATAAAGTTTGGCAAAAGCTAGTTGTGTGTTTATATATTTAATTGGAATGCTGTCATCCCATCACTAGAGGGCATAGGTATATATAGAAAGAAAAAAAATAACATTAGACCAGGACTTTTTTCAAGGTACACCTACCGCAATGCAGGGGTGGTTCTAAGACACCTCGCCCTGAGACATGTTGGTGTACCGTGGCGAAAATTGGCAAAGTTTTAACCTTATTTGGACTCCAGTACTCCGGACCGCAATGCAGGGGCTGCTTCCCTGAGACTGGTCGGAGCACTGGAGACCAGCGATCAAAAACGTCAAAGAAAACTAACTACTACAGCGGTTCGGTCTCACCCGGTGGTTGTATTTAGTAGGCCGTTAGTAGGGCGCTACTATGGTTGTTGTCTCTGCTGGTGGTTTCTGGTCATTGTATAGGGCGGCGGGCCTATATTATGGCGGCCCCCGCTGTTGTGACAGCTGGTTACTGTTGTTGTTGCTGATGCTTGTGCGGCGGGCCTATATTATGGCGGCTCCCGCTGATGTTACTGCTGGTGTTGTTGTGGTCGATCAGGGTGGTTGTGCAGTGGGCATAGGATAGGGCGGCCCCTGCTGGTTGTCGTGCCGGTTTTGTTGTTACCGGTGGTTACTGTTGCTGTTAATGCAGTGGGCCTAAAAGAAGCGGCCCCTGCTGTTATCTCTGCTGGTTGTGTTGTTCCCGGCTGGTGGCCTTTATTACTGCCGTATTGTTTGTTGCCGGTCTTGTTGTGGCCGAATTTGTTGTTACCGGTTTATTTGTGGCCGGATTTGTTGTTAGCGGTTGTTGTTTCTGGTGTGGTTTGGCCGGTCTTGTTGATACCGGTTGTTGTTGCCGGTGGTTACTGCGGTGGGCCTATTACACGGCGGCCCCCGCTGATGTCACTGCTGGTTATTGTTGTTATGCAGATGGCTTGTGCGGCGGGCCTATATTATGGCGGCCCCCGCTGTTTGGCTTGTTACCGGGTTTGTTGTGGCCGGTCCTTTTGTTACCGGTTTAGTTGTTACCGGTGGTTAGTGCGGTTGCGCACTAAAATGGCGCGTTGATGTGGCGCGATGGGATTAGCGCAATAGTGGCCCTTGATAAGCGCGATGTTGATGCGTTGAGATGCGCATTTACTGTTGCGTTGATGTGTGAGAAAGCGAAAATTGGTTTGGCGAATAAATTAGGTATTCAAATGAAAGGAAAAGCGGGAATATCCACCAGTTTTTATGCGATATATTTCACCAGGTAATTTTAGATGAGGGCTGGACTAGTTGAAAGTAAATTTAACTGAGAAGACTTTCCCCTTTTCTGGTGTTTTTTTTTTCTAATAAGCACATTTACATACATGCTTGTTATTATTTGTATTCTCTCCACATATTCAAACCGGAATCTTTACATATAATAAAATTGTAACAGGTCGATGTCTGTACATTGAAGATATTCAAGAAAAACTGAGAGGAGAGGTCGTTATTGGACCAGCGGAGCCCAAATCTACAACTTTTAAAATTTTTGTCTGTCTGTCTGTCTGTCTGTCCGTCTGTATGATTGTGCGCGTATCACGCAAAAACTACTGAATACAATTGCATGAAACTTTCACCATTTTATCACTTAACGTCTAACTTAAAATTTAGGACAACTTTCATTTGCATATCTCATCCAGTTCCCGAGTTATTGACCAAAATGTGGGAAAAATGTGACCAAAAATTTGGTTTTTTTACAATAACGTCCGCGTCACACAAAAACGACTGCATAGAAATGAATGAAACTTTCAATAATTATTTTCTAGACGTCTCTCCTAAAATTTAAGATATCTGTCACCTCGATATTTTACCCGGTTCCCAATTTATTGACCTAAATGTGGACCCAGGGTGACTGCATGATTTGTGCTTTTAAGGCGGAACAAAGTTCGGCGGGTCAGCTAGTTTCTAATATGTTTTTAAATTCAATTCACTTGTTTTACAACGTTTACTAGAAGTAAGCATTAAATATGGTTTTGCCAATAGAAAAATTGTATTATTTTTTTTTTAATTGTAAGTGATACACTTTGGATGTCTTCAGAACAAACAAAATTCCATTTTCATTTAAAACTTTCACTTTAGAATCGCTTAACACCAGTTAAATTTTATTTAAATTTGCTTATTTGGCCATGCACTTTCACTTGATTTCTCTGGACCACATTTGGTTTATATTTTGCTATTTTTTCTTTTTGTTGCACACGACCGTTTGCGCCGAAATCAAATATACTATGAATGCAAATGAATACCGACGACGCCGATATGCCCGAAAATCGTCAAGCAACGGCGACTGCACAATGGAAAAGTTCCGCTACCCAGTCTGACGTGTCGTGACGTTGGAGATATGACTTTGCTTGTTTCATAGTAAATTTAATTGAGCATGTAACTTTAGGATTTACTTTGAAACCAAAAATTGTAAAATTACAGGTTTTACTTAATACTTAAGAACAGAATAAATTTAGTAATGTTTACTTTTACTACTATTTTGTCAACAGCTACTTTTATCAAATATCGTTTCCCTCGTTTGGGACAAAATAAACAAAACAGGAATATTAATGGTGATTAATGACTCTATAGGAGAGTTCATAGTTAAAGAAAACATCAATTTATCAAAATAAATCAGATTATGTCACTATTCTATGGAAGCATAAAGCGTAGTAGATTTGAACTAAAGTGTAGTATGTATTAAAATTACTGGAATTTTTATCAAGTCCGAACCCTGAATGTACGTTTTCGTTGGCGCGCAAAATAGAAAGGTTCTAGACCATGCGTTTGGTGAGTTCCCTTGGTGGCCCGCGGGACCTAACGTTATTGAGTTCGGGACAGGAGACACATGGAACCCCTCAATCTATCTCGCCGTTGACAATAATATTCCGATCAACAGGCTTCGGTAATATTGCACATAGTAACTAAAATACTGCTTATTTAAAGTTTATTTAACCAATATGGATTGCCATTTGCTGTTAAAATGTATTCTGGCAATATACTTTGTTTTTACTCCCGTTTGGTCGAAACTGTGATGTCAGCCGGGGTAAAGTCAGATATCAGGACAAGATTCCATATGTCTTCCACCCTGGTCAATCTGGCATTTTGGGGCGTATCTTTCACTTTGGTGGTTCTGGCCATTTGTTGGGGTTCGTTTTCAAGGTAGTGCATTAAAAAAAAAATACATCGAATTTTATGGCACTTTTATTTCGTACATACTTTGTACTCGTGCACTTTTACCAACTTAAGTAAAAATGACTTTCAATTGAAAGTAAACCATAATAATTGTTCGGCTATAATACGCAACTACCTTCTCTTGTCCATCAACAATCTGGGACGAAACACCTCCTAAAGCATAACCACTCGCATCTGTATCCAAAATAAACGTTGAACCTCGGATCGGATGTGCTAACATTGGGGCAGTGCATAGTCGCTCCGTCAAGGTTTGGAAAGTCACTTTATGTTTCTTCTTCCATTCAAAGCACGTATTTTTTCCTGGTAAGCTTATGGAGACTACCAGGTAAGCTGGCGAAGTTCGGTACAAATCAGCGATAATACGTACACATCCCAAGGAAACTTCGTAAGTCATGCAAATTCCTCGGCCTTCGTCAATCCTTTACGGCTTCGCTCTTTTCCTTGGAAGTGCAGATGCCCTTCGTCGTTACCTTGTGACCCAAATAACTTACTTTCTTTTTAAACAAGGAACACTTCTTCGGACTTAATTTCAGACCAGCAACAGCTATTCTTTGGAAAACTTCCTCCTAGTTCTTTAGGTGCTCGTCAAAACTTTTTTCCAGCACGATGATGTCATCCAGGTGCAGCAAACATGTTTCCCAATGCAATCCTTTTAGTACCTGGTCCATGAGTTTCTCAAAAGTAACTGGAGCATTGCATAGTCCAAAGGGCATTACTGTAAATTGCCAAAGCCCTTCTCCAACGATGACGGCTGTCTTTTCTTTATCCTTTACATTCGCTTGTCATTAGCCGCTTTTCAAGTTCAGTGTGGAAAACCATTTTGTGCCAGATAACAAGTCCAGAGTACCGTTGATGCTTGATGCAGAACCTCATCTTTCCGTCCTTCTTTTTCACTAGTACTACTAGTACTGATGGTTCGATCACGCCGCTCTCACTCATTTCCTGAAAAATTTCTCTTACCACTTGGCATTTGGTCAATGGAATACTACGAGGAGCTTGGCGGATGGGCCTTGCATCATCAGTATCTATTTGATGCTTCACAACTTTGGTCCGACCTGGTTTGGAACCATCCTTGTGAAATATGCTCGAGTACTTTACTAGAAGTGGTTTCGCCTTATAGCTCATAATCTTGCTTTTCATGTCAATATTGATGCCTTACTTGCTTAAGAAATCCACGTCAATTATGATTTTATCAACAATGTCCGCCACTATAAATCTTTGCTGCTACCTCGCCTAGGACTTGGGTGTCCTCACCAGTCGCCGTACGCAACTTTTCTCCATGCAATGGTCTCACTTCCTTGTTGACTAAGTCGGATCGAATGATGGAATGAGATGCGCCCGTATCTATGGTCAGTAAGCGCTCTTTTCCCTCCACAAATCCTCCAATAGTAACATTACTCGCTTTCCGTCTGATTTGTGATACAGAGATTATGGGGCATTCAATCGCGGAAGCCAGCCTTGGATTGGGAGACTTCCTGATCTCCTACAGCTTTGCGTTTTCGTTCACCTTAAATGCCGGAACTACTGGAGCCAGTGCCGCAATAACATGCTATGTGACCCGGTTTTCTGCACTTGAAGCATTTAATGGCACCATCACTTTTCTTCTGTACTCCGTTCAGTGCTTCTAAAATTTTGTCAACCCAAGCTGGCGTTTCCACTTCTACGCGATGAGCTTTACATGAAGGCTTACTTAAAAGCGAGGCTGTTTCCTTCGTAAGAGCATGCGATACCGTTTCAGCGAATGGCATTTTGGGGTTTGCATATGTGGCCGCTTCGTCTCCACATCACGTATTCCATTTATGAAACATTGGCTTTTTACCCCTTTGTTTGCGTGTAATAAATATGATTGCAATTTTTCTGTATTCAAACTAATTGTTGCAACGGACGAAAAATCGTACATACATTAAAATAAACTAAAACAAAATAGTTTAATTTGGATTGAGCAGCAGTGCTCTTAAAATTAGTCTTTTTGTAGCATTTCTGTAAAAAACTTAAATTCTACAAGTTTTACGAGTAATAGCAGATTTCTTAGTGAAATACTGTTTGTTTAAATTTCATGTAATACTCACGGTTTGCGATGATGGGTTTCGTGTCGCTTTGTAGCAGTTGGTGGCGGTCGATCCTGATCCACGATAATCCTTTTGCGTTTAGATGATTGTTTGTGTCTTGCCACTATATTTGTATGTATGTTTGTTGCTGTTTTTTATTTAAATTTGTAGGTACATATATATGAATTGCTGATGCAATATACGCCACAAGCTATTTTTTAGTGAACTCTTCTTGACCTCTATTCGATTTTGTTGACTTTGTATTTATGCAACGATGCGTGAAGTTAGGAAAATATTGGACTATTATGCACTGTGCACAATGTTTCTCTATTTAACTCTGGAAAGCTATTATTTAATCCTTTTATTTATAAAATAACACTTTTAATGGTTGATTGCTACTTCTCACAACTGAACCAACTACGCGAACAGATTGTTCACTTTTCTAGAATGGATTTTGATAAGAATTGTTAACGTCTCAGAAATAACATTTTAATATAACTCAGATCTATAGCTAGCTTTTCCATAAATTTTCTTTTATTTATTACACGTAAATTTCAAACGTCTGTAGCGCGATTCACTAACTTTTAACGATTCGGCAATCGAGATTTTTAACATAAACGTATATTGCTTTCATTAACGATTGTGCGATTCACTATCTCAGATTTAACAACACTTGTTATCAATGTTTTCAATTTGAGAAAAAGTGGCATCACTGATACTGAAATGTCAAAATTTACGAAAAGTTCAAAGAGGAATGGAACAAAAATAATTGTTCGCGTCGATTGTTTGTGCAGATATTTCAGCAAAGGGAAGTATTTTTGATATTTATTGTATTTTTAGCCATTTACTGCCTTTTATTTTTAATTGTAGGATGGCATCAACAAGTGCTTCAGCAGCCAGAAGAAGTAGGGAAACAGCCGAACAAATACGGGCGATGGTGGACCTTCTGGGAGAAACGCCTGGTTTGGCATCTGGAAGATTCCAGCGCATGCACGGCAAGTTGGAGCACCAAAAGAAGTGGAAGGAAATGGCGGAGAAGCTGAACGCCATTGGAGGAGCAAATAAAAGTGTGGAGCAATGGATTACGGTAGGTACGAAGTGAACAAAATGTTACTAACCAATTCGGTAATTGTTTCCTTTAGGAGACAACTGCTAAAACACTTGCGAAATTATCGGGAAAGGTATAAAAAGACGCGTTTTTCCCTCAGTAACAGTAATCCGGGAGCGGAAAAGAAATATTTCGTTTCAGTGAAAAGTTAGTGTTAAAATTGTCTGTGTCTACAACAACCACATGAAAATTTCAGAAGTTGTCTCCTAAAGGTAGCAATTACCACCAATTTTATGGAATGGTGCATCGTGTGTTACTTTGTCAGTGCGTTTTAAAAGTTGATTAGTTGCATTTTACACTGCATAGATGGTGTAATGTGAAGAGTACTTGCAACGTTATATTCGACACGCTTTTCCGTAGAAGTGGAAATAAGTATGCATATTAGTGGGGTTGACTTTCCATTATGGCACGCTACCTTTGCAAAACATGAAAAGTCAGGGCCCCATAATAGAAAGTCTGCCCACTTTGATTAAGTGAACTTCAGAAATATATTTACAGTTAATTTTACAGGTCTGGCGTGATTTAAAAAGGTTCCAGACCCTACAGCTACACCTTCTGCTGCAGCTAGGCAAAGATATGCCACAACCACTCCTGCAACCACACCTCGAACTCCTGCACTAACACCTCGCAGGGCCTCGAAAAGGAAAAATAATAGTGTGGAGAGCGAAGCTGAAAACAAATTTTTGGCAATCGCTGAAAAGCAGGCAGATACAATGAGGGTAAGAAATAATGCAAAGTTTAAATGATTTTGAGAGTAGCGAAGGTATATTTCTGAAAGGGAACTTACTTCAACTTACCTGCTTTCAGAAAAATGCAATTTTCACTCTGTAGCATATATTTAATATAATAATACATCAAATATGATATTACAGCTGGGATATTTAGTATATGTAAAGGCACTGATATTGGCACCTTTTAACCAACTATATCAAGTTATATAATTGATATAAATTGATCAAAATTCCAATATGAGTGTCTTTAAAAATGCGAGCTGGGGCATATTTCACTGGTCTTATTTATTTAGTTGTATTATTTATTATCTTCTAGATGATGGCCGAAACTCAAATCAACAATATTGCCAGGTCAAACGACAATGTTGCTAGGTCGATCGACAATATTGCTAAGTCGAACGACAATCAATCGAGAGCAACCACTTTCTTTGGGGAAGCAGTTAGAGTCTGCACTGAGATTTTCACCCGGTTATCAAATGCAATACTTGAGCACCATTAATTTAAGTAGTAATAGCTTTAATATAGCCTAGTTTTAATATTTTTAGCTGTATATAAGTATCGTTAACATCAACTATAAAGCCATCTTGTATTCTTTGTTGTTGCTTTGTGTTGATCAATTCAATTTTGATGTAACAAAAATGACTCGTTGATCGTGTTGATTTTTTGAAAATTGGCTTTATATGTGATGATAGCGATACTTTTAAGCATGAATTTCTAGTCTTTTTAGTTTTTTTAAATTAATTAATTTTTTCCTTTTGTACCTTGAATGAAATCTTAATTTAAGTATCTAGTAATTTTATATTTTTCGTTTTGCTGTTTTTTAGTACTTTTAAGTTTTCATACCTTTTCAACCCAATAATGATCGAAATATGTGCCTTACTTCATAATTCCACAATAAAATAACAAAAATTTAAACTTTCAATATACAGAAGTAGTTCATTTTATTTTATTTGACAAGCGTAGGACAACAAACCAAATTAAATTATTTAATACGGCTAAAATATATACAGTGGCGGATATGTTTATACAGTCTTTTTTGCGATTTTCACAAATTATTGCTTAATTTAAATTAAATTAGTTGTAATAAAATGATTTTATCAACAATTTATGTAACAAAATTCGAAATCAGTCTCTCTTGGGCACGTTTTCCAGCGGAAGATACTGAACTTGCGCTGCTAGTAATATCATTGGTGTGCATGTCCAAGACTATGCCGATATTGTCAAGTTCGTCTGATCGCTCGGCTAAACGAACATTATGTAAGGTGGCGCACGCGTTCACTACCTTCCCCGCGAACCCAGGCTCATACAAGAGAACCCGCTGTCTCGACAGACACCGCCAAGTTGCTTTGAGAACCCCAAATAGCCTTTCTATTAGGTTCCGTGCTTTGCATAGCGCTTCGTTGTATCGAAATTTGGCAGTACCCTCTCGTTCGTTTGGTAATGGCGTCATAAGCCAGGGTTCCAAGGGATATCCAGAATCACCTACAAGGTAAAATTTTAACTTATGTACATTTTAAAGTAAAGTGAATAGATAGTACCAATCAAAAATATGTTGCGGTTTCCATTTTCATGCTCCCTTTGCATGACAAGCCGTACCGCACATGAACTCCATATACAGGCGTCGTGGCGGTCTCCCGGAAACTTGGCATTAATGTTTAAAATTTTTAAATTGGGGTCACAAATCTGAAATCCAAATATTAAAAGTAATATAGAGATATATTTTTAGTTAGAGCTGCACTTTACCATTTGAACATTTAAGGAGTGATACGAATGATGGTTTACGTACGCTTCTTCGTGCACACTCGGAGCCAATATCGATATGTGCGTACAGTCAATTGCGCCTATTGTACCTCCAACAAAGGGGGCAGGTGCCGCACTAAACACTTCCTTTGCCGCTTGACGTTCCGCCTGTGACATAGGGAACTTAATCTCCTCGAAAAACATTAAGGAGTTTATGGCATCGGTAACGCGGTGGATGCACCGGCTTATTGAGGTTTGACTCATTGAGATGCCCCACTGTTCCCCCACAGTCCGTTGGTAACATCCTGTAGCATAAAAGCGTAATGCACACAATACCTACAAAGGAGAGGTGTTCAATAAAATTTTATAATTTTAACTAGAATTAATACAAGTTACCTGCTTCTCTGCCGATATCGCAGTGTTCCTCCGCCCTTGCAATCGGTCCTGCAGCCGCTCCGCAACGCCTGCCGCAATTTCAGGACCCACCCGGTACAATTTTCTAAACTCCGATGGAGCTAGGTGAAAGGGATCATCTATGTCCCTAAGTAACCTTCGATCTACTGTTGCGCTCCTTGCAGCTTCACTCCGTGTCATATTGGACGCTACTAACTCGAATGCCATGACAAAAATATAAATATAACAATAAATTGCCCACACAAAACAAAAGTAAACAAAACTTTAACAGCACAAAAAGAATCGGTGATAAAATAACAATTTACCAGTCGACAACGATAAATTATCGAATTTAAAGTAGACAAAAAGTTAGTGAATAGCATAGTTTGTTAAAATTATTGTTAAGTTAATTTATCGTTGACAAATTGTGTTAAAAAAGTTAGTGAATCGCAAAATTGTTAAAATTGTTGTTAAGTTAATTTATCGTTAACAAATTGTGTTAAAAAAGTTAGTGAATCGCGCTACTGGTTCGGTTTACTTTGCTCCAACGATAATAAGAAAAAATTAGATAAAAAAACGGTGTTTGCCAAGAAGAGAACAATGCCAATATGATATGCCAAAAAAAAAATGATGACCGACCAGCTATCAGCTGTGTGGCGAATTGGTGTGGGGTGATTTACGCGTGGTTGCCACACGTCCCAAATTGAATGTGTAAATCGTAAGGGGAATTCATACATTGGAGTGAGTAAATATAATGGATAATAATACAATGTGATATAATACACGCGTTATAATGAAATTATTTACAATTCATGGAAAATATGTATAACAAGTATTATTTTAGGTAAAATTCAGGAAATATGTGTATAATGAATATTATGGTTTTGGGATTGGGACGTGTGGCTACCGATGTCGCGTAAACACTGTTGAATACGTAATCAAAGATGACCGAAACGTCCAATGAAAGGGCTGACTGTTCTGTCTGCAAAATATCTGAGGAAGGTGATAGGGTACAATGCGATAAGTGGTTCCATTTCATCTGCGTCAACGTGTCTGCTGGCATTGAATCTAGGGACTGGGAATGCAGTGTGTTTGCCACGAATAAGAGAGCTGATGATACTAAGGTTACGAACGTAAATATGCATTCAAATGAAAACACAGGTAATTGTGATGGTTTAAATGATTTAAGAAATTAGGCAAAGAAGTTGGCAAAAGCAATTGCGCCAAATACGAAAAGAAAATGCGATTTTGCAATGTCGCCAGAATTCCGAAAATATAAGAGCAACAGAGCGTTATAATACAATCAATACTCTGGCCACGGGCGCACAAGGTAATACAACGCGTTGTATGAAGGCATGAGGGCGCAAAGCAATTTCCCTGCACTCACCACGAGCGTATATGATACAGTCAATACGCTGACCACGGGCGCACAAGGTAATACAAACGCACTGTACGAAGGCATAAGGGCGCAAAGCAATTTCCTTTTTCCAACCACGAGCGTATATGATACAATAAATACGCTGACCACAGGCGCACAAGGTAACGCAAACATCCAAAGCAATGTATTTTTGGCATTCACGGATAAGCTGACCGCGGTCAGGAAGAACATCTCATCTCAGGGCCAGCCAAACATGGGTGTCTATATTGGCAGAAATTATGGTTTAAATAATAATCTTTACAGGCAGAGCATGACGGTGGTGGGTATGGTGGCATTCCGAGCAGTTCCATGGAAACCGGTCAAGGTGTAGGGGGGCAGCAATTGAACTACAATTTGACAACTATGCAAATACAAACAAGACAGGCCTTACCAAAAGAATAGCCACATTTTAGTGGCCAGCCCGAAGAGTGGCCAATGTTTATTAGCAGTTACGAAAATTCAACCCTCATATGCGGGTTTTCCGATGATGAAAATTTGCTTCGACTTCAGCGCGCTTTGAAAGGTAAAGCGCTTGACTATGTGCGGAGCCAACTATTGATTCCAGCACTAGTGCCTGACGTTTTTTCAACAAATATTAGGTAGACATGAACATATAATAAATAGTCTGTTAGAAAAAGTTCGTTTGATTGCGGATGTGAATGTCAACAAACTAGAAACGCTTATAACATTTTCACTCGAAGTAAAGAACTTGACAGCGACAATTGCTGCTTCAGGACTCATGTCACATTTTAATAACCCTATGATTTTAAAAGATTGGATTCAAAAGATCCCTGCGCAAATGCGTTTAGATTGGGCTATGCATTCAGGTGGGACTCCAAATATAAATTTGTTACATTTTAGCGAATGGTTATCCACCCGCGTCAACGCTGCTAGTACCGCTATAACAATACCCGTAGGTGGCTGCCAACAAGAGGAAAGTCGTAAAGCACATCGTGTTGGCTTTCATGAGGAAACCCGTTATGCGGTAAGTGAGCAGCGTCAGCAAGATTCGCGCAAGTGCCGGCGTGTAATGAAAACCATTCTATCACAAACTGTGGTAAATTTAAGATAATCTCCTATAATGACAAGTTGAATGTGGTAAATCACATGAAGCTATGCCGGTCGTGTCTTAAGTCACACGATCCCAAGTTTTGCAAGGAGCGAGGAGAATGCGCTGTAAACAATTGTATGCCAACACATCATTTCGTTTGCGTTGGACCGATGGTTCCGTGCGAGTTGAAGAAAATTCGGCTCGTATCAGTTTTTGCAAAAAGTAAAATGTATACGCTGCGCGACGTGCGCACGGCTAACAAGCTCGATTTGCCGCCGCAAACATTGATAATTCCAGAACTAGCAAACAAATACAAACACCTAAGAGGCCTACCGGTAGAGTCGTACCAAGATGTGGTACCTCAGATAGTAATTGGTTTAAACAATAAATATGTAGCAATGCCCAAGAAGTTCAGAGAAGGCAAGGTTGACTAGCTATCTGCAACGAAAACACGTGGGATGGACAATTTATGGTGTTTTAAAACAGAACTTACACAATTATTTACAATAACACATTTGTGGATGTGACGATGGCATAGCACTTCAAAAACTTTTAATGGAGAGTATGAGAAATGAGAGCTCAGACGCGCAAGTAGGAAGTAGTGACTTAAAAGACAGTTTCGATTAAAATTACCTTGATAAATACGTCCAACGCACCGGAGACCATTTTACGGGTAAGCTCCTTTGGCGGTCAAATTATATATCACTACCAGATAACTATGGCATGGCAAAAGGAAGACTTGAGTGTTTCGAGAAGAAGCTCAATGATGATCTCGTATTAATACACAAGGTAAATGCGCATATACACAGTATGTAGGAAAAGCAACATATTGGAAAGCTTGATGGAGGCGAAGTCGATGCACACTATAAGCGAAAGTGGTACTTGCCAAACAAGCCAAACTAGACAAGATTAGTTTGGGACGCTGCTGCGGCATATAACGGACTCTCGCTTAATGGGTGTTTAGGGAAAAGCCCTGATTTATTACGGCCGCTCACGAACTTGTATAACTTTAGAAGGGGTAAAATTGGTGTTTGCACCGATATCTGTAAGATGTTTCAACGGATTAGCGTAGATGACGAAGATCAACATTCACAAAGATTCCGAGTTTGCGACGACACGAGGAAGCCAGATGTCTACGTTTTAAAAGTGATGTCGTTCGGAGCCAGTTGCTCCCCATCTATCGCACAACATATTAGAAATAAAAATGCTAAAGGGTTTAAAGATGAATTTCCGAGAGCAGCAAAGTCTATAATTGAAAGACAATACATATAAAAGAAGTACATAAATTTGGAAACTTTTACATCAGAGGGTGGGTTGCTAACTGCGAACAATCGGTTCAAGCGTTAAACGATTCCGATACCGTCAATGACTTTTGCAAAGCTGGGAAGGTAATTGATCAAGTAATAGAACCAGAAAAGGTGCTTGGATTGTAGTGGCAAACAAGCAACGACGTGTTTACATTCAACAAAGTTTACCAAGGCCAACAACGCAATTTTGAGTAACGAAAAATTACCGACTAAGAGGGAACTTCTCCGGCTACTAATGTCGATATACGATCCGCAGGGTTTTTTAACGTTTTACATAGTTCGTATAAAAATTCTGCTACAAGATATGTGGCGAAGTAGTAGCAGCTGGGATGATATTATACCTGAAAAGTTTGCAACTCTAGGGCGGCATTGGTTCGCAAATTTAAAATACGTTTCTGAGATCCAAATTCAAAGATGTTATTTTGGTAAATTTAAAAGACAAGATTGCAGAGCTGAGCGACATATTTTCGTTGATGCAAGCGAGTCAGCAAGCCCTGCTGTAGCCCACTTCAGAATTGTAAACAATGACAAGTTCCATGTTGCCTTTTTAGTTCTAAGTCAAAGGTTGCCTCTTTGTGCCCACTATCAATACCACGAATGGAATTAACTGCTGCGATTTTGGGATCACGTCAAGCCAGCCAATTTGACCGCCGACGAAAAGACCCTCGACGCATGTTACCTAAAACTAGCCCCCTGAGAAAACTATCACCCTTCGTAGATGATGATTATATCGTTAGAATGCGCAGCCGTGTAGAAAGCGTCCCGATAGAAGATGCAACAAAGAACCCAATAATTTCGCCAAGAGCTCATAGGATTACGCAGCTCATAATTGATTGGTATCACCGAAAATACCATCACGTTCATCACAACACGGTCATCAATGAGATGTTCCAAAGGTTTTACATTCCGAGCCTTCGTCAAGCCCTTCGATCTGTGCGCCAAAACTGCATGGCCTGCAAGTTTCGAAATGCAAACCCAACTCCCCCTGAAACGGGACCAGTACCTAAAGGACGCGTGGCGCCATATACAAGACCATTCTCTTACGTAGGCATTGACTTCTTCGGCCCTTTCTTCGTGACGATAGGAAGGCGAACGAAGAAGAGATACGCAATATTATTTACTTGCATGACATGCCGCGCCATACACATCGAGGTGGCATACTCGCTCAGTATGAATTCCTGTGTGATGCCGATAAGCAATTTCATTTATAGAAGAGGGCAACCAATAGAAAAATTCAGCGATAATGGCACGAACTTTATTGACGCTGAGAAGGAGCTATGCAAGACTATAGGTTTAGATTTTAACGCTCTTCAGGCAAAACTAACAACTGCAGAATGTAGGTGGACTTTTATCCCACCAGCAAGTCATCACATGGGTGGCGCCTGGGAACGCATGATACGCTCAGTAAAGAACGTACTATACAACATCGTTACACCAGATACCAAGCTAACAGATGAGATACTTCATAACTTGCTTTTGGAAGTGGAAAGCATTGTTAACGGGCGACCGCTTACCTATTTAGCGCTGGATACAGCTGACCAAGAAGCTCTTACTCCGAATCACTTTTTGCTGGGGTGATCTTCTCGCAACAAACCACCAATACATTCGAATCGACCGATGAGTACGTTAAAAGTTCCTGGCGACACCCACAGTAGCTGGCCGACATGTTCTAAAAACGATGGGTGGCCGAGGTACTCCCAACGCTAACCAGAAGCTCAAAGTGGTTTGGCCACACAAGATCAATCAAAAGGGGTGATGTTGTGTTAATCGTTGACCCTAATCTTCCTCGTCATACTTGGTCAAAGGGTGTCATAACTAAAATCTACCCTGGACAGGATGGACAGGTGAGGAGTGCAGTTGTTCGTACGTCGATATGTTAATCGAAAATGCAAAATTGTTTGCGTGTAATAAATATGATCGCAATTTTTCTGTGTTCAAATTAATTGTTGCAACGGACGAGAAACCGCACATACATTAAAATATACTAAGTTTTTTAAAGCGTTACGCTTGCTTAATACAACTGAAAGAAAATAGTTTCATTTGTATTGAGCAGCAGTGCTCTTAAAATTAGTATTTTTGTAGCAGGTGTATATGTTTTCGACCATAGCGTCTCTCAACTACTCCCATCAATGCGTCATAATTGTTTCGTTCGTCTTCAGGAACAGTCTGTAGGATTTCGGCCGCAGGTCGCTTCATTGCACCGAACAATGCAGCATCTTTGTCTTCAGTGCCCCAATTATTCACCGCAGCCGTCTTCTCAAATTGCAGTTTGAATACCTGGAATGGAACAGAACCATCAAAGGAAGGTGATTTTACCTTGGGAGTATTCACTTAAGCAGTTTAACAATTCAATTGCAATTCCTGGATACGACCTCAGCCTCAATTTTGTCCTGAAATTGTACAATTTTTGCATCTTGCACTTCTAGCTTTAGCGTAACACTCTCCCCTGTGCTTCCAACTTCGAAGACATTTGTGCCACCTGCATGTATATTCGCTCCTCTTGTGCTTCCAATTTTGACGACATTCGCGTCTCCTGCTCTTCCAGCTGAGATACTATACAAGTTTTCTGTTCTTCCAGCCGCGTTGTAATACGTTTGTCCTGTTCTTCAAGCTAAGATGTCATATGGTCCTTCTGTTCTTCCAGCTGTGTTGAAATGCTTAACGACATCTGAGTCAATACAGCCAACAACGCTTTTGTGTCCACACTTGCCACTGGATTCGGAGGTTCCTTTTTCTCTTCCATTTTCGTCGATGCGTCCTCTACAAGATGGAAAGAGTTTCGAATTTCTGAATCTTTTATTCATTCAACTTAGCCATATCCTTGATATACTTGCAACCACTGGTATTTATTTAACAATACCTCTTCTGACACCAATTGTGACGAATTCGATGAGTCTTCAATTATTAATCTAGGGTTCGATCACTATAAAGTCAAATAAACACACTCACAGATACTGTAACTAATAGCTAGTTTTATTTACTAGTAATAAGCGCAATACAAATTTAAGAGTTGGGTAACTTCACATAAGTTCACTGAACAAAACTTGAAAATAAACTGATCAACCTGCCTTGCTTGGTCACTGCCTTATATAGTCCGACAAGGCGCTACCTTACGCACCCAGAACACTCTTGTTTGTTCGCTCTTCGTGTTCTCGAAGGGTCGGTGTTATTTATTGACATCTCCTCTTTGCCTTGTATTCGCACACACTCGCGCTATTTCTCTTCGTCTTCCTTGGTACACGCTTTCATGCATAAGCGTAGCCAGCGTTATCTCTGTTGTGTTTAACTAGTGGTGGGAGTGTTATTGAGTTAGGGGTGGTACTAGATAATATACGCCACAATATGTATTTAATTAAGTAAAACACATCATAACTAATTTTTGATGCTCAAAATGAATATTTCTCCGTTTCTCTTCGCTTCATTCGCTAACACCAGTGTTATGGACTATTATTGAAATAAAAGCACGCGATCGATTTATGATTAAACTATAATAAGAATTCAATTTATTTTTAAGAAAACGACCTCGTGTTAACAACGTATGATGACTTAATCTGAATAATGAATATATATATATATAGAAGAATGACAATAGGAAAATCAGGGTTGCCAACAATTGCTAAATACATAACAGTCTCCCACGCTTAATAGCGAACATGGTCCTCTAAGCGTACAGGAGGTCTTCTGGCCCTATTCGCTCTTCTTACGCTTCCTTCTGGCGTTGATAATGGAGTAGGTTGTAAGATTGGCACTGGTTGGTTTACCGGGTTGATAACTTTATATTCGATGTAGATTTCATCCATTTTTGGTTTTTGTTGCACGGGCTGTTCCGCAAACGTTACAGACTTTTTGGGTTGCTCAACACCGGATTTATACAATTGGTTTATATGTCGTTTCAATTCATATCCATCATCCAGTTTTAATTGATAATGAAGCTGTCCAAATTTCCGTTTAACAACACCAAATTTCCAACTGGGTTTATTCCCGTGAAACCACCGCACCTGTACTCTATCACCCACGCTTAGATGACGCACCTGGGGGTTAGATATTGTTGATTTCAATTCGCTTACTGGCCGCATAGCGTCTAATTTAATTCTCAGTTCATGTCCAAGGTACATTTGAGCTGGAGTTTGACCATTTGCCAACGGGGTTGCCCTATAGCGAAACAGGATTTCCCGTAACTTAATATTCAATGATAAGCCTTCATCCTCCATTGCTTTTAATTTCTTTTTCAAAATTTGGACGTATCTTTCGGCTAATCCGTTCGTTGCTGGATGTCCAGGGGCTATGAACTTCTGGATAATTCCATTTTCAAGACAAAATTCTCTAAACATTGCACTTTGGAATATGGTTGCATTGTCTGATACAATGGTTTGTGGTAATCCGTGAGTTGCACATATATCTTGTAATAACGCTATTGTCTTTTCAGAGGTTGCGGCATCTTTTATCATCCGAACCTCCGGCCATTTCGATTTTGCATCTACCAGTATGAAAAAATGATGATTTTGAAATGGTCCCGCGTTATCAATGTGGACTCTTTGAAAATTTTCGCTCGGCTCCTCCCAGTGGTGTGCTACAACCTTTGGTGGGCCTTTTCTCACCTCCGCACAACTAGGACAAGATTTCACCAATCGCTCTATATCAGCGTCAATGCCTTTCCAGAAAGAGTACTTTCTTGAAAGCTGCTTCATTTATACCACACCTACATGCGTGTAATGTTACTCTTGTAAAATTTCTGCACGTAAACTCGATGGTATCATTACACGACCACCTTTAAATATGATACCATCTTGCAAGGAATAACTGGCATCGCAATTCTTACCATCTAATAAGTCTTTCTTTAGTTTTGCGAGTTCCGCATCACGTTCTGTTTCCTTTGAAATCGTTGTGGAATTGATTGAGAATGTTGACATCTAGTTGATCTTCTCGTCCTGAATATTTCGTACCTCTTCATCCAAAAAGTGTTTAAAAATAGGCGTTTCGTTGCTCGGTGCTCTCGATAAACAGTCGGCGTTCACATTATCTTCGGCTTTACGATGTTGTATTTTGTAGTTGAATCCTTGAAGGAATGATGCATAACGAAGTAATCTTGCTGATGTCATAGCTAGTGTTTTTGCACTTTGGTGAAATATTCTGGAAAGAGGGCGATTGTCTGTCAATAACGTAAATTCTCTTCCATATAAATACATAAAAAATTTATCAACGGCAAAAATAATTGCTAACGCTTCTCTGTCCAGCTGGCTGTAATTTTGTTCTGCTTTCGTTAGCGCTCTTGAAATAAACGCGACGGGACGCTCCTCCCCCTCCACAATGTGGGATAATACAGCAGCTATACCTGTTGGACTTGCGTCACAGGCTAATGTGATCGGCAAAGCTTCATTGAAGGGCACTATAACCCTGTCTTTAAGTATTTCCTGTTTGAGGTTTTTAAAAGCTTCTTCGCATTTTACAGTCCAATTATATATTTTGTTTTTTTCTAAAAGTTGACGTAATGGAAATGTAAGTGTTGAAACATCTGGTAACAATCTTGAATAATATGTAATCATTCCAAGGAATCTTCTTATTTCCTCAATATTTCCGGGTCTTGGCATATTTACAATTGCCTGTACTTTATCTACATTTTGCTATCTTGTTATGGCTCACTACATATCCAAGATATTTGATTTTATCTTTAAAGTATTCGCATTTTCTTTTGTTGATATGTAATTTATATTTATTTAATCTTTCAAAACATTTGATGAGGCGCTCTTCACATTCTTTCAACGTTGCACCATGGATAATTATATCGTCCAAATATGAGATTGTACCTTCGAGGCCTTGTAATATTTGATCTAAAATACGGTTAAACTTACTTGGAGCAGTTTTAATTCCAAAAGATAAACGATTCATTTGATACGTACCTCGGTGTGTTGAAATAGTTTGTACTTTTTTGCTATCATCATCCACTAGTACATGAAGATACGCTTTGTATAAATCCAACTTACAGAAATGCTTGGAGTTCTTTAAACTGTTCAAAATTTCATTTACTCGTTTGATTGGATAATGAGCGGCTTCTAGTTGAGGGTTAACAGCTACTTTATAGTCCATTGCCATCAGGCTTTGGGATTATCACCAAGGGTGAACCCCAATTGCTGGTATTAATTTTTGTAATTATGCCGTCTCGTTCCAAATTATCGAGTTCGCGTTCTACTTTTTCACGTAACGCAAAAGGTACTGGCCTTTCTTTTAAAAACACAGGTTTCGCTCCTTGTCGTAGTTTTAGACTACAGACCAAATTCGGAATGAATCCAACTCGTTCTTCGAAGATTTCTGGAAATTGCTGCTCGAATTTCGATATAGAATTTATGTTGTTGTGGCAAAAATTGTTTTTAGTACTGTCTTCGTCGATTTCATGTAGATTAATTTTCAAATGACGTATCCATACACGTCCCAATAACGCTGTACGTTTCGACGATACAATGTACAAATCTTCTTTTGATTTTCTATTTTTGCACCTTACGTCCACACTTGCGACTCCCAACGGCACAAAAACATAATTTGTATAAACGCGGAATGCACTATTTGTTTTCCTCAGTGGTGTTTTGATATTTAATTTCTTAAATTGATTTTCCGGCAGTAATGTGTAGCCGGCACCTGAGTCTACTTCGAATTTTTGTTTTCTTCCATTGATTAAGACATCTGTAAAAAAATTTCCAGCATCTATAGATGATATTTGCACAGTACTTTGATCATAAATATCGATGATTTGATTTACACCAAAATATTCCTCTTCTGTGGTATAAGATTCGATTACATTTGACGTAGCGTAGTTATTGTTTACGTTTTTGGCTTTCTTTTGCTTTATTCTTTCCTGAATGCAAACTTTTTGCACATGACCAGTCTTGCCACATGAATTACATTTTAACTTGCCTTTATCTGCTTTGCATTGTTTCGATAAATGATTACTACGGCCGCATCTTAGACACAAACCTTCTATGCCCAATTCGCTGTAGTTAACTCTTGTTGATGACTTTGACTTCCTATTTGTAGAAAAATTTCGATTGCGATAGTGGTAGACACTATGGTGGTTATTATTACTAACATTTTGACGGACTTGATGAATATCACTTGTTGAACCTGTTGCATTGTTTGCAATCACCTTGTTATCAATTTTAGCTGCTTCTAATGTTATTGCTTTTTCAACTATTTGCTTAAATGTTGATTTGGGGTCTTGAAGCAGTTGCTCTCGAACATGCCCATCACGTATTCCTCTGATTAGTTGTGATCTTAGAAAAATATCTGCGACAGACTTTCCACATTCGCATACAAAACCGCATTTCATCGCTCTTTTCTGCAGATTAGCTACAAAATCTGCCACAGATTGATCACTATTTTGAATTTCGCAAAGAAATTTGTGTTGCGCTACCAAAATGTTCTTTGCAGGACAAAAATGTGTTTCTAGCAGCGTTACTATTTCGTCATATTTCAGCACATTTAAGTTTTTGGGTGATGCCAAGGTTGCTAAACGGGAATACGTAGCTGAGCCAATATATTGCAAAAGCAATTTCGCACACATCTCCTTGTCTCCGAAAACTTTCTTAACATGAAAATGGTTTTCCAGGCGCTCTTTATATATTTTAAATGATTCTATCTTTGGATCGAATGCTTCGAAGCTTGAGATGATGTTTACGCTGGTACTGCTCGCTTGTTGATTTACTAGATTTTGCTGTTGCTGCATCGTTGTAGTCATGGCGGTTATTGCCTGTAATAATTGCTGCACTTGGGACTCCATTTTATTTTAAGGTTATGGCCGTACACGATTGATTGAAGTTTTAGGTTCGTTTTCTTAAATTTTGGACATTTTATTTAATTTTCGATTTTCATCCTCGTCGCCATTTTATTGTTATGTACTATTATTGAAATAAAAGCACGCGCTCGATTTATGATTAAACTATAATAAGAATTCAATTTATTTTTAAGAAAACGACCTCGTGTTAACAACGTATGATGAGTAAATCTGAATAATGAATATATATATATATATAGAAGAATGACAATAGGAAAATAAGGGTTGCCACCAATTGATAAATACATAACAACCAGCTAGTTGCTTTTGGCAATCTTTACGCCAGTTTGTTGTTGCTATAGAGTTGACTTTACCTTGTTATTTTACCATGATACAATCAGTGTTTGTATTACATTACCCGGAAGTTCTTTAATGCAATTATTCTCATCAAGTAGATATTAAATCATTGATATTTTGCAATATTTACGAAATTAATACATTCACATATGAAATAATGAATCTTTTGTATCAATATTTACATAAACAATTGCATTTGTACATGGCTATGAAGCATTTAATTGAAATGCGTCTTCATAACAAATTTTTGATGCACCTTCAAATATCTCTATCGAATCTGAAGCCATCATATCTGCATAGCCAATCAATGTTTATATTACATTAGCCGGAGCTTCTTTAATGTAATTATTCTCATAAAATAGACATTAGATTATTCATATTTAACCTTGTAGTTTAAAGAATACAAAATGTTGTATCATTTTATACACAAAAGTATTTATATTTGAATAAGCAATCGCACTGGTGCACAAATTTGAGGACGGTAACTTTTTCTTAAGGAATTCAATGTAGAAACCTTTTTATACATTTAATACTATTTATCAAAAACTATCACTATATGCTACTAATAATACACTATATGCTACTAATAATTTTTGAACGAGTACAAATACTAAAAAAAGAAATTCGTTTGTATGAAGTCCACTCAACCCGTTTTGATTTAAATTTTTCTTTAGGAAGCTTATCAACACTGGGTGTGCAGTACTTTGGTACGTTATTTGCAAATTTAAACCGAACCGGAAATGACCGTTTACAACATCTGAATAAAACAAAAGATACGTAAAATAAGGCCGAACAATATAAGGGGGCGCCGCGGGTGTGATTGCGACGCCCGGTGCTGGGCCCACCCTTATGGCCATCGACGGACCTAATTCTTGATGGCCCCTCCTTTAAAAACCTACATGCCTTCTAAATTAATAGAAACGTCAGCATTCCCATTTTATAACATATTTATTTATAAATCATCTCTTACAACTAACATGGTTTTCATACGACGGAAACGCTAAAAGCATCCTATGGTTTCCGTTGTGTGTATATTTCGTTATAGGTATTGATTTGTTTATTGTTTATTAATTGTTATATATGTTACTAGCTGACCCGCCGAACTTTGTTCCGCCTTAAAAGCACAAATCATACAGTCACCCTGGGTCCACATTTAGGTCAATAAATTGGGAGCCGGGTAAGATATCGCGGTGAAAGATATCTTAAATTTTAGGAGAGAAATCTAGAAAATGATTATTAAAAGTTTCATTCATTTCCATGCAGTCGTTTTTGTGTGACGCGGGCGTTATGGTAAGAAAACCACATTTTTGGTCACATTTTTCCCACATTTTAGTCAATAACTCGGGAACTGGATGAGATATCCAAATGAAAGTTGTCCTAAATTTTAAGTTAGACGTTAAGTGATAAAATGGTGAAAATTTCATGCAATTCTATTCAGTAGGTTTTGAGTGATGCACGCACAATCATACAGACGGACAGACAAAAATTCTAAAAATTGTAGATTTGGGTTCCGCTGGTCCAATAACGACCTCTCCTTTCAGTTTTTCTTGAATATCTTCAATGTACAGGCATCGACCTGTTACAATTTTATTATATGTAAAGATTAATTGGCCATTTTATGGGAAATTATCGTTATTTACTTAATGCATATAAATATTGATTTATATTGAATATTTTATAAATTTATTTATAAAATATTTTACGAAATAAATAAATATTTATATTTCATTTATTTATGTGCATATACATACATATATATATGGGTTATTTATTTATGTTAGATTTGGTTATTTTATGTCTTCCCTGATCGATTTCTCAAATCTGTATTTCTACTATATCTTTAAGTTAATCATACCTTCTACCTTTTATTCAATTTTTAGATTGACTCTTATTTCTATCTTTTATCTTATGTTCTAGGCTCTTTCATTGCGTTGGAAAACCACTTCTTCTCTCCCTCCTTATTCTACTCTAACAATTCTGTTAGTTATCTTCTTCTTTATTTTGATTTTACCTATCCAACCTCAATCTAACTTATAATTTTTATAATTCTTTGTTTGTTCTTTTCTCTCTATACCTTTAAAAAAAATTTTTGTTTCTTTAATCTTTTCTCTCATATAAATTGAGTTTGTTTAAGTATAGTATTTTTATTTTCCTTAACTCTGAAATGTTTATAATTAAACTTTATTTTACCTAAGTTTATAGAAAAAAAAACAAGAAAACTAGCTCCTACATTAGTTTGTTTTCACCGGTTGTAGTAGGCCGTTCGTGAGGCTTTGCTCTTGTTGTTGTCTGCTGGTTAGTGTAAGTGCACCGGGCCGGATGGCGTGATGTTGATGTTGCACGCTATAGGATGGCACGATGTTGTTGCGCGCTATGGTGGCGCTTGTAGTTAAATTTTTGTTGGTGTGCTACGAACTTCTATTTGTTTGTTGCTTCATTTGCAATATTCTAAATTCTTTTTTACTTTAGATTTCTAGCATCTATTTTCCAGTTATTTTTTACAATTTGTGTTTGACATTTTTTTCCAATAAATTTCTCCTTTGATCCTTTTTTCACGCTGAAACAGAACACTTTAGTTTTATGTATACACTTTAGTTTTCAACTTTATTTTTCTATATACTATTAATTATTTTTAATAAATTTTTAATTTTTTTTAGTACTTTCTTAGTGCTTTAGGTCAAATTGATTTAATAATTCCAGATTTTTATGTTGTAATTTTTTTACAACTTGTTGAGATTTTTAAATATTCCCAGATCTGTATGAGTTGAGAATCTGCTGGCTGTTAAAGTTGAAAACTTGTATGTGTCTATCCGGCCAGAGGGCATAGAGTTGATGGTCGTTGGCTGGTTATAGGTCTGCGTCAGAGGCGTCGGCCACACAGCGTGTATATTGAAAACGTATCCCTGCTTTATGGAGCCCCATCGACGCTGGCGCTTAAATATATCAGGAGGTTACTATTTCACAGTTTTTTTTTCTATTGTTTCTATAAATAATTTGTTCGCTAAACACCGTTGTTGCCAATTACAGAAAGTAACACACAAACACATGTGCTAAGGCGAAACTACAAAACCCAGTCCGTCCGCCAGTCCAATAACTCAAAGGCGGCGACAACGATTACGACGTTAGACATACAAATGCGCACACACACAGACACTGGGAGCGAGCGGCGCTTTTCGGGACAATGAACACCGCACTTGCAAATGCCTACACGACAAAATTTTTCTTTTCATCAACAAAAAGTTGAAAAATACATATGCTGGCCGTTCACCTTCAACTATTTCACTTTTATTGCTATTTTAAACAATTTTTGTACATATTTTAACGCACTAAAACACAATTACTTTTAAGCGTCGCCCAGTGAAAATTTTTTTGTATTGAAATTTACACACAACTGGTGTTTTTTCACTTATTTTTTTACAATTTTTGCATCTTGCACTTCTAGCTTTAGCGTAACACTCTCCCCTGTGCTTCCAACTTCGAAGACATTTGTGCCACCTGCATGTATATTCGCTCCTCTTGTGCTTCCAATTTTGACGACATTCGCGTCTCCTGCTCTTCCAGCTGAGATACTATACTAGTTTTCTGTTCTTCCAGCCGCGTTGTAATACGTTTGTCCTGTTCTTCAAGCTAAGATGTCATATGGTCCTTCTGTTCTTCCAGCTGTGTTGAAATGCTTAACGACATCTGAGTCAATACAGCCAACAACGCTTTTGTGTCCACACTTGCCACTGGATTCGGAGGTTCCTTTTTCTCTTCCATTTTCGTCGATGCGTCCTCTACAAGATGGAAAGAGTTTCGAATTTCTGAATCTTTTATTCATTCAACTTAGCCATATCCTTGATATACTTACAACCACTGGTATTTATTTAACAATACCTCTTCTGACACCAATTGTGACGAATTCGATGAGTCTTCAATTATTAATCTAGGGTTCGATCACTATAAAGTCAAATAAACACACTCACAGATACTGTAACGAATAGCTAGTTTTATTTACTAGTAATAAGCGCAATACAAATTTAAGAGTTGGGTAACTTCACATAAGTTCACTGAACAAAACTTGAAAATAAACTGATCAACCTGCCTTGCTTGGTCACTGCCTTATATAGTCCGACAAGGCGCTACCTTACGCACCCAGAACACTCTTGTTTGTTCGCTCTTCGTGTTCTCGAAGGGTCGGTGTTATTTATTGACATCTCCTCTTTGCCTTGTATTCGCACACACTCGCGCTATTTCTCTTCGTCTTCCTTGGTACACGCTTTCATGCATAAGTGTAGCCAGCGTTATCTCTGTTGTGTTTAACTAGTGGTGGGAGTGTTATTGAGTTAGGGGTGGTACTAGATAATATGCGCCACAATATGTATTTACCGTTTCTTTCGCTTCATTCGCTAACACCAGTGTTATGGACTATTATTGAAATAAAAGCACGCGATCGATTTATGATTAAACTATAATAAGAATTCAATTTATTTTTAAGAAAACGACCTCGTGTTAACAACGTATGATGAGTTAATCTGAATAATGAATATATATATATATAGAAGAATGACAATAGGAAAATAAGGGTTGCCAACAATTGCTAAATACATAACAGTCTCTCACGCTTAATAGCGAACATGGTCCTCTAAGCGTACAGGAGGTCTTCTGGCCCTATTCGCTCTTCTTACGCTTCCTTCTGGCGTTGATAATGGAGTAGGTTGTAAGATTGGCACTGGTTGGTTTACCGGGTTGGTAACTTTATATTCGATGTAGATTTCATCCATTTTTGGTTTTTGTTGCACGGGCTGTTCCGCAAACGTTACAGACTTTTTGGGTTGCTCAACACCGGATTTATACAATTGGTTTATATGTCGTTTCAATTCATATCCATCATCCAGTTTTAATTGATAATGAAGCTGTCCAAATTTCCGTTTAACAACACCAAATTTCCAACTGGGTTTATTCCCGTGAAACCACCGCACCTGTACTCTATCACCCACGCTTAGATGACGCACCTGGGGGTTAGATATTGTTGATTTCAATTCGCTTACTGGCCGCATAGCGTCTAATTTAATTCTCAGTTCATGTCCACGGTACATTTGAGCTGGAGTTTGACCATTTGCCAACGGGGTTGCCCTATAGCGAAACAGGATTTCCCGTAACTTAATATTCAATGATAAGCCTTCATCCTCCATTGCTTTTAATTTCTTTTTCAAAATTTGGACGTATCTTTCGGCTAATCCGTTCGTTGCTGGATGTCCAGGGGCTATAAACTTCTGGATAATTCCATTTTCAAGACAAAATTCTCTAAACATTGCACTTTGGAATATGGTTGCATTGTCTGATACAATGGTTTGTGGTAATCCGTGAGTTGCACATATATCTTGTAATAACGCTATTGTCTTTTCAGAGGTTGCGGCATCTTTTATCATCCGAACCTCCGGCCATTTCGATTTTGCATCTACCAGTATGAAAAAATGATGATTTTGAAATGGTCCCGCGTTATCAATGTGGACTCTTTGAAAATTTTCGCTCGGCTCCTCCCAGTGGTGTGCTACAACCTTTGGTGGGCCTTTTCTCACCTCCGCACAACTAGGACAAGATTTCACCAATTGCTCTATATCAGCGTCAATGCCTTTCCAGAAAGAGTACTTTCTTGAAAGCTGCTTCATTTATACCACACCTACATGCGTGTAATGTTACTCTTGTAAAATTTCTGCACGTAAACTCGATGGTATCATTACACGACCACCTTTAAATATGACACCATCTTGCAAGGAATAACTGGCATCGCAATTCTTACCATCTAATAAGTCTTTCTTTAGTTTTGCGAGTTCCGCATCACGTTCTGTTTCCTTTGAAATCGTTGTGGAATTAATTGAGAATGTTGACATCTGGTTGATCTTCTCGTCCTGAATATTTCGTACCTCTTCATCCAAAAAGTGTTTAAAAATAGGCGTTTCGTTGCTCGGTGCTCTCGATAAACAGTCGGCGTTCACATTATCTTCGGCTTTACGATGTTGTATTTTGTAGTTGAATCCTTGAAGGAATGATGCATAACGAAGTAATCTTGCTGATGTCATAGCTAGTGTTTTTGCACTTTGGTGAAATATTCTGGAAAGAGGGCGATTGTCTGTCAATAACGTAAATTCTCTTCCATATAAATACATAAAAAATTTATCAACGGCAAAAATAATTGCTAACGCTTCTCTGTCCAGCTGGCTGTAATTTTGTTCTGCTTTCGTTAGCGCTCTTGAAATAAACGCGACGGGACGCTCCTCCCCCTCCACAATGTGGGATAATACAGCAGCTATACCTGTTGGACTTGCGTCACAGGCTAATGTGATCGGCAAAGCTTCATTGAAGGGCACTATAACCCTGTCTTTAAGTATTTCCTGTTTGAGGTTTTTAAAAGCTTCTTCGCATTTTGCAGTCCAATTATATATTTTGTTTTTTTCTAAAAGTTGACGTAATGGAAATGTAAGTGTTGAAACATCTGGTAACAATCTTGAATAATATGTAATCATTCCAAGGAATCTTCTTATTTCCTCAATATTTCCGGGTCTTGGCATATTTACAATTGCCTGTACTTTATCTACATTTTGCTATCTTGTTATGGCTCACTACATATCCAAGATATTTGATTTTATCTTTAAAGTATTCGCATTTTCTTTTGTTGATATGTAATTTATATTTATTTAATCTTTCAAAACATTTGATGAGGCGCTCTTCACATTCTTTCAACGTTGCACCATGGATAATTATATCGTCCAAATATGAGATTGTACCTTCGAGGCCTTGTAATATTTGATCTAAAATACGGTTAAACTTACTTGGAGCAGTTTTAATTCCAAAAGATAAACGATTCATTTGATACGTACCTCGGTGTGTTGAAATAGTTTGTACTTTTTTGCTATCATCATCCACTAGTACATGAAGATACGCTTTGTATAAATCCAACTTACAGAAATGCTTGGAGTTCTTTAAACTGTTCAAAATTTCATTTACTCGTTTGATTGGATAATGAGCGGCTTCTAGTTGAGGGTTAACAGCTACTTTATAGTCCACACACAATCGCACATTGCCATCAGGCTTTGGGATTATCACCAAGGGTGAACCCCAATTGCTGGTATTAATTTTTGTAATTATGCCGTCTCGTTCCAAATTATCGAGTTCGCGTTCTACTTTTTCACGTAACGCAAAAGGTACTGGCCTTTCTTTTAAAAACACAGGTTTCGCTCCTTGTCGTAGTTTTAGACTACAGACCAAATTCGGAATGAATCCAACTCGTTCTTCGAAGATTTCTGGAAATTGCTGCTCGAATTTCGATATAGAATTTATGTTGTTGTGGCAAAAATTGTTTTTAGTACTGTCTTCGTCGATTTCATGTAGATTAATTTTCAAATGACGTATCCATACACGTCCCAATAACGCTGTACGTTTCGACGATACAATGTACAAATCTTCTTTTGATTTTCTATTTTTGCACCTTGCGACTCCCAACGGCACAAAAACATCATTTGTATAAACGCGGAATGCACTATTTGTTTTCCTCAGTGGTGTTTTGATATTTAATTTCTTAAATTGATTTTCCGGCAGTAATGTGTGGCCGGCACCTGAGTCTACTTCGAATTTTTGTTTTCTTCCATTGATTAAGACATCTGTAAAAAAATTTCCAGCATCTATAGATGATATTTGCACAGTACTTTGATCATAAATATCGATGATTTGATTTACACCAAAATATTCCTCTTCTGTGGTATAAGATTCGATTACATTTGACGTAGCGTAGTTATTGTTTACGTTTTTGGCTTTCTTTTGCTTTATTCTTTCCTGAATGCAAACTTTTTGCACATGACCAGTCTTGCCACATGAATTACATTTTAACTTGCCTTTATCTGCTTTGCATTGTTTCGATAAATGATTACTACGGCCGCATCTTAGACACAAACCTTCTATGCCCAATTCGCTGTAGTTAACTCTTGTTGATGACTTTGACTTCCTATTTGTAGAAAAATTTCGATTGCGATAGTGGTAGACACTATGGTGGTTATTATTACTAACATTTTGACGGACTTGATGAATATCACTTGTTGAACCTGTTGCATTGTTTGCAATCACCTTGTTATCAATTTTAGCTGCTTCTAATGTTATTGCTTTTTCAACTATTTGCTTAAATGTTGATTTGGGGTCTTGAAGCAGTTGCTCTCGAACATGCCCATCACGTATTCCTCTGATTAGTTGTGATCTTAGAAAAATATCTGCGACAGACTTTCCACATTCGCATACAAAACCGCATTTCATCGCTCTTTTCTGCAGATTAGCTACAAAATCTGCCACAGATTGATCACTATTTTGAATTTCGCAAAGAAATTTGTGTTGCGCTACCAAAATGTTCTTTGCAGGACAAAAATGTGTTTCTAGCAGCGTTACTATTTCGTCATATTTCAGCACATTTAAGTTCTTGGGTGATGCCAAGGTTGCTAAACGGGAATACGTAGCTGAGCCAATATATTGCAAAAGCAATTTCGCACACATCTCCTTGTCTCCGAAAACTTTCTTAATATGAAAATGGTTTTCCAGGCGCTCTTTATATATTTTAAATGATTCTATCTTTGGATCGAATGCTTCGAAGCTTGAGATGATGTTTACGCTGGTACTGCTCGCTTGTTGATTTACTAGATTTTGCTGTTGCTGCATCGTTGTAGTCATGGCGGTTATTGCCTGTAATAATTGCTGCACTTGGGACTCCATTTTATTTTAAGGTTATGGCCGTACACGATTGATTGAAGTTTTAGGTTCGTTTTCTTAAATTTTGGACATTTTATTTAATTTTCGATTTTCATCCTCGTCGCCATTTTATTGTTATGTACTATTATTGAAATAAAAGCACGCGCTCGATTTATGATTAAACTAAAATAAGAATTCAATTTATTTTTAAGAAAACGACCTCGTGTTAACAACGTATGATGAGTAAATCTGAATAATGAATATATATATATATATAGAAGAATGACAATAGGAAAATAAGGGTTGCCACCAATTGATAAATACATAACAACCAGCTAGTTGCTTTTGGCAATCTTTACGCCAGTTTGTTGTTGCTATAGAGTTGACTTTACCTTGTTATTTTACCATGATACAATCAGTGTTTGTATTACATTACCCGGAAGTTCTTTAATGCAATTATTCTCATCAAGTAGATATTAAATCATTGATATTTTGCAATATTTACGAAATTAATACATTCACATATGAAATAATGAATCTTTTGTATCAATATTTACATAAACAATTGCATTTGTACATGGCTATGAAGCATTTAATTGAAATGCGTCTTCATAACAAATTTTTGATGCACCTTCAAATATCTCTGTCGAATCTGAAGCCATCATATCTGCATAGCCAATCAATGTTTATATTACATTAGCCGGAGCTTCTTTAATGTAATTATTCTCATAAAATAGACATTAGATTATTCATATTTAACCTTGTAGTTTAAAGAATACAAAATGTTGTATCATTTTATACACAAAAGTATTTATATTTGAATAAGCAATCGCACTGGTGCACAAATTTGAGGACGGTAACTTTTTCTTAAGGAATTCAATGTAGAAACCTTTTTATACATTTAATACTATTTATCAAAAACTATCACTATATGCTACTAATAATACACGCTAATTTTTGAACGAGTACAAATACTAAAAAAAGAAATTCGTTTGTATGAAGTCCACTCAACCCGTTTTGATTTAAATTTTTCTTTAGGAAGCTTATCAACACTGGGTGTGCAGTACTTTGGTACGTTATTTGCAAATTTAAACCGAACCGGAAATGACCGTTTACAACATCTGAAAAAAACAAAAGATACGTAAAATAAGGCCGAACAATATAAGGGGGCGCCGCGGGTGTGATTGCGACGCCCGGTGCTGGGCCCACCCTTATGGCCATCGACGGACCTAATTCTTGATGGCCCCTCCTTTAAAAACCTACATGCCTTCTAAATTAATAGAAACGTCAGCATTCCCATTTTATAACATATTTATTTATAAATCATCTCTTACAACTAACATGGTTTTCATACGACGGAAACGCTAAAAGCATCCTATGGTTTCCGTTGTGTGTATATTTCGTTATAGGTATTGATTTGTTTATTGTTTATTAATTGTTATATATGTTACTAGCTGACCCGCCGAACTTTGTTCCGCCTTAAAAGCACATATCATACAGTCACCCTGGGTCCACATTTAGGTCAATAAATTGGGAGCCGGGTAAGATATCGCGGTGAAAGATATCTTAAATTTTAGGAGAGAAATCTAGAAAATGATTATTAAAAGTTTCATTCATTTCCATGCAGTCGTTTTTGTGTGACGCGGGCGTTATGGTAAGAAAACCACAGTTTTGGTCACATTTTCCCCACATTTTAGTCAATAACTCGGGAACTGGATGAGATATCCAAATGAAAGTTGTCCTAAATTTTAAGTTAGACGTTAAGTGATAAAATGGTGAAAATTTCATGCAATTCTATTCAGTAGGTTTTGAGTGATGCACGCACAATCATACAGACGGACAGACAAAAATTCTAAAAATTGTAGATTTGGGTTCCGCTGGTCCAATAACGACCTCTCCTTTCAGTTTTTCTTGAATATCTTCAATGTACAGGCATCGACCTGTTACAATTTTATTATATGTAAAGATTAATTGGCCATTTTATGGGAAATTATCGTTATTTACTTAATGCATATAAATATTGATTTATATTGAATATTTTATAAATTTATTTATAAAATATTTTACGAAATAAATAAATATTTATATTTCATTTATTTATGTGCATATACATATATACATGGGTTATTTATTTATGGTAGATTTGGTTATTTTATGTCTTCCCTGATCGATTTCTCAAATCTGTATTTCTACTATATCTTTAAGTTAATCATACCTTCTACCTTTAATTCAATTTTTAGATTGACTCTTATTTCTATCTTTTATCTTATGTTCTAGGCTCTTTCATTGCGTTGGAAAACCACTTCTTCTCTCCCTCCTTATTCTACTCTAACAATTCTGTTAGTTATCTTCTTCTTTATTTTGATTTTACCTATCCAACCTCAATCTAACTTATAATTTTTATAATTCTTTGTTTGTTCTTTTCTCTCTATACCTTTAAAAAAAATTTTTGTTTCTTTAATCTTTTCTCTCATATAAATTGAGTTTGTTTAAGTATAGTATTTTTATTTTCCTTAACTCTGAAATGTTTATAATTAAACTTTATTTTACCTAAGTTTATAGAAAAAAAAACAAGAAAACTAGCTCCTACATTAGTTTGTTTTCACCGGTTGTAGTAGGCCGTTCGTGAGGCTTTGCTCTTGTTGTTGTCTGCTGGTTAGTGTAAGTGCACCGGGCCGGATGGCGTGATGTTGATGTTGCACGCTATAGGATGGCACGATGTTGTTGCGCGCTATGGTGGCGCTTGTAGTTAAATTTTTGTTGGTGTGCTACGAACTTCTATTTGTTTGTTGCTTCATTTGCAATATTCTAAATTCTTTTTTACTTTAGATTTCTAGCATCTATTTTCCAGTTATTTTTTACAATTTGTGTTTGACATTTTTTTCCAATAAATTTCTCCTTTGATCCTTTTTTCACGCTGAAACAGAACACTTTAGTTTTATGTATACACTTTAGTTTTCAACTTTATTTTTCTATATACTATTAATTATTTTTAATAAATTTTTAATTTTTTTTAGTACTTTCTTAGTGCTTTAGGTCAAATTGATTTAATAATTCCAGATTTTTATGTTGTAATTTTTTTACAACTTGTTGAGATTTTTAAATATTCCCAGATCTGTATGAGTTGAGAATCTGCTGGCTGTTAAAGTTGAAAACTTGTATGTGTCTATCCGGCCAGAGGGCATAGAGTTGATGGTCGTTGGCTGGTTATAGGTCTGCGTCAGAGGCGTCGGCCACACAGCGTGTATATTGAAAACGTATCCCTGCTTTATGGAGCCCCATCGACGCTTGGCGCTTAAATATATCAGGAGGTTACTATTTCACAGTTTTTTTTCTATTGTTTCTATAAATAATTTGTTCGCTAAACACCGTTGTTGCCAATTACAGAAAGTAACACACAAACACATGTGCTAAGGCGAAACTACAAAACCCAGTCCGTCCGCCAGTCCAATAACTCAAAGGCGGCGACAACGATTACGACGTTAGACATACAAATGCGCACACACACAGACACTGGGAGCGGGCGGCGCTTTTCGGGACAATGAACACCGCACTTGCAAATGGCTACACGACAAAATTTTTCTTTTCATCAACAAAAAGTTGAAAAATACATATGCTGGCCGTTCACCTTCAACTATTTCACTTTTATTGCTATTTTAAACAATTTTTGTACATATTTTAACGCACTAAAACACAATTACTTTTAAGCGTCGCCCAGTGAAAATTTTTTTGTATTGAAATTTACACACAACTGGTGTTTTTTCACTTATTTTTTTACAGACTTTTAATTCGTTTCGGATTGTGTACTTTTTTTTAATTCTCTAAATTTTTCAATGCACTTTAACTTTTTTTCTTTACGCGCACACGACCGTCCGCTCCAAATCAAGCATACTTTTGATCTCGGTTATACTTGCGCGACTTCCCCATTGTTTACCCCTACTAGTTTTCCATCTTCTTTTGAGAATCGGAGTGGAAGGCAGTGGATGAATGTACTCCGAGAGAGTGGAATGAAGGAAATCGCGTTCAGAGTTGTTTTAAAGTAAAAACTACACCTAAAAATTTCAATTTAAACTGTAGGAACTGATAAGGTGTTATAAGTGCTTTATATTCAATAATTTGGCTGTTTTAAGTATTCACATTCAATATTGCAGTATTTAAATTTGATTGTTTTATTATTGCATACAACGCACCCTGTGTGGTTTGTGTGTGTGTGCAGATTCGGAGTAAGTTGCGGTACTAGTAGACATATACTATGGACTTCCCCCATGCAACTAACGGGCACTGCGGCATTGGAACAATTCCGTTTGATTGAAGTGTAGCATGCCGTAGGAGTTGCAATGCAGCGCGATCCTTTTGCTGCTGCCATCAGGGTTCGTTCTTTTACCACTCTTTTATTACCACCAAATCTGGCAAAAGTGTGGTATGAATGTCAAAATAAACTAAATATGCCATAGAACTGAGGTTAAAGCTTTTGGTTTGCTTTTTAATCGCAAATTAAATTAGCATTAAACTTCAGAATTTACTTTAAAATTCAAATTACTGTAATTGCGTCTTTTAAAGCTTAAGTTCGAGATGAATTTAGTAAGGTTTAACTTTACTTCTATTCTCACAGCTGTTACTTTAAATAAGGCTAAATTTTTCGTAGGGAACAAAACAAAAAAAAATAAAAGAAACTAAATATTGTTAGTGATTGATTGCTTTATAGTAGAGTTTATAGAAAAAAAATTATTGTATCAAAACAATGTGACTTGTAAACTATTCCATTACAACATAAAGCGTAGTAAATTTGGACTAAAGTGCAGTGGGTATTAAAATTACCGCATTTTTTGTCAAGTCCGAACCCTGAAGGCACGCTTCCGCTGGCGCGCAAAAAAAGGAAGGTTCTAGACAATGCGTTTGGTGTGTTCCCCTGGTGACCCGCGGGACGCCACGTTATTGAGTTTGGGATAGGAGACACAGGGAACTCCACATCCGACCCCGCCGTTGACAATAATATTTCGATCTCAGGCTTCGTTAATATCGCACATAGAAACCAAATACTGCCGCCTTAAACCCCCCTTTAAGTCCAATTGGACCCGACGGTATTGCCATGAAGATGTTGAAACACCTAGGCTACCGGGGACAGAGTTATTTATGGCCTTTAGTTTTAACCTCTCGCTAACCACCTTCGTCATTCCTGAGATATGGAAACAGGCGATTGTGGTTCCCCTACTAAAACCTGGGTAGCCGACGAATCTTGTAGACCACTCTGCTCCCGTACTACAATGTAAACCTCCAATTGGGCAGACACCGACATCGCTTCCGATAGTCACATAGCAATACATCTGCCTTAAGGTCACCTCGGCAGCGGTGCCGCTATGTAAAAGTAATAACGTGTAAACTAAGAAGACGGTGAAGTTCACCGTAACGTAATAAAGCGGGAAGCACAAAATATTACGGCCGTCATGACTGGTGCAATTTGTTCGGTAAAGCTTTGGTTTGCTGGAAAAGTGGTACCACTATATGACGCCCGCTTAGTAACCACCGCTGTGCTTAACGTCAGTAGCGGCACCGGTTTGTTGTAAACTCAGACAATTGTATAAGGTCAATGTGGCCTAAGCTGTTTGCACGATTTTGACTGCGTTCAAATTTCTTTTGTTTTTATAAAATCTATTTTGAAAAAAATTAACAAAAATATCTGTGTTGTTTTCTTTTTTTGTGAAAAGATTTGAAGTTTTTGATTGAATGCTTACCGTTATGACAAGGAAAAAACGTTGAAGAAGAAATTGCCACCGTCATGACGGCCGTAATATATTAAGCCTGCCGCTAAATTACGTTACGGTGAACATCACTTAATTACTTTGACGTTTCAATGTTTTTGACAACCTTCTCCACCGCTATGCCATATAGCGGCACCGCTTTCGATGAAACCAAACCTTCACGTTTTTTTACACCATTATATTCAAAACGGTGAGAATTCAATCAAATATTTCAAATAATTTTACCCAAAACAACAAGTTTGACATTTCTGTTGTTTTGGAAAAAATATCAGAAATAAATAAAAACCAGAAAAACGGTAAGCATAGAGGCCGCTATATATTGAAAGTTACATTGTGGCACAGCTTTTCTAGGAACACAAAGCTTTAAGCGCCATAACCATGTAAATCAAGTATGGTTTGAACCAATACTCGCCAAACTATAGGACGCTGCTCCTGTCACTTGACCTACCCAAAGCTTTCGACATGATCAACCACGCCAAACTCCTAAAAGACCTGGAGGAGATACCTTAACTGTAGGCAATCGTCAGTGAAGTTTAAGAACAAGAAATCTAGATTTCGAAGAATCAAACTAGGGGTGCCACAGAATGGTGTACTATACCCCTTTTGCTTAATTACTACATTTCAAGGCTTCCTCCTTCACCAGAGAGAGTCTCATTGATAAAATCTGTACAAACATCAACAATTATCTCCTATACCTTTCTTGCTACATATAAGGCTATTGGCCTACCGGGTATTGATAACGCTGCGCCCATATGGTCGCCCAACCTCGCTGACAGCAACTGGAGGAAGTTGCAAGTCTGCGAAAACACCGGTATCAAAACTGCCAGAGGATGTCTTCTTATGTCATCTGAGTCTCACCTACATCAAGAGACTAATAGGTGAATTTTGTAAGCAGTATCTAGTCACTAATAGAGACATTTTGTGGTCAATTTCAATTTTGATACAATCTGGTATTCAGTAAGCTGTCTCACATCTCTAGTCTCAAAAAAGAGTCACTAATTTGTCAGCTGGTTCTAGGCAGGTCACAAACAGTAAAATTTGGATTAACAATTAAAGAAATGTAAAAATTATATTACGAATTTTGTGTTAGCTGGCTCGAGGTCAAATTGAATAAAAACGAGTTGTATTTGCGGGGTTACCCAATATATTTCAATCTCCTTCGGAGCTCGTCTTCAGGGGCTATAACAATATTTAACAATTTTAACATTCTCATACATCAACACAATAAATAAATGAATACATACATACATTTAATGTGAATTCCAACCACACAGCCTCCGTTTAGTTCGCCATGCAATTTTGAACTGATTTGATTTTTTATTTTTTACTTTTTACAGTCTAGTAAGTGTTCGTATATATGAGCACATCCCTCTATATCTTTCTTGTAGTTTAATCTCTTGTTTTCAGCTAAGTTAGTAATGTGGAGCATTTCTAATGTGAAACCTTTATTATAATGTTGCTCTTGTTGTAATATGCTCACTGATTCAAAGTTTGGTTTGTGACCGCTCTCCGCACAGTGGGCCGCAAGCGCTTTTTTTTTGAGTGTTTTGTGATTGTATATTTTTAATGTCCTGCTATTCGTGTTTTGAGTTTATTTTTGGTTGTACCCACATATTCTCTGTCACAGTTGTTGTTTTTGTCACCCCCACATGAAATTTTATACACAAGATTACTTTTTTCCATCTTCGCCACTTTGGATTTCATATTATGGAAAAACATGTTTGTGTAGGTTGGTTTATGTGCAATACCAACTGTATCCTTGTCACATATATTAGAAACCTGTAGTCTATCCGAGAAACCGGGTATGTATACCACGGATTTATATATTAACGGCTTTTTTTCTCTCTTTTCGCCCTCCTGGGATCTATCTCTTCGATATGAATTAATCATACTTTTTATAATTCTAGCTGGAAAATCGTTCATTTTTAGGATATTCGTTATGCGTTCCTTATTTTCCGGGTTGAAAACTGCGTCGCTGGTATCCAAAACCCTTCCTATAAAATTCCTTGCCGTTTTTATTATCATGCTTTTTGGATGTTTCGATTTATAGTTTATTATGCGTCCTGATGATGTGGGCTTTTGGTACCAATCAATTTTAATTTTATTATTCATTCTATACACTAGAGAATCCAAAAGCGGTAATTTATTATTATTTTCCAACTCCATAAAATTCCTTGCAGTGTTTATTATCATGCTTTTTGGATGTTTCGATTTATAGTTTATTAAGCGTCCTGATGATGTGGGCTTTTGGTACCAATAAATTTTAATTTTATTATTCATTCTATACACTAGAGAATCCAAAAGCGGTAATTTATTATTATTTTCCAACTCCATAGTAAATTTAATATCTTTGTGGTACGAGTTTAGGATATTCAGGGTTGTCTCCAGGTTTTCTTCCTGCAACATTATAATAAACGTTTCACATTAGAAATGCTCCACATTACTAACTTAGCTGAAAACAAAAGATTAAACTACAAGAAAGATATAGAGGAATGTGCTTATATATACCAACACTTACTAGACTGTAAAAAGTAAAAAATAAAAAATCAAATCAGTTCAAAATTGCATGGCGAACTAAACCGAGGATGTGTGCCTAGAATTCACATTAAATGTATGTATGTATTTATTTATTTATTGTGTTGATGTATGAGAATATTAAAATTGTTAAATATTGTTATAGCCCCTGAAGACGATCTCCGAAGGAGATTGAAACATATTGGGTAACCCCGCAAATAACACTCGTTTTTACTAAATTTGACCTCGAGCCAGCTAACACAAAATTCGTGATATAAAAAAGGGCGCAAAAAAAATCCAAAATTCAAAATAATATTTTTTAAGTGTAGACACATTTATATATTTAAAAAATTCGATTCTCCACAAGATGCTCTGAAAATAGCAAAACTATACGAATTAGTCTGACGAGAAATCGTTGCTGTTTTCGAAATAGTACTATAACTATAGCCTGAATATGTTTGTTGCTTTCATTTTTTCCTCGAATCAAAAATAATAATAATAATAATAAGCCAAGAATTATCATCAACTGGTCTTGAGCTCGTTAAACTTACAAAAATATGTAAAAACGAACAGACCATAAAACCAACAACAAAAATAAATTTATACCGGAGCACGCGGTTATGTACAATAACTATCTTCTAAAAATAGAAAGAAGAATGTACAAAAACAAACAAATCATGAATACATGATTTACATATCGACAGAATGTCTAAAATATTGTGTATATCGTTGGCAAGATAACAAACAACAATTAGAGGAAAACTTGAATTAAGCAGCTTGCAAAACTACATGCAGCATAGTCTATGGGTTAGGCAGCTGCGCTTGCAATCAGAGTGAGTGGGTTCGATTCTCCCCAAGATCCTCTGAAAATAGCAAAACCATACGAATTAGTCTGACGAGAAATCGTGCCTGTTTTCGAAATAGTACTATAATTATAGCCTGAATATGCTTGTTGCTTTCAATTTTTCCTCTAATCAAAAATAATAATAATTAACCAAGAATTATTATTAACTGGTCTTGAGCTCGTTAAACTTACAAAAATATGTAAAAATGAACAGACCATAAAACCAACAACAAAAATAAATTTATACCGGAGCACGCGGTTATGTACAATAACTATCTTCTAAAAATAGAAAGAAGAATGTACAAAAACAAACAAATCATGAATACATGATTTACATATCGACAGAATGTCTAAAATATTGTGTATATCGTTGGCAAGATAACAAACAACAATTAGAGGAAAACTTGAATTAAGCAGCTTGCAAAACTACATGCAGCATAGTCTATGGGTTAGGCAGCTGCGCTTGCAATCAGAGTGAAATATAGCAAAACCATACGAATTAGTCTGACGAGAAATCCTGCCTGTTTTCGAAATAGTACTATAACTATAGCCTGAATATGCTTGTTGCTTTCAATTTTTCCTCTAAGCAAAAATAATAATAATTTGCCAAGAATTATTATCAACTGGTCTTGAGCTCGTTAAACTTCCAAAAATATGTAAAAATTAACAGACCATAAAACCAACAACAAAAAAAAAAATTTAATTAAAATTATATTTAATTAACAAAAAATTAAATAAAAAATAAAGATAATAAATTGTCCGTGATCCTGGGCTCAAACCTGCATCTCACACTTTGTATTCGACACGCTTACCACCTGGGCTATCGTGATATTTATACATGCACTGTCAAATGCTGTACTTGAGATGTATGCAAGTGTGTTTTCACCACATATCATTGGTGCTTTTTTTATAATTTTCTTTTACTGAATACCGAAATCATCTGAAGTCACAAAAATTGTCTCTAATGAAAAATCTCAAACCTTGTCATCCAAAACGTCATCTATTGGGCGAAGCTCCGCCTCTTAGAGACATAAGGACACATCTCCGTGAGCACTATGGTGAGATCCGGCACCATATTACCTTGCCGTTTGATCTGCGTAACCATAGGCGGGCTCTAAAAGACCTCCATGCCGAGTCCTTAGACAGATCCCTCAGATATCGGCCTGTAAACCCCGTAATTGATACCCAACCACCTGAAAAAGCTGCAGAGGAGTGCGTCCTTCCGAGGGAGACTAGAGTCCTGTGATCACATTTTCGGTTCAGATATTATAATAGGTTGAACTCTTACTTATTCAGACTCAACCCCACCATACCAAATACTTGCAGTGCATGTGGTATATCCACTCACAATACTAAACTTATCTTTACCTGTTCAATTGAACCTGCTCGCGTGAGTGATCGTGCCCATTAGGCAGGGCGAAGCACTGTTAATAACAACAACAACAAGCGACTTCCAGAATTCCGCTGCAAAAGCTAGGCGCGTTCCTGTAACTGTATCCAGCATGACCCTTGTCTCCCTAGGCAGTTCGCGTTTCTCTTCGGTAGCAGATGGAGCTTTTGTCTGTGTAACGGCGTTCACTGGTCGAGAGCTGACAAAGGAGTTTACCGACTCTGTGTGGATGAGTTTGAGGCCTGTCCTTATTCTCCTGGGAGTCGGATTTTCGTTGAGCAGGCTCCTTTTCGGATGCTGCGGTATGTAGCAGTGGGACAGAAATTTGCGTGGTCAGCATTTCACTATGCTCTTTAACGCCGAGCATTTTTCTCTCCCTTTGAAGATAGTGTTCAGGAGCCATAAGGAGGCATCCCGTAGCAGTTCCGAGTGCGGTGTTTGACAGGGCTGCAACCTCCTCCAGTGTGTGTCTGCTAGCCCCGGCGGCCATTTAGGCGTAGCATTGCTCAGAACCGGCTGACCAATTTCCTTGTACTTTGCCAGTAAAGTAGTTGAACATGTTATCAAACGTGACCCCTAAGATTTTGAGATGTGTGACAGTCGTAAGCTTAATGCCGTCGATGTACACGCTAATTCCATGTTAACCTGCGCTGTGGCCGAGGACTTGGAAGGCGACAATGTCAGATTTCGTCCATCGAAAAAACCGGACAAGGATGGGAGGTAAGAGTTTATTCTTGAGCACAGCTCGTCTATGGAAGGGACCGTCGCCAGGATCGTGCAATCATCGGCGTAGAAGACGATCGAGACATCCTCTGGTGGGGAGGGAGTCCTCGATATGTAGTAAGGTTAATCTATAGCTACAACAACAACAACACTACTAGTTAAACATAACATAGATAACGATGGCTACGCTTATGCATGCAAGCATTTACCAGGCAAGAAGAAGAGAGATCGTGCGAGTGTTTGCGAATACGATGCAAAGAGGATATGTCAGGAAATAACACCGACCCTTCAAGAACACGAAGAGAGAACAACCAAGAAACTTCTGGGTGCGTAGGGCAGAACCCTGTGGGACTTTATAAGGCACCCCCTGCACCCCGAGGTATACATACCGGTCGTAAGAGATATGATGCCTGTCACCTTGGCCGGATTTAAACCCGATACGCTCCGGTACTCCATTGCGGTACTGCCCGACTGTCGTGCTAGCGATTTATGACCAGTGAAACCTTCTAGGTCATGTCATGTGAGGGGCATCATATCCGTAGATCAACCATCCTTTGTGCATATTAGCCACTGGTATGCCTACCTCGGCATATTCTAAACCCCTAACCCGCACGGGTTGTGCCTGACACCTCTGATTACCCATCTTATCCTTCCTTACGGAAGGAGGGTTGATATGACGTGAAGGTTTCACTGGTATTAAATCGCTATCTCGACAGTCGGGCAGTACCGGAGCGTACCGGGCTCAAATCCGGCCAAGGACTGTTTATTCGGCAACACTCCATAAAACCTTCGCGGAGTGTATTTGTCGTTACCACAACAACAACAACTATATAAGGCAGTGACCAAGCAAGGCAGAATGATCAGTTTATTTTCAAGTGTTGTTCAGTGAACTACAGTGAAGTTACCAAACTCTAAAGTTTGTATTGCGTTTAGTGCAAGTAACTAAAACTAGCTATGTCTGACTTCCAAAACTGTAGTTTGCAATGCAACACTGCAATACGAAAACCACCGTGATGCATTGTCATGATGATTTCGCGATACATTGCAGAAATCCTAGTTTTCCTTCGGAACAAAACTTTTCACTTTTATTTATTTTTCTTTCCATAATATAAAAAGTAATAAATTGATTACTTTAAATAAATAGCTTACATTGAAATATTTCTACTTACGCTTCAGCTTCTCAGTTGCGATAAGTACTTGAATATGAGAAGCAACAACAAATTTTGGGATGCGCAATTTGCGACTCTGATGCGCTTCGAGAACGCGCCTACATATATGGAGGGGATTTTACGATTGCGCATCAAACATTACGAACATTTGACTTTGTCCTTCTGAAGAGCAACTGACGTTTAGGAAGTCAGCTCTTAGCATGACATACCCACACGGGTAATATCGTCTCAACAGCTGATTAGATTTTTTTCATTTTAATTATTGATAAACTGTCAAACTTGCCTGCAATCGGTTTGTTTACATTTTAACATGTGCTGTGTTGTTCTGATGTGTTAGAGAAGCTATTTCCAATATGGCCGCCGTGCTATTACCTGGTTTACTATGCCATGACTCTTAGTTACAGTATCTGTGCGTGACTTTATAGAATTCGAACCCAGAATTAATAATCAAGGAATCATCGAATTCGTCACAATTGGAACGATACTGCTGAGACAGTCACGTTGGTCACGGCATTTTCTGTGAAGTTGTCGCTGCGATGTCCTGTGTTCGTAGTCGCTTAGCCGAAATCACAGGTACACGTGTATATGCTAGTTCTAATACTTTGTTTAGTGTTCTACTGTTTTGTATATATCCTCTTTAACTTTTGATCACTCACATTTTGAGCTGTTTTGTAATATAATGACTATTATTTACAAGGTTCAACAGCACTCTTCCCCGAACACCAATAAAATCGTTTGCAGTATTTCGACACGAAATATTGTTGCATACAGCGTTCTTCAAGAACTGCTAACAGGTAGCCAAATATACGTCTGTGATCTTATATCTCCATGGCAATCATATAGTGTAACACGGTCAAAAAACGTGTTAAGGGTATTGGAATGGAGCAGTAATGGGGAACTACTGTTGGCTGGTTACAACACTGGAATTGTTGAAGTATGGGCCACAGACAAAGTATTGAACTCGTGGTTTCAGCTATACAAAATAAACTTCCCTGGTGAGGATGTGATATCAGCTAAATTTTTCAATAATGGAAAGACGGTTTTCTTCCACTCACAGAAGAAGGACCTGCCTACATATGCTGATAAATTTGAGCGTTTGGAATATCGCCCGACTGTGGAAAATTATGGAAACGCCCCAGCTGAAGGCGCTCTCATTATTACAGCATCAGGCTTAGTAGGTGCATTCATAATTCCTCATATCAAATGTAATGAGACAATACCTCAAGTGGTCGAGCTTAAAACTGTAACTCAAAGTATCGGACTTTCACGATTTTATATCGCACTATGCAGCATGTCGCATTGTCCCAGCGGACACTTAAACATTGCAGTTAACTATAGTTGCAGACCGAAAATTGTCTATTGCTTCACTGTGGGAATAAATATGGATAACGACAAAATATTTATAAAATCCGAATCTCTTCCTAGCATATTCTTCAATGCTGTCAACTATAAACAAATAACTCACCTAGGCTGGATAAATTCGAATAAAGAGGACATATTGTATATCGGCTACAATACGATGGATGGAAGTTTACTCGAACAGTGGCATTTGAGTAAGAAACATCAAATAGTACACAAGCTTCTTCAAAAAAATAAGGGAGACTTTGTGCAGAGCGAAACTTGGGAAAACATAGCAAAAGTGCATTTTCCTGCACTTATATCAGAAATTCGTAGCTCGAAATTGTTAAGTCAAAACTCACAAATATATGTAGTTTTGAAAGATAATACTATCCAAATAGTTGAACCGGGACTAAAAAAAGTAGTATTGGCAATATCAGATCGCTCAATGACAGATGATCGTAACCTCTACAAGCTTCTTTCAGGCGACATAACATACCTAAATCAAATCCTTGTACTTTTTGATAATCAAGGCCAAATGTATGCCATGCAAGTCACAAATCATGTGTCGGACAAAAATTATAAGCTAAATACGTTATCTCTACAAACATCGCTTTTGGAATATTGCATAATTACTGGTATTGATGCAAGCGATATACTTATGCTAAATTTAGGGCACCTAGATATCCTTATTGAAAAATTAACTGAAAATTTTACAAAACAATCGACGATTACACGGCACTTTTATTATTCCAATTTTCTTTGCTTAAAAAGTAATATGTGCAGGATACAATCTAGGCAGCAAGATTTTGATAATTTGATAATTCTACACACAATATCAATAACATTTAAAAGTCTACTACGTCCAGCTGATCTTAGCTGCCAAGATAAAGGTCCTGGTGATAATTTAGCTTTGATACTGTCGGATCCTTCTGCTGATATCGATAAAGTTCTATTTAGTTTGGACGGTAAAGACTTTGCGGTTGAACCTTTAACATTACAAAGTTTGCAACAGCTAATACAATGGGTGTCTGATTTAGCGTTAAATATTTTAAATAAGCTTCCCAATGAAGTAATTAAAGCGAAAATGAGTAAAAAGCAAGGTTATGACATTAGCCGAGATAGTGTCGCTATTAGTAGTATTCGAGAATTATTAGTTATGACACGAATTTGGGGCCTTTTAAATCCTCAGTGCTTACCAACATATACAAAGTCGGTAGAAAATATTGATGTATTAGCTACTTTGTTTCGACTCCTTACTCGTCTCGCTCAAAATACAACAGAGCCTGACGATTTTTTATTGGACGAATGCAGTCTTTTGTCAACTCAAGTATTGATACCACATAAGCAGTTTAGCAATCCGGCAACATTATTAAACAACCATCCTTCATTGTACAAATCTCATCCATTTATCTTCGTGGCAGCAATGGAGCCAAGCTGGCTTAGAGACATAAATTATGAGGAAGTAGTGTTTGTAGCTGATACAATAGACGGAGTTAGCAATCTGCATTTAGGAGCTAAAGCTAGCTTACTTCGGCGGTGCGTGAGATGCGGTCTAATAAACAGCTTACAAAATACCCCCAAAACTGCGGCTATGAAGGCATGGTGCCAAAGATGGCTATATTGCCATTGTAGCGGATTCTGGATGAAAATCTGAATACATTTAGTGTGGACATCATAGTTAGGATAGGGAGTGCATTACACGTTTCACTATCACTAAATTATATTGGAAAAAGTTTAAGTACACACTATGTTTTTAAGCTTAGTGATAAAATATATATATATTCAAGTTCTAACTCATAGACAAGAATTTTCAATCATAATTTTCTCTAAATACAAAGTTTATAACGTAAACACTTTATAATCATGTAAACTAAGTAGAAATTATTCAGAGGATTTTCCACACTTTTACTAGTTGAACTTAAAAAGTTTGGAGACATGAAAAAGAAAGCACTTCTAATTCGTTACGCTTATTTGCGAGTCCGGAAAGAATGTTGCTGTTAACAATGATTCGCCCTGTTTAATGGGCAAAATCATATGAGAATCGTCGTAATTCTCTTCTAACGGAAGCCCAAGGAAGCAATTAGTTTCAATAGGGTTGGGCCAGAGTGTGTAGGAGTAGGTTCGGTAATACTTTACATTCACCGTCACTGCAAAAATTTCACTAAATATGTCGATATTGGTAACCAGAAACGCGTTGCGGTCCCAGGAACCCTAATCCGTTGAGGGAAGCCCAATATTTTTAGTAATTTAAAAGTTTTTGGGAAAAAAAATAAATTACCTAGGTTCGATCCCAAAGCGTGGGCCTGTTTCATAGTATTTATGGGCAGAACACCCTTAGCCGGTCCAACACCAGCTACGCGATCCCCAGTATTTCTGGGCAGAACACACTTTTCAGAACACTATATCTTTGTCTACAACAACCACATGGAAATGACAGAAAATTGTTAACTTTGCTTGCAAATATCTTGCAAACTACTAACAATATTGGATTTCCTCCACCGAATTATAGTTCCTGGGAAACCGTCTCTGGGTACCAAAGTGCAGTTTTTACAGTTGACGTTGGATGTAAATTATTACCGTATTACCGTGCTTAGTGTGTGGTATTAGCAAGTGAATTTTACGTCCAAACATTACCGTGACTGGGTTTTTTTCTTTTTTCGCATGGATTGACCTTCGGTAGGTAAGTAAAATACTTTGCAACTCTTTATGGATTGAGCCTGAAGTAGTCGTTGCCGCCGTTAGCTTTTGTTTAATCCTTTAAATCAACCTCTCGGCCAGGGAGCACTTTGTTTATGCATTATTCCATTGGTTTTCAAGAACGTTTGAAGCTCTTTAGAGTTGAATTGGGTCCCGTAATCACTTACTAATAAATTCGGTATGCCAAATGTTGCAAACATTTCTCTGCATTCGATAACAGTTGTGTCAGCAGTCATATTGTTTACAATTTTAACTACCGTCCACTTTCTGAATGCATCCACTAACACAAATAAGTACTTGCCATGTATTGGGCCTGCGTAATCCACATGCACGCGCTCGAAGACTACTCTGTGGTGACCAACAATGTATAGGGACAGCGACTGGATCGGAGCGGGTGCTTTGGCATGACGCTCAATTAGAAACTAAGTTCTCTATATCCCGGTCTATGTTGGGCTACCAACAACGCCCTAATGTTTTCATTTTGACTATTCCACAATGTCCGCTACGCATAAATCTTTTACGGTAACTGGTAGATTGTCTATTAATTGTGATGTTATCACATCGTCTTCCGCTATAAAACGATCTCGCTTTTGCGTTGGAAGTCGTTACATGGCATCAGCATTCGCAATTGTCTTACAGCTTTTTACTCATATGACGCAATCAAAGGACTCCAAAAATATTGCGTAGTGTTGCATACTCATCGCAGATACGGTAGGCAAGCCTTTATTTGGCGAAAATGTTTGGGCAATGGCTTTGTTATCAGTAACTAAAGTAAAGCGTCTCCCAAATACGTACTGGTAAAACTTTTTGATACCAAATATAATCGCGTACGCTTCTTTATCTACCTGACTGTATCGTTGTTGAACATCATTTAATGTTTGCGAAGAAAACTGAATCGGTTTTTCATCACCTATAGAGCTAGCATACACGGCTAAAACAAGCGGTAACTGTGGATCGTAGTGTGTCAAAATCGTATCTGTTTGCATCATGTCTTAAATTCGTTAAAATAATTCACATCTTTTATCAAAATTGTAAACTGAATTTTTGCGTAACAACTGATTTAATAAATACACAACATCCCATAGTTATAGGATAAATGTTGTTGTTGTTGTAACGACAGAAACACTCCCCGAAGGTTTTGGGGAGTGTTGTCGAATTAGCAGTCCTTGGCCGGATTTGAACCCGGTACGCTCCGGTACTCCCTTGCGGTACTGCCCGACTGTCGTGGTAGCGATTTATGACCAGTTAAACCTTCTAGGGACTGTTAATTCGACAACACTCCCTAAAACCTTCGGGGAGTGTTTTGGCAGAAGTGCAACCTCCTCCAGTGTGTGTCTGCTAACCCCGGCGACCATATTGGCGTCGCGTAGTTTAGAACCGGCTGGCCGATTGCCTTGTACGTTGCCAATAACGTTTTTTTGTCTTTCCCCCAAGTGCTGCCAGCTAGTGACTTGAGGATTTTGTTAAGGCTTTGTACTTTGGTGGCAATCGCGGCTACATGAGCACCTTATTTGAGCATGTTATCAAACGTGACCCCTAAGATTTTGTGGTGTGCGACAGTCGGAAGCTTAATGCCGTCGACGTCTAATTCTATGTTCGCCTGCGCTGTCCACGTCGTAAATAAGGTGGCCGAGGATTTGGTCGGTGACAGTGTCAAATCTCGTGCAGCGAAAGAAAGAACTGCCACGGAGTGCCTCCTTATGTCTCCTGAGCACCACCTTCATAGTGAGGCAAAAATGCTCGATGTTAAAGAGCATTGCGAGATGTTGACCAGGCAATACCTGTTCAACTGCTATAAACCGCGGCATCCGAGCAGGAGCCTGCTTAACGGAAATCCGCCTCCCAGGAGAATAAGGAGTCACCTCCGTAAACACTATGACGAGGTCCGGCATCACGTTTTCTCGCCGTTTGATCCAATGGTGCATCGGCAGGCCCTCAGCCTCATCCACACGGAGTCGGTAAACTGCTTTGTCAGGTCTCGTCCAGTGAATGCAGTCCTACAGGCACAAGGTCCACGTGTTGCCGACGAGGAACGCGAACTGCATAGAGAGACAACAGCCGGTTCTATCGCACCGGAATGACCCGGGTTTTTTCACCCGGCCAAGGGCTGTTATTTCAGTGTAACCCTGTCCAATCTGGGGCAGGGCGAAGCACTGTTAACAACAACAACAACAACAACAAAAGTCCTGTTTACTACATGGAATGCGCAGATGGGACAAGAGTTAAATGTCCACGTAGATGGAGCACCTCTACCTACTGTCAACCACCCAAAAATCTTGGGCGTGACATTTGACAACGGCCTCACCTTCGCTGGTCATGCCACCGCAATAGCCTCAAAGGTACAGAGCCGCAATAAGATCCTCAAGTCACTGGCCGGCAGTACTTGGGGAAAAGACAAAGAAACATTGCTTGCTACATATAAGGCTATTGGCCGGCCGGTTATTGACTATGCTGCGCCTATATGGTCGCCCAACCTTTCTGACACCAATTGGAGGAAATTGCAAGTCTGCCAAAACACCGCCATCAGAACCGCTACGGGATGCCTGCTTATGTCATCTGAGTCTCACCTCCATCAAGAGGCGAAATTGCTCAATGTTCAAGAGCACGCGGAACTCTTGAGTTCCTTCTGAACTGTCACAAACCTAGTCATCCAAACCGACACCTTTTGGATGTAGCACCGCCCCCCAGAGACATAAGGAGACATCTCCGTAAGCATTACGATGAGATCCGGCATCATATCTCTTTGCCGTTTGATCTGCGGAACCATAGACGGACTCTAAATGACCTCCACACAGAGTCGGTAGACAGATCCCTCAGATCTCGGCCGGTGAATCCCGTTATTAATACTCAACCACCTGAATTGGCTGAAGAGGAGCGTGTACTTCCGAGGGAGACTAGAGTCATACTAGCACAACTTCGCTCTGGATATTGTAATAGGTTAAACTCTTACTTATGCAGACTGAACCCCAACATACCAAATACATGCCCTGCATGTGGTATGACCCCTCATGATACCATACATCTCTTTTCCTGTTCAGTTGAACCCACTCTTCTAACACCCACATCACTCTGGTCCAACCCTGTGGAAACTGCGCATTTCCTCGGACTTCCGTTAGAAGAGCCTGATGACAATTTAGAGTGATCGAGCCCATTGGGCAGGGCGAAGCACTGTTAACAACAACAACAACAAAAGTCACGCTCTCTTACCTCTCCAGACTGAACCCTGACATCCCAAATGTCTGCCCGGCATGCGGCGTGTCTCCCCGCGATACTAACCACCTGTTCATCTGCTCAACCGAGCCTACTCTTCAAGTCCGCCCCCAAATCCTCTCACACGGTCACGCCGGTGGATGTTGAAGCCATCATAGGTCCGAAGATCTTATCCGACACATAGCTTCATTTCCTGAATAGCAGCAATCTTGATATTTTGCCGCTTCAAGAAGTTCACTATCTCACTAACCTTGCCGGTTAGGTCGTTGCAGTTCAAGTGTAGGACACGAAAGTGCGAAGGGGGAGAAATAATCACACTGAGAGTCAAGGACTGGTGCGTATGCCTCGGTGGAAGCAGGCTGTGTCGGGCACTGCGTCGCAATCCAGAAGATGAGGGATCCGGACCACCGGAAAGAGGCGAATCGGTCGACGTTGTAGGTTGCGTAGCTCGACAACATGGCGCAATGTACGTATCAGTCCATAAGTTCCTGTTACCAAGTTGAGAACATATAAGCAGGTGACATAGGCCAAGGCAAGAGTTGCATTTGTCTGATGTTGCAGGTGTATATAGTCTCAACCGACAAACAGTGCACATGGTGTAAGGGACCAAGAGCTGGTGGCTTTCGCTTACATTTGTACTAGTGCTGGAAGGGAAAAGTTGTAAGTGAGAGGGGGGTGGACTGTCGCTCAGCATTGCTCACATCTACAAGAGAGGTGCTACGTAGAAAGTAGCTTTGAGCAGCTGTGTGAGGTGTTGGCGCCGGTGGGCGTGAGCGGCAGCGGGAGTTACACAATACTTGCAGGGCAGTATTAGTGTTGTTAGTCGTGGAGACTGTATCTGGATGTTGTGGCGGTGTGGTACTGGATCGACGTTGGCCACGGGACGCCCTAGGACGTGAACAGCAAGAAGCCACAGAAGTTTTGTAGAAACTAGGGGGCCTACGTGTGGAGGGATTTATCCCGGAGCACCTAGTTTTGTGCAACCATCTTTTACATGTATTACATTGGACGGAGTGAACGTTTGAAGTAAATCTTCCAGGAAACGCAGCAGATCCATTCCCTTAGTGCCGGGTTGGATTCAACACCAGCCCAGAGAATTTTGAGCAGCCCTGCTGAAAGATGCCCGCAGGATGACAATGTAAGGAGAAAATGACAAGTTATATAGGGTAATGTCGAAATAACAGCCCTTGGTCGGATATAAACACCGGAGTCATTCCGCTACGATAGAACCTGCTGTTGTGAGAATGTGTCTATGGTGTCGTACCCTGACGACTGTTCCTCTATTGCTTCGGCCCTAAAATCTTGGGCATGACGTTAAACGTCCTCACCTTCGCTAATCATGACATTACTGTCAAGCACCTACAGTAAGCATGTTGGAAGATTGATATCCTGAGTTATGTCGAGTTAGTGTTGACTTAAAATATGTGGATATATAAATAAATACTGTTAATAATTCATTTTATCAAGACTACACAATAAATTATCCTGAAAGGGTTTGGTGAAGTAACTGAATTATATTGGTTTTTAAATTACCATCGCTCCAATATTTTCTCAACTATAAACTTTTGAGAATTCCATCACCAATCACCATAATCATTTGCACAAATTCTTTTTTTTTTAAGCAAAAGGCCCGTATATTTTTCTTATTCCGAGACTGTTAATGAGTAGACTAATAATAACCCATCATTTGATTATAATCCGCTGGTGTTCTGAAATATTGACTTAATATTAACGACGTCCTATTCCCCAAGCGATGAGTACAATTACTCCAAGGATTAAATTTACTGCTAACTGTTTTTACTTCATTTTTGCCAAACACATGTTTCAAGGTCCCAAAATAAAATTGCGAGTCAAATATAGCAATATAACTAAAAAGAAAAAAGTTAACAGAGCTCTTACATTTTTCTTTCCAATTTCTTACCTTTCTTTTGAACAATATATTCGCAGGGGATATTTTGCAATAAAGACCCTAATCGCTACTGTTATTATAATAAATCCAAACGAAAAATACCAAATGTCATTTGGCTGCGAGACTAATCCCCAGGAAGCGACACTCGATGTTGGAATATTGAAATCGTCAGCGATTGCGGAATACAAAGCTACTGACGAAATTAAAATTGTTGTTAAAGTTGATATATTTTTAGCCATTGTGATATATATTCTCATTGGGGCATGGTATATAAGTTCGTACTGCTGGGGCACATTATCCTTTTCCAATAAATGAGCCCGCTTTGACAGCGATTTGTTGCTGGGTTTGAAGATTTTATTTGAAAATTGTTGGCCGCGACTATTTATTTGCATGAGAATAACATTAATCCACTTAAAGCCATCTTAAATTATGTACTTGCCAATTAAATCTGCCTATATGAAACGGTGATTTAGCATACCGACAAGCAATTGAAACCAAATACATTTTTAAATGATTATTTTTATTAAATAACAGAGCTAGTGTTGCTCCGATGCGAAATTTTTTTTTTCTGTATTTAATTCGCAGCTAAATTATAATTCAGCTGCTTATGGCTATGGTCACAGACCACATTGCCAGGCACAAAAACACATGGTATATCTCTCAGTTCACATCATATTGTGACGAATTCGATGATTCCTTGATTATCAATCCTGGGTTCGATCACTATAAAGTCGAATAAACACACGCACAGATAATGTAAGTAATAGCTAGTTTTATTTACTAGTAATAAACGCAAAACAATTTTAAGAGTTTGATAACTTTACAGTAGTTCACTATTGAACGCTTGAAAATAAACTGATCAACCTGCCTTGCTTGGTCACCGCCTTATATAGTCCAACAGGGTGCTTGCCTACGCACCGAGAACTTTCTTGGTTGTTCGCTTTTCGTGTTCTGGAAGGGTCGGTGTTATTTATTGGCATCACCTCTTTGCATTGTATTCGCAAACACTCGCGCCATCTCTTTTCCTCTTCCTAGTTATACGCTTGCATGCATAAGCGTAGCCATCGTTATCTCGGTTGTGTTAACTAGTGGTGGGAGTGTTATTGAGTTAGGGATGGTACATGCTTGAGAATAATCGCCACACTGCCCTCCACCTAAGTCTGATCGTCCCGATCAGACACATTGCCGGAACCAAACGCAGCTAGCCTTTCCAAATGGACCACCTTCATCTTATTCCTTGGCCTTCCCATAGTTTGTATGCGATATACCACATCGTTGATCCGTTTTATGACTTTGTATGGGCCTTCCCAGTTACATTGTAGTTTTGGGGACAAACCTTTCCTACGCTGTGGGTTGTATAGCAGCACTAAATCTCCTTCTATAAAACCTTTCGAATTTATTGCTTTGTCGTACCTGGCCTTCATCTTATCGCTCATGATCTTAGTGCGTTGTCTCACAAGGTCGTGAATTTCTCTCATTTCTTCTTCCAATACGCTAGTAGATTTCCGAGCATTTACTCCTGCATCAGCGTTTATCCCAAACTTCAAGTCAGCTGGCAATCGAAGATCATTCCCGAAAATTACCTTTGCCGGAGTCTGACCAGTTGTTTCATGTACTGCAGAGCGATATGCCATTAGGAATAAGGAGATGTGAGTATCCCAATCCTTCTGGAACTTATCCACTACTTTCTTCAGGTGCTCTTCCAAGGTTCTATTGAATCGTTCCACCATGCCATCTGACTGAGGATGTAGTGCAGTTGTTCGAGTTTTCCGAATGCCCAATGTCTTGCACATTTCCTGGAACACAGCTGATTCGAAATTTCTGCCTTGGTCAGAATGTATCTCCATCGGTGCACCAAACCTAGCTACCCAATTGTTAGTAAACACTTCTGCTATGGTTTCTGCCTCTTGATTTGGAATAGGGTACACTTCTGGCCACTTGCTGAAATAGTCCATAACTACCAGGACATATTTGTTTCCGAGTTTGCTAGTAGGAAATGGACCAGCTACATCCATGGCTATCCTCTCAAATGGCGCACCTGAGTTATACTGTTTCATTTGGCCATGGCTCCTTGATTTCGGTCCTTTAGCTTTGATGCATACTTCACAGTTGGCAATCCACTCCGCGACCGATTGACGGCAACCAACCCAATAGAATCTTTGCTTGACTTTTTCCAAGGTTTTGGTGACTCCAAGATGACCTCCGCTTGGACCGTTATGTAATTCATTGAGTACATCAGGGATTTTCTTCCTTGGGACGACAATTAGCTTTCGAACACATTGACCATCCTCACTTTCCCATATTCGATGCAAACAACCGGATTCTAATTGCAAACTATTCCACTGTGCCCAATATGACTTGGCAACAGGACTTTCTGCTGACATCTCCTCTCTTGATGGTCGCTCGTTTCGTTCGATTCCTTGCATTACACGTGTAAGATTTGGATCTTCGTGCTGAAACCTCCTTAATTGATCCATGTCCCATTCGTCCGTAGATGTTATAGTCATGAGCCGCACATCTATAATGTCTTCCTTGGCCTCAGCTTTGGAACAATGCTTGCATTCCAAGTTACATGGTCTTCGTGACATTGCATCAGCATTTCCGTGGGTGCTACCTTTGCGATGCTCTATGGAAAAGTCATAACTTTGCAGTCGCTCTATCCACCGTGCCAATTGACCTTCCGGATTACGGAACTGTAAGAGCCATTTCAACGCTGCGTGGTCTGTCCTGACATGGAATCGCTGCCCATAGAGATACTTGTGGAAATGCTTAACGCACTCTACCAATGCCAACAGTTCTCTCCGGGTTACACAATAGTTCCTTTCAGGCTTCCCAATTGTTCGGCTATAGTATGCAACTACCTTCTCCTGTCCATCAACAATCTCGGACAAAACACCTCCTATAGCATAACCACTCGCATCTGTATCCAGAATAAACTTTGAACCTGGAATTGGATATGCTAACATCGGGGCAGTGCATAGTCGTTCCTTCAATGTTTGAAAAGCCACCTCCTGTTCCTTCTTCCATTCAAAACTCATATTCTTCCTTGTAAGGTCATGGAGACTACTAGCTACGCTGGCAAAACTTGGTACAAATCGGCGATAATACGTGCACAGCCCAAGGAAGCTCCGTAACTCATGCAAATTTCTCGGTCTTGGCCAATCCTTTACGGCTTCGATCTTTTCCTTAGCAGTGCAGATTCCCTCCGTAGTTACCTTGTGACCCAAATAACTTACTTCCTTTTTAAACAAGGAACACTTCTTGGGACTTAGTTTCAGACCAGCACCAGCTATTCTTTGGAAAACTTCATCCAAGTTCTTTAGGTGTTCCTCAAAGCTTTTTCCCAGCACGATAATGTCGTCGAGGTACACCAAACATGTTTGCCAGTGCAATTCTTTTAGTATCTGGTCCATGAGTCTCTCAAAAGTAGCTGGAGCATTGCATAGTCCGAAGGGCATTACCGTAAATTGCCAAAGCCCTTCTCCAACGCTGAAAGCCGTCTTCTCTTTATCTTCATCCTTTACCTCCACTTGCCAGTAGCCGCTTTTCAAGTCCAGTGTGGAAAACCATTTCGTGCCAGATAACGAGTCCAGAGTATCGTCGATTCTTGGCAATGGATAACTGTCCTTCTTCGTTACGTCGTTCAATTTCCGGTAATCCACACAGAACCTCATTTTTCCATCTTTCTTTTTCACTAGTACTACCGGTGAGCTCCATGGACTAGCTGATGGTTCGATCACGCCGCTGTCACTCATTTCCTGTATAATTTCTTTAACTACTTGGCGTTTGGCCAATGGAATACTACGAGGAGCTTGGCGGATGGGCCTTGCATCACCAGTATCAATTTGATGCTTCACAACTTTGGTCCGACCTGGTTTAGAACCATCCTTGTCAAATATGGTCGAGTACTTTGATAGAAGTTCCTTTGCCTTTTTCTGATGATCTTTTTCGAGGCCTGCCGTCCACGACGTGATATCATCTGAAAGATTAATCTTGATGGTAGAATCATTTTCCTGAAGCTGTTCGCAATTGATAACTACCTCGACCTCTTGGCATTGTCCCAATATTGCTCCTTTGGAAAGTTTAATCGGCGATTTGAACTCATTAAGTACTCTTACCGGTACACGTCCATCTTGTTTTGTCATGGCCAGGGTTTTTCCTACTAATATGTTCGTCCTTGATTTGTTTGCTGCCTCGACAACCCACAACTTGTTTGTCCCATAATCTCCATCAATCTTTGCCCATATGATTGCTTCCGACTTCGGTGGAATTTGTTGGCTCTCCTCCACAAGCACTCGCTTACTAACGTATTTGTTTTCGTAACCAAAATTTAATGGCACATCCATGTTCCGGTAATTCATAATCCTGTTTTGCATGTCGATCTTGATGCCTTGCTCGCTTAAGAAGTCCACACCAACTATGATTTCGTCAACAATATCTGCTACTATAAAACTGTGTAGAACGGCCACGTTCCCAATTGCGATTTCACATGTTACTTCTCCTAGGACATGGGTGTCCTCACCAGTGGCCGTACGTAACTTTGCTCCATGCAATGGTCTCACCTCCTTGTTGACTAAATCAGATCGAATTATGGAATGCGATGCGCCTGTATCCACAGTTAGTAAGTGCTCTTTTCCATCCACATATGCAACAACAGTAACATTACTAGCTTTCCTTCCGATCTGTGAGACAGAGATTATGGGGCATTCATTTGCGGGAGCCAGTCCACGCCCCTTTCGGCTGGCTCGATTTAGTTTAACGACTGATTTGGTTGGGAAATTTGCTCATCTCCTTCAGCTTTGCGTTTTCGTCCACCTGAATTGCTGAGGTTACTGGAGCCAGTGCCGCAATAACGTGCTATGTGACCAGGTTTTCCGCACTTAAAGCATTTAATGGCACCACCACTTTTTTTCTGTACTCCGTTCAACGCTTCCAAAATTTTGTCTACCCAAGCCGGAGTTTCCACTTCTACACGATGAGCCTTGTACGCAGGTTTACTTAATAGCGAGGCTGTTTCCTGCGTTAGAGCATGTGATACCGTTTCAGAGAATGTCCGTTTGGGGTTTGCATATGTGGCCCGCTTCGTCTCTACATCGCGTATTCCATTTATAAAACTTTGGATTTTTACCCTCTCAGTGTACTCCACAGGTGCGTCCGCATTTGCCAAATGGGCCAATCTCTCGATGTCCGATGCAAATTCCTGCAAAGTCTCATTAGGTTTCTGGGATCGATTCTGTAGCTCTATTTGGTATATCTGCTTTCGATGTTCGCTACCATAGCGTCTTTCAACCGCACCCATCAATGCATCATAACTGTTCCTTTCGGACTCGGGAATAGTCTGTAAGATTTCTGCTGCAGGTCCCTTCAATGCCACGAATAGTGCTGCAACTTTATCTTCAGTGCACCAATTATTCACCGCAGCCGTCTTCTCAAATTGTAGCTTAAATACCTGGAATGGAACAGAACCATCAAAGGAAGGTGATTTTACCTTGGGCGTATTCCCTAAAGCAGATTGACGATTTAGTTGCAATTCCTGGATACGACCTCTCAATGCATCTACATCAGCATCGATTTTCTCCTGCAATTGTGCAATTTTTGCATCTTGCACTTCTAGTTTTGATGACACCTTTGCTTCCTGTTCTTCCAACTGCGATGAGATATATGCCTTCTGTTCTTCCATTTGAGATCTCATGTATGCCTTCGTTTCATCTAGCTGAGCTGAAATCTGGGATGTCATATGTGTCTTCTGTTCCTCGAGCTGAGATGCCATTCGAGATGTAATACGTGTATCCTGTTCTTCAAGCTGAGATGCCATGTGTGCCTTCTGTTCTTCCAGCTGAGATACTATACAAGTTTTCTGCTCTTCCATTTTAGTCGACATCTGAGTTAATACGGCCAATATCATGTTTGTGTCCACGGTTGCTACTGGATTCGGAGACTCCTTTTTTTCTTCCATTTTTGTCAGTGCCTCCTCCACAAGATGAAAAACATGATCATCAACGTTGATTCCTTCTGCTTCCATAGCCTCTCGCAATCGTGACTGTAACTCTGATTTATTGCCTGTAGTGTTCAGTCCGCGTTGTTCCAACTCATTTTTGAGTTGCTGAATCTTTAATTCATTCAGCTTCGCCATGTCCTTGTTATCCCGGAAATCACTGGTATTTATTCAACAATACCACTTCTGACACCAATTGTGACGAATTCGATGATTCCTTGATTATCAATCCTGGGTTCGATTACTATAAAGTCGAATAAACACACGCACAGATAATGTAAGTAATAGCTAGTTTTATTTACTAGTAATAAACGCAAAACAATTTTAAGAGTTTGATAACTTTACAGTAGTTCACTATTGAACGCTTGAAAATAAACTGATCAACCTGCCTTGCTTGGTCACCGCCTTATATAGTCCAACAGGGTGCTTGCCTACGCACCGAGAACTTTCTTGGTTGTTCGCTTTTCGTGTTCTGGAAGGGTCGGTGTTATTTATTGGCATCTCCTCTTTGCATTGTATTCGCAAACACTCGCGCCATCTCTTTTCCTCTTCCTAGTTATACGCTTGCATGCATAAGCGTAGCCATCGTTATCTCGGTTGTGTTAACTAGTGGTGGGAGTGTTATTGAGTTAGGGATGGTACATGCTTGAGAATAATCGCCACAATATTTATCGTTCCGTTATTTGATATGTTCCGTTATTTTCACATATTTTCAATAGCCCCTTTTTTTTTACAAACTCGAGTTTTTTGATCACATTTTTACTTCCGTTTATCGATATGTTCCGTTATCTTCACAGTTCCATTATTTTCACATATTTTCAATATTCCTTCTTTTTTTTCACAAACTCAAGCTTTTTGCTTTCAAATTAATGGTAATTGTTTCTATTCTCGTGGTCCCTTTGTGGGGAGCACAAAAGCTGCACTTGATACTAGCTCAAGCAAGCATTGGACTTTCTAAGTTGACGAAAAAGGGGTGCAAGAGCTGACCAAGTCCGTTTCTGAGGTCCAACCAACACCAAGTCTATTTATAAAGATTGGTTGGACCTTTAAACCTTTCACGCCCTTTTCCGCCAGCACGACAAACGGAACTGCGATACGATCATACTACAAGAAAATCGAGGTATTTCCACTTTGACGTAAACTGCGTCGGCTGTCATTCGCTCCTTTTGTCAGTTTTTCAAGGAGGGTTGCCACCTCAGAAATCATATATTTATTATTATATATATTTCAAAAAAACTAACGAAATACAGCCAAAATCCAATCTAGGCTGTTAAAAACAAGCCAGTTTGTATTTCGTTAGGTTTTTTGAAACTTGGCTGTTTTCCGTCTGTTTTTTCTGACAGCTGTCCTTATTGTGACAAATTATATATAATTTAAAAAAAAATTTACTACAAATTTAGAGTATTGGCAAATTTTGTTTATTTAACGCTTTGTTGTTGTTGAAAGTGGCAGTCCTTGCGGCACATGCCCAACTGCTGCTGTATGACCAGTGCAACCTTCTAGGTCATGTCACCACTGCTTCGGTGAGGAAGGAGAAGATGGGTAATGAGAGGTGAGAGGCAACATTTAAATAGATCAACCATCGAGTTGCACGTCATTTTGGCCACTTTGATTGCCTCTTGCGACAGGTATGTCTACATTCCCACAACAGCCGGTTCTATCGCACCGGAATGACCCGGGTTTTTTTACCCGGCCAAGGGCTGTTAATTCAGTGTAACCCTGTCCAATCTGTCACGTTCCACCCTCAAATTGTCATCCTCGGAGCAAACCCTAGCGGCTGGGTTGCTTCATTGTCTCTTGTTACGGACTGGGGTCGAACCCAACCATGTACCAAGAGATTGGAACTGCTGCGTTTGCTGGAAGAAAATTTTATTAAACGGTCGCATTCGGTTCAATGCGCCAAGTGTAAGAGATGGATACATAAATCTGGATGCTCACGGTTTAACCCTGTCATCCACAGACCCCGTACTTTCTTTAGTACTTTCGAGGCACCATGCAGTACACGCCTAAGGGCGTCCCGTGGTAGTCGTCGCTCTGGCACTACCCTACCGCCCCTACCAACTTCAAATAGCCACAAGAGTGGCTCAGTCTACACAACTGGCAGCACTGCTGCCATTCCCGCCTCACCCACTCCCGACTGTCGCTCACGCTCACCAGCGTCTCCATCTCGCCCGGCCGCTCAACACTCCTATCCCCTCCGAAATAGGTCAGATATGAGCATCGCCGAGCGTCAGTCCCCGCTCTCTGCCCCCAATGACAAAATTGAACACAAGATCGGACTTACGAACTTGTGATGGGTATAATGCACATCGAAAAGACCGTCCCAGGGGTCATGGGGGTGGCCTTGCGTTCATTACACATTGTTGGGAATCCCTGCTTTAAATTTGTCTACATACTTACGCACAACTATATTTGAAATTACCATTGTTTACAGGCATATGCACATACTAAGGTTTGTTGTTTTCATGTTTTATTGTTTCATATTCTTTACATTTTAAAGCTGTTCATGCCAACTAAAATTCTGTAACATACATATGTACGTAATTACAATATACATGCATAAATTTCAACTGTTCGTTTCGCTTATTTCTTGTTTAGTCAAGGTGACCGCTTCTCCTGTTTGGTGTTTTTGTAAACTGCAGTGCATTCTTCCAACTTCCAAGCTTGTACGGTAAATGGAAATCGTTTAACCGTTTGCTAATGAAGAGATAAATAGTGGCGAAAATAGGTATTTTCAATTCAGTCACCGATTAGCCAAGGAAGTGGAAGAACGTACTGCGGTAAGTGTGTCATATTTTTCTTGTATGTGCATATGTATTTATTGTAACATTTTTTATAGAAATAAACTGCTATACTGCTAACTGACTGATGAAAGCAAGTTAAATTCATACCACTTGATCGGTGACACACATCACTTTGTACAATATAATCTATTTTCCCCTTACGTCGACCCCAGGCACTCTACCTTAGAATTCCAAGGCATAGTAGTCTGGTCAGGCGACGTCAACCTGCAAATTAAAAACATCTACATTCCCCCTGCAACGTGTTGTCCTAGAGATTATCATCCCGACATTAGTGCGTTGCTAAGGGGCGATAACCGCCTGGCACTCCAACTTGCCAGCAGACAGCAGAGGACATGCAATTGCAGACCAAATAGACAACTCAGTATTCTGTACAGTCAAGTGCAGAGATGCCCCCACCAGGGTAGCAGGTAACTGCCACAGTTCGCCAGACATCTCCATAACGAGCGCGGGCCTAATTAACTTTATCATCTGGCGACCGATGCTAACATTAGCTTCAGACCACTTACCCATCCTACTCTCTGTTGAACGACCGACCGACTTCATACCGACTGATAAACTAACATACATTAACTTCACCAAAGCGGACTGGGACCGCTTTACGGACTATACAGAGCGCTCCTTCGCTGCCTTACCCACTCCGACAGACGTACGCAAAGGTGAAAGAGAGTTTCGCAAGGTCATTGATTCAGCCTCAGGCCGCTTTATTCCTGCTGGTAGAATACCAGAAATTTGTCCGAATTTTCCTGCAGAACCTGCGGCGATGGCAAGAGAACGTTACCAAGTGAGACTCTTCAATCCCGCAGATCCCAGAATCAAAGATCTCAATGCGTAAATTCGAAGGATAGTCAACGAACACAAACTGACCAAATGGAAACAACACCTTGAGGCATGCAACCTCTCTGGCGGAGTCGGCAAATTATGGTCGACTGTCAAGGCCCTATCCCATCCGACCAAATACAATGACAAGGTCGCCATTACACCGTCAAATCGGGCGCCAGGAAATGCGCGAGCTTCTTTTTACGGCTGTTTATAATGCATCCACCTGCGGATAGGACTAAGAGAAGAGTTTTCCGACGTGCGCACAAACACAAACAGTCCACTGCCCCTATTGCCGTCTCAGTCGCCGAGCTCAAGGAAGCCATAATGAAGGCCAACCCTCAAAATCCATCGGACCCGACGGAATCGCCATGAAGATGATCAAACACCTAGGCTACGAGGGACAGAGTTATTTAGCGGCTCTTTTCAACCTCTCTCTAACTACTTTCGTCATAACTGAGATATGGAAACAGGCGATTGTAGTTCCCCTACTAAAACCAGGGAAGCCGCGAACCAAGCAGATTCTTAACGTCCGATATCCCTCCTTTCGCCGGTTGCGAAATTACTAGAGACCATTCTGCTCCCTTACTTCATTGCAAATCTGAAATTGGCCGATCAAGGACATGGATTCCGCAAATCTCAGAGCACTACATCCGCTTTGAATGCCATTACAACACAGATAAATTATGGTTTGAATCAACACCCACCAAACCTTGGGACGGTTCTCGTGGCACTTGACCTATCAAATGCATTTGATACGGTCAACCACGCCACACTCCTTCGAGACCTGGAAGAGACACCGCTCCCTGCCGGCCTTAAAAAGTGGACCGCTAATTACCTCAACGGTCGACAGGCATCAGCCAAATTCAGGACCAAGGAATCTAGACCACGAAGAATAAAACAAGGGGTGCCGCAAGGTGGTGTTCTCTCTCCCCTTTTGTTTAATTTCTATATTTCGAGATATCCTCAAGTCAGTGGCCGGCAGTACTTGGGGAAAAGACAAAGAAACATTGCTTGCTACATATAAGGCTATTGGCCGACCGGTTATTGACTACGCTGCGCCCATATGGTCGCCCAACCTTGCGGACACCAATTGGAGGAAATTGCAAGTCTGCCAAAACACCGCCATCAGAACAGCTATGGGATGTCTGCTTATGTCATCTGAGTCTCACCTTCATCAAGAGGCAAAATTGCTCAATGTTCAAGAGCACGCGGAACTCTTGAGTAGAGAGTTCCTTCTGAACTGTCATAAACCCAGTCATCCAAATCGACATCTATTGGATGTAGCCCCGCCCCCCAGAGACATAAGGAGACATCTTCGTAAGCACTACGATGAGATCCGGCACCACATCTCTTTGCCGTTTGATCTGCGTAACCATAGGCGGGCTCTTAATGACCTCCACACCGAGTCGGTAGACGGATACCTCAGATCTCGGGCTGTGAATCCCGTTATCAGTACTCAGCCACCTGAATTGGCTGAAGAGGAGCGTGTACTTCCGAGGGAGACTAGAGTCATGCTAGCACAACTTCGCTCTGGACATTGTAATAGGTTAAACTCTTACTTATCCAGATTGAACCCCAACATGCCAACACATGTCCTGCATGTGGTATGTCCTCTCATAATACCAAACATCTCTTCTCGTGTTCAGTCGAACCTACTCTTCTAACACCTACATCACTCTGGTCCAACCCTGTGGAAACTGCGCGTTTCCTCGGACTTCCGTTAGAAGAGCCTGATGACAATTTAGAGTGATCGAGCCACTTGGGCAGGGCAAAGCACTGTTAACAACAACAACAACTTCCGCTCAACACTCCTACTTCCTTAGGAGTAAGATGTGAGCAATGGCAAGCGTTCGGCTACCCTCTTTCTCAACTCCAAATGTCCCCTCTTCTTCGAGCTTGCGTCTTGTTCCAAACGCTAGTACGCAAAATAACCTGCCCATGCTAGGTCTACAGCGTTCTGCACTGCGACACAGCTTGGGACTTAGCCTAACACCATCAAGGTGTACTCACCCGTCCTTAACGCCTATAGTGACATCGACATCTACCCACCGACACACTTCAGATTTTCACAGCTTAATTGTATGGTACTAACCATATAGAAAGATCGCGGAGATTATGGAAATTCATGAAGGATTACAATATAAAACTGGCCGCGATTTAAGTGATGAAATATAATACATGAATTGCATCTTTCTGAAAGTGCGCAATACATGGGGGCCCTTTTGACACTAAGTGTAATTTGAAGGTTTATAAAGCATGGATGGACCGCAGTCGGGTTGAACTACGTAAGAAAAAAGCTAGGCAAAAGCTCCGATTATATTATGTACCGGAGGCTCTTTACGCGATATCCTACCATAGCAAATACTGAGTTCACAAATCTACTAACAAATTTGTCTGTACAAAATACCCTTCTGGGAGGGAGGGTAGACCCGTAATATGTTCCAATTTTTTAAGCATAGGGGTTGCTCTCCGGGTAATATGTGCTCAGCACCAGCCGTGCCAAACTCTAATTTTGAAATTGTTTAATTTTATATTTGTTTATTTTTAAATTTGATTTTCGTTCAGCATTCAAAAAAACGTCAACCAAATTGAAATTAAAGGCACTGTTTGTCCCCCTTCAACAACTGCAAAATTGTTTGTGTAAATTTATTTTCGGTAATTTTTCGTCAGTATTTCAATCAATAAATACAAGAAAAAACGTAGTGTCATCCGGGCATAAACGATTTCGATGAGAGATGGTATTGAATCCTACTAGAAAAGAGTTTGGAACAAACTATTTTTTGCTCTCTCAATCTTACCTAGTAAGTAAGTTCTTAGCCTATATTGGATCTCCAGAGGTGAGGGATGGTCATGGATACCACCTTTCGATTAAGGTCGTTTTCATCATCTCTGGTTACGCTTACTGGTACAGCGGTGCGATCCAATTAAAGTCTTTAGCGGAAAAGTGGTCTGAACTTACAAATGGTCCTTTGGCAACCGCATTTGCAGTTACCATGCATGTGTTTAGCCACTTCTCCCTCATAAACTGTACCGCCGGGGGTAGTAAAAACTCGACTTTGCAATTCCTAAATATGCAGCTCATATTGCTGAAGATCGATTAAAGTAAATAAATGAGTTATTTATGTCCGTGCAAAAAGTATACCAATATTTTACTTATCTTGGTAATACTTTACATCCAACGTCAACTGTAAAAACTGCACTAAAAATGTGGATATTGGTACCCAGAGACATGTTTCGGTCCCAGGAACCCTAATCTGGTGGGGGAACCGGTAATACTTTACATCCAACGTCAACTGTTTGTGTCCCAGGAACACTAATCCTGGGGGTGGAAACCCAATATTTTTAGTAGTTTGCAAGATATTTGCAATCAAAGTTAAACATTTTCTGCCATTTTCATATGGTTGTTGTAGACAAAGATATAGGGTATTTTCAAAAGTGTGTTCTGCGCAGAAATACTGTGTATCACGTAGCCGGTGTTGGACTGGCTAAGGGTTATTTTAAATACTATAGAACAGCCGCCCCCCCCTTTGGGATCGAACCTAGGTAATTTTTTGGTTTTTTGCCAATAACTTTTAAATTACTAAAAATAATGGGTCCTTGCATGATCCAATAATACAGGTCGTATAATAGACCAGCTGATTTTTACTTTTGTCTCGAATTTTGATATTACACTCATTTCTCAGTACGATTTTAACTTTAAACTCACAAATTATAAAAACAAAATACATGGACAATTTTTGTGCGTCTATATGTTTGTCGAGCTGCTACGACCTGTTATATATGGATCATGGGTCCTTGCAACCACTGATATTTATTTAAAAATACCTCTTCCGACAAAAATTGTGCCGAATTCGATGAATCTTAGATTTTTAATCCTGGGTTCGATCTCTATAAAAACAAATAAACACACGCACAGATATTGTAACTAAGATCTAGTTTTATTTACTAGTAATAAACGCAATACAAATTTAAGAGTTTGGTAAACATAAACAATTTGTATACGTGTATGGTATGGTAGATATAAAGCAATCAATTAGGGAGGCCTAACTCAATCTGTGCCGGAATATCAAAGCGGAATAAATCGAGTTATTAAGAATTTGACAATTCGGAAAAAAATGTTTTATGATAAAATCATGTATATCAAACAGAGTAATAATAGTAAAGCTTTTTAGATACTCTAACATTTTGTCATATGTCAGCTCAGCAAACTGTATACTTTTTTAAAAACTGTGTACATTAGTAAATTTTGTAATGAATTTCAGCTGCACAAGAAACCCATTCAAAGATGCTTTTTAAAAGCAACTGTTGAATTCTATGACATTAAGACTAACGTAAACAGCTTTTTAGATACATTTAAGATACTAAAACATATTTTGTCGTATATCAGCTCAGTATATGAAATAAATAAATAAAGTAAAAATACTTTAAGAGATTGGCACACAAATTCAAAAAACATTAAGTAATATGGAGGGGTTTAAAAACATCTTGAAAACTACCGATAAAGTTAACAAACTATCTTAATTAAACTTAATTAAAACTTAAATCTTTATGCTTTTCGTCCTTTGGTTGTCTCGTTCGCTTTCTTTTGGTATTTTTTTTGTGTCATGCGGTAGTGGCTTAACTCGACAGATCGCCTTATTCCTTTTTCGAACTCCTGGTTGCCCTGGTGTTGAAAAACGTCTAAATAAAATATATAGAAAAATGTTAGAGTATAATCATATCGTAATTTAATTATAGCTAGTACCTCTTAAAATTTTGTCAAATTATTTAAGCTTGGCTAGAGCCTGCTTATCCCACCTGCCTCCCCAATTTAAGTCCTCCATGACTTCGTCGGTAAAAATTTGTCGAACGACGTACGGTACGCCCTCCGAAACTCCCTTAGTTTTATGGAGGTATGTAGTCTTTAAAAGAAACCAGAATATAGGCAATACAGTTATTAAATAAAAAACAAGAAACGTTATTACTTACCATGGCTTGGGCATAGTCCTGGTCACGTATTTTTTCCTCCACAAGTGCAACAACGGTTTTGGACTTAATCGGTAAAAGGCTCGCTATCTCGTCCATGGTTTTGTCGCTGATTTCTCCCGTCATACGGCAAACCGATTGCTCTACCTTTTTTAGAGCGACCTTGCACTCGCGTAGAACTTGACTATGGGCCAGATACTCAGCTTTATGTACACTCTGTTGAAATGTATTTAATTACAATATTTATATTAATACAGTGAACCACAAATAAACTGGGACAAAATTGAAAATATATATTAATGATTTTTATACCAACAATTTTGTTGATTTACGGCCTGTACATTTTCAAGTATTCATGAAACGAGCTCAAGGCCAAGAATAATAATTTTTCACTTTTTGAATTTTTATGAAAATTATTATTGTTTTTACTTATTAATAATCATTTTTAATTAATTATTAAAAGTTTTTTGATTGAATAGAGTAGGAAAAATGTTTAGAGACAACTGCCATAGCTTTTCTTATAGATCCATTTCGGAAGCTGCTAGACTTCACTCATCAGAGAAATTTTGGCACGCATTGCTAACCATTAAGCTAACAATACGCTGGTTTTGATGTCATCTAAACTCCTAGTTCTATTCTTCTTTTTACCATATGCAGGAACCACTTCCGCCATTTGACAGTTAGTAGTGTGATCATTATGGATTTTTGACAGATCTGTTTTATCATCAGAACTGCCTTACCGTGTGCTCTTGGTTTCGTTATTGATATTTTATACCAACAATTTTGTTGATTTACGGCCTGTACATTTTCAAGTATTCATGAAACGAGCTCAAGGCCAAGAATAATAATTTTTCACTTTTTGAATTTTTATGAAAATTATTATTGTTTTTACTTATTAATAATCATTTTTAATTAATTATTAAAAGGTTTTTGATTGAATAGAGTAGGAAAAATGTTTAGAGACAACTGCCATAGCTTTTCGTATAGATCCAAACAATAAACACTCATTTATCTATTTTAATAAACAGGCGCACAAACCAAAGAAAACTAGTTACAACATATCATGTCCAAAATACAAAAAAAATATCAGTACAATAAAGACACATGTGAAACAACTGTAAACAAAATAAAGTAAGAAAACCTTTTTCCGATGGCATAACAATAAACGATAAGTTAAGTAAGCCAAACATTTTTAATTAATTGTTACTGATTAGGTCATTGAAATAGAATACTCATACATTAACCCAAATGTATGAGCATTCTTTTAAAGGGAGGAGGTGTAGCATGACAGGTAAGCGAAACAAATTGTAAGTAAAAAGTTCAATATACTTTTGGCAATAACTAGGCCAAAGTATTCAAATCAATTTAGCTTGCGCTGCACTTCTCCAATAACATAAACTCGATTGAACCCATATACATTTATGTATGTATGCACAACAACGTAGAATCATAAGCATGACTAACTACTTAGAAATGTAAGTTTGTAAATTAGATTACTCATAAGGTAGATTGTAAGCATATAAAAGGAACGGCGATGAGCCGAATAAAACATTCCGACTTTAGGACTCAACCGCTGTGTTTTTCAATTGGAATCATTGTGCGGCATTTTATTGCTCACCTAAATGCGGCTGTAGAGCTTAGTAAATACTCGTTCACCTACCTACCACCTCAGTCATACTCTTTTATTGCTTCTTCGGGTGTTTCTCAGGGAAGCATTTTGGGTCCGACTCTTTTTGTCATTTTCATCAATGATATTGCTAGTTGTTTTGAATCTTCACAATTTCTTTTGTATGCTGATGATATGAAGATTTTTACTAAGATTACGTGTCCCTCTGACTCGTTTAAACTTCAAAAGGATTTAGAAAATGTCGAAGTATGGTGCCGGAAAAATATGCTTCCCTTAAATACTAAAAAATGCTTCCATGTATCGTATTCCAAATCCCGGTTTCCCATTCCTACCTCCTATTCTATTGGTTGCTCTCAACTACAGATTGTTTCCGAATTCACTGATCTGGGAGTGGTCTTTGATTCTAAGTTCTCATTTCAAAGGCATATCAATTCCACCATAGCTAAGTCTTACTCTATGTTGGCTTATGTTAGACGTTTCAGTTCGGATTTTAGCGATCCGTACACTTTGAAATCAATATTTACTTCACTTGTTCGCTCAAAACTAGAATATGCAGTCATTATTTGGCGTCCGTATTATGCCTGCCATATTAATCGCCTTGAGAGAGTTCAAAAAGTTTTTATTAAGTATGCTCTACATCCCCTTCATTTTGATCTCCCAATTCCCAATTATGAGTCTAGATGTATGCTTATAAATTAAGACACTGGATTGCAGGAGAATTTTCTTATCCCTTTTTTTTATTTTTAAGCTGATAAAAGGGGTTGTGGACTGCCCCTACTTATTAGAATGCATTTTTTTTGTTACTCCTCATATTTGGTTAAGGAATCAAGCTACATTTTCGGTGGGGTCTCTCTTAAAGAATGTAATTCGCTCCCAAATTCTTCAGTTTTGGACTTCTCCTTTTGAAATAGTATATAGCTTTCCTAAGTTTTTCACTAGTCTGTCAGAAATGTTACATTTTCAAGATTAATAAAAAGAGAGAGAGAAATTTCCAAGATCTGGAAGTTCAATGAAAAACTAAATATAGGTTTGTGTACTTAATCTCTTATAACATTGTAATTTTCCTACTGAATATAATCCGGAAAGTGCCAAAATGTTTACTAAGAGATATCCTATTGACTCACATTGTAAAACCAGGAGGTTATTTAATACGAAGATTAATGTCGAAAAAAAAACTGAAAATTTGCATAAACAAAATTTTTGTTCGCCATAACTCCGTCACTTTAGCGGTGATTTTAATTATTTTTGCTGTGGTGGAAATGGTATTTCATCATCTCAAAATTGAATTAAATAAGATAAAAATCGATACGGTAATGGCGGATCTTTTGACAGATTAGTAATCCCACTTTTTTTCTTAGCTCAAAAATTTAAATTTCAAAATATCTCGAAAACTGTTCCACTTTTAAACTATCGGATTACATATTTGGAATCAGCAGAAAATTCGACATTGGAATCATGTATCAAATGTCGATGATATGGAAATTTTTGCAAAATTGGTCTGGTAGAGCTATTGCATCGTTTAGTGTTATAACCACGCATCATTGCCCTATTCTCAGTTCGACCGTTGTACTCTTTAGCTACAGCTGTCCCGGTTGGCCCATAAGATTTTGTTGCTCTTTACACGCACTAGTTAGCATTTTGGTTGAGAATTAAATTCTTTTGGTGCAATTCTACTGTAAGTAACCTATTTGAGATACACAATAAATTTTGTTATAAAAATGTACTCGAAATTCGCGAAAACTCAAAGAAATTTTATCAAATTTTGAAAATTTTTTTACACAATTTTTAGAATTTTTTGGAGTATGCAGTTTTGTAGTTCATTAAATTTTAATCCAACAATGTGTCAATCTTAAAGTCGTGACACATTTTTCTGATTTTTTGCAATTTTTTTCCGGAGAGCTAAAGTGTTTTCTTTCATTTAAGAAAATTGCTTTCATAACCTTGTATTGAGGAAAATACAGAGATCGCAAAGAAAATGTTAGAGTTTTAAACCTGGTAACCAGCATTAACACCAACAATACTGTCAGCCTAGAAATCCAACGAAGAATCACGCAAACAAGTGATACTTCTGACTGAGTTGGCAATTGAGAAGTGAGGTTCTCTCTCGAAGAACGAAAATAACACTCTATAAGTCACTTATCGTACCCGTCCTGGTTCATGGTGCAGAAGCTTGCACTGACAACATCTGATGACGCGTCTCTGGGAGTATTCGAGAGAAAGAGTCTTCAAAGATTTACGGACCCTTACGCGTTGGCGACGAATTAAAATCCAATTAGCCATGTTGTGCGAATGAATGAAGATGTTTCGGCCCAGAAGGTATTCTTATCGGCACCCACCGATGGTAGCAGACGAAGAGGGAGACCACCACTCTGATGGAAGGACGAAGTGGAGACCGATTTATGACCCCGTGGTATTTCCAATTGGCAGAAAGACGTAACGAGTGGAATTTAAAGAAGAAAAAGGGTTGAAGAGGTGAGTTCTACTGTAGAAGTAGGAACGGGGAGATTTGCAAAAATTTTTAGCAATTTGCATAAGTTATGAAATTACGTTTTGTCGCAGCTCTAAAGTGCGGAAGAACCTTCTCCATAAATTGGTTTCGGACACTTTATTTTGGTTTGAACAAGTGGTTCATGGTACTGGTGCAGTTTAAGGGACTTACCGAAAATTATGCCAATAAAGTCGAATGGGGTATAAAAAGACGCGTATTCACGTCTAAATTGAGAATCTGAAGTCGGAGTAAAATTTTGTTTAACCGTTCAAAAGTTATAAATAAAATAGTAATTGATCGGAAACACTTTGCTAATATACTTCTTGTGTTACTTTATAGCACAAAAAACTTTCATTTATATATCCACTATCACTATTTTACACAGTGAAACCGGACTGAAGCTAAACCGACGAGAAAACTTGACAATTTTAGCGTATTTAAGACAAAAAAAATATACACGAAGCAACCGATTCAGTTGTAGTAAAAACGTTGAGCATTGTCAGATATTAGGTACTCATAATGATACACTATGATGCCAGCTTGCCTAAAATGTACATTAAATATTGAACAACCACTTGTTGCTGGAATAAAATAATTGTGTTTTAAACACAAATCAATTAGATTGCGTTAATATATACTGCCATTCCACACCACCCGGGAGGTTGCAATGAAGGCCTATTTTCACCTTTCAATGGTCACCTAGGGTGACATGATATTCCAACGCATACCGCAATCTGTTTAAATTTATACAAATTATTGATGTTAAAACGAATAATAAACATATATACTAAACTTACATATGTGAATAACGCATGTTTACAAAAATTAAAAAATGGTCAATCTATAATAAAGAATAAAATTTCTTAGATAATTATTTAATTTAAAAATAAATGTCTATATGTCTACTTACATGACATTGTACTATTCGGTGTTTGGATTGTATAATGAACCAATGGCTTTAAATATGTGATGTTTGCGCTCCCTTTGCGTAGTGAACTTTCAGAGGAAGAGGAATTCGGCTATGTAGCCCTCGAAATGCTCCTCCACTCGTCCATACCGGGGAAGCCTCACCCGAAGCTCACGCCAATGCCTCTCCATGTTTTGTGTATGAGCACCTGGTGATGGGTCCACAAAATGTTTGCTATGGTTTACATTGCCGTGTATATAACCGTGGTCCTCCAACCGGTCATATGCCTTCCAATAGTCCGTATATATTGTCGTACCCGGTGCGATGATCTCAAGCAATGTTTCTCCAAATCGATCTGCGACCAGGATCACAAACATATTTTTCGACCCGCGCTCTATCTCACCAAAAACCCATTGGCCCTCTACATGCCTTCCGCGGTTGTATTTTCGGCGTCCCATTTCTTCGTCTATTTCAACCACCTTACCCTCTCCACCGATCACACTGTCGCTATTAGTAATGGGCCATTCCATAAGAACTTCTCTTATGAAGCTGGTCCAGTCAATAACCATATGGTGCGCAATGCTCACCGCTTCTTCCAAATACACGGGTTTAGGGTGCGGTGTTACCACAAAATATGTGACGAAACGACAAATTTGGTCGACGCTTAAATGGGAGCCGGAAAAAATGTATTGTTATACACACTTCGTTTGAATGAACATTTCTTTTAATTTTTTTTTTTATTTTTCAAGACCGTGTTCAACTTACGACAAGTAAAATTTCTCCCGGTCACAACGCACTGTTTTTTACATGTTGGACACATTTTGGAATCATTAATTACACCATGTTTAATTAGAAAATCTTGCAAACGATCTTCGTCCATTCTTAAAAATTGTTATGGTTTACTTTCAATTGATAGTCATTGTTATTTGGTTCAATGCGGTTGGTTGGGTGACAGTTTTGATTCGCCTTCCGGTTTGACGTTTAGCTACGGGAAAGTGCGTGATTTTTGCTGAAGTGGCAGCACCAAATGGTTCAATCCATTCATAGCAATTATCTGATGGTAACGACCAATCAGAATGTTCCACCTGGCAATAATCACGCCACGTCAACGGGCCAACGGAACTTTTCCATTGCGCAGTCGCGTTAAGTGAATAAAATTTTGGTACTCTGAGAAAATTCATTAAAGCTGAGTCAACTTGTTTGCAACGCGTTTTGCTAATCTTCAGCATTAAACAAATAATTTGCTTAAAGTATACCAAATATCATTTGGTAATTATTATAGAGTAAAATCTCAAGGCAATAACGAGTCGGTGCGTTCAAATTCAATCATAAATCAGAGGATTGAGTGTATTTTACAAATTTCAAGTGCTGAAATATTCAATTATTTCACAACTTTGCCTGGTGTTGAAAATTTACGTTATACGCCCTGAACAAAGGGTGGTGTATTCGTACAGTAAAGTGATTTGTCAAATTTTCTTCTAAGCTGACTGAAACTATTTCAACAATTAAAGCAATGTTTTGCTGAATTTGCTGTGCATCAAGGTAAAAATTAAAGGCTTTTCGTGATAATTTCCATGAATTGTTGCTAATGCATTTACCTTTGACATTACATTTTCTAGGTATTGCCCAGTGTTTGTTGTAATTAAACTAATTGTGTGTGCTAGCACAATCGTTTAATTATAAAAATAACTATATTTGGATTATTTTACAGTTACAGATTAGTTCGTGTGCTTTCAACATCAAATTTTAATAAATCGGTCGCCCATTCTGGTTAGACGGACGCAAATGTGTATGGCTATTGTGCTACACAAGCGCGAATGAACGGGCCCAATCACTTCTCCATTGCCGCACCTATCACCGCACACCCCAGAGCGCGGCATCAAGCGCCTGAGGCGCCACCCACACCAACGCGCAACAAAGCGCGCAGCAACATCAGTAGGGGGCCGCCCTATCTTAGGCGTCATCCACATCAGCAACGCAACCACAACCGGCACTAATTACAGCGGGGGCCGCCCTATCTTAGGCCGCCGCCCACAATAGCACGACAATACCAGCAGTGACAACAGCGAGGGCCGCCGTAATATAGGCCCGCCGCACTAACCCAGCAACAAAAACAACACCAGCCGCACTAGCAGCAGCAACAACAACACCAGCAGTGACAACAGCGGGGGCCACCATAATATAGGCCCGCCGCCCTATACAAGGACCAGCAACCACCAACAGAGACAACAACCATAGTAGCGCCCTACTAACGGCCTACTACAACAACCGGGTGAGACCTATCTAATGTAATGACGTAGTTTTTTTTATAAATTAAGATAAAAAAAAAATTAGGGGAAATTAAATGTAAAGTACATTTTCAAAACTAGAAGAAAAAAAAACATAACCACTTGAAAGCAGAAAGTAATTTAAATTTAAATGAAATATGGTAGAATTTATTTAAGAATAGTGAAAGTTTGTTTGATAGAAAAAAAAAGAAAACAAACTTAAAGTAATTTTTATAAAGACTATAATTGAAATTAATCATGAATTAGAAATAAGTTCACTAGGAATTAGCATAGACCATAAGAGAAGAGGATAGGTATCTTATACTAAATTTACACTGGGCCGCATTTGGAAGATTCAAGTGAGTCATTTCACACCCATTTACATTAGCTCATTTGCATTTTGTTGGACATTTTCCTTTAGGCAAAACTTCAGACGCAATGCGTTCCACAAAAATGTCATGTTGATGCGGCCCAAACGCTAGCAAAGGCGAGCGAATGAGATGAAATCCGTTTTGTATGGGGAAATGCGACGCATTTGGATTTCGTCCAAAATGACTCATTTGGTGCAGTGTAAATGTAGTATTACCTTCAAAAGGGGAAACTAATGTAAAAGAAGGGGGAATTTAAGAGTCCAACTTAACGAGCTAAAGTTAACAAGAAACAACAATCATTCTAAATAAGTAAAATAAAAATTATACATACAAAAAAAAAAAAAACTAAATAAACAAATTCAAATACAGAAGGGTTTCAGTAACTAATAAATTAATATAACCAATAACAAAATAAAATGGACAATTCAATAATCAAGGAAATAAATAAATACTGAAACAAGATAAATAAAATAATATTACATAGCCATATAAAACCAAGTTTTTTTGTGGTTATAGTTTTTCCATTTTGAGTTTTTTCCCCTGAATATATATAAGTAAACGAATGAAAAATTAAACGGTGTAAAATGAATATTTTGCTTAGGGTAATTTTAAGCAACGGTTATTTTTAAATGAGTTGTAAATAAATTTTGTATAAAATGGGAATACTGATTTTCTCCATTATTTAGAGGGCATAGGATTTTAGGTAAGGGGCCATCGAAACCAGGTGCGTCGATGGCCATGGATGAGGGTGGGCCAAGCACCGGGCGTCGCAACAACACCCGCGGCGCCCCCTTATAATGTTCGGCCTTTTTTTTATTTATTTTTTTTCAGCATGGTAACCGGCCATTTCCGGTTCGTTTTTTTTTATTTTTTTTCCAGGGTTTCTTTTCCGGTTAATTTAAATTTATCTTTGTTTTCCTTTTTCCGTTCGTTATTTCAGTTTTAATTTCGTTTTCATTTTCGGTTATTTTTAAATTTATATTTGAGTTAGTTTCGCTTTTGGTTATTTTTGAATTTTGATTTTCATTTTAAATATTTTGTTTGCCGTTTCTTTTAATTTTTAATTCGATTTTCCGGTTTTTTTTTATTTGAGTTGAAATTTGAATGTCAACGGTCTGTCCGTGGCATCCGGGTTTAACCGGATGTTGTTTTTATAGTTGGTTGCGCGGTTTTGTGCATTTCCCCGCGTATTTAAAGGCACGACTTGACCTTTTTTCTGTTTATGGCGCAGGACGGTAAGGTTGGCAAGAACCCACCCCAGCCGACAATGACTAGCCACAGTGCGACCTCATATCGTGCCGACCGCCTTCCTTACTGCTCCACTTTGTTGCGAAACCATAACAGATGGCGCCCAACGTGGGGCCCGAGGCGCTGACCGCGGCGACTTTTCAGGTCAGCTTGTGAGGTTTCACCATTCCGTATGTCCCAGGTAGGCAGGCCCAGGAGCCGCCACCTGCGTTGCGACGGGACGGTGGCACTGATCAAGTTGTCCGGATTAGTCATCGTGTTCAGTAGCTATGGGCGCCTGCGATACCATAACAGATGGCGCCCAACGTGGGGCCCGAGGCGCTGACCGCGGCGACTTTTCGGGTCAGCTTGTGAGGTTTCACCATTCCGTATGTCCCAGGTAGGCAGGCCCAGGAGCCGCCACCTGCGTTGCGACGGGATGGTGGGACCGATCAAGTTGTCCGGATGGGTCTTCGTGTTCGGTAGCCAAGGGCTCCACGAGACTGAACGTCATGTCCACCGGAAGTTTTCATTTCACCCGGTGAGGTAGTGCTAAATGCACTTAGTTTTTTGTAGTTTCAATTTATTTTTTTTTTGTCCCGGGTCTGTTGTCCGATGTCGGCTTCGGGAAATTTATATGTCCGCTAAGTGGGGTTTAGCTTTGTTGGGATTATTAATTTTTTTTTGTTGTTTGCCGAACGTGATGTTTTGTTTTGTCTTCGTTTTTTTTTTGTATGCATTTTTTTTGTAGTGATCCTTACTTCTCCAACCAGTCTCAGGGAGGCAGCCCTTAGCAGCCCCTGCATTGCGGGAGGAGGAGTGGGGACCCCATATCCACCCCTTTCAAACTGCGCAAGTCTGGGGAAAAGCGGTACCCAACCGCATCCTTTCATTGCGGCGTGGTTGAGGAGGGGTGTTTCAAAAAAAAAATATAAATAAAGTTTTGACGTTTTTGATCACTGGTATCCAGTGCTCTGACCAGTCACAGGGAGGCAGCTTTAGCAGCCCCTGCATTGCGGTCCGGAGTACTGGAGTCCAAATAAGTTTAAAAATTTTGCCAATTCTCGCCATGGTACACCAACCTGTCTCAGGGCGAGGTGTCTTATAACCACCCCTGCATTGCGGTAGGTGTACCTGGAAGAATGTCCTTGTCTAGTGTTATTTCGTTTTTTTTTGTTATGCCTGTGCCTTCTAATGATGGGATGTCAGCATTCCCATTAAACATATAAATACACAACTAGCTTTTGCAAACGGCCGCCGTGGTGTGAAGGTAGTGCTGCCGGCCTACCACACCGAAGGTCCATGGTTCGAGCCCTGGTACAGTTAACATCAAAAGTGATTTGAAAAAAGTTTTTCAAAACAGGGTCGCCCCTCGGCAGTGGTTTGGCAAACTCTCCGAGTGTATTTCTGCCATGACAGGCTTCTCAGCAAAAATTCGTCTCCTTTGTAGATGCCGTTCGGAGTCGGCAAAAAACTGTAGGTCCCACCAATTTGTAGGGAAAAATTCAAATCGGCACACCACAAATTGGAAGAGAAGCTTGGCGCAAAAATCTCTTAGGAGGTTTATGATGATATACCTGTTGTATATCGCGCCATAGAGAGAGAGAGAGCTTTTGCAAACTTCATACCGTTTTTTCTCCTTACATATTACATTTAAACACGTATATATACTAATAATCAATTTCTTTCAGCATATGTATATTTATATGTATATAATTTTTGTTTTGAACACATTCGCGGTAATTAGTGATACAAATATCGGTTAGGAAAATTTGCATTTATTCAAATTTTATTTTTCAAAAAAAAAAAAACCAAAAAAAAAATTTTTTGCAATCGTCGGCATTATAGGGTGGGGGAGTGAATCTTGAGTTTTTATACCCTCCAACCGCCCCTTGTAACCGAACACCTTTTTTTTACCTTGGTTATCTAACGTGGTCATAGGTTCATAGGCCGTTTCCATGCTTCGGATATTCGTCCACAATAACCAGACTTTTGTAATTTTTTTTTACCCGAACTTACAATTTCATTTGGGCGTTTTGGCGGGCGGGGACAACTCGCCCAGTATCCTCCCCGAGCATTGACTTAATAGGGTATTTACATACGCTTCCATCGGAAGTAGTGGATAACCTGGCAATCCTCGGTTATGCGGATTGCCTTTCGGAGTTTTGACGAGTTCTCCTTAATTAAAATGTCTACCGGGTGAAAAGTTTTTTTACCATGGAACAAGCTTCTCCGGTTATTTTTTTTGCTAAACCTTTTTGTGGGGGTGAAACCACTAGAACCAAAAATTTTCGGAGTTTTGACGAGTTCTCCTTTATTAAAATGTCTACAGCCGCGAAGCATTGTAACTAGGAAACCAAAATAAATTCTCCGTTTGCCTCGGAGTTTTGACGCGTTCTCCGATATCAAAATGTCTAACTAAATTACACGTTTTTCTTATAAGCCTATTTCGGTGGGGGTAAAGCCACTTAACAAATTTCCATTTGCCGCAAAGCCTACTAAACTATGAAACAAAATACTTCAAAAATTTTCCTCTACTGGCGGATCTTCTTGCCCGGCTAGCTCGTGGTAGAACTAGAGACTCTTATCTAGGGGTGAGCCGTGCCCCACGTTTTTTTTACCCAGAAATGGCTTCGTTGCAAGTAAACCTTTTTCTTGTTCGCTTCATCGACCGGTCTTCGAAGCGAAGCAGGCCTGTTATGGTTTACTTTCAATTGATAGTCATTGTTATTTCGTTCAATGCGGTTGGTTGGGTGACAGTTTTGATTCACCTTCCGGTTTGACGTTTAGCTACGGGAAAGGGCGTGATTTTTGCTGAAGTGGCAGCACCAAATGGTTCAATCCGTTCATAGCAATCATCTGATGGTAACGACCAATCAGAATGTTCCACCTGGCAATAATCACGCCACGTCAACGGGCCAACGGAACTTTTCCATTGCGCAGTCGCGTTAAGTGAATAAAATTTTGGTACTCTGAGAAAATTCATTAAAGCTGAGTCAACTTGTTTGCAACGTGTTTTGCTAATCTTCAGCATTAAACAAATAATTTGCTTAAAGTATACCAAATATCATTTGGTAATTATTATAGAGTAAAATCTCAAGGCAATAACGAGTCGGTGCGTTCAAATTCAATCATAAATCAGAGGATTGAGTGTATTTTACAAATTTCAAGTGCTTAAATATTCAATTATTTCACAACTTTGCCTGGTGTTGAAATTTTACGTTATACGCCCTTAACAAAGGGTGGTGTATTCGTACAGTAAAGTGATTTGTCAAATTTTCTTCGAAGCTGACTGAAACTATTTCAACAATTAAAGCAGTGTTTTGCTGAATTTGCTGTGCATCAAGGTAAAAATTGAAGGCTTTTCGTGATAATTTCCATGAATTGTAGCTAATGCATTTACCTTTGACATTACATTTTCTAGGTATTGCCCAGTGTTTGTTGTAATTAAACTAATTGTGTGTGCTAGCAAAATCGTTTAATTATAAAAATAACTATATTTGGATTATTTTACATAAGATAAGTCTTAGTTCGTGTGCTTTCAACATCAAATTTTAATAAATCGGTCGCCCATTCTGGTTAGACGGACGCAAATGTGTATGGCTATTGTGCTACACAAGCGCGAATGAACGGGCCCAATCACTTCTCCATTGCCGCAGCTATCACCGCACACCCCAGAGCGCGGCATCAAGCGCCTGAGGCGCCACCCACACCAACGCGCAACAAAGCGCGCAGCAACATCAGTAGGGGGCCGCCCTATCTTAGGCGTCATCCACATCAGCAACGCAACCACAACCGGCACTAATTACAGCGGGGGCCGCCCTATCTTGGGCCGCCGCCCACATTAGCACGACAATACCAGCAGTGACAACAGCGAGGGCCTCCGTAATATAGGCCCGCCGCACTAGCAGCAACCACAACAATACCAGCAGTGACAACAGCGAGGGCCGCCGTAATATAGGCCCGCCGCACTAGCAGCAACCACAACAACAACCAGCACTGACAACAGCGAGGGCCGCCGTAATATAGGCCCGCCGCACTAACCCAGCAACAACAACAACACCAGCAGTGACAACAGCGAGGGCCGTCGTAATATAGGCCCGCCGCACTAGCAGCAGCAACAACAACACCAGCAGTGACAACAGCGCGGGCCGCCATAATATAGGCCCGCCGCCCTATACAAGGACCAGCAACCACCAACAGAGACAACAGCCATAGTAGCGCCCTACTAACGGCCTACTACAACAACCGGGTGAGACCTATCTAATGTAATGACGTAGTTTTTTTTATAAATTGAGATAAAAAAAAATTAGGGGAAATTAAATGTAAAGTACATTTTCAAAACTAGAAGAAAAGAAAAAAACATAACCACTTGAAAGCAGAAAGTAATTTAAATTTAAATGAAATATGGTAGAATTTATTTAAGAATAGTGAAAGTTTGTTTGATAGAAAAAAAAAGAAAAGAAACTTAAAGTAATTTTTATAAAGACTATAATTGAAATTAATCATGAATTAGAAATAAGTTCACTAGGAATTGGCATAGACCATAAGAGAAGAGGATAGGTATCTTATACTAAATTTACACTGGGCCGCATTTGGAAGATTCAAGTGAGTCATTTCACACCCATTTACATTAGCTCATTTGCATTTTGTTGGACATTTTCCTTTAGGCAAAACTTCAGACGCAATGCGTTCCACAAAAATGTCATGTTGATGCGGCCCAAACGCTAGCAAAGGCGAGCGAATGAGATGAAATCCGTTTTGTATGGGGAAATGCGACGCATTTGGATTTCGTCCAAAATGACTCATTTGGTGCAGTGTAAATGTAGTATTACCTTCAAAAGGGGAAACTAATGTAAAAGAAGGGGGAATTTAAGAGTCCAACTTAACGAGCTAAAGTTAACAAGAAACAACAATCATTCTAAATAAGTAAAATAAAAATTATACATACAAAAAAAAAAAAAACTAAATAAACAAATTCAAATACAGAAGGGTTTCAGTAACTAATAAATTAATATAACAATAACAAAATAAAATGGACAATTCAATAATCAAGGAAATAAATAAATACTGAAACAAGATAAATAAAATAATATTACATAGCCATATAAAACCAAGTTTTTTTGTGGTTATAGTTTTTTCATTTTGAGTTTTTTCCCCTGAATATATATAAGTAAACGAATGAAAAATTAAACGGTGTAAAATGAATATTTTGCTTAGGGTAATTTTAAGCAACGGTTATTTTTAAATGAGTTGTAAATAAATTTTGTATAAAATGGGAATACTGATTTTCTCCATTATTTAGAGGGCATAGGATTTTAGGTAAGGGGCCATCGAAACCAGGTGCGTCGATGGCCATGGAAGAGGGTGGGCCAAGCACCGGGCGTCGCAACAACACCCGCGGCGCCCCCTTATAATGTTCGGCCTCTTTTTTTTAAATTTTTTTTTCAGCATGGTAACCGGCCATTTCCAGTTCGTTTTTTTTTATTTTTTTTCCAGGGTTTCTTTTCCGGTTAATTTAAATTTATCTTTGTTTTCCTTTTTCCGTTCGTTATTTCAGTTTTAATTTCGTTTTCATTTTCGGTTATTTTTAAATTTATATTTGAGTTAGTTTCGCTTTTGGTTATTTTTGAATTTTGATTTTCATTTTAAATATTTTGTTTGCCGTTTCTTTTAATTTTTAATTCGATTTTCCGGTTTTTTTTATTTGAGTTGAAATTTGAATGTCAACGGTCTGTCCGTGGCATCCGGGTTTAACCGGATGTTGTTTTTATAGTTGGTTGCGTGGTTTTGTGCATTTCCCCGCGTATTTAAAGGCACGATTTGACCTTTTTTCTGTTTATGGCGCAGGACGGTAAGGTTGGCAAGAACACACCCCAGCCGACAATGACTAGCCACAGTGCGACCTCATATCGTGCCGACCGCCTTCCTTACTGCTCCATTTTGTTGCGAAACCATAACAAAATGTTGTAACATTTTCACAGCAGGTTTCACACGAATTCATTTTTAAAACGCTTGAAATTACATCCGATACGAACCGCTCGCGGAAAAACTATTAATAATTTGTAACTGTTTTTTTCATAAGCAGTTATTTTCAATTAATATTTACTGATATTCAAACTAGTGCTTGAAAGTATATCTGTCTCTTTCATGCTAATCGTTTCTTAATTAAACTTAAAAGGGGCAACTGATATGAAAAAAGTTGGCAACGCTACTTCCTTTCCCAGCGATGCCAGCCCCCTATAAATGGCTGTTACTTCCTTTTAAGTTTAGCTTTTAAATAAAGCGTTATCATTTCATAACACAGTAGCAAATAAAAATTCTTAGAAGTTCTTCATAAGTGGTCTAGGTTTGTTTTTCATATATACTGGCACCACTGTTAAACTTTACTTGTAATGGTATGTTGGCAACGCTCAAAATCTCAATGTTTTTACTACAAGTAATTCGCACGGTCGAAAGTGGAAGGCGCATAAAAGGAGTGGATCAATTTTTTTTGTTATATTAAAAATTAATATTACAATTATCTAAATAGATTAGCTTACTTTTAATTGCGAAAAGGAGAATTTAAGATAAGAACTTATAAATATAAGTAAGAAAAAGAATTTCTAAACATACAAAATCAATCTGAGCTGTAACATTTCCTAACCTTAAATTTGGTAAGTTGTTAAAAATATAAGTGTGCATTCGGATAAATAGTATCAAAATGGCGGACGCTTCGGCGTCAGAAGACGCTGATAGCAAAAAAAAAAAGGAAACGGTGAGTTGCTAGCAACTTCCAAGAAAAATCAAAGAAAAAACAAAAAAAATGATGATGTAGGAGGCCATGCTGTTGCCAACCAAATACATCCGTATATTGACAATAATGCTAAAATTTCAACAAACCAGAAAAAACCCAAAAGGGATACGCAATACCCAGAACCGGCAAACATTCCATTACAGGGTATGTTGGTTTCTAGAGGAACATACATAAAAATAGGTGAGAACTTTAATATGACTGACTCATTAACAAAGATGACCACAGAAATACAGAAACATGATGCAATTTCAAAACCCCTTGCATTAAACAGTGACATGAAAAATTCTTGTCATACCAAGTCCTTGCAAGCAGTCAATGTAACTAGCAAGATAGCGACTCCATCACAGTCCTTAATGGACACTGATATGGATGTTGCAGTGAATCCCCAATCCAAGAATGACATTACCAACAATTCCCAATCAGACATTTCTCGGAATGACGTTAAGTATGACCCAACACACAACGGTGAGCTCTGTGTCTTCTTTGATACATCAAAGAGTGAACTGTTCACTAATACTTCCATGAAAAATGGTCTTTTCCTAATGGACAAGATAAGAGACTGTGATGTGAATGGAATAAAGACGGTGAAGGCAATTGGACGCTTTTTATACAAGGTATTTTTTAATTCACATGCGGATGCGAACAATACAATTGAGAATGCTAGGTTGAAGGAGAAAAACATCAGAGCTTTTATACCTAAAAGCATGGTGGAAACTTATGGGGTTATCAAACAAGTTCCCCCAGATTTTACAGACAAAAAAATTATGGACAACATAGTTTCTGACATAAAGGTGACATCAAAACAAGATTACTAAGACGAGACATAGACAATAAGGAAAAATTTATTCCCACATTCACAATCAAAATAGGGTTTGCAGGAGTTGACATACCTGAATCAGTTAACATATTTTTTGTAGACATGAAAGTGCATCATTTCATACCAAAGGTAAGACAGTGCTACAACTGCGACCGACTGGGACATACAAAGAAAACATGTAAGTCAAAAAATAGATGCATACTGTGTGGAACGAGACAGGATGCGAGACGGAATGTGTAACAAAAAACAACCAATGTGTGGACAAAATGGGCATGTTTCTTTAAATCAAAATAAATGCCAAAAATGGGCACAGGAAAAAAATGTTACGGAGATTATGGCCATAAAAAAAATTTCCAAAAAGGAGGCTTATGACACCCATAATCAACTTAACAATAATCGGTTTGACATTCTTGCTGATGGTGATTTTCCACAGCTAGAAAGAACGGAGCCTAAAACCGTAAATCGGGATAATATAGTGAATAAAAAATTTACTACCATAAAATATAGCACAGTGGCAGCTGTTCCAGAAAGAAATACAAGGTGGCGCAAAAGTAAGCTTCCGATGTTCAGCATATCGGTTGTGGCACGTGCAGTGTGTGCTGTTGCACCGTCTTGTTGGAACCACATGTTTTCCAATCCCAATTCATCAAGTTGCGGCAAAAAGAACTCGTTGATCATTGCTCTGTAGCGCTCACCATTCACAGTAACCGTTTGGCCCCGACCGATTATTGGTCAAATAAATAGTCAGCAATATTCCGCGTTCTGGAGTAGTGTAGCGTAACATTGTTTATTAACGTGTATTTCGCATGTGTTTACTACACAAATGTCAAAACAGAACTGACTTTAGGGGCCAATCGCAAAATTTATAGCATTTTCTGATGGGAGGATTACTTTTGCGCCACCTTGTACAAGGATAAAGGAAGGAAAAAAGCAAAAGACGGCACACAAAATAGTCCCTCATACGCATCGAAATAATGGTTCAAAGTATCTGAGATTGAAAAACTTGCGACACTCTTATGTCAAAAGTTCCAAATTGACGCAGAAGAACCTATTATTAAATGTTTGAACAACCTATACATGAAAAATGCCAATGACCGTCTCATGTCATTTGGCACAGGCAACTCTCAAGTAATCAATGCGGATTCTCCAATATAATTGCCAAAGTTTGAAAACCAACAAAAACTACATTGACTTTTTTATCCACAAATATAATGTAGATATAGTAGCACTACAAGAAATATTTTCACATGACAACAAAACCAACAACCACAAATTAATAGACTTCAATCTCATTAAAAAGAATCGGCCTAATGGCTATGGAGGTGTAGCCATGGGTTGTAGGAAAAATATAATTAAAAAAAAAATTAAATATACAACAACATATGACATTTTGATCATGAAAACCACTAGCCTACAGCCAAATTTGACTGTATGCACAGCGTATTTTGCCCCCAACCTCAACAGTAATGTATTTCAACAAGAAATAGCAAAACTTTTTGACACTCTATCCAGACACTCTAATGTGATACTCCTTGGTGACTTCAATGCAAGATGTTCAACATGGGGAGATGTAGTCACTACGACAAAAGGACAAGCCTTAGAAAGTATAGTTGAATTGTACAATTTTGTATGTCACAATGATGGAACTAAAACGCACAATACTGCATCAAGTACAGGGTCAGTTTTGGACTTAAGCTTCTCTAATCTGAGTCAAAATGTTAATTGGAATTTATAGGAGGTAGTCATCATTACCCAATTTTAATAAATGTAGCTGACATATACAAACAACCAGTCCATTTTATTGCAAAAAATAGACTCAGCAATGAACTATCGAAATTATCTGCCACTAATGACTCTGGAAATATAGAAAACTCCATTCAAAATGCAATTAAAAAATCCACAATCAACTTAAATAACTTTAAGCACACTCCAAAAGCTTGGTGGGATGATGAAATGGATAAATATAGAATTCTTATCGCCAAAACTAAAAAGGCTAGACTCACTGGTAGAATTGAGGATATAAACGATGCGTTAGACAAAAAAAATAAATGGAAAGATGTAGTCAAAAAAGCAAAAAACCAGGACTACAAAGATAGAATTGAGGAACTGAATCAAGATCCGCACAGTAAAAATGCATGGAAATTCGTACGAAATGTTAAAGGCAATGCTAGTTTTTCAAAATATAACTGGCCTGAGGAATACAATGTTCCGTACTTAAATTTTCTTCAAGAACAAGTAGCTGATATGACAGGTATCAATGCAGACTCTGGACGCACAACGAGTATACAGGCAAATATTGGCTATATTCATCTCAGTAGAGAAAAATTGGAAGACATATTAACCAATAAAAAATCAACAGCCGGAGGGTTGGATAGAATAACATATGACATGCTGAAAAAACTCCCATCAGAAGCAAAGACAGCTCTAGCCCAAATGCTGGAAGAGCATTTGAACAACAATGAGGTTAAGGAAAGTTGGAGGAGGATAAAAATAGTACCCATTTTAAAACCCCACAAAAACCCAGATGATGTAACCAACTACCGACCCATAGCACTCATATCAGTTATTGCCAAAACTGTGAACATGCTAGTGAAGGAAATTCTAGTGGAACATATGGAAACAAATCATATACTACCTACCAAGAGTTATGCGTATAGAAAACATAGATCATCAGTCATGTGCATAAATGAAATTGCATAAATGAAATATTACATTATATTGCTAATCAAAAAAACACCAATCATCATGTATTTATCTGTGTCTTAGACCTAACCAATGCATACAATAGTGTCGATCTTTCAAAACTCAAAGATATGCTCTCGGAAATACAAACAAACCCTACCATTATTAATTGGATTCATAATTTTTTTTCAAAAAGATACTATACCTTAGGAAAACAATCGGTGGAAATAAATAATGGATTACCACAAGGTAGTTGCCTATCCCCTATTTTATTTAATTTATACACTAGAGGTCTACACTCAATCAATGATGATTCCACACAATTGTATCAATATGCAGATGATTTTGTTATAATAAGCCATGACAAGGACAAAGAAATAGCACTTTGCAGATTAGAATCAAAAATATGTCAATTTCAAAGCATATGCGATCCACTTAATGTATCGTTCAATTTCTCAAAAACTAAGTTCATGCATATGACATCAGGTAAAAAACAAGTTTTTAACTTAAATATACATAATACTCCGATTGAACAGGCATATGAAATAAAAATGCTAGGAAGAGTCATAAATTTCAGATCAACAATTAAAGACCATGTCTTGAAAACAAAAACAGAAGCAAAGACGGGCATGAGTCTTATATCAAAACTTACAACAATCAAAGCAGGCCTAAACCCTAAACCCAGCTTAAACTTTTACAAGGCCTTCGTAAGATCGAAGATCGAATACGGCTGTACGACCTATGCAAATGCCCCTAAGGTGTATAACACGAAATTACAAGTTATTGCTAATCAAACTATGAGAAGATGCTTAGGAGTGCCACCAAGCACACCTATTCATTACAGATATGCTCTTGCGGGAGAACTTCCACCCTTAGTGAGAGCCAAATGGCTAGCAGCAAAGGAACTGACTAAACAGTGGTTTATAAATGATTCACTCAAAATACAACTTCAAAATAGCCCGGAAATAAACTCTAGTTATAGTTTTATTTACAACAAATTTAAAGACACATTTGATAAGATAAACACAGACGTAACTTTTTGTAGACACAGCACCTTACACCTTGTAGGTTCCTATCTGGATAGCTCGAAAACCCATTATTCTAAGGAGCAATTAAAAGCGATGTACAATGAACGAAAAGACGATATGCAAAGCAAGGATTTCTTCTTACTGGCAACTGATGCATCTGTGGCAGATAGTAGCATAGGCTGCAGTATTCATGAGATTATAAAAAATATTTCATATATGTACAGGCTCGACAAAAAATACTCATCCACATTTGGTGAATTGACAGCAATTAAACTAGCCATAAAAATAGCAAAAAGTGAAAAATGTAAAAAACTATGCATTTTCACAGACAGCTTGGCTTCCATCAATGCCCTAAAAAAGAACACAACAAATAATTTTATAGTAGCTGAAATTCACAATGCATTATACAATTCTAACTTGGAAGAAATCCAAATTATTTGGACACCAAGCCATGTAGGCATATCTTTTAACGAAAAGGCGGATTTTGCTGCCAAGGAAGCTGCTACTAGAGGAGCAAGTATAGAAACTGCCCTCACACCACAAGAAGCACTAATAAATATAAATCAGATTATAAATAATGAACGGAACAATGATTTTCAAACAATTAGTTGTTACAAAGGTATCCATTTTGCATCAATAGTTTCGGATACCTACCAAAAACCATGGTACATTAGTAAACAAAATCTGATGGCACCATATCACATAAAACTCATAAATAGACTGATTACAGGACACACGTACTCCAAAAAATATTTAAGTAGTTTTAGACCCGGAATGTCTAATCAATGCTCTTTTTGCAACGATATAGAAACGCCAGAGCATCTTATATTTGAATGCACAACTTTTGATACTTTAAGAAACAAGTTTAATATTTTTAAAAATTCCACGTCTTTAATTGAACTCTTGAAATCAAAAAACATTAAAATGTATGAAGAACTCATACAATTTATTCAGGAGGTTCAGCTTGACACAAAGTTATAAGGTGGGATGAATAATCGAAGAAAAAAAAATTTGAGTGTATAAATCTCTTACAATTTCTTTTTCTTTTTTATAAGGATATAGTAATAACATGGAAATGTATGCTTTTTGCAAATTGGATACTAGTTTAAGAAATGTGAATTATATACTTTAAGAGCCTAAGGTAGTTATAAGTTTAAAAAAAAAAAAATCTAAATGTAAATCTACTCCATGAAATCCACTTATCGCGCAAAACATGCAACACTGCGACAATATTGATACTTGGCTGTATAAGGTGTTACTCAAAAAACATCTTCGCCATTCTGCTGTTTTCCTGTGAATACGAACAAATCAAAAAAAAAAAAAAAAGTAATTCGCACGGTTAGGGCTAGTATTTCTAATATTAAATACGCTGTGAATAATGAGTTTTCGGGTCGGTTTCTTTTCAGGTTGGCTTTATTATGTAAATTAATAATAGGAGATATAATAAAAAAAGATTATTGTGTAGTAACAAAGTGTATCCGTTCAAACAGTATTTTGTTTATAACTTTTGAACGGCTAAAAAAAATTTAGCTCCGGCTTCAGATCCTCAATCTAGGCGTGAATACGCGTATTTTGATACCCTACTGGTTCATAAAACTAAGCAAGCTTAAATAAATTTTTGTAATTTTCTTCTCTGTGGTTTGTTGAAAAACTGGAGCGAAATCTTTGAAGATCATTTTATGTTGAGTGAATCGACTATCTATTTCCATTACTATATGATCAATACATGAATGGATAAAAACAGTAATCTTGAAATAAACATCTAGGTTGCATGCTTGCAGACTTTGACCAAATTTGAATCGGTTCTATTTGATTTAAATGTCCACGTCACAAGTTCTAAACAATTTTTCAATAGTCATGTTCGTCGGCACGAATACGTCGTAACTCCAGTACTAAGTATTTTGCGAAATCCACTACAAGCCCCACCCCTATTTTTATTGGTTCAAGTTTATTACACAAAGGCAGAATGCATTGCGTTAACAAAGATGCTAAAAGACTGCGTTTACTACGTAAAATAAAAAATCATTTTTAATGTTGACCTTAGAATTTGGAAATTTTAACAAAACTGACACCATCAATTTATCAATAAATGCCCATAATTGGCACTATTTTCTTCCAACTTCACCCTAACACTTTATTATAAATACTTAAATTTAATAGGTCATAAAATTGCAAAGCCAATTTTTTTATAAAAATTCGGATTAAAAAGTGTAGAATTTTGATAAAACTTGGTTTTTCCGCCGTTTTGTGCTCTGATTAAATTATTGGGTAATTGTTTCCTTTAGGAGACAACTGCTAAAACACGTCCAAAAATGTCGGGAGGGGTATCAAACAACGCGTTTTGACCTCGGTAACAATAATCCGGAAGCGAATTTTCGAGTTTTTGTTTCAGTGAAGAGATATTTGCCATCAAAGTTGAAAATTTTCTCGCATTTTCATGTGGTTGTTGTAATCACAGATTAGGGTGGATCGAAAAGTGCAAAAAGTGTGTTCTGCTCAGAAATACTGCGGACCGCGTAGCCGGTGTTGGACCGGCTAAGGGTTATTTTACCTTGGATCAAGCCCCCTATTTGGGATCGGACCCGGGTCAATTTTGGGTTTTTTGCGAATAACTTTTCACTGAAACAAAAAATTGAAAATCCGCTTTCGGATTGTTGATACCGAAGTCAAAACGCGTTGTTTGATACCTCTCCCGACTTTTTGGACGTGTTTTAGCAGTTGTCTCCTAAAGGAAACAATTACCAATTATTGAGCCTGCCTACTCTAGTATTTTCAGACCGCATGAATTCGGATTTTTAAAGACGTGAGAGATAAGGGAGTCGAGTTTTAGCTCAGCAATATCAGACTTCGAAAAATACGGTATTATTTCGATCTGTTATTTTATTACTACCAGAACCAATGTGTAGCATACCTCGAAACCGGTTTTAGCGTCTTGAAAGCCTTGTGAATTTTGTAGAAGGTCTGAAAAGAAGCCTATATGTATATAAGCTTAATATTCAAACGCATAATCCCCTAACCGCTAATTTCATATATTCATAAAACTGCCCTTTGTCATTTATAAAATAAGAAAACTATAAATCAGAAGCATAAAATGGTATTGTTGTTAAAAGTAAAAAAAAATGTAGATCATTGACCATGGGGGAGATCAATCCCCCAATCCCCCTGGCTACGCCACTGGTTCTTATTAATTTTACTATGTAATTCTTTTACTTAACCGCGCTGGAACAGTATTTTATAAAAGCGTGCAACTGTTGGCGTATGCTGACGATATTGATATAATTGGCTTTAACAACCGCGCCGTAACTTCCGCTTACTCCAAATTAGAAAAAGAAGCGGAAAAAATGGGTTTGGTGGTGAACGAGGGCAAAACGAAGTACCTTCTGTCATCATGTAAAGAGCCAGCGCATTCGCGCCTTGGCACCCACGCCACTGTTGGGGCAGCAATCATTTCGAAATAGTAAAGGACTTCATTTACCTGGGAACCAACATTAACACCAACAATAATGTTAGCCTAGAAATCCGACGAAGAATTACTCTTGCGAACAAATGCTACTTCAGACTTCGTAGGCAATTGAAAAGTTAAGTCCTCTCTCGACGAACGAAAGTAACACTCTATAAGTCACTCATCGCGCCCGTCCTGCTATATGGTGCAGAAGCGTGGACATTAACAACATCTGATGCGGCAGCTCTGGGAGTTTCCGAGAGAAAGGTTCTTCGAAAGATTTGTGGACCTCTACGCGTTGGCGACGGCGAGTACCGAAGAAGATTTAATGATGAGCTGCATGAACTTTACGCAGACGCCGACATAGTTCAGCGAATTAAAACACAGCGGCTTAGCTGGCTAGGCCACGTAGTGCGAATGAGCGAAGATGCTCCAGCCCAGAAGGTATTCTTATCGGCACCCGCCGGTGGAAGCAGAGGAAAAGGAGACCACCACTCCGATAGAAGGATCAAGTGGAGACCGATTTGCGATCCCGCGGTGTTTCTAATTGGCGGCAGTTGGAGCAACGAAGAAACGACTGCCCAGGCGGTTAGATGACCATTTAAAGAAAAAGAAAGAATTCTTTTACAGCTCGAATCTACATTTGTAACTGTTACATGTGAGCATTACAGAGAAATATTTCGCGAAAGTATGCACTAACAATTGTGTTTGTTATTTTTTAAATTGATTTTGAAATATCGCAGGATTCTCCTTCAACACAGATGTTTATTGTAGAAGTGCACGCAAGGCACATCAGCCCTATTAGCTGTGTTTGCTGGAAGAAAATTTACGCTAAATGTTCACAGTCTATTCAATTCGCTTCATGCGAAAGATGGTTGCACAAGTTGCGGATGGCATAAGCAGACCTCCCGTGGCAGTTCTGATGGCGGTGTTTTGACAGATTTGCCAAGATTTGCCCTCTATGTAGCTAGCAACCTTTCTTTATCTTTTCCCCAAATACTGCCGACTTGAGGATCTTGTTGCGGCTCGGTACCTTTGAGACAATTGCGGTGGCATGATTAGTGAAGGTGAGGCTGTTGTCGAACGTCACACACAGGACTTTAGGATGGTTGACAGTAGGTACAGGTACTCCATCTGCGTGGACATTTAACTCTTGTCCCATTTTCGCATTCCACGTCGTAAAAAGAGTCACCGTCGATTTAGTCGGAAATATATTTCATTTCATATTTCGCTCTGTGAAGAAGCTGGAAAAGTCTCGGAGGTAACAGTTAATCCTCGTACAGAGTTCGTCTATGAAGAGACCCTTACCCGAAGCCATAATCGTGCAGTCGTCAGCATATGTTACAATGGAGACTCCGTCTGGTGGGGGATGAAGCCTCGAAATATAACAATTAAACAAAATGGGTGGTAGGACACCTCCCTGCGGCCCCTTGTTTGATTGTGCTGTATGACTTTCGTGTGCGGCCAAGCGCAGGTTTGCAGTGTAATGCGGGAGCAGAATGGTCTCCAATAACTTCACAACCGGCGTCAGGAGAGATATCGGACCATACGATTCTCCTTGGCTCGCCGGCTTCTTTCCAAATCTCTGGAATGACGGAAGCGGCTAGCGAGAGGTTAAAGAGAGCCGCCGAATAGCTCGGTCCCTCGTTACATAGGTGTTTTAACATCTTCATGGCAATACCGTCGGGTCCAACTGATCTTGAGGGCTTGGCCTTCATTATGGCTTCCTTGACTTCGCCGACGGAGACGACAATGGGCGCTGTGTTGTGTTTGTGTTTATGCGCTCGACGGATGACTCGTCTCTTGGCCCTGTCAGCAGGTGGATGCATTATAAACTGTCGGCAAAAAGAGCTCACGCATCGCCTGGGGTCCGATTTGACGCTGTCACCAAATGTAATGGCGTCCTTGCCATTATATTTGGTCAGATTTGATAGGGCCTTGACTGTTGACCATAATTGGCCGACTCCGCCAGAGAGGTTGCATGCCTCTAGGTTTTGCTTCCACTTGGTCAACTTGTAGTCTTTGACCGTACGTCGGATTTCTGCTTTGAGATCTTTAATTCTAGGGTCTGTGGCATTGAGAAGTCTCACTTGGTCACGTTCTCTTGCCAGAGCCGCTGCTTCCGCAGGGTAATTCGGTCTAATTACCGGTATTCTTCCAAGCAGGCATGAAGCGGCTGGAGGCTGAATCGATAACTTTGCGAAACTCTTGTTCACCTTATCGTACATCTGTCGGTGTGGGTAGGGCAGCGAAGGAGCGCTCTGTATAGTCCGTAAAACGGTCCCAGTCTGCTTTGTTGAAGTTGATTGAGAGTATAATTGGCAGGTGTTCGGATGGCAATGTCAGAATCGGTCGCCAGTTGACGCAGTTTGTGAGTCCTGCGCTTACGATTGAGATGTACAGAATGCCTAGGAATCTATTTGCTCCGCATGTACATGGCCTCTGCTGTCTACTGGCAGGTTGGAGTACCAGATTGACCTTGTGTTCAGTTCTCTTGAATCGCAGCCATTTTGATGTTGTTTAGCTTCAAAAATTCAGCTATCTTCGCCATCTTTCCAGCTAATGCGTGAAGCTGTGCAATTGTAAAGTGCACCGGGGGCGAGGTTGGGGTCATACTAGGTGTGACGGACGAATGCGTTTGCCTAGGTGGTGGTAGGCTGAGGCCTAAGCTGTAGCTGTTTTCGGTGACAAAACTTGCACAGAACTGTCAGTAAAGTGAGAAAGGCGTAAAATTCTCTTCTCACGCCAAAAGTAAAAAGTTTTCACCGAACAGGAGTCAGTAAAATCTTGAAAAAGCAGATGGTGTCTAAAGGTTTTTTTTCGCGAGTGTGACATAGGCCAAGGCAATTGTAGCATTTGACCCATGCCGCAGATGTATATAATCTTTGCCGACAGGCAGTACACGCTGTGAAAGGCACAAGGAGATGGTGTACCTAACCAAGGTGCATGCTGGAAGTAGGGAGGCACATTGGGGGCAGAGACAGAGGGAACTGACCCTCAGCACTGCTCATTGACCTATTCCGGATGGGAGAGGAGTGATGAGCGGCTGTGCGAGATGAAAACGCTGTTGAGCGTGAGCGGCAGTCGGGAGTGGGTGAGGTGGACATTGCAGGAGTGCTGCCAGTCGTGGAGTCTAGCTTTATGGGAGGTGCGCTAGAGCGACGTGTACCGCGGGCCGCCCTAAAGAATGAACAACATGGTGCCTCGAAGGTACCAAAGAAAGTACGCGGTCTGTGAATGACAGGGTTAAGCCCTGAGCATCCAGCTTTGTAGAGCCATTTCTTACACGTGACGCCTTGAACAGAATGCGACAGTCTAATATAAAATTTCTTCCAGTAGACGCAGCAGATCCAATTTCTTGGTCCGGGGCTGCGGTCTATACCTCCTGGTAACAAGAGAAAATGGAGCAACCCCGCTGCTGCGAGGGTGAAAAATAGAGGACATGACAAATTAGACAGGGTTATACTGAAATATCAGGCCTTGGTCGGGTAAACAACCCCGGGGCATTCCGGTAGGATAGAACTGACTGTTGCTGACTGTTGTGGGAATGATAGAAGCGGCTGTTGTGGGAATGACGATACTATTATTGAACATCTCATAAGGTAGCCCACATCTAGCACGTCCCTTCTGGATGTCAGCAGTGCCTTCCCCACTCCCCCATACCCACTTCCCCTTTTTGTTCCAGCACCAACAAGAGTGCAAGTCAAGGTCAGCTGGTGACCTAGTAACTTTCACTACGTGCATACGGCTGCGGCATCAGTCGTATGCAATTCTTGCCTAGGCCTATGTCACTTGCCGATGTGTTCTGATTTTAGCTAGAAATATGCTACATTCCAATGAAAATTAGCTTGCCAATTTTCATTGAAATATTTTGATAAAAGTGCAAGTGCGTTCGAAAAGAGCAGAGTTTTTATACTGAAAAGTGGGCGGCGCTACGCCTACTCCCACAAAATTTATATTCAGTCAAGTTTTACCTCTAATTCTCATTACTTGCACTAAATCCTATTATATCAACTTTAAATCAAATCAAATAAAAATTTAACTTATTAACGAACTGCATATCTTGTCACAATTATTTCAGAAACAATTTGAAATAAAAAACGAAAAGTTGTATTTCATGTAAATAAAATGTTTTAGCTACGTACAAAACCTCTGGTAATTGAGTCATGGGTCAGGCTGAGCGTTTGTCCTCCCTTTCTCTGCTTCCAATGCCCGCCCTACTTCCAGCATGCACGTTGGTCAGAAGCACCCTCTCCTTGTGCCTTTCACAACGTGCACTGTTTGTCGGCAAAGATTATTTACGACTGCGGCACCGGTCGAGTGCAACAATTGCCTTGGCCAGTATCACGTTCTTATGTGCCCTGGGTTCGCAAATAAAAACTCTAGACGGATACTTTCATAGCGCCTTGTTGCAATACACCGCAGCCTTCCACGCCAAATAATCTGGGCTCTCTATCTAAAACGATGGCGAAGATAACTGACTTTATGAAGCTAAACAACATCAAAATCGCTGCGATTCAATAGACTTAATTGAACACAATATACAACCTACGAACTTGTGATGGGTGCAATGTACATCGGAAAAACCGTCGTAGCGGTGATGGGGTAGTTTCGCGTTCCTAACACACCACACTCCACAATATAACCTATTTGTTCCCGACATCGACCCAAGGTACTCTAGTTTAGAATGCCAAGTTATAGTGGTCCGGTCAGGCGATGCCGATCTGCAAATTACACTGGTCTACAAATTCGAACTTTTTTTCTCCACCAGAGACGCGAATATGAAATTCGTACGTAAACCCATACCCTGATTCCAAAAATCGAGGTTATTTTTGATTCTATGGTACCGTTTTTGAGATATTTAAGATTTAGCGCTATATATATACGCAAATGTCAAGCTGTGTAGTTCTGTTTATATTTTTCTCTGTTATTATATTTAATAAATTAATAATATCTTTGATATTTTAAAGTTATAATTAAAGTGGATAGAGTTAAATACTTAATGTGCTTCACTACTTGGTGTGAAAAGTGTTAAAAAGTTTCAATAGTTATTCATTATTATAAATTCATTTTGTTGAATTTGTGTGTGCCGAGTTTTTTGCATATTTTATTTGTTGCTATTGATAGGCTTTATTTCATATTGCAATTGTTGTTGTGCTCTGACTTGCTTTTCTTATTTCTTTTTCGTTACAGCTGTTTTGCGTGGTTTGTTAAACGTCAGATACAGTGTGTTTAAAACTGTTCGCTCAGTACTGTGTCACTTAAACTGTCAGGGTTGTTTTTTCTTTAATCCGCTAAATTTTTTCTAACGTATAATTTTTCTTACAAATTTATATTAGTATTTATACGAAAATGTCGTGCATGATAGCAAACTGGCAGGTAAAAAGCGAGTCCGAACGCTTTGTGGCATGCTGGTTGTGTGATGGACTTGTCCACGCCAAGTGCACTGGGTTAACCGGTAGAATAGCTGACCTGCTTAACGAAGGAAAAGACCTGCGCTGGTCTTGTTCCAAATGCCGGTCGACGGAAGTTGATCTCCCTAAAATCTTTAGGCATATCAGAAACGGTTTTTCTGAAATAAGCAAAGATTTTTCATTGCTGACCGAAAAATTCCAAAAATATGAAAATATTTTCAAAACCTTGGAAACTTTGGAGAATTCGCCTCATTTGGAATGCCCTGATAATCGCGAAAACAAGCGCAGGCGTACGGATGATCGGCCTACCACCTCAACAGTGCCGAACTTGCCCCAACCCCTTGAACTTATCGATTTGGCTTCTCCAATTCCTAGTACGGTTGTCCGAGCAACGTCGAAGAACGCCCCTTCAAAAACGTCCACTAGGAAAAACCCGGAACCTCCAACTATTGCAATGGAGTCTGAACCAATCGTTGGTAAGCTGGTTGTGGTTCCTCGCAAAAAATCTATTTTTGTGTCTAGGTTCCATCCAGACACTACCGAGGATGATCTGATGTACCATATTTCTTCTAAAGTTAAAGATCAAAGCGTAACTGTTAGAAAATTTAATTTCACATATCAAAGAAGTATGTCTTCGTTTAAGATTGATGTATCTGGGAAAGATTTCGATACTCTTTTGGACAGCTCTTTTTGGCCTCCCGGGGCTCTTGTGCGGGAGTTTGAATACAGACCGAATAGGAATGTTCAAAATGTAGCGAAAATTTCTCGTAATAACGTTGAGTCAAAAAACTGAGCACTAAATCCGTGAATATCTTTTATCAAAATGTCAGAGGTTTAAATACCAAATTAACTGATCTCTTTTTTACCGAAACTTGGCTAAAACCTCATGTTTTCAATTAAGGGTTTTTTTGTAATGAATATCAAGTATATAGAAATGATCGCTTGAACAGAGTCGGGGGTGGTGTTCTACTTGCCGTCATTCCTCCATCCCTTCAGAAGAGGTTAATATTCCTAACATCGATTTCATTGAGTTCAAATGCATCCGCCTTCAACTAGACAACGTCTCTATGTACTTATATGTTTGCTACATCCCAACAGCATCAGATTTTTCAGTCTCCAAGCAACATGTCTCTCTGCTCAAAACTGTTAACTTTATGACTAAAGCTTCAGATTCAATCATTGTTTTGGGTGATTTTAACTTACCTCATATATCGTGGAACATATCTGATGGTAACATTATTCCAAATCCGTCCAAACTGGGGTACAATGACTTTTTAGATGGAATTTCCGATTGATGTATATTGGAACGATTTTTCGTCATCCCTTGTCAAATTTGGTTTTGAGACAAACCGGTTTCGGCGTTGTGCCATCATCAGTGTCGATTTTCGTTCTGATCTGTTGTAGTCGTTTGTCTTGTATTTATAGTAGGTAGCAGGTAACGTCAGCATGGGTGTCTGTTTGTGTACGTGTGTGCAGACACGTACGTGTGTGCAGACGTGTGTGCAATATACATCAATCATTCACCCTGTCGGAAAAACAACAAAACAAAATAAAACAGAATTTCCGATCTTTGCCTTAATCAAATAAATGTTACCGCTAACAAGTTTGGGAAAGTCTTAGATTTAGTGTATGTTAATGATATAAACCAATTTTCTGTAAATCGTTGTGATCCGTTGGTTTTACCAGAAGACCTTTACCATCCTTCTATGGAAATAGTCTACGAAACCATAAGTAATGGCCAAGGCACTCAATGCTACTCATGTAGTAGCTTTGATTTTAACTTTTCCAAAGCAAACTACAAGAAATTAAATAAAAAACTGTCTAAATTAACTTGGCCTGAATTTGGTTGTGATATCGATCTAAACGTCTCACATTTCAATCAAACTATTTACTGCCTATTTGAGAAGTTTATTCCCAAACGTAAATTAACTTATGATCATCCTACGCAAGCTTGGTTTACTAAAGAGCTTAAGGCTCTTAAAAATAGGAAAACGCGATCATTTAATTTATATAAGAAATCTGGATTAAATAAACATTACTTACTGTATTCCAGTCTACGTCAGAAGTACATAGATTTAAATAACAAGTGCTATAAAGCTTATATCTCTAAAACCAAAAGAGACATTCCTCTCAATCCAAAGTCATTTTATGGTTTCGTAAATTCTAAACGTAAAGTATCAGGGTTTTCGTCAGCCATGAAATATCAAGACATCATATCTAGCGATAATCAATATATCGCAATTTTTTTTGCAAAATTTTTCACTTCTAACTATTCTGCTGTCACCAATTCAAACTTTCAAAACTATCCTTATAAGCTACACGGGACAAATTCAATTAATTCACCAATTATATGCGCCAAAGATGTTCTAATTTACCTTAAAACCTTAAAAGAATCTGTTAAATACGGTCCTGATAGGATTCCTACATGTTTCTTGAAAAAGTGTGCGAACCATATTTACCAACCCCTTACCAATTTGTTCAATCTATCACTAAAGAGTGGTGTTTTTCCAACTGCGTGGAAAGAATCGTTTCTTCTACCGCTGCATAAAAGCGGGTCCGATCTCTACTTTGATAGCTGACTGCCAACACGGGTTCAGTAAGGGAAAGTCCACAGTTACGAATTTACTTGAGTTTACCAGTCATGTCTCACATGCCTTTAGAAAAAATCTGCACACCGACGTTATTTATACGGATTTCAGCAAAGCTTTTGACAAAGTGTGTCACTCATTACTTATTCATAAACTCGATCAGTTGGGCTTCCAGCCGGGTCTCAATCGCTGGATCTCTTCTTACCTTAGTGACAGGACACAAAGAGTAATGTTTAAAAATTTAGTATCCGATGTCATTTATGTCTCTTCGGGGGCTCCTCAAGGAAGCCATCTTGGCCCGATTATGTTCTGGTTGTTTATAAATGATATTTCTACAATAATAAAATTTTCAAAAATGTTTATGTATGCCGACGACGTAAAGATTTTCATGTCATTCGCGTCATTTGAAGATAGAAATAAGCTACAATCAGATCTAGATACACTAGTTACTTGGTGCGATTTAAATGATATGCCACTTAACCTTAAAAAATGTAAACACATGGGTTTTTCGCGTGGAATTTCTCAGCCGGATTCCTATACAATTAAAAATTATAGTCTTGAGCAAGTGTATGATTTTGTTGACCTGTCAATAAGGCTAGAGGTGTCCTAGCATTCGTTAAACGATGGTCTAAAGAATTTAGCGACCCTTATGTAACTAAAGCCCTCTTCACTACATTAGTCAGACCGATTCTTGAATATGGTTCTATAATTTGGAACCCGCGTTACCAGGTTCATGTAAATCGCCTTGAATCAGTTCAAAAACAATTTTTACTATTTGCCTTAAGAGATTTTCATTGGGATTCCTCGTACAATCTGCCACCCTATACGAATCCTTTAAAACTCATTAATCTACACACACTTTCTAGCCGGAGGGAAATGCTTGGAATTATTTTTATGATTAAATTGCTAAATGGTTCACTATCCAGCCCATTTATTCTAAGTGAAGTGAACTTCAATGTACCGTCTCGTCCTTCAAGGCATTTTAAACCTCTAGTCTTAAAACAGTGCCGAACCAATTTTCAGTTAAATGAGCCTTTTCGCTGTTTGTGTCAAGATTATAACTCTCTTTCTGGTAGATTTGACATTTCAGACTCGCTTTTCAGCATAAAAAAATCAATTCTTTCTATCCTAAATTCATAGCTACTAATTGTTTTTTATTCTTTGACTTCTATTTTAACTTTTAACAATAATTTTATTCTCTTAACTAGTTATTTATTAATGTATAATCTGTCCTATATCTACTTTACTTAGCTGATGAGGGTTTCTCTGTAGCTGAGCAGTTTTAGATTAACAAACCAAAGCCTTTCAACGACTCGGCACGAACGAATAATCCGCCCGTTATGCGGATGTGCCCCTCGCGCCGGTCGGGCGGGATATGGTGGGTAATCTGTTGGGAATTATTACTATTCCAAAAAAAAAAAAAAAGATGGATGCACTTAATCATGTATATCTCAAGAACAAATTAAGCAATTCCAAGCGGTTTGAAAAATGTAAAAGCTAATAAAATTTTCTATAAACAATGCATACAAAAAGGTTCGATAGGCCCTGTGGGTTCGAAGATAATGAACAATCAATACGGATTTTTACCATTTTTTTGTAAAAATATAAAGAAATGTCTACTTTGCGAGGAAGGATATCGAAAACTTTTTATTTTTTTTCTCTGTAAGCTCTGTTTTATTACCAAAAAATATGCTTTTATCCAATAAAATCGATGGACTAATACAAAAGTTATAATTATTCAAATAAATATAGCCATATAAAACTTTAGTACCCTACAAATATTAGCATATGTACATATGAGACGATAACAATGTATGTAAGTTTTGTCTTAACTCTATGATCTTATTTTATACTCGAAAAAGTTATTTGTTTTGTTTTGACGCTTATTTAGATTAGGATCGGTTTCTCTTATCAGAAACCAACAGTAGTCACCCATCATTGCGACATCCCAGAATCCTTGATACCGACTTTCAATTAACTTCATTTGCTGATGAAACCGTTCGCCATCCTCGTCACCAAGATTTTCCGGAAAAAAATTTAAATGGGAGTGCAGAAAATTATTTTTTAAAGACATATTTACTCCTGACAACTTTTCCGATAGAGAACTTCTCTGATACAGAATGAGAAGAGAACGAGCAAAATGTAAACAAAAAATTTGTTCGGAACTGAACGATGAATTCAGCTTAGGGCCGTTTTCTCATGTAAACTTACATATATAGTTCGTTGTTGTATGAAGGCCAATTACGCATGTAAAGCGCCAAAGAGCATGTATGAACAAAGAGCATGTATAAATAAGAGGCACCAACACGTATGTTCGAGCAGAGCTACTCGCTTGCACTTGCTTTTAGGGTTTCAAGCATTCCCTTTTGTGCATTTTCTTAATTTTTTAAGAGTGACTTTGCCAAATAGCAAATTTTTATTTTGAGTAGCTTACTTCATTGAGTTTTTGATGAAGTTGAGTCTTTCCGGACATTGCGTTTTCATGAAGTTGAGGATATTTGCCTATTATGTTTGTGCAAATTGGTCAACTAAATGAAAATAAAATATTAAATATGACAAATACCAAAATATTGGAATATTTTCATTTTATTAATTGAAAATGTTTTCCAATAGATATTTGAGGATATTTTTATTTTTATTTCCATAAAATATGCATGCAAGCTTCCAATTGATATGGTGGTTTGGGTTACCAGACCCAGGTTCAAGTCCCATCACAAGGAACAACAATTTATTTTTCCTTTTTTTATTAATATTTGATATTTTTCTTAACTAGAAAACGCTTTTTAGATTCAAAATAAAACAAAATAAAATTTTCAACTGAATATGAAAAGCATTGTTTAATTATACAAGGTTTGGCAGCTATTGACGTTTTTGACAGTTGGCGACTTGAAGCTCCCTTATTAAATGTCATCTGATTGGCATTCATCGGCTGTGTTGCTTCTTTACAATAACGTTTGAAAATTGTACTAAAATGCCAAAATCTTAGTACAACAAAAAAATGCAGCAAAACTGGTTCTTGTTTTGCTTTCATTCTGATAATTAAAATTTTCTGATATAGTTGAATTTGGTAAGTTTGTTGGAAAATTATGTATTTTGAAGCGGATTGTTTATGAATACATAGATTTTTAACTAAAAGTGCGACAAGGAAGTTTTAGGGCCGTTTTCACAATCTTCGGTTAACGCCCTGCAAGTAGGCTGGCAGGTATTTAGCATGTAATATAGCTACTAGGCCTACCCCAGCTGTCAATGAAAGTTTCTATGAGTTTCTTAAAGGCGAATTGACAAGCCTACCCCAAAATCATGTGTACATGTGAACTTTTGTCTCTTTTTTACTATTGCTTAGCCACTTACTCCAGTACATTTGCGATGCGTATGTAGTGGTGTAAACCCATTTTCTTTCTACGTATTGGTGCGAAGGGGAGACAGGTTTTTGCTGGGCGGGGTTTAATTGATATAAATCGTTCGGTTATCTGTCAAATTAACCACCCGTTAGCGTTAACTGGATTTTGCGAAAGCGTGCCTTAGTCTATGTCACATAATATATAAAATTAAAGCATTAAAACTACAAGTCCACACCTAGCCTCCTAGATGTTTCAGGAGTTGTAAAATAGCTGTGGAGCTGTGGCTTTAAGATATATCATTTACACAGACTGTTTCCAGAATATTGCTACGATGCATTACACCGATAATTTATAAGAAAAGGTAGTGCATAATACAGGTATCTCCAAAAGTGGTTGCATACAAAACTAGAATCAATAAATCAGAACAAATACTAGATACTCGTATATATATATGCATACTTAAGCGTGTTTATTGTATGCACCTTACCAAATTTGAAGTGAAGTAAATCTAGTTTTAGTATCCAGATAAGATAATAGATAAATAATTAGATTAATTCAATGTATATAGATGTACTAGCAGACCCATCAGACGCTGTCCTGCCCAAAAATTTACTTGCCTGCATGTGAAAAATTTTACTCTCCTTTCCCAGCTGTCGCTTCCTATTCTCCTGCCACTCCATCTCTCTCTCCTTCTTCCTCTTCCACGAAGATGCTTTGGAGTACACAGCAGGCCTTCTAATAAGAAAGTTGGGCCTTGCTGAATATGTTTCATGCGGCGAAACAATTTCTCCGTATATGGAAGAACGGTCGAGGGGTGGGTTAACGAAACCATCTAGTGCATTTTTGACATTAAAAGGCTGGAAAGGGTTTATTGCAAAATTTTAAACCCTTCTCAGGAATACCTATGAAAACTCGCCAAAGTTCGATCGCCCTTGGAGTTAATGTCGTATAATTTAAGATATCTGACAAACCAATTTTTACAGGAAATAAAGTATTTTTAAAATGCTTCCCAAGCAAGACACAATCATTTTACTCGTAAGTTAAATTTAAAGACCATTTGCCATTCAAGAATCTTTAAACGGCAATTAAGGCAATTTATTTCCTATAATTTAATAAAGCATGTGTTTTAAAATGTCATATTTGTTGAAAAATATTTGAATTAAAAAACTACATTCTGGACTTTTCTGCTACTTTTATCCCAAAGGGGGACTATTATTTCCATTTTTTGTACAATTCGTAAATGCAACTATGCTAGGTGGCAATTAGGGAGCTTCAAGTCTGATCTGTCAAAGTCTGACAAACCTTGTATAATTCAACAATGATGAAAAGCATGCTTCAAGATATGCAAGGCATGCTTACAAGTATGAAATATTTGATTGCAAAGTGTTCTGCTGTACAAAACCTTAATATGCAAAGTAGAAATAGATATCAAATAGCTGAAATATACAGACTATTTTAATAATATTATTATAACTTTTCATGTATTTAATTTACAACTTTTATATTTTTTTTACCGAATTTGAATTAAATTTTCAAAAAAAAATTCACTAGTTCATAGTTTTCAAAAAAGCCATACCTACTTCTAATGGCAATTTTTGATTTTTATTTAAATTAGGTAATCTATTTTTTCACCTATTTTTTTTTGAAAAAATTCAAACCTAATTCTATATATTTTTTCCGAATTTTATTTAAAAATACCTAGCCATAACCTATTATTTTTTATAATAACACTTATATAATAATTATATCTAGTTAATGTCTTGAATGCGTAATACTTACGGTTGCTGGGGATCCGTAATTTACTACTATTTCTTCGTGTCGTTTGTATCCTTCAATTTAGGCACAGAAACCTTAACCGCAACGAGCGGCTAATGAAACGCACAAGATAAAATCAAAAAAAAGGCAAAAAGGCAGAGAACGTTGAAATGAATCGTTTCGGCGGCAACAACGAGCTAAATTGTTCCTTTATTGTATATTTCACACTTTTCGTAAGTTTAAATAAACACAACCTTTTTAATAATAGAATAGGGGTTTTTTTTTGTGCATGCAAAAGCCGGTGTTTCTTCAAGGAGAAACAATGATAACGAAAAATAGAAAAATGATGGCCGACCGGCGGCGAATTCGTGTGGGGTGATTACGCGTCGTTATAATGAGATTATATACAATTCATGACAAATATTTATATGACGAGTATTATTCTATGTACAAATCATGCAATATGTGTATAATGAATATTACGGTTTTGGGATTGGGACGTGTGGCTACCGATGTCGCGTAAACAATATCCAAAAAAATATTCATTCATAACCAGATTTGATAAGAAAATGCTTATTATCACATAATTTTGTACGTACAAACGCATATATATAATAAAGGGTGTTTTTTAGGGGTATAGAACTTCGAATTGAAATAAAACACAATAAAATCGTTTTAAGGTCCATCAATTTGGCTTTATTGGAAGGATAATTTTATGCCATTAATGTTTAAATATGATTTCGGGCATGTGGCCGCCGCGGCTGGCTCGAATAAAGCCAATTCTACAGGTCCAATTTTCAACCACTTTTTCGAGCATATGGGGCCGTATGTCGGCAATAACGCCACGAATGTTGGCTTCCAATTCCCCTAACGTTTCTGGTTTGTTGGTGTAGACGAGCGACTTCACATATCCCCAAAGAAAATAATCCAATGGTGTCAAATCACACGACCTTGGTGGCCAATTGACAGGTCCATTCCGCGAAATTATGCGCTCATCGAATGTTTCCTTCAATAAATCGATTGTGACGTGCGCTGTGTGGCATGTAGCGCCGTCTTGTTGGAACCACAACTCATCCACATTCATGCCATCCAATTCGGGAACAAAATAGTCGGTTGTCATGGCTCTATACCGGTCTCCATTAACGGTAGCTGCCTCTCCAGCATTATTGCGGAAGAAGTATGGCCCAATGACTCCACCAGCCCATAGAGCACACCAAACAGTCAGTTTTTGTGGATGTAATGGCGTTTCAAGGGTCTCATGTGGATTCTCTTCACTCCAAATGCGGCAATTTTGCTTGTTGACGTAGCCATTCAACCAAAAATGAGCCTCATCACTGAACAAAATTTTGCGATGAAAATCAGCATCGAAATCAATCTCATTTTCGGCCCATACACCAAAATCACGACGCATTGCATGGTCTCGCGGCTTTAATTCTTGCACAAGCTGGATCTTGTAAGGTCGCAAGGCAAGATCTTTGCGCAAAATCTTCCATAAAGTTGATGGGCAAAGCTCCAATTGCTGTGCACGGTGGGGAATCGATTCATTCGGGTCCTCTTCAATACTTTGCTCTACAGCGGCAATTGTTTCTTCGGTGCGCACTGTTCGACGTCTCTGCGGATGCGTATTATCACATAGAGTAAACGTAGTGCGAAAACGATCCATGGTTAACCAAATTAATTGCTCTGATGGACGATTATGTCGACCATAAAATGGACGGAGCTCACGGTAAACTTCGCGAACTGAACCATTATTTTCGAAATAAATTTGCACGATTTGCAAGCGTTGTTCTTTTGTCAACCTGTTCATGATGAAATGGCAAACCAAACTGAACATAAATGACATTAGAGTTGCCAGATTTGACCACAAAATGCCAGTTTTATCTCTATTCGAAAAACAAACCTGTAAAAAAAACACCCTGTACTACTATATGGCGTGTTTCCTATTTTCCCTGTGTGCAAAAGTTATGTCAATCATTATTTGGTGAAACTGTGCAAATGGAATTTCTGCGCATGCGCGGGTTTTGTTTGTGTTAGTGAATTGTAGTAGCGTGTGTAAAAAAAGTATTAAAGGGTTTACAGCGGGTCACTATCCCCCTTACGCAACTTCTGCATACGAATTGTTGTAAAATCTCAGTTTAGTCGACTAAACAATGAAAAGGCCAACAAATACAATACAAGGCTTTATTTATTTATTATTTAAACATGGGCTGCAGCCATACAAAGTACATTACTTACATTAATAGTAAAAAAAAAACAAGGCGAAGAATTCATATTTTTGAAATTAAAAAAAATTCAAATATACATGAGTAAACATGTACTTATACATACATCCCAACAAGCATTTCTTTAAACGTTTTTAAAAATAATTGGGGAGTTTCAAACCAAAACGCAATAAGTGCACATACAATTTTTTGCTTTCTTGTTGCTCACTAAGGGCCCATTTACATACTTAGATCTGCGCACTCAGCACAAATCGGTAATGCTATTCTGCGGAGTTCTTAAAACAATAAAAATTTTATAATATTGATGGAAAAGAAAAGCTTACTTTTTCATTTGGAGATCGAAATATCCTAATGTACAATGTTGATAGAAGTAAGACGGCTTGTTGAAATATACATATATTTAAGCCCCTTTTTACAAAAATTTAACGACAGCCTTGAGATTTTGTCTCCTCTCGTTGTATATCTGTACTGTAATGTTTGACATGCGGCACAGTTCAGTAGTACTGATATAGAAGTATTACATATATGTACAAACGTCAATACGTATCATGCCATTATGTCGAGCAAATCAGTGGCTTCGCAACTGCGATCTACTTTTTTAAGGGCTCTCATCACAAAGCTCAAAATTTAACAAACGACATATACCGCGTACTTTGCCACGTTTAAAGTAAAAATGCCAATTTTTATGAAATGTATGAAAAATATATAGAAAATTTTGAATAATTACTTTTTCGTGTTTTAGTATAGATTTATATCAATTGATGGTCAATATCTGTATTTTTTTGTTTAAATTTTTGTAAAGATTTCCAATATATTGGTATACGAGTATATCTTATAACTTTAAACATGTTATTCTTGTATATTTGTATAGTTGTATATTTGTATATCCACTACTATCTCAGGAACGACTTAACCGATTTGGATGAAATTTGGTATATGGGTAGTATCCTTTGTTTTAAGATTTTCTACTTTGGTGTTGCCACTTGGGGTGGTTCACAGGGTTGCCACCAACATACTTTTTTTAAATATTAAGCATCAATGGCAATATGGGTATCAAACGGACGGTATTTGAGACCGTATACCATCCAGAATATTTTTAAGTAGGATTGCCACCTAGGGTTGCCACCGAGCAAGGCTCGGTCACCTAGGTACTAGTAATAATATCAACATATTGCATATATTTATCTCGTGTTTTACTTTCAATTTCTTCAGGTTACCTTCCCCGGTACTTGTACCTGGGACTTTCTGTATGGTGGGTCAGAATTTTATCCAATATACAATGCTGGTTGCCTAGCAAAGTACCTATGAAGTTCCTAAATTAAAAATTTGGAGCAAATATGCCGAGTTGAATTTAAGTTTACCCCGTCACTGAAAACTCCCAATATAAATTGAAGTTGGAAAATAAGATTTTTGTCAGATTTTAATTTTGTCGATTTGTGAAAGATGGTTTTTGTTTTTGTATCATGGTAGCTGGTGGACAGCACATGCATATATATATATATATAGGGGATAGCGCGGTGATGTGAGGACATGTATTTATATGTGTTTATATGTGTGATTGCGCGAATACGTTTGTTTGTTTTTTTGGACATACTCGTACAGTTTTTGGTGGATGATATGGGAATATGAATGTGTGATTTGCCGACGGCAAAATGCATTCCTCCCATATTAATGATTTATTGATATGATATTCACATGCATATCTCCTTTTTCATGCAATTTTATTATACTTATGTAAAATCCTACTCCCTATATTTATTTTTTATGTTCAATAATTCAAATTTATTTCAAATGTAATTGCTATGAAACTAATTTTGGTAATTGTTTACTTTAGGAGACAACTGCTAAAACACGTCCGAAGTTATCGGGAAAGGTATCAAAAGACGCTTTTTGACCTCAGTAACAATAATCCGGAGGCGGTGAAGAGTGAAGAGATATGTGTAATCACAGTTGAAAATTTTCTGTCATTTTCATGTGGTTGTTGTATTCACGTATTAGGGTGTACCGAAAAGTGCAAAGGGTGTTCTGCGCAGAAATACTGTGGACCGCGTAGCTGGTGTTGGACCGGCTAAGGGTTATTTTTTTGAAAGGCGGCCGAAGGCCGCCTATGCAGAAAGGTGTTCTGCACATAAATACCTTGGATCAAGCCCTCTATTTGGGATCGGAACTGGGTCATTTTTGGGTTTTTTGCGAATAACTTTTCACTGAAACAAAAGATTTTAAATCCGCTTTCGGATTGTTGATACCGAAATCAAAACGCGTTGTTTGACACCTCTCCCGATTCCGTTTGTTTACCTTTTGGGTTTACTTAATTCCCACTCATAAAGTACAAACTTTAACTCAAATAATTTGGAAATATTAAGGACAAAGCACAAAGAGGAATCGCTGAAACCCTAATAGAAAACATCGAGTAGCATCGAACATACGAGTGAAAATTCTGCCGATTTTAAAATGAGCGAACTGACGCCTCTTATAGTCCAATTACCCACCGACGTGTGTAACGTACGTTAACGTATCCCGTACGTACGTACGTTTGAGGGAATCTTATGCCCGTAGCGCCAACGAAGAAATAAGCCATTTCTGTTGTTTACATTCAATACAATGTTTCCATTGATCAGCTTTCATGCATGCTAACGCAAACGTGTACTTTTGAAACAACTATTTTTCATTTTATGAGTGTCCGAAATTAATATTAAATAATTATAGCCAGTCAATTTATTTAAAAGCAACAACTTAATATCGTAATTTCAGGTTATTTCAATATTATTACGAAAATTTAAAAGGTATTTTGAGGTATTTTTGTAAAGCAACTGCAAACGATCCAATACACATGTATGAATAGGCAACACTGTCATATGAGCGAGCAATCAGCTGACACGTTCTTACGGAAAAAATCAAAATTTCTTTGATTTCTACGCTACGTACTACGTATACAGAAAAATTTAACGTCGGTGAGTGTTCGTTTACATGGCACTCTCATAAGACAGGTCGTGTCAGCTGACACGTACTACATAAGTGCGTCGGTGGGTAATCGGATTATTATTCATACATGCTCTTTGGTTTTGTAAGAAGGCAGACTGATATAATTTATTCTTCGAGTATTTACAGAATGCATATCTCTTACATATTTTATGTTACTCTTCAGATAACCAGGCAAGTTGCCTTCTATTATGTTTTTAATAAATTTCATGGTATGGTAAAAAAGTTGTTGTCTAATGCTTAGCCAATTCAGATCGGCGAGCGCTGCTCTGATAGGATTGTCATAGCGTTTTTGAAGACTGAATCTCATAGCTCGGTTTTGTTGTTTTTGCATTTGTAAATCTGACTATCTCGCATTATGAAAAATATGGTTGAGCAGTAAATAAAATGAGGTTCGATTATAGATCTGTAAACCATGACCTTGTATTTTTATTTAAATGTTTGCAAGTTCTTTGCATAAAATAGAGTTTTTTTGCTTATTTTCCCACCCTGTAGTCAACGTGGTCATTAAAGTTCAGTTTGTTATCTAGCTTTATTCCTAAGTATTTTATAGTGTTAACTTTTTCAATTATCGCGATATTTATGTATAGATCTTGCAGCTCACTATTGAAATTCCGTCTAGATATGACCATAAATTTAGTTTTGGTGACATTTAAATTTAACCTGTTAACGCGTAGCCAATCCCTGTTTAAGTCTTATTGAAGCTTACTATATATTTCGGTTATATTGTCCCCACTGAGCATTAGAAGTGTATCGTCAGCGAATAATTTAATATCACAGTTCTTAATAGATTTGTAATATCATTTATATAAATATTGAACATTATAGGTGAAAGGACAGACCCTTGCGGAAGGCAGTGCTGTGGTATAGTAATTTCATTATCTTCTAGAGAATTTACAAGCTGTTTTTTTACCATCGCTTCCAGTATTTTTTCGTCACGTCATGTATTTATTGGTCTAAGCTCATCAGCTCTAATCGTATTTTTAACTTTCTCTATGGGTACAACAATCGAAGATTTCCATATGTTAGGCACTATACCTTTGCCCAAGCTTTCATTAATAATTTGAGCATAAAATAAACCAGTATAAGTTATAGAATCTTTGATGACTTCTTCCGATAGAACTTTTTGAAACTTAAAAACGGCACTGCTGTTTCCCATTGACAAAATTACCAGTAGAAATAGGAGGAATACTCAAGCTGATTTCTAATATACTGTCGATAAAATAGTTATTTAAAGTTTGTGCTATATTGTTTTCCAGCGTATGAAGGTTCCCGTTTGTTATTTTGGCAATTACATTATTTTCTTTAGACATACTTATGCAGTTTTTTAAGTGTTTCCACATAGACCTGTTGTCACCGACGTTATGAGCAATTTTGTGTTCCATGTATTCAGTTTTTTTAATTTTAATTCGTCGTTTATATTTGCGCCTTGTACTATTGTATTCACTCCATTCCCCAGTTAAAAGGGCGGCTTTATGCAAATTAAGTTTATGCTTGTTGCAATTTTGCTAGCTCAAAATCGTACCATTTGTTCATAAGTTTTACGCTTACTGCTTTAGAGTATGTCAGGTTAGTCATTGCCCTTGTTAAGGAAGTACTAAGCAATGCAACCTTGTTTTCGATACTCAGGTTCCCATAGTCAGAATAGTTGAACTGTCGCAACTGGTTTACAAGACTTTAACTTGTATAATGTTCCCAAAAAAGTATGGTTCTCCTTGCTCTCATTTGGAATATTGGGCCTAATTTGATATTAAAAAGAATAGTTTCATGATTCGAAATCTGATGGTCTTCCAGCCTTGGACATGAAACTGATTTACTATTCGTATATATAAGATCGATCTTTGTTTCCGTGTTATCGGTTTTTCTTGTATAAAAATAAATTTTTCGCTCCATAGCACAAGACCTAAATAAGTCAACTGTTTACTATAAGACGTGTTCTTGTAAAGATCTATATTGAAATCACCAAAGAAGACTATGTTGTCTTGAGTTAAGCAGTTATTGCAGGGTTATATACTTGTGTTATATACGAGTATTACTTTATTAATTTTTAAAATTGTTTTTGGTTCACTGTTGTTAAATGTTCATTATCAAAATGAAAATATTGAATTGAATTTTTGTTCTTTCAAAAATAAAGATAAATTTTTGAATTTAAATAAAAATATAAATATAGTTTCTCAACTATATTTGGCGATCCTGCCAGGAGTTAAATTTAAACGAAAAAGGCTCATTGCAATTTATACATTGCAATGCTCTAAATAAAAACTTCAAAGATCGTTGGCCCATGTCTACAACAAGAAAATACAAAAGCTCATTAATTCATATTTAAAAGAAAGAGGGATTATTAGTTGGCGCAACAAATATTATTATTCGTCCATAAGCTGTACATATGAATCCTAACTTTTTGAAGAGAAAACTAATATTCAAACAGCAGCTACAACATCAAAGGCCCATTGGGGAAATACATGCAACGTAGTTAGCTGTTCGAACTACACGATTTTGGTAATCTGACGACTGTGGGAACAAATATGTAGTATAAACCCACATAAGTTTCTTGAAAGTTCAATTGTCAATTAAAAATGAGACTCTAACACGCCGACAAAATTTAGAAAATGACTAGAACTAATTGATATATACATTGGATATATACGTAAACTCAACGCCATCAACAGCAACTCAGGGAACACTATTACCTTAGAACCGGTGAATACTTTCACCTTAATACAGATTATAACAAAAACAGCAAAAGCAAAAATATTAACAGTAAGAATAACAAAAAAAAAATCAATATTTTTGAACTATTGTAAGTCGGTTTATCATCAATTCAAAATCTTATAACTACGTTAATATTGGGTGAGCAATATTATATGTGTTTCTATAATTTAAATATTTTATTAAATTTACCAATTCATATTAATACATACTATTTTAAATAATCAAGTTTTTAGACAAAAGACTTAAGAAACAAACTTGTCTTCTAAAAAAGATAGAACAATTTTCAAAATAAATTGTATCAATGTGAAATGTTTTATATGTGGCGTAATTAATTAATATCACTGGATCACAAATTCCAACTTTTTTTCTGCACCAGAGACGCCATAGTGAAATTCCTATGTAAAATCACCTCCTAATTCCGAAAATCAAGGTTATTTTTACTTGAATGGTACCGTTTTTGAGATATTTACGATTTACCGTTATTTCAAAAAACAAAAAAGATGGCTCCACTTAATCGTGTATATCTCAAGAACAAACTGAGCTCTTCCAAAACGATTTGAAAAATTTGAAAGCTTATAAAATTTACTATAATCAGTACATACAACACTTTTTGCTAGGTCCTGCAGATTCAAACATATTGAACAATCATTACGGATTTTTTAATTTTTTTTTTATAAAAATATAAAAAAATTTGTACTTTGCGAGGAAGCATCTCGAAAACTTTTTGTTTTTTTGCAGATATTTTTTCCTCCCTCTAAGCTCTGTTTTATTACAAAAAAAATAAGCTATAAGTGAACAAAATCGATGAACTAATACAAAAGTTATAAGCATTCAAGTAAATATATCAATTTAATGCTTAAGTACCCTACTGGTACATATGTGTTAGTATTCGTATATCAGTTAGTTAGCAGGTAGATTTTCGAAAAGTTATTAGATACAAAAAGCTGTTAGTGTCGTTTTCTCAAACCTAGGTACATTTTAAACAAGAGCATATTTTTGAGGCAGGTAGTGTTTTCTTTGTAGAACTAGGGAACCTTTTTGTTTAGGTAGGCTTGAATTTTTACTGGATCTAAGTATAAATAAGAGTACATGCGCCTTGTTCCTTCATAATATCTGCAAGGCTCGCCGGATACTGTTCAGTTTATAATTGCAGTTTATAACCCGTCATTTACTTAAAATAAAAAATGAATAAAAGGGCGCGAGAGTTTGAGTGTACAAATGATCCAGATATGTTCTGTTTCATCTGCGGTCAATTTATTGTTAAAAGTATGAGACGTGTGTTTTCAAATCCTTTGAAAGTTACATACTATAAGTGTTTTGGAATTGAGCCTAAAAACCATGGACACCGAACACTGTGTGCACCACATGCCGAGTCGAATTGATTTCTTCGGAAACCGGAACAAAAAGGTACGTTGTAAAAATTAGGAATTTGTTCCCTTTTAATGCATAGCTGACTAATTCCTGAAACTATCTATTTAGGCGACGTGTGAAATTTATTACACCAATGAAGTGGAGGGAACCAACTTGCCATTCAACGGACTGCTATATTTGTACTACAAAAGTACTTGGGGTTGGAAAGTCCAGAAAAGTAACCTATGCGAGCGTATCTACAGTGCCAGAACTAATTTCAACAGAAGCGACATTGCCAGAATCAAATTTAACTTTAGTTCCGGCTCCAGTTTCATTGTCAACAGTAGTATCTGATTACGCGGCATCATGTTGTACTGAATTTCAAACGGAAAACGAAAGAAATTCTTTGTCACAAGCACAACTCAATGATTGGATAAGGGATTTGGAATTGTCAAAGGAAAAGGCCGAACTACACGCCTCTCGAATGCAACAATTTAAATTTGTTTCATCCGATGTTAAGGTAACATATTATAGAACTCGTCACGAAGAATTTTCCAAGTACTATACGAAGGAGGACAGTGTTTGTTACTGCAAAGACATTGCTGGTCTATTCAAACAATTTGGTGAACCATATGATTCAAAAGAGTGGCGATTGTTCATAGACGGCAATAAATTAAGTTTAAAGGCCGTATTATTGCAAAAAATTTGTTCTGAATTGAAAGATAAATCCAGCCTAAGAAAATTATATACTAATGTGTCACTTATGTATTTATCTAATTTACTTTTTTATTTTCTTTCAGGAGTAAATATGTCTTTAAAAATTCATTTCTTACACTCCCACTTAAATTTTTTCCCGCAAAATCTTGGCGACGAAAGTGACGAGCATGGCGAAAGGTTTCACCAGCAAATGAAAGTGATTGAAAGTCGGTATCAAGGATTCTGGGATGTCGCTATGATGGGCGACTACTGTTGGTTTCTCATAAGAGAAACCGATCCTAATCTAAATAAGCGTCAAAACAAGACACATAACTTTTTCAATTATAAAATAAGATCATAGAGTTAAGACAGAACCATATGTACATATGCTATTATTTGTAGGGTTCTTAAGTATTAAATGGATATATTTACTTGAATGCTTATAACTTTTGTATTAGTTCATCGATTTTGTTCACTGATAGCTTATTTTTTTTGTAATAAAACAGAGCTTAGAGGGGGGAAAAATATCTGCAAAAAAACAAAAAGTTTTCGAGATGCTTCCTCGCAAAATACAAATTTTTTTATATTTTTACAAAAAAAATTTTAAAAATCCGTAATGATTGTTCAATATGTTTGAATCTGCAGGACCTAGCAAAAAGTGTTGTATGTACTGATTATAGTAAATTTTATAAGCTTTCAAATTTTTTAAACCGTTTTGGAAGAGCTCAGTTTGTTCTTGAGATATACACGATTAAGTGGAGCCATCTTTTTTGTTTTTTGAAATAACGGTAAATCGTAAATATCTCAAAAACGGTACCATTCAAGTAAAAATAACCTTGGTTTTCGGAATTAGGAGGTGATTTTACATAGGAATTTCACTATGGCGTCTCTGGTGCATTTTGGCTGTAAACCAGTGTATTTAATATGATAATTGCTTGATAATATGATAATTGCTTAAAAGTTCGTTTCTTAAATCTTTCATTCAATTTATATAAATACAAAAACATAAAAATAAATTATTTTATTACGAATAATTAATGAAATTATTAAAATCAAAAACCATTAATTGTATTTTATAATAAACTTTTCAAAATTATAATCTATTTTAACATATTTTTATTAATTTTCTTATTAAATTGTTAATTTAATATTTATTTTTATTAATATTAATATTTAAATTTTTATTATTGTGTACACTCTTTCTCCAGTTAACTAAAATGATTCAATCACCTATTCATACAAGAAGTTTCACAGCAACAGAAACTCAAAAAGAAAACAACAACTCAATTCCAAGACACTTCACATCAACAGAGACCCAAAACGAAAACAACAACTCAATTCCAAATTTGAACCTTACACAAAATATTCATACTGATAATATGCTTCCAGATAATAACACAATGTTTAGAGATAATTTTAGTTTTTCAAAATCAGTTAAGTTGCCTTATTTTTGGGAACAATCCCCTGAAACTTGGTTTATTCTTGTTGAAGGACAATTCCAAATAAACAACATTCAAAATGGCAATATAAAATATCAGAATATTTTAATTGCACTTCAACGAGAAACCATTTCAAAAATTATAGATATAATTAATCCATCTCCTGTGATAAATAAATATGAAACTATTAAAAAAGCATTAATTGATAGATTTTCTCTTTCCGAAGAAAAAATATTAAAACAACTTATTTCTAAAACAGAACTTGGTGATCGTTCTCCATCAGAATTATTTCGACAAATGACCTCTCTAATTAGTTCTTATTCTATAATTAGTAAAGAACTTCTTTTTAAATTATATATTAGTAAATTACCAAAAGAAATACAGATTCATTTAATTTCGTGCAACAATAAAACTACTGACGAAATTATTACTTTAGCAGATAAATTTTTAATTTAATTAATAATCAACAATCTTCTAAAATTGCTGCAATAGATAATTCTGAAAACATTGCCCTGACACAATGTGTTAAAAATTTGACTGAATTAACTACTGTCATGTTTCAAAATTTAAATAAAATTAGTGAAGATATAAATGAACTTCAAATTCGATCTAGATCTAGAGAACGACATCGATCTACATCACGTAATTTTTCTAATCCCCGAAATTGCAATAACCAAAATAAAAATATTATTCGTTGGTATAATCAAAAATTTAAACACAACGCTTATAAATGTATTAAACCATGTAATTTTAACTCAAATTATAATAAAAATTTAAAGACTTTAAACTAAAACGTCACGTTTTGACAGTGGCTAGTAGCGAAAGTGACGTTAAACCTTCTCGCCGCCTATTTATTTTTGACAAATTTAATAAATTAAACTTTTTAATAGATACGGGTGCTATTGTTTCTGTAATTCCCTCTTCTAAATTCAAATCTCATAAAAGAAATTCTGATCTAAATTTAGCTACAGCTAATGGTTCTTCAATTAAAACTTTTGGTACAAAACTTTTGAAACTTGATCTAGGTTTAAGAAGCGATTTCGAGTTTCCTTTCATACTAGCAGATATTTCTACTCCCATAATTGGCGCTAACTTTTTAGAGAAATTTGGTTTACTAGTTGATATTAGAAATAAAGAAACTACTGACTTAAAAACAAAATTAAAAGTTTCTGGCTCTAGTGGATTTTGTGATATATTTTCTTTCAAAATACCAATTTCTGAAAATAAATTTACCAATCTCTTAAAAGATTTTCCCTCAATAACTTGTGAACCAGATTACACCAAACCAGTGCAACACCAAACGGTTCATAGAATTGAAACTAAACCTCGTCGTCTAGATCAAATTAAATTTAAAATTGCAAAAACAGAATTCGAATTTTTGATCAAAACAGGTATATGTAGACCTTCTAGTTCTCATACTACATCTCCTTTACATCTGGTCCCAAAAAAAGAACCAAATCATTGGAGACCATGTGGAGACTATCGTAGACTGAATTTCATTACCATACCTGATCGATATCCATTACCCCATATACATGATTTAGCTATTGATTTAAAAAACAAACAAATATTTTCGAAAATTGATGTAGTCCGAGCATATCATCAGATACCCATGGCCGAAGAGAGACATTCATAAAACAGCAATAACTACACCATTTGGAATGTTTGAGTTCGTACGCATGCCTTTTGGTTTACGAAATAGCGCACAAACATTTCAACGTTTTATAAATGAGGTATTTTCTGGGTTTGATTTTGTTTTTGTCTATATTGATGATATACTTGTTGCTAGTGATGACGAAGATCAACATGTAGAACATTTAAAATCTGTTTTTGAAAGGTTGGCGGAATATAATTTAAATATTGAACCTTCGAAATGTATATTTGGAACGAATAAGTTAGATTTTTTAAGTTATGAAATTTCTAGTGAAGGAATTAGGCCATCATTAGAAAGAATTGAGACAATAATCAACTTCAAAAAACCTATTTCTATAAATAAATTACAAAAATTTTTAGGAATGGTTAATTATTACCAAAGATATGTTAAAATGTTAGCAGCAGAACTTGGTCCTCTGCATGAAATGTTAACATTTGCTACTAAACATAAACTTAAAGAACTTAGTTGGTCAGAGAAGACTATTAATGCTTTTGAAAATGTCAAACAGCTTTTTGTACAGAAAACTTTACTCACTTATTTTGATAAAAACGGTAAATTATCTCTTGCTGTAGATGCTTTAAATGTAGCAATTGGTGCAGTCTTACAACAAGTTAGTAACAATGTTTTAGAACCAATCGCCTATTTTTCACGTAAATTATCTCCTACTGAAATGAATTATTCAACTTTTGACAGAGAGCTTTTAGCGATTTATAATTCAGTTAAACACTTTAAACATTTTCTTGAAGGTAGGACATTCACCATTTACACTTATCATAAACCTTTAACACAAATTCTTAATTAAAAAACAGACAGATCACCACGACAAATTGGACATATAAAATACATAGCACAATTTACAAATGACATTCAATCCATTTCAGAAAAAGAAAATATTGTTGCTGATACACTTTCTCGTATTCCGGATATTAACACAATTTTAGCTAAAGACATAGATTTCCAGACCTTATATGAAGAACAGCAAAAAGACCAAACTCTTCAAAACATAATATCTGATCAAAATTCAAACAATAATTTAAAAGAAATTGGTATTCCAGTTCTTAATCTTAATGTATGGTGTGATATTGTTTGTTTCTAAATCTATGAAAAAAATAATTTTTGACAAAATTCACTGTTTATCGCATTAAAGTGTTCGCACAACTAGACGATTGATTCAATCTAAATACTTCTGGCCTAATATGCGCAAAGAAATAAATAATTGGTCTGCTACTTGCTTAAATTGTCAAAAATCAAAAATTTCCAAATATACAAGAACACCTATACAAAAAATTGAGATACCTTTTGGACGATTTGAACACATTCATATGGATCTGGTTGGTCCATTACCTGTATCAAAAGAAAATCGTTACATTTTAACTATCATTGACAGGCATACACGTTGGTCTGAAGCATATCCGCTTAGGGATATTTCAGCAAATACTTTAGCAACAATTTTTGTCTATAATTACATTCCTCGTTTCAGTATTCCACTAAACATAACTGTTGATCAAGGATCACATCAAAATTATTCACAGAGCTAACTAAGTTATTAGGATCCCACAAAATTCATACAACTCCATACCATCCTCAATCAAATGGAATGATAGAAAGATTTCATTGGACATTGAAAACAGCTATCACTTCCTCAGATGATTCAATGCACTGGTCTGAGATTCTCCCATTGATTTTATTAGGTTTACGCACATCTTTCAAAGAAGATTTAAAATGTTCTTCTGCGGAATTAGTATATGGACAAACACTTAGATTACCAGGTGAACTAGTTGTTTCCAATAATAATGGTAATGAAGTAGGTAATACGATTGAAATTCTTTCTAAATTAGAAAATATTTTTCACATGTTAGATCAAAGGTCATACATCACAACACTGAGTATTCTTTCATTCCTAAAAATTTAGATTCTTGTGAATACGTATTGGTTAAAGTTATTAACAATCACCTTATGATGCTCCGTTTAAAGTTATTTCGAAACATGATAAAGTATTCAAAATTCAACATGGAAATACTATTAAAACAATTTCAAAAGATTTACTTAAACCTGCAAACATAATTACAGATACAGTACTTAACACTAACTCATCAACACTTTCAAAAAACAAAAAGAAAATAACATTTAACATAAATTAATTGATTATTTCACTGGAGGGGGAGTATAAGTAGGGTTATATACTTGTGTTATATATTACTTTATTAATTTTTAAAATTGTTTTTGGTTCACTGTTGTTAAATGTTCATTATCAAAATGAAAATATTAAATTGAATTTTTGTTCTTTCAAAAATAAAGATAAATTTTTGAATTTAAATAAAAATATATAGTTTTTCAACTATAGTTATTATTTAAAATCTCAAGTAGGTATGCAATAAAATCTGCACCGATCGAACTAGGGGAGTGATAGACAAGAGCTATTTGGTATTTAATGAAAACGTTCTTTATTTTAATTACAATACACCAGATATTTTGGTTTAACGTGCTGTTGTAGCTTATGTTATATTCAATTGAGTCATTGACATATACTAGTACTCCGCCTGTATGTCTACTGTGAGAATTACATCGTACAAGTTTATAGGTTTTTATTTCTAACTCTGGATCTGTTATTTCATCTGTCGAACCATGTCTCCGAACTTGATGCTGTGTGGTTTTTGTATTTCTATCAGACGCTCTAGCTCACCTTTGTTAGCTACGATACTATTTACATTTAAATACACACAGCTCAGTTCTTTGACCGTTCGTTGCTAAACTCGAATTTTTAATTTTGACTGCGCATGTTTCTTGTACGCAGGGCAATCCTTACTTAATGTGTGATGGTTGACATCTACGTCAATTACCTTCTTAACTAATTCGGTACAGTTAACACATTTAATTGTAGTCGAGTTACATTCTTTACTATTATGAGATTCAGCACATTTGCTACAAGCCACTTTATTTGTGCTTATATCTCGAGCACTTACAGCACCTTAAAACATTTAAATGTTCATAAGCGACACAGGTCTCCCACTCAATATACAACCTCTTTTGTTGCACAATATCTTCGAAGGATACTGCATCAGCTTCTACTAATGCAATATAACATTCTTCCCTATGATTGGAGTTTTCATAAACCTTTATTATTTTGAGGCCTTTTCCAGCAGATGAATCGTTCTGCTTTGTTAAACCCTCAAACAAACTTTCATTGGTAATTTTTTCAGTTATACCAACTATCTTAAACATCTTTTTTTATCTCACTTTTACTTTTTGTTTTTTTCTGCTTCATAGTCATTTCCTATAGCAAACACACAGATATTAGCTTTAAGCTACTCCTAGTATGCTTTTGCAATGCGACTCTCTGTGACCATCTCTTCTCTTCTTATCTGTTTGTTTTCCTTCAGTCCTTTTAACACAGGTGCCAAATCTGGATCTTCCATCTGACCTTCCCGAATCTTCTTTAGGAGGCACCTGTCCATGAAAGTAAATGGTCGAGGAGCTATCTCTGCCCTACGAAGCTCCTGCTCTTTCATCTCCAAGATCACTCTCTTGGTGCTATAGCCACTATTGTGTCCAAAGATCAGAGGTACTTCTTGGCCATTGTAAGTCATAACCCTGTTCCTTACGTTGATGTGAATGTCTCTCTCAGCCAAGAAATCGACGCCAATGATGACTTCGTCGACAATATTCGCTACCAAGAAGTTGTAATGCGTAGCCATTTTCCCAATCACAACCTCACATGCAGCTTCTAAGCATGGGCTTAGTTAGTATCAACGGAGTCATTACATTGAAAGCGGTTTTGCGTTAACCGAAAATGAACCTGCGAGCACTGGTACGTCAAGGAAGCTGGAGCCTCGTTACAAAGGTCCATTTATTGTAACGAAAGCGTTGGGTAACGACGCACAGTGGCGCCTCTGCCGTTAAAGCATGGCAAAAATCAAAAAAATCATGTAAGCGTTCGCTAAATCTAATACATGTTTCTAATAGAGAATTTGCCAGGGATCAAGAATATACAACTGCTTTTTCACAGAAAATTATAGTTTACCAGGTAGAGCCGCTCAAAGTTGACCAATTTTCAGCATTGGGAAAAATTTTAAATTTTTCTTCTTTTTCGTTGTATTTAAAATGGTTTTGTAAGTAAATAAGGCGGCCGGTTGTCGTTTTCTTGTATAGCAATTAAAGATAATTTAATTTAGGATTGAAACAAAAAAAAAATTGTTTATTTTTTAGTTAAAAGTTGGCGGATATACCTGTTTTTCGAAATGCCTATTTTTAGGCCCTTTTTAAAACTTTGATGGGGAAAAAAATGTTAAAATATATGCTCCGTCAAATTAACAGTAGTTATTTCTGAAATATTCAGTTACCTAAATTCATAAAGTCTACCTGCGTCCAGCTGCAACTTCACTTTTTACATCAAATAAAGTTAACCTTGGGCATAAATACGCGCCTGACCAGGTATATATAATTCAGTAGGGCCGTAAGGTCGTTTTTGTTATTGGAACTTGTTAACAACATACATTTTTTTAGCTACGAATTGTATTTTCAGGTTCATTTTAATAATTTGAGTAGGTATATAAAGCTATCCATCATACAATGCACATTATCATTCGTCTTTTGGAGATTAAGGAACTTAGTATTCTGTTTACTTAAATAAAGTGAATAGTATTTTTAAATATTGTTCACAGTTTAATATTTAATCAGATACACTCGAAGCCAATTCTAATATGTATCTAGAAAACTCGAAACTATTTGCGGTGTTTAGATCTACAAAGTCAAAACGCTATTCGTTGAGGCTACTATGAGAGAATTAGCGAGTGAAACAAGCATTAAAGAAATGGAAGGCCTGGAAGAATAAATTGGTTTACAATACATTATGATAGAAAGAAAATGGAAGGACGTCTATCGTAACAATTCAAAATTTCTAAGTAAGCATGAAAAGTGGCTAGCTGACAAAACTTTTTTGGACGAAGAAACACCTAGCACGTCAACCAATCCAACTAGAGGGAGACCAACAAAACCCATAGAAGAGTGTTCTACCTACACAAGGAAAAGGAAGCTGTCTGATACCACAAAAGCTATGGCCACGACTCATCTTTCAGAAGCACTGGCTATTAAATATAAAAAAGACGAAGGAAACGTAGTCTCACATAACAGAAGCAGTTGCGGTAGCAAGTCCAGTGCGACTGATGAGGATCAAAAACAGCATTCCCACACCACCAAATGCGCTACCTAGGAAATACACTCCCTAAGAAGCTTTGGCGCTGTTTATAGATCTCGGTTTAGCGAAGAAAAAAAATATTATATTGCGTAAGTCATTATTGCAACGCAATGCCGATATTTTACCTGGATACAAAAAAATTACTCAAACCAAGAAAGAAGCAGTTCCTCTAAGTCCCAAAATAACTGAAGTAAAGGGTGTTTTTTTTAGGGGTATAGAACTTCGAATTGAAATAAAACACAAGAAAATCGTTTTAAGGTCCATCAATTTGGCTTTATTGGAAGGATAATTTTATGCCATTAATGTTTAAATATGATTTCGGGCATGTGGCCGCCGCGGCTGGCTCGAATAAAGCCAATTCTACAGGTCCAATTTTCAACCACTTTTTCGAGCATATGGGGCCGTATGTCGGCAATAACGCCACGAATGTTGGCTTCCAATTCCCCTAACGTTTCTGGTTTGTTGGTGTAGATGAGCGACTTCACATATCCCCAAAGAAAATAATCCAATGGTGTCAAATCACACGACCTTGGTGGCCAATTGACAGGTCCATTCCGCGAAATTATGCGCTCATCGAATGTTTCCTTCAATAAATCGATTGTGACGTGCGCTGTGTGGCATGTAGCGCCGTCTTGTTGGAACCACAACTCATCCACATTCATGCCATCCAATTCGGGAACAAAATAGTCGGTTATCATGGCTCTATACCGGTCTCCATTAACGGTAGCTGCCTCTCCAGCATTATTGCGGAAGAAGTATGGCCCAATGACTCCACCAGCCCATAGAGCACACCAAACAGTCAGTTTTTGTGGATGTAATGGCGTTTCAAGGGTCTCATGTGGATTCTCTTCACTCCAAATGCGGCAATTTTGCTTGTTGACGTAGCCATTCAACCAAAAATGAGCCTCATCACTGAACAAAATTTTGCGATGAAAATCAGCATCGAAATCAATCTCATTTTCGGCCCATACACCAAAATCACGACGCATTGCATGGTCTCGCGGCTTTAATTCTTGCACAAGCTGGATCTTGTAAGGTCGCAAGCCAAGATCTTTGCGCAAAATCTTCCATAAAGTTGATGGACAAAGCTCCAATTGCTGTGCACGGTGGCGAATCGATTCATTCGGGTCCTCTTCAACACTTTGCTCTACAGCGGCAATTGTTTCTTCGGTGCGCACTGTTCGACGTCTCTGCGGATGCGTATTATCACATAGAGTAAACGTAGTGCGAAAACGATCCATGGTTAACCGAATTAATTGCTCTGATGGACGATTATGTCGACCATAAAATGGACGGAGCTCACGGTAAACTTCGCGAACTGAACCATTATTTTCGAAATAAATTTGCACGATTTGCAAGCGTTGTTCTTTTGTCAACCTGTTCATCATGAAATGGCAAACCAAACTGAACATAAATGACATTAGAGTTGCCAGATTTGACCACAAAATGCTAGTTTTATCTCTATTCAAAAAACAAACCTGTAAAAAAAACACCCTGTATCAGCTGAAATTGAGCTACAAAACCTAATGGATCATACGTCTACACGACTCCTTCAAAGTTTTACTGAAGAAAAGTTGAAATCACTGCCAAAGGAGCTAGCAATGATAACTAAGTGGGGCTGTGATGGATCATCAAGACAAAGCGCATATAAACAAAGAATAAATGTAGACGATGGAACAATTACAGATAGTAATATGTTTATGGCTTCTATTGTTCAATCACGACTAAAATATGAAGCTTCAGAATATTGGAAAAATCCACGTCCGTCATCAACTATATTGTGCAGCCCGATATTATTTAAATACGAGAAGGAGTCTTCGGAACTCATAAAAGCTACAGTGAGTGATATAAAAAATCAAATTGCCAAATTAGAACCAACAATAATTGAAATTGAAGAGGGGAATGTCATTACAATAAAGCATGATTTTCTTCTAACTTGAACTTGTTTTGAACTTAATAACAAATACGACATCTACAATGAAATGTCCAATTTGTAAGAAGAGCCAAAAGGACTTTGAAAATCTTGATGATTGAATAGCTGACGAACTAAATTATGAGTATGGAATATCTCCTTTGCATGCTAGGATAAGATGTATGGAATTTGTTTTGAAGCTGGCTTATACACTACCATAACAAGGAGAAAATTTCGACGACAATACAACATGTAAGGAGAAACAGGAGAAACAAAATAATTCAGGATGCATTCTTTAAAGAGATTGGCCTTAGAGTTGACTGTCTAAAGTATGGATACGGATATACAAATGATAGTAACTCCTCAAGAAGATTTTTTGAAAACGATGAAGTGACTGCTCGCATAACAGGAGTTGATAGAGATATTGTGAAAAGATTGGGAGTAATTTTAAATATTTTAAACTGCCATAAACCAGTTAATGGACCCAAATTTTTAGAATATGCATCTAAAACTATAGAGTTGCTGCATCAAAAGTATCCTGAGAAGAAACTTACACCAACGATACATAAAATTTTAGCACATGGAAAAAATTTAATAGAGTACCAGTGCTTACCATTAGGAGAATTGTCTGAAGAAGGTCAAGAATCTAAGAACAAGGACTACAAAAGATATAGATGTATGAACACCTGCAAAGTATCACGAGTTAGACAAAACGAAGACCTTTTCAACATGTTAGCTATCTCTTCTGATCCAGTCATATCATCTATGAGGTATGTAAGAACACAAAAAGATCTTACAGATGCGTATAGCTCAGAAATGGTTGCTTTGTTAGATATATGTTCCAGTGACGATGACTAAGTTAAGATAAAATAAGTTTCTCACTTCTTATCACAACAATGAAAAAGAGATTTACTAATCAATTTTGTTTTTTCTTTTTTAAATGGTCATCTAATCGCCTGGGCGATTTTGACCGTCCAACATAGCTCGCCAGTCGTTTCTTCGTTGCGCCAACTGGCGCCAATTGGAAACACCGCGGGATCGCAAATCGGTCTCCACTTGGTCCTTCCATCGGAGTGGTGGTCTCCCTCTTCCTCTGCTTCCACCGGCGGGTGCCGATAAGAATACCTTCTGGGCTGGAGCATCTTCGCTCATTCGCACTACGTGGCCTAGCCAGCGAAGCCGCTGTGTTTTAATTCGCTGAACTATGTCTGCGTCTGCGTAAAGTTCATACAGCTCATCATTAAATCTTCTTCGGTACTCGCCGTCGCCAACGCGTAGAGGTCCACAAATCTTTCGAAGAACCTTTCTCTCGAATACTCCCAGAGCCGCCTCATCAGATGTTGTTAGTGTCCACGCTTCTGCACCATATAGGAGGACGGGTGCGATGAGTGACTTATAGAGTGTTATTTTTGTTCGTCGAGAGAGGACTTTACTTTTCAATTGCCTACCCAGCCCGAAGTAGCATTTGTTTGCAAGAGTAATTCTTCGTCGGATTTCTAGGCTAACATTATCGTTGGTGTTAATCCTGGTTCCCAGGTAAACGAAGTCCTTTTCTATTCCGAAATTATTGCTGCCAACAGTGGCGTGGTTGACAAGGTGCGAATGCGCTGACTCTTTGCATGATGACAGAAGGTACTTCGTTTTGCCCTCGTTCACCACCAATCCCATTTTCCCCGCTTCTTTTTCTAATTTGGAGTAAGTAGAAGTTACGGCGTGGTTGTTAAGGCCAATGATATCAATATCGTCAGCATATGCCAATAGTTGCACGCTTTTATAAAATATTGTTCCAGCGCGGGTAAGTTCTGCAGCTTATATTATTTTCTACAGCATTAAATGAAAGCAATCGCACGATAGGGGGTCACCCTGTCTGAAACCTCGTTTAGTTTCGAACGGGTCGGAGAGGTACTTCTTAGTTCTGACCGAGCTGGTGGTGTTGCTCAAGGTCATTCCGACATAGCGGCATATAAGCAGCTCCTTTTCATGCTATCGAAAGCGGCTTTAAAATCAACAAAGAGATGATGTGTGTCGATTCTTTTCAAACGGGTTTTTTCCAAGATTTGGCATATTGTAAAAATCTGGTCGATGGTAGATTGACCAGGTCTGATGACACATTGATAAGGTCCAGTCAGTCTGCTCACATCAGGCTTCAGTCTTTCGCACAATACGCTTGATAGGACCTTATATGCGACATTGAAAAGGCTGATTCCGCGATAGTTGGCGCAGTTTGCAGGATCGCCCTTCTTGTGGATTGGGCAGAGAACACTTAGATTACAATCTTCAGGCATGCATTCATCCGACCATATTCTGCACAGGAGCTGATGCATGCGCCTTACCAGCTCCTCGCCTCCGTGTTTGAATAGCTCAGCAGCAAACCATCAGCGCCAGCTGCTTTATTGTTTTTCAATCGGGATATTGCTATTCGCACCTCATTATAGTCGGGTTGTGGAACGTCAATTCCCTCATCCTCGATTGTGGGCTCGGGTTCGGCATCTTCTCTCGTTTCTTGCTCAGTTTCTCCATTTAAAAGGGCAGAGAAGTGATCCCTCCATATTCTGAGTGCACTCTGAACATCGGCCACCAGGTCGCCGTTCTTATTCTTACAGGAGTTTGCCCCGGGTTTAAAACCTTCTGTCATTCGCCGATTTTTTTTAATAGAATTTTTGGGCATTATTCCCGTTGGCCAGCATCTCAAGCTCCTTTATTTCACGCTTATGCCTCTCTTTTTTCGCCCGGAAAAGCCGCCTCGCTGCCCTCTTCAACTCGCGGTAGTGTTCACACACACTCCTCGTTGCATTCGATCTCAGCGTTGCCTTGTAAGCTTCGTCCTTTCTTTTCGTTGCAGCGCGGCCCTCTTCATCATCATACCAGTTGTTTCTTCGCGTTCGCCGGAATCCAATTACTTCTTTGGCTGCGGTACGGAGTGCTCCTGAGATATGATCCCACTGCTCATGCATTCCACTAGGGTGAATTGTGCTTTTGGAGAGCAGGTGTGAGAGGCGATCTGCGAAATAATTGGCGGTCTGTTGCGATTGCAGCTTTTCGACGTCCAGCTTTCCCTGCGTTTTTTGTTTCACCTCTTTTGTCGTACAGAGGCGGGTACGAATCTTGGCCAAATACACCCTCCTTACCCACCCTGGCGTTAAAGTCGCCAAGCACGACTTTGATATCATGACGGGGGCAGCGCTCGTATGCGTCCATCGCATCTCTTGTATGGCGGTGATGTCAGCTTTTGCTTTTCTCAGGACCTCAACCAGCCGGGCAACGGCACCTTACCCATTAAGGGACCGGACATTCCAGGTACATGCCCTTATCTCATAATCCTTATTTCGTTTGCGGGTGTTGTTATCTAAAAAAGGGGTTCTCATATCCGAGACTTTGTTGTTGAATTTCATTGGAACGTTGTTTTATGTGGTGGGTCCCAAACCCAACGCACAACCCGTTTCACAATTTTGTTACTTTATTGAAAAATAAGATATCTATGTACAAGTTAATTTTTTATTTCAAATAAAAGAATTAATTAATTTAGTAATTTATAAATACATACTTTTCGTTATTGCATTTCTCTAAAATTTATCAAATTTATTTTAAAGCTTAGGTATTTCGCCTTCAAACGAGTATTAAATTTTTATAGAAATCAATACGTCCATCGAGTTTGGTACAAATGGGTAAAGCGGTTACTAAGATCAAACTTTTTAGCATAAATGGGCAGTGCCACTCCCCTTTTCCAAAATTCGTTGGCTGTTTAATCTTTAGCTCAAATAAAATTTCATTGAACCACTTTCAATAATTTCTTGTTATTAATAAAATACATATTTGGCTTGTAAATTAAAAAAAAAACATGTAAAATTTTACGATGAATTTTGAAGCACCTTGTTATTGTGGCACCAAAAACGGACATTTGAGTTTTATAAGAGTATTGCCATTTAAAAGAAACAACACGTCTATCGATTTTGGTAGTTATTGATTACGTGACTACTTAGATAGAACTTTTTGTCATAAGTGGGCAGTGCCACGCTGTCTTATCAAAATCATTACTTTATCTTATTTAATGCTTCAATACGTCATTATAAGACAAATCTCATTTTATTTTTTTTATTTTTTACTAAAAACATTTTGTTTTTGCATTTTTCTAAAAATTTTCGACTTTGACGAATTTATTAGAAGCATCCTGTATCTGTGACATTCTGAGCTTTCACACAATAAAACTTCAAATAATTAGCTTTCATTTGCATTTTAAATTTTTAAAATATCTTCATTGGTTCAAAAGTTATGATTTTTGCAAAGAAAAAACTCAAAAGGCGCCACTGTGCGACGGTACGTAATTGAAGACTTACCTAATCGATAAGAACAACAAGACATTACTCATCGATATTTGCATCTGATAAGTTGAAACGGTGGTGCAACTTTCCACGTGATGACTACGATGAAATCGAATACGACAATGTCAGAATAGCCAAATGTAAGACGGTTATTTGAAAACCTGCCACATTTAAAAACATATTCGAAAACAGCAAACTTAACAAGTCTACATGGAAATAGCAGGGGGATACAAGTATAGTTGAGCGAATAACATCCCAGTGTGCCGAAAACTACAACAAAACTTCATTATCAAATATTTTATTCTGTAATTTTTCATGAAATCATAATTTGGAAAACTTGAATTGAAATGCATTCTATTGAATTGAATTAAACCTATTTAACTTTTAAAATTAGTATTTTAATCCTGACACCCGTTTGTTTACTTTTCACTATTTAAGTTCTTATTTAGTTTTATTTTCTAACGTTATGTAGTCCTGACTAGCACTATAACATAATTTTGTAAAATTGTTGTGCATGTAAAGAGCAATGTAATAGATAAAGCAGATGCAACTCTGAAAATACCGCTCTAAAATAATAAGAAAGGTCGACTTCTGGTCGAGATTACTTTGAGCAATTGAAGTTACCAGACTTGTTTTCTTTTTTTTTGTTAATTTTATAGCTCAGTAGGTTGATTCTGTATCCATTTTAACGCCAGGTGTTAGCGTTAATTTCGCTTATCACAATTTTTAACGCTTTTCCCTATTTCCTAAGTTTTAACCACACGAAAAACGTTTTTCGTGTTTAAATCGTGTAAATATAACTTTTGGTATATTTTTAAAATAAATTTAAATTTAATAAAAATAAAGAACAAAAAAAAAAATAGCCGAGATCCTCTGGTTCCTGTTAACATATTTAAAAACCTGTTCCAATAATTGGAAAAATTTATTTGAGTTAAGAAGTGTTAAGATATTTTTAAAACCTAAATTTTATTTAATAAAAGTAAAATACAAAATAATAAAAAAGTTCTCCAAAATCCTGATATCGAACCAGCGGCGAACCCGTTGTAATCCGGGTGCTTATCACCTGCGTCAGGAAGAACATAATCAGCGTTTTAAACGCCAATAACGTACTGCCACAACAGTACAACTCCGCCGATCGGTACAAAGTATAAATGGTTGAGAACAAGACTATTTTGCCTACTACTGAGGTCACTGCCGTTTCTGCTGGTTCCACTGCTATTCCTTCTGGTTCCACTGCTGTTCCTGCTGCTTTTACTGCCGACACTGCTTATGTACCGAATGTTTTGGGTACCGTTCATTGCCGCTCGCTCTTACACTGCCGCCGCTGTTGCCGCCGTTCCCACCAATTCTCCAGCTATTTTAAATATTACTGACGCCAACATGGCGAAAATAAGTACCACCAATTTAGACCAGGTGTCGACAGTATTATGCAAACGACTCGAAATGGCATACGAGGTGTGTTCAAAAAGTATCGCGAATTTTGTGTTTTTTCAAAAATTATTTATTTATTCATGAATATCTACGAGGTGTGTTCAAAAAGTATCGCAAATTTTGAATTTTCGCTGGTTACGTATATTCGAATTTCGAATGTTTTGTGGCGTTATGTTGGTACTCATGTCTCTCACTTATGCCGACAAGCTCGGCTATTTTGAATGTTCAGTTAATTGTTGACAGATGCTTTGCTTGCACGTGTTTTGGATCGTCTTCGATTTTTACCTATTTTTTTACCAAAATTGCTCAATTGTGACCAAAAACAGCATCGCATGAACATTGCTAATGAGATGTTAAACTCTGTCCGCGACGACCCAAATTTGCTCCAGAGGGTCATAACTGGTGACGAATCGTGGGTTTATGGTTATGACGTGGAAACCAAAGCTCAATCATCTCAATGGAAGCTGCCGCAAGAACCAAGACCGAAAAAAGCGCGCCAAGTTCGGTCGAATGTGAAAGTTTTGCTGACAGTTTTCTTCGATTGCAGGGGCGTGGTGCATCATGAGTTCTTGCCACAGGGAAGAACGGTCAATAAGGAATATTACCTGAAAGTTATGCGCAATTTGCGCGAAGCAATCCGCCAGAAACGCCCGGATTGGTGGAAGAACAAAAATTGGCTTTTGCACCACGATAACGCCCCTGCTCACGCATCGTTGCTTGTGCGCGACTTTTTGGCCAAAAACAACACACTAATGATGCCGCAGCCATCGTGTTCCCCAGATCTGGCCCCCTGTGACTTTTTCTTGTTCCCTAAACTGAAGAGGCCCATGAAAGGACGACGTTACGCTTCTCTTGACGAGATAAAGACGGCATCGAAGGAGGAGCTGAACAAGATACAAAAAAATGATTTTTTGAAGTGCTTCGAAGATTGGAAAAACCGTTGGCACAAGTGTATAATATCTCATGGGGATTACTTTGAAGGGGACAAAATAGATATTCATGAATAAATAAATAATTTTTGAAAAAACACAAAATTCGCGACACTTTTTGATCACACCTCGTACGTAAATGAATCGCTAAGGAAATATTATTATGGTTATTTTAATTCTAAGATCCTGTTTAAAAAAAGAAAAAGCTTACAGCGGTGTTCACGAAGCGAGGTCTGAGCTACTACGTCGGGCAATTTCGCTAACACCGTACTCGGAGTTTGTGGCGTTAGCGCCAAGTATAGAAAAGCGCCAGCGCCAAGCAGGGTCAAAAACGCCATTGTGCCATAAAAAACAATATACACATAAAATCAGCCATTGACGCATTTAGCTACCAGACATCAAAAATGGCAACTCGAAGATAGCGCCAACAACCGCTTTGGCGGTAGCGAAGGAAATTAAAATTATCTTGTTGGTTGTCTTACAATGGATTGGGTGGGATGACGCCTTTTGATATGTCGTTTAAGGCTACATGTAGATTTGTTTGCAACCGATATCAGCTGACCCCAAATTAAGCATTTGACTTTGTGTTCCTTTTCTTCGGATCCTACTAAAGAAGTAAGTTAGCATTTTATAATTGTATACCTAAAATTCTATGCAAATATAGTTTCAAAATCAGCGACTCCAAAATAACACCGCGCCAAACATTAGACAAATATTAGTGCTAACACTATGCGTTAATAGGATAGGAGGCGCTGTTATCAATTAATGGCGTCACGCAGCGCTATTGCGCTGGAGTTTTGAGTTAACGCCACAGATGGCACCGGTGTTAATGCGCCAGAGCCACAAAAACTTAGTTATTACCCGTTCCTAGTCACTTCCCATAGGACTTGCTTGCTGTCACCAGTTACTGTCCACAACTTAGCTTTCTGCAATGGTCTCACCCTCCCACTGACCAAGTCACTCCGAATAATGAAATGTGATGCACCAGTATCCACAGTCCACAAGCGCTCTTTCCCGTCCACGTAGCTTTCAACAGTAACATTACTCGCTTTCCATCCCATTTGTGATACAGAGATTACTTTTATTTTTTTATTTTATTTATTTATTTATAAAAGTCGACACAAACACAAAAAGGTCGACTATTAAAAATAAAAAGGTACATATACAAGTCATTAGTAACGATTAAAACTATTAATAATATACTAACTATTATACTAACTAAAATTTCATTCAAGATACTCGTATATCTTTATCAATATAATGATGCTAATGTTGTCAGGAAGAACTGGATTCCAATCGGCTGTTTAAGAGGTTGGAAAGGACGTGTTTCAAATCCTCCCTTATTCCAAATGTTAACTTTATTAGATTTAGCTTTATCATATTAGTTGTCGGACTGCAACAGATTCCGATCAACACAGTAAATTCACTTAAGTGGGAAGTTGGAAAGGACGTGTTTCCAATCCTCCCTTATTCCAAATGTTAACTTTATTTATTCTAGTAGATTAGTTTTATCATATTAGCTGTCGGAATGCAACATATTCCGATGGATACAGTTACTGCTCCAATTTAGTTGAGAGGTTGGAAAGGACATGTTTCTAATCCTCCCTTATTACAGCAACTATGTATACAGCAAAGTCAGCAAAAAGTAAAGTAAATTCAAGCTAGATATGCAAGTATGTCATTTCGTAAAGTGGCAAATGTACGTTCAAAGCTTATACAGCAATACAAGTCGTTATAGTGCGACACAGAGGTATATGAAACGGCACGTAGTATCTGAATGTCCTAGCAGGAACAACAAAATTCCGTTTTCCTACTAGCTCAGAAGAGTCAAAGAATATTGTGTTCCAATTGAGTCCACGTAAGGCAAAAATTAGGAATTACTTTTGTATACCCTCAATTCCAATTATTTGGGTTTGATATACGGGACACCATACACACGAGCAATATTCAAGTATATGGGGATCTAACTTTGTGAGGTATGGATCATCAAACTCTTTAGCCCACCTCTTCACAAATCCTAACATACCATTGGCTTTGTTAGTAATCGATGAAATATGCAGATAATGGGGCATTTATCTTGCTCATCTTATCCAGCTTTGCGTTTACGTCCACTTGGATTACCAGAATTAATGGAGCCAGTGACGCAGAAGCATGCTATGTGACCTGTTTTTCCGCACCTGAAGCATTTGATGGCACCACCACTTTTCTTCTGAACTCCGTTCAAAGCTTCTAAAATTTTGTCTACACAAGCCGGAGTTCCACTTCTATGTGATGAGCCTTGTATGCAGTTTTGCTCAAAAGCGAGGCTGTTTCTTGCGTTAGAGCATGGGATACCGATCTATTTGGATTTGCATATGTGGCCCACATCACGTGTTCCATTTAAAAAGCTTTGGATTTTTACCCTTTCTGTGTACTCCACGGATGCGTCTGCGTTTGCAAAGTCGCATAAGCCTTCTGGAAGCGATTCAGCAGCTCTATTAGTTATATCTGTTTTCGATGCTCGCTACCATAGCGTATCTCAACTGCACCCATCAATGCTTCATAATTGTTTCGCTCGCAATCAGGAATCGCTATTTTTGCATCTTGCACTTCTAGTTTTGACGTAACCCTCTCCTCCTGTGCTTCCAACTGCGAAGACATTTTTGCCACCTGCATATATATACGCTTCTCTTGTGCTTCCAATTTTGACAGCATTCGCCTCTCCTGCTCTTCCAGTTGAGCTCAAATGTGTGTTTTCTGTTCTTCTAGTTGAGCTGAAATATGAGGTACCATATGTGTCTTCTGTTCTTCTTGCTGAGATGGCATGCAAGTCTTCTGCTCCTCTATTTTTGTCGATATCTGAGTAATTTGTGAAGAAACTGTAGACGAAATAGCAGCGAGTATAGCATTTATTCCCAACCTAGTTGGTGAGTCAAAAGCTACTTGCTTTTCTTCCATCTTCACATTTGCATCTTCCATATCATGATGAAAACCATAATTATCTATAACTCTGATTTAATGCCAATTGTATTTAAGCCTCTTTGTTCCAACTCATTTTTGCGTTGCTGAATCTTTAATTCATTTAACTTCGTCATGTCCTTGTTATCCTTGCAATCTTCTTCTTTCTTTCTTTCTTTAAATGGTCATCTAACCGCCTGGGCGATTTTGACCGTCCAACATAGCCCGCCACTCGTTTCTTCGTTTCGCCAACTGGCGCCAATTAGAAACACCGCGGGATCGCAAATCGATCTCCACTTGGTCCTTCCATTGGAGTGGTGTTCTCCCTCTTCCTCTGCTTCCACCCACGGTGCCGATAAGAATACCTTCTTGGCTGGAGCATCTTCGCTCATTCGCACAACATGGCCTAGACAGCGAAGCCGCTGTGTTTTAATTCGCTGAACTATGTCATTTAATCTTGTTCGGTACTCGCCGTCGCCAACGCGTAGAGGTCCACAAATCTTTCCACCACTTTTCTTCTGAACTCCGTTCAAAGCTTCTAAAATTTTGTCTACACAAGCCGGAGTTCCACTTCTATGTGATGAGCCTTGTATGCAGTTTTGCTCAAAAGCGAGGCTGTTTCTTGCGTTAGAGCATGGGATACCGATCTATTTGGATTTGCATATGTGGCCCACATCACGTGTTCCATTTAAAAAGCTTTGGATTTTTACCCTTTCTGTGTACTCCACGGATGCGTCTGCGTTTGCAAAGTCGCATAAGCCTTCTGGAAGCGATTCAGCAGCTCTATTAGTTATATCTGTTTTCGATGCTCGCTACCATAGCGTATCTCAACTGCACCCATCAATGCTTCATAATTGTTTCGCTCGCAATCAGGAATCGCTATTTTTGCATCTTGCACTTCTAGTTTTGACGTAACCCTCTCCTCCTGTGCTTCCAACTGCGAAGACATTTGTGCCACCTGCATATATATACGCTTCTCTTGTGCTTCCAATTTTGACAGCATTCGCCTCTCCTGCTCTTCCAGTTGAGCTCAAATGTGTGTTTTCTGTTCTTCTAGTTGAGCTGAAATATGAGGTACCATATGTGTCTTTTGTTCTTCTTGCTGAGATGGCATGCAAGTCTTCTGCTCCTCTATTTTTGTCGATATCTGAGTAATTTGTGAAGAAACTGTAGACGAAATAGCAGCGAGTATAGCATTTATTCCCAACCTAGTTGGTGAGTCAAAAGCTACTTGCTTTTCTTCCATCTTCACATTTGCATCTTCCATATCATGATGAAAACCATAATTATCTATAACTCTGATTTAATGCCAATTGTATTTAAGCCTCTTTGTTCCAACTCATTTTTGCGTTGCTGAATCTTTAATTCATTTAACTTCGTCATGTCCTTGTTATCCTTGCAATCTTCTTCTTTCTTTCTTTCTTTAAATGGTCATCTAACCGCCTGGGCGATTTTGACCGTCCAACATAGCCCGCCACTCGTTTCGCCAACTGGCGCCAATTAGAAACACCGCGGGATCGCAAATCGATCTCCACTTGGTCCTTCCATTGGAGTGGTGTTCTCCGTCTTCCTCTGCTTCCACCGACGGTGCCGATAAGAATACCTTCTTGGCTGGAGCATCTTCGCTCATTCGCACAACATGGCCTAGACAGCGAAGCCGCTGTGTTTTAATTCGCTGAACTATGTCATTTAATCTTGTTCGGTACTCGCCGTCGCCAACGCGTAGAGGTCCACAAATCTTTCGAAGGACCTTTCACTCGAACACTCCCAGAGCCGCCTCATCAGATGTTGTTGTTGTCCATGCTTCTGCACCATATAGCAGGATGGGGGCGATGAGTGACTTATAGAGTGTTATTTTTGTTCGTCGAGAGAGGACTTTACTTTTCAATTGCCTACTCAGTCCGAGGTAGCATTTGTTTCCAAAAGTAATTCTTCGTCAGATTTCTAGGCTAACATTATTGTTCGTGTTAATGCTGGTTCCCAGGTAAACGAAGTCCTTTACTATTTGCAAATTATTACTGCCAACAGTGGCGTGGTTGCCGCGAATGCGCTGACTCTTTGCATGATGATAGAAGGTACTTCGTTTTGCCCTCGTTCACCACCAAACCCATTTTTTCCGTTTTTTTTTAATTTGGAGTAAGCGCAAGTTACGGCGCAGTTGTTAAGGCCAATGATATCAATATCGTCAGCATACGCCAACAATTGAACGATTTTATAAAATATTGTTCCAGCGCGGTTAAGTTCTGCAGCTTATATTATTTTTTCCAGCATTGAACTAAAGAAATCGGTGTCTGAAACCTCGTTTAGTTTCGAACGGCTCGGAGAGGTACTTCCCAATTCTGACCGAGCTGGTGGTGTTGCTCAAGGTCATTCCGACATAGCGGCATATAAGCAGCTCCTTTTCATGCTATCGAAAGCGGCTTTAAAATCAACAAAGAGATGATGTGTGTCGATTCTTTTCTCACGCGTTTTTTCCAAGATTTGGCGTATTGTAAAAAGATTTACCAGGTCTGAAGCCACACTGATAAGGTCCAATCAGTCTGTTCACATCAGGCTTCAGTCTTTCGAATAATACGCTTGATAGACCTTATATGCGATATTCAAAAGGCTGATTCCGCGATAGTTGGCGCAGTTTGCAAGATCGCCCTTCTTGTGGATTGGGCAGAGAACACTTAGATTCGAATCTTTAGGCATGCCTTCATCCGACCATATTCTGCATAGAAGCTGATGCATGCGCCTTACCAGCTCCTCGCCTCCGTTTTTGAATAGCTCATCAGCATTCCACTAGGTTGAATTGTGCTCTCGGAGAGCAGATGTTAGAGGCGATCTGCGAAATAATGGGCGGTCTGTTGCGATTGCAGCTTTTCGACGTCCAGTTTTTTTTTGTTGCACCTGTTTTGTCGTACAGAGGCGGGTACGAATCTTGGCTGCTACTAGGTAGTGATTAGAGTTGATGTTAGGTCCTCATATTGTGCGAACATCTAAAACGCTGGAAGAACGTCGTCGATCTGGTTGCGTGTTTTCCGATCGGGGTACAGCCATGTAGTCTAATGGATCTTCTTGTGAATAAAGCTAGTGCTGGATATGCCCGTGTTTCGGGCACCGGCGAAGTCGATCAGCCTGTATCTATTTGGCGACCTGTACTCATTTCACGACTTGGATATCATGACGGGGCGCAGCGCTCGTATGCTTCTTCCAGCTGTCGTTGAATGCATCCTTTTCCATGTCGTCCTTCTCTTCCGTCGGTACATGAGCGCAGATAAACGATATGGTGAAAAATCGTACTTTTATGCGGATTGCGGCGAGATGCTCGTTCACGGGAGTGAACGACAGTACTCGGTGACGGAGTCTCTCTCCCACCACAAATCCCACGCCGAATCTGCGCTTGTCTAAATGCCCACTCCAGTAGATGTTGCAAGGTGTTTTGATCGTGTTTCCTCACCCCGTCCGTCGCATCTCTTGCATGTTGGTGATGTCAGCTTTTGCTTTCTTCAGGACCTTAACCAGCCGGGCAGCGCCACCTTCCCCATTAAGGGACCGGACATTCCAGGTGCATGCCCTTATCTCATAATCCTTATTTCGTTTGCGGGTATTTTCATCTATAAAAGGGGTGCTCATATCCGAGGATTTGTTAGATTTCACTGGAACGTTGTTTTATGTGGTGGGTCCCAAACCCAACGCACAATCCGTTTCGTGGGAGGTTGAATTCAATTACACGTTTGTATAGCGAGCCGCTTGATCCAAGACAGACGCCCGCTTGCAGCTGCACCATATGGTGATCAGCCGCTGCTGTTTGAATCCCGCCCCCCCCTTCCCCTCGCTCCCAGCAAGCCCTTAAACCGATTATGTCGGAGTGGCCTTACCAGGTTGCCGCCTTCCTAAGTTTAGCTCACCACCAAACGGGTCTTCGGAGGTTACCCAAAGGATACTTGGACACAAGCGCCCGGAAGTAGTGAGCTGCTTGAACCGCATGCAAAAGAATCGCTCTGGCCATTCCAAGGTGAATGGCGATCAGAAGCTTTCCCCACTTGCGTGAACTTCTACACACGGCCCCACCCATTCTTGCAATCACTGGTATCTATTTCACAATATCACTTCTGACACCAATTGTATTTCAGCTCAACTAAAAGAACAGAAAACACACATTTCAGCTCAACTGGAAGAGCGGGAGACGCGAATGCCGTCAAAATTGGAAGCACAAGAGGAGCGTATATCCATGCAGGTGGCACAAATGTCTTCGCAGTTGGAAGCACAGGAGGAGAGGGTTACGTCAAAACTAGAAATGCAAGATGCAAAATTTGCATGATTTCAGGACAAAATTGTGGCCGAAGTAGATGATTTGAAAGGCCGTATTCAGGAGTTGCAACTGAACGGTCCATCTGCTTCAGCGATTACTCAGAAGGTAAAATCCCCGTCATTGGATGGTTCTGTTCGTTTTCAGGTATTTAAGCTACAGTTTGAGAAGACGACAGCTGTGAATAATTGGGGCACTGAAGGCAAAGTTACTGCATTATTCGTGGCATTGAAGGGACCTGCAGCCGAAATCTTAGAGACGATTCCTGATTGCGAGCGAAACAATTATGAAGCATTGATGGGTGCAGTTGAGATGCGCTATGGTAGCGAGCATCGAAAACAGATATAACTAATAGAGCTGCTGAATCGCTTCCAGAAGGCTTATGAGACTTTGCAGGGATTCGCATCGGACATCGAGAGGTTGGCTCATCTAGCAAACGCAGACGCATCCGTAGAGTACACAGAAAGGGTAGAAATCCAAAGCTTTATAAATGGAACACGTGATGTGGGCCACATATGCAAATCCAAAGAGATCATTCACTGAGATGGTATCACAAGCTCTGACGCAAGAAACAGCCTCGCTTTTGAGTAAACCTGCATACAAGGGTTATCGCGTAGAAGTGGAAACTCCGGCTTGGGTAGGCAAACATTTTGGAAGCTTTGAACGGAGTGCAGAAGAAAAGTGATGGTGCCATCAAATGTTTCAAGTGCGGAAAACCAGGTCACATAGCACTTTATTGCGGCACTGGCTCCAGTAACCCCAACAATTCAGGTGGACGAAAACGCAGAGCTGAAGGAGATGAGTAGATCTCTCAACCAAGTCAATCGTTAAACTATATCTAGCCAGCCGACTGGCTCCCGCAATTGAATGCCCCATAATCTCTGTCTCATAGATCGGAAGGAAAGTTAATAACCTTACTGTTGGAGGATACGTGGACGGAAAGGAGATTTTACTGACTGTGGATACGGGCGCATCTCATTCGATCTGATTTAGTTAACAAAAAGGTGAGGCCATTACATGGAGCAAAGTTGCAAATCCTAACAGAGGTAACATGTGCAATCGCGCTTAGAAAAGAGCCCATTGTACCCAATTTTATAGTCGCAGACTTTGTTGATAAAATCATAATTGGTGTGGACTTCTTAATGGGCCAAGGTATAAAGATCGACATGCAGAACCAGATCATGAACTATAAGAATATGGATGTGCCACTCAACTTTGGTTACGGAAAGAAGTACGTCAGTACGTCAGTAAGCGAGTCCAGTGGAGAAGAGCAGACAAATTCCCCCGAAGTCAGAAGCAGTAATTTGGGCAAAGATTGATGGAGATTAAGGGACAAACTGTGATGTATGCCTTATCGTAATCATCATTAGTTTCTTATACTGTTACTTTTGATCTAACTACTTTGCACTTTTTATAACTTCATGTTTTTACAAAACATTCCAAAAGTTTAAGCAACCTTTGAATTTTTTTTCTCAAGGCAAGCGTTTTGTAAATCGCTTTGAATCTTGTAAATCGAGTGTGACTTAAATAAAATTATAAAAAAAAGTACAAAATTTTTCCTAGTTAAGGTGGTTGAAACTATAATTTTTATTTAATTCTCGCATTTGCGATGAGTTTAGTTCACCGTAAAACAAAAGCGTGTTTCGAAAATAGCTCCTCAAAAAGGTAGCCCCGCAAAAAGGGTGCTCTGCAAACAAAGGAACTCGGCGAAAGAACCTAAGCTGGAGCGAAGTCTCCACAAAGCTTTCACCACTTCATTTGGTTATAATTGGTACGTATATCTGGTTTCCTACCACTCCCAGAATTATTTTCTATTCTCCACTATATATATGCATATATGTATATATTACAGACGATGCCCTTCAGTCCCACATTTTCAAGATTTGCTCAGACCTGACTTAACCTCAAACGCATTTGCCGTTCTTGACTTCAAGATTCGCCCTAGCTGCCTGGATTGTTCCCACAGACATAATTACTAATATAAAAAAACATAAAAATAATAAGTGAATTTTGTTCGATTTTTTTTTAATGTACCTAAACTTGAAGAATTTGGAATTTTTTTAAAGGCGATACTAACTATAAAGTGCACCCAGAAGACTATTAAATACTTTCATAGACACCTGACTGAAACTATCATCGTATATTTGCGCAAACATCGAGCGATCGCCTAAAGGATAAGATATATAATGTGCTGTTCAGCTGAATTTTAAATGCAGCACTATGCATTTTCGGGCATTGGTTTCGAAAAAGCGTTCATATTGGCGCATTTAGCAAGCTCGAGTCATATGTTTTTTTGTTTACAAACATTATTTGAGGTTATGAAAATTTGCAGTACGTGTACAAAAATATACACATTTTTATAAAATATTTAGATTAATTGCATTCGCAAAGATCAGATTAACTTGTAGATGGTTTTTTGTCAACACAATAAGAACCTGGAACTCCATACCAGCTTCTGTTAGGGGTAAGCTAAACAAAAGCAATGTCAAGCAAGTCTTATACACTTATTTCTCTACCTTGTCACATAATTCTGACCGACCATCTTGAATCAACTAGCTAAGTCCTATATTAAACTCTGTAGATTTTAAGTTTATACATTTTTGTTTTTGTTTTTAATGATACTTTTATTGTGTACTTTATCTTCTTAAGTTTTTAAAAATGTAAAAATGTTAACTTTTTTTGTTGTACTATAAAAGATGTCACATCTCATTGTACTAATGCTTATGTTTAAATATAAATATGAAATATCACACAACACGGGCGCTAAAGTATAATTTTGCTGAATATAAGTATAAATTTGCTGAATATTAACGTATGACAGAGAATGAGAAATTGCCAAGAAAATATGTCAATATTACCATTCTTTTGAATTAGAATCGCGATTTTCTTCGAAGATTGCAGGCTTGATTTCAACATTTATAATGCTAATGCAAAAATTAACTTGCATTTAGGTGTCAAAATTTGTATGATAAATGCGAAAATGAATGCTGCATTTTTGGCTAAATGCTAAAATGCGAGGTAAATGCAAAATACAGGCTCAGCATAAACAGTACATAAAAGGCGAGGTAAATGCAAAATGCAGGCTCAGCATGAACAGCACATAAGTAACCGCATGTACCATCCCTAACTCTATAACACTCCCACACAACAGAGATAACGATGGCTGCGCTTATACACGCAAGCATGTACCAAGCAAGAGGAAGAGAGGTCGCGCGAGTGTTTGCGAATACGATGCAAAGAGGAGATGCCAATAAATAACACCGATCCTTCGAGTTCTTGGTGCGTAGGCAAGCACCCTGTCGGACTATATAAGGCAGTAACCAAGCAAGGCAGGTTGATCAGTTTATTTTGAAGTGTGTTCAGTGAATTACTGTAAAGTTACCAAACTCTTAAAACTGTTTTGCGTTTATTATTAGTAAATAAAACTAGCTATTAGTTGCATTATCTGTGCGTGTGTTTATTTGACTTTATAGTGATCGAACCCAGGATTGATAATTAAGGAATCATCGAATTCGTCGCAGTATCTTAATTAATTTTTATACCTAGTAGTGCTACGCACACAAGGTATATTAACTTAAGTCGCCTAACGGTAGTACGTGACGGCATAAACAGATCGAGATAGATATTGACTTATATATATAAAAATGTTCAGGACAAAAAGAGAAATTGATTAAGCCATGTCCGTCCGTCCGTCTGTGAACACGATAACTTGAGTAAATTTTGAGATATCTTAATGAAATTTGGTATGCGGGTTCCTTGGCACTCACCTCCGAGCGCTATTTAAAATGGGCTAAATCGGACGATAACCACGCCCAAGAATAAAATTTGGTGAATACATTGAGATTGAGGCATAAAATAAATTTTTTAAGAAATTTTTGAAAATGGGAGTGGCACCGCCCACTTTTGATCAAGTAAAAATTAGAAATAATATTAATCATAAATCAAAAACCGTTCAAGATATCGAAACGCAGGTATGCAAGGAATGTTCCAGGAAAAAATGGGCGGGCTCGGTTAAGGTGTACGCCCACTTTTATGTGAAAGATTTTGAAAAGGATCGTAGATATATTAAGTAGGCAATAACTTTGCGTAAAATAGCTTTACATCATTTATATTTCACTTTTAAAGTTTCCGTAAACAAAGAAATCCAAAAACTTTAAATTTTCGAAAATGAGCGTTTCCCCGCCCCTTTTATAGTGGACTATTCCACAAAACTTTTTATGCAATAACTCCTCCAAAAATTGATTTCCCGAATTTGGTGATAATATTCTATATATAAAGGTAACTGTTTGCTGTAAAAATGGGCGAAATCGGTTAATGTCCACGCCCAGTTGTTTAACATAGTTCTGAAACTTTTTTTTTGGAAAATTTAAAAAGCGATATTTCTACAACTAACCAAGTTATATCAATCAGGTTTTGCACACATAATAAGCTTTTTAAGAAAAACTGGGCCGCAAACATTTTTTGTAAATTTTGAAGAAGTAGGCGTGGCGCCGCCCACTTTTCAACATAAAATTTCTGCTATTTTCAAAGGCAATCACTTATAATTAAATATTGATATTTCCATGAAAATTGGTCAGCTGCTTCTCAGTAGTATGTATTATACTCCTGCCAAAAATTAGCCAAATCGGAAAACACACAAGCAAAATATTCGGGCACGTAGTTAATAGCCCACTGCAATAGCGAACTTATATATCTTTTTTGATTTTCATACATATCATAAACATTAAATGTATGTAAGTATGAGAAGAAGAAGAGAAAAGTTCACTAAAATAATCAGCACGATAAGCGGAGTCGATTTAGCCATGCCCGTCTCTCCGTCCGTCTATCTGTCTGTCCGTCTGTCTATTTGAACGCAAATACGAACTGAAAGTATTAAAATAGACCTGCGTAAATTCTTTTTTTTTTCTTTTATGGCGCGATATACAACAGGTATATCATCATAAACCTCCTAAGAGATTTTTGCGCCAAGCTTCTCTTCCAATTTGTGGTGTGCCGATTTGAATTTTCCCTACAAATTGGTGGGACCTACAGTTTTTTGCCGACTCCGAACGGCATCTACAAAGGAGACGAATTTTTGCTAAGAAGCCTGTCATGGCAGAAATACACTCGGAGAGTTTGCCAAACCACTGCCGAGGGGCGACCCCGTTTTGAAAAACTTTTTTCAAATCACTTTTGATGTTACCTGTACCAGGGCTCGAACCATGGACCTTCGGTGTGGTAGGCCGGCAACACTACCTTCACACCACGGCGGCCGCGTAAATTGGGATGACATAATAGATCACCACTAGGTGTATAATGTTCGGTCCCATCCGAACTTAGACTTCCTTACTTGTTTTATATATATTTAGTGTTTTATTACTTTGTTTTTTTTTTTTTAATCAATTGTTTGTGCCATAAGTACGCTTAAGAGATTCAGTTTTTGTTTGATTTTGGATTCGTATTTGAATTTGGTTTCGAAAAGAAAATTTGGAATCCACCTTTGTTTTAATGATTAATATAACAGTTGTGGAATAATGAGAATCAGCAAATGGACTGAACTACTCTCTGTACAACAAAAACTGCTTTTTATGTAACAAAAGTGAATGTTAGAATAAATAAAGACTAAGATAACCTTTGTAATGTGATCCGCGATTTGACTTCGAGTAATAAGGCGGGTTGGGAGAGACGTACTCTCACATACGGTTGGGAAGAGAGTGAGAAGGAGACAACTACCACCTACGAATCCTCAACGGTGTTCTCTTTCTGCATTGCCTTGTCTTTGCCTTGCCATTTCGCTACATTTGTACAATCAACCCCGTAGGAAAGCTTTCCAAACGTTTGTCCGATTAATCAGTTGTCCAAGTTGTCCAGCTGTAGTCTGACGTGCATAGTATATGTCTACTAGTAGTGCAACTTACTCCGAATTTGCACACATACACACAAACCACACAGGGCGCCCTGTATGCAATAATAAAACAATCAAATTTAAATACAGCAATATTGAACGTGAAGACATAAAACTCATAAATTATTGAATATAAAATAGTTATAACACCTTATCAGTTACTATAGCATGTTAATTCCAGTTTAAATTGAAGTTTTTTGTTGTATTTTATACTTTGAAACAACTCTTAACGCGATTTCCTTCATTTCACTCTCTCGGAGTACCTTCATCCACTACCTTTCACTTCGATTAGCAAAAGAAGATGCCAAACTAGTCTAACTTATCAGTGCATGAATTAAATGTTTATGTATGCCGCTAGAACAACTGAGCGAACCTACTGAAGGTACATCAGATCTCGGCCCGTGAACCCCATAATTGATTACTTACAAAGCACTAGTCAGGCTTTAGGGATAAACACAATACAGGGTCGGCCTTACAACTTGTGATCGAAAATTGGCTTACAGCAATTGATAGAGGTGAAGGCCTTTTAGCAGTTTTTCTGGACTACAAAAGAGCTTTTGAAACAATAAATTGAAATTTGTTGCTAAAAAGTTAAGGGAAATGTACAACATAACTGGATTTGCTTATAAGTGGATAGAAGACTATCTAAAGGCGTGGCTTCCTCGAAAGCGGTGCCGCTATATAGCGGCCGTCACATAGCGGTAGAGTAGGTTGTTAAAAACATTGCAATGTTAAGGTAATTACGTGTAAACTAAGAAGACGGTGAAGTCCACCGCAACGTAATATAGCGGCAAGCATAAAATATTACGCCCGTCATGACGGTAGCTATTCTTTCGGCAACGTTTTTTCCCACCGTCGTATTCAAAACGGAGAGAATTCAATCAAATATTTCAAATATTTTTACAGAAAACAACAATTCTGACTTTTCTGTTGGTTTAAAAAAATAATAGAAATAACTAAAAATCAAAAACTCATAACACAGGCTGCAAAATAGTGGAAACAAACTTGGCCAAAATGACCACAACGCTCATCGAACTTTACAAGAAAGCGGTGCCGCTAATGACGGTAAGTGGCCGCTATATAGCGAACGATATATTGCGGCACCGCTTTCCGAGGAAACCAAAGCTTAAGTGAAAGATTTCAAACTGTGAGCTTTAATAATATAGTTTCAGATGAGTTAGAAGTAAAAAATTATGTTGTTTATACTGGTTGTATTCTGTGAGGATAAAATTTGTAAAATTTTTACTGGAAAATGTTCGGTGACACAAAACATTTGCAGCGAGAGAGCGCATTTTGACATTGCGTTGAGAGAGAGAGTTATTAGTTTCTGCTGGGAGAATTTCACTCAGTAAAACTTGTAAGTGAAAAACAGCTGATCGTGACATAGGAAAGCAACAACAAAAATTTTTAAATTTTAACTATTAACCAATCAAAAAAGCAACATCTGTTTTGCTTTCAAGTTTTTACTAACTTCTGTTCGGCGAAAACTTTTTACTTTTAGCGTTACGAGAGAGTTTTACGTCATTCTCGCTTTACTGACAGCTCTTTGCAAGTGTTTGCAAGTTTTGTCCCAGAACACAGCTAATGTATATAAATGATTTACCAGAAGTATTGCATCATTGCGAAGTAGATATGTTTGCAGATGATACATTGATTTATCTAAGTGGAAACGATGTACAAGAGTTGAGTGGAAAGATTAACGAGGATTTAACTACCGTGTACGATAGGCTTTGCATGAATCAATTGTGTATTAATGTTCAGAAAACAAAATGTATGGCATTAGAAAGGCGGAGGCTTAGAGAAGATTGTAATGAGATCGGTAATGCTTATGGGTTCACTTCTGGAATGGGTTCAAAGCTATAAGTACTTTAAGTACCTAGGAGTAATTATAGATAGCGACTTGTGCTTTAAAGACCATGTTGAATGTATAAATGGTAAAATAGCAAAGAAAGTTAACTTGTTGTATAGATTAAGGAGAACTATTTCCAAAGTAGGGAAAATTACACTGTTCAAAATGATTTTGATGCCTCATATAAAATACTGTTCAACAGTACTCTCAATTGCAAATAAAAAAGATACATCTAAGTTGCAAAAGAATTTCAATAAAAATGCGTAGTGAAAGTGTTCACAACATGTGAAGAGAGTTAGGCTATTTATCCATAGAAAATGAAATGTGGTAACTTTTATTTATAGAGTGGAAAATGGTTTGTTTCCAGAGTATTTAGAATCATTGGTAAGCAGAAACTCAGATGTGCATCAGTACTTAATTAGACAGGCAAATCAATTTCACCTGGAACCTGTACGTACAAGTAAGGGTTTAAAATCAGTATTTAATAATGGACTAGCAATATATAATGCTGTCCCTGATGAATCGAATTGTTTAGAGAAAATATAGCTCTATGGTTAGGTGCTGATGTAATGAATGAGGAATAATGTGATTTAGCTTATTTTGTACATGTACCTAATGAAATCATAAGACTGTCAAAATGAAAAAATTAAATAAACGTTACACCCGTATTGTGAGTGTCGAACAAGAATAGATAATCGCCTATTAAGCGACTAGCGATCGTCGAGCCAATATTTGGGGAGTGCTGTCGAACTGACAGTCCTTGGCCGGATAATAATCCTGTACTCCCCTGCGGTACTGCTCGACTGTCGTAGTAGCGATTTGGTATGACCAGTGGAATCTTCTAGGTCATGTCAATCTGGGTTTGTTTCCTTTAAGAGACAACTGCTAAAAAACGTCCGAATTATCGGGAGAGGTATCGAAATACGCGTTTTGACCTCCGGTAACAATAATCCGGAAGAGGATTTTCGAGTTTTTGTTTTAGTGAAGTTATTGCTTTTTTTTATATACCAACAATTTTTGTTGATTTACGGCCTGTACATTTTCAAGTATTCATGAAACGAGCTCAAGGAAGAGATATTTGCAATTAAAGTTGAAAATTTTCTGTCATTTTCATGTGGTTGTTGTAATCACAGATTAGGGTGTACCGAAAAGTGCAAAAGTGTGTTCTGCGCAGAAATACTGTGGACCACGTAGCCGGTGTTGGACCGGCTAAGGGTTATTTTTTTGAAGCGCGGCCGAAAGCCGCCTACGCAGAAAGGTGTTCTGCACATAAATACTTTGGATAAATCCCCCTGTTTGGGATCGGACCTGGGTCATTTTTAGGTTTTCGGCGAATAACTTTTCACTGAAACAATTGAAAATCCGCTTTCAGATTGTTGATACCGAAGTCAAAACGCGTTGTTTGATACCCCTCCCGATATTTATGGACGTGTTTTAGCAGTTGTCTCCTAAAGGAAACAATTACCTTAAATATATATACCTATATATATTTTTTTTTCTGTGATATAACTGTATATAAGGTTACCTGTATTAGCGCATGTTATCAGTGCATGAATTAAATGTTTATGTCCCCCCATCCAAACAGCTTAGACCAGGATACACTAGCATGTACTATACAGTATGATTTTACACTGCCGCTAGAACTTAGCAAACCTACTGAAAGTACATTATAAAACCAATTGTGGGTTGTGGATCTTTCAGATGATATCACGGCGTGGACTGAAGGGCTCGAAGAGTACGGCAAAGGAACTTTTAACAAAGTACTCGAGCATATTTGACAAGGATGGTTCCCAACCAGGTCGGACCAAAGTTGTGAAGCATCAAATTGATACTGGTGATGCAAGGCCAAGCTCCTCGTAGTATTCCATTGGCCAAACGCCAAGTGGTAAGGGAAATTATACAGGAAATGAGAGGTAGCGGCGTGATCGAGCCTTCAGCTAGTCCATGGAGCTTACCGGTAGTACTAGTGAAGAAGGATGGAAAAATTAGGTTCTGTGTGGACTACCGGAAGTTGAACAATGTAATTAAGAAGGACCGCTATCCTTTGCCAAGAACCGACGATACTTTGGAACGAAATGGTTTTCCACAATGGACTTGAAAAGCGGCAACTGGCAAGTGGAGGTAAAGGATGAAGATAAAGAGCAGACAGACTTCAGTGTTGGAGAAGGGCTTTGGCAATTTACGGTAATGCCCTTCGGGCTATGCAATGCTCCAGCTTCTTTTAAGAGACTCATGGATCAGATACTAAAAGGATTGCACTGGAAAACATGTTTTGGTGTACCTGGACGACATCATCGTGCTGGGGAAAAGTTTTGAGCAACACCTTTGTAACTTGGAGGAAATTTTAAAAAGGATAGCTGGTGCTGGTCTGAAATTAAGTCCCAAAAAGTGTTCCTGGTTTTAAAAGGAAATAAGTTATTTGGGTCACAAAGTAACGACGGAGGGCTTTTGCACTGCTAAGGAAAAGATCGATGCCGTAAAGGATTGGCCAAGACCGAAGAATTTGCATGAGTTACGAAATTTCCTTGGGCTGTGCACGTATTATCGCCGATTTGTACAGAATTTCGCCAGCGTAGCTAGTAGTCTCCATGAGCTTACCCGAAAAAATACACACGTACTTGTTGTCGGCTTTTGTTGATGAAAATCAAAAATTTTAGATTGTTTCGCTTGACAGCTGGTCTTTTTGATCGTTGTCAACGTGTTTGACAAGCATTAGTGTGTTAGTTTTGTGAGAACGTGAAATGAGCAAGCTCGCGGAAGAAAAAGATTTTACGTTGCGGTTTATTGAAACCTACGAGTGCATGATGCCTTTAACTCTTTTAAGAGGTTCTCATGCGTAAACTGTTTACGTTTTGCATGCAAACTTTTCATCCAGAATTTTCTTTTTTTAATTTTTTTCTTTTTTTCCGCCAAAACAACTGCAGTAACAAGCAATAAAAAATCGTCATCCGATGACATGTTTACGTCCGCACGCTACGAATTTTCAATACAAATGGCGCTTGATGCTTTATGCTTGTATGGTGGCCGGGCAAACGACAATCACCCGATTACGCACACAACCACCCGTTGCTATGGCTACAGCAGCATATGCTTGCGTGTCGCCAGGCAGCTAAACATGCGTCAGGCCTATTGATTATCATTGACGCGAACTTCATATAAAGCTTACTATGAAGACAACTGTTTTTATTACATAACTACATACATAGCACTAAACATTTACAAATTATAATTCTACGCCATTTGCCACACATTGAAAATTCCTTTGCTCGTCCCTCTGAAAATATAAAATTTTTGGTGCATAAATATATTGTGACGAATTCGATGATTCCTTGATTATCAAGAAGTCAAATGAACACATGCACAGATGTTGTAACTAATAGCTAGTTTTATTTACTAGTAATAAACGCAATACAAATTTAAGAGTTTGGTAACTTCGCTTTAGTTCACTGAACAACAGTTGGAAATAAACTGATCAACCCGCCTTGCTTGGTCACTGCCTTATATAGTCCAACAGGGTGCTTGCCCACGCATCGAGAAATTTTTTGGTTGTTCGTTCTTCGTGTTCTCGAAGGGTCGGTGCTATTTATTGGCATCTCCTCTTTGCCTTGTATTCGTGAATACTCGCGCCATCTCTCTTCCTCTTCCTTGGTACACGCTTGCATGCATAAGCGTAGCCAACGTTATCTCTGTTGTGGTTAACTACTGGTGGGAGTGTTATTGAGTTAGGGATGGTACATGCTTGAGAATAATCGCCACACTGCCCTCCACACATTGCCCGAACCAAGCACTGCTAGACACTCAATGATTGGCACCGCTTTATTAAACCTTATATTCTTCAGGGATTGAAACTCCGACATCAGTCCCCTCCTGCAGAGATTCCCACAATGCATTACATTGTCACATATTCCAACCATTTTGTCCGTCCTTAATCCCGCATGGCTTTGTGCCTTCACTTTCGTTTCCAGTGGTACCCGGCAAATATTCCTGCAATTCACTTCTTCAGTATTCCTTTCCATTCTCTCATGCCCAGTGCACTGTTTAACTTTATCCACTAAGTTGCGTTCCTTCCTCGGAACATGACCACTAGATGTTCGCCTTTTATCCTCAGCACACTCTGCACACTTAGTAATCCATTTCCTTACAGATTGTCTGCAACCAATCCAATAGAACCGCCGCTTTACTTCCTGCAGCGTTTTTTTCCCCATATGCCTTCTATCTGGGCAACTATGCGACGCTTTGATAACATGTGGAATTCTTGCCTGGGGAACAACAATAAGTGCTCGATGATTTTGGCCATCTTCAATTTCCCATATCCGATGCAAACAACCAGATATTAGCTTCAAACTACTCCATTGTGCCCCGTATGCTTTTGCAACCCGACTCTCTACTATCATCTCTTGCCTTCCTGGCTGTTTGTTTTCATTCAGTCCTTCTAACACACGTGTCAAATCTGGATCTTTCTCCTGGCCTTGCCGAATCTTCTTCAGGAGCCACCTGTCCATGAAAGTCAGTGGTCGAGGAACAACCTCTACCTTACGAGGCTTCTGCCGCTTCATCCTCAAAACTTCTTCCTTGGTGGTATAGCCACTATTGTATCCAAAGATCAGAGGTACGTCTTGGCCATTGTAAGTCATAACCCTGTCTCTCTCAGCCAAGAAATCAACGCCAATAATGACTTCATCGACAATATTCACTACCAAGAAGTTGTGATTCGTAGCCATATTCCCAATCACAACCTTCCATATCACAACCTTGCATATTACTTCTCCTAGGACTTGCTTGCTGTCACCAGTTACTGTCCACAACTTAGCTTTCCGCAATGGTCTCACCTTTCCGCTGACCAAGTCACTCCGAATGATGGAATGTGATGCACCAGTATCGACACTCAGCAAGCTCTTTTTACCTTCCACGTACCCTTCAACAGTAGCATTACTCGCTTTCCCTCCGAGTTGTGACACAGATATTATGGGACATTCATCTTGCTCATCTTTTCTAGCTTTGCGTTTACGTCCACTTAAATTGCCAGAATTGCTGGAGGCAGAGCCGCAATAACGAGCTATGTGACGAATTTTCCACACTTAAACTATTTGATGCCACCATAATTTTTCTGTTGCATTCCTCTCAATGCTTCCAGAATTGTGTCTACCCAGTCTGGCCGTTCTACCTCCACGCGGTGAGCTTTGTACGCCGGCTTACTTAATAGCGAGGCTGTTTCCTGTGTCAGAGCATGTGCTACCGTCTCAGCAAATGATCTCTTTGGATTTGCATATGTAGGTCGCTTCGTCTCGACATCACGTATTCCACGTAAAGCTTTGGATTTTTACCCTTTCTGCGTATTCTACGGGTGCGTCCGCGTTTGCTAGATGAGCCAACCTCTCGATGTCCGAATCGAATTCCTGCAATGTCTCATTAGCCTTCTGAAAGCGATTCTGTAGCTATATTTGGTATATCTGTTTTCGATGTTCGCTACCATAGCGTCTCTCAACTGCACCCATCAATGCTTCATAATTATTGCGTTCACCTTTGGGAATCGTCTGTAAGATTTCGGCTGCAGGACCCTGCAACGCCACGAACAGTGCAGCAACTTTGTCTTCTCATACTGTAACTTGAATACATGGTGTTATCGAAGTGTAATAGTGTATAAGCTAGGGAATACAATACAATAATTTATTAATTTACTTTAGTAACCAAGGGATGTATCCTTATTTCTCTGATTTAGGTCTTACACGTTTTGATAAATCGGCTGTCTTTCCTTTGCTCAAGTAAATGTCAACAATGCAAAAGGCAAATGTCAAAAGGACCTGAAAGACGTCCCCCATTAATTACATATGTTTTATACCAGCTACGATGTTGCCATACATTTCTTAACACTCCCCCCCTGGTATATCCTTTGGATCTACTCAAGCCGAGTGGCTAGTCCCTCATATATTCCACAATTTGTTTGTACTAAGGCACTCCTCACCTGCTGATCGGAGGCCATCTTGACTGATATAACTCTTCCTTTTGGCCAGAAGCTACGGGACTCGTTCGGGTCCACTATGTAAACGATCCCGCCTACCTGAATCGGCTGTACATTTTCAAACCATTTTGTGCGCCTTGTTATGACCGGTAAGTACTCGCGCACCCAGCGTTTCCAGAACACGTCTGCCATTTGCTGAGCACATTTCCAACCTTTTCTGAGGTCCTATGGTTCCCCGGACGGCCGCGATAGGGTCTTCATTCCATTTGAGCTACCTACCAAAAAATTATTCGGTGTTAGGGCTTCGTCCTCGTAGTGATCCAGTGGTATGTAGGTGAGTGGTCGAGAGTTCACTATTGGTTCTACTTCCAATAAGGCGCCGTGTAATAGCTCATCAGACGGACGTTGAGAAAGTAATATTTTGGAGAGGACATCTTTGACTGATCGGACGAGTCTCTCCCAAGCACCCCCATGTGTGGCGATGAGGGCGGTATAAATTTCCATTTCGTAAAAGAGCTCGTAAATGCCCTTATAAGACTGTCTTTGTCGATCATATTAAAGGCTTCGGCGAGTTCTCTTTGTGTAGCTTTAAAGTTATGCCACGTTTGACGAAGGTTCGTCGATATCGTTATTAAGTGAAAGAGTGGCTGACAGCTTGGGTCTACAAGGAGAAAGGTCATGATTAACCTTGCAGTGGTACGGTAAAAATAAAGGTTCAGAACAATCACGCAAAGTATCGGTAGAGATACGAGGTCCAAATGCCAATCGCACGTATGCCGTAAAAAACGTTCGAACGATACGAAATTTAAATTTACCGGAGCAATCCTTTAACAAAACTAAATTTAATCATTTACAGACTGTGCCAATAGCGAGCTATGCTAACATAAAGCCAGAATTGTTACTTGGGTTAGATAACTCGTTTCTCAGTGTCGCACGCAATATTTTTAAAGATGGACCCAACCAGCCTATCGCCGCCAAAACCAAGGTGGGCTGGACGTCGTATTGGAATCTGAAATACCGCGGAAGTCATTATGAAGTTGGACTGTTGTGGCGAGAAAACAATATTAAGCTCCCACCAAGTTACAGCATGGCACAAAAACGTCTATTTAACATTGAAGCAAAAATTAAAAGGGATAGTCAGTTCGCAAAATGTTACATCAACGAAATAAACAAATACATCGACAAGGGTTATGCCAGTCAACTTTCGTCTAATGAAGTCAACGTATTGAAACCAACAACATGGTGCCTGGAACATTTCGGGGTTACAAACGCACACAAGCCAGACAAGCTACGTGTCGTGTTCGACGCTGCTGCTATGACATCAAATATGTCTCTCAACAATGCCTTACCTGTTCACCATGCTGTGCCGAATTAATTAAAAATCTAAATGCCGCCAAGTTTAGTTCTGAAATGCCAAACGGTTTTGATGCCGTCATAAATAAGACTTACGTAGACGATCTTCTAATAAGCTTCAAAGATCCGAAGGAGGCTGAACAAACTACAGCAGAGGCCGTGAAGGTTAATGCATCAGCCGGGTTCCGCCTTCGGAAATTTGTGTCAAACAACAAAACGCTAGAAGCCGTCCTAAATAATACTGTGGCGATTATTCTCAAGCATGTACCATCCCTAAGTCAATAGCACTCCCACCACTAGTTAAACACAACAGAGATGACGATGGCTACTCTTATGCATTCAAGCGTGTACCTAGGAAGAGGAAGAGAGATTTCGGGAATGTTTGCGAATACAAGGCAAAGAGAAGATGTCAATAAATAACACCGACCCTTCAAGAACACCAAGAGCGAACAACCAAGAATGTTCTCGGTGCGTAGGCAAGCATCCTGTCAGACTATATAAGGCGGTGACCAAGCAAGGCAGGTTGATCAGTTTATTTTCAAGTTTTGTTCAGTGAACTACTGCGAAGTTACTAAACTCTTAAATTTGTTTTGCGTTTATTACTAGTAAATAAAACTAGCTATTAGTTACAATATCTGTGTGTGTGTTTATTTGACTTTATAGTGATCGAACCCAGGGCCCTTACTCTGTAGTTCTATTCAAAAGGCTGTTCTACTCGAAAGCAAAAAGCCATTCTAATACACATAGGCACTCCGTAGTTCGTTAGAATTAACTTTAGAAAATAATCCATAATAGTAGGCATCACTGTTTCACAAATTTCAAGCGCAAAGCAAAATACAAAAACACTTTGCATAAGTCTCAAGTGCCGTATTAGGCAGCGCAGTTTCACATGTCGCGGTAGCCTAGGTGATAAGAATCTCGACTACCACGCGTGTGGTTGCTGGTTCGAACGTAAGTCCTTGCACAAGTAATTTTTACTTTTTTATTTTTATTAAACAAAATTTTATTTTTTTAAATAATCTAATCCCAAAAATTTCTTTGGTTAAATTTTTCAACATTTTTACCTATAATTCTTTAATTATTTTCTGTCAACAACGATTGCTTAACTCTTTCTGCTATAAAAATTACTTCTTGATGAAAAAAATACTAATTGTTTTATTATAATCATAAGAAAATACATTTTTGTGGATTACCGTTTGCTAAATTGTTGTCGAATAGAATTTTCTAACTTTCGACCATTGTGGCATATGTTTTCGAAGTAGTGAGTACCAAATTTTCTACAATAGAAAGGGGGATAGATCAAATCCGAAGGGAACAGAATGGAACTCGAAGAACGAATGCGTTCTACTCGAAAATTTCTTACAGAGTACGAATCACTCGAAAGCGAACAAATTTTGTTTCGAATAGAATTACAGAGTGAGGGCCTAGGATTGATAATCAAGGAATCATCGAATTCCATCCATCTTGTGGGGGAGGCATCGACGAAAATGGAAGAGAAAAAGGAGCCTCCGGATACAGGGGCAAGTGTGGATACAAACGCGTTGTTGGATGTATTGACTCAGATGTCGTCAAGGATTTCCACACAGCTGGAAGAACAGAAGACCCACATGGCATCACAGCTGGAAGAACAAGATACACGTATTACATCCAAGTTGGAGGCACGTATTTCCGTAATATCATCACAAAGTTCAGCACAGGTGTTATCGCAGATCTCTGCAAAGCTGGAAGAGCAGGAAGCTAGGATGTCATTGAAGCAAGAAGCACGCATGGACGAGAAAATAATGAAGTTTGAGGAGAAAATCGAGGCCGAGGTAGATGAGTTAAGGGGCCGTATCCAGGAGTTGCAACTGAACCGTGCTTCAGCGAATACTCCCAAGGTAAAATGACCGTCATTTGATGGTTCTGTTCCTTTCCAGGTATTTAAGCTACAGTTTGAGAAGACGGCAGCGGTGAATAATTGGGGTATGGAAGACAAAGTTGCTGCACTGTTCGTGGCATTGAAGGGTCCTACAGCCGAAATCTTACAGACGATTCCCAAAGATGCACGCAATAATTATGAAGCATTTATGGGTGCAGTTGAGAGACGCTATGGTAGGGAACATCGAAAACAGATATACCAAATAGAGCTACAGAATCGCTTTCAGAAGGACATTTGCTGAAACGGTATCGCATGCTCTGACGCAGGAAACAGCCTCGCTTTTGAGTAAACCTGCATACAAGGCTCATCGCGTAGAAGTGGACACTCCGGCTTGGGTAGACAAAATTTTGGAAGCGTTGAACGGAGTACAGAAAAAAGTGATGGTGTCATTTAAAGCTTTAAGCGCGGAAAACCAGGCCACATAGCACGTTATTGCGGCACTGGCTCCCGTAACCCCAGCAATTCAGGTGGACGAAAATGTGAAGCTGAAGGAGATGAGGAAATCTCCCTACCGAACCAATCGTTAAACTAAATCGAGCGAGCCGAAAGGGGCGTGGACTGGCTCCCGCAACTGAATGCCCCATAATCTCTGTCTCACAGATCGGAAGGAAAGCTAGCAATGTTACTGTTGTTGCATATGTGGATGGAAGAGAGCACTTACTAACTGTGGCTACAGACGCATCGCATTCCATAATTCGATCTGATTTAGTCAACAAGGAGGTGACACCATTGCATGGAGCAAAGTTACGTACGGCCACTGGTGAGGACACCCATGTCCTAGGGGAAGTAACATGTGAAATTGCAATTGGGAACGTGGCCTTTCTACACAGTTTTATAGTAGCAGATATTGTTGACGAAATCATAGTTGGTGTGGACTTCTTAAGCGATCAAGTCATCAAGATCGACATGCAAAACAGGATTATGAATTACCCGAACATGGATGTGCCACTAAATTTTGGTTATGAAAACAAATACTTTAGTAAGCGAGTGCTTGTGGAGGAGAGCCAACAAATTCCACCGAAGTCGGAAGCAATCATATGGGCAAAGATTGATGGAGATTATGGGACAAACAAATTGTGGGTTGTCGAGGCAGCAAACAAATCAAGGACGAACATATTAGTAGGAAAAACTCTGGCCATGACAAAACTAGATAGACGTGTACCGGTAAGAGTACTTAATGAGTTCAAATCGCCGATTAAACTTTCCAAAGGGGGAATATTGGGACAATGCCAAGAGGTCGGGTAGTTATCAATTGTGAACAGCTTCAGAAAAATGATTCTACCAGCAATATTGATCTTTCAGATGATATCACTTCGTGGACGGAAGGCCTCGAAAAAGATCATCAGGAAAAGAGAAACGAACTTCTACTAAGTTACTCGAGCATATTTGACAAGAATGGTTCCAAACCAGGTCGGACCAAAGTTGTGAAGCATGAAATTGATACTGGTGATGCAGGACCAATCCGCCGAGCTCTTCGTAGTATTCCATTGACCAAACGACAAGTGGTAAGAGAAATTATACAGGAAATGAGTGATAGCGGCGTGATCGAACCATCAGCTAGTCCATGGAGCTCACCGGTATTACTAGTTGTCACGTACACGTACATTAGGTTCCTGGTAGTGTCCGTAGCTAGCTCAGTAAAGGATGGGCAGTGGTTCTCAACCCTCCACCTTCGGAACCGGACGGACATATATTTACTTGCAATTTTTCTTCGCTCACCTTCCTTCGCTCACACAGCTTTTGATCACAGGAAGCCCACCCTGCCTCGGACCGCTCGCATCTTCCATCCTGCCCAGCGATCTCCCTTAACACCCTCCAAACTCCTTACTCACCTCATCACCATACCATCTTCACCTCCAGCTCAAAAGGAAACTATCTCATCATTCCAATTATCGTTACAAACTCACAATATAACAAATTTATTGATCATTTCGAGATACATAACAATTATTTGTCCAATGACAAAACGCCCTGCCGCTAAGCTTGATTATACTATTGATGAACCAAAAGAAAAGATTTAAAGAAAAGAAAGTAAGTTCTGAACAGTTGGTTTGGGAATGCCTACCTAACAGAGCTCTATTAGAATTCTTCCCTATACCTTTGCATATAAAAAAAAGGTCTAGTTTTTTCTTTTTTTTTTAGGGGCAGATCCGCTTTAAACCCAATGGAACTAATTTTACACTTATTGACTAACATACTCATAACACTTAAATTACTTTTAAGAAAAAAAGAAACTTTAAAACTTTCAAATTTTGATAATACTTTTAAATGCAGAATGTAGCGTACACGCTCATTTCATACCCAACTATGCTATAATCGAACTATAGCTATAAATTCCTAAGCCCTAAAATGAAAGCTTTTGTACAAAAAGGGGGCTAACTGAAGTTTTGCACTTGTGTGTACGCTCACACGAAAAGACAAAAAAAATTAATTCACTTCTGCTTTTTCAAAAATGTAAATTTTAAGTAAGAAACATATAAAAACACGATTTAACTACAATATATAAAATACTCTCTCTCTCTATGGCGCGATATACAACAGGTAAATCATCATAAACCTCCTAAGAGATTTTTGCGCCAAGCTTCTCTTCCAATTTGTGGTGTGCCGATTTCAATTTTCCCTACAATTTGGTGGGACCTACAGTTTTTTGCCGACTCCGAACGGCATCTACAAAGGAGACGAATTTTTTGCTGAGAAGCCTGTCATGGCAGAAATACACTCGGAGAGTTTGCCAAACCACTGCCGAGGGGCGACCCCGTTTTGAAAAACTTTTTTCAAATCACTTTTGATGTTACCTGTACCAGGGCTCGAACCATGGACCTTCGGTGTGGTAGGCCGGCAACACTACCTTCACACCACGGCGGACTTTCACACACATCACCGAATTTCCGCTGACTTCCTTCATATGTACTCTGATGCGTATATCCAATTTTTCCGCTAACAGGTACCTCTCCAATTGATTGTACTGCCGGTATTTTTCCTATCTTTCAGATACCCAAGACCAAGGTCACAAATATTCCACCCCAATTAATCGCCTCACTAGGATTTTCGTTATAAATTCCGGAGTTCACATTGCAGTTACATATCCTCGGGATAGGTGTTGTTTTGTGGTATATTCGTATGTAGATCCAATGTTGTCATTTACTATATTTGTTTTACCTCTGTCGAGTTGTGCCGATAAGCCTTCCGCGCTGTGATTCCTCGAGACACCCTAGAGCATACCTTCATCATTATTCTCACTAACTATGGGACTTTTACACATGGATACTCACACTCGCACTGCTTGTTTTTTCGCTTGAACTGCAAACCAGGGGATTCAAATCCCGTCACTTCCTGTTCAAGCTGGAACTCCACTATCCTCGTAAATTGGCCGCTCGCCACTTAATTTCATTTATTTTTGGTTAAACAAAATCCCCACTATATACATTGTATATAAAAAAATCACTATAATAAAAATAATTTTTTTTTCTACTTCACACAGCGCGGAGGCAATGATGTGCCTTGACGGTACGGTTTGCTATACTATCTCCCGCAAGACTCCTAGCCTTTCCCCTTTTATACCCTTTCATTCACTTCCCCTCCTTATTCCAATTACGTTACTTCTTTTTTCCTATTCGTTTACCCGCTAATCATTCTCGGTCAGTGACTTTACAATTTCCTATTTGCTCCTTTGTACGGCATCCTAAATTTGCATCTGGCAATCCTTTACAAAAAGCTCATTTTTTCTATTGTGAACTTGTCTTTGTTTTGACATTTCTCCCAAATTATAGGAAAAATAACAAAGCTGGTGGTGGTAAACAATAATAAACACTTCACTTTTGTCTATTAAAATTAAATATATATTTATCTGCTGGTCAAGGTGAGTACTTTGATGTGTTCGCTAACTAAATTGATGCTCGCATCTTGGAGGTGGTTTGCCACAAGGCTATCGTGCAATACAAGCAAGTTCCAAGTCACTTCCTTTGTTTACCTCGACTCAGAGCGGTCCAATAAAAGAAAGCATCAACTAATAAATATTTTTATTTTTCTTCTTTTAGGAAACCTAATTAACTGAAAACCAGCCCAACGTGGGGAACACCCACACCGACACTGTCTCCTGCTTCGAGAGCTAGACCGGGCATAATGAATGATTGGGACTACACCGAAGTTTAGGGAAGTATTGTGTATAAAATTGCTTGTTTAAGATGTTACTTGGTGGTTGTGGTATTTCTTTTTCAGGTTTGCTGATGAAAATTGGTGTTTTGCTGCATTTCTCCGGACGACTTGACCCTCATCGCCGGAGGAGTACATCATGGATATAAGAAAATTATTGTTTCGGGTCTTTTGCGTGCCATGCGCCTAGGCTTTTGCCGGACAAGGTTTCTAACAGGTACATGTTTTTCTCCAGTACTTTAGTGATGCGACACTTAGTGAATTTTTTACAAAATTTCGCATTAATGTTGTTTTGAAAGTCGCTTAACACAAAGTTATGCCTGTAAATTTCTTGTCCGGGTACAAAACCCACCTCTCGGATTCTCCTATTATACCGGGCCGCGTTGGTTTTATAAGCTTCGTGCAGATTTTCTTTTATTTTATCCCTCATAGGGCTCATTTTGTCGCTATTGTTTAGCAAAAGTATTTCGTTATCATCTAGGGAACTAAGCTTTCGCGCCAACGCGTAATCCCCGCCGCTGGTGAACATGGTTATGCCAAATAAGGCAAAGTATGGGGAAACGCCTGTTGCAGAATGTACGGCGTTACGCAATGCACATTCAATCTCCGATAGGTAAAGATCCCACTCTCGGTGGTCCGTTTTTAGATATGATCGGATTGCAGACAGAACCGATTGGTTAACCCGTTCTGCTGCATTCGACTGGGGAGAATAAAATGCAGTTTTCAAGTGCCTTATGGAATAGGTCCCAATCATTTTGCTAAATTGCTTAGATATGAACTGTTGTCCATTATCCGAATGGATTGCCTCTGGTACGCCAAACTTGTGAAAAATTTCCTCGGTGAGGAACTTCACAACGTTTGACGCCGTTGCTTCACGCATTGCCTTTAGGAACGTAAATTTTGAAAAGTGGTCTACCACTATAAATATATAACAATTCCCTCGTTTGGATCTAGGGTATTTACCCAGAAAATCAATGTAAATTTTTTGAAAGGGGCGTTCCGTGACAACCTCTGTACCTATACCTGGTTTCAATATAGTATTACTAGGCTTACATTCTTTACACACTTGGCACGCTTGCACTACCATATTCGGCCGATAATACATGCTCAAACTCTACATGCTTACTTATTGTTTTTTTGAAAACAAAACCATCTTCTACTTTCAAGTCAAGGAGTTTATCTGCGTTTTTCTCAATCGTGTTTATTAAACCTTTATATTCTTCAGATTCGAACTCAACTGTATCCATGCCTGCTATTGTCGATTGTACTATATCTTCGATGCACCGAGATAATGTGTCTGCTACTACGTTTTCTGACCCCTTTCTAAGCTCAATATTAAAGTTGAATGCTTGCAAATGAAGCGACCACCTAGCTAATCTCCCGCTGAGGTCTTTCAGTGACATAAGCCACTTAAGGCTAGCGTGATCAGTGACCACCGTAAAGGGCATTAACTCAATGTATGGACGAAACTTTTGTACTGCCAGTACCGCCGCGAGACATTCCTTCTCGGTAGTGCTATATTTGCGTTGGCATTCATTAAGTTTTTGAGAATAGTATGCGATGGGATTTTCTGCACCATCATCATCCTTTTGGTACAACACCGCCCCTACGCCCTAATCTGAAGCATCGCATTGGACCCAAAAATGCTTTTTAAAGTTAGGGTGTTTTAGTACTGGTGCGCTAGTAAGCGCTCTTTTTAAACTATTAAAGGCCTCGATTGCTTGAGGAGTCAATTCAAATTTGCTGGTTTTTTTGAGCGCATCGGTCAAAGGTGCAGCCAACGTGGCAAAATCCTTTATGAAGCGTCTATACCAATCGGCTGTTCCTAAAAAACTTCGTACCTGCTTCATAGTTTTTGGCACGGGAATTGTTGCGGCGGTTTACTCACGTAAATTGTCCAAATAAAAAATGCGGGATTTTCTCGGAATTCACTTTCCTTATTAAATTTAACTTTAATAAACGAATTAACACTATTTACAATATAAAATAAGCGGTTTGATTCTTTTCATAAAAGCGGTGAAAAACTATGCAAAATTACTAGCGGAGGCGTACGTGCGAACGAGTTGAGCTCAAAACGAATACATACATTAATTAGGAGTTACTAGTTAGTTAATTAGTTCAAGGCTACGGACAAAGCATAAAAGGAAATAGCAATTACAATAGGTTAACCCTTTATGTTGCGATGTATATATATTAAGTTACAATTTGCATAGATGAAGTCAACATACCGCCGCCCTTGAACTATCTATGAATGTTCAAAAAATGAAGTTAAATATGTAGGTATATACAAAATTGGCAAGATAATTTACAATGCAAAGAAAATTCTTAAAAAGCAATGAATTTACAAAAATTTTAAAAGCAATCAATTTAATTTTATGAATACACGGTTGCAATTTTACGGATCTTCTTCGTAGAACAAATCGGCTTTCGTCGGTAGAAGGCAAAGTTTCACAATTGGTCTAACGAGTTCCCCATTTGTCGTTTTTAACGTAACTACTCTTACACGCCCATCTGTGCCGGGATGACATTTTACAACTCTTGCTAATGTCCACTTCGTCGGTGGGGTTGATTCGTTGGAAACGGCAACTACATCGCCTGGTGCGAGATTACGAGAAGGACGAAACCATTTGGAACGACGCTGTAAGCTGACGAGGTACTCGTCTCTCCAACGGCGCCAGAAATGTTGTCTCATGGCAGAAATAGCTTGCCACCTCTGATGCAGACTTCCACAGAACCCTTGACCCTCAGGTTCTGGGATTGCTTTGAGCGGTTCGCCAATAATAAAATGACCGGGAGTTAAGACTTCCAGGTCGTCAGCGGATGAAGAGTTGTCACAGAGCGGGCGAGAATTCATACAAGCTTCTATATCTGTCAACAGTGTGGAGAACTCTTCGTATGACAACAGAGTTTCTCCTAGTACGCGCTTGAGATGATACTTTATTCGCTTAACACCAGTCTCCCAGTAGCCTCCCATGTGAGGTGCAGACGGGTGATTGAATCGCCACTCTATTTGCGAATCCGCGAAGAACGAACGGAGTCTGGTGTTAGCCATGCACCTTTGAAATGCAATGCGCAGCTCTTTCTCAGCGCCAACAAAATTTGTACCATTGTCGGACGACATAACCTTGCAATAGCCGCGGCGATTTATGAATCTCTTGAATGCATTGAGAAATCCAAACGTTGACAAGTCGCTAACAAACTCCAAATGCATTGCACCAGTGCACATGCAGACGAAGGAACAAATGTAACCCTTGGTAGATTTCGCTCCTCTCCCATGTGTGAATTTGTAGTTATAGGGCCCAGCGAAATCGACAGCGGTGCGAGTGAAACAACGAGCATAGATAGTTCGACTTGGAGGTAAATCGCCCATCGATTGCGTAGCGAGATTGCGGTTCAATAGCGTACATTTCACGCATTTGTGGTACATGTTACGAATTAAGCTTCGGGCGCCAATAACCCAGTACCGGCGTTGTAAAATAGTTTGCATAATGCGGGGACCAGCGTGTAGCATGAAATTGTGTATATCGCAGATAATAAGCTTTGCAAGCGGAGAATTTTTTGGCAGTATAATGGGATGCTTCGCGTCAGTGGCTACTTCGGCATTCTTCAGTCTGCCTCCAACACGCAAGACACTGTTGTCATCCAGATATGGCTGCAAGCGCAAAAGACTGCTACGAAGCGGAACGGGCCGTATACCTGACCAAACGAAGCTCAGCTTCAGATAACTCTTGGCAGCTAGGAGGACCAATTATCTTAGCATCATTGAGTCGAGTACTAATTCGAGCGTTGTGGAAAAACCTCAATACGTAGGCAGTGACACGGCGTAGCTTTGAGTACGACGCAAACCTTGTGATTACGGACCAGTGCGCGTTTGATGTCGTGACATGGGCAACCTTACTGCGAATACCCAACTCGGTCGCATGTTGTGTTGACGTTTGCTTCCATAACTGGTCCGGACCCCTCAAGAACTCAGGACCAAACCACCACAGCTGCTGACGTAATAGTTCGGATGGAGTTATACCCCTAGAAGCACAATCTGCTGGATTTAGCTCTGAGCGCACATGGTTCCAGCACTCAGGTGGCAGAATTTCCTGGATATCAGCCACACGGTTGGCAACGAAGGTAACCCATCGACTAGGGTGCGCTTGTAACCACGCCAACGTGATGGTGGAGTCTGTCCATGCGTACAGCGGATATCGGATATTGTTAAAACTGTGTAAAATACTTCGGGCCAGTTTAGCAGCTAAATGCGCAGCACATAACTCAAGGCGCGGCAATGTTGTTGTTTTGAGCGGCGTAACTGTGACACTGCCGTCGGCATGCGAAGTGCGCGCGTATATAACAGAGGCGTAGGCGCGCTCAGACGCGTCTGCAAAGATGTGCAGTTCTGTGAGTGACCCATCTGTACCCAAGCCAAGCCAGCGATTTACTTTCAAGTCTGCGAGCAGGTTCAGCTGTAAGCGATGCGCCAACCAATTCGTTGCGATGGAGTCGGGAATATTGTCATCCCAACCAATATTGTTGCGCCAAATTTCCTGAAACAGCATCTTTGATATTATGGTCGCGGGGGCAAGCAATCCCAGGGGGTCGAACAACGTACTGGCGTCAGACAGAAAGGACCTCTTCGTTAAAATAGCAGGCGGTTTTCTCATGTTAATTGCGAATGTCAAGAAATCTTCTTCGGTATTCCAAACCAATCCCAAGGCATGGACATCTTCCCCTTCGACCAAGTAGTGAGACATAGCATTCGACGCGTTCGAAATGCTTTCGCGAAGCTCCACGCAATTCGACGCCCACTTTCGAAGCTCGAACCCACCTTGCTTGAGGATATTGGAGATTTCGCTTTGTAGAGTGATTAATTCTTCCTTAGAAGCAGTACCAGTGAGGAGATCGTCCATATAAAAATCATTGACAATGACAGAAGCGGCTTTTTCATCGATGGTTGACGAGGATTTTGCGGTTTGTTGTAGTGCTTTCACGGCGAGATGGGATGCAGCTGCGACACCGTAAGTGACACGTACCATACGGTAGTCTTGCACAGGTAAGGATGGATCACTCCGCCATACGATTCGTTGTAAGTCTACGTGTTTCGGCGATACGCAAACTTGTCGGTACATTTTTGCGATGTCTGCGGTTATAGCGTAGCGATGCGTTCTGAATCGGGTCAAAATGGAATATAAATCGGGTTGCAATTGAGGACCGACGAATAAGGCATCATTCAACGAGTTTCCAGAGGTGGATTTAGCGGATGCGTTGAACACGACCCTTAATTTGGTCGTAAGGCTCGATTCCTTGACGACAGGATGATGCGGCATGTAAAACGTACGGTGCGACGTTTCAGGTGCGGGCTCCATATGCTTCATCTCGATAAGTTCCTCCATAAACTCATTGTAACTTAGTCGTAAGTCTTCATCTCGCGCAAGTCTTCTTTCGATTCTTAGCAAGTTTCGAACAGCATTTTCGCGTGAGTCTCCGAGCGGAACATCAGGCTTTAGTGGTAACTCTACTATGAATCGCCCATCGGCTGCCCTGCGGTGCGTGGCATCGAAGAGCTTTTCACAGTAAAGTTCCTCATGAGTGAAGTGGATCTTTTTCGGCGCTTCTTCCAGCTCCCACAATCTGGTAAGTGCTCTGTCCAGCTGAACGTCGCAATGCAGCGACTGTAATTGAGTCGTAGTGACATTGGAACTATCAACACTGCCAAACAGCGTCCACCCGAAAACGGTACGTTGAGCCATGGGTGTGCCAGGAGGACCTTTACGAAACTCGGAGCAAATGAGTTGATCCATGACATCCATACCGACTAGCATGTCGATGCGGCCAGGTGTCATGAATTGCGGATCCGCAAGAAATAGTCCTTGCACATGCGACCACGACGAAGCTGATACGGTTTGTGTTGGCAGTTCACTCGTGATTTTGGGTAAAATCAGCGCATTTATATCGAAACGTTGACTGGAGCAAAACGATGACAATGAAAGCAATACCTCACCTCTCGAGCGACCTCCTTGCGACGAACCAATTCCTGTTATTAGGACTGCAGATGCCTTTCGTCGTAGACCCAAACGCTGAACCAAGGCCTCTGTTATGAAGGAGGCATGCGACCCCGAGTCGAACAATAGGCGAGCGGGTTGAAAGCGGCCGGAGCAATCGCGTATTTTGACAAGTGCAGTTGCCAACAAAACGGTTCTTTCTCTAAGCGGAAGACTCGAAGTGGAATTCAAACAGGGCGAGGAAGAATCAAGGGCGCGAGTAACTGCGTTTGGTTGCTGTGGGGTATTGACGGTAAGAGAGGTCGAATTAGCGGTAGATACGTTGGACAAATGCGGACTAGTGGGGACATTGGTTGTAGCGGTGGTATTATGCAACAAGGTTTGATGGCGTTGATGGCAAACCCTACAGGCGGACGTACTGTTGCATTTTACCTTATAATGGCCAGAGCTGAGACAATTAGTACACAAACGCGATTCTACGACGAATTTAGATTTAGCATTTCCGTCTAAATTACGAAATTTGTCACAACTATAGATTTTATGCGATTCCTTACAATAAGCGCAATTGTTCTGACTCTGTACAGCGTGAAAAACGTTAGCAGCTTTGCTCCCTGACGTAGATTTACTGACTGGCGTAGTTTTACTTTTCGTTGGTACTGGTGCGGTTGAAGACGAAAGCATAGCGAGAGATCGACATCTGATCTCCAAAAATGTGGTCAATTTTTCCAACGTAGAGGCTCATCACTGACGAGTGTTAGCTCCCACTGCTTCCGCGTCTCGAATGCTAGCCTGTTCACTAACTCATGAACCAACCAATCGTCCCAAAACTGCACTGGACGATCTAAAGCTTTGAGTTCGCGTATGTGCTGCTGAAATGCGTCGAGCACTCTTTTAATTGCGTCAGACGTATCACTAGCAGCCTTCTTTATTTCGCTCATAGCCCTCAGATGCCCTTCTACAATCACACGCATGACCTTGTAACGCGATTTTAAAAGGTCCCAAGCTTCTTCATAATTAGCATCGCAAATTTTAAAACCACTAATTATGTTTAACGCATCACCCTTTAAACAACTACGCAGATAGTGGAGTTTTTGCCCATTGGACAACGCGGTATTACCATCAACAAGCGAGGAAAATGCGTCAAAGAAACCAATCCATTCTGTGGCCTCGCCAGAGAATGTAGGCAACTCCATTTTAGGAAGCCGTATTGGAGCCGACACAGTTGTTGGCGCGGATGCCTGACGCGGTTGAGCACTACTTTTAATTTGGCGATTAAAATTTGTTAAAGCAGTAGAATATCACGTCTCTGCTTGTATACGAACATTTTCTTCGATTTGGAAATTATCAGTTCCGCACGAAATCTCGACGCCATCTTGAGCCTCATTAAATCGAACCCACTGTTCATCTAGCAATTTAAGGTAACTTTGTACGCTATCTGAGTCCAATAAAAATACACCATCAGTGCTTTTGGCCAAATACCGCTTAATAGCACTCAGTGCCGAATCACGAGATTTAACGGAGTTCGACATTGTTTTTGGTTTATTTTTTCAGCGAGTTCAAAAATAAATTGTATTTGTATTTTTATATTTCGTTGCAAAGGGCACTTGAAGGGCACGATATGCTTGTAAGTTTTTAAAGTCACTTACAATAAATTTGCGTTATTTAAAAATGATATTTTACTTGTATTTTCTTACAAATGCACCCACAGTACTTTTAAATGTAATTTGTTGTTGTTGTTGTAGCATAGACTTTTGTTAACTACCAGCGATTCACTTGTATTAATAAGTTACAAAGACCACTTATTAATTTATAATATTTAACAACAAACGCACTATGGTTTTTATTTAATTTGCAGATAGCACTTTGTTTTATTTAGTTTTTAATGTCTGTCAGCAAATATTTTATTTGCATTTATTACACATATATGTTTGTGTGTCGATATATGTAAATTATACGCGAGCGGTCGTCATATTCGGCGGCGAAGGACCAGAAAATGTTGCGGCGGTTTACTCACGTAAATTGTCCAAATAAAAAATGCGGGATTTTCTCGGAATTCACTTTCCTTATTAAATTTAACTTTAATAAACGAATTAACACTATTTACAATATAAAATAAGCGGTTTGATTCTTTTAATAAAAGCGGTGAAAAACTATGCAAAATTACTAGCGGAGGCGTACGTGCGAACGAGTTGAGCTCAAAACGAATACATACATTAATTAGGAGTTACTAGTTAGTTAATTAGTTCAAGGCTACGGACAAAGCATAAAAGGAAATAGCAATTACAATAGGTTAACCCTTTATGTTGCGATGTATATATATTAAGTTACAATTTGCATAGATGAACTCAACAGGAATGTTCAGAATCGCTTTTACCTTCTCGGGGTCGGTTTTAAGCATACCCCCACCTACAATATACCCAAGATACGGCAACTCTTTAAAGAAGAACATTGACTTTTTCAACCCTATGGTTAACCCGGCTTCTTTTAGACAAATTGCAACTTCTTGTAGTGTACGCAGATGTGTATCAAAATCAGGAGCAATGATGAGCAAATCGTCCAAATATATAAAAACATTTGATTTTAACCACTGTGGTATAGCACGGTCCATGAGTCGGCATAACCGCTGCGCTGCATTACATAAGCCGAAAGGCATCACTACAAACTGGTAGAGGGGTCGCCCCGGGACTGTAAAAGCAGTGTAGGGTTTGCAACTGTTCTCTAACTCTATCTGCCAAAAGGCGAACTTAAGGTCAACGCTACTAATGAAATGGGTGTCGTCTATGCGACTAATTATACCCTCAATATTTTGTAAGGAATATGCGTCTTTGATGGTTACCGCATTCAGCTTCCAAGCGTCTAAGCAAAATATGTTTTTGCCGGGCCTCCGTACTACCGTTGTTCTATTGCTCCATGGACTTTCGCTTTCTTCGATTACGCCTAGCTCTAACATTTTATCTATTTCAGCGTAAACAATCGATTGCATTGCTGGAGACAGGGGATAGTGGCGATCTTTAACTGGAACTGCCTCCTCCACTAGTTTTATGGAGTGCTTCTCAAGCGGAGTGCGACCTAGCCCGTCTTTCTCGAATGTTTTAAAGCTATCCATGACCTGCCGTAAACGCTGTTGTTGGTCCACCGTGAGCTCATGTAACACCCGACGTTCGCGCCTATCTTCAACCATCCCCATCTGCTTCTCTACTCTGGACAAGTCAATTTCCCCTATTGCTACTACGTCTGGAGCCAACTGGAAAACTCGCCAAAAGTCGATCCCGAGGTATACGTGTTGCTCCAGGTATGGACATAAGGAAAAAGTGATATTGTTTTCTAAACCTTTGTATTTCACAGGTATCGTTAGCTTTCCTAATACGGTATGCCTGCCACCGCCTGCTGTTGTAACGCTCGACACAAAACGCTCAATCGGTACCTCCATTTTTTCTACCAACTCTCGACAACCCCGACCTAATATGCTAATCGATGCGCCTGTATACAGTAGCCCTCGTGCTTTCACTCCCTTTATCTCAATGTCAGCATATACCCTTGGATCATTTCGGTCTGCTCTTTTCACCGTTGCCACAACTTGCCGGCGCAGTAATTTGCGTTTTCGGAATCTATCTATAGCTTTTTGTATTTTTCTCGATACTGTCCGACGGCCTAAATACACGCAATCGGCGAAGATTCGAGCTCGAGCTTCCTTATATCTTCTCATTCTTTCTTCATATTACGGCACTGCTGTGTTGTGTGAGACACTTGTCTTTTGTTCTGCTACTTGCTTTTGTTTTTTTTTTTAATTTTTGGAGCCAAGTGACACTCTCGACTTTTGACATCTTCAAACTAGGTGTTAGTAGAAGCATCTACTCTTGCGGGACTTGTGTGGAGCGCGACACCCCCGCTGTCGTCGCGTTCCGTTTCGCGTTTCCCGGCTGGTTACAGACGGGACATTTTGGAGTGATAACATCCAACTTCCCACATTTGAAACAGAAAATACGTCTCTGTAACGACATACAGTCTGTGAATACATGCCCCTCTGCCCCACAATTCCAACATAATAAATTTTTCCGACCTGACGTATCTCGGTTTGACGGGTGCTTGGTTACGCGTTGGTAGCGGAGCTCTTCCACGGAGACTTGACCCTCATGTCTGGGAGAATCCTGCTCATCTGCCTGATTACCAACGATTTCGTTTACGTGATATGCTCGAGGAACGAATCCACCTTGCGTCATCCGTTCCCTGCGAGGAAATCAACGTTCTACCTCTTTGCACTCCATCCGTAGTTGTTCTATAGAAAACACCGCGATGGGATAAACAAGTTTTGCCAAAGACTCCCTCAGATTTCCCTTCATGAGGCGTACCATTTCATGTTCGGGAATGGGATTTCTCAACCGAGATCGAAGTATGCCCATTGCATGAAAATAGTCGTCGATCGTTTCTGTTGGCTTTTGCTTACGTTCAGTGATTTCCCTCATGAGTTCAAAGTCGGTTTGCTGGGAAGCTAACTGCCGCTGCAAAGCGAACTGCAAACTCGGCCAGTCTAGATTACGGTTTGATCGAATGTACAACCAGTACCATTCCCGTGCCTCTCCACCCAACAACCGATGAAAATCTCTTAGGATTTCACCCCATGAGCAATCATACTGTTCCTTCAAATACTCAAGTCTAAACAAAAAGTCGTCGATGGTCATAGCATCGCGATGGCCTTGGTAGCTAATCCCCCACTTCTCTATATTAAGCTCAGATCTATTCACTACAACTCGACTTTGTATCTCCGGTGGACCACTTTCTTGGAAGGGACTCTGGTTTATCCTTGGTGGACCTTGAAATTGACGCTGATATGAATGCGCATTGAACTCAGGCGACGGACCTAGAAACTGACGCTGATGTGATTATGTATTGCCTATAGGCAACTGACCCACAATTGGCCTTCCAGGGATTTGGTTTTTTACTTGGTTCTTATTAATGGGCCATTCCCCAACTACCCGATTTTCGTGCATCGACTGCCTAGACTCATTCGACTCATTGCTTAAATCTTGCTTTCTTTTTTTGTATTGAGCGCGTGGCCTATTCCTATGTTCGGTAACTCCCAACCCGCCGTTTGAACTACGAGCGCTCTTGAACATTTCCTGCATGCCTACACGCATTTCAGCTAACATCACCTCCTGCGCCTCGTTTAGCAATTGTTTGATCATTGGTTATATCTCTTTTTTTTGAACTTTTGGCATCGGCCGATTGTATGGAATATTGGTTGTAACGTCATGGGGAGGAGGAGGTCGCTGAAAGGATAACAAAGGCGGCTTTAAGAACACAGACTGGGTAACCTGGGCTCCTGTATAATGTTTTGGTACCGCCCCTGTACTAAGGCGTTCCGCCGGTGGCATGCCTTTGGGCTCTTGTATTCCTATCCCACCTGACGCTTCACCCCCACTACTCTTTGATACTACTATTCTACCTGATAAATCTATAAAGGTTGGGTCACCCTCTGTGGGTAGCTTAGTATTTGGGTCGTTTACAGGCATGGTCCTGGCTTTTCCTCTGGATCGTGTGTTAAAAGCTGGTGGTAAATGGTTCATACACGTGATTCACAAATGGAATTAATAAATCAAATATGATTGTAATTAACAGAAATATGACTATAAATAAATAAAATATGTATATAAGTAAATACTTATTTAATGTATATATAAATAAAAATATTATCTGGTTAAAATTAAAGAGAGACATTAGGCTTCACAACCGTTAACTCTTGGTTGAGGTCACTAACATTATTATGCATGGAGCATCAAAACCCATATAGAAATTTCGGTCTCCACTCATCTTGAATACTACTGGTCAAACTGATTATATTGATAGTAATAAAAAAAAACTTTGGCTATGTATATTAATATGTATGGATGTATTGAACTCTGTCGGTGCAGATAGAAAAATCTTGGTGATTTCTATGTCCCCGAATGGCTATTGAATGGGGTCTGATGAGCTGAATCCTAACACACTGGTGCAAATCAGCTTATAACGAAAATTCATAAACTGGCCACCTAGCTAGCGTAGATGCCAGCTGTCCTCACGACCCTTTCGAATGAACGGATTGTCTAATAAAAGTTTAAATAAATTTATACGAGTAAGGATAACAGAGTTCATCTGTTTCCCAATTTTGTTCTCCTAAGGATTGTAACTGTTTCTTGTGTGGGCGCCAATTCAAACTTCTATTTTAGCGCTTAACACTGTGGCGGACTAGCCCTCCTAACCCACGGTGCACTAACAAACTATGATTATCTTTTAGATTTGGGCGCCATTTAAATATCTGTCACGTACACGTACATTAGGTTCCTGGTGGTGTCCCTAGCTAGCTCAGTAAAGGATGGGCAGTGGTTCTCAACCCTCCACCTTCGGAACCGGACGGACATATATTTACTTGCAATTTTTCTTCGCTCACCTTCCTTCGCTCACACAGCTTTTGATCCAAGAAGCCCACCCTGCCTCGGGCCGCTCGCATCTTCCATCCTGCCCAGCGATCTCCCTTAACACCCTCCAAACTCCTTACTCACCTCATCGCCATACCATCTTTACCTCCAGTTCAAAAGGAAACTATCTCATCATTCCAATTATCGTTACAAACTCACAATATAACAAATTTGTTGATCATTTCGAGATACATAACAATTATTTGTCCAATGACAAAACGCCCTGCCGCTAAGCTTGATTATACTATTGATGAACCAAAAGAAAAGGTTTAAAGAAAAGTAAGTAAGTTCTGAACAGTTGGTTTGGGAATGCCTGCCTAACAGAGCTCTATTAGAATTCTTCCCTATACCTTTGCATATAAAAAAACAAGTCTAGTTTTTTCTTTTTTTTAGGGGCAGATCCGCTTTGAACCCAATGGAACTAATTTTACACTTATTGACTAACATACTTATAACACTTAAATTACTTTTAAGAAAAAAAGAAACTTTAAAACTTTCAAATTTTGATAATACCAAAGAGGATAGATATGTAAGAGACGTCAGTTCGCTACTCGGCGAATGTCAACATTTTGTTGATCGCTACTTTGTGTGCTACTCGACGTTAGCTCTCAGGGGTTCGGCCATTCCTCTTTGTTTGTCTGCGTTCAAACAGAGAAACTCGGAGTTGCTGCTATCGGCAATTCTCTTTTGGTGTTGCTCAAGTGTTTCCGATGTTGTTCAAACACGGGAACGAATTGCTTTGGTTGATTATGTTTTGTACTGACATTCTCTCAATACATACATATGTACTAAGAAATTTTTTGCTGCGTTGTACGAATATTTTGAATGAAAAAATATTTTTTTGCTCAAATTAATATAATTGTATTATTTTCTTGGAAATAAACATTGAAAATCTGTTGATACAATTACTTTTATGTCGTTTATTAATGTGTGCATGCGAATGTAAAAAGAGGTATGAGGGAAAATGTCAAAATTAATCTGCGGCCAACATAACATAATTGAGACGAACGGCAACACAAAGCATGTTTCGCGAGCACAAGCAACTCGTTACCCGTCCCCTTCCATCGTCGCTCTCTCATCCACAAAAAGCAAAACCGCAACTAATTGACGGCAATTTGTATCTGTGTTTGAACAGGGACTTTTCTGTCCGAGTTTTGAGTAAAAATCTTGAGCAAGAAACTTGGGAGAATTGAGTGTCGGCTGAGTTATTTTGGGAAATGTCAAAAAGTGAAAAGCTATATTGTGAGTGAGTGTCAAAGTTTGGTCAAACCTCATAAAGGAAAGTTGTAAACAGTGAAAAAGTGGTAAAATTAATTGAAATGGGTGTAAAATTGTGAAAAATTGTGATAAATTGTCAAAATAATAAAGAAGAGTGAAGTTAATTAGTGATAAATTAACTTATTTAAAATTTGAAGACTGTGTTGTGCTCACAAAGGTGTTTTGCTTGTTTGAACGGAAAGTGGTGTATGTGGTTTGTTCGTTTGTTGGCATGTGTGGTATTTGTGTGTTTATAAAAGTATCCAATTGTGTATTGATATGCAAGCGAATTATTGAAAAATTGCAACATTATTTATAACAATTCGGATATGCATTTCATGTATTATTTGCAGTAGTATTACTAAAATCTCTGCAGTTTTGTATGCATGCATAAATGTTTTGTTCACATCATAAAAATGGAATATGAGGGTAATTGTTTCCTTTAGAGACAACTACTTAAACACGTCCAAAAATATCGGGAGGGCTATCAATTAACGCGCTTTGACTTCGGTATCAACAAGCCGGAAGCGGATTTTCAATTTTTTGTTTCAGTGAAAAGTTATTCGCAAAAAACCCAAAAATGACCCAGGTCCGATCCCAAATAGGGGGCTTGATCCAAGGTATTTATGTGCAGAACACACTTTTGCACCCTAATCTGTGAAACAAAAACTCGAAAATCCGTTTCCGGATGATTGTTACCGAGATCAAAACGCGTTTTGTGATACCTTTCCCGATAATGTCGGAAGTGTCTCCTAAAGGAAACAATTACCGAAATGAGTGATGACATAGAACTGTTCTAGGAATAAATGCCCAGTTTTTTTTTAATTCATTGGTTATTGGCATTGTTGTAAGTATAAGTCATAAATAAATGCATCCAAGTATAGATCATTTAACCAAACATCCTCTCTACAAATGTCCTAATATATGTTATATGTGTGCATGCCAAACTTCTTGCAACAATAAGCAAACAAAAATATGCTACCAACCTCACGTGCATAAATGCATATTCATAAATGTATATAAGTATTCTTGTCTGCCTAAAAAACTTCATCCTACTGACCTACGCCAACAAAGTACATTTGTACGCACAAAAATCTAAATCCAACAACAAAAATCATTTCTACGCACAAAAATCTAAATCCAACAACAAAAACCAGTTCTACGCACAAAAATCCAACAACAAAAACCAATTCTACGAAACAAACTACAAATGCAACAACAAAAACTTCATTGAAGCATTCATTCATAAAAATATATAAAATTATTTGTCGAGGAATCAAAATATTCAATTTTGTCGATTTTATAAAATCCAACTTCAATCCATATGAAGGGTATTCCCTTGAAAGCGTTTTTTCACTTGTACACTTTGGCATTTTTCCGAACAAAACTTGGCATTAAAACTTTGATTTGCTTCAGGTAGTTAGGTATATTAAAGAAAAAATAAAATAAAAATATACAGATATTGTCCAGCAACAGACCCAAACTTTTGCAAAAAAATTATTCCGAAAAAGTTTCCCTAAGTATTTTTAATTATTTAATGAAAGTTTCCTTTATATCACCAAAAGTTGTCCTTATTCGATAAGCAGTTTGATTATTTGCGTAACTGATATTGCTTTCGTCACTTTTGTTTGTTTGCGTGCGAAACCCTATGAGATTTTGTTGTTGTTACTGAAATTTGGTCAGCCATGTTTTTTTGGCTTAAGTGTGGCCGTTCTGGCACAGAAGTATCCTTTGAATACACTACTATATAGTAAAAGTTTAGCTTTTTTCACTCCTTATCTACATTATGTGCGACTTTAGATGATTTTCTTAGGCAAAACTTAATATAAGAATATGGAACTAATATCCGAAGTAATTTAAGATAGTTACATGCCATTTTGGAAGAAAAAAACAGAAGTAAATAATACTTAAGTAGTGAAGAACTACTCCATTTTTTGGTTGTGGCTGAAAGATAGGAACAAACTGTGTGCGCCAACACTTTTGATCACCGACGACTTTACTCAAAGCTCGTGTCAAAGACGAAATCAACGACATTCCTGTATATGTATTTATATTTTCATACATTCAATGCCAGTCCAGCTGAAAGCATTCATACATGAGTACATTCATAGGCATATATTTAAGGGTGGATTTTTGTTTGCTACGATCAGGTGCTTTTGCATTTGATTTGTGCAATCAAAAATTAAACCTAAAATGAATTTGCCTAGTACATTATGCACATGCCACCCATACCTATTTCACCCATAAACAAAATAACCCAATAAATACAATTTATAGCTTTTAATAAGAAATTTAATTTTTATTGAATTTGTAGTTGCCGTCGGCAAACCCGTATTTTCATTTTGTTACCATAACAGGATTATTTTGAATTTATAATATTGAATACTGAAATAAACAACAGTAGGTACATATTTCAATAGAATTTTTTCCAAATTTGTACAATATTTCAACTAAATAATGATAGCAACATTTTTGTGGTATTCACCGGCGGCAAAGTTATTACTTGCATATACGTATTTTTCCATACATTTTTTTAAATTGGTAAATGTTTATAGTATTTCATATTTTTCACTTCATATAAGTCATAAAAGTAAATTTTTGTGAAAATTAGGAATATTTGCACAATATAAGCAAATATCACCAACTTCTTATAAACTCACAAGTAGTAAACCGCTCCAAATAAATATATATACGTAAATACTCCAAATACAAATGTTACTCATTCCCCACAAATGTCAATTCAGTGAGTGGAAACAAAAATTGAGTAGTTTTCAAACTCACGAAAATGCGCAAAAGAAATGACCGAAACCCTGAGACAAAACGGGCACCAATTTTTTAGCAGCTTTCAGCGAGCAACTCGTTCATATTGCCGAACTGACGTCTCTTACATATCTATCCTCTTTGGCTATACTATCTCCCGCAAGACTCCTAGCCTTTCCCCTTTTATACCATTTCATTCACTTCCCCTCCTTATTCCAATAACGTTACTTCTTTTTCCTATGCGTTTACCCGCTAATAATTCTCGGTCAGTGACTTTACAATTTCCTATTTGCTCCTTTGTACCGCATCCTAAATTTGCATCTGGCAATCCTTTACAAAAAGCTAATTTTTTCTATTGTGAACTTGTCTTTGTTTTGACATTTCTCCCAAATTATAGGAAAAATAACAAAGCTGGTGGTGGTAAACAATAATAAACACTTCACTTTTGTTTATTAAAATTAAATATATATTTATTTGCTGGTCAAGGTGAGTACTTTGATGTGTTCGCTAACTAAATTGATGCCCGCATCTTGGAGGTGGTTTGCCACAAGGCTATCGTGCAATACAAGCAAGTTCCAAGTCACTTCCTTTGTTTACCTCGACTCAGAGCGGTCCAATAAAAGAAAGCATCAACTAATAAATATTTTTATTTTTCTTCTTTTAGGAAACCTAATTAACTGAAAACCAGCCCAACGTGGGGAACACCCACCCCGACATAGTGAAAAAGAAGGATAGAAAAATGAGGTTCTGTGTGGATTACCGGAAGTTGAACGACGTAACTAAAAAAAGACAGTTATCCATTGCCAAGAATCGATGACACTCTGGACTCGTTATCTGGCACAAAATGGTTTTCCACACTGGACTTGAAAAGCGGTTACTGGCAACTGGAAGCAAAAGACGAAGTTAAAAAGAAGACGGCCTTTAGCGTTGGAGAAGGGCTTTGGCAATTTACGGCAATGACCTTCGGGCTATGCAATGCTCCAGCTACTTTTGAGAGACTCATGGACCAGATACTTAAAGGATTGCACTGGCAAACATGTTTGGTGTACCTCGACGACATCATCGTGCTGGGAAAAAGCTTTAAGGAACACCTAAAGAACTTGGAGGAAGTTTTCCAAAGAATAGCTGGTTATGGTCTGAGTCCCAAGAAGTGTTCCTTGTTTAAAAAGGAAGTAAGTTTTTTTAGGTCACAAGGCAACTACGGAGGGAATCAGCACTGCTAACGAAAAGATCAAAACAGTAAAGAATTGGCCAAGACCGAGAAATTTGGATGAGTTAAGTAGCTTCCTTGGGCTGTGCACGTATTATCGCTGATTTGTATCGAATTTTGCCAGCGTAGCTAGTAGTCTCCATGACCTTACCAGGAATAATATGAGTTTTGAATGGAAGAAGGAACAGGAGGTGGCTTTTCAAACATTGAAGTAACGACTATGCACTGCCCCGATGTTAGCATATTCAATTCCAGGTTCAAAGTTTATTCGCGAGAGAACTGTTGGCATTCGTAGAGTGCTTTAAATATTTCCACAAGTATCTCTATGGGCAGCGATTCCACGTCTCGACATACCATGCAGCGTTGAAATGGCTCTTGCAGTTCCGTAATCCGGAAGGTCAATTGGCACGGTGGATAGAGCGACTGCAAAGTTATGACTTTTCCATAGAGCATCGCAAAGGTAGCACCCACGGAAATGCTGATGCAATGTCACGAAGGCCATGTAACTTGGAATGCAAGCATTGTTCGAAAGCTGAGGCCAAGGAAGACAATATGGATGTGCGGCTCATGACTATAACATCTACGGAGGAATGGGACATGAATCAATTAAGAAAGTGTCAACACGAAGATCCAGATCTTCACGCGTGATGCAAGGAATCGAACGAAACGAGCGACCATCAAGAGAGGAGATGTCAGCAGAAAGTCCTGTTGCCAAGTCATATTGGGCACAGTGGAATAGTTTGCAATTAGAATCCGGTTGTTTGCATCGAATATGTGAGAGTGAGGATGGCCAATGTGTTCGCAAGGAAGAAAGTCCCTGATGTACTCAATGCAATACATAACGGTCCAAGCGGAGGTCATCTTGGAGTCACCAAAACCTTGGAGAAAGTCAAGCAAAGATTCTATTGGGTTGGTTGCCGTCAATCTGTCGCGGAGTGGATTACCAACTGTGAAGTATGCATCAAAGCTAAAGGACCGAAATCAAGGAGCTATGGCCAAATGAAACAGTATAACTCAGGTGCGCCATTTGAGTGGATAGCCATGGATGTAGCTGGTCCATTTCCTACTAGCAAACTCGGAAACAAATATGTACTGGTGGTTATGGACTATTCCAGAAACCATAGCAGAAGTGTTTACTAACAATTGGGTAGTAGGTTTGGTGCACCGATGGAGCTACGTTCTGACCAAAGCAGGAATTTTGAATCAGCTGTGCTCCAGGAAATGTGCAAGATATTGGGCATTCGGAAAACTCGAACAGCTGCACTGCATCATCAGTCAGATGGCATTGTGGAACGATTTAATAAAACCTTGGCAGAGCACCTGAGGAAAGTAGTGGATAAGTTCCAGAAGGATTGGGATACTCACATCTCCTTATTCCTAATGGCATACGCAAACAACTGGTCAGACTCCTGCAAAGGTAATTTTCGGAAATGATCTTCGATTGCCAGCTGACTTGAAGTTTGGGATAAACGCTGATGCAGGAGTAAATGCTCGGAAATCTACTAGAGTATTGGAAGAAGAAATGAGAGAAATTCTCGAACTTGTGAGACAACGGACTAAGATCATGAGCGATAAGATGAAGGCCAGGTACGACAAAGCAATAAATTCGGAAGGTTTTATAGAAGGAGATTTAGTGCTGCTATACAACCCACAACGTTAAAAAAGGTTTGTCCCCAAAACTACATTGTAACTGGGAAGACCCACACAAAGTCATAAAACGGATCAACGAAGTGGTATATCGCATGCAAGCTATGGCAAGCCAAGGAATAAGATGAAGGTGGTCCATTTGGAAAGGCTAGCTGCTTTTGGTTCCGGCAATGTGTCTGATCGGGATGATCAGACTTAGGTGGAGGGCAGTGCGCCGATTATTCTCAAGCATGTATCATCCCTAACTCAATAACACTCCCAGAGATGCCGATGGCTACTCTTATGCATGCAAGCGTGTACCTAGGAAGAGGAAGAGCGCGAATGTTTGCGAATACAAGGCAAAAAGGAGATGTCAATAAATAACACCGACCCTTCGAGAACACGAAGATCGATCAACCAAGAATGTTCTCGGTGCGTAGGCAAGCACCCTGGCGGGCTATATAAGGCGGTGACCAAGCAAGGCAGGTTGATCAGTTTATTTTCAAGTTTTGTTCAGTGATCTACTGCGAAGTTACCAAACTCTTAAATTTGTTTTGCGTTTATTACTAGTAAATAAAATTCGCTATTAGTTACAATATCTGTGCGTGTGTTTATTTGACTTTATAGTGATCGAACCCAGGATTGATAATCAAGGAATCATCGAAGAGTCGTGAGTTGGGTACTGCGTTTCGTCACCAACGCCAGAAAAGGCGGACGTAGAGGAGAATTGCAAGCTAACTGCCGCCGAAAACCAAATATGTTGCATGGTGCAACAGGAAGGCCATCAACACGAAATCCAGTCACTACAAAACAAAGTTGCCATTACAAAACATAGCAGCCTATATCCGTTAACACTGTATTTGGGTGATAGGGGGTTACTCAGAGTCTAAGGGAGGATAGACAGCCTATTGCTTGTCACTATCAGCACGCCGTCCAAAAATTTTACCGGCGCACGATTATGCCACCAGATTAATAGTAGCCGATCATCATAGGAAAAGACATCACCAAAACGATTGTTTGATCACAAATGAGATTCGCCAACGCTATTGGGTCCCGGCAATTCGAAACGTTTTAAGGTACGTAAAGAAACGTTGGCCAGTTTGTATATATGACAGAGCCAAGCGGTGCCACTAATGGGCCAGCTACCGAAAGAGACTGGCGCCTTACGTCCGCCCCTTCACGTACAGCGGAGTCGATTACTGTGGTCCGTTTAATGTGGCTATAGGTAGAGGAAGAGAAAAGCGGTGTATTGCACAGTTCACGTGTATGACGACCAGAGCGGTGCACCTGGAGCTAGCAGAGAATCTTTCCACCGATGCGTTTATCATATGGCCTCGCAATTTTGTCAATCGACGTGGGGTGCCCATACGTATGCGCAGCGACAATGGGACCAACTTTGTTGGAGCACAGAAAGAAATGAAGAAGGCGGAGAGGTTGTTTGATTTTGATGCAATCGGACAAGAAATGTCCAAAAATAGAATCGATTGGGTATTTAACTGCCCAGCGGACCCAAGCGGTGGAGGTTGCAGGGAGCGCCTTATTCAACGACTCTTACAGAAAGTATTTAAAGAAGAAGCGCCAAGAGTGGAAACGTAGTAATTGAAATAGAAAATATTATCAATAGCCGTACATTGACTGATATACCGGTTTCACCAGGTGATGCAGAACCACTCACCCCAAACCATTTTTTATTGGGTTGCTTGAATTCTACGCAAACACGGCATCCTGATGAAGAACGTCTATGTCTTCGGAAGCAATGGAGAATAGCCAAGAATTCAAATGACCCTGCCTGGAAACGATGGACATTGGAGTACCTGGCTCGCCTCCTCTGTCGGTGTAAGGGGAGAGATGAAGCTGAGGAGCTTAGGCCAGGAGCACTCGTAGTGATATGCGACCTCTCAGCCCCACGAAGTCATTCGGAGAAAGGCAAAATAACCCAAACATTTAAAGGAAGTGATGGCATAATCCGCAGCGCTAATGTGCGCACATAACATGGAATTTTACGCCAGCCCGCACGACAGCTAGCCGTTCTACGTTTTTGCGAATCGCCGGAAGAGTCGCCAGGAGGTGGCATGTGAATGACTAGTCAACCATACGACAATCTAGCATCGCCATAATTATCGATATTCCATCACTATTTTTCTTGCTATCACTCATCTTGCAATTCGCCAAATCATTATAGAAGAAGACACACAAATTTGTAGTTTACGTATTCATACACGGAGATTTTACATATACGTTTCATTCGTTTGCCGCCATCATAAATCTTTATTGTAAGCTTTGTATCATCTACATACATTGTAAAGTATTTAAAATGTGTTAATAAATGTTTTAACTATCAATTGTTTGGATTTGTGGGGAGTCGGGACGTCGCCACCACAGAAGTTGCTTACTATAGCCGAACAATAGGGAAACATGAAAGGAACTATTTCGTAACACGAATAGAGCTGTTAGCATTGGTAAAGTTCGTTAAACATTTCCACAAGTATCTCTATGGGCAGAGCTTCCACGTTGAAATGGCTCTTGCAGTTCCGTAATCCGGATGGTCAACTGGAACGGTGGATAGAGCGACTGCAAAGTTATGACGTTTCCATAGAGCATCGCAAGGGTAGCACTCACGGAAATGCTGATGCAATGTCATGATAACCATGCAACTTGGAATGCAAGCATTGTTCCAAAGCTGAGGCAAAAGAAGACATTACAGATGTGCGGCTGATGACTATAACATCTACGGACGAATGGCACATGAATCAATTAAGAAAGTGTCAACACGAAGATCCAGATCTTACACGCGTGATGTCAGGAATCGAACGAAACGAGCGACCATCAAGAGAGGAGATGTCAGCAGAAAGTCCTGTTGCCAAGTCATATTGGGCACAGTGTAACAGTTTACAATTGGTATTCGGTTGTTTGCATCGAATATGGAAAAGTGAGGATGGTCAGTGTGTTCGCAAGCTGATAGTCGTCCCAAGGAAGAAAATCCATGACGTTCTCAATGAATTGCATAACGATTCAAGCGGAGGTCATTTTGGTGTCACCAAGACCTTAGAGAAAACAAAGAGATTCTATCGTATTGGATGCCGTCAATCGGTTGCGGAGTGGATTGCCAACTGTGAGGTGTGCATCAAAGCAAAAGGACCGAAATGGAGGAGCCATTTGCCCATGTAAACAGGATAACTCAGGTGCACCATTTGAAAAGATTGCCATGGATGAAGCTGACCCATTGCCTACTAGCAAACTCAGAAACAAATATGTACTAGTGGTCATGGACTATTTCAGCAAATGGCCAGAAGTGTGCTCTATTCCAAATCAAGGGGCAGAAACCATAGCATAATTGGGTAGCAAGGTTTGGTGCACCGATGGAGCTACGTTCTGACCAAAGCAGGAATTTTGAATCAGCTGTGTTCCAAGAAATGTGCAAGGCATTGGGAATTCAAAAAACTCGAACGACTGCACTGCATCCTCAGTCAGATGGCATGGTTCAACGATTCAATAGAGCCTTGGAGGAACACCTAAGGAAATTAGTGGATAAGTTCCAGAAGGATTGCGATAGTCACATCTCATTGTTCCTAATGATGCCTCTGCTCTACATGAAACATTGTTTACCCGTACTAGTTTGGCATCTTCTTTTGCGAATCGGAGTGGAAGGCAGTGGATGAATGTACTCCGAGAGAGTGTAATGAAGGAAATCGCGTTCAGAGTAGTTTTAAAGTAAAAACTGCAACTAAAAACTTCAATTTAAACTGAAATATACATTCTACAGTAACTGATAACGTGTTATAACTGCTTTATATTCAATAATTTGGGAGTTTCAAGTCTTCATGCTCAATATTGCAGTATTTAAATTTGATTGTTTTATTACTGTATACAACACACCCTGTGTGGTATGTGTGTGTGTGCAGATTCGGAGTAAGTTGCGCTACTAGTAGACATATACTATGACATGAAACAACTAAGGGTGTGTAACCCTGCGCGGCTTCACGAAATTGCACTGACACCGGTGTTGGCGTTACTGGCGCTGATACCTTCCCAGCTAGAACACTATGCCAGTTAAAAAGCGAGTCCGAACGCTTTGTAGCTTGCTGGCTGTGTGATGGACTTGTCCACGCCAAGTGCACTGGGTTAACCGGTAGAATAGCGGACCTGCTTAACGAAGGAAAAGGCCTGCGCTGGTCTTGTTCCAAATGCCGGTCGACAGAAGTTGATCTGTGTAAAATCTTTAGGCATATCAGAAACGGTTTTTCTGAAATAAGCAAAGATTTTTCATTGCTGACTGAAAAGTTCCAAAAATATGAAAATATTTTCAAAACCTTGGAAACTTTGGAGAATTCGCCTCATTTGGAATGCCCTGATCATCGCGAAAACAAGCGCAGGCGTACGGATGATCGGCCTACTACCTCAACAGTCCCGAACTTGCCTCAACCCCTTGAACTTATAGATTTGGCTTCTCCAGTTCCTAGTACGGTTGTCCGAGCAACGTCCAAGAACGCCCCTTCAAAAATGTCCACTAGGAAAAACCAGGAAATTCCAACTATTGTAATGGAGTCTGAACCAATCGTTGGTAAGCTGGTTGTGGTTCCTCGCAAAAAATCTATTTTTGTGTCTAGGTTCCATCCAGACACTACCGAGGATGATTTGTTGTACCATATTTCTTCTAAAGTTAAAGATCAAAGCGTAACTGTTAGAAAATTTAATTTCACATATCAAAGAAGTATGTCTTCGTTTAAGATTGATGTATCTGGGAAAGATTTCGATACTCTTTTGGACAGCTCTTTTTGGCCTCCCGGGGCTCTTGTGCGGGAGTTTGAATACAGACCGAATAGGAATGTTCAAAATGTAGCGAAAATTTCTCGTAACAACGTTGAGTCAAAAAACTGAGCACTAAATCCGTGAATATCTTTTATCAAAATGTCAGAGGTCTAAATACCAAATTAACTGATCTCTTTTTGAAATCTTTTCATTGTAATTATAACGTAATTGCTTTTACCGAAACTTGGCTAAAACCTCATGTTTTCAATTCAGAGTTTTTATGTAATGAATATCAAGTATATAGAAATGATCGCTTGAACAGAGTCGGGGGTGGTGTTCTACTTGCCGTTCATTCCTCCATCCCTTCAGAAGAGGTTAATATTCCTAACATCGATTTCATTGAGTTCAAATGCATCCGCCTTCAACTAGACAACGTCTCTATGTACTTATATGTTTGCTACATCCCTCCAGCATCAGATTTTTCAGTCTACATGCAACATGTCTCTCTGCTCAAAACTGCTAACCTTATGACTAAAGCTTCAGATTCAATTATTGTTTTGGGTGATTTTAACTTACCTCATATATCGTGGAACATATCTGATGGTAACATTATTCCAAATCCGTCCAAACTGGGGTTCAATGACTTTTTAGATGGAATTTCCGATCTTTGCCTTAATCAAATAAATGTTACCGCTAACAAGTTTGGGAAAGTCTTAGATTTAGTGTATGTTAATGATATAAACCAATTTTCTGTAAATCGTTGTGATCCGTTGGTTTTACCAGAAGACCTTTACCACCCTTCTATGGAAATAGTCTACGAAACCATAAGTAATGGCCAAGGCACTCAATGCTACTCATGTAGTAGCTTTGATTATAACTTTTCCAAAGCAAACTACAAGAAATTAAATAAAGAACTGTCTAAATTAACTTGGCCTGAATTTGGTTGTGATATCGATCTAAACGTCTCACATTTCAATCACACTATTTACTGCCTATTTGAGAAGTTTATTCCTAAACGTAAAGTAACTTATGATCATCCTACGCAAGCTTGGTTTACTAAAGAGCTTAAGGCTCTTAAAAATAGGAAAACGCGATCATTTAATTTATATAAGAAATCCGGATTAAATAAACATTACCTACTGTATTCCATTCTACGTCAGAAGTACATAGATTTAAATAAGAAGTGCTATAAAGCTTATATCTCTAAAACGAAAAGAGACATTATTCTCAATCCTAAGTCATTTTATGGTTTCGTAAATTCTAAACGTAAAGTATCAGGGTTTCCCTCAGCCATGAAATATCAAGACATTATATCTAGCGATAATCAATGTATCGCAAATTTGTTTGCTCAATTTTTCACTTCTAACTATTCTGCTGTCACCAATTCAAACTTTCAAAACTATCCCTATAAGCTACACGGGACAAATTCAATTAATTCACCAATTATATGCGCCAAAGATGTTCTAATTTACCTTAAAACCTTAAAAGAATCTTTTAAATATGGTCCTGATAGGATTCCTACATGTTTCTTGAAAAAGTGTGCGAACCATATTTACCAACCCCTTACCAATTTGTTCAATCTATCACTAAAGTGTGGTGTTTTTCCAACTGCGTGGAAAGAATCGTTTCTTCTACCGCTGCATAAAAGCGGGAGTAGGTCTTCTATAGAGAACTATCGTGGCATCGCAAAGCTTTCTGCCATCCCAAAATTGTTTGAAGCTATTGTTACAAATCAACTTACGGGTCCGATCTCTACTTTGATAGCTGACTGCCAACACGGGTTCAGTAAGGGAAAGTCCACAGTTACGAATTTACTTGAGTTTACCAGTCATGTCTCAAATGGCTTTAGAAAAAATCTGCAAACCGACGTTATTTATACGGATTTCAGCAAAGCTTTTGACAAAGTGTGTCACTCATTACTTATTCATAAACTCGATCAGTTGGGCTTCCAGCCGGGTCTCAATCGCTGGATCTCTTCTTACCTTAGTGACAGGACACAAAGAGTAATGTTCAAAAATTTAGTATCCGATGTCATTTATGTCTCTTCGGGGGTTCCTCAAGGAAGCCATCTTGGCCCGATTCTGTTCTTGTTGTTTATAAATGATATTTCTACAATAATAAAATTTTCAAAAATGTTAATGTATGCCGACGACGTAAAGCTTTTCATGTCATTCGCGTCATTTGAAGATAGAAATAAGCTAAAATCAGATCTAGATGCACTAGTTACTTGGTGCGATTTAAATTATATGCCACTTAACCTTAAAAAATGTAAACACATGGGTTTTTCGCGGGGAATTTCTCAGCCGGCTTCCTATACAATTAAAAATTATAGTCTTGAGCAAGTGTATGATTTTGTTGACCTGGGGGTTACTATGGACTATAAACTCAGTTTCAACCGCCATATTAATACAACAGTCAATAAGGCTAGAGGTGTCCTAGCATTCGTTAAACGATGGTCTAAAGAATTTAGCGACCCTTATGTAACTAAAGCCCTCTTCACTACATTAGTCAGACCGATACTTGAATATGGTTCTATAATTTGGAACCCGCGTTACCAGGTTCATGTAGATCGCCTTGAATCAGTTCAAAAACAATTTTTACTATTTGCCTTAAGAGATTTTCATTGGGATCCCTCGTACAATCTGCCACCCTATACGAATCGTTTAAAACTCATTAATCTACACACACTTTCTAGTCGGAGGGAAATGCTTGGAATTATTTTTATGATTAAATTGCCAAATGGTTCACTATCCAGCCCATTTCTTCTAAGTGAAGTGAACTTCAATGTACCGTCTCGTCCTTCAAGGCATTTTAAACCTCTAGTCTTAAAACAGTGCCGAACCAATTTTCAGTTAAATGAGCCTTTTCGCTGTTTGTGTCAAGATTATAACTCTCTTTCTGGTAGATTTGATATTTCAGACTCGCTTTTCAGCATAAAAAAATCAATCCTTTCTGTCCTAAATTCATAGCTACTAATTGTTTTTTATTCTTTGACTTCTATTTTAACTTTTAACAATAATTTTATTCTGTTAACTAGTTATTTCTTAATGTATAATCTATCCTATATCTACTTTACTTAGCTGATGAGGTTTTCTCTGTAGCTGAGCAGTTTTAGATCTCGACGATTAACAAACCAAAGCCTTTCAACGACTCGGCACGAACGAATAATCCGCGCGTTATGCGGATGCGCCCCTCGCGCCGGTCGGGCGGGATATGGTGGGTAATCCGTTGGGAATTATTATTATAAATGAACCCTCATTTATGCCATAGTACTAAGGGAAAGTATCCCTTAAATTTTTGACAACTTTCCATTATATTATACAGGGCAAAAGGAGAAATGTGAGGTATAAGTTCATATGCGTGTGAGATTTTGTCTCTCTCTCTCAAATAAGCTTCACGCATTTATTCATGCTATATCGCTCTCATTCGAATACCTCATACATAAGGGATGTTTAAGGTATAGCCTATGGTATTAAATATTTGCTTAATAAGGGATTATATAAGGGATTATTATATGAATTATATAAGCCATTATATAAGGGAAATAAAAGCCATTCATTAAGGCATTATATAATCTATTAAATAAGGGATTTTATGAGGAATTATACATTACCCGGTTTTGGATCATCGTTATAAATAAAAGAATATGTTATAATTATATATTTATTTAAATATTAAATCAAAATTGCACTTCATTATGCTACATTACAATTTTTTAAATTTTTAGATTCTGGTGTACAATTTTAAACTAAAAATTCAAGCCGAAAAGTAATTACAAGCATTTCTGTGAATGATTTTATATACACATTTATTTTACGTTTACTATTTAACATTTATTTATTATTTAACATGTAAGTATTACTTAAATGGATGAAACCAATGTAATGTAAACATATAATAATAAAAAATTTTAAAATTGTCCAATATTTTTAATTAAAATTAATCATATGATTAAAACTTAAAAGTAATCAAATATTCCACTTTTGTATTAATGTCGTATTACACTTATGTTTTTTTTAATTTTTGTATAATGTGCATATGTAGGTGTTTTTAAGAAAAACTTAAAATAAACTTGCTATAAACGTCCGATGAAGTTTCTTATCGTTCCCTAAAATTAGAAGATATATATTATAAGAGATTTAAGAAATTCTATTCAAAATGAAAATAAATGCGTTCAAATGATATTATATAATATATATATACTAACTGTATACGGTTTATTCCACTTTTGGAGTAATGTAGTAGTCTTACCTTCTTACTTCTTGGAGCTTAAGAACTTCTTTTGATAGAACCTGTTATGGCTCAGTTCAATGCTCCTTCTTAAAGTCTTTTCAATATTTTGACGACCCTCCGTAGCGAAGACATCTAAACAAAAATGAAACAAGTAAATATTAAAAGATTCAATAAATGCCAACTAAGCAACTATTACCGTACAAGACTTTATTATCTTTAGCTGCGATAATGCCCTCTTTTCCTTCCTTCCATCAAAATTAAAAAGGAATGTCAACTCGTCGGACATTATCCTCCGAAAAACTTCATCCACGGTCCCAGTGCTGCCCTTGATATGGACCAAATACACTTTCTGAAAAAACATTGAAATAAAAACGAAAATTAATCAAAAGTGTGTTTTAATGATCAGTAATCTTGTTTACCATTGACTCCAAATAATCTGGATTTTCCAATTTTTCCTCCACCTCTTTTGCTGCGTCAATCGTCGCCAAGGGCAATGTTGCAGCGATCTCGATTTGGATATCGTCCTCAACATCCCCTGTCAAACGACCCACCGACCGTAAGACCTTGCTTACCAGCACCTTGCACTCTCGAAGTGTCTGGTTTTGTGCCATGAGCATCGCCTGATCGCAAAACTTCTCCACGCTTTGAAGACGCTCATCAAGTTTTTGCTGATTTGCCAGCAAAAGATTTTGATTTCCCAGCATAACCATTTGGTTTTCATATATTTTTTCCAAAATGGAGCTACAATCTGTGAAGTACAAATAAGAATACTTCATTAAATAAATATGCTACAGAGCAGCAAAATTTTACATTAAGTGTTGCAAAACTTGCAAAAGTACGTAAAAATTAACAGACCTTAAAACCCAATAACAAAATAGAGTAATAAAGTACCTGAAGAGGTTTCGGTTGACAATTTGGAAACCTTCGGTGGGGGTTGGTTGGTGGCGCATGGTGAAACCACACCTTCATTAAAATGACTCCCTGTTGCGAACCTCTTTTTAACTACAAAGGTAAAGAAATTTATGTAAAGCAAGTAAGGATAGTGCTATCTGTGTTCAAGAAAGGTACACATAATAAAGTAATACATAAGAATGTAAATACAAAGTAAATGGAGAAATGGTTTCGGTTGTGCCAATGAATAAATATAAAGGAATAAATTAGGAGTGGGACTTTTTTCGAATAAACGAATAAAAATATTCGTTTCAAAAACTTGGTATATAGTATTTATTCGGTTTATTTATCCGGATATCCGAATAATATTATTCAGTTACTATTATTCGAATAGTTGTATTGAACTAAATTCACAAAATTTTTCATCCCTATCAGCATGCACTCACGTTTTGTAGTATATATGTTTTCGTGTACAAATGTGTCATAAGCAGTAGTGATATTTGTTTAACTATTCGTTGCCATCTATAATTGACATACATACATACATATTTATTTACATACATATTTGAATATACGTACGTATGTACGTAGGTACATTAGTAGATATGGTCATAGAAATTTGCGAAATCTTTGGATTAAATGGCCTGGTTAAGGACGATCAGTAGTAGGTAGATTTATATTTGCGTTCCTGCAACTGAAGGAATTGCGTGGAGCGAGACAATGTATGAACTACTGTTTACTAACTGTTAAATGTGGGTGTCTAAACTCGTTAGTTAAATAAAGGCAAAGGACATGCATGAAAGATTGAGAATTTAACCGGCAGTAGCAGGTAGAAATTTTCTTCTGTTATATTCAGATATAAACCATCCAAACAAATGTACAAACATAAAGCGTATGCATGCTAATACGATCCAATATCTCAATACAACTATTCGAATAGTACTATCCGAATAATGCTAGTATATTCATTCGAATAAAAGGATATATAATTTGAATAAATGTTATTCGAATTTGTTGTAGGCTTCGAATAAATAGATTTTTTATTCAAATAGGCTCATGCCTAGTATAAATAGATAAGTTTTACCTATATTTGCCTTTGATGTAGTGGGCGTATTAATCGCATGGGGCGCATTGTGCGTACTGCTTATGTTGTGCGGTGTAACTACAAAGTTACCTGCTAAATATAAAAAAGATAATATAAAAATACATAAGTACAAAAATATATAGATGTTAACCTTTATTTGTCTGGGGCGTAGTGGATGTACTAAACGCATGGGGCGCGTTGTGCGTACTGATGATATTTCGCGGCGTTACTACAAAGATACCTGCTAAATATAAAAAAAAAATTATGTAAAAATATATAATAACAAATATACATAAAGTTTTACCTCTATTTGCGTGTTTTGTGGTGGGCGTATTAATGTGCTGGGACATGTTGTTCCCACTGGTACTGTTAGAGATGTCGCTCTGCATCAAAAAGTCCAAGTTTTGTTCCATCTCATGCAATAGAAATAATTAAAAATTAGTTATGTTACTTTATACTAGTATAAATTATGAAATTGTTGAAAATGCTTTAATGTGAAAAGTCGTGGAAAATATTATGTAGCAATGGTATCAAAATTAACCTATTTCCATCGGGTATAGAAAAGTATTTAAATTTTATGCTTAGGCGATTTACTTTAATTGTTTGATCATTTAACTGGGTAGCTACAAGAATGCCCAAGCAAGCAAAGGATTCTAAAGGTTCTTCAAAGTAGTTTTCTATATATGTGAACTTATATCCAAACACAGCTTCCTGACCAGATTCGTTTTTACTATAACCATGTATATTAAAACTAACTAAGTGGTCCCCGTAAATATTTGAAAATAAATCCACAAATTCTTCCAAAATAGCTTGAGCAGTATTTGATTCGGACAAAAATGTTCCTTCACATGAAAGTAATCTCATACCGGCGTGTAATAAAAGGAAAAGGTAATATAAATTATCATCGATACAATCTTTTAAGACGAATATGCCAGAGTATAATAAAAATTGCCTGAATTCTGTCGATTTCCAAATATTAATGTTATCAAAATTTCGACAAACGCGGCCAAATTCCGAGGGAACTAAACTTGACAAATAATTTAATTTATTATTCATTTCAACTAAGTTTCCTTTTTTTATTATTAAATTAAGTAATTTTTTGGTAACGCCCAAATCAACAAGGTGGATAGGGTCCAAAGGAAATTGTGAGACCATTTTAAATCTGTGCACTTCTAATATATTTTTTTGCCGTCGAAAAAGAAAATTGTGATGAAGTGCATCAACTCTATTTTTAAATTAAACATCAGATCGTGCCTCTTGTACCTGTTTGGAAAAACAAACCCGATTTTGTAAATAGTTTCCAACTTGGTTACACTTGGGGCAGCTATTTTTCCCAGTATGTGAATTAACACTGGTAACAAACGCACGAGGTGGTGAATCACAAATAAACAATCGAACATCAAATTTTTTATTACATTCGAAAGTTCCGACTATTAGTCCGATTGTTTTTAAAGTTGAAACTTCTTCACAAAACTCTTTCAAAAAATCATTAATATTATACGGCTTTTGATATCCCGAAAAACAAGCAATAATAAAAGGACTTTCTTGTAGGTGTCCTACAATTGAGCCTAATATAGGCCATAATACTGTATTAGAGCTTTTAAATAACTTAAGCCCATCAATTCCAACATCGATTTGGACTTCGGCGATGTCTTCGAGAAACCCAAAAGGTTTTGATAAAAAAACTTCTGAATTCCAAAATATAAAAATTCTCCATTTGGAATTGATTGCACCTTTACCTTTTCTTTTTGGGTTCCTAGAAGGCTTTTCGCACACAAAGGCAAACCATCAACACCAATTCTTTTTAAAGTTTGCAACATATCATTAACCATCGCCATTGGCATGTTATTGCGAATGGCTAATGCTTTTATTTCGCAAACTTTATCAAAAATTGGGTCCACTTGCACAACATCATCCAAATCTAATTGAATTGGTTGATGAAAACCAATATCATCACCGCCATCTTGAAAATTTTCTGCATCTACAACACTTTTGTCCACTTCACTTTCACTGCGCGCAAAACTGTCTATATTTCTATATTTTTTCACAGTTTCTGCAAAGCGCGACTTTTCCACACTCAAGGCATTTTGCACACTTTTCGAAAACATATTTTTACAATATTTTACTTGCCTTTTAATTTTTCTATAGCCTTTTAACAATTTTGGTGGCTGCTGTCGATGTTGCCGGCACGATGACTTTTCACTTTTAAGCAAATATTTGACAAGTGTCAATGACAAGCATATATATTACGCACTTGTTAGAGGGAAACGCAGCTAGCATGTCAAGCATGAAAATAAGTGTTACCGTTCTTACATTAACAACAAATGAGCAAATTTATGGGATTGTATGCGTGAATTGCTTTTTGTGTTTGTGAATCCCTTAGCCCGTTCTAGCTGGGTTTATTTGTGATACCATAACGCCATGACGCCAGCAGCGTCAAAAACACTAAAGTACTACGAAACACCGTTGTACTGGAGTGGCGCTATTGAGTTGAAGGTGTTTCTGGCGCTGCTGGCGTCATGGAGTTATGGTATCACAAATAATGGTATCAGCCCCAGTGACGCCAACATCCGCACTACAGCTACCAAGGAGCTACCAAAAATGTTGAGAGGTATACCCAAAGACGCGTTTCGGTTTCAGGAATCACAATCCGAGTAAGGAAAATTAAGATTTGAAACAATTTAAAAGTTATTAACAAAAAAAGGTTGAATAATTTGCCTTTTGTTCATTACTTTAAAACGGGTAAAAAAAGTTACACTCCGCCTTCGGACTCTTCATCAAGGCATGGATACGTGGGTGTAGATATCCCATCGGGCCGCTTTCGTTCAGTGCTCGATGGTGCCTCCCAAACTATATGGTTACCGGAGCAAAACTATTTTCATTACTTTTAAAATAAAAGAAATTGCAGTGTAACTGGGAAGGCCCATACAAAGTCGTTAAACGGATAAACGATGTTGTCTTCGCATACAAACTATTGGAAGGCCAAGGAATCAGATAAAGGTGGGGCATCTGGAAAGGCTAGCTGCGTTTGGTTGGGTCAATGTGTCTGATTTCTAGTCAGAAGGCATCTGATTTTTAGTTAGAGCGAGATTGATTTTCATTTAAGTGAATCTGATTTCTAGTCGGAAGGTATCTGATTTTTAGTCAGAGAGAGATTGATTTTTAGTCAAGTGAATCTGATTTCTAGTCGGAATGTATCTGATTTTTAAGCAGAACGAGATTGATTTTTAGTCAAGTGAATCTGATTTCTAGTCGGAAGGTATCTGATTTTTAGTCAGAGCGAGATTGATTTTTGGTCAAGTAAATCTGATTTCTAGTCGGAAGGTATCTGATTTTTAAGCAGAGCGAGATTGATTTTTAGTAGTGAACCAGAATGAAATTGCTCTTAGAAGAGTAAGGGCCACTTTCATAAAGACCGCTTAAGCCTAATCGACGATTAATTTGACAGCTTACCGCACAAAATGCGTCAATTAAACCCCCGTTAGCAGTTACCGGCTTTTATGAAAGCGGCCCTAAGCTCGGTTGAGCAGATGAACAGATGATTAGTATCATGGGGAGACACGCCGCATGCCGGGAAAGCACTTGGCATGTCAGGGTTCAGTCTGGATAGGTAAGAGTTTAGTCTGTTACAGTATCCAGAACGAAGTTGGGAGAAGAAGATTTTTACTTTCAGCTGTCACTTTTTGTTGTGCTAAGCACATAATCATAAGATAATCAGCCAATCATAGATAATCATACATTGAATGGGCCCACCTCTGATAAAGTCTTGATTAAGCAGTAAATCAGACATTGAGTAAACGGACCTTAATCAGACTTTTGTGTAAAACTCCAAATACATTGACCAAATTTACTTGGGCCAATGACTGATTTGTAAAAGGATTTGCGTGGTGTATGCCGTGGTAGTGATATTTGCGCAGAGAACTGTGCTAAAATCAAAAGAATCTAGATTTTTACGCATGTCTGCAAACATTGCGTGTGCTTTTTCTTCGTGTGTGGTGATTATTACTCAGTTCACCTGTATTTGCTGATTTTGAAACATTGCTATCGCTACCATAAATTAGTGTAGGGAAAGCGGTATCATCTCTTGTTTTAAAAAAGCCAAAAATAAAGCCACACTTATGTTTTGAATTTAATTAGAGCACATGTTTCTTTTCCTGTGCTAACTCAGAAATAAATTTTGTGCAGTGTTTTTGTGTTGTGTATGTGCAAATACTGATTCATGATCCAACTATAACAGGTCTATGTATTTTGTTTTTGTAATTTGTGAGTTTAAGGTCAAAATCGTACTGAGAAATGAGTGTAATGTCAAAATTGGGGACAAAAGTAAAAATCAGATGGTCTATTAACACGACCTTTATTATTGGATCATGTTCTGATTTGTGCCAATCTATAACTTGTGGATTTGTGCAAGGATTTTGTGTGGTGTATTTGGCACTTAAGCGGAAATGTCATTGTGAGGCAAGTCATGGTTAGGTTATCATGTGATAAAGTTTATCATAACCAGAGTAAACGGCCGAACAGATCTATTGAGTAAAATGCCCTAATGAAATAAATTTTGTCACAGGCATTCAGGCAAGGCGCTGATTTCGAACCGGTCGCTGCGATCAGTCGATGTGAAAAAATCACAGGTGTAAGACTTTTTGTCAACGCTAGTTGCGACTGGTGTTGACCTCAGCTTTTTAATAACAAAATATTTACAAAAATTAATCCATAAGAGGTATTTGGAAGAACTCGAAAAAATAATTTGGTATACTATGAAAGGCTACACCACTAAACTAAAAAGGAATACACTATTATCCCTTTCACCATATTATCGGCCACATAGTCAGCAACTAAATCAACATATTTCCGATGCATCTATTCCTAGTCAACGCATAGACTTGAGTGGATCAAAAATGGATAACGGACATTTCTGCGTCAGTGGGGATGAGTGTTCAATTTACCCCTCGATACCTGGTTTTGCCCAAAAAACATCTTTACAATATTACCAAAATAAGGGATCAGCACACGCGAAGCGAAAATGTCGCATGTTATCTAAAAATACCTTACATGTTTCATTACCTCTTAATATACAAAACAGCGTGCGTGCAAGTAGTAATTGTCCTAAACGAAAATGGAGTCGTGAAGATGCCTTAAGAGCTATTCAATTTGAAGAGGAGTTTTATAAACAAAATACTAATGGACCATGCTTAATAATACGCTTCCCAGATCCACCTTTGAATCCTACCATTGTTAAAGGATTTTCGGAAGAAATCGATAAGGTTTACTTTCAAAATAACTTATCCCCTAGATATTGTTTCGTCAGACTAAAAAGTAATGCGAATATTCCAGAGGTTTTGAATGATATATCGAAAATACCTTTTGGAGTTGGTTATTTGTCTGCAGAAATACGTTTGGATTCTATCAGAGTTCCAAGTACAAAGCCAGAGTTAATAGATCCATATACTTTGTATGTTGGCAATTTGTCTTTATCGGTGACCGTGGAAACAATAAAACAACATTTTCCTGGTGCGTTAAGTTATGATCTTGCTTTAAGGTCTAAACAAAAACCTGTTCGCTATGCACTTATACATTTTGAAACTTTGGAAAAAGCTATAGAAGCATTTAAAAAAGAATTACAAATTAATGGACGCAAAATCGTTTTACGCTTTCGAAGAGCACAACTCAATATTCCCGCAGAAAGTATCAGTTCAAATAAATGTGAGACGAATCCATACGTTAGTAGAATGGTGACTGATTCAACAAATGGCCATGCGTGTAATACCTCTGGAAATAATACGGATACTTTTTCTATCGAGGAAGAGACAAGCAGGCAGTCTAGTCCGCCTGTGATTGATTTAACCCCAAACAATTTTAGTATAATCAGGAAAAGCAGCAAACATTGTGTTTCCAATTTAGCGTCTTACAGTGCGACCGTTTTTAAGACTGAGGAGCCTGACGAAGGTAAGCTATTAACTTTATGGTAGTTGCAGTTTATTTATGTCATCTATTGCTATTTATTCTTACTATCAATATAGATAAAACCGCATATAATTCAACGTTAGCTATAAAGGAGGAACTGTATGATTCCGAATATAGTTGCGAAGATGATTGCTATAGCTCATATCACAAAAGTTCCTTGAATAATTTAGAGAATACTTATATAAAAACAGAGGTTGAAGGACAAGAGCAACCTTGTATATCGAATTATACAAGAAATGTGTCATTTGAGCCTAATGAAAATTTTGGTAAGATAGATATATGGTAATTCTATACGACCGTACGTACTAGCACAAATGTAAGTCAAAGCCACCAGCTCCTGGTCCCTTACACCTTGTGCTCTGTTTGTCGGCTGAGACTATATACACCTGCGACATCGGTCAAATGCAATTCCTGCCATGGCCTGTGTCACTTGCTTATATGTTCTCAACTTGGAAACAGGAACCTATGGACTGATACGTACATTGCACCATGTTGTCGAGCTTCCTTCTGGTGCCCCGGATCCCTCGTCTTCTGGAGTGCGACGCAGTGTGCGACCCAGCCTGCTTCCACCAAGGCATACGCACCAGTCCCTGACCCCCAGCGTGAACACTTCTCCCCCTTCGGACTACCGCGTCCTACAGTTAAACTGCAACGGCCTAACCGGGAAAGTGAGTTAAATAATGAACTTCATGAAGCGACAGAACATCAAGATCGCTGCCATTCAGGAGACGAAGTTAAACGCCCGATCAAATCTTCGGACTTGTGACGGCTACAACATCCACCGACGTGATCGAGAGAGAGGTCTTGGGGGCGGACTCGCCTTCATCACACACCAATCCGTGCAATATCGTCCATTTGAGCCCGACGTCGACCCGAGGGACAACCTCCTGGAACGTCAAGGAATGGTAGTCCGGACGGGCGACGTCGACCTCGAAATCATTACCATCTATATACCTCCTGCCACCTGCTGTCCGAGAGATTACCACCCTGACATCAGTGCGTTACTCAGAGGCGATAATCGTGTAATCCTCGGAGACTTCAACGCACACCACGATCTGTGGCACTCAAGCCTACAGGCCGATGGCAGGGGACAGGAATTGGCTGAACAAATAGACGATTCGACGTTTTGCACTGTGAACGGGGACGCTCCCACGAGAGTTGCGGTAAATTGTTCCAGTTCGCCAGACCTCACAATTGTCAGCGCAGGTCTCATAAACTGCGTTGAATGGCGACCAATGCTTACTCTTCTGCATCTGCATCTGACCATCTGCCGATAATCCTCTCAATCGATCGCCCCAATGACTTCGTTACCTCCGAGAAGCGCACCTTCACTAACTTCAGTAAAGCGGACTGGGCTGGTTTTCTTAATTTCACTGAGATCACCTTCGCTGCTCTTCCCATTCCGTCTGACGTACGAGAAGGGGAAAAAGCGTTTCGCTTGGTCATAGCTTCAGCCTCCAATCAATATATTCCGTCAGGTAGAATTAAGGAGATACGTCCGTACTTCCCCGCAGAGGCAGCGGCCCTGGCTAATGAACGTGACCACGTGCGACGCTTGAACCCTACGGATCCTCAAATTCAAGATCTCAATGCGGAAATCAGACGACTAGTTGATCAGCACAAACGCGCCAAGTGGGAGGAGCACCTAAGGTCCTGTAACCTCTCTGCTGGTGTTGACAAATTATGGTCCACTGTTAAATCCTTGTCTAATCCGACCAAACCGAACGACAAAATATCCATCACCTTTGGTGATAAGGTACAGTCGAAACCAAAGAGATGCGCGAGCGCTTTCTGCCGGCAATTTGTACTGCATCCTCCGGTTGACAAGGAAATCAGGCGCGCCATTAGGGAAGCGCACAAACGCAAAAACAACCAAGCGCCCCTTGCCATCACCACCACAGAGGTTCGGGAGGCCATACGGGGGTCCAAAAACTCCAAATCTATTGGCCCAGACGGTATATCCATGCTGATGCTAAAACATCTCGGTGATGAGGGAGTAAGGTACCTAACAACCGTCTTAGTGTAGTAGTGAAGACCCTGGAGTCGGTCTTGCTCCCTTACTACACCGCTAACCTACGATTAGCCGAACATCAGCATGGATTCCGCAAAATGCATAGCACTACCACCGCGCTAAACGCCATCACCACACAGATAGGTGTCGGTCTCAACCAATCTCGCCCAAATGACAGGACCGTGCTAGTTGCGCTTGACTTGTCGAAAGCTTTTGACACTGTTAATCACGCACAACTCATTAACGACCTGGAAGATTCAAACCTTCCCCCCTGTCTAAAACGTTGGACCGCCAACTACCTGAGTGGTCGGCAGTCATCGGTGGAATTTAGAGGCGAAAGATCAAAACCACGTATAATCAAGCAAGGGGTGCCACAGGGTGGTGTCCTATCCCCGCTTCTGTTTAATTATTACATATCGAGGCTCCCTTCCCCACCAGAAGGCGTCTCGATCGTCTCCTACGCCGATGACTGCACGATCCTGGCGACTGGACCCTCCGTCGATGAGCTCTGCTCGAGAATTAATTCTTACCTGCCAACCCTTTCCAGTTTCTTCGCTGCACGGAACCTGACATTGTCACCGACCAAATCCTCGGCCACCTTATTTACGACGTGGACAGCGCAGGCGAACATGGAATTAGACGTCTACGTCGACGGCATTAAGCTTCCGACTGTCACACACCCCAAAATCTTAGGGGTGACGTTTGATAACATGTTCAAATACGGTGGTCATGTAGCCGCGATTGCCACCAAAGTACAAAGCCGTAACAAAATCCTCAAGTCACTAGCTGGCAGTACTTGGGGTAAAGACAAAGAAACGTTACTGGCAACGTACAAGGCAATCGGCCAGCCGGTTCTGAGCTACGCGACGCCAATATGGTCGCCGGGGTTAGCAGACACACATTGGAGGAGGTTGCAGGCCTGCCAAAACACCGCACTCAGAACTGCCACGGGGTGCCTCCTTATGTCTCCCGAACACCATCTTCATAATGAGGCAAAAATGCTCGATGTCAAAGAGCATTACGAGATGTTGACCAGACAATTCCTGTTCAACTGCTATAAACCGCAGCACCCGAACAGGAACCTGCTCAACGAAAATCCGCCTCCCAGGAGAATAAGGAGTCACCTCCGTAAGCACTATGACGAGATCCGGCACCACATCTTCTCGCCGTTTGATCCAAAGGTGCACCGGCGGGCCCTCAACCTCATCCACACGGAGTCGGTAAACTCCTTTGTCGGGTCTCGCCCAGTGAATGCAGTCCTACAGGCACAAGCTCCACCTGTTGCCGACGAGGAACGCGAACTGCCCAGGGAGAAAAGAGTCACGCTGGCCCAACTTCGTTCTGGATACTGTAACAGACTAAACTCTTACCTATCCAGACTGAACCCCGACATGCCAAATGTCTGCCCGGCATGCGGCGTGTCTCCCCACGATACTAACCATCTGTTCATCTGCTCAACTGAGCCCACTCTTCTAACACCAATTTCACTCTGGTCCACCCCTGTTGAAGCCGCGAGGTTTCTTGGACTTCCGTTAGAAGAGCCTGATGACAATGTTGGATGGGGGTGACATCCTAGGCAGGTTAAGTAGTCGCTACAAAAACAACAACAACAACCGTACGTAACTGCTAATATACGTCCAAAAATATCGGGAAAGGTATCAAACGACGGGTTTTAACATCCGTATCAATAATCCGAAAGCGGAAATTCGATATTTTATGTCTGTTCAGAGATATTTGCAATTAAATTATTTTTCTCTCATTTTCATGTGGTTGTTGTAATCACAGATTAGGGTGTATCGAAAAGTGCAGAAATGTGTTCTGCGCAGAAATATTGTGGACCGCGTAGCCGGTGTTGGACTGGCTAAGGGTTATTTTTTTGAAGCGCGGCCGAAGGCCGCCTACGCAGAAAGGTGTTGTGCACATAAATAAATTGCATCAAGCCCCCTATTTGGGATCGGACCTGGGCCATTTTTGGGTTTTATGCTAATAACTTTTCACTGAAACAAATTATTTAATTTCCGCATCCGGATTATTGATACAGAGGTCAAAACACATCGTTTGATACCTTTCCCGACATTTTTGGACGTATGTTGTTGTTGATAACAGTACTTCGCCCTGCCCAATGGGCTGGATCACCCTAAACATTCCCACAGCAGCCGGTTCTATCGCACCGGAATGACCCGGGTTTTTTTTACCCGGCCAAGGGCTGTTATTTCAGTGACCCTGTCCAATCTGTCCCGTCCCACCCTTAAATTGTCATCCTCGGAGCTAACCCTGGCATCTGGGTTGCTCCATTGTCTCTTGTTACGGGCAGGGGTCGAACCCAATCCTGGACCAAGAGATTGGATCTGCTGCGTTTGCTTGAAGAAAATTTATATTAAACGGTCGTTTTCGGCACAATGCGCCAAGTGTAAGAGATGGTTACATAAATCTGGATGTTCAGGGCTTAACCCTGCCATCCACAGACCCCGTACTTTCTTTAGTACTTTTGAGGCACCTTGCTGTACACGTCTAAGGACGTCGCGCGGTAGTCGCCGCTCTGGCACTCCCTTACCGCTTCTACCTACTTCCAATAGCCACAATAGTGGCTCAGTCTATACGACTGGCAGCACCGCTGGCATCCCCTCCTCGCCCACTTCCGACTGTCGCTCACGCACACCAGCGTCTCTCACACGGCTGCTCAACACTCCTATCCCCTCCGGAATAGGTCAGATATAAGCATCGCCGAGCGTCAATCCCCTCCTTCTCTGCCCTAGAGATTATCATCCCGACATTAGTGCGTTGCTAAGGGGCGATAACCGTCTAATCCTAGGCGACTTCAACATTCTGTACAGTCAATGGAGATGCCCCCACCAGGGTGGCAGGTAACTGCCACAGTTCGCCAGACATCCCCATAACGACCGCGGACCTAATTAACTTTGTCATCTGGCGACCGATGCTTACATTAGCTTCAGACCACCTACCCATCTTACTCTCTGTTGAACGACCGACCGACTTCATAACGACTGATAAATTAACATACATCAACTTCACCAAAGCGGACTGGGACCGCTTTACTGAATATACAGAGCGCTCCTTCGCTGCCTTACCCACTCCTACGGACGTACGCAAAGGCGAAAGAGAGTTTCGCAAGATCATCGATTCAGCCGCATGTCGCTTTATTCCTGCTGGTAGAATACCAGAAATTCGTCCGAATTTTCCGGCAGAATCTGCGGCGATGGCAAGAGAACGTGACCAAGTGAGACTCATCAATCCCGCAGATCCCAGAATGTTGTTGTTGTTGTTGTAGCGACTACTAAACCTGCCTAGGATGTCACCCCTCATCCAACACTGTCATCAGGCTCTTCTAACGAAAGTCCAAGAAACCTCGCGGCTTCAACAGGAGTGGACCAGAGTGAAACTGGTGTTAGAAGAGTGGGCTCAGTTGAGCAGATGAACAGATGGTTAGTATCGTGGGGAGACACGCAGTTCGCGTTCCTCGTCGGCAACAGGTGGAGCTTGTGCCTGTAGCACTTCATTCACTGGACGAGACCTGACAAAGGAGTTTACCGACTCAGTGTGGATGAGGTTGAGGGCCCGCTGGTGCACCTTTGGATCAAACGGCGAGAAAATGTCATGCCGGATCTCGTCATAGTGCTTACGGAGGTGACTCCTTATTCTCCTGGGAGGCGGATTTTCGTTGAGCAGGCTCCTGTTGGGGTGCTGCGGCTTATGGCAGTTGAACAGGAATTGACATCGAGCATTTTTGCCTCATTATGAAGATGAAGCTCAGGAGACATAAGGAGGCCCCCGTGGCAGTTCTGAGTGCGGTGTTTTGGCAAGCCTGCAACCTCCTCCAATGTGTGTCTGCTAACCCCGGCGACCATATTGGCGTCGCGTAGCTCAGAACCGGCTGGCCGATTGCCTTGTACGTTGCCAGTAACGTTTCTTTGTCTTTCGCCCAAGTACTGCCAGCTAGTGACTTTAGGATTTTGTTACGGCTTTGTATTTTGGTGGCAATCGCGGCTACATAAGCACCGTATTTGAACATGTTATCAAACGTGACTCCTAGGATTTTGCGGTGTGTGACAGTCGGAAGCTTAATGCCGTCGACGTAGACGTCTAACTCCATGTTCGCCTGCGCTGTCCACGTCGTAAATAAGGTGGCCGAGGATTTGGTCGGTGACAATGTCAGCTTCCGTGCCGCGAAGAAACTGGAAAGGGTTGGAAGATAGGAATTAATTCTCGAGCAGAGCTCATCAACGGAGGGTCCAGTCGCCAGGATCGTGCAGTCATCGGCGTAGGAGACGATCGAGACGCCTTCTGGTGGGGAAGGGAGCCTCGATATGTAGTAATTAAACAGAAGCGGGGCTAGCACACCACCCTGCTTAATTATACGTGGTTTTGATCTTTCGCCTCTAAATTCAACCGATGACTGCCGAGCACTCAGATAGTTGGCGGTCTCAATGCGGAAATTCGTAGGATAGTCAACGAACACAAGCTGACTAAGTGGAAACAACATCTTCAGACATGCAACCTCTCCGGCGGAGTCGGCAAATTATGGTCGACTGTCAAGGCCCTACCCAATCCGACCAAACACAAAGACAAGGTCGCCATTGCTTTCGGTGACAGCGTCAAATCGGACGCCAGGAAATGCGCGAGCTCCTTTTGCCGGCTGTTTATAATGCATCCACCTGCGGATAGGACTAAGAGAAGAGCCTTCCTACGTGCGCACAAACACAAACACTCTACTGCGCCCATTGTCGTCTCAGTCGCAGAGGTCAAGGAAGCCATAATGAAGGCCAAACCCTCAAAATCCATCGGACCCGACGGAATCGCCATGAAGATGATCAAACACCTACGCCATGATGAGTTATTTAGCGGCTCTCTAATCTGTTGTTGTTGTTAACAGTGCTTCGCCCTGCCCCAGATTGGACAGGGTTACACTGAAATAACAGCCCTTGGCCGGGTGAAAAAACCCGGGTCATTCCGGTGCGATAGAACCGGCTGTTGTGGGAATGCTCTCTAATCTCTCTCTAACTACCTTCGTTATACCTGAGATATGGAAACAAGCGATTGTAGTTCCCCTACTAAAACCAGGGAAGCCGGCGAACCAAGGAGAGCCTTATCGCCCGATATCCCTCCTTTCGCCGGTAGTGAAATTACTAGAGACCATTCTGCTCCCTTACTTCACTGCAAATCTGAAATTGGCCGATCACCAACATGGTTTCCGCAAAAATCACAGCACGACATCCGCTTTGAACGCCATTACAACGCAGATTAATAGCGGTTTGAATCAACACCCACTAAACCATAGGACGGTTCTCGTGGCACTTGACCTATCAAACGCATTTGACACGGTCAATCACGGCCTTAAAAGGTGGACCGCTAATTACCTCAACGGTCGACAGGCAACAGTCAAATTCAGGAACAAGAAATCTAAACCACGAAGAATAAAACAAGGGGTGCCGCAAGGTGGTGTTCTCTCTCCCCTTTTGTTTAATTTCTATATTTCGAGACTTCCCCCACTAGAGGGAGTCTCCATTGTTTCCTACGCTGACGACTGCGCGATAATGGCCTCGGGCAAGGGTCCCTCCATTGACGAACTCTGTATTAGAATCAACAGTTACCTCCATGACCTTTCCAGCTTCTTCACCGAGCGAAATCTGACCCTATCTCCGACTAAATCGACGGCGACCCTGTTTACTACATGGAATGCGCAGATGGGGCAAGAGTTAAATGTCCACGTAGATGGAGTACCTCTACTTACTGTCCACCACCCAAAAATCTTGGGTGTGACATTCGACAACGGCCTCACCTTCGCTGGTCATGCCACCGCAATAGCCTAAAAGGTACAGAGCCGCAATAAGATCCTAAAGTCACTGGCCGGCAGTACTTGGGGAAAAGACAAAGAAACATTGCTTGCTACATATAAGGCTATTGGCCGGCCGGTTATTGACTATGCTGCGCCCATATGGTCGCCCAATCTTTCTGACACCAACTGGAGAACTGCCACGGGATGTCTACTTATGTCATCTGAGTCTCACCTCCATCAAGAGGCGAAATTGCTCAATGTTCAAGAGCACGCGGAACTCTTGAGTAGACAGTTCCTTCTGAACTGTCATAAACCTAGTCATCCAAATCGACATCTTTTGGAGGTAGCACCGCTCCCCAGAGACATAAGGAGACATCTTCGTAAGCATTACGATGAGATCCGGCACCATATCTCTTTGCCGTTTGATCTGGGGAACCACAGACGGGCTCTTAATGACCTCCACACCGAGTCGGTAGACAGATCTCTCAGATCTCTCAGATCTCGGCCTGTGAATCCCGTTATTAATACTCAACCACCTGAATTGGCTGAAGAGGAGCGTGTACTTCCTAGAGAGACTAGAGTCATACTAGCACAACTTCGCTCTGGATATTATAATAGGTTAAACTCTTACTTATCCAGACTGAACCCCAACATACCAAACACATGTCCTGCATGTGGTATGTCCCTTCATGATACCATACATCTCTTCTCCTGTTCAGTTGAACCCACTCTTCTAACACCTACATCACTCTGGTCCAACCCTGTCGAAACTGCGCGTTTCCTTGGACTTCCGTTAGAAGAGCCTGAGGACAATTTAGAGTGATCGAGCCCATTGAGCAGGGCGAAGCACTGTTAACAACAACAACAACAACATCACTCTAAATTGTCATCAGGCTCTTCTAACGGAAGTCCGAGGAAACGCGCAGCTTCCACAGGGTAGGACCAGAGTGATGTAGGTGTTAGAAGATTTTTGGACGTATATTAGCAGTTACGTACGGTCGTATAGAATTACCAAATATATATTATATTCAATCAATTCTAAAATGATGTTTACTATCATCGTTTAGATTACGCAGAGTACGGTGGAAAGAGAAAGGAATACCATTTTACTGCCTCTGTTCCACGCAAGAACGGCCAAACTAATTGTTCAAATCCAGAGTCATTTCCCAAACGAGCAAACTTTAGAATTGTACAAGATGGGAGCTGGACTCACGTAAAAGATAATTTTAATTCGGAAACTAAAAGCTATGTTTCATCGAAAACTTCTTTATCCGAAAAAAAGTATATTGAAAATTTGTATGACCAGTTGAATTCTACTAAAGTATTCAAAAAAGAAGTGCGTAGTGAATTCGATGAATTAGAAGAAATGCTTAGGGAATTTGATTGAAAATAAGATATGTACATAAAAATCTTACATGAAGAGATCATCACCATGTTGTTTTTATTAACAGTACTTCGCCCTGCGTAATGGGGACCATCACTCTGAGAATCCTCATCAAGCTCTTCTAGCGGAAGTCCAGGGTTGGACCAGAGTGATATTGGTGTTAGAAGAGTAGGTTCAATTGAATAAGAAAAAAGATGTGTAGTATTTATTTATTTATTAAAAGATAGCCTACGGCTAATACAGGTAACCTTACAATTATTATAAGAGAGAAAGAAAATATGTATAGGTATATATATTTAAGGTAATTGTTTTCTTTAGGAGACAACTGCTAAAAGACGTCCAAAAATATCGGAAGGGGTATCAAACAACGCGTATTGACTTCGGTATCAACAATCCGATCCAAGGTATTTATGTGCAGAACACCCTTCTGCGTAGGCGGCCTTCGGCCGCGCTTCAAAAAAAATAACCCTTAGCCGGTCCGATACCGGCTACGCGGTCCACAGTATTTTTGCGCAGAACACACTTTTGCACTTTTCGGTACACCCTAATCTGTGATTACAACAACCACATGAAAATGACAGAAAAATTTCAACTTTAATTGCAAATATCTCTTCACTGAAACAAAAACTCGAAAATCCTCTTCCGGATTATTGTTACCGAGGTCAAAACGCGTATTTTGTTACCTCTTCCGATAATCTCGGACGTGTTTTAGCAGTTGTCTCCTAAAGGAAACAAATCCAGATTGACATGACCTAGAAGATTCCACTGGTTATACCAAATTGTTACCACGACAGTCAAGCAGTTCCGCAGGGGAGTGCGGGATTCTTATCCGGCCAAGGACAGTCAGTTCGACAGCACTCGCAATGGCTCGACGATCGCTAATCCATGATCCAATAATTTATATGGTCGTAGTAGATGACATAGCGTCTTCTTGTTGTTGTTGTTGTTGTGGTAGCGACAAAAACACTCCCCGAAGGTTTTGGGGAGTGTTGTCGAATTAACAGTCCTTGGCCGGATTTGAACCCGGTACGCTCCGGTACTCTCTTGCGGTACTGCCCGACTGTCGTGGTAGCGATCAGTGACGAGATCTTAGTACTAATAATATGTGTGCACTTAGTCATGAGCCATAACAATTAGTGAAAATGTGTACTTAGTCAAGCACAGACTAATAACTACGACCAAAGGGCATGTACAAGGTGGCGCAAAAGTAAGCTTTCGATGTTCAGCATATCGGTTGTGGCACGTGCAGTGTGTGCTGTTGCACCGTCTTGTTGGAACCACATGTTTTCCAATCCCAATTCATCAAGTTGCGGCAAAAAGAACTCGTTGATCATTGCTCTGTAGCGCTCACCATTCACAGTAACCGTTTGGCCCCGACCGATTATTGGTCAAATAAATAGTCAGCAATATTCCGCGTTCTGGAGCAGTGTAGCGTAACATTGTTTATTAACGTGTATTTCGCATGTGTTTACTACACAAATGTCAAAACAGAACTGACTTTAGGGGCCAATCGCAAAATTTATAGCATTTTCTGATAGGAGGATTACTTTTGCGCAGTAACCGTTTTTCACCGACCGAAATAAATAGTCAGCAATATTCCGCGTTCTGGAGCAGTGTAGCGTAACATTGTTTATTAACGTGTATTTCGCATGTATTTACTACACAAATGTCAAAACAGAACTGACTTTAGGGGCCAATCGCAAAATTTATAGCATTTTCTGATAGGAGGATTACTTTTGCGCCACCTTGTATGAATAAGAGGCACCAACACGTATGTTCGAGCAGAGCTACTCGCTAAACTTGCTCGCCGATATCTATTAGGGTTTCAAGCATTCCCTTTTGTGCATTTTCTTAATTTATTTAGAGTGACTTTGCCAAATATCAGCTGATCGAATGAGTAGCAAATTTTTATTTTGAGTAGCTGACTTCATTGACTTTTTGATGAAGTTGAGTCTTTCCGGGCATTGCGTTTTCATGAAGTTGGGGATATTTGCCTATAATGTTTGTGCAAATTGATCAACTTAATGGAAATAAAATATTAAATATCACAAATATCAAAATATTGGAATATTTTCATTTTATTAATTGAAAATGTTTTCCAATAGATATTTGAAGATATTTTTATTTTTATTTCCACAAAATATGCATGCAAACTTCCATTTGATATGGTGGTTTGGCTTACCAGACCCAGGTTCAAGTCCCATCACAAGGAACACAATTTTTTTTTCTTTTATTTTATTAATATTTGATACTTTTTTTTAACTAGAAAAGGCATTTTAGATTGAAAATAAAACAAAATAAAATTTTCAACTAGATATGAAAAGCATGCTTCAAGATATGCAAGGCATGCTTACAAGTATGAAATACGAGGTGTGTTCAAAAAGTATCACGAATTTTGAATTTTCGCTGGTTACGTATATTCGAATTTCGAATTTTTTGTGGCGTTATGTTGGTACTCATGTCTCTCACTTATGCCGACAAGTTCGGCCATTTTGAATGTTCAATTAATTGTTGACAGCTGCTTTGCTTGCACGTGTTTTGGATCGTCTTCGATTTTTACGCGAAATTCGTACCAAAATTGCTCAATTGTGACCAAAAACAGCATCGCATGAACATTGCTAATGAGATGTTAAACTCTCATAACTGGTGACGAATCGTGGGTTTATGGTTATGACGTGGAAACCAAAGCTCAATCATCTCAATGGAAGCTGCCGCACGAACCAAGACCGAAAAAAGCGCGCCAAGTTCGGTCGAATGTGAAAGTTTTGCTGACAGTTTTCTTCGATTGCAGGGGCGTGGTGCATCATGAGTTCTTGCCACAGGGAAGAACGGTCAATAAGGAATATTACCTGCAAGTTATGCGCAATTTGCGAGAAGCAATCCGCCAGAAACGCCCGGATTTGTGTGATGCCGCAGCCACCGTATTCCCCAGATCTGGCCCCCTGTGACTTTTTCTTGTTCCCTAAACTGAAGAGGCCCATGAAAGGACGACGTTACGCTTCTCTTGACGAGAGAAAGACGGCATCGAAGGAGGAGCTGAACAAGATACAAAGAAATGATTTTTTGAAGTGCTTCGAAGATTGGAAAACCCGTTGGCACAAGTGTATAATATCTCATGGGGATTACTTTGAAGGGGACAAAATAGATATTCATGAATAAATAAATAATTTTTGAAAAAACACAAAATTCGCGATACTTTTTGAACACACCTCGTATTTGATTGCAAAGTGTTCTGCTATACATATATATGTGCAAAAGTGGAAATAGCTATCAAATAGCTGAAATATACAGACGATTTCAATAATATTATTATAACTTTTCATTTATTTAATTTAAAATTTTTATATATTTTTACCGAATTTGAATTAAATTGTCAAAAAAAAAAATCACAAGTTCATAGTTTTCAGAAAAGCCATACCTACTTCTAATGGCAATTTTCGAATTTTATTTAAATTAGGTAATCTATTTTTTCACCTATTTTTTTGAAAAAATTCATACCTAATTCTATATATTTTTTCCGAATTTTATTTAAAAATACCTAGCCATAACCTATTATTTTTTATAATAACACTAATATAATAATTTTATCCAAAAAAAGATTCATTCATAATCAGATTTGATAAGAAAATGTTTATTATCACATAATTTTGTACGTACAAACGTCAATACGTATTATGCCATCTAATATATGTATGTACATATTTGTGTATGTCCAAGACTGCTGGCATCGTTGAATGGATGAAGGATATATGTGCAAACATTTAAATTTCGCGAAAACTCAGTTGAATGTTCTGAATTTTTATAGACATTGCGAAAATTCTGAAATTCCACATAACACCTTCATTCATGCAATATGAACATTCACACATAAATACATATGCATGCGCTACAGTGAAGAACAATGTTGTCGTTCCAGCTTCTAGTAAAATGCAAGAAAAGGGGGACTAAATAAATTACTAGTGAAAACGCAAAATCCGTACTGTTTTCATTTATTATGGTGTGTAACTTGGCAGGAATATAGCTAGTCGGTTGACTACGCTTTTATTTAACATTTCAGAAATGTTAATAGCATAGAAGTCTTGAAAATATCCAAATTTGCCAAAGGCAGTCACAAAGGAAGCTGGTGCCGACAGGGTAAAATTGATAAAGAGTACAACATTGTCAAGCAAATCAGTCGCTCTGCTACTGCGATCTACTTTTTTTAGGGTTCTCATCACAAAGCTCAAAAATTTAACAAACGACATATACTGCGTACTTTGGCACGTTTAAAATAAAAATGCCAATTTTGTATGAAATATATGAAAAATATATAGAAAATTTTGAATAATAACTTTTTCGTGTTTTAGTATAGATTTATACCAATTGCTGGTCAATATCTGTATTTTTTTGTTTAAATTTTTGTAAAGATTTCCAATATATTGGTATACATATATAGTAATAATATCAACATATTGCATATATATATCTCATGTCTTACTTTCAATTTCTTCATGTTACCTGTCCCGGTACTCGTACCTGGGACTTTCTGTATGGTGGGTCAGAATTTTATCCAATATACAATGCTGGTTGCCTAGCAAAGTACCTATGAAGTTCCTAAATTAAAAATTTGTAGCAAATATGCCCAGTTTAATTTAAGTTTACCCCGTCACTGAATACCCCAATATGAATTGAAGTTGGAAATTAAGATTTTTGTCAGATTTTAACTTTGTCGATTTGTGAAAGATCAGTGTTGCCACATTGCATCAGGAAATAATATTTGATTTATGAATGAAATAGTTATTGTTGTATTTATGACGACAGATTTGTAGGACAGATTTCGCTGCTGCGACTGTGCGTAGGAATGGTTTTTGTTTTTGTATGATGGTAGTTGGTGGACAGCACATGCATTAGAGGGGGATGTGAGGACATGTGTAGGTATTTATGTGCGCATACGTTTGTTTGTTTTTTTTGGACATATGTATGTACACAAATATGTGCGTGCGCGGTAGCTTTACGCATGCACACTTTTTGGTGGATGATATGGGAATATGAATGTGTGATTTTCCGACGGCAAAATGCATTCTTCCCACAATGATTTATTGATATGATATTCACATGCATATCTCCTTTTTTCTGCTACTTAATTATCCTTACATAAAATCCTACTCCCTATATTTATTTTTTATGTTCAATTATTCAAATTTATTTCAAATGCAATTGCTATGAAACTAATTTTGGTAATTGTTTCCTTTAGGAGACAACTGCTAAAACACGTCCGATGTTATCGGGAAAGGTATCAAAAGACGCGTTTTGATTTCGGTAACAATAATCCGAAAGCGGAAGTTCGATATTTTATGTATGTTCAGAGATATTTGCAATCAAAGTTGAAAAGTTTCTGTCTTTCTCATGTGGTTGTTGTAATCACAGATTAGGGTGTACCGAAAAGTGCAAAAGTGTGTTCTGCGCAGAAATACCTTGGATTAAGCCCCCTATTTGGGATCGGACCTAGGCCATTTTTGGGTTTTTTGCTAATAACTTTTCACTGAAAGAAATTATTTAATTTCCGCTTTCGGATTATTGATACAGAGGTCAAAACGCGTCGTTTGATACCTTTCCCGAGATTTTTGGACGTATATTAGCAGTTACGTGCTGTCGTATATAATTACCAAATCCGCTTTCGGATTGTTGATACCGAAATCAAAACGCGTTGTTTGACACCTCTCCCGATATTTTTGGACGTTTTTTAGCAGTTGTCTCCTAAAGGAAACAATTACCATAATTTTTTGTTTTATATTAAATTCTTATGTTTCTGTATTAGGTACCATTAAAACGTATTTTAGGTTTTCTTTACCTATAACCAATTGATTAGAAATGGAAAGCCAAATTAACAGCCTTAACAAAAAATTTACAACAAAATCAATCTATATTTAAAGTATTATAATAAAATCTTAAATTCCATACCTAATGAAATTTATCAAAGCTAAAAATATAGAATAATTACAGTTTTAATGTGTGAAAGGTAAAAACTGTATACCTACCTACCTATATAAATAATATACCTACGACTATAATTTAAAAATATGCTATTTAAAAAAATTACCTATTGGAAATTAACAAACCAACAATTTTTTAATAAAGGGCGGAAGTCATAAATATACGTAGATTTAGGATCGGAAATATCGAATTAACATTTTGTGTCATTTAATTCAATTTTTGCATCAAAATTATTTTCAAGTAAAATACTTGCATTTTTTGGCAAACGAACGTCAAAATCCACGGCCATCACATTAAAATGAGTCGTTTATTCAACTCATTCCGTTTGTTTACCTTTTGGGTTTACGCAATTCCCACTCATAAAGTACAAACTTTAACTCAAATAATTTGGAAATATTAAGGACAAAGCACAAAGAGGACTCGCTGAAACCCTAATAGAAAACATCGAGTAGCATCGAACATACGAGTGAAAATTCTGCCTTTGCTATAACTATACTATACAAAATATTCTTATTAGAATTTACTATTTTCTACAACTTATCCTGTTAGTTATACAGCGTAACTAACCTACCTCAACAGCCGTTGATATGGTTGTTGTTCTACATCGGTCTCCCAAACTCTCCAGTATAAAATATCCCCTAGAGGAGAACCAGTGGACGAGTTTGAAAGATCGGTTGCATCGAATAGCTAGCGCTGGTGTTGTTTTTTTAGTAACTGCGCGCTCCTTCCATTTACATATCTACATACATATATTACTTTTGTTATAACCAAATATGGTTGCCATCATTTACGTTAGCAAGTCATTTTAGAATATTAACCAAATTTGATGTATTTTTAATTAGTGGTTGTTGGCTATGAAATAAAAGTGAAGTTAGGGAATCTTAACAGGACCGTACATTGATGACCCAACAAGACGCTAGGAGGCCTTCTACGCGATGTATTAAAATTCAAAAACTACGCATATTAGCATAAATAAAATGGTTATTATTTTTTTTTTTATTCCCTAATTATACCTTTCATGAACATGAAATGGTATATTAACTTTGGTCCGATGTTTGTAACGTTTAGAAATATAAGAGATAGACCCACTATTAAGTATACCAAATTGATGTTGTTGTTGTAGCGACTACTTAACCTGTCCATCCAACACTGTCATCAGGCTCTTCTAACGGAAGTCCAAGAAACCTCGCGGCTTCAACAGGGGTGGACCAGAGTGAAATTGGTGTTAGAAGAGTGGGCTCAGTTGAGCAGATGAACAGATGGTTAGTATCGTGGGGAGACACGCCGCATGCCGGGCAGACATTTGGCATGTCAGGGTTCAGTCTGGATAGGTAGGAGTTTAGTCTGTTACAGTATCCAGAACGAAGTTGAGCCAGCGTGACTCTTGTCTCCCTGGGCAGTTCGCGTTCCTCGTCGGCAACAGGTGGAGCTTGTGCCTGTAGGACTGCATTCACTGGACGTGACCTGACAAAGAAGTTTACCGACTCCGTGTGGATGAGGTTGAGGGCCCGCCGGTGCACCTTTGGATCAAACGGTGAGAAAATGTGGTGCCGGATCTCGTCATAGTGTTTACGGAGGTGACTCCTTATTCTCCTGGGAGGCGGATTTTCATTGAGCAGGTTCCTGTTCGGGTGCTGCGGTTTATGGCAGTTGAACAGGAATTGTCTGGTCAACATCTCGCAGTGCTCTTTGACATCGAGCATTTTTGCCTCATTATGAAGATGGTGCTCAGGAGACACAAGGAGGCACCCCGTGGCAGTTCTGAGTGCGGTGTTCTGGCAGGCCTGCAACCTCCTCCAATGTGTGTCTGCTAACCCCGGCGACCATATTGGCGTCGCGTAGCTCAGAACCAGCTGGCCGATTGCCTTGTACGTTGCCAGTAACGTTTCTCTGCCTTTCCCCCAAGTACTGCCAGCTAGTGACTTTAGGATTTTGTTACGGCTTTGTACTTTGGTGGCAATCGCGGCTACATAAGCACCGTATTTGAACATGTTATCAAACGTGACTCCTAGGATTTTGCGGTGTGTGACAGTCGGAAGCTTAATGCCGTCGACGTAGACGTCTAATTCCATGTTCGCCTGCGCTGTCCACGTCGTAAATAAGGTGGCCGAGGATTTGGTCGGTGACAATGTCAGGTTCCGTGCAGCGAAGAAACTGGAAAGGGTTGGAAGGTAAGAATTAATTCTCGAGCAGAGCTCATCGACGGAGGGTCCAGTCGCCAGGATCGTGCAGTCATCGGCGTAGGAGACGATCGAGACGCCTTCTGGTGGGGAAGGGAAGGGTGGTTTTGATCTTTCGCCTCTAAATTCCACCGATGACTGGCGGCCACTCAGATAGTTAGCGGTCCAACGCTTTAGACAGGGGGGAAGGTTTGAATCTTCCAGGTCGTTAATGAGTTGTGCGTGATTAACAGTGTCAAAAGCTTTCGACAAATCAAGCGCAACTAGCACGGTCCTGTCATTTGGGCGAGATTGGTTGAGACCGACACATATCTGTGTGGTGATGGCGTTTAGCGCGGTGGTAGTGCTATGCATTTTGCGGAATCCATGCTGATGTTCGGCTAATCGTAGGTTAGCGGTATAGTAAGGGAGCAAGACCGTCTCCAGGGTCTTCACTACTGGCGAGAGGAGTGATATCGGTCGATATGACTCCCCCACGTTGGCCGGCTTGCCGGGCTTTAGTAGTGGCACCACCTTTGCCTGTTTCCATCTTTCTGGAATGACAAAGGTGGTCATGGACAGATTGAAGACGGTTGTTAGGTACCTTACTCCCTCATCACCGAGATGTTTTAGCATCAGCATAGATATACCGTCTGGGCCAATAGATTTGGAGTTTTTGGACCCCCGTATGGCCTCCCGAACCTCTGTGGTGGTGATGGCAAGGGGCGATTGGTTGTTTTTGCGTTTGTGCGCTTCCCTAATGGCGCGCCTGATTTCCTTGTCAACCGGAGGATGCAGTACAAATTGCCGGCAGAAAGCGCTCGCGCATCTCTTTGGTTTCGACTGTACCTTATCACCAAAGGTGATGGATATTTTGTCGTTCGGTTTGGTCGGATTAGACAAGGATTTAACAGTGGACCATAATTTGTCAACACCAGCAGAGAGGTTACAGGACCTTAGGTGCTCCTCCCATTTGGCGCGTTTGTGTTGATCAACTAGCCGTCTGATTTCCGCATTGAGATCTTGAATTTGAGGATCCGTAGGGTTCAAGCGTCGCACGTGGTCACGTTCATTAGCCAGGGCCGCTGCCTCTGCGGGGAAGTACGGACGTATCTCCTTAATTCTACCTGACGGAATATATTGATTGGAGGCTGAAGCTATGACCAAGCGAAACGCTTTTTCCCCTTCTCGTACATCAGACGGGATGGGAAGAGCAGCGAAGGTGCTCTCAGTGAAATTAAGAAAACCAACCCAATCAGCTTTACTGAAGTTAGTGAAGGTGCGCTTCTCAGAAGTAACGAAGTCATTGGGGCGATCGATTGAGAGGACTATCGGCAAATTGTCAGATGCAAGAGTAAGCATTGGTCGCCATTCAACGCAGTTTATGAGACCTGCGCTGACAATTGTGAGGTCTGGCGAACTGGAACAATTTACCGCAACTCTCGTGGGAGCGTCCCCGTTCACAGTGCAAAACGTCGAATCGTCTATTTGTTCAGCCAATTCCTGTCCCCTGCCATCGGCCTGTAGGCTTGAGTGCCACAGATCGTGGTGTGCGTTGAAGTCTCCGAGGATTACACGATTATCGCCTCTGAGTAACGCACTGATGTCAGGGTGGTAATCTCTCGGGCAGCAGGTGGCAGGAGGTATATAGATGTTAATGATTTCAAGGTCGACGTCGCCTGTCCGGACAACCATTCCTTGACGTTCCAGGAGGTTGTCCCTCGGGTCGACGTCGGGCTCAAATGGACGATATTGCACGGATTGGTGTGTGATGAAGGGGAGTCCGTTCCCCAAGACCTCTCTCTCGATCACGTCGGTGGATGTTATAGCCGTCACAAGTCCGAAGATTTGATCGGGCGTTTAACTTCGTCTCCTGAATGGCAGCGATCTTGATATTCTGTCGCTTCATGAAGCTCACTATTTCACACACTTTCCCGGTTAGGCCGTTGCAGTTTAGCTGTAGGACGAGAAAGTGCAAAGGGGGAGAAGTATTCACGCTGGGAGTCAGGGACTGGTGCGTATGCCTTGGTGGAAGTAGGCTGGGTCGCACTCTAGAAGACGAGGGATCCGAGGCCCCAGAAGGTGGCGAATCGGTCGACGTTGTAGGTTGCGTAGCTCGACAGCATGGTGCAACGTACGTATCAGTCCATAGGTTCCTGTTTCCAAGTTGAGAACATATAAGCAGGTGACACAGGCCAAGGCAAGAATTGCATTTGACTGATGTCGCAGGTGTATATAGTCTCAGCCGACAAACAGAGCACAAGGTGTAAGGGACCAGGAGCTGGTGGCTTTGACTTACATTTGTGCTAGTGCTGGAAGAAGAAGGGGAAGTTGAAAGTGGGAGGGGGGTGGGCTGTCGCTCGGCATTGCTCACATCTGAAACAGAGGTGCTACGTAAAAAGTAGCTGTGAGCGGCTGTGTGAGGTGTTGGCGCCTGTGGGCGTGAGCGGCAGCGGGTGTTACACACTACTTGCTGGGCGTTATTAGTGCTATTAGTCGTGGAGACTATTTCAGAAGCTTGTGACGGTGCGATACTGGATCGTCGTTGGCCACGGGACGTCCTAGGGCGTGAACAGCAAGGGGCCACGAAAGTTTTGTAGAAACTAGGAGGCCTATGTGTGGAGGGATTTAGCCCGGAGCACCTGGTTTTGTGCAACCATCTTTTACAAGAATTGCATTGGACGGAGTGTGAACGCTTAACGTAAATCTTCTTCCAGCAGACGCAGCAGATCCATTCTCCTGGACCCGGGTTGGATTCGACCCCAGCCCGGAGCAGGAGAGTTTTGAGCAGCTCTGCTGCAAGGAGCTGCTCGAAGGATGACAATATTAGTGGAAAAGGTGACAGGTTAGACAGGGTAGAGTCGAAATAACAGCCCTTGGTCGGATGTAAGAATCCGAGTCATTCCGGTACGTAGAACCGGCTGTTGTGGGAATGATACCAAATTGATCGGGACGATGAACTGAGTTGATACAGCCATGTCCGTCTGTCCGTCCGTCTGTTTTAACGCAAACTAGTCCCTCAATTTTTGAGATATCGATGAAATTTGGCACACGGATGTACTTTTGTATTATATTAGACATTTGTCGGATCCGGTATAATCGGGTCACTATAGCATATATCCCCCATACAACCGATCGTTCAAATAAGAGGATTATGACCATTTCTCCCCCATTTTTAAAGATTAAAACTTGAAACTTGGTGAGATATTTTCCTATGGATAGCAAAAGATTTCGTAAAAAAATCACCAAGATCGGAGATATATATAGTATATATCCCATACAACCGATCGTTCAGATAAGAGGATTATGGCCATTTATCCCTCATTTTGGAAGATTAAAACTTGAAACTTGGTGGGATATTTGCTTACAGATAATAAAAAATTTGGTAAAAAAATCGCTAAGATCGGAGCTATATATAGTATATATCCCATACAACCGATCGTTCAGATAAGAGGATTATGGCAACTTCCCTTAAACAAATAAAGCTTATTATAAAAGAAAATTAAATGTATTGCTGACAAAGTTTTAGAGAACTTTAAACAATGCGTATAAAGCCTTCGGCACAGCCGAAGACAGCGCCGTCCTTACTTGTTTTTTTATTTATTTATACCCACATGCCTATTAACTTATATTTATAAATTTTGCAGTATGTATGTACGTATGTAAGTCTAACTTACATTATATTTGTTTTCATTAAGATCCAATTTGGATATATTTTTGGGTTATTTTTACAATTTTCTGTTCTTGCATTTGCTCCTTTTGCACATAGCCGCGGGCCTACATATTTACATACATATGTACATGCTTATATTTGTTTTGCACTGAATGCTTTGGTTATTAAAACCAATCAGCTGATAAGTTAGAGGTTTAAGGGAGGAATTATTACTGTTCGATCATTTTACTTTGAGCTCAAATAAATGTAATTTTTTTTCTATATACTTAAAAAGTCAAATAGACTAACTAAACAATAAATATTTGTAATGGATTACATTTATTTTGTGAATAATAATTAATATCATGGTTAATTAGTTTTCTTTTATTTGGTTTGACCATGGGAAGTTAGTGGTAAAGTATTTGGGGCCTTGACAACTTCAAAAAGGCCAATGGTAGGGCGGGTATAGAGGCAGCCATCGTACCTCATGAAATGAGCTGCCAAGGCATACAGAAGGGTAAGTTGCAAATTATCATATTGGTGAAGTGTGGCAAGTAAGTGTGGTGATGTTTACGATGGTCCTTTTTGTTAAATTTTATTATTATTCTGCTGAAGTCCCAGTGTGCAAAATATAAATTTATCTTGTGTGACCATTGACTGATGGGGGTAGTGCCGTGCGATGATCACGTTTACGAATACCACGAAGCTGAAGCTCCGGGCCCAAACGCCAGTACACACACCGTGATCATTGCACATTGCCACAAGCTCTGCTCCTCTGTCGTCCGTGACTGTGACTTATCACACTCAGTCAATGGATATCATAACAATGGGTCAATTAAATTGGAGTAGATTCCAACATCCGAGATGTCAGCTGATGCCTTGACAAAAGGCGTTCCGGCTTCTAAGAACCAAATTATAAATGAAAAGCTAGGCTTATTGAATTAATTAAATATTCCTTTTTGTAATTACTGCCAGATATGCTATTAACGTGGAGTATTGTGAAATAATATCACTCTGGCATCATCACTTGTATTTTCCTATTTTACCAATTCTTTATATTCTTTATATACACAGAATAAAGTCAGTCGCTATTCTATTCTACAGGGTGTTTTTTTTACAGGTTTATTTTTCGAATAGAGATAAAACTGGCATTTTGTGGTCAAATCTGGCAACTCTAATGTCATTTATGTTCAGTTTGGTTTGCCATTTCATCATGAACAGGTTGACAAAAGAACAACGCTTGCAAATCGTGCAAATTTATTTCGAAAATAATGGTTCAGTTCGCGAAGTTTACCGTGAGCTCCGTCCATTTTATGGTCGACATAATCGTCCATCAGAGCAATTAATTCGGTTTACCATGGATCGTTTTCGCACTACGTTTACTCTATGTGATAATACGCATCCGCAGAGACGTCGAACAGTGCGCACCGAAGAAACAATTGCCGCTGTAGAGCAAAGTGTTGAAGAGGACCCGAATGAATCGATTCGCCACCGTGCACAGCAATTGGAGCTTTGTCCATCAACTTTATGGAAGATTTTGCGCAAAGATCTTGGCTTGCGACCTTACAAGATCCAGCTTGTGCAAGAATTAAAGCCGCGAGACCATGCAATGCGTCGTGATTTTGGTGTATGGGCCGAAAATGAGATTGATTTCGATGCTGATTTTCATCGCAAAATTTTGTTCAGTGATGAGGCTCATTTTTGGTTGAATGGCTACGTCAACAAGCAAAATTGCCGCATTTGGAGTGAAGAGAATCCACATGAGACCCTTGAAACGCCATTACATCCACAAAAACTGACTGTTTGGTGTGCTCTATGGGCTGGTGGAGTCATTGGGCCATACTTCTTCCGCAATAATGCTGGAGAGGCAGCTACCGTTAATGGAGACCGGTATAGAGCCATGATAACCGACTATTTTGTTCCCGAATTGGATGGCATGAATGTGGATGAGTTGTGGTTCGAACAAGACGGCGCTACATGCCACACAGCGCACGTCACAATCGATTTATTGAAGGAAACATTCGATGAGCGCATAATTTCGCGGAATGGACCTGTCAATTGGCCACCAAGGTCGTGTGATTTGACACCATTGGATTATTTTCTTTGGGGATATGTGAAGTCGCTCGTCTACACCAACAAACCAGAAACGTTAGGGGAATTGGAAGCCAACATTCGTGGCGTTATTGCCGACATACGGCCCCATATGCTCGAAAAAGTGGTTGAAAATTGGACCTGTAGAATTGGCTTTATTCGAGCCAGCCGCGGCGGCCACATGCCCGAAATCATATTTAAACATTAATGGCATAAAATTATCCTTCCAATAAAGCCAAATTGATGGACCTTAAAACGATTTTCTTGTGTTTTATTTCAATTCGAAGTTCTATACCCCTAAAAAAACACCCTTTATAATCACGCGCATGTAATTTACTCTGCTCAATAGTTTCAGTTGTCAACAATATGCTTTTGTCCACTAAGTCTAGGGGTCCGATGTACATACTCTCCCCAGTTTGTTAACAAAAGGTCTTTTTTTTTGTGTGGCTGGTAACCAAACGAGGACTCCATAATGACTATTAGCTCCACAATACCCAATAAGAAATAGGGTGAGCAGACTTACGTGCACCCCGCCATGACTATCTAAACACGCATTTTGCGATTAACCCAACGTCGGATGCCCAGACAAGGACCTTCATATATGTAGCTAATTGTTGGAAAAATTGCTTGCTTTGTTTTTTGTAAACCAATTTTAAAGGTTCGAATATTGTGTCGGAAACAGTGTTTGTCTGTTCGTTTATTATTCTACCGTCGAATGTTTTTTGTTTGTACATTTTCATGTTTTCGAGTACGTTCAGACGTCGGCCTTTTGCTTGTACATGTAGGACCTTGACTGTTTTTTTGATGTTTCCGGGGGGGGGGGGGGGGGGGAGGGATTTATTCTCCGCCATGTGATTCGCAAAGTTGGACTCTGGTATGATGGTTGGATTCCGTATCTTTTTGTTGTAATCTCTAATGTGTTCTCTGAACCTCGTTCTTACTTGTCGTCCTGTTTGTCCTATGTAACTGCGCTGGCATTCACAAGTGAGCTTGTATACACCATGGCTGCTAAACGGATGGTGGGCGGAGAATAAATGCCCCCCCGGAAACATCAAAAAAACAGTCAAGGTCCTACATGTACAAGCAAAAGGCAGACGTCTGAACGTACTCTAAAACATGGAAATCTACAAACAAAAAACATTCGACGGTAGAATAATAAACGAACAGACAAACACTGTTTCCGACACAATATTGGAACCTTTAAAATTGGTTTACAAAAAACAAAGCAACCACTCAGGTACAACAAACACACGCACCGACAAATAAGCACAAAACAGCAAAAGATCAAAAACAACAAACAAGCAAAAAAGGTCAAACAACAAAAATCATCAACTTTTACCTGCCTCAGTCAACCACACAAAAACCGATCGATGCAAACCACCCCCGTTTCTCAATGTACACACACAACATATGCACACACGTACACAAACAGACACCCATGCTGACGTTACCTGCTACCTACTATAAATACAAGACAAACGACAACAACAGATCAGAACGAAAATCGACACTGATGATGGCACAACGCCGAAACCGGTTTGTCTCAAAACCAAATTTGACAAGGGATGACGAAAAATCGTTCCAATATACATCAATAATTCACCCCGTCGGAAAAACAACAAAACAAAATAAAACAGATGTGAATATGATTAAGACGTATTTATTGTATTCAAAGTCCTTCTTTATGTTTCAGAAATACTTTACAAAAATATAGTGTATATACAAATTTCATATAAATTTCGAGTGTCCGGAAACTAAAACCAAAGTTTCCGGAAACTAAAATTTTACTGTCCGGAAACCTGAGCAAATGGAACTTTCTTGAGTTTTTACTTTAATAATATTAACAACATTATATTTTTAAATTTTACAGGCGTCATATTATTGAGCAATATTTATCCTATTATATTTTCGCGGTAACGTTTATGTTGAGAAAATGAGTCGAAGCCAAAGTTGAGGAAAACGTTAAGTGTCCGGAAACTGGTGCGTTTACCCTATAATAGAAGAAAATATCTACCTGCTACTGCCGGGTAAATTCGCAATCGCTCATGCAAGTAGGTCCTTTGTGTTTATTTAATTCGCCTCATCAACGAGTTTAGACATCCAAATTTAAAATGAGACTATTTATTTACGCAATTCCTTCAGTTGCAGAAACATAAAGAACTAACACGCTACAAAAGAAAAACAATAAAATAGTCGAAGAGCTCTACAAAACAAAACAGATCAGCAAGAGAGAGAAACAACAACTAACCTGCACGTCCGCTGCAGCACCAAGACTGTATGGATTACCAAAAATCCACAAGCCACATATGCCTTTACGCCCCATTGCCTCCTCAATTATGGTCCCCTGTTACAATCTATCTAAGTATATCGGAAAAACTCTTAAACAACTTATATCTGAAAGTTATAATGTGGAAAATGCATACACCTTGAAAGATAGATTAAACAATATTAATGTTTGGGAAGAAGATGTACTAGTTTCGTTCGATGTCGTTTCTTTGTTTACAAACATACCAATAACATTAGCAATTAGGATTATAATGAAAAAATGGGACCAAATTCAACACACAACTAACATCACAAAAGCAAAATTCCAACAAGTACTTGACTTCTGCCTCAGAGAAAATAATTACTTTATGTGCAATAATAAACTATACAATCAAACTTTTGGAATGCCCATGGGAAATCCGCTCTCGCCAACAATAGCCGATATTGTTATGGATGACCTTATTGACAACACCATCTCGGAGCTTAAACAACAACACAATATAGATATAAAATTTATAAACAAGTACGTGGACGATATTTTCGCAATAGTGAAAAGAAAAGACGCGCATAAAATACTAGAAACGCTAAACAAATATCACCACAAACTTCAATTTACAATGGAAATGGAAGAAAATGAGAGTATACCTTTTCTTGATGTCCGTATACATAAAACCAACAAAAGTTTTATTTTAAATTGGTACTCGAAACCAACATCCTCTGGTCGCCTGATTAATTTCCTATCGTCCCAACCAACAAAATACAAAATTAATACAGCGAAAAATCTTATTCGAAAAATAATGACAATCAGCCATGAGAAATTCCACGACACTAACATAGAGAAAATACATACAATTTTGAAAAATAACAATTACCCCGACCACTTAATACATGAATTGATCAACCAGGAAATCATGAGAAATAGCAACCCCCACAACAAACCACCAAATGCAACAACAACAGACGTAAAGAAATACTGCAGTGTCACATATATTCCAAAACTAAATGCAATAGACCATGACACATTAAAACAACAAAACATCACCTTAGCTTATAAATCCAACAACACAATATCCAAAATATACACAAGAACAAAAGATCCAATTGACAAGCTACAACAAAACAACGTGATATACAAAATAGAATGTAAAGGGAAGAACAACGAAAACTGTGATAAGATGTACATCGGAACTACGAAGCGGAGTCTTTGTTTACGAATAGCCGAGCACCGAGCAGATATAAAAAAACAAAAGCCCAGCACTGCTCTCTCCCAACATATGATAGACAGTGGCCATACAGCTGACTTCAACAACACTAAAATCATCGATAAGGAAAAACGAGAATTGACGAGATACACACTGGAAAGCTTGCATATTTTGAATAACCGAGAGAAAACGATAAACAAAAAAGAAGACTATGACTGCATAGGTGCTGCATACATGCTATGTTTAAATAACAATAAGTTTAGTTATGACAAGACTACCACGCAAGGTGGTAATGATTATTAGACGCTAAGTGTTTATGTTAATTGTTATTGTAAGTGTAATTTACATGTTAAATGTTGTTTATATGTTTTATCATGTTTGTTTTCTTCTTTTTGAAAAATAAATAGTGTAGCCCCTGAAGATGCTGGAATATCCAGCGAAACGTTGGGCAAGATGGTGAAATAAAAAACCTTTAGTTTTTATTTGCACCAAAAACCATTAGGTCAAACTAGCCTACAATACCCCATTATATAAATTGAAACTGACCGCAAAAACAACAAAAATAAAGAAAAATATTCCTACTAGTGATCATCCTTAACCAGGCTATTCAATCCAAAGAATTCCCAACCATACCACCATGACCATACCTACTTATATACCTATGTATGTATGCATGAGTAGGCATGTTGCTTTACACAAATTAAACTATTTATTTAGATACCCATATGAACATAAAAAGATCAGCACGAATCAGCTCTTTTCCTCCCATAATAAACAGTATATGTTTATGCCCACAATGACGTTCGCTTCTGGCATCTCTTGCTTAAAGCCCTAGCACAAAACCTGCTATGCAAAATAGCTGCAATAAACATACAGCGATGAAAATGGTGAATTTCGCTTTCTAAATCTCTTGCAGTTCAATACAACTATTCGAATAATACTATTCGAAAACACAGCCTTTAAAACAAAATACGCTAAGCCCAAACAATATACGATTTTATCGCGTTGCAAACGTTGTTCATTATTGATTTCACGATTTAACCCTTTCACTACCATGGCTCTTCGATTTCGGTCCTTTAGCTTTGATGCACACCTCACAGTTGGCAATCCACTCCGCAACCGATTGACGGCATCCAATACGATAGAATCTCTGCTTTGTTTTCTCTAAGGTCTTGGTGACACCAAGATGACCTCCGCTTGGATCGTTATGCAATTCATTGAGAACGTCATGGATTTTCTTCCTTGGAACGACTATCAGCTTGCGAACACATTGTCCATCCTCACTCTCCCATATTCGATGCAAACAACCGGATACCAATTGTAAACTGTACCACTGGGCCCAATATGACTTGGCAACATGACTTTCTGCTGGCATCTCCTCTCTTGATGGTCGCTCGATTTCTTGCATCACGCGTGTAAGATCTGGATCTTCGTGCTGACACTTTCTTAAGTGATCCATGTCCCATTCGTCCGTAGATGTTATAGTCATCAGGCGCACATCTATAATGTCTTCTTTTGCCTCAGCCTTGGAACAATGCTTGCATTCCAAATTGCATGGTCATCGTGACATTGCATCAGCATTTCCGTGAGTGCTACCTTTGTGATGCTCTATGGAAAAGTCATAACTTGCAGTCGCTCTATTCACCGTGCCAGTTGACCTTCCAGATTAAAGAAGTGCAAGAGCCTTTTCAACGTAGAATCTCTGCCCTGAAATGTTTAACGCACTCTAGCAATGCCAACAGCTCTCTTCGTGTTACGCAATAGTTCCTTCATGGAGACTTCTAGCTACACTGGCGCAATTCGGTACAAATCTTCGATGCAGATGCCCTCCGTCGTTACCTTGTGACCCAAATAATTTGCTTCCTTCTTAAACAAGGTACACTTTTTGGGACTTTATTTCAGACCAGCACCAGCTATCCGTTGGAAAACTTCCTCGAAGTTTTTTAGGTGTTCCTCAAAGCTTTTTCCCAGCACGATGATGTCATCAAGGTACACCAAACATGTTTTCCAATACAATTCTTTTAGTACCTGATCCATGAATCTCTCAAAAGTAGCTGGAGCATTGCATAGTCTGAAGGGCATTATTGTGAATTGCCAAAGCCCTTCTCTAACGCTGAAGGCTGTCTTTTCTTTATCTTCATCCTTTACCTCCAATTGCCAGTAGCCGCTTTTCAAGTCCGGTGTGGAAAACCGTTTAGTACCAGAAAGAGAGTCCAGAGTATCATCGATTCTTGGCAAAAAATAGCTGTCTTTCTTAGCTACATCTTTCAACTTTCGGAAATCCACACAGAACCTAATTTTTCCTTCCTTCTTTTTCACTAGTACTACCGGCGAGCTCCATGGACTAGCTGATGGTTCGATCACACCGCTATCGCTCATTTTCTGTTTGATTTCCCTTACCACTTGCCGTTTGGCCAATGGAATACTTCGAAGAGCTTGTTGGATTGGCCTTGCATCAGCAGTATCAATTCAATGCTTCACAAGTTTATTTCGACCTGGTTTGGAACCAGTCTTGTCAAATATGCTAGAGTTTTTGAGTAGAAGTTGTTTTGCCTTGTTCTGATGGTCCTTTTCCAGCCCTTCCGTCCATGCCATAAAGTCATCTGAAAGACCAATCTTGGTGGTAGAACCATTTTCCTGGAGCTGTTCACTATTGATAAACACCTCCACCTCTTGGCATTGCCCCAATATAGCTCCTTTGGAAAGTTTAATTGGCGATTTGAACTCATTAAGTACTCTTACCGGTATACGTCCATCTTGTTTTGTCATAGCCAGGGTTTTTCCAACTATTATATCCGTCTTTGATTTGTTTGCTGCCTTCACAACCCACAATTTGTTTCTCCCATAATCTCCATCAATCTTTGCCCATATAACTGCCTGTGACTTCGGTGGAATTTGTCGTCTCTCCTCCACGAGTACTCTTTTACTGACATACTTCTTTTCGTAACCAAAGTTGAGTGGCATATCCATATTCTTATAGTTCATAGTCTTGTTTTTCATGGCAATCTTGATGTCTTGCTCGCTTAAGAAATCAACGCCAATTATGATTTCATCAACAATGTGTGCCACTATAACGGTGACGTTCCCAATTGCAATTTCATATGTTACCTCGCCTAGGACTTGAGTTTCATGCAATAGTCTCACCTTCTTGTTGACTAAATCGAATCGAATGTTGGAATGAGATGCGCCCGTATCAACGGGCAGTCAACGCTCTTTTCGCTCTACAAATCCTCCAATGGTAACATTACTTGCTTTCCGTCCGATTTGTTATACGGAGATTATTTTATATTCAATTGCGGGAGCCAGCCTTCGCCCGTTGCAGCTGACTCTCTTTAGTTTAACGGTTGGTTGGATTGGGAGACTTGCTCATCTCCTTCAGCTCTGCGCTTACGGCCACCTGCGTTGCTGGAGTTTGCAGCACACTTAAAGCATTTGATGCCACCATCATTTTTCTGTTCCTTTCCACTCATTGCTTCCAGAATTGTGTCTACCCAGTCTGGCCGTCCAACCTCCAGGCGGTGAGCTTTGTACGCCGGCTTACTTAATAGCGAGGCTGTTTCCTGCGTGAGAGCATGTGATACCGTCTCAGCAAATGATCTCTTTAGAGTTGTATATGTGGCTCGCTTCGTCTCCACATCACGTATTCTATTTATAAAGCTTTGGATTTTTACCCTTTGTGCCTGCGTTTGCTAGATAAGCCAACCTCTTGATGTCCGATGCGAATTCCTGCAATGTCTCATTAGCCTTCTGAAAGCGATTATGTAGCTCTATTTGGTATATATGTTTTCGATGTTCGGTACCATAGCGTCTCTCAACAGCACCCATCAATGCTTAATAATTGCTCCTTTCGGACTCGGGAATAGTCTGCAAGATTTCAGCTCCAGGTCCTTTTAATGCCACGAATAGTGCAGCAACTTTGTCTTCAGTGCCACAATTATTCACCGCTGCCGTCTTCTCAAACTGTAGCTTGAATACCTGAAATGGAACAGAACCGTCAAAGGATGGGGTTTTTACCTTGGGAATGCTCGTTGAAACAGTTGGACGATTAAGTGGCAATTCCTGGATATGACCTCGCAAAGCATCCACCTCAGCCTCAATTTTATCTTGAAATTGTGCACTTTTTGCATCTTGTGCTTCCAACTGCGATGACATATACGCATTTTGTTCTTCGAGTTGAGCGGAGAGCTGTCATGAAATATGCGCAATGTGTGCTTTCTGTTCTTTCAGCTGAGATGCCATACGAGATGTAATACGCGTCTCTTGTTCTTCCATTTTAGTCGATATCTGAGTAAATACATCCAATATCATGTTTGTGTCCACGCTTGCTACTGGATTAGGATACTCCTTTTTATACCTAGTAGTGCTACGCACACAAGGTATATTAACTTTAGTCGCGAAACGGTGGTATGTAACGGCATGACCAGATCGGGATAGATATTGACTTATATATATCAAAATGTTCAGGAGGAAAAAATAAATTGATTAAGCCATGTCCGTCCGTCCGTCTGTGAACAAGATAACTTGAGTAAATGCATGGCAGTACATAATACACTTATAAGGATAAAATTTGGTGTGTGCATTAATGTTAAAGCTGAAAATAAATTTTTCAAGAAATTTTTGAAAATGGCCTTGGCACCGCCCACTTTTGATTAAGTCAAAACTAGAAATAATATTAATCATAAATCAAAAACCGTACAAGATATCGAAATGAAATTTAGCACACGCATTTATATTAATACAAGGTATGTTCCGCAAAAAAATGGGCGAATCGGTTAAGAACCACGCCCACTTTTATACAAAAGATTTTGAAAAGGATCATATATATATTTAATCGGCAATAACTTTGCGAAATGCTTTATATCATTTATATTTCACTCTTAAAGTGTCCGTGAACGAAGAAAGTCGAAAATTAAAAATCTTTGAAAATGGGTGCGGTCCCGCCCCTTTTATAGTGGATTATTCCACAAAACTTTTTATGCCATAACTCCGAAAAAAATTTATTTATGGAAATTTTGTACATATAAAGGTTAATGTTTGTTGTAAAAATGGGCGAAATCGGTCTCCGGCCACGCCTAGTCTTTTAACAAACATAAAAATTTGTTTGTAAAATGCAATATCTTTATAACCATGCAAGTTATATCAATAAGATCTTGCACACATAATAAGCTTTGTAAGAAAAACTCAACCGCAAAAAAAGTTTGTTAATTTTGGGTAAGTAGGCGTGGCGCCGCCCACTTTTCAGCATAAAAATTCTGGTATTTTCAAAAGCGATTGCTTGTAATTTAAACTGGATGTTTCAATCAAAATTGGTCATTTGCTTCTTAATCGTATGTAGTATACTCTTGCCAAAAATTAAGCAAATCGGATAACGCTCAAGTAAAATATCCGGGCAAGTTGTTGATACCCCACTGCAATAGCGAAGTTACATACCTTTATTGGATTTCATGCCTTTAATGAACATGAAATGTTTGTAAGTATGAGAAGAAGAAGATATGTGACCTTCAATACGTAAACTGAAATAATAAGGGCGGTGAGCTGAGTCGATTTAACAATGTCCGTCTCCCGGCCATACTATGGGCCTACTAGTAGCGCAACTTACTCCGAATCTGCACACAGATACAAACCACACAGGGTGCGTTGTATGCAATAACAAAACAATCAAATTTAAATACTGTAATATTGAACGTGAAGACATAAAACAGCCAAATTATTGAATATAAAACAGTTTTAACACCTTATCAGTTACAAGATAATACAAATTTCAGTTTAAATTGAAGTTTTTAGTTGTCATTTTTACTTTAAAACAACTCTGAACGCGATTTCCTTCATTCCACTCTTTCGGAGTACCTTCATCCACTACCTTCAACTCCGATTCGCAAAAGAAGATGCCAAACTAGTAGACGTAAACAATGTCCCGGCCCGTCTGCCCGTCTGTCTATTTGAACGCAAATTTTTCAAACATAAAATGTGCATGTATTGGTATTTTGAAGTAATGTGGTTAGCAGTTGTTGGTAGGGAATCTATTTATATACAAATAAATTAATAGCGACCGCCATGGTGTGGTGGCAGTGTTGCCGGCCTACCACACCGAAGGTCCAAGGTTCGAGTTCTGGGACAGGTAACATCAAAAGTGGTTGGAAAAAGTTTTTTAAAACGGGGTCGCCCCTAGGCAGTGGTTTGGCAAACTCTCCGAGTGTCTTTCTGATATGGAAGGCACCTGAGCAAAAATTTATCTCCTTTGTAGATGCCGTTCGAAGTCGGCAAAAATCTGTAGGTCCCGCCAATTTGTAGGAAAAAATTCAAATTGGAAGGGAAGCTCGGCGCAGAAATCTCTCAGGAGGTTTATGAGGATATGTTGTATATAGCGCCATAAATGTTTTTTTTTTTTAGTTAATTTACCCATCAAAACTCATGACAGAAGTGTTTTTATCGAAAACAATTAGCTGGCTTTATAATACGAGCTGAAATATATTAAAATATAGCTGCTTAAATTAGTATACCATAATAGATCACTACTAGGTATATAATGTTCGGTTCCAACCGAACTTAGACTTCCGTACTTGTTTTCTTCCATTTTTGTTGATGCCTCCTCCACAAGATGAAAAACATGATCATCAACGTTGATTCCTTCTGCTTCCATAGCCTCCCGTAATCGTGACTGTAGATCCGATTTATTGCCTGTAGTGTTAGGTCCGCCTCGTTCCAACTCATTTTTGAGTTGCTGAATCTTTAATTCATTTAGCTTTGCCATGTCCTTATAATCACTGATATTTATTTAACAATGCCGCTTCTGACACCCATTGTGACAAATTCGATGAATCCTCAATTATTAATCCTGAGTTCGGTCACTATAAAGCCAAATAAACACACGCACAGATATTGTAACTAATAGCTAGTTTTATTTACTAGTAATAAACGCAATACAAATTTAAGAGTTTGGTAACTTCGCAGTAGTTCACTGAACAACACTTGGAAATAAACTGATCAACCTGCCTTGCTTCGTCACTGCCTTATATAGTCCAACAGGATGCTACCCTACGCACCCAGAACTTTCTTGGTTGTTCGCTCCTCGTGTTCTCGAAGGGTCGGTGTTATTTATTGACCTCTCCTTTTTGCCTTGTATTCGCAAACACTCGTGTCATCTCTCTTCCTCTTCCTTTGTACACGCTTGCATGCATAAGCGTAGCCATCGTCATCTCTGTTGTGTTTAACTAGTGGTGGGAGTGTTATTGAGTTAGGGATGGAACTCAAGCAAAACGCACGTCAGACTACAGCTGGATAACTTGGAAAACTGATTAATCGGACAAACGCATGGGAAGAATATCCTACGTGTTGTATGTTCAAATGTAGCAAAGAGACGTAGGTGGTATCTTACTTTTTATTCACTGTAACATTCAGTTTTGTTACATATAAGAAGTTTTTGATGTTCATCACATCCACTGACTCTCATCATTTTATACACTTCGAAACGAAATGTTGATTCGAACAAAAATACAAAACCTTAAAATACAAATTCGAAATTTAGTTCAACTTCATTTTTGTATGAAAAAGAACAAAATTCGAAATTTACATGAATACAGGATATTGTAATGAGTTAAAAGGTAAATGGAAAGAAGCGACAATATATGTTTGTGTGCTAGTATACTGTTTTTATATATACTTACTTGAAAGGAAATTATAATTATACCTTTCATAAACATGAAAAAGTATTATAACTTTGGTCCGATGTTTGTAAGTATGAGAAGAAGAAACATAACACTATAAAAACAACGCAACGGATAGCCACAGACCAGAACGAAACTAGGCATTGAAAATGGCAGAACGCCGAAACCGGTTTGTCACAAAACCAAACTTGACAAGGGATGACGGAAAATCGTTCCAACAAAAATCAGAAGAAGAAGAGTTAGACCCACCATTGAGTATACCGTCTGTCTGTTTGAATGCAAACTAGTCCTTCAGTTTTAGAGATATCTGGATGAAATTTGTCATGTGGCCGACATTTTGTCGGAACCAGCAAGATCGGACCAATGCAACGCATACCTCCCATACAATCGATTGTTCCGATAAACGCGGTTTGGTCAATAAATCTGGGAGTCAAAAAGCTAGGCACTTAAAATTTTGCAGATTTGGTACACATTATATATGTAATGTGTGTAGTGAAAATCACCCATATCGGACCAAAATAACATATAGCTCCCCGCCATTAAAAAGGTAGGAACGTAATATTTTGCAGGCTTAGTAAAGGGTGTTTTTTTAGGGGTATAGAACTTCGAATTGAAATAAAACACAAGAAAATCGTTTTAAGGTCCATCAATTTGGCTTTATTGGAAGGATAATTTTATGCCATTAATGTTTAAATATGATTTCGGGCATGTGGCCGCCGCGGCTGGCTCGAATAAAGCCAATTCTACAGGTCCAATTTTCAACCACTTTTTCGAGCATATGGGGCCGTATGTCGGCAATAACGCCATGAATGTTGGCTTCCAATTCCCCTAACGTTTCTGGTTTGTTGGTGTAGACGAGCGACTTCACATATCCCCAAAGAAAATAATCCAATGGTGTCAAATCACCCGACCTTGGTGGCCAATTGACAGGTCCATTCCGCGAAATTATGCGCTCATCGAATGTTTCCTTCAATAAATCGATTGTGACGTGCGCTGTGTGGCATGTAGCGCCGTCTTGTTGGAACCACAACTCATCCACATTCATGCCATCCAATTCGGGAACAAAATAGTCGGTTATCATGGCTCTATACCGGTCTCCATTAACGGTAGCTGCCTCTCCAGCATTATTGCGGAAGAAGTATGGCCCAATGACTCCACCAGCCCATAGAGCACACCAAACAGTCAGTTTTTGTGGATGTAATGGCGTTTCAAGGGTCTCATGTGGATTCTCTTCACTCCAAATGCGGCAATTTTGCTTGTTGACGTAGCCATTCAACCAAAAATGAGCCTCATCACTGAACAAAATTTTGCGATGAAAATCAGCATCGAAATCAATCTCATTTTCGGCCCATACACCAAAATCACGACGCATTGCATGGTCTCGCGGCTTTAATTCTTGCACAAGCTGGATCTTGTAAGGTCGCAAGCCAAGATCGTTGCGCAAAATCTTCCATAAAGTTGATGGACAAAGCTCCAATTGCTGTGCACGGTGGCGAATCGATTCATTCGGGTCCTCTTCAACACTTTGCTCTACAGCGGCAATTGTTTCTTCGGTGCGCACTGTTCGACGTCTCTGCGGATGCGTATTATCACATAGAGTAAACGTAGTGCGAAAACGATCCATGGTTAACCGAATTAATTGCTCTGATGGACGATTATGTCGACCATAAAATGGACGGAGCTCACGGTAAACTTCGCGAACTGAACCATTATTTTCGAAATAAATTTGCACGATTTGCAAGCGTTGTTCTTTTGTCAACCTGTTCATGATGAAATGGCAAACCAAACTGAACATAAATGACATTAGAGTTGCCAGATTTGACCACAAAATGCCAGTTTTATCTCTATTCGAAAAACAAACCTGTAAAAAAAACACCCTGTACTTTCTAGATATGTAATCTCACTACATACATTACATCACCCGGATCGTACCAAGCTAACATACAGCTTCCATACTGTGACGATTTCGATGATTCCTTGATTATCAATCCTGGGTTCGATCACTATAAAGTCGAATAAACACACGCACAGATAATGTAAGTAATAGCTAGTTTTATTTACTAGTAATAAACGCAAAACAATTTTAAGAGCTTGGTAACTTTACAGTAGTTCACTATTGAACGCTTGAAAATAAACTGATCCCCCTGCCTTGCTTGGTCACCGCCTTATATAGTCCAACAGGGTGCTTGCCTACGCACCGAGAACTTTCTTGGTTGTTCGCTTTTCGTGTTCTGGAAGGGTCGGTCTTATTTATTAGCATCTCCTCTTTGCATCGTATTCGCAAACACTCGCGCCATCTCTCTTCCTCTTCCTAGTTATACGCTTGCATGCATAAGCGTAGCCATCGTTATCTCGGTTGTGTTAACTAGTGGTGGGAGTGCTATTGAGTTAGGGATGGTACATGCTTGAGAATAATCGCCACACTGCCCTCCACCTAAGTCTGATTGTCCCGATCAGACACATTGCCGGAACCAAACGCAGCTAGCCTTTCCAAATGGACCACCTTCATCTTATTCCTTGGCCTTCCCATAGTTTGTATGCGATATACCACGTCGTTGATCCGTTTTATGACTTTGTATGGGCCTTCCCAGTTACATTGTAGTTTTGGGGACAAACCTTTCTTACGCTGTGGGTTGTATAGCAGCACTAAATCTCCTTCTATAAAACCTTCTGAATTTATTGCTTTGTCGTACCTGGCCTTCATCTTATCGCTCATGATCTTAGTCCGTTGTCTCACAAAGTCGTGAATTTCTCTCATTTCTTCTTCCAAAACGCTAGTAGATTTCCGAGAATTTACTCCTGCATCAGCGTTTATCCCAAACTTCAAGTCAGCTGGCAATCGCAGATCATTCCCGAAAATTACCTTTGCAGGAGTGTGACCAGTTGTTTCATGTACTGCAGAGCGATATGCCATTAGGAATAAGGAGATGTGAGTATCCCAATCCTTCTGGAACTTATCCACTACTTTCCTCAGGTGCTCTTCCAAGGTTCTATTGAATCGTTCCACCATGCCATCTGACTGAGGATGTAGTGCAGTTCTTCGAGTTTTCCGAATGCCCAATGTCTTGCACATTTCCTGGAACACAGCTGATTCGAAATTTCTGCCTTGGTCAGAATGTATCTCCATCGGTGCACGAAACCGAGCTACCCAATTGTTAGTAAACACTTCTGCTATTGTTTCTGCCTCTTGATTTGGAATAGGGTACACTTCTGGCCACTTGCTGAAATAGTCCATAACTACCAGGACATATTTGTTTCCGAGTTTGCTAGTAGGAAATGGACCAGCTACATCCATGGCTATCCTCTCAAATGGCGCACCTGAGTTATACTGTTTCATTTGGCCATGGCTCCTTGATTTCGGTCCTTTAGCTTTGAGGCATACTTCACAGTTGGCAATCCACTCCGCGACCGATTGACGGCAACCAACCCAATAGAATCTTTGCTTGACTTTCTCCAAGGTCTTGGTGACTCCAAGATGACCTCCGCTTGGACCGTTATGTAATTCATTGAGTACATCAGGGATTTTCTTCCTTGGGACGACTATCAGCTTTCGAACACATTGACCATCCTCACTCTCCCATATTCGATGCAAACAACCGGATTCTAATTGCAAACTATTCCACTGTGCCCAATATGACTTGGCAACAGGACTTTCTGCTGACATCTCCTCTCTTGATGGTCGCTCGTTTCGTTCGATTCCTTGCATTACATGTGTAAGATCTGGATCTTCGTGCTGAAACCTTCTTAATTGATCAATGTTCCATTCGTCCGTAGATGTTATAGTCATGAGCCGCACATCTATAATGTCTTCCTTGGCCTCAGCTTTGGAACAATGCTTGCATTCCAAGTTACATGGTCTTCGTGACATTGCATCAGCATTTCCGTGGGTGCTACCTTTGCGATGCTCTATGGAAAAGTCATAACTTTCCAGTCGCTCTATCCACCGTGCCTATTGACCTTCCGGATTACGGAACTGTAAGAGCCATTTCAACGCTGCGTGGTCTGTCCTGACGTGGAATCGCTGCCCATAGAGATACTTGTGGAAATGCTTAACGCACTCTACCAATGCCAACAGCTCTCTCCGGGTTACACAATAGTTCCTTTCAGGCTTCCCAATTGTTCGGCTGTAGTATGCAACTACCCTCTCCTGTCCATCAACAATCTGAGACAAAACACCTCCTATAGCATAACCACTCGCATCTGTATCCAGAATAAACTTTGAACCTGGAATTGGATATGCTAACATCGGGGCAGTGCATAGTCGTTCCTTCAATGTTTGAAAAGCCACCTCCTGTTCCTTCTTCCATTCAAAACTCATATTCTTCCTTGTAAGGTCATGGAGACTACTAGCTACGCTGGCAAAATTTGGTACAAATCGGCGATAATACGTGCACAGCCCAAGGAAGCTCCGTAACTCATGCAAATTTCTCGGTCTTGGCCAATCCTTTACGGCTTCGATCTTTTCCTTAGCAGTGCAGATTCCCTCCGCAGTTACCTTGTGACCCAAATAACTTACTTCCTTTTTAAACAAGGAACACTTCTTGGGACTTAGTTTCAGACCAGCACCAGCTATTCTTTGGAAAACTTCCTCCAAGTTCTTTAGGTGTTCCTCAAAACTTTTTCCCAGCACGATGATGTCGTCGAGGTACACCAAACATGTTTGCCAGTGCAATCCTTTTAGTATCTGGTCCATAAGTCTCTCAAAAGTAGCTGGAGCATTGCATAGCCCGAAGGGCATTACCGTAAATTGCCAAAGCCCCTCTCCAACGCTTAAAGCCGTCTTCTCTTTATCTTCATCCTTTACCTCCACTTGCCAGAAGCCGCTTTTCAAGTCCAGTGTGGAAAACCATTTCGTGCCAGATAACGAGTCCAGAGTATCGTCGATTCTTGGCAATGGATAACTGTCCTTCTTCGTTACGTCGTTCAATTTCCGGTAATCCACACAGAACCTCATTTTTCCATCGTTCTTTTTCACTAGTACTACCGGTGAGCTCCATGGACTAGCTGATGGTTCGATCACACCGCTGTCACTCATTTCCTGTATAATTTCTCTTACTACTTGGCGTTTGGCCAAAGGAATACTACGAGGAGCTTGGCGGATGGGCCTTGCATCACCAGTATCAATTTGATGCTTCACAACTTTGGTCCGACCTGGTTTAGAACCATCCTTGTCAAATATGCTCGAGTACTTTGATAGAAGTTCCTTTGCCTTTTTCTGATGATCTTTTTCGAGTCCTGCCGTCCACGACGTGATATCATCTGAAAGATTAATCTTGATGGTAGAATCATTTTCCTGAAGCTGTGCGCAATTGATAACTACCTCGACCTCTTGGCATTGTCCCAATATTGCTCCTTTGGAAAGTTTTATCGGCGATTTGAACTCATTAAGTACTCTTACCGGTACACGTCCATCTTGTTTTGTCATGGCCAGGGTTTTTCCTACTAATATGTTCGTCCTTGATTTGTTTGCTGCCTCGACAACCCACAACTTGTTTGTCCCATAATCTCCATCAATCTTTGCCCATATGATTGCTTCCGACTTCGGTGGAATTTGTTGGCTCTCCTCCACAAGCACTCGCTTACTAACGTATTTGTTTTCGTAACCAAAATTTAATGGCACATCCATGTTCTGGTAATTCATAATCCTGTTTTGCATGTCGATCTTGATGCCTTGCTCGCTTAAGAAGTCCACACCAACTATGATTTCGTCAACAATATCTGCTACTATAAAACTGTGTAGAACGGCCACGTTCCCAATTGCGATTTCACATGTTACTTCTCCTAGGACATGGGTGTCCTCACCAGTGGCCGTACGTAACTTTGCTCCATGCAATGGTCTCGGCTCCGTGTTGACTAAATCAGATCGAATTACGGAATGCGATGCGCCTGTATCCACAGTTAGCACGTGCTCTTTTCCATCTACATATGCAACAACAGTAACATTACTAGCTTTCCTTCCGATCTGTGAGACAGAGATTACGGGGCATTCAGTTGCGGGAGCCAGTCCACGCCCCTTTCGGCTGGCTCGATTTAGTTTAACGACTGATTTGGTTGGGAGGTTTGCTCATCTCCTTCAGCTTTGCGTTTTCGTCCACCTGAATTGCTGGGGTTACTGGAGCCAGTGCCGCAATAACGTGCTATGTGACCTGGTTTCCCGCACTTAAAGCATTTAATGGCACCATCACTTTTTTTCTGTACTCCGTTCAACGCTTCCAAAATTTTGTCTACCCAAGCCGGAGTTTCCACTTCTACGCGATGAGCCTTGTATGCAGGTTTACTCAGAAGCGAGGCTGTTTCCTGCGTCAGAGCATGCGATACCGTTTCAGCAAATGTCCTTTTCGGGTTTGCATATGTGGCCCGCTTCGTCTCCACATCGCGTATTCCATTTATGAAACACTGGATTTTTACCCTCTCCGTATACTCTACAGGTGCGTCTGCATTCGCTAGATGGGCCAACCTCTCGATATCCGATGCAAATTCCTGTAAAGTCTCATTAGGTTTCTGGAAGCGATTCTGTAGCTCTATTTGGTATATCTGCTTCCGATGTTCGCTACCATAGCGTCTCTCAACTGCACCCATCAATGCATCATAACTGTTCCTTTCGGACTCGGGAATAGTCTGTAAGATTTCTGCTGCAGGTCCCTTCAATGCCACGAATAGTGCTGCAACTTTATCTTCAGTGCACCAATTATTCACCGCAGCCGTCTTCTCAAATTGCAGCTTAAATACCTGGAATGGAACAGAACCATCAAAGGAAGGTGATTTTACCTTGGGAGTATTCGCTAAAGCAGTTGTGCGATTTAGTTGCAATTCCTGGATACGGCCCTTCAAAGCATCCACTTCGGCCTCAATTTTGTCCTGCCGTTCTCTGAATATCTCTTGCACTTCTGTTATTTTTGCATCTTGTGTTTCCAGCCGCGATGACATATAAGTCCTTTGTTCTTCTAGTTGAGCAGAGATTTGTGATGAAACCTGGGTAGAAATTTCCGTCGACATTTCCAAAAAACGAGTCTCTTGTTCTTCCATTTTAGTCGACATCTGAGTTAATACAGCCAATATCATGTTTGTGTCGACGGTTGCTATTGGACTCGAAGACTCCTTTCTTTCTTCCATTTTTGTCGGTGCCTCCTCGACAAGATGAAAAACATGATCATCAACGTTGATTCCTTCTGCTTCCATAGCCTCTCGCAATCGTGACTGTAACTCTGATTTATTGCCTGTAGTGTTTAGTCCCCGTTGTTCCAACTCATTTTTGAGTTGCTGAATCTTTAATTCATTCAGCTTCGCCATGTCCTTGTTATCCTTAAATTCACTGGTATTTATTCAACAATACCGCTTCTGACACCAATTGTGACGATTTCGATGATTCCTTGATTATCAATCCTGGGTTCGATCACTATAAAGTCGAATAAACACACGCACAGATAATGTAAGTAATAGCTAGTTTTATTTACTAGTAATAAACGCAAAACAATTTTAAGAGCTTGGTAACTTTACAGTAGTTCACTATTGAACGCTTGAAAATAAACTGATCCCCCTGCCTTGCTTGGTCACCGCCTTATATAGTCCAACAGGGTGCTTGCCTACGCACCGAGAACTTTCTTGGTTGTTCGCTTTTCGTGTTCTGGAAGGGTCGGTCTTATTTATTAGCATCTCCTCTTTGCATCGTATTCGCAAACACTCGCGCCATCTCTCTTCCTCTTCCTAGTTATACGCTTGCATGCATAAGCGTAGCCATCGTTATCTCGGTTGTGTTAACTAGTGGTGGGAGTGCTATTCAGTTAGGGATGGTACATGCTTGAGAATAATCGCCACAATACAATCGATTGTTCCGATAAATGTGCTTTGGGCTATGTATCTTTAAATTAAAGTTTTGCAGAGTTTGTACAAATTGTGAGTAAGGATCGGACACTTATATCCGTGATGCGTATTCAGCCCTTTCCTTACTTGTTTATTATTTGTATTCAATTCAAAAAAAGATTGAAGTAAGCCGATCGACGGAGTTTTCGCGAAAAAATTTTAAAATTAATTCCTTTTTTTTAAGAGTAACAATTAAACAAAATTCACTTTTTTTATTTTTTTGTGTAAAATCGATTAGTAATCTAAAAATAATTTACTTGTTGGTTTATGTAGCGTTTTATTTTTGTATCAGCTAATGAGATATGACTACAGCAACTGGGTGGTGATGAGTAAAACAACGCAATTGTATAATGCACGCTCCGTGAAGGTTTTTTTTAATCAACCTCCGTTTATTCAATTAATAAATGAAGCACCAATTCTGCCGGAACTCGTAAAAACGTCCCGATTTAGAAAACTTGGATTTACCCGGGAATCACAATTCACAACTTTAGTTTAGTTTTATTCAGACACATAACAGTTATAAGTTTTATCGCATAAACGTTGCTTCATAACAATTATTCGATGAAGAAAAAAATGTATTTTTCAAATAAGAGTTATACTCGTACGTCAGCGTGTATTTTATTTTTTGGGGATAAGAGTTATTTGTCAGCGTTTATTTTATTTTTTGGAAATAATAGTTATTTGTCAACGTTTATTTTATTTTTTGGGGATAAGAGTTATTTGTCAACGTTTATTTTTTACGTTGCTTGATAACTGTTATGGATGAGAAATACTTTTTTTCGTTGCAAAAAAAAAATTTGAATTTGAAATAAATTTTTGTATTTGTTTCATTTTAGTTTTCAGATGATATGTAATATATATTTCTTTCTCAGCAACTATTATATCCCAACGTTTATGTTTTCGTTATCTTATAACCGCTGTTAATTCACATTTTACTTCAAATGGCTAGTTAACCGCCAAGCCGATTTTGACGGTCCAACATATGTAGCTCTCCAGTCTTTTTTCATTGGAAATTGCTATCCACTTGGTCTTTCGATCGATAAGAATACCTTCGTGGCATCTTTGTTCATTCGCACAGCATGGCCTAGCCACGAAGAAGAAGTGATCCATCCATAATCTAAGCACTTTACCACCAGGTCGCCATTCTCATTTTCAGGAGTTCGCTCTGGTTTAAAATACTTCAGCAGTTTACCCGGAGAAATGTCCTCGCTCCCCTGTTGCAGTTGCGGTAGTGTTCACACGGAAATGCTCCGTTTTATCACTCAAAGAATACTCCCTATGGAGTATCAGAGTACTCCAAAACTCATCCTCATTCATATAAAAAGGTGGTACAATTTACATGGCGATGCCCGGTGATTGGATCACCAAGTCCATCTCGGAGTACTCCATTTCTTTGCTCTTCGATACTCCATGGAGCACCTACACAAGACTACCAAATGCTCCCAAAGGACTACTCCATAGAGTATGTAACACCAAAGCGAGATAGGCAGTAGGTGGTCCTCAGGAGTACACATACCCCCTCTCTCACTTTGGTGTAGAATACTCCATAGAGTAAACTTTTTTGCAGCATTTTGAAAGTACTGTCACGTAGGTGCTCCATAGACTACTCAGAAGCAAATCGTCGGACTCCGCCAAGGAAATTGGACCTCCTTTTTTATATGCGTGAGGATAAGTATTGGAGTACGGTGATACTCCATTTTTTTAGAGGGTACTCGTTGCATTAGAGTGACCTTGTTGGCAGCATCCCTTCTTTTTTTACAGGCATTGCAACCTCTTCCAGTGTGTGTCTGCTAGCCAAGGTTTTTTCTTCGAAATTGCCGGTATCGTATACTGACACTTATACCCTCCGGCAGTACAGTTTTTAACCATTAACATAACCTTGTCAGCCAGCAATGCCTAACAACTTTCATTCGCTATAATGTGGTAATCTGCATATTAAACATAACACAGAGCTCCATTAACTTTTTTCTAGCCATCTAAGCGGCCACGCCATCTGGTGTTGGCAAAGTTTTTGCTCTAAGCCGCTGCTTCTCTCAGGACGGGACAGATTTTTATCTTCACAAACTGAAGTTTGAGAGCAGTGCTGCTATTATCATTCCAATTTGGGATGACTGGAAGAGGGGTCTGATTGCAGTAGACAACGGCATTCAAATCTACACTGACGGATCCAAGATGAATTTAGGTTTTTGGAGCCGGTATTTTCTCGGAGTCTTCAGACATGTCTGTATCATTCAGACTCCCCTCGCATTGCAATGTGTTTCAAGCAGAAGTTCTTGCGATATCGCAAGCCTGCATATCACTCAGGAACAAAACTGGTAAAGTCAGGACCTTTTCAGACAGCCAAGCAGCAATACTCGTAAAGGCAATAGCAGTGCCACAAACCAGATCGAATGTAGTGCATGCATGAAAGCAGATCTTCGCTGTACTAACCAACTTTGAACTATCCATTACCTGGGTTCCGACTCATAGAGGAATTGAGGGTAACGAGAGGGCTGATGAGCTTGCACATATGGGCTCACTGGAAGGTAATAAGGAAAAAATCTCCATAGAAATGTGGGTACCCTTAGTAATAGCCAAGGGAAACATTGAAAGGTACTATCGGAATACGGCACAACTGAATTGGAGGAATACCATTAGCTGTGCAATATTAAGATCCACATGGCCAGACTGTAGTCAAAGGAGGACGAGAAGTCTGCTAAGCATTTCAAGAGCTGATACCCAGAAACTTATAGCAGTCTGCACAGGACACTGGGCGATAGGCACGCATGCGGAGTAGATGGGAATTCCGCTTGCCCTGCGGGTTAGGGGTTTAGAATATGCCCGAGGTAGGCATACCGGTCGTAAGAGGCGACTAATATGCACAAAGGTAATGACGTGCAACTCGATGGTTGATCTACGGATATGATGCCTCTCACCTCTCATTACCCATCTCTCCTTCCTTACGGAAGGAGGGGTGACATGACCTAGAAGGTTCCACTGGTCATAAATCGCTACCACGACAGTCGGGCAGTACCGCAAAGGAGTACCGGAGCGTACCGGATTCATATCCGGCCAAGGACTTTCAGTTCGACAGCACTCCCCAAAACCTTCGGGGTGTTTTTGTCGTTACAACAACAACAACATGGGAATTCCGCAACATAATCACTGCAGAAGTTGTAAGGACATAGCTATCAAAGCGACCGTTGAGCATATTCTGTGTAAATACAGATATCCGTACTACATCAGTAGGTTTCGACGAGTTTTTATAGCATCAAAACGGCTTCTAAAAGCTACTTGGGCGAGCTTGGTCGCAGCCATTTTACCTACCTAGATATATAAAAAAATATATACATATGTAGGTACATATATACATATATATATATATATATTTATCATCTAGAAACAAATACAAAAATTTATTATAATTTTTTTTGGGCAGTTATGAAGCAACGTAAAAAAACGTTGACAAATAACTATTTTTTCAAAAAAATAAAATAACCGTTGACAAATAACTGTTATCCCCAAAAATAAAATAAACGTTGAAGTATAACTCTTATTTGAAAAATCAATTTTTTCTTCATTGAATAACTGTTATGAATAAACGGTTTGAATAAATTTTAGAATTCGAGCAACGTTTTCGATACAGACATTTCAAATAACAGTTACTTTTTGTCTCTGGTTTTATTGCTTTCTAAATTATAATTCATCAGAATAGAAATTAAAATTTTTTTTCCTTTTTTTCCAGAAATAAATTTTTAATTGAGGTTGCGAAGTTAAAACTATAATGCGAAGTTAAAACTATAACGCGTTTAAATTTCCAAACAAAATGGACGGGACTCCGAATTCCAAACGAAAACGCTTGTTTGGGGGAAACAAGGTGAATTCACTTACAGGTGATTTCATAAGAACATATGAGCAGTGGCTTCTGCTGTCAACATAAAAAAATTCCATGCAATCTGACAGGAGAACCCGCGAAAGCAAAATAAAACACATGAAGTGTGTGTGTGAATACAGCAACGAATTCGCCTGGTATAAATTCGCCTTGGGGGAAAAAAACAAATTCAAAGCTTGCTTAAACTTTTTGAATGTTTTGTAAAAACAGGAAGGTATAAAGAGTACAAAGTAGTAAGATCAAAAGAAACAATATAAGAAATGAATGATGATTACATATCAGGTGTGGAGTTCGCTTAGAGCCCGCCTGTGGTTACGCAGATCAAACGGCTTCATCCAATAGATGATGTTTTGGATGGCTCGGCTTGTGGCAGTTCAGTAAAAACTGTGCTCAACCGTTCCACGTGTTCACGAACATTGATCATTTTAGTCTCCTGATAGAGGTGATACTCAGATGACATAAGCAGACATTCCGTGGCAGTTCTGATGGCGGTATTTTAGCAGACTTGCTACTTCCTCCAGTTGGTGTTAGCAAGGTTGGTCGACCATATGGGCGCAGCGTAATCAGTGATTTGAGGATCTTGTTGCGGATCTGTGCCTTTGAGGCTTTGAGGTGGCATAAATACAGAAGGTGAGGCCGCTGTCAATCGTCACGCCCAAGATGTTGGGGTGGTTGACAGTAGGAAGAGGTACTCCATGTACGTGGAAGTTTAACTCTTGCCTCATCTGCGCAATCCACGTCGTAAATAGAGTCGCGGTCGATTCAGTCGAAGCCAGGGATAGATTTCGTTCGGTGAAGAAGCTAGAAAGGTCTCGGGGGTAAAAGTTAATCCTTGTAGAGAGTTCGACAATGGAGGGGCCCTTATCCGAAGATCTAATCGTAGGAACCAATGGAGACTCTCTCTGGTGGGGGAGGAAGCCTCGAAATATAGGAGTTAAACAAAAAAGGGGATGGGACACTACCCTGAGGAGCCCCTTGTTTGATTCTTCGATCTTGTTCCTTAACTTGACTGACGACTGCCGAAAGTTAAGGTAGTTAGCGGTCCATCTTTTCAGGACGGCAGGAAGCAGTGTTTCTTTCAGGTCTCTTATGAGTGTGGCTTTAGAAAGGTCAAGTGCAACGAAAACTGTTCTACGGTTTGGAGGATGTTGGGTCAAACCATAGTTTATCTGCGACGTTATGGCATTCAAAGCAGATGTTGTGACGTGTGTCTTCGGGAGGCCATGTTCGTGTCTGCCCAAGTGCAGGTAATAAGGGAACAGAGTGGTCTCCAATAACTTTCCAACCGGCGACAAACGAGATATCGGACAATATGATTCTCCTTCGTTCGCCGGCTTCCCTGGTTTTAGTAGGGGAACCAACATCGCTTGTTTCCAAATCTCTTGAATGACGAAAGTGGTTAGCTAGAGGTTAAAAAGAGCTGCCTAGATGTTTCAACATCTTCATGGCAATACCGTCGGGTCCGATGGACGGATGGCTCGTCTTTTCGCCTGTCAGCAGGTGTATGCATTATAAACTGTTGGCAAAATGAGCTCGCGCATAGCCTGGGGTCCGATTTGACGATGTCACCAAATGTAATGGGGACCTTGTCATTGCATTTGGTCGGATTTGATGAGCCTTGAGAGGTTGCATGTCTCTAAGTGTTGTTTCTACTTATTTAATTACGGCGTTCGAAATAGTTGAGGTACTGCACTCGATTATAGTTGAGGTACTGCACTCTGACCTTTAGGCCTATTGTGCCCTCTTATCTTTACAGTGCATCATCTATGCCGAACTCCTTTAAAAAGTCAAGGATTGTATTCGGCTTCATGGAGTGTACATCCCCCTTCTCCGGCTTGTGTGTGCCTATAATCTTATGTCTCCTACGTGCAAAGGAATCGCATTCAAAAACGATGTGTTCTGCAGTCTTGTTTGCACTGTCGCAGAAGCGACGCAGACTACTCGAACAGATGCCCAGTTTGTGCATGGGATCCCTTTAGGATCCTGAGGCTATTCTTGGGGAGATTGATCAGGGTCTTGTATCGCTTGTTGTTATATCCCTCCAGCAGTGCCCAGATCAGTGCTGATTTCTCAAGTGTACCTCGCCCTGGCGTGGCATCTCTTTGACGGTGTGTTTCCCTATCGCTATGCGAGGTTCCGGCCCGATTATTCTTTCGGTAGCCCATATATCCCTTTGTGACCCGGAATCCAGGTCAGGCAGATGGTGTTTTCTTGGCTGCCAAGTGACTTAGCCTCTCTGTGCATTCAAGGACTAGTGTAGATGTGATGTCCCCTGAAGATTTTGCCCTGAGCGCAAAGAATAGCGATCAGGAACAAACATTTATTGAGTATACCTCTGCCTAAAAAATGCTCGGGAACTGTCCCAGTAGTATGGATACTTTGGTTATGGGGCCGAAGATTCCTGCTCCAATGCCCTCTGGGGTCTTTGGGCAGTCTGTGTACCACAGTAGCGTGTAGTACACGTGCAGATTTTAAATTTTTGGCAGCGTCCTTTTTATCTCCCAGCTCTATTTTGAATTTCTTTTCCAACCGGACGATTGTTTTGATGTCATCCCTAGGAAGTTGGATAAGTAGGAGTTGCTCTCCTAGCTTCTCGATGTTGCAGGTTTGAATTATTTTGAATCGAACGTGAGTCCGAGGTACTTCATCTCGGTTACACATTCAACCAACATTCCGTCTAAAGCAATTGGTCTCATTCCCCTAATGGATCTTCTCTTCGTGAATGCATCAGAGCCCTATGAATCATATCACATAGGATGTTCTCGAACTTTCCCCTTGCAATGAGTACAATATCGTCCGCATATCCCTGGCAGCGGATCCCATTGTCTGACAATCTTTGCAACAGTTCGTCCACGACCAGGCTCCACAGAAGGGCCGACAGTACTCCACCATGTGGACAGCCCTTCGTTGTCCTGAGTTTTGTCATGTCGTCTCCCGCGAAGGTTTCGGCCGTCCTAGTGCGAAGTAAAGCGATAACACTGTCGTGGGCCGTGTTGTCGAAGGCTCCCTTCATATGTAGGAAGGCACACAGTACCGCTTCTCCGAATTCGAAAATAGGGCAGTATCTGTCTGACAGCCCCCTCGAAGAAGAGTGTATTTGCCGTAAGCCAGTCCCACTGCCTGGGGCTCGGTTCTCGAAGGGCGGGTTAAGTGGGACCTGGTGTGCACCAGGGAAGTGTGCTGCCAGCAGGGTTCTTGCTCTCTGTTCCTCTAAACTGGTGTAAGTACCATCAGGAAGCTTTAATGCTAGTTTTGCCTCCCTCTGCTCTTTGGCTACTGCTTTGTGTAACCTCGCCGCTGCAGGTGTTGAGGAAATTCCTTCGTACAAATTCCTAAAGCTGGATCTCTTGGCTTTCCTTATCTCTTTGTTGTATAGAGTTAGGTGTGTTACGTATTCATCAAAGCTGCCAGTCCGTTTCGACCTGGTAACTAGTCTGCGGACCGTCTTCCTCATTGTTAGAAGATCACGGGACCACCAGTGGAACACATCTGTTATTACATTATTCACCATTTCCATCCTATGCTATAATTCTATGCAACTTGTGCTTATATTACTTTTGTGGAGGCTCCCTAACGCGTGCGCGCTGCTGCCTCCTATTGACGGAGAGTTTGCAGCCGATCTGGCGGTACTGTTGCTGCTGCCGGAGGCGTGACTCTCAGATGAACTTCTTTCTCCCCCGTCTTCTTCTGCCTCTGGATCATCATCCCCCCGCGATGAGTCATGTGCGGTATTCGCAGCGCCAGCTGTTTTCTGTCGACATGTCGTTATCTGGACGGCGCAAAACTGTTAGTTGAGCTTGGAGACCTCCTGTTTGATCCGGTTGTGGGATTCTTCGTCTCTGCCGACATTCAGACGCAGACCTGCATCTTCCGCATAGACGTGTATTGGACGCCATCGTTTGGTATTCAGACCTTCGTTTTGAATGCTTAGCAGTGAGCTGACGCATTCATACAACCGGTCCGCGTTTATGGGGAAATAGATCGACACATTATGTGTCGGTGGTATGTCATCCCCTCTTCTGGTGCTTAGGGCTGTTCCGTTCCAGTCCCCTAGCCTTGGAATAGCTTGCATAAGCCAAGCTGTCGTCCACAAGGAGAGGTCCTGCTCGGAAGTACACACCACACAAGGCAAGGGCGTGATTCCAACCCTTAAACACTTCGTTCTTAATGACGTCCTCCCGACTTGTCAAGTCGTCCTGGGCATCAGCCGGGTAGTTTTCGGGCAAAGCAGCTACTCTAACTTCTTTTAGGGCTTCCGAGTAGCTCTGCCGTCCGGAGGCCACCCACGTGCGCTCTACGCTTTTGTTAGAGGCCTTCCCGTTGCTGTTCCCAGGATGGTGCGCTCTTTGCCTTTTAGAGGTGTGGCTTTCCTCCGGAGTAAATTGCTCGGCCGCTCCTGCCTTCGGCTATCTTCGCGGGTATCCTCTGCCTCGTTGTGTTCTCCGATCTTTCGCGGGGACTGCTCCTATTGTTCCTTGATTGGGCCTGGCTGACAGGCCCTTTTCCAAATTCCGGAGCTCCCATTTTAAGCCTGATCTGCTGAGCCCTATCCTCCTTTTATCGTCTACGGCGCCCGGTCTTCCTGGCGGTGGTATCTTCAGAGTTCTTTCCCTGAAAAGCCTTCTCACAAACCTACTGTTTCTATCGAAGGTCATTTTCCCATATCACTCTGCGCTGCTTCCGCCCGTGTCGTCCTTGGGAGACTCATGTTGGCCCCTTTCCGGACTTGGGCTCGCGATTCACTTTGGTTGTACTAGACGCACCATGGTTCGCGCGCTTATTGGCGTTTGTTGCTCTGGGTTCGCGATTTACCCTGTTGGCACTAGACGCAAGTTTTCCCGCTGCTACCACTTAGGCTCGCGATTAGCTTTTTACGGTATGTTTCTTCGGCTCGCGATTCACACTGGTGGTACTACACTCACCAGCGTTCGCGGGTTTTTTGTTTGCAGTTGGTTCCGTTTTGGTCGTTTCCGGCTGCTGATTTCGGCTACCGCGATGCTCGGCAGTGGTGGAGTGACCGCTGCGACTCGCAGGTTCTAGGGCTGGTTCGCGATGGATGCCCGTGCTGGTGGTTGGAATATCCTCCATTCGATGATCAAGAAATAGCGGCGAGGATCTCCAGAAAGTTCCTGGAGTACATTTTCGGCCTTTCCCTGCTCCTTCCACCGCTCCTTTTTTGTTCTTCTTCATTGTTGTTATTGTGGTGTGACTTTTTTCTTTATTATTATTATTGTGACGAATTCGAGGATTCCTTGATTATTAATCCTGGGTACGATCACTATAAAGTCAAATAAATACACGCACAGATATTGTAACTAATAGCTAGTTTTATTTACTAGTTATAAACGCAATACAATTTCACGAGTTTGGTAACTCCACAGTGAGTTCACTGTATAACACTTGAATATCAACTGATCTACCTGCCTTGCTTGGTCACCGCCTTATATAGACCGACAGGATGGTTGCCTACGCACCGAGAACATTCTTCGTGTTCTTGAAGGATCGGTGTTATTTATTGACATCTCCTCTTTGCCTTGTATTCGCAAACACTCGCGCCCTCTCTCTTCCTCTTCCTTGGTACACGCTTGCATGCATAAGGGTAGCCATCGTTATATAGACGTTCTTAGGATTTGACAGTGGACTATATTTGCCAACACCAGCAGAGAGGTTACAGGAACTTAGGTGCCCGAAGCAACTTAGCCCGAAGAAACTTGTTTTGTGCAGGCATCTTTTTCATCCGGAACGTCGGACGGAGTTTGACATAAATCTTATTCCATCAAACGCAGCATATCCATTCTCTTGGCCCCGGGTTGGGTTCAGCACCCGCCCGAACAAGCGAGTATTGAGCAGCCCTGATAAAAAGAGCTGCTCGGAGGATGACAATATTAGGGGGAAAGATGTCGAGTAAGTCAGGTAAAACTCGAGTCATTCCGGTACGATAGAACCGGTTGTTGTGGGAATGCAAGTTGCACGTCAGTACCCTTGTGGGTACTATTCAACTCTTACGACCGGCATACCTGGCGACTGGCTCATCCGTAAGTGAGCCGTGCTCAAGAATAAACTCTTACCTTCCATCCGTGTCCGGTTTCTTCGCTGGACTAAATCTGGCATTGCACCGACCAAATCTTCGGCCACCATGTTCACGCGCATGGACTGTCCGACTGTCACACATCCAAACTTTTTAGGTGTCACATTTGATAAATGGTCAACTACGGTGCCCAAATAGCCGCGATTACCACCAAAGTACAAAGCCGCAACAAAATTCTCAAGTTATCAGCTGGCAGCAGTTGGGAAAAAGACAAAGAACCGTTACTGGCAAAGTACCAGGCAATTGGCCAGTCGGTTCTGAGCTATGCGACGCTAGCAGGCCTGTCAAAACACCGCACTCAGGACTGCCACTGGATGCCTCCTTATGTCAATGTTATCCTCAACACCACCTATACGGTGAGGCAAAAATGGTCGGAGTTAAAGAGCATAGCGAGATGTTGACTAGGCAATTCCTGTTCAATTACTGCAAACCGAAACACCCGAGCAGGCGTCCGCTCGACGAAAATCTGCCTCCCAGGAGAATAAGGTGACATCTCCGTAAGCACTATGAAGAGATCCGGCCTAGCGAGACAAGAGTAATGCCGGCCCAACCGGTTAAACTCCAACCTATCCAGACTGGCATGCCATATGTCTGCCGGGCATGCGGCGTGTCTCCCCATGACACGAACTATCTATTCATTTGCTCAACTGAGCCGATAACGGAAGTTAGAAGAGCTTGATGCCAATGTTAGATAAGGAAAATGTCGACTAGGCAGGGCACGTATCGCTAATACAACAACAACAACCGGCATACCTACCTCGGGCATATTTTAATCCCCTAACCCGCAGGGGTCTCGCCGAGGATTAAACGGTTATCACTTCTTAACAACGCACTGATGTAGATGTTAATAATCTGCAGATCGACATCGCCTGATGCCACTATACCTTGGCATTCTAGGGTAGTCCCTTGGGTCGATGTGGGGATCAGATAGATTACCATTAGAGACCAACCTCATTACCGCTGAGACGGTCTTTCCGATGCACATTGTACCCATCACAAGTTCGTAGGTCACATCTTGTGCTCAATTTAGTCTCTTGAATCGCAGCGATCATCACCATCCCCGTATCTGGCTACAATGAAGTAAGATCGTGAATAGTACAACAAACGGTGTGTTGAAAAAATGTTATTAGGGTTCTATGTGCGATGAACTGCAATGAAGACAGAACTGTTGTATGTTTAATCTTTAGCAATCAACATTTACTATCTGACTTACTTTAACTATTCACATATTTCGTCGTCGCTGTCTTTAAAGTTACTAAATTACTTTTTGATTCCTGTACCGGAGCTTTGAAAAAATACAGGCCTCTTCGGGTTAAAAACAAATTGCATCGAGTTTGAATTCACCTGCTGTTCTAGCTGTTTGTTTTTCTGAGTAACGGCAAAAGCACCACGCCGAAGGTTCAGGGGGTGTGGACAGTCCGTTCCGGGTTGCGATACAGTTCTGGTGCTATCACTTCTGGGAATATAATTCTTTCCCCCTCTCTAAAGTGTTGAATCGCCAATTACCGAAGTGGTCGGTAAACATCAGTAGAGTTAAGCGACGATCGAACGAAACCTCGTAGGATTAAAGGGTACTACATATAGAGACACTTCTTATGATCGTCTCATACGCTGATGATTGAAAGATTTTGGCACGGGCCCTTCCGTTGACGAGCTGTACTTCGCTGCGCGATAACTGCCATTGACACAGACTAAGTCTTCGGGCACCTTATTACGTCGACAGCATTAATCTTCCGACTGTTCCAAATCCCAAAATCTTAGGGGTGTCGTTTGATAGCATTCTCACTTTTGCTGCTCACTCAACTGCAATCGCCACTACAGTACGAAGAAGCAACAAAATCCTCAATTCACCGGCTGGTAGTACGCGGGGAAAAGATAAAGAAACGTTGGCAATTTGCCAGCCGGTGTGTAACACCAACCATCTGTTCACCTGCTCGTTAGAATGGAAGCCGCTAGGTTCCTAGGATTCCCGTTAGAAGATATTGATAACAATGCCAGGTAAGGAAAATAACGACTTCATTTCACTCACCTCGGCACCTGACTTGAACAATTAAAAAGCTTCGAGAAAATATTTAACTGTAAAATACAACGACTCATTTGTTTGTTGCGTAAAAACTGCACAGAGTTGCAGTGCATGGGGCGACAGCAAAGAGGGTAAGGCGCGCCATGCGCCAGCACTCGGTCCCTTGTAGGCGATTCCAGTGTGGCCACTGCATCGACCCTGGTCATTGGCCTGCGAGGTAGTACGGTGGGGGTAGTTGCTACCCGAAGCACAGTAGTGCGAGGTGCTGCAGTAGTTGCTGCTCGTGATAGACAACCACCGAAAGGATTGATGCTGTCGGGGCGACTTCCTCAATTTCCATATTCATTGTACTATCTGTACGAAAAAAAGGGTAGACTTCAGTGTCTCTTTAAAATATAGGTGGTGCTTGTTTCAACCACTGTATCAACATAGGTTTTTCAAATGTGATATGAAAGCTGTGTCGGCTACACGGGTTTTTATTTGCGGTATAGTTACACGTTTCCGTTCGAGAAAATGGTTGTACTTCGAGCTACCTCTTTAGGAATGAGGTACTGAATTCGGGTAGCAACATCGCTTGGGAGGATGAATTCATCCATATTTGATTTCAAATTATTGATTTGATTTTATATATTCGCGTGATTGGTATTAGCGGTATTAGACTCGGTTGGTAGAAAGCAAAGCTTGACGAGAGGTCTAGTTAGCATGCCATTTTGTATACTACTCGGATGTGAATTAGGACGCATTCTCCAATTTTTGGTGCTTCTTGAGTGTTTTTCCACCGTTATCATTAATAAAGGTCTTTACAAAATTTTTTCTTCCACCCGCGACTATATTTATGATGGATCATTTTGAATCATTCCCATCGATTAATGGGGAGATTGAGTCCACGTTTGGTTATAGTATAGCCAGAAGTGGAGCTCCTCTACTAAAATGCTCAGGGTCTCATCTCTGTTAAGTCAGAGGGATCATGCTGATACCGGCAGTGAATTTAAAACGGCTTCAACTGGAATGAGTAGCTTAGTGAACTCTTCAAAAGTAAAGTTATTATTGCCTTCTGTTTTAAAAAAATATGATTTGAAAACCGCCACAGTTGCATGGAAGCCTTCGATTTTCAGGGGCTATGATAATGCGCGTAGGCGACTTCGTCCATGTGTTTAGTGATCTCAAAGCCAGTTGCGGGCATTCCACCAAAGTGTGGTGGTTGTACGGTACAGAAGATTGCAGCCTCTTGTGCCAATATCCGCAGGATTATAGCTCTGGGAACATGTTTCCAAGTTGCTGGCCCAATTAAGTCAATGATTTGAGCGGTTTGCCACGTATAACTTCTCATGCTCGTTTAGATGCCAGGGTATAAGTTAACGCCACAAACATCCAAACTTCATCTTGATTGAAAATAAGTTAAAGCGACAAATATCCATACATATTCTTGCCTACAAGCAAGTTGCCTAGTCATAACAAACGATCACGTTGCATTACCGTTCCATTGCAACATTTTGGCAACACGACACCACTCATGCAACTCACCCACATTCCCTACTTCAGGTGCCAAACGAGCATTAGAATAAAGCGCTGACGTTACACTACCATTCATGGAAACGACAAAATCAAAACAACAACAAGCGTGACGTCGGGGATAGGTTAGAGTTATAAGTTTTAGAGTAGTTGTAAGAAATAATTTTGTAAAGATCAGTTATTAAGTTTGCTTCAATAAAGTCATCAACAGTCCCCATAACTTATATATTTACAATACATAAAAGTGTATGACCTTCATTATTTCAATTTCTATTTTCAATAAAATGCAAGTCGATTAACAGCATGTGAAGACGAATGCATTCAAGATTTTTTACTTATTAAATATACATATGTACAATTCTTAAATGACAACAATTTCCGGAGTTAAATATTAATTCCGCTAGTTTGAATATGTACATCTAAATATAGCTTAGCTACTTATGTAATCACTAGAATTTAACAATATAAAGTTAATACAAAAAATTTAATATCATATGTACATACATACAAATTGAAAATATGTCTTACTTATACAAAAATAATTTACAATTTACAGTACACTTTACATTTGTTTTGTTTTTGTGAAAAAGCAATTTTTTGAATTTAATGACGTTTTCTTTATTCGAAAAAGTGTTATCCTCGTTTTCCCTTGCAAAGAGGCTGATTTTGTATTAAGTGCCGTTCTTTTTCCTAATGCGAAACTATTTTTTTTGTGAGGTGAATGAATAAGCCTGGGAGCGAGAGAGCTTAGAAAAACCAGCGGTGTAAACATGTCCCAATTATAAGGTCGCGTCAAGCCTAATCCGTTGCTGTATACACACACATATCTCATGTGTTTTTTTACCTTGTGTGGCTTCTTTTGTCAGATTGCATAGAAATTGTGTATTTTGACCATCGGAGTGGAAGGCAGTGGATAAAGGTACTCCGAGGGAGTGGAATGAAGGAAATCGCGACAAGAGTTGTTTCAAAGTAGAAATTACAAATACTTTGATTTTGACACAAGAAGCCGCTGCTCAGCTGTTCTAATAACACGACCTGTTTATTGGGCCATGAGTGTAATAGAAAAGGAAACGACACAAGTTATTGCCAAATTGTCGATATTGATAAATAGTCAAGAAAAAATAAATACGTAGGTATGTTTCATTTTTTTTTTGTTAATTTTGCGGCAAAACCAACAACATTAATTTGATTTTTGACGCAATCTACTTGTAATTATTGACAATTTGTAAGGAACACGGAATGTGGTTGTAAATGTGTATATAGAACATAATCATGGCGGAACCAAATGGTGGAAGCACTTTTTTTATATTGACAGTACGCTCATTTCTCAGTGTGATTTTGACATGAAGGTTGAGAATAACAAAAACAAAATACACAGAAAATATAAGTATTTAATTGTGTATGTCGCTATGCATCCACCTGTATGATTGTGTCATGAACAAAACAATAAATAGAGCACCGATTTCATTTCATTGTTTCAATAAGAAACTGGGAATATTTGAATTTTCTTTCCTTCAAACAATTTATTTACAATTTGTATCATTTAAAATGTAGCAAGTGTGACTTGAAATTGGAAAAATTAAATGTCTTTCATGCTTATTTTTTAGGGAAGCATGAAAAGTTAGAGTTACATCAAGTCGATTAACGCAAAACATTAATCGAGAAGAGCTACAGAAATAAACTTTAGCTCCTTTACTTCGAACAAACGTTTTTTGTGTTCGCAGAGTTTTTAACAATCCAGAAGATAAGCCTTGCATCATAAACATGTTATATAATTTTTTCCGTTAATAGTTTATGAACAAAACTAAACATGCATTTTCTTAATATAAAACATTAACTTAAGTCATGACTACATACATATGGGTACCTAGTAGGTTTTCGGGTTTCTTATGGGATAAAAAAAATGCATTCCCTTTCCTCGCTGGGTAGGTAAGATCAACATGTTTCAAAATATTTTTCAAAAACGCCCTATATCAAAATTTATTTAAATATCACTCTATTTAGAATTTGATCACTCTATTAGAATTTGATTTAAAAACGATTTTTTTCAATAACGCATCATCTAAGAATTTTATTCAAAAAGGCCCTATTTTAGCTAGAAACGTATTGAATTTTCTTTTAGATAGGGCGTTTTTGAAACTCATTTTGAGATACCGAATTGTTAATACAAATTTTGATATAGGGCGTTAGTGAAAAAAAATTTGGAGATGGGGGCGTCTTCACATCTTCCACTCAGCCGTCGATATGTATGTATGATTGTGACTTATATTTTATTAATTTTATTATTTTTATTTATATACTTGCCACCCTAATTTTTGATAGACAGAAATTTGAGAATTCCCTAAAAGTTTCGACGCAATTCAAGTATAAAACCTTGCCACAACCCTGGACCGAATTGCGAACCAACATTGAAGCGATAGTATAAGGAATGGGTTAATATCCAAACATTTTCTCATAAGCCTTCAGAAAAAACCTTTCATTTAAATTGAGAAATGTGATATGATTTTTGCCATCGCTTTGGAAACTGCTTTACGTTCAATTCAAGAAACAAACTCTTTTGAAGGAGCTTCAAGAGGATTAAAAATTACCTTGATATCAGTACACAAGAGTAGGAAATATATGCACGTGCAATGAGACATGAGTCTTGGCTCATTATTTTAACACGTTTGCGGCACGCGTTAATGTTTGTCAGTTCCCAACAAGCATATCTGTAAATGTTTTTAAAAAGTAAACTTGAAGTAAACAATAAGCGATATGTAAGCTTTTTCAGTTTTAATTTATTTCAAAGTTTAAAGTAAACTTTTTATAAACTTCCAAAAAAAAAAACTGGTATAAATCATTTCACTTTAAAAGTTAAATGCAAATGTTTACAAAAATTCATAATAACTATTTGTCAGCTTTTTTCTTTTTAACTTAAAATATTTTCAATATTTTCAGAAAAGATTTTGCATGAAAATGACGACCCATAAGCAAAAATCTTGGCTGCATCTAACCACTTCCGCAATCTGCTAATAATTGGTTTAAGTTGCAGAATTCAATATATAATTAGAACTTTTTTATTTATTTAATTGCAACCGCTAAATAATATAAAAAATATCGGTTGAATAAAATTTCAGAAAAAACACTTATAAAAAGCTTTCTTTGAAAATTGTTTATAGGCTTACATTAATAAGCTTTTAATCAATGTGCCGTTATGTTTACAAAACGTTTTTTTCATAAGTTTTATAAACGAAAAATTAGAATTTTTTATCCTTAATATTTATTTCAGGAAGCTTATCTATCTTAGATTTATTTTAAGTTTACTTTGCTTGTTGGGTTAGGTCAATATTTACTGATCATTATTTTTTCGTTGTATGTAACCATTTAAAGAGGTACCATAAAAAAACGTAAGCTTTTTTGTTTTTGCTATAATATACATACATACATTATATATGTGCTTAAAATTGGTTTTCTGAATGCCTGCGAAGTTAATCTGCAGCCAAGGATCTGATGGAATTGACCATATGGCTGTCGCTTAATGGGGCGTGCTAAACAAACTCTTTTAAAGCCCTTTTCTATTCAAGTTATCACTAATTCATGGAGAAAATCCACCTTCGCATCAATTTAGAAAATATGTAAGTATTAACCTACATATATGTATATGTATTTCTTGCCAAACACTTTTTAATTTTAGTGGACTTTTACAAATACTGGTATGTACAAGAGCTGCAAAAGTATCGATATTAACATCGATATTATATATAAGACCACCAGTATATATAATAAGTATAAGTATTTATATATATAAGTGCACCAGAGTAAACTTATTGTACCAGGAAGTCGACTAATCATATGTACATATTGACGCACATTTAATGTATAAACATATTTATATGTAGCTACAACTATGTACATAAATATGTAAAAGTAAGAGAATTACAAATACATATATACTATTTAATTATACATACTATTTACATACATATGTGTAAAAATTTGGTATACTTTGAATTCGTGGTTTTAGCTACTTTTAAACTTATAAATAACACCTATAGCTAATGCCGTCAGCAGCATTGTGCAACTGTTCGGTTCATGAAATTTATTGGCTGCATTACTGTGCCTCGATGCATCGGCTTCAGGAGACTCGTCATGAGCTTGGTGGTCATCAGATCCTATTTGTAAAATGTATAAATAAATTGATTAGTTCAGATGTGACTATTATTGCGATATACTGTTATAAAAAAAAATTACTGTGATAGCTAGGCATGTAAGTCTGTATATAAGCCCTACGATGTATGTATGAACGTATTTAAAATCAAAAACGTTTTAATTGAATTAAATTAAATAAAGTACATCTGTACATATATGTATACACATATCATTTAAAATGTCGCCTGAGAAAACATTGGAACAATCCAAAACATTCGCAGCATATTTGCCGCGCTACGAATTTAAAGATATTTTCTTAAATAATTTAAAATTTTAAAAAATTAGCAACCAATATATAGACTTGGGAATTGAAATTAATTCTGCTTAATAAAAATTTAAAATATATTTGTAGTTTATAAATAACAAAATAATATATAAAATATCGAAAGCGATATCAAATAACTAAGAAAACCTAAGTTCGGGTGGAACCAAACATTAAATACCCAGCTGAAGTTAGTAGGTCTTGGCCGGGTACAAACGCCCTATGGCATGTAAGTAATAAAGGTACTAGGTAAATAGAAAAAAGAAAAAGGTAAAAGCCAACGAAAAGTGTTGTTGGTGGCAAGGCGATTTCGCTCATTTCCATAGCATGTAACTTAATATGCCTGATAAAATTGAAGTTATTACGAGTCGACATATTAAAACTTCTCACTGCTATGTACACGGTGATACTCTCACTTTCCAAAACTGGATAATGGGCTGACCAAGTCAATATTTGGTGGCTATAGCCATTTTAGCTGCACCAGATAATGAGTTATCTAATTTTATATTTAGACAATTCACAAGGTCTCATATTCGTAGTATGTACTATGCTTTTAAAAGGATCATATTTTCGTTGTTTGTGAATACGATTCACAAGAGTTTTATTGAAAGAAATACTACATAAGACAATAAGATACCTTGTGCATTGCCTAATTGTATTTTGAAATTTTCGATATCGCAGCCTTTGCACTTTGCGGAATAATACCTAGTGAGCTGAATTTTTGTATACACTTTTATTGCGGCACTAGTAAACCCGGCCACGATTCGCTGCGTCTCAGATAAAATACCCATATTGTACAAACACATTTTGGGTCACCTTGGTTCACATATTGGCCAATATCGCCGAAACTCGTCAAGTTATCGAAATAGATGTCTAGTAATGCAACTGTGAAAGTCCATTCAATTCCATGCAACAGTTTTTGATTGATGCGCCCCCAAACATACAGACAGACAAAAATTCTAAAAACTGTCGATTTGGCTTCTATTGGCTTAATAATAATCCCTTCTATAAAAGTTGTTGACGTTGTCGGAATGTATGCGATTCTAAGCAACTCGATGTAAGTTCATTGGGAATTTGAAAAGGACGAGTTTCTAATCCCCCATTCTTACTTGCAAGTTTAAGATATGATTCTGAGCAACACCTTACATCTTTTATGTGAAAAATTAGAGTATTGAATGAGCGGCGATGTCTCGGTGATGGGAAAGCCACCCGCTCTCATTCGTTAGTAATCCAGGTATAATTTCTCTATTACTAATTTAAGTTGATGGTTTGTCAAACGCCGTTTGAGTTCATTTTTAGTTTGGAAAGAAGCGTGACCAATCCATCATCCAATCATTTCTGCTTGTAAGTTGTTGAGGTCTAAATAAGTAATGACGACGGCTAAATGAACGTGATTCCTAGCGACAACACATAACTGCTATATGAAGATTCAGCATTTTGCGTTATCCTACTGTCTGGGTGGTTGGAAAGGACGCGTTTCCTAACCACACTCTCTCATTCGTTAGAGAACAAAATATAATTTATCTGGTTATAATTTAAGTTAACGAGTATATATTTTTTAATTAGGAATAACGAGTCTGAGGTATTAAAGTTTTTAGAATGTTTTTTAAAATCGATACACAAGCAACGAAAAACTTCTTGCATTTCAAAATTCGACCAACACAGTATTTCCCAACGACTCTCAAGAGGCTAGACTTATGAGCTTAAATTGGCTTTTGTTTAAAGTTTTTAAAAACTGTAGGTCTCGCTTATTTGTAAAATTCCAAGCAGCACACCAAAAATTGGAGGAGCCGTGTGTAGACCTCCATGCACGTGGGGAAAGTTTCTGATCGCCATTCACCAGGCAATGGTCAGAGCGATTCTTTTGTATGTGCTTCAAGCAGCTCACCACTTCCGGGCGCTTGCGTCCAAGTATCATCTGGGTAGCCACCGAACACCCGTTTGTAGTGGGAGAGAGACTCCGTCACCGAGTGCTATCGTTCACACCCCTGAGTGGGCGTCAGCCGCAATCCACATAAAAGTACGATTTTTCACCATATCGTATATCTGCGCTCATGCACCTATGGAAGAGAAGGATGACGTGAAAAAGGATGCATTCTACGAGCGCATGGTAGCACTGCACCAAGTTTTCAGTTTGACTTTGTTGTAAATAAGGCTTCACAAAAAAAAACCCTTTTACTGTGGTATAGGCCTGTGGGTAGCACCGTTGGCCTCGTATTCTCTATATAAAAATATGGATGATAAAAAAAAACAAAACTTTTTCGGATACAACATTGGCTCGAAATTCTCAGATTGCCGAATGACAGAGCAAAGAAGAAAATAAAGAAAGACAATTGATCTGTAGTAAGAAAAACTTTAGCAAGTCGGAATTATTTAAAAAAAAAATTACATAAATTAGCTCTGATGTGCTACAAGTTTTTTTCATATCAGAAAATATTGCATGTTCTTTCGATTTTAAATGGTCAGAAAACCTCATTGCTACCAACACCTCACTTCAATAAAATATTTTTTAATGTTTTAATTCATTCCAATACATAACCTGTTATTTATATTAACAAATCATATAAAAATTTCATACAGTTTCTATTCACTGGTGTATTGTATCAATTTAAGAAGATCTGAAGAAAATTTGATAACTCTTTATTTTTTAAATAAATGGTAGATTTCACTTTCCATTACTATGAATTTGTAATCGTTCCAGAAATACGTTGTAAATGCGTCCATGTTCTGGTCATACAATGAGGCAATTTTTTCCCAAATGATATATGTGACATGTTTCACAGATTGGTCATGAGTACATGGACTTATAGTGTTTCGCTCACTTCGATACCAATAAAATACTTGTTTAGTTCTTCAAGGAGTATCTCTAAATTTGTATTCTCTCAAATGACATACGAGTTAATCTTTAAATTGATACAACGCACCAGTGAATAACAATTGTATGGAAGTTTTATATAATTTATAGTATGAATAATTGATTGAATGAATGAAATCATTAAAAAAGTTTTATTGAAGTGAGGTGTTGGCAAGTAACAAATTAAACAAATTTGGGGTATATGGTAACAATGAGATATTCTGTCTACTAAAGATCATTCAATATTTTCTGATATTTAAAAAGTATGTGACAAGTCACAACTATTTTATGCAGGTTTTCAAAAATTGCCGAAAACAGAAATTTCGTGCATAAAATAATTGCCACAAAATTGTCTGTAATTTGCTCTACAAAGAAGCAGATAATGAAATTATGATGTGCGCCCAACACACATGTTGAAATTCTACCAGTTCTGTGGTTTCAGACCCCGTTTTACTCAGGAACGAGATATGATGGGGAATTTTCGACTATGGATTAAGGAAACATGTGACAAGTTAGACAGGGTAGTGTCGAAATAACAACCCTTGGTCGGATATAAAAACCCGAGTCATTCCGGTACGTAGAACAGACTGTTGTGGGAATAAAGTCGCTAGCACAAAAACAACAAAGTCTGTGGTTTAATTGTATTTGCATTAAAAATGCAGGTAAGTGAAACTAGTGTTTGAAATTAAACAATTTAATAGCAGTTTTGCAAAAATTTAATGCAAGCTATAGAAACCGTCTGCATCTACAAAGATAAAAAGTTATTGCTCAAAAGTCTTTAGAGTTAAATATATTCTTTTGTGGAACTTTACAAAATAACACAACCACAAAAAAAAGTTGACGCATCTGATAACTCGATGAATCCAAATTTTCAATCAGTATTTGACAAAGCGTCGTGTTTCGGCTTTAACCTCAAAAAACGAAAACAAAGATTTGGCTCAAGATCCAACCTCGACTCGTTATTAAATTCTCATGGCGGACTTGGTTTGGAAGCATTTAATTTTCTTAAATATGCTGTATTTATCACTTTTCTATATGGAGGTTTTTTTCCTTTTTACTAAGTTCCCAAAGGAAAAGGTTTTCTAGCACCTTCTGGTACTAGCGTGACTGCCGTGAGAGCAATCGAATCCTCCGGTTGTGGATTTTAGTCCCCTTTTACAACAGGCATACCTACCGCGGGTATATTCTAAGTTTCAAAGTAAAAGTTAAATCAATGAATGATTCTCCTTAAGAACTGCAACTTTTACAGTATTTTTCTTAGTCACTCTAAAATTAATATCAAAATAATTTTTAAGGAATCAATTTTTTTTTTTCAATCTAATAAACATACATATAGGTTTGATTGCATATGCTTACAGCTAAAGGCATACTAAAAACACAAACCCTCACGTACATTTTCTATCATATTTTCACCGATGATGCTAGCCTGTTGCCGCCAAGATTGCGCGATTGCAGCATGCATGAACTCCATGGGCTCAGTATTGCGTTTTGACGAAGAACATAAGCAGTATGATTTGATGAATGCAGAAGCTGGGTGATATGACGATAGTTATTGGCGAAACTGGCTATTGATGGTCTTGTCGGACTGGCCAATTCGAAATTATGTATATACAAAAATGATCTGCTAAACCCTAATACACGATTTTTTTTTAAATGTAAATATCTGATAGGCCTTATTGTTGTTATATTTATTTTATAACTGTTAATTTTGTTCAAGTCTTGTATTATATTCGTTTATGTATTTAAATATCGGATACAAAAATAAATGAATTTCATTAAAAGAATGAATTCGCTATGCTCCACATCCAACCTGGGATATTACCTTTGACAGTTGAGTCATCTTTCAGTGGAAAGATAACATTTATTTATTAATGACACAACAGTTGCATTTTTTGTAAAAAATATAAATTGTACCGAAAAAAGAAATGTAAAAATTATATAAAATAAAATATGTATGTATATAAATCTGTTAAAAATCTACAGTATTTACTATATTGGGTTTGTGTGCAAGAAGTAGGACAGCCTATAAGCATCTAGGGAATTAATCCATTTATGTAGACTATAAAACAAATATGAGGTAATTTTCAAACTACTGGCTATGCATATAATTGAACTAAAAATATATGTTGTTACGAACATACATACATATGTATGTACGAGTATATACAAATGCGAAGCAAAATGAGAAATCTATGTATTAAGTACATATATGGACAAGTAAAACAATTATTTTCTACCTACAGTAAAACTTAAAGTTAGTGAAGCAAATTTTGAAAAGGTTGTATTAGAAGTGCTAACTGCGTACAGCAAATGCAGCCGTTTTTCTATTTAACAAACACATACTGCTATTTAGATTCTATTAAAAACCACAAACTATGAAAGCAACTAATATTTTGAAGATTTCTCTCAACCCATTCAGAAAAGATTAAATACAGCAATAATTAAATTAATCAGTAAGATAATTTTTAAGCAGCTTTTTTAAAACTTTTCGTTTATTGTGGAAGCTAAAAGAAAAACAGTCTTTTCTTTTTAACTGCGTGATGTGGGCATAAGGTGTACTCAAACACAACTTAATTTTTTCCATAGAATGGTTTTATCAATTTAGTATACGATTTCGTTATAATAGTAAAGCAATTATCCTAAACCAAAAAAAATTACTAAAAGTCTTTTGAATTTTTGTTTTAAGGAATATCTTTTGAGAGTAATAGCGTGCACAGCTTCTTTTTGTTACACCCTTACAGCACTAGGAAAAAGGAAAAAAAAAAAAATTGAACAGTTCTGAAAAATAGTATTTAATTTCACATCAAAGTAGAGGAGATACATTTCTAAGAGCGAAATCGTACATTTTGCTGCAGTTTAAATGGAAGATTTGTACGAGTATACTGAAAACTATATCGATTCCCTTTTTAAAGCAATTAAATAACAAACTAAGACAACAGCTGCAACTTTTTCTTAAAGATCGTATTATAAAAAAATTCATCAAAGAGAGGTTTAAATAAATTTAAGGGGATTCAAGATACTTTATGCATTTTATAACAAAGCTCAAATTATAAATGAAGATAAATTTAAATATACTTCATTGTTAAATAAAAATGGATTTCAATGCATACATATAGCTTTCACATATGTGCTCTTTATGTATGTAGTCATACATATGTACGGATGTAAGTAACTTTTTTACCGAGCGGTTAATGTTTCAAATGCTTGTATTACGTATTACGGAGATGTAGTGTGGTTTATTTCTATGTATGAATCATCCAAGTTTTTTAATGCCTGAAAAATAAATTAGATTCAACAAAAAATGTGTTGTAAAGGAGGTATTAAAAAAAATTAGGCAAAAACTTGCAACCAAGATCCAACCCAAATAAACAGTTTTAATGCGTGCAACGTAAAAAGTTCATTGAAAGAATCATATACATAGGTATAATTATATTATGTTATCTTGAATATAAAAAAACATATGTAACTACATGGGTGTGTAGGTGGCTTTATATATCCCTACACAAATTTATAAAAGGTGAAAGCATGCAAACTATCTCCAATTAATGGTAAAACAATTGTAAACTTAGTGCAGAGATTTGTGTATTTCTATTTTCAACTAAGATTAAAAATAAACATGGAGGAAGACAACAGCAAGCAAAATAAAAATAGGCACGTGCGAAAAAATCTAATCAAAAGTTACTAGTTGAGTCGATGGTTATAGTACTCAATATATGGTACTAAACTAATTTTTCAAAAAAGGATTTACATTCATTCTTGAGCTTACCTTAACTGAACTCACAACCTATCGAGTCGTTTAAACCTTTAGGCATCCTACGAAACTAGTACATTACTAACTGTTAATGCGTTAATTAGACCCAATGGTCTGTAGTTAAAAATGCAAAAACGTGTCTATATGAACATAACCATTATAGCTTTCAAATATTTCAATACATAGGGGAATTGAGTTCAACCAAACGAGGTTAACTTGAAATGCACCGTTAGCACCATGTAAATTAACGTGCAAGAGCTAGAGTTCGGACACTTCTTCCTTTAAATGGTCATCTAACCGCCTGGGTGATTTTGACCGTCCAACATAGCTCGCCAGTCGTTTCTTCGTTGCGCCAACTGGCGCCAATTGGAAACACCGCGGGATCGCAAATCGGTCTCCACTTGGTCCTTCCATCGGAGTGGTGGTCTCCCTCTTCCTCTGCTTCCACCGGCGGGTGCCGATAAGAATACCTGCTGGGCTGGAGCATCTTCGCTCATTCGCACTACGTGGCCTAGCCAGCGAAGCCGCTGTGTTTTAATTCGCTGAACTATGTCGGCGTCTGCGTAAAGTTCATACAGCTCATCATTAAATCTTCTTCGGTACTCGCCGTCGCCAACGCGTAGAGGTCCACAAATCTTTCGAGGAACCTTTCTCTCGAATAATCCCAGAGCCGCCTCATCAGATGTTGTTATGGTCCACGCTTCTGCACCATATAGCAGGACGGGTGCGATGAGTGACTTGTAGAGTGTTGCCAAGGCGCGAATGCGCTGACTCTTTGCATGATGACAGAAGGTACTTCGTTTTGCCCGCGTTCACCACCAATCCCATTTCTCCGCTTCTTTTTCTAATTTGGAGTAAGCAGAAGTTACGGCGCGGTTGTTAAGGCCAATGATATCAATATCGTCAGCATATGCGAACAGTTGCACGCTTTTATAAAATATTGTTCCAGCGCGGTTAAGTTCTGCAGCTTGTATTATTTTCTCCAGCATTAAGTTAAAGAAATCGCACGATAGGAGGTCACCCTGTCTGAAACCTCGTTTAGTTTCGAACGGCTCGGAGAGGTACTTCCCAATTCTGACCGAGCTGGCGGTGTTGCTCAAGGTCATTTTGCAAAGCCGTATAAGTTTCGCGGGGAAACCAAATTCAGACATACCGGCATATAGGCAGCTTCTTTTCGTGCTATCGCAAGCGGCTTTAAAATCAACAAAGAGATGATGTGTGTCGATTCTCTTTTCACGGGTTTTTTCCAAGATTTGGCGTATTGTAAAAATTTGGTCGATGGTAGATTTACCAGGTCTGAAGCCACACTGATAAGGTCCAATCAGTCTGTTCACATCAGGTTTCAGTCTTTCGCACAATACGCTTGATAGGACCTTATATGCGATATTCAAAAGGCTGATTCCGCGATAGTTGGCGCAGTTTGCAGGATCGCCCTTCTTGTGGATTGGGCAGAGAACACTTAGATTCCAATCTTCATGCATTCATCCGACCATATTCTGCATAGAAGCTGATGCATGCGCCTTACCAGCTCCTCGCCTCCGTGTTTGAATAGCTCAGCAGGCAAACCATCAGCGCCAGCTGCTTTATTGTTTTTCAATCGGGATATTGCTATTCGCACCTCATTATAGTCGGGTTGTGGAACGTCAATTCCATCATCTTCGATTGTGGTCTGCAGCGTTCAGTTTGTTGGCCATTTGAATTTTATATGGGAATAAGTCCAAATCTTTGTGCATAATTGACTGTAATGACTGTCTGCTTACACCCATTTGAGCAGATAAGCTTCTTGTCGAAACACGTGGATTGTTTGGTATAGCAGCAGCTACAGCAGCGATTGTTTCCTCCGTTCGAACTGAAGGGGTTCGATGGTAAGGTCTTCTGTTGACTGTCCCATGCTCGGCAAAATTGTTTACAAGTCTTATTATGGTCCATCTGCTCGGAGGATTGCCGCCAAACGTGCGCCTATACTCTCTTTGAACCGAAACTACGGACTCCAGTGCGTGATAGCGGCGGACAATCCAAATTCTTGTTTCAGTGTCCCAGTTATCCATTTTTGTTAAATGTAAAAGTCAATCTGCAAAATAAAAAAAAAATTAACCAGATTCAATAAATAGAAAAAAAGTTATTTAATTTTTTTTTGGTAGCGGCTTTCATCAGCCACCCTGTATAATAAAATTGTAACAGGTCGATGTCTGTACATTGCAGATATTCAACAAAAATTTATAGCAGGGATCATTATTGATCCTATAGAATCTAAATCAACAGCTTTTAGAATTTGTGTCTGTCTGAATGGAACTTTCATCACTTCACGTCTATCCTAAAATTTAAGATATCCCGACCGGTTCGGAGTTATCCATGTGATTAAGTCCCATATCTCAATTAGTTTCGGATAAACAATGATTAAGACCGGACACAGTCTATTATAAGTTCTGAAACGCGCCGAACCGTAGACTTATATTTATTTAGCAACGTTTCATTATTTTTTCCCCAATTGCGGTATTCGGGTGACTTGCGGAGCTTTTTGCGGGTCTGTAGCTTGGTAGTTTTTGTCCTTTACATATTTACATATATGTAATGTTATATGGTTTCGAAATTAAGGGGGTGCTAAAAAAGTATTGTGCATCGGGCGCGAGTTAAACTCACTACACCACTGGCAGCCGCATACCCAAATTTTAGTCAGATTTCTACAGACAGACAGACATAGCTAAATCGATTCAACTCATCGCCCTGATCAGTTTAGTATACTTATACTTACAAACATAGATTTATTCATTTCATGCTCATGAAAGATATAATAATATACAAATAATTATTTATCAAAATCAACTAATCACCCTTATCGCAGAGTTCGCCCGAACGAACGTTCGTCTTCGCTTTTTTTGTTCGGGCGAACTGGTTCCGCCTATCGCTAATTTCGGGCGAACCAATGTTCACTTCGAATCAGCTGATGCTCAATTTCGAATTATCAGCGAACAAATAAATTTACTTGCTATTTTGTGAATTTTGTAAACAAGCGTACAATTTAGTAGAATAAATTTAACATAAAGCTTAAAAATTATTTAAAAACATGTATAGGTTGTTTAGGTTGTTATTGATAGAACGCGAGGATAATTTAAATGTGAGAGCAATCCGGAGGCAATTAAGAGACAATTCCAACCCTTTGGAGCTAAGTGATTTACTGTGAGTAGGAAAAAGTTGTTTTTGGCACTTTTCAATAACAAATTAATTGTTTCCTTACTAGTTTTCAACAATATTACAGGTTAAATAAGCCAGCATTTAAACACTTGCTAGATATTCTGAAATTCGTCGTTGAGCGCTTGTCTACGTTTTTTCGCAGACGGAGGCTATCAAAAAGGCGTTGGCAATGCCCATGAGATGGGTCTTAGTCAGTCATATTTCAGTGAGGTTCTGTCAGAGGTGCTGTGTATTTTGGAGCCATTGCTTTGTAGCCAATGGATAAATTGGCATTCTTAGAAGAAAATTATTTAGAAACTCACAGTAATGCTCGACTACTAGGTAAGAAAGTAGTGAAACCCCTTTAGCAATTTCAGGCTTTTCTAACATTTTCTCCAACAGCATTTCCGACTGTGCTTTATATATTGATTTACTCCTAAAAAATAACACCATATTTCATTAAAAGAATATCTAATATTCAAAACAAACCGTTGCTTACATTTTGTTTCACTCTTGTTCGCCTGTAAAATAAAAGTGAACAAATTTGGCATTTTCCGTTGTTCATTTCGCCCGAACAAAGCGTTGCCAATAAGGCGGAATGCTTTTCGAACACGAAAAAAGTGTTCGCCAATATCCGCGATAAGGCGAATAAAAAGTGCGAACCTTTTCGGGTGAAAATAAAACTCGCGATAAGGGTGAATATTTGTAACTAATCTAAATCTACTTCGCAGCGATTTCGTATAATAGTTATACAAAATTAAATGTTTGCTCGGAAATATTGTTTTTAATAGTAAATAAATATTTCTATTGAACATGCAATATGTAATTTTCAAATGTTGATACGCTAACATTGCATGTGCATCTACAAATATACCCAATGCAAGAAAAGTGTATTATATCGTTTGTGCATGTACTACTATGTGTTATACATTGTATGAATGTGAAAGAATCTAAAGCAAGTGCCGGAAATCCAGTGCGATTGTTATATATTACTTGCGTTGACTTATATTGTAAATATATATGTAAATTTTATTTATTTATATTTTATGTATTAATGTATGTAAAATTGTTGTCGTTCTTTTTCAATTATAGGTTAGTGAAACCGACCGGGTTACTGTTTCAAAAAGGAACCTCTGAGTTTTGCTTTCTTTTTGTCCCAAAGCAATGCTTGCAAAAATTTAAATAACATAATATATACATTTACTTATGTACATTTAGCATTGTTTTGTGCATGTTATGAAAGATTTTATGGTTGTATGAATATGAGTGCTATGACTATGAGTATATGGAAACAAACAGTACCAGAAAAGAGCCCATCTTAACACTCTACGGTCAATGACACTTCTCGCCTCGTAAGCGAGCCACGGCAATTAGAATGTTTACCTTTAAAAGTTCCTCATTTGCTGATTGGGAGACTCATATCTTTCTAAATATTGTTAGTTTATAGTTTTTAATTGTTACAAACACCATGTCAAAATTAATTTTTTTATTTTTATTTTCCGAATAATAAGAATATTATATTGACAGAAAGCTTTTAAAAGTTTGACTAAGCCAGAGCCCGACCGATTAATCGGCGTCGGCCATTTTTGACAGATTATTAGCCGAATCTTTCTTTATTTTTATAATATGCCAACTTTTACACCCTTTTGGTATTCTGCCGGCTTAACTTGCAGTCCAATTTCGTAAAAATTGTACAAACAGATACAGTTAACAAGAATTAATAAGTAATAGGCGCGTTTCATTCCAGCAAGCGTGAAGTAAGCGCTTAACTCGGCAAAAATTTCCCTGTGTGGATTAAACAAAGACTAGAAACATTTCAATTGTCAAAGTAATTATTTAAATTTTGTAACCTCTTTTCCTACAAATCGAAGTCTCTGTTTCTGTTTAATTATTACATCTCGAGGCTCCGTAATAATGACAATTGGCCCTTTCGCCGATGCGCTGTGCTTCAAAATAAATACGGAAATAAACACGGAACCTGGCATTGTCACCGACTCAATCTTCGCCACCTTATTTACGTCAAGTGCGGTCCAAGTGAACTGGAATTACACGTCTACGTCGATGGATTGCCCCCAAAGTACAAAGCCTCAACAAAATGCTAAAATCGATTGCTGGCAGTAGCTTGGGAAATGATAAAGAAACGCTGCTGTCAACGTACAAGGCAACCGGCAGGTTTTGCGCAGCTTCGCAGGGGCTATCGGACACGCACTGGAATACCATCTATATAGTTAGGCAAAAATTATCGGTGTTAAAGAGCATATAGAAATGTTAAACACCCAAAATTTTTTCAATTATTTCACACCGCACCGCCTAAGAAACACTTCCTTGAAGAAGATCCGCCTCCCTGGAAAGTAAGGATACTTCTCCGTAAGCACCATGCACCTGCAGGCCTCAGTTGATAAACTCCGATTTCCGTCCGGCGAATGCATTCATTCAGAAAAAATCACCACCTGTCGCTGCAGAGGCACGGAAATTTCCGAGGAAGACAAGAGCCACTATGGCCCAACTTCGTTCTGGATACTCTAAAAGACCAAAATAATATCTATCTGGACCGAACTCCAGCATGCCGAATGTTTGCCCGGTACTTGGTGTATCCCCTCATGACCACAACCATCTGTTTACCTGCTGTTGTTCTTGTTAACAGTGCATCGCCCTACCTAATGGGAAAGATCATGCTGAGAATCGTCATAAAATTCCCCTAACTGTAGTGGAAGGAATGCAGAGTTTCAACATGGTTGGAGAACGGTTAATTTTGAGTTAGAAAAGGCGGTTTTTTCTATTGGTTAGTTAATGAGAGGTTTGGCATGTTTTTGGTATGTTTGACATGTTTTTGGTATGGTGTGGTTGAGTCTGGATAAGAAAGTGACCTTTAGCGGATGCATGATTGCGAAGATGAGAAGATTGTCAAACGTCGCGTTGGTAGGATAACACCATGACCGTGAACATTTAATTCTTGTCTCAAGTGCGGAAGCCAATTTAATCTTTTACAAATGAAAGATGGAGTGTAATAGTGTTCACCTTGGGTAAGACAGCAACGTAGCTCTCTCAGTCAGATTTGCTAAAGTAAATAAGAGTACGGCTCTGGGATGTTATGAAGTCAGCAGGTGCTCCATATAGCGGATTATTGGCAACTGGCCAAATGCGAATGTAATTCTGAGTCGGCAGTCAAAGCAGTTTGTAAGCTCTGCCCTTGGGATGGAGTTTTCTGGCGAACTGTGAAAGTTTCCTGCCAGTTTCATCTATTGAATTGCAGAGATTTTGATCTTATTTGGCTTCATGAATTCTGTCATCTCCGCGATTCTTCCAGTTAGTCTGTTACAATTCAGCTGTAAACTTTTGAAGTGCGTGTTTTTGTTGATGCTTTGAATGTAATTCGATGTTTAACCGAGTATGCTTTTCACGCTTGCTTTGATTAAAATGCGCCTAATATAAGCATATTTTTACACGAAGTTTCGTTCGCGTTTTCATTTAATTCCATATTGCACATTTTTAGTGTTTTTACAGCGTTTTCAATTACGCCAGAACCGCGTTTGCATGAACTGTATTACCGACGTTGCGATTTTAGATTAGATAATCTTCCAGGTACAAAATTACCTGTTACGCTCCACATCGACCGGTTAATAGCGAGTAACAATATGATGAGTTACACGTTGTGTTTTTTTGTAGAAATGACCGCTTATACTAGTTGTTAAGCTTAATATTGAATGTAAATGAAACTTATAACAATTTAGCTTTAATATGAGTTTTTTACGTCCACCTGACACCTGTAAAAAGAACAACGTTGGTTGAATACTTTGCCCAGATCTTTCAAATTAAGTTATTTATGTATGTGCATAATAAATAAAGGCATTACATTATCACATGAACTTTGAGCGATTTGTTTGCCTTTGGCCTAATGTTAAATGCAATAACATTAGTGAAATTTTTATAAACGGATCTAGTTAAATAATTAAAACTGAAATTCTTTAGAAACATATTCTATTAGCTAATTTTATTTATGAATGTGGATTAAAAATTATATTTAACACCTATAAAGAAAATTTATTAATTTAATGACCGTCCATTTGTGAAATACATAATTTAATTTAGGTCAGGGAATTATTGTATTCTTATCGCCACCAACCGTTTCAGGAAGTGGAACAGGGAGGTCCCATCTAATCATACCATAGGGAGGTAGTGGACTAAATTGAGTTTATTAGCAGTACAAAATATTGGAAAAGTATGAGTGCGCACTATTAATACTTCAGCTTAGTGGTAGTGCATGCTTTCTGCAGTATTCAGAGTCACACTTTTTTCAACTTCACTATCCCTACTTTGAGTGGCATTAAAGATATAGTACAATAGGGAGAATCGCTCTAATGTGTAAATGGGGAAAACATGTATGTGCCCTACTAGCTTTGATCTGTTAGTAGAATCTGGACTCCGCGACTAAGCACCAAATAAGTAAGAAAGTAGGGATATCCGAAATGTGTAAGTACAGGGTGGCGCAAAAGTAATCCTCCTATCAGAAAACGTTATAAATTTTGCGATTGGCCCCTAAAGTCAGCTCTGTTTTGACATTTGTGTAGTAAACACATGCGAAATACACGTTAATAAACAATGTTACGCTACATTGCTCCAGAACGCGGAATATTGCTGACTATTTATTTGACCAATAATCGGTCGGTGAAAAACGGTTACTGCGCAAAAGTAATCCTCCTACCAGAAAATGCTATAAATTTTGCGATTGGCCCCTAAAGTCAGTTCTGTTTTGACATTTGTGTAGTAAACACATGCGAAATACACGTTAATAAACAATGTTACGCTACATTGCTCCAGAACGCGGAATATTGCTGACTATTTATTTGACCAATAATCGGTCGGGGCCAAACGGTTACTGGGAATGGTGAGCGCTACAGAGCAATGATCAACGAGTTCTTTTTGCCGCAACTTGATGAATTGGGATTGGAAAACATGTCGTTCCAACAAGACGGTGCAACAGCACACACTGCACGTGCCACAACCGATATGCTGAACATCGGAAGCTTACTTTTGCGCCACCTTGTACATATGATACCATACATAGGCAGCGCGTTAACAGACGGTAGACAGCGTATAACGAGGTTAGTTATTTCATTGTTCATCCCGAACAACATCGGGTACTTCGCGGCTCAAGCTTTTTCAAACGGTGTCAAGATCGATGTCTCATGCAACAAAGCGCTTAGAATTGTTGTTGCTTGAATATGTCCGATACCGTGAAAGATTTTATGAAGATAGTTTTCAGATTATGGTCAAAAGTACATTGTTCTATTAAAATTCGCTAAATTTTTCTATTTTTTTTTCTGTTATGACACTTTCATTATCTATGTATCTACATGGCTACATATTTAGGTGAGAAGCGGCATTATTACTGCCCTTAAGGGAAATCGATAAATAACTCAAATGAAGAGCTAATGGTAATTTCGTTTCAGCAAAAAAATGCGGGTTTGCATGGTCTATATTCTGGCACTCTTGCACTCATTCCTGTAAAAGTGTACCTGCCTTGTATGCACTTGCTTTCTATGTAATGAACACAAAGTACTGCTCTTATGTGTAAATGAATAAAGAATTAACCATATTAAAGTAATGTAAATTGCATATTCAATTTAATATTAATATTTTTCTAGTTGGTACCAGAAACGCACAATTTGGGAAGAACCATAGTACAACTTTTGTAGTAATTCCGAAGTAATAGGGCTGTTAAATGTATTAAACTGTAGAATATATAAATAATTCAGGACTATAGAAAATCGATAATCGAATTAGTTGTTAACTGTGGAATGTTCATTCATTTATAAATACGATTATAAATAATTGCATTACATTTTGCAGCACTAGTAACAGGGGCTTTCGGCCTTTGCGGAATTCAAAACAAGTTCTAAACTATGCGAGAAGATAATGAAGCGGGGGAAAGTTTTCACTTAATAGAACAACAACGTCTTAAAATCTGTTTGCATGCAGTAGAAATTATTAAGAGCGTTTAAATGACCTCTTTTAGAACTAGATATTTTCATGTTTATGAAAAAGTTTAAAGCATTTGATAGCACCCAGCAAAAATTGCGATTAGTCTAGGATGCATCCGGGATGAGTCGCAAAGGAAGATGCGACTAATGCCAGTTCTGATCATTTTGTATGGGTTGAAAGGACTAATCCACTTTCTACCCAAATTGGAACTTTAACTCCTTTGAGTATGGTACAAAAACTAAAATTTTGAATTAAAGCCTACTGCCAAAGGGACTAATCACGGCTCACTCTCTTTATAGATTAATCGCACAATTTTTTGCAGGGCGTATACAACCGATGTGCATGTATGTGATGTATCTATAAGAGTATTAATTTTCATTGTTCTATGTAAGTTATTAATTGGCACATTTACAGATGTTATTAAATTGTTTATTAACAAAGGGTTAGTTTAATTTTTCTATAGAATAAATGATATATGATTCACGTATATATTCGGAAAATTTTAATGTAATTTGAAAATAATGGTCAGTTAATAAATGTACTAATAATGGGTGAAATCACAAGTTTCTGAACACTATTAGTCTGTTCTGCTACATTGATATGGTCCGTATGAATTAAAAATAAGCAATTGCAATGAGTTTGTATGAATTTATTTTGCTAATTTGTATTAATACGGCCCTTTTTGTGTTAGCTTGTGATAGTTTTCGCAGATACACGAATAAGCCTAATGTAAACGAACAGGCACCTTGACATTTATAAAATGTTCCATATTTAAAATAAGAATAACACAAGTAGCAGTACACACATGAAAGTCTACAAGTAACTAATTATTTAACTTAAATAACCATTACATTTTGGACAAAAACAAATTAATATGAATAAACATACTATGTTGATCAGTTTTGTAACATTTCATATAAATATGAATCTTTTCTTATTTAAGCTATTATTATATAAGAGATCTTTTTCCTATTTTTAAATTTACAACTTTAAAATAAAAGTCGTAAACATTTATGTATTTAATTATTGATAGCTTTGTTATTTCTCACAATGCGCTCCCAGGTCGGTTCCACTCACCTGCATCGAATAGTACAGACTCGTCGTTTTCGTCATTGTTGTATGCTGAGTGCAAGTATGGATCTTCGGAATTTTCAATAATATTACCTGTTGATTGGGGCACATTTTTACACCCGAACCACCAATGGGCAGATGGTCGCGGAAACGGTGGATTCGCTGCATCGACCTGTTAAAAAATGAAAAATATTATAAATGTCGATAAAACTAGTACATCTGGTGCCGAATAACGGCGTACGTTCCTCGCCAACAATTTGTTTAAGTTACAATTGTTGGAAAGTCTTTATTCGCTACACGGATATATCCGTGGTCATGATCAATACTTTTACATTGGACTTAGTCAGTTATGGTTTGTACACATATATGTAATACTTCTAAATTGCTTCTTGCGACCTGAAAACCCGAAAGTATGCCATTAAAATGCCCGTTTTTTGTGTGTTCCTATTTATAATTATGTATTTAAGTAAAAATAAAAATAAAAAATTGTAGGCATGTAATAACTATACATACATACATATTTTGTAGAGGTCATATAAAGATGCGTAATAAGGTTCCTTTTACTTATATTGCACGATGAGATTGCATCGTTGTAATGAAACTTTTAGCAAGAATCCATCTAGTTTAACAGATGCTGTTTAGAGTTAGAGGCAACTAAAACTTTAAGTTGCCCACCTAAATAAGAGGTAGCCCCATTAAAACTTCTCGGCTTTATAACGCGCACAAATTAATATCTGTGCCCATTTGCAATAATCGCTTAAGTCATAATTTTTACTTTACCGCAAATCGAGTTTTAAGTTCAATATTTATATTTGAAAAAAAGTAAAAAAAGGTACCTAAGGCAATGAAAACGATAGGTTAATAACTACAATATATCTACAATGGTGCTTAAGCAGATATAAGCGATTTATCAAGATGTAATTTGTTTGAATTGTGAGGTCGGCGATTATTCACTTGCTAATAACTTTTCTATAAATTTACATAGAAGAGTGGGGGTTGGGCTTCTATGAGCAGTTTGCGAACACTGTAAAATTCTTAACTCGAAATCGTCTTAAGTCGATTTAAATGGTTATTGCTTTAAAAAATAGATATATTTACTAAAATAAATAAATGTCAGCCTTCAAATATCAAATGTATTTATGACTTTAAAATAACTTTGATTTGCCTATTTATTAATACTATTCATAGGAAAATACCTACTTAGTACCTATGTAAATGTTTGTTAGTACATACCGTGCGTTTTATAACTATAGCACACTCGAAATTTACATTTTTTACTTTATTTTACTAAAATTTGATGTGTTAAAAAACTCTATTTTCGTTTCTCTGTCTGTTCTGTAAAATATGTATCTTGTTTCATAACTATAGCACACTCAGAATTGGCACGTTGTAATTATTTGTAATCATGTTATCATTTCTATATTATTAACATTTTTTCAGAAAGTTATAAAACGCAGTATATATGCAGCATTACTCTAGCACTAAAAAAGTAGAGCTTCTAGCAAAAAATTACCGAAAATGTTCTGTCGTTGAATCTGTAATATTTATCTCCTTTGAAGAAATATGTGTAGCCATTTGTATACTGCAGTGCAGCATCAATATTGTTTGGCAGGCCTTCCCAATTGGAAATGGGTTTTGGATAGCTTGATTTTACTGGCGGCCGTTTAAGTGGGTCGAAGCGCCAGAATTTGCTGCCCTTGTAGAAGTAAATCTTTCCATTACCACCCCACACCATGGCAGCATCCAAGTGATCTGGTATGCCAGTAAACCCTTCACTAATCTCCTTTGGATAGTCACCATCCATTTGCCGTCCATTGTAACGCCAATATTTCGTACCCTTGAAAAAGTATGTCTTACCATTCTTGTAAGTAAATGCTGCATCAATATCACCTGCATTCAATTAACAATTACAACTTTAACTAATTCCAGTTCGTTTGCAATTTATATTCTAATCTTACCTGATAAGCCAGGCCAGCCCTCCGAAATGAGTTTGGGATAACCGTCTGCAATTGAGTTTTCAGTGAGTCTGTAGTATTTGTTACCTTTGAAAGCGTATGTTTGTCCATCGGCTGAGTTAAATAAGGCGTCAACTTTGGGATCCTTGCAAATAAAATCGTCCCGTGGAACCTTTGGCGGTACATATACGGGCCTTTGCGTAGTTTTAGGGAATCCACCACTATCCGTTACACCTACGGTTTTCTTACCATATAGAGCTTGGATGGCTAAAACATCGTCTGAATCGAGTTTAAAAACCGGATCAAAACCACGATAAAATGGCGCCATCAACGCGGAACGTACATCTGAATGTGATAGACCAAGCGAGTGCCCGAATTCATGAGCTGCTACTTGGAAAAGGTTTGTCCCACGAGGTGAGCCAATAGTCCATAATTCAGCATCATCAAAATGTGCATCACCACCGAAAACAGGAAAGAAAGCATGAGCCAATGTACCACCGACACCATCAAATGCATCACCATCGCCATGTTCACTCTCAACAAATCTAATAGAATAATAGGATAGAATACAATAAAAGAATACATTTTTAAATGGCATGTAAGTAACACTATTTCCAATTGAGGTATAGATGTTTTCGTTAGAAATATTAAATGCTTACTTAATTTCTATATGAACTGGCCCAGATGACTTAGGAGTAAATGATAAGTCTGTGAAATCGCTCCATACACTGAAAGCACGCGATACCTCGGCATCAACATCGTTGCGTTTGAGCCGTTTTGGATACTTTGAAATTTTATACGTCAGAGCCTTGACTCGCCAGCGACTTCCCTGCAGAGCATATCGTTTCGACCGACTATCGGTTCCAAAACCCACCTTATCACGTACACCACAACGTGGCAACGACATTAACTCTAAGGTATCATCATCCAAATCTCCAGTAATATTTAAACCTGCGAAACTCTGAAAATCTTGCACTGCCTTGGTCCAGGTGCTTGCGTCAAGCAAGCCGCCGTTAGCAGGATTACGAGCTGAAGCAGGCAAGTAGCCGAACTGCGACAGGTAAATCTGTAAAATATATATCACAAATAACTAATAATTAGCACCGTACACAACATTCGAAAGATTAAAAGTTAAATTGCTTTTGACTACAACATATACTACTGTGCAGAGCTTTAAATTTTTACAATTTGCCTGACTAAGCATGGAAATGATATAATAGAACTGGGGGTCGATTCCGGTTTTGCGTTATCGTGAAGTGAAAAAAATCTTCACTCTAGTTATTACTTTTTACTTTCTCCACTTTCACTGCGGTGAAAATTGTTTGCTGAATAACATTTTTAATTGCGTTGACTCAAGCTGTTCTTGCTAAACTATAATCTATTAAAGAGCTGTAAGAATATAACCAAATTTTTTTGAAATTGGCGTTATTTTTTTTACCTCAAATCGAAGTTTTAAAACAAAACGAGAATCGAACACCATGGTGAATTGGTGTTTTTACTTTTCACTTCACTATAACGCATAGCGAGCATTGACCTCCTGAAACTGATCCTTAAAATATTAAAACGGGTCTACATATTTTGTTGTTGCTGTTGTTGTAGTGATAGATTAGCCTGAATAATTATCACCTGTTGTCCCGTGTTATGAAACGTGACCCCTACGACGTAGACGTCTAATTCCATGTGACAATGTCAGATTTCGTCCAGCGAAAAAATCGGACAAGGATGGGGGGTAAGAGTTTATTCTTGAGCACAGCTCATCTACGGAATGGCCCGTCGTCAGGATCGTGCAGTCATCGGCGTAGGAGACTATCGAGACACCCTCTCGTGTGAAGGAGATCCTCGATATGTAGTAATTAAACAAAAGCGGGGATAAGACACCACCCTGTGGCACTCCTTGTTTAATTATACGTAGGTTTGATATTTCGCCTCTAAATTCAACCGATGACTGCCGGCCACTCAGATAGTTGGCGGTCCAAGTCTTTAGACAGGCGGGAAGAGTTGAATCCTCCAGGTCGTGAATGAGTTGCGCATGATTGACAGTGTCGAAGGCTTTCGACAGGTCAAGCGCAACTAGCACGGTCCTGTCATTTGGACGATGTTGGTTGAGACCGACACCTATCTGAGTGGTGATGTCGTTTAGCGCGGTGGTAGTGCTATGCATTTTACGGAATCCATGCTGATGTTCGGCTAGTCGCAAGTTAGTGGTGTACTAAGGAAGCAAGACCGTCTCCTAGGTCTTCACTACTGGCGAGAGGAGCGATATCGGTCGATAAGACTGCCCCTTGTTAGCTGGCTTGACAGGCCTTAGTAGTGGCACCACCTTTGCCTGTCTCCATTTTTCGGAATGACAAAGGTGGTCATGGACAGATTGAAGACAGTTGTGAGGTAGCTTTATCCCTCTTCGCCCCGTATGGCCTTCCGAAACTCTGTGGTGGTGATGGCAATGGGCACTTGACTATTTTTATGTATGTGCGCTTCCCTAGTAGCTCGTCTAATTTCCTCGTCGGATTTGACAAGGATTTGACAGTGGACAATAATTTCCCAATACCAGCAGAGAGATTCCAGGACCTTAGGGGCTCCTTCCAATTAGCGCGTTTGTGCTGATCGACATTGAGATCTTGAATTTGGGGATACGTAGGGTCGAAGCGTCGCACATGGTCCCGTTCATTTGCCAGGACCGCTGCCTCTGCGGGAAAATATGGACGTACTTCCTTGATTCTACCTGACGGAATGTATTGATTTGAGGCTGAAGCTATGACCATGCGAAACGCTTTTGCCCCTTCTCGTACGTTAGACGGAGAGCAGCGAAGGAGCTCTCAGGGAAGATAAGAAAACCAACCTTTCAAGCTTTGCTGAAATTAGTGAAGGTGCGATTTTCAAAGGTGACAAAGTCGGTGGGGCGATCGATTGAGAGGACTGATGCAATAGTCAACATCGGTCGCCAGTCAAAGCAGTTTATGAGAACAGCCTTGACGATGGCAAGGTCTGCCCAGCTTGAACAATTTAAAGCGACTCCCGTGGGGCATCCCCGTTCACAGTGCAGAACGTCAATTCATCTATTTGTTCAGCGAGTTCCTGTCCCTTGCCATCGACCTGCAAGCCCGAGTGCTCGAGGTCATGGTGTGCGTTAAAGTCTCCGAGGATTACGGGATTATCGCCTCTGAGTAGCGCACGAATGTCAGAGCGGTATTCCCTCGGACCGCAGGTGACAGGAGGTATATAAATTTTGATTATTTCGAGATCGACAGCGCCTGACCGGACAACCATACCTTGACGTTCTAAGGTGTTACCCCTCGGGTCGACATCAGGCTCAAATAAACGGTATTGCACAGATTGATGAGTGATGAAAGCAAGTCCTCTCGCACGGTTACGCCGATGGATGTAGGCGTCACAGTTCCGAAGATCTGATTGGGCACCGAGATTTGTCTCCTGAATCGCAGCAATCTTGATATTTTGCCGCTTCATGAAGTTCACTATTTCACTAACCTTTCCGGTTAGGCCTTTGCAGTTCGACTGTAGGACACGAAAGTGCGAAGGGGGAGAGATAGTCACGCTGGGAGTCGGACTGGTGCGTATGCCTAGGTGGAAGCAGGTTGGGTCGCGCACTACGTCGTAATCTAGAAGACGAAGCATCCGGACCACCCGAAGGTGGCGAATCAGTCGACGTTGTAGGTTGCATAGCTCGACAACATGGTGCAACGTCCGTATCAGTTCATACATTTCTGTAACATATAAGCAGGTGACATAGGCCAAAGCAAGAGTTGAATTTGACTGATGTCGCAAGTGTATATATTAGCAACCGACAAACAGTGCACATGGTGTAAGGGACCAGGAGCTGGTGGCTTTGACTTACATTTGTGCTAGTGCTGGAAGAAGGAGGGGAGGTTGTGAGTGTGAGGGGTGTGGGCTGTCGCTTAGCTTTGCTCACATCTAAGAGAGAGGTGCTACGCAGAAAGTAGATCTGAGCTGCTGTGTGAGGTGTTACGCACTACTTGCTGGACAGTATTAGTGCTGTTTGTCGTGGAGACGTTGGCCACGCGACGCCCTAGGGGCCACAAAAGAAGAAACTAAGAAAGACAAACTAGACATATGACATTCATCGCACAATTTACTAATGATATTAGGTATATTAATGGCAGAAAAATGTTGTAGCAGACACATTACCTCGTGCGTTCGAAGTGGGCGCGATTACAATTTCATGTACTAATTTAAAAATTTTCGACAGTAAACAACAACAGGAAAGTGAACTTGACTTGAAGATTTTTGAATCTTAGACAAACAAAATTGTTTGTTCTTAATTTTAATATCTAGCTTAAGGTATCAGGAGAAAGCCCTTAGACCTTTAATCCAAAAAGTTTGGGAGAAACAGTGCTTGATACAATACATGGGATATCATATGCCAGTAGTACAGCTACACTCCGTATTTTTTGGGCAATGTGAATAAAGACAGCAACACTTGCTCCAAAGAATGTATAAGTTGTAAAAAATCGAAAGTATGTATATCGTCATGCGAAATCTCCACTTATAAAAATTCTAATTCCAAAATCTAGATTTGAACACATTCATTTATATATTGTCGGGCCTGCTTCGAAGAGATATTGTTACATTTTAACAATAATTTAATTAGATTACATGTTGGCCAGAAGCATGAAGGAACATTAGTATAGCTGCAGTTGCGAATAAATTTTTTAATGATAACTTGTTTTGGTATGCCGTTTAAGATAACTACGGATAAATGCACATAATTTATGTAAAATTTGTTCTTGATTGCATCAGTGCAACTGCCAGCATTGTGTGTTTTCAAAGGTCGCTGTTTTAAACCTATCATAGACAAGTTTTTTTTAATTATTAATTTCATACCTAAAAAATGTTGTTGAAGAGATTTTTATACCTTGTAGTGCTACGCACACAAGGTATATTAACTTGAATCGCCTAACGGCAGTACGTAACGGCATAAACGGATCGAGATAGATATTGACTTATCCTCTTCGGGTATAATGTCCACATATGTGGACAAAAGTTTTCTTTGTAAAATAACTGTCAATATTTCATTATTTTTCTCAAACAATATAACAATTTATTGGATACATATTCGCTCGCTTTTCTACATTTTTAGTTTCTCTCTTCCTTCATCTGTCGCGTTCATTTCATACGATATTTTCAAATGGACTGAAATATGCAAGATTGGATCATATTTTGTCACAAGTGAGTCAATATTTTATTTGTGTACACATAAACACTTTTACTTTTTTTAATATATATTTATTTATTTTTAATAGAAAAACATTAAAATAGCCTTTTCTTTTTATTACATAAGAATATTTTGTTTTATTTTGCAGTTATATTAAAAATTAAAAATTTCGAAAAACTGTTTTTTAGTATAAAAAAAAAATTACAAAAAAAATTTTGTTTGAAATAAACTCTACAGACACCAGTTATTAAAAATAAGTCATAAACAATTATTTTCTCGAGCTTATTTTCGGTGCGGGATTGAAGAGGTTATATATATCAAAATGTTCAGGAGGAAAAAATAAATTGATTAAGTCCGTCTGTGAACACGATAACTTGAGTAAATTTTGAGATATCTAAATGAAATTTGGTATGCGCATTCCTTGACACTCATCTCCGAGCGCTATTTAAAATGGGCGAAATCGGATGATAGCCACGCCCACTTTTTATATATAGAATATTTTCGAAAACACAAAAAAAGTGATTACTCAGCACATAATACACCTATAAGGATAAAGTTTGGTGAATACATTGACATTGAGGCATAAAATAAATTTTTCAAGAAATTTTTGAAAATGGGAGTGGCACCGCCCACTTTTGATTAAGTCAAATTTAGAAATAATATTAATCATAAATCAAAAACCGTTCAAGATATCGAAACGAAATTCAGCTCGCAGGTTTTCAGGTATGCAGGGAATGTTCCAGAAAAAAATGGGCGGGATCGGTTAAGGTCTACGCCCACTTTTATCTGAAAGATTTTGAAGAGGATCGTAGATATATTAAATAGACAATAATTTTGCGCAAAATAGCTTTACATCATTTATATTTCACTTTTAAAGTTTCCGTACAAAAAGAAAGCCAAAAACTTAAAATTTTCGAAAATGGGCGTGGCCCGCCCCTTTTATAGTGGATTATTCCACAAAACTTTTTATGCCATAACTCCGCCAAAAATTGATTTGTCGAAACGAAATTTGGGGATAACGTTCTATATATAAGGGTAACTGTTTGCTGTAAAAATGGGCGAAATCGGTTAATGTTCACGCCCAGTTTGTTAACATAGTTCTGAAAATTTTTTTTGTAAAATTTAAAAAGCGATATTTCTACAACCAAGCAAGTTATATCAATCAGGTTTTGCACTCATAATAATCTTTTTAAGAAAAACTCGGCCGCAAAAAATTATGTTAATTTCAGCATACAATTTCTGCTATTTTCAAAGCCAATCGCTTATAATTCAATCTTGGTATTTCTATGAAAATTAGTCAGCTGCTTCTCAGTAGTATGCATCATACTCCTGCCAAAAATTAGCCAAATCGGGAAACACATAAGCAAAATATTCGGGCACGCAGTTAATAGCGCACTGCAATAGCGAAGTTATATATCTTTCATAAACATTAAATGTATGTAAGTATGAGAACAAGAAGAGAAAAGTTCACTAAAATGATCAGCACGATGAGGGGAGTCGATTTAGCGATGCCCGTCTCTCCGTCCGTCTGTATGGCTGTCCGTCTGTCTATTTGAACGCTAACTAGTCTCTCAGTTTTACAAAAGAATGTTAAAATTCGTTGTTTGCTTTCTCCATTTTATAATATACTAGCAAACCCGGTAGACGTTGGTTTGACGTTTTGAGACATATAACACAACTATATATAAAATGTCATTAACTTGAACCAAATAAACTCCTAAATATACCGAACTGCAGCTTTATATAACCTGGTGCTTCTCCAAAAGCTATATACAGACTGTGTCGTGCCCAGCGAACTCCTGAACCTATCGTGAAAGTTCAAGAGGAAAACAAAACACAAAATATGTGGGCGTGGCACCGCCCACTTTTGAAAAATTATGTAGATATTGACTAAGTGACACATATGCAAACTTCATTAATTTAGACCAAAAAAGTTCAGAGTTATGACGAATTGAAACATTATATAGCCTGGGGGCGTGGCTCCGCCTACTTTTCCAAAACTATTTATTGTCTATGCTGTACCCAGTGAACCCAAGTATATATTGTGAAAATTTCATAAAGATGGGCTGAGTTCTTTGGCGCCTATGAAAGACAACCTTTTTTATATTTATTTTTGTTACGCACACAAGGTATATTACTTTATTCGGTATAAACGAATCGAGATATATATTAACGTTCAGGATGAAAACTAAAATATCTGGGCAAGTAGTTAATACCCACTGCAAAAGGGAAGTTCTATATCTTTTCTGATTTTCATACCTTTCATGAACATGAAATGTTTGTACGTATACTGAAATGATCAGGAGGATGAGCTGAGTCGATGTAGGCGTGTCCGTCTCTCGATACGTCTATCTGTCTGTCCGTCTGTCTGTTTGAACGCAAATACGAACTGAAAGTATTAAAATGCGTAAATTGGGATGACATAATAGATCACTACTAGGTATATAATGTTCGGTTCCAATTTAGACTACCTTACTTGTTTATTAATAACTCGTACGAAAACAAATTAACATTTTGTAAGTCTTTTGGGACATATATGTATGTACATATCTACCACTATAAAAATTTTGATGATGTTTCCAATCAGACTCAACATTTTTAAATTGTTCTGTAAAATACTTAAAATTTTATTTAAAGAAAATGAGTGTTAACATCAAATCGAAATGCCACGCAGGACTAAAATTGAATTATGAACCAGATTGTTTTCCCTCCTGTAAAACGAATAACCCTTTTTATTGGCACAGCGACGGTATATAAAAATAAATCCCTATTTCCTTTGGTCATGTCATCATGAACATCTGCACCGATTTCCCAAATTATTTTTTTGTAGTCGTTGTTATTGTCAAAAGCCGGTTCGTATGTAAGAAAAGTTGCTTGGAATATTACAAAAGATATAAATATAAAATTTCAATTTGTCATGATTTTGAATGTTTGGCTAAGTACTTTTATGAGATCCATATACATATATTTACACTTTTTCGCAAATCAGCATTACAGATCCTGCATATGTATATATAATTTTATGCGACTCGGTCTTTCCTCGCTCCGAGCTGCGCTTTCGGTTCTGATTCCGGTTTAGATAATCAAATATAAAAAGTCCGGGTCCGGTTCCTGTAAATTTCGTAAGATCCCCTACATAATTTAAAACTCATTGTGGCATTTTTCAGTGCAATTTTTATGTATTTAGAAGTTTATTCCTAGTAAATTTTTTTAGTAAAATTTACTAAATTGAAACCATATCAATATGTATTCTGGTTGGGTGCACATCCAATGTTTAGAATGTTTTATTACTGTGTTATTAAACAAAAGCTCTCCAAAAAATGGGCTGCTTATTCATAGTCCAAATGCTTGACACCTGAAGTAATCTAGTTGCAGGTCATTTTGGGGTTAGTCCATTGAAAATTATATATAAAACCTGCAGTTAACTGTACCTGCTTAGCTTCCCTATTGCTCCAAAGCTTATCCAATATTTTAGCTAGTCAATTAAATACTCTTTTTTTGATAAAACTACTAAGAGAAATTTTGTTTTCCAATCTGAGGAAATATTTTAATTATATGTATATATGTATGTCTTATACGAGTATGTTCATGAAACGGCATTTTATGCTAGAAGCTTATTAAAAAGAAAAGTTTAAGTCCCTATCAAGATAATTAAGTTGTAAATCAAAATGGAAATGTGGGGTTTTCTTTGTTTTAATGTTTGTTTGTTCTTTACACAATGTTCAGGTGTTTTAAAGCGGAAGCATATACGGAGCGAGAATGAATCACACAATCACTAACACAGTTCCCATATCAAGCAACTACCCCGGTACATACCAACCAGGGATGCCAGTTTTTTGGAATTTAGCCATCCCGGGATTTTCGGGATTTGATTTTGCAATCCCTGGACTTGGGTATTCTTTATTCTCCAACTGTTTAGATAGGAAAAAGGGAAAAAATGGTTTGAGAAAACATCTAATATTAAAATATAAAACAAATAATTGGATTTTTAATACGTTTTTTAATTTAAAACGAAAGTTATTTTATTCATACTTGTAAATAATATACACAAGTGCCCACAGTTTTTTCTCAAAGTTTTCAACTTTTGATGCGAGCTGCTAACGGATTTCTTTTATATTTTAAAGTGGATCATTTGGGTAACAGAAGTGTGTATCAGACCGATAAAATTAAAATTGATGTGGTATAATGGTAATTTTGTTAAGTTCAAAACCCGTGTGTACTCACTTTGTGGTATGGAATACGTTTCGGGATATTTTATATAGTTTGGATCACTAGGCCTTACTTAAAAATTTGACCTTAAATAAAATCATCTAAAATAAATTTTTTACAAGTAAGGTTCACATGTTTTGAAATTCAACGGATTTTAATTTAAATATGTTCCATATGCATTTCCAAAGGTAAATTAACTCTTATTTAAAAGAAATAAACTTTAAGTATACATAATTATCATGTAAGAAGTTATAACGAAGATGTAGCGTTTATATTGCGATATTTTCCGACAGTTACTACTGGAAGGAAATGCATTAGAAAAAATAACACGAAAGGTGCTTTCAGTAGTGTGCAGGCTGTGCCATGGAACAGGAGTATCTGAGGTATCCTGTATTTGGTTGTTATTGAAAGCATTGGGTTTCGTTTTGATAACATATTTATTTAAGATAATACATGCTATACCCCACCACACAATAGAAGTGATAATAATTTTCAAAAGCGATTTTTTTCTAAACTTAAAATATCCATTTATATACACAAACAATTGTATGTACTTCGTTCCCCTCTTGATGGAACACTGGCTACATGTAGATGTAGAAAGTGAGAGAAAGTAAAAATTATGGGAATAAATAAAATTTTTGTTTTGAGAATTGATGTAGTTTTATTTCAAACGCTTTGAAATTTTTTTTAAAATATCTTTTAGGGCACCATTAAAGAGTCGTAACGGGTATTGAAGTGGCAGTCAGTGGCTGATCCATATATGTGGACTCTTTTAGAAGATATCGTTCACGTTAGAAAGTAATATAATTTTACTCCTTTTTCGCAAAAACGTGCAAAAATTCTTTTAAATTTTACCCCGTTGCGTCCTTTGAAAATACTCCCGTACCGTTTCAGATAGCTTGCTTTATTTACTTCACTTTGTAATTCCAATATACCTTACGCATATACTCCGTTACTAATTTTGTTTCTGAAATACACTTAGGCATTGAGTTTCAAAGGTATTGGTCACACATGCCCACCCATAAGGTCCACTTGCACGACTGTTTAACTCAAAGTTAATTTGGAAATTTGTAATAAGGTATGACCTTAACCCCTTATTTGATGTTAATTTTGAGTTAAAAATATACATTTTCCTTGGGCAATTGGGTCTAAGAAATTTACCTAAATAGACAAGTAAGCCGGAGTATAGTAAGACATTGTGATTTTTATCGGATTTCTCAACTTTTCTTTAGTGCTTGTGCAATTAGTGTGTACAACCCAGTCAGATAAATCGTCGCAAACCAGCTCGTAACTGGATTTTTTCTCGAAGAAAAATCGGACCAGAAATCATTAATGATATCTGATAACGATTCGTTTTCACGTGCTCTTTCGTTTGAAATTATATTAATTACGATAGTTGGAGAAAACAAAATTGAAAAAAAAATGTATGCTAATGGATTTCAGTGGGACCTGGGACCTTTGGCGCTATTGCGCTCTATCCACTGTGCTAAAATAAATCATAAACGAATTACAAAACTGTTCAACGACAAAAAACGTTTTCTTCCAGCTTTTTTTAAGCTTTTGCGATATCAAGAATTGCTCGTAGAAAACCATGTTCGCCAAACATACGCTACATTGCTGGCTGTGAATTTGCCCGAGAGCTCCAATAATTAAACTTCATAATACCATATCCTAATCTCTCACTGGGTTTTATATATTTCAATGAAATATATATACATGTATATGGAAACATATACAGACGTAAGTTTTCTTTCTATGCATGGGACTTGCTCCTATAAAAGAAAGCCGTGGACACCACTGTTTTGGGGAATACAACTTTACTTATGTGGTTTTTTTCGCGTGGAAATATGTGCTCTGGAAAATTTTTGTTTGTACGGTTTTTGCAAAAACTTTACAAATAAATACATTTAAAGTTTCTTGAAGAGTATTTAAATGCTAGGAAATTGGTATGTGAGCTATCAAAATTGCTCCAGTACATTGGCTGTTATTCAACTTTGAAACAAAAAGACAATTTTAACTATTTTAAGTGATCCATTTCAGAAATTCTTACCCAATAATAAAAATTCTAGTAATCATAGTAATTAGTATATCTCCTTTAGACTTTTTTGACATAATATAACCTCAATTATAATAAACAATTATAGTATAAATCAATATTTTGGAACCTATTCAATAAAGTTCGTTTACCTTTTCATGTACCATTTGTGTATATATGTGTATATATTTTTTACATATTTACCTGCGTGGGTGAATACAGTTAAAACGTTTTCAGTTTATGACCGTAAAACGTGCATATAAAAAGTTATTATGTAAACAGTACAGCAAACCCAGGCTAAGAACCACAACTAAAAATCTTTTTTCTCGAACTTGCGCAGGAATTAAAAATAATTATAATAATTATTATAATTTAAAAAATATGATATTTGTTTAAATAGGCCATAAAAAGTTCAACTTATTAGTAATTGTTTTACATGAGTTTAGTAATAGTACAGTAAAATGTCAGCTTCAGTAAAATATAAGTTGGACTTGTACTTCAACGCGGTTCTACTTAAAAGTTACGGACTGTACAAAAATTGATAATCCATATGCATAGCCCATTTATTTAAATGTGTGTTTGCATGTAAATTCAATACTTTGTGCCAATCGCAGTCGCTGCTAAGTCTCGTTGATTTGTTTTTATTTATTATTCTTTATTCGATAAATTATTTTCTTTATTAAAACTCTACAGCTAGACTTCCTACTGACTTAACGTTTTATATGCGTTTACCGAAATAAAATATTGCCGTATTTTTGCTTTATTTTTTTGCAAGCTATATACGTGAGAATTTTAAAAATTAATCAAAGTGCACATGCGTCGTGTAATGAGAAATAAAACAATTTTTAAGGTCTGGTATGAAAACTAAATCAGTTTCCGTTTGAAGGAGTTGCTGTCAAATGTAGAAAAGTAAGTTTAGTATAACGTGTCCCTGCGGTAAAAGGTGCTAAGTGGACTTTCCACTAACAATATTTTTTAACTCAGGCGGAAAATTTACTGATTTCGGTACATGAAACTGAAACAAATGTTGTCTTAATTTTCAGAATAGCTTGAAATAAAAAATGAAAGAATAGCCCAAATTATTGCTGAAAAGTGCAAAACTCCCAATATTTCAATACGAATTAAATGTTTAAAAATATAAGGCAGATTTCAATCAATTGGTGTTTTCAATAAAAGGGCTTTCCACTGGAATTGCAAAAGCAGATTAGAAGCTAGTACAAATATATGCTATTTGACAATGCATCTGTTTAAGCGACATAAGCTGTAATTATTTCTTTCGTTTTTTGATTGCATGCTATTTTAATTCGCAATTAGCTTATGAAATATTCCAAAGATATAGTTTATGCTTTGCAATACCAAATTGGGGGTTTTCACAGCGAAAATGAGGAGACCGATCCCGCGCTTGTACTTTAGAACCACAAGTGCTCGCTCCCAATTAATACATATAAAGTGTAAAGGTGCCCCGCACCCCCCGTTCTATATAGAGCAAATAATTGAAATAAAAAAAATAATAATGTAATATTATAACAAATTTTTACTGATCTAAAATGCGTGATTTCATACCAGTAATTCGAATGTGTTTATATCGGCTTTGAATGCGTTCGTGCCTTTGTTATGAAGTATCAATCAAACAAGTTTGACGCGTTCGAAACAAAGTTGTATGAATTCATCGCATTTGCTGTGTAATTTGTTTTGAATGCGTGATTTTGTGAATGTGATTTGTGTGGGGAAATGAGCCGCATTTCGATCTTTTATTTGAAAATCACGCATTTAAATCAGTGTAAATGTAGTTTTAATCAAAGGTTGCCCCCTATGCAACATGTAGTCCGCACCCACCGTTCTACAAAAGAAAGAAACAATAAGGAAGAGGCAAGTAAAGGGAAGGAAAATATATTTAGGAAATGAGCATCAAAAAAAATTAAGAGAAAGAAACCCCAAGGAAGAGGAAAGGGAGCGAAAGGATATATATTGAAGAAAAGTAACTGCAATGAAAGGAAGGGAAAGAACAGTGAAGGGAAATTATTAAAATAAAATATAGTTTTATGGTTGGGTTTCAACAAATGGGTGATCTCTAGCTAAAATAAACGGTCGCTTATTGATTATTTTTATGATAATCAAACAAATAAAAAAAAAAAGATTTGAGTATATTTGATTGTTTGATTACTTTTGATTATTTTTGATAACTTTTTGGTAATGTTGCAGACAGACATAATCACATATGGCAAAAAAATTAAAAATGATCAAAAATCGATCATCCTAAAGACGCAAGAACGCGTTAGTTGTTCCTAATGTATTTTATTTACTTTACATACTCTTCTTATACGACAATATATCATTTCACCATAATACATGTCTTAAATTTGAAAGCATAACGTACTTAAAATCAAGAATGTATCTTTTCGGTAATTTACGTTAACGAAATGGAATTCGTAACGTTAAAAAGGTATTGCCAACACAGTTTAAATGAGATCCTTTTGTTGATTTATCTCGCTCCAACGTTAAAGGATGCATTTCAAATTTCCAAAACGAAATTATTTTGATCACAGCCCAATTATCAGGCTGTGTTATTAGAACAGCTAACCAGCGGCGTCTTGTGCTAAAACAAGTAAGGAAGTCTAAGTTCGGGTGGAACCGAACCTTACATACCTAGTAGTGATCTATTTTGGCATCCCAATTTGCGCAGGTCTATTTTAATACTTTCTGTTCGTATTTGCGTTCAAATAGACAGACAGACGTATCGAGAGACGGACATGGCTACATCGACTCAGCTCATCCTCCTGATCATTTTAGTATACTTTTTGATGGGACATGTTCATGAAAGGTATGAAAATCAAAAAAGATGTACAACCTCGCTTTTGCAGTGGGGTATTAACTACTTGCCTGTCTTGGATCAAGCGGCTCGCTATACAAACGTGTAATAGAATTCAACCTCCCGTGAAACGGGTTGTGCGTGAACGAGCGTCTCGCTGCAATCCGCATAAAAGTACGATTTTTCACCATATCGTTTATCTGCGCTCATGCACCGACGGAAGAGAAGGACGACATGGAAAAGGATGCATTCTACGAGCGCCTGGAAGAAGCATACGAGCGCTGCCCCCGTCATGATATCAAAGTCGTGCTTGGCGACTATAACGCCAGGGTGGGTAAGGAGGGTGTATTTGGCCCCACTGTCGGGAAGTTCAGTCTCCACGATCAGACTTCGCCAAATGGATTCAGGCTGCCCGAAACATGGTCATATCGAGCACTAAGCTTATGCACAAGAAGATCCATCAGGCTACATGGCTGTCCCCCGATCGAAAAACACGCAACCAGATCGACGAAATTGTGATAGACGGACGGCATGCTTCCAGCGATTTAGATGTTCGCACAATACGAGGACCTAACATCGACTCTGATCACTACCTAGTAGCAGGCAAGATTCGTACCCACCTCTGTACGACAAAAAAGGTGCAACAAAAAACGCAGGGAAAGCTGGACGTCGAAAAGCTGCAATCGCAACAGACCGCATGGTATGATGATGAAGAGTGCCGCGCTGCAACGAAGAGAAAGGACGAAGCCTACAAGGCAACGCTGAGATCGAATGCAACGAGGAGTGTGTGTGAATACTACTGCGAGTTGAAGAGGGAAGCGAGGCGGCTTTTCCGGGCGAAAAAAAGAGAGGCAGAAAAGCGTGAAATAAAGGAGCTTGAGATGCTGGCCAACGGGAATAATGCCCGAAAATTCTATCAAAAAATTCGGCGAATGACAGAAGGTTTTAAACCCGGGGCAAACTCCTGTAAGAATGAGAACGGCGACCTGGTGGCCGATGTTCAGAGAGCACTCAGAATATGGAGGGATCACTTCTCTGCCCTTTTAAATGGAGAAACTGAGCAAGAAACCAGAGAAGATGCCGAACCCGAGCCCACAATCGAAGATGACGGAATTGACGTTCCACAACCCGACTATAATGAAGTGCGAATAGCAATATCCCGATTGAAAAACAATAAAGCAGCTGGCGCTGATGGTTTGCCTGCTGAGCTATTCAAACACGGAGCCGAGGAGCTGGTAAGGCGCATGCATCAGCTTCTATGCAGAATATGGTTGGATGAATGCATGCCTGAAGATTGGAATCTAAGTGTTCTCTGCCCAATCCACAAGAAGGGCGATCCTGCAAACTGCGCTAACTATCGCGGAATCAGCCTTTTGAATATCGCATATAAGGTCCTATCAAGCGTATTGTGAGAAAAACTGAAGCCTGATGTGAACAGACTGATTGGACCTTTTCAGTGTGGCTTCAGCCTGGTAAATCTACCATCGACCAGATTTTTACAATACGTCAAATCTTGGAAAAAACCCTTGAAAAAAGAATCGACACACATCATCTCTTTGGTGATTTTAAAGCCGCTTTCGATATCACGAAAAGGAGCTCCCTATATGCCGCTATGTCTGAATTTGGTTTCCCCGCAAAACTTATACGGCTATGCAAAATGACCTTGAGCAACACCGCCAGCTCGGTCAGAATTGGGAAGTGCCTCTCCGAGCCGTTCGAAACTAAACGAGGTTTCAGTCAGAGTGACCCCCTATCGTGCGATTTCTTTAATTTAATGCTGGAGAAAATAATACAAGCTGCAGAACTGAATAATACAAGCTGGAACAATATTTTACAAAAGCGTGCAACTGTTAGCATATGCTTACGATATTGATATCATTGGCCTTAACAACCGCGCCGTAACTTCTGCTTACCCCAAATTAGAAAAAGAAGCGGAAAAAATGGGATTGGTGGTGAACGAGGGCAAAACGAAGTACCTTCTGTCATCATGCAAAGAGTCAGCGCATTCGCGCCTTGGCAACCAAGCCACTGTTGGCAGCAATAATTTCGAAATAGTAAAAGACTTCGTTTACCTGGGAACCAGCATTAACACCAACAATAATGTTAGCCTAGAAATCCGACGAAGAATTACTCTTGCAAACAAATGCTACTTCGGACTGAGTAGGCAATTGAAAAGTAAAGTCCTCTCTCGACGAACGAAAATAACACTCTACAAGTCACTCATCGCACCCGTCCTGCTATATGGTGCAGAAGCGTGGACACTAACAACATCTGATGAGGCGGCTCTGGGAGTATTCGAGAGAAAGGTTCTTCGAAAGATTTGTGGACCTCTACGCGTTGGCGACGGCGAGTACCGAAGAAGATTTAATGATGAGCTGTATGAACTTAACGCAGACGCCGACATAGTTCTGCGAATTAAAACACAGCGGCTTCGCTGGCTAGGCCACGTAGTGCGAATGAGCGAAGATGCTCCAGCCCAGAAGGTATTCTTATCGGCACCCGCCGGTGGAAGCAGAGGAAGAGGGAGACCACCACTCCGATGGAAGGACCAAGTGGAGACCGATTTGCGATCCCGCGGTGTTTCCAATTGGCGCCAGTTGGCGCAACCAAGAAACGACTGGCGAGCTATGTTGGACGGTCAAAATCGCCCAGGCGGTTAGATGACCATTTAAAGAAGAAGAAGACTAACTACTTGCCCGGATATTTTACTTTTCATCCTGAACGAAGCTTGCTCGCTTCGCTGTGTCTCAGAACGAATAATAGACTGAGTCCGATTTTAATCATTATATCCTATAACAGATAATTTATGGAACTTAATTACATCGCTTATTTCCGCACTCATTATTACCTTTCGTTTGATACCCATATTGTACTAAACACATTTTTGGTCACCGTGGTCCACATATCGGTCGATATCTTCTAAACTGGTCGAACTATCCGAACAAATGATATCTTAAATTTTGAGATTAGACATCTAGTAACGGTAAAAGCTTCATTCAATTCCATTTAGCAGTTTTTGAGTGATGCGCGCAAACATACAGACAGACAAACGAAAATTCTAAAAACAGTTGATTTAGCTTCTATTGGCTTAATAATGATCCCTGCTATCGATTTTTTTTTAACCAATTAACTATTCTGAAAGCCAATTAGCTATTCCGTAACCCAAATTACATTTTCTGAAATACAAGTGGAGTTTTCTGATTTCAACCTGGAAAAGGTATAGTTATTCAGTTTTCGAAGTATCTGCCTAAAATTTGGTATGCACCGCCGTTTCGTAATATCTATAATATAAATGAGCAAGTTGAACAAGTTTGTCTCGGTCTACGGCCAAACTATATACCTAAGGTATAAACAATTACATATGTCTATCCAAGCAGCAGTGCAGTCAATCAAAAACAAGTAAGGAAGTCTAAGTTCGGGTGGAACCGAACATTATATACCTAGTAGTGATCTATTATGTCATCCCAATTTACGCAGGTCTATTCTAATACTTTCAGTTCGTATTTGCGTTCAAATAGACAGACGGACAAACAGAAAGACGTGCCGAGAGACGGACATGGCTACATCGACTCAGCTCATCCGCCTGATCATTTCAGTATACTTTTTGATGGGACTATCTCTTTTTCTCTCATACGTACAAACATTTGATGTTCATGAAAGGTATGAAAATCAAAAAAGATATATAGGGTGTTTTTTTTACAGGTTTGTTTTTCGAATAGAGATAAAACTGGCATTTTGTGGTCAAATCTGGCAACTCTAATGTCATTTATGTTCAGTTTGGTTTGCCATTTCATCATAAACAGGTTGACAAAAGAACAACGCTTGCAAATCGTGCAAATTTATTTCGAAAATAATGGTTCAGTTCGCGAAGTTTACCGTGAGCTCCGTCCATTTTATGGTCGACATAATCGTCCATCAGAGCAATTAATTCGGTTAACCATGGATCGTTTTCGCACTACGTTTACTCTATGTGATAATACGCATCCGCAGAGACGTCGAACAGTGCGCACCGAAGAAACAATTGCCGCTGTAGAGCAAAGTGTTGAAGAGGACCCGAATGAATCGATTCGCCACCGTGCACAGCAATTGGAGCTTTGTCCATCAACTTTATGGAAGATTTTGCGCAAAGATCTTGGCTTGCGACCTTACAAGATCCAGCTTGTGCAAGAATTAAAGCCGCGAGACCATGCAATGCGTCGTGATTTTGGTGTATGGGCCGAAAATGAGATTGATTTCGATGCTGATTTTCATCGCAAAATTTTGTTCAGTGATGAGGCTCATTTTTGGTTGAATGGCTACGTCAACAAGCAAAATTGCCGCATTTGGAGTGAAGAGAATCCACATGAGACCCTTGAAACGCCATTACATCCACAAAAACTGACTGTTTGGTGTGCTCTATGGGCTGGTGGAGTCATTGGGCCATACTTCTTCCGCAATAATGCTGGAGAGGCAGCTACCGTTAATGGAGACCGGTATAGAGCCATGATAACCGACTATTTTGTTCCCGAATTGGATGGCATGAATGTGGATGAGTTGTGGTTCCAACAAGACGGCGCTACATGCCACACAGCGCACGTCACAATCGATTTATTGAAGGAAACATTCGATGAGCGCATAATTTCGCGGAATGGACCTGTCAATTGGCCACCAAGGTCGTGTGATTTGACACCATTGGATTATTTTCTTTGGGGATATGTGAAGTCGCTCGTCTACACCAACAAACCAGAAACGTTAGGGGAATTGGAAGCCAACATTCGTGGCGTTATTGCCGACATACGGCCCCATATGCTCGAAAAAGTGGTTGAAAATATGACCTGTAGAATTGGCTTTATTCGAGCCAGCCGCGGCGGCCACATGCCCGAAATCATATTTAAACATTAATGGCATAAAATTATCCTTCCAATAAAGCCAAATTGATGGACCTTAAAACGATTTTCTTGTGTTTTATTTCAATTCGAAGTTCTATACCCCTAAAAAAAACACTCTTTACAACTTCGCTTTTGCAGTGGGGTATTAACTACTTGCCCGGATATTTTAATTTTCATCCTGAACGTTCTGATATACATTAATAAATATATATCTAGATTCGTTTATGCCTAATGAAGTAATATACCTTGTGTGCGTAACAAAAAAAGATATAAAAAATGTGTGTTTTTTTTAGGCGCCAAAGAACTCAACCGATCTTTATGAAATTTTCACAATATATTCTTGGGTTCACTGGGTACAGCATAGACAATATATAGTTTTGGAAAAGAAGGCGGAGCCACGCCCCCAGGCTATATAAAGTTTCAATTCGTCATACCTCCGAATTTTTTTGGTCTAAATTAATGAAATTAGGATATATGTGTCACTTAGTCAATATCTACATAATTTTTCAAAAGTGGGCGGTGCCACGCCCACATATTTTGTGTTTTGTTTGGCTCTTGACCTTTTACGGTGGGTTCAGGAGTTGGCTGGGCACGACACAGTCTGTATGTAGATTTTGGAAAAGCCCCAGGCTATATAGAGCTCCAGTTCGGTATAGTAAGGAGTTTATTTGGTTCAAGTTAATGACACTTTATATATAGATGTGTTCTATGTATCAAAACGTCAAAACAACGTCTACTTGGTTCAAGTTAATGACACTTTATATATAGATGTGTTCTATGTATCAAAACGTCAAAACAACGTCTACCGGGTTTTGCTAGTATATTATAAAATGGCGAAAGCAAAAAACGAATTTCAGCATTCTTTTGTAAAACTGAGAGACTAGTTTGCTTTCAAATAGACAGACGGACAGACAGAGGGCTAAATCAACTCCCGGACATGGCTAAATCAACTCCCCTCATCGTGCTGATCACTTTAGTGAACTTTTCTCTTCTTGTTCTCATACTTACAGTGTCGGACAAAACATGTTGGACTGATTCTCAGGAATAATAATATCGTATCGTAAACGCGCAGTTGAAGTTTTTTAAATAAAAAAAGTGCATGGATATGAAGGGAAATTAATTATTTTGTGAAAACAAAAGCAATATTAGAATTTATTTCAATACATGCAATTATATACCAAATAAATTTCAAGTATCTTATATTTACTGCGCCAAAACAAATTGGACTTGTTCCGATTTATCGTAGTAGGCTATATAAATTTTTTTATATTATGTCGTTTTGTATTCCCAGCGTAGCGTGAACAGTTTTGTACCGATAATCAAACAAGCAACATCATTTTCGTAGCTTCAAGATTAATTTTTTGTAACGCGGTCAATTTCTAAGAGATTCTAAAAACTATTATATCAGAAAGTGGTCATGGCTGGAAATAAACATTCAGTACAATTAAAGCAATTAATTGTTAATGACTACAAGAATGGTTCAACTCAAAAAGACATATGTAAAAAGTATCATGTAAAGAGATCTTTAGAAAGTTAGTTTTATTATAAAAAAATTTTAAAATACTGGATCTGTAGAAACTCACCACGGTGGAGGTCGACCAAAAGCTACAACACGGCACGACGACTCAAAAATACTTTTGGAATTAAAGAAGAATCCTGAAAAGTCAGCAGCAAGTGTGGTCAAAGCACTAAACTTGAGAGTTAGCAGTAGAACTGTACAAAGAAGAGCATGTGCAGGTTTCCTGGAAAGTTATAGAGCTGCCAAAAAACCATTTATTTCCAGAAAAAATCGAATTAAACTTTTGCAATTTGGTAGAGAACATATCAACTGGAGCGGAAAGCGATGGAAAACCATACTATTTTCTGACGAATCCAAATTTAATTTGAAAATTTCTGACGGAATGAGAAGAGTTCGCCGACCAAAAAACAAACGCTTAGATCCTCGATATTGCCAAGGTACTGTTAAGCATAGCGGAGGTAGTATTATGGTATGGGGATGTTTTTTTGGCTTTGGTGTTGGACCTCTGCACCAGATAAACGGCATAATGGATCAATTCATGTATAGGTATATCCTTGAGAGCCAAATGCTTCCCCGTGGTGAGTGGAATATGCCACTTTCATGGTCGTTTCAATACGATAACGACCCAAAGCACACCTCAAAACTGGTCACAAATTGGATCGCAGCCAAAAATATCAATGTCCTCAAGTGGCCAGCCCAATCACCGGATCTTAATCCTATCGAGAATCTTTGGGAGATACTCAATAGAAGGATAGACAGAGAAGGTGTGAACGGAGACAAAAACAAATTATTTCAAGCTGCGGAACACGCCTGGTTAAGTATTCCACAAGACGTTATTACCAACCTAATAGCTTCAATGCCGAAAAGATGCAGCGACGTTATTAAAAATAATGGTTATGCTATAAAATACTGGTTTATTCCAATATGTTTTGTCGCACTAAATATGACACATGTTTGATTTTTTTAATATATACTATCCTGAAGATAAATCCTTTCTAAACTTTTATATGCTTCCATAAAATAAATAGTTATTCTTGGTATCTCTGTAGTTTGTTTTTATTTATAATGATATTTGTGAGTACAAAAGACGAATATTTCAGGCTTATGAATCTGTCCAAAATGTTTTGTCCGACACTGTACATACATTTAAAGTTTATGAAAGGTATGAAAATCAGAAAAGATATATAACTTCGCTATTGCAGTGGGCTATTAACTACGTGCCCAAATATTTTGCTTGTGTGTTTCCCAATTTGACTACTTTTTGGCAGGAGTATGATACATACTACTGAAAAGCAGCTGCCCAATTTTCATTGAACTATCAAGATTGAATTATAAGCGATTGCCTTTGAAAATAGCAGAAACTTTATGCTGAAAAGTGAGCGGCGCCACGCCTACTTCTGCAAAATTGACAACAATTTTTTGCGGCCGAGTTTTTCTTAAAAAGCTTATTATGTGTGCAAAATCTGATTGATATAACTTGATTAGTTGTAGAAATATCGCTTTTTAAATTTTACAAGCAAATTTTTCAGAACTATGTTAAAAAACTGGGCATGGACATTAACCGATTTCGCCCATTTTTACAGCAAACAGTTACCTTTATATATAGAACATTATCACCAAATTTTGTTTCAACAAATCAATTTTTAGAGGAGTTATAGCAGAAACAGTTTTGTGGAATAGTCCACTATAAAAGGGGCGGGGCCACACCCATTTTCGAAAATTTTAAGTTTTTGGATTTCTTTTTTTACGGAAACTTTAAAAGTGAAATATAAATGATGTAAAGCTATTTAAGGCAAAGTTATTGCCTATTTAATATATCTACGATCCTCTTCAAAATCTTTCATATAAAAGTGGGCGTGGACCTTAACCGATCCCGCCTATTTTTTCCTGGAACATTTCCTGCATACCTGAAAACCTGCGTGCTGAATTTCGTTTCGATATCTTGAACGGTTTTTGAGTTATGATTAATAATAATTGTCCTAGTGGAAACATGGCTTAACGATAATTTCTATGACAGTGAGTTTTTCGATACTCAGCTATACGATGTTTTTCGTAAAGACCGGGATTCGATCAAAACTGGTTGCTCAAGAGGTGGCGGTGTCCTTATTGCCGTGAAAAGAATATACCGTGCCTTTTCAATTAAACTCGCTAACGACGACTCCCTGCTTGACCAAGTTTGTGTGTGCATCCATGGATCTGGGACATATGGTAGCTTGTACCTAATCGCTTCTTACATACCACCAAGTAGTTACGCAGATGTATATAAAGCTCATGTGGATAACGTGTTGGAGTTAGCTGTTAACAATTTGCATGATAATCACTTATGTGTGTTGGGCGATTTTAATTTAAGTAACGTTTGTTGGGACGGTGATTCTGCTAGTTCAGGTCTTACAGCAAGAAATATCATTACCCAGCATGAATCATATTTTATTGACTCTTTTTTAAGTATCAATCTTACACAAATCAACTGATATTTTAATCAACTTAATAAACTCCTAGATCTTGTTTTTGTAACCGAAAATGTAAATTCTTTTGTTACAAAATGCATTTTTCCGTTATCAGGCGAAGGTGTTCATCATGCTCCTCTTGATATTCAGATACATTTTTATGAATTTTTACCTTTATCTACTACAGATAAGGTTGCTTTCAATTATGCTTTTTGTGATTATCCAAGTTTGAATAATTCCCTTTTGGAATTTAACTGGTCGGATTTACTTAGTGACTTGGATACTCATGACAGCTTCAGTAAGTTTAAGTCAATATTGAACGATTTTTGTCTTAGAAATATACCTTTAAAAAAAAAGCGATGTTATAAATCACCATGGTATAACATCCGTCTTAAAAAATTGAAAAATATAAAAAACAAATACCTTAAGAAATACAAAGCATTTCGCATTTCCTCATATTTTGCTAAATATCAGTATTTTCAGAAGAAATTCAAAACTCTGAACAATATTCTCCACAAAAACTATCTAAGTAGTACTGAAAGGAATATTAAGGCTAATCCGAAAAAGTTCTGGAACTTTGTTAAATCGAAAAAGGCGTCCTCAAGCATACCTACCTCGGTTGAGTATGATAATAAATTCGCTAATTCACCTGGTGAGGCTGGTAATTTATTTGCCGACTTCTTCAAGTCAAATTTTGTTTGTGATGATGGCGAGTCACCAGACTTTTCTGCTGAAATTCCATCTGTTATAAATTTTGGTGTGCTCCAGATTACCTCTGAAGATATTTTGGTAGGACTGGCTAAGCTCAAGTCATCTTCGCAGACTGATGAAGATGGGCTATCGGCTCTGTTTCTTAAAAACTGTCTGGCTTTAGTTACTCAACTTGAGATTATTTTTAATAAATCCCTTTCATCAGGCACATTTTTGAAGGACTGGAAATTGACTACCATCACTCCTGTTTTCAAAAATGGTAGAAAAAGCGATGTTCGCAATTATAGGCCGATTTCGAAGCTTTCTAATACATCAAAACTATTTGAAAGTATTGTTAAAGAGAAGGTTTATTTTTCTGTTAAGGCTTTCCTCAACCCTAATCAACATGGGTTTGTCCAAGGTCGCTCTACAATATCTAATTTGGCAGTCTTTACTGAATTCTGTATATCATCATTTTCAGCAGGGCTTCAGGTTGACTGTATATATACAGATTTCTCTAAGGCATTTGATAAAGTTTCACACACTATATTAATACATAAGTTGGAATGCTTAGGTTTCCACTCTTCATTTTTATCGTGGCTAAGATCTTACTTGTCGGGTAGACGCTGTGTAGTTACCATTGAAGGTGTTCCCTCGAACCATTTCATTGCTACCTCAGGCGTTCCCCAAGGAAGTATATTAGGTCCGCTACTTTTTTTACTTTTTATTAATGACATTAGTGAATGCTTTTGGCGGCCGCCGTGGTGTGAAGGTAGTGTTGCCGGCCTACCACACCGAAGGTCCATGGTTCGAGCCCTGGTACAGGTAACATCAAAAGTGATTTGAAAAAAGTTTTTCAAAACGGGGTCGCCCCTCGGCAGTGGTTTGGCAAACTCTCCGAGTGTATTTCTGCCATGACAGGCTTCTCAGCAAAAAATTCGTCTCCTTTGTAGATGCCGTTCGGAGTCGGCAAAAAACTGTAGGTCCCACCAATTTGTAGGGAAAATTCAAATCGGCACACCACAAATTGGAAGAGAAGCTTGGCGCAAAAATCTCTTAGGAGGTTTATGATGATATACCTGTTGTATATCGCGCCATAGAGCGAGAGCGAGTGAATGCTTTTCGTTTGCAAAGTTTTTGCTCTATGCCGACGATCTAAAAATCTTCTCAAATGTGTGCAGCACAGCAGATGCGCTTCAGCTTCAGAGCGAATTAGATAATCTAAATAGATGGTGTGAGAAATCGCGTCTATCCTTAAACATTAAGAAATGTTTTCATTTAACGTTTTCAAGGCGTCAAACCGTTCTTAATACATCGTATAGGATCGGCAATGACATACTTCAATATGCTTCGAAGTTTAAGGACCTGGGCGTAGTCTTTGATGGCAAGCTGACATTCAGCAGCCACATAAACCTCATTCTTTCAAAATCATACTCTATTCGTCGAAATTCGTCTGAGTTTTCTGACCCATACACGTTCAAGCAACTTTTTACCTCTCTTGTGCGTTCACATTTAGAGTACGCTGTTATCATCTGGAGGCCATATGATCAACTCTCCATTAGTAGAATTGAACGAGTTCAAAATGTTTTTCTAAAACACGCTTTACGGTCTCTAAAGTTTGAGGAGCCACTACCTTCCTATGAGTCTCGACGCATGCTTATTAATTTGGATTCTTTGGAAAAACGTAGACAAGTTCTATCACTTTCTTTTGCATTCAGTGTCATAAATGGTAATATTGATTGTTCAATCTTATTAGAGCGGATCAGCTTTAATATTCCGCAAAGAAGTCTTCGTAAATTTTATCCTTTTTATGGGGAACACTTTAAAACAAAGTATGCAAGTAATGCGCCTATTGCTCGTGCACTGCGAGAACTGAATGCTTTGTTTCTTTCTTCTAATCAGCTCGACTTTGCACAGACAAAGTCAAATTTTGTGAAAATTCTTAACTCTATTTGTCAATAAGGGTTTGTTATTTTTTATTGCATATTAAATTATATTGTCTAGTCTGTAAGGTATTCTGTACTGTAGACTTAAATAAATAAATAAAATAAATAATAAATAAAAAAATATTATTTCTAAATTTAACCTAATCAAAATGAGGCGGTGCCACACCCATTTTAAAAAATTTCTTGAAAAATTTATTTTATGCCTCAATCTCAATGTAGTCACCAAATTTTATCCTTGGATGGACGGACGGACATGGCTTAATCAAATTCTCTTTTCGTCCTGAACATTTTGATAAATATATCTCAATATCTATCTCGATCCCTTTATGCCGTTACGTACTGCCGTTAGGCGACTAAAGTTAATATACCTTGTGTGCGTAGCACTACTAGGTATAATAACATTTTTGTAAGCAATCTGATAGAAGAAGCCGCCAAAACAAAAACAAAACACATGAAGTATGTCTGTGCATGCGGCAACGAATTCGAGTTGACATGGCCTTATTATTGGGCCATGATTTTCGTAATTTTGTTTTGTGAAGTAACAAAACGAAAAAGAATCGGGTTTCAGATAACATAATCAAACTTTGGAAAAGTTATAGCTCTGGTCTTCCATAGTCTTGTTGTCCTATAAAAATAAATACCAAGTGCTCGTAAGTAATTACCCACATGTTGCATGAACAAATAGAAACTTTATGTATCCTCGGGGAAATAAGTTAAAAAATGGTGAATTAAAAAGGATCGAGTTTAAAAATGTTAGCATGAAACTCTAATCGGTTCATGAGGACCACTATATCCTTGCATAGCAAAGCATATATGTACTATTCAAATTGTTTTACGTTTCCTCCAAAGGCCGCCCCCCCCCCTAAATTATCTGCTTTATACCCCCCCTGGGCAAAAGTAAAAAGTTAAGACAGAATACTATGAATAACCTTTTGAGTGTGCAGTGTAGAATATCACCTCGTTCGTCAGCCATTTCATTTACACAGCGATGAACAAGGCGAAGTTCTTCAATACCTGAAACGACCAAGAGACTAGCTGAGATGTAGTCCCCCAGCTTTAGAGATATCTGGCCTAAATTTGGTATGCGGCTGCTATTTTAAAGTATATGATTTTTTTTTTAGAAAAACATATATCCTCCATATAATCAATTGTTCTGACCAACGGAGTTTGCACATACTCGTACATATACTCGTACATACGTAACATAGGTACTGAAAATCAGACAGATTGTACTAATAAACCATGCAGCCCCCTTACAACCGATTTTCGGGGTTATGGGCTAATGTTTTTAGATTTAAAACAAGTACGTTTTTATACATATTAAGAATTCGCAAATACAAATTTTCAGGTCAAGATCTATGTGGTTAATAATCTACGTAGACAGAGGAGAATTTTTTTTTTTAATCTTAAATCACTTTTAAAAACATTTGAAAATAAAAACATTTTTTATACAATTTTTTTCCCCATATTTCAGATATCAGGCAAATCGGTCCGTAATAATTTTTTTTTTTTCATATCTAGTCACTAGCGTCTTCTAGCAAGTCACTTTTTTTCAGAAAAAAAAAATCTTTAACAGACAGAAATACATGTTTAAAATCGGACCATAAAAGCAATTTTTGCAAATACAGCGACTTGCGCGTCCCCTATCAGAAATTTTGTTACCGAAACTGAGCGATGATTCAAATACCACAGCTAAACGGGAAGTCAGTTTAATATCGAATACAAACACTTTGGGGATGCGTTTTATGCAGATATAACGATCCATGCGCCACCTGTCGTTAAATTTTTTCTCGTATCTTGCGCTGTTCTAACTTGGGCGATTATGAAAGCTTCAAGAAACTAGTTCATCGGGAAGTAGGTTTAGGGGCTGAATGCAGTTCGAAAGAAAAGGCTCAAGCATTTTTTGTTTTTGACATGGAAGTCAAATTTGCTACACTTGTTGTGAGACCACAAAAAATTATACAAATATCCGCAAACAGCTATTTGAAATTCCACCACTTATATTACATTCACATTGAGCCATAAACTTGAGTTGATTGACAACATCAATATAAATTAACTCAAAAAATTTCCCTTTAACTCGAGTTTATGACCCAATGTGAACGCAGTCTTATTCACTTATTTTAGAAATGTTCAAGTGTAGATGGCGCGCTCGCAGTGGGTTGAGCGCTGTGATATTTTTAATTATTCTAGCACTGTTCAGTCTTAGTATTCAAATGTAGATGTCGCATGTGAATGTCACAGTCACAATAGCGTTGCAGTACAAATTGATTTTTTTGTGCTATTACAATCGTTTATTTAATTAAAACATGGTTTCGCATGTAGAGCTAACCCCCACCTTTAAAACGATACCTTATTTATTAATATTGGTTCCAAATGAGAGCAGAAAATTAGGAACTAACACAAAAAGACCTTATTTAAATAATATACATGATTTTAATGAAAAAATCGGTTTTCGGCCCGGTCTAAAGTTTATGTGTACACATATGTTAGGTCGAGTCAGCGGTAATGAATGTATTTATGTTTGTAAGTGTGATTGTGAACATTGTTGCATGTCGGATATGCAAATAAATATTTATCGAGACGTCATTAATTCGTAGAGTACAACGAATACCAGGGGCGGACATGATGCAATTGCAGTAATCAAGTCGGGTGTGTTTGTCACGTGCTTTTCCGTCAGATGGCACGACTAATAGCTCCTGATTGACTACACAGATTAAATCAAATAAAAATGAAATGTTCACGAGTTTTTAATTTTAAACGATTTACATATATTTTAAGAAATTGATTTAAAATCCTCTCTCTTTTTCCAAGACCCATGAATCTACCAATATTGAATTAATAGGCACACTAATTTGTTGTTGTTGTTGTTAACAGTGCTTCGCCCTGCCCAATGGGCTCGATCCCTCTAAATTGTCATCAGGCTCTTCTAACGGAAGTCCGAGGAAACGCGCAGTTTCCATAGGGTTGGACCAGGTGTTAGAAGAGTGGGTTCAACTGAACAGGGGAAGAGATGTTTGGTATCATGAGGGGACATACCAAATGCAGGGCATGTGTTTGGTATGGTGGGGTCAGTCTGGATAAGTAAGAGTTTAACCTATTACAATATCCAGAGCGAAGTTGTGCTAGCATAACTCTAATCTCTCTCGGAAATACACGCTCCTCTTCCGCCAATTCAGGTGGCGGGGTATTGATAACGGGATTCACAGGCCGAGATCTGAGCGATCTGTCTACCGACTCGGTGTGAAGGTCATTTAGAGCCCGTCTGTGGCTCCGCAGATCAAACGGCAAAGAGATGTGGTGCCGGATCTCATCGTAGTGCTTACGAAGATGCCTCCTTATGTCTCTGGGGGGCGGGGCTACACCCAATAGATGTCGATTTGGATGACTGGGTTTATGACAGTTCAGAAGGAACTGTCTACTCAAGAGTAGCCTTATATGTAGCAAGCAATATTTCTTTGTCTTTTCCCCAAGTAGTGCCGGCCAGTGACTTGAGGATGTTATTGCGGCTCTGTACCTTTGAAGCTATTGCGGTGGCATGACCAGCGAAGGTGAGGTCGTTGTCAAATGTCACACCCAAGATTTTCGGGTGGTTGATAGTAGGTAGAGGTAGTCCGTCTACGTGGGCATTTAGCTTTTGCCCCATCTGTGCATTCCATGTCGTAAACAGGGTCGCCGTCGATTTAGTCGGAGATAGGGTCAGATTTCGCTTGGTGAAGAAGCTGGAAAGGCTCTCGGAGGTAACTGTTGATTCTAGTACAGACTTCGTCAATGGAGGGACCCTTGCCCGAGGCTATTATCATGCAGTCATCAGCGTAGGAAACAATGGAGACCCCCTCTGGTGGGGGGGGAGGAAGTCTCGAAATATAGAAGTTAAACAAAAGGGGAGAGAGAACACCACCTTGCGGCACCCCTTGTTTTATTCTTCGTGGCCTAGATTTCTTGTTCCTGAATTTGACGTATGCCTGTCGACCATTGATGTAATTAGCGGTCCACCATTTAAGGCCGGCAGGGAGCGGTGTCTCTTCCAGGTCTCGAAGGAGTGTGGCGTGGTTGACCGTATCAAATGCATTTGATAGGTCAAGTGCCACGAGAACCGTCCTATGGTTTGGTGGGTGTTGACTCAAACCATAGTTTATCTGCGTTTTAATGGCATTCAAAGCGGATGTAGTGCTGTGAGATTTGCGGAAACCATGCTGGTGATCTGCCAATTTCAGATTTGCAATAAAGTAAGGGAGCAGAATGGTCTCTAGTAGTTTCGCAACCGGCGAAAGGAGGGAATAGGGGAACTACAAGCGCCTGTTTCCATATCTCAGGTATCACGAAAGTAGTTAGAGAGAGGTTGAAGATATCCGCTTAATAACTCTGTCCCTCGTGGCCTAGGTGTTTGATCATCTTCATGGCGATTCCGTCGGGTCCGATGGATTTTGAGGGTTTGGCCTTCATTATGGCTTCCTTGACCTCTGCGACTGAGATGGCAATAGGCGCAGTGGAGTGTTTGTGCGCTCGTCGGAAGACTCTTCTCTTAGTCCTGTCCGCAGGTGGATGCATTATAAACAGCCGTCAAAAGAAGCTCGCGAATTTCCTGGCGTCCGATTTGACACTGTCGCCGAATGCAGCGGCGACCTTGTCATTGTATTTGGTCGGATTGGATAGGACCTTGACAGTCGACCATAATTTGCCGACTCCGCTGGAGAGGTTACATGCCTCGAGGTGTTGATCCACTTGGTCAGTTTGTGTTCGTTGAAGTGTGTAGGAGGGGAGACGGGGACATGCTAGGCGTGAGGGACGGATGCGCTTGCCCCTAGGTGGAGGTAGGCTAAGGCCTAAACTATGTCGCTGTCTAGAGTTAACGGCGCCATGGTCGTTGTTGTCTGGCGTGGAACGCGGCTGCCTACTGCAACAGGGGACTATGAACGTATCTGTCGAAAGGTTACCGTTTGCGAGCCCAGAGCACATAAGGGTGTGACACAGGCCAAGGCAATTACTTGACCGATGTCGCAGGCGTTTATAATCTTTGCCGACAAACGGTGCACGTAGTGGAAGGTACAAGGAGGTGGTGGTCCTGGCCCACGTGCAGGCTGGAAGCAGGGGGGGGGGGGGGACATTGGAGGCAGAGAAAGAGGGGACTGACGCTCGGCGATGCTCATATCTGGCCTATTCCGGAGGGGATAGGAGTGTTGAGCGGCCGTGCGAGATGGATGCGCTGGTGAGCGTGAGCGACAGTCGGGATTGGGTGAGGCGGGAATGGCAGCAGTGCTACCAGTCGTGTAGACTGAGCCACTATTGTGGCTATTTGAAGTTGGTAGGGGCGGTAGGGGAGTGCCAGAGCGACGACTACCGCGGGCCGCCCTCAGGCGTGTACAGCATGGTGCCTCGAAAGTACTAAAGAAAGTACGGGGACTGTGGATGACAGGGTTAAGCCCTGAGCATCCAGATTTATGTACCCATCTCTTACACTTGGCGCATTGAACCGAATGCGACCGTTTAATATAAATTTTCTTCCAGCAAACGCAGCATATCCAATCTCTTGGTCCAGGGTTGTGTTCGACCCCAGCCCGTAACAAGAGACAATGGAGCAACCCAGCGGCCAGGGTTTGCTCCGAGGACAACAATTTAAGTGTGGGACGGGACAGATTGAAATAACAGGCCTTGTTCGGGTAAAAAAACCCGGGTCATTCCGGTGCGATAGAACCGGCTGTTGTGGGAATGTGTAATTTGTGATTTGAGTTACCTCAATCAGCCCAATATACTGATTTTCCAAGAAACATATGTATAAATAAATACTGGTAACATGTACTACGTGTATTGGGATGCAGTGATTAGTATGGACTTTTTTTCAAATCAATTTATAAAATAATATACGAGTACATAAACTTGATTTTATTTTAGTTATGTAAAGATTTTGTTTTAAATATATCCAGTACGGGATTAGCCATTAGGCAGAGTAGACAACTGCCTAAGGGTAAAAAAAAACCTTTAATACAACTCCAATTTTATTTACAAATTTGTATGAAATTTTCCATATTGTAATATTTTTTCAGCTAATGGCAGTTATTACATACATAACCACCTTATAATAAGTAATAGAACTAATGGGGTTTATCAACAATTCCGACGGAACTGCCGGCGGGGAATAATTGTAATATAGTTTTGTGATCTCTATCGATATTATCGAAATTCACTGCCGAATATCGATTAAAGCGATTAAATTTTCTCACGATCTATTACATTTTCCGATAGACCCCAATAATTCGTTTCGTGAGTTCAACGACCGTTGGTTAGTGAGCATTATTATAATCTAAAATGTTTGTTCTCAGTTTTTAAATACTAACGAACTTGGATGAGTAAGTGCTAATATTTAACCCATTCGATCCCATTGTACTCGCCTGAGTACAGGAAAAACCGTACTTTGGAAACTATGTCAATAGTTAAAATATTTATAATACATACATTTTTTAGACTTTATAATAAAAATACGGAGAAAGTGTGAACGGGTGTATTCCCTAAGGTTTGAATTCGTGTATGGTCGCACAGGTACAGTGGGAATATTAGTATATATTTAATGAAGATTTGAAAATGGATATTCGATAATTTTACGGTAAGAAGTTTCCAAACCTTTCTGCAGACTGGTTTCATTACAGCGACCAGTGACTAGAGGAGGGGCTTAAACGGTTGAACAGCACATAGAAAGTGAGACATAAGGTTCAAAAGCCGTTCCTGATCTTTTAGAAAATGTTCCATACCCCACAGATCACGTCGTATTTTTCGATAGCAATTTTGGAATACTTTTCCTTAAAACTACATGTTTTCATAGAGGCGCAATGTAAGCATTTTACACGCTTGGTTGCAACATCAAATTGACGATTTATAGACGAACAGGTTTATGCGGGGACAGGATTTCACGTGTTAGGACTTCCTTAAGAAAATCACCGAGACAAAGCCCGAATGTAATTTAAAATTATCAGATGACTTTTAGAATACATTATAAGATAAGTTTTATACATTCCTCTCCTTTTTTAGAGAAGAAAATAAGATGCTTTAACGATATTCTTTGTAAGAAAAGTCAATATTTAAACTTGAGATGAGCTTAAAGTTGTTTTCGGGACAAATTATTTATATTACTGTTGTTGTTGGTTTAGCAGCAAAACACTCCTCGAGTACTTGAGGGTGTGTCACAAATATCAATTAAATGTTGACAAAAGATTATTAGGACAAATATTACCTCTGTTCGGCGAGCATACAATTTTAAACATTTTTTGAATAGTGTTCGGCGACACAAAAAACTCGCAGGTCTCTTTTGACATTTCATAGGGAGAGGCAATTGCAAGTTTCATAGGTAAACAACAACAAAAACTTAAAATTTATTCTTTATTCGGTCTATGATAACAATATCTTACAGACTAGAAATAGAATAGAATAGAAGAAATTACTTACTGACTAAATAGGCTGGAATGAAGTACTAGGGATAGAATGAAGTAATCTTATCGGCAAACTTGGATCTCGGCATAGCAAAGTCAAGATCAAGCTTTTTATAAATATTGTTAATTTCGCTGACTGCCTTAGTAATGGGCGCGAGATAGTGGTAATTAGAATTAACTGTTATAAGATGGAAAGGGTAGTGGGAACGTAGGATGCGATTAGGGACATTGAAGCAAAGTTGCTCGAGCAGATTAACGCAGTCAATTACACCATAACAATGTCAAAAATGAACATTATCGAATGAATTGTGCGCCTACAAGAGAGAGATTTCAAGTTTATGAGGAAACACCGTGCATTATAGGAAGGATAGGGGTCGACGAAATGAAGAGGATATAGATCAAAGCGAGTAAAGCGGCGCTGTACACGCTTGACTCTGACAGAATGAGAACTATATAAAGGGTTCCAGATAATTGATGCGCACTCCTAATTAGACCGGACAAGATATGTAAAAAAGGATTTCCTTGTATAGTGATCTTGAAAATCTTTCGCATAACGTTTCATAAAGCCCAAATTCAACAAACCCTTGGGGATAACTGTGTTCACATGAGTAACAAAGGTAAAACCAGAGTCAAGCAGAATGCCTAGATCAGAAAATACCTCGACTGAGGACAGTTGATTGTTTAGGATCCAGTAACTTGAATTCATACGATTCCTGGTTCTCGACAAAATTAAATGAAAAAATTTTTTGATGCTGAGCAACAGCTTGTTTTTGACACTCCAATCTGTAAGATTGTTGAGTTCGTTTTGAATCAGAAGTACGTCATACACGCAGGTAACTCTAGAATACCATTTCTTATTATTATTATTATTATTAATACCATTTCAAGTCATCTGCATAGAGAAAAAATTGCGAGTGATTAAAGCAGGACCGGATATCATTGATAAACAGAACAAAAAGAAGCGGGCCTAGAATACTACCCTGCCGCACTCCGGAAGTTACCACAAAAGAGTAAGATGCAGTACCAGCAATTTCTACAAACGTTGTTCTGTTCGTGAAATAGGAGCGCAACCACCGAAGAAACACTGAATGAAAACCTAAGAGCAACCCCTGCGGGTTAGGGGTTTAGAATATGCCCGAGGTAGGCAAAACCGGTCGTAAGAGGCGACTAATATGCACAAAGGTAATGACATGCAACTCGATGGTTTATCTACGGATATGATGCCTCTCACCTCTCATTACTCATCTTATTCTTACTTACGGAAGGAGGGGTGACATGACCTAGAAGGTTTCACTGTTCGTAAATCGCTACCACGACAGTCGCGCAGTACCGCAATGGAGTACCCGAGCGTACCGGGTTCAAATCCGGCCAAGGACTGTTAATTCGACAACACTCCCCAAAACCTTCGGCGAGTGTTTTTGTCGTTATCACAACAACAACAACAACAACAAAGCCTAAGAGCTCAAGCTTGTGTAATAAAATATCATGAGAGACTGCATCAAAGGCTTTAGAGAAATCGGTGTAAATGGTGTCCACCTGAGATCCACTCTTGAAGGCCGATAAACAGTACTCAGAAAAAACCGCGAGATTATTTATGGTGGAGCGACCAGAAACAAAACCTTGTTGGTTGGATCAATAATTTATTTAATTGCGAAGAATAACTTTTCTTTTACCAACTTTTTTAAAAAGTTTTGAGAAGGTAGTTAATTTGGAAATTGGACGGTAATTTCTGACATCATTTTTGTTACCTGATTTGTGGATGGGTGTAATGGAACTCACCTTCCATTTGTCAATGAAATTACCAGAGGATAGGGAAAGGTTAATTATCTGAGATAAAGGGAAAGCTAGAGATGAACGGCATTTCTTGAGGAAAAAAGAAGAGATGCGATCGGGATCAGTTTTATGAGACAGTTTTAAGGCAGAGTTACCAGTCTGTACATCCAAGTCAGTGATGGAAAGTGCTCCAAAATCTATGCAATGTGGACCAAGATCATCACCGTAAGAATTGTACGAGCTCGCACCAACCTCACTTACGAAGTTGAATTTAAAAAAGTCAGCAAAGAGATTTAAAGTGTCAGGCAGAGAAGAGGAGGAAAGACCATCCAAAGTCATACAACTGAGAATAATTGAGCGTCCTTTCTTGGACCGAATGTATTCCAGAATGCTTTGGGATTGGACTTCAACTCATCCTCATAGCGAGATATATAATTGTTGTAGAGTGTTTTATCAATTTCATTGAATTCATTACTAAGCCTGACATACTTTTCTCTGAAGCTAAAATCATTTGTGGACTTGAAAAGTTTATAATATTTATTTCGTTTGTTCTTCAGTCTTTTGAGCCGTCTCGTATATAAGTTGGGCACTTCGAAACATGGCTGTCATACCATCTCTGTGCATATCGTTGTAATTTTTCCTCTAATATCAATTAACAAACAAACATAAAAATTCGAGCACTGCTCCAAGAACAATTACTATAACTTTTTACTTTTTGCTGCTTCGAGAGTATTTTACAGAATTCTCTCTTTACTTACAATTCTTCCAAGTTTTTTCGCCGAATACACCTATTACGAATACTGCAATACAGTAGGTATCACTGCACCCCATTATATGTAATATGATATGATACTTGACTCATTTGTTTCAAATGGTTCCTACCGTCCTACACTGTCGGTCCGGTCTATTAATTCGAGACTTTCGTGCGAACTTGTGACAAGCATTTCAATGTCATTAACGCTATTGACTACGCTTGCCAACCACGATGTAGGAATATATTTATGAATGTACATGCTTACATGTAAGTATATAAATGAAATAATACTGCTTTGTATGGCATAACACTTTCAGTTGGAGCAAACGCATTTCAAATCAATTGTTTTTATAGAGACAATACTTTAATTTCTACACCACAAATTTATATCGCCGCTCTCTTGGCAGATGCATTATTTTGAAAAATTTGAGTTAAAAGGTTTACTGGTTTAACTCTTGAATGATCTGCGTTTGACGCAAATACCAACTGAAAACTATTAAATAATTTCCTATCTGCCTACGTAGATTATTATCCGTTATTTGTAATTGTGATTCTTTAATAGATGGGTAAGAACACAGTACACAGTGGACCAGATAAGCAAAACAAACAAATGTAAATATGCTTCTTTGACAAATTTATTTAATTTCTGTCTAAAAGATGTCATTTGCCTTAACCCAAAATAAATACATTTTTATAAAATTTCCGTGAATGTTATAAACTTTTAATAATATAGAAAAAGAAATTGCCAATAATTCGTGTTTCTTATATAGGGTGTTTTTTTTACAGGTTTGTTTTTCGAATAGAGATAAAACTGGCATTTTGTGGTCAAATCTGGCAACTCTAATGTCATTTATGTTCAGTTTGGTTTGCCATTTCATCATAAACAGGTTGACAAAAGAACAACGCTTGCAAATCGTGCAAATTTATTTCGAAAATAATGGTTCAGTTCGCGAAGTTTACCGTGAGCTCCGTCCATTTTATGGTCGACATAATCGTCCATCAGAGCAATTAATTCGGTTAACCATGGATCGTTTTCGCACTACGTTTACTCTATGTGATAATACGCATCCGCAGAGACGTCGAACAGTGCGCACCGAAGAAACAATTGCCGCTGTAGAGCAAAGTGTTGAAGAGGACCCGAATGAATCGATTCGCCACCGTGCACAGCAATTGGAGCTTTGTCCATCAACTTTATGGAAGATTTTGCGCAAAGATCTTGGCTTGCGACCTTACAAGATCCAGCTTGTGCAAGAATTAAAGCCGCGAGACCATGCAATGCGTCGTGATTTTGGTGTATGGGCCGAAAATGAGATTGATTTCGATGCTGATTTTCATCGCAAAATTTTGTTCAGTGATGAGGCTCATTTTTGGTTGAATGGCTACGTCAACAAGCAAAATTGCCGCATTTGGAGTGAAGAGAATCCACATGAGACCCTTGAAACGCCATTACATCCACAAAAACTGACTGTTTGGTGTGCTCTATGGGCTGGTGGAGTCATTGGGCCATACTTCTTCCGCAATAATGCTGGAGAGGCAGCTACCGTTAATGGAGACCGGTATAGAGCCATGATAACCGACTATTTTGTTCCCGAATTGGATGGCATGAATGTGGATGAGTTGTGGTTCCAACAAGACGGCGCTACATGCCACACAGCGCACGTCACAATCGATTTATTGAAGGAAACATTCGATGAGCATAATTTCGCGGAATGGACCTGTCAATTGGCCACCAAGGTCGTGTGATTTGACACCATTGGATTATTTTCTTTGGGGATATGTGAAGTCGCTCATCTACACCAACAAACCAGAAACGTTAGGGGAATTGGAAGCCAACATTCGTGGCGTTATTGCCGACATACGGCCCCATATGCTCGAAAAAGTGGTTGAAAATTGGACCTGTAGAATTGGCTTTATTCGAGCCAGCCGCGGCGGCCACATGCCCGAAATCATATTTAAACATTAATGGCATAAAATTATCGTTCCAATAAAGCCAAATTGATGGACCTTAAAACGATTTTCTTGTGTTTATTTCAATTCGAAGTTCTATACCCCTAAAAAAAACACCCTTTATAAGCATGCTAAATGCTCTGAGTATGTTATTTTTATATATAAAAAACCTGTTGAGAGTCGCAAGATGAGCATCATTACTATACATCACATATATGCGAAAAAAATGTTAGTCCAAACTAGTTTTCTTTTTAAAGCGTGAACTTGAAACCCCTATGTCCTGACCCAGACTAGACGACCCATGTGTGACACTTGTGTGCAAGTTGTTTTTTTCGTGGCTTGAGTTCGTTTCACACATTCAAACAATACATTCAGGACAGGGCTCAAAAAGCAACGCTCCAACACAAACAGAGTAAGATCGGTTTATATTTATAAGGCAGGGTTGAGCATAAAAATACGAATGCCCGGTTAATATGATATAATAGTTTATTTCCCTCACTACCGAATAAAATCGACTCACTAATTTGCTCTTTCTTTCATTTATCTAGACTCATATATGTACATATATTGGCATCCGGGTATTCCGGTATTAAGTATTGGTATTTTTATGCTATCAAAGATGAGAAGCATCATCCAATAACTACCTAGAAACAGTGGATTAATACAGCCTTTTGCTTTAAAATTTATATAAAAACTATTTGTGTGCTTTTGCATCGGTCGGTTCAAATGGGTTAATGACTTAAAGCACCAATACATACACATTTTTCATGTATTAATTTTCAAATAAGCATAGACGTCAGTATCTGGTCTAATGTATACTGTGGGTAAGAATTTCTGAAACGGATTACTTAAAATTGTAAAAATTTATTTTTGATCAGTAATGATATTATTTGGTGGCTATCAGCAATACAAACAAATGCATATCTTAGATTTTTGGGAAAAAAATGTTACCCCGTTTTATCGCCAATTGAAATTTTTGTTTAAAACCGTTGCAAAAACTATGCAAAAAAATTGCTCCAGAGTAAGTTTTCGCACAAAAAAATACCGTATATGCAAAATATTACTCTCTAAGATATTCCGTTGAGGAAAAAAATTACCCGGCATTTGGATGACAGTTATCATAATTTGAACACTTCTTGGAATAATTAAGTGTAAGAAAATGGACACGAGAAGCGTGAAAACGAGAGGTCGAGATTTCTCTGAAAACGTAGTTTAATACTCTGGATGTTCGCGGACTAGACCTCATTCACGCTTCTCGTGCCCATTTTCTTACACTTAATTATTCCAAAAAGTGTTCAAATTATGATAATTGTCATCCAAATGCCGGGTAATTTTTTTCCTCAACGGAATATCTTAGAGAGTAATATTTTGCATATACGGTATTTTTTTTTTGCGAAAACTTACTCTGGAAAAATTTTTTTTGCATGGTTTTTGCACCGATTTTAAAAATAGGTATATTCAAAATAAAATTTTAAAGAAATAAAAATATGCTCTTGAAGAGTTTTGGGAACCTAGAATATTGGTATTTGAAATAAGAAGAACAAACATTTTCAATTTTCGATGAAACAGAATACAACTATTCTTTCCAAAAATCGAAGATAGGCATTTGTCTGTATTGGCAATAGCCACTAAATAATACCATTATCGATCAAAAATAAATTTTCACAACTTTAATTGATCCGTTTCAGAAATTCTTACCCAGATAAAAAAAGTACTTGTAAGTCTGAAATCTAAAAATATTAGCGCATGCTAGTTGCTTGTATAATGCCGTTTCTGCTCTAAAGTTTAAAGTTAAGCTCGTTCAAGTCACCAAATATGTCAATTAGATAACCCAGCCTCTATTGAAATGTGTGATCTTTGAGCATTGTGAGATCGTGTTTTCTTTGGACTCAAGAAAAAGAAATATCTCTACGTTAATTCATAAAGACGGCCCAAAATATTGCGAACCAGCTTCCAACCGGTTTTGATGTTCGTTCCAGAGGTATAGAGCTATTTTTTAAAATTGCGTCCGAAGACCGCCCATTCATAAGTATATTCTGCCGAGAGCAACTATGGATCACATTGCCAGCTTTCGTTAGTTTCACGATAATTTTTTGGCTTTTTTGCCGATATTTATTTACAGAAATAAGAAAATTTATTTAATTTTTCGGATTATTGATATCAAGATTAGAGACTTAGCGAGTTCAACCTACCTGAAAACACAATGCAAAAGACAGGGCAATTCTATTATTATAACCACTTTTGACACCAATCTACAGAAAAGGCCACTACTTTGCTTCTGAAACGCATCCACACTTCTTTTTTCTTTGCTTTGAATACTTAACTAAATTAGAAATTTTTCGGCTGGGCTAAATTAATATTAAGGCTGCACAAATCATGAGAAGTATTTGGCGTTTGTTACACAGTCAATATTTATGACGATATTTGGATCACGATTTTGGCTGAATTGATACATACATGGCATGAACAATATTTATTATCATACTAGAGGTCCTGGGTAAACGTGCTCCTGCCCAAAAACTCACTCTCCTACACCTGGAAAATTTACTGCTTCCCTTCTCATCTCTGCCTTTCCGTACCACATTCCCTATTTCTATTCCTATCCTTATCATTATCTTATTCTTTATCCGTATTTATCTTATTTGTATGTGAGGAGCCACGCCCACATCATACAGTGGTCCAGATTGTGAACCTAAACCACTCGAGTCCACTTGAGTACACACAAAAAATTTCATTAATACCGGTGCAGGCATTAAGAAGGAAGATAGTGACAACGGACGCACAGAATATTTTTATGTATGTATAAAGATTGGAGAAAGTCCGTTATGTCCGTAGCAAAAAAAATCTAAAAAATGAGACCTACATATTTTAAACCACTTCATTTTTGTAGCTAAGTAATAAACTAAATAAATTTGTTGGTTTACAAACTTGTATTTGTTTTTTTAAAACCGAAATAAATATTGTAGAACGATTCCGGAGCCGAAACATGTTACAAAACCAAAACCAAAACTGGAACGTTGTTTTAATCGGTATCACACCTTAACAAAAACCAAATAGAGATTTTCGATGCGTAATTTTGTGACAAAACAAATGGTAGAAGACGGTTCTTCTACAGAAAAAAAAGCACTACCTAGCATGCGTCCTTAAATCAGTGAACTGGTCATGTATCGTAGTAAAGATGCACGGAGGTATTTTTAAGCCTCAGGCTCTATACAATTCAAAATGCATTCAGAAAGCAGAGAACTGGTAATTTCGAAAGGCCCTGTTTCAGCTTCAAACGTCTTTGAATAAGCTGTGACAAAACACTATACATCAAAGAAAGCAAGCTTTTACTGTTATATTCTGAAGAAAGACACCCAAACTTCGTTTCGTTTTTGCGCTACATTCTAACCTGAAAGTGAGAAAGTGGACAGGACCAGTTAACTTTCTTTAAGATAAATTCAACCATACCCCTGATTTTTCCTTTGTTGGAAGCTACAAAAGAGACCGCTTAATTGAAAACGAAAGTTTTTGAATGGTTGCATGCTTGATTACAAGCGTTCGCAAACCTCTTCGCATTCGTTAAAGTCATGTACGAGTATAAAGAATTTTCCGACTGGGCCAGTGTGAACGGCTCCCTCGCACGAAGAGTTGGTTTGTTGAAAACATTAACATTAAGGCTCAGTTTTTCAGTGCAAGTTCAACTCAATTTGTCAGTTAAACTAAGCTTAAACTTGTTACGCAGTTTTTCAGTCAACCTTAAACGAAGTTTAAACGGAGTTTAAGCGGCCAATCTGGCAGGGTTAAACTCTAGTTAACCTGTCAGCTGTTTGCATATTTGATTGTTTTGGTTGTGAAACATTAAACTGAAATTCTTGCTTCTGGACATTTTTAATTTATTTACATTTAGATATTTTATTTAACTTATGCACGGCGTATTTTTTTCTTTGTTCACAGCGGTTTTTCATTTTGCAATGGCGTTGAATATGTAAACAAATGTCATCTGTTGCCGTAGCTAGATAACAAAAAAACCAATGTTGCCATATAAAAAGCAAATTTTAAAAGCGGTCTTAAACTCTTAGGGCCGCTTTCATAAAAGCCGGTAACTGCTAACCGGAGTTTAATTGACGTATTTTGTACGGTTGGCTGTCAAATTAATCGCCGATTAGGCTTAACCGGCCTTTATGAAAGTGGCCCTTACTGAAAAACTGCTTATGCCGAGTTTAAGCAAACTTAGTTTAAACTGAGCTTAAGCAACGACTGAAATAAAAGGAAAGGAAAGGGGAAAAAAGTAAGGGAAAGGAAATGAAAAGAAAGGAAAGGAAAGAAAATAAAAGAAAAGACAAGTAGGGGAAGCAGCATCAAAGAACATTGCGGAAATGAAAGTGAATGGAAGGATCAGCAAGGAAAGAAAGCAATAAAATAGAATACCATAATAAGTTTAGAAATGGAGACTGTAGAAAGAAGAGGAAAACAAAGAAAAGGAAATTATGTTAAAGGAAAGTAACAGCAGAAAAAGAAGTTGAATGAGAGGAACAGTAAATAAATGAAATAAAATAAAGTTTAGTGATTGAATTTCAACCACTGGACGATCTCTGGTAAATTTTAAATTTATATCGTTTTTTTCCTTTATATTTTGTATTTTTGCCTTAAGTAACTCGTTGGCATATAAATTCATTTCAAATAATATGATTTTGCCCTAGCCCCATAAAATTCCATCTTGTTGAACGATATAGGAAGCTGACTGAAGATAAACAGCAACAAACTCATTAATTTGCGGTAGCGCATGCAATGATCAGAGTATAAAAAAGGTTCGTGCTTAACGTTTATAATAATTTTATTCAAGTTCATAAAAAATGGCAATAAATAGAATATAAATATGTATAGTCTGACTTATCGTGAAAAACTCACGCTACACGTATAAGCTTTGAAAGTCCCCGGATACATTTGCAATTTTTAACGCATCATAAAAATTTTCGCGTTTAGAGGAAACTTATGGCGTTTTATTTTCAAACAAAAAAAAAACGGTTATTAGGTTAGTTTTACTCAGCTCTCTCTCACAGGTTTAGTGGTTCACTGCACAAAATCGTTTCGGATGCGTAAACGGCAATATCTACAAAACCGGCATTTTTGCAGAGCGCCAGGTTACCTACATCAAGTTCCTTCATTGATGGTCGCCTTGGCGTGGCGAAGGGGCTTAAGTATTGCACTGGAATCTCTCCTGGAGTGGGAGGTCCCAATGTGTGACGAACTAAGGGTATAGCTTCATATTTGCTACAGTCTGGGGAGTGGTGAGCACATTGGGTACCAACCACTCTCGGCTGCAGGAAATGTGAGGATCGCCGCACCAACACCACCCTAAGCCAAGGTGTAAGGGTACTCGTGCCCATGGCGGGCGGTTATTAAATAGCTAAACGCGAACAGTCCCCTCCGATGCCCGGGCAAGGTCGAAGGTAGAAGTGCCTTCTCTACGCATGCCAGCTCTGCGGAAGAGTGTCCAACTCTTTCCACAGTAACCGGATGGTGGGGAGCGAGGAGGCGCACAGCAAGCATACAGACTGACATCGGTTGAAAGATAAGAAAAAAATCCTCGGATGAGGATCTTCTTTCTTCCAGTCAAGATACTGCAGGGGCAAGTGGCGGAGCAAGTACTGTGAGCAACAGTACTCCGACAAGTAATCAACAGTTTCCGAAGGCTGCTAGGAACAGGCCTGATAGTAAGCATGCGCATTCCAATGGAGACAACGATACCAGCTTGCTCTGCCTGTCCTGGATAGGATAGAACGGAAAAGGACAAACGGTACCGTTCACCCCAAGGATGCAGCGGACCGCATATTTTGTAAGGATGTGTTGGCTGAGTACCGGGTGTACTTAAATACCATAGAGAGAATTTCCGCTGGTGAAAGGAGTAACCTTGAGGTTGCCCTCGTCGATGCGACCACCAACAGCCCGTCTTGGAGAAGTGGGGGAGATTCAAGGTCGTCCGAAGTGGTTATCCAGTTTGTGATGACCAACCCGGGCGGTAGCCTCCCCTCCTTCGACTTGGTGGTCATCAAGGCGGAATTGCCTTGCCCTCCTGCTCCCCATAAATGAGGACAGTATTGCAAAGCTGGGAAAAGTGGATTTCACCTTGAAACTCGACGTGCGAGGCGCCAAGGTGGAAGTCCTTCGGTTCCTTCATGAGGATGATGAGGAACCGAACGTGATCGACGACACAAACAGGCGCCTGGAGGACCTGCACCTCGTCGACCAGGAGACAGGACCCCAATATTAGTGATGGGTCTTAGGATTGCCCAGATAAACCTCCAGCACTGGCGGCTGGCTTGAGACAACCTTTACGTCTTCCTGGTGGAGGAAGACATGGATATCGCCCTTGTTCAGGAGCCCTGGGTGTGAAACACCGACGTAAAGTGCCTCTCTATAAAGGGCTTCACAGCGTTTTACAAGTGAGATGATGGTAATCCTAGGACATGCGTTTTGGTAAAATCTACCTACAATGCTTTTCTTGTTTCTTATCACAATTGTGCAGCTGACGGCGTCAGTATGGTGACTGCCTCATCTTATATAACGCACGACAAGGAGGCTCCACCGGAGGAGGTCCGTAGGTTGATGCAAGAAAAATAATCAAACAATATACTTATTGGTTTCGATGCCCAATCCAGGCAGTCCTTATGGGGGAGCAAAGAAATAAATATCAGGGGTGAAGCACTTACGTTCCGCTAGTGTTAGCAAAAAGGGGTATCATCCCTGGTGGAATTCAGATCTTTTCGAACTCAGGAAAGAGTCTCGGAGATTATTCAATCTGAGCAGATTCACTGGAAACTGGCTGAAATACAGGAATAGCCTCAGGAGTTACAAAAAAGCGATTTGGAAAGCAAAGAAAGGATCCTGGAAGGACTTTTACCCGTCTAGCGAATCAACAAAGAATCTTAGAGAGTTGGTAAAATTCTCTCAAAAGAAAAGCTTGCCCTACGGGTCAAAACACTTTTCCTAGGCTGCGGGCCTAGCCAAATGGAAGCAAAAGAGTACACTGGTGTACTAACCCCCCTTGGGCTAATAGACGAGCTTATAACACCTGAAAAGATTGAATAGTTAGTCATCACCCCATATATTCGAGGGGCTGGATGGAATTCTCCCAGCCATGCTACAAAATAACAGCTCGCTGTTGATAACCTGGCTGGATTTTATTTTCAGGGCATGTATTCAGTTAAATCATGCTCCACGAAATCGAAGAAAGACGAGGGGTGTTCTCGTCCCAAAGGTGAGTAAGAGAGGCCCAACGATTTCAGACCCATTAGTCTTTCGTCGTTAGTTTTAAAAACCTTCGAAAGACAGGGTGGAAGCATCCCTTGAGAGTAAACAGTTCACTCTGGGAGCATTCTTGGACATTGAGGGCGCCTTCAACAATATTAGCCTGGAGGCGAATGGAGACTCGCTCTCTGTCCTTGGTATCGAGGACCTCATAGTAAATTGGATAGGGATGGCACTGCGGTCAAGAGTGATTAGAAAGAAGGTGGGAGCCAGTGAGGTCACCGCACATCCGTGGACAGCGGCTCCTCAGGGTGGTGTGCAGCAAATCTTGTCAACTTAATAGGAATTGAGTTAAAGTGGTTGCCTACGCGGACGACGTAGTACTAATAGTATCGGGTCTGTGTCCTAACGTGATCAGTGGGATCATGCAGGGAGCACTAAGGAAGCTGAGTGGATGGGCGGATAAGGCGTAAATCCATCACAGAGTGCTATTCACCACTAGGACGAAGATACCATCTTTCTGATAGTGCGAAATACCTAGGCGTCTTTGACACCTAAGTTGAACTGGAAGCTTAATACAGAGCACAGGGTCAAAAGGGCATATGGAGCTATGTACGCCTGTAAAATAATGTTAGGAAGAGAGTGGGGCTTGAGCCCAGTTTTTCGACCGATAATAGCCTACGGGAAAATATTGTGGTGGAAGGCAAATTCTAGGCAAAGTTCAGCGGGCTGCCTGTGGTGCCATCGATCGATCTCCCCATCAAGAAAACAGCATCCAAGGGTGCACTGAGGCTCCGGGACTTGGAAATCTGGAAAGAGCGCATATCCGGCCACAGCCGTATTCTTCTGCCGACTTCTATAGGGTGTTTTTTTTACAGGTTTGTTTTTCGAATAGAGATAAAACTGGCATTTTGTGGTCAAATCTGGCAACTCTAATGTCATTTATGTTCAGTTTGGTTTGCCATTTCATCATGAACAGGTTGACAAAAGAACAACGCTTGCAAATCGTGCAAATTTATTTCGAAAATAATGGTTCAGTTCGCGAAGTTTACCGTGAGCTCCGTCCATTTTATGGTCGACATAATCGTCCATCAGAGCAATTAATTCGGTTAACCATGGATCGTTTTCGCACTACGTTTACTCTATGTGATAATACGCATCCGCAGAGACGTCGAACAGTGCGCACCGAAGAAACAATTGCCGCTGTAGAGCAAAGTGTTGAAGAGGACCCGAATGAATCGATTCGCCACCGTGCACAGCAATTGGAGCTTTGTCCATCAACTTTATGGAAGATTTTGCGCAAAGATCTTGGCTTGCGACCTTACAAGATCCAGCTTGTGCAAGAATTAAAGCCGCGAGACCATGCAATGCGTCGTGATTTTGGTGTATGGGCCGAAAATGAGATTGATTTCGATGCTGATTTTCATCGCAAAATTTTGTTCAGTGATGAGGCTCATTTTTGGTTGAATGGCTACGTCAACAAGCAAAATTGCCGCATTTGGAGTGAAGAGAATCCACATGAGACCCTTGAAACGCCATTACATCCACAAAAACTGACTGTTTGGTGTGATCCATGGGCTGGTGGAGTCATTGGGCCATACTTCTTCCGCAATAATGCTGGAGAGGCAGCTACCGTTAATGGAGACCGGTATAGAGCCATGATAACCGACTATTTTGTTCCCGAATTGGATGGCATGAATGTGGATGAGTTGTGGTTCCAACAAGACGGCGCTACATGCCACACAGCGCACGTCACAATCGATTTATTGAAGGAAACATTCGATGAGCGCATAATTTCGCGGAATGGACCTGTCAATTGGCCACCAAGGTCGTGTGATTTGACACCATTGGATTATTTTCTTTGGGGATATGTGAAGTCGCTCGTCTACACCAACAAACCAGAAACGTTAGGGGAATTGGAAGCCAACATTCGTGGCGTTATTGCCGACATACGGCCCCATATGCTCGAAAAAGTGGTTGAAAATTGGACCTGTAGAATTGGCTTTATTCGAGCCAGCCGCGGCGGCCACATGCCCGAAATCATATTTAAACATTAATGGCATAAAATTATCCTTCCAATAAAGTCAAATTGATGGACCTTAAAACGATTTTCTTGTGTGTTTATTTCAATTCAAAGTTCTATACCCCTAAAAAAAAACACCCTTTACATCAAAACAAAAACGGACTACATCCGTCCCAGGACAGTTTTTGACACAAACTTTAAGATTATATTCCCTTCCCGAAAGGACTGGAAAGAAGAGGAATTCACTCAGAAATTTGACATTTTCCCCCTGCGGGTTAAGGTTTTAGAATATGCCCGCGGTAGGCATACCGGTCATAAGAGGCGACTAATATGCACAAAGGTAATGGCGTGCAACTCGATGGTTGATTTACGGATATGATGCCTCTCACCTCTCATTACCCATCTTCTCCTACCTTACGGCAGGAGGGATGACATGACCTAGAAGTTCAACCTTCTCGACATTCGGGCAGTACCACAAGGAAGTACCGGAGCGTACCAGGTTGATATCCGGCAGAGGACTGTCTTTTTCCACAACACTCCCCAAAAACCTTCGTGGTGTGTTTTTGTCGTTACAAACAACAACAATAACATTTCAGTTTTTACTGACTGATCAAAAATGGCATGCGGAGTGACTTGTCATTATCTATGAGTCTCCCAGACTCTCCGAGTGTAATTTAATCAGAAATCTACCAAGAGGCCTGCAGGGCATTACTGTGTGCGGACATCACCGGTAATCGGATAGCAATTTTTTTTGACAGCCAGGCGGCTCTTCGGGCTGTCGGATCAGCAACGACTACATCGAGCCTAGTTAGTCAGTGCAGGGAGTGGACCATGAACCTGGCAGGACATATCGTTTCGCTTATATGTGTGCCGGGGCATCGCAACATACAGGGAAACGAGACGGTCGATAAGCTGGCCCTGCGTGGATCAGCTCTTGACGTCTCAGCGGCGAAGGGGTCCTTGCAACGACAACGAAAAACGACCTCGTGCCGCAGTTGTAAAACGCAATTTTTGATATAATTATTATGTTTTCGTTATCTTTACGATTCAAAATGCAATAAACCCTAAAAACTACATCATTTACAAATTTTAATGAAGGATTAATAAGTTACTCTGCTCAGAATAACAGAAATTTTTTTATTTATTTATTTATTTATTCACAGCCATATGGTCTTTAATCCTTTTGATTTTATATAATTCGTATTAAATATGTGTTTTACAATAATTAAATAATAGGTTTTTAAATTTCTTCAAATTATTGCATGTTTTAATATCTACAGGTAGGTCATTATACATTTTCAAGCCTTTATAATACAGATCTAGCTTTGCATTTTCTGTCTGGCAACGCGGTAATGCGAAATTGTGTCTATCTCTAGTAGGATAGGTGTGTGTATCACTGCTGTAGCTTAAGTTCTCTCTTAGATAGTCCGGAAGTGCTCCTGTCTTAATGTTGTATATAAATTTCATTGTGTGAAAGGAGATTAGTTGTTTTACGTTCAGCCATTTAAGAGTGTTTAGCATTGATGAAATGCTTGTGTCATACCGCGCGTTGAGTATATGTCTCATTGCTCTATTTTGCATTTTTTGTAACTTGTTTAATTGTGAGTCCGATGTGATAAACAAAACACTGGCGCAATATATAAAATGTGGTTGAATAATGGATTTATATACTAGTATTTTATATTTCCTTTTTAGATATTTACATGTTCTTTTCATAAATCCAATTTTCTTTGAGATTTTACTCACTACGTAGTCAACATTATAACAGAATTTTAATTTATTGTCAATTATGACGCCGAGATATTTGCATTTCTTTACCTCCACAATGGTTTCGTTTTTTATATTTAACGTATGTGGTTCTAAATTTAGTTTATTTGATGTGGATATAACCATGTAATTGGTTTTTTCCACATTTACCATTAACTTATTTTTACACAACCAAATGTAGAGAGAATTCAAGTCCTCCTGCATTTTTTCAAAGGCCACACCTATATTTTCTTCACTTATTGTCAACAGAGCGTCATCTGCAAATAGTTTTACTTTACAGTTCTTTATTGACGAGGTAATATCATTTATGTATACGTTGAAAAGGATTGGCGCTAAGACTGAGCCCTGTGGAAGTCCTATATTAATCGGCACGCTTTCTGAACTTGCTTCATCAATAACTGTATATTGCTTTCTATTTGCTAGGAAACTTTCGAACCACTTCAGCTCAACACCTTCAATTCCGATTCGTTTCAATTTCTGTACCATCAGGTTCCGATCAATAGTTTCAAACGCTCTTTTAAGTCAATGAATACCACTAATATGGTCTTTTTTCTTCGCATGTCTTCTTTCCACTGAGAAATAACCCATGTAAGAGCTGTTTCACACGAGTGTTTAGCACGAAAACCTGATTGCTCTTTAATAAGAATGTTGTTTCTTTCAATGTATTCAATTAATTGGGTTTTTACCACTTTTTCTAAAATTTTTTCGGTATTTGGCAAAGTATTTATTGGTCTAAGCTCTTCGCGTTTAACGGTGTTCTTTACTTTTTTCACAGGCACTACTGTTGCTATTTTCCATTCTTCCGGCACTTCTCCTATTTTCAAGCTCTCGTTGATGACTAGTGAGTAGAAATAACCTAAGTAAGGCATAGTGTCTTTAATAACTCCCTCCGTTAACAGTTTTTGCCACCAATCTTGTAGCTAAAGCTTTTCACAATTTCCTCTATAGTTTCTGCATTTACTTCAACAAATTTAAAAGAAGTGTTGGTGTTATAGTGATTACAGTCGTTGTTCTCAATTATCTCAATGCTTTCATTTATTTGCACTATACTTTCCACAAACAACGTATTTAACACCTCAGCTATGCGGTCTTTATCATCAATACGCTGACCTTCGTGCTGTATCACCGTTATATTATCTTTCGCATCTTGGTAGCATATAGTTTGCTTCAGGTACTTCCACATTAACTTGCTGTCAGCACTGTTTGTTATAATCTTATGCTCCATATATTTAATTTTTTTTATTTTTATCATTTTTTTGTATTCTTTTTTGATGTTTGTGTATTCAGACCAATCTCCGTTAATTATTGCAGCATTGTAAGCCAACAATTTCCTTTTATTTAAATTTATCAGTTCATAATCGTACCACTTGTTTTTTATTTTAATATCAATTTCTTTAACGCACGTTAATTGTTGCATACAATTTAACAAGCCTACGTTTATGTACGTGGCCATGTCATTCAGATTTTGATTCAGTATTCCTGAAAAGTTAACGTTTCTTAGTAGTGCTAATATGTTCTCACTACTATATTTTTCCCACGATGTTATTCTGGTCAGCGTTCTATTTGGGATCTCAGTTTTGATATTAATACTGAACATAATTGTCTCGTGGTCTGATACTTTATAAGTATCAAGCCTTTTACACATGGTAGGTTCCTCGTTTGAATATAGTAAATCGATTTTGGTCTCAGAGTCTTCTACTATACGTGTGTTAAAGTTAATTTGTTGATGCATGGAAAATGTGTTAAATAGCTCATTTAGCCTTAGACTGTATGTTGATTCTCTATTCATATTGATATTAAAGTCACCAATGATTGCATTGTTATACGTTGTGTCACATATTTCCTCTACTATTGTTTCGAGATAGTTAACAAAATCTGAGTCACTAGTACTTGGCGAGTGGTATAGTACTCCTATTTGCCACTTTACTTCTACGTTTTTTAACTGGACAATGATACACCATATGTTACCATCAATCGCTTTATTATATACTATTCGAAATTTTACTGAGTTACTAATGTACATCACTACGCCTCCTGTGTGTCTGCTGTGAGAATCACATCTTATTGTTGTAAACGATATCAAGCTTATTTCTGCATCACTGATTTCATCTGTTACGCTCGTTTCGGAGCAGAGGACAATTTTTGGGTCAAGTTCTTCCACAATTCTTTCAATTTCCAGTTTATTGTGCACCAAACTGTTTACGTTTAAATAAATCACTTTTAAGTTTTTATTTTGCCTTCCGTTCTGTATCATTCGGTTTGATTGCTAGTAACCTACACGCTGCTTTTCTATCGCGAGTTTTCTTTGGTAGACCGGACATTCTTTATTAAATATGCTATGCCCTGTATCTAGCTTAAAGCCGAGATCTCTATTAGCGTCGACACAATTGCCACAGACAGGGTTAGTTACCTCTTCATTACATTCCTCATATCTATGTTCACCCAGGCATCGTCCGCACCGTTGCTTTTTTGTACATGTGCTGGCATTGTGGTTAAACCCTAAACATTTGTAGCATTTCTTAACATTTTGTCCATCGTATACTCCACATTGGTCCCATCCAATGTTAAGCTTGGCATGATTCATCACTTCTACATATTTCTCATGATTAATTTCAATAATTGCAGTATACAAAATTCTCGAGCTATTATTTTTCTTCGCTTGATAGACTTTTACACATTTAAGATTTGCGTTTTTAATGAAATCATTCTGCGCTTTTATTTTGGCAACTATTTCACCATCGCTGTATTTCTCACTCATGTTGGTAACTCTAATTTTGGGATTAACCACTTTTGACTCTTTGACTTCATATACCTCAGAATCTAACTTGTTTTCTAAAACACTTTTGATTTTGTCTTTTTCCGAACTGTCACTTGCCTTTATAACCACAGATCCATTATTTTTGTGTATAACCTTATTAATCTTCATATCTTTGGCGTCAATCTTATTTAAATCTTTCTTTGTTAATTCTGCCGTTTGTTTAGCTTTTGGTATTACGACAATTGGTGGGACCCCCCTTAAAACAGTAGCATAGGGCATCTTATTATTATTATTAACCATATTTGCATTACCACGGCCCAGTGGCATTTAAATAGCAATCGATGACTGAGCAATAAGCTGAACAAATTTTACTACAGCTGGAAACACTTTTTTGACAGGCGTAAATTTAACTGAGCGCCAGTTTCACCAACGCGACTTACTGCCGTCCTTAAACTAGACCGCCCCAGAGTTTTCTACGCCGACGTATGGCAGCGCATGCCATACCCAAATAAAAACTCTAAATTTCTACTTTCTTTTCCACGTTTGTTTTGTGCAGAGAACTTCACGGCGTAATGCCCTGTCAAATTTGAAAATTCCAATTGCTTTTTGGGGATGATGCCTACGAATTGTGTGGGAATGAGGATTTTGGACAGCTATTTTACTCTTGACGATCCAATTTAGGGATGGAAGTTAGGCTAAAAATAAGTTGTGACATAAATTAGCCCAGATTTGGGACAAACTTAATTTTGGGTTTCACCAACTGAGCGACTTAAATAATTTTGTTCACAACAAGCCGTTCTGCTATTTTTTACATAGTAGTATTTTTCATACCTCTTAACTCTGTGCAATCCATTACCACAATGGGAATAGTAATGTTTCAGTGAGCACTGAGCATTCATTCCCATTACTGACATTTCGGTTTTAAACGACAGCAACACTGACTTAAGTCGAGAGTACTCCGTAAGTCAGGTGGAAGGTTGGCTAATTTGTGACTTATCTTAGTTATGTGGTAAAACTGAATAATGGAAAAACACCACTTAATGAGTGGCATTATTTTATCTAGAAACAATTGTAACTTCTCAAATTGTAGCTCTTTACCTAGATAACCTGGCGCTCTGCAAAAAGCCTGATTTTGTAGATAGTGCGTTCTGTTTACTCATGCGAAACTATTTTGTGGATAACACTTTTTCTAAAAAAAAAAAGGCCATAGATTATGTTGTGTTGATAAAACCGGCCCTGAGTGTAATAGTTTTGATTCTCATGGGAAAAAACAATTGTCGGTTTAAGCAATTTTTTAAACTTTTTTGTAATAAATTCCAAACCTTTCAATTATCTACCTACACCAATTTTCAAATTTATTGTGGTTTAGATTTAAAACTGAACTGAAAAAAACGTCTAAACGACCACTGTAAAGCGCTTTGAAAGTTTAAATTCATATTATCAAATTTGAGCAAAAGCCGTGAAAATTTGTGTGATTATAGATCTTAGAGAACAAAATGCTGTACTATCTCATTTTCGACTAATCTTGAGTTTGACTTTTTTCGCTCATTGATACATATATAAAGATGGTGCAAAATTGACAATCACTGAACGAGGTTGAAAACATTTGAGCGATGTAGCTCGTTCGGTTAGTGAACTGGGTCGTTCAATTGAAACAGGTCGTTCGCGAAATACACAACTCTAATATTAACTGTTTCATATGTTGTATTACATATAACTATATATTTAGTGTTCTATTGATCCTGTCTCTACCTTCTGCTATTGTATGTACAAGTTGCGTGGTTTAATGGGTCATGCAACAATTGCATGTAGCAAGTTGGTAGGCAGTCAACTTTGAATCAACATCTTGTGCAACAGAAATTGATTCCAAAGATGATTAATGTAAAGAGCTCTTTAAAAGTGAATTCCAATTCCACTTTTGCTAAATTATGAAAGGGTATGACAAATAGTAAACTTGTGAACTTCCTGACTGTGTTTGCAACTTGAGAATCAGAAATTTCTCAACCTAATTACTAAGAATATACTCCTTTTTAAAAAGGCGATAACGCTATAAATCCGAATCAGCTTTGGGGGTTCGAGAAAGGTATCAAATGCGTCACAAGTTGACAAAATTGTTTGCTGGGATAGACAAATCGAAAGTAAAAATGTCTTAATTACATTTAATAAACACATTTGTGCACACTTACTCAAATATATTTATTATCTCTCGATCAGGCTATAATCCCAGTAGGGCACCGAAGCTGTACTTTATTTATACTTTCCACTTCACTTTTCATCTAACGCACGATGGCAGACTTTAGATGAATGAATTGTGTGGTATAAAAATCGAATACGGCATAAATGCTTTTATGGTCCACAAAATTAGTTATGATAAAACTGTGAGTTAGTCAAAACCCTAAATGTGCTGTCGAGGTTTCCTACATAATATTTCCTGTACATAGTAAGCTAATGCAGAGGTGCTTAGTATGCCCATGACTGGGAAATTCAGTTTTACCATCTGCGGCCAAACAAAGAAATTTACAATTGCTGCAATGAATTACATTCGTAGCACCTAACCTGAAGTCTTATAGTCCAATTGCCCACCGACGTGTGTAACGTACGTTTACGTATCCCGTACGTACGTACGTTTGAGGGAATCTTATGCCCGTGGCGCCAACGGAGAAATCAGCCATTTCTGTTGTTTACATTCAATACAATGTTGCCATTGATCAGTTTTCATGCATGCTAACTCAAACGTGTACTTTTGAAACAATTATTTTTCATTTTATGAGAGTCCGAAATTAATATTAAATAATTATAGCCAGTCAATTTATTTAAAAGCAACAACTTAATATCGTAATTTCAGGTTATTTCAACATTATTACGAAAATTTAAAAGGTATTTTGAGGTATTTTTGTGAAGCAACTGCAAACGATCCATAACCAGCATACACACGTATGAATAGGCAACACTGTCATATGTGCGAGCAATCAGCTGACACATTCTTACGGCAAAAATCAAAATTTCTTTGATTTCTACGCTACGTTCTACGTATACGGAAAAATTGAACGTCGGTGAGTGTTCCTTTACATGGCACTCTCATAAGACAGGTCGTGTCAGCTGACACGTACTACGTACGTGCGTCGGTGGGTAATTGGACTATTAGTGGTATGGCAAACGTTGACCTTGTTGTGCCGAATTATTACGCTTACATATGTATGTACATACTTTAAATCCATTGCGATGAACTTCATTTCAATGTGAGCAAATATGTCATACTAGGGATGCAATTTTTTGCATTTTTACTTTTTGCGGGATCTCATTTTAGAACCACCGAATTAACCCTGGGATTTGGGTATTATTTATTCTCCAACTGTTTAGGTTGGAAAAAGGGAAGAAATTGTTTGAGAAAAAATCTAATATAATTATATATAAAAAAAATGTCTTTTTTTGATTGAAAATGAAGTTTATTTCATTTATAAAGAAGAAAACCCAAGGCCCTCGTTACGAATTGTTTAGAGATATTTTTATACAATTAAAAAATTATTTATATTGATTTTTTCACAAAATTTGCGCTAACCACAGGCCGATAAATGAAAAAGTGACTTGACAGTTTTATTAAGTTAAAAATCTGTGTAAACTTATATTTTTTTACAATATAATAATAACCTGGAGTTGGTCTACCAATTTGTGGTGTGCTGTTTCTAGTTTTCCCTACAACTTGGTGGGACCTACATGTTTTATGCCGAATCGGAACGGCAGATGCTTTTTTTCTGATATGCTTTTTTATAATTTTGAAAAACTACGATGCCCGCCGTTAGATGTTAAATTAAAATTTTAAAAAAATTTAATATAGAATAAATAGCCCGAATAGCGCTTGTTAGTTGCTGAAAATGTACATTTTACGTAAGTAACACAATCAACACAGAAAATGAAAATGTTAAAAAATATTGTAGATCAACAAAAAAAAAGTAAGGAAGTGATCTATTATGGCATCCCAATTTAAGCAAGTCTATTTTAATACTTTGTAGTTCGTACTATAAAGCCAGCTGATTTTTTTCAATAAAAACACTACTGTTATGAGTTCTGAGTGTTAAATTAATTTAAAACAAATAAATAAATCTATGGCGCGATATACAACAGGTATATCATCATAAGCCTGCTAAGAGATTTTTGCGCCAAGCTTCTCTCCCAATTTGTGGTGTGCCGATTTTTGAATTTTCCCTACAAATTGGTGGGACCTACAGTTTTTTGCCGACTCCGAACGGCATCTACAAAGGAGATGAATTTTTGCTGAGAAGCCCTTCATGTCAGAAATACACTCGTGGAGTTTGCCAAACCACTGCCTAGGGGCGACCCCGTTTTAAAAAAGGTTTTTCAAACAACTTTTGATATTACCTATACCAGGGCTCGAACCTTGGATCTTCGGTGTGGTAGGCCGGCAACACTACTGCCACACCACGGCGGTCGCTATTAATTTATTTGTATATAAATAGCTTCCCTACCAACCACTGCTTACCACATTTTCCCAAATTTATGTTTGTCAAATTTATTCAAAAAACGACAATATCGAATGAAAATCAAAAAAGATATATAAACTTCCATATTGCAGTGGGGTATTAACTACGTGCCCGGATATTTTGCTTGTGCGTTATCCTATTTGCCTAATTTTTGGCAGGAAAATACTACATGATATTGAGAAGCAGTTGACCAAGTTTGATTGAAATATCTAGCTGAAATTACAAGCAATCGCCTTGGAAAATAGCAGAACTTTTATGCTGAAAAGTAGGCGGCGCCATGCCACAAATTTTTTTTTGCTGTTATTTAATGTAATTTTATACTTATAGGTGTTTTATGTACTGAATAATCATTCTTTTGTATTTTTAAAAGTATTCTATATATAAAAAGTGGGCGTGGCTATTTTCCAATTTCGCCCACTTTAGATAGTGCTCGGAGATGAGTACCAAGGAACCCACATACCAAATTTCTTTAAGATATCTTAAAATTTACTCAAGTTATCGTGTACACAGACGGACGGACGGATGGACAGACACGTCCTAATCAATTTCTCTTTTCCTCCCAAACATTTTGATATACATAGTAAGTCAATATCTATCTCGATTCGTTTATGCCTTTACATTCAACCGTTAGGCGAATGAAGTTAATATATCTCGTGTGCATAGCAATACTAGGTATAATTAAGACAGTTTTATAAATAAATCAAACATATTTAGCTTTGAATAACATGTTTCCAATCCCGAATTCCTGACACGGGATCCCGGGATTTGAATCCCTAGTGCCAAAAAACAAAAAAGTTTTGTTTATAAAATTCACCGATCATGAAATTAATCATTCATTCCCAAAGCAATGATCAATCTGACTTATAGCTTCGTCAAATAAAACGCATGCTGCAGCAGTATGCATTGCCAGATGAGTAGATTTTATGAATTGATTGTGCCGCTGTCCCTGCCATGCAAAAGATTGCATTGAACACAAGTTCATGCGAAATTTCAGTGTGAAAAAGCCTTTACTCCTCTCATATTTGAAAGTTAACTAAATAATTCTTTGATTGATTGCTATCATTTGAAATAAATGAAACAAAATAGATTTTTCCCTCTTAAAACAATTTCAAAAAACCAATTGCACAATTCACTAACTTGTTTAACAATATACATTCAGGTAACTTAACTTAATAAAAATTAACAATTTTGCTATTCACTGTTTTCAATTCTAAACTCGACATTGACCATAGCTATTTGTGTTAATGTATCTAAAATTGGAAAAAATAAAAAGGTTTTGAAGCTGATCAAACCAGATGCTCATCTCCTTCTTGGATAGATTTTACGTAGTGCTCCTGCCTATTTCGACTGAGATGCCACATATAATAGTTTTAAACAATTAGCTGTATGTTATTGTTAAGGCCAAGTTAGTGAATCTCACATACGTTAGTTCAAACAACAAAAAGGTTTTGCTAACACCTCGTCAAATATTATTAATTAAAGTTAGTCAATCGCACTACAAGCCCGTGCGGTAGTCTTGACTTCGAAATTTGAACTTCATCAGTAATTTTGTTGTTCCTCAGGGTTACAGTAATCATTGTAAAAACTTTGATTCCTCAGGCCCGCCTTTCATAATTAAAAGATATCTACTCACTACTTTAACGGATTAAATGGACCGAGTGAGATAATGGATTGGAGATCCGGCCTTTCCAACCATTCAGTTAACTCAAAACGTTGTATGCTAAACTCCTTATAATATTCCTTAAAATAACAGCGAGTGATCCTACGCTCAACAATTAATTGTTTATCCATATATGTATTTAAACATGTTTATTACGTCTAAGCTCAACAGTTTTTGATATTATAATAATTCTGCAAATTTCATATCAATCTATACATGTATAATAAGTTCGACTTACCTCTGCTTGGGCTAGAGGGCTACTAATTCCATTACTAATTAAGCCTAATAATATCACTAAAGCTATGAATACTGTATACTCGTGGCAGGAGCTCATTTTTTTGAATAATCCTTCAACTGCTTGTCGCGGAACTTTTTTATTGGCTGAAGTTCGACGTTGCCTGGAATAGATAGAATAGTCGTCTTCGTATTTTGCTAATGTTGAAGACGTTATAGTGCTTCCTTTCCCCCGATTATAACTTAGCATAATTTATTATCTGTTATATAGCAACTTGCACAAACTTAGAGCAGTTGAAATAGTTTACACATACGTATATCTACTGTATGTATGTATATGTGTATTTTAATATTTGCTGGTCTTGACAGTTAAAAATTTGAATGTTGAGTTCCCACGTTGATTAGACTTAAATTCTCTTTGAAGCAATTCGAAGAATCTAAAATGAAAATAAAGTTAAAGACTATTAGAATACAAGGTATAATGACGATATGTACATGGGGTAAATTTAATAAGAATATTTTAAAAAACTTTAGTGGGGTAGAAAAGCTAATTTCTATTGGTTTCCTTTTGAATCTTCTTAAGAAGTATGAAGTTAATTATTTTCAAATAAGTTCGACTTTCAGAGGATAAAACAAGAAACTAGGTTTGAAGCGATGTGCTACGCCTATTTGATAATATTAAAATCGTCTTGAATTTATTTTTAAATAGAAACATCAAACCCCTCAAACAAAACCATGTTGCTGTTGTTGTTGTGCTAACGACAAAAACACTCCCCGAAGGTTGTCGAATTAACAGTCCTTGGCCGGATTTGAACCCGGTACGTTCCGGTACTCCCTGCCCCCTCATTAAAGAATTGTGGCGGTAATATATTGACTTGGCTTTTGGTTCTTGCATCACCAAGAAAAATTTAATGGAACATATTTTCACAATACTTTAAAAAGTGGGCGCCTTTATAAACCAATTCCGATAATTTCTTCAATATATATTTTCCTTTATAACTAAAGCTGCAACTCGAAAAGTTGGTTTTGGTGAATTCGCTCAAACACGTTTATGACCTAGGATTATACGGTTTTCATGAGCTTGGCACAAAATCTCATGTTTCTAATTTTCAAGTAAAATTTCAGGAATATAGGCACATGTAAGAAAAATGGAATGCACTACTCTCATTTAAAAAAATTTCTTTGCTGTCGTATTATTTTGTAGTGGCAGCTCGGATTAAGATACCGTTGTAAATGAAAATATCTCCTTTTTAATGAGAAAAATTTAGCTTAATGGTGTGTGACATTTCATATCTGCAGGAATTGCAGGATGTTCCTTGCTAAGGGCTACTGAAATTGGAATAGGAAAAATCTATCGCTTTGACCAATTTCTGAAGCTTCCAAGCTTCAGAAACCAGTACCTGTATTTATATACCTTGTATTTATGTATGTATGTTTGTACCTGTATGTGTGAATAGAAATACGGCAGTGGGTAGAAATGTATTTGAAATTGTATCGGATAGCTCAGCTTTTGGTACAACAGCGCCACATATATTGCAATCTACAATGTACTATTATCTAGGCTTACAATGTATTATTATCTACAGATGATTCACATATCCATTATTGACTTAATTAGAAACAATATTTAAAAGTTCGGGGCGCCGTAATGTATGCTACTATGCAAATTGTTCGCTATCAGATTCCACAGACTTATGTACTTTAGCTTTGCTTTTCTATGTATTAATGTCTAAATAAATAAATGCTATGGCGTTGAATATACCCACATTGTTGCTTTCATTTCAACAGTTTTTCAATAGGCATACGAGGTGTGTTCAAAAAGTATCGCGAATTTTGAATTTTCGCTGGTTACGTATATTCGAATTTCGAATTTTTTGTGGCGTTATGTTGGTACTCATGTCTCTCACTTATGCCGACAAGCTCGGCCATTTTGAATGTTCAGTTAATTGTTGACAGCTGCTTTGTTTGCACGTGTTTTGGATCGTCTTCGATTTTTACGCGAAATTCGTACCAAAATTGCTCAATTGTGACCAAAAACAGCATCGCATGAACATTACTAATGAGATGTTAAACTCTGTCCGCGAAGACCCAAATTTGCTCCAGAGGGTCATAACTGGTGACGAATCGTGGGTTTATGGTTATGACGTGGAAACCAAAGTTCAATCATCTCAATGGAAGCTGCCGCACGAACCAAGACCGAAAAAAGCGCGCCAAGTTCGGTCGAATGTGAAAGTTTTGCTGACAGTTTTCTTCGATTGCAGGGGCGTGGTGCATCATGAGTTCTTGCCACAGGGAAGAACGGTCAATAATGAATATTTCCTGGAAGTTATGCGCAAGCAATCCGCCAGAAACGATCGGATTTGTGGAAGAACAAAAATTGGCTTTTGCACCACGATAACGCCCCTGCTCACGCATCGTTGCTTGTGCGCGACTTTTTGGCCAGAAACAACACACTAATGATGCCGCAGCCACCGTATTCCCCAGATCTGGCCCCCTGTGACTTTTTCTTGTTCCCTAAACTGAAGAGGCCCATGAAAGGACGACGTTACGCTTCTCTTGACGAGATAAAGACGGCATCGAAGGAGGAGCTGAACAAGATACAAAAAAATGATTTTTTGAAGTGCTTCGAAGATTGGAAAAACCGTTGGCACAAGTGTATAATATCTCATGGGGATTACTTGGAAGGGGGCAAAATAGATATTCATGAATAAATAAATAATTTTTGAAAAAACACAAAATTCGCGATACTTTTTGAACACACCTCGTATAGACATAAACAGGGTAAGCACTTTGCAGTTGAAGAATGCTATAAATACTGAAAATAGGTGAGATTTGCCCTCAATTATTGTTGTTGTGTAAGTAATTGCTTTTTCTTCTAAAAACAAATCAGGCATGTGTATGCCCATACATATGTATTAGAGCTCGTGATAATCGACTTACCGAATATTCGAATGCTATAACATTCGATACTCAAAATTCGAATTTTGAAAATCATACATACATTAGCGGATAAAAAACTGATATGCTTAATTTTAGAAGTTTTTTATTAAACACAATTAGCAAGAACATCAATAAACAGAGTTTTATAACACAATAAATGCATACAGTTGGAAGTGAGCAAAATGCTTACGAATTTCAATTGCTTATTGTTGTGAAGGAAAGACCAGAAACTAATACTTGATTGGAAATATTATCCGTACCACAACCAATATCGAATCATTCAGACAGAGATCCTACGAGCAGTTCCTTTAAATCTTGATACATTCGCAAATGCAGCAGGGAATGTGCTTGCCCCATATATGTATTACATGTATGGCTTGCCTTCACTGCATTTTGCATCAAAATTCCACACCCAACTTAATATTTTCGCACTCAGTTTCAAAGAATAAAGTATAATTACACTGAATGAAATGCGTGATTTTCAAAGAAAAGATCCTAATGCGTAACACTCCCCATACAAATCGCATTCAAACGAAATTACAGCGCAAATGCAATGAATTCATGAAAATGCATACTTCATAACATGAACTCATTCGTATTACTGGTCTGAAATCACGCATTATAGATCAGTATAAATCTGTTATTAAAAAGCAAAAGTATTTTTGTAAGAAAATTTACTTTCAATTAACAAATGTTGGAATCTAATAGAATTCGAATAGTCTTTGAGTGTCGATTATTCAATAGCTTAAAAAAAAAAAAGCAATCGTATAGTGAAATTCGACAAGCAATCGTACTAAAAACAAATATTAGAATATTCGATTAATTGAATTATTCGAATAGTTATAAGTAGTAGTTATATTATACTGTGGCCATTCAATCCAAAGAATTCGCAAATTTCTATGATCTACTTACGTACCTATGTATGTATGCACGAGTAGGGAGATGTTGAAATGAAGAATTTTCTTAAGTTTTTTAGGTGCGGCAAAGTTCTAAATCGCCCCCTTCGTTTTCATTGAATTTCTATTTTAGTGTCCTATTTCGAAAAAAAATTGCAAGCAGGTAGTCTTATTTTGTATATGTTGCTTTACGCAAATTCAAATATTTATTTAGATACACATATGAAAATAATAATCAGCACGAACCAGCTCTTTGACTACCAACCTACCTAATAAACAGTATATGTTTATGCCCACAATGAATTTCGCTCCTGTCATCTCTTGCTTAAAGCCCTACCACAAAACCTGCTATGCAAAATAACTGCAATAAACATATATATATATTAATATATATTTATTTATAGTAACTTTAAAGTAAATATCTATCAACCGCTTCATTTATTCACAAAAATAGTATTTAGTTATTCGCAGAACAGCATTCTAATATTATTGAAATAATAAGGAAGAACTATTCGAACCCCATTAACCGAATAAATAACAACTATTCGAATAGTTAAACAAATATCACAACTGCTTATGCACACATTTGTACACTCAGCCATACATACATACATACAAAGCATGCATGCTCATAGGTACAAGCGATGAAAATAGTTAATAGTTCAATACAACTATTCGAATACCACTATTCGAATAATACTATTCGAATAAACGGATAAATACTTCGAATAAATTTATTCCAATTTTGTATAGCCTTCCAATAAATAGATTTTTTATTCGAATAACTTTTATTCGAATATCCCCATGCCTAGTTACAAGAGCTCTAATATGTATGTTCGTTTGTATGAGTGAAGGGATGCCCATATAATAACGTATCTAATCAAAGCATCGGAACACCTCCGCCTTCGCAACCACGTCACTGTTGAAAGTTACAAATTTGAAACTGCGAGGGACTTCGCTTTTTCTGAAACAGCGTTAACATCAAAAATAATGTCAGTAGAGAAATTCAAAGGCTAACCAGTTTTACCAAAAAGTGCTCATTTGGACTGAGTAGGCCACTGTGGAGTAAATTCCTCGCCTCCAAAGATTACGCTCTGGAAGTCTCTTATCATACATTTTCTCGTCTCGGAACGATGAACAGTGTCGAAAAAAGTTAAAATGGTCCTTGGAGCATTCGAGAGAAAAGTTCTCTGGGAGATTTATGGTGCTTCCCGTGATGCAAGCTAAGAGTATGAAAACGATGAACTGTACGACCTTTACACAAATATGACCATACAACAGCGAATTAAAAACCCTAGGTTTCGTTATGTCATACAAATGGACAAAGAAGCATCTGCTCAGAAGGGGTTTCTATCGACACCCGAATTCGGTAGCAGAGGAAGGAGGAGGCTTCGTCTGAGATGGAAAGACAAAAGGAGAATGACTTCAATTCCCATTTGGCGACCATTATCGTAGTTTTTGAATGCGTGTCGGGTGTCGTGGGGTGCGCGCTAAGTAAAGCAATATTAAATAAAAAATTCCTTTCTTACATACAAAAATATATAATAAATAAAGCTAAATATGAATTGTGCAATTTGCAACGATAAAGTCGACCGTGCTGAAGTTTTTAAGGTCGCGTGTGGAGATTGTGGCGCCTACTTCCACGCATTGTGCGCCAAAATCGATCCAGATACTCTGGACTACATGAAGTCCAACAACATCAAACATCGCTGCGACGGCTGTAATCTCGCGCGTCGTAGGTCCCTGCATCTACAGCCATTGTCAGGTGCCGTAGCTGCAGATACGTGTCCGGGATTGGAAACTCACTCACAGCCTACCGGCAGAACTGCGACAGCAGCTAAACAAAGACAAACAGCAATTAGCGACAAAAAACAGCAAATACAAAAATCATCAAACAACGCCAATTCGATTAGCAACAACAATAACAACATAAACATAAAATCAACAGATCAAGTTCAATGTGCGCAAGTAAGTGAGAAAACTAACATTGACAACGGTGCTTTTCCTAAAGAAATTACAATGCAGTTGCTGTATGAAGAAATATTGAGTTTGAAGAAATTCAATGCAGATTTTTTTAGCACAGTGAAGCAGCTTGAAACAGAGAATGCGAAACTGAGCGAAAAAGTGAGCAGGCTTGAAGGTTTGTTAAACTATAGAGAGCAACAGTTGTTGGACAGCGCTGTTGATATTGTTCGAGTGCCAGCTGTTACCGACGAAAAGGCAAAAGAGTGCACACAACATATTTTAAACACAGCTATGGGCATTTCCATAGGTCCGGAACTGATACAAAAATGCTATTTAAAGAAAGTTAAGCAAAAATCTGAATCATCTCCTGCAACAAATATTATTCGCGTGCATTTCGCTTCAGCTGAGCTAAAGAAAAGAGTAATACAGGCTAAAAGAAAAGCAAAAGGTAAATTAACCAGTGAAATTTTTGGAGAAAAAGATAAGAGGAAGATCTTCATCAATGAGAGTCTCACTACATTCAACAGGTCACTGCTGGCTGCTGCGAAAATAAGCAAAAATGAAAAAAATTACAAATACCTTTGGATTAGTAATAGTAAAATTCTTTTGAAAAAGAACGATAAGGACAGGGTTGTTGTTTTAAGAACTTTTGACGATTTAACTAAAATTATTTAATCTTTTTTAATTAAACTTAATTTAGTTGTAACGTAATATTTATGAATTTTTCAAATTTTCTTGAAACAAACGACGCCATTCCTAGTCCCATTAACGATTTGCAACAATTATCTTACGTTACTAATCCCTTTGTTATTGTTCACCAAAATATTCGTAGTCTCCGGCAAAATTTTGACTTGCTTCTATGTAATATCGAGTTATTTGAAGATTATCCTGATATTATTTTTGTATCAGAAATCTGGATTTATAAGCATGAAACACAAGATTTTAAAATGCGTGATTATAACTTTTTTGCAAATACTAATGAGCGTTACTGTGCAGGTGGAGTAGGAGTATTCGTGCGTAGTTCGTACGATTGTGATTATTGTTGTTATAACTTCGTAAGCGCGGACATATTAAAGCTTTCAATTAATATCGCTGGCAAAATATTTACTTTCTTATGTGTTTATAGGTTACACTCAGTTTCCGTTCAAAACTTTTTTGAAGAATTCTCACTCCTCCTGAGCAGTGAAAAATCGAGTAATCTCGTTGTGGTAGGTGATTTTAATTTAGATATTTCACAACAAAGTGCTGCAGTAGATTATTACCAAACTCTAATGGCAAGCTTTGGATTTACGTCTTGTATAAATGAATCTACGCGGAATGTCTCGGGTACTTGCCTCGATCATGTATTTTGTCGCTTCAATTGTAACTTTACAAATTCTTTTAATGGCCTAAACTTTGATTTCAAAATTACGGACCATACAATGACTGGTTTATGTATCAATAATATATGTGAGAAACCTGATGCAAATAGGAATTTAACTTCTAACATAGTTAGAATAAATTTCTCTTTGCTGAAGGAAAGACTACGTTTAGAGTCTTGGAGCGAAATTTATCTTGAAAGGGACATATCCAGGGCATATAGCCGTTTTTTAAGTATTTTAAAAATGCATATAGAAGCTTCAAGCTTCAAGTTTATGCCACGGAAATCAAGTTTAAAGCTTAAACCTTGGATTAATAAGTCGCTCATTTGCAAAATAAAACTAAAAAATAAACTGGGAAGGAAGTGCAGTAGGCTTGCGCGAAGTCATAAACTACATAGGCGATATTCTAAATTGTGTAGGACAGTAAAAAAAGAAGTTTCCTTTCAACGCGATAAATTTTATCGCAATAAGTTTATATCCTCGCAGGGTAATTCAAAGAAAGAATGGGAAGTTATTAATAGTATGGTAAACCGGAATTCCAAGGAAAGAACCTCATCGATTGCCTTAAATAATTGTGGAGAGACCATTACGAGTCCTACGGCAGTAGCCAATCTTTTTAATGAGTACTTTTCTACGATCGGACAAAGTGATTCGTCATCTTCGTGCAAATGCCTGAAGTTTGAAGAGTCAAGTGCAGAGAGTAGCTTTATGTTCGAGCCTTTCACGGGACTAGAAGTTTTGCGAACTATAAAGTCTTTAAACAATTCAAAATCTTGTGGCGAAGATGGTATTTCAAACCAGGTTTTGAAAAATGTAGCTTTTTATGTTGTTGATATCCTTGTTTACCTTTTTAATGCAAGTGTATTTTCTGCAACTTTTCCTCACGAGCTAAAATGTTCTGTTGTAATTCCCTTATACAAAAAGGGCAATAAAAAAGACAAGAACAATTACAGACCAATTTCTTTACTTTCCTCTGTATCTAAAGTCTTTGAAAAATTGATAAAGACTAGGATTATCTCGTTCCTTGATCACAAAAACTTTTTTAGTCGGATGCAATTCGGTTTTAGGTCAGGGCGTTCTACTGAAGATGCCTTACCAAACTTTTGTTCATTTGTCTATGGTGACTTAGATAGTAAAAAGAGCTGCGCTGGTCTATTCGTAGACATTACTAAAGCATTTGACATGGTAGATCATGAAATTCTGTTATCCAAGTTGCATAACGTCGGTTTTCGTGGGTTTATTCATAGCTGGTTTAAATCCTACTTAACGGGAAGAGTACAGAAGGTAAAAGTTGGTAATAGTATAAGCAACACACTCACTATCAATTTGGGAGTTCCACAGGGGTCTGTCTTAGGCCCGCTGTTATTTTTAATTTATTTAAACTCAATTTTTTCGCTACCATTTTTTGGTAAAGTTACCGCTGTCGCTGACGACCTCGCGATTGCGCATGGATCAGTGAGTTTTTTGGATTTGGTGGCGGGTATGAATCACGATATACATCTGCTACGGACCTGGTTCGCTAAGCATAAGCTTATAGTGAGTAAAAAAACTCAGATGATGTTTTTTATTCTTCAAGCGAAAAGTGTGCCCAATGTTGACATTGTTTTTCATTCGAGAAACTGTAGATGTTTCGCCCTGCATGACTTGTCTTGCCCTTTGAAATCCTTCAACTCCAATGCTCACTGTAGCGATTTGTGTTTCACCATTGATACAGTGAAGGACTTTCAGTATTTGGGGGTAGTTCTTGATGAAAATCTATGTTGGTCTTCACACACTTCTCGCTTGAAGTCATATTTGCAGTCTACAGTTCGACACTTTTATAACCTTAGAAAGGTATGTTCAAACGCCACGCTTAAAACTCTTTACTACGCGCTAGTCGACTCCAAACTTCAATATGGGATTAGTTGTTGGGGTGGTGCATCTTTGAATAAGCTTCAGCCCCTTTTAACTGTGCAGAAATGCGTTATCAGAAAAATTTGTAATGCGAATCGGTTTCACCATTCCATGGAGCTATTTAGGAGCCTGGGAATCTTGCCGGTAAGACACTTGTATTACTATAAGACACTTAAAATATTTTTTATTCGGTGCGGTTACTTACATACTTTGCAGTCGGAAACTTATTGTCTGAGGACCAACACTCAGGGTTTAGTCGCTATTCCGACATATCGTACTACTCATTTGAATAACTTCTTCACCATTGTATCTTGTAAGTTGTTCAATGTTCTGCCTGCTAATATACGACTCATTAGAAATTTGCCTAAATTTTTGAAAAGTGTTAAATCTTATCTTCTAGAGTTATCACATAATGATATCAAGATTTTGCTGAGACCTAGTATTTAATGAACCTTAAGTCTAAAATTAGTTTTATTGAACATTGAAATTGTAATTTCTTAGCACCTTTTTCACCCCACACACTTTATATATGTATATTATTTTGGATTTTATTTTTGAAAATAGCATTCGACACTATTATATCCATTTTACAGAATGCTTTACCTTTTTTCTTATAAGTCAATCTAATTGGTCTTTACTTTAAGCTGTAATGTAACATTATAAGAAAAAATGAATTAATAAATCTATCTAATCTATCTATCAAAGAAAGGATGACCACCGTGCTTTCATACTCAGCGGCCCGAACCGCCTAGGCGGTTTAGGCCAATAAATGATATTGATAAGTTAAAACGCTTGTAGTATTATACGTTTAGTAATAACGGAAAATCTTCTCGGACTCTATTGTATACTCTATAATTCAAACAATAAATTCATTTAAAAAGCTAATAAAAATGCTCGACAGATACTGACTTCCTTGAAATATTTCTTTTATGAGGCAAATTGGAACATAAAAGGTGCACCCAAAAAGGTCCAAATTATTTAAAACTCATTTTTAAATATTCCGAATATGGACCCAGTGGTCATGCTCATGTCTTTTATTTTGTTTATTTATTTTATGAATAACTTCGTAAATTAATTTTCCTTATACGCAGTCCTGTTCTCTTTTGTATTTTAACCACATATTTTCATTCTGTCTAGCTTTTACACACGTTCTGGGGAAAGCGGGCGGTATCGGAATCGGAATATTCCAATTGGTCCTTCAAAAATTTCCCCAAGCAGTTGGTACCCTAAAAACGCGTATCAATTTGTTTGTATGTAGCACGGCCTTGAGGGAAAACATTTTGAAATTATACTGTAATCTGTCAACAGTTATCCTTGATGTTCCAAGTCCCCCAATTTCTACTTCCCCAATTTCTACTTTCCAGCACCATATTAGTCCCCTAGTGGAGTTTGGCCGATTGGTTTATTGTATTACCATCTATTTGATTACTGCTTTCATGCTTTCACTGCTTTTTGTCCCTCCGAATAGCTGGCACGATTCATTGTGAACGGATCAACCATATTTTAATTTTCAAATGCATCTTCTGCACCCAACTATCAACGTATTTGCTCTACGTTTGATACAAGCCGCAGAACTACAACGCTCAGGAAACATCTATTACAATAGTGTACAATTACTGGCGTATGCCGATGACATTGACATCAATGGCTAACATAACCATGCCTTAAGTTCTGCCTACTCCAAATTGGAGAAACAAGCGAAAAAAGTGGGTTTGGAGGTGGACGAGGGCAAAACGAAGTACCTTCTGTCATCATGCAAGGAGTCAGAGCATTCGCGCCTTGGCACACACGACACTGCCATAAGTTTGAAATAGTAAAGGACTTCGTTTACCTGGGAACCAGCATTAACACCAACAATAATGTGAGCTTAGAAATCCAGCGAAGAATTACCCTTGCCAATAAATGTTACTTTGGACTGAGTAGGCAATTGAGAAGCAAAGTCCTCTCTCGACGAACAAAAACCACGCTCTACAAGTCGCTCATAATACCCGTCCTGCAATATGCGAATGGAAGAAGATGCTCCGGCCCGGAAGGTATAGAAGCAGAGGAAGAGGGAGGCCCCACTCCGTTGCAAATACCAAGTGGAGAACAATCTGCGATCTTGGAAGGTCAAAATCGTTTAGACGGTTAAACAAACAGCTATTAAGGGCTGTTGACCTATATATGTATGTATGTATGTTCAGTACCAAAATAGAGCGCTTACCACATGGGTGGGCACCTTGGTGTGTTGGTAGTGTGCCGGCCTCGCGCACCAAATGTCGTAGGTTCAAGTGCTGGGACAAGTAACATCAAGCAAAACATATATTTAGGAAAGTTTTTTTCGAAACGGTGGCAGCCACTCCGAGTGCATTTCTACCATGAAAAGCTTATTTGCTAAAATGCATCTACTTTGGTGGAAACGTTCCTCTTAAAGCGTTGACACATCCCTGTAAAAAACGTTGGAGCATCAGAGTACTCCAACACTTATCCTCATTCATATAAAAAAGGTGGTCCAATTTACATAGCGATGTCCGGTGATTGGATCACCTAATCCTATTCGGAGTACCATTTACTTTGCTTCTGAATAGTCTATAGAGCACCTACGTTGGAGTACTTTGAAAATGCTGCCAAAAGATTACTCTATAGAGTACTCTAGACAAAAGCGAGAATGGGAGTATGTGTTCTTCTGAGGACCACCTACTCCCGCTCTCGCTTTGCTGTTGAATACTCTATAGAGTAATCCCATGGGAGTATTTTGAGAGTACTCTCACGTAGGTGGTCTATAGAGTATTCAAAAGCAAAGAAACGGAGTACTCCGAGATGGATTAGGTGATCCAATCACCGGACATCGCTATGTAAATTGGACCACCTTTTTTATATGAATGAGGATATGTGTTGGAGTACTCTGATACTCCTATAGGAGTATTCTATGGAGTATGAAACGGAGTATTTCCGTTTTTTGCAGGGATGTTCCAATGTCTGCCATCTGCACCAATACATCGAAAGAAATTGTATTGAAACCAACAAAACTACACTTTTATGACAGTTGTAAGAAGAGAGATTGCCTGCATGCTAAGAAGGACAAAAGAAGACAACAAACGCTGTATTTTTCGCTTGTTTACTTTTCCGCTAAACTTAAGTTTAAGTTGTGTATTGCGAGTCATTAAATTCGGTAGTGAAATATATAATAGTGAAAATAAATAAATTTATTAAAACCTATATCAAGTTGCAAACATATGAAGTTAAAATGGCTTACGTAGAGATCTATACGTATATAAAGAGTTATTTAGGCATTATGTACTAATCAGATGTTTAAATATTTTTCAGCATTATCTTCTCAAAAAACGTATGTTACACACAGTTCCTATGATGAAAAAAGAGGAAGTCGAACAGGAAAATAATTGTGGGGTAAGAATGTTGTGGTGGATTGGTATCTGTGTCACTGAAAATGTATACGGAAGCTAGGCTAGATGTCTTAGCTATTTACTATATGAAATCTAATGTAGTGCTACCATAAGTAAGTGAGATACATATATATTACTGTATATCACAGAAATATATGAGCAAGAGAGAGATGGAAGATCACACGTACACGAAGCAATGGGGTAGGATTGTCAATTCACCGATAAGAAACTCATAGAAACTTTAATGGACAGCTGGGGTCGGCCTAGTAGCTATATCACATACCTGCTAGCGTACTAGCGTGTCAGCTTTCTTAATTTTTAGGAAAGACATTCAATTTTTATATACATACTAGAAGACCCGGCCACACTTCGCTGCGTCTCAGAACTTATAACAAACTGAGTCCGATATTAATCATCGTATCTATGAAATCCGTTGAGACATAGAACTTATTCACATCGGTTATTGCAGCACTCATTAGCACCTTTCGTTTGCTATTCATATTATATCAACACATTTTGGGTCACCTTGGTCCATATATCGCCCGATATCTAGGTATTGAAATAAGGGATATCTGAACTTTTAACTTAGGCTTCTAATAGTGCAATGGTGAAAGATCTATTCAATTCCATTAAGCAATTTTCGAGTGATGCGCGACCAAACATACATACAGGCAGACGGCCAGACAGACAAAAAATCTAAAAACTGTTGATTCGGATTCTATTGGGTTAGTAATGATCCAAAACAACCATCAATTTTTCTTAAATATCTGCAATGAACAGACATCGACCTATTACAATTTCAATATATGTAGAGATGTATGTATATACAAGTAAATATATAAACATAGATGATAACTTCATTACACCCAATTTAATGTTCTTTAACGAGGTTTTATGAATCTTTACTTTTCCTGTCTTTCAGGGTTATATATTTGAATTAAACATTTATTTGTGATACGGTAACGCCAAGGTGCCAGCAGCGCGAGATACAATAGACTATCACAATGTCCGTGTTCAAACAGAGAAACTCGGAGTTGCTTTTATCGGCAATTCTCTTTTGGTATTGCTCAAGTGTTTCCGATGTTGTTCAAACACGGAAAGGAATTGCTTTGGTTGATTATGTTTTGTACTGACATTCTCTCAATACATACATATGTAATAAGAAATTTTTTATTGCGTTGTACGAATATTTTGAATGAAAATTAAATAATTAATATAATTGTATTATTTTCTTGGAAATAAACATTGAAAATCTGTTGATACAATTACTTTTATGTCGTTTATTAATATGTGAGCATGCGAATGTAAAAAAAGGTATGAAGGAAAATGTCAAAATTGAACTGCGCCCAACATAACATAATTGAGACGAACGGCAACACAAAGCGTGTTTCGCGAGCACAAGCAACTCGGTACCCGTCCCCTTCCATCGTCGCTCTCTCTCCCACAAAAAGCAAAACCGCAACTAATTGACGTCAATTTGTATCTGTGTTTGAACACGGACAATAGTTCAATTGAGAGAACTTCAACTAGTGCCGCCAGGAACCATTGGGTATGAAAACAAATGTGATATGTTGTCTGTCAAATTTGCTGACAGCCACATCAATATGGAGTTTTTTGAGGCATTTCAATATGGCAGTGCATCCATAGCAAAGTGAACTATCATCCTTTAACGAATGCAAAAAAGAGACTCAGAATGAAACCAAGATAGAATTTAAAAATAAGGTGACCGAGTCTGATACTTTCTTGACGCCTATGCTTTAGATATCACACTGGCACTAATGGTTATATTCGAGATTCGTTTCGTTAACTTGCAAACTGCCAAGGCGCCACCAAAAATGTCGAGAGGTGTACCCAAAGAGGCTTTTCGGACCCAGGAATCACAATCCGAGTGCGAAAAATTAAGATTTGAAAAAAATTAAAGTAATTAGGAGAAAAGGTAGAATAATTTTATTTTGTAAACAAGTATGGATCCCACTTCGGATTCTTTATTCTGGCATTTGCTGTCAGTTATCGACGGTACTCTTAAGCAGCCTCATAACTGAAGCAACATTTTTTTCGCTCATTAAATTAGAGCTGGCAAAAAAACTAAGGTTCCGACTGTGAATTCTTTCTACTAGTGTGAAAACGAGTTTTTAGATACCTCATTCGACCGGTTTGTATACGTTTTAGGTGTAGTCTCATGTACTTCGCCTCTACCAATATGGTATCAGGAAGTATTATATCTTATAACTTTAAACGAGTTATTCTTGTATATTTGTATATCCACTACTATCTCAGGAACGACTTAAACGATTTGAATGAAATTTGGTATATGGGAAGTATCCTTTCTTTTAAGATTTTCTACTCTGGTGTTGCCACTTGGGGTGGTTCACAGGGTTGCCACCTATATGAATTTTTTTTCAATATTAAACAATATATGGCCATATTCGGTATCAAATGAAAGGTATTTTAGGCCGTATACCAAGCAAAGTATTTTCGAGTAGGGTTGCCCCTTAGGGTTGCCACCTGACCGCATTTTATTTATTCCTTCAGTTAACGACCACTATCTCGGGAACGGCTAAACCGATTTGGATGAAATTTGGTATATGGGTAGTATCCTTTGTTTTAAGATTTTCTACTTTGGTGTTGCCACTTGGGGTGGTTCACAGGGTTGCCACCTATATCAATTTTTTTTTAATATTAAGCAATATATGGCAATATGGGTATCAAACGGAAGGTATTTGAGGCCGTATACCAACCAGAATATTTTTAAGTAGGATTGCCGCCTAGGGTTGCCACCGAGCAAGGCTAGGTCACCCAGGTACTGTATATAAAACACTATTCAGCAGCGTCAAAAGAGAACTTAGCGCAATCGAGTTAACGCATTGCACTGATACCCGCCATGGGGCTGGCTTCAAGGTATCTGCGACAGAAAATTGGCGCCTTATTCCTAATGTTGGTGTGTTGTTCCTTCGAAAGGGGAAACAGCTTATTTCCGGTATCATGTTCAAACCGTTTTGATCAAATGCAATAAGCCGTAAATAAGGTGTACTCTTTTGTGGGTGAATTTATAGGCAACTTTTTGCGGTTAAGGATGAGTTTGGGTAGCGAAAGCGTGTCCTATATGGGTGAAGTTACGAATAGTTAGGAGTTTATATACCTTAAGAAATAGCAAATTGTATTTTAGTTTTTGTTTCATAAGATATTGCGCTTTATTTATGGGCGTTTTACATGAAATATGTACTGTGGGATGGTAATAGAACAAGAGGTTAAACATTTCTGTACTTAGATACAGCACAGGCGTTGCCGCCAAATTCCTTATTTCCTTTTTTATCTTACACCATTTCTTGCTGCCAATTTTAACGCTAAGTGGTCAAAGAAGTTAATAATAAATTTTGATTAAAGCTTTTTTAACTCAACCTAAAAGTGTATCTTACCTTGGCTTATTGCCAAAGGCTGCGTTATTTTAAAATCAAGTTTTTTTTTGCAAATATTACAAATGATGTTTAAATAGTTTAGGTACATACGTATCAGACTGGAACAAAAAAACATTATTCATGACTGCAAATGAGCTCAAAGCCAAGAATAATAATTTTTACGAAAGTTATTATTGTAATCTTTTGATAACTTTTTACCCTTATATAAATTGCAATTCTCATCTCGCCGTTTTAGTTTTAGATGAAGTCATTTCTATACTTATACTTTGCCTAGAACTAAAATATAATTTTCAAATTGTTGTATTAGGATGAAATATTAATAATTATACAAAAAGAAAAGAAGGAAAGGAAAGGAAAGAAAAGGAAAAGAAAATAAAAGAAAACAAAGGAAAATAAAAAACCCTGAGCAGAGAAAAGTAAAGAAGGTGAAGAAAAGTAACAGGAAGGAAAGGTTTTATGAAATAGAATAAAAAAATTAAAGTACAAGTTCTATTATTAAATTATGTAGAAAACAAAGAAATAAAAAAGAGGGCAGTAAGGGGAAATGTAGGAAATTAAGAGCAAAGGTAGCAAGGAAAAGAAAGGCGAATGAAAGGAATATCCCAAAAAAGATTTTGTGGTTGAGTTTTAACCACTGGGTAACTCTATTTATTGTTATTTACCTTAAGGTACTTTTACACGATATGTATTGTCACCTGCACCTGTCACGTTTTCGATACATATATATATATATACTCACATTGCTTGTCAAATTCATTTCATTTACTTTGTATATATATTCGGTATGCTCTTTTGTGTGCAAAAAAGTCGAAGAACAGCTGATATAAGTCAGACGAAAATAGAAACCACTATATTTCGTATGTTCGTATATTTGATTTGTCAGTAGAGTTTTTTTCTTTTTGTGTTAACAAGGTATGAGACTCTGTTCATTCCAAAAAGCTGGCAGATACATACATCTGATATAACATATCGTTGTGTAAAAGGCCTTTTAGTGAGATTTTTCATCCCAAAATTCTCATACTATTTTGTCATATGATTATAACGCATAAATTCAAATTTTTTTAAAAATTCACTATAAAGTAATTTTCTCTTTTAAAAAACTCACCACTCTTCGAGTTTCATCAGTTTACCGAAAATCTGGGGCCGAATTACGTTATACGTTCCGTGATCGAATTTTAAAATCATAATAGCTCTAAGCCTGAGTATATGACTGGCGTACTGGTCGGTTCAATTATGCATCATTAGGTACTCTTTTAAAAAGTTGGACAGTTTCAAAGTTATTCTGGTTTAAAAAACGGTTTACAAAACAGCTCTGATCCAACAAAAAAGTTATGAATAAAAAATTTGTTTATCGCAATATTAAACAAAGTGTGATTTTTTATTTAAAATTTTCGCATTCGTCACTTTTTTAAAGAATCGACTTAAGGTACATGATAGAAGACCTCCAAACAAAATTAAAATTAAATTAAATTAAAACAAGTAAGGACGGCGCTGTCTTCGGCTGTGCCGAAGGCTTTATACCTTTCATGAATACGTGCAAACTTAAATACGCATTGTTTACGAAATCTTTTAATATCCATAAGAAAATATCTCACCAAGTTTCAAGTTTTAATCTTTTAAAATGAGGGAGAAATGGCCATAATCCTCTTATCTGAACGATCGGTTGTATGGGATATATACTATATATAGCTCCGATCTTAGCGATTTTTTTTCCAAATTTTTTACTATCTGTAAGCAAATATCTCACCAAGTTTCAAGTTTTAATCTTCCAAAATGAGGGATAAATGGCCATAATCCTCTTATTTGAACGATCGATTGTATGGGATATATACTATATATAGCTCCGATCTTGGTAATTTTTTTACGAAATCTTTTACTATCCATAAGAAAATATCTCACCAAGTTTCAAGTTTTAATCTTTTAAAATGAGAGAGAAATGGCCATAATCCTCTTATCTGAACGATCGGTTGTATGGGATATATACTATATATAGCTCCGATCTTAACGAATTTTTTACTAAATTTTTTGTTATCTGTAAGCAAATATCTCACCAAGTTTCAAGTTTTAATCTTCCAAATTGAGGGATAATTAGCCATAATCCTCTTATCTGAACGATCGGTTGTATGGGATATATACTATATATAGCTCCGATATTGGTGATTTTTTTACGACATATTTTGCTATCCATAAGAAAATATCTCACCAAGTTTCAAGTTTTAATCTTTAAAATGAGGGAGAAATGGTCATAATCCTCTTATTTGAACGATCGGTTGTATGGGAGATATATGCTATAGTGACCCGATTATACCGGATCCGACAAATGTCATATATAATTCAAAAATACATCCGTGTGCCAAATTTCATCGAGATATCTCAAAAATTGAGGGACTAGTTTGCGTTAAAACAGACGGACGGACAGACGGACATGGCTGTATCAACTCAGTTCATCGTCCTGATTAATTTGGTATACTTAATGGTGGGTCTGTCTCTTATATTTCTAAACGTTCCAAACATCGGACCAAAGTTAATATACCATTTCATGTTCATGGAAGGTATCAAAATTAAAAAGCGGGAAATAATGTCCGTGGGCATCTTAATATTATTTAATAAAAAAAAAAAAAGATATTGATATAAGATATATATTAATTTTGACCCAGTCTACAATGTATGTGTATACATATCTACATATGGAATGACATACTCCAAGTACATAAGTACATATGACAAAAATTAATTCTATGTCAGGCATGTCTACCTGTTTAGAACTCTATTCACATGTTGAAGAACACATATCGTCGGCTAAGCGGTTAAAGCTGCTAAGTCCACTTTTCACATAAGACGATTTTTTCTGCTCAGAATCGTTAAAACTATACTGAAAGTAAAACCTGCTAGGTCTAAAAACTATATAAAAAGCTTCTAAGTCTATACATTTAAAACAGATTAAGTGCATATTTCACTCAATTTATTTTTTCGGTGGTATTAAAACTTGTCTGAAGGGAGTTAGCAGCTTGCAACGCGTTGCCGACAATATGTTAATAAATGTGAGTGAGTTAGACTTAGGTATTCATTTAAATAAATTATTGAATTTTGATACATCGTCGCTGCGCTAACAAAAAAATGATAGCACACTCTTCAGAAAGAGATATAAAAAATTACAGACTTAGGCTGGTGGGAAACTATCGGCTAATGAGATATGACATAAAAATAAATTTAGAAAAAAATATCTAACCGTTTTTCTTGGAGCAGCGATGATATGTATGCGCTAATATATAACCCTATTTTAAAATGTTAGGAAATACATAGAAATGTATACCCGCATTGGACAACAACCCTATTACAATAAAAAGTATTGCATAAGGATATTCTTAATGAAAGTAAGTATGATATGTGTCCAACATGCAACAGTCAAGTACATACACATTTCTCTGTACATATATAATTAGATGCATATAACATACAAACGGTGACCTAAGTAAGTCAAAGTAGTAGTATTCACACTTACGTATGTACATAGAGCTTTCACATGGTCAAAACCATGCAAACGTAGGAAGTTGAATGCTAAATTTCCTGTTTTCCATGAGAGAAAAAACTGTTACTGCTACATGCATACAAATATAACATAAATAGAACATGTAAGTGTGAGGCGACTGCCTCATTTGACTTCAAACGTAAATTCTATTTTAGTTTTAAACAAGTAAAGAAGCCTAAGTTCGGGTGGAACCGAACATTAAATACCCAGCTGTGTAAAAGCGGTCGTGGTAAATTGTTGTGGAGTTATGACCTGTAGAGGATTTAAATTTTTTCTACTACCACGTGGGCAATCTTCTTATAAATAAAAATGAATGTGAGTCTGGCGTCCAAAGTACTCAACCGATTTTCACAATAGATTCTTGGATTCACTCGCATAGCACATGCTATATATAATTTTGGAAAAGTGGGCGGTGACATGCCCCCATGATTACAATTCGTCATAACTTTGAACGTATTTGGTCTTAAATAATAATATTTGGATATATGTGTCCTTTAATCAATATTTACACAATTTTGGAAAAGTGGGCGGTGGATATTTATAATATTTTCACAGTGGGTTCAGGGGGCCTCTGCGTGCGATGCTATATAAAGTTGAAATTCAGCATAACTTCGAATTTTTATTACATATGAATGATTTATTACATAAACGTGTCCTTTATATATAGGAAAAAAAACTTTGAAAAAAGTGAGCGGTACTAAATGTTCATTTATCTGTGGGCGGTGCCACCCATTTCTCAAAATTAAATAAAACTATTAATAAGATCATTAAGTCATTGTAACTACCAAATTCTAGCACTCTATCTGTGTCAGTGAAGGAGATATGGCTTGTTCTGTTTTGATATCTCCCTCCTAGAAAACTTTAGTACAAAAGTGGGCGTGGTCCTCCACCGATTTTGCGTATTTTCCGTAAGCGTACTCTGCACGTAGATAGTATAACTCGTATCAAGTTTCAAGTAGTTCTATCTAACACGATTCTAAGTCAAATTTGACCTTTTGTTTATTCATATGTGGGTGGTGCCGCGCCCATTTTCCAAAATTAAAAAAAAATTAATAAGATCATCAGGTTTTATCTATCAAATTCTAGAAATCTATCTGCATAAGCGAAGGAGATATGGCATGTTCCGGTATCCTAACCCTCTTTAAGAAAGCTTTTTAATAATAATAATAATAATAACAATAATAATAATAATAATAATAAATCGATGTTAGGTATATTAACCTCTTCTGAAGGGATGGAGGAATGAACGGTAAGTAGAACACCACCTACGACTCTGTTCAAGCGATCATTTCTGTATACATAAAGACTTACATAAAGACTCTGAATTGAAAACATGAGGTTTTAGCCAAGTTTCGGTAAAAGAAATTACGTTATAATTACAATTAAAAGATTTCAAAAAGAGATCAGTTAATTTGGTATTTAAACCTCTGACCTTTTGATAAAAGATATTCCCGGAGTTAGTGCTCAGGTTTTTGACTCAACGTTATTACGAGAAATTTTCGCTACATTTTGAACATTCCTATTCGGTCTGTATTCAAACTCCCGCACAAGAGCCCCGGGAGGCCAAAAAGAGCTGTCCAAAAGAGTATCGAAATCTTTCCCAGATACATCAATCTTAAACGAAGACATACTTCTTTGATATCTGAAATTAAAGTTTCTAACAGTTGCGCTTTGATCTTTAATTTTAGAAGAAATAGGGTACATCAAATCATCCTCGGTAGTGTCTGGATGGAACCTAGACACAAAAATAGATTTTTTGTGAGGGACCACAACCAGCTTACTAACGATTGGTTCAGACTCCATTGCAATAGTTGGAGGTTCCGGGGTTTTCCTAGTGGATATTTTTGAAGGGGCGTTCTTGGACGTTGCTCGGACAACCGTACTAGTAATTGGAAGAGCCAAACTGTGCTTAGCGAGCAGTTTTAAACACACTGTATGTGACGTTCAACAAACCACGCAAACAGCTGTAATGAAAAAGAAGTCAAAAAACCAAGTCAGCACACAACAATTGCTATACAAAATATAAGGCTTTCAAAAGAAACAAATAAAACAATTGAAATATGCAAATAACTCGGCGCACACAAATTCAAAAGTATGAATTTATAATGATTAATCACTATTCAAAACTTTTAACAATTTTTACACCAAATAGTGGAGCACATTAACTATTTAAACTCTTTTAACATTAATTATAACTGAGAATATTTAGAATATCAAGATATGATTTAATTATTAAAGAAAACACAGAGCAAAATAAAAACACAACTACACAGCTTGATGTTTGCGTGTTATTGAGACAGTGCAAAAGTTTCGTAATTCTAAGTTATTAACAGTTTAATTTGAAAATTGCTTGACACATAAGTAGGCGGTGCCACGCCCACTTTCGAAAACTTTGCAAGAATCGTGTAAAGAATAAGAAAATTTATGTAACTGCCAAATGATATAATTCTACCTGTAAGTCAATGAGATATGGGCAGTTCAGAAAGAAGGTAGAAATTTCTTTTCAGATAACTTTTATGAAAAAGTAGGCGTGGTCGAAAAGCGATTTCGCTTATTTTCTATGGGTGTACGAGTATATACCACAACCATAGTATACCTCCTACTAAACTTCGTTATTCTAACACAAACGGTTCTGTAGTTATTAACAGTCGAAATTTGAAAATTTGTTCACTCACGTGTAGGCAGTGCCACTCACCTTTTTCAAAAACTTGGTAAAACGCCAATAGGACGTTCTATTTAATAAATCTACCAAATTTAATTACTGTAGCGGCTTTTTTTATTGAATTATCCCATTTTAAACGTTTTTCGAAATTTTCGATATCGCCCATTTTAAGTACAAGGTGGCGCAAAAGTAAGCTTCCGATGTTCAGCATATCGGTTGTGGCACGTGCAGTGTGTGCTGTTGCACCGTCTTGTTGGAACCACATGTTTTCCAATCCCAATTCATCAAGTTGCGGCAAAAAGAACTCGTTGATCATTGCTCTGTAGCGCTCACCAGTCACAGTAACCGTTTGGCCCCGACCGATTATTGGTCAAATAAATAGTCAGCAATATTCCGCGTTCTGGAGCAGTGTAGCGTAACATTGTTTATTAACGTGTATTTCGCATGTGTTTACTACACAAATGTCAAAACAGAACTGACTTTAGGGGCCAATCGCAAAATTTATAGCATTTTCTGATAGGAGGATTACTTTTGCGCCACACTGTAGAAACCTACGTTGGCCAGAAAGCAACCTGTGTGCGAAATTTCAATATCTAAATTTTTACTCAAGTTATCGTGTCCACGGCTTATGATATGGTAATTTGGAAAATATTTGTTTTCTTTTCGGTAGAAAATGACCGAAGTTCGATAGATTCGTTTTGGCCTTAACAGTTGGTTGATCTCGAGTACTTTGTTAGCGTCGCTTTTGTAATACCTAGTCGAGTAAGAGGTACAAACATACATGTAGTATTATAAATTACCTTATTCAATACTCACATGCCGATATAAAAAATGGCACACCCTGTACGTAGTAGAGTTTTTGTGTTATCTTAAGAGTTTTATCTGAACAATAATAAATATTCATTTCAGCCACTTTTATTAAAATGTCATGCAGCCATTTAGCTATTCGAGTATGTGTACTTACACAGGTAGATATGTACGTAAGTACCAGGACATATTTAGTAGGAGACGGGGTGGTTAAGGGGGTTTCATCCCCATAAATGCTGCCGCATATGTAAAGGCTCGTTCGGACGGCTTATTTATACATTTTTCACAGGGAAAGCAAATACATAAAAGCAATAACGTACGTAAATGCCTGAAAAAATTGTTTTTATCAAGCGGGGTTCTTTCTAATAACAACCAACCATGAGAAGCTTTTGTTTTTAATTTACAAGTTTTGATGATAGCAAGACTCTTTTTATGCAATGCTCACAGTTAAATGTTTTTGCAACTTTGACATTCTCATAGCTCAATTTTCTCTGGTTTGACACACATATGTTTGTATTTATAAATTTCGGGCATGAAGTGGTATAGCTTTCTGATTTTGGTTTAGAGATATTCAAGTTTCCGTGAATGAAAGCGGAAGATATCGTTATTCATATTTGTATACCTAGTAGTGCTACGCACAAAAGATATATCAACTTTAGTCGCCTAACGGCAGTACGTAACGGCATAAACGGATCGAGGTAGATATTGACTTATACATATCAAAATGTTCAGGACGAAAAGAGAAATTGATTAAGCCATGTCCGTCTGTCTGTGGACACGATAACTTGAGTAAATTTTGAGATATCTCAATGAACTTTGGTATGCAGGTTCCTTGGCAGGTTCATCGCCGAGCGCTATTTAAAATTGTCGAAATCGGATGATAGCCACGCCCATTTTTTATATAAAGTATATTTTCGAAAACACAAAAAAGTGATTACTCAGTGCATAATACACCTATAGGAAAAAATTTGATGCATACATTAAGATTGAGGCATAAAATAAATTTTAAAAAAATTTTTGAAAATGGGCGCGGCACCGCCTACTTTTGATTAAGTCAAATTTATAAATGTAACGTTCGAGGAAAAAATGGGCGAAATCGGTTAAGATCCACGCCCAATTGTAGATATATTAAATAGACAATAACTTTGGTTAAAATAGCTTAACATGATTAATATTTAATTTTTAAAGTTTCCGTAAACTAAGAAATCCAAAAAATAAAAATGTTCGCAAATGGCCCCGCCCCTTTTATAGTGGGTTATTCCACAAAACTTTTTATGCCATAACTCCGCTAAAAATTGATTTGTCGAAACGAAATTTAGTGACAATGTTCAATATATAGTTTTGAAAAATTTGTTTGTAAAATTTAAAAAGCGATATTTCTACAACCAAGCAAGTTATATCAATCAGATTTTGCAGACATAATAAGCTTTTTAGGAAAAACTCGACCGCAAAACAATTTTGTCAATTTTGAAGAAGAAGGCATGGCGCCGCCCACTTTTCAGCATAAAATGTCAGCTATTTTCAAAGGCAATCGCTTATAATTCAATCTTGATATTTTAATGAAAATTAGTCAGCTGCTTCTCAGTAGTATGTATTATACTCCTGCCAAAAATTAGCCAAATCGGAAAACACACAAGCAAAATATTCGGGCACATAGTTAATAGCCCACTAAAATAGCGAAGTTACATATATATCTTTTTTGATTTTCATACCTATCATAAACATTAAATGTATGTAAGTATGAGAAGAAGAAGAGAAAAGTTCACTAAAATAATCAGCACGATAAGCGGAGCCGATTTAGCCATGTCCGTCTCTCCGTCCGTCTGTCTGTCTGCCCGTCTGTCTATTTGAACGCAAACTAGTCTCTCAGTTTTACAAAAGAATGCTGAAATTCCTTGTTTGCTTTCGCCATTTTATAATATACTAGCAAAACCCGGTAGACGTTGTTTTGACGTTTTGATACATAGAACACATCTATATATAAAATCTCATACAGTTGAACCAAATAAACTCCTAGCTATACCGAACTAAAGCTTTATATAACCTGGGTGCTTTTCCAAAAGCTATAGACAGACTGTATCGTGCCCAGCGAACTCCTGAATCTATCGCGAAAGTTCAAAAGCAAACACAAAACACAAACTATGTGGGCGTGGCCCATTATGTAGATATTGACTAAGTGACACATATATCCAAATATCATTAATTTAGACCAAAAAAGTTCGGAGTTGTGACGAATTAAATTTTTGTATAGACTGGGGGCGTGGCTCCGCCCACTTTTCCAAAACTTTATTATGTCTATGCTGTGCCCAGTGAACCCAAGTATATATTGTGAAAATTTCATAAAGATCGGTTGAGTACTTTGGCGCCTATAAAAGACAAACATTTTTATACCTTTCATGAACATGAAATGGTATATTAACTTTGGTCCGATGTTTGTAACGTTTAGAAATATAAGAGACAGACCCACTATTAAGTATACCAAATTGATCAGGACGACGAACTGAGTTGATACAGCCATGCCCGTCTGTCCGTCCGTCTGTTTGAACGCAAACTAGTTCCTCAATTTTTGAGATTTTCGATGAAATTTGGCACACGGATGTATTTTTGTATTATATTAGACATTTGTCGGATCCAGTATAATCGGGTCACTATAGCTTATATCTCCCATACGACCGATCGTTCAAATAAGAGGATTATGACCATTTCTCCCCCATTTTTAAAGATTAAAACTTGAAACTTGGTGAGATATTTTCTTATGGATAGGAAAAGATTTCGTAAAAAAATCACCAAGATCGGAGCTTTATATAGTATATATCCCATACAACCGATCGTTCAGATAAGAGGATTATGGCCATTTATCCCTCATTTTGGAAGATTAAAACTTGAAACTTGGTGAGATATTTGCTTACAGATAATAAAAAGTTTCGTAAAAAAATCGCTAAGATCGGAGCTACATATAGTATATATCCCATACAACCGATCGTTCAGATAAGAGGATTATGGCAACTTCCCTTAAACAAATAAAGCTTATTATAAAAGAAAATTAAATGTATTGCTGACAAAGTTTTAGAGAACTTTAAACAATGCGTACTTGAGTTTACACGTATTCATGAAAGGTATAAAGCCTTGGGCACAGCCGAAGACAGCGCCGTCCTTACTTGTTTATATCTTTTTTTGTTACGCACACAAGGGTGGCTGATGAATTTTGCTACATTAAGAAACTCAAATAATTTTTTTTTCAGTGTATGGAATTCATTTTTCTTTTATTCATGTTAAAGCTCATTAAATTTTATTAAATATAGCTTAATTAGTTTTAAAAATAATGGAATTTAAATGCCCCCCCTGCTCGTCGATGCATGTGCGGCATCTTACCAAAAAGTTGTTCATTACTGCTTTGAGAGTTGAGACAGGAATAGCCGCAATTGTTTCTCGAATGGATTGCCTTAGTTCATTCAAATTTGTTGGTTTTGCTTTGAAGACTTCCTGTTTGCAATAACCCCACAAGAAAAAGTCAAGTGCAGTAAGGTCAGGCGACCTGGGTGGCCAACGGAATGTGGAGTTTCTGGATATCAGCTTATTGGGAAATTTTCGTCGCAATTCTGTCATAACAGGTTGGGCTATATGAGGAGCTGCACCATCTTGCTGAAACCACACAGAGTTGAAAGAAATTCTCATTCGGCGTAATTCTGGATAGAAAAACTCTCTCAACATGCTCAAGTAACGGTCTCCAGTAACCGTAACGGTGTGACCGTTTTCTTCGAAGAAGTAGGGCCCGACAATGCAGCGTGATGAAACTGCACACCACACTGTGACACGAAGTGGATGCAATTCCGTCTCATGGAGTATCTGTGGGTTGGAAGCACTCCATATTCGACAATTTTGTTTGTTTATGTTGCCGTTTAAATCGAAATGGGCCTCGTCAGACATGAAAAGACAGTTCAACATGTTTCCATCCTCTTCCACCATTTGAAGCATCTTCTGGCAAAATTCCAAGCGAATCGGCAAGTCTGCAGCGTTCAGTTTGTTGGCCATTTGAATTTTATATGGGAATAAGTCCAAATCTTTGTGCATAATTGACTGTAATGACTGTCTGCTTACACCCATTTGAGCAGATAAGCTTCTTGTCGAAACACGTGGATTGTTTGGTATAGCAGCAGCTACAGCAGCGATTGTTTCCTCCGTTCGAACTGAAGGGGTTCGATGGTAAGGTCTTCTGTTGACTGTCCCATGCTCGGCAAAATTGTTTACAAGTCTTATTATGGTCCATCTGCTCGGAGGATTGCCGCCAAACGTGCGCCTATACTCTCTTTGAACCGAAACTACGGACTCCAGTGCGTGATAGCGGCGGACAATCCAAATTCTTGTTTCAGTGTCCCAGTTATCCATTTTTGTTAAATGTAAAAGTCAATCTGCAAAATAAAAAAAAAATTAACCAGATTCATTAAATAGAAAAAAAGTTATTTAATTTTTTTTTGGTAGCGGCTTTCATCAGCCACCCTGTATTACTTCATTCGGCATAAACGAATCGAGATATATATTTATTAATGTATATCAAAACGTTCAAGATGAAAAGTAAAATATCCGGGCAAGTAGTTAATACCTTAATGCAAAAGCGAAGTTGTATATCTTTTTTGATTTTCATACCTTTTATAAAGTATACTAAAATGATCAGGAGGATGAGCTGAGTCGATGTAGCCATGTCCGTCTCTCGATACGTCTGTCTGTCTATTTGAACGCAAATACGAACTGAAAGTATTAAAATAGACCTGCGCAAATTGGGATGCCATAATAGATCACTACTAGGTATATAATGTTCGGCTCCACCCGAACTTAGACTTCGTTACTTGTTTGAACTGTATTGCATTCGTCATGTAAAGAATAATTGGAAACTCTTAAGCAAAAAACATTAAAAATCATTGCGGTTTTTTAGCCACGAAGACTTAAAAATTTCCATAGCTCATACTCGAAACTCCTTTCGTACCCTCGTAACCTATTTTCAGACTATTGCGTGGTATTTGCAAATGATTGAACCTGGAATAGAACCCAGCAGATTTTGTATGGAAAGAATACACTACTCATTATACCACTTTTTTGTCGTAAAACATCACTGGACCTGAACTCCTGTGGTTTGGATGATAGCTGAATTTGAATCATTTGCCCAGCAAGCCTTTATGTAGAATTTAGCTAGACTAACGCAAGTGTAATGGCATTACCGACATCAGATATATATGATGTTGATATCTCAACCGCATCCAAGGATACGGACGATAATTGTTTACGGGCATTTCCAATAATATGTTTCGAAATGAAATTCATAGCTCAAAAAGTATTGCGAATTTTGTGTTTTTTCAAAAATTATTTATTTATTCATGAATATCTATTTTGTCCCCTTCAAAGTAATCCCCATGAGATATTATACACTTGTGCCAACGGTTTTTCCAATCTTCCAAGCACTTCAAAAAATCATTTTTTTGTATCTTGTTCAGCTCCTCCTTCGATGCCGTCTTTATCTCGTCAAGAGAAGCGTAACGTCGTCCTTTCATGGGCCTCTTCAGTTTAGGGAACAAGAAAAAGTCACAGGGGGCCAGATTTGGGGAATACGGTGGCTGCGGCATCATTAGTGTGTTGTTTTTGGCCAAAAAGTCGCGCACAAGCAACGATGCGTGAGCAGGGGCGTTATCGTGGTGCAAAAGCCAATTTTTGTTCTTTCACAAATCCGGGCGTTTCTGGCGGATTGCTTCGCGCAAATTGCGCATAACCTGCAGGTAATATTCCTTATTGACCGTTCTTCCCTGTGGCAAGAACTCATGATGCACCACGCCCCTGCAATCGAAGAAAACTGTCAGCAAAACTTTCAAATTCGACCGAACTTGGCGCGCTTTTTTCGGTCTTGGTTCGTGCGGCAGCTTCCATTGAGATGATTGAGCTTTGGTTTCCACGTTATAACCATAAACCCACGATTCGTCACCAGTTATGACCCTCTGGAGCAAATTTGGGTCGTCGCGGACAGAGTTTAACATCTCATTAGCAATGTTCATGCGATGCTGTTTTTGGTCACAATTGAGCAATTTTGGTAAAAAAATAGGTAAAAATCGAAGACGATCCAAAACACGTGCAAGCAAAGCAGCTGTCAACAATGAACTGAACATTCAAAATGGCCGAGCTTGTCGGCATAAGTGAGAGACATGAGTACCAACATAACGCCACAAAAAATTCGAATATACGTAACCAGCGAAAATTCAAAATTCGCGATACTTTTTGAACACACCTCGTATACCCGTTGTAATATCTTGATACATTTACGAGTAATCGCATTCGAAAATCCCCAGAATTAATAGAGCTCGCGTTTTGCGTAAAAAGTTTATTACGAAGGTCAAATGTTATTGATATAACATGCACAGTTACAGAATATCGCGTTTTAAATTGGAAAAAGAAATTTTTTGGAGGCACGTTAAACGTTAAACAATAACCTTTATAAAATTAACATTCTCACAAAATTCGGTGGTGGCAAATGAATTTATGTTCGAGTTATATTATACAAAGTTTAAGGGGCGGGCCATGCCCATTTTCGAAAATATATTATTGATATAAAGTTATTTTTCGCAGAGATTTTTTCAATTGCATTGAGGTCTGCAATATATTTCAAGTTCTAGGTGACTAGCTCAACGAGAAGTAACCTAAAGAAATGGACTAAATGTAAAGGCAGTAATAATAAAAATATGTGTTCCGTTGACATGATAATGTATGTGTACTTCCATATGTACTTGCTGTTTGGTGAGATATTGGGGAAAATTTAACTGATTCATCGCTGGATAAATAATAAAATAACTTACCGAAGCATGAAACTTCACACGGAATGTTATCATAATTTTATTTTTAATAGAGATAAATACAATGTTCGTATATATATATATGTATTTGCATGTACTTGTATATATAGATATCCAAAAAGACAAATATATGACAATGAACACAACTCATTGCCACGAATTTAAATTTAAAAAGTTTTAGGCCGACATCCATCCAGTAACTTCCAGTTTTATACGAATTCTGGGTAGATGGCTTTTTTCTGAGAAGCTTTCAAAGGCAGAATCTCATTCGTAAGCTTCGCCGACCGAATGCGCACTGAGGTTCTAGAACTATTAGATCAGCAGTTCGTAAAAACAGCGGTATTTGCGTGCCAGGACCTTTGCGAACTGAGGCCATTTGGAAAAGGTATTTGAGAATGGACCCGGTCAAAGGTGGGCGTGGTTATAAAGCCAATTTTCCCATTTTTCCAAGACTACTCCAATAAAGGCAAAAGTCGTTTTACTTAACTTTGTGATATATGGTTTGTCCATAAACCCTAATCTTTTTAATAAAAGCCATGACAATTTGTAATAGAATAGATACGTGTACGGGGAACACAATGCTGGTAATAACTCACTTTCGCCCAGTTTTGAGTTTGGCTATTATTTTTGGCTCATCAGCATCTAGGCGATTTTGGCCGTTGAGTGTTTTTAACGTTAACTGACGCCAATTGGAAACACTAAGGGAGGCCAAGCCATCACCCACCTCTTTTTTTTCTCTTCAGTCGAGGCCTCGTCCTCCTCTATTGCCGAAACTTTGTGTAGATAGGAAAACCTTTTGGGCCGGAGCTTCTGTTTTCATTTGTTAACATGAACTAGCCAGCGTAGCCTTTGGGCTTTAATTTGTTGCACTAAGCTCATATCTGCGTTAAACGTAATTAAAGATTTCTTAATAAGTGCATTATTGACTTTGGCTTACATGCCACAGGTCCCAGGTTCATATCCAAGAAAAATCAAAACTACTTTAGAATATGGGTATCCCCGCGGCAGCATATAAAGCTTTTAGCAATAATTCATCTACCTACGTAGATGTAATATATTAGATAGATTGATTAAAAATAATCAAAAGTAGCATGACACAAATTGAAAGAAAAGCTGGGCCTTAAGCTCCTTCTGACCATTTATCATATTATTATTTTTTGTTGATTTTTAAAAGCAAATTTGACAATGCTAATGAACCTAAAACCCCATTTTTTTATTTTGCTTAGACTTTTGTTTGTTTTACTGCAAGGTGTGTATGCATATATATATATAGTAATACATATCGTCGTTGCATACAAATGCAAAACCGCGTAATTGATGTCTCAGTTTGTCTGTTTTTCAACTCTCTCTCTATGGCGCGATATACAACAGGTATATCATCATAAACCTCCTAAGAGATTTTTGCGCCAAGCTTCTCTTCCAATTTGTGGTGTGCCGATTTGAATTTTTCCCTACAAATTGGTGGGACCTACAGTTTTTTGCCGACTCCGAACGGCATCTACAAAGGAGACGAATTTTTGCTGAGAAGCCTGTCATGGCAGAAATACACTCGGAGAGTTTGCCAAACCACTGCCGAGGGGCGACCCGGTTTTGAAAAACTTTTTTTCAAATCACTTTTGATGTTACCTGTACCAGGGCTCGAACCATGGACCTTCGGTGTGGTAGGCCGGCAACACTACCTTTACACCACGGCGGCCGCCAAGAAGTTTTTCAACTACAAATTGGTTAATTTAAAGAAGAATAATGGCTTTAGGGAAGAGTTCCCAACAAGATCTATTCTTTTAATTATTTTCCAAACCAACATGTAGTTTTCTTGAGACTAAATATATTGATCTTAATGCCAAGGGCCTATGAAATTTTTTGACACAAATGTAGCTTACGCGGTTTTGCAGTGTCACCGACGATATGTGAGTACATATAAATAAGTTTCATAAGCCAATAATGCTCTAATAACTGTGCAGAGTTAAATGTCACCAGCGAAGTTTAAGGTCATCACAGTATATAATCGAAATCGCTTTGTATGTAAACATGTGTACATATTAGGGTGACTAATTTCCTTATTCTTCTTAATTTTTTTCGTTGGTTCGCCAGTAGCAGGGATCAAAATACATTTTTTTTAGAAAAATATCTTAAATATATAATAATAATATTAAACTGTATTTTGACCACTCCTACGAGTGAACCAGTGCGAGAAAACGAAAAAACTCAAAGGCAGGAAGAGTGTGAAATTCACCGCATGGTCCATAAAACTGATTCACAATATCGGAAAAAATTAAAATTGCAAAGTATTTAAAGTAATTATTAAGGGGTAAAAATTGATGTAGATTAATATTTTGCTTGGGCATCAAAAAAACAAAATCTTTCCGGAAATGAATCACTGTAGTATATCGATGGGTCAGTGCGAACTTATGTTACACATTTTGTCGAAAATAAGTTAACAAAATTTTCTGAAGCTTTAGCATTATACCTAATCCTCCAGTAGGCATACCGATCGTAAGAGGCTACTAAAATGCACAAAGGTAATGACGTTCAACTCGATGGTTGATCTACGAATATGATGCCTCTCACCTCTCATTACCTAGAAGGTTCCACTGGTCACACCAAATTGCTACCACGACAATCGGGCAGTACCGCAAGGGAGTACCGGGTTCATATCCGGCAAAGGACTGTCACTTCCGACAACACTCCCAAAACCTTCGGGGAGTATTTTTGTAGCTAAAAACAACAACAACCTACCCAGTCTGTCTTTTTTGTAATCGACTTTTTAATAATTGAGGCTCAAATGCCAATGGAAATATATGCTAAGTGCGTGAAATTATAAAAAAGAAAAGGATAATTTGTTAAGTGCCCGCAGGAGTTCTAAATTATGTATTATTATCTATGTGTAATTTTCTGTTTGGACGTAAAATGATATCTAGTATGTATATTTGTACAGCAGTGTCCAACTGTTGTAAAAATGGACTATATATTCTGGGACTGAAAATAAAATAAATTTTTTCGATCTAAAAAAAATGTTGGGTTAGATAGTGTCCCTGAAAAAGTTATTAACTTTTCTGTAATCTATTACTGTAATATTTCTTACATCGCCATTTGCACATGATTTTGAAAATAGCTTTTGACAGAAATGAAAAGAATGTTTTCCATTTATTGATGCGTGTGATCATTGAATATGATAAAATAGTACCAAGCAAAATCCAATATTTTAAGGAAAATATGAAAACCGTTTTGCATTGAAGAGATTTTGCCAAAGATTTTTTTTACAAACACACCACAGTGAGACTATCGATACCGCGCAAGAAGATCGAAAAGTACTACATGTATAGTGACGAGCAATACTTCATTACTTTAAACCTCATCAACAGCTATCTCTACAAAAGTATATTTTATTTTAAAGATGCATACATAAACTACGGACCCTAATTTACTTTAACTTCCAACTCCAGAACCGATAGACCTGATCAAATTATAAGGAAATGTCCGTCCTGGAGTGAGTAGCTTTCTTAGTTGACAAATACTACATACATTTATTATGAATACAGCTGTCCTATTTTCACTTTCTATTTTGTTATATTTTTTGCACGGGTGTTCAATACTCAAACTATTTTCGCTATGCACAGTGAAATGTTACATTTGCAAGCAATGTTATTTGTTTTCGTAAAATACCAACTACATTTCTAATAACGTTTAAAAGTGCCTCAGGTGAAAAAAATGGAACAAAAAAACCAGATTTTTTAAAATTAAAAAGTAAATAACTTTTGCAAAGATACTTTATTTATAAAAACAGTTCCCTGTCAGGATTTCTGTTTATATTTTTTCTACAGTGTTTTTTTGCGTATTTGACCAATTTTCCAAGTAAATACTCGAAATCATGATCCAACTGCAACAGGTCGTAGCAGCTCGACAAACATACAAACACACAAAAAATTTCCATGTATTTTGTTTTTGTAATTTGTGAGTTTAACGTCAATATCGTACTGAGAAATTAGTGTAATGTCAAAATTCGAGCCAAAAGTAAAAATCAGTTGGTTTACTAACACGACCCGTATTATTGGATCATGCTCGAAATCAAAAAACGATATAGTGTATTCAGCGAAGTATGATTGAATTTCTCGTTTCTCTCAATGAAAAACAAAATAATATTTCAAGTTAAAAAACCTTTAGAAAACAAAATTTTAAATTATCTTTGTTTTAAAGAACGAATTTGAGAAAATTTTGTTGTAAATTTAGGAGTGAATCATTTGTTGATGCTTGCTAAAATACCTTCGTTGCTAGTAGAAAAGGACAAAAATTCGGATATTTTTTATGGAAGTCAATTACTGCAAGCCTTTATTTCTGCCGTTAGGTCTTAGCCAATTCGGCTTTAAAGACGATATTTATCCACTACCTAGTTGACACGGAAATAAAAGATTCTAGAAATCACGAAAGGCAAATTAAGTTGCTCATAGATTTTTTAATAAAATAACAAATATGATAGCATGAATAGGCAATAAACTGTGGGATCGAATCACACTTCCTATAAAGTAGTCTGATAATGAAGAGTAAGTTGATTCCCGTCTATCAAAAGAAAAGGCAGATTTTCCAAAGTTCTAAATTTCCATGGGGCGAAAGTAATACTTATATATACTTAAACTTGTTTGCTTTCTGAATGTTTGAAAATATTCTCTCATAAATTGTCCATTAAACCATTTTCCGCAACAAACATTCATAGCATAGTTGAAAGTGGGGTGAACTCCTAAACGAGTATGACGACGCCATGGACGATAATATTCCCAGAATTTTTTTCGAAGAGCTCCCAGGACTCGTTATAGATATAAAACTACCAAGATGCTCTAAGTAGCCTAATCAAACCAAATAACTAATTTCTTAATACGAAAGAACAATTTTAAAATGTTTTTATGAAAGCTTATGGGAAAATATATCTAGAATGATAAAATTTTAATATTTTAATTAGTAGAACCGAGTTTTGAAACAAGTGCCTAATAATGTTTAACTTAAAAAACTTCAATTTTTAAATGGATGCAAAAAAGTACACCACTTGACAATTAAAACAAAAATGGCTAAAATGGTTTTGTAAAAAATGTGTCTTATTTAACAACACATGATTATATTTATTGTGGAATACACTGTAACTTGTGGAATTGGACAGGGTCAGATTGGACAGGGTTACACTGAAATAACAGCCCTTGGCCGGGTAAGAAAACCCGGGTCATTCCGGTGCGATAGAACCGGCTGTTGTGGGAATGGAATTCTTGTATGGCAATGCTGTCGAATAAAGTAACATACGAAAAAATACAAAAGGCAAAACCGATAGATGAGTCGTGAAAAGTTACATACACCGCAAAGGGTTAATGCATTCATACTCGGTTGACATAATATTTAACTGTCAACACACTTCATTGAATATATTTTAAATATACGTACCATGATATAAAAAAGAAGGTACTTCCATTGCCAGAAATAGGTTGTCCATGTTACTTAATTTTTGATTAAAAAAGAGATTATTGACATTCTTTAGGTGTCAAAATTTAGCATAGCGTTGCCCAATCGTATATACGGTGAAGGAAAATTTTAAAATTAAAATTTTCTGTTTGTGGACGCTTATATCATTAAAACTTTCATTGCACAGTTTTTATTTGGAACCTATTTAAGAGGTATGTGAGGTTTAATATGTTTTTTTATTCATTTCAAAATACTTCTTATGGGTGCAAGCCTTAGAATATTTTCTGGACATGTTGTGGCCCCTTATTTTCTCTCTTGTTGTAGCAATAGCCCGCTCTGCTTAGTATCATGGCACAACGGACTGGGACGGATAAAACACCCACCCTGCGGGTTAGGGGGCTTGGAATATGACCGAGGTAGACACATCGGTCGTAAGAGGAGACTAAAATGCACGAAGGTAATGACGTGCATCTCGATGGTTGATCTACGGATATGATGCCTCTCCCGCTCATTACCCATCTTCTCCTTTCTCAAGGAAGGAGGTTTGACATGACCTAGAAGGTTGTACTGGTCATAACAAGTCCACCTTCGGGAAGTGTTTTTGTCAGTTACAAACAACAACAAGAAACGGGTTAGACACAGTTACAACAAAAAATCCCCTTGGTCGGATAAAACCGAGTAATTTCGGTGCATTATTGTGTTTGTCCAGAACTAATACCAAATATTTGTTTACTGTCGGGATTAATGTGCCATAAATGGCGATGGTTAGTTCTATCGAAACTCTTCTGGTGTGGTGACATCTGACATACATATTTAGTTTTAATAAACAACTCATATTTTCAATAATTTTTCAAACAATATTTTTATTTGTAAACACATAAAACGACTCAAACAAGACTTTTTAATGGAACTGGTAACACAAAATATCATAGTCTCTTAAACTGAATTTCACACTTCACATTGTATGCAATTTTTAAATTATCCAAGCAGAATTTGCATTTTTTTTATTAAGTATTATTTAAAATTTTCTGACAAAGGAAAATACATAAAAAGGTTTTAATACATATGCACTAAATAAAGGAATTCAGAAAAGATGCAGCTCATGTAGAAATTAGCAAGGGCATTAAAATAGTAGTGGACTCAAAAAAAAACAAAATAAAATAAAGGACGATATATGTAAGTATTTGGCATATTTTTTCTTCGATATTTTGTAGCATAGCCATTGTTTTTGATCACAGCTGCACAACGATCTTTTATGGATTCAGGTATTGACTGCCACGCAGATTGAACCACAGCCCACAGCTCATTGTTTTTCTTCGGTTTGACTTCCCATACTAGTTTTCTGAGGTCAGTCCATAGGTTTCTATGGAATTCAAATCGGTTGATTGTAGATATCCATATTAATATTTTGTACTTCTAATTACGGTACTTCATGCAATTTTATTTTTATACACAATGCAGTCGGAACTTATTTATAAATTTCCATGTTAGTATGAAGTGTGAGTTTCATATTCTAAACAATGCATTTGCTAAATTCAGTTTAATAGTAGTAAAAGTTGACTTTTACATATTTATATAGACATATGTATGTATGCAAGGGCGCTTACTTAAAAACTGGTTTATCTATGATATACATATGTGTATAAATAAACATTCTTGAGTAATCTACGATTTCCGACTGCAGTGAAAGGGTCATCGCTAGATTGAAGTGCTGAAAATTTATCTCTAATTCTAAAGATAGGCGCATGTACCAGACCAGTATAGTACAGAGTATATGGGTAAGAATTTGTGAATTCATCCTTTATTCTTGTTTAAGACACTAGTTACACTTCCCTGTATTTTTATGGCAAACGCAAGTAAGCTATCATATCTAGTTCCCGATAAAAAGGAGCCTGAAACCCCACAACTGGTATAATTTGAACATGCCACCGGTAGTTTGAGTTGGCGATAAAAAATGGTACAATTTTATTTTTTCCAAAAATCCAGGATATGGAGTTTTTTGTATTGTCAATATCCACCAAATAATACCATTATTGATCAAAAAGTTTAATCATTTTTTAGAATTTTAGTTTAGTTGCGTATGCCTTAAGGTCTGAAGTACTTGTTCTTACATTTTCGAAGCACAGACAAACTGGTATTTGTACTTGTACTAGTACTAGTACTTAGCAGGTCTGCTTTGGTACTAATATGTAGAAATATCTGTGGCAAAAGTATTTTTCTTTTAATTTTTCAGTAGAGCGATTTGAAAGTTAAAATTGTAGTGTAAATGTATTTACAGAATTTATATATAGATTTTTGTCCATAAAATCCACAACTTTTAAGCAAAAGGCGTGAAATTTTGTGTGATTATAGATCCTAACACGGATAACACAATGGTGGTGGTATCTCGTTTTCGACCAAACTTGAGTTTGGATTTTTTTTTATTGTCACTGATATATGAATATATTGTTTCCATTTATTTATAATTATACAAAGATTTTCAGTATTTAACACGAAAAAACAGTAACAAAACATAACAATTTTTGAAATTCGGTAAGTTTTGCCTAGATAATAATTGGAGCTGAAGACGTGGAGGTATTAAGGATTATATCGCTTTTTTTTAATTTCTCGAAAAATTTAGTTTAAATTTCTAGATGTTCTTACATGCGTATGGACGTAGGAGTATTACTAAATAGATAGTTTTAACAATTTGTATGGAGAAAAACTTTGTGTGCAGAAATACTATGAATTCATGCATAACCCAGAGAAAACCCAAGTGTTCTATACAACACCTACATCTATGTACGTTTCCAATTGATACGAGTATTTAACAAATTATCTTACAACTACTACCAGCCAGTATGCATACAGATCGTTGGAGTTGGGTGTTCTATAAGTTTTGCACAACTGTATATCAAAAGTGCTTAGTATAAACCGCGAACTTTTATATGACTCATTTGTATTCACATTAAGTAAAGGCTTAGTCAAGCGCCAAGTGTATGCGCAGAAGGCCCGTAACATGTACGTACTTGAGATTTTTGCATACACGTCGCTAAGTGCGTTAATGCATACATATATATGCATTTGTACATCATGTATATGATAAAATACTTTCTTTAGTCCTTTGTTTAAGAAATAATTCAATCAACAAAAAAACGTTCTTACTGCTTTATACATGTAGTTATTTCATTTACGTATGCTTATGGCTCGGTGCCCCACCGAAGGTGGGATTTTGGCCGAATCCGAACCGTAAGCCGAATATTAGGCTTTTTGCAATATTTGGCCGAACAAAGAAACCAAAGCCGAGTACTAAAATTAAAATTTACGTTACAAAATATAAAAAAAAAGACTTAAGTCTTTATTTCATAAAAATTCAATTTTATCATTTCTTAAATAAAAGAAACTATTACTCACTAAATAATCATCTTACAAAAATACATAAAAGAAATATGTATATTTTGGTTTTGCCGGCTCTAGGTCCAAAAGTAATGAAAACAATTTTCTTTATTTTCCCATATTCAAAGCTAAAAAGCTTTGTCTTGTATGCCAATAAGATACATAAGTTTGGTTTGATCGTCAATTGGTATAAATAATTACTACCAATGAAATCCCCTTCTGGCACACATTGATTTTTTCTAATCAATAAATTCCAAATAGCGTCATATTTCTACAAAATCATATCAAAACGTAATTGCTTTACTTGTACAATATTAAGGCTATTTACATTTTCAGAAGTATTAATTATTCACAGCGATATACAAATAAATATTTCTAGATATGCACTAAGAAAAAACCGGTTCTCAACGCAAATAATCAAAGGTGAATTATAATTGTTCGAAATTTGCATGGGCTATCATTCTGAATGTTGTGAGCTGAATATAAAATATTATCCGAATATCGAAGCTAGTCCGAACTATCTTTGGGACACTATTTTATATGTATGCATGTGAGTAGGTATGCACGCATAGTAAGCTGGGTTTATTATTTTCGGCAATAGGCCTATCCTACCGAAGATTCCTGGCACGTAAAACCAAAAACACTTTTAGAAAAAGTTATTCAAAACGGAGTCGCTTCCAATAGTGGTCCTCAACCCAACTTATAGGAGTAAATTAAAAGTAATTTACTCAAAACTGGAAGATATATTCGGTCGTCATCCTCTAGCAGGCATATCGTGCCAAATTTTATTTGGAAGGGAAAAAGTAATTGCGAAGCATTCTAAGAATACTTCCCAAGCAAACTATATGTACAAACTTCTCTCTAGAGTGGTAAATTCTCCGATAACACTTAAATGGTATTTGGATTTATCTAAGTTTTCTATATGAATTTTTCCCTACCGACCAATTTTGCCCACTTTTATGTATGTACATATTAAAAGGATGGGGTCAGTGCTCACCTCGAAAATTACACCGCCCGAGATCTAATGAGGTATCCTCCCACTCGGTGTGGAGGTTATTTCCAGCCCACCTGTGGTTACGCAGATCTGAACGTCTAGGTAATGTGATGACGGATCGCATCATTGTGCTTACGAAGATGTTTCCTTGTTTCCCTAGGCGGCCGAGCTTCGTTAAATAGGTGCCGGTTTGGATGACCAGGTTTTTGGTACTTTTTAACGCCATGGGATGTTCAATGTTTTATTAATTTTAAGTTTATAGTACATAGCTCATTTGTGCTAGAAGAATTATTATTAAACAATGACATTTACACATATGCCCAAACAACGACTCGGTCAGTTATTATTATATTTGTGTTAAATCTATATAGTAATATTTAGTCACCATACGAGGTGTGTTCAAAAAGTATCGCGAATTTTGTGTTTTTTCAAAAATTATTTATTTATTCATGAATATCTATTTTGACCCCTTCAAAGTAATCCCCATGAGATATTATACACTTGTGCCAACGGTTTTTTCAATCTTCGAAGCACTTCAAAAAATCATTTTTTTGTATCTTGTTCAGCTCCTCCTTCGATGCCGTCTTTATCTCGTCAAGAGAAGCGTAACGTCGTCCTTTCATGGGCCTCTTCAGTTTAGGGAACAAGAAAAAGTCACAGGGGGCCAGATCTGGGGAATACGGTGGCTGCGGCATCATTAGTGTGTTGTTTTTGGCCAAAAAGTCGCGCACAAGCAACGATGCGTGAGCAGGGGCGTTATCGTGGTGCAAAAGCCAATTTTTGTTCTTCCACAAATCCGGGCGTTTCTGGCGGATTGCTTCGCGCAAATTGCGCATAACTTTCAGGTAATATTCCTTATTGACCGTTCTTCCCTGTGGCAAGAACTCATGATGCACCACGCCCCTGCAATCGAAGAAAACTGTCAGCAAAACTTTCACATTCGACCGAACTTGGCGCGCTTTTTTCGGTCTTGGTTCGTGCGGCAGCTTCCATTGAGATGATTGAGCTTTGGTTTCCACGTCATAACCATAAACCCACGATTCGTCACCAGTTATGACCCTCTGGAGCAAATTTGGGTCGTCGCGCACAGAGTTTAACATCTCATTAGCAATGTTCATGCGATGCTGTTTTTGGTCACAATTGAGCAATTTTGGTACGAATTTCGCGTAAAAATCGAAGACGATCCAAAACACGTGCAAGCAAAGCAGCTGTCAACAATTAACTGAACATTCAAAATGGCCGAGCTTGTCGGCATAAGTGAGAGACATGAGTACCACCATAACGCCACAAAAAATTCGAAATTCGAATATACGTAACCAGCGAAAATTCAAAATTCGCGATACTTTTTGAACACACCTCGTATACCTACGAGGGACGTATATGTAGCCCAAAAAATTTTAAAGTTTAGACTCAACATTTTGGCCGTGTGGGGTTGCCCCTTTTTAAAAACAAAGTTCGGAAGTAGACAATTTCTTAGTGTATTTTCCAGTCGATGAAAATCGACCCTTAAAGAAATTCAAGGCATAACTATGAATATAATTGTTATATAACTCACTCAAGGTAGTCAGGGTAAGGGAAATTTAATTACAAGCATATAAGCTTTAAAGGTATTTGACAAAAATCGTTTATAACGGCGGTTCTTAATGAATATTAAAGTATATTAAAAATTCTGAGTATGCAGATTTTGTACACTTGACTAGACCTGGAAGATAATATATTTAATTGGTTTTCACACCTTCCAAAAATGGTTATTTATGAAAGTAAACAAATTTCAGATGTCCAAGTATTTTTGTAAATTGGTTTATGTTGAAATGTACATAGATAAGATAAGGAACGAAGTGCGCCGATTCCACCGTATTTTTAATTTATATTTCTACAATTTCAAGGGCAGATAAGTTTTACATGTATGTATACACGGCCAGCCCTGTAAAGTACTGAACATATACTTGTACTAGTAAAATATGAGTACACGTACTAAATACTTTAAAAGGTAAGGATACATGTACCACAGTACTTCTATTTTCAACTAGTAAACCCGGGCAGCTTTGTTGCGCCTCAGAACTAATAATAGACTGAGTCCGATTTTCATCATTATATCCCATACCAGATAAAATATGGAACTTAATTACATCGTTTATTGCAGCACTCATTGTCACCTTTCGCTTGATACCCATATTGTACTTACACATTTTGGTTCACCTTGGTCCACATATCGGTCGATATCTCCGAAACTGATCGAGCTATCGGTACAAACGACATCTTAAATTTTAAGTTAAATGTCTAGTAATGCACTAGTTCCATTCAACTCCATTAAGCAATTTTTGGGTGATGGGCCACCAAACATACATACAGACAGACAAACGAAAATTCTAAAAGCTGTTGATTTGGTTTCTATTGGCTTAATAATGATCCCTGCTATCGATTTTTCTTAAATATCTGCAATGTACAGACATCGACCTTTTACAATTTTTTTATATGTAGAGACTCGAAAGTTCATGTAGTTATATTGTATTTAAAAGTACTTTTTTGGTAAACAAATTAAAGGTTTGTGATGGAATAATATTTTAAAAATATCAAATTCCGCAGTTTGTACTTCTTGTAAATAAGGTTCGGGAAGCGATCTCCTTACTTGTTGGAAACTCAATTTATTTATGTTCATATGTATTTTAACAAAAAATAAAAATGTGAAACATTTTGGGGTGCATGTTACGAACCTAATTCTAAACTTCGAGAGCCAAAGAAAAAATTTTTTCGGGTTTTCTCTACTTGTTTTTCTGACTTGTGAAGATTTTGGGATTTTCAATTTTAATGCCCAAAAGACTTGTACTGCAGACCTAACATATTCTGGTTTGCACATCTTAAGCATTCGATTAGATTGGGACTAACCCTGAGCACTTTATATGACATTACCGGTAGCAATTGCCGCCTGGTACATTACTTTGCAAAGTGTTTTCAAGCGGTTCCCGTTTGGACAGTTCGAAGGTAGCTCCGTTTGGCTGGTTCTCAACCGGCTCTATTTTGGTTAGTATAGGAGTGGTTCTGGCTATGGATGACTGCTTATTGATATCCGATACTTCACAGATCTTTTAACTATCTGATGGCACTCATCTGCCATCGATCGGATGCCCTCTTGGTATATATGGAACATATTGGAGAGCATGGAAAAGTGATTATTAAGTACATGAAAATCTCCCATTTATTTAATCAATATTCGATTTTTTTTATTTTAAATGCAACATCTATAACCAAAATTAAGTTAACAAGGATTTTAAGGTTTAAAAGGTGAGACCACATTTTTTTTTTAAATTGTCCGCTTTAAAAATTGTATATTAAAACCCCCTTAAGTCGTAAAACACTACATTTTTTTCTGTGTTTTATGGTGGTTTTAGTACAACCAAAATACAATCTAGGGTGTTGAAAACATACTACTAGTTTGTATTTCGTTAGGTTTTCTAAAAGTACGCTGTGTAGTACTGCGCACACAAGGTATCTTAGTTTTGTTAGCCTAACAGCATATCATGATATATATCGACAGCCACACTGCAAAACCCTGTATGTTCAAAACCAAAAAGTTTTCAGGAGGGAGAAAAACTATGATAATTTTATCATATGAACCGGACTTTTTTCAATTACATTTTACCAGTGAAAAGAAACGGGAAGTTGTAACCCGATTTTGGCTGCATTTTAATGCGCGCAAGTCCACGATCTATGGGAAAGGCTCAGAACCTTATTTTTGGAAAAATAGTGACCTACAGGGTTTTGCAATGGGGCTGTCGATATTGTACATAAAAGTTTTCAGGAGGAAAATAGAAGTTGATTAAGCCATGTCCGTCCTTGTGTGAACACGATAACTTGAGAAAAATTTTGATATCTTATTGATATTTTGTATGTAGGTTTCTTGGCACTCATCTTCCATCGTTATATAAAATACGCGAAATTGGATGATGGCCACGACCGCTTTTTGTATGTATACCGAATACTTTCGAAAATACAAAAAAAGTGATTATTAAGTACATAACATATTTCTAAGGCTATAAGGATCAAATTTGGTGTTTATATTAACATTAAAGCGGCAAATAGATATTTTTCGCAAAGTTTTGGAAATGGTAGTTTAAAAAATCTGATACTTTCAAAGGAGCTTGCTAGTAGTTTTTTCAAGATATTACAATGAAAAATAGTAAGCTGCTTCTAACTGGTATATAGCCTATTCCTGCCAAAAATATCCGGCATGTCGTTACATAATACCCACTGCAAAATGGAACTTACATACTCGTATATATGCATCTTTTCTGTTATTTCAGTTTTTTCCGCGATTTTAATCTTTTTTTGAAAGAAAGAAAAATAGCAAACACGTACAGCGGGTGGACAAACCGACAGCTTTTTCGATGATACCGCAGTACATCTCTTAAAAGGGGTTTTCCCGGGAGTTTTTCGAGTGTGTTTCAAACAATAAATACAAAAAGTGTCACTCGGGCTTTAGCAATTCGAAGAATTAATTTTAAAATTCAAAACTTTGAAGAAAAAAATTTAGTACCTACGAATATTTCATTTTGCTTTCTTATTATTTAAATAACTTTCGTTTTAAGTAGAACAAAATATTAAAAGTTTCTTCATTTTTTTTAACCTTAACTGTTGGAGAATAGAGAATACCTGAATTCGGGGACTAACACTGGGATCCCTTGATTTTAAAATCGGATAACGAAAATCCCTTTATTAGAACACTTAAGTTGTAAATCGGTGAAAACGAATTCCCTCCAACTTTTCCTAAAAAAATACTCATGAAAAAAAATAATATACTTATCTATCCAGTTTATTACGTCGGTTACGTTTTCTTTGTATGTCGTGTATATGAAGGCGAGTTTGTTAGTCACTTTGTGACAATGCTTCAAATTTATATCAAAGAGTATGTTTGTATGCATGTTGGTTTTTGCTTTCGTAAATACAGAGATAATTACGATTTATTCCTTACACAATTTGCTATCGTTAGTAACTGGATTTGATTTGACGCAACCTTTTTTTGCCATGCAACTGAATAAATTGGAATATACTGAATTCACTTTGCACATAAATGGACCTGATTCGATAAACAATAGATATATGTACATATACCGGCTGCAATGATCGAAACGTCGCACGTTATAAAGCTTTACTAAAATTTTGTCCAATTATTCCACAAAAATTTTATTGACAAACTTAAGTATGCATGCTCATAAGTATTCACAGTGGTATCTAAGTTAAGGGTGCAACTTTGTCGTTAACGGCCGTCGTTTAAACGTATATATCCAAACCGAAAAATTGATCGCATGTAAAAATCACAACCGTTAAGCACTGCGATCAAAATTGAACTGGCTTTATGCCATACGCGTTGGGCCAATACAAGTCACTCACTCTGATCATTGGACCGGTGCCTGAAAGCTACAACCATCCCGACATATGTACGTAGATATGCGCGATAATTATGGAGAGAGTAATAATGGAGCTTTTGCTATTTTTGTTTGTTAAGATCATTGTGTTGTCAACTGTGATGATATTTTCACATAAACTGTGAGAGCTCTCTTATTGTATTCTATATGTATTGTGATATGTACATATATGTAGCTATATCCATATTATCACCCATAAGATTTTTTCTTCCGTTGAGAGTAATCTAAGTTGAGTACAAAATAATTTCTTGTTGTGGTGTAGACGTGCGGATATCTACTTTGTTATGGTTATTATTTACTCTTAACTTATTGACCCTACGATGCACTGAGCGACTCGACTGTCATAAAAATGATCTTGTTGCTGTTGTAGAAATTCATGACAATGATAATGGATGGGAACAACCTAACCTCTCTTCTCTTTAATATGTTGATGATTAATACTTAGTTTCTTGGAATTAGCTGACTTTGTCATACTGACGAAACGAAAGTAGTTGCTAAAGCCGGTACCTTACGCACTATTGTTGTTGACTGCTCACACCCTCTTAAACGCATATTTCCGAGTATTTGTATGTATGGGCGCGCCCTTAGAATCGGTCCACAGCTAAAATTCATGCATACGAGTATGTGTTATGTTAAATTTGCTTCTGACAAAGGAGTGGAAGTGACTTTTCCACAAAAAACGAGCTAAGTGCATTATAACATTATTAAAACATAATTTTATTTGGTGGAAAAAGGTTATACATTCATTCTTTTCTAGTATCTAGCGCCATCTATCCGCTGAAAGAGAAAGTACTTAGCCATACCTTCAACGTACTTGTCGGCATATAACCCATTGCAAAATGTCATGTATAGCCATGCACTCAGGAATGTATCGGTCATAGGGACTATACATTCCAGAATGCATCTTTTTCCTTACGGCGATTCCCTAAGAAAGTAATATATTTATAACTGACAGGGTAATGTAGAGAGGAATGTTTTTGGTAAGAACTGAGCATTTGTAAACTCATTTTCTATTCACTCCAGAAGAGAGAAAATAGGTCATGGCTGTGTTCTCAGTTTGAGCTTCTGTCGTTTGGGATCATGGACACATGATAGCATGCGTCTTTAAAGCTGAGAACTGGTTATGCATCCTGGTAAAGATGCACTTAGGTATTTATAGGCATAAGGCTCTATACATTCCAGAATGCATTCAGAAAACAAATGACTGGTAATTTCCGAGCACTCTGTTTCAGCTTCAAACGGACCAGGTCATGGACGCGTTTCGATTGATGTCTTTTAATAAACTGAGATATAATACTACACATCAGAGAAAGCAAGAGAACGCTTTTACTGAAATATTTTCTAGGGGACTCAGAAAGACATCAAAAACATTCTCGATCCGCAAACATTACCACTTCGCTGTTTTTGTGATGCATGCAAACGTGAATTCGGTATCTCGTATGTTTGAATCTGAAGCTGAGAGCCTAGACATGACCAGTTCACTGTTTTTAGCACCAATTTAACTATGCAACCGATTTCTCGTTAGTTGGAAGCTCCTAAAAAGAGCGCTTCATCGAAAATGATAGTTTCTTAATGGGTGCATGCTTGAATAAAGTCATGCATGACGAATTTTCTCACTGGGCCTTTACTTCTGACCGCCTTACTTATATTCAGAATAGCTAAAAAAATTTAAAGTTACAGATTTTAATATTATGGGGAAAGTTCCTGACCGCCATTCACCTGGCAATTCTTTTGCATGCGTTTGAAGCAGCTCACTATATCAGGGTGCTCGCGTCAAGTATCCTCTGGGTAGCCATTGAACACTCGTGTGGTGGTGAGCTCAATGTGAAAAGGCAACAACCTGGTAAGCTCAGTTCGACATAATCCGTTTAAGGGCTTGTCAGGGGATTCAAAACAGCAGCGTCTGATCGCTGCCCCCATCATGATACCATACTCGTGGTTATTTCAACGACAGGGTGGGTGGTGTTTTCGGCTCACAGTCGGAAATTAAAGTCTACACGATGAGACTTCCCAAAATGGATGATGGCTGATCGACTTCGCCGGTGCCAGAAACTTGGTCATATCCAACACCAGACTTAAGCACAAAAATATCCATGTTGCAGCGATATATGTAGATGTTCGCACGATTCGAGGACATAACATCCACTCGGATCACTACCTAGTAGTAGGCAAGATTCGAATCCGCCTCTGTACGACCAAAAAAGGAAACTCAAGGAAAGCTGAACGTTGAAAAGCTGCAATTGCAACAGACCGCCAATGACTTAGCAGATCGACTTTGACACCTGCTCTCGGAGATCGCAAGCGAGTTGGCTTTTCCTGACGAAAAAATGTGAAGCATGGTCGCCAACCGATTTAGTTTGTTTTCCGTACTCTACACGCCCATGGTATACCTCGTACCAAGTTTCGTAATTTTATTTATTAAAAGTCGTATTTCAGTGCCAAGTTATGCCATTATCCTGCATCTGGCAATAAGATATGGCATGTTCAATCTTCCTACCTCCTTTTCAGATAAGTGTGTTCGGGATCGATTTCGCTTATTTTCTGTGGGGTGTGTTTGTCACAACAATAGTATACCTTCAACCAAGTTTGGTTAATCTAGCATAAACCACTCTGAAGTCAGTCGATGTTTGAAATGTTATTCACTCAAGGAGCCGAAAAATTTATAATAATACTAATAATTCCCAACGGATTACCCACCATATCCCGCCCGAGGGGCGCATCCGCATAACGCGCGGATTATTCGTTCGTGCCGAGTCGTTGAAAGGCTTTGGTTTGTTAATCGTCGAGATCTAAAACTGCTCAGCTACAGAGAAAACCTCATCAGCTAAGTAAAGTAGATATAGGATAGATTATACATTAAGAAATAACTAGTTAACATAATAAAATTATTGTTAGAAGTTAATATAGAAATCAAAGAATAAGAAGCAATTAGTAGCTATGAATTTAGGATAGAAAGAATTGATTTTTTATGCTGAAAAGCGAGTCTGAAATATCAAATCTACCAGAAAGAGAGTTATAATCTTGACACAAACAGCGAAAAGGCTCATTTAACTGAAAATTGGTTCGGCACTGTTTTAAGACTAGAGGTTTAAAATGCCTTGAAGGACGAGACGGTACATTGAAGTTCACTTCACTTAGAAGAAATGGGCTGGATAGTGAACCATTTAGCAATTTAATCATAAAAATAATTCCAAGCATTTCCCTCCGACTAGAAAGTGTGTGCAGATTAATGAGTTTTAAACGATTCGTATAGGGTGGCAGATTGTACAAGGGATCCCAATGAAAATCTCTTAAGGCAAATAGTAAAAATTGTTTTTGAACTGATTCAAGGCGATCTACATGAACCTGGTAACGCGGTATCGGTCTGACTAATGTAGTGAAGAGGGCTTTAGTTACATAAGGGTCGCTAAATTCTTTAGACCATCGTTTAACGAATGCTAGGACACCTCTAGCCTTATTGACTGTTGTGTTAATATGGCGGTTGAAACTGAGTTTATAGTCCATAGCAACCCCCAGGTCAACAAAATCATACACTTGCTCAAGACTATAATTTTTAATTGTATAGGAAGCCGGCTGAGAAATTCCACGCGAAAAACCCATGTGTTTACATTTTTTAAGGTTAAGTGGCATATAATTTAAATCGCACCAAGTAACAAGTGTATCTAGATCTGATTGTAGCTTATTTCTATTTTCAAAAGACGCGAATGACATGAAAAGCTTTACGTCGTCGGCATACATTAACATTTTTGAAGATTTTATTATTGTAGAAATATCATTTATAAACAACAAGAACAGAATCGGGCCAAGATGGCTTCCTTGAGGAACCCCCGAAGAGACATAAATGACATTGGATACTAAATTTTTAAACATTACTCTTTGTGTCCTGTCACTAAGGTAAGAAGAGATCCAGCGATTGAGACCCGACTGGAAGCCCAACTGATCGAGTTTATGAATAAGTAATGAGTGACACACTTTGTCAAAAGCTTTGCTGAAATCCGTATAAATAACGTCAGTTTACAGATTTTTTCTAAAGCCATTTGAGACATGACTGGTAAACTCAAGTAAATTCGTAACTGTGGACTTTCCCTTACTGAACCCGTGTTGGCAGTTAGCTATCAAAGTAGAGATCGGACCCGTAAGTTGATTTGTAACAATAGCTTCAAACAATTTTGGGATGGCAGAAAGCTTTGCGATGCCACGATAGTTCTCTATAGAAGACCTACTCCCGCTTTTATGCAGCGGTAGAAGAAACGATTCTTTCCACGCAGTTGGAAAAACACCACACTTTAGTGATAGATTGAACAAATTGGTAAGGGGTTGGTAAATATGGTTCGCACACTTTTTCAAGAAACATATAGGAATCCTATCAGGACCATATTTAAAAGATTCTTTTAAGGTTTTAAGGTAAATTAGAACATCTTTGGCGCATATAATTGGTGAATTAATTGAATTTGTCACGTGTAGCTTATAGGGATAGTTTTGAAAGTTTGAATTGGTGACAGCAGAATAGTTAGGAGTGAAAAATTGAGCAAAAAAATTTGCGATACATTGATTATCGCTAGATATAATGTCTTGATATTTCATGGCTGAGGAAAACCCTGATACTTTACGTTTAGAATTTACGAAACCATAAAATGACTTAGGATTGAGAATAATGTCTCTTTTGGTTTTAGAGATATAAGCTTTATAGCACTTTTTATTTAAATCTATGTACTTCTGACGTAGAATGGAATACAGTAGGTAATGTTTATTTAATCCGGATTTCTTATATAAATTAAATGATCGCGTTTTCCTATTTTTAAGAGCCTTAAGCTCTTTAGTAAGCCAAGCTTGCGTAGGATGATCATAAGTTACTTTACGTTTAGGAATAAACTTCTCAAATAGGCAGTAAATAGTTTGATTGAAATGTGAGACGTTTAGATCGATATCACAACCAAATTCAGGCCAAGTTAATTTATTTAATTTCTTGTAGTTTGCTTTGGAAAAGTTATAATCAAAGCTACTACGTGAGTAGCATTGAGTGCCTTGGCCATTACTTATGGTTTCGTAGACTATTTCCATAGAAGGGTGGTAAAGGTCTTCTGGTAAAACCAACGGATCACAACGATTTACAGAAAATTGGTTTATGTTGTTTATGTTTATTCAGTCTATGATTTCACATCTTACAGACTGTATACAAAGTAAAATTAAAAAGTTAAAAATAAAAAAATTTATGTATCATGAAAGGCTAACTACAATAATAGATTTGAATGTATCTCTCGATAGGGAAAAGTCAATAGTTACACCTTTTGAGAGCTTATTAAACTGAGCAAGGGCACGATAAATTGGGTTAAAATTGTAATAATTCGCACTGGGAGCAGGCAGATAAAAAGGAACGTAGACACCTGTGAGGGACGTTAAATGAGACCTTCTCGAGAAGATTTGGACTGTCTAGATAACCAGCTATTATGTCATAGGCAAACATAAGCAAGTGCACAGTTCTCCTAGTATCAAGGGGTTGCAGGTTAATAAGCGTACAGCGCGAGTAGTATGACGGAATCGGGTCCTCAAAATTGAGGATATTTAAGCCAAACCGAATAAATTTTCGTTGAACTCTTTCGATTCTGGCAGAATGGCAGCTATAGATAGGGTTCCAGATAACGGATGCATACTCTAGCTTCGAACGAACTAAAGAAATATAAAGAGTCTTCCTCGTGTAGGGATCCTTCAAGTCTTTGGCATATCTACGAAGGAAAGCCAGATTTGAATATGCCTTTGGAAGCACATAACAAATGTGGTTAACAAAAGAGGAGTTTGTATTGAAAACGACTCCTAGATCAACAAATTCTTTGACTGAGGCCAGCTGACCACCTGAGATATAATAGGCGGAGGTATGAAGGGTAAAAGACTTAGAGAATGACATATGGAAACACTTTTTTACGTTAAGGTGGAGGTTGTTGGAGAGACACCAACCTACAATATTATTTAGGTCTTGTTGCAGAAGGGCAGTATCCGACAGGACATTTGTCCTACGAAAAATCTTAAGATCGTCAGCACAGAGCAGAAAGTTGGAATATTTTATGCAGGAACCGATATCATTAATAAATAGAACAAACAAAAGTGGGCCAAGAATGCTGCCCTGAGGAACACCAGACGTTGTTATAAACGGGTGGGACCTGCAGCCTTCTATATCCACATACATGGTTCTATTAGACAAATAGGATTTCAGCCAGCTCAAAAAAACAGAGTGAAATCCAATGAGCTCCAGTTTGTGTAACAAGATCTCGTTAGAGACTTTATCGAAAGCTTTTGAGAAATCGGTGTATATTGTATCCACCTGAGAGCCATCCTTGAATGCGGAAATGCAGAAATCAGAAAAGTGCGCTAGGTTAGTTACAGTCGAACGCTCAGCAACAAACCCATGCTGGTGCGGGTCGACAACGCTTTTGATCACAAATTAAAGTTTATCTTTTATAACTTTTTCGAAAAGCTTACAACACACTGTGATCTTAGCAATTGGCCTGTAGTTAGAAACGTCATTTTTGTTCCCCGACTTAAAAATTGGAGTGATAGCTGACTTCTTTCACCTGTCGATAAAAATTCCAGAAGATAGAGACAGATTAAAGATATGACATAGCGGAGCCGAGAGAGAGTCACGGGGACACGAGCGCTGATAATAGTCACACAAATTGGAAGTGTTATCTTCAAAGTTAGAGTTAAAGAAATCAGCGAAGAGTTCCACAGTCTCATTGGGAGAGTGTTATATCATTAACATACACTAAATCTAAGACTTTCCCAAACTTGTTAGCGGTAACATTTATTTGATTAAGGCAAAGATCGGAAATTCCATCTAAAAAGTCATTGAACCCCAGTTTGGACGGATTTGGAATAATGTTACCATCAGATATGTTCCACGATATATGAGGTAAGTTAAAATCACCCAAAACAATAATTGAATCTGAAGCTTTAGTCATAAGGTTAACAGTTTTGAGCAGAGAGACATGTTGCATGTAGACTGAAAAATCTGATGCTGGAGGGATGTAGCAAACATATAAGTACATAGAGACGTTGTCTAGTTGAAGGCGGATGCATTTGAACTCAATGAAATCGATGTTAGGAATATTAACCTCTTCTGAAGGGATGGAGGAATGAACGGCAAGTAGAACACCACCCCCGACTCTGTTCAAGCGATCATTTCTATATACTTGATATTCATTACATAAAAACTCTGAATTGAAAACATGAGGTTTTAGCCAAGTTTCGGTAAAAGAAATTACGTTATAATTACAATGAAAAGATTTCAAAAAGAGATCAGTTAATTTGGTATTTAGACCTCTGACATTTTGATAAAAGATATTCACGGATTTAGTGCTCAGTTTTTTGACTCAACGTTATTACGAGAAATTTTCGCTACATTTTGAACATTCCTATTCGGTCTGTATTCAAACTCCCGCACAAGAGCCCCGGGAGGCCAAAAAGAGCTGTCCAAAAGAGTATCGAAATCTTTCCAAGATACATCAATCTTAAACGAAGACATACTTCTTTGATATGTGAAATTGAATTTTCTAACAGTTACGCTTTGATCTTTAACTTTAGAAGAAATATGGTACAACAAATCATTCTCGGTAGTGTCTGGATGGAACCTAGACACAAAAATAGATTTTTTGCGAGGAACCACAACCAGCTTACCAACGATTGGTTCAGACTCCATTGCTATAGTTGGAATTTCCTGGTTTTTCCTCGTGGACATTTTTGAAGGGGCGTTCTTCGACGTTTATACCGACTTTTTCTAAATGTAGGTTTACTACCTTATGTAATCGTAGATGGCTAGACCCGCGACAATCTGGTGTGTAACAAAAGTAGTAAAGGTTTGGCTCAACACACAAACATACTTGGTAAGGTCAACCGTGACTTCAAAGCTGATTCGGAGTTTGTTATTTTTAACAAAAGTTTGGTACCATATTTTGTAAAGTAGCAGTTTTAAGTAATTTTCTGTTCTGTTGAGTATGCATGATTAAATAAGAGCCAAACTCATCTCATTTAAACCAATAACCACTACATTATCTACTTAACTGATTATGACTGATTGTCTTCATGCCATGAAAAGCTTTCAGAAAATAGGTATCATTCCAATTTGTAGAAGAAAGTAAAGTAGCACACTACAAAACTGTAGGAGAGCTTGGCCTAAGCCTCCTCGTACGTATTTAGTGCCATATTATCAGTATTATTTATTTAGTTTATATGTATTTAGTTTACTTTGCAAAAGTTTGTCACTTAAAATCTTTCTTTTTGGGACCTCTGCTACTATTTGTTCTGCAAAAAAAAAGTATTCCTAATTTTCTTTCGTTCGCAAATGAAACTCGTACAAATTTGGAAATCTGGAGTCTCAAACCCAAACTTATTTAATCCATTATAATTATTTCTTAATTTTTACCGTTTTCTGCAGCCATTTCTCTGAAGTGTCTGATCATATAGTTAAGTAATTGAAAACTCGAATATAAGTGAAAGTATGCATGCAATATGCTTTATTTTCGATTTTATAAATAATATAAAAGTAAGCCCTTAAACTGAATATGTCGGAGTGGTCATCCCAGGTTGCCTTCTTACATTTAGATCACCACAAAACGTGTGTTCGGTGGCCACCCAGAGGATATTTGCATGCAAGCGCCCGGAAATAGTGAACTGATAGAACCGCATGCAAAAGAATCGCCCTAATTCTAGTGTGGTAACAACATTCGTTTTACCGGCAAATAAGTAGTTTGTAAACTTTTACACCCTTTTGGTATTCTGCCGGCTTAAGTTGCAGTCAATTTCGCAACCCCCAAGATAGGTGGTAACGTCACGTAACCGCGAAAACTTGCACGTGTTTTGTAAATATTTTTGTGGACAGAAAATACCGCAAATTTTGTACACATACTATTTCACAAGAATTAATAAACAATATAAGCACTTTTTTACACGAAGTTTCGTTCACGATTGAATTTTATTCTCTATTGCTCAATGTTTGTTTTTGACAGCGTTGCCATGTACACTAGAATCCCGGTTACATAAACTGCATTGCCAACGGTTACGATTTTCGGTTAGTTAATATTCCAGGTACAAAATTACCGGTTACGCACAGAATTGACCCGTAAAGCGTGAACACCCCAAAACGTGATCAGGCATTTCTGTGGATTGACTACTCTACAATGTTAACAAACCCAAAAAGCTCTATAACATGAGCAATAAACGTAAAAATTATATGAATGTAGTTTACATTGATCTCAAGTAATTCTTAACTTGGGGAATCCCCTAACTATAAAATTTTATTTGTAATTACATGTAACGCGTAAAATCTTTCAGTCGAGATTTTTGTTTTGCGAGGAGTGTTTTGTCTTAGATTTTCTGGTAAAAATTACTTTTGAAAAACCTGTGTGCTTGACATAAAACAAAAAAACTGAAATTTTCGGCTTTTTAAAAAAGGGCTCAACAGTGACGTTTTTATCAAAGAAATATAATGTTGCCAAATCAACAATTTGTAGCATTAAAGCGACAAAATGCTTAAAAAACACGTATTCTGGACCTGGAAATAGAAAAATACTGCGTTCTTCAGAGTTGCCCAAAATGGCGAAAGCTCTTTATCGTTTTTTTATCCGAATGCGAAATAAGAACTGGCCAGTAAGTGCTTTAATGTTGGAAGGAAAGGCAAAAGCACGGCATGTAGAATTGAAGGAAAATGAAGCAAACTTCTACGCTAGTGACGGATGACTTCATCAAATATCAGGCGAAAAACGGTTTCGCAGCGTCAGGTTGTGGATTCGTTTAAAGAAAAATTTAAAGCTAAATGACCGAAATGAAGTTGTGCAACGATCAGTTATATAATGCTGATGAGTCCGGCTTATTCTGGAAACTCCTGCTAGAAAAAACGTACGTACAATAATTTAAATTTTGCGGTAAACGATGTAGATCCCGAAGAGAGTGTTCCGTTGGCGGTTTTAAAAGAAAAATGGGAAGCTGAACTTCGCTCTTTGTGAGCGACATCATCAGTCTCCTTAACAGTTTAATGGCCCGAAACCCATAAATCATTTACTCAATGTCTGATTATGGACGATGCGCTGATTATCTGCTGATAAAAGTTATCAAAGGATGGACCTATGATTATGTGCTTAGCAAAACAGAAAGTGACAGCTGAAAGTAAAATTCTGATTTTGTGATGAATTGTTTTGCTAACAAGCTCTGCAAGTAATAGAGTTTGAAAATATAATAATATCTATATAAAGAAATATCACAATCGAAAATTGTACGCCAAAATGGTTCGTTTAAAATAGAAAACAGAGCAGCTGACACTTTTTATTCGTTCACAATGCAACTTTTGTGAATTTTGTTCCAAAAACGTTCACAATGGCCAACTTTATCATGATAACTTAATCAGACTTTAGTGTAAACGAAAATGTCGTTCTGAGGTAAGCCATGATTAGGTTACCATGTGATAAAGTTTATCATAACCAGACATTGAGTAAACGGGCCTAAATCCTGAGGTTTGTGCGTGTTCGCAGATATGCTCTGAGAAATAATTTTTTGGTTAAAAATTTCAGACTGAGTTATGCCCACGTTATAAGCCTTTCATGAATGGAACGAAGATATTGAGGAGGATAATGCAGATGACGATCATGAAGAAGAGGACGTACCAATGATGACTGCGTCTTAGAGCAACTGGAGAAAATTAATCTGACTGAAGCAGTGGAAATTTTCAACAATGGGCAAACGTATTTTTTGTTGTTGTTGTGAACTATAAAAACAACAAGAAAGAAAGTCGAGCTTCGAAAATAAGTGGCCCACTTCATGTTTTTATCCATATTTAAGTAACTGACTTAGCGAAAAAAGAAAACGTAGCTAATTAGAATGAAGGTAGTACTGCCTATATGGCAATAGAAAAAGTTTAAAATCTGTACAGGTCATACTCCACAACAATTTTCCAATTGACCACTCTCACAGTTGCAAAGCTAGGTATTCAGTATTCAGTTCCAGACGAACTTATACTTCCCTTGTTTTAAATTGACATTGAAAATTGTCAAAAAGTGCATTGACCTTTATGGGAGAGATATTTCTTTTATACCTCGTAGAGCTGATATTAATTTCCCTGAGAAACTAAAACAACTAATACCTTATTTTCCAATTCATTTACATTTCCAAATAAATATTGCTTTTGGAATTTTTTAATGTACAAGAAAGAATGGCATTTTTTTATTAAAAATACTTAAGATAGAACGACATAGATGTTCTCTATTCCACTTGGCAGACGTCTCGAATTTGGCAAATGTAATCAAAATAAAAAATCTAACTGAAAGATTATATTCAGCAATTAAAAGTTTAAAAAATTTTCTTTTTTAATAAGATACATATTATGTATTTTGAAGAAAAAATTGTAGCCCAGTCATTTTAGGTTTTAATTGCGGTATAATTCCTAGTGAGCGGCGTTGTAATTAGATGTGCAAAACCGCCAGTGATAGCGTTCCATATGCAAAAGGTCACGAAAACCAGTTTTTGAGACCTATTACATCAATAGAAAAATTGCCAACAAGTTGATTTTGGTAGAAGTTTGGCATATAGTCCAATTTTAGCTTGTAGCTAAAGGAATTTTTCGAGCAGTGCAGACTCACGCTAAAGACAAAAGAAGATATGCCCTTACATACTTTTAACGTATAATCTGTGTATATGACGAAAAATGAACTCTAAGAAAATATTCTATTTGCTATAAAGTGAGTCGATTGAGCCATGTCCCCTGTCTGTCTGTTTGAACGCAAACAAGTCCCTCAGTTTTAAAGATGTCTGACTAAAATTTGTTATGGGTTTTGGGTTATAACTCCCCTAAAAGCCGAATTTTACAACTTTTGCACTTATTGCAAGTAGTTCTGGATGTTGAAAATTAGTAACATTGTAGAAATGTAATATACAACACCCATTCCGATAAACGGGGGGTTTGCCTATATACATATATTTAAATTAAATATGTAAGACCGTCCCGAAATCCCGAACAAATTGTACTTATTGTAAAGAAGGATTGGAAAGTGAAATCGTGATTCGTATTCATGAAACTTATAAAGAATTCGGCTCACTTGTTTCTATCCAACTCCATACAGTCGAAACACTCTGAAACGTTTATCTGTGCCGATTTGCAAATAACCGCTTAGACAAATTTTAGTTCGCCTCGAATTGAGCTTTAAGCTCATATTTGGAAAAAGTAAAAACAGGTACTGAAACCAAAGTTAATATAATGCCTACAAACACACAGCTTTAAACCGCGAACACCGTAGAAACCTCAACTTAAAACTTTCTACATTCGACATAAGCACCTACTGCAAAACGTTCTATACATCTTTTGATTGTTAAACTTTAATTGGGCGCTAAGTATCACTGACCGAATTTTCTTATCATTAAATTTTATCATTCACTAGTTTAAATTGTACAGGGTGATGGCAAACTCAGTTAATTGATTAACGCATTGAATAACAGATAAATACTCATTGATCAGAGTAAGTCATTATTGACATACGAATATTACGTTGTGGAGCATCAGCGGAGGTACGATACATCTACATAGCAACTAAAGTAAAGCTTCACTTACTCACGTTTCCATAAAATATGTTGTAGGAGCCTAAATAAGTCATTGGCATCGATTATTTTGAGCAACTAAAGGGCTCAGCCATACAGACACACAAATATACACTTTAGCCTGTTGGTTTTAAATAAACACGAGTTGAAGTGAAATCATCAAAGGCTTGTTGTCAATAAACAATATGTATACAGTATTCGTATTTACATCCTATACTTAAAAGATCTTATCAACACGTAGCGAATCCAATATTCCATTGCTACATTTTTGTAAAATTTAATTAATCGCGCTTGCCGAATTTTCTTCGGAATATTTGGCACACCCGTGTTAATGTTCCGGCGAATTTAGCAGCACGACCGTTTCGTTACCTTACTAGTTTTCGACTCTGATGTTATTAGAATTTCTAGCCATTCTGCTACTTACTTCTGTTACTTCTTTATTATTTTCTAGCCCCACAAACCGCAAAGCAATGCGTGAGGGGAAGAAATTATATCGCGTATAAAACACACACACCTACACAAAAAATATCGTTAAGTAAAAAAGTTCACCTTAGATAACGGTTATTTTATTTGATGCAATGGTGTAAGGTAGCGACAAAACTGTGAAGACGGAAATTTGCAATGAGTGAACAACATTCCTTATACTACGCCTAGCATTACACCTACTTTAAAACAATAAATGGAGTCAATTACTTATTTAAGTATACCGGATCAGTACGAAGTGTGCCCATAGCTTTCTTCACTCTATTTTTTGTTGGTTTTATAATGCATAGTACATAGATGAATATATATTTATTAGTACATATGTATAGCAAAGTGAGTCACGCGAGTTGTAAAAGTTTGGCGTGCGTTGGGATCGAGCTTTTCCGAATTACGTTTACAGTGCCTAAGATTGAATTAGAAAAAAGTTGTATATATGTATTTGCATATAAGTAACAAGTAGTATTTCGATTACTTAAGGTAGAGAGAGGGTTATTCCAGCTTTCGACATAACTTAAAATATATTCAACCATTCGCAAAGATCTAAGTGAAATGTGGAACAGATTTAAATGCAGCTGAACCAAAAAATTGAAGAATTTGGTTGGTTATTTATAGTCATGATAAGTTATAAGCACTGTTGACATTTTAGCCGATTTTCGGCTAGTTTTAGCCGATTTTAATAAGAAACAGCAAAAAAAAATGTGGTCTTAACCCGTAATCGCTTTGCAATAACAATCATGCGATTTCACAATTTTTCTGAAAGCCACTTATATTTTATTCTTACATTTAGGATCACTTTCCTAAAAAGCGGGTCACCGGGATTTAACTGACGTATTTTTTAAGTTTAGCCGTTAAATTAAGCGCCGATTAGCCATAAAGGGCTTTTATGAAAGCGGCCCTTTCTGTTTTACCTGCCGTTTCCATGATAAAAAATAGGTAGAAATATCACAGTTAAATTTTTGTTTATTTGAAGTGGAAGACCACTTGTTCACTTTCTTTAAATTTGTTTGCCGAATTTCTAGAATCATCAGCTTTAGTACACCATTGTGCCCACAAATATTAAACTTTTGATGTGAAATTTTAAAAGTTTAATTAACTTTCCTGAATTTTGTGTAAACTTTGAAATTTCTATGTATCTGTACGATGTTATGAAATTCGCTATATTTTAATGAAAATTATTAAAGCACAGCTTCTTTTTGTTCCGTCGAACGATATCCAATTTAATTTCACTACTTTTATATTAAACACAACTATAAAACAGCCCTTAGTCGGGTAAAACCCGACTCAGTCCGATGCAAAGACCCAGGTGTAGTGGGAACGAATTGGGCTTCTAAAATATTCTTTGATTTGAATACTTAGAAAATGATTTTTCTTCATCCCAACAAGCAAAGTAAACTTAAAATACATTTTTAAAAAGCTTTCCGCAATAAATATTAAGCTTACAAAATTCTGATTTTTCGATTATAAGACGTTTATTCTCAACACGACACGTTGATAAAAAGCTTATTAATGTAAGTCTATACACAAAATTCAAAGAAAGCTTTTTATAAGGGTTTTTTGTAAATTTTATTCAAACCATGGTTTCTATATTATTTAGGTATTGTACTATAATAAATAAATAAGTTATCATACATTGAATGCTGCCACTTAAACCAATTATCAGCAGATTGCAGAAGTGGTTAAGATGCAGCCATGATTTTTGCTTTTTCGTCCACATTCTCATGAAAAACTTCTTATGAAAAGAAATAAAAAAATGTTTTAAAAAAATTACAAATAGTTTTCTCTGGATTTTTTATAAACATTTTCAATCCACTTTCAACGTGAAATGATTTATAACAGTTTTTTTTATAGTTTATAAAAAGTTTGCTTTAAACTTTCAAATAAATTAAAACTGAAAAAGCTTACATATCGCTTATTGTAGCAAGTTTACTTTAAATTACTTTTAAAAACATTTACAGAAATGATTGTTGGAAATGCTTGGTTGTGACTGTAACTAATTATAGTTGCTTACCATAAACTAGAAAATGAAGCGGAAAATGGGTTTGGTGATGAACGAGAGCAAAACAAAGTACATGTTGTAATCAACCACGCCACTGTTGGCAGCCATAGTAAAGGGTTTCGTTTACCTGGGAACCAGCATTACGCCAACAATAATGTCAGCCTAAAAACCCAACGAGGAATCACTCTGGCGAACAAGTGCTAGTACGGACTGCGTAGGCAATTGAGAAGTAAAGTACTCTTTCGAAGATCGCAAATTACACTCTATAAGTCACTTATAGTATCCGTCCTGGTTTATGGGGCAGAAGCTTGTACACTGACAACATCTGATGAGGTGGCTTTGGGAGTATGCGGGAAAAAGTTTCTTCGAAAGATTTACAAACCCTTGCGCGTTGGCGACGGCGCGAACAGAATCAGATTTAATGAGCTATATGCAGATACTGACATAGTTCAACGAATTAAAACCCAACGGCCTAGTTGGATAGGCCATGTTGTGCAAATGAATGAAGATACTCCGTCCCATGGGGTTATTCTTATCGGCACCTGTCGGTGGAAGCAGAAGAAGAGGAGACCACCACTCCGATGGAAGGACCAAGTGGAGACCGATTTTGCGATCCCGTGGTGTTACCAATTTACGCCGGTTGGCAGAAGGAAGGAACGACTGGCGAGCTTTGTTGGACGTCCAAAATCGTTTATTCGGTTAAGCGCCATTTAAAGAAGAAAGAAAAATATTTTACCACATTAACATTTTGCATATTTGTTTCGGTGCGAAAACGTGCTGGAATAATTTTTTTTTAACAATTTTTCCTACAAATTGGACTTTGTTTTATGCCGACTCAGAACGGCATCTGCAATAGCAGATGAATTTTTGCTGAGAAGCGTTTTCATGTCAGCAAAACACTCGAAGGGTTACCGACCATTGGCAAGTCACTTGAACCTTCGGTTTGGTAGGCCAGCAACACTACAGCCAAACCACGTGGGCCGCCAGGATATATGACGTTTTCCTTAATCGTAATTATTATCTCCAATTTTTTGAATTTTTCATTACCCTTAATAATTATTTTACAATTTTAAGTTTGTTACTCAGGAATTCAATTTGAAACGTCATACACTTATGGACAAAACCCTTATGGATGTAAACAAGTTTTGTTCCATAACATTACAACACTTGCAATTGAAACATAGTTTCCTTGAGAAATATGAAGAATTTCTTTGATTAAAACTAAAAGTGTGAAAATTCTGTTAATTGAAACGAAAATTTCATCGAAATTAAAAAAATTTTGTGGCTAAAATAATAGGTGTTCCGAACTTTTTCTCGAAGTGAAGGTAAACAATTGGCTAGTCAATTATTTATTCCATTGATTCTTAATGACTGCAATGGAATGCACTCCTTGGGTTTGCAAACCTTTGTCTATGCTATTGGTCTTAGATTTGATAAACTCGTGATAGATCTTCAATGGAGTTTGAAGCCAGAGTTCCTGTGCTTTCTGACACAGTGGATTCTTGTTCTGAAACAAAATGGCTGTCAATCTCCTCTTGGAGTCACTTCACATGCTTCCGATTAGGTTGAGGTCACGCTATTCACTTGACCTTTGCACACATTTTTGCATTCCTGAACCAATCTGATACTAACCTCGAAGCGTGTTCTGGAAGGTTATCTTGTTGATAACACCACCTGTGAGCCATTTTTTCTTCTGCATATGGCAGGATTACTTTGTTGCAAAATATTCCTGTACTTAACAAAGATCAATGCGTCCTTTATCTAAAATAACAAACCAAAACGTTGCTAGCGAACCAACCCCACACCATAATATTTAAACCGCCATTTTTTACGGTCTTCTTCATGTATCTGGATGCCATTTTTTTACCTTCCTCTTACATCCAGAACATTTTAAATTATGTCCGACCGAAGGTCAGAGAGTTGGTGAAAAGATACAGCGGTGTGGGGTTGCATCCAAAGCATAATACGAGCTTGGTATTTGAGTGGTTCAGGAACGCATATGTGACCTGTATTCAAACGCTAAGTGATTCCCCTGAGCTCAACATATTCGAGAGCATGTGGAGTGATCTCACGAGGGGGCTGGCAGTCTTTTTATTTCAGAACTAGGATTAATTGTGTAAAAAAGCACAGGAACTCTAGAATCAAACTCCATTGGAAACCTACCACATGCTAATCAAATCTAAGCCAGATAAAGTTGGCAAACTTATGCAAAACTACGGAGGACATACCGGTTATTAAAAAAAGGAAACAATAATTGAAAAGCAAATAGTTTATTTCAATTTCGAAAAAAATTTCTTTGGATCCATTATTTTGGCCACCCAATTTTTTTATTTCAATAAAATTTTCGTTTGATTGAAAAACTTAAAGAAAATTTCACACTTTTAGTTTCAACAAAGCAGTTCTTCATACTACCAAAGAAAAATTTGTGCAAGTGTTGTAATGTTATGGAACACTATAAAGGTGAAGCTTAATTCTAAGTTATTGGATTAACTAATTGATTACCTAAGATTCAAACGGGTGCTACATTGATATTACATTTTGTTAAAGTTTCACAATTTATTATTAATTTTTAGAGGTCTAGAATTGCTAGTAATATTTTTTTGGAATGTTTTAACGTTTTCTTTAAAACTGTCAAACTACTGAGGTAAAAAATATAGCTTCACATAGTTTTGTTGGAAATAAAATTCTCCACAAAAAAGTTCTGAATAAAGCTTTTCGTCAAATGGGCAGTTCTCGAGTAATCACGCTTTACGGTTCTCTTATTTCACGTTCTTGCTTTTGAATTTTCGTAAAAACAATAAACTGATAAATACAGATTCTCAAAAAGCATTGAATGCTGAATCCGCCATCAGAATTTAATAACGGGTTCGGTCATAACCTCTGACCGATTAATCGGTATCGGCCATTTTTGGCCGATTCTTTCCACTTTTGCAAGACATGCCCTGCTGTTTTCAAATTTTAATTTTTTTTTTAAGTTTTAGACGCTAATTCATCTGAGGCCACTGTAGTAAATATGTTTCCTGCTTTGTTCTGATTATTTCCCTCTTCTTGATGTATATTAAGGCTTGGTTTTGGCGCTGATACCATTAACGCAATAGTGCTCTTGCATAGATACTTTCCGATACCATATTGGAAGTGGCGTAGCTTACTGATAAAAAACAGGCAGATGGATGCCAGGATAAAGAATCCGAACGAGCATAAATAGTTTATTTCGGTAATAAAGCAGTTTAGGAGACACCATCAAGCACTGACCAAACGTTAGGATGGGATATCGAAAGACGCGTATTCATGTCAGAGTAAACAATCCGAACGCGGAGTCTAACTTTTTTTAGTGGTTTAGAAGTGATGTACAAAAACAAGCTATTCAAACTTTTTTTTTAATTACTTTTAAATGGTTTAAAATTTTAACTTTCCGCACCCGGATTGTGACTCCTGGGGATAGACAAATATTTTGACACCGTTTTTTTTAGATCATACAATTTCCTTTAAGAATTTGTGTATATATTTTTTCTACAGTTTGCGTTTTTAATTTTTTTGCTGGCCCACATATGTATGTACATACTTATATGTATGTACGTAAACACATTAACTGTTGTATCTGGATATTTCTTAATTAAGTGACTCACATTGTTATAACACAGGCGCACTCACTAATGATAAGCACGACGCAGTTTAAATGGTGAGGTTTATAGTTTCTTTGTACTTTCGGAAATATCTTTAGGATAGCGACCTACAAATAATTTTTTCTGTGTGTGTGCCAGAACACTTTTAATTTTTTTTCTATGCTAGTTGAATGGTAATTTAGAACGCGGAATTTGAAAATCTCAATCAGAACAACAAAAATTAATTGAAACCAAAATCAATGTTATGATTAGCGATTCTGCTCTGATCGTTGCTCTGTTGCAATGTTTGCGCGATCTCGTCTAGACTGAATCTAAAAACAAGTTTTTCAAATACTTTTATACTCGACAGGCAGGATGAGATGTATTTGAGGTGACAAATGACAAGTGACCGCTGGACAGTAGACAACTGGCAGGCATCAGAGAGCAAGGTGCCCAGCAGCCAATGTGTGAACATCATTAAGCTGAGCTCTATTCTTGTACACATACATACATATATTTAAAAATAATTAATGTTAACGAGTTAACATAAATAACCTCTTCAATCCCGCACCGAAAATACGCTCGAAAAAATAATTGTTTATGACTTATTTTTAATAACTGGTGTCTGAAGAGTTTATTTCAAACAAAAGTTTTTTTGTAATTTTTTTTTTTTATACGAGTACTAAATTTTTAATTTTTAATATAACTGCAAAATAAAACAAAATATTCTTATGTAATAAAAAGAAAAAGCTATTTTAATGTTTTTCTATTAAAAATAAATAAATATATATTCAAAAACGTAAAAGTGCTTATGTGTATACAAAAAAAATATTGACTCACTTGTGACAAAATATGATCCATCTTGCATATTTCAGTCCATTTGAAAATATCGTATGAAATGAACGCGACAAAAGAAGTAAAGAGAGAAACTAAAAATGTAGAAAAGCGAGCAAATATGTTCCCAATAAATAGTTATATTGTTTGAGAAAAATAATGAAATATTGAGTTATTTTACAAAGAAAACTTTTGTCCACATATGTGGACATTATACCCGAAGAGGATAAAATGGCTTTATTTTGGAATGGTGGGGTGGGGTGGTTTGCTCCCTCTTGGAGGCGGAATGTTTTCTACAAATATTTCGACCAACGGCGGTGTAGTGGGTAGCTTGATTTGGGAAAGGTAGGTATACAAAAAAATGAAAATACTATAGCAGGTTTTTTTAAAAAACGGAAAGTATTTGCCATTAAAACCCCTTATCAAATTATTACTATCGCCGTTATTGCTATAATAATGCAGGAGTTTCAGTAACTTTATCTGATTGCCGTAAATTGTATATTATTTCAATTAAAACGGCAACACTACATAAAACCACCCTGCTGTCAATTCTAATAGTTTTATACTATTCAAATACTAGTTTGCCAAACCGGCTCAACTAGTCCGAGTTTTGTAATTGTTCCATATTAGCAACTGGTATATTAAACACGGCGATGTCCTACGCACAGCATACTTCTGGCCTAAATAGGTTAAGCAAATATGACGACAAAAATTGTGAATGAGTACCAAAATCCGTTTCAAGTAAAAACGCGGCTGCTCGTTTTCCCGAAATGTCTCGCTTTAACCCTTATGATGCTCAGTAAAAGGATGAATTTTATCATAAAATTTTTCAAAAAGAGTTTTTTTGTTTTCGTTGGTATATACTGTTTCTATTATTGACGTTGAATGTGCTGATGTGGTAGAAAGTATTTGAGGTAAATATTATTTTTCAGGTAAGTGGTAATAACTTAATTTTTGGCAGATATAAAGAGCAATGTTTATCCAGTGGTATAAAAGAATACTGTAGGCCTTCACTGTTAAATTATAAAATTTTTCAAAAATGAGCAAAAAACGAATTTTTCGATTTCGTTCACATCTTAAAAATTTTATAAATTAATTGCGACATGCTACAATATTTTCTTGTACCTAATATAAACCTTGTTATTCAAACGAGATGAAAATCAAATTATTAGTATGTATAGCAAGCACGGGGCGATATTTCAAATTATACCAATTCCGGGATTTCACATCCACTTTTCTCCAAAACTATATATGAAGGGTCGTTTTTGAGTACTGATTCGAGCTCCTCGTAAAAATTCCTTAAGGTAGCACATAATTTTGTTGCAGTTGCATAACATATACGATACAATGCCATTAATGTCTCAAATATGAATAAATTATTAAATTTAGTTATAGTTTCAAATTTTTTTCTTCTAATTGGCATTCTCAGAGATAAACACCAGCAATAGAAACAGTATATACCAACGAAAACAAAAAAAATCTTTTTGAAAACTTTGTATGGTAAAATTTATCCTTTTACTAAGCACATAAGGGTTAAAGCGAGATATTTCGCGCAAACGAGCAGGCGCGATTTTACTTGAAACGGATTTTGGTACGGGCGATCGCTGACAAACCAATTAGTAGGTGAGTCCATTTTGGGTTGGAAAATAAACGAAATTTTCAAAATTGCAGTACAAACCACTTTGTTTAAAATTCAGTCATCATATATAAAATATGTGTCCATCAAACTAAATATTACTTCACTCTATTGAACAATTGAAACAAATTTCAATAAAAATATGGTCACTAGCCATAGCAATCATTTATAATAGTAAATTTCTTCGTTTTTAATAATAGTAATTTTTTGAATGAATTTTATAATAGATTTCACAGGAATAAATCTTAAAATTTTCTTGAAACATTTTGTGGAAATTGTTAAAATTTATATATTAATCTCAGATAGAATCTAATCCATACTTGTAAAAATATCTTTCAAGGAAAGAATAGCTTTTTATGGTAAAAATTATGAGTTTCGGAGTTCTTTGCAAATAACCGCTCGCGTATGGAATTCTAGTGCATAATGTGCAAGTTCTTAGTGACTAAATTTTTTAAGAAGTGATATTTTCAATCACCTTGTTATCGTATATGTCTCTGCTCGCCATTTGAATTGTTGCAACTTCTAAACGATTCCGTTGGAGATTTACTGTCACTTTATTTATGAAAACTGCATTTCACAATCACAATAAATCAACCCTGAAAAATAACAGCAATTTCTATTATGCATTTGTTGTAAACATTTTCTTCAGCGCCAACCAAATATACTATTTGAAACACGAAATTCCCAAAAGGATTATGATTTCACTATTATTTATAAGAAAGTTTTATATTCAATTGAAATAAATCAATATTCAAAAACTCAGAATATTAGTCAAACAGAAAGTTAAAACATAGGATGGCGCTGTTCATTAAACGATTGCTGTTCGAATACTGAATTGTTTTCCTCTTCGCTCGTGTATGTATGTATGTAGCGCCAGTTCTGGAGGGTTGTTGCTACTCTTGATAGTGGAAACGTTGCAGTCGCTCAGACTGATATAATTAAATCCACGAAATTCTAGTTAATGAACTAGAATGTTTACTGACTAGTTTGGAAGTTGACTGCGGGGTATTTAAGTTGAATTAACTGCCCCGCTCCTGTCTTCGTGAGTGCTTTCCGAGAAATGAATATAATTTCACTGAGATTTGTTCTTGCTAATTCTCATTGTCTCTAACTTGAACATCGCTCATTTGTTCGATTAAATTAATCAAAATATATTACATTGGGTTTGAGAATTACTCATCTCCCTCATTTCCTACAAGCAAAAAGTTATAAGAAAGTAATAGTAAAATTTTTGGAAAATTGTTGGAACGTTGGGTCTGTTTCGACGCAATCCTTGGCTTTCGCAATTCAATTTCGTATTGCTCGCTAATTCCGCTCACGGCTTTGAAAGTTTGTCTGAACTCCCCCTTAGAGTTTTCTCTTCTTTCCTCTCCCAGATCTTGATTTTCTCCTTGAAGTACTCGACTCAGAGATAATGTGAGAGAATGCACTGAGCTCAAAATATGCATGGATATCTGGAAATTTGCGCTTTTTATAGCTGAAAGCAGTTGGAAAGCTCCAGACGAAGTCGTTGGGTCTTTCCAGTTGGTGGAAATCACTTCAAGAGCGCGAATTACTGGTGGTTGCAAATGGAGATATGTTGCGATGGACTCATGCTGTTCTAGAAGAAGGAATGGATATTCTCTAGAACTCTCAGACAGGCTTACCGCCAAATTGAAGCTATGAGCAGCACAATGGGAGTAGAGCGCGAGTGAATAAGTTTTTCTGACAACAGCTTGAGCCCCTTTGAACTCTCCGCTAACCGCTCTCGCACCGTCATATTCTTGGCCGGAAAAATACGTGAAATCTAGTCAGGAAGATTTTAGGAAATCAAGTTAAGCAGTTCCCATTCCCTTTCCAGTGAAATCGGTGATAGGAATAAAACACAAAAAATCTTCCTTAATGATGAACTTTTCGCCTCATTTATCCAAGTAGCGAATGCAAATTGAACTTTGTTCTACTCCTGCAATATCTGGCGTGTCATCTCCGAGAGGGATTTGTTCCCTCGATCGATGTTGTAACTCATGGTGAGGTGGTGACAAATGTTGATTATTTCATTCTGGACACGGTTGCTTTTGTACATAGCATTCTTTGGTGAATCACTCAGGTGTTTTTTCAACTGCTTATCAGTTTTGGCTGGATATCTTAAGAGAGTTCTAAAGTTTCCATTATTCGTCAACGGTTCGTCTTCAGAAATTCTTCCCGTATCATTGGAACCTCTGAGAGCAAATCCTAGTCGGCCACACAGGATAACTGTTTCAATAATTGGAAGCATGCGTAGTTTGCTTTCATTCAGAAAGTCTAATTTTGTTTCGACAGTAGCAAATCAATGGGAAAAGCATCTTCATCTTCGATTCCCATTCCCAAAGACCATTTTTTGAGGTATTCTAATGAACTGTGCTTTTCGAAAGTTTCCAGTTTTTTAATGGGTTGGTAACTACCTGACCCAGAGTTTGATTACCGACTCCTCTGAATGTAGCACAAAACAAAGACACAGTATTTGCAATATGCACCGTCTTCTATTGCCGAATACGCTAGCCATTGATGTTTTTGGAGCCAAGAGCGTTGAAACTTCAAACTTCTAGGGCCAGATACAGGAAAGCTTCAGCCGTCAGGGGGACTCCAAATCTTCTTTTGCAATCCAGGAATTGAGTTTATTCCATCAGCTGGTGATTTTTGAACAAACAATCGAATATCATAGGAGCTGAGATCATTTTTCAAAGAGCAAACTGGCAAAGACGAGCTTTTTGGTACCTCCAAATTAAATTCCACTTCTGTAGTAGTCAGTGCTAATCCCGTTTGTGGCTTACATGCGTAATTTTCAGCAACTCGACTACATTCGCTAACGTCCTAGCATGCACCAAATAATATTATGCACTTAATACAAATCTGAATTTATGCTGTATTTAATATTATGTTAAACTTACATCTTCGTTCTCGATTCGTCTTTTTTTACACAGAAAACGACGAATATCCATGGTAAAAAATATTAGGATAGGACTTATACAAACTATTTAATAATAAAGAAAATGATTTAATAATGTTATAAATAATTTAATAATATTCAACTTACCGTAGTGTGCGCCTCACCAGTTTTCTCTGGTCAACGAATGATAATGAAGTGTGTGAATGTGTAATTGTCAAACATTCTAATAACATGATAGAATACGCGCAACAACGAACCGGTTAGATACGCATTGCGGGAACACCAACAAACAGAATAGAGTAATCTCATATGTATTAAATAAGTATAGCTATTATGCAGTAATTACAAGATTTTACTTCGTTTTTATGTGTGCGAAAATGCCGCATTGCGGTTCAGTTATAACCCTGCAGTCAAACCAACTAGTTGCAAACTACTTTACAACTAGTAAAGGGTGTTTTTTTTAGGGGTATAGAACTTCGAATTGAAATAAAACACAAGAAAATCGTTTTAAGGTCCATCAATTTGGCTTTATTGGAAGAATAATTTTATGCCATTAATGTTTAAATATGATTTCGGGCATGTGGCCGCCGTGGCTGGCTCGAATAAAGCCAATTCTACAGGTCCAATTTTCAACCACTTTTTCGAGCATATGGGGCCGTATGTCGGCAATAACGCCACGAATGTTGGCTTCCAATTCCCCTAACGTTTCTGGTTTGTTGGTGTAGACGAGCGACTTCACATATCCCCAAAGAAAATAATCCAATGGTGTCAAATCACACGACCTTGGTGGCCAATTGACAGGTCCATTCCGCGAAATTATGCGCTCATCGAATGTTTCCTTCAATAAATCGATTGTGACGTGCGCTGTGTGGCATGTAGCGCCGTCTTGTTGGAACCACAACTCATCCACATTCATGCCATCCAATTCGGGAACAAAATAGTCGGTTATCATGGCTCTATACCGGTCTCCATTAACGGTAGCTGCCTCTCCAGCATTATTGCGGAAGAAGTATGGCCCAATGACTCCACCAGCCCATAGAGCACACCAAACAGTCAGTTTTTGTGGATGTAATGGCGTTTCAAGGGTCTCATGTGGATTCTCTTCACTCCAAATGCGGTAATTTTGCTTGTTGACGTAGCCATTCAACCAAAAATGAGCCTCATCACTGAACAAAATTTTGCGATGAAAATCAGCATCGAAATCAATCTCATTTTCGGCCCATACACCAAAATCACGACGCATTGCATGGTCTCGCGGCTTTAATTCTTGCACAAGCTGGATCTTGTAAGGTCGCAAGCCAAGATCTTTGCGCAAAATCTTCCATAAAGTTGATGGACAAAGCTCCAATTGCTGTGCACGGTGGCGAATCGATTCATTCGGGTCCTCTTCAACACTTTGCTCTACAGCGGCAATTGTTTCTTCGGTGCGCACTGTTCGACGTCTCTGCGGATGCGTATTATCACATAGAGTAAACGTAGTGCGAAAACGATCCATGGTTAACCGAATTAATTGCTCTGATGGACGATTATGTCGACCATAAAATGGACGGAGCTCACGGTAAACTTCGCGAACTGAACCATTATTTTCGAAATAAATTTGCACGATTTGCAAGCGTTGTTCTTTTGTCAACCTGTTCATGATGAAATGGCAAACCAAACTGAACATAAATGACATTAGAGTTGCCAGATTTGACCACAAAATGCCAGTTTTATCTCTATTCGAAAAACAAACCTGTAAAAAAACACCCTGTATATGCACCAAGCCCAACTATTCACGGTCTTATTTTTATATAAGCAACTGGTATTTTAAACATGGCGATGTCCTACGAGATGTCAATTGTCAGATTTCGACCAGAAAATACCAGTCATCTACTACTCATGAAATACTAGTTTGTACTCGTATATAGTGGAAACATACTAGTATCATACTGGTCGTAAAATACCAGTTTCATGATGGAGGGAAATGTACTAGTAAAATTGCAGTCTAATTATACCAGTATCATAGTAGTTCGAAAATGTTAAAAGAATACTTGTCCCAATGTGGACCAAAACTTCCAGCAGGAATTAAATTAAGAATCCATTCATCAATACATCATTTAGTTTTTCATCATTTCCGCTGTGAAAAACCCTGATTTGGGATTGTAAAACACAAACTATATCTTTGGAATATTTCATAAGCTGGTTGCGAATTACAATAGCATGCAATGCAAATGAAATAAACAAACGAAATAATTACACCTTATGTCGCTGTAGTCGTATACTAGTATGGATTGAACTTTTTTGAACCCCCAAACCCTCCTCCCCCCTGCGCACGGGCCTGCTTCGAAGACAAAATCTTTTTTCTTTTTTTTCTTTCTTTAAATGGTCATCTAACCGCCTGGGCGATTTTGACCGTCCAACATAGCTCGCCATTCGTTTCTTCGTCGCGCCAACTGGCGCCAATTGGGAACACCGCGGGATCGCAAATCGGTCTCCACTTGGTCCTTCCATCGGAGTGGTGGTCTCATTCTTCCTCTGCTTCCACCGGCGGGTGCCGATAAGAATACCTTCTGGGCTGGAGCATCTTCGCTCATTCTCACTACGTGGCCTAGCCAGCGAAGCCGCTGTGTTTTAATTCGCTGAACTATGTCGGCGTCTGCGTAAAGTTCATACAGCTTATCATTAAATCTTCTTCGGTACTCGCCGTCGCCAACGCGTAGAGGTCCACAAATCTTTCGAAGAACCTTTCTCTCGAATACTCGCAGAGCCGCCTCATCAGATGTTGTTAGTGTCCACGCTTCTGCACCAAAGAAGACAAAATCACTTCATAAAAATATCTGTTTTACACCTTGGTGTACAATGTGGGCGATGGTAGTAGGGTTTTGTAATGCATTATGTAGAAGGACCTCACTTAGCATCTGAGGAGTTTGAAGAAAGAGGGTTCTACTCTCCAATGGTATTATCATTTAAAAATAGAAAGCAATATATAGTAGAAGTCCATTGTCCGGCATCCAACAGTCCGGAATGCCCGACAGTCCGGCATCGATCCGGAAAATTGTAAAAATTTTGGTTTTCTCCAAAAGTGTGTCTTTAAGCCAAATAAAAACGCTCGAGAGCTATTCCTACAAGTATTGGGTATCCGATAGTATCGAAACAAAAAGACTCGATACTCAAAGTATGTGTACTTGAGCAATTCAATCACGCAAAGTTGTACCTTAACATAGGTATGGAAATAGCAATTTATCTTTATATTTATATTAATATCATGTAATGCCTATTTATAATGAATAAGATTACACATATTGATATGTACCTAAACTTTCAGTTTACAATAGCTTAAATCTAAATACACTAGGCAGAATAAGTCTGCGTTCATGTGATGTTCTCCAAATATATAGGTCGAAATTAGATACGAAAAATGGAAATGTCGTAGAGTTTTTATAAACATTTTCGGTTTTTTTTTCAGAATTATATTTTTTTGGAGTGTGCAGTTTGTAGGCCATTCAATTTTAGTGTAGTGAAAAATGTGTCTTTTCATTGCCATTTTCTTTTTCACAGTAGAAATGCAAAACCAAATAAGTACTTGCTGCAATAAGAATGATCATCGATCATCGGAAACTATAAGACACTTTCCTTCGATTCCCGGCACAAGTTAGAAAGGGACAACCAACACAGAAGTTTCTTCGGTTTACTAGTTTTTTCCTTTCTTAATTGCCACAGTTTTCTGCAAATTCGATACGATACCGGGATCTAAATACTCGATCCATAAAAGTATCTCTACAAAAGTATCGAGTACAAAATATCGGTATCGAAGGGCGGAAGTATCGATATGGTATCGTATCGTATCGAAGTTCGTGTCCCCAAGCAGCAGAAAGTGACTCAGATGCCGAAACGGAAGAAAATGAAAAACTCAGCTGGGCAGAAGCTGCAGAATCACTAAATAAGTTTATCTCTTTTCCTGAGGCTAGTGCTTTAGAAATTATTGATTTCCATATCATTAGAAATAAATTTTATCCTAAACGCCAAAAGTCAAGAAAACAAAAAGACATTCGTGACTTTTTTAAATCTAGTACGTGTAAATACATATGTAGTAATATGTTTTATTTTGTTTTGTTGTTTTTCCGACAGGGTGAATAATTGATGTATATTGGAACGATTTTTCGTCATCCCTTGTCAAATTTGGTTTTGAGACAAACCGGTTTCGGCGATGTGCCATCATCAGTGTCGATTTTCGAACGAACGAATACATTAATAATATGATATTATATGAAATGTAAAATAAACTTTGTTGTATGTATTTACATACTGTATTTGTACTTTAATTATTAACCTAATTGTTCTTATAATTACCTCCCGATAGACTGGAATTTTCGGTAGTCCGGCACCGGATGCATTCTACGATCCTCTGGAAGAAGCATACGAGCGCTGCCCCCGTCATGATATCAAAGTTGTGCTTGGCGACTTTAAAGCCAGGGTGGGTAAGGAGGCTCTATTCGGCCCCACCGTCTGGAAGTTCAGTCTCCAAGATCAGACTTCGCCAAATGGATTCAGGCTGATCGACTTCGCCGGTGCCCGAAACATGGTCATATCCAGCACTAGGTTTATACACAAGAAGATCCATCAGGCTACATGGCTGTCTTCCGATCGAAAAACACGCAACCAAATCGACCACGTTGTGATAGACGGACGGCATGTCCAGCGGTTTAGATGTTCGCACAATATGAGGACCTAACATCGACTCTGATCACTACCTAGTAGCCGCCAAGATTCGTACCCGCCTCTATACGACAAAACAAGTGCAACAAAAAACGCAGGGAAAGCTGGACGTCGAAAAGCTACAATCGCAATAGACCGCCAATTATTTCGCAGATCGCACAATTCAACCTAGTGAAATGCATGAGCAGTGAGTTCATATATCAGGAGCACTCCGTACCGCAGCCGAAGAAGCAATTGGATTCCGGCGAACGCGGAGAAACAACTGGTATTATGATGAAGGGTGCCGCGCTGCAACAAAAAGAAAGGACGAAGCCTACAAGCAACGCTGAGATCGAATGCAACGAGGAGTGTGTGTGAACACTACCGCGAGTTGAAGAGGGAAGCGAGGGGGCTTTTCCGGGCGAAAAAAAGAGAGGCAGAAAAGTATGAAATAAAGGAGCTTGAGATGCTGTCCAACGGGAATAACGCCCAAAAATTCTATCAAAAAATTCGGCGAATGACAGAAGGTTTTAAACCCGGGGCAAACCCTTGTAAGAATAAGAACGGCGACCTGGTGGCCGATGTTCAGAGAGCACTCAGAATATGGAGGGATCACTTCTATGCCCTTCTAAATGGAGAAACTGGGCAAGAAACCAGAGAAGATGCCGAACCCGAGCCCACAATCGAAGATGATGGAATTGACGTTCCACAACCCGAATATAATGAGGTGCGAATAGCAATATCACCATTGAAAAACAATAAAGCAGCTGGCGCTGATGGTTTGCCTGCTGAGCTATTCAAACACGGAGGTGAGGAGCTGGTAAGGCGCATGCATCAGCTTCTATGCAGAATATGGTTGGATGAATGCATGCGTGAAGATTGGAATCTAAGTGTTCTCTGCCCAATCCACAAGTAGGGCGATCCTGCAAACTGCGCCAATCAGTCCTATGAATATCGCATATAAGGTCCTATCAAGCGTATTGTGCGAAAGACTGAAGCCTGATGTGAACCGACTGATTGAACCTTATCAGTGTGGCTTCAGACCTGGTAAATCTACCATCGACCAGATTTTTACAATACGCCAAATCTTGGAAAAACCCGTGAGAAAAGAATCGACACACATCACCTCTTTGTTGATTTTAAAGCCACTTTCGATAGCACGAAAAGGAGCTGCCTATATGGCGCTATGTCTGAATTTGGTTTCCCCGCAAAACTTATACGGCTATGCAAAATGACCTTGAGCAACACCGCCAGCTCGGTCATAATTGGGAAGGACCTCCCCGAGCCGTTCGAAACTAAACGAGATTTCAGACAGGGTGACCCCCTATCGTGCGATTTCTTTAATTTAATGCTGGAGAAAATAATCCAAGCTGCAGAACTTAACCGCGCTGGAACAATATTTTATAAAAGCGTGCAACTGTTGGCATATGCTGACGATATTGATATCATTGGCCTTAACAACCGCGCCGTAACTTTTGCTTATTCCAAATTAGAAAAAGAAGCGGAGAAAATGGGATTGGTGGTGAACGAGGGCAAAAAGAAGTACCTTCTGTCATCATGCAAAGAGTCAGCGCATTCGCGCCTTGGCAACCAAGCCACTGTTGGCAGCAATAATTTCGAAATAGTAAAGGACTTCGTTTACCTGGGAACCAGCATTAATACCAACAATAATGTTAGCCTAGAAAACCGACGAAGAATTACTCTTGCAAACAAATGCTACTTCGGACTGAGTAGGCAATTGAAAAGTAAAGTCCTCTCTCGACGATCGATAATAACACTCTATAAGTCACTCATCGCACCCGTCCTGCTATATGGTGCAGAAGCGTGGGCACTAGCAACATCTGATGAGGCAGCTCTGGGAGTATTCGAGAGAAAGATTTTTCGAAAGATTTGTGGACCTCTACGCGTGGGCGAGTACCGAAGAAGATTTAATGATGAGCTGTATGAACTTTACGCAGACGCCGACATAATGCAGCGAATTAAAACACAGCGGCTTCGCTGGCTAGGCCACGTAGTGAGAATGAGCGAACTGATCCTGCCCAGAAGGTATTCTTATCGGCAGCCGACGACAAAAAAAAGTGATTATTTAGTACATTATAAGGATAAAATATAAATAAATTTTTCAAGAAATTTTTGTAAATGGGCTGGGAACCGCCCACTTTTGATTAAGTGCAATTTGGAAATAATATTATCCATAAATAAAAAACCGTTCAAGATATCGAAACGAAATTTTTTATGTTAATACGAGGTATGTTCCGGAAAAAATGGGCGAAATCGGTAAGGGTCCACGCCCTCTTTTATACGAAAGATTTAGCAAAGGATCATAGATATATTTAATAGGCAATAACTTTGCGCTTTTGTACGCTTTATATCATTTATATTTCAGTTTCAAAGTGTACGTGAACGAAGAAAGTCGAAAAATATTAATTTTTGAAAATGGGCGTGGCCCACCACAAAACTTTTTATGTCATAACTCCGGCAAAAATTTATTTATCGAAACCATATTTGGCGAAAATGTTAAGCATATAAAATTAACTGTTTGTTGTAAAAATGGGCGAAAAAGGTTTATGTCCACGCCCAGATTTTATGCCTTTCAAGAACATGAAATGGTATTATTACTTTGGTCCGATGTTTCTAAGTATAAGAAGATGAAGAGATAGACCCACCAATAAGTAATCCTTATTAAGTATACCGAAATGAGCAGGGCGATGAGCTGAGTCGATTTAGCCATGTCCGTCTGTCTGTTTGTACGCAAACTAGTCCCTCAGTTTTTGAGATATCTTGATGAAATTTTGGTATGGAGCCGCCATTTTGCATGATTTTCATTTGGCGGAATTAGCAAGATCGGAGCAATACAACGCATAGCTCCCATACAATCGATAGTTTCGATAAATGTGGTTTGGGCTATAAATTTTGCAGTTAAAAAGCTATGAACGTAAAGTTTTGTAGGTTTGGTACTTATTATGTATGTAATGTGTGTAGGGAAAATCACCCAGATCGGACCTACATAACATATAGCTCCCATACAGTAGATTGTTGCCATAAATGGGGTTTGGGCTATGTATCTTTAAGTGATCAGTTTTGCAGAGCTTTTACTAATTGTGAATAAGGAGCGGACACTTAAAACCGTAGATTTTGGGGAAGTAGGCGTGGCGCCGCCCACTTTTCACCATAAAAAATCTGATATTTCCAAAGGCGATTGCTTGTAGTTTGAACTAGATATTTCACACAAAATTGGTCTGCTGCTTCCCAAGAGTATGTAGTATACTTAAGCAAATCGGATAACACACAAGTAAAATATCCGAGCAAGTTGTTAATACCCCAATGCGATAGGGGAGTTATATACCTTTTTTGATTTTCATACCTTTAATGAACGTGACATGTTTGTAAGTATGCGAAGAAGAAGAGATGGGCCTATCAATAAGTAAACTGAAATAATAAGGACGATGAGCTGAGTCGATTTAGCAATGTCCGTCTCTCCGTCTGTCTGTCTGTCTGTCTTCATCTCGTTTGTAGATGCCGTTCGAAGTCGGCAAAAATATGTAGGTCCCGCCAATTTGTAGGAAAAAATTCAAAACGGTACACCACAAATTGGAAGGGAAGCTCGGCGCAAAAATCTTTTAGGCGGTGTATGATGATATACCTGTTGTATATCGCGCCATACACTGATATTTTTTTAAAATTAATTTACCCCTCAAAACTCATAACAGAAGTGTATTTATTGAAAACAATCAGATGACTTTATAATAAGAACTGAAAAGTAAATTGGTATGCCATAATAAATCACAACTAGGTATATAATGTTCGTTCCACTGGAACTTAGAATTCCTTACTTGTTTTTTATAAGATGTGCCAACGAAAAAGTTAAAAACCTCCAGAGGTCATAACTCCACAACAATTTACCACGAACTTTTTTACAAAGCTGTGTATCTAATGTTCGGTCCCCCTCAAACTTGAACTTCTTTACTGGTTTGGTTTTGTATCGCCCATTTTTACACCATCCGATTTTGCTCGCCAGTTTTGCTTATTTTGTATACAAACAATTCAATTTAATGTACAGGCTCATTTGTAAAGTATCCAAGACTATAACGAGCTCAAGGCAAAGAATAATAATTTTTATGGAAATTATCACTGTTTTTATTTTTAAATATTTTTTGAATAATTAATAAAAGCTTATTTTAAGAATTAAAAATTAGACTTTTCGCCAAACCCCCATATCCCTGACCTCTTCTTTATCCAGTTTATTTTCCTCTCTTATATGTACATCGTTTCGAAGATATACCGGATTAATATTTTTGGTGTTGGCACCGGTAAATTGTTCCAAATTTTTCTAAGATATATATAACACGTATCTATATATCAAATATCATTAACTTGAACATAATAAACTCCTAGCTATGCCGAATAGCAACTTTATATAGCCTTGGTTTTTCCAAAAACTATATGTGGCCTCTGTCGTACCGAGCGGATTCCTGAACCCACAGTGAAAGTTTTATTGAGATCGACAATAAACATGGAAAAACAACACACAAAAATATGTGGGCGTGTTTTATGTATTATGTAAATCCTGACTAAAGCACACACATATCTAAATACCATTAATTGAGATCAAATATGTTCAGAGTTATGAGGAATTGATATTTGATATAGCCGGGGGTGTTGCATCGCCCACTTTCCGAAACCATAAGTAGCCTATGCTATACCCAATAACACAGCATATAAGTTATAACTACAAATGCAGGTAAGAAATGTCACTATTAGTGTCAACAATATTTATTTAGCAATGTTATGAGACTTTAAAAATTTTAGACAGATCACACAGTTCACAGTATTTCACCCTCCCTAATCGACACGATCTTTCTGAGAATCGTCATCAAATTATTCTAATGGAAGTTCAAGGACTGGCAGTTTTAACACGGTCGGACCACAGTAACATTGGTGCTAGAAGAGTAGGTCCTATTAAAAGTTAAAAAGATGTTTAGTGTCATCAGGGCAAGTATTTAATATGGTGAGGTTAGGTCTGGGCAAGTTAGAGTTTAACCTGTTACAGTATCCAGATCGAAGTTGGCCAGATTTATTCTAGTATCCTGGGGAGGACACTCACCTCTTCAGCCGCAATATCTGGTTAGATCACTATGGCGGGGTTCATAGGCCAAGATCTGAGAGAGGTATCTACCGACTTGGTGTAGAGGTAATTTTAGAGCAGAGACCCTAGCTGTTATGATTTTTACTATAAAAATCGATATTTGATCATTATTTTCAGATTTTTTAAATAAAAATCAACAATAATAAGTGTCTTCAGGTTTTATCCTTTTGATTAAAAATTTTTGATCGAAAATAAAACAAATTTTTAGTTTTATATTTTTGATCGAAAATAAAACTTATTCCTTGAAAGATATTTTATAGTTCAAGAACAAAAATTAAGTGTTGAGTTTCGCGAATCGAAAAACTTAAAAAGCCGGCTGCGCTTTTTTGACAAGTAATTGATCATAAATATTGCTTGGTATAATCTCGTCAACATAGGTACTCATAAATAGTTCCTTAGATACGCGGAATGAAAATTTCAGCTAGTATGGTCACTAATACCTTTAAAGTCGGGTGTTTCTGCATGTAACACTGTTATATTAAATAAAGAATATAGGAGGAATGAAGGATATAGTATTAACAACTCTTTTTAAACACTTCATTTAATTAAAAAACGTTATCAAAAGTCATTCGAAGTAATTTTAATGCTACACGGCTAAAAATTTGAGCTTACATTTTAAACCATTCGTCGGTTTAAGCAATTTTTTAAACTTTTTTTAATAAATTGCAAACCTTTCAATTACTTACACCAATTTTCAATTTATTGTGATTTAGATTTAAAACTGAACTGAAGAAAACGTTTAAAATTTTAAAAATTTCTTTTCATTTATTTCTGAAGGTTTTTTCAAGTCAATAAATTTTTCTCATTACAATTTTGTGTGCGCCGTAGCTCAGTGGGTAGAGCAGACGACTCTAATGGGGGGAGTGTCGGTTCGAATCCTGCAAATTGATACAAATGTTTTTTATGTTTTTTAATTGTGAAGACATTTCTGGTTTCAAATTTAAACTCTTTTCATCACGCTCATTTTCTCGAAAACTCTCGACATATATCTAGCCCAGAAAAGTTTAAAACTTATGCTACAATTTTTAGCCGTGTATAACTCCACATTCATAGTACACAGTACGACCGAAATAAAATTTTAATACAAAGTTAACAACGAGCATCTAAAAATTTAAATAGCTCCCATCCCACTGTCGGGCCACAATTTTTTTTCTGTTGATAGTTTGTTATGGAATGACCCACAGCATTATACCAAAGCGCGATCTGACCACGATGAAGAAGTCAAAGAAAATTGGCAAAAACTATGGAGCTTCGAAAGTAGGTTTATAGCTTTGAAAATAATTCGAATTTCGAAAAACTGGCCAAAAAAAGTTTTTATGTTGTTGTGAGCTAAACTAATAAGTTTTATTTCGACCAAAAAATAAAACTCAGAAAATTATGATTATTTAAAAAAAAACTCAAAAAGATTGATTAGTTGTAATTTATATAGGTTTCGTAGAAATTTGATCATTTGGTTAGGGGTGTGCTGGTTCAAATCACTTTTCATCTGTTTTGTGGAACGGTTGATGGTGCAGGTTTGGGAAGCAGTATTGTCTGTAGAGTCTTGCCAAGTGGCGACAGGAGCGATATCAGACATTGTGAATCTCTCTCGCCGGAAAAGACCTAAAAACGTTGCTAGCCAGATATACGCTTATTGGCCTGGAGGTAATTGATAAGGCGTTGCTAATATGGGCGGCGAATGTAAACGACTCGAACTAGAGAAAATAACAAGCCTGAGATGGGTTTTCAAGTTCACCTTTGATTGCTGTACTCTGTAAATGTTTCCTAACGATATGTGTTTTTTAAGAAATTTTACACATGGTTGTACTAATATTTCTCTTGATGAAATTTCAACAACTACAAAAAGGAGGCAAAGTCAACTGAAGGCAATCGTTCTTCTCAATCTGCTAACCCGTTGGATCAAGCGAAAAAACAGATTCGGACATCGCAACTCAAAATGAGGGTGGTGATGATATACTAAATGATTTACTGTGTGAAACTATCATTATAAACTATACCAAATAAAATCAAATACGATTACTTACGTTCTCTTTCGATTAAGGAATGTTGCACTTTATGTTTGAGCGGGACAAGGTGATTGAGCGTGAAATAGTATTAAGTTTCTCGGCTAATTACATCAACTGCTTAGCATTTTTTCGATCAGTTCCGTTTGACGTTTTAAAGTATTAGAGGTAAGTCAATTAAAAAATAAATAAATAAGAAATAAATAACTAAATATGTAAATAGTAAAACTTGAACTTCCTTATTTATACATCTATATAAACAACTTATTGCTACGGTATAGAATCCGTTTTGTCTTATCCAAATTTTGTCATTTACTGCATACAAAGCAATTAATTCCAAAACGTACGCAAAAATAAATCATGCCATCAATTCGATGCCCACATGAGGGAATCGGACGTCTGATTAGTGAACAGAAAACGTAAGATTTTTGAGTTTTGATCAATCCCGAGATTTTCGGAAGTTAGGAATTTGGGTATTCGCTTTTCTAAGTTGAAATAAAATAATTTTGTCAGGCCGATAAATTTAAAGTTGGCGTGGCAAAATAGAACTTTTTAAGTACAAAATCCATGTTGATATAGTTTTTTCTATAGAATATGAAACATTCAAACTAAACAATTAAATACTGCATAAATAAATTAAAATTTTCGATATTTGGAGCGGCAGAACCATGGCATACCTATATATAATCTTAACAGCTGATTAGATTTTTTTCATTTTAATTTTCTATAAATTGTCAAACTGCAACCCTTTTTTTTTAAACTTTTTATAAACGTAAAATAAACGGCTTGTAAACTTACAGGTCAACTCTGGCTAAGACTGTCGTGACTTTTACAGGGAATTTCTTTCTAAGCAGTTAAAAGTCTCTCAGAAAGCCCATCGTCTTACGGAAAACTTTTGTCTAACGTAAGGCTGTTTTGAGGTGAAAGACTATTGTCAGAAATTCCCTCTTAGGGCCATTTGACAGTGCCGACTTAACTTACATGCCATAGTTAACTAACGACTCACTTATTATAATTTTTTTTTTTGATAAATTATGTGAATATAAATTACTAGCCAATACACAATAGAAACCCTTATGGTTAGGTTAACTTACCAATGACTTAACTTATAAATTGAAAGCTAGAGTTAAGGAGGGAGCGTAAATCAACTCGCCACTGTGTCAATGGCCCTTAAAGTTTTTTCCAATAAGCGTTTTAAAAATTTACTTTACATTCACTTTGCTTGTTGAGAGTATTGAAAAACTAATTGTAAACAGTTTTCATAAAAGATATTTTATCAAAATTTTCTTCGAAATCATCTATCTACGAGCATGTTTACGAAGAAAACGCAAAACAAACATACTGACACAATTATTTTGACGTTTCAGAAAGAGAGATTTTCAACATGGCCGCCGTGCGTTTACCTGTGCCATGGGTAGAACCACTTTTTTTGTTAGTTGCTCGAAAGGTTTATGTCACTTTGAGTAACATAATCAACCAAGAAAACAACAATATTGCATACCAATACAATTACACATATTTAGTTTTAAGTAACATGTATTCAATTCGGAAAAACCCCATATTGTGAGGAAGAAATCCCAGATTTTCCGAAGCAAACAAGATCGGGATTTCGGAACTGGCATCCCTAGTATAAATGTATTGGATAAAAATTTGTGAAGTGGGGCTATTTTTTTTCGAAGTTCGACTTTCTTTCTTAAACTTGTTTTAGTTTTATAGTTCAAAACAATAACATAAAAATACCTTTGGGCCAGTTTTTCGAAATTCGAATTATTTTCAAAATTATAGTTATAAACCTATGTTAGTATTAAGTATTTATTAAAAAATGTTAATCCTGGCAAACCAATTTAAAACAAATTATTTTCTTGTACCACTCACGTAAGATTCACTTACATTTTCTTATAACTAAACAAGGAAAAAACAAATGTTTCAAAGAAATATACATTTAAATAATGAATTACTAAAGGGACCGGCAGACTTTGTCCTGCCCAGATATAAATTCGCACCATACACAATGTATGGGAAAATAAACCTTTTTTTTCAGGAATTTTTCGGAAATTTTATTGGGTGTTTTCCTATTCTGGTCAGAGAACAATCTAAATTAGTGTCAGTCATGCAAACGGAACTAACGTCACTTTCTTTTATATATATAGGTGATAACAGATAGTAGTAGTGAAAACATACATATTAGACTGGGTCGATTTATTAACCGATATTGCGTTATCGATTTTTCGATAGGTTTTGGGCTCAGGAAAAAAAGTTCCACTACGCATACCCAAAAAAATTGTTTTCGAGCCTGCGAAATTTAATTTTTTTGACTTTGATTTTTAAGGTTTTTTTCATGACCTACTAATAAAATTTTCGTTTGAATTTAAAATTTTCATGTATACCCTGTCCGACCCAAAAATGTCCGCTAAAAACTTTGGGGATAACAGTTTTTTGGGTTTTGGGGATTGTTTTGGTCAAAAAATTGACCCTTTGTATACGGTGTTCATATATTTTATGACTAATTCTTTCAACAGCAATAGGTCTATACTCAATATTTTTCTTATGTATAAGAATAATCTTTTGCTAATTTCCAGCACTTAGGGAAAACACAGATCGTCAGGATAGAGACACAACAAATTCAAGAGGACTGACATCAACATTTACTAGCTCACACTAGCTGTCAAGACGTACACTAGGACTGAACACAGGCAAACTAGAAAAAATATTGTTCATTGCGTTAACATCAGCGAAAAGGAGTGCACTGTCTTTGGGTTTCCCGATGCCAATTGCCCTTATGGTATTCCATTGCCAGACTAAACTTTTCTTTATAAAACAAAGTTTTAGCTCTTCTAATTGCTTTGGTAGCAGTGATCGAAAATGCCTAAAAGTATCATTAGTACCATACCTCTCCCAACGTGAGAAAGCTTTATTACGCATATTGATTAAATATTTAATGTTGTAATTAAACCAAGGCCTGCTGCTGCCATTAACTATTTGCTTTTAACTGGGACGTAGTAATTAAGAAGTCAGTTTACTTTGCCTTGCAGAAAATATGTCTGAGCATCAATAGATACAAAGTTTCTAATTAGGCTCCACTCTACCGACTCAACAGCAGCACGTCTCGATAAGTTATGGTAATAGGCGTTCAGTTGGCTGGAAGTCATAAGTCAAGAAAATTAAATCATGTCTTGAAAAACTGGAGGCACATAATTGGCTGTAGTGGACGTAGTTTTGGAGGTCGTTGACAAAGATCCCAGGGATTGCATACTTCGTTTTAAATCAGGATATTGAAGCAGGTTGCTATTGAAATACCCGACTATTACAATATTATTGTAGATAATAGAGCAGCGGTTGGATGAGTTCTGTAAACCCCAATAAATTAACATGACGATTCGGTTAGTAGCCACTTACTTGTAATATGCAGTTAGTGTGTCTAGATGAAACCAATGTTTCAGAGACAGAAAGGATATCAATGCTCGAATTTTCAAAAAGGTATCTAAACTCATCAATCTTTTTATATACACTTTGCGCGTTTATATGTACTACAGATTGCCCAGTGGTTGAAATTCAACCACAAAACTTTATTTTATTTTAACTATTTTTAATGTATTTTATTGTTATCTTTTTTTGCTTATCCGTTCCTTCCCTTTGGTTCCCTTTCCTTTCCATGAGAAGAGAGAAGATGAGTAATGAGAGGTGAGAGGTATAATATCCATATATCAACCATAGAGTTGCACGTCATTACCTTGGTGCATTTTAGTCGCCTTTTACGACCGGTATGCCTACCTCGGGCATATTCTAAACCCCTAACCCACAGGGGTTTCCTTTCATTTACTTTCTTTTTCCTTCCATTCATTTCCTTTTCCTTCCTTTCTTTTTCTTTCCTTTCTTTTCCTGACTTTCTATTCGCTATCTCTTAATAAATTCTGTTTTATTTTATTTTAATTACTTTCAATAATAATGGATAGCCATTTATTTGCTCATATTTTACATTACTTGTTTAATTATTTGCTTAATGTATTCAACAAAGCAACCCTTCTTGCTCTCAGGAGAGCCGCTGACACTGGGCAATGTAGCCAGTGATCAATGCAATAATAACAATTAAAGAAAAAATGCATAACACAATTACTCACACACAACGTCATTCTACTATTTTTTAAATATTCCATAGATTAAATTACAGATAAAACTTTATGGTAAATTAATTGATTACACTAGATAATTTCGTGCTTCAAATAGTGCATTTGGGTTGCAGATCATGTACGTACGTGCATGTCACCAAAATCACTGCAATAACGGCGCAGCAGCCAGCAGCAACGCAACAACAAGTAAGCAGTGCTCAAATAAAAAGTGAAAACGAAACGATCATTTGTCAAATCAATTGTGTAGGTAAATAACATTTCTTTTGCGAATAATAAAAGTAACTTTTTTCTGAAGAAAATGTTTTCAATAAATGCAAAAAAGAAATATTGATTTGTTGTTATTTTGCAGACTTCATTCATAAAATAACAGCGAATCTCCAACGGAATCGTTTAGAAGCTGCAACAACGAAAATGGCGAGCAGAGACACATACGATAGCAAGGTGGTTAAAAATAGAGATATCTGCAAAGAATTCCGAAAGTTATCTTTTCTTGAATTTTTTTAATGTTATGACCGTGTGCCAATCGGTTGAAAAATGTAAATTTTGGCAGAGCGAAGGAAAATTCTGATATTTATAGCGGTGAATATGAACGTCAGAATTTACCCTAGCTCATGGGGCTGGGTAAAATTTTTACAATTACGAATGTGTACACATATATGCATGCGGTATTGCCAATCATATTATTTTAAATGAATTTATATGCCAACACGTTATTAAACGGTAAAAAATAATTGACCACAAAAAATAAAATATATAATGGCAGAAAAAATACGTAATTTTCAAATTTATTCACAGAATATTTTCTCAGATGTCAAAATTTACCATTTCATTTGGCACAGCAAAATGGAAAATATGTTGACACCATAGAAAATTTGTTCACCTAATTTTTCCTCTGAGTAAAATGTACCGATTAGCACACGGCCTATATAGATATTTTTACAAGTATGGATTCGATCCTGTCATTAAAATACATAAACAAATGTATGGCGCGACAGGTATATCACCATAAACCTCCTTAGAGATTTTTGCGCCGAACTTCTCTTCCCATTTGTGGTGTGCCGATTTTGAATTTTTTCCTACAATTTGGCTGGACCTACAGTCTTTTGCCGACTACGAACGGCATCTACATAGAAGATGAATTTTAGCTGAGAAAACTTCCATGGTAGAAATATACTCGGAGAGTTTGTCACCTTTGGGAAGTGTTTTTGTCGATAAAAATAACAACAACAAGACCCGCAAAAAGCTCCGCAAGTCACTCCAATACTGCAATTGGGGGAAAAATAATGAAGCGTTGCTAGATAAATGTAAGTCAACTAGCAGACCGCCCGCCCAAGCTTCGCTGATTTTAAGAACATACTGTTTCCGGGTTAATCATTGTTTCTCTGAAATCAGTTGAGATATGGGACTGAATCACATCGCTTATTACAGCACGCACTCATTAACACCTTTCATTTGATACAGATATTACACCAATATATTTTGGGTCACCCTGGTGCACATATTGGTCGATAACTCCGAAATTGGTCGAGATATAGAGTTGAAGGATATCCTTAATTTTAAGACAGACGTAACGTGCCGAAAATTCCATTCAGACAGACAAATATTCTCAAAGCTGTTGACTTAGATTCTTTTGGCTCAATAATGATCCCTCCTATAAATTTTTCTTTTATATCAGAAGTATACAGATATTTTATTATATGTAGAGATTAATGGTTAAAATATATTTCTTACTGGAATTTATTATGTATAGTTAAATTATTTAGGGCCGCATTCATAAAATTCGGTTCACAATAAACAGGGGGTAGTTTGACAGCTAACCGAACAGAATCAGTAAATTAAACCCCGGTAATCGTTAATAGGAGATGGTGACTCGTACATATGTTTATGATTGCCATTTTGGAATTTTTGTTTGTTTAGTATACAGACAGTGCTTTTTTGTAATCCATTTAGCGGGAGAAAATTACCAATTCAATTCAGCAACTCCGTTTCAACCTTGCTACTTTGGTTCTGTTTTTTTTTTTTTTGATCTCAAATTTTGAATTATACGACGGCCATAGATGCTTTTGAATCCCATTTTAATATTTGAGTCTTATGAACAAATAAAATGTTGATGCCGTTTTCCCAAAAAATTTACATTTTGTTATGAGCACTTAAGTTTTTCAGGATTGTGGGATGTACCTTAATAACCGACTGAAAATCGTGACCATGAATACCTTTAAATCTCATTTTTATTATAGAACTTTACAAAAAAGTAGAAGTTTGATTGCGTTTTTTTTAAAAAAATTCAAATTTTGAATTACATGAACAGGGGCGACTATGGATGCCTTTGAACCTCATTTTTATAATGGAGTTTAAAAAAAAATAGTACTTTTATTATTCGTTTTCGCGACCTTTATGCTTTCTCCTTGCCGGCTTGACGCCGGTGATTTTTCAAAATTGAAACCAAAAGATAATGATCTTACCAATATATTTATAATGGAGTTTAAAAAAAATAATACTTTTATTATTCGTTTTCGCGACCTTTATGCTTTCTAATTACTTCTACTTGCCGGCTTGAGGCCGGTGATTTTTCGAAATTGACACCAAAAGATATTGATTTTACCAATATATTTCGTCCGCAGGGTCAACTATATATAACAATAAAATATAAAAATATAGTCACAATTCACATAAAATTAATTGGTAAAAATAAAAATCATACATTATTAGACAGCTGTCCTGTTTGACTTGGAGCTGTTTACTGTCCGTCTGTTTTTCAACAAATGCAGGTATAAGTGAGCGCAGTTATCAGTGTCCGTTTTGTAATTAATTCTTATGCTGGCTGCTGTGTTAATTAAGTGAAGCATTTTCAATGTGAATCTCTTGCTGTAATGTTGTTCTTGTTGTAATATATTTGTTTCGTCAAAGTTCGGTGGGTGGTTATTAGTTGTACAGTGGGTCATAAGTGCTGCTTTTTGATTATTTGTTTCGCGGCAATATTTAAAATCTGATTTATGTTGTGCGAGCCGAGATTTTAATTTTGCTTTTGTTGTTCCGATATATATGTTATTACATTATTCGTTTTCGTTTCCACTGCAAGGGATTTTGTAGATAACATTACTTTTTTCCGTGTGAAGTATTTTAGATTTAGTGTTGTTAAATAAATGTTTTAAAGTGTTAATTGGTTTGTGCGCTACTTGCACTTCTTCTCTGTTGTAACAATCTGATTTCGTTACTCGTTCTGAAAGTTTGGACGGATTCTTATCGGCACCCACCGATGGTTGCAGAGGATGAGGGAGACCACCACTCCGATGGATGGACGAGTGTGAAATTTAATTAAAAATTCAATGAAATTAAAAAAGTAAAGATAAGAAGCATTTATATATTTAAAAAGAAAATTCAGTTTAATAAAAAAATAAAATCAGTTCACCGGAACCTGTTCTCGAGCCTTGGAAAGCACGCATCCCACCTGCGCTACTGCTATATGTACAACGCAAGAGTCAAATACTGTACTTAAGCACTATGGCTTTATGCAGAAAACTTTATTATTACAAATAAATAAAGCATTATTTGTTAAATATAATACTCCCCCTAAGGAGCCCCTTACGAACATATTCATATACATTTTATTGCAATTTATGCATGTTTAGGTATAGATATTGCCTGGCAATTGTTTATATGGAAAAAATTTGAGCCCATTAATATATAGATTACATGGTTCTCGAAGGTAAAAGATGAATCGAAAGATCGCGAAACTCTTAAGCTGAGGCAAGAGCAACATTTGAAACCAATTATGCTGAGAGAAAACAGATAAATTTGTAACAGTCGAGCGCCCTGCAATAAAGCCATGCCGGCATGGAGCGATTATGCTTTTAATGGCGAAAGATACCTTTTCCTTCACTACTTTTTCAAAAAGTTTGGAACACTTCGACAATTTAGATATTCGCCTGTAATTAGTTACTTCATTTTTATTGCCTGAGTCACACAATTATAAACCAAATAAAAACCATTTAGTCATTTATTGTCTTGTGGACCATTTGGCGCCCTTTGCGAGTAGCGCCCGGGGCATAATGACACCCCATGCACCCCCCTCACTACGCCACTGAAGTCTAATTAAAAGGTGCGTTCCAATCAGCTATCCAGATCAGTATCACGATCAAGATCTCACGGGAACGATACGGAACAGTTGTATGAGCGTTGTTTGTGTATATATGTGTGTCTGTGCTACTAAGCAAATAAGGGTTCGCTGTCAAAAAATTTACTACAAAAACTAAACGAACAGAGCTTCTATACGGATCCAAAATTGATCCAGATAAATATCAAGATCACAACGTTGTTGTTGCATTTACATGCGAAATTTCTATCTGGACCTGGATCACTCCTGAATGGAACACGCCTAATATTTAAATGTTCCGATTCCATATTGCTCCCCGGTGTTCGGATATAAATTTAGTAAGAAAAAAAGTACTTTTTTGTTATTCTTCTCTAAATTTAGTTTAAAGTTAAATAATTACTTAACTATAAGTTGATTAACGTTTCAACAATAAAATTAATTGTTAAATTTTGTTAATTAGTCTGAAATTCTCTTGTTGTTGTTGGTATTTTTCTTGGGACTTCTCAATACCGTTGGTGGGTTAAGAGCGGTAAATAATTGGTAGTAGAATCACGAGGCAAAAGGCAAAGTGCTGTGTCGCTTTTTATTAAAGATTTAATCATTGGTCAAGATAGGTGATGTTGAAAGAAAATTCCTTAACCCTTACGTGTGCGTAAAATTAGTTTTCTTGTTAGGCCTTGGGTTTGTCCCAACTGGTGGATTGGTCGGTTGTTTGTTCAACAAATTCACATAAGTGGCTGAAGCCTCGGGACAGCTATACGCATACTGGCCGACACCGACCTTCTTTTTCTCTCCCTCAGTTCGACACGGTACAACTTTCAACTGTCAGCCCATAGTCACCCCTCCGGGTAGGGGAGAGGAATGAAAGAATATACCCGGGGTAAGGCATGCCAGTCGTAAAAGGCGACAAAAATCCCGGTCAGCCGGACCGAGAGCTGGGCAGGCTCTACCGGTTAGTGAGTAGTCTGGCTAACACTTCCTGAATGGGACTTGTTTTACACATACTGCGTAAGGGGGGTGCAGGCTACTTGCGAGTCCAACCAGGGGACTTCTCTGGTACCACGGGGAACAGGAGCCCTAAGGTGGTCACGGCGCACAGGTGTTTTGCTCCGGCATTCGCGTGTGTGTTGTGGCCGCCTTACCTGTTCGCAGGGAACGGCTCTTCGGGGAGTTTCGTGGTGGCTGTGGTTCAACCCAAATGCGGGGAGAGCCTACACTTCCTGGGCTACGACCGTTTAACGACTCTCTTTCAATTGTTGAAAATGCTTGATGTATTCGTTGAATGCAAAGTATATTATTGGTGGGGTGTATGCCCAAATTGGTGGACATTATGTGGTTAGGAATAGTGTCAAAATTGAAGTAAAGTTTGGAGGAAAGAGAGTCGGATGACGGCCGTGGCCTCATGAGGTGGCCTTGATCTTGTACTGACCCTTTATGAAGAAAATGCTTGATGTATTCTTGAATACATCAAGTGAATAATTGTGGTAACCGAAGAATCTTGATTCGGAGGTACTAGCAGAACTGGCAAAGTTGTAAACATAGAAGAAAGATTATCAAAAGCGTTAATTAGATGATAATCAGTAGAGATAATATAGTGAAAGTTCATTCTGGGCCAGACTTTGTTTGATCCATGATATGAACAATGGACGAAAAATATACAGGGGGTCGGTACTTGGTCGTTGCGGCTCGAAGTGGAGTTGCTTTCAACCGGGTGCCGGACCCATAGCACGGCAGAGGTTTAGATAGCCCTCGAACCATACCAAGGTAACTAGTACGGGCGCCCACGTACGTTAATTGGTACCAAAAACTTGTTTTTGGGCGCTGATCAAACGTCCCATTTGATCCTAGTGTTAAGAGCACCGTGGAGTTAAGCCGTCGCCGGCAGATATCCACGATAATCAAAACACCCACTGTCAGCCCATAGTAAGCATGATAGTAGGGCTCAATAACAAGGGAAGAGCTTCACTGTAGAGTAAATTCATCAGAATGCATATGTGTTCAAAGATGTTAAATGCTTAATTAGGAAATGCATGTAATATGGATACAGTGATTTTAATAAGCCAAGAATACCTTCGAAATCCATCACGTACATACATGTATTTGTTATTGCTACAATAAAAGTTCGCTGTTAAGTTTATTGTTTTATGAAATGGTTAACAATTGGGGATATAAATTAATTTTTTATGTTGCCCAGTGCTTTGTCTCCATATAAAAAGTGGGCAACGATAGAATAATTGTTACATTTGAGTATAATTTTGTTTTATGTGAATTAGAGTACGGTGATTTCAAACATCAGATTTGTTTTTACCTAGCTCTTATCTCGTGGTAACTGAGATTGAAATTATAAAATTTGATTTTTAGAATTAGTTCCAGTATATAGTAGTTATGTTATTATTTATGTAGGGCGTTTTGCTACCAACATTTAAAACTTCAAAGTTACATTCTATGGCTTAATTCATGACAAATGAGATCTTTTAGGTCTCTCCAACTCAAACACGCTAGGGATGGTAGCCGTTTTTATTTTCCTCCTGTTTGACTGCAAAATGTACCTTAAAATGAATTAATTTTTTGAAGTGGATGTCGCACGCTTAGGAAATCGCATTAATTTTCTTTTCTTCTTTTTATGAGTTATTTTGCAATATCAAGAGATATTGAAGAAGACTGAATCAGGAATTAGTTTTTTTAATGTAACGCTGTCTATGAAAAATTAAAGTCGCCAACGTCTACTTATTTTTATATGTGTCGATAGCTTCCCATCCGTCTAAAAACTGCGTCACATGTTAAATAAAATAAATAATATTTTAGAAGATATTTTTGGGTAAACAAAGCTATCTAACAACAACGTTAGTCCCGAAGTAATTTTTTGTCACTGACCGCTTGTGTCTACACTAATAAATGTGCCTGGTTTTTATAGTAATTTTTGGGATTTAAGTAATGGAAAATACTGTAGAAGCTGTAATAAGGGAATATTTATTTTGCTAAAAAGTGTATTGTATACCCTTATAAACGGGTTTATCTTTTTATTTTGAAAAAAAGACCGATTTTTTCCTAATAAGAAGAATAAAAAACTATAATTTTATATAATTAAACTTAAGCATTTTTTAAGTTTTCTGTAACGAGGAACCTTAATATTTCTTAAAAAGCGCTTTAGGGTGGTGTTATTACAGAAGATATAATAAATTGTATTTTTGGAAATTTTTTTTTAAAGATTTCAACCTAAAGCACTCAAAAAAAAAATTTTAAAATTTTACTTTTTGTAAAAAATTTGTTAGTTAGAAACAAAAACTAATTGTATATAAATTACCTTCCCAACACTACCACACACTTTGACATACTTGACAATGATTTTTATCATTTGGTCTCACCCATGCAGCACTGTGTGTTGTGCAGGCCCGCGTGCGGGGGGGCCGGGGCGGGGTTAAACCCTCCGCTATTAGGGATATTTCAGCATACATTTATATTCCAACTGATACTCCTTACTACCTTAGATAAGGTAAACATTTTTTGGTGGGCATATGTATTCAAATTGTCATTTACGTTCGTGCATTCACTTGTATGTGTAAAGCGGTTTGAATTTGCCTTATTACTTATAACTGAGCCGCAATGCGCCATTGAGAATGAGAATCGAAGAAGAAAATGCTTTACCCATTAATTTGCAACTGTAGAAACAAAAATTAGACTTTCTGAATGAAAGCAAACTACGCATGATTCCAATTATTGAAACAGTTATCCTGTGTGGCCGACAAGGATTTGCTCTCAGAGGTTCCAATGATACGGGAAGTATTTCTGAAGACGAACCGATGACGAATGATGGAAACTCTAGAGCTCTCTTAAGATATCGAGCCAAAACTGATGAGCAGTTGAAAAAACACCTGAGTGATTCACCAAAGAATGCTATGTACATAAGCAACCGTGTCCAAAATGAAATAATCAACATTTGTCACCACCTCATCATGAGTTCCAACATCGATCGAGTGAACAAATCGAAGGGCTTTTCTTTTCTCGGAGATGACACACCAGACATTGCAGGAGTAGAACAAAGTTCAATTTGCATTCGCTACTTGGATAAATGAGGCGAAAAGTTCATCATTCAGGAAGATTGTTTGTGTTTTATTCCTATCGCCGATTTCACTGGAAAGGGAATAGCAACTGCTTACCTTGATTTCCTAAAATCTTCGGGACTGGATTGCAGGTATTTCTTCGGGCAAAGATATGACGGTGCGAGAGCGGTTAGCGGAGAGTTCCAAGGGGCTCAAGCTGTTGCGCTCTACTTCCATTGTGCTGCACATAGCTTCAATTTGGCGGTAAGCTCTGCGTGCAATATAGCGAGACTCAAAAATTGTCTGGGAGTTCTAGAGAATATCCATTCCTTCTTCATTTATCCAAAACGCCAAAATACCCTTCAGGATGTGTTAAGTGAAAATGAACATCTATCGGAAACTCGAGTGAAGAAATTGAAAAAATTTTGTAAAACCAGATGGGTAAAACAGCATGAGTCCGTCGCATTCTATCTTCATTTGCAACCAGCAGTAATTCGCGTTCTTGAAGTGATTTCCACCAACTGGAAAGACCCAACGACTTCGTCTGGAGCTTTCCAACTGCTTTCAGCTATAAAAACCGCAAATTTCCATGCATATTTTCAGCTCAGTGCATTCTCTCACATTGTCTCTCAGTCGAGTACTTCAAGGAGAAAATCAAGATCTGGGAGAGGCTTTCAAATTGGCTGATGCTGCGAAACAAATTTTGACGAAAAGAAGAGAAAACGCTAAGGGAGAGTTCAGACAAATTTTCAAAACCGTGAGCGAAATTTGCGAGCAATACGAAATTGAATTGTGAAAGCCAAGGATTGCGTCGAACCAGACCCAACGTTCCAACGTACAAACTGATTCAGTTGAAGATTATTTCTGAATAACAATCTACATACCGTACATTGATTCGTTTCTGACACAATTGCAAAATCGATTCTTAAATCACCGCAATATTTTATCAAATTTCGCTTGCCTTTTCCCCAACTAAATGAACATTTTCGAAGAAGAGTCCTGCGTTCAACTATTCCAATCTACTGCTCATTTTTGCACGACGATTCCCGTGACATCTGGGTGAACGAAGTACAATTTTGGCGGAAGCTCATTTCCGGAAAGGAAAGAAATAACTCACTTCAAGCACTCGATATTTGTAATGAAGATGCGTTTCCAAATGTTAACCAAATGCTTCGCGTTATGGCAGTTTTGCCTGTGACAACAGAGACGAATGAACGATCCTTCTCAACTTTGCGATGACTTAAAACGTATTTGAGATGAACAATGTCTGAAGATCGTCTGAACGGCTTAGCCTCACTAATGTACATAGCGATGTCAAAGTCGAACCGCAAATAATAACTAAATATGACTTTTGACAATAACATTTCCGTACTCTGAATATAAATTTCTTATCTTTTTTCGTTGATTACGTAACTTGAGTTTAAACACCCCCTCGGATATTTTCTGTGCACGGGCCTGGTGTCGTGATTGTTTTCTGCCAATTAAATGAAAATAAATTATATTGAATTAATTTTGAATGAGTTGTAAAGGCCAAGGAACCTACGCATTGGATTTGGTGGCTGTGCCAGTTATAGCCATTGTGGTTCACATAAAACTTCTGGTACTTTCACAGATTTATTATATTAATTTTACGTAATTATAAATTCCGGTAACGTTCGAGTAAAATTATTGCATAAGAAAGTAACTTCACTACCAGATATCGGGGGTAAAAGGAATGTAATATTTAAAAATGGAATGTGTAAATATTCCAGAAAAGGACAATAAAGCCAATGAATTGCAGTAATTTAATGCTAATTTTGCGCACATCAGAGTTGCATAAGCCTTAATATCTTAACATAACAGTAGACTTGGTTGATGGGGGTCTTCGCAGCGTACAGAATTCTTAATTTTTAGTTATGTAAGAGTCTAATGGGATAAATACATACTCGTACACATATACAGACCCCAGAAAAAGTATTGGACACATTTAAGAAAATTTAAGTTATTTCACTTTTATTGAACGAAGATATTACTTACTAATAAAGCTTGCTCGCTTCGCTGTGTCTCAGAACGAATAATAGACTGAGTCCGATTTTAATCATTATATCCTATAACAGATAATTTATGGAACTTAATTACATCGCTTATTTCCGCACTCATTATTACCTTTCGTTTGATACCCATATTGTACTAAACACATTTTTGGTCACCGTGGTCCACATATCGGTCGATATCTTCTAAACTGGTCGAACTATCCGAACAAATGATATCTTAAATTTTGAGATTAGACATCTAGTAACGGTAAAAGCTTCATTCAATTCCATTTAGCAGTTTTTGAGTGATGCGCGCAAACATACAGACAGACAAACGAAAATTCTAAAAACAGTTGATTTAGCTTCTATTGGCTTAATAATGATCCCTGCTATCGATTTTTCTTTAACCAATTAACTATTCTGAAAGCCAATTAGCTATTCCGTAACCCAAATTACATTTTCTGAAATACAAGTGGAGTTTTCTGATTTCAACCTGGAAAAGGTATAGTTATTCAGTTTTCGAGATATCTGCCTAAAATTTGGTATGCACCGCCCTTTCGTAATATCTATAATATAAATGAGCAAGTTGAACAAGTTTGTCTCGGTCTACGGCCAAACTATATACCTAAGGTATAAACAATTACATATGTCTATCCAAGCAGCAGTGCAGTCATTCAAAAACAAGTAAGGAAGTCTAAGTTCGGGTGGAACATTATATACCTAGTTGTGATCTATTATGTCATCCCAATTTACGCAGGTCTATTCTAATACTTTCAGTTCGTATTTTCGTTCAAATAGACAGACGGACAAACAGAAAGACGTGCCGAGAGACGGACATGGCTACATCGACTCAGCTCATCCGCCTGATCATTTCAGTATACTTTTTGATGGGACTATCTCTTTTTCTCTCATACGTACAAACATTTGATGTTCATGAAAGGTATGAAAATCAAAAAAGATATACAACTTCGCTTTTGCAGTGGGGTATTAACTACTTGCCCGGATATTTTAATTTTCATCCTGAACGTTCTGATATACATTAATAAATATATATCCCGATTCGTTTATGCCGAATGAAGTAATTTTGTGTGTAACAAAAATAGATATAAAAAAGGGTGTCTTTCATAGGCGCCAAAGAACTCAACCGATCTTTATGAAATTTTCACAATATATACTTGGGTTCACTGGGTACAGCATAGACAATATATAGTTTTGGAAAAGTAGGCAGAGCCACGCCCCCAAGCTATATAAGGTTTCAATTCGTCATAATTCCGAAGTTTGTAGGTCTAAATTAATGAAATTTCGATATATGTGTCACTTAGTCAATATCTACATAATTTTTCAAAAGTGGGCGGTGCCACGCCCACATATTTTGTGTTTTGGTTTGCTCTTGAAATTTCACGATATGTTCAGGAGTTCGCTGGGCACGACGCAGTCTGCATAAACTTTTGGAAAAGCCCCCAGGTTATATAAAGCTGCAGTTCGGTATAGTTAGGAGTTTATTTGGTTCAAGTTAATAACATTTTATATATAGATGTGTTCTATGTATCAAAACGTCAAAACAACGTATACCGGGTTTGCTATTATGATATAAAATGGAGAAAGCAAACCACGAATTTAAGCATTCTTTTGTAAAACTGAGAGACTAGTTTGCGTTAAAATTGTCAGACGGCCAGACAGACAGACGGACGGAGAGACGGGCATGGCTAAATCGACTCGCTCATCGTACTGATCCTTTTAGTGAACTTTTCTCTTCTTGTTCTCATACTTACATACATTTAATGTTTATGAAAGGTATGAAAATCAAAAAGATATATAACTTCGCTATTGCAGTGGGCTATTAACTACGTGCCCGAATATTTTGCTTGTGCTTTTCCCGATTTGGCTAATTTTTGGCAGGAGTATAATACATACTACTAAGAAGCAGCTGACCTATTTTGATTGAAATATCAAGATGGAATTATAAGCGATTGCCTTTGAAAATAGCAGAAATTTTATGCTGAAAAGTGGGCGGCGCCACGCCTACTTCTTCAAAAATTACAAAATTTTTTTGCGGCCGAGTTTTTCTTGAAAAGCTTATTATGTGTGCAAAATCTGATTGATATAACTTGCCTAGTCGCAGAAATATCGCTTTTTAAATTAAAAAAAAAAATTTGTTCAGAACTATTTTCAAAAACTGGGCGTGGACTTTAACCGATTTCACCCATTTTACAGCAAACAGTTACCTTTATATATAGAACATTATCACCAAACTTCATTTCGACAAATCAATTTTTGGCGGAGTTATGGCATAAACAGTTTTGTGGAATAGTCCACTATCAAAGGGGCGGGGCCACACCCATTTTCGAAAATTTTAAGTTTTTGGATTTCTTTGTTTACGGAAACTTTAAAAGTGAAATATAAATGATGTAAAGCTATTTTAGGCAAAGTTATTGCCTATTTAATATATCTACGATGCTCTTCAAAATCTTTCATATAAAAGTGGGCGCGGACCTTAACCGATCCCGCCCATTTTTTTCTGGAACATTTCCTGCATACCTGAAAACCTGCATGCTCAATTTCGTTTCGATATCTTGAACGGATTTTGATTTATGATTAATATTATTTCTAAATTTAACCTAATCAAAAGGAGGCGGTGCCACACCCATTTTAAAAAATTTCTTGAAAAATTTATTTTATGCCTCAATCTCAATGTAGTCACCAATTTTTATCCTTATAGGTGTATTATGTACTGAGTAATCATTTTTTTTGTGTTTTCGAAAATATTCTATATATAAAAAGTGGGCGTGGCTATTGTCCGATTTCGCCCATTTTAAATAGCGCTCGGAGATGAGTGCCAAGGAACCCGCATACCAAATTTCATTAAGATATCTCAAAATTTACTCAAGTTATCGTGTTCACAGACGGACGGACGGACGGGCGGACATAGCTTAATCAATTTCTCTTTTCGTCCTGAACATTTTGATATACATAAGTCAATATCTATCCCGATCCGTTTATGCCGTTACGTACTGCCGTTAGGCGACTAAAGTTAATATACCTTGTGTGCGTAGCACTACTAGGTATAAAAATTAATTATAATATCGAAAAATCAGTTTAAAAATGACACCACTACATATGCCAAACAAGTATACACGCTATAGAGCCGAAGTTCTGTGAGTAGACATGTCGTACATGTTATTGTAGCCCTGCAAAAAATTCAATTAGTCTAAGAATGAGTCGCAAAGGAAGATGCGACTGATGCAAGTTCTGATCACTTTGTATGGGTTTAACTGTTCACATTTGTTCGAGCATGTCCTATGGAGAGGCCAATTGTACCCATTTATACCCGAACGGGTACGAAAGGACTAACGGCCCAACCTAATATAACCGCACAGCGTTTTTTACCGCACGAAAATAAACGACTTTTTTGGTTCTAACCCAAAATAATTTGCGTGCGTGAGTAGCTCTCATATACACAAACGACGTGCCAGCTGAGCGTAAATGTCAAATCGATATGTCACGCAAAACAAAAATTGGAAATTGTTAGGTTTTTACGCTGTGCGGTTAGTTTAGGTTGCTCCCATACCATTTGTATGTGCATGAGACATTTTTGAAAGAAAACTGCCGGAGTGCTTTTATTTTAGGTTAGGCTGTAATCCACTCTCTACCCAAACGGGTACTTTTAACTTCTATAGGTATGGCACAAAAACTAAAGTTTATTTACACTCCTACGCGTATGCTACACAAATAAAAATTTACTTATGTATGTATATTGAGTTATAGCCAACTGTAGACTAAAGGGATTAATTGTGGATCGATCTCTTTATAGATTAGCGACACGTTTTTGCGGCTCTCACCAGTGTAACCAGGTAATAGAAAAAAAAGAGACTAAATCGGCAAAAAAAAAAAGGTTAGAAGGGCTAAAATGAAGAAAAAAAGTAGCTAAAAAAAAGTCAGAACTCCATTTAGAACTTCTAATTGTAGCTTAAACTATTTGTATATAAAGCTGTAGACATAACTTAAAGGAACTATTCTTGTTTCAACACATATCAGGCACACACACACATTTTCCTTGACTAGGAATTTTTTCAAAGAAATACACACTAGAGTAATTTAGGGTATTGTGATATGGGTTGGTAAAGTGATATACCAGCGTATTTTCTAAACTATGCACGTCTGCACAAGAATATTTTCATGAGTCATATGGTAACGGTAAAAAAGTGTTACTGCAAAGCAGCGGATGACACACAGCGCTTAGATTACCATCAGTGTGCAAAAACATTTTCAGCTTCGCAGACGTCAATAATTTAGCGTGCTCTTCAAAAGAAGATAATTCCAAAATTTGTGTAGATTTTTAACTTCTTATATTTTAATTTGGTTACTGGTAAATATATTTAACAACTTTTCAAGTATTTATATATTTTTATGTAATTAATTAGCATGAAAAAAATTTTAAATTCATAAAAGCTCTAGTTTGGGTAATGTGATATGGTAATAGTTGTTCAATGTGATATAGTATATCACATTAAAAACACATTATATTATATTAAACAAATAACGCATTTAATAAAAACAATCAAGTAATAACATAAATTAAAACCATAGGTCATGCCAAAAAAAGGGGGAAATTCGTAAGTGGAATGCAGAAAACATGAAAAAAGCAATCCAAGCTGTTAGAGGTGAAAAAATGGGAATATTGTTGGCATCGAAAACGTACGGTGTTCCATTTGCAACTTTGCAAAGAGCTGCTCGTAGTGATAAAAAAGTCGATGATGTTTTAGCTACGCCATTAGGCCGGAAACCGGTCTTTAGCAGAGACGTCGAATTGGAGCTGGTAAGATATTTAAAAGATATGGAGGCAAAATTTTGGGGGCTTACTTGTAGCGATGTCCGCTCGCTTGCTTTTCAAATCGCAAAGCGCAACAATATTGTGAATCCATTTTCTATACCGAAGGAATGTGCTGGAAGGGATTGGTTGCGCGCATTTCTTAAAAGACATAAGACTGAAATAAGCATACGCAGTGCTACTGGAACTTCATTAGACAGAATAAAAGGCTTCAATGAGGAGAACGTAAACAAGTTTTACAGTTTACTGGAAAACGAGTATGAAAAGTTTAAATTTCCTGCAAACAGGATTTGGAACGTGGATGAGACAGGAGTGTCTATTGTCCAAAGTAGGCAGCCAAGAGTCTTAGCTGCAAAAGGCAAAAGACAAATTGGATGCATGACATCAGCTGAGAGAGGATCTCTCATAACAGTTGTAAGCTGCATGAGTGCAGGTGGTGCCTTTGTTCCACCGTACTTCATTTTTCCAAGAAAAAAACCTTCTCCGCTTTTAATGAAACATGCTCCACCTGGCTCCGATTCTGCCTGTCACATATCCGGATGGATACAAATTCCAATATTTACAATGTGGTTTGACCATTTCATGCGGTTTACACATCCTTCTAAGGAGAACCCAGTCCTTTTGATCTTAGATGGTCACTATAGCCATACAAGAAATATTGAGGTTCTTGATAAAGCTCGTGAAAATGGCGTTATAATTTTATCCTTGCCACCGCATTGTACGCATAAAATGCAACCTTTGGACAAATCCTTTATGGGACCTCTTAAAACTTACTATAATGAGGAAATAAGACGATTTATGCGTGAAGAAGGCCGAAAGGTGACACAATTCGATGTTGTAAAACTCTTTGCAAAAGCTTATCTTAAAGTTCAAACTGCGCAAATAGCGATTAATGGGTTCAAATGTACTGGGATTTATCCATTTGATAAGAACAAGTTTCAGGAAAGCGATTTTATTCATGAAAAACATCAAGAGGAACACGAACAAATCAGAGGTGAAAGCGATTTAGAAGAACCGATCGCTAGCACAAGTAAAGCAGCCATGCAGCACTTCATCACGCCATGGGAGATCTCACCTCCACCTAAGCTGAAACAGAAAACTAGCTCGAGAGGTAAGCGTTCAGAAGCGACAATACTTACAACATCACCATATAAGGCAGCGTTGGAAGTAAGCATCAAAAATGTTGAAAACCGCAAAAAGAAGAAAAGCGTGAAGCGGGCATTAATGCCGGGTAAAGTAGCTAGGAAAATACAACGGTTAAAGCAGACTAGGAAAAGTTCATCAAGCGAGTCGGATAAAAGTTTGCTATTACCCAGTTCAGACGAGGAATGTTGGGCAGAAATTCCTCCTACTAAGGATACCGTCTGCGCTTTTTGCAATAAAACCTTTGGGGCAGATAGGGAAATCATGACTTGGACTCCATGCTTGCAATGTGACTTAGTTTGGGCACATAGCAAATGCCTCCCTAAACGTCAGGCAATATTCGTTTGCGAATGACTTTTCAAATATTTTACTATGTATACCAATTATTACAAATGCTTACATACTTTATTGAATTTTTATTTGTTTCTTTTATAATATCATTTTGTTTTGTTTATTTTTTGTATAAAATATAATATATGAATGTTTGCTTTAAATAAATGAATTAATTTAATTAAATAAAAACCATAATTTTTTGGGAATGGTTTGGGTAATTTGGTATGGTATATCACATTAGCCGATGGGGTATATCACATTACCACCCCATTTTTACAAACCGAACCGAACAAAATGCAATACTATTTCGGAATATGTTGGGAAATGCCTGAACCTATTGCATTAATTGAAATTATACTAGTTTACTCTTCAAAATGTTGATTAGTCATCGAAAAAAGTATGCCTATATCACAATACCCTAAATTACTCTATAGAAAAATCATTACAAACTAATTATATAATATTTTCTTAGTCCGATGAATCAGAAGAGATTGAGTATGCGTACAAAGTTTGTGTATTTATCAGCAGACTTTTTCCTGCCCAGATATAAATTCGCACCATACAAAATGTATGGGAAAATAAAATTTTTTTTTCAGGAATTTTTCGGAAATTTTATTGCGTATTCTCCTATTCTGGTCAGAGAACAATCTAAATTAGTGTCAATCGTCCAAATCGGTGCAGGAGTTCTTGAGTTATGAACGTTGGAACTAACGTCACTTTCTTTTATATATATAGACATGAGATCATCGGTAATCTCAAAATCAGTGCAGCATTTAGATAAGCATTTTAACGAATATCTAATATTAAGCAGCGAGTTAAGCATTTTAATTTTAAATCTGTTCTTTAACTTAGTTTTTAAAATGTTCATGACACTAAAAATTCTTTCAACCTCCGCATTACTGAAAGGTAATACCAAAAAGTTAAATACATATTTGACCAGTTCTTAAAAGGGGGGTTTGTTTAATGAATTTTTATGTTCTCGGAGTTCCGCCCAAAATTCAATGGTAGAGGTCACACTTGTCCACTGTACGGTTTTTAGCTTTCGCCACTGCAGCTCAATCAATACTACTTGACTTGGAGAATACCTAGAACTTTCTTCTTGAAAGTGAGAAAATACATTCAAAGAATTATCAACTGAAAAAAAAATGTCTCTTTTGTAAAGAGTTCATATTACCAGGTAGGCGATGTCGCAATTGGGTTATCAACTCCATTAAAAATAGTTGACAATTTCTACGAATAATTTTCTGTATTTCGTCGCCAATACTACCTTAATTCAACTTTAATTTTATACAGTCCTCGAAGTTGTATGAAAAATATGGTGCTGGGACCAGAAAAGGTGTGGAGTAAAAAAGGCTAGAAAAAAGCCATGAAGCTAAACCCAAAATTATGAGGCTAAAGGGCAAAAAAAAAAAGGCTAAATCTAGCCTCGAAAAGGCTAACCTGGTCACATTGGATCTCACTGTGAGTGCGAAGAGTTGGTAGTGGACCAATGAAAAAACACGTATTCACACTAAAGAGTCGTTGTTGTGTGAGGAAATGTGTCATGCATCCTTGCTTTAGTTGTTATTACATTGATCACTGGCTATGATGCCCAGTGTCAGCGGGACAAAAAAAGTGATTATTCAGTACATAATACACTTATAAGCATTAAATGTGTACATTAACGTTGAGGCAGAAAATAAATTTTCAAGAAATTTTTGAAAATGGTCGTAGCGCCGCCGTGGAAGTCGAAAATGGGCGTGGCCCCGCCCCTTTTATAGTGAACTACTCCACAAATCTTTTTATGCCATAACTCCGGCGAAAATTGATTTATCGAAACGATATTTGGCGAAAATGTTGAATATATAAAGATAACTGTTTGTTGTAAAAAAGGGCAAAATCGGTCAACGGCCACGCTCAGTTTTTTAAGATAGTTCTAAAAATTTGTTTGTAAAATGTAAAACGCGATATTTCTATAACTATGCAAGCTATAGCAATAAGATTGTATATCTTTTTTGATTTTTATACCTTTCATGAATATGAAAGTTTGTAAGTATGAGAAGAAGAAAAGATGAGGCCATCAATAAGCACACTGAAATGATAAGGACAATGAGCTGAGTCGGTTTAGCTATGTCCGTCTCTCCGTCCGTCTTTCTATCTGTCCGTCTGTCTATTTGAAAATCAAACATAAAATGCGCATATATGGGAATTTTGAAAAATGTGGTAAGCAGCGGTTGGTAAGGAACCTATTTATATACAAATAAATTAATTTACCACTCAGAACTCTAACAGAAGTGTTTTTATTGAAAACAATCAGCTGTCTTTATAATACGAGATGCAAAGTATTAAAATAGACCTGCATAAATTGGGATGTCATAATAGATCACTACTAGGTATTTAATGGTCGGTTCCACCCGAACTTAGACTTCCTTACTTGTTTCAAATAAGAATATGCCAGTGAAAACCTTGATGTGTATTCATGAAAGGTATAAAGCCTTGGGCAAAGCCGAAGACAGTGCTCTCCTTACTTACCTTCAGAAGTCGTTTTCCTATAGTTACGTGATCTAACCGAGACGTACGTCCTTAAAGTATCCTTTTTGTTTTACCAAATGAAACCTTTTTAAACTTTATAACAATGTTGGCTTTAAAGTGTTTGACTAAGTGTATAAGCAAAGAACTTATAGCAGTTCCAGTATTTGTTACATTTACATACACACACAAAATTTGAATTTTTTATATGAATGCATATAGATATATTACCCAAGAAATAATAATAATTATTTTGCACTTTTTTTTTACATGAACATACTTGGTAGTTCGTTTATTTATTCTTAGAGACGTACTGGCAAGTTTGAAAAATGCCACGGGCCCCAGTCACAGAAGAATCCCTACTTCCAACATTAACTGTGTCAAAATACTCGGTTACTAAGAAGATGAGAGCAATGAAGTTTTTTAGCTTCAATCTAAAGCATCGATCTTTCAAATACTCCAACCATTTGAAAGTCTATCTACACCTTTTTCAGTTTATATTCAGAAAGTTTCAATTAATATTCAGAAAACTACAATTCATATTCAGAAAGTTACAACTGATATTCAGAATTTCCATTTAATGTTCAGAAAATTACAATTGATATTCAGAAAGTTCCAATTCATATTCAGAAAGTTACAATTTAAATTCAGAAAATTTCACTGTGCCCAGGTAAATTCTAACTTATGACTATGTGCAACATACCGCTTAAAAAGAATTGAAGTAGCAGGCGCACATGGACTATCTGCTGAGCTATGACGAGGAGCTTGTATGAATGTATTGTGCCAAAGACTGAAGCTTGACGAGAACAGACTGTCAGTATGTCTTCAGACCTGGTGAATCGACCAGATTTATACAATACGCCAAATCATGGAAAAACACATGCTGTCATCAAGCAAAGAGTCCGCCCACTTGCGGTATTGGCAACCACGCCACTGTTGGTAGCGGTTAGGGAATTAGAATATAACCCATCTTCTCCTTCCTTGCGGAAGGACGGGTGACATGACCTAGAAGGTTGCACTGGTTATACCAAATCGCTCCCGCGACAGTCGGGCATGTACCGCAAGGAAATACTGGAGCGTAACGGGTTCATATCCGGCAAAGGACTACGACTTTGGACAATACTCCTTGGGAGTACTATGTGGAAAGAAAGGTTCTTCGAATGATTTATGGCTACGGCGAGTACTGAATACCGTTGGTTAAGCCACCACTCCGATGGGAGGAATAAGAGGAGACGGAATTGTGGCATACCGGTCGTAAGAGGAGGCTAAGAAGGTAATGACGTGCAACTCGATGGTTGATCACCTCTCATTATCCATCTTATCCGTCCTTACGGAAGGAGGGTTGAGATAACCTAGAAGGTTTCACTGGTCATAAATCGCTACCACGACAGTCGGGAGTACCGGAGCGTACCGGGTTAAAATCCGGTCAAGGACTGTTAATTCGACAACACTCCCCAAAACCTGCCGCGTAAGATTGTGCCGTAACTTTAACCCGGGAGCTTCGGTGTGGCACTACCGCCACAAAAATATCGGAGAAAAACGAAAGGTAACTTTTATAAAGGCTATTCGAACGATTTATGGCTACGGCGAGGATGAAGGCATGAACAATTTTGTCGTGTGTGTAATCAATGGGTCAAAAGAAAAAAATGGGATACTGCGCGATGGAGTTTGTGATCCAATCCCAGGACACAGGCATGTAAATTGGACCACCTTTTTTATATGAATGTGGATAAGTGTTGGAGTACTCTGATACTCTTTAAGGAGTATTTTTTAGATGATTGAATGGAGTAGTATCGTTTTTTGCAGGGTTACAGCAACAATTTGTAGTTCGCAAAATTGAGATTGAGAGAGTATTGGCATTTTTGCTTTCGACTGCTCCATAAAAAAATACGGTTTGTGTTTTTTTTGGAATTCCTCATTTGAAACTCAGCAACAACAAATATATTACGACAGCGTCCAGCCTTGCCGTTTTGATATTCTGTAAAATTAAAATTCTAGTCAGCTAGAATACAAACCGCTGCAGCTCGCTGCATGTACATAGTAACGACCGCAGTCTTTCTAAAAGATGTGTACTCATATATCGTAAATAATAGTTTGCATGAAGGAACATACCGCACCCCTAAATCTAAAGGGAGCTAACTCAAAATTATAGAATTTAGAAGTAGTGCATACTACCAGGTTATTGCTGTATACACTATGTTCATATATAAATTAGCACTTATGAAAGTAGGTCCAGTTGTGTGTTTTAGAATCCATTTGCTGAACTATTTCAAACACAAAACCTAATTATTTCACTATTGCTATGAAAACGAAGAAAGTTGTGGTCACCCTATTATGATAGTAGGTGAAACTATTATATTTTGGAAAAGGTTATTTTTGGCAATGCATAAAGTAATGTACACAGTATACAGTAAGTCAGATACTGACGTCCATGCTTATTTGATTAAGTCATTAACCCATTTGAACCGGCCAGTATAAAAGTAAACAGGTAGTTTTTATATGAATTCCAAAGCAAAAGGCCGTATTAATCGACTGTTTCCAGGTAGTTATTGGATGATGCTTCTCATCTTTGATAGCATTGAAATACCAAGTATTCGTTCATCCTGACTCTCCGGAATATCCGAATGCCAATATATTGTATTCGCATACATATATGAGTCTAGGGAAATGCAACAGAGAGCAAATGAATAAGTAGATTAGGAAAATAAACCGTTTTATCATACACAGTCGTATTCGGATGCGCTGGCCTGCTTTATAAATAGAAACGGATCCTGTTTGTGTTTGAGCGTTGCTTTTTGGGTCCTAAATGCATTTTTTGAACGTGGGAATCTTGTCCCACGTACATATAATTTCAAGCAATCCCTAAATTTAAATGAATGTTATTCCACCTACTGAACGTACTGTATCAGGACATAGGCGTTTCCCTCATGCGAATTCCCACTGGTTTTTGATATATTCGTCTTGCGGTACACCAATAACAGACTAAGAGAACTTAACATTCTTTGTCTTTTTCTATACTATTTTATCGGGAAGCAGGTTATAACATTCACGAAAAGTTCATCAAGTCAAATGTATTTATTTTGAGTTAAGGCAAATGACACCTTTCAGACAAAAACTAAACAAATTTGTCAAATAAGCATACTTAGATTTTTTTGTTTTTCTTATCAGGCTTATTGTATACTGTAGTAATGTATATCCCCTATAAACTAGACATGAAATGAAATGATACAAGAAAGTAATGTGTCGTTCGCAACTGAAGTGAGAATACATTACATCTTGTATTACCTTTTATAAATGAAACGCACATATCTGGCATTACGTTCTATGAGAGAAAAAATGAATTACCTGCGAAACGTTACGTGCTGCTTACCTTCTCTCCAGTGGCGTAGCCAGGATTTGGAGAAGGGGAGCATTGAAAAACTTTTTTTTTCGAAATCTGAAATTTCGAAGTTCGCGAAAATTCCAAGAAATTTCATCAAAATTAAAATTTTTTTTCACGCAAAGTGTCAATCTTAAGATCGTGACACATTTTGATGATTTTTGGGAATTTTTTTTCCGAAGAGCTAAAGTGGTTTCCTTCATATAAAAGAAATTGCTTTCATAACTTTGTATTGAGGAAAGTACAGAAATCCCCAAGAAATATTTCTTCAGAGCTTTTAACCTGGACCAGCATTAGCACCAACAATAATGTCAGCCTAGAAATCCAACGAAGAATCTCTAACGCAAACCAGTTCTACTAATAAGTCAACGCAAACGTCAAGCTGTGTAGTTCTGTTTATATTTTTCTCTGTGATTATATTTAATAAATTAATAATATCTTTTATATTCTAAAGTTAAAATTAAAGTTAATAGAGATAAATATCTAATTGTGCTTCACTACTTGGTGTGAATAGTGTTAAAAAGTTTTGATAGTGATTCATTATTATAAATTCATTTTGTTGAATTTGTGTGTGCCGAGTTCTTTGCATATTTTATTTGTTGCTATTGAAAGGCTTTATTTCATATTGCAATTGTTGTTGTGCTCTGACTTGCTTTTCTTATTTCTTTTTCGTTACAGCTGTTTTGCGTGGTTTGTTGAACGTCAGATACAGTGTGTTTAAAACTGTTCGCTCAGTACTGTGTCATTTAAAGTGTCAGGGTTGTTTTTCTTTAATCCGCTAAATTTTTTTCTTAACTTATAATTTTTATTATAAATTTATAGAAGTATTTATACGAAAATATCGTGCATGATAGCAAACTGCCAGTTAAAAAGCGAGTCCGAACGCTTTGTAGCTTGCTGGCTGTGTGATGGACTTGTCCACGCCAAGTGCACTGGGTTAACCGGTAGAATAGCTGACCTGCTTAACGAAGGAAAAGGCCTGCGCTGGTCTTGTTCCAAATGCCGGTCGACGGAAGTTGATCTGTGTAAAATCTTTAGGCATATCAGAAACGGTTTTTCTGAAATAAGCAAAGATTTTTCATTGCTGACTGAAAAATTCCAAAAATATGAAAATATTTTCAAAACCTTGGAAACTTTGGAGAATTCGCCTCATTTGGAATGCCCTGATAATCGCGAAAACAAGCGCAGGCGTACGGATGATCGGCCTACTACCTCAACAGTCCCGAACTTGCCTCAACCCCTTGAACTTATAGATTTGGCTTCTCCAATTCCTAGTACGGTTGTCCGAGCAAAGTCAAAGAACGCCCCTTCAAAAATGTCCACTAGGAAAAACCCGGAAATTCCAACTATTGCAATGGAGTCTGAACCAATCGTTGGTAAGCTGGTTGTGGTTCCTCGCAAAAAATCTATTTTTGTGTCTAGGTTCCATCCAGACACTACCGAGGATGATTTGTTGTACCATATTTCTTCTAAAGTTAAAGATCAAAGCGTAACTTAATTTCACATATCAAAGAAGTATGTCTTCGTTTAAGATTGATGTATCTGGGAAAGATTTCGATACTCTTTTGGACAGCTCTTTTTGGCCTCCCGGGGCTCTTGTGCGAGAGTTTGAATACAGACCGAATAGGAATGTTCAAAATGTAGCGAAAATTTCTCGTAATAACGTTGAGTCAAAAAACTGAGCACTAAATCCGTGAATATCTTTTATCAAAATGTCAGAGGTCTAAATACCAAATTAACTGATCTCTTTTTGAAATCTTTTCATTGTAATTATAACGTAATTGCTTTTACCGAAACTTGGCTAAAACCTCATGTTTTCAATTCAGAGTTTTTATGTAATGAATATCAAGTATATAGAAATGATCGCTTGAACAGAGTCGGGGGTGGTGTTCTACTTGCCGTTCATTCCTCCATCCCTTCAGAAGAGGTTAATATTCCTAACATCGATTTCATTGAGTTCAAATGCATCCGCCTTCAACTAGACAACGTCTCTATGTACTTATATGTTTGCTACATCCCTCCAGCATCAGATTTTTCAGTCTACATGCAACATGTCTCTCTGCTCAAAACTGTTAACCTTATGACTAAAGCTTCAGATTCAATTATTGTTTTGGGTGATTTTAACTTACCTCATATATCGTGGAACATATCTGATGGTAACATTATTCCAAATCCGTCCAAACTGGGGTTCAATGACTTTTTAGATGGAATTTCCGATCTTTGCCTTAATCAAATAAATGTTACCGCTAACAAGTTTGGGAAAGTCTTAGATTTAGTGTATGTTAATGATATAAACAAATTTTCTGTAAATCGTTGTGATCCGTTGGTTTTACCAGAAGACCTTTACCACCCTTCTATGGAAATAGTCTACGAAACCATAAGTGTCTAAGCTTTATGGAGGGCGAGTAGTTTTTTTGAGTTATTTTTTTGTATATTATTTTATTATTTGTTCAGAGAGTAGAACGGGGGGTGCGGAGCACATGTTGCATAAGGGGCAACCTTTGAGTAATATTTATTTAATTATTTTATTTATATATTATGATTTGTTCTATATAGAAGTGGGGTGCGTTGCACCTGTTACACCTTGTATTTATTAATTGGGGGCGAGCACTGTTGGCTCTGAGGCATTGCGCGGGATTGGCTTCCTCATTTTCGTTGTGAAAAACCCCGATTTGGCATCGGAAAGCATAAACTATATCTTTCGAATATTTCATTAGCTGATTGCGAATTTCATGCAATACAAATGAAATAAACGAAAGAAATGACTACAGCTTATGTCGCTTAAACAATAAGTAATGGCCAAGGCACTCAATGCTACTCATGTAGTAGCTTTGATTATAACTTTTCCAAAGCAAACTACAAGAAATTAAATAAATTAACTTGGCCTGAATTTGGTTGTGATATCGATCTAAACGTCTCACATTTCAATCAAACTATTTACTGCCTATTTGAGAAGTTTATTCCTAAACGTAAAGTAACTTATGATCATCCTACGCAAGCTTGGCTTACTAAAGAGCTTAAGGCTCTTAAAAATAGGAAAACGCGATCATTTAATTTATATAAGAAATCCGGATTAAATAAACATTACCTACTGTATTCCATTCTACGTCAGAAGTACATAGATTTATATAAAAAGTGCTATAAAGCTTATATCTCTAAAACCAAAAGAGACATTATTCTCAATCCTAAGTCATTTTATGGTTTCGTAAATTCTAAACGTAAAGTATCAGGGTTTCCCTCAGCCATGAAATATCAAGACATTATATCTAGCGATAATCAATGTATCGCAAATTTTTTTGCTCAATTTTTCACTTCTAACTATTCTGCTGTCACCAATTCAAACTTTCAAAACTATCCCTATAAGCTACACGGGACAAATTCAATTAGTTCACCAATTATATGCGCCAAAGATGTTCTAATTTACCTTAAAACCTTAAAAGAATCTTTTAAATATGGTCCTGATAGGATTCCTACATGTTTCTTGAAAAAGTGTGCGAACCATATTTACCAACCCCCTACCAATTTGTTCAATCTATCACTAAAGTGTGGTGTTTTTCCAATTGCGTGGTAAGAATCGTTTCTTCTACCGCTGCATAAAAGCGGGAGTAGGTCTTCTATAGAGAACTATCGTGGCATCGCAAAGCTTTCTGCCATCCCAAAATTGTTTGAAGATATTGTTACAAATCAACTTACGGGTCCGATCTCTACTTTGATAGCTGACTGCCAACAAGGGTTCAGTAAGGGAAAGTCCACAGTTATGAATTTACTTGAGTTTACCAGTCAAATGGCTTTAGAAAAAATCTGCAAACCGACGTTATTTATACGGATTTCAGCAAAGCTTTTGACAAAGTGTGTCACTCATTACTTATTCATAAACTCGATCAGTTGGGCTTCCAGCCGGGTCTCAATCGCTGGATCTCTTCTTACCTTAGTGACAGGACACAAAGAGTAATGTTTAAAAATTTAGTATCCGATGTCATTTATGTCTCTTCGGGGGTTCCTCAAGGAAGCCATCTTGGCCCGATTCTGTTCTTGTTGTTTATAAATGATATTTCTACAATAATAAAATCTTCAAAAATGTTAATGTATGCCGACGACGTAAAGCTTTTCATGTCATTCGCGTCTTTTGAAGATAGAAATAAGCTACAATCAGATCTAGATACACTTGTTACTTGGTGCGATTTAAATTATATGCCCCTTAACCTTAAAAAATGTAAATACATGGGGTTTTCGCGTGGAATTTCTCAGCCGGCTTCCTATACAATTAAAAGTTATAGTCTTGAGCAAGTGTATGATTTTGTTGACCTGGGGGTTGCTATGGACTATAAACTCAGTTTCAACCGCCATGTTAACACAACAGTCAATAAGGCTAGAGGTGTCCTAGCATTCGTTAAACGATGGTCTAAAGAATTTAGCGACCCTTATGTAACTAAAGCCCTCTTCACTACATTAGTCAGACCGATACTTGAATACGGTTCTATAATTTGGAACCCGCGTTACCAGGTTCATGTAGATCGCCTTGAATCAGTTCAAAAACAATTTTTACTATTTGCCTTAAGAGATTTTCATTGGGATCCCTTGTACAATCTGCCACCCTATACGAATCGTTTAAAACTCATTAATCTGCACACACTTTCCAGTCGGAGGGAAATGCTTGGAATTATTTTTATGATTAAATTGCTAAATGGTTCACTATCCAGCCCATTTCTTCTAAGTGAAGTGAACTTCAATGTACCGTCGCGTCCTTCAAGGCATTTTAAACCTCTAGTCTTAAAACAGTGCAGAACCAATTTTCAGTTAAATGAGCCTTTTCGCTGTTTGTGTCAAGATTATAACTCTCTTTCTGGTAGATTTGATATTTCAGACTCGCTTTTCAGCATAAAAAAATCAATTCTTTCTATCCCAAATTCATAGCTACTAATTGTTTCTTATTCTTTGACTTCTATATTATTATATATTATCTAGTTATTTCTTAATGTATAATCTATCCTGTATCTACTTTACTTAGCTGATGAGGTTTTCTCTGTAGCTGAGCAGTTTTAGATCTCGACGATTAACAAACCAAAGCCTTTCAACGACTCGGCACGAACGAATAATCCGCGCGTTATGCGGATGCGCCGGTCGGGCGGGATATGGTGGGTAATCCGTTGGGAATTATTAAAATAAAAAATACTTCTGACTAAGTTGGCAATTGCGAAGTAAAGTCCTCTCTCGAAGAACGAAAATGAATAAGTCACCTATCATACCCGTCCTGGTTTATGGCGCAGAAGCTTGGACACTAACAACATCTGATGAGGCGGCTCTAGGAGCATATGAGAGGAAAATGTTTCAAAAGAGTTACGGACCCTTACGTGTTGGCGACGGCGAGTACCGAAGAAGATTTAATGATGCTATATGTAGACCCCGACAAAGTCCAATAAATATAAACCCCAACGTTTTAATTGGCTAGGCCATGTTGTGCGAATGAATGAAGATGTTCCGGCCCAGAAGGTATTTTTATCGGCACCCATCGGTGGTAGCAGAGGAAGAAGGAGACCACCACTCGAAACGAAGTGGAGACCGATTTGTGATCCCGTGGTATTTCCAATTGACGCCAATTGGCAGAAAGACGTAACGAGCAGCTCTGAAGTGCGTAAAATGGTTTTGTCGGAAGATTATGTCTCTTTAAGAACCTTCTTCATAAATTGGTTTCGGCCACTATATTTTGATTTTGAAGGGTTCATAAAATTCAGCATTTTTGTAATTTTCTTCTCTGTGGTTTGTTGGAAAACTGAAGCGAAATCTCTGAAGATCGTGTTATGTTGAGTGAATCGACTATCTATTTCCATTATTATATGATCAATACATGAATGGATAAAAAACAGTAATATTGAAATAAACATTTAGGTTACATGCTTGCAGGCTTTGACTAAATTTGAATCGGTTCTATTTGATTTAAATATCCATGTCACAAGTTCTATACAATTTTTCAAGTCATGTTCGTCGGAACGAATACGTCGTAACTCTAGTACTAAGTCTTTTGCGAAATCCACTACAAGCCCTAAGTCTATCTTTATTGTTTCAAGTTTATTACACAAACGAATTGTGTTAGCAAAGATGTTAAAATACTGCTTTTATTATTTTAAAAAAATTATTTTTAATGTTGACCTAAGAATTTTATAATACTAAGCAATAGAGAAAATGTTGAAATTTTTTTTTTAAACAAAACTGACACCATAAATTTATCAATAAATGCCCATATTTGGTACTATTTTTTGCCAACTTCACCCTGCCACTTCATTATAAATACTAAAATTTAATAGGTCATAAAACTTCAAATCCAAATTTTTTATAAAAATTTGGATTAAAAAGTGTAGAATTTTGATGAAACTTGATTAAATTTATACCTTTATAGAAAACGTGTGAAAAATTCCCGTCGATATCTATTTTTCCGCCGTTTTGTGCTCTGATTAAATTATAATTTAATTAATGAGCCTGCCTAAGCTAGTATTTTCACACCGCCTGAATTCGATTTTTAAAGACGTGAGTGATAAAGGAGTAGAGTTTTAGCAGTTTTACGCTATTATTTCGAAATTTATTTTATTACTACGATGTCTCGAAAAAAAAAAAAAAAACTGTACAAGGTCTGAAAAAACTAGTATACATATGTATATAGGCTTAATATTCAAACGCATAATTCACCAACCGATAATTTTATATATTCAAAAAATGCACTTTGTGATTAGTCTAGAATAAGAGAATTATAAATCAGAAGCATAAAATGGTATTGTGTTATTCAATCGAAAGTAAAAAAATCATAGTTTATTGACGAAGGGGGGATGTATAACCGTTCAAGAAATCTAAACGCAATTCAGTACATATATTATATTAATGCAAGGGATCTTCCGGAAAAAAATGGGCGAAATCGGTTAAGGTCCACGCTTACTTATAGACGAAAGATTTTGAAAAGGATCATAGACATATTTAATAGGCAATAACTTTGCGTACAATAGCTTAATATCATTTCTATTTCACTTTTAAAGTGTCCCTGAACGAAGGAAGTCGATAAATATATATCTTCGAAAATGGGCGTGGCCCCGCCCCTTTTATAGTGAACTACTCCACAAATATTTTTATGCCATAACTCCGGCAAAAAATTGATTTATCGAAACGATATTTGGCAAAAATGTTGAATATATAAAGGTAACTGTTTGTTGTAAAAATGGGCGAAATCGGTCCACGGCCACGGCCACGGCCAGGTTTTTATCATAATTCTGGAAAATTTGATTGTAAAATGTAAAACGCGATGTTTCTATAACTATGCAAACTGTATCAATAAGATCTTGCACACATAATAAGCTTTTTAAGCAAAACCCGACTGCAAAAAACATTTGTGGATTTTGGCGAAGTAGGTGTGGCGCCGCTCAATATCCGGGCAAGTAGTTAATACCCCATTGCAAAAGGGAAGTTATATATCTTTTTCGATTTTCATACCTTTCATGAATATGAAATGTTTATAAGTATGAGAAGAAGAAGGAATGAGGCCATCAATAAGTATACTGAAATGATTAGGACGAGAAGCTGAGTCGATTTAGACATGTTCGTCTCCACGCCCGTCTGTCTGTCTGTCCGTCTGTCCATATGAACGAAAATTTTTCAAACATAAAATGTGCATGTGTTGGAATTTTGAAAAAAAAAGTGTTAATCAGCGGTTGGTAAGGAACCTATGTATATGCAAATAATTTAATTTACCACTCAGAACTCTAACAGAATTGTTTTTACTGAAAACAATCAGTTGGCTTTATAATACGAGATGCAAAGTATTAAAATAGATCTGCATAAATTGGGATGTCATAACAGATCACTACTAGGTATTTAATGTTTGGTTCCACCCGAACTTAGACTTTCTTACTGGTTTTAAACTGAAGCTGACATTTTATTTTCACAAATCATATTCATCATTTCATATTGTGACTTGAAATGATTGAGATGGTATTCTGTAACCAAAATTCACTAGACAGTTTTACACAAGTGGGGAAAAGCACCTCAGACAGTCAGTTCATTGTATATATTTCAACTCGTTCTATGGTTCCTTGAAAGGTTTATGGACCTCACCGACATTTGGCGGTTAAACTTAAGTTATCTCAACATGAAAATCAAGTAGTTGGAATTTTTTAAGTCCATTTTTGTTTATTATCTATGTATAAAAAATCTGAATTCCTGGTAGGAAAAAAATATGTTCTTGAGAACGAAACACCCCAGTATACCTATTAAAATTGTATACATCCATGCTCACCTTAATATGTATGTACTAGAGCTGGGTAATAGCACAATTTAGAAATGTGGGCACAGTAGCACAGATACATCACGAAGTTCCACAAGTTTATCCGTTTTGGAAATGACACAAGTATTCATAAACAAACTTAAATACGTTACTTTGATGAACTTCAAAATAAAAATGACGTCTGGGTATTTCATCACATAAGTACATTGTGATATGCAAAAAAAACAAGGTTTTTTGATGAGTGCATTACGAAGGTACACGTTTTTCAATAAGTGTGGCTTTGCATCAGCACTATAACACATCACAGTGCCGTGTTACTCACCACAAATATACACGAACGCAACTCAAATAGCAATTCCAGAAAACATTTCTGAAACTACACGATAACCAATGCGACGTTCAATATCTGATTCCAGCATCTTGACTTAAAGCGAACTTGAACTTGATTATTCAGATGCATTGAAAGTGGAGTTAACAATTAATAAACATTCATGTTAACATATATACATTGTCTACATAACAATACATCATATTGTAAATATGCATCAGCAAATCGTGATCTTTGATTGATGTTCACCTAAAATAACACTTATCGGTCACATTTAAACACAATAATACTTTTATATACAAAAAACCAGACGGAAAGCAAGGAACACGTACCACAAGCTCAATAAAGTTCTTGGTAAAAGGAAATAAAGTAAGGAATGCTTTTGCAACATTCTTATTCCACAATAAAGTAATTTTGTTCTTCAGTCTCCTTTTTCTTTGTAAAATCATTTGTTTGTGTCTTATATTCACCTTAATAATAATAATAATCTTGGGGGAACCTTGCAAACTTCCTGGTTTATTGTTGAAAGTATAATACTCACTTGCTTTTATTCTAAAAACAAAGCTGAAGCAATCCATTCTGCATACTCAAGCACGAGCCTTGCATTATACAGGTAGTATATTCAAAGGAATTTATTCTAGATGTAATGTCATGCAATTCATAACGGTTGCTCTGAATTTTGCACATTTTTTCAATTATAATTATTGGTTTGTTTTGCACTATAATCAATTTCTTAGTCAGAATTTGGAAAGCAGTAAATTTCTGCGTTAATTTCTAGCTGAGCCAATCAATGCCTGTAGGAAAAACATAATTTAATAAGTAAGTACAGTGCTATATTGGGCTATGTCGAAGTTGTCATACCTTTCACGAACCAAATGTATATTTGCCTCACAAACAAAAGCTTTGAAAAAAAACTGGTTTCTTAGATAGTGATTTGATTTGGCTTTGTTAATTATACGGTGCTACAGAAAAAAAAAGTGAATATACTTTTAAAGCGACCTAGTAGAGATTGTTCATCTGGTCGAATTATAAGCGACACACCTTTCTGAAAATTCCTAACACCCCCAAAATCTGGTTTTATGGTCAAAAACCCGGTTTTTCAGTGTATTCGTAAAAAACAAATTCATTAAAAAACAAATATTCAGCCGATTTCAAAATTCTCAACGGTTTTGCATAGAGAGATGTTGACACTTTCGAAATGTGTATAGTGTTCTGTTTATTTGAAAAGAGCATGACATTTTTTTCACGCGAGAAATTGAATTTTTTGAACATTTTTCCGTTTTTCCGATTTTGACGTCATTTTTTTGACACTAATTGGCAATGAACGATATTTTTTGGACATATATCATGGACAGGCACTACTTAAATATGCCAATTTTTTTTTTTTGGAAAGGACTTCAAGTTTTCAAGTCAAGTAGCATAGTCCAAAATCGAATATTTTGGTCTACACCATTTCCAGATGGATTTTAGAAAGCGTCAATTGGATTTTAGATTGGTCATTTGGAGTTTCGAAAGCGTCAATTGGATTTTAGAATAGTCAATTGGATTTTAGGAAGCGTCAATTGGATTTTGGAATCGTCAATTGGATTTCAGAAAGCGTCAATTGGATTTTAGTAAACGTAAATTGGATTTTAGAAAACTCACCATTTCCAGATGGATTTTAGAAAGCGTCAATTGGATTTTAGATTGGTCATTTGGAGTTTCGAAAGCGTTAATTGGATTTTAGAATAGTCAATTGGATTTTAGAAAGCGTCAATTGGATTGTAGAATAGTCAATTGGATTTTAGAAAGCGTCAATTGGATTTTAGAAAACGTAAATTGGATTTTAGGAAGCGTCAAATGGATTTTAGAAAGCGTCAATTGGATATGAGGAATAGAAATATTTTAGTAATTCATTTATTCAGATATTTTTTCTTTATATTTTAGCAACATAACATATGCATATAAATGAATGATATGTGTAATATAATAAAAAGTGGATAACGAACATCGAGAGCAGTATAAGGAAGACATTATATACATATGAAATGTGAATATACATAGGTGCAATGTAAGAATGAATTATAACATATATGTACATGTAATTATGATGATAATGAAAAAATGTACAAGCTGAATATGCAACAAAATACATGTTTTATATCTGTGTCGTTTTATCATAACAACTTAAGTCGACTTAAGAAATTAGACCAATCAAAACTTTTTCTGGCGATTTTGAATAAGAAAATCGTGTAAGTTTGCAAGACTTTTATCGGTCTTATATTATTTTGCTTTTAAACGATTGAATCTAACTGGCTTGGCTAAGTTGTGAAGCAGTTTTGTTATTTGAAATCGCCAGAAAAAGTTTCGATTGGTCTAATTTCTTGAGTATACTTAAGTTGTTATGATAAAACGACACAGATATATATATGTAAGTACTTGCAGAACATAAATTGACTTTTTTAACAAACTTATTCACCAACCCGCATGTCTTCTCTGGCAATTGCATCGGCATAGAAACTGGTGCTGTGCTGAACTGCTCTTGCACAACCTCCTCCGGTTATTGTAGCCTTAGCGTCGTCGATCAGTTTTTCTAAATACTGCAATCGTTGTTCGCATACCCCGGAGCCTACTGTTTGAGGTATGTCCATATGACTTTTGACATTACTTTTTACTTTTGACCAAATAATTTCTATGGGGTTTAACATTGGGCTATATGGACCCAGTCGCAAAAGTTCTGACCTTCCACCAGAATACTCTTGGATGACCGCTCCCAAGTTTGAATGGCATGGAGCGTTGTCACATACCACGACCAAGTCAGAGAGACTATTTCCTTGCTCTTCCCACTTGTCAAGCAGTTTTCGTGTCCATACAGCACAGGTAGGTGCATTATAAGACCCTCTTTGTCTAGCGACAGTCACTACACCTGATGTTGAAATCCCGCCTATCAGGTGAACGTTTGGTCCTCTGGCTGCGGGAACCTGCTGTACAGCACGATTGCCGACTTTCGACCGCCCCTTAGTGTGACGACAAAATAAATTAAAGTTGGTCTCGTCGATCCAAACTATTTGTTTGCCACTTTGTATATACGCATTAAGTTGAATGACATAATTAGCACGCTTTTCCTTATTTTCTGCGCTGTTCATTGTGACTGGCTGCGTGTGAACGGTTTTCAATGAATACAGCTTCCCCTCGAGGTAATTGCCAACTGTAGACCGGGAGAGCACTACTCCCAAATCGCTTTCAACGCGCTCAACAATTTGCTTTAATGTTACGCTACAATTTTCTTCAATCCACCCCAACATAACATTTACCTGCTCACTTGACAATAATTTCGGCCTATTTCCACCTCTTGGTTTACACGTGCTTCGCCCAGATTTCACCCATGACCATGCTGTTTTATACGGGACATCCAAAGTCTGGGCCAAACTCACCCAATTTTCTCCCCTTGCGGCTGCATTCACGATCCTCTCCCGGTCCTGCGAAGAGGTTCCGATGTTCACTCTTCTTTCACGTGCATTAATTCCTGAGTACACAGATTCGATATAAACAAAGCTATGCAAATATGATAATATGTTTACCTGATATATCACTTCGACATATAGGACACGTTCCTTCCTCCACTACAATCCTTTGGACACACATTGACATTTTAGACAAAACAATGAATTGAGGAACGATACCGGCATATCTGTGTTAAAGATTCCATCGTTGACGTTCCATTGGAAAGGACCAAGAATTGAACCTTGTTCCGCTCTGCATGTGACGTTTGATGCACCACTAATCTATCCATTACGTTTGCATCTAAATCAGGTGTGGGCATTCTTGTCCTAATTTTCTTCAGTACTATCCTGTAGCACATGGATTCCTGTTGGCGTCTTCCCGGAGCTCCTACCATTTCTTCTTTTTGTTCTAAATGATGACGAATTTCAAAAGCTTCTTTTACTTTTTATATGATTCAGTTTCGGCTGTGGCTTGCCCGATGTGCCCTTGTATATAATCACCTTAAACGTAAGCAGTTGCACCTTTGTTCAGCAATTTCTGCTGACCACCAGTAAAAGTAATCTTTACTCTGCTTTTTTGATAATATTGAAATGGCTTTGTTACAGGCCTGTTTAACGGCGAGCATGATAGCTTAGACACACTCTCCGGCGTTCGCAGGGGTGTGAGCTCTTTGCAGGTATAAATCGATTTCAGCAATTAGCGCTTCACTGTTTAGTTTAGATGCGTTCCATCTTCGGATGCTTTTGCTTGTGTGCTCCATGGGCGCTTCTTGTGGGCCTACTTCAAAGGATATATATTGATGGTCACTGCCAGCTAAGTCTTCAAGGACTTTTCATTTTTGTATGATCCCGGATATGCTTTCAGATGCCATAGTGATATCTGGTATTGTTTTTTTCGCAGCCTGGCCTCCTGAAAGTTGTTGATGTTCTGGAGTCAATGACTATTAGTTCCAGCCTGGCCGCCGTCGTTGGCATTCCCCACTCGATGACTTTTGAGTTAAAGTCGCCTGCAATGATCAAGCCACCTATTTCTCGGGCTGTATCCCCGATATCATTTAACTTGTCTTGAAACTCTTCTATGCTGTCGCTGGGTGTAAGGTAGCAGCTTATTAATGCGGTGTGTTGTAGGCGGGCCGAGACATATCCCACCCGCTTCCTTTTCTTGTAGCTACGACTTTGCTTCCAGGCGGGAACCAAAGTGTCGCAGTGGAGTCTTTTGACCGGCATTATTTTGCTTATATTGCTCGCTGATTACGGCAACATTTATCTTCCTTTCCTTTGTCAGTTGCGTTAGAAGGGAGTCTGCGGTCTTACTTCTGCGCATATTACCTTGCAGTGCAATGGAGAATAAATAATAACCATATATGGATATAACCCCGGGATTGTATAATCAGATCCCGGGATTTGTTGAATGTAAGAGATTGGCATATCTAGTGGTTTTTGTTATAGTAGCAGTATTTTTAAGTGCTTAGTCGGCGTATAAATTGATAGAATGGATAGTGATGGACCAAACAGGGTTATGCTGATATTGGCAATCCTTTGCAGGATATGAAACCGGTTCGCTTCGGCACTATCACTTTTTGGTACCCTCCCGACTTCCGTGGAAACGAAGTACTAGACCCCAGAATCGCGGTCGATATAAAATTTAGTCGGCTCTTACGACAAGCTTGCCTATCTCGGGTATTTTCTAAGCCCCCTGACTGTTTATGAAGCAAAATGTTGGACACTTTTTTTATGCTTTTTGAACATATTTTCCACAAAAGTAAGTCTTTTTCTTTCTGTTTGATCTTTAATATGCTTCTCAATTTTTTCAGTGTTGGTTTTGAAGAAACATTGAAAAAGAAATTATAAAAATACGGAAACAAATAGAATTTTGAAATGTTAGTTATGAAAAGTTTTAAGTAAGAAAATTAAATAAATTAAATTAATGATTTGGCCAGTTGTCGTTTAGCAGGCGGCTGTGGATCAACATCACTGCTCTCTCTAATATCTTGGTCATCGTCATCATCATCAGAAAGGTCGATAAATTCGGCCAACTGATATTCTGGAATTTCTTCTTTGTCTTCCCCTTCTTCCTCTTTTTCCCCGTCTTCCTCTTCTTCAAAAGTGTTTTTATACCACCAACAAATTTCAGCGAGTATTGCATCTGGAGATTTCTTTCCTCTGTACCTGATACGAAAATAGTTTTCAATCGTTAACATGTTTAAATTGTGCACTCTGACAAATATATTAGAAAAATCTAGTTACCTTATTTCAAATGGAAGCGCAGTTTGGTGATAACGTTCGCCTTGGTCATCAGATTCAGTTGGCAACTGTTGAGCGAGTTGATCAAGATGCTGATGCAAGAGATGAATTTTGTACGACATATTAACCCCAATTTCATCGAAAGCTGCCAACATGTTTGCAACATATACCCTGTAGTTGTCTTTGCGTTCTTTACTCAAAAGTCCTTTAATGACTGCTTTCAATGCGAGCCATGCATTTGACGACTCATTAGAATTTTGGTGTTACTTAGTCTTGGGAAAATGTCTTTTAAGCGGTTGAATACTGATGGTCTTTTTGCGATACATTTCAAAAAATGTTTAGCAATGCCAAGTTTAATGTGGAGCAACGGCAACAAAATTTTCATTTCAGGAACAAGACTTTCGTGTAGCCTATTGTCTTTAAGCCATTTCCGTCCAATGCGACTTTTCCAGTTATGCTATTTGTACTGGTTTCTTCCTCTAATATCTTCTCCGTATCGTGAATCCCAATCGCACAAAAAAACACGGATATTTTGGACGGCCAGATGCTGTTAAGCCTGTAATCAATGAAACTATTTTGAGGTCGCAGCAAATGCGTTACTGGTGTTCGATATGTTTGACTATCATCTTTTTTATAGGTTAACCCTATCGTCTCCTTTAACTTTTCGATATCGTTGCAATAAGCAAAATTTTTTTGCGTCATTCACATTGAAGAACTTTTCTAACTCTTTTTGGCGTTTTCGATATGCTGTTACTTTGGTACCTTTCGCCAGCCAATTATTTCCTTTCAAAAATGAAGCCAGTTCTTCTGATTTCTTCTGAGTCAAACACAAAATTCCAATTGCTTTTGGTTGACTAGGATTGGGTCCTTTGATGTTTGATAGGATGTACCTTCACCAGGGTCGTTTTCTGAGAAGAAATGCATGGATATAGCAGCGGCGGTTGTAGTACTGATATCTATTTGAAGTCCAATACTTCGGTATGTTGGTACTGGAACGAATTCTGAGTGCGGTAATGGTAAATGGACACTTGGCACTGCTACATAAGTTTTATTCTTTGCTTTCCTTCTATTCAAAGTTTTATGATAGTTGAAACATCCATAGCAATCTTCTTGTTGGTGCGGGCTGTTGTCTAACCACATCATTAGTATACCAAAAGGCATAGGCTTCTTCTTTTCACTTTTCCATTGCATAACACTTGAATGGCAATTAAAGCAAACTTTTTTAGGGGCATAGTTTACGTCAGTGATAAAATTTTGCGAGAAATATTGTTTATAGGCTTCCAAAAAACCATCACTAGCATTGCCACATTTTTTATCGCTTGCTATGAAACGTCCACAAACATTACAAAAATGGTCCATTTTACATTTTGGTTCCTACATTTTTAATACAATATACGGGTGTTTTTTTTACAGGTTTGTTTTTCGAATAGAGATAAAACTGGCATTTTGTGGTCAAATCTGGCAACTCTAATGTCATTTATGTTCAGTTTGGTTTGCCATTTCATCATGAACAGGTTGACAAAAGAACAACGCTTGCAAATCGTGCAAATTTATTTCGAAAATAATGGTTCAGTTCGCGAAGTTTACCGTGAGCTCCGTCCGACATAATCGTCCATCAGAGCAATTAATTCGGTTAACCATGGATCGTTTTTGCACTACGTTTACTCTATGTGATAATACGCATCCGCAGAGACGTCGAACAGTGCGCACCGAAGAAACAATTGCCGCTGTAGAGCAAAGTGTTGAAGAGGACCCGAATGAATCGATTCGCCACCGTGCACAGCAATTGGAGCTTTGTCCATCAACTTTATGGAAGATTTTGCGCAAAGATCTTGCCTTGCGACCTTACAAGATCCAGCTTGTGCAAGAATTAAAGCCGCGAGGCCATGCAATGCGTCGTGATTTTGGTGTATGGGCCAAAAATGAGATTGATTTCGATGCTGATTTTCATCGCAAAATTTTGTTCAGTGATGAGGCTCATTTTTGGTTGAATGGCTACGTCAACAAGCAAAATTGCCGCATTTGGAGTGAAGAGAATCCACATGAGACCCTTGAAACGCCATTACATCCACAAAAACTGACTGTTTGGTGTGCTCTATGGTCTGGTGGAGTCATTGGGCCATACTTCTTCCGCAATAATGCTGGAGAGGCAGCTACCGTTAATGGAGACCGGTATAGAGCCATGATAACCGACTATTTTGTTCCCGAATTGGATGGCATGAATGTGGATGAGTTGTGGTTCCAACAAGACGGCGCTACATGCCACACAGCGCACGTCACAATCGATTTATTGAAGGAAACATTCGATGAGCGCATAATTTCGCGGAATGGACCTGTCAATTGGCCACCAAGGTCGTGTGATTTGACACCATTGGATTATTTTCTTTGGGGATATGTGAAGTCGCTCGTCTACACCAACAAACCAGAAACGTTAGGGGAATTGGAAGCCAACATTCGTGGCGTTATTGCCGACATACGGCCCCATATGCTCGAAAAAGTGGTTGAAAATTGGACCTGTAGAATTGGCTTTATTCGAGCCAGCCGCGGCGGCCACATGCCCGAAATCATATTTAAACATTAATGGCATAAAATTATCCTTCCAATAAAGCCAAATTAATGGACCTTAATACGATTTTCTTGTGTTTTATTTCAATTCGAAGTTCTATACCCCTAAAAAAACACCCTTTATATGTGGCAGCACTTCGATTACCAACGAGTTTAGTGCAACCCTGCACAAATGTATCAGTGGAAAATAAAAAAGTCTGATCTGGCATCCCTATCAAATTTCATCTTTCTCTTTTCTTACGAACAACGAAGCTGATCGAACGTGCTTGCTGATGCAAATTAGAACATTTCAATAAAGCAATTGATTTCACTAAATTTTAAGTTTGTATAGTTAAATAAAGCTAGTAAAAACTTTAATCGCTTAAACTTTTCATTTTTACCGAGTTTGGTGAGGTAAACTCAACAAAACCTCCAAACTGGTGACCCCGACGTGGTCGGCAAGCACGTGCAGCACAAGAAGACATCTTTAACCTCTACTATCGTAAGTAATACAAAATGGTGGGAAATGGCTTACCAGCGGCGAATACACCAGCTACAGCACAAAATGCCCAAGGTACCCATTACCGTTCCTAACTGATTTTACGTGCAATTTACGAGGCAAGACAGTTTTCTCGAAGATCGACCTACAACGTGCGTTCCATTAAGTTCCGATTCACGAGGATGATATACCGAAGACCGCTATCACTACGCCATTAGGGATGTTCGAATTTAAGTTTATGACCTTCGGACTCTGCAATGCCGCGCAGACCTTCCAAAGGTTAATAAACGAAGTCTTGCGTGGCCTCTACTACGTATTTCCTTACATCGATGACATCTGTATCGGTTCTTCGTCGCTCGAACAGCATAAAAAAGATTTACGTGAAGTTTTCAAATGTCTTCGGGATAATAATCTGGCAATAAATGTTTCAAAGTGCGAATTTGGTAAAAAAGAACTCAAGGTTTTGGGACATCGTCGACCCCAAAGGCATCCGTCCTCTTCCCGAGCGCATAGTAGTGATTCGCGATTATCCCAAGCCGACAGTAGCAAAAGAGCTAAAAAGTTTCATCGCAATGGTAAACTTCTATCGCAAGTTTTTACCCAACGCAATTGAGTATCAGTCACATCTGCAACAACGTATTACCGGCAATAAGAAAAACGATCGTACAATTATCAAATGGAACAAGGAGGCCGAAGCTGCATTTTATCGTTGCAAATCCGAGTTGGCAAACGCGACAATTTTAGTTCATCCGTCATCCGCTCCATGTTGATGCATCGGATACAGCCGTGGGAGCTGCATTACATCAAGTCGTAGACGGAGAACTTCAACCTCTCGGGTTTTATTCAAAAAAACTGACGAACGCACAACGCAAATATAGTACATACGACCGCGAGCTCACAGCAGCGTATCAAGGTATGTGTCATTTCCGGCACATGATTGAAGGTCGCAAATGCCATATCGTCACCGATCATCGCCCGCTAGTGTACGCCTTCCATTAAAAGCTAGAAAAAGCTTCACCTCGTCGAGTAAGGCAATTGGACTTCACCACCTGACACCGAAGTTCGCTTGTACGAAATAAATAAGAATCGCTACCTGTGCGGTGGTCGGAAACAAAAAAGAGGAAGACGAAGAAATTTATTGTATTTGACTGCAAAGTTCGAAGGTCGATTAAAAAAAAATTCGAACTAACATAAACAAACGCCGCGATACGGGTCTTCTAATTTAGCCTCTATTTTCACCCCTCACTCTCAGAATCGACCTAACTTTTGCTAACCTGGGGCCGAATTACGTGATACGATCCGTGATCGAAAGCGACTTTTTAAATCGCATATGCCTTAAACCTATAACTCGGAATGACGTCATACTTGAGCAATTGGCTTGAAGTACCAATAGGTTCAACTATGCATTAATACTTTTGTTAAAAATTGCAAAGTTTCAAAGTTATTTTGACTTAAAAAACTGTTTACGATCACGGAACGGATGTCGTAATTCGGCCCCTGAATTTGTTCCACAGTGTAATTCGTATTTGTCAGTAATTTTTTTTCATTAACCCTTTGAAAACAATTGAATGAAAAATTCATAAAAAGTTCCAGTTACTATTTCACATACTTTTCGTATGCGAGCATGGGGAAGATATATGGGGGTTTTCCAACTTCTGCGCAAATATTGATTTGGTAATAGCTCTGTTAGACAAGCTTAAAACTTTTAAAAGTTTTATGAAATTTTTCTGAATTGTGTTCGGCGACACATCAAACTTGCAGAGAATGCATTTTTACATTTGATTGGGAGAGAAAGTTGCAAGTTTATATTTGGGGAGATTTCACTAGTAAGATTTGCAAGTGAAAGCAGCTGATCGTCTAAGCAAACTTTGTTATTAAAGCATGGTACGCAGATCACAAGAAAAGCAAAAACTCCATATAAAAAAACGCTTAAGAAATGCTCAAGAAAATTTCTTGTGTTAAATTTTCTTGAGGTAGTACGTACTTCCCTACTATTGTTTTTCACGCAAGAAAAATGGCTAAATTTTTCTTGAGAAATTACTTGTGATCTGCGTACTATGCTTAGCGAATGAAAACAAAAATTCCCGTTCCTTTTTAACCGTTTCATCACGTGTTGGCATATAAATTCATTTGAAATATGATTGGCAATACCGAATGCATATATGTGTACTAAGGTGGGTGGATTTGTATGGACAAAAGTTAACCGATATCGCGTCATCGAAAAGTCGATTTTTCGACCAAAACAAGTCCCAAAACCCGAAAATAAATTTTTTTTTTAAAAAACCGTTATCGCCAACGTTTTTATCGCATAATTTTAAGTGGGACAGGAAATATGAGACAAATTCGGTTTTATCGAAAACATTTTTGGATGTATGCTGAAAACCCCCTTAAAAAAATGACGAAAGGGTAAATTTTTTGACCAAAACACTACCCAAAACCCAAAAAATATTTTTTTTTTTGTTAATTAATTTTCAAAAAACTGTTATCGCCAACGTTTTTAGTTGACATTTTTGTTCGGACAGGGTATACATGAAAATTTTAAAATCAAATGAAAATTTTTTTAGTAGGTCATGAAGAAAAACTTTAAAATCAAAGTCGAAAATAGTCAAAAAAATAAATTTCGAGCCTGCGAACCTGGCCGCAAACTCCCAACGATTGTCACGGACATACTGCATTTCTTCTTGGATTTTCCATAATATAGCTGCCAATCTTCAATTTCTTAACAAATTCGTTGAATTCTACTGCTTATAATAACGAAAGTGTGGTAGGTAGCCTGATATGAGTATGTAATTTTCTGGGAAAAGGACTAGAGGATTGCAGATGATTTACCTTCTTTATATCTTTAGTAGTAATAAAACTACTACTTCGAAAATTTTCGATCCTTCTAACTTGTTTAGCATAATTAGTAATAAAAACTTACTTACACTGCGAAAATAAAAAGATTTGTGGAAAATATATTTTAATACAATGTCAATATCTTTTCTTTTTCTTAATTGAAATTAAATTCAAAGTAAAAAATAAGTTTTATTCGGGTTAAAAAAAACGACATTTGATGAAAATTTTTAAGTATATTTACATTTTTGATTTTGCCTACATGGCTAATGACGGCGAGCATAGCGAACGTTGTATTGCAGCACCGCTTTTCGAGGAACACGGACCTTTACCGTCGTGATTGCGTGTCGCATGAAGGAGAGAATCACCTAATATTTTACGATAGTGCCAAAGATGTAGATGTTCCGTTACCTGATCATTTCACGGGCTGAACAAGTCGTAGCAGACCGCTAAGGCCAACGTATGTAGTTCTAAGTATGGGTTGAAAATTATGCAAGTATGTAAAAAATATTCCACAAATATTCCAAAAAATAATCCAAAGTTATGAAAATATCCATAAAAAAGTGCAAAGATATAAAACATATTAGCGATAAAATAAATCCTTTCTTTACATAACTAGTTTAAAACTTGACGTCAAACAAAAATATGCGTTATGTACAATTCCGAGCTCTACTAATCAGTATATGAAGATTTATTAGAATCGAAATCATAAAGCTGTAGGTTTCTGCGAAGTCGTAGAGAGTTTTCGTTATATAGAGTAACTTACAGATCAATATAGTAAGACCCGTGCAATTTTTATATTTTCATTGTTGATATCTACATGAAATAAATTCAAATTTTGTCTGGGCCCATAGAAAAACAAATGGTTTGATTTCCCGGAACCTAAATATTACAACGATTCTGATTCATATATAAACAAGTGCTGTCACCACGACCGCCCTAACTCAATCCTTGAAGAAGTGTTTACCATTACCTCACAAAGACAACAATTTCAAACGACGTCTTATGTATGGAAAAATTGAAATGAAAAAAGTTTTAAATACACTACACTGCTATTTTGGTTACAAAATTATTTACTGTCAGAAACATCTTCCACACTGCTATTTTGGTTACAAAACTATTTACTGGCAGAAACATCTTCCAACGCGGTAAGTAGTTAAATATTTATAAAACCGTTTGTATTTTATTTTAATATTTCACATTTATTGTTTCCAAATTCAATGTGTTCGACTCTCAAAATATACCTAATACAAAAACATAACTCAGGAAATTTGGAGTTATGCTTTCATGCGAAAATTTTTAATGAAAACCAATAATATAATGCAAGTGTGACGATTTTTATGCGCTTGTTCTTCTTCGATTTGTTGTGGTATGCTCTTTAGCTTGCCCATAGATTGAAGCTACAGTTTAATGTCGACTCAGAAAAACATCTGCCAAGTCTTTTGGCCTTTCTTGAAAATTTTCGAGGAGGAGCACACTTGATTCATATTTAAATTCTGATGTTTTCGATACCAGGGTAAAAGGCCGGAGTTTATTCAAGAGTCGTAAAAGGTAGTTACTGGCACAATGGCTGGTCCATATATGACTGAACTCACCTCTCACTATTCATCACGGTACATGGCACTGCTAAAATACAAAATGAAAATTTCTGTTATTGTTCACGTTAGAAAGTAATTCAAGTTTTTACTCCTTTATTTATGACAAAGGGTAACAATTCATATCGTTTCAGGTAACGTACGTATTCTCTCTCTTTTTATTTAGTTCACTATTCACTTCCACTTTGAATCCAATTCAGAAAAAAAATTTACAATGAAGATTCTATAATTTAGTGCAATAACGCCCACGGGCATATAAGCGCATCCCCAGATATTTATGACTTCAATACTAAACATTTATTTGCTTACACTTTTTGAGAATACATATATTCATGGTATTCGTATATATGCTTAAATGCCTTGTAAATTGTGTAAAGCTTGTATATATGTCATTTTTCAAACAATTTTACGAGGTTTACATTGTATACCCGCTTTACGAGGCATATAAGAAACTAAACGAATACCCTGGTTATATCTTTGATCACTATGAATGTGAGTAAGAACGAACATGTTATTGGTGGCTTGATTAATTTTCTTATTAATTTGTACGTAAATATTGTTCAATCGGTTATATTGAATCACAAAATCATTTTTTTGTCTTCAACAGAGACGCCGGTTTGAAACTCGTATGTATGTAAAACCAACCGATGATGTCTAGAATCGACGTAATTTTTAATTATATGGATACGGTTTTAGAATATTTACGATTTACCGTTATTCAAAAACCAAACAAAAAATGGCTCGGCTTGAACATGCACATATATCTCACGAAAAGATGTACCAATTCTAAAATGGTTTAAAGAATACAAAAGCTAATGCTATAAACAGAACATACAATAATTTTGGCTAGACCATGTAGTTTCTGAGAAAATATTTATGATAACGGATTTTCATCTTTTTTATGTAAAAATATACTTTGCGAGGAAAGACTTTTGCAGATGTTTTCACTCACGTTAAGCTCTGTTTTATTAGAATAAAATAAGCTATCAACGAAGAAAATCGATGTATAAATACGAACGTTATAAACGATAAAAAAAAGTATATGGGTCGTTTCATATCATTTTTACAACTAAAATTAAGATTGGCCTGAAACAATTTTTTTTATGAACTGGATGCAAAATAAATCGACACGTATTTTTTATTTTCGCATAATATGCGAAATTCGCAAATAAAACTTTTGATATACGAAAAAATACGAAAATTTAGAGATATTTCAAAGCATTATAGTTTCTCAACGAATTCTTAGAAAAACAGGAAATTCACCGGTTAGGTTAATAATCGTCTATACTCTTTAGGTAAAAAAATTTTTTTTTAAGTTTTTTAGATCAATAAACTTAAAAAAAATTATAAACAAATGTAAATAACTAAAAATGGAATTCTTTAAATTCCTTGATACTAAAACCAAATGAGCTCCACAGTTTGAAGAATATCTCCTAAGAATTTCAGAGTGGTACGTTCAGTAGTTTCGGACCCACAGCTAATTGTTTATAGCCATCTCAACTCTCAGCTTATATAAAATGTACCTAAGAAAAATGGCATTCACTTTGTTTCTGTTTTTTGTGAAATATTTTGGATGAGTTGATATTTTTTTTTAACATATTAACATTGAACATCCAAAAATCTATAAAAAATATAAGTTTTAAGTAAAAACACGTTTTGATTTTTTTTACCTCGAAAAAAAATAAAAAGTTATACTTTTCAATATCGCTTTCAATACTTCAGTTTAGAACTTTTATTTATATAACACTTTTCTGATCTCGGCAAATGAGGTTTTACATAGAAAAATAATAATAGTTCGTAAAATAAAAAAAATAGTTCATGAAATTATAATATTAATGATAGTATGAATTTTTAAATTGGGTGTGATGTATGTTTAAGAAACTTTACCATTTCAAATTTTTCACAGCTGGAGTATGTTTTACCTTTCAATTGGTAGTTGGGTCCTGCTGCAATAAAATGAAGCTTTTGGGTGCCTTGGAACCATCAAATCGTATCTTCGAGAATGCAGGTGCACTTTCATAATCACTTTCTGGTTTCATGTTGGAAAAAGTCCCATCTTGCAGAGCCCACTCATACAGATGAAATGCAGTGGTAATTTTTTTATCGGACGTCATCTTGAGGCTAGCTTTCCTTGCTTTTCTGTCAAAGCTCCATCGCATGGACCTTTTCCGCGGGCTGTAGCCAAGGTCTTTTTGATGGTGATATATAGTTGTGAAGTGTTTCACATTTTTAAATTGTTGCGGTGCTCCGTCAGAAAAGTAAATGCATTTGCGAATATTGGAATAGAAACGTGATGAGAATTCATTAAACGATTTCAAAAATGCCATTGGTCTTAGGTACAATTTATATGAGCTGGGGTTGAGATGGCTATAAACAATTAGCTGTATGACAGAAACTACTCAACGTACCACTCTGAAATTCTTAGGAGATATTCTTCAAACTGTGGAGCTCATTTGGTTTTAGTATCAAGGAGTTTAAGGAATCCCGTTTTTAGTTATTTACATTTGTTTATAATTTTTTTTTTAAAGTTTATTATTCTAAAAAACTAAAACAAAACTAAATTTTTTTTCGTTTTTTTCTATGAATTCATTGAGAAACTATAATGCTTTAAAATATCTCTAAATTTTCGTGTTTTTTCGTATATCAAAAGTTTGAAAAATTATTACTTTCGAATTTCGCATACTACGAGGTGTGTTCAAAAAGTATCGCGAATTTTGAATTTTCGCTGGTACGTATATTCGAATTTTTTGTGGCGTTATGTTGGTACTTATGTCTCTCACTTCTGCCGACAAGCTCGGCCATTTTGAATGTTCAGTTAATTGTTGACAGCTGCTTTGCTTGCACGTGTTTTGGATCGTCTTCGATTTTTACCTATTTTTTTTACCAAAATTGCTCAATTGTGACCAAAAACAGCATCGCATGAACATTGCTAATGAGATGTTAAACTCTGTCCGCGAAGACCCAAATTTGCTCCAGAGGGTCATAACTGGTGACGAATCGTGGGTTTATGGTTATGACGTGGAAACCAAAGCTCAATCATCTCAATGGAAGCTGCCGCACGAACCAAGACCGAAAAAAGCGTGCCAAGTTCGCTCGAATGTGAAAGTTTTGCTGACAGTTTTCTTCGATTGCAGGGGCGTGGTGCATCATGAGTTCTTGCCACAGGAAAGAACGGTCAATAAGGAATATTACCTGCAAGTTATGCGCAATTTGCGCGAAGCAATCCGCCAGAAACGCCCGGATTTGTGGAAGAACAAAAATTGGCTTTTGCACCACGATAACGCCCCTGCTCACGCATCGTTGCTTGTGCGCGACTTTTTGGCCAAAACCAACACACTAATGATGCCGCAGCCACCGTATTCCCCAGATCTGGCCCCCTGTCTCTTTTTTTTGGTCCCTAAACTGAAGAGGCCCATGAAAGGACGACGTTACGCTTCTCTTGACGAGATAAAGACGGCATCGAAGGAGGAGCTGAACAAGATACAAAAAAATGATTTTTTGAAGTGCTTCGAAGATTGGAAAAACCGTTGGCACAAGTGTATAATATCTCATGGGGATTACTTTGAAGAGGACAAAATAGATATTCATGAATAAATAAATAATTTTTGAAAAAACACAAAATTCGCGATACTTTTTGAACACACCTCGTATGTGTATTAGTATACATATATTAGTTAGTATGCAGGTGGATTTTCGAAGGGTTTTTCATACAGAAAATTTTTAATGTGAATAAATTTACCTCATACATTCTTATAGGATTCCGAAAGAGTTCCTATAGAAATAATTACGATATTATTACAGGGTGTTTTTTTTACTGGTTTGTTTTTCGAATAGAGATAAAACTGGCATTTTGTGGTCAAATCTGGCAACTCTAATATCATTTATGTTCAGTTTGGTTTGCCATTTCATCATGAACAGGTTGACAAAAGAACAACGCTTGCAAATCGTGCAAATTTATTTCGAAAATAATGGTTCAGTTCGCGAAGTTTACCGTGAGCTCCGTCCATTTTATGGTCGACATAATCGTCCATCAGAGCAATTAATTCAGTTAACCATGGATCGTTTTCGCACTACGTTTACTCTATGTGATAATACGCATCCGCAGAGAGGTCGAACAGTGCGCACCGAAGAAACAATTGCCGCTGTAGAGCAAAGTGTTGAAGAGGACCCGAATGAATCGATTCGCCACCGTGCACAGCAATTGGAGCTTTGTCCATCAACTTTATGGAAGATTTTGCGCAAAGATCTTGCCTTGCGACCTTACAAGATCCAGCTTGTGCAAGAATTAAAGCCGCGAGACCATGCAATGCGTCGTGATTTTGGTGTATGGGCCGAAAATGAGATTAATTTCGATGCTGATTTTCATCGCAAAATTTTGTTCAGTGATGAGGCTCATTTTTGGTTGAATGGCTACGTCAACAAGCAAAATTGCCGCATTTGGAGTGAAGAGAATCCACATGAGACCCTTGAAACGCCATTACATCCACAAAAACTGACTGTTTGGTGTGCTCTATGGGCTGGTGGAGTCATTGGGCCATACTTCTTCCGCAATAATGCTGGAGAGGCAGCTACCGTTAATGGAGACCGGTATAGAGCCATGATAACCGACTATTTTGTTCCCGAATTGGATGGCATGAATGTGGATGAGTTGTGGTTCCAACAAGACGGCGCTACATGCCACACAGCGCACGTCACAATCGATTTATTGAAGGAAACATTCGATGAGCGCATAATTTCGCGGAATGGACCTGTCAATTGGCCACCAAGGTCGTGTGATTTGACACCATTGGATTATTTTCTTTGGGGATATGTGAAGTCGCTCGTCTACACCAACAAACCAGAAACGTTAGGGGAATTGGAAGCCAACATTCGTGGCGTTATTGCCGACATACGGCCCCATATGCTCGAAAAAGTGGTTGAAAATTGGACCTGTAGAATTGGCTTTATTCGAGCCAGCCGCGGCGGCCACATGCCCGAAATCATATTTAAACATTAATGGCATAAAATTATCCTTCCAATAAAGCCAAATTGATGGACCTTAAAACGATTTTCTTGTGTTTTATTTCAATTCGAAGTTCTATACCCCTAAAAAAAAACACCCTTTATATTAGTACTGAAAATATTAATTTGTGTACATATGTACATATTCCGACCGATTCTAACGACCGCACGTATTTTTCGGCTACTCCCTATTCCCTTATTCTGAACACAAAATCCGCAAGTATTTGTTCGCTTCTCGCTCTTCGCCTATTCTAAACGATGTTCGAAAAAGCGAAAAGTGGTTTGGCGAGGTATCACAAATGAGAAGAAAAGGGAGAATACACAACAGTTTTTGGCGAGATATTTCGCCAGGAAATTTTAAGTGAGCGCTGAACAAAATGTAAGTAAATTTAACTTCTAATAAAAAAAAATTACTTTTATACATTAATATCGTATTGCTTCTGTGTTTTTAGGACGAAAAGTATAAATAAGCTGAAAGTATAAACATTAGTAAGCTTTATGCAAGGGCAGCCGGAAATTCCCGCGCCTTCTATTAAGGAAGAAAGAAAGCGCTGAATAGATTTTGCCAAAATCCAAAAATTCTTTAATTCAGCGAAGGACAGGATAAAGAAGCGCCAGGCAGTAATGCCATAAAAAAAATTTATAATAACATAATACACGTTTTAACAATTATTGATTGTATTATTATTATTATCATATTATTCTTAATAATTGCGTTAACGCCCGTTTACTCAATGTTTGGTTATGATAAACTTTATCATATGATAACCTAGTCATGGCTTGCCTCAGAATGACATTTTCGTTTACACAAAAGTCTGATTAAGTTATCATGATAAAGTTGGCCATTGTGAACATTTTTGGGGTAAAAATTCACAAAAGTTGCATTGTGAACGCACAAAAAGTGACAGCTTATCTTGTTTAAAATTAAAAAAAAAACCATTTTGGCGTACAAATTTCGATTGTGATATTTAGTTATGTAGATATTATTACATTTTTTAATTCTATTACTAGCAGAGTTTGTTAGCAAAACAATTTATCACAAAATCAGATGTTTACTTTCAGCTGTCACTTTTTGTTTTGCTAAGCACATAATCGGAGGCCCATCCTTTGATAACTTTTATCAGAAGATAATCTGCGCATCGTCGATAATCAGACATTGAGTAAATGGTTTTGTGCAACCTCTGATAAAGTCTTGATTAAATAGTTAATCAGACACTGGGTAAACGACCCTAAAACTTGAATACTGGGCAGAAAAAAAGATTAATATATTATTTAAGAAAAATTTTAAATTTTTTTTCAGGTTGATTTCAAAATATCGTCGATGAAATTACTTAGAAGTTGGTTTGGTTTTACATACAAATTTCATAACCGCGTTTCTGTTAAATTTTGGCTGTAAACCAGTGTGTTTGAAAACCTGTACGATTAATATCCAAAAAAATTGAATCCACAAAGTAGTTTGTCAGGGCGACGTATTCGCATTATTCCATGTTGAAATACAGACATATCATCGGCTGAATTCATATCGAGTGCCATTAATTTCTCCGCAGCCAATGGGTGCCAAGCACCAAATGTACAAGCTGAGTTCATCTAAAGGAAAGAAAATATTAAAATAGTAAATAATAACTCTGTGGTCTCAAGCAATAGCCGCTTAAGTCGACTGAAGACCTTTTGAGTTAAGGATGTTACAGTGTTCGCAATTCCAACCCCATTTCTTTTATGCAAATTTACCGAAAAGTTGTTAGTAAGTTAATAATCGACGAGCTCCCAAGTGAAACCACTTACATTTGGAAATATTTATGTAAGTTGTATAATGTTAAGTGCCCATCGTTTTCATTAGAGCGAAAATGGTTTAAAATGAAGTTAAAAAGTTGACTGGTTTTGAAAAATCAATGTATTTCAGCTGATTTAGGTAAATTTTATATAACATTTTAACTTAAGTAAAACGTAGATTAAAGAAAGTTTAATTAAATTTCAAGAAAATTATGTAGTTAAATCTTTAAATTTTCATTAAAACGTATGGATTGTGTTATTAAGTAAATATTTTATTGCAATTTTCATCAAAATTTAAGTTTTATATTCAATACATCGCCCGTTCCAAAGTAAACAGATGTAACTCAAAATTTTCATTTTTTTTTAGATATTCTGATACATTTTGATAACTGGCAGAGGGCATTATATGCAATCTTATATAATAGTCATTGAGACAAAAATAGCGGAAATAGATTCCTTTGCATCTTTGTATTATAAATTTTCGCAGCTAACCTGTTAATTGTAAACTGATCGAATTCAGCGTTACTCCGGCTATGGTCTTTGAATATGCTTTGATTTTTTAATGTAAAGTGAATCAAGTCGAAATAAATCTCTATTCCACTATCCAAAAAATATATTTTCTGTTTTTTTTTAAAGGGCTTTGATTTCGATTTGATTCACTTTACTAGAAAAATAGCTGGAGTTTCATATGACGAATTTACCAGTTACTTCTCTTTCTTAGAATTATGATACATATGATTTTGAATTTAATCAGTTTACAATTAAAAACATGGAGAAATATGCATTATTCTAAATATTCTTCCAAATGTTTCACAAAACTGGTTGCCCTATACTACTTTAGTTTTCGATAATTTATGGTATAATATAGTAAACTTTGTATTATACTTCAAAATTTTTCAACATTCATAGCTAAATACTAAGAGACTCAAATCTTAACGAACATCAAGAATTTTTTAAATCCGTATCCAGCTGTTTTACATTGGGAAGAGGTAAATACAGACAAATCCACAATTTTTAAATAATTATGGTGCTTTATTTGAATTAATTAATTTTATTTATTATAATTTTATAACTGAAAATATAGAATTTTGAAGTAATGGACGCTCAGCATATTAAAAGCTTGGTTCCTCAATATGAGGTTGATAGTAGCTTATCATAAAACGAGGAAGATCCTAAAGAAATCACAGAAGTTTTTAATATCCCTTCTTTATCTAGTACCGCATCTTCTGAAGTTATTACTCCGCAGCAAATTAATTATATTAATGATAACGTAAGTACTTTTATACGCTTTACATAATGCTGTTTATATTGTACAACGGCGTACTTTTAGAACTCAAATACTCGACCTACACGTCAAAAACGGTCGATTTTAAACTTCCAAACGTCTCCTGTATACACAGATGAAAGTGATGCCGATCTCAGCGATGCAGATCCAACTTTCCAATGCGCGTTTCGTAGAAATAAGTGTCTGTTTTATCAATCTTCTCCTTCAGTGAGTTCAGATGAAGAGTCATTTTCTCCAACTCAAAAAAAAACCCAAACGTATATCTCAGCCCTTAAATTGAAAACAGAATAAAATGAAAAGCTATCGTAACAGAGGTAAATCTTATGTATCCAGAACTCAAAGAATCATCCCGGCACGTTGCTTTAAAACACCATATAATCAAAAATGTAGATTTAAATGTTCTGAAAAAATTAGCATCGAAGATGGTACGAAATTTTCCGGAAATTTAGGGATTTGGGTGACTTATTTGCTTTCGTGCATGATCGACGTTAGCCCAAAATATAAGTATTCAAATGCCAAGCAGCCAAGGCAAAAAAATAAAGCACTTTATTTCTTAGTAGATAGTAAGAACATAAGAGTATAGATCTACAAGATTTGAGAGGAAAATCTTGCAGTTCTCAGCACCCTCAACTGACTGAGGATATAAAAGCGCATATAAATTCCATTCCTCGGATTGAAGCGCATTACGTCAGAGCCTCCTCGTCTAAAGAGTACATAGATGGTAGAAAAACTATACGAGATTTATTTAATGATTTTAGAAGCCAGAAATACGATGATTTAAAAGATCCTGGATCATATCAAAAATACTATGATATATTTAAAACCGAATTCAATATTGGTCTTCATCACCCCAAAAAGGACCAGTGTGACCTTTGCGCGTCTCGAAATAATAGGAAACTTGATTTAAATGACGAGCTAGAGGAAAAATATAACACTCATTTAGAGGAAAAAGATTTAAGCAGGGATGAAAAGCTAAATGATCGTAATAAAGTCAACAATAACTTTAAAGTAGCTGTGTATGATTTAGAGGCAGTATTACAATGTCCGAGAGGACAGACTTCTTCATTTTACTACAAATCAAAATTAAATTGTAACAACTTGACTGTGACAGAACTAACAAGAAATGAATCAAAAGCAGCATATGAAAACGTACATTGTTATTTTTGGTCAGAAAAAGATGCAAAGCGAGGAGCTGTTGAGATAGGCTCATGTGTATGGCATTACTTGAAAGATTTAAGTGATCAAAGCGAAGACCAAATTGATGTGGTATTTTACTCGGATAATTGTTGCGGTCAAAATAAAAACAAGTTTATAGCTTCTTTGTATTTCTTTGCTGTACAAAATTTAAAAATTAATAGTATTACACATAAGTTCTTAATCAGAGGTCATACACAAAATGAGGCCGATAGCGTGCACAGCATTATTGAAAGAGAGGTAGAAAAGAACTTAAATTCTGGCCCTCTGTATACCCCTGATCAGTATTTAGCTTTAATTAAAAATGCAAAAAAAAACCAACCCACCTTTAAAAGTACACGAGCTAAACTTGGAATCATTCTGTGACTTAAAAGCTTTGCAAGCTGAATGGGGATACAATTTTAATACCAATATGGATGAAAAAGATTTAAATTGGAATGAAATAAAGGTTTTAAAAATGACTAAAGAGAACCCCACCACATTTTTTTACAAAACATCTTACAAGCAAGAAACTTACGAGGAAGTGAATGTAAGAAACAAACGAAGAAAAATTAAGCCTATAACAGCAATAGAACTTAAGCCGGCATATGTTCAAAAACAAGAGTTGAGTGATAACAAGAAAAGAGATTTAAGAGATCTTCTGCAAAAAGGATTAATACCTTCCTTCTATGAAAGCTTTTATAATTCTATACTATAAACATTTAAATTTGTATTAAAAATACTAAAATAGTTAGTAGTGTTGAATGCTATGAATAAATACCACGAAAATCTTTAATCACAGTACATACTAGTTTTGGTTAAACTCGTTTTTTCTGCCTCTACTGATAATTAAATTAATGCCTTTGTGATATGATACTACAAAAATAAGATAATATATTTTTACAATAAAAACAATTTTGTGCATGTACTGCAATAAAACGCAGCATTTCATAAAATCGATTTATTTTTTTAAATGAAACTGTAGTATTCCAAAATACTCCGTATGAAACTATTTCTGGCTGTATAATTTTTCTATTGTAAAGTGAATTAACTCAGAATGAAAAAAGTAAAACTTAAATTCAGCATCTCTTTCAAAGTAAGATGAAAATATTTTTTAGTAATCTACTAGTTTAAGAATTGTAGTTTCCCGTCATACCTTCCAAACTGACGTGAATGTCCAGGTGCTATCTTAATTAGAGTTAAAATCTAACTGTTTAAAATAACAAAACTTGATCTTCGTTTTCCCAAAAAATGAAAATTTTGAATTACATCTCTTTACTTTGGAACGAGCGACATGTTCATGCGCTTCTATGTTTGTGAAAAAAGCATTCAATTCGATGCAGTAGTTATTGAGTGATTTGAAAGACAGTCAAAAAAAAATCTACTAGTTGACCTGGAATCCATATCCATATTGAATTGTGAGTACCTTATACCGAACTCCAACCAACAGCCCTAGAAACCATTAGATGGCTAGATTTAACCAAACGGAAGGAGCAAATTGATCCGTAGAAACCTGCTAAGAAACAATTATTCCCCAATGGCAAGCGTTGTATGTAGCTCAAAAGAAAAACCTTAAGAAATTATATCAATTGTTTCTTCAGCATGAAGTGGTGCAGCCAAGAAATTTTGTGCATGCGGAAAGTTGCAATAAAAGATAAAGAAAACACAATTTTCTTTTTAAAATATATGTATACACAAATTGTATATGAATTTACATTCGGCTTCTGCCCCTTTCTTGAAGAAACAAATGGAATATCATTTACTTCTTGCCAAAGCCGGAGTTGCCTTGTGCTGGTTCTCATAAAAACCTTAGAAAATAGTAAGAATTCCTTTGAAACTGCATACTGTTTAAAAAAATTAGACAACCGAAATTTTTCTTGAACGATTCTTATCTGTTATTTAATATGTATGAAAATTTTGGTTATCTTTCGAAAAAGTGTTTCATTCCTATCATTGAAGAAGTAACTTAACATAAATAAAAAAATGTTACATGGACACAGTACTCATATTAGGTGCAGTGCAATAACAACTACGGCAATAACGGTGATATCGAAATAACAGCCCTTGGTGAGGTAAGGCGCATGTCAAAATAATCCGAAATCCCTTGTTATTGCTAGTGGAAATAAAACAATATCTAAGTCGTTTATCACCCACGGCCTTATTTACTTGTTTTGCGAAATAAAAGTTTTGAGCGTTATTTATGTGGGTGTTACTACACTACACACACCCTTTATCGTATAATTATATAACATTTTACCTCTTTACTGTAATAATGGCATCGACCATTTAGACGTGTCGAAGGAATGTACTCGATAAAATCAATATTTGGACAAAAGGGCAACAACAACGCTAGCCCTGTAATTAAAGAACACGTAGTAATGAAACTTCAGGAGTTAATCTTTATCTTACCAATGAAACCGGAGCTGGGGGGATTTTTGCTTATTGGACGATTTCCGACAAATATTTGTAAACTTTGCCATAGACGCCACACAGAGTGTGGATCGACTAGGAATGCTCGCGATTTTGGATGGTTCCGCCTATAAATCTCATAATTTGTAAATAAGTCGTAGTCTGCCGCCGTTAGCCAATCATTTAATGAACTGTTATACTTCCCAGGATCCCATGCGGCAATTGTGACATTTTGAAAGATCGGCGCGTGAGTGAAATTAAAATGAGGTTTGGTAACGACCTGAAATGCCAATCAATTGATTTGTCATAGGCTATGTATGACGAAATTATTAATTAGAATATTTATACCTGAGAGTTTAAGACTCGAATTGTTGTTTTACTGCCAACGTCTACTTCATATCCTTGCGTGGGTGCATGATTAAATCGCATAACAATGTCATGTGTGTCTTAAAGAATATGTAAAATTAGATATGTAAATACTTTCTTGTTTGCATATATAGATGTATACACACATTTTTAATTGCAGACAAAACGAGATTAAGAAAATAAAGCGACTAAAAGAAACAGAACAAGTGAGGAGAGCGCTTTATACCTTTATGATTTTTACTCTCTCGGTTTTAGGGGCTATGTGTTATATTGGTCAGCACTGATTAATCTTACAAATAAAAATAATATGAGCACCAAGTACTCGTGGAGTTTGATGTGTAAACATGTTTATCCTGCACATTAATTTAATTCAATAAGAGATGCCCAGTGGTTGAAATTCAACCACAAAACTTTATTATACCTAGTAGTGCTACGAATACAAGGTATATTAACTTGAGTCGCCTAACGGCAGTAAGTAACGGCATAAGCGGATCGAGATAGGTATTGCCTTATATATATCAAAATGTTCAGGACGAAAAGAGAAATTGATTAAGCCATGTCCGTCGGTCCGTCTGTGAACACGATAACTTGAGTAAATTTTGAGATATCTTAATGAAATTTGGTATGAAGGTTCCTCATCTCCGAGCGCTATTTGAAATGGGCGAAATCGGATGATAGCCACACCCATTTTTTATGTATAGAATATTTTCGAAAACCCAAAAAAAGTGATTACTCAGTACATAATACACCTATAAGGATAAAATTTGGTGTATACATTGAGATTGAGGCATAAAATAAAATTTTCAAGAAATGTTTGAAAATGGGAGTGGCACCGCCCACTTTTGATTAAGTCAAATTTAGAAATGCTATTAATCATAAATCAAACACCTTTCCATATATCGAAATGAAATTCACCACGCAGGTTTCCAGGTGTGCAAGAAATGTTTGAGAAAAAAATGGGCGAAATCGGTTAAGATCCACGCCCATATCGTAAATATATTAAATAAGCAATAACTTTCCGTTAAATAGCTTTACATCATTTATATTTCACTTTCAAGTTTCCGTAGACTAAGAAATCCAAAAAATAAAAAATTTCGAAAATGGCGTGGCCCCGCCCCTTTTATAGTCCACAAAACATTTTATGCCATAACTCCACCAAACATTGATTTGTCGAAACGTGATAATTTTCAAATATATAGTTAACTGTTTGTTGTAAAAATGGTCGAAATTGGTTCATGTCATGAACATTTTTTTTGTAAAATTTAAAAAGCGATATTTCTACAACTAAGCAAGTTATATTAATCAGATTTTGCACACATAATAAGCTTTTTAGGAAAAACTCGACCGCAAAAAAAAGTTCTGTCAATTTCGAAGCAGTGGGCATGGTGCCGCCCACTTTTCAGCATAAAATTTCTGCTATTTTCAAAGGCAATTGCTTATAATTCAAACCACTGCAATAGCGAAGTTATATATCGTTTTTGATTTGCATAAACATTAAATGTATGTAAGTGTTGAAATATACTGTAGCAAAATATACTGTAACATGCACAGTAGCAACTCAACACATACTCATTGCAAATTTCAGACATATTTCAATGACATGAAAAATTAATATTTCATTTGTCATTCAAGTTTTTCAATTCGATTAATAAAGAACTTTTGTACTAAATTTCGTTTTATGTTTTTCTCGGTGAATCCTCGCGACTTATAATATGTTTTTCTCGGTGACTTCTAATAGGTTATGGGCCGACGCTCGTATAAGAGGATATAAATCGTTTAAATAGTATTAAAATTTTTTTTTTTAGACATTAGTAACTTGGGCTTATATTCCATTGAGAAGTTCGATGGATCCAATTATTCTTCGTGGGCAGTGTATATGAAAAGCGTGCTAGTTCATATGGAATTATGGTCTATAGTTTGCGGATAATTCATTAAGGCTGAAAATGCAACACCGGCGGAATCTGCAATCTACGACACAAAAGATGAAAAGGCGCTTGCTAGTATCATGCTGAGCGTAAAATCATCTCAGTTGAATCACATCAAACATTGCCAAACTTCGGTAGAGGCGTGGAATAAAGTAAGGGATATATTCCAACCACAAGGGCCAGCGAGAAAAGTAACGTTATTTAAAAAACTTCTGTATCTTCGTAAGTCGGGAGATGGAAATATTAAAGAACACGTGAATGAATTTTATGCCACATGGGAGCAGCTTACGGAAATTGGGGTAACTGTTCCGGAAGAAATTTTGACAGTCATTTTGCTTTCTAGTTTGCCAAAAACGTATGAAAATTTTGTAAAAGCATTTGAAACGCGCGATACATTACCATCGTTAAATCTATTAAAGATCAAGTTGTTGGAGGAAGGTGAGAGAAGACAAGAAAGGAGTGCTGATAGTAGCAACGGTGACTCGGAGCAAGCGTTTGTCGTACGTGGTAAACGCAATAATATTAAATGTTATAATTGTGGCTCTCGTGGACATATAGCATCGAAATGTCAGGAAGCTAAAAAAATACATTCAAAAAATGAATTGCTGGGTAGTTGATAGTGGAGCAACGAGCCATTTGTGTTGTGATAAAAATATGTTTTCGTCTTATAAAGAACGTAGTGCAAAAATTGCCCTTGCAGCTGTTACATAGAGGCCAAAGGAGTAGGCGTTGTAAAACTTCAAAGTGGTCAATGTCAAATATTTTTGCAAAATGTGTTACATGTTCCGTCTTTGAAAAACAAAATTTTGTCTGTTAGAAATATGTTAAATCATGGACTATTTGTTGGTTTTGATAAAGACAAAGTTGTGGTTAAAAACAATAAAGATATGGTGGTGACGTCAGCTAAAGAGAACTGTGGACTTTATGTGTTTGATAGTATTGAAAACAAATGTTTCAGTATCAATTGTGAGAAAAGCAATATGGTTGAGTGGCATAATCAATATAATCACCTTAATTTTGACAGTTTAAGAGAAATGGCTAAAAAGAATTTAGTGCATGAGCTAAGAATAAAAAATGATCAGAGCGTGAATTCTAATAGCTGTATAACGTGTGCAAAAAGTAAATTGATGTCAAAAATTTTCCTCGCGTATCCGAAAATCGAGCGGAGGAGCTTTGTGCGGTTATTCACTCCGATATATGTGGATCAATAAAAACAAAATCGATAGGTGGGTCGTCCTATTTCATCACGTTTATTGATGACATGTCGCGATTTGTTTGCGTGTATTTCTTAAAGAGTAAAGCCGATGTGTTCGCTGCATTTAAATCGTTTAAAGCTATAGCGGAAAATCAAACTAATCGTACAATAAAGGTATTTCGTAGTGATAACGGTCGTGAATACCTAAGTCAAAAATTTGATAACTTTCTTAAAGAAAATGGTATATTGCGTCAATTGACCGTTCCTTATACTCCTCAACAAAATTGTGTGGCTGAGCGTGCCAACATGACACTAGAAGAGATGGCGCGTAGTCATATATGTAATACTTCTATATCAGTACTACTGAACTGTGCCGCATGTCAAACATTACAGTACAGATATACAACGAGAGAAGGAGACAAAACCTGTCGTTAAATTTATGTAAAAAAGAGGCTTAAATATATGTATATTTCAACAAGCCGTCTTACTTCTATCAACATTGTACATTAGGCTATTTCGATCTCCAAATGAAAAAGTAAGCTTTTCTTTTTTTGCTGAGTGCGCAGATATACGTATGTAAATGGGCCCTTGGTGAGCAAAAAGCGACAAAAAAAAGCAAATAATGCCAACTGGCAACTACGAATTTCTCATGCACAGAATTAACAGTTACAAAATATGCGTAGGCGCCACGAATGGCATAAATTGAAAACAAATCTAGTTAGCGGTCGTAAGATTTTCAGCTGTTATAAGTAAATTCAATATAAAAAATGTCGGAGCGGTGTTTTTTGTGTGATAAAGAGAGAGACAAATTTAATAATATAGGCTTGCATTCGTGAGTATTTTGCAGAAAGTTTATTAGTTAAATTGTGCAGTTTTTGTTTTAACTTGTAATTGGCCTTTTCATTTAAGTAATGTACTTTGTATGGCTGCAGCCCATGTTCAAATAATAAATACATCAAGCTTTGTATTGTATTTGTTGGCCTTTTCATTGTTTAATCGACTAAACTGAGATTTTATAACTATTCGTATGCAGAAGTTGGGTAAAGGGGATAGTGACCCGCTGTAAACCCTTTAATACTTTTTTTACACACGCTACTACAACTCACTAACGCAAACTAAACCCGCGCATGCGCAGAAATTACATTTGCACAGTTTCACCAAATAATGATTGACATAACTTTTGCACACAGGGAAAATAGGAAACACGCCATATAGTAGTATTTGATATATGCGCGTAGTATGCTTATTCATAGCGGGTCTAGTGAATGTTTTTGCCTATTTACGTAATAGATCTGTTACAAGCGGTACCCACAACGTGTACTTAAACTGAAAAAGGCCTTATATGGTTTGAAACCCAGCGGACGCCAACGGAATTTCAAACAGTACTGTTAAAAATTGGTTTCAAACCATGTGCAAGTGAGCCATATGTTTATGTTAAAAATGAAAATGGTAACTTTTACATAATAGCTGTGTATGTGGATGACCTGATTATAGCTTGATCTAAATTAAATGACGTTAATACCATAAAGGCAAAGATCGCAAATGAATTTGAAGTCGTCGATGGTGGTCCATTAAAGTTTTTTCTAGGAATGGAAATAGAACGCGAAGGTTAAATAGGATGCATTACGATTTGTCAACGGAAATATATACTTAATCTACTAAAACAGTATGGAATGGAGGATTCCAAAGCTGTAGCAACTCGATTAGATGCGAAATTTCAAGTTAGTTGTAATACAGATGGTTGCGAAAAAGTGAGTAAAACTGAATATCAATCGTTAGTTGGTGCGTTGATGTATCTGGCAATATCTACGAGGTCAGAAATTTTGCATTCAGTTAGCAACTTGGCACAGTGCAATAACACAAAGTAGCTACAAAAAGAATTTTATGATACTTAAAAGGCACGGTGGACATAAAGTTGCATTATTCTATGACAGGAAAACCAGTAGAATGCTTCGTTGGTGCAGATTGGGGTGGAGACACAAAAGACAGAAAATCGCGTACCGGATGTTCATTTATTGCAGCTGGGAGTCTAAAAAAACCAAGTATTGTATCACTTAGCAGCACTGAAGCTAAATACGTAGCATTGTCGACAGCAGTCAAAGAAGCAGTGTATATTAAGAAGCTATTAACAGAAATGGGTTTCGGTAACATATCTCCAGTGGTTCTGAACAGTGATAATCAAAGCACACAACAATTAGTTAAAATTCCTACATATCATTCTAGAAGGAAACACATTGACATAAAATATCCTCTTATTAGAGATTTATTTAAAAACAAGGAAATTGATTTAAATTATCTTTGTACTAATGAAATGATTTCAGATATTCTAACGAAAAATTTACAGAAGGTTAAACATTACAAATTTGTCAAGAAAATTGGTTTATATTAATTTACAATTTCCTTACATATGTATAGATTAACATTTTGTTTCTGTATTTATAAAGTTGAGATGTATTTTCGTTGAGAGGGAGTGTTGAAATATACTGTAGCAAAATATACTGTAACATGCACAGTAGCACCTCAACACATAGATACTCATTGCAAATTTCAGACATATTTCAATGACATGAAAAATGAATTCATGTATTGTCATTCAAATTTTCAATTCGATTAATAAAGAACTTTTGTACTAAATTTCGTTTTATGTTTTTCTTGGTGAATCCTCGCGACTTATAATATGGTTTTCTCTGTGAATCCTCGCGACTTCTAATAGTAAGTATGAGAAGAAGAAGAGAAAAGTTCACTAAAATGATCAGCACGATGAGCGGAGTCGATTTAGCCATGCCCGTCTCTCCGTCCGTCTGTCTGAACGCAAACTAGTCTCTCAGTTTTACAAAAGAATTCTGAAATTCGTTGTTTGCTTTCGTCATTTTATAATATACTAGCAAACCCTGTAGACGCTGTTTTAACGTTTTGATACATAGAACACATCTATATATAAACCCTGTAGACGCTGTTTTAACGTTTTGAACACATCTATATATAAAATGTAATTAACTTGGACCGAATAAACTCCTGGCTATACCGAACTGCAGCTTTATATAACCTGGGGGATTTTCCAAAAGCTATATGCAGACTGTGTCGTGCCCAGGGGCGGCGGAAAACGTGGGTATGGTGGGTAGTACTACCCACCTGAAATTTCCGATGATGGGTAATTACCCACCTAAAAATTCGAGCAGAAAAATTTATTTTTTATTTCGATTTTTACGTTTTTGCGCGCGCGTTCAGTCTGTTTCAATTTCGACTAATCAGCGCATTATAATTTAGTCAGTCACATGGCATACCTATCGTCTCAACAGCTGATTAGATTTTTCTCATTTTAATTATTAATTATTCGTTCATTGCAACTTCTACAATTAACAATTTTCAATTGTAATCGCAAAAATGTACAAATAACAATTAATCAATTGCAATGCTCGCAATTAACAATTAATTAATCATTAATTGTGTTTCTCTATAATTAACAATAAACACGCTACCCGGCCGCTATCTAGCATATTATTAGGGTACCGTGTTGTTTTTTTGCTTCAAACTTCTACTACAAGAACATGTAGGTTATATATATAGCAAAAAATTGCTTGATTTGTTTCAAAGATCACTGTACGTGAATTAATAATTAACTGTCAATCCGGCTCGAACTAACAAAATGTACTATAATTGTACTGGATTGTTTATATATTTACAGCTGGTGGGGGGAATTTAAACAATTCGTTTGAGTTCGTAATTGGAACTGATTTATTTCATATTTTACAGTTGTTTATATACAATTTCTGAAAACTATGTCCCTAAGCTAATTGTGTATGTTTGTTTGTATGTTGATATGAAGGGACTGTTTCTTATCTTATTTAGGCGAGTTGGTCCCTTTTATTTTATTGCATTTTTATTACTTTTGCGTATTCGATGCACTTGCTTAAGTGCATATATGTGCATTGGAGATAAAAAATACTCTTTTTAAATTTAAATGTTAGCTGTGTCAATAAATGTCTCGCATGCTATTAATTTACGATTATGTATGTGTGTTTGTACATTAGAAAGTGTATGCGTGTGTGTGGATATCTTTACGCAACCCTGCAAAAAACGGAAATACTCCGTTTTATACTCCATAGAATACTCCTAAAGGAGTATCAGAGTACTCCAACACATATCCTCATTCATATAAAAAAGGTGGTCCAATTTACATGGCAACGTCCGGTGATTGGATCACCTAATCCATCTCGGAGTACTCCGTTTCTTTGCTTTTGAATACTCTATAGACCACCTACGTGAGAGTACTCTCAAAATACTCCCATGGGATTACTCTATGGATTATTCAACAGCAAAGCGAGAGCGGGAGTAGGTGGTCCTCAAAAGAACACATACTCCCTTCTCGCTTTCGTCTAGAATACTCTATAGAGTAATCTTTTGGCAGCATTTTCAAAGTACTCCAACGTAGGTGCTCTATAGACTATTCAGAAGCAAAGTAAACGGTACTCCGAATAGGATTAGGTGATCCAATCACCGGACATCGCTATGTAAATTGGACCACCTTTTTTATGTGAATGACGATAAGTGTTTTTTACAGGGAACGTACCCTATTTATGTGTATAAAAATATGTGTATCCGCATGCTCAATATATTTATTTGTTTACAATATTTTCTTCAATTTTAGTGGACTGTATTAACTTATGCATAAAATGTTCAAAGATATTTGAACAATCACTTTCGTGAAAACTCTGTGCCCCTGATAAATTGTATTGAATATTTGAATGAAATCAATCAAGGATTACCCGGATAATTGTAAAAAATGGTTAATTATTATTAATTGCTTCATAATACAATTAAAAAATTAATTAAAATTTTTTCAATTATAATTAATTTAATTTTAAATAGTTTAATTGCATGATATTGACTAAGTGACACCTATATAAAAATGTCATTAATTTAGACCGAAAAAGTTCGGAGTTATGACGAATTGAAACTTTATATAGCCTAGGGGCGTGGCTCCGCCCACTTTTACAAAACTATATATTGTCTATGCTGTACCCAGTGAACCCAAGTATATATTGTGAAAATTTCATAAAGATCGGTTGAGTACTTTTGCGCTTATAAAAGACACACATTTTTATACCTAGTAGTGCTACGCACACAAGGTATATTAACTTTAGTTGCCTAACGGCAGTACGTAACGGCATAAACGGATCGAGATAGATATTGACTTATACGTATCAAAATGTTCAGGACGAAAAGAGAAATTGATTAAGCCATGTCCGGCCGTCCGTCCGCCTGTGAACACGATAACTTGAGTAAATTTTGAGATATCTTAATGAAATTTGGTATGCGGGTTTCTTGGCACTCATCTCCGAGCGCTATTTAAAATGGCCGAAATCGGACAATAGCCACGCCCACTTTTTATATATAGAATAATTTCGAAAACATAAAAAAGTGATTACTCAGTACATAATACACCTATAAGGATAAAATTTGGTGACTACATTGAGATTGAGGCATAGAATAAATTTTTTAAGAAATTTTTGAATATGACCGTGGCACCGCTCACTTTTGATTAAAAATTGATTTGTTGAAACAAAATTTGGTGATAATGTTCTACATAACAGGTGGCGCAAAAGTAATCCTCCTATCAGAAAATGCTATAAATTTTGCGATTGGCCCCTAAAGTCAGTTCTGTTTTGACATTTGTGTAGTAAACACATGCGAAATACACGTTAATAAACAATGTTACGCTACACTGCTCCAGAACGCGGAATATTGCTGACTATTTATTTGACCAATAATCGGTCGGGGCCAAACGGTTACTGTGAATGGTGAGCGCTACAGAGCAATGATCAACGAGTTCTTTTTGCCGAAACTTGATGAATTGGGATTGGAAAACATGTGGTTCCAACAAGACGGTGCAACAGCACACACTGCACGTGCCACAACCGATATGCTGAACATCGGAAGCTTACTTTTGCGCCACCTTGTATAAAGGTAACTGTTTGCTGTAAAAATGGTTGAAATCGATTAACGTCCACGCCCAGTTTTTGAACATAGTTCTGAAAAATTTTTTTGAAAAATTTAAAAAGCGATATTTCTACAACTAAGCAAGTTATATCAATCAGATTTTGCACACATAATAAGCTTTTTAAGAAAAACTCGGCCGCAAAAAAATTTTGTCATTTTTGAAGAAGTAGGCGTGGCGCCGCCCACTTTTCAGCATAAAATTTCTGCTATTTTCAAAGGCAACCGCTTATAATTCAATCTTGATATTTCAATGAAAATTGGTCAGCTGCTTCTTAGTAGTATGTATTATACTCCTGCCAAAAATTAGCCAAATCAGAAAACACGCAAGCAAAATATTCGGACACGTATTAATAGCCCACTGCAATAGTGAAGTTATATATCTTTTTTGATTTTCATATCTTTCATAAACATTAAATGTATGTAAGTATGAGAACAAGAAGAGAAAAGTTCACTAAAAGGATCAGTACGATGAGCGAGTCGATTTAGCCATGCCCGTCTCTCCGTTCGTCTGTCTGTCTGTCCGTCTGACAATTTTAACGCAAACTAGTCTCTCAGTTTTACAAAAGAATGCTTAAATTCGTGGTTTGCTTTCTCCATTTTATATCATAATAGCAAAACCCGGTATACGTTGTTTTGACGTTTTGATACATAGAACACATCTATATATAAAATGTTATTAACTTGAACCAAATAAACTCCTAACTATACCGAACTGCAGCTTTATATAACCTGGGGGCTTTTACAAAAGTTTATGCAGACTGTGTCGTGCCCAGCGAACTCCTGAACATATCGTGAAATTTCAAGAGCAAACCAAACCACAAAATATGTGGGCGTGGCACCGCCCACTTTTGAAAAATTATGTAGATATTGACTAAGTGACACATATATCGAAATTTCATTAATTTAGACCAAAAAACTTCGGAATTATGACGAATTGAAACCTTATATAGCCTGGGGCGTGGATCCGCCTACTTTTCCAAAACTATATACTGTCTATGCTGTACCCAGTGAACCCAAGTATATATTGTGAAAATTTCATAAAGATCGGTTGAGTTCTTTCGCGCCTGTGAAAGACACCCTTTTTTATTTTTGTTACGCACACAAGGTATATTACTTCATTAGGCATAAACGAATCGAGATATATATTTATTAATGTATATCAAAACGTTCAGGATGAAAAGTAAAATATCCGGGCAAGTAGTTAATACCCCCCCTCAAAAGGGAAGTTGTATATCTTTTTTGATTTTCATACTTTTCATGAACATGAAATGTTTGTACTTATGAGAAGAAAAAGAGATAGTCCCATCAAAAAGTACACTGAAATGATCAGGAGGATGAGCTGAGTCGATGTAGCCATGTCCGTCCCTCGATACGTCTATCTGGCTGTCCCCCTGTCTATTTGAACGCAAATAGGAACTGAAAGTATTAAAATAGACCTGCGTAAATTGGGATGCCATAACAGATCACTACTAGGTATATAATGTTCGGTTCCACCCGAACTTAGACTTCCTTACTTGTTTGATTTTAGTTACTACGCATTTCTTTCATTCGCACACTCTTCCTTCATTCCTTTAATATATTTTCCTTTTCTCTTCTTTTAACAGTCTCTATTTTTAATTTATTTTATTGTATTGTGGCGATTATTCTCAAGCATGTACCATCCCTAACTCAATAACACTCCCACCACTAGTTAACACAACTGAGATAACGATGGCTACGCTTATGCATGCAAGCGTGTAACTAGGAAGAGGAAGAGAGATGGCGCGAGTGTTTGCGAATACGATGCAAGGAGGAGATGCCAATAAATAACACCGACCCTTCCAGAACACGAAAAGCGAACAACCAAGAAAGTTCTCGGTGCGTAGGCAAGCACCCTGTCGGACTATATAAGGCAGTGACCAAGCAAGGCAGACTGATCAGTTTATTTTCAAGCGTTCAATAGTGAACTACTGTAAAGTTATCAAACTCTTAAAATTGTTTTGCGTTTATTACTAGTAAATAAAACTAGCTATTACTTACATTATCTGTGCGTGTGTTTATTCGACTTTATAGTGATCGAACCCAGGATTGATAATCAAGGAATCATCGAATTCGTCACAATTGGTGTCAGAAGCGGTATTGTTGAATAAATACCAGTGAATTTAAGGATAACAAGGACATGGCGAAGCTGAATGAATTAAAGATTCAGCAACTCAAAAATGAGTTGGAACAGCGCGGACTAAACACTACAGGCAATAAATCAGAGTTACAGTCACGATTGCGGGAGGCTATGGAAGCAGAAGGAATCAACGTTGATGATTATGGTTTTCATCTTGTGGAGGAGGCACCGACAAAAATGGAAGAAAAAAAGGAGTCTCCGAATCCAGTAGCAACCGTGGACACAAACATGATATTGGCTGTATTAACCCAGATGTCGACTAAAATGGAAGAACAGAAAACTTGTATAGTATCTCAGTTGGAAGAACACATGGCATCTCAGCTCGAGGAACAGAAGACACATATGACATCCCAGATTTCAGCGTAACTAGATGAAACGAAGGCATACATGAGATCTCAAATGGAAGAACAGAAGGCATATATCTCATCGCAGTTGGAAGAACAGGAAGCAAAGGTGTCATCGAAACTAGAAGTGCAAGATGCAAAAATTGCACAATTGCAGGATAAAATCGATGCTGAGGTAGATGCATTGAGAGGTCGTATCCAGGAATCGCACATCTGCTTTAGCGAATACTCCCAAGGTAAAATCACCTTCTTTTGATGGTTCTGTTCCATTCCAGGTATTTAAGCTGCAATTTGAGAAGACGGCTGCGGTGAATAATTGGGGCACTGAAGATAAAGTTGCAGCACTATTCGTGGCATTGAAGGGACCTGCAGCAGAAATCTTACAGACTATTCCCGAGTCCGAAAGGAACTGTTATGATGCATTAATGGGTGCAGTTGAGAGACGCTATGGTAGCGAACATCGGAAGCAGATATACCAAATAGAGCTACAGAATCGCTTCCAGAAACCTAATGAGACTTTACAGGAATTTGCATCGGATATCGAGAGGTTGGCCCATCTAGCAAATGCGGACGCACCCATGGAGTATACTGAGAGGGTAAAAATCCAAAGTTTTATAAATGGAATACGCGATGTAGAGACGAAGCGGGCCACATATGCAAACCCCAAAAGGACATTCGCTGAAACGGTATCGCATGCTCTGACGCAGGAAACAGCCTCGCTTTTGAGTAAACCTGCATACAAGGCTCATCGCGTAGAAGTGGAAACTCCGGCTTGGGTAGACAAAATTTTGGAAGCGTTGAACGGAGTACAGAAAAAAAGTGATGGTGCGATTAAATGCTTTAAGTGCGGAAAAGCAGGTCACATAGCACGTTATTGCGGCTCTGGCTCCAGTAACCCCAGCAATTCAGGTGGACGAAAACGCAAAGCTGAAGGAGATGAGCAAACCTCCCAACCAAATCAGTCGTTAAACTAAATCGAGCCAGCCAAAAGGGGCGTGGACTGGCTCCCGCAACTGAATGCCCCATAATCTCTGTCTCACAGATCGGAAGGAAAGCTAGTAATGTTACTGTCGTTGCATATGTGGATGGAAAAAAGCACTTACTAACTGTGGATACAGGCGCATCGCATTCCATAATTCGATCTGATTTAGTCAACAAGGAGGTGAGACCATTGCATGGAGCAAAGTTACGTACGGCCACTGGTGAGGACACCCATGTCCTAGGAGAAGTAACATGTGAAATCGTAATTGGGAACGTGGCCGTTCTACACAGTTTTATAGTAGCAGATATTGTTGACGAAATCATAGTTGGTGTGGACTTCTTAAGCGAGCAAGGCATCAAGATCGACATGCAAAACAGGATTATGAATTACCAGAACATGGATGTGCCATTAAATTATGGTTACGAAAACAAATACGTTAGTAAGCGAGTGCTTGTGGAGGAGAGCCAACAAATTCCACCGAAGTCGGAAGCAGTCATATGGGCAAAGATTGATGGAGATTATGGGACAAACAAATTGTGGGTTGTCGAAGCAGCAAACAAATCAAGGACGAACATATTAGTAGGAAAAACCTTGGCCATGACAAAACAAGATGGACGTGTACCGGTAAGAGTACTTAATGAGTTCAAATCGCCGATTAAACTTTCTAAAGGAGCAATATTGGGACAATGCCAAGAGGTCGAGGTAGTTATCAATGGTGAACAGCTTCAGGAAAATGATTCTACCATCAAGGCAGGCCTCGAAAAAGATCATCAGAAAAAGGCAAAGGAACTTCTATCAAAGTACTCGAGCATATTTGACAAGGATGGTTCTAAACCAGGTCGGACCAAAGTTGTGAAGCATCAAATTGATACTGGTGATGCAAGGCCCATCCGCCAAGCTCCTCGTAGTATTCCATTGGCCAAACGACAAGTGGTAAGAGAAATTATTCAGGAAATGAGTGACAGCGGCGTGATCGAACCATCAGCTAGTCCATGGAGCTCACCGGTAGTACTAGTGAAAAACAAGGATGGAAAAATTAGGTTCTGTGTGGATTACCGAAAATTGAACGACGTAACGAAGAAGGACAGTTATCCATTTCCAAGAATCGACGATACTCTGGACTCGTTATCTGGCACGAAATGGTTTTCCACACTGGACTTGAAAAGCGGCTACTGGCAAGTGGAGGTAAAGGATGAAGATAAAGAGAAGACGGCTTTCAGCGTTGGAGAAGGGCTTTGGCAATTTACGGTAATGCCCTTCGGGCTATGCAATGCTCCAGCTACTTTTGAGAGACTCATGGACCAGATATTAAAAGGATTGCACTGGCAAACATGTTTGGTGTACCTCGACGACATCATCGTGCTGGGAAAAAGCTTTGAGGAACACCTAAAGAACTTGGAGGAAGTTTTCCAAAGAATAGCTGGTGCTGGTCTGAAACTAAGTCCCAAGAAGTGTTCCTTGTGTAAAAAGGAAGTAAGTTATTTGGGTCACAAGGTAACTACGGAGGGAATCTGCACTGCTAAGGAAAAGATCGAAGCCGTAAAAGATTGGCCAAGACCGAGAAATTTGCATGAGTTACGGAGGTTCCTGGGACTGTGCACGTATTATCGCCGATTTGTACCAAATTTTGCCAGCGTAGCTAGTAGTCTCCACGACCTTACAAGGAAGAATATGAGTTTTGAATGGAAGAAGGAACAGGAGGTGGCTTTTCAAACATTGAAGGAACGACTATGCACTGCCCCGATGTTAGCATATCCAATTCCAGGTTCAAAGTTTATTCTGGATACAGATGCGAGTGGTTATGCTATAGGAGGTGTTTTGTCCCAGATTGTTGATGGACAGGAGAAAGTAGTTGCATACTATAGCCGAACAATTGGGAAGCCTGAAAGGAACTATTGTGTAACCCGGAGAGAACTGTTGGCATTGGTAGAGTGCGTTAAGCATTTCCACAAGTATCTCTATGGGCAGCGATTCCACGTCAGGACAGACCATGCAGCGTTGAAATGGCTCTTACAGTTCCGTAATCCGGAAGGTCAATTGGCACGGTGGATAGAGCGACTGCAAAATTATGACTTTTCCATAGAGCATCGCAAAGGTAGCACCCACGGAAATGCTGATGCAATGTCACGAAGACCATGTAACTTGGAATGCAAGCATTGTTCCAAAGCTGAGACCAAGGAAGACATTATAGATGTGCGGCTCATGACTATAACATCTTCGGACGAATGGGACATGGATCAATTAAGGAGGTTTCAGCACGAAGATTCAGATCTTACACTTGTAATGCAAGGAATCGAACGAAACGAGCGACCATCAAGAGAGGAGATGTCAGCAGAAAGTCCTGTTGCCAAGTCATACTGGGCACAGTGGAATAGTTTGCAATTAGAATCCGGTTGTTTGCATCGAATATGGGAGAGTGAGGATGGTCAATGTGTTCGAAAGCTGATAGTCGTCCCAAGGAAGAAAATCCCTGATGTACTCAATGAATTACATAACGGTCCAAGCGGAGGTCATCTTGGAGTCACCAAGACCTTGGAGAAAGTCAAGCAAAGATTCTATTGGGTTGGTTGCCGTCAATCGGTCGCGGAGTGGATTGCCAACTGTGAAGTATGCATCAAAGCTAAAGGACCGAAATCAAGGAGCCATGGCCAAATGAAACAGTATAACTCAGGTGCGCCATTTGAGAGGATAGCCATGGATGTAGCTGGTCCGTTTCCTACTAGCAAACTCGGAAACAAATATGTACTGGTGGTTATGGACTATTTCAGCAAATGGCCAGAAGTGTACCCTATTCCAAATCAAGAGGCAGAAACAATAGCAGAGGTGTTTACTAACAATTGGGTAGCTCGGTTTGGTGCACCGATGGAGATACATTCTGACCAAGGCAGAAATTTCGAATCAGCTGTGTTCCAGGAAATGTGCAAGACATTGGGCATTCGGAAAACTCGAACAACTGCACTACATCCTCAGTCAGATGGCATGGTGGAACGATTCAATAGAACCTTGGAAGAGCACCTGAGGAAAGTAGTGGATAAGTTCCAGAAGGATTGGGATACTCACATCTCCTTATTCCTAATGGCATATCGCTCTGCAGTACATGAAACAACTGGTCAGACTCCTGCAAAGGTAATTTTCGGGAATGATCTTCGATTGCCAGCTGACTTGAAGTTTGGGATAAACGCTGATGCAGGAGTAAATGTTCGGAAATCTACTAGCGTATTGGAAGAAGAAATGAGAGAAATTCACGACCTTGTGAGACAACGGACTAAGATCACGAGCGATAAGATGAAGGCCAGGTACGACAAAGCAATAAATTCGGAAGGTTTTATAGAAGGAGATTTAGTGCTGCTATACAACCCACAGCGTAAGAAAGGTTTGTCCCCAAAACTACAATGTAACTGGGAAGGCCCATACAAAGTCATAAAACGGATCAACGATGTGGTATATCGCATACAAACTATGGGAAGGCCAAGGAATAAGATGAAGGTGGTCCATTTGGAAAGGCTAGCTGCGTTTGGTTCCGGCAATGTGTCTGATCGGGACGATCAGACTTAGGTGGAGGGCAGTGTGGCGATTATTCTCAAGCATGTACCATCCCTAACTCAATAACACTCCCACCACTAGTTAACACAACTGAGATAACGATGGCTACGCTTATGCATGCAAGCGTGTAACTAGGAAGAGGAAGAGAGATGGCGCGAGTGTTTGCGAATACGATGCAAGGAGGAGATGCCAATAAATAACACCGACCCTTCCAGAACACGAAAAGCGAACAACCAAGAAAGTTCTCGGTGCGTAGGCAAGCACCCTGTCGGACTATATAAGGCAGTGACCAAGCAAGGCAGACTGATCAGTTTATTTTCAAGCGTTCAATAGTGAACTACTGTAAAGTTATCAAACTCTTAAAATTGTTTTGCGTTTATTACTAGTAAATAAAACTAGCTATTACTTACATTATCTGTGCGTGTGTTTATTCGACTTTATAGTGATCGAACCCAGGATTGATAATCAAGGAATCATCGAATTCGTCACAGTATTATATTTGACTGATAGCATTCATCGTGTATAGGCGCGATTACCGAATAATCCCTGCAGAAAATTGTACTAGCTCAGAACTATCCCTGCGCCAAGCCGTTTGACGACACCACTAGTTCTAGCTCAATACCCAATCAATGCTTTGAACTGTCCGCTTTTACACGGCGATGTCAACGGCGGTGGCAAGTGTCACCAGTGCATTACTTTGCAACTCGTCCTTACCCGGTTTGCATTTCGACAGTTCTAAGATAGTTGGGCTTTGGATAGTTCTCAACCTGTGCCATTTCGGAAAGTTTGAGGGTAGTTTTGGTTGTGGATGAGTGATTATCGATATCCTGTATTTCAAACTTTCTTTGAACTATCACTTTTGTAACCGACACAGGACGAATCACAAAACGTGAAGTTCAAGACTGTTTCTCTTTGAGACTGGTTCGCAATTTTACCGCAGGGATAATAATCAGCAAAGCACTTGTAGACACACACACCCACATAAGTAAAGCGTTAACCTGGAGTTAAAGTCGCTACAACAACAACAACAACAGTTAAATTGCGTACAAGTATCCAAAAGAGACTGTCTTGAGCGGTTGCAACAATGATACATAGATACATAATGATACAATGTACATAGTTTAAAGACAAGAAAGCAAGAGAATTTGTGCACTAAACAGTGGACTCAGTCGGCGTTGTTTAATTCTAATGACACATATTCTTTTTTCACAGAAAACAGCTGTCGGTTTTACCAATATACATAGTTATGATTGTGTTCGAGGTTTAGCATTAAAAGTAATAAAGGCAGATTGACTAAAACAAGGGCGAAACAGATTTGTAAAACTGTCAACATTTACATTAAATCTTCCAGTTTCTCAAAAAAAAAAGTGAAACCATGCTATTCATAAGTTCAATACATATTTATAAAAAATTTTACATCTTTTTTATATTTACCTATAAATCTTCCCAATTTTGAACCGGAAAGTGAGCCGGCACTTGAAACAATCGCACACGTTTTAATATCTTTTATCTTACGAAATAGATTTTGTTTAGGAAAGAGCTGTCTTATTCCCAGCTTGTGAAATGGTGGATCCTTTCGTCGTAGTACTTTTACACCGGCGTCCATAACTAGACAAGACGATGGATAATATTGCTCTTCGAAACTATTGGCGAACACAGGCTTGAAGTCGACATTATAGAAATTGGTTTCATTCGCTGATTCAATTAATGATTTTTCAAATATTTGAACTATACGCTGACGGAAATTCGCAGTTTTATTTAGACAAGTTTCTGAGTGCTTGTTATGGCAGAGAAATATTTTCGGATTAAAGGTAAGTTTGGTATTCTTCGACAGCTTGAGCCGAGGATGTGGTGACAGTTTTGAAGAGTTAACTGCTGGCTTCTCACGACTTTCCACAACAAACTTTTCGGCCGGATTCCAACGAATATGGAAAACACTTCTCCGTTTGCGATGATTGCTGTCACAATGGGCTAAATTTAAAATATATTAGAACCGTAGGATTATAACCTCATGTATTATTAAATCTTTTAATATAATATATAGTAATTTGTTTAGGTTTTTATCGCAAGGTTTTGATGTATCCCACACAGCATTGGGATGAATAAGTTTTGAAAATATCGGCACTTGATTGTATTTGGGGACTAAATACTGAGTTTTAAATATATTGAATATGTGGTATAATCAAATATGATTACTTTTGGTGACTAAACACTTATCATCACTTTTTGCAATAAATTTTGAAAAATTCTGGTGAATTCGGAATTACTATAACGTTCAACAGTGGGAATAATCAAATACGTACATTTTTAAAGACAAAAAAATGGTAATCGTTTTTCTAACAGCCTTTCGAATTATATTTCATCACATCAGGTGACTTGGCGTCATAAATTTGAATAAAATGGATACTTTAATATGTTCATCTTGGATGATAAAAAACTGATAATTCTTTTTGTATCACCTTTCTGAATCACATTTGATTACTTCACTTCTAGGGTGCCAATACCTGTGAAATAAAATGAATAATCAAATATGATGATCAAAAACTGGTAACAACTTATTTTGCAATTTATAAAATTATACCTTACAAGCCAAATTTTAATTTTTCTCCATTTCAACACATATTTTTTATATCATGAAGTTACAAAATAAAAAATGTAATGAACGTCGGTTGAAAAATCAGCTCACCAGGAAAAAGCATGCATTGAACTTTTACATTGCGTATCGGATATGTATTTACATCTTTATCACCAAACAAAGTTAATAGAATTTTTTAAACAATATTATACTGATAGTTAATAGTTACTATTGTTTATTTATATTGTATGAAATAATGCTTAAAGTAATAAATTTATAAAATTATTATATATGTATATTCCTAATATATAAATTAATAAATGCAATTATAAATTTTGAATTATAAAGTAAGCACAGCCGAGTTTTTATTTAGAAAAATTATTATGAAAGGTATGTATGTATCACGATTAGGAATTGATAACAAAAAAATATTAAAAATTATAAAATGTAGTAGAAAATGATTTTAAAATTGATAATAAAAAAGATATTTATATGATAGTAGAATAATACAAAATAAGATTAAAAACTTATTAAAAAAGTAGTAAAACATAATATATGTTTATCTTATGTATTATATATTATTACTGATTGGTGTATTTGTGTTCGTTTCTCATTTCCCGCTCACACTTAGGAGCAATATTTTAAGCAGCACAAACAAAGATCAGCACAACCCAGTGGGAAATGGTCATGTGTAGCCATGCACCAGGAATGTATCTTGCCTAAGACCGATACATTCCTCAAGGCGATGTCCTAGGAAAGTGATGTATCCATTTATAAATGCCAAGGTAAAGCAGAGAGAAATGTTTTGGTGAGAACTGAGCGTTTGTGAACTCTTTTTCTATTCTACTCTCTATCTCATTATTTCGCTGAAAAAGAGAAAATTGGTCATGGCTGTGCACTCAGTTTGAGCTTCTATCGTATAGGATCATGTCCACATGATAGCATCCGTCCTTAAAGCAGAGAACTGGTCATGCATCCTGGTAAAGATACACTCAGGTACGTATAGGCATTATGCTCTATACATTCCAGAATGCATTCAGAAAACAGAGAACTGGTAATTTCTAAGGACGCTGTTCAAACGGACAAGGTCATAGACGCGTTTCGCTTGACATCTTTTAATAAACTGAAAAAATAACAAAATCCTATCCAAGTTGAAGATACGGTCTATCAAACCATCCAGTTAGTCCTAAATATTTTAAAAACGCTAAATGAATACATCGACCGAGTGAATACCCAAAATTTCTAAGCACAACTTTCAATGCTTAAATCGACCCAATGTGAGGGGGGATTGGAGACACGACCTCTCCAACTATCAGTTGAATATTCAAGATTTCCAAATACAATTTTAAAGGAATAAATTGATCGTTTTAAAAGATCTATTGGAAACACGGCTTCTCCAACTATCCAGTTAATAACCTAGATCTCTGATGACAACCTTGCATGAATAATCGACCGTATGTCAGGGTGGGTTGGAACTCGGCCCTCCAACCATCCAGTGGATAGTCAACGATTTCTAAGCACAACTTTCAATGAATAAATCGACCGAATGTGAGGGTGGATTGGAGACACGGCCTCTCCAGCCATCCAGGGAATTTTCAGACACTCAAGATTTCTAAGCACAACTTTAAAGGAATATATCGATCGTTTTAAAAGGTGGATTGGAGACACGCCTCTCCAGCCATCCAGGGAATTTTCAGACACTCAAGATTACCAAATACAATTTTAAAGGAATAAATTGATCGCTTTACAAGATCTATTGGAAACACGGCTTCTCCAACTATCCAGTTAATAACCTAGATCTCTGATGACAACCTTGCATGAATAATCGACCGTATGTCAGGGTGGGTTGGAACTCGGCCCTCCAACCATCCAGTGGATAGTCAACGATTTCTAAGCACAACTTTCAATGAATAAAGCGACCGAATGTGAGGGTGGAATGGAGACACGGCCTCTCCAGCCATCCAGGGAATTTTCAGACACTCAAGATTTCTAAGCACAACTTTAAAGGAATATATCGATCGTTTTAAAAGGTGGATTGGAGACACGGCCTCTTCAACCATTTCAGCTAATACTACGATTTGTGCAATCTGTTAGACTTAAGTGACAGCATCTGCTTCCTGCTACCGTTCCGAATCAAGGTTGCCAATAAACGCAATTATAGCTCTCATAGGAGCAAATCGCTGCTCACATATTGTGACGAATTCGATGATTCCTCCTGCCCCCTGTTGCAGTACACAGCCGCCTTCCACGCCAGACAACATCGGCCATGGCCCTGTCAACTCTAGACTGCGACATAGTTTAGGCCATAGCCTACCTCCACCTAGGCAAACGCATCCGTCCCTCACGCCTAGTATGCCCCCCGTCTCCCCTCCTACACACTTTAAAATTTTGCAGCTGAACTGTAACGGATTAGCTGGAAAAATCGCGGAGATAACTGACTTTATGAAGACACACAACATCAAAATGGGCGCGATACAAGAGACAAAATTGAACACAAGATCGGACTTACGAACTTGTGATGGGTATAATGTACATCGAAAAGACCGTCCCAGCGGTCTCGGGGGTGGCCTTGCGTTTATTACTTATCACTCTGTACAATATAATCTATATTCCCCTGACGTCGACCCCAGGGACTTTACCTTAGAATGCCAAGGCATAGCAGTCCGGTCAGGAGACGCCGACCTGCAAATCATAAACATCTATATTCCTCCTGTCACGTGTTGTCCTAGAGTTTATCATCCCGACATTAGCGCGTTGCTAAGGGGCGATAACCGTCTAATCCTAGGCGACTTCAACGCGCATCACGATCTCTCGCACTCCAACTTGCCAGCAGACAGCAGAGGACACGCAATTGCAGACCAAATAGATAACTCAGCATTCTGTACAGTCAATGGAGATGCCCCCACCAGGGTGGCAGGTAACTGTCACAGTTCGCCAGAAAATAGCGCGGGCCTTATCAACTTTGTCATCTGGCGACCGATGCTTACATTAGCTTCAGACCACCTACCCATCTTACTCTCTGTTGAACGACCGACCGACTTCATAACGACTGATAAAATAACATACATCAACTTCACCAAAGCGGACTGGGACCGCTTTACTGAATGTACAGAGCATTCCATTGCTGCCTTACCCACTCCTACGCACGTACGCAAAGGCGAAAGAGAGTTTCGCAAGATCATTGATTCAGCCTCATGCCGCTTTATTCCTGCTGGAAGAATACCAGAAATTCGTCCGAGAACGAGAACGTGACCAAGTGAGACTCATCAATCCCGCAGATCCCAGAATAAAAGATCTCAATCTCGTAGGATTGTCAACGAACACAAGCTGACCAAGTGGAACCAACACCTTGAGACATGCAGCCTCTCCGGCGGAGTCGGCAAATTATGGTCGACTGTCAAGGCCCTATCAAATCCGACCAAACACAAAGACAAGGTCGCCATTGCCTTCGGCGACAGCGTCAAATCGGACTCCAGGAAATGCGCGAGCTCCTTTTGCCGGCTGTTTATAATGAATCCACCTGCGGATAGGACTAAGAGAAGAGCCTTCCGACGTGCGCGCAAACACAAACACTCTACTGCGCCCATTGCAGTCTCAGTCGCAGAGGTTAAGCAAGCCATAATGAAGGCCAAACCCTCAAAATCCATCGGACCTGACGGAATCGCCATGAAGATGATCAAACACCTTGGCCACGAGGGACAGAGTAATTTAGCGGCTCTCTTTAATCTCTCTCTAACTACCTTCGTTATACCTGAGATATGGAAACAAGCGATTGTAGTTCCCCTACTAAAACCAGGGAAGCCGGCGAACCAAGGAGAGCCTTATCGCCCGATATTCCTCCTTTCGCCGGTAGTGAAATTACTAGAGACCATTCTGCTCCCTTACTTCACTTCAAATCTAAAATTGGGCTATCATCAACATTGGATTAATAACGGTTTGAATCAACACCCACCAAACCATAGGACGGTTCTCGTGGCACTTGACCTGTCAAATGCATTTGATACGGTCTCACGCCACACTCCTCCAAGATCTGGATGAGACACCGCTCCCTCAATGGTCGACAAGCAACAGTCAAATTCAGGAACAAGAAATCTAGACCATGAAGAATAAAACAAGGGGTGCCGCAAGGTGGTGTTCTCTCTCCCCTTTTGTTTTATTTCTATATTTCGAGACTTCCCCCCCACCATAGGGAGTCTCCATTGTTTCCTACGCTGACGACTGCACGATAATGGCCTCGGGCAAGGGTCCCTCCATTGACGAACTCTGTATTAGAATCAACAGTTACCTCCATGACCTTTCCAGCTTCTTCACCGAGCGTAATCTGACCCTATCTCCGACTAAATCGACGGCGACCCTGTTTACTACATGGAATGCGCAGATGGGGCAAGAGTTAAATGTCCACGTAGACGGAGTACCTCTACCTACTGTCAACCACCCAAAAATCTTGGGTGTGACATTTGACAACGGCCTCACCTTCGCTGGTCATGCCACCGCAATAGCCTCAGAGGTACAAGGCCGCAATAAGATCCTCAAGTCACTGGCCGGCAGTACTTGGGGAAAAGATAAAGAAACATTGATTGCTACATATAAGGCTATTGGCCAGCCGGTTATTGACTATGCTGCGCCTATATGGTCGCCCAATCTTTCTGACACCAACTGGAGGAAATTGCAAGTCTGCCAAAACACCGCCATCAGAACTGCTACGGGATGCCTACTTACGTCATCTGAGTCTCACCTCCATCAAGAGGCAAAATTGCTCAATGTTCAAGAGCACGCGGAACTCTTGAGTAGACAGTTCCTTCTGCACTGTCATAAAACTAGTCATCCAAACCGACATCTTTTGGATGTAGCACCGCCCCCCATATACATAAGGAGACATCTCCGTAAGCATTACGATGAGATGCGGCATCATATCTCTTTGCCGTTTGATCTTCGGAACCATAAACGGACTCTAAATGACCTCCACACCGAGTTGATAGACAGATCTCTCAGATCTCGGCCTGTGAATCCCGTTATTAATACTCAACCACCTGAATTGGCTGAAGAGGAGCGTGTACTTCCGAGGGAGACTAGAGTCATACTAGCACAACTTCGCTCTGGATATTGTAATAGGTTAAACTCTTACTTATCCAGACTGAACCCCAACATACCAAACACATGCCCTGCATGTGGTGTGTCCCCTCATGATAGCATACATCTCTTCTCTTGTTCAGTTGAACCCACTCTTCTAACACCTACATCACTCTGGTCCAACCCTGTGGAAACTGCGCGTTTCCTCGGACTTCCGTTAGAAGAGCCTGATGACAATTAAGAGTGATCGAGCCCATTGGGCAGGGCGAAGCACTGTTAACAACAACAACAACAACAACATGATTCCTCGATTATCAATCCTGGGTTCGATCACTATAAAGTCAAATAAACACACGCACAGATATTGTAACTAGTAGCTAGTTTTATTTACTAGTAATAAACGCAATACAAATTTAAGAGTTTGGTAACTTCGCAGTAGTGCACTGAACAACACTTGAAAATAAACTGATCAACCTGTTCTTCTTGTTCTTTTCTTGGTTGTTCGCTCTTCGTGGTCTGGAAGGGAAGTTTAATAAATGCCTAAACCATGGATGAAATAGATAAGGTTTAGCCGTCACATGCGTGAGAAAAAAGTAATTTTTTTGCGTGACGTATGCGGTGTGTTGTCGCCCTGACAGAGCTGTCAAATACCATACATTTCAAAAAGAAAGTGTAAACATTGGTACAAAATACTTACTATATCAAATGTGAATGTATTTCTTTCAAAAAAATTATTAAATATCTATGATTTAATGTCGTATCACGATAATAATTGTATTAAATAAGTTCCGGCAGTGTAGTTTTGGAAATATTTACAAAATAAACAAAAATTGATTGGGCCGTACATGAACCCAGCATACGTCACAAAAAGTCAGCTGTTTTATTCACAATATGGCGGCAAAATTGATGGCTTAATTTTGTATAATTCGTTCATGTTCCTAAACTATCATATGTACATATCATGACGAACTCTGCAAATGAAGCCTCGATTGTGGTGTGCACAAAAATAATTTTTCTTTATATTTATGTATGCTAATACGAACCTTTAACTACCGATGGCTGATTCTGATGTGTTTCAAAGCTTTTCCAACCTTTTATATGTTGTTTGTTTTCACTCGCACACTCCGCAGAGCTTTTACAAGCTTTGTAATTTGTGCTTTGGACTTCTTTAAAAGTTTTGCGCGAAATTTGTATTGTTGTCACCGATAAGTCTGTAAGCTTAACAACGGAAGGCAAAGTTTGTATTCCTATTATATGATTGTACTGGGCGCCAATTTGTAGAATTCCAATAGGCATCGAATATGTAAAGAGTGCGATTATAATTGATACAATCATTTGTTGGGACCTCATTGTGATTCTGGATGATTATTTAACACACCATCAACGTAAAGCATATATGTTTTGCTAAAAAATTTAAGAAAAAAAAGAACACATTGGTTAGGTATACAAAAATCACTCAGATCACTTTTTCGAGTTACGGCAGTATTATCGGTAAGAATGGCAACTCCACACCTAAGTGTCAAACACTATGGAGCAATAGCGATTCAATGAACTTGCTTTTTTAAACATTCACCATCCACAGTGTTCTCCTGGCCTAAAAAGATTTTAAAGAACTTTTTTGATTTCATTGGTATATACTGTTTTTATGACTTACGTTTATCTATAAGTATGGCAATTTTGAAAAAAAAAAAAATTAAAACTATGACTAAATTCAATAATTTATTCATATTTTAGACATTAATCACATTGCCCTGTATATGTTATGCGACTGCAATATAAGTATATGCTTCCTTCAAAAATGCGCCACCATATATAGTTTTAGAGAAAAGTGGATGTGAAATCCCGGAACAGGTATAATTTGAACTATCGTCCCGTTCTTAGGGCCCATAACCGTATTTTCATTTTATGCCCATTTAAAGAACAATGGTTAGCCAATAATATTAGGCATACAAAAATATGATAGCACGTCACAATTAATTTATACAATTTTTTTAAAATTAGCAAAAACACGAATTTTTCGATTTCGGCCACTTTTGAAAAATTGTATAAATTTTTTTTTTTCCTTTATTGTTTGCGTATACGCATAAAATTTTACATATACATTCTCAAAAAAAATTACATTTTTGTGGGAGAATTTAGCTCATCAGATTTGCAATTTTACGTATACAATTGAGTGATAGTGCTGATAAAATGTAAAAGGAATAAGTTAATAATAATTACATAATAATAGTATTATTATAATTATAACAATAGTAGTTAGTTTTTATAATTGTATAGTATTTATTTACATCAAAAATAATGTTGATAAAAATAAAATCTAAATGTTTATAAAACGGAGAGATCAAGAATTTGAAATTATTAAGAAAAATTATAAAGAAAAATTATAAGGAAAAAAAGAAGAGGGGAAAAACTTGTGATGTGACAGAGAAATCTCTTTTGAATATAAGTTACTCGATGTCAAAGTCATAGTTTTGAAGTAGCAACATAATGGCATACTTCTTAAAAGTGTCTACGTTATTACATGATTTGAAATTTTCTGGCAATTTATTGAACAATCTTACACCATAATTGCGTATAGAGTTTGCACTTTATTGTGACGTGGTATCATATTTTTGTATGCTTAATATTATTGGCTAAACCTTGTACATAATCATTTGCTATTATAACGAAAAGTTACAGAAACGGGCTACAGTACTAGTTTTGTATGATTTCAATGCACAACATCGAGATTTTAATTAACGATTTCGTATCCTGCATTACCGACTGTGCTATTCACTAACTTAGCTTTAACGATTCGGGGTTAAGATTCCTTATCCCGCTATAAAACGTACGCTAAGTACTCAAATGCCCCAAATTGTGAGTTGTTTACTTAACGACACAGCTGATCGCGAATAAACGAATATCGATTAAAAATAGTTAGCGAATACCGATATCGTTATAAATATTGTTACGACAAAATGTCGATTGCGAATGTCGTTATAGAAGTTAGTGAATTCCATCACAGGTGCATACCGATGCAAGCAGTATAGGTATTGTAGTAGTATTGTCAAAGAGGATAGATATGTAAGAGACGTCAGTTCGCTACTCGGCGAATGGCAACATTTTGTTGATCGCTGCTTTGTGTGCTACTCGACGTTAGCTCTCAGGGGTTCGGCCATTCCTCTTTGTTTTCTGTCCGAGTTTTGAGTAAAAATCTTGAAACAAGAATTGAGTGTCGGCTAAATTAATTTGCGGAAATGTCAAAAAGTGAAAAGCAATATTGTGAGTCAATGTCAAAGTGAAGTTGTAAACAGTGAAAAAGTGGTAAAATTAATTGAAATTGGTGTAAAATTGTGAAAAACTGTAATAAATTGTCAAAATAATAAAGAAGAGTGAAGTTAATTAGTGATAAATTAATTGATTTAAAATTTGAAGACTGTGTTGGGCTTACAAAGGTGTTTTGCTTGTTTGAACGGAAAGTGGTGTATGTGGTTTGTGCGTTTGTTGGCATGTGTGGTGTTTGTGTGTTTATAAAAGTATCCAATTGTGTATTGATATGCAAACGAATTATTGAAAAATTGCAACATTATTTATAACAATTCGGATATGCATTTCATATATTACTTGCAGTAGTATTACTAAAATCTCTGCAATTTTGTATGCATGCATAAATGTTTTGTTCACATCATAAAAAGGGGAGATAAAGGTAATTGTTTCCTTTAGTGAAAAATAGTGAAAATAACAAAGAAAAGTGAGGTAATTAATGTTAAATTAAAGTATTTAAGACTTGAAGACAGTGTTGTGCGTACAAAGGTATTTTAGCTTGTTTGTACAAAAAGTGGTGTATGTGGTTTGTGCGTTTGGCGGCTTGTGTGTTTAGAAAAGTGTCCAATTGTGCTTTGATGTGCCAGTAACTTATTGGAAAAGTGCAAAAGTTATTAATAACAATTCCGATATGCATTTCATATATTATTTGCAGTAGTATTACTAAAATCTCTGCAGTTTTGTATGCATGCATAAATGTTTTGTTCACATCATAAAAACATAAAAACACGTCCAAAAATATCGGGAGAGGTATCAAACAACGCGTTTTGACTTCGGTATCAACAATCCGGAAGCGGATTTTCAATTTTTTGTTTCAGTGAAAAATTATTCGCAAAAAACCCAAAAATGATCCAGGTCCGATCCCAAATAGGGGGTTCGATCCAAGGTATTTATGTGCAGAACACTCCGGTCCAACACCGGCTACGCGGTCCACAATATTTCTGCGCAAATGTCCTAATATATGTTATATGTGTGCATGCCAAACTTCTTGCAACAATAAGCTATCAAAAATATGCTACCAACCACCTCACGTGCATAAATGCATATTCATACATATATGTATGTAAGTATTCTTGTCAACAAAGTACATTTGTACGCACAAATATCTACGTCCAACAACAAAAACCATTTCTACGCACAAAAATCTACGTCCAACAACAAAAACCATTTCTACGCACAAAAATCTACGTCCAACAACAAAACCCATTTCTACGCACAAAAATCCAACAACAAAAACCAATTCTACGAAACAAACTACAAATGCAACAACAAAAACTTCATTGAATCATTCATTCATAAAAATATATAAAATTATTTGTCGAAGAATCAAAATATTCAATTTTGTCGATTTTATAAAATCCAACTTCAATCCATATGAAGGGTATTCCCTCGAAAGCGTTTTTTCAGTTGTGCACTTTGGCATTTTTCCGAACAAAACTTGGCATTAAAACTTTGATTTGCTTCAGGTAGTTAGGTATATTAAAGAAAAAATAAAATAAAAATATTCAGCTATTGTCCAGGAACAGACCCAAACTTTTGCAAAAAAATTATTCCGAAAAAGTTTCCCTAAGTATTTTTAATTATTTAATGAAAGTTTCCCTTATATGACCAAAAGTTGTCCTTATTCGATAAGCAGTTTGATTATTTGCGCAACTGATATTGCTTTCGTCACTTTTGTTTGTTTGCGTGAGAAACCCTATGAGATTTTGTTGTTGTTACTGAAATTCGGTCGCAAATTTGGTCAGCCATGTTTTTTTGGCTTAAGTGTGGCCGTTCTGGCACAGAAGTATCCTTTGAATACACTACTATGTAGTAAAAGTTTAGCTTTTTCCACTCCTTATCTACATTATGTGCGAGTTTAGATGATTTTCTTAGGCAAAACTTAATATAAGAATATGGAATTAATATCCGAAGTAATTTAAGATAGTTACATGCCATTTTGGAAGAAAAAAACAGAAATTAATAATACTTAAGTAGTGAAGAACTACTCCATTTTTTTGGTAGTGGCTGAAAGATAGGAACAAACTATGTGCGCCAACACTTTTGATCACCGACGACTTCACTCAAAGCTCGTATCAAAGACGAAATCAACGACATTCCTGTGTATGTACATATTTATATTTTCATACAATTTACTAAATGCCAGTCCAACTGAAAGCATTCATACATGAGTGCGTTCGTACGCATATATTTAAGGGTGGATTTTTGTTTGCTACGATCAAGTGCTTTTGCATTTGATTTGTGCAATCAAAAATTGAACCTAAAATAAATTTGCCTAGTACATTATGCACATGCCACCCATACCCATGTCACCCATAAACCAAATAACCCAAGAAATAGAATTTATAGCTTTTAATAAGAAATTTCATTTTTGTTGTATTTGTAGTTGCCGTCGGCAAAACCGTATTTTCATTTTGTTACCATAATAGGATTATTTTGAATTTGTAATATTGAATACTGAAATAAACAACAGTAGGTACATATTTCAATAGAATTTTTTCCAAATTTGTACAATATTTCAACTAAATAATGATAGCAACATTTTTGTGGTATTCACCGGCGGCAAATTTATTTCTTGCATATACATATGTATTTTTCCATAAATTTTTTGAAATTGGTAAATGTTTATAGTATTTCATATTTTTCACCTAATATAAGTCATAAAAGTCCATTTTTGTGAAAATTAGGAATATTTGCACAATATAAGCAAATACCACCAACATCATAAATACTCACAAGTAGCAAACAGCTCGAAATAAATATATATATACTTAAATACTCCAAATACAAATGTTACTCATTCCCCACAAATGTCAATTCCGTGAGTGGAAACAAAAATTGAGTAGTTGTCAAACTCACGAAAATGCGCAAAAGAAATGACCGAAACCCTGAGACAAAACGGGCACCAATTTTTTAGCAGCTTTCAGCGAGCAACTCGTTCATATTGGCGAACTGACGCCTCTTACTTATCTATCCTCTTTGGTATTGTTACATTCGAAACGTGATTGCGACGAGTGGCAAGCTGTAATGTATTTTAGCCGTCACTGTACACCGGTTGAATCAACCTATCATAGTCACGAGCTGGAGGTATTGGCTGTTGTGGAAGCATTGCAACGCTTCCGCATATATTTATTGGGTAAGTCATGTAAAGTATTTACTGACTCTTCTGCAATTTCTAGCCTAAAGGCTAAAACGCCATCAATATCACGTATTTCAAGATGGTTAGTACGTCTAATGAAGTATGATTGCGAAATTATACATCGACCTGGAAATCGAATGGCTCATGTCGATGCAATGAGTCGTGCTCCAGTCCCGCCCGACAAGATAACACGTGTTGACGTAGTTGACGACGATTGGTTGTTAACAATGCAACAACACGATCCATACAGACGAGAAGTCATTTCAATTTTAAAGCGTGAAACCGAGTCAACCCAAGCGAATCAACTACGAAAAGAATATTGTCTTGAACGAAACCGATTATATCGAAGATTAAACAATAAATTACTTTACGTTGTACCGAAATCCGTACGGTGGCGTGTGGCTGTGATGAGTTTGGACATTTTGGTATAAACAAAACCATTTAACGCATATCGAAAAATGTCTGGTTTACAAAAATGAGAAAATACGTTAAAGATTATGTAGCATCTTGTGTAGAGTGTTGCTATGCCAAAATGAAAGGAGGTAAACCCGAAGGTGTATTGTACGTCGAGCCAGCTGAACCGATACCGTTTCGACTCCTACATATCGATCACTTGGGAGCGTTTGTTAAGAGTACATCGTTGTAAAACCGGTGCGTAGCACTAAAACGTTACCTGCCATACAAGCATTAAATGAAATTTCGTTTTATTTTGATCTCCCTGCTCGAATAGTCACGGACTGTGGAACGGTGTTCACGTCCAAACAATTTGGTAATAATTGCAACGAAAACACATAAAAACCACAGTTCGCACTCCTCACGCAAATGGGAGGTGGATCGAGCGAACCAGTTATTATTAAATTATCTTCGTACAATAACTTCGAATCCAAAAGAATGGGATGACCAATTGCCTAAACTTCAGTGGTCAATCAACTCACAAACTAATTCGACAACTGGGTATTCACCCAGTGAACTAATATTCGATTTTAAATTAAACGACATAATGCGGACGAAATTCGTTACACAGATAGTATGCTTCATTCTATGACATTCTAGCCAAGTACTGCCACTGACCAGGTTGCCAGTGTTTTGGAACTAAACAAGTAAGATTATAATATGGGTATCAAATTGTAAGTAAAGGTATTTTGCCAAGTATTTAAACTAAAAAAAGCAACAAAATAAAAAACATAAATAAAAATACCAAAGAACATTTAGCTCTAATGTAAATTGTTTCGGGTGGTTTTCTAGCATGTACAGAGAGGGGTCGCTGTTGCAAATTGACTTTCAAAAGTCTTATTTTGTAAACTAGAAGCTCGTACAGCCATTGCACTGCTAAAGTAAAATGGTTATTTTTGTTTGACCTGTCACAAATTTTGACACAGTCAATCATGCGCAGCCGGCTTCGAATATGGATGACTATTCTCGCCCTCCCTTACGACAATCGTGTTGCGTTCAGAAATGCAAGATCAAAGCCCCGTATTACTTGGCAAGGGGTGCAATAGGGAGGTGTCCTATCCTCGCTTCTGTTTAATTACTCAGGACTGCTGCGGGATGTCTCCTTATGTTTAAAGGCAACAACTTAATATAGTAATTACAGGTTATTTTAACACCATTCGAAAAGTTTAAAAGGTATATTTAGGTATTTTTCTAAAACAACTGCAAACGCTCTATAACCGGCATTCAAACGTATGAATAGGCAACACTGCCACGTGAGAGAGCAATCAGCTGACATGTGCTTACAGAAAAAATCTGAATTTGCCTGATTTCTATGGAACGTTCTACGTACACGGAAAACTTTAACGTCGGTGAGTGTTCATTCACATTACACTCTCAAAACACAGGTCGTGTCAGCTGACACGTATTATGTGCTTGCGTTCGTGAGTAATAGCACTATAAGGGAAAAATTTTTGATTTTTTTTCAAAAAAATAAGAGGTTCAGTTTATTAATTAAGTATCTAACTTCGTGCTCAATTTTACTTCAATAAAGCAACAAAAAGTTGTAAAAAACAAAAAAAAATGCTTCCTGTAAAATTTGCTTTATATCCCATATGGTAAAGAAATTTTAAACCATGTGCTGGGGTTTTTGCGAAATAGCTATTGGTGGAAGCTTATATTAGGAAAACTTGAATTTAACGATCAAATTCAGATCTTTTAAATATACTTTTACGGGGTGCAAGCCTTAGAATATTTTAATAATATAATAATAATAATAATTCCCAACGGATTACCCACCATATCCCGCCCGACCGGCGCGAGGGGCGCATCCGCATAACGCGCGAATTATTCGTTCGTGCCGAGTCGTTGAAAGGCTTTGGTTTGTTAATCGTCGAGATCTAAAACTGCTCAGCTACAGAGAAAACGTCATCAGCTAAGTAAAGTAGATATAGGATAGATTATACATTAAGAAATAACTAGTTAACAGAATAAAATTATTGTTAAAAGTTAAAATAGAAGTCAAAGAATAAAAAACAATTAGTAGCTATGAATTTAGGACAGAAAGAATTGATTTTTTTATGCTGAAAAGCGAGTCTGAAATATCAAATCTACCAGAAAGAGAGTTATAATCTTGACACAAACAGCGAAAAGGCTCATTTAACTGAAAATTGGTTCGGCACTGTTTTAAGACTAGAGGTTTAAAATGCCTTGAAGGACGAGACAGTACATTGAAGTTCACTTCACTTAGAAGAAATGGGCTGGATAGTGAACCATTTAGCAATTTAATCATAAAAATAATTCCAAGCATTTCCCTCCGACTAGAAAGTGTGTGTAGATTAATGAGTTTTAAACGATTCGTATAGGGTGGCAGATTGTACGAGGGATCCCAATGAAAATCTCTTAAGGCGAATAGTAAAAATTGTTTTTGAACTGATTCAAGGCGATCTACATGAACCTGGTAACGCGGGTTCCAAATTATAGAACCATATTCAAGTATCGGTCTGACTAATGTAGTGAAGAGGGCTTTAGTTACATAAGGGTCGCTAAATTCTTTAGACCATCGTTTAACGAATGCTAGGATACCTCTAGCCTTATTGACTGTTGTATTAATATGGCGGTTGAAACTGAGTTTATAGTCCATAGTAACCCCCAGGTCAACAAAATCATACACTTGCTCAAGACTATAATTTTTAATTGTATAGGAAGCCGGCTGAGAAATTGCACGCGAAAAACCCATGTGTTTACATTTTTTAAGGTTAAGTGGCATATAATTTAAATCGCACCAAGTAACTAGTGCATCTAGATCTGATTGTAGCTTATTTCTATCTTCAAATGACGCGAATGACATGAAAAGCTTTACGTCGTCGGCATACATTAACATTTTTGAAAATTTTATTATTGTAGAAATATCATTTATAAACAACAAGAACAGAATCGGGCCAAGATGGCTTCCTTGAGGAACCCCCGAAGAGACATAAATGAGATTGGATACTAAATTTTTAAACATTACTCTTTGTGTCCTGTCACTAAGGTAAGAAGAGATCCAGCGATTGAGACCCGGCTGGAAGCCCAACTGATCGAGTTTATGAATAAGTAATGAGTGACACACTTTGTCAAAAGCTTTGCTGAAATCCGTATAAATAACGTCGGTTTGCAGATTTTTTCTAAAGCCATTTGAGACATGACTGGTAAACTCAAGTAAATTCGTAACTGTGTACTTTCCCTTACTGAACCCGTGTTGGCAGTCAGCTATCAAAGTAGAGATCGGACCCGTAAGTAGATTTGTAACAATAGCTTCAAACAATTTTGGGATGGCAGAAAGCTTTGCGATGCCACGATAGTTCTCTATAGAAGACCTACTCCCGCTTTTATGCAGCGGTAGAAGAAACGATTCTTTCCACGCAGTTGGAAAAACAGCACACTTTAGTGATAGATTGAACAAATTGGTAAGGGGTTGGTAAATATGGTTCGCACACTTTTTCAAGAAACATGTAGGAATCCTATCAGGACCATATTTAAAAGATTCTTTTAAGGTTTTAAGGTAAATTAGATCATCTTTGGCGCATATAATTGGTGAATTAATTGAATTTGTCCCGTGTAGCTTATAGGGATAGTTTTGAAAGTTTGAATTGGTGACAGCAGAATAGTTAGAAGTGAAAAATTGAGCAAAAAAATTTGCGATACATTGATTATCGCTAGATATAATGTCTTGATATTTCATGGCTGAGGGAAACCCTGATACTTTACGTTTAGAATTTACGAAACCATAAAATGACTTTTCGTTTTAGAGATATAAGCTTTATAGCACTTTTTATTTAAATCTATGTACTTCTGACGTAGAATGGAATACAGTAGGTAATGTTTATTTAATCCGGATTTCTTATATAAATTAAATGATCGCGTTTTCCTATTTTTAAGAGCCTTAAGCTCTTTAGTAAACCAAGCTTGCGTAGGATGATCATAAGTTACTTTACGTTTAGGAATAAACTTCTCAAATAGGCAGTAAATAGTGTGATTGAAATGTGAGACGTTTAGATCGATATCACAACCAAATTCAGGCCAAGTTAATTTATTTAATTTCTTGTAGTTTGCTTTGGAAAAGTTATAATCAAAGCTACTACATGAATAGCATTGAGTGCCTTGGCCATTACTTATGGTTTCGTAGACTATTTCCATAGAAGGGTGGTAAAGGTCTTCTGGTAAACCAACGGATCACAACGATTTACAGAAAATTGGTTTATATCATTAACATACACTAAATCTAAGACTTTCCCAAACTTGTTAGCGGTAACATTTATTTGATTAAGGCAAAGATCGGAAATTCCATCTAAAAAGTCATTGAACCCCAGTTTGGACGGATTTGGAATAATGTTACCATCAGATATGTTCCACGATATATGAGGTAAGTTAAAATCACCCAAAAAAATGATTGAATCTGAAGCTTTAGTCATAAGGTTAACAGTTTTGAGCAGAGAGACATGAAAAATCTGATGATGGAGGGATGTAGCAAACATATAAGTACATAGAGACGTTGTCTAGTTGAAGGCGGATGCATTTGAACTCAATGAAATCGATGTTAGGAATATTAACCTCTTCTGAAGGGATGGAGGAATGAACGGCAAGTAGAACACCACCCCCGACTCTGTTCAAGCGATCATTTCTATATACTTGATATTCATTACATAAAAACTCTGAATTGAAAACATGAGGTTTTAGCCAAGTTTCGGTAAAAGCAATTACGTTATAATTACAATGAAAAGATTTCAAAAAGAGATCAGTTAATTTGATATTTAGACCTCTGACATTTTGATAAAAGATATTCACGGATTTAGTGCTCAGTTTTTTGACTCAACGTTATTACGAGAAATTTTCGCTACATTTTGAACATTCCTATTCGGTCTGTATTCAAACTCCCGCACAAGAGCCCCGGGAGGCCAAAAAGAGCTGTCCAAAAGAGTATCGAAATCTTTCCCAGATACATCAATCTTAAACGAAGACATACTTCTTTGATATGTGAAATTAAATTTTCTATCAGTTACGCTTTGATCTTTAACTTTAGAAGAAATATGGTACAACAATGGATGGAACCTAGACACAAAAATAGATTTTTTGCGAGGAACCACAACCAGCTTACCAACGATTGGTTCAGACTCCATTGCAATAGTTGGAATTTCCGGGTTTTTCCTAGTGGACATTTTTGAAGGGGCGTTCTTTGACTTTGCTCGGACAACCGTACTAGGAATTGGAGAAGCCAAATCTATAAGTTCAAGGGGTTGAGGCAAGTTCGGGACTGTTGAGGTAGTAGGCCGATCATCCGTACGCCTGCGCTTGTTTTCGCGATTATCAGGGCATTCCAAATGAGGTGAATTCTCCAAAGTTTCCAAGGTTTTGAAAATATTTTCATATTTTTGGAATTTTTCAGTCAGCAATGAAAAATCTTTGCTTATTTCAGAAAACCCGTTTCTGATATGCCTAAAGATTTTACACAGATCAACTTCCGTCGACCGGCATTTGGAACAAGACCAGCGCAGGCCTTTTCCTTCGTTAAGCAGGTCAGCTATTCTACCGGTTAACCCAGTGCATTTGGCGTGGACAAGTCCATCACACAGCCAGCAAGCTACAAAGCGTTCGGACTCGCTTTTTAACTGGCAGTTTGCTATCATGCACGACATTTTCGTATAAATACTTCTATAAATTTATAATAAAAATTATAAGTTAAGAAAAAAATTTAGCGGATTAAAGAAAAACAACCCTGACACTTTAAATGACACAGTACTGAGCGAACAGTTTTAAACACACTGTATCTGACTTTCAACAAACCACGCAAAACAGCTGTAACGAAAAAGAAATAAGAAAAGCAAGTCAGAGCACAACACAATTGCAATATGAAATAAAGCCTTTCAATAGCAACAAATAAAATATGCAAAGAACTCGGCACACACAAATTCAACAAAATGAATTTATAATAATGAATCACTATCAAAACTTTTTAACACTATTCACACCAAGTAGTGAAGCACAATTAGATATTTATCTCTATTAACTTTAATTTTAACTTTAGAATATAAAAGATATTATTAATTTATTAAATATAATCACAGAGAAAAATATAAACAGAACTACACAGCTTGACGTTTGCTGGACATGTTGTGGCCCCTTATTGTGCCTTGACCATGGATTGGGACAGATTATACATGGTTATAGTGAAAAGCCTGTTGGTCGGATAAAGCCGAGTATGGCTTTCTGGTATTAGGTCCAAAAAATTAGCTTCAACACAAATCCTTATTTCACATAAGAGAGGCTCAACAAAAATTTGGTGTTTCAAAATATTTTAATATATATATTTTCAAAAGAAAAACCGGAAGAAATTTTCGTTATGGTTTCCTCAGCGTGAAATGTTAACATTTCATTGTGCACGCGGAAAAGTTGTAACAGAAGAAGACTAAAGCACATATTTTTTGTATTTAAAATATGAAATCAAGTTATACATAAATTTGCCTATAGTTGCTGTCACTTTACTAGAAATAACTAGGATATCTTTTATTGCTTGCCAAAACTCGTTTTTAAAAAAGGGGCTTAAGTATTTAATTGGAACCTGTCCTGGAGTGGGGGGCCCCAATGCGATACGAACTAATAGGAAACCGGGTACGAAACACTCAAGGTTGTGACAGATGTAAGGATTGCCGCACATACACCACCCTAAGCCAAGGTGTTAAGGTAAGGTTGAATGGTCAGCGGCTGGCTATTGAGTAGCTGACCGCGAACCGTCCCCTCCGATGCCCGGGCAAGATCGGAGGTTTAAGTGCCTTCTCTACGCATGCCGGCTCTCCTGACGAGTGACAAACCCTTCCGTACACACTCGTGGGACCAAAATACGAATTCAACAAAATAAAAAAAGGAAAACAATACAGGCGACAACGGACGGACTCCGAAAAGCATGGACAAGACGACAGGGACAGCAGTCCGGACAGAAACCGGGACGACTTCACAGGGTAAGATAGACGAACATCGGCTGTTGGAGAGGGGAGACACCTCGGATGAGGCAACAGTACTCCGCCGCGTAATCAACCGCTTTTGAAGGCTGATAGGAAGCAGCCGGCTAGGAACAACGCGCGATCCAAAGCATTCCAAAGGGGAAAACGGTACCAGCTTGCTCTGCCTGTCCTGGATAGGATAGGGAGGAACAGGGCAAACGGTACCGTCCACCCTAGTGGATGAGTACCGGGCGTACTTAAACACCACTGAGAGATCCCCGGCTGGTAAACGAGTTAGGTCCCTGGAGGAGGCCCCCAGCACCTCTAAGAGGATTAAAGTTACCGCCGGGGCCGCCTCTATATTAGTCGGACACAGGGTGGTGAAATGCGGGGGCCAGCAATCGAAGGACTTCCTGGAGAAGTGCCACCTTATTGACGTGGGGGAGGGCTTAAGGATAAGGCTCATCCAGGCCACTGACATTCCTAGGCGACCCAGGGCTCGATTCTGGATACCGAAAATGAATATAGACAGCGGGACGCTGCTAAAGTATTTGCATCAGCATGGTGATTCCTTCGTCCCATATGCCGCATGATAGGACGCTTCCCCGGAGGAAGTCAGGAACCCAATGCAGGAAATGGTGAGAAGGAATATCATCATCGGTTGCGCTCGGAGCTTTTCCGACTCAGGAAAGAGTTACGGAGATAATTCAACTTGAGCCGCTGAACTGGCAACTGGCAGCCATAGAAGACCAGCCTCAGGTGGTATACAAAGGCGACTAGAAAGGCAAAAGAGGGATCCTGGAGGGATTTCTGCTTGTCTATCGAATCAACAAAATAATCTGCGAGAATTGGTAAAATTCTTTCAAGAGAAAAAACCTTCCCGAAAGGTAAGGAAAGACGACGGTTAATGGACAGACAGCTCCGCAGAAACTGTAGAACTGATTGTAAGAACACACTTTCCGGCCTGTAGGCCTTACCAAATGGAAACGAAAGAGTACACTGGCGTACTCCCCTCCCTACTGCTAATAGAAGAGGTCATAACACCTAAAAACATTGAATGGGCAATCAATAATTTTTCAACCTACGAATCCGCCGGGCCGAATGGAATTTTCCCAGCTATGCTACAAAAAACGAGTTCGCTGGTAATACCCTGGCTGGAATGTATCTTCAGATGTATTCGGCTGAATCATGTACCACTAAATTGGAAAGGGACAAGGGTGGTTTTCATCCCTAAGGTGGGTAAGAGAGGTCATGATAAGCCAAAGGAGTTCACACCCATTAAACTTTCGTCGTTTGTTTTAAAAACCTTCGAAAGACTTCTGGACGTTCATATTCGAAAGAAATTGGATAACTCAGAGCTGCCAACAGCTCAGCATGCATATTTCAAGGGACGGTCGACAGAGACAGCTCTGCACGAGATGGTGCACAAAGTGGAAGCATCCATTGAGAGTAAACCGTTCACTCTGGCCGCATTCTTGGACATTGAAGGCTCCTTAAATAATGTTAGACTGGAGGCGATAGAAGAGTCGCTCTGTGTCCTTGCTATTGAGGACCCTATAATAAATTGGATAGGGATGGCACTGCGGTCAAGCGTTATAAGTGCCAAGGTGGGAGCCAGTGAAGTCACAGCACACCCGCGGATAGGGACTCCTCAGGGTAGTGTTCTGTCTCCACTTCTCTGGCTTTGTGTTATAGACAGCATACTTCGTAAACTCAATAGGAATGGAGTTAAAGTGGTTGCCTACGCGGACGACGAAGTACTACTAGTATCGGGTATGTGCCCTAACGTGATCAGTGAGATCATGAAGCGAGCACTAAGAAAACTGAGTGGATGTTCGGAGACCCCGGGGCTCAACGTAAATTCATCAAAGGTATTGCTATTCACTACAAGGACGAAAATACCAAGTTTAAATCAACCTGCTCTTAACGGTCAAGAGTTGCATATTTCCGATAGCGCGAAATACCTAGGCGTCCTTTTGGCACCTAAGTTGAACTGGAAGCTTAATATAGAACACAAGGTCAAACTGGCATATGGAGCTATGTACGCCTGTAAAAGAATGTTCGGCTGATAGTGGGGATGTACAAAGCAGTTATTCGACAGATCTTAGCTTACGGGGCAATAGTGTGGTGGAAGGCAGTCGAGGTAAACTACATTACAAAGTTCAGCGAGCTGCCTGTGGTGCAATCACACAGAGACTCTGAACGTGATATGTAACATGCCAACGATCGATAGCTTTATCCAGGAAACAACATCCACGGTGCACTCAGGCTTCGGGAGTTGGGACTATGGAAAGAGCGCACCTACGGCCACAGAAGTGTTCTGCTGAATATTAACGAATCCTATATCAAAAGTAAAACGGACTACATCTGTCTCAGGACAGTTTAAGACACAAACTTCAAGAATTCGACATTTCAGTTTTCACGGACGGATCAAAAATGGCCATGTCCCTATCTATACGTCTCTACGCTATTCAGGAGGCATGCTGTTCTGGAATACCATACCCATCTATGTAATAGTGGGATCAACATACATTAAGGTTTGAAGAAAGTTCCACATCAAGTTACTTATTTACACAAAGAGGCATACCGAAATTTAATTGGAAAGTCAATTCTTTTTTTTTTTTTTTTATAACGTAGAATTCGATGGATGGTCTAGTTGCAGTTCTCTTCCATGTTTGCACATTTTTTTTCCTTTGGATTGGTTACATACAGTAGAGGAAAATTGCAAATATTGTTAGGTAGGTTTAAGAAGATTGAATTTTGATATTCGTTAGATAACTACATTGTCCATGCAAATACGAATAAAACTTATAGTTTAGATGACATAGGGTTTTTAGAACATTTTTGCTATGAACAAAGAAAAAAAAGAAAATAATAATAACTGCGCGGGTATATATAATACATACATATGTAGTCACATAAGACAGCTTAGTGGTAAGAATACTTTTTGATTAAAATGTGAAATTTTGGATGTTTAAATGAAGGTGTAGATTTATTTGGTTGATGACGAAATGTAGGGTTACGAAGCACTGAGAGTACGTAAGTATAGTATGGGGTTATCTTAAACCAAACATGTCTCTTAGGTTAACAAGGTTGGGTGGGTATAAACATGGGGGAATGCTCCATCTTTTTCTCCCGTCGGCATCGTTGTACCTACGCACTCTAATCCCCTGTCCCTTTTAGCAGTTTTCTTGGTTTCCTTTGTTTGGGGGTGTAGAATATAGTACTAATGTACCTCACCGAGAAGTAGAATGTTTGCTGCAGATATCGCTTCGCTGGTTTTGTTTCACTTTTAGTTTATCCCGTTTTTTTTTTGACGGCATACAAATTACGTTTTTATGAACAACTTCGTTGCGCGAGGATGAAGCAAACTCACTCCCACTTTCCCTGAGCTAAGCTGAGGCAGAGCTAGGTGTGCCACCCCGCTTCATGCCAACCGCACCTTCGTAGATTTCCCTCAGCAAGTTGAGGAGAAGTTCGTTACAATGCAGGGCATTGCTATGTACGAACATCACCGGTAATAGCATAGGGGTAAATGTTTTCTAAGAACGAACAAAATTATATGCGATTTATTTCTGCAAGAAAAGTGACCGCAGTCATGCATAAAGATATATATAAAGTGGCGCAAAAGTAAGCTTCCGATGTTCAGCATATCGGTTGTGGCACGTGCAGTGTGTGCTGTTGGAACCACATGTTTTCCAATACCAATTCATCAAGTTGCGTCAAAAAGAACTCGTTGATCATTGCTCTGTAGCGCTCACCATTCACAATAACCGTTTGGCCCCGACCGATTATTGGTCAAATAAATAGTCAGCAATATTCCGCGTTCTGGAGCAGTGTAGCGTAACATTGTTTATTAACGTGTATTTCGCATGTGTTTACTACACAAATGTCAAAACAGAACTGATTTTAGGGGCCAATCGCAAAATTTATAGCATTTTCTGATAGGAGGATTACTTTTGCGCCACCTTGTACATATATGTTTTAAAACATGTGTTTTCTTTTTCACTAACTTCTACAACGAATATTGTAAATATGAATATAACTATTTCGGCATTCACTAACCATTATTTATCGAAATTCGTTTATTGTGTCGCTAACCCTGCAAAAAACGGAAATACTCCGTTTCATACTCCATAGAATACTCCTAAAGGAGTATCAGAGTACTCCAACACATATCCTCATTCATATTAAAAAGGTGGCCCAATTTACATGGCAATGTCCGGTGATTGGATCACCTAATCCATCTCGGAGTACTCCGTTTCTTTGCTTTTGAATACTCTATAGACCACCTACGTGAGAGTACTCTCAAAATACTCCCATGGGATTACTCTATAGAGTATTCAACAGCAAAGCGAGAGCGGGAGTAGGTGGTCCTCAAAAGAACACATACTCCCTTCTCGCTTCCTCTAGAGTACTCTATAGAGTAATCTTTTGGCAGCATTTTCAAAGTACTCCAACGTAGGTGCTCTATAGACTATTCAGAAGCAAAGTAAATGGTACTCCGAATAGGATTAGGTGATCCAATCACCGGACATCGCTATGTAAATTGGACCACCTTTTTTATATGAATGAGGATAAGTGTTGGAGTACTCTGATGCTCCAACGTTTTTTACAGGGTAAGTAAGCAACAAACAATTTGAGGTTGCTAGCGAAAACTAAAATAATATTATTATTTGGTTCATATTATTGTTATAAAATAAATGGCATTTAAGTACTTAGCGTACGTTTTGTCGCGGGATGAGGAATCCTAGGTCTGAATCGTTATAGCTAAGGTATTGAATAGCACAGTGTTTTTTGAGGGATTAAAATGTAATCCATTCCTTTTGTGTTAGGTACAGGAATTTTTTACTTTCCTAATAACTTGTGATTGTGAAACGAGGGTAATTTGATTCCCAAAGTAATGATTACTACCAATTTCTGCTATTTACTTTACTTTGATTACTATTACTTTAAGTAAATTTCTTGTAAATATATTCTTACTACTCGATTCTGTGCGTAACCGGCAATTTTGTACCTGGAAGATTATTTAACAGAAAATCGTACCCGTCGGCAATGCAGTTCATGTAACCGGGATTCTAGCGTACATTGAAACAATGACAATAAAATGAAGACTCAAACGAAACTTCTTTTTTTGAAGAAATTTCTTACATTGTTTATTATTTCTTGTTAACTAGTATGTATACAAAATTTGTGCTATTTGCAGTCCACAGACATTTAAAAAAATATATATTATTTTACGTGGCGTTACATACTAATGCAAGAAATAAAAATAACGAATACTCGTAACACCATAGAAGAGGTGGAATTAAACTTTCCACGAATATATTTTCAAACATCAACTTCGCGTACAGTTAAACTGCGTTCATCAACACATTCATCTGCTTTAAAAGATTTTGAAATATCCACCGGCACAATTTTAGTAAAACACGACAATCCTACTCAATTGATTGTAGCCAGCGTCGTAAAACCATTAGGGGGCTCCATTTGTGTAGTATTTCCCATTGCATTGCATTACTCCCAACCTATTACATGTGACAAATTGACGGAAACCACACAAGATATGGAAAGCAAAGCCATACAAGCCCTGACAAAAGTTTTGCGAAAATTACAAAACAAACCAGGGCCCTCACTCTGTAGTTCTATTCGAAACAAAATTTGTTCGCTTTCGAGTGATTCGTACTTTGTAAGAAATTTTCGAGTAGAACGCATTTGTTGTTCGAGTTCCATTCTGTTCCCTTCGGATTTGATTTTTCCCCTTTCTAATGTAGAAAATTTGGTACTCACTTCTTCGAAAATATATGCCACAATGGTCGGAAGTTAGAAAATTCTATTCGACAACAATTTAGCAAACGGAAATCCACAAAAATGTATTTTCTTATGATTATAATAAAACAATTAGTCTTCTTTTCATCAAGAAGTCATTTTTATCGCAGAAAGAGTTAAGCAATCGTTGTTTACAGAAAATAATTACAGAATTCTAGGTAAAAGTTTGGAAAAATTTAATCAAAGAAATTTTTTGGGATTAGATTATTAAAAAAAATAAAATTTTATTTAATAAAAATAAAATAAAAAATTACTTGTGCAAGGACTTACAGGGTGGCTAATGAAAGCCGCTACCAAAAAAAAATTAAATAACTTTTTTTCTATTTAATGAATCTGGTTAATTTTTTTTTTTATTTTGCAGATTGACTTTTACATTTAACAAAAATGGATAACTGGGACACTGAAACAAGAATTTGGATTGTCCGCCGCTATCACGCACTGGAGTCCGTAGTTTCGGTTCAAAGAGAGTATAGGCGCACGTTTGGCGGCAATCCTCCGAGCAGGTGGACCATAATAAGACTTGTAAACAATTTTGCCGAGCATGGGACAGTCAACAGAAGACCTTACCATCGAAACCCTTCAGTTCGAACGGAGGAAACAATCGCTGCTGTAGCTGCTGCCATACAAAACAATCCACGTGTTTCGACAAGAAGCTTAGCTGCTCAAATGGGTGTAAGCAGACAGTCATTACAGTCAATTATGCACAAAGATTTGGACTTATTCCCATATAAAATTCAAATGGCCAACAAACTGAACGCTGCAGACTTGCCGATTCGCTTGGAATTTTGCCAGAAGATGCTTCAAATGGTGGAAGAGGATGGAAACATGTTGAACTGTCTTTTCATGTCTGACGAGGCCCATTTCGATTTAAACGGCAACATAAACAAACAAAATTGTCGAATATGGAGTGCTTCCAACCCACAGATACTCCATGAGACGGAATTGCATCCACTTCGTGTCACAGTGTGGTGTGCAGTTTCATCACGCTGCATTGTCGGGCCCTACTTCTTCGAAGAAAACGGTCACACCGTTACGGTTACTGGAGACCGTTACTTGAGCATGTTGAGAGAGTTTTTCTATCCAGAATTACGCCGAATGAGAATTTCTTTCAACTCTGTGTGGTTTCAGCAAGATGGTGCAGCTCCTCATATAGCCCAACCTGTTATGACAGAATTGCGACGAAAATTTCCCAATAAGCTGATATCCAGAAACTCCACATTCCGTTGGCCACCCAGGTCGCCTGACCTTACTGCACCTGACTTTTTCTTGTGGGGTTATTGCAAACAGGAAGTCTTCAAAGCAAAACCAACAAATTTGAATGAACTAAGGCAATCCATTCGAGAAACAATTGCGGCTATTCCTGTCTCAACTCTCCAAGCAGTAATGAACAACTTTTTGGTAAGATGCCGCACATGCATCGACGAGCAGGGGGGGCATTTAAATTCCATTATTTTTAAAACTAATAATTTAATAAAATTTAATGAGCTTTAACATGAATAAAAGAAAAATGAGTTCCATACACTGAAAAAAAAATTATTTGAGTTTCTTAATGTAGCAAAATTCATCAGCCACCCTGTATGTTCGAACCAGCAACCACACGCGTGATATTCGAGATTCTTATCACCTGCGCTACTGCGACATGTAAAATTGCGCTGCCTAATACCGCACTTGAGACGTATGCAAAGTGTTTTTGTATTTTGCTTTGCGCTTGAAATTTGTGAAACAGTGATGCCTACTATTTAGGATTATTTTCTAAAGTAAATTCTAACGAACTACAGAGTGCCTATGTGTATTAGAATCGCTTTTTGCTTTCGAGTAGAAAAGCCTTTCGAATAGAACTACAGAGTAAGAGCCCAGATGCACAACCGAATGCGCATGCATTTTATCAGGAACATATTAATGTTTTGTCGGCTTTGTGGTCTACTGGATTTAGCATTAGTACATCTAAAGCAGAGAATAGTATAAATTGTGATCGTATTAATGCCTCGATGTATACAGTTCTTTCGCAAACCCGGAGCTATGAATATGAAGAGTTTGCATCTTTAAAGTCATCTAGGAAACAGGAAATTGCGCAGGCGCTAACCTATGCCGAAGGTGTCTATGATTCATATTACACGTTGCAAGCAGAAAATCTATGGCTGAGTGCAAACACTTTGGAAAAGTTAAATAATTTGGTATCATCATGGATGGTCACTTTAGAAAAGCAGAGCGTGCTGGCACTTCAGGCGTTATACAAACTATGGTATTGAGTTTTCGCATTTTTCGTTTTAGCAATCAACATCTGGAATGTAATATGCAGCCTAAACATTTACATCGTGACTTAAATTTTCGTCGCTTGAATTATGGCAATAAAACACATGTTAATGTGACCATAACAGTAACCTTTGATAGTAAGGCACTTGATCGTTCAGATCGTAGTTACTATGCCTGTGATGGCGGTTGCTTAGATGAGCCAGTTTTAATTACACAAAATCGCCGTCTATTTACAGTGAAAGTAACCGAACCACTAACGGCGATTTTATGTCTAACTGAAGATAAGCAACGTACTGTGGCGAATATTCTCAAGCGTGTACCATCCCTAAATTAATAACAATCCCACCACTAGTTAAACACAACAGAAATAACGATGGCTACGATTATGTATGCAAGCGTGTACCAAGGAAGAGGAAGAGAGATAGCGCGAGTGTTTGCGAATACGATGCAAAGAGATAATAAATAACACCCTTCGAGAACACTAAGAGAGAACAACCAAGAAACTTCTGGGAGCGTAGGTTAGCACCCTGTTGGACTATATAAAACAGTGACAGGTTGATCAGTTTATTTTCAAATGTTGTTCAGTCAACTACTGTGAAGTTACGAAACTCTTAAATTAGTATTGCGTTTATTACTAGTAAATAAAACTAGCTATTAATTACAATATCTGTGCGTGTGTTTATTTGACTTTATAGTGATCGATCCCAGGACTAATAATCAAGGAGTCATCGAATTCGTCACAATATGGAAGGTCTGCATAAAGCTATACATGTTAAAGAAGTGCTAGAAGCGCCTGTACACGAACAACACATAATCGCGCTGCATATGCATGGTAATCAATTTGGTAGTCTGCCTACACTCTTCTAGGTATAAATTTGTTTAATAATTGTTGTATATCATGTCTTCCTATATAAATTGATTACTGAGAAATATTGTGAGACATCGGAAAAGTTAAGATATCGTTATAATAAACCGTGACCATGAATAATAACAGTTTAGTGTATTCATATAAATACTATTATAATATTCTTTAAATCTGTTATAGTAGCTAGATAAATATATTATTCATACTTTTCATTATCATTTATTTGCGTGCAATTTATTTTACGTGGCAACGGTATTTAGTTATACATAAAATAATTCAGTTATTATTTTTAGTTTCTAGAAAAATTAACCGATTTAATTTTTAATTTATAAGACTTTATTGAATAGTATTTGTGTATGTATGTATAAGTTGAGTGACAAGTAAAGTTACCACCTATTTTGATGGTTGCGAAATTAAACTACAACTTAAGGCAGCAGAATACCAAAAGGGTGTAAAAGTTGCCAAACTTTTGGCGCTAAAAAGAATGTTACTATCACACTAGAATTGGGCGTTATTCTGTATTATGTTTAACAAAATCTTGATCTACCCTTTAGTTCTTCGCGCAAAAGAACACGCACTACTGTACACTCAATGTCGATTGATAGATCCAAAGAGGTTATTATAAAGGTTTGTTATAGACTTGCTCCAAACACTGTCGCGGGGTTTCACCTTATGACGGCAGCACAGCGAAATTAAAGGGGTTGTGAAAAAAAATGTAACCTGCTGTCATAAAAATACTTTTAGCAAACAATGTACCTACTTCAGTAAATGCCTATTGAAATAGGATAAAACTTGTAGATTCCGCCGATTTGCAAGAAAAAGTAAGAAGTAGTACACCACAAATCGGAAGAGATGATCGGACCAAATCTCTCCGGAGGTATATGTTGTTGTTTTTGTATCAATGGTTCGCCCTGCGTTGTCGCCACGAGCCTTACCTAATTTGTCATCATGTTCATCCAGCGGAAATCCCAGGAAACCGACACTTTCAATAGGATTGGACTAGACTTAGTTTGGTGTTACAAGAGTCAGATATCAGAGTTATTTTAGAAAAGCAACACAGAATCATTATTTTTAACAAGTGCTCCTTGGAAATAAATAGAAAACTACGAATTTAGGTATTCGTTTATCCGACACATTGTAATGTTTGACGCACACTGCAGACGTGTCAGCAACAGTTAGTATGTTTCTCAGAGTTTTCGAAAATTCTCCCGAATAGTTATGATACAATTCTTGGAGCTTTGTGCAGGTACATACATACATATTTCATCCATTAAAAACTCGGCGGTTACATTGGCTACCTGTTGTTATGTAAACGTACGGAAATTCTAAGCCATAAAAGTATACCGAAACTACACGGAGAACGATGTCTTTCAACCTTTTACAACTTCTGGCACTGCCCATATACGCCTACTACTGCTTGAACATTTAAGATTATACGGTCTTAAGGAAATTTACTTACTTAAAGATGACTACAATTATGACACTTAGAGCCGGTTTCACCAAGACGACTAAGACTAAAACTAAGTCGTGACTTAAGTTAGCACAGATTCGAGACTAACTTATTTTTGGGTTACACCAATTGAGCGACTTAAATAATTTTGAACACAACAACCCGATCAACTCTTTTATGCATAGTAGTATTTTTTCATACCAAACAACTCTGGGCATCCCAATGCCCCAGTGCGAAATGGGCATGTATGGCCCTACACGAAGGAATGTATTGATCTTACACCCATTTCTCTTTAGTTGGAAGGTACTAAAATTAGCGCTTAATTGAAAACCATAGTTTCGTAATGGTTGCATGCTAGAAAATAAGCGTTCACATGCATCTACGCATACGCCGATAAAGTCATGCTTGACGAATTTTCCGACTGGGACATTGTACGAAACAAATTAGGAGCATTACTGACATTTAGGTTTTGAACGACAGCAACACTGACTTAGTCGAAAACAAGTCAGCTGGCAGGTTGACTAATGTATGTAAAGGGTGTTTTTTTTAGGGGTATAGAACTTCGAATTGAAATAAAACACAAGAAGATCGTTTTAAGGTCCATCAATTTGGCTTTATTGGAAGGATAATTTTATGCCATTAATGTTTAAATATGATTTCGGGCATGTGGCCGCCGCGGCTGGCTCGAATAAAGCCAATTCTACAGGTCCAATTTTCAACCACTTTTTCGAGCATATGGGGCCGTATGTCGGCAATAACGCCACGAATGTTGGCTTCCAATTCCCCTAACGTTTCTGGTTTGTTGGTGTAGACGAGCGACTTCACATATCCCCAAAGAAAATAATCCAATGGTGTCAAATCACACGACCTTGGTGGCCAATTGACAGGTCCATTCCGCGAAATTATGCGCTCATCGAATGTTTCCTTCAATAAATCGATTGTGACGTGCGCTGTGTGGCATGTAGCGCCGTCTTGTTGGAACCACAACTCATCCACATTCATGCCATCCAATTCGGGAACAAAATAGTCGGTTATCATGGCTCTATACCGGTCTCCATTAACGGTAGCTGCCTCTCCAGCATTATTGCGGAAGAAGTATGGCCCAATGACTCCACCAGCCCATAGAGCACACCAAACAGTCAGTTTTTGTGGATGTAATGGCGTTTCAAGGGTCTCATGTGGGTTCTCTTCACTCCAAATGCGGCAATTTTGCTTGTTGACGTAGCCATTCAACCAAAAATGAGCCTCATCACTGAACAAAATTTTGCGATGAAAATCAGCATCGAAATCAATCTCATTTTCGGCCCATACACCAAAATCACGACGCATTGCATGGTCTCGCGGCTTTAATTCTTGCACAAGCTGGATCTTGTAAGGTTGCAAGCCAAGATCTTTGCGCAAAATCTTCCATAAAGTTGATGGACAAAGCTCCAATTGCTGTGCACGGTGGCGAATCGATTCATTCGGGTCCTCTTCAACACTTTGCTCTACAGCGGCAATTGTTTCTTCGGTGCGCACTGTTCGACGTCTCTGCGGATGCGTATTATCACATAGAGTAAACGTAGTGCGAAAACGATCCATGGTTAACCGAATTAATTGCTCTGATGGACGATTATGTCGACCATAAAATGGACGGAGCTCACGGTAAACTTCGCGAACTGAACCATTATTTTCGAAATAAATTTGCACGATTTGCAAGCGTTGTTCTTTTGTCAACCTGTTCATGATGAAATGGCAAACCAAACTGAACATAAATGACATTAGAGTTGCCAGATTTGACCACAAAATGCCAGTTTTATCTCTATTCAAAAAACAAACCTGTAAAAAAAACACCCTGTATGTGGTGAAACTGACTAAGTGAGAAACTTGACTTAACTAAGTTAAGTCGAGCTGGTGAAACCGGCTCTTAAAACGCAAAACGAATTAAGTTGTGTAAGAACTACATATAAGACTGCGACATATGAGCGCTTCAATTGCGATCCCCTGATATTTATGATTTGTGCCAGAACGTAAGGAGTGCGTTTGAAAAAAATGTCACCTTTATTTTATTCAACAAGTTTTTTCTTAATTATTTGATTTGAATATTTTTTTCGTAGTATGATTAGAAATAAATGTCAGAAAAATATTGTTTGAAAATATTTTCGCTAAATGCTGTAGTTCATATAAAAACGGCAAGCGAATTGGAAGTACGAAAAACTATTGTTAAAAGTTTTCAAGACCACCCTCAGTGGAATTTCAAAAAATTGCTCGAGAACTTAAAGGAAGCCCGAAAACTGTTTCGAGGGTGTTTAAAAACTTTAAGGATAAATTGGCTGTTACCCGTAAGCTAGGTTCGGGTAGAAAAAGGGGCATCAGTGACCAAAACATACTTAAAAAAAGAAAATCATCACCGTTTTTTCAGAAGAACCCCAATATTTCAGGCAGAAAACTAGCGCAAAAGGTGGGATGTTCCGAGTTTTTTGTCCGTAAAGCAAACAAGGAAGCTGGTCTCAAAACGTGCAAGGTTCAAAAAGTTCCAGACAGAAACTCTGAAGAATGTGGAAGCAAAAAATCGCGCAAAAAAACTAAAAATGTTTTCCTTTGAAAAATGCAATTGCTTCATCATGGACGACGAGACGTATGTTTTAGCCGACTTTTCGCAGCTTCCAGGCCAGGAGTTTTACACAGCAGACTCGCGCTGGAATGTGGACGAAAAGTTTCAGTCAAAAAGACAGTCAAAATTTCCTCTTAAAGTCCTGGTGTGGCAATCAACCTGCAGCTGTGGAGAAAGGAGCAGTGATTTTGTAACTACGGGAACAACGAACTCCCAAATATACATTAAAGAATGCTTAGAAAAAATATTAAAGCCTTTCCTAAGACGACATAAGGTTTCCACGTTTTTTTGGCCTGACCTAGCTTCTTGTCATTATAGCAAATTGGCTTTGGAATGGTATTCAAAACTGTCCAGAACTCAGGCCAATTGAAAGATACTGGGCATTGGTCAAAAAAGAAACTAAAGCAACAAAAAAAGTAGCAAGGAATGCCAAAGTCTTTCGGAAGAAGTGGAGTTCAGCCGCTCGAAAATTGTCAAATACTATTATAAAATTATTAATGGAAGGGGTGCCGGAAAAGTTAAAGCGATTTTTACAACAATAGTAGTGATAAAGTTGTTATTATATAATAAAACTTGTAATTAAAAGGACAAATAACAGCTAGTTTTATTTTCAAAATCGGACTGCTAGTTTACGAAATTTGTCATAATTAGTAAATGACAATTTTTTCAAACGCACTCCTTAGAAACGACAGGCGACATATGTTGACAGGTCAAAACCGTTTGATCGGTTAAGCGCTATCTAAGTAAGAAGGGTGGAAATACCAAGCTTACCAAATTATGGGTCGCCTACACACTGCAGGAAAACCTTAAAATTTTCTCGGCAGTGATCCATTATCTTATTTGGGTTTACCTTAGTGGGTCCAATTTGTAGCTAACATACACCTATCTTTCTACTTACATACAAAAATATTATGAAGTGAAATACTTGGTTTTACTGTGTTTATGCATGCAGGCAACGACCACATCAAACTGTAATAACTAATTTAATGGTTTTTGAAGAATTTTCATATTTTATATTTGTATATTAATTAGCGCTTTTGGTTATTAAGAAAATCCATGCGCAAAGCTTAATGTATGTATAGATATGTGATTACATACATATGTACATGTATACTATTATATTGATTTATATCCCTAAAGTTTAAAAATATAAGTTCTCAGCAGTGCCTAGTTCAAATTGCGTGCAATTTCTTCACTTAAATAGCTTATTTTTGGTTTTTTTAAAGGAGACCGCGAAATTTATTTTCAAGCGAGTGTAAACATTTCTTTGTATGAATATATTTCAATAGCGGTACTGTCGGCGCTTTCATTTACTTGCTTTGCGCCGCGCTCATTATGTTTATCAACCCAAACAAAATAGGTTTAATGCGTTAAAAACACACACATCCACAAATGCATGGTTACCAAGCACACAAGCACGTATGCGCGATTGTATGCGCACACTGACACACCGTGAAATAAGCAAACATACATACAAGGTTTCGCAAAAGTAAGCTTCCGATGTTCAGCATATCGGTTGTGGCACGTGCAGTGTGTGCTGTTGCACCGTCTTGTTGGAACCACATGTTTTCCAATCCCAATTCATCAAGTTGCGGCAAAAAGAACTCGTTGATCATTGCTCTGTAGCGCTCACCATTCACAGTAACCGTTTGGCCCCGACCGATTATTGGTCAAATAAATAGTCAGCAATATTCCGCGTTCTGGAGCAGTGTAGCGTAACATTGTTTATTAACGTGTATTTCGCATGTGTTTACTACACAAATGTCAAAACAGAACTGACTTTAGGGGCCAATCGCAAAATTTATAGCATTTTCTGATAGGAGGATTACTTTTGCGCAGTAACCGTTTTTCACCGACCGAAATAAATAGTCAGCAATATTCCGCGTTCTGGAGCAGTGTAGCGTAACATTGTTTATTAACGTGTATTTCGCATGTGTTTACTACACAAATGTCAAAACAGAACTGACTTTAGGGGCCAATCGCAAAATTTATAGCATTTTCTGATAGGAGGATTACTTTTGCGCAGTAACCGTTTTTCACCGACCGAAATAAATAGTCAGCAATATTCCGCGTTCTGGAGCAGTGTAGCGTAACATTGTTTCTTAACGTGTATTTCGCATGTGTTTACTACACAAATGTCAAAACAGAACTGACTTTAGGGGCCAATCGCAAAATTTATAGCATTTTCTGATAGGAGGATTACTTTTGCGCCACCCTGTACAAGCAAATGTAAAAAGTATATTCGTAACGTAGAGCTAATTACCGAATTCGAGTAATTGCATGTACGCTTTTGGAGCATGCGTTCAACTGCTAACCCCGAACACCGCCACGTGCTACATTATTTCGTGTCACGACGTTATTTCAATTGTACACACCGTTTTAATTTCAAATAGCAAACAAAACACCTGTCCTCGACGGTAGTCAACTTCCTTCTGAGCTACCTTCAGCAGTTTGTTACGACAGCGCTCTGATCAGTGGTGGATGCATGGAAACGAACGAAAAACACTTTGTGGTACACAAATCAGTCTACCTTTGTACTTTTGTGAGGGAAAAAGCTCATTTAAAAACTTTTATTTCATTTGCAAGTGTAATATATTAGCTCTCCGGACCTTGCGCTTTCGCAAAATTAAGTTAAATCGCGTGCCTATGATTTAGCAGATGCTGAACACACAATATGCTTGTACGAAGCTACTCAGTAAGTACTATAGTGTTTTAGTTGTGAAGCACACCCAAAAATTGAGTATTAAGAATGGGTGCAGTACACCACCCCACTAAACAAATACTTCATTTCAGCTGCAGGGCATTCAACTGTTGCAAGAGAAAGTGAAAGTATTTGTTTTAGTTTGCTGTTTTTAAATCTTAAGGCATATGTATGTGAATATATACAACTTATATAGTACGTTGTTCCTTTCATGCGGACAAGAGGATGCAAACAAGTTTCCTTAACTCGCTAAATTAACCACATTTATTAAAATGCATACTTATAGAACTGTTGCTCAGGCTTATATGGATACCTGTGGCGGATCCAGGATTTTGGCCAGGGGTGGACTTTTTTGCTGGTTTTTCGAATAAAATATTTGCTGGTATTGGCAATGTCAAATCCAAGGTATCATGTATGTAAATCGTTTAAAAAATTACCGAATGTGTATAGCCCTATACCGTCTGATCTTGTAACGAATTAGTAAACAAAAATCATAAACAAACTCAAAATATTAGTTGCTGGCAAAAACTTGCAACAAAACTCGGTACATAAACGTAACTTCGTTTCTGCTGTTATTGTTCCCAGAAACTCATACATATAGAAACATAATTAGAAACGGAGTGACTGGAACCGTTCCCAATGAGTAACAGAAGTGTAACAATACTCCACGTAGCAAAACTGCCGGAACCCTAAGCTGTCCCGAAACTCTGGGCACAGAAACGAAACCTGGAACGCTACCTCTGTAACAAAACATATCTGTATAGAAACAAAACCGGAAATGTTTTTCGTAATCGAAACTGTATAGAAACCTAAGATATTTATTTATTTATGAGTCTACAGATTGAACAAATCTTACAGACTTCTTCTTTTTTCTTTAAACGGTCATCTAACCGCCCGGGCGATTTTGACCGTCCAACATAGCTCGCCAGTCGTTTCTTCGTTGCGCCAACTGGCGCCAATTGGAAACACCGCGGGATTGCAAATCGGTCTCGACTTGGTCCTTCCATCGGAGTGGTGGTCTCCCTCTTCCTCTGCTTCCACCGGCGGGTGCCGATAAGAATACCTTCTGGGCTGGAGCATCTTCGCTCATTCGCACTACGTGGCCTAGCCAGCGAAGCCGCTGTGTTTTAACTCGCTGAACTATGTCGACGTCTGCGTAAAGTTCATACAGCTCATCATTAAATCTTCTTCGGTACTCGCCGTCGCCAACGCGTAGAGTTCAACAAATCTTTCGAAGAACCTTTCTCTCGAATACTCATAGAGCCGCCTCATCAGATGTTGTTAGTGTCCACGCTTCTGCACCATATAGCAGGACGGGTGCGATGAGTGACTTGTAGAGTGTTATTTTCGTTCGTCGAGAGAGGACTTTCCTTTTCAATTGCCTGCTCAGTCCGAACTAGCATTTGTTTGCAAGAGTAATTCTTCGTTGGATTTCTAGGCTAACATTATTGGTGGTGTTAATGCTGGTTCCCAGGTAAACGAAGTCCTTTACTATTTCGAAATTATTGCTGCCAACAGTGGCTTTGTTGCCAAGGCGCAAATGCGCTGACTCTTTGCATGATGACAGAAGGTACTTCGTTTTGCCATCGTTCACCACCAATCCCATTTTCTCCGCTCCTTTTTCTAACTTGGAGTAAGCAGACGATGGAGCCGTGTGCAGAAGTCCACGCAAGTGGGGAAAGTTTCTGATTGCCATTCACCTGGGAATGGTCAGAGCGCTTCTTTTGCATGCGGTTCAAGGCGCTCACTACTTCCGGGCTTTGCGCCCAAGTATCCTCTGGTAACCACCGAACACCCGTTTGGTGGTGAGCTAAACGTGAGAAGGCGACAACCTGGTAAGGCCACTCCGACATAATCGGTTTAAGGGCTTGCTGGATTCAAACAACAGCGTCTGATCAACATGTGGCGCGGCTGCAAACGGGCGTCTGTCTTGGATCAAGCGGCTCGCTATACAAACGTGTAATTGAATTCAACCCGTGAAACGGGTTATGCGTTGGGTTTGGGACCCACCACATAAAACAACGTTCCAATGAAATTCAAATCTTACAGACTAGATATGACAAATATAAAGTAAAATATAATGAACATTATAGCATGAGCTTAGGCTTATTTGACGTGCAAAAATACATATATAAACAAATAATTGTTGAGAGTAGGATCGCAAGATACTTATTTTAAGATACTATATAAAGTTTGAGTCATAAATTTAGGTTAATAATAGCGAGTCGAATCTTTTGGCTGTGTTGAACTAACTGGATGGTTGGTTCCAATCCACCCTCACGCTCGATCGATTTATTCATTTATTAAGGTTGTGAGTAGAAATCTGTAGGACTAACTGGATGGTTGCAGACGCCGTGTCTCCAATCCACCCTCTCGTTCAGTCGATTTATTTATTTAGAGTTGAGAGCAGAAATCTGTAAGGCTAACTGGATGGTTGGAGAGGCCGTGTCTCCAATCCACCCTCTCGTTCGTTCGATTTAATCATTTAAAGTAGTAAGTAGATATCTTTTAATTAAGAAACGCGAGTCAGAGGTATCAATGTTTCTGCAATGATTATTGAAATCCACAAACATGAATGACACAAACCACGAAGAGGCTCGTGCGATTCAAAGTTCGATCTGCAGGTGCTTAAAAAATCGTTTGAGAATGTCTCGACAGTCTGAGAGGGGCATTTAACGGGTTGGTGTCGAAATTCTGTATGTACAAAATTCTAAAAACAAAATTCTGCTTTTTAAAATTCTGCTTTTTAAAATTCTGCTTTTTTAAAATTCTGCTTTTTTAAAATTCTGCTTTCTAAAATTCTGCTTTCAATGTTCTGTATTACAAAATTCTGTATTAAAATATAATGTTAACAATGTTAAAGAGGTAATGTAATTATTTTGAAAAAGTGCGCAGCTACGCGAACTACAGTTATTCTGTACAAAAGACCTTCGGCCGCGCTTATTTAAATAACCCTGGGCTACGCCATGCCAAGTCCAGGTGGTTGCCCTGATCGGTGGCAACATGCCACCGATCCGACTCTTTTGCGCGTTTTTAAGTACAGCCTAATAATTTACAACAACCACATGAAAACTTGCGACAAAACAAATAAAATATATACATATGTACATGTGCGCACTTTTTCAAAATAATTACATTACCTCTTTAACATTGTTAACATTATATTTTAATACAGAATTTTGTAATACAGAACATTGAAAGCAGAATTTTAGAAAGAAGAATTTTAAAAAAGCAGAATTTTAAAAAGCAGAATTTTAAAAAAGCAGAATTTTGTTCAAGCAGAATTTTTTTGCAATTTACAGAATTTTGTCACACAGAATTTTGTAATACAGAATAATGACACGCTCCCGCATTTAACTACGCTATTCACTACGCCTTTCAAAAGTTTCGCCATGAACAAAACTCCAAGCATTTCTCGCCGGCAGGCAGCCATAGAGGTTTTAGACGGTTGCAGTATGGAGAAAGGTTCCTCGATGGATCCCACGATAAGTTCCTCCACGCAAAAATTAAAAATTGTTTTTGTACCGATTACAATTTATGGGAATGGATCGGATAACGCGGGTTCCATCCTAATGAAGAAAATTCCAAAATTGGTCTTACTGACGAGGTAAAAAGCGTTTTAGTAATATAAGGGTCCTGGAATTCCTTCGACCATCGTTCAACAAAAGCTAACCCCCTATAGCCCTGTTCACACAACTTTCAATGTGGACTTTAAAATCAAGTTTAGGGTCCATTTTAACTCCTAGATCAATGAAGCTATATGTCTGTTCTATTGCGTAGTCACCAATGTTATAACGTTGAACCGGCAGAACTCTCCTAGTGAAGCACATGGGCTTGCATTTTTTCAGTGTGAGTTCCATGTTGTTCGCACTGCACCAATTAACTAAGCTGTTTACATCAGATTGAAGTCGTAAATTATCCTCTGAGCTGCGGATAGGCATAATGAGCTTGACGACATCGGCAAACATTAACGGATTCGAGTAATTCAGAACTGTAGGAAGGTCATTAATAAACAACAAAAACAAAATAGGACCAAGATGGCTACCTTGCGGCACACCAGCTGTTACATCAATTAAGCGAGATAAGCAGGTTCTGAATATTACCTTCAGTTTTCTACCATTTAGGTAAGAGGATATCCAACGTAAGAAAATAGGTGGGAATCCTATGCAGTCTAGTTTATATAATAGGATAGAATGGGAAACTTTATCAAAAGCTTTGCTTTAATTGACATCGGTCTGCATGTTGTTTTTAAAGCTATTTGAGACATGAGTAGTGAACTCTAACAAGTTAGACACGGTGGATTTTCCACTGCAAAATCCATGCTGAGATGGGTATAACGAAACTGAATACGCCAATTGTTTTGTGATAATAGATTCAAACAGATTTATTATGTTGTGTTGATCTTCCGACAGGGTAGTAAGCTGATTTTTGTTGGAACGATTTTCCGTCATCCCTTGTCAAGTTTGGTTTTGTAACGAACGAAACTAGGCATTGAAAATGGCAGAACGCCGAAACCGGTTTTTCACAAAACCAAACTTGACAAGGGATGACAGAAAATCGTTCCAACAAAAATCAGATTCAAACAGTTTAGGTATAACACTTAACTTTGCAATTCCTCTGTAGTTTATGACACTTGATCTGCTACCACTTTTATAAAAGGGTATAATGAATGATTCCTTCCAGATTCCAGGAAATAACCCCTACTTTAGGGACGCATTAAACATATGTGTCAAAGGTTTATATAGAAATTAAGCACAACATTTAAGAATTGCAGAAGGAATCCTATTGGGACAACTATTGTAAGAAACACGAAGATTTTCCAGATGTGTTAACACATCATCAGCAGTTATAGAATTTACTTATATGAAGTCCAGCGTTGGTACTCTGAATGGGTAGCTTGGTGATAAGTCCGTACTAAAAGCATAGTTGGAATTAAAAAAGTCCACAAACATGTCCGCAATACCAGCGTCATCATTTGACGTCGAATCACTGAATTTCATTACTGATGGAAATCGTTTAGTCTTACGTATTGAGTTAACGAAATCATAAAAAACTCTAGGGTTAGTAAATAATTGATGTATATTGGAACGATTTTTCGTCCGAACGAAATCGACACTGATGATGGCACAACGCCGAAACCGGTTTATCTCAAAACCAAACTTGACAAGGGATGACGAAAAAGCGTTCCAATATACATCAATTATTCACCCTGTCGGAAAAACAACAAAACAAAATAAAACGGTTAGTAAATATTTGAAGCTTAATTTTAGCCAAATACTCCTTGTAGCACTTTTTATTAATGGTATTATATTTGTGGCAATAACTGGAATATAAATGATAGTCAGTTCAAGTGTCAGATTTTGAATATCGCCTATACCAGCGGGTCTTTTGATTTTTCAAGTGTTTGAGTTCCCTCGTGCACCATCCAGTGTTTAAGGATGCAGCTGCGTTACGAGATTGAGGAATCTATCTCTATGGCGCGATATACAACACGTATATCATCATAAACCTCCTAAGAGATTTTTGCGCCAAGCTTCTCTTCCAATTTGTGGTGTGCCGATTTGAATTTTCCCTACAAATTGGTGGGACCTACAGTTTTTTGCCGACTCCGAACGGCATCTACAAAGGAGACGAATTTTTGCTGAGAAGCCTGTCATGGCAGAAATACACTCGGAGAGTTTGCCAAACCACTGCCGAGGGGCGACCCCGTTTTGAAAAACTTTTTGCAAATCACTTTTGATGTTACCTGTACCAGGGCTCGAACCATGGACCTTCGGTGTTGTAGGCCGGCAACACTACCTTCACACCACGGCGGCCGCCGTGGAGGAATACATGATAGAAATTTACACACCATACACCACGTATTGTTAAATTGCAAAGCACTTTCATCCACGTTGAATAGAAATCGAACAGAAGTTTGGTTTTTGCTGACACGTAGATTACGAAAGCTGGAAGATTCCGCAGCCGGATCATCGACTAATATTAAATCCAGACATTTACCGTACTTATTTTGAATATTATTTATTTGACCGAATCCAACATCCGCAAGGCTTCGTTGAAATTCATTGAACACATCTCTAGAAGAGCTGGGGATCAAGAGACCATCAATCATATTCCAGGAGACACAAGGCAAATTAAAATCGCCCAGTACAATAACCGAGTCGGTGGGGTTAGCCAGAGCAAAAACTGACTTCACTATCAATGAATGCTTTAAATATATTTGAAGATCCGATTGGGGTGGAATATAGCTTACAGTGATGTAAATATAGCGATTTAATTACTTTACACGCACACACAGGAATTCGATGTTATCAGGGAAGGTAATTATCTCAGCGGCGAAACTTACACGGACAGCAATCAACACACCCCCTCCAACCTTCATCGCTTGATCCTTTCGAAATATCTTAAAGCTGCTACACAGAATTTCGTTGTTGAATACATGAGGTTTGAGCCAAGTTTCAGTAAACACGACGATGTCGTAAGTAATGTCGTGGCTACTAAGGCAAAGATCCACGAGTTTTGTGTTTAAATCCTTAAATTTTGGTAATAAACACTGATGCCAATTTCGCTTATGAGTTTTTTGAAGCAGTGTCGGCTTGAGGAATGCGTGTTGCATTGCGATTTCCTTATTGAGGCCTATATTCAAACTCACGAGCCAGCGCTCCATCTGGCCAGAACGATTTGTCAACTAGTTTTGCGAAGCATTCATAAGAAACATAAATTTTGAATGATGATATACTTCTTCCATGAGGAAATGATCTTCCTAATATTTAATACACTATGTGTAAGTTTAGATGTTACATAATAATTTAAGTCATCAACCGTAGTCTCTTTCGCAAGTCGAGAAACGAATATCGACCTATCCAAAGGGACTACGACAAGCTCTCTTGGAGATGTTACGTTGACAGCACTCGAAGATACCGATTGAGCAAGTTGCACTGCTGTCTCCGCATGAGTATTGCTCAGACGTGATAAATGGGAGGCAGGGGATGGAGAAGTTCTCGCGCCTGCTGTTTCACTTGCAGGGCGACTCCGTTATTGCGGAACTGATGAGGAAGTGGATATAACAGAAGACGCGGCCGTTGAAATAGGCATTGAAGCTCCCTCTTGTGCTAAAATCTTTTCGATCTGGTTAAGGCACCAGTAGAGGATTTTGACTGCGCCGGGTGTATTAAAATAAATCAACTCATTTCCATCACTGCCTGCAGGAGTAGGGGCTGGCGAAGAAACAGGAGCGGCGGAATAGGAATGAGAAGCAGAAAGAGGATTAGGAACTAATGTATCATCGGCATACTTCCATTTTTTTTTGTAAGTTTGCTTCCCCCTAGACACCGCTGAGTTATCCAGGCATTTAAACGATTTAAATGCTGATTCATAGCTCTCGAATTTAGCGTTGAGAAGTTTAAGCTCCTTCCGATTTCGTAGACTGGCTACAAAAGTCCCGACTGGGTAATTTTAAAGACACTTGACATTCATGGCATTTTAAGTTTTAAACCATATATATATTTTGTATTTTATTTTAAGAATTCTACCAATACATTTAAGTCCAATTAAACAATCACATATGAGTAGAAAGTTTTCTTTGACCTCCTGATTTTCGATTCTATTTGCTATCGAACTTTTATTGTTCCTTTACAAAATGTTCTTTTTTACATAGGTATAATAACATGAAGTCACTGCAACTTACGTTTTTCAGTTTTAGGGGACATTGAAACCTTAAGGGAGAGCAAGAGCAAGAAGTGATCGAAGGGTAAAGGTTATTTCAGCCCTATGCAATTTGGCACCTCCCCTTCTGATAGTAGGAGGTACTAAGCCTAGCCCCGGAGTAAGGATAAGATCTCCTCTTTCTTCTGCAAGAAGAATATTTCAAAAATGCCACGATTCGGGTCAATGGTTGTATGAAATGCGCATTCTGAGATCCGGCCTAAGCAGAAGTTTCCGAGTGCCAAATACCTGGAATGGCCAGTGTGATTATTTTGCATGCGGTTCAAGCATCTCACTACTTCCGGGTAGCTAAAGGCGACAACCTGGTAAAGCCACTCCTACATAATCGGTTAATATAGCTTTAACCCCCGGTTTAGGACCCACCACATAAAGCACAACTCCAATGAAATCACAACATGCCTATGATATGATTAAGTTTTTCTTTCTCTCTATGGCGCGATATACAACAGGTATATCATCATAAACCTCCTAAGAGATTTTTGCGCCAAGCTTCTCTTCCAATTTGTGGTGTGCCGATTTGAATTTTCCCTACAAATTGGTGGGACCTACAGTTTTTTGCCGACTCCGAACGGCATCTACAAAGGAGACGAATTTTTGCTGAGAAGCCTGTCATGGCAGAAATACACTCGGAGAGTTTGCCAAACCACTGCCGAGGGGCGACCCCGTTTTGAAAAACTTTTTTCAAATCACTTTTGATGTTACCTGTACCAGGGCTCGAACCATGGACCTTCGGTGTGGTAGGCCGGCAACACTACCTTCACACCACGGCAGCCGCCAGTTAAGTTTTTCTTAGTTGACGAGAAATACAAACGTTATAAGGATAATGAGTATAGAAAATGCACCTGGAATGTCTGGTCCTTTAATGGAGTAGATACGGCTGGTTAATGCAGTCGAGAGACTTCGTCGACAAGTACTGTGGTTCACTCCTGTGGATGAGCAATACACAAAACAGCAAGGTTTTTCAAAGACTAATTTATCTGCGAACACGCATCGTCGGAAGAGAATGACAACGTGGACAAACGTAGCTCCAACATAGTTTTAGCGTCCCTACAGTTGGAAAAATCAGTCTCCATGATGAGACTTTGCCAAATGGACTTAGGCTGATCGATTTTGCCGGTGCCCCGACGACCTTACATCAACTCGAATGACTTCCTAGAAGCAGACACAGTTCGTAAGGAAAGCAGAACGTTGAACAGACCGCCAATGACTTCGCAGAGCGTTTCTCACACCTGCCCTCGGAGCGCAAGTCAACCTAGCGGTGGGCATGAGCAAGTGGGAGCACACCTCGGGAGAACTCCGTAACGCTACTGAAGAATTAATTGGAAACCTGCGAACTCGGAGAAACACCTCCTACGAAGAAGAGTGGCGTATTGCAATGGAAAGAAAAGCGAAAGCAAGGAGCATGTGTGAGCGTTGCAGTGAGTCGCACGAGGATCAAAAAATTCGGCGAAATCCGGGTGAGCTCCTGTAAAAATGAGAACGGCGAGCTGGTGACCGATGTAGATGAGAGCACTAAGATCATGAAGGGCACGCCGGCGAGAAGCTGTTAAAGCGCATGCATCACATTCTATGCATGCATGCTTAAAGATTGGAATCTAAGAGCTCTCTACCAAATCCACAATAAGCGAGATCCTGAAACTGCACTAACTGTCGCATATAAGGTTATCTCGGGTGGAAAGTGTGATAAATTTACCATTTTAAAATTAAGGGCCTGCCAAGGAAAGCATCCTGTAGGTTCTGCCTAGTTTTTTCCAGGGAACGCCAATTTAAAAAAAAATTAAATTTCCTTTGAGGAAGCATCGAGCTCGGGCAGCTTTACATCAGAATAGTCTTCTCTGCTCATTTAGCTGTTACAATCAGTGAAATCTTTTCCGCAATTGAACAACTTGTACCAAATGCACTTAAATTTAATAATCGAGGAGAAACTACGCAGGGCCTGGAGCCGCACCATATTATAAATAACAAGTAAGGAAGTCTAAGTTCGGGTGGAACCGAACATTATATACCTAGTAGTGATATATTATGGCATACCAATTTACGCAGGTCTATTGTAATACTTTTCAGTTCGTATTATAAAGATTGTTTTCAATAAAAACACTTCTGTTATGAGTTTTGAGGGGTAAATTGATTTTAAAAAATATATATGTATGGCGCGATATATAACAGGTAGAACATCATAAACCTCCTAAAATACTTTTGCGCCGAGCTTTCCTTCCAATTTGTGGTGTGCCGTTTTGAATTTCGTCCACAAATTGGCGGGGCCTACAGATTTTTCCCGACTTCGAACGGCATCTACAAACGAGATGAATTTTTGCTGAGAAGCCTTCCATGGCAGAAAGACACTCGGAGAGTTTGTCAAACCACTGCAAATGGGCGACCCCTTTTTGAAAAACTTTTTTAAACCACTTTTGAGGTTACCTGTCCCCGGACTCGAACCTTGGACCTTCGGCAAGCTAGGCCGGCAACACTACCGCCACACCACGGCGGTTGCTATTAATTTATTTGTATATAAATAGCTTCCCTACCAACAACTGCTAACCACATTTTTTAAAAATACCAATCCATGCATATTTTATGTTTGAAAAATTTGCGTTCAAATAGACAGACGGACAATGCTAAATCAACTCAGCTCATCATCCTTATTATTTCAGTTTACTTATTGATGGGCCCATCTCTTCTTCTTCTCATACTTACAAACATTTCATGTTCATGAAGGGTATGAAAATCAAAAAAGATATATAACTTATCTATTGCAGTGGGGTACTAACTATTTGCCTGCATATTTTGCTTGTGTGTTATCCTAATTTTTGGTAGCAATATACTACATACTATTGAGAAGCAGCTGACCAATTTTCATTGAAATGTCTAGTTGAAATTACAAGCAATAGCTTTTGAAAATAGCAGAATTTTTATGCTGAAAAGTGGGAGGCGCCACGACTACTTCCTCAGAATCCACAAAAAAAAATTTTCGGTCGAATTTTGTTTAAAAAGCTTATTATGTGTGCATTGATATAGCTTGCATATTTATAGAAATATCGCGTTTTATATTTTACAGACAAATTTTTCAGAACTATGTTAAAAAACTGGGGGTGGCCGTGGACCAATTTCGCCCATTTTTACAACAAACAGTTGCCTTTCTATATTCAACATTTTCGACAAATATTGCTTCGATAAATACATTTTTTCCGGGCTTATGGCATAAAAAGTTTTGTGGAATAATCCACTATAAAGGGGGCGAGGCCACGCCCATTTTAAAAAATTTATATTTTACGACTTTCTTCGTTCACGGACACTTTGAAAGTGAAATAGAAATGATATAAAGCTTTTGTACGCAAAGTTATTACCTATTAAATATATCTATGATCCTTTTCAAAATCTTTCGTATAAAAATCTTTCTCGAATCATCATAACTGCGTATCGGCTAAGAGCATCTACATGTTTCATACGCACGCCGCTTCTATGCTCGATTGTGTAGTTGAACTCTTCTAAGAGTAAAACCCATCTCGCTACTCGTGTACACAAATCTTTCTTCTGCAATGTTTTTGTAAACGCGTTACAGTCTGTAACCACTTTGAATTTAATGCCTAGAAGGTACACTCTGAACTTATTCAAAGCTTCAACCACGGCTAGTATTTCGAGTTCATAGCTCGTGAATTTTCTTTGCGCATCCGTAGTCTTTTTGCTCATGTAATACACTGGGTGGAGCTGTCCCTCATCAGGCGACTTCTGCAATAGAACAGCACCAAACCCGTCTATGGATGCATCAGTATGCAACTCCGTCTCATATTTTTGGTTGTAAATACCAAGGAGGGTGGGGCCGTGTGCAAAAGTCCACGCAAGTGGGGAAAGTTTCTGATCGCCATTCACCTGGGAATGGCCAGAGCGATTCTTTTGCATGCGGTTCAAGCAGCTCACTACTTCCGGGCTTTGCGCCCAAGTATCCTCTGGTAACCACCGAACACCCGTTTGGTGGTGAGCTAAACGTGAGAAGGCGACAACCTGGTAAGGCCACTCCGACATAATCGGTTTAAGGGCTTGCTGGGGGGTTCAAACAGCAGCGTCTGATCACCAGGTGGTGCGGCTGCAAGCGGGCGTCTGTCTTGGATCCAGCGGCTCGCTATACAAATGTGTAATTGAATTCAACCTCCCGTGAAACGGGTTGTGCGTTGGGTTTGGGACCCACCACATAAAACAACGTTCCAATGAAATTCAACAACAAAGCCTCGGATATGAGAACCGCTTTTTTAGATGACAACACCCGCAAACGAAATAAGGATTATGAGATAAGGGCATGTACCTGGAATGTCCGGTCCCTTAATGGGGAAGGTGCCGCTGCCCGGCTGGTTGAGGTCCTGAGGAAAGCAAAAGCTGACATCACCGCCATACAAGAGATGCGATGGACGGGGCGAGGAAACACGATCAGAACACCTTGCAACATCTACTGGAGTGGGCATGAAGACAAGCGCAGATTCGGCGTGGGATTTGTGGTGGGAGAGAGACTCCGTCACCGAGTACTGTCGTTCACACCCGTGAACGAGCGTCTCGCTGCAATCCGCATAAAAGTACGATTTTTCACCATATCGTTTATCTGCGCTCATGCACCGACGGAAGAGAAGGACGACGTGGAAAAGGATGCATTTTACGAGCGCCTGGAAGAAGCATACGAGCGCTGCCCCCCTTATGATATCAAAGTCGTGCTTGGCGACTTTAACGCCAGGGTGGGTAAGGAGGGTGTATTTGGCCCCACTGTCGGGAAGTTCAGTCTCCACGATCAGACTTCGCCAAATGGATTCAGGCTGATCGACTTCGCCGGTGCCCGAAACATGGTCATATCCAGCACTAGGTTTATGCACAAGAAGATCCATCAGGCTACATGGCTGTCCCCCGATCGAAAAACACGCAACCAGATCGACCACGTTGTGATAGACGGACGGCATGCTTCCAGCGTTTTAGATGTTCGCACAATACGAGGACCTAACATCGACTCTGATCACTACCTAGTAGCAGCCAAGATTCGTACCCGCCTCTGTACGACAAAACAGGTGCAACAAAAAACGCAGGGAAAGCTGGACGTCGAAAAGCTGCAATCGCAACAGACCGCCAATTATTTCGCAGATCGCCTCTCACACCTGCTCTCCGAGAGCACAATTCAACCTAGTGGAATGCATGAGCAGTGGGATCATATCTCAGGAGCACTCCGTACCGCAGCCGAAGAAGTAATTGGATTCCGGCGAACGCGAAGAAACAACTGGTATGATGATGAAGAGTGCCGCGCTGCAACGAAAAGAAAGGACGAAGCCTACAAGGCAACGCGAGATCGAATGCAACGAGGAGTGTGTGTGAACACTACCGCGAGTTGAAGAGGGAAGCGAGGCGGCTTTTCCGGGCGAAAAAAGGAGAGGCAGAAAAGCGTGAAATAAAGGAGCTTGAGATGCTGGCCAACGGGAATAATGCCCGAAAATTCTATCAAAAAATTCGGCGAATGACAGAAGGTTTCAAACCCGGGGCAAACTCCTGTAAGAATGAGAACGGCGACCTGGTGACCGATGTTCAGAGAGCACTCAGAATATGGAGGGATCACTTCTCTGCCCTTTTAAATGGAGAAACTGAGCAAGAAACCAGAGAAGATGCCGAACCCGAGCCCACAATCGAAGATGATGGAATTGACGTTCCACAACCCGACTATAATGAGGTGCGAATAGCAATATCCCGATTGAAAAACAATAAAGCAGCTGGCGCTGATGGTTTGCCTGCTGAGCTATTCAAACACGGAGGCGAGGAGCTGGTAAGGCGCATGCATCAGCTTCTATGCAGAATTTGGTCGGATGAATGCATGCCTGAAGATTGGAATCTAAGTGTTCTCTGCCCAATCCACAAGAAGGGCGATCCTGCAAACTGCGCCAACTATCGCGGAATCAGCCTTTTGAATATCGCATATAAGGTCCTATCAAGCGTATTGTGCGAAAGACTGAATCCTGATGTGAACAGACTGATTGAACCTTATCAGTGTGGCTTCAGACCTGGTAAATCTACCATCGACCAGATTTTTACAATTCGCCAAATCTTGGAAAAAACCCGTGAAAAAAGAATCGACACGCATCATCTCTTTGTTTATTTTAAAGCCGCTTTCGATAGCACGAAAAGGAGCTGCCTATATGCCGCTATGTCTGAATTTGGTTTCCCCGCAAAACTTATACGGCTATGCAAAATGACCTTGAGCAACACCGCCAGCTCGGTCAGAATTGGGAAGCACCTCTCCGAGCCGTTCGAAACTAAACGAGGTTTCAGACAGGGTGACCCCCTATCGTGCGATTTCTTTAATTTAATGCTGGAGAAAATAATACAAGCTGCAGAACTTAACCGCGCTGGAACAAAATTTTATAAAAGCGTGCAACTGTTGGCATATGCTGACGATATTGATATCATTGGCCTTAACAACCGCGCCGTAACTTCTGCTTACTCCAAATTAGAAAAAGAAGCGGAGAAATGGGATTGGTGGTGAACGACGGCAAAACGAAGTACCTTCTGTCATCATGCAAAAAGTCAGCGCATTCGCGCCTTGGCAACCAAGCCACTGTTGGCAGCAATAATTTCGAAATAGTAAAGGACTTCGTTTACCTGGGAACCAGCATTAATACCAACAATAATGTTAGCCTAGAAATCCGACGAAGAATCACTCTTGCAAACAAATGCTACTTCGGACTGAGTAGGCAATTGAAAAGTAAAGTCCTCTCTCGACGAACGAAAATAACACTCTACAAGTCACTCATCGCACCTGTCCTGCTATATGGTGCAGAAGCGTGGACACTAACAACATCTGATGAGGCGGCTCTGGGAGTATTCGAGAGAAAGGTTCTTCGAAAGATTTGTGGACCTCTACGCGTTGGCGACGGCGAGTACCGAAGAAGATTTAATGATGAGCTGTATGAACTTTACGCAGACGCCGACATAGTTCAGCGAATTAAAACACAGCGGCTTCGCTGGCTAGGCCACGTAGTTCGAATGAGCGAAGATGCTCCAGCCCAGAAGGTATTCTTATCGGCACCCGCCGGTGGAAGCAGAGGAAGAGGGAGACCACCACTCCGATGGAAGGACCAAGTGGAGACCGATTAGCGATCCCGCGGTGTTTCCAATTGGCGCCAGTTGGCGCAACGAAGAAACGACTGGCGAGCTATGTTGGACGGTCAAAATCGCCCAGGCGGTTAGATGACCATTTAAAGAAGAAGAAGAAGAAATACCAAGCACAGGATTTTTTACTAATGCTTTTTTGAGTAAATTGAATGCTTCTTCTTCTTTGCACCCGATTTTGAATACACAATTTTGTTTCGTCATATCCGTAAGAGGTTTCGCAATTAATGAGTAATTTGGTATAAATTTTCTGAAATGGCCTGCTAAACCCAAAAAACTAAGAAGTTGTTTCGGCGTGTGCGGTATTTTGTAATTTACTACCGCCTGGACTTTTTCTGGTGATGCGTGTATTTTGTTGTTTTCAATTACATACCCTAAAAATGTTGTCAGATTTCTAAAAATCGCGTTTATATGCCTTTGGAAAATTCCAGGTGAATTGGAGAGACCAAATGGTACTTTACAAAATTGATACTGACCGCTGCCAGTTACAAATGAAGTGTACTTTCTGCTTAAAGTTTCTATAGGTACGTGGAAGAACCCATTCTTCAGTAAAAATCTTAGCATTTTGCAAACGGTCTAACAAATCATCTATAATCGGAAGCGGAAAGTGGTCTTTGATAATTACCTTGTTGATTTTTCTGAGGTCAACGCAAAGCCTGTGCGTTCCATCTCGTTTCTTTGCTAACGCCACTGGACTAGTAAAGTCGGAATTTGATGGTTCGATAATTCCGTCCTTTAACCATTCATCCACCTGTGCATCGACAATAGCCACTTGCGAGAAAGGTAACCGACGTGGCCTCGCAAATATAGGTGAATCATCACTTAGCACTATACGCATTTCCACATTTGTTGTTGCAGTTTTTAATGGTTTGTATTCGGATATCAACTCGCGCACTTTCTGTTTTGCACATTCACTTGCGGCTACCTATCTATTTTCATGAATGCTATTTCTTCATTGTCCGTTTGGATCTTTTTTATTTTTAAACCGTCAGGATTTATGGTTATTTCCGCCTGTAAACACAATTCTTCACCAAGAACCACTTTCATGTCCATACACTTTGACGGAACCACATCAAATCGCAAGTCAAATGTTTGCCCATCAATTTGCACATCACGTTCGAAATATCCGCTAGGTTTTATTTTGTTATCGTTTTTGTTACCGCCGATCCCGATTAAAATAATACTACACGGTTCTAGCTTAGGCATATTTAAATTTTTGTATACATCTTCCGTCACAATATTAAATTTGCTACCTGTATCAAATAGCGCTGTATATGTTTTGTCACCAATTTTCACATTTTTGTTGTTGAGTTCGCGTTTTATCACTATTTGCCGTGTATTTGCTTTTGCGTCATTTTTGTTTTCTTCGCAATTCGTTGAAATGTGCCCGAACTGATTGCACCTAAAACATTTTCTTCCTCTCTCTTTGCCTTTACAATCTTTTGACAGATGGCCTTTCTCACCACAGTTAAAACAACTAATAACTTTTTTCTCGCTCTTTTGTGCATTACTTTTTGCATCTTTCGTTTTCGCATCTCTTGTTTTGTCACTGTTATTCGTTGCGCGCTTATGCATTATTTCATAGCTCTTTAATCTTTCTTTAAATTCATTTAAGTTTTTAGCACCGTATAACATTGATTTGTTTACACTTAAGTCGTTTATCCCGTCAATTATATATTGCATCAATGCGTCGTTTTCAATCTTGCCTTGTTTCTGCCTCTTTAATTTTTCGTTCGCACAACCGCTTGTGTAATAACGCGCTATTAGTAACACATTTAAACTCGTTTATTAATGCTTCTTTCAATGTTTGCCACGAATTTAGGCCTCTTTCACTAACCACAAATAATTTAGCAATACCGCGTAGTGATTTTTTTGGGAACACTAGCTTTTGTAAATTATCCCAACGCATTAAGATAGCTTGCTCTTCAAACTCTTCTAACCACATTTCTATTGGAATCTTATTAGACCCATCAAATTTTCTAATAGAATCTTCGATATCGCGCAATGTCATCGTAAATTTTGGTATTTGACATGCACTAACGGTGTTTGTATATGTGTCGCTTTGTTGTTGATTTGTTTTGTTCACATTAATTGTTTCATCCCTTCTTTAGTGGTGAGCAGAAGGAAAACTATAATAATGAGAAACTTCACCACGATTGTCGCTCGCTTTACTATTGTTATCCACATCGTCGTCGCTTGCTCTGTTCTCGCTCTCAGCATCGTCGTTTTCACTATTTGCATCATCTTCACCGTCGTTGTGATTCTCTTCTTCGCTGCCTCGTTCAGTGAACAAGTGATTTCGTCGTAAATTTTTAAATATATGTAGTTTAATGTCTGCTACATTGTAGTCAAGCTCCAGCATGTTGCAAATCGTTACCAACTCGCGCTCGCTCAAATTTGCATTCACATATAGAGACTTGCTGTTGAATTCTTTGCTGCTTTCGTCGTACGTAAAGCCACAGAATTCTCGGAGACGTTGACGGTTGCTTCTGTCGCCGTCGCTTTCAAATATGAATTTATGCAGTAACGCGATTTTGGCTTTGCTGCTACTGCACAAGACACCACTAACAAAGTCGTTGAGGCATGCCATTTTGCCAATGCACAAACTAATTATATGTATTTATGTACGTACGAGTTTTTATGTCTTTCACCGCGTCTTAGATTTTTTTTTTTTCACGTGCACCGGCACGACACTTTAGTACAGTCGAATGTATGTATGCAGCGTTAAAACTTTGACACTATTAAGTTTCGCTCGTTTGTGGGGCAATTATACACATTTTTTTTTGTTCTTTACTCGTATGCGCACGGCGTTTTTAAGGTTTTCTTCGAACGCGCATCGGTTTTTCACACTGCTACACACGTTAATATTTTTTTTGATTTTTTTTTTTTTTAGTTGAGCCCCCAATATATGTGGGATTATACTTACTCGCGACGCACTACGACCTGTACACCTGAACACAATTTAATAAGTAGATCAATGTCCTAGGTTTTGGACAGTAAATGCAATTTTTAATTATATAAAAAGTTGAGTAGTATAATAAAAGTTTGATTAAATTGATTAAACGTTTTAGTTAATTGAATTTAATTGAAAAAATGTAATGTTCACAGCTTTAAATCATCGCGTCGTCAGATGAACGTCTTTACACTTCTCGCGTCGTTTTTCCACTGACTCTTCTGTCGCTGCTCAATTGTAGTTCTTGCTTCGATAGTTTAACCCTTAGCTTCCCACATACATTTATAAATAGCAACAGCAATAATCACAGAAACTGCGAACTGTTTTGTTGTTGTTGTGGTAACGACAAAAACACTCCTCGAAGGTTTTGGGGAGTGGTGTCGAATTAACAGTCCTTGGCCGGATTTGTACCCGGTACGCTCCGGTACTCCCTTTCGGTACTGCCCGACTGTCGTGGTAGCGATTTATGACCAGTAAAACCTTCTAGGTCATGGCACCCCTCCTTCCGTAAAGAAGGATAAGATGGGTTATGAGAGGCATCATATCCGAAGATCAACAATCGAGTTGCACGTCATTACCATTGTGCATATTAGTCGCCTCTGACGACCAGTATGCCTACCTCGGGCATATTCTAAACCCCTAACCCGCGAGCTGTTTTAGTGGCTATTACTTTTCAAATGCGGTACCGCCAAGTTAATCAAAAACGGGACAGCGACTCTAATTGGGTCTCCGTATATGCCTGTGCCCATGCATTTCACGGTGTTTTTATGTTATTTTACTCGTTTAAAAGGAATTCGTCCTTCGTTCTTATTTTAGTTTGTCTGACATTTTGTCTTGCTTGTATCCAAAAAATTAATTACAAATTCTTACAAAACTTTTTGTACCAAAGCCAAGACGAATTTATATAGGCGATAGCAAGGCGAATTCGTTGCTGTATACACACACTCAATGTGTTTTGTTTTTGATTTGTCAGCTTCTCCTGTCACATTGCATAGAACTTTTTTATTTGGGCAGAAGTAGCCACAGCACATAGGGAAATTGAAGTGCGAGAAGAGTGATAGACGACGCTTCAAGGTGGTGTAGGCGTGGGAAGATAAGAAATCGGTATACTTATTTGAATCTGTATCATTGAGGTTACGAGAGCAACCTTAGGCTACTCTATCCTGGGCAGTATGGACAGTTCTATATAAATACATATGAATTTGCACGAAAAGATTTTTGATGTGCGATAAATTTATGAAAACAATGAAAAATAGTATTATTTGTAAACAGAAAAAAAGCTAAGGTCGTAGGCAAGTTTCGAGCTAAAATTTTTAAATCTTATTTCAACTTTAGCTGACAATCTTAATAGCAAAAAGAAATGAAAACACAAGGGTTTTTTCAGTTCTTTGGCGTGCGTTCACATTTATAATTTGTTGTTTGCTGTTGTTTGTAACGACAAAAACACTAGTCCTTTGCCGGATATGTACCCGGTACGCTCCAGTATTTCCTTTGCCAGAAGCTGAGTAATGAGAGGTGAGAGGCATCATATCCGTAGATCAACCATCAAGTTGCACCTTATTACCTTTATGTATATTAGTCACCTCTTACGACCGGTATGCCTACCTCAGGCATATTCTAAACCCCTAACCCGCAGAGATGTTTGTAATTTGTTCTGATTGGTTAGTTTTTGATTGTTTTAAACTTAAAAAATTTAACAAGGTCTAAAGATTCTGGCCCAATGCACTCTTGTTTTTCTAGCTTTGCCTCGAGAACTGTAAAAATTTTTTGAACTCTACTGAAATGTATGACAACTGGCCTAGTGGCAGCCTTACTTTACTTTACTGTCTTTTAGCCGAAAAATGACGGCGCCTTATAAGCTTTGATTAAGGCCAATTGACAAAGGTGGTGGAAATAATCAGCTCACTAATAATTTTTTTCGGCATTCGAAAAATAATAGAAATTGGATATTTTCCAAAAATCTTGTTTATTACCATTTTTTCAAAAAAATACATAAAATAAAAATAATAAAATTCGTAGGTCAACATTAAAAATAATTTTTTTAAAATAATAAAAGCAGTATTTTAGCATCTTTGTTAACACAATACGTTTGTGTAATAAACTTCAACCAATAAAGATAGACTTAGGGCCGGTTTCACCAGCTCGACTTAACTAAGTTAAGTCGAGTTTTTCACTTTTTCAGTTTCACCATCTAACTTAACTAAGTCACAACTTAGTCAGCCTGCCAGCTGACTTATTCTCGACTAAGTCAGTGTTGCTGTCGTTCAAAACCTAAATGTCGGCAATGCTCCCAATTTGTTTTGTACAATGTCCCAGCCGGAAAATTCGCCAAGCATAACTTTGACGGCGTATGCGTAGATGCATGTGAACGCTTGCTTTCTAGCATGCAACCATTACAAAACTATCGTTTTTAATTAAGCGCTAAATTTAGTACCTTCCAACTAAAGAGAAATGGCTGCAAGATCAATACATTCCTTCGTGTATGGCCATACATGCCCATTTCGCACTGGGGTATTGGGATGCGCAGAGTTGTCTGGTATGAAAAAATACTACTATGCATAAAACAGCTGTTCGGGTTGTTGTGTTCAAAATTATTTAAGTCGCTCAGTTGGTGAAACCCAAAAGTAAGTTAGTCTCGAATCTGTGCTAACTTAAGTCACGACTTAGTTTTAGTCTTAGTCGCGTTGGTGAAACCGGCCCTTAGGGTTTGTAAAAGGTGGCGCAAAAGTAAGCTTCCGATGTTCAGCATATCGGTTGTGGCACGTGCAGTGTGTGCTGTTGCACCGTCTTGTTGGAACCACATGTTTTCCAATCCCAATTCATCAAGTTGCGGCAAAAAGAACTCGTTGATCATTGCTCTGTAGCGCTCACCATTCACAGTAACCGTTTGGCCCCGACCGATTATTGGTCAAATAAATAGTCAGCAATATTCCGCGTTCTGGAGCAGTGTAGCGTAACATTGTTTATTAACGTGTATTTCGAATGTGTTTACTACACAAATGTCAAAACAGAACTGTCTTTAGGGGCCAATCGCAAAATTTATAGCATTTTCTTATAGGAGGATTACTTTTGCGCCACCTTGTAGTGGATTTCGCAAAAGACTTAGTACTGGACGACGAACATGACTGAAAAATTGTTTTGAACTTGTGACATGAATATTGAAATCAAACAGAACCGATTCAAATTTAGTCAAAGTCTGCAAGCATGTAACCTAAATGCTTATTTTAAGATTTATGTTTTTTTTTTCATTCATGTATTGATCATATAACAATGGAAATAGATAGTCGATTCACTCAACTTAAACGATATTCAGAGACTTCGCTTCAGTTTTTCAACAAACCACAGAGAAGAAAATGACAAAAATTTATTTAAGCTTGCTGAATTTTATGAACCACTTGTTCAAAACCAAAATATAGTGGCCGAAATTTATGGAGAAGGTTCTTAAAATTGACATAATCTTCTGCCAAAAAATGCGTTTACGGACTTCAGAGCTGCGACAAAACGTCATTTCATAACTTATACATATTGCTACAAATTTTTGCAGCTCTCCCCGTATTCACTTCTACAGTAGAACTCACCTCTTCCACCGTTCTTCTTCTTTAAATTCCGCTTAATCGTCTAAGCGATTTTAGCCCTTTACCATAGCACCGCACTCGTTACGTCTTTCTGACAATTGGCCCCAATTGGAAACACCACGGAGTCACAAATCGGTCTTCACTTCGTCCTTCCATCGGAGTGGTGGTCCCCTCATCCTCTGCTACCCGGAACATCTTCATTCATTCGCACAAGGTGGTCTAGCCAATTAAGACGTTGGGTTTTAATTCGTTGGGCTATGTCGGGGTCTGCATATAGCTCATCATTAAATCTTCTTTGGTACTCGCCGTCGCCAACGCGTAAGGATCCGTAAATCTTTCGCAGAACCTTTCTCTCGGATTCTTCCACATCCTCTTCATCAGATGTTGTCAGTGTCGAAGCTACGATAAGTGACTTATTTATTTTCGTTCTTTCAGAGAGGACTTTATTTCTCAATTGGCAACTCAGTCAGAAGGAGCACTTGTTTGCACGAGTTATTCTTCGTTGGATTTCTATACTGACATTATTGTTGGTGTTAATGCTAGTTCCAAGATAAAAAACTCTAAACAGGTTAAAAACTTATATACGTAACTCTACCGGAGAAGTCGTTAAAATATTGATATGTACATTAGACTGGGTCGATTTATTAACCGATATCAAGTCTCAAAACCCGAAAATAAAATTTTTTTTTTTCAGAAAACCGTTATCACCAACCTTTTTAGCGCTTATTTTGAAGTGGGACAGGAAATATGATTCTTTATCGAAAACAGTTTTGCATGTATGGTAAAAAAACCCTTAAAAAAATGGCGAAAGGGTAAATTTTTTGACCAAAACACTCCCCAAAACCCAAAAAATATTTCTTTTTTTAAAAAAAAACTGTTATCGCCAACGTTTTTAGCGGACATTTTTTCGGTCGGACAGGGTATACATGAAAATTTTAAAATCAAACGAAAATTTTTTAGTAGTCACCTTAAAAATCAAAGTCGAAAAAAGTAAAAAAAATTAAATTTCACTGGCTCGAAAATTAATTTTTTGGGTATGCGCAATGGAACTTTTTTTCCTGAGCCCAAAACCTATCGAAAAATCGATGGCGCGATATCGGTTAACTTTCGTCCATACAAATCGACCTACCCTAATGTACATTATGCTTTACAATTGTTGAATATCCCATCTTATTTATCCCTTCTCTTTATACAAGAAGTTTAAAACTCGCTTTATAAGTCATAATATTTTCTTGTGAATCTCTGTATTTTCCTTAATACAAGGCTATGAAGGAAATTTCTTTTTATATGAAAGAAAACACTTTAGCTCTTCGGAAGAAAAAGTTGCCTAAAATCAGCTAAATGTGTCACGGCCTTAAGATTGACCCATTACTGTATTAAAATTTAATGAATCACAAAACTGCACACTCCAAAAAATTGCGAAAATTCTGAAAAAAATTTAAGACTTTGATGAAATTGCTTTGAATTTCCGCGTACATTCTTAAAACAAAATTTATTGATTGCTTCAAATTTCAGGTTTCGATTAAAATTTTTTTCATCCTGCCTTTCCCCACCTCCCTTTCCAAAATCCTGGCTACACCACTGAAGCTCTCTAATTATTTACTATCTAGTAATTTATACTTGCATTTTAGGAGGTAAATGCACTTAACAGATAGAAAAGAAAAATGTTTGCAATAGCTTTGATTTACGCAGAATTTTAGCGAGATATTTTAAAAACTGAGGAAAAAGTTTGGGTTCAAATAGACGGGCGGACAGACGGACATAGCTAAATCGACTCAACTCATCGCCCTGATCAATTCGGTATACTTATCGGTAGGTCAATCTCTTCGTCTTCTCATACTATTTCATGTTCATGAAAGGTATAAAAAACAAGAGTAAAAAGAAAATGGTAGTATAGTTTGGAAGGAATTAGTTTACAAAAGTACATATTCGAAAGAAAATTGATGATTATACAAAAAAAGAATGTTGATGAGAACACTTTCAATACACACTTAGGGCCGTTTACTCAATGTCTGGTTATGATAAACTTTATCACATGATAACTTAATCATGGCTTGCCTCAGAATGACATTTTCGTTTACACAAAAGTCTGGTTAAGTTATCATGATAAAGTTGGCCATTGTGAACATTTTTGGGAAAAAATTCACAAAACTTGCATTGTGAACGCATAAAAAGTGGCAGCTGCTCTTCTTTACAATTTAAAATGAACCATTTTGGCGTACAAATTTCGATTGTGATATTTATTTATGTAGATATTATTACATTTTTAAATTCTTTTACTACACGGATAAAAATTTAAGCTTAAATTTTAAGCCATTCGTCGGTTTAAGCAATTTTTTAAACCTTTTTGTAGTGAATCCCAAATATTTCAATTACAATTTCTTGCGGTTTAGATTTCAAACTGAACTGAAGAAAATCAAAAATTTTTATATTTTTGTTCCTTTATTTTTGAAAGGGTTTTCAAGTCATTGGCGCATAGTCATAGTCAAAGGTAAGTATGACTTAAATTTAGATGAAGCTTTTTTGATAGATAGCCCATATAAAATTGCGCCAAATAACTTCAAAAAAATGTAAGCCTACATTTAAAACTTTTTTCGGCTACATATATGTACAACGCAGATTTGGCTTAGAATTTAAATTATTCCCGTTTTCGAGAATATGAGCGTGAAGAAAATATATTAAATTTTAAACCAGTAATGTCTTAACACTTAAAAAAACATCACAAACATTTGTAAAGTTGCCAGGACTCGAACAGAGTCGTCTGCTCTACCCACTGAGCTACGGCGCAGACAAAACCGTTAAGAGAAAAATTCAATGACCTGGAAAACCTTTTAAAAATAAAAGAAAAACAATTTTAAAAATTTTAGACGTTTTTTTCAGTTCAGTTTTAAATCTAAACAGCAAGAAATTAAAAATTGGTGTAGGTAATTGAAAGGTTTGAAATTTATTACAAAAAAGTTTTAAAAATTGCTTAAACCGACGAATGGTTTAAAATTGAAGTTCAAATATAAGCCGTGCTCTGTTCAGCGTCGCTATAGTGCACAAAATAGAAATGTAACTTTATAAAATGCATTCATAAACTTTTAAAAAAAAGTATAATATTAAAATATACCAAAAGTTTTAGTCAGTTTGTTTCTCGGAAGGAATGCGATTCCGTCCATGGTAATAATAAAAAAAAAGAAAATAAAGTGTTGTTTGTTCCCGGCGATTTTGTAAGGCTCATAGAGAGATAAGAATTGTGCATGAACCCTATCGAATTTTATATAAACTTGATTGTGACGCTGACTGGGTAAAATTAAAACATCGATTGAAAACTGAAAAGGTACTACCCGAAATAAAGGGCCTTTAGAAAGAGGCTGTAAAATGACCGTTAACAAATTTCGAGATTTACAGAGTTTAAAAGCCTTCATTCCTACTGACTACCATGTTTCTTATGATCAATTGAGGAACGAAGATGTATGAGATTACATAAGCATACAATAAAAATAGTTTCACTTGACAATACATCTATCGAAAGCCTATGTACTACTTCTTTATATAAATCCCTACAAACCAGATACCGGTTAGCAATGTAGCTAAATACTTGGTGTCTTAGCTATATGGAGGGCGAGTAGTTCTTTTGATCTATTTTTTAATTTTATTATTTATATTATATTATTGGTTTACAGAGGAAAAGGGGGTGTGCGGAGCACATGTTTATTAGGGAGCTCTTTTCTAATGTTTATTATTTAATTTATTTAAATTATTTGTTCTATATAGAACGGGGTGCGGTGCACATGTTACACCTTGTATGTATTAAATGGGGGCGAGCACTGTTGGCTCTGAGGCATTGCGCGGGATTGGCTTCCTCATTCTCGTTGTGAAAAACCCCGGTTTTGGGAATAGTAAATTATTTTATTTGTATATTTTAATTATATTATATTATTAGTTTAGAGAGGAAAGGGGTGGTGTGCGGAGCACATGTTTAATATAGGGAGCCCTTTTCGAGTATTTATTTAATTATTATTTTGTTTATTTAAATTATTTGTTCTACATAGAACGGGGTGCGGCGCACCTGGAACACCTTGTATTTAGGGGGCGAGCACCTTGTATTTTGGCTCTGAGGCATTGCGCGGGAGTGGCTTCCTCATTTTCGCTGTGAAAACCCCCCGTTGCAAATATTGCATAGGGGCGATATTTTGGGAATATTAAACTTGTATGTATTAATTGGGGGCGAGCACTATTGGCTCTGAGGCATTGCGCGGGATTGGCTTCCTCATTTTCGTTGTGAAAAACCCCCCTTTGGGATTACAAAACATAAACTATATCTTTGGGATATTTCATAAGCTGCTTGCGAATTACAAGAGAGAGCAGCGCAAATGAAATAGACGAAATAAATAGTTATGGCTTATGTCGCTTAAACACTTGGTTTCTCGAACGGTGTAAAAAGAAGCTAATTTTGTTTGGGTCGTGTGAAGATTTTAACCACATGTGTTTTCCAAATTTCCAACAAAAATATTCGTTCAGTTGGTTATTGTTTTGGCTAACAAGTGGTAAAAATTATTTGTTCTCAACAAACGTATCATCTACAGCTGCAGAAGAATACGACCCTCCATTGGAGCAGAATCTTCAATAGTATGCTCTAGCGGCAAACTGCGGGTTTATCAATACTTCCATTTAGGATATAGTTACTTATTTCAATTTGAGTTATGGACGTGCTATTAGTCAGGGCGAAGTTCTAAAACAAAAATAACATCACGATTGGTAGTTTTGTACCATAAATATGAAATCAACTCTTACCTTATATATCTTCATATTCCATTCTTCTGCAGTTACATGGTGATTTTGCTGGTACGACTGCGTTCACCGTTGACGTATGCATCTGCCGGCTAATTAAAGACAAATTTATAAGACACTTGAAAATTTAACATACATTTTTGTCTTACCTCTTTTCGTTTATCGAATAAATTTGACAACGGTAATTAATTTTTGAAAACAGCTGCTCTTTTCCAATATTTGCGAAATTAAAAAAAAAAATTGTGCATGGACCTATTTGTATTTTGGGAAAATGTGGTTAGTTAATATTCCGTATTTTAAGTTGTCGTTACATAACTAAAAAAATCGTATATCTGATTCCAACATATCGAGCCTTAACAGGCATTTTAGTGTTATCAAAATAATGAAATTTTTAAGGAGACGGTTTTTTAGTTTACAAATATAAAGAATTTTAAGCCAAAATGTTACTTACATTATAATTCCCTTCACTTTATTTTGGTAATGGTACATATGACAGGTGTGATATTTAGTGAGATGGTTAAAAATAAACAGAATTATCGATCTGCCAAAATAAGGATTTTGAAAATTTTGCTGGTTACGAGAAAATTGCCGTTTTTGCTCGATATGTAATATTGAAACAAACTACCAGTAGATACATCATAGAAAATATAAACAAAATTAAACCACGTTTATATAGTTTTTAAGAGAACAGCTACCACGTAAGTACTTATGATTAATTTAAAATACCATGGGCCGTTTACTCAATGTCTGATTAACTGCTAATCAAGACTTTATCGGAGGTTGGCCCATAACCATTTACTCAATGTCTGATTATCGACGATGCCCTGATTATCTTCTGATAAAAATTATCAAAGGATGGGCCTCTGATTATGTTCTTAGCGAAACAAAAAGTGACAGCTGAAAGTAAATGTCTGATTTTGTGATAAATTGTTTTGATAACAAACTCTGCTAGTAAAAGAATTTAAAAATATAGTAATATCCATATACAGAAATATCGCAATCGAAATTTGTACGCCAAAATGGTTCGTTTAAAAGTGAAAAAAGAGCAGCTGTCACTTTTTATTCGTTCACAATGCAAGTTTTGTGAATTTTTTCCCAAAAAAGTTCACAATGACCAAATTTATCATGATAACTTAATCAGACTTTTGTATAACGAAAATGTCATTCTGAGGCAAGCCATGATTAGGTTATCATGTGATAAAGTTTATCATAACCAGACATTGAGTAAACGGCCCTAAGGGCTTGAAATAAATGGGAATTTATTGTTTTATGCTATGTCGGGCCGTCTTTATTATGGATCCCTATACCTTGAAGTTCGAGTAAATTTATCTAAGGTAAGTCTTTTGTGTCTCCTGAAAATTTAACATTTTGTCATTACGTGGTTGAGTCGGAAATCAGTCGATATTACAGTTAATAGCATAATAGGCAAACATGGGTGACAAGGAATGGAAAGTTCGCAAATGAAGTTTTGTTAATATTTTTTGAACTCTCGAACTCCAGACGACTTCTTAGCAATGATGTATACAGCGTCTTCAAAGTCATTGGATGCTTAAAATCTCTGAAATTATGTATGTACGTCTAAAGGTGCGGTAGTCTCGAAAGCGGTGCCGCCATATAGCGGCCGTCATATAGCAAGATTGATTACGTGGAAACCAAGAATATAGCGGCACCGTAATATATATGACGGCAGTGACGACCAGTTCACTCCAGCTCAACCATATGTAGCCGCACATCGTTAATTTTTGGCAGATTTTTTTCTCATGTTCATATAACTTGTATGAGAGCAACCGAAATTGAATTCCGTTCGTTAAGAGCTAACTCAAACCAAAATTTATTCAACAAAGTGTGATTAAATTTGAAGTTTCTCTCAATTTGAAAAAAAAACTATAACGTCAAACTGAAAAAATCTTTAACCCATTTGAAAATAATATTTTCAGTTTAAAAACCTTGAGAAACCAAATTTTAAATTATTTTTGTTCTAAATTTTCGAAATTAAAATTTTTATTTTTAACTTTAATTCAAATACTGCGTTGCTAGTAGAAAATGAATGAAGAAATTTGAATATTTTGTAGGGTTAGACCCGCATTTTACCGGAATATTTTTCAAAAAAGGCTTGAATTTTATGAAAGTCAATTATTGAATTCATATCTGTCGTTAGGTAGCAGCCGAAATTCGGCTTCATAGTCGAGATTGGTTCACTTCCTAGTTGACAGGAAAATTTAAGATTCCAAAAGTCACGAAGGCCACTTAAGTTGCATTAAAATTTAATAAAATAGCATATATGATAGCATAAATAGAACATAAAATGTAAAATCAATCTACAAATCATTTAAAAAAGTCTGATAATGAAGATTGGGTGGATTTCCCTAATATCAAAAGAGGATTATCAAAATTTTAAATTTTCATGGGGTGAAAGTACTTAAAATTGTTTGCCTCCCGAAATTATGCCTTGTTACAGTTGATTTCTTTGGGCTTGCCTTTCGTTTTCTTAATATTCAAAAAAAAAAAAAAAAGAACTGCCCAAGGAATAAAACAACAAAAAGCAACAAATATTCAAAGGAGTTGAAAGGAGAGAGTACTCCTCAAACGAGTACGACGACGACATGGATGAAATATTTACAGAATTTTTTCGAAGAGCTCCTAGGACTCGATATAGACAGAAAACTTCCAAATGCGATACATACTTTGTAGTAAGTAGCAGCATTCCACATTCGAAAAATGGGGCTGGCCAATATGAGCAAACTTAGTGGAATGCGTTTCGAATTTCGAATGGAAACCAAATAAGAAATTTCTTAATCTGATAAAACAACCTGAAAATGTTTTAATGAAAATTTATGGCGAAATATATCTAGAATGATAAAATTTAAATATTTAAATTAGTAGAGCCGGCTCACATAGATTTGAACGAAAACACTAAATCTTATTGCTATAAGGGCAGAATAATGCTTTGATTAAAATCCCTAAGCCTTTAAATGGATGCATAAAAGCACAAAACTTGGGCAACCAAAACAAAAAAAATGTTGTAAAGAAATGTGTTTTATTTAAATAACAAATGATTATGTTAATTGCAGAATAAAATTTACTTGTAAAATTCAATTTCCCCTCATCTATGAATGAGTGGTGAAAAGCTGCATGTATCTCCAAGGGTTTATTCATTTGCTTACATTCGGTTGACATACACTGAGGGAAAAACAGCTTTGTAAAATTAGCTCCGAGCGTGGACAATATTACATTTTGCAATATTGAAAAATTTCTAGTTAAATTGAAATGCTTACAGCTCAGAGTGACCATTTTGTCGTTGGGTTAAAAATAATATCGTCAATTTGACAATAATTCATTGTGGAAATAACGCAACAAATCAAGCGAGTTCATTTCAACATCAACATTTTTAATTTGATATGGCCACATAGTAAAATCAAAGTGGTCATAGTTGATCTGACAGTTAAAGTATACTTCTCATTGCAAAGCAACAAAAAAATACATACACGGCTAACGGTTCTCAATTTTCTGCTTTTCACTGTCGGCGTCGTTATATCGGTTATTAAAAGGTTTATTTGAAGAAGAAAATATTAAAGAATTTGTATACAATATTAAAGAATTTGATTATCATTATTGTATATGTATAAAAATGGAAAGTGTTTCTCTTTTCGGTGAGGTGATTTACACCATAGAAGGTGAATTGGTTAATATTACTAACGCGCAAGCTTTAAGTGAAGAGGAAAAAATTGATGAAAAGTTGAAATCTTTATTAAAAGACTTTAAATTGGAAGCTGTTTTCGACCATTTGAAAAGTATGTAGGTAAATGTGCAATTTATATTGTTTATATCTGTTTAACTTTTTACTCAATACTGCAGGTTCACAAGTGACTTATGAAAGTTTGCAAAATTTAAGAAAAGAAGACCTAAAAGAAGCTATTCCGCCATTAGGGCTAAGAGTACAATTTAGGGATAAGCTGTTCAAGTGGCAAAAACAAACGGTAAGCCGATAACCCACTACAATTGATGACTTTTATCAATAGGCGTTTCTCGATTATATTTTAGTTATGTTCCTATACAAATGCATTTTCACAATTGAAACTTGAATTTGTTTTTACAGAAAATTTTTCGGCACAAGGCATGAAACCGATTTAAATAACGATCCGGTATCATGTTTCGAGCTCGAGTTAACGACGTCCACACATACACTACACAGATACATACATACATATATATATACCACACACACTACTATTTGTTTTCCAAATAAAAATATCTTTAGGGTATAACATACCCTTTGTCCCTTCAAATGATAATATAGAACAAACAAAGAAACATATTCTTTGTTTCCCTCATAAGTAACAATATCCATAAGATAACACTACACTAAACATGTAAACATCTTTTCAATATCATAAACAAGTATATTCGCCGATAAGTAACAAAACATTATGATAACATAATGCTCATAATGTAAACATCTTTTTATCACCAAACAAGCAATAGTTAGAAATAGTATAAATAGATGTAAGCGTAAAAATGTAAGTTAGTTCTGAAACATACGAATGAATAACGGAGCTCTTGCTCAGAGAAAATACATTTTCTATTATTTTCCACGCAGATGCTTAACTGGGGGCTCAACCGGGATGACAATACGTTTTGCCATCTAAAAAGTAAATCCTTGAAATAACGGAAAATATAAAAATCCACGGTCTTGAAGAAAGACAAAAACGGTTTCTGAAAAAGTGAAACAAAAATGTATTAAGTGAAGTCTAGCTATACCAGAAAGAACTGGAGCACTTTAAAGCCCTACGGCTAGGTAAAAAACAACGCACCTACGACAGTAATCGGGATATAGGAAACGAGATGGAGGCCGAAATAGCAGCCTAAAAGCCCAGATAACTGCATTAAAAATAAACATGCAACAGATCGAAACCACCAGAAGAGAATCATTTGAACAATTAACCCCGGTACCTCAACTCGAAGAGGTCCGTTTAACACTAACAGACGCTAAGGATATTGATCTGGAGCTATTTAAAACGCTACCAAAATTTGATGGCGGTAAAACGCAATACCGCTCCTGGAGAAACCAAGCCTGGACATTTATGGAGTCCATTAAAAATTTTATGCAACACCCTCGTTATTACTCGGCATTGGGAATAGTACGTACGAAGATTATCGGGTCGGCAGCTGATATCCTAACAAACCACAATACAAAATTAAATTTCTACTCGATAATCAACCGACTAGATTATACATATGCCGATCAGCGTCCGTTATATGTCCTACTAGACGATATGAAAAGAATAGTTCAAGGAAGACGTACATTGTCTGAATTCCACAGTGAGGTCAGCAAGGCATTAAACTTAGCCTTGTCTAAAATCGAGATGACTGCAAGCCAAAACAATGCAGCAATGTTAGAATATGCTAACGAAGAAGCTGTGCGTACCTTTATACTGGGACTAAACAGCAAATACACTAGCGGAACATTGTACAGCAATAGCCCAAAAGATTTGGAGGCAGCCTACGCCATTGCATGTACAATATACCACGATAACGTGAATCAACAATTTGATGTACCGCCGCAGCGATCAAATCCAGCAGGTCATCATTATTCTGAAAATCGTCCAACACCACGATACGAAGACAGGCAAAATCGATATAACCCAGGGATACAGGTATATGGGCGTAATCAGCGATTCCAGCACCAGCAGCTGCCACAGAAACCAGTCCCCATGGAAGTCGACAACTCAAGAGAATTCGTTCGGACTACACAGAATGGTAAATATAATAACCCATTTAAGAGAGAAAGAGTCTTATCCAATCAAAATATAAATCCTCACAAAATACAGAGGATAAATAATACAGTTGAAGAAGAAAGTATAGTAGAAAATCTAGAACATTTTGAGGACAAATTTGAAACAGGAAGCACTTTTTTAGGCGTGTAAAAGGTTTGCCATGTATTGTAACAAAATGCGGTATGACTGGCAAACCAGTAACAGTTTTAGTAGATACAGGAGCCACAAACAATTATATTAGTTTCAATTGCGATATAGGGAAATCTGTCCAAATCAAACCAACACACACAAGAACCTTGCATGGAAACTCGGTAATAAAGTCAAAAAAAGTTATTACACTATTTGGACACCACTTATCTTTCTATGAAATTGATGAACTAAATGACTACGATATGATTTGAGGTGAACAGGGATTACGTGTAATAAAAGCAGAAGTAAATTTGTTTGATTATAGCCTGAAATATAAAAAGAGGGTTGAAGAACAAAAAATTAATTACACCCTAGGTGATGACAGATATAATAAGGAAATTTGTCAAATTATGCAAAGAAACGATTATATAAGCGAATCTTTACCATTCACAACAACAATTCAAGCTTCAATTAGAACTCAATCGGACGACCCCATCTGGACTAAGCAATACCCTTATCCTATGGCAGACCATGAGTTTGTGAAAAGTGAAATAAATAAATTACTTAAAGAAGGAATTATTCAACCGAGCAAAAGCCCGTATAATTCTCCTATATGGACCGTTCCTAAAAAGGGCACCGATGACCAAGGCAGACCCAAGAGACGGATGGTTGTTGATTTCCAAAAAATAAATTCCCATACAATTACAGATAGGTACCCGATACCCGATGCAAACATGACTATACAAAGTCTAGGGAAAGCAAAAATATTCTCAACAATAGACTTAGAATCAGGATTCCACCAAATCCTCATTAAAGAGAAAGATAGAGAAAAGACAGCATTTTCAGTAAATGGTGCAAAATATGAATTTGTTAGGATGCCTTTTGGGTTAAAAAATGCACCGGCAATATTTCAACGATGTGTTGACGATATTTTACGTGAATATGTTGGAAAATTTGCATATGTTTATATTGATGACGTACTAATATATTCTTCTTCAACCGAAGAACATATTGAACACATCCAAACTATAATCAATGCACTCCATAATGCCAATATGAAAATCTCGAACGAAAAATCGCATTTTTTCAAAGATTCCGTTGAATACTTAGGACACATCATCAAACACAATAGAGTGACTGTAGACCCAAATAAAATCGAAACAATAAAGAAGTTCCCTGAACCAAAAACTTTAAAGGAATTGAGGTCATTTTTAGGACTAGCTAGTTACTATAGAAAATTTATTAAAAACTTCGCAAAAATAACAAAACCCTTGACAATACATCTCAGAGGAGAACAAGGTATGATAAAAAAGAATAAAAGCGCAAAAATAGAAATAAAGTTGGACGAAGCTGCAATACAGGCCTTTGAAAAAATTAAAGTAGAATTACAGGCACAGGTAGAACTATATCAACCAGATTTTTCAAAACCTTTTGAGCTCACGACTGACGCAAGTAATTTCGCTATAGGAGCTGTACTTGCCCAAAATAGAAAACCTATCGCCTTTATTTCCAGAATCCTTAACGATACCGAACAAAGTTATAGTACCAATGAAAAAGAACTTTTAGCTATAGTATGGGCACTACAAAAATTACGGAATTACTTATACGGAATAGCCGATTTGACAATTTATACAGACCACCAATCATTAATTTATTCTATATCGGAAAAAAATCCAAATACCAAACTAAAAAGATGGAAAAATTTAATAGAGGAATACGGAGCAAAATTAGTTTACAAGCCTGGTCATCAAAATGTTGTACCCGACGCGCTTTCTCGACAACAAATAAACACATCTACGGATTGCTCAGCCCATTCCGCACAAAGGTCACCAACAGAAATAATAAAAAATGTGAAACAGCCACTCAACTCATTTAAAAACCAAATAATTATTATAAAAACTGATGAAGAGAAAGAAACCGTATCTCAGACAATATTTGCCGACCATTTTCGACACACTATATATTACACCGATCTACAAACTTTATGCAACAAGTTGAAAGAGGTCGTCAGACTTAACGTTACAAACGCCTTGAGAGTAGAAAATGAAGAAATATTTCACTCTGGAAAAGATATTATTCGTGCATTTCCAAATTGTACTTTTGTACAAGCACAAACACTCCTTACTGATATTACGAATATCGATAGACAAAAAGAGATTATTATTCAAACTCACAGAAGAGCTCATAGAAATTACAAAAACAACGCTCACGAGATACTTTTAAACCACTACTGGCCAAACCTAAAAAAAATGTGCAGTACAGAGACAAATGCATGCGAAATATGCCTTGTACATAAATACGAACGTCAACCGAACAGACAACCTATAGGAAAAACACCAATACCAACAAAGGTAGGGGAATACATACAAATGGACATATTTCATATGAACAACAATATTTATCTCAGTTCAATAGATAGATACTCGAAATACTGTTTTCTTCGCAAACTAGAAAATAAATTACATTGCCACGAGTATATTGAGGAAGTGCTCATACAAGTCTACCCCAACGCACGTTATCTTATGACTGATAACGAGAGCATATTCATTGGAAATATGGCAAAATCAGTATACAGTCGACTACATATAACGCACTCCGTCACGCCAGTGCATCATTCAACATCAAACGCTCAAATTGAACGGGTGCATAGCACTCTTATCGAACTCTGTCAAACTTTAGCAGCAGAGAATAAGACAGCTCCCGCCGACGAATTATACAACGCTGTTCGCCAGTACAACAGAACTATTCACTCAAGTACAGCACATAAACCTGAGGACGTATTTTTTAATCGCGAAAAATATCCTGATATTCGTGAAACACTTGAGCAGAAGCTGCACCAGCTTTTAAGGTACCATAATAAAAATCGAAAGATTATCACCTACAAAGAAGGCGATACGATTTACAGCAAGACAGATCGAAGAAATAAAACCTCGGCAAAATACAATAAACATCAAGTCAAAGAGGATCTAGGTGATAAGATATTGACAGTAAAAGGGAAAACTATTCACAAAGACAGCATCAGGAAGGTATCAACATGAAGGCTACTGGAATAATATTATTAATTATTCTTTCATCTTGTTCTTCTGACAAAATAACGGACTTAAAAGGAAAAAAATTTGTGCTTGTAGAATCTGACACGATGTATATGTTTGACAATACAGCTTACCTGTATCACATAGCGAACTTATCTAATATATTAGCCCCATACGAAAACATTATGTCGTTACACTATAAAATGCAGGAATCACAACAAGAGGAAATACTCATAAACAGAATAGAAACTTTAAAAACACAGTTAATACCACCAGAATATCGTTCCAAAAGAGCTCTTAATTTTTTGGGGTCAATACTTAAATTTTATACGGGGACACCAGATCACGATGACTTAATTGAAATTAAATCAGGATTAAACCAATTGATAGAAAACAATAATGAACAGCGTAAAATAAATTCACGATTCGAAAAGATCCTTCAAACTCTTGATCCGACATATATTACAGAGGAACTAATTATGAGAGAAGTCCTGAAAGAATTGGAAAGTATTACAAATACAATAAATTTTGCTAAAGTAGGAAACTTTTATTCAGGATCGTTAAATTTAAAAGAGATAAATGAAGTAATCAGCAAAGAAATATATAATATTCCTGTAATTAATATTCTAGAATATTCTGACATCCATGTGTGCATGTTTAAAACCGCAATAATAACCATTTACAAATATCCTGTAATTTCAAATAAATGCCAACTGTATCAAGTTATTCCTTTAGCATTTAAACAAGGAAAATATGAATTAAAACAAAAGGTTTCAAAATGTAATAACGAATTTATTAATGTATCAAAATGTAAAAATTACTTAGGCATTAGTATTTGTAAACAAGAATTAAAGGATAACTGCACAATTCCACTGTTATCAAATCAACAAGCTCACTGTAACATAATACAGGGTGTTTTTTTTACAGGTTTGTTTTTCGAATAGAGATAAAACTGGCATTTTGTGGTCAAATCTGGCAACTCTAATGTCATTTATGTTCAGCTTGGTTTGCCATTTCATCATGAACAGGTTGACAAAAGAACAACGCTTGCAAATCGTGCAAATTTATTTCGAAAATAATGGTTCAGTTCGCGAAGTTTACCGTGAGCTCCGTCCATTTTATGGTCGACATAATCGTCCATCAGAGCAATTAATTTGGTTACCCATGGATCGTTTTCGCACTACGTTTACTCTATGTGATAATACGCATCCGCAGAGACGTCGAACAGTGCGCACCGAAGAAACAATTGCCGCTGTAGAGCAAAGTGTTGAAGAGGACCCGAATGAATCGATTCCCCACCGTGCACAGCAATTGGAGCTTTGCCCATCAACTTTATGGAAGATTTTGCGCAAAGATCTTGCCTTGCGACCTTACAAGATCCAGCTTGTGCAAGAATTAAAGCCGCGAGACCATGCAATGCGTCGTGATTTTGGTGTATGGGCCGAAAATGAGATTGATTTGGATGCTGATTTTCATCGCAAAATTTTGTTCAGTGATGAGGCTCATTTTTGGTTGAATGGCTACGTCAACAAGCAAAATTGCCGCATTTGGAGTGAAGAGAATCCACATGAGACCCTTGAAACGCCATTACATCCACAAAAACTGACTGTTTGGTGTGCTCTATGGGCTGGTGGAGTCATTGGGCCATACTTCTTCCGCAATAATGCTGGAGAGGCAGCTACCGTTAATGGAGACCAGTATAGAGCCATGACAACCGACTATTTTGTTCCCGAATTGGATGGCATGAATGTGGATGAGTTGTGGTTCCAACAAGACGGCGCTACATGCCACACAGCGCACGTCACAATCGATTTATTGAAGGAAACATTCGATGAGCGCATAATTTCGCGGAATGGACCTGTCAATTGGCCACCAAGGTCGTGTGATTTGACACCATTGGATTATTTTCTTTGGGGATATGTGAAGTCGCTCGTCTACACCAACAAACCAGAAACGTTAGGGGAATTGGAAGCCAACATTCGTGGCGTTATTGCCGACATACGGCCCCATATGCTCGAAAAAGTGGTTGAAAATTGGACCTGTAGAATTGGCTTTATTCGAGCCAGCCGCGGCGGCCACATGCCCGAAATCATATTTAAACATTAATGGCATAAAATTATCCTTCCAATAAAGCCAAATTGATGGACCTTAAAACGATTTTCTTGTGTTTTATTTCAATTCGAAGTTCTATACCCCTAAAAAAACACCCTTTACAAGAAAATAATATTCCAATACAAATTTTGGACCACGGCAATATTGTAATAACTAATGAACATACTTGGAATGGTTAGTACAGTTTAAGATTTCCACAAATATAGATAATAAAACATATGTGAACCACCAAGAAGAAATTAAAAATGTTATTCACTCACATAATAACGAACAAGTAGATGTATTGAAAATACTAGCATCAAACTCAAATTATAAATTTAATAATATTCAACAATTATATAAATATATTATACCTATAGAAGAGCATCCCTTAAAATTTACACTGTATATTATATTTTTCATAATAACTTTTACCGTAACAATTTACTTATATATAAAATTAAGCCAATGCCAACGAAACCGACGAGAGGAAAAGAGACGCTTAATATTCCAAAGAGCATATGAAGCCGAACTCCTCCGACTACAGCAGATCTGAAATGGGGACATTTCATTTTAAACACCGGGGAGAGTTAACGACGTCCACACATACACTACACAGATACATACATACATATATATATACCACACACAATACTATTTGTTTTCCAAATAAAAATATCTTTAGGGTATAACATACCCTTTGTCCCTTCAAATGATAATATAGAACAAACAAAGAAACATATTCTTTGTTTCCCTTATAAGTAACAATATCCATAAGATAACACTACACTAAAGATGTAAACATCTTTTCAATATCATAAACAAGTATATTCGCCGATAAGTAACAAAACATTATGATAACATAATGCTCATAATGTAAACATCTTTTTATCACCAAACAAGCAATAGTTAGAAATAGTATAAATAGATGTAAGCGTAAAAATGTAAGTTAGTTCTGAAACATACGAATGAATAACGGAGCTCTTGCTCAGAGAAAATACATTTTCTATTATTTTCCACGCAGATGCTTAACTCTCGGCTTGGTTCCGGTTTCGAAAACCGCGTTTTGGCCTTGATAATCTGAGAGCCCCTAGTGGATAGAACACTAGTTCTTTTGGAGAGGTATTTGGGCAATCCTCTCTCAGACTTTCAATATTGAGGTCAAAATGCGTATTTTTTTACGGATTCAGTCCGTTTATAGCTTTAAAACTTTACTTACATATCGTCGGTGACACTGCAAAAACCGCGCAAGTGACATTTGTGTCAAAAACTTTTTAGGCCTCTGCCATCAAGATCTATTCATTTATTCTCAAGAAAACTATATGTTGGTTTGAAACATAATTAAGGGAATAGATCATGATGAAAACATTTTCAATAAAGTCTATATTCGCCTGAAAAATAAATTTGTAGTGGAAAAAATAGCCAAACTGAAAAATAACTTACCGACGATATGTAATAATAATGCTATTTCTATAAAAATTTAGTTTGGCGTTGATCACGACACAGTTCTTCAGGATTCAAGTATTAGAACCTGTCCTAACACCTCCGAAACTTCAGCCTGTTTAAACAATAATGTATCTGATTTCTTTACTTATATCAAAAAGGTAAATAACTTAGTGCCGTTTTCACCATCCACATTTAACACTAACTGGCAGTTAAATTGACAGAAATCGTTCGTACTGTGTCAAATGAAGTGCCAGTTAGTTGAAAAGTAAATTTGGAAACGGATAAAAAACTAAACTTACTAAACTTTTTTTTAGGACTTAGTAACTTTATTGGCATCAACAACACGAGGAAATACAATTTTGCGGTTCTATAAGACTTTTGGGAAACTTGATGACACGAACCGGGATGATTTAATATCAATTTTAGTCGAAGAATTGTGTTATAATAACATATCTGTTCGGAGCAGCACCCAGTGGGAAAAGCTAAATGAGCAATTAGTTGACCAAATTCATTTCTGCGGAACATTTTGCATCACCCACTACCATTTTTTTGTATACAAAACATAAAATTTCATATACATATGTACATATATATCTACACCTGTATGTAACTGGAGCAAAGGGAGACAAGCAATAAATGCATAGCGGTGAATGCAATTCATAACTCATCTTATATATTTGAATACATAAATTTTTAAATGACCATATTTGGGCATATCCAATGTTAATAAAATTCAGTTAGGCAAATGAAGATGTAAAAGAAAAGCTTGAAGTCAGTTATTAGCAAGAAGGCAAATTAAAAGCATTGGTCGCATTACTGTTTGCGCAAAATACAAATTGATGTGTTTTATTTTTTGTTGGTGTTTGCACACAATTCGGGTTCGTCGGCTAGCCCATCTATTGTGTTAAATTACATTAAAAATTGCTAAAGCTCCTAGTAGCTAAAATTTTGGGTATAGCTAAAAATAAAGCCGCCAAAACGAATAGCGGCTCAACATTGTACAATTTAAAGTGGCCAAAAACGCTTCGTCGTTCAACATTTGGTGACCCCGACGTGATCGCCGTGCGTTCACGTCATTTTTTTTCTCATCATGACACGTGGTAGAAATAAAAGGCAAAACAGCCAGGATGCTAATCTGTCCAACAATATGAACGAAAGTGCTGCAGACGGGCAGGATACTACAGTTCGTGCTAGTTTCTTTAAATTAAAAGCAACCTCTGTATTCAATCGGCTCGAGCGTGTAGCTGCTGATATGGTCGATGAAAAATTGCGAGAAATGGACGAATTTGCTTTGACTGCAGTTATCGATTGCCTAGGAGACCTCAAGTCAAGTTTTAACAGTGCGCATACAAGCTTGGAGGAGGTGGATCATGAGGAAATTGCCAGCGACTTGCCGTATAACTTCGATGCTGCATTAAATAACCTCAAAGCAACTCTTCAACGTGAAATTGCTAAGCGCGGTGCATCTCAACTATGCTCCACCAGGGTGAATGCCAATGAGTCGCATTCAATTATTGTGAACGCAAATCGATCGCGTTTGCCGCTGCTAACCTTACCTAAATTCGCTGGCGCTTATACAGAGTGGACGAACTTCTATTCCATGTTCGTATCGGTAATTGATAAAGATAGCGAACTCACTTCAGTCGACAAACTTCAACATCTGCGCTCCTGTCTAAGTGGTGCCGCGTTAGACACTATACGTTCATTAGAAATTAATGAGTCAAACTACCAAAATGCTTTGAATCTTTTGCATAAACGATTTGATAATAAAAGATTAATTTTTCAGGCACACATTAGGGAGATATTCGGGCTTGGCAAAACGGATGGGTCGGTCAGCAGGCTTCGGGAGCTAACAGACCAAATCACTGCTCATATACGTGCACTACAATCTCTTGGGTCTAACGAGCAAATTTCTGATGGCATCATTGTGCAGTTGCTAATACAAAAGTTAGACAGAACAACTCAATCAAAATGGGAAGAAAATTCACCGGCGAATGAACTGCCTTCGTGGAATCAGTTATCAACATTTTTGGAAAAGCGTTGTAGAACGCTGGAGAACGTTGAACAGGTTATGCAAACGCAGATAAATCAAGGTGAAAAATCAAATAAGAACGTGAGTACCAATCAAAAAAAATCATTTGTTGTTTCTGGCAGCCCAGTATCCGGTTGTGTATTTTGTGAATCTACTGAGCATCTTATATAGAAGCGTATGATGTTTTGATTTACAATGACGGCAAGGCCCAGATTTACAATTTTGCACCTGATGGCCCTTCTTTAAACAATTGATACAGAGAGAGAGTTTTTTAGCCTCTTTTTGTCGAAGGTTTGGCGACAGGTTCTCGACCTCGTGCTAAAGTCGCGTACTTCCGATTTTTCAACAAATATTACCGCCGTTGTCGCACAAACAATAACTGATAGCCAGCCTGGTCTTGCCGTAAGCACCGCTGAGTGGGAAATTCCCTCCAACATCCAGTTAGCTGATCCCAGCTTCAACGTACCACAACGCATCGATCTGCTCATAGGAGCAGGGCTCTTTTTCGAACTTCTTTGTGTGGGCCAAATCCACTTGGCGCCTGGGTTACCATTATTGCAAAAAACTCTTTTTGGTTGGGTGCTGTCTGGTGGTGGACAACAAGCCCCTAAATTGTCATCGTTCGTCGTACGTCAACGAATAACATCTGGAAGTGATTCAAGTGCTCGACTGGATCAGTTAGTTCGTCGTTTTTGGGAAATAGATCATGTCATTGAAACAATTGCTAAAACAACAAAGGAAGAGCTCGATTGCGAGGAGCATTTTAAACAAAACTATTCACGTCTTTCGTCAGAGGAATATTCCGTCCGTTTGCCTATGAAAAGCAGTGTGGAAACGTTAGGTGACTCATATTTACAGGCACTAAATCGTCTTCATAGTCTTGAAAGAAAATTAAGTCGTAATCCTGAACTTAAGGAAAAATATGTCGCGTTTATTAACGAATATGTAAATCTTAAGCATATGTCATTGCTATCCAATGATGATATGGCTAAATGCAAATTTTTTCTTCCACATCATTGCGTCATCAAAAGTGACAGCACTACAACAAAGCTGAGAGTTGTATTTGATGGCTCTGCCAAAACGACGTCGGGATTCTCCCTTAATGATATACTCATGGCAGGACCCACAATTCAGTCAACGCTTTTTAATATTTTAATTCGATTTCGCTCGTTCCCCATTGCACTTACTGCAGACATCTGCAAAATGTATAGGTGCGTTCGAGTCACCTCACCAGACGACATGTTGCAGTGCATATTATTGCGTGACTCTCCACATGATGATTTACGCATATATAAGTTAAACACTGTAACTTATGGAACAAAGCCTGCTTCATTTTTGGCTATTCGCGCCATGCATCAGCTGGCATTCGATGAATCATCTGCATATCCGGTGGGTTCTCAAATTGTTCTTCGAGACTTTTATGTGGATGATTTAATATCCGGTTGTAATTCGGTAGAAGAGGTTCGAAATATTATGCAGCAAACAACAAGTCTTCTATCTCAAGGTAATTTTCAATTACGTAAATGGTGCTCAAATAGGTCCGATGCTCTCAGAGGTATTCCTGAAGCAGAAAGAGAAACTCTTCTTAAATTTGATGATGGTAGTGACATCACTAAAGCGCTAGGCCTGGTTTGGGATCCGTCCAAGGACAACCTACTATTTTCGTTTTCGCTACAGCCCACTTCTGGTCGAAATTCAAAGCGGACTGTGTTAGCCACAATCGCTCGTTGTTATGATCCGCTTGGCTTACTCGGTCCTACCATGACCAGAGCTAAAATTATTTTGCAGCGTATGTGGCGTGATAAGCTCACATGGGATGAGAGCTTGCCCTATGTACTGGATACCGCCTGGTCTGTTTTTTGTGAAGATTTCGTCAATATTCAACAGTCATCGTTTCCACGCTATGTACTGCAGCCTGGTGCCTTAATTGAAATTCATGCGTTTTGCGACGCTAGCCTTGAAGCTTACGGCGCTTGTATATATGTTCGCTCGATAAAAGATAACAGCGCCCAAGTAAATTTGTTATGCTCAAAAGCACGCGTTGCGCCACTAAAAACTCTGACCGTTCCTAAATTAGAGCTCAGTGCAGCTGCTTTGCTTGCGCAATTAGTGGACCAGATAGCAAAGACGAAGATTTTTGACTGCCGTTTCTATTGCTGGTCCGACTCGTCGATCGTTCTATCATGGCTGCAGGAAGAGTCATCAAGGTTCAATGTTTTCGTCGCTAATCGGATATGCGCTATACAAGATATGACAAAGGGCATGACTTGGCATTATGTTCCTACGGGCATGAACCCAGCAGATGTTCTATCTAAAGGGGCCGCACCAAGAGAGCTTTTTAAATCAGTACTGTGGATGCATGGCCCGAGTTTTTTGCATACGGTAGAAATAAACTGGCCTGAGTATCGAGCGCCAAAAACAAAACTTCTGGAAGTTCGCCAAAAGGTATTATTGACATCGAATAACGTCACTGGCACATCCCTCTCGTTTAAATATATCAATTCGTTTGGAAAAATGCAGCGTATTTTTGGATACGTAAGTAAATTTCTCAATAGAAAGAAAACGCCGCATCTTACTGTTGAAGATATTCATGATGGTACGAAATTATTGATTCGCATCATTCAAAGAGCCGAGAGCTTTGGTCAGATTACGTCGCCTTGAAAAATAAAGGGTGTGTGTCACCGTCCAGCCACCTATTTACGCTATCACCATTTTTAGATAAATTCGGTCTGATTCGGGTTGGCGGCCGCCTGAAACATTCTTCTTTGGGCTTTGAGGCTCGTCACCCGTGTGTTCTACCAAAAAATCACCCGTTAACTATATCCATAATTAATCATTTTCACCTTAAGCACCATCGTGCTGGGCCGCAGTCATTACTCGCAACACTTCGATTGCAATACTGGCCAATAGGCGGGAGAAAAACTGTTTCTAGTGCCCTCAGAAAATGCATCATATGCTGTAAATCAAAACCTCGTCTCGTCGAACACATCATGGCTGACCTGCCTAAGGATCGCGTTGAAGTCTCGCGTTCCTTTATCATTACTGGCGTAGATTATTGTGGGCCTTTCTATTATAAGCCAGAAGCGCGCAACAAGTCACCACACAAGTATTATGTTAGCTTATTCATCTGCTTCACGACAAAGGCAGTTTGGATGGAGCTGGTAAAGGACTTAACAACCAGCGCCTTTATCGACGCTCTCAAACGATTTGTCGCTACTCGTGGCGTACCCAGGTGCATTTGGTCAGATAACGCAACAAATTTCGTAGGTGCAAGAAACGAATTGGAAGAAATGCGACGCCTGTTCTTAAGTGAGGACTATCGCAGCGAAGTTCACAACTATTGCCTCAACAATGGGATTGATTGGAAATTCATCCCACCCCGCGCGCCACACTTCGACAGCATTTTCATCGCTCTGTTGGTTCTGCAATTCTTGGATTTGACGAACTGCGAACGCTAGTATGTCAAATATCTGCTATCATTAATTCTCGTCCTCTTGTACCTCTTTCAGAAAACCCGCAAGACTTAGATGTATTGACACCTGGGCATTTCCTGATTGGTTGTCCTCTAGCAGCTCTACCTGAACCTGCCTTAACACATTTAAACTATAATCGCCTCGACAGGTGGCAGCGATCCACTCAAATACAACAAATATTTTGGAAGCGTTGGAGTCAAGAATATCTCACTCTTCTCCAACAACGAGCAAAGTGGTGCACTCCACAGGTCAGCATTAAAGTCAACGACATCGTTTGCATAAAAGATGAAAACTTGCCTCCTTTGAAGTGGCCCCTTGCGCGCGTACTCGAGGTCATCCCTGGGGGCGACGGTGTGGTAAGAGTAGCAATTTTGCGCACTTGCAATGGAACAACGCGTCGAGCTGTGAATAAGCTGTGTCTCCTCCCAGTAAATGATTCTGTTGAAAACCCGGTGTATTCAACGGGGGGAGGATGTTCGGAGCAGCACCCAGTGGGAAAAGCTAAATGAGCAATTAGTTGACCAAATTCATTTCTGCGGAACATTCTGCATCACCCACTACCATTTTTTTGTATACAAAACATAAAATTTCATATACATATGTACATATATATCTACACCTGTATGTAACTGGAGCAAAGGGAGACAAGCAATAAATGCATAGCGGTGAATGCAATTCATAACTCATCTTATATATTTGAATACATAAATTTTTAAATGACCATATTTGGGCATATCCAATGTTAATAAAATTCAGTTAGGCAAATGAAGATGTAAAAGAAAAGCTTGAAGTCAGTTATTAGCAAGAAGGCAAATTAAAAGCATTGGTCGCATTACTGTTTGCGCAAAATACAAATTGATGTGTTTTATTTTTTGTTGGTGTTTGCACACAATTCGGGTTCGTCGGCTAGCCCATCTATTGTGTTAAATTACATTAACAATTGCTAAAGCTCCTAGTAGCTAAAATTTTGGGTATAGCTAAAAATAAAGCCGCCAAAACGAATAGCGGCTCAACATTGTACAATTTAAAGTGGCCAAAAACGCTTGGTCGTTCAACAATATCCTCAAACCAAAGGATTTTAATGCCATAGTGTACGAAATTTGCTCGACATTTCCGACTGAATTGCATACGAAGGTAAGTGTATAAGATAATTTTGTGTTCGCTTGTAATAACCGCATAAGAAATAGTTGATGATTCCAAAAACTAACTAAAAACTCAATTGATTTAAGCGATTATTGTAAATGAGCACATTGTTTTAAAAGCTTTCATAGGGCATTTGATAAGATAACATTTGACATTTTAGGAATACTACTACATACCTCGCGAAGGTAAAAAAAATCCAAGTGGAAAATTGTATTATAAGTTTGTTAACTGTCGCAGAGGTAAAAGGCAGTCTCTACAGTCATCAAACATAGACGAAAAATTACTAAACACTAACTCAGCTGAAGAAATCGAGTTAGACGATTCCATTACAAGTGCATTGAAAACTGCTCTTAGCAGAGAAAGCGCGAACTGGAACGAAGTTTGTGACAAGTGGGCAAAAACTTTTAAAGCCAGATAATACGATCTAAAAAACTTAACAAACATAGAATTTTTAAAAGAATGGCCGAAATTATTAGATTCAAGAGCACCTGTACTGGTATATGAAACACATAATTTGTCGAAACTGTATTTAATATTTCTAAATTTTTACCGTTCAGATTAAAATTGATTTCAATCTCCTTTATCCGTCGAAGCAGGACTTATTATATTCAAAATGGGAATACTTCAAATTAAATATTTTGAACTTTTACGAAACTCGCATAAATAATGAAAGTTGTAAACAAATATTTTTATTGGCAAAAACATTAAAAAACATAGGTGATTCAATTAAATTATTTCACATACCAATGTATACTTAAACTTATTTGTAGACACGCAGGACTGCCTTATTTCGATATTGCTGATTTCTGTACTGCAAACGTCTTCAAGGTTTCTCAGCACTAAAGGAAAACGAACTAAGGAAATCACGATCGCCGATTCACAGGAGAGTTTCATATTGCGTCTAGAATCAGTAAATGACTATCGCAGAAGAGTTGACGAAATAATTTGCAAGTACTACTCTACCAAAACAACAGTTCAGCCATTTTTAATAGTAGTAGGGTCTGAAGTAGAGCTTACTGATTTTTATGTATATTTTGACAGTACGTTATACAAATTCAATTCATTTATTGAAGGTTTGGACTTGTGTTTTAAAATATTTCATGTATTTTCCTTAAATTATCCTCAAGGATGTGAGTTAGTATGGACTTTTATACAAAACTACTTTTATATAGTATAACTACTCAGTTCGATTCAAAATCAGCGAATATAGTTTCACTCATAAGTTTTTTAACAACTACTTAATTTTGAACTGTTAATTAATCAAACTTGTGACAAAGCATTTATGTATGATTTAGTTTAACTTTTAAATTTTCAATATGTTTGTTTGTTTTAAGTGTCAAAAAAAATTTTCTGAATCTGCAGCTTTAATACATCACTTTAAAATTGATCACTTATTCACAACAAAATTTCTAAAGCTAAAATGTGTCCAAGATGGCGGCAATCAAGTTTTTACTGATTTTACTTCTTTTAGAAGACACTTAAACAAACAACATACCACGAAAAGCGTAATACTTGTATCCGAAGTGCCTGTTAGTAGTATGTCAATACCCACATTGACTAACAGTAATAAAATGAATGCAAATACTATAATACAACAAAGTAATATAACAGAACACTTACCCACAAACAACGTATTTGATAAAGTCGATAATTTAAAGAGAAAAGCTTTGTATTTGTCTTTAAGTTTGCATCAGAATAGCTATATGCCCAGAAAAATGGTACTAGATATTCAAAATATGGTAACAGATTTGCTGCAATCAATATCCGTAACGCTTGAAGGAGTAATTACTGTTCATAACGAAGCAGAACATAGGATGTTTAAAATACTTAAAAATTTAAACCTTTATTCGGATCCAAAATGTATTACACTTACTAAATCTATTCAAAGAGCTACTGAATATGGTAACCCAACCCTGGGTTCGAAAACTTCTAGCATACACATTTGTCCGTTATTATTCAGACTTATTTCTATATTTGAGATTCCAGGACTTTTCAAACTTGCTGTAGATAATAACATAAACAGTGTAACAGATAATGTTATTAACAACTTTGCAAGTGGAGAAATTTTCAAAGAAAAATGTCAAATGTACAAGTCCGATATAGTCTTACCTTATATCCTTTATTTTGACGACTTTCAAATTAATAACTCTTTAGGAAGTCACACCTTTTCTATATGCGGATGCTATATATCTTTTCCCTCCATACCTCAATGGTTGCAATCAAAATTGGAATATATATTTCATGCTGCATTCTTAAATACTTCAGAGCTTAAATCTCATGGAAATGAAAAGGCATTTTATTCTCTTATTCAAGACCTTGTATTACTAGAAAATGGTGTCAACATAAAAACTGGAGGTGATACATATAAAGTCCGTTTTGTTTTAGGTTTAGTTGTTGGAGATAATCTAGCAGTTAATAGTATTCTAGGTTTTGTTCAGTCATTTAACACCAAAAGGTATTGCAGAGTATGTTCAAGAATGAAAGAGCAAATGAAATGTGATGCAATCGAACATATGGATTGGCTTAGGAATGAACGTAATTATAAAAGCGACGTATTGGAAAATAATTTCCAACTGACAGGAATAAAAAAGGAATGTATATTTAATACATTACCTAGTTTTCATGTTATAAAAAACTTTTGTTTTGATATAATGCACGACATATATGAAGGAGTATGTGTATATGATATTTGCAATGTATTAATGGGATTGGTTGACGACAAAATTTTGACATTGAATATTATAAATAGTAGAAAACAATATTTTCAGTTTGGCGAACTGGAATTTGCGAATGATTCCCCACCATTGGATTATAGTAGAGTAAAAAACTTGAATCTTAAAATGTCTGCAAGTGAAGTAAAGTGCTTCGTTAACTTTTTATCATTAATGATTGTAGATCTAGTCCCATTGGAAAACAACCATTGGAAGTTATTTACAATCTTGATAGAACTTGTGAACTTTTTATTCAAGTCATCATATTTTGTAGATGAGTTATCGAAGTTTACACTTTTAGTAGAAAAGCATCATTACTTATATTTAGAGCTGTATGGAGCACTCAAACCTAAACACCACTTTCTAGTTCACTATGTTACAGCTATTCGAAAATGTGGGCCTCTTAAATATTTGTGGGGAATGCGTTTTGAGGCTAAGCACAAAGAATCAAAAAAATATCTAAATAATACAATGTCTCGAATTAACTCTCCATACTCTCTAACTATTAAGTCTGGATTACAATTCGCTAAGTTCCTACTTGATCATGAAGGTGGCATAGAAGAAGAAGTAGAATTTGTTTCAGTTGGACCTATAAATCTTGCTAATACTGAGTACTTTTCAAAAATTGTGCAAACTGAAATAATAGATTATAACAATGTTCATGTTTTAGAATATGTAGTTTATCGAGGTACAATATATAAAAGCGGTTATTATTTAGCTTACAATGACAATGGGCTAACTATTTGCAAAATAAAAAACATTATATATATATCTTCATGCCTCTATGTTTTATGTAACGCAATTACCTTAAAGTCGTTTAGTTCACATTTTCAATCATACGAAGTGGGAAAGGGAATTGATGAATTGCGAATTATAAAAATTTCTTCTTTTACAAGCAAGCCTTTTCATCTCTTTACTCTATAAACAATGGGAAAACTTATTGTAGAATTAAACAGATTTAACTTTTGCCATACTGATTACACATTTACTACACAACTTTTCACAAATATTATAAATAATTAAAGTACTTATTTTATGAATAGAAACATTACTAACATTTTTACGTTTTAATTCCATTTTTATTACAATGTTACTAAACATTAATTGAAAAAATTAAAAATAAAAGTGGGCAAAATGTAAATAACTTGTTTAGATAACTACTTGTGCGCATACATGCGAATAAGTACGTCTTATGTTGAATAAGTATTGGAAAATTTCCTTATTTTAAGTTATTTTTATATTTCAAATGCCCTTATTTAAAGATACATATGTGCTCATTAAAAAAATATTATTTACCAAAACAAATAATCTGCATTTTTAATACAACATGGGATTTTATTTCAAATTAACGCTTCAATGTTAAATATGAAAATGTAATGTTGAAATAACAATAAAAACGAGTTTACTTTACATTCAAGTATTTTCAAATTGACATAATTTCAATTTGGACTCAAAGCGCCTTTAAGATTAAATCTACCTTTATACAATGTTTAATTGAAAAGGGTTTAAGGTTAAAATAACCATTTTGTGTTGTTGCTCAGTCATGAAATATTCTTAAAACAAATATCGCAGAGTTTTGCATTAACAATATTCTGATGTCAAACCTACCTACAAATGGCAACGTCATATACCACGAAATCACTTCAATTTTAAAATAACATTTTTATAATTGATGCAGCAATTTTCAAGGTAGGCTGACTATCATTAATGTTTTTTGTCGATTTGACTTCGTTTTTGTTGAATATGCGCTGTTTTTTCCTTCAGTGTAATAGTCCCTTACAAGAGAATCATACTGGCATGTGCAGCAATTCACTTTCGAGTGAAATTCTGTGTTGCGCCTATGTAAATTTGCCGGATAAAGCTAGCGAATTCGTGGAAAAGTGAAATGCAGCACATTCCTGATATTTAACTGTCAATCACACTTTATTGAATACATTTTGGCTCAAACCCCAAAATTCATGATTCAACAACTAGAAGGTTAGCTCACTAGTGACATATTTCGACAATTGCCGCCATCACGCTGTAATATTATACAAAATTTTAAATAAGTTGGTTTCAGAAAATAGATTAATTTGCACTATTATTTAGATCGACTTTTGGGGGTGTAGTGTAGTCGTGGACGTTTAAAACTCGGGACATTCCGGTATGTAGCAATGGCTGTCTTGAAATTTTGTCCCTGCATACTTATATACTTACTTAGGTCTATCGTGACTTCAAAGCTGTTTCTTAGGAACACGATCAAAACACCTTGCAACATCTACTGGAGTGGGCATGAAGACAAGCGCAGATTCGGCGTGGGATTTGTGGTAGGAGAGAGACTCCGTCACCGAGTACTATCGTTCACACCAGTGAACGAGCGTCTCGCCGCAATCCGCATAAAAGTACGATTTTTCACCATATCGTTTATCTGCGCTCATGCAATGACGGAAGAGAAGGACGACGTGGAAAAGGATGCATTCTATGAACGCCTGGAAGAAGCATACGAGCGCTGCCCCCGTCATGATATCAAAGTCGTGCTTGGCGACTTTAACGCCAGGGTGAGTAAGGAGGGTGTATTCGGCCCCACTGTCGGGAAGTTCAGTCTCCACGATCAGACTTCGCCAAATGGATTCAGGCTGTTCGACTTCGCCGGTGCCCGAAGCATGGTTATATCCAGCACTAGGTTTATGAACAAGAAGATCCATCAGGCTACATGGCTGTCCCCCGATCGAAAAACACGCAACCAGATCGACCACGTTGTGATAGACGGACGGTATGCTTCCAGCGTTTTAGCTGTTCGCACAATACGAGGACCTAAGATCGACTCTGATCACTACATAGTAGCGGCCAAGATTGGTACCCGCCTCTGTACGACAAAGGGAAGCGAGGCGGCTTTTCCGGGCGAAAAAAAGAGAGGCAGAAAAGCGTGAAATAAAGGAGCTTGAGATGCTTGCCAACGGAAATAATACCCGAAAATTCTATCAAAAAATTCGGCGAATGACAGAAGGTTTTAAACCCGGGGAAAACTCCTGTAAGAATGAGAACGGCGACCTGGTGGCCGATGTTCAGAGAGCAATCAGAATATGGAGGGATCACTTCTCTGCCCTTTTAAATGGAGAAACTGAGCAAGAAACCAGAGAAGATGCCGAACCCGAGCCCACAATCGAAGATGATGGAATTGACGTTCCACAACCCGACTATAATGAGGTGCGAAAAGCAATATCCCGATTGAAAAACAATAAAGCAGCTGGCGCTGATGGTTTGCCTGCTGACTATTCAAACACGGAGGCGAGGAGCTGGTAAGGCGAATGCATCAGCTTCTGTACAGAATATGGTTGGATGAATGCATGCCTGAAGATTGGAATCTAAGTGTTCTCTGCCCAATCCACAAGAAGGGCGATCCTGCAAACTGCACCAACTATTGCGGAATCAGCATTTTCAATATCGCATATAAGGTCTTATCAAGCGTATTGTGCGAAAGACTGAAGCCTGATGTGAACAGACTGATTGGACCTTATCAGTGTGGCTTCAGACCTGGTAAAGCTACCATCGACCACATTTTTACAATACGCCAAATCTTGGAAAAAACCCGTGAGAAAAGCATCGACACTCATCATCTCTTTATTGATTTTAAAGCCGCTTTCGATAGCACGAAAAGGAGCTGCCTATATGCCGCTATGTCTGAATTTGGTTTCCCCGCAAAACTTATACGGCTATGCAAAATGACCTTGAGCAACACCGCCAGCTCGGTCAGAATTGGGAAGCACCTCTCCGAGCCGTTCGAAACTAAACGAGGTTTCAGACAGGGTGACCCCCTATCGTGCGATTTCTTTAATTTAATGCTGCAGAACTTAACCGCGCTGGAAAACTATTTTATAAAAGCGTGCAACTGTTGGCATATGCTGACGATATTGATATCATTGGCCTTAACAACCGCGCCGTAACTTCTGCTTCCTCCAAATTAGAAAAAGAAGCGGAGAAAATGGGATTGGTGGTGAACGAGGGCAAAAAGAAGTACCTTCTGTCATCATGCATTCGCGCCTTGGCAACCAAGCCACTGTTGGCAGCAATAATTTCGAAATAGTGAAGAACTTCGTTTACCTGGGAACCAGCATTAACACCAACAATAATGTTAGCCTAGAAATCCGACGAAGAATTACTCTTGCAAACAAATGCTACTTCGGACTGAGTAGGCAATTGAGAAGTAAAGTCCTCTCTCGACGAACGAAAATAACACTCTACAAGTCACTCATCGCACCCGTCCTGCTATATGGTGCAGAAGCGTGGTCACTAACAACATCTGATGAGGCGGTGGACCTCTACGCGTTGGCGACGGCGAGTACCGAAGAAGATTTAATGATGAGCTATATGAACTTTACGCAGACGCCGACATAGTTCAGCGAATTAAAACACATCGGCTTCGCTGGCTAGGCCACGTAGTGCGAATGATCGAAGATGCTCCAGCCCAGAAGGTATTCTTATCGGCACAGGCCGGTGGAAGCAGAGGAAGAGGGAGACCACCACTCCGATGGAAGGACCAAGTGGAGACCGATTTGCGATCCCGCGGTGTTCCAAATTGGCGCGACGAAGAAACGAATGGCGAGCTATGTTGGACGGTCAAAATCGGCCGGGCGGTTAGATGACCATTTAAATAAGAAGAAGAGTCCTATTGTCAGAAGCACGAATGTGCAATTATTCAAAGTTTGAGTTGATAACTTTACTGTATTAGCCATTGAAGGTTCTAGGTTTGACAAAAATCCCTGATATCATGCTTACACCGAAACCATAATATTTTGCGGTCCATGTCAACCGAATGAGCCGAAATCAAACTTTTTATCATGCTATACCAACATTTTCATTTAAGCACATTCATGATTCTGGCAGATTTCTGATTGCAGATACGTATGCACATATATATTTATTTTAATTTTTGTTTGTGCAGTGACCGTTTTTTATTGTTTTTTAATTGATTATAGAGAAAATTTACAACGATTTATACAGTGATAGTATGGGATGACATGTTTTGATGTTGTATTTAGTTGACCTTACAAAATGTATTACTACTAATTTCCTCCTTTTCTGATTTTTTTTCTACCATTTCTTCGAGAAATGAAAACAATACTCCTACTTTTTTTTCCTTCGCAAAAGAAACGCAGAAAATGGAAGTGTCAAAAGTAAACGTCAGCTAGAGAGCTAACCTTCTTGTAATTGAATCATGCCAAAAATTATTATTTTGTGTGACATTTTTTATTGACGTTAAGTCTTTGTGATGAATTGTTTTTTAGCTCTTTTTGTTAGTTATAAATTATATAAAACCCATTGATTCTTGGACTCAGAAAATCCACCCACAGTCTTTAATTTCGGTTGCTCATATATTTGCATGTAGGCTTCACAAAACGCTATGTGTTTGTACATGGTTGAGCTGCTCGTCAATATTTTTTGCCACCGTACATTTTGTAGCGGTGAGTTTTGAAATAATACTTTATTTCTATTTTGGCATATTTAATTTTTATATATTGTGTATAAAAACAAGTGTGATATGTTATCTGTCAAAGGCACATCAACATGGAGTCATTACACAGGTCAACAAAAAAAAATATTTTTTTTTGTACATTGGTTTTGCCCTATATATTCGGATTCTATGTTCAATTCTATATAAAAAAATGTAATTACGAATCAAAAATATTTGGTTTTGTAGAAGTTATAGCGATTTGAAAATTTTGCATTTTTGCACCAGGCTAATGTAGGTCCTTTCGCGCTATTTCGGTCGATAGAGGGCGGCGGGTAGCTACCTGATGCAGCGATGCATCGAAAAAAGATCTACTTAAAGCACAACAGGTTAGGTTAGGTGGTCGCTGTCCCACTAGGAGGGCAGCTCACTTGGACACTTACAAGGTCCGTTGTGATACCACAATTTTAAACGGTGACACTAACTTAAGATAGCTTAGTAAATCGCTGCGTAGCGACAATAAAACTCCGGATTTGGCACACATCGATTTTCGACACGTCTTCTGGAGACCTAAGAACATCCGAGCCGAGATACCTGCGCCTGGTCCTAGCAAACGCTGGACAACTGAGCATGAAATGATTTGATGATTCCACCTCGTCATCCTCCATGCAGCTCACGCAGCTCGGGTTATCAAGAATATTCAACCGCACCGCATGGACCCCCATCGGACAGTGCCCAGTCAACACCCCAATAAACATGGAAAGATGTAACTTGGAGAACCCTAGTACTCCCATTGAACGCCCGGAGTCAACCACGGGCCAGAAGGACTTCGACTCCTGACATAAGGTGGTGTCAGCCCAGCGTTTGCTTAGCTGATCCGAAGCCCACCTGCCCAGAAGCAACCTACAGGTGGTAAGGGGAATACCCAGTGTTTTGGAGGCAGCCACATCTGCCTCACGAGTGCCCGCTCTGGCCAAGAGATCCGCATGGCAACTGCCGGGAATGTCACAGTGGCCTGGCACCCAGATAATTTTTATTTTAAAATAGTTGGATGCAACCGCAAGCGAATCCAGACAGTCGCTCACTGTCCTCGATTGAACGTTGCCTGCACTCAGCGCCCTAATTGCCGCTTGACTGTCGGAGTAGATGTTGAACTCCTTGACAGCGAATGCGCTGGACAGCATCCCATCCACCGCCTCCTTAATGGCGGTAACCTCCACTTGGAAGACGCTACAATGATCAGGTAGCCTAAATTTCGTGCTAATCCCAAGTTCCTGACAGTAAACACCCCCCCCCCCCCCCCAACACATCCATCCAGCCTTGACCCGTCCGTAAACAGATTCGCCAGAGCCTCCCCCAGATAGGTTCCCCGCCCGTCCACTCGTCCCTTGCGGGTATGTAAGTCGAAAAACCCTTTGCCGGGGTAGAGGTCGGCGCACAGTAATCCGTTCTGTTAGGGATAAAGTCAAAGCCCGAAAGTATATTGGAATGGCCATACTGCACAAGCCTATATCCAGCGTCTCGGAGCCTAATTGCAGCCCGAGCTGCGCTTATTTTTCCTACAAGGTCAACTGGGTGCATATTGAGCATAACATTCAATGCCAGGGTAGGAGTGGTGCGCATGGACCCACTGATCCCAACCATGGCCATTCGCTGCACCGTGACCATCTTCTTCGTGGAGGATGCTGTGTCTAGTGCGCCCCACCAGACCAATACCCCATAAAATAGGATAGGTTTCACAACCATCTCGTACAACCAATAAACCACCCTTGGAGAGAGACCCCATCGTTTGCCAATGGCCCCTCTGCAACAATACAAGGGGACCGAAGCTTTTCTAGCCCTGTCCTCTACATTCAGCTTCCAAGACAGATTCCTGTCCAGAATAACCCCTAGGTACTTGACCTTTTCAGAAAGCACCAGCGGTACTCCCCAATAGAGGCTAGTACAAAACCATCAATCTTATACCGTCTCGTGAAGAGGACTAGTTCCGTTTTACTCGGGTTGACAGCCAGACCACAAGATTCGGACCACTCTGTCACAATACCCAGATATCCTTGCAGAACATCCCTTACGGTACTAAGAAACTTTCCCCTGACGAGGATTGCCAGGTCGTCCGCATAGGCTATCACTTGACAGCCCTACGCTCGAGGTCCTGGAGTAAGCCGTTGACTACTATGACCCAGAGAAGCGGAGAAAGAACACCCCCTTGCGGCGTGCCCCTTCTCACTCCTCTCTGAGCCCCAGCACCCCCCCACTCCGCCCTGACAATCCTGGCATAAAGTAATCTGTTGATAAATTCTATCAAACTTGGTTCAACTCCCAGACTCGCTAAGCCCCGTACAATGGCAGAAGGCAAAACATTATTGAACGCTCCTTCGATATCCAGAAAGGCCCACAGCACGAACTCTTTGTGCTGGAAAGACCCCTCTATTAGTTTTACAACGGAATGAAGCGCCGTTTCAGTTGACCTGCCTAGTGACTCTGCTGCGTATATGCAGGTTAATCAGGCGATCCAGCGTTTTTAAAAGAAACGAGGAGAGACTGATTGGCCTGAAGTACTTGGGAGATACATGAGAGCACCTCCCCGCCTTTGGAATAAAGGTAACCTTGACCATATTCCAAGAAGCGGGGATATAGCCCAACCTCAAACAGTTGGCGTAGATGGGAGCCAGCCAGCTACAAGAAATCCCCAGCGATCTCTGTAGTTGCACAGGAGTTATGCCATCAGGTCCGGGTGACTTGTAGGGCTTAAAAGATTGAATGGCCCATACAAGCTGGTTTTCATCCAGGGAGATGACTGGCCGACCCCCCCCCCCCCCCCCCCCCCCCCCGCCCACATAAGTGGGCGATGGGGTATCGCGGTCCTGTGAAGCCGGGACGTCAGGGAAGTGAGCGTCCATGAGAAGCTGGAGAGATTCCTCGCTGCTCATAGCCCAGCTACCATCCACATTCCTCAAGTAACCCAAGGGTGCAGGATTCCCGGAGAGAATCTTCCGGAATCTCGCAGACTCATTACATCCTTCCACGCTTTCGCAGAAAACCTTCCAGGAATCTCGTTTGGCTTTCCTCATCGCAGATTTATAAATACCCAGCCCAACTTTGTAGAGCTCCCAGTCGGAAGGTAATTTACTCTTCCTAGCCCTGTTGAACAAGCGCCTACTAGAAGCCCTAAGGTCGTATACTTCCTTACTCCACCAAGGTGGTTTACGCTTTCCACTTACGGTTTTCAGTGGGCATGCGATTTTATACGCTTTCTTACAAGCATTGGTAAATTTCTCCACCAGAGCATCAATAGCAGTCTCGGACAATTCCGAGCCTGATACGGGTGCTCTTGGGAGGAACTCATCCAGCTTGCTACAGTACCGGACCCAGTTAGTACGCCTAGGATTTCTAAACATGGTTTGGCTGGGTCTAGATTTATCAAGAGAGAACTGAATATACCTATGATCAGAGAAGGAGTGTTCCGGAAGAACACGCCAGTCGGATATAAGGGGAAACAGGTCTCCTGAAGCCAGAGTGAGGTCTAGGACCTCCTCCCTAACTGAGGTTACAAACGTGGGGTCATTACCGCTGTTACAAATACATAGCCCTTCATTTAGAATAAAAGCAAATAGCGACTCACCTCTTGCATTCGTATCCGAACTCCCCCACAGTGAGTGATGCGAGTTCGCATCCGTTCCGACAATAAGTCCTATGCCTCTTCGCTTTGCTTCAGCGGTAATCATGCATAGGATTTCAGGAGCCGGCCCACAAGTATCATCATGGGCCATGTAGGCAGAGACCAGCCACGATCCCTTGTTACCTTCCTCCAGACACACAGCCGTTACGTCATCGTCACTAAAATTGGAAAGAAGAAAGGCTTTAATATCTTTCTTAACCAGTACACACGACCTTGGCCTACCTGCCGATCCGTGCACAAATAAATTGAATTTACCAGTCCTCAGTCCAGATATTTTGTTGCCGCTGCTGCCTAGCCACGGCTCCTGGATAAGGACAATGTCCACCCCGCCTTGCTCCAGGCAGAGTAGGAGGCTGGCAGCGGCCGCCTTAGAGTGCTGAAGATTTATTTGTCGGATGACCATCATCAGACAAATCCATCTCCTCCACCTCAGAAGCCTCCCCCTCCGAAGCTAACAGCTAAAGCACAACATACTCATCTTAAAAATAAAACTAAAAAAATTTGGCTGAGAAACAGTAAAAAGGAGATAAAAGGTCCCAGATACACATGATTTTAGGTAGATTTGGCAATTCGTTAAGTACATATTAAGAAACTCATCGAAACTTTTACTGACGGATTGGCAGGCCTAGCAATAGAGGGTTTGATAGCGTTTTTGTAAGTAAACTTTTTTTTAAGAAACTGTAGTTCCTTGGGTCACTCGTTTTTGCATATCATTATGTTTTTGCACATCACAGAGGAATGATGTCTTCGAGATGTTGTAAACGAGCGGCTAATTCGTTTTGCTATATATGTGGCGAATGTATTAAAAAAAAGACAAAAAAAGTTTGATTGAACTAAAAACACAAGGATTTGCGAGACCTACCCAGCCTACTTCGGTCTACCTGTTAAAAACCAGGACAAAAAATGGGCTCCACATGTTTCATGTAACTCTTGCAGAAGCATTCTGGAGCATAAATTTATTTTCTCTTTTTTATTTTTACATTAACGCAAACGTCAAGCTGTGTAGTTTTGTTTATATTTTTCTCTGTGATTATATTTAATAAATTAATAATATCTTTTATATTCTAAAGTTAAAATTAAAGTTAATAGAGATAAATATCTAATTGTGCTTCACTACTTGGTGTGAATAGTGTTAAAAAGTTTTGATAGTGATTCATTATTATAAATTCATTTTGTTGAATTTGTGTGTGCCGAGTTCTTTGCATATTTTATTTGTTGCTATTGAAAGGCTTTATTTCATATTGCAATTGTTGTTGTGCTCTGACTTGCTTTTCTTATTTCTTTTTCGTTACAGCTGTTTTGCGTGGTTTGTTGAACGTCAGATACAGTGTGTTTAAAACTGTTCGCTCAGTACTGTGTCATTTAAACTGTCAGGGTTGCTTTTCTTTAATCCGCTAAATTTTTTTTCTTAACTTATAATTTTTATTAAAAATTTATATAAGTATTTATATGAAAATGTCGTGCATGATAGCAAACTGCCAGTTAAAAAGCGAGTCCGAACGCTTTGTAGCTTGCTGGCTGTGTGATGGACTTGTCCACGCCAAGTGCACTGGGTTAACCGGTAGAATAGCTGACCTGCTTAACGAAGGAAAAGGCCTGCGCTGGTCTTGTTCCAAATGCCGGTCGACGGAAGTTGATCTGTGTAAAATCTTTAGGCATATCAGAAACGGTTTTTCTGAAATAAGCAAAGATTTTTCATTGCTGACTGAAAAGTTCCAAAAATATGAAAATATTTTCAAAACCTTCGAAACTTTGGAGAATTCGCCTCATTTGGAATGCCCTGATAATCGCGAAAACAAGCGCAGGCGTACGGATGATCGGCCTACTACCTCAACAGTCCCGAACTTGCCTCAACCCCTTGAACTTATAGATTTGGCTTCTCCAGTTCCTAGTACGGTTGTCCGAGCAACGTCGAAGAACGCCCCTTCAAAAATGTCCACTAGGAAAAACCAGGAAATTCCAACTATTGCAATGGAGTCTAAACCAATCGTTGGTAAGCTGGTTGTGGTTCCTCGCAAAAAATCTATTTTTGTGTCTAGGTTCCATCCAGACACTACCGAGGATGATTTGTTGTACCATATTTCTTCTAAAGTTAAAGATCAAAGCGTAACTGATAGAAAATTTAATTTCACATATCAAAGAAGTATGTCTTCGTTTAAGATTGATGTATCTGGGAAAGATTTCGATACTCTTTTGGACAGCTCTTTTTGGCCTCCCGGGGCTCTTGTGCGGGAGTTTGAATACAGACCGAATAGGAATGTTCAAAATGTAGCGAAAATTTCTCGTAACAACGTTGAGTCAAAAAACTGAGCACTAAATCCGTGAATATCTTTTATCAAAATGTCAGAGGTCTAAATACCAAATTAACTGATCTCTTTTTGAAATCTTTTCATTGTAATTATAACGTAATTGCTTTTACCGAAACTTGGCTAAAACCTCATGTTTTCAATTCAGAGTTTTTATGTAATGAATATCAAGTATATAGAAATGATCGCTTGAACAGAGTCGGGGGTGGTGTTCTACTTGCCGTTCATTCCTCCATCCCTTCAGAAGAGGTTAATATTCCTAACATCGATTTCATTGAGTTCAAATGCATCCGCCTTCAACTAGACAACGTCTCTATGTACTTATATGTTTGCTACATCCCTCCAGCATCAGATTTTTCAGTCTACATGCAACATGTCTCTCTGCTCAAAACTGCTAACCTTATGACTAAAGCTTCAGATTCAATTATTGTTTTGGGTGATTTTAACTTACCTCATATATCGTGGAACATATCTGATGGTAACATTATTCCAAATCCGTCCAAACTGGGGTTCAATGACTTTTTAGATGGAATTTCCGATCTTTGCCTTAATCAAATAAATGTTACCGCTAACAAGTTTGGGAAAGTCTTAGATTTAGTGTATGTTAATGATATAAACCAATTTTCTGTAAATCGTTGTGATCCGTTGGTTTTACCAGAAGACCTTTACCACCCTTCTATGGAAATAGTCTTCGAAACCATAAGTAATGGCCAAGGCACTCAATGCTACTCATGTAGTAGCTTTGATTATAACTTTTCCAAAGCAAACTACAAGAAATTAAATAAAGAACTGTCTAAATTAACTTGGCCTGAATTTGGTTGTGATATCGATCTAAACGTCTCACATTTCAATCTCACTATTTACTGCCTATTTGAGAAGTTTATTCCTAAACGTAAAGTAACTTATGATCATCCTACGCAAGCTTGGTTTACTAAAGAGCTTAAGGCTCTTAAAAATAGGAAAACGCGATCATTTAATTTATATAAGAAATCCGGATTAAATAAACATTACCTACTGTATTCCATTCTACGTCAGAAGTACATAGATTTAAATAAAAAGTGCTATAAAGCTTATATCTCTAAAACGAAAAGAGACATTATTCTCAACCCTAAGTCATTTTATGGTTTCGTAAATTCTAAACGTAAAGTATCAGGGTTTCCCTCAGCCATGAAATATCAAGACATTATATCTATCGATAATCAATGTATCGCAAATTTTTTTTCTCAATTTTTCACTTCTAACTATTCTGCTGTCACCAATTCAAACTTTCAAAACTATCCCTATAAGCTACACGGGACAAATTCAATTAATTCACCAATTATATGCGCCAAAGATGTTCTAATTTACCTTAAAACCTTAAAAGAATCTTTTAAATATGGTCCTGATAGGATTCCTACATGTTTCTTGAAAAAGTGTGCGAACCATATTTACCAACCCCTTACCAATTTGTTCAATCTATCACTAAAGTGTGGTGTTTTTCCAACTGCGTGGAAAGAATCGTTTCTTCTACCGCTGCATAAAAGCGGGAGTAGGTCTTCTATAGAGAACTATCGTGGCATCGCAAAGCTTTCTGCCATCCCAAAATTGTTTGAAGCTATTGTTACAAATCAACTTACGGGTCCGATCTCTACTTTGATAGCTGACTGCCAACACGGGTTCAGTAAGGGAAAGTCCACAGTTACGAATTTACTTGAGTTTACCAGTCATGTCTCAAATGGCTTTAGAAAAAATCTGCAAACCGACGTTATTTATACGGATTTCAGCAAAGCTTTTGACAAAGTGTGTCACTCATTACTTATTCATAAACTCGATCAGTTGGGCTTCCAGCCGGGTCTCAATCGCTGGATCTCTTCTTACCTTAGTGACAGGACACAAAGAGTAATGTTTAAAAATTTAGTATCCGATGTCATTTATGTCTCTTCGGGGGTTCCTCAAGGAAGCCATCTTGGCCCGATTCTGTTCTTGTTGTTTATAAATGATATTTCTACAATAATAAAATTTTCAAAAATGTTAATGTATGCCGACGACGTAAAGCTTTTCATGTCATTCGCGTCATTTGAAGATAGAAATAAGCTACAATCAGATCTAGATGCACTAGTTACTTGGTGCGATTTAAATTATATGCCACTTAACCTTAAAAAATGTAAACACATGGGTTTTTCGCGTGGAATTTCTCAGCCGGCTTCCTATACAATTAAAAATTATAGTCTTGAGCAAGTGTATGATTTTGTTGACCTGGGGGTTACTATGGACTATAAACTCAGTTTCAACCGCCATATTAATACAATAGTCAATAAGGCAAGAGGTGTCCTAGCATTCGTTAAACGATGGTCTAAAGAATCTAGCGACCCTTATGTAACTAAAGCCCTCTTCACTACATTAGTCAGACCGATACATGAATATGGTTCTATAATTTGGAACCCGCGTTACCAGGTTCATGTAGATCGCCTTGAATCAGTTCAAAAACAATTTTTACTATTTGCCTTAAGAGATTTTCATTGGGATCCCTCGTACAATCTGCCACCCTATACGAATCGTTTAAAACTCATTAATCTACACACACTTTCTAGTCGGAGGGAAATGCTTGGAATTATTTTTATGATTAAATTGCTAAATGGTTCACTATCCAGCCCATTTCTTCTAAGTGAAGTGAACTTCAATGTACCGTCTCGTCCTTCAAGGCATTTTAAACCTCTAGTCTTAAAACAGTGCCGAACCAATTTTCAGTTAAATGAGCCTTTTCGCTGTTTCTGTCAAGATTATAACTCTCTTTCTGGTAGATTTGATATTTCAGACTCGCTTTTCAGCATAAAAAAATCAATTCTTTCTGTCCTAAATTCATAGCTACTAATTTTTTTTTATTCTTTGACTTCTATTTTAACTTTTAACAATAATTTTATTCTGTTAACTAGTTATTTCTTAATGTATAATCTATCCTATATCTACTTTACTTAGCTGATGAGGTTTTCTCTGTAGCTGAGCAGTTTTAGATCTCGACGATTAACAAACCAAAGTCTTTCAACGACTCGGCACGAACGAATAATCCGCGCGTTATGCGGATGCGCCCCTCGCGCCGGTCGGGCGGGATATGGTGGGTAATCCGTTGGGAATTATTATTATTATTATATATATAATTGCATAATAACTGAAATTGTTATGAAATGCTTTAGGTTTTATTATAGTTTGGTACCAGGGTGAGAAAAGAGCCATGAAGTTCGCGGTGCCGAGGATTTGGAGGGAACCGAGTAATCATGCCACTGATTGCTATTTTTGTATAGTGAAACCACTGAAAGGGAAACGTTTAAGGAAAGCAATATAGCCGGAACTACCATCGACATCCGCTCCAGTACCACATTCGGAACAAAATCCTGTATCTGATCCACCTGTGTTGGAAAATCAACTGTTCCCTCAAGGCAGCTTTCAAACACCGAGTTCATCTGCATCCGTACATTCCGAATTTGTTCCTCAATTTGAACCAGGAGTACCACATCTCATCAACTCTGAAGATCTCAATGACTTAATAAGAGACTTAAATTTATCAAAAGACAAAGCAGAGTTATTAGCATCGCGGCTTAAACAACGAAATTTACTTACTTCTGATGTTCGAATATCTCGGCAAAGAAAGCGTCATGAAGAATTTTCTTGTTTCTACAGTAAGGAAGATGGACTCTGTTTTTGCTATGACGTGAAAGGTTTATTTGAAGCAATTGGTATTCCTTGCAATACAAATGAATGACGCCTCTTTATCGAAAAGTCTAAAAGCAGTTCTACTACACAATGGGAACAAATTTCCATCTATTCCACTGGCACATTCCATACATCTCAAAGAAAATTATGACAGTATCAAAATGCTATTAACTGCAATCAAATATACGGAATACAATTGGGAAGTTATTGGAGACTTCAAGATGGTTTGTTTTTTTACTGGAATGCAAGTTGGATATACCAAACACTCCTGTTATCTGTGCCTATGGGATAGCAGAAATGATGCCGCCCACTATCGCCAAAAACATTGGCCTGAACGTACTGAGTATGGAGTGGGAAGATTTAATATTAAACATGAAGCAATTGTCGATCCTAAAAACATATTGATGCCGCCATTGCATATTAAATTGGGCCTTATTAAACAATTTGCGAAGGCTCTTAATATTGAGTCTAAAGCTTTCAAATATTTGCAGACTTTTTTTCCAAAGCTGTCAGAGGCGAAAATTACAGCTGGAGTCTTTGTTGGCCCTCAAATAAAAAAAATTATGAACTGCGATATTTTCCCGGACCTACTTAGCAAAGAGGAGAAACTAGCGTGGAACAGTTCTAAGGAAGTAGTTCATGGCTTTCTTGGAAATTATAGGGAAGAAAATTATGAAGAGCTGATAACTGGCATGATTACGAATTTTTCAGCCATCGGATGTAGAATGTCGCTAAAAATTCACATGTTACATTCACATCTGGATAAACGGGGAGCGATTCCATTAAGATATAATGGAGTTTGAGAAACGCTACCAAGGCCAGTATACGGAAAGCATGATGGGGACTATATTTGGACGTTAATAAGAGAAAATGTTACCGAATATGGCAGGAAAAGCAGGAAAAAGCATTTTTAAACATTTAAACTGTATTCTAAAACTAAATTTATAAGAATCAATCTTAAATTGATTTTTATTATACTAGAATAAATCAAATCTATGTCAAATTTTGATGAATTTTTATGTTTTTCGTTTTTCTCATTTTTTTCGAACAAAACCAAATAAAAACTTTTTTATGTTCATATTCTTATTTCTGGGTGCAAAAGCAATAAAAAAAATATACGCACGACCCATGTACAAAAATGTTGTTGACCAATGTTATAGGTGGTTTTGATCGTTCGGCTCTGAATTCAACCGATGACTGCCGACCACTCAGATAATTCGCGGTCCAACGCTTTAGACAAGGGGGAAGAGTTGAGTCTTCCAAGTCGTTAATGAGGCTTTCGACAAGTCAAGGGCAACCAGCACAGTCCTTTCGTTTGGGCGATGTTGGTTGAGACCGACACCTATCTGAGTGGTAATGGCGTTAAGCGCGGTGGTCGTGCTATGCATTTTACGGAATCCATGCTCATGTCCGGGTAGTCGCAGGTTAGCGGTGTAGTAAGGGAGCAGGACTGTCTCCATGGTCTTCACTACTGGCGAGAGCAGCGATATCGGTCGATAAGACCCCCTCGTTAGCTGGCTTGCCAGGCTTTAGTAGTGGCACTACCTTTGCCTGTCTCCATTTTTCTGGAATGACAAAGGTGGTCATGGACAGATTGAATACAGTTATGAGGTACCTTGCTCCGTCATCGCCGAGATGTTTTAACACCAGCGTAGATATACCGTCGAGGCCGGTCGATTTGGAGCCTTTAGGCCCCCGTATGGCCTCCTGAACCTCTGTGGTAGTGATAGAAATGGGCGCTTGGCTATTTTTTCGTTTGTGCGCTTCCCTGATGGCTCGTATAACTTCCTTGTCAACCGGAGGATGCTGTACAAATTGCCGGCAGAAAGCGCTCGCGCATCTCTGCGGTTACGACTGGACCTTATCACCGAAGGCGATGGATATTTTGTCGTTAGAATTAGTCGGATTTGACAGTGGACCATAATTTGCTAACACCAGCAGAGAGGTTGCAGGACCGTAGGTGCTCCTCCCATTTGGCGCGTTTGTGTTGATCAACCAGCCATCTGATTTCAGCATTGAGATCTTGAATTTGGGGATCCGTAGGGATCAAACGTCGCACATGGTCACGTTCATTAGCCAGGGCCGCTGCCTCTGCGGCGAAATACGGACGTATCTCCTTAATTCTACTTGACGGAATGTATTGATTGGAGGCTGAAGCTATGACCATGCGAAACGCCTTTTCCCCTTCTCGTACGTCAGACGGGATGGGAAGAAGCAGCGAAGGTGCTCTCAGTGAAGTTAAGAAAATCAACCCAATTAGCTTTACTAATTTACAATTGTGAGGTCTGGCGAACTAGAACAATTTACCGCGACTCTCGTGGGGGCATCCCCGTTCACAGTGGACACAAACAGCGAAATGGCTCATGTAACTCAAAATTTGTTCGGCACTGTTTTAAAACTAGTAGTTTAAAATGCCTTGATGGACGAGAGTGTATATTAAAGTTCACGTCACTCAGAAGAAACGGGCTTAGGAGTGAACCATTTAGTAAAATAATCATGAAAACAATTCCAAACATTCCTCTCCGACTAGAAATGGTGGAGAGATTAATGACTATTAAACGATTCCTATAGGGTGGCAGATTGTACAAGGGATCCCAATGAAAATTTCTTAAGGCAAATAGTAAAAATTGTTTTTGAACTGATTCAAGGCGATCTACATGGACCTGGTAACACGGGTTCCAAATTATAGAACAGTATTCAAGTATCGGTCTTACTAATATAGTAAAAAGAGCTTTAGTTATATAAGGGTCGCTAAATTCTTTAGACCATCGTTTAACGATTGCTAGGACACCTCTAGCCTTATTGACCGTTGGTTTAATATGGCGGTTGAAACTGAATTTGTAGTCCATAGTAACCCCCAGGTCATCAAAATCAGAGACTTGCTTAAGACTATCATTTTTAATTTAATAGGAAGCCGGCTGAGAAATTCCACGCGAAAAACCCATGTATTTACATTTTTTAAGGTTAAGTGGCATATAATTTAAATCGCACCAAGTAACTAGTGTATCTAGACCTCATTGTAGCTTATTTCTGTCTTCAAATGACGCGAATGACATGAAAAGCTTTACGTCGTCAGCATACATTAACATTTTTGAAAATTTAATTATTGTAGAAATATCATTTATAAACGACCCCTTTTTCACTTTAATTATCACTTGACGTTTTCCTTTCCACACTTCACTGGGCTCTAAAATGCGATTCTAATATATGCGGTGAAAACTCTTTGTTGAAGAACATTTTTAGTTGCGTTGTGCTTGCTTAATGATAGTTTATTATAGAATTGTAAAAATAATTTTTATCACTTAAAATGTTTGCATTTGTAATAAATTCGGTGTTTGAAATTTTTACGTTAACACCAAATTTATATTGGCGTTAACTTTTTTTTACTTCACTTCAAATTGAAAATTTAAAGTAGCGGGAGAATCAAAAATCGTAATGAATTGACGCATTTACCGTTCACTTCACATTCCATCTAAAAAGTCATTGTATCCCAGTTTGGATGGATTTGGAATAATGTTTCCATCAGATATGTTCCACGATATTATATCGTCGATATATGAGGTAGATTAAAAGCACCCAAAACAATCGAATTCCATAAGACCAAACTGGTTTCAGCATCGTTTTGTAAAGAAGCATTTTGTTTTCAAGGCTAAGTTTTGACTTAGGGCCAAGCAGCCCTTGTCTTTCTTGTTTTAATTTTGAGCTGCATTCTTTTGGCTCTGATGTGTTCACGCCATGTAAGTCTTCTATCTAAATGCAATTCAAGATACTTAGCACTATTCCATTTAGGAATTATGGTTTCATTGAGGCTAAGGTCGGGACACTCTTCTTTCCTTAGTGTGAAGGTAACTTGGGCAGATTTTGACGCGTTTACCGAAATACTCCAGTTGGTAAGACATGATTGCAGCTCATTTAACTGCGTTTGTACAATTTCTGCAGCTTCGTTAGCAAAGGAAGAGGAAGAAAGTATAGCAGTGTCATCAGCGTAAGTAGCAACTGTAAGGTTAGTGTCGTCTATTACTGGCATATCTGCGGCGAAAATCGTATAAAGTGTTGGACCTAATAGACTACCTTGTGGAGCTCCAGCGTTTACTTCGTATATGTTTGAAGTTTCATCTTCAATTCTAACGTAGAAATGTCTATTATTTATGAAGGATCGAAAAAAGAAATAGAGTGGAGTGGGCAGTATCTTTTTAATTTTGTACAGCAGTCCTGAGTGCCAGACCCTGTCAAATGCTTGCTGAATATCTAGAAAGATTGCACAACAATACTGTTTTTCCTCCAAACTGCTAAGTATAGTCTTAACTATACGATGACATTGCTCTGGTGTACCGTGCATCTGCCTGAACCCAAACTGATGATCTGGAATAATTGATTATTTTTCCAGTTCTGGCAATAATCTTGGAAGAAATATTCTTTCGAGTATTTTCGAGAATATTGTCAGTAGACTTATTAGCCTGTATGAGGACAACTAATTTTCGGGCTTATTTGGCTTTGGTACCATTATTACTTCAGCACATTTCCACTGCGTTGGGAAGCGGCTGAGCCGGAAGCTGCTATTAAAGATCAATACTAAAAATAATAGGAATTCCTTGGAAGTTGTTTAATTGTCCTAAAAAACAAATTTAACATGAATAATCACTTATTTTGTTTTTTTAAACACTGTATGTTTATGATAAACGCAGTTCCGTTCGTTTTTTGGCCGAGTGATAGCATTCGTCGTGCTGGTCACGATTACCGAATAATACCAATCAGCAAAGCACGCGCATACACACACACCCACATAACCAGAGCGTCACATACATATCACCAAAGCAGTCAAACAAGATTATATACACGCATACTAAGCCAAATTTCACCCTCAACTCAGCTATGCACAGAAACAACATCAACAACAAGGCTCAGCAAGAGACGCAGGCAGACCTTACGCGTAATTTCGCTGCCCTACCGATCCCAAAGGTGCTTGCACTTACGCTCACAAGCAGAAACGCGCAACTTTCCTGGGCAGCCCCTACCGAGCCCAAAGATGTTTACACATCAAAAAGCAAACCACGGCGTCGCGGTGTCCCTATGCTTGCTTCTATCACTCTCATCATATCTTTAATTGGTGCTAACCGCCTAGGTGATTTTGACCGTTGCGCAAGAAGCGCCTATTTCGAGCTAACTGACGCCAATTGGAAACCTCCATGGAATCAAATCTTACTCCAATTTCCAACTCTCTAGAAGCCTCCCTTCCGTTTGAAGTTTCATATCTAAAATCACTTACGAATGAACTTGGCAGTCTCTTGGTGAAAACCTTATGACAATCAATGTTTTCGTCGTTTCTTCTACTTTCTATTTCTGCCCTTATCTTTTTCTTTTCCCCACTCTCGCTCTCCTTCTCTCACTCTTACTTTCTTTTCCCAACACGCTCTTCCTTTTCTCTAGAAATCTCACCTTATTTGTTGCTCCTTCTTTTCTTTCTCTTTCTGCTCCTCTCTACGTGTCTCACTTTCTTTTTCTACGACCTTTCTTTCTCCAAAAACAATTTTTTGTTTGATTTCCGGACTCAAAATCTGGTCACGTCTTGTAATATTTATCATATATTATGTCCAGTACTATTAGCGATATAATTTCGAAGAGGTTACGAATAACATATGACTTTTTAAACTTTTCGAACCTGAAAGCAACCAGCAGGAAAATTACTGGTTTATTGATTATTTTAGCTTTAGTATAGGTCTTAAAAGTCGAAAATTTTGAAGTTGAGTCTCTATCCCCTCCAGGGGAGCCTAGTGGGGGTGGGACACATGTGTCCCATTCGGTGTTTTGAGCGGGACGTATAAGTCCCGTTTGGTCTCTATATCACATAACCAAATAAAAAATAAACAGTATGTTGGATATTTTGTATCAACTAAAAATCATTTATTTCATTTATTTTGAAGGAAAAGTTAGTAAAACTGAAATTATATTTCATAAAAATATTAGATAAATCATCGCTTATGATAAGGTGCAAAACAATTCTTGCATAGTGGAATTTGACACTCTTCACTTATCGTCTTAGTGCGTTTTTCAATATTATTGAGGCGACATCCAGCACATCTTCTTCTTATGCCTCCTTCAGCTGGTAAATGAGTAGCGGAATTCCTATAAGTCTTCTTCTTTTTGGAAATGCAACCTGACCTTCCACTGCGAACATTGGTTGCAGTTTTCTGGCCTTCAGCAATGAGCTCTTCTGCTAAAGTTACTAGATCTCAATGGCACCTTCTGACGACGTAACTCTGAATATATAATCCATGAATTCACAACAGACATCATCAACAGGCGATAAAAAATTGTTTTCCACCACTTATTGGATTTTCGGTTCAAATCATATAAGCCAGCCATTTAGTCCGCTCTATCGAGTCCTCCCATAAGCTCGCGATAACATTTTATAATTTTTGGACATGGTGTAGGTATTATTTGCCCATCCCTCTGCTTTTTTTCTACGCTTGCCATTTCGTCATCATGGCAGTTGCTTAGGAGGACTATTTCTTTTGTATCCTGCTATTTCGTGTACATTAATCCAGAGCTACTACTTCTGAACACTGCTTCCCCTTTTTTCAATTATTGTGTTATCTTTGGCAAATTTTTTTTGTTTGCCATACACGTACCGAGCGCAGCAAAGTCCAAACTCTCCAAAAAGTGAACGCTTGTAAAAAAAACGATCAAAACATAATGTAACATCCGCTTCTCGTACTGTGCATACCAAGGTTTTAACCACTCGTTCACCTAGCATTCCAGTATATATTAAAGTCATAACAATAATCTGTCTGCGAATCGCAACGCATCCACATTTTTATACCTCTCTTCGTTGGTTTTAGAGGCATATACTGCTTCAGAGAGGAACGACCTTTGAATTTGGTCATTGATTCGTCGATGCTTTGATAAAGGCTGTCATCACGAGCTGCTTGGGACCGACCTTTCAAACATTCCACGATGTCATCTACGTAGTATGTTTTGCTAGCACCTACATGTTTTTCTGGAGATGAGAAATACATTTTCGAAGAAAGAGTTAAGAAACGATCGCGAGCAATTGCTGATTTAATAGCTTAGTTTCCCATTGCCTTATGTTTGGACCAGTAGTGTCTCATCGCAGGTAATCGCATATATGACATTATAAGTGTACAACCGATAACCACTTGCATTTCACCTATATCGGTAAGCTTCAAATAAGCATATTTCGTTCGTGCACTATTTTATGTAAATAGGCAAACTTTTCGCAAATATTTTATTGAATATTTGTATTAACGAGTCAGATAGGCTGAAATGTGCAGCAATGGCAGGGATTCGTTGAGCTTAAATTCTCTTGCGATGCTTTCTATTGATTGCAAATCATCATTGTTAGAAGAGTTTCTTTCATTATTTCTGTCAGATTTGTCTGTTAGACAATTTTCATCTGCATAGGGCTCGTAATTATCGTCACTGCCATCTTAAAAATCGACTCGTCACACTCCATAATCTGGGCTAATACATCCTCCTGTTGTTGTTGTTGTTGTTAACAGTGCTTCGCCCTGCCCAATGGGCTCGATCACTCTAAATTGTCATCAGGCTCTTCTAACGGAAGTCCGAGGAAATGAGCAGTTTCCACAGGGTTGGACCAGAGTGATGTGGGTGTTAGAAGAGTGGGTTCAACTGAACAGGAAAAGAGATGTATGGTATCATGAGGGGTCATACCACATGCAGGGCATGTATTTGGTATGTTGGGGTTCAGTCTGCATAAGTAAGAGTTTAACCTATTACAATATCCAGAGCGAAGTTGTGCTAGTATGACTCTAGTCTCCCTCGGAAGTACACGCTCCTCTTCAGCCAATTCAGGTGGTTGAGTATTAATAACGGGATTCACAGGCCGAGATCTGAGGGATCTGTCTACCGACTCAGTGTGGAGGTCATTTAGAGCCCGTCTATGGTTCCGCAGATCAAACGGCAAAGAGATATGATGCCGGATCTCATCGTAATGCTTACGGAGATGTCTCCTTATGTCTCTGGGGGGCGGTGCTACATCCAAAAGATGTCGGTTTGGATGACTAGGTTTGTGACAGTTCAGAAGGAACTGTCTACTCAAGAGTTCCGCGTGCTCTTGAACATTGAGCAATTTCGCCTCTTGATGGAGGTGAGACTCAGATGACATAAGCAGGCATCCCGTAGCAGTTCTGATGGCGGTGTTTTGGCAGACTTGCAATTTCCTCCAATTGGTGTCAGAAAGGTTGGGCGACCATATAGGCGCAGCATAGTCAATAACCGGCCGGCCAATAGCCTTATATGTAGCAAGCAATGTTTCTTTGTCTTTTCCCCAAGTACTGCCGGCCAGTGACTTGAGGATCTTATTGCGGCTCTGTACCTTTGAGGCTATTGCGGTGGCATGACCAGCGAAGGTGAGGCCGTTGTCAAATGTCACGCCCAAGATTTTTGGGTGGTTGACAGTAGGTAGAGGTACTCCATCTACGTGGACATTTAACTCTTGCCCCATCTGCGCATTCCATGTGGTAAACAGGGTCGCCGTAGATTTAGTCGGAGACAGGGTCAGATTACGCTCGGTGAAGAAGCTGGAAAGGTCATGGAGGTAACTGTTGATTCTAAAACAGAGTTCATCAATGGAGGGACCCTTGCCCGAGGCCATTATCGTGCAGTCGTCAGCGTAGGAAACAATGGAGACTCCCTCTGGTGGGGGGGGAATTCTCGAAATATAGAAATTAAACAAGAGGGGAGAGAGAACACAACCTTGCGGCACCCCTTGTTTTATTCTTCGTGGTCTAGATTTCTTGTTCCTAAATTTGACTGTTGCCTGTCGACCATTGAGGTATTTAGCGGTCCACCTCTTAAGGCCGGCAGGGAGCGGTGTCTCATCCAGGTCTCGGAGGAGAGTGGCGTGATTGACCGTGTCGAATGCATTTGACAGATCAAGTGCCACGAGAACCGTCCTATGGTTTGGTGGATTTTGATTCAAACCGTTGTTAATCTGCGTTGTAATGGCGTTCAAAGCGGATGTCGTGCTGTGATTTTTGCGAAAACCATGTTGATGATCGGCCAATTTTAGATTTGTAACGAAGTAAGGAAGCAGAATGGACTCTAGCAATTTCGCTACCGGCGAAAGGAGGGATATCGGACGATAGGACTCTCCTAGGTTCGCCGGCTTCCCTGGTTTTAATAGGGGAACTACAATCGCTTGTTTCCATATCTCAGGTATAACGAAGGTAGTTAGAGAGAGATTGAAGAGAGCCGCTAAATAATTCTGTCCTTCATGGCCAAGGTGTTTGATCATCTTCATGGCAATTCCGTCGGGTCCGATGGATTTTGAGGGTTTGGCCTTCATTATGGCTTCCTTAACCTCTGCGGCTGAGACGGCAATGGGCCCAGTAGAGTGTTTGTGTTTGCGCGCACGTCGGAAGGCTCTTCTCTTGGTCCTATCCGCAGGTGGATGCATTATAAACAGCCGGCAAAAGGAGCTCGCGCATTTCCTGGCGTCCGATTTGACACTGTCGCCGAAAGCAATGGCGACCTTGTCTTTGTGCTTGGTCGGATTGGATAGGGCCTTGACAGTCGACCATAGTTTGCCGACTCCGCCGGAGAGGTTGCATGTCTCAAGATGTTGTTTCCACTTGGTCAGCTTGTGTTCGTTGACAATCCTACGGATTTCAGCATTGAGATCTTTTATTCTGGGATCTGCGGGATTGATAAGTCTCACTTGGTCACGTTCTCTTGCCATCGCCGCAGCTTCTGCCGGGAAATTCGGACGAATTTCTGGTATTCTGCCGGCAGGAATAAAGCGGCATGACGCTGAATCGATGATCTTGCGAAACTCTCGTTCGCCTTTGCGTACGTCCGTTGGAGTGGGTAAGGCAGCGAAGGAGCGCTCTGTATATTCAGTAAAGCGGTCCCAGTCCGCTTTGGTGAAGTTGATGTATGTTATTTTATCAGTCGTTATGAAGTCGGTCGGTCGTTCAACAGAGAGTAAGATGGGTAGGTGGTCTGAAGCTAATGTAAGCATCGGTCGCCAGATGACAAAGTTAATAAGGCCCGCGCTCGTTATGGAGATGTCTGGCGAGCTGTGACAGTTACCTGCCAGCCTAGTGGGGGCATCTCCATTGACTGTACAGAATGCTGAGTTATCTATTTGGTCTGCAATTGCCTGTCCTCTACTGTCTGCTGGCAAGTTGGAGTGCCAGAGATCGTGATGTGCGTTGAAGTCGCCTAGGATTAGGCGGTTATCGCCCCTTAGCAACGCACTAATGTCGGGATGATAATCTCTAGGACAACATGTGACAGGAGGAATATAGATGTTTATGATTTGCAGGTCGGCGTCTCCTGACCGGACTGCTATGCCTTGGCATTCTAAGGTAGAGTCCCTGGGGTCGACGTCAGGGGAAAATAGATTGTATTGTACAGAGTGATGTGTACTGAACGCAAGGCCACCCCCAAGACCGCTGGGACGGTCTTTACGATGTACATTATACCCATGACAAGTTCGTAAGTCCGATCTCGTGTTCAGTTTTGTCTCTTGTATCGCGGCGATTTTGATGTTGTGCGTCTTCATAAAGTCAGTTATCTCCGCGATCTTTCCAGCTAATCCGTTACAGTTCAGCTGCAGAATTTTGAAGTGTGTAGGAGGGGAGGCGGGGGACATACTAGGCGTGAGGGACGGATGCGTTTGCCTAGGTGGAGGTAGGCTAAGGCCTAAACTATGTCGCAGTCTAGAGTTGACAGCGCCATGGCCGATGTTGTCTGGCGTGGAGGGCGGCTGTGTACTGTAACAGGGGGCTATGAACGAATCCGTCCAAAGGTTGCCGTTTGCGAGCCCAGAGCACATAAGGGTGTGACACAGGCCAAGCCAACTGTTGCACTTGACCGATGTCGCAGGCGTATACAATCTTTGCCGACAAACGGTGCACGTAGTGAAAGGTAGTAGGAGGTGGTGTTCCTGACCCACGTGCAGGCTGGAAGCAGGGGGGGGGGGGGGCATTAGGGGCAGAGACAGAGGGGACTGACGCTCGGCGATGCTCATATCTGACCTATTCCGGGGGGAGTAGGAGTGTTGAGCGGCCGTGTGAGATGGAGACGCTGGCGTGCGTGAGCGACAGTCGGGAGTGGGTGAGGCAGGGATGGCAGCGGTGCTGCCGGTCGTGTAGACTGAGCCACTATTGTGACTATTGGAAGTAGTTAGAGGCGGTAAGGGAGTGCCAGAGCGGCGGCTACCGCGGGACGTCCTAGGACGTGTACAGCAAGGTGCCTCAAAAGTACTAAAGAAAGTACGGGGTCTGTGGATGGCAGGGTTAAGCCCTGAACATCCAGATTTATGTAACCATCTCTTACACTTGGCGCATTGTACCGAATACGACCGTTTAATATAAATTTTCTTCCAGCAAACGCAGCAGATCCAGTCTCTTGGTCCAGGGTTGGGTTCGACCCCAGCCCGTAACAAGAGACAATGGAGCAACCCAGCTGCAAGGGTGTGCTCCGAGGACGACAATTTAAAGGTGGGACGGGACAGATTGGACAGGGTTACACTGAAATAACAGCCCTTGGCCGGGTGAGAAAACCCGGGTCATTCCGGTGCGATAGAACCGGCTGTTGTGGGAATGAATACATCCTCCTCATTTAGTTTTCTTGACATTGTGACATTTTTTTGTAAATTACTAAAAGTTATAGCATGTCGGGAAGCTCTAAATGGGACATATTTATACCAACAAATAAACCTAACGGGACACATAGATCCCATAAATAAAAATTCCCATAATAACACTTATTATTACTGAAATATTTCTAGATTAATTAACTTACCCAATTACAGCGATCCAGAATACACTTAGTTTTAATAAAATAACACTCTTTTGAATACTTATATTCACTAAAATCACTGAATATTCACAAGAAAATAGCGATTGATGCAGGCACAGTAACATTCGGAAGAAAACTGACCGACTTCTGTTTACAATTTTAGCACAAAAAAAACACAGAACCGTTACCTGAACTTCAATATACCAGACGGGACAGTCTTTGATGAGTTTAAATGGAAAACCTTTTTTGGGATGTTTGTGTCTCAACAGGTCCGAAAGGGTTAATGCAAGAGAGTTTTATATTTTGTTCTTTTCGTGCTAACGAGGCCGCGGGTAAAGACTAGTTATTTACATAATGCTGCTCCCGCCATTCCACAAGCCTATTGTGTGGTTTTACTGGTCTATTCTGAGCGTAACCTGTAATTTTGTACCTGTAGTGGAATTTACTAACTTCTATAAAGATATTCGCAATCGATATTTTATTTAACCGACGACTATAACGATTTCGGCATTCACTAATCATTAGTTATCGACATTCGTTTATTGTGCCGCTAAATAAAGAACAAATAATTTGAGGTTGTTAGTGAAAATTAATATAATATTGTGGCGATTATTCTCAAGCATGTACCATCCCTAACTCAATAACACTCCCACCACTAGTTAAACACAACTGAGATAACGATGGCTACGCTTATGCGTGCAAGCGTGTAACTAGGAAGAGGAAGAGAGATGGCGCGAGTGCTTGCGAATACGATGCAAAGAAGAGATGCCAATAAATAACAGCGACCCTTCCAGAACACGAAAAGCGAACAACCAAGAAAGTTCTCGGTGCGTAAGCAAGCACCCTGTTGGACTATATAAGGCGGTACCAAGCAAGGCAGGGGGATCAGTTTATTTTCAAGCGTTTAACAGTGAACTACTGTGAAGTTACCAAACTCTTAAATTTGAATTGCGTTTATTACTAGTAAATAAAACTAGCTATTAGTTACAATATCTGTGCGTGTGTTTATTTGACTTTATAGTGATCGAACCCAGGATTGATAATTAAGAAATCATCGAATTCGTCACAATTGGTGTCAGAAGTGGGATTGTTAAATAAATACCAAAGATTTAAAGGACTAAAAGGACATGGCGAAGTTGAATGAATTAAAGATTCAGCAAATCAAAAATGAGTTGGAACAACGCGGACCAAACACTACAGGCAATAAATCGGAGCTACAGTCACGATTGCGGGAGGCCATGGAAGCAGAAGAAATAAACGTTGATGATCATGTTTTCCATCTTGTGGAGGAGGCATCGACGAAAATGGAAGAGAAAGAGGAGCCTCCGAATCCAGTGGCAAGTGTGGATACAAACGCGTTGTTGGCTGTATTGAGTCAGATGTCGTCAAGCATTTCAACACAGAAGACACGCATGGCATCTCAGTTGGAAGAACAGAAGGTACACATGGCATCTAAGCTTGAAGAACAGGACACACGTATTACATCTCAACTAGACCAACAGAAGGCATACATGAGATCTCAAATGGAAGACCAGAAGGCATATATCTCTTCGCAGTTGGAAGCACAGGAGGCTAGGGTGTCATCTAAACTAGAAGTCCAAGATGCGAAAATTGCACACCTACAGGATAAAATCGATGCTGAGGTAGATGCATTGAGAGGTCGTATCCATGAATTGCAACTAAATCGTCCATCTACTTTAGCGAATACTCCCAAGGTAAAATCACCTTCCTTTGATGGTTCTGTTCCATTCCAGGTATTTAAGCTGCAATTTGAGAAGACGGCCGCGGTGAATAATTGGTGCTCCGAAGATAAAGTTGCAGCACTATTCGTGGCATTGAAGGGACCTGCAGCAAAATCTTACAGACTATTCCCGAGTCCGAAAGGAACAGTTATGATGCATTGATGGGTGCGGTTGAGAGACGCTATGGTAGCGAACACCGAAAGCAGATGTACCAAATAGAGCTACAGAATCGATCTCAGAAACCGAATGAGACTTTGCATCGGACATCGAGAGGTTGGCCCATCTAAGAGGGGTAAAATCCAAAGTTTTATGAATGGAGTACGCGATGTAGAGACGAAGCGGGCCACATATGCAAGCCCCAAACGGACATTCTCTGAAACGGTTTCGCATGCTCTGACGCAGGAAACAGCCTCGCTTTTGAGTAAACCTGCATACAAGGCTCATTGTGTAGAAGTGGAAACTCCGTTGAACCGAGTACAGAAAAAAGTGATGGTGCAATTAAATGCTTTAAGTGCGGAAAACCAGGTCACATAGCACGTTATTGCGGCACTGGCTCCAGTAACCCCAGCAATTCAGGTGGACGAAAACGCAAAGCTGAAGGAGATGAGCAAATTTCCCAACCAAATCCGTCGTTGAACTAAATCGAGCCAGCCGAAAGGGGCGTGGACTGGCTCCCGCCACTGAATTCCTCATAATCTCTGTCTCACAGATCGGAAGGAAAGCTAGTAATGTTACTGTTGTTGCATATGTGGATGGAAAAGAGCACTTACTAACTGTGGATACAGGCGCATCGCATTCCATAATTCGATCTGATTTAGTCAACAAGGAGGTGAGACCATTGCATGGAGCAAAGTTACGTACGGCCACTGGTGAGGACACCCATGTCCTAGGAGAAGTAACATGTTAAATTGTAATTGGGAACGTGGCCGTTCTACACAGATATTGTTGACGAAATCATAGTTGGTGTGGACTTCTTAAGCGAGGATGGCATCAAGATCGACATGCAAAACAGGATTATGAATTACCAGAACATGGATGTGCCATTAAATTATGGTTACGAAAACAAATACGTTAGTAAGCGAGTGCTTGTGGAGGAGGGCCAACAAATTCCACCGAAGTCGGAAGCAATCATATGGGCAAAGATTGATGGAGATTATGGGACAAAGAAATTGTGGGTAGTCGAGGCAGCAAACAAGTCAAGGACGAACATATTAGTAGGACAACCCCTGGCCATGACAAAACAAGATGGACGTGTACCGGTAAGAGTACTTAATGAGTTCAAATCGCCGATTAAACTTTCCAAAGGAGCAATATTGGGACAATGCCAAGAGGTCGAGGTAGTTATCAATTGTGAACAGCTTCAGGAAAATGATTCTACCATCAAGAATAATCTTTCAGATGATATCACGTCGTGGACGGCAGGCCTCGAAGAACATCATCAGAAAAAGGCAAAGGAGCTTCTATCAAAGTACTAGAGCATACTTGACAAGGATGGTTCCAAACCAGGTCGGACCAAAGTTGTGAAGCATCAAATTGATACTGGTGATGCAAGACCAATCCGCCAAGCTCCTCGTAGTATTCCATTGGCCAAACGCCAAGTAGTAAGAGAATTTATACAGGAAATGAGTGACAGCGGCGTGATCGAACCATCAGCTAGTCCATGGAGCTCACCGGTAGTACTAGTGAAAAAGAAAGATAAAAAAATTAGGTTCTGTGTGGATTACCGGAATTGAACGACGTAACGAAGAAGGACAGTTATCCATTGCCAAGAATCGACGATACTCTGGACTCGTTATCTGGCACGAAATGGTTTTCCACACTGGACTTGAAAAGCGGCTACTGGCAAGTGGAGGTAAAGGATGAAGATAAAGAGAAGACGGCTTTCAGCGTTGGAGAAGGGCTTTGGCAATTTACGGTAATGCCCTTCGTGCTCCAGCTACTTTTGAGAGACTCATGGACCAGATACTAAAAGGATTGCACTGGCAAACATTTGAGGAGCATCTAAAGAACTTGGAGGAAGTTTTCCAAAGAATAGCTGGTGCTGGTCTGAAACTAAGTCCCAAGAAGTGTTCCTTGTTTAAAAAGGAAGTAAGTTATTTGGGTCACAAGGTAACTACGGAGGGAATCTGCACTGCTAAGGAAAAGATCGAAGCCGTAAAGGATTGGCCAAGACCGAAAAATTTGCATGAGTTACGGAGCTTCTTTGGGCTGTGCACGTATTATCGCCGATTTGTACCAAATTTTGCCAGCTTAGCTAGTAGTCTCCATGACCTTACAAGGAAGAATATGAGTTTTGAATGGAAGGAGGAACAGGAGGTGGCTTTTCAAACATTGAAGGAACGACTATGCACTGCCCCGATGTTAGCATATCCAATTCCAGGTTCAAAGTTTATTCTGGATACAGATGCGAGTGGTTATGCTATAGGAGCTGTTTTTTCCCAGATTGTTGATGGACAGGAGAAGGTAGTTGCATACTATAGCCGAACAATTGGGAAGCCTGAAAGGAACTATTGTGTAACCCGGAGAGAACTGTTGGCATTGGTAGAGTGCGTTAAGCATTTCCACAAGTATCTCTATGGGCAGAGATTCCACGTCAGGACAGACCACGCAGCGTTGAAATGGCTCTTACAGTTCCATAATCCGGAAGGTCAAGGCACGGTGGATAGAGCGACTGCAAAGTTATGACTTTTCCATAGAGCATCGCAAAGGTAGCACCCACGGGAATGCTGATGCAATGTCACGAAGACCATGTAACTTGGAATGCAAGCATTGTTCCAAAGCTGAGGCCAAGGAAGACATTATAGATGTGCGGCTCATGACTATAACATCTACGGAGGAATGGGGCACGGATCAATTAAGGAGGTTTCAGCACGAAGATCCAGATCTTACACGTGTAATGCAAGGAATCGAACGAAACGAGCGACCATCAAGAGAAGAGATGTCAGCAGAAAGTCCTGTTGCCAAGTCATATTGGGCACAGTGAATAGTTTGCAATTAGAATCCGGTTGTTTGCATCGAATATGGGAGAGTGAGGATGGTCAATGTGTTCGAAAGCTGATAGTCGTCCCAAGGAAGAAAATCCCTGATGTACTCAATGAATTACATAACGGTCCAAGCGGAGGTCATCTTGGAGTCACCAAGACCTTGGAGAAAGTCAAGCAAAGATTCTATTGGGTTGGTTGCCTTCAATCGGTCGCGGAGTTGATTGCCAACTGTGAAGTATGCATCAAAGCTAAAGGACCGAAATCAAGGAGCCATGGCCAAATGAAACAGTATAACTCAGGTGCGCCATTTGAGAAGATAGCCATGGATGTAGCTGGTCCATTTCCTACTAGCAAACTCGGAAACAAATATGTACTGGTGGTTATGGACTATTTCAGCAAATGGCCAGAAGTGTACCCTATTCCAAATCAAGAGGCAGAAACAATAGCAGAAGTGTTTACTAACAATTGGGTAGCTCGGTTTGGTGCACCGATGGAGATACATTCTGACCCAGGCAGAAATTTCGAATCAGCTGTGTTCCAGGAAATGTGCAAGACATTGGGCATTCGGAAAACTCGAACAACTGCACTACATCCTCAGTCAGATGACATGGTGGAACGATTGAATAGAACCTTGGAAGAGCACCTGAGGAAAGTAGTAAATAAGTTCCAGAAGGATTGGGATACTCACATCTCCTTAATCCTAATGGCATATCGCTCTGCAGTACATGAAACAACTGGTCAGACTCCTGCAAAGGTAATTTTCGGGAATGATCTTTGATTGCCAGCTGACTTGAAGGTTGGGATAAACGCTGATGCAGGAGTAAATGCTCGGAAATCTACTAGCGTATTGGAAGAAGAAATGAGAGAAATTCACGACCTTGTGAGACAACGGACTAAGATCATGAGCGATAAGATGAAGGCCAGGTACGACAAAGCAATAAATTCGGAAGGTTTTATAGAAGGAGATTTAGTGCTGCTATACAACCCACAGCGTAGGAAAGGTTTTTCCCCAAAACTACAATGTAACTGGGAAGGCCCATACAAAGTCATAAAACGGATCAACGATGTGGTATATTGCATACAAACTATGGGAAGGCCAAGTAATAAGATGAAGGTGGTCCATTTAGAAAGGCTAGCTGCGTTTGGTTCCGGCAATGTGTCTGATCGGGACGATCAGACTTAGGTGGAGGGCAGTGTGGCGATTATTCTCAAGCATGTACCATCCCTAACTCAATAACACTCCCACCACTAGTTAAACACAACTGAGATAACGATGGCTACGCTTATGCATGCAAGCGTGTAACTAGGAAGAGGAAGAGAGATGGCGCGAGTGTTTGCGAATACGATGCAAATAAATAACATCGACCCTTCCAGAACACGAAAAGCGAACAACCAAGAAAGTTCTCGGTGCGTAGGCAAGCACCCTGTTGGACTATATAAGGCGGTGACCAAGCAAGATCAGTTTATTTTCAAGCGTTTAACAGTGAACTACTGTGAAGTTACCAAACTCTTAAATTTGAATTGCGTTTATTACTAGTAAATAAAACTAGCTATTAGTTACAATATCTGTGCGTGTGTTTATTTGACTTTATAGTGATCGAACCCAGGATTGACAATTAAGGAATCATCGAATTCGTCACAATATTATTATTATAAAATAAATGCCCAAATCGTTATAGCTAAGTTACTGACCGTCGGTAACGCAGTTAATGTAATTGCAATTGAAAAATGCGCTGTCTTATAAGGCCCGGTTTTTCAGTCCTTGGTTAAGCTCAGTTTAAACTAAGTTTGCTTAAACTCGGCATAAATTTAAACTCCAGTTAAACTGCAGAGCGGTTTTTCAGTGCGAGTTTAAGGCCGCTTTTAATATTTGCTTTTTATACGGCAACATTGGATTTTTCTTTATCTAGATACGGCAACAGATAATATTTGTATACATATTCAACGCCATTGCTTCTCCTCAGTATTGTAATAGTTAGCATTTTGCCAATTTCTGCATCACTATAATCACTTTCGTCAGATGATATATCCAGTATTTAATTAAATATAAAAATATCGTCCTTTCTTAATTGCGTTCAGCTTATTGTTTCACAACCAAAACCATCAAGTATGCGAAACAGCTGACAGGTTAACTAGAGTTTAACCCTGCCGAATTGACCGCTTAAACTACGTTTAAACTTCGTTTAAAATTGACTGAAAAACTGCGCAACAAGTTTAAGCTTAGTTTAACTGACAAATTGAGTTAAACTTGTACTGAAAAACCGGGCCTAAGTGAAACTGAATGTGTGAATGTGTGTCCTTTATAGGCGTCCAAGGTACTCAACCCATTTTTATGAAATTTTCAAAGTATATTCGTTGGATCACTGGTCATAGCATAAGCTACACTCGTATATAGTTTTGGAAAAGTGGGCGGTGCTACGTCCCCAGGCTATATAATATTACAATTCGTCAAACCTCTGAATTTATTTGGTGTAAATTAAGGATATTTGGATATATGTATCTTTTAGTCAAGATTTACACATTTTCGGAAAAGTGGGCGATGCCACGCCCTCACTTTTTGTGTTTTCTTGTACTTCATTAATGTCTAAGGTTTAGAGTCGATCTCTATGAAACTTTCACGATTTGTTCAGAAGTTCGGTGGTTACGACATTGACTATATATATTTTTTGGAAAAGTGGGCGATGCCACGCCCCCAGGCTATATAAATTTCAATTCGTCATAACTCTGAACGTATTTAGTGCACACTAATGATATTTGGATATATGTGTCCCTTGGTCAAGATTTACATAGTTTTAGAAAAGTGGGCGGTCCGACACATATTTTGTGTTTTGTTTTTGCTTCACTAATATCCACAGTTTATTGTCAATGTCTCTGAAACTCTCACGGTAGGTTCAGGAGTTAGTTGGACGCGGCACAGGCTGTATATAGGGTAATTAAGGTAGCAAATTGGGCATAGCTAGGAACTTATTTGGTTCAAGTTAATGATATAACATATAGATATGTGCTCTATGTATCAAAAAAACTTTGGAAAAAGTAAGTGGTATCAAGGCCAAAAAGGTTTAACTATATCTTCGAAACTATGTACATATCAGTAACCGCAGATGTTAGAGGAAACTGAAGAGGTTAAAGTAAACTAACGGGATATGGGGTTGGGGGAAAAGCAAGCAACTCAAATTTAAGGCAAGACAACGTCTGCTGGGTCTGATAGTAGAGAATAAATTAAAAACGCGAACGACACTTCGTGAAAAACAGTGCTTACAGTGTTTGTTAATTCCGGTTTACTAGCATTTGTACAAAATTTGTGCTTTTTGATGTTCACAAAAGTATTTACGGGGAACGTGTAATATTTTGCAGTTACGTGAGGTTACCACCTATTTTGTTCGTTATGAAATTGGACTGCAACTTAAACCGGTAGAATACCAAAATGGTTTAAAAGTTGCCATATTATTTATTTGCAGGCAAAAGTAACACTATAATTAAGGCGTTAGTGGTAATAAATTGTGTTCAGGTAAGGGTAGATTCTCTTGGTTTTCAACTTGATGTTGAACCGTAATATTGGCATCTCTTAAAATGTTATACAGTATGCAATTATAGATAGCCTTAGACTTATCAGATTCCGGGATGTCTAAAACTGAAAAAATTGGTATGCCTAGCATGTACTGATTTTTCCAAAATTTATAACTTTTTATATTCATTAAACTGTTTTGGAATTCTGTTCGTGAGATGGATGCAGTGGAACCGCTTTTAATATTTCCGTATCCGAAACGGCCTCTGCAAATGCAGACTAATTTTTTATGAGAATCCTTCCAGAAATACTTTCGGGGGCTTGCCGACAACTGCCGAGAGGCGAACCAGTTTTTGAAAAAAGTTTTTGCTAAACATTTTGATGTTTTGATTGACCTTGACCCTGGGACCTACGGTGTGATTGGCCAGCAGCACTACCACTACACCACGGCGGCAGCTAAACGCTTACTGGCAGTTAAATAGACAGAAACTTCGGCTATCTGTCAGATAAAGTGCCAGATAGATCTAACTGAAGATTCTGATAACGACACTTATACTTTACCAGCGGATACTATGAAAAACGTCCCTCGGCAGTGGTCGGATACACTCCGAGTGTATTGCCATGAAAAAGCTTCTTAGCAAAAATGTATCTGCATTTGCAGACAAGTTACGAAGTGTACTCTCTGCCTTATGACAACCAGGACTTACTCTAAATGCAAAGAAGTGTACATTATTAAAAACCTCTACAACGTTTCTTAGTCACGAAATCACCGCGGATTGTATAACTCCACGTGAGATAAAAAAACAGGCAATATAAAATTTTGCGGACCAAATAATGTGACTGAAGTACGCCGCTTCCTTGGACTTAGCTGTTATTTACGGAAATGCATCGTTGGCTTTGCACCAATTTCTCAACCGAATAACTTTCTTTTCCAGTGGGCAACAGAGCAGATCAAGGCATCTATAGACAAAAAACAACAGACGGAAGCCGATATCAACAAAGTTTTATACATTTAGAAAAAGGGTAGCACTATTTGGGTTAGAAAGAGAGATAACACCAGTGTTTACGAATACGAGGCAAAGAGGACACGGCGATACATAACACCGACTCGTTGAGAGCACGAAAAGCGAACAACCTAGAATCTTCTAGGTGAGTAAGGTAGCCCCCTGTGAGACTATAAAAGGCAACATTCAGGTAAGGGATGGTGATCAGTTTATTTTGTTGGACAGTGAAGTTACTTTGGAGGTACCTAACTCGTGAATTTGTATTGCGGCTATTACTAGTAAATAAACCTAGGGTTGGTGAACAGTATTGCCCCGTTGTTTATTTGACTTTATAGCGATCGAATTCGTCATAACGTTTATGTATACATATACTTTCATGTGTTAAAGAATTAATAAGAAGATTTTTTTAGTAATATAAAAATTTAATTTATTCATGAACAAGTAAGGAAAGAGATGTCTTCGGCTGTGCCCGTGTATCGGAACAATCGATTGCATGGGGGCTATGCGTTGTATTGGTCCGATCTTGTTGGTTCAGATAAATGATTAATATACATATTTAAAAATTTCAGCCTGATAACTCTAAAACTGAGAGACTAGTTTGCTATATCGACTCAGCTCATCGCACTGATCATTTCGGTATACTTATTAGTGGGTCTATCTTTTATTTTTATATATTTATATATTAACATTATTCGTCTAACGGTAGTATGTAACGGAATAAAGGAACGAGATAGATATTGACTTATGTATATCAAAATGTTCAGAAGGAAACGAGAAATTGATTAAGCCATGCCCGTCTGTTAACACGATAACTTGAGTAAATTTTGAGATATCTCAATGAAATTTGGTATGCAGGTTCCTTGGCATACACCTTCGAGCGCTGTTTAATATTTTCGAAAATACAAAAAAAGTCATTGGGGTCTATCAGCTATTCCGGCGGAGCTGCCGGCGGGGAATAATTGTAATAGAGTTTTGTGATCTCAACCGACTTCATCGAAATTCGCAGGCCAATTCCGATTAAATTGATTAATTTCTCTCATGATCTATTACATTTATCCCGTCGGCAGTTCCGTCGGAATAGCTGATAGACCCTATTATTCGGAACATAATGCTATAAGGATAAAATTTTGTGTGCACATTAACACTTTTGATTAAGTCAAATTTAGAAATATTATTAATCATAAGCCAAAAACCGTTATTATCGATATCTTCGATATCGAAACGAAATTCAGCACACATATTTATATTAATAGAAGGCATATTCCAGGAAAAAAGGGGTGAATTCGGTTAAGGTCCACGCCCACTTTCATATGAAATATTTTGAAAAAGATCATAGATATATTTAATAGGCAATAACTTTGCGTAAAATAGCTTTATATCATTTCTATTTCACTTTCAAAGTGTCCGTAAACGAAGAAAGTCGAAAAATATAAATTTTTGAAAATGGGCATGGCCCCTCCCCTTTTATAGTGGATTATTCCATACAATTTTTTATACCATGACTCCGGCGAAAATGTTGAATATACAAAGGTAAATGTTTGTTTTAAAAATGGGCGAAATCGGTCAGTTTTTTAATACAGTTCTAAGAAATTTGTTTGTAAAATGTAAAACACAATATTTCTACTACATTCTATATCAATAAAATCTTGCACACATAACAAGCTTTTAAGCAAAAAATATGCCTTTTAAAAGGCTATTACTTCTAGTTGCAACTAGATACTTCAATGAAAATTGGTCAGCTGCTTCTCAATAGTATTTCGTATACTCCTGCCAAAAATGAGTCAAATCGGATAACACACAAGTAAAATATCCGGGCAAGTGGTTAATACCCCATTGCAATAGGGAAGTTATATACCTTTTTTGATTTTCATACCTTTAATGAACATGAAATGTTTCTAAGTATGAAAAGAAGAAGAGATGGGCCCACCAGTAAGTATACTGATATGATTAGGACGATGAGCTGAGTCGATTTACCCATGTCCGTATCCGTCCGTCAGTCTATTTGAACGCAAATTTTTTAAACATATGAATGTATTGGAATTGTAAAAAAATGTTGTAAGCAGCGGTTGGTAGGGAACCTATTTGTATACAAATAAATTAATTTACCACTCAGAACTCTAACAGAAGTGTTTTTATTGAAAACAATCAGCTGGCTTTATAATATGCATATATTGGGATGTCATAATAGATCACTACTAGGTATTTAATGGTCGGTTCCGCCCGAAGTTAGACTTCCTTACTTGTTTTGATTTTTTAACGGCAATTTAACTCCACGAAGGTTTTGTGAAGTTGCTGCCGGGCGTGAGAGTTCTTTGCCGGTATGCGGTACGCTCGGGTACCGTACTGTGTTACTTTGTGGACACAATTTAGAAATAATGATGGAATTATTCAGTTTGAAAACTTTGGGAAATCACTCATGCTCAGCTTAAACATATAGATAAGCTTCCGAAGGCGATGATACAGATCGCACATAACAGTATTGTTTTTTTGGTTGTCAATTACTCAAAATTAGGATCGCAAGGACCATTGTTAAATGCAGTTATGCAAATTGATAGATTTAATTCGCTGGATGGCAAGTCCAGTACATTTACCCAATTATTGCAGGACTACAGGAGAGTTGCCTAACCGCAGGTCCAGCAAATACGATAAGTGAAAGCATATCACTTACGAGTCGAAATGCTCTGAGTAATTTAAGTGAGCGTAAGTCACTCATGCGAAGAACCTTTCTCTCCAATACGCCCAGAGCCGCCTCATCAAATGTTGTCATTGGCCAAGCTTCTTCACCATACAGCAGGACGGGTATGCGCAGGGGATATTGGGGATATTTCAGCATACATTTATATTCCAAATGGCCAAATTCCATTCCAACTGATACTCCTTACAACCTTAGATAAGGTTGAAATTTTTTGGTGGGCATACGAGTTGTGTTCAAAAAGTATCGCGAATTTTGTGTTTTTTCAAAAATTATTTATTTATTCATGAATATCTATTTTGTCCCCTTCAAAGTAATCCCCATGAGATATTATACACTTGTGCCAACGGTTTTTCCAATCTTCGAAGCACTTCAAAAAATCATTTTTTTGTATCTTGTTCAGCTCCTCCTTCGATGCCGTCTTTATCTCGTCAAGAGAAGCGTAACGTCGTCCTTTCATGGGCCTCTTCAGTTTAGGGAACAAGAAAAAGTCACAGGGGGCCAGATCTGGGGAATACGGTGGCTGCGGCATCATTAGTGTGTTGTTTTTGGCCAAAAAGTTGCGCACAAGCAACGATGCGTGAGCAGGGGCGTTATCGTGGTGCAAAAGCCAATTGAGCCAATTGAGAACGAAACTAGGCATTGAAAATAGCAGAACGCCGAAACCGGTTTGTCACAAAACCAAACTTGACAAGGGATGACGGAAAATCGTTCCAACAAAAATCAGCTTACTACCCTGTCGGAAGATCAACACAACAAAATAAACCAATTTTTTTTCTTCTTTGCACATCTTGGCCTTCTGAGAACATTTTGTACCACCGATAAACGTTGCTTCGGTCCAAGGTAGCTTCTCCGTATGCCACAGTCAACATTCGGAATGCATCCGCGCACTTAATTTCGTTTTTCACACAAATTTTGATACAGGTTCTTTGATCCATTTTTTTGAATAGGTAAAAATCGAAGACGATCCAAAACACGTGCAAGCAAAGCAGCTGTCAACAATTAACTGAACATTCAAAATGGCCGAGCTTGTTGGCATAAGTGAGAGACATGAGTACCAACATAACGCCACAAAAAATTCGAAATCGAATATACTTAACCAGCGAAAATTCAAAATTCGCGATATGTTTTGAACACACCTCGTATGTATTAAAATTGTCATTTACGTTCGTGCATTTACTTGTATGTGTAAGCGGTTTGAATTTGCCTTATTACTTTTAACTGAGCCGCAATGCGGCATTGATAGTTGGAATCGAAGAAGAAAATGCTTCACCCATTGATTTGCAACTGTAGCAACAAAAATTAGACTTTCTGCATGAAAGCAAACTACTCATGATTCCAATTATTGAAACAGTTATCCTGTATGGCCGACAAGGATTTGCTCCCAGAGATTCCAATGATACGGGAAGAATTTCCGAAGAGGAACCGTTGACGAATTATGGAAACTTTAGAGCTCTCTTAAGATATCGAGCCAAAACTGATGAGCAGTTGAAAAACCACCTGAGTGATTCACCAAAGAATGTTATGTACATAAGCAACCGTGTCCAGAATGAAATAAGCAACATTTGTCACCACCTCATCATGAGTTACAACATCGATCGAGTGAACAAATCGAAGGGTTTTTCTTGTCGGAAATGACAAGCCAGACATTGCAGTAGCCCGATTCTGTAACTTTTAACCACGCGCCGAGAGTTAAGCCAAATTTTGGCGTTTGTTCTTAACGAAAGTGCGATTCTGTAACTCTCCTTTAACGCCGCTAAACAGCTGACTCATGATGGTGATAAAATATGGCAAAACTTCTATTTTGCACTAAATTACATGCAAAAAACTCAAAACTATTTTATTTTTACTTTTTCCAAACGCTAAAACACTTGCAAATATATTAACGCTATTGTTAACACCTCGAAAATAATTCGCGACAGCTAACCACGCAAAAAGTGTTAGCTAACACTTTTCGTGTGGTTAAAAGTTAGTGAATAGGTAAAACCGTTAAAAATGGTGTTAAGCGAAGTTAACGCTAACACCTGGCGTTAAAATAGTTACAGAATCGACCTACAGGAGTAGAACAAAGTTCAATTTGCATTCGCTACTTGGATAAATGCGGCCAAAAGTTCATCATTCAGGAAGATTTTTTGTGTTTTATTCCTATCACCGTCTTCATTGGAAAGGGAATAGGAACTGCTTACCTTGATTTCCCAAAATCTTCCGGACTGGATTCCAGGTATTTCTTCCGGCAAGGGTATGACGGTGCGAGAGCGGTTAGCGGAGAGTTCCAAGGGGCTCAAGCTGTTGTCAGAAAAACTTAACCACTCGTGCTCTACTCCCATTGTGCTGCTCATAGCTTCAATTTGGCGGTAAGCTCTGCGTGCAACATAACGGGAATCAAAAATTGTCTGGCAGTTCTAGAGAATATCCATTCCTTCTTCATTTATCCGAAACGCCAAAAGGCCATTCAGGATGCGATAAGTGAAAATGAACATCTATCGGAAACTCGAGTGAAGAAATTGAAAAAATGTTGTAAAACCAGATGGGTAGAACAGCATGAGTCCATCGCAACATATCTCCATTTGCAACTAGCAGTAATTCGCGCTCTTGAAGTGATTTCCACCAACTGGAAAGACCCAACGACTTCGCTTTCCAACTGCTTTCAGCTATAAAAACTGCAAACTTCCAGTTATCCATGCATATTATGGAGCTCGGTGCATTCTCTCACATTATCTCTGAGTCGAGTGCTTCAAGAAGGAAATTAAGATCTGGGAGAGGCTATCAAATTGGCAGATGCTGCAAAACAAATTTTGATGGAAAGAAGAGAAAACGCTAAGGAAGAGTTCAGACAAATTTTCAAAGCCGTGAGCGAAATTAGCGAGCAATACGAAATTGAATTGCGAAAGCCAAGGATTGCGTCGAACCAGACCCAACGTTCCAACGTACAAACTGATTCAGTTCAAGATTATTTCCGTATAACAATCTACATACCGTACATTGATTTGTTTGCAAGATCAATTCTTAAATCACCGCAATATTTGATCAAATTTCGCTTGCCTTTTTCCCAACTAAATGAACATTTTCGGAGAAGAGTCCTGCGCTCAACTATTACAATCATACTGCTCATTTTTGCTTCGCGTTATGCAAATGCTTCGCGTTATGGCAGTTTTGCCTGTGACAACAGCGACGAATGAACGATCCTTCTCAACTTTGCGATGACTAAAAACGTACTTGAGATCAACAATGTCTGAAAATCGTCTGAACGGCGTAGTCTCACTCAATGTACATCGCGATGTCAAAATCGAACCGCAATTAATTTTGAAAGAGTTTTTTTCAGTACCTCGAAGGGTTGATTTATTAAGTAATTGTAACTAAATATGACTTTTGACAATAAAATTTCCGTACTCCGAAAATAAATTTCTTATCTTTTTTCATTGATTACGTAACTTGATATTTTCTGCGCACTGGCCTGCTTAACTATTTTGTAAATATTGCTGACAATAGTGATGCAGTTTCCAAGATGCAAATGCCTGATTTATTATAATTTGGAGAAGCCAGAAATTAATGCATAATTTTTGAGGCAAATTATGTCAATGTCCCGCGCGATTAGGCTCTGCAGGTTGTATATTTTTCGCAGCATCAATTTAAAGAACTCTCAGGATTGCAGGTCATCCTCTCTGAAACCTCGTTTACTTTCGCACGGCTCGGAAAAGTCAGTCTCTATCCCGACCGAGCTGTTGGTATTCTCAACGTCACTTTGCACGGCCGTATTAGTTTTGCGGGGAAACCAAATTCAGTCATAGCGGCAAATAGGCAGCCCGTTTTCTTCTAAAGCACGCGGCTTTAAAATCGAAAAAGAGGTGACGTATGTCAATTCTTTTCTAAGGGACGCATTGTAAAAATATGTGCGATGATATTTGAAATAAAACTACTCACTGAGCTGATTTATTTTTTTTGAACAATAATTATTATTTATAATTATTTATTTATTATTATAATTCATCATCATAATCATAATAGTTTTCTATACAAATACATTCAATAACAACAATTTACTTATTTCACCGTTTACTTTACAAATACAATAATTGTTTACTTTGTTTTAATTTATTTCTTATATTAAGCTTTTGTTTTGTGTTGTTAATTAGTTTTGTCCATTTACGTTTCATCCATTTCGCAATGTTTTCCTGTTATAATTTCTCTTATAAATTAATTCATCTTTTTGGTGGATTTGGCTAATGTTGTTTTTTACACCATCGTTCAACTATTATTTATAGTAAATTTAATTGAATTTGTTTATAATCTATGCATGTACGAATTTATTTCCTTAGTTTGAATTTTCTCTCATGTGGATGTTTCTATAAGTTCATAACAGTTAAAGAAATTTATTATTTGACGATTTGCTGAATTATTTTCTATTTAATATTTATAAGTATATACTATTTGCCTTCATTTTGAATTGATGTTATACTCAACTACACATATATACATATGTGCATGTATGGGCTTGTCCATTAATTAAGTATTTGGTTTGTGAACAAATACAGACAAAAATATAGAATCGTTCGACTGAGGGTTACCATGTAGTTGGCATTGATATAAAATTTTATTTCATACTATGTTTAACTTTACCTAACACGTGGTTTGTTTTCTCAATTGAATTCACTTTTTACTAATTTTGTTTGCTGTGAATTTATTTGCTATGACATATGTATGTATGTTTTGAATCTTAATTTCATTTAATTATCTTATTGATAGACTTCGTTTTCGTTCTTTGTTTGCTGTTGTTTCTATATCTAATATTTTGCGCGTGTTAAATTGTTTCAGTTTAACATAATCTTGATGTAAAAATTAATATTACAAATACAATGCAATAACATTTGTTAGCAGCAACAGCTGGCAGAATAATAAAAAAATTATTGTTTATTCGCGCAAATTCAACACTGCGCCAGTGTTTGCTTGCACAACGCAATACTTTGATAAAGCATTGCTTTCAATATTTAACCTTAATAAACACTTTATCTGCTACAATGGATAAATTTTTATTTGATTTTTAAAGTAATTCATTTCGTAATTTAACTAATCGTTGGCATATTCTGTTTACTTGGAGAGTTTATGACTCTCACACCTACACCCCTTCAGTATATATGTATATGTATTTATCTTCATCTAAACATTTAACTCTAATCGACTAGAATTTCGCTTATTTTACTTTTATTGTTTATAATGTCACTTTGACAATTTATTGATTATTATTTTATTAAATTTAAATACAATAAATTAACATTAATTTAGTTTTTAGGCATCTATTCATGTTAACTATATTATATCAAAAGTTATACAAAAGTATCTTCTAACAAGTTGTTATTTATTTTATTTTATATTCTTAAATAAAATCTCGCTTCATCGATTACCGGCTTATGAAGTATTTAGTACTATTTATTAGTACTCGTAAATACATATTTGGATTTGGTCAACGCATTTCGTGCTTGGTGTTGGCGGAATCGAACGAGAAATCGAAAAGCAAACTCGACATCATCATGATTTATTTAGACTCCAAATCCTAATACGAAATTTTTCTCGAATTGAAGGTCATCGAAGAACAGCGGAAGCGATTGAGGAATCAAAATAGATGTCCATTAAATTTAAAGTATACATCCATACATATATTTATAGGTATATTATAAAGAGTTTTGTACATACATACATACATACAGCAACATCATACAGACAATATACAGGAATCATCGTCAATCAACCAATCGTATTTTTTGCCCAAATGTAGGTAAGTATCAGAATTACACGTTTTCAAACGTTAAACTTGTCTATATTCAAAATTTAATAATCTAATCTGATCCTCTGAACATTGCAATGAGAAGTCTCTTATTTAGGCTTTTTTAGTGTGTGACTTTTCGAAAGTGGAAAAACGTGCATTTTTGAGAAGGAGTATCGAGCTTACCGAGAAAAAATCAAAGTTTCAGATATGGGAATGTTTTCAAGCATTCTCTGCTATAGCTAAGTATAAATATTTTACTTAGTGAAAGTTTGTCAAAAGAAAAATAAGTATGTAAGTGCTCTGCTAATAATAATTACTATTATCATCTGGTTTTGAGCTCGTCAAACTAACAAAATATGTAATATTTTACTATATTTTGAGCTTCAAATAAATTTGTTTAAACATATCGTGCGTTAAATTGGAAATGTAGGGTTATGCCCAAAAGTAAGTTCAATACACGTCTCAATGAGCCTAAATTTTAAACCATTCGTCGGTTTAAGTCATTTTTTAAACGTTTTTGTAATGAATTCCAAACCGTTAAATTACCTACACCAATTTCCAATTTTTCGAATTAGATTTAAAACTGAACTGAAAAAAACGTCTACAAGTCTTTTAATTTCTTTTCATTTATTTCTGAAAGCTTTTTGAAGTCATTGAATTTTTCTCATTACAGTTTTCTGTGCTACGTAGCTCAGTGGGTAGAGCAGACGACTCTGATGCAGGAGCGTCGGTTCGAATCCTGCCAACTGATACAAATGTGTTTTAAGACTTTTCTGGTTTAAAATTTAAACTCTTCTCTTCGCGGTCTTTTTTCGAAAACTGGCACAGTTTTATTTCTAAACCAAATTTGGTTTGGACATATATGTAGCCCAGAAAAGTTTAAAATTTTGGTTAAAATTTTAAGCCGTGTACCTAATAAAATAGTATTCCATAGAAGTAGAGCATATGTGTCCAAAAGGAATCCAATGAATGTTGTGGAACGCGACGAAAAACGATATTAGTCCAAAAACTTTCTAGTAACTATCGAACAAAAAATCCCGTATACAAGGCCAACAAGACTCCAATAAAGTTTTATTATTATCAGGCTCCATTTTTCGTGAGCTTTTGTTCATTTATTTACTTACTTTAATGGTACTTAATCGTGTAAACGACTTTGACCGCCTAACATAGCGCGGCACGCGTTTCCGCGCTCTGCCAACTGGCACCAATTGGAAACATAACGGGATCTCAAATCGATCTCCATTTTATCCTTCAATCGCAGTGGTTGTCTTCCTCCCGCACGGTAGGTTTTATATTGTTGAATAATGCTGATGTCTACACGCAGTTTATCATTACACCTTTTTCGATACTCGCCGTCGTGAGCGCGTAGAGGAAAATTTTTACCCACCTCATTCGTAAAAAATAACTTTACTTCTCAACTGCCTACTCAGCCCAGAGTAGCTTTTGTTTCCAAGAGTACTTATTCTTTGAATTGCTCATCTTGGACTCCAAAGCTCTATTAAAGTATAATTTTTTCTGTTTGGTTAACTATCCAAATGTGAATTGAAAGCGCATCTCATGTGCTTAACTAAGTCAAGTCTATGCTTTCGAATGAACTAAAAGTGTAATAGAAGTTAATGAGTTTCTTTTGTACGAACTAAATACTACACTTCAGTAACGGATTTAAAAGCCAAATAGAGATTCTTTTAAATTGTAATGCGAAATAATGGACTGATTTAAAATAATATCTCATTGCTCAGTTTTTATAGAATAGCCCAAGGGCCTATCTTACGAACAAGTTCTTCATGTCATCAAAGAGAATACACTTTTCTTCTTGCAACTGTGTATGAAATGTTAATTTGATAACCGTAATTATCTGATAATACTTAAAACGGTTTAGATTGATTCGAGTTAATCAAGATTTCAGTAAAAATATCGGAATACAGCATTTATAATCTGAATGTTTTGTAATGCTATCAATATTTTTTCAAAACTACTTTATAACAGGTGGCGCAAAAGTAACCTTCCGAGGTTCAGCATATGGGTTGTGACACGTGCAGTGTGTGCTGTTGCACCGTCTTGTTGGAACCACATGTTTTCCAATCCCAATTCATCAAGTTGCGGCAAAAAGAACTCGTTGATCATTGCTCTGTAGCGCTCACCATTCACAGTAACTGTTTGGCCCCGACCGATTATTGGTCAAATAAATAGTCAGCAATATTCCGCGTTCTGGAGCAGTGTAGCGTAGCATTGTTTATTAACGTGTATTTCGCATGTGTTTACTACACAAATGTCAAAACAGAACTGACTTTAGAGGCCAATCGCAAAATTTATAGCATTTTCTGATAGGAGGATTACTTTTGCGCAGTAACCGTTTTTCACCGACCGAGATAAATAGTCAGCAATATTCCGCGTTCTGGAGCAGTGTAGCGTAACATTGTTTATTAACGTGTATTTCGCATGTGTTTACTACACAAATGTCAAAACAGAACTGACTTTAGGGGCCAATCGCAAAATTTATAGCATTTTCTGATAGGAGGATAACTTTTGCGCCACCCTGTATGTACAAAACTGAACCTTAAATTCACTTTTTGTTATACAAGGCAATGTTTTGAAAAAGTACATATATACTTTCGTCGATTTTTCAACTTTTATCCATTATTTACCATCATCCTTCCAGCCCTGGACCTTTACTTGTTTCATTTCAGTAAAATATACATGTTTTTTGGAGTCTAGTCTCCTACAATAAACAAAAAACACCCAAAATAAAGTAACGATTTATGTGAAAGTAAAATTAATAATACAAAGGAGCATTCACAAATATACATACAAATGCAGGGGGGTATGCATGTTTCAATTATTTTCATTTCATTATGTTTTAAATAACTACCTATGACTGTAAGCACGCACTGATGTATGTACATATGAATATCGGGAAACGTTTCATATAAAGATAAAAAACAAAAAACCTGCATTCATACAATGTATGCATTTTCTATTGTTTATCTAATTAATCTTCATATGTATGTAATTACTTCTATATACCATCTTTATAAAGTAATTTGTCAGTTAAAAATGTCGGTAATGTGTTATTTACATTCGGTTTACATACATTGCTCTAAATGTTCATTCAGATTTGATTAGAATTGTCGAAGGCTTCGGTGAGCTATTGCGAATAATAGTAAATACTTTGGGTTCTGGTTCGGTACTTGCATGTATGTATGTTTGCTTACAAACAACGGCATATGAAACTGCCAGCAGTTCTAGTTTGCCAAATTTTAACATTTAATAAATACTTAAATTACCACTGACAAAAGATGTAACTCAAGCTTCATTATATTATTAAACGGATTAAGTTGAAAGGTTTCTTCTTCAGTTACGAATAATATAAAGGCAGTAAAAAAGCCAATTTCAATGCAATGATTTGATACAAACACGTACATAAAGTATGCATAATGCACAAGTAAAATAGTTGAACAACTCTTTCGAGGTCCTTGTATTTATGCTGTAGAGAATTGTTAAATTGTCAATGTAGGAAAACGAAACATACACATGAACATATAACGGCAGCAAATAACAATCTTTTATTACATAATGAGAATGACTAATAGGTATCGGAAATTACTATCATTTTACGATTATGCCTACATAATTACATACATACATACATTTTTCCTTATTCACTCATGTTTTTTTGCTTGTACATACATAAATACGTTCATATGTATGTAAAATGCTTCACTTTTGTTGTCATGTTTTCATATATTTTATAGCATCCAGTTATAAACTTTGAAAATTGTTTTTTACTTTATAGTTCATTTAAGTTTTTACTTTGGGATTGACGATGTTTGGCCTAAAAGTAATTTTGTTATCATTTACCTTTACTATAACTCTTATTTATAGTTTTACTGTGCGCTTTATTGATTAAAACTACATGAAAGTATTTTTCCTATGGTTTTTTCTTCTTCTATTTTTTCGTATTTTTTATTTTTTTTTTATAAATATTATCTATTATATATATTTTCTATATGCTTGAGTCTATTTATTTGCTTTTACTACTCTAACTGGTCGCTGATGTGTAAATACTAGGAATATTAACGAAGTAGTTGGCCAGATTCCCGAGTCGGGTTCGCATTTTTCAAATTTATCGGAATTGGTTACAATAGTAGAAATCGGTGTGGGGTACACGAGACGCATAACTAATTTAATGTTAAGATGATTTTATAAATGAATATATATGAATATGAACATGTGTGATAATAATATCGACTTTCGGTATAATTCCGATTTAAAACAATCAGACCCGAAATCGGAATCAAATGCTAAACCAGTCGACAGTTCCGACTTTTCGGAATCGGAATCGAAGCTCCCCAACATTCCTACTATTCACCCATTTATGTTTATACATTAGGGTTCGGCTTATTTATAAAAATGTCACCACAAAAAAACTTTTGGACATTCCAAAACAAATATAAATTTACTTTTGGAATCATTATAACATTAGAAGTATTCAATTACGAAAAGGGAGCGAGTTGTTGAGCTTATGCAGTAGTCTAATCATAAATTGACAGATAGTTGCGGCAACCAATTTATATTTAATTCTAACTAAGGACTATGGAGCCCTGTGAATATAATCGAACCAGACCGAAATTTTTAATTTTTTCTTTAACATTAAAAGAAACATTTTAAGACACTAAGAGCCTGTGTGGATATATACGAGTATCTCCGCCCCCCATATAAAAAAGCCAAACCCGAGTGCGCACACATAGATACACAATGTTCACATTCGATGTCATTATAAATACATTCAAACAATCGGGCAGAAAAGATTTATTTTTTTAGCTAGGGGTACTTATATTTAAATTGTAAGTCGTGCATTAATACTTTTTGTGCATAAAATATTCCTTAGACAAAAAACAATAATTTTCATGATAATTGTAGAAATTATCTACTTAATAAAGGTTTAAACTGAAGTTTGTAATTTAAGACAGATTACAGATTAAAGACAAATTAAGTTTCGGCTATATTGGATTCCATCATATTTTAAATACAAATTCGTTATCATCGCGACCATAGATGCAAACTGATAGTTTTGTTTTCAGTTCAAACAAAAAAACTGTAGTGGAACTACGTGAGTGCTTGAAGCACAGATCCGTCGGTTTGGGAGCACTACCACATCGCTTTTTGTTCCAGCGCAAGGTAAACTGTTGCAATTTTAATTGAAATGCTGGGAGTAAAAAGTAAACTTGTTGTTATGTAAGTAAAAAAAAAATTGTTCAGTAAAAGGTGGACAAATCGATTCTTCCATTAAAAGGTGGAAACATCGTTTATTTTATAACAAGATGTTTCTACCTTTTACTGGAAAAAACGATTTGTTTACCTTTTATTGAACAATTTTTTTCTACCCCTTCTTACTAAACGATTTATAAGTTTCCCTTTTACTTACATGGAAAATAAGTTTACTTTTTACTCCCAGCCTAGTTAGTCAGTTAGAAAGCCTTTGTATTGATTTCGAATATGGGCAATTTTTTACCGTTTGCAGGCATATGCAGTACTCTTTTAAGGTGTTGTTTCTTAGTAATTACTTTTGTCCAAAATAGCAAACAAAACCCTTGTGATCGATTAATCTTAAATATGTTTCAAGCTTGGCTGTTTTATCGGCCTTATTTACGTAGTAAAAACCCCAATATTTACAAGGCATATAATTTTGAAGTTGGAAGCTCAAGACCGAAACGTTTGTTCAATCGCACTGACAATTTTATTTATATTTGTAGAAGGTTTAAATTTGTACGGGAAATTATGAAAGAAGCTTATGTATGATTGCTACTTTTGCCATCTGTAGTACAAACAAAAATCTATAAAAAAAACTTTAAATTCATGCTAAGGACCGTTTGTACGAAGAGAATCTAAAAAAATTTGAATCAAATGTGGAACTAAAAGTATTCTTCTTAATACTATCTACCCTTCACAAAATTTTGTATTCCCAATAATTAAGCAAAAGGAAAACTTTTTCCTCCCCGGAGGTTTGAAAAAAAAATATTTTGTGTCCTGTTTGTTTGTTGCAAAGGTGGTAGATACGCGGATTATTATAATTTTTTTTGGATATATTATTTCTTTTTAGCATTCGTCGTAGTATGTATATCATTTATCTTTTGTTTCCGGAAAAGGAAATTCATATCATTGCTCCTGCCTAGTTTATATGTTTATCTGTTTCATATGTACATATGTACATCTGTTTACCTACATATTCATTTTGTTATATTTGATTTATTTATTAGGTTTTTGTATTTTAATCTAATTTGTTTTAGTTGTTAATGGAACTAGCTTTTTTAATTAGATTTTAGTTTAAGTAGTTGTCACTATTTTTGTTTGAAGTGTTTTTGGGGTTGCTTATGTTTGATTTTATATTAATAAAGTATTTATAATAGGGGTTTACCTACAAAACTAAATTTGTGGCAGTTTTTTGTTTAAATATTATTATTATTAATATATCCTGTTTATTTATTTCTAATTGTAATAAAATATTTTTCTATTCGTGTGAAATCTTGTCTTAACAAATAGTTTTAGTTTAACACTGTTTCTGTGTATGTGTATATGTGTGTGCCTATGTTTATGATTTACATATATAAATATATATATTTATACATATCTACGTGGGTGGTCTACGCAAATAATTCGGATTCAAACTTTTTATAATGAACCTTTCGACCTAATGTATTTATGCACTAGTTAACGGTAAATGGACAAGTTTATATCCCGTTCCAAAAACTTTTCAGGAAACTTCAATTATGTAAATTTCATGAAACAGAAATTTTCCACTTAAGAATATTTTATCGAATAAGATCTGTAGAACTGAAAGCATAGATCACAAGTTAACTGTCCATGGTATAGTTAATGAATAAGGCAGAATAGTATATTTTTACTAATAATAAGCAACAAAAATATCGGCAACGTCAATATGTGTCTGGTAACTAGTCATAACCACCTAACAGCGCAGCCATATATAAATGCACAGCATCTTCAAGTCTGCCTATATGTATAAAACAATTAATTTAAATAACAAAAATAATCAAGCAACAAGTGAACACTATTACATAACGTCAATAAAAAATGTCACGCAAAACAAATTTCGGATTTTGGGTTAGGTTTTAACGCACATTTATATGAACATCAGAAATGTTTTACAGAAAAATCACGCTGTGCGTTTATATATGATTGAGCTGTAAGTTGCGGTTTTCATCAGCGGCTCCAGAATTTTAATAACAATATTGCTTAGTTCACAAAATCACAATTATCCAAAGTTGAATTAGATAGTTATTACTTTTGATCAAGCATTTCACTAATATACATACATAGTTTGTGTTTACGGAGACATTAACATTTCGCACACTTATAGCTTTGAAGCTCTAGAAAATAATCGAATTCTACAAATTTTAGAAAACTCTGTTCAGTGACTGGTTAAGCTGCAGTATGTAAAATTTGTCTACTCACGCGACATAGACGTGAATAAGACATAAATTCTTCTATAATTATTCGAAAAAAATTCGTCGACACACAAAGTTTTCGTGTAAGCGACTGAAATGAAAATTCTGTTCCTTGACTTCGACCTCGAACTGTGTGATTTTGAATATCGGGAATGGGCTAATAACAGTGCAATGGAATGAATTGAGTTATATGTTAAGCTTTTACGAAATTTTAAAATTTATTTAATTATAGAGCATCGTTGATGAATTCTCTAAACTCTACATCAACCAGTTGCAAAACCACCTAAATCGTCTATACAATGGAAAAAATTTGTATAATAACGTTTAATGCCAATAAAACTGCAAAAACCTCTATAAATGTGCGTATTGATATCAGGATATGGAAAATTTAACAATATTTAAAATATTACGAAGAAATCATTATTAGGGAAATCTAGTTAGACTTTAACATGTTTAAAGTCAGTAGTAGTTCTGATGAAATTAAATCAGGTGTAATAGAACATTTATTCTCATACAAGAATAACAGATACTAATTTCGATTTGGACGGATACATCAAACAGAAATAAAACATAATTTGAGAATATTCAAAATACTTGAGTAGAGATGAGATACACCAACAGAGTAACACTTTTTCCAGAAATGAAAACACCATAAGTTTAATGGACGAAATAGTTAAATAACATTCCCGTACACTCTACATGAGGTTTCCATTCGAACATTCCACTCAAAATAACTAAACAATTCGCCAAAGTGCTACATATTTACTTCAGTAAGTATTTCATATATTTACATCATTTAGGGTGAGCTAATTTGTGCCTATTTACCTACTGATAGTTCTCACGTAAAATGTTGTAAGTAAACAGGGTGGAAATGTGTTTCGAATCCGCGCTTTTCTAAAGCGCTGTATGCTGTTCAAAAGAAAAAGGCCAAGCAATTTTCTCTTAACTTTCTTCAGCATGACATAGTATCAAAGTAAGAAAACCCATTTTTGATGAGCATGAAATGGTATTATAACTTTGGCCCGATGTTCGTAAGCATGACCAGGGCGATGAGCTGAGTCGATACAGCAATGTCCGTCTGACCGTCTGTCTGTCTGTTTGAACGCAAATTAGTCTCTCAGTTTTAGAGTTATCTGGCTGAAATTTGGTGTGGGGCCGCCATTTTGCAATTTTTTAATCATCTGTCGTAACCAACAAGATCGGACCAATACAATGCATAGCTCCCATATAATCGATTGTTCCGATAGACGGGTTATGGCCTATAACTTTGGAAATTAAAAAGGAACGTAAAATACACGTAATGTGGTGAATAAAAATTGTTTCGATAAATGGCGTTTGGGCTATAATTCTTGCAATTTTATAGTGCGGATCACAAAATTTGGCATTTACTTTACTTATTGCATATGTAATGTGTGTAGTGAGAATCATCAAGATTGGACGAATACGAGTATGTTGTATGGCATTTTTACCGCTTAACGGGGTTACAACTATGTATATTTAAATTAACAGAGTAAGACCGTAACATTTTGCAGAGTTTGTACTTAGTAAGGATCGGACAGTTAAACCTGTGATGCACAGCTGAAGACAGCGTTTTCCTAACTTGTGTTTTATTAAAATAAATAATTATTACACCGCGTTACACACATTCTGTCCTATGAACCAAATATACTTTTTCGGAAAGGGGAGAAAAAATAAAAATACACGTGTATCGGCGATTTTCATGTACACGTCAGAATTTTTTTTTATGTATAAAGTATAAAGCTCGTAGTGTCCGTCTGTCCGCCTGTTTTCGTAATATTTTTAAAAAATTTACTTGGTGCGAATAAGCCACAAACGTAACAAAAGTTATTTCGAGTCGGAAATATATAGAAATACGTTTTCGCACAACAGAACTTAACGTCTCCTAGTAGCGCAACTGTCAGCTGATCGGAACAAACACACAAACGGCAGAGAGTGTGTTATATCAAACAATAAATTAAACGAATTGGAATGATGCAATATTGATTGTGCAATTCTATGTTTCATCTTTCATACCAGTTGTAAGTATTGTAAAAGTCATAAACAGTTTAACGTTAGAAAGTTACTATAACGCTACCAGCTTTATACTTTATACATAAAAAAAAAATTCTGACGTGTGCATGAAAATCGCCGATACACGTGTAGTTTTATTTTTTCTCCCCTTTCCGGAAAAAGTATATTTGATTCATAGGACAGAACTAAACTCGTTTTTGTAACGCAGTGTAATTATTTGGATGTTACCTGTCCAAGCACTTGAACCAGGGACGGCCGCCGTGATGGATTTGCCTACGTCTGCTGTCAATTTTCTTGAAGAAATTAATTGTCTTTTACACTAAATTTATTTAAATTGTGTGATAAGTGAATTAGCTTTTTATCTAGATGACCATCTAACCACCTGGGCGATTTTGACCGTTATAAACTACAACTTCCATTTATATAAAACCCATTGATTTTTGGAATCATAAAAGCCACGAACAGACTATAATTTCGGTTGCTCATATGGTGCGTTTTTATATGCTTGAGCTGTATGAAGATTTATCAAACGAATTTTGAACTTTTCTCATGTGTAATTTTAAATGGAATTTTTGCATCGTTTTGAACTGCATACACCACTTGGATGAATTGTTTCTCAGTTTTTGATTCTAAACAGCAATCATATTTAATGAAAATAGAAATTATAATATGTCGTGTTCAGTAGATATATCCGTACCAAGGATTTTGGAATTGGAATAGTTGAGAGTTGTAGAAAAAACTGCAAAGACCAGTATGTCATTAAGAAGCCTGAAACGGAATCTAGTTTCAGAGCTATGCCTTGTTTTACCTATGAATTATGTCTAGAATCCTATAAAATTTTGTGCACCCTAATAGATGTAGATACATATGTATTTGAATACATACCCAATGCAACGGTAATAGATCGGTAAATTCTAACTCTCTGATCATTGGCAATTCTAGTATGTTTTCTTTTTCCAATCATTGGGATTACCGCGTTTTGTTTCATGGGCGAATCAGACATTTTTACTTTCTCGAATCGTTGGAAATTTTAGATTTCGATTCAGAGGTGATAAATCTTTATTTTTCGTTCATCTATCGAATTCGAGACAATACCATTATAAGTTATGGAGCTCGAAGTTTTATTTGAAATAACTATATACTAATATTTAAATTAAGTTGTATGTATAACGTGTATCTAACTATAGTTTTTTATTAAATGACGATGGAAAAGTGTTTAAAAGTTCTTTAAATAAGTATGTGTGTTGTGGTGATGTTAGAGATTGTGTATATGTACATATTTATGCAATTTAAATTTTTTGTTACTCTAAAGATAAATTTTAATGCGACAAACTATAATATAACAGAGGGTACTCGTTGAGAAATCCCTGTGCTATCCCATATACACCACCACCGTCGCCACCAATCATTGATATTGAAATTGTAGTAATAAATGAATTGAAATTTTTTTTCCATATTTGTGAACTGAATGCTGCCAATAATATTTTTATTATAACTACAATTATAACATATATTATTTGTATGTTCACTTGACGTTATCGTTTGAATTAAACTTTTAATATGATGTTTATTGTAGTCAGTGATGATAGCAATATTAAAATTTCTAAATGTACTAATCTTTTTCCTACAATAGATTTTAGTATTACTATTAAAATACAATTTGCTATTTAATCTAAAAGTAATTTTATTATTATTTCCTATATTAAACTGAACGTATTTATTCTTTACGGAATCATTGTATTCAGTACTGTTATTTCTTTTTTCTTTTGATCTCTGTAGTGCGCGACACATTTGTTGAATCGTTTTAGTTTTTCCCCACCGATACTTCTCGGTCATTTCATATGTGCTAACTGGTAGTTTTCGGTCTCGATCTCGATTTTGATTTCTTTTCCATTTTCGTTTTCCCTCCCTACTCTTGTTTTTGTTACCACTTCTACCTCTGCTTCTGCTTCTAACAAAATTCCTTTCCATGCAAAAAGGTACGTGCCTGTCACATTTTTGGACGCAATGCTGGCTGCTACTAGTACTATATATACCTTTATTAAAATACGTGCATATCGTAGATTTGTGGAAGATGGTGAGCATTGACGAATCTTTCACTGGAAAGCTGATTTCTTTACTTTTCCTAAATCGCTGGTGGGTGCCTTCTGGTTTCGTGGATTTTTGGAGATATGGTATTGCGTGAAGCATAAAGTGCATGGATATATTTACTGCATACGACACAGTGTATTCTTCTTTGTGCTTTACACATAATGGTTCGGCACTGCTACCAATACCTGTTGTTTTTGTGCATAGTTGCAAATATTTACGAAATTGTTTCTGATTCGGGTGAACTTGATGTTTCAATTGCATAGCAGCTGTTTGACTGGTGAGTAAACACAACAAAGCACTGAGCAGCAGTAACATATGGTGACCGTTCACATTATTTGCCATTGTGCTTTGTTTTGTATGAATAGCCACGGCAGATGACGCATAATACGGTATTGAACAGCGGCTTGTTACTGACGGTACGGGTGGGCAATCGTCCGATAGAGCTCCTATAGGCATATCGTCCATATTTTCATCATAATAATATATACCATCATAGAGGGCATAGTATGTTAGACGATCTATTTGACCCGCAATAGTTGTAGCTGAGCTATTACTTAGCGCAATCGATATGCTGGCAGCAAGTTTATTCTTTGAATCATTTCTCAGAGATTCCTCTAAACGGGTATCCAGTCGATACTGACTAGTTGCTATTAGAGTTATATTGTGTAAGCGCCGAGTTAAATTTCCATGGTGAATTTTTTCGTCCCACGCGCCCTCCAAAAACTCACTACAGTAAGCGCATATCCCATCAGAAATATCATTACAATATCCATAACAACATCCCGTAGGTCCATAGCTTGACTTACGTAATTGTTCTCCAGTTTCTGGTATACTTTGATCTAAAATTTGAAAATGAATTATGTAGTGCCTATCTGATTAGTGAGAACAATGTTGCCAATTCTCTCAAATATACATAGCTTTTTGTCTCCCTTAAAAATATTATTTTTCAACTTACTGGAGCAATTGATATAATGCCATACGACATGCTCAATGTTATGATAAAATGAATATAAATAGGGCTAACAAAAAAGTAATTTATGGCTTAATGGTTAGCAGAGAGCCAAATTTTCTCTGACGAAGAAGCCTAGCAGCTTCGGAAATGGATCTATAAGAAAAGCTATGGAGATTGTCTCTAAATGGTCCTTCACTATTCTAAAAAAAAAACTTTTAATAACTAACTAAAAATTAATTATTAAAAAATAAAAACAATAACAATTTTTATAAAAAGTAGTACTCTTTTCCTCGAGCTTATAATATATAATATAATGATAAAAAGTTTAAGATTTCATAGTACTAAGGCTCGAAATCCTTTTTAAAACTGAAAAATATGCAACGAAAACCAAAACTAAATAAAATATGTTATAAAAAATTGTAATTGACTATCATTTTGTTATTACTAATTACTTAAATAAATATACATGGGTGATCGAGCCTTGCTCGGTGGCAACCCTAGGTGGCAATCCTAGTTAAAAATATACTGGTTGGTATACGGCCTCAAATACCTTCCGTTTGATACCCATATTGCCATATATTGCTTAATATTTTTAAAAAATTCGGAAAGGTGGCAACCCTCTAAGCTTCCTTTAGTGGCAACATCCAAGTAGAAAATCTTAGAAGGAAGCATACTATCCATCTACCAAATTTCATCGAAATCGGTTTAGCCGTTCCCGAGATAGTGGTCGATAATCTGAAGGAATAAATAAAATGCGGTCAGGTGGCAACCCTAGGTGGCAACCCTACTCGAAAATACTTTGGTTATATACGGCCTAAAATACCTTTCATTTGATACCCATATTCCCATATATTGCTTAATATTTAAAAAAAATTGATATAGGTGGCACCCCTGTGAACCACCCCAAGTGGCAACACCAAAGTAGAAAATCTTAGAACAAAGGATACTTCCCATATACCAAATCTCATCCAAATCGGTTAAGTTGTTCCTGAGATAGTAGTGGATATACAAATATACAACTATACAAATATACAAGAATAACTCGTTTAAAGTTATAAGATTATGGACTTCCTTTCTGCAGAGAAATGATTTTTTTTTTAATTTGCAAGTATGGGACCTTTTCTGTTGTCAGAAGTTTTGTAAATAAAAGCATGTCGATCAAAAATCACACGATTTTTAAATATTCATAATTGTTCAAGTTTTGTATACAATGAACATTTACTAATTGTTTTTATACCCGCCAAATGCATTAAAATAGTTTTTTTTTACTTTTAACAAAGAGGATAGATAAGTAAGAGACGTCAGTTCGCTACTCGGCGAATGGCAACATTTTGTTGATCGCTGCTTTGTGTGCTACTCGACGTTAGCTCTCAGGGGTTCGGCCATTCCTCTTTGTTTTCTGTCCGAGTTTTGAGTAAAAATCTTGAGCAAGAAACTTGAGGGAATTGAGTGTCGGCTGAGTTATTTTGCGGAAATGTCAAAAAGTGAAAAGCAATATTGTGAGTCAATGTCAAAGTGAAGTTGTAAACAGTGAAAAAGTGGTAAAATTAATTGAAATTGGTGTAAAATTGTGAAAAACTGTAATAAATTGTCAAAATAATAAAGAAGAGTGAAGTTAATTAGTGATAAATTAATTGATTTAAAATTTGAAGACTGTGTTGTGCTTACAAAGGTGTTTTAGCTTGTTTGTACAAAAAGTGGTGTATGTGGTTTGTGCGTTTGGCGGCTTGTGTGTTTAGAAAAGTGTCCAATTGTGCTTTGATGTGCCAGTAACTTATTGGAAAAGTGCAAAAGTTATTAATAACAATTCGGATATGCATTTCATATATTATTTGCAATAGTATTACTAAAATCTCTGCAATTTTGTATGCATGCATAAATGTTTTGTTGACATCATAAAAAGGGGAGATGAGTGAAAACATATAACTGTTCCAGGAATAAATGTCCAGTTAATCCTCTCATGCAAATGCGCCAAAATTGGCAAAAATGAAGCTAAAACTTCAATATCTTAAAGTTTTCGTGGCGACAAGAGCTTTTAGATATTTTACATAGTAATTTGCGAATAACACAACAAATTGTTTTTTTCAAAACAATAATCATAATAAACATTTAATTAATAATGCCGGCGTTTCGAAAGTGTTGCGTTTCGGGTTGCGCCAAAAATACGCGCTCCAATCGCGGTTTTTCTTTTTTTTCAGTGCCAGGTAATCAGCAGCTCGCTTCCAAATGGAAGGATAACCTACGGATCGAGAAGTTCGAGCGGAAGCAGAATTACGTGTGCGCTACGCACTTTCAGAAGGAAGCTGTGGGCGGCGGGCGCCTGAAGGACAATGCAGTGCCAACCTTGCAGTTAGGTGAGTACAGATTTTGTTAAAGTGATAAGTGTGAATATATGTACATATATATGTGGAATAAATCCGTCGTGAAACCAATTGGAGCAAGTGATATGCTGAATTTGTTGACCGGCAGGTGTGCACATATGTATATATGTACATATATATAGTCATGTTGTGATTGCAGGTGCGTGTGTGTGTTTTAGTTTCGTGGCATGTGCATACGAGGGTTGGCTCATAATTTTCAAGCCCCAACTCGAATCCTTTCGTATCAATGCATATTTTTGTGTGCATGTATTCACATATTTTTTAGTTTATTGCCATATGTTTATCCTGTTTATTTGTCCGTCTGATAAAACGTTTATTTATAAATAGCTTAGAACTTTTGTTTTTGAAAAGTGGTAATTGTTTTCTGTATAACTTTTCACTGAAACAAAACATCGAAATTCCGTTTTCGGATTGTTGATATCGAGGGCTAAACGCGTCGTTTGATACCTCTCCCGACATTTTTGGATGTGCTTTAGCAGTTGCACCTTAAAGTAAACAATTACCCGAAAACTTGTTTTGACCTAACAACAAAAAAAAAGTATGCACCCTCTTCCTACTCCCATTGTTTATATATGTGTGTTCATACCAGTGATGTAACGAATGCCACTTTTTGAACATTCGCGAATGTGAATCCGAATATTCAGTTTTTGTTAAAATTTGTCGATAATTGTGTAGGTCTCGTTCGAGAGACGGGCGTTTCGTTTGCATTTGCTCTGTTGAAATTAGAGTTAGTTTTTTTATGAACAGTGTGTCTTGTGACTATAATTTCTGAAACAACAATAATTAAAATATTTGAGCTATTAGCCAATCAAAATGTCAACAGATGTTTTGCTGCAAGTTTTTACTAACTCCTGTTCGGCGTTTCGAGAGAGTTTTACGTCTTCTCACTTTGCTAACTTTGCCAATGCGAATGCGAATGCGAATATTCGCAACATCACTGGTACATACCATGTACGCTTGCACATTCTAGGATGTTTTTGTGTGTGTGGTGTTTTTGTTTACATTTGTTGTGATCTTGCCGATTGTTGTGATAAGACTACGAGGTTTAGCTTATATGTTCGTTATTTATTTAGCCGTATATTTGAATAGCATTTTTTTTATTGTTTTTTAAGGATACGAAGGTACTCCCAAATACCATTTTTTCGAGACTCGGAAGGTGCAGCGGCATTGCTGCGTAACTGGGTGTATTCCTGCTGAGGATGCCGTCCTTTACGAGTTTCCCAAAACAGGAATACGTAGGAATACTTGGGTTATGGCATGTAATATGTCTATTTCTCAGGTAGCCAACAAACTTCTTTTTATTTGCGACAGACATTTTGCTAGGAATACTAAAGTCGGAAACAGAATTAGGGACGAAGCTTATCCAACCATTTTTGGGGGGCAGGATGCACATGTGGCAAGCGTAAGTGCTCCTTCGTTAGTGCAGGAACCAATGAAGCGAGCAATCTCTCCTCCCACTGATCTCACTTTTGTAGAGTTCGAGTATTACGGGGACTTGGAAGAAAAACGCCAACGTCTTGACATACCCCACAGTGATGAGGGATTAGACAGTGATGTTGAGACTGCCAGAGCTAATGAGCTAGAAGGGTTTGCTATAAAAGAACGGGCGTATCAGAAAATAGGCCAAGACCTCCGGAAGTGCAATAATGAAATGTGCATTACAATAGACATGCTCAGAAAACAAATAGAAGCACTTAAGGGGGAAATTCAGAAGCAAAGAAGGGAAAAGAAGAATGATAGGGATGATTCCATAGTACCCCACCCTGGGGCAACGAAGGAAGCAATTATATTTGCGAACATGATAGTTCGAAGCAAGGATACTTGGTACCAGGCCGAGGAAAAGAAAATTGCCCAGAACATTTGCTATATGTCGTCGAAGGCGTATAGATTCATGAAAGACGAACTGGGATTTCATTTACCTAGCGAGAGTACACTGCTACGAGAGCGACCCATCCGATATATCCGTCCGGGCATTGATGATAAGGTAATGGACAATTTGCGGATTATGTGTGCTTCAATGCCTGAAACTCATCGCATATGCCAGATCATGTGGGATGAGATTTCCGTAAAAAAAGACTTGGCATACAACAATACGGTTGATGCTATCGACGGATTTGTGGACAGTGGAGAAGGCTGTCGAGAAAATCAGATTGCGGACAAATGCCTTTTCTTCATGGTGAAGGGTATTTGCAGCAACTGGAAATATGTGGTGTCATACTACGTGTCGAGGAATGGAGTCAGCCCGGAAGACATAATAACATATTTGTTTAAAAATATTGACGCGGCACGTAGTATTGGACTACATGTTAAAGTTGCTTTGTGCGACCAAGGCTCCCAAAACGTAGGTGCTTTCAATAAACTGAATATAAGCGAGAGTAATACAGGGTTAACTTACAATGGGGAGAAGATATACTTTATGTTTGACTACTGCCATCTTATAAAGAATATGAGAAACCACTTCGTGGGTAAGCAAAGTGGAACAACACGGGATGGCATCATCACCAAGGCAATAGTCCAAAAGTTATATGATATTGACAAAGGCAACGACAACTACAAAATTTGCACAAAACTTACTTTGTCCCACATAAGCCCGAGTAACTTTGAAAAAATGAGTGTATCGCGGGCTACACAGCTTTTAAGTAATTCTGTGTACGCCGGTATCAGACGGATGGAAGACTTGCACCTCTTTGGAAATGATACCGCGATTTTAGACTCAGTCAAGCCCACACAAATATTCATTAAGCGAATGAATGATTTGTTTGACGAGCTTGATTCAAAAAGCTTGTTTGACAAGAAATCATTAAAAAGACCAATGAAACGAGAATGCGTCGATAAAACGGAAAGACTTTTAGACCACATTGAGTATTTGAAGACCATCAAGTTCTCTGATGATGGCAGAGTTAAATGTGTCAAGGGATTTATATTGACCATAAAGTCAATGATACATTTTTCGGAGGACTTGTTCGTTTCATATCCGTCGTTGTCCTTTGTAATGCTAGGTAAATTAAACCAAGACGCTCTGGAAAATTTCTTTTACTCCATAAGAGCTAGCCAGGGGATTAATATGCATCCGACGGTTTTCGAGGTGCAGTATATCGTGGCCAGACTAATGTCTATGAAGATATTGAGACATCATTTTGAAGGAAAGGGGAGTAACTGTGAGGATGATGACGACACTTTCCTGGAATGGAACCGGAAGTTGTCGATACAAAAAGGTGGCGATATAAAATGTTCTGTCAGCGTATCCGTGAAGGAAGCCGGGGACATTCCCATCGACCCTAATACCCAAACAGATGACGTCGTACATGAGGACGAAGAAGTGCCTATTCCAGCAATTCCTGACCACCTCTTTGTATGTGATATACCGGAAAGGATTGCTGAGCAACAAATACAGAGGTATTACACTGGCTACACCATTTATAAACAAGTGCTGGGAAAGATCAATTGTAATAAATGCGTCGAAACTATGTGTAAGCCTACTGTGGAACATGAAAATAGTTCAGAGGCACTTATACGGGCGAAGAACTACAAGCCGTACGAAGACTTACGACTGGTTAATCCGTCTGACAGCTTCTTCGAAATTAGTACGGATCACATGAGCTGGTACTTGGAAATGTTTCGCTGTTCGTCGCACCTACCTTCCCTGAAAGAAAAAATTGTACGTCATATCAAATATATGACGGATCAAAAGTACCCGGATTGGTTCACGGGGGAATGCGCGGAACATCGGTTAAAATTATTGAATTTTATGATAACCGTGCTCCTCTATAAAAATGCCAAGTGGATGGCGAGGGCCGAGGAGCAAGAAGAACGCCGGAAGCGGTATAACGCTAAGTTAAAAAAAAACTGAACGCACCAGTTAAGCTAAAATGTAATACAGTCTCTTCAAAAAGTAATAAAAAACCGAACGAAAAGCCTATTACACAAGAAAAAGAAAGAAACGAAGTAACTGCTAATTCGAAGGCAGAAAAAAACATGGTGAAAGCTAATATTAGGAAAAATAAAAAGGCCACAAACCCAAGTATTTCATCGATTTCTGTTGAGGGTTAGAGGATAAAAAGGAAGCAAAAAAGAATGAAAGGAATTCGAATGTAGGTTATACTTAAAACGATATAAACATGTATTTATTATTTCTTATATTTTCTAGGTTCCTTAGTTTTTTCATTTCAGCTTTTCTCTTCTTTTCAGGTTTTTTTCTTTCTTTCTTTTCAGCAAGTAGAAGTTGATCTACTTAAACCTAATATTACCTTTTAATTTATATTGCATCTGAGCCTAGTATTTTGAAACATTAAGAACTTAAATTTAAATCTAAACTAAGCAAATAGCACAAAAATGTTTTCAAAATACAGGTGAAACACAAATACTGAACCTTAACAGGCTAAGTTGTGTGAGAAATTGTCACTATATGCTACATGGTGTCAGTTTCGTAATTCCGATGTAAATAGATTTCGACCCATTATACCAGTAATTTATGTAAAAAATTTAAGTCAATAATTATACATTTTTAAAACATAAAAGTAGTTTTTTTTAAATCATTGGTTATAGGTATTGTGGTAAGTATAAGTCATAAATAAATGCATCCAAGTATAGATCATTTAACCAAACAACCTCCCTACAAATGTCCTAATATATGTTATATGTGTGCATGCCAAACTTCTTGCAACAATAAGCTATCAAAAATATGCTACCAACCACCTCACGTGCATAAATGCATATTCATATATGTATGTAAGTATTCTTGTCAACAAAGTACATTTGTACGCACAAATATCTACGTCCAACAACAAAAACCATTTCTACGCACAAAAATCTACGTCCAACAACAAAACCCATTTCTACGCACAAAAATCCAACAACAAAAACCAATTCTACGAAACAAACTACAAATGCAACAACAAAAACTTCATTGAAGCATTCATTCATAAAAATATATAAAATTATTTGTCGAAAATATTCAATTTTGTCGATTTTATAAAATCCAACTTCAATCCATATGAAGGGTATTCCCTCGAAAGCGTTTTTTCAGTTGTGCACTTTGGCATTTTTCCGAACAAAACTTGGCATTAAAACTTTGATTTGCTTCAGGTAGTTAGGTATATTAAAGAAAAAATAAAATAAAAATATTCAGCTATTGTCCAGGAACAGACCCAAACTTTTCCAAAAAAATTATTCCGAAAAAGTTTCCCTAAGTATTTTTAATTATTTAATGAAAGTTTCCCTTATATGACCAAAAGTTGTCCTTATTCGATAAGCAGTTTGATTATTTGCGCAACTGATATTGCTTTCGTCACTTTTGTTTGTTTGCGTGAGAAACCCTATGAGATTTTGTTGTTGTTACTGAAATTCGGTCGCAAATTTGGTCAGCCATGTTTTTTTGGCTTAAGTGTGGCCGTTCTGGCACAGAAGTATCCTTTGAATACACTACTATGTTGTAAAAGTTTAGCTTTTTTCACTCCTTATCTACATTATGTGCGAGTTTAGATGATTTTCTTAGGCAAAACTTAATATAAGAATATGGAATTAATATCCGAAGTAATTTTAGATAGTTACATGCCATTTTGGAAGAAAAAAACAGAGGTTAATAATACTTAAGTAGTGAAGAACTACTCCATTTTTTGGTAGTGGCTGAAAGATAGGAACAAACTGTGTGCGCCAACACTTTTCATCACCGACGACTTCACTCAAAGCTCGTATCAAAGACGAAATCAACGACATTCCTGTGTATGTATTTATATTTTCATACAATTTATTAAATGCCAGTCCAACTGAAAGCATTCATACATGAGTGCGTTTGTACGCATATATTTAAGGGTAGATTTTTGTTTGCTACGATCAGGTGCTTTTGCATTTGATTTGTGCAATCAAAAATTAAACCTTAAATAAATTTGCCTAGTACATTATGCACATGCCACCCATGCCCATTTCACCCATAAACAAAATAACCCAATAAATAGAATTTATAGCTTTTTTTATTTTTATTGAATTTGTAGTTGCCGTCGGCAAACCCGTATTTTCATTTTGTTACCATAATACAATTATTTTGAATTTATAATATTGAATACTGAAATAAACATTAGTAGGTACATATTTCAATAGAATTTTTTCCAAATTTGTACAATATTTCAACTAAATAATGATAGCAACATTATTGTGGTATTCACCGGCGGCAAATTTATTACTTGCATATATGTATTTTTCGATAAATTTTTTGAAATTGGTAAATGTTGGGTATTCTGTACAAAAGACCTTTCTGCATAGGCGGCCTTCGGCCGCGCTTATTTAAATAACCCTGGGCTACGCCATGCCAAGTCCAGGTGGTTGCCCTGATCGGTGGCAACATGCCACCGATCAGACTCTTTTGCGCGTTTTTAAGTACAGCCTAATAATTTACAACAACCACATGAAAACTTGCGACAAAACAAATAAAATATATACATATGTACATGTGCGCACTTTTTCAAAATAATTACATTACCTCTTTAACATTGTTAACATTATATTTTAATACAGAATTTTGTAATACAGAACATTGAAAGCAGAATTTTAAAAAAGCAGAATTTTAAAAAGCAGAATTTTAAAAAAGCAGAATTTTGTTCAAGCAGAATTTTTTTGCAATTTACAGAATTTTGTCACACAGAATTTTGTAATACAGAATAATGACACGCTCCCGTAAATGTTTATAGTATTTCATATTTTTCACCTCATATAAGTCATAAAAGTCCATTTTTGTGAAAATTAGGAATATTTGCACAATATAAGCAAATACCACCAACATCATAAATACTCACAAGTAGCAAACAGCTCGAAATAAATATATATATACTTAAATACTCCAAATACAAATGTTACTCATTCCCCACAAATGTCAATTCCGTGAGTGGAAACAAAAATTGAGTAGTTGTCAAACTCACGAAAATGCGCAAAAGAAATGACCGAAACCCTGAGACAAAACGGGCACCAATTTTTTAGCAGCTTTCAGCGAGCAACTCGTTCATATTGGCGAACTGACGTCTCTTACTTATCTATCCTCTTTGCTTTTAAGCTGATATTTCTAAAATAGGTATATACTAGCTGGACCCGTACGCGCCTTGCGCAAAAAAAAAACAAAAATGGTTTGAAACCTTTTATTAGTCCAGGTCCAGGATTTTTCAAACCTTTTTCCCAAATTATAAAAAAAGATTTTCAGCTACACTAGTTGTGAGATCACAAAAAATTATACAAACTAGAGTTCGCCCAGTGGTTGAAATTCAACCAATAAACTTTATTTTATTTTATTTTTTTGCTGTAGGTTTGTTTTATCCGCCTTTTTATTCTTCCTTTCTATGTCGTTCCTTTCCTCTAACATATTTTTATTTTCCTTGATTTCTATTTTTACTCTCTTATTTTATTTTTTACTTTCCTCAAACTTCTTTTCCTTTCCCTTCCTTTCCTTTTATTTTCTTTCTTTCCCCTTCGTTTTCTTCTCTCTCTATGGCGCAATATACAACAGGTATATCATCATAAACCTCCTAAGAGATTTTTGCGCCAAGCTTCTCTTCCAATTTGTGGTGTGCCGATTTGAATTTTCCCTACAAATTGGTGGGACCTACAGTTTTTTGCCGACTCCGAACGGCATCTACAAAGGAGACGAATTTTTGCTGAGAAGCCTGTCATGGCAGAAATACACTCGGAGAGTTTGCCAAACCACAGCCGAGGGGCGACCCCGTTTTGAAAAACTTTTTTCAAATCACTTTTGATGTTACCTGTACCAGGGCTCGAACCATGGACCTTCGGTGTGGTAGGCCGGCAACACTACCTTCACACCACGGCGGCCGCCTTCGTTTTCTTACCTTTCCTTTAATTCCCTTTCCCTTCCCTTCCTTTCATTTCCTTACCATTCCTTTCTTTCCTTTAATTTTCCTTCCTCTCCTATCCTTTCCATTCCCTTCCCTTTTCTTCCTTTCCTTTCCTTTCCTTTTCCTTTCTTTCCTTTAATTTTCCTTCCTTTCAATTCTTTTCGTTTCCTCTATTTTCCTTTAATTTTCTTCGGTGTTTAATACTCTTTATGAGTAATCATTTATTTTATTTTTGTAAACCCTGTTTGTAGGTATCAGCAATGAATTTTACATATTTGCTCATATTTTACATTGCTTGTTTAATGTATCCAACAAAGCAGTTTTTCGTGCTCTCAGGAGAGCAGCTGACACTGGGCATCGTAGCCAGTAATCAATACAATAACAACAACTAAAGCAAAAATGCATGACACAACAGAGTATCTATAGTGCTAATTCTTATTTTTCATTGGTTCACTACCAACTCTTCGCACTCACAGTGAGAGCCGACCACACGAATAACACAAAAACATGCATGGCAAGTCTACTCACACTCCTACAAAGCAACTCCTCGGCCATTCTCACGATTCAGCATAGTACACAAAAAGCAAGTACACACACACACAGCGTGTCTATAGTGTGAATAAGTAAATGTGTAGTGGTGTAACTTTTATGTTAAATTTTTTATATTAAAATGATTTTTTAAATTTTCTTTATTTACGGATAAAACTACACCTCAAAATTTCCTATCTATACATATAAAATTTGTATACCTTAGAATTATAGTTTAGCAGAAAACGGTTCTACATTGCATTCATCTTGTCTATTTATATATAAGATATGCGCAAACAGCTATTTGAAATTCCACCACTTATATTACATGCACATTGAGCCATAAACTTGAGTTGATTGACAACATCAATATGAATTAACTCAAAAAATGTCTCTTTAACTCGAGTTTATGACCCAATGTGAACGCAGTCTTATTCACTTATTTTAGCAATGTTCAAGTGTAGATGGCGCGCTCGCAGTGGGTTGAGCGCTATGATATTCGCAATGCCTTTAATTATTCTATCACTGTTCAGTCTTAGTATTCAAATGTAGATGTCGCGAGGCATGTGAATGTCACAGTCACAATAGCGTTGCAGTACAAATTGATTTTTTTGTGCATTTACAATCGTTTATTTTAAAGAATTCATTTTTATAAAATACGCTTAAACAAAAGCACTTCGCTAATCAAAACATGGTTTTGCATGTAGAGCTAACCCCCACCGATACCTTATTTATTAATATTCGTTCAAATGAGAGCAGAAAATAAGGAACTAACACAAAAAGACCTTACAGAAATAATATATATGATGATTTCTTTTTTGTACTTTTTTTATTTTTATTAATTTTTTTATTAGAAACCCTATCCCAATAAGTATTTTTATCATTAAATAAAGCCTCAAAAAAGCTTTTGAGATTTTTCCGTGCTATAATTTAATTCACTTACTAGTAGAGCCGACAGACGTTGACTTCCCTAAATTTGAAAAATTTTACTTTCTTCCCTCTCCATTTGCTACTTTGTCTTCATTTATCCCTATATTATCTTTTTTCTTTCTACTTTTGCTTTCCCCCACCACATTTATCGCTTCTTTTTTTTACACTGCTCACTTTTCTATCCGTCTTACTCCCTTTCTTCTCTCTCTATTCCTCTGCTGGTACTGATATATACATAGTTTCAAAAATATAAGGAACTATAGGGCCGGCAGACTTTGTACTGCCCAGATATTTACCTGAATGGATCAAGAAATATTGGCTTTTCCTATCCCTATCGTTATCTCCATGACTATCCCTATCCCTATACCTATCCCTATAGATGTAACTATTTCACACACACACAGTTCCACTTCACCATCGATCGATCCATTATTAAGCTTTTCTAATAAAAAAAAAAGTTATAAAAATTCGCACCATACAAAATGTATGGGAAAATACAAATTTTTTGTTAGGAATTTTTCGGAAATTTTATTGGGTATTCTCCTATTCTGGTCAGAGAACAATCTAAATTAGTGTCAATCATCCAAATCGGTGCAGGCGTTCTTGAGTTATGAGCGTTGGAACTAACGTCACTTTCTTTTATATATATAGATTAAGATTTTTTTGGTCGTGGTACGAGGTAACGTATAGGAAACTTTTTCTAAGGCTTTCTTAGATATAGAACACGTATCTGCATATAAAACTTCATTAACTTGAAAATAATAAATTCCTAGCTACGCCGAATTGCAACTTCATATAGCCTGAGCTTTTCCAAAAACTATATATGGCCTGTGTCGTACCGAGCCGGACTCCTGAACCCACTGAGATCGACAATAAACTTTGGACAAGAATGAAGGACAAACAACACACAAATGTGAGCGTGGCACCGTCCACTTTTGTAAAATTATATCCAAATATTATTAATATTATATTTTCTAAAACTATATATAACCAAAGCTGTACCCAGTGAAAAAAAACATACTGTGAAAATTTTATTAAGATCGGTTGAATACTTTGGATGCCTATAAAAGACACACATACACACTCTAATTTTTCGACTTTCCATGAACATGAAATGGTATTATAACTTTGGCCCGATGTTTGTAAGTATGAGAAGAAGATGAGCCGATTTGGCCATGTCTGTCTGAACGCAAACTAGTCCCTTAGTTTTGGAGATATCTGTATAAAATTTGGTATTCGGCCGCAGTTTTGTAATATGGGTAGTGAAAATCAGTATAATGGGACTGATAAACGGTATAGCCCCCATACAACTGATAATGCCGATAAACGGGGTTGGCCTACCTATCTTTCCATTCAATATGTAAGGACGTAAAATTCCGCACAGATTATAGTTATTTTAAACTATGAAAATCGCGTTTTGTATTCATGAAAGGCAAGACAGCGCTCTTTTTACTTGTCATTTATAAGATGATCTATATTTGAATTGGAAATGTGTGTGGCAAACGATATTTTAACTATGTGTATATTGACTTTATTCAGCATATGTTATTTCCATATTTTCCAATAAAAATTGAAAAATGATTAAGTATTCAACTTTTTTAGCATAACTTTGCATGCATTTTTAAAATAAATATACGAGTATAAATAATAATAAAATTCTTAAATTGTCAACAATGTTAACACGGGTTCTTGACGGTTTCATCTATTTTTATTTTATTTTATATTTTTGTTTAGTTATGAAGTATGTGTTTTACTACACACTACGGAATAAAGGGCATTTTTCCTCGGAATTATGTACATCACACAATTTTTGGCAACGGTATTAGGCCTGCGCAACTTTTTTAAATAAATTAGAAATTTAGCATATTTACACAATGAGCAAGTTGTGCAAATTAATTATTTGACATAGCAATAAAGTCAATGATTCTTATTTCCCTTTTAAGAAAGGAAATGTCATCGATTTGCGATGCGAAATAAAGTCAATTGACCTTATTCCCGATGGTTTTCTTACTTGTTACGAATTAGGGTGCGATATCATATAATAACATAAATTCAATAAACTCCAAAGCGCAGATCAAGTTACCATAAAGCAAATGATAAATAAAGATCGTAAAATGAAACGGCAAATCTACTATTTACAAGTTTATATAATTACTAGCTGATGCCCGCGACTTCGTATGCGTAAAAATTACAATGAAGCAACAACATAACTATTTTTTTGAGAGCGTCGAAATAAAACACCACTGGTACTGACTTCATTTTATTTATTCATTTTAATAGGCCTATAGCGCCTGTACCTAGGGCCTCGAAATGTAATGCAATTATTTACAGTTGTATTTCGTTAAATAAGAAAAAAACACATTTTTGGTCACATTTTTCCCACAGTTTGGTCAATAACTCGGGAACTGGATGAGATATCCAAATGAAAGTTGCCCTAAATTTTAAGTTAGACGTTAAGTGATAGAATGGTGAAAGTTTCATACAATTATATTCAGTAGTTTTTGAGTGATACGCTCACAATCATACAGACGGACAGACAGGCAGACAGACAGACAGAGAAAAATTCTAAAAATTGGTGATTTGGGTTCCGCTGGTCCAATAACGACCTCTCCTATCAGTTTTTCTTGAATATCTTCAATGTACAGACATCGACCTGTTACAATTTTATTATATGTGGAGGTAGTGTTGCCGGCCTACCACACCGAAGGTCCATGGTTCGAGCCCTGGTACAGGTAACATCAAAAGTGATTTGAAAAAAGTTTTCAAAACGGGGTCGCCCCTCGGCTGTGGTTTGGCAAACTCTCCGAGTTTATTTCTGCCATGACAGGCTTCTCAGCAAAAATTCGTCTCCTTTGTAGATGCCGTTCGGAGTCGGCAAAAAACTGTAGGTCCCACCAATTTGTAGGGAAAATTCAAATCGGCACACCACAAATTGGAAGAGAAGCTTGGCGCAAAAATCTCTTAGGAGGTTTATGATGATATACCTGTTGTATATCGCGCCATAAAGAGAAAGAGAAAGATGTAAAGATTAAAAGCACAAATCATACAGTCACCCTGGGTCCACATTTAGGTCAATAAATTGGGACCCGGGTAAAATATCGTGGTGAAAGATATCTTAAATTTTAGGAGAGACGTCTACAGAATGATTATTGAAAGTTTCATTCATTTCTATGCAGTCGTTTTTGTGTGACGCGGGCGTTATGGTAAAAAACCCACATTTTTGGTCACATTGTTCCCACATTTTGGTCAATAACTCGGGAACTGGATGAGATATCCAAATGAAAGTTGTCCTAAATTTTAAGTTAGACGTTAAGTGATAGAATGGTGAAAGTTTCATACAATTCTATTCAGTAGTTTTTGCGTGATACGCGCACAATCATACATACGGACAGACAGACAGACAGAGAAAAATTCTAAAAATTGTAGATTTGGGTTCCGCTGGTCCAATAACGACCTGTCCTATCAGTTTTTCTTGAATATCTTCAATGTACAGACATCGACCTGTTACAATTTTCTTATATGTAGAGATAAGGTGTGTCTAAGAGTTCCCTATTTTTTTGAGTTCTTAAATACCGTAAGAGTTTCAACTTATTTTTTGTAAGGGTTTCAACTTAAGTTCGAAAAACTGGACTTTGCATGGGTGCTTTTTAAAAATACTTTTACATTTAAAACATTGAATATGGCAACACTGTTTCTCAACTAAAATTATGTATAATGAACTTACCCAAGCAAAGGAATGTTGGTTCACCGGCGTATTGGGTTGGCAGCGCTGGAGCACGATCAGCTGGGAGCAGGTAAGGACACTTCTGCTCAACTGTTTGGCAGACACTTAGGCAGGGTCGTATTCTTTTCCGCTTTCGAAATTGTACGCTTCGTTTAGATCTGCAAATATTCAAGCAAAATAAAAACATATCAATTATTTGAATAAATGCAACACGACTCTACGTAGTTGAAGGAAGCCAAAGAGGACTTTAAGCCTTTATATATATCCTATATTTGTTAACAAATAGTAAGCTAAAAATGTCATTTTACCATTCATGAACAATCGATTGTTTCGGTAAATAGTTGGAACCTAATATTTAACAACTTTTGTACTTATTATAAAATAATGTGGCTAGTGAAAATCAGTCTAGTTGGACCAACATAACTTATATCTCCCATATAATCGATGGCTTGAACAAAAAACTTACTGACATTTTCTTAGCAGCCTCAGCCTCACTTACAAAATCCTGTACTTACTTAAATCTCTCATGTTCAACGGGAAAATTTTGTGTAAAAATTATCAGATTTTTAGAAGTGATTGCCAAAATAAAATTGCTGAAGCTGATGCGTCGAATTATGTGCATTACAGTTAGGTACGTTCCTCTGCAATCTCACTTACAGCTTTACTGCAAGTATTCTTCCTATAATTTGTCGTGTGTAACCTGGAATATGATTGATAGTTGTTTGGTTATTTGTTCAACTAGTGAAATTTGTAATGCCTTTTTAAATGACCTCGTAGACATCGTGCTCTGACAGATACACAGTATTCTGCATAAGTATTGTAAATGTTTGGATCTATTATATGTTAGTGATATATTGAAATTCCCTTTAGTCTGATGCGAACCGCTTGTATAGCCCTAGGATGTATATCACCTAATGTCGGAAGCCTCCAACCTCCAAAAACAATGTGTAAGAAATAAACGTCTGTCTGCTGCTCGATTTTTATTTGGAAAAGCTGATCTTGAAACGGTGTAGATAGAGTTATATAAAATAACTTGGCTTCAATATAGTGGAGATGTTGAGGAAAGTGTGCTGCACTTCACTAATGCTTTACATTGCGTATTCCGTACCTGTATTCATAAAAAAGTCCGCCTAGAAGAGCTGTAAATACCGGTTTAACCAGAGGGAACTGAACTGAGTGAAAAAAACTAAAACAAACTAGCTGACTTAAGCGATATTAAAAATCAGGTTTATCAACTGATTGTAGCGTATATTCGGTTTTACATCACAAATGTAATTCATTAAACAAAAAATGCTACAAGAACTACATTAATAATCTTTATTTAAATCCAAAGTCGTTTTAAAAATTAGTGAACACTAAACGCATGTCTACAGGATTTCCCAGTCATAAAATTCCACGGCATGATTTCAAGTTATGATAAAATGGCTGATATGTTTGCGGATATCTTTAACTCAAATTACCTAAGCAATTCTGAATGAGCTTCTTCAGTACAACCTAGAATTCCTTTTAGCTTATCAACTCTTGACTGCCTACAAGCTCCTTCAATTCCGACTGTTGTTCTCAAGACATGCTCTGATTTTCTCTATTAGCATTTAACAAATATTTTTAATGCTCCTCGAAAGCAAGGAATATTACCTAGGTATGTGGAAAGAGTCTTTTACTATACCACAGCATAAATGTGCTAGTAAATCGTGTGTCATAAACTACAGACGAATAGCAAAACTTACTGATATACTTCCTGAGTCTATTTTTACAGAACAATTAGCTTAAGGTGTGGTTTCCTCGAAAGTGGTGCCACTATATAGCGGCCGTCACATAGCGGTAGAGTAGGTTGTCGAAAACATGGTAATGTAAAAGGAATTACGTGTAAATCAAGAAGACGCTGAAGCTCACCGCAGCGTTATAAAGTGACAAGCATAATAAACAAGTTTTTCAACGTTTTTTCTCACCGTTCTTGTCATAGCGGTGTGAATTCAATCAAATACTTCAAATATTTTGACAAAAGCAACAATTCAAACATTCCAATGTCTTGAAAATAAATATTAACAAACTTCAAATTCATAAAAAAAACAAAAGACCGCGAAATAAACCGAATGAAATCGCCAGAATATGGGAAATACGTTCATGTAAGTTTTCAAAAAAGCGGTGCCGCTCATGGCGGTGACAATAGCCAACGTTATTTGGCGGTCGTAATATAGCGGCACCGCTTTTCGAGGAAACCACAGCTTTACTCAATATCTAAAAGCATTAGCCCTTTCAGCATGGATTTTGCGAAGGTAAATCAACTGAGTCTAATGACATATCTTCAGCGCTGAAACACAGCAAAATTAGGTTGTTTGCGGATGATGCATTACTTGAAGTAAGTGAGACGGATATCACGGTAGCTGAAAACATTGAGGAAGTTAAAACATTTAAGTACTTAGGGGTTCAGATCGATAATAAATTAAAGTTTAATAATCACATTGATTACATAGTAGCCAAAATTGGCAAGAAAATTGTTTTCTGGAAAAGATCGTGTAGGCATATTAGTAGGAGATATAAGGTAAAAGTTTATAGATCCATCATAGAGCCGCATTTTATATATTGCCCTAGCATATTTTTTATCGCCAGCGACGCACAAGTCGATAAACTACAGGTTATGCAAAACAAAGCCATGAGATTTATCCTAAACCTGCGATATGACACTCCAATAAAAAGCATGCTAGAAACACTCAATTGGCTCAGTGTAAAACAGCTAATATTCTATCATAGCTTCAAATTTGTGTTTAGTATGAAGTGTAGTCTATTGCCTGAGTATTTGAGTGAGAAACTTAGGTATGTCAATGAAGCCCACTCATATACAGTTAGAGAAAATAATAATTTCCGATTACCTCTTTTTAGAACAGAACTGGACAAGCAAAATATTATGTATAAAGCCTTAAAATCATTTAATGAACTTCCAAGTCATATAAAAGACACCACAGATTTAAGCAATTTCAAAAAAATTTTGATGGAATATTGTAAAACCTTCCCAATAAAATAAGATTCAATAATTTCTTCTTTTCTTTTATGATTGGACATAATGGCGGAGTACAATAAATCCGTTAAACATATTCACTAATGGATAACTGAAACCGTGACCTGGCGAAGCCCCAGTCAGTCTGGCCAAGGAAGGAAATGATGTTATGGCTACTGCCATTTATTTTGTGATAGAAATCATGTCCATTCAGCCAGCATACATATGTACATATATATAATATGAATCAAATACTAGACGCTCCCTTTTGAGCAATTCATATCAGCTCCCTTATGAGCACTTCATACCAGCTCCCTTATGAGCACTTCATATCAGCTCCCTTATGAGCGTATACATTTAAATATATTTATTATTTGCGATCGTATCTTTATTCAAATTTGTATTTATATGTTAAGCCGAATGTATGAGGATTGGAAATGTTCTTTTCCAACCTCCAAAGATATGATCACAGATTCGTCCGTTTGTAATGCCAAAGTGATGGTCGGAATCAAATTGCATTCCGATATCAATAATACAATTTATTAATGAAATGTAATTAGTATTTAAGTCTTAGGCTTAAACAGCCGTAATAATAAATAAAATAAAATAACTTTTTGCCCTTCTGTTCAAAAACTTAATCATGATAGTCAACAGACTTCGGCAGAACTGTTTTTTAATTAATCAGACCGATAAATATGTTTGACAAAATGTTTCTGTCTTATTAACTGTCAAGTCCTGCTATCCCTATATTTGTATATTCCGATATCGACTGCTGAGTAGAACATCACCCTATTTCAAAATATTTTTCAAAAACGCGCTATATCAGAATTTGTTTGAATAACACTTTATTTCAGAATTTGATTTAAGCACGCCCTATCTCAGTGAAAAAATTGTATTGAATTTTCGTTCAGATAGGGCGTTTTTGAAACTCATTCTGAGATAGGGCGTTCTTATACCAAATTATTGCGTTATTGAAAAAATTTTGAGGTGCAGCGTTCTTCAAAGAAATTCTGAGATAGGGCGTTTTTGAAAAACATTTTGAAATAGGGTGATCTTCCACTCAGCCGTCGATATAATCTGAATAAATATTTCTGACCAAAAGTCTATATATATGAACTGATTAATACATTCTATTGATTTTCGAAATCGTATAAAAAAAAATCTGTTTCACCCAACATCAACTATAAAGCAAATTCAATACCGATGTGATGAACTGATGAGAGCAGAAAACGTTGTATTTGACTTATTCCTTAAAAACATTGAAGTAGTAAGTAGAAAGATCGTTAATGAAATTGATGCAGTATGTAGAAAGGGCGTCCCACCTTTTTACCCTTGGGCCCGGATTTCCTCTCAGTGGCACTGCATGCACATACATTCATCAATACGAATACATATCCTGCAACAGGAGGATGCGGCTAGTGCCAGTTTTGATAACTTTGTATGGGTTAGACTATTCACATTTGAGCAAGTTGTACGAACTTCCTACCCCACGGGTACTTTTAACTCTTATAAGTATGCCACAAAAACTAAAATTGACTTACACTATGACTATGAGCATGCTACACAAATAAAAATTTACTTATGTGTATTTAATTATAGCCAACAGTATAGTAAAGGGACTAACCGCGGATCGCTCTCTTTAGAGATTAGTCACACGATTTTTAGTAGTGTAGGAAAGGAAAAGTGTGAGAAAGAGAAAAGGAAGATAAAGATGCAAAAGAATTGTTTAAATCCTGAGAACTGAATTAAAACCTTCATCAATTATTTTTAATTCTAGGAGTTTGAGAGTTGGGATATTGCCATATACCTACATAAAAAACTTATAGCCCTTATGGCATATATGTATTATTATCACCATTATCATTATTTTGAGCATGACGAAATAAAGTTTCGTTCCACTTCACTTACCGCTTATTTATTTTTGATATCACTGGATCCTCGGTACATGGATCCGCATTAATGGCAGTCGATATGAATATATTGGATTGTTTTTGATGTTTATGTTGCCCCTGTCGCCGTTCTTGATGTTCCAGCTGTTTACATTTTCCAAAAATGTTACGCTTACTCTTTTGTATTCTTTCTAATTTGTAGTTTTTATTCGATGCGCTGCTTTCAAACGGTGAAGAATTCAAAGATGTTATGTTGTGGTTGAATTGCCGTTGGGACCGTTGAGTTGCTTTCTCCACGGAATCGACAACATCGTTTACTGCAATATTGTTGCTTTCATTGCTGATATCAACTATCGCTTCATAATTATCGTTGGTGTTTGTCTTTCTGGCGGCATTGTTGTATTTACTGCTACTACGATTATTGTTATTACTGTATTTGCTGCCTCGTGATACGAAAATGTCGCTCTCTTCGGCAAAATAAGGGACCAAAGTACTGCACACCCAGCGCCGATAAGCTTCCTAGAGAAAAATTAAAATAAAAACGGATTAAGTGAACTTCATACAAAACGAATTTCTTTTTTTAATATTTGTACTTGTTTAAAATTTGGTACTATGCCCAAGTCTATACCTATACTCAGATATTATTGCATTTAATTTAGCTTTAATGGCCGAATTATACTACAAGGTGGCGCAAAAGTAAGCTTCCGATGTTCAGCATATCGGTTGTGGCACGTGCAGTGTGTGCTGTTGCACCGTCTTGTTGGAACCACATGTTTTCCAATCCCAATTCATCAAGTTGCGGCAAAAAGAACTCGTTGATCATTGCTCTGTAACGCTCACCATTCACAGTAACCGTTTGGCCCCGACCGATTATTGGTCAAATTAATAGGCAGCAATATTCCGCGTTCTGGAGCAGTGTAGCGTAACATTGTTTATTAACGTGTATTTCGCATGTGTTTACTACACAAATGTCAAAACAGAACTGACTTTAGGGGCCAATCGCAAAATTTATAGCATTTTCTGATAGGAGGATTACTTTTGCGCCACCTTGTACATTTATACTGCATCAAATGCGTCACTTTTGGAGAAAAAAATTTAAATGCTTCGCAATTTCCCATACAAATCGCATTTCCCAAATGACTGATTTCATGGCATTTGGGCTGCTACAACATGAAATTTTTTTCGAACGCATTGCGTTTGAAATTTTGCATAAAGGAAACGTCAAAAAATGCAAATGGGTCTGAAATGACTGATTTGAATTTTCCAAATACGGTGCTGTGTAAATGTAGTATTAGCCAAGACTTAGACTTAATTTGACTTGAAACCCATGCATCAAGCAAATGAGAAGCACGTGCACGTAGTTACGAAGAAAATAACTTAACTTAGAAACTTGGAAAACTACAGATTTTTGATTTCCAAGTTAAATTTCATAGTTCAAAGAGAGGCGTGAGAGAACTGTGCTACCATATAACTTTTTTCAATATTTTTAATAAAATGCCTTCATATAAAGGGTGTTTTTTTAGGGGTATAGAACTTCGAATTGAAATAAGACACAAGAAAATCGTTTTAAGGTCCATCAATTTGGCTTTTATGGAAGGATAATTTTATGCCATTAATGTTTAAATATGATTTCGGGCATGTGGCCGCCGCGGCTGGCTCGAATAAAGCCAATTCTACAGGTCCAATTTTCAACCACTTTTTCGAGCATATGGGGCCGTATGTCGGCAATAACGCCACGAATGTTGGCTTCCAATTCCCCTAACGTTTCTGGTTTGTTGGTGTAGACGAGCGACTTCACATATCCCCAAAGAAAATAATCCAATGGTGTCAAATCACACGACCTTGGTGGCCAATTGACAGGTCCATTCCGCGAAATTATGCGCTCATCGAATGTTTCCTTCAATAAATCGATTGTGACGTGCGCTGTGTGGCATGTAGCGCCGTCTTGTTGGAACCACAACTCATCCACATTCATGCCATCCAATTCGGGAACAAAATAGTCGGTTATCATGGCTCTATACCGGTCTCCATTAACGGTAGCTGCCTCTCCAGCATTATTGCGGAAGAAGTATGGCCCAATGACTCCACCAGCCCATAGAGCACACCAAACAGTCAGTTTTTGTGGATGTAATGGCGTTTCAAGGGTCTCATGTGGATTCTCTTCACTCCAAATGCGGCAATTTTGCTTGTTGACGTAGCCATTCAACCAAAAATGAGCCTCATCACTGAACAAAATTTTGCGATGAAAATCAGCATCGAAATCAATCTCATTTTCGGCCCATACACCAAAATCACGACGCATTGCATGGTCTCGCGGCTTTAATTCTTGCACAAGCTGGATCTTGTAAGGCCGCAAGCCAAGATCTTTGCGCAAAATCTTCCATAAAGTTGATGGACAAAGCTCCAATTGCTGTGCACGGTGGCGAATCGATTCATTCGGGTCCTCTTCAACACTTTGCTCTACAGCGGCATTGTTTCTTCGGTGCGCACTGTTCGACGTCTCTGCGGATGCGTATTATCACATAGAGTAAACGTAGTGCGAAAACGATCCATGGTTAACCGAATTAATTGCTCTGATGGACGATTATGTCGACCATAAAATGGACGGAGCTCACGGTAAACTTGGCGAACTGAACCATTATTTTCGAAATAAATTTGCACGATTTGCAAGCGTTGTTCTTTTGTCAACCTGTTTATGGTGAAATGGCAAACCAAACTGAACATAAATGACATTAGAGTTGCCAGATTTGACCACAAAATGCCAGTTTTATCTCTATTCGAAAAACAAACCTGTAAAAAAAACACCCTGTATTTTATAGCATACTAAATTTTTGGATGAATGAAATTCATATGGCAATTACAAAGCAATACGTCAAATAAAAAATTTCAAAAAGATGGCACGTTGAATAATTGACTCTCAGTTCTTTTGTAAACTAAATATAGTCAAGATAATTCTAAGCCTAGGCTAATCCGACCATAAATATGATTTTTCTGAGAATATCTCCATTTTGGAGATTGTATAGTATTTTTGTAAACTACAAAAAATACTGAAAAATCAAATCAATTAAGGAGCGGCGCAAGCTTACATAGGTTCAAAAACTTTATGAACGAGCACTGTGGAACCGAGTATTTCTAGCCACTCCGTTGCTATTAACAGTGCCTTGCCTAATGGACATGATCACTCTGAGAATCGTCATCAAGCTCTTCGAACGGAAGTCAAATCAAACCCGCAGTTTCAACAAGGTTGGATTATAGTGATATAGGTGTTAGAAGAGCAGGTTCAATGGAACAGGTAAAGAGATGTTAAGTGGCGCGAGGGGACACACCACATGCAGGGCAAATATTTGGTATGGTGGCGTTCAGTCTGAATAAGTAAGAGTTTGACGTGTTACAGGCCAAGGTCTGAGAGATCTGTCTGCCGACTCGGAGTGGAGGTCGTTTAGAGCCCGCCAGTGGTTACGCAGATCAAACAGCAAGGTAATATAGTGCGAAGATGTTTTCATACGCACGCATACTGGCTTAAATTTTAAATCATTCATTGGTTTCATCAAAAAAGTAGTAAATTCAAAACGTTACTAGGATTTCTAGTTTTTTTCTGCTTGAATTTAAAACCCATATATGTATGTACATACGTATGTTTATAAAAGGTAGCGTTAGTAGCAGAATTATTTTTTTTTTCTGAAAGAATTATTTTTTCACTTTCTGGAAAACTGGGCTAGCTGAAATTTTACTAAACCATTGTCAAGGAAAACTCATATCCTTGGTGTTATAGACAAAAGTCTATGGAATGTTTCAATCATTATGTACTTCACCCCAAAGAAACAGGACTGCTTTTAGCAAACACATTTTTGTTATTGTATGGATGTGAACTTATGCCAACTGTGATAGTGTGTCACAAATAAAAAATTTACGTCCTCTACAACAACATTGCTATATGCATTTATTGCATAAAACGATATGATCACATATCTTTATTTTGTAAACAAATATGCACAACAAATTTTAACGAAATTTTGAATGCCTGACAGCTCTTCAAGAATGAGAACGGCGACCCGGTGGCCGATGTTCAGAGAGCACTCAGAATATGGAGGGATCACTTCTGTGCCCTTTTAAATGGAGAAACTGAGCAAGAAACCAGAGAAGATGCCGAACCCGAGCCCACAATCGAAGATGATGGAATTGACGTTCCACAACCCGACTATAATGAGGTGCGAATAGCAATATCCCGATTGAAAAACAATAAAGCAGCTGGCGCTGATGGTTTGCCTGCTGAGCTATTCAAACACGGAGGCGAGGAGCTGGTAAGGCGCATGCATCAGCTTCTATGCAGAATATGGTTGGATGAATGCATGCCTGAAGATTGGAATCTAAGTGTTCTCTGCCCAATCCACAAGAAGGGCGATCCTGCAAACTGCGCTAACTATCGCGGAATCAGCCTTTTGAATATCGCATATAAGGTCCTATCAAGCGTATTGTGCGAAAGACTGAAGCCTGATGTGAACAGACTGATTGGACCTTATCAGTATGGCTTCAGACCTGGTAAATCTACCATCGACCAGATTTTTACAATGCGCCAAATCTTGGAAAAAACCCGTGAAAAAAGAATCGACACACATCATCTCTTTGTTGATTTTAAAGCCGCTTTCGATAGCACGAAAAGGAGCTGCCTATATGCCGCTATGTCTGAATTTGGTTTCCCCGAAAAGCTTATACGGCTATGCAAAATGACCTTGAGCAACACCGCCAGCTCGGTCACAATTGGGAAGTACCTCTCCGAGCCGTTCGACACTAAACGAGGTTTCAGACAGGGTGACCCCCTATCGTGCGATTTCTTTAATTTAATGCTGGAGAAAATAATACAAGCTGCAGAACTTAACCGCGCTGGAAAACTATTTTATAAAAGCGTGCAACTGTTGGCATATGCTGACGATATTGATATCATTGGCCTTAACAACCGCGCCGTAACTTCTGCTTACTCCAAATTAGAAAAAGAAGCGGAGAAAAATTAGATTGGTGGTGAACGAGGGCAAAATAGAAGTACCTTCTGTCATCATGCAAAGAGTCAGCGCATTCGTGCCTTGGCAACCAAGCCACTGGTGGCAGCAATAATTTCGAAATAGTAAAGGACTTAGTTTACCTGGGAACCAGCATTAATACCAACAATAATGTTAGCCTAGAAATTCGACGAAGAATTGCTCTTGCAAACAAATGCTACTTCGGACTGAGTAGGCAATTGAAAAGTAAAGTCCTCTCTCGACGAACGAAAATAACACTCTACAAGTCACTCACCGCACCCGTCCTGCTATATGGTGCAAAAGCGTGGACACTAACAACATCTGATGAGGCGGCTCTGGGAGTATTCGAGAGAAAGGTTCTTCGAAAGATTTGTGGACCTCTACGCGTTGGCGACGGCGAGTACCAAAGAAGATTTAATGATGAACTGTATGAGCTATTCGCAGACCCCGACATAGCCCAACGAATTAAAACCCAACGTCTTAATTGGCTAGGCCACCTTGTGCGAATGAATGAAGATGCTCCAGCCCAGAAGGTATTCTTATCGGCACCCGCCGGTGGAAGCAGAGGAAGAGAGGAAGAGGGAGACCACCACTCCGATGGAAGGACCAAGTGGAGACCGATTTGCGATCCCGCGGTGTTTCCAATTGGCGCCAGTTGGCGCAGCGAAGAAACGACTGCCGAGCTATGTTGGACGGTCAAAATCGCCCAGGCGGTTAGATGACCATTTAAAGAAAGAAGAAGACAGCTCTTCAAAAAGTCATTTCCACCTAAGAGCCCGATTACCTTGTGGAACGAATTAAGTTTAGTAAATCGCCTCCAGCAATAAACTTGCATGGGGCTGTTTACTCAATTTCTGATTAACAGCTTTATCAGGACTTTTCAGAAGTTGGCCCAAGAGCCGTTTACCCAATGTCTGATTATCGACAGTTCGCCGATTATCTTCTGACAACTTATCAAGGGATGGACCACTGATTATGTGCTTATCAAAACAAAAAGTGACAGCTGAAATTAAAAATCTGATTTGGTGATAAATGGTTCGTTTAAAGTTGTAAACAAAAGCAGCTGCCACTTTTTATGAGTTGGCAATGCAACTTTTTTGAATTTTTACCAAAAACAATGACCAATGGTTTCTATTACAGATTTGGGCATATTTTCAAGGAAAATTACTTTAAAATATGTATGTGTATTAGAGCGGGTCAAATTGTATGGATGGATTTTTTTTCATCAGGAGTATAGCAAAAACATAATCTACAGATGATTCTAAGAAAAAAAGTCTGAAGACACCATAGGTCTAAGTCCGATTGCGAGTCCCCCACTTTTGCAAAATAGGTATTTTGCCGTATGCATGTGCCAAAAAACCTTCATAGCTTCTGACAGAATTATAGGAAAAATATCGTATTGGGCTTACTCTAAAGGTGTTTTACGTACATTTCAGAATCTGTATTAATATCTATAGTGTTTTTGAATTTTAGTAGAGATATCAGGCTTAAATTGTGAGAAATTAGCCTAAAATGAGCTTTTAACTACTATATTATCATTTTTTAAAAATTTCTAATGGACATTTTTTTTTACTTTCCACCTAAAATAAACTCAGAACATTTCCAACAACTTTCATTCAGACAGTTTTTCTTTTTTCGAATTCGTTTAAGTAGAAAAAAATTTTCAAAAAAACATATCTTTTCAAGTAATAAGCAAAATCACACAATTTTTATAATTTCAATGTAATTTATTTATCTTTTTTGCTCTCCATTCGTGGTTGTTTTTCACGACTTTCAGCCATAACACCTTCACGTTTTTTTTCTATAACACGTTTGGAAACAGATGTTAACAACTGTACATATCTTTCTGTTCCTTGTATATGCATTGGAATATTAGGATCATCTAGTGTTGGCTCATCACAATCTAAGAATTGTACCAAGTGATCGTATGGAATATTTCTTGTGAATGCCGGTTCAGATAGTAAATTATCGTCATTCCGATCAATCATATCAGTATACGAGGTGTGTTCAAAAAGAATCGCGAATTTTGAATTTTCGCTGGTTAAGTATATTCGATTTCGAATGTTTTGTGGCGTTATGTTGGTACTCATGTCTCTCACTTATGCCGACAAGCTCGGCCATTTTGAATGTTCAGGTAATTGTTGACAGCTGCTTTGCTTGCACGTGTTTTGGATCGTCTTCGATTTTTACCTATTCAAAAAAATGGATCAAAGAACCTGTATCAAATTTTGTGTGAAAAACGAAATTAAGTGCGCGGATGCATTCCGAATGTTGACTGTGGCATACGGAGAAGCTACCTTGGACCGAAGCAACGTTTATCGGTGGTACAAAATGTTCTCAGAAGGCCGAGAAGATGTGAACGACAAAGAGCGTGCCGGACGCCCGAGCACTTCAACAACAGACGAAAAAATTAATGAAGTGGAGAAAATGGTATTGGCCAATCGTCGAATCACCGTTAGAGAAGTTGCTGAGGACCTTACCATATCGATTGGCTCGATTTTTATCAATGATTTGGGCATGAGACGGGTCGCCGCGAAATTCGTACCAAAATTGCTTAATTGTGACCAAAAACAGCATCGCATGAACATTGCTAATGAGATGTTAAACTCTGTCCGCGACCACCCAAATTTGCTCCAGAGGGTAATAACTGGTGACGAATCGTTGGTTTATGGTTATGACGTGGAAACCAAAGCTCAATCATCTCAATGGAAGCTGCCGCACGAACCAAGACCGAAAAAAGCGCGCCAAGTTCGGTCGAATGTGAAAGTTTTGCTGACAGTTTTCTTCGATTGCAGGGGCGTGGTGCATCATGAGATCTTGCCACAGGGAAGAACGGTCAATAAGGAATATTACCTGCAAGTTATGCGCAATTTGCGCGAAGCAATCCGCCAGAAACGCCCGGATTTGTGGAAGAACAAAAATTGGCTTTTGCACCACGATAACGCCCCTGCTCACGCATCGTTGCTTGTGCGCGACTTTTTGGCCAAAAACAACACACTAATGATGCCGCAGCCACCGTATTCCCCAGATCTGGCCCCCCGTGACTTTTCCTTGTTCCCTAAACTGAAGAGGCCCATGAAAGGACGACGTTACGCTTCTCTTGACGAGAGAAAGACGGCATCGAAGGAGGAGCATAACAAGATACAAAAAAATGATTTTTTGAAGTGCTTCGAAGATTGGAAAAACCGTTGGCACAAGTGTATAATATCTCATGGGGATTACTTTGAAGGGGACAAAATAGATATTCATGAATAAATAAATAATTTTTGAAAAAACACAAAACTCGCGATACTTTTTGAACACACCTCGTAATCTGAAGCATTAAAATTGATATTATATTTTTTGTAAACTCTGAGCTTAGTTAAATCAAGTATTTTTTCTCGATAGGCGGCCGCCATGGTGTGAAGGTAGTGTTGCCGGCCGACCACACCGAAGGTCCATGGTTCGAGCCCTGGTACAGGTAACATCAAAAGTGATTTGAAAAAAAAAGTTTTTCAAAACGGGGTCGCCCCTCGGCAGTGGTTTGGCAAAATCTCCGAGTGTATTTCTGCCATGACAGGCTTCTCAGCAAAAATTCGTCTCCTTTGTAGATGCCGTTCGGAGTCGGCAAAAAACTGTAGGTCCCACCAATTTGTAGGGAAAATTCAAAATCGGCACACCACAAATTGGAAGAGAAGCTTGGCGCAAAAATCTCTTAGGAGGTTTATGATGATATACCTGTTGTATATCGCGCCATAGAGAGAGATCCCGTATGGCTTTTCTATCATCAAATAACATTGCTAATAAAATGCTTTCTGGATGAGCGTAATACGAATTATTTTGGATTACACCATCTACAATATTAACCCTGGACGGTCATCCTTTTTTTTGTACATTAACGTCATCCTTCGTCAATATGACGACGACTTATTTCCAATCCATTTTCAGTAGGGTGAGAGTCGAAATAATGAACGCGTTTTATTTTTTTAAAATTATTTATTTCATTATTAATAAAATAATAACACCCGTTTGGTGGTGAGCTAAACGTGAGAAGGCGACAACCTGGTAAGGCCACTCCGACATAATCGGTTTAAGGGCTTGCTGGGGGTTCAAACAGCAGCGTCTGATCACCATGTGGTGCGGCTGCAAGCGGCTCGCTATACAAATGTGTAATAGAATTCAACCTCCCATGAAACGGGGTGTGCGTTGGGTTTGGGACCCACCACATAAAACAACATTCCAATGAAATTCAACAACAAAGCCTCGGATATGAGAACCCCTTTTTTAGATGACAACACCCGCAAACGAAATAAGGATTATGAGATAAGGGCATGTACCTGGAATGTCCGGTCCCTTAATGGGGAAGGTGCCGCTGCCCGGCTGGTTGAGGTCCTGAGGAAAGCAAAAGCTGACATCACCGCCATACAAGAGATGCGATGGACGGGGCGAGGAAACACGATCAAAACACCTTGCAACATCTACTGGAGTGGGCATGAAGACAAGCGCAGATGCGGCGTGGGATTTGTGGTGGGAGAGAGACTCCGTCACCGAGTACTGTCGTTCACACCCGTGAACGAGCGTCTCGCTGCAATCCGCATAAAAGTACGATTTTTCACCATATCGTTTATCTGCGCTCATGCACCGACGGAAGAGAGGGACGACGTGGAAAAGGATGCATTCTATGAGCGCCTGGAAGAAGCATACGAGCGCTGCACCCGTCAGCATATCAAAGTCGTACTTGGCGACTTTAACGCCAGGGTGGGTAAGGAGGGTGTATTTGGCCCCACTGTCGGGAAGTTCAGTCTCCACGATCAGACTTCGCCAAATGGATTCAGGCTGATCGACTTCGCCGGTGCCCGAAACATGGTCATATCCAGCACTAGGTTCATGCACAAGAAGATCCATCAAGCTACATGGCTGTCCGCCGATCGAAAAACACGCAACCAGATCGACCACGTTGTGATAGACGGACGGCATGCTTCCAGCGTTTTAGATGTTCGCACAATACGAGGACCTAACATCGACTCTGATCACTACCTAGTAGCAGCCAAGATTCGTACCCGCCTCTGTACGACAAAACAGGTGCAACAAAAAACGCAGGGAAAGCTGGACGTCGAAAAGCTGCAATCGCAACAGACCGCTAATTATTTCGCAGATCGCCCCTCACACCTGCTCTCCGAGAGCACAACCTAGTGGAATGCATGAGCAGTGGGATCATATCTCAGGAGCACTCCGCACCGCAGCCGAAGAAGTAATTGGATTCCGGCGAAGAAACAACTGGTATGATGATGAAGAGTGCCGCGCTGCAACGAAAAGAAAGGACGAAGCGTACAAGGCAACGCTGAGATCGAATGCAACGAGGAGTGTGTGTGAACACTACCGCGAGTTGAAGAGGGAAGCGAGGCGGCTTTTCCGGGCGAAAAAAAGAGAGGCAGAAAAGCGTGAAATAAAGGAGCTTCAGATGCTGGCCAACGGGAATAATGCCCGAAAATTCTATCGAAAAATTCGGAGAACGACAGAAGGTTTCAAACCCGGGGCAAACTCCTGTAAGAATGAGAACGGCGACCTGGTGACCGATGTTCAGAGAACACTCAGAATATGGAGGGATCACTTCTCTGCCCTTTTAAATGGAGAAACTGAGCAAGAAACCAGAGAAGATGCCGAACCCGAGCCCACGAACGAAGATGATGGAATTGACGTTCCACAACCCGACTATAATGAGGTGCGAATAGCAATATCCCTATTGAAAAACAATAAAGCAGCTGGCGCTGATGGTTTGCCTGCTGAGCTATTCAAACACGGAGGCGAGGAGCTGGTAAGGCGCATGCATCAGCTTCTATGCAGAATTTGGTTGGATGAATGCATGCCTGAAGATTGGAATCTAAGTGTTCTCTGCCCAATCCACAAGAAGGGCGATCCTGCAAACTGCGCTAACTATCGCGGAATCAGCCTTTTGAATATCGCATATAAGGTCCTATCAAGCGTATTGTGCGAAAGACTGAAGCCTGATGTGAACAGACTGATTGGACCTTATCAGTATGGCTTCAGACCTGGTAAATCTACCATCGACCAGATTTTTACAATGCGCCAAATCTTGGAAAAAACCCGTGAAAAAAGAATCGACACACATCATCTCTTTGTTGATTTTAAAGCCGCTTTCGATAGCACGAAAAGGAGCTGCCTATATGCCGCTATGTCTGAATTTGGTTTCCCCGAAAAGCTTATACGGCTATGCAAAATGACCTTGAGCAACACCGCCAGCTCGGTCACAATTGGGAAGTACCTCTCCGAGCCGTTCGACACTAAACGAGGTTTCAGACAGGGTGACCCCCTATCGTGCGATTTCTTTAATTTAATGCTGGAGAAAATAATACAAGCTGCAGAACTTAACCGCGCTGGAAAACTATTTTATAAAAGCGTGCAACTGTTGGCATATGCTGACGATATTGATATCATTGGCCTTAACAACCGCGCCGTAACTTCTGCTTACTCCAAATTAGAAAAAGAAGCGGAGAAAAATTAGATTGGTGGTGAACGAGGGCAAAATAGAAGTACCTTCTGTCATCATGCAAAGAGTCAGCGCATTCGTGCCTTGGCAACCAAGCCACTGGTGGCAGCAATAATTTCGAAATAGTAAAGGACTTAGTTTACCTGGGAACCAGCATTAATACCAACAATAATGTTAGCCTAGAAATTCGACGAAGAATTGCTCTTGCAAACAAATGCTACTTCGGACTGAGTAGGCAATTGAAAAGTAAAGTCCTCTCTCGACGAACGAAAATAACACTCTACAAGTCACTCACCGCACCCGTCCTGCTATATGGTGCAAAAGCGTGGACACTAACAACATCTGATGAGGCGGCTCTGGGAGTATTCGAGAGAAAGGTTCTTCGAAAGATTTGTGGACCTCTACGCGTTGGCGACGGCGAGTACCAAAGAAGATTTAATGATGAACTGTATGAGCTATTCGCAGACCCCGACATAGCCCAACGAATTAAAACCCAACGTCTTAATTGGCTAGGCCACCTTGTGCGAATGAATGAAGATGCTCCAGCCCAGAAGGTATTCTTATCGGCACCCGCCGGTGGAAGCAGAGGAAGAGGGAGACCACCACTCCGATGGAAGGACCAAGTGGAGACCGATTTGCGATCCCGCGGTGTTTCCAATTGGCGCCAGTTGGCGCAGCGAAGAAACGACTGCCGAGCTATGTTGGACGGTCAAAATCGCCCAGGCGGTTAGATGACCATTTAAAGAAAGAAGAAGACAGCTCTTCAAAAAGTCATTTCCACCTAAGAGCCCGATTACCTTGTGGAACGAATTAAGTTTAGTAAATCGCCTCCAGCAATAAACTTGCATGGGGCTGTTTACTCAATTTCTGATTAACAGCTTTATCAGGACTTTTCAGAAGTTGGCCCAAGAGCCGTTTACCCAATGTCTGATTATCGACAGTTCGCCGATTATCTTCTGACAACTTATCAAGGGATGGACCACTGATTATGTGCTTATCAAAACAAAAAGTGACAGCTGAAATTAAAAATCTGATTTGGTGATAAATGGTTCGTTTAAAGTTGTAAACAAAAGCAGCTGCCACTTTTTATGAGTTGGCAATGCAACTTTTTTGAATTTTTACCAAAAACAATGACCAATGGTTTCTATTACAGATTTGGGCATATTTTCAAGGAAAATTACTTTAAAATATGTATGTGTATTAGAGCGGGTCAAATTGTATGGATGGATTTTTTTTCATCAGGAGTATAGCAAAAACATAATCTACAGATGATTCTAAGAAAAAAAGTCTGAAGACACCATAGGTCTAAGTCCGATTGCGAGTCCCCCACTTTTGCAAAATAGGTATTTTGCCGTATGCATGTGCCAAAAAACCTTCATAGCTTCTGACAGAATTATAGGAAAAATATCGTATTGGGCTTACTCTAAAGGTGTTTTACGTACATTTCAGAATCTGTATTAATATCTATAGTGTTTTTGAATTTTAGTAGAGATATCAGGCTTAAATTGTGAGAAATTAGCCTAAAATGAGCTTTTAACTACTATATTATCATTTTTTAAAAATTTCTAATGGACATTTTTTTTTACTTTCCACCTAAAATAAACTCAGAACATTTCCAACAACTTTCATTCAGACAGTTTTTCTTTTTTCGAATTCGTTTAAGTAGAAAAAAATTTTCAAAAAAACATATCTTTTCAAGTAATAAGCAAAATCACACAATTTTTATAATTTCAATGTAATTTATTTATCTTTTTTGCTCTCCATTCGTGGTTGTTTTTCACGACTTTCAGCCATAACACCTTCACGTTTTTTTTCTATAACACGTTTGGAAACAGATGTTAACAACTGTACATATCTTTCTGTTCCTTGTATATGCATTGGAATATTAGGATCATCTAGTGTTGGCTCATCACAATCTAAGAATTGTACCAAGTGATCGTATGGAATATTTCTTGTGAATGCCGGTTCAGATAGTAAATTATCGTCATTCCGATCAATCATATCAGTATACGAGGTGTGTTCAAAAAGAATCGCGAATTTTGAATTTTCGCTGGTTAAGTATATTCGATTTCGAATGTTTTGTGGCGTTATGTTGGTACTCATGTCTCTCACTTATGCCGACAAGCTCGGCCATTTTGAATGTTCAGGTAATTGTTGACAGCTGCTTTGCTTGCACGTGTTTTGGATCGTCTTCGATTTTTACCTATTCAAAAAAATGGATCAAAGAACCTGTATCAAATTTTGTGTGAAAAACGAAATTAAGTGCGCGGATGCATTCCGAATGTTGACTGTGGCATACGGAGAAGCTACCTTGGACCGAAGCAACGTTTATCGGTGGTACAAAATGTTCTCAGAAGGCCGAGAAGATGTGAACGACAAAGAGCGTGCCGGACGCCCGAGCACTTCAACAACAGACGAAAAAATTAATGAAGTGGAGAAAATGGTATTGGCCAATCGTCGAATCACCGTTAGAGAAGTTGCTGAGGACCTTACCATATCGATTGGCTCGATTTTTATCAATGATTTGGGCATGAGACGGGTCGCCGCGAAATTCGTACCAAAATTGCTTAATTGTGACCAAAAACAGCATCGCATGAACATTGCTAATGAGATGTTAAACTCTGTCCGCGACCACCCAAATTTGCTCCAGAGGGTAATAACTGGTGACGAATCGTTGGTTTATGGTTATGACGTGGAAACCAAAGCTCAATCATCTCAATGGAAGCTGCCGCACGAACCAAGACCGAAAAAAGCGCGCCAAGTTCGGTCGAATGTGAAAGTTTTGCTGACAGTTTTCTTCGATTGCAGGGGCGTGGTGCATCATGAGATCTTGCCACAGGGAAGAACGGTCAATAAGGAATATTACCTGCAAGTTATGCGCAATTTGCGCGAAGCAATCCGCCAGAAACGCCCGGATTTGTGGAAGAACAAAAATTGGCTTTTGCACCACGATAACGCCCCTGCTCACGCATCGTTGCTTGTGCGCGACTTTTTGGCCAAAAACAACACACTAATGATGCCGCAGCCACCGTATTCCCCAGATCTGGCCCCCCGTGACTTTTCCTTGTTCCCTAAACTGAAGAGGCCCATGAAAGGACGACGTTACGCTTCTCTTGACGAGAGAAAGACGGCATCGAAGGAGGAGCATAACAAGATACAAAAAAATGATTTTTTGAAGTGCTTCGAAGATTGGAAAAACCGTTGGCACAAGTGTATAATATCTCATGGGGATTACTTTGAAGGGGACAAAATAGATATTCATGAATAAATAAATAATTTTTGAAAAAACACAAAACTCGCGATACTTTTTGAACACACCTCGTAATCTGAAGCATTAAAATTGATATTATATTTTTTGTAAACTCTGAGCTTAGTTAAATCAAGTATTTTTTCTCGATAGGCGGCCGCCATGGTGTGAAGGTAGTGTTGCCGGCCGACCACACCGAAGGTCCATGGTTCGAGCCCTGGTACAGGTAACATCAAAAGTGATTTGAAAAAAAAGTTTTTCAAAACGGGGTCGCCCCTCGGCAGTGGTTTGGCAAAATCTCCGAGTGTATTTCTGCCATGACAGGCTTCTCAGCAAAAATTCGTCTCCTTTGTAGATGCCGTTCGGAGTCGGCAAAAAACTGTAGGTCCCACCAATTTGTAGGGAAAATTCAAAATCGGCACACCACAAATTGGAAGAGAAGCTTGGCGCAAAAATCTCTTAGGAGGTTTATGATGATATACCTGTTGTATATCGCGCCATAGAGAGAGATCCCGTATGGCTTTTCTATCATCAAATAACATTGCTAATAAAATGCTTTCTGGATGAGCGTAATACGAATTATTTTGGATTACACCATCTACAATATTAACCCTGGACGGTCATCCTTTTTTTTGTACATTAACGTCATCCTTCGTCAATATGACGACGACTTATTTCCAATCCATTTTCAGTAGGGTGAGAGTCGAAATAATGAACGCGTTTTATTTTTTTAAAATTATTTATTTCATTATTAATAAAATAATAACACCCGTTTGGTGGTGAGCTAAACGTGAGAAGGCGACAACCTGGTAAGGCCACTCCGACATAATCGGTTTAAGGGCTTGCTGGGGGTTCAAACAGCAGCGTCTGATCACCATGTGGTGCGGCTGCAAGCGGCTCGCTATACAAATGTGTAATAGAATTCAACCTCCCATGAAACGGGGTGTGCGTTGGGTTTGGGACCCACCACATAAAACAACATTCCAATGAAATTCAACAACAAAGCCTCGGATATGAGAACCCCTTTTTTAGATGACAACACCCGCAAACGAAATAAGGATTATGAGATAAGGGCATGTACCTGGAATGTCCGGTCCCTTAATGGGGAAGGTGCCGCTGCCCGGCTGGTTGAGGTCCTGAGGAAAGCAAAAGCTGACATCACCGCCATACAAGAGATGCGATGGACGGGGCGAGGAAACACGATCAAAACACCTTGCAACATCTACTGGAGTGGGCATGAAGACAAGCGCAGATGCGGCGTGGGATTTGTGGTGGGAGAGAGACTCCGTCACCGAGTACTGTCGTTCACACCCGTGAACGAGCGTCTCGCTGCAATCCGCATAAAAGTACGATTTTTCACCATATCGTTTATCTGCGCTCATGCACCGACGGAAGAGAAGGACGACGTGGAAAAGGATGCATTCTACGAGCGCCTGGAAGAAGCATACGAGCGCTGCCCCCGTCATGATATCAAAGCCGTGCTTGGCGACTTTAACGCCAGGGTGGGTAAGAAGGGTGTGTTTGGCCACACTGTCGGGAAGTTCAGTCTCCACGATCAGACTTCGCCAAATGGATTCAGGCTGATCGACTTCGCCGGTGCCCGAAACATGGTCATATCCAGCACTAGGTTCATGCACAAGAAGATCCATCAAGCTACATGGCTGTCCCCCGATCGAAAAACACGCAACCAGATCGACCACGTTGTGATAGACGGACGGCATGCTTCCAGCGTTTTAGATGTTCGCACAATACGAGGACCTAACATCGACTCTGATCACTACCTAGTAGCAGCCAAGATTCGTACCCGCCTCTGTACGACAAAACAGGTGCAACAAAAAACGCAGGGAAAGCTGGACTTCGAAAAGCTGCAATCGCAACAGACCGCCAATTATTTCGCAGATCGCCTCTCACACCTGCTCTCCGAGAGCACAATTCAACCTAGTGGAATAAATGAGCAGTGGGATCATATCTCAGGAGCACTCCGTACCGCAGCCGAAGAAGTAATTGGATTCCGGCGAACGCGAAGAAACAACTGGTATGATGATGAAGAGTGCCGCGCTGCAACGAAAAGAAAGGACGAAGCCTACAAGGCAACGCTGAGATCGAATGCAACGAGGAGTGTGTGTGAACACTACCGCGAGTTGAAGAGGGAAGCGAGGCGGCTTTTTCGGGCGAAAAAAAGAGAGGCAGAAAAGCGTGAAATAAAGGAGCTTGAGATGCTGGCCAACGGGAATAATGCCTGAAAATTCTATCAAAAAATTCGGCGAATGACAGAAGGTTTTAAACCCGGGGCAAACTCCTGTAAGAATGAGAACGGCGACCTGGTGGCCGATGTTCAGAGAGCACTCAGAATATGGAGGGATCACTTCTCTGCCCTTTTAAATGGAGAAACTGAGCAAGAAACCAGAGAAGATGCCGAACCCGAGCCCACAATCGAAGATGATGGAATTGACGTTCCACAACCCGACTATAATGAGGTGCGAATAGCAATATCCCGATTGAAAAACAATAAAGCAGCTGGCGCGGATAGTTTGCCTGCTGAGCTATTCAAACACGGAGGCGAGGAGCTGGTAAGGCGCATGCATCAGCTATGGTCGGATGAATGCATGCCTGAAGATTGGAGTCTAAGTGTTCTCTGCCCAATCCACAAGAAGGGCGATCCTGCAAACTGCGCCAACTATCCCGGAATCAGCCTTTTGAATATCGCATACGAGGTCCTATCAAGCGTATTGTGCGAAAGACTGAAGCCTGATGTGAACAGACTGATTGGACCTTACCAGTGTGGCTTCAGGCCTGGTAAATCTACCATCGACCAGATTTTTACAATGCGCCAAATCTTGGAAAAACCCCGTGAAAAGAGAATCGACACACATCATCTCTTTGTTGATTTTAAAGCCGCTTTCGATAGCACGAAAAGGAGCTGCCTATATGCCGCTATGTCTGAATTTGGTTTCCCCGCAAAACTTATACGGCTATGCAAAATGACCTTGAGCAACACCGCCAGCTCGGTCAGAATTGGGAAGTACCTCTCAGAGCCGTTCGAAACTAAAAGAGGTTTCAGACAGGGTGACCCCCTATCGTGTGATTTCTTTAATTTAATGCTGGAGAAAATAATACAAGCTGCAGAACTTAACCGCGCTGGAACAATATTTTATAAAAGCGTGCAACTGTTGGCATATGCTGACGATATTGATATCATTGGCCTTAACAACCGCGCCGTAACTGCTGCTTACTCCAAATTAGAAAAAGAAGCGGAGAAAATGGGATTGGTGGTGAACGAGGGCAAAACGAAGTACCTTCTGTCATCATGCAAAGAGTCAGCGCATTCGCGCCTTGGCAACCAAGCCACTGTTGGCAGCAATAATTTCGAAATAGTAAAGGACTTAGTTTACCTGGGAACCAGCATTAATACCAACAATAATGTTAGCCTAGAAATTCGACGAAGAATTGCTCTTGCAAACAAATGCTACTTCGGACTGAGTAGGCAATTGAAAAGTAAAGTCCTCTCTCGACGAACGAAAATAACACTTTACAAGTCACTCACCGCACCCGTCCTGCTATATGGTGCAGAAGCGTGGACACTAACAACATCTGATGAGGCGGCTCTGGGAGTATTCGAGAGAAAGGTTCTTCGAAAGATTTGTGGACCTCTACGCGTTGGCGACGGCGAGTACCGAAGAAGATTTAATGATGAGCTGTATGAACTTTACGCAGACGCCGACATAGTTCAGCGAATTAAAACACAGCGGCTTCGCTGGCTAGGCCACGTAGTGCGAATGAGCGAAGATGCTCCAGCCCAGAAGGTATTCTTATCGGCACCCGCCGGTGGAAGCAGAGGAAGAGGGAGACCACCACTCCGATGGAAGGACCAAGTGGAGACCGATTTGCGATCCCGCGGTGTTTCCAATTGGCGCCAGTTGGCGCAACGAAGAAACGACTGGCGAGCTATGTTGGACGGTCAAAATCGCCCAGGCGGTTAGATGACCATTTAAAGAAGAAGAAGAATGTAATGTAATGCACCCTGCAGAAAATCGAACTAGCTCAGAACTACCCCTGAGCTAAACCGTTTGACGACACCACCAGTTCTAGCTGAATACCCAAGCAATGCTTTCAGCTGCCCACTTTTACATGGCGATGTCATTGCCGGTGGCAATTGTCACCAGTGCATTACTTTGCAACTCGTTCTTAACCGGTTCCCACTCCCACAGTTCTAAGATAGTTTGGCTTTGGATAGTTCTCAACCTGTGCCATTTCGGAAAGTTTGAGGGTAGCTTTCTTTGTGGATGAGCACTTATCGATATACGATATTTCAAACTGTCTTCAAACTATCACTTTTGTAACCGGCACAGGACGATTAACAAAACTTGAGGTACACGTCTCTTTTGGAGACTGGTTCCTAATTTCACAGGCGGGTATATACATACAAAACTCCTTAAATCCAAGATAAAAAAGAATAAATATCTGTATCGATAGACTTCCAAAAGACCCCCTTCTTTGTATATAAGTCGCAAACAAAAATTGGTATAACTGAGATAAAATTGAGTATCTTTATATTAATTTACTTCTAGTGATAGTATTGCTATCAATGCATATACTTCATATGTAGGTCTTACACATATTTATATACAGGGTGTTTTTTTTACAGGTTTGTTTTTCGAATAGAGATAAAACTGGCATTTTGTGGTCAAATCTAGCAACTCTAATGTCATTTATGTTCAGTTTGGTTTGCCATTTCATCATGAGCAGGTTGACAAAAGAACAACGCTTGCAAATCGTGCAAATTTATTTCGAAAATAATGGTTCAGTTCGCGAAGTTTACCGTGAGCTCCGTCCATTTTATGGTCGACATAATCGTCCATCAGAGCAATTAATTCGGTTAACCATGGATCGTTTTCGCACTACGTTTACTCTATGTGATAATACGCATACGCAGAGACGTCGAACAGTGCGCACCGAAGAAACAATTGCCGCTGTAGAGCAAAGTGTTGAAGAGGACCCGAATGAATCGATTCGCCACCGTGCACAGCAATTGGAGCTTTGTCCATCAACTTTATGGAAGATTTTGCGCAAAGATCTTGGCTTGCGACCTTACAAGATCCAGCTTGTGCAAGAATTAAAGCCGCGAGACCATGCAATGCGTCGTGATTTTGGTGTATGGGCCGAAAATGAGATTGATTTCGATGCTGATTTTCATCGCAAAATTTTGTTCAGTGATGAGGCTCATTTTTGGTTGAATGGCTACGTCAACAAGCAAAATTGCCGCATTTGGAGTGAAGAGAATCCACATGAGACCCTTGAAACGCCATTACATCCACAAAAACTGACTGTTTGGTGTGCTCTATGGGCTGGTGGAGTCATTGGGCCATACTTCTTCCGCAATAATGCTGGAGAGGCAGCTACCGTTAATGGAGACCGGTATAGAGCCATGATAGCCGACTATTTTGTTCCCGAATTAGATGGCATGAATGTGGATGAGTTGTGGTTCCAACAAGACGGTGCTACATGCCACACAGCGCACGTCACAATCGATTTATTAAAGGAAACATTCGATGAGCGCATAATTTCGCGGAATGGACCTGTCAATTGGCCACCAAGGTCGTGTGATTTGACACCATTGGATTATTTTCTTTGGGGATATGTGAAGTCGCTCGTCTACACCAACAAACCAGAAACGTTAGGGGAATTGGAAGCCAACATTCGTGGCGTTATTGCCGACATACGGCCCCATATGCTCGAAAAAGTGGTTGAAAATTGGACCTGTAGAATTGGCTTTATTCGACGCGGCGGCCACATGCCCGAAATCATATTTAAACATTAATGGCATAAAATTATCCTTCCAATAAAGCCAAATTGATGGACCTTAAAACGATTTTCTTGTGTTTTATTTCAATTCGAAGTTCTATACCCCTAAAAAAACACCCTTTATATTTCAAAATGTTTTTTATTTGGCCCAGTCTAATGTATATTGGCTATATGTATGTATGTTTGCACGTTCAGGTGTGTATGTGTTGCAGTTATATAAATAGGTATTTATGAGACAGGGGCAAATGCAATGAAAGCCGAACTTAATTTTTTCAATGAAATACCACCAAAGCCACGCATACACACAGCCGTACATGCTGTTACAATTTGTAGAACGGATTACTAACATAGCACGTGTTAACCAAGGTCTACATCTGCTCCATTTATGTATTCGTCAACACGCGTGCAGAATCTCACTAAGGCCAACCCTTAGATTTGCTCACATTTTCATAAAGCAAAAATCTCTTCGCGAAAATTAACACTTCTCGTTTGCGAAGGAATTTGGTTTTGACATTTTCGGCGAAAACAAAACATGCATTTAATTTGGAATTCAGCTCAAAAGCTAAAATGACTCATTGGAAAACTCTAACGCGACATTGTGAAAGCTTTTGGAACTACTTTGTGACACGGGCCGAAACTTCCAGGGAAATCAGAAACAAATTAAATAAAAAGCAATATACTTCCACTGGAAGTTGAAGATGAGGCAGAGTGCAAAATGGCAAATGGAACACAGCACATTGAATGTGTTGAATCGTTTAGAAAATGAAACGAGATTTTGAGTTTACGCAAGTCACACACGAAGAGAACAAAAATTAGCTGCTAAGAAAATTTAACATACCAACATGCATATATTTATACTCAGTTGTACATACAAACATACATACATGCGAACTTAGAAACTTACCCTGCTAAAAATGCGATTAATTTAGGATGAATCCGGGATGAGTCGCAAAGGAGCATGTGCCCAATGTCGGTTTTGATCTCTTTGTAGGGGTTGAAGTGATTTCTTTTGTTTGAGCATGTCCTATGAAGAGACTAATTGGTCCTTTTCATGCCCAAAAGGGTAGTGTCGAACAGATAACCTCTGTTCCCCTACAGGTACGGTCGGAAAAGTTTACTTTCAACGCCTATAAGAAATTAAATCCGACTTCTCCCATAGATGCCCATAACGAAGTAGTTGGGATAAATTGTACCCGACTGCAGACAAAAAGTATTGATCGCGGATCACTCCCCTGCAAAAAATTATGTGACTAATGTCTAAAGAGAGCGATCCGCTATTAATCGCTTTGGTCTACAGTTGTCTATAATCCAATATACATAAGTAAATTTTTATTTGTGTAGCATGCTCCTAGGGGTGTAAGTCAATTTTAGTTTTTGTAGCTAACTTACAGGAGTTAAAAGTACGCGTTTGGGTAAAAAGTGGATTAGTCCTTTCGTACCCGTTAGGGTATAAATGGGTACAATTGGTCTCTCCATTGGACATGCTCAAACAAATGTAAACAGTTCAACCGATACAAAGTGATCAGAACTGGCATTAGTCGCATCCTCCTTTACGATGCATCCTAGAGTAATCGCATTTTTTGCATCGCGCGACTGATCTCTAAAGGGACCCTGCAAAATATGCGATTAGTCCAGGATGCATCTGGGATGAGTCACAAAGGAGGATGCGACCAATGCCACCCTGTAAAAAATCGTGTGACTGACCTCTGAAGAGAGTGATCCGCGATTAATACTTTTCGTCTACAGTGGGCTACAATATATCCCCACTATTCCATTAAGGCATAGTTGGGGTAAGTCGATTTTGATTTCTGTAGCCTACTTTTAGGTGTTGAAGTAAACTTGTCATACCGTACCTGTAGGGGAACAAAGGGAATCTGTCCGACACTACCCGTTTGGGCATGAAAGGGACCAATTATTATCTTCATAGGATATGCTCAAACAAAAAGAATCACTTCAACCCATACAAAGAGATCAAAAATCAGTTTTTTACACAAAAATTCGTTTAACTAAAGCATGGCTTTCCTTATGGCCACCTCACCCTATGTGGTGATGCTAGCGTTTCGGTCTTCGTGCCTGCATGATGCTTGTCACTTTGTTCTGTCCGGCGAAGGATGCAGTACGTACTCTTGGATGAAAGAGCTTCGTCAAGTACAATCTAAACCGTGTCATTAGAATTGGTGATTTGGTGTGTTTTTGTGCGGCTCAACCCGCCCTCTTTTTTTTCGTACTGAGATATTTTATGTGGGGCTACATGTCGTCGAAATCTCGACAGTAAGAAGCAAAGCTGGGCTGAAATATTTTGTTGTACTCTCGGTGCATATGTTTTACGTCGGAATAAGAAGAATGGCGAATGCGCTGTCCGTAGACCGAAAAGCTAGCATGGCCACAGAGGTTGAGGTGGCCATAAGAATCTTTGTGTAAAAAACTGATTTCAAAAAGTTTTGTTGAAAAACTGGATCGCACCTCTGCAGTGGAGGCAAGCCTCCGAGTGTATTTCTTCCTTAGAAAACCAACTGAGTAGAAATGCGTCTGTCTTAGAAGATGGCGATCGGAATCAGCTTAAAACATGTAGGTCCCGCAAATTTGAAGGGATCAATTAGAAGTAGCACATCATTAGCTACTATGGTAACGAATGTTTAAAATGAAAATAGCTGGAATACAAAGTCTTGTTTTGTAGGGAATCGCCATATCGGTCATTACTTTATAAAATATTTCCGGAAATAACTGCAAATATTTTGAATTGTACATTTTTTTTGTGAAACAAAAAAACTAGCCAAAGAATCTATTGTATTATTTATAAAAAATAAAAAGAGCGACCATCATAAATTTTAGCTCTACACCATTGGATATTTTAAGCTCATAACATATTATTAATTGTTAATAATTTCCCATCATACTCGAAAATAAGCATTTATTGGTGTGCTAGTTCTAATATTGCCCACAATGTGGCGGGATCTGCATGGTTTATAGGTAATCCGAACGGCATCTGCAAATGCAGATAAACTTTCGCTAAGAAGCTCGTGAATTAACTAATGAAAAGTAATATAAGCAAATTTTCGCAATATCAAGGAACAAGGTGCGACTATCGTCTTAGTACATCCATGCCGCCGGGCTAAAGAATCTTAGAAGCTTCCTCGAAATAGGGATTTCCTAAAAATTTCATTCTGCTGTGGCAGTGCGATGGACACTCGCACAGCAAGAGCTCAACCGTCTCTTCCAACCCCGAAAGGTTGGAGCTGCGGCACGAGGCTTCAGTGTGCTTTCATGAAGAGTTCAACTTTTAGTGTTAATAACTTTTGCGTGAGGGAATTGATCGAACATTTTTTGAAGACCTTTTCTGTATATATTCAGGTGGACAAATTTTTTCTTGCAAATTGTACAAAAATCCCATTGTCTTTCGTTTGTACATTCGTCTTTAGTCCAAAGCTCAACATTAAGTATTGGTAAATAACGGACACCGTAATGTACAACCATATATACCATGAAAAGACTATGCATGTAGCTAAAGTATTCAAAGGAAGTAAATATTTTCTTCTTAGGATAACGTTTTGTGATGCCTCCATGGTCTATAATTTGCCTTAATATTGAGTAAACTATATACTATACAATAAGTTGACACCGCACGACGATAAACTATTAGAAAAGCATATACATAAGTGCTAGTGAATACTACCTCAACTTTTTATACCCAGCGTGTACTAGTACACAGGGTATTATAGTGTTGGTCATACAAGGTGGCGCAAAAGTAATCCTCCTATCAGAAAATGCTATAAATTTTGCGATTGGCCCCTAAAGTCAGTTCTGTTTTGACATTTGTGTAGTAAACACATACGAAATACTCGTTAATAAACAATGTTACGCTACACTGCTCCAGAACGCGGAATATTGCTGACTATTTATTTGACCAATAATCGGTCGGGCCCAAACGGTTACTGTGAATGGTGAGCGCTACAGAGCAATGATCAACGAGTTCTTTTTGCCGCAACTTGATGAATTGGGATTGGAAAACATGTGGTTCCAACAAGACGGTGCAACAGCACACACTGCACGTGCCGCAACCGATATGCTGAACATCGGAAGCTTACTTTTGCGCCACCTTGTATAACAGTGGCTTGTAACGGTACAAAATAATAGAGATAGATATGGAGTTCCATATGTTATAGTTCTTAGAATGAACAGAGGAATTCACTAAGACATGTCCGCCAGTCCGTGGGCATGATAACTTGAGTAAAAATTGAGATATTTCACACAGGTTGCTTTCCGCCCAAGGTAGGTTGCTATTTCAAATGGGAGAAATCGAACCATAACCAAGCCCCTTTTTTCGATATCGAAAATTTCGAAAAACGTATCAAATGGGTTAATTTTTATTTATTTTGTTGTCCCATTAACGATTTTATCAAATTTTTGGAAAAGGGGAGTGACACCGCCCACATATGAGTGAAGAAATTTTCAAACTTTGACTCTTAATAACTTCAGAACCGTTTGTGATTAATGCACCTATAGAAAATAAGCGAAATCGATGAAGTAAGGCATTATGTAACATCAAGACTTAAAACGAATATGATACTTGACTTGGCATTCGTTAATGATGTATCCAAATTCTCTTTGGTTCGGAGTGATCCACTGGTACTACCCGAGGATGCCTATCATCCGCCATTTGAGCTAACTATTGATTCTCCCAGTTATCCTGGTCAAGTTTTCGACAAACAATACTCTCTCCTGTTCGTTTCTTGTTTAGGAAGGCTGATTACATGTATGCTTAGGGCGGAAGTAGCTAACATAAAATGGCCCCTATATAGTGGCGATGTGGAAAGTGCATTTTAGCAATACTTTACAATCTATATTTTGTTTATGTTCCCTCAAGCTCGTCACTCAAAATCGTCGTCTAATACTGGATGGTGCGCGAGAGAACTTAATTACTTGAAAATCAAAAGACACGCTGGTTATAGAAATATAAAAGAACTGGTTCCACGACTGGCCATGGTGTTTGTTCCATTTATCGGCATAAATATAACCTTTGTAATAGAAAATGTTACAAGAATTACATCACCAGAATGAAGGATAAAATTTCTAGCAACCCAAAGGCTTTTTTTTTGAGTCAGGGTATATTTCATAGAATTTGGAAGGATTCATATATTGTATTTCTCTACAAAAGTGGAAGTAAAACGTCTGTCGTGAACTATAGAGGCATTGCTAAGCTTAGCGTCATACACAAGCTATTTGAATCTATTATTACAATCGTCGTTTTTAGTATCATCTGCTATCGATCCATCTCAGCATGGTTTCTGCATGGGTAAATCTACTGTATCTAATTTGTTTAAACTCAACACTCATGTTTCTAGCGGCCTCAAAAACAACTTGGAGACAGATGTCATCCACACAGTCTTTAGCAAAGGTTTAAATGAAGTTTCCCACTCGATTCTATTACTTAAACTTGATAGTATGGGGTCTCCGCCTGTTTTCTTGCGTTGGATATCATCTTACTTAAAGGACAGGTCACAAAAAGTAATCTTTAGAAATCGTTTATCTGGCCTAATCGATGTTACCTCTGGTGTGCCTCAAAGCAGCCATCTTGGACCCATTTTGTTTTTTACCTTCCCACAATTCTTAGGCACTGCAAGTCGGTAATGTATGCTGATGATGTTAAACTTTTTTGCCCGTCAAAACCGCAGAAGATAGGGCATGTATTCAAGAAGATCTTAATAACTTAGTGAGATGGTGTGATGTGAACTACATGGCACTCAACCTGAATAAATGCAAATATGTGTGTTTTTCCAGAAAATCAATACCTGTGCATAGTTACATCATACATCAAAGTTCTTAGAATGAACAGAGGAATTCATTAAGACATGTCCGTCCGTCCGTCCGTCCGTGGACACGATAACTTGAGTAAAAATTAAGATATTTGAATGAAATTTGGCACACAGGTTGCTTTCCGACCAAGATAGGTTGCTATTTGAAATGGGCGAAATCGAACCATTATTAATTCAATAATAAAAGCAGCTACAAAGATGAAATAAGCTAGATTCATTTATTTGGTTGTCCCATTGACGATTTTATCAAATTTTTGGAAAAGGGGAGTGGCACCGCCTACATATGAGTGAAGAAATTTTCAAACTTTGACTCTCAATAACTTCAGAACCGTTTACGCTGGTATAGCGAAATTTAGGAGGCATACCATTGTTGTGATAAATGCACCCATAGAAAATAATCGAAATCGCTTTTCCAACACGCATACTTTTTCATAAAAGTTATATGGAAAATAGGTAGAAATATTGAACTGCACACATCTAATTAACTGATACAGGTATAATAATATTATTTGGCCTTACATCAACTTTCTTATTCTTTATCCCTTTCCGACCTATGGCAAATCTAGCCAACCAATTTGTTTACATTTTTGGACCTTATCACTTTGGCCAGTGTAGAAAATAGCCAAAAAGTTTGTTTCACCGAATTTTCAGTGTACCCTTTATTTCCAGGATACGCACAATTGTTGCGTTTCGGTCTGAATACAATTAAAAATCTATAAATAAATACAAATGCACGTTGTTAGAAATGTTAATTTATTTTATTTTTATTACGCACTTTTGTTATTTTTCTGTCTGATATTTCGCAAAACAATTTTGTCTTTTATTTAAACACAAATAAACTTTACATTTGGTACAAAATAAGCGTGTGCGGGATTTACAACCAACACGCCTGCAACATCTTGCTGATGACAAATCATGCTCCTCTGGTATGTGATTGTACCTATCAAGCCTCTTATCAATGCATGGCTGTTCAGATGGTCGATATTTTCTAGATACACTTGGAGTTTCTTCTTCTTCGGTATCGGAGATTTACTCTTCACGTGGCCTTTTCTCAACAGCTATCAGTTGCTCAGCTAATGCTAATCTAAAACTGAGTAAGTCATGAGAATCTGCTCGAGATTTCGAATTTATTTTGCAGTGCTCTCTGTTGCAGCATGCAAGATCAATAAAATGAATGAAAACTTTCAACGTCTACTTACGAGTTTTGAAAATCGAATGGTATGCCTCCATTAATTGATCACAAATATCTACGGCTCCCAGAGACTTGTTGTATTCTCGCACTATCCTTGGAGCCGGTACTTCAGCATACCTCTTTTCCTTTTTTCCCAGTGTTTTACATTGGAAACTGGCTCGCAACCATAAGCTGATGATGCCAAGATTACCGATTTGGAATCCTTCCACTGGACCACGACAATATTATCCTCGCTATGGCAAAATTCTTCCCTATCACCCCTCTTCATTTGCCTTTCATTGGTAAGGTGGATGTTTTTTATTCTGTTTCTCATTATAGTCCCTGTAGCATAAATACCACGGTTTAGAAAAGCCTGAAATAGTGGTATTGTCGTAAAGTAGCGGTCAAAAAACACTTTTGAACCTTCTGGAAGTGTTTCAACCAAACGTAAAACGAAGGCTGGACCTACGCCTAAGTTCGTATTGGAAAGTGGTGTCGTCTTTCCTTGGTAGATTTCAAAATCGAGCACCAGCCCTTCAGATGTCGTTAATACTTCGTTCTTTAATCCCACTCCTCTTGGTTTGTTAGGAAGGCTTTGTCTCAAGGGGCAACGACCAGTAAATGGGATCATTTGCTCATCTACTGAATAATTATCACTTGGCTTTCTAGGAATGTTCCGACATGCTGATCTTACAAAATCAATTAATGGATTAATTCTCCAAAAACATTTGATTGTTTCTCTGCCTCTGTCACTTCATTTTCGTCCATAATATGGAGGCACATTCGCAAAAGAAAAAAGCGATCACGGCTCATTGTATCAGCAACAATTGGAAGTCTCGTTTTGGTCTCCCAGTACATACGCAATCTTGGGTAACGTATGCAGCCCATCGCAATATTTATGTCAAAGAAATTCTTTATTTCTCCGATTGTAGCTCCCAGTGGTTTTCCTTTCGAAAAAATATCGTATCTGTTTGTGTATTCCGCAATGTTTTTGAAAAAGTCGTCATTAAAATATTTATAGAAGTAGTATTTAGGGGACTGCACATCTTTGTTAGCTTCCATAGAAATCGAAGCACTCTCTTCCAGATGTATTTGAAATGGTCTTTTCCTCCAAATTTCGCGCCGATTGCTGTTTTCACTCTCTCTTGGTGGTTCCTCAGTACCTTCGTCATTCCCTTCGTCACTGCCATCACTTTCATCATTTGCAGATTCACTGTGCGCGCCAGGTAATTCCCAAGTAGCATCTCGAAGATCATCATCGCTACTAAAGTCCTCCAAATCTGACTCTAATAGTGCACCCAATATTTCGTCTTCAGTCAATTGCTCTGATTGAAAATAAAAAAAACAAAAATATTTTGTTAAACAAGTCCTAAGACGCACAATTGTGTCACTTCAAACTAAACTGGCTGTACAGTAATTAACATTACAAAATTACACTTAATTTCACTTTTCAATTAAAACTTCTTTTGTTACTATTATGATAACACCTTTTTTTACATAAATTTTCGGCTTACACAATTTAAATAATTTTTTTAACTTACTCTTTCGACTCATTTTTGCAAATGATTAAAATGCAACATCAAAATAGCGAAATTCGTGAAAAATAACGGACACCAATAACTGTTCGTTGTCTTTTTATTAAGCAAATAGCTCGCACAATTGTGTATATCAGGTTAAATTGCACTAGCGCAGATATTTTCGGAAATATTAGGCTTTAAACTTACACGCACAATTGTGCATACACGGTCGGAAAGGGTTATATGATTTTTGCAAAATTTTGGAAAGTGGGCGTGGCACCGCCCACTTATAAGTCAAGCAAATTTCAAATTCGACTGTTAATAACTTCAGAACGGTGTAAGATAGAATTACGAAACTTGAAAAATAAGCAAAATCGGTTAAAGACCACGGCCACTTTTCAGATCAAAGTTTTCTAAAAGAGAGGTAGGAAACCGGAACATGCCATATCTCATTCACTGATGCAGATAGAATGCTAGAATTTCGTAGTTACAATGACCTGATGATCTTATTAATTATTTTGATAAAATTTTGGAAAAGCGGAGTGGCACCACCTACATATAAGTGAAGAAATTTTCTAACTTTAACTGTTAATAACTTCAGAACCGTTTACGCTAGTATAGGGAATTTTGTAGGAGGCATACTATTGTTGTGATTCATTCACCCATAGGAAATAAGCGAAATCGCTTTTTGAACACGAATAGTTTTTAATAAAAGTTATATGGAAAATAGTTAGGGATATTGAAATGCCCATATCTAATTAACTGATACAGGTATACTAGAGCGGATAAAATTTTTTTCCCACCAGGAGTATAGCAAAAACGTAATCTACAGATGATTCTAAGAAAAATTGCTGAAGACACCATAGCTCTAACTCCGATTTCAAGTCCCCCACTTTTGCAATATAGGTATTTTGCCATATGAATGTAGGGTTTGGCCAAAAAACCTTCATAGCTTCTGAAAGAATTATAGGAAAAATATCATCTTGGGCGTACTCTAAAGGTATTTTACGTACATTTCAGAATCTGTATTAATATCTATAGTGTTTTTGAATTTTTGTAGAGATATCAGGATTAAATTATGAGAAATTAGCCGGAAATGAACTTTTAACTACTATATTATCATTTTTAACAAATTTCTTATGGAAACTTTTTTTTTCTTTACAGATAAAATGAGCTTAAAACATTTCCAACAAATTTCATTCAGACGGCGAAATTTTTGTATTTAAATTTAAAATGCATGAACCAAATCCTTGTACATCATCTGAATCCACTTTATCACATAAACTTGGACACGATATTATTGCATTTGGTTTATCAAGTGAATTAAGTGATCTGAATTTACCGTCTAGTCGTGACATTTAAAGATTTTTTTTTAAGTGATCATGCTAAAATTCAAAGTAAAACGTTTTCGCATAAAAATTTAACTCCTCATGTAACACTTGATAAATTGGTTGAAATTTGGAATAAATTGAATATTCAACTAATTGACAGACGTAGTATTCTAAGAAAACTAAATGTTTTAATTGAAAACTATCACGAAAGCATTAAACACAGAAAAAAAATTCAGGAATTTACAGCATTCGTACAATCAACAAATGAATTATTTTACATTGGAAAATGTAAATGCAAGTTAAAAACAACAGAATGCTCATGTGGTTTAATACCAAACCATTTAAAAGAATTTATGATGGACCAACATAATGATAGAAAATTCACAATACCTGAAGGTATGGATGACATTGTAGAAGAAACACCTACAACAAAACCAACAATGCCAACAGTTAGTGATGATCCAACATACGAACCACTTGGAACAGATATGGAAACAGGTGAAGCATAAATTGCAAATGAAGCAGTTGTCATAATGGATGAATCTAAAGTTGCAAGAGAAAAAATTAAAGCTAGAGATGAAGTACTTCGTAAACGATACATGGATTCCAACATAACTGCATTTCCTTTCGATGGCACAAAAAAAGATTCATTAACTCGAGAGAAAATTAATGAGAAATTTCATACAAATATGGTAAAAGAACCCCATTTAGTTGTTCTAAAAGAGCCTAATGCTGTATTACTTGGATATGTTAATTTGGGTGAAGAAGAAAATGCAAAACACAAATTAAAAAAATTAAATGAATTCTTCTATAGCAAAAAACTGTCAATAGATCAATTAATTGGCATATGCAGCGATGAAGAACCAGCTAATAATGGAATAGAAAATGGTGTTAAAAGACTTTTTGAAAAGCATTTAAATAAACCACTGCACTGGTTTATAAAGGGTGTTTTTTTTAGGGGTATAGAACTTCGAATTGAAATAAAACACAAGAAAATCGTTTTAAGGTCCATCAATTTGGCTCTATTGGAAGGATAATTTTATGCCATTAATGTTTAAATATGATTTCGGGTATGTGGCCGCCGCGGCTGGCTCGAATAAAGCCAATTCTACAGGTCCAATTTTCAACCACTTTTTCGAGCATATGGGGCCGTATGTCGGCAATAACGCCACGAATGTTGGCTTCCAATTCCCCTAACGTTTCTGGTTTGTTGGTGTAGACGAGCGACTTCACATATCCCCAAAGAAAATAATCCAATGGTGTCAAATCACACGACCTTGGTGGCCAATTGACAGGTCCATTCCGCGAAATTATGCGCTCATCGAATGTTTCCTTCAATAAATCGATTGTGACGTGCGCTGTGTGGCATGTAGCGCCGTCTTGTTGGAACCACAACTCATCCACATTCATGCCATCCAATTCGGGAACAAAATAGTCGGTTATCATGGCTCTATACCGGTCTCCATTAACGGTAGCTGCCTCTCCAGCATTATTGCGGAAGAAGTATGGCCCAATGACTCCACCAGCCCATAGAGCACACCAAACAGTCAGTTTTTGTGGATGTAATGGCGTTTCAAGGGTCTCATGTGGATTCTCTTCACTCCAAATGCGGCAATTTTGCTTGTTGACGTAGCCATTCAACCAAAAATGAGCCTCATCACTGAACAAAATTTTGCGATGAAAATCAGCATCGAAATCAATCTCATTTTCGGCCCATACACCAAAATCACGACGCATTGCATGGTCTCGCGGCTTTAATTCTTGCACAAGCTGGATCTTGTAAGGTCGCAAGCCAAGATCTTTGCGCAAAATCTTCCATAAAGTTGATGGACAAAGCTCCAATTGCTGTGCACGGTGGCGAATCGATTCATTCGGGTCCTCTTCAACACTTTGCTCTACAGCGGCAATTGTTTCTTCGGTGCGCACTGTTCGACGTCTCTGCGGATGCGTATTATCACATAGAGTAAACGTAGTGCGAAAACGATCCATGGTTAACCGAATTAATTGCTCTGATGGACGATTATGTCGACCATAAAATGGACGGAGCTCACGGTAAACTTCGCGAACTGAACCATTATTTTCGAAATAAATTTGCACGATTTGCAAGCGTTGTTCTTTTGTCAACCTGTTCATGATGAAATGGCAAACCAAACTGAACATAAATGACATTAGAGTTGCCAAATTTGACTACAAAATGCCAGTTTTATCTCTATTCGAAAAACAAACCTGTAAAAAAAACACCCTGTATGTTTGCTTCATTTCAATGAATTACTATTTGGTCATTTATTCAGAGCATTAGATAAAACAGTCACGAGTGGACCAAGAGCAGCAAGTGGAAATATATTCAAAGTTATTCAAGACTGTGAAAAATTTCAGGTATGCATTTGTTAAAATTATTTTATAATAGTTTTTCAATCAAATTACTAAAATAGGAAAATTATACTAATTTTAATTGATCTAAAAAATGTATTTTTCAGGTTGTAAGTGATTTTTAACCAATAGTAGTGGAAAATATGCCTGGTATGATCAGAGATGAACAAGAACGAAAATTATCTACGGATGTTAAATATTTATATCAAATGGCCAAAGAAATTTCAAATGGTGCTGTTTCAGTTGATTAAGCTAACATAAAACCAGGACCAGTTGTATATTCTCGATGGCTAACCAAAGCAAGCAGGGTATTACGTCCATATACAACAAATAATAAACCATCAGAAAATTTGAAAACTCTAGCAGTTTATATTATTAGAATTTATGTGCCAATGTATTTCAATGTATAATTCTGTTGTATACGGCAGTGTACTTTTACCAAAGTTTATTCGTTGGACACGATACCTACCACGTAATTTACTTAATATTGTAGATGGTGTAATCCAAAATAATTCGTATTACGCTCATCCAGAAAGCATTTTATTAGCAACTAGCTGATGCCCGCGACTTCGTATGCGTAAAAATTACAATGAAGCAACAACATAATTATTTTTTTGAGATCGTCGAAATAAAACACCACTGGTACTGACTTCATTTTATTTATTCATTTTAATAGGCCTATAGCGCCTTTAGCTAGGGTATCGAAATGTAATGCAATTATTTACAGTTGTATTTCGTTAAATAAAAAACATTTTTGGTCACATTTTTCCCACATTTTGGTCAATAACTCGGGAACTGGATGAGATATCCAAATGAAAGTTGTCCTAAATTTTAAGTTAGACGTTAAGTGATAGAATGGTGAAAGTTTCATACAATTCTATTCAGTAGTTTTTGCGTGATACGCGCACAATCATACAGACGGACAGACAGGCAGACAGACAGACAGAGAAAAATTCTAAAAATTGGTGATTTGGGTTCTGCTGGTCCAATAACGACCTCTCCTATCAGTTTTTCTTGAATATCTTCAATGTACAGACATCGACCTGTTACAATTTTATTATATGTAAAGATGTAAAGATTAAAAGCACAAATCATACAGTCACCCTTAGTCCACATTTAGGTCAATAAATTGGGGCCCGGGTAAAATATCGAGGTGAAAGATATCTTAAATTTTAGGAGAGACGTCTAGAGAATGATTATTGAAAGTTTCATTCATTTCTATGCAGTCGTTTTTGTGTGACGCGGGCGTTATGGTAAAAAAACCACATTTTTGGTCACATTGTTCCCACATTTTGGTCAATAACTCGGGAACTGGATGAGATATCCAAATGAAAGTTGTCCTAAATTTTAAGTTAGACGTTAAGTGATAGAATGGTGAAAGTTTCATACAATTCTATTCAGTAATTTTTGCTTGATACGCGCACAATCATACAGACAGACAGACAGACAGACAGAGAAAAATTCTAAAAATTGGTGATTTGGGTTCCGCTGGTCCAATAACGACCTCTCTTATCAGTTTTTCTTGAATATCTTCAATGTACAGACATCGACCTGTTACAATTTTATTATATGTAAAGATGTAAAGATTAAAAGCACAAATCATACAGTCACCCTGGGTCCACATTTAGGTCCATAAATTGGGACCCGGGTAAAATATCGAGGTGAAAGATATCTTAAATTTTAGGAGAGACGTCTAGAGAATGATTATTGAAAGTTTCATTCATTTTTATGCAGTCGTTTTTGTGTGACGCGGGCGTTATGGTAAAAAAACCACATTTTTGGTCACATTGTTCCCACATTTTGGTCAATAACTCGGGAACTGGATGAGATATCCAAATGAAGGTTGTCTTAAATTGTAAGTTAGACGTTAAGTGATAGAATGGTGAAAGTTTCATACAATTCTATTCAGTAGTTTTTGCGTGATACGCGCACAATCATACAGACGGACAGACAGGCAGACAGACAGACAGAGGAAAATTCTAAAAATTGTAGATTTGGGTTCCGCTGGTCCAATAACGACCTCTCCTATCAGTTTTTCTTGAATATCTTCAATGTACAGACATCGACCTGTTACAATTTTATTATATGTAGAGATGTTATTTGATGATAGAAAAAATACTATCGAGAAAAAATACTTGATTTAACTAAACTCAGAGTTTACAAAAAATATAATACCAATTTTAATGCTTCAGATTATACCGAACATTAAATACCCAGCTGTGTAAAAGTGGTTGTGGTGTTATGACATAAAGAGGTTTTAAACTTTTTCTACTACCATGTGGGCAATCTTATAAATAACAAGTAAGAAATTCTAAGTTCGGGTGGAACCGAACATTATATACCTAGTAGTGATCTATTATGTCATCCTAATTTACGCAGGTCTATTTTAATACTTTCAGTTCGTATTTGCGTTCAAATAGACCGACGAACAGACAGACAGTTGTATCGGAAGACGCATGGCTACATCGACTCAGCTCATCCTCCTGATCATTTCAGTATACGTGCAAACATTTCATGTGCATGAAAGGAATGAATATCAAAAAAGATATACAACTTCGCTTTTGCAGGGGGGTATTAACTACTTGCACGGATATTTTACTTTTCATCCTAAAGGTTTTGATATACATTAATAAATATATATCTCGCGTTTATGCCGAATAAAGTAATATACCTTGTGTGCGAAGCACTACTAGGTATAAAATAGGGTGTCTTTTATAGGCGCCAAAGAACTCAACCTGGACACGACACAGTCTGTATATAGCTTTTGGAAAATCGCCCAGGTCATATAAAGCTGCAGTTTGGTATAGTTAGGAGTTTATTTGGTTCAAGTGAATGAAATTTTATATATAGATGTGTTCTATGTATCAAAACGTCAAAACAACGTCTACCGGGTTTGCTAGTATATTATAAAACGGCCAAAGCAAACCACGAATTTCAGCATTCTTTTGTAAAACTGTGAGACTAGTTTGCGGTCAAATAGACAGACGGACAGACAGACAGACGGACGGAGAGACGGGCATGGCTAAATCGACTCCGGTCATCGTGCTGATCATTTAAGTGAACTTTTCTCTTCTCCTTTTCATACTTAGATACATTTAATGTTTACGAAAGGTATGAAAATCAAAAAAGATATATAACTTCGCTATTGTAGTGGGCTATTAACTACGTGCCCGAATATTTCGCTTGTGTGTTCCCCGATTTGGCAAATTTTTGCCAAGAGTATAACACATACTACTAAGAAGCAGCTGACCAATTTTCATTGAAATATCAAAATCGAATTATAAGCGATTGCCTTTGAAAATAGCAGACATTTTATGCTGAAAAGTGGGCGGCGCCACTCCTACTTCTTCGAAATTGAAAAAAAATTTTTTGCGGCCGAGTTTTTCTTAAAAAGCTTATTATGTGTGCAAAATCTAATTGATATAACTTACTTAGTTGTAGAAATATCGCTCTTTAAATTTTACAAAAAAATTTTCAGAACTATGTTTAAAAACTAGGCGTGGACATTAACCGATTTCGCCCAATTTTACAGCAAACAGTTACCTTCCTTGTTTACGGAAACTTCAAAACTGAAATATAAATGATGTAAAGCTATTTTACGCAAAGTTATTGCCTATTTAATATATCTACGATCCTTTTCAAAATCTTTCATATAAAAGTGGGCGTAGACCTTAACCGATCCCGCCCATTTTTTCCTGGAACATTCCCTGCATACCTGCAAGCCTGCGTGCTAAATTTAGTTTCGATATCTTGAACGGTTTCTGATTTATGATTAATATTATTTCTAAATTTGACTTAATCAAAAGTGGGCGGTGCCACGCCCATTTTCAAAAATTTCTTCAAAAATTTATTTTATGCCTCAATCTCAATGTATTCACCAAAGTTTATCCTGATAGGTGTATTATGTACTAAGTAATCACTTTTTTTGTGTTTTCGAAAATATTATATATATAAAAAGTGGGCGCGGCTATCTTCCGATTTCGCCCATTTTAAATAGCGCTCGGAGATTAATGCCAAGGAACCTGCTTACCAAATTTCATTAAGATATCTCAAAATTTACTCAAGTTATCGTGTTCACAGACGGACGGACGGACGGACGAACATGGCTTAGTCAATTTCTCTTTTCATCCTGAACATTTTGATATATATAAGTCAATATCTATCTCGATCCGTTAATGCCGTTACGTACTGCCGTTACGCGACTAAAGTTAATATACCTTGTGTGCGTAGCACTACTAGGTATAAAAATGAATGTGTGTCTGGCGTCCAAAGTACTTAACCGATCTTTACGAAATTTTCACAGTAAATTTTTGGGTTTTCTGGGTACAAAATAGGCTATATACAATTTTGAAAAGCGTAGATAGTATACCTCGTATCATGTTTATACGGCTCTGAAGTTAATAATAGCTGAAATTTGACATTTTGCTCATTTATATGTGGGCGGTACCACTTCTATTTTCCAAAATTAAAAAAAAGTCATTCATAAGATCATCAGGTCATTGTAACTACATAGTTCTAGCATTCTATCTGCATCAGTAAAGAAGATATGGCATGTTCCGGTTTCCTACCTCTCTTTGATCCAAAAGAGGGCGTGGTCGTCCACCGATTTTGCTTGTATTCCGTGGGGTAACTCTACACGTCTATAGTATACCTCGTATTAAGTTTCGTAATTCTATCTTACACCGTTCTGAAGTTATTAGCAGTCGAATTTGAAATTTGCTTGACTCATAAGTGGTGCCACGCCCACTTTCCAAAATTTTGCAACAATCATATAAAGAATAAGAAAACTGATGTAAGTAAAAAACTATATTGGTATATTTAAGAGCGAGTCAAATTGTATGGATAGATTTGTTTTCATCAGGAGTATAGCAAAAACATAATATACAGATGATTCTAAGAAAAATTGCTGAAGACACCATAGCTCTAAGTTCGATTTCGAGTCCCCCACTTTTGCAAAATATGTATTTTTCCATATGAATGTAGGGTTTGGCAAAAAAATCTTCATGGCTCCTGATAGAATTATAGGAAAAATATCATATTGGGCTTACTCTAAACGTATTTTACGTACATTTCAGAATCTGTATTAATATCTATAGTGTTTTTGAATTTTAGTAGAGATATCAGGCTTAAATTGTGAGAAATTAGCCTAAAATTAACTTTTAACTACTATATTATTATTTTTAACAAATTTCTTATGGAAATTTTTTTTTTCTTTACAGGTAAGATAAGTTCAGAGCATTTCCAACAACTTTCATTCAGACAGGTTTTCTTTTTTCGAATTCGTTTTAGTAGAAAAAAATTTTAAAAAAAAACCTATATTTTCATGTAGTAAGCAAAAAAACACAATTTTTATAATTTCAATGTAATTTATTTAAAAAATTATTTTTTTACTTAAAATTGACCATTTTAACGTATTTTTTAAAATAAAAGTAATGTTATGTTATTATTTTTTAAAATCTTTTTTGCTCTCCATTCGTAGTTGGTTTACAGGACTTTCTGCTGTAACAGCCATAACACCTTCACGTTTTTTTTTATAACACGTTTGGAAACAGATGTTAACAACTGTACATATCTTTCTGTTCCTTGTATTTGCATTGGAATATTAGGATCATCTAGTGTTGGCTCATCACAATCTAAAAATTGTACCAAGTGATCGTATGGAATATTTCTTGTGAATGCCGGTTCAGATAGTAAATTATCGTCATTCAGATCATATCAGTATAATCTGAAGCATTAAAATTGGTATTATATTTTTTGTAAACTCTGAGTAAAAAAATAATTTTTAGATTGTGATGAGCCAACACTAGATGATCCTAATATTCCAATGCAAATACAAGGAACAGAAAGATATGTACAGTTGTTAACATCTGTTTCCAAACGTGTTATAAAAAAAAAACGTGAAGGTGTTATGGCTGTTACAGCAGAAAGTCCTGTAAAGCAACTACGAATGGAGAGCAAAAAAGATTTTAAAAAATAATAACATAACATTACTTTTATTTTAAAAAATACGTTAAAATGGTCAATTTTAAGTAAAAAAATAATTTTTTAAATAAATTACATTGAAATTATAAAAATTGTGTTTTTTTGCTTACTACATGAAAATATAGGTTTTTTTTTTAAATTTTTTTCTACTAAAACGAATTCGAAAAAAGAAAACCTGTCTGAATGAAAGTTGTTGGAAATGCTCTGAACTTATCTTACCTGTAAAGAAAAAAAAAATTTCCATAAGAAATTTGTTAAAAATAATAATATAGTAGTTAAAAGTTAATTTTAGGCTAATTTCTCACAATTTAAGCCTGATATCTCTACTAAAATTCAAAAACACTATAGATATTAATACAGATTCTAAAATGTACGTAAAATACGTTTAGAGTAAGCCCAATATGATATTTTTCCTATAATTCTATCAGGAGCCATGAAGATTTTTTTGCCAAACCCTACATTCATATGGAAAAATACATATTTTGCAAAAGTGGGGGACTCGAAATCGAACTTAGAGCTATGGTGTCTTCAGCAATTTTTCTTAGAATCATCTGTATATTATGTTTTTGCTATACTCCTGATGAAAACAAATCTATCCATACAATTTGACTCGCTCTTAAATATACCAATATAGTTTTTTACTTACATCAGTTTTCTTATTCTTTATATGATTGTTGCAAAATTTTGGAAAGTGGGCGTGGCACCACTTATGAGTCAAGCAAATTTCAAATTCGACTGCTAATAACTTCAGAACGGTGTAAGATAGAATTACGAAACTTAATACGAGGTATACTGTAGACGTGTAGAGTTACCCCACGGAATACAAGCAAAATCGGTGGACGACCACGCCCTCTTTTGGATCAAAGAGAGGTAGGAAACCGGAACATGCCATATCTTCTTTACTGATGCAGATAGAATGCTAGAACTATGTAGTTACAATGACCTGATGATCTTATGAATGACTTTTTTTTAATTTTGTAAAATAGAAGTGGTACCGCCCACATATAAATGAGCAAAATGTCAAATTTCAGCTATTATTAACTTCAGAGCCGTGTTAAATAAAATTTATAAACATGATACGAGGTATACTATCTACGCTTTTCAAAATTGTATATAGCCTATTTTGTACCCAGAAAACCCAAAAATTTACTGTGAAAATTTCGTAAAGATCGGTTAAGTACTTTGGACGCCAGACACACATTCATTTTTATACCTAGTAGTGCTACGCACACAAGGTATATTAACTTTAGTCGCGTAACGGCAGTACGTAACGGCATTAACGGATCGAGATAGATATTGACTTATATATATCAAAATGTTCAGGATGAAAAGAGAAATTGACTAAGCCATGTTCGTCCGTCCGTCCGTCCGTCTGTGAACACGATAACTTGAGTAAATTTTGAGATATCTTAATGAAATTTGGTAAGCAGGTTCCTTGGCATTAATCTCCGAGCGCTATTTAAAATGGGCGAAATCGGAAGATAGCCGCGCCCACTTTTTATATATATAATATTTTCGAAAACACAAAAAAAGTGATTACTTAGTACATAATACACCTATCAGGATAAACTTTGGTGAATACATTGAGATTGAGGCATAAAATAAATTTTTGAAGAAATTTTTGAAAATGGGCGTGGCACCGCCCACTTTTGATTAAGTCAAATTTAGAAATAATATTAATCATAAATCAGAAACCGTTCAAGATATCGAAACTAAATTTAGCACGCAGGCTTGCAGGTATGCAGGGAATGTTCCAGGAAAAAATGGGCGGGATCGGTTAAGGTCTACGCCCACTTTTATATGAAAGATTTTGAAAAGGATCGTAGATATATTAAATAGGCAATAACTTTGCGTAAAATAGCTTTACATCATTTATATTTCAGTTTTGAAGTTTCCGTAAACAAGGAAGGTAACTGTTTGCTGTAAAATTGGGCGAAATCGGTTAATGTCCACGCCTAGTTTTTAAACATAGTTCTGAAAATTTTTTTGTAAAATTTAAAGAGCGATATTTCTACAACTAAGTAAGTTATATCAATTAGATTTTGCACACATAATAAGCTTTTTAAGAAAAACTCGGCCGCAAAAAATTTTTTTTCAATTTCGAAGAAGTAGGCGTGGCGCCGCCCACTTTTCAGCATAAAATGTCTGCTATTTTCAAAGGCAATCGCTTATAATTCGATTTTGATATTTCAATGAAAATTGGTCAGCTGCTTCTTAGTAGTATGTGTTATACTCTTGGCAAAAATTTGCCAAATCGGGGAACACACAAGCGAAATATTCGGGCACGTAGTTAATAGCCCACTACAATAGCGAAGTTATATATCTTTTTTGATTTTCATACCTTTCGTAAACATTAAATGTATCTAAGTATGAAAAGAAGAAGAGAAAAGTTTACTTAAATGATCAGCACGATGACCGGAGTCGATTTAGCCATGCCCGCCTCTCCGTCCGTCTGTCTGTCTGTCCGTCTGTCTATTTGACCGCAAACTAGTCTCACAGTTTTACAAAAGAATGCTGAAATTCGTGGTTTGCTTTGGCCGTTTTATAATATACTAGCAAACCCGGTAGACGTTGTTTTGACGTTTTGATACATAGAACACATCTATATATAAAATTTCATTCACTTGAACCAAATAAACTCCTAACTATACCAAACTGCAGCTTTATATGACCTGGGCGATTTTCCAAAAGCTATATACAGACTGTGTCGTGTCCAGGTTGAGTTCTTTGGCGCCTATAAAAGACACCCTATTTTATACCTAGTAGTGCTTCGCACACAAGGTATATTACTTTATTCGGCATAAACGCGAGATATATATTTATTAATGTATATCAAAACCTTTAGGATGAAAAGTAAAATATCCGTGCAAGTAGTTAATACCCCCCTGCAAAAGCGAAGTTGTATATGTTTTTTGATATTCATTCCTTTCATGCACATGAAATGTTTGCACGTATACTGAAATGATCAGGAGGATGAGCTGAGTCGATGTAGCCATGCGTCTTCCGATACAACTGTCTGTCTGTTCGTCGGTCTATTTGAACGCAAATACGAACTGAAAGTATTAAAATAGACCTGCGTAAATTAGGATGACATAATAGATCACTACTAGGTATATAATGTTCGGTTCCACCCGAACTTAGAATTTCTTACTTGTTATTTATAAGATTGCCCACATGGTAGTAGAAAAAGTTTAAAACCTCTTTATGTCATAACACCACAACCACTTTTACACAGCTGGGTATTTAATGTTCGGTGCCACCCGAACTTAGACTTCCTTATTTGTTTTAGAATCAACTTGTATTATTCAATAATTATTTCTTATTATCTGTTTTACTGAAGGAAAGGTGGAGTCGGGAGCCTCCGTAAAAAAACTCTAAGGCAAATAGTATTTTCCATTCTAATTTGTGAAAAAAGGCAACTTCCTACAGAAAGCGATTTAAAAATTAGATATTCACTCCGCGCTAATGTATGGATGTATTTAATATGTTGCTTTGGTTTTTATTTGTCAGTACTTACTTTGCAGTCGTCACACTGATGTATCAATGAGTACACCTGTCGACAATCGAAACGAAAAAGTATTTCTGCAAGCTCACATGTGATGCGGGTTGCCAGTAGATCCAAATCCATAACATCCATTAGAATGCGAACACATTCTACACCGCCGCTAAGCGTGGCATTTAAGGCGACTGTATGTAGGGCGCTGAAAACATTACGTTCGCAGCAATGGCGTAGACGTAGCGAACGCAGCTTAGTAGCCAATTCGCTCGGTGATTTGAACGTACATAAGTGCGCCGGACTCGTTTGCTCCGTATCGCCCAAGTAATCAAGGCACTGTTGTTCTTTCTGTTGCTTATGATGGTGCGTTGGTTGCGGTTGTTCTTTATAACCGTTCGATTGTTGCTTTTGCTTGTTGTGATAAAATCGACCTGCATTGCCCTCATATTTCGATCCGAAATTCAATAAGTCTGAATATTCGTACGATCCACTAACCTCTGCTTGATTCGCTTTCATTTTTACGATATTATAAACGGGGTGTTTCTGTTGGTTAGCGGTGGTAAGGGCATGCGCAATGGCTGAGTTAGCCGGCTGGACTGTGAATGCAGATACTGATTTTGTAATAAGATTTATAGAATTGTCTCCTAGTTTTGTATCAGACAAACTGATTTCCTGTTTGTTGTCGGAGTTTTTATTGCTGTTGTTTACCGCCCATTGACTCAAATCACGACGCACTTTCGACATAGTTTCGGTATCGTAATGGTTATTAGTAAATTTCTTAAAATTTATATCATTATTCTTAGTTAACATACTGTTATTATTGTTAGTTTTTGTATTAAAATTTTTAACTATACTCGTCTTCAACTTTTCGCAAGAAATTGGACAAGACGGGGGACCAGGGCCTTCATCCACCCATGCCACAGGTAATGCGCCGGCAGAGCATTGACCCTGAAATTGAAAGGCAAACAAGTTTTTATAATAATGCTTATTAAATAACAAAACTTATAATAGATTTAGTCTAGTGGTAAGCGCCCAGAGTAAATAGAGAGCAACAACTAACTTCTTACAATAATGTTCTTAAGATTTTAAAGCAAAAAATTGTGGGTATCAGAAAGAGGAATACCTTGTACGATCCATTAGATGAATATAGATAGAATTTTTATACTCAGCGAAGCATAGGGTGTTCAACTAATAGAAAAAAAATGAAAAGGATAAAGTTATGTCCGCCCGTCCGATGACTTGATGTGCGAATAATAATTGTAGAATCCAATTTTTTGTTTTTGTGAAATTCCTATACAGTTGTTGTTGTTGTTGTTGTTACCAGTGCTTCGCCCTATACAGTTGTGTTCAATATTATAGTAGTAAAATTTAATTGGATATCGTTCGACGAAATAAAAAGATGCTGTGTTTTTATTAATTTTCATTTAAAATATAGCGAATTCCATAACAAAAACCACATAAAAAGAAATTTTAAAGTTTATACAAAGTTCAGGAAAGTTATTTAAACTTTTAAAAATTTACATCAAAATTTCATTTTTTTGGGCAGAAGTTTTAAAAAAATTTTGAGCAGTCAGTTTTATAGCTTATTCAATTTTAGCATAATAATGTGCAAGTTAGAAGTACCACAAAATTTCCCCTGAATTTTTTTTTGTCAAGGTTGGGTATTTTTTTCCATACAAAATAAATTTTTCTTCATGCGTTGTATGAAAGAAAGGACTAACACCCTTGATGAAAAAAATTCGGAAATTCGAGGGAAATATTTAAGCGAGTTCTAACTTGTACAAAGTTATACTAAAATTTATTGGTCTACATACCCGAAAGTTTAATGAACTTTCGTAAACTTTGTGTAAACTTTGAAATTTCTTATAATGTGGTTTCTGTTATGGAATGAAATTTTAAATGAAAATTAGTAAAATTGCAGCTTCTGCTCGTTTCGTCGACGATATCTATTTTAATTTCACTACTATTATATTGAATACAGCTGTATGTTGGTTAAGGCAGACCCCTTTTTTTGTCTGCAAGATTATATCTTTGCCGATTTGCGATAATCGTTCAAATAGACTTTTAAATTCAAAATTCACATTTGAAAAAATTCAAAGCTGCTACATAAACCTTAATAAAGGATAGGTTAGTAAAGGATAATAAAGGGACGTAATATTTTTTTGGAACGCATGGGCGTTTATCATTTTACAAGTTAAATAAATATATACAATGGGCCTTTAGCAGATATAAGCGATTTAAGCAAATGTGAGTTGATTCCATTCCGAGTTTGGCTATTATTCAATTGCAAATAACTTTTCAACAAACTTGCATAGAAGAGTGGGGGCTGGGTTCATATAATGAATTGCGAACACTGTGGCATGGAGCTTCCGCTTTACCAAGCCTTACGTTTCGGTAGTCATAACTAGAAAAAGAGTTGAACAAAATCAATTTGAGTTTTTTCGTTACATTAAAAGCTATAGTTGTATACTCGTATAATTAATTAATTGCTAAAGCCCATACCTGAGTATGTTATGTTCCGTTACATCTGAGTTTATACTCCATAACTTGTTTTATGTTGACTTTATTTTTATATGTAGCAGGGTTATAAGTATTTATAAGAATTTTTATTTATGCCGTTCACCATGTGATACATCACGGCAACTCTGTACCTTCGTGTACTACACAACTACAGTGCTTTTAAGAATTAGTTGAATTCATTTCAATTCTGGCATTTAAATATGTATGTATGTATTAATATGTACTACAAGTATATGCAAATATAAGTTGGCGACCATGTACAACGTACTTAATCCTTGTCTTATCATTTAGGTTAATAGGTTCTTAACAAATTTCAGTCGTCAAAAATAAAGGAAACATACTTACATAGATTCATATGTCGAGAAAATCTCATATAATGAGAAAGATGGAAAAGAAAAGCAAGAGAAACGTGTGAAAGTTTTGACTTATGTAAATACTCATGCGACTTTATGAGGGCACACATTTTTCATCCACCCAGAAATACTCATGAGGTGATAGGAACGTGATATGTGAAAAAGGTGACAGGTAACAAGACCAACGGAAAAAAGATCAATTGACTTTATTTCGCATCACTAATGGAAACATCGTCAGTTTACATTTCAAATATTAAATTTTTAATACCAAATTTTTATTTTATATTGTGATATGAGTTCAAATAAGAAATTGTATGAATTTTTAAATTATTTTGAAAAGCCCAATTTTTAAAAAAACAATGATATTCCTTTGGAATAACCAACGTTTCACCATTTTTTTTTTAAATCTTCCTATCCCCACGATAGGCAATGACTAAGAATAAGCGGCCGTGGCTACAACTAAAGAGCTTTTTTTCGTGCCTCAGTGCAAATGTTATACGGCTCATCTTTTACGTACCTTAAATAGCAGATATTTCGCAAAGTTCGTTTCATACTGTTAGAAAATTTAATTTCACATATCAAAGAAGTATGTCTTCGTTTAAGATTGATGTATCTGGGAAAGATTTCGATACTCTTTTGGACAGCTCTTTTTAGCCTCCCGGGGCTCTTGTGCGGGAGTTTGAATACAGACCGAATAGGAATGTTCAAAATGTAGCGAAAATTTCTCGTAATAACGTTGAGTCAAAAAACTGAGCACTAAATCCGTGAATATCTTTTATCAAAATGTCAGAGGTCTAAATACCAAATTAACTGATCTCTTTTTGAAATCTTTTCATTGTAATTATAACGTAATTGCTTTTACCGAAACTTGGCTAAAACCTCATGTTTTCAATTCAGAGTTTTTATGTAATGAATATCAAGTATATAGAAATGATCGCTTGAACAGAGTCGGGGGTGGTGTTCTACTTGCCGTTCATTCCTCCATCCCTTCAGAAGAGGTTAATATTCCTAACATCGATTTCATTGAGTTCAAATGCATCCGCCTTCAACTAGACAACGTCTCTATGTACTTATATGTTTGCTACATCCCTCCAGCATTAGATTTTTCAGTCTACATGCAACATGTCTCTCTGCTCAAAACTGTTAACCTTATGACTAAAGCTTCAGATTCAATTATTGTTTTGGGTGATTTTAACTTACCTCATATATCGTGGAACATATCTGATGGTAACATTATTCCAAATCCGTCCAAACTGGGGTTCAATGACTTTTTAGATGGAATTTCCGATCTTTGCCTTAATCAAATAAATGTTACCGCTAACAAGTTTGGGAAAGTCTTAGATTTAGTGTATGTTAATGATATAAACCAATTTTCTGTAAATCGTTGTGATCCGTTGGTTTTACCAGAAGACCTTTACCACCCTTCTATGGAAATAGTCTACGAAACCATAAGTAATGGCCAAGGCACTCAATGCTACTCATGTAGTAGCTTTGATTATAACTTTTCCAAAGCAAACTACAAGAAATTAAATAAAGAACTGTCTAAATTAACTTGGCCTGAATTTGGTTGTGATATCGATCTAAACGTCTCACATTTCAATCACACTATTTACTGCCTATTTGAGAAGTTTATTCCTAAACGTAAAGTAACTTATGATCATCCTACGCAAGCTTGGTTTACTAAAGAGCTTAAGGCTCTTAAAAATAGGAAAACGCGATCATTTAATTTATACAAGAAATCCGGATTAAATAAACATTACCTACTGTATTCCACTCTACGTCAGAAGTACATAGATTTAAATAAAAAGTGCTATAAAGCTTATATCTCTAAAACGAAAAGAGGCATTATTCTCAATCCTAAGTCATTTTATGGTTTCGTAAATTCTAAACGTAAAGTATCAGGGTTTCCCTCAGCCATGAAATATCAAGGCATTATATCTAGCGATAATCAATGTATCGCAAATTTTTTTGCTCAATTTTTCACTTCTAACTATTCTGCTGTCACCAATTCAAACTTTCAAAACTATCCCTATAAGCTACACGGGACAAATTCAATTAATTCACCAATTATATGCGCCAAAGATGTTCTAATTTACCTTAAAACCTTAAAAGAATCTTTTAAATATGGTCCTGATAGGATTCCTACATGTTTCTTGAAAAAGTGTGCGAACCATATTTACCAACCCCTTACCAATTTGTTCAATCTATCACTAAAGTGTGGTGTTTTTCCAACTGCGTGGAAAGAATCGTTTCTTCTACCGCTGCATAAAAGCGGGAGTAGGTCTTCTATAGAGAACTATCGTGGCATCGCAAAGCTTTCTGCCATCCCAAAATTGTTTGAAGCTATTGTTACAAATCAACTTACGGGTCCGATCTCTACTTTGATAGCTGACTGCCAACACGGGTTCAGTAAGGGAAAGTCCACAGTTACGAATTTACTTGAGTTTACCAGTCATGTCTCAAATGGCTTTAGAAAAAATCTGCAAACCGACGTTATTTATACGGATTTCAGCAAAGCTTTTGCCAAAGTGTGTCACTCATTACTTATTCATAAACTCGATCAGTTGGGCTTCCAGCCGGGTCTCAATCGCTGGATCTCTTCTTACCTTAGTGACAGGACACAAAGAGTAATGTTTAAAAATTTAGTATCCGATGTCATTTATGTCTCTTCGGGGGTTCCTCAAGGAAGCCATCTTGGCCCGATTCTGTTCTTGTTGTTTATAAATGATATTTCTACAATAATAAAATTTTCAAAAATGTTAATGTATGCCGACGACGTAAAGCTTTTCATGTCATTCGCGTCATTTGAAGATAGAAATAAGCTACAATCAGATCTAGATGCACTAGTTACTTGGTGCGATTTAAATTATATGCCACTTAACCTTAAAAAATGTAAACACATGGGTTTTTCGCGTGCAATTTCTCAGCCGGCTTCCTATACAATTAAAAATTATAGTCTTGAGCAAGTGTATGATTTTGTTGACCTGGGGGTTACTATGGACTATAAACTCAGTTTCAACCGCCATATTAATACAATAGTCAATAAGGCAAGAGGTGTCCTAGCATTCGTTAAACGATGGTCTAAAGAATTTAGCGACCCTTATGTAACTAAAGCCCTCTTCACTACATTAGTCAGACCGATACTTGAATATGGTTCTATAATTTGGAACCCGCGTTACCAGGTTCATGTACAGGGTGGCTAATGAAAGCCGCTACTAAAAAAAAATTAAATAACTTTTTTTCTATTTAATGAATCTGGTAAATTTTTTTTTATTTTGCAGATTGACTTTTACATTTAACAAAAATGGATAACTGGGACACTGAAACAAGAATTTGGATTGTCCGCCGCTATCACGCACTGGAGTCCGTAGTTTCGGTTCAAAGAGAGTAAAGGCGCACGTTTGGCGGCAATCCTCCGAGCAGATGGGCCATAATAAAACTTGTAAACAATTTTGCCGAGCATGGGACAGTCAACAGAAGACCTTACCATCGAAACCCTTCAGCTCGAACGGAGGAAACAATCGCTGCTGTAGCTGCTGCCATACAAAACAATCCACGTGTTTCGACAAGAAGCTTATCTGCTCTAATGGGTGTAAGCAGACAGTCATTACAGTCAATTATGCACAAAGATTTGGACTTATTCTCATATAAAATTCAAATGGCCAACAAACTGAACGCTGCAGACTTGCCGATTCGCTTGGAATTTTGCCAGAAGATGCTTCAAATGGTGGAAGAGGATGGAAACATGTTGAACTGTCTTTTCATGTCTGACGAGGCCCATTTCGATTTAAACGGCAACATAAACAAACAAAATTGTCGAATATGGAGTGCTTCCAAATCACAGATACTCCATGAGACGGAATTGCATCCACTTCGTGTCACAGTGTGGTGTGCAGTTTCATCACGCTGCATTGTCGGGCCCTACTTCTTCGAAGAAAACGGTCACACCGTTACGGTTACTAAAGACCGTTACTTGAGCATGTTGAGAGAGTTTTTCTATCCAGAATTACGCCGAATGAGAATTTCTTTCAACTCTGTGTGGTTTCAGCAAGATGGTGCAGCTCCTCATATAGCCCAACCTGTTATGACAGAATTGCGACGAAAATTTCCCAATAAGCTGATATCCAGAAACTCCACATTCCGTTGGCCACCCAGGTCGCCTGACCTTACTGCACCTGACTTTTTCTTGTGGGGTTATTGCAAACAGGAAGTCTTCAAGGCAAAACCAACAAATTTGAATGAACTAAGGCAATCCATTCGAGAAACAATTGCGGCTATTCCTGTCTCAACTCTCCAAGCAGTAATGAACAACTTTTTGGTAAGATGCCGCACATGCATCGACGAGCAGGGGGGGCATTTAAATTCCATTATTTTTAAAACTAATTAAGCTATATTTAATAAAATTTAATGAGCTTTAACATGAATAAAAGAAAAATGAATTCCATACACTGAAAAAAAAAATATTTGAGTTTCTTAATGTAGCAAAATTCATCAGCCACCCTGTAGATCGCCTTGAATCAGTTCAAAAACAATTTTTACTATTTGCCTTAAGAGATTTTCATTGGGATCCCTCGTACAATCTGCCACCCTATACGAATCGTTTAAAACTCATTAATCTACACACACTTTCTAGTAGTCGGAGGGAAATGCTTGGAATTATTTTGATGATTAAATTGCTAAATGGTTCACTATCCAGCCCATTTCTTCTAAGTGAAGTGAACTTCAATGTACCGTCTCGTCCTTCAAGGCATTTTAAACCTCTAGTCTTAAAACAGTGCCGAACCAATTTTCAGTTAAATGAGCCTTTTCGCTGTTTATGTCAAGATTATAACTCTCTTTCTGGTAGATTTGATATTTCAGACTCGCTTTTCAGCATAAAAAAATCAATTCTTTCTGTCCTAAATTCATAGCTACTAATTGTTTTTTATTCTTTGACTTCTATTTTAACTTTTAACAATAATTTTATTCTGTTAACTAGTTATTTCTTAATGTATAATCTATCCTATATCTACTTTACTTAGCTGATGAGGTTTTCTCTGTAGCTGAGCAGTTTTAGATCTCGACGATTAACAAACCAAAGCCTTTCAACGAATCGGCACGAACGAATAATCCGCGCGTTATGCGGATGCGCCCCTCGCGCCGGTCGGGCGGGATATGGTGGGTAATCCGTTGGGAATTATTATTATTATTATTATAGTTCCTTGGGCAAAATAAGTATAATTAAAACAAGTAAGGAAAACGCTGTCTTCGGCAGTGCCTCAGGCTTTCTACCTTTCATAAATACGCATCAGGGTTTTTAGTGTCTGATCCTTACTTGCATTGGCTACAAACTCTGCAAAATTTGATGGTCTTACCCTGTTAATTTAAAGATCCATAGCCCAAGCCCCGTTTATCGGAAAAATGTGTTGTACATCAGACGAAGGTAAAATTAAAGGTAAAAAAATCGGCATATAGTTGTGTGTGCTCCCACAATAGTTTCCGCCCATCCTTCAAAAACGTACAGCGGTACATTTTTGAAATTTTTTTTAATTTTCGAATGTATTAAATCACATTCAATTTCTGTGTGACCCGTTTCCAAAAATCAGTTGTCAATCGTTTCGATCGCGGGGTGTTTTTTACATAGGGTCATGCACATTGCAACAATTGTTTTATTTTTTTGTTGCCCTCCACACTCACTTGACATCATTTTAGAAAACAGCAACGTTGTTCTGAGACATAAAATATTTGAAAATACACTTGGAGTATTTAATACGGCTCTTAAATCAAAATTGATCAGTTTAATGTGCTTTTCATGCTTGTCTTTTTGAGATTTTTTCATCATCAGACGAAGGGTTAAAAATCAGACATTTTTTGCACTGATCCTCCTATGGTTTGAAAAAGCACAAATTATATTTACCAAAAGCTGCTCTGTATCGCAAAGCTTTCTGCCATCCCAAAATTGTTTGAAGCTATTGTTACAAATCAACTTACGGGTCCGATCTCTACTTTGATAGCTGACTGCCAACACGGGTTCAGTAAGGGAAAGTCAACAGTTACGAATTTACTTGAGTTTACCAGTCATGTCTCAAATGGCTTTAGAAAAAATCTGCAAACCGACGTTATTTATACTGATTTCAGCAAAGCTTTTGCCAAAGTGTGTCACTCATTACTTATTCATAAACTCGATCAGTTGGGCTTCCAGCCGGGTCTCAATCGCTGGATCTCTTCTTACCTTAGTGACAGGACACAAAGAGTAATGTTTAAAAATTTAGTATCCGATGTCATTTATGTCTCTTCGGGGGTTCCTCAAGGAAGCCATCTTGGCCCGATTCTGTTCTTGTTGTTTATAAATGATATTTCTACAATAATAAAATTTTCAAAAATGTTAATGTATGCCGACGACGTAAAGCTTTTCATGTCATTCGCGTCATTTGAAGATAGAAATAAGCTACAATCAGATCTAGATGCACTAGTTACTTGGTGCGATTTAAATTATATGCCACTTAACCTTAAAAAATGTAAACACATGGGTTTTTCGCGTGGAATTTCTCAGCCGGCTTCCTATACAATTAAAAATTATAGTCTTGAGCAAGTGTATGATTTTGTTGACCTGGGGGTTACTATGGACTATAAACTCAGTTTCAACCGCCATATTAATACAATAGTCAATAAGGCAAGAGGTGTCCTAGCATTCGTTAAACGATGGTCTAAAGAATTTAGCGACCCTTATGTAACTAAAGCCCTCTTCACTACATTAGTCAGACCGATACTTGAATATGGTTCTATAATTTGGAACCCGCGTTACCAGGTTCATGTAGATCGCCTTGAATCAGTTCAAAAACAATTTTTACTATTTGCCTTAAGAGATTTTCATTGGGATCCCTCGTACAATCTGCCACCCTATACGAATCGTTTAAAACTCATTAATCTACACACACTTTCTAGTCGGAGGGAAATGCTTGGAATTATTTTTATGATTAAATTGCTAAATGGTTCACTATCCAGCCCATTTCTTCTAAGTGAAGTGAACTTCAATGTACCGTCTTGTCCTTCAAGGCATTTTAAACCTCTAGTCTTAAAACAGTGCCGAACCAATTTTCAGTTAAATGAGCCTTTTCGCTGTTTGTGTCAAGATTATAACTCTCTTTCTGGTAGATTTGATATTTCAGACTCGCTTTTCAGCATAAAAAAATCAATTCTTTCTGTCCTAAATTCATAGCTACTAATTGTTTTTTATTCTTTGACTTCTATTTTAACTTTTAACAATAATTTTATTCTGTTAACTAGTTATTTCTTAATGTATAATCTATCCTATATCTACTTTACTTAGCTGATGAGGTTTTCTCTGTAGCTGAGCAGTTTTAGATCTCGACGATTAACAAACCAAAGCCTTTCAACGACTCGGCACGAACGAATAATCCGCGCGTTATGCGGATGCGCCCCTCGCGCCGATCGGGCGGGATATGGTGGGTAATCCGTTGGGAATTATTATTATTATTATTATAGTTCCTTGGGCAAAATAAGTATAATTAAAACAAGTAAGGAAAACGCTGTCTTCGGCAGTGCCTCAGGATTTCTACCTTTCATAAATACGCATCAGGGTTTTTAGTGTCTGATCCTTACTTGCATTGGCTACAAACTCTGCAAAATTTGATGGTCTTACCCTGTTAATTTAAAGATCCATAGCCCAAGCCCCGTTTATCGGAAAAATGTGTTGTACATCAGACGAAGGTAAAATTAAAGGTAAAAAAATCGGCATATAGTTGTGTGTGCTCCCACAATAGTTTCCGCCCATCCTTCAAAAACGTACAGCGGTACATTTTTGAAATTTTTTTTAATTTTCGAATGTATTAAATCACATTCCATTTCTGTGTGACCCGTTTCCAAAAATCAGTTGTCAATGCATACAACATGCACATTGCAACAATTGTTTTATTTTTTTGTTGCCCTCCACACTCACTTGACATCATTTTAGAAAACAGCAACGTTGTTCTGAGACATAAAATATTTGAAAATACACTTGGAGTATTTAATACGGCTTTTAAATCAAAATTGATCAGTTTAATGTGCTTTTCATGCTTGTCTTTTTGAGATTTTTTCATCATCAGACGAAGGGTTAAAAATCAGACATTTTTTGCACTGATCCTCCTATGGTTTGAAAAAGCACAAATTATATTTACCAAAAGCTGCTCTGTATCGTATAAATGAAGCTGAGGCATATCCTTCCTCTGCACATTTGAGTATATAGCTTCGATACAGAAATCATATTTATTTTGTGAGTTTGATCGGCAGTAATGTGACCCCACAATGGGAAAACTGAAAATGTGGTTATGTATATATTGTACGCCGTTGGCAGAAAGTTTATTATGTTGAGAATGACAGCCACGGCTGTTCCGATGAACGACGCCAAGTTGGGTTTTGCTTGTACGATTTATTACCATTGAATCAGATGCATTGAGTGTTGCAAGTAAAAACTCACGACATACTTTGACTCTTATATTACTGTCACTGCAAAAAATAGTAAAGGAGTAGCTATAAGTGAAGGGTCTTCTGCTACCATGCAAGTTCCTCGTAGTTCTTGTTTTATTTTAATTTTTTGTGTACTTGATGCGCAATGTACTGTTTCTGCTGTTCATGCGAAATATTATTCTAAAGGCTGTATAATGCATATAATTATGCATTGTTGAAATTCCATGTGGTACCTACCTCAGGAAATTTCTTCAGTTTCCGAATAATTGTGGTTGTTGTTGTAGCGACTACTTAACCTGCCTAAAGTGTCACCCCTCATCCAACACTGTCATCAGGCTCTTCTAACGGAAGTCCAAGAAACCTCGCGGCTTCAACAGGGGTGGACCAGAGTGAAATTGGTGTTAGAAGAGTAGGCTCAGTTGAGCAGATGAACAGATGGTTAGTATCGTGGGGAGACACGCCGCATGCCGGGCAAACATTTGGCATGTCAGGGTTCAGTCTGGGTAGGTAAGAGTTCAGTCTGTTACACTATCCAGAACGAAGTTGAGCCAGCGTGACTCTTGTCGGTGCACCTTTGGATCAAACGACGAGAAAATGTGATGCCGGATCTCGTCATAGTGCTTACGGAGGTGACTCCTTATTCTCCTGGGAGGCGGATTTTCGTTGAGCAGACTCCCGTTCGGGTGCTGCGGTTTATAGCAGTTCATCAGGAATTGGCGGGTCAACATATCGCAATGCTCTTTAACATCGAGCATTTTGGCCTCACTATGAAGATGGTGCTCAGGAGACATAAGGAGGCACCCCGTGGCAGTTCTGAGTGCGGTGTTTTGGCAAGCCTGCAACCTCCTCCAGTGTGTGTCTGCTAACCCCGGCGACCATATAAGCGTCGCGTAGCTCAGAACCGGCTGGACAATTGCCTTGTACGTTGCCAGTAACGTTTCTTTGTCTTTCCCCCAATTCGAATACGGGACTAGTTTTAATTTTAAACCAAATATCTCTCTATCTCTATGGCGCGATATACAACAGGTATATCATCATAAACCTCCTAAGAGATTTTTGCGCCAAGCTTCTCTTCCAATTTGTGGTGTGCCGATTTGAATTTTCCCTACAAATTGGTGGGACCTACAGTTTTTTGCCGACTCCGAACGGCATCTACAAAGGAGACGACCAATCTATATATTTAGTCCAAAAGGTTTAAAATTTAGGCTCAATTTTTTTTTGTGAGGGTTATAACCACAATTTGTTTAGACTTAGAGAGCTAACAAATCATAAGTGTATACAGGTATTGCTCACATTATCTAAGGCACCAACTTGTATAAACGTACAAGCCTACATAAATATTCACATTTGGCTTAGACTGCAGACATGACTGACATATAGATGTTCTTAAAATCTGTATATATGTATGTATTCACATTCACAAATGTACAATGAAGTGCACAAACTTACATAGTGTAATTACCTTCTTCACACGAACCTCGTCTTGTCACGAATGTCCCCTGAGGCTAACGTCACTTTCCTTGATTGTGCTCCCAAAACGTCACTTACCGTTGCTAAACCGACACTACTGTTGCACTTTTTTTTAAATATTTGACCTTAGGAATTTATATGGCATTTAGCCAACAATTTGTAGTCAAACAATGTTTCAGGCTAAATACAGTTTTAATAGTAAAATATGATGTTACGTTTGTACGTATTATTCCAGTATGTATACGAAAATTTAGTGTCCTACATTTTTAATAATTGAATGCACTTTTTTCCTTCTTCATTTAATGGTTCATCTCACTTTTCTTTTTTTCCCCCCTCCCACAGAACGCCTTCATCCTCTTTTTTCTATTAAGTTTCCTTATATCACCTCATCTACATCTCCAATTTATTCTTCCTTTTAATCTTTCCTTCTCATTCCATTCCTCGTTTCTACTTCATCTTTCTGGGTTTTCTCTTTTTCTTGCTCTACATCCTACTTTTCCACTTCTACTTCTCCATTTACAGGATCTCTATACCAAATCTTAAACAGCTGGTACTGATTTAAACTTTTTTGGCACCTCCAACTTTGCTTAAGTTGCATGTGTATACCTAAAACTTAGAACACGAGTAATACCTAAATAGAAAAATTCCGATCAGCTCTGAAACAGGCAGCTCAAGAGATCAGTTATGATGGTACTCTTATTAGGGATTTAAAAAGGTCTCGTTTCCAACTCTCCAATGCTTCACATGCACATTTTGTTTTGTTTTAACAAATACCAAAATATCTGATTCACTTACTTCTAACAATGCATCATCCACAAACAGCCTTACTTTGCCGTGTTTCAAGCATTGTTTACCCCTACTAGTTTGGCATCTTCTTTTACGAATCGGAGTGGAAGGTAGTGGATTAAGGTACCCCGAGAAGGTGTAATGAAGGAAATCGCGTTCAGAGTTGCTTTCAAGTAAAAACTACAACTAAAAACTTCAATTGAAACTGAAATTTACATTCTGCAGGAACTGATAAGGTGTTATAACTGCTTTATTTTCAATAATTTGGGTGTTTTAAGTCCTCGCGTTCAATATTGCATAATTTAAAGTTGATTGTTTTATTATTGTATACAACGCACCCTGTGTGGTTTGTGTGTGTGTGTAGATTCGGAGTAAGTTGCGCTACTAGTAGACATATACTATGGTTTCAAGGCAGCTGTTATGTATCTATATCTCAACTTTCGCCGATCCACTGGGCCGATTTTTAATTAAAGTTTGTAATAAAATATTCACCTATAATAGGACAAATGATATGGGCTCTGATGAGAAGTTGGGCACTTCGAAACATGTCATCCCATACCATCGCTGTGCATATCGTTCTAATTTTTTTCAATCAACAAACAAAACATAAAAATTCGAGCACTGTTCCAACAACAATTACCATACCTATAATTGATACAGGTACAGTGCGGGTGCATAACAAATAACACGGAAGTGTTGATATGCAAAAAAAGCCCTTCTGTATCTTAACTGTTCTGTGAACGCGCCTAAAAATATTCCACTTTCCTTGAGTTGGCATATAAAATATATGTATAAAAGGAATAAGCAAATGGCACATTAGAGGAAAAATGCATCGTGACGCTACAGGGCATCATAGCTTAGTTGTTAGAGTAATCTAACAGCGGCTTTGGTGCAGACACTTGGGTTCGTATCTCAGTGTCCGAGAAGGGGTCTGATGAGAAGTTGGGCACTTCGAAACATGTCATCCCATACCATCGCTGTGCATAACGTTGTAATTTTTCCTCTAATATCAATTAACAAACAAAACATAAAAATTCGAGCTTTGCTCCAACAACAATCACCATAATTGACAATTTTTACGAATAATTTTCTGTATTTTGTCATCAATACTACCTTCATTCAACTTTAATTTTATATATTCCTCGAATTTGTATAAAAAATATGGTGTTGGGACCAGAAAAGGTTTGGAGTAAAAAAAAGGCTAGAAAACAGCCACGAAGCTAAAACCAAAATTATGAGGCTAAATGACAAAAAAAAGGCTAAATCTAGCCTCGAAAAGGCTAACCTGATCACACTGCATCTAACCAAAGTCGGAGCGCTCCGAAATAATGATCATAAATCCAACTTTTTTATGAAGATTCACGGAGGAATGTTTTAAAGCATTATCGATCTTTTTTATTGTACCGAACAGAGCGTAGAGTCTTTTTTCCTGAATGTTTATAAACTGTCGAAAGTTGGGAAGTGCTTTTAAAATTAAACAATAGTATTCTCCCAGATGTACTTATACAAATATAAACTTGTTTACAAAAAGAACTAACAGAATTATATTTTCAATATTAAACAAATAAAACTGTATAACCCATTAAAAAGTGTACTTTCTTCTAAACGCAAATATCAGCCTTAAAAACTTATATAAAGCAGAAAGGTTCCAAAAACCATCTAAATGTAGGAAAAAATGTGCCTAAAAAGAGTCAAATATGCCTCAAAAAAACTTCAGAAAAGCATAAATGAAAGGCTCCAAAAAGAGTCCTAAATGACTTCGAAGTTCATTTAAAAGGAGGCATAAAACGCTTCAAGCCCGCGAAGAACGGATTTTCGTTTATTTTGGGCTCGAAGGAGCTTATTTCTGAGAGCAAAGCTCAGAGAAATGTGCGTTTTATAGCTCCGAATGGAGTCATTTTCCCACGATTGGTTAGCTGGAAGGTGGACGCAGGGAGACACGCATACATCTATTAAAACAAGTAGTTCAATGCAGTGCTGCCAGATCGTGGGAAATTACCATTTTTAAGGGATATTTAACTACAAGATTTTGAAAAAGGGAGAAAATGGAAATTTTTAAGTCATTCATATAAAAAAGGGAAATTTTGGTTGTGGTACCGCCTGTGTATATTTGATTAGAGTTTATCTTAAAGGAATCGGCAGTCTTAATAATAATATTTCTATTCGTACTGAAACAGAAACATCACTAGATACTCGCAATACATTTGAAAATGGCACGAATTTTTTTAAACCACAACTTTCTTAAAATTCCATGGGAATCTCAGTTAACTTTGGTCATGAATGCGAAGATATTTTGTAAAATTTTAAGTTGGAGAAAAGGATTGCATTCAAAGAGAAGTGATTGCGTTTTTATGAAGTTTATATTTTTCCAGTAATATCACGTTTCCCATTTGGCGGTATTTAAGAAGAATTGAAGTTTTTAGATCCCGATATTGTTTTTGATTTCTCTAAAATCTAAAAGTAATCGTGTATCTCTTCTTGCCCTAGCCAAAAAATTAAATATTAATTGAGATCCCGCAGAGTCTTCTTCTTCTTTAAATGGCCATCTAACCGCATGTGCCGATAATATTTCCTTCTGGGACGGAGCATCTTCGTTCATTCGCACAACGTGGGCTAGCTAGCGAAGCCGCTGGGTTTTAATTCGCTGAACTATGTGGGCGGCTGCGTAAAGCTTATACAGGTCATCTTAAATATTCTTCGGTACTCGCCGTCGCGTAGAGGTCCACAAATCTTTGGAAGAAAATTTATCTCGAATACTCCCCGAGCCGCCTCATGAGATATTGTAAGTGTCCACGCTTCTTCACCATATATAACAGGAAAGGTGCAATGAGTGACTTATTGAGTGTTATTTTCGTTCTTTGAGAGATGACTTTACTTTTCACTTGCCTACTCTGTCCGAAGTAGAATTTGTTTGCAAGAGTAATTAATCGTTGGATTTCTAGGCAGACATTATTGCTGGCGTTAATGCTGGTTAGCAGTTAAACAAAGTCCTTTACTATTTCGAAATTATTGCTGCCAACAGTGGCGAGGTTGCCAAGACGCAAAATGCGCTGACATTTGCTTGATGGCAACATGTACTTCCTTTTTCCCTTACAAAATCGGAATACAAAAATATTTGTATAGATCAGTGGCGTAGTGAGCTTAACTCGCGCCCGGTACACAATACTATTTTAGCACCCCCTCCTCTCAATTTAGAAACCGTACAATGTTTCATATGTACAGGGTGGGCCAAAAGAAACCAAGGGGTGTAAAAGTTTAATAACTTTTTCGTTTATTAATTTTTTTTTATTTTTTCTTTAAGATTATATGGACAACACTTGGAGAATTTATAATGGAGAGGTTCACAACTGAACAGAGAACCAGAACAATAGAATTTTATTATTTAAACCAGAGATCAATTATTTTAACGCAAAGAGCATATCGTCGACATTTTATGTGGCTTTGAATGGCTTTGTTAATAAGCAGAACTGTAGGTTCTGGGGTTCTCAAAATCCAAGAGACATTCATCAACGCCAATTACACCCCATCAGGTGTACAGTATGGTGTGGGATCACTTCTGAAAATGTCATTGGGCCTTACTTCTTCGAGAATGAAGATGGAAGTGCTGTAACCGTAAATGGAGAGCGGTATCGGTTTATGATAGAAAATTTTTTACGTCCTGCTCTTGAAAACAGACCTGGTATGTGGTTTCAGCAGGACGGAGCTACTGCCCATACTGCCCGAGACACAATGGCACTTTTAAGTCAAATTTTTGGAGGGCGAATAATTTCCAGAAATTCGGAAATTATTTGGCCAGCGCGATCGCCAGATTTGACAGCACCCGACTATTTTCTTTGGGGTTATTTGAAGGAGCGAGTGTATGTGAACAAGCCAGAGACAATCCTTGAACTCAAGGCAAACATTGGTGCAGAAATTCGAACGCTACAGCCACAAGTTTTGAAAGATGTTATGGAAAATGCTCTAAAAAGAGCCCATCAGTGCGAAGCTGAAAACGGCGGTCATTTAAGAGACATCATTTTTCATACTTAGTGTAAAAAAATTTCCCTTTTGTATATTATATAATCTGAAAGAAAAAAAAAAAAAAATTAATAAACGAAAAAGTTATTAAACTTTTACACCCCTTGGTTTCTTTTGGCCCACCCTGTATATGTAAAAATGTAAAAGGCACTGACCACAAAGCTACAGACCGCATAAAGCTCCACAAGTCACTCAAATACTGCAATTGGGAGAAAAATTATGAAACGTTGCTAGATAAATATAAGTCTACTAGCAGACCGCCTACGCTTCACTGCGTCTCTGAACTTATAATAAACTGTGCCCGGTCTTAATCATTGTATTTCCGAAACCGGTTGAGATATGCGACTAAATCACATCGCGTATTGCAGCACTCATTAGCACCTTTCGTTTGATACATATTGGTCGATAACTCCGAAACCGGTCGAAATATCGAATTAAGGGTTATCTTAAATTTTAAGATAGACTTGACTTAATGCAAGTTCCCTTCAGGCAGACAAAATTTCTAAAAGCTGTTGATTTGGATCGTATTGGCTCAATAATGATCCCTCCTATAATTTTTTCTTGAATATCTACAACGTACAGACATCACTTTGAAAAATTTGCGTTCAAATTGACAGACGGACAGACGGGCGAAGAGACGGACATGGTTAAATCGACTCAACTCATCGTCCTTATTATTTTAGTTTACTTATTGCTGGACCCATCTCTCCTTCTTCTTCTCATACTTATAAACATTTCGTGTTCATTAAAGGTATGAAAATCAAAAAACGTATATAACTTCCCTATTGCAGTGGGTTGTTAACAACTTGCCCGGATATTTAACTTGTGTGTTATCCGATTTGCTTAATTTTTTGCAGGAGTATACTACATACCATTTAAAAACAGCTGACCAATTTTAATTGAAATACCTAGTTGATACTACAAGTCTTTGAAAATAGCAGAATTTTTATGCAGAAAAGTGGGCGGCGCCACGCCTACTTCCCCAAAATCCACAAAATTTTTTTTTGCGGTTGAGTTTTGCTTAAAAACTTATTATGTGTGCAAGATCTTATTGATATAGCTTCCATGGTTATAAAAAAATCGCGTTTTACATTTTGCAAACAAATTTTTTAGAACTATGTTAAAAAACTGAGCGTGGCCGTTGGCCGATTTCGCCCATTTTTACAACAAACATTTACCTTTATATGTTAATCGTTTCGATAAATCAATTTTTGCCGGAGTCATGGCATAAACAGTTTTGTGAAATAATCCACTATAAAAGGAGCGCCCACTTTCAAAAGTTGTTATTTTTCGACTTTCTCCATTCACGCACACTTTGAATGCGAAATATAAATGATATAAAGATTTTGTAGGTAAAGTTATTGCCTATTAAATATATCTATGAGCCTTTTCAAAATCTTTCGTATAAAGTGGGCGTGCGGAACATACCTTGTATTAATATATATATGTGTGCTGTGCCAAGCCCATTTTCAAAAATTTCTTGCAAAATTTATTTTCTGCCTTAACATGATTCTACACACCAAATTTAATCCCTATAAGTGGATGATGTACTGAATAAGTACTTTTTATGTATTTTCGAAAATATTCTATACATAAAATGTGGGCGTGGCTACCATCCGATTTCACCCACTTCAAATAGCGCTCGGAGATGAGTGCCAAGGAACCTGCATACCAAATTTCATTAATATATCTCAAAATTTACTCAAGTTGTCGTGTTAACAGATGGACGGACGGACGGACGAGCATGGCTTAATCAATTTAATTTTTCCTCCTGAACATTTTGATATACATAAGTCAATATCTATCTCGATCCGTTTAATCCGTTACATACCACCGTTGCGCGACTAAAGTTAATATACCTTGTATGCGTAGCACTACTAGGTATACAAATTAATGTGTGTCTGGCGTCCAAAGTACTTAACCGATCTTTATGAAATTATCACAGTAGACTCTGGGGTTCACTGGAGGATATATATCATTTTGAAAATCGTAGATAGCATACCTCGTATCATGTTTCGTTATGTTATTTGACACGGTTTTGAGATTCTATGAGATATGGCATGTTCCGGTTTCCTACCTCTCTTCTAGAAAACTTTGGTCCAAAAGTGGCCGTGGTCATTAACCGATTTTGCTTATTTTCCGTGGGCGTACTCTACATTTCCATAGTATACCTCGTATCAAGTTTCGTAATTCTATCTTACACCGTTATGAAATTATTAACAGTCGAATTTGAAATTTGCTGGGCTCATAAGTGGGCGGTGCCACGCCCACTTTCCAAAATTTTGCAAAAATCAAAAAATAATAAGAAAGTTTATGTAAGGGCCAAATTATATTATTATACCTGTATCAGTTAATTAGATATGGGCAGTTCAATATTTCTACCTCCTTTCCATATAACTTTTATGAAAAAGTTGGCTTGGTCGAAAAGCGATTTCGCTTATTTTCTATGGGTACATTAATCACAACAATAATATGACTCCTACAAAATTTCGTCATACTAGCTTAAACATTCTGAAGTTATTAAGAGTCAAAGTTTGAAAACTTCTAAACTTTGATAAAATCGTCATTGGGACAACCAAATTAATACATCTAGCAAATTTCATTATTGTAGCTCCTTTTGTTATTGAATTAACCGGTTTTATACCTTTTTCGAAATCTTCGATATCGAAAAAATGGTTATGGTTCGATTTCTCCCATTTCAAATAGTAACCTACCTTGGCCGTAAAGCAACCTGTGTGCTTAATTTCATTCAAGTATCTCAATTTTTACTCAAATTATAGTGTCCACGGACGGACGGACATGTCTCAATGGATTCCTCTGTTCATTTTAAAAACTTTGATACTCATATGGAACTCCATAACTATCTCTATTATTTTGTACCGTTACCATCCACTGTTATATGACCAAACTATAATACCCTGTGTACTAGTACACGCTGGGTATAAAAATATTTTTGTATGGCGCGATATACCACAGGTATATATATAAGCCTCCTAAAAGATTTCTGCACCGAGCTTTCCTTCCGATTTGTGGGGTGCCGTTTTTAATTTTTTCCTACAAATTGGCGGGACCTAAAGATTTTTTCCGACTTCAAACGGCATCTACAAAGAAGATGCATTTTTGCTGAGAAGCCTTCCATAGCAGAAAGACACTCGGAGAGTTTGCCAAACCACTGCCGAGGGGCGACCCCGTTTTGAAAAACTTTTTCAAAGCACTTTTGATGTTACCAGTCCCGGGACTCGAACCTTGGACCTTCGGTGTGGTAGGCGGCAACATCACCGCCCCACCGCGGCAGCCGCCGTTAATTTATTTGTATATAAATAGCTTCCCTACCTACAACTGCTAACCACATTTTTCAAAATACCAATCCGCCCATTTTCAAAAATTTATATTTTTCGACTTTCTTCGTTCACGGACACTTTGGAAGTGAAATAGAAATGAAATAAAGCTTTTGTACGCAAAGTTATTTTAAAGATATCTATGATCGTTTTCAAAATCTCCGTTTGGGGGTTCAATGAGTCCGTCGTAACCTATCTCCATTTGCAGCCAGCAGTAATTCGCGCTCTTGAAGTGATTTCCACCAACTGGAAAGACCTAACGACTTCGTCTGGAGCTTTCCAACTGCTTTCAGCTATAAAAACAGCAAATTTCCAGATATCCATGCATATTTTGAGCTTAGTGCATTCTCTCACATTGTCTCTGAGTCGAGTACTTGAAGGAGAAAATCAAGATCAATCAAGACAGGCTATCAAATTGGCTGATGCTGCGAAACAAATTTTGATGGAAAGAAGAGAAAACGCTAAGGGAGAGTTCAGACAAATTTTCAAAACCGTGAGCGAAATTAGCGAGCAATACGAAATTAAATTGCGAAAGCCAAGGATTGCGTCGAACCAGACCCAACGTTCCAACGTACAAACTGATTCAGTTGAAGATTATTTCCGTATAACAATCTACATACCGTACATTGATTCGTTTCTGACACCACTGCAAGATCGATTCTCAAATTTCGCTTGCCTTTTTCCCAACTAAATGAACATTTTCGAAGAAGAGTCCTGCGCTCAATTATTCCAATCATACTGCTCATATTTGCACGACGATTCCCGTGACATCTGAGTGAACAAAGTACAACTTTGGCGGAAGCTCATTGCCGGAAAGGAAAGAAAAAACTCACTTGAAGCACTCGACATTTGTAATGAAGATGCCTTTCCAAATGTTAACCAAATGCTTCGCGTTATGGCAGTTTTGCCTGTGACAACAGCGACGAATGAACGATCCTTCTCAACTTTGCGACGACTAAAAACGTATTTGAGTTCAACAATGTCTGAAGATCGTCTGAACGGCTTAGACTCACCCAATGTACATCGTGATGTCAAAATCGATCCGCAAATAATTTTGAAAGATTTTTTTTCAGTACCTCGAAGAGTTGATTTATTAAATAATTGTAACTAAATATGACTTTTGACAATAAAATTTCCGTACTCCGAAAATAAATTTCTTATCTTTTTTCATTGAGTACGTAACTTGAGTTTAAACCCCCCCCCTCGGATATTTTCTGCGCACGGGCCTGCTTATATCCTTCAGTATACTTTTTGTAGCTATGACTTGTTTTCGGAGTCTGCGCTCGAGCAAGTCCCACAAATGCTCCACAGGGTTAAGATCCGAAAATTGGAGAGTTCTGTTCCTTTCTGAATTGCTCACCACTTTGGTCAAGGTTGTCTTTAAAAATTTGTATACACAATCTCTTGTCCATTATGGAATCATTACCGGACAAGGTTGGGATTTATAAATTAATTCGTAAGAGACGATCGAGGATGCGGTGGGGAGAGGAGCCTCGATATATAGTAATTAAACAATAGCGGGGATAGGACACCACCCTGTGGCACCCCTTGATGAATTCTACGTGGTTTTGATCATTCGCTCCCGAACTCCACCGATGATTGCCGACCACTCAGATAAACCAACGCTTTAGACAGGGGGAAGAGTTAAGTCTTCAAAGTCATTAATAAGTTGCGCGCACCTGACCGTGTCGTTAACTTTCGAGGCAGGACCATCTCCAGCGTCTTCCCTGGTGGCGCATCTGATTTGCTTGTCCACCGGGGGATGCAATACAAATTGCCAACAGAAAGCCCACCCGCATCTATTCGGTTTCGATTGAACCTCATCGCCAAAGGAGATGGATATTAATCGGATTGGACAAGGATTTGACAGTGGACCATAATTTGCCAACACGAGCAGAGAGGTTGCAGGACCTCGGGTGTCCCTCCCACTTTGCGCGTTTGTGTTGATCAACCAACCGTCTGATTTCCCCATTGAGATCCTTAATTCGAGGATCTGTAGGGCCCAAGCGCAGATCACGTTCATTTGCCAGGGCCGCTGCTTCTGCGAGGAAGTGCGGACGAAACTCCTTAAGTCTCCCTGATAGAATGTATTGAGTTGAGGCTGAATTTGTGACCATGCGGAACGCTCTTTTCTCTTCTCGTACGTCAAACGGGGTGGGAAGAGCAGCGAATGAGCTCTCAGTAAAATTAAGAAAACCTGACTAGGTCGGCTTGTTGAAATTAGTGTAAGTTCGATTTTCAGAGGTGACAAAGTCGGTAGGGCGATCGATTGAGAGGACAATCGGTGAATGATCTGATGCACAAGTCAACATCGGTCGACAATCAACGCAGTTTATGATACCAGCGCATCCCCGTTCACCGTGCAGAACGCCGAATCGTCTGTTTGTTCGGCCAACTCCTGTTCCCTACCATCGACCTGTAGGCTTGAGTGCCAGAGGTCCTGGTATGCGTTAAAATCTCCGAGTATTACACGATTCTTGTCTCTGAGTAACGCACGGATGTCAGTCTGATACTCACTCGCACAGCAGGTGACAGGAGGTATATAAATATTAGTTATCACAAGCTCGACATCGCCTTTAAGGTGCTCTCCCTCGGGTCGACATCACGCTCAAATAGACCATATTGGTGAGTGATGAAGGCAAGTGTAGGGTTATATACTTGCGTTATATATTACTTTATTAATTTTTAAATTGTTTTTGGTTCACTGTTTTTAAATGTTAATTATCAAAATGAAAAATTATGATTGAGTTTTTGTTCTTTCAAAAAAATAAAAAAATACATTTTTGAATTTAAATAAAAATATAAATATAGTTTTTCAACTATAATTGGCGATCCTGCGAACCTTGTTAATAAATTTGTGAACTTTCGATATCGAGGAATCAGTTTAATCTAAATACAAAACGATCATCTAGAAATATCTACAAAGCAATTAAAAGTTATGAAATTGCAACAAATTTTAACTATTATAACTAAATAACTATTAACAATTTAATTTATAACAATAAAATCAACATAAAAGAACACATTCTATGCATGAATCGTTATGAAAATCTAATATCTTCGTTGTGAACCGCAAGAATTCGATATTTCATATGGCGTTTCCTTTTTATGTGTGCAGTAACTAGTGAAACATTGATACAGATAAAAATTTTCCTGTTATCATATCTATAAGCTACAAAAGTTCAAATTGACTAAAATTATTATTCCTCGAATAGTAATCATCCACAAACTAATGGTTTACCAAAAACCACACAACAGCTGTCGACGACACGAGGTACTGCAAGGCAAAACCCCCGTCACATCAGCTTATCTGCAACCACAATAACCTAAATGTTAAGGGTCGAATTTCATCTACCTCAACAAACGAAAAGCTGCAAATATGTGAAAATATTTCAAATTTACCACAAAATTTTATGTGACAAAAACAATAAAAATTATTTAACATTAATTAAAAAAGACAAAACAGTAATCAAAAGAACCTTATTGTCAAAAACAAATGATACAAAAAAAAGAAAAAGAAATAAAAATGTGAATGTGTGTTTACAATCGTAAAAGATAATAACTTAAACTTTAGTTTGAAGAATTACAAAAAAAAAAAAAAAATCCAGAATACAGAGAAATTATTTTTTTTTATATTAATTGTGATTATAAATAAAATAAAATAATTTTATTGACACAATCATTTAGAACCAACCAAAGCGAATTAAGAAAGCAACTATTACAATAACGACAACAGCAACAAAAAGCATAACAAAAAATTTCAACAATCAAATAAAGAACAACAACAACAATCAAGTTTTGTAAATTCAATTTCCAGATATTGAACTCTACTAAATACTTTACCACCAATCAACGCAATTCTTCGGTGTGCTGTATTGTTAATATTCTATATTAATATTAAGTTACAAGTATCTAATTAAATATCCATAAATTTTTAAATATTTATCAAACTTTAAACAAAATATTACATTTCATTCAATAAAAGTTCATTTCTTAAATCCTTCATTTAATTAAAAACCAATATTCGAACCTTTAAAATTGGTTTACAAAAAACAAAGCAACCACTCAGGTACCACAAACACACACGCACCGACAAATAAGCACAAAACAGCAAAAGATCAAAAACAACAAACAAGCAAAAAAGGTCAAACAACAAAAATTATCAACTTTTACCTGCCTCAGTCAACCACACAAAAAAACCGATCGATGCAAAACCACCCCCGTTTCTGAATGTAAACACACAACACATGCACACACGTACACAAACAGACACCCATGCTGACGTTACCTGCTACCTACTATAAATACAAGACAAACGACCACAACAGATCAGAACGAAAATCGACACTGATGATGGCACAACGCCGAAACCGGTTTGTCTCAAAACCAAATTTGACAAGGGATGACGAAAAATCGTCCCAATATACAAAAACCAATTACTTTATTACGAATAATTAATAAAATTATTTAAATCAAGACATTAATTGTAATTTACAATAAATTGTTCTAAATTATAATAACTTAAAGTATATTTTAATTAATTTTCCTATTAAATTGTTAATTTAATATTTATTTTTATTAATATTCAAATTTTTACTATTGTGTACACTCTTTCTCCAGCTCACTAAAATGATTCGATAACCTATTCATACAAAAAGTTTAACAGCAACAGAAACTCAAAACGAAAACAACAACTCAATTCCAAGACACTTCACATCAACAGAGACCCAAAACGAAAACAACAACTCAATTCCAAATTTGAACCTCACACAAAATATTCATACTGATAATATGCTTCCAGATAATTTTTCAAAATCAGTTAAGTTGCCTTATTTTTGGGAACAATCCCCTGAAACTTGGTTTATTCTTGTTGAAGTACAATTCCAAATAAACAACATTCAAAATGACAATATAAAATATCAGAATATTTTAATTGCACTTCAACGAGAAACCATTTCAAAAATTATAGATATAACTAGCTGACCCGCCGAACTTTGTTCCGCCTTAAAAGCACAAATCATACAGTCACCCTGGGTCCACATTTAGGTCAATAAATTGGGAACCGGGTAAAATATTGAGGTGAAAGATATCTTAAATGTTAGGAGAGACGTCTAGAAAATGATTATTGAAAGTTTCATTCATTTCTATGCAGTCGTTTTTGTGTGACGCGGGCGTTATGGTAAAAAAACCACATTTTTGGTCACATTTTTCCCACATTTTGGTCAATAACTCTGGAATTGGATGAGATATCCAAATGAAAGTTGTCCTAAATTTTAAGTTTGACCTTAAGTGATAGAATGGTGAAAGTTTCATGCAATTGTATTCAGTAGTTTTTGCGTGATACGCGCACAATCATACAGACGGACAGACAGACAGACAAAAATTCTAAAAGTTGTAGATTTGGGTTCCGCTGGTCCAATAACGACCTCTCCTCTCAGTTTTTCTTGAATATCTTCAATGTTACAATCTTATTATATGTAAAGATTAATCCACCTCCTGTGATAAATAAATATGAAACTATTAAAAAAGCATTAATTGATAGATTTTCTCTTTCCGGAGAAAAAAGATTAGAACAACTTATTTCTAAAACAGAACTTGGTGATCGTTCTCCATCAGAATTATTTCGACAAATGACCTCTCTAATTAGTTCTTATTCTATAATTAGTAAAGAACTTCTTTTTAAATTATGGATTAGTAAATTACCAAAAGAAATACAGATTCATTTAATCTCTTGCAACAATAAAACTACTGATGAACTTATTACTTTAGCAGATAAAATTTTTAATTTAATTAATAATCAACAATCTTCTAAAATTGCTGCAATAGATAGTTCTGAAAACATTGCCCTGACACAATGTGTTAAAAATTTGACTGAAATAACTACTGTCATGTTTCAAAATTTAAATAAAATTAGTGAAGATATAAATGAACTTCAAATTCGATCTAGATCTAGAGAACGACATCGATCTACATCACGTAATTTTTCTAATCCCCGAAATTTCAATAACCAAAATCAAAATATTATTTGTTGGTATCATCAAAAATTTAAACACAACGCTTATAAATGTATTAAACCATGTAATTTTAGTTCAAAATATAATGCAAATTCAAAGACTTTAAACTAAAACGTCCCGTAATGACAGTGGCTAGTAGCGAAAGTGACGTTAAACCTCCTCGCCGCCTATTTATTTTTGACAAATTTAATAAATTAAACTTTTTAATAGATACGGGTGCTATTGTTTCTGTAGTTCCCTCTTCTAAATTCAAATCTCATAAAAGAAAATCTGATCTTAATTTAACTGCAGCTAATGGTTCTTCAATTAAAACTTTTGGTACAAAACTTTTAAAACTTGATCTAGGTTTAAGACGCGATTTCGAATTTCCTTTCATACTAGCAGATATTTCTACTCCCATAATTGGCGCTAACTTTTTAGAGAAATTTGGTTTAATAGTTGATATTAGAAATCAAGAAATTACTGACTTAAAAACAAAATTAAAAGTGTCTGGCTCTAGTGGATTTTGTGATATATTTTCTCTCAAAATACCAATTTCTGAAAATAAATTTACCAATCTCTTAAAAGATTTTCCCTCAATAACTTGTGAACCAGATTAAACCAAACCAGTGCAACACCAAACGGTTCATAGAATTGAAACTAAAGGAGTTTTACCGTTCTCAAAACCTCGTCGTCTAGATCAAATTAAATTTAAAATTGCAAAAACAGAATTCGAATTTTTGATCAAAACAGGTATATGTAGACCTTCTAGTTCTCATACCACATCTCCTTTACATCTGGTCCCAAAAAAATAACCAAATGATTGGAGACCATGTGGAGACTATCGTAGACTGAATTTCATTACCATACCTGATCGATATCCATTACTCCATATACATGATTTAGCTATTGATTTAAAAAACAAACAAATATTTTCGAAAATTGATCTAGTCCGAGCATATCATCAGATACCCATGGCCGAAGAAGACATTCATAAAACAGCAATAACTACACCATTTGGAACGTTTGAGTTCGTACGCATGCCTTTTGGTTTACGAAATAGCGCACAAACATTTCAACGTTTTATAAATGAGGTATTTTCTGGGTTTGATTTTGTTTTTGTCTATATTGATGATATACTTGTTGCTAGTGATGACGGAGATCAACATGTAGAACATTTAAAATCTGTTTTTGAAAGGTTGACGGAATATAATTTAAATATTGAACCTTCGAAATGTATCTTTGGAACGAATAAGTTAGATTTTTTAAGTTATGAAATTTCTAGTGAAGGAATTAGGCCATCATTAGAAAGAATTGAGACAATAATCAACTTCAAAAAACCTATTTTTATAAATAAATTACAAAATTTTTTAGGAATGGTTAATTATTACCAAAGATATGTTAAAATGTTAGCAGCAGAACTAGGTCCTCTGCATGAAATGATAACATTTGCTACTAAACATAAACTTAAAGAACTTAGTTGGTCAGAGAAGACTATTAATGCTTTTGAAAATGTCAAACAGCTTTTTGCACAGAAAACTTTACTCACTCATTTTGATAAAAACGGTAAATTATCTCTTGCTGTAGATGCTTCAAATGTAGCAATTGGTGCAGTCTTACAACAAGTTACTAACAATGTTTTAGAACCACTCGCCTATTTTTCACGTAAATTATCTCCTACTGAAATGAATTATTCAACTTTTGACAGAGAGCTTTTAGCGATTTATAATTCAGTTAAACACTTTAAACATTTTCTTGAAGGTAGGACATTCACCATTTACACTTATCATAAACCTTTAACACAAATTCTTAATTAAAAAACAGACAGATCACCATAACAAATTCGACATCTAAAATACATAGCACAATTTACAAATGACATTCAATACATTTCAGAAAAAGAAAATATTGTTACACTTTCTCGTATTCCGGATATTAACACAACTTTAGCTAAAGACATAGATTTCCAGACCTTATATGAAGAACAGCAAAAAGACCAAACTCTTCAAAACATAATATCTGATCAAAATTCAAACAGTAATTTAAAAGAAATTGGTATTCCAGTTCTTAATCTTAATATATGGTGTGATATTGTTTGTTTCTAAATCTATGAGAAAAATTATTTTTGACAAAATTCACTGTTTATCGCATCCAAGTGTTCGCACAACTAGACGATTGATTCAATCTAAATACTTCTGGCCTAATATGCGCAAAGAAATAAATAATTGGTCTGCTACTTGCTTAAATTGTCAAAAATCAAAAATTTCCAAATATACAAGAACACCTATACAAAAAATTGAGATACCTTTTGGACGATTTGAACACATTCATATGGATCTGGTTGGTCCATTACCTGTATCAAAAGAAAATCGTTACATTTTAACTATCATTGACAGGCATACACGTTGGTCTGAAGCATATCCGCTTAGGGATATTTCAGCAAATACTATAGCAACAACGTTTGTCTATAATTACATTCCTCGTTTCGGTATTCCACTAAACATAACTGTTGATCAAGGATCACAGTTCACATCAAAATTATTCACAGAGCTAACTAAGTTATTAGGATCCCACAAAATTCATACAAATCCATACCATCCTCAATCAAATGGAATGATAGAAAGATTTCATTGGACATTGAAAACAGCTATCACTTCCTCAGATGATTCAATGCACTGGTCTGAGATTCTCCCATTGATTTTATTAGGTTTACGCACATCTTTCAAAGAAGATTTAAAATGATTTATTTTGTTGTGTTGATCTTCCGACAGGGTAGTAAGCTGATTTTTGTTGGAACGATTTTCCGTCATCCCTTGTCAAGTTTGGTTTTGTGACAAACCGGTTTCGGCGTTCTGCCATTTTCAATGCCTAGTTTCGTTCTGGTCTGTGTCTATCCGCTGCGTTGTTTTTATAGTCCGTGGGTGCTGTGGCAGGTAATGTCAATCTATGTGTTCGTGGTAGGTAACGTTAATATGCGTGTGTGTGTGAGCGGCATTGATACGTCCGAATTGTTATCTGTCCCTAGGGTTGTTTTTGTAGGTATGTAGACATACCGCTTGTTCCCTACCATCGACCTGTAGGCTTGAGTGCCAGAGGTCCTGGTATGCGTTAAAATCTCCGAGTATTACACGATTCTTGTCTCTGAGTAACGCACGGATGTCAGTCTGATACTCACTCGCACAGCAGGTGACAGGAGGTATATAAATATTAGTTATCACAAGCTCGACATCGCCTTTAAGGTGCTCTCCCTCGGGTCGACATCACGCTCAAATAGACCATATTGGTGAGTGATGAAGGCAAGTGTAGGGTTATATACTTGCGTTATATATTACTTTATTAATTTTTAAATTGTTTTTGGTTCACTGTTTTTAAATGTTAATTATCAAAATGAAAAATTATGATTGAGTTTTTGTTCTTTCAAAAAAATAAAAAAATACATTTTTGAATTTAAATAAAAATATAAATATAGTTTTTCAACTATAATTGGCGATCCTGCGAACCTTGTTAATAAATTTGTGAACTTTCGATATCGAGGAATCAGTTTAATCTAAATACAAAACGATCATCTAGAAATATCTACAAAGCAATTAAAAGTTATGAAATTGCAACAAATTTTAACTATTATAACTAAATAACTATTAACAATTTAATTTATAACAATAAAATCAACATAAAAGAACACATTCTATGCATGAATCGTTATGAAAATCTAATATCTTCGTTGTGAACCGCAAGAATTCGATATTTAATATGGCGTTTCCTTTTTATGTGTGCAGTAACTAGTGAAACATTGATACAGATAAAAATTTTCCTGTTATCATATCTATAAGCTACAAAAGTTCAAATTGACTAAAATTATTATTCCTCGAATAGTAATCATCCACAAACTAATGGTTTACCAAAAACCACACAACAGCTGTCGACGACACGAGGTACTGCAAGGCAAAACCCCCGTCACATCAGCTTATCTGCAACCACAATAACCTAAATGTTAAGGGTCGAATTTCATCTACCTCAACAAACGAAAAGCTGCAAATATGTGAAAATATTTCAAATTTACCACAAAATTTTATGTGACAAAAACAATAAAAATTATTTAACATTAATTAAAAAAGACAAAACAGTAATCAAAAGAACCTTATTGTCAAAAACAAATGATACAAAAAAAAGAAAAAGAAATAAAAATGTGAATGTGTGTTTACAATCGTAAAAGATAATAACTTAAACTTTAGTTTGAAGAATTACAAAAAAAAAAAAAAAATCCAGAATACAGAGAAATTATTTTTTTTTATATTAATTGTGATTATAAATAAAATAAAATAATTTTATTGACACAATCATTTAGAACCAACCAAAGCGAATTAAGAAAGCAACTATTACAATAACGACAACAGCAACAAAAAGCATAACAAAAAATTTCAACAATCAAATAAAGAACAACAACAACAATCAAGTTTTGTAAATTCAATTTCCAGATATTGAACTCTACTAAATACTTTACCACCAATCAACGCAATTCTTCGGTGTGCTGTATTGTTAATATTCTATATTAATATTAAGTTACAAGTATCTAATTAAATATCCATAAATTTTTAAATATTTATCAAACTTTAAACAAAATATTACATTTCATTCAATAAAAGTTCATTTCTTAAATCCTTCATTTAATTAAAAACCAATATTCGAACCTTTAAAATTGGTTTACAAAAAACAAAGCAACCACTCAGGTACCACAAACACACACGCACCGACAAATAAGCACAAAACAGCAAAAGATCAAAAACAACAAACAAGCAAAAAAGGTCAAACAACAAAAATTATCAACTTTTACCTGCCTCAGTCAACCACACAAAAAACCGATCGATGCAAAACCACCCCCGTTTCTGAATGTAAACACACAACACATGCACACACGTACACAAACAGACACCCATGCTGACGTTACCTGCTACCTACTATAAATACAAGACAAACGACCACAACAGATCAGAACGAAAATCGACACTGATGATGGCACAACGCCGAAACCGGTTTGTCTCAAAACCAAATTTGACAAGGGATGACGAAAAATCGTCCCAATATACAAAAACCAATTACTTTATTACGAATAATTAATAAAATTATTTAAATCAAGACATTAATTGTAATTTACAATAAATTGTTCTAAATTATAATAACTTAAAGTATATTTTAATTAATTTTCCTATTAAATTGTTAATTTAATATTTATTTTTATTAATATTCAAATTTTTACTATTGTGTACACTCTTTCTCCAGCTCACTAAAATGATTCGATAACCTATTCATACAAAAAGTTTAACAGCAACAGAAACTCAAAACGAAAACAACAACTCAATTCCAAGACACTTCACATCAACAGAGACCCAAAACGAAAACAACAACTCAATTCCAAATTTGAACCTCACACAAAATATTCATACTGATAACATGCTTCCAGATAATTTTTCAAAATCAGTTAAGTTGCCTTATTTTTGGGAACAATCCCCTGAAACTTGGTTTATTCTTGTTGAAGTACAATTCCAAATAAACAACATTCAAAATGACAATATAAAATATCAGAATATTTTAATTGCACTTCAACGAGAAACCATTTCAAAAATTATAGATATAACTAGCTGACCCGCCGAACTTTGTTCCGCCTTAAAAGCACAAATCATACAGTCACCCTGGGTCCACATTTAGGTCAATAAATTGGGAACCGGGTAAAATATTGAGGTGAAAGATATCTTAAATGTTAGGAGAGACGTCTAGAAAATGATTATTGAAAGTTTCATTCATTTCTATGCAGTCGTTTTTGTGTGACGCGGGCGTTATGGTAAAAAAACCACATTTTTGGTCACATTTTTCCCACATTTTGGTCAATAACTCTGGAATTGGATGAGATATCCAAATGAAAGTTGTCCTAAATTTTAAGTTTGACCTTAAGTGATAGAATGGTGAAAGTTTCATGCAATTGTATTCAGTAGTTTTTGCGTGATACGCGCACAATCATACAGACGGACAGACAGACAGACAAAAATTCTAAAAGTTGTAGATTTGTTTTTCTTGAATATCTTCAATGTTACAATCTTATTATATGTAAAGATTAATCCACCTCCTGTGATAAATAAATATGAAACTATTAAAAAAGCATTAATTGATAGATTTTCTCTTTCCGGAGAAAAAAGATTAGAACAACTTATTTCTAAAACAGAACTTGGTGATCGTTCTCCATCAGAATTATTTCGACAAATGACCTCTCTAATTAGTTCTTATTCTATAATTAGTAAAGAACTTCTTTTTAAATTATGGATTAGTAAATTACCAAAAGAAATACAGATTCATTTAATCTCTTGCAACAATAAAACTACTGATGAACTTATTACTTTAGCAGATAAAATTTTTAATTTAATTAATAATCAACAATCTTCTAAAATTGCTGCAATAGATAGTTCTGAAAACATTGCCCTGACACAATGTGTTAAAAATTTGACTGAAATAACTACTGTCATGTTTCAAAATTTAAATAAAATTAGTGAAGATATAAATGAACTTCAAATTCGATCTAGATCTAGAGAACGACATCGATCTACATCACGTAATTTTTCTAATCCCCGAAATTTCAATAACCAAAATCAAAATATTATTTGTTGGTATCATCAAAAATTTAAACACAACGCTTATAAATGTATTAAACCATGTAATTTTAGTTCAAAATATAATGCAAATTCAAAGACTTTAAACTAAAACGTCCCGTTATGACAGTGGCTAGTAGCGAAAGTGACGTTAAACCTTCTCGCCGCCTATTTATTTTTGACAAATTTAATAAATTAAACTTTTTAATAGATACGGGTGCTATTGTTTCTGTAGTTCCCTCTTCTAAATTCAAATCTCATAAAAGAAAATCTGATCTTAATTTAACTGCAGCTAATGGTTCTTCAATTAAAACTTTTGGTACAAAACTTTTAAAACTTGATCTAGGTTTAAGACGCGATTTCGAATTTCCTTTCATACTAGCAGATATTTCTACTCCCATAATTGGCGCTAACTTTTTAGAGAAATTTGGTTTAATAGTTGATATTAGAAATCAAGAAATTACTGACTTAAAAACAAAATTAAAAGTGTCTGGCTCTAGTGGATTTTGTGATATATTTTCTCTCAAAATACCAATTTCTGAAAATAAATTTACCAATCTCTTAAAAGATTTTCCCTCAATAACTTGTGAACCAGATTACACCAAACCAGTGCAACACCAAACGGTTCATAGAATTGAAACTAAAGGAGTTTTACCGTTCTCAAAACCTCGTCGTCTAGATCAAATTAAATTTAAAATTGCAAAAACAGAATTCGAATTTTTGATCAAAACAGGTATATGTAGACCTTCTAGTTCTCATACTACATCTCCTTTACATCTGGTCCCAAAAAAATAACCAAATGATTGGAGACCATGTGGAGACTATCGTAGACTGAATTTCATTACCATACCTGATCGATATCCATTACTCCATATACATGATTTAGCTATTGATTTAAAAAACAAACAAATATTTTCGAAAATTGATCTAGTCCGAGCATATCATCAGATACCCATGGCCGAAGAAGACATTCATAAAACAGCAATAACTACACCATTTGGAACGTTTGAGTTCGTACGCATGCCTTTTGGTTTACGAAATAGCGCACAAACATTTCAACGTTTTATAAATGAGGTATTTTCTGGGTTTGATTTTGTTTTTGTCTATATTGATGATATACTTGTTGCTAGTGATGACGGAGATCAACATGTAGAACATTTAAAATCTGTTTTTGAAAGGTTGACGGAATATAATTTAAATATTGAACCTTCGAAATGTATCTTTGGAACGAATAAGTTAGATTTTTTAAGTTATGAAATTTCTAGTGAAGGAATTAGGCCATCATTAGAAAGAATTGAGACAATAATCAACTTCAAAAAACCTATTTTTATAAATAAATTACAAAATTTTTTAGGAATGGTTAATTATTACCAAAGATATGTTAAAATGTTAGCAGCAGAACTAGGTCCTCTGCATGAAATGATAACATTTGCTACTAAACATAAACTTAAAGAACTTAGTTGGTCAGAGAAGACTATTAATGCTTTTGAAAATGTCAAACAGCTTTTTGCACAGAAAACTTTACTCACTCATTTTGATAAAAACGGTAAATTATCTCTTGCTGTAGATGCTTCAAATGTAGCAATTGGTGCAGTCTTACAACAAGTTACTAACAATGTTTTAGAACCACTCGCCTATTTTTCACGTAAATTATCTCCTACTGAAATGAATTATTCAACTTTTGACAGAGAGCTTTTAGCGATTTATAATTCAGTTAAACACTTTAAACATTTTCTTGAAGGTAGGACATTCACCATTTACACTTATCATAAACCTTTAACACAAATTCTTAATTAAAAAACAGACAGATCACCATAACAAATTCGACATCTAAAATACATAGCACAATTTACAAATGACATTCAATACATTTCAGAAAAAGAAAATATTGTTACACTTTCTCGTATTCCGGATATTAACACAACTTTAGCTAAAGACATAGATTTCCAGACCTTATATGAAGAACAGCAAAAAGACCAAACTCTTCAAAACATAATATCTGATCAAAATTCAAACAGTAATTTAAAAGAAATTGGTATTCCAGTTCTTAATCTTAATATATGGTGTGATATTGTTTGTTTCTAAATCTATGAGAAAAATTATTTTTGACAAAATTCACTGTTTATCGCATCCAAGTGTTCGCACAACTAGACGATTGATTCAATCTAAATACTTCTGGCCTAATATGCGCAAAGAAATAAATAATTGGTCTGCTACTTGCTTAAATTGTCAAAAATCAAAAATTTCCAAATATACAAGAACACCTATACAAAAAATTGAGATACCTTTTGGACGATTTGAACACATTCATATGGATCTGGTTGGTCCATTACCTGTATCAAAAGAAAATCGTTACATTTTAACTATCATTGACAGGCATACACGTTGGTCTGAAGCATATCCGCTTAGGGATATTTCAGCAAATACTATAGCAACAACGTTTGCCTATAATTACATTCCTCGTTTCGGTATTCCACTAAACATAACTGTTGATCAAGGATCACAGTTCACATCAAAATTATTCACAGAGCTAACTAAGTTATTAGGATCCCACAAAATTCATACAAATCCATACCATCCTCAATCAAATGGAATGGTAGAAAGATTTCATTGGACATTGAAAACAGCTATCACTTCCTCAGATGATTCAATGCACTGGTCTGAGATTCTCCCATTGATTTTATTAGGTTTACGCACATCTTTCAAAGAAGATTTAAAATGATTTATTTTGTTGTGTTGATCTTCCGACAGGGTAGTAAGCTGATTTTTGTTGGAACGATTTTCCGTCATCCCTTGTCAAGTTTGGTTTTGTGACAAACCGGTTTCGGCGTTCTGCCATTTTCAATGCCTAGTTTCGTTCTGGTCTGTGTCTATCCGCTGCGTTGTTTTTATAGTCCGTGGGTGCTGTGGCAGGTAATGTCAATCTATGTGTTCGTGGTAGGTAACGTTAATATGCGTGTGTGTGTGAGCGGCATTGATACGTCCGAATTGTTATCTGTCCCTAGGGTTGTTTTTGTAGGTATGTAGACATACCGCTTGTTAGCTAAGCGGTAGGTTGATGTAGGTAGAAATCGGTGATTTTTGCAGTTTGGTTCATATTTCGTTTTTGCTTGTTCATTGTTACGTGTTTGGTTGCTGTACCTGCTGGCTTGTGCTGTTTTTTGTAAACTAGTTTTAAGGGTTCAAATATTTCGTCAGAGATAGTGTTGGTTTGTTCGTTTATGATCCTGCCGTCAAATGTTTTTAACTTGTATATCTCCATGTTCTCAAGTACATTAAGCCGCCGGCCTTTTCCTTGTACGTGAAGTATTCGAGCCGTTGTTTTTATGTTAGCTGGGGTGCAGTTGTTCTCAAACATGTGGTTCGCGAAATTAGATTCTGGTATTATGGTGGGTTTTCGTGTTTTTTTGTTGTAGTCCCTGATATGCTCTCGGAATCTTGTGCTTATTTTTCTTCCTGTTTGTCCTATGTAGCTGTATTGACATTCACAAGTAAGCCTATACACTCCGTGTCTGTTGAATGGGTCATCAGAATTTGTGTCGGTTCTTAGTTTTTGTCCGACGTTGTTAGATGTTCTGAATGCTGTGTTGATGTTATATCTTTTAAAGAACTTTGCTAATTTGTACGTCGCTTTTCCAGTGTATGTCATTGCCGTCCAAACCATTGGATTTTCCTCTACGTTTACTCTTTTTTGTGTTCCATGGCTACTTCTGAGTTTATACACAAGTGCTTTCTTGTATCCATTATTTGCCGCTATGTTATATATTGTATTAAGCTCTCTCCAGTATGCTTCCTGTGTTAGAGGCGTTCTCTGAAGCCTATCCACTAAGTGCCTCAATGCTGCATTTTTGTGCTGTTGCGGATGGTTTGATGTAGAGTGTATAATGGTGTCCGTGGCAGTCGGTTTTCTATAAATGCCGTAGTTGAACCTATTTGTTATTTTGTCAATCCCTATAGTTAGGTCCAGGTAGTTCATTATTCCATCTTTTTCTACTTCCATTGTGAACTCTATGTTGCTATGTTGCCTGTTGAGGAACTCTAGTATTTGCTCTTCGTTATCGTCATTTAGAATGCAGATGATGTCATCCACGTATCTAGCGTAGAATGCCACGCCTAACTTGGTTCTTAACTCCTGTATATATTTTCCTTCCAAGTTTTGCATGAATGTTTCCATGAGAATGGCCGATGTTGGGTTACCCATTCCTAGTCCGTTTGTCTGTCTATATATTTTGTTGTTGAACCGGAAATAGTTTTGCCGCAGCGTTGTTCTTAGCGCGTTGGTAATTTGCGCAGTTTTTAGCTTATCTTCAGTTTTGTCCAGTAGTGTTTTGTTGACTATATCCATTGTATCTGTTAGTGGTATTGACGGGTATAAGTCCTTTATGTCAAAGGATACGAGTTTACTGCTCCTTGTGAGTTTAACGGTCTCAAGTCTTTGTAGTAGTTCTATCGTATTGCTTATTGTGTATTCGTGCCCTAGTTTCAGAGTGTCCTTTAAAATCGTTTTTAGATGTTTCGACAGTTTGTAACCCGGCGCGGACTTAAAATTAATTATAGGTCTCATCGGCGTATCCTGCTTGTGGATTTTAGGTAACGCAATGGGTGGAGGAGCAGATGGATTCATTTGTGTTAGGGTACATGCCATCCTCTCGTCTATTATTTTGGTAGCATTTTTTATAACCTCTTTAACTTCGGTCTGGTATTTATCCGTGGGGTTATCCCTAATAATGCGGATACAAGAAAGCACTTGTGGATAAACTCAGAAGTAGCCATGGAATACAAAAAAGAGTAAACGTAGAGGAAAATCCAATGGTTTGGACGGCAATGACATACACTGGAAAAGCGACGTACAAATTAGCAAAGTTCTTTAAAAGATATAACATCAACACAGCATTCAGAACATCTAACAACGTCGGACAATACAAGTTAAAAACATTTGACGGCAGGATCATAAACGAACAAACCAACACTATCTCTGACGAAATATTTGAACCCTTAAAACTAGTTTACAAAAAACAGCACAAGCCAGCAGGTACAGCAACCAAACACGTAACAATGAACAAGCAAAAACGAAATATGAACCAAACTGCAAAAATCACCGATTTCTACCTACAATGGAAGTAGAAAAAGATGGAATAATGAACTACCTGGACCTAACTATAGGGATTGACAAAATAACAAATAGGTTCAACTACGGCATTTATAGAAAACCGACTGCCACGGACACCATTATACACTCTACATCAAACCATCCGCAACAGCACAAAAATGCAGCATTGAGGCACTTAGTGGATAGGCTTCAGAGAACGCCGCTAACACAGGAAGCATACTGGAGAGAGCTTAATACAATATATAACATAGCGGCAAATAATGGATACAAGAAAGCACTTGTGGATAAACTCAGAAGTAGCCATGGAACACAAAAAAGAGTAAACGTAGAGGAAAATCCAATGGCTTGGACGGCAATGACATACACTGGAAAAGCGACGTACAAATTAGCAAAGTTCTTTAAAAGATATAACATCAACACAGCATTCAGAACATCTAACAACGTCGGACAAAAACTGAGAACCGACACAAATTCTGATGACCCATTCAACATACACGGAGTGTATAGGCTTACTTGTGAATGTCAATACAGCTACATAGGACAAACAGGAAGAAAAATAAGCACAAGATTCCGAGAGCATATCAGGGACTACAACAAAAAAACACGAAAACCCACCATAATACCAGAATCTAATTTCGCGAACCACATGTTTGAGAACAACTGCACCCCAGCTAACATAAAAACAACGGCTCGAATACTTCACGTACAAGGAAAAGGCCGGCGGCTTAATGAACTTGAGAACATGGAGATATACAAGTTAAAAACATTTGACGGCAGGATCATAAACGAACAAACCAACACTATCTCTGACGAAATATTTGAACCCTTAAAACTAGTTTACAAAAAACAGCACAAGCCAGCAGGTACAGCAACCAAACACGTAACAATGAACAAGCAAAAACGAAATATGAACCAAACTGCAAAAATCACCGATTTCTACCTACATCAACCTACCGCTTAGCTAACAAGCGGTATGTCTACATACCTACAAAAACAACCCTTGGGACAGATAACAATTCGGACGTATCAATGCCGCGCACACACACACGCATATTAACGTTACCTACCACGAACACATAGATTGACATTACCTGCCACAGCACCCACGGACTATAAAAACAACGCAGCGGATAGACACAGACCAGAACGAAACTAGGCATTGAAAATGGCAGAACGCCGAAACCGGTTTGTCACAAAACCAAACTTGACAAGGGATGACGGAAAATCGTTCCAACAAAAATCAGCTTACTACCCTGTCGGAAGATCAACACAACAAAATAAATCACTTACCGCCTGTCAGGCTTTTAATTTAAACACGGATGGACTACTAACGAAATACGAACGGAAACTGCGAAAAATGCATACGACTAAGGCAAATATTTGGTTCAACAAGCAATGTTTAGAATTGAATGTTACACCGAAATTTGCCCGAATAAAAATAAAAACCAACACCCAAGCAAGTAGGAGAACGACCAGGAAGGCGGAAAAGGACTTTTTAAAGTTCGAATTACAAAGCCTATACACTAAGAAAGACAAGATAAACACCGAACTACTGAGGATACATCTGCAATTGTCCGGACTCTTGCCCACGACTGCATTGATGGACTGCTTCGACCACATAAAGACGGGAATCAAACGCGAACTACAACGCAAATATGAAAAACTGAACCGAAAATTGGACCAGTTAACGGGCCGACGCGATCACAGTAACAGTCAACAAACACACGAATTTAACAAAAGGTTCGTAAACCTAACAACAGTGGCCATTAGCAACGAAGAAGCGCAACTTCTAGGGAAGGGCCTGAAGCACAACATCGCGGATAGCAATGAAGCAAAAAGAACTGAGCAAGCGATAGTAGATGCAGAGGTTGCAATATCGCTTCTTCCATATGAGGAACAGGAGCACGCAAGGCACATGTGCAGAGAAATCATAAGCAAGGAAGTAAGAGCCCAGGAAGCACAAAAAGGAAATAAGGAGCTGAAAATATTGAAAAGGCTACAACGAAAGCTAAAAAATAACAACATCGTCACAACGAAGGCAGACAAAGGAAACACAACGGTGCTAATCAGTAAGGATGAATATATAGCAAAGACAGAGAAGCTCATCGAGGAAATGAAATGCCGCATTATTAGGGATAACCCCACGGATAAATACCAGACCGAAGTTAAAGAGGTTATAAAAAATGCTACCAAAATAATAGACGAGAGGATGGCATATACCCTAACACAAATGAATCCATCTGCTCCTCCACTCATTGCGTTACCTAAAATCCACAAGCAGGATACGCCGATGAGACCTATAATTAATTTTAAGTCCGCGCCGGGTTATAAACTGTCGAAACATCTAAAAACGATTTTAAAGGACACTCTGAAACTAGGGCACGATTACACAATAAGCAATACGATAGAACTACTACAAAGACTTGAGACCGTTAAGGGAGACACCGCTCCCTGCCGGCCTTAAGAGGTGGACCGCTAATTACCTCAATGGTCGACAGGCAACAGTCAAATTTAGGAACAAGAAATCTAGACCACGAAGAATAAAACAAGGGGTGTCGCAAGGTGGTGTTCTCTCTCCCCTCTTGTTTAATTTCTATATTTCGAGACTTCCCTCCCCACCAGAGGGAGTCTCCATTGTTTCCTACGCTGACGACTGCACGATAATGGCCTCGGGCAAGGGTCCCTCCATTGATGAACTCTGTATAAGAATCAACAGTTACCTCCATGACCTTTCCAGCTTCTTCACCGAGCGTAATCTGACCCTGTCTCCGACTAAATCTACGGCGACCCTGTTTACCACATGGAATGCGCAGATGGGGCAAGAGTTAAATGTCCACGTAGATGGAGTACCTCTACCTACTGTCAACCACCCAAAAATCTTGGGCGTGACATTTGACAACGGCCTCACCTTCGCTGGTCATGCCACCGCAATAGCCTCAAAGGTACAGAGCCGCAATAAGATCCTCAAGTCACTGGCCGGCAGTACTTGGGGAAAAGACAAAGAAACATTGCTTGCTACATATAAGGCTATTGGCCGGCCGGTTATTGACTATGCTGCGCCTATATGGTCGCCCAACCTTTCTGACACCAATTGGAGGAAATTGCAAGTCTGCCAAAACACCGCCATCAGAACTGCTACGGGATGCCTGCTTATGTCATCTGAGTCTCACCTCCATCAAGAGGCGAAATTGCTCAATGTTCAAGAGCACACGGAACGCTTGAGTAGACAGTTCCTTCTGAACTGTCACAAACCTAGTCATCCAAACCGACATCTTTTGGATGTAGCACCGCCCCCCAGAGACATAAGGAGACATCTCCGTAAGCATTACGATGAGATCCGGCATCATATCTCTTTGCCGTTTGATCTGCGGAACCATAGACGGGCTCTAAATGACCTCCACACTGAGTCGGTAGACAGATCCCTCAGATCTCGGCCTGTGAATCCCGTGATTAATACTCAACCACCTGAATTGGCTGAAGAGGAGCGTGTACTTCCGAGGGAGACTAGAGTCATACTAGCACAACTTCGCTCTGGATATTGTAATAGGTTAAACTCTTACTTATCCAGACTGAACCCCAACATACCAAATACATGCCCTGCATGTGGTATGACCCCTCATGATACCATACATCTCTTTTCCTGTTCAGTTGAACCCACTCTTCTAACACCCACATCACTCTGGTCCAACCCTGTGGAAACTGCGCATTTCCTCGAACTTCCGTTAGAAGAGCCTGATGACAATTTAGAGTGATCGAGCCCATTGGGCAGGGCGAAGCACTGTTAACAACAACAACAACCGTTAAACTCACAAGGAGCAGTAAACTCGTATCCTTTGACATAAAGGACTTATACCCGTCAATACCACTAACAGATACAATGGATATAGTCAACAAAACACTACTGGACAAAACTGAAGATAAGGTAAAAACTGCGCAAATTACCAACGCGCTAAGAACAACGCTGCGGCAAAACTATTTCCGGTTCAACAACAAAATATATAGACAGACAAACGGACTAGGAATGGGTAACCCAACATCGGCCATTCTCATGGAAACATTCATGCAAAACTTGGAAGGAAAATATATACAGGAGTTAAGAACCAAGTTAGGCGTGGCATTCTACGCTAGATACGTGGATGACATCATCTGCATCCTAAATGACGATAACGAAGAGCAAATACTAGAGTTCCTCAACAGGCAACATAGCAACATAGAGTTCACAATGGAAGTAGAAAAAGATGGAATAATGAACTACCTGGACCTAACTATAGGGATTGACAAAATAACAAATAGGTTCAACTACGGCATTTATAGAAAACCGACTGCCACGGACACCATTATACACTCTACATCAAACCATCCGCAACAGCACAAAAATGCAGCATTGAGTCACTTAGTGGATAGGCTTCAGAGAACGCCTCTAACACAGGAAGCATACTGGAGAGAGCTTAATACAATATATAACATAGCGGCAAATAATGGATACAAGAAAGCACTTGTGGATAAACTCAGAAGTAGCCATGGAACACAAAAAAAAGTAAACGTAGAGGAAAATCCAATGGTTTGGACGGCAATGACATACACTGGAAAAGCGACGTACAAATTAGCAAAGTTCTTTAAAAGATATAACATCAACACAGCATTCAGAACATCTAACAACGTCGGACAAAAACTAAGAACCGACACAAATTCTGATGACCCATTCAACAGACACGGAGTGTATAGGCTTACTTGTGAATGTCAATACAGCTACATAGGACAAACAGGAAGAAAAATAAGCACAAGATTCCGAGAGCATATCAGGGACTACAACAAAAAAACACGAAAACCCACCATAATACCAGAATCTAATTTCGCGAACCACATGTTTGAGAACAACTGCACCCCAGCTAACATAAAAACAACGGCTCGAATACTTCACGTACAAGGAAAAGGCCGGCGGCTTAATGTACTTGAGAACATGGAGATATACAAGTTAAAAACATTTGACGGCAGGATCATAAACGAACAAACCAACACTATCTCTGACGAAATATTTGAACCCTTAAAACTAGTTTACAAAAAACAGCACAAGCCAGCAGGTACAGCAACCAAACACGTAACAATGAACAAGCAAAAACGAAATATGAACCAAACTGCAAAAATCACCGATTTCTACCTACATCAACCTACCGCTTAGCTAACAAGCGGTATGTCTACATACCTACAAAAACAACCCTTGGGACAGATAACAATTCGGACGTATCAATGCCGCGCACACACACACGCATATTAACGTTACCTACCACGAACACATAGATTGACATTACCTGCCACAGCACCCACGGACTATAAAAACAACGCAGCGGATAGACACAGACCAGAACGAAACTAGGCATTGAAAATGGCAGAACGCCGAAACCGGTTTGTCACAAAACCAAACTTGACAAGGGATGACGGAAAATCGTTCCAACAAAAATCAAGATTTAAAATGTTCTTCTGCGGAATTAGTATATGGACAAACACTTAGATTACCAGATGAACTAGTTGTTTCCAATAATAATGGTAATGAAGTAGGTAATACGATTGAAATTCTTTCTAAATTAAGAAAATATTTTTCACATGTTAGATCAAAGGTCATACATCACAACACTGAGTATTCTTTCATTCCTAAAAATTTAGATTCTTGTGAATACGTATTGGTTAAAGTTATTAACAAGTCGAATTTACAATCATCTTATGATGCTCCGTTTAAAGTTATTTCTAAACATGATAAAGTATTCAAAATTCAACATGGAAATACTATTAAAACAATTTCAAAAGATTTACTTAAACCTGCAAACATAATTACAGATACAGTACTTAACACTAACTCATCAACACTTTCAAGAAACAAAAAAAAATAACATTTAACATAAATTAATTGATCGTTTCACTGGAGGGGAGTATATGTAGGGTTATATACTTGCGTTATATATTACTTTATTAGTTTTTAAATTGTTTTTGGTTCACTGTTTTTAAATGTTAATTATTAAAATGAAAAATTATGAGTGAGTTTTTGTTCTTTCAAAAAAATAAAAAATACATTTTTGAATTTAAATAAAAATATAAATATAGTTTTTCAACTATAGCAAGTTCACCCCCAAGTCCTATCGCACGGGCAAGCCGGTGGATGTTGTAGCAGGTCGGAAGATCGGATCGGGCGCCGAGCTTTGTCTCCTATAACGCAGAAATCCTAATATTATGCCGCATCATAAAATGCAATAATTCATTAAACTTGTCGGTAAAGCCGTTACAGTTCAACTGCAGGACACGGAAGTGCGAATACCTAGGTGGAAACAGGCTACGTCGCTGTGTCGTCACCATCTACGGGGCGAAGGATCCGGACTACCCGAAGTAGGAGGCGAATCAATCAACGTTGGAGGTTGCGTAGCTCGACAACATGGCGCAACGTACGTATCAGTCCATAAATTCCTGTTTCCAAGTTCAGAGCATATAAGCAGGTGATATAAGCCAGTACGTGAGTTGCATTTGACTGATTCCGCCGGTGGATATAATCTCAACCGACAAACAGTGTACGTGGCGTAAGGAAGCAGGAGCTGGTAGCCTTGAACTGTATCTGAAACATATGGCGGTGCGACACTGGATCGACGTTTGCTACGGGACGACCTGGGGCGTGAACGGCAAGGGGCCACAAAAGTTTTGAGGAAACTAGCGGGCTGTGTGTGGAGGGAATTAAGCCCAGAGCAGCTTGTTTTGCGCAGCCATCTTTTACATTTAGGACATTCTACGGAGGGTGAACGTTTGACATTAATCTTCTTCCAGCAAACACAGCCGATCCCAGTTAGGGGGAAATGTGACGAATTAGACGGGGTTACAACGAAATTACAGCCCTTGGTCGGGTAAACCCCAATTTATGACGGTACGATAGAACCGCCTGTTGTGGGAATCTTTACTATTTCCCCTTTTTCCATAGTGAACTACTCAATTGGCATGTTTATTTTGCTTACTTTTTTTTGCACAGACTTTCCATTATATTTCAATAGATCTACCTTTCTCTGCGTTTACCTTTTTAATTGCTTCTTCAACTTTTTTCACTTCTCTTTCACATACAGTGGCTCATAAAAGTAATGTGCTTTCTAAGGTGATATGGAAAACCTTTGATTATTTATTCTTTTTTCCAATTTATTTCTTCATTTGTTAAAGCTTATACTAACAAAGAAATGTTTTAATGATTTTGAGTTTTAGCTCATAGGCCCCGTATATATCGTCCAAAATATATCTTTACCAATGGCGAAAACAGAATGCGGTGAATGTCAAAAACAAACAGAGAACGATTAGAAATGCAGATTTGTGCAGTATCTAGGAGGCCAACCACACCATCCACTGCCTGCTCTAAAGGAAAATGACCGAGTAGTACAAAAGGTCCACCGTCCGCTACAACAACCTCCTAATTATTTTCAGCAATATTTTGCTATGGACAGAGCGATTCTCCTGCATGCGGCTCAAGTAGCTCAAGTATTCTCTGGGTAGGCACTGAACACTCATTTGGGATGAGAAAAAGTGGTAAACCAACAACCTGGTGTGGCCACTCAGAAAGCGGGCGTCTATGTAGGCTGGTTGTCCAATGGGCTTTGGTTCCCCATCAGCTAGGCCTTTGCTAGCGAAGGTGCCTCTGCCAGCTGATTGACGTCCTAGTATAGGTAATAGGTATAGGCCATCTTATTCACTAAAGTACAAAAGCGGAACAACAGTAACTGGCAGTACCAAGGAAATCGCCCGCCTGATGCAGGTATGCGAGAAAATCCCACTCAGGACTGCCACGGGATGTTTCCTTATGACACTGGAAAATTATCTACACAGCTAAGAAAAAATGCTCAACAACATTCGCACAGAGGCGGTAGAGAACCACCTGTTGCCAAAGAGGAACACGAGCTACCGAGAGAGACGCTAGTCACCCTGGACCAACTTGGGTCTGGATATTGCAATAGGCTAAACCCTTAGTGCCTGTTTTGATTAAAATTACGTCTCGTCATGAACCACGTAAGAGCCAGCTTTTTCAAAATTTTGGAAAGTCCGACCTCCAAGACAATACCTTCGAATTAATAAATAATCTACAAAAGTCAAACCACAGGTTTTATTTCCAGGCGTCGCCAAATAGATTTAGTCTTACTTGAACTTCGCCGATACCTGAAACATGGACATATCCCGTACCAGATTTAAACATGATCAGATTACTAAAGCCACATTTCTGTGTCTCGACCGAAAAAATCGCACTTTCCGGCGAGCGCATGCGTCCAGCGTTTCAGAAGTGCCTACCTTAATAGTATATGTCTACTAGTAGCGCAACTTCCCAGTGGGAAAAGGTAATGTTTAGGAATGCATAAGGTAATGTATAGCTCCTTTAGGCTTTACGTGAAATATGCATGCATTTTTCTACAGCGATGTCATAGGAAAAGTAATGTGTCGCTCGCAACAAACTGAAGTGACAAAGTTTTCATTCCTCTTTATATTACTTTTTATGTATGAAACGATGCATTACAAGGGACACATTACATCTTGCATTACCTTTTATAAATGAAAAGATGCATTACCAGGGACATATTATATCTGGCATTTCTTTCTACGGGCGAAAAAATGGATTACCTACAAAGAATATGCACACTACAAGTTATACGAAGGCACTGATCGTAGTTGACATAGTCACGGCCATTCCTACTCCATTGGTCAGAGTAGAACGCGAGTTCCAGCTAAGAGCTGGCGCTTCTAGTTCACGGTGCTATGCGACACCGTACAGATTGGACAATTTGCAGCGGTAGGTCCACAAAACCGGCTGTAATATAACGGTGCTTCTTAAATATCGGGCCACCTTGGGAAGTAACAATAGCCTCACCGCGTCATGGGGCGTAATTTTCCTCTTTGACCACTGACCTCGCCAGGAGAACTAATGAACACAGTTTCAAAAGCAGCGTTACTCCAGAAGTTTTTTGGAATTTAAATATTTTAGGTTTTTGATTTTTCAAGAATGACGTAAATTTTTTTTACATAAAAAAATTTATACTACAAATAAAAATAGGGCGACGCATTACTCCTTCAATTGCTTTTGGATGGATCTTTTCTTGCAACAATTTTCGTATATCTTTTCATGCATGAAAAAGGTATTCTCGCACTGAGTTACTCCGAATTTGCACACTCACAAACCACACAGGGTGCGTTGTATTCAATAATAAAACAATCAAATTTAAATACTGCAGTATTGAACGTGAAGGTATAATACTCCCAAAATATTGAATATAAAGCAGTTATAACACCTTATCAGTTCCCACAGAATGTAAATCTCAGTTTAAATTTGTTGTACTTTTACTTTAAAACACTTTCTCGGAGTACCTTCCGATTCGCAAACTAGTAAAAATAAGCAATGCTACGATTCCAGAACCAAACATCGACTTAGATAACTGCATAATTGAGCCAATATCCGGTAAATTTGCTCCACAAAACGTATACGGACAAGGAAAGGTGAACGTTGAAAAGCCGCAGTCACTAGAAACCACCAATGAATTCGCAACTCCACCCACGGAAACGCATTGGCAGTGGGAGCACATCTCCGGCGCTGGAGGTAATCGGATACCGGCGATCTAGCCAACACACTACCAAGCGTCGAAAATCTGCCTTACGAAGTCAAATACTGTTTTTTAAGGCCTCGAAGACAGTTTATCTTTAACAATTGAATACAAAAAATATTACTTTTCCATAAGCATGTTCGCTTTGTGGGCAAAACTAATCATACGAGTATATCGCGTTACTTCTAATTTAAAGTGTACACAATTTCCGAACACTGTTCTCGGAATTGTGGGCAGGGTTAGGAACCCAGTGTCCGAGAAGGGGTCTGACGAGAACTTGGTGACTTTGAAACATATCATCCCATACCACTGCTGTGCAAACCTTTGTAATTATTTCTAGTAGTGCTACGCACACAAGGTAAAGGGTGTTTTTTTTAGGGGTATAGAACTTCGAATTGAAATAAAACACAAAAAAATCGTTTTAAGGTCCATCAATTTGACTTTATTGGAAGGATAATTTTATGCCATTAGTGTTTAAATATGATTTCGGGCATGTGCCCGCCGCGGCTGGCTCGAATAAAGCCAATTCTACAGGTCCAATTTTCAACCACTTTTTCGAGCATATGGGGCCGTATGTCGGCAATAACGCCACGAATGTTGGCTTCCAATTCCCCTAACGTTTCTGGTTTGTTGGTGTAGACGAGCGACTTCACATATCCCCAAAGAAAATAATCCAATGGTGTCAAATCACACGACCTTGGTGGCCAATTGACAGGTCCATTCCGCGAAATTATGCGCTCATCGAATGTTTCCTTCAATAAATCGATTGTGCCGTGCGCTGTGTGGCATGTAGCGCCGTCTTGTTGGAACCACAACTCATCCACATTCATGCCATCCAATTCGGGAACAAAATAGTCGGTTATCATGGCTCTATACCGGTCTCCATTAACGGTAGCTGCCTCTCCAGCATTATTGCGGAAGAAGTATGGCCCAATGACTCCACCAGCCCATAGAGCACACCAAACAGTCAGTTTTTGTGGATGTAATGGCGTTTCAAGGGTCTCATGTGGATTCTCTTCACTCCAAATGCGGCAATTTTGCTTGTTGACGTAGCCATTCAACCAAAAATGAGCCTCATCACTGAACAAAATTTTGCGATGAAAATCAGCATCGAAATCAATCTCATTTTCGGCCCATACACCAAAATCACGACGCATTGCATGGTCTCGCGGCTTTAATTCTTGCACAAGCTGGATCTTGTAAGGTCGCAAGCCAAGATCTTTGCGCAAAATCTTCCATAAAGTTGATGGACAAAGCTCCAATTGCTGTGCACGGTGGCGAATCGATTTATTCGGGTCCTCTTCAACACTTTGCTCTACAGCGGCAATTGTTTCTTCGGTGCGCACTGTTCGACGTCTCTGCGGATGCGTATTATCACATAGAGTAAACGTAGTGCGAATACGATCCATGGTTAACCGAATTAATTGCTCTGATGGACGATTATGTCGACCATAAAATGGACGGAGCTCACGGTAAACTTCGCGAACTGAACCATTATTTTCGAAATAAATTTGCACGATTTGCAAGCGTTGTTCTTTTGTCAACCTGTTCATGGTGAAATGGCAAACCAAACTGAACATAAATGACATTAGAGTTGCCAGATTTGACCACAAAATGCCAGTTTTATCTCTATTCGAAAAACAAACCTGTAAAAAAAACACCCTGTATATTAACTTTAGTCGCGTAACGGTGGAATGTAACGGCATAAACTGATGGAGATACATATTGACTTATGCATATCAAAATGTTCAGAAGGAAAAACGAAATTGATTAAGCCATGTCCGTCCGTCCGCCTGTTAGCACGATAACTTGAGTAAATTTTGAGAAATTCTAATGAAATTGGGTATGCAGGTTCCTTGGCACTCATCTCCGAGCGCTATTTAAAATGGGCGAAATCGGATGATGGCGACGCCCACTTTTTATACATAGAATATTTTCGAAAATACAAAAAAAAAGTGATTATTCAGTACATAATACACCCAGAAGGGTTAAATTATGTGTGTACATTAATGTTAAGGCAGAAAATACATTTTTCAAGAAATTTTTGAAAATGGGAGTGGTGGCCCCGTCCACTTTGTATTAAGTCAAAATTAAAAATAATATTAATCATAAATCAAAAACCGTGCAAGATATCGAAATGAAATTCAGCACACACATTTATGACAATGAGCGAAATCGGTTAAGAACCACGCCCACTCTTATACGAAGGATTTTGAAAAGGATCATAGATATATTTAATAGGCAATAACTTTGCGTACAATAGCTTTATATCATTTATATTTCACTTTTAAAGTGTGTATTAACCGAATATTCAATGAATGTTGCATCAAACTATTAAGAATTAGCTTGTCATATTGATAAACTTTTATTTTTGATTTTAAAAATTTCAACATGAGTCGTAGAAGAAGTAAGGTATGACAATCTTTCGAAAAACCGCTAGTCAGGAAAAATTTACTTGTGCTATTTGTAATGTGGAGTTCTGCTTCAACTGATCCACACCTGCACTCAATAACCATTTAAAGGTGGTCCAACTTTTTTTGTATAAAAATACAAGATTCATAAAAGCCAATGAGCGTACTTGAATATATGTATTCGTACATATATACATACATATGTATTCAGTAATAGTTGCAATGTTATATGCAACATGCATGCATTCTTTCGAATAAAATAGTTAGCTGAGTGTACGTACGTATGTGTGTACATGCTAGTGAATTTATCGAGACTCATAAATAGATCTACGCTAAACTAAGAAGCTGCGGTTTTAGCTAATTTATCAAGAGTAACATACATAGCCATGGTATAGCTCATAAAAAGCTATTCCACCACGCTAATTTTAGAATTGTTAGATGAGAAGTTAAATATCGCAGAGTTAGTTCAACAAAATTAGCGATGTATATAAAGATGGCCCTGTAAAAAAGTGCTAGTTAATTGAACGTTTTCGTACCCGTACATACCCTGCAGTCAACTGCCAAATTGGTTAGTAAACATTCTAGTTCATTAACTAGAATTTCGTGGGCTTATTCATACCAGTTTGGGCGACTGTGAGGTTTCCGCTGCCATAAGCAGCAACAACCCTCTAAACTTGTCGATACATGCATACACGAGCGAAAAAGGAAACAATTCAGTCATGGTTTACTTCTACTAGTTTGGCATCTTCTTTTGCGAATCGGAGTGGAAGGTAGTGGATGAAGGTACTCCGAGAGAGTGCAATGAAATAAATCGAGTTTACAGTTGTTTCAAAGTAAGAACTACAACTAAAAATTTCAATTCAAACTGAAATTTACACTTTATAGCCACTGGTAAGGTGTTATAATTACTTTATATTCAATATTTAGGTATTTTTATGTCTTCACGTTCAATATTGCAGTATTTAAATTTGATTGTTTTATTTTTGAATACAACGCGACCTGTGTTGTTTGTGTGTGTGTGCAGATTCGGAGTAAGTTGCGCTGCTAGTAGACATATACTATGGCAATCGTTCAGTTAACAACGCCGTCCTACATTTTAATTTCCTATTCAACTAATATTCTGAGTTTTTAAATAGTCATTTAATTAAATTAAATATAAAACTTTCTTGTAAATAATAGTTCTGATAGTAAAATCATAATCCTGTTGAGAATTTCGTGGTTCTAAATAGCACATTTGGGTTGCAGATCATGTGCGTACGTGCATGTCAACAAAATCACCGTTATTTTCCCCACGTCGTTACTTCAATAACGGCGTATCAGCGAAGCAACAACGAATAAGAAATGTTCAAACGAAACCGCGAAGAAAAGTTAAAATGAAACTATCATTTGTCAAATCAACTGCGTAAGTAAAAAACATTTCTTTTTGGAATAGTTTAAGTAACCTTTTTCTAATAAACAACTTTTCAAAAAATTCACACAACAAATATTGATTTGTTGTTTTTCAGGGTTGATCTATTGTGATTGTGAAATGCAGTGTTCATAAAGCGAATAACAATGAATCTCCAACGGAGTCGTTTTATGTGCCGTTCATGCTGAATTTAAAATGCAGCATTTTGCATTTTCGGACAATAGTTTCGAAAAAGCGTTCATGGTGGCCAATTTAGTAAGTGCACATCTAGCAAGTTCGAGTCATATGTGTTTTGGGTAATTGTTTTCTTTAGAAACAACTGCTAAAAAACGTCTAAAAATTTCGGGAGAGGATCAAACAACGCATTTTGGCTTCGGTATCCACAATCCGAAAGCGGATTTTCAATTTTTTGTTTCAGTGAAAAGTTATTCGCAAAAAACCCAAAAATGACCCAGGTCCGATCCCAAATAGGGAGCTTGATCCAAGGTATTTATGTGCAGAATACCTTTCTGCGTAGCTGGCCTTCGGCCGCGCTTCTAAAAAATTACCCTTAGCCGGTCCAACACCGGCTACGCGGTCCAGAGTATTTCTGCGCAGAACACACTTTTGTACTTTTCGGTAAACCCTAATATGTGACTACAACAACCACATGAAAATGACAGAAAATTTTCAAGTTTGAATGCAAATATCTCTTCACTGAAACAAAAACTCCAAAATCCGCTTCGGGATTATTGTTACGACGACAAAACGCGTCTTTTGATTCCTTTCTAGATAATTTCGGAATATACATTTGCTGAATGTTTTCGTATGACAAAGAATGGGAAAATGCCAAGAAAAAAATGCCAATATTGCCACCCTTTCCAGTTCGAGGCGCGATATTCTTCGAAGATTGCAGGGTTGATTTCAGCATTTATAATACTAATGCTAAATAATAAAGTTGCATTTAGGTGTCAAAATTTGTATAGTAAATGAGAAAATAAATGCTGCACTTTACGTTAAATGCTAAAAAGCGAGGTAAAATAGCACTTTTTAAAAAATTTAGCTACTAGGAACTTACACATTATGTACTAGAATTTTATAAGCGTGTTATCTGTATTTGCAAAGAACTCCGAAACTTAAAATTTAAACAATAAAAAAGCGAATCTTAGATATTTTACAAGTATGGATTAGATTCAATCTGAGATTAATATTAAAATTTTACAATATTCCATAAAATGTTTCAAGAAAATTTAAAGACTTATGCCTGTGAAATCAATTATAAAATTCGATCAAAAAAGGACTATTATTAAAAAAGAAGAAAATTACTTTTTAGAAATGTTTTCCAAGGGTAAAATTGCTATAAATAGCGACTATATTTTTATTAAAATTGGTTTCATTTCTTTAATATAGTGATAGATATATTTTTATTTTAATGGCATATGTATATTTTATATCTGATGACTGAATTTTCAATAAAGTGGTTTGTACTGTAATTCTGCAATTTTCGTGTATTTAAAAAAAAGAAGAGCTAACCTACTATGAAGTTGTACAGTAACTGGTATGATACGGATGCATAGGCTGACTAGTATGACGGCTGGTGTGATTCTGGTGTATGTACTGACTAGTATGTAAACTGGTATGATCCTGATGTATATGCGCACAATTGCCATCTCGTAGACAACGCCGTGTTAAAAATACCAGTTGCTAATATGGAAAAATTACAAAAATCGAACTAGTTTATCCGGTTTGGCAAACTAGTATTTGACTAGTATAAAACTAGTAGAATTGACTGCAGGGTGGTAATGCATTAAATCTCATCTTAATATTAGATAATGCAATGTGCAAGTTATTGCAATTCTTGAATGGGTAGATGCAGTGTCCCTACCTATAGGGTCGTGACTACCAAAGAATTTAAAATTAATAAAAAAATAAATACGAAAAATAATTAGCTCCATACGAAGCAGTGTTGGGCGTTAATCACTTACATTTTTAATTGATTAAGAAAGTATTTGCAATTAAATCAATTGCGGCCGCCGTGGTGTGAAGGTAGTGTTGCCGGCCTACCACACCGAAGGTCCATGGTTCGAGCCCTGGTACAGGTAACATCAAAAGTGATTTGAAAAAAGTTTTTCAAAACGGGGTCGCCCCTCGGCAGTGGTTTGGCAAACTCTCCGAGTGTATTTCTGCCATGACAGGCTTCTCAGCAAAAATTCGTCTCCTTTGTAGATGCCGTTCGGAGTCGGCAAAAAACTGTAGGTCCCACCAATTTGTAGGGAAAATTCAAATCGGCACACCACAAATTGGAAGAGAAGCTTGGCGCAAAAATCTCTTAGGAGGTTTATGATGATATACCTGTTGTATATCGCGCCATAGAGAGAGAGAGTTAAATAAATTGGTTTCAAATTAATTGCAATTAAAATTTTAATTGCTTGTTGCAATTAAATTATTTCAAATTAAATTAATAAAATTAACTAAAATTTTTCAATTGTACTAGGAAGCAATTAATAATAATTAACCATTTTTTACAGTTACCCGGGTAATTCTTGATTGATTTTATTCAAATATTCAATACATTTTATTAGGGGCACAGAATTTTCACGAAAGTGATATTGGAAAGAAATCAACCAATTTTTGCCATATATATATAATCTACATATTCTTGCAATAGAAGTTTGTCGCAATAAAACACCACGGCACTCGGCTAAAAATATTCTAGATAGCGTCCGGGTAGCGTGTTTATTGTTAAATTCATAAAACAATTGTAATTAACAAATTGTTGATTATAGAGAAACACAATTAATTGTTAATTGCGAGAAATTGCAATTGATTAATTGTTAATTGTAAATTTTTGCAATTACAATTAAAAATTGATAATTGTAGAAGTTGCAATTAACAATTAAAAATTGTTGCAGAAGTGGCAATTATAATTAATCGTTAATTATTAATTGTTTTAACAATTATAATTTGCCCAACACTAATACAAGGTAATCAGTGATTGTAGTGTCACTAGAAAGTTCAAAAGTAAAACAGAAACCTGTTCATGTTCATTATAATGTGGCGATTATTCTCAAGCATGTACCATCCCTAACTCAATAACACTCCCACCACTAGTTAACAGACAACTGAGATAACGATGGCTACGCTTATGCATGCAAGCGTGTAACTAGGAAGAGAGATGGCGCGAGTGTTTGCGAATACGATACAAAGAGGAGATGCCAATAAATAACACCGACCCTTCCAGAACACGAAAAGCGAACAACCAAGAAAGTTCTCGGTGCGTAGGCAAGCACCCTGTCGGACTATATAAGGCAGTGACCAAGCAAGGCAGACTGATCAGTTTATTTTCAAGCGTTGTTCAGTGAACTACTGTAAAGTTACCAACCTCTTGAAGTTGTTTTGCGTTTATTACTAGTAAATAAAACTAGCTATTAGTTACAATATCTGTGTGTGTGTTTATTTGACTTTATAGTGATCGAACCCAGGATTGATCATCAAGGAATCATCGAATTCGTCACAATTGGTGTCAGAAGTGATATTGTTAAATAAATACCGAGAGTTTTCAAGGATACCAAAGGCATGGCAAAATTGAATGAGCTGAAGATCCAGCAACTCAAAAATGAGCTGCAACAGCGGGGATTGAATACAACAGGCAATAAATCCGAGCTACAGTCACGATTGCGAGAGGCTATGGAAGCTGAAGAAATTAACGTTGACGATCATGTGTTTCATCTTGTGGAAGAAGCATCGACAAAAATGGAAGAGAAGGAGTCTACAATTCCAGTCGCAAGTGTGGACACTAACGCGTTGTTGACTGTATTGACTCAGATGTCATCTAGCATTTCAACACAGCTGGAAGAACAAAAGGCACACATGGCATCTCAGCTGGAAGAACAGAAGACTAGCATGGCATCTCAGATTTCAGTTCAACTAGACGAACAGAAGGCATATATGAGATCTCAGATGGAATACCAGGAGACACGTATAACATCAAAGTTGGAAGAACAAGAGGAGCGTATATCCATGCAGGTGGCACGAATGTCTTCGCCGCTAGAATTGCAGGATGCGAAAATTGCACAGCTACAGAATAAAATCGATGCTGAAGTAGATGCACTGAGAGGTCGTATCCAGGAGTGACAACTGAATCGTCCAACTACTTCAATGAGTGTCCCGAAGGTAAAAACCCCATCTTTTGATGGTTCTGTTCCTTTTCAGGTATTCAAGCTACAGTTTGAGAAGACGGCAGCTGTAAATGATTGGGGCACGGAAGACAAAGTTGCTGCACTATTCGTGGCATTGAAAGGGCCTGCAGCTGAAATCTTGCAGACTATTCCTGACGGCGAACGGAATAATTATGAGGCATTGATGGGTGCAGTTGAGAGGCGCTATGGTAGCGAACATCGAAAACAGATATACCAAATAGAGATACAGAATCGCTTCCAGAAACCCAATGAGACTTTGCAGGAATTTGCATCGGATATCGAGAGGTTGGCCCATCTAGCAAACGCAGACGCACCCATAGAATACACAGAAAGGGTAAAAATCCAAAGCTTTATTAATGGAATACGCGACGTGGAGGCGAAGCGGGCCACATATGCAAACCCCAAAAGGACATTCGCTGAAACGGTATCGCATGCTCTGACGCAGGAAACAGCCTCGCTTTTGAGTAAACCTGCATACAAGGCTCATCGCGTAGAAGTCAAAACTCCGGCTTGGGTAGACAAGATTTTGGAAGCGTTGAACGGAGTACAGAAAAAAAGTGATGGTGCCATTAAATGCTTTAAGTGCGGAAAATCAGGTCACATAGCACGTTATTGCGGCACTGGCTCCAGTAACCCCAGTAATTCAGGTGGACGGAAACGCAAAGCTGGAGAAGATGAGCAAGATGAATGCCCTACGTGGACGGGAAAGAGCGCTTGCTGACTGTGGATACTGGTGCATCACATTCCATCATTCGGATTGGTCAGCGGGAAGTTGAGACTATTGCGGAGAGCTAAATTGTGGACAGTAACTGGTGAAAGCAAGCAAGTCCTGGGAGAGGTGACATGTAAGATTGTGATTGGGAATGTAGCTACGTATCACAACTTCTTGGTAGCGAATATTGTCGACGAAGTCATCATTGGCGTTGACTTCTTGGCTGAGAGAGACATTCACATCAACGTAAGGAACAGGGTTATGACTTACAACGGCCAAGAAGTTCCTCTGATCTTTGGACACAATAGTGGCTATAGCACCAAGGGAGTGATCTTGAAGATGAAGCAACAGAAGCCTCGTAAAGCAGCAGTAGCTCCTCGACCAAAGGCTTTCATGGACAGGTGCCACCTGAAGAAGATTCGGCAAGGCCAGGAGGAAGATCCAGATTTGGCACGTGTATTTAAAGGACTGAAGGAAAACAATCAGCCAAGACGAGAAGAGATGGTCGCAGAGAGTGGCATTGCAAAAGCATACTGGGCACAATGGAGTAGTTTGAAGCTAATATCTGGTTGTTTGCATCGGATATGGGAAAGTGAAGATGGCCGGAATCATCGAGCACTTATTGTTGTTCCCAAGGCAAGAATTCCAGATGCTATCAAAGCGTCACATAGTTGCCCAGATGGAAGGCACATGGGAATAAAGAAAACATTGCAAGAGGTAAAGCGGCGGTTCTGTTGGATTGGTTGCAGACAATTTGTAAGGGAATGGATTAGTAAGTGTGCAAAGTGTCTCTCTATCTCTATGGCGCGATATACAACAGGTATATCATCATAAACCTCCTAAGAGATTTTTGCGCCAAGCTTCTCTTCCAATTTGTGGTGTGCCGATTTGAATTTTCCCTACAAATTGGTGGGACCTACAGTTTTTTGCCGACTCCGAACGGCATCTACAAAGGAGACGAATTTTTGCTGAGAAGCCTGTCATGGCAGAAATACACTCGGAGAGTTTGCCAAACCACTGCCGAGGGGCGACCCCGTTTTTGAAAAACTTTTTTCAAATCACTTTTGATGTTACCTGTACCAGGGCTCGAACCATGGACCTTTGGTGTGGTAGGCCGGCAACACTACCTTCACACCACGGCGGCCGCAAAGTGTGCTGAGGATAAAAGACGAACATCTGGTGGTGATGGTCCCAGGAAGCAACGCAACTTAGTGGATAAGGTGAAACAGCGCACTGGGCATGAAAGAACGGACCGGAATCCTGAAGAAACGAGTTGCAGGAATGTTTGCCGGGTACCACCGCGAACGAAAGTGAAGGCACAAATCCATTCGGGATCAAGAACGGACAAAACGGTTGGAATATGTGACACTGCAATGCATTGTGGGAATCTCTGCAGGAGAGGATTGATGTCGAAGTTTCAATCCCTGGAGGAAATGAGGTTTAATAAAGCAGTACCAACCATTGAGTGTTTAGCAGCGGTTGGTTCGGGAAATGTGTCTGATGGCGCGAGTGTTTGCGAATACGATACAAAGAGGAGATGCCAATAAATAACACCGACCCTTCCAGAACACGAAAAGCGAACAACCAAGAAAGTTCTCGGTGCGTAGGCAAGCACCCTGTCGGACTATATAAGGCAGTGACCAAGCAAGGCAGACTGATCAGTTTATTTTCAAGCGTTGTTCAGTGAACTACTGTAAAGTTACCAACCTCTTAAAGTTGTTTTCCGTTTATTACTAGTAAATAAAACTAGCTATTAGTTACAATATCTGTGTGTGTGTTTATTTGACTTTATAGTGATCGAACCCAGGATTGATAATCAAGGAATCATCGAATTCGTCACAATAATCTACAAACCGATAATATGCGGTTAATCGAATAGTCGAAAGTGTACGGTTAGTCGAGTAATGATGTATTCGAATAACTCGATTAATGGACCAACTGAATAGTAATAGCCCTAAATTGCACTATAGGGAGTCGCCTTATTTGAAGCCTTGTTGGATACTAATAGTTCGGAGAGGTCCTTAGGAAGACTGCCGGCGGTGTTGGTATTTCTGCACGTCATTTTGCAAAACCGTATAAGCTTTACAAGAAAGTCGAATTCGGTCATAGCCGCATACAGACAGCTTCCTTAGCACTTTCAAATTCTGCTTTGAATTCGATAAAAGATGGTATTTGTCGTAACTGTAAATAACTTGGATTTGCTTACATGGGTTAAACGGTTTACGACTTTGAGAGGTATTTATGATTTTATGGCCCGCTTTTTCAGTCCATGGTTAAGCTCAGTTTAAACTAAGTTTGCTAAACTCGGCATATATTTAAACTCCAGTTAAACTGCAGAGCGGTTTTTCAGTGTGAGTTTAAGGCCGCTTTTAATATTTGCTTTTTATATGGCAACATTGGTTTTTTCTTTATCTAGATACGGCAACAGATAATATTTGTATACATATTCAACGCCATTGCCTCTCCTCAGTATTGTAATAGTTAGCATTTCGCCAATTTCTGCATCACTATAATCACTTTCGGCAGATGATATATCCAGTATTTAATTAAATATAAAAATATCGTCCTTTCTTAATTGCGTTCAGCTTATTGTTTCACAACCAAAACGATCAAATATGCAAAACAGCTGACAGGTTAACTAGAGTTTAACACTGCCGAATTGACCGCTTAAACTCCGTTTAAACTTCGTTTAAAGTTGACTGAATAACTGCGTAACAAGTTTAAGCTAAGTTTAACTGACAAATTGAGTTAAACTTGTACTGAAAAACCTGGCCTAAAAGAATTATTCCATTGTTTTTAACCCTGTGCTTCCATTTTCGCACAAGTGAGTGGGTAATGGCCTTTCAAACTTTCTGTTAATGGCTACAATTCCAATAGTTTTGTTTGTTCTCTAATGATAGGTGCGACCACTACACCCACACATTATCAGTAACGTGATTTCCCCTGCAAAAAACGGAAATACTCCGTTTCATACTCCGTAGAATACTCCTAAAGGAGTATCAGAGTACTCCAATACATATCCTGATTCATATAAAAAAGGTGGTCCAATTTACATGGCAATGTCCGGTGATTGGATCACCTAATCCATCTCGGAGTACTCCGTTTCTTTGCTTTTGAATACTCTATAGACCACCTACGTGAGAGTACTCTCAAAATACTTCCATGGGATTACTCTATAGAGTATTCAACAGCAAAGCGAGAGCGGGAGTAGGTGGTCCTCAAAAGAACACATACTCCCTTCTCGCTTTTGTCTAGAATACTCTATAGAGTAATCTTTTGGTAGCATTTTCAAAGTACTCCAACGTAGGTGCTCTACAGACTATTCAGAAGCAAAGTAAATGGTACTCCGAATAGGATTAGGTGATCCAATCACCGGACATTGCCATGTAAATTGGACCACCTTTTTTATATGAATGAGGATGAGTGTTGGAGTACTCTGATGCTCCAACGTTTTTTACAGGGTCGCAGCACAAACTAAAGAAAGTAAAACAATAAGAAAGTCCAACAGCGAATGTAAGTTTTTTACCTATCAGTTTTGTGCTTTCGAATCTTGCTATAGTTGTTGTATCCAATGTAGAGACTATTATTGTTTTTGTTCTCTTTCTTTTTGTTTGCCGTTGTCACTTCTACTGCGCTGTTGGCAATGTTGCCACTTTTGATTGCGCATGTCTTCTCACTTCCATTTTCGCCTTAATTTTTCTTTTCTTTTGCCTTCTTTCAATACTAACGTCCCCTTCTGTAAATTTGTCTGTCGCTGGAGGTCCTCAACAACAATAGCTTCTTTTGTTACATATTACGTATGCCATTGTATGGTTTTTTGTTTGTTTGTTCGTTTTCTCATATTTTTCAAAAAATCATAATGAGTTAGAGCAAAGGTGAGGCAAACTCATCCCTGTGGCCTAGTTCACTTAGTAGCGCTGATAGTGTGTGAGAAATGGTAAGTCGCACATGTTAAGTAAGATGAGGTTATGAAGCCAATTGTGAAAAGGAATAGCGTGAAATATGAGTCGAGGTTAAGTAGTAAAATTTTAAGTGTTGCTTTTGGTGTTTAGGCTGAGTAGACTTGTTGGCGTTTTTATATCGTTAGACGTGGTACGCGTAAGAGAGGGAAACACAGAACGAGTTAAAAAAAACAAATGTGGAACTATAAAATAAATATGTAAATAGTTCTTTTAATTGTTATTAAAATATTTGTTTCGTTGGCTACTTTATACTTATTTTACGACCATATGCGTATTTATATGAGCTGCTTATACCATTAGGCTAAGCTTTCGTTTTAAACGTTTTTTGCCCCCTGGGCAATTTCTGCCTGGAGAACAATGCGACAGATAGATAATATTTAAACAGTGCAATCTGTCTTTGCTCTCTATTAACGCAATTTTTATGATTTTGTACTTGTCGATAGGGTTCTAAATATAAACAAATAAAAAAATAATTTTTTTCTTGTCCAAATATATAAAGAAAGCTTAAATTTAAACTTTTTCTAGATTATCTAAGATTATAATAATTGCCACATATTTATAAATTTTTGTTTCAAACAGAAAATGGAGGAGAAACAGAAACACTTTCTTAACTCCTTGCTAATTTCAGGAATAAACATTGGACCTATTTTTACATCAGGAACGTTTTATCTATAGTGTATTTTACTCATTAGTTCAAAATAACAATCAAGTTTTAAAAAAAAAATTTATAATTTTTTCGAGGGATTTCTGCTTACTTTTTCAAAGTTTTTAAAATATTCTTCTCTAACAACAACCGATTTATTCAAACTTTTTTATTAATTACTTTTAAAGCGTTTCAAATGTTAACTTTCCGCACTCGGATTGTGATGCCTGGGACCGAACCGCGTCTTTGAGTACACCTCTCGCCATTACGGTATCACCTCGAAAAAATATTTGATGCTATGCTGGAAATATCTGGTAATTTGTCGAAATGGGATTGTATTACATCTCACAAAGCTGATTCGCTTGCTTTGAATATCCAAAATTATAGATTTATTTGATCGGTAGTAATTTGCTTCGATATCGTAAACGAAATTAATGCTTTGAACAAAATGATGCAGATCCCCACAATGAATACTCAAATCTGCATAACTTTAGTAAATAAATTGAAAAGTTCACAAAATATCGCACTTATGAACACTTTGAAATTGTTATAGCAGAAGATTCAAAGTGGCTCACGAACTTAATGTTGAAACAGATTTCCCACCAATAAATACCATTCGTCCAAGAAAAGAACCAACTCAATCCTAAATGATAGGCTTGAAATACTTTAGATTATGCTTTTAAGTTTTTCCCATATTTCAAAAAATAGAGTCGTCGGTTGAACGCCAGATCTAAGGAGGCTATGCAAATATTTTTTTAAGCTTTCTTAATAAAATAATTTATAAGCTTTCTTAGGGTATTGCAGCAAATAATATTTTAATGTGTGAAGCTACCAGTTGGCTATAGAAAAAATTTAGTTCATTTTGAATGATTTTTAGTATTCTTGGGAACATTGCGCAGCAGACAATACACAAAATAATATAAACTAAAAATAACAAGTTTACTATTACAAACGTAATATGTATGCAATGAGGGGCTTGAATGTAGGTGACCAAGTGTTACTTGGCAGCTTAAAGAAATTCACTTGAATTTGTGCCAAAAATGCAAAACGACAATAGGAAATCGTTTAATGGGTACACCCACTGTCAATGTTCGCCACTGTTAGCGCAGATCGTGAATGCAAATGAAGTGTTCGATAGTTGTAACAAATCAATTGATGGGGAGGTGCGAAATTAAAGGCTCTCATTATTTGAATTTGAGAAATTGCCTCTGATTGAAATTTGAAAATTCAAATGTGTAACATTTACTGCCATTAGCCACAAATTGATGCAGTTATACAAACATACAAAAGAGCAACGTAACTGCGTTGGAAAATATTTAAGACTGTGACAAAATTGTGACGTCTAATTTATCATTCATTAAATTTTAAGATTCTATGATATTCTATGTATTCATGTAAGCATACCCAGTAGAACTTGAAGTGAGACCTCCCCAAGCAGTAAATAAGAGAGTCGTCTCTAAAGCCAAATTTCTCTGCCAACAAAAGAAAAAAAAATATTTCAACAAATGGAAAAAAATTTAAAACAAACTTTTAAAGCTGCAATCGTAGAAATATGAGAACTCCATTCCTTCCATTTCTACGTTTGTTTCCATAGAAGGCTTGAGGCATGACTCTCCAGAGATCTTTCATTGGTCTTTTAGGAGGAATGGGAAATGTCTTCCTCACTACTCTCTGGGGAGGTTTACTCGATTGCGATTCATGAAAAAGTAATAACAAAAATTCCATTATTGTTTTTTGGGAGGTGAAAGGAAGTTTTTCTATTACTCGCCCTCCTAGGACATGCGATGTTAAAAGGGAGTACGAGGTGTGTTCAAAAAGTATCGCGAATTTTGTGTTTTTTCAAAAATTATTTATTTATTCATGAATATCTATTTTGTCCCCTTCAAAGTAATCCCCATGAGATATTATACACTTGTGCCAACGGTTTTTCCAATCTTCGAAGCACTTCAAAAAATCATTTTTTTGTATCTTGTTCAGCTCCTCCTTCGATGCCGTCTTTCTCTCGTCAAGAGAAGCGTAACGTCGTCCTTTCATGGGCCTCTTCAGTTTAGGGAACAAGAAAAAGTCACAGGGGGCCACATCTTGGGAATACGGTGGCTGCGGCATCATTACTGTGTTGTTTTTGGCCAAAAAGTCGCGCACAAGCAACGATGCGTGAGCAGGGGCGTTATCGTGGTGCAAAAGCCAATTTTTGTTCTTCCACAAATCCGGGCGTTTCTGGCGGATTGCTTCGCGCAAATTGCGCATAACTTGCAGGTAATATTCCTTATTGACCGTTCTTCCCTGTGGCAAGAACTTATGATGCACCACGCCCCTGCAATCGAAGAAAACTGTCAGCAAAACTTTCACATTCGACCGAACTTGGCGCGCTTTTTTCGGTCTTGGTTCGTGCGGCAGCTTCCATTGCGATGATTGAGCTTTGGTTTCCACGTCATAACCATAACCCCACGGTTCGTCACCAGTTATGACCCTCTGGAGCAAATTTGGGTCGTCGCGGACAGAGTTTAACATCTCATTAGCAATGTTCATGCGATGCTGTTTTTGGTCACAATTGAGCAATTTTGGTAAAAAAATAGGTAAAAATCGAAGACGATCCAAAACACGTGCAAGCAAAGCAGCTGTCAACAATTAACTGAACATTCAAAATGGCCGAGCTTGTCGGCATAAGTGGGAGACATTCGAAATTCGAATATACGTAACCAGCGAAAATTCAAAATTCGCGATACTTTTTGAACACACCTCGTATACAAAGTTATATGGTAATACACAGAAGTATAGGGAGTAATCCAATACTCTCAAGGGAGTACTCCGGCATGATGATCCCTGGTTCTACTGGGTATAAATAAATGCTTCGCAGTTATATGAACCTCATAAATAAAAAGGTTCTTTCAGATACAAAAAATAATTGTTATTTGAAATTTCTTTACCAAAAACGTTGATCCAGTTATAAAACTTATTTAAAACGTTGCTTCATATTAATTATTTGATCAAAAAAAATGTATTGCTAAACTAGTAGTTATTTGTCAAGCTTTTTTTTACTTTTTAGGTGATAGTAGTCATTTGTCAACATCCACCAGACTGGCTGTCGTACAATACGAGGACCTAAAGGCCAAGATTCGTACCCGCCTCTGTACACAGAACAGATGCAGCAAAAACGCATGATGAGCAGAGGAGCATATCTCCAGAGCAATCCGTACCGCATCTGAAGTCGTAATTGGATGCGGGCGATTTCGAAGAAACAAATAGTACGATGATGAAGAGGTCCGCATTGCAACGTAAAGTAGGCGCGCGGAAGGCAACTAAGAGTGTGTGTGAATCCTACCGTGAGTAGAATAGGGCAGACAGGCTGCTTTTCCGTTGAAACAAAGACTAAAATCGTGAGTGCGAAGAGCTTGAGTTGCTAGCGAACAGGAATAACGTCCCAAAATTCGGCGAATGACGGAAGGATTTAAACCCGGGTCGAACTCCTGTAATAATAAGAACTGCGACCTGGTGGTTGATGTTAAAAGAGTATTTAGATTATTGAGGGAACACTTCTCTGCAAGCAGTTTCGCTGGATAGGTCAGGTCATGTTGTGTGAATAAACAAATCGGCCCTTACCTTCTGGTATCGATGGAAGGACCAACTGGAGACCGATTTGCGATCCATTTGAGTATACCATTGACACCAGTTGGCGCATCGAAGTATTGCTGTCTAGCTAGGTTAGACGGAATAAAACTGTTAGGCGGTTGACAGGCCATTTAAAGTAAAGTATGGATTAACAACGTTTATTATAAAAAGCAAAATAAAAACGTATGAATATAACAACTTCTGAAAAAAAATATATTAAATAGAATATATGATCTAGAAAACAATATAAAAGAAAGAAAAAAATTTATTTTAAATTTAAATTTTATTAGCTCACCCATAATAGTTATCAAGCAACTTAAAAAATTAACCCTGAAAAAAACTATTAACACCAAAAAATAAAGGGGTACGATGTAGCTCCCGAAAGTTCGAATAGGAGTAATTTGGCATCACTAAATTTAAGTGACATTCAGATTTGTTTATACGAGTATAAAAAATTAAATACGAAAACTGGGAACCAATTTAAATATCTGCCTTTAAGAGCCGCTTTCATAAAATTCTGTTAGCCCTAGCCGGCGGTTAATTTGGTAGCTAACCGAACGATTTACGTCAACTGGTGTGTAGGCAGCACTAAGCACGAAATTGTCGGCACATGCAACATCTCCACGATTGGCAGTACAACCAGTGAAGATGTCTCATGTCTCTCACCCCCAAACGACAATCCTCAGCTACTTTTTAAGTATCATTTTCCTTCAGATGTGAGTAATACCGAACGGCAGCTTCCCCCTCACCCATACATATGCAAGGCAAGACAAGACAGTGTTCATAATTATAATTAACTATAAACCAAAAACTATTCATACGTCTAAAAACAGACTTTCTTGCATTTTTTGTTTGAAGCGAGGAACTTCCGTGTGGAGAAGTCAGTAACTACTGAGAACAATTTCTGATGCAGAACTAGAAATAAAGTGGCTAATAAGACGTATTAAGTAGGTTTTCACTAATTCGAAACCTCCAGTTGAGTAATCATTAGCATTAATCATTACATTTGGAATCGTATTTCGAAAATGTTTTATTCTTTCAATGTTCTTTAACGAAGGACATTTATTGTTTGAATTTAAGTTTTTGTATTTTATATTTTACAATAATTAGAGTATTTAATTTTAATTCAAAGCCAACATAGTGCAATAAGCACATTAATTTATTAATAATTAATTTCGGAGGTTTGTGTCCTTGTTCCGAACGATCAAAAGCGGGGTAAAATCATATTAGTATAAATGTGTGGAGCTTTGGTCTGGTTTGGTACCAACAAAATAGTGGCCAGAAACTAACTAGATCCAAACTGTAGAATTTAGAAATGGTTTAGAACTAGAACAATAATCGAACTACATCCAAACTTTAGAATCATCAGCTAGTTCGGAACTGTCGAAAAGGTAATGCGGGTGACATGTTAAAAGAGATTGAAGGCGAACTTGTAGGGGCTCGGAATACACTAGAAGCGCACCAGTTGAGAACTAGAGATTTTCCCCACAGGGTTATTTCCATACACACACATATGAGATCGTGTTTTTCTTTGAAATCAAGGAAAAGAAATTCCTGTTCTTTTAATTCTTAACGGAAAGCCACCACAAAGTAAAACAAGTAACCAATTGTGGAAAGCGTTGCTCTTGATAAAGCTTAAAATCCTCATAGCAGAGTCCCGCTTAATCCCTCTATTTTGGAAGCCAAAGTTTGCGTATGAACAACACAATGTTTACTAACCATTGAAGGATTGAGATTTTTAGCAAGTCCCATCATACACCTATCATTGCATGTACACCATCTGTGCAAAGCCCAATGATCTTATTACAATCCAAATCATTTTCTTAACGAAATTCGATATTGAATTGAATATGTCTTCAGAGGTAGTAGCTGCTGCCAAAGATTGGAAGTACAAAATGCACTACGGAAATTAACTTGCTTGCATGCTTTTTTAAGTTATGCACAGAGAAAAGACGGCTATAGCTCGAGAACTATAGCTATAAAAAAAACTATGTAAGAGAGTTTTGTGAAAAACAACCCGCAGAAGAAGATTTTCCTACATAGGTTACCATTACCTAAATAATAACGAAAAGGATTGAAATGTAATTTAAATCCTTACTAGTAGTAGATTCCGATAAACGAAGAACTTCCACAAAAAATTATATCTCGGCTGTTGTTGATGTTTTTTGTCTTGCTTAGTGGTACCGCTTCCCGCCCCTTGATATTTCTCTATGTCCCCAAGGGAAGCCCTGGGTTGGAGGGTTAAAAAACGCTATTTTATGATCTCTTTGCACCAAGTTTAGTAAGTTTATTTGTGCTGTTGGACCCAAAATAACAATATTTTTGTGTAACTGGCATTTTTAGCCCGCGTTCTTGGTCTGGTTGGTTTATCTACTTTTCTCCTTAACTGGCTATACTTTTTTCGAATATTATTCAGAATATGAAAAAAGGAAGAAGTGAAAAATATTCCCAAAGTTTTTTTATTTAGAATACTAGGAATAGCGTGGGGAGATTTTATTTAAAACTGGGCTATCAATGTATTTACCACTAGAAATCTGTATTAAGGGCAGGCATGATATAAATTAAGAATTAAACGAGTTGTATGCAGTTCAAAAGAAAATCATAATCTGTATATAAAAATTAAATGTGTTTCGTATGACCGCTATGGATGTCTAAGCCGCTAAACCGATTTCCATATTATTTGGTTTATATTTGAAAAACATGTTGTTGCTTTGGGGAACGTTTCTATCAAAAATTTACTCAATAGATAGCGCTGGAATCAGTCCGAGTTGTTGACCAAAATGTGGGCCAGGTGTGGCCCTAGAAGGTTTTGATATGATATGGGTATCAAATGAAAGTTAATAATGAGTGTTTTAAAAATGAGTAGTTCTTCGGCCCACATGAGAACCCGTTTCCCAGTTATGTACCAAAATGTGAACCAGGTGTGGCACTAGATGGTGTTTCTACTACATGGGTATCAAATGAAAGGTGGTGATGAGGGTTATAACAAGGAAACGTTTTTAGTCCCATGTGAGACCCCGGTTTTCGAGATATTGGCCGAAATGTGGACTAGGTGTGGCCCTAGAAGATGTTTCCACGATATGGGTATCAATTTTAAAGTGTTGATTAGGGTATTAGCAAGCAGATGTTTCTAGGATAGGGACTGGGACAAGAATAGGGATAGCGAGACTGATAGGGATAGTGATAGTGGTAGTGATAGTGATAGTAATGGTAATAGAGATAGGGTAAGTTGAAGAAGACATAAACGATATAAAAACGAAGAAGCAGACAAAGAGGAAAAAAGGAAGGTGGGCAGGCAGAAGAATATGGATCTAATGAGAAGGAAGAGTCAAGTAATTTTTTTAGCAGGACATCGAAGAAACCTATGTTATCACCGATGATGTAGCAAAATTACCCCTTGCAAATCTCGCGAAAATTAAGATTATTTTAGTCTGATCGAGATATCGATAAATACAATAGGCGTTTGAACTTCAAAGTCATGTTAAATCTTCTGCCACAAAGTTGATTTTAGGCCTTAGACAAAATGTATTACAGTATTTCCCGCTTATATGCACCCCGCTTTTAAGAACTATGAAAAAAGTTTTGAAATTTCCCCCATACAAATGTACACAAAAAATCACGGTATAAGCACCCCGCTTATAAGTATTTCCCGCTTAAAAACACAGATTTTTTTTTTAACTTTTTATAATTTTCCCGCTTATAAGCACTGAATTTAAAATTTAGATACGAAACTTCCGACATACATCGGTTTTACTTTCTTGGCACTGTGGCAACCACTTTATTGGCGTTTTATCGATTTTATATGTCAACTATATTAGTGCACACATACCTATGTCGAACTAAAATGTAAACAATGAGCAAGCGAACAACATTAACATATCGCCAAAAAAGGCAAATTATTTCCGAACTGCAACCCACAAATAGTAAAGCTGAACCTTGCTTAAAATATAAATGTTCACGAGCTACCATTAACCGCATAATTCGCGAAACACATAGCTTGGAAGAAAAATGCGGTTCGGGAAACATAAATAGGAAGAGAAATAGGTGCAGCGAATCGACCGAGGTTGATCGAGCAAAACAGTTTGGTTCAACCAAATGCGTGCTTCGGGCGTTGTTATATCTGGGAACATGGTGAAGGAGAAGGCCACTCAATTGTCCATTAAAATTAATAAAGATTTCAATGCCTCCTCTGGCTGGTTATGGCGCTGGCAAAAACGAAATGGAATTTCAGCGAAACAACTTCAAGGAGAAAGTTCATCGGCAAATGTTGAGGGCGCAAACAGTGTTTTTGAAATCCTTCCTGACTTAATAAAAAACTACACCACTAGATACATATTTAACGCTGACGAAAGTGGCTTCTTGTTCAAGGCACTGCCGAACTCAACTTTAAGCAAAAGTAACGATAAACCAAAAGGGTTTAAAGCAAGTAAAGATCGGCTGACGGTTTGCTTCCTATGTAATGCATCCGGGGACTACAAAAAAGCTTTCGTTATTGGCAAACCCAAAATTCCACTTTGTTTTAAAAATATAACTTTACCAATGCAATACTATTCGCAAAATAAGGCATGGATGACTCAATATATATTGACCGCGATACTAACATCTTTTGACAACGAAATGAAAACTCAGGGAAGCAAGGTTATTTTATTTGTTGACAATGCCGCGGCTCACAAGTTAGTGCCTTTACAAAATGTGGAGCTCCAGTACCTTCCAGCTAACACCACATCAATTTTGCAGCCGCTCGACCAAGGCACTATCCACGCATTCAAAGCCTACTATCGTCAAATCATTATAAGAAAGCAGATACTTTCGGTTGAAGGTGGAAAACCCATTCAAGAATTTAAGAAATCGATTAACTTGTTGCAGTTCAAAAAATACATCGTGCTTGGCGGATGGTTAAGCCCGAAATGTATAACCTTGCTGCTTTATTTTACACAATTTTTATTTTTACAGTGAAAATTTTTCAATGAAAATTCCGAAGGAGGAGACGAAGTGGAAGTGAGAGATGTAACTATAATTGAAAACGACGAGCTGCTCCAAGAAGAGTTCGTGAATTTCGTTCGCATTGATGAGAACCTTGCATGCTACGGCGAATCTTCCGACGAAGACATTATCGCAGAGGCTTTCCAAGGGGAAAATTCAATAATGGAGGAGACGTCCGATGAAGAGCCTGATACTAGTGTTTCAGATGATATTCTAAGCCGCAAAGATGTTATTAATTCCATTGACGTTATCCGTAGGGCACTTATAATAAATTTATGCTGGAGCTTGATAATATTGAGCAAATTTATTTTGAACTCTCTAAATTTAACATTCAGTCGAAAATAACAGAGTTCTTTAAAACCGAATACAAAATTCGTACAGAGTACGTATGTATAAGTATATAGAACCCAATGAAAGTACAAAAAGTCAGTATAACTGTTTATTAGTCTATGCATACCTGAATTTATCTGCACATTTACATATTTTATTTTTTAGTTGATTTTATGATTCTAAATAAATGATACCTCTTTTTCAAATCGAAATTTTGTGTAGGAATATTTAGCTGTTCGTTTGGTTGGGTAACCAGGATTTCAATAAAAGCACCGACAGTGCTTATAAGCGGGTTTTGATATAAGCACTCCCCGCTTAAAAGCACAGAATCTCTTGCATTTTTGACGGTGCTTATATCCAGGAAATACTGTAAAAGATTAAATTTACAAAATGGTAAAGAGTGAGCGCAGGAAAGAAAATTTATCTCCATTTGCCCAGTCGCACAAAGCAGTATCAACCTATTTAGAACTTCAACCGACTGTAATTGATGCTTTGGAAGTAATTAAATAAGGAAAAATAGAGATACTTCACAAAACACTTCCGAGCTATTGATGGCAATCCTAACGACGGAATTTCAAATGAGCTTTCGTATGATGTAGTCGATCGGTTCTGTCGTTTTGCCTCTGAGTAGAGAATTGCAGTTGATACATCAAGAATTTGGAGAAATTTTAAATTTGTCCAATGTTGCTCTGACTGACTTCAAAGACAGGTCAGACAACGCGGTTTCTTGTTCCGAGTATGAGATTGAAATAAAAATGCCGCGCAAATCGACAAAAAAATCGCTGCAATGTTGAAACACACAAAGTTGAAAATTACTACAGAATTGCATTTTACATTCCGTTCAGTGATACTCGCATTTCATATATTCAAAACCGTTTTAAGCAACATAAATCCAAAGTTTCTGCAGAATCCACAACGTATCAAATGAGTGGTGTTCGTACCACAAAAAACTGTATTTGCCTGCACAGTCTTTGTACTTAGACGAATTTATATGTCAACACCAACAGCTGAGAGATGGAAATGTTTTTGATTATCGCCACGCAACTCCACAATTATTGATAGGCTTGCCACATACGCACTTAATTCGACCGATTAGCGTAATAAATATTGACGAAGGGTTTGCTGCACATCAAACCAAATTAGGATGGACCGTTTTTGGGTCAAATGAAGAATGTACCAATATAACTGTGGGTCATTTAAACATTGAAGCGACAGATTTAACCGAACTAAATGAGCAAATCGCTGAGTATTTTGTTGCCGATAATTTTGAAGAAAAATCAGTACCAATGGTCAAGTCAGAAGTAGACATCCGAGCAGAACAATTGCTCAGGGAGACTACTACGTTCGGAAACGGTAGATATGAAACTGGCTTGCTATGGTGCACTGACCATGTTAGTTTTCCGAAAAGCTATGATACAGCTTTAAAACGTTTACAACAAATTGAAGAAAAAATGAATGCAGATGCCGAATATCGAGATTGGTATACTAACAAAATTAATGAATACGTATGCAAGGGCTACGCAAAAAAATTATCAGCGACTGAGGCTAACAAGGTTGATGAGCGTACGTGGTATTTGCCGCATTTTGCAGCTTGCAATCCAAACAAAGGAAATAAGCGCCGTTTGGTTTTTGATGCTGCAGCAAAAGTAAAAGATGTGTCGCTAAATAGTGCTCTAATGAAAGGTCCGGCGGAATATCAACCGAGGTCTTTGTTGGCAATTTTATTGAATTTTAGAGCTGGAAAGGTAGCCGTATGTGGAGATATTCGTAAGATGTTCCACATGGTACTCATTCGCGATGAAGATAGAAATTCACAGCGCTTTCTATGGAGAGGAGGGAATTCTCACGATCATCCAGACGTATATGTAATGAGCGTTATGATATTCGGGTCAATAAGCTTGCCTTGCTCCGCTCAATATATAAAAAACTTAAACGCGGAAACCTTCCAAAATACTTTCCCAAGGGCAGTCGAAGCCATCATCTGCCGCCACTATGTCGATGACTATATGGATAGCTTCGACGACGTTGGAAACGCTATCGATGTTACCAAGAAGGTGATAGAAATACACGGCCTTGGGGGATTTGAGCTGAGAAATATAATATCGAACTCCGATGAGCTCATGCAAGCTGTAGGAAATAGTTCAGCACCGCTTTCGGAAAACGAGGTTAACACTTGCAAGGGTGAAGGTACAACTGAAAAAGTGCTTGGTATGCACTAGTGCTCGAAAAGTGACTACTATTGTTTTAAGCTGTCGTTTGTTAGGGTACCAAGAGCGGTGTTGGATGGCTTGCGAAAGCCTACAAAAGGGGAAATGCTTAGCGTATTAATGTCGATATTCGACCCCTTTGGTCTGCTATGTAGCGCTACGATCTGCGCCAAGGTACTGCTACAACGGCTGTGGCAACGAAACGTCGATTGGCATGATCCCATTCCCGACGACGTATACGAGAAGTGGTTTGACTGGTACAAGGGATTGCATGCTATAGAAGATTTGAAGGTACCACGATGCTATCATCCAGAATTTTTAAATGCCAAGGCCAACATTCAACTACACATATTTGTTGATGCAAGCGAGCTTGCATTTTCAGCCGTCGCTTAGTGGCGCATCTGCTTTGAGGATGAAGTAGATCCCGTGTTTGTGGCTGGACGATCAAGATGTAGCCCGCTAAAGCCCCTGTCAATATCCCGCTTGGAGTTACAGTCCGCCGTATTAGGAGTTCGGTTGAAGGAAGCTATAATCGCCAGCCACGACATTAAACCTAACATTATCCTATTTTGGACAGACTCCAAGACTGTAATCCAATGGATTGGATCTGATCCCAGATGTTTTAAACAATTCGTGGCTCACCGCGTATCAGAAGTTCTGCAGTCGTCCGCGGTACATCAGTGGAGATGGGTGCCGGGCAGCAGTAATCCGGCTGATGATGCAACGCGTCCAAAGAAGTTTGACCCAAATTGTAAATGGATTAATGGCCTTCATTTTTTGAAGTGGGATGAAGATCGTTGGCCTACTCCTCCAAATGCTTTAGCTGAGAAAGATATAGATCTCGAGTTGCGATCTAAAACGTTATATACAGTGCAGACAAACGATGACATTGTTCCTTTTGTTAAATATACTAATTTATACAAATTTCTTCGAGTAATGACATGGGTGCGCATAGCAGTATCAAAATTTCGCTCGTTGGCACAGAAGAAAGATTTTGTCACGCATAAATCGTTATCGGCAACACAAATCAACCAAACAGAGACATTTATTTACCGCCTTATACAAAAAACTGAGTTTGTGGATGAATTACAGACGTTGTCGAGTGGTTCGTCAATAAGTAAAAGCAGTTCAATTTACAAATTATGTCCGACATTGGATGAAGATGGGGTTATTCGTTTGGGTGGCCGAATTGAATACGCTGATTGCGTGTCTGTATCAACTAAACGACCAGTAATACTACCAAAAGGTCATCCGTTTTCTCTCTTAGTGCCTAGACACTACCATGAAATGTTTCACCACCACAATTTCGAAGCTATAGTTGCCGCTATACGATACAAGTATTGCATTCCAAGCGTTCGCCGTTTGTTGAGAACAATTAAAGTAAACTGTCAACTATGCAAAAATTTGGCAGCTGTTCCGCAAACACCATTGATGGGTCAACTTCCCAAGGACAGTCTAACTCCTTTTGTGAGACCATTTTCCTTTACAGGCGTAGATTACTTCGGTCCAGTTATGGTATCTATTGGACGGCGCCGTGAAAAGCGATGGGTGGCAATATTTACTTGCCTTACAATCAGGGAAATCCACGTGGAGCTAGCGAAAGACCTATCTACGGATGCCGCTATTATAGTATGTCGCAACTTTATTAATCGCAGGGGTGTTCCGATTCGTATGAGGAGCGATCGAGGCACAAATTTTGTTGGTGCTAGCAAAGAAGCGTGGGTTGAGGTTGAGAAGGGTATATCTAGCGAATGCTGTCGCAGGGGCATCGAGTGGTTGTTCAATGCGCCGGCAAATCCATCGGCGGGAGGCGTGTGGGAACGAATGGTTAGTACAGTTAAGCGAGTTTTGCAGTTTACGTTGAAAGAAAGAGCTCCGCAAGTGGAGACTTTATACAGTCTACTTATTGAAGCAGAGAACCTAGTAAATTCTCGCCCGCTGACGCATGTTCCGCTAGAGCATATCGACGACGAACCAATTACACCAAACCACTTCTTGCTAGGGTGTCCCAACTTCACCCAAACAGCTGATGTGTCAGAAATGGGATGTCTAAGAAAGCAGTGGCATATATCACAGCAGCTAAAGAAAACCTTTTGGAAGAGATGGGTTCTCGAGTATCTTCCTACCTTGACGAGACGGACAAAATGGTTCAAGCGGGTGAAGCCGATATGCGTTGGCGACATGGTAATTGTTTGCGACGACAACGAAAGCCGAGGACAATGGAAGAAAGTCATCGTGTTGGAGGCAAAAGCGGCTGCCGATGGTCAGGTTAGGTCAGTGCTGGTGAAAACTTCTGCAGGAAACTTGTTAAGGCCGGCATCAAAGATCGCTGTACTCGACGTAAAGGGTGATTCTCTCTGCAGTGCATCGAATCACGGGGAGGAGGATGTTACTGATAGAAGTTAGATTTAGTAATTTCATGCATAACGTATTTGTACCGAGTTACCTACTTCCTTAAATTCTGTTATTCTAACTATGTACGCTCTGAGCCACTCGGCTAAATTGGTAGCCATCTTGTTCGTGCGCTTCCGGCTCTTTCTCTTGGAAAGAAGCCATTGAAATGCACGAATAAGTAAGCTCTTTACTACATTCCTCAAATTTAATGTAATTAATCAAGTTTATCCATCCCCATCAGATATTAAAACTATACAAATCGTATTGTTCACAATATTTTTGTGCGTTTTTCATTTAAACTCCTGCCGTCTGTAACAGAATCCAACCATCATACCAGAGTCCAACTTTGCGAATCACATGGCGGAGAATAAATGCCCCCCCGGAAACATCAAAAAAACAGTCAAGGTCCTACATGTACAAGCAAAAGGCAGACGTCCGAACGTACTCGAAAACATGGAAATCTACAAACAAAAAACATTCGACGGTAGAATAATAAACGAACAGATAAACACTGTTTCCGACACAATATTCGAACCTTTAAAATTGGTTTACAAAAAACAAAGCAACCACTCAGGTACAACAAACACACACGCACCGACAAATAAGCACAAAACAGCAAAAGTACAAAAACAACAAACAAGCAAAAAGGTCAAACAACAAAAATCACCAACTTTTACCTGCCTCAGTCAACCACAAAAAACCGATCGATGCAAACCACCCCCGTTTCTGAAGGTACACACACAACACATGCACACACGTACACAGGCAGACACCCATGCTGACGTTACCTGCTACCTACTATAAATACAAGACAAACTACCACAACAGATCAGAACAAAAATCGACACTGATGATGGCACAACGCCGAAACCGGTTTGTCTCAAAACCAAATTTGACAAGGGATGACGAAAAATCGTTCCAATATACATCAATAACAATTACCTTATTATTTGTACTTCTTTCGTCGTGCAAAAATTACCTATCATTTGTCATAGCGCCTGAGTCTTGTAGCGCTGAGTCTACATACCATTGTGTGCCAGTGTGCGTGTTTTCTCTTACTTTTGTGGGTGTTGATTTAGCGTATGCTTTCATACTAGCCGCAAAGAGAACTTCTTTTTTCTTTGTCATGTCTCTTCTTTTATTAGGGCAATTTCGCGAGAAATGACCTGGCTCTTTACATGTATGACATTTTAAATATTTTCTTTTGAAGTTCTTTGTATGAAATGCGTTTGATTTTGTAGGCCCACCATCAAACTTAACATCTTGAAGCAAAAGATTTTTCACCATATCGACTGTAAATGTTTCTCTAGAGTTCTCCACAGCCATTACTAATGACCTAAAATCGTCAGGCAGACCCGCTAGCATAAGAGATGGCGCTAGCTCGTCGTCTATATTCAACCCAGCGTTCCGAACTTTCAAAGCAAGCATACCGAGTTCGTTTACAACCTCTTGTATAGAACTATGATTTTCCAGATTTATATTGACTAACTGCTTTACGAGTTCTACCTTTCTTGTCAATCCATTGTCCTCATAACCATTTAACAGCGCAGCCCATGCTTCTTTTGCCGTTGTAGCAGATGCTATGTGACCAAAGTTAGATGGGTCAATCATCAGAGTAATTTCTGCTAAGGCACGTTCATTTTTTTCGGCGTCTTTCTCCCCGACTACTTCAGTCTCTACTACCTTCCAGCATCCTTTAATGACGAGGCAAGAGTTTGCTTGCCTTTTCGACGTATCAAAGTTTTCGCGACCGCGTAGTCTTTCTACGGGACAAATTACTGAAGTAGATGACGTAATCATTTTAGAAAAACTTTAAGAAAAAAACGCGTGACATGCGGCCCATAACCTGTTGTAGCTTGACTAAGTTTTATTTTATATAGATATAGAAAGAAAAGGAAACGGAAAGGTTACATACGTTGCTTATGGCGTAATATGCAAGGTTACATTCATATGGTATGAAAAGCATGGGAAACACAGGGTTAAATAAGTAATTCATTTCTCAACACTTTTCAGGCTCCCACTAACCAGTCGTAAACATTCTAGTTCATTAACTAGATTTTCGTGGTCTTATTCATACCAGTTCGAGCGACTGCAAAATTTCCGCTATCATAAGCAGCAACAACCCTCTAAAATTGTCGATACAGGCATACGCGAGCGAAAAAGAATACAATTCAGTATTCGATCAGCAATCGTTCAGTTAACAATGCCGTCCTATATTTTATTTTCTCTAACTAATATTCTTAGATCATGTACGTACGTGCATCTCAACAAATCACCCTTATTTTTTGCAATGTCGCTCCTGCATAACGGCGTACCAGCGACGCAAAAACGAGTAAGCAGTAACGGAAAAAAGTAAAAACGAAATGATCACTTGTCAAAGCATTTGTGTAAGTGAATAACATTTCTTTTTTGAAATAATCAAAGTAACCTTTTTCTGAGAAAATAGTTTTTAACAAATTCATGAAAAATATTGCATTGTTTTTATTTTCCAGGGTTGAATTATTGTGTTTGTGAAATATAGTTTTCCTAAATAAAATAACAAGAAATAACGGAATCGTTTAGAAGCTGCAAAAACGAAAATGGCTAGAAGAGACACGTACAATAACAAGATGGTTAAAATAGCACTTATAAAGAAATTTAGTTACTAAGAACTTGCACATTATGTACTAGAATTCCACACTCGAGCTACCTGAATGGTTTGAAAAGAACTCCGAATCTTATAATTTGCTCCATAAAAAGCTAATCTCTCCTGGAATTTCCTCAATTATATATAAAGATATTTTTACAAGTATGGATTAGATTCTATCTGAGATTAATATTCCAATTTTCCATAAAATGTTTCAAGAAAATTTTAAAATTTCTGCCTGTGAAATCAATTATAAAACTGATTGAAAAAATACTATTGAGAAAAGAAGAAAATTACTTTTTATGAATGTTTTTCAAGGGCAAAAATGCTATGAATAGCGACTATGTTTTTATTATACCTAGCAGTGCTACGCACACAAGGTATATTAACTTTAGTCGCTTAACGGAGGTATGTAACGGCATAAAAGGATCGAGATAGATATTGACTTATACATTTCAAAATGTTCAGGAGGAAAAAAGAAATTGATTAACCCATGTCCGTCCGTCAGTCCGTCTGTTAGCACGATAACTTGAGATATCTTGAGATTTTGAGATATCATAATGAAATTTGTTATGCAGGTGCCTTGGCACTCATCTCCGGGCGCTATTTAAAATGGGCGAAATCTGATTATAGCCACGCCCACTTCTTATATATAGAATATTTTCGAAAATACAAAAAAAGTGATATGTCAGTACATAATACTCTTATAAGGATAAAATTTGGTGTGTACATTAACGTTAAGGTAGAAAATCAATTTCAAAGAAATTTAAAAAATGGGCGAGGCACCGCCCACTCTTGATTAAGTCTGATTTAGAAATAATATTAATCATAAATCAAAAACCGTTCAAGATATCGAAACGAAATTTAGCACACATATTTATATTAATATAAGGTATGTTCCGAAAAAAAATTTGCGAAATCGGTTAAGAACCACGCCCACTTTTATACGAAAGATTTTGAAAAGGATCACAGATATATTTAATAGGCAATAACTTAGCGTACAATAGCTTGATATCATTTCAAAGTGTCCGTGAAGGTAGAAAGTCGAAAAATAAAAATTTTTTGAAAATGGGCGTGGTCCCGCCCTTTTTAAAGTGGATTATTCCACAAAGCTTTTTATGACATAACTCCGGAAAAATTGATTTATCGAAACGATATTTGGCGAAAATGTTGAATATATAAAGGGAAATGTTTGTTGTGAAAATGGGCGAAATCGGGCAACGGCCACGCCCAGTTTAGTAACATAGTTCTGAAAAATTTGATGTAAAATGTAAAACGCAATATTTTTATAACCATGCAAGCTATATCAAAAAGATCTAGCACACATAATAAGATTTTTAAGCAAACCTCAACCGTACAAAAATTTTGTGGATTTTGGTAAAGTAGCGTGGCGCCGCTTACTTTTCAGCATAAAAATTCTGCTGTTTTCAAAGGCGATTGCTTGTAGTTTAAACTAGATATTTCAATCAAAAGTGGTCAGCTGCTTGTAGTATACTCCTGCCAAAAATTAAGCAAATCGGATAACACACAAGTTAAATATCCGGGCAATTATTTAATACCCCAATACAATAGGGAAGTTATATACCTAGTTTGATAATCATACCATTAATGAACATGAAAGGTTTGCAAGTCCGTCTGTCTATTTGAACGCAAATTTTTCAAACATAAAATGTTAATGTATTGGTATTTTGAAAAAATGTGGTTAGCAGTTGTTGGTAGGGAAGCTATTTATATAAAAATAAATTAATGACGGCCGCCTTGGTGTGGCGGTAGTATTGCCGGCCTACCGCACCGAAGGTCCAAGGTTCGAGTCCTGGGACAGGTAACATCAAAAGTGGTTTGAAAAAGTTTTTCAAAACGGGATCGCCCCTCGGCAGTGGTTTGGCAAACTTCTCAAGTGTCTTTCTGCCATGGAAGGCTTCTCAGCAAACATTTATTTTTTTGTAGATGCCGTCCGAAGTCGGCAAAAATCTTTAGGTCACGCCAATTTGTAGGAAAAAACCAAACGGCACATCACAAATTGGAAGGGAAGCTTGGCGCAAAAATCTCCTAGGAGGTTTATGATAATATACCTGTTATATATCGCGCCATACATTTATATTTTTTTAAATAAATTTACCCCTCAAAACTCATAACGGAAGTGTTTTTATTAAAAACAATCAGCTGCCTTTATAATACGAACTGAAAAGTATTGAAATAGATTTGCGTAATTTGGTATGCCATAATAGATCACTAGACTATGTATATAATGTTCGGTTCCACCCGAACTTAGACTTCCTTACTTGTTGAAAACATTTGTTTCAATTGTTCAGTTTGATAGACACATATTTTATATATGAGGACTGAATTTTCATTAAAGTGGTTTGTAATATAATTTTGCAATTTTCGTGTATTTTTCAACTTAAAATAAACTAACCTACCATGATATGGTACAGTAATTGGTATAATACTGATGAATAGGCGAACTAGTATGACGGCTGGTATGATACCCGTGTATGTACTGACTAGTATGTACACTGTTATGAGCCTGATGTATATATGGCCTAGTATGTTGAATGGTATGATCTTGATGTAGTACGTCATCTGGTATATTGCTAATGCAGAGACTGACTAGTATGCCAATTGGTGTGGTGCTGATGCAGAAGCGGACAATTGCCATCTCGTAGGACATCGCCGTGTTAAAAATACCAGTTGCTAATATGGAAAAATTACAGAACTCGACTAGTTGAGCCGGTTTGGCAAACTAGTATTTGACTAGTATAAAACTAGTAGAATTGACTGCAGGGATATCTTCCATTAATTATATTTCTATTCATATGCATGTCAATTGCCAAAACTGAGCTAGCGTTCGTATTCACCACGATAAATGTGAGATTTTCCTTCGCTTTGTCAAAGTTTTGTATTTTTCAACTGATTGTCACAGCGCCTAACAAAACATGTAACATTCGTCGATTTCCCACGCACAGAAGAAACGAGTGATCGAACGGTTCAAAAGTGGCAACAAGTGTGAAAGTGTACGGTAAAGATTATTTCAGACAAAAATCGATACAATTGTCATACATTTATTGATTTTGCGATGGATATACGGGCATTCTTTGGAAAAAAACGAAGAGTTGAAGACAAAAATTACTACGAAGAACCTCACTGTTCAAAACAGGTGAAAGCACAAAATGCAACCGCTACTTCTTCTTCAATGAAAACAGGTTTGTCAACACATGTTGGTAATGTTAGCATGGATATTCCTTCAGATCTAGCACAAATCGCAGAACCAATAAAACATGTTGTTTTAGACACATATCCGAAACAACATAAGAGGGCCTTTGTTTCCGATTGGTTCAAGCGCTATACATGGCTGCAGTATTCTGTCGAAAAAGATGCTGCTTTTTGCTATCCTTGTCAGCAATTTTTACCGCATGGAAGCAAGCAGACGTCGTACACTTCCACAGGATCTAGAACCTGGAAAAATGCTACAGATTCTAAAACTGGTTTTCCAAAACATGAAAAATCAAATCCGCATATTCAAGCGATGTCGATGTGGGAGGATAAACTACGAAGAATATCTACATGTAGCAGTGTTGGAACTCTAATAAATCAAACAGTATTAGAAAAATATAGGTATTACCTAAAGTCTATCATTGAAGTAATCCAATTCCTAGTTGTCAATGGACTAGCTTTGCGTGGAGATTATATTTTAGAGGAAGAAAAAGAGCGAGGATTGTTTCAGAATTGATTCGAATATACGAGGTGTGTTCAAAAAGTATCGCGAATTTTGTGTTTTTTCAAAAATTATTTATTTATTCATGAATATCTATTTTGTCCCCTTCAAAGTAATCCCCATGAGATATTATACACTTGTGCCAACGGTTTTTCCAATCTTCGAAGCACTTCAAAAAATCATTTTTTTGTATCTTGTTCAGCTCCTCCTTCGATGCCGTCTTTATCTCGTCAAGAGAAGCGTAACGTCGTCCTTTCATGGGCCTCTTCAGTTTAGGGAACAAGAAAAAGTCACAGGGGGCCAGATCTGGGGAATACGGTGGCTGCGGCATCATTAGTGTGTTGTTTTTGGCCAAAAAGTTGCGCACAAGCAACGATGCGTGAGCAGGGGCGTTATCGTGGTGCAAAAGCCAATTTTTGTTCTTCCACAAATCCGGCCGTTTCTGGCGGATTGCTTCGCGCAAATTGCGCATAACTTGCAGGTAATATTCCTTATTGACCGTTCTTCCCTGTGGCAAGAACTCATGATGCACCACGCCCCTGCAATCGAAGAAAACTGTCAGCAAAACTTTCACATTCGACCGAACTTGGCGCGCTTTTTTCGGTCTTGGTTCGTGCGGCAGCTTTCATTGAGATGATTGAGCTTTGGTTTCCACGTCATAACCATAAACCCACGATTCGTCACCAGTTATGACCCTCTGGAGCAAATTTGGGTCGTCGCGGACAGAGTTTAACATCTCATTAGCAATGTTCATGCGATGCTGTTTTTGGTCACAATTGAGCAATTTTGGTAAAAAAATAGGTAAAAATCGAAGACGATCCAAAACACGTGCAAGCAAAGCAGCTGTCAACAATTAACTGAAATTCAAAATGGCCGAGATTGTCGGCATAAGTGAGAGACATGAGTACCAACATAACGAAATTCGAATATACGTAACCAGCGAAAATTCAAAATTCGCGATACTTTTTGAACACACCTCGTACATGTATGAAAGATCCAAATTTGAAGGAAAATTCTCACTTGTATACCACAAAACGCAACATATCGTTTACCTGAAATTCAAAATCAAATAATTCAAGCAATGTTTCAGGCAGTACGGAGTTCGGTTGTCAACGATATTAATGAATTAGATGTGGAATGGTTTACTCTAATGGAAGATGGGACGAGAGATACCAATAATCGCGAAAATATTGCATTAGCAATTCATTACGCCAAGCGTGGTGTCGTGAATGAGTCGTTGCTGATGGTTGGGATGACTGTAAAGCTTGAAGCAGCCACTCTCGCGGAATTAAATTAAATACCTTTACGGAAAATAATATTGACCCCTCTCGCATGCTTAGCCAATGCTATGATGGCGCGAGTGTAATGAGTGGGAAAGTTTCAAGAGTTGCGGCTAGATTAGAAAATGAATTGGGCCGGCTAATTCCTTACGTCCACTGCTATAACCATCGCTTGCACTTGGTAGTCATCAGGACTATCTCAAAAATGACTTTCATTCGTTTATTTTTTGATCAATGTATCATGTTACATGAATTCTTCCATCATGGCAAAATTGCTGCCTTATATGGTGCAACAAGGATTGGCCGACTCCTCGAACAACGCTGGTCTGGACATTTGGCAGTTACAAAAGAAATTAAAAACGGCAGATTCAACGGTGATGACGTCGCCAAGAGTATTGGTATTAAAAAGTTATGCTTAATCTGGAATTCCGAATGGCCATGGTTGTGGCCAAAAAATCTCATCCACACTACAACCTGCAGACGCAGCTTTGCAAGCCCGGAGCGCTGGATTGAAAGACGCCATAGCAGTCATCAAGTGTGTCGAAAGTGAAATAAGAAAACTAAGATCAAATCAAATGTATAATAAAATTTTGGAAGAAGCTAAGTCTTTAACAAGGAACGACTCCGGCGAATCAGAAATAAGGGCACAAAGGGCATTTAAGAAAACCGAATCGGATGGATGACTATTTCCTGTATGACCCCTCCTATTTCACCACCAGAAAAAATGTAGAAGAGAACGACGAGCCATTTAAGTCTGAGTATTTCGAAATTTTGGACATACTCGCACTAATTTCTGAATTACTAAGAAGGTTTTCGGACAATGATGATCTAATCAACTCGATTGCATGTCTCGATGAGTTGGATATAGATAAAATGGAGCCACTGAAAAATTTGGGTAAGTTGCAAAACAATTAATTATCAAGATAATTCGTCTTTTTTCAATTTACAATTTTGAATAATTTTTCAGGTATAAAAATTCGTCCAAGAGAAGAGGCTAGTGTGGTTAAGGCTTACTTGAGTCGTAACGAAGATATAATGGAAGATACACTGCAAGTTTTGAAAACGCAACGAGAGGCGTTTAAAGACACATATGAAATTTTTTGCATCTGTAGCGACCATAGTATGCAGTACTGCAGTGTGCTAATCAATCTTTTCAACACTAACTGCAATCAATAGGCCTCAAAGGCTCTCAATGGGTCACGGGAGAATGGCTGGTATGGTATTTCTTGTCTTTGAGAAAAAGGGAACAAAATCGGTTGATCTGAACCAAGTTCTTCGCATTTTTAATAACATGGCGAACCGCAGAATTCAGCTGTTTTGAATGCTTTTACTATGTTTATTATTAGAATAATTTGCAGAAACAATAAACTTAAATGGTACTTTTGGTCGTATCTATTTACTCGTATCGCCCACCCAGTACTCACTCGCACTTAGGCGTGGATCTCCACATCTAAATCTGGAAGTTCAACCATCTTGTTGGCTTATTCTCAATGAGTATTGCTTATGTACTGTCACAATAATTATGTGTCAACAAATAGGTATTAAATGTACGTCACTGACCTAGAGATAAGTGATATACATGCTGATTAATTTTGGAAGCCATGCCTCGATGTCAGATTAATTGTGATAAATTATTTACTTCCAACGCTGCCCTACCTTAAATTTAAGTCTAGCTACGGCCCTGACGGCGCCACGCCTACTTCCCCTAAATCTACAAAAAATATTTTCAGTCGAGTTTTGCTTAAAAAGCTTATTATGTGTGCAAGATCTTATTGATATAGCTTGCATAGTTATAGAAATATCGCGTTTTACATTTTAGAAACAAATTTTTCAGAACTATGTTAAAAAACTGGGCGTTGCCGTCGACCGATTTCCCCCATTTTTACAACAAACATTTACCTATTTAACTGTTCATGAAACGAGCTCAAAGCCAAGAATAATAATTTTTCACTTTTTAATTTTTTTTTTTTATGAAAATTACTATTGTTTTTTATTTTTGAATAATCATTTTTGTAATTAATTATTAAAAGTTATTTTAATTGAATAGAGTAAGAAAGGCTGAAGCTGCTAGGCTTCTTCATCAGAAAAATTTTGGCACGCATTGCTAACCATTAAGCTAACAATACGCTGGTTTTCCGCCATCTGACAGTTAGTAGTGTGATCATAATGGAATCCTCTTCCCGGGACCAGATTCAGAACGCGACACGAACTTCTTTATTGTATTTTCCCTTTTTCAATATGTACTTCACAAAACGGCAGTTAAAACTGATTCAAATGTTCTAAAATGCATCATCAGCGTAATCCCTGCAGTAAACTGCCAAACTGGTTAGTAAACATTCTAGTTCTATAACTAGAATTTCGTGGTCTTATTCATACCAATTTGAGCGACTGCAACGTTTCCGCTATCATAAGCAGCAACAACCCTCTAAAATTGTCGATACATGCATACGCCAGCGAAAAAGAAAACAATTTAGTATTTGGACTAGTTCGGAATGGAAGGTAGGGGATGAAGGTACTCCGAGAAAGTATAATGACGGAAATCGCATTCAGAGTTACTTTAAAGTAAAAACTACAACTAAAAATTTCAATTTAAACTGGAACTTAAATTCTGTAGTAACTGCTAAGGTGTTATAACAGCTTTAAATCCAATCATTTGGTTGTTTTAAGTCTTCGCGTTCAATATTGCAGTATTTTAATTTGACTGTTTTATTATTGAATACAACGCACCCTGTGCGGTTTGTGTGTGTGTGCAGATTCGGGTAAGTTGCGTTATTGGTAGACATACTCGTATACTATGGACAGCAATCGTTCAGCTAATAATGCCGTCCTACATTTCTTCAACTAATATTCTAAGATCATGTATGTACCCGCATGTCAACAAAATCACCCTACTGAATAACGGCGTACCAGCGACGCAAAAACGAGTAAGCAGTGCTGAAATGAAACCACAAAAAAAAGTGAAAACAAAACGATTCCTTTTTGAAATAATCACAGGAACCCTTTTCTGATAAAAAAGTTTTTAACAAATTTAAAAAAAAAGATTGAATTGTTTTTACATATTTTCCAGGGTTGACTTATTGTCATTGTGAAATGCAGTTTTCATAAATAAAATAAGAATTAATGAATTTAGAGGCTGCAAAAACGAAAATGGCGAGCAGAGACAAGTACAATAACAAGGTGGTTAAAAATAGTACTATTAAAAAAATGTAGTTACTAAGAACTTACACATTATTTTCTACAATTCCATACTCGAGTTACCTGCATCGCTATTTGCAAAAAACTCCGAAAGTTATAATTTTCTCCATAGAAAGTAATCTTTCCCTGAATTTCCTTAATTTTATATAAAGATGTTTCTACAAGTATGGATTAAATAGAATTTAAAAAATATTTATTAATAATAGATTAATATTTAAATTTTCCATAAAATGTTTCAAGAAAATTTAAGGATTTTTGCCTGTGACGTCAATTATAAAATTCAATCAAAAAAGGTCAATTGTTAAAAAAGATGAAAATTACTTTTTAGAAATGTTTTCCAAGAGACAAATTGCTATGAATAACGACAATATTTTTTTATTGAAATGGGTTTAATTTGTTTTTATTTTGAATTTTCATTAAAGTGGTTTGTACTGTAATTTTGCAATTTTCGTGTATTTTTCAACCCAAAATGAACTAAACTATTATGAAGTGGTACAGTAATTGGTATGATACTGATGCATAGGGTAACTAGTATGACTGCTGCTATGATACCGGTGTATGTACTGACTAGTATGTAAACTGGGATGATCCTGATGTATATACGGACTAGTATGTTGAATGGTATGATTTTGATATATTTAATGAGTGCTGGTATGGTGCTGATGCAGAAGCGGACAATTGCCATCTCGTAGGACATCGCCGTGTTAAAAATACCAGTTAATATGGAAAAATGACTGAACTCGAACTAGTTGAGCCGGTTTGACAAACTAGTATACAACTAGTAGGATTGACTGCAGGGATAAAACAGGACTTCCTCCAAATTTATTTAATCCAAGGAGCCGTTGACAAAAGCAATAAGGTCATGTCGCAATTATCGAGTTCAAATTTATTGTACGTCGCAAGTACTGAGTACGTAATAAAAAAATATCACTTTGCTGCAAGAATTGAGATGTGCAAGTACCGGGTATGTGCAAGAATCAAGGTACTAGTGTATTTGTAAACCGTTGACGAACTTTTGTCAAATTTATGATAAACACCTTCTGTGCTAAGGTCATCTAGACATAAATACAAATTTTGAAATGGGTGCAGAACCTTAGATATGACACTATTCCCCCTATTGCGAGTGTTGATTGGCAAAAGAATCGACTTTTGTTGATCGAGACTAGTGCGTTTTATTTCAACATTGGGCAAATTGATTCTAACATTTTTTTACCCATTTTAAATTTTTAGCTTAATCCAAAAAGGTTTGAAGTATTTTTTATATATATTTACTTTTCAACACATACAACACACTTTTTCAGCATTGTAAAAATAAGCGATTATCGCTTACCTTTGGTATGACTTAAAGATAATTATAAATTATATCTATCCAGTTCAGATCACTAGATTTTCAAAAATTCCTGAATAAGAACCACCAATCACATCCAATAATTTCTTAATTACTTAAATGTGTAAATTTGTATTATAAATCATCTTAAGACAATGAATTAACACTAAAATAAAACTTACCTGTAAGTCTGGTGCTGTACCAGGTTGTGCTAGATCACAGGCTGATATCCAAGGGTTGAGTCGAGTTAATGGCGACTCACTTTCGAATATCGACCATTTGGGATTTCGAATCCTACTGTCACTATTCACACTGGAGATAGTGTGGCTCAAACCATTTTCACTAAAAGCAGCAACGTAGGAATTGTCATCTACCTCCTCTGCACTCGCATGTTTATTTTGCAAAACGTTTGCTTTTATATTTTTTTTTATTTTTCTTTCTACGTTAGCCTTGTTTTTGTTATTTGAATGTTCTTGTTCATTTTGGAAATTTTCGTTTTCTCCACTGCCATTCTCACTGCCACTACTTTCTATATTGACAGCATAATTTTCTTCGCGAGTTTTTTGCTGTAGATCGTTTTCATTTACATTTACTGTAGAGCTCTCACTTACACTATTGGGGTAGTCTTCGCTCGAGACATCATAATCGTCCACAATGACATAGCCAACTTTATCATCAGTCAATTTAGTTAGTCGATGAAAAGATTCTTCAGATAATAGATCGTCCTCGGCGACCAAGTCTAATACATCGTCGTCATCGAATGATTTTGATGTGTCACCTGAATTGGAAGGAAATTGTACTGGAAGACCTCCGGAATCTCCGCTGACTCTGTTTTCAGCAGATCTACTAACTTTGCCGGTTTTATGTTCCACAACTATTGGTCCATCCTTTGTTTCATATCCACTTCCGATGTCCGAACGAAAGGCATTTCCGGGCTTATTAAAATTTTCGTCAATACTGATTCCAACGTTTTCTCCTTCACCGTCTCTTACCTCGTTTCGGTTTAGTGCATTTGAGCTTAAACTACGTATTATTCTAGTTTGTCTAGTGGCACGTGAAGATGATTTTAAGCCGGAAAGTGTTTCCAACCGTAGATGTTGGTCTTCGTGTGTAGTTTTATGTCTCGGCGGTATAAATGGGGGTAAATAAGAGTAGGTGTTGTATATATAGTTGTAATAATTTACACGATCACTTCTCGCATCAGTTTCTTGCTGAGGATAGCTCGAGAAGATATTAGTATCTGCTTTTACCACGCCACCCCCGCCCAGATATGCCGGAAAGAGTATAGAATGTGTTGGCGGCTCGTGTTTGGATTCTGTTGAGGTGAAAAAAGGCGACTGTGATGGATTCGATGATATAGTAGTTGATGAAGATGATTTTGAACTGGTGCTGGTGCTGCCACGCCGAGCCCCCGAAATAAACGCAAGCGCCATCACGACCAGCCCGGGTCCTGGCCGCATATTGACCTCGGGTTCGGCGGTGCTAGCATGGTGCAGGCCCGCTTGAGACGCGCTTGCGACTCCAATTTAATTCAGATAATGATGGGCTCATGGCCCCATCATATTTTATTAATGTTTTTGTTAACAGTTCTCTTGGATGAATACTTCTAATTCTAATGTTAAGTAAAAATAACCTTATATACATATATATTCATATATATAGCGAAGTGAATGCCTTATTTTGTATTTAGTACCAATCCAATCTTGTTCCTGTTCAAATCTTGACCTGAAAAAGTTAAAAAAAAGTAAATGGTTAAAAATTATCACTTGAATGACGCTACACAAATAAAGTGTACATAATAACAATAACGCTGGAGCGAGGTTCTCTTTCAATTTGTGGTGTGCTACTGTAAAATTTTCGACAAATTAGCAAGATGGCGCATTTTTTTTAGCAAACTACCACTTGACGATGGTATAAATACCACCACGTCGTCCTGCCCAAAAATTTACTTGCGTACATTTGACCAATTGTACTATCTTCCCTCCCGATTTGGCGCTTCCTCTTCATTTATCCCTATATGTTACTCTTTTTTTCTTCTTTTAATTTTCCTCATATCCACTTCCTCTTCTTTACCTATATATCTCACACTTACTCTTCCTATTACGCTTTGTCTAAGCTTTATGGAGGGCGAGTAGTTTTTTTGAGTTATTTTTTATTTTATTTTATTATTTATATTATATTATTGGTTTAGAGAGGAAAAGGGGGTGTGCGGTGCACATGTTTATTATAGGGAGCCCTTCTCTAATATGTATTTAATTGTTATTTTATTTATTAAATTATTTGTTCTATATAGAACGGGGTGCAGTGCACCTGTTGCACCTTGTATTTATTAATTGGGGGGAGCACTGTTGGCTCTGAGGCATTGCGCGGGATTGGCTTCCTCATTTTCGCTGTGAAAAACCCCCTTGCACATATTGCATAGGGGCGTTATTTTGGAAGTATATAGGGGGGGTGCGGAGAACATGTTACACCTTGTATGTATTAATTGGGGGCGAGCACTATTGGCTCTGAGGCATTGCACAGGATTGGCTCCCTCATTTTCGCTGTGAAAAACCCCCTTGCACATATTGTTGTTGTTGTTGTAACGAAAAAAGCACTCCGCGAAGGTTTTTGGGAGTGCTGTCGAACTGTCATTCCTTGGCCGGATAAGGAAATAAAGTCGCAGTTATGCCGAATCCCAACTGCATATAGCCTGGGGGCTTTTCCGAAAACGATTTAAGTGAACACAACGTCTGTTCATGGGTATGAAGATATACAGACGGATATGTGGGCTTGACACCGCTCACTTTTCTAAAATTATATATAGCCTTTGTTGTACCCAGTGAAAACACGAATCTACTGTGAAAATTTCATAAAACTGGATTCAGTCCCTGTAGTAAAATTGCGAACTAGTCTTCAAAAGAGATAGTCTTGAGCTACACGCTTTGTGAATCGTTCTGTGCCCGTTACAACAGTGATAGTTTAAAGGTAGTTTGAAATATCGGATATTGATAATCACTCAACCACAACCAAAACTACCCGTAAGCTTTCCGAAATGTCACAGGTTGAGAACCAGCCCAAGCCAAACTATCTTAGAACTGTCGGAATGGAAACCGGATAAGAACGAGTTACAAAGTAATGCACTGACAATTGCCACCACCAATGACATCGCCATGTAAAAGTGGACAGTTGAAAGCATTGCTTGAGTACTGAGCTAGAACTGGTGGTGTAGTCAAACGGTTTAGCTCATGGATAGTTCTGAGCTAGTCAAATTTTCTGCAGGGGTACTTTGGACGCCTATGAAAGACACACAGGCACACAATGTCTGATTATCGACGATTTGCTGAATATCTTCTGAGAAAAGTTATCAAAGGATGGACCTCTGATTATGTTATTATATCACAATCGAAATTTGTAAGCCAAAGTAGTTCGTTTAAAATTGTATACAAAAGCAACTTTTTCCAAAAACAATGACCAACTTTATCATGATAACTTAATCAGACTTTTGTGTAAACGAAATTGTCATTCTGAGCCAACCCATGATTAGGTTATTGTGTGATAAAATTTATCATAACCAGACATTGGCCCTAATTTTTATTTATAAGTTATTACATATATAAAAATGAAATGTCTGTCGTATCGACGTTAAGCCTGTCCATACGACTACACCGTGTGGAAGGTTTTTCGATAAACAATATTCAAACATTTTTTTGGTTTCTGCCGAAAAATTAATAAAACTGAGATTTCGCAGTTTCGTTCAGTTTCAGTACATTGTTGTCACCAACCTATTACAGGACTGAAATAAATTGGTTCTTTTTTGGAACATGTGTCATCGCCTACTGTAAATTTTCTCACTAGGTGGCGCTGGAATCAGTTTTTTGGTGCCTCAGTATGCCTGTAATATTAATAATAATCTTACAATTTGTAATGTGCTGCTTCTATTTTTTCCTACATGTTTTATGCCAACTCCAAACGGGTTAGAACTTTTTGTAGCAGAAATACACTTGCCGACCACTGTCGAGTGGCGACCCCGTTTTGGAAAGCTTTTTCCAAACTTTTTTTGATGTTACCTTTTCAGGCATTTGAACCTGGGACCGTGGGTGTAGTAAGTCAGTACTCTACCATCGCAGCGGCCACAAAGGGAATAACAAGTGTGCATATTTGGCAAGAGGTCCAGAAATGTACGGGCCATTTTTCAAAAATTCTATGCAGTTTGATAATACACATGCATACATAGTCAAGTAAAGGTGAAACTTATACCTTACTGCACGGACAGCTTAAGTTTGATTTCGCCCAATTTCATCATAATGGATCTCAAAAATCGAATTAGATGGCATGTTATGGTAACTAGAATTAAGGGCAAGGTATCAGGATTTATGTTGGTGGAGTAGTTGGAACGGCAGAGATAACTGTTTACGAAGTAAATCATACTATAATTAAGTACAAAAATATTAACAGCCTAATTCACATTTTTATAAATAAAGGGTGTTTTTTTAGGGGTATAGAACTTAGAATTGAAATAAAACACAACAAAATCGTTTTAAGGTCCATCAATTTGGCTTTATTGGAAGGATAATTTTATGCCATTAATGTTTAAATATGATTTCGGGCATGTGGCCGCCGCGGCTGGCTCGAATAAAGCCAATTCTACAGGTCCAATTTTCAACCACTTTTTCGAGCATATGGGGCTGCATGTCGGCAATAACGCCACGAATGTTGGCTTCCAATTCCCCTAACGTTTCTGGTTTGTTGGTGTAGACGAGCGACTTCACATATCCCCAAAGAAAATAATCCAATGGTGTTAAATCACACGACCTTGGTGGCCAATTGACAGGTCCATTCCGCGAAATTATGCGCTCATCGAATGTTTCCTTCAATAAATCGATTGTGACGTGCGCTGTGTGGCATGTAGCGCCGTCTTGTTGGAACCACAACTCATCCACATTCATGCCATCCAATTCGGGAACAAAATAGTCGGTTATCATGGCTCTATACCGGTCTCCATTAACGGTAGCTGCCTCTCCATCATTATTGCGGAAGAAGTATGGCCCAATGACTCCACCAGCCCATAGAGCACACCAAACAGTCAGTTTTTGTGGATGTAATGGCGTTTCAAGGGTCTCATGTGGATTCTCTTCACTCCAAATGCGGCAATTTTGCTTGTTGACGTAGCCATTCAACCAAAAATGAGCCTCATCACTGAACAAAATTTTGCGATGAAAATCAGCATCGAAATCAATCTCATTTTCGGCCCATACACCAAAATCACGACGCATTGCATGGTCTCGCGGCTTTAATTCTTGCACAAGCTGGATCTTGTAAGGTCGCAAGTCAAGATCTTTGCGCAAAATCTTCCATAAAGTTGATGGACAAAGCTCCAATTGCTGTGCACGGTGGCGAATCGATTCATTCGGGTCCTCTTCAACACTTTGCTCTACAGCGGCAATTGTTTCTTCGGTGCGCACTGTTCGACGTCTCTGCGGATGCGTATTATCACATAGAGTAAACGTAGTGCGAAAACGATCCATGGTTAACCGAATTAATTGCTCTGATGGACGATTATGTCGACCATAAAATGGACGGAGCTCACGGTAAACTTCGCGAACTGAACCATTATTTTCGAAATAAATTTGCACGATTTGCAAGCGTTGTTCTTTTGTCAACCTGTTCATGATGAAATGGCAAACCAAACTGAACATAAATGACATTAGAGTTGCCAGATTTGACCACAAAATGCCAGTTTTATCTCTATTCGAAAAACAAACCTGTAAAAAAAACACCCTGTAGAAGACCGATTTGGCTGATATTCAGACTAAACATATATAAATGCACCGAAAAATAATCCACGAATTTCGACTGAGTTGATATTCCAGATATTTATTATTTACCTGTATAGAAATAAGTTTTCAAAAAATTAGACACTTCGGATGCGCTGAGAGCGGGATATGTGGGAAAGATATTTTATGGTGCGATTTGGCACATACTCGTATATGAAATATTTCGTCAGCATTTGTCGAAATTTTTGACATTGGTATACGAGTATAACAGAATTTTAAAAGTTTTTCCTTTGTTTCTATCCTATTTGCGTTCGCGGGGTCAGCTGGTGAACACATATACAAAATATTTGTGATTTGTTCAACGAATGAGCGAAATTGAATATATTCTTCGATATGTTTGCTCGACATTACCACGCTCAGGTTAAGGAAAGAAGAATAGTTTAAAACATCAATGGGGCGAAACACATTAATTTTTAAAGCACAATATATCTCAAAAGTGTTCATGATAAATACCTGTAAAAGAAATGAAAGTTATCGGAGAGGCGACAGTGGCATCTCCCAAATATACTCAAAATATCTGGCCGTGCTTGCAATGGAGCATCGAAGCATGTTGAGAAATATGCAAACTGAAAACGAAACTCATGACGGAAAATGAGAGTTATTGGAAACGGGGGCACGGCATCTCCCATACAAGCTGAACTATTAACACTCCATATCTCTGGAGGCATTTGCCGCAGAACATGTAAGCATTGTAGGAGGATATAACCAATCAATGCAAAATTTATGACCGGAAGTTTGGAGTTATTGGAAAGGGTAGACTGGCGCTTCCCAAATTGGGGTTTTTTGATTCTTATGGAACAAATTCACTTTTTTACCAAACGGAACTAATCGGCGTTGCAAAAACATAAAGATGATTTGCCAAAATATGACCAGGCGCTTCTCATAAGTCGAGCTGACACACTTGCAGGCTGACTTACAATATGCACAAATTGTTAAGTGCTTTGAGAATGGCAAAGGAATTTTGAAAAATTTATTTCTTATACAAGGTGGCGCAAAAGTCAGCTTCCGATGTTCAGCATATCGGTTGTGGCACGTGCAGTGTGTGCTGTTGCACCGTCTTGTTGGAACCACATGTTTTCCAATCCCAATTCATCAAGTTGCGGCAAAAATAACTCGTTGATCATTGCTCTGTAGCGCTCACCATTCACAGTAACCGTTTGGCCCCGACCGATTATTGGTCAAATAAATAGTCAGCAATATTCCGCGTTCTGGAGCAGTGTAGCGTAACATTGTTTATTAACGTGTATTTCGCATGTGTTTACTACACAAATGTCAAAACAGAACTGACTTTAGGGGCCAATCGCAAAATTTATAGCATTTTCTGATAGGAGGATTACTTTTGCGCCGTAACCGTTTTTCACCGACCAAAATAAATAGTCAGCAATATTCCGCGTTCTGGAGCAGTGTAGCGTAACATTGTTTATGAACGTGTATTTCGCATGTGTTTACTACACAAATGTCAAAACAGAACTGACTTTAGGGGCCAATCGCAAAATTTATAGCATTTTCTGATAGGAGGATGACTTTTGCGCCACCTTGTATAGAAACACCTAGGGCCGCTTTCACCAGCTTTCACTTTTTCGGTTTCACCATCTAACTTAACTAAGTCACAACTTAGTCAGCCTGCCAGCTGACTTATTCTCGACTAAGTCAGTGTTGCTGTAGTTCAAAACCTAAATGTCAGTAATGCTCCAATTTGTTTTGTACAATGTCCCAGCCGGAAAATTCGTCAAGCATGACTTTAACGGCGTATGCGTAGATGCATGTGAACGCTTGCTTTCTAGCATGCAACCATTACGGAACTATTGTTTTTATTTAAGCGCTAAATTTAGTACCTTCCAAATAAAGAGAAATGGGTGTAAAATCAATACATTCCTTCGTGTATGGCCATACATGTCCATTTCGCACTGGGGTATTGGGATGCGCAGAGTTGTCTGGTATAAAAAAATACTACTATGCATAAAACAGCTGATCGGGTTGTTGTGTTCAAAATTATTTAAGTCACTCAGTTGGTGAAACCCAAAATTAAGTTAGTCTCGAATCTGTGCTAACTTAAGTCACGACTTAGTTTTAGTCTTAGTCGCGTTGGTGAAGTTATTTACCTGAAATATTTACGATTTCGCTCAAAAAATTTGCTATTATTGATTACACGGTGCTACAAAAAAAGAAATTTGAATTTTTTCCCAGATAATCTTGGTCAGTTTAGCGACGAACAAGGTGAGCGATTTCACCAGTAAATATCGGCGATCGAAAACCGCTTTGCAGGAAAAAAAACAGGTTAAGATGCTCGCTAATTACTGCTGGTCGCGAAAGCGATGACTTATCTTATAAACGCAGAAGATCCAGCAAACATTTTTAAGTCAAATTGTGTACATATCGGTATCGTTCCTCAATTCATTGTTTTGTCTAAAATGTATCTCATGATTGTGAAATTGTATGAAAAATATATATGTTATCAATCTGAATATCGCTAAAAACGACTATTTTTTATTTAAAATTATAATTACTGTTCTTACAGTGCACCACTTTCACACAGTACCCCTGTAGGGCGCTTAAGACCAAAATATTCGATTTTGGATTATGCAGCTTAACTTGAAAACTTGAAGTCCTTTCCAAAAAAAAAAAAAAATTGCATATTTAAGTAGTGATTGCCTGTCGATGATATATGCCCAATAAATATCATTGATTGCCAATTAGTGCCAAAAAAATTACGTTAAAATCGGAAAAACTGAAAAATTTTTCAAAAAATTCAACTTCTCGCGTGAAAACATGTCAAGCTCTTTTAAAATGAACAGCACTATATATATTTCGAAATCGTTAACATTTCTCTATCCAAACCCTCTCTATCAGAATTTGTTTTTTATTGAATTTTTCTTTACGAATACACTGAAAAAACGGTTTTTTGACTTTGAAACAAGGTTTTGGGGGTGTTAGGAATTTTCGGAACGGTGTTTCGTGTATAATTCGACCAGATGAACAATCTCTACTAGGTCGCTTCAAAAGTAAAAAATCACTGTTGCACTGTGCTATTAATTGTTGTTAACTAGTCAATGTATATTTCTGTCCTGTGTTATTTTCTGTCCTGTGTTATTTTCTGTCCAGAAAAATATTTACAAAACGGTGTTTTCTTTATTTATGGTAAAACTATTAAGAGGGCATATTTACTTGACGAAATTACATTTAACATTCCTACTAGGCCATCTAGAAAATTCCAGCCGATTTTCCTAAGCACTTGCATATCGAATTTATGCTTGCATAAACCTTTTCGTTGTTTGTGCCAGGACTACACACTACTTCTAAAAATCCACAAAATTTTTTTTTGCGGTCGAGTTTTGGTTAAAAAGTTTATTATGTATGCAAGATGTTATTGATAAAGCGTGCATAGCTATAGATACAAGGTGGCGCAAAAGTAAGCTTCCGATGTTCAGCATATCGGTTGTGGCACGTGCAGTGTGTGCTGTTGCACAGTATTGTTGGAACCACATGTTTTCCAATCCCAATTCATCAAGTTTCGGCAAAAAGAACTCGTTGATCATTGCTCGGTAGCGCTCACCATTCACAGTAACCGTTTGGCCCCGACCGATTATTGGTCAAATAAATAGTCAGCCATATTCCGCGTTCTGGAGCAGTGTAGCATAACATTGTTTATTAACGTGTATTTCGCATGTGTTTACTACACAAATGTCAAAACAGAACTGACTTTAGGGGCCAATCGCAAAATTTATAGCATTTTCTGATAGGAGGATTACTTTTGCGCCACCTGTATATCGATGTATATTTTTTAGAACCATGTTAAACAACTGGGCGTGGCCCTGAACCGATTTCTTCCATTTTTATAATAAACAGCTACCTTTATATACTCAACAATTTCCTCTAATTTTGTTTCAACAAATCAATTTTTGCCGGAGTTAAGGCATGAAAACTTTTGCGGAATGATCCATTATACAAGTGACGGAGCCATGCCCATTTTCGAAAAATTATATTTTTCGAATTTCTTCGTTCACGGACACTTTGAAAGTGAAATATAAATGATTTAAAGCTATTTTACGTAAATTTATTGCCTATTAAATGTATCTATGATCCTTTTCAAAATCTTTCATACAAAATTCGGCGTGGACCTTAACTGATTTCGACCATTTTTCCCGGAACATTCCTTGTATTAATATAAATATATGTGCTGAATTTTGTTCCGATATCTTGAACGCGTTTTGATTTATGATTATTATAATGGGCGGTGCCACGCCCCCCTACCCACATAAAATTTCACTCCGTCATAACTCTGAACGTATTTGGTCTAACGCCACGCCCCAGGCTGTATAAAATTACAATTCGTCTAAATTAATGATATTTGGATATATGTGTCTTTTAGTTGAGGTTTACATAATTTTGTAAAATTTTGCTGAGTTGTTTTTCCTTCATTCATGTCCAAAATTTACTGTCGATCTCTGTGAAACGACACAGGCCATATATAGTTTTTGGAAAAGCCCCCGGGTTAAGTAAAATTGCAATTCGGAATAGCTAGGAATTTATTTGGTTCGAGTTAATGATATTTTATATATACATATATATAGATACGTGTTCTATATATCAAAAAAAACTTGGAAAAGTAAACGATACCAATACCAAAAAAAAATAAATTCGGTATATCTTCAAAACTATGTACATATCAGTATCCGCAGAGGAAAAGGGAGAATAAGGGTAGCAGGAATAGAATAGAAAATTTGAGATTTAGACATGTTTAATAAATACATACATACATACATGAAAATAAAGAGGGTAAAGATTCTAACAGGATATGGGGTTGCGGAAAAAGCAAAAGTAGCCGAGTGGGGAGGTAAGAGAGGCAAGTAAAATTTTAACCAGCACAACGTCTGCCGGGTCTGCTAGTATAATATAAAATATAGAATAAACATATTAAATAAAAAAATGTTTGGGTGGTGTTGCTCGGAATCATATTTATTTTGGCCGTCCAACATAGCCCGCCAATCGTTTCGCATCGTTTCGATCGCAAATCGCTCTTCAATTGGTCCTTACATTGGAGTGGTGGTCTCCTTCTGGGCCGGAGCATTTTCATCCATTCGCACAACATGGCCTAACCAAGGAAACCGATCGGTTTTCATTCATTGGACTATGTCGGTGTCTGCATAAAGCTCATACAGCTCGGCATTAAATCTTCTTCGGTACTCCCCAACGCTTAAGGGTCCTTAAAACTTCCAAAGAACCTTTCTCTGGAATACTGCCAAAGCTGCCTCATCAGATGTTGTTGGTGTCCAAGCTTCTGCATCATAAGCAAGTCCAGAATTTCCCGGTCAACAGGGACCTGGTGCGAAAAGATCCACATTTCGCCAAATCTTATTTTTTATCTGATGTACGCATATGCTCGTTATTGGAAGCTCTGTAACTACTTTGTCTAGTTCAACTATAAAAGATTGTCTCAACTATTGTAGGTAGACAACAGTTCTGCAACAGGTTGACGTACAGGAGTTCGGAGGCAAGATTGATGGTCCAAATTAATTAACCCCATTTTGGAAAACGAAAATACAGTAAGGCTAAGTTAAAATTATTCATTTAATTTTTACTTTAAGTTTGTTATAATTTTGTTTTAGGCCGAGGGGTCGACAACCCAACGCATCAAAGTTTAATAACTTGTAAAGTTATCCCGCCAATGACAGCTTCATAGCCTAATATGCGTTAACAAATATTGGGTATATTTTAAGAGAGATACCACATGTATGTATAAAAGTCATTTTGACGGGATAACTTAACAAATTATAAAATTTTGAACGTAGGAAGGGTGGCTGCCACGCCCCTTTTCAAAGGGGTTAGTCACCTTTAGCACGAAATCATAGGAATTTAACACTCTACCGGAATCCGCAAAAAAAGTAAAATTTTGCTAACCAAATTTTCGCCCCATACAAATTGCATCTCAAAAATCTACTTGTTTGCATGTTTTTTGTAATAGTGTACTGGGAAAAAGTAATTATAGCGGGAAAACTGTAGCATTTACAAGAAAAACAGTAAAGACATTTTCGATGGGTAATCATCTGACCAGCAAACTCTAGAAGAAAATTTTTTGACAGATTATATCATTACCGAAATAATTAAAAAAAAATGCATTTTAAATGGCTGCAAAAAAGTATCCTCTGCATATTTTTTGATTAATTTTTCACCCTTTCATGTCCATGGAGAGTTAGATAAACCAAACAAACCTATGGTCCGAATCACTTCCGTATTCAGTCGATTTTCTGTCTTCCTCGCCTGGACTATTATTGGTTTGTTTCGAAACGAAAAGATACACTGAAGATGGCGGATCGTCGAAACCGGTTTGTAACAAAACAAAAATTTACAAGGGATGACGAAAAATCGTTCCAATATACATCTAATATCCACCCTGTCGGAAAAAAAGAAAATCAAATCAACTCGATTTTCAATATTTGTCGCAACACAATATTAAACGCCAAAAACATTTTAGTTACATATACGTACATATAATGTTTTTCTTATCATACACAACAAAAGCAATGTGCATTAAGCTGTATTTGTCTGTGCGTACATGCACATGTGGCAGTCTCAGATAAGGTCCCCGTACATAAAAATGGTTAAAAATAAGAGCTTTTCACTAGATTTTTCAGAACAAACAACACAAAAATATAATCGGGTACAATATCAGCTAGAATAACTGGTCTTTTATGGGCAATAGGTCTCGTCAAGGAAAACTAGGAATATTTCTTATATTTAAAAAATTGGCAAAATAAAATTTGTTTATGGTGATTATTGCCAAGTTTAAATAAAACTAAAGATCGATCAGTAGTTGAAATTCAAACATAAAACGTTATTTTAATGATTTGCACATTTATACTATAGATAACGTAAAACAGTCCATATCACCAAACATTAAGCTAATCGAGTAATGACGTGGGGGTCAAACGTCTCTTTGTGATATCGGACATTTCGAAATGCACATCAAATAAGTTAACTCGGTAAATGTGAATTGGTCGTCTGGATGTTGCTTGCAAATTTTGAGCGTGTGTTTGGTAACGAAAGTTTAAAACTTCATAAGTTTCCAAGTCATAACTCCAGAACAATTTGAGATGGGTATGGAGAGCGACCGGCTTATTTAAGTTAATTTATTACTATTTCTTCTTTGTTTAGAGAGTACGAAGAGACGAAGCACACGTTGCACGAAGTATAACCTTTGAGCAATAGTAAATTTTAATTTTTATTCAAATTATTTGTTCAAGGTAGAACGGTAATACCTTTTATGTATTCATGGGGGCGAATGCTGCGGCTCTGAGATATTGGTGTCGTATCGATTGTTAACTTATTTTGATCATAAACTTATTAGTTATACAGAAAATTGATTTATCACAAACTGATTATTCAGAAAATTGATTGTGCGATTTTGCCTTTTTTTAATATATTTTTTTAGGCAACACCAAGTTTTTGGTGGTAAAAAAAAAATTTTTTAACCGGAAATAATTTCAAAGGCGAAGTGATTTTTGAAAGGTCTATTTAATATATATAACATTTAAAAACAAAAAAATTTTCATGAAAGGTATAAAACAAACTTTATAGGGGTAAGTCCATATTTTGGGGGTGTCTGAAAAATTTGATGATATGATTCTTGATCTAATATACTAGAATTATACCTGCGGGTTAGGGGTTTAGAATATGCCCGAGGTAGGCATACCGGTCGTAAGAGGCGACTTATATGCAAAAAGGAATGACGTGCAACTCGATGGTTGATCTACGGACATGACGCCTCTCACCTCTCATTACCCATCTTATCCTTCCTTACGGAAGGAGGAATGTCATAACCTAGAAGGTTGCACTGGTCATACCAAATCGATACCACGATTGTCGGGCAGTACCGCAAGGGAGTACCGGAGCTGCCGGGTTAATATCCGGCAAAGGACTGCCACTTTCGGCAACACTCTCCAAAACCTCCGGGGAGTGTTTTTGTCGTTACAAACAACAACAAGAATTACAAAAACAACTTCATAACTTCCAAAGTATGGCTACTTAATTTTTTTTTTGTCACACAATGATATAAATATAAGGAATAAATAGATATTTAGCTGGCTCGAGGTCTGTGTTAATTTACTAAAAATTAAAACACTGTTGTTCTTTTTTTTTAGCTACATATAGGGTGACAAGACAGGATCCAACGTCACGATTGCAGAATAAAAACAACTGCTTAGTGGAGAAGCTATATAAGTTGGAATTAATCACAAAGACTGAGAAAAATAGACTCACAACAACAACTGCACTACCACCCAGAATCTATGGTCTCCCGAAGATCCATAAGGAAGGCACTCCTTTAAGACCAATTTGTTCGGCGGTTGGATCACCCTCATACGGTCTGTGCAAATATATTGCCGAAATTTTAAAAAATATAACAGCACATTCAATTTATAACATTAAAAACACTTTCGAGTTCAAGGAAAGAGTAAACAACACCTACATTTTTGACGACGAAAAACTTGTTTCGTTCGACGTCGTATCACTCTTTCCGAGTATACCGATACATCTGGTACTCGATACAATACAAGAAAAATGGGAAATAATTAAAGATTACACAAGGATACCAAAACAGCTGTTTATGGAGATAACAACATTTTGCATTCAAGAGAGCAGATATTTTAAGTATAAGAATACCATATATAGCCAGTTGAAAGGAATGCCGATGGGGTCACCCACATCCCCAATTATAGCGGATATTATCATGGAAAAACTGTTGGATAATAGTATGGAGAAATTGCGGTACAAACCTAGGATACTTACGAAATACGTCGACGACCTCTTCGCTATAGTACGTGAGAATGAGGTACAAAATACTCTTGACACATTAAACAATTTTGATAAGAATATAAAATTCACGCTAGAATTAGAAAATAACGGTAGCTTAGCTTTTTTGGACTCTGAAATAAATAGACGAAGAAACCAATTAAAACTAAAGTGGTATAAAAAACAAATAGCTTCAGGACGAATTATAAATTTTAATTCTAAACATCCCAAATCTATGATTATAAATACAGCGATGGGCTGTATACGGAAAATGCTAATGATCTCAGACGAAGTGTACCACAACGAAATTAAGGAAGAAATATACATTTTATTAAGGAATAACGATTTTCCAAAAAAGACAATCAACAGATTAATCAAAAAAGCTAAATTAACGAAAAACATAAAAAACTCCGAAAAACCATTAAATTTCAAATCTCTGGCTTACGTGCCACAATTATCAGAACGTCTGGCTAAGTCTGATTGTTATAATAAAGAAAATACAAAAATAGCACATAAACCTACTAACACACTTAAAAGTATTTTTAATAAAACAAAATCAAAGATACCAGATATGGAGAAAAGTAATGTTGTATATCAAATTCCCTGTAAAGGTACTGCTGAGGAAACGTGCAATAATGTTTATGTCGGTACAACAAAATCAAAATTAAAAACAAGACTATCACAACACAAATCAGATTTGAAACAATGCAATCAACTCAATTATCATAAAACAGCACTCATGGCCCACTGTACCACTAGCAGACACTCACCAAATTTTGATGAGACCAAAATACTGCAACAAGAACAACACTACAATAAACGATTCACGCTGGAAATGCTACACATCATTAACGTACCGACAGACATACGACTTAACTATAAGAGCGACGCGGACCAGTGCGCTCATATATACAAAAATTTACTTACAAAAAGACAGTACCATACTCCACGTCACACAGAGTAGACGTGTAAAGAAAAGTATGTAATTATGAAAAATGTTTTTAATACGTATAATTGTTAATTGTTGTTTTTATGTTTATGTTTTTATCAGCTCTGTAACCTTTGAAGACGATTGCCGTGGAGCAATCGAAATATATCGGTTTGGAAAAAAGAACAACAGTGTTTTAATTTTTAGTAAATTAACACAGACCTCGAGCCAGCTAAATATCTATTTATTGTGAAGAAAAAGGTCGCTAAAAAGTATTATTTAAATATAAGGAAGTTAATAAGAGATGTATTTACTTAAAAAATAAAAAAAAACGCCATTTTAGTTTTTAGATATGTTATACTCGTATGTATTAAATAGACCTCTCTAAAAAAAATAATTTTTTTTTTAAATTCTTGAACTTTTAAGTGTTTTCCCAGTTTAAAGTTTTATTTTTGCTCAAGTTAGAAACAACACTTGACCTTGCCAACGCACAGCTGGAGTGCAACTTCCTCATCTTCCCATCAGTGGGTTTCTATGAAACGTTTCCTGCGCCGGAGAATTTTATGCAGTAACAAAATGTAACGAATTAGTTTGTCTTCTTTAACACATACTTTCGTAAATCTTTCCAAAAACCTTTCTTCCAAATGCCCCAAGGGTCTTAAGGTAGCTTCTAATGAAGTGAAGATACCTAAAAATTGACGGTCTCTACTCAAGCAAATGGACTATCAATTAGATAGTCACGAATAATGTAATAACACAATAGGCTTGCATTTTTCTGCTTGGTATGAAATGTATTACAAAACTGTAAAAGGGTATGAGTAATATTTAGAGCATTTCCCAGTTAATGACTTGACCTATGGAACAGAAGACATGTGGTTACTTCAGTTTTGGTTCTTCTTTCATACCATATACATAATTATGATACTATATTGTACTGTGCAAATGTAAGCATATTTGAACGGTAGTGATACAGATAGCAAAATACTTAGAAATTTTGAGGTCTGGATCGCGGATCGCAATGCTGTCAATATATAGTCACATAGTGACCTCACCCACAATACCTTCTTCTAATACATTCTCTTGATAACCTACTCTTAACTATTATTATTTGACTTCTATTGCTCTTATTTGATTGAACTACTTTCTCCCTCTTTTAAGTTTACCGTTAAGCCATTCTCATGTAAGTTTTAGTTTTAAGCTTCTGCGAATGTTAATTTAGAAATAAGCCTTAGTTTTTTAAGAGATTCCGAACAATAAAGGCACCTCGTCCACGACATCATTACTATATATTGACGGTGTATCAGTTGTATTTTCGATAGAACGGAAATACCATGGATACCATTTCCTACTCCAGTACCTTCTCTTGCCTAAAAAATTGTGAACAATTTAGCTTGAAAGTCGTTTATTACCGGGAACGCAATAAAAAAAAAAGTTTTAAATATACGTCATCATGCTCACTTAACATTTTTTGGACCACACTGCATGAAAATACATGAATATTGACGTGATGTATATTGAACTTGAAGGAATCGTTTGCGATCCCAGCAATCCATCAATATGGATTACGATTCAAATATAGTGATATATATTGACCCTGTACCATATTCACATTTGTTGTTCCAAGTATTTCTCCAATTTCCAATAACAATGATGAGCCTGTTATTTTAGTTATATTTATTTATTTATTTCTTGTAATTGGCGGAACCCACAAGTTATGTGCCCATTCCGAATTCGTCGGTTAAGTAAATTTTTTCTGAAAAGCTGTTCACGGAGAAGTTCCCTGAAGCGGCTACCGAGCACCGCCGAAGTGATACCGATACTCATTGGCCACCTTTCGTTTATTACCCACATTGCACTAATACATTTTAGGTCAACCCTGGTCCACATATGGTCGATAAATCCAAAACGCGTCAAGTTCTCGAAATAAGGGATATCTACTGGTACAATTTTAAGTTAGACGTCTAGTGATGCACAGGTGAGAGTTGCATTCAATTCTATTGAACAGTTTTTAAGTGATGTTTGCCCAAACATTCTGACAGGCAGACAGACAAAAATTCTAAAAATTTTTGCTTCGGATTGTATTGGTCCTCCTAAATTTTGCCTAAATATTTGCAATGTACAGACCAGTTACAATTTTATTGCATGCAGAGATATTTGCAAAGTGGCACTGGATTTGTGATTAGTATTTATAAAGGTTTATCTCCAGATTAGTTCTCCATGAGTTGAATATGTTTATAAATTGTAAAACCTTAAGGCCGGGGAGATTGCGTTTAACTCCCAAACTTAGTAATTAGTAGAAAGTAATTTTACTAGGAATCATAACGACAAATCAAAATAGCTATTTTCAAGTTCTGCCAAGGTATTGTAAAAGATTACCCTGTTCCAGAATTTTTTTCAAAAGCGCCCTATCTCAGAATTCGATTTAAAAACGCCTTATCTCCACTGAAAGTGTATTGGAGTTACGTAGCTATAGGAATTTTCTTAAACTCTTTCTAAGATAGGGCATTCTTCAAACAAATTGCTATACGCGGTGATCTTCCACTCATTGGTCGATGTAATGTGCATATTTCCTTACGATTTGTATTGTGATAGCACCTGTATGGGGAAAATTTTATAGATATCATTTTTTTTCTGTGATTTAAAAGAAAAAGGGAAACTGAATAAAGTTAAGCAAAATACGTATAGCACACCTGGACCTAAATAGAAGCCAACTACTAAAAACTGACCGACTCCCCATTTGCCCCCAAGAAAGTTTTAGCTTCAGCCATATCTTAGAAAGTAGTGGAGCCATTATTAAATGAGTTCTTTTTAGATCTAGGTGTGCGAAGGTTAATTGTAATTTTGTTTCATACCTTTTTCATGAAGGCAATTGTAATCATAACTGGTATTCAAGCCTTCATTCACCGTTGTTAGCTTTATGTGATTTTGCTGAGTAATTTCATGTACATAGTAACAATGATTATTTTCCAATATTTTTGCGTAAATGGATGAGAGAATGGCATTCCCAATTTATCGCTGCTAAATGTAATACACTTTAAATGATATGTTGCACAAAAACAACGACGATAACAAAAAAATACACAACGATAAAGCGAGTAAAACGAATGTAACAACTATTCGATCGATGATAAGTACCAAAAACTGGTAACTGCAGCCAATTAGAAAATGTGTTGTTTTTTGAAGAGAGGTAAATTTATGTCGGCATATCCTTTCAAACACTTCAATTAGTAGCACAGTTCTCATATTTAGTTCTCTTTTAAACGAGACTAACCTTGAAATTGCATAGCTTATTAAATGCTCCACACTCTTTTTGCTAGAACATTATGTGTAGAGCTTTATTCATTCTAAATAAGTGTTTTTTTCTAGTTTCATTATTTTCTTTTTTTTTCTTGTTCGGTACTTGACCACACTCGAACAGCCCTGTTCAAATGAGCTTAGTGTGGATTCATGTGAAATATAAAAAACTTAGATGTTCACAAACTATTAAATCTTACTTTTTTTAGAGCTACATAAAATGCGCTCCGCTCATGTATTTGATTCTCTCTTGAAACGACGCACTTTTTCTTTTCCAATCGGTTTTGAATACACTTTTGTAATTTATGCTCGTGAATTCCATGAGAGCATTTATGTATTCCTCTTCAATTTATTATAATTATTTGTACGCACTGCATGTTTAGGAGACACACACACAAGGACTCCTTTCACATTGATACGTGATTCGAGCAGAAATTAGTTTCCATTCTCCTGAAGTGTTCAACTCAATTCAGCCCAGTTCAGTTGATACCAATGCATTACACCGCACAATTACTCACCCTTCGGCTCGGCATTCCTCTGATCCGATACCGAAATGTTTAGCTCAATTTAAAAGGAATTCAATAAAAGTGGGGGAGACGTTAACAGTAAAAACAAGATGAAACACCAAAGTACTGACGAGCGCGTAACAAAAGCAACTGTAAACGACAAGCGACAACGAAACCATACATATACTACATGTAAAAGCCGAAAGAAATATCCGAAGCGTATCGAAAACTGGACGAATCACGAACGAGCAGCGCCTAAATATGAAAATCCGTATATCCACAAAATTTTTATATAATTCAATGCAGCCGTCGTCCTTTTATCTTGTTTTGCGTAAAATGAGGGAGATTTAGTATGGTTGGAGGAATTATTAGAATTTAATTAGTTTTTTTTCCATTTTGTTTTAAATTTTTCGTCGTTTACTGCATTGTACTGAAATACGTATTTAAGTACCTACATACATATGTACGTGATTAAGTATTGATAGCAAATTTTCTTGCTTGTTTTTCTGAGCTTCACTTTCCTTTTTTGTTGCTTTACCTTTTTAGAATATAATCAGATTTCATACAACTTTTTTATTTGTAAATCATTGGAAATTTTCATTTTCATAGGCACTCGTAACAATTTCAATTATAAGTATGTGTACATACACCTATGCACAACACACACACAACAAATGTACCGAAGGAGAAGGACATTTATAATTTCAATTTTCATGTTGTTTTTTTAATTTTTTCTGCTAGTTAACGTTTAGCAAAATATTTTTCACGTTCCAAATAATCAAACTGTCTCAAAACGTTTTACATAAGTCCAGGACGGAAATATGACTGCGAGTAAAACTAAAAGAAGCGAATACGAAGTTTGTGGCCGTTAATGTCTATACGTTTTTTATGCTCCAAAATTATATAATTTATTTTATCTAAAAAATGCAGTTTTTGGATGAAGAGAACCTTTCTTATAAAATAAGTATGTCGAACATGAAAAAATAACGGTTGTTGCATTTATTTCTGTCAATAATTTATTATAAAACGATTTTCACCTCGAAACATTCGATACCTACGAGTTTAATAACCATCACACGCAATTCCTTGGCAATAGAAAATATTCCATATTCAACATAAAAAATCTATAAGTATATATATCCGCATTGAGATACTAGCACTTTTTTAAGTCCGCTTAACTTCTACGGCTTGAGTGCATATACACTTTTTCACATTATAATTTTCATTCCTTCCAATTGTCGTTTTCTCATATTTATCGGGGATTTAAGCAAATAATATTCGATTAAGTTCGATTGGAACTGTACGATTAATAAGTGAACGTGGTTATTATAATATTACTTTTTGTAGAAAATGAGGAAGAAAAGCAAAGTGCAAAAAGTACGTAGATCACGATTTTAATTGTTTTTGTGACTTTCTTCTCATTTGTATTATATTTATTGCATTTATACATATAGGTATATGTATATTTTGTAAATTTATTTGGTTTTGTTAAACGACTGCGCGTCGCAGGATACACCGTACTACCCTGCTTCTAAGCTGATGGCCCCAAATGGCACTGACTGCGCCACAATTGCAGATGGCGCTGAACTGGAAGGGCAGCCATGGATATCAATGGGAAGTGAACACAGCTGCTCGTTTGTGTGTATCGCTCTCACGCGCAGAACGCTGCTGACAAAGGAGTTGCCAGTTTCAAAACATATGAGTATGAAATGTTAGGAATTGGTACTGCTGATTGTCATTTGACCGCCCATTTATCGACATACATATGCAGGGGTGGATGTGTGAATGTATATTGAAAAAAAGTCTTTCTCTCTTTTGTAAACGTTATGTGTATATATATATATATATATATATATATATATATATATATATATATATATTGGCATTCCAGTAAAGCTTTCGGCGTTCACACTAGTAGACAATCGAAAGTTTAAAGCATCGATATTTCGATTGACTTTGACACTGTGCACATACCTATGGATTCACATTCGCTTCAAAAGTTTTTGTATTTTTCTAATGTAGGTTTTACTTCCCAGTTGGAAACATGTATACGGTATCAGTATTTATATTTCAAAATATAAATATTCGCCCTTCATTATTTGATCCATTAAACTGTTTGTTATGGGGGCCACCGTGGGGTGGCCTACCACACCGAAGGTCACGGGTTCAAGTGGCCCGACATTTAACATCTGAAGTATTTTGAAAAAGTGAAAGAAGGGGGGCTGATCCATGGTAGAAGTCGACATCTGCCTTTCGCAGAGTCGGGATAAAACATTTAGGCCCCGACAATTTGAAGAAAAATTAAAAGAAGCACACTGCAAATTGCTAGAGAAGCTCAGATTTCATATCCTTGACATCCATGTAACCTTTAATAAAAAGGGGAGAGTTCCTTTGCTCGAATGCCCCTTTTCTACAATTTTTGGAACTGCAACCACTGTATAAATGTGTTTGAACATCCCTGCAAAAAGCGGAAATACTCCGTTCCATCATCGAAAGAATACCCCTTAAAGAGTATCAGAGTACATCCAAGATGATTCTTAAAAGACCATCGGCCCTCTCTCTTGCAATCCACGGGGGATTAACAAGCCGAATTTTTGTGTGAGGGTTTCTTTTCCAGAGACTCCCAACTTTTTTATCTTAGAAAATTCTGGAAGGTAGGACATTTGGGAGGTAGGGCCGTGAGACATGGCATGTACATTTTTTATTAATAACAGTTTCATTTTCATTTCACACAATATTTATTAATAGCAGGCTAGTTTTTTTACAGGTCGTCAATTTGACTTCAACTTTTTTATTAATAAGAACGTGATTATAAGTTTTTATCTTTAGAAATACCGAATGAAACATGGTAACATCCTACAAATAAAGTGGGACATTTGAACAAAAGCCGATATTTTCATGTTTTCACAGAAACACAGGAGTTCCATAGGTGTTTGCTAATTTGATATACTTACTAGCATATATCTCACTTCATTTATATATACATAAATGTACCCTGCAGCAAATGATTCCAGTTCAAAACTAACGCAGTACTATAGTATTATGAGGCCGTACTGGTTCGACAGATACGTGGAACAGGGCGCCCAAAATGTGTTAGTACAATATGGGTATTCAACGAAAGGTGTTAATGAGTGCTGCCATAAGTGACTAAGTTCCATATATCAACTGGTTCTGGATATATAGTTCTTAACATCGAACTCAGTATCTTATTAGTTTTGGCACGCACAGAAGTGTAGCCGGGTTTTCTAGTTCCAAAATATATATGGAGTGCTAGCCCTGTTCGCAATTTTTTCATTTCTCGCCGCAGTTTCGGAACTTTAATCACTATTACAATATAAAAATAAATTGCATTGTCGTCAAAAAATATGTGGGGTTCTTTAATAAATTCGGTACAGAACACATTTAATTGCACTATATAAACTTTAGATTAATTACTTAGCAAGCTTTTTACCGTAAAATTGTTTAATGAAAACTACACAATTTTTGAAAAGGATTTAGCTATAATGTTAATGTTATAATGTTGTTTTCCCTCTCCCGATTATTATTCCTGGGGCCGAGACCCGTCTCCCGACTTTTGTCGACAACCTTTAGCAGTTGACGTAGGATGGAAGTAATCAGACATTAATATATTTAATGGATTTTATTTTTTAGATACGCTTACAATTTGCAATACAAATATGAAGAAACATCAGAATATATTTTTAAAATACTTACATGTAATAGAAAAGAACTAAATTTTATATATGACAAATATAAAGAACCGAGTCTAAAAGAATTCGAGCACGAGCTCAGAGGTCAAGAAGACCAGTCCAGTAGCATTCCCACAACAGCCGGTTCTATCGCACCGGAATGACTCGGACTTTTATATCCGACCAAGGGCTGTTATTTCGACACTACCCTGTCTAACCTGTCACCTTTTCCCCTAATACTGTCATCCTCCGAGCAGCTCCTTGCAGCAGGGCTACTCAAAACTCTCCAGCTCCGGGCTGGGGTCGAATCCAACTCGGGTCCAAAAGAATGGATCTGCTGCGACTGCTGGAAGAAGATTTACATTAAGCGTTCACACTCCGTCCAATGCAATTCTTGTAAAAGATGGTTGCACAAAACTAGGTGCTCCGGGCTAGATCCCTCCACACACAGGCCCCCTAGTTTCTACAAAACTTTTGTGGCCCCTTGCTGTTCACGCCATAGGGCGTCCCGTGGCCAACGACGATCCAGTGTCGCACCGTCACAAGCTACAGAAACAGTCTCCACGACTAACAGCACTAATAATATCCAGCAAGCTCACAGCTACTTTCTACGTAGCACCTCTGTTTCAGATGTGAGCAATGCTGAGCGACAGCCGACCCCCCTCCCACTTTCAACTTCCCCTTCTTCTTCCAGCACTAGCACAAATGTAAGCCAAAGCCACCAGCTCCTGGTCCCTTACACCATGTGCACTGTTTGTCGGTTGAGACTATATACACCTGCGACATCAGTCAAATGCAACTCCTGCCTTGACCTATGTCACCTGCTTATATGTTCTCAACTTTGTAACAGGTACTTATGGACTGATACGAACGTTGCGCCATGTTGTCGAGCTACGCAACCTACAACGTCAACCGATTCGCCACCTTCCGGTGGTTTGGATCCCTCGTCTTCTAAAGTGCGACGTAGTGCGCGACGCAGCCTGATTCCACCGGGGCATACGCACCAGTCCTTGACTCCCAGTGTGAATATTTCTCTCCCTTCGCACTTTCGTGTCCTACAGTTGAACTGCAACGGTTTAACCGGCAAGGTTGGGAAAATAGTGAATTTCATGAAGCGGCAGAACATCAAGATCGCTGTCATTCAAGAAACAAAGTTAAACGCCCGATCAGATCTTCGGACTTGTGACGGCTACAACATCTACCGGCGTGACCGAGAGAGAGGACTTGGGGGTGGACTTGCCTTCATCACTCATCAATCTGTGCAATATCGCCTATTTGAGCCTAACGTCGACCCGAGGGACAACCTCCTAGAACGTTAAGTTATGGTTGTCCGGACAGGCGATGTCGAAATTATTAACATTTATATACCTCCTGCCACCTGCTGCCCGAGAGATTACCACCCTGACATTAGTGCGTTACTCAGAGGCGACAATCGTGTAATCCTCGGAGACTTCAACGCACACCACGATCTGTGGCACTCAAGCCTACAGGTTGATGGTAGGGACAGTAATTTTCTGAACAAATAGACGATTCGGCGTTTTGCACTGTGATCGGGGATGCCCCCACGAGAGTTGCGGGAAATTGTTCTAGTTCGCCAGACCTCACAAATAATAAACTGCGTTGAATGGCGACCAATGCTTACGCTTGCATCGGATCATTTACCGATCACCGATCGATCGCACTTTCACTAGTTTCAGTAAAGCTGATTAGGTTGGTTTTCTTAATTTCACTGAGAGCACCTTCGCTGCTCTTCCCATCCCGTCTGATGTACGAGAAGGGGAAAAAGCGTTTCGCATGGTCATAGTCAGGTAGAATTAAGGAGATACGTCCGTATTTCCCCGCAGAGGCAGCGGCCGTGGCTACTAAACGTGACCATGTGCGACGCTTGAACCCTACGGATCCTCAAATTCAAGATCCCAATGCGGAAATCATACGGCTGGTTGATCAACAGAAACGCGCCGAATGGGAGGAGCACCTAAGGTCCTGTAACCTCTCTGCTGGTGTTGGCAAATTATGGTCCACTGTTAAATCCTTGTCTAATCCGACCAAACCTAACGACAAAATATCCATCACCTTCGGTGATAAGGTACAGTCGAAACCAAAGAGATGCGCTAGCGCTTTCTGCCGGCAATTTGTACTGCATCCTCCGGTTGACAAGAAATCAGGCGTGCCATCAGGAAATCGCACAAACGCAAAAACAGCCAAGCGCCCATTGCCATCACCACCACGGAGGTTCGGGAGGCCATACGGGGGTCCAGAAACTCCAAATCTATTGGCCCAGACGGTATATCCATGCTGATCAAACATCTCGGAGAAGAGGGAGTAAGGTACAACCGTCTTCAATCTGTCTATGACCACCTTCGTCATTCCAGAAAGATGGAAACAGGCAAGCCGGCCAACGAGTGAAGACCCTGGAGACGGTCTTGCTCCCTTATTATACCGCTAACTTGCGACTAGCCGAACATCAGCATGGATTCCGTAAAATGCATAGCACTACCACCGCGCTAAACGCCATAACCACACAGATAGGTGTCGGTCTCGACCAACCTCGTCCAAATGACAGGACCGTGCTAGTTGCGCTTGATCTGTCGAAAGCTTTCGAGACTGTCAATCATGCGCAACTCATTAGCGACCTGGAAGCTTCAAATCTTCCCCCTGTCTAAAGCGTTGGACCGCCAACTATCTGAGTGGTCGGCAGTCATCGGTTGAACTTAGACGGGAAAGATCAAAACCACGTATAATTAAGCAATGGGTGCCACAGGGTGGTGTCCTATCCCCGCTTCTGTTTAATTATTACATATCGAGGCTCCCTTCTCCAAAAGAAGGCGTCTCGATCGTCTCCTACGCCAATGACTGCACGATCCTGGCGACTGTCCCCTCCGTTGACGAGCTCTGCTCTAGAATTAATTCTTACCTTCCATCCTAATCCGGTTTTTTCGCTGCACGAGATCTGACATTGTCACCGACCAAATCCTCGGCCACTTTGTTTACGACGTGGACAGCGCAGGCGAAAATGGAATTAGACGTCTAAGTCGACAGCATTAAGCTTCCGACTGTCACGCACCCCAAAATCTTAGGGGTCACGTTTGATAACATGTTCAAATACGGTGCTCATGTAGCCGCGATTGCCACCAAAGTACAAAACCGTAACAAAATCCCAAAGTCACTAGCTGACAGTACTTGGAGGAAAGACAAAGAAACGTTAGTGGAGGTTGCAGGCTTGCCAAAACACCGCACTCAGAACTGCCACGGGGTGCCTCCTTATGTCTCCTGAGCACCATCTTCATAGTGAGGCAAAAATGCTCGATGTTGAAGAGCATTGCGAGATGTTGACCAGGCAATTCCTGTTCAACTGCTATAAACCACAGCTCCCGAACCTGCTTAACGAAAATCCGCCTCCCAGGCGAATAAGAAGTCAACTCCGTAAGCACTATGACGAGATCCGGCATCACATTTTCTCGTCGTTTGATCCAAAGGGCCCTCAGCCTCATCCACACGGAGTCGGTAAACTCCTTTGTCAGGTCTCGTCCAGTGAATGCAGTCCTACAGGCACAAGCTCCACCTGTTGCCGACGAGGAACGCGAACTGCCTAGGGAGACAAGAGTCACGCTGGCTCAACTTTGTTCTGGATATTGTAACAGACTAAACTCTTACTTATCCAGACTGAACCCTGACATGCCAAATGTCTGCCCGGCATGCGGCGTGTCTCCCCACGATACTAACCATCTGTTCTTCTGTTCAACTGAGCCTGCTCTTCTAACACCAATTTCACTCTAGTCCACCCCTGTTGAAGCCGCGAGGTTTCTTGGACTTCCGTTAGAAGAGCCTGATGACAGTGTTGGATGAGGGGTGACACCTTAGGCAGGTTAAGTAGTCGCTACAACAACAACAACAACAACCAGTCCAGTAGAGATAGCAACCCACTATAGAATTTTGAAAATTATTAAAAAGCTTATACTTAAAAAAAACTTGAGCTCTTGATTAGCCATTGGGAGAGATTTTTAAATTTGATTGCAGGGAAGACCATAAAAGTCGATTACGATGAATGCTAGGTGTTTCAGGTTTCATATCATATCAATATCAAAATAATTAAATAGCTTTAAATTTGGTTTAATACGAGCACAGAAAAAAAAGATCTTCACGAACATATACAAAGTTTATACTAAACTTGGAGATCAGTTATCATCTGCACTCACTACATGCCACATATTAACGAGAACGACCGTGGTGCCCGCTTGAGCAAACCCACCAAAGAAGCGCCGGAGAACTATGGATGGTGCCCAGTCCATCCGTCAAAGAAATGTCTTCTTCGGACGTCCAAGGACGTACATAACCACATATTTCGGCCTCAGAGTAACTTCGAGGAGCATAAAAGACTTTGACGAAGTTGCCATAAGCAGCGATGAATCGAAATGTATACTCGTATACTCGTATGTCTATATATGGATATACATTAACCCGTGTTGAAATGTGAAAAGACCATTTATTTGAAAAAATCGTTTTTATACATTCTCTTTAAAAAAATAATTAAATAATCAAACGCATCAGTGGCGTAGCCAGGATTTGGGTAAGGGGGGTTAAATTTTTTTTTATCGAAGCCTGAAATTTGAGACACACACTAAATTTCGTTTTAAAATGTACACAAAATTCGAGACCATTCAAAGGAATTTTGTCAAAATTTTAAATTTTTTCTATAAAATTTTTAGAATTTTTTGGGGTATGTAGTTTTGTAGTTCATTAAATTTTAATGCAACATTTTCTGATTTTTTGCAATTTTTTTTCCGAAGAGCTAAAGGGTTTTCTTTCACATAAAATAAATTGCTTTCATAACCGTGTATTGAGGAAAATACAGAAATCGCAAAGAAAATATTAGAGTTTTTAACCAGCATTCACACCAACCATAATGTCAGCCTAGAAATCCAACGAAGAATCACTCACACAAACAAGTGCTACTTCCGACTGAGTTGGCAATTGAGAAATAAAGTCCTCTCTCGAAGAACGAAAATAAATAAGTCACTTATCGTACCCGTCCTTGTTTATGGTGCAGAAGCTTGCACTGACAACATCTGATGAGGCGTCTCTGGGAGTATTCGAGAGAAAGATTTTTCAAAGATTTACGGACCCTTACGCCTTGGCGACGGCGAGTACCAAAGAAGATTTAATGATGAACTGTATGAGCTATACGCACACCCCGACATAGCCCAACGAATTAAAACCCAACGTCTTAATTGGCTAAGCCATGTTGTGCGAATGAATGAAGATGTTCCGGCCTAGAGGGTATTCTTATCGGCACCAACTGATGGTAGCAGAGGAAGAGGTAGACCACCACTCCGATGGAAGGACGAAGTGGAGACCGATTTGTGACCCCGTGGTGTTTCCAATTGGCAGACGAAAGGAGTGGCGATCTATGGTAAAGGGCTAAAATCGCTTAGACGATTAAGCGGAATTTAAAGAAGAAGAAGGGGAAAGAGGTGAGGTCTACTGTAGAAGTGGAAAAGGGGAGAGTTGCAAAAATTTGTATAAGTTATGAAATTACGCTTTCTCGGAGATCTGAAGTGCGATTATGTCACTTTAAGAACCTTCTCCATAAATTATTTTCGGCCACTATATTTGGTTTTGAACAAGTGGTTCATAAAACTGAGCAAGCTTAAATAAATTTTTGTCGTTTTCTTCTCTGTGGTGGTTTGTTGAAAAACTGAAACGAAGTCTCTGAAGATCGTTTTTTGTTGAGTGAATCGACTATCTATTTCCATTATATGATCAATACATGAATGGAAAAAAACACAGAAATCTTGAAATCAGCATTTAGGTTACATGCTTGCAGACTAAGGGCCGGTTTCACCAGCTCGACTTAACTAAGTTAAGTCGAGTTTTTCACTTTTTCGGTTTCACCATCTAACTTAACTAAGTCACAACTTAGTCAGCCTGCCAGCTGACTTATTCTCGACTAAGTCAGTGTTGCTGTAGTTCAAAACCTAAATGTCAGTAATGCTCCAATTTGTTTTGTACAATGTCCCAGCCGGAAAATTCGTCAAGCATGACTTTAACGGCGTATGCGTAGATGCATGTGAACGCTTGTTTTCTAGCATGCAACCATTACGGAACTATTGTTTTTATTTAAGCGCGAAATTTAGTACCTTCCAAATAAAGAGAAATATAATAAGTCACTTATCGTACCCGTCCTTGTTTATGGTGCAGAAGCTTGCACTGACAACATCTGATGAGGCGTCTCTGGGAGTATTCGAGAGAAAGATTTTTCAAAGATTTACGGACCCTTACGCCTTGGCGACGGCGAGTACCAAAGAAGATTTAATGATGAACTGTATGAGCTATACGCACACCCCGACATAGCCCAACGAATTAAAACCCAACGTCTTAATTGGCTAAGCCATGTTGTGCGAATGAATGAAGATGTTCCGGCCTAGAGGGTATTCTTATCGGCACCAACTGATGGTAGCAGAGGAAGAGGTAGACCACCACTCCGATGGAAGGACGAAGTGGAGACCGATTTGTGACCCCGTGGTGTTTCCAATTGGCAGACGAAAGGAGTGGCGATCTATGGTAAAGGGCTAAAATCGCTTAGACGATTAAGCGGAATTTAAAGAAGAAGAAGGGGAAAGAGGTGAGGTCTACTGTAGAAGTGGAAAAGGGGAGAGTTGCAAAAATTTGTATAAGTTATGAAATTACGCTTTCTCGGAGATCTGAAGTGCGATTATGTCACTTTAAGAACCTTCTCCATAAATTATTTTCGGCCACTATATTTGGTTTTGAACAAGTGGTTCATAAAACTGAGCAAGCTTAAATAAATTTTTGTCGTTTTCTTCTCTGTGGTGGTTTGTTGAAAAACTGAAACGAAGTCTCTGAAGATCGTTTTTTGTTGAGTGAATCGACTATCTATTTCCATTATATGATCAATACATGAATGGAAAAAAACACAGAAATCTTGAAATCAGCATTTAGGTTACATGCTTGCAGACTAAGGGCCGGTTTCACCAGCTCGACTTAACTAAGTTAAGTCGAGTTTTTCACTTTTTCGGTTTCACCATCTAACTTAACTAAGTCACAACTTAGTCAGCCTGCCAGCTGACTTATTCTCGACTAAGTCAGTGTTGCTGTAGTTCAAAACCTAAATGTCAGTAATGCTCCAATTTGTTTTGTACAATGTCCCAGCCGGAAAATTCGTCAAGCATGACTTTAACGGCGTATGCGTAGATGCATGTGAACGCTTGTTTTCTAGCATGCAACCATTACGGAACTATTGTTTTTATTTAAGCGCGAAATTTAGTACCTTCCAAATAAAGAGAAATGGGTGTAAAATCAATACATTCCTTCGTGTATGGCCATACATGTCCATTTCGCACTGGGGTATTGGGATGCGCAGAGTTGTCTGGTATAAAAAAATACTACTATGCATAAAACAGCTGATCGGGTTGTTGTGTTCAAAATTATTTAAGTCACTCAGTTGGTGAAACCCAAAATTAAGTTAGTCTCGAATCTGTGCTAACTTAAGTCACGACTTAGTTTTAGTCTTAGTCGCGTTGGTGAAACCGGCCCTAAGTCTTTCGCGAAATCCACTACAAGCGCTAAGTCTATCTTTTTTGTTGGAGTTTATTACACAAAGGCAGAAAGCATTGTTTTTACAAAGATGCTAAAAGACTGGTTTATTATTTTAAAAAAATAAATTTTAATTTTGACCGAAGAATTTTATAATACTAAGCAATAGAGAAAATGTTGAAATTTAAAAAAAACTGCAAATCCAATTTTTTGATAAAAATTCGGACTAAAGAGTGTAGAATTTTAATAAAACTTGGTTAAATTTTCCTTGGTTTTGAACAAAGTTTGAAATTTATTCTTGAATGTTTTTTATTAGATAATGGGCTAAACTTTTATTAATTTGCTGAAGCTACGCCACTGAACCGCATTAAAAGGTTAATTGGCATAAATGCAAAATACCACAAACTCTTAATTAAAAAAAAAGTATAGGGATCGATAGATATAATTAAGGTGGATTTTTTTTTTTTTGGGAAACACCAACAACGAAAGTTATTAAAGCTCCAAGTTCATATTAAGCTTTTTTTAAATTGAAAATACTTAAAAGCTCCTGACCCGATCTTAAATATTTATTACTAGCTTATACCTGCAGTTTTCATGCAGGTGTTAGGGATTAACCTCATATAACCCCTTTCCAAATTTCAGTTGTCTAGCCCCCTTTTTCGTTATGCCCAGTTTTTTGCCCAGTAACCTTTGGGTGAATACCTTTAGCCTTACCCGGACATTGCGGATCTCTGTCCGGGTGGAACTACCCTTTTCTCCGCCACTCGTGGGTTAAAATTATTAAGGTTAAAACAAATAATAATAAAAACAAAAATAATAAAGAGTGCGGCTCTCCTAAAAAGAAGCCGACAGGAGCTTGATCCGCAAAGGCTATGGGTCAGCCGGGACTTATTACCATAGCTGAGAGGACGTCTCCGCGGTTCAAAGGGCTGAGAGTAAAGTATCCAGTCCGAGTAGTCCAAAGGGCAGTACCTCTCGGTCAGTGCAGCCACCGCCCATCCCTTAGCTTCTACCACTTGGCTTGCCACTCAGCGTCAAGCGTCTGGTGGGTCGGTTGCGGGGGGTTCCATAGATGTGGGGGTTGCCGGCTACGGGGCCAAGGGGCACCAACAAAAAGCAGCGAAGAAGGCCAGCCACCAAGACAGGCGAGCGGCAGCTCGGATCCTACTCAGGAATGCCCCCTCACCGATAAAGGAGGGGGATGTTTCTGCTGAGGACTGGGTGAAAGCTCAACGGGACCTTAATTGGGCGAGGCTGGTGTTGCCGGATTTCGGGCTGGACTGGTTCGAGAGTCATGAAGCCTCGAAACGCCAGCGTTCAATTGAAGAAACAACCCTTAGGACACCGAAAACGACCAAAACACAGGGAGGAAAAAGTTGCTTTAAAGGTGAAAAAAGACAATCCTAGGCCATCACCATCATACACTGATAAAGAATGGTTCCAGGGCAACGTCAAGCTTATCGCCTGTGATGACGCCAGGTCGGTAGAGCTGTACAAAGCCGCCGTACTTAGGATAGGCGAGGTGTGTGCGGGTGCACGCCTCAAGGTGGTGGAGGCGCGTGATTGCCTTTCACGACCAAGGTCTAGAGCTTGGGTTCCAGTGACGCCAACGGACCCAGCTGACATCCTAGAAATTCTTCGGGAGTATACTCCTGGTATACCGATCCAAAATTGGAAAGTGGTCAACGTTGGAAAGACCGAACGGGCCACGATGCAGAACCATCGTGGGTACGGGTCGTCAAGCTCGGGCGGTGGTTTGGCTCTCAGGAGGCTTCACTCCGAAAGTCATCTTCTGACTGAGGACGAGGCGGATGCTACGATGATGAGGGTCCTCAAATAAACCTTCATCATAGCAAAGCAGCGTCGACGTTCAGAAGCCGGACGATCACTGGACGGATTCAAGTACCGAAACCATAAACTTGCTTATGGATACACACTTCCCGAGCGTGTCTGTAAATATTATTAGTGGAGAGCTACCCTCTGATCAGCTTATAAGCGAAATAACAGATGATAAAAAATTAGACTGGGCTCTATCCACCTTCAAGCGCTATAAGTCGGCGGGCCCGCACGGAATATACCCGGGTCAGCTGCAACACACTGCCGAACTTACAAAGCCATGGGCAAAAGAGATGTTTATAGGGTGTTTTAGGCTTAATTACGTACCAACATCATAGATGGTTAATGTGGTCTTTATTCCCAAAGCAGGGAAAACCTCCCACTCGAGACCGTGGCCTATTAGCCTATCTTATTTTCTTCTTAAACCCCTAGAAAGACTCTTGGAGGACTACATTCGGAGGCGGATTGACCCATTGTTTCTATCGCTAGCTCAACATACCTATACTAAGGGCAGATCAACTGACACTGCCTTGCACTCACTGGTATCCGTTACTTGACCTCAAGGAATATACACTGGTGGCATTTCTAGACATAGCGGGCGCTTTCAAGAATGTTTTTCCAAAAGCCATCACATCGGCAGTAACGGGTCTGCCGGTTGACGCGTGCCTGGTGGAGTTTTTTCACAATCTACTTACACACAGGCGGATCAAAACAGAGCTAGGTGGTAGCGCGATTCACAGACTCGTTAACAGAGGTACCCCGCAGGGAGGCGTTCTCTCTCCACTACCATGGGTGCTTACCGTCCACCAACTACTACACCTCAGGGAATCAGAAGGTCACCAAATAATCGCTTATGCTGATGGCATCTGTGTCATTATGCGGGGAAAATTCCCGCAAACCCTTAGGTTTGGAAGTCAACCCGGTTAAAACCGAGCTTATCCCCTTCACGAGGAGGTACAACATACCAAGTTTAACACCGCCAAGAATTGGTGGTACGTCTTTAGCTTTTAGCGATAAAGTCAAGTATTTAGGAGTCATTCTAGATAGGAAGCTTCTCTGGAGTGACAATATAATGGAGCAAGCCAAGAAGCCCGCAGCGGCGCTGTTTACCTGCAATTGGTACCTCCTGGGGGTTCTCCCCTAAGGTGGTATACTGGATATATACAGCCATTGTGCACCCGATTCTTCTACATGATGTCTTGGTCTGGTGGCCTGCACTAGCTAAAAATACTTACCTCAAAATGCTGCAAAAGGTCCAAAGGAGTTCGGAGCTCTGTATAGCCGGGGCTCTGTTCTACTCCGACTAAACCACTCAACACGATGCTATACCCACCACCTCTTGACCTGGTGGCGAAGGAAGTATCGGTCAACAGGTCTCTGGTCGAATGGAGCTAGTGGGCATGCCACAATCCTGGGCACTAACGCCCAGTCCCTATACCAGTAGGCACTGGCTATTGTACGTCAAAGTACGTATTCGATAAGAACTATGTAGTAGACGTGTCATCACGACAAGACTGGAGTATAAGGCAGCATACGGTCCCGGGTGCCACCACCATATTCACCGATGGCTCTAAGCTTGATGGGAAGGTGAGAGCGGGCATACTTTCACCGGATCTAGAGGTCTCTTTCTACCTTCCTGTTCATTGCAGTGTACCTGGGCTGTGCAATACACAGGGCTGTGAACCATGTGGTGTCTATACCTAAGGATGGCAAACGGGGTTTTATTTTCTCAGACAGCTAAGCGGAAGTGCTGCCAATACACAGGGCTGTGAACTATCTGGTGTCTATACCTAAGGATGGCAAACGGGTTTTTATTTTCTCAGACAGCCAGGCCGCACTAAAGGCCTTGGACTCATTCCTCTACAACACTAAGTCGGTCACTGAATGCCGCAGATCTCTTAATGAGATGGCTCATCACTTTAGTGTCAGCCTTATATGGGTGCCAGGGCACAGGGATATTGAAGACAACTGCAGAGCAGACGAGCTGGCCAAGAGAGGCACCACCGACCATATCCTTCCGGAAAATTATTCGGTCGGTATACCCATGGGCACTTTCAGGCTTCGTGTGAACACAGGCACTATAAGAAATGCAAATGGACTATAGACATTCATCTCATGGTGTGAGACATCCAGGCTAACTTGGCCTTCATATAATTATATGAATAATAAGGGGCGTACAAGGCCGCTTCTGACTCTACACAAATCGGTTTCAGCATCCTTGACAAGGGTTCTAACAGGGCACTGTTTAATAGGCACTCACGGTGCTAGAATGGGGGTAACGACGTTCGATTATTGTCGCAGCTACAGATGTACCGAAGAGGAGGAGAGCGTCCAGCACCTCATTTGTGAATGTCCAGCACTCAGCAGATGGCTGTTAGCCATTCTAAGTACACCGTTTTTACACGACCTCACTGAGGTCTCAAGATGTGAAGCCAAGTTTTTAGCGAAATTTATTAATTCCAAGAAGTGGTTCGACCCTCCGTTGAAGGGGTTTATTGAGACCGTATAGGGTATCACAACGGGTCCATTGGTGGCCTAAGTGTCAGGCTGTTACCTTCGTGTTTCGGCTCAACCCTTGCAATCTAAACTAACCTAACCCCTTACCAAATTTCAGTGGTTTAACGTAAATACTTCCAGAGATACGGACTATGAAAAATTTCATTTGTATGGGAGGTGCCCCCCGCTCCCCCCTTTATATATATCAACATATTTTTTCCCTATAACCATCCCTGGAAGATATCCAGTTCGTATTTCAAATTTGGTAACGATCGGTTTATACGTTTAGGACACAAGTCGGTCTATAGATACATACATACATAATTTGAATCTTATATATATAGATAACATTCGCTGAGTATTTGATTCCTTTTATATCCACCTGCTCTGGAGTTGGTAGTTACAGAAATAAGCGGGTGGTCGGAGGGCGAGCCCCGGCTGGGTGTGGGGCGGATCCCCTCAATGTATACTGAATTTATACCCAGACCGAATGTGATTTCTTAGAAAATTAGTCACTTCAGTATGAATATTTCCCTAGTACTTGATCAGGTGCACGAGTTCTAGAGTTAGGAGTTAAAGTAATTAAGTGGAGTGTCCGGTCACCGGCATTGAAACAGATAGTTGATAAGGTATTTAACTAAAAAGGACAGGTTCAAAGAGTTTTGACAATTTTGTTTTTCCCAGAAGGTGAGTTTTAGAAAAAGTTTTACCATGAATATATTACGCATATACTCGTACATCAAATTTAAGGGAATGGAAATACCTTTCGATTGGTTTGAAAATATTTAAAATTCGTTGTGGTAGCTTTTTAGTATTTTCCATTTTAAAAAATGTTTGGCATGAAGTTTGACCATTAATAACTTTCGTTGTTTTTGTTTCCCCAAAAAAACACACCGTTATGTTTTTTTCATCGACATCTATCGGTTCCAATTTTTTATTTTTTTACTCCAGAGTTTGTGGTATTCTGCATTTGTTCAACTCATCCTTAGACGTTTCCCTTTCATATTCGAGGAGATGCCTCCGACACCAGTTGTGATATAGATATTAATTACATCGCTTATTGCAGGACACGTTTCCACCTTTCGTTTGCACGCATATTTTACTAACACATCTTGACTCACCCCTGGCCCACATGTTCGCCGATAACTTCAAAAGCGGTAGAGTTATCGAAATAAAAGATAACTTAAATTCTAAGTTAGACGTCTAGTAATGGAATGGTGAAAATTGCATTTAGCGGTTTTTGAGTGATCCCAACAACAGATAGACAGACAGACCGACCGAAATTCCAAAAACTGTTGTTTGGGATTCTATTGTCTTAATTTTAATCCCTACTATCAGTTTCTATTGAATGCACGAAACTGATATAAATATTTCACGCCCCTACACCCAAATGTCCCACTTTCCAAAATTTCCGAAATTTCGAATTTTCTCACCGAAAGGAATTAGCTCACAAAAATTCAGCTTGTTGTTAATCAACAGTAGGCTTATGTATCGCTACTATATGAGGAGGCACCGTTTACATTTTTTACATTGGCCGTGTAATACCTTTTATTTTTCGTGTGATTTTTGTAGATTTTCTGTCTCCTAAAATTTCTTTTTTGAAATATTTATCTAATTTTTATATGAAAGCAACTAAATTTACCACACAAAACACCTAATAAAAGTATTTTTATGCAAAATCACTATATTAATTACAAGATTCCTACTGGATTTGTATTAGTAGTGAGATTATTTTCGAATAAATACTATTCGAATAAACGAATAATAATATTCTTTGCAAAAAATTCGAATAGTATTTATTCGAATTATTTACCCGTTTATTCGAATAGTTGTATTGAACTGCAAGAGATTTAGAAAGCGAAATTCACTATTTTCATCGCTTGTACCTATGAGCTTGCACGCTTTGTATGGATGTATGTGTGGTTGCGTGTATAAATGTGTTCATAAGCAGTTGTGATATTTGTTTAACTAATCGAATACTTACTGTTCGAATAGTTGTTATTTATTCGGTGAATGGGGTTTGAATAGTTCTTCCTTTATTATTTCAATAATGTTAGAGTGCTGTTCTGCGAATAATTAAATACCATTTTTGTGAATAAATGGAGCGATTGATAGCTATTTACTTCAAAGTTACTATAAGTAAATATCTTTACATATAATAAAATTGTAACAGGTCGATGTCTGTACATTGAAGATATTCAAGAAAAACTAATAGGAGAGGTCGTTATTGGACCAGCGGAACCCAAATCCACAATTTTTAGAATTTTTGTCTGTCTGTCCGTCTGTATGATTGTGCGCGCATCACGCAAAAACTACTGAATAGTGTATATAAATAAATAGTTTAATTTGCGTAAAGGAACATATACAAAATAAGACTATTTTTTTGCTAAATAGGACACTAAAATAGAAATTCAATGAAAACGAAGGGGGCGATTTAGAACTTGCCGCACCTAAAAAATTTAAGAAAATTCTTCATTTCACCATCTGCCTACTCATGCAAACATACATAGGCGCATAAATAGGTATGGTCATAGAAATTTGCGAATTCTTTGGATTGAATGGCCTGCTTAAGGATGATCCCTTGTAGGTAGGTTTTTTCTTTATGTTTCTGCAACTGAAGGAATTGCTTAAAGCGAGAGTATTTATTTTAAATTTGGGTGTCTAAACTCGTTAATTAAATAAACACAAATGACCTACTTGCATGAGCGATTGCGAATTTACCCGGCAGTAGCAGGTAGATATTTTCTTCTATTATATTCCGTTGTAAACCATACATATATTTTAAACAATAAATAGGTATACTAATACTTGGAAATAGTTAAAGTTTCTGCATGCTTTGTGTGAAAATGCAAATTTATGTACTTATACAAAAATATATTTAACGCAATTACCTCAAGATAAGATTTTATTTGTTAATAAAATTTATATTATTTATTGCTCTTATATTGGGATAGTGAAATTAATTTAAATTACACATTTTAGTTTAATTATTTCGGTTATTCCGGTGTAAAAACACTAAAGCTGATACAAAGTAAGGCTCTAATTTGCTTATTGAGGGTTTAAGAAAACTCTTTCAGAGCTTGCTGAAGTAGCTGGAATCGCTAGATATTTCTTGGCTAGTAGTCCCAATATTCGATACTCCTTTTCATGGTCCTTCCACCTCGCCTCCAAATTGTGGTTTGTTTTAGGCTCCAAGAGATATTTTTCAAATTCATCATGAGCACCCAGTACGTTATCCCCTCCAAGAAGGATATATATAACTGTTGGTGTATTGTCTGCAACTGAAGTTTATGATGTATTTAAAATGGAATCATACAATTGTTTCGTCACCATATAAATCTTCTCCCTGAATTCTATTGAGCTTTAAAAAAGCAAGTTTTTATACCACGGATCCAGAAAGGATGCAATGTGAGCTGGTCTTACGATGCGATGTTCCGAATTCGTATGCAACTCAAACCGTTCGCTCAAATCAAGCGAATTTCTGATTTGATATAAAAATGGAATCATCGCAATTCACTCTAAGGTGTTTGTTCACTAAGCTGTTTATAACAGGTTGAACAAGAGATTTGGATTCAGAGCACAAAACAGTTGTTGCTTTCTCTAAAGGTCAACATCCGTTGATCGCTGTTGCCTTAACAAGGTTCCCACAGACTCACATCTACGTAAGTTAATCAATTATAGCTTCAGACACCTAAAATATAGTGGTTATTTTTTTATTTCCATGGGGTTTCTTTTACAGTTTCCTCGACCAGTGCCACCCACTTTTAAAAAAAGGAGTTTTCGTCGCTGTATCGTTAACAAGTTAAACAGGTACAAATACGAATACAAGTAAGATTTAGTTCTTCAGAAGCAATTTAAGATAGAGCGTTTTGGAAACGGATGAAAAGATTTTTAGGGTCATATGCGAATCCGTTGTCGGGCAGGTGTTTATGATATTGGTGTCAAATATAACGCGTTGATTAGGGTATTAGCAACCAGTGGTTTTAATGTCGATATGCGATATCAAATTTAACTGGTTGCTTTTTGTCGAAACTTATTTTAAGGATACTTTTTCTGGAAAGTTGATCAGTTAAAACAATATTTTTAGGTTATTATAAGTATTCTACAGAAATATTTAGGATGGTTCAAAAGACATAACCCAACTTTTTTAAAAATATCATATTAAGGTACATAAAGATTTTGTGAAAATGGTTTATCATCATCCCATTTGAAAACTATCGTAGTATATTTTTGCAATACATTAATGAAATTTGTATATTTTTAAGCATTTTAAGCCGCAAAAGGTAGCTATGCTTTGTGCAGAATAACAAGGACTCAACAAGGAGTCAAAAGGTACCACGTGCCTCAAAATTAATTGAAAAGGAAAAACTAGTCTGACTCGTGTGAGGAACAGCTCTCACCAAATTCGAAATTGCAAATTGCAAATGACTTTATTCCGGGCAGCGATCGAAAAGGGGTAAGATTAGCGGACGATGCGTTACCGCTTAGGATTGGGATAGTTAATATTAGTTAAGAATAAATTATAATGCCTCAAAAAAAATGAACAGAACTAAATGTTTTTCTTGATTTACACTCCAAATCAAATTTTTAGAGGCAGATGTTCGCATTTGCGACCACGTGTTACGAAATTGGAACAATCCGTGGCTACCATTTTTACACAAGTCCAGGTGTGAAAATTGCTGGATCCGCCGAAAAAAGTTCACTGGATATGGGAAGATATTTCTTCAGCTATTACTCTCCATGCGGCCTGGCCAAGAGTCAATAACACACCAGTTACTGTACCACTTCATAGTAGGTTAGCTCCTTTTTAGTTTAAAAATACACAAAAATTGCAAAATTACATTACAAACCACTTTATTGAAAATTCAGTCATCAGATATAAAATATGTCATCAGATATAAAAATATATCTATCATATTCATAGCAACTTTACCCTTGGAAAGCACTTCAAAAAAGTAATTTTCTTCTGTTTTAATAATAGTTCTTTTTTGATTGAATTTTACAATTGATTTCACAGGCATGGATCTTTAAATTTTCTTGAAACATTTTATGGAAAATTTAAATATTAATCTCAGATAGAATCTAATCCATACTTGTAAAAATATCTTACATAAAATTAAGGAAATTCAAGGAAGATTAGCTTTTTATTGTTTAAATTTTAAGTTTCGGAGTTCTTTGCAAATAACCATGCAGATAACTCGTTTATAAAATTCTACTACATAATGTGTAAGTTCTTAGCAACAACATTTTTTTAAAAAGTGCTATTTTAACCACCTTGTTATTGAACATGTCTCTGCTCGCCATTTTCGTTTTTGCAGCTTTTAAACGATTCCGTTGGAGATCCATTGTTATTTTATTTATGAAAACTGCATTTCACAATCACAATAGATCAACCCTGAAAAATATTTGTTTCCCTTCAAGACAGCTGACCGTCACGTGAGCCGTCATTTGAAAGGAAGCGCTGAAGGGGTCATCAGGGCGTGGAACAAATCGGCCCTCAGATTTGTAGCGGCAATATGAAAAATCTGATGCATCTATCAGCAGCGTCTTGTAGTGGTTGTTTTCACTTTCCTTCGGACGGCGTTTGAACTGAACGATTGCAGCCCGAATACTGAATTGTTTTATTTTTCGCTCGTGTATGCATGTATCGACAATTGTAGAGGGTGGTTGCTGCTTATGATAGCGGAAACGTTACAGTCGCTCAAACTGGTTAATAAACTAGAATGTTTACTAACCAGTTTGGCAGTTGACTGCAGGGAACTTACAGATGGCTATGGCTCGCGGGTTGAATTCATCAGGGGCGCAACAAGTTTTTTGTGTCTACGACTGCAAAATAACCAAAGCTGGTAAATAAAATGCAAGAAGTGGGATACACTGTTGTAGGGGCTGTATCCAACATGGGTGCAGTAAATCAATATCCTTGGACGGCTAAAACTCACGATAGGTAATTTTACTTGGCTTAAGCTACAGTTTAGGTCACAGTTTAGTAATCTCAGTTTGACCTTGCAATTCTGTTTTATATAAATTTTGTGAGCTCATCTGGAGGGTTACTCTGTATCGCGATTCCAAAGAAAAAATGTCGCATTTACATGGCACTCTGTAACTCGACTTCTCCCTCTCGAATTCAGGGTACTCTGTATATCGAAAACAAATGTCAAATGCTTTATACATTCGGGTTTTCTGTGCTACAACTAAAACACTGTGGCAACGCTGAAAAATGTAAGCTTGACACAAAATTTTGTATTTTAAATATTTAATAATTGTAATGGATATGTTCATAATAACAATCATTCTTCATGTTTATAGGGAAAAGTCAAAAATGAAGCAAACCACTCAAAATTAATTTAAGATTCTCATAGATTTTATGAGAACGCATTCGGACTTGTCTAAAGGACTTTTAAGTCTGCAAATGGCAGAAATGCTTCTACAAACATGTGGAAAAAGTTATCGTCCCAATTAAATGCAGCTGGTCCACCAATGCCCGACATTTCAGGTTGGAAGAAGGTAACTTTTTGCATAATTTTCTACCTATTATCTGTAGAGAAATCTATTCAATATACTCGTATGTAAATAATGTAATACATTTTACGTTTGGGCTGACTACAAAGTATATCTGATGGCAAAGTATTACTGCGACGCAATAAGCAAAGTATGTCTGGAACTGGTTGTGGTCCTGCAGTCTATGCACCGTTGTAGCAGTTGGAGAAGCAAGTGACCGAATTGTTGTCTGTAGATAAATCCATTAGTGGAGCGACTAGCACACTAACGTTTGGTGCCACAATTAGGGCCGTATAGCAAGTGACTGCGGATCAAACGGAGAGTCAAACAGAGTCTGCGAACAGAGGTAGGAACCACAGGAACGACTCGATTCCAGAGCAAAGTGAGCAAGAAAACGAACTTCCATCTTGGTCAAACGCTAGACGTACTTCGCGCAAAAGCAGTCTCCTTGAGTATTAAGTGGATAACCAAATTGCGTTTCATAAGAATTCAACAAAAGTGATTAATGAAATAAATTCGAATCTGTAAAACATTCTAAAAACTATGAATAAAAGCAAAAAGATTCAAAAACGCAAGCTAAAATTGGAGAAAAACAAAATTATATACCAATAAAAAGCAGACCACCAAAAATTACATTGAACAAGTTGGAGTTGCAAAAAGATATGCTCGATGTCGAGCAACAAGCTAACAGTATGATCTCAAAAAAAAGTAGTTAGAGCATAAATATGTACATATATACATATAAATATATTAGTAAGGAATAATACGAAGTTATCTTTGAAATGAAATGCACATCCAAGTACAATAATTTTTTGATTTTATTTTGGTAGATTTATTTATTTTCTGTTAGAACATTAATTTAAGTTTTTGTATTTTATTGGAATGCGTTGTAATATTACTGTCGATAAATAAAAGATAAATTGCTTTTTAAATAAGTGGTTTATTTCAAATAAGTGGCCTAATTGGAGTTGCGACTATAAATCATGTTGTTTTTTATTTGTTTCCTTATGTTCTTCGCTATATTTAAAATATTTTGGCTTACAGGAAAATCGGCACTGGCAGTCGAAACCTCATTTGGTTCAAGAGAAATATTTGTAGGGTTCTCAACTTTAAACAAAATACAAATATTATGCACAGCACAGCGTACATTCAATATTTGAACTATCTTTTCAGGGGGCGTAGTGCAACTCTCTTGCAGCTAAGAGGCATCTAAACTTAACTTTTAATACCCGAAAGGTACATTCAATAAGCGATCTGCCTTTTGAAAATTGGTCGTTGAAGAAAAGTTCGTCGGAGTTCTCTGCAGCGTTTCTATAAGGGGTTATTAACCACGGCTGCAATAGTAAAAGTTATACGTTAAGGTCAGAAAAGATACCAGAAAGAAGGAAATGCTAAAACACAATCGTAATCTTATCATGCGAAGCTCCTCCAAACCTACCATTCACGGCTCTGATCCTCATTTTATGGTCCCAAATCTTAAATATATTTATGTTTTATTCGTGAATTTCAATTTGTATCTACCTCATCATTCTTACCGCCATTGGATTGATGCTATGTTTTAGCTTTCTTTTAAAATATAAATGCTCGTCCCTTGTTGGTCGTATCATTAGGATGTGTGTTCCATCGATCACTCCAACTACTCCTGGTATTCCGCAAGCATCAACTTGTTCAGCTTCGGACAATGGGAATGTCATGTGCTTTGGCAAAGCACCTTTTCGATGGCACCACATACCTCAATGAGGCAACGGGAATCTGTTTGCTGCGCCAAACACAAATGACGATCTTGACCAATAAAATGTTGGTACGCTCCCTGGCCAAAAAACTTCAAACTGACCGATAGCTTAACAATGTTGGGGATGCTTCTGGAGCCTTAAGCTCCGATTTAATGCTATCCAAAACATATAAAAATGCCTCCTTACTGAGCCGAAAATTTTGCTCAAAGCTAGTCACAAAGAATATACTTTTAGTCTTGAAAATCTTGCAAACAATTGCGTTTACCTTTTGTCGCTGAGATTCATTATATTAGAGCTATCACATAAAATACGCCTTTCGATCTTTCTTCACTAGTATGGTCCCATAACGCCACAGAGTTCATTTTATTGTTAATTATGTCTTTGCAAAAACTTTATAGTTTTCAATAAATGTAAACAGTAGATTTTTCTTCCTTTGTTTTGCTCTCATATTTGTTAATATTTTTGACAGTAATGCCTACCCCAACATTAAAAGAACAAAAAGTTAAAGTAGGTAACATTGTTCGCAATGCGAAAGCAATACAGAGTGCCACTTGGTTATAGAATCGCATTTGATTTTCGCATCGCATTGCCTTTCGTATCGCGATACAGAGTAACCCCCCTGAACTTGGACAGACAAAGTGGCAAGGTAAACTAAGTTTTACTTAAAATGTGGTTTCAACTTGTTTTAAAAAAACCCTAAATACAGGGTGGCTGATGAAAGCCGCTACCAAAAAAAAATTAAATAACTTTTTTTCTATTTAATGAATCTGGTTAATTTTTTTTTTATTTTGCAGATTGACTTTTACATTTAACAAAAATGGATAACTGGGACACTGAAACAAGAATTTGCATTGTCCGCCGCTATCACGCACTGGAGTCCGTAGTTTCGGTTCAAAGAGAGTATAGGCGCACGTTTGGCGGCAATCCTCCGAGCAGATGGACCATAATAAGACTTGTAAATAATTTTGCCGAGAATGGGACAGTCAACAGAAGACCTTACCATCGAAACCCTTCAGTTCGAACGGAGGAAACAATCGCTGCTGTAGCTGCTGCCATACAAAACAATTCACGTGTTTCGACAAGAAGCTTATCTGCTCAAATGGGTGTAAGCAGACAGTCATTACAGTCAATTATGCACAAAGATTTGGACTTATTCCCATATAAAATTCAAATGGCCAACAAACTGAACGCTGCAGACTTGCCGATTCGCTTGGAATTTTGCCAGAAGATGCTTCAAATGGTGGAAGAGGATGGAAACATGTTGAACTGTCTTTTCATGTCTGACGAGGCCCATTTCGATTTAAACGGCAACATAAACAAACAAAATTGTCGAATATGGAGTGCTTCCAACCCACAGATACTCCATGAGACGGAATTGCATCCACCTCGTGTCACAGTGTGGTGTGGTTCATCACGCTGCATTGTCGGGCCCTACTTCTTCGAAGAAAACGGTCACACCGTTACGGTTACTGGAGACCGTTACTTGAGCATGTTGAGAGAGTTTTTCTATCCAGAATTACGCCGAATGAGAATTTCTTTCAACTATGTGTGGTTTCAGCAAGATGGTGCAGCTCCTCATATAGCCCAACCTGTTATGACAGAATTGCGACGAAAATTTCCCAATAAGCTGATATCCAGAAACTCCACATTCCGTTGGCCACCCAGGTCGCCTGACCTTACTGCACCTGACTTTTTCTTGTGGGGTTATTGCAAACAGGAAGTCTTCGAGGAATATATAAAATTAAAGTTGAATGAAGGTAGTATTGATGACAAAATACAGAAAATTATTCGTAAAAATTGTCAATTATGGTGATTGTTGTTGGAGCAAAGCTCGAATTTTTATGTTTTGTTTGTTAATTGATATTAGAGGAAAAATTACAACGTTATGCACAGTGATGGTATGGGATGACATGTTTCGAAGTGCCCAACTTCTCATCAGACCCCTTCTCGGACACTGAGATACGAACCCAAGTTTCTGCACTAAAGCCACTGTTAGAGTACTCTAACAACTAAGCTATGCTGCCCTGTAGCGTCACGATGCATTTTCCCTCTAATGTGCCATTTGCTTATTCCTTTTATACATTCTTTGGTACATATATTTTATATGTCAACTCAAGGAAAGTGGAATATTTTTAGGCGCGCTCATAGAGCAGTTTTAGATCCTTCTGCTTTTTTGCATATCAACACTTCCGTGTTATTTGTTATGCACCCGCACTGTACCTGTAACAATTATAGTTATGGTGATTGTTGTTGGAACAAACAAACATAAAAATTCGAGCTTTGCTCCAACAACAATCACCAAAACCCTAAATAGTTTTTCAAGGCTCACTGCAATTTGTTTAAGTTTCTAGGGCGACCTTGGTTCCCGAATCCAGCCATAAACCGGAAAATGTTTGTTTTTAAATTAGTGCGGAACAATTTCAATGACACTGGCTACAAATTAGACGGGGGGAAAAAATTCCCCAATCAAGATTGGTCAGAGGCTCACTTTGACTTCAGGGTCGGATGCGTCAATAACCTATAAATTGAAGGAAGGGTAGCTGACGGTGATAAATGCTGGACGTCAGAAGGTAAAGCTAGTGGCAGATATATTTCCCCACAGCCACTGCTAGCGCTATACGGTGGTGCTATGCGTTAGGACACAAAATGTATAACGCGTTAGAAACAGCTCATTTTATATCTGTTGTTAACAATTGGCTAGACGTTTTCAAAAGCAAGTTTTCTACAATGCAGTCACTGCCGACAAACCAACCGTTTGGGATGAAGCTGGATGAACAAATGTTAGCTTTCGCGAAAATGGATGAGTACATGCTGAAAATAAGAGAGGGGTCAGGAAGGATCTTGCTAATCTTTCAAAAAGGAGTTCTTGTAAGCAACAGCGCACTAAGGGGGTCTTACGAATATGTGAAAATCAATAATGGCTTTCAGTATATATTGACATACAGATTAAATGCAAATGCCCTTGAGAACTTCTTCGGGGCAATCTGTGCAAATGGCGGACCTCGCGGAAGCCCAAGTCCTCAGAGCTTCAAGTGTAGACTGCTCAAATATCTGCTAGGTAATATGCAACACGCATTCTTATTTGGGTTATGATAATGTCTTACAATTTTTTTAGCATGAAACAGAACATTTAGCGGAAAGAGCGCATTTTGACATTTCATTCCGAGAAAGAGTTGCAAGTTTCTGCTAGTGGGAATTTCACTCAGTAAAACTTGCAAGTGATAAACAGCTGATCGTGACAAAGGAAAGCAACAACAAAAAATGTAAAATTTGAGGTATTAACCAATCAAAAAAGCAACAGCTGTGTTGCTTGCAAGTTTTTACTGATTCCTGTTCGGCGGAAACTTTTTGCGTTTCCAGAGAGTTTTACGTCATTCTAACTTTACCAACACGTCTTTGTAAGTTTTGTCAGCGAACACAGCTATATATACATAAATACATCTCTATATAGGGTTAGAATAACGTTCCCTGCCAACCATACACTGATAAAAAAAAGTGGATAAAACATACGCTGCGGGACCTACAAATTAGAGTAAAGAAGTGAATCAGAAAATACGTAAGAGAACACATAACTTCTTAAACGACATTTGCATTTGATTCGGTAACTTAAACTAACAATTTTAGCAATATTTTAAAGAAGTCTCTGTTAATGTTGTTAAAATATTGTTTAAAAAATTTGAAAAATTACAACAACAAAATTAGGCTTATGTGTATGTATTTGCATATTTTGAAAAATTACATTTAATTTTATAAAAATAAAATAAAAAAGTGAAAGATAGGTGCTCCGAGATCTTGATATCGAACCTGCGAGCTGGAATGCCACGTTGTCGACGAATTTGACAGGGTAAGGGAATAACAGCCCTTGGCCGGATAAAAAAAAGCCGGGTCATTCCGGTACGATGGAACAGCGTCATGTAGTTAAACGCTTTATTTAACATTTACGCAATTCTCCCGTCTATTTCGACTGAGATGCCACATATCATAGTTTTAAATATTTAGCTGCATCTTATTGTTAAGGCCAAGTAAGTGAATCGCACAATCGTTAATGCCACAAACAACATTGTTTTGCTACTGTACCATTCTATTTGAAAATTTCCTCAAAACAAAATGACAGCATGGAAAAGATACTTTTAGACACTTGCTGGGTTGGCATCTTGTTGAATTCCATAAATCCATAAATTTATTTAAAATAACCAAAGAATTTCCTGAAAACTTTATTTTCGATATTTTTATTTATTTATACAAAATTCATTTGATGAAGTAAATATCTATAAACTACATATGTATAAACAAAACGAAACTCAATTAATAAAATAAAATGAAATAAAATAAAACAGAATTTCTATACCCAAGGCACAGACAGAAGCATGATTACAAGCAGCGACTGAGGCGCGCTTACCGGCAGAGGCATGCTTACAGGCAGCGACGCGTAAGTTTTCTTGGCAGCCCCTAACGAGCCCAAGGATGCTTACACATCAAAAAACGAAAATATTAAGCGGTAGTGGCATCTGCCATATATAAACTAGGTTTTACAGCGTAATATCGCTAAAAGGGTTCCTGGTAGGGACCTGGAAATCAATACCATACTCACGGAAAACAAATTGGATACATCGGAAAAGGGGGCATGGCATTCCCACAACAGCCGGTTCTATCGCACCGAATTGAACTGGGTTTTTTTACTCAGCCAAAGGCTGTTATTTCAGTGTAACCCTGTATAATCTGTCTCGTCCCACCCTCAAATTGTCATCCTCTACGCAAACCCTTGCAGCGGGGTTGCTCCATTGTCTCTTGTTACGGGCTGGGGTCGAACACAACCCCGAACCAAGAAATTGGATCTGCTGCGACTGCTGGAGAAAATTTATATTAAACGGTCGCACTCTGTTCAATGCATCACGTGGAGAGATGGCAAGGTATAGTGGTCCGGTCAGACGATGTCGATCTCCAAATTATTAACATCTCCATTTCCCCTGTAACATGTTGCCCGAGGGACTATCACCCCGACATAAGTGCGTTGCTAAGTGGTGATAACCGTTTAATCCTCGGTGACTTCAACGCACATGACGATCTCTGGCACTCCAATATGGCAGTAGACAGCAAGGGGCATGCACTTGCGGAACAAATAGATGACTCGGCATTCTGTACAGTAAACGGAGACGCCCCCACCAGAGTGGCAGGCAACTGCCACAGCTCGCCAGACCTATCGATCGTAAGCGCAGGACTTATAAACTGCGTCAACTGGCGACCGATACTGACACGGGCATCCGATCACCTGCCAATTATACTCTCAATCGAGCGACAGGCGGACTTCATTACCTCTGAACGAAGAACCTTTATCAACTTCAGCAAAGCGGACTGGGACCGTTTTACCGACTATACAGAGCGCTCCTTTGCTGCCCTACCCGCATCGACAGACGTACGCCAAGGTGAACGAGAGTGTCGCAAGGTTATTCGTTCAGCCTCCAGCCGCTTCATTCCCGCTGGAATAATTCCAGAAATTCAACCGAATTTCCCTGCGAAGGCAGCTGCCCTGGCAAGAGAACGTAACCAAGTGAGACTTCTCAATCCAGCAGACCCCCGAACTAAAGATCTTAACACGGAAATCCGACGGACGGTCAATGCCTACAAGTTGACTAAGTGGAAGCAACACCTATGGTATGCAACCTCTCCGGCTGAGTCGACAAATTTTGGTTCACAGTCAAGGCTCTATCAAATCCGACCAAGTACAAGGACAAGGTCGCCATTACAATCGGACCCCAGGCGATGCGCGGCAGTTTATATGCGTCCACCTGCTGATGGGGCCAAGGGCGAGCCATCCGTCTGGCGCACAATTGCCGCCTCCGTCTCCGAGGTCAAGAAAGCCATAATGAAGGCCAAGCCCTCAAGATCAATTGGACCGGTCGGTATTGCCATGAAGATGTTGAATCACCTAGCACACGAAGAACAGAGTTATTTGGCGGCTCTCTTTAACCTCTCGCTAATCTTTTTCGTCATTCCAATGATTTGGAATCAAGAGATTGTGGTCCCCCTACTAAAACCAGGAAATCCGGCGAACCAAGGAGAATCATATCGTCCGATATCTCTTCTCTCGTCGGTAGCGAAGTTATTGCAGACCATTCTGCTCCCATACTACACTGCAAACCTGCAGTTGGCCGAACACCAACATGGCTTCCGGAAGACACGTAGCACAACAATCGCTCTGAATATAATTACGACGCAGATAAACTATGGTTTGAATCAACAGCCACCAAACCATAGGACGGTGCTCGTGGCACTTGACCTTTCCAAAATCTTTGACGCGGTCAACCACGCCACACTCCTTGAAGAGACACCGCTCCCGGCCTGAAAAGGTGGACCGCTAACTACCTCAACGGTCGGCAGGTGTCAGTCTAGTTTAGGATCATGAAATCTAGACCACGAAGAATCAAACAAGGTGTGCCGCAGGGTGGTGTCCTTTCCTCCATTTGTTTAATCTCTATGTTTCGAGGATTCCTCCCCCTCCAGACGGAGTCTCCATTGTATCCTACGCTGACGACTGCACGATTATGGCTTCGGGTAAGGGCCCTTCATTGACGAACTCTGTACGAGGATAAACTGATACCTCCGAGATCTTTCCAGCTTCTTCACCGAGCGAGATCTGACCCTATCTCCGACTAAATCGACGGCGACACTTTTAACGACGTGGAATTCGCAGATGGGACAAGAGTTAAGCGTCCACGTAGATGGAGAAACTCTACCTACTGTCAATCATCTCAAAATCCTGGGTGTGACGTTTGATAATAGCCTCACCTTCGCTAGTCATGCCACCGCAATAGCATCTAAGGTACAGAGCCGCAACAAGATCTTCAAGTCGCTGGCCGACAGTACTTACGGAAATGATAAAGAAACGTTGCTAGCCACATATAAGGCTATTGGCCGACCGGTCATTGATTACGCTGCGCCCATATGGTTGTTGTTGTTGTCCCAACCTTGCTGACACCAACTGTGTGCCAAAACACCTCCATCAGAACTGCCACGGGATGTCTACTTATGTCATCGAAGTCTCACCTTCATCAGGAGGCCAAAATGCTCAATACAAACGAGCATGCGGAACTGTTGAGCAGACAGTTTTTACTGAGCTACCACAGGCCAGTCATCCAAACCGATGGAACTCAGCACCCGAGAGACATAAGGAAACATCTCCGTAAGCACTATGATGAGATCCGGCACCACATCACCTTGCCGTTTGATCTGCGCAACCATAGGCGGGCTCTAAACGAACTCCACACCGACTCGGTAGACAGATCCCTCAGATATCGGCCTGTGAATCCCGTAATAGACAATGAACCACCTGAAATAGCTGATGAGGAGCGTAGAGTCATCCTAGCACAACTTCGCTATTCATGTTGAATTATGTTAAGCTCTTACTTATCCAGACTGAACCCCACTATATCAAATACGTGCCCTGCATGTGGTATGGCCCATCATGATACCAAACATCTCTTTTCCTGTTCTATTGAACCTACTCTTCTAACACCAATATCACTCTGCTCCAACCCTGTTGAAACTGCGCGTTTCCTTGGATCCCATTGGAAGAGCTTGATGACGATTCACGAGAATATGGCATTAAAGCAAAACAATTACAATTTTTCTGTTTGTTTTGCTTTATAATTTTAGGGAATATTTTGTTTACATAAAATTTGTGATAGAATCCATTGTGTAATGACATGATATCTCAATATTTGTCGAGCTGTAATGTATACAGACGGACGAACGTAAGACCATAATTTAATCAATTTATCCCCTCCCCAGGATCACTTTTATGTACCTGTGTGAGTTAATATCTACCTCGATTCGTTTATACCGTAACGGCGTTAGGCCAACAGAGAAGATTAAGGCTGAATTTCTTTACCCATTTACTTTTACGTATAGTATGTGGTCTAGATATGACCTTAATCGGAACATAGATACACAAAATTTAGATGTACTTTGTCCTAATCCCCCACACCTTTAGTAAAATTCATTTTACAAATATAAAGCACTACAGGCTCGGTAGACGTTGTCCTGCCTAAAATTTAGATTGTCTACATTTTTGTACTCTTTTCCCTCCCCACGTTTCGCTTCTTCTACATTTATTCTTATCTCCTTCTTTTTCTTTCAACTTTTGCTTTTCCCCCCATACCCATATGCCATTACTCTTCTTTACACTCTTAATTTTCCTCTAACACCACCCCTATATCTCAAATTTCTATTCCTACTCCCCTTCTTCTCCCATTTCGTCTGCGGGTACTGATATATACATAATTTTCTTTTATTTTATCTTGGTACTGCTTTCTGTTTCCAAGGTTTTTTGATATATAGAACATATATCTGTATATAAAATATCATTAACTTGAACCAAATTAATTCCTAGCTATGCCGAATTGCTACTATAAATAGCCTGGAGGCTTCGCCAAAAACTAAATATGGCCTGCGCCGTTTCACAGAGATCGACAATAAATTTTGCACATTTAGGACACAAACAAAACACAAAAAATTTTAACGTGGCACCTCACACTTTTTCAAAACTTTGTACACCTTGACTAAATTTCACGTACTCACCGACCTTCTGAACCTATCGTGAAAGCTCCATAGAACTACTATCAATTTGGGCACATTAATGAAGCGCAAACAAAAGACAAAATATGTGGGCGTGCACAGCCCACTTTTCCAAAATAATGTAAAACTTGACTAAAGGACACATATATATAAATATCATTATTTTAGAGCAAATACTATCAGAGTTATGACGAATTGAAATTGTATATAGCCTGGAGTGTGGCACCGCCCACTTTTTAAAACTATATAGCCTATGCTGTACCCAGCGAACTTTTGAACCTATCGTGAACATTGCATAGGGATCAACTATAAACTTTGGACATTAATGAAGAACAAACAAAATACAAAAAATGTGGGCGTGGAACCGCCCACTTTTGCAAAATTATGTAAATCTTTACTAAATGACACATATATCCAAATATAATGGATTTAGTCGAAATAAGTTCAGAGTTATGACGAATTGTAATTTTATATAGCCTGGGGGCGTGGCACCGCCCACTTTTCCGGAACTATATATAGCCTATGCTTTAACCTGTGATCCCAAGAATATACTGTGAAAATTTCATAAAAATCTGTTGAGTACTTTGGACGCCTATAAAGGACACACAGATACGCAGACACACAGCCACACATTAATTATTATTTTTTTATTTATAAGATAACTCAAAACGGTTTAGGTTATCGAGCGGTTATTTTCTGGGATAAGCTTTAGTCGGTTGTATAATTTGCTACATAGATGATAATTTCGATATCAGCAAGACTGAGTACTAGGTTTAACATTTCGCTTAGTGAAGAGTTTTTAGTCGGTCGTTAGGCTGTCACCCGATTGACTATGTATTAAATATCTGAAAATTTTAAACTTTCGAGCAGTTGGATGGGGCTCACGGCCTGCCCCGGACCCCCTCTTTCCATAACATTCCATTGAGTAAGGATATTTAATAAATTTTGGCCAAAATAGGACTTAGGGCCGGTTTCACCACCGTGACTAAGATTAAAACTAAGTCGTGACTCAAGTTAGCACAGATTCAGGACTAACTTAAATAATTTTGATCACAACATTTTATACATAGCGCTTAATTGAAAACGATAGTTTCGTAATGGTTGCATGCTTCAAAACAAGAGTTCACATGGTTGACGAATTTTCCGACTGGGACGTTGCACAAAACAAATTTGTAACATTACTACATTTATTTTTTGAACGATAACAACCCTGACTTAGCCGATAATAAGTCAGCTGGGGGTCAATTCTGGTTTTGCGTTATCGTGAAGTGAAAAGTAAATACGACAATTCACCAGGATTTTCGATTCTCGTTTTACCTTATATTTTTGATTTCAAGTGAAGGGAAAGAGTTAACGCCAGCATAAATTTGGTGTTAAAGGTTTTAAATGATAACAATTAACTTTATTATTACAATTCTATAATAAACTATCATTAAGCAAGCACAACTTGTGTCAATGCAATTCAAAATGTTCTTCCGCAAACAGTTTTCAGTGCACATATCAAAATCGCATTTTAGAGCTCAGTGAAGTTAAGAAAGGAAAATATCAAGTGATAATTAAGGTGAAAAGATTTTTTCACTTCACTATAACGCAAAACCAGGATGACTAATTTGTGACATACTCTGTTATGTACTGAAACTAAATAAGTGCAAAACATGATTTAACTAAGTTAAGTCGAGTCGGTGGAACAGGCCCTTAGTTTTCACTGAAGATAAGGTGAATAGTTAAATCAATACTATTAAAACATATATTTGAGTTATTTAGACATATATATTTTATAAGAACATGACTTTGCTCCTCTTTGGCTCAAATTTAAGAAACCAAAATCGCACCAAAGCCATACCAGACGGAGGCTTACTTCCGTATTTCAGGGTTTCATTTCTTTTCTTATTATACTTAGTAGTGCTACGCACACAAGGTATATTAACTTTAGTGGCGTAACAGTGGTATGTACCTAACGGCATAAACGGATCGAGATAGATATTGACTTATACGAGTATATATCAAAATGTTCAGGACGAAAAGAGAAATTGATTAAGCCATGTCCGTCCGTCCATTCGTCCGCCTGTTAACACGATAACTTGAGTAAATTTTGAGATATCTTAATGAAATTGGGTGTGCAGGTTCTTTGGCACTCATCTCCGAGCGCTATTTAAAATGGGCGAAATCGAATGATATCCACGACCACTTTTTATATATAGAATATGTTCGAAAATACAAAAAAAGCGATTATTCAGTACTTAATACAGTAATAAGGATAAAATTTGGCGTGTACATTAACATTAGGGCAGAAACCCAATTTTTTAAGAAATTTGTGAAAATGGGTATGGCACCGTCCACTTTTGATTAAGTCAAATTTAGAAATAATATTAATCATAAATCAAAAACCGTCCATGATATCAAAACAAAATTTAGCACACATATTTACATTAATACAAGGTATGTTCCGGAAAAAAATTGGTGAAATCGGTTGAGAAGCACGCCCACTCTTATACGAAGGATTTTGAAAAGGATCATAGATATATTTAATAGGCAATAACTTTGCGTATAATAGCTTTATATCATTTCTATTTCACTTTCGAAGTGGACGTGAACGAAGAAAATCGAAAAATATCAATTTTTCAAAGAGGGCTTGGGCTTCCCTTTTTATAGTGGATTATTCCACAAAACTTTTTATGCCATAACTCCGGCAAACTTTGATTTATCGAAACCATATCTGGTGTAAATCTTGTACATATAAAGGGAAAAGTTTGTTGTAAAAATAGGCCAAATCAGTCTACGTCCACGTCCAGTTTTTTATCATAGTTCTGAAAAATTTGTTTGTAAAATGTATATTTGCGATATTTCTATAACCATACAAGCTATATCAATAAGATCTGGCACACATAATAAGCTTTTTAAGCAAAACTCGACCGAAAAAAAATTTTGTGGGTTTTATTGAGTAGGCGTGGCGCCGCCGACTTTTCAGCATAAAAATTCTGCTAATTTCAAAGGCGATTGCTTGTAGTTTGAATCAGATATTTCAATAAAAATTTGTCAGCTGCTTCCAATAGTATGTAGTATACTTCTGCCAAAAATTAAGCAAATCGGATAGCATCAAAATAAGTTAAAATATCGGGGCAAGTTTTTAATACCCCACTGCAATAGGGGAGTTATATACCTAGTTTTATTATCATACCATTAATGAACATGAAATGTTTGTAAGTATGAGAAAAGAAGAGATGGGCCCATCAATAAGTAAACTGAAATAATAAGGACGATGAGCTGAGTTGATTTAGCAATGTCTGTCTCTCCGTCCGTCTGTCTGTCTGTCCGTCTATGTATTTGAACGCAAAATTTCTCAAACATAAAATGTGCATGTATTGGTCTTTTGAAAAAATGTGGTTAGCAGTTGTTGGTAGGGAAGCTATTTATATACAAATAATTTAATGGCGGCCGGCGTGGTGTGGCGGTAGTGTCTAAGTTCCAAGGTTCGAGTCCGGTGACTGGTAACATCAAAAGTGCTTTGAAAAAGCTTTTCAAAACCGGTTCGCCCTTCGGCAGTGGCTTGCAAACTCTCCCAGTGTCTTTCTGCTATGAAAGGCTGCTCAGCAAAAAAGCATCTCCATTAAAGATGCCGTTCAAAGTCGGCAAAAATCTGTAGGTCTCGCCAATTTGTAGGAAAAAACTCAAAACGGCCCACCGCAAATTGGAAGTGAAGCTCGGCGCGAAAATCTCTTAGGAGGTTTATGATGATATACCTGCTGCGTATTAAATTAATTTACCGCTTGAAACTTATATTTCACATATTGGTATCCAACTCCGAAACCAGTCGAGTTATCGAAATAAGGGATACCTTTTTTTAAGTTAAATGTCTAGTAATGCAACGGCGCAATTCTGTTCAGCAGTTTTTGAGTGATACGCGCCTAAATATACAGACAGGCCATATATGCTATACTTCTATATTGCTAGTTAATAAAGGGTACAATCCCCCTACGTTACAGGTCAGATATATTGAGAAAATGTACCCAAAGAATTAAATTTTTTATCATAGTCCCACAGAAATGAAGGGTAAAATCTAGTTTTTTAACTGTGAAAAATCAGAAGCGGATTGACAAGTCCTAGGTCTTTTCGAGATGCAAATAATTGTTACAAATTATCTTGATTTTTGTCTTAACTCGCGTTCGTGATGTCTAAAAAATTTGCCAGTGAGAGTAAATTGAGATTAATTGTAAGAGAAATTTATCCAGGAAGAATTTGAAATCAAGAAAATCAGTTGATTTTGCCACATGATTGCGTTTTTTTCAACAAAACAGTTTTAATTTGCTTATGTTTTCAATTTTTATGCATTGATAACATTTGTAAACAGTATGGTCGTGCTTGTTTATTTGACTTTATAGCGATCGAACCCAGGAGGCATAATCGAGGAATTACCGTATTCGCACTATACATAACGCAGTACTATTTACATTTGTAAATACACTAATTAGCAGCTTGTGTGCGTTATATGCTTATTAACCTTAAAATTTATTTCAAAAATTAGATTTACCTGTCATGTATTTGTTCGCTTCTCGCTCTTCGCCTCTTCTGAATGATGTTCGAAAAGTGGTTTGGCAAGTAGAGCAGTTATCACAAATGAACAGAAAAGCGAGAATACATAACAGTTTTTTGCGAGATATTTCACCAGTCAATTTTTAGTGAGCGCTGAACAAAATGTAAGTAAATTTAACTTATAGTAACATAAAACATAAACTTTTAAACATTGATATCGTATTTCTTTTGTGTTTTAAAGACGAAAAGTATAAAAGAGCTACAAATATAAACTTTAGTAAGCCTTATGCAAGGACAGCCGGAAATTGCCGCGCATTCTATAAAGGAAACGATGGATAGAGTTTGGCAAAATGCGGAGTAGTTAAATCCGGCAGGACCACCAGCAAAATGTATTGTGGAATGGAAAAAGGCACCTACTTACAGGGTGGCTGATGAATTTAAAAAACTCAAATAATTTTTTTTTCAGTTTATGGAATTCATTTTTCTTTTATTCATGTTAAAGCTCATTAAATTTTATTAAATATAGCTTAATTAGTTTTAAAAATAATGGAATTTAAATGACCCCCCTTGTCCGTCGATGCATGTGCGGCATCTTACCAAAAAGTTGTTCATTACTGCTTGGAGAGTTGAGACAGGAACAGCCGCAATTGTTTCTCGAATGGATTGCCTTAGTTCATTCAAATTTGTTGGTTTTGCTTTGAAGACTTCCTGTTTGCAATAACCCCACAAGAAAAAGTCAGGTGCAGTAAGGTCAGGCGACCTGGGTGGCCAACGGAATGTGGAGTTTCTGGATATCAGCTTATTGGGAAATTTTCGTCGCAATTCTGTCATAACAGGTTGGGCTATATGAGGAGCTGCACCATCTTGCTGAAACCACACAGAGTTGAAAGAAATTCTCATTCGGCGTAATTCTGGATAGAAAAACTCTCTCAACATGCTCAAGTAACGGTCTCCAGTAACCGTAACGGTGTGACCGTTTTCTTCGAAGAAGTAGGGCCCGACAATGCAGCGTGATGAAACTGCACACCACACTGTGACACGAAGTGGATGCAATTCCGTCTCATGGAGTATCTGTGGGTTGGAAGCACTCCATATTCGACAATTTTGTTTGTTTATGTTGCCGTTAAAGACAGTTCAACATGTTTCCATCCTCTTCCACCATTTGAAGCATCTTCTGGCAAAATTCCAAGCGAATCGGCAAGTCTGCAGCGTTCAGTTTGTTGGCCATTTGAATTTTATATGGGAATAAGTCCAAATCTTTGTGCATAATTGACTGTAATGACTGTCTGCTTACACCCATTTAGGCAGATAAGCTTCTTGTCGAAACACGTGGATTGTTTTGTATGGCAGCAGCTACAGCAGCGATTGTTTCCTCCGTTCGAACTGAAGGGTTTCGATGGTAAGGTCTTCTGTTGACTGTCCCATGCTCGGCAAAATTCTTTACAAGTCTTATTATGGTCCATCTGCTCGGAGGATTGTCGCCAAACGTGCGCCCATACTCTCTTTGAACCGAAACTACGGACTCCAGTGCGTGATAGCGGCGGACAATCCAAATTCTTGTTTCAGTGTCCCAGTTATCCATTTTTGTTAAATGTAAAAGTCAATCTGCAAAATAAAAAAAAAATTAACCAGATTCATTAAATAGAAAAAAAGTTATTTAATTTTTTTTTGGTAGCGGCTTTCATCAGCCACCCTGTATTTGTAACACAAGTTATACAAGGTGGCGCAAAAGTAAGCTTCCGATGTTCAGCATATCGGTTGTGGCACGTGCAGTATGTGCTGTTGCACCGTCTTGTTGGAACCACATGTTTTCCAATCCCAATTCATCAAGTTGCGGCAAAAAGAACTCGTTGATCATTGCTCTGTAGCGCTCACCATTCACAGTAACCGTTTGGCCCCGACCGATTATTGGTCAAATAAATAGTCAGCAATATTCCGCGTTCTGGAGCAGTGTAGCGTAACATTGTTTATTAACGTGTATTTTGCATGTGTTTACTACACAAGTGTCAAAACAGAACTGACTTTAGGGGCCAATCGCAAAATTTATAGCATTTTCTGATAGGAGGATTACTTTTGCGGCACCCTGTATCAATGGAGCTTAATCGGCGGAACTGCAAACTGCTTTTTGGCCTGATGTGTGTGCGTTGGTAAAATGTTTATATGCGGGCTTATTTATCCTATAGCTTTAATAATTCTGCAGAACAATTAAATCAATAAAATAAACTAAAAATAAATTTGTTACCGCCTACAATGATTCCGGCAACTCAAAGGGATTCTTATAGACCTCTGTTGAGCTTCTTGTGCTACCGAATCTGCGGTTCATTCATCTGCTACCATTCCAAAGGCAATCCTATGGATTTTTATTATTAATTTATATTACTATATATTATTTTTTATTCACTGACCACAAAAAGTAGTTCCAAAACAAACCGCAAAATAGCAACACAGCTGAATTCGAAAATTTGAAATTCCTCTTCGTCAATTTTTCTGTTCACTAGCAAAAGAGTATTGGCGGAAACTTTCCTGGTGAATAAAAAATTCCGCAAGGAAAGAAATCCGAGCAGAAATTTAGAATCGGGCTGAATTACTTTAACAATAAAAATCAATATTGGGTTTTAAAAACAGTGTATGTGATTCATACAATTGACATTGGCTCTAATGACCATAGTAATTTTTGCTTATAGAGCGACGAATTCCTACCCGAGTTACACACCATATTTGTCCACGTTTTTGCTTTTGTTCCCTAAGTGCCTTACCACCGTATTGATAACAGGCGATGTTTTGCGCTGTTCTTATTATTCGATGGTCGAGCACTCATTGCAGTGATGTAACGAATGCTACATTTTCAACATTCGCGAATGCGAATATTCAGTTTTGGTTCAAATTTGTCCATAATTGTGTAGGGCTATGCAGTCTCCTTCGATAGACGTGCGTTTCGTTTCCATTTTGTTCGCGAATCGGAATGTTGCCAAGACTCCTGGGCATTGTTTGCTCCTACTAGTTTGACATCTTTTTTTGCGAATCGGAGAGGAAGGCAATGGATGAAGGTACTCCATATACTATGCTCCTGGGTACCCCTCTCGACATTTCTCATGGCGCCGTCTACGGAGTTGTATATATGTCTACAAGTAGCGCAACTTACGCCGAAGCGAACACAGGGTGGTTTGCATTTAATATTTAAATTTAAATAATATAATATTGACCCCTAAAATTCACAAATAATTGAAAATAAAGCAGTTCTAGCTCACTAATTTTCCGAAGGGTAGCACAAAAGTGGTATAAAAAATGATTTCTCAGCCGCAGCTATTTTGTTCCGAGACTGTGACTGCACAATCATAGACATAGAATAAGAGCAGTAGCTGCGTTCGGTGAGGATAAAATTTTACTGGAAAGTGTTCAGTGACACAGAACATTTGCAGCGAGAGAGCGCATTTTGACATTTCATTGAGAGAGAGAGTTGCAAGTTGCTGCTGGGGGAATTTCACTCAGTAAAACTTGCAAGTGATAACAGCTGATCGTGACATGGGAAAGCAACAACAAATATTAAAAAATTTGAGCTATAAACCAATCAAAATGGCAACAGATGTTTGCTGCAAGTTTTTACTAACTCCTGTTCGGCGTTTCGAGAGAGTTTTATGTCATTCTCACTTTGCTATCACTTCTTTGCAAGTTTTGTCACCGAACACAGCTAATGACTATTGTTATCTTTGTTTTGGATATGCAGCTTAATTTGCAGTGTTCGAATATTGCAAAATTGAAGAAATTTGTAATCAAATTAAAACAATAGCAATAGCAAAATAATTACCCACCTTTCCAAAAAACTACCAAAAATAACTATAAGTTTTGGTTTTTAAACGACATTTCCAAAGTAATTTTGGTTTACACACCAAAATACAATATTCTTCTTCTTTAAATGGTCATCTAACCGCCTAGGCGATTTTGACCGTCCAACATAGCTCGCCAGTCGTTTCTTCGTTGCGCCAATTGGAAACACCGCGGAATCGCAAATCGGTCTCCACTTGGTCCTTCGATCGGAGTGGTGGTCTCCCTCTTCCTCTGCTTCCACCGGCGGGTGCCGATAAGAATACCTTCTGGGCTGGAGCATCTTCGCTCATTCGCACTACGTGGCCTAGCCAGCGAAGCCGCTGTGTTTTAATTCGCTGAACTATGTCGGCGTCTGCGTAAAGTTCATACAGCTCATCATTAAATCTTCTTCGGTACTCGCCGTCGCCAACGCGTAGAGGTCCACAAATCTTTCGAAGAACCTTTCTTTCGAATACTCCCAGAGCCGCCTCATCAGATGTTGTTAGTGTCCACGCTTCTGCACCATATAGCAGGACGGGTGCGATGAGTGACTTGTAGAGTGTTATTTTCGTTCGTCGAGAGAGGACTTTACTTTTCAATTGCCTACTCAGTCCGAAGTAGCATTTGTTTGCACGAGTGATTCTTCGTCGGATTTCTAGGCTATTATTATTGTTGGTATTAATGCTGGTTCCCAGGTAAACGAAGTCCTTTACTATTTCGAAATTATTGCTGCCAACAATCCCATTTTCTCCGCTTCTTTTTCTAATTTGGAGTAAGCAGAAGTTACGGCGCGGTTTTTAAGGCCAATGATATCAATATCGTCAGCATATGCCAACAGTTGCACGCTTTTATAAAATATTGTTCCAGCGCGGTTAAGTTCTGCAGCTTGTATTATTTTCTCCAGCATTAAATTAAAGAAATCACACGATACGGGGTCACCCTGTCTGAAACCTCGTTTAGTTTCGAACGGCTCGGAGAGGTACTTCCCAATTCTGACCGAGCTGGCGGTGTTGCTCAAGGTCATTTTGCATAGCCGTATAAGTTTTGCGGGGAAACCAAATTCAGACATAGCGGCATATAGTCAGCTCCTTTTCGTGCTATCGAAAGCGGCTTTAAAATCAACAAAGAGATGATGCGTGTCGATCCTTTTTTCACGGGTTTTTTCCAAGATTTGGCGTATTGTAAAAATCTGGTCGATGGTAGATTTACCAGGTCTGAAGCCACACTGATAAGGTCCAATCAGTCTGTTCACATCAGGCTTCAGCCTTTCGCACAATACGCTTGATAGGACCTTATATGCGATATTCAAAAAGCTGATTCCGCGATAGTTGGCGCAGTTTGCAGGATCGCCCTTCTTGTGGATTGGGCAGAGAACACTTAGATTCCAATCTTCAGGCATGCATTCATCCGACCAAATTCTGCATAGAAGCTGATGCATGCGCCTTACCAGCTCCTCGCCTCCGTGTTTGAATAGCTCAGCAGGCAAACCATCAGCGCCAGCTGCTTTATTGTTTTTCAATAGGGATATTGCTATTCGCACCTCATTATAGTCGGGTTGTGGAACGTCAATTCCATCATCTTCGTTCGTGGGCTCGGGTTCGGCATCTTCTCTGGTTTCTTGCTCAGTTTCTCCATTTAAAAGGGCAGAGAAGTGATCCCTCCATATTCTGAGTGTTCTCTGAACATCGGTCACCAGGTCGCCGTTCTCATTCTTACAGGAGTTTGCCCCGGGTTTGAAACCTTCTGTCGTTCTCCGAATTTTTCGATAGAATTTTCGGGCATTATTCCCGTTGGCCAGCATCTGAAGCTCCTTTATTTCACGCTTTTCTGCCTCTCTTTTTTTCGCCCGGAAAAGCCGCCTCGCTTCCCTCTTCAACTCGCGGTAGTGTTCACACACACTCCTCGTTGCATTCGATCTCAGCGTTGCCTTGTACGCTTCGTCCTTTCTTTTCGTTGCAGCGCGGCACTCTTCATCATCATACCAGTTGTTTCTTCGCCGGAATCCAATTACTTCTTCGGCTGCGGTGCGGAGTGCTCCTGAGATATGATCCCACTGCTCATGCATTCCACTAGGTTGTGCTCTCGGAGAGCAGGTGTGAGGGGCGATCTGCGAAATAATTAGCGGTCTGTTGCGATTGCAGCTTTTCGACGTCCAGCTTTCCCTGCGTTTTTTGTTGCACCTGTTTTGTCGTACAGAGGCGGGTACGAATCTTGGCTGCTACTAGGTAGTGATCAGAGTCGATGTTAGGTCCTCGTATTGTGCGAACATCTAAAACGCTGGAAGCATGCCGTCCGTCTATCACAACGTGGTCGATCTGGTTGCGTGTTTTTCGATCGGCGGACAGCCATGTAGCTTGATGGATCTTCTTGTGCATGAACCTAGTGCTGGATATGACCATGTTTCGGGCACCGGCGAAGTCGATCAGCCTGAATCCATTTGGCGAAGTCTGATCGTGGAGACTGAACTTCCCGACAGTGGGGCCAAATACACCCTCCTTACCCACCCTGGCGTTAAAGTCGCCAAGTACGACTTTGATATGCTGACGGGTGCAGCGCTCGTATGCTTCTTCCAGGCGCTCATAGAATGCATCCTTTTCCACGTCGTCCCTCTCTTCCGTCGGTGCATGAGCGCAGATAAACGATATGGTGAAAAATCGTACTTTTATGCGGATTGCAGCGAGACGCTCGTTCACGGGTGTGAACGACAGTACTCGGTGACGGAGTCTCTCTCCCACCACAAATCCCACGCCGCATCTGCGCTTGTCTTCATGCCCACTCCAGTAGATGTTGCAAGGTGTTTTGATCGTGTTTCCTCGCCCCGTCCATCGCATCTCTTGTATGGCGGTGATGTCAGCTTTTGCTTTCCTCAGGACCTCAACCAGCCGGGCAGCGGCACCTTCCCCATTAAGGGACCGGACATTCCAGGTACATGCCCTTATCTCATAATCCTTATTTCGTTTGCGGGTGTTGTCATCTAAAAAAGGGGTTCTCATATCCGAGGCTTTGTTGTTGAATTTCATTGGAACGTTGTTTTATGTGGTAGGTCCCAAACCCAACGCACACCCCGTTTCATGGGAGGTTGAATTCTATTACATGTTTGTATAGCGAGCCGCTTGATCCAAGACAGACGCCCGCTTGCAGCCGCACCACCTGGTGATCAGACGCTGCTGTTTGAACCCCCCCAGCAAGCCCTTAAACCGATTATGTCGGAGTGGCCTTACCAGGTTGTCGCCTTCTCACGTTTAGCTCACCACCAAACGGGTGTTCGGTGGTTACCCAGAGGATACTTGGGCGCAAAGCCCGGAAGTAGTGAGCTGCTTGAACCGCATGCAAAAGAATCGCTCTGGCCATTCCCAGGTGAATGGCGATCAGAAACTTTCCCCACTTGCGTGGACTTCTGCACACGGCCCCACCCTCCAAATACAATATTCACATTTATTAAAAATTGAGCATTCGAAGCTTAAAGCGAGCCCATGATAATTCATGTTGCAATAAACATTAAAAAACATTGGGGAAAAAGCATCAATTTTTTTAGTCTGCACGTATTTTTTTGTGTTATAAATTTAAATTCGCGTCTGCATTGCTCTATCATCTGAATAACACAAATCATAGATTCATTGGTTCATATTGACGAAGTCAATACGTGATTGCGTTTATTGCAACAGTGATTGAGAACGGGAGCAGATTCTGTCAAGGCCTAATTGAAAAAATTTGTTAAAAAAAATCCATTGTTATTTTCTAAGAGAGAAATATTTTTGTTTAAGCGTCTGCAATTACATATAGTTATAGTTTATCGTTGAATAATATATTTTTAGTTTGACCATACGAGTATATTATTAGTTGAGTTACTTTTTCATGCATTAAAAAACATTGGAAATAAATGGATTTTAGGCTTATTAATCAGGTATTATCTTTAAATTACTTTTTTTTCTAATTTTCATATTCGCAAAATATTTGGAGAAATTTTGCGAATGCAAATGCGAATATTCGGGACATCACTGATTGCTCTTTGTTTGAACGGTCGAACGAAGTGAGCGACCTAGTTTATTTTTTGTGTTCATGAATGGTATAAGAATCTATTTAGCCTGTGACCCGGTTCTGTATTCTTTGGATAGGAATTTTAACACTAAGTGCAACCCTGTTCTGTAGTTATCGCTGAACAGTAGCACATACAGTGGCGGACATGAATGTACATACAGTCGTTTTCTGCGATTTTCATCAATTTTGGCCTTAATAAAATTATTTTAACAAAGACTATATAAAATCATGTGTCAGTTTCTATTACAATAACTATACATTTTGTTTTAAAGATGTACGCAAACTTCTCGAAAATTACAAGAAGTTTTCAACCTTTTTCATAGAATTTTCAGAATTTTTTAGAGTATGGAGTTTTGCAGGCGATTAAATTTTAGTATAATAATATGTTAATCTTAAGTTCGTGACACATTTTGCTGATTTTTGTCAATTTTTTACAGACGAGCTAAATTATTTTCTTCCATACAAAAAAAATTGCGTTCATAAACTTGTATGAAGGAAAATGCAGAAGCCTTTGAGAAAAAACATTGTCAAAAATCAGATAAAATGTGTCACGAACTTAAGATTAACATCTTATTATACATACTAAAATTTAATGGGCTACAAAACTGCATACTCCAAAAAATTCTAAAAATTCTGGAAAAAAAATTTAAAATTTTAATAAAATTTCTTTAAATTTCCACCAATTTTGTGTACATTTTTAAAACAAAATTTATAGTTGTTGTATTAGACCTTGACACAAAATAATTTTGTTAAGGCCAAAATTTATGAAAATCGCAGAAAAGGGCTGTATGTACACTTATGTCCACCACTGTAGATGTAACAGAAATAAAAATAAATATGTGTTCCATTGTGTCATTTCATCAGCTGATTCAATTTTTTGAAAATACTGGCGTATAGATTGTCAAAAGATGTAAAAAGCAGAATGTTAAGAACAAAATGTAAACAAGCGTGATTTGCACTTGCAATTTTGTGTTTTTTCTAATGCTCCTGCTAAAACCAATGCAAATATGGCAATATTATTAAATAATAATCACTTTTCACCCATGCTTGCAAAACATAACTTCTTGAAAATGAATATTTTTCTTGTTTCTTTTCGCTTCATTCGCTAACACCAACCAGTTACATTTGACAATCTTTACGCCAGTAAAGTGTGGCTGTAGAGTTGACTTTACCTTGTTATTGTACCATGCTACGTTCTTTGTATATACGAGGTGTGTTCAAAAAGTATCGCGAATTTTGTGTTTTTTCAAAAATTATTTATTTATTCATGAATATCTATTTTGTCCCCTTCAAAGTAATCCCCATGACACTTATACACGTGTGCCAACGGTTTTTCCAATCTTCGAAGCACTTCAAAAAATCATTTTTTTGTATCTTGTTCAGCTCTTCCTTCGATGCCGTCTTTATCTCGTCAAGAGAAGCGTAACGTCGTCCTTTCATGGGCCTCTTCAGTTTAGGGAACAAGAAAAAGACACAGGGGGCCAGATCTGGGGAATACGGTAGCTGCGGCATCATTAGTGTGTTGTTTTTGGCCAAAAAGTCGCGCACAAGCAACGATGCGTGAGCAGGGGCGTTATCGTGGTACAAAAGCCAATTTTTGTTCTTCTTTGCACATCTTCTCGTCCTTCTGAGAACATTTTGTACCACCGATAAACGTTGCTTCGGTCCAAGGTAGCTTCTCCGTATGCCACAGTCAACATTCGGAATGCATCCGCGCACTTAATTTCGTTTTTCACACAAAATTTGATACAGGTTCTTTGATCCATTTTTTTGAATAGGTAAAAATCGAAGACGATCCAAAACACGTGCAAGCAAAGCAGCTGTCAACAATTAACTGAACATTCAAAATGGCCGAGCTTGTCGGCATAAGTGAGAGACATGAGTACCAACATAACGCCACAAAAAATTCGAAATTCGAATATACGTAACAAGCGAAAATTCAAAATTCGCGATACGTTTTGAACACACCTCGTATGCATGCATATTGGCCATGAGCTTTCTACCAAAAAGCTGAACTGCACAGTGTAACTTGCAGAGCTCAATCCAAAACGCTCTTTTAAATTTCAGTGGACTCTATTATGCACACAATCATTGGTCATGAGCTTTCTACCGAAAAGCTCAACTATACAGTTAAATGTACAGAGCTTAACCCAAAAATCTGTTTTCGATTTCCGTGGACTCTATTACCCTCACAGTTATGGGAAATTATTAAATATTTCTCAGAGCTTTATATTAAAAGATACAACGAAGTGCTGATGTATTTCGTGTATAAAATAAATAAATAAATATTTGGAGTGATACACCTACGGAGAGATTAGGACCGAGCTTCTCTACGAACTTGTTGTGTACTACTTCTACTTTTTCCTACAAATTGGCGGGACCTACGTTTTTATGCCGACTCCGAACGGCATCCATAAATGCAAATGAATTTTTGTTGAGATGTTTTTTCATGCCGTCCACTGCCGTGGGGCAACCTCCCTTTGAAAAAAACTTTTTCCAAACGTTTTTATTGTTACCTGTCCCGTCACTTGAGCTTGGGACTTTCCGTTACAGACAACAACAACAACATAGTATCGAGAAGTAAAGCTGTAAAACTATCGTAGGTTCCCGAATTGATGTTTTCGCTAGTTTCACGACACCATTCAATAGTTTCGATAGTTCGAACCAACACCATCCACAGTATTGTAGAATAATTTTTAAACAAAGCAGGGTTATTAATTCAGTATAGAAAAAAGTAATATTCGCTTTCATTGCGAAAAAATTTACTTGAACCTACAACGCACGAAAATAACGTACAGGGTGTTTTTTTTAAAGGTTTGTTTTTCGAATAGAGATAAAACTGGCATTTTGTGGCCAAATCTGGCAACTCTAATGTCATTTACGTTAAGTTTGGTTTGCCATTTCATCATGAACAGGTTGACAAAAGAACAACGCTTGCAAATCGTGCAAATTTATTTCGAAAATAATGGTTCAGTTCGCGAAGTTTACCGTGAGCTCCGTCCATTTTATGGTCGACATAATCGTCCATCAGAGCAATTAATTCGGTTAACCATGGATCGTTTTCGCACTACGTTTACTCTATGTGATAATACGTATCCGCAGAGACATCGAACAGTGCGCACCGAAGAAACAATTGCCGCTGTAGAGCAAAGTGTTGAAGAGGACCCGAATGAATCGATTCGCCACCGTGCACAGCAATTGGAGCTTTGTCCATCAACTTTATGGAAGATTTTGCGCAAAGATCTTGGCTTGCGACCTTACAAGATCCAGCTTGTGCAAGAATTAAAGCCGCGAGACCATGCAATGCGTCGTGATTTTGGTGTATGGGCCGAAAATGAGATTGATTTCGATGCTGATTTTCATCGCAAAATTTTGTTCAGTGATGAGGCTCATTTTTGGTTGAATGGCTACGTCAACAAGCAAAATTGCCGCATTTGGAGTGAAGAGAATCCACATGAGACCCTTGAAACGCCATTACATCCACAAAAACTGACTGTTTGGTGTGCTCTATGGGCTGGTGGAGTCATTGGGCCATACTTCTTCCGCAATAATGCTGGAGAGGCAGCTACCGTTAATGGAGACCGGTATAGAGCCATGATAACCGACTATTTTGTTCCCGAATTGGATGGCATGAATGTGGATGAGTTGTGGTTCCAACAAGACGGCGCTACATGCCACACAGCGCACGTCACAATCGATTTATTGAAGGAAACATTCGATGAGCGCATAATTTCGCGGAATGGACCTGTCAATTGGCCACCAAGGTCGTGTGATTTGACACCATTGGATTATTTTCTTTGGGGATATGTGAAGTCGCTCGTCTACACCAACAAACCAGAAACGTTAGGGGAATTGGAAGCCAACATTCGTGGCGTTATTGCCGACATACGGCCCCATATGCTCGAAAAAGTGGTTGAAAATTGGACCTGTAGAATTGGCTTTATTCGAGCCAGCCGCGGCGGCCACATGCCCGAAATCATATTTAAACATTAATGGCATAAAATTATCCTTCCAATAAAGCCAAATTGATGGACCTTAAAACGATTTTCTTGTGTTTTATTTTAATTCGAAGTTCTATATCCCTAAAAAAACACCCTTTATATATAAGAAACTCGGTGAGCCCCCGCGCGCTTCGCTGCGCATTGGTTGTTTTAAAATTATGTTTGTCGTTTGAAAAAACGATTGAACCCCAAAAATGCTAATTTTCAATCAAAAAGTGTAACGAAAAAGGTTTTGGTATTCGATTTGATTTCTAAAGGAAAGTAAAAAATGTTTGTATTCAAAAAGTAAAAAACTTAAAAATTTATTTTCATTTACAAAACATTCTGGTAAACAACGTTTTTTGTTTTGTTGCCTTCGGGAACATGCTAAGTACAACTGTCCGTGTGAAAAGCAAGGTTCCTCCAATTGAGACCGCATTCTTCAAGTGCTTGTCCCTGCGATTTGGTGATGGTCATCACAAAGGCAAGACGAACGGGAAATTAAAGGCGCTTGAAATCGAAAGCATGCCCGTTGATATTATGGGAATGCGGGGTATGAGAACAACTTCACCTGCGGATGTACCGCTTATTATTGCTGCTTCGATTAAATTGGGCCACAATTTTTTCACGACAAGTCTTGTACCATTGCACAGCGTGTGTGGTTTAATATTCCATGGAAGTATAATTGGCGTAATTGATTTCATTGACATGTCAGCTGGCTGACCCTACAGAAGGTCTTCCGCCAAAAATTTACTTGACTGCATATTTAAAATTTGGCTCTCTCTCTTCTCATATTAGATCCATATTCTTCTGCCTGCCCACTTTTAATTTCATGCTCTCTTATTCAGCTTACTCTATCGCTATTCCTATCCTTATCTCTATCCCTATCCCTACTATTTGGTCACTATCTTGAAATGAATCTCACATGGGACTAAGAACCATTCTGGTTACACCCCTCGTCATCACCTTTCATTTGATACCCATATTGTACAAACACCTTCTAGGTCCACATCTGGTCCACATTTTGACCAATATCTCGAAAACAGAGTGTCACACGGAACTAATAACCATCCATCGTTAAAACCCTCATCAACACCTTTCATTTGATACCCATATCCTATAAACAGCTTTTAGGTCCACATCTAGTCCATATTTGGATCCGGTTCCAGACCTCGGACAGCAAAAAATGCACTCTCCAAACATGCCCCAATATATTCTGAAAATTTCATCCAAATCGACCCAGCCAAATGATAATGTCACTTTTCTTGACGAAATAATTCAATACCATCTTATTTCTTTCTTTATAAAAAAAATTTTCGAAATTTTCAAATATATAGTTTCAAATTTCCCTTTACCACATATCCGCTTGCTTAATTTTACCATCAAATGACTCAATAATCCGTTTTTAATAAAAAATGTTTTAAGATTGACAATACAACTATCTTCTTTTCTATACCAAGCTTTGTACAGCGTAAGAAGTTTGGACAACCGACATTTTTCTTGAGCTTTTCTTATCTGTCTTTCAACTGGAGTTTTTGGTTTTCTTTTAGGCTGCATACATCGCATTATTTCGGCATGATTTGCACAATCAACTCATGAATTCGGCATTCAGTTCCAAACTGCCGTCGGGAGCAGTCTGCGTAAACCGTTGGTCGATCTGCAAGTTTTTATTAAGTTTTATTTCGAAGTTGGGTTTTTATTGATACCTAAACTATTGTTTTTTAAGATACATATATATTTTTAGTGTAAGTGCCGAAAGCCATTAAGGTGGCTGTTCGAAGTATACAAATATGGGCAAAAAATATACATAATAAATAAAAGTGTCGACTCAGCTCATATACATATATATGTATGTGTGTGTATGAATTTGTTTATAAAACTTTTGCAAAACGTGGAATTAAGTTAGCATCTCCCTGAGGTGTGAGCAAACAGTATGTGAAAACAAAGCGACACTAAAATTAAAGAAAACAAAAGTAATCGTTGGTTCCATTTCATACCTCCCTTTTGCTCAATCTTCGATATTGTTTCACAATGTTAGTTTTTATTTATTTGTATATATCAACTACAAGTATTTTTGAGTTTTGTTGTGGCGAATATGGATTTAAGGGAAATTGCGCGAAGGAAACCCGAAATGAATCAGGTTAAACTTTTGGGAAAAATCCAGTTTGACTGCTGTTTAAGTAATTATTCAGACGAGTACATCTTTGTGTATATACTAATGTTCGACCGAAGGTACTTGTGAAAATGTTAATACCTTCAATATTAAAGATGTAGATAAAATTTACACAATTGTGGTTTGCTATGAATTTGGAGAAACATTAGAGCTGCTTTGAGGTTTTTCAATGGAATGAAGAGATTTCCATGAGAAGTAATTTAAGAGAGGTTGCGAAAAAGTATATAATTACGCTTTCTACGAGTGTTGCTAGCGACAAATTATTTATTCCGATATACGAGCTATTCTGGCAAACTTAAACGTTATCAAGGTTAAGACTGAACAATTATTATTTTGTTTCCAGCTATGTATTTTTGTAAGGCAGTAGTGTTTCTGGCCTAACATACCGAAGGTCCAAGGTTCGAGTGCCGGGACAGGTAACAGAAAGGTTCCTAGAAGTCTTTTTAAAACGGGGTCGGCAGTGGTTTCGCAAACTCTCTGAGTGTATTTCTACCATAGAAGGGTTCTCAGTAAAAATTCATCAGATACCGTTCAGAGTTGGAAAAAGTCAGAATAAATTCTAATAAAATTGTAAAAATCTTGAGCTCGAATAATTGAACATTTAAGAAACAATTAACTTCAATATAAATGTTTAAAATTAGTTTTAGAAGTCGTTACTCATAAAGTTATTTAGGGCCGTTTTCATAATCTTGGGTAAGATGTCAAATTAACCGCCAATTAACTTGACCCGGATTTTATGCAAGCGGGCCTTAGATATTCAAACGGAAAATAATGGTTATGCACTGCACATATGTTTCAGCGCATCATTAAAGCAATTGTGATAAACTTTAATATGAAGACATTGTGAACTTTAAAAAAACCCATGAAATGAGACGAAATTTACCAGTATTTTATTTCAGGAAAATGTTCCAAAACAAATGTATCAGGAATACACCACTAATTGGACGAGAAGCTCATCGCGAAAATCTCCTCGGCGAGTCCCTCTCCATAGGTGTGCTTTGACCTCACTGGCTACCACCTTGGCGCTTATCACTCTTGACCGCGGTGCCATCCCTATCCAATTTACTATAGGGTCCTCGATACCAAGGACAGAGAGCAAGGCCTGTTGTTGTTAACAGTTCTTCGCCCTGCCCAATGGTCTCGATCACTCTAAATTGTCATCAGGCTCTTCTAACGGAAGTCCGAGGAAACGCGCAGTTTCCACAGGGTTGGACCAGAGTGATGTAGGTGTTAGAAGAGTGGGTTCAACTGAACAGGAGAAGAGATGCATGGTATCATGAGGGGTCATACCACATGCAGGGCATGTATTTGGTATGTTGGGGTTCAGTCTGGATAAGTAAGAGTTTAACCTATTACAATATCCAGAGCGAAGTTGTGCTAGTATGACTCTAGTCTCCCTCGGAAGTACACGCTCCTCTTCAGCCAATTCAGGTGGTTGAGTATTAATAACGGGATTCACCGGCCGAGATCTGTCTACCGACTCGGTGTGGAGGTCATTTAGAGCCCGTCTATGGTTCCGCAGATCAAACGGCAAAGAGATATGGTACTATACCAAAAGATGTCGATTTGGATGACTAGGTTTATGACAGTTCAGAAGGAACTGTCTACTCAAGAGTTCCGCGTGCTCTTGAACATTGAGCAATTTTGCCTCTTGATGGAGGTGAGACTCAGATGACATAAGCAGACATCCCGTAGCAGTTCTGATGGCGGTGTTTTGGCAGACTTGCAATTTCCTCCAGTTGGTGTCAGAAAGATTGGGCGACCATATAGGCGCAGCATAGTCAATAACCGGCCGGCCAATAGCCTTATATGTAGCAAGCAATGTTTCTTTGTCTTTTCCCCAAGTACTGCCGGCCAGTGACTTGAGGATCTTATTGCGGCTCTGTACCTTTGAGGCTATTGCGGTGGCATGACCAGCGAGGGTGAGGCCGTTGTCAAATGTCACACCCAAGATTTTCGGGTGGTTGATAGTAGGTAGAGGTACTCCGTCTACGGGAACATTTAACTCTTGCCCCATCTGTGCATTCCATGTCGTAAACAGGGTCCCCGTCGATTTAGTCGGAGATAGCGTAGATAGATTTCGCTCGGTGAAGAAGCTGGAAAAGGTCATGGAGGTAACTGTTGATTCTAAAACAGAGTTCATCAATGGAGGGACCCTTGCCCGAGGCCATTATCGTGCAGTCGTCAGCGTAGGAAACAATGGAGACTCCCTCTGGTGGGGGGGGGGGGGGGGGGGAGTCTCAAAATATAGAAATTAAACAAAAGGGGAGAGAGAACACCACCTTGCGGCACCCCTTGTTTTATTCTTCGTGGTCTAGATTTCTTGTTCCTAAATTTGACTGATGCCTGTCGACCATTGAGGCAATTAGCGGTCCACCTCTTAAGGCCGGCAGGGAGCGGTGTCTCATCCAGATCTCGGAGGAGTGTGGCGTGATTGACCGTGTCAAATGCATTTGACAAGTCAAGTGCCACGAGAACCGTTCTATGGTTTGGTGGATGTTGATTCAAACCGTTGTTAATCTGCGTTGTAATGGCGTTCAAAGCGGATGTCGTGCTATGATTTTTGCGGAAACCATGTTGATGATCGGCCAATTTTAGATTTGTAACGAAGTAAGGAAGCAGAATGGACTCTAGTAATTTCACTACCGGCGAAAGGAGGGATATCGGACGCTAAGACTCTCCTAGGTTCGCCGGCTTCCCTGGTTTTAATAGGGGAACTACAATCGCTTGTTTCCATATCTCAGGTATAACGAAGGTAGTTAGAGAGAGATTAAAGAGAGCCGCTGAATAACTCTGTCCTTCGTGGCCAAGGTGTTTGATCATCTTCATGGCGATTCCGTCGGGTCCGATGGATTTTGAGGGTTTGGCCTTCATTATGGCTTCCTTAACCTCTGCGACTGAGACGGCAATGGGCGCAGTAGAGTGTTTGTGTTTGCGCGCACGTCGGAAGGCTCTTCTCTTAGTCCTATCCGCAGGTGGATGCATTATAAACAGCCGGCAAAACGAGCTCGCGCATTTCCTGGCGTCCGATTTGACGCTGTCGCCGAAAGCAATGGCGACCTTGTCTTTGTGTTTGGTCGGATTGGATAGGGCCTTGACAGTCGACCATAATTTGCCGACTCCGCCGGAGAGGTTGCATGTCTCGAGGTGTTGTTTCCACTTGGTCAGCTTGTGTTCGTTGACGATCCTACGAATTTCCGCATTGAGATCTTTTATTCTGGGATCTGCGGGATTGATGAGTCTCACTTGGTCACGTTCTCTTGCCATCGCCGCAGCTTCTGCCGGGAAATTCGCACGAATTTCTGGTATTCTGCCAGCAGGAATAAAGCGGCATGAGGCTGAATCAATGATCTTGCGAAACTCTCTTTCGCCTTTGCGTACGTCCGTGGGAGTGGGTAAGGCAGCGAAGGAGCGCTCTGTATATTCAGTAAAGCGGTCCCAGTCCGCTTTGGTGAAGTTGATGTATGTTATTTTATCAGTCGTTATGAAGTCGGTCGGTCGTTCAACAGAGAGTAAGATGGGTAGGTGGTCTGAAGCTAATGTAAGCATCCGTCGCCAGATGACAAAGTTGATAAGGCCCGCGCTATTTATGGAGATGTCTGGCGAACTGTGACAGTTACCTGCCACCCTGGTGGGGGCATCTCCATTGACTGTACAGAATGCTGAGTTATCTATTTGGTCTGCAATTGCGGCGATTTTGATGTTGTGCGTCTTCATAAAGTCAGTTATCTCCGCGATCTTTCCAGCTAATCCGTTACAGTTCAGCTGCAGAATTTTGAAGTGTGTAGGAGGGGAGACGGGGGACATACTAGGCGTGAGGGACGGATGCGTTTGCCTAGGTGGAGGTAGGCTAAGGCCTAAACTATATCGCAGTCTAGAGTTGACGGCGCCATGGCCGATGTTGTCTGGCGTGGAGGGTGGCTGTGTACTGCAACAGGGGGCTATGAACGAATCCGTCCAGAGGTTACCGTTTGCGAGCCCAGAGCGCATAAGGGTGTGACTCAGGCCAAGGCAGTTGTTGCCATTGCCGACAAACGGTGCACGTAGTGAAAGGAGGTGGTGTTCCTGACCCACGTGCAGGCTGGAAGCAGGGGGGGACATTAGGGGCAGAGACAGAGGGGACTGACGCTCGGCGATGCTCATATCTGTCCTATTCCGGAGGGGATAGGAGTTTTGAGCGGCCGTGTGAGATGGAGACGCTGGTGTGCGTGAGCGACAGTTGGGAGTGGGTGAGGCAGCGGTGCTGCCAGTCGTATAGACTGAGCCACTATTGTGACTATTGGAAGTAGGTAGAAGCGGTAAGGGAGTGCCAGCGCGGCGACTACCGCGGGACGTCCTTGGACGTGTACAGCAAAGTGCCTCAAAAGTACTAAAGAAAGTACGGGGTCTGTGGATGGCAGGGTTAAGCCCTGAACATCCAGATTTATGTAACCATCTCTTACACTTGGCGCATTGTACCGAATACGGCCGTTTAATATAGATTTTCTTCCAGCAAACGCAGCAGATCCAGTCTCTTGGTCCAGGATTGGGTTCGACCCCAGCCCGTAACAAGAGACAATGGAGCAACCCAGCTGCAAGGGTTTGCTCCGAGGATGACAATTTAAGGGTGGGACGGGACAGATTGGACAGGGTTACACTGAAATAACAGCCCTTGGCCGGGTAAAAAACCCGGGTCATTCCGGTGCGATAGAACCGGCTGTTGTGGGAATGACTCCTGAGGCTATTCTTGTATGGCAGCCAGTTGCTAGTGGAACGGCTCAGGTTGAGTATTCTCCGAGACTCTTTCCTGTGTTGCTCCTTTTTGTTAAAACTAGATGGACAAGCTACCTGTAGAGCAAACACCATTCGGTGAGGAATAGAAGTATCTAATTTTAGGATGGTATCAAATACGATCAACCTGTGGTCAGAAAAGGACTGCCCATCTGATACCCTCCAATTATCTACCCAAATGTTGCTATTACCGCTTAGTAGCGTAACGTCCGTTACCTCCTCCCACCCACTAAAGATAGCAGTGATAGGGAAACAAAGGTAGAGGTGCTACCCCAGTTACAAATACTAGATCAGTACTGATAATAAAATTTAAAAGTGACTCACCCCTGATGTTGCTTTCCGTACACCCCCATAGGGAGTGCCTGGACTTTGCGTCGCAACCAATAAGTATACTGTTTGATTCTTTTTCTTCCATCAACCCACGGACATCCTTCAGTGGAGCCTCCTTGTAGTGCGGCATATTATTGATATTATTTATTCATTTAAAGTGGACAATCAAATACGGTCGACTAACAAATCGTACAAAGTAATGAAGGCAATCCCCATGCTGACCCCGTCATCTGCCTCCAACAAAATCGTCGTCAAATCTGCACAATGTGGAAAGAAACCAGAAAAGCATTGTAGTTAGATTTAATCAAAACGCATGTCCCAGGCTTACCATCCTCGCGCTTGTAAAACGCAGTAAAGCCCTTTATAGAGAAACCCTTGACATCGGTGTTCAACACCCTCCTAAACAAGGACAAGGACGATGTCCCCATCCTCCTCCACCAAGTACACGGGAAGGTTGTCCGAGGCCAACCGCGGGTGCTGGAGGTTTATCTGGACAACCCTAAGACCCATCACTCGTATGTGGATCATGGCTCTTGGTCGACGAGCTGCAGGTCCTCCAGCCGCCTGTTTGTATCGTCGACCACATCCGGTTCCTCATTGTGCTCATGAACGAACCGAAGGATTTTCACCTTGACACCGAATTTTAAGGTGAACTCCGTTTTTTCCAGCGGAGCAATACTGTCCTCATTTAGGAAGAGCAGGAAAGAAAGGCTATCCCGCTGAGACGCCTCTGCCTTGTAACCACCCAGTCATCCATACGCACCTCGCGGTTGTGAACCTGTAGATATTCCAACAGCGTCCCGATGTCAATCTTCATTAGAGGGATCCATATCCGCGCTCTGAGTCTTTTCGGGATGTCGGCGCCTTGGATGAACTTAATCTTTAAGCCATCCCTAACGTCGCCTAAGTGCAGCAGGCACTTCTTCAAGAAGTCCTTTGACTACCTCTGCCGAGTCGAAGGAGGGAGACTACCTCCCGGATTGGCCATCACAAACTGGATGACCATTTCGGACAACCTTGCCACTTCTCCAAGACGGGATTGCTGCTGTTGGTGTTCGCATCGAAAAGAGCAATCTGAGGGTTCCTCAGCCGGTGCCCGTATTTTTATTTCGCCGATTGCTAGCATTCATCGTGTTTTGGCACGATTACCGAATAATAACATTCAGCAAAGCACTTACATACACACACAAGCCCACATAAGCAGAGCGTCGCATACATATCAGCAAAGCAGTCAAACAAGATTTTTATACACAACGCACAGACAGAAGCAAGGTCACAAGCAGCGGCAGAGGCACGGTTACAGGCAGCGACGCTTAACTTTGACTGCCTTACCGAGGTCAAAGATATCTGCACATCAAAAAACATTTTGTCAAGTTCTCAAACGAATAATTTCACCGGAATATAGGGTGTGCGCCTGAGATCTAATTGGATTAAAATGTCATTATTTGGATTTGCGTGTGTGTTACGGACAGAATATCATCGCTGTTATTATCAATCACAAAAGAGCTTGTTTTGATGTTTGCTGGGTACCTGGAATCTGGTTGTGTTAAATTCTTGTTGATAAGATAGGCGGGCAAGAGGCAAGATGTTTTCGCGCCACGCGTACATTGTTCATGCATTACTTTTGTAGTCGCTTTTATTCAAAAATAAAATATATATGGATACATATGTATATATGTATTGAATATATTCTCCCATATGCTCAAACAGGTCGTTATCTCTCCCCACAAAAAATTCTACCAGCAGTTGTAAGCAATTGATAGTATGACAGCGGAGCACACAGTGTTCTTATGGTAAGGTTATTATAATTCACGCAGCATTTTATTATAAGCCTTGCTTCATTGCTTATAATGAACCCTTTTGTGAATCTTACTTTGCAATCCAACCAACCATAAGGTTTACTAAATCAGTTTTTCAAAAAAAGATTTTGTTGAGTTTGTGGACTCGTAGGTTAAACAAATTGGCGGTAAGTTTGCATTTACAAAATAGCTAATATTTATGTTTGCAGTGCTGCAAAACTTGTTATGTTGCAAAGAAACAAGTGTACCGAAGAAAGAAAAGCACGGCATTTCGGCTAGTTAGGCCGTAGGCATTATGACAGCAGTCGCTCAACAAAATCCACACAGAATCGGAAAACTCCTTTGCCAGCCCCCTCCCGATGAAAGCCGTCATTCAGACACAGGCGCCAGCTATTGCCGTAAAGATACATGAAACTTCGAAAGAGACATGAGTCACGCCGGCCCAACTGGAACCTTGACATGCCGATTGTTTTCCAATCCAACCGTCTCTTTACCTGCTGGACGGAACAGACTCTTCTAACACTAACTTCACTCTGGTCCAACCCTACTGTTTCGCTGGGCAAAGCATCACTACAAGAACAACAGCACGGCGTTTCCCTTCAAAAATAAAGCGTCATATAAACTATAGAAATGTGGTATGCTTAAAAGTTTTGACTTTCTGTTCTTGTTCCTAACATTGGATGTAATATTTTGTTAGCCTGAATTGGATAGAAGACCACTTCATATAACGCGCACATTTTTTGGAGGTTAAATGTGCATACAAACGTACAAATATCTAACAGAGCGCTAAAGAATCACTATTAAGGCAGAATGTACGCTTATTACCCTGTAGCAGATATTCTAGTTCATTAACTAGAGTTTTATGGTCTGCGACAGTGATTGTAAAATGCTGTTCAAATAAATAAAGTATCAAATTAAAATATTGGGTTGTATTTATTACGAAAACGGCACATTGCATACTAGAATTCTATAAACGTGTTATCTACACAGTTACTGAAGGAGAATAATTTAATAATGATAACTGAATTGGACAATTTTCGTGTATTTTTCGAACCATATTGGACAAACCTGCTATAAAGTTGTACTGTAACTGGTATGATGCTGTGGCTGACAAATTTTTCGTGAACTGTTATGATGCTGATACAGAGGCTGGCAGTTATTATTTCTTAATAAGGTTGACCTGTCTGTGCCAACTTGTATTAAAAGAGCATACAACTAGTAGGTTTCACTGCAGGGTTAATTTCATGATACAACTACATTTATAAATACACACACACATGCATACCTACTAATACATCAATTGGAGAAAATGCATTGGTAAGCGCATGAGACTTTTCACGCTGTTTTTCATGAATTTTCTTTAGTTGAGAGAAAATCGTCGCCTAGTCAACGTCGTCTTCTAAATTCGAAAGAACCGAAACAATTATTCAGAAAATTATTCGCACTGAAAGCAACCTAAAATTAAACCTATTTTGGGACTAAACGAAACTTAGGCAATAAAACGAAAAAAGTGCGTAAACGGAATAAAACGTAATCGGTTCGCATAAGATATATACATAAATACACTTAATACTTATTCATATGTACATATTTATATAATAAATTTAAATATACTTTAAAAAATGTGATAAAAAAATTTATGTTTGACATACATATATACATATATATATATGTACATGTATATTAAAACTTATGCACCATGAGCCTATTTATATATATACAAACAATTTAACCAGGTGCTTAGTGAATATTCGTGTTCTAGTAAAAATATATAAATTTTACAAAAAATTTTAAATAAATAGTGGCATAACAATCCTTCATAATTTAAGATTAAATATAAGAAATAACAAGAAAATTACCAAATATTTTTTTATGCATGTGCACATACATATTTTTTAAATGAAATAAAGTATAATATTTAACGGATTTTTCAGCCGAATATTCAGCGGACAGTGTGCCAAATTCGCGACAAAAGCAAAATCTTTAAAATTAGCCAAGCAGAAGCAAAGTTAGCAACGAAAATTTTTTCAAACAAATTGTCCTAGTATCTGTGACGCATTAGAGCGTGAAATCTCAGAATCTATAGATTCTGAAAAACTAAAATACATACAGCCGCAGTAGTAGCAGCAGATAGATCGAAAACTTTTCAAGGTGAGTTTATTTTTAGAAATTCGAAATAGCTGCGCAGAGGATTTGTTTTCGAAATGTATATATGTATATGCCAATGTACATAAGAGCTGTTCTTCATATTTCATTTTGCTGTTGTTCATTAAATTCTCTGGTTATTTTGATGACTTTATGACAGATGCCGCCTATTTTGTATACACATACGTGTGTATATGAGTATGACGGTTCACATGTGATAATCAATTATGCATACATTTGCACAAATGCAGAAACGTATGCTGTTACAAATTGTAACTTACAATGCAAAAAAATATATTTATCTACTCGTCAAAAAATTAAGACCTTAAAAATATGAAGCTTTTTTCATTTGATATAAGAATTCGAACTTTTAGGAGTCCCATTCTTTGAATCTGTAATCATTTGTCCTCACAATATATATATACATATATCGATATTAGTTTTTGATTTATTTGTTGATTTCCCGACAGGGTGGAAAGTTGATGTATATTGGAACGATTTTCCGCCATCCCTTGACTTCGAGAACAAAACTAAACACTGAGGATGGCGCAACGCCGAAACCGGTTTGTTGCAAAACCAAATTTTACAAGGGATGACGGAAAATCGTTCCAATATACATCATATGTATTAGTGCCATGATGTCTGCACATATTATGTTTAAATTTCTAAGTTTTACTTTGAGAGATAACTTATGTATAAGCCTGGCAGGTCCTGTTAATTAAGGTGTTCATAGGCCTTGTTAAATTATATGTAATATTTATCATGGGATACTTTATCACCTGTCGCTTCCTCTTCAACTGCCCACCCCTTTTCTTTCTAATTTTTCCTTGTCCTCTTTTCCTCTCTCAATTCCCCACACTTTCCACTTATTCTTCTTCCTCATTTGCCTCTTTCCTTTCCTCCTTCTTTTCCCCTCCTAATCCCATTGCTCTGATTTTTATTTTCCCCCGTTTTCTAAACCTTTCTAATTTAAATTCTTCTCCCATTCCCTCTTCCTCACTAATCGTCTCTATATTCCATCACATACCAAATATTTTATAGCTAAATAGGCCTGGATATATATCAAACTCAGTTTTTTCATGTATGGGTCGTGGCACCGCCCACTTACAGAGGTGCCTATGCAATATGACAAATAATATTTGTATTTGAGGAGCTTTGCCCTCTTTTCATTAACTTCTCATAACTCTTTACCGAATTTCAAGGGTGTGGCATGAATATGCACAATTATATATTCGATTTGTATGGGAATTGCCACTCGCCTTTTCCATTGTTCCCCGTTTTTCGGGAGTTGTTGGAAATTAACGTCATATAACTCTTTGCAGAATGTCAGTGGTCTAGCGTAGGAACTTCCAGAGATATGCCGTATGTAAAATTCCATTTGTGTGGGGGTGCCCTTATACCCTTTTATACATGGAGATTATTGTAAGCCCATTACCATCCCTCAAAGGTTCCCTGTGGGTGTTCTAAATTTGTTTAAGATCGGTAAAATCCGTTTAAGCTGCATACATATGCACAAAATTTGAATTGAAAAAAATGGGCATTTCCATGGTCACTTACATTACTTCAGAAACAATATTGTAAAAGTTAAAACCATATTTGGCTTTAGATTTGAAATTTGCAAATAATATCAGAATCTGTAGTATAGATGGATTTATATATATATATAAAATTATGTAGGTATAAGTCAAGTTGCGCTCTAACTGGATTGGCCAATCATAAGCAAGTTTAGAACACAAACTAGAAAAGTTCCAGGGACATTTAAAGGATAAAAATAATTTCAATATAGTAAAGGGTATAGGAGCAAAGGGGCATGACACCTTCCATAAAATCGAAAGAATTTTCATGGCCATGTCTTAGCAAAAAACCAGTTGTAACCTAAAATTTGTCTCCCCGGCTCTGAACGCCCTTCTAGTTAGTGAGGCAAATTTCTTGTCAGAACTAGATCTAAAGTGCCAAAGAAAATAGTTTCATGTAACTACATTTTAAAACCGGTATTTAAATTGTATTAGAAAATTTAAATTTTTCTTAGTACAATGTGCTTTAATAAATGAGTTTAAAATGAAATTGTTTAGCTATGGTAATTGTTGTTGAAGTAGTTCTTCTCGCTGCAACGTAATTCTATCTCACATAATTTATGCCTAATCTCAGACCTCCATTCAGAAAACTAGTCATGGACTTTACATTTATTATTTTAATTAAATTATTTCACTTGCCGTCTAAATTCTTACATCAACGAAAACTGTTTTGCAATACATTGAAGCTCCGGCGGAGACCGCAGGCATTACCAGTTCGGAGTTCTTGCAATGAATGCAAACGTGCTGAGACCGTAGATATGACCTGCTCTCTAATTTTAAAAGTGCTTAATTGAAAACGATAGTTTTATATTGTAGTATTGTTGCATGCTTGAACACAAGTGTTTGCATGCATCTTCGTATACAGTTGCGGACATAAATGTACATGCAGTTGTTTTCTGCGATTTTCACAAATTTTGATCTTAATAAACTTATTTTAGCAAAGCCTATATAAAAAACATGTGTCAAGATCTAATACAACAACTGTAAACTTTGTTTTAAAAAGGTACTCAAAATTCGCTAAAAATTCAAAGAAATTTTATTAAAATTAAAAAAAATTTTCACAGAATTTTCCCAATTTTTTTTAAGTGCAGTTTTCTAGGCCAATAATAAATTTTAATATAAAAATAAGTGAACCTTAAGTTCGTGACACATTTTGCTGGTTTTTGGCAATTTTTTTTATTGTGGACTTTTGTATTCTCCTCAATACAAGTTCAAGGAAGCAATTTTTTTATATGAAAAAAAGAACTTTAGATCGTCGTGAAAAAAATTCCCAAAAATAAGCAAACTGTGTCACTAATTTAAGATTAAAACATTTTTATATTATAATTTAATGAACTATTTGTGAAAATCGCAAAAAACGACTGTATGTACATTTATTTCCGATAGTGTACGTCGTAGAAGTCACGCATGCCGAATTTTCCGACTGGGAATATTGCAAACGAGTACCAAATAGTAAATCATGAAAAAAGTAATTCAAAACATTACTCACAAAGCTCTTTATTTAACCGGCAAATTAACATTTTAATATCCAAAATTTACCAGTGGTAAGTTGTGATGAATGAAAACAATTTTTTCAACATTTGTTGATAGCAGACGATTGCGTTTGTTCTCATATATTATACCTGCTTTCGTTAAAACAGCCGCTCACTGTATACACTACTACCGGGAGATGATAAATAAATCTTAGCAAATTGTGCAAGGGTTGGATACTGCTTTGCGTTTGCTAACCACGGCTTGTAATGATCTGCTGTTCCATTTACGTGAACAGATTTCATGTAAAAATAAGTTCATCTGCAACTGAACTTTTCTGTACCACAGCTTCGTCTGAATTGAATGAAATAGCCCAAATCCAGTGTTCAGCGTTCGGAATCGGTAACCATGACTTACAATAAAACATGCTAAGGCCAAAAAATCTATGAAAAGCTGCTAACTCCATTCAATTGAGTTTTTTCGTTCTACTAAAAAATTGGGTTGGAGGGAGCTAACAGTTTTTTTCATAAACTAGCAGACTGGGCTGACGCTATCTCGCCTACCATCTACCTAGCCTTGTCCATTTCCCTCTCACATTTTGAGAGATGTTTCCCAAACCAGTAGAGATATTGAAATTAATCTATTGTTACAGCACTCATTAGCACCTTTCGTTTGATACCTATGTTGTACTTGGACATTTTGCAACCTACGGACATCGATCTGTTACATTTTTATTATATGTAGAGATGACTAGCTATAACTTCTAACCCGTGAAAAGTGCTGCCAAATCTTCGGCTGCCGAATATTATGCACTTCGGCCCAGAGTCTCGCCGAATATTCTTTTTTCGGTATTCGGCCAAATAATTGTTCTTGCCATCTCACATGTGAACATAAAGTTGGGGAAATAAAACTTTTTTTTTGAAAATTATATTGTATTTCTTTTTATTTTAATATTAATTTCTAGAGGTACATATGATTGCTAGTCTGCGTTTTGGCGGACTGATGTACTTTTTGCTATGCAGTTGCCAAACTATTGAAGTAAACAATTTAGCACAATTTAGCTGAATATAGTTTTGTAGAGAATCGAATTCCCCACAAAAAAGTACCCAATGAAAGTTTATGTAAGCGGGCCTTTTCAGAGTAATGAATCTTGAAACATTGCTATGATCTTTTGATTTAAAGTTTTTATTATGGAAGTTTGGGGAAAACGTAAAATTCACTATAGAAAGTAGATAAATACAAATTCTTAAAGGGTATTGAATGCTTAATCCGAATGTTTAGTCGGAATTTGCCAAACGGCCTCAAATTAAATTTAAGTCGGGAACAAAAAAAAGAAGTAATATTTTACAGTTTTCCGGTCAATTTATTTTTGTAGTTGTGGTTGATTTGAGGCTTTTTTGGCCATTTGTTCAAAAGTGCAAAATAAAAAGATTTATTTCACTTTTTCGACCCAACGTTTCGCATCTTCAGGGGTGATCTGGTTTTATTTTCAAACAACAAAACATATGTACATATATTAACATCGTGTAATATATAGTTTTAATACTAAATTCTTTATACGTACAGGGTGTTTTTTTTACAGGTTTGTTTTTCGAATAGAGATAACACTGGCATTTTGTGGTCAAATCTGGCAACTCTAATCTCATTTATGTTCAGTTTGGTTTGCCATTTCATCATGAACAGGTTGACGAAAGAACAACGCTTGCAAATCGTGCAAATTTATTTCGAAAATAATGGTTCAGTTCGCGAAGTTTACCGTGAGCTCCGTCCATTTTATGGTCGACATAATCGTCCATCAGAGCAATTAATTCGGTTAACCATGGATCGTTTTCGCACTACGTTTACTCTATGTGATAATACGCATCCGCAGAGACGTCGAACAGTGCGCACCGAAGAAACAATTGCCGCTGTAGAGCAAAGTGTTGAAGAGGACCCGAATGAATCGATTCGCCACCGTGCACAGCAATTGGAGCTTTGTCCATCAACTTTATGGAAGATTTTGCGCAAAGATCTTGGCTTGCGACCTTACAAGATCCAGCTTGTGCAAGAATTAAAGCCGCGAGACCATGCAATGCGTCGTGATTTTGGTGTATGGGCCGAAAATGAGATTGATTTCGATGCTGATTTTCATCGCAAAATTTTGTTCAGTGATGAGGCTCATTTTTTTTTGAATGGCTACGTCAACAAGCAAAATTGCCGCATTTGGAGTGAAGAGAATCCACATGAGACCCTTGAAACGCCATTACATCCACAAAAACTGACTGTTTGGTGTGCTCTATGGGCTGGTGGAGTCATTGGGCCATACTTCTTCCGCAATAATGCTGGAGAGGCAGCTACCGTTAATGGAGACCGGTATAGAGCCATGATAACCGACTATTTTGTTCCCGAATTGGATGGCATGAATGTGGATGAGTTGTGGTTCCAACAAGACGGCGCTACATGCCACACAGCGCACGTCACAATCGATTTATTGAAGGAAACATTCGATGAGCGCATAATTTCGCGGAATGGACCTGTCAATTGGCCACCAAGGTCGTGTGATTTGACACCATTGGATTATTTTCTTTGGGGATATGTGAAGTCGCTCGTCTACACCAACAAACCAGAAACGTTAGGGGAATTGGAAGCCAACATTCGTGGCGTTATTGCCGACATACGGCCCCATATGCTCGAAAAAGTGGTTGAAAATTGGACCTGTAGAATTGGCTTTATTCGAGCCAGCCGCGGCGGCCACATTAATGGCATAAAATTATCCTTCCAATAAAGCCAAATTGATGGACCTTAAAACGATTTTCTTGTGTTTTATTTCAATTCGAAGTTCTATACCCCTAAAAAAAACACCCTTTACATACATATGTACAAACACAAAGGGGTACAAACATAACAAACAACATAAAAGCTACATAAACAATAACAATTACTTATTTTATTTATTTTTATACCTAGTAGTGCTACGCACACAAGGTATATTAACTTTAGTCGCCTAACGGCAGTACGTAACGGCATAAACGGATCGAGATAGATATTGACTTATATATATCAAAATGCTCAGGATGAAAGGAGAAATTGATTAAGCCATGTCCGTCCGTCCGTCTGTGAACACGATAACTTGAGTAAATTTTGAGATATCTTAATGAAATTTGGTATGCGGGTTCCTTGGCACTCATCTCCGAGCGCTATTTAAAATGGGCGAAATCAGATGATAGCCACGGCCACTTCTTATATATAGAATATTTTTGAAAACACAAAAAAAAATGATTACTCAGTACATAATACACCTATAAGGATAAAATTTGGTGAATATATTGAGATTGAGGCATAAAATAAATTTTTCAAGAAAGTTTTGAAAATGGGCATGACACCGCCCACTTTTGATTAAGTCAAATTTAGAAATAATATTAATCATAAATCAAAAACCGTTCAAGATATCGAAACGAAATTCAGCACGCAGGTTTTCAGGTATGCAAGGAATGTTCCAGGAAAAAATGGGCGGGATCGGTTAAGGTCTACGCCTACTTTTATATGAAAGATTTTGAAGAGGATTGTAGATATATTAAACAGGCAATAACTTTGCGTAAAATAGCTTTACATCATTTATATTTCACTTTTAAAGTTTCCGTACACAACGAAATCCAAAAACTTAAAATTTTCGAAAATGGGCGTGGCCCCGCCCCTTTTATAGTGAACTATTCCACAAAACTGTTTATGCCATAATTCCGCCAAAAATTGACTTGTCGAAACGAAATTTGGTGATAATGTTCAATATATAAAGGTTACTGTTTTCTGTAAAAATGGGCGAAATCGGTTAATGTCCACGCCCAGTTTTTGAACATAGTTCTGAAAAATTTTTTTTGTAAAATTTAAAAAGCGATATTTCTACAACTAAGCAAGGTATATCAATCAGATTTTGCACACATAATAAGTTTTTCAAGAAAAACTCGGCCGCAAAGAAATTTTGTCAATTTTGAAGAAGTAGGCGTGGCGCCGCCCACTTTTCAGCATCAAAGTTCTGCTATTTTCAAAGGCAATCGCTTATAATTCAATCTTGATATTCAAGAAAATTGGTCAGCTGCTTCTTAGTAGTATGTATTATACTCCTGCCAAAAATCAGCCAAATCGGAAAACACACAAGCAAACTATTCGGGCACGTAGTTAATAGCGAGTTATATATCTTTTTTGATTTTCATACCTTTCATAAACTTTAAATGTATGTAAGTATGAGAACAAGAAGAGAAAAGTTCACTAAAATGATCAGTACGATGAGATGCGGAACCGATTTAGCCTTGCCCGTCTCTCCGTCCGTCTGCCTGTCTGTCTATTTGAACGCAAACTAGTTCTCAGTTTTAAAAAAGAATGCTGAAATTCGTTGTTTGCTTTCTCCGTTTTATAATATACTACCAAACCCGGTATAAGTTGTTTTGACGTTTTGATACATAGAAGACATCTATATATAAAATGTCATTAACTTGAACCAAATAAACTCCTAACTATACCGAACTGCAGCTTTATATAACCTGGGGGCTTTTCCAAAAGCTATATGCAGCCTGTGTCGTGCCCAGCGAACTCCTGAACATATCGTGAAAGTTCAAAAGCAAAACAAACCAAAAAATATGTGGGCGTGGCACCGCCCACTTTTGAAAAGTTTTGTAGATATTGACTAAGTGACACATACATATATCCAAATTTCATTAATTTTGACCAAAAAAGTAAGGATTTATGACGAATTGAAACTTTATATAGCCCGGGGCTGCGGCTCCGCCTACTTTTCCAAAACTATATATTGTCTATGCTGTACCCAGTGAACCAAAATATATATTGTGAAAATTTCATAAAGATCGGTTGAGTTCTTTGGCGCGTATGAAAGACACCCTTTTTTATATCTATTTTTGTTACGCACACAAGGTATATTACTTTATTCGGCATAAACGAATCGAGATATATATTTATTAATGTTAATCAAATTTGAATTTTCTGATATCGTTGAATTTGGTAAGTTTGTTAGAAAATTATGAAAGTTTAACAAAATTATAACTATTTAATTCTCTTACATTCATTGCAGTACATGCATATTTTCGAACACAAAGGTTCTAGACACACGTCCAAGTACAGGGTGGCTGATGAAAGCCGCTACCAAAAAAAAATTAAATAACTTTTTTTCTATTTAATGAATCTGGTAAATTTTTTTTTTATTTTGCAGATTGACTTTTACATTTAACAAAAATGGATAACTGGGACACTGAAACAAGAATTTGGATTGTCCGCCGCTATCACGCACTGGAGTCCGTAGTTTCGGTTCAAAGAGAGTATAGGCGCACGTTTGGCGGCAATCCTCCGAGCAGATGGACCATAATAAGACTTGTAAACAATTTTGCCGAGCATGGGACAGTCAACAGAAGACCTTACCATCGAAACCCTTCAGTTCGAACGGAGGAAACAATCGCTGCTGTAGCTGCTGTAGCTGCTGCCATACAAAACAATCCACGTGTTTCGACAAGAAGCTTATCTGCTCAAATGGGTGTAAGCAGACAGTCATTACAGTCAATTATGCACAAAGCTTTGGACTTATTCCCATATAAAATTCAAATGGCCAACAAACTGAACGATGCAGACTTGCCGATTCGCTTGGAATTTCGCCAGAAGATGCTTCAAATGGTGGAAGAGGATGGAAACATGTTAAACTGTCTTTTCATGTCTGACGAGGCCCATTTCGATTTAAACGGCAACATAAACAAACAAAATTGTCGAATATGGAGTGCTTCCAACCCACAGATACTCCATGAGACGGAATTGCATCCACTTCGTGTCACAATGTGGTGTGCAGTTTCATCACGCTGCATTGTCGGGCCCTACTTCTTCGAAGAAAACGGTCACACCGTTACGGTTACTGGAGACCGTTACTTGAGCATGTTGAGAGAGTTTTTCTATCCAGAATTACGCCGAATGAGAATTTCTTTCAACTCTGTGTGGTTTCAGCAAGATGGTGCAGCTCCTCATATAGCCCAACCTGTTATGACAGAATTGCGACGAAAATTTCCCAATAAGCTGATATCCAGAAACTCCACATTCCGTTGGCCACCCAGGTCGCCTGACCTTACTGCACCTGACTTTTTCGTGTGGGGTTATTGCAAACAGGAAGTCTTCAAAGCAAAACCAACAAATTTGAATGAACTAAGGCAATCCATTCGAGAAACAATTGCGGCTATTCCTGTCTCAACTCTCCAAGCAGTAATGAACAACTTTTTGGTAAGATGCCGCACATGCATCGACGAGCAGGGGGGGCATTTAAATTCCATTATTTTTAAAACTAATTAAGCTATATTTAATAAAATTTAATGAGCTTTAACATGAATAAAAGAAAAATGAATTCCATACACTGAAAAAAAATTTATTTGAGTTTCTTAATGTAGCAAAATTCATCAGCCACCCTGTAGGTTTACAATAAATATTAGCAATGTATTCATATGTAAACATGAATTAATTTAACTACATATATTTCCGTTTTTACAGGTTTTGGTATATCTATCTATCTATATTTTGGCTGAACCATTTGACCGATTTTAATGAACTATGCACCGATGGAAAGGAAATAAAATTCTTCTGTGCATAAGGGGTATCTCTTATACAAGGTGGCGCAAAAGTAAGCTTCCGATGTTCAGCATATCGGTTGTGGCACGTGCAGTGTGTGCTGTTGCACCGTCTTGTTGGAACCACATGTTTTCCAATCCCAATTCATCAAGTTGCGGCAAAAAGAACTCGTTGATCATTGCTCTGTAGCGCTCACCATTCACAGTAACCGTTTGGCCCCGACCGATTATTGGTCAAATAAATAGTCAGCAATATTCCGCGTTCTGGAGCAGTGTAGCGTAACATTGTTTATTAACGTGTATTTCGCATGTGTTTACTACACAAATGTCAAAACAGAACTGACTTTAGGGGCCAATCGCAAAATTTATAGCATTTTCTGATAGGAGGATTACTTTTGCGCCACCTTGTATAAAGGAGGTGTGGCATCCAACATATAGCATAAAATTTGAATATCTCCAAAATCAATAAATTCAGAGAAATAATCTTTGACAGGAAGATGCACAACATCAATATAGGTTCAGCTGTGAAATATTAATGATTTTAAAATAGGGGACGGGGCACCTCCCATACAAACCCAGACTTTCATATCGTATATATCCTAACCACATAAGCTATATCAATAAAATTTAGTACCAGCGATTATATAGCTTATATCATACTTTAAAAAAAAATTGGCAAATATTGGAAAAAGGGGCGTATCACCTCCCATACAAACCCAGATTTTTCATATCGTATGTATCCGGCACCACATAAGCTACATCAATGAAATTCAGTAGCAGTGGTTATAAAGCTTATATCATACTTTTACCAAAAATTGGCAAATATTAGAAAAAGGGGCGTGTCACCTCCTGTACAAACCCACACCTTCATATCATATATCTCCGTAACCACTTAAGCTTTTTCAAAAGAACTCCATAGAGCAAGCATATATTGCTAATATCAACCGTTTTACGAAATGCGAAACAGAAAATGTGCCCTCCCCCTTTGTAAGCTGGAACCTGGGTGACTCATACGTATAGGTGGGTATATCTATAAATACGCCACCTGAAAATCTTCTCTTCTTCTTTTTTTTGCTATCCGGTTGGGCGATTTGAGTCTGCTGTAAGAGATATTCCGATAGGGTGTCAATTCCCTTCATTACCAGCTGCTATATTATAATAAAAATATGACCGACTTAAGGTAAAACTTGGACTGTGGAAATGAGGACGTTAACGAAACCATCTAGTGGATTTTTGCACACCATTAAATGGTATATCGCAAAATTTGGAACCCTTCTTGGGAATACCTATGAAAACTCGCTCAAATTCGATCGCCCTTGGAGTTAATCTCGTATAATTTAAGATATCTGACAAACTTTTACTGTACAGAACCAAGTTTTACAAGAAATAAAGTGGTTTTAAAATGCTTCCCAAAACACAAAAATTTTACTCGTAAGTTAATTTTTGAGACCATTTGCCATTCAAGAATCTTTAAACGGCAATTAAGGCAATTTATTTCTTATAGTTTAATAAAGCATGTGTTTTAAAATGTCATATTTGTTGAAAATATATTTGAATTAAAAAACTACATTCCGGACTTTTCTACCACTTTTATCCCAAAGGGGAACTATTATTTCCCTTTTTGTACAATTCGCAAATGTAACTATGCTAGGTGACAATAATTCAAGTCTGTTCTGTCAAAGACTGACAAACCTTGTATAATTCAACAATGTCGTTGACTGTGTATGTATATTGGAGTGGCCCTAGTGAAAGTTTTCAAAGTATGAGGTTAGGTAGAAAAATAAATAGGAAGCTAATTTTGAAACATTCAGATGACGTTCAGCTGCCAGGGCTTAACCAAAAAAAAAAAACGAGGAAATAGAGCCATTGTTTTTTCAATTTCCCATAATTTTAAACGGTTTTTTTGGAAAGTGATTTTATTCGACGCCAATGCTCGATTGATCAAATATATGCATGCAATATTTAAATCAAATAGATTAGATGAAGAAGATCGTTGCGAAACCAAATGCAAGCTTGCAGTTAGTTGTCCACCAAAAGTGCACCCGGAATTAATTATTCCACTTCCAACGATGATTTTAAATCACAAGAAGGAAGTGTAAAACCTCGAAGAAGAATTAAGTTCGCAGGTGATCCTATGCTTGCATGGTATGCAGTGTTGCCAGAACTCTTTTCGCCAAATTTGTAGCAAATTTTGAGATATCTTATTGAAATTCGGTAGGCAGGTTCCTTCCACTCTTTCTTCAGTACGTAATAAGTAAACACGAGAAAATGACGAGAAAATGACACTGAAAGATACATTCTTAACATAGGTTTTACTTTCAGAACTAACGTTGAGCATTGGAAGATATATAAATATGTATATCACATGTTTTTCAAATTGAGATTACACAACATTTCTATTGGGATTTGTCATCCTTTATATTTATTCAACAAACAATGTTGCTTATCAAATTAGGAATTAACATTTGTTCAAAATTTTAGAATTTTTCCCCTATAGCTTAGTGGGTGTACATGTAATACATATTTTCAGGGTAGATATGTATGCATATACATTTATAGATAAATGCTCACATCTCATCTATATGTACTTTCGTATGTTTGTAAAATAAACACAAAAGTAAAGAAGCGCAAGAAATGAATCAACTAAATAGCCCGCCATGTCTTCTGATAATTGCGTCTACCCTGTTCAAAATTTTGCGATTAATTTCTAAAGAGAGTGATCCTTTAGCTTAAAGTTGGCCATAATTCAATATACGTAATTAAAGTTTTATTTGTGTAGCATGCTCATAGGAGTTAAAAGTACACGTTTGGGTAGAAAGTGGATTTGTCCTTTCGTACCCGTTCGGGTATAAATTGGCCTCTTCATAGGACGTGCTCAAACAAATGTAAACAGTCCAGCCCATGCAAAGTGAGCATTAGTCGGATACTTCTTTGCGATTCATCTCGCACGCATCCTAGACCAATCGAATTTTTTGCTGGGTACATATAATTTATATATGTATGTACATTTGCATGTACCCACGTACATATTTATGTTCTTAATATGCTTATAATCGCATGAAAACGGATGACACCAGCACTTTGTTGAAACTGATTTGCTAGTACTTAATACTTTTGTGGCGAGTTTAGACCTACAATATCGGATTGTTTTCGGGTCCAACATTCTTACTATGGCAAAGTTTATTTATTGAGTATGTATTATTTAGATATAAATGTATTCTGGTGAAATTGGTATTATTTTTTGTAATTCTGTTTGAAAATTTCGCTTATCTTTATTTATTAATTCGAGAACCTTTCGCTCCATATATCAGAGGCTGAGTGGATATCGCCCTGTTATCAGGGAAAAACGCCCTGCTTCAGCATTTTTTTCAAAACCTCGTACTTTAAAATTTGGTTGGAGAACGCCCTATCTCAGAATGAGTTTCTAAAAACGCCTTATCTAATAGAAATTTCAAGCCATTTCAGCTCTTCAAACAAATTTTTGAATTGCACTCAGCCGTCGACATGTAATACAAGGTGGCGCAAAAGTAATCCTCCTATCAGAAAATGCTATAAATTTTGCGATTGGCCCCTAAAGTCAGTTCTGTTTTGACATTTGTGTAGTAAACACATGCGAAATACACGTTAATAAACAATGTTACGCTACACTGCTCCAGAACGCGGAATATTGCTGACTATTTATTTGACCAATAATCGGTCGGGGCCAAACGGTTACTGTGAATGGTGAGCGCTACAGAGCAATGATCAACGAGTTCTTTTTGCCGCAACTTGATGAATTGGGATTGGAAAACATGTGGTTCCAACAAGACGGTGCAACAGCACACACTGCACGTGCCACAACCGATATGCTGAACATCGGAAGCTTACTTCTGCGCCACCTTGTATATTGCTGTTAACCTATCTGCTCATGCGCATGTTCTTCTGTGTTAGTACCCCTCTAAAAAACGTTGGAGCATCAGAGTACTCCAACACTTATCCTCATTCATATAAAAAAGGTGGTCCAATTTACATAGCGATGTCCGGTGATTGGATCACCTAATCCTAGTCGGAGTACCATTTACTTTGCTTCCGAATAGTCTATAGAGCACCTACGTTGGAGTACTTTGAAAATGCTGCCAAGAGATTACTCTATAGAGTATTCTAGATGAAAGCGAGAAGGGAGTATGTGTTCTTTTGAGGACCACCTACTCCCACTCTCGCTTTTCTGTTGAATACTCCATAGAGTAATCCCATGGGAGTATTTTAAGAGTACTCTCACGTAGGAGGTCTATAGAGTATTCAAAAGCAAAGAAACGGAGTACTCCGAGATGGATTAGGTGATCCAATCACCGGACATTGCCATGTAAATTGGACCAGCTTTTTTTATGAATGAGGATATGTGTTGGAGTACTCTGATACTCCTTTAGGAGTATTCTTTGGAGGATGAAACGGAGTATTTTCGTTTTTTGCAGGGTACGTATGAGTATACGGCCGCCGTGGTGTGAAGGTAGTGTTGCCGGCCTACCACACCGAAGGTCCATGGTTCGAGCCCTGGTACAGGTAACATCATAAGTGATTTGAAAAAAGTTTTTCAAAACGGGGTCGCCCCTCGGCAGTGGTTTGGCAAACTCTCCGAGTGTATTTCTGCCATGACAGGCTTCTCAGCAAAAAATTCGTCTCCTTTGTAGATGCCGTTCGGAGTCGGCAAAAAACTGTAGGTCCCAGCAATTTGTAGGGAAAATTCAAATCGGCACACCACAAATTGGAAGAGAAGCTTGGCGCAAAAAATCTCTTAGGAGGTTTATGATGATATACCTGTTGTATATCGCGCCATAGAGAGAGAGTATGAGTATACGTACATGAAAACAAATTTATGCAGTTAAATTAGCGTTTCCCAAAATTTTAGAAATGGGCCATTCAACAAACAGTCCATCAAATAATAAAAAGGCGAACAAACACAATGTACTATTTTAAATCAAAGAATGCCGTTCTATTATCACAATTTCGTGTATTTAACAGAAGTAAATTGAAAATATTTATCTCCCTTTCAACCTATATGTGTGTACTCTAATCAGTGGCGTAGCCAGGGGGGTATTGAGGGATAGATGCACCCCCTTCGCCAATAAACTACTAGTGTTTTACTTTTGATTTAGTAACACAATACCAGTTTATACTTCTGATTTTTAATTTTCTTATTTTAGACTAATGGCCAAGTATATTTTAATGAATATATTGAATTATCGGTTAGTGGAATATGCGTTTGAATATTTGGCCTATATACACATACTAGTCTTTTCAGATCTTTCAAGATTAGATAAAACCTGTTTCGAGATATGCGTGCACTGGTAGTTATCAAATATCAAACCGAAGTGATACCGTAATTGTCGCGGTCTGAAATCGCCCTACTCCCTTATCTCTCACGTCTACAAAAAATCCGAATTCAGAAGGTCTGAAAATGCTAGTGTGTGCAGGCTCATTAATTTGATCAGAGCAAACAGTGGCGGATAAATGGATAGCGACGACATTTTTTAAACATTTTTTATAAAAATATTTGTTTTTTGTGACCTTTTTATTTCATAAATGTGTTTAGAAGCTGGCTTGAGGTCCAATAATTGTAAATAAAGCTCAAGTTTTTGGTTTTAAATCAATTTATTTACACCAGTGTAAAACACCACGTCAACTGATGCGGACGCTCAAATAAATTTGAAAAAAGCCTGATGACAATTACCGTGTGTAATCGAAATATATTGATTTAAAACAAAAAACTTGCGTTTTATTTACAATTATTGGACCTCTAGCTAGCTTCTAAACACATTTTTTATAAAAGTATAGCCCATTATCTAATAAAAAGCATGCCAAAACAAATTTCAAACTTTGTACAAAGCTAAGAAAATTTAACCAAGTTTCATCAAAATTCGACACTTTTTAATCCGAATTTTTATAAAATATTTGGATATGCAAGACGAAAAATGTATAAAATTTCAACATTTTCTATTGCTAAGTATTATAAAATTCTTAGATCAACATTAAAAACAATTTTCGTTTTTTTAAAATAATAAACGCAGTCTTTTGGTACTTTTGTTAACACAAAACTAAAAATCCCTTACTAAAAGACGGTGCGTTCTGCCTTTGTGTAATAAACTCCAAGAAATAGAAATTGATTTAACGCATGTAGTGGATTTCGCAAGAGACATAGGGCCGGTTGCACCAGCTCGACTTAACTAAGTTAAGTCGAGTTTTTCACTTTTTCAGTTTCACTATCTAACCTAACTAAGTCACGACTTAGTCAGCCTGCCAGCTGACTTATTCTCGACTAAGTCAGTGTTGCTGTCGTTCAAAACCTAAATGTCATTAATGCTCGTAATTTGTTTTGTACAATGTCCCAGCAGGAAAATTCGTGAGGCATGACTTTAACGGCGTATGTGTAGATGTATGTGAAAGTTTGTTTTCTAGCATGCAACCATTACGAAACTATCGTTTTCAATTAAGCGCTAAATTTAGTACCTTCCAACTAAAGAGAAATGGGTGTAAGATCAATACATTCCTTCGTGTATGGCCATACATGCCCATTTCGCACTGGGGTATTAGGATGCGCAGAGTTGTCTGGTATGAAAAACTACTACTATGCATAAAACAGCTGACCGGGTTGTTGTGTTCAAAATTATTTAAGTCGCTCAGTTGGTGAAACCCAAAATTAAGTTAGTCTCGAATCTGTGTTAACTTAAGTCACGACTTAGTTTTAGTATTAGTCGCGTTGGTGAAACCGGCCCATAGTGGCGTTCCGTCGAACATTACTTTGAAAAATTGTTCAGAACTTGTGAAAAGACATGAATATTGAAATCAAAAAGAACCGATACAAACCTACTCAAAATATGCAAGTATGTAACATAGATGTTTATTCCAAGATTTCTGTTTTCTATCCATTTATCATATAATAATGGAAATAGATACGCGATTCACTCAACATAAAACGGTCTTCAGCGGTTTCGCTTCGAGCTTGCAAGAAACCAAGGTAAAGAGAAAATGCCACAAATTTACTTAAGCTTGCTGAATTTTATAAACCACGTTTTTAAAACCAAAATATAACTTATACAAATTGCTACAAATTTTTCCAACTCTCCCGGTTTCCACTTCAACAGCAGTACGCATCTTTTCAACTCTTCTTCTGCTTTAAATAACGCTTAACTGTCTCAACGATTTTGACCGTCCAACATAGCTCGCCTGTCGTTTCTTCTTTCTGCAACTGGTGCCAAATGCAAACACCACAGAATTGCACATCGGTCTCCACTTGGCCCTTCTATAGAAGTGTTGGTCTCTCTCGTCCTCTGCCACCACCGCCGGGTGCCAAAAATAATACCTTTTGGTCCGGAGCATCTTCATTGATTTACACAACATGGCCTAGCCAACAAATCCGCTGGGTTTTAATTCGTTGGACTATGTAGGTGTCTGCACATAGCTAAGGGTCTGTAAATCTTTCGAAAAACTTTCTTTCGAATACTGGTCAAGCTTCTGCACCACAAAGCAGGACGAGTACGGGTAAACGTGACTTTAAGAGTGCTATTTTCGTTCTTCGAGAAAGGACTTTACTTCTCAATTGCCTCTTCAGCAGCACTTGTTTGCAAAAGCGATTCTTCGTTGGACTTCTAGGCTAACATTATAGTTGGGGCTTGTGCTGGTTCCCAGATAAAAACTCTAAAGAGGTTAAAAACTTATCTATGTAACTCTACCGGACATGTAATTAAAGTATTGAAATGTGCATTAGCTTTACAATTGTTGAATATCCAATCTTTTTTATCCCTTCTTTTTATGCAATTAAGGAAAGGTTAAATGGTTTAACGAAGTTGGCAGTACATAAATATGTGCCCATTAAAACACAAGAAGTAACTGAAAGAATTGATGTTAAGCAAAAAAGATTAAAACTCGCTATTTTGTTGACTTTGTACATAAATATATGTACGCGTAAAAAACTTGAAGATATGTTCAATGTGTAAGAACTGAAGTATATAACAACGAAGAGGCTATACATAATAAACTTTCATAAAAAAACTTACACTAATTAATTAAAGTGTATTTTTTAAATTTTAATAAATTATGAATATCCCTCGAAATAAACGAGTAGACAAGAAATATTTTACGGTAAGAAAAACATATGCACATATGAACGAATGGGCACAGGTGAAGCCGCTAGCCAAATTTCAGTTATCGATGATTTTTTTTCTTATCCCCTGGTAAGCGGTAGTGTTGATGGCCTACCAGACTGAAGATCCATGGTTAGAGTACCGGGCAGGTAACATCAAAAGTGGTTTGAAAAATTTTCTTTAAAACGGTTGTATATCGCGTCCATACATTTATTATTTATTTTAATTGCGCCTCTGAATAGGTAGTGTCGGGCAGATCCCCCTTTGTTCCCCTACGAGTACGGTCGGATAAGTATACTTTCAACACCAATGAGTAGGCTACACAAATTAAAATCGACTTATCCGAAGTATATAACGAAATAGTTGGGGTCAATTTTATCCCGTCCATTTTCATCACTTCGAGAAGTGCAATATCCCAACAAAGATTCAACGGCTTAGCCCTTCTCTACATATATCTCTCTCTCTCTCGAGAAAAATGTATATAAGACTTCAAAAACTTCATTAAATAAATTCAATTATTAACACTCCTAAAAAAATATAATATGTTTATTTATTTTATTTGCAAACATTCATGGTAAAATTGCAAATACATACACTTTAAAGGAATTGGTCTGAAAGGGATTTTTAACAAAGCTTTAGAAACTGAAACTCCCCCAAAAATTTTGGTGTGTGCACCAGCGGGCATTTGAGATAAAGTTTTTTATCTTTGAATGTTATTCACTTTAAGACTAAACTATTTTTGGCTGTTTTGTTCTTGTTTCCAACCAATATTGGATAATGGCTAATATTCGCCTTATTCTTTGGCCTTGGCCAAAATTCTAGCTTGAAATATTGAAAAATGGTAAACTCAGATTTGTGGGAAACAGGTAGTTAACAAAATAAAGCTTATGCTGGTGAATGATAACCTGCATGTTTAAATTTGAACATCCATCAGATATTTCTTAAGCAAATCTGTTGCCAGCCAGGTTTGTTTTCATTATCTTCATTCTATTATCTTCACGATTGCAAACGTCAGTGTTGCCAACAAATTTTGTTGCAAACAGCTTTACGTGTTTATTAATAAAATGCTGACAACCTGTTTCTTTTTCTAAAAAAATTTAAGTGAGTACATAGTTATGTGTTTCTATAAAAAAAAAATGTGGCATATTTTGAAGCTTGCGTGGTAGACACTCAAAAAACTGGAAGATATAAAGTTGTAGAGATCCTAGCACTGTTATATATCTATGTACAGCTGTGTTCCACATAAAAAGAAATTTCATCAAAGTGTACACAAAGTTCAGGAAAGTTAATTAAATTTTAAAAAATGGCCGTCAAAATCATAAATTTTTTTGCCAGAATTTCTAGAAAATTTTCGAGTACGCAGTTTCATAGAAAAACCAATTTTAGTGCAACATTGTGCAAGTTAGAATTCGGTCAAAACTTTCCCTTAATTTTCAGTGTTTTTTTTTTCGTGTTGAGTGATTTCTTCATACAACGCGTAAAGAAAAATTAGTTTTGTATGGAGCAATCATTGACAAAAAAAATTCTAAAAACTCAGGCGAAACTTTGAGGTACTTCTAACTTGCACATTATCATGCTAAAATTTAATGAGCTATAAAACTGCTTGATGTAAATTTTTAAAAGGTTAACTTTCCTGAACTTTGTTTAAACTTTGAAATTTCTTTTTATGCGTTTTCTGTTATGGATTTCATTTCAATTAAAATTATTAAAAATACAGCTACTTTTTATTTCGCCGAACTGTATACAATTTAATTTCACTACTATTTAATTGAACACAACTATATGTGCCCATATGTATATGCATAATAGTATGATGCATACATAAGCATGCAGACATAGCCACAGTAGCAATGAATCATTAAAGGTTAATTCATTGATAAAGAAATGAAAGTGAATCAGCCACTTTACATTCATTCAACGATACTCACATATCCTACACCTGCCGGAAATGTGTGTGATTACAACTTATCGTACTATAATGATACCATAAGGCTTATAAAATAAGTGATATGGTAGACCATATATAAGGCACACAAACTCAGGCCTTATTGCAACGTTTATGGATCGTGTAGAATAAGAAAAAATAAACGGAATGTTTGCCTTATTGTAAAGTAATTCGTGAAAATTCCCACCCAGTGCAACACTACTTTAAAGTTGCAGTAGATAAACAGGGCACGCGAATCCGAAAACAACAATGTTTGAGAAAAAATTTATAAAATATACATAAACACAAATTTCAATAAAACTGGCAGTGCAATCAATCTTTTCAATTTGAACAAATATAAATAGAAGTTATTCAGTTAAAAATATGTACATATATTAGGGCAATTCATATAAGCTAAGAAAAATGGAATTATTAACAACTAAAGTTTCGAGACTTTTAGACAGTACAATTTCAGGGATGTACTATATTTACATTACTACATATAAAGCTTATCTGTTATCCAAGAACACAGCGCTGCCGTAGTATTCCGTACTGCTTGCAACAGCTAACAGTATTTTTTGTTGGGTATATGTGTATGTACACATTCTGACATACTTGTGCATACCAAAGAATATGGTGCATACCTATTTTGGAAACAAATACAAGGTTATTCAATTTCACCTTGGGGAAAGTGCACTGTTGAGAAACAATTTTGCAAAGTGAAGTTCCATTTAAGATCTATAAAGGCCCTGTGCCAATCGGTTGAAAATTGTAAATTTTGACAGAGCAAAAGAAAATTCTGACATTTATCGCGGTGAGTATGAAAATTTTGAAAACTGCATTCGGTATTGCCAATCATATTACTTCAAATGAACTTATATGCCAACACGTTATTAAACGATAAAATATAATTTAACGCAAAAAATACGAAATATAATGGCAAAAAAAAAGTACATTTAAAATTTATTCACAGACTATTTGCTTTCGCACGTGATTTTTTCAGATGTCAAAAATTACAACTGTCAAAATTTACTATTTCATTTGGCACAGCGAAATGAAAAATATTTTTACACCATAGAAAATTTGTTCACCTCAGTTTTCCTCTGAGTAAAATGTTTCCGATTAGCACACGGCCAAATTGGTAAAACAAACTAAATACCACAACGGTACTCAAGTTTGCATCTATGAATATACATAGATATTTCAGTTGACTGGGTGGATCTCGCTTCACCCTTTTCATATCAAAACTACTGAGTTAACCAATGAAACATAATTCTTTAAGAACGGTTGATAATACAAAACTGCGCTATCCCGATAAGTATAAATACCTCAGATGATCCTCTAACCTGCCAAACTCAAGTTCTTAAAGACTTAGTGGTTGAAGTTCATTTTACGATATCATTCTGACCTATATCAAACTCTGCCCTTTTACTCACCAAAGTTGAGTGCAATATCAAGGTGTCTCTAAAATATTACGTCACACTCTGCGATCGGGTTAGTTTAATTCATTTAAAAAATTCATTGAAAACTCCTCTTTCAAAGTGTGTTTGCCTTGTGTTTGCATACATTTAAATTTTAAAGGATGTCAATTATATCGGTTTCTATCCCGCGGTAAGACTATTTATTTTTAAATGCTCACCGCATAAGCGGTATCTTTTATCTATGCCCAATTGCACCTTGTTTCTTTGATTGAAATTTTAGGGAACTTTTCTTTTAGACTGGGCGATTTTTTTTTTTAAATTGTATTGATATTACTTTTAAGAATGGATTTTAGAGGTCTATCATTCCACCCTGCACAAAGCGTCAAATTAAAAAATCGAATATTTTACATTTTTGCCAGTCAACGCCGGTAGGGACACGAGGACAAGGGAGTTACTCTGTATCGCGATGCTAATGAAATTTTTTTCGCATTTAAAAAAAATGTATGTAATTTGAAAGCTTTCGCATCGCTATACAGAGTAACCCCTCAGGTTAGCCAAGCGTACTACCACATACAAGATCTCAGTCATTCTAGAATGATGGAAAAGTTTAGTGGCCGATTCGCTTAATACTTGTGACATCTGTGAGTTCTAGAAAGTTGATGAAATATTCAACCAAAAATATGTAGACTAATTTGTGGCAACTGAGGCTTGTTCATTTTTTAAAGCAATTGTGTAAGTTAATTATTATTTTTTAGGAATAATCCAAGTTAACTTTTCCTGAAGAAAGAGTTTCAAGAAATGTTTTTGTGTCAAAACAACATTGAATTGTTGTTATTTTTCAGTTTTGGTTAATTGTGTTTGTGAAATGCTGTGCTAGAAAATAAAATATTAAATTAAAAAATATTTTTTTTGGTTGGTATCCACTACGAAACGAAAAAGAGGAATCGATGAGAAGCTGGGACAACGAAAACGGGCAGCTGCATATATTTCTTTAATTTTAAATCCTGCCTGTATTTATTTTAGGCCAACGTTTAGTTCGATCTGTTTTAAGGCAAAAACAAAGGTTTTTCATTTTCTCCTACGCATTTCGATGCATTATCGCATCTTCCTCAGAGAGACTGTATATTTTCAAATAATATATATAACATAAAACAAAACAAACAATTACAATTAATTTTTCAACAAGACATACATACGAGTATAGTCCTAATTTTGGACATTGCACTTACATATAATATTTCAGAAAATTTAAACTTCGACATTTATAAACAACATAATCAGCCCAATTCTAAATATTCTCACGGAATAATTTTCTCTCGGATTTTTTTGTTCCCTCGGAAAAATTCCTCCAATAATGTTCTCCTAGGGAGAAGAATAATTGGGGAAGAGGAATTTTGAATTTTCGAAATCAGCTGTTTTGGCAATTGGCATGGTATACACGGATTTCTAAACTGGCTAACGAAATTTAAAAATGTAAATATTGTGAAGAATTCGTTTTAAAAAAAGAAAAAAATTTAAAACAACGTTTAGTGTTGCTTTTCATACGTTTGTGGAAGAAATTAAGCGAATAAGAGCCACAGGAAAATAAACACAGGATTAAGAGATAGTACATATACGATTGAGTTGCCGCAAACGTTATCTACAATTTTTGTTTTGTATATTTAATTTGCTTTCTGCTGTTTGCAGATTTAAAAAGTATTATAGAATAAATAAGCCTACTCCTTCATTGCACACTCAGCAACTCAAAAATACAATTTCATGATGGCCTTGCATCAAATTTAAAAACAGCCATATATGTTGTACATTTCTACTTTTCGATCTAAAATACATCGTATTCTAATATAACATTATTTTAGTTTAGTATATACATACTTACACAAGTTAATAGTTTTCCTATAAAAATACAAGAAACATTAAATTTTATTCCGCGTTCCTTTCAGTTTAGCTGGTGAAAAAATTCCTTAAAAATGACAGGGAAATCTCCCTTTTCCTCAAATTCGTAATAGCTACTTTTCTCCCTTCACTGGTTTTCCCTTTTTCGAACATTATTCAGAATAAGAGGAAAGGGAGGAGAAAAAAAATTCCCAAGGATTTTTTATTCAGAATACGAGACATGGGAGAGGGGGAAAAATCCGTGCGGAATTTTCATTTCGAATTGGGCAGAATAAAATCGTTCTAATATAAATACATCAACATAGTAAACTTTCTGCATCCATCAGCGTCGAATGCCCCGTCCAAATGTTTTTATATTGTATATGCGCAGTTTATATTGTCGACGCAAACCTTGCAGAGTCATATTTGTTCTCTCCTTTCTCTCAATGTCTAAAATTGTCGCATTTTCGAAGTCGGCTGTGTGTCCTTTAATTGTTAAATGTTCTGCTAGTGCTGTTGCTGTTTTTTTTTTTTTTTGCGTCGAATCTATGTTCATTTATTCGGACTCCCAACGATCTCTTCGTCGTTCCGACATATATATTGTTACAGTTTTCTTCTGCGCTCCCATTGCATTTTATTTCGTACACAAAATTTTCCAAGAAAATTGTAAGAAATCCATTGTAAAACTTATTGAAACAAGAACTTTTACCAAAGAAACAGAAGGAAATTACTTTTTATACATCGTTTTACATAGTAGGCTGCTTAATTTAAAACGAATTCTTCACAAAAATTACACTTTTGAATTTCTTTAACAAAGTTATAGCAATGAATGCCATTTGTTAAAATAACTGGATTCGAAAATTCTCCTAGGAAGAAGAATAACTTAGAAAGTTTTCGGATTAAATAAATCCGAGGTAAATAATTCTGCGAGAGTACTTAGAATTTGGCAGTTTACCTTTTTTCTTCTGGGGTATGATCAGTCAAAATTTAAGGATTTTCATGAACTTAAACATTTTATACTTATTCAATTTGCGACTTTTTATAAATCTGTATACTTTTTTTTTTTTTTTTTTGTGTTCGTGGGAGGAGGAAATGCTTTATGCACTAACCGGCTAGATGGTCTAGCAGCGGAACTCTCCGAGTGTGGGACTCCTTCTTATCTTGAAGTATACCGCACTAAAACCTAACCTCCCACGGCCCGCGCATTCTTCCTTACCTGGGACCGCGCTTAGCATTACTTCAGGAAAGAAAGCGCGTTACGTGAGCTCTATGGCTACTCTCACGCTAACTGGCTGGACAACCGTCTTCCCGTTTCGCAAGGAGGACATTCCTCGCGTATCGTCTGACTATATCCCATCTAACGTTTTCGCAGGTCATCTTGCGAATGACACTGCCTGGGGAAAGTTCGACAATTGTCTCTTCCACCTGCCTTCTTTCTTCTGCGAATTGCTCGCATTCGAAGAAGGTGCGGCGTACGTCGTCTATGGCTCCGCAGTAGGTGCAGTTCGGGGTTTGAACTTTGCCCATTCTATAGAGATATTCACGGAAATAACCGTGTCCGGTTAAGAACTGGGTCAGGTAGAAGTCGACTTCTCCATGAGGTCGGTTCAGCCATGGTTCTAGTTCGGGGATTAATACCCTGGTCCACCTTCCAGCAGCACTGCTGCTCCATTGTAGTTGCCACCGCCGGATCGAATCACCCCGCGCCTGCGTTGCAGCAACGTCTCTACGTACCTCTGCACGAGTGTCGTAAATCATTTTTCTTTCCTCAGCGAGGAGATATATCGGTATAGTCCCCGCGATGACCAGAACAGCATCTGCGGAGACCGTGCGGTATGCTGAGGCGATTCTCAGGGCCCCTCTACGTTGGGCTGCGGTAATAGCGGCCCGATACTTCACAAATTTCATTGCGTCCGCCCAGACTTCTGCACCGTACAACAGTATAGAATCTGAGGCGGACGCCAGCAGCTTTCTTATGCATGGCTTTGGTACACCTGTATTTGCCATTAGCCGACTCAGACTTGCGATGGTCTTCACAGCCTTCTCGCAGGAGCTTCTTAGATGCTCCGAGAAGGTCAGATTGGTTCAGTTTGAGCTGTGCCAGGTCCCAGTTTCGTGCTGTTATCACCGCAGCCACGTCGTCTGCAAAAGCAACTAGAAAAGTGCTCTCTCGCATTTGCATTCGAAGGAGACTGTCATATGTAGCATTCCAAAGATCAGGGCCGAGCACCGACCCTTGTGCTGGCCCGCCTGTTAGCTTCACCTTTCTTTGGCCTTGCGTCGTTTCATAGATTAGCCAGCGGTCTCTTAAGTAGTCCCTCAATATATCTAACAAGTATATCGGGACCTTAAAGGAGCATTCTAATGCATCAAGCATGTCTTCCCACCTGGCAGAGTTAAAAGCGTTTTTAACATCTAACGTCACCAATAGTACCACCGGCCTTGCTTGATGGCTTGCCGTCTCGGCCTTCCGGACTGCCTCTACGACTTCTGCTATGTCGTCTATTGCGGAGTGCCCTCTCCGAAAGCCATGTTGCCGGTGGGAGAGTCCACCCTCGTCTTCTATGGCTGCTGTTAGACGTTGATTTATAAGGCTCTCCATAATTTTTCCCGCTGTGTCGAGCATACATAGTGGGCGAAAGGATGATGGAGAGTTTGGGTCCCCTTTGCCTTTCGGTATGAGGACGAGCCGTGCTGTCTTCCATCTGGCGGGGAAGACACCTGCTTCTAGACATTTGTTGTACATGTGTAACAAGAGCTCTGGACAACTATTAGCAGTTAATCTGATTGCCTCCGCAGGTATTCCATCGGGTCCTGGGGCTTTACCAGCCCTCATGCTACGCAGGGCTCTTTCTAGCTCTTCTTCATTGAAAGGTACCACGTTGCGGTCATCTCGTGTTGCATGTTCCTCTTCTCTAGTAGGTTACGTGAGGAATAGCGCTTCCACGATGTTCTTCATGTCATCTTCGTCCATCGTCTGAATTGGTGGTCGAAGTTTCTGCATAACTATTTTGTGCCCTTGTCCCCAGGGGTCTTGATCCACTTCCTTACAGAGCTCTTTCCAGCATCTTAGTTTGCTTGCTTTTATGGCGGCGCCGAGAGCTTTTTTCGCCCCCTTGTACGCCTCCGCTCTTTCAAGAGCCTCGGATCTGCCACGTGAGCGCGTCGCCAGTCTTCGCATTCTGTGACATGTGTTCCGGAGTTCCGCGATTTCGCTATTCCACCAATATACCTGCTTCTTGCCTCGCCACGTTCCTATTCGTGGCATAGAGACGTTGCAAGCATGGCGCATGCATTGCATGGTTTCTCCAACCGCCGCATGTGGCGTATTGGTGCCGTCGGTTATCCGTCTGGCTTTCGCCAGCACTGTTCCGGTGAACCTGGTGGCGTCAACTTTAGCTGCATCCCATCTACGGGTTTTGTATGACGCGTTCGCTGCCGGTCTCTGACCAGGATGGTCGAGTTGGAAGGTGATGTAGTTGTGGTCGCTGCCAGTAAGGTCCTCCATCACTCTCCACCCAACCGCGTTTGGAAAGAGTCTCTCCGAGACGAGCGTTATGTCGGGGATCGAGTACCCAAAGCCCGGGCGCCTGTATGTCGGGGTCGTGCCCGTATTCAGTCCGACCACACCGAGTCGGGCTGCCATTTCCAGAATTAGCTTTCCCCTGGTATTAGTTTGAGGCATGCCCCATTCTATTGCTCTAGCGTTGAAGTCTCCAGCGATAGTAGGTCGTCTTCTAATAGCTCCAGCTTTTCTTTGAACCTCTGAATGGGGTCATTTGGGGACAGGTAGCAGCTAACAAGAGTTGTTCGCGCTACAGTTACACGGACGTAGCCATGTCCGGCAGCACGATTAGTCACATTGGTATTGGCGTCCACTATCCAGATAGCAGCAGCGCCAGATTCGTCAATGTACCAGTTGTCTCTGGCCTTGTAAGGTTCGCTGATGATTGCATAGTTGATTTGGTGATCAAGCACCAGTTGGTCTAGCAGTTCATCAGCTAACCTGCATCGATTCAGATTTCCTTGAATCACGCTGGTCATTGGCTTTCGCCGAAGCAAGTGCTTCTCTAAACGTGCTACATGCTCCAGACCCGGGAAGATGGCCCAGGTTTCCCGTGGTGCACAGGTAGCATTTTGCCTTTTCAGTGCAGGATGAGGATTTGTGGCCAGAGTTCCCACACTTCCAGCACGCGTCCCTCCTGTCGGGCCCATTGCAGCCAGCCTGTCGGTGTCCGTAGCCGAGACACCTGAACCAGCGTTGCACTTCCGCACGCTGTCTGATCCTACATTGGACCCAGCCAATGGGAATTTTTCCTTTTTTGAGCAGTTGGCTTCCGGGACCTTCGTCCACTTCGACAACAGCCTTCTTTTGCTCTCTCTGATTTACGGCGAAAAGAGAGATACGGATTTGGCCTGAGCTTTCTCCGATCTCTCTTCGAACGGCCTCTTCTATTTCCTCAGCCGCTGTGAAACAGTCCATGCCCAATACCTCTAGCTTTATACGCTTAGAGATTTGTTGTACATCGCCAACTTCTCCTACCGCGCTACCAATGGCTTCTCTAAAGGCCGGTTGGTCGTTGCACTGCGCCGTTTCTATTAGTACGCTACCAGCCTTGGTCTTGCGCACTGACCGTATCACCGTTCCGCTTTCGGCAGGCCGGAGGTGACCTCGGATTGCCCCTAGAACTTCGGCGTAGCTTTTGCCTTCGGCCGGTTTCACCAGAAACGTTACGGCTCTGCTGTTCCTCTCGTTCTTTTTGACTGCCTTCGGGGCTTGAGCAGGCGGTTTCGTTTTTGCTTTAGGACGCTCTTGCCGTCTCCGACCTACTACTTTGGACCAAGGCTCTTCGGACTGGGTATTCTCCGATTCCTCGTCCCTTTTCTTCTTGGCTTCCGAGTCTATGAGCTGAGGGTCAGAGTTCGTCCGAGCCCTCTTATTTGATGGGCCGGGTTCGTCACCCTCTTCTTTATTTGGGCTCAATGAGCTCATATAGCTCAACACCTCTTCGAGAAGAGCCATTCCGTTTTTTATGTCCATGGACACGGTCTTCTGTCCTTGTTTGCATTGTACGCAGCACCGTTAGCTCATGGTCCAAGCACTAGCCTTGGGTTTTCCCCTTAAGGCTAAAAAGTGTCATTGCGCTTTTTAAGGGGGTTGCCTTCTTGTGGGTGGCTTCCCTTACTTACAGTTTTTGTGATTTGTGTAAATGTATACAATTATATATATATGTATGACAAGACAAATCAGTTCGTTTCACTCAAGAGTGTGGCATATATATATAGTTTTATACACACAGATGTAGGTACATCTATGCGTGAAAACCTATTGATCCATTAGCTACACTTTGGACTCTTTGCGACTCATCCCGGATTCATCACATAGTACTCACAACTTGTAGGGATATGTATAGCCTGTAAGTATGTATCTAGTCTGCGGTCAAACCTAGATACTAATTATAGTATACCAGTTAGCAGACTAATCAACCTTTGCTCACCATTATAGTAAATAATGTCCAAGTTTATTTATTCGAAGCACTAATATGTTAACTGGATTCTTATCTGACTCAAAACCCAATCCTGACAGAAATATTTAACTGATATCAAAATTAAATTTAATGAAATTAATTAAAAACAAGTAAGGACGGCGCTGTCTTCGGCTGCGCCGAAGGCTTTATCCCTTTTATGAATACGTGCAAACTTAAATATGCTTTGTTTTAAGTTCTCTAAAACTTTGTCAGCAATACATTTAATTTTCTTTTATAATAAGCTTTATTTGTTTAAGGGAAGTTTTTACTAGGGCTGTGCCTTTTTTCGATTAATTGAGTAAGTTGATTAATCAATATACTATATATGTATAGCTCCGATCTTGCTGACTTTTTTACGAAATCTTTTACTATCCATAAGCAAATATCTCACCAAGTTTCAAGTTTTAATCTTCCAAAATGAGGGATAAATGGCTATAATCCTCTTATCTGAACGATCGGTTGTATGGGATATATACTATATATAGCTCCGATCTTGGTGATTTTTTTACGAAATCTTTTGATATCTATAAGAAAATATCTCACCAAGTTTCAAGTTTTAATCTTTAAAAATTAGGGAGAAATGGTCATAATCCTCTTATTTGAACGATCTGTTGTATGGGAGATGTATGCTATAGTGACCCGATTATACCGGATCCGACAAATGTCTAATATAATACAGAAATACATCCGTGTGCCAAATTTTATCGAGATATCTCAAAAATTGAGGGACTAGTTTGCGTTCAAACAGACGGACGGACGGACGGACAGACGGACAGATGGACAGACGGACGGACGGACGGACATGGCTGTATCAACTCAGTTCATCGTCCTGATCAATTTGGTATACTTAATGGTGGGTCTATCTCTTATATTTCTAAACGTTACAAACATCGGACCAAAGTTAATATAACATTTCATTTTCATGAAAGGTATAACATGCAAGGAAGTCTAAGTTCGGGTAGAACCTAACATTAAATACCTAGTAGTCATCTATTATGACATACCAATTTATGCAGGTCTATTTTAATACTTTTTGGTTCGTATTATAAAGCCAGCTGATTATTTTCAATAAAAACACTTCTGTTATTAGTTCTGAGTGGTAAATTTATTTGTTTGTATATAAATAAGTTCCCTATCAACCGCAGCTTACAACATTTTCCCAATACATGCATACTCGTATGTCTGAAAAATTTGCGTTCAAATAGACAAACAGACAGACGGACGGAGAGACGGACATGGCTAAATCGACTCACCTCATCGTCCTAATCATTCCAGCATACTTATTGCTGGACCTATCGCTTCTTCTTCTCATTTCATGTCCATGCAAGGTATGAAAATCAAAAAAGATCTATAACTGATCTAAAGCAGTGCTGCAAAATTTTTTTTCGGTCGAGTTTTGCTTAAAATGCTTATTGTGTGTGCAATATCTTTTTGATATAGCTTGCATAGTTTTAGAAATATCGCGTTTTACATTTTAAAATAAATTTTTTAGAGCTTTGTTAAAAAACTGGGCGTGGCCGTTGACCGATTTCGCCCATTTTAAACAGCGCTCGGAGATGAGTGCCAAGGAACCCGCATACCAAATTTCATTAAGATATCTCAAAATTTTTCCAAGTTATCGTGTTAACAGACGGACGGACGGACGAACGGACATGGCTTAATAAATTTCTGAACATTTTGATATACTCGTACATAAGTCAATATCTATCACGATCCGTTTATGCCGTTACATACTACCGTTAGGCGAATGAAGTTAATATACCTTGGCCGTGTGCTAATCGGAAACATTTTCCTCAGAGGAAATATGAGGTGAACAAGTTTTCTGTGGTGTAAAAATATTTTCCATTTTGCTGTGCCAAATGAAATGGTATATTTTGACATCTGATCACGTGCGCAAGCAAATGGTCTGTAAATCAATTTTAAATTTATGTATTTTTTCTGCCATTATATTTCGTATTTTTCGCGTTAAATTATATCTTACCGTTTAATAACGTGTTGGCATATAAATTTTTTTAAAATAATATGATTGGCAATACCCAATGCATACATCTGTACACATTCGTCGTTGTCAAAATTTTACCTAGCCCCATGAGCTAGCGTAAATTCTGACGTTCATATTCACCGCGATAAATGTTAGAATTTTCCTTCGCTCTGTCAAAATTTACAATTTTCAACCGATTAGGCCCTGTGCCAATTGTGTGATTAGCACTAGTAGGTATAAGAAGTAAGGAAATCACTGTCTTCCGCTGTACCTCAGGCTTTATACCTTTTACGAACGTGCAAAATTTGACGGTCTTACCCCGTTAACTCAAAAGCCTTTAATCCGAACAACCTATTACGTTGTATTGGTTCGATCTTGTTGGTTCCGGCAAATGATCAGTATATTATAAAATGGCGCCCCCGCCCCAAATTTCAGCCAAATAACTCTACAACTGAGGGACTGATTTGTGTTAAAAAAGACAGATAGACAGACGGACAGTAGCGGATACAGGGGGGGAGGGGGGACAATTGCCCCCTCTTGGACCTGAAGAAATATTGGACGTAAAATTGAGATCGAATGAAGTATTTCTTATCTTTTTTTGTCTGCTTGTCTAGCGTAAAATGTAAATGTATAATAAGTATATTCTCTTATAGTAAAAAAGTATAATATATACTCGTATATCATAATAAATACACAAAATTTAAGTGTATTTATTATATCTTCAAAACATTTAAATCTCAATTCAAGTGTACATAGAGCAATGTATATGATTGATTTTTATGATTCATATTTTTAGTCAATAAATTGTATTTGAAACAGCATGTGGAGCTCTCTGTAAAAAACAGTATAGACCACTATAGTAATCTATAGTGATTTCGAGCCAACCACAGAAGTCTATAGTGGTTTGCGCGAAATCACTGTAGATTAGTGGTCTATAGAGTTTTTTTTACAAGGCCCCATCTATCAGGGCTATTTGGCAACCATCAAATAGTAAGAGAAGAGCAAGAAAAAAAGCGTAAACCTCTAGACTCCGTCGAAAATCTAGAATTTAACGAAATAATACTTAGAAAAAGCGCGTTCAGAGACCTATTTTTGATTTTGACAGTGTTTATGTTTTGCAAACAAGTAATTTATCCCAACATTGTAGAAGTGGAAAATACATTGCCTGAAAATTTTTCAAATTAGACTCAATGTGATGTGTGCAATCTTTGCATTAGTAATGTTGATACTACTTCCACATATAATTTGAAGAAAATTCAGCCAGGTGGCCAAATAGCTCAGGCGATTTCTGATTCAGCGATTTGCACTCTTTTTGTTTCTGTGAAATGCAGAAGAGTTTTGAAAATTCTGAAGTTAACTGCATGTCATATCTGACTAAATTTTCTTGTTTGAACTAAACTTTGAAGGGTAAATAATAGGGTCGGAAAAAAGTTGGCCAAATAGCTCCGCTGTACCTTACTTTATTGGATCGACTAAAGTCCCGACGTACAGCAGGAAATCAGAAAACTGAGTCATTAATCTCTGGAATTATCTGAATGTGACGTGGCATATTGATGCGAATTGTTTCCCTTTTCCATTGATAAGGCTGCTATTGCACATTCTGGCTACACTGCCAGTCAGTAATGCTTGTCCAGAAAGAAGTTTTTCTACCCTTCGGCGATTAAAAACATGGTTACGAACAACTAAGACTAAAGAGATGATAACTGGTTTAGCACTTTTACACGTACATTATGATATTAAAATCGACGTTGAAAACATTATAGAAAAAAAGGGAGGCAAAATTTATTTTATAATATGGAACTGTATCACAACAGCTTGACTCTAATTTATGAAAAATAATAATGTATATCGTTTCAAAAAGATCTTTATAACAAACTTAATCTGTCGACGAATAGATTGAAATGTACTTAATTTCAATAAACATTATTGTTCATCTCTTTTCTCCTTTTTTTCATTTCTCCAATAAATATAGATTCAAGATAACTCCACTTAGTTAAAAGACACAAGTGAAATTCGCTTATCAGAAAGAACTAGTTTCTACCTTTGAGCTGTATAAAATCATTTCTTTATTGATTTTTGTTCGAATCCTTTCAATTAGTTGAGCTAATTTCAGTGCTTAAAGATAAATTCGTTACGTTTATTCGTAATTATGTCAAAATGGTGTTCTGAAATTAATTATTCATTTATATTTCTGACTTTCATGGCAACTAGAGACATGTATCCGCCCCTGCAGACGGACGGACGGACATGGCTATAGCGACTCAGCTTATCGCCCTGCGCATTTCGGTATACTTATTGGTGGGTCGGCCGCCGTGGTGTGGCGGCAGTGTTGCTGATCCAAGGTTCGAGCCCTGGTACAAATAAATTAGAAGCAGCACACCACAAATTGGTAGAGAGGCTTGTCCTTAATCTCCTCAGGAGGTGTACATAGCACCCATTATTTAATTTTGTATCTCTTCTTCTTGTCATACTTACAAACCAACGTTATAACCATTTCATGTTTAAGAAAGGTATAAAAAAAATACAAAATAATTGTTGACAGTCGCTTGTTTCAATAAGCAATAAGATTGTCTAACGGCGTGGTCAATAATAACAACAAATTATTTTGTAATCGCAGAAATATTCCCCGAATGTGAATATTACTAATGAAAGTAGTCCTTTGCCGGTATGAATCCAGTACAAGCACCTTCTGGTACTGAACGTGATAATAACCCTCATATTTCCTAATTCCGATACGTAACTACGAGTATATACTAGAGTACTGTGCTCAAGTTTCGATTTTTTTGCAGCAGCGGATACCTCATGCATGTATCCAGTATGTGGAAGCAGTATCAAACTTTCATGAAAGTTATTGTTGTAATAATGATTCGACCGGACTAATCGTAACTCTCCCTATCATCATTGGCATCAACATTTTCTAACGGAAGTCCCAGGGTTGGGCCAAAGTGATTTCGTGTTAGAAGAGTCTGCTCCGTCAAGCAGGCGAATAGATGGTTGAGAGAGATGGAGAGACTCTATATGTTAAGGTTCAGACAGGATAGATAAGAATTTATAATCTTACAGTATCCAGATGGAAATTGGGCCAAATTCAAATTTAATTTTTAAATTTTTTTTTTTTTTTCATTTATTTAATTTACATTTTCTTGATGCATACTTAACCTCTAGGTAACAATAAAGTAGTAGACTTATTTGAATATGGTGTAGCATAAGAAAATTACATGGCATTCTATATATTAAAGTTTAATATAGTACCAAATACCAGTTCTAAGAATAATAGTATACATTTTTGGGTGGGGTGTTCATTATTACAATTGAGAGTACTTAAAACTATCAAAAAATTTAGAGTTGAAATACAAAAACAGCAGTGAAGAAAGTTAAAGATAATCAAGAGCTGACAAAGGAGTTTGCCTAGTCAGTATGGTCTCAGCTAAGTCTCTTCCATATACGCAACTGATATTTTCGACATAGCCATGTCCTACGAAAAATCAATTGTCAGATTTCGGACAGAAATATACCGGTCTCAACCTAGTTCAAAATAGACGAACAAATCTTAGTCCCATAGTGGTAAACGGAAAGGATTTGAATGCCGTCGGGTACAGTAAGTAATATTGAAATAAAAAGTTTTATTCAGATTTTTCGAGCTCTGGGCATTTAATAGTGTGTTAAAAATACCTAAACGATACCTAGTATGTGTTTAGTTCTTTTCTGAGTGGTTGGGTAGCAGTCAAGAAAATTGCAGTTTTATACTGGTATGTTTCCTGACTAGTTTGGTGCTTCAGTACAGGGATTTGATCTGTACATAAGCAACACATTACAATATCGCTGATGTATTTATGCACACAGGTATGTACATATGTGTATTCAGATTCATCAAATCATTCACTACTCCAAACACATACTGAACATCTCCATGTGTTTCTCACATTTCTATAAGGCAGTATTCCCTGTGTGGAAGTCAGTAACTAGTGAGAATAGTTTCTGATTTTTTATACCAACAATTTTGTTGATTTACGGCCTGTACATTTTCAAGTATTCATGAAACGAGCTCAAGGCCAAGAATAATAATTTTTCAATTTTTGAATTTTTATGAAAACTATTATTGTTTTTACTTATTAATAATCATTTTAATCAATTATTAAAAGTTTTTTGATTGAATAGAGTAGGAAAAATGTTTAGAGACAACTGCCATAGCTTTTCTTATAGATCCATTTCGGAAGGTCTATAAGAAAAGCTATGGCAGTTGTCTCTAAACATTTTTCCTACTCTATTCAATCAAAAAACTTTTAATAATTAATTAAAATGATTATTAATAAGTAAAAACAATAATAATTTTCATAAAAATTCAAAAAGTGAAAAATTATTATTCTTGGCCTTGAGCTCGTTTCATGAATACGTGAGAATAGTTTCTGGTACCGAACTACAGATAAAGTGGTTAATAACAATTAGTGGGATAGTAACATTTTCACTAGATCGAAACATACAGTTGAGTAATCATTAGAAGGCATATAATCTTATAACTTTAAGCGAGCTATTTTTGTGTTCTTTAACGAACTACATTTATTGTTTGAATTTAAGTTTTTGTATTTCATATTTTGCAATAAGTAGGCAGAGTATTTATTTGTAATTCAAAGGCAACATAGCGAAATAAGCACGTTAATTTAATAACAATCGATTTCTGAGGTTTTCTAGGTAAATATTTCGATCCTTTATTATAACGATCGAAAATAGAATGCTTGAGCTCAGAACTATCGAAAAACGGGGTAAAATCTTAATAGTATAAATGTCTGGCTTTGGTCTGGTTTGGAACCAACGAGACAGTACCCATAAACTAATCAGATCCAAACTGTAGAATTTAGAAATGGTTCAGACTAAAGCAATAGTAGCAATAAACGAACTACATTCAAACTGGAGAGTTTTTAACTAGTTCGGAACTGTCGAAACGGTAATGCAGCATGGGACAATTTTCACCGCCTAGGACATTGCCATGTTATATTAATCAGTTGATGACATGTAGATGAGGTTGAAGGCGAACGAATAGGGGCTCGGTACGCACTAGAAGCGCACCAGTTCTGAACTAAATAGTTTCTCCATAGGGGTTTCCCTGTAGGGAAATCAGTTAACTACAAGTGAAATCAGTTAACTACAAGTCGACTATTCTTCTTTTCTTTAAATGGTGATCTAACCGCCTGCGCGCTTTTGACCGTCCAACATAGGTTAGTTTAGGTTGCAAGGGCAGGACAGAGTACCTGGACTCTGCCCGACACTTAGGCCACTAAGTAGGCCCATTGTGATACCCTATACGGTCTCTTCCCCCCTCTAAGCCCTAGAGATGCGAGCAAGTCATCCGCGACGCCGCCAGCGGCTCAACGGCTCAGCCTGCCGCGCTACCGTCGACGCCAGGGGATAACCAGCTCACACCCAAGGCAGCGGATCGAACCACTTCGTGGAGTCAACGAATTTAGATAACGCTTTTATTTCTATTTTTGATACCTCAGCGAGGTTATCGAGAAACGGTTGGCCCAGGATAGCTAACCGTCGCCTGCTTAGTGCAGGGCATTGACATATCAGATGCTGAACACTTTCCTCCTCCTCAATGCATCTGCAGCTGCGACAGTAATCATTAGACATTGCGCCCATTCTGGCGCTGTGAGTGCCTATTAAACAGTGCCCTGTTAGAACCCTTACCAGGGATGAAATGCCCGATTTACTAAGGGACAGGGGGGAGTTTGTACGTCTTTTGTTGTAAGAAGGCCAGGTTAGCCTGGATATCTCACATGTCGAGAGCCCTGACCAGAGCATATTTGCTATTTTCATTGTGTTTGTGCTGACACTAAATTTAAAGGAGGCCATGGGTATGCCTACCGAACTATTTCCTGGAAGGAGATGGGTGGTGGTAATTCGTCTGGCCAGCTCATCCGCTCTACAGTTACCTTCAATATCCCTGTGCCCAGGTATCCAAATAAGGCTAATACTGAAGTGCTGAGCCATCTCGTTGAGAGATCTGCGACATTCAGTTAACGACTTTGCATTGTCGACGTATGAGTTCAAGGCTTTAAGTGCGGCCTGACTGTCTGAGAAGATATAAATCTGTTTACCAATTTGGGGCATGGATACCAAGCTTTTCACCGCGCCGTGTATTGCCAGCATTTCCGCTTGGTACACGCTGCAGTGGTCGGGAAGACGGAAGCAGATCTCTAGTCCCAGGTCCGGTGAAAAGATCCCACCCCCCACCTTCCCCTCAAACTTGGAGCCATCAGTAAAGATGTTGATGGCGCCCCGAACCGTATGTGGTCTGTTGTCCCATTCTTGTCTTGTCGGTATTATTACCTCGTAGTTCTTGACAAACACGTTATTTGACGCGCAGTAGTCCGTGTGTAGTAGTATGTTAACAGGCGCGTGGTTGCCCAAGATTGTGGCGTGCCCACTTTGTCCATTTATCCAGACACCAGTCTCCCTTATTCGCAAAGCTGTGATCGTGGCTACTTCCTTCGCCACCAAATCAAGCGGTGGTAGATGCAGCATAGTGTTGAGTGCTTCTGTCGGGGTGGACCCAAGGGCCCCGGTTATGCAGAGTTCTGAACTTCTTTGGACTTTTTGTATCTGTTTGAGGTACGTATTCTTAGTTAGTGCGGGCCAACAGACCAGCACTCCGTAGAGTAGAATCGGGCTAACAATGGCTGTGTAGATCCACTGCACCACCCTGGGAGAAAACCCCCACGAAACACCAATTGCTCTCTTGCAAGTAAACAACGCGCACGTTGCTTTTTTAACCCGTTCTGTTATATTGTCACCCCAGAGTAGTTTCCTGTCTAGAGTAACTCCTAAATATTTGACTTTGTCACTGAATGCCAAAGTCGTGTTACCAATTTTTGGTGGTATGAAGTTCGGTATTTTGTACCTTCTAGTGAAGAGGACAAGCTCGGTTTTCTCAGGGTTAACCCCAAGACCTGTTGACTTTGCCCAGTCACAAATTTTGGATAAGGCTGCTTCCATTAAATTGCAAAGAGTTTGAGGGAATTTTCCCCGCGTAATAACGCAGATGTCATCGGCGTACGCGATCACTTGGTGGCCTTCCGCTTCCATGAGGCGTAACAGCTGGTTTACAGCAACCACCCAAAGAAGTGGTGAGAGAACACCTCCCTGCGGGGTACCTCTGTTAACGAGCCTGTGAATCGAGTTCCCACCTAGCTCGGTTGTGATCCGTCTGCTAGTAAGCAGTTTACAGATGAACTCCACAAGACAGGTATCGACCCGCAGATCCGTCAACGCCGAGGTGATGGCATCCGGAAGGACGTTATTGAAAGCGCCTGCTATGTCGAGGAAAGCCACTAATGTGTATTCCTTTAGGTTAAGTGACTTGTCTATAACAGATACAAGGGAGTGCAAAGCAGTATCGGTTGACCTACCCTTACTGTAGGCATGTTGGGCCCGCGAGAGCTGAGTTGGGTCAATCGATCTTCTGACATGGTCCTCCAGAAGTCTTTCTAGAGTTTTAAGAAGAAATGAGGATATGCTTATAGGCCTACAATCATTAGGTTTAGTATGAGATGGTTTCCAGGCTTTGGGGATAAAGACTACTTTAACCTCCCTCCATGAAGTGGGCACGTAGTTGAGCCTTAGACAACCTACAAACATAGTTTTCAACCAGGGCTTGATAAGTTCGGATGTATGCTGTAGTTGGGCCCGGAATATTCCGTCCGGTCCTGGCGACTTATGGGGCTTGAAGGTAGATAAAGCCCAATCTAACTTTTTCTCATCGGTGATTTCCCTTATCATTTGATCGGAAGGCACACCTCCGCCGATCGTAGTAGTAGACACGTCTGTGCATGTCGGTAAATGTGTATCCAGGAGGAGATTCATGGTATCCGTAGCCGAATCAGTCCACTGCCCATCTGGCATTTGGACGTGGCTCAGTGTTGCTGGCGCTTTTGAGAGCACCCTCCTCAAGCGCGAGGCAGCAGATGTAGATTCAATTTCACTGCAGAAGTCCACCCAGGAGGCTCGTTTGGCCTTTCGGATTTCTTTTTTATATGTACTTAGCTTAGTTTTGTAAACAGCCCAGGATAGCTCGCGGCCATCCTGTTTGGCTTTATTGAAAGCAACCCTACATACCTTTCTGAGTCTATCTAGATCAGACGACCACCAAGGTGGCTTATGGGTTTCCGTTACCTTTTTGGTCGGACAAGCCTTATCTAAAGCAAGCTTGCATTTTTGATTAAAGGTGTTGACTAGCTCGTCTAGTTCTTTATCATTTCTAGGTGTGGCTATTTGTTTTGATAGATTTCTATCAATGAGCTTCTTGTAATAGCCCCAGTTTGTTCTTTTTATATTTTGTATGAATTTTGGACTTGTGTGCGTATCTGCTATTGAGAAACTAATATACCTATGGTCTGAGAAGGAGTGTTCTGTTAGGACCCTCCATGATTCTATGAGGTCGCTGACAGAGTCGCTGACCAATGTAATATCAAGGACTTCCTCGCGGTTCCTTGTTATGAATGTGGGGTCACTTCCTCTGTTGCATAGACTTAGATTAGTGCCTAATAAGTAGTTATATAGTGACTCACCTCGGTCGTTTGTATCAGTGCTGCTCCATTGAGTGTGATGGGCATTCGCATCGCCTCCAAGCACAATTAGGTTGTTTCGTGGTCTAGTGGAACTCACGAGATCTCTGAAGTTATGTGGCGGTAGTGAACCTTCGTGATCGTGGGCCAGATAGAAAGAGGCTACTCTACAACTCCTACCTAACCCCTCGACGCTAATCGCTGTCAGATCTCCGTCACTAAATTGGGGTAAAAGAAAAGCGTTAATATTTGACTTAGCTAAAATGCACGTACGAGGCTTACCCTTATCTTGAGCGCTGTAGAGCTTGTAAGTGGGAGTCCTCAAACCACAGATCCTATTTCCAGTGATCCACGGTTCTTGAACTAGAACGATATCCACTCCACCTGCTGAAAGCTGGAGTAGAAGTGCAGCTGACGCTGCTTTACTGTGATGAAGGTTGATTTGGAAGACCCTCATCATTTTGATTTTTTGCACTCTCCTCCGTGAGCGTCGCGTCCGCGTCGTCCTCGCTCAGAAGATGACTCTCGGAGTAAAGCCTCCTGAGAGTCTCGCTACCGTCCAAGCTGGACGAGGCGTAGCCGCTCCGAACATCCGACCCATTTTCATCAACCTCCATCTCGTTATCGCTGGGGGGAGGCTCCACCTCCGCAAGAGATGAAAAATTTGCAGGCGCTTCGGCGTCAGCCTTATAGACCTTCAAGCTAATATTTTTGAAGCCATAGCTTACACGGTAGTCGCACCGGTCCAGGGCCTCGATGCTTGGCTGGTCTAAAAGTAGCAATATCTGTATCGTAGCTTGTCCGGCTGCTTTGTCCACGCTAACCACCTTCCAGTTTTGGGTCGGTAGACCCGGGTTGAACTCCTGCAATTGCTCCAGGATTTCATTTGGCTCCGTTGGCGTCACTGGAACCCAGGCTCTAGCTCTTGGCCGTTGCGGGATGTCACACGCATCCACTGCTTTAAGGCGTACGCCAGGGTACACTTCCCCTATTCGCTGCACGCCGATCTTATATAGGTCCACGGACCTAGCGTCTCCACAGGCGATCACCCTGACATTACCTTGGTACCATCCTGCATCGGTATAGGTTGGTGGCGGTCCAGGGTTCTCCCTCTTCACCTGGACGGCAACTTTAGCGAGCGCGGCCTCGATCCACTTCCACTGTTGTTTCGGGATCCTGCCATCTACACTGCCCTCATCGATAACGCCAATGATCTTGCGATCCTTGGCTACTGATGCGAAAGACCGTACAAAGCCTCCCTGCGTTTTGGCCCTTTTCGGTGCCGTTGGGGTAGTCACCTCCACTGAGCGATTGCGCTTAGAGGTCTCCCCTTTGTTTGTGCCATACAACTCCAATTTTAAGTCCGGCACTACCCGCCGAGCCCACGCAAGGTCTCGCTGGAGCTTCGCCCAAACCTCCGCCGAAACATCTTCCTCCCTTGTCGGTGAGGTCGCGTTCCTGTAGAGGATCCGGGCTGCAGACCGCTTATCTTGGTGGCTGGCCTTCGTGGGTTGCCTAGGTACCGAGTCCTTGGCCCTATCGCTAGCAGCCCCTCACCCTTGTAGCCCCCATCCACGGACTCGCCAGACGCTACGCGCTGAATGACAAGGCCACTGGTGGAAGCTACCGGATTGGTGGTAGCCGCGTTGCTGGCCTCCCGATCGGCACCTCTGGAAGAGGCACTGGTCATCGGACTACTCGGACCGGTTTTGCACTCAGCCCTATCACGTCTAGCTGCCGCTGCAGCACTGAATCGCGGGGGTGTCCTCTCGGCTTTTATATTTTTGATTTGGTCCGGTTTTACCGTGACCGTCTTAGCGGAGCGAGCTCCTGTTGACTTTTTATTCGGAGAGTCAGACTCCTTGTTTTTGCTTTGAATTTTATTATTTTTCTCCATACTTTTAAACCCACGAGTGGCGGAGAAGGGGACTGTCCACCCGGGCAGAGATCCGCTTTACCCGGGTAAGGCTGAATAGAATCGGAGGTCGCCCGGTATCCGAAGCACTCCGTTCGCGACTGGGCTATTTAAGGGCCCCCAGCCAGGTTGATCATCGGCACGGGTCGTATGACACCTTGATCCAGCCCTTACAAGAAAGGGAAAGGGAGTCGGGGAAGAGGGGGTTTGTTGATGGGCATGAAAGGTCGCCGCTCGAATTAGCCGCCGTAGCGTTACCAGGTATCACCGCGAGGAGGCTCCTCCCCCGCTTGGAGGAGGAGGGTGTATGCACCTACGAGTCGACGGTTTGGGGTGGCGCTGGTGTATGCAAGGCGCAGACACCCCCATTTGATACCCACCGTCCAACATAGCTCGCCGGTCATTTCTTCGTTGGGCAACGGGCGCCAATTGGAAACACCACGGGATCGCAAATCGGTCTCCAATTGGTCCTTCGCTGAACTATGTCGTTAAATCTTCTTCGGTACTCGCCGTCGCCAACGCCTAGAGGTGCACAAATATTTCGAAGAACCTTTCTCTCGAATACTCTCAGAGTCGCCTCATCAGATGTTGTTAGTGTCCACGCTTCTGCACCACATAGCAGGACGGTGTCAGTGCCTTTCTTCGTTCTGTTGCGTTCGGGCTTTATTTGTCTGCTTTTATGTAGTTCTTCGCTGTGCTGTTTATTAGGTACGTTTTGTATGTGCGGCTGGTAGTTTGTTTGTGTGTACGATTGCGCTCGTTAAGTTAGTGTTCGGTTTGTAGTCCTTCGTCCTGCTGTTGCAGGAAGTTCGTGTATGTGTATGTATGCGCTCGTTAAGTGATTATTTGGGTTGTTGGCATGTAGAAGTCTGTGATTCTGATTTGCTTACCCTCTGAGGGTTGTTTGCGTGTTTTTGTTCTCGCATCAATTGCCTGTGGTATGTTCTTTTTTCTGTATATCAATTTCAGAGGTTCGAATAATGCGTCTGAAACAGTGTTTGTTTGTTCGTTAATTATATTTCCTTGAAATGTTTTTGTTTATATATTTCCATGTTCTCCAGTATGTTTAAACGTAGACCTTTATGTTCTGTATGGATAAGCTTGGCTGTGTTTTTGATCTGCGTCGGTTTGCATTTGTTTGTGAACATGTGGTTTGCGAAGTTTGATTCCCGTGTGCTATTCGGTTTTTGTGTTTTCTTACTGAAATTTCTTATGTGTTCCCGGAATCTAGTTCTAATTTTCTGTCCCGTTTGCCCTATGTAGCTTTGTTGGCATTCGCGTGTTAACTTATATACATCCTGTTTGTCTAATGGGTCTTCCTCGTTTGTGCCATTGTTTAAAATTTTCCTACGTTGTTCCTCGTTTTGAAAGCAGTCTGGATGTTGTGCTTTTAAAATACCTTTGCTAATTTGTACGATAATTTGCCCGTGTATATTAGTACGGTCCAAGATTTCTCCTTTTCTTTCGGCTTGCTATTATTTTTATTTGTATTCCTTATATTCCTGTTAGTGTTATTCACCACATGTTTTCAGTATCCAATGTTTTTAGCGATTGCATGTATTGTGCCTAGCTCCCTTTTATATTCGTGCTTAATTAGCGGGGTTCGTTCAAGTCTCGTTATTAGCTGTCTAAGGGGTGCGTGTTTGTGTCGATTCTTTTCTCATGCGCTTTTTCCAAGATTTAGCGTATTTTAAAATTCTGGTAGATAGTAGATTTACCAGGTCTGAAGCCACACTGAAAAGCTCCAATCAGTTTGTCAACGGCGGGCTTCAGTCTGTCGCACAATACGCTTGATAGGACCTTATATGTGATATTAAGGAGGCTGATCAGCCATTCGCCGAATTTTTTGATAGAATTTTTGGGGCGTTATTCCCTTTGACTAGCATCTCAAGTCGACTATTAATTCACTGTTTTTCGGCTAACTTCTTCTTTCCCTCGACTGGTTCGTTGCTGTGCTGCTTCTTTCCCTCGACTACTTTACACTGCTTTTAGCTGACTTCTTTTACATGGCGATGGAGTGGAAAAAGTGAGGGTTTTTTTAGCGGACTAGAAGTTGGCCACTTTTAGATTGACTGTAGCCCGCTGAATAACAGAAAGTTGTTGGTACTTTTGATTCCTATACTTATTGGTTAATTAATATAAATTATAATTATAATATGGCTAATGCATGTTCATGTATGTATATCATACATAAATATGTGGATGTCCTGCTCTCCAGACATGGTCAGGAACCCATATTTTAAATCATAACACTGTTGAGTCATACACATTTTGAATAAAATCAAAATATAAGTGAAAATATATTGATTTTAACGAGAAAATGTGGAACATATAGAAATACAATTGAGTTTTTTTGTTAGCAAAGTATTTTTATCTGAAATTCAAGTGTTTAAAAAAATTGTATATACAACATGAACACTGAATGACTTTAAAACCATTTAATAGTCAGACACAATAAGACGACTAAAAGTTAGCTATTACAGTAGTCGGCGACATAATTCCCCACAGGGTTATGACCTGATATAAAAACGTTGACGGAAAAATACCTATGAATGTATCTATGTAATTAGTTCCTGTTTTGGAGAGTAACACTTCTCTTGATTTACTACTTCGCTACGTGACACAGTTGTTTATGTGAGAAAGTCTCAAGTTCAAGTTTGAGTAGTGGTCATGCAAAAGCTGTCGAAGCGTTATCGCTGCAGGAAGTGCAACGACGAAATGCCTGCAACTGCGTTTAATGTCAGCCATTTGATTAATTTTCAGCTGGAATGCTTACTCATTTTATAAAAGGAATTAACAAATAACGCATTTAAGAAAATACAAATAGATTTGCATGTACAAGGTGGCGCAAAAGTAAGCTTCCGATGTTCAGCATATCGGTTGTGGCACGTGCAGTGTGTGCTGTTGCACCGTCTTGTTGGAACCACATGTTTTCCAATCCCAATTCATCAAGTTGCGGCAAAAAGAACTCGTTGATCATTGCTCTGTAGCGCTCACCATTCACAGTAACCGTTTGGCCCCGACCGATTATTGGTCAAATAAATAGTCAGCAATATTCCGCGTTCTGGAGCAGTGTAGCGTAACATTGTTTATTAACGTGTATTTCGCATGTGTTTACTACACAAATGTCAAAACAGAACTGACTTTAGGGGCCAATCGCAAAATTTATAGCAGTTTCTGATAGGAGGATTACTTTTGCGCCACCCTGTATATACAATAGACTGAGTCGGTCCCCATGTATAAAAAATAATATATTTGATGAAAAATTAATAGCCTTGTAGATTTATAAACTAGTTGATGATTTTGTTGAGCGTAAGGCCAATTTAAATAAAACCCACAATTATTATTCTTTGTGTATTTTATTCGTGTCGAAGAATGAAGTCGAAATATCGACACGAATAAAATACACAAAGAATAAAAATTGTGGGTTTTATTTAAATTGGCCTTAAGCTCAACAAAATCATCAACTATTTTAAAAAATAATATTTTTTTTTATTGTACCTTTGTTGCTTGTCATCCGATTTTTAAAATTGGTGTGTCAAAATTTTAACCTTGATATACCTTTCCTTCCAATGTTTCGTTTTCACATAGTTTCGTCAGCTAACCGAGTTGTACGTCTTTAAATAAGTCCTTTAACGGTTTGGCTATGTTTATAAACAAAGAAGTTATAACACCTTCAATATGTTTTATATTTATTATCTTGTTTACTTGAAAAAATTTAAATAGGGTTTTACGATCTTAGGACCAATTAATTCAATTGGTATTTTGATTTTTTTAAAGGAAAATTTTGAAAGCAACAAACATATACAAGCTATAGTCATTGCACTATTTCAAAAACAGCCTAGATTTCTCGTCAGACTAATTCGTATAGTTTTTCAATTTCAGAAGGTCTTGCGGTAAATCGAACCCTAGCACTTCTGGTTTGCAAGCGCCAATTGTCTCACCCAAGGCTATGCTGCGAGTTGTTTGCAAGCTGATAAATCACATTTTTTCCCTTTATTTGTTGTTGTTATTTGCTAATAGTATGCACGATTTTTTAGACATTCTGTCTATATGTAAATCATGTATGTTGGACCTTTTATTTTTGTACATTCTTCTTTTTCTATTTTTTAAAAGATGGTTGTTGTACATGCCAGTGCTACGGTGTCGTTGTATTAAATCTGATATATTAGGAGAAAAAACCATGAGTTTAGTGTGGTAACAACATTCTTTTTATCGACAAAGAAATAATTTGGCAAGTTTTACACCCCTTTAGTGTTATGTGGGCTAAAGCTGCATTATAATTTCGTAACCAGCAAAATAGGAGATAACATCACGTAACAGCAAAAAAATGCACGCGTTTTATAAATAAAACAAATACAAAAAATAGCACAAATTTTGTACACATACTAGTTAACAAGAAATAAAAAACAATATAAGCACTTTTTACACAAGATTTCTTTCGCGTTTTTATTTTGATCTCTGATCCATGAACGCCAGAATCGCGATTACATGAACTGCAACAATGGTAACGATTTTCTGTTCAATTATTTAACAAAAACAAGCAGTCTTCGGCTTTCATGAAAACGCATCAAGGTTTTCACTGTTCGATCTTTTTTACAAAAAGTGCAAACTGTGCAAAATTTGACGGTCTTACCCCGTTAATTGAAATATACATAGCCCAAAACCCGTTTATCAGGAAAATGGGTTGTACGGGGCTATACGACACATTGCTCCAATTTATTAATTTTCACTACACACATTACATATGTAATAAGTAGAGTAGCTGCAAAATTTTATGTTCCTAACTATTAAATAAAGTGTTACAGCCCAAAACCCGTCTATCGGAATAATCGATTGTATGGGGACTATACGTTGTATTGGTCCAATCTTGTTGGCTCCGACAAATGATATTTATTATATACATGTTACAAAATGGCGGCACATACCACTTTTCAGCCAGATAGTTCTAAAACTCCCACAGGCAGCCAGACGGACATGGCTATATCGACTCAGCTCATCGCCCTGATCATTTCGGTATACTTATTGCTAGGTCTGTCTTCTTCTTCCCATGTTTACAAACATCGGACCAAAGTTATAATAGCATTTCATTTTCACACGCTAAATTTCTCGTCATGCGTGTACATATGTAAGTTGGTGCTATATTGTGTTGAGTAAAAAAGAAACTCGATAGAAGTTGGTTTTTCACTCAATATTTTCCAACTATAACTTATGGCTTTATTTGTGATTGAGATTTATTCAGAAGCGTAATAACAAATATTGGAACTGCTATAACTTTTTCTTTATAAACCTTGTTAAACTGTTTAAAAGCAACATTGGCATGAATTTCAAAGTGCTGTTTGCTGGGGAAACAAAAATTATACCTTAAGGACATACAACTCGGTTAGCTGACGCAACTATGTGAAAACGACTCCAGAGAGAAAAGGATCCAATGTCAAATTAAAAAGTTGTAATAAAAAAACCATTTTGGCTGTTTCTGTATGGATAAAAAAAAGCTTCTAATTTAGAAGCGTACTTTTCCAACTTTTTTTTCAACCTCGTCCAATGCATGTAGCATACATACAACAAATTCCTTTTTTGCCGCTCTTTCCAAGAACCTTTCTCTCGAATACTCCCAGAGCCACCTCATCAGATGTTGTCAGTGTCCAAGCTTCTGCGCCATACAGCTTCTGTATACTCGTACATAATATACAGAACGGGTACGATAAATGACTTATAGAGTGTTATTTTCGTAGCAGAGAGGGATTTACTTGCAAATTGCGTACTCAGTCCGAAGTAGCATTTATTTGCTTCTTCGTAGGATTTCATGAAATTAATTACAAAATTGTTCGCATGTCGTAGCATCTCTCGTTCGCTGGTATTCACGTTCGCGAATTAAAAAAAAATGATTGGATTCGCATTCGCGAAGAAGAACGCACAAAAAAATCGACATCGTTCACGTTCGCGAATTAAAGAAGAAACGTTCTGCTTGTCGTTCACCTTCAAAAATTAATGCATATGTTGCGTGGAGTATTCACAGGAGGTTGAAGTAGTAAGTTTGGGAAATGCAATTGCAGGTATACCGACCGCAATGTGAACCAAAAAAGATATTTTGCCGGGACTTGTTGGATATATTCGGGGACATATAGGATCAGTCTACTTCGCGACCTTTCCAGGACCAGTTCGGGAATCTTTTTGTGAGCATTTCGGGACCATTTCTTGTGTCGTTTAGTAATGTTAATCACTTCGAGGTAGAAAGCTTTCGGGACAGCCGAAGACAGTGCTTTCTTCACTCGTTTTTCTAAAAAAAAATACACAGTTTGCGAAAAACTCATAATATTTATTCCATACTTTTTTAGTTTTAATGACGAGGCCGCGGTAATATAGGGAGTAGTGTACTCGCCTTCGATACCTTAGTTTCTAAGTTCGATTTCCGGCAAATTACATCAAAAGTAAAAATACATTGAATTCCAGTGAGATTGATGTTGGAAGGTCTGCTCCCCGAACAGGCGATTGGTATCGTGAGGGGACGAGCTGCATGTCTGCCATACATTTGGTCAATCTGGATAGGTAAGAGTTCAACTTAATAATAATAATTCCCAACGGATTACCCACCATATCCCGCCCGACCGGCGCGAGGGGCGCATCCGCATAACGCGCGGATTATTCGTTCGTGCCGAGTCGTTGAAAGGCTTTGGTTTGTTAATCGTCGAGATCTAAAACTGCTCAGCTACAGAGAAAACCTCATCAGCTAAGTAAAGTAGATATAGGATAGATTATACATTAAGAAATAACTAGTTAACAGAATAAAATTATTGTTAAAAGTTAAAATAGAAGTCAAAGAATAAAAAACAATTAGTAGCTATGAATTTAGGATAGAAAGAATTGATTTTTTTATGCTGAAAAGCGAGTCTGAAATATCAAATCTACCAGAAAGAGAGTTATAATCTTGACACAAACAGCGAAAAGGCTCATTTAACTGAAAATTGGTTCGGCACTGTTTTAAGACTAGAGGTTTAAAATGCCTTGAAGGACGAGACGGTACATTGAAGTTCACTTCACTTAGAAGAAATGGGCTGGATAGTGAACCATTTAGCAATTTAATCATAAAAATAATTCCAAGCATTTCCCTCCGACTAGAAAGTGTGTCTAGATTAAAAGATTCGCATAGGGTGGCAGATTGTACGAGGGATCCCAATGAAAATCTCTTAAGGCAAATAGTAAAAATTGTTTTTGAACTGATTCAAGGCGATCTACATGAACCTGGTAACACGGGTTCCAAATTATACACCCATATTCAAGTATCGGTCTGACTAATGTAGTGAAGAGGGCTTTAGTTACATAAGGGTCGCTAAATTCTTTAGACCATCGTTTAACGAATGCTAGGACACCTCTTGCCTTATTGACTATTGTATTAATATGGCGGTTGAAACTGAGTTTATAGTCCATAGTAACCCCCAGGTCAACAAAATCATACACTTGCTCAAGACTATAATTTTTAATTGTATAGGAAGCCGGCTGAGAAATTGCACGCGAAAAACCCATGTGTTTACATTTTTTAAGGTTAAGTGGCATATAATTTAAATCGCACCAAGTAACTAGTGCATCTAGATCTGATTGTAGCTTATTTCTATCTTCAAATGACTCGAATGACATGAAAAGCTTTACGTCGTCGGCATACATTAACATTTTTGAAAATTTTATTATTGTAGAAATATCATTTATAAACAACAAGAACAAAATCGGGCCAAGATGGCTTCCTTGAGGAACCCCCGAAGAGACATAAATGACATTGGATACTCAATTTTTAAACATTACTCTTTGTATCCTGTCACTAAGGTAAGAAGAGATCCAGCGATTGAGACCCGGCTGGAAGCCCAACTGATCGAGTTTATGAATAAGTAATGAGTGACACACTTTGTCAAAAGCTTTGCTGAAATCCGTATAAATAACGTCGGTGTGCAGATTTTTTCTAAAGGCATTTGAGACATGACTGGTAAACTCAAGTAAATTCGTAACTGTGGAATTTCCCTTACTGAACCCGTGTTGGCAGTCAGCTATCAAAGTAGAGATCGGACTTATTACAGTACTCAGATGGAATTTTTGTTAAAGTGACTCTTGTCTCCCTCTGTATGAATATTATTTGAAGGCCAGCCTGTGCAGCTTTGGTTGCGTTGTTATGTGGTGTCAGATCTCATCGCAGCGCTTACAGAGATGTGTCCTTATCGACCGGGGGTAGCGCTACCTTGAGAAATCGTCTACTAGGATGATGCTGCTTGCAGCAATTTCACAGGAACTGTCTGATTAGAATTTCATTATGCTATTTTACAACACACGATTATCGACTACCCAAACAGCTGGTAAGCCAGCATTTGAGACAGGGTGAGACGGAATAGTCAACCAGAGCAGAAAGCATGATTGATGTATTTTTTATTTTGCAGATTTTTTTAGCTGAAAAATACCTTTAATTTGATACCCATATGAGCATCTTACTTTTTTAGTTCCAAAAAGGTAGCAACCTTGTAAAACATCCTCAGCGGCAGCACCTAGTTAGAAGGTATAACAAATTTCGTCCATATCGGTTCAGCTGTTCCCCAAATTGTAGCAGAGATATAAATATATAAGTAAATTATTTAATATACAAATATATATACATACAAAAATAGTACGTTTAAAGTTATAAGATAATGTAAATATAATCCTGTAGCGATGGTAACATTAAGTTCGCAATCCCCTTCACATTCTACTTGAAGGTTCAGCAAGAAATAGTACATCAAATTATTTACTACCTATATTGCAAATATTTTTATATACGAGTACATTATAATTTCGATCTCTAGAAAAAAGTTAGTTGTCCTTTACGATAAAGAAGAAACCCAATTTTTGGGACCACGATACGGATTTTAGCTATAATATTTTACCAGGTGATGCGTTGACGGATGTAGAACACATTTGCATCAAAACGTGAATTTTGAAAAAATGTCCGTTACGATAATTTCGCGCGAATATATCGAACAAGTCCCGCCAAGTTACCGGGTTTTATTCATATTGCTACTATAACATTTTCCAATAGTGCCAGAATGGTGAAAACAAAATATGGGCATTTTAAGTAGATTTAGGATATTTCTCAATTTCCACAGAACCAAGAGGTTTGCAGAGGGCGGTATTAATTTAATTTATGAATTTTGCGTGCTCAGAACGTATAAAATAAGCCTGATGTGTTTAGAATGAATTAAATGAAATAATAAGTAATTCATAATATAAAAGTTAGAACTACTAAGATATTATAGAGTAAGACACAATTCTTAATAATACATCAATGTTCACGCTCAAGTGTAAAGTCGTTAAAGAACTTTCTTTTACTTGAATTTTCCTAAATGAATAATTCCGAACCCTGCTATAAACCGTACAAAAGCCCGTACAGGAAAGAAACCACAATATTGGTCGAAAGTAATTTTGTATACCTTTCATGAACATGCAATGGTATTATAACTTTGGTCCGATGTTTGTATGTCTGAGAAGAAGAAGAGATAAGCCCACCAATAAGTGTACCGAAATGATCAGGGCGATGAGCTGAGTGGATTGAGCCATGCTCGTCTGTCCGTCCGCCCGTCTTTCTGCTTGTACCCAAACTAGTCCCTCAGTTTTACAGACATCTCGATGAAATTTGGTAAGAGGTAGTCACTTTGTAAAGCATTAATTATTTGTCGGAACCAGCACGATCGGACCAATATAACATATATCTCCCATATAATCGATAGTTTCGATAAATGGGTTTCGGGCTATAAATTTTGCAATTAAAAAGCTAGGAATGTAAAATTTCACAGGTTTTGTACTTATTATATATGTAATGTGCGTAGTGAAAACCACCTAGATCGGAATATAATCGATAGCTTCGATAAATGGGTTTTGGGCTATCAATTTTGCAATTAAAAAGCTAGGAACTTTCGAGGTGTGGTACTTATTACATATGTAATATGTGTAGTAAAAATCAGCCAGATCGGACCTACATAACATACAGCCCCCATACAATCGATTTTTCCGACAAATCGGGTTTGGGCTATGTATCTTTAAATTAACAGTTTTTCAGAGTTTGTACGACCTATCCGCATCAATATAATGTAATGGTGTGCTGATTGAGAACATATTTACCCACGCTAAAGATTCGCTAACTAACCACAAAGTGCGTTAGAGACTTTATCAGAAAATTCAATCATTCATTTTCTGTACCCGAAAAGAGCCAAAACTCGATCTACGTGGGCTTGCTGAACTATATCAAAAAAAGTATGCCAAAATGACGCGGAGTACGAATTTTTTTTCGATTTTGTACACTCTTGTAAAAATTGAGAATTTTCTCTCGAATAAGGGATATGCCATCTTGTGAAACCGAATAATAAATTGTGTGAAAGTAGGCGTGGTCGGTATGAGAGTACTAATGGTTGTGGAACTATGAGCTGGGCAAGTTTAAAGCCTTTTCACTACTGAGTTAAGTTCCAATATATATTAAATAAAATGACTAGCTAAAAGCACGTACCAAACATTCCCACAACAGCCGGTTCTATCGTACCGGAATGACCCGGCCAAGGGCTGTTATTTCAGTGTAACCCTGTCCAATCTGTCACGTCCAACCCTCAAATTTTCATCCTCGGAACCCAACCCTGGACCAAGAGATTGGATCTGCTGCGTCTGCTAGAAGAAAATTTATATTAAACGGTCGGATTCTGTTCAATGCGTCGAGTGTAAGAGATGGCTTCACAGATCTGGATGCTCAGGGCTTAACCCTGCCATCCACAGACCCCGTACTTTAGTATCTTCGAGGTACCATGTTGTACACGCCGTAGGGCGTACCGCGGTACACGTCGCTCCGGCGCACCCCCTCGCCCCTACTATTCTCTAACGACCACAATGGTGGCCCAGTCTTCACCACTAGCAGCACTGCTCGTGCCTTTCACAATCTGCACAGTTTGTCGGCAAAGACTATATACGCCTGCATTATCGGTCAAACGCAACAACGTGGCCTATGCCACGTCCTTATATACTCTGGGTTCGCGAACAGAAACCTCGTTTATAGAACCTTGCTGCAACACTCCGCAGCCTTCTGCGCCAGACAATCTGGCCTCACCATCAAATGTTTAAGGTTCATTACCATCTAGACTGCGACGCAGCCTAGGGCATAGCCTACTACCACCCAGGCTAACGCATCCGTCCCTCACGCCTAGAATGACCCCAACCGCACCTCTAGCGCACAATTGTACAGCTAAATTTTAACGGATTAGCTGGAAAGGTCGCGAAGATAACTGAATTTATGAAGCTAAGCAACATCAAAATCGCTGCGATTAAAGATACCAAACTGACCACAATATCAGACTTACGAACTTGTGATGGGTATAACGTACATGTCGATCTGCAAATTATTAACATCTACATTCCCCCTGTAACATGTTGCCCGAGGGACTATCACCCCGACATAAGTGCTTAGCTAAGAGGTGATAACCGTTTAATCCTTGGTGACTTCAACGCACATCACGACCTCTGGCACTCCAATCTGCCAGTAGACACCAGAGCGCATGCACTTGCGGAACAAATAGATGACTCGGCATTCTGTACAGTAAACGGAGACGCTTCCACCAGATATACCGATCGTAAGCGTAGGACTTATAAACTGCGTCAACTGGCGACCGATGCTGACATTGGCATGAACGAGAATTTCGCAAGGTCACTGATTCAGCATCCGGCCGCTTCATTCCCGCTGGAAGAATCCCGGAAATTCCACCGAATTTCCCTGCGGAGGCAACTGCCTTGGCTAGAGAACGTGACCAAGTGAGACTTCTCAATCCAGCAGACCTCAGAATTAAAGATCTTAACACGGAAATACGACGAACGGTCAATGACTACAAGTTGACCAAGTGGAAGCAACACCTAGGGGAATACAACCTCTCCGGTGGAGTCAGCAAATTATGGTCAACAGTCAAAGCTCTATCAAATCCGACCAAATACAATCCTAAGGTCGTCATTACATTTGGTGACAGCGTCAAATCGGATTCCAGACGATGCGCGAGCTCCTTCTGCCGACAGTTTATAATGCATCCACATGCTGGTACGGCCAAGAGACGAGCCATCCGTCGGGCGCACAAACACAACACAGCGCCCATTACCGTCTCCGTCTCCGAGGTCAAGGAAGCCATAATCAAGATCAATTTGACCTGACGGTATTGCCATGAAGATGTTTAAAACCCTAGGCCACGAGGGACAGAGTTATTTGGCGGCTCTCTTTAACCTCTCGCTAACCATTTTTGTCATTCCAGAGATTTGGAAACAAGCGATTGTAGTCCCCCTACTAAAACCAGCCGTCAAACCAAATAAAGGGTGTTTTTTTTACGGGTTTGTTTTTTGAATAGAGATAAAACTGGCATTTTGTGGTCAAATCTGGCAATTCTAATGTCATTTATGTTTAGTTTGGTTTGCCATTTCATCATGAACAGGTTGACAAAAGAACAACGCTTGCAAATCGTGCAAATTTATTTCGAAAATAATGGTTCAGTTCGCGAAGTTTACCTTGAGCTCCGTCCATTTTATGGTCGACATAATCGTCCATCAGAGCAATTAATTCGGTTAACCATGGATCGTTTTCGCACTACGTTTACTCCATGTGATAATACGCATCCGCAGAGACGTCGAACAGTGCGCACCGAAGAAACAATTGCCGCTGTAGAGCAAAGTGTTGAAGAGGACCCGAATGAATCGATTCGCCACCGTGCACAGCAATTGGAGCTTTGTCCATCAACTTTATGGAAGATTTTGCGCAAAGATCTTGGCTTGCGACCTTACAAGATCCAGCTTGTGCAAGAATTAAAGCCGCGAGACCATGCAATGCGTCGTGATTTTGGTGTATGGGCCGAAAATGAGATTGATTTCGATGCTGATTTTCATCGCAAAATTTTGTTCAGTGATGAGGCTCATTTTTGGTTGAATGGCTACGTCAACAAGCAAAATTGCCGCATTTGGAGTGAAGAGAATCCACATGAGACCCTTGAAACGCCATTACATCCACAAAAACTGACTGTTTGGTGTGCTCTATGGGCTGGTGGAGTCATTGGGCCATACTTCTTCCGCAATAATGCTGGAGAGGCAGCTACCGTTAATGGAGACCGGTATAGAGCCATGATAACCGACTATTTTGTTCCCGAATTGGATGGCATGAATGTGGATGAGTTGTGGTTCCAACAAGACGGCGCTACATGCCACACAGCGCACGTCACAATCGATTTATTGAAGGAAACATTCGATGAGCGCATAATTTCGCGGAATGGACCTGTCAATTGGCCACCAAGGTCGTGTGATTTGACACCATTGGATTATTTTCTTTGGGGATATGTGAAGTCGCTCGTCTACACCAACAAACCAGAAACGTTAGGGGAATTGGAAGCCAACATTCGTGGCGTTATTGCCGACATACGGCCCCATATGCTCGAAAAAGTGGTTGAAAATTGGACCTGTAGAATTGGCTTAATTCGAGCCAGCCGCGGCGGCCACATGCCCAAAATCATATTTAGACATTAATGGCATAAAATTATCCTTCCAATAAAGCCAAATTGATGGACCTTAAAACGATTTTCTTGTGTTTTATTTCAATTCGAAGTTCTATACCCCTAAAAAAACACCCTTTATAATCATATCGTCCGATATCTCTCCTGTCGTCGGTAGCGAAGTTATTGGTGACCATTATGCTGTTGTTGTTGTTGTGGTAACGACAAAAACACTCCCCGAAGGTTTTGGGGAGTGTTGTCGAATTAACAGTCCTTGGCCGGATTTGAACCCGGTACGCTCCGGTACTCCCTTGCGGTACTGCCCGACTGTCGTGGTAGCGATTTATGACCAGTGAAACTTTCTAGGCCATGTCACCCCTCCTTCCGTAAGGAAGGATAAGGTGGGTAATGAGAGGTGAGAGGCATCATATCCGTAGATCAACCATCGAGTTGCACGTCATTACCTTTGTGCATATTAGTCGCCTCTTACGACCGGTATGCCCACCTCGGGCATATTCTAAACCCCTAACCCGCAGGGGCAAACCATTCTGCTCCCATACTACACTGCAAACCTGCAGTTGGCCGAACATCAACATGGCTTCCGGAAGACACGTAGCACAACGACCGCTCTGAACATAATTACGACGAAGATAAACTATGGCTTGAATCAACAGCCACCAAACCATAGGACGGTGCTCGTGGCACTTGACCTTTCCAAAGTCTTTGACACGGTCAACCACGCCACACTCCTTGAAGAGACACCGCTCCCTGACGGCCTGAAAAGGTGGACCGCTAACTACCTCAACGGTCGGCAGGCGTCAGTCTAGTTTAGGATCATGAAATCTAGACCACGAAGAATCAAACAAGGTGTGCCGCAGGGTGGTGTCCTTTCCCCCTTTTGTTTAGTCTCTATATTTCGAGGATTCCTCCCCCTACAGACGGAGTCCCCATTGTATCCTACGCTGACGACAACACGATTATGGCTACGGGTAAGGGCCCCTCCTTTGACGAACTCTTTACGAGGATTAACTGTTACCTCCGAGACCTTTCCAGCTTCTTCACCGATCGAGACCTGATCCTCTCTTCGACTCAATCCACGGCAACACTTTCTACGACGTGGAATGCGCAGATGGGACAAGAGTTAAACGTCCACGTAGATGGAGAACCTCTACCTACTGTCAATCACCTCAAAATCCTGCGTGTCACGTTTGACAACAGCCTCACCTTCGCTAGTCATGCCACCGCAATAGCATCTAAGGTACAGAGCCGCAACAAGATCCTCAAGTCGCTGGCCGACAGTACTTATGGAAATGATAAAGAAACATTGCTAGCCACTTATAAGGCTATTGGCGGGCCGGTCATTGATGACGCTGCGCCCATGTGGTCGCCCAACCTTGCTGACACCAACAGGAGGAAGTTGCAAGTGTGCCAAAACACCGCCATCAGAACTGCTACAGGATGTCTGCTTATGTCATCGGAGTCTCACCTTCATAAGGAATGTTCAATACACGCGAGCATGCGGAACTTTTGAGCAGACAGTTTCTACTGAACTGCCATAAACCCAGTCATCCAAACCGCCCCCGAGATACATAAGGAAACATCTTCGTAAGCACTATGATGAGATCCGGCACCACATTAGCTTGCCGTTTTATCTGCGCAACCATAGGTGGGCTCTAAACGACCTCCATACCGAGTCGGTAGAAAGATCCCTCAGATATCGGCCTGTGGACCCCCTAATTGACATCGAACCACCTGAAATAGCTGATGAAGAGAGTATTCTTCCGAGGGAGACTAGAGTCATCCTAGCACAACTTCGCTCTGGATGTTGAATTATGTTAAACTCTTACTTATCCAGACTGAACCCCACTATACCAAATACGTGCTCTGCATGTGGTATGGCCCCTCATGATACCAAACATCTCTTTTCCTGTTCTATTGAACCTACTCTTCTAACACCAATATCACTCTGCTCCAACCCTGTTGAAACTGCGCGTTTCCTTGGACTCCCCGTAAAAAAGCTTTTAGGCAGGGCGAAGCACAACAACAGCAACGTACCAAATTTCACTTGCATCATCTTTCTAACGCCTTTTAAGGAATATTTTATATGTAATTCTGTCGCAAAATTTGTGGTTTTGCTTATCTGTCATTATATTTGTACACATATCAGGTTATACTTGTTTTCAAAACTCGAGACACAAAACAATAAATGAGTTACTATCTTCCATTTGAAATTATGATATAACGACATATATGTCACAAAAAAGTTTATAAGCGAACGCATTAAATAAGCTAGTTTTCATCAAGCATTCTGGTCTCTACGATTTCTGTAGCAACACGGTATGATTTCATGACTTCTATCGCCGTTTTATAAAGTACTTTGAATCAAAATAAATTAATTCGCAAACCTTTGCCTTGCCAGATTCAAAATTAGTGACGCAATTAAAAACCAGATTTTTACAGTAAATTTCACTAATTTTGATAAAACTAAATATCTTGGGTTATTGAAGGTTTATGAGATTATGTGATATAGAAGGATACATTTAAAGAACGGTCATAGCGAAAGTGGCGTGAATTTTATCACATCTAAATATTGATCTGAAGAACTTTTATTCATTATTACCTTTCTCTCGATGAGCTGACCATGAGCTATTCCCACAAGTGTTAGTAATATTTAACCAAATTTTATGATACATCAATGTCTTTTTCAAATAGCCTCTACAAAACTCAAAAATAGTTTTTTGTTTTTGTTAAAAGCTTTACCACATTTTTCCTTTCGCATTTACTTATACCATGTGTGCGCAAGAATGAATGAGGTTCATTTCATTATTCACAATTTTCAGTTCGAAATAACCTTGTCCTTCGTCATTTCAGGTTAGCCTACGCAAAAGGGAAACACACAAATGACTCAACCTCAGCTAATACAAATTAAATTGTCGCGATTCGACGCCCAACCTTGGGGTTTTCGGTTGCAGGGTGGCGTTGACTTCGCCCAACCGCTGCTGGTGCAAAAGGTTGGTACATAAATACATTTTTATTAAATTAAGTTATAACAAAAAGAAAAGAATCTTAATGATATTACTTTATGAAAAATTCTTTATAATCACTTAATGTAACAAAATAAAGGCAATGCTTGGCAATGTTATAATGTATGTACATCCCCTTTCAGTGGCGTACCTCTCGCTGAGTCCTCTTAGTTAATACATTATTTTTAAGATAATTTTTATTAGTACGAGTTTAAGAAGCTTTTTGGAAGCTTTCATTGAAAAAGGCACGACTGCACAAAATCCTGTTTTTTTCATGTGAGGGCTCAAAATTAGCTGAGGTAACTGATATAGAGTACGGTAAGAATGCATAACGAAGTCAGGAAAGTAAGAAAAACAGTCATTAAACGTCATTGGAACCAGCCATGAATTTGATATTCCCCTGAAATCTTCCGGAAGAATATGACAAGAGTCCTAACGTTAGTCTTCAGATATTTCTCCTGGCATATTTCACTTTTTCGAACTGTTTATTTTGCTTTAGTTTTACAAATGGCACGGCCATACAAGTCGTTCCTTCAATCATTCAGTTTGTCTGTAAACATTTGCTTTCATTTGTTTCACAGCTTCGGTTTTTATGCTATTTTAACAATGTCTTTCGACCGTGCCAGGGAACCGTCATGTTAATTTCATACGTACCTAAAAATGTATGCATCACAGACGGATGGACAGACATGTGTTATACGGATAGAATTGGGACAAGGATGTAGTATTTAATTTGTATGGAAAGTTAAAAATGCATTGTGGAAAATCGTGATAATAAAATGAATGGCTCTGTATTTCTGCTTCTTCTTGTTCTTATATACATACATATATACATCTACTCTAGGGCACTTATTTTTTAACTTTTTTTCTATCCTACCCCAAAAGATTTTGAGAAATACCTAAAAAAGATGAATTTGTAAGTTAAAAGTTTAGACTTTTTGGCCTTAGAGATCGGCCAATTCAATATTTAATTTAATTTTAAGAGGTAAGTACTTCCCTTCACCTTTTTTACAATAATACTAACAACAACATGGCGTTATAGATATAAAAAAAAGATAAAAAGAGGAACGGAGCAACGTAAAAAACACGTCAAAGCCTGAACTGATGTATAATCTAGATTTAGGGAACAAAGACTGAATAGTAACTATTTTACAACCTTCCCTGCAAAATTTAAGACCAATTATAAGAAATTATATTGTTATAGACTCATTAATCTACCGTTCGGTCGGTTTCTACCAAATTTAATGGAATAACAATTCTAATTTGAAATAACTTGCTCTGAAGTCATGTCCACTGAAGTGAAAATTAGTAGTTTATGAGGGTCAGTAGCTATAAATAGTATACAGTTTTAAAACAGTGGTGTCCAAGGAATAACTCACATCCGATGGTATTCAGTAAAACTCATTTATAAATACGCAAATATGTAGATACAATTTAAAAAGTTCTTTAATTTATTTTGCATACTTTTATAAAAAACGTAAGCTACAATCTAGTTTCATACAAAATCCAAGTAAAAAAATAAGTTTTCTCATTTTATATATGTAGTGTGTTTATCTATTCCATATATATTATAAATTGAAAAGTCTTGAAACGTCTGTCTGTCTGTCTGAGCGCGTCAAAATAAAAAACTAAAAATTAGATGTCCTTATGGTTTATACCGATGGTCTTTGCCATTTATTTTGTTTAGGTTGCACCAATGTAGGTTGAACTATGACAGTACTTGCAGACGGTGTTCGCAAAAAATTGTTGGATTTATATTGGAACGAATTTTCGTCATCCCTTGTCAATTTTGGTTTTGTAACAAACCGGTTTCGGCGATCCGCCATCTTCAGTGATTGATTTCGTTCTCTGTTCTTTAGTTATTCAGTGTATGATGGTGTATAATATATTCAGTTGGATACTGTGATTTTATTTTTAAATATTTTGTTTAAACAATCTGGTATCTGTTTAGATATTTTTTGGTTTATTTTGTTTGTATCTTTTGCCATCAAACCACGCGGGGGTCGAATTCAAAGCGTTATGGCACATTTTTGCGCACGTCTCACTTGTGATTTTTATTAATAGTTTTGACCGCCGATTCGCTGGATCGTTTATATGTATATCCGTCAAACTCTGCTATTTGGACTTTTCTAACAAATGTACAGCATCTTTGATAAATTCTTTATCTTATATGCAATAACAAAAAACTTTCGAAAAGTCAATTTTATACATTAAAGATTTATTTGAAAAAATTTAAGTTAATACAGGGAGTGTTATAGAGTGCATTACAACTACTTTTAATGTGTGTCCGTTTGTATGTATGAACAAGCTAAACTCCGAAACAACTGTACGGGGTTTAATGGGACTTTTACTGGTGGACACCAGTAAACAAAAAAGATATTTGCAGTTGGGTACGCATATAAAAAGTATTCTTTTGACCGCATTTATGTCAAACAAAATGTTATCAGTTTCGCGAAGATGACGAGAAAGATTTCATGAGAAATGTAACGGGGTGCGAAATGAATATAGAGATATAATGGAATATTATAGGTATATAATGATAGTGGTTCCATAGGGATAGAGATTTCATCGAATTAGACAGGTCGTATAAACCGTTACTTATCCAGACTCAACTCCACCATACCAAATAATTTCTCTGCATGTGCTATTCCCCCTCATTATACTAAACATCTCTTTAAAAGTTTAATTCAACCTACTCTTCTAACACCAATAGCACTCTGGTCCAACCCTGTTGAAACTGCTTGTTTCCTTGGACTCCCATTACAAGAGCTTGATGACTATTCTCAAAGTGATGATGCCCATTACGCAGGACAAAGCACTGTTGGCAAAAACAAGAACGTAGATTTAGTCCAAAATATGGTCCAGAAAAACAAATGTTTGTGTGCAGTGTGGGCGATAACTAAATGGGTACCGAAGATTGTTTCCAAAACATGGTCCACCAAAAGTTCTGATTTTTCTGAACAATCCTGATATCCTTTATAGATTTATATAATTTATGCAATTTTTTCTCATCAAGGCTTTATTTTAAGGGCCAATTTATCCTGCCTATACGAATTGATTTATTAATTGATTGAGAAAGAAATTGCAATTAAAGTAATTGCAAAAAAAAACCTTAATTTAAAATTAATTGCAATTAAAATTTTAGTTGCTTGTTGCAATAAAATTATTTAAAATTAAATTAATTACAATTGAAAAAATTTCAATTAATTTTTCTATTTGTTTTATGAAGCAATTAATAATAATTAATCATTTTACCCTGGTAATTCTTGATTGATTTCATTCAGATATTCAATACAATTTATCAGAGGCACAGAATTTTCACGAAACTGATATTTGAACGATATCAAGCAATTTTTGCCATGTATACGAGTATAACCTACATGTTCTTGCAGTAGAGGTTTGTCGCAATGAAACATAACGGTACCCGGCTAATAATATACTAGGTAGCGACGTTATTGTAAAATTCATAAAACAATTGTAAATAACAAACTGTTGATTATAGAAAAACACAATTAATTGTTAATTGCGAGCATTGCAATTGAATAATTGTTAATTGTACATTTTTGCAATTACAATTAAAAATTGTTAGTTTTAGAAGTTGAAATTAACAATTAAAAATTGTTAATTGTAGAAGTTGCAATTAACAATTAATAAATGGTTAATTATTAATTGTTTTAGCAATTATAATTTGCCCAACACTGGTGCCAAGTCAAAAGCTTTACTGATAGCTTTTGTGAAATCTGCAAGAGGCAGACTTGGATGAAAGTAAAGAAAAAGGTGGATGTTAGGATTAATGCTTATAGTTCGAATTCCTATAATTTCCTAGCCACTGGAAAAATTATATATTTTTTTAATTGTAGCATATGTTTTTTAAGGCGATGGCTTCTCAACCATTTATTTCATTGCTATATCTATGGATCAAATTGTAGTTTAATAGTAAGCGCTTATTCTCCATACAAATTCAAGCTCAACGCATATGCGCGTAAAAAACACGGCAAAATATCGTATATGGAACCAATGTTTTGATACATACATACATACCCGAGCGAAGAAGAAAGCAAATTAGTATTCGGATAATAGAAATTACTTTGGAAATGCGCGTAAGAAGTTTTGACAAACGAAATTTCAACATCTCGCTTATCTGCGCACACGCGCCATCGGAAGAACAGGAAGACTTGAAAAATGACTCATTGCACGAGCGCTGCCCCGTAATGATATCAAAGTCGGTCTTGGCGACTTCAACGCCAGGGTGGGTGAATAGGATTTGTTCTTACCCACAGTCGGAAAGCTCAGTCTCCACAATGGGATTTAGCCAAATAGATTAAGGCTGATTGAATACGTCGGTGCCCCAGTGAACGCAACCGCTAGTTGAAGGTGGAGGGGAGACGGCTTTACCGGACAAAAAAAAGAGAGATGAAAATATGCTAGCCAAAGGAAAAAATCCGAAATTCTATCAAAAACTTATCTTTTTTGACTTGCAGAACACAGCGACAGATATGAGTAGTTGGTTGCGGTCAGATGCGGAAAACCACTTAACGACAATGGGAGAGGGATTGTTGGGAACCCCGGCGGCTTAGGGGCTTAGAATACACCCGAAGTAGGCATACCGGTCGTAAGAGGCAACTAAAATGCTTTGTGTAATAACGAGCAACTCGATGGTTGATCTACGGATATTATGTGATCTACGGATAAAGTGATATTGCTGTTAGAAGAGTAGGCTCAGTTGAGCAGATGAATAGATTGTTAGTGTCATGGGGAGACACGCCGCATGCCGAGCAACCATTTGGCATGTCAGGGTTCAGTCTGGATAGGTAAGAGTTTAACCTGTTACAGTATCCAGAACGAAGTTGGGCCAGCATTACCCTTGTCTCCCTAGGCAGTTCGCGTTCCTCTTCGTCAACAGGTGGAGCTTGTGCCTGTATTTATTTATTTATTATTACGGCTTTTCAGGCCTAAAACTTAGTATAATGCGTTTATTAACTACCAGAGGGCGCGGTAATCTTTGTCCTGCCCAGAAATTTACCTGCATGGATCTAATAATATTGCCTATTCCTATCCCTACCCCGATCCCTATCCCTATCCCTATCTCTATCTCTATCCCTATCCCTACCCCTATCCCTATCCCTATCCCTATCCCTATCCCTATCCCTATCCCTATCCCTATCCCTATCCCTATCCCTATCCCTATCCCTATCCCTATCCCTAACCCTATCCCAATCCCTATCCCTATCCTTATCCCTACCCCTATCTATAGCCCTATCCCTATCGCTATCCCTTTCCCTATCTCCATCCTTATCTCTATCCCTATCCCTATCCGTATCCTTATCCGTATCCCTATCCCTATACCTATCCCTATCCCTATCCCTATTCCTATCCCTAACCCTATCCCTATCCCTATCCCTATCCCTATCCCTATCCCTATCCCTATCCCTATCCCTATCCCTATCACTATCCCTATCCCTATCCCTATCCATAACCCTATCCCTATCGTTATCCCTATTCCAATCCCAATCCCTATCCCTATACAACTTTCACATTTTTCACCTTTTAAACCTTCCCTGGACTTCCACAAATAATTTAAGACCAAAATTAGCCAAATCGGTCTAGCAGCTCTCGAGTTTTAGCGAGACTAACGAACAGCAATTCATTTTTATATATATAGATTACAAAAAGTATTGGAAATATTTATGCTGTCGAAATGCATGCCATTCGATCAGCGTTGTAACTGGCAGTTCAAAGGACCAGTTATAGTCAGTTATGAAGCAACTCTTGTTAGGAGGTTGGAAAGGACGCGTTTCCAATCCTCTAGTGCTTCACCGCTAAGTTTGATTCGTAATTGTCAATATGTATGCTGTATGCTGTATGCTGTCGGAATGGGCAGGATTCCGATCAACAAAATAGGATAAACTAATGACAGTTTAAATGACAAGGGTGGTTGGAAAGGAGGTGCTTCCAATCCGCCCATACTCCAGCTCCTAGAAGAAAGTTGTCTGTTTGTATAGACAATTGTTTTATAAATGTTGTCGGAATGTACGTAATTCCGAAAAACACAGCGTCTCTCCTTTTCATGGCTACACTGACTGGGAAATTTTAGATTCATGGTTTCCACTTCTCCATTAATATATATTAAGTATGTATTTATGTACTCCGCTAAATTTCCGACCCATGAAAGAAAAAATAGAAGTTGTAAGATTGTTATCTTATTGGGAGGGTTTTACAATATAACATCAAGCTTTTTTTGAATGTGCTTACATCTTTACCATCTTTTATATGACTTGGAAGTTCATTAAAAGATTTGAGGCCTTTATAAAATATATTTTGCTTGTCAAGTTCCGTTGTAAAGAGAGGTAATCTAAAATTATTATTTTCTTTAACTGCATATGAGTGGGTTTCATTAATATACATAAGTGTATCGCTCAAATACACCGTCAATATACCACGCTTCATATTAAATACAAATTTCATGCTATGATAAAATATTAGCTGTTTTACACTGGCCCAATTTAGTGTTTCGAGCATGCTTTGTATTGGAGCGTCATATCGCTGGTTTAAGATAAATCTCATAGCTTCGTTTAGCATAACCTGTAGTTTATCGACTTGCGCGTCACTGGCAATAAAAAATATTGTTGGACAATAAATGAAATGTGGCTCTATTCTGGACCTATAGACTTTCCACTTATATTTTTTACTTACATATTTATATGTTCTTTTCCAGAATCCCATCTTCTTGCCAATTTTTGCCACTATATAATCAATATTATTAATAAACTTCAACTTATTATCAATCTGACCCCTTAATACTTGAATATTTTCACATCTTTGTATTCATAATTTCTATCACCTATATAGGGAATTGAGGTGTTCTGCTTGTTGCTACCCTAATAACTGATTCACTTACTTCTAACAAAGTATCACCCGCAAACAGCTTTATTTTGCAATATTAGGGCGAGGTTATTTCATTTATATATATATTAAATAGGACAGGCGCTAACAACGATCCTTGTGGCAATCCTATTTTCACTATGGCCTCTTCGGAAACCATCAACTCTATAACTGTTTTTTGTTAGCGGTTTGTTAAAACCCTCTCAAACCACTTCAGCTCAATATCCCTAATGCAAATTTTCTGTAGTTTGGCGAGCATTAGATCTTTGTCCATTGTTTCAAATGTTCTCTTCAGATCTATGAAAACTGCAACTATATTTTCCTTTGCATTAAGTTCTTCTTTCCAACTCGAGATAACGTAATTCAACGCCGTTTCGCAAGAATGCCCTTCTCTGAAACCTGATTGTTCTTTTATAAGTATTTTATTAATTTCGATATAACTAACAAGTTGGTTTTTTACTACTTTCTCAAGAATTTTTTCGATATTTGGCAAAGTGTTAATCGGTATAAACTCTTCACCTAAAACTGAGTTTTATACCTTTGATTTTTGTAGGAACGATTTTCCGTCATCCCTTGTCAAGTTTGGTTTTGTGACAAACCGGTTTCGGCGTTCTGCCATTTTCAATGCCTAGTTTCGTTCTGGTCTGTGTTTATCCGCTGCGTTGTTTTTATAGTCCGTGGGTGCTGTGGCAGGTAATGTCAATCTATGTGTTCGTGGTAGGTAACGTTAATATGCGCGTGGGTGTGCGCGGTGTTGATACGTCCGAATTGTTATCTGTCCCAAGGGTTGTTTTTGTAGGTATGTAGACATACCGCTTGTTAGCTAAGCGGTAGGTTGATGTAGGTAGAAATCGGTGATTTTTGCAGTTTGGTTCATATTTCGTTTTTGCTTGTTCATTGTTACGTGTTTGGTTGCTGTACCTGCTGGCTTGTGCTGTTTTTTGTAAACTAGTTTTAAGGGTTCAAATATTTCGTCAGAGATAGTGTTGGTTTGTTCGTTTATGATCCTGCCGTTAAATGTTTTTAACTTGTATATCTCCATGTTCTCAAGTACATTAAGCCGCCGGCCTTTTCCTTGTACGTGAAGTATTCGAGCCGTTGTTTTTATGTTAGCTGGGGTGCAGTTGTTCTCAAACATGTGGTTCGCGAAATTAGATTCTGGTATTATGGTGGGTTTTTGTGTTTTTTGTTGTAGTCCCTGATATGCTCTTGGAATCTTGTGCTTATTTTTCTTCCTGTTTTTCCTATGTAGCTGTATTGACATTCACAAGTAAGCCTATACACTCCGTGTCTGTTGAATGGGTCATCAGAATTAGTGTCGGTTCTTAGTTTTTGTCCGACGTTGTTAGATGTTCTGAATGCTGTGTTGATGTTATATCTTTTAAAGAACTTTGCTAATTTGTACGTCGCTTTTCCAGTGTATGGCATTGCCGTCCAAACCATTGGATTTTCCTCTACGTTTACTCTTTTTTGTGTTCCATGGCTACTTCTGAGTTTATCCACGAGTGCTTTCTTGTATGTATATTATTTTATACTTTTCTTTTTAGTACCATTGTTGACATTTTCCATGGGGTAGGCACTATTCCAGTTTTAATAGACTTATTTATAATTTCAGCATAAAAATGTCCGATGTATGAAAGCGAATCTTTTATTAATCCTGACGCAAGTAGGTTTTTGTCGCCAATTTTATTCTTAGATCTGTTGACAATCTTAATCATGTCATCAACGTTTATTTCTTCGAATTTCATACATGTTCTGTTAGTGCACGTAATGTTGTTGCCACTTTTTCAATTTCCCTATTTATATCAACAATGCTATCAATAAAAAATTTGTTTAGAGCTTCAGCGATGTCCTTGGGTGTCTCATAACCTTCAAGATACTGAGTTTCTCCTCAGTAAAGTTGACTGCCTGTTTCAGGTGCTTCCACATTAATTTACTGTCAGCACTATTTAGATCAATTTTATTTTCCATGTACTTAACTTTCTTTCTTTTTATGAGTTTTTTATAGTGCTTTTCAATGGAGTTGTATTCAGTATAGTAACCTGGCTTGCAACTGCAAGAAATATTTATGTTTATCAATTTCGGTCAATTCATGGTCGTATCATTTATTTCTAAGTTTTAACGTTCGAGTTTTCTCGGAGGTTAATGAGCCCATACAACTCATTAAACAAGCATTTATGTATTCGACCATATCATCGATATTCATAGGATTTAATGTACTAAAGTCACATTGTTGTAACAAATGTATCGGGTTTTCCGCAGAGTCATTTTCCCAAGACGTTGATGTAATCACTTTTCGCAAAGGATTTGAATTATTAATTTTATCTGAAACGAGCTTTACACAAGACTCTGTGCCTGCATTTGCATATAATAGGTAAATTTTAGTTTGGAACGTTTCAGCAGTCCTTTTGTAATAAATGTTATCATTTGTTTCATTGCACTTCGTGCAAAAATTTCGTATAATTTACTGGTACATGTTGAGTTAGCATTTAAGTTAATATTAAAATCTCTAATTAATAGGGAATTTGTTCCTGTTTCACATACTTGTGCAAGTATCGTATCTAAGTAATCTGGTTTTAATTTGTGTAAGCTTAGGCAAGGAGTAACCGAATTTGGCCAAGACAGTGTTGAAACAAGCAGAATCATATCAACTCGACGAAATTACACCAAATTTCCGAAGTTTACATACACAAGCACATTCTTTTATTAATCGTGTTTAAACTTTGGGAAACGGAAAGAAAAGGACACAATTTAGTATTAAAAAGAGGTGCGATATTTGTTTGCTCCCAAAGTAGACTGTTATTAAATATAACTTAAATTGTACATGCCCCACATTTGAGCTAAAATGTTGGAAAGTTATTACAAACAAAAACTTAGAATCGCATTAATTTTGTACTTGGAAAGAAAGAAGAAAGGGTGTAAAAGTTGCCAAATTATTTATTTGCCTGCAAAAAGAATGATGTTACCACATTCGAATCGATGGGAAACAATGCCATTGTAAAAATATACGCATAGTGCGAAAAATATCGACACTGAATGTCAGGTCCACTTCTATGCAACAGGCTTTGATCTATTAAATAAACCGGATACAAAGTAACGAACTAAAACTATTAGTTTTTTAAGTATTCATGAAACGAGCTCAAGGCCAAGAATAACAATTTTTCACTTTTTGAAAATTATTATTGTTTTTATTTTTAAATAATCATTTTTAATTAATTATTATAAGGTTTTTAATTGAATAGAGTAGGAAAAATATTTAGAGACAACCACCATAGCTTTTCTTACAGATCAATTTCAGAAGATGCTAAGCTTCTTCATCAGAGAAATGTTGGAACGCATTGCTAACCATTAAGCTAACAATACGCTGGTTTTGATGTCATCTAAACTCCTAGTTCTATTCTTTTTTCTCTCTCTATGGCGCGATATACAACAGGTATATCATCATAAACCTCCTAAGAGATTTTTGCGCCAAGCTTCTCTTCCAATTTGTGGTGTGCCGATTTGAATTTTCCCTACAAATTGGTGGGACCTACAGTTTTTTGCCGACTCCGAACGGCATCTACAAAGGAGACGAATTTTTGCTGAGAAGCCTGTCATGGCAGAAATACACTCGGAGAGTTTGCCAAACCACTGCCGAGGGACGACCCCGTTTTTGAAAAACTTTTTTTCAAATCACTTCTGATGTTACCTGTACCAGGGCTCGAACCATGGACCTTCGGTGTGGTAGGCCGGCAACACTACCTTCACACCACGGCGGCCGCCGTAGGTAAGTTTAAAATCTAAACCGAAAGAAATTTAAAGTTGATGTAGGCAATTGAATAGTTAAATTGAAGAAGAAAGTGCAAATAACGTGGTTAATTCGACGATGGCTATCCGAATACTGATTTGTTTTCTTTTTCGATTGTGTATGTATATCCCACAAAATGTTAGCTGATGAACTGGAATGTATGCTAAATAGTTGTATCCTGGTTATTTTATAGCTCAAGACATATTGTATAGAAGTGGACTTGACCTGACGAAGTCGATATTTTTCGCACTATGCATATATTTTTACAATGGCAAATGGTGTGTCAAATCAAGACTGCATCTTAAACAGATTTTGAACTTTTGAACACTTTAAATGAAATGTGGGACATGCACAGGGTACCCCCTGCGGATTAGGGGTTTAGAATATGCCCGAGGTAGGCATACCGGTCGTAAGAGGCGACTAATATGAACAAAGGTAATGGCGTGCAACTCGATGGTTGATCTACGGATATGATGCCTCTCACCTCTCATTACCCATCTTATCCTTCCTTACGGAAGGAGGGGTGACATGGCTTAGAAGGTTTCACTGGTCATAAATCGCTACCACGACAGTCGGGCAGTACCGCAAGGGAGTACCGGAGCGTACCGGGTTCAAATCCGGCCAAGAACTGTTAATTCGACAACACTCCCCAAAACCTTTGCAAAACAGTTGCGATGATGTAGTGAAGTAGTCACATAAATAAAAATATGTAGCCTCTACAGATTATGATGTGTACTATTTTTTATTTTTTCTACCAATAAACAGGACCTTCACTATTATACCAGTATACCTTTCGACCCCGACTTTGGTTTTTTGAATTTCGATTTTTTAGAGATATCTGATGACTAAATTTGAAATACCCAATCTCGAGCACAGGAAAATGTTTTTACGTATGCAAAAGTTTACTTTTTAAAATCACTTCTGTGTATAAAACTATTTTATTGCATTCCTTCTACATTGAAATATTTTATCAAAAATTTGTTTTTAAAAACAAAAGATAAAATAGCGCTTTAAAGTAAATAATTATGTATTCGTCAAGCGCATCAGCGAAAAATCGAATCACAAACCAATCGTTTTATTGAGCATTAAAATCTCAAAAGTTGCAAGCGTCTGTTCTGTGGATGATTCGTGAATATACGAGTATACATACATACATGTACAAAAATTGTAGTTTCATTGTTTTCTGTTTCGTTTAGGAATTCCATAATAGACACCAGGGAATTCCATAATAGACACCACATAAAAAGAAATTTCAATGTTTACACAAAGTTCAGACGATTTAATTAAACTTTTAAAAATTTACATCAAAATTTAAATATTTTTGAACAGAATCTTTAGAAAACTTTTGAGTACGCAGTTTTATTCATACCTACATACACTTACATATCAAGTTCAACAGCTCTTAATAGCTTAACAGTCTAAACGATTTTAAACTTCCAACAAAGCGCGCCACCTGACTCTGTCCTTTGCCAGTTGACGCCAATTAGAAACGCCAAAGGATCGCAGATTGTTCTCCACTTGGTCTTTCCAACGTAGTGGGAGCCTCCCTCTTTCTCTGCTTCCATAGGTGGGTTCCGACAAGAATACCTTCCGGGCCGGGGCATCTTCTTCCATTCGCATTACATGGCCAAGCCAACGCAGCCGCTGGGTTTTAATTCATTGGACAATGTCGATGTCTGCGTAGAACCCACACAAATCATCATTAAATCTTCTTCGGTAAACAACGTCGGCATCGCGTAGGGGCCCATAAACCCTTCGAAGAACCTTTTTTTCAAATACTCCAAGGACCGACTCATCTGCGGCTGTCATCGTCCATGCTTCTGCTCCATATTGCAGGACGGGTATTATGAGCGACTTGTAGATCGTGGTTTTTGTTCGTTGAGAGAGGACTTTGATTTTCAATTGCCTACCCAGTCCAAAGTAACATTTATTGGCAAGGGTAATTCTTCGCTGGATTTCTAAGCTGACATTATTGTTGGTGTTACTGCTGGTTCCCAGTTAAACGAAACCCATTACTATTTCAAACGTGGCGTGGGTGCCAAGGCTCGAATGCGCTGACTCTTTGCATGATGACAGATGGTACTTGGTTTTGCCCTCGTTCACCTCAAAACCCACTTTTTTCGCTTATTTCTCCAATTTGGAGTAGGCAGAACTGACGGCGCGGTTATTTAAACCCATGAGGTGTCACCTCGTTTAGTTTCGACCGGTTTGGAAAGGTCCTTCCCGATTCTGACTGAGCTGGCGGTGTTGCTCAAGGTCATTTTGCACAGCCGTATACGTTTTGCTGAGAAACCAAATTGAGACATATCGGCATATAAACAGTTCCTTTTCGTGCTATTGAAAGCATCTTTAAAATCAACAAAGAGGTGATGCGTGTCGATTATTTTCTAGCGGGGTTTTTCCAAGATTCGGCGCATAGTGAAAATCTGGTCGATGGTAGATTTACCAGGTCTGAAGCCGCACTGATAAGGGCCAATCAGTCTGTCAACTGTGAGCTTGATAGGACCTTATATGCGATATTAAGCAGGCTGATCCCGCGATAATTGGACCAGATCGTAGGATCTCCTTTCCTGTGGATTGGTCAGAGGACACTTAAATTCCAATTGCCAGGCATGCATTCTTCCGACCATATTCTGCATAGCAGCTGGTGCATGCCAGCTTTTCGCCGCCGTACTTGAATAGCTCAGCAGGCAATCCATCAGCGCCCGCGGTCGGGTGGGGGGAACTCTAATTCCATCATCTTCGATTGCTGGGTCGGGTTCCCTCCCATTTGGGAGGGAAAGAAGCGCTCCCTCCATGATCTAAGCACTCTCTGTACATTGCTCACTAGGTCGCCATTTTCGTCCTTGCACGTGTTCGCGCCGGTCTTAAATCCTTCCGTCATTTGAGGGATTGTTTAGTAGAAATTTCGATCGTTGTTCTTGCTGGCTAGTAGCTCAATCTGCTCTCAGAGAGCAGGTGTGAGAGTCGAGTTGCGAAAGCTTTGGCTGTCCGTTGCGATTGCAGTTTTTCGCCGTCCAGCTTTTCTTCTGCCTTTACACGACGTTTTTAACCGCGCAGAGGCGAGCGCGAATCTTGGCTGCGACAAAATAGTGGTCGGAGTCGATGTCAGCACCTCGAATCGTGCGTAAATCTAAAAGGCTGGAGGCATGCCGTCCATCTATCACAACGTGGTGGATCTGGATAAGTGTTTTTCGATCAGCCTGATGTATATTCTTGTGCATAAACCTAGTTCTGGATATGACCATGTTTCGGGCACCGGCAAAGTCAATCAGCATGTATCCATTCGACGAAGTCTCACCATGGAGACCAAATTGTCCGACTGTTTGTCCAAACACTCCTTCTTTGCCCACCTTGGTGTTTAAGTCGCTCGTCAAGACTTTGATATCATGTCGGGGGCAGCGCTCGTCTTTTACCACATCGTCCTTATCCTCCGTCGGTGCGTGGGCGCAGATGAATGAAATTATGAAAAATTTGGCCTTTATACGTATCACGGCGATAGGCTCGGCCACGGGTGTGAACAACAATAATTGTTTGCGAAGTCTCTCTCCCACCATAAATCCAATACCGAAACTGCGATGACTGCATTACTGGAGTAAATGTCGCAAGGTGAAATGGTCTTATTACCTTGCCCCGTCCATCGCATCTCTTGTATGGCGGTGATGTCAGCTTTTACTTTTACGAGGACATGAAGTCCCAATAAATTCGGGAGTGGCCTTGCCAGCAGTTTTATAGCTCATTCAATTTTAGCATCATAATGTGGAATTTAGAAGTACCTCAAAATTTCTCCTGAATTTTTAGAATTTTTTTTGCTAAGGATGTTGGGTATTTTTTTCCATACAATATTTCTTCATGCGTTGTATGGAAGAAATCACTCAACAAAAATGTTTGAGCGAGTCCTAACTTGCACCATGGTAAAATCGATTGGTTGACAAAACTGCGTACTCAAACATTTTTCCAGAAATTCTGCCAAAAAGTTTGAAGACTTTGACGCCCATTTTTTAAAGTGTAATTAACTTTCCTCAACTTTGTGTAAACTTCGCTATATTTTAGAAAGTGCGGGTGAGTGTATGCAGCGAGTTTGACGTTTGCAACTTTTTAGTTTAGGAACATATGACTTTGTACTTATGCAGAGAAACTGATGTTTAAGAAGTCAGCCAGTATTTGTGCCGTGGAAGTTCGTTCGTTTGGCCCCAATTGAATTCGGCGGCCTTATTGACAATGCATCCCGACATGAACATTTTCTTGTACGTTAAAAGTAATGTGTCTCTTTGTATTTTGATGACAGTCGTGATTGCAGAGTGTTGGTAAAAGTAAATTTCGCTTCCAAGATATGGGGGTGGTTGGCAGAGGGTAGCGTGGTGTAATCCCCGTATATAACTAGCTTATTTGCGATAGCCATTGCGACGCACAGCCCTCCAAGGATTTGCTGAGGGCTACTATCAAATCACTACCCTCTATAGGATCATCCGCAATGATCACGTCTACAGTGGAGCACCAAGAAGTAGCTTCAGCAACTGCGATATCAGGGTTAAACTTCGGCAGTGAAATTCGTTCTCCCTTTCATGAGGGATTGGGAGCTTTTAATACCTTTAGCAATTTGCCAAACTGTTTAATGTGTGAACCCAAAATATCACGCAGAAACTCGTTTGTATAAACTCTACATCTGATGCCGACGCAGGACTATTTGCGCCGTTCAATTTTCGTGCTTCCTCCATTTTGTTGCTCCAAATAATTTTTATAAAAAAATACCACAGGTAAAAAAAGCGTAGTGTACGACTGGGCGTCCGATTCGTTTTACATTTAATTCAACAATGTCTATCGCGTCTCCATTTTCTGGAACCGAAGCTCCAAGCACTTATTCGCTTACCAAAAATAAAAATGGATATTTGTCTCTTTCCAACTCATGAAATGTTTATACAAATCATCGTGACGCGCAGGAGCACAATCGGTTTCACTACCATAGGACTACAATGAGAAAGAGACATAGATACGGCATACTTCGATTACAAGTGCATTCTTTTATTTATAAGGGAAACAGTATTGAACAGGTATGTGAGTTACCTACAGTAACAGGATGAGGCAATATTACAGAAGTATGTTAGATGCAGTAGCAAAAAGGGTGTTTTCATTCTACAATTAGTGCATCAGCCTCCGACATATACTCGTACATATAAATTTAAAAAAATTTGATTTTCGAAATATTATGAATGTAGTAGGTATTTTGCATTTGTTTATTTCAGTCATACACAATTGCAAAGATCTCAAAAATATTGGCCTGAGGTCAAAATCAAATTGTATTTAAGATATTGAAAACGATTTTAAGATAAACACCGTTTCAATTTGTTGTAATCAGACCTGTGAAGTAATGATTAATAATCATAATGAGAACCGGTTTAATAAATTATTTTTTTTAAAAGCATATTATTGATTGATTCCCATTGTTTTCAGGTTTTAATGATTATTTTAAAAAACAACGAAAAATCAGTAATGATTTTTTAAGATTCAAAAAAATTCAAAGAAAAATCCAAAATAATCAAAAACAGTCAAAAAACATTTTTTTGATTGCTTTTGATTATAATTTGGTCTACAAATTCGAGCGTCTTTTCTCCACCAGAGACGCGAATATGAAATTCGTACGTAAAACCACCCCCTGATTCCAAAACTCGAGATTGTTGTTGGTTCTATGGTACCATTTTTGAGATATTTACGATTTACCGCTATTTCAAAAAAAAAAAGATGGCTCCACTTAATCATGTATATCTGAAGAACAAAATGAGCAATTCCAAAACGGTTTCAAAAATTTAAAAGCTAATAAAATTTTGCTATCAACAGTGCATACAAAACTTTTCGCTAGGCCCTTTAGGTTCAAAGATAATAAACAATCAAACGGATTTTTACCTTTTTTTTTGTAAAAATATAAAAAAATGTGTACTTTGGGAGGAAGGATATCGAAATCTTTTCAATTTTTTCCCGATACTTTTTTTCTCTGTAAGCTCTGTTTTATTACAAAAAAAAAATTTGCTTTCATCCAATAAAATCGATGGACTAATACAAAAGTTATAAGCATTCAAAAATAGCCATATAATACTTAAGTATCCTACAAATATTAGCATACGAGTATGTACATATGAGACGATAACAATGTAAGTTTTGTCTTAACTCCATGATCTTATTTTAAACTTGAAAATTTATTTGTTTTGTTTTGACGCTTATTTAGATTAGGATCGGTTTCTCTAATGAGAAACCAACAGTAGTCACCCATCATTGCGACATCCTAGAATCCTTGATACCTACTTTCAATTAACTTCATTTGCTGATGAAACCATTCGCCATGCTCGTCACTTTCGTCACCAAGATTTTGCGGAAAAAGATCATAATCAGATGCTGCTGTTGACAATGAAACTGGGCCCGACACTAAAGTTGAATGTGGCAATGGCAATGAAGTTAGATGAGCAAATTCCGTTGAATTTGGTACTGGCAATGACGCTTGACTTTCCAACACCAATTAATTTTGCAGAACAAATATAGCAGTCCGTCGAATGGCAAGTTGGTTCCCTTCACTTCATTGGTGTAGTAAATTTCCTATGCTGCCTAAGTAGATAGTTTCAGCAAATTAGTCAGATATGTATTAAAGAGTAGCAAATTCCAAAATTTTACCACGCACCTTTTTGTTCCGGATTCCGAATGAATCAATTCGATTCGATATGTGGTGCACACAGTATTCGGTGTCCATGATTTTCCAGTGTTTTTAGGCTGAATGCCAAAATACTTATAGTATGCAACTTTCAAACACACGTCGCATTCTTTTAACAATATATTGACCGCAGATGAAACAGAACATGTCTGGAAAATTTTATTCATATTATTTTTTTAAGTAAATGACGGGTTATAAAATGCACTTATAGAATGAACAGTAGCTGGTGAGCCTTGCAGATATTATAAAGGAACAATTCGCATTTACTCCTATTTATACTCAGATCAAGGAAAAATCGAAGCCTACCTAGACAAAAAGGTTCCTTAGTTATACAAAGAAAACACTACCTGCTTTAAAAAATTTGCTCTTGCTTCAAATATGCCTGGGTTTGAAATTTTAAAGTTTACCTACTTAAGAAAACGGCACTAATAGTTTTTTGTATCTAATAACCCTTCGAAAATCTACCTACGTACTAACTAATATATGAATACTAATCCATATGTACGTGTAGGGTACTTCAGCATTATATGGCTATATTTATTTGAATGCTTATAACTTTTGTATTAGTCCATCGATTTTATTGGATGAAACTTATTTTCTTTGTAATAAAGCAGAGCTTACAGAGAAAAAAAATAACTGGATAAAAATAAAACGTTTTCGATATCCTTCCTCGCCAAGTACTCATTTTTTTATATTTTTACAAAAAAAAAGTTAAAAATCCGTATTGATTGTTCATTATCTTTGAACCTACAGGACCTAGCGAAAAGTTTTGTATACATTTTTTCAAACCGTTATGAAACTGCTCAATTTGTTATTAACAAATATTATTTTATAACTCAAAAACGGTACCATAGAATCAAAAATAACCTTAATTTTCGGAGTCGGGGGGTGGTTTTACATGCGAATTTCATATTCGCGTCTCTGGTGGTTTTTGGCTGTAGACCAGTGTTATTATACCTTTCATGAACATGAAATGGTTATAACTTTGGTCCGATGTTTGTAAGTATGAGAAGAAGAATAGATAGACCCATCAATAAGTACACCGGAATGATTTGGGCGCTGAGGACAGTCAATACCATCGATTCTTCAGATAAACCTGTTTTGGGCTATAACTCTTGCAATTTAATAACTAGGAGCATACAATTTTCAGCTCTTGTATATATTACATATCGTCGGTGACATTGCGAAACCGCGTAAGTCATATCTCAGTTTGTTTTTTTTTCAACAACAAATTGCTTAATTGAAAGACGAATAATGACTTTATGGAAAAATTGCTCATCAAAATCCGTTATTGTAATTGTTTTCCATTCCCGCAAGTGGGTTTCTTGAGAATAAATAAATACATCTTCATGGTAGGGGTCTAGAAAAGTTTTTCACACAAATGTCACTTACGCGGTTCCGCATTTGTGAGTTGCGCGGGTTTGCAGTGTCACCGACGATATGTAGTGTGTGTGGTGAAGATCAATAAGATTGGACCAACACAACATGTAGCTCCCATACAATCGATTGTTCCGATAAACGGGTTTAGGGCTAGGAACATGGCTATTGTACATATTACATATGTACTGTGCGTAGTGAAAATGATTAAGATTGGACCAATAGTTTGTATAGCCCCCCTACAACCTATTTTCGCGCGAAACGCGTTTGGGCTATGTATATTGCAATTAACGGAGTAATACCGTCAAATTTTGTACAATTTGTACTCATTGTAAATAAAGAAACCGTGATGCGTTTTCATGGAAGGTATCAAACCTTCGGCACTTTTGATTGTTTTTTGCATTGTTTCAGACAAACATAAGCCCATACATGGAAATATGTATGACCGATTTATAACCCTGCCAACCAGCAATGGATAAAAATCTGGATAAACATTGAGTCACACGTACCAAATATGTGGATAAAAAAGTGGGCAATTTCGTTCGACGAGGTTCATTTTTTAACCATGTTGAAAAGGTCCTTCCATGTAAGTGTGCCTGCATACTTTTAGGCACTTGTTGTTTTCGATACAAATTCCAAAACTATGCGTTGGTGTTACTAAAAATTTGTGAATTTGTGGAATCAGAGTTTCACCACTGTTAGCCATGGTTGGTAGGAAAAGTTCGTGTTTATACAAATTGTGTACAAATTAAAAATATACGTTATAGTAGCATTTTAACGTTGAAAATAAAGGAAGCGGCGGCAACGTTGCTTGTCCCCATGGTTTAAGTACTTAAAAATCTTATTATGTTCAGTTAAATGTTCTATGGTAAGGTCGTTTTTCAAAAAGCATATCCATCTTTTTATAAGATTGTCTCTTATGGGAAATATAACGTCACGCCCAATTAAATCATTACAGCAAGATCTTATGTACAGAATATTAGTTATAATTGAACTGGTTACAGTTCCAGGCTCCATATTGAAAGCCTTTTGCTATAAGAAATAAACCGTACTTGAACAGTTTTTGGCGAAAAATACACTAAAATTTCTCAATTGTTTTATTATAAAGCATGCAAAAACATTAGCCTGAGCCGAAAATTCAATTTACATAGCGATGTGTTATGACAGCAATCCCTAATCCTGTTGTTTCTGAGAACTCCTAAAGTAGCACTTCAAAGTTGTTTCTCAATGGAGTATCTACAGGAAAGTACTATCCAAACTTCTCTCTATTCTATATAGAACCACATGCTAGATTTCATGATCTCTATAATTAGTTTTAATATTTCTTGGCACCTCAGCTCCATAGCCTTCGCAATGATTGGGTTGTAATAAGTTAAGGTAGCCCGATAAGGCCTTACAAAGGAGTACTATGCGAGTACTCCAATATAACAAAAAAGCTTTCGACACCGTCAGCCACGCACAACTTATTAATGACCTTGAAGAGCCAACTCCTCCCCCCTGTTTAAAGCGTTGGACCGCTAATTATCTGAGTGGTCGGCAATCATCGGTGGGTTTCAGAGGCGAATGATCAAAACTACGAAAAATTTAACAACGGGTGCCACATGGTGTTGCCCTATTCCCGCTTTTGTATAATTACTACAAATCGAGGCTACCCTCCACACCAGAGGGTGTCTCGATCGTCCCTTACGCTTATGATTACAAGATTCTAGCTACTAGCCCTTTCGTAAATGAGCTTTGCTCAAGAATTAACTCTTACCTCCCATCCTTGTCCGATTTCTTCGCTGGGCGAAATCTGGCACTGTCACCGACTTAATCCTCTTCCACCTTATTAACGACGTGGACATCGTAGGTGAACATGGAATTACGTCAACGGCACGAAGCTTCCGACTATCAGACATCCCAAAATCTTAGGGATCACGTTTGATAACATGCTCAACTACGGTGCTCATGCAGCTGCGATTGTCACCAAATTACAAAGCCACAAAATTCGTAAATCACTAGCTGTCAGCACTCGGGGAAAAAACAAAGAAACGTTGCTGACAACGTACAAGGCAATTGACCACCCGGTTCTGAGCTAGGCGTCGCCAATACGGTTGCCGGGGCTAGCCGACACCACTGGAAGAAGTTGCAGGCCTGTCAAATCAACGCACATAGAACTGCCCCGGGATGTCTCCTTATGTCACCTGAACATCATCTTCACAGTGAGGCAAAAATGCTTGGAGTTAAAGAGCATAGTGAGATGTTGACCAGGAAATTCCTGTTGAATTGTTACGCAAAAAGGCGCCTGCTCGACGATAAAACCACCGATTAAACTCGTACCTATCGAGATTGAACCCTGACATGCCAAATGACTACCCGGTATGGAGCGTATCTACCCATGACACTAACCATCTATTTATCCGCTCAACTGAGCCGACTCTTCTAACACCAGTTTCACTCTCGCTTTTAATGCCGCAAGGTTTCTGGGACTTCCGTTAGAAGATGACTGATGACATTTGTAGGTAAGGAAAGTGACGACTAGACAGGGCGAATCATCGCTAACACAACAACAATGAGCCTGTTTTAAAACCGCTTTTTCCAAACATTTAGATGTTCTCTCTCCCGGTATGTGATCATGGGTGTTGGTATGGTTGGCTTGTACACAACCAACACATCACGGAGGCTGCTACGGGTCACGACCAGTGTTGCCGGAATTTTTTCAGCAATCCAGCGAGCTTCAAGAAAAAAAAGGTAAAAAAAAAATTGTTAGGGTTAAACACAGCTTAAAAAGGAAGTAATCTTTTATTCGTTTTCTTATTTACAGGAATATAAAAGTACATAAAAAAAGTAATATTTTATACAAAAAAATAAGGTTGTTTGTACTCCAATTTCATAAAAATAAAAGAGTTTCTTGCACAGATGCTTTTCATAAGAATATGCCCTTTTGAGCATTAGAATTATAATGAACAATTCAAATCTATATTTTTTAAAATTACGCCAAACTAAGGCTAATATTTCTATTTACTATATAAATTATTGGCTATTTATATAAAAGGTACACCGAGCAAAAATTTAAATGTATTCTTCGATAAAATGCCGCATTAAGTTATCAAGTGCGGCACATATTTAAAAGGAAATATACTTTCATGGCATGCAAAATAACTATATATAATATAAAAGGTAGTAATGTGAGGTAATATATAATAAATACGTTTTAAAATATGTCAATATCACAATTTTCTTCATCATCCGCTGAATAAGCATAATTATTAGAATTGCTCATGAGTTGAATGAGATATTTTCCCACATCGGGGAAAAAAGCTAAAAGCAGCTTAAACGTTTCTGGAAAAAGCTTAAAAAAAAGCTAGCAGATAGATTCCATTTTTTTCAGCTAAACGGCAAAAAAAAGCTAGATCTAGCTGGAAAACAGCTAAAACGGCAACACTAGTCACGACTACATCTTAAAAATGCTCCCAAATGTACTGTTATAAGCATATTAGCATGGGGGTGCAATAAACTGTGAAAGGCATTTCTTTAAACGATACGGCAAAACAATCAAAAATTGTCGAAAGTAATAAATAAATTAGTAATGATTAAAAGAGCTATCCATTTAATCAATTAATTACTCAATTCTAATGAGAATTTAACAGGTCTGGTTTTAATCAATATTAAATACTCGCTATATCTTTAATGTTTCTCAAATTTATATTTAGTAAACAAAATGTTGTTTTGTAAATAAATGTATGCGCAATTTCTTTGCGTCTAGTGTTGAATGTTTCATGTTGAAGATTGAGTAGGTAGAATGATAAAGGAAATTGGGTAGAAAGCAATTGTGCGTATTACGCCATTCCTCTAATTTCATTTGACTGAAGATTAGTGACGGGGCGTTTGAGCAGAAATGCACGAATGGAAAACTGTGGGTACAATTAGCGCTCTGAGGAAATGGCGTTGGATTTCGTTTTAATACCCAATTTTTCTTTAAAATTTTTTTGGTGGCCCTTTTTCAGTTCCGTCAATACTTGGTTGTACCGAGTCGATGCCTGATATGATCTAATATGGTAGCAATGTGTTTATCTAATCGTTTCGATGGAATAAAACACAACTTCTCCAAAAAAGCGAGTATTTCTACATGTGCTAATACGTGTAAATAAAGGTCGTACCATGCTCTACATTGCTACATTGGCGGGCTCGGGTTTTATAATAGACCGAAGCAACACCCTCGGCATTCGGTTCTTTGTACTCTCACTTGTGTTTTACCCGACCAAGATCTGTTATTTCGATATACCCTGCCTAACTCTTTATGCCACCCACCGGTAAAATTATCATCCTCGGATCAGCTCCTTGAATGGGGTTGCTTCTTACCCGGAAACTCTCAAACATGAATCAAAACTTGTGTCGTATAAGTTACCCTATTTCTGTTCATGGGCTAATTTATAGTTGGCCACACTAAAAACCATCCTTGATTAAAGTTTTAACTAAACTGCATTTCAGCCAAGTACTTTAAAAACGTGCCATTGTTTTTCAAAATCACTTTGAAATTTTTACTGCACAAATATGTAATTTAACTAGCAACAACAAATTCAACAGAATATGTTGATAAATTACTACATAAACACATAGTGCTCCAGCCGCGGGCGCTATGTGTGAACAATGTGCTACGTTCGTCATAGGGGACTGGCTTATAGAAATATACATTTTGTAAACAAGTACACAAACATAGCCTTTTCTATTTGTAAGCAAACAGTTGTTATTTCCCAGAAGAAAACTCAATAACCAGTGAAACGAATTTTTTTTCAGAATTAGATCTTAAGTGCCAAATAAAACTAATTTGATAATAAGTACATTTTCACTAGTTTAAAACTGGCAGTTGAGTAACCATCGCAAGGCATTTTAGATTTTATTTGAAAAATGTATTCTTCTTGCAATGTTCTTCTACTAAAAATATTTATTGTTTTAGGTTATTGTTGTTGGAACAGGTCCCGTTTTTAATTTGTATTTGTTAACTGATATAAGAGAAAAACAAGTAAGGAAGTCTAATTTCGGGTGGAACCGAACATTATATACCTAGCAGTGATCTATTATGGCATCCCAATTTACGCAGGTCTATTTTAATACTTTTCAGTTCGTATTATAAAGCCAGCTGATTGTTTTCAATAAAAACAGTTCTGTTAGGAGTTTTGAGGGTTAAACTAATTAATTTGTATATAAATAGCTTACCTACCAACCACTGCAGCTGACCGATTTTCATTGAAATATGTAGTTGAAATAAACAAAATAACCAGCAATCACCTTTTAAAAAAGCAGAATTTTTATGCTGAAAAGTAGGCGGCGTCACGCCTACTTCAACAAAATCTAAAAACATTTTTTGCAGTCGAGTTTTACTTAAAAAGCTTATTATGTGTGCAAGATCTTATTGATAAAGCTTCCATGGTTATAGAAATATCGCGTTTATATTTTACAAACAAACTATTCAGAACTATGTTAAAAAATACGAGAAATAGTTACCTTTATATCTTCAACATTTTCGCCAAATCATTTTCGATAAATCAAGTTTTGCCGGAGTTATTGCATATAAAGTTTTGTGGAATAATCCACTATAAAGGGGGCGAGGCCACGCCCATTTTCAGAAATTTATATTTTTCGAGTTTCTTCGTTCACGTCCACTTTGAAAGTGAAATATAAATGATATAAAGCTATGTTACGCAAAGTTATTGCCTATTAAATATATCTATGATCCTTTTGAAAATCTTTCTTATAAAAGTGGGCGTGGACCCTAACTGATGTCGCCCATTTTTCTCCGGAACATTCCTTGTATTATTGTAAATATGTGTGCTATATCTCGTTTCGATATCTCGAACGGTTTTTGATTTATGATTAATAATACTTCTAAGCTTGACTTAATCAAAAGTGGGCGGTACCACGCCCATTTTCAAAATTTCTTGAAAAATTGGTTTTCTGGCCTAATGTTAATGTACACACCAAATTTTATCCTTATAAGTGTATTATATACTGAATAATCACTTTTTTTGTATTTTCGAAAATATTCTATATATAAAAAGTGAGCGTGGCTATCATCCGATTTCGCCCATTTTAAATAGCGCTCGGAGATGAGTGCCACGGAACCTGCATACAAAATTTCACTAAGATATCTAAAAATTAACTCAAGTTATCGTGTTAAAAAACGGACGGACGGACCGACATGGCTCAATCAATTTCCTTTTTCCTCCCGAACATTTTTATATACATAAGTCAATATCTATCTCGATCCGTTTATGCCGTTACATACTACCGTTATGCGACTTAAGTTAATATACCTTGTGTGCTTAGCACTACTAGGTATAATTACAAAGATGGTATAGGACGAAAGGTTACGATGTCACCAACTTCTCATCAGACCCCTTCTCAAACTGGGTTGCGAACCCAAGTGTCTGCTTAAAAGCCGGTGTTAGAACTAAAACTAACAACTCAGCTATGATGCCCTGTAGCGTCACGATGCAATTTTCCTCTAATGTGCCATTTTTACACTATTCGTTTACGTTTGTTGGTATATATGTTTTTTATGTTAACCTCTTCAATAAGCTCGAATAATATTTTTTTTATGACATATTTTTAATAACTGGGGTCCAAATAGTTTATATGAAACAACATTGTTTTAAATTTTTTTAACATATTTGGAAATTAAAATAAGATATGCTTATATAATTCAAAAAAAAAGGTAATTCATAGCTTTTTTTATTAAAAAATATATTGCTTTTTTGTACCAACAATATTTGTTGATTTTACAAACATTTTGAAGTATTCATGAAACGAGCTCAAGGCCAAGAACAATAATTTTTAACAATTAAGGCAATAACAAAACCGAGAGCACGCGGTAAGGCAATTCTGCTGATGATAAAACAGATCTACCACAAAATCCATCATGATCACACTATTAACTCTCAGGTATATCGTAAAAGAAGAATATAATTAGGAGTTTAGATAACATAAAAATCAGCGTACTGTTAGCGTAATAATTAGCAATGCGTGCCAAAATTTATCTGATGAAGAAGCCTAGCAGCTTCCGAAATGGATCTATATGAAAAGGTATGGCGGTTGTCTCTAAAAATTGTTCCTACTCTATTCAATTGAACAACTTTTAATAATTAATTAAAAAATGATTATTAAAAAAATAAAAACATTAAAAAATATGTATAAAAAACAGTAAAAGTATTTATGTGGACGCAAAAAAAATATTGACTTGTATGTTTCAGTGCATTTGAAAATCGTATGTGAAATGAACGCAACAGAAGAAGTAAACAGAGAAACTAAAAATGTAGAAAGAAAGTGAATATGTTCCTCATAAATTGTGATAGTGTTTGAGAGAAGTAATGAAACATCACCAATTATTTGCTATGAAAACTTTTGGCCACATATGTGGACATTAGACCCGAAGAGGTTAACTCAAAGAAAGTGAAATGATTTTAGGCGTGCCCATAAAACAGTGTAGCTACAGCCGGGCTTCTTAGTTAAGTTTTTATTTGTTTAGTTTACATTGTACAATAAATATTTTTAAAGGGAAACAATTCAAATGAAATTTCCTTAGGTTTAAGCGTTATACGATGCTTAACGGAAAGACCTCAAGAAAATTTCCATATTGTTTCTTCAGCTTGAAATAGTAGACATTTTCTTGTTTTTTATGTTTATAAACAAACTACTATCACTTGAAGAAAAACATGGATGCTAAAACCACAGTTGCACAGTGCTCGTTTTCATAAAAAATGTACAATATAGTAGTTCAAATTACTTTGGAATTGCGTTCTGAGAACGAACTTTTTACAAACGAGATGTTTCTTTTTGACTTTCTCATCTGTCATTTTATATGGAAATTTCGGTTTGCTTTTGAACTACCCGCAGTGCTTTATGTTTTAGCAAATAAAATGAAAATCTGAAGTGAAATGTAATGTTATATAAAGTAGAAATTACTTGTTTATAAAATAAATTAGTATCCAATTGTACTGAGGGAATTGGGTGCTGAACTCTTCAAAAATAACTACTGGGTAAAATGTGTAGAATTTTATGCTGGTTTGAAACCCTCGAAAGTTTATGTTGCTTAGCACTAGTTCCAGTTTGCAGTTCTTTGAATGCCTTAGAACTATATAAATACTGGGTAAAATTGTGTTGGTATCAATATGCACAATTTCGATTCGGGACTAACAAAACAATATCAATAAAAAAAAAACTAGATCTAAACTGTGGAATGCAGACTAGGATATCGTCAGTTGATAGGATGTAGATTGAAAGCGAACTAGTACTGGCTTCTAATTCACAGAACTCGAGATTTTCCCTGCAGAGTTGATTGCTACCGTAACTCGCCCATATAACTTCATCTTCCTGTCCCTTTCGTACCAAATCGGTTATGAAAAAGTATTCACTCTGCCGGCAGGTCGAATGCAGCCACAGTTGGTCGGTGGTAAATATTTTAAGCATGATTGCGGTTTGGGCAACTAATGGATCCTAGCAAATGGCCGAGACTCATTGCCGACACCGAGCCAAATAACATAACGTTTGTTCATATGTGTTATTTGTCTGCAAAAGTTATAGATCAGCAATATTGTTTGGCTTTTGGTCATAGCCGCTACCTGATTTTCGGATATTGTAATGTGTACAATTATACTTGCGCATTATCCATACATATGTACATGCATCGAAATTACAAAATTTATGTTTTTGCTTTAACCCATGGTACAACAAACAGGTAAAAGCAGAAGTAAAAAATCAAACCTGCTGTGTATTTTGTTGGTAGCTGAGGTCCACAGATTGTTAATAGTTGTCTACAATTCTTTGTGTCAAAGTCACGTCAAAAGTAATGGAAAGGGATGAAATAAACGTTGTTTTTTTCAAAATGTTCATTATTTCAAAATTTAGGCGGTTATTATTCAAAGTGAACGTAAGGTGAAGGAAATTTATATTTTGAGGATACAAACATGAGGGCCTCTGTCGTGTGGATTGGACTGGTCCACTGACCAAGCCAATCTTTATCTTGTTACATGTCGTAATGGTTATGGTTTCGGTGGTACCGAAAAAGAACAATAATGGTCAATTCACACGTCACTGCCTGTAATAATAATAATAATACCACGAAACAGCATACAAAATTTGAAATTTACTGCGCCAAACAAATTTTCATATTAAACACAAAAAATACCAATTCGATTGAAAAAAAAATAAAAAAAGCAATCCTGATGCCTCAGTCTGTTTATTGTGTCATGGACCAACCTGAAAATATGTATTTCTACAGTTTTAATTTAAAACCAATTGTATTCTAAAGTCGTTTCATATCACCTCGAATTATAGAACAGTTAATGCTCAAGTCATTTGCATTCCTACGACAGCCGGGTCTACTTACAGGAATGACTCGGGTTTGACCCGACCTAAGGCTATTAATTCAGCTAAACAAGGGGAAAAACTTTCACTGCAAGAATATGTTTGCCGTCAATTGTTTTAAATTGTCTACCGAAATTTTTTTAAATATCTTTGTCAATATAATAACAGTCAGACTCGGCAGGCGTTGTCCTGCCTATAATTGGCTTACCTACATTTGATAAATTGTAATCTTTCTCTCTCTCTCCCTCCATTTCTCGCCTGCTCTTCATTTACTTCTTCATCTCCTTCTTTCTCTTCCTCATTTTACTTTCCCATATATCCCCTTTTTATTCTTTACCCTCTTCATTTTCTCTCTGCGACCTGCTCTACATCTTCCCTTTAACCCTAGACGGTCATCCTTCGTCAAAATGACTACGAACTATTTTATTTTCACTGTAAATAAGTTTTTTATTGTTCGTGTTGATCTCCGCTTTCGTACAGCGATAGTCGGTTGTTTACTCTCTTTGAATTTGTATTTATTAATAATAAAATAAATAATTAAAAAAAAAATAAAACGCGTTCATTATTTCGACTCACACCCTACTGAAAATGGATTTGAAATAAGTCGTCGTCATATTGACGAAGGATGACGTTAATGTACAAAAAAAAAGGATGACCGTCCAGGGTTAAGCTTCCCAATCCTCTTGAATGATGTGTACCATTTTATCTACATGCAATTTTTCTGACCATTATAGTTCGTAGTGGTTTGTAGGCTTAGGACCAGAATTATTTGATATCGTTAAATAATTGCAGAGTTCAAACCAAAATTTTTTGATTTTTTGTATAAAATATTCGGGTCTATCAGTTATTCCGGCGGAACTGCGGGCGGGGAATAATTGTAATAGAGTTTTGTGTTCTCTATCGACTTCATCGAAATTCACTGCCAAATTCCGATAAAATCTATTAATTTCTCTCATGATCTATTACATTTCTCCCATCGGCAGTTCCGTCGGAATAGCTAATAGACCCCATTAGTTTTTAAGCTCTCGGTTTATCCCGGCATTACAAATTTTGTATTGGTCCAAATGTCACAAAAAACCGAGGTGTCCTTAATTATCAAAATTAAATTTGTAAACAAACCTTTGTATGCGTGCACGGATCAAGCTGTTAAGTCTTAAACTGAACCTTTCGAGAAAATTAAGTTTAAACTTTTTATTTTTTTATTCAAGCGAATGGGAACTAACCCTTACCATACACTTATTATGTATACGTAAATATATTTACATAAATACGTATGTATGTACAGTTCAAACTTTGATTTTAATCCACCTTTTATTATATATCTATCCCAGGTTAATGGCGGGAGCTTGGCGGAAAAGGCCGGTCTCATTCCTGGAGATGCTTTAATCAAAATCAATGATGTTGACGTATATAACTTGCGCCACAAGGATGCTCAGGATATTGTTGTGCGCTCTGGAAACAACTTCGTTTTGACCGTTCAAAGGTAATATGAAACAAAATGAATTGATATAAAAAGGGAATACGAACAGAACACTTACATACATAAATTATATAGGGGAGGTTCAACATGGCGCCCGCACGTAACACCCACTGGAAATGTACCACAACCTCAGCATAATTCCCCATATTTACAGACAGTGACGAAAACTTCTCTAGCTCATAAACAACAAGAATCACAACACATTGGCTGTGGATATAACAATGCTGCTCGCCCATACGTAAGTACTAAATTTTGATAGATCTACGTGTGTACTCGTATGTAAGTTTATACATTTCTAGCTCAGAACTAGATCTAAAGTGCGAAATAAGAACTATCTCGATAGTCGCTAATTTAAAACCATGACCAGGTTTTTTTCTTCACATTGTCTCATTCTATGTCGTTCGTAAACATTATCAAATGTGTTATGATTTGCAATTTCCAAATTAGCGGGGTTGTATTGCAATAATTACTTTAAAAATTTGTGCATTCTTCCCCTGTACTGCAAAATTTTTATAACGTCAAAAAAAATTGTTTTTTTTAACAAATATTTTAATATCAGCACGAACACTAATTTTCATTGTCCTTTAACGAAAAATGTTTATAATTTCAATTTGAGTTTTTATTTATTTACAGTGGCTCACAAAAGTATTTTGTACGATACCTGCATTTACTATTTACCCTATTTCATTGTTGAAAGGTGTATTCTAATCTTTACCCTGCAGAAAATTGGATTAGCTCAGAACTATCCCTAAGCTAAACTGTTTCACGACACTACCGGTTCTAGCACAATACCTAAGCAATGCTTTCAACTGTCGACTTTTACATGGCGATATCACTGGCAGTGGCAATTGTCGCCAGTGCATTACTAGAATAGCTTAGCTAGTTCTCAACCAGTGCCATTTCGGAAAGTTTGGGGGTAGATTTAGTGGTGTATGAGTGATTATTAATATCCGATATTTCAAACTGTCTTTAAACTATCACTTTTGTGTCCGGCACCGCAATATAACTGTTGTTTGCGTTTTTAGTTTTCGCAATATAGAAAATAAAGCATGATGTTAAAACGTGAACAACAAACAAAAATACACACAACTCATAACACTTACATCAATCTTGTACAGAAGGTAAATTATTATCTCAACGTCATTATAACCTTGTGTGGTAGTCTTGCCATAACTAAAAAAGCAAAACATGTATGCAACGGCTATGCAGTCGTACTCCTCTTTTTTGTTGATCGTCTTTTCCTTGTTTTTCAAAATGTGCAAACTTTCCAGTGTGTATCTCGTCAATTCTAGTTTTCATTATCAATAAGCGTGGAACAATAAGAAGGTCCAACAGCGAATGTAATTAGCTGCTGTCAAATCGCTGGTAACCACTGTACTTGCCTGTAACATGCTCAAACTCACTGCATTTTAATTGTAAATTTGAAAAAAAAAAAAAAAAATTATAGAGCTACAAACACGTATATACATAAAAAAAGTGTATTAATAGCTTTGAAACTTGTGAATTAAAAGCAAATTTCTGCAGTGGTGAATTACATAGCCGCGAATTGACGGTTTAATGTTTCCCATTATTCGTCCCATTGAACCTTCTCTACCAACCATGGCTAACCGTGGTGAAACTCTGATTTCACAAATTCACAAAGTTTTACTAACACAAACGCATATTTTTGGAATACGTATGGAAACCAACTCCCCAGCTAACCAAAAGTGCGAAAAAAGACTCCCTTCGGAGCCATAAAACGCACATTTCTCCTAGCTTTACCCTCCTTTCGGAGCACAAATGGAGTGGAAAATCGTTCTACGCGGGCACCTCAAAAGGAATCATAAAAATGAGTCCGAAATGAGTCCGAATCCGATGAATTTGGAGCATTTTCTGGCTCTTTTTTAATGAACTTCGGAGCCTTTTTGGGCTCTGTTTGGAGCCTTTTATTGACGCTTTTCTGAAGCTTTTTCGGAGCCTTTTTCGACTCTTTTTAGGCACCTTTTTTCCTCCATTCTGATGGGTTTTGGAGCCTTTTTGGACTCTTTTTGGAGCCTTTTATTGACGCTTTTTTGAAGCTTTTTCGGAGCCTTTTTCGACTCTTTTTAGGCACATTTTTTCCGTTTTTTTACTCTTTTGTTAAGATTTTTATAGTGTTTAAGACACATATCTTTATTTAAGTAATCAGAAGAAATTTGTCTTTTTATGGTTTTATACAGTATTATTTATTTAATATTAAAAATTTATGAAACTCAGTTAGTTCTTTATTGAAAACAAGTTTTATGTAAAAATATTTATATAACTAAATATATAGGTACAACTAAGCGTATACATTTTTCATTAGGAACTTATTACTTCATAAAAACAAAAATTATATTATTTTCATTAAAATGTTATGTAGAATAAACATACAATAGTGGCGGGAATAATAGAACTAAATTGGAGCCTGTTTTACTCGTAAAATATATTTTTTTATGTGTTTTTAATAAATTTCTTTTAAAATAAAGCAAAATCTCTTACAGAAACCACATAAATCAAATAGTGACGGGAATAATAGAACTAAATTGGAGCCTGTTTTACTCGTAAAATATATTTTTTTATGTGTTTTTAATAAATTTCTTTTAAAATAAAGCAAAATCTCTTACAGAAACCACATAAATCAAATTTTGATGGCAATTTTTAAAACGTTGATAAACTTTCCTGAACTTTGTGTTAACTTTGAAAATTTGATTTTTGTGGTTTCTGTAAAATATTTTGCTTTATTTTAAAAGAAATTTATTAAAAACACATAAATAAATATATTTTACGACTAAAACCGCTACCAATTTTGTTTCTATTATTCCTGCCACCACTTTATGTACATATCTACGCATAAAGGTATTATAAAAGTATATAAATTGGTTTATACTAAATAATTTTAATTTGTTTTATTTTAAGTGCACTTCAGTTGGCTTCCAACTTTCATCTATTGATAAACATTCAGAAAAAAATACTACTTTACGTTCCGTTAGGTAGTTAGGTTAGATAAAACACCTCAGAAAATGCTCTAAAACATTCACTTAATTGAACGTTGCCGCTCAGCCGCTCTCCAACGTTTATTTTCTCACAATTCTCTTTACGCCTACAACAAAAAGGATCAGACAACGCTCCAAATCGCTCATATAAGTGAGCCTTGTCATTTATCCGCTCTACAGTATTCATTTCTTCTCCCAAGGCTCCGTGAATCTTCATAAAAGTGGGTTTTTTGATGTTTACTAAATAACAATCCAAAAAAGCTCAAATTACGGACTCTTTTTGGATCATTATTTCGGAGCGCTCCGACTTTGGTAAGCTGGGTCGTGTCTAAAAGTACGCACTCACACTAACACGGAAGAACCTTTTAAATATGGTTTAAAAGTGAACGTCGCCGAGCATAATTCCCCTTTTTTATTTGTTTGGTACCCGTGACTCACTGTTTATCCAAATTTGTATCCATTGCTTGTTGGTAGGGTTATTTATGTTATACGTTCTCTGGTGTTGGTGAAAATGTTTATCATTATTGTGTGGACAATGTTTATCATATGCAAAGAACGGAAAAACCTAGGAAGGTCCAACGCAACGAATAGTGGGAAACACTAAACCATCAATTCGGGGGTAGGTAATTCACCACCGGGGAAATTTGCATCTAAATCGCGAGTTTTTATTTTTATTCAATATTCACAATTAAACGTTTTTGTAAGTCCAACTAAAATTTTTTGTGTAATTATGCAATTAAAACACAGTGAATTCAAGCATTTTACAGGCAGGTACAGTGGTTACCAACGATTTGACAGCGGCTACTTACATTCATTGTTGGACCTTCCTATGGTTATACGTTTTTTGTCATATGTTGGGAAAGAACAGCGGTATTTATGTCTCATTTCCTTTGCACTGTATCTTATATACCACGTTGTTACGGTTTTTATGTGTTGTGAAAGTGTCGAAGATTCAAAAACTAAGGAGTTGAAAATATCAAACATTTTTGATTTTCATTAGTACGAGCCGACATCAAGTACGTGTAGCACGACGACCACCAATTACTACCTTGCAAAAAATTGTGCGACTAAACTCCAAAGAGAGTTGTCCGCGATTAAGACATTCCATCCACAGTGGGCTATAATTCAATATACATATATACATTTTTATTTGTGTAGCATACTCATAGGGTAGTTAGTCAATTTTAGTTTTAGTAGCGTACTCATAGGAATTAAAAGTACCCGTTGGATAGAAACTGGATTAGTCCTTTCATACCCGTTCGGGTATAAATGGGTACAACTGGTCTCCCCAAAGGACAGGCTCAAACAATGGTGAACAGTCCAACCTATAGAAACTGATCAGAATGGCATTAGTCGCATCCTTCTTTGCGGCTTATGCTTGACACATCCTAGACTAATCGCATTTTTTGCAAGGTACGGCCACTCTCACATATACACTGCTTGACAAGTTGGAGAGAATTAATAAAATTCAGTGTAAATCAAATCGGGCATCATACTCGCAATTGAGACTCTTCTGGCAAGTTCCGCGAATTCGGCATGTTCACTCGTGCTGTTGTCGGTTCGTAACGCTCGTTAAATTCAAACCATCAGTTGTATTGAAGTTTTGTGTTTCACTCACAAGCATACGGCAGAGTAGTGAAAACAAACAAACGTTATCTAAGATATACGAGTTTTGTTGTTTCACTCACAAGCATACGGCAGAGTAGTGATAACAAACAAACGTCTTCTACGATATACGAGTTTTGTTATTTCACTCACAAGCATACGGCAGAGTAGTGAAAACAAACAAACGTCTTCTACGATATACGAGTTTTGTTGTTTCACTCATGAGCATACGGCAGAGTAGTGAAAACAAACAAACGTCCTCTACAATATACGAGTTTTGTTGTTTCACTCATGAGCATACGGCAGAGTAGTGGAAACAAACAACGTCAACTACGATATTCGAGTTTGGTGTTTCACTCATAAGCATGCGGCAGTATAGTGAAAACGAACAATCATCTGCTACGTAATACGAGTGTAGTATTGACCTTGTCTCTCACTCACGAAACCAGTTCAGGCAATCGTCAGTTACGATATTTGACATTGAAGTTTGTATTCTCACGAAAGAAAGCGACAGTGAAGTTTAAACGATCAAACTTTATACTCATACATAAACACGGTTACTCACGTACTTACGACAGCATCGCAATAGCTGTATCGTTCTTATATACATATGCATACGATAGTGCAAGTAAAAACAAATATGTAATAATTTTCTAAAAGCGAAGAGTATAATCAAAACAAACGATGGAGGACTTCAGAAAATTAAAAGTGAATCAACTTCGTCAAAAGTGCAAAGACGTAAAAATTTCGTGTACGGGAAACAAAGCCGAGTTAATAGAAAGGCTTGAATTATTTTATAGTGAAGAACGCTTCGAAAGTGCAAATGAACATACAATGCCTATGCAACGAATCGCAGAGCTAGAGAAAACCGTCGCTAATTTAGAAATGCATAAGCAAGACGCGTGTAGAAATAATGGTAATAATTTCGTACCACAGCGAGTATCTTCACCAGTGGAAAGAGCCGTGTTTCAATCGGTTATAGTTCCTACAAGCACAGTAGCATATCACGGGAATTATGCACAAAGTGTAAATAACGTAACGCAGGCTCCAAGTAGCCAAACATGTGGATCGTATCCACCACAAAGTGTGTACACACAAGCGCAAAACACGTATCATCCAAATTTTTACAATGCACCACGCGTAGTGCCACCGTATACCACAGTTCCATTTACTGTGCAACCCGAGCAACCCATTTCGTTAGTTACAAATCCATTTTGCAAAGTCCGCGACGTGGTAGAGCTATTGCCTGAATTTAATCCGGTATCGCAAACGTCACTAAATTCGGTTCAATACATTAGACGAGTAGAAACTCTAAAAAACGCTTATTGTTGGAACGAAAACATTTTAATTTGTGCTGTACAACAAAAGATGCGAGGTCCAGCTAAGTACTGGGTAGATGCATTACAAGAAGTGTTCGTGTCGTGGCAACAATTTGTTAAACGATTTTTGGAAGACTTTCCATATACGGTAAATAGCGCGGACGTACATATCGAAATGTCGCGAACGAAAAGACAACACAACGAAACCCCGCAGGAATTTTATTTTAAAATGCAAGCGTTAGGAACACATTATCAATGGTGTAAACGATTCAGATCTGAAAAGGAAAATTTCAAATAACTATACGCGCTGCACAGACTTTTTACGGGATATAAATGAATACTGTGCATACAACGATATAAAACCGGTAACGAATGTAAATCCAAAACAAGCTGTGAGTGTTACTAAGACCAAATATGCTCACGTACAAGGTGGAACAAACAGTGCGCGTAATGACCAAAAAGAAGTTGGTAGCGTTAAATGTTACAATTGTGCGAAATTTGGTCATTTCTCGAAAAATTGTCCAGAGCCACAAAAGAAACCGCGATTTGGAAAATGCAATCGAACGAATCATACTACTGAAAAGTGTACTGAAAACCAGAAAACAAAGGTTAATGTAATAAAAAACAGTGACGGTATTGTGAAAAATGTAAACCTTAATGGTCATATGACAAATGCTTTTATTGATCCAGGCAGTGGTCGTACACTTGTTCGCAAATCACTAGCCGCGAAACTCGGACAAACCAAGCCTAATGCCGTAGTGCTGAAAGGGTTCGGTGGTGGTGAATTTATATGCAAAGAAGAAATTGACGTTGATATTGAAATCGGTAATATTAAACTAAAAGTTTGTGCGTTAATGGTAGATGACGAATTGATAAGCGAAAATATTTTACTTGGCGAAGATACTTTATGCCAAGACGGAAAACGATTAGTGATCGAAAATGGCAATTGTCGTTTAGAGCGCGTGATTTCGATAAACGAAATATCGCATCTTCATAGTGCGGAACGCGGAAAATTGAACAATATATTAACGAATTTTCAGGACGTTTTCTCTGAAAAAATATCTGATCTCGGAAGGTGTAACGTGGCAAAAATGAATATCGAATTGAACAGTAATGTACCGGTTAGAATGAAACCTTATCGCGTTCCATTTGCCAAGCGCCCGATCGTTGCTGACATGATTCGTGAGTTGCTCGATAATGGTATCATACGTCAATCTGATTCCGCGTACGCCTCACCCATTGTGTTGGTCGAAAAGAAAAACGGTGAGCATCGGCTCTGCATCGACTATCGTTGTCTAAATAAAATTACCAAAAAAATGTCTTTTCCGATGCCTATTATGGAGGAGCAGTTTGCCCAGCTAGCAGGTGAGTGTTACTTTACTACACTTGACTTGAGAATGGGGTACTATCAAATCGAAATAGATGAAGATTCGAAACAATTTGCGGCTTTCGTTAGCAATGATGGACATTTTGAGTTCAACCGAATGCCATTTGGGTTGGTAAACGCACCCGCGGTCTTTCAGTCGATCATGAACAGATTGATTGCTAAGATGCCTTCCGGCGAAATAATGGCATACCTCGACGATGTCATCATACCAAGCAAAATTATTGAAGATGGCTTAGAACGTTTACAGAAGTTCCTTGAAATATTGCGTGAGAGCGGTTTAACGCTACGTCTAGCAAAATGTAAATCCTTAGCTATTGAAATTGAACATTTAGGTCATATTGTAAACGAAAAGGGTATAACGCCAGGTACTAAGAAAATCTCCGTCATACAGAATTTCTCGCGACCTACCAATCTTACGGAATTACGACGATTTTTGGGTCTTACAGGATTTTTCCGAAAATTCGTTCAAGACTATTCACTCATCTCAAAACCGCTTACTAGTCTGCTGTGTAAAGCGGAGGTAAACAATTTTCGCTGGGGTGATTCACAACAAGCGGCGTTTGAAAAACTGATTAATGTACTTACATGTAGCCCAGTGCTAGCGTTATATGATGTTTCTGCTAATCATGAAGTACATACCGATGCAAGCAGCGTTGGACTTGCCGGTGTACTATTACAGTCATACGATACAAAGACGTGGCAGCCGGTTGCGTATTATAGTCGGCATTGCTCCGAAGCCGAAAGCAGATACCACAGTTACGAACTGGAGGTTTTGGCTGTGGTAGAGACACTAGAACGATTCCGAACATATTTGCTAGGCAAGAGGTTCCGCTTAGTAACCGATTGCTCGGCAGTTGCCAAAATTCGAGCAAACAAAGAAATAAAATCAAAAGTGCCACGCTGGTGGTTGAGAGTTTGATTTCGAAGCAATTCATCGAGCAGGAAGCCGTTTGGCTCACGTGGATGCTTTGAGCCGTTCTCCAAATCAGCCGTCGAAAGAGGTAGAAGTAGCTGGTGTTATTATGAAAGTAACAGCCGATACTAATGACTGGCTATATACACTTCAGTTACAAGACGAAAATTTACGCGATATTATATCAATTTTAAAAGGCGATACTAAATCGAGGCAATCCTACGAAAAGAATATCGCTTACAAAAACACCGATTATATAGATGTGAAGCAGACGGCCTCAAATTTGTAGTTTCGAAATCAGTAAGGTGGCGTATTGTGCAATTTTGTCATGACCATATGGGTCATTTCGCATTAGAGAAAACTCTCGACCGTATTCGGCAAACTTTTTGGTTCCCGAAAATGAGGAAATATGTGCATAAATACCTTGCGTCATGTATCGACTGCTGCTATCAAAAGTCACACGCCGGTAAGCCTCAAGGGTGTCTGTATAGTGAGCCACCCGAGCCAATACCTTTCCGTTTAATACACATTGACCACCTGGGACCCTTCGTTCGTAGCAAGAAGGGTAATTGTTATATTTTGGCGATATCGGACGCGTTTACAAAGTTTTTGGTGGTAAAGGCAGTTCGAGATACAAAAACTACACACGTTATTCAGGCTCTTAACGACCTTATTTCGGTCTACCATCGAAAATCGTTACCGATAGAGGTACAGCGTTCACCTCAAAATCTTTCGAATAATTTTGCGAAACCAACGGAATTCAGCACGTCAAGACTGCTGTTCGAACCCCTCGTGCAAACGGGCAAGTTGAACGTGCTAATCAAACAATTTTGTCCTATATACGTACGTCTACCGAAGATCCAAAATTGTGGGATACAACGCTACGGAATCTGCAATTTACGGTAAATTCACAAAGAAATTCTACATCAGGATTTAGCCCGAATGAACTAATTTTTGACTTCGATCTTCGGAACATCGTTCATAACCGTCTTGTAGCAGCAATTTATGATGAAACCGACGTCAAAGAACAACATATGCCTATTGCCGAAAAACGTTTGAAATCACTGGACAACATAGCACACGAACGATCCAAATAGAAAGATCGTTTTGATCGCAAACACGCCAAACCTAAGTTATATAACGAAAACGACCTCGTGGTAATCGAAAATGAACCTTCAGCCACGGGAGAGTCACGAAAGCTGGAGACCAAATATCGCTGGCCTTATCAAGTCACAAAAGTTCTGGGGCACGATCGCTGTTTAATCGAGGATATTCCCGGCATGCAAATAACCGCACGAAAATTTTGCTCTATATTCTCAGCGGACAAAATCAAGCCTTGGTGCTCCACTTCCCCCGAACTAGAAGACGATGAGTCCCAAATCGGGGACGATTTGTCATCAGGATTGGCCGAGATGTCAAGGCCAATAACATGCAACCCTGCATCATCGTAAAATATGCAACTCCAACAATCCGCTTGGCTAACCGAACGAGAGTTGAGTTGCCGAAGAGTCGTACACCGAAACGCATTAACATTTCGATCGTGTGTAAAATTAATTACTTTTACAATTCATTTAATTAACATTCATTCGCATAACATTTAACAATCTTTTCAATTGATACATCCTGACAAATATTATCATTAAAGAAAGCTATTATAATTCTCAGCATAACAAATAAGTGTTGAATTTATTTATGTGGAACAAATATCACACGAAAGGTAAGGTGATAGGTGTCATATAGGAATTATAATTTCACTTATTTATATTATGTTGTTATTATACGAATTTCACAAATCAATATATTTCTTGCTTATTTTAACAATACCTACTTGGAAATAGTATACCCACGGAATGATATAATATCCGTTAATATTAGAAAAAAAATACCACGATTGTATGGGATGACGTGTTTCACGAAATGGTCTGATGAAAAATCGTTGTTACTTTTTTCTATATCGATTAACGAATAAAAATTCAAAACGGCCTCTACTAAAATTGATATCACCAAAGATTTTGCATATTCTGTATTTCTATCTATCTCCTTTTCAGTAAACGTTTATGAAAATTGGCGTGGTAGAAATACGATTTAGATCGTTTTCACAGAAAGCAATAATAGGATTAAAGAACAATATAGCATTCTATGTATCTGCATAAGTCAACATAGCATGCTCCGTGTTGCTACCTAATTTTTAGTAAACTTTTACGGACTTTTATATGGCCATGGTTGAACTTATTTTCAGTAGGTGTACTTTTCCCAACAATTATTATTCTACAGTTAATGGTTTTATAGTTGTTAACACTCGAAATTTAAAAATTTGTTCATTCAAATGTGGCCAGTGCCATACCCAAATTCCAAAATTTATAAAAAAAAATCCTTAATAGAATGATAAAGTCAGTATACGAGTATATACCGAATTTTACCATTTTAACTGCTATTTATAATGAAAAAAAGACGTAACGGCCACTTTGCGCTCAATAAAAATGTGAATAAAAAACACATGTACTTACATCTAAATTACTTTTGGTCTAAATTCATAACGGTATGTTTCACAGCTACGAAACTTTGGGAGGTTACGTGTGTAAAGCTAAAATCGAAAATCATAGCTCTTACGTCTTTTTTGCGCATAGGGCTCGATATGTATATATTAACTTTTCTTTCTCAGCTCTATTCCTCCATTCATTATCGCCGATGCTATTGTCGTTGAATTCTTAACTGATTTTCTTCTTTCAACCATATTTTAGGCTAACGGCGGTGATGGCAACGTCAAAAGTATTGTCAATAAACAATATAACACCCCGGTCGGCATTTACAGCGATGAATCTATTGCGGAAACACTTTCCGCTCAGGCAGAAGTCTTGGCAGGCGGTGTCCTTGGGTAAGCCATTTTCTGCTTTAATGTCTAATAAACCAAAAACAATTTTGAGCATGATAATTTCCATAAACGGAGCCATTTCCTATGAAGGAAAACAAACGGCAAACGAAAAGGACAGAGAAACAAAAGTAAAGCAAAATGTATATAGAACAGTAAAACATAAACAAATATTGAAATTTCTTCAAATTTGTGTAGAAAATTTCTGTGATGCTTCATTGTCTGAAGACAGGGAAAATGTTTCACGAAATACTAATAATTAACAGCGAATTTAGCATACGAAACAAGAGAAGCTTTCGCTTGTCTAAAAACTTTGGATAATTTTTTCTCATTTTCTCTGCATCCTTAGAAATATTATTGGTTTGTGCAACCTTTTTCGGTGCAATTGGCGTTCTTGTTTTTGAGTAGGCTTATTATTTTTAGAGAAATCTTTTTCATCGCAGACAGACTGCTTAATTGGCAGTTATTTACCGAGTACTTTTATCAATCCCCTCTAACGGAAATTCTAAGAATCCTGCAGTTTCAATAGGGTTAAAATTTTTTAAAGTTGAACTTTTGGAGGGAGGGGGCGTGGAACATGTCAATACGGTGCATGCCATTTTGTTTTTATTAATAACAGTTTAATTTTCATTTCATTTACTGCCACTGTGTTCAGCAACTCAGGATTATATTGGGTCTACAAATTGGGTCCGACCACGAAAAAATGTCAAAATAAAGTCGTTTGTTGTTGTTATTAACCCCATTCTAAAAATCGTCAACAACTTCTTCTGACAAAAGGAACTAGCAGTCTCAACAGTAAGTTATATTGAACAGTTAAGGAAATGTTTTGTGATTTGGTATGGGGTTTCACCTGGTAAAATATCCAGATCGCTGGAAATGAAGCTCCCCTCTTCAGCTCGTTCAGGTCGTTTTGAGCCCGCCTGTGGTCCTGCGGGATAAACGGCTGAGTTATGCGACGCTGGAGCTAGTTATAGTACTTACCTAGATTTATCCTTATGACCCTGGACGGCGGATATCTAGGTTTATGGTAGTTCAGATGATGGAGGTGGCCTCAGGTGATGTTAGAAAACATCCCGCAGCTGGTGTCGGTAGGGTCGGTGACTATATCGGCGCCGTGTAACCAATCACCGGCTGCCCAAAAGCCTTATATGTACCTAGCAACCAATGTTCAGACTTTTACCACTTGATTGCTAGATCTGCCACTTTGTCACTTGTACCACGCAAGCTTGAAAATCTACCACCTTTTTTGTAGTTTTATAAAATTTGAATTGCTCATAGTTTAGATAGAAACACAGCAACAACGTGATAAATTGTGAAGATTATAAAAATAGAAAAAGGAAAACCAACACAGTTCCTACCATCATATTTGCTAAAGAAACAAGCGATGGATGTTCTCTGTCCCGATTTAATACGTTTTTATAGCAAATTTAAAGATCGACGTTTTCTTCCATCACTATAAGCTTTATTTTGTTAAACCTTTATGCATGTTTACCAAATACAAATAAATACAAATATTTATTTATAATACCCTATTTATGTACAAAGGTAGATATGTCAATATCAGTATTTATTGAACAAATACCGACATGTTAATTCAAACAAAAATGTATTTATTTATTTAATTACTACCACTAAATAAAATATTTGAGTCCGAACACTGCTAGTAACGTTGCTTTATGTTTTCCCAAAGTACTGCCGGCGAGTGACTTTAGGATCTTGTTGGCCCATAAAAGTGGGGACAGAATTCATCTTGTCTACTCTTTATTTGAATCATTTGTCTTCGTGCGGTCGAATACAAAATTTACAAAAACAAATTACTGGGCTTCTTATTGATATGCCTTATATTCTAATTGATATGCCTTGACAAAAATTAGTTTTGTGTGTTTGGAATTATATACTTATGTAACTCATAGCCCAAAGGGCATTAAATTTTGCGCAAATCACTAAATTCAGCTCTGGCTTTATGAATTTTGGCTTTCTGGAAAAATGGTTTCTGTCTAATGATTGCTAAAAAAAATTGTGTTTCTGAATTTTTTTTCTGTATTCGTGGGAGGAACAGATTGTAGATTGTCTAACGCGCGGTGAGCGTCTGATTTTCTACGCCGACAGTCAGGCAGCCACCATCATAAACTAACCTAACCGATAAAACACGACCGATCTTAAACTTGTCCACATAATCTAGGCCTTTTATTCTTGAGCGAACCTGAAGTACACGCATAGATTTTTAAACGAATTAGTTTACATTATGAAAGTTGTACATATGTATATTTTACACTTAATGATTTTATTTCGAACTTTTTTTAGTGTCAATTTCAAGAAAAACGAAAAGGAATACCAGCCTGACAAATCGGAAGTATTGAAGTTCCTTCGTGAGGAAGAAACTGGCCAATCATCTCCAGGTAACGACTTATACTCCCATTACTGCACCCTGGCTCAAATTCTCTTTACTCTAAATAATGGCGAAAATATATTTTTAATAGATGTTTAACTTTAAAAACAGGAAACGCCCTCTAAAAATAATCCAGAATGGAGAAACTGTTGATTCGAATAACATTTTTTTTTTTGTTTTGAACCACTTTAATAGATGGTAAAAAAGAGACAAGAAACGCAATTGACGATTTTATGTGATTGCAATATACGCTACACATTAAAATAGTATTTAGAGATAAGGTCACTTTCAAGCACCTCGATTCTTCCTTTATCTCTTTAATTTTTTTTTGCTGCTAACATAAAATCAAAACTTCTGTCAGTAGGCATCTGTGTTAAATAGTGGAATCGAAAGTAATTGAATTTTGTTTCCAAATTGCAAATGCTTCCCTCCAAAAACTTCCTGTTTATAAATTTCTTGATATCGGCATTTTTTACAAGTAATTTGCTCAAATAATGTATCAAAATCAATATTTTGAATCCTGAGGTATTTTACATATTTAAAATGCTTGCACATCGAGTTTAAAAGCCAAAAAATGCTTGGAATTTATTTTAAAGTATGTTTTTTAGTGAAACATACTTTTCCAAAGACAATGACCCGTAATCATATATCATAACTTGAAAAGACGTTTAAAATGTTGGTCCGTCATAGTCATATTAAATAAAGAATTTAGATAAAATGAAATGTAACCGGGTCCCCTTATGGAAAAAAATTTAATTGGTTTGGTGGTATGAAGAAATTGGTTATGTTTTGCAAGGTCACCTTGTGTCTACTATTTAATTCACAAACCATAGCATATCTGTAGCAACAACCGAAAAAAGCCTTACTCAAATTTAAAGTCAAAAGCGATGTCAAGCACAACCGTAGACACAAACCATTTTAGTTTTAAAATGACGAAAAAGTCATTTTAGCATTTTAAAATCACAGTATGTGTCTATGGTTGGGTTAGTGGCATTGCTTACTCCAAGACATATACCATACCATAGTATACTATGGCTTATAAATACAATAGTTGACACAGGGTGACCTTGCAAAACATAAACAATTTCTTCATACCACCAACCAATAAAATTTTTTTTCATAAGGGAACCCTGTTACATTTCATTTTAGCTGAAATCTTTGTTTAAAATGACTATGATTGACCAACATTTTAAATTTCTTTTCAAGTTAAGTAAAGATTTTAATTACAACGCGTGTTAAGCAACGACTATGATTAAGGGCCAATATGTCTAGCTAGCCTTGGCCCGTAATCATAGTCAAATTAAAATAGAGTTTTATCTACTTAGTCATGATTCTAAAATAAATTTCATTTCATGTCTGTCATAGTCAAATAAAAATCCAATTTATGTCTAAGACGGGGTTTTATTTTAACATGACGAAAACGTCATTTTAACATTTTAAAATCACAGTATGTGTCTATGGTTGTGTTTGTGACATTGCTTACTCCAAGACATATACCATACCATAGTATTCTATGGATTATAAATACAATAGTTGACACAGGGTGACCTTGCAAAACATAAACAATTTCTTCGTACCACCAACCAATAAAATTTTTTTTCATAAGGGAACCCTGTTACATTTCATTTTAGCTGAAATCTTTGCTTAATAATAAGTACCTGGGTGACCGAGCCTTGCAACCCTAGGTGGCAAATCCTACTTTAAAATATTCTGGTTGGTATACCGCCTCAAATACCTTCCGTTTGATACCCATATTGTCATATATTTCTTAATATTTAAAAAAAATCGGAAAGGTGGCAACCCTCTAAGCGTCCTTTAGTGGCAACATCCAAGTAGAAAATCTTAGAAGGAAGCATACTATCCATCTACCAAATTTCATCGAAATCGGTTTACCCGTTCCCGAAATAGTGGTCGATATCTGAAGGAATAAATAAAATGCGGTCAGGTGGCAACCCTACTCGAAAATACTTTGGTTGGTATACGGCCTAAAATACCTTTCCTTTGATACCCATATTCCCATATATTGCTTAATATTTAAAAAAAAATTGATATAGGTGGCAACCCTGTGAACCACCCCAAGTGGCAACACCAAAGTAGAAAATCTTAGAACAGACGATACTACCCATATACCAAATTTCATCCAAATCGGTTGAGTCGTTCCTGAGATAGTTGTGGATATACAAATATACAACTATACAAATATACAAGAATAACTCGTTTAAAGTTATAAGATAATTTAATAACTAATTGACCAACATTTTAAATGTCTTTTTAAGTTAAGTAAAGATTTTAATTAAAACGCGTGTTAATCAACCATTATGATTACGGGCCATTAAGAATTTCAGAAAGAATAAAATAAAGATAATATTCATTTTCGTTTGTGAGTTTTTGGACCGTTATTGTGAATGTAGTACATATTTTTAAAAACCCAGTGCTCCGACCTTGAAATTTAGTGACGAACTCACGTTGGTGTTGTTGTTTCATTTGTGTACATATTTTATTTGTGTAATTTTTGTGAATGCTGCACCGCTATGTATTTACATATATACTTTCTTTAAGCTATTCTCTTGTTATATACATCATTGTTAACAAAAGTTCTATATTTTTCTTAAATGTTTCGTTACATGCGCTTATTAAAATCTATCCGTGATCATGTTTGCATTTTCTATTGTGGGGATTCTTGTGGCTTTCATATTTGACTCGAAACCTACACTCAACACTGTACCCAAAACTAAAACAAAAAAAAAATACTCAGGTTTTCACCAAGAACCTCAACATCAACACCACCAACAGCAACAACAACAACAACAATATAACCAACAACAGCACTATCAACCATCTGTTACCAGGCATGTAAGCGCGCCGATCAATACACCAAAACCTCCAAGCACTGGTGGATTGCCGACAGGCCAAAACATTTGCCATGAGTGTGAACGCCTTATAACGTAAGTTTCTTATCATTTTCCTTAAAATATAATTCAATGCATAGCATTTTTATTAAATTTTAACTATACTTAGGCAATGAGGACGCGGGAAGCAATATATTGTCGTAATAAGAACTTCAAATTATATAGTAATGGTCAGAATTGTTTGTTTCTTTAATGTGAGCATTACAATTGTCATCCACGACGATGGTGTATCCAGCGACGGATAGATAATCTCCTCTCCCATTTTATTAAGTTACACGGCAAATGTTTTTAATTTTGTTTCGTACCAGTTTCACACAGAAATTTAATTAAAGCATTTGAAGTTTTAATGAAATAATATCCTACATATGAATAAAATAACCAAATGAAATTAAAAGGATATTTTTTTCAAAAATTAGAAATCAAATGTGAACATAACGCCTGCGAGGTACCAACCAAAATTGTTACCACTCAAAATTTGTGTTGCTTGCTTATTATAGCTTTCATGAAAATAAAATGGTATTATAACTTTGGTCCGATGTTTGTAAGTATGAGAAGAAGAGATAGACCACCCAATAAGTATACCGAAATGATCAGGACGATGCGCTGAGTCGACATTCCCACAACAGCCGGTTCTATCGCACCGGAATGACCCGGGTTTTTTTCACCCGGCCAAGGGCTGTTATTTCAGTGTAACCCTGTCCAATCTGGGGCAGGGCGAAGCACTGTTAACAACAACAACAACAACAACATGCGCTGAGTCGATTTAGACATGCCCGTCCGTCCGTCTACCCGACTGTCTGTTTGAACGCAAACTAGTCCCTCAGTTGTAGAGATATCTGGGGGAAATTTGGTATGGGGCCGCCATTTTTTAAAGCATTAATCATTTGTCGGAACCAATAAGATCGGACCAATACAACGCATAGCTCCCATACAATCGATTGTTCCTATAAAAGGGGTTTGGGCTATGTATCTTTAAATTAACAGTTTTGCAGAGTTTGTACTAATTGTGAGTAAGGATTGGACACTTATATTCGTGATGCTTATTCATGAAAGGTATAAAGTCTTCGGCACAGTCGCTTTTTTGTTGTCTTCAATTCGAAAATATTTTTGGCATCGAAAAGTTTGCTAAATTTATGAATAAGCGTATAAGATAAATTTCATTCACCCCTCCGGGTTAAGGGTTTAGAATATGGCTCTTACCTCTCCTAACCCATCTTCTCTTTCCTTACGGAAGGAGGGGTGACATGAAGGAAGTAAATCAATTCCAAATCTCCTGTCACAATTTTTGACGGATATATGAGGTCATGGATGAACGCCGAAGATTTTGAACCTATAGAAATTCACAATAGGTCAAAGCCTAGTGTATATTTGATTTAAAATTTTTATTTCATGTATATGTTCTCTGTATCGCCCATATTGGAGGCCACAAAGCTGAAATCGAGTCAGAATTTCCGAAACGGTTCAATTGGATTATTGAAAATGTCTGTGCAATTTTGTAGCTACCGCTCAAGTCTTAAATTTTAGGTTTATAGGTTTAAGTTTAAATTTCATAAAGACAGCTAGACCATGGCGCAACCAATAAGGCGGGCAGCTAGACAATTTATTTAATCTCTAACTCTAATCTCCAATTTATTGTGAGTTATCCATCCGGTGTATTTTATTAATTTCCCTTTTATTCATTCCGGTTATTCATATTACGATTATTTAGTTATTTTTATATATACAATATTAGCTAGAATATTTTGTAATTTAAGTTTTAGTAATTAATTATAAAGTCGAAATAAAATAATTTTGCTATAAAACTATAAAGAGCACGGCGCGTCATATATTTTAACTTTAAATTTTCATATTCGCATGGAGTTAGAACTTTTTCCTTTCGAACAAGACTAATTTACATGTTGAATAAAGTATATTATACCATTATGGAACCTAACATTTAGCTTCATATTTTCATTTTAATTGTTCAAACTAGACCTCTTAATTATTCATTCAAATGCTTGCATAGACCAGGAATTAATAATTTGTTATCGTTATACAAAAAAAATATATATAAATTTCTGCAATTGGCTGTTTTAAATAAATTAAATTTGTTTTTTATTAATGGGAAAATGATCATTAAATGGAAAAACAATGGCAATTAATCATTAAATGGTTTTCCAAGAAAATAATTTATTGAACCGGTATTCATTACCATTAATAACACAGGTCAACAAACAAAAATCTGTACGTGGGTTTGCCCTATATATTCGGATTCTATGTTCAATTCTATAAAAAAAATGCAATTACGAATCAAAAATATTTGGTTTTGTAGAAGTTATAGCGATTTGAAAATTTTGCATTTTTGCACCAGGCTAATGTAGGTCCTTTCGCGCTATTTCGGTCGATAAAGGGCGGCGGGTAGCTAGCTGATGCAGCGATGCATCGAAAAAATATCTACTTAAAGCACAACATACTCGTACTCATTTTAAAAAAAAAAACCAAAAAAATGTGGCTGAGAAACAGTAAAAAGGAGATAAAAGGTCCCAGATACACATGATTTTAGGTAGATTTGGCAATTCGTTAAGTACATATTAAGAAACTCATCGAAACTTTTACTGACGGATTGGCAGGCCTAACAATAGAGCATGCCAGCTACCTGATAGCGTTTTTGTAAGTAAACTTGTTTTTAAGAAGCTGTAGTTTCTTGGGTCACTCGTTGTGGAATGATGGTTTCGAGAAATTGTAAACGAGCGGCTAATTCGTTTTGCTATATATGTGGTGAATGTATTAAAAGAAGACAAAAAAAGTTTGATTTAACTAAAAACACAAGGATTTGCGAGACCTACCTAGCCTACTTCGGTCTACCTGTTAAAAACCAGGACAAAAAATGGGCTCCACATGTTTCATGTAACTCTTGCAGAAACATTCTGGAGCGTAAGTTTATTTTCTCTTTTTTATTGTACTAACTGTTTCATATATATATACATATATCTATATATTGCATAATAACTAAAACTGTTATGAAATTCTTTACGTGTTATTATAGTTTGGTACCAGGGTGAGAAAAGAGCCATGAAGTTCGCAGTGCCGAGGATTTGGAGGGAACCTAGTAATCATGACACTGATTGCTATTTTTGTGTAGTGAAACCACTGAAAGGGAAACGTTTAAGGAAAACAATATATCCGGAACTACCATCGACATCCGCTCCAGTACCACATTTGGAACAAAATCCTGTACCTGATCCACCTGTGTTGGAAAAGCAACTATTTCCTCAAGGCAGCTTTCAAAGACCGAGTTCATCTGCATCCGTACATTCCGAATTTGTTCCTCAATTTGAACCAGGAATACCACATCTCATCAACTCTGAAGATCTCAATGACTTAATAAGAGACTTAAATCTATCAAAAGACAAAGCAGAGTTATTAGCATCGCGGCTTAAACAACGAAACTTACTTACTTCTGATGTTCGAATATCTCGGCAAAGAAAGCGTCATGAAGAATTTTCTTGTTTCTACAGTAAGGAAGATGGACTCTGTTTTTGCTATGACGTGAAAGGTTTATTTGAAGCAATTGGTATTCCTTGCAATACAAATGAATGGCGCCTCTTTATCGACAGCTCAACAAAAAGTCTAAAAGCAGTTCTACTACACAATGGGAACAAATTTCCATCTATTCCACTGGCACATTCCATACATCTCAAAGAAAATTATGACAGTATCAAAATGCTATTAACTGCAATCAAATATACGGAATACAAGTGGGAAGTTATTGGAGACTTCAAGATGGTTTGTTTTTTTACTGGAATGCAAGTTGGATATACCAAACACTCCTGTTATCTTTGCCTATGGGATAGCAGAAATCATGCCGCCCACTATCGCCAAAAACATTGGCCTGAACGTACTGAATATGGAGTGGGAAGATTTAATATTAAACATGAAGCAATTGTCGATCCTAAAAACATATTGATGCCGCCATTGCATATTAAATTGGGCCTTATTAAACAATTTGTGAAGGCTCTTAATATTGAGTCTAAAGCTTTCAAATATTTGCAGACTTTTTTTCCAAATCTGTCAGAGGCGAAAATTAAAGCTAGAGTCTTTGTTGGCCCTCAAATAAAAAAATTATGAACTGCGATATTTTCCCGGACCTACTTAGCAATGAGGAGAAACTAGCGTGGAACAGTTCTAAGGCAGTAGTTCATGGCTTTCTTGGAAATTATAGGGAAGAAAATTATGAAGAGCTGATAACTGGCATGATTACGAATTTTTCAGCCATCGGATGTAGAATGTCGCTAAAAATGCACATGTTGCATTCACATCTGGATAAATTCAAAGGTAATATGGGAGCTTATTCAGAAGAACACGGGGAGCGATTCCATTAAGATATAATGGAGTTTGAGAAACGCTACCAAGGCCAGTATACGGAAAGCATGATGGGGACTATATTTGGACGTTAATAAGAGAAAATGTTACCGAATATGGCAGGAAAAGCAGTAAAAAGCATAAACTGTATTTTAAAACTAAATTTATAAGAATAAATCTTAAATTGATTTTTACTATACTAGAATAAATCAAATCTATGTCAAATTTTGAAGAATTTTCATGTTTTTCGTTTTTCTCATTTTTTTCGAACAAAACCAAATCAAAAACTTTTTTATGTTCATATTCTTGTTTCTGGGTGCAAAAGCAATAAAAAAATATGCGCACGACCCATGTACAAAAATGTTGTTGACCAGTGTAATCACTAATTTACTGAATAATATTTGCAAAACATGAAATAACAAGTAACGAAAGGGCTGTCTTCGACTGCATCGAAGACTTTATACCTTTCATGAATACGCATCACGGTTTAAAGTGTCCGATCCTTACGCAAATTTAGTAAAAACTCTGCAAAACTGAAAATTTAAAGATACATAGCCCAAACCCCATTTATCGGAACAATCGATTGTATGGAAGCTATATGTTATATTGGTCCGATCTAGGTGATTTTCACTACCCACACAACAGCCGGTTCTATCGCACCGGAATGACCCGGGTTTTTTCACCCGGCCAAGGGCTGTTATTTCAGTGTAACCCTGTCCAATCTGGGGCAGGGCGAAGCACTGTTAACAACAACAACAACAACAACCCACATAACATATCTAAAAAGTACTAAACCTGCAACATTTAACTTTTCTAGCTTTTTAATTGCAAAATTTATAGCCCAAAACCCATTTATCGAAACTATCGATTGTATGGGAGCTATGTGTTATGTTGGTCCGATCTAGGTGATTATCACCACATACATTGCATACATAATAGGTAGAAAATTTGAAATCTTATGTCAACTTAAAAAAATATTAACTAATACCAATATTAAACCAATTTTTTTAACGATAATCTGCTATCAGGATTCAACCAACGCATGTGGTGACTAGCCGTGCTAGGGAGCTGCTTTGTCTTTTGAATGGAGGATATACACCTCAAAACAAGGTCTTCTTGCACTACCACAGCCACAGATAACATGTGTTCGATTATTTCAAAACTGTTCACGAGTAGCATTGCATCGATCGAACATGTTTAGCGTAAATCTCCTTTAATGGGGGGAGGGGCCTAACCAAATCTCACTAACTCTCACTGAAGTGGGGCGGGGGTCAAACATTCTTGAAAAACGGCTCACGTAATTTATGGACGTTCCCTTACTGGGTTTCCTGCAGGGTAATAAAGAAATACAAATAGAAAAGCACGGAAAATTCTTGCATAGTTTAAGGCTCCAGAATGCCTATTTATTAGCATTTTGCAAAAATTGGCCAAACAAAACTTTTGTCTGAAAATTAAAAATAACAATATTCAACCAAAATATACTTACTCACTAACAATACATATATTTTTCTCTTGTATGAATTTTATATACATATCTCTAATATGTATATAAACATACTAAAACCACTGAGGTAAAAAATTACAAAATTTTAACAAGCAATAGCAAAAAAAGTACGATTATAAATCAATTTTTTATGGCTCTGGGTCTTTCATGGGCTTGAAAATATTCTGTCCACAAAACTGCTGTCGCACGGTATTATTAAAAACTTACTTTTATAAATAATATATATATATATATAAACATTTTATCAAAACTTTTGCGTATGCATTTTTCTGAGAATTTGGCATCAAATCGCTGAAAGATATTAACGATTTCATTAACCCATATAATCCCAACTTTTTTCTAGAAAAATTTTGAAGGAAAGAAAGCAATTGCGGTTAGCTATGAGACACCAGTAACCAAGCGCTTAAGGCCTTTTATTCATATCTCTCGTAGTTTTTGAGAAAATAGCCGCCCCAAAAATGGGGCGCTGGCCACACCAGGGAGCACTAAAAATATATTATGTAGTTCAGTTAATATAAGATGTGATTTCAGTTTTATTAAAGAAAATTATAAATTTAATTCAGATTCCACTTTTTAATTGATTGAATTAAAATAAATATAAATAAAGTTATGAATGGAAAGCCTCAAAACAGTTTGTGTGACATCCAACATCACATTTTCGACACTTTTTAGTTGTGTTTTTATGGCACATTGCACATCTTATTTGAGTTGCATTTGAAATTATTATGTGGCCTTGACCATCAAGGCGAACTCCGTCTGGAACTCTATGTCTTTTGCAACGAGGCTTCAAGGGGCGACCCATTGTACGTGGAAGGGAGTATTTTCCTAAGCAAAGAAGTAATTATGGCAAATAGAAACATGAATAATGAATATATTTACCAAGATATGTAGTAGTTATTACTCTGATAAATGCAAGATAGTCTAATGAACGATTTTCTTGACCATCTGGAGACAGTTTATAAAGTTGAAACGCATTGTTCACGGATACGTTCAAAGGCCACATCATCAACTGCCAGTACCACTTTTTACGATTGATACTGATTCGATAACATCCCACATTCTGATCTAGTCGGTCAGTACCGCCCATATATCTATTGTACTGCTGGATACATAATGGTTGTGGAATAGCTATCTTTTTCTTTTGACTGCTTGACCATCGTTGAGCCGATCCCACAGGTAGTACTCCTTCGGCAAAGGAGGCCAAAGTAACTACGTTGTTGTCATTATAGCGAACTAGCGTAATACCTGATTTCTTTTCAGTAATCTGATGATAGCTACCCCTCGGTTTGGATTTTATGCTTTGAAGTGACTCCAAAGGTGCTTTTTCGACGCGATTTGCTCGAATAGTGCCAGTTCCCTGGTGTCCAGATTCCTTTAGTAGTGTTAGCAAACGAAGTGACGTGAAAAATTATCGATGTAGACGTGGACTTTGAACTCATTTGGTAGTTTAGACAGCAAATTCGTAACAACCAACTCCTAGCTCGGGATTAGTATTACCTGTGGAGGCTCCTTGATAAGGTTCAGCTTGAATCAAATACCCTAGGCGAGTTGCCATGCACCAAATCTTATAACCAAATCGGATTGGTTTTCCATGGATATGTTGTTTTGTGCTATGGTGGCCGTAATACGGTACCATGGATTCATCTAGACTTACATTCGTAAAGCGCGGAAAATATCTTATCCAACTTGCGTTAAGTTTATCCCACAATGGGCGAACCTTTGTAAACTTATCTCCCTGATCTAATAATGTATTGTCGCTTACGTGCATATATTTCAAAATTTGCTCGAACCGAAATCTTGTCATAGAGTTGGCAACGCCAGAGTGATATGTATCAGCACCTGTGTCCCAAAACATTCGCTGTCTTGCATAGGAACAATAGCCACTCAACAAAAATATAGCAATTACAACACGCATTTCTTCTCGCGTTACGTCAAACTGGTCGTTCCCCTCGTAAACGGCATACTTTTTCGAGTTAAGTACTATCAAGTCTACTAACTCGTCATCGGAAAATAGTTCAAACCACTCCACAGGGCTCGGAGAGTCGTTGAGAAAGTCACGTTCAGTCCAAGCTTGCCTCTCATACGTTGGAAGATCCTTGTCCTCCCACTCTCTATCTGGCAGAGGTTTTTTCTTTGATTTTCTCACTTGGGCTTGATTCCGAATTTTTAGTTCAGATAAAGGAACATTGTCATCACTGTCGTCCGAATCAGACTGATTTTCCCGCCCAAAAAATTCATGCTTCAATCCACCACCACCTTGTGTAGCTATTTGCAACTGCCCTTCAGCTGGTAGCTGATTTCCAGAGAGATGATTAAAGTTTCCTGCTTCGGCGTCGTTTTCGTCACTGTCACCATCACTTAGCATGTGATTTTCAGGAGGGCAAATGTAAACAGAAGCATTTATAATATCTTCTTCATTCTCCCATATATCGACTATGTCAGCAACAGTTAACCTGAATACTGAGTTTCAGTTATGGAATTTCCGTAAAATATAAAAAAGCAGAAAAAAAGAAATCGGAGAGAAAAGATGTGTCATACATTTACTGAAAATTAACAAATGTGAACAAAAAGTTTATGAAAAAACATGTGGGCATATGTGCTCAGCGCCCCAAAAATGGGGCGTCACAAAATATCTCTTACAAAACTTCACAGAACCAATAAAAACCACTTTTGACTTTACTTTTCCACTCAACAAAGATAAATTCATAAACTTTAACAAAAAAATATAACAACAAAAACTTACTTATTATTTCGCGACATCGTAAATTGTACAAAACACCAAATTTCTTTCACACGTTTGAATAACAAAGTGAGGTTATGGTGAAAACAAAACACATGATAGTGTTGCCGCACAATCTAAAAATATGTAGCTAAAGGATTTTGTGGTAATAGACAATTACGTTTTTTAATAACTCAAATAAACTAAGCGTTTTAAAAATGGGGCGCTGGGATTATATGGGTTAAAGAGTCAAAAATAATAACGCCATTTTTGTGTTTTACATAAACATTCATGCTAAAATACATAGATCCATGAAAAACCAAGCCATAGAAACTTTTCGTTTCAGTGTGTTGGCATGTTTTGTATATGTACACACATATGTACTTCTGTTTGTATGAATAAAGTTGTTTTTGTGTGTTTATGAACTTTCGTAGAAGCTTTTTAAATTTTTAAACTTTTTGTTGAATAATTTATTCCCATACATCCATGGAAATTGGCGTCAAAATTATTAGAAAATTGGTGGGAGACACACCCACCGAGAGTTTCGTGCATGTATGGAGAGTATTAAGCAGAGGTAAATGTTTAGGGCGCTTCGTTAAATAAATGGAGGAAAGTATATACTGAAACTCAGGGTAAATAAGTTACTTAAAAGATCCAAGCTTTTTGTTAAGTCTTGTCATTTACTTAACTTGTCTTAAGATTCGGTTGGACACGTAAGTTCCCAATGGCCCTGAAACATTTTGTATTTACACGATACAATAAACTACATATTTTAGGTAACCCGAAGTAGTTCCGTAATAAAAACACACTTTTTTTTTAATCGGAATGGTTTTGATTACAGTTGACCAAGAGTGCGTTTCCTTTATTTAATCATTACTTTGATTAACTATTTTGCTTATTTGTTACATTTCAATGGTTTAAACTGAAAATAGAACCACCATGCCCAGCTAATTTTTATTGGACGCAAAGTCACGCGATTGGTGGTAATGAACGTCGCACACCGTTATCTCATCAACATCATCGTCAAGAGCAACAACAGGATGAAGATACCGGAATAAAATCGCAACCAAACACTACAACCGGTAGAATACCACAATCTACCACATCAAATCAAGCAGCAGCAGCTCCACCTGCTGAGCCCGCCGATCCGCGTATCATCATGATGCCTGTATGTCCGGCATTGCAAGGGCCAGAGTACAAAAAGGAAATGGAAGCGGCTGCTGCTGCGTTGCAGAATGATGATGGCCCAAGCCCATTGTCAGCCAGCGGACATCCGGCTTGTGCGTTGTGCGGCGTTGGCATTGTGTAAGCGTTTTAAATTTATTATTATAAGTATAAATACATGCACATAAACACACCAAGGTATTAATGTATTAGGTATTAATGTAAAACATTGAAGTAAAAAAAAACGTGAACACAAATTTTAGTCGGATGTGCCTTTCCCGAGTAATATACCATAACAATGGTTCGCTGATTTCACGTTTTTACTTTGGAGATTCGGGAAACACCTAAAAATTAAATCAGACTCTTCACGGGAGTTGAATTGGATCTACCAGGTTCTTCTCGCCGATTGGGCAGAGAACAATTAGGTTCCAATATTCAGTTGTATAATCACCCGACCATATTCTGCATAGAGGCTGATGTATTTGAATAGTTCAGCAGGGTTCGGTCGGATTCGATATCTTCTCTGGGTTCTTGCTCGTTGTCTCCATTTAAAAGGGCAGAGAAGTGCTCTCTTCATAATCTTAGCACTCTCTGAACATCGGTCACCAGGTAACAGTTATAATTTCTTTACAGGAGCTCGACTCTGATTTGAAAAGTTCGGTCATTCACCGAATTTTTTGATAAATTCCGAACCTTTTTATATAGCCCTAAGAAAATTTATAATAAATTAATTGAAAATTTCATTCAGAACATTTTTGTGGGCAATTTAATGTGATAAAAAACTATATGCAGCTAAAGTGTTTTACTTCAATGGTTTGGTAGATTTTAAAAAGAAATGATATCAGTTCAAAAAAAGTCTAAACTAGCAGAGATACCTGTGGTGGAATTCACTAACGATTTCGGCATTCACTAATCATTTATATCGACATTCGTTTATTGTATCGCTAAATAAACAACACATAACTTGAGGCTGTTAGCGAAATTTAAAATAATAATATTATTATTATTAAATAAATGGAATTTGAGTACTTAGCGTACGTTTTGTTGCCGGAGGAGGAATCATACGCCCAAATCGTTATAGCTAAGTTAGTGAATATCACAGTCGATAATGCAGGCTGATAAAAGCGTTAGTTAAAATCCGAAAAATCGCATCGTTATAAGTTAGTGAATTCCACCACTGATGTAATTACTAATATCTGAAACTTTACCTGTATTTTTTCGCCATTCTTAAAAATAATATCTACAAAACATTTTATTTGGTAAAGTCTAATATACTATATGAAATGTGTTACAGGAGGTGTCTGAATTTAAGTGCGAATATAAAATTTACTTTTATATTGTTTGATTCATCGTAGTTCATATAGCAAGTACATCTTTGGGTGGCTCTAAAAATAAACAAGTAAGGAAGTCTAAGTTCGGGTGGAACCGAACATTATATACCTAGTAGTGATCTATTATGTCATCCCAATTTACGCAGGTCTATTTTAATACTTTCAGTTCGTCTTTACATTCAAACAGACAGACGGGCAGACAGATAGACGTATCGAGAGACGGACATGGCTACATCGACTCAGCTCATCCTCCTGCTCAATTCAGTATACGTACAAACATTTCATGTTCATGAAAGGTATGAATATCAAAAAAGATATACAGCTTCGCTTTTGCAGTGGGGTATTAACTACTTGCCTGGATATTTTACTTTTCATCCTGAACGTTTTAATATACATTATTAAATATATATCTCCATTCGTTTATGCCTAATGAAGTAATATACCTTGTGTGCGTAACAAAAATAGCTATAAAAAATGCGTGTCTTTTATAGGCGCCAAAGAACTCAACCGATCTATATGAAATTTTCACAATATATACTTGGGTTTACTGGGTACAGCATAGGCAATATAAAGTTTCAATTCGTCATAACTCTGAACTTTTTTGGTCTAAATTAATGAAATTTGGATATATGTGTCACTTAGTCAATATCTACATAATTTTTCTAAAGTGGGTGGTGCCACGCCCACATATTTTGTGTTTTGTTTTGCTCTTAAACTTTCGCGATAGGTTCAGGAGTTCGCTGGGCACAACACAGTCTGTATATAGCTTTTGGAAAAGCCCCCAGGTAATATAAAGCTGCAGTTCGGTACAGTTAGGAGTTTATTTGGTTCAAGTGAATGAAATTTTATATATAGATGTGTTCTATGTATCAAAACGTCAAAACAACGTCTACCGGGTTTGATAGTATATTATAAAACGGCCAAAGCAAACCACGAATTTCAGCATTCTTTTGTAAAACTGAGAGACTAGTTTGCGGTCAAATAGACAGACGGACAAACAGACAGACGGACGGAGAGACGGGCATGGCTAAATCGACTCCGCTCATCGTGCTGATCATTTAAGTGAACTTTTCTCTTCTTCTTTTCATACTTAGATACATTTAATGTTTACGAAAGGTATGAAAATCAAAAAAGATATATAACTTCGCTATTGTAGTGGGCTATTAACTACATGCCCGAATATTTCGCTTGTGTTCCCCGATTTGGCTAATTTTTGGCAGGAGCATAATACATATTACTGAGAAGCAGCTGCCCAATTTTGATTGAAATATCAAGATTGAATTATAAGCGATTGCCTTTGAAAATAGCAGAAATTGTATGCTGAAAAGTGGGCGGCGCCACGCCTACTTCTTTAAAATTGAAAAAACTTTTTTTTTGCCCAGATTTTCTTAAAAAGCTTATCACGTGTGCAAAATCTGATTGATATAATTTGCTTAGTTGAAGAAATATCGCTTTTTAAATTTTACAAAAAAAGTTTTCAGAACTATGTTAAAAAAGTGGGCGTGGACATTAACCGATTTCGCCCATTTTTACAGCAAACACTTACCTGTATACGAGTATACAGAACATAATCACCAAATTTTGTTTCGACGAATAAATTTTTGGCGGAGTTATGGCATACAATTTTTTGTGGAATAGTCCACTATAAAAGAGGCGGGCCACGCCCATTTTCGAAAATTTTAAGTTTTTAGATTTCTTTGTTTACGGAAACATTAAAAGTGAAATATAAACGATGTAAAGTTGTTTTACGCAAAGTTATAGCCTGTTTAATATATCTACGATCCTCTTCAAAATCTTTCATATAAAAAATGGGCGTAGACTTTAACCGATCCCCCCCCCAGTTTTTCCTGGAACATTCCTTGCATACCTGGAAACCTGCATGCTGAATTTCGTTTCGATATCTTGAAAGGTTTTTGACTTATGATTAATTAATAATATTTCTAAATTTGACTTAATCAGAAGTAAGCGGTGCCACTCCCATTTTCAAAAATTTCTTGAAAATTTAATTTTATGCCTCAATCTAAATGTATTCACCAAATTTTATCCTTATAGATGTATTATGTACTGAGTAATCACTTTTTTGTGTTTTCAAAAATATTCTATATATAAGAAGTGGGCGTGGCTATCATCCGATTTCGCCCATTTTAAATAGCGCTCGGAGATGAGTGCCAAGGAACCCGCATACCAAATTTTATTAAGATATCTCAAAATTTACTCAAGTTATCGTGTTCACAGACGGACGGACGGACGGACATGGCTCAATCAATTTCCTTTTTCCTCTTGAACATTTTGATATACATAAGTCAATATCTATGTCGATCCGTCTATGCCGTTACGTATTGCCGTTAGGCGACTAAAGTAAATATATACCTTGTGCACTACTAGGTATAATAAGAAAGGGGTTATAATGTGTCAAGTCCAAGGCTTTGGTATAATACTCCTCTGCGACCTATCCCCTACAACAAGGCAATTAATCAGAAGACGATATCTAAAGAAATTATTTTGAAAAATCGTAATCTTTCTAAAACGAGTTTGATATGTTCTCGGTCAACAACATATCATAGCTGCGTCAACAAAAACGATTATATTTTTTTACAAAAGTTCTTTTGTCATATTTGATTAGCGCTACTTGTTTCCCACAATTCTGGGCTTACCACTTTTGTATAACTCTTTTGGTTAAGAGGGAATCGACATCATCTCTGCACGCCGAGAATTATAAATGGTCCTAAAAACTAGCATACCCTTGTTTGTATATAACCGACTTTGACCGCTGAACTGAACAGAGTGCTTGGTTTCCTCGTAAAAAAAATATTTTTGACAAGACACATCAACGTTAAACATGCTATGCAAAATATGACCGAATATATAAACTTCATTGGTGATACCTGGAAACAGTGTTTACAAAAATAAAATAATTGCCCTGCCAAGTAGCAGTGGATAAAAATCTGGATAAACAGCGAGTCGCGCTTACCAAACAACTGGATAAAAAAGTGGGCAATTTTGTTCGGCGAGGTTCACTTTTTAACCATGTTGAAAATGTTTTTCCGTGTAAATGTGAATGCTTTTAGGCACTTGTTGTTTTCCATACAAATTCCAAAAAACATGCTTTGGTGTTAGTAAAAATGTGTGAACTTGTGGAATCAGAGTTTCACTACGGTTAGCCATGGTAGGTAGTGTTTTTATTCATAAAGAGTATTCAACACCGCAGTTTGGTTTGTTTTTTGTATTTGTGGTTAGGTTTGTGTGAATTGAAATAAAATAGAATAAAATAAAATAAATAATAATAATAAATTAAATGGAAGGATAGGAAAGGAAGGGAATGGAAAGGAAAGAAAATGAAAGGTAAGGAAAGGCAAGGTAAGAAAAGGAAAGGAAAGAAAAGGAAAGAAATGGAAAGGAAAGGGAAGAAAAGGAGAGGAAAGAAAGGGAAAGGAAAAGAAGGGAAGGGATAAGATAGAAAAGGAAACAATAAAATAGAAAACAACAAAAGAATGAAAATAGAGACTCCAGAGAGAAGGGGAAGTCAAAGACAACGAAAATATACTAAAGGAAAGGAACAGCAGAGACAGGAAGGGAAAGAAGGTGAATGAAGTTAGTCGAAAGTAAGTAAAATGAAATAAAGTTTTGTGGTTGAATTTCAACCACGAACGACCGTTGGTGTATCCTTTCATTAATAAAAACTTACATGAAGTCACATCAACCAGGTCCGCTTAGTTTTCGTATGATGGGCTTCAGTTTTTCACACAATACTGCAAACATTTTTTATATTACCTGATCCGCCACTTGAACCTGGGACATTTGTTGTTGTAGTCCAGTAACAGTCCTACCACACTACCGCGGCCACCCAGGGATTGGGGTGGCGTCCTTCTTTTCCGAGACAGAGCGAGTCGTACCAGTTGCCTTCCGGTAGAGGCAATTTCATAAAGAAAACTACGTGTGGCAACTTTTGCTTGACAAAAGCTTTCACCTCCCATCTTGACATAATGTAAAAAGCGTTGGGGGCGAAGGAAAATGATACGACTTTCGGACGAAATCGTCAAGAGACGAGTCGTTCGCCTGACTTTTCGTTCGCAATAAAGAATGATTCCAAATTTTTTCCATACCGCATTCGTACACTGCAACAGAGCGTTTCTGTAACCTCTTGTTCAATGGTTTTCAAATGGACAGAGCTTTTTTTGAAAAGTCATATTGCGAAATACAAGTAAAATTACAAACTTTCCTGCGAGCTTGATACACAAAATAAAAGCGAAATATATGTTTGTACATACTTTCATTTGTACCAATTTCATAGCTGCACAACTGAATTTTACCGGTTTAAATGGTACGTACTGATTTTTGGTCTTGAGTATCTGTAACGTACGCATGCCCAGAATGGTGGAGCTATAGCATATATGTTTGATGTAGATCACAAGTGTTTTACAGCGTGATCTCGATTTTTGTTTTTTTGTATCTGTGTATGAAGAATACAATTGAATTCAATTGTTGCTCTTAAGGCTTGGTTTTCTCAACGCCATGAGCGGTTGCTTTTTTGTAAACTTACCTCAACGTATTTCCTACATTTGGCGATTTCATTTGCTATACTTCGCGGTATTTTTTTGTTTTTTTGTGAATTTAAAACTTATAAATAATTATTTTCATTACATTCAAATGTCTGAATTGTTTGTTTTGTAAAAATATTTCAAGTATTTTATTGAATTCACACCGTTGTGACAAGTACGGTGAGAAAAAACCTTGAAGAAATAGCTTTCACCGCCATGACGGACGTAATATATTATGCTTGCCACTATATCACGTTCCGGTGGACTTCACCGTCTTCTTGGTTTATAAGTAATTACTTTCACATTACAATGTTTTCGACAACCTGCTCTACCGATTTGTGACGGCCGCTATATAGCGGCACTGTTTTCGAGGAAACCAAAGCTTTACGGCCTGTACATTTTTATGAAAATGAACAAGCTTTAAGTTTTTAACATTTTTCTGAACAATTTTTGTATAGCCAACATATGCCGAATTCGCAAAGAGGTATTAAAAAACATATTGTGTAATTTTATATACTTGTAAGTACAATAGTTTTTCTCAATCTTGTTCTAAATGCTTTTTCCTAATAACTCAGTATTTTTTATCGTTAGTTTTTATTATTTCCCATACAAGTGAGTCGAAGATTGCAGAAGCTTCTCAGTAAAATGAATCTGCTTCAGTAACAGCCGGTCGGCATCAGCGTAAAAAAAGAAGCTCCCGCCAATTTGTTATATAAATTGAGGAAAGCACATAACAAATTGGGGAAAGAAGGTTGGTATAAGAAGGTAAGCATTTGCTGGGCCTCGATTTTTTTTTTAAAGTAGGCCTTTTTTATTTGTAACAAAGAGGAACAAAGCAACAGTTAGGGATTTTCTTCGATTCGAAAACACTCGAGTGATAAACACGCAAATGACATATAATACCCCTTTGATACCCATATTGTCATATCTCATTTTTTAGTTCTAAAAATGTGGCAACTTTGGTAAAATATCCTGAGTAGCAGCACCTCGCGAGAATGTCTTAGAATGAAGCATTCAGCCGTTAGCAATATAGTAGTGGATATAGAAATATGAATATAAATAAACTAATATCTCTTTCAATCTCTTTCACATTCTACTTTAAGGTTGAGCAAGAAATAATATTAACATCAATTTACTTACTACCTATATTCCAAATATTTTTTTATGGGTGACACGATAATTTCGCGCACAAGAAATAAGTTGATTGCCCCTTACGATACAAAAGAAAACTTAGTTTTTGGCACAACCATGCAGATGTCAGCTATAATATATTACCATGTGATGCGCTGAGGGACGTTGAACCAATTTGCATCAAAAAGTAAATTTCGAAAAAATGTCCGTTACGATAGTTTAGCGCAAAGTGTACATTGCTATAACTGTAAATATGTTAATACCCTGCAACAAATCATGTCACTAATTTTAAAGAGAGTCTACAGTGGGCTATAATTCAATATAAGTAAATTTTAATTTATGTAGAATACTCGCGAATAGTCGTCGAACTTGTCAAGCCGTACTCATGTAGGACAAGGCATTAGTCGCATGCTCGTTAGCGGCTTAACCCGGACTCATCCTAGACTGATCGAATTTTTGCAGGCCAAATTCAAATGAATGTATGTAACTATGAACCAGACCCCGCGCTACAGGTCGGACAAGACTTTTAGTATTTTTTACATAAGTGTTAGTTATTTTTTATTTCTCTATTCTCAATCTAAGACGAAATTTTATAGAAAGCAGTAGTATCTATAGAAAAAGCGCAAATTTTCTAGAAGAACACTTCCTTCCACTTTTATTATTTCGTACAAGTACATGGGTACAGCACCGAAATTTCGAATAGATATGGAAGAGTGGTTATCGGTACTGCAAAGTGTCTTTTAACTTTCGCTTCTGTAAACGGTACAGAACGGAACTATTTCGACTGCTGAGTGGAAGATTACCCTATTTCAAAATACTTTTCAAAAACGCCCTATATTAGAATTTGTGTGAATAACACTCTCTTCCAGAATTTGATTCAAAAACGCCCTATCTCAGAATTGTTTTCAACAACGCACTATCTGAGAATTTGATTCAAAAACGCCCTATCTCAGCTAAAAATATATTGAATTTTCGTTCAGATAGGGCCTTTTTGAAACTCATTCTGAGATAGGGCGTTCTTAAGCCAAATTCTGAGATAGGGCGTTTTTGAAAAATATTTTGAAATAGGGTGATCTTCCACTTAGCAGTCGATTTTGCACAGCAGCGGACAAGAGGGTTGAGCAATTGTCTATATACGAAATATGGATTCAAACCCCTATTAAATAATTACTAATGAGATCGTACATAGAAAGTCATGGAATAAAATTCCGCATAGAATGTTTTACTATTAAGGTTTCATTTAATTTATAAACAAGTAAGGAAGTCTAAGTTCGGGTAGAATCGAACATTATATACCTAGAATCTATTATGGCATTCCAATTTACGCAGGTCTATTTTAATATTTTTCAGCTAGAATTATAAAGGCAACTGATTGTTTTCAATAACAACACTTCTGTTATGAGTTTTGAGTGGTAAAATAATTAAAAGGTATGATACCAGCACAGCGAAGGCATTTCCTTGCATATAACTTGCAATAGAAACAGGGAATGCCAAGACAACAGAAAACTATAGCATCCAAAGTCAGTCGATGCAGCCTGACACCAGGCCAACTACGTTTGCACCATCACTAGGGACACGAATTTCGATACGATACGATACATATCGAAACTTTTGCCCCTCGATACCGATATTTTGTACTCGATACTTTCATAACGATAGTTTTTGGCATAGAGTATTTAGATCACGGTATCGAATTTTAATCAGGTTCATATTTTTCCGCGATTGCTTTTTAAATAAATTACATTTTTCTTAGGAAGAAGTCAATACAAACAGTGAATAAATATTATTAATTAAGCACTTTATGCTACCAGCTACTGTTCAAGGCAATTAGTTTGATAAAACTCTCAATAAGTTCTCTGTAAAAATAGCTGAAGTTAAACTGAAGTACCTATTTATTTCCGATATGTCATAGAACTCGAGAGTAAGCCCCAACTTCTAATCGGAATATAACATACCTATTTTAAGGTACAGCGTTTCCATTGCTTTATCGAACTGCTTATTCTTACCCGATACTGGTACAGCGACCCTTTAATTAAGTACAGTATCGATACTTTATGTTCGATGTCGTGTCCCTAACGATCAATTGCCTACCAAAGCTCACTTGCCTATCACAGCATAGCAACATCAACAATTATTGCCTGCGTAAACTGATATAAAGGCATAACCAGTTGTACCGCTGGCCTACCAAGCTTGTCAACCATATGTTGATATGCAGTGGGTGGTTCAGTTTACGCAGGCAATAATTGTTTCGCCTTTTGGCTACCTATCCAACATGACGTTGCTGGGCAGTGGATGGTAAGGCAGACAATAATTATGTGCTGCCTGCCCAGCATGCTGTTGCTAGGGTAAGTGCAAGCAGCGATCACCTTTTTTGTTATGACGTTCGGCTGCATAACAAGCTCACGCATATGGTGTTGCTATGCTGTGATTTGTTATTAGTGCAAAGACAAGCAGTGACATGTTGTTGTTGTAACGACAAAAACACTCCCTCCCCGAAGGTTTTGGGGAGTGCTGTCGAACTGACAGTCCTTGGCCGGATATGAATCCGGTACGCTCCGGTACTCCCTTGCGGTACTGCCCGACTGTCGTGGTAGCGATTTATGACCAGTGGAACCTTCTAGGTCATGTCACCCCTCCTTCCGAGATGGGTAATGAGAGGTGAGAGGCATCATAACCATAGATCAACCATCGAGTTGCACGTCATTACCTTTGTGCATATTAGTCGCCTCTTACGACCGGTATGCCTACCTCGGGCATATTCTAAGCCCCTAACCCGCAGGGGTACAAGCAGTGACATCGTGGGTTGCTGTTGGGCTGCGTACCCAACTCGTGCATTTGATGTTGATATGCTGTGATATCACGCAATTGGTTGTTATGGGAGCTTTGGTAGGCAAGTGATCATGAGAACGTAGTTGGCCTGTTGTCAGGCTGCATCAACTGACTTTGGATGCTTTAGTTTTCTGTTGCCTTGATATTGCCTATTTCTGCTGCAGGTTGTATGCAAGGTACCTTAACTTATATAAATAGCTTCCCTACCAACCACTGCTAATCAAATTTTTTGAAAATTCCAATACATGAACATTTTATGTTTGAAAAATTTGGTTTCCAACAGACAGTCGGACATGGCTAAATCGACTCAGCTCATCGTCGTGATCATTTCAGTACACTTATTGCTGGTCCTATCCCTTCTTCTTTTCATACTTACAAACACTTTATGTTTATGGAAGCTATGAAAATCAAAAAAGGTCTATAACTGATCTATAGCAGTGGGGTATTAACTACTTGCCCAGATATTTTGCTTGTGTGTCATCCGATTTACCTAATTTTTGGCAGGAGTATACTTCAAACTATTTAGAAGTAGCTGACAGATTGTCATTAAAATATCTAGTTTAAATAACAAAATAACAAGCAATCCCCTTTGAAAAAAGCATAACTTTTATGCTGAAAAGTGGGCGACGCCACGCCTACTTCGCGAAAGTCTACAAAATTTGTTTGCTTCCGAGTTTTGCTTAAAAATGTTATTATGTGTGCAAGATCTTGTTGATATAGCATGCCCAGTTATAGAATATTATGGGCGTGGCCCTCAAACCGATTTCGCCCATTTTTACAATAAACGGTTTCCTTAGATATTCAACATTTTCGCTAAATTTCGTTTCGGCAAAGAAATTTTTGCCGGAGTTATGGCATAAAAAGTTTTGTGGAACAATCCGCTATAAAAAGGGAGGGACACGCCCATTTTCGAAAATATATATTTCGAATTTCTTCGTTCACGGACACTTCGAAAGAGAAATAGAAATGATATAAAGCTATTTTACGCAAAGTTATTGCCCATCAAATATACCTATGATCCTTTTCAAAATCTTTCATATAAAAGTGGGTGTGGACCTTAACCCATTCCGCCTATTTTTTCCTGGAACATTCCTTGTGTTCATGGAAATCCGTGTGCTGAATTTCGTTTGATATCTTGAACGCTTTTTGATTTATGATTAGTAATATTTCTAAAGTTTTTGCACTGAAATTATTAGTGTTGAACATAACCTCAATTCGAATCCCAAGCTCTTTTGGAATTTTGTGAAATCAAAAAGGGTCTGATCCACAATCAACACAATGATAAATCTGCGAATTTGTTCGCCGATTTTTTCAAATCTAACTTTGATAGTAATGACTTAGAGTCTGACCAGGATTTTGATTTTATATCAAACTCAAATATTACATCTGGTTTTGGGTCGCTGTGCCTCTCATATGATGATGTTTACTAAAAAATTGTCCAGCGGTAATTTCGCTGCTACTAACTATAATTAACAGATCATTGTCTACTGGTGATTTTATAGATGCTTGGAAATTAGCTTCTATTGCCCCAGTTTTCAAAATTACCATTTATAGACCTATCTCCAAACTATCTACTGTCTCTAAACTTTTTGAAGTTATTGCCAAGGACGAAATGTACTTTTCAGTCAAAAGTTTGATAATTCCAAATCAGCATAGTTTTATTCCTTTACGGATCTCAGATAGATTGTATTTATACAGACTTTTCCAAAGCGTTTGAAAAAGTGTCTCATAAAATCCTAATTTAAAAGCTTCAGCGCCTTGGCTTCCATTCCCTTTTTATACCCAGCGTGTACTGCGGTCTTATAACGGTGGTTTGTAACGGTACAAAATAGTAGAGATAGATATGGAGTTCCATATATCAAAGTTCCTAGATTTATTGATTTGGTTGTCCCATTGACAGTTTTATGAAATTTTTGGAAAAGGGGAGTGGCACCTCCCACATATGAGTGAAGAAATTTTCAAACTTTGACTTAATAACTTCAGAACCGTTTACGCTAATATGACGGAATTTCGTAGGAGGCATACTATTGTTGTGATAAATACACCCATGGAAAATAGCGAAATAGATTTTCGACCACGCCTCCTTTTTCATAAAAGTTTTGAACCGCCCATATCTTATTAACTGATACAGGTATAATAATATAATTTTATAGTTACATCAATTTTCTTATCCTTTATATGATTTTTGCAAAATTTTGGAAGGTGGGAGTGGCACCGCCCACTTATGAGTCAAGCAAACTTTAAATGCGACTGTTAATAACTTCAGAACGGTGTAAGATAGAATTACGAAACTTAATACGAGGTATACTATAGACATGTAGAGCACGCCTACGGAAAATAAGCAAAATCGGTTAACGACCACGGCCACTTTTGGACCAAAGTTTTCTAAAAGAGAGGAAGGAAACCGGAACATGCCATATCTCATTCACTGATGCAGATAGAATGCTAGAATTTTGTAGTTACAATGACCTGATGATCTTATTAATGAACAAAATTTCAAATTTCAGCTATTATTAACTTCAGAACCGTGTTTAATAAAATTACGAAACATGATACGAGGTATACTATCTACGCTTTTCAAAATTATATATAGCCTATATTGGAAGCAGTGAATCAATGAATCTACTGCGCAAATTTCATAAAGATCGGTTAAGTACCTTGGACAACTATACAAGATTAAAATTTTATATAGCATAGGTTCGTGGCACCGCCCACTTTTTCAAAACTATACATAGCCTATACTGTAACCAGTGAACCCAAAAATCTACTGTGAAAATTTCAAGCAAACTTTAAATTCGACTAGTAATAACTTCAGAACGGTGTAAGATGGAATTACGAAACTTAATACGAGGTATACTATAGACATGTAGAGCACGCCTACGGAAAATAGGCAAAATCGGTTAACGACCACGGCCACTTTTGGACCAAAGTTTTCTAAAAGAGAGGAAGGAAACCGGAACATGCCATATCTCATTCACTGATGCAGATAGAATGCTAGAATTTTGTAGTTACAATGACCTGATGATCTTATTAATGAACAAAATTTCAAATTTCAGCTATTATTAACTTCAGAACCGTGTTTAATAAAATTACGAAACATGATACGAGGTATACTATCTACGCTTTTCAAAATTATATATAGCCTATATTGGAACCAGTGAATCAATGAATCTACTGCGCAAATTTCATAAAGATCGGTTAAGTACCTTGGACGCCTATACAAGATTAAAATTTTATATAGCATAGGTTCGTGGCACCGCCCACTTTTTCAAAATTATATATAGCCTATACTGTAACCAGTGAACCCAAAAATCTACTGTGAAAATTTTATAAAGATCGGTTAAGTACTTTGGACGTCAGACTCACATTCATTTTTATAGTAGAGAAAGTTTAAAACCACTATAGGTCATAACTCCACAACAATTTACCACGACCACTTATACAGAGCCTGGTATTTAATGTTCGGTTCCACCCGAACTTGGAATTACTTGTTATTTATAAGATTGCCCACATGGTAGTAGAAAAAGTTTGAAACCTCTATAGGTCATAACTCCACAATAATTTAGCAATTTACCACGACCACTTTTACACAGCTGGGTATTTAATGTTCTGCTCCACCCGAACTTAGACTTCCTTACTGGTTTTAATGCGAGTTAAGACATACTTATGTCATAGGTGGTGCTCGGTAATTGTAGATAATGTTTCTTCCGACGTTTATGTTGCGACATCTGGGGCCCCACAATACTTGGTCCTTTGCTTTTTGTACTTTTTATCAATGATATTTATTTGTGTTTTCAGTCACGTCACTTTTTATTATATGCTGATGACTTAAAGATATTCCTGCAAGTAAGCAATCTTGCTGAAGTGGCAAAAATTCAAATGGACCTTGATAGTTTATACTCGTGGTGCCTAAAGTCGCACCTTCCGCTCAACGTAAAGAAATGCTATCATGTCTCTTTTACCAACTCTGTTATTTTGTTAACAGCATCTTACAACATCTCGGAGCTTGCACTGAAAACAACTAGCGAAATCAAAGCTCTCGGGGTTATTTTTGATGCCAAACTTTCTTTCAACAGGCACATTGACTTTATAATCTCGAAGTCGTATGCTATGGTTGGACTTCTAAGGCGACATAGTGGAGAGTTCTCAAATCCTTATACTCTGAAATTGCTTTACACCTGTTTTGTTCGTCCCCATCTAGAGTATGCAGCCTTTATTTGGCGTGCGTTCAATCAATTTAGGATTGGCAGGATAGAGCGTGTTCAAAAAGCTTTTCTTAAAAGCGTTTTACACGCTTTTCGCCTTTCGGACCTAGTTCCTTCCTACAGTTCTAGATTATTGCTCATAAATCCTTAAAGTCTAGGAAAGAGATGGTCTGTCCTCTTCTTAACTTTTGTTCTTGGCATTATCCAAGGAACTATAGACTGCCCTTACCTTTTGAAACGAATTTTTTTTAATGTTCCGCAAAGATCATTACGGTATTCTTATATTTTTTATACTGCTAACTGTAAGACAAATTATGCGCGTAACGCTCCAATGTTACGAGCTCTTATTGAATACAGCGCAAGTGGAAGGTATTACGCTAGAGCGTTTGGCGCAATTGCCCAGCGCAGCACAACATTAGTACTCTGCTCGTCAATCATGACCCGAGACGAACAAATTTACCATTTTTGTTTAGCCAATTTTTTTTAGAGTTTAGCCAATCAAAGCCTGCAGAGACACGACAACAGTCGAATGCAAGTAGGTGTGACATGAGCACCGCCGAATGCACTAACACTTAAAAATTCTCAGTCAAGCCTGCAGTATCGTCACGGGTCCCTATTAGGGGCAAGTGGCATGCGGGAGGAGTGCATTTCAATTTTTTATAGAAATTGGAAGTGCGAACAAATGAGATATCGACCGCACACTTATAGATTTGTACCTAGGAATAATATTTGCAAATAAGAGAAATAGTGTGAGGCATGTAGCAAAGTCCTGAAATTTGTTCTCATGGACTTAACTCACTCAAAGTAGCGTGTTCTCCATTCTTATAGATCTATATTCTTTGATGTGTTGTATATCTACAGTTTTGGAGGGTTGTTGCTTCTTATGATAGTGGAAAAATTGCAATCGCTCAGACTGTTATGAATAAGCCCACGAAATTCTAGTTAATGAACTATAATGTTCACCTACTAGTTTGGCAGTTGACAGGGTTACTACTCACTCAACTGCGGCTCTATAGTGTGAATACATATTTGGCATTTGTAGTGGTGTCAATTTTAAACAGATTTTTCTGTATTATAATTAGTTTTTTTTTGATTGACTGCACTGCTGCTTGGATAGACCTATCGATACATATATAATTGTTTATACCTTAGATATATAGTTTTTCCGTAAAGCGGGACAAACTTTCTCAACTTGCGTATTTATTTTAAATGTGTACCTCAAGTGGATATGAGTTGAAAATGAGATTTCCTAAACCTTTTTTATTAAATCTTGCTTTGGATACATATCTACATACATACATATATAGGTCAACAGCCTTTAATAGTTGTTTGTTTAACCGTCTCAACGATCTTAAAATTCCAAAAAAGCGCGCCACCTGACTATCCTTTGCCCGTTGACGCCAATTAGAAACGCCAAGTGAACGCAGGTCGTTCTTCACTTGGTCTTTCCAGCGGAATGGGGGCCTCCCTCTTCCTCTGCTTCCATAGGTGGGTTCCGACAAGAATACCTTCCGGACCGGAGCATCCTCTTCCATTCGCATGACATGAGCCAAGCCAACGCAGCCGCTGGGTTTTAAGCTCAAGTTATTGGTGCGTTATCGGTAAAATTGTAAAACAGCTGATTCGACCAACCTTATGAGAAACAATGCAATCGATTATTTTATCGTAATTTCCTAATGTGTTAATGCTGGTTCCCAGGTAAAGGAAGGCCTTTACAATTTCAAACTTTGCATGATGACAGATGACGTTTTTCCCTCGTTCACCGCCATTCCCACTTTTCTGTGTGTAGTTCTGCGGCTTGTATTATTTTCTCTAGCATCACCATGTCTGAAACCTCGTTTAGTTTCGCACGGCTTGGAGAGTTTTTTACCAATTCTGACTGAGCTGGTGGTGTTGATCAACGTCAATTTGCAAAGCCGTATACGTTTTGCTGGGAAACGAAACTCAGACATAGCGGCATATAAGGAGTTCCTTTTTGTGCTATCGAAAGCCGCTTTAAAATCAACAAACAGGTGATGCATGCCGATTCTTTTCTTGTGGTTTTTTTTCCAAGATTTGGCGCATAGTAAAAATTTGGTCGATTGTATATTTACCAGGTCTGAAGCCGCACTGATAAGATCCAATCAGTTTGTCAACGGCGTGCTACAGTCTTTCCCACAATACGCTTGATGGGACCTCATATGCGATATAAAGCAGGCTGACGCCGCGATAATTGGCGCAGGTTGTAGGATCTCCTTTCTTGCGGATTGGGCAGAGGACACTTAGATTCCTTAGATTAGATAATGTTTAGATATATCATTAGTGGCCTTATAAATATAAAATTGGGTTTCTTTAGGATATATACATGTATGTATGTACCATTGCGTTTGTAAGCTTCATTGCTTTGTATAGTACGCAAAATATTTATATTTTTAATATTAAATATGGTATGAATTTTGTTTTGCTCATCCGCAGTGGTGTGTTTGTACGTATCAAAGATAAGAATCTGCACGTTGAGTGCTTCAAGTGTTCCACTTGTGGCACTTCATTGAAGAATCAAGGCTATTACAACTACAACAACAAGCTTTATTGCGAAATTCATGCCAAGTTAGCTGCCTTGCAAAACCCACCACCTGGAACTGATGGATATGTACCTGTGCCAATTAAACCGTAAGTATTGTTATTAAAAAAGAAAGCAATTTCCATTAATTCTAGAATAATCAAGTTCTAGCTCGAAAGTTTTTTCCAAGATAAGCTTACTTCAAGTAGAAAAATTCTCCAAGTGTGACTGATTATACCATATTAACTTTCTCAGTCATAAAACTTTAAAAACTAAAAACATTAGAACAAATATTAAAGCTCAATACTAGTTTATGATTCAATAGTTTTGTAAAAATTTTTAACAAATTGTTTCTCTATTTTCCTAACTTGTATCTACAATTTAGGAGCACCAAGTTGAGTGCCAACACCATCTCGTCCGCATTGAATACGCACGGCTATACCGATATACCCGTGGTGAATGGTGGCAGCACCGCTCCGGTAAGCAAATTATATATTAGTTAAATTTATTTGTTGCCACAATTGGAAACGTTCACTAACACACATGTCCGAGTACATACAAAAACCCACCAAAACACGCGAAAAGCGGTAAAATCCTTGCAATTTGTTGAACTGAATTTGATAGTCGCATTCATGTGCATTGCTTAAATTTTAATTTTGCTGTTCATTTCCTGAAACGACAGATACTTTGCTTACTTCATTTTTTTAAACACGAGTACCTACTTATAAAGTAACAAAACACACGCGAAACCAAAACGATAAACTCGAAAATTCCCAACAAATGGTTTGGTGTGTAGGTGTATGTGCAATTCGCAAAAATGCTTCAAATATTAAAATGTATTAACTATCGCTTTAAATGAAGAGACAATATGAACACGTCTTGCATCTAATGTAGATTGTAGATGGGAGCAAAGCATTTCTTTCTTTTAAAATAACTCCGTACACCAAAGGTAGAGTTTTATTGCCTTTCCTACATTTTACGGGGACTTAAGACCCCGTGACTAAAGAGATATTGTTGCTTGTAAAGGATTGACATTCATTAAACAAGTAGAGCAGACACCATACCACCAATTATTTTCTTATATTTGTTTCCGAATCGTATATTTCTTGGAAATTAATAAATTTTTTTTTCTTATTTCTCAAATATACCATTTCATTGGAGTAGAAGATAGTAATATCTGGGCAGCCTCACTTCGCTTTGAAAATTAAAATTGTAGTGTAAGTGTATGGAATTGAGATACAGTTTTTTGTCCATTAAATCCACAACTTTCGAGCAAAAGTCGTGAAATTTTTTTTGATTATGGATCCTCACACGGAGAGCCCAATAGTGGTACTATCCCGTTTTCGACCAAACTTGAGTTTGTTAGTTTGTGCTTATTGCCACAGATTTAACTTAAATTAAAAAAATTTCTGAACACAATAGGGCATAGTCAAATACAAATTTAAGTATGACTTAAATTTAGTTTAAGCTATTTCATCTAAATTTAAGTCATACTTGACTTTGACTATGACTTCGCGCCAATATTTCACAAAGTAAGCATAGTTGGGTTAGGCTCGATATGAGAAGCTTAGTAAACTATAGGGAACTTCCTCTGCATTATTTTTAATATGTTGAAAACATTGTAGCCAAACTTCAAAACGCTTACAAGGAATTTGCACGCACGCACACGGCACACACACACGTGCAAAAAAAATACTCACAAAATTTATTGCTCATGCACATGAGCTGTGTGCGGTTTGAAACAAAACACTTACACATGTGTGCGTTTTGTATTGAAAATATGAAGGCACATACTCATGCGTGTTTTTTTTGATGAAACCCCTTGTACACATAATTGTGCTGAGTGTAGTGACAGGGCTCGGATTTGCGCACACGTATGCAGCACATGGTTTGCTCTTGTACATTTCATGTATGAGCTGATTGGACTATGTATAGCCAATTGAACTACACCTTGACTAAACTCAAATGATATGGTGGAACAAACCGCGTTCTAACCGTAGGCTAGAGACAAGATAATTGCTTAACCGAGTTTGAGTTTGTAATTTTAACAAAAAGTACTTATTTTCGGGCCATTTCCAGGGAGGAAGTGCTTTATTTTTAAATAAAAAGTAACTGAGCAAAATGTATAACATTTGATTATAGAGCGAATATAGAATCCATATCAGAACCGCCAACACCAAACAAACCAAAATTTAATTTTGTTATAAGTTCATTATTAAATGTAGTGTTATTCAATTTTGAGCGTTGTTTTGTTAAAATTAGTGACAACGACCCCTTCCTGCCGCCGATAACCACTTTGTGTGTTAGTGCATAGTGCCGATTGATGGTGAATGTATTAGTTCCACACAGCATCTTACCACACGTTAAGCATTTAATTTTTTTTTCTTCCACAAGGGCCTCGAACAATTTTTATTTTTTCATATTTTTTTTTTATCATCGCTCCGATACAATTTTTGAAAAATTATTTGCTCAAAATTTTTTTTAAATATCAAATATACAAGCATATTTTTTTTCTACACACAGCACGAGACAAGGCGAATTTATAAAGGTAACACTTTCCCATCAGCTGATTGCTTCTTCTTCTCTGTACTGAAATGGCGAAAGTTTCAAATTATTTTTTACATAACCATTTTTTATTTACTTATGAGTTTAAAAAAATTACAACAGGGCGTGAGAATAAACTTTGCATGGGAGATTTGACTATAAAATAATCATACAGCACCGAACCATTTGTTGTTTATATACGGTCATTCTATTTTTTGTCTCAGTAAAACCATTTCTAGTAATAGAAATTTTGAAAATGAGGATTTGGTAGTTTTCGACTTTTTCTCAAGAAGTGCAACAAATATTAAGGCATTGTAACATTTTTATCTATATTTTTTAAAAACTAAAGCGGGCCCAATGACTTCCAAAAATATCATAAGAGCAGCACGTAAGCGTTAATTTTGCTTCAGGCTAAATTCAACTTTTATACGATATGAGATCAAGATAAAGACAAACCTCAGCAAGGATACTGTCATAAAACTCGAAATGTCGAAAATACACTGGATAGATTTAAATTGAAATTGAAATAGAATATTATCTATTAATTTTTTTTAGACGGTTGAGTGCAAAATAGCCCCATTCAAAATATTCTTGAAGAAATCCCTATTTTGGATGTCTTTCCGAAACGCCCCATTTCCAAATTTTTTTGAAGATCGCCTATCTCAACTCTTTTTTCAATAGAATCTAGTTTAGGTTATGATTATATCAACTGCAAATGTATTGAATTTACTTTGAGATAGGCAATTTTATACCTCTCTGAACTAGGCCGTTTTTTCAAAGTAACTTAGTTTAGCATTATCAATCAAGGATTTTTGAAAATTTAGTCAGAGCTTTATTGATCCACATTGGCTATAAGAACTCCTAATATTCATAGAAAAAAATACCAAAAGGTTGAATATTTCCATAACAGCGAGTTAATAGTTGCAGAAACCACCACAAGTAACTTAACATTGGGTTTTAACTGCAACTTCAATGCTAGCAATGAGATATTTTTAGCAAGTTCGATGAGGGGTCTAAGCCCCAAATCAACCCCCAACAAACCCCACCAGTATGAGTGACATCAGCAAACTAAAACATCATCATTTGAAAATAAACATTACAAAAATGGTAACAATATTTAAACAATAGTGGGTCATGTTTCTCGTTGTGGCACAATAAGAGCTTGTGTTGTAAAATCAGCCCTTCAATCTAAAACAGGAAGCCCTATAGCTCCTTAGGCTACGATATTCAAATAAGCTGCACGTCTACCTAACCACACTACATCCTGTTTTCAGCTATTGTTTTTATTGGGAATTTCTGTGGGGCACAATATCATAAAACGCTACCAGGCTCTTCCGCCAATCTGGATGCAGTTTGTGATAAAATAACACAGGCCGACAAAATGAGCCCGATTTTTTTGACCATAAACCTGACCATAAACCAGACCATACTTTCCTAAAGGTGTTCGATGCGCTGAATTCAAATCTAGACGCAGAATTGCTCTATCACGTCAGGATTAAGAGCTATCCTAACCTAAATGTGCAAAAAACACTGTTTTGGATTATTTTCGAGGTTATATATAAACGACAGATTTTTTTTTTAAAAAAAGCACACATAGCATCTTAAATAAGAAGTCTTTCTCTTACGAATGGCGTTTAGTTTGCTCAAATATCTTTTTTTTCGCTAAGATAGAGCAATTTAAAGTAGACTTATCGTAAGAGGTATGTGTTCTACTGCATCATACCTACGTTAATTCAGTGGTTTTTCAGCTATAGGAAAATCAGCAAATTTATAAACTTTAAATTGCTCTATCTTAGCGAAAAAAAAGATATTTGAGCAAACTCAACGCCATTCGTAAGAGAAAGACTTCTTCTTTAAGATGCTATGTGTGCTTTTAAAAAAAAAAAATCTGTCGTTTATATATAACCTCGAAAATAATCAAAAACAGTGTTTTTTGCACATTTAGGTTAGGATATATCTTAATCCTGACGTGACAGCACATCGAAAACCTTTAGGAAAGTATGGTCTGGTTTATGGTCAAATTTCTTGTCGGCCTGTGTAATTACTCGCATATATTTAAAAACTATTAATATGTAAATGTTTATAGCGCATAAAATTTCTTCAAAACAAAAAGTGAATTTATTAAATTTTTGACATTGCACTCACTTTCTACAACTACATGAGCGTAGCCAGCATGTCAAGAGGGGAACGAGTATATACAAATTCTTGTGTGGATATTTTTAGTTTAGAAAAAATACACTTTTGGCAGTAATTAAGTCCAGTCATTCAGCTTAGAATGGAAGATAAAAAACTCACAGTTCATGTTGGCGTCAAAGGCAGAAAAACATTAATGATTAAATTAAGAATTGTATGATGGTTAACTGCGTTAACTATAACTGCGTTTATTTATTAAACTTTACAAATTATCCGTACAAATTAACATTTAAGAATTAGACTGCGCTTTACAAATTCGCGCTTACAAGTTTGCCTTTTATGTTTTCGCGTGCGTTGTATAATTGTGTTTCTTGGCACGTCTGCAAATGTTATAATAATGTTATGCCTGAATTTAGGTCTTTTATATCTTCAAGAAATGTATGAAACTTCCGTTATTAAAATAAATGTAAAGTTATACAAAGTATATAGACGAACACAGACACAGAACAATATGTTGCCAAAGAATACGATACAAACGTATAATACAAAACTGGTAGAATGGAAATGTCACAGGGTGACCTAACACTCCACCCCCCGTGAATCGCTCGAAGATTCACCATCAACCATAAGCCTGGCAAGGCGAGAAGCTGGTCTACGCAGAGTACCGGCGCTTGTTTTCACTTCCACTATTCGTATCTGACCGTCTTTAGCTGGGAATACTTTGGTGATGCGGCCTCGTTGCCATAACCTGCGGGGCAAAGACGAGTCGAATAAGATTACCAAATTTCCAACTCGTAATGGAGGTACTGCTTCATGCCACTTTGACCGACAAAGCAATTGAGGTAAATACTCTGTAGTCCAACGTTTCCATAGGCGATCTTTTAGGTTTTGAGCAATTCGCCACTGTGTTCTCAGGCATATTTTTTCGTCGACGGGATGAGGTGTTTGAGTCAAATTAACGCAACCTATCATAAAGTGATTCGGTGTTAGCGGCTCATCTTCTTCGTGTGAAATAGGCAAGTCTGTCAGCGGGCGCGAATTAACAATATTTTCTGCTTCTATTACAACGCTTTGTAATGTATGTTCTCTTGGTGCTACTTGTCGAAGCGTTTTATTAAGGAGCAACTTTACGACTCGGATTAGACGCTCCCAACAACCACCGGAACTAGGATTAGCAGGGCAATTAAATATCCACTCGATATGATGCTTGGTTGCTTCGTCTCGGATACAATCTGTGTCTAGTAATTGTTCTGCCGATACCAGTTCACGTTGCGCGCCGATGAAGTTGGTGCCATTATCACTTCTGATCCTTACCGGAGTACCACGTCGATTTACAAAATTACGTAGACATAAAATAAAGGCGTCGGTGGATAGATTCTCCGCCAGCTCGATGTGGATGGCTCTCACTGTTAGACAGGTAAAGATGACGCCCCATCTCTTTTCTCTGCGCCTGCCGACTGAGACGTCCATTGGTCCAAATAGGTCAACACCAGAGTAAGTAAACGGGCGTACAAATGGTGTCACACGGTCACTAGGTAACTGGCCCATCAGCGGCGGCATTGGTTTTGTTTTATCCATGCAACATACTATGCAGCTACGTTGAATCCGCTTGTAAAGCGACTTTAGTTTTGGAATCCAGAAGGTTTGTCTAATAGCATTGATTGTTGCTGCGGCGTTTTGATGATGATTCCTCAAATGATAATGTTGGACAATAAGCTTTGACACGATATGCTGGTGTGGCAACAAAATTGGACGACGTGCTTGAAGTGGCAAATATACTGCTTCATCAATGCGGCCACTCAGGCGCAAAATTCCACTTTGGTCCAAGTGCGGTGATAGTTTGTACAGCGAACTGTGTCTTTTAAGCGCTCGTGACGCAGATAAATCAGCGATTTCGTTACCGAAATGTTCATTTTGTACCATCTTACATATCGTATGTTCGGCCTTTTCGATTTCAGCTGCTGTAAGTTGTGATGGTAAATTTCCTCCGCCGGGTTTTTCTCGAAACAGATTCGTTGCTCTAAGTACCCAAGCCACGGTGCGTCGCAGTTTTGAATAAGAGCTAAATCTTTCAAACTGTATAATAGTGCTGGTCGACTGTATGTATAATATGCGATAGGGCACCTCTTCCTCTAGTAATGACGTTGACGACGAAATGGTCATGGCGGGCCAATACTGTTCCTCTAGCTTCAGAAAGTCAGGACCCTTTGCCCATATACTATCACAATTGAATTTCGGAGGATTGGATGGGCGTGTCGCAACATCTGCGGGGTTTTGGTATGTTGGCACCCATCGCCATTGATTTTGCGAGGTTGAGTTTAGTATTTCGGCGATTCTGTGACCTACGAATGGTTTATGCTTTCGCTCCGATGAGTTTAGCCAACGTAACACTGTCTGTGAATCGCTTCAGAAATTCACACTCTCAACTTTGAATTCATGGGCATTAAGTAAAAGCTTGTACAACCTGGTACCTAATACTGCGGCTTGCAGCTCAAGTCTCGGAATAGACATAAGTTTAATAGGCGCCGTACGTGTTTTTCCCATGACGAAACTTATATTGATTTGGTCTTTGTGTGTTACTCGTATGTAACCAACTGCAGCAAAGGCAACCTGGCTCGCATCGACAAATATGTGAAGTTCAATTCTACTCTTGCTCGAGATATGTGTGGAATGGCATCGTGGCATTTTGAACAGGCTTACGTTATTGAATTCTTTCCACCATGGTAACCATTTTTTGTTCAATTCAGCTGGCATCGCTTCATCCCACCCGATATCGTATCTCCACATATCTTGAATGAGAAGTTTAGAAAATATTAAAAAATCTGACAACATACCGAATGGGTCGAAAACTGCCATCACTATTTGTAACAGTTCTCGCTTTGTAGGAGATCGCGTTCCATCCAGCACATCTTTTGCAACTCCATGAAATTTGGTGTGAAACTCAAATGTATCGCGGCGGGTGTTCCAATATAGACCCAAAACTTTATCAGTTGTCCCGCTACGCTCCATACTGATCGTTTTTTGTGTTGATGATGGCAACTGATTTAGCTTCATTTCCACTTCAGGGCAGTTCGATATGAAGTTTCTAAGTTGGAATCCTGCTTCTTGATGAATCTGCAATATTTGTCGGCTGATTTCTATGGCTTGCTTTGGTGAGTGGAAACTGGCGACCATATCATCGACGTAGTGTTTGTTTATTATGACTGACGACGCTTCAGGATACTCAGACTTGAAACGTTCTGCATTTATATTTTTGACGAACTCTGCGATACATGGAGAGCAAACCGCGCCGAAGATCATTGACGTCATCACGTACTCTTGAATCGGTTGCTTGCTATCACCATTTCGCCATAAATAACGCTGGGCCTGTTGGTCGGCTGGACGTACTTTAACTTGCGAAAACATCTCACATATATCTGCTGCAACTCCTATTTGACTTTGACGAAATTGCAACAAAATTCGCATTAATGGCTGTGCCTGTTCAGGGCCCTTCAATAAAGATGAATTAAGTGATGTACTGTTGACGGTAGCAGCAGCGTCGAAGACAATCCGAAGCTTGCTTGGCTTGTTAGGGTTGCAAACCGCGAAATGCGGCAAGTACCATCTCTGAGGCCATGACGTGATGGCTTCTTCCTGCGTTAATCGCCTTGCGTACCCCCTTTGCACGTACTTAGCCATTTCGTCCTTATAGCGGTTAGCGAAATTCTCATCCTTGTGCATGCGCTTTTCAATCGACAACAATCGTCGTTCCGCCATTTGTCTGCTGTTTGGGAGTTGCGGTGGAAACCTCTTCCAAAGTAGGCCTACCTCATAATGTTTATCTGGTTGCAATGTTGTTGTTGTTTTTAGCGTATGGCGTGCTAGCTTATCATCATCTGACTCCCACTGTGTCGAACTCGGATTTACACCGAAACTATCAGCCGAAAAATAGTCATAAACCATATTATGTAGTTTTTGATGTTCTTTTATGACCATGACGTGAGGATGTGACGTTGAAGGCGATTTGGTTGGGCCATAGGCAACCCAACCCAGTGATGTTTTGGCAGCAATCGGGCTTTCGTTATCGGCTTGTATAAGCGTTGTGGTAGCACCTAAATATGCTTGATTTAGGCCAATCAACAAAGCAGGCTTTTTGTTGCTATAATTTTGCAAAGGCACATGTTCGAGATGTAGAAAGTTTTCTTTCGTGAATGACTGTTCGGGCAGATTCAGATCCTTCACGGTGTACACTTCCTTAAGTGTGAACTTATTTTCATCAAGGCAACTGCCGATCTCTAGGTTGATTTTAAACGATTGTTCCGTCACCACACGGTCGTCGTACCACTGAAGAGTAAGGGGATGACTTTGACCCCGCACTCCAATTATTCTGGCGATGCCCTCCTCCAAAATGGTAATTGCCGATCCTTCGTCAAACATTGCCAAAATTTCGTATTTACCATTTGGTCCATAAATATTGATTGGCAACATCTTAAATAGCTGTTTGGGCGTTCCATTAACGAGGCGACAGTTTAACATCGGCTGCACACTGCTGTTAGATTGGTCGTTTTGGCGTGATGTATTAGATGGAGCTTCGTCGTTGTGTAAAAGCGAATTGTGGTAACGTTGACATCCGTCTATGCCACATTGCTTCCTTGATCGGCATTTCCCTGTAACGTGACCTTTTCTGAGACAGGAGAAACATAATTGATTATTTTTTACATATTCCCACCTGGCTTGTCCATCGGCTGATTTAAATACGGTGCAATTTGTAATTATATGATCACCGCTGCAACGAAGGCATTTTGATGTTTTTGTTGATCTATCTGCCTGTATATGCATTATACGACGTGGATTTGATACGACATTAGATCTGACGTTATGTGAGTTTGCTGGCATCAGGCAGATGACTCTGGCCAAATCGCCCAACCATTTGCTGAAATCTTCTATAGTGGCGAACGGTAGGATCGTGACCGAATGCTTCGCCCACTCAAACTGCTTATTTTGCGGTAGCTTACTTACTGCTTGTTCCAGCAAGGAAAAGTTTGCTAGCTGCTGGTGACATTTAGCTGACTTTAGAAAGGCGACCACGTTTCGTACTCTGGATGAAAATGGAACGATCTGTTCAAGTTTTTGCTCTGCGATTAGGGGAACTGCTGTAGTTTGTTGAGCTGATGTTTGACCAAAATATCTGGCTGACCGAATCTGAATTCCAATTCGCTTATAATATTAGGCACATCGTCCGGATAAATAAGCATAGCAGCTACTGCTTCTTTTGCGGTCCCTACAAGACTTTTCTGCAGCCGCATTAAATTTTGACGATGGCTGTATCCGAATGCCTCAGTTGTGTCTTTAAGATTGGCGAAAAACAGCGGCCATTCTTCCGCATTACCGCCAAAGGTGGGCAAATCGTAGAGTTTTATCGCAGAATCGGTCGATGGCGTGACTAAGATCGAATCGCGTTGCACTGGCTGTGTTACTACCTTTTGCTCACCCATGTTTTGCGGACGAATGTCTTCGCGCAATCGTATGATGTCCCTCGGGATTTCGACGGTACTGTTTTTAAGTTCTTCAACTGAAGCACGTAAGGCGTTTAATGTGGCGATTATAGCGTGAACTTGATCATCTCCGGCAGGCACGTGTTGGCTTGATTCTTCCATTTCCGTGCTTTCAAAAGATGATTCACTTTCACTGTTGTTCAGTCTTTCAGATGCGCGGCTGCGTAAAAAATATTTGTCTGACTTGGACATGCGCTCAATTATTGACTGCTTAACTTATGCACATACGATAGAAATATCGTGTACACTTGAGAGTTTGACAATATAACACCGAATATTAATAAGCAGAACGGCCAAATAATTATAAAAACTTTGTTGGCATCAAAGGCAGAAAAACATTAATGATTATATTAAGAATTGTATGATGGTTAACTGCGTTAACTATAACTGCGTTTATTTATTAAACTTTACAAATTATCCGTACAAATTAACATTTAAGAATTTGACTGCGCTTTACAAATTCGCGCTTACAAGTTTGCCTTTTATGTTTTCGCGTGCGTTTTATAATTGTGGTTCTTGGCACGTCTGCAAATGTTATAATAATGTTATGCCTGAATTTAGGTCTTTTATATCTTCAAGAAATATATGAAACTTCCGTTATTAAAATAAATGTAAAGTTATACAAAGTAAATAGACGAACACAGACACAGAACAATATGTTGCCAAAGAATACTATACAAACGTATAATACAAAACTGGTAGAATGGAAATGTCACAGGGTGACCTAACAGTTCATATCTTCATTTAGAAACATGGTATTATTATTATTATTATTAAAAGACTTATTTTTATCAAAAATTATCGAGGAAGTATAAAAGGATGAGTTTTGGCCTCAGTTTTTATAATCCGATGACGCTGTGAAAAGTTTTTGTTAACACTTTTTAATAACGAATAGATATTTAATTTTTTTGATATATATTTTTTGGATCAAGGTTAAAAGCACGCTATATAAACGTTATATTTGTGATGAAACACGTGCGAATTAGCAAAATCATTTTGTTAAAAAATAAATGTAAATCAATAATGAAAGTAGTAAAATAATAAATTTCGGACCCTAGAACTATGAAATTGTATAATATTATAGAAGGAACTACCCGATCGAGCTTGGTGGTTTGATCTACGCTTTTGTCAACTTTGACTTAAAATGTAATACTCCTGAAATGTGCACTTTTCCTGATGTAAGTTCTTTAAAGAATAATTCTACCTTTCCAAATTTACATTTACGGAATATGGCCCACCCCGGCAAAACTCCAGATCTTATGATGTTAGATATCAAATTCCCTTATATTTCTCAATTGTAAATAAATAAAATACATAAATGTAATGGACTGCTCAAACAGTACTTGAAATGTAGACTTACATTTCTCAGTGAGGCAACTTCTCAAGATAAAATATCATATCAACCAAATCGTGTTTAAAGAACATAATTTTTATGGATGTACCTAAAAAGCTTTATAATATATAAATTTTTATGAAGCTCAGTGCAATATCAAATTTCCAGACCGTTATATTCATTGCTGTTTCTGGAAACTATTATATGACTAAAGCTTGATGGTATACGCAATGGCTATCTGCTTAGGATTATTGAAAAGATCTAAAGGAAATACCAACAAAAAATAACGAAAAATACGAACTGTTTTAACTTTTCGAATTTAACACAGCTAAGTTGATTAATTAGGGGTCAGGGACCTTAATTGGATCTCCCCCCTTTGGCTGTGTCCCTTCATTCTAATGTAGTTTTTGACATTTTATTTAATTCAAACGAATTCGCCCTTAGTTCTTATTTTAGTTTATTTGACATTTGAGCCATTCCAAACCAACAACAAAATACATGGAGTAGATGTGTTTGTGCTGTTGCGATCACCTTATATGAATTCGCCTTGGCACGAGAGTACGTGCATAAATATTTTATATAAAAGCACACACGTGTGCACGTGCCTAATTCGAATCAGCACACACATGAGCTGTGTGCTACAAAATTTGTCTAGTAGCACATAGCACATGTGTAAGCGCGAAAAATACACAAATGTGCAGCACAAATGTGTGTAAATTCGAACCCTGCATATAACACAAAGAGCATGATTCTGCTGACTGTCATCTGCAGGTAAAGTTTCTGCATTATCTTGATCACTCGATTCACTGTCAGAAGTGTGGAATTCATTTAAAAACCATAACTGATTTCTTGTTCTCTTAAGCACTCTTTAATTAATTGGTCGCGATTTACTAAGATAATTTTATGAAAATGTTTTTTCTTTCGACATGTTGAAGCTAGTCCAGATGTGGATTTATTGTAATCATTGCACTTCATTTCATTTAGGTCCGCATGACATGACAAAAAATTTGAAAAGTTTCCATGTTTTGGAACGGATATATTAAGTCGGCTGTAGAAACTTTCCGCCACATTACATGTTCAGCTAGCGATTCCATCAGTCACCGAAGCGACCATGTGTACTGCTTTGCTTTATTGCTCAAATATGGGGAAAAAAGTTTGACTTATTTCTCAAAGTGACGAATATGCCAATTTGCTTAAACGATTGTACTCGACTCCTCTGCATTTAAATCAGTCAGATGAACAATAATGTTGTATTTTCATATAACTGTGTCAACAAAACAAAGTAATGCCTATTTAAAAAAATACTTCAATCAGCAGCGCTAAAAACAAACTGGGTATGTACCCTGCAAAAAATCGTGTGACGGATGTCTAAAGAGAATGATTCGCGATCAATACCTTTCGTCTAAAGTGGGTTACAATTAATTCCAATTATTCGGTTATAGGCATAGTTGGGACAAGTCGATTTTAAGCAGTGAAACATATATTTTACCATACTAAGGTGTGTTCGTTAGTCTCTTCATTTAAACCGGCATGAGTTAGAATATTTTAGTGTCAATGAATATGAATGAACTTGAATATATTTGAAGAATCTCGTGCACGGTTTTCGTTTGTTTATTCCATTTCCAAAGGGAAAGGTAGGTTTTGCAGATGTGATGACATAATCCCTAGTGCCATAATCCCAAGTGAAAAAACTGGGGATTATCACGCTACCCGAGCAGATTGTTACTTGGGGTTATGACATCTCTGAGCCACTAAAAACAGGAAAAAATTGTATGTATTTCTACGGCTTTAGTAGAAGATTTACTTTTAAGTCTTTTGCCGAAAGTTGTTTTAAAAGCGGGGGCAAATGCAACCCAGCCAGAAGGGGTTTCTGCGCAGAAAAACCGTGGGTCGTGAGGGCTGTGTTTGATCGGGTTGTTATTGCGAAGGTTTCATGTTTCAAATGTCAGAATTTGCATATTTTCGGTAAATAACTATGAAATAATCCATCTAAATTAATATATTTAGTTATCGCAAACAAAATCTATCTTTTCCTAATGTGCATGTTTTGCATGATTACCAATTTTTTCAATGGTTCTATGAAAATGTATTGTATAATCAGATGTCAAATGTGTACATTATTTAGACACAAATAGTTAGCTGCTTAGACATACTCGTACACTTAGTTGAGTGTACAACAATTTATGGCTCACTGACTTCCTTTCAATTGGCACCTGCTTATAGCAAAGCGTTAATTTTATATCGAATTGCTTCTAAAAATATAAAATTAAGTATTGCAGGGCATTGAGGATTTCCCTTCCCCTTCTACGAATCAACCATAAAATATTTGGCAGCCAATTTGCTTTAGAGCGCATCGCGTAATTACATACATATACGAGTAAATATGTATAAATATCACAACTATGCTTTTTTTATCATCACATGTATTCACTCTGCAGTTCAAACCAACTAGTTCAAAATATACCCAAAAATTTTAGTTCAATCGTAGTAAAACAAAATTACTTCAGTGCCTTCAGGCACAGTGGATAAGTACTCGATTCACATCGGTGATGACGAAGGTTCGAGTCCTAGTACCATCGATAGCAAAATTTTAATTAAAAGTTTTGTTTTCAAATTTTAATCTTGTACTCTAGTTCTTTTCTGACTAGTTTGATATTAGTTGCATATTGGTATGTTTCCAGTTCGGTGCTTCACTGCACTGCATATGTGTATGTATTCACATAGACTTTTCGATTGTAAGGGTTTAGCACTGCCCTGCAAAAACGGTACGGGTAAAATGATTAGTCAATTTACCCGGAGCCAAACCGAAAGTTGGTCGACTTTTTCACTGTTTCTTTCCTCGCGTTCCTGTGTGTGCGGCTTAACATCTCTTTCTCACTTATATTTTGACCTAAGATAAACATATAGATGTACTTCTCACACCGGTGTCACAACTACTATTATTTGCCTCGTATAAAACACGTAAAATTACGGGATATTTTACCGACGTGAATACCAATTGGAGTTTCAGTCATTCGATTTTTGCAGGGAGAGCTTCTAAGTACAAATCAGTGCTGATTAGTTCACCAGCTACTAGTTGGTTACAGTTGTATTTATGAAAAAGTGATGATCGAGATAGTGTACCCAGCAAATAGAGAGTGCCCTGCAGAAAGGAACTATCAATTAATAAATAAATTTTACTTTTAACTACCTATTTTGTAGGAATCGCTACAAATAACCAACTTTTAAATAGCTACTAAGAAACCCATTTTTAGATAGCTGATGAATTATGCAGAATAATCCAAAAATATGTCAAATATGTCTTTCCCTCCTATAATTTATAGATGCTTTCTCGTTTTTGGGTAAATACAAATAGTAGCTGCTTTCCGAAGAATAAATTTAATACACATAAAGCGTAAAATGGGGTTACCCAGCCAGCAAAATAATCGCAAACAAAGATGGTAATTGGGTGTTTCCTCGAAGAAAAATCGGACAAAAAGTCGTTATTGATATCCGTTAGTGATTCGCTTACAAATGCCCATTGGTTTAAAATTGTTCAATAATAACGATAGTTCAAGAAAACTAAAATAAAAAATATTGTATGCTAATTGAAAATTTTTCAAAGAATTTCAAAATTTTCTTTTACAGAACTGCATAATTTTTTGTTAAATTATTCTTGATCTTTTAAAAGTCTCTCATATCAAAATGAAAAATATTATAACCGGGTAGCTGTTATATCTCACAAAGTTTTCACAAAACAAAGTATGTCATTGAAAGTTGTGTTTTGTAAAGTTTTGAAAGAATAATTTTCACCTTCCGTACTGGTACGTTCCGGGACTCGAGCCTGCTGGTTCTGGCTCGACTATCGACACTTATCTTCTACCTTCACTAGTTTGCTCATCCAAAAATTTTTATAAAATTTAGCATTTCATTTAAATAAGTACTACTTACTAATAGGCAAAAAGCAAGAAATGTTGACCGAACTCTATAAAATTTGCAGACATACACGCACCAATAGAACACATACATTGTCTCAGAAAACCTTTGATTAATTATTCTTTTAATTTATTTCATAAAAAGTCTCCTAAAACTAAGTAAATCCATCATTAAAATTTAAGAAGTATGCAGATACAAACACAAAACAAAACGTAAAACCTTAAGATATATATTTTTTAAAGGTTTTGTGGTGAAAAGTAGCCACAATTGAATAATAACTTGTTACTTAGGATACCCAATTCGTCTGCACTAGAGTGTAATAATCCTGGTCTATCCTGCGTTCTATAAAAACTTATTTCCCAATGCTGTGGGCCAAAATACAACCCCAAACCATAAAAGAACCTCCACATTTAACAGTTGTTTTAAAGATGTTATGTTTTAATTTGTTAGTATTTAAGCTTCATGCCATATTTTCTTAATTACTGCACTCCTGATGAACATCATATATATTATTTCTGTAAGGTCTTTTTGTGTTATTTCCTAATTTTCTGCTCTCATTTGGAACCAATATTAATAAATAAGGTATCGTTTTAAAGGTGGGGGTTAGCTCTACATGCGAAACCATGTTTTAATTAGCGGAGTGATTTTGTTTAAGCGTATTTTATAAAAATAAATTCTTTAAAATAAACGATTGTGGATGCACAAAAAAATCAATTTGTACTGCAACGCTATTGTGACTGTGACATTCATATGCCTCGCGACATCTACAGTTGAATAGTAAGACTGAACAGTGCTAGAATAATTAAAGGCGAGCGCGCCATCTACACTTGAACATTGCTAAAATAAGTGAATAAGACTGCGTTCACACTGGGTCATAAACTCGAGTTAAAGGGACATTTTTTGAGTTAATTCATATTCATGTTGGCAATCAACTCAAGTTTATGGCTCAATGTGAATGTAATATAAGTGGTGCTGTTTGCGCATATTTGTATAATTTTTTGGTTACTTCTATACGACAGCACGTAACTGCTAATATAGGTCCAAAAATATCGGTAAAGGTACCAAACGACGGGTTTTAACCTTCGTATCAATAATCCGAAAGCGGAAACTCGATATTTTATGTATGTTCAGAGATATTTGCAATTAAAGTTGAAATTTTTCTGTCATTTTCATGTGGTTGTTGTAATTACAGATTAGGGTGTACCGAAAAGTGCAGAAATGTGTTCTGTGCAGAAATATTGTGGACCGCGTAGCCGGTGTTGGACCGGCTAAGGTTATTTTTTTGAAGCCTACGCAGAAAGGTGTTGTGCACATAAATAACTTGGATCAAGTCCCCTATTTGGGATCGGACCTAGGCAATTTTTGGGTTTTTTACTAATAACTTTTCACTGAAACAAATTATTTAATTTCCACTTTCGGATTATTGATACAGAGATCAAAACGCGTCGTTTGATACCTTTCCCGAGATTTTTGGACCTATATTAGCAGTTACGTGCTGTCGTATAGAATAACCATTTTTTGTGGTCTCACAACAAGTGTAGCTGAAAATCTTTTTTTATAATTTGAGAAAAAGGTTTGAAAAATCCTGGACCTGGACTAAGAAAAGGTTTCACACCATTTTTGTTTTTTTTTTTTTGCGCAAGGAGCGCACGGGTCCAGCTAGTTTTTGTTATTAACGTTTTGTGGAGAATTTGATTTCCTACAAAACCATTTACAGATACATTTGTTTGCTTCAATAGTTTGGCATTTTTAAAGCAAAAATTAGATATGTACTTCTGAATTTGGACTAGCAATGACAGGCCTCTGGAAGTTATAGTTAAAATCTGTAACTTTTACAGTATATTTTTCATAGTTCTGAAAAATAATTATTTTTGACCCAGTCTAATAAATATGTATGTAGGATTTGGAACCGTTCGCATTTGTTTGAGCATTTTCTATGGAGAGATTCTACCCGAACGATACGACTGATAGATATTAGTAGGTAGATATTACTCAGAATAATCTTAAATAAAGCTAAGGAATTACCCTATAGGGAGCAGAAGTATCGGGTAGTCAAAGCAAACTAACAATATGCACCGCGATCTGCATACCTGCAGGGAAAAGTTCTTTAGTTCTGAACGAGTGCAATTGTACTGTTATGTTCAGAATCGCTAAATGTTATAAAATGATAACAAATTTTACAAATTATAGTTGGCATTAAAAAGACTTTTTTCTTTATTTATCAAATTTATCTTAAATAGCTTCTTTTTTTATCGCACTGACAAATAAAATATTGTATGTAAATTTATTCGAACTTCCATATTTTAAATATTTTACTTATTTTTAGAATATCGCAGCCAGTCATTAAATGGGGGCCTTATTTATTTCATTGAACACAAATACCCAATTTTCTATTATATGATTTTATGTTTGGAAACTGGTTAATATGAAGGTATTCCCTAACTAGTTCCTATTTGGCATTGGAGCTCTGAGTCAGACAGTTATGTCACTATTTGTTGATTTTTCTGCAGGGGAGCATCCGCATACACACAGTTTATTCATAGCTACATGCAGAAGTTTCCCCTACCCGCCGGGTATCAACTAGGTGCCTTGCAATCGGGTTGACATTTGCGATATTGGCAATTAAATTGTTCACTGTCCGTTTTAGTGATTTCGATATAATTAGCAAAATTCTTAGTTTGCTTCTACCCAACGCGTTCGAATGGTGGTCCGCCCTTTTACCGGCCGCTGCAGCAAATCCAACAATTAAATTATTTATTTATTGAATTAAGACATTTAATACGTTTGGAAAGTGATAAGGAGTTAAAAGTTTCAAATAAAAATATATATTAATTTGATAATTCTAACGTATTTAGCGATACATTTTCTTAGTGCCGTAAGAAGAAGAAATAATTCACAAGGTTAAGTGCGCTTTCGTTACATAACATAACCAGTATCAGAAAAAATAAATAGCCTATATCTCATACAGCTTTCGAGCTACTTTTGGAATACTCTTTCATATCCACTAAAATTTGTTACGCTTTTTTATTTGTATTTTCTGTTTTTAGCAGACGAGAATAGGCCGGATATGATTTGACCTTGACCTTAATAAATGTTGACCTATTTTGGTATACGTGCATTCATTTCAGTAAGGCAAAATGAAAAAAAGTGACCGAAAACCTGTAAAAACCGCTATAAGTGACACTAATAAGCTAGACAAAAAGCAGTGAGAATTCAGTGGCGTTGAGCCTTCATGAGCAGAGTAATGTAATCAAGAATTTCATTTAGATCTTTCAAAACTATATTAAAACTTTCTTGTGGCCAATTTAATTTTCTACAAAACTGTATGCAGCTAAAGTGTCAAAGTAAAAATGAGATCTGTCCTACAAAATATAAGCAATGATCAACTACTAAAAACTAATAGCAAAGTCTAAGGGCCGGTTTCACCAGCTCGACTTAACTTAGTTAACTAACTAAGTTAAGTCGAGTTTTTCACTTTTTCAGTTTCACCATCTAACTTAACTAAGTCACAACTTAGTCAGCCTGCCAGCTGACTTATTCTCGACTAAGTCAGTGTTGCTGTGGTTCAAAACCTAAATGTCAGTAATGCTCCTAATTTGTTTTGTACAATGTCCCAGCCGGAAAATTCGTCAAACATGACTTTAACGCCATATGCGTAGATGCATGTGAACGCTTGTTTTCTAGCATGCAACCATTACGAAACTTTCGTTTTCAATTAAGCGCTAAATTTAGTACCTTCGAACTAAAGAGAAATGGGTGTAAGATCAATAACACATTCCTTCGTGTATGGCCATACATGCCCATTTCGCACTGGGGTATTGGGATGCACAGAGTTGTCTGGTATAAAAAAATACTACTATGCATAAAAAAGATGATCGGGTTGTTGTGTTCACAATTATTTAAGTCGATCAGTTGGTGAAACCCAAAATTAAGTTAGTCTCGAATCTGTGTTAACTTAAGTCACGACTTAGTTTTAGTCTTAGTCGCGTTGGTGAAACCGGCCCTAACGGTTTTACAGTATTTTTTTCACCATTCTGAAAAATAATATCAATATGGTCTATGAAGTTACTCGAATACAACATAAGTCAACCACGCAAAATCAACGAGCTGTATTGTAGTAGTCTATCGATGACGACTACTGGATTAACCACCCACTTTCGAATATTCGGTAAACAGTATATTTTCTGTTAGTCATTGTTAGGAATAAAAAAAAAAGCACTTAGCCACTTTGGAAACATCAGATCAAATTTCCAAACAGCTCTTAGTGTTGATATATATAAATCTAAATTGTTATTTAGAGTATGTAGGGTTGTTTCTGACATCACGGAGACCATTTTTAAGTGGCTTTTGCGTACAGATGTGGGTGAATTGAGCATAACTCCCCATAACAAATAGCACAAGTAACCTCTTTTTCCACATCCAACTTCTTTAAGGGCTCTTGTGGAAGTATTCAATATACTACATATCTCAATATGACAAGTATAGCCAGCAAACCATTGTATTCCTAAATGAGTCAAAAAAGAGTCTTAAAGAGGAGCGTTTACGTTCTTTATGAGTTCATTTAGGAGTCCGAAAAGAGCGTATTTCCCTTCTTGAACTCGGTGTCCTATATGAACTTTATTTCATATATCATTTTAGCTTGAAAAGGAGTCATATATGACAGATTTTGGCATTCCCACAACAGCCGGTTCTATCGTACCGGAATGACCCGGGTTTTTTACCCGGCCAAGGGCTGTTATTTCAGTGTAACCCTGTCCAATCTGTCCCGTCCCACCCTTAAATTGTCATCCTCGGAGCCAGCCCTGGCAGCTGGGTTGCTCCATTGTCTCTTGTTACGGGCTGGGGTCGAACCCAACCTTGGACCAAGAGATTGGATCTGCTGCGTTTGCTGGAAGAAAGTTTATATTAAACGGTCGCATTCGGTACAATGCGCCAAGTGTAAGAGATGGCTACATAAATCTGGATGCTCAGGGCTTAACCCTGCCATCCACAGACCCCGTACTTTCTTTAATACTTTTGAGGCACCATGCTGTACACGTCCAAGGGCGTCCTGCGGTAGTCGTCACTCTGGCACTCCCTTACCGCTTCTACCTACTTCCAATAGCCACAATAGTGGCTCAGTCTACACGACTGGCAGCACTGCTGCCATTCCCGCCTCAACCACTCCCGACTATCGCTCACGCACACCAGCGTCTTCATCTCACACGACCGCTCAACACTCCTATCTCCTCCGGAATAGGTCTTTCTCTGCCCCAAATGCCCCCCCCCCCCTACTTCTAGCCTGCACGTGTGCCAGGAACACCACCTCCTCGTACCTTTCACTACCTGCACCGTTTGTCGGCAAAGATTATATACGCCTGCGACACCGGTCAAGTGCAACAATTGCCTTGGCCTGTGTCACACCCTTATGTGCTCTGGACTCTCAAACGGTAACCTTTGGACGGATTCGTTCATAGTCCCCTGTTGCAGTACACATCCGCCTTCCACGCCAGACAACATCAGCCATGGCGCTGTCAACTCTACACTGCGACGTAGTTTAGGCCTTAGCCTACCTCCACCTAGGCAAACGCATCCGTCCCTCACGCCTAGTATGTCCCCGTCTCCCCTCCTACACACTTCAAAATTTTGCAGCTGAACTGTAACGGATTAGCTGGAAAGATCGCGGAGATAACTGACTTTTTTGAAGACGCATAACATCAAAATCGCCGCTATACAAGAGACAAAATTGATCACAAGATCGGGCTTACGAACTTGTGATGGGTATAATGACATCGAAAAGACCGTCCCAGCGGTCTTAGGGGTGGGCTTGAGTTCATTACAGATCACTCTGTACAATATAATCTATTTTCCCCTGACGTCGACCCCAGGGACTCTACCTAAGAATGCCAAGGCATAGCAGTCCGGTCAGGAGACGCCGACCTGCAAATCAGAAACATCTATATTCCTCCTGCCACGTGTTGTCCTAGAGATTATCATCCCGACATTAGTGCGTTGGTAAGGGGCGATAACCGTCTAATTCCTAGGCGACTTCAACGCGCATCACGATCTCTGGCACCCCAACTTGCCAGCAGGCATCAGAGGACACGCAATTGCAGACCAAATAGATAACTCAGCATTCTGTACAGTCAATGGAGATGCCCCCACCAGGTTGGCAGTAACTGCCACAGTTCGCCAGACATCTCCATAACGAGCGCGGGCCTAATTAACTTTGTCATCTGGCGACCGATGCCTACATTTGCTCCAGACTACCTACCCATCTTACTCTCTGTTGAACGACCGACCGACTTCATAACGACTGATAAATTAACATATATCAACTTCACCAAAGCGGACTGGGACCGCTTTACTGACTATACAGAGCGCTCCTTCGCTGCCTTACCCACTCCTACGGACGTACGCAAAGGCGAAAGAGAGTTTCGCAAGATCATTGATTCAGCCTCATGTCGCTTTATTCCTGCTGGTAGAATACTAGAAATTCGTCCGAATTTTCCGGCAGAAGCTGCGGCGATGGCAAGAGAACGTGACCAAGTGAGACTCATCAATCCCGTAGATCCCAGAATTAATGATCTCAATGCGGAAATTCGTAGGATAGTCAACGAACACAAACTGACCAAGTGGAAACAACACCTTGAGGCATGCAACCTCTCCGGCGGAGTCGGCAAATTATAGTCGACTGTCAAGGCCCTATCAAATCCGACCAAATACAATGACAAAGTCGCCATTGCATTCGGCGACACCGTCAAATCGGACGCCAGCTCCTTTTGGCGGCTGTTTATAATGCATCCACCTGCGGATAGGACTAAGAGAAGAGTCTTCCGACATGCGCACAAACACAAACACTCCACTGCGCCTATTTCCGTCTCAGTCGCAGAGGTCAAGGAAGCCATAATGAAGGTCAACCCCTCAAAATCCATCGCAGCCGACGGAATCGCCATGAAGATGATCAAACGCCTAGGCCACGCGGGACAGAGTTATTTAGCGGCTCTTTTTAATCTCTCTCTAACTACTTTCGTTATACCTGAGATATGGAAACAGGCGATTGTAGTTCCCCTACTAAAACCAGGGATGCCGGCAAACCAAGGAGAGTCTTATCGCCCGATATCCCTCCTTTCGCCGGTAGTGAAATTACTAGAGACGATTCTGCTCCCTTACTTCATTGCAAATCTGAAATTGGCCGATCACCAGCATGGTTTCCGCAAATCTCATAGCACGACATCCGCTTTGAACGCCATTACAACGCAGATTAATTATGGTTTAAATCAACACCCACTAAACCATGGGAAGGTTCTCGTGGCACTTGACCTATCAAATGCATTCGACACGGATAATCACGCCACACTCCTGCGAGACCTGGAAGAGACACCGCTCCCTGCCGGCCTTAATAGGTGGACCGCTAATTACCTCAATGGTCGACAGGCATCAGTCAAATTCAGGAACAAGAAATCTAGACCACGAAGAATAAAACAAGGGGTGCCGCAAGGTGGTGTTCTCTCTCCCTTTTTGTTTAATTTCTATATTTCGAGACTTCCAACCCCCCCCAAGGGGGAGTCTCCATTGTTACCTACGCTGACGACTGCACGATAATGGCCTCGGGAAAGGGTCCCTCCATTGACGAACTCTGTATTAGAATCAACAGTTACCTCCGTGACCTTTTCCAGCTTCTTCACCGAGCGAAATCTATCTACGCTATCTCCGACTAAATCGACGGCGACCCTGTTTACGACATGGAATGCACAGATGGGGCAAGAGTTAAATGTTCCCGTAGACGGAGTACCTCTACCTACTATCAACCACCCGAAAATCTTGGGTGTGACATTTGACAACGGCCTCACCCTCGCTGGTCATGCCACCGCAATAGCCTCAAAGGTACAGAGCCGCAATAAGATCCTCAAGTCACTGGCCGGCAGTACTTGGGGAAAAGACAAAGAAACATTGCTTGCTACATATAAGGCTATTGGCCGGCCGGTTATTGACTATGCTGCGCCCATATGGTCGCCCAATCTTTCTGACACCAACTGGAGGAAATTGCAAGTCTGCCAAAACACCGCCATCAGAACTGCTACGGGATGTCTGCTTATGTCATCTGAGTCTCACCTCCATCAAGAGGCAAAATTGCTCAATGTTCAAGAGCACGCGGAACTCTTGAGTAGACAGTTCCTTCTGAACTGTCATAAACCTAGTCATCCAAATCGACATCTTTTGGTATAGTACCATATCTCTTTGCCGTTTGATCTGCGGAACCATAGACGGGCTCTAAATGACCTCCACACCGAGTCGGTAGACAGATCTCGGCCTGTGAATCCCGTTATTAATACTCAACCACCTGAATTGGCTGAAGAGGAGCGGGTACTTCCGAGGGAGACTAGAGTCATACTAGCACAACTTCGCTCTGGATATTGTAATAGGTTAAACTCTTACTTATCCAGACTGAACCCCATGATACCAAACACATGCCCTGCATGTGGTATGTCCCCTCATGATACCATACATCTCTTCTCCTGTTCAGTTGAACCCACTCTTCTAACACCTACATCACTCTGGTCCAACCCTGGGGAAACTGCGCGTTTCCTCGGACTTCCGTTAGAAGAGCCTGATGACAATTTAGAGTGATCGAGCCCATTGGGCAGGGTGAAGCACTGTTAACAACAACAACAACAGATTTTGGATTCATAATCATCACTAATTGGACTCCAAAAATACTCCTAAACGAAGCTTTTCGGAGAGATTTTTGTCCCTTACAATCTGCTCTTTTTGTGCCCTTAAAATACAGACATTTGGAAGAAACCCCTTAGAAGGCTCATGTTTCTATATTTCCCATGTATTTGAAAAAATCGAATGCCAAGAAACACCAATCTACGGCCAGTCGTTATAGTCAAAATAGAGCATGAGCCACGAAAATGCATGCTGGTCAGGAGAAGCAAGATATGTTTTTTGTCCGAAAATCAAACGATATGAATATTTGTTCCAAGGTTACCCTTTTATATGAACGCTCTTGGCATAATTTTCAACACATAAGAGTCATAAAAGACTCCTATATGAAACTATTTTTGATGCTCATATTTTCCACGTATTTACGTCTCAAATCTGACACCTAAATTATGAGCACTCCGAGAATGTTTGTGGGGTATTTTTTTTTGCTATATTTTTTTGATATATACCCAACAAGCAAAGTAAACTTAAAATAAATGTTTAAAAAGCTTTCCGAAATAAAAATTTCTCTGATGAAAAAGCCTAGCAGCTTCCGAAATGCATCTGTAAGAAAAGCTATGGCGGTTGTCTCTAATAATTTTCCTACTCTATTCAATTAAAACAACTTTTAATAATTAATTAAAAAATGATCATTAAAAAATAAAAAACAATAATAATTTTCATAAAAATTAAAAAGTGAAAAATTATTATTCTTGGCCTTGAGCTCGTTTCATGAATACTTGAAAATATACAGGCCGTAAATCAACAAAAATTGTATTATAAAAAAACAATATTAAGCTTACCAAATTCTTATTTTTCGTTTATAAAACGTTTGAAAATAAACGTTTTTTGATTGTTGTTGGAGCAGTGCTGGAATTTTTGTTTTGTTTGTTAATTGATATTAGAGGAAAAATTACAACGATATGCACAGCGATGGTATGGGATGCCATGTTTCGAAGTGCCCAACTTCTCATCAGACCCCTTCTCGGACACTGGGATAAAAACCCAAGTGTCTGCACCAAAGCCGCTGTTAGAGTACTCTAACAACTAAGCTATGATGCCCTGTAGCGTCACGATGCATTTTTCCTCTAATGTGCCATTTGCTTATTCCTTTTATACAAGGTGGCGCAAAAGTAAGCTTCCGATGTTCAGCATATCGGTTGTGGCACGTGCTGTGTGCTGTTGCACCGTCTTGTTGGAACCACATGTTTTCCAATCCCAATTCATCAAGTTTCGGTAAAAAGAACTCGTTGATCATTGCTCTGTAGCGCTCACCATTCACAGTAACCGTTTGGCACCGACCGATTATTGGTCAAATAAATAGTCAGCAATATTCCGCGTTCTGGAGCAGTGTAGCGTAACATTGTTTATTAACGTGTATTTCGCATGTGTTTACTACACAAATGTCAAAACAGAACTGACTTTAGGGGCCAATCGCAAAATTTATAGCATTTTCTGATAGGAGGAGGACTTCTGCGCCACCCTGTACATTCTGTAGTGGAATTTTTTTAGGCGCGTTCATAGAACAGTTTTAGATACAGAAGGGCTTTTTTGCATATCAACACTTCCGTGTTATTTGTTATGCACCCGCACTGTACCTGTATCAACTATAGTTATGGTGATTGTTGTTGGAGCAGTGCTCGAATTTTTATGTTTGTTTGTTATTTGTTTTATAATTGAAACGGCACGTTGATAAAAAGCTTAGTAATGTAAGCCTATAAACAATTTTCAAAGAAAGCTTTTTATAAGTGTTTTTTTCTGAAACTTAATTCAAACCATATTTTTTTATATTATTTAGCTATTGAAATAAAATAAATAAATAAGTTATAATCATACATTGAGTGCTGCAACTTAAACCAATTATTAGCAGATTGCAGAAGTGGTTAAAATGCAACCATTATTTTTGCTATTTCATCTCATTCAGACGTAAAATCTTTTATGAAAAGAATTTGAAAATTTTTTAAGTTGAAAGGAAAAAAATTTACAAATTGTTTTCTCTGAAATTTTTGTAAACATTTGTATTTCACTTTTAAGGTAAAATGATCTATAACAGTTTGTTCTTGAAGTTTATAAAAAGTTGACTTTAAACCTTCAAATAAATGAAAACTGAAAAAGTTTAAGTTTACTTTAAATTATTTTTAAAAACATTTACAGAAATGCTTGTTGGGTTCATAATCCGGTTGATAGTATTCGAGTTGTGACAAAAAATTCGAATAGCCGAAGCAAAATTAACAGTCGAATACCATACACCGACTTATAGCCGTACAAACATTTCCAGCCGACTAGTCGATCAACCGAGGAGGCGGTCGGCGTGGTGTGTTGGTAGTGTTAGTGGCCTACCACACCAAAGGTCCCAAGTTCAAGTCACGGGACAGCTAAAATCAAAAATGTTTGGAAAAGAGTGTATTTCTGCCATTAGAAAGGTTCTCAGAGCGAGTTTACTTTTTAAAGTTTAAGCCACGACATACGCTGTTTAGAAAGTATGTACGTATATTAATATTGATGAAACTTAAATCATGCAACCTAGAACTCTGATTACCATGGTAGAGTTCAGCTTTTACTTAATGCAACTGGGGGTAATTTCCGGGCTTGCATTATGGTGAAGTGAACAGTATATGCACTTAAACTTGAAGCCAATATAATTTTATTGTTAACGTCAAAATTTCGAAAAAAAGTATTTCCTTTTTTACAAATGTGAGTGCTTTAAGTTACACAAATTATTTTTATTTCTAAAATTCTGTAATAAATTATGATTTAGAAAGAAAAACACTTTTAACCGCAAGTATAAGAATATGATATGAATGATAATGAAAGTCAAAAGATTTTTTTCACATCACGATAATGTCAAACCGGAACCGCGGTAGAAAATGCGTTGTGGTACGAAAGTGTGGCGGAAACAAGAACAGCCAAATCTAAAGTTGGGAACCACGCATTGATGATTTGCGATGTTGAGCAAATATCAAAATGGATCCCGGCTATTCGATATGGTCAGGCTGTCACGTAATCTGAAGTGAAAAGTTGTTTCTGTACTAAGATTCCTCCATTGGTTTTTTGAAACTTTTCTCTACTTTTTCCTCACTAGACTTAGTGATTTGTAATCAGCATAAAAAAGCTTACTCACAGCCCTTTCTGCACCTTAGATTTTTTCAAAGCTGGCACAAGAAACAGTTTATATTTCCGCCTGTACCGTTTATTCTTCATGTTAACTTGTCTTAAGAAAAAGTGACTTATGATTATTATCAAAATAAGTTAAAGAAATAATTAATTAATTAAATATACTTACCTATACTTACATGCTATTTGATTGCCTACTGTTGCTTAACGCGGATTGCACAATGTTGCTTGTTTGATGTTGTGATCTTACTAACCAACTAATAACACTGCTATACGCTTGAATGAATTGAAAAAAATAAAAGATAAAGAAGCCACATGCTCACCAATGGGCCGATCAAAATAAAGAAAATGATACTGATTTGCCATTGCCACCACCTCCCTCGCCAACTTTACTACAACAATTAGAAATCGATAGTCAAAACACCGGATATGCTAAAGATAGCTGTAACGACATCAATCACCAAGAAAAACTACTACAACATGTACGAACAAATAGCAGCCTGTCAACTCTTTCAAGTACTTCTGATGGTTTGTCCATGTCATCAGCAGGATGTCCGACTCATATTCCAGCAACAGATACGACAGTTGTATTTGCTTCTGTGGATGAAAAGTCTAGTGGTTACAGTCCTACTTCACTATATCATTCACGTCAAACCTTAGCATCGACTTTGCCTATGTATTGTATGAGCAACGACACAAACACAGAAACATTTGTGTACTCACCGCTACCCCTACCCCCAGGTGAACCAAAACAATTGGGACTGCAAAACGAGAACGATATGAACTCGCAGAATCAGCATGGCAATGGTGGTGTCTCGGCTGGAATTGGTGTAGTTGGCTCAAAAAATAATCTTTCGGGTGGCGTTTATAGCAAATTCTTGAAAGAGTATTCCAACAAGGTGCTGACACAAAATAACAACAACAGTCATATTCACACAAATACACCTTATTCTACTGATAGTTCCCTAAACTATGACATTTGTAGTGAAAACACAAATAATACCATCGACACAGCCATACCTTTTCAACCAATAACACAGAAACCAATATTGATATCTCAGACAATACAATCCGACCCAACTTCAGAAGCCGATTTCGAAACCAATACAGGCGCGGTCAAAGCCAAAACAATAACAAAACCCTCACCACAACCATGGGTGGTTGCCGCCATAACGGCAACGCTCGCTAATCAATTAAATTTTAATCCATGTCAGCAGGTAGAAGAAAATTTGGGAACAACACTATCGTCATCAACATCGTCAGTATCGGCAACAACGGCAATTAGTGCAAAAATCGCCAACGCAACACTCTTAGATACTATAAATAGTAATAGTAATTGCGATAGTGAACAGTTCATTAGTGAGTCCGAAATTAATCAACTTACAAACGTAGAAATTGAATCAAAAATGTTGGCAAATCAAACGTCGGTACTTGAACCCAAGTTGGATGATCAAAAATTTGGTGAATATGTCACCCTAACAGGCAGTGTCATTCGTAGTGTTGTGCCACCTGGTAAGGGTGTGAATATCAATTATAAGGTAAGTTAGCTGATAATCGCCATCGAATAACTCGGATACTTTTATTTGAATGGTAGGCAGATAACTTAACTATGTTTTGTTAATATTTAATGTTATAACACCTTTTAAATTTTTTACTAAGGTATGTGTATAGTTGATGTAAATTATAAAGGACTTTACCCTTTTTAATTTTCTAAAGTGAATTTTATATTTTTCATTTAGTTGAAATATAAAATATATTTTGTAGGTTAATCAAGGTTATGCCAGGCCATTTGGATCTGTTTCTGGAGCAGCAGCCGCTGCTCCCAAATCTCCGGTAGCTTATCAACCACAGCGCCCATCTGTTAACGCCTATGCCACATTACCGCGCTCCGGCATTGAACAACAAGGTAAGGATGTTGAAGATTATCAATATTACGACGATGACGATGATTACTATTCTAGTGGTATGGAATTTATCTAGTTTTATTTGTCGATGTATGCTCCGATATAAATTTATTTTCAATGTAGTGTTTTTGATATAACCATAACCAAATTTGTATAACTTGTATGATCTAAGTTTTAGATATAAACTAAATTATAGCACGTTAGTACAAAGTTGGATGAAGTAATTCATATGCACTTGTGGGCGAAACCGCTTCTATATGCTGTTTTCACTCCAGATATCGGTACGAAATATACTGCTATAGTCATTTTTGTTTGAACGCCATGTCCTTTGAGTGTATTTCTGAAACGCTTATATATAAAAATGGAATTGCATTAGCAGATTTCCCCTGTAAAATGTTGTTTATTAAATTTTCGACTAAGATTTTGTCAGGGTAATTAGGTTCTGGAAACTTATGGGAAAATATATACATATATACTTAAACAAATATTGTAATTCTACACCTAAATATTCAGGATTTTAGTAGAAATCAAACTGTTATCATTACCAAAAGTAGTTAATCGAAGGGATGTGCATTGTTTTGGGTCAAGTTGAATAGAACAGAAACCGATGTTCACAGACAATAGAAACCGATTCACCGACCCAATCGAAAATCTGTTCGAACCGTTAAAATGGAACTCAACAGAGGTTTCGTCCTGCTTTCCTCCCAGATGGTTGTGTCCATACACTTTAATTCACTAAACACATATACCCAATTGACCGATCCATTAAATTGAGCAAATAACGGTACCCGCTGTTTAACGTTACCCGAAATAGAAAGTATATTTCATGAACTCAACGCAAAATTTCCACAATGAAGCAGAGCTGTAAAAATGTCGATACTTCTTCGATGCTATAGTTTCCAAAGTTTAGGTTGTGACCTATTGGTTATGCCGCTTAATATGCTTACGCTCTTAAGTTTAAAATTTGTCATGGAACAATGCCATGGTGGAACCAAACCTATTCATAAGGAGGATAGTGCCGTCGATAGTCTTATATCTTATATCTCAATAGTGCTAGCCCACAAGTGAGAGATCCCAAAAAAACCCAATTATGTAGAAATCTTGTTTATATAGTAGGGGGCAAATTTTTTGCTGTATTCTTATTGCAGTATGTTCCGTTTGAAAGGGACATATGAAATAGTGTTTGCCAATTAGTTCAAATTTGTATTAAATAAATCATGCTATCTTTTGTTATTTGTTAGTTTTAACAATTTACAATTTTATATATTTCTGAAAACTAAATTTATAAGAATAAACTTAAATAAATACATATTTATTTCTTGCACAAGAAGAGCTTTAACAACCAAATGCTTTCGCTTCTATACATAGATACATGCAAACACACATCATCATTTATTTTGTACAATTAACTTACTTACACTGCAAAATTTTTTCTCTTAACAAAACATACACAACAAATTTGTTATTCGACAATACTACCAGACTCTTTTAGTCAAATATTTTACAAAATCAGAATTTCATATACATACATATGTAGGCATGTACGATATTAAAGACCACCTCTAATACCAATACATACATATAGCTACATAAGGATGTAAGATCAGGATACCTTATATTATTCTGGAAATTGCAATGCTTGCTATGAGTCCTCGCCATATATAGATCACAATCGCATAAAGAATATGAAGTAAATTCACAAACATTCATTTATGTCATATTCAGTTCAATATATTTTGTTAATCTCAAACGAATTCATCAGCTTCATTAATACATCTAACCCAAACACGTTGGGCATGCGTGTACAAACATACAGGTGTATGAAACTTCAAATTCGTACATATTTACATATGTGTTTGCGTTTTTTGTAACCACTCAGGTCGTCGCATAAACACATACAATAATTACAACAATTATTCAACACAATATAAGAAGCCAATATCATCTAACTATGGATTCAATAAATACGCAACCTTGCCAAACTATAATACATCTAAACCCAACAACAATTACTACCATCAAGGTAAAAAGAGATTGTAACAACAGCCAAAAAAAAATTCAAGTGCCAAACGCTTCGACGCTTTCAGCTTTCAAATCCTTAAGTAAATACTTATCAATGCAAACCTGCTATGGAACTTAGCTTACGTACTTACAGAGGTCATACCCATTTCACATTTACATCTTATCACACATTCACACATCAGCATATTTGTATGTATGTTCTGCAAATGCGATCGATACGTGAGGAGTTGCAGGAGTCATTCGATCACTTATAATGTCCTTACGTAGAAGGAACTGTTTCATTTTGCCAGAATGCCTCAAAACGTGTTTTATTTTAATCGAAAAATTACAGTAAACAGTTTGCAGCACTTGCTTTTTTGTTTTCCTTCATATCGTCCCATTTCTGCGTTAACCACGTAGCCACACTTTTTTTTGAAGTTGTCTTTTACATTTCTTGAAGTATTATAGAAAAAGTTGAGGAGAAATATTTTGCGACTGTTTATTCATTATGTATTCGTTCAGTCGAGCTAGTATTTTTTGTGCAGATTATTAGGACCATCCAATTGTAGGAAAAATTATCAGCAGCACTCCACAAATTGTTATTGAAGCTCGACCTTAATTTCATCGGAGGTATAACGCGTCAATTATTTATTCGGAAAATCCTTTTTTGTTTATCGAAGGCTACCAGTAGTAAGGATGAAATTTTAAAAATATAATCAAAGCATTTCTGCTGCGACCATTTAAAATTCATTTGTCTCATTTTCTCAATTTTTTCGGCATCGAAAATGTCTCTATAATTTTGTTTGTAAAGGCGATAGCTCTTGAGCACAAATAATAATATAAAGAGGTATGTAAACAGATTGATTTTTGTTGTGCATTTTGAATGGTGTTAAAAAGTAAAGTTGTTTGTTCTAGCGACTTTTTGTTAAACAGCAATACGTTGAAAAAACTGATTCGACTTATACTGCAAAGTAGATTTTACTCTAAATTTTGATGTATGACGGATACGTCGACGGTGACATACTCTATGTGCTTGCGGCATTAGCCATCCATACTGTCTGTATAATAATTGTTATGGGAATATGTATGTTTATTATTTATAATGTCGAAACAGTTTAACGGATTTAGATTAAAAATGGCATGATTTTAGCTTATTGTTTGTAAACAAAAAAAGTATATGCTTTAAAGGAGCTGCCACTTCTTTTTAGTTAGATTAATAAAATTAAGCAGTTATAGCACTATCCAACTACAGTTAATCCAGGTTAATCTTGTTAAGGCTGGGTCGTGGCGCCAATTCTTTGGCGTTGATACCATGAAGCCAGCGCCATAGCCTGTATCAGCGCAGTGCGTTAACGCAATTGTTAAGTACTTTCAATGATCATATTGCTAGTGGCGCAGTTTGTGAGGCATTGCCGAATGGCGTATTTAAAGACACGTATTCATGTCGGGAACCTAAATTTTTTTACTCATTCAAAAATAATTAAGCGAAAAATAGCTTACTCCGATAATAATGAAGTTTAGGAGACACCATCAGGCACTGAACAAAAACCGTCCAATGGGGTATCTATACCCGCGTATCCATGTCAGGATAAGGAATCCGAACTCGGAATCTAACTTTTTTTACACATTCAAATATAATGAGTAAAAGGCAATTATTAAAAATTTTTTGTTAATAACTTTTAAATGGTTTCAAATCTAACTTTTCCGCACTCGGATTCTGATTCCTGAACCTTAAACGCGTCTTTGCTTTTACCTCTCGATAATTTTGGTAACGCCTTGGTAGCTGTAGCGCGGATGTTGGCGTCACTGGCGCTGATACCTTTATTTGTGATACCATAACGCCTTGACGCCAGCAGCTCCAGAAACGCCGTCAACTCAATGGCGCCACTTCAGTGTAGCGGTGTTTTGTAGTAGTTTAGTGTTTCTGCCGCTAACGCCGGTATCAGCGCAATTGCGTGAAGCCGCCCAGCGTTACACACCCTTAAATCTTGTTTAACAAAGGAGTCAGCTATCCTTTTTTTGTTTATGATTATTTTTCCAATATTTCTTTCTCTCTGGCAGTAGACTTCTATAAGCCAAAAAACGGATGGTACAGAAAACTTCTTGCATCCATTGAAGAGGAGGACCACCCCTCAGATGGATAGACCAAGTGGAGACCGGTTGGTGATCCCGCGGTGTCTCCAATTGACAGAGCGAAGAAACAGCTTGCGCGCTATGTTGTACGGCCAAACACGTTTGCGCGGTTGAGTGCCAATAAAATACAGTTAGAAAGTCGAAGTTCACCTGGAACCGTACATTAAATACCCAGCTGTGTAAAACTAGCCGAGTCCGTATGTAACTTCCACCATTTTTACCAAATATCTTTCAATAACAATACTATGCCTTGTGCTTGTTTTGTTTTGATAAGCGATTGCCCGTAATAACTTGGTTAAGCTTCAAACCAATTGTTATCAGGCAAAAGTTCTAAGTACTAACGGATTAAAAACTAGGCATGATTTTGATAATGGTAAGCTGTAACTGTGCCCTATAAAATGGTATACTGACTCTCTTACGATTCTAGTCGTACAATTTTGCAATAAATCGATAGAATTTAATGTATAAAAGAAAGTTTCATAGAATCAGCCACAACTTTGAATTTTCATTTAGTAGAAATATTTTCTTATATTGTTCAATACACACATAGGCTTAAAAAAGAATATTCCAATGGACAAATTTATATTGTGCATTAATTTTGTTGCCTCTTTAGAAATTTAACACTTACTAAGATAACAATTATCAATTCGAGTTTAAGTAAGAACAAACGAGAGTAGAGAAAATGAGTATGTCACTTTGTTATCTGGCATTGTATTTCTGCTATTTATTTGATATTTTATTACCTTATAAATATTATAACAGTTTTTTTTCAGTCCTTAGATTGTTAGAACTTTAAACCTGACCTTACTTACTCGAAGTTTTCTATATGCTTTTTGAATTATTCCCGAATTATCCCAAATTATAAGGTTTTAGGATATTCTAACCAAAATTTTAAAGAATCACGATTTACTAAGAATCTTTGGTCAGGTAAATGGTTTTCGGTGGTTGGAAACGATGCTTGCAGATACCATTTCGTGTCATAAGAAAGTATATTACTTAAATATGTTTTATGAGATCATTAGGCAGAACAAGGAGGTACTTAAATTCTTATGTCAAAATATCTGAAAAATATTGACGTGCTCAGACTAAATTACATATAGATTGCTTGGTTTCTATTCCAACTAACTTCATTAGTTTGTTTTTTTTTTTTTTTCAGTGGAGAAAGCATCGAAAGCCTTAAAGTCAGTGTGGGACTTGAACCTAAGCACTAAAACTCCAACCGTCATGTACCGATCCCCCCGGTACTACCGTTAAGTATTCCGTCGGGAGGTGGTTTGAGCACTAGTCTCAACGTCTGTTGGTCGGCGTAACTGTCCGTTTCAGTTCTTAACTGTGGATCTTTTTACTAGATTTTTCATTCTACTTGTCGGGAGTGGTGTTGAGAAGGTCGGTCTTGTCCACCAACACAAATATATGTATAAATATAACTACATACCTACTCCATGTATATATATGTAAACATGTTTACTCCGTTGGCAATGATTTATCGACACTTACATTTACCTCTTTGGTACTTCCGAAGCTAGGTGGTTGGACAGGCAGTGGTTCCAATCCGCCTCTATGAATATAACGCATCTCTTTGATCAAAAACTTACACTTACTTACACGATGGCTATAATGACAAGCCCAGGCAGTTCTAATGAAACGCTTGCCCTATAGCGGTTCTAAATGTGCGCCAAGACAGTTGGACAGGCCGTGGGTCCAAAACTGTCCTCAGTGGGCAGTATTCGCCATTCTTGATAAGGTCCGGTGGACCCGGCGGTGGAAGGGCCGTGGCTCCAATCCGCTTCAAATCTACTCACCCATGTTTCCAATAAAACACTTACTCGTTGTGGGCCAAGACAGTTGGACAGGCCGTTAGGGAGGCCATGTCTCCAAACCACTTATCCCTCGTACGATGCCCCACCTCCCATTCAGAGACTCCCGACAAGCCGGCTTGCAACTCGGACGGATTGGAGACAAGGTCTCTCCAACCGTCCGAGCTGCAAACTAGCTCGGCAAAAATCTCCAAACAAGAGACAAAGCATCGCACGAGCTACAAACAGTTCGGAGACATGGCCCGCCTCGCTCTTAGTTTAGTTCTCCCTCATGCGCCGCAGCCTTTCCTGGCTTCTTAGCCACTTCATGGTTTCTGCAATTACGTCGCACGCTGCAGTCCATTTTAGTTTGTTTTGTAGCATGTGCCCCACTAGTGTTTCCGGAGTGTAATCCTCACCGATAATGCTGCGTAGCCTTCTTCTAAAGCTAATCGATCTAGGGCATTCGAAGAATACGTGATAGACGTCCTCAGCCGCTTCGCCACCACAGTGGTCGCATAGATTGTTTTGCCCGTGTTTGAATCGGTGAAGATATTCCTTGACGCATCCGTGGCCGCTTAAGAACTGGGTCAAGTAGAAGCCTACTTCCCCGTGTGCTCTCGTTACCCAGCTTTTGATATCTGGGATACAGCGGTACGTCCAGCGCCCCTTTGTGGATGTATTCCATCTGTGCTGCCACTTTTGCACGCTAATCTCGTGTGCTTCGGTCCGCGAGTTTCTGTCCTCAGAAATCATCGCTGCTTCCTTTGCCAAAATGTCAATAGGGCACATTCCTGCGATTACCAGTGCAGCATCGTCTGAGACCGTTCTAAAGGCACTACAGACTCGAAGAGCACAGAGTCGGTAGGTCGACTTAACCCAGCGGAAGTACGACTGATACTCCGTGGCGGGATGCCAAACTGGAGCCCCGTAGAGTAGCTGGCTCTTTACGACGCCTGCAAGAAGCTGGCAGCGTCCTTGCTTTGGCCCTCGCGCATTTAGCATTATCCTCGATAACGATGATACTGTTTTAGATGCCTTTTCATTAGCATACTCTAGCTGTGTTTTGAACGATAGCCTCCTGTCTATCATAATCCCCAGATACTTGACTGCTGGTAGAGTGTCGATGTCATGGCTGCCGATTCGAATCGTGACATGCTCTACCTTCTTTCTACTTGATATGAGTACCGCCTCTGTTTTGTGCTCCGCCAGCTGTAATCCGTGTTCCATCAGCCATGATTGAACGCTGGCTATGCTTGTATTAGCTTTGCCGCATATGTCGCTAAGGTGTTTGGCCGTAACAACCAATGCGATGTCATCCGCGAACCCTATAATTTGTACTCCGTGTGGTACTTTGAGCTGTAATACCCCATCGTACATAGTGTTCCATAGCAGCGGGCCGAGCACGGACCCTTGAGGAACGCCACCTGTAACGTGGAGGGTTTCCGTGCCATCTGACGTTTCGTACTCAAGTAGCCTGCCGTCAAAATAGCTACGTATGATCCTTCTCAGGTAGTAGGAGACGCCTTTCCGATTCAGTATATCCAGAATTTTTGCCCAATTAGCACTGTTAAATGCGTTCTTTACGTCTAAGGTCACGATAAGGCAGTACTCCTTAGATCCTGCGAGCCATCTAGTGCCGCTTATTGCCTCTTGAGCCGCCTTTTTTGCCATGTTCACAGCGTGAATGGTCGATCTTCCTTTCCTGAACCCAAACTGGTTTTCTGATATGCCCCCTACCTCTTCTATTTCTTTTTCGAGGCGGTCATAGATGATTCGCTCAAAAACTTTTCCAGCAGAGTCGAGCAGACATATTGGTCTGAAGTTGGATGGCTCCGCCGGGTTTTTACCAGGCTTTGAATTGAAGGGAATGTCCCCTCCGCTAGGCATGAATTGAACAGACTTGCGAATGTTGACGGCCTATACGTAACTGCCACTTTCAGTACTTTGTTAGGCACGCGGTCTGGCCCGGGAGACTTGTTGTCCTCAAGTCGGTTAACCGCATGAACAACATCGTCGACGGTCACTTCCTCGAATTCGTAGGTTGGAACGTTTGATATGGACGACACCAACTGCCGTTGCGTGGGAAAAAGAGTATCGATAACGTTTTTAAGGAAGGACGGGCATGTCGGCATGGCTTTCCGCTGTTTCAACTTTTTCAAGACGACTTTGTAAGCTGTACCCCAGGGGTCATTCTCCGCGTCATCGCAAAGGTTCAGGAAGCATTGTCGCTTGCTGTTTGATATTGCCACTTTCAATGCGTGGCGCGCAGCCTTGTAGGTAGCCCTGCATTCTAGGAAATTCGGCCTCCCTCTCGCTCGCTGAAATCGCCTCCTGGCCTGAATGCATTCTCGCCTTACCAATTGTATGCCTTCGTTCCACCAATATGTGGAATTGGGTTCTTTATGTGTGGACTTTCTGGCCATCGACGCGTCGCATGCTGCTTTTATGTCCGCCATTACTTTAGTGGCTATTTCGTTCGCGCTTCCTGTGTACTCAGATGTCGGCAACATTACCTTAAAAACATCCGGGTCGAATGTTGTGAGCTTCCACCCCCGACGCTTAAGTACAATTTCTTTGGATGGCCTCCTTCCCCCGTCTATTTTGATATCCACGATGATCGCTGAGTGATCGCTTTGAGTATAGCACTCGCTAATATTCCACTCACACAGCCTGTAAATATTGGCACTTACTAAAGTAATGTCGATAATGGAACCGAAGCCATTTCTAGAAAATGTGTGTCGCCCGCCTGTGTTGAGGAGCGCTATGTCCAGACATGCGAACGCTTCAAGCAAAGCTCTCCCTTTCGGTGACGTTCGCTGTGAGCCCCACTCGACTGCCCATGCGTTGAAGTCGCCAGCTATAATGAACCGCTGCCTAGAGGTCGCATCTGTGGATATCTTCTCGACAATTTTTTCGAAGAGTTCCAATGGAGTGCTAGGTGGTATGTAGCAACTATATACGAAAATATCGCCTATCTTACCGCACACGAAGCCTCTTTCTTCAAGTATGGGCTCTACGTAAAGTGGGTTCTGTCCGCAAGCCCATATAGCGGCCTTTCCGTCCGAGTCGGGTAGCCAATTTACCGACCTTTCCCTATATGGCTCGCTTAGCAGAGCTACATCAGCTTTCAGCTCGAGTTTTGTTTGCGCTAGTAGGTCTTGCGCGGCTTCACAGTGGTTGAGATTAAGTTGGACCAATCTCATGACGGTCTTAGTTTCCGGACCGCCTCTCTATATACCGGGCATTTGTTTCCCCCGGTGGGGTGATCAGTGCAATTGGATTCTCTTATAGTGCACAAATGTCCATTGCCTCCGCATTTAAAGCACGCGTCTTTTACATCGATTAGTCAGTGAAGCGATGTTTGTGCATATGCATACATACATATGTACATCCTACTCATCGTATCCTCCATTTAAAAATTAATAAATGGACTATTTTTCATTTTCCGTTTTAGGTTACACAAACTAATAATCAAAATCAAAAATCATCCAACCTTGTGAACATGAAATTAAGTAAATCTTTTGAGAAAACGGCTTGAAATGCGTGTATCCAGTTCCACATGGGGAATTTTGAAATGCAAAACCTTAATTAATTTATATACATACATAAAACAATTCATAAATATTCAAATAAATGTTTGAAATCCATACATATGTATGTATATCCAAAATAATAATGTGTTATAAAAACATGTTGACATTTCAATATCTCTCGAGACTTAAAAAATTAATATCTATAAATACATAAGTATGTACATACAAACGTAGGTACTTTTAATATATAAATACATATATGTACATAGCACAGTTTTTTGTAATAAAACTCATTTCGTCATACATTTAACATTTTCCAGATTTCAGCTTTCAATAAGTACATCCACAATGTTCTGCTTTTTCGTAACGAATATCAATTTATTTTTATAAAAAAGTTATATTTTCTAATACATACTACACCTTTCCTTAAGTACTAGGATACATGCATCTTTGTCGCTATTTTGCTTATCTAAAGGTTTTAATATTGACTTACTTACGCAAAACGCAGTCAATTTTTGGGACGCAGTCGGGCACAGCTACATTCATCACAAAATAGCCAATAAATTGAACGAAGTTTTTGAAACTTTTATATTATAGTTACTTACTGTATTTCGCACGAAATAATTGCTTCATCGACTAGCGTTTTACGTAATAAGGGCCAAAATCTTTAGAAATGGCGCCAAGAAATACGCATTACTTTTAATACATCGCTTGCTCCTACTCCTGTCAGCACACATATATTTATACAAGGTGGCGCAAAAGTAAGCTTCCGATGTTCAGCATATCGGTTGTGGCACGTGCAGTGTGTGCTGTTGCACCGTCTTGTTGGAACCACATGTTTTCCAATCCCAATTCATCAAGTTGCGGCAAAAAGAACTCGTTGATCACTGCTCTGTAGCGCTCACCATTCACAGTAACCGTTTGCCCCGACCGATTATTGGTCAAATAAATAGTCAGCAATATTCCGCGTTCTGGAGCAGTGTAGCGTAACATTGTTTATTAACGTGTATTTCGCATGTGTTTACTACACAAATGTCAAAACAGAACTGACTTTAGGGGCCAATCGCAAAATTTATAGCATTTTCTGATAGGAGGATTACTTTTGCGCCACCTTGTATATGATTGCACATACATACATACGCATGGCATTTTCCAAATTTAGGTTACTGCGCCTTATTATACAGCACATATGAATGCCCCATCGGTCAAAGTTGTTAAAAAATGCATTCCTTTTGGAATAATTATTTTTGGAATAAATAATGCAAATTTGCAGACCTTATTCCTTTTTGTATTCCGGAATAATTATTCTTATTTTTTATTCCTTTCTTTGCATTCACTGGATTTCATTCCTGGGATTGCATACCGAAAGGAATGCATTCTGCATTCTTTTGCATTCCTTTGTAAACTATGTATTAACTACGGTTAGGTGTTTTTGTCTTATTTTGCTTTTATGGTTTCTATCTACTACCACAATCCTGTCAGAGATCGACCTCGGTGCGCCGCCCACTTTCGTTTTCCGACGCAACCCGGCCGAACAATGACATCAATTTTAACCGATTATAAGTTGAGTGAGCCAAAATTTATCTGAAAGGCGAAAGCCAGGGTTGGGACTATACTGCAATTGCAGTAGATTTACTGCATATTTAAAAAAAAAAAATGGACTAATAAATTTTAAAAATATCAATTCAAAACTGCTTAAAAACATAGTTTTCACCTAAAGTCCGCTTTCTAGCATCATAATTTACACATAATGCAAAAGGAATAATTATTCTGGAATAACAAAAGGAATAGAGACTGAAAATTTGCATTCCTTATTCCAAAAATGGAATAAAGACTGCAATTGAAAATTGTTATGCAGTGAATGGCAATGCATGGATTGCATTCCGACATGAATGCAGTCCTTAACAACTCTGCCATAGGTTTCGTTATGAAAAACTTTAAATATTTGATAAGTGGTCAAAGCTTACCGTCTTTTAAGCATTGTCTTATATGAAGCTTGCACCTAACACAAACTCCGTGTATGCTGGATTTATATTTGATATAATGGTCAACTGTTTCCGCAGCGTGTTTGATATAAATTCTGTTCAATTAGTCTTTCATGTCAGTGTATGGTGCTTTTGCACATTTTTAGTGTAAAGTTATTCACACCCAAGGGCGTCTTGAGGCTCACGCCGCCAAAGCGCCCCCACCACCGTCAAGCTCATGTAATAGCTTCAACTTCTGTTGCACAGCCCCATTTTTAGGTGGAACCTAAGAAACTTGTTTCTGCTCCTATGATTCTCGCTTTTTATACATTTGGAAATAATGCTAAAATTGTATAATTTAAATGTTCACTACAAGTCAGCCTATCTTTCGTTCATTAGCTAAAAGATAGGAGTTCGTTTTGCATCAGATACGCCGCCATATTGAAGTGCCTCAAAAATCTCCATTTTATAGATAACATATCCCACTTGTTTTGATACACAATAGCAATGTTAACATGATTTCGATCAGTACAGATACAAATACAAAAAGGAAATAATGACGTAAACGAACATTATTGCCATCCTTTAATTTAAAATGTATGCAAACCCAAAGCTTGTTTATACTTATTTTTCTTACTTAAAAATCCTTAGTACTGGGCCACACAGAGTTTAATATCCTTTGTTGGTTTAAGTTGCAACATCAGCATTCAGAAGTTTTTTGGTCTGTAGATGGCGCAGCATGTGGTATTTTCAAACATAGGCTATAGAAAAAACAGGCAACCATTTCAAACATTGCACTACACTGGTCGTATTTCTCTTCGTTGAAAATGCATTTCCTGATAAAATCAAAGAGCACTTGTGGAGGTAAATTTAAGATTAATACACTATTTATAGTAAAACTTACCTATTTGTTTAATAATTTTAATCAAACAGCAAGTAGTGTAAAATTGTTGTTTAGTGATTGATAAGTGATATCGATAGCAGCTTGCATTTGATAAAAGATCAAATTGCTTGAATATTCCAGCATAAGTCAGAGAGTACCACGGCGATCGGCATTTTTTGAAGTGATATACAAATGCACAACCCTAGGGGGAGGGGTAGCTCCAGCGAGACATATTTTTGTTGAAATACGACGTAAAGTAGCTATTGCTGGATACCTATATTGAAAAATCTTACTCAAGTTTTGAAAGTTTATATGGAAGTCCTGTAATAACTTTCTATTGGTAACGCTTAAAAAGGAGAGTTTGAAATGTAGCATTTTACCTATGTTCAAAAGTTCATAAAAGTGAGAGTAGTAGTTTGCAAGATAAACGAGCATATGCCAAAAAAATAAATGTAACGGGATTAGGTGGAAACCCTTCCTAATTTCCTTTTTTTTTTTGTAATATGACCAAAATGTATCTTTCGTTCGACGCCCATATTGGCATATTTTCTTTCATTACAACCCCATCAATCATCTTGAGTGCCAAGTTATATGTAGAAATTCTTAGAATGAACTACACTATTTATATGGGAAATTTCATCTACAACTGTCAAATCCCTTTCCTAGATAGTGTGAATATATAAATATACAACTATCGAAAAATTTATACAAATATACAAGACATGCTCGTTTAAAGTTTCAAAATTTGCTAAGTTAACTTTTAATTTAACAGCGAATTTAACTAAAAATAATAATACATAAGAATGGAATGAAATCAGAAGAATTAATTTAGATTGCTTATTTTCCTATAAATTTTCTATTTCAACTTCTAGTTTTATGAATCGCACATTGTTTATAACATCATAACTTTATATCGAGTTCACATTTCAAGATGGTTTATACATGGCTCACTAAATCGACTTCATTTTTTTCGGTAAAGTTTGGAGTAAGCTTATGTCTGAAGGAACCGAAAACATCTTCGGTAGGTTTCAACTTATTTCATGAAAAGCGTACAAGGATAATAAAAATATATGGAATAGACAAAACACCTCAAAAATTTTGTGAGGCGAGCCGACAACACAGAAACGTTTCGTTAAATGCATTGGAATATTCTTTTTGTCTTCATATAAACAAAACACACAACCTTGTTTCCGCATTGCAAAAGTTGTCGTTAAGGTTAGGGATCAGGGATATACATTTTTGACACGCTTTTCTTTAACGTATAAGCATTCATTTTATTTACTATTACAAATAAATTCTTACTCGTAGCTGTGCTTTTTAAGCTTTCAAAGAATTCTAACAGATAAATATATTTCTTTCTTTTTTGACTTTTAATTTTGCGTTCACACTCCCACACTCTCATATTAACCAATCAATCAAAAATTTGCTATTCTCACACGGAACTCACCTTCATTCCGCATCCTTCACCGATCATCGCACCAAACAACGATTCTTTTGTCGATTCGTTGATATAAACTCTGTTGTTGTTGTATGCATGTCACGTATGCCTACAAACGTTAAACGTTTGATGCCAATTTGCACTGATTCCCATTATTCCAAATAAAATAAAATTGTAAACGACAAATCAAACGATTGAATGAAATGCTCCCACATGGCAACCAACCGATCCATTCCTTACACGATACCTATATATACCAAACATGTGTACGTACATCCATACATAGATTATGATGATAGCTTGCAACCGCAATATGCAGAAGAGTGCCATACTTCAATTCCCACTGGAGCTAAATATTTTGAAGAGGATCACGATTTGGAAGATGTCAATCGGCAGAATCGTAGTAACTTTTCTTGGCCACCTATAAAGGAAGAAAGTCCGGTTGTGCCAACAGCTGCTCCACTTTATATTCCTCCACCCGAGACACAGCATGTAGTACCGAAGCCACTAAAGGTTTCACAGCTAGAAATGGAGCAAGACCTGTCTACAGACCAATCTGGATTTTGCGCTTCAGAACAACAACCTTATTGGCAAAGTAAATCGGCACCCCAGCTTACGATGGGTACGCAACCACCTGAAATTGAATCTAGTTCGGAAAGTTGTACGTCGACTTCCACGACAACAACAACTACCTCAGAAGAATATCAACGTATGTATTCTGCTCAGGTGCAAGCATATCAAATTCAACATGTGTACGATCAACATTCAGGATCCGAATTGGACTACAATATGGATTTGGAAGTGGCTAATACGCAGAATGATATGCAAGATTCCTGTTTTATTAGCGAATCAGAGTACAATTCTGGACGCCGCAGTGCTCAGGAATGTGTGGAGTCTTTGGCTGCTCCATTAACCACGTACAAGCTTATAGATATGGTGAGAGAGGTAACCCCCAGCCCACTTCCACAGTCTAGTGGCCAAGGCCCGAGACATGTCGTTTTCGTAGATGAGCCAGAGACAAAGGAAATTCCACCAAATGACTTCGAAGGAAATACGCCATATGAGACTATATCAAAAGATGACGAAAAGTCAGTGCAGAGTGAAAATATAATATCAGGCACCTCTTCACATGACAATAGAATCGAGGCAGAAAATGACACGAATTATAATATAGCTTCTGAAGAAAAAAGTGAAACATTTGTTAAATCCGAACGCAGTGAAATTCTTCAGAGTCAACGAATTTTTCAGCCCACTCCTGAAATAAAGATTGAAATTGCACCAGTGCGTCATATACCCCCTACGAAAATTCCGAATCCAGTACCAAAAGAATGGATTAATCCAATGGTTAGAGTGTTAACTACAGCTCCAAATACTCCATTTCATTTAGTAGAATGTCCATGTCCTAAGCCTTGCGAATGCAAGTTTGAATCTTTAGAACCAGATAAGAAACCTGAGAAAACTTTGGGCACCGAAGTACGCAGAGAATCCTATACAATAAAAGATTTTAAACCTTTGGACGAAGCTACATCAAAGGGCACACGACTTACAAGTGCAATGACAACTGCACCAGAGTGGGAGGTTCGTTTTCAAGCACCTCCAACAGATATTATTCCCCTACCTGAAGAAAGTGAACCATATATGCCGCCACCAATTGATATGAAACCATATCTACGGGAAGACTATCGACCGAAATCTCCATTTTTAAGCGCACTTACCACAGCTCCCGAACGACCGTTTGAAGGCCACTTTGACCGAGATGTTCCAATTCATTTAATTGATCTGCCCACTCCCAAGGAGCACTTGACATTATCTGATGCTCTACGCACTGCATCTGATCGTGAATACACACCACTCAATCCCGAAAATGCAACGCATTTATTTGAAGAACAGGAAATGGAAAAACAGAAAAAGAAATATGAATTTCAAGTTCTTGACAGAGAGAAAGAATTAGGCATAACGCCACTTAGCATGGACTCTGTAGAGTATTATACAACTGAGAAAGGCAAGAGTTCTCAAAAACGTAAATCATCTGCATTTGCGGCAATGCACGCATTCCAACCAACCCAAGAACCATTGATTTCCAATACCCCACGCCAGTCCATAAGCTCCTATTCCAAAGACGAATCTGATCCCGATTATGAACGATATTATAAAGCTAAGGAACGAAATAAAAAACGTATTGATTATTATCAAAAAAAAGAAAGTAAGAAACAAGAAATATCAGAAACTAAAAACACAGGTCTAACGTCCTCATTAAATTGTTATACCAAACAAAATTCTTCCTCTGAATCCTCTTCCACAGTCCAATTAAACACCACCAATACTACCAGCGCATACGCTTCCACCTCAAATCAAGCTTCAAGGTCATCATATCAAAGCAATACTAGAAATGCCATCACCGACATGACTATAAATGATTTGCATGAAGTCATTGAAGAAACAACTGAAGAGCTCGAACACTCTGAAGTACTATTTCCACCACCATCACCGCTAAGTCACCTTCCTAGAAAATCCACTTCAGCTGGCTTACACAAAGCAGATACGATACCAAAATACCAGCGAAATTGGACAATATTGCCCACACAAAGTCCAGTTCGTACTCCAGAGCCACAAGAACTTCGGGAGAATGTTCCACTTGCATTTGTGGATTCTCCAGTAGCTAGCTCCATAAGTAATCCAGTACCCAAACCCATGGCACAAATTAGTACAACAATAGCTAATTGCAATCAGCAAAAACAAGAAGTACATACCTCACGAGGTTCAATCATTAGTACAAATACTTCTATAAAAGAAATTAAAAAGCAACAACAACAAACATCGCTGACGCAACAACAGTCAAAATTGCAATCGCAACTTACAAATACAGCAGTACCTACAATAGCTGAAGAAAGAGTTGTTCCACAAGTAACAATGGCTTTCCAACCCTTAGATGATCACTTGCAAACAGACGAATCACAAATTCCAAGCCGTCCCTATACACCATCAATGCATACTAAACCAGTCCCAGTAGTCCCATTCTATCAAACGCCTGAAGCACTCTGCTTTGACGAGTGTGCGGCAACACACGCTAGAGCTTACGATAGGTGCTCAGCTTCACCATTCCCGGATCGTGCACGATCCCCTGCTCCGGGCGCACCACCAAATCCATTAGCTGCTATCCGCTCATCACGACCAAAAGATAATGAGTTGTCTTCCTTATCTCCGCGTATACTTCAAGCTGGTTCAATCACTACTGGACAAAGCTATCTAGGAGCTCAGCAACAACAGCAGCAACCCCAAATTCTTTCGCATTATGAACAATCATACAACGCTGGAAGGCATAACTATACTGAAAAACCTGAAGTAGTGGAAGAACGTCAAATCGGTGATTATACAGTACAACGTCGCGAAAAGGAAAGCCAGAAAGCCGAACAAGCGCATTCAAGTTTGCAGAGCCAAGCAAAAATGCAAGTGGGTAATACGCAGATTGAAAGGAGACGTCGTGTTACGGAAGAATATGAACATACTCAAAGTGCACGTTCTGTGGAAATTCGTACAGGATCAAAAACAACAACAGAAACAGCAACCAATTCTGCAATATCGTCCACTGATCGTCGCAAATCGTATGGCCAAACCGGATACGTTGCAACTCAGGCACGTCGCTTATCAGGCTTGGAACAAGAGATTACCAATTTGACTAGTCAATCACAAGCGATAAGCGCGCGCGCTGCAACATTGACTGACACATCGTTTCCTCAAATGATTTCACCAGAGCCGGTATGTAAATTTCCGACAAAACCGTTATTACCTCCTCACGATGAACCTGAGCGCCCAAACTATGTATTTTCTACGACCCCTTATGATAAAATGGTTGGTCCGCCACCAGGATTTAATGAACAAGAACAGCAAAAACAAAAACAACAACAGTTGCCAACTGCTTATGGAGCATCTACGGTTTCACAACAACAGAAATCATTAAGCACATATTCAAGCAGTAACTTCACAACTTCCACAAGCACATCATCATCATTATCATCGCTAGCTAATGCCACTAATGTTGGCAACCTAACACAAGCTTCTATTACTAATAATTATCAGTCAGGTGCGGCAAGTGCTACGACTGCAGGCGTCAGTGGCATTTGTCCGGTAATGGGCACATTCTGTCGTCCAGGTCTCACTTGCTGCCGACAGCAACAGTTGCAAGCTCAATCTAATGCAACTGGTGTAACTAATTATAATCCAAATAATAACGTAAAGTATCGGCCGAACGCTTCCACAGGTATAACGGATAATAAAATGCACATGCAAACTAATGCACAAGCTAGCGCTATTGCTATCGCATCCAAAGTAACTGACACAACAACTTCACAAGTAACGTCTGCTATAGTGTCAGCCTCAGCAACTACTGCTGCTGCAGCCGCGCCTACATCATTTCCGCCACCCAATAGCATTGGTAACAACAAATCTAACGTTGATCTCGGTGGTTCCACAGGTGTAGGAAGTAAGGGAGCTTTTGGAGCTACTTCAGCTCCAAAACGCGGACGTGGAATAATCAACAAGGCTGTCGCTCCAGGTGTTCGTGTGCCATTATGTAGCAGCTGCAAAATCCAGATCAGGTGAAACCCGCATGCTGAGTTCAGAATTGATGTCCTAATCTATTTACCGACAGCTATCGATGTTGCATTATGGCTAAGCGTCTGTCGTGTTACCATTTATGCATGCTTTTCTTATCCAAGCTGATTTCAAAACGCATTGGGGCTATTCTCTAAGTCTTACGAAACCTTTTAGGGTACATTTTTCTTTTTGAAATAAGAAAACTCCAATTGAACCTTAGAATAGGTTCTGAAATTTACTTTATGTACATACATATGTTTATGTTCTGGACTTCAAATTGCACGTTTTGAAATTCAATTGCCTATTCTGGAACCAAATACTTTTAGAGAAATGCAATGTTGAATTTGTTAAATGCAATAAAACGAAAGCAAATGGGAGTTACCCATTTGAATATCCGATCAATATTAGATATCTGAAATACAATTGGAGTTTTCTGATTTCGTACCATGTTGAATATTTTTGTATTTCGTACCATTTTATGTTGCAAGACTCGAGAATTCCCTTGTGTTTGAATTTTACATGTTTGTTATTTTGTTCTAATAAATTTTACTCCTAATATCTTCGTCTAGGATTTAAGTCAAGTTTAAACTTTAATTGTGTACGTTTAATCAAAAAAATAGTATATCTAAGTTAGTATCCCTAACTTGCACGATCCGCTTAACATCAATGTTATCCTTCGCTTGATGCCTTTGTGTTTTTGTTTTGTTCAAATTGCAGAGCTTTGCACTAAACCCACTAATGCTAATGCCACACAACCACACAAAGTGAACTTACAATTAAAAAAGACCGGTTCGGACATCCGCCAAACGGAAGCTGCTCCGCCAACTACTGGGGATGCCACATCCATGTTGGCCGACTCAATTGGTCGAATCAATATGGGTGAAAAAATGTACAACTTTATGGCAGAAGCGGGTAAAATAATTTCCAACATGTTGGAAGCTCGCTTGGTTAATAATTACAACGCCATGCCAACATCATCCCATGGCGACAGCACTTCCAGTCTACGTAGTAATTGCAGATCAAATCAATCAAAAAGTCCGACCGTTGTTCGAAAACGCTTCGATTTGGATGATTTCAAGCACGTTGATCCCACCGAGCCAGTAGCGCTGAAACCAGTAATTGCTATCCAACAGTTACCGGAGAAAAATATGTTACCTGACTCCCCTTGCATAATTAATAGCAAGTCAGGAACACAAATACCTAAAAGGGACGCAAATCAAATGTTAACAACTGATGTGCCTACCCACCATCCAATGGGAAAGGTGCTTGATATCTGTGATAGCAATAAACAATTTTACACGTCGGCTGCTCAACCCATTAGCTTGGCCCCACAAACCCATGACGAGCCTTTGGCCAAACCAATTTTAAAAGGTGCTGATAAAGATAGCTCAAACTGTGATATCGGTTGTCCACCCATAGATTTACATTCGGTTACGGAAGCAGTAGCCCAACCTGAAACCGTCATTTACCGCGAAAATGTCGGAAGGAAACGTAAATCTCGCTCTGGTCACCGAAGTGGCGAGCTTTCAACTCATGCAATGGATCGTCGATCGTATATTGAGCCAAATGATTTGAATGTAAGTGATAGCGCCCGGGATGGGCCCGCATTCAGTATTAGTGTAAGAGCTTTGGGCCTAAAAATTATAAAAGATAAGGACCCGTCGAATATAGCCATGCCGCTTGAAAATGAACATGTTGTAAGTCAATTACTAAAAGATGGTAAGCGTCCGATATGCTGCCAGTGCAATACTGAAATAAAAAAGTAAGTACGTTTCGAATCATCACCCCTATCACGGTTGTCGCCTTCAAACAGTTTTTTTTTCTATTTATTATTGCCTGCTATCAGACACATATTGCACATTGAACCAGGATATTCGATTAAGTCATAAATTCCTCGAAAAATCTACTTTTTAAAGTCGACTTTGCCGAGTGATTAACAGTGACTAAGATCGACAATAGGCAGTTGTGATATGGGTGACCGTCTTACCTTCCAACGGTTTTTATGGATTTACATGTGATATTAAAATAACTTTATAATAACTAAAACCAAAATTATTGTTTTATCATTTATTGTATGTTATATTTATTTCAATATATTTTTCTAATTTTTGCAACACAGGGGACCTTTCATTACTGCATTGGGACGTATCTGGTGTCCAGAGCATTTCATTTGCGTAAACGCCAACTGTCGTCGTCCTTTACAAGACATCGGTTTCGTGGAAGAGAAAGGCGACCTCTACTGTGAATTTTGCTTTGAGAAATACTTAGCTCCATCATGTAGCAAATGTGGAGCCAAAATAAAGGTAAATGCAAAAGGCGCCTAAATACATACATACAAAGCTTGACTATAAGGATTAATATTGAAGTAATTTCTTCAATTGGTAGCTTAACTAACTGGTGTTTGAATCAACTGATGTTGAAATGCAAAAACTGAAGGGAAACAGACTTCAACAAGTATGGAAAGGACTGTCTTCGACTGTGCCAAAGACTTTATACCTTTCATGAATACGCATCACTGATATAAGTGTCCGATCCTTACTCACAATTAGTACAAACTCTGCAAAACTGTTAATTTAAAGATACATAGCCCAAACCCCATTTATCGGAACAATTGATTGTATGGGAGCTATATGGTATGTTGGTCCGATCTGGGTGATTTTTACTACACACATAACATATCCAAAAAGTACTAAACCTGTAAAAGTTTTACGTTCCTAGCTTTTTAATTGCAAAGTTTATAGCCCAAACCCCATTTATCGAAACTATTGATTATATGGGAGCTATATGGTAGGTTGGTCCGATCTGGGTGATTCTCACTACACATATTACACATATAATGTGTACCAAACCTGCAAAGTTTTGTGATCCTAGGCTTTTAATTACAACAGTTACAGGCCAAAACCCGTTTATCGGAACAAGCGATTGTATGGGAGCTATATGTTGTATTGGGTCGATATTGCTATTTCTGACAAATGCTTAATGCTTTACAAAATGGCTGCCTCTTACCGAGTTTCAGCGAGATATCTCTAAAACTGAGGGACTAGTTTGCGTTCAAGCAGACAGACGGACAGACCGGCATGGCTAAATCGACGCAGCTCATCGCCCTGATCATTTCGGTGTACCTATTGGTGGGTCTGTCTCTTCTTCTTCTCATACTAACAAACATCGGACCAAAGTTGTAACACCATTTCATGTTCATGAAAGGTTTTGAAAATTGTTCGGTTCTGTGCGAAAAAGATAACTATTAAAGCATTTTCAAGTTTTTTAACAGACATCTATCCTGTAATACCACATGCAAAGGGATTTCAAGTGGCACTCGTGTCTCTAAGTAAACCACTCCCGGGGGAAAAAGTCTTGGTGTCATCGAAGCAGCTGTCGACATTGGAATAAATTTTCCGAAAAATTTAATCAAACAAAATGCTGTATGCAAGGGTTGGGCCTAATAGCTATTTTATCTTAGCATACTCGAGAAAAATTGCAGAAGATTGTAGAAAAATTTCGCATTACCTTTAATTAAACGATATAATATGATCCTAAATAAACATAGGGACATTTACTATTTTGTTATTTTATGAAGGGATGATTAGTGGTTACGACACTTTGGGCCACATTATTTTAAGCCCACTAATCTTCCTAGACATCCCAAGCACAAGCACATATTTTCGGAAACTTAAAAAAAATTGCAGTATATTGGTATTATTTCGCAGTGAGCAGTAAATTAAGCTCTTAGTTTCAAAGATGAATTAGATCTACTGAAGTTACACCAATTACAGGATAAAATAAGCTAATTATTATTAATCTTTATTTATCAGGGTGACTGTTTGAATGCCATCGGCAAGCAGTTCCATCCAGAGTGCTTCACTTGCGGTCACTGTGGCAAGCTATTCGGCAATACTCCGTTCTTCTTGGAGGACGGCAAAGCCTACTGTGAGGCCGATTGGAATGAACTTTTTACAACAAAGTGCTTTGCTTGTGGTTTCCCCGTTGAGGCAGGTGATAGGTGGGTTGAAGCTCTGAACCACAATTACCACAGTCAATGTTTCAATTGCACAGTAAGTCTTCGATATTCGATTATCATGCTCTGTAATAAATTGAGTATAAAATTTCATTACTCTTTAGTACTGCAAACAAAACTTGGAAGGCCAAAGTTTCTACAATAAGGGAGGTCGTCCTTTCTGCAAAAACCACGCGCGCTAAAAGAAAATTACATTTGCTAGCACATCAGGGATCACGCAAACATATTACAATACTTACATAAAGAAATACTTTAAATAAAAATAACCAATCGATAAAAAAGTGCACTTATGAATTATATTAATATTAATTAAAAACTAAATACATAAAAGCCATGTACTATGCATATTAAGAAATCGTCGAAACCTAACGAAAGCCATCTAAAAATGTTATTCCCCCAAGCGTAAGCCAGAGTCTGAATTAAATACTTTATCTCTAAACTTTAAGTTTTTATTGTACATCTAACCCAAGGCAGAAATATTTCGTAACTTTATGTAAGAGGGTAAACTTTTGCCCATGCCAATGCTTTGGTTCGATCAACAGTCTCTACAGCACAAATTAATGTCTTTATTTATTATTGCATTGTAAAATGGTATGTTCATGTCCTGGCGAGCACTATATATATGTAAATATTAACGTAATATCAACATCCATTCAATTAAATGTATTGTAATATGACGTAAAATCTCTCAAACTCTAATCCATTTTAATTAATTGAAAAGTAACCGTTTGAAACTTACTTTATTTTAATTTTATGTCTTGATGAAGATGAAAATGTAATTTTCCTTCAGTCATAAATAAAAAAAAATGATGTTAAAGTCAATTATACGTGATATAATGATGCCATCAAATAAACTTACATATTTTTTCGTTCAATAACCAAGATTTTTTTTAAAGGAAATATCTCCAGTAATACTGGTAAGTATGAAATAACTAGCCTATATCTGCGGGATGATCCCCTAGCAGCAAGTGAACCATAACATTTTGCTTTATTCAAAATCTAAAATGTATCGTAAATTTTTTGTGATATGAGTAATAGTAACGGTATTTTTATACGCAGAGTGGGATATACCACATTGCCCAACTTTCAAGAATTGCTCAGACCTCGATCTATGGGACCCGTATACCAAATCTCAATGTTCAATACCGAATGGACTCAGAGTGTTAACAATTTGAATAATACTGTTACTGAATAATATTATAAAAACTTTTACCAACGGTCCAATTATGGGTTATTGTTAATGTCTGAAATACATAAAACATTGAAATCTTAACTTTATCTTTGACATATGCGGATGCCAGAAGGTAAGAATTGTTCAACATTTTGCTTTGCTTAACTTTCCACAAACTTTGAATGGCCAGCCCATTCTTATGGCATCATTGAACTTGTCTATCGAAACGTCTTAGGTTAGAGCTTTATGTAAATCATCCGTCTAATTGTCGAATGAGATTTTTTAATCCACTGCCATTCTTATACAAAAGAAAGTGCATTTACAATTATTAATTTATTTTTAAGTTGTTTTATTGTTTAGTTATTATTAAAAAAATTAAAAGTCATCTGAGTAGAACGTTTTTCTTTGCGTTCTATGATAATTTTGTTTTTCCTCGGCAATATCTTGAAATTTGCGCTGCGAACTGTCTTTGGTGCCAATTCCTGGTACAAGGAAAGAAAATAACTAAAAACCTAAACAACAACAATGTCGAGGAGAAATCCAATAAGAGGACCTTCTGAAAAACTCTATTGTTAAACAGTTGACTGCTGCGAGGGGGATAACAGCAGAGCCTGTAATGCAGAAACCTGGTGAGTTGGCTGCTGAAACAGCAAAATTTGAAACTACCCAGCGGCGAAAATCCTCATTACAAAATGCAATACTTCTGCAACACTTTGGAAGCAGTTTACCTTAAAGAATCAGTTACAACCAACATTACTTTCCCATAAGCATGGCCGCTTTGTGAACAAAGTTGATTACATACCTCTTCACTGGTAATGGAATAAGTGAACAGTCCTCGAACAACGTTCGGATGCTTATTACAATTAGGTACACCTTTCTGAAATTGTTATCGACACTGTAGGCAGACCATTCACTTAACGATACACAATTTTGAAAGGGTAATGTAACTTATTATACAGTCATTCTACGACTTAATGCATTTTTAATAGAAAAAGTAAACTATTGCAGAGTACCATTCTAGGGCTCATTTTGACACTTTTGAAGCTATAGCTTCTTATGTGGGGACTCTTGGCGAAGGCGAGTGAATAAAAAACCGACAAACGGAAATGCACACATACACACAGCATACTTGCGCAAAAATCTAAGTGCTTTTGATTTTAGCACAGTGCTTCAACTGTTTACTATGAGATTATAGCATGCTTTTAGGCGTTGGTTAGTTACAGTGGGGGTCGTGCAATTGTAACGCTACGTTACAAATGAAGTACAGAGGGGGTGTTCTGTATATGGGTGAGTGAGCTACAAACGGCACGGGCTCTCTCTCGCCCTCTCTCTCTCTCTCTCTCCCTCACGAACAAGCGCGCACGCACTCACACACAGCATAGTATATACACCGGCAGATATGCTATAGACGACCACGCAGCATCATGTGCTCTCACAAGCAGCTAAGCTAAATTGCCGCGCATGCGCAAAGGTCGTTGTAGTCGTCGCACGGCAGGTCATGATTTAATGATTTATATGGTTGACGCAAACGGCCAACAACACGAAATTACCGTTTGACGTCGGTGAATTCTTATGTCAAAATGCACATGTGAGAGGGAACGCGCAAAAACGATTCGCCTATTTTCTAAGCTTTTGACATAAGGTGTGGATGAGGAAGAAGAAGACGCTATGTCATTTCAAGCGACCATATAAATTATTTGATCATGCGGCAGGTATAGTGCCATCAGTTTCTCTTTGTATACGTCCAACGGTCGTTTGTGTCGGCGCCACAACCAAAAAAAAAGAAAAATTCGTGGTGCGTAATTTTTAAGTGTACTTGTTACTACAATAATCAGTGAGTGTTAATCATTAATAAAATGATCAGTGTATGTTCGTAAAATAACTATATAAAAGACAGAGTATGAGTATAGCCTTTTTAAGAAATATACGAAGAATAGTAACTTTACACAAAGTTCATGTATTTATAATGAACAATTTCAACAATGATTCGTCTCAAAGTAACATGCATTGGGTTCAACAAGTAATAAATGTTAATGTTCATGACGTTCAATCACAAAATTGTTCATTCCTTTGCAAGCAACGACGAGAAATGGCACTACAATTGATGCGGTTTTTTCTAGATTTGTTGACAAAATACAGTCACAAATATATGTATCATACTTCAGTTATCATAAACCAATAATTTCAATGATAGAATGTAATGATGAATAAATTACACATAAATTTAAATTGACATAATTTTATTTAAATTGCATTAATTATTAAACATATTCCTAAAAATTTCATCAACACATACTTTGAACAAATAAAAAATATTTTCTATAACAATGATATTTATGAGCTTCTTTTAATGCAAAAAAGCTATAGCTTCTGACGGCGGTACCGCGACCGCACCTCTTTTTTAATTTTAATCGGCAGTATGAGTAGTGTAAAGCATTAACATTTTCAAAATGACGCGTGCCACGAAACGATAAAAAAAACATGTTTGCAAAGACAAAACAAATCAAACAAAGTAAAAATTTTTACGAAGTTTTAATACGAATAATCCACAAAAATGTCTATTTTACCTTTTGGTAATAAGGTACAGGTTTTGTAATGCATTATGTAGAAGGAGGTTAAACTCACTTCGCCCCTGGGTAATAATTACGGCTATAGGAAAGAGAGTAACTACAGCATTCCCACAACAGCCAGATCTATCGTACCGGAATGACTCGGGTTTTTTCATCCGACGAAGGGCGATTATTTCGATGTTACCCTGTCTAACTTGTCACCTTTCCCCTTAATATTGTCATCTTCCGAGCAGCTCCTTGCGGCAGGGCTGCTCAAAATTCTCTTGCTCCGGCCGGGTGTTGAATCTAATCCGGGTCCAAAAGAGTGGATCTGCTGCGTTTGCTGGAAGCAGATTTACGTTAAACGTTCACACTCCGTTCAATGTATCGAATGTAAAAGATGACTGCACGCAGTAAGGTGCTCCGGGCTAAACCACTCCACACATAGGCCCCCTAGTTTCTTCAAAACTTTTGTGGCCCATGTTGTTCACGTTCTAGGGCGTCCCGTGGCCAACGACGATCCAGTGTCGCACCGCCACAAGTTGCAGATACAGTCTCCACGACAAACAGCACTAATACTGCCCAGCAAGCAGTGTGTAACTCCCGCTGCCGCTCACGCCCACTGGCGACAGCAGCTCACAGCTACTTTCTACGTAGCACCTCTCTCTTAGATGTGAACAGTGCTGGCCACTCACAACCCCCCCTTCTTCTTCCAGCACTAGCACATATGTAAGTCAAAGACACCAGCTCCTGGTCCCTTACACCATGTGCACTGTTTGTCGGTTGAGATTATATACACCTGCGATATCAGTCAAATGCAACTCTCGCCTTGGCCTATGTCAACTGCTTATATGTACTCAACTTGGTAACAGGAATTTATGGACTGATGTTGTCGAGCCACGCAACCTACAGCGTCGACCGATTCGCCTCCCTCGGGTGGTCCGGATCCATCGTCTTCTAGATTGCCACGTAGTGCGCGACCCAGCCTACTTCCACCTAGGCATATGCCCTAGTCCTTGACTCCCAGTCTGACTATTTATCCCCCTTTGCACTTTCGTGTCCTACAGTTGAACTGCAACAGCCTAACCTGCAAGATTAGTGAAATAGTGAACTTCACGAAGCTGCAAAATATCAAGATTAATGGGTTTCAGGAGACAAAGCTCGGTGACCGATCAGATCTTCGGACCTGTGACGGCTACAACATCTATCGGCCGTGACCGTGAGAGAGGACTTGGGGGCGGATTTACTTTCATCACTCATCAATCTGTGCAATACCGTCTATTTGAGCCTGATGTCGACCCGAGGGATAACATCTTATAACGTCAAGGTATGGTTGCCCGGTCAAGCGATGTCGATCTCGAAATAATTAACATTTATATATCTCCTGTCAGCTGCTCCGGGAGGGAATACCGCCCTGAAATTCGTGCGCTACTCAGAGGCGATAATAATGTAATCCTCGGCCACACCATGCCCGCTGGCACTCGAGCCTACAGGCCGATGGTAGGGACAGGAACTGGCTGAACAAAAAGATGATTCGACGTTCTGCACTGTAAACGGGGATTCCCCCACCAGAGTCGCTGTAAATTGTTCCAACTCGCCAGACCTTACCATCGTCAGCGATGGTCTCATAAACTGCGTTGACTGGCGACCGTTGTTAACTCTTGCATGAGATCATTTACCGATAGTCCTCTCAACCGATCGCCCCACCGACTTTGTCACCTCTGAAAATCGCACTTTCACTAATTTCAGCAAAACTGATTTTATTAGTTTTCTTAACTTCACTGAGAGCTCTTTTGCTGCTCTTCTTATCCCGTCTGACGTACGAGCCTCAAATCAATGCATTCTGTCAGGTATAATCAAGGCGGTACGTCCGTATTTTCCCGCAGAGGCAGCGGCCCTGCAAATGAACGTGATTAGACCCTACGGATCCCCGAATTCAAGATCTCAATACGAAATTCAGACGACTGGTTGATCAACATAAACGCGCCAAATGGGAGGAGCACCTAAGGTCCTCCTCTTTGCTGGTGTTGGCAAATTATGGTCCAATCCTTGTCAAATGCGACCAAACCTAAAGACAAAATATCCATCGCCTTTGGTGATAAGGTACAGTCGAAACCGAAGAGATGAGCGAGCGCTTTCTGCCGGCAATTTTAGGATATTAGACGAGCCACCAGGGAAGCGCACAGACGTAAAAATAGTCAAGCGGCCATTGCCATCACCACCACAGAGGTTCAGGGGGCCATATAGGGGTCTAAAGGCTCCAAATCGATCGGCCCCGACAGTATATTCATGCTGATGTTGAAACATCTCGGCGAATAGGGAGTAAGGTACCCCACAACTGTCTTCAATGTGTCCATAACCACTTTTGTCAATCCAGAAAAACGGAGACAGGCCAAGGTGGTGCCACTACTAAAGCCTGGCAAGCCAGTTACCGTTCCTCTCGCCAATAGTGAAGACCTTGGAGACGATCCTGCTCCCTTACTACACCGCTAACCTGCGACTCGCGGGACATCAGCATTAATTCCGTAAAATGCATAGCACGACCACTGCGCTTAACTCCATTACCACTCAGATAGGTGGTAGTACCGCCAATTATCTGAGTGGTCGTCAGTCATCGGTTGAATTCAGAGGCGACCGATCAAAACCAAGTATAATTAAACAAGGGGTGCCACACAGTGGTGCCCTATCCTCGCTTTTGTTTAATTACTACATATCGAGGCTCCCTTCCCCACCAGAGGATGTATCGATCGTCTCCTACGCCGAAGACCGCACGATCCTGGCGACGAGCTGTCCTAAAAAATAAGCTCTTGGCTCCCATCCTTGTCCGGTTTTTTCGCTGGACGAAATTTGACATTGTCACCGACAAAGTCCTCGGCCACCTTATTTACGACGTGGACAGCGCAGGTGAACATGGAATTAGACGTCTACGTCGACGGCATTAAGCTTTCGACTGTCACACATCTCAAAATCTTAGGGGTAACGTTTGATAACATGTTCAACTACGGTGTTCATGTAGCCGCGATTGCCACCAAATTACCAAACCGCAACAAAATCTTCAAGTCACTAGCTGGCAGCACTTGAGGAAAAGATAAAGAAACGTTACTGGCAACGTACAAAGCAGTTGGCCAGCCAGTCCGGAGCTACGCGACGCCTATATGGTCGCCGGGGCTAGCAGACACCACTGGAGGAGGTTGCAGGTCTGTCAAAACACAGCACTCAGAACTGCCACGGGATGCTTCCTTATGTCTCCTGAACACCACCTTCATAGCGAGGCAAAAATGCTCGGCGTTAAAGAGTATAGTGAAATGCTGGCCAGGCAATTTCTGTTCAACTGCTACTAACCGCAGCATCCGAACAGGATCCTGCCCAACGAAAATCCGCCTCCCAGGGGAATATGGAGTCATCTCCGTAAGCACTATGATGAGATCCGGCACCTGATTTTTTCGCCGTTAGTCGGTAAACTCCTTTGTTAGTGAACGTGTCGCGGAAAAGAAAAGTTTAAATAACTTGCGCCGGAGGCTTTAGTCTCTCCTATAAAATAACTATATAATATAGAAGCAGCAAGCAGGTGGAGTGCTTCGCTTAAATAAGTTAAGTGTGCCTTAAAAAATGTACAGAGTTAAAAGTTAATATATCTTTATTTCGTACCTTCAAACAAAATATATTTGCTTGCACAGTTCTGGGTAACTGTGAAAGCAGTAAAACAAAGACAACATGGTTAAGTGTAAAACATGTCGCAAACCTATAAAAGGGGAGACAGGTGTTAGATGTGAAAGTGTATGTGGTAAAATTTACCACAAGTCATTACTATGCGCATCTGCATATGAGTATTGCTTAAAAGGAATGGAGACTCGCCCCTTTATAAGATTTATGTGTGATGGATGTATGATGTACATTTCGAATGTTGATGAGGCACTTAGAGAAATACTCTCAATATCCGAAAGAAACAAAACAAATCTGAGAGAGCAAAAAGTAGAAATAGAGAAAATGTTAACCGACCACAAGAACGAAATCAATGCATCCATGACATTTAATGAAAGAGAAATGAAAAAAGTTTTAGAAAAAATTAGCAGCGCGAACACAGAGAAAGTAGAATTATTGAATAAAGTAGAAAAACTATGCATGAAAAACAAAGAAAAATTAAGCAAAATAAACATGCCAAATGCGTCGATCTCAAAGCAGAAAGAAGAAATAATTAACGATGTAGAAAAGGTGGGTAACAATGTTGCCTGCTCATATGAAAAAGTAGCAAATGGAATGTTAAGAAACATTAGATAATACTAAAACAGATTTAAACAAAATCTACCCATCTGAGTTGAAAATAGGTAGGGTAGTAAATAAAAGCAATGACACTATAATTACAAGTGCAAACTCAGCAAATGATAAGAACAAAATAAAAGATACGCTAACAGAAAGATTAGATCAAAATAAGTACAACATTGCAGAGCCTAAAACACATTGCCCAAAAATTGTTAGTGCTGAGCATAATGAAGATGAAATAGTTAACAGAATATCTGCCCATAATGAGATAATAAAAGATGCAGAAATTAAATGTTTAAACATTATCCATGCCAAGAAAGATAATAGATCCTCACATTTCAGTGCGGTGATTGAAATAAAACATAAATATTATGAAGACATATTGAAATGCGCAAGCAAATAAATGTGGGAATTGTATGACGCCAATAAGTAATTAGGGTTTAAGTTGAATACTGACGACAATATTATGAGTCATAAATGCCCAGTTTATCTAAGAAAATGTAAACTGGAAAAGCAAAGAGTTGGTTTTTAGCAACCAGACCATAGCAGACGGGAAAGAAATACTTTTAGTTTGAATTGTATATATTTAAATATTTGTAGTTTCTTAGCTAACAAAGCTGAACTTGAGAGGCTTATAAAAGAAATAGATCCGGACCTCGTATTGTGTTTCGAAACATGCTTGACATCAGATATTACTGAAGGTGAAATAAATGTTTCATGCTATACTGCTGTATTCGTCGCGACTCTCATAGCAGACATAGAGGCAGTGTAGGTTTACTACTAGAAAAAGAATTTAGTTTAAGGTCAGGTATAACAGAGCAGTAGGAAGTAACGTCTGGTGTGCAATAATCAAATTAAAGAACTGCGATGTTAAGTGGCAAATAGGTATTCTGTACGATTCTCCGAGTTCTAGCAACAGTGAATTTTTAGATTACTTAGATACGTTACTTGCACAAGTATGTGAAACAGGAACAAATTAATTGGAGATTTCAATATTAACTTAAATGTTAACTCAACATGTACCAGTAAATTATACGAAATTTTTGCACAAAGTGCAATGAAACAAATGATAAAATTTAATACAAAAGGACTGCTGAAACGTCCCAAACTAAAATTTACCTATTATATGCAAATGCAGGCATAGAGTCTTGTGTAAATCTCGTTTCAAATAAAATGAATAATTCAAATCCTTTGCGAAAAGTGATTACATTAACGTCTTGGGAAAATGACTCTGCGGAAAACCCGATACATTTGTTACGACAAAGTGACTTTAGTACATTGAATGCTATGAATATCGATGATATGGTCGAATACATAAATACTTGTTTAATGAGTTGTATGGGCTCATTAACCTCCGAGAAAACTCGAACGTTAAAACTTAGAAATAAATGATACGACCATGAATTGACCGAAATTGATAGACATAAATATTTCTTGTAGTTGCAAGCCAGGTTAACGGGTGACTATACTGAATACAACGCCATTGAAAAGCACTATAAAAAACTCATAAAAAGAAAGAAAGATAAGTACATGGAAAATAAATATTATCTAAATAGTGCTAACAGAAAATTAATGTGGGAGTACCTGAAACAGGCAGTCAATTTAACTGAGGAGCAATTCAGTATCTTGACGGTTATTGTTAAAGGGGTGACATATGAGACACCCAAAGACATCGCTGAAGCTCTAAACAAATTTTTTATTGATAGTGTGACGAATTCGATGATTCCTTGATTATCAATCCTGGGTTCGATCACTATAAAGTCGAATAAACACACGCACAGATAATGTAACTAATAGCTAGTTTTATTTACTAGTAATAAACGCAATACAAATTTAAGAGGTTGGTAACTTCGCAGTAGTTCACTATTGAACGCTTGAAAATAAACTGATCCCCTGCCTTGCTTGGTCACTGCCTTATATAGTCCAACAGGGTGCTTGCCTACGCACCGAGAACTTTCTTGGTTGTTCGCTTTTCGTGTTCTGGAAGGGTCGGTGTTATTTATTGGCATCTCCTCTTTGCATCGTATTCGCAAACGCTCGCGCCATCTCTCTTCCTCTTCCTAGTTATACGCTTGCATGCATAAGCGTAGCCCTCGGTTGTGTTAACTAGTGGTGGGAGTGTTATTGACTTAGGGATGGTACATGCTTGAGAATAATCGCCACAATAGCATTGTTGATATAAATAGGGAAATTGAAATAGTGGCTAGTAGCAACAACATTACGTGCACTAACAGAACATGTATGAAATTCGAAGAAATTGACTGTGATGATATGATTAAGATTGCCAACAGATTTAAAAATAAAATTTGCGACAAAGCCCTACTTGCGGAAGAAGTAATAAAAGATTTGATTTCATACATGGGACAGTTTTATGCTAAAATTATAAATAAGTCCATTAAACTGGAATAGTGCCTACTCCACGGAAAATATCAACAATAGTACCAATAAGAAAAGTATAAAATTCAGTTTTATGTGAGGAGTTTAGACCCATTAACACTTTGCCAAATATCGAAAAAATTCTTGAGATAGTAGCCAAAAACCAACTTTTTAATTATATCAAAATTAATAAAATACTTATAAAAGAACAATCAGGTTTCAGAGAAGAGCATTCTTGCGAAACGGCGTTGAATTACGTTATCTCGAGTTGGAAAGAAGAACTTAGTGCAAAGAAAAATATAGTTGCAGTTTTCATAGATCTGAAGAGAGCATTTGAAACAATATACAGAGATCTCGTCAAACTACAGAAAATTTGCATTAGGGATATTGAGCTGAAGTGGTTTAAGAGGTTTCTAACAACCCGCAAACAAAAAACAGCTATAGAGTGGGTGTCTCCGAAGAGGCCATAGTGAAAATATGACTGCCAGAAGGATCAGTGTTGGCGCCTGTCCTATTTAATATATATATAAATGAAATAACCTCGGCCTTGAAATATAGCAAAATAAAACTGTTTGCGGGTGATACTTTGTTAGAAGTAAGTGAATCAGTTATTAGGGTAGCAAGGAGCAAAAGACCTCAATTCCGTATATAGATGCTAGAAAATATGAATACAAAGATGTGAAAATATTCCAGTATTTAGGGGTTCAGATTGATAATAAGTTGAAGTTTAATGATCATATTGATTATATATTGGCAAAAATTGGCAAGAAGATGGGATTCTGGAAAAGAACATATAAATATTTAAGTAAAAAATATAAGTTGAAAGTCTATCGGTCCAGAATAGAGCCATACTTCATTTATTGTCCCACAATATTTTTTATTGCCTGTGACGCACAAGTCGATAAACTAAGGTTATGCAAAACACAGCTATGAGATTTATCTTAAACCGGCGATATGACGCTCCAATACAAAGCATGCTCGAAACACTAAATTGGGCCAGTATAAAACAACTAATATTTTATCATAGCATGAAATTTGTATTTAATATGAAGGTATATTGCCTGTGAATTTGAGCAATAAACTTATGTATGTCAATGAAACCCACTCATATGCAGTTAAAGAAAATAATAATTTTAGATTACCTCTCTTTAAAACGGAACTGGACAAGCATAATATATTTTATAAAGGCCTAAAATCTTTTAATGAACTTCCAAGTCATATAAAAGATAGTAAAGATGTAAGCACATTCAAAAAAAAATTGATGTTATATTTTAAAACTTTCCCAATTAGATAAAAATCTTAAAAGTTCTCTTTTTTCTTTCATGGTTCATATATAAAAATGAATTGCTGTTCGTTAGTCTCGCTAAAACTCGAGAACTGCTGGACCGATTTGGCTAATTTTGGATAGGGATAGGGATAGATATAGGGATAGGGATAGGGCTAGAGACAGGGATACGGATCGGGATAGGGATAGGCAATATTATTAGATCCATGCAGGTAAATTTCTGGGCAGGACAAAGACTGCCGGGCCCTCTAGTAGTTAATAAATGTATTATACTAAGTTTTAGGCCTGAAAAGCCGTGATAATAAATAAATAAATACAGGCACAAGATTCACCTGTTGCCGAAGAGGAACGCGAACTACCTAGGGAGACAAGGGTCATGCTGACCCAACTTCACCTATCCAGACTGAACCCTGACATGACAAATGTTTACCCGGCATGCGGCGTGTCTCCCCTCGACACTAACCATCTGTTCAATTGTTCAACTGAGCCTACTCTTCTAACAGCAATATCACTTTATCCGTAGATCAACCATCGAGTTGCTCGTTATTACACAAAGCATTTTAGTCGCCTCTTACGACCGGTATGCCTACTTCGGGTGTATTCTAAGCCCCTAAACCGCCGGGTTCCCAACAATCCCATTGTCGTTAAGTTGTTTCCCGCATCTGTTCGCAACCAACTACTCATATCTGTCGCTGTGTTCTGCAAGTCAAAAAAGAGAAGTTTTTGATAAAATTTCGGATTTTATTCGTTTGGCTAGCATCTCAAGCTTTCCATTTTTTTTTTTTTGTCCGGTAAAGCTGCCTCCCCTCCCCCTTCAACTAGCGGTTGCGCTCACTGGTGCTGGATATGACCATTTTTGCGCCACCGTGTAGTCAATCAGCCTTAATCCATTTGTGGAGACTGAGCTTTCCGACTGTCCGTAAGAACAAATCCTATTTACCCACCCTGGCGATAAAGTCGCCAAGCACGACTTTGATATCATTACAGGGCAGCGCTCGTGCAATGAGTCTTTTTTCAAGTCTTCCTGTTCTTCCGATGGCGCGTGTGCGCAGATAAACGAGATGTCGATATTTCGTTTGTCAAAACTTCTTACGCATTTCCAAAATAATTTCTATTATCCGAATACTAATTTGCTTTCTTTTTCGCTCGGGTATGTATGTATGTATCAAGACATTGGTTCCATATAAGATATGTTGCCGTGTTTTTTTACGCGCATATGCGTTGGAGCTTAAATTTGTATGGAGAATAACCGCTTACTATTGAATACAATTCCTTCCATAGATATAGCAATGAAATAAATGGTTGAGGAGCCATCGCCTTAAAAAACATATGCTACAATTAAAAAAAATATTATTTTTACAGTGCTTAGGAAGTTATAGGAATTCTAACTATAAGCATTAATCCTAACATCAACCTTTTTCTTTACTTTCATCCAAGTCTGCCTCTTGCAGATTTCACAAAAGCTAGCAGTAAAGCTAACCGTTTTTAATTGTTAATTTCTACTTGTACAATTAAGAATTTTTAATTGTAATTGCAAAAATGTACAATTAACAATTAATCAATTGCAATGCTCGCAATTAACAATTAATTGTGTTTCTTCTATAATTAACAATTTGTTAATTACAATTGTTTTATGAATTTAGCAATAAACATGCTACCCGAACGCTACCTAGTATATTACTAGCCGGGTACCGTGGTATTTCATTGCGACAAACTTCTACTGCAAGAACAGGTAGGTTATATATATGGAAAACAAAATAGCTTGATATCTCTCAAATATCATTTTCGTGAAAATTCCGTGCCTCTGATAAATTGTATTGAATATCTGAATAAAATCAATCAAGAATTACCCGGGTAATTGTAAAAAATGATTAATTATTATTATTTGCTTCATAAAACCAATAAAAAAATTAATTGAAATTTTTGCAATTGTAACTAGTTTAGTTTTAAATAATTTAATTGTAACGAGCAATTAAAATTTTAATTGCAATTAATTTTAAATAAATTTATTTATATGCAATTACTTTAATTGCAATTGATTTAATTGCAATTACTTTCTTAATCAATTAATTGATTAACGCCCAACACTGCTTTGCACGCTATACAATTATAAGGGGTGATTTCAATGCACCTTATTCATCTTTTGGTGACACCTTCTCGGCTCTAAATCTTACTTATATTATAAATGCGTAAGTTTGTGAGTGAGTGTGTTTGAACCGTTTTCACGCCCAAACTACAGCACCGATCTGTATGAAATTTTGCACACTTATTTCCCGATGTCTTGGATAGGTAACAAGTTTCTTGAAATCTCAATACCTCAATTGGTTATGGAGTTATGGGCACTAATGTGACCCAACTAACCCAAAAATGTATTTTATCCAATGAATTTATGCAATTTGGTGCCCTAAATCCTTAAAATGTGCATACAATATGGGTATTGAACGAAAGGGGAAGGGCAGAGTATTATTTTGGACTTTGCAGTATTTCGATAAACTAATCGATAACGATAATGAAATTTACAAACAATATGGGTATCAAACGAAAGGGGAAGGTCACAGGATTCTTTTGGACTCTGCAATATTTCGATCAATTCATCGATAACTGAGTTATCGGTCATAATGTGGTTGCTCCAAAACGCCTAAATTTGCATACAATATGGGTATCAAAGGAAAGGGGGAAGGCCACAGTATTCTTTTGGACTCTGCAATATTTCGATCAATTAATCGATAACTGAGTTATGGGTCAGAATTTGGTTGCTCCAAAACCCCTGAATTTACATACAATATTGGTATCAAACGAATGGGGAAGGCCACAGGATTCTTTTGGACTCTGAAATATTTCGATCAATTAATCGATAGCTGATTTATTGGTCAGAATGTGGTTACCCTAAAACCCCTAAATTTGCATACAATATGGGTATCAAACGAATGGGGAAGGCCACATTATTCTTTTGGACCCTGCAATATTTCGATAACTTTATCGATAACTGAGTTATCGGTCAGAGTGTGGTCGCCCAAAAACCCCTGAATTTGCATACAATATGGATATCAAACGAAAGGGGAAGGCCACAGTATTCTTTTGGACTGCAATATTTTGATCAATTAATCTATAACTGAGTTATCGGTCACAATGTGGTTGCTCCAAAACGCCTAAATTTGCATACAATATGGGTATCAAACAAAAAGGGGAAGGCCACAGGTTTCGTTTGGACATTGCAATATTTCGATAAATTAATCGATAACTGACCTATCGGTAAAAATGTAAAAGCCCTGAAACCTCTAAATTTGCATTAAATATGGATATGACACGAAACGGAAAGGCCAAAGATTCATATGGACTTCTCGATATTTCAATAAAGTAACCGATACTGCTATGTTTCGTTATATAAGTTAATCGGTAACTGAGTTATCGGTCAAAACGTGACTAAAAAATTCATCGCCATATCTACAAAAATACTTTTAAAAACTAATTGCTATGATTTTAATAAGTTTAGTTACTATACATCAAGGCGAATTCGTATAAGGTGAGAGCAAGGCGAATTTAGCATGTTCAGAAATGTCAGATCAAAAGAAAATAACGTTCATGTAATGAATTCGCCTTGCTATACATACAATACCAATTTTATTTTGCGTTTTCGGTACTTTTTCTGTCACTTAGGGAAAACAGATTCAAGACGACAACGACGGTGCGGCATCTGTCAAATTATTTTTACACATGTTCTTATGTGGAGGAATTTTTCATGAATGCCGCTGTCGCCAGATTAGATCTATTTCTAATTTGACAGCGACGGTCGTGGCGTCCTTTTTTCTTTTTGTGAATTAAATCGAAAATATATGCAAATTGCTTTAAATATGTGTTGAAATTGATTGTGCTTGGCGGCAATTATCGTCAAGCTTCGGTTTTTCGCCGTTGTCGTTCGCAGTCGTCGTTTTGAATGTGGGCCGGGCTATTTTCGTCGCTAATTAATATGAGTAAATCGTCACCTGTCATACATAAAATCAAATATTTGGAATGAATTTTTTGTAACGTTTGAGCAAAATAGTTGTGCATTTTAAAGATATTGATATCGTTTCTGCGGAAAATATCCTTTTAGTAAGTTTAGCAATTCTTCATATTTTGGTTGCTTCGCTGTTTCGTAAAAATTAAACTTTTATGAGTGTTTATATAATAATACAATTTATGAATCTCTTCTTCAATTTGATCTGAAAAATAGTTAATAGCTTTGGCTTTTGTTTAGAATCCTGTATTAGAAGTTGGTGCTCTGTGTGAATTTAAATGTTTACAAGTCAAAAGAAGCTTAGTTATTTTGCTTATTTCTTTGATGCGAGCGGAGCCGCGGGTAAATGCTAGTATACCATAATTTTCTGAGTACCTCAACCTTTTATACTTAAACTACAAAAAAAAAACATACGTTTTTTAAATCTTTTAACGATACGTCACACAGCAGTGTCCTATATTTTATTTGTTGTTGTTTGTTGTTTGTAACGGCAAAGGTTTTGGGGAGCGTTGTCGAAAGTGGCAGTCCTTTGCGGGATATGAACCGCCCGACTGTCATGGTAGCGATTTGATATGACCAGTGTAACTTTCTGGGTCATGTCACCCCTCCTTTCGTAAGGAAAGAGAAGATGGGTAATAAGAGGTAAGAGGCATCATATCCGCAGATCAAGTTTCGAGTTGCACGTCATTACCTTTGTGCATATTAGTCGCCTCTTACTCTCGAATTACAATGACTTCAAAGATGCATTTAAAATATGGAATCAAGTAAAGAATAAAGCAAAAAACCTTACATTCTTGGAATACGTAAAAAGTACACATACCAAGACCTTTTGAACATCAGCAATGAGATATTCATGCTTATTCCGATATCCGACGGATGCCGTTCGCGGGGAGTTGGCATCGATTCGTGAAAAAACAGTTGCGGACTAGAGTTTGAAAACTTAGAAAAATAAATTTGTCGATTTCCTTAAAATTTACTGCTAGTCAAAACAAGAAAAAAAAGAAATTATCTTTTCAATGTCCGTTTTTATTTTTAAAGATTAAAACGGCAACTATTTTGTCCTGAATCGATCCGCACTTCCACTGCAAAGCATCGATCGTCTTTTGAGATTTGTAATTTTGTGTAGGTACCTGTTGTTTACTTTACTGAGATCTTTCCTGCACTGTTATTTGAGCTTTGGTTTTGGCGTTTGCTTCAAGCATTGGCCTAATATGTAATGTATAAGAAAATTCACATGATACAGTTTTTTTTGTAATATATATGACGATTTGCTTACTCCAAATTAGAAAAAGAAGCGGAGAAAATGGGATTGGTGGTGAACGAGGGCAAAACGAAGTACCTTCTGTCATCATGCAAAGAGTCAGCGCATTCGCGCCTTGGCAACCAAGCCACTGTTGGCAGCAATAATTTCGAAATAGTAAAGGACTTCGTTTACCTGGGAACCAGCATTAATACCAACAATAATGTTAGCCTAGAAATCCGACGAAGAATCACTCTTGCAAACAAATGCTACTTCGGACTGAGTAGGCAATTGAAAAGTAAAGTCCTCTCTCGACGAACGAAAATAACACTCTACAAGTCACTCATCGTACCCGTCCTGCTATATGGTGCAGAAGCGTGGACACTAACAACATCTGATGAGGCGGCTCTGGGAGTATTCGAGAGAAAGGTTCTTCGAAAGATTTGTGGACCTCTACGCGTTGGCGACGGCGAGTACCGAAGAAGATTTAATGACGAGCTGTATGAACTTTACGCAGACGCCGACATAGTTCAGCGAATTAAAACACAGCGGCTTCGCTTGCTAGGCCACGTAGTGCGAATGAGCGAAGATGCTCCAACCCAGAAGGTATTTTTATCGGCACCCGCCGGTGGAAGCAGAGGAAGAGGGTGACCACCACTCCGATGGAAGGACCAAGTGGAGACGGATTTGCGATCCCGCGGTGTTTCCAATTGGCGCCAGTTGGCGCAACGAAGAAACGACTGGCGAGCTATGTTGAACGGTCAAAATCGCCCAGGCGGTTAGATGACCATTTAAAGAAGAAAGATATGACAATTTAAGACCAAATTTTTCAATACTAAGTACTTGCGCTTATGCACTAGATTCTACAAACGAGTTCTCTGCATAACTTGTGATTTGGACAGAATTCCTAAAGTTTAAAACTTTGATAAGATTTTTCTTGAAAATTCTTTATTTTATGCTAGCACTTACCCGCGGCTCCGCTCGCATCAAAGAAATAAGCAAAATAACTAAGCTTCTTTTGAAAACATTTTTATTTATCAAACAGATAAGTTTTAAAGTTCACATGTTCCTTAAAATAATGATATACAAAAAGCTTAAATATTCAGGTTACACACCAAATATTTAAAATTTCTTAGCAGCACTTGTAAACATTTAAATTCACACAGAGCACCAACTTCTAATACAGGATTCTAAACAAAAGCCAAAGCTATTAACTATTTTTCAGATCAAATTGAAAAAGAGATTCATAAATTGTATTATTATATAAACACTCATAAAAGTTTAATTTTTACGAAACAGCGAAGCAACCAAAATATGAAGAATTGCTAAACTTACTAAAAGGATATTTTCCGCAGAAACGATATCAATATCTTTAAAATGCACAACTATTTTGCTCAAACGTTACAAAAAATTCATTCCAAATATTTGATTTTATGTTTGACAGGTGACGATTTACTCATATTAATTAGCGACGAAAATAGCCCGGCCCACATTCAAAACGACGACTGCGAACGACAACGGCGAAAAACCGAAGCTTGACGATAATTGCCGCCAAGCACAATCAATTTCAACACATATTTAAAGCAATTTGCATATATTTTCGATTTAATTCACAAAAAGAAAAAAGGACGCCACGACCGTCGCTGTCAAATTAGAAATAGATCTAATCTGGCGACAGCGGCATTCATGAAAAATTCCTCCACATAAGAACATGTGTAAAAATAATTTGACAGATGCCGCACCGTCGTTGTCGTCTTGAATCTGTTTTCCCTAAGTGACAGAAAAAGTACCGAAAACGCAAAATAAAATTGGTATTGTATGTATAGCAAGGCGAATTCATTACATGAACGTTATTTTCTTTTGATCTGACATTTCTGAACATGCTAAATTCGCCTTGCTCTCACCTTATACGAATTCGCCTTGATGTATAGTAACTAAACTTATTAAAATCATAGCAATTAGTTTTTAAAAGTATTTTTGTAGATATGGCGATGAATTTTTTAGTCACGTTTTGACCGATAACTCAGTTACCGATTAACTTATATAACGAAACATAGCAGTATCGGTTAGTTTATTTAAATATCGAGAAGTCCATAGGAATCTTTGGCCTTTCCGTTTCGTGTCATATCCATATTTAATGCAAATTTAGAGGTTTCAGGGCTTTTACATTTTTACCGATAGGTCAGTTATCGATTAATTTATCGAAATATTGCAATGTCCAAACGAAACCTGTGGCCTTCCCCTGTTTGTTTGATACCCATATTGTATGCAAATTTAGGCGTTTTGGAGCAAGCACATTATGACCGATAACTCAGTTATGGATGAATTGATCGAAATATTGCAGAGTCCAAAAGAATACTGTGGCCTTTCCTTTGATATCTATATTGTATGCAAATTAAGGGGTTTTTGGGCGACCCCATTCTGACCGATAACTCAGTTATCGATAAAGTTATCGAAATATTGCAGGGTCCAAAAGAATACTGTGGCCTTCCCCATTCGTTTGATGCCAATATTGTATGCAAATTCGTGGTTTTTTGGGCAACCACATTCTGATCGATAACTCAGTTATCGATTAATTTATCGAAATATTGCAATGTCCAAACGAAACCTGTGGCCTTCCCCTTTTTGTTTGATACCCATATTGTATGCATATTTAGGGGTTTTAGGGTAACTACATTCTGACCGATAAATCAGCTATCGATTAATTGATCGAAATATTGCAGAGTCCAAAATAATCCTGTGACCTTCCCCTTTCGTTTGATACCCCTATTGTATGCAAATTCAGGGGTTTTGGAGCAACCACATTCAGACCCATAACTCAGTTATCGATTAATTGATCGAAATATTGCAGAGTCCAAAAGAATACTGTGGCCTTTCCTTTGATATCTATATTGTATGCAAATTAAGGGGTTTTTGGGCGACCCCATTCTGACCGATAACTCAGTTATCGATAAAGTTATCGAAATATTGCAGAGTCCAAAAGAATACTGTGGCCTTCCCCATTCGTTTGATGCCAATATTGTATGCAAATTCGTGGTTTTTTGGGCAACCACATTCTGATCGATAACTCAGGTATCGATTAATTTATCGAAATACTGCAAAGTCCAAAATGATACTCTGCCCTTCCCCTTTCGTTCAATACCCATATTGTATGCACACTTTAAGGTTTTAGGGCACCAAATTGCATAAATTCATTGGATAAAATACATTTTTGGCTTAGTTGGGTCACATTAGTGCCCATAACTCCATAACCATGTGAGGTATTGAGATTTAAAGAAAATTGTTACCTATCCGAGACATCGGGAAATAAGTGTGCAAAATTTCATACAGATCGGTGCTGTATTTTGGGCGTGAAAACGGTTCAAACACACTCACTCACAAACTTACGCATTTATAATATAAGTAAGATACAGTGTCTAAACTTGGTGTTTATGCCTTTCTCTAGGATATTAAACATTCTTCTACAAGTTGTATACTAAGATGAACACTTTTATTTAATTTGTCATATAACATGGACTACTACCAAACAAAACCAACATAAGATTGCTTTTGTTTACTATTGTGAAGTAATATTTGTTTTGGTAGACATGCATATACGAGTACATTAGACTGGGTCGATTTACTAACCGATATCGCGCCATCGATTTTTGGATAGGTTTTGGAAAAAAAAGTTCACTACGCATACCCACAAAAAATTATTATCGAGCCTGCGAAATTTAATTTTTTTGACTTTTTTCGACTTTGATTTTTAAGGTATTTTTCATGACCTACTAAAAAAATGTTCATTTGATTTTAAAATTTTCATGTATACCCTGTCCGACCCAAAAATGTCCGCTAAAAACGTTGGCGATAACAGTTTATTGAAAAAAATATATATATATTTTTTGGGTTTTGGCGAAAGGGTTAAAGTCGAAATAATGACACGCTGCTTATGAATTGTGTGAAAAGATCTCGGTTTTTTATTTTTCGGCGGTTTACAATCGAAGCGCGGCTGTGCAATTCACCAATAAACAGGTTGATCCAAATAACAGAGTGAGTAACAGCTCAACATTATTTGAGTAACCGAAATTAAAGCCTGTGCGTTGCTTTTGTTGCTCGAAAAATGAATGGTTTTATTCTATACAGAAGTTGAAGTTTGTATTTACAACATTTGGTACACGTTTTAAATAAAGTTATTTGTCTAAAACAATTCGTTAAAATAACAAAAAATTATCAAACTATAATGCGTAAAATTAACATACCCTCAATTGAAAATTAATTGGATTTTGAGTTGGCATTTAACGGCTGCTCTCATGCAGGTTATATGAACATGAGAAATTTTTGACATAAAACTCACGCTGTGCGTTTATATATATATGTTGTTAACTCACTCTTAAATTTATCAAAATATTATGATTTCAAGATTACTTAGCTTTTCTTATTTTCACTTCATCTGGTGAAAGTCAGAGAAACATTTTTTTGGGTGAATCAATACATCGCATTCTTTGCAACCAAATTGTGTTTTGCTACCACACTGTTTGCAGCGGACACGCATGTCTAGCTTGTCTACAACATGATCGAAGCCGTTTGTACGAATGACGGTGTTGTTGGCACTGGTACTACGTCCGCCACCAGGTCACCGTGAAACCGGTTGTGTGATCAATGCTTCTGCAACTTCCACGCGGAAGTCAAATTGGCTCATAGGCTTAGAGTTCTCATATTTTGCACATAAGACTGTAAGCTTCCACGCATTCACCAAAGCTGCGTCGGATGCATTTACAAGCAGTGGCCAATACCCCTTGTTGTTGTTGTTGCTGTTAACAGTGCTTCGCCCTGTCCAATGGGCTCGATCACTCTAAATTGTCATCAGGCTCTTCTAACGGAAGTCCAGGGAAACGCGCAATTTCCACAGGGTTGGACCAGAGTGATATAGGTGTTAGAAGAATGGGTTCAACTGAACAGGAGAAGAGATGTATGGTATCATGAGGGGACATACCACATGCAGGGCATGTGTTTGGTATGTTGGGGTTCAGTCGGGATAAGTAAGAGTTTAACCTATTTCAATATCCAGAGCGAAGTTGTGCTAGTATGACTCTAGTCTCCCTCGGAAGTACACGCTCCTCTTCCGCCAATTCAGGTGGTTGAGTATTAATAACGGGATTCACAGGCCGAGATCTGCGAGATCTATCTACCGACTCGGTGTGGAGGTAATTTAGAGCCCGTCTATGGTTCCGCAGATCAAACGGCAAAAAAATATAGTGCCGGATCTCATCGTAGTGCTTACGGAGATGTCACCTTATGTCTCTGGGGGACGGTGCTACATCCAAAAGATAGCCTTATATGTAGCAAGCAATGTGTCTTCGTCTTTTCCCCAAGTACTGCCGGCCAGTGACTTGAGGATCTTATTGAGGCTCTGTACCTTTGAGGCTATTGCGGTGGCATGACCAGCGAAGGTGAGGCCGTTGTCATGTGTCACACCCAAGATTTTCGGGTGGTTGACAGTAGGTAGAGGTACTCCGTCTACGTGGACATTTAACTCTTGCCCCATCTGCGCATTCCATGTAGTAAACAGGGTCGCCGTCGATTTAGTCGGAGATAGGGCGAATTTCTGGTATTCTACCAGCAGGAATAAAGCGGCATGAGGCTGAATCAATGATCTTGCGAAACTCTCTTTCACCTTTGCGTACGTCCGTAGGAGTGGGTATGGTAGCGAAGGAGCGCTCTGTATAGTCAGTAAAGCGGTCCCAGTCCGCTTTGGTGAAGTTGATGTATGTTAATTTATCAGTCGTTATGAAGTCGGTCGGTCGTTCAACAGAGAGTACCAGTAGGTGGTCTGAAGCTAATGTAAGCATCGGTCGCCAGATGACAAAGTTAATTAGGCCCGCGCTCGTTATGGAGATGTCTGGCGAACTGTGGCAGTTACCTGCTACCCTAGTAGGGGCATCTCCATTGACTGTACAGAATGCTGAGTTACCTATTTGGTCTTCAACTGCTTGTCCTCTGCTGTCTGCTGGCAAGTTGGAGTGCCAGAGATCGTGATGCGCGTTGAAGTCGCCTAGGATTAGACGGTTATCGCCCCTTACCAACGCACTAATGTCGGGATGATAATCTCTAGAACAACACGTGACAGGAGGAATATAGATGTTTATGATTTGAAGGTCGGCGTCTCCTGACCGGACTGCTATGCCTTGGCATTCTAAGGTAGAGTCGCTTTGGTCGACGTTAAGGGAAAATAGATTATATTGTACAGAGTGATGTGTAATGAACGCAAGGCCACCCCCAAGACCGCTGGGACGGTCTTTTCGATGTACATTATACCCATCACAAGTTCGTAAGTCCGATCTCGTGTTCAATTTTGTCTCTTGTATCGCGGCGATTTTGATGTTGTGCGTCCTCATAAAGTCAGTTATCTCCGCGATATTTCCAGCTAATCCGTTACAGTTCAGCTGCAAAATTTTGAAGTGTGTAGGGGAGGAGACAGGGGACATACTAGGCGTGAGGGACGGATGCCCTGCTGTCAGGGTTATCTCCGAGGATGACAATTTAGCGGGACGGGACAGATTGGACAGGGTTACACTGAAATAACAGCCCTTGGCCTTTTAGAAAAACCCGGGTCATTCCAGTGCTATAGAACCGGCTGTTGTGGGAATGCCAATACCCCTTCTTTCCACGTACTTTAAATCGATAATTATTCATTGTCAAATAAATCCACGCAACCCATGCGTTGATTATATTCACGTATTAATAATGGCTGGTCAATAACCATCGTTTTTCGGTCATATCTCTTAGGATGACACATTGGGGTATGTGTAAAAAAGTGACTCATCAAAGGTACAACCTGTAAAATGTTGATGAAAATCAAAAGGTGTCGTGTATGGATTGGGTTTAAAATTGAGTTATTGCTGAATTGTCATTCCAGCGCACAATTAAAACCTTATTATTTTAGGAGAATACAAAATCGGTTCCTCTGCACGGCCTCTTTTTCATGTCGCATCCTTCACTCACACTCGACGTAAGTTTGTCCGCACTGGCAGGAGCAGAATCCGATATCTGAACTAAATTTAAAGTGCTGACTCACTTCACAGCTGGAGTTTCTAGACAGGTTACCTTTTCAATGATGGAGCTTGCCCCAGATCGGCTCATTGTCGGAATGTTCCCGGCGTTAAGAAGAAGTATAAGGTCCAGTGCTGCAAAAGCTTCAAGAAGAGCCCTTCCATTTGAGTATGTACTTCGACATCCCCAGTCCAGCGTTAAAGTCTACCTCTAGCGTCATTCACCAGTCGGTCCAGGATTCGAGTGAATTCCAAAATATTTCCACTTGGAAGAATATAGCAGCTGTGCACGTGGAAAACACCTACTTTGGGAAAAACAAAACCTTTTCCAGCGCTGACAGGGACTTTTCGCAGCTCCATAGTATCGCTTTTTTATCGTGGGACCAGCCACTGCCTGCCTCCACTTTATACTTTTTTTTATACTTTAGTTAGGCCGGTATTAGAATATGGCTCGATCGTATGGAATCCGCGTTATTAAGTTAATGTAGATAAGCTAGAATCAATTTAAAAACAATTCCTACTTTTTGCCCTGAGAAATTTTCAATGGGATTCGTTGTATAGTCTTCCACCTTATACTAATTTCATACAGATCGGTGCTGTATTTTGGGCGTGAAAACGGTTCAAACACACTCACTCACAAACTTACGCATTTATAATATAAGTAAGATACAGTGTCTAAACTTGGTGTTTATGCCTTTCTCTAGGATATTAAACATTCTTCTACAAGTTGTATACTAAGATGAACACTTTTATTTAATTTGTCATATAACATGGACTACTACCAAACAAAACCAACATAAGATTGCTTTTGTTTACTATTGTGAAGTAATATTTGTTTTGGTAGACATGCATATACGAGTACATTAGACTGGGTCGATTTACTAACCGATATCGCGCCATCGATTTTTGGATAGGTTTTGGAAAAAAAAGTTCACTACGCATACCCACAAAAAATTATTATCGAGCCTGCGAAATTTAATTTTTTTGACTTTTTTCGACTTTGATTTTTAAGGTATTTTTCATGACCTACTAAAAAAATGTTCATTTGATTTTAAAATTTTCATGTATACCCTGTCCGACCCAAAAATGTCCGCTAAAAACGTTGGCGATAACAGTTTATTGAAAAAAATATATATATATTTTTTGGGTTTTGGCGAAAGGGTTAAAGTCGAAATAATGACACGCTGCTTATGAATTGTGTGAAAAGATCTCGGTTTTTTATTTTTCGGCGGTTTACAATCGAAGCGCGGCTGTGCAATTCACCAATAAACAGGTTGATCCAAATAACAGAGTGAGTAACAGCTCAACATTATTTGAGTAACCGAAATTAAAGCCTGTGCGTTGCTTTTGTTGCTCGAAAAATGAATGGTTTTATTCTATACAGAAGTTGAAGTTTGTATTTACAACATTTGGTACACGTTTTAAATAAAGTTATTTGTCTAAAACAATTCGTTAAAATAACAAAAAATTATCAAACTATAATGCGTAAAATTAACATACCCTCAATTGAAAATTAATTGGATTTTGAGTTGGCATTTAACGGCTGCTCTCATGCAGGTTATATGAACATGAGAAATTTTTGACATAAAACTCACGCTGTGCGTTTATATATATATGTTGTTAACTCACTCTTAAATTTATCAAAATATTATGATTTCAAGATTACTTAGCTTTTCTTATTTTCACTTCATCTGGTGAAAGTCAGAGAAACATTTTTTTGGGTGAATCAATACATCGCATTCTTTGCAACCAAATTGTGTTTTGCTACCACACTGTTTGCAGCGGACACGCATGTCTAGCTTGTCTACAACATGATCGAAGCCGTTTGTACGAATGACGGTGTTGTTGGCACTGGTACTACGTCCGCCACCAGGTCACCGTGAAACCGGTTGTGTGATCAATGCTTCTGCAACTTCCACGCGGAAGTCAAATTGGCTCATAGGCTTAGAGTTCTCATATTTTGCACATAAGACTGTAAGCTTCCACGCATTCACCAAAGCTGCGTCGGATGCATTTACAAGCAGTGGCCAATACCCCTTGTTGTTGTTGTTGCTGTTAACAGTGCTTCGCCCTGTCCAATGGGCTCGATCACTCTAAATTGTCATCAGGCTCTTCTAACGGAAGTCCAGGGAAACGCGCAATTTCCACAGGGTTGGACCAGAGTGATATAGGTGTTAGAAGAATGGGTTCAACTGAACAGGAGAAGAGATGTATGGTATCATGAGGGGACATACCACATGCAGGGCATGTGTTTGGTATGTTGGGGTTCAGTCGGGATAAGTAAGAGTTTAACCTATTTCAATATCCAGAGCGAAGTTGTGCTAGTATGACTCTAGTCTCCCTCGGAAGTACACGCTCCTCTTCCGCCAATTCAGGTGGTTGAGTATTAATAACGGGATTCACAGGCCGAGATCTGCGAGATCTATCTACCGACTCGGTGTGGAGGTAATTTAGAGCCCGTCTATGGTTCCGCAGATCAAACGGCAAAAAAATATAGTGCCGGATCTCATCGTAGTGCTTACGGAGATGTCACCTTATGTCTCTGGGGGACGGTGCTACATCCAAAAGATAGCCTTATATGTAGCAAGCAATGTGTCTTCGTCTTTTCCCCAAGTACTGCCGGCCAGTGACTTGAGGATCTTATTGAGGCTCTGTACCTTTGAGGCTATTGCGGTGGCATGACCAGCGAAGGTGAGGCCGTTGTCATGTGTCACACCCAAGATTTTCGGGTGGTTGACAGTAGGTAGAGGTACTCCGTCTACGTGGACATTTAACTCTTGCCCCATCTGCGCATTCCATGTAGTAAACAGGGTCGCCGTCGATTTAGTCGGAGATAGGGCGAATTTCTGGTATTCTACCAGCAGGAATAAAGCGGCATGAGGCTGAATCAATGATCTTGCGAAACTCTCTTTCACCTTTGCGTACGTCCGTAGGAGTGGGTATGGTAGCGAAGGAGCGCTCTGTATAGTCAGTAAAGCGGTCCCAGTCCGCTTTGGTGAAGTTGATGTATGTTAATTTATCAGTCGTTATGAAGTCGGTCGGTCGTTCAACAGAGAGTACCAGTAGGTGGTCTGAAGCTAATGTAAGCATCGGTCGCCAGATGACAAAGTTAATTAGGCCCGCGCTCGTTATGGAGATGTCTGGCGAACTGTGGCAGTTACCTGCTACCCTAGTAGGGGCATCTCCATTGACTGTACAGAATGCTGAGTTACCTATTTGGTCTTCAACTGCTTGTCCTCTGCTGTCTGCTGGCAAGTTGGAGTGCCAGAGATCGTGATGCGCGTTGAAGTCGCCTAGGATTAGACGGTTATCGCCCCTTACCAACGCACTAATGTCGGGATGATAATCTCTAGAACAACACGTGACAGGAGGAATATAGATGTTTATGATTTGAAGGTCGGCGTCTCCTGACCGGACTGCTATGCCTTGGCATTCTAAGGTAGAGTCGCTTTGGTCGACGTTAAGGGAAAATAGATTATATTGTACAGAGTGATGTGTAATGAACGCAAGGCCACCCCCAAGACCGCTGGGACGGTCTTTTCGATGTACATTATACCCATCACAAGTTCGTAAGTCCGATCTCGTGTTCAATTTTGTCTCTTGTATCGCGGCGATTTTGATGTTGTGCGTCCTCATAAAGTCAGTTATCTCCGCGATATTTCCAGCTAATCCGTTACAGTTCAGCTGCAAAATTTTGAAGTGTGTAGGGGAGGAGACAGGGGACATACTAGGCGTGAGGGACGGATGCCCTGCTGTCAGGGTTATCTCCGAGGATGACAATTTAGCGGGACGGGACAGATTGGACAGGGTTACACTGAAATAACAGCCCTTGGCCTTTTAGAAAAACCCGGGTCATTCCAGTGCTATAGAACCGGCTGTTGTGGGAATGCCAATACCCCTTCTTTCCACGTACTTTAAATCGATAATTATTCATTGTCAAATAAATCCACGCAACCCATGCGTTGATTATATTCACGTATTAATAATGGCTGGTCAATAACCATCGTTTTTCGGTCATATCTCTTAGGATGACACATTGGGGTATGTGTAAAAAAGTGACTCATCAAAGGTACAACCTGTAAAATGTTGATGAAAATCAAAAGGTGTCGTGTATGGATTGGGTTTAAAATTGAGTTATTGCTGAATTGTCATTCCAGCGCACAATTAAAACCTTATTATTTTAGGAGAATACAAAATCGGTTCCTCTGCACGGCCTCTTTTTCATGTCGCATCCTTCACTCACACTCGACGTAAGTTTGTCCGCACTGGCAGGAGCAGAATCCGATATCTGAACTAAATTTAAAGTGCTGACTCACTTCACAGCTGGAGTTTCTAGACAGGTTACCTTTTCAATGATGGAGCTTGCCCCAGATCGGCTCATTGTCGGAATGTTCCCGGCGTTAAGAAGAAGTATAAGGTCCAGTGCTGCAAAAGCTTCAAGAAGAGCCCTTCCATTTGAGTATGTACTTCGACATCCCCAGTCCAGCGTTAAAGTCTACCTCTAGCGTTATTTACCAGTCGGTCCAGGATTCGAGTGAATTCCAAAATATTTCCACTTGGAAGAATATAGCAGCTGTGCACGTGGAAAACACCTACTTTGGGAAAAACAAAACCTTTTCCAGCGCTGACAGGGACTTTTCGCAGCTCCATAGTATCGCTTTTTTATCGTGGGACCAGCCACTGCCTGCCTCCACTTTATACTTTTTTTTATACTTTAGTTAGGCCGGTATTAGAATATGGCTCGATCGTATGGAATCCGCGTTATTAAGTTAATGTAGATAAGCTAGAATCAATTTAAAAACAATTCCTACTTTTTGCCCTGAGAAATTTTCAATGGGATTCGTTGTATAGTCTTCCACCTTATACTAGTCGGTTAAAACTTATCGATCTCCTAACCCTTGCAACTCGTAGGGCAATGCTTTGCATAATATTTATGGTCAAACTATTGAACGGATATATTTCAAGTCCATTTCTTTTAAACGAAGTTAACTTTAATATACCGTCCCGAGCTCCAAGATATTTTAAACCTATTCTTCTGAATGAATTTATATGTGTTTATTTAACTTAATCTTTTATGCATGCACCTTACTCAGCTGATGAAAATTTTTCTGTTGTTAAACAGTTTGAAACCTCGACGCTTAACAAACCTCCGCCTTTTAAACACCCGGCAAACTTGATCCGCGCGCAATGCGGATGCGCCCCTCGTGTGGGTTGGGCGGGATGGTGGGTAATCTGTTGGGCTTATTATTATTATATGGTTCGCAGATTATAGCCACATCCACCTTATGGTCAACAACAGTGAGCTTAAGTAGATTCTGAGCTGCTTCGCAGTGATTTAAATTTATTTTACGAATTTTGTGTTAGCTGGCTCGAGGTCAAATTTAATAAAAAACGAGTTTTATTGTGGGGTTACCCAATATATTTCCATCTCCTACGGAGATCCTCTTTATTTATCATTGATTTTTAGCTCTCGTTAAGGCCTTTAAAAAGAATTTATATATTTTCAATCCTGTTGCATGTTTTAAGTCGGAAAGACCATTCCGCTTGCAGATTATGCAGTTGTTTTCGGAGACTACCGATTTTCGACCTTTACCGCCGCATTTGAAACACCAGCCCTTACAATCGACTTTTCTGTTGCAGCGCTTCGATATGTGACCGAACTCCAAACGGCGGAAGCAGAGTTTTGATTCCACTAGAAGGCGAATCGTCCAGTTGGCCCATCCTATGTTTAGAGCCCCTGCCAGTGCCAGTAGTGCAGCAAGTTCCGTGGTGGCAGCTATGACAACTGTTTGAGCTCCTCCATAAGCCTTCCTGATAGCCTTTACCTTGAGAGCTTTGCAGCACTCATCTACCTTCCGCAGAGCCTCGCTGATCTCCTCCGAATGGGAATGGTGGGATAGATCCCACTTCGCCAATGAACAACTATTTTTTTCATTTAAAATTATAACACAATACTATTTTATGCTTCTGATTTATAATTTTCTTATTTTTGACTAATGACAGAGTACATTTTTATAAATACAGGGTGGCTGATGAAAGCCGCTACCAAAAAAAAGTTAAATAACTTTTTTTCTATTTAATGAATCTGGTAAATTTTTTTTTTATTTTGCAGATTGACTTTTACATTTAACAAAAATGGATAACTGGGACACTGAAACAAGAATTTGGATTGTCCGCCGCTATCACGCACTGGAGTCCGTAGTTTCGGTTCAAAGAGAGTATAGGCGCACGTTTGGCGGAAATCCTCCGAGCAGATGGACCATAATAAGACTTGTAAACAATTTTGCCGAGCATGGGACAGTCAACAGACCTTACCATCGAAACCCTTCAGTTCGAACGGAGGAAACAATCGCTGCTGTAGCTGCTGCCATACAAAACAATCCACGTGTTTCGACAAGAAGCTTATCTGCTCAAATGGGTGTAAGCAGACAGTCATTACAGTCAATTATGCACAAAGATTTGGACTTATTCCCATATAAAATTCAAATGGCCAACAAACTGAACGCTGCAGACTTGCCGATTCGCTTGGAATTTTGCCAGAAGATGCTTCAAATGGTGGAAGAGGATGGAAACATGTTGAACTGTCTTTTCATGTCTGACGAGGCCCATTTCGATTTAAACGGCAACATAAACAAACAAAATTGTCGAATATGGTGGGTTGGAAGCACCACAGATACTCCATGAGACGGAATTGCATCCACTTCGTGTCACAGTGTGGTGTGCAGTTTCATCACACTGCATTGTCGGGCCCTGCTTCTTCGAAGAAAACGGTCACACCGTTACGGTTACTGGAGACCGTTACTTGAGCATGTTGAGAGAGTTTTTCTATCCAGAATTACGCCGAATGAGAATTTCTTTCAACTCTGTGTGGTTTCAGCAAGATGGTGCAGCTCCTCATATAGCCCAACCTGTTATGACAGAATTGCGACGAAAATTTCCCAATAAGCTGATATCCAGAAACTCCACATTCCGTTGGCCACCCAGGTCGCCTGACCTTACTGCACCTGACTTTTTCTTGTGGGGCTATTGCAAACAGGAAGTCTTCAAAGCAAAACCAACAAATTTTAATGAACTAAGGCAATCCATTCGAGAAACAATTGCGGCTATTCCTGTCTCAACTCTCCAAGCAGTAATGAACAACTTTTTGGTAAGATGCCGCACATGCATCGACGAGCAGGGGGGGCATTTAAATTCCATTATTTTTAAAACTAATTAAGCTATATTTAATAAAATTTAATGAGCTTTAACATGAATAAAAGAAAAATGAATTCCATAAACTGAAAAAAAAAATTATTTGAGTTTCTTAATGTAGCAAAATTCATCAGCCACCCTGTATATCGGTTAGCGTATTATGCGTTTGAATATTAAGCCTATGTATATATACCAGTCTTTTCAGACCCTCGAAGAAATTCACTATTTCACTTTCAAGAAGATAAAACCGGTTTCGAGGTATGCGTACACATAACAGACGGAAATAATACCGTAATTTTTGCTGTCTGAAACTGCTAAGCTAAAACTTTACTCCCTTATCTCTCACGTCTATAAAAATCCGAATTCAGACGGCCTGAAAATACCAGAGACTTACGAAACCTCGTTTCTGCTGTTATTGTTCCCAGAAACAAGTAAATATAAAAATAAATAAAACTAGTAGCGTTTCTTGCTTACCGAAACTGTAACAAAACCCTAGCGATTTCTGTTAGTGGTTGTTGTTTATAATTATGTGTACATATGTACTTATTATTTAACCACAAGTTCTACTCATTTTGAATGGTTAAGAATATTAAATTTTCAAATATTTTTCGCCGCTGAAATATAGTGATTTTAGTGCAAGTGTGTCACAAACCGGTGCCCTATGTATATGAATTAAAAATTGTATTTATTTTCTTCAACGCCTGTTCCTTTATACGAATCAAAATTTGTACTTTCCCTATACTATACTAGTGTCCGCAGGCTCATTAATTAAATCAGAGCATACAGTGGCGGAAAAATATATAGATTTTTTACACGAACTTTTGTACAAAACCTGGGAAAATTTGACCAAATTTCATCAAAATTCCACACTCTTTAATCAGAATTTTTATAAAAAATTTAGATATGCAGTTATATGACCTTTAATTTTTTAGTATTTATAATAAAGTGCCGGTGTGAAGTTGGAAAAAAAGAGTGCCTATTATGGGCATTTATTGATAAATTTATTGTGTCAGTTTTTTTATGCGAAAGGCACAAAATTTATAAAATTTCAACACTTGCTCTATTGCTTAGGGCCGTTTTCTAGACTTCCTGTTAAAGGCAGGATTAGCCAACCGCCGGATAAATTTGTTAGCAGAATAAATTCTAGCTCCTGTTAAATACTTTTATATAATGTTTGAAAAGATGACAGCACTGCGACTGGAAAGAAAATGGAAAGTCAAAACAAGCTGTAAAAATATAAATATGAAACAAAATTTGGGCAATTTTTTGCCCAATATAATTTGTTAAAATTCGTGTTTGTGTTCTTCAAGGTAATCCAAACGGCAGCGAAAAGTCCTCTCGGCTATGCTGAGCTCACTGGTTTCCCCAAATGCTTCTTCAAGTGCATGAATATAAAACGAACTCCTGTGTTCCGTAGAAATTATAAATTTAATTTGTTTTATAACTTTAAAACCGAACTAACAATTAGATGTTTTTTGTTTTACGAATCGCCAAATTTTAAAGGTTTGATTTTCTGCCTGTAAAATTTCTCGAAGGAAAACCCATAACGAGCACTACAGAAAACAAAATTTTGTTTAAAAAAGAGTTAATTATTAACACCAGAAAGCGGCCCTTAGTATATTAAAATTCTTAGGTCAACATTTGGTATTTGTGTGAGCACAAAACTAAAAATTCCTTACTGAAAAACGGTGCGTTCTGCCTTTGTGTAATAAACTCCGACAAATAAAGATATAACTATGTCGCCCTTGTAGTGGATTTGCGCAAATGTCTGTTACGACGGATTCGTTCCGACGAACGTTACTTTGAAAAATTGTTCAGAACTTGTGAAACAGATGCAAACGACATTGATATTGAAATCAAAAGAATCGATACAAATCTAGTCAGAATCTGCAAGCATGTAACTTAGATATTTATTTTAAGATTTCTGTTTTTTATCTATTTATTGATCATATAATAATTAAAATAGGTACCCCATTCACTCAACATAAAATGATCTTCAGAGATTTCGCTTTGATTTTTTCAACAAACCACAGTGAAGAAAATTCCACAAATTTATTTAAGCTTGCTGAGTTTTATGAACCACTTGTTCGAAGCCAGAATATAGTGACCAAAAACATTTTATAGAGAAGGTTCTTAGAGCGACAACCTTTACAAATTAAAAAAAAAATTTTGTAACTCTCCCCGTTTCCACTCCAACAGCAGATTGCACATTTTCAACTCTTCATCTTTTTTAAATGTAGCTTAACCGTCTAAACGATTTTGGCACCACGACTTGGTCCCTCCATGGTGTCTCCCTCTTCGACTGCTACCACCGGCGGGTGCCGATAAGAATACCTTCTGGCCCGGAGCATCTTCATTCATTCGCACAACATGGCCTAACCAACAAAGCCGCTGGGTTTTAATTAATTTGACTATGTCGGTGTCTGCATATAGCTCATATAGCTCGTCATTAAATCTTCTTCGGTACTCACCGCCATTAACGCGTAAGGGTCCGTAAATCTTTTAAGGAACCTTTCTCTCGAATACTCCCAGAGCCGCCTCATCAGATGTTGTCAGTGTCCAAGCTTCTACACAATAAACCAGGACGGTTACGATAAGTTACTTATAGAGTGTTATCTTTGTTCTTCTAGAGAGGACTTTACTTCTCAATTGCCTACCCAGTCCGAAGTAGCACTAGTTTGCGTAAGTGATTCTTAATTTCATTTTTTAGAAGACGTTATTTTTGGTGTTAATGCAGGTTCCCAGGTAAAAAAACTCTAAAGACGTTAAAAATTTATCTACGTAACTTTACCGGACAGGTTATTTAAATATTGATATGTACATTATGCTTTACAATTGTTGAGTATCCTATCTTATTCTTTTTATACAATTAAGGAGCTGTTGGCGGTACATAAAGATGAGTCCATTTCAACACAAGAAGTAGATAAAAAAATGTCTGTTACGCAAAGAAGATTAAAGCTTGCTTTATAAGTAATAATATGTTGTTGACTTGTACATAAATATATGTACGCGTGGATATAAAAACATGTAGATATGCTCAATGTGCATTATAAACTTTCACAAAAAAAAAAGGATTACGCACTAATTAGTTAAAAAAATACAATTAGTCAAATTCTAATAAATCATGAATATCCCATGAAATAACTAGTAGAGAAGAAATATATTACGGTAAGAACGGCTTATCCACATATAAACGAATGGGCACAGGCGAAGCCTCTAGACATTGTGTATCTCAAATTTCAGTTATCGATGCAAATTGTGTGTCATTCCTTCCTTCCCCAAATTCTGGCTACCCTACTAGTACTTTCCTTACGCCGTCCTGGAACCTGTCTCGCATCCCTGAATCTTCAGGTTCAACGACAAGTCTCCATTGTTGGTTTTCCTTTTCCCAGGTCATTAAGTTGGGCACTGCTTCTAATTGTCTTCTGGATATCGGCATGCGAGGTTTCAGTAAGGGTTTTAGCCTTTACTACAATAGCATCAGGCCTTACTCGCAATTGTGAAGATATTTTCACCATATTCTATTTATTAGATTTTTGGATTCCCGGCATTTCTCCTTCCCCACTACCTTTTTTACAGGTTTACATGCGGCGGAGATCATACCGCTCTGGTTTTACTTAGGCCTTGGCAAAGATCCCTTACTCGAAGAACTGCTAGCTGACGTTGAAATGGGCTATAATGCCGATTAAGTTTGTAGAGCCATCTGAGACTGTTGCCACTCGTTTGCCAAACGCTTGTATAGTATTCGATCCGATAAAAAAAAGCAACATAGGGGAAGATATTTAGTAAAGATAATTCGGGTAAGATGAGCACGATTTTACTATTCATTTCTCTAGCTTAGCTCTTGTTTAGGAGATATCGGTCTTTAAAGGTATTTTACTAAATGCTTGATTTTGGTTCATGAAGGGTTCATAAAAATGACAATATTCGAAATTATATCTGAGTAAATATACAAAATATGAATATTTTTGTAAAGATTATACTTCACTCCCATATCATTTTGAAAATTGTCAGTTAAATGAAACCTTCATGAACCGAAATTAGTAATTTAGTAAGATAAATTTAAAGGCCGATATCTCCTAAACAAGAGCTAAGCTAGACAAATGAATAGTAAAATCGTGCTCAGCTTACCCGAATTATCTTTAATACGTATGTCCACTCTATGTTGGAGAAAAAAGTAATTTTTCGTGCACAGTGCTATTATTGGAAATTTGTATTTTTTACATCTTTAAATAAATAACTACTTCGGACTGAGTAGGCAATTGAAAAGTAAAGTCCTCTCTCGACGAACGAAAATAACACTCTACAAGTCACTCATCGCACCCGTCCTGCTATATGGTGCAGAAGCGTGGACACTAACAACATCTGATGAGGCGGCTCTGGGAGTATTCGAGAGAAAGGTTCTTCGAAAGATTTGTGGACCTCTACGCGTTGGCGACGGCGAGTACCGAAGAAGATTTAATAATGAGCTGTATGAACTTTACGCAGACGCCGACATAGTTCAGCGAATTAAAACACAGCGGCTTCGCTGGCTAGGCCACGTAGTGCGAATGAGCGAAGATGCTCCAGCCCAGAAGGTATTCTTATCGGCACCCGCCGGTGGAAGCAGAGGAAGAGGGAGACCACCACTCCGATGGGAGGACCAAGTGGAGACCGATTTGCGATCCCGCGGTGTTTCCAATTGGCGCCAGTTGGCGCAACGAAGAAACGACTGGCGAGCTATGTTGGACGGTCAAAATCGCCCAGGCGGTTAGATGACCATTTAAAGAAGAAGAAATAAAATAAATTTGTATTATCAAAATCAAAAAATAATAATTATTTGGAAAATACATTTTTTAACTCTTAGAAGTATTGTATATAATTGCCATAGTTATTTTCTTTAGAAGGGCTTTTGAGCCAAAGAGGTTACCGAAGGGTCTTAACAGCAACCACAAAGATTTACTGCATATAACCGCTTACTGTGTGTTAGGCCGCGCTAATAAAAAAATAACCATTAGCTGATCCAAAACCGGCAGCAAGATCCACAGCTTTTCTGCACGGAAATAGAAACCGGTTCAATTTTTCAAAATATTTTTGAAGAACTCTCTATCCGGTTTTTTCAATAATGCCCTATCTCAGCCGTCTAAACAATGTTTCTTGTTTTATGATAATAACCTTTTGGCGCCATTTTAGTCGGAGGGGGAATAAGGCCGACCTTCTTTGCCAATTTGTGGTGTGCTGCTCTGAATTTTTGCTTCAAATTGGTGGGACCTACATGTTATTTTCCGTCTTTCTGAAAAGTTTTTTTATGTCAGAAATACACTCGCGACCCTGTTTTAAAAAAAACTCGTTTCCAAATATTTTGAGGTTACTTGTAGCATCACTTGAACCTTGGGTGTTTGGTGTGGTAGGCCAACAACACTGTCAACACGCGACGGCAGACTCTGTGGAATAAACTGATTTGCGTACATTGTCCCTTTTCCACTGTTTTATGATATTTTTTGTGGGTGTGTAGTTGTTTTGGATAAGCTGATGTAAACTTATTATATATGTGGGAAGCTAAGGGTTAAACTCTCGAAGCAAGAACTACAATTGAGCAGCGACAGAAGAGTCAATGGAAAAACGACGCGAGAAGTGTAAAGACGTTCATCTGACGACGCGATGATTTAAAGCTGTGAACATTACATTTTTTCAATTAAATTCAATTAACTAAAACTTTTAATCAATTTAATCAAACTTTTATTATACTACTCAACTTTTTATATAATTAAAAATTGCATTTACTGTCCAAAACCTAGGACATTGATCTACTTATTAAATTGTGTTCAGGTGTACAGGTCGTAGTGCGTCGCGAGTATGTATAATCCCACATATATTGGGGGCTCAACTAAAAAAGAAAAAAAATATTAACGTGTGTAGCAGTGTGAAAAACCGATGCGCGTTCGAAGAAAACCTTAAAAACGCCGTGCGCATACGAGTAAAGAACAAAAAAAAAAGTGTATAGTTGCCCCACAAACGAGCGAAACTTAATAGTGTCAAAGTTTTAACGCTTCATACATACATTCGACTGTACTAAAATATCGTGCCGGTACACGTGAAATAAAAAATCTAAGACGCGGTAAAAGAAATAAAAACTCGTACGTACATACATATAATTAGTTTTTGCATTGGCAAAATGGCATGCCTCAACGACTTTGTTAGTGGTGTCTTGTGCAGTAGCAGCAAAGCCAAAATCGCGTTACTGCATAAATTCATATTTGAAAGCGACGGCGACAGAAGCAACCGTCAACGTCTCCGAGAATTCTGTGGCTTTACGTACGACGAAAGCAGCGAAGAATTCAACAGCAAGTCTCAATATGTGAATGCAAATTTGAGCGAGCGCGAGTTGGTAACGATTTGCAACATGCTGGAGCTTGACTACAATGTAGCAGACGTTAAACTACATATATTTAAAAATTTACGACGAAATCACTTGTTCACTGAACGAGGCAGCGAAGAAGAAAATCACAACGACGATGAAGATGATGCAAATAGTGCTGAGATAGATGCTGAGAGCGACAACAGAGCAAGCGACGACGATGTGGATAACAATAGTAAAGCGAGCGAGAATCGTGGTGAAGTTTCTCATTATTATAGTTTTCCTTCTGCTCACCACGAAAGAAGGGATGAAACAATTAATGTGAACAAAACAAATCAACAACAAAGCGACACATATACAAACAACGTTAGTGCGTGTCAAATACCAAAATTTACGATGACATTGCGCGATATCAAAGATTCTATTAGAAAATTTGATGGTTCTAATAAGATTCCAATAGAAATGTGGTTAGAAGAGTTTGAAGAGCAAGCTATCTTAATGCGTTGGGATAATTTACAAAAGCTAGTGTTCGCAAAAAAATCACTACGCGGTATTGCTAAATTATTTGTGCTTAGTGAAAGAGGCCTAAATTCGTGGCAAACATTGAAAGAAGCATTAACAAACGAGTTTAAATGTGTTACTAATAGCGCGTTATTACACAAGCGGTTGTGCGAACGAAAAATTAAAGAGTCAGAAACAATTCAAGAGTATTTTTACGCTTTGAGGGAAATGGCTTCCCAAGGCAAGATTGAAAACGATGCATTGATGCAATATATAATTGACGGGATAAACGACTTAAGTGTAAACAAATCAATGTTATACGGTGCTAAAAACTTAAATGAATTTAAAGAAAGATTAAAGAGCTATGAAATAATGCATAAGCGCGCAACGAATAACAGTGACAAAACAAGAGATGTGAAAACGAAAGATGCAAAAAGTAATGCACAAAAGAGCGAGAAAAAAGTTATTAGTTGTTTTAACTGTGGTGAGAAAGGCCATCTGTCAGGATTGTAAAGGCAAATAGAGAGGAAGAAAATGTTTTAGGTGCAATCAGTTCGGGCACATTTTAACGAATTGCGAAGAAAACAAAAATGACGCAAAAGCAAATACACGGCAAATAGTGATAAAACGCGAACTCAACAATAAAAATGTGAAAATTGGTGACAAAACATATACAGCGCTATTTGATACCGGTAGCAAATTTAATATTGTGACGGAAGATGTATACAAAAATTTAAATATGCCTAAGCTAGAACCGTGTAGTATTATTTTAATCGGGTTCGGCGGTAACAAAAATGATAACAAAATAAAACCTAGCGGATATTTCGAACGTGATGTGCAAATTGATGGGCAAACATTTGACTTGCGATTTTATGTGGCTCCGTCAAAGTGTATGGACATGAAAGTGGTTCTCGGTGAAGAATTGTGTTTACAGGCGGAAATAACCATAAATCCTGACGGTTTAAAAATAAAAAAGATCCAAGCGGACAATGAAGAAATAGCATTCATGAAAATAGATGCGGTAGCCGATAAACACGAATTAGACATTAACGTTAACGCAAGTGAATGTGCAAAACAGAAAGTGCGCGAGTTGATATCCGAATACAAACCACTAAAAACTGCAACAACAAATGTGGAAATGCGTATAGTGCTAAGTGATGATTCACCTATATTTGCGAGGCCACGTCGGTTACCTTTCTCGCAAGTGGCTATTGTCGATGCACAGGTGGATGAATGGTTAAAGAACAGAATTATCGAACCATCAAATTCCGACTTTACTAGTCCAGTGGTGTTAGCAAAAAAACGTAATGGAACGCACAGGCTTTGCGTTGACTTCAGAAAAATCAACAAGGTAATTATCAAAGACCACTTTCCGCTTCCGATTATAGATGATTTGTTAGACCGTTTGCAAAATGCTAAGATTTTTACCACACTAGATCTGAAGAATGGGTTCTTTCACGTACCTGTAGAAACTTTAAGCATAAAGTACACTTCATTTGTAACTGGCAGCGGTCAGTATCAATTTTGTAAAGTGCCATTTGGTCTCTCCAATTCACCTGGAATTTTCCAAAGGCATATAAACGCGATTTTTAGAAATCTGACACGAGAAGGCATTGCTCTGCCTTACATCGACGACATTATTATCCCGGCCAGAGATGAAAAACAAGCGTTAGAAAATTTAGAAAGAGTTATTAATACGTGCCGTGAGTACGGTTTGCAGCTGAATCTTAAAAAATGTCATTTCCTAAAAAGCAAAATAACATTTTTAGGGTATGTAATTGAAAACAACAAAATACACGCATCACCAGAAAAAGTCCAGGCTGTAGTAAATTACAAAATACCGCACACGCCGAAACAACTTCTTAGTTTTTTGGGTTTAGCAGGCCATTTCAGAAAATTTATACCAAATTACTCATTAATTGCGAAACCTCTTACGGATATGACGAAACAAAATTGTGTATTCAAAATCGGGTGCAAAGAAGAAGAAGCATTCAATTTACTCAAAAAAGCATTAGTAAAAAATCCTGTGCTTGGTATTTGCAACCAAAAATATGAGACGGAGTTGCATACTGATGCATCCATAGACGGGTTTGGTGCTGTTCTATTGCAGAAGTCGCCTGATGATGGACAGCTCTACCCAGTGTATTACATGAGCAAAAAGACTACGGATGCGCAAAGAAAATTCACGAGCTATGAACTCGAAATACTAGCCGTGGTTGAAGCTTTGAATAAGTTCAGAGTGTACCTTCTAGGCATTAAATTCAAAGTGGTTACAGACTGTAACGCGTTTACAAAAACATTGCAGAAGAAAGATGTGTGCACACGAGTAGCGAGATGGGTTTTACTCTTAGAAGAGTTCAACTACACAATCGAGCATAGAAGCGGCGTGCGTATGAAACATGTAGATGCTCTTAGCCGATACGCAGTTATGATGATTCGAGAAGATGACCTAACTATTAGAATAGGTAAAGCACAACAAGAAGATCACAAATTAAAAGCCATTCGAGAAATACTTATTAACAATAGAAGTTCATACGACGATTATTTTTTAAAATCCAACATTTTGTACAAGATTTGCAATGACAACGAATTGGTGGTAGTCCCAGATGGTATGCAAAACCAAATAATTAGCAGTGCACATGACAGAGGTCATTTCTCTGTCAAAAAGACAAAAGAGCTTATCAACAAAGATTTTTTCATACCAAATGTCGAAGAGAAAATAAAGAAACATATTGCATGTTGTGTGTCATGCATATTAAACAATCGAAAAGCCGGTAAACAAGAGGGCTTACTTCATCCGCTGCATAAAGAGGAAACGCCATTACACACATTTCATATCGATTTTTTGGGTCCGTTGGAGTCAACGAATAAAAATTATAAACATATCTTGGCTGTGATTGATTCTTTCACAAAGTTCTGCTGGCTGTATCCAACTAAATCGACAACTACAGAAGAAGTTATATCAAAACTGCGAGGTCAAAGCATAATTTTCGGAAATCCAGCGTATATTATCTGCGATAGAGGGTCAGCGTTTTCTTCCAACAATTTCAAGACGTATTGCAAAGACGAAAACATAGAATTACTTCACATAACAACAGGGTTGCCACGTGTAAATGGGCAAGTGGAGAGGTTAAACGCAACAATAATCTCAGTCCTATCAAAAATTTGCAAAGACGACCCAAAAAAATGGTTCAAATATGTGGACAAAGTTCAGCAATCAATCAACTCTACATTTTGCAGAAGTATAAACACAACACCTTTTGAGTTATTAATTGGCACAAGAATGAGAACAAAAGAAGATAAACAAATAAATGACTTAATTCAACAAGAAATAGCAACTTCATACAACAACGATCGTTCCGAGCAACGTAAGCGAGCAAAATTACAAATCCTCAAAGTCCAACAAGAGAACAAAAAGTCGTTCAATCTTAGACGTAAAGCAGCACTCCAATACAAACTTGGTGACTTGGTAGCAATCAAGCGTACACAATTTGGTAGTGGTTTAAAGCTAAAACCCAAATACTTTGGACCCTATCAAATAACCAAAATCAAGGTCAATAATTCGTACGATGTACGCAAACTTACAACTAATGAAGGTCCAATCAATTCAACAACATGTGCTGAGTACATGAAACCATGGGCAAAAGACAACGATACAACATTCGAGGCGAATGTAACCCAGGATGGCCGAATGTGGGAAGCTAAGGGTTAAACTATCGAAGCAAGAACTACAATTGAGCAGCGACAGAAGAGTCAGTGGAAAAACGTTCATCTGACGACGCGATGATTTAAAGCTGTGAACATTACATTTTTTCAATTAAATTCAATTAACTAAAACTTTTAATCAATTTAATCAAACTTTTATTATACTACTCAACTTTTTATATAATTAAAAATTGCATTTACTGTCCAAAACCTAGGGCATTGATCTACTTATTAAATTGTGTTCAGGTGTACAGGTCGTAGTGCGTCGCGAGTAAGTATAATCCCACATATATTTGAAGTTGTTGTTGTTATTAACAGTGCTTCACCCTGCCTAATGAGCACGATCACTCTGAGAATCGGCAAATAGCCTTATATGTAGCAATCATGGTTTCTTTATCTTTTCCCAAAGCACTGCCGGCCAGTGACTTGAGGATCTTGTTGCGGCTCTGTGCCTTTTAGGTTATTGCAGTGGAATGACTAGAGAAGGTGAGGCTCTTGGCGAACGTCACGCCCAAGTCGTGAAAATAGTCGCCGTCGATTTAGTCGAAGGCAGGGTCAGATTTCACTCGGTGAGGAAGCTGGAAAGGTTTGGAGGTAACAGTTAATCCTCGTACAGAGTTCGTTAATGAAGGGACCCAGCATAGGATACATACACATAAAAATCAAATCCGAGTGAAATTTTGTGCGGGCTATATTATGGCCTTAACTAGAGCTTTAGATTTACGAAAACGTTGATATCACGAACGGTCCAATGTATCTAATGCAATTATCCTGTAAATATGTACATACAAACTTAGTTATTTACTTACTCTAAAATTTAGGTATAAATTTACTTTCTTACTTTGTTTATTTCTACATACTTTTATTTTATAACCAAATTTTGAATTATTTGAATTAAAATTATGGAGATTTCTCTAAAGTTTGCTTAAAACCCTGCAACATTTCATGTCTTGCAAGTATAATTTTAGCTAATCTTTTTTGATTCATATTTTTGCTATTTTATTTTATATAGTTTAAAACTTGAACGAGTATCGTTTTGCATCAATACGTAATTTTCAAAATTAATACTAGTTGTATAGCTAAATTCATACTTAAAATTTTAAAAAATACAGTTTAATAACAAAAACTTTAACACTTTAGACTTACAAATGCTTAGTTTAACATTTACATAATTATCATTAATACTCTTACAAGTGGCATTTGCAGCATAAAAAAATAAATAAAATTACATTCAAGGGTTGAATACGGCCTACATATTGTGATCTAATAGTCCAACAATAACTGTGAAATTTAATCGATAATTTTTTATTATTTTTATAGTCTATTTGCCATATTCACAATTATTAAAACTAAGATCGCGAAACGTATGCCGAGATCCGGCGCAAGGTATACGTAAATTATGGGGATATCTTATACTTAACATTTTATAAATTGCTCTCTATACAACACCTCTTACCACATTGTATGAAGCATTGGACATTTGAAACAATTGCAAAGTACACAAACTTGCGTACATCGATATTGTATTCATGTCATATGCATACGTACTGATCATTAAAATGTAATGGTCCACTACAGATGCGCTAAGATTTCGATACGCTCTCTCTGAGTGGCCAGATTCATGTGCTCTTGACTATCAGTTTTAGATATTGTAACAATCGTAACGAGATCTTTATGGGAAGCCGAGTTCAAACTATTCGTCACCTCTACACTGGCAGCCCCATTTTCATTTTGGCTTTGTGATTGGTTATCCCTACTATTGTTCTCCACGATGGCTGAAGTTCGAACTTTCTGATACGATTTGGATGTTGCCTTAGATATACCGGTACGTTTTGGCAGTGTTGGCATTGTGGACTCACTGCTGCTGTTTTTAGGTAACTGTTCTCTAGTAGAAGGTTCTGTAATACCTTCTTCGGCCAACAATTGGTCTGGTGATGGCATCTCTATACCACGTTGGCTAGAAATCGTTGCATGGGTGGTATTACGGGATCTATAGCTGGGTGGCAGGCTATACTCAGAAGTACCGGCAACACTGCTAGTGCCTACTCGTCTAATTGCTGCAGTTAAAGGAGCTCTAAAAGAAGAATAAAATTAAATAAATGTATTTATTATGAAGATTTAATTATTTACACAATTAAAATATCGTAAAAGTGATACTAAAATTTCGTATTCTTGATTTTCGTATAGTTTACTAGACTTCGGTTTATAATACGAAGGAATCTTCAACACAGACGCCAAGCTGTACAAACTTTCCATAAATAATACGAGACACTTGAGTAAATTATATATAAAATGGTACAAATAAATTTGTATTTTGTACAAAATCATTCATGAAATTTACAAATGGTTGTAAAGTTTACAAATGTACTATACGAATGCAACAAAGTGTTTTTTAAATTCGTACAATATACTAAACTAACGACGGTTTAATTTAAAAAAAACGCGTATTATTGTGAAAAAATGTTTGACTAAAACACGAGGTGGATAGATTTCAAAAAATATATAAGAAATAATAGGTTCAGCAAAACAACAAAATTGCTCATCAAAGCCTATGTCAGATAAAAAAAAAGTAAGGAAAGCGCTGTCTTCGGCTGTTCCGAAGGCTTTATGCTTTTCATAAATTCGCACCACTGTTTTAAGTGTCCGATCCTTACTTACAGTAAGTACAAACTCTGCGAAATTTGACGGTCTTGCATTGTTAATTTAAAGATACATAGCCCAAACCCTGTTTATAAAAAAATGTGTTGTATAGGGGCTATACGATGTATTGGTTCAATCTTGATGATTTTCACTACACAAATTACATATGTAATAAGTACTACAGCTGCCAAATTTTGTGTTCCTCGTTATTAAATTGCAAGCCCAAGCCCTATTTATCGGAACAATTAATTGAATGAAAGCTATGCTAATGACTAATATATAAAAAAACGGCGGCCCCATACCAAATTTCAGCGCGAGACGTATATGGCCATTTCATGTTCATGAAAGGTATAATAAATCCGATTGGTCTCATGGATTATGCTGTAATTATGGGAGTAGTGAAAAATTAGCTAATCTTTTGGTCAAGGGCATCTACTTGATTTATTTGTGCATAAGTACACAATATATTTTTCACTATGTTTCATATTTGGACTCATTCATATACTGGCATCCTATTGCACAATAGCTGACAATCTTTTCTTGAGCACTGATATTACCCTTATAGCTGTGATTCCAATATTAAGATGCATTGCCAGAGCAGCTAATCCATTCAACCGATCCTTGAATATAAGTACTTTTTAAACACCCTGCTTAAACTGCCAAACGTCCACTTACCAAAAGTTCATCCCCCCGTGGGCCCCACGTGTGGTGAGCTTGGGCAAACACGGTCCGCCTAATCGTTTCCTCAATAAGCACCCACAAAGCGCCCAAAATAAATTTACGAATACGAATGTGCCACCTCCTCTATCCAATCGAAATACTTTTTGCTAAGTATGATTATCTCTGACAGAACAGGTTTGTACAAAATTTATGCGAGCGCGACGCATGCATTCGTGTTTGTACGAACTTCTTACATCCCAGCGTTTGCCGATTCACACGAATTTCAGGTATGTATTGAATTCGCATGAAATTCGTGCGAATTCTATGCATAGAAACTGTATCGGTAAGTTCGAGTTTGTACAAACGGTTGGTATAAAATTCGCACGAAATTCGTGCGAAAATGCTGACAGGGATGCAGTTTCTTTGAGTATTTCAAATGTCGTCTTTAAAAAGAGCATACGCTAGCACGCCGATCGAGGAGGAAAAGTCGTGTCACGGGGTTAACGTGGAAGCTCTGAATAGTAAAACGTAGAAGCAAAAAAAATCATTAAATTGTCTGATATTTACATACTGTATTACCTTCTAACATTTCACAGCACCTCAGAACGAAGAAATTTCATGTTTCCATGATTTACCCAATATGTAAGTTAGACATCATCGACTTCCATGGGGAGATCCATCACCTTAATCCCCCCCTATCTATCTACGCTACTGCTGAATCGTCGTCAATGGGACAAGCATCCCCAGCGCCATCAATCTACCCAATCACATAAACTTAGAGCAAACAAGTAACGAAGTCTAAGTTCGGGTGGAACCGATCTTTATTGCATCCCAATTTACGCAGGTCTATTTTAATACTTTTTAGTTCCCACCTGATTGTTTTCAATAAAAATGCTTCGGTTATGAGTTTTGAGTGGGTGGCAAATTAGTTTATTTGTATATAAATAACTTTCCTGCCAACCACTGCTAACCATATTTTTTCAAAATATCAAAACGTGCACATTTTATGTTAAAAAAATTTGCTTTAAAATAGACAGACGGGCCGAGAGACGGACATGGCTAAATCAATTAAGCTCATTCTGATCATTTCAGTACACATATTGATGGACCCATCTCTTCTTCTCAAACGTACAAACATTTAATTTTCATGAAAATCAAAAAAGATATATAACTTTCCTATTGGAGTGGGGTATTAACTCCTTGCACATATATTTTGCTTGTGTGTCATCCGATTTACCTAATTTTTGGCAGGAGTATACTTCCCACCATTGAGAAGCAACTGACAAATTTTCATTGAAATATCTAGTTGAAATGAACAAAATAACAAGCATTCGCCTTTGAAAAAGCATAAATTTTATGCTGAAAGGTGGGCGGCGCCACGCCTACTTCCCCAAAATCGACAAAATTAAGTTGGCGTGGCTATCATTTTAAATAGAGCTCTTAGATAAGTGCCAAGGAACCCGCATACCAAATTTCATTAAGATATCTCAAAATTTACTCAAGTTATCGTGTTCACAGACGGACGGACGGACGGACATGGTTTATTCAATTTCTCTTTTTCTCCTGAACATTTTGATATATGGGCATTTCCTAGCGTTACGGACGATACGTTCGAACGATTTTATTGAATTTCAAGGAAGAAGTATTGTGAAAACTGGAATCTATTTGTTATATATAAGCGTATTTAGGGACCTACTGTCGGTAAAAGTATCTTGCCTAGGCAAACATAGTATGATGTCGCTATTTTAGCCAACTAAACTGCGTTGCGGACGTTACCCAAAATAGAAGTCTCTATCTCTATGGCGCGATATACAACAGGTATACCATCATAAACCTCCTAAGAGATTTTTGCGCCAAGCTTCTCTTCCAATTTGTGGTGTGCCGATTTGAATTTTTCCCTACAAATTGGTGGGACCTACAGTTTTTTGCCGACTCCGAACGGCATCTACAAAGGAGACGAATTTTTGCTGAGAAGCCTGTCATGGCAGAAATACACTCGGAGAGTTTGCCAAACCACTGCCGAGGGGCGACCCCGTTTTGAAAAACTTTTTTCAAATCACTTTTGATGTTACCTGTACCAGGGCTCGAACCATGGCCCTTCGGTGTGGTAGGCCGGCAACACTACCTTCACACCACGGCGGCCGCCGTAGAAGTAGTGTTTAGGTAACTAAGTAAATTGGCAATTTTCTGCGAATTTCGCAGTATAAAGATAAAAAATCGTTAAAATAAATTAAAGATGAAAGTAGCGAGTTCCTAAAAACCAGCACAAAAATAATACAGGAAAAGCTTTTTGTAAGTTTTCATTACATATATTTGCTGCGAACGTTACATTTTTTTCTGATACATATTATGATATACATATTTTAAAATTAGTTAAAAGTTTTTGACTAAAAGCTAGATAAAAATGGTTTGTACGATAAGAAATTTAGGAGATGTCTTTATGATACATGTAATAATATACTTCTTCAATATCGTCAGCATATGCCAACAGTTGCACGCTTTTACAAAATATTGTTCCAGCGCGGTTAAGTTCTGCAGCTTGTATTATTTTCTCCAGCATTAAATTAAAGAAATCGCACGATAGGGGGTCACCCTGTCTTAAACCTCGCTTAGTTTCGAACGGCTCGGAGAGGTACTTCCCAATTCTGACCGAGCTGGCGGTGTTGCTCAAGGTCATTTTGCATAGCCGTATAAGTTTTGCGGGGAAACCAAATTCAGACATAGCGGCATATAGGCAGCTCCTTTTCGTGCTATCGAAAGCGGCTTTAAAATTTGTATTGTAATAATATACATATTTTAAAATTATTTTACAGTTTCTGACAAAGTAGGATAAAAATGGCTTGTAGTATGAGAAGATTTTAAGAAGATGAGTGAATAAATGTTTATATACCTAAGTTGCAATGAAAACAGCTTAAAATTTTTATTTTGTACTTTTTAGGAATGGCAGTCCGAGCAGCTCTCATACACAAATTGCCTTCCGAAAAAGAAAAATAGTGGAAAGACTTAATGCCTTGAATATTTTTTATATCTACCCACTTTTTGTCTTTTTGCTGGAATTGTTTCAATTTTTTCATATTTTCTCTTAGACGAATGCGCCATTTGCTTGACCTTGTTGCTGATGTTTTGTCTTTTGGGTTAACCATCTACAAATGCGTCCATACATATATTTTTGGAACATAAAATAGAAATAATTTAGTCACAATAATAATTATTTTTTTCTTATCACACACTTACCGTTGCGGACGTTACAGATTTTTTGATATATTTTTTTGCCAAACAAAAGTATTTTCGCGGAATCTTTTTTAGATATGTAAATTAAAGCGCAATTTTCTGTGTAGGCTTCCAATATAACAAATATTGTAGCACCCGTTAGACTTTAATGAAAAAGAAAGGCTTTTTTGCGAATAAGTTTTAAAATTTGCAAAAAGTTCGCGTTATTGAAAAAATAGGATATCTTTACATATAATAAAATTGTAACAGGTCGATGTCTGTACATTGAAGATATTCAAGAAAAACTCATAGGAGAGGTCGTTATTGGACCAGCGGAACCCAAATCACCAATTTTGAGAATTTTTCTCTGTCTGTCTGTCTGTCTGTCCGTCTGTATGATTGTGCGCGTATCACGCAAAAACTACTGAATAGAATTGTATGAAACTTTCACCATTCTATCACTTAACGTCTAACTTACAATTTAGGACAACTTCCATTTGGATATCTCATCCAGTTCCCCAGTTATTGACCAAAATGTGGGAACAATGTGACCAAAAATGTGGTTTTTTTACCATAACGCCCGCGTCACACAAAAACGACTGCATAGAAATGAATGAAACTTTCAATAATCATTCTCTAGACGTCTCTCCTAAAATTTAAGATATCTTTCACCTCGATATTTTACCCGGGTCCCAATTTATTGACCTAAATGTGGACCCAGGGTGACTGTATGATTTGTGCTTTTAAGGCGGAACAAAGTTCGGCGGGTCAGCTAGTACAGAATAAAAAATTCTTGTTGAAATCTCAATTTTGTCAAAAGAATCTTTTTTTTTAAGACTACTGAGAGACTTCAGAAGAATGCAAGTAAATGACGAAATACTAAGTTTGAAAAGTGGAAATGGCAATTCATAAATTTTGCAATGAAAGGCAGGAAATATGTTAATGACTGATTTTGTATCAGATAAAATAAACACTAAGCATTTCTAAAAACGATTTAATTTCATAATTTAAGCAACTTTAAAAAATCCTCGTTGGTTGACTTTTTCTAGGAAACACCCATATATAAGTTAATATCTATCTCGATTCGTCTATACTACTGTTAGGCGAATGAAGTTAATATACCTTGTGTGCGTAGCACTACTAGGTACAAAAATGTAAGCGTTCTTCAAGAAAGTTCAAATGGTATCAGCAATCAGGTTCTGTAGGCCAATCAGTTTTGGTGAGATTAATTCAAATTCTTACGAAAAAGCGTAAGAAAACGCCATAATGATAATTTATGCAAGCTATAGGTTGAATCGGTTTTGCAATATTGTACTATGAATAGTCAAGATCTTTCGGTTACTGATTGCGCTTGTATTGCAAAGGTAATTTGTGAAGTTCTACCCGGCGAGTTGGCGGTAAACTAATATTTGATTTTTTTTAATTTATGCGATATTTGTTAGATACTGAAAAAATTTTCAACCAATAAACATTTATTTTTCACTCTTGGTCATACTATTACCTTGAACGAAAAAGCGCAGCTTCGAAATACCCGGAACAATTCAAAAACCATTTTCGAAGAACTCAAAACAGCCCTTTCTGAAGCCTAATAGATGCAAAAGCAGAAATCGTAGATGCAGTCACGTTGGATGCCTTTAACTCCGCCGGGTAGGACGACATGATTGACCCAATTATTAACACGATTACTTCCACGAATAACTTCACAGAATGGGCAAGGGTGGAACCTCGGAGTGTTCTACTGTGGAGGCATAGACGAAGTAGGCCACAATTTCTTGGAATGCGAACAATTCGGCCCACAACAAAGGCATGTGGAAGAGACACTTGGCGACCTATCCCCTGGCAATGTTATGCACAAGATGATTTGGGAATATGATACCCATTAGCTTGTGGGTACTAGCTCACAATGCGCTTCCGTACCTGAAGTAATGTTACACGCTGTCCCAGGTATGGAACAATGCACGGGACGTGGTTAGGTTTTAGTAAGTAGTCCTTTAAAAGAAGAAGGAAGTCGCAGACTCGGAGAGCCCAGCTACTCTAGCATATGGTAACGAAAGCATACAGTATTCCCCCCTTCCACGACCTACAAAATTATAATAATATTAATAATAATAACAACACCACGAATAATATTTAAAAAGCATATTAGGTTTAAATTTACACTCCTTTTATGACCTGTAGTGACTCAAAATTTGTATAGGTCTATTTCAAGTCTTCTTATAATTTATCATACCGAAACAAGGCTAATACAATTGTCAGTAGTCATTAGCCAGAATCGGTCTGTTTAACAGAAATGTCCATTATGTACCTCAACAAGCTTCCAACATATGAACGATACGTTGGTGGCGGAGAGCTTCCTTGGACAACACCATTTTGTCTGCCGCGTTCCAAGAGTAAAAGCCTGAAAAAAAAAATGTATATTTTAAATTCTAGATATAGTACGGTTCGGCATAGATGCTTATAATAACAAGAACCTCTACATATAATAAAACTAGCCTGTACCCGCGGCCTTGTCCGCACCTAGAAAGTGAAACATCACATTATACATAATTAAAAAATCAAATTTTTGCTGGGAAGTTTATCGTTAATTATTTTCGGAAAGGAAAATAAAACCGCCATTCCTAGTGCGCAGAGTAGGATATACTGCTCTGACTAACTTTCCAAAATTGCTTGGACACCGATCTAGGGAACCCACAAATCAAATCCTATTGATCTATACCAAATGGGCTCAGAGTAGTGACAATTTCAAGCATAGTGTTCCCAAAGTGAACATCTGATGTTCAAACTTTGACATTTATATTATATTATAGAAGACTTAACCAACGGCCAATTTTTTAAAATTGTTATCAACGGGTGAAGGTAGAGGGCCCAAATAAAAAACTGTTGGAAGATCAATTATTTTTCAATTTAACAAAATGCGAATATTGCTAAAAGTTTCAAAACAAAGTATTTAAAAACGGTCTTCAAAAATATCACTTTGGGTGTTTCTTCGTAACATTATGAGGTATTTAAAGAATTTATCGTCAGCGGTATAAGTTGGAATGAAAAACTAAAAAGCCTTTCCTTCGAATTATTGAGCTATGTAACAGTGTTCTTATATTGGTAAGGTTTCTAAACAAATTATTCAAATACGTCTTCGAAAAATATTCTGTTGCGTTCGTTCTTCGGGTTGCTTTAAAATTTAAATTAAATTAAAAAGTTTGTTTTATTATTTGATTTTGCTGATGTTTTATAAAGTAAAAATCGATTGAAATTGAGATTTTTGGGTCTAAATATTTCTTTCGTTTTAGGTATTGAAAAAATTATTTTGTTACCCAATAATACTACTATGGCAGTTTCGCTCATAAAAGTTCCACCGAGGCATGTCCGTTGCTCATAATATTTTTTAGCATATTTATAAGTTCAGAAATTTAATATCGATAACTGGTTTGATTTTTTAGAAAAATAAGCATTTAAATTTTTCATAACTAAAAAACAACAAAAAAGGAATATGAAGTTTTTCAAAAGCGCCTGTCAACACTTAGTTCTGAAAATTTTACCACTAACCGATATCAAGTATTTAGGTGAACCACATTTTATGGGAACCATATTTTAAGCGATAACTTATTTATCGATAAATATATCGAAATATGGAACAATTCAAATGAAAGCTGTGGCCTTGCACTTTCGTTTGATACTGATTTTGTATAAAAATTTCAAGGTTTTAGGGGAACCCCATCTTGACCGATAACTCATTTATTGATAAATATATATCGAAATATATAAAGTTCAAATGAAAGTTGTGGCCTCTCCTTTTCGATTGATACCGACATTGCACGCCAATTTCAAGGTTTTATAGGAACCAAGTTTTAACCGATAACTCATTTATCGATAAATATGTCCAAGTCCAAACGAAACCTATGTCCGCCCCGTTTAGTTTGATACCCATATTGTATGAAATTTCTATACCTGTATACCAAATACACACATGTAACATATTGTGACGAATTCGATGATTCCTTGATTATCAATCCTGGGTTCGATCACTAAAGTCAAATAAACACACACACAGATATTGTAACTAATAGCTAGTTTTATTTACTAGTAATAAACGCAATACAAATTTAAGAGTTTGGTAACTTCGCAGTAGTTCACTGAACAACACTTGAAAATAAACTGATCAACCTGCCTTGCTTGGTTACTGCCTTTTATAGTCCGACAGGGTGCTCGCCTACGCACCGAGAACTTTCTTGGTTATTCGCTCTTCGTGTTCTCGAAGGTTCGGGGTTATTTATTGGCATCTCCTCTTTGCATCGTAAACGCAAACACTCGCGTGATCTCTCTTCCTCTTGCTTGGTACATGCTTGCATGCATAAGCGTAGCCATCGTTATCTCTGTTGTGTTTAACTAGTGGTAATTCTTCGTCGGATTTCTAAGCTAACATTATTGTTGGTGTTAATGCTGGTTCCCAGGTAAACGAAGTCCTTTACTATTTCGAAATTATTGCTGCCAACAGTGGCTTGTTTGCCAAGGCGCGAATGCGCTGACTCTTTGCATGATGACAGAAGGTACTTCGTTTTGCCTTCGTTCACCACCAATCCCATTTTCTCCGCTTCTTTTTCTAATTTGGAGTAAGCAGAAGTTACGGCGCGGTTGTTAAGGCCAATGATATCAATATCGTCAGCATATGCCAACAGTTGCACGCTTTTATAAAATATTGTTCCAGCGCGGTTAAGTTCTGCAGCTTGTATTATTTTCTCCAGCATTAAATTAAAGAAATCACACGATAGGGGGTCACCCTGTCTTAAACCTCGTTTAGTTTCGAACGGCTCGGAGAGGTACTTCCCAATTCTGACCGAGCTGGCGGTGTTGCTCAAGGTCATTTTGCATAGCCGTATAAGTTTTGCGGGGAAACCAAATTCAGACATAGCGGCATATAGGCAGCTCCTTTTCGTGCTATCGAAAGCGGCTTTAAAATCAACAAAGAGATGATGCGTGTCGATCCTTTTTTCGCGGGTTTTTTCCAAGATTTGGCGTATTGTAAAAATCTGGTCGATGGTAGATTTACCAGGTCTGAAGCCACACTGATAAGGTCCAATCAGTCTGTTCACATCAGGCTTCAGTCTTTCGCACAATACGCTTGATAGGACCTTATATGCGATATTCAAAAGGCTGATTCCGCGATAGTTGGCGCAGTTTGCAGGATCGCCCTTCTTGTGGATTGGGCAGAGAACACTTAGATTCCAATCTTCAGGCATGCATTCATCCGACCAAATTCTGCATAGAAGCTGATGCATGCGCCTTACCAGCTCCTCGCCTCCGTGTTTGAATAGCTCAGCAGGCAAACCATCAGCGCCAGCTGCTTTATTGTTTTTCAATCGGGATATTGCTATTCGCACCTCATTATAGTCGGGTTGTGGAACGTCAATTCCATCATCTTCGATTGTGGGCTCGGGTTCGGCATCTTCTCTGGTTTCTTGCTCAGTTTCTCCATTTAAAAGGGCAGAGAAGTGATTCCTCCATATTCTGAGTGTTCTCTGAACATCGGTCACCAGGTCGCCGTTCTCATTCTTACAGGAGTTTGCCCCGGGTTTGAAACCTTCTGTCATTCGCCGAATTTTTTGATAGAATTTTCGGACATTATTCCCGTTGGCCAGCATCTCAAGCTCCTTTATTTCACGCTTTTCTGCCTCTCTTTTTTCGCCCGGAAAAGCCGCCTCGCTTCCCTCTTCAACTCGCGGTAGTGTTCACACACACTCCTCGTTGCATTCGATCTCAGGTTCTTCGAAAGATTTGTGGACCTCTACGCGTTGGCGACGGCGAGTACCGAAGAAGATTTAATGATGAGCTGTATGAACTTTACGCAGACGCCGACATAGTTCAGCGAATTAAAACACAGCGGCTTCGCTGGCTAGGCCACGTAGTGCGAATGAGCGAAGATGCTCCAGCCCAGAAGGTATTCTTATCGGCACCCGCCGGTGGAAGCAGAGGAAGAGGGAGACCACCACTCCGATGGAAGGACCAAGTGGAGACCGATTTGCGATCCCGCGGTGTTTCCAATTGGCGCCAGTTGGCGCAACGAAGAAACGACTGGCGAGCTATGTTGGACGCTCAAAATCGCCCAGGCGGTTAGATGACTATTTAAAGAAGAAGGAGTTTAACTAGTGGTGGGAGTGTTATTGAGTTAGGGATGGTACATGCTTGAGAATAATCGTCACAATATATATTGCTACTTCCTATCTGCGAGTGTCCAAGTATAACCCTATAACTTCTTTACATACACCCATACATTTTGCATATATTTATATTTTTTGTCTCTCCATGAAAAACGCTTTTGACATAAGTTCATTCATTCTTAATTTAAAATGTTTACCTCTCCTTTCAACCTAAAAATCTTACAGCCGCTACTGAGATTTTATGTCTGTTACCCTACGTATATCTGTACTGTAATGTTTGGCGAACGGGACTCATAATTACTAGCAATACAGAAGTATTACATATGATCAAATATCATTAGTAGAGGTCAAGTATACTCAGAGTTATATGGAATTTAAAAAAAATCGAAAAATCGAAATATATGTAGTGCCACATTGGACACTGGTTGATTCCTTTCCACAAAACATGAAATATTTGATATTAAAGTTTAATAGAAAGTTTAATTGTAGTTATTAAAAGTTATAAAAGTTAATTATAAATTGAATTTACATAAAGTAATGTTTAATTGAATAATTGAAAAATAATACAGCTTTGTTCTTCCGAGTGCGCACGTCTTTTCGTCTTCACGTCTTTAAATCAACTCTCGTTCTTCACTCTCTTCTGTTCGCCTCTTTGCATCTTATCCTTATTGTCACTGTCGTATCGCTGTCATATGCATAAGGTTGCCAGATCATTCCCACATATTCGGCCATCCTACTGTACATTCGTCTCGAATGTGTCGTCGTTATTATGTTTAAGATAATATGGTTTCATAAATTGAACACATGTGGACGTTTTATTTGGTCCATCACATATAGTTGAATCTTTTATTACATCGTATGTATCGTTGCTTTTTGCTTTTGTTATTTTATACGGCCCTATGCATTTCGGTTTTAGTTTTAAGCCACCGCCTAGTTGCGTACGTTTGATTGCAACTATATCTCCAATTTTGTAGCTCATCGCTGGTTTACGTCGTAGATTATAGAATCGTTTGTTCTCGTTTTGAATGTTTAAAATTTGTTGTTTCGCTTGTTTACGTATTTCGTTGCGATCGTCGTTGAATATCTGGATTATCTCGTTGTCGATAATTTCTTTTAACCGTATGTCTGACTCTGTGCGCATCTTGATGCCAACTAGTAATTCGAATGGTGTCGTTTTAGTACTTCTGCAGTAAGTGGAATTTAACATTTGTTGAACTTTGCTGACGTTTTTATACCATTTGCTCGGATCGTCTACTGATAATTTTGATAAAACTGATATTACTACTGCATTGAGCCTCTCGACTTGACCATTGGCTCTAGGAAGTCCTGTCGTGATTGTATGGTGAATAATTTTTTCATCTTCGCAGTACCGCTTAAATTCTTCAGATGTGAACGCCGAATCTCTATCAGATACAATTCTTACCGGATTGCCAAAAATTGTACTCTGTGCCTGCAATCTTGTCGTGACTTCTTTCGCTGATGTTGTCTTCGTCGGGTACAACCAACAGAATTTGGTAAATCCATCAATTACCGCTAATATGTGATTGTATTGTTTATGCGTTGACTCTAATGGTCCCAAGAAATCTATATGAAAAGTCTGTAATGGTTATTCTTCTTTCGCGATAGGATGTAATTCGCCTTCTACCCTGTTTACGATTTGATACAATACATGGTATGCAACAACTAATGTGTTTACGAATTTTTGCGTCTAAATTTGGTATGTAGTACTCTTTACCCATTATCTCTTTCGTTTTCTTGACAGAAAAATTACCTTTCTCATGTGCTTGTCTAATCATTTCGCGCTGTAGACCTGGAGGTACAACTAAAAGTTCGTTGTCGTCTACATATTTGTGTAATAAACCGTTTCTCATACAATAATTGTTATGCGTTCTTTTTTCTGATAAAATGTCAATAATTGCCTTTAATTCGTCATCTTCTTTTTGAGCGAATTTCAATTTACTCAATATGCCGTCGTCGTTAATTGTCATTACCGGATATCTACTTAAGCCATCTGCGTGTCGTAAGCGACTGCCAGCTCTATGTTCGATTTTAAAGTCAAATTCTTGAAGTAGCATAATCCAACGCGCAACTCTAACACTAACGTCTTTTTTTTCGATTGTTTTGGTGAAGGCATTACAATCGGTTATAATCTTGAAATTTTTGCCTAACAAATACACACGGAATCTACGTAATGCTTCAATTACTGCTTAGATCTCCAACTCATAACTTGTGTACTTTCTTTCTGCATCTGCGGTCTTTTTACTCATGTAGTAAACTGGATGTAAAAGACTATCATCAGGCGACTTTTGCAGCAGAACCGCTCCAAAACCATCTATAGAAGCGTCTGTATGCAGTTCAGTTTCGTGTAGTTGATTAAATATTTTCAGTACAGGCTTCTCTGTAATCAATTTCTTTAAAATTTTAATTGCGTTAATCTCGTCGTCTTTTATTTCAAATTTCGCATCTTTTTTTAATAAGTCTGTCAGGGGTTTGGCGATTATCGAAAATTTAGGAATAAATTTCCGAAAATATCCCACTAGTCCCAGTTGTTTTGTATTATTGGGAATTTGCATTTTCGTAACGGCCTGAATTTTTGCTTCTGATATACTTATTTTATGGTTTTCGATGACGCGTCCCAAAAAATCAATTTTTCTTTTCAAAAAACAACATTTTTTAAAATTTATTATTAAACCGTAATATTGACATTGTTTCATTACTTGTTGCAAATTTGATAATGCTTCGTCTTCTGATTTCCGGCTGTTTTCTTCTACGTCGACGTGAAAAAAACCATTCTTCAAATCTATTGTGCTGAATACTGTTGCTCCTTGCAGCCTATCTAATTGGTCTTCGATTAATGGCAACGGAAAATGGTCACGCCCTATGATTTTATTTAATTGTCTATAGTCCACGCATAATCTTGAAGTACCATCGCGTTTTTTTGCCAAAACTACCGGACTACTGCACTCTGATTCCGACGGTTCTATAATTTTGTCTTTAAGCCACTGTTCAATTTGTTTTTCTATCACGCACCTTTCAGAGTAAGCAAATCTTCGAGGACGCGAAAAAATTGGAATGTCATCTTTAGCCACTATTCGCATTTCTACATTAGTCGATTTAATCTTTTTTGGTTCATAATTTTTTATTAACTCACATACTAAATGTTTAGCTTTTCCACTAGCACTTGTTTCAATGTCACTGTCAATTTCATCGTAATGCACAGTATCGATTTTCATTAAATCAACTGCTTCATCTTCATTTTCTATCAACCGGCTAATTTCTACGCCATCACGATTAATTTTTATCTCGGCTTGTTTGCAAAATTCTGTGCCTAGCACAATTTCAACATCTAAAAATTTTGAAGGTACTACCACAAATTTATTTTTGAATTCTATTTTGTCTATTTCAAACTTTTGTTCAAATGCACCCATTGGTTTTACTTTATTTTGGTTTCCAAATCCAATCAAATAAAAATTACATGTACTTAGCACTGGCTTATTTAGATTTATATACGTTTTTTCGCTTACAATGTTGTATTTGCTGCCCGTATCAATAAAAGCAATAAAATTACGTTTGTTGATTACGACGTTTTTGCACATAGAATTATGCTCACTTGTCACCCTGCATGTGTTACTTGATTTTTTGTTATTGTCACTTTTCTTTACTGGGCAATCTTTACTTATGTGGCCAAAATCATTGCAGTTAAAACGTTTTCTGCCTTTACTTTTGCTTTCACAATTTCCTGACAAATGCCCTTTGTTGCCGCAATTAGAACATTTCACCTCTTTTTTCTCATAAACTGTCTTCGGAGTTTTTTCACCACTAATATTTACACTTTTATTCTTGTATTCAAAGTGTTTCACGTTTTCAACTCGTTCGCGCATCTTTTCATAACTTTTGAGTTTCCCTCTAAACTCTTTTAAATCTCTTGCATTATACAAAATAGATTTGTTTACACTCAGATCGTTTATACCGCCTATTACGTATTGCATTAGAGCTTTGTTCTCAACACCACCACGTAAGGCTAACTCTTTCATTCGTAACAAATATTCATGGACACTCTCTTTGTTTTTTATTTTTGTTTCTGACATTAGCTTATGAATTTGAGCACTGTTAAAGTCTGATTGAAATTCTGCTAATAATGCGTTCTTCAAAGCACTCCAACACGTAATACCGCGTTCGCTCATAATAAACATTTTTGCTAGTCCCTTAAGAGAGCGTTTTGCAAAGACAAACATTTGCAATTCGTCCCATCCCATAACGCATGACATTTCTTCGAATTCACGAATCCAAATATCAATAGGAAACTCATCGCTGCCTGTGAATGGTCTAATTGAGTCTTCTAAGTCTCTAAAACTCAATACAAAACTATGTGAGCTTGTATTTTCACTTCTCTTTACGTTTCAGTTCATATTTTGTAGTGATGTGTGAGATACTTCGTTGTTTGTCGTTTCTATCTCTGCCGCTGTATACATATTGCTGCCTGTGGTAACTTCGTTTCTTGCTCTGCTTATTTCACGCTCTGCGTCGTTTGCGTTGATGCTGGCTTCACCTTCGTCGTCGTCGTCGTCTTGCTCGTCTTCAGCTACAAAAATTGCATCACTCAACAAATTACCTTTTTGTAGATTCGCAAATATGTGTGCAGCTACATCGTTGTTGTTGTGTTGCAAATGCAATATGCTACAAATTACCACTAAATCATTACTTGATAGATTTTCTGCAATGTACTCTACTTTTTTGTTGTATTTGTTGTCGTTGAAGTTAAAATCAAAGCCCTCAAATTCGCGCAATCGCTTTCGGTTACTACGATCGCCGTCGCACTCAAATACATATTATGTACTAGCTAGATTTTTTGCTTTGTCTCTTTCTTTAGCGTATCACGAATTTTCTCGAATTCTACTAGACGCGACATACCGACACTTTTGAATTTTTAAACGTTCTTTTCAACCTTTATGTATGTATGTAAATGTGTACTTCGTGTTTGCGCGTATGCCTGCGTGTATGACGCATGCACAACCCTGTCTTTTTTCGTACTCTGACACTTGCTACTAATTGCGGTTGCCGCTTTTTTACTTTGATTGCTAACTAAGTCGCAATATATGTATCACTTTGTGTTATAGCACTTTGTGCACGTGCATGTTTCACTTTTTGGGCTTCTTTTCTTATTTTTTCTTCTTTTTTAGGTTGAGCCCCCATGTGTAGTGCCACATTGGACACTGGTTGATTCCTTTCCACAAAACATGAAATATTTGATATTAAAGTTTAATAGAAAGTTTAATTGTAGTTATTAAAAGTTAATTATAAATTGAATTTACATAAAGTAATGTTTAATTGAATAATTGAAAAATAATACAGCTTTGTTCTTCCGAGTGCGCACGTCTTTTCGTCTTCACGTCTTTAAATCAACTCTCGTTCTTCACTCTCTTCTGTTCGCCTCTTTGCATCTTATCCTTATTGTCACTGTCGTATTGCTGTCATATGCATAAGGTTCCCAGATCATTCCCACATATATATATATATATATATATATATAAATCTAGCTCCTTCCAGACTATGAGCTGTCTGCACACCAAATTTCAACAAAATCCTTCTTGTCATTCTCACGTTACTGAGTAACAAAAGCAAAAGTCTGGACATCCAAACATTCACATTTATGATATTATTAAGATTGTAACTGGTCGATGTCTGTACATTGTACGTTATAAATATTACAGAAAGAATAAGAGTGAGTATGTAGTCAATAGAATCCAAAGCAACAGCTTTTAGAATTTTTGTCTGACTGTTGATATGTTTGGGCGCGTATCACCCCAGAATTGAAAAATACAACTGAATGCAATACTGGGCGTCTAACTTAAAATTTAAGATATCTCTAATTTCGTTAACACGGCCGGTTTGGGAGATATCGGCCAATATGTGGGCCAGGGTGATGCAAAATATGTTAGAACAATATAGGTATCAAATGAGAGGTACACTCATTAGTTCTGCAATAAGCGATGTGATTAAGCTCCATATCTCAACTGGTTTCGGAGAAAGTGTGATTAAAATCAAATTCTGTCAGTTATAACTCCTGAGACGATCGGGTTTTCTAATTAAAACTAAATAAAAGATTATTGCCCAATTTGTAGTTTACTACTTCTATTTTTTCTACGCGAGACCTTCGTGTTTTTGCAGACTCCGAATGGCAGCTGAATTTTTGCTGAGAAGTTTTTTCATGTGCGATATACACTCGGAAAGTTGCCGACCACTGTTATTTAGTCGACATATTGAATTAATCTCACAAACTAGACATACCATGAGCCGAAAATATAATATAAATGCCTGAGTTAATATTAATTTATTATATGATTGATTTGTACACTTATATAAGTGGCACGGGTATGGTGTTAATATTCTCGCAATGGATGCGATTTCGATCAACACAGTGTAGGTTCATTGGGAGGTTCGACCTAGTAGAATACTATGGTCAAGTTTTCAAGATATATTGATGTACATAAGAAAAAGTGATTTCATAGTTGAGATCAGAAGAGTTAATGATGCTGTAGAAATTTACGTTATTCCGAGTACCATACTATAGTTTCTCCGAAAGGTCGGAAAGCATCAGACACAAATCCTTCCTATCCTTCTTATTATTATTATATTTTATAAAGGTGTAATAATACAAGGTGGCGCAAAAGTAATCCTCCTATCAGAAAATGCTATACATTTTGCGATTGGCCCCTAAAGTCAGTTCTGTTTTGACATTTGTGTAGTAAACACATGCGAAATACACGTTTATAAACAATGTTACGCTACACTGCTCCAGAACGCGGAATATTGCTGACTATTTATTTGACCAATAATCGGTCGGTGACTTTGGCACAACGTGAATTTCGTCGCAGATTTCCTGGCCGTCCAACGCCTACTGGTGAAACACTGCGACGTTTAGCCGCTCGCCTCGAAGAGACTGGCACAACACGAGATTCTGCCAGGCGTGGCAGACCCCGGAGTAACCGTTCTGCAGAGAATATTGCTGCTGTAGCCGAGGATGTCATGGAAGCGCCGTCGACATCGACCAAACGACGTGCCACGCAAATGGGTATCAGTCGACGGTCTTTACAGCGAATTTTGGTACAAGATTTGAAGATGTTTCCGTACAAAGTCCAGACGGTGCATCAGCTGTTAGCTGCTGACCGCCAATCGCGTCTAACATACGCTCAAGCCATCCTTAATCACCACCAAGAGGAAGATGATTTTTCATCAAAAATAATCATGAGTGATGAGGCCCATTTCCATCTTAGCGGGTACGTAAATAAGCAAAATTTTCGCTTCTGGGGCACTGAAAACCGCGTGTAACCCACGAAGAGCCATTACACCCGCTCAAAGTCACTGTATGGCGTGCTGTTTTCGCTGGAGGAGTCATCGGACCTTTTTTCTTCGAAGACGTCGCGGGCCAAACGGTTACTGTTAATGGTGAGCGCTACAGAGCAATGATCAACGAGTTCTTTTTGCCGCAACTTGATGAATTGGGATTGGAAAACATGTGGTTCCAACAAGACGGCGCAACAGCACACACTGCACGTGCCACAACCGATATGCTGAAGGATGCATTTCCCGGGCGCCTAATCTCCCGTTTTGGCGATTTGCACTGGCCAGCAAGATCGCCTGATTTGACCGCTCCAGACTTCTTTTTGTGGGGCTTTTTGAAGTCGCGGGTTTATGTCAACAAGCCTCAGACTCTTACAGCTCTTAAAGACAATATCCGTCAAGAATGTGAGGACCTATCGCCGGAAGTTTTGGCCAAAGTGATGGAAAATGCCATAAAAAGGGCTCAAATGACAATCAACTGTGGCGGCGGGCATTTACATGACATAATATTCTGGACTTGATGTAAAAAAAATTAAAAGACCAAATAAAAATAATCCACAAGAAGAATCAAAGTTTTTCATTTTTTTTTTTAATTACAGCCAAAAATTATCGGAAGCTTACTTTTGCGCCACCTTGTATTTATAATGCAGTAGGGATGGACGCGATTTCCAGCAGCAGGATTAATGTTGTTCGCCTAAGCTATGATTATTTTTAATTATTTAAGGTAATAAGTAAATCCTTTTTAATCAGTGTTTATAGAAATCTTTACACAAACAACAGAAAGGTTCGTGCATTTCAATATCTAATCTGCATGTTCTTAAAAGAAGTGGGTCAAAATGTCTTAACGGCCTAATGGGAACATTGAACCAAATCGCGCCAAGCAAAAATTTCTGTTGACAATGCCTCTGATTAATTTTGCGATGCATAAATGCGAAGCATCTCTCTGCGACTCTGTAGGCTCGTGTATACGTTTTGGACGGTTAGAGTAGGGAGGAAGATTCCTCCCTTCATCCCAAGGCAAGTCCCTCAACAGAAAACAGCAATAATTGCTTTTGAACAGATTCTAGTTTGTCACAATCTACTTGATACTTTGCGTTCCATAAAACTTAAGCATATTTCAAAATAGGTCTTACTAACGAAGTAAAAAAGGGTTTTGGTGAGATCGCTTAGCCCTGTCCACACAACTTTTTATATGTAATTTAAAGGTTAGTTTGGGGACTATTGTAACACATATCTCATCACAGGGGAGTCTCACACTCGGAGAGTCCCGCTACTGGAGCATCTAGTAACGATGGCTTAAACTCGGTCGGCGCACAAGGCATTTCCCCCTTCCACGAACTACAAAAAGTTGAGTAAAGTAGTACTTCACTTTATCATTACTTACTTAGCTTTTCTTCAGACGAGTTTGGTTTTAGTTGGTTGGCAGATGCAAGTTGGGCCAGGTGACCCTTGTGTCTCTCGGAAGTACGTGTTCCTCTTTGGATACTTTGCTTGTACCTGAATTACCGCACTCACCGAGCGAGAGCTGACAACGGAGTTTACCGACTCTGCGTGAATGTTCTTGAGCCTACCTGTGTAGCTTTGGTTCAAACGGTGGTCTTATGTGATGCTAGATACCATCCTAGTGCTTACGGAGATGTACTCTTACGCGGAATTGGATCTTCTTCTTGTTGCGATTTGCTTGCTCAACATTTCATTATGCACCGAACATTTTTTTCTCACTATGTAAATGATATTCGGTGTCATAAGGAAAGGTCTGCAACTTCCTCCAGTGTGTGTTGATCACCCTGGCGACCATATTGGCGCCGCATTGCTCAAAACCGGCTGGTAATTGATTTGACGATTTTTTTTGCGGCTTTGTACTTTAGTGGCGATGGCGTTTGAATGCGCAGCAAAAGTGTGTGTTGATCACCCTGGCGACCATATTGGCGCCGCATTGCTCAGAACCGGCTGGTCATTGATTTGACGATTTTTTATTGCGGCTTTGCACTTTAGTGACGATGGCGTTTGAATGCGCAGCAAAATTGAGCATGTTATTAATAGTCACCCCTAAAATTTTGGGGTGAGGGACGTAGCTTCGCCGCCTATCTCAGTTACAGTATTCACGATTGGCAATACAACTATTGAAGATGCTCCGGTCCAGAAGGTATTCTCATCGCCACCTACCCGTTGAAGTAGAGGAGACCATCCCACCGATGTAGGGACCAAGTGGCGACAGTAGGCAGAGAGAAGAAACTACTGGCGAGCTATGTTGGACGACTAAAATCGTCGAGAGAACGAGACTGAACCCAGACACACCGAATGTTTTCCCAGCTTTTGGAGCAGGCTCTGCTAAGACCAATTGCACTCTGGTCCAACTCTACTGAAACTGCCAGTTGAAGACAACACCATTTAAGGTACGGTCCTGGGCAGAGCGAAATATCTGTAAAATGATATTTTTCGAAAATCTCTACTACCATAAGAACAAAGAAACCACAATATTTTGCAATCGTAGATGTCTGAATGAGCCAATAACTTTTCAACATGATTTTCGGACATTTGTAAATTTAAAAAATCTTGTTTCTAACCAGAGGGCGAATTTGTATGAAATATTTAGTACGTACCTTAATCGGTATTCTTGCATGCTGGCTTGATAAGACGGTGGTGGTGGTCTGTGTTGAAATTCAGGATAAAGCAAACCATGGGCTGTGCCTCCTCCACGCCCGTATTGTCGTCGACCAGAACGACCCAGATCCACTGATGATCCTAAACCCAGACATGGTGGTCCACCAGGCGATGTCATATGCCACGCTGCACCACTCACTGTCACTAGCACAACGCCAAAGCCTAAAAATAAAAGAGAAACGAAATTCAATACCTTCGCTTCTGATTTTTTTTATTACAGTCTACTATGTTGCAAACCTTGTAGACTATACCACAATATAATTGAAATATTAATAATATACAGCAATGTACATCTTACGATATTAAGGCCGAATTTAAACATCTCTTGTAGTATGGTAACAGCAGTGGTGTACGAGCTGGTCGATTTGTAATTTTATGTCGTCATACAAAAAGTAATCCTCCTATCAGAAAATGCTATAAATTTTGCGATTGGCCCCTAAAGTCAGTCCTGTTTTGACATTTGTGTAGTAAACACATGCGAAATACACGTTAATAAACAATGTTACGCTACACTGCTCCAGAACGCGGAATATTGCTGACTATTTATTTGACCAATAATCGGTCGGGGCGAAACGGTTACTGTGAATGGTGAGCGCTACAGAGCAATGATCAACGAGTTCTTTTTGCCGCAACTTGATGAATTGGGATTGGAAAACATGTGGTTCCAACAAGACGGTGCAACAGCACATACTGCACGTGCCACAACCGATATGCTGAACATCGGAAGCTTACTTTTGCGCCACCTTGTAGAAGCTTATTAGATGTTTTATATTGTGACGAATTCGACGAGTGTTCGATTTCGTAATATCGTGAAATCCGAAACAACTTCAATAAAAATCTTACTATACAAATTAGAATGTCAAATGCAAAAAAAGTTATATTGATACTAATAGCCCTATTCCCAATTTGTTATACCTAACAATACTTATACTTCACTAGACACAATTTTGTCATTCGAAATTATTATAGGTATGCGCAGCCGACAATTACAAGGGAAAAGCTTTTTTACTTCACATTACAAAAAGTGAAAAGCTTTGAAAGAAAATATTGTCAAAGAAATTTATTTATTTATAAAAAATTTAACAAAAATGCATAGGGAAACATTTTTGGTATGACGAAGAGGTTAACATTTTGAGAATCTCCTAGGTCTAAATAAACCAAATTCTCATATGCTCCCAAAGATAGTTTGGCAAAAAAACCACTTGCTTTGCTTGTGCGCTCGATAACCTTCTCCATCTTTTCTTCCGTCCTTAGAATTTTACAGATACGGCACGCTTGTGCCCCATTAGTACAGTGTCCGTTGAGTATCGCAACTCATCTAAATATGTTCATTTTGAGAATGGGTAAATATCGTGCTTCATTATAGGAGCGTAACATACACGGTCCACACGCAACCCATAAATTTCCTATATGTCTATGACACAGAGCCACAGCAGGGGTAAGATGGCACCCCCTTTCACGGATGTTCTGTAGGCTTTTGGACTACCATTCCTCACTATAGAGCCGACGGAGCATTATGGTCTTCCATACCCTCACATCACTGTGCCTCTTTTCAAAAATAATTTTTTTAGCGTTGTCACATACTCAATAGGTCATAACAAAAATTATAATTGATATGAAGAGAGCTTTTGGGTTTTTTCCAAGCATAGCTAAAAATGAAAAGATGAAAAACAAATTTTAAAGACTATCTTTATATTTATCTCGCCATAATACAACAGCAAAATTTGGCCTTAAACAAAGACAAGGTATCTGTGAGTTTTAGTTTTCAAACTTGAATCGTCCTACTTGTGATCAATTTATGAGGTTTGAAAATTAGAGGTGGAGTGCAATTAACATACTTTAAATGTTTTGTCAACTGCCGAACTTCCATTTGAGATTCTAAATAAAAATTGATTGGCTTAGTTTGAAAACGTGCACTCCACCTAGGTCAAGAGGATGTTAGACGGCAAGACTCCCAATTTCAAAGAAATATTTAAAATGTGTAGATCCGTGCGCTATCTATCGAAATTTTTTTTGATGAAATATTGCATTGTCACCGGGTTCTGAATTATGTGAGAAGTTTCGATTCTCTAGCTCACTGAGAAGTTACTCAGAAATCGATCGCAAGATTCCGCACCGTTTTTCAGCGATTTTCAGTTTTCTTGACAAGCGCACCATCTAGCGGAATTTTGTTTACACGGTATTGCATGACATTTTATTGCTGATCTATATGTCAAGTTTCATGGTACTAGCTTACCGGGATGTTACTTAAAAATCAATCGCAAAATACCCTTATATCTCGATCCGTGCGCCACCTATCGGATATTTTTTTGTCCAAATTGCATTGTCACGGAGTTCGAAACTATGTTACAAGTGTCAAGTGTCTAGCTCATCGGGAAGTTCCCTTAAAGAACTTTGCAAGATTCCGAAAATTCCTACGGAAATGAGCGGACAAACAAGAAAGTGACTTAATATAAAGGTAGTAATATCTATTCTCACAATTATAACAATGGTCCTTGAAATGAATTTTGTTATACTTCAAGGATATGGCTGTAGGTCTGTTCAATAACAAAAAAATATTACTAGAAATTACGAATGGCGGCCGCCGTGGTGTGGAGGTAGTGTTGCCGGCCTACCACACCGAAGGTCCAGGGTTCGAGCCCTGGTACAGGTAACATCAAAAGTGATTTGAAAAAAAGTTTTTCAAAAACGGGGTCGCCCCTCGGCAGTGGTTTGGCAAACTCTCCGAGTGTATTTCTGCCATGACAGGCTTCTCAGCAAAAATTCGTCTCCTTTGTAGATGCCGTTCGGAGTCGGCAAAAAACTGTAGGTCCCACCAATTTGTAGGGAAAATTCAAATCGGCACACCACAAATTGGAAGAGAAGCTTGGCGCAAAAATCTCTTAGGAGGTTTATGATGATATACCTGTTGTATATCGCGCCATAAAAAGAAAGAAGAAGAAATTACGAATTCTTCCTAACTTTTTCTGTCAAAAACAAATCGAGAGCATAAGAGCTTGATAGACTTACTAACCTTTACAAGTAAATTGTTTTGTAAACTCAAAGAATTCGCTGTCAAACCCAAACTGAAATTAAGAAATATTTTTTTAATTTTCAAATGTAAAATAAATTTTAACTTTACATAAATGGTTAGAAAAGGGAAAATAGAACACCTTCACTAAGTAAATATTAAATTTGTGATCAAATTCAGTTTATTTGTAAAACTTTATATATTGCTGGCAGGCAAAAAATTTAAAGTGATTACTTTCTAAATTAATTTTTGAAATATGTCAATCGTTTTTTTTTTTTGCATACCAATTTTTGTTCATTTATTTTTATGTTAAATTCTTCTCTTCTAATGAAATTACTCTTCATTTCAGAGTAACACTCTTTTTTAAAGTATTTGCTGGAAAAGTAAATAAACAAACGTACTATTTTTCAGAAAAGCGAAAACAGATACTATAAAACTTACTGAACTTAACACTAATTTCAAAGGGTCCAACATTGTTGGTCTAGTTTTTGAAGGATTGATCTCAATTTTCTTTAAAACTGTCAAGCCATTGAAGTAAAAAAATGAAGCTGCAAATAGTTTTCTAGGGAATTGAGTTCCACACAAAAGGAGCTGCAATTAAAAATTTTGTTCTTTTGGACCGTTTCAGAGTGATCAAGTTTTACAGCTCAGCGTGAATTTTTTGAATGCCAATAGCAATTGTATGAGAGCAACCGAAATTGAATTCTGTGCGTTTCAAGCCAATTTAAAACTTTTGTGCGTCGGCAAACGCTGTGCAAACATGATCTAATAATGCAAGTATTGTTATTAGACCAGCTGGTTTTTACTTTTTTCTCAAATTTTGACAGTACAATCATTCCTTAGACCGATTTTGACATTAAACTCATAAATTACAATAACAAAATGCAAAACAAACAAAGTTTATGTATGGATGTATGTACGTCGCACCTTACTAGTTCCGCGATGATATCAAATAAGCACGGCAGCACTACTATATAAATGAAAGAATTTCGTTTTGTTGATTATCAAAAAAATGTATCAAATAATATGTCGTTTCGGTAATTATAAAAAAAAATATTTTTTTTACTCACTAATTTAGCTATTCGGAATTTGGATTTCTCATTCCGCGACAAAATGTACACTAAGTACTCAAATTCCATTTATTTTATAACAATAATATTAGTATAATAATAATATTATTTAAGTTTTCGCCCTTTAAGTATGGCCCTAGAAGGTGTTTATACGATATGGGTATCAAATTTAAAGTGTTGATTAGGGTATTAGCAAACATATTTTTCTAGGATAAGGACTGGGATAGCGAGACGGATAGGGATAGTGATAGTGGGAGTGAGAGTGACAGTGCTAGTGATAGTAATAGTGATAGATACTGGGTAAGTTGAGTAAGACATTAACTATATGAAAACGAAAAAGCAGATAAAGAGGAAGAAAAGGAAGCTGGGCGGACAGAAGAATATGGATCTAATGAGAAGGGAGATTTTTTAGCAGAACAACGTCTGTCGGATCTGCTAGTACTATATAAGAAAACTAGTTCAAATAGAGTCCTAATAGTATCGGGGATAAGTTGAGTAGCAATAAGTCTACAATTTTCAGGAACCCAGATAATGCACACTTCAAGAAGTTCGCTTAGTATAGACAAAATTTGTTGCATGTCTGCATTACATTTGAAGTAGTATGTAGCGTTGCTATTACTTTCATAGCTGATTAGCTGTCAGAAACAATCGTTATTTTACCACCCATGTTCCTGTCCTTGATGGATTTGCAGGCTTGCAATGCAAGGAAGTCTGATAGACACCTATATCTCAGCGAATCCGAGAAAATTCGTACGCTCATTCATGATTCCATCCTGGGTCCTTCGATGTAGATTTGAATGCCGTTGTCAACTGCAATCATGTCCCTCTTCCAACCATTCTTATTCCCATTTTTCACCAAACTTCGATTTTGCAGGCGTAGAAAGCAATACAGGTCCGCACTCACTCCTCGATTCACGCTTTTCAATTTAATCAATTACACTGGTCTACAACCAAAAATCACCAGAGACGCGAATATAAAATTCGTATGTAAAACCACCCCTTGATTCCGAAAATTGAGGTTATTTTTGATTCTATGGTACCGTTTTTGAGCTATTTACGATTTACCGTTATTTCAAAAAAAAAAAGAAAGAGATGGCTCCACTTAATCATGTATATCTCAAGAACAAATTGAGCAATTCCAAGCGGTTTGAAAGCTAATAAAATTTGCTATAAACAATGCATACAAAACTTTTCGCTGGACTCTGCAGGTTGAAAGACAATGAACAATCAATACGGATTTTTACCTTTTTTTTTGTTATCGAAAACTTTTTATTTTTTTCCAGATATTTTTTTTCTCTGTAAGCTCTGCTTTATTACAAAGAAAATAACTTTCATCCAATAAAATCGATGGACTAATACAAAAGTTATAAGCATTCAAATAAATATAGCCATATAATGCTGAAGTACCCTACACGTACATATGGATTAGTATTCATATATTAGTTAGTACGTAGGTAGATTTTCGAAGGGTTTTTAGATACAAAAAACTATTAGTGCCGTTTTCTCAAGTAGGTAAACTTTAAAATTTTAAACCCAGGCATATTTGAAGCAAGAGCAAATTTTTTAAAGCAGGTAGTGTTTTCTTTGTATAACTAAGGAACCTTTTTGTCTAGGTAGGCTTCGATTTTTACTTGATCTGAGTATTAATAGGAGTAAATGCGAATTGTTCCTTCATAATATCCGCAACGCTCTCCAGATACCGTTCAGTCTATAAGTGCATTTTATAACCCGTCATTTACTTAAAAAAATAATATTAATAAAAAGGCGATAGAGTTTGAGTGCGAAAACTATCCAGATTTGTTCTGTTTCATCTGCGGTCAATATATTGTTAAAAGGATGCGACGTGTGATTTCAAATCCTTTGAAAGTTACATACTATAAGTATTTTGGCATTCAGCCAAAAACACTGGAAAATCATGGACACCGAATACTGTGTGCACCACATGTAGAATCGAATTGATTTATTCGGAATCCGAAACATAAAGGTGCGTAGTAAAATTTAGGAATTTGCTACTTTTTAATGCATATCTGACTCATTTCTGAAACTACCTACTTAGGCAACATATGAAATTTAGTACACCAAGGAAGTGAAGGGAACCAACTTGCCATTCGACGGACTGCTATATTTGTACTGCGGAAGTAACTACATTGCCATTGCCACATTCAACTTTAGTTCGGGGTCCAGTTTCATTGTCAACAGAAGCATCTGATTACGTGGCATCAAGTTGACTGAACTTCACACGGAAAATGAAATAAACGCTTTGTCACAAGCACAACTCAATGATTGGATAAGAGATTTGGAATTGTCCAGGGTAAAGGTAGAGCTACACGCCTCTCGTATGCAACAATTTAAATTCCTTTCATCCGATGTTAAGGTAACATATTATAGAACTCGTCACGAACAATTTTCCAAGTTCTATACGAAGGAGGACAGTGTTCGTTACTGCAAAGACATTACTGGTTTATTCAAATAATTTGGTGAACCATATGATTCCAAAGAGTGGTGATTGTTCATGGACGGCAATAAAAAAAGTTTAAAGGTCGTATTATTACATATTGGCAACCAAAAGCCGTCTATCCCGATCGCCCATGCAGGAAATACGAAGGAAACCTACGAGATTATGCCAAAATTACTTAACGTTATCAAATATGAAGAGCATGATTAGAAAATATGTGACGATCTTAAAGTCGTTGGAATGCTATGCGGTCGACAAAGTGGGTACACAAAATGCTGTTGCTTTTTCTGCAAATGGGATACCCGAGCTCGTCAAGACCACTACATCATAAAGGATTGGCCAGACCGAATCGAATTTAAAGTTGGTGTGGATAACATAAAATACTCCCCTCTTATAAAGAAAGAAACAATTATTTTACCCCCGCTCCACATCAAGCTCGGCCTTATCAAAAACTTTGTTAAGGCTTTGGACAAAGAAGGCGAAGCCTTCCGTCATTTATAAACCATCTTTCCAGAGATTTCAGAAGCCAAGATAAAGGAAGGCATTTTTGTTGGGCCGCAAAAAAGAAAGATGCTTAACAATGACTAATTCATAGAACTATTGTCACCAGTGTAGGCAGCAGCGTGGGATTCTTTTGAAAAGGTCGTTGCTTCTTTTTTAAGCAAACGCAAAAGTCCTAACTACGAGTTGATAGTGAACGACTTAATCAAGAACTATGCGAAAATGGGTAAATAAAAAACATATTTAAGGCCGTTTTCTAAAGTATACTTTAAAACCTATCTGCCCGATAAACAAAAAATTTGTATGAATATTTGAAAGTTTGCATGAAAAACGGCCCTGAAGCTGAATTCATCGTTCAGTTCTGACCAAATTTTTTGTTTACATTTTGCTCGTTCTCTTGTCATTCTGTATCATAGAAGTGGAAAAAGAACGAGTAAAATGTAAGCAAAGAATTTGTTCTGAACTGCCTAAGAAAATTACACAGAAATGTGTCACTTATTTATCTAATTTACTTATTTATTTTCTTCGCAGGAGTAAATATGTCTTTAAAAATTCATTTCCTGCATTCCGTGACGAGCATGGCGAATGGTTTCATCAGCAAATGAAGTCAATTGAAAGTCGGTATCAAGGATTCTGGGATATCGCAATGATGGGTGACTACTGTTGGTTTCTCATTAGATCCTAATCTAAATAAGCGTCAAAACAAAACACATAACTTTTTCAAGTTTAAAATAAGATCATAGAGTTAAGACAAAACTTAAATACATTGTTATCGTCTCATATGTACATATGCTAATATTTGTAGGGTACTTAAGTATTATATGGCTATATTTATTTGAATGCTTATAACTTTTGTATTAATGCATCAATTTTATTGGATGAAAGCTTATTTTTTTTTGTAATAAGACAGAGCTTACAGAGAAAAAAAAGATGTGGAAAAAAATAAAAAGTGTTCGATATCCTTCCTCGCAAAGTGCACATTATTTTTATATTTTTACAAAAAAAAAGGAAAAAGTCCGTATTGATTGTTACTTATCTTCGAACCTACAGGGCCTAGCGAAAAGTTTTGTATGCATTGTTTATAGCAAAATTTTATTAGCCTTTAAATTTTTCAAACCGTTTTTGAATTGCTCAATTTGTTCTTGAGATATACATGATAAGGTGGAGCCATCTGTTTTTTTTTTTTAAATAACGGTAAATCGTAAATACAGAATCAAAAATAAGCTCGATTTTCGGATTCAGGGGGTGGTTTTACACACGACTTTCATATTCGCGTTTCTGGCGAAGGAAAAGTTCAAATTTGTAGACAAGCGTTTATTAGTCCCAGATATTTGGTGCTAGGAGATAAGTGTGCTTCTACATACTTGCTTACAAACTCTTGCTCCCCCGCTGATATTTCACGGCTAAGGAGTAGAGACTAGATATAATTCCTTATTGGATCCTCTACCCTTGTCCAACGAGTGCTGATGATATTGCGTAGGCTCTCACGTTATTTGAAGCGCCTTCCACATCGAGAAACGCGGTAGTGTAAACTCTTTATATAGAAGGGACTTTTCTACCATTCGCACCACTTCGTGAAGTGCGGTTTCTGTGGATTTTTCTCTCAGGTACGAGTGCTACGCCCCGGAAAAAAGAGTATCCTCGAGAATTTCCCGTATGAATGTCTAATAATCTCTGAAAACCACTCTTGTTTTCTTACACAAGGCCGGACTGTAGTTGTGACTGATGCATGCCGTAAAGATCTCTTTTGGTGCATTAAAAAAATTCCAGGATGGATTCTAATATAGCATTTACAAAAAGTGGCTAGCCTGGCTGTAATTAAGCATTTTTCAGAAATATTAAATATTGTATTTACCTAGCAATAAAAGCGCTGCTGTGAAGTGTGAGCTAGGAGGTCCTGCAAGACCTGTCGCTCCCAACGCTGCTCCTCCCAAAGCGCAAGCGACGCCTCCAAGTGCAACCACAGCAATTAAGGCACGCAGCGGTGGTACAGAAAACCATTGGCCGCAACAACCTTTTCCAGACCGTTCTGAGGGTGATCTGAAAATAAGAAGAAAAATTCGAATGGTAATATACAAAAATTAATTTACAAATTTAAGCAAACGATAATACATAGTTCTGTTGAGTTTGTGGAGTAATAACTTACACTTGGAGCACGCACACATAAAAACCAAGAAAAAACTAGAGAAATAAAAGTTACTTTATATGCTACTTGCAGAACCGGCAGACGTTGTCCTGCCCAAACATTGACTTTCCTATATTTGAAACATTGTACTATATACCCTTTCCATTTGGCGCTTCCTCTTCTTGTATGTATGTCTTCCTCTCTGTCTAAATCAGTCGTCAATCATATAATATATCAAGCAATGTATATTATAGATACAATTTTTACTACCTTTGTATTAAGTCACTTTCTTGTTTGTCCGCTCATTTCCATACGAATTTTCGGAATCTTGCAAAGTGTTTTTAGGGAGTTTCCCGTTGAGCTAAACACTTTAAGCTTGTAACATAATGGCAATGCAATGTGGACGAAAAAAATATCCAATAGGTGGCGCACGAATCGAATTGATTTAAAATATGGTATTTGCGATTGATTTTTAAGTAGCTTCCCGGTAAGCTAGAAACATGAAACTTGACATATAGATCAGCAATGAAATGCCATGCAATACCGTGTAAACAAAATTCCGCTGGATGGCGCTTATCAAGAAAACTGAAAATCGCTGAAAAGCGGTGGGGAATCTTGCGATCGATTTCTGAGTAACTTCTCAGTGTGCTAGAGACTCGAAACTTCTCACATAATTCAGAACCCGGTGACAGTGCAATATTTCGTAAAAAAAAGTCGGTAGATGGCGCACGGATCTACAAATTTTGAAAATTCGTTTGAAATTTCGAATCTTGCTATCGATTTTTAACTAGCTTCCCCTTGACCTAGGGACCTTAAACTTAGCAGATAGTATAGGACACCATCACAATATAATTTGTAGAAACCAAAATTCCAATACGTGGCGCGCTGGTCGAGATAACTTAAAGTCGCGCAAAATCTTGAAAAACGCGCGGAATCTTGCAAACGATAGACACTTAAAACTGAACACATGCTTGATAAAAAAAATTTTGCTAGGTGGTGCACGGATCTACCAATTTCCAAAATTTGAAAATTGGGAATTTTACCATTGATTTTTAACTAGCTTCCTCTTGACGTGGGGACTTGAAACTTAGCACATGGTTCAGGGCGCTATGACAATATAGTTTTTAGAAATCAGAATTCCGCTAAGTGGCGCTTATCGTGATAACTGAAAATCGCTCAAAAATGGGGGGAATTTGAGTAACTTTCCGGTAAGCTACAAATTTGAAATACGTGCTGAAGAACCCGGTGATAATGTAATATTTCGTGAAAAAAAAATTCGCTAGCTAGCGCAGGGATCTACCTATTTCGAAATTTCGTTTGAAAATGAGAATTTTGGGAGCGATTTTTAACTAATTTCCTCTTGACTTAGGGACTTAGCGCATTGTTCAGGATAATAGGACAAACAATTTTTAGAAATCGAAATTCGGCTAGATAGTGCGCTTATCAAGATAATTGAGAATCGGTGAAAAATGACGAAAATCTTGCGATCGATTTTTGAGTAACTTCGCGGTAAGCTCGAAACTCGAAACTGAACACATGCTTCAAAAACAGGTGGAAATGTAATATTTGATTGAAAAAATTTCTGTAGATGGCGCACAAATTTACATACTTAGAATATTCCTTTGAAATTGGGAGTCTTGTCGTCGGTTTTTAACTAACATCCTCTTGACCTAGGGTATTGAGACTTAGCACATAGGCATGACACGATGGCAATATGAATTGCTGAAAAGCAAATTCTGCTAGTTGGGGCTCTGATCGAGACAAGTGGAAAACGTTTCTTCCCAGTAAGCTAACGGCTTTAAATTTAACATATGGCCATCAATATTACAGAACATATCCAGTAATAACTGTTAGCAGTGTGCCAACTGTGCTGTTCCCTATTTTGAGTGAATTCGATTTTTTTGAATGTGTAGTAGGCTGTGCAATATGTAAATGCACCTATATATGCTTTCATCAATTATGCACATCCACCAAAGATGATAATTCACCGGCTTAACCAACTGTGATAGTTACCACGAACAAGGATCATACACTACTCCTCTTTGTCCAATCCCCGACTCAACCAATATCAAGAATATCGAAAAAAATAAGAGTAATCCCAGCCGCATATAGATATAGACGCACTACGTCCGAGCAACACCGAAAAGCGGGTAGCTAATCTTAATAAACTTAACCATTTTCACATAGAAATTACTAAGTACTAATCACTATTGCAATTGCCTGTTTGTAGGTATCACTAAAACTATAAAATAAAAAGATGATAAAAAAATTTTTAAGACTACCTTTATATTTATGTCGCCATAATACAACAGAAAATTTGTCCTTAAACAAAGACAAGGTATCTGTGAGTTTTAGTTTTGAAACTTTAATCGTCCTATGTACTTGTAATCAATTTATGAGGTTTGAGAATTAGAGGTGGACATATTAGTGAAACAATTTTTAAACTTCGACTGTTAATAACTACAGAACCGTTTATCCTCGAATAACGAAATTCGGTAGGAGGTATACTATGGTTGTTAGAGCTGCAAATCTATCGATGGTTCCCCGACTCGATGTTTTCGATAGTTTGTGCGATACCTTTCAATATTTTCGATAGTTCGAACCAAAACCATCGATAGTATCGGAAAATACTTTTTAAACATAAAATGCACGAAGAAACTAAGGTATGTATAAGACATGTTCCCCAAAACTAAAGATTTGAATTGTCAGGCAGTTCTTAGTTTGATTTAACAATGCAAACAATTTCGTTTTTAAAAAGTTATGCGCCTATATCTGCTAAAGCCAATGCGGAAATCGTCCTTCTTGAATCTCGTTCCCAATCTTTAATCATGAAGGTGCAAGCATTTAATGATTCTTGAGTTTTAAGTTTACTTTTACTGTTTTCTAGACTGTAAGATACCGCAAATTAGAAGAATTACTACTGAAATCATTACAGAAGAGCTTTATGATACTAATACAGCCGCTTTGTCCATATGTGAAGGGATGTCGCTTAACTCGCTGAATATGTCAATATCATCCAATGTCAGTAGAGGTGAGGTTTTTGGTGTATTCAGAAGTACTAAAATTCTATCATCCTGTATATGTGCTGCTCCAACTATTATGCTTTTAATACTATTTATCCATCGCAGCACCGTCAACAACAAATTATATTTCCAATTTTAAATAAAGTTTCGTAATAGTATTTACGAACCTTGTACGAGTATTTCACAATAATTATCGATAGTGGGTAAGAGCTATTTGATAGTGAGGCCCGTTTAGATTTAAGTAAAACATTCGATAGTTTCGATAGTGCTAACTAAAGTATTCGATATATCGAAAGTGCCGTCGATAGTTTTGCTGCTTTAATGGTTGTACTTTTTCAAAAAAGTTATCTGAAAATTAGGTAGAAATACTGAGCTGCCCATATCTCATTTACCGATACAGGTAAAATAATATAATTTGCAAGTTACATCAATTTTCTTATTCTTTATACGAAATTTGAGTCAAAGCATTTTCAGATTCGACTGTTAATACCTTCATAACCGTGTAAGATAGAATTACCATCGAAAATAAGCAAAATTAGTGGACGACCACGGCCACTTTTGTACTAATATCATTAATTTAGAGCAAATACGTTCAGATTTATGACGAATCGTAATTTTATGCACATGGGGGGTGACAACGACTACTTTTCCAAAATTATATATAGCCTATGCTGTAGCCAGTGAACCCTAGAATCTAATCTGAAAATTTCATAATGATCGGTTGAGTACTTCGACGCATATAAAAGATTAAAATTTTATATAGCATGGGGGAGTAGCACCGCCCACATTTCCAAAACTATATCTATTCTATACTGTAACCAGTGAACCCGAAAATGTACTTTTTTATTTATAAGATTGCCCAGGTTTAATGTTCGCTTTCACCCGACCTTAGACTTCCTCAAATTTAGCTGAGCAGAATGAGTCTGGTATTGCCCATATGGTAAAAGAAAAAGTTTGAAATCTCCACAGGTCATAACTCCATAACAGTTTACCAATTTACCACGATCACTTGTACACAGCTGGGTATTTAATGTTCGGTTCCACCCGAACTTAAACTTCTTTAGTTTTAATTTTATAAAATTAATTATGTATTATATTATTTTTTTTTTATACATATTTTAACAAAGTAATAATTTTTTCGACTTTCAGAGCGACCCTTTGCTCTGCTAACCTCCTATTTCTAATCATTCTTTTACCATTATTTATTCTTTTGACATTATCAAATTTTTAAAAATCATAACGATAATAATTTTATAAAATTATTATCCTGGGCATTGAGCTCCTTTATAGATGTGAATATTTTTCATTTATTTTATAATTATGTTATGTCATTGAATACTTTTATTTTTAAATACATCTTCTCTTATTTTATATGTATCTCCTAATATAGGTAATACTCGTATAGTAGGCATGATTGTGCCATCGGTGTTGAACTATTTGGAGCCTGGTATATGGCACTGGTGACGTGTTATAATAATAATAATAGGCCAAAAGGATTACCCACCATCCCGCAAAACCAACACGAGGGGCGCATTCGCATTACGAGCGGATCAAGTTTGCCGAGTGTTTGAAAGGCGGAGGTTTGTTAAGCGTCCAGATCTCAAACTGCTCACCTACAGAAAAATTTTCATCAGCATGCACCTTAATGCATAAGAGATTAGTTACATAAACACTTATAAATCATTTGTTAAGAGAGAAGAGAACAGTTTTTTTATTATAAAAAGGGAGTCCGAAATATCAAATTTACCTGAATGAGAGTTATAGTTTTCGCACAAGCACGGATAAGGTTCGTGTAATTGAAAATTGGTCCTGTATTGCTTCAGAAGAATAGGTTTGAAATGTTTTGAAGCTTCGCGACGGTATATTAAAGTTAAAAGAAATGGACTTGAAATACATCCGCTTAATAGTTTGACCATAAATATTACGCCTAGCATTTCCCTACGACTTGCAAGGGTTGGGAGATCGATAAGTTTTAACCGACTAGTATAGGTGGAAGACTATACAACGAATCCCATTTAAAATTTCTCAAGGCAAAAAATAGGAATTGTTTCTGAATTGATTCTGTTTACTACTAACGTAGTAAAAAGAGTCTTAGTAACATAAGGGTAGCTAAATTCTTTGACCACCTTTTCACAAAAGCTGATACACCTCTAGCCTTGTTGACAGTAGTCTCAATATGAGGGCTGAAACTTAAACTCGTTACACCCAAGTCGACAAAAGCATGTACATGTTCAAGATTGTAGTTGTTAATTGTATAAGAAGCTGGTTGTAAATACCGACGTGAAAAACACATGAATTTACATTTAGCAAAATTAAGCGGCATATAGTTTCCTTTACACCAAGTAACTAAGTAGTCTAAATCCATTTGAAGGAAATAGCGTTCTTCCATCGACGCATATGACTTAAATAGTTTTACGTCGTCAGCATACATTAGGATTAATGGATCAAAAGAGAATTAATGTCAATGGCATTAATTCGCTTTTGCAAAAAGAATTAATGTCAAATTATTTTGAGAATTAACGTCATTGAAATTAATTTATATATGTATATAAAACCAAAAGATTTTTATTTAATGAATTTACATACATACAGGCTGGCTAATGAAAGCCGCTACCAAAAAAAAATGAAGTAACTTTTTTTCTATTTAATGAATCTGGTTAATTTTCTTTTTATTTTGCAGATTGACTTTTACATTTAACAAAAATGGATAACTGGGACACTGAAACAAGAATTTGGATTGTCCGCCGCTATCACGCACTGGAGTCCGTAGTTTCGGTTCAAAGAGAGTATAGGCGCACGTTTGGCGGCAATCCTCCGAGCAGATGGACCATAATAAGACTAGTAAACAATTTTGCCGAGCATGGGACAGTCAACAGAAGACCTTACCATCGAAACCCTTCAGTTCGAACGGAGGAAACAATCGCTGCTGTAGCTGCTGCCATACAAAACAATCCACGTGTTTCGACAAGAAGCTTATCTGCTCAAATGGGTGTAAGCAGACAGTCATTACAGTCAATTATGCACAAAGATTTGGACTTATTCCCATATAAAATTCAAATGGCCAACAAACTGAACGCTGCAGACTTGCCGATTCGCTTGGAATTTTGCCAGAAGATGCTTCAAATGGTGGAAGAGGATGGAAACATGTTGAACTGTCTTTTCATGTCTGACGAGGCCCATTTCGATTTAAACGGCAACATAAACAAACAAAATTGTCGAATATGGAGTGCTTCCAACCCACAGATACTCCATGAGACGGAATTGCATCCACTTCGTGTCACAGTGTGGTGTGCAGTTTCATCACGCTGCATTGTCGGGCCCTACTTCTTCGAAGAAAACGGTCACACCGTTACGGTTACTGGATACCGTTACTTGAGCATGTTGAGAAAGTTTTTCTATCCAGAATTACGCCGAATGAGAATTTCTTTCAACTCTGTGTGGTTTCAGCAAGATGGTGGAGCTCCTCATATAGCCCAACCTGTTATGACAGAATTGCGACGAAAATTTCCCAATAAGCTGATATCCAGAAACTCCACATTCCGTTGGCCACCCAGGTCGCCTGACCTTACTGCACCTGACTTTTTCTTGTGGGGTTATTGCAAACAGGAAGTCTTCAAAGCAAAACCAACAAATTTGAATGAACTAAGGCAATCCATTCGAGAAACAATTGCGGCTATTCCTGTCTCAACTCTCCAAGCAGTAATGAACAACTTTTTGGTAAGATGCCGCACATGCATCGACGAGCAGGGGGGGCATTTAAATTCCATTATTTTTAAAACTAATTAAGCTATATTTAATAAAATTTAATGAGCTTTAACATGAATAAAAGAAAAATGAATTCCATACACTGAAAAAAAAATTATTTGAGTTTCTTAATGTAGCAAAATTCATCAGCCACCCTGTATTACAAAAATACAGCAAAATTTGTCCTTAAACAAAGACAAGATATCTGTGAGTTTTAGTTTTGAAACTTTAACCGTCCTACTTGTAATTAATTTATGAAATTTGAAAATATAAAGCCACCTATCAGAATTTGCTTCTCAGCAATTCATACTGCCATCGTGTCCTGACTTATGTACTAAGTCTCAAGACCCTAGGTCAAGAGGATGTTAGTTAAAAACCGACGACAAGACTCCTAATTTCATAGGAATATTCTAAATATGTAAATCCGGGCGCCATCTACAGAAATTTTTTCAATCAAATATTACATTTCCACCTGGTTTTGAAGCATGTGTTCAGTTTCGAGCTTACCGCGAAGTTACTCAAAAATCGATCGCAAGATTTTCGTAATTTTTCAGCGATTCTCAATTATCTCGATCAGCGAGCCATCTAGCCGAATTTCGATTTTTCAAAATTATATTGTCATAGTACCTGAACAATGCGCTAAGTTTAAAGTCCCTAGGTCAAGAACAAGTTAGTTAAAAATCGCTCCCAAAATTCCCATTTTCGAAATAGGTAGATCCCTGCGCTACCTAGCGAAATTTTTTTCTTGAAATATTGCATTATCATTATTCCGTTTCAAATTTCTAGCTTACCGAAAAGTTACTCAAACATCGATCGCAAGTTTCCCCCTATTTTTCAGCGATTTTCAGTTATCACAATAAACGCGCCACCTAGCGGAATTTTGATTTCTAAAAACTATATTGTCACGTCAAGAGGAAGCTAGTTAAAAATCAATCGCAAAATAACAAATTTTAAATCAATTTAACGTATATCTCGATCCGTTCGCCACCTATTGGATCTTTTTTTTGTCCACATTGCATTGTCACGGAGTTCGAAATTATGTTACAAGTTTCAAGTGTCTAGCTCAACGGGAAGTTCCCTAACAATACTGCAAGATTCCTAAAATTCGTATGGAAATGAGCGGACAAACAAGAAAGTGACTTAATATAAAAGTAGTAAAAACCAAAGAAGAACAAAAGTAAATTAATTAAAGGGCTGCGTTTGCAAATCAGAAGTGCCCGGGTTCGATTCACCGCAAGATCTTCTGAAATAGCGAAAAAGCACTATAAATATAGCCTTTATATGCTTTTTGCTTTAAATTTTTTCTTTAAACATCAAAAACAATTGAATAATAATTATTATCAACTGGTCTTGAGCTAGTAAAACTTATAAAAATATGCAAAATGAGCAGACCGTAAAAACAAAAAAAAAAGTGTAATTAAATTAAATTAAGAGAAAAGGTAAGAAAATAAAAGAAAAGAATAGAAAAGAAAAGAAAATAAAAGAAAAGATAAGAAAAAAAAGAAAAGAAAATAAAAGAAAAGAGAAGAAAAGAAATGAAAAGGGGAGAAAATAGAAGAAAATAACAGAAGTCAGAGGAAACAAAAGGAAAGGAACGAGACGAAGAGAAAAGTGAAAACTTCCAAAGGAAAATTTCATTACATAATTCAAATAAAATAAAGTGCTTCTATTGAGTTTTAACCAAACTATCATCTAGGGTAGCGACGATCTTCTAATTCTCTCAAACATTTACACAGGCACAAGGCAACATCTATCTCTGCGCTGAACATTTACAGTATCTTATATATAAATAGACAAGATGAATGCAATGTCGAACCGTTTTCTGCAAAACTATAATTCTAAGGATACAAATTATATATGTATAGATAGGAAATTTTGAGGTGTACTTTTATCCGTAAATAAAAAAAATTTTTAAAATAATTTTAATATTAAAAATTTTACATAAAAGTCACGCTGTGTGTGTGTGTACTTGCGTTTTGTGTACTATGCTGAATCGTGAGCATGGCCGAGGAGCTGCTTTGTAGGAAAAAATTAAGAGCCGTAGTAGTGGAGTAGACTTGCCATGCATGTTTTTGTGTTATTCGTGTGGTCGGCTCTCACTGTGAGTGCAAAGAGTTGGTAGTGGACCAATGAAAAATAAGTATTCGCACTATAGATACTCTGTTGTGTCATGCATTTTTGCTTTAGTTGTTGTTATTGTATTGATTACTGGCTACGATTCCCAGTGTCAGCTGCTCTCCTGAGAGCACGAAAAGTTGCTTTGTTGGATACATTAAGCAAGCAATGTAAAATATGAGCAAATATGTAAAATTCATTGCTGATACCTACAAACAGGGTTTACAAAAATAAAATAAATGATTACTCATAAAGAGTATTAAACACCGAAGAAAATTAAAGGAAAATAGAGGAAAGGAAAAGAATTGAAAGGAAGGAAAATTAAAGGAAAGAAAGGAAAGAAAAGGAAAATGAAAGGAAGGAAAGGGAAGGGAATGAAAAGGATAGGAAAGGAAGGAAAATTAAAGGAAAGATAGGAATGGTAAGGAAATGGAAGGAAGGGAAGGGAAGGAAAGGAAATTAAAGGAAAGGTAAGAAAACGAAGGGGAAAGAAAGAAAATAAAAGGAAGGAAAGGGAAGGGAAAGGAAAAGAAGTTTGAGGAAAGTAAAAAATAAAATAAGAGAGTAAAAAAAGAAATCAAGGAAAATAAAAATATGTTAGAGGAAAGGAACGACATAGAAAGGAAGAAAAAAAGGCGGATAAAACATACCTACAGCAAAAAAATAAAATAAAATAAAGTTTATTGGTTGAATTTCAACCACTGGGCGAACTCTAGTTTTTGAAAATCATCTGATTCAAGACTGGCGACGTTGTGAAATGGATTCTTTCGTTTTCTCTTAAAATGAAGTAAACTAATTACATATGAAGTGGAACAAAAACTTTTTATTTAAAGATCTCGTTCTTAATTAGATCGATACACTTTCATTAAAGACCTTTTTTTATTTTTTAATGTGTTTTATAAAAACTACAGATACAGAACACATTTTAAATTCATATTCACATGACGTACCGCTGTTCGAGCATTTTATATGTTCACCGTGGTGTGTTGGTAGTGTGCTGGCCTACCACACCGAAGGTTCTAGGTTTAGTTAGTTTTTTTTAAAAACGAAGTCACCCCTAGGCGGTGGTAGGCAACCCTCCGAGTGTATTTCTGCCATGAAAACGCATCTATAAATTGGAAGAGAAGCTCGGCCTTAATCCCTAAGAGGTATGTATATCGCACCAAATTATATGTACTCGTGTGAATAGGTTAATGCAAGACGTTTGAATTTGAATGTAAAATGCAAGTGCAACTTCAATTGCTAAATCGACGGGCGTGTACGTAAGTTTCGTGTACTTACGTGAAAACGACTTAACGCACCATGAATACTCAGTAGTTCAAGGGCGACGTTAGCTCATTGGCTTACCGAAAATCAACTTGTTTTGTTGGCGCTTCGCCAATGATGTATCTATATAATTAAATATATTTTTAGTTTCTAATTACACCATAGTCTAGTGTTCGACATATTTACAGTGGACAGCTATGTATGTACAAATGTAACTCATTTATGGGTAGTAGTGCTACACACTTTATTCCCTTGACGGCATAGTGGAATCGAGTAGTTGTAAACTTACTCCATTTCAATATATTACAGATTACAAATGAAAAGATCATTAAAAGCAGTTTTGCGTTATTCGAAATTATTCATTCACCAAATTTCCTTATAAGCAATGTTTGTCGTGGTCTCCTCTATAGCCAAAATATACAGATTATTCGGGTTAGTTACTTGAGATCAAGCGACGTAGAACTGACCATAAGAGAAAGAACTGGTCCTTAGGTCGGCACCAACGGCAGTAAGTGCCTGCTCCTGTGACCAGTGTTCGGCCTTAATCAATTAATTGTTTAATCAATTTATTAATTGATTAAGAAAGTAATTGCAATTAAATCAATTGCAATTAAAGTAATTGCAATTTAATAAATAAATTTAAATTATTTGCAATTAAAATTTTAATAGCTTGTTGCCATTGAATTATTTAAATTAAATTAATTACAATTGAAAAAATTTGAATTAATTTTTTAATTGTATTATCAAGCAATTAATAACAATTAAGCATTTTTTACAATTACCCGGGAAATTGATTGATTTCATTAAAATGTCCAATACAATTTATCAGGGGCACAACATTTTCACGAAAGTGACATTTGAAAGAAGTCAAGCAAATTTTTTCCATATACAGGGTGGCTAATGAAAGCCGCTACCAAAAAAAAATTAAATAACTTTTTTTCTATTTAATGAATCTGGTAAATTTTTTTTTTATTTTGCAGATTGACTTTTACATTTAACAAAAATGGATAACTGGGACACTGAAACAAGAATTTGGATTGTCCGCCGCTATCACGCACTGGAGTCCGTAGTTTCGGTTCAAAGAGAGTATAGGCGCACGTTTGGCGGCAATCCTCCGAGCAGATGGACCATAATAAGACTTGTAAACAATTTTGCCGAGCATGGGACAGTCAACAGAAGACCTTACCATCGAAACCCTTCAGTTCGAACGGAGGAAACAATCGCTGCTGTAGCTGCTGCCATACAAAACAATCCACGTGTTTCGACAAGAAGCTTATCTGCTCAAATGGGTGTAAGCAGACAGTCACGAGGCCCATTTCGATTTAAACGGCAACATAAACAAACAAAATTGTCGAATATGGACGAGGCCCATTTCGATTTAAACGGCAACATAAACAAACAAAATTGTCGAATATGGAGTGCTTCCAACCCAGAGATACTCCATGAAACGGAATTGCATCCACTTCGTGTCACAGTGTGGTGTGCAGTTTCATCACGCTGCATTGTCGGGCCGTACTTCTTCGAAGAAAACGGTCACACCGTTACGGTTACTGGAGACCGTTACTTGAGCATGTTGAGAGAGTTTTTCTATCCAGAATTACGCCGAATGAGAATTTCTTTCAACTCTGTGTGGTTTCAGCAAGATGGTGGAGCTCCTCATATAGCCCAACCTGTTATGACAGAATTGCGACGAAAATTTCCCAATAAGCTGATATCCAGAAACTCCACATTCCGTTGGCCACCCAGGTCGCCTGACCTTACTGCACCTGACTTTTTCTTGTGGGGTTATTGCAAACAGGAAGTCTTCAAAGCAAAACCAACAAATTTGAATGAACTAAGGCAATCCATTCGAGAAACAATTGCGGCTATTCCTGTCTCAACTCTCCAAGCAGTAATGAACAACTTTTTGGTAAGATGCCGCACATGCATCGACGAGCAGGGGGGGCATTTAAATTCCATTATTTTTAAAACTAATTAAGCTATATTTAATAAAATTTAATGAGCTTTAACATGAATAAAAGAAAAATGAATTCCATACACTGAAAAAAAAATTATTTGAGTTTCTTAATGTAGCAAAATTCATCAGCCACCCTGTATATAACCTATATGTTCGTGCAGTAGAAGTTTGTAGCAAAAAAAACCACGGTATCCGGCTATTATTATACTAGATAGGGTTTTTATGGTTAAATTTATAAAACAACTGTAATTAACAAATTGTTAATTATAGAGAAACACATTGCAATTACATTTTTACAATTACAATTAAAAATTGTTAATTGTAGAAGTTGTAATTAACAATTAAAAATTTTTAATTGTAGAAGTTGAAACTAACAATTAAAAATGGTTAATTGTAGGAGTTGCAATTAACTTTTTGTTAATTATTAATTGTTTTAACAATTATAATTTGCCCAACACTGCCTGTGACTGACTTGTTAATGGTCATTGCAAAGCCAACGTTTAAACGCAACTGCATTCTTTTGAAAAAATTATCAATATTGTGAATATGGATTGCACTAAAACTAGCGAATCAAAAAAAAAAATAAATGCTTCCTATGGTGAATTACCCACCCGCGAGTTGATGGTATAATATTTCTCACTATTAGTCGAGTTGAACCTTCTTTGTGTTCTACGTTCTTTGGTGTTACTCTGCTGTTTCTACAGTAGCAAAAGTCATATGTAAATTCAACAGTTGCTTCGATTTTCTATTGCTATAATAGCCAAATAATATATTTAATATATTCTATACAGAATTTTTTCATTTTAGTATATATAATAAATAGATGGAGATCTTCGCAATATCTTAACTCAGGCGCCGCCCAGCGGGTTTATTGTTTGTAACCGAGTAACTTATTCCATAAAAAACATACGTGATAAAAATTATCAAAAACGGACCATAATAACGGATATTCTGAGTATATCGACCACCGCATCACCTACCTCGTGTTTTTTTTTTGTAACAGAGTTCTTACCATCAATACTGATTTTGCAAACAGTGACTCCATCGGCATCTATCGCGATAAAAATAGCGTATGTCGAGGGAACTAATGCGCCTAGCAGATACAGTACGTCACCGTCGACGTATCCGTCATACGTAAAAATTAAGAGCAAAATCAACTTTGCCGTATACGTCGAATCTGTTAAATAATAAATCAAGAGCCCTTGAAGATATAACTACAAAATTCGGCTCATAGATGACTTTTATTCAAAGGGATGTCCATTCACGAGGGAATTCTTCCGCTTTCGAATTTTAAAAAATGGGCAGTTTTTGAAGGCGATTACTAGTAACTCAATCAACATATTTTGTTGAAAAAATTTCCGTAGCGATCAGGTTGTTAGCACTGCTATTTTTTTAGGGTGCGTCCGGGATGATTCGCCAAGGAGCATGCGACTAACACATTTCCATATTATAGTAACATTTCGCTCTGGGTTTTGACACTTTCCCCACAGTCAAAAACTCATTTGACATTTTGGCCTTGTTCGCCTTGTTGCTATATGCTTTACAGGGTTAATAAAAACTGTGAGTTTTCTCAAACGTGTCTCTGGACATAGATATGGATTTTCCCCATCTATGAGGTCGCCGATGATGAAAATAGAATATGGGTATTTAGTAATGCTGTGTAACACAGCGCTGTCCTGTGTTAACCATTTTTAATGTGCCGGACCCACAAGGACACTAATATAGCACAGTAACACATTCCACTACGCGAATTATTTGTACCTCTTATTATGGAGTTTCGATGATCAGCTATATCACAATTTTGTTAAGATAGTTTGCTCCACACGCACACTTTTCGATTACTTGAAAACACAGTGCCATAGGTGACGTGTCATAATGTCAATAGAATTAATGTTTGGAATACAAAATCGCGCAATTTTATATTCCAAATTTTCATTTTAAACTTTATATATGTATGTAAATTCATTAAATAAAATTCTTTTGGTTTTATATACATATATAAATTAAATTCAATGACGTTAATTCTCAAAATAATTTGACATTAATTCTTTTTGCAAAAGCGAATTAATGCCATTGACATTAATTCTCTTTTGATCCATTAATCCTAATGTATGCTGACGACGTAAAACTATTTAAGTCATATGCGTCGATGGAAGAACGCTATTTCCTTCAAATGGATTTAGACTACTTAGTTACTTGGTGTAAAGGAAACTATATGCCGCTTAATTTTGCTAAATGTAAATTCATGTGTTTTTCACGTCGGTATTTACAACCAGCTTCTTATACAATTAACAACTACAATCTTGAACATGTACATGCTTTTGTCGACTTGGGTGTAACGAGTTTAAGTTTCAGCCCTCATATTGAGACTACTGTCAACAAGGCTAGAGGTGTATCAGCTTTTGTGAAAAGGTGGTCAAAGAATTTAGCTACCCTTATGTTACTAAGACTCTTTTTACTACGTTAGTAGTAAACAGAATCAATTCAGAAACAATTCCTATTTTTTGCCTTGAGAAATTTTAAATGGGATTCGTTGTATAGTCTTCCACCTATACTAGTCGGTTAAAACTTATCGATCTCCCAACCCTTGCAAGTCGTAGGGAAATGCTAGGCGTAATATTTATGGTCAAACTATTAAGCGGATATATTTCAAGTCCATTTCTTTTAACTTTAATATACCGTCGCGAAGCTTCAAAACATTTCAAACCTATTCTTCTGAAGCAATACAGGACCAATTTTCAATTACACGAACCTTATCCGTGCTTGTGCGAAAACTATAACTCTCATTCAGGTAAATTTGATATTTCGGACTCCCTTTTTATAATAAAAAAACTGTTCTCTTCTCTCTTAACAAATGATTTATAAGTGTTTATGTAACTAATCTCTTATGCATTAAGGTGCATGCTGATGAAAATTTTTCTGTAGGTGAGCAGTTTGAGATCTGGACGCTTAACAAACCTCCGCCTTTCAAACACTCGGCAAACTTGATCCGCTCGTAATGCGAATGCGCCCCTCGTGTTGGTTTTGCGGGATGGTGGGTAATCCTTTTGGCCTATTATTATTATTATAACACGTCACCAGTGCCATATACCAGGCTCCAAATAGTTCAACACCGATGGCACAATCATGCCTACTATACGAGTATTACCTATATTAGGAAATACATATAAAATAAGAGAAGATGTATTTAAAAATAAAAGTAAAAATTCAATGACATAACATAATTATAAAATAAATGTAAAATATTCACATCTATAAAGGAGCTCAATGCCCAGGATAATAATTTTATAAAATTATTATCGTTATGATTTTTAAAAATTTGATAATGTCAAAAGAATAAATAATGGTAAAAGAATGATTAGAAATAGGAGGTTAGCAGAGCAAAGGGTCGCTCTGAAAGTCGAAAAAATTATTACTTTGTTAAAATATGTATAAAAAAAAAATAATATAATACATAATTAATTTTATAAAATTAAAACTAAAGAAGTTTAAGTTCGGGTGGAACCGAACATTAAATACCCAGCTGTGTACAAGTGATCGTGGTAAATTGGTAAACTGTTATGGAGTTATGACCTGTGGAGGTTTCAAACTTTTTCTTTTACCATATGGGCAATTCCAGACTCATTCTGCTCAGCTAAATTTGAGGAAGTCTAAGGTCGGGTGAAAGCGAACATTAAACCTGGGCAATCTTATAAATAAAAAAGTACATTTTCGGGTTCACTGGTTACAGTATAGAATAGATATATTTTTGGAAATGTGGGCGGTGCTACTCCCCCATGCTATATAAAATTTTAATCTTTTATATGCGTCGAAGTACTCAACCGATCATTATGAAATTTTCAGATTAGATTCTAGGGTTCACTGGCTACAGCATAGGCTATATATAATTTTGGAAAAGTAGTCGTTGTCACCCCCCATGTGCATAAAATTACGATTCGTCATAAATCTGAACGTATTTGCTCTAAATTAATGATATTAGTACAAAAGTGGCCGTGGTCGTCCACTAATTTTGCTTATTTTCGATGGTAATTCTATCTTACACGGTTATGAAGGTATTAACAGTCGAATCTGAAAATGCTTTGACTCAAATTTCGTATAAAGAATAAAAAAATTGATGTAACTTGCAAATTATATTATTTTACCTGTATCGGTAAATGAGATATGGGCAGCTCAGTATTTCTACCTAATTTTCAGATAACTTTTTTGAAAAAGTACAACCATTAAAGCAGCAAAACTATCGACGGCACTTTCGATATATCGAATACTTTAGTTAGCACTATCGAAACTATCGAATATTTTACTTAAATCTAAACGGGCCTCACTATCAAATAGCTCTTACCCACTACCGATAATTATTGTGAAATAACCGTACAAGGTTCGTAAATACTATTACGAAACTTTTTTTAAAATTGGAAATAAAATTTGTTGTTGACGGTGCTGCGATGGATAAATAGTATTAAAAGCATAATAGTTGGAGCAGCACATATACAGGAGATAGAATTTTAGTACTTCTGAATACACCAAAAACCTCACCTCTACTGACATTGGATGATATTGACATATTCAGTGAGCTAAGCGACATCCCTTCACATATGGACAAAGCGGCTGTATTAGTATCATAAAGCTCTTCTGTAATGATTTCAGTAGTAATTCCTCTAATTTGCGGTATCTTGCAGTCTAGAAAACAGTAAAAGTAAACTTTAAACTCAAGAATCATTAAATGCAGTCTTTAAAATTTGTTTATCATCTTTTTATTTTACTTTATATTATTTTTAGTATTTTATTTTATATAATTTTATTTTATTTTACCCTTTCCTTTCCTTGCCTCTTCTAATATAATTTTTTTTTATTAGAATTTTTATTTTATTCTATTTTATTTCATTTAATTTAATTCAATTTTCTTTAATTTTTTTTATTTTATTTTATTTTATATAATTTTTTTATTTTATTTGATTTGATTTGGTTTGATTTGATTTGATTTGAATTTATTATTATTTCATTTAATTTAATAAAAGTTTTTTTATTTTTTTTTATTATTTTATTTTATTTGATTTGATTTTGATATTTGATATTTTGACTTGATTTTATTATTATTATTATTTCATTTAATTTAATTAAATTTTTTTTATTTTATTTTTATTTTTTTTTGTTTTATTATTTTATTTGATTTGATTTGGTTTGATTTGATTTGATTTGATTCTATTTTTTTTTTTTGTGTTCGTGGGAGGAGGAAATGCTTTATGCACTAACCGGGTTTGAGCCCTCGTTACTAGATGCTCTAGCAGCGGAACTCTCCGAGTGTGGGACTCCTTCTTATCTTGAAGTATACCGCACTAAAACCTAACCTCCCACGTCCCGCGCATTCTTCCTTACCTGGGACCGCGCTTAGCATTACTTCAGGTAAGGAAGCGCGTTACGTGAGCTCTATGGCTACTCTCACCCTAACTGGCTAGACAACCGTCTTCCCGTTTCGCAAGGAGGACATTCCTCGCGTATCGTCTGACTATGTCCCATCTAACGTTTTCGCAGGTCATCTTGCGAATGACACTGCCCGGGGAAAGTTCGCCAATTGTCTCTTCCACCCGCCTTCTTTCTTCTGCGAACTGCTCGCATTCGAAGAAGGTGTGGCGTACGTCGTCTATGGCTCCGCAGTAGGTGCAGTTCGGGGTTTGAACTTTGCCCATTCTATGGAGATATTCACGGAAATAACCGTGTCCGGTTAAGAACTGGGTCAGGTAGAAGTCGACTTCTCCATGAGGTCGGTTCAGCCATGGTTCTAGTTGGGGATTAATACCCTGGTCCACCTTCCAGCAGCACTGCTGCTCCATCGTAGTTGCCACCGCCGGATCGAATCACCACGCGCCTGCGTTGCAGCAACGTCTCTACGTACCTCTGCACGAGTGTCGTAAGTCATTTTTCTTTCCTCAGCGAGGAGATATATCGGTATAGTCCCCGCGATGACCAGAACAGCATCTGCGGAGACCGTACGGTATGCTGAGGCGATTCTCAGGGCCCCTCTACGTTGGACTGCGGTAATAGCGGCCCGATACTTCACAAATTTCATTGCGTCCGCCCAGACTTCTGCACCGTACAACAGTATAGAATCTGAGGCGGACGCCAGCAGCTTTCTTATGCATGGCTTTGGTCCACCTGTATTTGCCATTAGCCGACTCAGACTTGCGATGGTTTTCACAGCCTTCTCGCAGGAGCTTCTTAGATGCTCCGAGAAGGTCAGCTTGTTGTCCAATTTCACCCCTAGATATTTCGTAGAGCGGCGCGTCTCTATCTGTTGATCCCCAACATTCATGTTGGTGATTGTGGGAATCCTTCTTTTCGTTAGTATCACGATCTCTGTCTTGTCTGTAGCCAGTTGGAGGCCGTGATTATTCATCCACCCGTCTACACTGCGCATCACTTGGTTCAGTTTAAGCTGTGCCAGGTCGCAGTTTCGTGCTGTTATCACCGCAGCCACGTCGTCTGCAAGAGCAACTAGAAAAGTGCTTTCTGGCATCTGCATTCGAAGGAGACTGTCATAGGTAGCATTCCAAAGATCAGGGCCGAGCACCGACCCTTGTGCTGCCCCGCCTGTTAGCTTCACCTTTCTTTGGCCTTGCGTCGTTTCATAGATTAGCCAGCGGTCTCTTAAGTAGTCCCTCAATATATCTAACAAGTATATCGGGACCTTAAAGGAGCGTTCTAATGCATCAAGCATGTCTTCCCACCTTAACATCTAACGTCACCAATAGTACCACCGGCCTTGCTTGATGGCTTGCCGTCTCGGCCTTCCGGACTGCCTCTACGACTTCTGCTATGGCGTCTATTGTGGAGTGCCCTCTCCGAAAGCCATGTTGCCGGTGGGAGAGTCCACCCTCGTCTTCTATGGATGCTGTTAGACGTTGCTTTATAAGGCTCTCCATCATTTTTCCCGCTGTGTCGAGCATACATAGTGGGCGAAAGGATGATGGAGACCTTGGGTCCCCTTTGCCTTTCGGTATGAGGACGAGCCGTGCTGTCTTCCATCTGGCGGGGAAGACACCTGCTTCTAGACATTTGTTATACATGTGTAACAAGAGCTCTGGACAACTATTAACAGTTAATCTGATTGCCTCCGCAGGTATTCCATCGGGTCCTGGAACTTTACCAGCCCTCATGCTACGCAGGGCTCTTTCTAGCTCTTCTTCATTGAAAGGTACCACGTTGCGGTCATCTCGTGCTGCATGTTCCTCTTCTCTAGTAGGTTGCGTGAGGAATAGCGCTTCCACGATGTTCTTCATGTCATCTTCGTCCATCGTCTGATTTGGTGGTCGAAGTTTCTTCATAACTATTTTGTACCCTTGTCCCCAGGGGTCTTGATCCACTTCCTTACAGAGCTCTTTCCAGCATCTTAGTTTGCTTGCTTTTATGGCGGCGCCGAGAGCCTTTTTCGCCCCCTTGTACGCCTCCGCCCTTTCAAGAGCCTCGGATCTGCCACGTGAGCGCGTCGCCAGTCTTCGCATTCTGTGACATGTTTTCCGGAGTTCCGCGATTTCGCTATTCCACCAATATACCTGCTTCTTGCCTCGCCACGTTCCTATTCGTGGCATAGAGACGTTGCAAGCATGGCGCATGCATTGCATGGTTTCTTCAACCGCCGCATGTGGCGTATTGGTGCCGTCGGTTATCCGTCTGGCTTTCGCCAGCACTGTTCCGGTGAACCTGGTGGCGTCAACTTTAGCTGCATCCCATCTACGGGTTTTGTTTGACGCGTTCGCTGCCGGTCTCTGACCAGGATGGTCGAGTTGGAAGGTGATGTAGTTGTGGTCGCTGCCAGTAAGGTCCTCCATCACTTTCCACCCAACCGCGTTTGGAAAGAGTCTCTCCGAGACGAGCGTTATGTCGGGGATCGAGTACCCAAAGCCCGGGCGCCTGTATGTTGGGGTCGTGCCCGTATTCAGTACGACCACACCGAGTCGGGCTGCCATTTCCAGAATTAGTTTTCCCCTGGTATTAGTTTGAGGCATGCCCCATTCTATTGCTCTAGCGTTGAAGTCTCCAGCGATGACCAGGTTGCCCGTTTGGTCCCGTAGGTCGTCTTCTAATAGATCCAGCTTTTCTTTGAACCTCTGAATGGGGTCATTTGGGGACAGGTAGCAGCTAACAAGAGTTGTTCGCGCTACAGTTACACGGACGTAGCCATGCCCGGCAGCACGATTAGTAACATTGGTATTGGCGTCCACTATCCAGATAGCAGCAGCGCCAGATTCGTCAATGTACCAGCTGTCTCTGGCCTTGTAAGGTTCGCTGATGATTGCATAATTTATTTGGTGATCAAGCACCAGTTGGTCTAGCAGTTCATCAGCTAACCTGCATCGATTCAGATTTCCTTGAATCACGCTGGTCATTGGGGCGACAGTTTGGCTTTCGCCGAAGCAAGTGCTTCTCTAAACGTGCTACATGCTCCAGACCCGGGAAGATGATCGAGGTTTCCCGTGGTGCAAAGGTAGCATTTTGCCTTTTCAGTGCAGGATGAGGATTTGTGGCCAGAGTTCCCACACTTCCAGCACGCGTCCCTCCTGTCGGGCCCATTGCAGCCAGCCTGTCGGTGTCCGTAGCCGAGACACCTGAAGCAGCGTTGCACTTCCGCACGCTGTCTGATCCTACATTGGATCCAGCCGATGGGAATTTTTCCTTTTTTGAGCAGTTGGCTTCCGGGACCTTCGTCCACTTCGACAACAGCCTTCTTTTGCTCTCTCTGATTTACGGCGAAAAGAGGGATTCGGATTTGGCCTGAGCTTTCTCCGATCTCTCTTCGAACGGCCTCTTCTATTTCCTCAGCCATTGTGAGACAGTCCATGCCCAATACCTCTAGCTTTATACGCTTAGAGATTTGTTATGCATCGCCAACTTCTCCTACCGCGCTACCAATGGCTTCTCTAAAGGCCGGGTGGTCGTTGCACTGCGCCGTTTCTATTAGTACGCTACCAGCCTTGGTCTTGCGCACTGACCGTATCACCGTTCCGGTTTCGGCAGGCCGGAGCTGACCTCGGATTGCCCCTAGAACTTTGGCGTAGCTTTTGCCTTCGGCCGGTTTCACCAGAAACGGTACGGCTCTGCTGTTCCTCTTGTTCTTTTTGACTGCCTTCGGGGCTTGAGCAGGCGGCTTCTTTTTTGCTTTAGGACGCTCTTGCCGTCTCCGACCTACTACTTTGGACCAAGCCTCTTCGGACTGGGTATTCTCCGATTCCTCGATTTTATTTTGTTTTATTTTTTTTTTTTTCATTTTATTTTATTTTATTTTATTTTATTGTATTTTATTTTATTTTATTTTATTTTATTTTATTTTATGTTATTTGATTTTATTTTATTTGATTTTATTTTATTTTATTTAATTGAATTTAATTTAATTTTATTTTATTTTATTTCAATTTATTTTGCCGTTTCCTTTTCTTCAATGGGTCTCTTCACTGGTTCTTCTCTTTACTCTTGTTTCTTTTATTTTGGCTCTCTTTTCTTCCCTTTTGTGTTATTTCTTTACCATTGGTTAATGCAGTTCGTTTTTACTACCTCTTATATTAAGTCCCTTTCTTGATTTTCCACTCATTTCCATACGAATTTTCGGAATTTGCAAAGTTTTTCAGGTAACTTCCCGTTGAGCTATACGTACACTTGGAACTTGGGTATCTTGGGATTGATTTTTAAGTAACTTCCGGTTTGGCTAAAGCATTGAAACGTGACACATTGATCAACAGTCAAATGCCATGCAATACCCTGTACCCAAAATTCTCTGGCGCCCTGATCACCAAAATCGGTGAAAAAATCTTGCGATAGTTTTTGAGTAACTTCCCGGTGCGCTAAGGACTTTAAACTTATCTTATCCACTTATGATTGTTATCAGAGTAGCGTTGGTTCAACTGTGCTGCTGTGTTACTCGTCCATACTATGTTGCGAGAACTCGAATGTTTTGAATGTAGGTAGCACTAAAAAAAGCAAATAAAAGATGATACAAAAATTTTAAAGACAACCTCTATATTTATTTTTTAGTTTTGAAATTTTCGTCATACCAATTGTAATCAATATCTGACATTTGAAAATATAAAGGTGGAGTGCACGTTTCCAAACTCAAGCAATCCATATTTAGCATCCGAAATGGAAGTTCGGCTATTGAAAAAACCTTCAAAGTCTATTAATTGCACTCCACCTCTATATTTTCAAATCTCAGAAATTGATTACAATTGGTATGATGCAAATTTCAAAACTAAAACTCACAGATACCATGTCTTTGCTTAAAAAAAATTTGCTGCTGTTTTTTGTCGACAGAAATATAGAGGTTGTATTTATAATTATTTTTCATCTTTTAACATATTTCCTTAATTTAACTTCAGTTTACTTTATTTTCGGTTATTTCATTCTATATAATATTTTGTTTCATTGCAACTCACACAAATCTAGCCACAAAAAATACAAAAACAAATCTAACTCCTGTGTTGAATATTCTCAGCTCTAATATATTCACTATGATTGATCACTTGTGTTTTTAGTAAATACTTTTGTATCATCAATGAAGTTACATTGATGCTTGATATTTCCAACCAAGCAACTCGTCGCGTATGCCAGCGATTATTACAATAACATCATTTCAAGCAATAACAGTTCAAAATTGTGTTCATAATTTTAGAATAAATTAAAAAAAAAAAACCAAGTAAGAAATGGGCTGTCTTCGACTGTGCCGAAGACCTTATACCTTTCATAAATACGAGTAACGGTTTTAAGTGTCCGATCCTTACTCACAATTAGTATAAACTCTGCAAAACTGTTAATTTAAAGATACAAAGCCCAAACCCCATTTATAGGAAAAATCGATTGTATTGGAGCTATATGTAATGTTGGTCCGATCTGGGTGATTTTCACTACACACATTACATATATAATGTGTACCAAACCTGCAAAATCACTGTCAGTTAAACCCAACATTAAGCTCACAAAAAGCTGATTTTTCGTTTACAAACCTTTTTTCCAATATTATAAATGTAAACCTATAAAAACTATTCAAAGAAAGATATCTATATATATTTTCCTAAAACTTTATCAAAACCATATTTGTATTTTCTTAGCCATTGCAATAAAATAAATTCTTGTTTTGTAATCTGTAACAAGAGAATATTTGCCAATTTAATAAGTGGATGTTTCACGATTTAAATAGATTTTTTGGGATAGTGCGTGTTTTCACTTTTGATCTCAAGCCGGAAGTCCCGGCCATTCTCAATTATTTTCCAATGTTGCCAATTTACATAAAATGATTATTACATTATACGGTTATCCCTAAACTAATCTAATAGCATGTCTACACTATCATAATACCATGTAAAAGTAGGTTAAAAATCATACATTGACTGCTGCAACTTAAAAAAATTCTTAGCAAAAAAGGGAAAAGAACTTGATCTATTTAAGTATTAAAAAAATTAAAAAACAATTTATTGCATTTCACTTTTAAAGCTAAATAATTTATAAAAAATTGTTCTTGAAGTCTGTAAAAAGATTGCATTAAACTTTCTAAGAAATGTAGCAAGTTAGCTTAAAATTATTTTTAAAAACATTTACGGAAATGATTGGTGGGTAGTGTGCTCACCTCACATGCATTTGATCTTATGCTTGGTCGGGATATATCCCAGTTGCTTGTCGCTAAACTGAACTTTATGTAAAAACAATTTTACACATTACTGACCCACAAACTGCTTCCAGACTTGATTTTCCTTTTTTTCGTTATTTTCTAATCCGACTTCTCATAGTTGTTGGTTTGCTGAGGTTTTTTGTGCTTGTTTTGCTTTTCTTGTATTTTATCATGCTTTGGAAACGTGTTCTCATTTTTGTTAACGGTTTCCGATCTTGAACAGTTGGGTTTACAGAATGAATACCAACAGTGCCAGTAACAGTGTAACTAACAGGTCTATCTATCAGTAACTATTGTGATAAAGGCAACAGTAAGAAGCAGTGGCGTAGGCAGGATTTCGGGAAGGGGGGAAGGGGGAGGGATGCAACATTTTTTAGATCGAAACATGAAATTTGAATCACACAATAAATTTTTATTTAAAAATTTACGCACAGTTCGGGAAGATTCATAGCAATTTTATCAAAGTCCTAAATTTTTTTCAGAATGTTTGGATGCAGTTTTGTAGTTCATTAAATTCAGTCAATCTTAAGGTCTTGACAGGCGACAACCAGGTAAGGCCACTCCGACATAATCGGTTTAAGGGCTTGCTGGGGGGTTCAAACAGCAGCGTCTGATCACCATGTGGTGCGGCTGCAAGCGGGCGTCTGTCTTGGATCAAGCGGCTCGCTATACAAACGTGTAATAGATTTCAACCTCCCGTAAAACGGGTTGTGCGTTGGGTTTGGGACCCACCACATAAAACAACGTTCCAATGAAATTCAACAACAAAGCCTCGGATATGAGAACTACTTTTTTAGATGACAACACCCGCAAACGAAATAAGGATTATGAGATAAGGGCATATACCTGGAATGACCGGTCCCTTAATGGGAAAGGTGCCGCTGCCCGGCTGGTTGAGATCCTGAGGAAAGCAAAAGATGACATCACCGCCAAACAAGAAATGCGATGGACGGGGCGAGGAAACACGATCAAAACACCTTACAACATCTACTGGAGTGGGCATGAAGACAAGCGCAGATTCGACGTGGGATTTGTGGTGGGAGAGAGACTCCGTCACCGAGTACTGTCGTTCACACCCGTGAACGAGCGTCTCGCCGCAATCCGCATAAAAGTACGATTTTTCACCATATCGTTTATCTGCGCTCATGCACCGACGGAAGAGAAGGACGACGTGGAAAAGGATGCATTCTACGAGCGCCTGGAAGAAGCATACCAGCGCTGCCCCCGTCATGATATCAAAGTCGTGCTTGGCGAATTTAACGCCAGGGTGGGTAAGGAGGGTGTAGTTGGCCCCACTGTCGGGAAGTTCAGTCTCCACGATCAGACTTCGCCAAATGCATTCAGGTTGATCGACTTCGCCGGTGCCCGAAACATGGTCATATCCAGCACTAGGTTCATGCACAAGAAGATCCATCAAGCTACAGGGCTGTCCCCCGATCGAAAAACACGCAACCAGATCGACCACGCTGTGATAGACGGACGGCATGCTTCCAGCGTTTTAGACGTTCGCACAATACGAGGACCTAACATCGACTCTGATCACTACCTAGTAGCAGCCAAGATTCGTACCCGCCTCTGTACGACAAAACAGGTGCAACAAAAAACGCAGGGAAAGCTGGACGTCGAAAAGCTGCAATCGCAACAGACCGCCAATTATTTCGCAGATCGCCTCTCACACCTGCTCTCCGAGAGCACAATTCAACCTAGTGGAATGCATGAGCAGTGGGATCATATCTCAGGAGCACTCCGTACCACAGCCGAAGAAGTAATTGGATTCCGGCGAACGCGAAGAAACAACTGGTATGATGATGAAGAGGGCCGCGCTGCAACGAAAAGAAAGGACGAAGCCTACAAGGCAACGCTGAGATCGAATGCAACGAGGAGTGTGTGTGAACACTACCGCGAGTTGAAGAGGGAAGCGGGGCGGCTTTTCCGGGCGAAAAAAGAGAGGCAGAAAAGCGTGAAATAAAGGTGCTTGAGATGCTGGCCAACGGGAATAATGCCCGAAAATTCTATCAAAAAATTCGGCGAATGACAGAAGGTTTTAAACCCGGGGCTAACTCCTGTAAGAATGACAACGGCGACCTGGTGGCCGATGTTCAGAGAGCACTCAGAATATGGAGGGATCACTTCTCTGCCCTTTTAAATGGAGAAACTGAGCAAGAAACCAGAGAAGATGCCGAACCCGAGCCCACAATCGAAGATGATGGAATTGACGTTCCACAACCCGACTAGAATGAAGTGCGAATAGCAATATCCCGATTGAAAAACAATAAAGCAGCTGGCGCTGATGGTTTGCCTGCTGAGCTATTTAAACACGGAGGCGAGGAGCTGGTAAGGCGCATGCATCAGCTTCTATGCAGAGTATGGTTGGATGAATGCATGCCTGAAGATTGGAATCTAAGTGTAACCAGCTGTCTTCAAAGTCTGTCTGTGTAATCATATGAAATTTCAAATGCAGTTATTTGGTTAGCTTGTACAACCAAAATTGCCTTCTGAAAAAGTGATAGGCTCCAACGATTCACGGTCCTAGTTTGGTTTCTAATTAACTGTAAAAATTTGTATGTCCCTGTCCTACGTCCGGGACTTGTCGCCAAGGATGTGATCACTTTGTATGGGTTGAAGTGCTACAAAACTAAAATTGTCTTACACCCCTATGAGTATGCTACACAAATACAAATTTACTTATATATTTTGAATTGAAGCCCACTGTGAACGAAAGGTACTCATCGCGGACAACTCTCTTGAGAGAAAAATCGTACAATTTTTTTGCACGGTGTCTAGCTACACCACCGAAACTTGTATTGATGTTATATGCTGATAAAGGAACCACTTTTTTACTAAGATTATATTTCTGTAGCGCTGTTGAAACGCAGCCTGGTAAAATGCCAGGTGTTTCGCCTGGTACATCACTCCATTGAAGAAGTTTCATTTGTACACCAGATTTAAAATTGAAGTATCTTACAAGAATTGTTAAGAAATACGCCATATTGCGTTCATTTGGGACTTCTGCAAATACACGGCGTCCAATAACCCTAACCTACAATGCTTCTAGTATTTCCTGCACTAAACTTTTTATCATAAGACTTTTTTTATTAATTCGGAAGAGCAATTGAATGCATTAAAACCTAAATGGTGGTTTACGCAAGGATATGCAAATGCCGTTTCCTTAGCTACGAGTATACATCAAAGTTTATTACTTGTTGTATTTTGCTTTTTAAAAAATCCTGAAATAGATGATTGCTGTGCATCTTTGTTCTTGGTTGATTGTAAATGCCAGTGTCAATGTCAGCTTTTCCTCTTGAATCAATTGAAAAACACCCTTGCAGATTGTGCATTCCTCACTTTTAAGGAAATCGTACTCTACTTTCAATTTATTGGTTAAAAGCACCTTTTTTTGACATGGTTGGGAAAAAATCCTGAAATGTAATACAATTGGAAGTTATGTATGTGGTTGCAACATTTAATAAAAGTAAAACCTTATAAATCCGCTTTCGGCGAAATTGTTTGTTCCAAAGTATAGCCACTTACTTGTTTTTTGTCAAACAATGCTATCAAAGTATAAGGAAGTTCACAAAAGATGCATTTACTTAAAAAATTAAAAAAACACTTTGTTTTGTGATAAATATTAAATTGACCTTTCTCAAAAAAATTATTTTTTTAAACACTTGGCCTCTGAAGGGTTTTCCCAGTTTACCATTTTATTTTTTACAACAAAAAATTTTCAGGAAGGTAATCTATTAGCCTGTAATGAAACTGGTACTGGACCCTGCAAAAGTTAGCGGAAAATATAAAGCAAGACACAAATTACGTTAAGTCGCTTCATTGCTTCTAAAATACTCTCCTTTTAGATCCATACACTGTTGCATCCAATGATAAATCCAAACAATTTTACCACTCTGAGCGAGGTACCTCCAAAACAAGGGATCAGGCAAATTAAAAGTAACTCTCTTTTTAATTGTATTATTAGTGTAATTCTTAGTTGTTTCTGTATTAGTTGTTTCAATGGTTGCTGGTTTAAGTCTTTCAATCGGAATTGTTTTAATAATCCCATTAATATCGAGTTTAAAATATTTCTTATCTTTTCCCACAATTTTGTAAGGTCCATCATATGGTTGTTGCAAACCATGTTTGTTAACTACACTAACAAATGCCAATTTACACGTGTGAAGGTCCTTTGGAACAAAAATTTCGGTATCACAATTTTTATGATGACTCAAATTTGACTTAATGTTCCTAAAATGTTCTCGTAAATTACTTAAAAACTCTGAAGACAAACCATTTTCAGCCGATGGAACAACAAGTTCACCTGGTAAACGTAAGTTTTGATCAAACACCATTTCTGCCGAAGTAGCTGAAATATTTTCTTTGTAAACAGAACTTAAACCAAGAAGTATAACTGGTAATTCATCGTACCAATTATCTATGCCATTCCTACTCATAATAACTGTCTTTAATTGCCTGTGAAAGCTTTCAACCATACCATTACTTTGAGGATGATATACAAAAGTTACTATTTGATGACTACCTAGTAATTTAGTTAATTCTAAAAATAATTTTGATGTAAATTGTTTTCCTTGATCCGTTGTTATTTTCAATGATACTCCAAAACGAGAAATGTATTCTGTGAAAAACTTGTTTGCAATTGTAATTGCTGAAATATCTTTTAAAGCATATGCCTCTGGCCAACGAGTAAATCTATCTAACGATGTTCTTTCGAAATAGGTAAAGGTCCAACTATATCTAAATGAATATGCTCAAATCTGTTTTGTAGAATTGGAATTTTGCTAATAGGGGGTTTAGTATGACGGTTAATTTTAAATTTCTGGCAACTTAGACATTCTTCAGACCATATATTAATTTCTTTAGTCATATTTGGCCAATAATATTTTTGAATTATTAGACGACGTGTGGCTCCGGTACCAAAATGCGAAATTCCATGTAACTTATCAAATAATATCTTTCGTAAATTTTTTGGTACAAATGGTCTAGGATTTTGCCAGGAAATTTCACACCATACGAGTATATTGAAGTTTAAAATCGGAATACTAGTTAATTTTAAATTTAGATTCTGAGATTAAGATGTTAATTCAATTAATTCACTATCCTTTAGCTGTTCACTTTGCAAAATTTTGAAATTGAGTTGCATATTTTTAATAGCATTAACTTCAAAAGCTCTAGATAACGTATCTGCTACAATATTAGATTTTCTTTTAATGTATTGAATGCCATCAGTGAACTGCGCAATAAATTGCAAATGTCGAACTTGTCTGGGACTTCTTTCTGTTTTTGAATTTAGGGCATTGATTAAAGGCTTATGATCCGTAAAGACTGTAAACAACCGTCCTTCCAAAAGGTACCGAAAATGCTTAATAATTTAAATAAATTGCTAACAGTTCTCTGCCAAAAACGCTGTATTTAGTTTCAGCTGGAGAAAGTTTCTTTGAAAAAAATGCAATTGGTTCAATTTTATTGTTAAAACTCTGTTGTATCACCCCACATATTGCCGAGTTTGATGCATCAACTGTTAAAGATAATTTAGCATCTTTATTAAAATGATTTAATAATATCGTTGATGCAAACTTATCTTTTACGCATTCAAAAGCTTCAGTCGTTACTTCATCCAAACTTAAATTTTCATTACGTTTTTTATCTGACCTATTAATTAGATCGTACATTTTATTGTATACTCAGCTAATTTTGGAATTGACCGATGATAATAACTTACCATGCCTATAAATTTTTGTGCCTGTTTTATCGATTGTCATCTGATAGTCAGAGCTAGAAGTATTTTGCCCCAAAAAGTCAATACTCATAACACCAAAAATACATTTACTGGGTTTGATATTTAAACCGTATTCTGTTCTACGCTGAAATAGTGTATGTAAATCCCTTAAATGTTGATCTACGTCTGCACTTGCAATAAGTAAGTCGTCAATATAAGGAAATACAAAGTCTAGATCACCTATCACTTCATTTATAAATCTTTGGAAAGTTTGAGCTGAATTTCTAAGACCAAAAGGCATTCTAATAAATTCAAACATACCGAAAGGAGTAGTAGCCGCAGTTTTATGAATGGCTTCTTTAGCCATAGGAATTTGGTGATACGCTCTAACTAAGTCTAATTTTGAATATATTTTTTTGTTATGGAGATTCATATTGAAATCGTGAATATGGGGTAGTGGATAACGATCCGGTATGGTACAAACATTTAATCTTCTGAAATCACCACAAGGACGCCAGTCATTCAGCTCCTTTTTTGGTACTAAGTGAAGTGGAGAAGCAACTGAAGAAATAGAAGGTTGACAAATTCCTGTTTTAACTAAAAAGTAAAATTCGCCTTTAGCAATTTTATGTTTAATTGGATCTAAGCGCCTGGGCTTAGAATATGGAAGACTACCTTCTGTTATAAGTTTATGTACCGTTGTATGTTTAACTGGCTTGGTATAATCAGGTTCAGCAATAAGTGATAGAAACTTCTTTAACAATTTTGTATATTGATTATCAACAGTAAATAATTTCGGAAGAGGGACATTACAAAAATACGAATTTGTGTTAACAGATAGATTTGTCAATGGATCTACTATACGTTTATGTTTAATATCTATTAAAATACCATATTTTCAAAGAAAATCAGCACCGATAATGGGTTTTGCTATTTCAGCTATCAAAAACGTAGAGGGAAATTCACGACGTAAGCCTAAATTTACATTTAATACTCTCTTTCCATAGGTAGAAATGGTTCAACCATTAGCTGCAGTAAGAATAATATCCGAACGTCTTGTATGTGGAAATTTTGATGCAGGTAATACCGAAATTTCTGCTCCACTATCAATCAAAAAGTTAAGTTTGTATTCTTTGTCAAAAATAAATAAGCGACGAATTGGAAATTCCAAATTTCCGTTGTTTCTCGGTGCAACAACGGACGTACTTTTTACCGTCACTCTATCGTTTTTGGCAATTTTACTAGAAATATGTGATTGGACCAATAGATCTGTTAATGTTTTGAAACAAAAAATTATTGTTATGGTGATTGTTGTTGGAGCAAAGCTCGAATTTTCATGTTTGTTTGTTAATTGATATTGCTCCAACAACAATCACCATAACTATAATTGATACAGGTACAGTCCGGGTGCATAACAAATAACACGGAAGTGTTGATATGCAAAAAAAGCCCTTCTGTATCTAAACTGTTCTATGAACGCGCCTAAAAATATTCCACTTTCCTTGAGTTGATATATAAAAATATATGTACCAAAGAATGTATAAAAGGAATACGGAAATGGCACATTAGAGGAAAAATGCATCGTGAAGCTACAGGGCATCATAGCTTAGTTGTTAGAGTACTCTAACAGCGGCATTGGTTCGTATCCCAGTGTCCGAGAAGGGGTCTGATGAGAAGAGAGACATTAGAGGAAAAATGCATCGTGACGCTACAGGGCATCATAGCTTAGTTGTTAGAGTACTCTAACAGCGGCTTTGGTGCAGACACTTGGGTTTGTATCCCAGTGTCCGAGAAGGGGTCTGATGAGAAGTTGGGCACTTCGAAACATTTCGTCCCATACCATCGCTGTGCATGTCGTTGTAATTTTTCCTCTAATATCAATTAACAAAAAATGATTCATTACTTAGGTATTATTAAGAAACGCGAAAAATAGAATCACTGACAATTTAAGAAAAATTTTTTTTGCTCCGTTGATGCCTCTATTATTTCGAAGGATCGTTTAATAGCATTAATAATATTAATCTGCTACCCGCAGATCTTTTGTTCCATTATATGCCCATAGCACGTCATATGTATAAGCCGGCCAACTTCCAGAAAACCTTACGGCTTTAAGTGCGCTTGCACTCTTGTCTAGGAAGTTTCTTCCTAATTCTCACAATAGTGCACGAAATAATAATTTTTTTCATATGGACCTTGTTCCTATAATTGATTGTGGATTGATAGGATCCTAAGATTATTCTTGGATATACCGATTATCGCATCGTTTAGTGTTATAACCACCCATCTTTGTTTTAGTCTCAGTTCGATAGTCTGACGACAGTGTTCTTTTATGGGGTGTTTTCTTTGAGGGTCTGTACAAGTCCACGCAAGGGGAGGCAGTATCTGATCCCCATTCACCTTGGAATGGCCTGAGCGCTTCTTCTGCTTGATACGCTTGCGTCCACGTATCCTTTGGATAGCTACTGAACTAAACGTGAGAAGGCGACAACTTGGCAAAGCCACTCCGTATAAATTGATTTAAGGGCTTGCCAGTGGATTTCATCAGCAGCGTCTGTTCACCATAAAGTGCGGCTGCAAGCGGGCGTCTGTCTTGGACCAAGCGGCTCACTATACAAATGTGCGGATTGTGCGCTGGGTTTGGGACCCGCCAAGTGAAAATAAGTTCCAATAAAACCGCAAACAAGGCCTCGGATAATAAAACAACCAAATTTTGATAACGACCCCGGAAATTGTTTTAAGGCTTATGAATTGAGGGTGTGCTCCAGGAACGTCCAATCCCTTAATGGGGATGGTGCCGTAGCCAAGCTGGTTGATGTCCTCGTAAACGTAAAAGCTGACATCACCGCTATTCAAGATATGCGATGGACGGGACAAGGTAACAAAACCATTACACTTTGCGACATTTACAGGAGTTGCCATGCAAACCATCGTAGTTTCGGTGTGGATGGGAGAGAGACTTTGCAAACATGTACTATCTTTCTCACCTGTGGACGAGCGTCTCACCGTGATCTGTATAAAGGTAAACATTTTTCAACATGTCATTCATCTGCGCCCAAGCACAGACGATAAGTACGATGTGGTAAAGGACGCATTTTACGAGCGCTTAGAAAAAACATATGAGCGCTGCCCCCGACTTTAACGTTGGGCGACTTTAACGCCAGGGTGAGCAGAAAAGGTGTGTTTGAACCCACGGCCGGACAATTCGGTCTCCATGAGGAGACTTCGTCAAATGTATACAGACTGATTGACTTTGCCGGTTCCCGAAACATGGTCATATCCATATACGTGGCTGTCCCCTGATCGAAAGACACGCAACCAGATCGACATCGTTCTGATAGACGGACTGCATGCTTTTAGCGTTTTAGATGTATGCACGATTCGAGGTCCTAGCATCGACTCCGAACACTATCTTGTCGCAGCCAAGATTCGCACTCGCCTCTGCGAGGCTTAAAACGTGCGTGTAAAGGCATAAGGAAAGCTGAACATCGAAAAACTGCAATCGCAAATGACAGCCAATGATTTCGCAACTCGATTCTCACAACGCTCTGAGAGGATAACTGCACCTATTGAGATATGCAAGCAGTGGGAGCATTTCTCTGGAGCGCTCCCTATCGCCGCTGATGGAATAACTGGATGCCGGCGGACCCGGAAAAACATCTGGTACAACGAATAATGCAGCGCTGCCACGGAAAGAAAGGACGCTGATAAGGATACGTTGATGGCAAATGCAAAACGAGGAGTATGCGAATGCTGCCGAAAGTTGAAAAGGAAGCGAGGCGCTTTTTCCGTAAGCTTGAGAGCTTGAGCTACTAGCCAGCAAGAACAGCCCCCGAAAAAGTGTGAGAGTGCTTAGATTATGGAAGGATCACTTCTTTACCCTCCTAAATGGAGAAACCGAGCACAAAGAAGAACCCGACCTCACAATCGAAGAGGATGGAATTATTGTTCCCCCACCCGATTATAACATGATACGAGCAGCAATATCGCGATTGAAAACAACAAAGCGCGCGGTCGCTCACGGATTGCCGATCGAGCTATTCAAGTACGGCCGCGAGGACCTGGTAAAGTGCATGCACCAGCTGCTATGCAGAATACGGTCGGAAGAATGCATGCCTGCGGATTGGAATCTAAGTGTTCTCTGCCCAATCCACAAGAAAGAAGATCCGACAATCCGCTCTAATTATCGCGGGATCAGCCTCCTTAATATCGCATCTAAGGTCCTATCCAGTGTATTGTGCGAAAGGCTAAAGCCCACCGTTGACAAACTGATTGGACCTTATCAGTGCGGCTTTCGACCTGGTAAATCTAACATAGACAAGATTTTCATTATTCGCTAAATCTTGAAAGAAACCCGTAAGAAAACAATTGACCCACATCACCTCTTTGTTGATTTTAAGTCGCCTTCGACAGCGCCAAAGGAGCTGCCTATATGCCGCTATGTCTGAATTTGGTTTCCCAGCAAAACGTATAGGGCTGTGCAAAATGACTTTGAGGAACACCAACAGCTCAGTCAGAATCGGGAAGGACCTCTCCGAACCGTTCGAAACTAAATGAGGTTTCAGACAAGGTGACCACCTATCGTGCGATTTCTTCAATTTAATGCTAGATAAAATAATACAAGGCGCAGAACTTAACCGCTCAGGAACCATCTATTACAAGAGTGTGGAATTGCTGGCGTATGTCGATGACATTAACATCATTGGCTGAAATAACCGCGCCGTAAGATCTGCCTGCATTAACACTAGCAATAATGTCAGCTTAGAAATCCAGCGAAGAAGCAAGGTCCTCCATCGATGGACAACTGGCAAAGTATTGAGTCAGATGCGCTTGTTAAACAAACAGCTATTAAGGGCTGTTGACATACATAGTCATATATATATATGTGTGTGTCTGTATTTATAATTGAAATAAATGTCTTCTGAAAAAATTAGTTTTTAAGATTTTTTCAGAAAACCCGATCTTGCACTTGTTTGCTTGTTTCTTTTCGGTTGTTTTATAATTGCATGTTTTTCGAAATATTTTTTAATTAGAAAAAATTGGCGCGGCCAAATAAAACCCTCAACCAAGCATACATGCACACAAATTGAACGCGTCCTCATAGTGCAGGTCAAGTGAAGGCAGCTCAGAGAATTGGGAGCCTTAAGCCGGCGATTTAAAACCGCAGGGCTATTAATATGTTAATTTGATTTTACTTATAGGGTTTTTGTATTTTCGTTTTCTCCTTTCATGCTTCTCTTTGGATTCGGTTACGTTTTGTCGATTCATTTTGGTGTTTTTGCATAACAATCACAAATGTACATGCATATGCATAGTACGTACATATACATTAGACTGAGGCGAAAAATTGTTAAAATTATATTGATATTATTTTTCAGAATGGTGCAAAATTACTGTAAACGTTCCAGCCCTTTTTGAGTTAGTTTAGATTTTTAGGACTGGTCTCACTTTTACTTTAGCACCTATTGAAGCAAACAATTTAGCTGCATAAAGTTTTGTAGGAAATTAATTTCCCACACAAAAGTTGTGAATGATATTTTTTTTCACAAATAATCAAGGTTTAAACATTGGGATGGTTTTTTTTAGGTGGGAAATTTTGTTAAGATGAAAACATCAATTTAGGATATATGAGTAAAGCAAAAATGAGATCAGTCTTAGAAAATCTAAACTAGGATTTTAAAAAAAAAATTTTTTTTTTGGTGGCTCAGTCTAGTGCACATGCTATATGTTAAAACATGTACAATCGAATTTCTTCGTATAGTAGTCCATTGTTTCCAATGCGTGGACGCTTTCATTGATTATGGGGCTACATCGAAATCGTATTAACATAAATATGAAAGCGAGTTAAAAGTTCATAAATATACGTAGGGTTCAACAAATTTTACTAATATGACGTGTAAATATGGTGTGTAAATAAAAGCATAGCCAAAATATTATTATATGTTTTTACTTAAATTATACAAGCAAAAACTTACGTAAGTAAAATTTTTGCGTTTCTAACACTCAACTCCAACCGAACTGATTAGAAATGATCAAGCCCACCGGTTGGATTTAACGCCAACGTGTAGATTTTACTGTTTGGCGGTTCACTGCTGTTTTTAAATCATCTCTTTCATTTTAATATTGTGGCGAATAATTTCAAGCATGTACCATCCCTAATTCAATAACACTCCCACCATTAGTTAAACAGAACAGAGATGACGATGGCTACGCTTACGCATGCAAGCGTGTACCAAAGAAGAGGAAGAGAGATGGCGCGAGTGTCGGCGAATACAAGGCAAAGAGGAGACGTCAATAAATAACACGGACTCTTCGAGAACACGAAGAGCGAACAACCAAGAAAGTTCTGGGTGCGTAGGGTAGCACCCTGTTGGACTATATAAGGCAGTGACCAAGCAAGGCAGGTTGATCAGTTTATTTTCAAGTGTCGAACAGTGAACTACTGTGAGGTTACCAAACTCTTAACCCTGGTTCGGCGGACGATTTTTATAACTCATTTCGATCGACGCAGTCACCTTGGTGACTGTATGTAATAAAATGCAGTGCCAGATGTAAATGGACGGGGGGTAAAAACAAGTTTGCGGAAATAGTGCAATTGAGAGAAAATATGTAAGCATCTGGTAACATTATCAGCTGATTAATTTGAGTTCTTATTTATCGCATTTTTTTTAAATTTAATTAAATTCTTAATTGTTGCAAATGAGTTATCCTAAGCTTGAAAAGTTTGGAAACGCCGTCCGCTCAACCAATATTGAAGAAAATACAGAAAATGGGATTGAAATTGATGCAGAAAGAGCGGTTTCCACCCATAACCGACTACGGCACACCTTTAATCGAAGGTAACTAGATATATTTCAGATGAAGATAAAAACGAGCAGCTGACCAAAAACTGGAACGAAAAGCATCAGCATGGGATAGATAGCATCGAAATGGACGCATTTTATGGAATTTTGTTAGCTTCTTGTGTGCATAAGTCCAGCATGGAGGTAATTGATGAGTTATGGGCTTCTAATTCATTTCCACTCTACCGTGCAGCAATGAGCCGGAATAGATTCAAAGCTATTTCCCGCATTATACGCATTGAAGAACAGACAACATGTGAGGCTCGAAAGGAAACTGATAAAACAGCTCCAATATCAGAAATACGGATGCTTAGGAACGACAAATTGCGGAAGCATTATCGGCCATACAGCGATATAACAATTGATGAACAACTTTATCCATTTCGTGGTCGAATTTCGTTTCGTCAATATATCCCGTCAAAGCCAGTAAAATACGGCATAAAAATATTTTGGGCGTGTGATTCCGAAACCAGCTGTCCGTTGCATGGTATATTGTATGTAGGTCGAGAACCGGGAAACAACAGCTTCTAATTTAGGTGAAAAAATTGTGGTTGAGTTGGTTCAGCCGTGGAAAAATAGTGGTCGCAATGTTACCACCGACAATTTTTTAACTTCGTTGCAGCTTTCCAATGTGATAAAGGATATGAACCTCAGTTTAGTTGGCACGGTCCGTAAAAACAAGCGCTTTATCCCCAGAGAGTGGCAGTTTGCTAAGTCTGTGCCTTTGGGTGAATCGAAGTTTGCATTCTGCGAGAAAACTGTTTTCCTGAGCCAACAAAAATGTTTTTTTGCTTTCTACTTTGCATAATGATGCAGAAATCGATCCTGCTTCAAACAACCCTGAAATAATACTCGACTACAATCGTACGAAAGATGGTGTCGATACGATGGATCAAATGCTGGGAAACTACACATGCAAAAGAAAGTCGCATCGGTGGCCATTGGCTCTATTTTTCAATATGGTGGATGTAATGGCGTTAGCTGAACACATTATTTATCGGGAAAATAATGATACGAGTCGTGCTAATATCAGCCGCCTAACTTATCTAAATGGACTTGGTCGTGAATTGGCCACTGCATAAATCGCCGATCATCAAACCCCCGTATCCTGCAACACTAGCACGTGCGTACGGCTGAATATCCGCTTATGTCCGTCTTTCGTATCAGAACCGCAAATTGAGGGCCGTGATAAAACTGGTCGAATGATAAACAAAGGCGAATTTCTTGTTTGTCAGCAAGTGACAAAAAGACAACGGAACTCCCGGAAACTTTGCTTAGTTTGTAAACTACCAGTATGCCAGGATAATATATTTTCATATCTATGTAGCTTCTGATTTGGTTTTTACTCTTGGTCACCCAGGTGACTACGTCGGCCAGAACAAGAATACAATTTTTCAACCTGTAATATTTGACTATGAATACATTCTTAAAACTTGTTTTGTGTTTTTTCTACTGGAAATTAATTATTCTAGATGTCACGGAAAATAAGTTAACAGAGTTTATGAAAATTGTGTCCTTTTGTGCCCAAAATGTAAAATAGTCACCCGGGTGACCCGTCGGCTGAACTAGGGTTAAATTTTATTGCGTTTATAGAAGTAAATAAAACTAGCTATTTGTTGCAGTAATTGTGCGTGTGTTTATTTGACTTTATAGTGATCGGGTCTATTATAGGATTAATAATCAAGGAATCATCGAATTCGTCACAATATTTTAGTGAAGTATGGAAAAAATTTAAAACTTATTTATCGTCGGCAACGCTGTAAAAACTGTTAAGTCCACTTTTCACTCAAAACGATGTTTTCATATTGTTGAAAAGGTGGGGTCCGAAAAATATAAAAAAAAGCTGTAAACTCCTTGTTCAAGAATATCAAATGAAGTTTACAGTTGCTTAAATGTATCTGCAATCACCAACTGTGAGATCCTAGCGTAAAGTAATTGTCAAAACCCCACATGACCATAAAATTTGTATGAATCATTCGAAATAGCGCGACGTTAACGCTGAGAAATTAGAATTTTCAGTTTCGACAAAGCATTTCGTCTTGAAGTTGGCTGCTGAAGAGCAACGTCGGAAGGAAAAAAGACAAAACTCAATCGCTTTTATTTGGGTATATCACGCTGCCAGAGGTCGGCGTAAAAATTCTCTAACTTAGGGATGCTAGTATTATTTCTAGAACACAATTGCTTCGGTTTTCTTTGTCAACATGTAGCCAATGGGCGACACATCATCCCAGAATGAAGTAATCATCAGTTCTGGACTGATAACAATATTTTTATTGACGGGAAACAAAAATACATATACTCTAAGCGCATTCCCTCTTGCAGCCTGGCATCACCATTATCATAAGTTATGACTTAATTGTTTTGACCACCACTGATATTATACTCGTATCTTTTGTACCAAAGAGATGGGCATAGGAATAAGAAACAACTTTATTAACTTAAACGTAGATACATCAAGAAAGAGCAAGCATCAGTCAACTCAGATAAAATGCCACCAGTACCTTCTCTAATTTCTCCCAGGATATGTGCAATGCTTTTGATTTAACTTTCAATTCAAATTCCACCATATCATCCTACATCCTTGGTTAAAACATTCATGATCAAAAATGGACTTTGTGCTATTGAATAATTACGCAATATTTTCCCACTATCATTATTTACGCATTTACATCTATACGTTTTATATGTTCACATCACTCCAAAAATTCAACCTTTTAAAGATGTGTACAAAGTATAATCATTTGTTGTTGAAGCTGGCTCTAGGTCAGTTGCATTAAAAACACGCTGTTTTAGTTTTTTACCTCCAATATATTTCGATTTCCAACGGAAATCATCATCAGGGACTACAACAAAAATGTAATATTTATTTAACACTAGTTTACACAGATAGGTATAAAAGTGACATTTTGTATATGTGAGAATAGATATTTTAAATATGAGGAACAAATGTATACGCAGTTGAAGGGACTTCCAATGGGATCTCCAGCATCACCTATTGTCGCCGACATTGTAATGGAAGAAATTTTAAGAAAAGCAACGGCAAACACTAGACTACTTAGTAAATACGTAGATGATGTGTTTGCGATAGTGAAAGAGGATAAACTGAATGAAACTTTAGACCTGCTTAACTCCTATCATAAAAACATCCAATTCACGATGGAGTTGGAAAACAATGACAAATTACCCTTTTTAGACTCTTTAGTATGTAAAATTGACAACAAAATCAAGCTAGATTGGTATCAAAAGCCTACATCTTCAGGACGTATCATTAACTATCTTTCAAAACACCCCAAAAACATGATTTTCAACACGGCGAAAAACTTCATCAGTAGAGTTCTAGATACTAGCGACGAAATGTTCCACGCTGAGAACAAAAAACGTATAAAACACATCCTGAAGATGAATGATTTTCCATCCGGGGTGATTTATAGGCTGATTAATACACATGAAAACGGTACCAAATCGAAAACTAAAGGCAAAAAACCACTTATATACAAATCAATTGTATATATACCGGGCTTTTCCGAAAGATTACAATGTTCTAATATTTACGACAAAGAAATAATTGGATTAGCACATAAACCGACGTACACTAATAATATATTTTTCAAAAACATGAAAAGCAAAGTGGAAATGATGGACAAAAATAATATTATATATAAAATACCATGTGCAGGAGACGTATATAACGAATGCAACAAAGAATATGTTGGAACAACGAAAAATAAGCTTAAAACTAGAATAGCTGGACACCGATCGGATATAAAATGTCAAAAATCTAATATCACATATAAAACAGCACTTGCGGCCCACTGTGCGGAGAGCGGACATAAACCTGACTTTGACGCTGTGAGCATACTACAGCAAGAACGACATTACAACAAACGTTTTACTTTAGAGATGCTCCACATAATAGACACGAACGAGAATAAGAGACTGAATTATAAGCAAGATTCGGAAGCCATTGCACACCTTTACCGACATCTGCTTGACTCGCGCAAATCAGTTCACAACAGCATGCCGAACTGACCAGTTCCTGTGCATACAACAGCTGAAGTAATGTATGTATGTTTATAGTAATTATCTTTGTTTACATGTACATATGTATACTTTTATACCTATCTGTGTAAACTAGTGTTAAATAAATATTACATTTTTGTTGTAGTCCCTGATGATGATTTCCGTTGGAAATCGAAATATATTGGAGGTAAAAAACTAAAACAGCGTGTTTTTAATGCAACTGACCTAGAGCCAGCTTCAACAACAAATGATTATATATAGTCAAGAAGGTCGCAAAAAAGTCTAAAATTTGATGTGTACAAAGTTTAGAATACAAACTTCTATGAACGTTACATGAAAAAATATGAGAAAAAAATTAAAACGTGGCAATTCTGTCAGTAACGTAGTTGGGAAAAAGCATGTATATTTTAAACCAGTGGTCGATTCTGTAACTATTTCAAAAACTGGAAAAATTAAAAAAAAGTTCTAAGCTTAAAATTATCAACATATTTTTAAAAAATTTAATTAGATTTAATAAAAATAAGATAAAAAAAGCAAGGATAGGGCTGTCTTCGAATGTGCCGAAGACTTTATACCTTTCATGAATACGCATCACGGTGTTAAGTGTCCGATCCTTACTTACAATTAGTACAAACTCTGCAAAACTGTTAATTTAAATATACATAGCCCAAACCCCATTTATCGGAACAATCGATTGTATGGGAGCTATATGTTATGTTGGTCCGTTCTGGCTGAGTTTTACTACACACATTACATGTATAATAAGTACCAAACGTGCAGAATTTTACGTTCCTAGCTTTTTAATTGCAAAATTTATAGCCCATACCCCATTTATCGAAACTATCGATTGGAGATATGCGCTGGATTTCTCCGATCTTGCTGATTCCGACGAATGATTAATCTAATGCAAAGTGGCGGCTCCATAAAAAATTTCATCAAGATATCTCAAAAACTGAAGGACTAGTTTGCGTACAAACAGACAGGCGGACATGGCTAAATCGACTCAGCTCATCGCCCTGATTATTTCGGTATACTTATTGGTAGGTCTATCTCTTCTTTTTCTCATACTCGCAAACATCGGACCAAAGTTATAATACCATTTCGTGTTCATGAAAGGTATAAAAAAGTTCTCATGGACAGGGGCGCGTTAAGGCTAGAAGCTTACAGTCCTGTGCATGATTAAAAGGTAAAGAAATCCGCCAACAGAAACCCGAAAATTCAGTTTGTAGCCCTTCAAAATCTATAATAATAATGTACAAACCTAAAATTTTTTAAAAATCAGCTTGAATCTTTAGAGTTCTTTACCTAGTTTTTCCAAAAAAAAAAGGATGAAAACATTTATTTTTATAAGGGCAAAACCCAGTCGATGACTTCAGAAGAAAAACTTCTCATTGAATTTATAGTTCATTTTACTAGAATTTAGTGGGCTGAAAAACTATATTAAAGCTTTTTTTCAAAACTTGTTTGAACCTTTTTAAGATGCGCACAAAGTTTAGAATGCAGATTTACACGAGCCTAAATTAGAATTCTAATAGAAAAGTATTGAAATTCAAGTGAAAGTGTATTCGTGGCTAACACATATAAATTCCGAGTATGCTATAGTTATGTAACGTGTATGATGTGCGTGTCAACAACATTTTCCTACATCCTTTTTCTATTCAGTTGCTTTTCCATACCGGAAATGAAGAATGAGTTTCCATGTTTGAACGCCATTTGCAGTTTGCGAGGATTGTTCGTGAGCTAAGTATCTATGTATATTCATTTGGGTTAAATATGGCTAATAACACTGGTCTACAAATTCGAACTTTTTTTCTCCACCAGAGACGCGAATATGAAATTCGTATGTAAAACCTCCCCCTGATTCCGAAAATCGAGGTTATTTTTGATTCTGTGGTACCGTTTTTGAGATATTTACGATTTACCGTTATTTAAAAAAAAGAAAGATGGCTCCACTTAATCATGTATATCTCGAGAAAAAATGCATACAAAACTTTTCGCTAGGCCCTGTAGGTTCGAAGATAATGAACATTCAATACGGATTTTTACCTTTTTTTTGTAAAAATATAAAAAATGTGTACTTTGCGAGGAAGGATATCGAAAAATTTGTATTTTTTCCAGATATTTTTCATTCTCTGTAAGCTCTGTTTTATTACAAAAAAATAAGTTACATCCAATAAAATCAATGGACTAATACAAAATATATATGCATTCAAATAAATATAGCCATATAATACTGAAGTACCCTCCACGTACATATGGATTAGTATTCATATATTAGTTAGTACGTAGGTAGATTTTCGAATGGTTATTAGATACAAAAAACTGTTAATGCCGTTTTCTCAAGTAGGTAAACTTTAAAATTTCAAACGCAGGTACATTTGAAGCAAGAGCAAATTTTTTAAAGCAGGTGTTTTCTTTGTATAGCTAAGGAACCTTTTTGTCTAGGTAGGCTTCGATTTTTCCTTGATCTGAGTATAAATAGGAGTAAATGCGAATTGTTCCCTCATAATATCTGCAAGGTTCACCGGATACTGTCCAGTCTATAAGTGCATTTTATAACCCGTCATTTACTTTAAAAAATAATATTAATAAAAGGGAGCTAGAGTTTGAGTGTAAAAACTATCCAGATATGTTCTGTTTCATCTGCGGTCAATATATTGTTAAAAGGATGCGACGTGGGTTTTCAAATCCTTTGAAAGTTGCATACTATAAGTATTTTGGCATTCAGCCTAAAAACACTGGAAAATCATGGACACCGAATACTGTGTGCACCACATGTCGGATCGAATTGATTCATTCGGAATACGGAACAAAAAGGTGCGTAGTAAAATTTAGGAATTTGCAATATATGAAGTGGAGGGAACCAACTTGCCATTCGACGGACCGTTATATTTGTACTACAGAAGTATTTGGTGTTGGAAAGTCAAGAAAAGTAACGCATGCCAGCGTATCTACAGCGTCATTGTCAGTACCAAATTCAACGGAAGTTGCTCATCTAACTACATCGCCATTGCCACATTCAACTTTAGTTTCGGGCCCAGTTTCATTGTCAACAGCAGCATCTGATGACGCGGCATCAAGTTGTACTGAACTTCACACGGAAAACGAGAGAAACGCTTTGTTACAAGCACAACTCAATGATTGGATAAGAGATTTGGAATTGTCCAATTTAAAGGCCGAGCTACACGCCTCTCGTATGCAACAATTTATATTCCTTTCATCCGATGTTAAGGTAACATATTATAGAACTCATCACGAACCATTTTCCAAGTTCTACACGAAGGAGGACAGTGTTCGTTACTGCAAAGACATTACTGGTTTATTCAAACAATTTGGTGAACCATATGATTCCAAAGAGTGGCGATTGTTCATGGATGGCAAAAACTAAGTTTAAATGCCATATCATATATATTATTTCTGTAAGGTCTTTTTGTGTTATTTCCTAATTTTCTGCTCTCATTTGGAACCAATATTAATAAATAAGGTATCGTTTTAAAGGTGGGGGTAAGCTCTACATGCGAAACCATGTTTTAATTAGCGGAGTGCTTTTGTTTAAGCGTATTTTATAAAAATAAATTCTTTAAAATAAACGATTGTGAATGCACAAAAAAATCAATTTGTACTGCAACGCTATTGTGACTGTACATTCATATGCCTCGCGACATCTACAGTTGAATAGTAAGACTGAACAGTGCCATCTACACTTGAACATTGCTAAAATAAGTGAATAAGACTGCGTTCACACTGGGTCATAAACTCGAGTTAAAGGGACATTTTTTGAGTTAATTCATATTGATGTTGGCAATCAACTCAAGTTTATGGCTCAATGTGAATGTAATATAAGTGGTGGAATTTCAAATAGCTGTTTGCGCATATTTGTATAATTTTTTGGGTAATTCTATACGACAGCACGTAACTGCTAATATAGGTCCAAAAATATCGGGAAAGGTATCAAACGACGGGTTTTAACCTTCGTATCAATAATCCGAAAGCGGAAATTCGATATTTTATGTCTGTTCACAGATATTTGCAATTAAAGTTGAAAATTTTCTGTCATTTTCATGTGGTTGTTGTAATCACAGATTAGGGTGTACCGAAAAGTGCAGAAATGTGTTCTGTGCAGAAATATTGTGGACCGCGTAGCCGGTGTTGGACCGGCTAAGGTTATTTTTTTGAAGCCTACGCAGAAAGGTGTTGTGCACATAAATACCTTGGATCAAGTCCCCTATTTGGGATCGGACCTAGGCAATTTTTGGGTTTTTTACTAATAACTTTTCACTGAAACAAATTATTTAATTTCCGCTTTCGGATTATTGATACAGAGATCAAAACGCGTCGTTTGATACCTTTCCCGAGATTTTTGGACCTATATTAGCAGTTACGTGCTGTCGTATAGAATTACCATTTTTTGTGGTCTCACAACAAGTGTAGCTGAAAATCTTTTTTTATAATTATTTCTTTCGTGTTTTTTCGGCCTTAAATTGACGATTGTATGTGTTGTTGAGCTCTAGGCCACCCAAATATAGGGTGTTTTTTTTAGGGGTATAGAACTTCGAATTGAAATAAAACACAAGAAAATCGTTTTAAGGTCCATCAATTTGGCTTTATTGGAAGGATAATTTTATGCCATTAATGTTTAAATATGATTTCGGGCATGTGGCCGCCGCGGCTGGCTCGAATAAAGCCAATTCTACAGGTCCAATTTTCAACCACTTTTTCGAGCATATGGGGCCGTATGTCGGCAATAACGCCACGAATGTTGGCTTCCAATTCCCCTAACGTTTCTGGTTTGTTGGTGTAGACGAGCGACTTCACATATCCCCAAAGAAAATAATCCAATGGTGTCAAATCACACGACCTTGGTGGCCAATTGACAGGTCCATTCCGCGAAATTATGCGCTCATCGAATGTTTCCTTCAATAAATCGATTGTGACGTGCGCTGTGTGGCATGTAGCGCCGTCTTGTTGGAACCACAACTCATCCACATTCATGCCATCCAATTCGGGAACAAAATAGTCGGTTATTATGGCTCTATACCGGTCTCCATTAACGGTAGCTGCCTCTCCAGCATTATTGCGGAAGAAGTATGGCCCAATGACTCCACCAGCCCATAGAGCACACCAAACAGTCAGTTTTTGTGGATGTAATGGCGTTTCAAGGGTCTCATGTGGATTCTCTTCACTCCAAATGCGGCAATTTTGCTTGTTGACGTAGCCATTCAACCAAAAATGAGCCTCATCACTGAAGAAAATTTTGCGATGAAAATCAGCATCGAAATCAATCTCATTTTCGGCCCATACACCAAAATCACGACGCATTGCATGGTCTCGCGGCTTTAATTCTTGCACAAGCTGGATCTTGTAAGGTCGCAAGCCAAGATCTTTGCGCAAAATCTTCCATAAAGTTGATGGACAAAGCTCTAATTGCTGTGCACGGTGGCGAATCGATTCATTCGGGTCCTCTTCAACACTTTGCTCTACAGCGGCAATTGTTTCTTCGGTGCGCACTGTTCGACGTCTCTGCGGATGCGTATTATCACATAGAGTAAACGTAGTGCGAAAACGATCCATGGTTAACCGAATTAATTGCTCTGATGGACGATTATGTCGACCATAAAATGGACGGAGCTCACGGTAAACTTCGCGAACTGAACCATTATTTTCGAAATAAATTTGCACGATTTGCAAGCGTTGTTCTTTTGTCAACCTGTTCATGATGAAATGGCAAACCAAACTGAACATAAATGACATTAGAGTTGCCAGATTTGACCACAAAATGCCAGTTTTATCTCTATTCGAAAAACAAACCTGTAAAAAAAACACCCTGTATATATGAATAATAACAATTTTAAATTTGTTAATATTATATATTTATTTAAAATGATCGATATTTCGATTTCAATTTGAAATCATCATCAGGATCTGAAACATATAAACATTGAGATCAACAAAATTCAACAAAACACTTTCATACACTTACACTATTGACTGCACCTTATCGACTAATTTAACATTTATAATTTGAGAAAAAGGTTTGAAAAATCCTGGACCTGGACTAACAAAAGGTTTCAAACCATTTTGGTTAGTTATTACATATTGGCAACCAAAATCCGTCTATCCCGATCGCTCTATGGAATGCTATGCTGTCTACAAAGCGGGTACACAAAATACTGTTGCTTTCTCTGCAAATGGGATAGCCGAGCTAGTCAAGACCACTACATCATAAAGGATTGGCCAGACCGAATCGAAAGTTGGTGTGGATAACATAAAATACTCCCCTCTTATAAAGAAAGAAAAAGATATTTTACCCCCGCTCGGCCTTATCAAAAACTGTGTTAAGGCTTTGAACAAAGAAGGCGAAGCATTCCGTAATTTAAAAACCATCTTTCCAGAGATTTCAGAAGCCAAGATAAAGGAAGGCATTTTTGTTGGGACGCAAATAAGAAAGATGCTTAACAATAACCAATTCAAAGAACTATTGTCACCAGTGGAGGCAGCAGGGTGGGATTCTTTTGAAAAGGTCGTTGCTTCTTTTTTTAGGCAAACGCAAAAGTCCTAACTACGAGATGATAGTAGCGACTTAATCAAGAACTATGAGAAAATGGGTAAATAAAAAAACACATTTAAGACCGTTTTCTAAAGTAAACTTGAAAACCTATCTGGCCGACAAACAAAAAACGTGTATGAAAATTTTAAAGTTTGCATGAGAAAACGGACCTAAAGCTAAATTCATCTTTCAGTTCCGAGCAAAATTTTTTGTTTACATTTTGCTCGTTCTCTTCTCATTCTGTATCAGAGAAGTCTAAAAAGAACGAGTAAAATGTAAACAAAGAATTTGTTCGAAACTGAACGATGAATCCAGCCTAGGAAAATTACACACAAATGTGTCACTTATTTATTTTTTTTTAGGGCTCAATATGTCTTTAAAAATTCATTTTCTGCACTCCCATTTCAATTTTTTCCGCAAAATCTTGGTGACGAGCATGGCGAACCGTTTCATCAGCAAATGAAGTTAATTGAAAGTCGGTATCAAGGATTTTGGATGTCGCAATGATGGGTGACTACTGCTGGTTTCTCATAAGAGACACCGATCCTAATCTAAATAAGCGTCAAAACAAAACAAATAACTTTTTCAAGTTTAAAATAAGATCATAGAGTTAAGACAAAACTTAAGTACATTGTTATCGTCTCATATGTACATATGCTAATATTTGTAGGGTACTTAAGTATTATATGGCTATATTTATTTGAATGCTTATAACTTTTGTATTAATGCATCAATTTTATTGGATGAAAGCTTATTTTTTTTTGTAATAAGACAGAGCTTACAGAGAAAAAAAGATGTGGAAAAAAATAAAAAGTGTTCGATATCCTTCCTCGCAAAGTGCACATTTTTTTATATATTTTACAAAAAAAAAGGAAAAAGTCCGGATTGATTGTTACTTATCTTCGAACCTACAGGGCCTAGCGAAAAGTTTTGTATGCATGGTTTATAGCAAAATTTTATTAGCTTTTAAATTTTTCAAACCGTTTTTGAATTGCTCAATTTGTTCTTGAGCTATACATGATTAAGTGGAGCCATCTCTTTCTTTTTTTTTTGAAATAACGGTAAATCGTAAATATCTCAAAAACGGTACCATAGAATCAAAATAACCTCGATTTTCGGAATCATTGTATATTCGCGTCTCTGAGGGTTTTTGGCTGTAGACCAGCGTAATTTCAGCGAAAATTGCAGGCTATGGATCATATAATGAGTATTTTTTGAATTAATTAATTATTCGACTCTTTTGTGTACTGTAGTTAATAAAACACATCTCAATGAGTAGTTTTTCATTTTTTACCGACAACATTGCCCAAACTGCATTCATTTAGTAAATGTACCGTAATTTAATTGATATTAGAGAAAAATTAAAACGATTTGCACTTGGTATGGGATGACATGTTTTGAAGTCATCAATTTCTCATCAGACCCCTTCTCAAACACTGGGATGCTACCATATCAATAAAAAACAATAAAATATGAAAAGAAAAACGGGGACTACTCCAACAAAAAGTACGATAGCTTATTTGTCAATCAGCTTATGGGGCTGAAAACGGCATACCATACCTGTGCTTGGAATCATCGCGTTACATTGAATGTAGAATACGAGTATATTAAAAAGGGGACAGGTTTCGAAAAAAAGTATAAGGCTGTCTTTCTACTTTTTCAGGAAGAGCAATATTGTTTGTCAAGTACAAGGTATACCATTGAAAGTATCTGCGAGTTTTTTAAAGGCAATGAATAGTAATGATATAGCTTCTTACACCTTTCATGAACATGAAATGGTATTATAACTTTGGCCCATCAATAAGTATATCGAAATGATCAGGGCGATGAGCTGAGTCCATAATGCCATGTCCGTTTGTCAGTTTTAGAGTTATCTGGCTGAAATTTGGTATCGGGCTGTCATTTTGTAATATATTAATCATTTGTCGAAACCAACAAGATCGGACCAATACAACGCATGGGCCCCATACAACCGAATGTTCCGATAAACGGGGTTTGGACTATGTATATTTCAATTAACCTGATAACACCGGCAAACTTTTCACAGTTTGTACTTATGAAAGGTGTAAAGCCTTCGGCACATCCGAAGACAGCGCCTTCCTTACTTGTTTATACTCATTTACTCAACTGCACTCGCATGCTTATTTTTGCTAAAGATTATTGATTACACTTTTCTCTCTTGGAAGTAGTGGCAAAGATATCGAGCTTCACAGTGAAAAAGTTATTCCCATGTACTTCCTGTCAGTGATGGTGATGATGACATAATCAAACCCTGAACCAAATGGTATAAGTTGAGATATCGACTTCGTAACTGTTTGAATCAAACATTTTAATGGAAAACATAGTCCTTAATGTCTATCCCTTTTCAGCTGATTAACAACATTTTATTCAGGTATTTGGTACAAAAGTACTCGTTTGTAATCCCTGCCAAGGCATTCGGGTCATGGCAGAAAACAAAGATGACCTGACGCGATGCTCTTTGGACCTGTTTGTTGACACAGTAACACAGACACACTAAATAGTGTTAACACAGTGTGTTGGGGCGACTGTAACACACTTGATACTGTTATAAACGAACCAACTCCGTTCTCATGAAGTAAAAGATCAGTGATGCTCAACTAACGAAACGATTCTATTTCGTATTGCTAGTGCACAAAAAAAAAACTTAACGAAATAGTTTCGTTCCGCTGATTCGCGGAATAGAATTATCAAAATAATTTCGTTTTGGTAATTCACAAAATAGAATTACCAAAATAATTTCGTTTCGGTAATTCACAAACCTAAATTATCAAAATGTAACCGATAACGGTACAACGAAAATATCTCAGTTAAACTGTGCTGGCAATACCTTCACGAGCACATACATAGCTTTCAGTTAAATCATATCAATTCGTGCAAATACCCTACCAACCACTGCTAACCATGGCTATCCAGTTTTTATCAATTTCTTATCGATTTGAAAAACCATCTCTATTTTTTTCTCTTTTATACCAACACCAACGCATGTTTTTGGGATATTTTTCAGGGTTGTAAAAAAATTTAATGAGTGCGAATGAGACAGTAAGATGCTCATTACTCAACTAAAAAGAAAATTTACTTTCGGTGACATTTGAAGAGGAAATTCGAAGAGTTCGCGTGAATTTTTGGAAAAATGAAAATAAATAAAAACAAATAAATTCGATCTTGGAAGAATATTTAATCTGGTAAGTATCAATCAAGAAATGTTATAGTGTCACCGCAATATACAAATGTACATGCGCTTGTGCATTTGTTGATTATGGTTTTGGCCAAAGTGTGTTTAGTGTACCTGACCAAGATCAGGATATATTTATGGTGTCACCACAATATACAAATGTACATGCGCATGTACATTTGTTGATTATAGTTGTGGCGAAAGTGTGTTTAGTTTAGTGTACCTGACCAAGATCAGGGGTAAATTATGGTGTCACCATAATATGCAATTGTACAAGCGCTTGAACATTTGTTTGCTATTGCTGTAGACAAAGTGAGTTCAGTGTAGTGGACCTGGCCAAGATCAGGAAAATGTTATAGTGTCACCATAATATACAAATGTTCATGCGCTTGTGCATTTGTTGATTATGGTTTTGGCCAAAGTGTGTTTAGTGTACCTGACCAAGATCAGGATATATTTATGGTGTCACCACCATATACAAATGTACATGCGCATGTACATTTGTTGATTATAGTTATGGCCAAAGTGTTTTTAGTTTAGTGTACCTGGCCAAGATCAGGGTATAGTTATGGTGTCACCACAATATGCAATTGTACAAGCGCTTGTACATTTGTTTGCTATGGTTGTGGGGAAAGTGAGTTCAGTGTAGTGTACCTGACCAAGATCAGGATATAGTTATGGTGTCACCATAATATGCAATTGTACAAGCGCTTGTACATTTGTTTGTTATAGTTGTGGGCAAAGTGAGTTCAGTGTAGTGTATCTGACCAAGATCAGGATATAGTTATGGTGTCACCATAATATGCAATTGTACAAGCGCTTGTACATTTGTTTGCTATGGTTGTGGGGAAAGTGAGTTCAGTGTAGTGTACCTGACCAAGATCAGGATATAGTTATGGTGTCACCATAATATGCAATTGTACAAGCGCTTGTACATTTGTTTGCTATGGTTGTGGGGAAAGTGAGTTCAGTGTAGTGTACCTGACCAAGATCAGGATATAGTTATGGTGTCACCATAATATGCAATTGTACAAGCGCTTGTACATTTGTTTGCTATGGTTGTGGGGAAAGTGAGTTCAGTGTAGTGTACCTGACCAAGATCAGGATATAGTTATGGTGTCACCATAATATGCACTTGTACAAGCGCTTGTACATTTGTTTGTTATAGTTGTGGGCAAAGTGAGTTCAGTGTAGTGTATCTGACCAAGATCAGGATATAGTTATGGTGTCACCATAATATGCAATTGTACAAGCGCTTGTACATTTGTTTGCTATGGTTGTGGGGAAAGTGAGTTCAGTGTAGTGTACCTGACCAAGATCAGGATATAGTTATGGTGTCACCATAATATGCAATTGTACAAGCGCTTGTACATTTGTTTGCTATGGTTGTGGGGAAAGTGAGTTCAGTGTAGTGTACCTGACCAAGATCAGGATATAGTTATGGTGTCACCATAATATGCAATTGTACAAGCGCTTGTACATTTGTTTGTTATAGTTGTGGGCAAAGTGAGTTCAGTGTAGTGTATCTGACCAAGATCAGGATATAGTTATGGTGTCACCATAATATGCAATTGTACAAGCGCTTGTACATTTGTTTGCTATGGTTGTGGGGAAAGTGAGTTCAGTGTAGTGTACCTGACCAAGATCAGGATATAGTTATGGTGTCACCATAATATGCAATTGTACAAGCGCTTGTACATTTGTTTGCTATGGTTGTGGGGAAAGTGAGTTCAGTGTAGTGTACCTGACCAAGATCAGGATATAGTTATGGTGTCACCATAATATGCAATTGTACAAGCGCTTGTACATTTGTTTGTTATAGTTGTGGGCAAAGTGAGTTCAGTGTAGTGTATCTGACCAAGATCAGGATATAGTTATGGTGTCACCATAATATGCAATTGTACAAGCGCTTGTACATTTGTTTGCTATGGTTGTGGGGAAAGTGAGTTCAGTGTAGTGTACCTGACCAAGATCAGGATATAGTTATGGTGTCACCATAATATGCAATTGTACAAGCGCTTGTACATTTGTTTGTTATAGTTGTGGGCAAAGTGAGTTCACTGTAGTGTACCTGAGCAAGATCAGGATATAGTTATGGTGTCACCATAATATGCAATTGTACAAGCGCTTGTACATTTGTTTGCTATGGATGTGGCCAAAGTGAGTTCAGTGTAGTGTACCTGACCAAGATCAGGATATAGTTATGGTGTCACCATAATATGCAATTGTACAAGCGCTTGTACATTTGTTTGCTATGGTTGTGGCCAAAGTGAGTTCAGTGTAGTGTACCTGACCAAGATCAGGATATAGTTATGGTGTCACCATAATATGCAATTGTACAAGCGCTTGTACATTTGTGTGCTATGGTTGTGGGCAAAGTGAGTTCAGTGTAGTGTACCTGACCAAGATCAGGATATAGTTATGGTGTCACCATATTATGCAATTGTACAAGCGCTTGTACATTTGTTTGCTATGGTTGTGGGGAAAGTGAGTTCAGTGTAGTGTACCTGACCAAGATCAGGATATAGTTATGGTGTCACCATAATATGCAATTGTACAAGCGCTTGTACATTTGTTTGCTATGGTTGTGGCCAAAGTGAGTTCAGTGTAGTGTACCTGACCAAGATCAGGATATAGTTATGGTGTCACCATAATATGCAATTGTACAAGCGCTTGTACATTTGTGTGCTATGGTTGTGGGGAAAGTGAGTTTAGTTCAGTGTACCTGAAAATTAAATTAAAAAATAGGGAACAAATAATTGATAGGAATATTATTAGTTTGTCCATAAGTTAGGTAAAAACTTGGATAATTGTTTCCTTTCGGAGACAACTGCTAAAACACATGCGAAGTTATCGGGAAAGGTATCAAAAGACGCGTTTTGAGTTCGGTTACAAGATTCCGGAAGCGGATTTTCCAGTTTTTGTTTCAATGAGGAGATATTGGCAACCAAAGTTAAAAAGTGTTTTGTGCGGAGAAATACTGTGGACCGCGTACCCGGTGTTGGACCGGCTAAGGGTTATTTTTTTGAAGCGCGGCCCAAGGCCGCCTAGGTAATTTTTGGGTTTTTTGTGAATAACTTTTCACTGAAAAAAAAATTTTAAATCCGCTTCCGGATTATAGTTACCGAGGTCAAAACGCGTCTTTTGATACCCCTCCCGACATTTTTGGGCGTGTTTTAGCAGTTGTCACCTAAAGGAAACAATTACCAAAACTTGTAAAGAAATTGCTGTCTTCGGCTGTGTCGAAGGCCTTATACCTTTCATGAATATGCATCATGGTTTTAAGTGTTCAGTCCTTATGTACGATGATGCAAACTTAAGTAATTTGTTTTTACCTTGTTGAATAAATGATATCTAGCCAAATCCCATATTGCCGGAACAATCGTTTATTTGTAGGGAGTGTTGGGCAAATTATAATTGTTAAAACAATTAATAATTAAAAAATTAACAATTAATTTTTAGTTGCAACTTCTAAAATTAACAATTTTGAATCTAATTTGTTAAAAGTTACAATTAACTTAATCTAATGAATTGATTTAATTTCTTAATTAATTAATAAGTTAATTAAAAATTTAATTATTTAGCGCCCAGCACCCCGAGTAAACTTAAGTTCAAATATATGTAATGAAACACGATTTTAATTTCAGATGCCTGAACGTAGTGAGATACTGGCCCAAGGCGTATTATGTAAGGTGCTGTTTTTCATATTTTTACTTTGAGTGATTAATTAATTATTTATTCGTATTTTACAGGTATCCATTCTTTGGGAAACGCAAAGCCTGCGAATATATGTATTTAAAAATTTGTCTTTTGTAAATATTAATAATATTTGTAGTATTAATTTATTGCAAATTTTGTGAATTTTGTAAACATATATGTGTAGTAAGAAAAAAATCCATGGACTTTTTTTAAGTGTAAGAAAGATAAGTTTTTTCTGTAAAAATAACTTAAAATAACTTATTAAATTACCTTTCATTTGATGCTAATTGCGTTAAAATCGCAAAATAATTGATTGTAAATTTTGTGAATTTTGTAAACATATATGTGTAGTAAGAAAACAATCCATGAACTTTTTTTAAAGTGTAAGAAAGATAAAATTTTCCTGTACATATAACTTAAAATTCAATCGTTGTTTAGCATCAAAAGAAACGTTATTAAATTACCTTTCATTTGATGCTAATTGCGTTAAAATCGCTTAATAATGTATTGTAAATATTTTCAATTTTGTAAACACATATATGTGATCAGAACGAATGTCATGTATTTTGTAAATTTCAATAAAAATAACTAATTTTGTATTTATTTACATATAATAACTTTTAAAAAATTGTATATCGTTTTTTTTTCAAATATGTATCCTTATTTTGATTAAACAGATTTAAAAACCGAAGTTGTCTTGAATTATTTGGATATTTATTTCTGAATTTAGGCGATTTTTTGGGCTTTTTGCCTTTTTCTTTGGGTATTTTTTGGGTATTTTTTGGGTATACCATGTTTCAGATCTGGCAACCCTGCGAAAATTGCAACCCTTTGTTTTGGGAAATTTTCTTACTTAGAACGGCGTAGATATATTTTTTCTTACGGCGTTTATGAATGTGTGCGAGGGTGATGCAAGGTCACACGTACACGAAATGTACATGGGGAAAGTGGATAATATCTGCACGCCGCCCATACAAAACTATCCATTTTTTTATCTTCATTTGTGGATAGCGCGACCTATGTTTTATCCACTTTTTTATCTGCGTATGGTTGGTAGGGGCACATTTCAAAAAAATACAAACACATGCACAATGTTTGTTTGAAAAATTTCCCAAATATTGAAAATATGACAACTGTCTTCATAAATTAATTTATGTTTGTCAAATTTCATAAAAGTCAAAAAAAAATGTTTGATAGTTTGAAATTGTGAAAATCTTTTAATTTTTTTTGGCAGGAGATGCGTGATAAGATGATAGGTAAGACTTTATTTAATGTTTTATAGTACCCAGATTAAAGTCGTGCTGTTGTTTTTGTAGTTTCAGAACTTCGCCCTGGAAGATTTCGCTAGCGAATACTGGTCGCACTGGCATCTAGCAGGTAGCAGCACGACGCGAATGCCAACACATTTAGGAAGCAAACAACACATTCAGAAGAAAAGGCTCTGCATACATTGAATGTTAAATGTGCAACAAGAGCTACATATGCTTATCCACCCACAACAACAAAACCAGTGTCAATTTATCAATCTCTTTTGACGAAACTTCTGGGAAGCTAATAGCTTCAAGTTTGTTCCTTTGTGTGTATGAGGGCATCTTATGATGCCGGTTTTAGTCCTAGTGCTTGTAGAGCTGTTTCCCTTTTTGCCATGGAGGCGGCTCACCTTAAATTTGTATAGCATTTTAAGTAAAAATGTGCAATGAAATATATATGTATTTTAATAAATAATAAAATTTATTAATTTTCGTGTAATTTCATTGAAAAAATTTATAGATGTCGTGCATTTGACAATAACCACTATAACTGGTATTTCATTAACCAATTCAGCTAATAAAATTAACCACTTCGGTAACCAATTCAGCTAATAATTTTCACCAAATGTTACCCAAAACAATAACCGACTGAAGGAATATTTTTCACCACTGTTTAGCCAAAACATAACCCATTTAAAAGCATATTTTCAACTACTTGATAGCCAAAACATTAGTCAGTTTTTAAAAGGGAAATTTTTGAAGGCTGGAAATTTGGAAAACACATGTGGTTAAAATCTTCAGACGGCCTGAACAAAATTAGCTACTTTTTACACCGTTCGTGAAATTAATGAAACCAAGTATTTAGCTACATTGCTAACTTTTGAGCATTGAAAAATTACCACGGGAATTATATTTTGCAAATGAGTAGATTATATAGTTATTTATATTATTAAAGGGTTAGAATTTAATGAAAAACTTACCTAAACTCACGCATTCCAACAATGTAATGTTTACTTTTCTTTCGTATGTGAAGTTTGTGTGTATGTCATTCTGCCGACTGTTCGTGACGGCATTGCCAGCAGAATAACAACATAAAACTTAGAGTTTCAACGTTATCAACCACGTTTCGTTTACGTCAATTAACGAAATTAAATTATTTCGATAATTTCTTTTCGTTAATCAACGAAATGTTATTATTTTGATAATTTCATTATCGTTTTTAGCGCAAAGAAATTATTTTGATAGTTGCCTAAACGATTAAAAACTAAATCGATTGGTCTTTTTCAGTAAGCGATAAAATTATCGTTACGATGCATCCTTGTAAAAGATACTACATTGGCCAACATACGAGTACACAACTCAAAAATAGTACCTAAAAATATTTAAAAATATGCGACGTCCGGCTTGTTGTACAGCTCCGTATTTATTTATTTACGGTCTAAAAAGTACAAGCTTTTATACAGACTAATTAAAAATAGAAAAAAATTCCAGTTTAAATTTATATAAACTGTTTTTAAAATTAAGAACGTTGCTGTATCGATTTGCTAGCTGTACAGCTCTGGCTACTGGTCCATTCATTGCATAATTGGTTCTATGAGTAACCTCGATAAACAACCTATTATGTCGTAACTCGCGCGAAGGGATATAGTAGATGAATAGATTTGACAGTTCAGCACAGTTGACATTACCATTAATTACATTATAAGCTAACATGAGTGAGATACAAGTTCTCCTTTCACACAAAGCCTGGAGGCCGAGTAGTTTACGCCTGCTGTCATAGGATGGAAGGCCATTGGGCCAATTAAGCATATGTAGAGCGATTCTACTAAATAATTTCTGAATTCTTTCAATTTTATATGAACTCCCTTCATAAAATGGATTCCAAATTATCGAGCAATATTCCAGACGACTTCGTACCAAAGCGGAAAAAAGTGCTTTCAGCGTCATTGGATCCTTAAAGTCTCCAGAATTACGTCTTATAAATCCAACCATTGCAAATCCCTTCGAAGCTATAAAGTCAATGTGACGAGAGAATGAGAGTTTGGTGTCGAAAATGACACCCAGGTCTTTAATCTCATATGAACGACTTAAAGGTTCGGCATTTAAATTGTAATTGAAATAAGTTGTAGTTGACTTTTTCGAATATGAAACAACGCAGCACTTATTTACATTGAAAAACAAATTATTGTCAATACACCATTCAGCAAAAGAATCAAGGTCTGATTGTAAATTGGCACAGTCGGAAATATTACGGACTGTTAAGCACAATTTGACATCATCTGCAAACATTAGGCATTTGGCGAAGTTGAAACAATTAGGCAAATCATTAATAAAAATCAGGAATAATAAAGGGCCGCTATGGGTTCCCTGCGGAATTCCCGACCAAGCGTCGATATATAAGGATGACTTTACGTCTCCAATTGAAACAAATAGCCTCCTTTTCGATAAGAAACTAGAGAAAAACTTCAATAAGTTACCTTCGATTCCATACATCTCCAGCTTACGCAGTAGTATCCTGTGATCAACTTTATCAAATGCTTTCGAGAAGTCAGTGTAAATGACATCAAGTTGCGCACATGTCTCAGATGCATCGATAATTCTGTTGGTCAATAAAGCTAAGTTGGTAGAAGAGGATCTCGCAGAGAAAAAACCATGCTGGCAGTCAACAATGGCCTTACCTATGTGATCGAATAATTTGCGTTGGATTATGTCATCGAATATCTTTGCCAGAGTTCCCTGTTTAACTATGGGTCTATAGTTGCAGACATCGTTGCGGTCACCAGACTTATATATGGGATTAATTGAACAAAGCTTCCACGAATCTAAGAAAATTCCACAGGTCAGACATTCTTGAAAAAGAAGTGACAGGGGCTCCGCCACAGCATTTGAACAAATTTTAAAAAACATAGGACAGAATCCCTCCGTATCAGATTTTGTACTGTTTGTCAGTTTTGAGATTGACAGAAGCACATCATCGGTCGTAATAGCGAAGGAAGAAATAGATAAAGCAGGCGCAGAAAGGTGGGCAGAACCTTGTGGGGATGTAGATTTTAGATACACTTTTTGAAAGAGTTTGGCAAACGGGTTGCATGCACCTTGTGTGTTGCCGGATACTTCACCATCATATTCCATACTAGTCGGAAAACCGTTAGTTTTCCTCTTAGAATTTATGACAGAAAACTTAGACTCTATTTTGAGCATATAGTTCTTATAAAGAAACTTATTAAGGCAATCAAATGTTTTCTTAAGTCTAATATAGATAAGACGATCAGTTTCATCATTGCTCTTTTTATGTTTCTTAAACGCTTTATTTTTAGAGTTCTTGAGGCTACTCAGCTTCGCATTAAACCACGGCGGCTTATTACTCGGAACCGATCTCTTTAAAGGTACAAAATTCGAGATTGATGATAAGAGTTTTTGACGCAAATTTGCGTAAGAGGCTTCTGGGCTATTAGCTGCACCCAAGAATGACCAGTCTACAGCTAATAAAAACTCATTCATGGCTATAGTGTCAGCCCTGGAATAATTATATGCGAACGAGGGTTCCGCTGGTTTCTTATCGAAATTATAGTACTCGAACTTGACAATCAAGGCGTTGTGATGAAGACTTTTTTCCAGAATTGGAGACGAGCATTCAAGGCATGACAATCTGAGATCATCGGATGCAAAAATTAGGTCTAGGAATCTACCGTTACTGTTAGGATAATAGTTGCATTGTGTAAGACCATTTGAGAACAGGATGCTTACAACTAGCATATCGATATCGGTTTTAATATTGGATGGAGCATTGCAATCGTTCAACCAAGAGATATTACTTAAATTAAAGTCTCCTAAGTATACAATCTCAGATATATTAATATTACCAATGACAGATGTCAAATTATCCATATGTCTCTGATAGATTGTGATGTCGCTGCTTGGTGGAATATAAGACAATAGGAAAATTATTGTTTTATTACCAGCAAACTCTACGCTCACACAAATCTGCTCTATATCACCATTATTATAGTTAATATTGATGGATTTACTACATAGATCAGCCCTGACAGCAAGCAGTACACCACCACCTCTCTCGAGACCAGTTGCAGATGGGCAACGATCATTTCGAAATACATGATAGTAACTGTCGAAGAATTCATTAGTCCAAAAATTATCATTTAACCAAGTTTCAGTAAGAGCTATAATATCATACTCATGAGAAATAATATTACAGTAAAACATAGATGATTTGGTGCGCTCAATTCTACCACGAAATATTACTCAAATGAAATAAGTCACAATTAAAATAAAACACCACCAAGTTGTAGAAATGATATAACTCCTAACGAAGGAAATGAAACAAGTCCCAATATTTGCGAGTTATTTCGAAATGAGACCCCAAGTACCTAAAAGGACAAAATAACTCCCTAGAAAGTTAACTAAATCGAAATTAAAATTTTCACATGCTATTTATTTACTATACATATGTAAATTTATACATAAGTATATTCGTAAATAATATAATATATAAAATGATATATGTATATATATATAAACATATCATACATAAAAAGATTTAAGAAAAATTAAATTATGAAATATGAATCAGATTTCTATCGGAGTTGATTAAAGCTTTCAATTTAGTAGAATAGATATGTTAGAAGTTATTACATTTAGCAGTTATTTAATTATAAAATAATTCCCAACAAAAAATTGTGAAATAAGTCCCATTTCGTATAGAAAATATTTGAGAGTCATGGTACCTCCGGGGTATCCACATTATCTAAAAACAGAGCTTTGTTTAATTCTTAAGTTCATGGGCATATAATGGTAATAAGATCATTCAAAAATTATATGTATCAATGTATATAATAATACTCAAATGAGAGAAACCAATCATAAATTTTATGATCATAGAAATGAACAACTTCATAAAAATTTAATTCGTTTAGCATGGAATCTAAAAAATCAAATCTGAAGACGCCTCGTAACATGTGAACCATGGCGTACCAGCGACATCTGTTAGTAAAAATATGGCTTATCAAAAGGCAGTGCTTTTATACTAAAGTTGGCAAACAAGCAAAATTGTCTGGCTTACAAATGGAACCAGACATATATCTGTCTCGTTGTTGTTGCATTTACATGAAACATGTTTTATCTCTATGCGGATCACGACCACCGGATGATGGCTAATGTCGGCCTAGAAATTCAACAAAACTAGCAAATGTACGAAATGAATCAGAGTATTCGAGGACAAAATTCTTCGGAAGATTTGCAGGGATTTGGAAAATGTTGACTCTAACATGCGTATGTTATATGAATGTATGCACTAAAAAATGGGTATATGATTTGACTTGACCTCTCAGACCCAACAGCTGTGAAGCCTTTAAAAAAAGAAGACAAACATATGTATACGATTTTATTATAACTCCGTAGCTCAAAGCTGTGTAGCCTTGAAATTAATTTCCATTTGAGTGATTTCAAATTTATTTTTACGAATTAAAACGTTACTAATAGTCGTTACGAAATATTGTATATGAAGCTCAAGCTGCGATGATTGACCAAGGCGAAAACCATGGCACTATGAAGGAACCAATTTTGAAAAGAAGATTGTTCATCCAAAAATGTTAACACTTAATTTTGGTGTTTTTCTCTTTAAAAGGAGGAAGTTATACATCCGGTGGATCAAATGAAAAGCATAAATATGTATATATGATTTTAGTTTATCAAGCAGTGCAATTACAAAAGCGCACACATACGTACAGTGTACGAAATAACTAAAGCACCAAAAGCCCCTCTGCTAAAAATTATTAAATAAAATTCTATGTGCAGGTTTTAAATTTTGTATTTGCTTTTCTTAATGAAAGCCACATATTAGATATTTGAAATATGAAACAAAATAACTGTTTTCATGAGCCATTGAACAAAAAATTAATTGCACTTTTCAGGCTAACTGAAAAAAAGAGTGCGACAAAACTAAATGAAGGTAGGTCTTCTCATACCTAGTAGTGTTACGCACACAAGATATGTTAACTTCATTTCCCTAATGGTAGTATCTAACGGCATAAACGAATCGAGATAGGCATTGACTTTTATATATCAAAATATTCAGGAGGAGAAGGGAAATTGAATAAACCACGTCCGTCCGTCCGTTCGTCCGTCTGTTAACACGATAACTTGAGTAAATTTTGAGATATCTTAATGAAATTTGCTACTTCGGACTGGGTAGGCAATTGAGAAGTAAAGCCCTCTCTCGAAGAACGAAAATTATACTCTTTAAGTCACTTATCGTACCCTTCCTGGTTTTTGGTGTAGAAGCTTGGACACTGACAACATCTGATAAGGTATTCGAGAGAAAGGTTTTTTCGAAAGATTTAAGGACGAGCTGTGTGAGCTATATGCAGACACCGACATAGTCTAAGGAATGAAAACAGAGCGGTTTCGTTGGCTAGGCCATGTTGTGCGAATTAATGAAGATGCTCCGGCCAAGAAGGTATTCTTATCGGCACCCACCGGTGGTAGCAGAGGAAGAGGGGGACACCACGGAAGGACCAAGTGGATACCGATTTGCGATGCCATATTGTTTCCAATTGGCAGTAAGGAGTAACGACTGGCGAGCTATGTTGGGCGTCCAAAAAATCGTTTAGCCGGTTAATCGCCACTTAAAGAAGAACAATATCTGAAAAACTGCAATCTGCTGGAAACGAGGAGAGTTGCAAAAATGTTTAGCAATTTGTAAAAGTTATGAAATTACGTTTTCTCGCTGTTCTTAAGCGTTTGAAGTGCAGTTTTTCGCGGAAGATTATGTCGCTTTAAGAACCTTCACTATAAAATGTTTTTGGCCACTATATTTTGGCTTCGAACAAGTGGTTCATAAAACTCAGCAAGCTTAAATAAATTTGTGTCATTTTCTTCACTGTGGTTTGTTGAAAAAATATAAGCAAAATCTTTGAAGATAGTTTTATGTGATCAATCAATGGATAAAAAAGAGGAATCTTGAACTAAACATCTAGGTTACGTACTTGCAGATTTTGACAAGATCTGTTTTGGTTCTTTTTGATTTCAATATCTATGTCCTTTTCATTTCTTCACAAGTTCTGAACCATTTTTCAAAGTAACGTTCGTCGGAACGAATACGTCGTAACTCCGCCACTAAGTCTTTTGCGAAATCCAGCAATAAAACTATCTTTATTTGTTGAAGTTTATTACACAAAGGGAGAACGCACCGTTTTTCAGTACGGGATTTTAAGTTTTATGTTAACAAAAATACTAAAAGACTGTTTTTATTATTAAAAAAAAAAATATTTTTAATGTTGACGTAAGAGTTTTTTAATACTAAGCAATAGAGAAATGGTTGAAATTTTGTGCCTTTCGCATAAGAAACCTGATGCCATAAATTTATCAATAAATGCCCATGATTGGCACTATTTTTTGACAACTGCACACTGGCACTTTATTATAAATACTAAAATTCAATAAGTCATAAAACTGCATATCCAAATTCGTCTAAAAAAGTGCGGAATTTCGATGAAACCTGGTTAAATTTTAGTAGGTTTTGTAAAAAGTTTGGAATTTGTTCTTGCATGTATTTATATAAAAAAACGTGTAAAAAATTCTCGTGGCCATCTATTTTGCAGCCATTGTGTGCTCTGATTAAATTAATGAGCCTGCCTACTCCAGTATTTCCAGACCGTCTGAAATCGGATTTTTAAAGCCGTGAGAGTTAAGGGAGTAAAGTTTTAGCTTAGCAATTTCAGACCGCGAAAATTACGGCATTATTTCGGTCTGTTATTTTATTACTACCAGAACCAATGTGTACGCATAACTCGAAACAGGGTTTATCGTCTTGAAAGCCTAGTGAATTTCATAGAGGGTCTGAAAAGACTGGTATATATATATAGGCTTAATATTCAAACGCATAATCCACTAACCGATAATTTCATGTATTTGTGAAAATGTACTTTGTCATTAGTGTAAAATAAGAAAATTATAAATGAAAAGCATAAAATGGTATTGTGTTATTAAATCAAAAGTAAAAAAATAGTAGTTCCTTGGGGGAATAGAGGGGATCTATCCCCGAATGCCACCCTGGCTACGCCACTGAGGCTAATAATGTTGACGTATTGTCGTGGCCCGAGCTATTTAACCAAACAAAGAATCTATAACAAATGATGGATCCTAAATACGACGCATTTTATATTTTGTGCCTTCGCAACACTACTTGTGATTAGCTGTAATTAGATATTTTTATCGTAAAGTTTGGTATTTTTTGGCATAAACTTGCATATAACGTTTTCACTTACGAGTTTTATTTGTGTTAATTTATAGTGAGTTTAAAAATTCATATTGCCTAAAAATGGAATTAACCCGTGATCTACTAATTTACTTCTACTTTTGGTGTTGAATCTCCACACTTAGCCACTGTGAAACGATGGTACAACGAGTTCCTACATGGCCGCCAATCTTTGCAGGACGAATTTCGTGAAGGTCGTCCAAAAACGGTGGTTGTGCCAGAAACAGTCGATGCTGTGCGTCAATGGATAATACAAGATCGTCACGTGACATATCGCGAGATAGAGGAATCCCTGGCCATTAGTGGGACCAGCATACATTCAATGTTGCAAGAACATTTGGTCGTAAAGAAGATTTGTTCTCGTTGGATACCGCATAATTTGACAATTGTCCAAAAAAGGACTCTTGTCGATTGGTGTAAAGAAATGTTAAAGAAATTTAGCCGCGGTGGATCAAAGCACGTCTATGACATCGTAACAGGTAACGAATCTTGGATATATGCATATGAGCCGGAAACAAAGCAGCAGCCGACTGTATGGGTATTCCAAAACGAGCCTAATCCAACAAAAGTTGTTCGCGGAAGAAGCACCTCAAAGCAAATGGTCACCTGTTTTTTTCGGAAAATCTGGTCATGTCGCAACTGTTTCACTAGATAAACTTAAAACGGTCAGTTCGGAGTGGTATACATTGTGGTACAACCATTTGTTTGACAAAAGTTTTTGGAGAATTAAGGAAAACCATCCGCCGAAGACAAATCATTCTTCACCAAGGCAATGCGAGCTCTCACGTATCGAGAGAGTTTTTGAGGACTCAAAAGGCCGAATTGATGGGTCATCCGCCTTACAGCGCTGATTTGGCACCTAATGATTTCTTTTTATTCCCGAACATCAAAAAAAAAAAATCGTTTTGGAGGTATCCTCTTCTGAGTGGCAAAAGTGCTTTGAAAATTGGTTCAAGCGAATGCAGAAGTGTATTGACTTGGAGAAAATTTTAAAAAACAATAAAACTACTTTCCTTAATATATGACTGTGTTTTCATTATTATGCGCAAAATATAAAAGGCAACCCTCGTATCCGGAGAAAAATTGCATCAAAAAAGACTCTCTATGCGGAAAAGTTGAGCAGTCGTGGAAATCTATTTCCTAATATACATATTTTATTTAAATAAAATACTCAATGCCAACATGATGTGAACTTGCCATAAAGCGCTACCCAAGGATATTTGATTGTGCTTTAGTTTTGTCGCTCCACTTTTTGAGTTAATCGGATTCTTTGTACAAACTTTTTTGGATGAATTGGTAAACTACTTTTATTTATTCAAATTTATAATGCCTAATATGTATTTTTCTTGAATAAAAAGGAGTAAGTAAAATGTTTTGAAAGGAATTACGGTGCATAAGTTTTGTCGCTTATCGCACACTGTATGTATGTAAGAGCATTAGGGTGGTCTGGAAATGTTTACTTTATTTCCCAAGCCTAAATCACTACGTCGATGCTAATATAAAAAAATATCACATGTAAACTTGATATAATTTTAGCACATTGTCGTATCAAATCGTAATGTTTATTCATAATATGGTTTAGTATTAGACCCGATTGTAGACCGTTATGGCGTGTCGTAAAGATGTTATTGTTCAGCTTTCGCTATAGGAACTCAAAATTAAATTAAAACAAGTAAGGACGGCGCTGTCTTCGGCTGTGCCGAAGGCTTTATACCTTTCATGAATACGTGCAAACTTAAATACGCATTGTTTAAAGTTCTCTAAGACTTTGTCAGCAATACATATAATTTTCTTTTATAATAAGCTTTATTTGTTTAAGGGAAGTTGCCATAATCCTCTTATTTGAACGATCGGTTGTATGGGATATATACTATATATAGCTCCGATCTTAGCGATTTTTTTACCAAATTGTTCATTATCTGTAAGCAAATATCTCAGCAAGTTTCAAGTTTTAATCTTTAAAAATGAGGGAGAAATGGTTATAATCCTCTTATTTGAACGATCGGTTGTATGGGAGATATATGCTATAGTGACCCGATTATACCGGATCCAACAAATGTCTAATATAATACAAAAATGCATCCGTGTGCCAAATTTCATCGAGATATCTCAAAAATTGAGGGACTAGTTTCCGTTCAAACAGACGGACGGACGGACGGACAGACGGACAGACGGACATGGCTGTATCAACTCAGCTCATCGTCCTGATCAATTTGGTATACTTAATGGTGGGTCTATCTCTTATATTTCTAAACGTTACAAACATCGGACCAAAGATAATATACCATTTCAGGTTCATGAAAGGTATAATTATTTCTTTTTTATCAATCAACTAAAGTCGATAATAGTATTACTAAGGCGTGTTGCACAGCGTTCTGTGCTCAGAGTACCATATGAATAAACAACACTTAAAATTAATTTTGACATAATTTTGTTTGACATTTCCGTTACGCGAAACTTTAAAAGCAGTGCGCTCGAAAAAAATGTCATGTTGGAGCGGCCAAAATGCGAGCAAATGTGAGCGAATGCGATGAAATCAGTAATTTGGGAAATGCGTTGCTAGCCACATATAAGGCTATTGGCCGACCGGTTATTGATTACGCTGCGCTTATATGGTCGCCCAACCTTGCTGACACCAACTAGAGGAAGTTGCAAGTCTGCCAAAACACCGCCATCAGAACTTCCACGGGGTGTCTGCTTATGTCATCGGAGTCTCACCTTCATCAGGAGGCCAAAATGCTCAATACACGCGATCATGCGTAACTGTTGAGCATACAGTTTTTACTGAACTGCCACAGACCCAGTCATCCGAACCGCCATCTATTGGATGAAACTCCGCCCCCGAGAGACATAAGGAAACATCTCCGTAAGCACTATGATGAGATCCGGAACCACATTACCTTGCCGTTTGATCTGCACCTGAAATAGCTGATGAAGAGCGTATTTTTCCGAGGCAGACTAGAGTCATCCTAGCACAACTTCGTTCTGGATATTGTAATAGGTTAAACTCTTACTTATCCGGACTGAACCCTATCATACCAAATACGTGCCCTGCCTGTGGTATGTCCCCTCATGATACCAAACATCTACTTTCCTGTTCAATTGAACCTAATCTTCTAACGCCAATATCACTCTGGTCCAACCCTGTTGAAACCGCGCGTTTCCTTGGACTCCCTTTAGAAGAGCTTGATGACGATTCTCAGAGTGATCGTGCCCATTAGGCAGGGCGAAGCACTGTTAATAATAACAGCAACATTTGAGAAATGCAATTTGTATGAGGAAATGCAACGCGCTAGGATTTTTTCGCCCAAAATTGCTCTTTTGGTGCAGTGTAAATGTATAGGTAGAGTGGATTACACTGAACGCAAAATGTATAAACTGTTTCATCGGATTTATAAAGTTTATCAGCCATGTTACTTTTTCCGATTTCTACGTTTTATATGTATCACTCACATAAATTTGAAAAACATGTTTCCCAAAGATCAGTTTGGGTGACAGAAGACCTTACCTTTTTTTGAATGGAATCCACTTTAAAGGAAGTTTATATATTACATCCAACAATGTCCGTTGATCTTTGATTTACTATTTGTCTAGGAGGCTCACTACAAACGATATAAGGCTTGAACGTTTCTCGTACCTGCCAACATTCTATTTTTACAAAACCGTTCACGTAAGCACATGTTTGGTAAAGGCATGGTTACCACGAAAGCGAGCTCATTTTGCCGACTCATCCACCTGCTGGCAGGGCCAAGAAACAAGCTATCCGTCAAGGAAGTCTTAAAAAGGGCCAAGCCCTCAAAATCGATTGGACTCGACGGTATTGCCATGTAGATGTTGAAACACCTTGCCCACGAGGGACAGAGTTATTTAGCAGCTCGTTTTAGGCCCTACTAAAACCTGTGAAGCCGGCGAATCAAGGAGAATCATATATCTCTCCTGTCGCTGGTTGCGAAGTTATTAGAGACCACTCTGCTCCCCTACTACCCTGCAAATTTGCACTTTTCGAACACCAACATGGCTTCCGCAAGTTACACAGCACAGCATCTGCCCTAAAAGCCATAACTACGCAAATCAACTGTGGTTTAAACCAACACCCGTCAAACTATAGGACGGTGCTCGGTGCACTTGACCATTCCAAAGCTTTCGGCACGGTCAATGGAAGAGACACCGCTCCCGGCTGACCTAAAAAGTTGGACCGCTAAATGCCTAAACTGTCGGCAGGCGTCAGTTAAGTTTGTTTACTTTCTATATTTCGAGGCTTCCTCCTCCACCAGAATGAGTACACTATTATGGTTGCGGGTAAGGAGGGGCCCCATTGACGAACTCTGTACGAGGATAAACTGTTAACTCCGAGACCTTTCCAGCTTCTTCACCGAGGGAAATCTGATCCTATTTCCGACTAAATCGACGGCGACTGTTTTCACGACGTGGAATTCGCAGATGGGGCAATAGTTAATTTGGTGACGTGTCATAATGTCATAGGAATTAATGTCAGTGACATTAATTCGCATTTCAAAACTGAATTAGTGTCACTGACATTAATTCTCTTCTCCAAAGAGAACTAATAACAATGACGTTAAATCGCATAATAATTTGACATTCTCTTTACATAAGCGAATTAACGTCACTGACATAAGTTCGCTTTTGAAATGCGAATTAATGTCACTGACATTAATTACTCTGACATTATCACACGTCACCATTAATTTCCACGTAGATGGAATGACGTTTGGCAACGCCCTCACCTATGCTAGTCACGCCACCGCAATATCCTCAAAAGTACAAAACCGCAACAAGATACTCAAGTCACTGGCCGGCAGCACTTGGGGTAGAGATAAAGAAGCTTTGCTTGCTGTAAATAAGGCTATTAGGCTTATTGACTACGCTTCGCCCACATAGCCGCCCAATCCTGCTGACAACAACAGGAGGAAGTTGCAAATATGCCAAAACACCGCCATCAGAAAGGTCACGGGATGTCTTATGTTATCTGAGTCTCTCCTCATCTTCAAACCGTCATCTATTGGATGAAGCTCCGCCTCCTAGAGACATAAGGAAACATCTCCGCAAGCACTATGATGAGATCGAGCACCACATTACTTTGGCATTTGATTTGCGTAACCATAGGTGGGCTCTAAACGACTTCCAAACCCCGGTCGGTAGACGGGTCCCTCAAATCTCGGCCTGTGAACCCCGTTATTGATAACCACCTGAAATAGTAGCTGAAGAGGAGCGCTTATTAATTATGTTCCGACAGCATAAACTTTGTTGTTATACTCGTATGTATGTTTTCATTTGTTTTATTAATTTTAAAGTTCCCTGCCATCTTCAGAAACCTATAGATTTATGAATTCATCGAAAGGCATCCACAAAGGTGAACTGGGGTTTTTATAAACATATTTTCCTCGACAACCAATATTATAGAATATTCTCTAGGTGGTTTCTCGAAAACTATCCATGAAAATTTCTATGCACAGGACATGGATGAAGGATTGTTTATGTTCAGTTACAACTATTTAAAGAAAAGAAAACAGTGCTTCATGTGCTCTGCCTTAAGGCAGAACCATTCACAAAATCTGTCGTCCAGTGCCTTTCAAAGTTTGCAAACTTAAGCTTATTACTATCAAATGTTTGTTGACCTGTATAAGAATTATGATAAATATGACGACACCAATATGCGAATAGACTTGGAAACATTCATTGGTACTCCATCAGGTCTTGACTTTTTTATTAGGAAATCTCAGCAAGGCAATGAAAAGTTCACACTCCACTATGATGCTTTTTATTATTTTATTTGTTCTTTAGTTCATTTTGTGAAGCAGATATTGTACACAAGAATAACACAAAGCAGTCGACGTAAAGTATTTGAAAATTGCTAAGGAAAAAACGCAAAATGACGGCCAAATCAAAGCTAGAAAGTTGTCCGACCAGTTCACTTGGATTTGTTGATATGTATGTATGACATTGTAGTCTGTATGTATTTATGGTATTCGTATAATAGTTAGGTGAGATGCTTTTTTTATACCTACTAGCTCTACAAGGTATATTAATTTTGTTCACCTATTTAGGGCGGCCGCCGTGGTGTGAAGGTAGTGTTGCCGGCCTACCACACCGAAGGTCCATGGTTCGAGCCCTGGTACAGGTAACATCAAAAGTAATTTGAAAAAAGTTTTTCAAAAACGGGGTCGCCCCTCGGCAGTGGTCTGGCAAACTCTCCGAGTGTATTTCTGCCATGACAGGCTTCTCAGCAAAAATTCGTCTCCTTTGTAGATGCCGTTCGGAGTCGGCAAAAAACTGTAGGTCCCACCAATTTGTAGGGAAAATTCAAATCGGCACACCACAAATTGGAAGAGAAGCTTGGCGCAAAAATCTCTTAGGAGGTTTATGATGATATACATACCTGTTGTATATCGCGCCATAGAGATAGAGATTTCAAAGAGTTCAAAAGGAAAAGAGAAATTGATTAAGCCATGTCGCCTGCCTGTAAACACGATAACCAGAAAAAATTTTAAATATGTTATTGAAATTTGGAACCTGTATTTTCTTGGATGTCATCTGTTAAAATTGATGATTTATAAAAAGTGGGCATTGTCGTTATCCGATTTTGAAGAATACAATCAAGTTTTTATTTGTTGCATATGTATGTAATATGTCTATGATAAACTAATTTGGGGTGCAGACTTTAACGGTGGCATTTAAAATTTTTTTTTTTGGAAATTTTTGAAAATGGGCAACCGCCGGCTTTTTATTAATATTATCGGCCATAAACCAAAATCAGTTCAACTCAACACCACAAAATTAGGTACACAGAATAACCTTATTACAAGAACTATTCCGGAGAAAAATAGACGAAATCGATTAAGGGCCAGAAAGATTTTTAAGCCAATAACTCTTAGAAAAATAATTGTATCAATTCTATTTTACTCCCAAAGTCGGTATGCAAAAAAATGCGAGAAAATTTAAATCTATGATGGGTCATTCCCCAAAACTTTTGATTCCATAAAGGGACAAAAAATATATCTTTTGTAGTGAAATTTGGTGAAAATGTTGATTTTTATAAAGGTAACTGTTTGCGGTGAAAATGGTGGCATTTCGCTATCGCCCAATTTTTAATGTTCTCTTGCACAATATGTCTGTAAAATTTAAGACGCAATATTTCTTTCAGTGTGCAGGTTAAGTAAGATTTGTATATGGTCAAAAACTATAATTTTCGCACCACTGCGCAGATTTCCACGAATCTAACTTAATAGTTAGCACTACTTGGTATAAAATATTAAAAAAAAAATTTAAGTCAGTTTCGGTAAGTTTTTTTATTCTTTTCGCAATTTCAAGTTGCAGTGAAACCCTGATCAATTTTTAACAGTTTCTAAAAATGACGGTACTCCGCACCAGATGAGTTAATTATGAAGAAAAAAGGTGAACCTTTAGGCAAAATTACCTAATATATAATATGGTTGATTAAATAACTTAGATTTACCAACAAGATATTAATTTATACATCCATCTTTTTTGAATATCTAATCAAAAATATAATTTTTCCAAATTTCTAGTTTGTATAAGTTTGAAATACGAAAATGAATGTATTTCCCATCATTTGGTATTTATTTTTCTAAAAAGGGTAGCCATCGATCTTGGGGCCTGACAATTATTTAGATAAACTTGCTTGTAGTGGGATGATATGATTAATCACTACTAGGTATATAATGTACGGTTTTGTCCGGAATTAGACTGTCTTAGTTGTTCATTTTGCTTCCTTTCGCAACCTTTTTCTTTCCGATATCATTTGTAGCTTACTAACATTTTTATAATTTTGCGTAAAATTTTTTGTATACCTTTCATGAACATGATAATAACTTGATGGAATGTTTATAAGAATGAGAAGAGGAAATTATGGACCAATATAACATTTAGCCTCTATACAATCGACTATACCCACAAACGGAGTCTGTTCCATAACTCTTTCCACAAAAGAGACAGGATCTTAGTTATAAGTAATGTCGACGGTAAAAATTAAGAAGAATAAACCAATAAAACAGATAACGTATACAAAACCGATTTTTCAGATAAACGGTGTTTTGCCTTTGTTTTTCTGAATTGAATACGTAAGAACGTCAAATGCTTATTCGTATTTACGTGAGATATTTTTCGTCTCGCCTTAGCAACTGTGGGTCGATTAATCGGCATCGGTCGGACACTAAAAAGCCTTTTGGGACCAAGCCTATTTGCTATTTCGAGGCCTATATAGCCTTAATCTACCAAGCGCCGCACACTTACACAAGATATGCTCAAAGATTATGATACTAAAAGGGACCCCCTGCTAGTTAGGTTTTTAGAATATGCCCGAGGTAGGTATGCCTGTCGTAAGAGGCGACTAAAATCCACAATGGATAATGAGGTGTAAATTGATAGGTGAGGGGGAAGATGACCTAGAGTGATCGAGCCCATTGGGCAGGGCGAAGCACTGTTAACAACAACAACAACAACATGACCTTGATGCTTCCACTGGAGTATCCGAGCGTACCGGGTTCATATCCGGGAAAGGACTGTCACTTTTCGACATTACTCCCAAAAACCTTGATGGAGTGTTTTTGTCAAATGAGGATCCCTACAGGAACTCCCGTCTTGAAACTACAGTAATCTGTTTTTAATTTTGTTTATCTATTTCCTTAACGTAATAACGTACGACTTGCACATGATCTTGAAGACTTTGAAGGAAGAAGCTTATTTTATAATTAACCTTTTTTAAAGGAAATACTACGTGAATGATTGGAGTACATAAATGAATGTCGTTTGACTGTTCCAGAAAAAAAAAACATTTTTTTTTATCTGTTAATATTATAACAAGAATGCCGCGAATTGGATGGAACGCTCACCTACAAGTTGTTATGGTTTAAATCGACAATTATTATTATTGTAACTTCAGCTATCAGCGTTTGTTACTGAGCGAAGGGTCCAGTCTACAGGGTGGCTAATGAAAGCCGCTTCCAAAAAAAAATTAAATAACTTTTTTTCTATTTAATGAATCTGGTTAATTTTTTTTTTATTTTGCAGATTGACTTTTACATTTAACAAAAATGGATAACTGGGACACTGAAACAAGAATTTGGATTGTCCGCCGCTATCACGCACTGGAGTCCGTAGTTTCGGTTCAAAGAGAGTATAGGCGCACGTTTGGCGGCAATCCTCCGAGCAGATGGACCATAATAAGACTTGTAAACAATTTTGCCGAGCATGGGACAGCCAACAGAAGACCTTACCATCGAAACCCTTCAGTTCGAACGGAGGAAACAATCGCTGCTGTAGCTGCTGCCATACAAAACAATCCACGTGTTTCGACAAGAAGCTTATCTGCTCAAATGGGTGTAAGCAGACAGTCATTACAGTCAATTATGCACAAAGATTTGGACTTATTCCCATATAAAATTCAAATGGCCAACAAACTGAACGCTGCAGACTTGCCGATTCGCTTGGAATTTTTCCAGAAGATGCTTCAAATGGTGGAAGAGGATGGAAACATGTTGAACTGTCTTTTCAGAATTACGCCGAATGAGAATTTCTTTCAACTCTGTGTGGTTTCAGCAAGATGGTGGAGCTCCTCATATAGCCCAACATGACAGAATTGCGACGAATATTTCCCAATAAGCTGATATCCAGAAACTCCACATTCCGTTGGCCACCCAGGTCGCCTGACCTTACTGCACCTGACTTTTTCTTGTGGGGTTATTGCAAACAGGAAGTCTTCAAAGCAAAACCAACAAATTTGAATGAACTAAGGCAATCCATTACAGAAACAATTGCGGCTATTCCTGTCTCAACTCTCCAAGCAGTAATGAACAACTTTTTGGTAAGATGCCACATGCATCGACGAGCAGGGGGGGCATTTAAATTCCATTATTTTAAGCTATATTTAAGCTATATTTAATAAAATTTAATGAGCTATAACATGAATAAAAGAAAAATGAATTCCATACCCTGAACAAAAAAATTATTTGAGTTTCTCAATGTAGCAAAATTCATCAGCCACCCTGTATATCAGCTCTATGGACCAAAATCGTCAAGATAGTTTAGCATACTATTTTATTTGACCACGTCCACTCTTGTACCGAATCTTACCCTGTTTGCTTATCACCCAAAAATATGTTTATTTTTAACAATGACACCTAACTGTGAGAAAAAACAGCTGATTGAAAGAGTCAACTTAAAGAGGTCATGTCCGTTGTGCAGATAAGGTAGTAAGTACGGATTCATTAGATAGATCACTCACTGTGTTCTTTCGAGGAAGACTTGAACTATTTTGGTGTCCGTAATCGCAAAAATTATTTGAGTGGCAATTAAGCACTAATTATAGATAATGATGACCGAATATGACAACTCTTCTGTGGATTGACTGAATAGATAAAAGGCTCTAAACTTTTCCTCCTGTGTCTATAATAAATAAAGTGTGGCATTCATAAGGCGGCTGTGATTGAGACATTTGAGTTAAACATTTCCGGGTTCATCGGTCACATAGCAGTCAATATGTTCGAATGAAGTAAATTATCTTTAGGAATTGAAGAGGTGGCTCAATAACCAGGCATCATCACTTTTAGGCATCATCACTTTTTTCTACAAAAGTGAGATTATAACTGAAATACTCTTTAGAAAATAGTCGGAACAATTCCTGCAACTATCAGGTATCTCCATATGAGACTACATAAATGAAACACTCTTTGGATTGAGGCAAAGACTCAAATCGAATCACAAACAAGTAATTGAAGGGCTGTCTTCGACTGTGTCGAAGACTTTATACCTTTCATGAATACGGATCACGGTTTTAAACGTCCGATCCTTACTCACAATTAGTAAAACTCCGCAAAACTGATAATTTAAAGATACATAGCTCAAACCCCATTTATCGGAAAAATCGATTGTATGGGAGCTATATGTTACGTAGGTCCGATCTGGCTGATTTTCACTACATACATTACATGTATAATATGTACCAAACCTCCAAAATTTTAGGTTCCTAGCTTTTTAATTTCAAAATTTATAGCCCAAAACCCATTTATCGAAACTATCGATTGTATGGGAGCTATGCGTTGTATTGCTCCGCTCTTGCTGATTCCGACGAATGATTAATCTCATGCCAAATGGCGGCTCCATACCAAATTTCATCAAACTACCTCAAAAACTGAGGGACTATTTTGCGTACAAACAGACAGATGGACATGGCTAAATCGACTCAGCTCATCGCCATCATTTCGTTATACTTATTGGTGGGTCTATCTCTTCTTCTTCTCATACTTACAAACATGGGACTAAAGTTATAGTACCATTTCATGTTCATGAAAGGTATAAAAAGGCTTACATATGAACTAAATAGTATTTATTTTGTTATATTTAGTTTATTTTGTATTATTTTTACTTACTTCAAATATCCAAATGTATAAAATCTGATCCCTAAACTGAATGACATTATATTATCTACTAGAAAACTCGTCCCCACTTTGCTGCTTCTGATAACTTAAAATCGTTTATCCGATTTTACTCATTATATCTTCGAAACCAGCTAATCACATCGCTTATTGAAGCATTTTCGGTCACCACATTGGTCGATAACTCCGAAATCAGGAGAGTTATCGGAATAAAAACTGTTGATTTGGATCTCATTGATCCCTCCTATCAATTTTGCTTGAATATCTGCAATGTACATGCAATTTTATTACATGTAGAGATACACTTATGGACAATATAATAGGTGTATGGAAGTTTTATTCGAAATGAAAATTACTCTCCAAATATCTAAATTTTATTCAGTATTGTTTTAATAACCGGTTCATCCTATGCGGTTTTACATAAGTTTGCCAACTTAATTGGGCTTAACTTTAGTTTCCGGAGCTTATATATGGGGTTTTGAGATTTTCTCTTAGTATTTGACGCTCTTTTCCCACAGACACCGACTAAACATTTTACATAAGTATTTAACTGGCTTTCCTTCTTTATTTAGATTCAAAATCCTTTTTCAAAGTATAAGTTAGCTTTTTGGTCATTAGCACATTAACAATAGATCACTATAAAAACTGAAATACTCAAAATAATGGGAATGTTGTTGTTGTTTTTATTAACAATGCTTCGCCCTGGCTAATGGGCAATATCACTCTGAGAATCGTCATCAAGCTCTTCTGACGGGAGTCCAAGGAAACGCGCAGTTTCAACGGCGTTGGACCAGAGTGATATTGGTGTTAGGAGAGTGCGTTCAATTGAACAGGAAAAGAGCCGTTTGGTTTCGTGACGGGACATACCACATGCAGGGCACTTATTTGGTATGGTGGGGTTCAGTCTGGATAAGTAAGACTTTCACTATTAAAAACTGTCTGCTCAACAGTTCCGCATGCTCGCGTGTATTGAGCATTTTGGCCTCCTGATGAAGACAGCAGACATTTCGTGGCAGTTTCGATGGCGGTGTTTTGGCAGACTTGCACCTTCCTCCAGTTAGTGTCAGCAAGGTTGGGCGAGCATATGGGTGCAGCGTAATCAATAACCGGTCGGCCAAAGCCTTATATGTGGCAAGCAACGTTTCTTTTTCTTTTCCCCAAGTTCTGCCGACCAGTGACTTCACGACTAGCAGCACTGCTGCAATGCCCCCCTCACCTACTCTCGACTGCCGCTCAACAGCGCCTCCACCTCGCACAGCCGCTCATCGCTCCTTTCCCCTTCGGAATAGGTCAACGAGCATCAGTCCCCTCTGTCTCTGCCCCCAATGTGCCCTCCAACTTCCAGCACGCACATTGGTCAAGACCATAATCTCCTCGTGCCTCTCACAATGTGCACTGTTTGTCGGCAAAGACTAAAAACGCCTTCGTCATCGGTCAAATGCAACAGTTGTCTTGGCCTATGCCACGTTTTTATACGCTCTGGGCTCGCGAACAGAAACCTCTGGACGGACACGTTTATAGCGCCTTGCTGCCCTCACCATCAAATTTTCAAGGTTCATTACCTTCTTGACTGCGGCACAGCCTAGGCCATAGCCTACCACCACACCGCCATCGAAACTGCCACGAAATGTCTGCTGTCTTCATCAGGAGGCCAAAATGCTCAATACACGCGAGCATGCGGAACTGTTGAGCAGACAGTTTTTAATAGGCTAAAGTCTTACTTATCCAGACTGAACCCCACCATACCAAATAAGTGCCCTGCATGTGGTATGTCCCCTCACGAAACCAAACAGCCACCAGCTTACCGAAAACTAAAAAACCATACAAATTGCGGGAACTGTCGTGAAACAAGACTGATTTGAAATAATATTTTCGTCGAAATTTTAGTACGCAAGATATCATGTAAAATACTTTTATGTTGCGGCCATAAACCAACTGAGGAAATTTCAAATAGATCGGTTCATTAAACACAGACATTCATTTTTAATTATAAGCTAAGATTGTGCAATTCCTTGTATCTGACAATGTCACCGTGTGGCCTAGAAGTGGCTAAAATTTTCGGCAACGAAACGTTCCACCTTTAATATTAGCGGTAAAAGTTCGAAAAAGGGCGTTAACCCAATAACACAGCGTATGTATGTACAAATGTATGCACAAAAAGATATAGGCTCATATACATATCTTGCAGATCTGTACTTTACGTAGATAAGTGCTAGATTTCGTCGACTCTTATATATGTATGTACATAAACAGTTCAATGTATTTTGCCTGTGGCTTTGCGGTTAACGATTTGAGCTTGGAGTTCGCGAGAAGAGCGAATGCCGACTCTGGTGCAGTAGTGATCACTCAATTACTCCGACTATTACAGACAGCGTAACTGAACTACCCACCAAACAAAAAAAATTCGAAGTAAGCTTAATTTGAAAAACTAAAATATAATAATAACACTGGGCCGGCTTAGATTTGATCAATATTTGAACATTGGTTTCCAAAACTTGCTAACTCTTTTATCTACTACAAACTAACACGATACCACTTTTTTCCGGGCTAAGAAAATTAGCCGGAAACTTTAACCGTAGGAATACCAAAAGGGTGTGATGTCTTTGGAATTAAAAGGGACGTTGTTACCACACTAAAATTAAAACTTTTTTGCCTTTTGTATTTAACGAAACCAAATTTATTTTATTAGTACAGAAAGTTTTTCTAATTTATGAATTTCTATTTCTTTTTATAATATGTATGTGTTTCATTACATAGTATATCCTACTGTTGTGAATACTTGTCTTGTTGCAAATAACGGAAGTATTAAAGTAGCTGATGAATAAAAAAATATATTCCTACGGAAATTCCAGACGTATGTCCACTACGTATAAGTACTATTTACAATAAGACGCTCGACTTTTGTTTAAATTGCCTGTGATTTAAATTTATATATTTGTTTAACAAAATATTAAGAGCAATTTTTCTTAGTCTGTAATGAAGCTTTGCATTGAAATTGGTTTGCTGAGGTATCTAATATTTAATTGGAGAAATCTTGATTTTTTTGATTCTCTTTTTAAACATACTTCGCGGCGGTGAATCATCAACTTTATGGAAGCAGTTCACCAAAACCAAACTCTCTTATCTGCTGAACAATTGTTGGTTTAAGATGATACATACATTTTTATATAACTGAATGAACATATGTAGATACATTAGACTGTACACAATTTTTCCACAGAGTTTACAGCAATTTCTAAAAAAAAGTCTAGCGCGTAAGTGTAAATTCTTTTTCAGCCCCCGAAAAGTTAAGAATAACTAAATTTTATATTATGTTTATGTTTTTATATGTATGGGACTTTCCAGCTTAAAGATGTGCGTTGGTATAGTTGAAAAAATCTATTATATAAACCAAATAATTAAGCTTAAATTCGGGTTTCAGTGATGAAAGGCATAACAGAGTGGGTTTCGGTAACTTTTTCTTCTTTAAATGGTCATCTAACCGCCTGGGCGATTTTGACCGTCCAACATAGCTCGCCAGTCGTTTCTTCGTTGCGCCAACTGGCGCCAATTGGAAACACCGCGGGATCGCAAATCGGTCTCCACTTGGTCCTTTCATCGGAGTGGTGGTCTCCCTCTTCCTCTGCTTCCACCGGCGGGTGCCGATAAGAATACCTTCTGGGCTGGAGCATCTTCGCTCATTCGCACTACGTGGCCTAGCCAGCGAAGCCGCTGTGTTTTAATTCGCTGAACTATGTCGGCGTCTGCGTAAAGTTCATACAGCTCATCATTAAATCTTCTTCGGTACTCGCCGTCGCCAACGCGTAGAGGTCCACAAATCTTTCGAAGAACCTTTCTCTCGAATACTCCCAGAGCCGCCTCATCAGATGTTGTTAGTGTCCACGCTTCTGCACCATATAGCAGGACGGGTGCAATGAGTGACTTGTAGAGTGTTATTTTCGTTCCTCGAGAGAGGACTTTACTTTTCAATTGCCTACTCAGTCCGAAGTAGCATTTGTTTGCAAGAGTGATTCTTCGTCGGATTTCTAGGCTAACATTATTGTTGGTATTAATGCCCTGTTCCCAGGTAAACGAAGTCCTTTACTATTTCGAAATTATTGCTGCCAACAGTGGCTTGGTTGCCAAGGCGCGAATGCGCTGACTCTTTGCATGATGACAGAAGGTACTTCGTTTTGCCCTCGTTCACCACCAATCCCATTTTCTCCGCTTCTTTTTCTAATTTGGAGTAAGCAGAAGTTACGGCGGTGACTTTTTGCTCAAATAATATTTTGAAGAAGTTGAGAAATGTTTAGGACATTTTTGTAAAGACATTTTATAAAGACATTTCTCTACTAAATATCCTAAAATTTACAAAGTATCACAAATTTTACATTCCGATGTCATGGATACCATTGAAATTTTGTCAAATTTCTAAGTGAAATGTGACTCGCGGGACATGGAATCAATTATTTTTACGGGTGACGGTATTTCATGGTTGCGTAAAGTTTAACCAATGAATTTAGGTGAAATCGCCGAGTGATAACGCCCACTTGCACCTATTGGTAGGACTTACAGTTTTTACCCCGTCCGACATCTATCAAGGTATATTAATCTTTCTTGAGTCGTTCTCAGTGGAAATACACTCAATGAATTTGCTGACCACTTCTGCGGTGCGAACCTGTTTCGCAATGTCCTTTGTGGAAATCGAGCCTTAGGATCTCTACATCAAAAACAATTGTTGTTGTTGTTGTTCAAGTGCACTAAACAGTTTCTATAAAGCAGATATGCGAGTGTCATTTTGAGTTTCATATGCAAATTACCCAAAATTTTAGATCCAAATTCTTATACGGGTATATCAAATTGTTGTCAAGCGCAATAAATATGCCAACAAATTGGTCGAAATTATGTATTATACGAGTATAGTAAGTCCAAAAAGATTCTGAAGTTGCTTTTGATAGAACTCACGCAGGTGACAAAACAAAATAAATGCGAAACAAAATATTTAGAAGATGAAGATGTCGTATAAAAATCGGATATCATACTAAATACTTATGTTCTATCACGTAATGAAACCGTATGATATTTAATACTATTTCTAAAAGAGCCCTTATTTATGCCCCCGTTCTCGTTTGTTGCACTATGGCTCGATTTCAGAATTTGGTTGAAGAATGCCATACCTTAGAACCCTTTTCAACAATGCTGTATTTCACAATTAACTCTAAAATCTCCTATCTCAGCGAAAATTCAAAACGTTTTCAACTTATGCTGAGATATGGCATTCTTGAAAAAAAGTTTGATGTGCTGGGTTCTGCAATCAAATTCTGAGATAGGTAATTAGAGAAATTGTTCGAAATATGGTGATCTTCCTTTACGCCGTCGCATTCTTATCAAGAGTATGAGTGTGCCAATTTTCCAATTTTAAGTTAATAAGCTGGCCGGATTAACCATCCTACTTCTGACAGAAACCCTGAGGACCTTGTGTATAAGGAAACCATACTACTTTGCAATCCAATTGCGGCTTCTGTTCTTTAAAAAGTATCACCCTGTTGGTTTTCTCAGCTCTCTTTCTGTGGTTTATTTGTTCACTTCACAAAATAGTTAACCTCCTCGGAGGTATATCGTCCTAAACTATTATTATTATTAATTATTGATGAATATTGGAGTATTTCAATGGACCGAGATTGAAGTGCCATTTTCTAGAAATCACGGATGGCAGCTTAAGTTGCGTTGAAACTCATTAAACTTTTAGAATGGAGTCTAACTAAATGTGAAAGCAACTTAGGGATAACATTTAAACTTTCCAACTCCGTTGTCAGCTCTCCTCCAATGAACGCCGTTATTCAGGCACAAGCTTTACCTGTTGCTGAAGAGGAACGCGTACTGCTTAGGCGGACACGGGTAATGCTGGCCCAACTTCGCTCTGGATACTAAAACAAGTTAAACTCTTACCTATCCAGCCTGAACCCCGACATGCAAAATGTCTGCCCGGCATGCAGCGTGTCTCCCCATGATACTAACCATCTTTTCATCTGCTCAACTGGGCCTACTCTTCTAACAGCAATCTCACTACGGTCCAAACTTGTTGAAGCCGCGAGGTTTCTGGGACTCCCGTTAGAAGAGCTTGATGAAAATGTTAGGTAAGGGAGGTGATAGTTAAGCAGGCTAACTATCGCTAAAACAACATATGAACTTCCCAATAAAGGCTATAGATCACGAAAATAAGCACAACAAATATGGATAATTTTAGAAACATAAAAAGTAAAATATTCCTCAAAAAAAGAAATAAAATGATACCGCAGTTACCAGTCGCACCAAAAAGTGCTATTTTCGTTTGTTTACATTTTTTCACACTATAATTTCTTGTAAGAGAGTCAACTATAATTCCGCTATTGAGAATTTACATTGGAGATTTGAGAAATTTGTTTAATATCAAAGGCGTCTAAAGTGAATGTCAAACAAAGTTGGTTGCTGGGGTGTAGGTATATATATGGATTTGTATGTGAAACAATGTCGCTGTCGTCGGTGGTGCCTTTTTCCATTGGTGTCATCTTACCAAATACATATATACAAAGATACTGTTTGGTTAAGTATTTTGCGGCGAAGAAAGTGAAAGTATGAGTTAATTTGTATATACCTATAGATATATTTTTTTGGTGGCACAACTATTTACACATGTAAAGGTTATGCAGATGTGACCGTCATAATATGTTTAAGTATTTATGTATTTTTTGCATTTTCTGCTTAAATAATTTAATGAAATAAGATATGTTTTACTAAATAATCTTTTTACGAAAGATAGTTATGAATTATGTTATCATTTCGCTTGACTTAACTCTGCGAAATTTTAAACCGGGCATATTTATATGAAAAGTTTGATTTCAACTCCAAAGCGCTGGTACATTTGCGCTGAGAAGAACCTTCTGACAAAATCCGGGCTTGACCGACCACTTTTTAACTGCTACCGCTACCATGAAAAGCTTTCTAAAATTAGTTCATGATAATAACAAATCAAAACAAAAAATTAATAATAGTAATTTCGAGAGATATACATCCGAGGAGACAGGGTCGAGCGACTCTTCCAATTGTTGATGCATGTTTAATTCCGATTCCGAAAAGCATCTGCAACCAACACCGAGGGGGAATCGCATTTTGAAAATACTTTTGTAAACAATTTTGATTTTTCCATGAACTGGCCAGCATAAAGTAGAGTTTTCGATTTCCCGAGAATATTCGAGAGAAATTTATTGGGAAATAGTCACTATAATGGGGGAGTAAATCACAACCAAAACACTTGCCTTTATTGAATTATTCTTCTTCTTTAAATGGTCATCTAACCGCCTGGGCGATTTTGACCGTCCAACATAGCTCGCCAGTCGTTTCTTCGTTGCGCCAACTGGCGCCAATTGGAAACACCGCGGGATCGCAAATCGGTCTCCACTTGGTCCTTCCATCGGAGTGGTGGTCTCCCTCTTCCTCTGCTTCCACCGGCGGGTGCCGATAAGAATACCTTCTGGGCTGGAGCATCTTCGCTCATTCGCACTACGCGGCCTAGCCAGCGAAGCCGCTGTGTTTTAATTCGCTGAACTATGTCGGCGTCTGCGTAAAGTTCATACAGCTCATCATTAAATCTTCTTCGGTACTCGCCGTCGCCAACGCGTAGAGGTCCACAAGTCTTTCGAAGAACCTTTCTCTCGAATACTCCCAGAGCCGCCTCATCAGATCTTGTTAGTGTCCACGCTTCTGCACCATATAGCAGGACGGGTGCGATGAGTGACTTGTAGAGTGTTATTTTCGTTCGTCAAGAGAGGACTTTACTTTTCAATTGCCTACTCAGTCCGAAGTAGCATTTGTTTGCAAGAGTAATTCTTCGTCGGATTTCTAGGCTAACATTATTGTTGGTGTTAATGCTGGTTCCCAGGTAAACGAAGTCCTTTATTATTTCGAAATTATTGCTGCCAACAGTGGCTTGGTTGTCAAGGCGCGAATGCGCTGACTCTTTGCATGATGACAGAAGGTACTTCGTTTTGCCCTCGTTCACCACCAATCCCATTTTCTCCGCTTCTTTTTCTAATTTGGAGTAAGCAGAAGTTACGGCGCGGTTGTTAAGGCCAATGATATCAATATCGTCAGCATATGCCAACAGTTGCACGCTTTTATAAAATATTGTTCCAGCGCGGTTAAGTTCTGCAGCTTGTATTATTTTCTCCAGCATTAAATTAAAGAAATCGCACGATAGGGGGTCACCCTGTCTGAAACCTCGTTTAGTTTCGAACGGCTCGGAGAGGTACTTCCCAATTCTGACCGAGCTGGCGGTGTTGCTCAAGGTCGTTTTGCATAGCCGTATAAGTTTTGCGTGGAAACCAAATTCAGACATAGCGGCATATAGGCAGCTCCTTTTCGTGCTATCGAAAGCGGCTTTAAAATCAACAAAGAGATGATGCGTGTAGATTCTTTTTTCACGGGTTTTTTCCAAGATTTGGCGTATTGTAAAAATCTGGTCGATGGTAGATTTACCAGGTCTGAAGCCACACTGATAAGGTCCAATCAGTCTGTTCACATCAGGCTTCAGTCTTTCGCACAATACGCTTGATAGGACCTTATATGCGATATTCAAAAGGCTGATTCCGCGATAGTTGGCGCAGTTTGCAGGATCGCCCTTCTTGTGGATTGGGCAGAGAACACTTAGATTTCAATCTTCAGGCATGCATTCATCCGACCAAATTCTGCATAGAAGCTGATGCATGCGCCTTACCAGCTCCTCGCCTCCGTGTTTGAATAGCTCAGCAGGCAAACCATCAGCGACAGCTGCTTTATTGTTTTTCAATCGGGATATTGCTATTCGCACCTCATTATAGTCGGGTTGTGGACCGTCAATTCCATCATCTTCGAATGTGGGTTCGGCATCTTCTCTGGTTTCTTGCTCAGTTTCTCCACTTAAAAGGGCAGAGAAGTGATCCCTCCATATTCTGAGTGTTCTCTGAACATCGGTCACCAGGTCGCCGTTCTCATTCTTACAGGAGTTTGCCCCGGGTTTGAAACCTTCTTATTCTATTATTGAATTATTATTTTTTTTTAATTATTCAGTGAAAGTTAAAAGGCTTTGATATACAATTTGAACTTAATAATGGAATGTATATTTTATGACATGTCAAGCCAACCGAAAATGTCCTGTAGACGACCTTTTTAGGACACACACAACTATTTGCAATATGAAATGTACTAGCTGGACCCGTGCGCTCCTTGCGCAAAAAACAAAAAAAACCAAAACGGTTTGAAACCTTTTGTTAGTCCAGGTCCAGGATTTTTCAAACCTTTTTCTCAAATTATAAAAAAAGATTTTCAGCTACACTTGTTGTGAGACCACAAAAAATGGTAATTCTATACGACAGCACGTAACTGCTAATATATGTAGGTCCAAAAATCTCGGGAAAGGTATCAAACGACGCGTTTTGATCTCTGTATCAATAATCCGAAAGCGGAAATTAAATAATTTGTTTCAGTGAAAAGTTATTAGTAAACAACCCAAAAATTGCCTTCTGCCGATCCCAAATAGGGGGCTTGATCCAAGGTATTTATGTGCACAACACCTTTCTGCGTAGGCTTTAAAAAAATAACCTTAGCCGGTCCAACACCGGCTACGCGGTCCACAATATTTCTGCACAGAACACATTTCTGCACTTTTCGGTACACCCTAATCTGTGATTACAACAACAACATGAAAATGACAGAAAAATTTCAACTTTAATTGCAAATATCTCTGAACAGACATAAAATATCGAATTTCCGCTTTCGGATTATTGATACGAAGGTTAAAACCCGTCGTTTGATACCTTTCCCGATATTTTTGGACCTATATTAGCAGTTACGTGCTGTCGTATAGAATTACCCAAAAAATTATACAAATATGCGCAAACAGCTATTTGAAATTCCACCACTTATATTACATTCACATTGAGCCATAAACTTCAGTTGATTGCCAACATCAATATGAATTAACTCAAAAAATGTCCCTTTAACTCGAGTTTATGACCCAGTGTGAACGCAGTCTTATTCACTTATTTTAGCAATGTTCAAGTGTAGATGTTCAGTCTTACTATTCAACTGTAGATGTCGCGAGGCATATGAATGTCACAGTCACAATAGCGTTGCAGTACAAATTGATTTTTTTGTGCATTCACAATCGTTTATTTTAAAGAATTTATTTTTATAAAATACGCTTAAACAAAAGCACTCCGCTAATTAAAGCATGGTTTCGCATGTAGAGCTAACCCCCACCTTTAAAACGATACCTTATTTATTAATATTGTGTTCAAATGAGAGCAGAAAATTAGGAAATAACACAAAAAGACCTTACAGAAATAATATATATGATTGTCCCATTGTGCTGCAATACACTCTAACATAACCACTGGAAATTCTTAGTTAATTAAATTTCCAGTGTCTTCGGGAAAGTCCTGAACTCTTTTTTTATACATATGTAAACAGTAATAAAGTAAGTAATAGTAGAATAAGTTTATTCATTGCCGTAATACTACATTTGTTGTATGGAAAAAGTCATTCAAAAGCTTTTGAATTGTGTTGTTTAAACGTGTGATAAAATTATTTAAAAATTATTTTAGTTCAAAAATTTAGGAAATTCAGTCTAATGGCATCTTATTTTCTGATTAGGAATAACTCCCGGAAATCGTCATTAATCTTTAAGGAAGGATTTAAAGTATGAGGGAATCTTTTCCTGAAATCGATGTATTGATTTGCCTTTACGAGTATAAAAACAAAGATTCCCCTTGTTAGTTTTTAAAGTTTTTACGGTCATTTGGCCAAGTAATCGATGTTCGGATTTATCTGTGCTCCCTTTGTTTCCCCACACTTAAAAAAAATCGGTTTCAAATAGAATTTTGAAAATTTAGCACAAAATTTGATGTCTAAACATATGTATGTATATATAGTTTTTTGTTTAAAGCTACTTTATATACATTTAATATTTTAGCACTAACCTTCTAATTACTGGCAGCGGCAAAATAAAGCGTCCATCAGCGACGCCTGACGGAGCACTGACTGGCATAGGAACAGTTGATATCATTTGGGTTAGAATGGATGTGGCTGAGGGTGGTACAGATCCTACCACTGTGGGCGACGCTGGTGATGTCACCGCCCCTGTTCCACAGCCATTCATTGGCAATGCGCTGTAAGGCGGTGGAAAATGTCTATGCAATAGATCTGGAAGAATTGGATGTAATAAACCTGACATCGCAGCTGGCATTGTAGTCTCTGAAGATCCACCAATCCGATATGCATTTGGTTGTATATGCAAAGCTCCAATGCTTGTTAATGGCACTGTTCCCAAAGGAACGGAGCGACGCAAAGGTGAGGGCATATGTAAGTGATGTGAGTGAGGATAAGAGATGGATAATTGTTGTTGAAGATGCCGTCGCTCACATCTATCGCGTCGCCTTTGAACACGCTGAGAAATCGGCGATACAGGAACAGACAAAATTTCCTCGGTTTGACATTCTATTGAGGCAAAACTACGCAACTGTTCGGCGGCCGTTTTCTGTGACCCAGATGTGTCGCTTTTTTTTGATAACATTGCCTTTGTCGACGACACTTTTGTACCCGAAACACACTCGGAAGTGTTTTGGAATGCCTGTTGAACACACATTTGTGCATTCGCCGTCTCAGCACTTAAACTTATTATGTTGACCCTATTTGGTACACACACATTGCTAATCTCATTGCCGTTAGAAACATTGACAGCGTATACATCGGCATTATTATCACTGGTAGCACTTATTTTACCGTTACAAAATACATTAGGTACTGGACTCACTTGATTGACACTTTTATTCACATTAACACTGCACATTGACGTTATTTCTGGATTTGAAATTGTTGAACTCAATCCACACATACTATTGCTGTTGTTGTCATTATTAATTGTACAAATGCTGGAATAATTGCAATTGACTACGCAGACTCTATTACTTTTAGAAATATTATTCCTTTGTTGTGAACCAATATTCAAATTCACTAAATGACCTTCAACGCCAACACAATCAATATCTTCACAAAATTTGTTGCTATTATTGAGCTCAGCATTGTTTTTGTTATTAATACAATTATTATTATTATTTTGGTCACTATTAACCGAATTTACTTGTATGGTTACACTTGACTGTTGACGATTGATGGCCGATGGAGTCGCCATAATTGCGATCGTTTCATTATTATTACTCACCGTACAATCATTCTGAACGAGACCAACATCATCAACTTCGTTGTTGTTGTTGCTTTTATGATTGTCGACATTATTGATGAAATCAACGTAACTATTTTTGGTTTCGTGTAACAAATTGCTGCATCGGTTGTCGTCGCTACCGTTGTTACCTTTTGGCCGATGATAATCACTCGTTGGGCAACGTATGGCCGTACAATCGGAGTTGGTTAGAAATACGCTGCTTATACTGTTGGTGGGCAATACTTTTACATTATGCATTTGTTTAGATTGTAGCTGGGCTGTTGACGAACAAAATGTCTTATTCGCTTCAGCGGGTATGTTGAGACGCATCTTATTTGTCGGATCAGTGGTATTGGCAGGATCGTTACTGTTGGCTTTCAATAGTTCACATCCATAATCACAATTGAAATCACTATTTTCACTATCATCACTGTGACTACGACTTAAACACTGTTTACTACCTTTCCCAGTAGTGCTACTCCCGCTTTTATCCACGCGAGCTGCTCCTAGTGCACTTTCACTTTCCCGAAACTCAGCGTACAAACGCTCGAGTTCCGCAAAACATTTGTTGGGCGTTAACGTGTCTAACTGCGTGACGCTGGGGGGGACATGTGCGCTGACGGAACTTGACTGTGTTGCTCGTTTAACTTTTGTTCGCACACCTTTGAAAGTTTTTTTCCACAAAAGTGAATACGATTGTAATGTAACGAATGTGGGCCGAGATTTATGCGCGCTAACATGTCCGCTTGGTGAGCACGTTGAAGACTGAATGATTGCCACTGCATCAACCAAAGTAGACTCTGGACGATGCTCATTGTGCACGCTTTTCCAGCGTAAATCATATGCACTCTCAGTTGATGTCGGTTTGTCGCTCCAAGACGCCTCAAACAAGTTGCTCAATGTATTCATTGTGGAACTGTTCATTCGCCTTTCACTGATGGGACAAGCGTCTGTGTTTACTGGTCTTGTGTTAAGTACAATATGATCGTTTTGATGAATATTGTTGCTGTTGTGATAGTTTACGGCAGTAGTGCGTAAATTTGAGGCGGCAAAGGAGGCTTTACTGTTGTCAATACAGGAAACAGGTTGACTGACCTCCTCTCCGTTGTGTGATATTGTTTTTTCTCTTTCTGTTTTGCTTGTATCTATAACCCCCGTGATTTCAATACTTGTTGCTCGGTTCGTTGCATTTGACTGTGAACTCGTGAGCTGCAATTGCATTTGTGGATTGTGTTGTTCTACTCGTTTTTTCGATTTTGATACATCATTGTCATTTCCCTCGCTGTTGTTTTTATTAATCATATTATTGTACGCTTTGGTTTGTTGTGATCCGCCATTCGTCGGGTGTGTTTCGTTCAAGCTCGTCATTGTAATTGCTTTTGATCCGTTACTTACTTGATTCATTGCAGCTTCTATATTGTCGTTGTAGCAACTTTCTAGTGCAATGTGGATATCATTTTCAGTACACAATGCAGCATTCCCTGGCGACGAACTTAATGATCTTCCAAATTTAAGCTGAGCTAATAGTTGCAGTGAGCGCTAAAATAGAATAAAATGAAAACTAAGTAAGACAAGAACGCAATTAGAATTTAATGTAGAAATATTCAAGTGTGCATTGGCGCATCCCTTAATTACATTAAAGAAGTTTATGTAGGTATTCTTGTTCTCAACGCCTAAAACTATGAAAACGGGATAAAGCATAAATCGACAAAATTTGTACTGAATGAAACAGGTGTAGTCATGGGCGTGTTATAAGAACAGCTGAGCAGTGGCGTCTTGTGTCAAAATATAAAATTTCTGTGCAATCTGACAGAAGAAACCGGCAATGCAAAAGCAAAAATAATAGACAACGAAAGAAGAGAAAGAACACGTTACACTTTAGAGAGCCTAAGAATATTACAGAAAAGAGAAAACACAATAAACAAAAAAGAAGATACTGACAATATCGCCGCGGCTTATTTAATATGTTTATAACTTAGTTTTAGTATGACAAGTTTACCACATGCAGGCGGTATCGAATTTTGAATTTTAAATGTTTTGTATAGTTTCGCTGTGTTAATAGTATAATTTACCGTTCTAAATTCATAATTTCCACTTTTATGTAAGTGATTAATTGTGCAATCCATGTTTACTGTACTATATTTTCATAGTGTTAAATTTTATATCTAATTTTGTTTTTTGTTGTTTTTGTTTAAATAAATAAATAGTGTCACTCCCCTGAAGATGCCAAGGAAAATTGGCGAATAGTCGGGGTGTAAGGTGGAATAAAGCTTTGTTTTATTTGCACTAAAAAATTAAAGATCTGCTCAGCTTAAAATGTATACACAAAATACATAAGGTTTTATGCAGACATCCAAAATAAAAGTTATTTGTAATTTCAGTTTCATAAAAATCACAAAAATTTCCAAAAATATAAAAAAAAATATTTTCGTAATAAATATAACTAAGAAATATTTTTTTGAGTCATCCCTAATTATTATTTTCATATTTTGCCTTAAACATTTCAAAATAATAATTATGAGCAATTTTTATTTTTTTTGAGTCTTCAAATACTTTTTCTTTCAGACTTTTGATTAAAAGTCTTTCGATAATAATTATGGACAATTTTTTTTTTTTTAAGTCTTTGAAAAAAATTGTTTCAAGTTATATAAAGGTATTTACAATCACATTGTCAATAAAGTCCAATTAAGTTGAAGCTTTAAACAAGAAATCGACGCCAATTATGACTTCGTCGACAATATTCTCTACCAAGAAGTTGTGATACGTATCCACATTCCCAATCACAACCTTACATGTCACCTCTCCCACGACGTGCTTGCTTTCACCAGATACTGTCCAAAACTTAGCTTTCTGCAATCGTCTCTACGTAGCCTTCAACAGTAACATTACTCGCTTTCCGTCCGAGTTGTGACACAGAGATTATGTGGCACTCATCTTCTTTCTCTTCTCTTCCGTTTACGTCAACTTAAATTGCCAGAATTACTGGAGCCAGTGACGCAGTAGCGTGCTATGTGATCTGGTTTTCCGCACCTAAAGTATTTAATGGCACCATCAGTTTTTTTCTGTACTCCGTTCAACGCTTCCAAAATTTTCTCTACCCAATCCGAAGTTTCCACTTCTACGCGATGAGCTTTGTATGCAGGTTTACTCAAGAGCGAGGCTGTTTCCTGCGTCAGAGCATGCGATACCGTTTCAGAGAATGCCCGTTTGGGGTTTGCATATGTGGCCCGCTTCGTCTCCACATCGCGTATTCCATTTATAAAACTTTGGATTTTTACCCTCTCAGTGTACTCCACGGGTGTGTCCGCATTTGCTAGATGGACCAACCTCTCGATGTCCGATGCAAATTCCTGCAGAGTTTCATTCGGTTTCTGAAAGCGATTTTGTAGCACTATTTGGTAAATCTGCTTTCGATGATCGCTGCCATGACAGGTCCCTTCAATACCACGAATAGTGCTGCAACTTTATCTTCAGATCCCCAATTATTCACCGGTGCCGTCTTCTCAAACTGTAGTTTAAATACCTGGAAAGGAACAGAATCATCAAAGGAAATTGATTTTACCTTGCGAGTACTCGCTGAAGTAGATGGACGGTTTAGTTGCATTATCTAGATACCACCTCTCAAAGCTTCCACCTCAGCCTCAATTTTGTTCTGAAATTGTGCAATTTTTGCATCTTGTACTTCTAGTTTTGACGTAACCCTCTCCTCCTGTGCTTGCAATTGCGAAGATATTTGTTTCACCTGCATGGATATACGCTCCTCTTGTGCTTCCAATTTTGCCGACATTCGCGTCTCCTGCGTGCCTTCTGTTCTTCCAGCTGTGTTGAAATGCTTGACGACATCTGAGTCAATACAGCCAAAAACGGGTTTGTGTCCACACTTGCTACTGGATTCGGAGGCTACTTTTTCTCTTCCATTTTCGTCGATGCCTCCTTCATAAGATGGAAAACCTAATCATCAACGTTGATTCCTTCCGCTTCAATAGCCTCTCGCAATCGTGACTGTAACTCTGGTTTATTGCCTGTAGTGTTTAGTCCGCGTTGTTCCAACTCTTTTTTGAGTTGCTGAATCTTTAGATCATTCAGCCTCGCCATGTCCTTGTTGTCCTTTAAATGACTGGTATTTATTTAACAATACAGCTTCTGACACCAATTGTGACGAATGATTCCTTGATTATCAATCCTGAGTTCGATCACTATAAAGTCAAATAAACACACGCACAGATATTGTAAGTAATAGCTAATTTTATTTACTAGTAATAAACGTGTTGTTAAATAATACCAATCTGGCAGCGCTATTTTTCACTCTTTATATTTCTTATATTTTTGTTATACATAACTACATTGAATAAAGAAGTTAGTTGCTTTTCTATCACTACATTGTGCGCAAGTATTTTTCTCTGCTCATCAGGTTATGGGCCTTTTGCAGTAATTTTAAAATGGCAACCGGTGTTTTAAGCTTTCCATTTGATCGAAATTTCGATGTGTGGAAACGGCACGCGAAATCATACCTGGTAATTAAAAATTGCTGGAAGGTGACGGAAGGCGGCGTGAACGGAGGTGACACAAAATCTAAGGATTCCGATGAACGGGCGTTAGCCGAGATAACGCTAATGGTGGAGCCATGCAATTTTGCTCACATAGCTAATGCCTCAAGCGCAAAAGAGGCTTGGGACTCGTTGATATCGGCCTACGAAGACAGTGGCCTCACTCGTAAAGTTGAGCTACTAAAAAAATTAGTTCATATTAAACTAGAAGATTTTTCGTCCATGCAAAACTATGTTAATGAAATGGTCATGACATCCATTAAAGTGCGAAATGCTGGCTTAAGCATTGATGACGAGGTCGTTGCATCTTTAATTCTTGCGGGATTGCCGAACGATTACCAAGCACTTGTAATGGCGGTAGAAAATTCGAAGGAAAAATTAACAGTCGATGCTGTGAAAAGTTTGCTTTTGCAAGACACGAAATTTGATAGTAGTAACGAATCTGTAAGTAATGCCTTATATACAAAAAAATCAAAAGCAAAATCAAACGCAAATACAAAGCATTTCTATAAGAAACGATTCAAATGTTATGGTTGCGGTCAGGAAGGGCATGTGCGAAGAGAATGCACAAAGAAGGCGGAAAATGTTGACCGATCAAAGTCATCAAATTCGCTGCTAGCAAGTGTATGTATGTATTCGAAGAACAATGAGAACGTATGGTACATAGATTCGGGTGCTACTTCGCATATGACAAATAATAGAGACTTGCTTGTGGAAGAAAAGCAATCACAACATAAAGAAGTAATATTTGCTAACAAAGAGAAGGTCAAAATTGAAAGCATAGGAAATGTCAAACTTGTTTTGAATGGAAACAAAAACAAACAAAATACGAATGTTGAGAATGTAGAATATGTGCCAAATCTTTGCGCAAATTTATTGTCTGTAAGACAAATGACTCTAAAGGGTAAACAAGTTGTGTTTGCTGGTGATAATTGCAAAATTTTCGATCAACGTGGTAAGCTAATTGCAACAGCTCATGTAGAAAATGATTTGTACAGGCTAGACTGTGAAACGGTACGCGCTGGGAAGTTGATGACAGCGATTGATAGTTATCAGCTATGGCATCGCAGGCTCGGGCATATTTGTAGCAAAAATCTAAACAACGTAAAAAATTCCTCGATTGGTATAAACTACGAACGCGTTAGTGATGAAAAGTGCTTAGTATGCGCAAAGGGCAAACAAACACGAACAATTAGTAAGGAGTGCGGAGCGCGTGCAACAAATCTACTTGATTTAGTTCATTCTGACATTATGGGTCCGATTGGTACGAACTCTTTTAGTGGCGCGAGGTATTTACTATTGTTTATTGATGATTATTCAAGGAAAGTCTTTCCATTTCCCATTTTGAGAAAATCGGATGCTCTCGAAAAGTTTAAGATTTTTAAAAGCCTGGTCGAAAATCAATGTGGGCGCAAAATTAAAATTCTTCGCACCGACAATGGTACCGAGTATTACAATGAGAAGTTCTCAAGTTTCATACGCGAATGTGGTATAATGCACCAAAAAACGGCTCCGTATACACCTGAGCAAAACGGCGTTGCTGAACGTATGAACAGGACATTGATTGAGCGGGTGCGGTGCATGCTGTTTGACTCTGGCCTCGACAACATTTTCTGGGCGGAAGCAGCAAACACTGCAGCATATATAATTGTATATAAATCGTATTCCTTGTCGTGGAAACAGCAAGAGTCCTGAGGAGCTATGGTCAGGTATCAAGCCTAATTTAAAGAATCTACGTATTTTTAGGTGTACCGCATTAGTGCATATACCAAAACAGAAGAGAACAAAACTTGATCCGAAGTCAGAAGAATGCATTTTCGTTGGATATAGCGACGAGACAAAAGCATATCGTTTATATAGAAAATCAGATCGTAAGTTTTTGAAGTTTCGAATAGTATCACAGACTCGAGCCATCGCAATTTAGTTGTAGATTTTGGGGGCGATGATGTGTTGTGTAACAACAACAATTCGCCGGACGATGATTTACTGTGTGACAGCAACAATTCAGTGGGCGATGACGTAAAAGAATTGTCGCATATCAAGACGCTTGACAGCGATTGTGAAGGTGAGTTTGACACACCTTGCAGCAAATCCTATGATGATTTGGAAGAGCCTACTGACGCAGAGGTTGGTATTCGTCGCTCTAAACGCATTGCCGGTAAAGCAAGTAAGAAATTGGTGTTATGTGCTACGAATTGCATTGACGACCCAGTTACTTATCATGAAGCGATTGAGACAGTGATGCTTGGGATGAGGCAATGCACGAAGAAATTGAATCGCTTAAATCGAATAAAACTTGGTATCTGACAAACCTACCAACGGATAAAAAAGCTATATCGTCAAAATGGGTGTACAAAACGAAACGCGATGCTAATGGTATATTTGTACGACGAAAGGCGAGACTAGTCGTCAAAGGCTGCGCACAGAAGGAGGGTGTTGATTATACAGAGACATTCGTACCTGTTGTTAGGTATACATCAATAAGGTTTCTGTTTGCTATGGCTGCAAAATATGACCTTAGTGTACACCAATTAGATGCCGTCACTGCTTTCCTTAATGGTAAACTAAGTGAGGAGGTGTATATGAAGCAGCCCGAAGGTTTCGATGACGGCACTGGTAGAGTGTGTCGTCTGGTCAAGTCAATCTATGGGCTGAAGCAAGCTAGTCGTATTTGGAACGAGCAACTTAACTCAGTTCTAGTCAATCTTGATCTTAAACGCAGTAACGTTGATCAGTGTATCTATTTTAACGTAAGCAAAAAGCATATGGTGTATGTTGCCATATATGTCGATGACGTGCTAATATTTTCGAATGATGAAAATGAGACTCGACGGATAAAAATAGAGTTATCGTCAAAATTTAGAATGAAAGACATGGGACTGGCATCGTCAGTTTTGGGCATGCGCATACATCGTGATGCGAAAAATAAGACTTACAAAATTGATCAATCTGAGTACATTGCCAGTGTACTAAAGCGTTTCGGTATGAGGGATTGCAATCCAATTTCAACTCCAATTGATATAGGTCAAAAGATGACAAAAGAAATGTGTCCACAAAATGAAGAAGCTGCTAAGGAAATGAAAAACGTTCCGTACATGGAAGCAATTGGTTCATTGTATATGCTGCACAGAACACACGCCCTGACATATGCTACGCTGTAAATTTGTTAAGCCGGTTCTCACAAAATCCGGGTCAAAGCCATTGGTTAGGTGTTAAGCGCATAATGAGATACCTTAAGGGTACAATTAACAAGGGCATAGTATACTCTAATAGTAGCGTAGGCCTTGTCGGTTACTGTGATTCCGATTGGGCAGCAGACGTCGATGAGAGGCGTTCGACTTCTGGCTATGTATTCGCCATGCAAGGTGGCGCAATTTCATGGTCAACACAACGGCAACGAACGGTAGCGCTTTCTTCTACAGAAGCCGAGCTGATGTCCATTGTAGAGGCAATGAAGGAGATGATGTGGTTAAGGCGGCTAAGAACTGAACTTGTATCTGGTGGCAATGAAGTTACAACTTTGCATTGCGATAAAAAAAGCGCCATACACATTGTTCGAAATAATAATTTTTCGCCACGCACAAAACATGTGGACATTAAATTAAATTTCATCCGTGAGAAGATAGAAGATGGTTCGATCAAACTCGAATACATATCCACCGCAGAAATGTTAGCAGATGGTCTTACTAAAGGCGTTCCAGCTATCAAAAATGAATTTTTATATAATAATTTGGGGCTTATACAAACCTAACAATTCCAATACGTAGTTCTTTGCAAACGAACGTTGCCAGATATGCTATTAAAAGCGAGTGTTGTTAAATAATACCAATCTGGCAGCGCTATTTTTCACTCTTTATAAATATTTCTTATATTTTTGTTATACATAACTACATTGAATAAAGAGGTTAGTTGCTTTTCTATCATTACATTGTGCGCAAGTATTTTTCTCTGCTCATCAAAACGCAATACAAATTTAAGAGTTTGGTAACTTCGCAGTAGTTCACTAAACAACACTTGAAAATAAACTGATCAACCTGCCTTGCTTGGTCACTGCCTTATATAGTCCAACACTGTGCTTGCCGACGCACCGAGAACTTTCTTGGTCGGTGCCATCTCTCTTCCTCTTCCTTGGTACACGCTTGCATGCATAAGCGTAGCCAACGTTATCTCTGTTGTGTTTAACTAGTGGTGGGAGTGTTATTGACAATGTTGTATACTAGCTAACGCGCCAGACGTTATCCTGCCAATCTACTGTCAGCAAGCAGTAAGCAATGTCACAAACACAACCATAGTTTGATTTTAAAATGTTAAAATGCCATTTTCGTCATTTTAAAATTAAAACTCCGTCTTAGACATAAAATGTATTTTAAGTTGACTATGACAGACATGAAATGATGTTTATTTTAAAATCATGTTTACGTAGATAAAAATCTATTTTAATTTGACTATGACTACGGGCCAGTGAACTCAAGAAATCTACAGACAGGTACAGCGGTGAGTTACCTACCATCGATTTGACGGTAGCCACTTGATCCTTGTTATAAATGAGCCCTGAATCAGGTCAAATATACTAAAGAAAAAATTATTAAAATCGAATGAATTTTAAACATATTTGCGCACACAAATTCATTTTTACTACCTTTATATTAAGTCACTTTCTTGTTTGTCCGCTCATTTCCATACGAATTTTCGGAATCATGCAAAGTATTTTTAGGGAACTACCCGTTGAGCTAGACACTTGAAACTTGTAACATGGTTCCGAACTCCGTGACAATGCATGAGTACGAAAAAAAAAATCCGAGAGATGGCGCACGGATCGAGATATACGGAAATTTGATTTAAAAATTGGTATTTTGCAATGGATTTGAAGTAACTTCCCGTAAGCTGGGACCATGAAACTTGACACATAGATCAGCAGTGAAGTGCCATGCAATACCGTGTAAACAAAATTCCGCTAGATGGCGCGCTTACCAAGAAAACTGAAAATCGCTGAAAAACGGTGAAACGGAATCTTGCGATAGATTTCTGAGTGACTTCTCAATGAGCTAGAGACTCGAAATCTCTCATATAATTCGGAACCCGGTGACAATGCAATATTTTATCAAACAAATTTCGGTAGAGGGCACACGGATCTACATATTTTGAAAGTTAGTTGCAAATTCGGAATCTTGCTATCAATTTTTAACTAACTTCCCCTTGACCTAGATCCCTTAAACTTAGCAGATAGTACAGGATACGATCACAATATAATTTCAGAAATCAAAATTCCGATAGGCGGCGCTCTGATCGAGATAACCTAAAATCGCGCAAAATCTATGAAAAACGCGCGGAGTCTTGCGATCGATTTTTGAAAAACTTCCCGGCAAGCTAGAGACTTGAAACTGAGCACATGCTTCAGAACCCGTTGACAATTCAATATTTGATCAAAAAATTTTCCCTAGGTGGTGCACGAATCTACCAATTTCGAAAATTTATTTGAAATTGGGAATTTTGCAATTGATTTTTAACTAGCTTCCTCTTGACATGGGGACTTGAAACTTAGTATATAGCTCAGGGCGCAGGACAATATAGTCTGAAATTGGATGAGCGTATAATTATGTGCTGTTTATGTTGTCAACAGTTCCAAAAGTCACGCTCCGCTTTTTTTTCAAAATATATGAAAGACTGAGTACGAGTTTAATCATTATATCTCCGAAACGAATACGAGATTATGTCCAATTAAACAGAACAAGTGAGGAAGTCTAAGTTCGGGTGGAACCGAACATTTTATACCTAGTAGTCATCTATTATGGCATACCAACTTACGCAGGTATATTTTAATACTTTTCAGTTCGTATTATAAAGAAAGCTGATTGTTTGCAATAAAAACACTTCTGTTGTGAGTTTTGAGGGGTAAATTAATTTACTTGTATATGAATAGCTTCCCTACCAAACACTGCTAACCACTTGTTTTCAAAATATGCACATTTTATGTTTGAAAAATTTCATCAATCAATCAAATAGACAGATGGACATAGCTAAATCAACTCAGCTCATCGTCCTGATTATTTCCGTATACTTATTGATGGGTCCATTTCTTCTTCTCATACTTACAAACATTTTATGTTCATGAAAGTTATGAAAATCAAAAAAGATATGTAACTTATCTATTGCAGTGAGGTATTAACTACTTGCTCGGATATTTTTCTTGTGTAGAAGTATACTACATACTATTGAGAAGCAGCTGACCAATTTTCATTGGAACATCTAGTCAAGCAATCGCCCTTGAAAATAGCAGAATTTTTATGCTGAAAAGTGGGCGGCGCCACGACTACTTTACCAAAATCCACAAAATTTTTTTGCGGTCGAGTTTTGCTTAAAAAGCTTATTATGTGCAAGATCTTATTGATATAGCTTGCATGGTTATAAAAATATCGCGTTTTACGTTTCACAAACAAATTTTTCAGAACTATGTTAAAAAACTGGACGTGGCCCTGAACCGATTTCGCCCATTTTTCAATAAACACTTACCTTTATATTTTCAATATTTTCGCCCAATATCGTTTCGATAAATCAATTTTTGCCGCAGTTCTGGCATAAAAAGTTTCGTGGAATAATCCACTATAAGAAGGGCGGGGCCACTCCCATTTTCGAAAATAGATTTTTTTCGGTCACGGACACTTTGAAAGTGAAATAGAAATGATATAAAGCTATTTTACGGAAAGTTATTGCCTATATTTATGATCCTTTTTCAAAATCCTTCGTATAAGAGTAGGCGTGGTTCTTAACCGATTTCGCCCATTTTTTCCCGCAACATTCCTTGTATATATATAAATCTGTGTGATATCTTTAACGGTTTTTGATTTATGGTTAATAATATTTCTAAATTTGCCACGCCCATTTTCAAAAATTTCTTTTCTTCCTTAACGTTAATGCACACACTAAATTTTATCCTTATAAGTGTATTATGTACTGAATAATCCCTTTTTTGTATTATCGAAAATATTCATCCGATTTTTCCCTTTTTAAAATAGCGCTCGGAGATGAGTGCCAAGGAACCTGCATACCAAATTTCATTAAGATATCTCAAAATTTTCTCAAGTTATCGTGTTAACAGACGGACGGACGGACGGACATGTCTTAATCAGTTTCTTTTTTCCTTCTGAACATTTTGATATACATAAGTCAATATCTATCTCGACCGTTTATGTCGTTACATACTACCGTTAGGCGACTAAAGTTAATATGCCTCGTGTGCGTAGTACTACTAGGCACAACAACTAAGATATAGGAATAAATTACATGGTGATTCGACATTGTTTATAAAAACTCAAATACTACATATGAATTTCACTTTACTTCTGTACTATAAATAAGTTTTCCTTTCTTTCATAGAGGACAAAAGTTACAGCAATTTGCAAAGCGCGGTGGCATACTTTCCTTTAGAATATGTTTACGCTGTTCAATCGACTATTAGAAGTTAAAATCATTCTTATCTTAATGAAACCTTATATTGAAAACAGTTTGCAAATTTCTTCCAAATGTTCTACTACAAGAAAATACCTTTGCTGAGATTTTAAATGGCTGCACAAGTCTATTGAGACCAGCGCAATGAAAGCTTTCAATACGGGATAAATGTTTCCAGTGTGATATTTTTATCATTTGACTTACCTCTCTTTCAAATTTGAATGAATCTTCTATATTTGACGGTTCTTCTTTAATGTTCTTTGTATCTACTTTGTTGCTGTTGAAGCTTGCATCACAACCCTTACCAACTACTAACGTTGCAGGACCGTTTGCATAAAGGGATTCATACGAAGGCGGCTCTTTTGAGCTTACAGATGGCGACCACCATTTGTTAAAGCTAGGAATCGGTCCATAGTGTGGGTATGAAAATCGGAAGCCACCACTTCTTGTTTGTTTGCGATTTGAGTCGGGTCTTATGTGATTCCAATGGTTCTTACTACAACTTGCATCATCGTATTTATTATTGTTGTTGCTGTTGTTATAAATAGTATTAGAAAAAGGCACAAAAGGTGTTGATTGTAAACTGTCAGCTACATTTGTTGGGGTTGATGTTGTTACCGCCGCAGTCAAACCCATTTGACCGTCATCAACAAAGTATGATGAGGTGAGAGGTTCGTAGGTTATTCTATGGTCATAGCTGTTGTGTAGCCTGTTTATACTTTCGTTTCCAAGACGCTGATCATCTTCGTCGGAGGAACTATCAGTAGACGTACGCTCGTAAGGTGTCCACAACATGGACGAGAGCGCCTCCTCTACGTCAGGTGGCTTTCGTTGATGATGAAAGCTGTGTTCTGCATTCATATTGCCACTCACTTACAGAAACAATTATAATGTGGCTTATTGGCATCTCATACGCAAGATCTTCAGTTATGTTTTAGGATGAACACAATCAGAGCATCTATCTTCCTAAAAAGAAATATAAGCAAGCACACGATTTTAAATTTGTTGTTTTTTTAAAATACTATTATTAAATAATAAATTGGAGTAAATAAAAGACGGTGTTGAAAAACTTGCCCCTATTACGATGAAAGACGATGTCAAAATATTCATAAATTTGGTGATACTTCTTCCTAACAAGTATCACAACTTTAAATAACCAGAGCTACTCATTCTAAATGGTAAATTAATTCTACACAGCTTCTTCGATTTACGTATGAATTGTAAGTGGATTGGAAACACGCCCTTCCAATATCTCAGTGATCCTACACTCTGTAGAACATCTTTAACGACGCGACGTCGCAGCAATTGATAAGCCGCGACACTTGGATTACTGCTACGTTAATCTATAATATAAATGCGCAACAAAATTAATAAAAAGAAAAGAAAGAAAATAAAAGAAACGTAAAGGGAAGTAGCATCAAAGAAAGGTACAGAAATGAAATTGAAGGAAAGGATCAGCGAGAAAAGGAAACAATAAAATAAAATAAAAATAGGGACTGTAGAAAGCAGAGGAAAGCAAATAAAAGGAAAATATATTAAAGGATGGAAACAGAAGAGAAAGAAGGCTGATGAAAGGAAAATCAAATACTAAAATTAAGTAAGTTCTGTTGTAGAATTTTAACCGCTCGGCGATCTCTAGTTATTATAAAAAGCTTGTAGTTTAATTCTAAGCCAGGTGACATCAATCAATAAAATAAGAACTATATTCAGCCTTCACTGGTTGCAAATCCCGAGCCAAACGAAAACGCAATCTAAGGAAACATACGTGTATCACACCACACTGAACTTAGCCTTTTCGGTCTTAAAGACAAGATACTACAATTCTTTATCCTACCGACACTGAGATCTTTACATGCCATCATAGGTAACAATAGTTCCAAACAGCGGTAATTGCACTTCAAACGCTACAGGCTCATAGAAAATAAAATCAGCAAACAACATAGCAATAAAAACTGAACATATGATACCAGATAAAAAAGTTTTTGGAAATTTGGTGGAACACATTCCTTCACTTTTTGGCGATCCTGACACAAAAATTACGTACACCACCAGGATCGTCGGCGAAATCCGAACAAACAATTACTCTCCAATTTATCCATATCAAATACCTTTAAAGAACGAAGTTGAGAAGTATGTAAGTCAACAAACTCCTCGAGGACGGTATTATCCGACCATCTCCTCCTCCCTAATACACGACTGTGTGGATCGAAAATAAGAAAATGAGTTCCCCAAAAAACAAACAGTACAGACCGGTAATAGACTACCGGAAGCTTAACTTACAACTCAAGGAATGCGATATAGAAAAAACGGCATTTTTCATAAATAACTCAAAATCCAGTTCACCCGATTGTCTTTTGGGCTGAAAAATACTTCTATACTAGCAGTAATGTATTTTCTCAATGTGTAATAAGTACGAAACTAATTCAAGGCAGTCAGTACCGTTTTTGTGAATGTGTCAAAGCAATTCATTAGCGAATTCTATTGATGCGAGCCCAAATGTATTTAAAGAAAATATAAAGATATTTTGAAAAAGAACATACCTATGTATCTGTGGAAATAAATAGGTAAAAGCAGCCAGAATGATAATGGCAAAGTATAAATAATTTTTCGCTGAATTGCAAGCCCGGAAATATCAAAACATATAGGCAAACTCCCTGACGGCAACAAAACAAAGAGACGAAAGTTCATCTCAAAAATGTATACCATACACAGATGCCCCGTGAAACCATTCAAGAACCAACTTCTTTTTTCGATAGATCAATTCGGAATTTTTTTTCTCAACTTACCATAGACACTAGAGTTTGGAATTTTATATCATTAAAGTTATCAGAAATCTGGAACAAGTTTACCAAAATAAACTAGTTAATGTAGTTAATTTACTTAAATTCTTGGCTTTTTAAAGTGGTTCCAAATGATACTAATTACTACAGGCATTTGAATATATGAACAGAAAAAAATGACCGGAAATGTCTTTAGACCTATAGAATTATATACTTAAAATGGTTCTTAAAGTATCTCGACCCTTTAATGAACCAAAAAAAATCGCCTAAGGACATTTTATGTACATATGTAAACACACAAAAAAATTTTGGTGGCAAAATTGCACTTTTTGGTGATGTTCTATATAAAAACTAAAATAGTGTAAATTGGTAAAAATGGAAGTCCAGCAGTCTCCTTAGAACTAATGATCGTGCAGGGGATGCATGGTTCTTGCGGACTCACTTGGATCTTTTCGAACTGGGAATTCACCACTCTCTGTATGGTTCTTGAGGACCCACTTGGAGAATATGGAACCGGGAATTCTCCCCATGCTTCCTTGCCGTGGGAATTATCTGCACGTAAAAGGAGAGAAACGACAATGATTTAAGGATAACTGTTATTTCTGTATTAAGTTTACACTTCAGAAAATTCAGAATTACAAGACACTTTTTGATTTGCCCTACTTTAGTACTAAGTATGAAAGGGACAACACAATTAGTGTTGGTATCACTTCGAAGTGTTAATATTTTTTTGTGTGAATATGTGTGTTTTTATGTATATAAGAGACGGTCTATCACCTATTTTCAAATGTCTTTGCTAAGTTACTATTCAACAAAGTAAAAGCAATTAAAATATTTGAAACTATTAAATCACAAAACGCTCCAATAATACATACGAGTACTGAGGGTCAATTCTGGTTTTGCGTTATCGTGAAGTGAAACAAATGCTTTCACTTTAGTTATCACTTGATGTTTTACTTTCTTCACTTCAATGAGCTCTTAAATGCGATTCTGATACGTACGATGAAAACTGTTTGTAGCAGAACATTTTTAATTGTGTTGACATAAGTTGTGCTTGCTAAATGCTAGTTTGAAAGAATAAAAGTAATTTTTATCAATTAAAATGTTTCATTAAAATGCAATTTTTAATTAATTAAAATGCGATTTTTGAATTTTCCGAACGTTAACGCAAACATTTATATTGGCGTTAGCTTTTTTCACTTCACTTCAAATCGAAAATGTAAAGTAAAACGAGAATCGAAAATATTGGGGAATTGACACACTTGCGTTTCACTTCACGATAACACAAAACCAGAATTGACCCATTGAAATTTTTTTTTTGATAATAGTTTTAACAACGAAATTGTGACTTTTATAGTAAAACCGACTTGTCAATTTTACAACCAAGCTTATAACCGTGTAACTTCAAAAGTATTTGTTTTGACTTAGCTTATAGCATTCTTTTTAAGAGAAACGTCCTGGCGTTAACAACTTTTGAGTGAGTGTTTGTTTAATTTATATATATGCAAATTTCTTAAAGTAACTAGTTTTAAAGTAGAAAATACCAGTCCCGAAAATTATTTGTATGCGTTTTTGTTTTGCTATTTTATTTGCTTGAAAGCTGTTCCAGTTATTAAATATTAATATAGTAAGGAATTTTTTTGTGTGTCGAGTTTAAGCTTTAAACCGAGTTATATTTGGTGTAGTACAAAGAATTTCAGATTAAAAATGAAACTTTTAACGGTGTAAACAAAACATTAAATTTACTCATTAATATATAATGCTTTAGTTTTTTGTTCATTTGCATCTTAGCCAATAAAGTTCCACTGTCACGCTTGTATATTAGCGTCACAAGTGAATCCCATAAATTTTAGGAAACTTGTTCACAACTAAACTTTAAAACTTTCGAGACATCCGTACCGTGAACTCAAATAAATCTTTAAATGAAGCGTATGTACTAAGTACCAAGCGGCTCGTCTGCACCACCAAGTTGGTTTCCTTCCATCATTGGGACTTTTACACTTGATGTAGAACGCTTGAGCGCTTGCAAAGCTTTTGATTCTAACTCCACCTTTTGTGCATTCACTGCATGAATAAATTTTGTGTAAACTATTGTTTCAAAACTTAGGTGACTAAATTTCATCGAATTGATAAATTGCGATTACACCATTTAGAAACGAGAACATGCCAATTGCAGACGAGAAATTACCAAAAACTATAGAGTCGGTGCAGTCAAATATTTGCAGGAGAGCAGTTGGTGTGCGATTGCAACGCTTCAAAAAAAAACTTTATAAAGTTAAGGAACGTAATTATTTAAGAAGACATTTTTATACCCAGCGCGTACTAGTACACTGGTTATTATAGTTTTGTCCATAAAACGATGGTTTGTAACGGTAAAAAATAATGGAAGTAGATATAGACTTCGTTATATCAAAGTTCTTAGAAAGAACAGAGGAATCCATTAAGACATGTCCGTCCGTCCGTGGACACGATAACCTGAGTAAAAACTGAGATATTTGAATGAAATTCGGTAGAAGTTGCTTTCCGGCCAAGGTAAGTTGCTATTTAAAATGGGCGAAATCGACCATAATCACGCCACTTTTTTCGATATCGAAAATTTCGAAAACTTATAAAATGAGATAATTTATTAGTAAAAGCAGCTACAGTAATAAAATTTGGTAGCTTAATTGAATTATTCATTCTGTTGGCGGTTTTACCAAGTTTTTGGAACATTGTACAACTCTACAAGTGAGTTATGTCGGCATCCCTTTCTCTTCCTTCTCTCTCTAGCTCATAGGCGTTTGACACTCAATGTCAAACAAGCGTTTGACACTCACTCGTGGCTGGGTTGCTGGTCAGCTTACAATGAAGGGATGCAAAGGCTTAGTGCAAAAATGGACTAAATTTTACAGCTGGGCTGCTGTGTTAGTTAATTTCTTTTACTGAATTTAGTATGAAAACGTGTTTATAAATTTGGAAAATAAGTAATAAGCCCTAACTGAATAAAAATAAACGGTAATTCTATACGGCCGTGCGTAACTGCTAAAACACGTCCAAAATTATCGGGAAAGGTATCAGAAGACGCGCTTTGACCTCGGAATCAATAATCCAAAAGCGGAAGCTCGATTATATATTTATATCAAGAGATATTTGCAATCAGAGTTGAACATTTTCTGTCATTTTCATGAAAAAAAATTTTTTTAAAAAATCACAAAGATATGTGAGTTATTTTTACCAAAAAGTATAGTTTGCTTCCGAACTCTTAAAAAAATCACTCCCATTGTGTACCATATAAAGTGGGATATCTAGACGTCAAAAAATATAAAAAAATTACCACCTGATCGTTGAGGTGTTTTTTTGCCGTAGGAGCCATGTACTTTAGGCTGAGTTGCAATCGATTACCTAAAAGAAGTTAGTAGTACATAAGAGTGAAATGGTTGCGTATATTTTGAAAAAGGTGAAAAATAACAAATAAAAACTTGCGAAAATTACAATTTATAGAGTTCACTTTTAATTTATGTAGCTTATTTTAAATTTTGAACATGTCACAATCACTTTTTACAAAGTCGTTGCTAATACTTCTTAGGCTTTTCAAAAATTTTAAGAACGTACTGCAAAATGCAAAAATGTGTTTTGGCCGCCAACTTCGTTGCCATATTCCGATCATTCTTCGTGTGTAAACAATGAAAATATTAAAAGTTTACCACCTACCACCTACTTTTCGAAAATCTTCAATGTAAATTCACGGAAGTGCAATATTCATCAGTGCATTTGTTTTTCCTGTGGGAAATTGTTGCATTAAATTGCCATAGGGATGCAACGCGATAATCCTTATATGGGCAAGTCCGCCGCACAGTGGGCGGATTTAAATTTAAAATTAAAGTGTTAGTAAATCTAACTTTTTTTACAGTGATCGAAAGGCATACTATAGGATAAGAAAAAAAAATTATAGAGCATTTCGAATTGCTCAAGGATAAGCGCCACCAGGATCTCAAAGTTGGGCAAAAATGATGCCGTTTTATTTATGACATATGTATGTATATAACCCCCTTCGAAATGCTCTATCTAATTTGTTTGTTAACATATACATTTTCTTTTTATACCAGAAGATAGATATTGACTCTTTCTATTAGACAAAGGTTCATTCTTGTTGTTATCAATTCAATCTGAATTTCTATGATTTTTCAAAAATTGATTAAAAAAAATGATAAACATTTTTTTTTAACTTTAAAATTAAAAAAAAAAACCAAAAAAAAACACCTCTCCAAATTTTTTTTATGTTTTGAAACAACATCTTCTTTATAAAATTTCATACTCAGCAAGGAAATCCACTTGCCCGACTTGCTGTAATAAGTTCTCTCCCATTAGACTTAAATTGCATTTGTGTAAACCCATTTTTATGCATTATTTGCCATAAAAAAAATATATATAAAATAAAAGTGTGTACTTCAATATTTCCGTATATTATAGAAAATATCATGTTTTATGAAGTTTAAAAACGAAATTGTAAATAACTTAACAACTTTTAACTTTATTATATTTTTTTTACGAAGTAAAAAAAAAATTGCGAAAAAATTGTAAATATTTGGTATCAAATAAAAAAAAAATAACAAAAAACACCTCTCCAATGTTTTGATATTTGATATCCCCAAGTATGGTTTATAAGAAATTAAAGTAAGATTTTGGTAGATTTTTTTCGAATGGTGTATTAGCGCGTGTATTCATTAGGCATAGCTTTAGGAAAGAGACATTTTATGTGCATTTGCGTTAGAGCAAGTGTTTTTTAATGTCGATAAATACATTATTATATATTAAATATTATACATATATAAAAATTGTTGTGAGATGTTTATGATAACCTATCTCAGTGTTTGTTGGGTTACGGCTAAAAAGAATTTGTGCATTCTACTGTTACTTCGTGTTTAGAACGATGTGAAGTGATAAAAGAAAATTTAAAGTGAACGTGTTTATAAAAAGTATAAATTTAATAGATTATCAAAGCCTTAAATTTGTTAAAAGTAGGTCATTATTATTTTATTTTATTTGTTTGTACTTAATAATTTTATTCTTTAGTGACTACTTCATTTAAAATGCATGAGTTATTCGAAGTGTGGCTAGCTTGCAAAAATGAAAAGCAATGTGAAGTGAAAATGATGACGAATCATATTAAAGACAAGGCTGCTATTTTACCAAACTTGGAAAAATTAAATAGTGAAATGAAGTTACTTCATTTCAAGTTAAAAAATATGTGGATTGCTGCTAACAGGGACAAGTCAAATTTTTTAAAAAAGTATACTGGCTTTCTCAACACCGACTTTAATTTAACCAAATGTGTACAAAATATGGTATGTTACAATACATTTTACATAGTCACAAAGTGAAGTGAAAGAAAATAAATCCAAGCAAAAATATACTTATACAAGGTGTAGCAAAAGTAAGCTTCCGATGTTCAGCATATCGGTTGTGGCACGTGCAGTGTGTGCTGTTGCACCGTCTTGTTGGAACCACATGTTTTCCAATCCCAATTCATCAAGTTGCGGCAAAAAGAACTCGTTGATCATTGCTCTGTAGCGCTCACCATTCACAGTAACCGTTTGGCCCCGACCGATTATTGGTCAAATAAATAGTCAGCAATATTCCGCGTTCTGGAGCAGTGTAGCGTAACATTGTTTATTAACGTGTATTTCGCATGTGTTTACTACACAAATGTCAAAACAGAACTGACTTTAGGAGCCAATCGCAAAATTTATAGCATTTTCTGATAGGAGGATGACTTTTGCGCCACCCTGTACATCCATATGTATGTATACAGTGCTGTGCAAAACGGAAATTATCCCATGAGTGACGTAGTACATCTGTGACTAAAAATATACAACCAATTTAAAAAAAAACTACTACTAAATGATTTTAATTAAATTTTAACAGCAAGTATTTAGGACAGCCCTGCACATACGTATATATGTATGTATGTATGTCATTCCAATTCATTGATAATTTTAAACTCGTTTTTTTGCTTTCGTTGTTTAGTTAATCTATAATTTAACAACGTATAATTAATAATTTTTGACAACAATTGTTTAGTTTATGTTTCATTTCACTTTTTCAGAGTTTGTAGTTAAAAGTTTATATACAGATTGTTACTATTAAATGTGAGGAACCAATGGCAACAGATAGTGAAGCTTCCACTTCTAAGCGCGGTCGCCCACGTTCGAGCAGTGAATCAGAACGTACAAAACGAAGACGAGTTGCGGAGCTATGTAGCAATCACAGTTCCGATGTATTGACAAAAGCTGCTACTAAAAAGTGCCAACTGAAATGCCAATTAAATAAAAAAGAAATATCGTTCATAAACGGGTCTTTAGCCCTGTATATCGATTTAGGTTACAGCAGATCAAAATATATGGGCATGCGTTTATATAACCTTAAGATGCTGGATGACAAATTTTATCCAAGTTACGATAAATTAAGGGAAGCCAAGACTGACTGTTACCCACCCAACATATCAGCGAGTGAAATCGGTGCAGAAGTAAAGTTACAATCTCTTCTGAACCACACTGTCCAACGTATAATTGGTTCGTTGGAAATTAAAAAATTAAAGATCGCTAATGGAAAGGAACTTACTTTATATGGTAAATGGGGAATGGATGGATCTTCAGGCCAGCAAACGTTTAAGCAAAGGTGGAGTGGTACTGTAACTGAACCATCCACATCTGCTCAAGCAAAGCTTTTAAATGATCAGCAAAATTTGACGGATAGTAGCGTTTTTATTATAAGTTATGTGCCCCTTCAACTCACCTTAAATGAAAATAACTATAAGTTATGGGAAAATGAACGACCATCATCAACACGCTTATGCCGTCCAATAAAATTTCAATTCAAGAAAGAGACAGTGGAAGATACGTTAAGAGAGTTCAATTTTTACTCCGAGGAAATAAGAAATTTAGAGGAAATATGTATCTTAAGAGAAGCGTTAGCATTTACAGTTACATTCAAATTACAGTGCTCTATGGTGGATGGAAAAGTTTGCAATGCCCTGACTGGCCAAAAGTCAACGGCATCATGCAACATTTGTGGAATAGTTTAGAACAAATTAAACAGTTAAAGGTAATTAAAAAAATTAAAAAAAATCCAGTTTAAATAGTTTGGTTAGTTAAATTTTTAAAGGTAAGCACTGCAAATTTTCAATTTGGTCTTTCAACTTTTCATTGTTGGATACGTTTAAAGGAGTGCGTATTGCATATATCCTATAATCTGGAATTTAAAAACGGATTTGCATCAGGAGAAAACAAAGTGAAAGAAGAGGAACGAAAGCGACAGATTCAGAATAACCTTAAACAAAATCTTTCGATTTGTGTAGATTTTGTAAAGCCTGGTTATGGAAGCACAAATGATGGCAATACTGGACGGCGTTTTTTTTCAGAAGCGGAAATTGTTCGCAATGCACTGATATTGATGTAAACCTCATAAAACGATTAAGGAATATTTTACAAGTTTTATGTTGCGGGAAGAGAATTGACACGGAAAAGTTTGAATCCTACACCAAAGAAACAGCAGAGATGTTTGTTCAACTTTATGGCTGGTATAATATGCCTCCATCTGTCCATAAAGTTTTACTACATGGAAGGCAAATAATAGAAGCTATAACAATTCCAATTGGGCGATTATCTGAAGAGGCCCAGGAAGCGTCGAATAAAGTATTTAAAAATGCCCGGCATGATTACGCTAGATGCTCGTCTAGAGTCGAAAATAATGAAGATGTATTTCATTATCTTTTGATTTCATCAGACCCGCTTATTAGTAGCTTACGCATTAAAAGAGATAAGCCATCTAAAGAACTGGCACCAGAAGCGCTGGAAATGCTTATAAATTTAATATATAGCTTTAAGCATATTTTAAAAAATATGTATGAATGAAACTAACTATGTAAGTAATGGTGCAGATAACCAAATTTCGGTAATTTTTGTCAAGGACATTTTGAAAAAAAAAATTATGAAAAGGGTAACCCCTTTTAAAATATAATAATAAAACTTTTCAAGTATTCATGAAACGAGCTCAAGGCCAAGAATAATAATTTTTCAGTTTTAGAATTTTTATGAAAATTATTATTGTTTTCACTTATTAATAATCATTTTAATTAATTATTAAAAGTTTTTTTGATTGAATAGAGTAGAAAAAATGTTTAGAGACAACTGCCATAGCTTTTCTTATAGATCCATTTCGGAAGCTGCTAGACTTCACTTATCAGAGAAATTTTGGCACGCATTGCTAACCATTAAGCTAACAATACGCTGGTTTTGATGTCATCTAAACTCCTAGTTCTATTCTTCTTTTTATACCAACAATTTTGTTGATTGACGGCCTGTACATTTTCAAGTATTCATGAAACGAGCTCAAGGCCAAGAATAATAATTTTTCACTTTTAGAATTTTTATGAAAATTATTATTGTTTTCACTTATTAATAATCATTTTAATTAATTATTAAATCAATAACAAAACCGAGAGTACACGGCAAGGCAGTTCTGATGATAAAACAGATCTGTCAAAAATCCATCATGATCACACTACTAACTGTCAAATGGCGGAAGTGGTTCATGCATATGGTAAAAAGAAGAATAGAACTAGGAGTTTAGATGACATCAAAACCAGCGTATTGTTAGCTTAATGGTTAGCAATGCGTGCCAAAATTTCTCTGATGAGTGAAGTCTAGCAGCTTCCGAAATGGATCTATAAGAAAAGCTATGGCAGTTGTCTCTAAACATTTTTGCTACTCTATTCAATCAAAAAAACGTTTAATAATTATTTAAAATGATTATTAATAAGTGAAAACAATAATAATTTTCATAAAAATTCTAAAAGTGAAAAATTATTATTCTTGGCCTTGAGCTCGTTTCAGGAATACTTGAAAATGTACAGGCCGTAAATCAACAAAATTGTTGGTATAAAAAAATCAATAAAACTTTTCTTTAATTTCATATACTATATGTGCTTATATATCAATTTTGATCATTCTAACTTGAAAATATTGCAATTTAAACGTTTTTCAAAATTACCGTTATATGGGGAGGGGGAGTATTTGTAGACGGATTAAGCTCATTTTAGCAGGATTTACTATTATTCATCAAAGAAACACGTGTGCAAACTTTGAAGTATGTAGGTCGATTTTTACTATATATGGCCAACTTTTGTATGAAGTGCCCCCACTGTGCGCCGTAGTGTTTGTTACATTTTGCCAAAAAAAAAAATTTTTTTGAAACATCGAAGCACAAGAATAACTTTTTTTCTGGTACTTTGGTAGATAAAGAGGAGCTTAAATTTATCGGCGTAATTCGTCTTTCATAATGCCTCCAAAAGATATAGTCAATAGAGCGGAGATAATATGTATAAATTCAAGTCGCAGTGTTTAATATACATTTATTTAAACACTACTGCACCGATTTGGTTGAAATTTTAGCAACGTGTGGAGATTTAGGCCAAATTTTTTTGATATCCGACACCCGGTTTTGGAGATATCGTTAAAAATATATAGCCGAAAAACCTTCAAATAATTTTTAGTGCCAAGTTGGTTATGCATTCATTTTAGCAGTTTCCCACCAATCATCTTGAAATTTTACCAGCGTACTGACGAATAAACGAAGAATGATTTGGGGAAAAATTGTCGATATCCGAAAACTTGCAATATGGCTATCAAACGAAAGGTACTGAAGAGAGCTTTGAAGTACTATGGTTCTCATATCGATATTTCTACTTCTTCGGAGGTGTATTCCGATATTTGGACCCAGGGACCCACAAAACTTGTCTAAACAATAAGGGTATCAAATGGACGTAGAAGCGAGGTGGTTTCGACTTCATGGGTAAAAGTAGTGTGGAAAAATAAAACGAAAAATAATACTTGCATGTTTTGATTTTTTTAATTATTATACTTAATTTGTGTTTCATTTCACTAACGTTTGAATAAAAATTAGTTTGGAAGTAATTAGATATATTTTTCCAAATTTTTTTACGGTTTCTGATATATCTCGAAAATTTCCCATATTTGCCCCTTGTCAAATTTCAATAACTTTCGTTATGTTAATCTTTCAAAATGAGGCATTTGGTTTTATACTACTGTAGTGTGGGACAACAAATTACAAAAGAGTAATATGTAATAAAATTAACACTGTAGCTGTGCCAACAAAAAACATGCTACCGAAAAAAAATTACGCAGCAAAGTACCTCGACATTTATGCCTCTAACTTCAAAACTACAGAGAGCACATCAAATTCAAAACCACCGAAAGTTTTGCTGTATAATAGGCTATCATCGCGTATAACCAAAATTTTAATACTCTGTTGCCTCAAAAACTTATAAGCACAAATTCACCAATATTGAAACAGGCCAAAAATAGAGTATCGCTACTTTCATTGATGATAACTTTAAATATTGGAGGAGCACATTAACCCTGCCGGCCGCCGTGGCGTGGAGGTAGTGTTGCCGGCCTACCACACTGAAGGTCCATGGTTCGAGCCCTGGTACAGGTAACATCAAAAGTGATTTGAAAAAAAAGTTTTTCAAAACGGGGTCGCCCCTCGGCAGTGGTTTGGCAAACTCTCCGAGTGTATTTCTGCCATGACAGGCTTCTCAGCAAAAATTCGTCTCCTTTGTAGATGCCGTTCGGAGTCGGCAAAAAACTGTAGGTCCCACCAATTTGTAGGGAAAAATTCAAATCGGCACCACAAATTGGAAGAGAAGCTTGGCGCAAAAATCTCTTAGGAGGTTTATCATGATATACCTGTTGTATATCGCGCCATAAAAAAAAAAAAAAAAAAAAAAAAAACATTAACCCTGCTTACATTATTAGAATCTCCGTCTCAAAAACTACACTCAGTTAAAATCTTAAAGCGATACATTGATGCCTTAAAATTTTATAGAACAAATACCACAAAAAAAAACGAGTATCACTTGAAAAAACGGCAAAATCGACGTTTTTCACTCTTCAAAGTTCTGAAAAAACTTTTTGTCTACATTTTTTCCATCCATATCTTCAGAGGTGATAGTGAATACGTCAAACTAAACATCCATATGCTTTTTACCGGCTTTAATTCATTAACCCATGTGTAGCATCCGAGTATCCAAAAATGTAACACTACGGCGGATTTGCCCATATATATTTAATGGATTTGCTTGCAATGCTGTTTGATGCAAAAAATAAATTGAATACATTTAATGCTGCGCAGCAACCGTGCGGATAGCAAACAAAATGTTTGCCAAAACATCACCAGAGCCTAAAAATCCACGCGGATGTTTTTGATTTCATTCATCGTTTCGGCCAGTTAGGTGGTCAAAAAATATTGGGAGAGGTATCAAGGGACGCTCGGGCTGCCTCTCTTTGCTCTTGTAATTGAGAAGCACGAAGTCGAACCATACTAACGTGGCGCTCTTCACGTGTAATTTCTTGCTCTTCTTCAGTCCTTTCATTCGCAACATTTCGAATCCAACTTGTATTAGGGTTTTTTCGTGAAAGATTTGATCGTCTTGGTCGCGGCATGATCTTGTTAATGGTAATATCGGCACATCACTCTAATAGAAACTCGAAACACACACATCAACCGGTCAACTACAAAATTTTAATTTTTGAAACTTTCAAAGAAGTGTCAGTAAAATGAGAATGACGAAAAACTCTCTTGAAACGCAAAAAGCTTCCGCTTAACAGGAATCAGTAAATACTTGCAAGCAAAACTGCTTTTAGACTTTTCATTGGTTAATAGCTTAAATTTTTAAGATTTTGCTGTTGCTTTTCTATGTCACGAGCATTTGTTTTACTTGCAAGTTTTACTGAGTGAATTTCCCCCAGCAACTCTCGAAAACCAATAGTAAATTTTAATAAAAGTAAAAGGTAAAATTTAAGCAAATCGCAAAATAATTAAAAAAAATGTTGGAATAGGAAAAAAAGAGTCTCAAATATAAACAAAAGCAAAAGGCTACCAATATATAAAATTTCAAGCAAACCGCATCATAAATAAAAAGTTTTGGAATAGGTCGGTCCCTGATTAGCTTCTAGGAAAAAATAACCAATCGTAAATTTTAATAAAAGTAAAAGGCTACCAATATATCAAATTTCAAGTAAATCGCACCATAAATAAAAAGTTTTGGAATAGGTCGGTCCTTGATCCACTTCCCGGAAAAAAGTGTCGTATGTCCTTTTCCTGGTTCCAAGCTACATCCCCACCAATTTTAAGCCAAATCGGTCCAGCCGTTCTTGAGTTATAAAAAGTGCAACTAACACAACTTTCTTTTATTTATATAGATAGTAAACCCCACTCGCTTCGCTGCGTCTCAGAACTAATAATAAACTGAGTCCGATTTTCATCATTATATCCAAAACCTGATAAGATATGAAACATAATTACATCGCTTATTGCAGCACTCATTGTCACCTTTCGCCCATATTGTACTAACAAATTTTGGGTCACCTTGGTCCACAAATTGGTCTATATCTCCGAAACCGGTCGAACTATCGGAATGTTATCTTGAATTTTAAGTTAAACGTCTAGTAATACAACGGTAAAAGTTCCATTCAATTTCATTTAGTAGTTTTTGAGTGATGCGCGCCCAAACATACAGACAGACAGACAAAAATTATAAAAAAAAAGTTGATTTGGCTTCTATTGGCCAATTTTATTATATGTAGAGATAAGTAAACAAATGTGTAGGTTAATTAGATGTATATGCATAGAGATGATCCGTATAAACATATCAATTAGTTATTAGAATTTGTTATAGAATTAAGTAAAAATATCAGGGGTTATATTTCCACTTCTTGAAGAAAACGTTGGTAATAAATTTTTCGAATTTTGTGCATGTATATTTGCATATGCACGAGACAGAGTTGCATAAAATATATCTTGGCAACTTTCTAATTGCATAAATGCTAATAAAATTATTTAACATAATAAGTATTTCAAGTGTGCTAACAAACATTTCTATAAAACAAAGAACAACTTTGTGGTTTAAAGCCTTCTCTGTGTATGTGCAGGGTTGCCAGTACTTTTTTTTCAAAATGTCGCCAGATTCCCCCTTAAAAGCATCCAAAATGGCCAAATGTTATTTACATGTCGCCAGCAAAATTCCCATCAAAACAAAACCTGTAGAACTTACCGACGAATTGCCTGCTCCCCCAACCGAGAATGTTTTTTCAACGTGGGCATTGCTGATGGGTGAACCCAAAATTTGTAAAACATACCACGACAATTCCTTAGCTATCACCCAAAAATCGTAGAAGCTCTGATAACATTAGTCCAGTTAACTGCCAGTAACTTATTCCACTGATTTTCAATTCTACTCAAAGCTTTTTCATCGCTTATATTTAATTTAAAGTATGGTAAATATTTTGATTCAGGTCGACTTTGATTCGAACAAATTTTTGGAAAAAACATTTAAATTTTCTTTAAATTTTTCAAATTTGTTTGCAACCGTTTATCAATTTCTTTGCAAAGGGTTTTAATATATTCCAGAGCTTTCCTCTCAAGGATAATTTCATCACCTTATGAAATCTTAAACGATGAACTTTTCTCTTTATAATAAAGTATGCCAAAATTTGCTTCCTCAGGAAGACAGTATGCTAATTCTTTGTCAAGATAAAGCTTTTTTGACAGATAATTGTACCTAATATCATTAACCGGACATTGAGAAAAGTAAAAAAAGCACCGGCGTACAAAACAAGAATTTATTATACAAGGTGCGCAAAAGTAAGCTTCCGATGTTCAGCATATCGGTTGTGGCACGTGCAGTGTGTGCTGTTGCACCGTCTTGTTGGAACCACATGTTTTCCAATCCCAATTCATCAAGTTGCGGCAAAAAGAACTCGTGATCATTGCTCTGTAGCGCTCACCATTCACAGTAACCGTTTGGCCCCTACCGATTATTGGTCAAATAAATAGTCAGCAATATTCCGCGTTCTGGAGCAGTGTAGCGTAACATTGTTTATTAACGTGTATTTCGCATGTGTTTACTACACAAATGTCAAAACAGAACTGACTTTAGGGGCCAATCGCAAAATTTATAGCATTTTCTGATAGGAGGATTACTTTTGCGCCACCCTGTATTTACAAAGCAAGAATTATCTTCGCCTTTCTGCCTAATTTCCCGTTTCGAAGATACGTACTCCCAAATTTTCCTTTAAAATAAAGTAAAATTTCTTAGTTTAATGTTTTTTTTTAGTTTCTTGTATTCTCGTTTATTTGAAATATATTTAACGTATTAGCTAAAAGTTTCAGGAAAAAATATTATGTAACCGAATTAAAATGAAAAGGTTGTGCAACACAGCAATACTTTTGTGCAAACATGAACCCTGTTTCATCTTTTTACGGTCCTGCACAAAACCCTGATTTGCCGAAGTGAACGAAAACAACAATAGCAACCCAGAAAAAGTTATCCAAAGGCATCCATTCAGCGCATGTTTTTCTACCATTCGGCAATGTTCGGCGATGACAGCCATATTGAAGTGCCTTAGATGTAAACAATGCCTCCATGTTGATGTACCTGTCTAACGTTTGACGGATAACATATCACACTTGTACTGATATACAATGATCAGTACTTTTGCCTTCACTTTATACATGATTTGAAGTATTTTGCAAATGTATCTATTACAACCCACACAGGACTGACCTTGGGCTAGGTAATTGTAAACGTCATTTTTCTCCAGACGCTTTTGTAGCAAATTCGCAGATGTATTTCGAAAGTCATAACTACTCAGCTAAAAAAAAAATGCTAGATGGTAGTCGGAAACACGTAAGTTTTTGCACTGCTGGGTTTAATGTTCGGTTCCACCCGAACTTAAACTTCCTTACTTGTTAAAAATTTTTTTGGTATCATGGTTATAATGGTATACGGTGTCTTAACCAGACCTGTTAAGTAATGATTATGGGTTTGATTGATTACACATTGTTTCGCATTTTAATGATTATTTAAGAAGACAAATTTGGTTTTTATTGGTTATTAAAAAAATCAAAACAATCAAAACCTTTTTTTTAAATCCGTTTGATAACTTTTAATTGTTAGATTGTTTTCAATTTTTTTTCTGGGAGGTTCCATGAGAATATGAGCCTAGGTGTGAAAATAATTTTGCTTATAAAAGTAGGAAATATGTCGACAAATAATTTGTAGAAACCTTAAATTAGCGAAAACCAAAATAAATTTAATCTTTAAGTAAATTTTTAGTAATATTTTTTACTTTTTGAAGCCAGGCATTGGGTTAGCTATTTGAATGATGTTGAATTGGCTGGTTTTGAAAAGGCTGTCAAATAATTTGTGATTCCCGTATGAAGTTATTAATAAGAAAAATAACTAACATAACTCAACCTTATTCCATGTATTTGGTTTATATACCAAATTTTGTAACTTTTCCGTCTTCATTCAACGAATATTTAAGCAATATTGGCATTGCCCCACCCGTTACAAAATGGAAAAAATTGTTATTGTCCTTTATAGGAGTTATCGTGGTATTTCGTGTTTGCTACGCAATATTGGAATTTTTTTTCCAAATATATACTACAGCTGCATTTTAGCTTCTATGAAGTTAGTTAAGAAATACTGAAGAGTGAAGCATGTAGAGATAAGTAAACAAATGTGTAGGTTAATTAGATGTATATGCATAGAGATGATCCGTATAAACATATCAATTAGTTATTAGAATTTGTTATAGAATTAAGTAAAAATATCAGGGGTTATATTTCCACTTCTTGAAGAAAACGTTGGTAATAAATTTTTCGAATTTTGTGCATGTATATTTGCATATGCACGAGACAGAGTTGCATAAAATATATCTTGGCAACTTTCTAATTGCATAAATGCTAATAAAATTATTTAACATAATAAGTATTTCAAGTGTGCTAACAAACATTTCTATAAAACAAAGAACAACTTTGTGGTTTAAAGCCTTCTCTGTGTATGTGCAGGGTTGCCAGTACTTTTTTTTCAAAATGTCGCCAGATTCCCCCTTAAAAGCATCCAAAATGGCCAAATGTTATTTACATGTCGCCAGCAAAATTCCCATCAAAACAAAACCTGTAGAACTTACCGACGAATTGCCTGCTCCCCCAACCGAGAATGTTTTTTCAACGTGGGCATTGCTGATGGGTGAACCCAAAATTTGTAAAACATACCACGACAATTCCTTAGCTATCACCCAAAAATCGTAGAAGCTCTGATAACATTAGTCCAGTTAACTGCCAGTAACTTATTCCACTGATTTTCAATTCTACTCAAAGCTTTTTCATCGCTTATATTTAATTTAAAGTATGGTAAATATTTTGATTCAGGTCGACTTTGATTCGAACAAATTTTTGGAAAAAACATTTAAATTTTCTTTAAATTTTTCAAATTTGTTTGCAACCGTTTATCAATTTCTTTGCAAAGGGTTTTAATATATTCCAGAGCTTTCCTCTCAAGGATAATTTCATCACCTTATGAAATCTTAAACGATGAACTTTTCTCTTTATAATAAAGTATGCCAAAATTTGCTTCCTCAGGAAGACAGTATGCTAATTCTTTGTCAAGATAAAGCTTTTTTGACAGATAATTGTACCTAATATCATTAACCGGACATTGAGAAAAGTAAAAAAAGCACCGGCGTACAAAACAAGAATTTATTATACAAGGTGCGCAAAAGTAAGCTTCCGATGTTCAGCATATCGGTTGTGGCACGTGCAGTGTGTGCTGTTGCACCGTCTTGTTGGAACCACATGTTTTCCAATCCCAATTCATCAAGTTGCGGCAAAAAGAACTCGTGATCATTGCTCTGTAGCGCTCACCATTCACAGTAACCGTTTGGCCCCTACCGATTATTGGTCAAATAAATAGTCAGCAATATTCCGCGTTCTGGAGCAGTGTAGCGTAACATTGTTTATTAACGTGTATTTCGCATGTGTTTACTACACAAATGTCAAAACAGAACTGACTTTAGGGGCCAATCGCAAAATTTATAGCATTTTCTGATAGGAGGATTACTTTTGCGCCACCCTGTATTTACAAAGCAAGAATTATCTTCGCCTTTCTGCCTAATTTCCCGTTTCGAAGATACGTACTCCCAAATTTTCCTTTAAAATAAAGTAAAATTTCTTAGTTTAATGTTTTTTTTTAGTTTCTTGTATTCTCGTTTATTTGAAATATATTTAACGTATTAGCTAAAAGTTTCAGGAAAAAATATTATGTAACCGAATTAAAATGAAAAGGTTGTGCAACACAGCAATACTTTTGTGCAAACATGAACCCTGTTTCATCTTTTTACGGTCCTGCACAAAACCCTGATTTGCCGAAGTGAACGAAAACAACAATAGCAACCCAGAAAAAGTTATCCAAAGGCATCCATTCAGCGCATGTTTTTCTACCATTCGGCAATGTTCGGCGATGACAGCCATATTGAAGTGCCTTAGATGTAAACAATGCCTCCATGTTGATGTACCTGTCTAACGTTTGACGGATAACATATCACACTTGTACTGATATACAATGATCAGTACTTTTGCCTTCACTTTATACATGATTTGAAGTATTTTGCAAATGTATCTATTACAACCCACACAGGACTGACCTTGGGCTAGGTAATTGTAAACGTCATTTTTCTCCAGACGCTTTTGTAGCAAATTCGCAGATGTATTTCGAAAGTCATAACTACTCAGCTAAAAAAAAAATGCTAGATGGTAGTCGGAAACACGTAAGTTTTTGCACTGCTGGGTTTAATGTTCGGTTCCACCCGAACTTAAACTTCCTTACTTGTTAAAAATTTTTTTGGTATCATGGTTATAATGGTATACGGTGTCTTAACCAGACCTGTTAAGTAATGATTATGGGTTTGATTGATTACACATTGTTTCGCATTTTAATGATTATTTAAGAAGACAAATTTGGTTTTTATTGGTTATTAAAAAAATCAAAACAATCAAAACCTTTTTTTTAAATCCGTTTGATAACTTTTAATTGTTAGATTGTTTTCAATTTTTTTTCTGGGAGGTTCCATGAGAATATGAGCCTAGGTGTGAAAATAATTTTGCTTATAAAAGTAGGAAATATGTCGACAAATAATTTGTAGAAACCTTAAATTAGCGAAAACCAAAATAAATTTAATCTTTAAGTAAATTTTTAGTAATATTTTTTACTTTTTGAAGCCAGGCATTGGGTTAGCTATTTGAATGATGTTGAATTGGCTGGTTTTGAAAAGGCTGTCAAATAATTTGTGATTCCCGTATGAAGTTATTAATAAGAAAAATAACTAACATAACTCAACCTTATTCCATGTATTTGGTTTATATACCAAATTTTGTAACTTTTCCGTCTTCATTCAACGAATATTTAAGCAATATTGGCATTGCCCCACCCGTTACAAAATGGAAAAAATTGTTATTGTCCTTTATAGGAGTTATCGTGGTATTTCGTGTTTGCTACGCAATATTGGAATTTTTTTTCCAAATATATACTACAGCTGCATTTTAGCTTCTATGAAGTTAGTTAAGAAATACTGAAGAGTGAAGCATGTCTCTCCCGTTACAGTTATGGGGCAATAGTGGTTAGAAATGCGTTAATATTGTTAACATACATTATGATAATAAATAAACATATATACTAGTTATGTCCAACAAAATTTATAAAAAGGCCCACGGAAAAAATAATACTATTAAAGTAGGTACTATCAAAGCCCTTGCATATGAGTAAAAACTTCAGAAGGTGAAAATTCTTTAAATTTATTGAAACGAAAAATAGTTCGGCCTATGAAATAAACTCAAGAAGGGATTCCGCCTTTGCCTCTTTGGCATATTCGATTTATTATAAATAGCTTTATTCAGTGCTGCAAATACAACATGTCCCACCCGTTACAAGCGGCTGTCCCGCCCCTTGCACTTACTTTCCTAACTTTTCAGATTATAGCAATCAAAATATTTGAGCAAAATAAATTATTTTTGCATCAACATATTCCACATATGTCTGTACGTATAACCATATTTAAATAAAATAAACTACTTTCATAAATTCGCAGAGTTTTAGTAATATACAACTTGGCTGACGAATAGCGTCCATATTTTGTCTCAGCCGTTACAATTTAAAAACTAATATTATTTCCACAAATATTACATTTATTCAAGCTTTATTTTGTACCATTAATTGAATGCAATATTTAACAACATCGTTTAACAAAAGTAGAATTTCATGTAAAACTGTTCCACCCGTTACGATGGAATAGCCCTTGTGTGATTAGGTTTTGGTATTGTTTAAAATTTAGCGAATTAAAAAAATATTGTACAAATTAAGAAAATACATACAAATCTAATATTAGTTCGTAAACGCTGAACCGACACCCGGTAAAAATGCGTGTGGTCTATTGTAGGAAGTAAAGGAATCGGCGGCAACGGTGTTTCCGCATAACAAAAAGGTTACACTACATTCTGTTAAATGTTCTATAATAAGGTATGATTCTAAGTGCGCAGCATCCGCTTAGTTCGTTATGCAACTTTACGCAATAGTGTATTAAAATAAAAAATAATCGAAACAAGTAAGGAAACCGCTGTCTTCGGCTGTCCCGAAGGTTTTATACCTTTCATGAATACGCAGTACGGTTTTAAGTGTCCGATCCTTACTCACATTTAGTAAAAACTTTGCAAAACTGATTATTTAAAGATACATAGCCCAAACCCCATTTATCGGAACAATCGATTGTATGGGAGCCATATGTTATGTTAGTCCGATCTGGGTGATTTTCACTACACACTTTACATATAAAATAAGTACCAACCTGCAAAAGTTTACGTTCCTATATTTTTAATTGCAAAACTAGTTTGCGTACAAACAGACAGACGGACATGGCTAAATCGACTCAGCTCATCGCCCTGATCATTGTTGTGTCTATCTCTTCTTCTTCTCATACTTACAAACATCGGACCGAAGTTATAATACCATTTCATGTTCATGAAAGGTATAAAAAAGGTGTGAGTACCAAGTACTGGTGGAGTTTGATGTGTTAACATGTGTACATAAATTTAATAAAATTACAGATCGCTTAGTGGTTGAAATTCATTTTAATTATTTGCTGTTCCTTTTATTCGAAGTCTTTCCCTTCCTCTCTTTTAATATCCTTGCAATCAACTGCCAAACTTGGTAGTAAACATTCTAGTTCATTAACTAGAATGTTGGGGTCTTATTCATACCAGTTTGAGCTACTGCAACGTTTCCGCTATCATAAGCAGCAAGAACGCTCTAAAATTTTCGATACATGCATACGCGAGCGAAAAAAGAAAACTCGTATATGTCTACTATTTAGTAGCGCAACTTACTCCGAATGTGCACACACACACAAACCACACAGGGTGCGTTGTATGCAGTAATAAAACAATCAAATTTAAATACTGCAATATTGAACATGAAGACTTGAAACTACCAAATTATTGAATATAAAGCAGTTAATACCTGGGTGACCGAGCCTTGCTCGGTATTTTTCGAATTCGTCGCATAATCTTACTTACCAAGAGCACTCAGATAGATAGAGCACCGAGATAGTGGTCGATATAAGAAGGAATAATTAAAATGCAGTCAGGTGGCAACCCTAGGGGCAATCCTACTTAAAAATATTCTGGTTGGTATACGGCCTCAAATATCTTCCGTTTGATACCCATATTGCCATATATTCCTTAATATTTAAAAAAAAAAAAATCGCAAAGGTGGCAACCCTCTAAGCTTCCATTAGTGGCAACATCCAAGTAGAAAATCTTAGAAGGAAGCATACTATCCATCTACCAAATTTCATAGAAATCGGTTTAGCCGTTCCCGAGTTAGTGGTCGATATCTGAAGGAATAAATAAAATGCGGTCAGGTGGCAACCCTACTCGAAAATACTTTGGTTGCTATACGGCCTAAAATACCTTTCATTTGATACCCATATTCCCATATATTGCTTAATATTTAAAAAAAATGATATAGGTGGCAACCCTGTGAGCCACCCCAAGTGGCAAGACCAAAGTAGAAAATCTTAAAACAAAGGAGACTACCCATATACCAAATTTCATCCAAATCGGTTAAGTCGTTCCTGAGATAGTAGTGGATATACAAATATACAAGAAAAACTCGTTTAAAGTTATAAGATAACACGTTATCAGTTACTATAGAATGTACAAGGTGGCGCAAAAGTAATCCTCCTATCAGAAAATGCTATAAATTTTGCGATTGGCCCCTAAAGTCAGTTCCGTTTTAACATTTGTGTAGTAAACACATGCGAAATACACGTTAATAAACAATGTTACGCTACACTGCTCCAGAACGCGGAATATTGCTGACTATTGATTTGACCAATAATCGGTCGGGGCCAAACGGTTACTGTGAATGGTGAGTGCTACAGAGCAATGATCAACGAGTTCTTTTTGCCGCAACTTGATGAATTGGGATTGGAAAACATGTGGTTCCAACAAGACGGTGCAACAGCACACACTGCACGTGCCACAACCGATATGCTGAACATCGGAAGCTTACTTTTGCGCCACCTTGTATATTTCAGTTTAAATTGAAGTTTTTAGTTGCAGTTTTTACTTTAAAACAACTCCGAAAGCGATTTCCTTCATTACACTCTCTCGGAGTACCTTCACCCACTACCTTCCACTCCGATTCGCAAAAGAAGATGCCAAACTAGTACGGGTAAACAATGGTATTCGTTCAGCAACATTGTTTACCCCTACTAATGGTATTCGGGCAGCAACATTGTTTACCTAGTTTGGCATCTTCTTTTGCGAATCGGAGTGGTAGGCAGTGGATGAATGTACTCCGAGAGAGTGGAATGAAGGAAATCGCGTTCAGAGTTGTTTTAAAGTAAAAACTACAACTAAAAATTTCAATTTAAACTGAAACTAACATTTTATAGTAACTGATAAGGTGTTATAACTACCCTATATTCAATAATTAGTGAGTTTTATGTCTTCACCTTGAATATTGCCGTATTTAAATTTGATTGTTTTATTATTGCATACAACGCACCCTGTGTGGTTTGTGTGTGTGTGCAGATTCGGAGTAAGTTGCGCTACTAGTAGACATATACTATGGGCAGCAATCGTTCGGTTAACAACGCCGTCCTACATTTTAATTTTCTCTTCAACTAATATTCTGAGTATTTAAATATTCATTTAATTAAATTAAATATAAAACTTTCTTGCAAATAATATTTCTTATAGTAAAATCATAATCCTTTTGAGAATTCCGTGCTTCAAAAAGTACATTTGGGTTGTAGATCATGTACGTACGTGCATGTCAACAAAATCACCCCTATTTTTTGCGACGTCGCTACTGCATAACGGCGTACCAGCGACGCAAAAATGAGTAAGCAGCAGTGCTCAAATAAAACCACGAAAAAAAGTGAGAACGAAGTGATCTCTTTTCAAAGCAATTGAGTAAGTAAATAACATTTCTTTTTTGAATAATCAAAGTAACCTTTTTTTGATGAAACAGTTTTTAATCTATATATGTATATAAAAATTAATTGCTGTTCGTTAGTCTCGCTAAAACTCAAGAACGGCTGGACAGATTTGGCTAATTTTGGTCTTGAATTATTAGTGTAAGTCCAGAGAAGGTTTAAAAGGTGAGTAAATATAAAAAGTTGTATAGGGACAGTGATGGTAATAGGCAAAGGGATAGGTATAGGCAATATTTCTAGATCCATGCAGGCAAATTTCTGGGCAGGACAAAGTCTGCCGGGCCCTCTCGTAAATTCAAAAAAAAATATTGAAGTGTTTTTATTTTTCAGGGTTGACTTATTGTGATTTTGAAATGCAGTTTTCATAAATAAAATAACAAGGAATAACGAAATCGTTTAGAAGCAAAAACGAAAATGGCAAGCATACACGTACAATAACCAATAACTAGCACTTTTAAAGAAATTTAGTTACTAAAAACTTGCACATTATGTACTAGAATTCCATATTTGAGTTAACTTCATGGCTATTTGCAAAGAACTCCAAAAGTTATAAATTTCTCCATAAAAAGCTTATCTTTCCTTGAATTTCCTTAATTTTATATAAATATATTTTAACAAGTATAGATTAGATTCTATCTGAGGTTAATATTTAAATTTTCCATAAAATGTTTCAAGAAAATTCAAAGAATTCTGCCTGTGAAATCAATTATAAAATTCACTGAAAAAAGGACTATTTAAAAAAAAGATAATACTTTTTATAAATGTTTTCCAAGGCAAAATTGCTATGAATATGGACTTTACTTTTATTGAAATTTGTTTCAATTCTTCAACATAGTGAAGTACTATTTATTTTGATATACACATATTTTATATATGATGACTTGATTTTCATTAAAGTGGTTTGTAACGTAAGTTTGCAATTTTCGTGTATTTTTCAACCAAAAATGAACTAACCTACTATGAAGTGGTACAGTAATAGGTATGATACTGATGCATAGGCTAACTAGTATGACGGGTGGTATGATACCGGTGTATGTACTGACTAGTATGTACACTGCTATGATCCTGATGTACGAGTATGTACGGACTTGTACGTTGAATAGTATGATCTTGATGTATATAATGACTAGTATGTCAACTGATATGTTGCTGATGCAGAGACCGACTAGTATGCCAATTGGTATGGTGCTGATGCAGAAGCGGACAATTGCCATCTCGTAGGACATCGCCGTGTTAAAAATACAAGTTGCTAATATGGAAAATTACAGAACTCGAACTAGTTGAGCCGGATTGGCAAACTAGTATTTGACTAGTATAAAACCAGTAGAATGGACTGCAGGGATATTATGCTTTTACTTGCTTTTCTCTTCTTTCAACAGTCTCTATTTGTATACCTTTCATGAACATGAAATGGTATTATAACTTTGGTCTGATGTTTGTAAGTAGGAGAAGAAAAAGAGATAGACCCACCAAAAAGAATTCCGAAATGATCAGGCCGATGAGCTGAATTGATTTAGCCATGTCCGCCTGTCTTTTTGAACGCTATCTAGTCCTTCAGTTTTTGCGATATCTCGATGAAATTTGATATGCTAGTTTGTAATATAATAGTCATTCAAATCAAGTGACAAATGAAAATCAGTAGATCGGACCTACATAACATATAGCTCACATACAATCGATTGTTCCGATAAATGTCGTTTGGGCTATAACTATTGCAATTTATTAGCGAGGAGCACAAAAATTCGCAGCTACAGTAGTTATTACATATAGAATGTGTTTAGTGAAAATCCTCAAGATTGGACCAATATCTCGTATAGCCCCTATACAACGCATTTTTCCGATAAACGGGGTCTGGGAAATGTATCTTTAAATTAGCAGGATAAGACCCTAAACATTTTGTAGAGTTTGTACTTATTGTAAGTTAGAAGCGGACATTTATGAATCTTTCGGCAGAGCGCTTTCCTTACTTGGTTATTTTTATTAATTTATTTTATTGTTTCCTTTTCTTGCTTATTTTATTTCCCTCACCTTCCATTCCTTTCCTTAAATATCATTACTTTTCCTTTCCTTACCTTTCCTTTTTTTCCTTTCCTTCTCTTTCCTTTCCTCCCAACGCACTTTGTAGAGTACTAAACATTTTTTTTTTTGCAGTAATGATTTTGGTTTCATTTACCTATTATTTTTCAATGTGGAAATAAAAAGTGTTGAGCATTAAGTAACTTCACTATGTCAATCTTTATCGAACCGCCAGCCCCAAACCACGATTTGGCGTTTTAGAAAATTTAAGTTACTAAAAAAAACAAAAATTTTCATTAGTTTCAAATTTGTGTGACCAATGAAATGTTATTTGTTATTCAAAACATGTTGAGTAACGAATAAAATATCAATTATTATTTAATCATTGAAAATAAAAAATAAGCACCTCGAGACACAGGAAAATTATTAAATTAATTAATTACACAGGTCAACAAAATAAAAGTTTTGGTTTGGTGCAGCTCTACTTGTAACCAAATTTGGTAGTACTCGGTACCCTGATAAAAACTGTATACTTACTTTTTTAATGCTACGTACAGTTTTCTAGATAGGGTCAAGAACCCCTTTTTAAGAGGTTAAGGCATTTATGGGCCCATAACTTTGTTCCTGTTTATTCTATCAACACAGTTTTGATGCCTTTGAAAAGAGTACATTTCGCCGCTTCTATCAGTATACAAGTTATTATTATGTCTTCATAAACGTCAGAGAAATTGCCAAAATAATGTGAAAAATTCAATTTTTTGTAAAATTTTTTCATTTTTAATCACGGTTTTCTCGAATAATTTGTCAACCACTGCATATGTAAATTATTTTAAAACAATCTCCTATTAATTCTGTTTTCAAAGACATATCACTTTTTTATATCCGCGTAGATCTTCCTAATATATTCTATTTTAGTAAATTTTTACTGTGAAAAAAAAAGTTTTTTGTTATTTATTTTATTATTAACTTTTTATTTGCATAAAAACTTTCGTTTACGTGATTTTCGTGAATGAGGTATGGCAAGACAATCACGTTGCATTCCCTAGGAGTATACAGCCATCATATGCTGATCCCATTGGCCTTGGTACCTCTCTTCCATAGTTTTTAGGTCCTGGTGAAACCGTTCGCCTTCTTCTTCACTATAGGAACTAAGATTCTCCGGAACCTGGTCAAGGTGGCTGTGGAGATAATGGACTTTGATGGACATGTTACATCCTAAGTTTTTGTAATTCTCTAGCATGTTGTTAACAACATCAGAGTAGTTACTTGACTTGTGATTTCCCAGAAAGTTCTTAGTAACTTCAACAAACGAATTCCACGCAAGCAGTTCCAAACTGGTCATTGAATTTGAAAAATCATTATCTTTTATCAACATTCTTATCTGTGGGCCATCAAAAATACCCGGTTTTATTTTTTCTATGCTTAGCCTTGGAAATTTTCTCGTTATGTAAAGAAAACATTGTCCATTTTTATCTAACGCCTTCACAAATTGTTTAATTAGACCCAGTTTAATGTGCAAGGGTGGCAAAATAATTGAATCTCTTGTAACTAAAGGTGGGTTTATCACATTCTGCTTTCCCATTTCCAACATCTCACGTACAGGCCAGTCCCTTTCTGTCCAGTGTTGGTGCTTGGCACGACTATCCCACAGGCAATAAAAATATGGGTATTTGGTGTATCCACTTTGTTGTCCTAACAAAAAGTTAACCATCTTTAGATCTACACAAATACTCCAATTATGTTCGTTATACTTGATTTTGTCTAAAACAAGTGCAATATTTTGATATTCTTCCTTTAATTTAGTTGAATGAGCAATGGGAATTAAACCATATTGATTGCCATTGTGTAAAAGAACACACTTAAGGCTTCGTTTTGAGCTGTCTATGAAGAGACGCCATTCATTTGGGTGGTATTCTGAAAGACCCATTTTGAGAAGGAGGCCTCGCACATCGGAACAAAAAACTATATCATTTTCCGAATTAAAAAATGGCAGCAAATTTTGCTCTCTTGTAGGGTAGAGAGTCACTTTCGTACCTGTAGCCAACAAGCTTTTTTCTTTTAATCTAGAACCCAACACTTCTGCAGATTCCTTAGATAATTCAAGATCCCTTATTAAATCGTTTAATTCTACTTGGGTAAAAGTTGTTGGCTCAGTAGACGCTATTTATTCGATATCGCTATCGCTAGACACTTCACTAATCGATGATTCACGGGTAGAATAAACTGTTGGAACAGGTGCTTCCTCTAAATGTGGTAAAGGTCTCTTAGCGGATTGAACGTTTGGATATATAATTTTTTGAACATTAACACCACGCAAATCGACACAGCAGAAGTAACAGTCATCGAAGTGATTTGTTTGTTCTCTCCATTGCATAGGCACCCCGAATCTCATATGGCTTCTTTTACCATTGACCCACTGCCTCAAGTGTTCACAGCACATTTTGCCAACTATTCGAGGTATCCACGGCTTGTTTTTGTCTACAACTTGCAATTTAAAGTACAAAAAATAAGCACTTTTTATAAAATCTGTTATACTTTTCCTGAATTTTTGGACTGTGTATTCCCCACAAATGTAGCAAAACACATTTGGGTCATTGACACAAATACCTCGTGATGAAGACATGATATTGAAATTTTTTTATTTATTTATAGAAAGGCACTAACACTTGAAACCGCGCTCCCGAAAGTACTAATTACAGAAAATTTAAAAAATAAAGGGCAAGGAAAAAATTTTTGTAAAATAAAATTTTTTTTTTCACAGTAGAAATGTACTAAAGTAGAAAATCCCAGGAATATCTACGCGGATATAAAAAAGTTATATGTCTTTGAAAACAGAATTAATAGGAGATTGTTTTAAAATAATTTACATAGTCTTCTTCTTTAAATGGTCATCTAACCGCCTGGGCGATTTTGACCGTCCAACATAGCTCGCCCGTCGTTTCTTCGTTGCGCCAACGGGCGCCAATTGGAAACACCGCGGCATCGCAAATCTGTCTCCACTTGGTCCTTCCATCGGAGTGGTGGTCTCCCTCTTCCTCTGCTTCCACCGGCGGGTGCCAATAAGAATACCTTCTGGGCTGGAGCCTCTTCGCTCATTCGCACTGCGTGGCCTAGCCAGCGAAGCCGCTGTGTTTTAATTCGCTGAACTATGTCGGCGTCTGCGTAAAGTTCATATAGCTCATCATTAAATCTTCTTCGGTACTCGCCGTCGCCAACGCGTAGAGGTCCACAAATCTTTCGAAGAACCTTTCTCTCGAATACTCCCAGAGCCGCCTCATCAGATGTTGTTAGTGTCCACGCTTCTGCACCATATAGCAGGACGGGTGCGATGAGTGACTTGTAGAGTGTTATTTTCGTTCGTCGAGAGAGGACTTTACTTTTCAATTGCCTACTCAGTCCGAAGTAGCATTTGTTTGCAAGAGTGATTCTTCGTCGGATTTTTAGGCTAACATTATTGTTGGTATTAATGCTGGTTCCCAGGTAAACGAAGTCCTTTACTATTTCGAAATTATTGCTGCCAACATTGGCCTGGTTGCCAAGGCGCGAATGCGCTGACTCTTTGCATGATGACAGAAGGTACTTCGTTTTGCCCTCGTTCACCACCAATCCCATTTTCTCCGCTTCTTTTTCTAATTTGGAGTTAGCAGAACTTACGGCGCGGTTGTTAAGGCCAATGATATCAATATCGTCAGCATATGCCAACAGTTGCACGCTTTTATAAAATATTGTTCCAGCGCGGTTAAGTTCTGCAGCTTGTATTATTTTCTCCAGCATTAAATTAAAGAAATCGCACGATAGGGGGTCACCCTGTCTGAAACCTCGTTTAGTTTCGAACGGCTCTGAGAGGTACTTCCCAATTCTGACCGAGCTGGCGGTGTTGCTCAAGGTCATTTTGCATAGCCGTATAAGTTTTGCGGGGAAACCAAATTCAGACATAGCGGCATACAGGCAGCTCCTTTTCGTGTTATCGAAAGCGGCTTTCAAATCAACAAAGAGACGATGCGTGTCGATTCTTTTTTCACGGGTTTTTTCCAAGATTTGGCGCATTGTAAAAATCTGGTCAATGGTAGATTTACCAGGTCTGAAGCCACACTGATAAGGTGAAATCAGTCTGTTCACATCAGGCTTCAGTCTTTCGCACAATACGCTTGATAGGACCTTATATGCGATATTCAAAAGGCTGATTCCGCGATACTCGCAGTTTGCAGGATCGCCCTTCTTGTGGATTGGGCAGAGAACACTTAGATTCCAATCTTCAGGCATGCATTCATCCGACCAAATTCTGCATAGAAGCTGATGCATGCGCCTTACCAGCTCCTCGCAATCTCCTTTATTTCACGCATACATTTACATATTCACTGGTTGACAAATTATTCGAAAAACCCGTGATTAAAAATTAAAAAATTTTACAAAAAATTGAATTTTTTTGGCAATTTCTCTGACGTTTATGAAGACATATTAACAACTTGTATACTGATAGAAGCGGCGAAATGTACTCTTTTCAACGACATCAAAACTGTGTTGATAGAATAAACAGAAACAAAGATATGCCTTAACCTCTTAAAAAGGGGTTCTTGACCCTATCTAGAAAACTGTACGTAGCATTAAAAAAGTAAGTATACAGTTTTTAACAGGGTACCGAATATACTTGAAATCAGTTTTACTTTTAGCTGCACCAAAATCACTGTTGACCAGTGTTATAATTGAGATTCACCGAGGTGATTTGACTCAAGTTCGGTATCATTGCTGGGCAAAATAAGGTTTCGGCGTGACTATTTGGGAAACTACCTGTTTTTTTCGGGGTCATGTCAGGAGAGTTGTAAGACCTTTTTTGAATTTCTGAAAAGTGAAAAGCTCAATAAATGCAGCTCTCCATATTTGTGGAATAATTTCTTTTGAAAGGGGTTTGCTCGCTCGGTACCTTTAGTTCCTATACTAACACAAAGATAAATATAAAGTTAACTACGAAAGCTCGAGAAAGTCCCGTAACTGTACCGAAATGGCGACGAAAGAATTTGAATTGGTCCCGAAAAAAACCCTGAAAAAATCCTAAAACTATCCCGACATCTCTCTATCTCTATGGCGCGATATACAACAGGTATATCATCATAAACCTCCTAAGAGATTTTTGCGCCAAGCTTCTCTTCCAATTTGTGGTGTGCCGATTTGAATTTTCCCTACAAATTGGTGGGACCTACAGTTTTTTGCCGACTCCGAACGGCATCTACAAAGGAGACGAATTTTTGCTGAGAAGCCTGTCATGGCAGAAATACACTCGGAGAGTTTGCCAAACCACTGCCGAGGGGCGACCCCGTTTTGAAAAACTTTTTTCAAATCACTTTTGATGTTACCTGTACCAGGGCTCGAACCATGGACCTTCGGTGTGGTAGGCCGGCAACACTACCTTCACACCACGGCGGCCGCCTTCACACCACTATCCCGACATGACCCCGGAAAAAACAACTATCCGCTCAAGTAGTCCCTCCAAAGACGGAAGATAGGTTATACATAAAGATCTGATTCAGCAGAAGATAATGGTGAAGTAAGAAATAGAAAAAGTTGTACAAAATGCTTCGCAAAGCTCTTAAACCATGCACACCTAGAAGACGAACTTTTTTTATTTCCTGAGATGTTCACATAGGAACATATCCTATATTAAGACCTGCTGTGAGATAATTCTCTAGTGTGCATGTATACAAAAAATCTTTCGGAAAATTCTAAAAAGCTTGGCGGAAAATTCCAAACAAAATGAATATGACACACCAGGGGGAGTGTTATAATCTCAATTTGTTTACTTGAGATTATGACACTTGGGAATAAGTTATGTAGCCGTTGTTTTTATATAAGACTCGTATTATTTGATTTAAAGACGTATAACATAACCCCTTAATGTTGAAGAGTTCACTTGAGTCATCGAAAAATGTTGTGACTGCAGACACAAAATTTAACTCTCTCCCCCATATCGCTTCCATTTATAAAGCAAGGCTTCTTGCAACCATTAACACTTGGACAATTCAATTATTTGTGTACTCATCATCTTAAATCAATTACACATTTGTTTGTTGTATGGGTAAATTAGAAGACTTATTCATAAATTATAACCTTTATTTGGAAAGCACTCACACCTCACCTGCAACCGTTGTTTTTATATAAGACTCATATTATTTGATTTAAAGACGTATAACATAACCCCTTAATGTTGAAGAGTTCACTTGAGTCATCGAGAAATGTTATGACTGCAGACACAAAATTTAACTCTCTCCCCCATGTCGCTTCCATTTATAAAGCAAGGCTTCTTGCAACCATTAACACTTGGACAATTCAATTATTTGTGCACTCATCATCTTAAATCAATTACACATTTGTTTGTTGTATGGGTAAATTAGAAGACTTATTCATAAATTATAACCTTTATTTGGAAAGCACTCACACCTCACCTGCAATTTAAGTATATTCGCGCAAAAATTATTATTTTTTAATCTAGCAGGAAATTGAACAATTCTTGAACGAAATCCTAAAAAAATACCATTTGCTAACTACATATTTGGTTGGACGGCAGACGTAAATTCAGTCATGGTGTGCATTTATAAACGTATAATCATGCAACTTAAGTACATATTTTAGAACAAAGTTATAAATTTAAGAATTAAGTTATGATTTACTGACTAGTTCAGGTACATTTTACAATGATGAAACTTTGGGAGGTCATTCGTGTCATACATTCGTGTACATTCCCACAACAGCCGGTTCTACGTACCGAAATGACTCGGGTTTTTATATCCGACAAAGGGCTGTTATTTCGACATAACCCTGTCTAACTTTCCCCCTAACATTGTCATCCTCCGAGCAGCTCCTTGCAGCAGGGCTGCTCAAAACTCTCTGCTCCGGGCGGGTGTTGAATCCAACCCGGGACGAAGAGAATGGATCTGCTGCGTTTGCCCTAGGGCGTCCCGTGGCCAACGTCGATCTAGTGTCGCACCGCCGCAAGTTCCAGATACAGTCTCCACGACTAATAGCACTAATACTGCCCAGCAAGTAGTGTGTAACTCCCGCTGCCGCTCACGCCCACCGACGCCAACACCTCACACAGCAGCTCAGATACTTTCTACGTAGCACGTAGCACCTCTCTTTTAGATGTTAGCAATGCTGAGCCACCCCTCTCCCACTTACAACCTCACCTTCTTCCAGCACTAGCAAAAATGTAAGTCAAAGCCACCAACTCCTGGTCCCTTCCACCATTTGCACTGTTTGTCGGTTGAGATTATATACACCTGCGACATCAGTCAAATGCAACTCTTGCTCTTATTATGAAAAGCTATTAAATCATCCTTACCAGTTCAAGTGAATAAGCTAGGTTCACTTACGTAAAGGTGTCTAATTCACCAATGAAACCTTGTTCATATGGTACTACTTAAAGTGCAAACGTCCCTAAAATTATTTTATGAAATGCTACGGGGCACCTGATCAATGCCTATTTTTTCATGATACATACTTAAAAATTTCCTTAAAATTGGATTTTATGTGACTAAGCAGCCTCGCTTTATGTGAATTAGAGGCAGTGAAATTATTTGTAGCTAAAAACAACAACAACAATTAGATAAAGTTATGTGCTTATTTTATTATATGGTACCTATACGTACCAATCGTCCGATATCGCGGTACATATGTGTACCAATATTCCCCAACTGTATATACTGTGATTCCTCCTTTTAAAATTTACTTTTTCCCTAGAAGATGGGCCCCGAGAATATCCGAAAATTTTTCGAACACCAAGCTAATCGTGCCATTGACTTAGAAATATTTTCTAGGGAAAGCTTCGCCAACTTTTTACCATGTGATTATCATAGCTGCAACCATAATGATGATTTAGCAGACGAGGTAGAGAAAGATACCGAAGAAGTAATAGTAAAAAATGTACATACTCGTACACCGCCAGCGGCAACGAAACTGCGAAGACCATAGAACCATGACTATGAACGAGCTTATCGAATATCAAAATTACCTCGAATACTTCTGATCTAAGACATTAATCCGGGAAACTTTACAAGCCACACGCGTTAACCGAACATATCGAGTCTTTACCGCCGAATTGGTGTAAGGGACAAATAACAAATAATACATGAGGAGGCTTTTTTAATTATCTCTGTTAATAAGTAAAGAATTTGAACTAAATTTTGTACACGGCCCTAGTTGTGCTCTAAGTACATAACGCAATCAATTTCAGTAGCTAAAATAAGTCGTAGTTGTGTTTTTTGTTACTTACATCAATTTCGCTGGCACACTCACCACCACCTGCTGCTGAAATGTTGTTACTTACATCAAAATAATCATAACGTTTTTTCACATATAAACTTTTATTTCATTAAAAGAACGTTACAGGATTTTTTTTTAAAATTAACAATAGTTCATTAAACATAATTTAAGCATATCAGGGACCGTAAATAACAGTTGCTAGCCAAAATTAAATTAGGTTTTTGTTAGCTTCGTTGGTTGTTTGTAGACACTGTCCATTATTTCTAGTATAGATTAGCATGTTTTGAGATACATTGAGAGTGTGAAGCAAAAACTTTTGGCATACTTTTGCTTTTATATTATTAAAACTTATTGTGTACTCAAAACTCCACTTCCTTTTAGTACTTTCGAATTTTCTTCTTTTAATACACTTACGTGTCGTACATGAAAGTATCCAGTCCCGCTGCCTTATTTTATTCCCCATACCCCACAAGTGCTCGTTTATTCCCACACGATGTGATTCCGTGAATTTGTCTGCAAATGAGTTTTCACAATTTTTATTCAAACAGGGGTTCGGTTTGACGCCAGTGGATTTCCGACTCTTGTTTTGCGGTTTTTTTCGAATAACTTTTGACTTTTTAAAGCCCCTATTACCAACACACGTTTCATCATCAATGGAAATATTGGACTCACTTTCACTATAGGGGACGAGAGCATGTATCTTTGCAAACTAAAGAAAACAACGATAAACTCATTTATTACTAAGCCATAAATAGAAAGGTATAATTTTTCCTATTGCTTGCAGCCAAAATAATTACCTCTGGTTCAAAAGCTTCCATTATTCGCTCAAAGAACTATTTATTATGTTATTTTATATGTAACTTATCTCCGTGAAGGGCATTTAGTTTACTAGAATTAAATATTTTTTGCTGCAAGCAACAAAGCACACTAGATATTTTTGATGAAAGTAACCATGTGCGGTCATGGAAAAATATAAACAAAGTGTATTGCGCATTTACACCAAAATTGTTTCTGCTATAACTTTATAACGGTAAAACATAGAACTATGAAATTTTCGGAGATGACAGATCAGGACCAACACTATCAAAGAAATATCAATACGTTTTTCCTTATATTTAAACTATTATGGAAATCCTTCATAGCTGTTAATGTTTGCTTTCAGGACGATTGGTACGTTTTTGTACCACATAACACCTTGTATAGGACAATGGTATACCACCACCCGGGTCAGCTGTTTATACCACGTCCATTTTGACATCTCAGAAATTTCATTTGTAGCACAAACAACATACATATGTATTTCTTGCATTCAACGAAATGTACCATTGCTAGTAGAGTTCCGGGTCGAAAGGGTTAAAGTTTCTTCAATCAGATGTTTTGCTGTGGTGGTTATTACATATTTAAATATTGTGAATTTAGCATGTAAGCATGTATGGTTACGAATATGTAGATCAAAAGCATTGAATAACAACTTGAGTAAATGGATAGAGCATATAACGTTGAAGGGAGAATTCAAAAATGTGTGTCAAAAATATTGATTGTGAAAACGTCATCCTTCTGGCAAACAACTTCCACTTTCATCCCACTGCCACTAAATGGCATTGCAATGAATTTGCCAACAAATAAAACTACATTAGACTATCCAGAAATAAACGTATTGCCTTTTTTGCATAGAAATTTAGCAGTGTAAACAAACATTTATTGGCTGATAATCTGTATGAAAGAATTTTGCATGATATCGTGCACAAATTTCGAGTTGCTTATGTACTAAGTAGACTTAATTCCAGAATTTCATATATCGCCATCTCCTAAGTGCTAAAATATGATACAATTTTTTTATGTTATGTGATCGCTGTTATAAATCAGAATTAATCAATATTAACAGGTTTATTTTTTTAAGAATCTTTTATTCCACCAAATTCAATTACAAAATTCAAATCACTTTTTTCCAAATAAGGGGAATGATTTATATAAATTCCAAAGCTAATGAGACAATTCCATTTATTGCAAAGTAGGTTTACTACAAAGTACCAAACCCTTCAGTTATTCATTCACAACAGTCGCTAGGATAGCTGCCAATTTAGTTTTGATTCCCTACTATCCAGAAGTTGCCACAAGTAGTCAGAAATAGTTTTACCAGTTTTTGTAAGAGATGTATGGGATTGGATCTAACATTTATATGTTAGCATTTCAAAAGGAAACAAACAACTAAATTATGGAAAAAGGGAAAAATAGTAGTACTGACAGTTTAAGAGACATTTTTATAGCTTACCGAAGTTACGAATGCCATCAGAGGATAGTATTCCTACTTATCGTAATCATGATTCAATTATATATGGCTTTCGCTTTTACAACAATACGTAATTACCGTTTGGCAACGTATTGCCCTTATGTCAAAATGCACATGCGAGAGGGAACGCGCACTAACGATCCGCCTATTTTCTAAGCTGTCCACCTATAAGACACACATAAATCACAAAATTTCTTAAAATGTTATCACAAAGCACTGGTTAAATACATATGAACTCACACCGAATTTTTTTTAAAAATAAATAAAACAATAGGCGAACTCAATAGCTTTTCCAAAAACTGTAAACAAAAAACAAAGATATGATAGTTTGACATAAGGTGTGGATGAGGAAGAAGAAGACGCTATGGCATCTACGACAACCATATAAATTATTCAATCATGATCGTAATTCATTCGCAAAGAATTTTAACTGAGAGCTTTCAAATAGTCGTAAATCGGTACTTTGATTCCTTTATTATTTTGAAAGATCGGTTAATAATAATAATAGTACATCCCGTGATCGAAATTCGACCACCTTAAATTCGTTTCAGTTATTAAATCCTCTGTACATATTTTTTCCAGCTCAGTGAGTGGCCTTCTGGCAGGCCATGCCCACAAGATCGGTCTTGTTTCCGACAGCATGTGTAGGAAATGCAAAGCGGAGACGGAGACTGTGGAGCATGTCATGTGCACATGCCCCGCTCTATCCAGACTGCGGCTTCAAACATTTGGAAAGGGACAATTGCCCAACCTAGCTTCACTGACAGAAATAGGCCCAAGTAGGCTTCTGGTTTTTGCGAAGAAAACATTACTGTTTTGTAAAATAGACACTGAAGTGTCAACTGTATAACAAGAGGTCGTCAAAGTTTTTCTGGTAACACTACGGACGCTATGCGTCTATGTGAGGCCACTGCGTTGGCCTGCCAGCACAACCTAACCTAACCTAGTGAAAATATGTCCACCGTTTGACGTGGTTGCCATATTGTGATTTTTTGGTTATAAGTATACAGGCAGTGCTTTTTGTAATCCATTTACCGGGAGAAAATTACAAATTCAATTTAGCAAATTCCGACTCAACGACGCACCTTCCTATTTTGACTCTGCTTTCGTTTTGATCTGAAATTTTGAATTATAAGGCCGCCATGGCTGGTTTGGAATTTCGTTTTAATATTGGATTTTTATGAACAGTAAAAATTTACATTTTATTACAAACACTTAGGGTTTTCAGGATTTTAGGATGCATCTAAATACCCGACCGAAAATAGAGGCCATGAATACCTTTGAATCTCATTTTCGTTATAAAATTTTACAAAAAATAGAAGTTTGATTGCGTTTTTAAAAAAAAAGTTTGTTTTGAATTATAGGAACAGTAGAGACTTTGGATGCTTTTGAATCTAATTTTTATAACAGAGTTCTATTTTTTATTTTGTTTTCCCTAAAAATTTTAATTTTGAACTATTGCTTGCAATAAAACGCGAGAGATATGTTGAAAACAAATTGGTATTTTTTTTTAGGATTTTGGTTTATTTCAGTATAGGGGAGGGCAACTGTCGCTCAAAATTAAATTATACAGACGCGCCGACGCCGGTGTATACTTTAACTCAATTTGCTTAATGAGTAAGAGAATGAAAATATTTCTACCTTTTGGAGAGCAAATGAAATATGACTCACCGACGCCACTACTTTAACTTAATATGCTCAATGAGTAAGAGAATGAAAATATTTCACCGTTAGGAGTGTGTCCACATATACATATTTTGATTGAAAATGAATTTAGCGTTTATTTTGAAGTTCCTTAAATTTCTCAATATGAGCATGACGCCGGTTTCCATTTTGGTTTTTTTGTTTCGGATATACAGACAGTGCTGTCAATTTAGCAATTTTCCTTTAGATCTGGCTTTTTTAAAAACAACAACATTACAACTTTAGCATATGGTTTTCTGGTTATTTTCCTTAACCACAATTTATACATGTATAAAGACATTTTATATTGACTTTTATAGCATGTCAATAATATTTTGTGATATATATGTATATGACCTGAACTTATTATTTCTTCTGGCTGTGCGTATAAGTTTACCTTAAGTCCTATATTAATCAGAAAAAAGTAAGTTCTTTACAAACATTTTATAAAACTATTTAACTATATAAATATTTATCTTACATATTTTGCTATAGTAAATTTTTAGTATTTTCTTCTGGTGTTTTTGCAAAAAATTGGTTTTAAGAAAATATTGCTGTAAAAACTTAACAAATTTAAGTCAAGGTAAGATATTCAATTTTATGGAAAAAAAGAAATTATTGTCCGGAACCTGGGCTTGAACCATGGAACGCAGGCGTCTCACCCGAGACGCTTATGTCTGCTTCAGAAAATATTTCCACCGTTAGGAGTATATATACATATCCATATTGCTTTTGAAAATGAATGAAACGTTCATTTGGAAATTCCACAAATTTCTCAATACTACCGTGACACCATATTGGTTTTTTTTTTATATACAGGCAGTTTTCTCAATTTTTCCTTTACATCTGGCTTTTTTGAAGTCAATTTAGGGGCAGAAAATTACAATGAAATAATGGTTGTCTGGCTTTTTTCATTATCCACAACTTAGACATATTTAAAACACATTTTATGTTGATTTTTAACGAAGATTATTATCTTAACTGGTAAAATTTAGCCTATATATCTAAGACTTCGGGTTATATGTCTGCCCTTTGACAAATTAAAATATTTGAAGAAGAAAATAGTTGATGTCTTCAGGAAAATTAACACGATTTCTAACCACTTCATAAATAAAAAATTGAAGAAGCTAAAAACTGTGTTTTCGCCTTTTTGTATTTTAAATATAGGGTCTATCAGCCATTCTGTCTCATCGGAAAACCCCGACAGAAATAATAAAAATTATCAAAATTCTCTACTGACTTTATTTAAAATTATTATATTATTGTTACATATGGACTTCATATATGTTTACCTTAAGTCAAATATTATTGAGAAAAAATTTAACTTCTTGAAAAATTCATGAAGTATTTTGTTTTGATAAACTGGACATATTTTCTGACGTTATTTTTTGCAAAAATTTCATTTTTTCACTCCAAGATAGAGGTCACACTCAGAAAAATATTGGGCTAAAAATATAATGAGTTTAAAAAAAATCCTGATAAAAAGTTTTCATATACATATTTAAAAACAAATTAAATTTAACAAAAAAAAAGTTGTCTGGAACCTGGGCTCGAACCTTGGAATGTAAGCGTCGCACAGTGGCGCCTTTTGAATTTTTTCTTTGCAAAAATCATAAATTTTAAACCAATGAAGATATTTTAAAAATTTTAAATGCAACTGAAAGCTAATTATTTGAAGTTTTATTGTGTGAAAGCTCAGAATGTCACAGATACAGGGGCTTCTAAAAAATTTGTCAAAGTCGAAAATGTTTAGAAAAATGCAAAAACAAAATGTTTTTAGTAAAAAATAAAAAAAATAAAATGAGATTTGTCTTACAATTACGAATTTAAGCATTAAATAAGATAAACTAATGATTTTGATAAGATAGCGTGGCACTGCCCACTTATGACAAAAAGTTGTATCTAAGTAGTCACGTAATCAATAACTACCAAAATCGATAGACGTATTGTTTCTTTTAAATGGCAATACTCTTATAAAACTCAAATGTCCGTTTTTGGTGCCACAATAACAAGGTGCTTCAAAATTCATCGTAAAATTTTACATGTTTTTTTTTTTTAGTTTACAAGGCAAATATGTTTTTTATTAATAACTAAAAGTTATTGAAAGTGGTTCAATGAAATTTTATTTGAGCTAAAGATTAAACAGCCAACGAATTTTGGAAAAGGGGAGTGGCACTGCCCATTTATGCTAAAAAGTTTGATCTTACTCGATAGACGTATTGATTTCTATAAAAATTTAATACTCGTTTGAAGGCGAAATGCCTAAGCTTTAAAATAAATTTGATAAACTTTAGCAAAATGCAATAACGGAAAGTATGTATTTATAAATTACTAAATTAATTAATTCTTTTATTTGAAATAAAAAATTAACTTGTACTTGTAGATATCTTATTTTTCAATAAAGTAACAAAATTGATTAGTAAATCCCTTCTTCATTGTTGTGATAAGAAGTGAGAAACTTATTTTATCTTAACATAGTCATCGTCACTGGAACATATATCTAACAAAGCAACCATTTCTGAGCTATACGCATCTGTAAGATCTTTTTGTGTTCTTACATACCTCATAGATGATATGACTGGATCAGAAGAGATAGCTAACATGTTGAAAAGGTCTTCGTTTTGTATAACTCGTGATACTTTGCAGGTGTTCATACATCTATATCTTTTGTTGTCCTTGTTCTTAGATTCTTGAGCTTCTTCAGGCAATTCTCCTAATGGTAAGCACTGGTACTCTATTAAATCTTTTCCATGTGCTAAAATTTTATGTACCGTTGGTGTAAGTTTCTTCTCAGGATACTTTTGATGCAGCAACTCTGTAGTTTTAGATGCATATTCTCCAAATTTGGGTCCATTAACTGGTTCATGGCAGTTTAAAATATTTAAAATTACTCCCAATATTTTCACAATATCTCTATCAACACCTGTTATGCCAGCAGTCACTTCATCGTTTTCAAAAAATCTTCTTGAGGAGTTACCATCATTTGCATTTCCGTATCCATACTTCGGACAGTCAACTCTAAAGCCAATCTCTTTATAGAATGCATCCTGAATTTTTTTTTTCACCTGTTTTGTTTCTCCTTACATGTTGTATTGTCGTCGAAAACTTCTCCTTGTTGTGATAGTGTATAAGCCAGCTTTGAAGGAGTCGTGTAGACGTATGATCCATTAGGTTTTGTAGCTCAATTTCAGCTGATACTTCGGTTATTTTGGCACTCATAGGAACTGCTTCTTTCTTGGCTTGAGTAATTTTTTTGTATCCAGGTAAAATATCGGCATGACGTTGCAATAATGACTTACCCAATATAATATATTTTTTCTTCGTTAAACCGAGATCTATAAACAGCGCCAAAGCTTCTTCGGGAGTGTATTTCCTAGGTAGCGCATTTGGTGGTGTGGCAATGCTGTTTTTGATCCTCATCAGTCGAACTGGACTTGCTACCGCAACTGCTTCTGTTATATGAGCCTTCACGTTTTCTTCGTCTTTTTTATATTTAATAGCCAGCTTCCTTTTCCTTGTGTAGGTAGAACACTCTTCTATGGGTTTTGTTGGTCTCCCTATAGTTGGATTGGTTGACGTGCTAGGCGTTTCTTCGTCCAAAAAAGTTTTGTCAGCTAGCCACTTTTCATGCTTACTTAGAAATTTTGAATTGTTACGATAGACGTCCTTCCATTTTCTTTCTATCATAATGTATTGTAAACCAATTTATTCTTCCAGGCCTTCCATTTCTTTAATGCTTGTTTCACTCGCTAATTCTCTCATAATAGCCTCAACGAATAGCGTTTTGACTTTGTAGATTTAAACACCGCAAATAGTTTCGAGTTTTCTAGATACATATTAGAATTGGCTTCGAGTGTATCTGACTAAATATTAAACTGTGAACTATATCTAAAAATACTATTCACTTTATTTAAGTAAACAGAATACTAAGTTCCTTAATCTCCAAAAGACGAATGATAATGCGCCATCATACAATGCACAATGATAGCTTTATATACCTACTCAAAGTATTAAAATGAATTTCAGGTATACAATTCGTAACTAAAAAAATTTATATTGTTAACAAGTTCCAATAACAGAAACGACCTTACGGCCGTACTCAATTATATATACCTGGTCAGGCGCGTATTTATGCCCAAGGTTGTTTAACTTTATTTGATGTAAAAAGTGAAGTTGCAGCTGGACGCAGGTAGACTTTATGAATTTAGGTAACTGAATATTTCAAAAATAACTACTGTTAATTTGACGGAGCACATATTTTAACATTTTTGTTCCATCAAAGTTTTAAAAAGGGCCTAAAAATAGGCATTTCGAAAAACAGGCATATCCGCCAACTTTTAACAAAAAAAACATTGTTTTTTTCAATCCTAAATTAAATTATCTTTAATTGCTATACAAGAAAACGACAACCGGCCACCTTACTTACTCACAAAACCATTTTAAATACAACGAAAAAGAAGAAAAATTTCAAATTTTTCCCAATGTTGAAAATTGGTCAACTTTGAGCGGCTCTACCTGGTAAACTATAATTTTCTGTGTAAAAACAGTTATATATTCTTGATCCCTGGAAAATTCTCTATTAGAAACATGTATTAGATTTAGCGAACGCTTTCATGATTTTTTTGATTTTTGCCATGCATTAACGGCAGAGGAGCCACTGTGCGTCGTAGCCGAAATGCTTACCACCTGCGCTACTACTGTATCTACAGAAACGCAGTCAGATACTGTAGTTGACAGCTTTGGCTTTATGCAGAAAACTTTAATGAATTATTACAAATAAATGAAGCATTATTTGTTGAACATAATGTGCCTATGCACCGCTCCTGACCCATACGAAGATATCAAAATACATTTTTATTGAAATTATGCATGTTTAGATATAGATATACTCTGGCAATTGATTGTATGAAAAAAATGTTAGCCTATTAATATATAGATAATATATTGAGGTAGTGGACTGCTACTAGCAGATCTTTTGTGCTCCTCAATTCCTTCCTAATTATCATAGCAGGGAGAACACCTTTTAGGATCCTAAGATTATTCTTGGATATACTGATTATTGACACGTTCAGTGTTATAAGCAACCATAATTCTTTTATGTGTTGCGAACCTATGGATATAAATGATTCAGGCCCTAGAAATTTTTAGCTGCAGCTTCTTCGTCTGGCTCATAAGCTTGCTCGTTATCCTGCAGCGCCCGTATGGCCTGGAACCCAGCCTAGTCGGATGCTGATTCGTGATGATGTCTAGCCTCTACAAGCATTCAAACACTAGGTATGGGCATATTGGTGCGGACGGCAAATAATCCATTCAATTCAATTCACATTATTAAGTCTATGATTATAGAAATCTTTCAAAGTAGAAATACTCGTACAAATTCCAATTTTAAGCTTAGGTAAATTCCAAATATGTACAGTGCAACATAATATGAAGTAAGTTTAGAACCAAAATATGATCTCGGGAGTGCGAAGTCCAGATCAAGACTAAAAAATTGTATTAAGTTCAACGGAGAGCCCTCGAGATAGGGTCATAATCCTTTACATGAAACGAAGAGTTCTGCACGGAACATTTAAGCTTACTTGTGCTAAAAGTTCCAGATAGTCTACCACAACAACAAATGAAATCATATATAAACATCAAAGTTTGAATAGAACGACATCGACTTCTTGCTTACGAGGGCATTGTAAGATGGTAATGGATTAGTGTAACGAAGCGGCTGAAGAGCAAATCGAATGAAAATTTTCTGTACTCCTTCAATTATCCGAGAATAAACAGGATAAATCGGATTCCAAATAATAGATGCATGTTCTAATTTCGAACGGACTAAACTAATATATAAAATTTTGCTATTGTACGGATCTTCAAAATCTCTGTCATATCGCCGCTAAAAAAAATTTAGAGTAGGCTTAGGTTTTAATGAAGCTTACGTCAAACATTACTCTAAGATCTACAAATTCACTAAAAAAAAGTGAATAAGTAGACATTTTCATGTTGAGGTGCTTCGAAAACTTGCTAAAACAGCCTTTTTTAATATTAAGGTGTAAACTATTCATAACAATCAAAGTAGTTAAATTATTAAGATCATCTTTCAGGTCGTACGAATGGAGCTGATACTTCAAGTTCAAGAGTTCCAAGAATGCATACCTGAGGCACTCCAGATGTGACTTTAACTTTGTATTCTCGATTTCTACAAAGGAGATTCGGTTGGTGAGATAATATATAGTCCAACATAAAAAAGTAGAATGGAAAAAAATTTTTTCAAACTTGTCCAATAACATAATGTGGGTAACAAGGTCAAAAGACTTTGTACAGTCGGTATAGAAAACGTCTACTTTTTGACCGGTCATAAATGAAGAAATGCAAAATTGTGAAAAGGAAGCAAAGTTCGCAACCGTGGATCGACCGTTAAGAAATTTATCTATGGAACCCTTTATTGCAAACAAAAACTGCTTTTTAACCACTTTCTCGAGAAGGTTTGATCAGGTAAAGAGTTTAGCGACTGGTCTATATTTCTATCTATCTCTATGGCGCGATATACAACAGGTATATCATCATAAACCTCCTAAGAGATTTTTGCGCCAAGCTTCTCTTCCAATTTGTGGTGTGCCGATTTGAATTTTTCAGTTTTTTGCCGACTCCGAACGGCATCTACAAAGGAGACGAATTTTTTGCTGAGAAGCCTGTCATGGCAGAAATACACTCGGAGAGTTTGCCAAACCACTGCCGAGGGGCGACCCCGTTTTGAAAAACTTTTTTCAAAATCACTTTTGATGTTACCTGTACCAGGGCTCGAACCATGGACGTTCGGTGTGGTAGGCCGGCAACACTACCTTCACACCACGGCGGCCGCCTGGTCTATAGTTAGTTACATTATTTTTGTTGCCTGTGAAACCGAGTTTCCCGCGTTATTCCTGTTGGCCAAATCTCGCGCTACAGGGGTTGGTTGAAGTAGCCAGTTAGTGATAACAAGGCTAATACAACTGTTTTTTTTTTGTATAAAGCGAAAGCAGCCTTTTCAATACAGTTCTATCAATTGTATTATGTACCCTTCAAGCTCGAAGTTGTCTGTCTGATTGGACCTTATGAGTGTGGCTTCGTCATCATTGATAGGCGCTTAACCGTCTAGGTGAGTGCCGTTGCGTATTAATCCAACACCCACCTGTTTTTCCATCTTGGACAGGGATTCCTCTAACCCTAATGCCAAGCTCATTTCTTTGCTCATTCCCATTGTCTAATCATCTTTTGAGCTATAATGAAGAGGTCCTGCAACCGAGTAATGTAACTCAACGCCATTTGAAACTTGAGCCACCCATGACACCAACCATATTTTTAACTGCTCAAAACAGCAAGTACTAATATAAAAATCCCACTTTTGCCCAACCCTATTAGATTAGCTAGTTTGCTAGGTCTTCTTCTAGAAGATATTGATGAGTCTTTATAAGATTTGGTGTGATCTAAAAATTTTACAATTTAACACTGGTTTAGCAGCTAATCCTTTGCTCTGCAAGCCAAATTACCAGTATAACCACACTTGAGAGGTTAACTCAGAGTTAAAAAGATAACCTGCCGTTCTGCAAGTGGGCCTTAAAGTTAAACAATTTGTAGTTAAGATGTTCGTTTAGCTCTAACAACAGGACTGCCCCAAAACCTTGGAGTTTTGTTTACTTATGTAGTTGGATATACCGAAATTGTCATATTATTTACATATATAAGACAAAATATGATGTAACTAGCCTGCCCGTGACTGCTTCGCAAGTCATTCCGCAGTAAAAAAGAAATCGTAAAATTTGTGTTTTTGTTAAAATTTGGTAGCCTGTGTTCGTGAAAAATCAAAACAAATAACTTACGAAGGAAGAAAGTTAATTAAGATTCAATATTTTTAAAGATTTATTCATGTAAAGTCTAAACTTCTGCAAATAAGTGTTCTCGTGTGATAAAGAAATGATTGGAATTCAACTTTTTTAGGAATAATCTTTACATTTGGCTACGTTATTATAGGTACTCAAATTAAAAATTAGCTTATTTATTTCTTAAGTAATTAAGGACCTTCGGTCATCAAAGCAATGAAGTGCGTTAAAAATAGATTGAAATTGAAGGTTCTTCTTCTAAAAGGTTTTAGCTAAAATGTAATGTAAAAGGATCCGCTTATGAAAAAAAAATATGCTGCAACGAACACACAATTTAAACGGGTTGAGATATCGCAATAAAATTGGCATCGTGTTGAAGCTCTCGTCAGAAGCTTTCATTTGACACCCATTTTGTTGAAGGTTAACCGGGTTCATGTTTTGGTGGATATCTCAAGACCCTAGGGACCCATACATTTCAAATGCATCCTTAAGTGTTTATTAGACCTCGGTTGATGCAACGGTGTAAAGTGAGATGTGTTTTATGCAGTGCTTTCAGAGTAACGTCCAGAAACGAGAGATGCGCCGCCATCTTGGGAAAAATTATGAGATACCTCTTTATTGCAAAACGTACACCACATGCATTTTTGCGTCGCTTTTCACCAAACCTTCGTTACGACAACCACAATAGGTAAGGGCATCTCATGTATAGATCGGTTGGCACATCTCTTCAAACACCCCTTACGAACGAACACACATTTTGAACTCCTTTTTTATATACATATAGAAGATTAGTCATATATTTTGACCACGTTTTCGGCCGATCTCTCGTAAACGGGTTGAGATATCGCAATAAAAATGGCATCGTGTTGAAGCTCTGGTCAGCAGCTTTCATTTCACACCCATATTGTTGAAGGTTAACCGGGTTCATGTTTTGGTGGATGTCTAAGCTTTATGGAGGGCGGGGTGCAGTGCACCTGTTACACCTTGTATTTATTAATTGGGGGCGAGCACTGTTGGTTCTGAGGCATTGCACGGGATTGGCTTCCTCATTTTCGTTCTAAAAAACCCCGCTTTGGGATTACAAAACATAAACTATATCTTTCGGATATTTTATAAGCTGCTTGCGAATTACAAAAGAGTGGAGCGCAAATAAAATAGACGAAATAAATCGTTATAGCTTATGTCGCTTAAACAGTGGATATCTCAAGACCCTAGTGACCCATACATTTAAAATGCAAGTAAGTTTGTAGGTGGGAATAATAAGTAAGCTAGTTAAGACGAAAGTACCTAAATTTTGAGAGGCGAAAGAGCGTAGCGAAAGTACATAAATTTTGAGAGCGAAAGAACGTAGGTAACAAATCGTTTAGTAAATGATTAAACTATTATTGATGTATGTATGTTAATATGAAAACGTATAATCTTCTGGCTAAGGCCCTGTGCCAATCGGTTGAAAATTGTAAATTTTGACAGAGCGAAAGAAAATTCTAACATTTATCGAGGTGAGTATGAACATCAAAATTTACCCTACCCCATGGGGCTAGGTAAAATTTTGGCAACTACGAATGTGTACACATATATGCATTCGGTATCGCCAATCATATAATTTCAAATGAATTTATATGCCAACACGTTATTAAACGATAAAATATCATTTAACGCAAAAGATACGAAATATAACGGCAGAAAAAATACGTACATTTAAAATTTATTCACATACTATTTGCTTTCGCACGTGATTTTTTCAGATGTCAAAATTTACAACTGTCAAAATTTACCATTTCATTTGGCACAGCGAAATGGAAAATATTTTTACACCATTGAAAATTTGTTCACTTCATTTTTCCTCTGAGTAAAATGTTTCCGATTAGCACACGGCCTAAGTGGGATGAATCTGACCAAACAAATGGGTTTTTGGTGTGTTTTCCAAAATAAACGTGTAATGAAAATCAAATAAATAAATGTTTAAATTGCATTAAAGCGAAGGAAAAGTTAAACCTGCCGTTAGAAATAAATCACGACACATTTGACAAGGAGTGTCCATGTTATATAAATAAGTTGCAAGTAAAAAAGCGTAAGCTTGGATATTAGCAATTAAACAATGATGATACATTCAGTTTGAAAAATAACAATAAAAAACATAAGAAGCGGAAAAATAACATAAAGCGCATATACCTCAATACAAACAGTATTGAATTGAATTTTGTTTTCTGTGCCGAGACTCATACCACAGAGAATATCAGTGACTCGGAGCTAAATATTACGGGATATAACCATATAAGGTGCGATTCAGACAGTCGACACACAGGTGGTGTACTGATATATATTCATCAATTGATCGAGTTCAAAGTGATTTATAACGACAATATAAACTATAATTTATGGTGTGTTGTGCTAAAAACAACAAAAAGCACGATTAGATGGCGAATTGGTGTAGTATACCATTCACCGAAAACAAGCGACGCTGAGTTCATTAGATATATGGGTGAAGTGATGGAAGAGTATTTTAGTGAAAATGAAAATAATGTTGTAGTTGGCGATTTCAACATAAACATGAATACACAATCAACGTACTCGAACCAACTAAGCCAAACATTCGCATCAAGGTCAATGAGACAATTAATAAATTTTAATACAAGAATTACTGAATCATCGCAAACCAAATACAAAACTTAGATTACCAAAAAATATCAGACCACGAAACAATCTGCTTCAAATTGCCTGTCCAAAAAAGTTACAAAATGGGAATGTATGATAATCGCTTATGCTGGGATAACTACACGGAGGAAAACTTATTAAATCTTCTTAGGAGTTACAATCTTGCAAACTTAACCAACTGTGACACTGAAGAGAAAGTGATAATAATAAACAACATCTTAAAAGACGCAATGTCAATGATAACATATGAAAAGCTAATTGAAATCAAATTAATGAATAAATGGTATGACCGTGAGCTAACAGAACTAAACAAGCTAAAATACGAACTTTTCAAATTGGCAAAGATATCGAACTCGTGGGAGGATTATAATATTGCGAAGCGGCACTACAAAAAAGTTATCAAGATAAAAAAGAAGAAATACATGGAAAATAAAATTATAATCAACAGTAAAATCCAAAGACTAATGTGGAAATGTCTAAAAGATGCTGTAAATATGAACAATGAGACCTCTCAGTTAAACAGAGTGGTTATAAATAACATACTTGTTGATGAAGATTATGAAATTGCAAGGCAATTGAATCAGTTTTTTGTTGAGAGTATAATAAATATTCGTAATAGTATTGAAACCATTATGCCAGCTGAATCTGAGGTAGAAATAAATAGAAGTTTATTTGAATTTAAAAATATAAATATAGAGCAGGTCATGAGAAAAGTGGCGACACTAAAAAATAAATACGGAGGGAAGAAATTAGTAACAGAAGGTGTTTTCAATAATAGTATGGTGTACTTGGGATACACTTATACTTGTATAATTAATGAAAGTTTAAATAGTGGAGTTTTCCCATCATGCTGGAAAACGTCGACAATTGTACCCGTTGAAAAGGTTAAAGGAACAGTAAAACCAGAAAAGATCCGTCCAATAAATACATTGGCTAGTGATGAGAAAATATTAGAGAAAATAGTTAAAGAACAGCTGCTCGAATATGTAAACAAATATGAAATTATTATTAGCGAGCAATCAGGGTTTAGAGCAAAACACTCCTGTGAAACCGCACTCAACATGGTGATAGCAGAGTGGAAAGAAGGCATGACGTGCAAACTGGTAACAGTCTCTGTTTTTCTTGACTTAAAGCGAGCATTTGAAACTATTGATAGGGATATGATGTTGAAGAAATTGTATAGCATCGGGGTACGGAATACAGCACTAAAGTGGTTCAAAAGCTACCTTTCGGGAAGAAAACAGAAAACTGTTATTAGAAACACGGTATCACCTGAAATAGATGTTGAAATAGGTTTACCGCAGGGTTCAGTACTGGCTGCGATACTCTTTATAATTTATATAAATGATATTAAAAGTTGTTTAAAACATTGTAAGATAAGACTGTTTGCAGATGATGCATTGTTGACGATAAGCTGTCCGTCAATATCTGAAGCCACAGTGAAAATACAAGCAGACATAGACTCTGTCTATAAATGGCTATGCCAAAACAAGCTCAAAATTAATATAGATAAAACAAAATGGATGGTTATGAGGAAGTCACACTCAGGAATTGACAATGAGTCTCTAAAAATAGCAAATATACAGTTAGAAAGAGTAAACGAAATAAAATATTTAGGAGTGATAATAGACGACAGGCTTAAGTTTGATGAGCAGCTTAAATACATAGAGGGGAAAGTATCAAAAAAGATAGGTGTTATGTTTCGGACATGCAAGCACATAATCAGATATTTTAAAACAATAGTTTATAGGTCTATCATTGAGCCTCATTTTATATATTGCCCAACGATTTTGTTTTCAATGGCTGATTCAAGCATAGCTAGGTTACAGGTAAAACAAAATAAGGTGATGCGATTTATACTAAAAAAACGTTTCGATACTCCCATACAGGATCTCCTAAACAGCTTGAACTGGCTTAGTGTGAAGCAACTTGTGTTATATTATACATTAAAATTTATACATAATATAAAATTAGGAAACCTGCCGAATTATCTAAATGATCGTGTGAAATACAATAATGATGTCCGTAGTTATAATACAAGAAATAGAAATGATTTTCATTTGCCAATTGTAAGATCTGAATTTGATAAAAAAAAGTATATATTTTGAAGGAGTAAGAGAGTATAATGAATTACATAGAGAATTAAAAGACTAAAAATATGAAAAATTTTAAGATGTTATTACATAATTATTGTAGAGGTGTAAATATAAGGCGGCCGCCGTGGTGTGAAGGTAGTGTTGCCGGCCTACCACACCGAAGGTCCATGGTTCGAGCCCTGGTACAGGTAACATCAAAAGTGATTTGAAAAAAGTTTTTCAAAACGGGGTCGCCCCTCGGCAGTGGTTTGGCAAACTCTCCGAGTGTATTTCTGCCATGACAGGCTTCTCAGCAAAAATTCGTCTCCTTTGTAGATGCCGTTCGGAGTCGGCAAAAAACTGTAGGTCCCACCAATTTGTAGGGAAAATTCAAATCGGCACAAATTGGAAGAGAAGCTTGGCGCAAAAATCTCTTAGGAGGTTTATGATGATATACCTGTTGTATATCGCGCCATAGAGAGAGAGTAAATATAAGATAATCCAAACCCAAAGCATATATACAAAACCAAATGCAATGTAATACATAAAATAGTTAAATTATAGTATTTATTCTGATCTCATAGATTTAATCTAAGTCCACAAGACTTTAATAAATAAAATAATAATAATAATAGTACATTGAGCGCTTTTCAGCGCCTTCAGGTAAAAAGATTATATTGTTGTGATTGAATATACAATTTTAACTGGTTGTAGTACATAAGAATGCAATCTCCTGAAGGCGAGTTCCCAATTGGTCTATATCTCGACTCCTTAGTTCATATACATATTTAAAAACAAATTAAATTTAACAAAAAAAAAGTTGTCTGGAACCTGGGCTCGAACCTTGGAATGTAAGCGTCGCACAGTGGCGCCTTTTGAATTTTTTCTTTGCAAAAATCATAAATTTTGAACCAATGAAGATATTTTAAAAATTTTAAATGCAAATGAAAGCTAATTATTTGAAGTTTTATTGTGTGAAAGCTCAGAATGTCACAGACACAGGGTGCTTCTAAAAAATTTGTCAAAGTCGAAAATGTTTAGAAAAATGCAAAAACAAAATGTTTTTAGTAAAAAATATAAAAAATAAAGATAGCGTGGCACTGCCCACTTATGACAAAAAGTTGTATCTAAGTAGTCACGTAATCAATAACTACCAAAATCGATAGACGTATTGTTTCTTTTAAATGGCAATACTCTTATAAAACTCAAATGTCCGTTGGTGCCACAATAACAAGGTGCTTCAAGGTGCATGTTTTTTTTTTTTAGTTTACAAGCCAAATATGTATTTTATTAATAACTTAAAGTTATTGAAAGTGGTTCAATGAAATTTTATTTGAGCTAAAGATTAAACAGCCAACGAATTTTGGAAAAGGGGAGTGGCACTGCCCATTTATGCTAAAAAGTTTGATCTTACTCGATAGACGTATTGATTTCTATAAAAAATTAATACTCGTTTGAAGGCGAAATGCCCAAGCTTTAAAATAAATTTGATAAACTTTAGAAAAATGCAATAACGAAAAGTATGTATTTATAAATTACTAAATTAATTAATTCTTTTATTTGTAATAAAAAATTAACTTGTACTTGTAGATATCTTATTTTTCAATAAAGTAACAAAATTGATTAGTAAATCCCTTTCTCATTGTTGTGATAAGAAGTGAGAAACTTATTTTATCTTAACATAGTCATCGTCACTGGAACATATATCTAACAAAGCAACCATTTCTGAGCTATACGCATCTGTAAGATCTTTTTGTGTTCTTACATACCTCATAGATGATATGACTGGATCAGAAGAGATAGCTAACATGTTGAAAAGTCTTCGTTTTGTATAACTCGTGATACTTTGCAGGTGTTCATACATCTATATCTTTTGTAGTCCTTGTTCTTAGATTCTTGAGCTTCTTCAGACAATTCTCCTAATGGTAAGCACTGGTACTCTATTAAATCTTTTCCATGTGCTAAAATTTTATGTACCGTTGGTGTAAGTTTCTTCTCAGGATACTTTTGATGCAGCAACTCTGTAGTTTTAGATGCATATTCTCCAAATTTGGGTCCATTAACTGGTTCATGGCAGTTTAAAATATTTAAAATTACTCTCAATATTTTCACAATATCTCTATCAACTCCTGTTATGCGAGCAGTCACTTCATCGTTTTCAAAAAATCTTCTTGAGGAGTTACCATCATTTGCATTTCCGTATCCATACTTTGGACAGTCAACTCTAAGTCCAATCTCTTTATAGAATGCATCCTGAATTTTTTTTTTCTCCTGTTTTGTTTCTCCTTACATGTTGTATTGTCGTCGAAAACTTCCACTTGTTGTGATAGTGTATAAGCCAGCTTCAAAACAAATTCCATACATCTTATCCTAGCATGCAAAGGAGATATTCCATACTCATAATTTAGTTCGTCAGTTATTGAATCATCAAGATTTTCAAAGTCCTTTTGGCTCTTCTTACAAATTGGACATTTCATCGTAGATGTCGTATTTGTTATTAAGTTCAAAACTTTTCCATCGACCATTGTTAGAAGAAAATCATGCTTTATTGTAATGACATTCCCCTGTTCAATTTCAATTATTGTTGATTCTAATTTGGCAAATTTGATTTTTTATATCACTCACTGTAGCTTTTATGAGTTCCGAAGACTCCTTCTCGTATTTAAATAATATCGGGTGGCACAATATAGTTGATGACGGACGTGGATCTTTCCAATATTCTAAAGCTTCGTATTTTAGTCGCAATGGAACAATAGAAGCCATAAATATATTACTATCTGTAATTGTTTCATCGTCTACATTTATTCTTTGTTTATATTCGCTTTGTCCTGATGATCCATCACAGCCCCACTTAGTTATCAATGCTAGCTCCTTTGGCAGTGATTTCAACTTTTCTTCAGTAAAACTTTGAAGGAGTCGTGTAGACGTATGATCCATTAGGTTTTGTAGCTCAATTTCAGCTGATACTTCGGTTATTTTGGCACTCATAGGAACTGCTTCTTTCTTGGCTTGAGTAATTTTTTTGTATCCAGGTAAAATATCGGCATGACGTTGCAATAATGACTTACCCAATATAATATATTTTTTCTTCGTTAAACCGAGATCTATAAACAGCGCCAAAGCTTCTTCGGGAGTGTATTTCCTAGGTAGCGCATTTGGTGGTGTGGCAATGCTGTTTTTGATCCTCATCAGTCGAACTGGACTTGCTACCGCAACTGCTTCTGTTATATGAGCCTTCACGTTTTCTTCGTCTTTTTTATATTTAATAGCCAGCTTCCTTTTCCTTGTGTAGGTAGAACACTCTTCTATGGGTTTTGTTGGTCTCCCACTAGTTGGATTGGTTGACGTGCTAGGCGTTTCTTCGTCCAAAAAAGTTTTGTTAGCTAGCCACTTTTCATGCTTACTTAGAAATTTTGAATTGTTACGATAGACGTCCTTCCATTTTCTTTCTATCATAATGTATTGTAAACCAATTTATTCTTCCAGGCCTTCCATTTCTTTAATGCTTGTTTCACTCGCTAATTCTCTCATAGTAGCCTCAACGAATAGCGTTTTGACTTTGTAGATCTAAACACCGCAAATAGTTTCGAGTTTTCTAGATACATATTAGAATTGGCTTCGAGTGTATCTGATTAAATATTAAACTGTGAACTATATCTAAAAATACTATTCACTTTATTTAAGTAAACAGAATACTAAGTTCCTTAATCTCCAAAAGACGAATGATAATGTGCCATCATACAATGCACAATGATAGCTTTATATACCTACTCAAAGTATTAAAATGAATTTCAGGTATACAATTCGTAACTAAAAAAATGTTACAGGTACAGTGCGGGTGCATAACAAATAACACGGAAGTGTTGATATGCAAAAAAGCCTTTCTGTATCTAAAACTGTTCTATGAACGCGCCTAAAAATATTCCACTTTCCTTGAGTTGACATATAAAATATATGTACCAAAGAATGTATAAAAGGAATAAGCAAATGGCACATTAGAAGAAAAATGCATCGTGACGGTACAGGGCATCATAGCTTAGTTGTTAGAGTACTCTAACAGCGGCTTTGGTGCAGACACTTGGGTTCGTATCTCAGTGTCCGAGAAGGGGTCTGATGAGAAGCTGGGCACTTCGAAACATGTCATCCCATACCATCGCTGTGCATAACGTTGTAATTTTTCCTCTAATATCAATTAACAAACAAACATAAAAATTCGAGCTTTGCTCCAACAACAATCACCATAACTATAATTGTTACAGGTACAGTGCGGGTGCATAACAAATAACACGGAAGTGTTGATATGCAAAAAAGCCTTTCTGTATCTAAAACTGTTCTATGAACGCGCCTAAAAATATTATACTTTCCTTGAGTTGACATATAAAATATATGTACCAAAGAATGTATAAAAGGAATAAGCAAATGGCACATTAGAGGAAAAATGCATCGTGACGGTACAGGGCATCATAGCTTAGTTGTTAGAGTACTCTAACAGCGGCTTTGGTGCAGACACTTGGGTTCGTATCTCAGTGTCCGAGAAGGGGTCTGATGAGAAGCTGGGCACTTCGAAACATGTCATCCCATACCATCGCTGTGCATAACGTTGTAATTTTTCCTCTAATATCAATTAACAAACAAACATAAAAATTCGAGCTTTGCTCCAACAACAATCACCATAAAAAAATTTATATTGTTAACAAGTTCCAATAACAGAAACGACCTTACGGCCGTACTGAATTATATATACCTGGTCAGGCGCGTATTTATGCCCAAGGTTGTTTAACTTTATTTGATGTAAAAAGTGAAGTTGCAGCTGGACGCAGGTAGACTTTATGAATTTAGGTAACTGAATATTTCAAAAATAACTACTGTTAATTTGACGGAGCACATATTTTAACATTTTTGTTCCATCAAAGTTTTAAAAAGGGCCTAAAAATAGGCATTTCGAAAAACAGGCATATCCGCCAACTTTTAACAAAAAAAACATTGTTTTTTTCAATCCTAAACTAAATTATCTTTAATTGCTATACAAGAAAACGACAACCGGCCACCTTACTTACTCACAAAACCATTTTAAATACAACGAAAAAGAAGAAAAATTTCAAATTTTTCCCAATGTTGAAAATTGGTCAACTTTGAGCGGCTCTACCTGGTAAACTATAATTTTCTGTGTAAAAACAGTTATATATTCTTGATCCCTGGAAAATTCTCTATTAGAAACATGATTTTTTTGATTTTTGCCATGCTTTAACGGCAGAGGAGCCACTGTGCGTCGTAGCCGAAATGCTTACCACCTGCGCTACTACTGTATCTACAGAAACACAGTTAGATACTGTAGTTGACAGCTTTGGCTTTATGCAGAAAACTTTAATGAATTATTACAAATAAATGAAGCATTATTTGTTGAACATAATATGCCTATGCACCGCTCCTGACCCATACAAAGACATCAAAATACATTTTTATTGAAATTATGCATGTTTAGATATAGATATACTCTGGCAATTGATTGTATGAAAAAAATGTTAGCCTATTAATATATAGATAATATATTGAGGTAGTGGACTGCTACTAGCAGATCTTTTGTGCTCCTCAATTCCTTCCTAATTATCATAGCAGCGAGAACACCTTTTAGGATCCTAAGATTATTCTTGGATATACTGATTATTGACACGTTCAGTGTTATAAGCAACCATAATTCTTTTATGTGTTGCGAACCTATGGATATAAATGATTCAGGCCCTAGAAATTTTTAGCTGCAGCTTCTTCGTCTGGCTCATAAGCTTGCTCGTTATCCTGCAGCGCCCGTATGGCCTGGAACCCAGCCTAGTCGGATGCTGCTTCGTGATGATGTCTAGCCTCTACAAGCATTCAAACACTAGGTATGGGCATATTGGTGCGGACGCCAAATAATCCATTCAATTCAATTCACATTATTAAGTCTATGATTATAGAAATCTTTCAAAGTAGAAATACTCGTACAAATTCCAATTTTAAGCTTAGGTAAATTCCAAATATGTACAGTGCAACATAATATGAAGTAAGTTTAAAACCAAAATATGATCTCGGGAGTGCGAAGTCCAGATCAAGACTAAAAAATTGTATTAAGTTCAACGGAGAGCCCTCGAGATAGGGTCATAATCCTTTACATGAAACGAAGAGTTCTGCACGGAACATTTAAGCTTACTTGTGCTAAAAGTTCCAGATAGTCTACCACAACAACAAATGAAATCATATATAAACATCAAAGTTTGAATAGAACGACATCGACTTCTTGCTTACGAGGGCATTGTAAGATGGTAATGGATTAGTGTAACGAAGCGGCTGAAGAGCAAATCGAATGAAAATTTTCTGTACTCTTTCAATTATCCGAGAATAAACAGGATAAATCGGATTCCAAATAATAGATGCATGTTCTAATTTCGAACGGACTAAACTAATAAAGGGTGTTTTTTTAGGGGTATAGAACTTCGAATTGAAATAAAACACAAGAAAATCGTTTTAAGGTCCATCAATTTGGCTTTATTGGAAGGATAATTTCATGCCATTAATGTTTAAATATGATTTCGGGCATGTGGCCGCCGCGGCTGGCTCGAATAAAGCCAATTCTACGGGTCCAATTTTCAACCACTTTTTCGAGCATATGGGGCCGTATGTCGGCAATAACGCCACGAATGTTGGCTTCCAATTCCCCTAACGTTTCTGGTTTGTTGGTGTAGACGAGCGACTTCACATATCCCCAAAGAAAATAATCCAATGGTGTCAAATCACACGACCTTGGTGGCCAATTGACAGGTCCATTCCGCGAAATTATGCGCTCATCGAATGTTTCCTTCAATAAATCGATTGTGACGTGCGCTGTGTGGCATGTAGCGCCGTCTTGTTGGAACCACAACTCATCCACATTCATGCCATCCAATTCGGGAACAAAATAGTCGGTTATCATGGCTCTATACCGGTCTCCATTAACGGTAGCTGCCTCTCCAGCATTATTGCGGAAGAAGTATGGCCCAATGACTCCACCAGCCCATAGAGCACACCAAACAGTCAGTTTTTGTGGATGTAATGGCGTTTCAAGGGTCTCATGTGGATTCTCTTCACTCCAAATGCGGCAATTTTGCTTGTTGACGTAGCCATTCAACCAAAAATGAGCCTCATCACTGAACAAAATTTTGCGATGAAAATCAGCATCGAAATCAATCTCATTTTCGGCCCATACACCAAAATCACGACGCATTGCATGGTCTCGCGGCTTTAATTCTTGCACAAGCTGGATCTTGTAAGGTCGCAAGCCAAGATCTTTGCGCAAAATCTTCCATAAAGTTGATGGACAAAGCTCCAATTGCTGTGCACGGTGGCGAATCGATTCATTCGGGTCCTCTTCAACACTTTGCTCTACAGCGGCAATTGTTTCTTCGGTGCGCACTGTTCGACGTCTCTGCGGATGCGTATTATCACATAGAGTAAACGTAGTGCGAAAACGATCCATGGTTAACCGAATTAATTGCTCTGATGGACGATTATGTCGACCATAAAATGGACGGAGCTCACGGTAAACTTCGCGAACTGAACCATTATTTTCGAAATAAATTTGCACGATTTGCAAGCGTTGTTCTTTTGTCAACCTGTTCATGATGAAATGGCAAACCAAACTGAACATAAATGACATTAGAGTTGCCAGATTTGACCACAAAATGCCAGTTTTATCTCTATTCAAAAAACAAACCTGTAAAAAAAACACCCTGTATATAAAATTTTGCTATTGTACGGATCTTCAAAATCTCTGTCATATCGCCGCTAAAAGAAATTTAGAGTAGGCTTAGGTTTTAATGAAGCTTACGTCAAACATTACTCTAAGATCTACAAATTCACTAAAAAAAAGTGAATAAGTAGACATATTCATGTTGAGGTGCTTCGAAAACTTGCTAAAACAGCATTTTTTAATATTAAGGTGTAAACTATTCATAACAATCAAAGTAGTTAAATTATTAAGATCATCTTTCAGGTCGTACGAATGGAGCTGATACTTCAAGTTCAAGAGTTCCAAGAATGCATACCTAAGGCACTCCAGATGTGACTTTAACTTTGTATTCTCGATTTTCACAAAGGAGATTCGGTGTGAGATAATATATAGTCCAACATAAAAAAGTAGAATGGAAAAAAATTTTTTCAAACTTGTCCAATAACATAATGTGGGTAAAAAGGTCAAAAGACTTTGTACAGTCGGTATAGAAAACGTCTACTTTTTGACCGGTCATAAATGAAGAAATGCAAAATTGTGAAAAGAAAGCAAGGTTCGCAACCGTGGATGGACCGTTAAGAAATTTATCTATGGAACCCTTTATTGCAAACAAAAACTGCTTTTTAACGACTTTCTCGAGAAGGTTTGATCAGGTAAAGAGTTTAGCGACTGGTCTATAGTTAGTTACATTATTTTTGTTGCCTGTGAAACCGAGTTTCCCGCGTTATTCCTGTTGGCCAAATCTCGCGCTACAGGGGTTGGTTGAAGTAACCAGTCAGTGATAACAAGGCTAATACAACTGTTTTTTTTTGTATAAAGCGAAAGCGGCCGCCGTGGTGTGAAGGTAGTGTTGCCGGCCTACCACACCGAAGGTCCATGGTTCGAGCCCTGGTACAGGTAACATCAAAAGTGATTTGAAAAAAGTTTTTCAAAACGGGGTCGCCCCTCGGCAGTGGTTTGGCAAACTCTCCGAGTGTATTTCTGCCATGACAGGCTTCTCAGCAAAAATTCGTCTCCTTTGTAGATGCCGTTCGGAGTCGGCAAAAAACTGTAGGTCCCACCAATTTGTAGGGAAAAATTCAAATCGGCACACCACAAATTGGAAGAGAAGCTTGGCGCAAAAATCTCTTAGGAGGTTTATGATGATATACCTGTTGTATATCGCGCCATAGAGAGAGAGAAAGCAGTCTTCTCAATACAGTTCTATCAATTGTATTATGTACCCTTCAAGCTCGAAGTGGTCTGTCTGATTGGACCTTATGAGTGGGGCTTCGTCATCATTGATAGGCGCTTAACCGTCTAGGTGAGTGCCGTTGCGTATTAATCCAACATCCACCTGTTTTTCCATCTTGGACATGGATTCCTCTAACCCTAATGCCAAGCTCGTTTCTTTGCTCATTCCCATTGTCTAATCATCTTTTGAGCTATAATGAAGAGGTCCTGCAACCGAGTAATGTAACTCAACGCCATTTGAAACTTGAGTCACCCATGACACCAACAACCATATTTTTAACTGCTCAAAACATCAAGCACTAATATAAAAATCCCACTTTTGCCCAACCCTATTAGATTAGCTAGTTTACTAGGTCTTCGTCTAGAAGATATTGATGAGTCTTTATAAGATTTGGTGTGATCTAAAAATTTCACAATTTAACACTGGTTTAGCAGCTAATCCTTTGCTCTGCAAGCCAAATTATCAGTATAACCACACTTGAGAGGTTAACTCAGAGTTAAAAAGATAACCTGCCGTTCTGCAAGTGGGCCTTAAAGTTAAACAATTTGTAGTTAAGATGTTCGTTTAGCTCTAACAACAGGACTGCCCCAAAACCTTGGAGTTTTGTTTACTTATGTAGTTGGATATACCGAAATTGTCATATTATTTACATATATAAGACAAAATATGATGTAACTAGCCTGCCCGTGACTGCTTCGCAAGTCATTCCGCAGTACAAAAGAAATCGTAAAATTTGTGTTTTTGTTAAAATTTGGTAGCCTGTGTTCGTGAAAAATCAAAACAAATAACTTACGAAGGAAGAAAGTTAATTAAGATTAAATATTTTTAAAGATTTATTCATGTAAAGTCTAAACTTCTGCAAATAAGTGTTCTCGTGTGATAAAGAAATGATTGGAATTCAACTTTTTTAGGAATAATCTTTACATTTGGCTACGTTATTATAGGTACTCAAATTAAAAATTAGCTTATTTATTTCTTAAGTAATTAAGGACCTTCGGTCATCAAAGCAATGAAGTGCGTTAAAAATAGATTGAAATTGAAGGTTCTTCTTCTAAAAGGTTTTAGCTAAAATGTAATGTAAAAGGATCCGCTTATGAAAAAAAAATATGCTGCAACGAACACACAATTTAAACGGGTTGAGATATCGCAATAAAATTGGCATCGTGTTGAAGCTCTCGTCAGAAGCTTTCATTTGACACCCATTTTGTTGAAGGTTAACCGGGTTCATGTTTTGGTGGATATCTCAAGACCATAGTGACCCATACATTTAAAATGCATCCTTAAGTGTTTATTAGACCTCGGTTGATGCAACGGTGTAAAGTGAGATGTGTTTTATGCAGTGCTTTCAGAGTAACGTCCAGAAACGAGAGATGCGCCGCCATCTTGGGAAAAATTATGAGAGACCTCTTTATTGCAAAACGCACACCACATGCATTTTTGCGTCGATTTTCAATAAACCTTCGTTACGACAACCACAATAGGTAAGGGCATCTCATGTATAGATTTCAAAAAGATCGGTTGGCACATCTCTTCAAACACCCCTTACGAACGAACACACATTTTAGGCTCCTTTTTTATATACATATAGAAGATTAGTCATATATTTTGACCACGTTTTCGGCCTATATCTCGTAAACGGGTTGAGATATCGCAAAAAAAATGACATTGTGTTGAAGCTCTGGTCAGCAGCTTTCATTTCACACCCATATTGTTGAAGGTTAACCGGGTTCATGTTTTGGTGGATGTCTAAGCTTTATGGAGGGCGAGTAGTTTTTTTGAGTTATTTTTTATTTTATTGCTGGTTTTACGGTCTGTTCATTTTACATATTTTTGTAAGTATAACGAGCTCAAGACCAGTTGATAATAATTCTTAGTTAATTAAAATATTTTTTATTTTATTTTATTATTTATATTATATTATTGGTTTAGAGAGGAAAAGGGGGTGTGCGGAGCACATGTTTAGTTTAGGGAGCCCTTTTCTAATATTTATTTAATTATTTTATTTATTTCAGTTATTTGTTCTATATAGAACGAACGGGGTGCAGTGCACCTGTTACACCTTGTATTTATTAATTGGGGCTGAGCACTGTTGGCTCTGAAGCATTGCACGGGATTGGCTTCCTCATTTTCGTTCTGAAAAACCCCGCTTTGGGATTACAAAACATAAACTATATCTTTGGGATATTTTATAAGCTGCTTGCGAATTACAAAAGAGTGAAGCGCAAATAAAATAGACGAAATAAATCGTTATAGCTTATGTCGCTTAAACAGTGGATATCTCAAGACCCTAGTGACCCATACATTTAAAATGCAAGTAAGTTTGTAGGTGGGAATAATAAGTAAGCTAGTTAAGACGAAAGTACCTAAATTTTGAGAGGCGAAAGAGCGTAGCGAAAGTACATAAATTTTGAGAGCGAAAGAACGTAGGTAACAAATCGTTTAGTAAATGATTAAACTATTATTGATTGTTAATATGAAAACGTATAATCTTCTGGCTAAGGCCCTGTGCCAATCGGTTGAAATTTGTAAATTTTGACAGAGCGAAAGAAAATTCTGACATATATCGAGGTGAGTATGAACATCAAAATTTACCCTACCCCATGGGGCTAGGTAAAATTTTGACAACTACGAATGTGTACACATATATGCATTCGGTATCCCCAATCATATAATTTCAAATGAATTTATATGCCAACACGTTATTAAACGATAAAATATCATTTAACGCAAAAGATACGAAATATAACGGCAGAAAAAATACGTACATTTAAAATTTATTCACATACTATTTGCTTTCGCACGTGATTTTTTCAGATGTCAAAATTTACAACTGTCAAAATTTACCATTTCATTTGGCACAGCGAAATGGAAAATATTTTTACAGCATTGAAAATTTGTTCACCTCATTTTTCCTCTGAGTAAAATGTTTCCGATTAGCACACGGCCTAAGTGGGATGAATCTGACCAAACATATGGGTTTTTGGTGTGTTTTTCAAAATAATTTCACTGTACATTGAGCGCTTTTCAGCGCCTTCAGATAAAAATATTATATTGTTGTAATTGAATATACCATTTTAACTGGTTGTTGTACATAAGAATGCAATCTCCTGAAGGCGAGCTCCCAATTGGTCTATATCTCGGCTCCTTAGTTACCCAGCGAAAAGAAAAGCCCTCTTTTCATTAGCATTTATCAACAACTTACAATGGATACTCATGTGGTTCAAACACATCCTAGGGTTATCCGGGTCCACGTGATTGAATATACCATTTTAACAGGTTTCAGTACATAGGAATGCAATCTCTTAACCTGAAGGCGAGTTTCCAATTGGTCTATATCTCGACTTCTTAGTTACCCAGCGAAAAGAAAAGCCCTCTTTTCATTAGCATTTATCAACAATTTACAATGGATACTCATGTGGTTCAAACACATCCTAGGGTTATCCGGGTCCACGTTTTGGTCTTTATCTCGGGACCCTAGTCACGGAGGGGCATGAAAAATACTCTATACTATAGCATTTATCAACAGCTTCCATTTGATACCCATATTGTACAAACACATCCTAGGGTTACCCGGGTCCACGTTTTGGCCTATATCTCGAGACCCTGGTATCCGATTCTTAAAATTTCAAAACACAAACCATCTACTGAATAGTCCGTACAAAGCGTAAAAATTTGGTTTGGATAGGTGAGCCCGTTCTTGAGTTATAAAATCACAACGAAAAATGGCATTCATTTTTATATATATAGATATGATTTAACATGGAACCGAATAAAATTAAACTAACACAATGTATAATCTAACCTGCATAAAAAATTATAGAACATTTTTATACCGAGAACTTTTCCAACAATGTGTGAAGTGGTTAGCACCAGTGGGTATGAGTGGGTGGTAAAAATTAAGCAGTAAGCCATCTCCGTCGAAAGGATGCATGGTAAATAAGCAACACTATGTCTCTGCACAAACATACATACCTACATAAATACATAAGGCCAGAACACTAGCGGTACCTACCTACTACTCGCACTGCCATAAAAATGCTCATGCTTGGTTGATGATTGGAGGCGTTCTCGCGCGTCACCGTAAATTAAACACTCGAACACAAACTAAACTTGATACGAACACAAGCTCATTGTGGTTAACATCAGGAACGACAAGAAATATCCATTCAAATATACCTTTGCTCTGAATAGTATTCTATATATGTACATATTTTTCTAGTCACAAGGTTTAGCCAGTGGATGTGCATGAAGCTAATTGATATGTTAATTCGTGGAAAATAACTGCGAATCGTGGTACGAATGCTTATGGATAATGCAGCGGGAGAGGATAAGGACTCGTACGAACAAAAGCACAAATCCATGCAGTAGGAAGTTTTAACGTTTAGCTATGATGCCCGCTAAGTAGGGGTGACTGGACATTCGCATTTATAATCAGATTATGCGGAGCACTTTTGCTTTGAACTTGAAATGGGAGGGAAACCAAAACAGCACTTGCCACTAAAATGAATTCGTTTAACGAAGGTCAGATTCACAACGAGGACAAACCGCACGCACAAATTGTTTTTTACACTTGGCCACTCAAATAGGATCTGATGGTTGCCTCACTGTGGCTGTTTTAGGCCATATTTAAAACTCAATGATATTTTATTGAAAAAAAAACACACGCGCTGCGATTAGGATATGGGTAAGATGCCCTACATACAAACACTTACTGTGGAAACATTTTAGAGCTCTAAAATATCACGTATGCGCTGTATGGTACGAACGTATTCTTCGCCAAACCGAGACTGAAATGATGCGAGTGCTCTTAATTTTGTTAATCGAAAGGTCCTTCGTGTTTATTTTCAACAATTTCACCTAACTACATTCACCATGGCTGTGTTGAGTGTGCGCTTAAGCGGTCGGCAATAATTGGAATATAGCGTATATGTGATAGAATTTCTTTTTCAAGTGTGAAAATGAATATATATTGCTAGTCGAATAGAAGCTTGCCATTGAATAACATGCACGACGATTTTGCATAGAAAAAGGTTTTCATGTGTAGACGCATAATCATAGAAATATAAAAGTCTAGTACAAAAAAACTTTGACCCCTTTTTATTGATTGATACAACCGCTATCTTATAGGCGTGCTTAGAACACTAGGTACTGAGGCGTTCCATGGCTGGAAGAACTTTAGAATCTCAGATTTTGTTCATACTTGGTCAATTTGTTGTGGTTGGGATGCTTTTGAAGTACACCCAAAAGTTTTGCAAAATTTCAATTATTTTGCAAGATATTGCAAATTTAATTTTTTAGGAACTTTTTTTTCAAAAATTTTTATCTCGTTATCTATTAATCGTAGAAAAAAAAGTTGTATGCAAAAATTGTAGAGAAAATATTGACGTTTACTTGGAAAATTTTTTAAATAAAAAAACAATTTTTTTGACTAATTTGTTAAAAAAAATATTTTTTGTTGTGGTTTTTTTAATAGAAAGCGAGCACCGATTTTTAACAAAAAATATATATTTTATAGCTTATGCTATCCTCTAAAGATTTTGAAAAAATTGGGGAGGTGTTTTTTGATTTTCTCGAGAAATAAATTTTTTAGTTTTGGGTTGTAGGATACGGGCAACGCAATTTTCGTCGCAGCGTTACACAGCCCTCCATAATCGACCTTAAAAGTATTTTGAATGCTTCGCCAGCATTAAGAATACTTTTTGTAATTGTTTTCTATTTGAAAACATTTTAAAAATGTATTAACACTTTTATTTTATACCCATTTCCTCACCACCCAAGCAATTTATGAACTTTGTTACTTTCTCCTTTACATTTATGTATAAATATTACAGCAGCAAGCTTTTGTTTGTATCAGAAATTCTATGATTTGCAGTGAACCTAGTATAAACTGTTATTTCAAGGAATGTAACATTTGTCCTGGTTTTAGCGAAATTGCTACCGAAATAAAAGAAGCTCTCAACAAGAAGAACATTATCAATATTAATTATTAACAATGGACCAATACCGATCGTACTACCATAGAATCAGTGACTAAAGAAACGGAAACCTTTGTCCAGGAGATGAGTAAAGAAGCATACGTTCTCCTAGTCCACAATTTCATTGCTAAAGAACAGAGTCAATTTTTAAAAAACCTTAAAGCAAATTTAAAAGAAGGAGAATTAATTGTAGTTGGAGATTTTTCTGAAAATTTTAAATTTATAATTCAAAGTGTCATACAAAGTCATCATTGGAATAATAGTCAAACTACAATTCACCCTTTTGTAATTTATCGATCCGACCCAGATGATCATAACAATTTAAAATTTGAAAGTTTTGTTTTAATCTCGAAAGAAACTGAACATAATACAGAAGCGGTTTATGTTTTTCAAAAAAAATTAATTACCTGGTTAAAAGCAAAGTATAACTCTCACAAAATCAATACAATTTTTTATTTTTCGGATGGAGCAGCATCTCAGTACAAGAATAAAAAATATTTTATAAATTTGGTTTATCATTATGAAGATTTTGGAATAAAAGCCGAGTGGTATTTTTTTGCAACCTCTCATGGAAAAAATGCTTGCGACGCAATTGGTGGCACAATAAAAAGGTATGTTAGACGTGAAAGTTAACGAAGACCTGATACAGTGCCCTGAAGCATTTTTTGAACTAGTGAAGAACAAATTTGACACGATTACTTTTGACTTTTGTACCAAAGATGAGCATAAAGAAGTAAAACTGTTCTTATCGAAACGATTCGCAAAATGCAAAACGGTTTCGGGTACACGAAGTTTTCATTCCATTATTCCAATTGAAAATAACAAAATTCAATGTAAGAAAGTTGCTACTCTTGACGAAAGTTCTTCCTTTTAGTTTAAAATGTTTTAATTTAATATTAAAATAAAATATATTTTTTTTGTAACTTTATTTTTCCTTTTTTTTGAGCAAAATCAACTTGTGAGCTTGTGGATTAGGCCTACTGGGGATACCACATAAAACTAAACGCGCCAAATGCACTCTACCCCTTGGGTGGTGAGGAAATGGGTATAAAATAAAAGTGTTAATACATTTTTAAAATGTTTTCAAATAGAAAACAATTACAAAAAGTATTCTTAATGCTGGCGAAGCATTCAAAATACTTTTAACGTCGATTATGGAGGGCTGTGTAACGCTGCGACGAAAATTGCCTTGCCCGTATCCTACAACCCATAACTAAAAAATTTATTTCTCGATAAAATCAAAAAACACCTCCCAATTTTTTCAAAATCTTTAGAGGATAGTATAAGCTATAAAATATATATTTTTTTTTAAAAATCGGTGCTCGCTTTATATTAAAAAAACCAAAACAAAAAAATTTTTTTTAACAAATTAGTCAAAAAGATTTTTTTTTATTTTAAAAATTTTCCAAATAAACTTCAATATTTTCCCTACAATTTTTGCATACAACTTTTTTTTCTACGATTAATAGATAACGAGATAAAAATTTTTGAAAAAAAAGTTGCTAAAAAATTAAATTTGCAATATCTTGCAAAATAATTGAAATTTTGCAAAACTTTTGGGTGTACTTCAAAAGCATCCCAACCACAACAAATTGACCAAGTATGAACAAAATCTGAGATTCAAAAGTTCTTCCAGCCATGGAACGGCTCTACTATAATTTTGTTGGTTTGTTTTTTTTGTTTCTTGGACGTTGTGGGTGCGCTAATCTCAGGTCGGCAATGAAACCAAGCTAACCCTGTCCATATCTCCATACCCCGTGGAACCGCCGCAGAAAAAATAGTAAACAAAAAGAAAAAAAGTTATTAAAAAAGATCCTCGGCTTAATTTTTGTATAATGAGGTGCAAGTTTTAAGTGTATCATCGTTGGTTTTTAATGTTTTTTTCTTCAATGAAACATGCTCTTGTATGGAAAGAAAGATATAAATTCCACCAAACCACTTGTAAAGAAAATAAAACTAACCATTAAAAATCAACAAAAATTCTGATAAACATAAAATTTGTACTTTATTATTCCAAAATTTGAGGGACTATAAAACTGTATACTCGAAATTTGTTTAAAAACTGAGCCGAAGAATTTTTTTTTTTTTTAAATGACGTGTTTTGCGGTTTCCTTTTCGGTACGGCAGCTTGCACAGCAAGCATGCTCCTCTATTCTACGCTTGAATAAATACCCCTTGAAACCGCCACTTCCACTCTATATCTGCGTAAGATGGTAGTAGAAATCGCCGTGCTTCCGTTCGTACCATTGAGCTATATCCCTTATAAGCTTGCAGCGACCTTTCAATGGTCTTACCACTTTAATTTTTTTTGTCTCTACGAGGTGTGTTCAAAAAGTATCGCGAATTTTGAATTTTCGCTGGTTACGTATATTCGAATTTCGAATTTTTTGTGGCGTTATGTTGGTACTCATGTCTCTCACTTATGCCGACAAGCTCGGCCATTTTGAATGTTCAGTTAATTGTTGACAGCTGCTTTGCTTGCACGTGTTTTGGATCGTCTTCGATTTTTACCTATTTTTTTACCAAAATTGCTCAATTGGGACCAAAAACAGCATCGCATGAACATTGCTAATGAGATGTTAAACTCTGTCCGCGACGACCCAAATTTGCTCCAGAGGGTCATAACTGGTGACGAATCGTGGGTTTATGGTTATGACGTGGAAACCAAAGCTCAATCATCTCAATGGAAGCTGCCGCACGAACCAAGACCGAAAAAATCGCGCCAAGTTCGGTCGAATGTGAAAGTTTTGCTGACAGTTTTCTTCGATTGCAGGGGCGTGGTGCATCATGAGTTCTTGCCACAGGGAAGAACGGTCAATAAGGAATATTACCTGCAAGTTATGCGCAATTTGCTCGAAGCAATCCGCCAGAAACGCCCGGATTTGTGGAAGAACAAAAATTGGCTTTTGCACCACGATAACGCCCCTGCTCACGCATCGTTGCATGTGCGCGACTTTTTGGCCAAAAACAACACACTAATGATGCCGCAGCCACCGTATTCCCCACATCTGCCCCCTGTGACTTTTTCTTGTTCCCTAAACTGAAGAGGCCCATGAAAGGACGACGTTACGCCTCTCTTGACGAGATAAAGACAGCATCGAAGGAGGAGCTGAACAAGATACAAAAAATGATTTTTTGAAGTGCTTCGAAGATTGGAATAACCGATGGCACAAGTGTATAATATCTCATGGGGATTACTTTGAAGGGGACAAAATAGATATTCATGAATAAATAAATAATTTTTGAAAAAACACAAAATTCGCGATACTTTTTGAACACAACTCGTATATGGTCGCTGTTATACAAGCTTTTAATAACAATTTAAGTTTTTTTGTTTGAGCTAGGTATATAGATCCCATGCCTAATATCATTTTCTACGCTCTTCCGATATTTCGTCGGTCCACCAATATACTATGTGAATGAATCAATTGTTCTCTAGGTAAATAGAAATTTCATGTACATTGATATAAAATTATCATGAACACTCGTTTTTTATCACCTAGAAAATTGTATATGCATCAAAACTCTTTATCCATTAAAAAATTAACAAAAATCCAAAAGTTCTCTAACCAGGACGTGTTCATTTTAAACATTTCAAAGCAACCATCTAAATTCAAAATAATTGCCAAACGACTGCGAATGTCATTTTACCACGCTAGTAGTTTCTTTAATATTAATATTCAAAGAACCTACAATATTTAAGTGAAATTTAATCATAAATGTTATCTCTGTATAAATATACATATGTATATAGCGTATACATATCGGTAGGTGCACAATAGCTCTTTAATTTGCCTTTGTTGTTGTTGTTGTATTAGCGACTACTTAACCTGCCCAAAGTATCACCCCTCATCCAACACTGTCATCAGGCTCTTCTAACGAAAGTCCCAGAAACCTCGCGGCTTCAACAGGGGTGGACCAGAGTGAAATTGGTGTTAGAAGAGTAGGCTCGGTTGAGCAGATGAACAGATGGTTAGTATCGTGGGGAGACACGCCGCATGCCGGGCAGACATTTGGCATGTCAGGGTTCAGTCTGGATAGGAAAGAGTTTAGTCTGTTACAATATCCAGAACGAAGTTGAGCCAGCATGACTCTTGTCTCCCTAGGCAGTTCGCGTTCCTCGTCTGCCTATCGCCAATGCATGTTGTATATGTATACATTGTTCATACAAATGAAATGCAGCTTCCTTTTGCTATCGAATTTTATTTAACGCGTGCTTTCGAGATACTACAAGTAACAAAAAAATTGCCCAGCCACTCATTATCAAAAGGTAAATTTACCTTATTCCATGATTTGTATGGTGCTTTACATAGTACTTATGTTATACACAGTGTGACCAGGTTAGCCTTTGCGAGGCTAGATTTTGCCTTTTTTTGTCCTTTAGCCTCATAATTTTGGTTTCAGCTCCATGTCTTTTTTTAGCCTTTTTTTACTCCAAACCTTTTTTGGTCCCAACACCATATTTTTCATATAAAATTAAAGTTAAATGAAGGAAGTATTGATGACGAAATACAGAAAAACGGACGAAATCGTAAAAATTGACAACTTCTTTTTTTCTTAATTTCAGCCTTTTGTAACTTTTTTTTTCCAATTTAGCCTCTTTTTTTTCTATCACCTGGTCACACTGGTTATACTCGTACATATGTATTTCGGTGAAGAACTTGGATTCAATTATGTATAAATAAGAAACTAGGCATGCCCGAGCATAACAGGGTAACATAGTAAATAAGATTTATGTATGTACTTATTCACAATTTTGCAGCGCAATAATTTAATTACCACAGTGATGCCTCTTTCATCCCTAAAGCTAAGTTTGCACAAATTGATTGTCAACAGAGTCATCCAACTATAATCCTAGGTAACACGTTATTGTGTCAGAGCTTTGTGACGGCGGCCGCAGTGTTATGGAGGTGGTGTGCTGGCCTACTATACATAAAGGTCCCAGGTTCAAATTCATTAACATTGTTTAGAAAATGGTTTTTTAGTGTGGTCGCCCATCGGCAATGGTCGGCAACTCTTATTATTAGTAATATTAATTTGGCTCCATATACCACAGTGGAGAATAAAGCCGTGCTTATTTTCCAATTTGTCGTTAGGTACTTGGAATATTTGCTAAAAAATTAAAGCGTGGACTAGGTCTATATCTGCTGCGTTGTTATTCTTTTAGCGATAAAAGAGGAAATAAAAATTCCATAAAATCTGCCCAATATCTTGCCGATGTGACAGTGATTGGCTAGATATGATGCCGGTCAGGGCTATTCCGACTGTTTGTGCGAACGATTGGATTTGACCACGGCGAACCTTTTAGTTCATCTCTCTTTGTTCATCTGTGCGGTGAAGGGAAAAGAGGAAATTGACAGTCAAAAGCACCTATCCTCACGGCACACTAAATTGTTGCCTGTGAAAAGCATTTGGCTTGCCTTTTTTCTGTTTTGAATTTCAATGACTTAAAATAATTTATTTATTTTTTTTTAGAATTTGGAAACAATACACTTACGGCGTATCTGCGGGAAGTACTTTCCAAACTGCTTCTTCAGCATTACTCAATGGAGTACCTGAAGAAGATTATTGCAAAACTACTCTCAAAATCTTACTCCTTTAAAGCCACTGACAATCAAACAGAAAGTTTATATTATATGATGCAAAATAATAATAATAGTAATACAGAATCAGTAAGGATCTGTCTTCGGCTGTGCCGAAGGCTTTATACCTTTCATGAATACGCATCACCGTTTCAAATGTCCGAAACTTACTTACAATAAGTACCAATTCTGCAAAATTTGAGGGTCTTTCCCTGTTAATTTAAAAATACATAGCCTAAACCCCGTTTATCGGAAAAATGTGTGTTGTATGGGGGTCCAATCTCGACGATTTTCACTAAACACATTATATATGTAATAAGTACTGTAGCTGCCACATTTTGTGTTCCTTGCTATTAAATTGCAATAGTTATAGCCCAAACCTCACTTATCGGAACAATCGATCCGATTTGGCTGATACTCAATTTTCACATTACGTATATACTATGTACCAAATCAGCGAAGTTTTGCGTTCCCAACGTCTTAATTTTTTTTATTTATATATTTATTTACAAGTATTCATGAAACGAGCTCAAGGCCAAGAATAATAATTTTTCACTTTTTGAATTTTTATGAAAATTATTATTGTTTTTACTTATTAATAATCATTTTAATTAATTATTAAAAGTTTTTTGATTGAATAGAGTAGGAAAAATGTTTAGAGACAACTGCCATAGCTTTTCTTATAGATCCATTTCGGAAGCTGCTAGACTTCACTCATCAGAGAAATTTTGGCACGCATTGCTAACCATTAAGCTAACAATACGCTGGTTTTGATGTCATCTAAACTCCTAGTTCTATTCTTCTTTTTACCATATGCATGAACGACTTCCGCCATTTGACAGTTAGTAGTGTGATCATGATGGATTTTTGACAGATCTGTTTTATCATCAGAACTGCCTTACCGTGTACTCTCGGTTTTGTTATTGGATTTTTATACCAACAATTTTGTTGATTTTCGGCCTGTAAATTTTCAATTTATTTATTTATTTATTTTTTAGCCAAATTGAGTGAAATCGTATATGCAATATTGAACATAATAAGACTAGTAAGTAATATAATGATATACAAACTACATTACTTATAAAAACCATTTAAGTTACTTAAAAAGCGATCTTTCGAATAAGAAAAATCAATATCCGAAAATTTTAAAATTCTATTGAACTCAATCAGGGCTCTATTAATTGGCGCATTTCGCACATAAAGAGCCTTAAAAATGTCAACATGGAAGAGCTCTGAACTACGAAGACCTCTGGCCGGAATGTTAATCAGTATCCTCTCAAGAAGCACGGGGCAGCCCACAGCACCACGAAGCTGGTCAAAAATGAACGACAGCGACAAAATAGATCTTCTGTTCTGCAGTGATTTCAGATGAATTAATAAGCAGCGATCCTCATAAGCTGGTATAGGCTCCGCGAAACGTAAGTTTCGTAGGGCAAAATGTAGAAATACTTTCTGGATCCGTTCAATTCTTGCAATGTGGCAGTAATAATACGGCGACCAAATGAAACAGGCGTATTCAATTTTCGAACGCACAAACGCCGAATATAAAAGCTTTAGCGTATACGGATCAGTAAAATCCGAGCTATGCCGCCTCACAAAAGCAAGCATGGCGTACGATTTCGCAATACATAAATTAATATGACTTGCGAACCTGAATTTTGTGTCAAAGATTACACCCAAATCTTTAATTTCACTTACCCTCGTTAAGGGCGAGTTAGATATTTGATATGAAGTATTAATGACGTTGATACGCTTCGAAAAAGTAATATGAACACATTTTTTTATGTTAAGTGCTAACCGATTTTCATTGCACCAACTACTAAGTTTATCCAAATGTAATTGCATCAATTCTGAGTCATGAAAGTTATAGATCGGTAAATATATTTTAAGTTCATCTGCGTAAAGCAGAAACCTTGCTGAAGAGAAGCAGGAGCAAATGTCATTGACAAACAGCACAAAGAACAAAGGGCCCAGTATACTGCCTTGTGGAACACCAGAGGTGGCAAGGAAAGGAAGCGACCTAATATTGTCAACAACCACCATGCAACGGCGATTGTGTAAGTAGGATTCAATCCAAGCTAAGAACCCAGAATGGAAACCGGTACAAGCTAATTTTTTAATCAGGATGACGTGGGAATCCCGATCAAACGCCTTAGAAAAGTCTGTGTAAACTGTGTCAACTTGACATCCCGACTGAAAGGCTGCGATGCAGTCATCAGAGAAAATAGCCAAGTTCGACACAGTTGAGCGCCCCGGAAAAAATCCATGCTGCTCTGGACACACAGTACTCTTAACAAAAAAAAAATAAGTTTGTCTTGAATTATGCATTCAAAAAGCTTTGCCGTAGCGGAAAGTTTAGATATAGGCATATAATTGCACAATTTATAGTCCAAACCCCATTTATCGGAACTATCGATTACGTGGGAGCTATATGTTATGTTGTTCCGATCTGGCTGATTTTCACTGCTCATATTCCAAGTTCCTAGTTCTGTAATTGCAAATTTTATAGGTCAAAACCCGTTTATCGGAACAATCCATTGTATGGGAACTATGTGTTGTATTGGTCCGAACTTGTTGGTTCCGACAAATGCTTAATATATTCCAAAATGGCGCCCATACCAAATTTCATCGAGATATCTCTAAAACTGCGCGACTAGTTTGCGTTCAAACAGACAGACGGACATGGCTAAATCGATCCAGTTCATCGCTGTGATCATTTCGGTATACTTATTAGTGGGTCTATCTCTTCTTCTTCTCGTACTTACAAACATCGGACCAAAGGTATAATACCATTTCATGTTCATGAAAGGTATAAATATTTATCAGCCCTTTTGAAATAACGGCTTTAAGCTTTTCATCTGAAAAATGTACATAAACAACATAGTTAAAATTGGGAAACAAACAGTTAAACATGTTCATTTCAATATTTATCGAAAAAAACTGTATGGCTTTTTAAAAAACCCGGGATTCGAGGAAGTGATTTATTTAAAAGAAAAATTTTAATTATTTTAGTTTTTTGTTGATGAACAACATTTTTTAATATTGTATCGCACGCACTATTAAAATCCCTTCATTTATTTATTCAATATTCCACTATATTTTATTGTAATTAATGTAACATCTTCCACAACGGAAATTTACTCAGATACGGATTTTAAACTTAAAAAAGGTGCAATTTCCTCATGTCAATTTTAAATTTATCGGGCTGTTAAATACAAATTTTTTTCAAAAAGTATAAACTCAAATTTTGTAACATAAATTGTGCTTACGAAGATGATATTTTTCAAAAATTTCGTTAAAACTCCCTCAAAACTCAAAAAATCTAGGGGGTCACTCTGTATCGCCATGCGAAAGCAAATGTTATTCGAAAGCTTTCAAATTACATACATTTTTTTTTTCAAATGCGAAATAAATTTCATTCCCATCGCCCTGCAGAGTAATATCCCTGTTTCGAAAGTTCTGAAAATTTGGGGAATAACTTTGGGTATCTCTCTGATGTTTCTTTGGTAATTATGAAATTACTTTCGTTTTAACTACACAAACATATTAAAAGTACAAATGTTTGTTTTATATTTAATGTCAGTCAGTTTCCCAAAAAATGTATACACTTTTTCAATCTAAACTATTGAAAATAGAGAATACGCAAATCACGAGATTGTAAATCAGATTACGAAAATCTCGGATGGCTACAAACGAAAATTGGCATCACTATAAGGTACATACCTACAAACGTATTTACACATACATATTTGTGTCTGATCGAAGCAATTGCTGTATTGGGCAACCTCTAATTCAATTCAACAATGCATACGTAAGTATTTCACCCTACAAAATTGCTTTATTGGTCCTTCAGGTGCAGAATTGAAAAGCGTTTGAATCCTGAAAATATAAGTTTTTGTAGGCACCAAACAAACGATACAGAGGCAAAACTAGAAAACAAAGCGAAGGGACTAAACAAAACAATCCGAATAAAATAAACTGTAAGGAATATGCTTGCACTAAATAGCACTTGAGCTACTGCGATGAAATCGAAAGGGAAGCAAGAATATGCGAACCTCAAAAACTAAAGATTTATAAAAAAAGGTAAATTTGAAATTAGAAATTGGCATCCTTTGTTAGTACAGAAGCATACATTTTATCGACAAGGCAAAAGTTGACTACTCGAAGTTCTCCGGAGAGTAAGTGTCAAAAACAGGCTGATATAAAAGAAAATTGAAGCCAATGCATAAATACATGTAGAGAAGCAAAAAAGCGTATGCATACATATGCATATATATTTATACCATGGATGAAATATGTAGATAAGGTTTAGCCGTCACATGTGTGAGAAAAAAGTAATTTTTTTGCGTGACGTATGCGGTGTGTTGTCGCCCTGACAGAGCTGTCAAATACCATACATTTCAAGAAAGAAAGTGTAAACATTGGTACAAAATACTTACTATATCAAATGTGAATGTATTTCTTTCAAAAAATTGTTAAATATCTATGATTTAATGTCGTATCACGATAATAGTTGTATTAAATAAGTTCCGGCAGTGTATTTTTGGAAATATTTACAGTGCAAATTTGTATGTAAACATTGGTACAAAATACTTACTATATCAAATGTGAATATATTTCTTTCAAAAAATTGTTAAATATCTATGATTTATTGTCGTATCACGATAATAATTGTATTAAATAAGTTCCGGCAGTGTATTTTTGGAAATATTTAATCATTTCAATTGAGGTCCTCATAGCCGTGTACCAGTGCAAATTTGTATGTAAACATTGGTACAAAATACTTACTATATCAAATGTGAATATATTTCTTTCAAAAAAATTGTTAAATATCTATGATTTAATGTCGCATCACGATAATAATTGTATTAAATAAGTTCCGGCAGTGCACTCGTAGTTTTGGAAATATTTACAAAATAAACAAAAATTGATTTTTTTAAAAAACGATCCTGACAGCGTAAATATCTATGATTTAATGTCGTATCGCGATAATAATTGTATTAAATAAGTTCCGGCAGTGTATTTTTGGAAATATTTAATCATTTCAATTGAGGTCCTCATAGCCGTGTACCAGTGCAAATTTGTATGTAAACATTGGTACAAAATACTTACTATATCAAATGTGAATATATTTCTTTCAAAAAAATTGTTAAATATCTATGATTTAATGTCGTATCACGATAATAATTGTATTAAATAAGTTCCGTCAGAAATATTTACAAAATAAACAAAAATTGATTGGGCCGTACATGAACCCTGCATACGTCACAAAAAGTCAGCTGTTTTATTCACAATATGGCGGCAAAATTGATGGCTTAATCTTGTATAATTCGTTTATGTATCTATCTATACTACTTATGAAATGAAGTCGTTAAAAAGCTATGTACGGAATTGGCTTCGCACAGAATGCTCCGATTTGAAAGCGGTTTTTTGCATTTTAAAGCTTAGCTGTGTGAGATGGACTTTTTTTTATACACCAATACCTCGCTTTGCGTCGTTTCGTTTTGCGTCGTTTCGAAGTTGCGTCGGTGATGAATTAGTACCAATTCTCACTGTGCGTCGTTAGATTTTCGAAGTTGCGTTGTTTTGGGTTCGAGATTTTTTTAAAAAACGATCCTGACAGCGTAAGGAGTTGAAAAGTGTCCCAGGCGGTAGCTACAAATATCAATTGCTACAAAGAAATGTATCTTAACTTGAAAAAAAAAAGCTGTTCAGACAACTTTGGGCCAATTTTTTATGAAGAAAAGCCGACCTACGACAACAGCCACTATGGACTTATCCGATAGTGATTAATTTTAGTTTCGTTTCTATAAGTTTATTGAATATTTTATTTTGTTTTGTTGTAATTGAATTTGTTTTTTTGTTATGGTTTTTTTGAATGTATGTATGCAATAAAATTTTATATTACTTCCGTTTTTAAATATTTACTTTGTTCCTTTTTTTTTAAGTAGTATTTTCGTAACCCTGGAACCTATCTTCGACCTTTTCATGGGTTTCTATAGAAAATCATAATTCACTTTGCGTCGTTTCAGTTTGCGTCATGTTTTTTTGGAACGTAACTACGACGCAAAGCGAGGTATTGGTGTATAATGTGAAGCAATATATAAAGGGTGGTAAAAAAACACAAATTTTTGGTTTACACAGCCATACATCATAACCTAATCAACCGATTGGAATGAATCTTCCTTGAAGTTAAACTTTGAAATATTTACTTTCGCGCTGCATCAAAAAAAAATAGTTCATTTCTTTCTAATTTAACCAAAATTGTTTAAACAAAAGCAGCACTTTTTCCAAAAAAATCTGTTTGTGTGTTTGTTCGCTGCCAACCGAATAAGTCAGCGAGCTTTAAGTGACAGCTGTGGTGAGCCATTCATTTGATGAATTCGCGAAAGAGCTCGCCCAGCTTACCAAAGTCGGAGCGCTCCGAAATAATGATCCAAAATGAGTCCGTAATTTGAGCTTTTTTGTAGTGTTATTTAGTAAACATCAAAAAAGCCACTTTTTTTTTATGAAGATTCACGGAGCCTTGGGAGAAGAAATGAATATTGTAGAGCGGATAAATGACAAGGCTCACTTATATGAGCGATTTGGAGCGTTTTCTGATCCTTTTTGTTGTAGGCGTGAAGAGAATTATGAGAAAATAAACGTTGGAGAGCGGATGAACGGCAACGTTCAATTAAGTGAATGTTTTAGAGCATTTTCTGAGGTTTTTTATTTTACCTAACTACCTAACGGAACGTAAAGTAGTATTTTTTTCTGAATGTTTATCAATAGATGAAAGTTGGAAGCCAACTGAAGTGCAATTAAAATTATTTAGTATAAACCAATTTATATACTTTTATAATACCTTTATGCGTAGATATGTACATAAAGTGGTGGCAGGAATAATAGAAACAAAATTGGGAGCGGTTTTACTCGTAAAATAAATTTATTTAAGTGTTTTTAATAAATTTCTTTTAAAATAAAGCAAAATCTTTTACAGAAACCACAAAGTTCAAAGTTAACACAAAGTTCAGGAAAGCTTATCAACGTTTTAAAAATTGCCATCAAAATTTGAAAAAATTTGTCTTATCTTCGTGTTAACTTTCAAATTTTGATTTATGTGGTTTCTGTAAAAGATTTTGCTTTATTTTAAAAGAAATTTATTAAAAACACATAAACAAATATATTTTACGAGTAAAACAGGCTCCAATTTCGTTCTATTATTCCCGCCAGTATTGTATGTTTATTCTATATAACATTTTAATTTAAATAATATTATTTTTGTTTTTATGAAGTAAAAAGTTCCTAATGAAAAATGTATACTCTTAGTTGTACCTATATATTTAGTAATACAAATATTTTTACATAAAACTTGTTTTCAATAAAGAACTAATTGAATTTCATAAATTTTTATTATTAAATAAATAATACTGCATAAAACAATAAAAAGACAGTTTTCTTCTGATTACTTAAATAAAGATATGTGTCTTAAACCCTATAAAAATCTTAACAAAAGAGTAAAAAAACGGAAAAAATGTGCCTAAAAAGAGTCGAAAAAGGCTCCGAAAAAGCTTCAAAAAAGCGTCAATAAAAGGCTCCAAAGATAGCCCAAAAAGGCTCCAAAATCCATCAGAATGGAGGAAAAAAGGTGCCTAAAAGGAGTCGAAAAAGGCTCCGAAAAAGCTTCAGAAAAGCGTCAATAAAAGGCTCCAAACAGAGTCCAAAAAGGCTCCGAAGTTCATTAAAAAAGAGCCAGAAAACGCTCCAAATTCATCGGATTCGCACTCATTTCGGACTCATTTTTATGACTCCTTTTGGGGTGCCCGCGTAGAACGATTTTTCGCTCCATTTGGGCTCCGAAAGGAGCTCATTTCGGAGGGTAAAGCTCTGAGAAATGTGCGTTTTATGGCTCCGAAGGGAGTCTTTTTTCGCACTTTTGGTTAGCTGGGCGGTAGCGTTACTTCACTTCGGACGTATGCATGTATGTATGTATGTAATGTTAATTATAAAGTTGTTTTAAACATTATCAACCTGTGTGAAACAAGGTGCGGGTTGCTAGTTATGGATATAAAGTAAATGTAATACCTAAAGGTACAGGGTGGCGCAAAAGTAATCCTTCTATCAGAAAATGCTATAAATTTTGCGATTGGCCCCTAAAGTCAGTTCTGTTTTGACATTTGTGTAGTAAACACATGCGAAATACACGTTAATAAACAATGTTACGCTACACTGCTCCAGAACGCGGAATATTGCTGACTATTTATTTGACCAATAATCGGTCGGTGAAAAACGGTTACTGCGCGAAAGTAATCCTCCTATCAGAAAATGCTATAAATTTTGCGATTGGCCCCTAAAGTCAGTTCTGTTTTGACATTTGTGTAGTAAACACATGCGAAATACACGTTAATAAACAATGTTACGCTACACTGCTCCAGAACGCGGAATATTGCTGACTATTTATTTGACCAATAATCGGTCGGAGCCAAACAGTTACTGTGAATGGTGAGCGCTACAGAGCAATGATCAACGAGTTCTTTTTGCCGCAACTTGATGAATTGGGATTGGAAAACATGTGGTTCCAACAAGACGGTGCAACAGCACACACTGCACGTGCCACAACCGATATGCTGAACATCGGAAGCTTACTTTTGCGCCACCTTGTAGTATAAGAATGATGATAGCCTGAGCAAGGAAAAGTTGATGTGTAGCTAATGAAAAATGAAAACTTATGGGCGAGTATATACTGAGCTTAACATGCCTGGAAATATGTGCCTACTTTCCTAAAAGAAAAATATTAACCCTCTCACATCACACAACGGTTTGTAAGGAGCATATTTATTACATATTTACTCATTAATAAACTAGTAAGTGAGCTGGCTTCCAAGACGATAAGCTTGATTATTAGAGCATCGTGGATAAGGGATTTATACCTAGCATGTGCACGTGTACCTACTATTGATGTTCCGAATATTCATTTCGCAATTGTAAGGCATCCTCACATAGTTGGGAAGTTTAGTTTAGTGATCAGAAATTTTAAAATAATAGACTAAAAGGGTTTGTAATAACAAGAGCTGTAAAAAGTTGTCATCATTTTGTTTATGTGTTTGTTATGTTTGCACATCCTACAAACTACAATAAGTCTCAATCGATTCGGTTAATTGTAAGCAATTTCGTTTGGAATTTATTTAATAAATTACAGAAAATAAACTTACTTAATTATACCGAAATTTTTGCTGGAAAACTTCTTAACATGTGCATGACTAAAGGACCAACACTGGAGTGTGACTGAAATGTTACTGCTCGCGGAGGTCTTCTTTCTTGTACCTTACTCATTGGCACACTCGTTGTTTGAATTGATGACGATCACAAGTGTTATACAATGAATGACTGAAGCCAAACGAGGTTACAATTACTGATTGTAGCTAAAATGAAAAACTTATAGAGTAAAGTGGGGTGGGCAAAACAAAAAGGTGCACCCTGGTTGATATGGTTTTAGTACTCGAAGCAATCTGAAACAAGATAATTCACATTTCTTAATCAGTAACGGTATTGCTATCTTCTTAACTTTACACCTTGCTTACACCTTTTTTGAATTGATTGATTGCAATTTCTTTGCAATTATAACTTTTATTTATTATCAACATTTTATTATTACTAACAATTCCTGTATACACAGAAACTACTTGATTGTGACTTGAACTAGAATTACAATTTTTCAATATCTTCACAAATTGCTTATGTTGCATGCATATTTCCTTCAATTTTCAAAGACTTTATCAAACTTTTTCCAATAGCCATGACAGTTCAGATTCCAAAGTTAAATTTTTCTGTCCGTCTTACAGCAAATGTTTTTATAAAGTTGTAATAGTCTTGGTTATAAATTTTATCTTTCAAATCTATAATATCTTGCATGAAAATATGGAAGCACTCATAAACACTTTAACAAATCATTATATATTAAAATAGTAACAAACTGCAGAATAATTTTTTTCTTGTTTCGCGAGATATTTGCGAAAAACTGATGCCTTGACGTTTGACTATTATAACCTTTTTAGCTAGCATGGCATCAATGTCGATTTTTCACATCTTCATTACACCGCCGTATACAAAAATTCAACAACATTTTTCTGTAGGTAACCCCTAAAACTTCTGGGCTATACGAGAAGTTCATATTTTAGGCATAGACAAAATTTCCATAACTTTTGATCCATTAGAAACCAGTTAAAAGCCAAACTGTTACATTTTGTTAAGAATCATCATTTAGATAATAGAAGCAACATTGTTATTAAAATTATAATAGCCTCTTTTTATTACACTTGTTCTTAAAATGATACTGGAGGGCCCGGCAGACGTTGTGCTGCCCTATCACAATCGTTACCCCTTTCAATACCCTATGTCGCCCTTCTCCTTCATATAAACGATCTCAATAGCAAATATTACAAAGGTCATAAAAATAATTGCGGCATAATATAGCATAGATCAAAAGGCTTCACGCCTCCTTTTGCCCCTACCGACCTTTTTTCTTGAGGTGGTAGGGATTGACTGAGGGAGGTGCCACGCCCACTTCTCCCTTCCTCCCATTTTTTCTTGATATGTTATGATTAACTTATATAACTCTGTACCAATTTTCAGTATTCTGCCACGAATAATTCCAGAGATATGCAGTACGAAAAATTTCATTCGTATGTTAGATGCCGCGCCCATACCTCCCTTCCTACTTTTCTTTCTTGAGGTGTTAGAGATTGGTCTCTTTTAACTCCATACCAACTTTCAATATCTTACCATAAATACTTCCAGAGATATGCACTAAAAAAATGTCCATTTGTATGGAAGGTGCCACACCCACTCCTCTCTTCCTCACCTTTTTTCTTGAGGTGTTAGAGATTGATCTCAGTAAGCTCCATGTCAATTTTTAATATTCTATATTAAATAATTCGAGAGATAGCGGTTCGAAAAGTCTGGTTTGTATGGAAGGTGTGACGCTCACATCATTCAGTGGTCCGGATTGTGAATCTAAACCATCCTCGAGCCCCCTTGAGTATACAAAAATAGTTTCATCAATATCGGTCCAGGCATTTAGAAAGACTTTAGTGACAACAGACTTGCACACAGAGATGACTATCTAAAATTGGCTTGTCATGATGAATACCAATATGATTAAATAAAAAATAATGCTTGGGTTCAAAAAAATTGGACAAAAATAATGAGGTACAATTTTTTTTTTTAACTAGGTGATAGAGAATCATTCGCAATAGTAAACACCTGTGATCACCTGGTAAAAGCATTGTTCTATTCTTGTGTTCAATTTCTTTCAAACACTTTTTATTCAAACCTTTTAATTTATAACTAAAAATCACTTGATTAACCAACTAATTGTATATGTTTAGTTTTTAAATCTGATAATCCTATATTCCCGGTTTTCCACTGACTCATTTAATAGAGAGCTCATAAAGAACCATAAAGCAACCAAACAAAGAATATCCAAGTTCAGAGTACATTCACAAACGGGGTTCCTTCACTTAATTAAACCTTTTGAATTTCACCTTAAGTATTAGGAAGAAGAGCTTAATCAGGACGCACCGAAAAGATTCCATTCGTTACAAAATTTCTTGCCGATTTATACAAATGAAAGGCAGATTATAGTTGTCAACGTAGACCTGCGTCTTATCTCAATTGCGGGTATCTCTATATATAATAAAATATTAGCAGGTCGATCGATGTCTGTACATTGCAGTCATTCGAGAAAAATTTATTGATGATTCTTCATTAAGCCAATAGAACAGTTTTTAGAATTTTTGCCTATCTGTATGTTTGGGCGCGCATCACTCAAAAACTGCTACTATATGAACCTAACTTAAAATTTAAGATACCCCGTATTTCGCTAGCCCGACTGATTTCTGAGTTACCGATCAATACGTGGAATAGGGTCACCCAAAATGTGTTAGTACAATACGAGTATTAAACGAAAGGTGCTAATGAGTGCTGCAATAAGCGTTGTGAAGTTTGGCCGGGTTTTCTAGTAATCCATACAGCTACAAAATTTTAGCATTTTTGCCACCAGTTAATTAATTATCTCATTCCATATATTTTCGGAATTTTCGATTCAATTCCTCCTAAGAGATTTTTGGTGTGCCGATTGGAATTTTTTCCTACAAATTGGCGGGACCTACAGTTTTTTTGCCGACTCCGAACGGCAACTACAAAGGAGATGAATTTTTGCTAAGAAGGCTGCCATGGCAAAAATACACTCGTAGAGTTTGCCAAACCACTGCCGACGGGCGACCCCGTTTTGAAAAAACTTTTTCAAACCACTTTTGATGTTACCTGTCCCAGGACTCGAAACTTGGACCTTCGGTGTGGTAGGCCGGCAACAATACCGTCACACCACGGCGGGCGCCGTTTAAGTTTAAGTTTAATTTCTATGTGTATATAATAAATAATTGTTTTTGTAACACAAAGAAATGGCAACATACCTATATATATATATATATACACATATAAATGTATACATATATACACATATAAATGTATACATATATATACATATAAATGTATATATGTACATACTTTGTACAGTGAGTATATTAAAGCCCCAAGAGCGAATGATGTATGTAGGACAAGGACAATTTGCATCAACGAGTCCCAATAAACATTTTTGTTCTGTTTCAATTTGAGAACTAACCTTAGTCTCAGATCTTAAAGGTCTCAATAGCCACGGATAGCTTCTACATATTAAACATAGAATTTTTATTTATTTTCAAATTGAGAAATTCCACATTGGAATGGAATCCAAACACTATTTTCAATTGCTTCGCCACTTGAACTTAAATTGATAATGTGAACAAATTTGGGAAGGCGAAAGGAGACAATTTTTCGTGTGAATTCATGAAGAATTTCCTAAAACAAAATAAGAATTCACAACTGTGTACTGAAGTACTTATTTTTAACCCGTCCATGGAGTATTATACTTTAGTATAAAGTTGATCGGTAAACGGAGGGGTGTTGCTGCGTAGATCTTATATACATATTATAAGCGGTTACATCATTTTTGGTGGATAACTATTGAAGCGCCTTTATGTAGGTTAATGAGCAAATCGTGGTTTCTAATTTAGCCCAAGCAATATAAATTGAGGATAGGAAACCAGTTTATCTATTTAGTAAGGGTGCTAATTTTTTTGCTCTTATATTCTTCTTTCTCACGGGGATTGTTAAGATGTTACTAAAACCTAAAAATGTCTGATTTATTTATGAAAATTCATAACTAATGAATTTTTTTGTTGATGAAGTTTTTATTTCAAATAAAAATGTATCTAAATTGTAAATTTATGGCGCGATATACAACAGGTATAAAATCATAAATTTCCGAAGAGATTTTTGCGCCGTGGTGTGCTGCTTTGAATTTTGTTCCTACAAATTAGTGGAACCTACAGTGTTTTGCCGGCTCCGAACTGCATCTGAAAGCAGATGCATTTTTGCTGAGATGCCTTCTGTTGCGGAAACACACCGGGAGGGTTTGCCAAACCATTATCGAAGTCTGAGTTCGTATCAAGGCATACGATCAATAAGTTATCTTCATGGAATAGTGAGTCTTTTGGAAGAAGCTTTGGTAAAAAGATTTCGTAAGTATATTCGTAAATAAATGATGCCATTGTTGGTTCGGACTCTTAATCCATCATTTACAAACGAAAAAGTAGCCGAGGTCAACGAGTTGGTCAAAAGTAGCGAAATCGATTTCAACGAACGGAAAGACTTGAAAAATCTGAGGAAAACGGTAGTCGATTTTTTACTTTTCTTTTACAGGTACTATTTATTTCATAACTAACACTTTTGGCAAATAATTTTAATATCTTTTTCAGAAGAGTCCTCACAGCAAGCAAGAAGGCGAGTTTGTAGCGCATATGGTTGATAAGCCTCCGACCAGACCCATCTTGCACAGCTCTCCTACTATTTAAAAGGGCGTAGAGAGACTATGTTGTTTGTGTTTTTGTTGTTTGTAATTCCGGATATTTTAAAATAAGCAGAATATTATTGAGGATTATATGCAATGTGTAACATTTTATGGAAAATAGTGACTCCATTGAAAAAAGTGACTTCTCTACATGACTCGTAAGTCGGGACTCCCAACAAGAGAACATTTTCTAGCCCTTAATCAAAAACTCAGTTAATGACTGCATTTGTAATTTTAAGTCATTGATTGCGACTTTGCAACCCTGCAAGGTGGAAACCACAAATTACAACGGCTCTTCAGAAGAGGCAATCCTAAAGGCACTAACAGGGCCAAACCGCAAAGAGGCTAGACGCAGTGTGCTATAGCACTGGTGAAAAGAGAAACATGTAAATCGAATTAGGTTTCAAAGTGGTGAATGCATATCACATTTTGTTCCTACCAGGACTCACAGGCTTCTAGAAAAACCGCCGAATTCTAGCCACATGGAGACCCTCATGTAGATTATCCTATTATAAGCATTCATTTTTCCAAGCTGCCAGATGACGTGAGTGTTTTGCTAAGCAATGGTAAAACGTTTAGGCCGTTATTACCAATTAATTATGGTAATGTCTTCTGGGTTACTAATATGTAACTCCTTGTGAGTGACAACATTGTGTATAAGGCTGATAGGTCACTTAAGGCAAGGTTACGCCTTGTATGAAGTAAAATGAACTAATTATGTGGTTTATACTAGGATTTTTATTCCCTTATCATAAGGCTTATCAGTGAAAAATTATTTGCAGTGCTAACTTTAAAAATTGCATGAAGTTATTTTAATTTTTTAATGGCAGTGTTAATAATGAACCGAATAAAAATATTCATACTCTTCATACAAAGCAAACGAAAAAGTGTCGTTCGGTATGTAAGTAGAAGCAAATGAAGAAACAATAACAACGATCATCATTCCACTACCGGGAATAACCTTTGAAGAGGTGTATCGTGGAATCATTGAAACAGCTGCCGGTTTCTCCACCCGATGTATGTGATTGCTGTAATTTTTCTGTTACAATTTCATAGAAAATTGATGTACTTACATAGGGAATTTTTTTTTTACTACCTTACTACTGCCTATAACTAAGAATTGGTAAACATTTATTTAGTGGTGAACGACCGTAAAACGAAGTTCATGCTGTCATCCAGCAAAGAGTCAGCGCGTTTGTGTCTTGACAACCATGTGACTGTTGGCTGCCATAATTTCGAAATATTAAAGGACTCTTTTTACCTGGGAACCATCATGAACATCAACAAAAATTTAGACCTTGAACTCCAATGAAAAATTACTCTTGCAAACAAATGCTACTTCGGACTTTGTAGACAATTGAGAAGTAAAGTCCTCTATCGAATACCGAAAATAACACTTTATTACTAGGTTTATACGCATGCATACGTCGTTTTCAATTCAATTCAAAACCAATGTATAAACGGAATTTCAATTCGCATTGAAAGTACAAAGTGTTTTGACTTAAACTAATTTTCAAATCGGTCGCTAATATCCCCATACACATTGAAAAAGTGTATAAACACCTCTCATATTTCCAGCGAATTGAAAAGCAGCTGGCAGAGAGCACGCGGTTCCTTTTTTTGTTTTATTTAAATTTTATACATATTTTATGTATTTAAATATATTAAGTTTGTTTTTATAATTTTGCAAAATAATACAAGTGTTTTCTTTATACACTTTTCACGAACTTTACAGCTGTTCCGAACTGTCAGTTCAAGACGATTTCTTTGCTATCGATTTAGGTGTGTTCGTATAAACACTTGATAAATATGTGTGTTCATTAAATGCACTTTTTTCAGGACCATTTCTTTACAGGTAGACACAAGGTATATAAGTCACTTATCGTACCCGTCCTGGTTTATGGTGCAAAAGCTTGAATACGGACGACATCTGATTAAACGGCTCTGGAATATTCGAGAGAAAGGTTCTTCGAAAATGTATGGACTGATGAGCTGTATGACCTCGGGGGTTTCGCTGGCTAGACCATGTCTGTGAGAATGAACGTAGAGCTCCGCCCTGAAAGGTTTTCTTATCGACAACCCCCGTTGGAAGCAGACTAAGAGGGAAGGACCAGGTGGAGACCGACTGGCGATTCCGTGGTGCTTGGGATTGTTGCTATAAATTTATAAGTAACAAATATTATTTGACCCCAACCTTCCATAAACAAGTAAGGAAGTCTAAGTTCGAGTGAAAGCGAAAAGTATGTACTATTCTGTTATGGCCTCCCACTTTACGTTTCGTTGATAATGGGGCCAAATATTGCATAATTCAACTTGTCTACTCTTACCTTTCGTAAAACTGCAGAAGTTTTTCTCCACAGTGTGAACAATTTTGGCAGGTATTTTGCGGATATCCATCCAAATAGTTTATTTTCTGGTGGGTGTTCAGACCACTGCACTCTCAACACTGATACGTTTACGCTGAACAAATTTTGAATAGCGCGGGATGACTCCAGGGGCATACAACTAACTCAACCTTTATATCTGTATTGGCAACGAACAGGTCGGTTTTGTGTGTGCAGCATGGAAGAGAGTTATTATTCAATATCATAATGCGCATAGACCCATTTCCCGGTCTATTCTGAGTACAACCGGTCATTTTGTACCTGGTACCAGTTAATGGAATCGGTGCCAAAAACGAAAAATACGCAACAGAGAATAAAATGAAAACGCTAACGAAACTTCATGTAAAAAGTACTTATATATTGCTATTTTTTGTCCACACAAATTCTTACAAAACACGTGTACTTTTTCGCGGTCACGTGACGGTTCCGCCTATTTTGGTGGTAAAAGATTTGGACTGTAACTTAAGCGTTGCCAAGTTATTTATGTGCCGGTAAAAAATGATGTTACCGCAATAGAATCGTAGGATTAATATCAAAAATATGACTTGAGATACATCAGAATAGTCATTAACAAAAATAGTTTCACTTACTGCTTTATACGAAAGAAAAGCGACACTCAGGATGACACGACACCGATACGAAAATTTACAGGGAATAAAAGAAATCGTTTCAAAATAATGAAATGTTTTTGAAGCTTGTATGGAAACAGAGCAAAAAGTTTAAGGTTTGTTGGACTTAGCCTTAAGTAAACACGCTCGAGGAGTGTTTTCCTGCCATGTAAAAGATTATCAGTAATAATGCATCTCCCTTCACAGATGCCGTTCGGAGTCGGCAGTCGGCATTAAACATGGAGGTCCCTGCAGTTTGTGGGAAAAATAAGAAGTAGAAGTATATTTTGCAAATTGTTATTATAATTATATGCAAACGAGCTATTATTTGGCTAGATTCAGTTCTGATATAACAAAAAGAAGGGGAACTTATATTTTCACTCACAATTACTGCTAATATGTGTTTTGTAATTTTGACAGAAAGACATTGTAATTTTCAATGTGCCCACGGTGACGTATGTGGGACTACTCGCTAAAGATAAAAGTCCTATAAATTTTTAAGTGTACTTTCCACTTTCACATGGTTGCTTTTCTTTTTTGATATTATTTTGCCTTACGTGCATAGCTACATATATACATGTAACTCTAATAAAGAAAATTCTTGTTGAAATAAGTGAATACAGTAGTACCTCGATTCTTGCACATAATGAAAACAGGGCTCGGTGCAAGAATTGAAGTTGTCGCAAGTAGCGAGTATTTTTTTTTTGTATGAAATAAAAGGCAATTTTATGAAAGAATTTGGTTGGAATATAAGTTTATTATTTTTAGTATGTATTTTAATTCAATACGCTTAAGTTTAATTCGTTCATATACATAAATATAGAAAGACTCACATATGTACTTTATGTGGAACTAAAAAAATTTGAAATTTTTGTTTGTTTTGTGCAAGCTCGCTTGTTCAGTACTACGCTGCTTCTAAGTCTCAGGAGCGTCATAATATCGTCTAAAGAGGCATTATTTTGATCAGCCCATTCTAAGCAAGTATTGTATGCTGATATAGTCTCCTCCTGTGTAACTTTCTTCGTATTTACTACCACGTTGTTTGCTTCTTCACCATCAGTAAGGTCACAATTGATACAGGGATCTTCATTTTGTTCCAAAGACTCCAAAATAGGTTCAGCAATCCATTGCTCAATTTCAGAATCGGATATTTGCTGCAATGGTTCTATTTCTTAAGGCAAATTTGAAATTGCTTGAATATTGGATGTATCTTCAACAAGCTGAAAGCGTAACTCTGAAAGAGGGATGACATCTTCACTATTCCATTCGGATGTTACCTCAAACAGTTTTTGAAATGATGACAGAATGGAGGTCTCATTAACATCATTCCAGGCATTAGCTAAAAAGCATATTGCGTGTTTTAAGTTGATGTTTCGCAGAGATTCGTCTATTGTTTTTCCACGGCGAACGATGTCACTTAAAAGGCTTGTTTTGTAGTTCAATTTCGTAAGTCTTATAACATTCTGGTCCATGGGCTGTATAAGTGCACTACAGTTTGAAGGAAGACACATTACAGATATTTGACCATCACTACTCATTAACTCGCCGTCTTTGGGATGGCATGGAGCATTATCAATAAGCAATAGAGCCTTTTCGGGGAGATTTTCGGCACGAAGGAACCCTTTCACCTGCAATTTTAGAAAATTTAAATTAATAAGCGAAATTTTTTACAAACAAATATGACCAGATTTGCCTCTGGAACAAATGTTTTGTGAAACCACTCCTCAAACAAAGCCAAGGTCATCCAAGCACTTTTATTTCCTTTGTAAACAACTGGAATATCCGTAAAATTGTTAAGTGATCGTGGGTTTAATGATTTCCCAATAACCATTAGTTTTACTCTGTGATTTCCAGATGCATTCGTGCAAGCCAGAAAAGTTATTCTTTCCTTACTGATTTTATGTCCTGGAGCGGAAGTTTCTTTTGACCACACAAGAGGCAAAAGCTTCCTAAAGTGACCAGATTCATCGGCATTGTATATCTGGTCCTTTGTCAAACCTAAATCAGCAATTTTTTTGTTCAGTTTTTGTAAAAATGGATTAACTGAATGAGTCTTATTCGAAAGTTTTTCTCCACATATTTTGAGTCTTTGTATTTCATATCTTTTTTTAAAGTTTGTAATCCAACCATTGCTAGCATGGAAGTCCCCCGATTTTTCCTGAATTTTGGCATGGAGAAACTTGGCCTTTTGTTTAAGCATATCAGAAGTGATTGGTAAATTCTTGGCTCGTTGATTTGCAAACCATTTCATCAATGCTCTTTCCATTTTAGGAAGCTCTGCAGGTTTAAACGTTTTTCTCTTCCCAGGACCAGATTCAGCATGCGCCAGGAACTTCCTTATGGTGTTCTTCTTTTTCTTAACGCGGTTTATTGTTGACCTGTGCACGGGAAAACTTTTGGCTAAGGCATGGATAAAAAATCCTTCACTTAGCTTCCTTAAAATTTCAGCTTTTTGCTTTATTGTAAGCAACGTACATTTTTCCCTGCCATTGTGAGACCGCACTCAATGAAACGTCCGTTAAAACTGATTCAAATGTCCCAAAATACACGTGCGTAAGAGAATTAGCCAATCACAGCAATTCGTTTCCGAAATAAATCGGGACTTCCTCGAATTTTATTGAATCTAAGGAACCGTTACTAAAAGCAACAAGGCAATGTCGCAAGTATCGAGTTCAAATTTCTTGGATGTCGCAAGGACTGAGTACGTAATGGAAAAATTTGTTATGTTGCAAGAATCGAGGTGTGCAAGTACCGAGTATGTGCAAGAATCGAGGTACTACTGTATATGGTGCAATGGCGCAAATAACGGCCCAACAACAAACTGCCAAGAAAAGCAGGCAAAATAGAAAACCTAATCCCGCAAAGGACTAGGTATAACAGAAATTGTTCAATTATAAAAACACAGCAGTATTCCCAGCCTGCATTTTCATATGAAACAGTGTGTAGGGAAACTAAAAATAGGAATCCCTTATGGATCACCAACGCGGAATTAGTCACATTTTTTGGGAACTTTATTAAGTTGGTTGCTTCTGTTTTAAAAGTAAAAACACTTTCTGAAGATTTCGGGGAGAGTTGACGGTGTGACCTCGGTACACTGATATACTTGAAGTAAAAAAAGAAGATTGCTTGTCGATGCGTTACATTAAGCCCCCTTTCTCTCCCGGATACGATTTACCTTAGATTCGTAAAGACGAATTCGCAGTAGATTGTTTGTTTGAGCAACGACAAGAACACTCCCCGAAAGCTTAGGAGAGTTGAACCGGAATGGACTTTGCTGGATATGGAGCCGGTACGCTCCGACACTAGGACCTTCTGGTACGAGCCCAACTCATGCGATTTTTTCGACCCCAATTAAGCTTCAGATCGTAGATTTTAGTGGGCAGGCATACCTTAACCCGCTGTGTTTGTCGGACCTCCATTTAAGTCGAACTCCGCACAAGTCTTGATAAAAAAATCTACCACTATTAGCTGACCACAAAGGAGACCAGATTTGGTTTCGTTTATGGTTCATAATGATGTATGGGTAGAGAACAATATAGGCACCGTTAGTGCAGAAACTGAGCATGTTGATACTTACATACGTATTTCAGTCGGAATTTTGATATTTATGAGAGTGGGAGGAGGCGTGACAGCCAAGGTATAACTTAATATACTTATCCCAAAACTCGGGCACACCGAAGCCTGCACAGTTGAATCTTCCGCAAATCACTTGATGCAATGAAACAACTGGAAACGAATACCAGAGTAAAATACTTGTAACAAATAATATCAAAGACTTTTATGACAAAAGAATAACAACGTAAGAAGTGTATTATACATAAGTACCAATGTATTTTTGGAAATAAGGATATGCCAGGTATTAGATAGTCAGTGAGATGTTCGGACTACTTAAGCAAAATGACACCGCGTGCTAAAATACAGAATTGGAAAAACTTAGAAGACATGGAAAATTTTGCATTTTCAAAATACTTGCATGTGCTATTAACATAATTATGTAGTAAGGATGTAAATTAACTGGAATTTTTTCATGCGAATTTTAATTTTTCGTTATTTTGAAACCACGTACATATGTATGTAAGTCAAGTTGTATACATTTTCTGTATTGATTAGTACTTTATGGTATGAGTGTTGAAAATGGAACATAGTAGAAGACGAACTTAATTATAGTAAAGCATAATTCATATATGCAAACACAAATATTATATTTGTCATCTCGGAAAGGAAGCGAATATGAGCTACACAATGCCTGTGTTCCCGTCCCGCATTCTAAGTCATTATTTGAAGATTATCCTTAAGTCTCGAACTACTCTCCTTATATGATTTCTCTTATTTAAAGTAGTATAAAATATCTTTTATTTAAGAAAAGTATCGAAATTGCTACAATGATTAGATATTGCAATCCTGTCTAGGCGTTGTAATTTGTATATTTATAGATTGAAAAAACATCGATATTATGATGTGTCGATGTTTTGCTTTAAGTTCAGAATTGTTGAAGAATGCATTTCTTTTGGAATAATTATTCCTTGGATTGCAGAAGCTTTGATTGCAGCCTTTATTCCATTTTTCAAATAAGGAATGCAAATTTATTTAATTATTCCTATTTTTCATTCCTTTCTTTTCATTCACTGGATTGTATTCCTTTGTAAACCATGAATTACATGTGTTTTTGTCTAATTGTGCTTTTAATAATTCAGTAAAATCGAAAACATACTATATTTCGTTATTTTAAATTTATGTATGTATCTTCTAAATTGTAAATAGATTTTAATTAAATTTTATTTTGTTTTCCTCCCACCCCCATACCCTGTAAGTTTATTTTAACCATCTCTAATTCCTACTCCCCTTCTTCACCTTTTTTCTCTGCGGGTATCAGTGTACATAGTTTCGAAGATATATCGAATTAACTTTAATTTAATCCTGGTACCGCTTTCTGTTTCCATGTTTTTTTGTATGCATAGAACACATATCTATGTGTAAATTATCATTAACATGAACCAAATAAATGCCTAGCTATACCGAATTGCAGCTTTATATAACCTGGGGCTTTTCCAAAAGCAATATACAAGCCTGTGTAGTCCCCAGCGAACTCCTGAACCCACTGTAAAAGTTTCATTGTGATTAGCAATAAACTTTGTGCATTAATGAAGCACAAACAAAACACAAAAAATGTGGACGTGGCATTGCCCACTTTTCCAAAACTATATAAACAAATATCATTAATTTAGACCAAATAAATTCAGAGTTATAACGAATTGTAGTGTTATATAGTCTGGGGGCGTGGTACCGCCAACTTATCCAAAACTATATATATCCTATGATGTAACCAGTAATCCAGAGAATATACTCTGAAAATTTCGTAAAAATCGTTTGAGTACTTTGGACGCTTATAAAGGCCACACAGACACACATTCATTGTTATTTATAAGATGTGTGAAAATTTTCACTTACGTGGCATGGAAATCCGAACCTGCAGTCGTGAACCATTTTTTACTGTTAACACATTTATTGAAATAAAAGGACACATTTATAACGATAACGTCATTTCTTTCTTGGTTTATATTTACTACCGTGAGTGTGGGTGTGACATATCTGGTTTACAACAACAACAAGCCTAAAAAATATTTTTCAGAAGGGACCCTAGTCAAAAAAAATTACTTCTATTATGAAAGTTAATGGCATTGCTTTTCATATCATATTTGCTAACTTCCTTCGTCCTTAAGTAGAGTTTTACAAGAAATACCTAAATTTACCACCCAAAACCCTTAATAGAAGTGCCATAATAAATCACTACTAGGTATATGATGTTCCGTTCCATCCGAACTTAAACTTCCTTAATTCTTATTGCCGATTTTTTTGTTGTCCCGCCAACGTCCTTCCGTCACAGAATATCTCATCAGTACGAGTTTTCCGAAACTAATTGGTGCTAAAGTAGTTGGTTAAGGTTGTGGTGCCGTTGGCGATAGGTTTGTTGGTCAAGGCTGCGGTTGCGCAGGACTGCGGGAAGTTGACATAGTGACTCGCAAAGCGAGCTGAAACTTCTCAATATTTTCAACTGCCCGCCTTTAACAAGTTTGGCTTTGTTTCGCAGTTTGCTTGCACTTGCATCTTTTTTCATTTGAATATCTATAGATGTGTGAGTCCATATAAAGCTGAAGTTATTGGTGCGTTTGTCGTATCGCTGTAGTCGTATCCTTAACGTAAGAGAAAAAACAATACGCAATTGGTCGGTAAGGTTACTTCACGGATAAGGAATTACGGAACAGCATCAATAATCGATTGCATTGTTTCTCATAAGATTGGTCGAATCAGCTGTTTTATAAGGTTACCGACTTCAGCTTAAATATATGTTTAGCGGTAAAGTTTCTCTTATTTCAAACAGTTGCAGGAAATAGCTTTTTCAAAATATATAAATTGCAATACGTGTCAGTATTACAACACTACGATGCCAAACAAAACTTACATACAAATCCGCATTTGGCGATTGAGGCCACGAAAAAAACATGGTAGATTTTAGGGTCATAAGCCTAATCATTTCAATACAAATTGCCAAACGGGTCTATGCCAAGAGCGTCTGAGTAAAGAGTCAGTTTGGTTGTGTTAGGAAAAATATGGATGTGTTAGTTATACCGACATGACTCGCATGACAGTTAACTATTTTTAAAATTTTTGTTATCTTTATTGTATATATTCGCACAATAAAAAAAAACCTAAAAGTGTGAGATATGTACATATGTAGCGTACAAAAAATAAATAGTAATATGACAGAATATAAAAATAAAACAGTAATAATAGGAAAAAAGATAAGAAATACACTTATATTCAACTATAGTCCCAGAAGTGAGTAAATGTTCTCATAGAAGACGAAATTGTTTTCACTCGGTTGAAAGTGGCTCCTTGCGTCGCGTTTTATATAATCAGGTCATAAATATGTATTTTTAACCATGCTAGTATGATACGCAAATTAAAATTTACTTATATTCAATTATAGCCAACTGTCGACTATATTGCTGAAGTTTTTTGTGTGTATTAGATTTTTCGTACTGTATATCTCTGGAAGGATTCATGGTAGATTGCTGAAAATGTGCAAGGAGTTATACCGAGCCGCATTATATTGATAACCGCAATATCGAAAATTCGTTTTGTTACGAATTCAATGATTCCTCGATTAATAATCCTGGGTTCGATCACTATAAAGTCCAATAAACACACTTAGAAATAGTTTAACAATTATATAGTTTTATTTCCTAGTATAAATGCAATACAAATTCCCGAGTTTGGTAACTCCACAGTAGTTCACTGTACAATACTTGAATACAAACTGATCATCTTACCTTGCTTGGTCACTGCCTTTTATAGTCCAACAGGGTGCTACCCCACGCACACAGATGTTTCTTGATTGTTCCCCCTTCGTGTTCTCGAAGGATCGGTGTCATTTATTGTCATCTCCTCTTTGCCTTGTATTCGCAAACACTCGTCCCATCTCTCTTTCTCTCCCTTCCTATATGCTTGCATGCATAAGCGTAGCCATTGTTATCTCTGTTGTGTTTAACTAGTGGTGGAAGTGTTATTGAGTTAGGGATGTTAAATGCTTGAGAATATTCGCCACAGTATGTAGACAGATATCGATAATTTGGCTTATTGCAAAATATATAACTGAAATATGTACAAAAATAGAGCAAAGGCAATTATGATAAATATATACATATCTGTGGCAATAAGGGAAAACTAGCAAAGCAATTTTTTTGAATTTGTCAGTAGAGCGCTTTGAGAGTTGAAATTGTAGTGTAAATGTATGAGATAAAGTTTTTTGTTCATATATTCCACAATTTTTGAGCAAAAGCCGTGAAATTTTGCGTGATTATAGATCCTAGCAAGGAAAATACAATGGTGGTATCACCTCCTTTTCGACCAAACTTGAGTTTGGCTTTTCCCGCTTATTGCCACAGATATAATAATAACATCAACTCAAGCAAACGTGACTACACACAGCTTTTCCGTAGTATGAACGCTGAAGAAAATGTTGGTCCAATCACCCAAAAAATTCAATTATAGGTATAGTTGCTTTGTATTTAGACCAAAGATAGTCCAAAAAATGTATGGAATGTAATAAAAGTAGGTGAACTGTACGAAAAGCAATCGGAATGCAATACAACGCAGGCGAATTGTACCAAAAGTAGCCCGATTGTAATGCACAAAATGTGATTTTTTTCTCGTTCTTAACAAAAAAATTCAAAAATATTTGGCCCGATATACCTCCGAAGATAATGGTGGAGCTTCTGTGCTAATGTTTGGTGTGCTGCTTTCAGCTTTTCCTACAAATTGGCGGAACCTATATGCCGACTCGGAACGGCATTTGCTAATGCAGATTAATTTTCGGTGAGACACTCGGAGAGTTACCGAGCACTGCCGACCACGTTTTGAAAAAAAAAGTTTTCCATATATTTTTAATATTACCTGTCCCGTCACTTGAACGTTGCGCCTTCGGTTTGGTAGGCCAGCAGCAATTCCGCCACACAAAGTTATAACGACAACAACACTCTCAAAAGGTTTTGGGAATGCTGTCGAACTGGTAGTTCTTGGCCGGATATTAGTCCGGCACGCTCCGTTACTCCCTTGGGGTACGGCCCGACTGTCGTGGTAGCGATTTGGTATGACCAGTGGAACCTTCTAGGTGATGTCACCCCTCCTTCCGAGATGGGTAATGAGAGGTGAGAAACATCTTATCCGTATATCAACCATCGACTTGCACTTCATTACCTTTGTGCATATTAGTCGGTTCTTACGACCGGTATGCCTACCTCGGTCATATACTAAATCCGTAAGCCGCAGGGGGGTCAGCCGCCGTTCTCGTTCTTAAGCTGCTTGTATATCGGAACAATTGATCCGCACCTAAGACATTCAAAGTTATGTGTAAATATAATTTTATATGCGCATGGACCAAACTTTGGTCTACTTGCTTACACGCTTCTACAGTCTAGTTAAGGTACACGATATCGAATGCAAAGTATCGATGATGTAATCATTTGAAGTATCACGATAGAAGTAGAGGGTATCCGATAGTTTTAAAACAAAAAGATTCGATACTCAATGTATCGATTCTAAATTTACACATAAATAAGCAGTTCAATTATGCAAAGTTGTACCTTAACAATGGTATGTTATGCTAAAATTGGAAGTTGTGGCTTACTCTGGAATTCTAACGACAACATATTGCAATAAGAATGCTCATCGAACTCTTAAGGTGAATTCCAGAAGTGATCCAGATCCATACAGAAATTTTACATGGAAATGCAACAACAATGTTGTTATCCTGATATTTTTCCGTATCATTCCGGTGAGATCTTGATCGTGATACGGATCTAGATAGCTGATTGGAACGCCACTTTTGATATTTTACTTCGATTCCCGCCACAAGTTAGAAAGGGACAATCACCAGAGAAGTGTCTTTGGTTTATTTATTTATTATTTATTACGGTCTTTAAGACCAAGTTGATTTTAGGTTAACATTAGTTTTATTAAATATTCAGTGTTTTACAATATAAAAATAATTTTGCTTTAAACTTATTAATATTTTCACAATCTTTTATCGCAGTCCGTAGTTCATTGTACATTTTGTACCCTGTGTATTCCAAAGTCTTCTTGTTGTTCTTACTATAGGCAGTCTTATATTACTGCAGTAACTATCTTGTTCCATAATTATGTATCTCGTGATTATATAGTAATTTATTGCTCAGGTGACTCGGTAGCATTCCTAACCTAAATTTCAAAGTGAAGTAACTTATTGGCGGTTTTATACTAAGCCAGTTTAACCGATTCAGCATTATAGTTTTTGATGTTCTTGGGGGACATTTTAATATAAATCGCATTGCCTTGTTTTGTTGTATTTGTAGTCTTTTAATTTGCATATCACTCGCTATCAACAGAATTGTAGGGCAGTATATGAAGTTCGGTTCAATAATTGAACGATACACAAGTATTTTATGATGTTGACTAATATGCTTTTTTTTACATGAATCCTATTTTCTGCGCAATTTTTCTTTCAAGATAATTTATATGTTCTCCAAAATTCAAGTTTTCATCAATTAAAACTCCTAAGTACTTCATCTCATTTACTCTTTGAATTAAATTGTTTTTTATCTTCAGGGTTATATTGTTTAAATCGTTATTACGTATGATGTTCTGGTTTTTGCAAAATACCATGAACTTAGTCTTATCTACATTTAGCTTCAATTTTTTAAGGCACAACCAGTTGTATAGAGAGTCAAGATTTTCTTGTGCTTTCTGCATTGCACAGTCGGCATATTTCTCACTGATGATAAGCAGTGCATCATCCGCAAATAGACGTATATTGCAATATTTTAAGCATTTTTTTATATCATTTATGTACAATGTAAATACAGGGTGGCGCAAAAGTAATCCTCCTATCAGAAAATGCTATAACTTTTGCGATTGGCCCCTAAAGTCAGTTCTGTTTTGACATTTGTGTAGTAAACACATGCGAAATACACGTTAATAAACAATGTTACGCTACACTGCTCCAGAACGCGGAATATTGCTGACTATTTATTTGACCAATAATCGGTCGGGACCAAACGGTTACTGTGAATGGTGAGCGCTACAGAGCAATGATCAACGAGTTCTTTTTGCCGCAACTTGATGAATTGGGATTGGAAAACATGTGGTTCCAACAAGACGGTGCAACAGCACACACTGCACGTGCCACAACCGATATGCTGAACATCGGAAGCTTACTTTTGCGCCACCTTGTAGTATCGGTACAAGTACTTAACCTTGTGGCAATCCAATATCTACATCCACAACTGATGAGACTGTTTTTCCAATTACCGTCCTTTGCTTTCTGTCACTCAGATAACTTCGGAACCATTCCAAAGTATTTCCTCTGACACCAGCTTTGAACAAGACATTCAACAATCCCCGTCTATCAACTGTTTCAAAGGCCCGTTTCAAGTCTAAGAAGACAGACACCACAACTTTTTTATCTGATATATCTTCTTTCCATTCTGCAATAACCATGTTTAGTGCTGTTTCACAAGAATGGCTCTTTCTGAATCCAGACTGTTCCGGTATAATAAATTTGTGCTTTTCGAGGTATGCCACCAATTGATTTTTCACCACCATTTCCATAATTTTCTCATCTGGGCGTAACGTATTGATTGGCCATAGCTCCTCCGGTTTCACTATATTTTTTACTTTTTCCACAGGTACTCTTGTTGAAACTTTCCAACAGTTTGGAACAATGCCATTATTTAGGGACTCATTTATTATGTCTTTGTAAAAGTTACCACTGTACTTCATAGAATCCTTAAAAACACCTTCAGATGAAAGCTTTTCTCCGCCATATTTATTTTTAAATGCTTTTGTGATATTCATTATATCATCTAACACAATGTCAGTGAAAAGAAATGGTTCTATTGCGATCGAGCGATCAACGTTTAGCTCGGATGCAGTAGGCATTTCTTCGATACTATCATTAATTTCGGCTATGCTCTGTACCTACAAAAAAATAGTTTAGGGCATTAGCTATATGATACTCATTATTGAGGCATACGCCATGAATTACTATCTTAGTGATATGTTTTTTTGTTATCTGTAAGCTCTGCGAGGTCTTTCAAATACCGCTTCATGAACTCTGTCTTCCATATACATCTTCTTCCTATACATAATAGTACTTTTGTATATTTTCTTTAATACATTATATTCATCCCAGTATCCCGTTTCTGTGTCAATATTATATAGCTCAAGTTTTCTTTTATGCAGAGCTGCAAGCTCACGGTCATGCCACTTATTTTTCAGTTGTATTTTTGTTTTCTTCACATATGTCAGTGCTTGCATTATTTCAGTAAGAATATTGTTCAGGGCTATAGTTTTATTTTCTTCTCCGGCATTACGCATAAAGCTAAAATCTCTTGTTCTTAGTTTATTTAAAAGGTTTTCGGAGCTATAGTATTCCCATGAGGTAAAAGTAGAGTAACTTCTCATTTTGCAAAACTTTGTTGTTGGCACTTTGAAATTAATTGTTTCATGATCCGAAATTCTATATTCGACTATGTTTTCCGATGTAACTTGATCGTTATTACTAAAGAGCAAGTCAATTTTGGTAGACAAGTTCTCTGTTATTCTCGTATTGAAATTAATTCTTTGTATCATTGCCCTTTGTGCGAATAAACTTAATAGGTGTTTCGAGTATGTTGACGATACATTCATACTGCTGTTAAAATCTCCAATTATGATATTATTGTCTGATTCCTTGAGGTTTTCAGTCAGGATTTCGTCTAAAAACGTAATAAAGTCGGCGTCACTGCTACTTGGTGAGTGATAAAGTACACCAATTTGCCATTTTAACGCACGTTTTTTGATATTTATAATAATGCACCATATATTCATGTTAATGGTTATATTGCAGACTATACTAAACTCTAAATTTTCATGAACATACATCAAAACACCACCTGTATGTCTACTATGGGAATCGCAACGAATACATTTGTATGTCGGAATATTTAATTCCGTATCCATTATAAGATCAGTTGTGCATGTTTCTGCGCATAGTACAATGTTTGGTTTTCTTGTTTCGACAAGCCTCTCCAGTTCAGTTTTATTTGCTGTTATACTACAAATATTGAGATATATACATTCTAAGCTATGCACCCCCCTAACTCGATTTTTGTACTCTTTATGCTTTGGTTGCTAATAAACAATCTTTTTTTTCCTTGCGGATAATTTTTGATGATATACAGGACATCCTCTATCCATAGTATCATGGTTATCATCAAGCCCAAGATCCAGTTCCTTATTTGCCCTTATACAATTGATACATTTCCTGATTGGTTCCTTATCGCATTGCGTATGTTTGTGTTCACCCAGACATTTAGTGCACACTTCCCTTTCTTTACAGTCACTGCCCTTATGATGAAAGCCTTTGCATTTTTCTTTATTAATTGTCAAATTATCCTACAAATTTGATGCGATACCGGGATCTAAACCCCCGATACCAAAAAGTAGCGCCACAAAAGTATCAAGTGCAAAATATCAATATCGAAGGGCAAAAGTATGGATTTTGTATCGCATCGTATAGAAATTCGTGTCCCAAGTCTAGTTTGGAGTATGCACTAAGGCTTTTAAGAAATCCTATCGGGAATACATGTTTGTCATTTGTATTGGGGTCGCTTTTAGACAAATTTTTCAATGTTATAATACATTTTCATGAATTTTTGTTTGGATGCCAAATCAGCTTGACCAGCCCTACCGATTCATATATAATGGCTTATACTACACTAGATATATAGTTTGTCCGTAGGTGCGGCGATTCTTTATTTGATGAGAGAAAATTCTTTGCCCTGTCCTTGTTCACAAGATGCACTTTTTTGCTGCTTTATCGAGGCCAGTTGAGGCATATTTATAAGGCGCATTTGTTAATTTACGATGTTTTAATTTCGATGTAATGGTTACCTTTATATTTATTGATTAATAGTTGCTATAGCGAATTAATAAAGTGGTTCAACACAACACAACTGGCTGGAATTACCAGTTCTATACCGTGCGTACTAAGCGCGCGTAATCAACTAAAAAAATTTCGGTACTTTTGAAAAAGTACTTGAGTATATACTCTTAATTACCAGTAACAGAACAACACTCAACCCAAATTCCAATGGCACACTTGGCTTAAGTACTAAAAAAACACAAGCAAAGGGTTTTTGCTAGTAAAAAAAGCAACAGAAAATTGGGAGTTAAGGGTTCCACATTTAATTAAAATCTTGGTAGTTCGCTACGCTTCGATATGTTAAACATCAATTGCGCAACTTTAACCATCAGCAACAACTAAACAGATGAGGGTGGCAGATGTCAAGGCAACGTGTGTCAGGTAGAGCTCCATTGTTCGTTTGTGAATACGCGACTTTAAGCAAAACACACAAAACGAAGCTCCTTACTCAAGAAAAGTTCCAATTTATGTAATCTTAGATTTCTTTTTTGCTAGTAGTGACTTCTCCGGTAACGGCTTGGTTTCCAACATTATCCTCGTTAAACAAGCAACAACAGGATTTTATTACCTTCACCACTGGTAGTCTTTAAATGTATATAATATATATATGTACTTATTCCGTTGTTGAGCTATGTATAGTACGCTTTAGCGCAGCTAGGAAAAATCCCAGTTACACGTAGTACGTACGCAAATGGATACGATAGAACTTCTGCGCCGAGTTGTATTAGAATTTCGACAAGCATGAACGCCAACAAAGACATATGCAAGGACGAAGAAATAGCAAAAGACAACCCGTTATTTCACAGTGACTAAATTAAAATATTTACTTAGCCCATCGAATGAGGAAAACGTGCTGCTAAAGTGAGCAGCATTTCCTTAATTTGAGCACTAAAATTAAACGATTACTCGATGATAAGACAGAGCTCACTCACATCCTTTAGCATAATTTCGACTTTGTGTTTAAAGAGATAAAATTGAGATAAAAGTTTTCGGTCAGATGTAGTCTATAAAAAATATGGTATTAATGCAGTGAATCTCATTAGCTAGCGCTTTACATTTCTGAAGTTAAACTTCTTATACTATTTCACTTGAGAAGTATCTAACAACCCCGTGGGACTATTTTACTCAATAAATTATTTAATTTTGGAGGAGGGCGGTCCCATGAGAAAATGAGCCTTGGTGTGAAAATAATTTTAATTTAGAAACAAGGGCTGTCAAATAATTTGTGATTCCTATAGGAAATTATTGATAAGAAAAATAACTAACAGAACTCAACTTTATTCAATGAATTTGGTTTATATACCAAACTTTGTAATTTTTCTGTCTTTATTAAACGAATATATAAGCGGCATTGGCCTTTTCCCACCCGTTAAAAAGTCAAAAAGTTGTTATTGTCCTTTATAGGAGTTATCGTCGTATTTCATGTTAGTAACGCAATATTAGAATTTCGGTTCAAATAGGAGTTAATACAGCTAACATACATTATAATAATAAGCATATATAAATTATACTATTAAAGTAGGTGCATATATAAATTATACTATTAAAAAGCTTAGTAGATTAAAGTTCTTTAAATTTAATGAAGCGAAAGTTAGTTCCACCTATGAAATTAACTCATGGAAGCATTCCGCTTTTGACTCTTAGCCAAACTCGATTTATTATAAATAACTTTATTCAGTGCTTCAAAGTCACACATGTCCCACCCGTTACAAGTGGCTGTCCCGCCCGTTACACATACCTTGGAAACTTTTGGGATTATAGCAATAAAAATTTGGGAAAAATAAATTATGTTTGCATCAACATATTCCACATTTGTCTGTACGTAAAACAATATTTAAATGAAACAAACTACTTTCATAAATTCGCAGACCTTTAGTAATATCTGTGGCAATAAGCGGAAAAAGCCAACCTCAAGATTTGTCGAAAATGAGATAGTACCAGCATCGTGTTCTCCTTGCTAAGATCTATAATTACACTGTGGAACAAATTCAGGTTAGCAAAAGTTAGGTCGATTCTGAGAGTGAGGGGTGCATAGAGGCTAAATTAGAAGACCCGTATCGCGGCGTTTGTTTATGTTAGTTCGAATTTTTTTTTAATCGAACTTTGCAGTCAAATGCCGATTTTCAGCATATTGTTTGTATGGTTTTTTGGCTATAACTCGTCGCATAATTGATATTTTTTCAATCTGTTATAGATATTGCTAGAGACCTGTGCAACAATTAAAATTAAAAAAAAACATGATTTATAAAATTTTTGTAGTGCTTATGAAGCAAAATGTTGGAAATTTTTTTTCATGCTTTTTGAACATATTTTCCACAAAAGTAAGTCTTTTTTCTTTCTGCTTGATCTATAATATGCTTCTCAATTTTTGCAGTGTTGATTTTGAAAAAACATTGAAAAAGAAATTATAAAAATACGGAAAAAAATATAATTTTGAAATGTTAGTTATGAAAAGTTTTAAGTAAAAAAATTAAATAAATTAAATTAATGATTTGGCCAGTTGCCGTTGAGCAGGCGGCTGTGGATCAACATCACTGCTCTCTCTAATATCTTGGTCATCGTCATCATCATCAGAAAGGTCGATAAATTCGTCCAACTGATATTCTGGAATTTAATCTTTGTCTTCCCCTTCTTCCTCTTTTCCTCGCCTTCCTCTTCTTCAAAGGTGTTTTTATACCACCAACAAATTTCAGCGAGTATTGCATCTGGAGATTTCTTTCCTCTGTACCTGAAACGAAAAAAGTTTTCAATCGTTAACATGTTTAAATTGTGCACTCTGACAAAGATATTAGAAAAATCTAGTTACCTTATTTCAAATGGAAGCGCAGTTTGGTGATAACGTTCGCCTTGCTCATCAGATTCAGTTGGCAACTGTTGAGCGAGTTGATCAAGATGTTGATGCAAGAGATGAAATTTGTACGACATATTAACCCCAATTTCATCGAAAGCTGCCAACATGTTTGCAACAGATTCCCTGTATTTGTCTTTGCGTTCTTTACCCAAAAGTCCTTTAATGACTGCTGCGAGCCATGCATTTAATTCTCGGTCTGTCAGAACTTGGTCAAAATCTTGATGACTCATTAGTTTCCGTATGTTGTTGTTGTTGTTCTTGTGGTAACGACAAAAACCACAAGGTTTTGGGGAGTGTTGCCGAATTAACAGTCCTTGGCCGGATTTGAACTCGGTACGCTCCGGTACTCCCTTGCGGTACTGCCCGTATGTCGGGACCATTAACAACCCCTTCCTGAATTTTGGCGGTACTTAGGCTTGGGAAAATGTCTTTTAAGCGGTTGAATACTGCTGGTCTTTTTGCGATACATTTCAAAAAATTTTTTGCAATGCCAAGTGTAATGTGGAGCAACGGCAACAAATTTTTCATTTCAGGAACAAGACTTTCGTGTAATCCAGTTATGCTGTTTATTCCAGTTATGCTGTTTGTAATAGTTTCTTCATTTAATACCTTCTCCGTATAGTGAATCGAAATCGCACAAAAAACACGGATATTTTGGACGGCCAGATGCTGTTAAGCCTGTAATCAATGAAACTATTTTGAGGTCGCAGCAAATGCGCCACTGGTGTTCGTTATATTTGACTACTTCCAGAATATGTTTCAAATTATCGAAATTTTTTGCATCATCACATTTAAGAACTTTTCTAACTCTTTTTGGCGTTTTCGATATGCTGTTACTTTGGTACCTTTCGCCAGCAAATTATTTCCATTCAAAAATGAAGCCAGTTCTTCTGATTTCTTCTGAGTCAAACACAAAATTGCAACAAACGCATTCAATTGCTTTTGTGTGACTGGGATTGGGTCCTTTGATGTTTCATAGGATGTACCTTCACCAGGGTCGTATTCTGAGAAGAAATGCATGGATATAGCAGCGCCGGTTGTAGTACTGATATCTGTTTGAAGATCAATACTTCGGTATGTTGGTACTGGAACGAATTCTAAGTGCGGTAATGGTAATTGGACATTTGGCACTGCTACATAAGTTTTATTCTCTGCAATTTTCTTGTTGGACTGGGCTGTTGTCTAACCACATCATTGGTACACCAAAAGGCATAGCCTTCTTCTTTTCACTTTTCCATTGCATAACACTTGAAAAGCAATCCAAGCAAACTTTTTTAGGGGCATAGTTTACGTCAGTGATGAACTCTTGCGAGAAATATTGTTTATAGGCTTCCAAAAAACAATCACTCGCATTGCCACATTTTTCATCGCATGCTATGAAACGTCCACAAACATTACAAAAATGGCCCACTTCACATATTGGTTCCGACAGTTTTAATACAATATATATTAAACAACTAGCAACCCGCGCCTTGTTTCACACAGGTTGATAATGTTTAAAACAACTTTATAATTAACATTACATACATACATACATGCATACGTCCGAAGTGAAGTAACGCTACCGCCAAGCTAACCAAAAGTGAGAAAAATAACTCCCTTCGGAGCCATAAAACGCACATTTCTCGGAGCTTTACCCTCCGAAATGAGCTCCTTTCGGAGCCCAAATGGAGCGTAAAATCGTTCTACGCGGGCACCCCAAAAGGAGCGTTTTCTGGCTCTTTTTTAATGAACTTCGGAGCCTCTTTGGACTCTGTTTGGGTCCTTTTATTGACGCTTTTCTGAAGCTTTTTCGGAGCCTTTTTCGACTCCTTTTAGGCACCTTTTTTCCTCCATTCTGATGGATTTTGGAGCCTTTTTGGAGTCTTTTTGGGCCCTTTTATTGACGCTTTTTTGAAGCTTTTTCGGAGCCTTTTTCGACTCTTTTTAGGCATATTTTTCCCGTTCTTTTACTCTTTTATCTTTATTTTATTGTTTTATACAGTATTATTTATTTAATAATAAAAATGTATGAAATTCAATTAGTTCTTTATTGAAAACAAGTTTTATGTAAAAATATTTGTATAACTAAATATATAGGTACAACTAAGCGTATACATTTTTCATTAGGAACTTTTTACTTCATAAAAACAAAAATTATATCATTTTCATTAAAATGTTATATAGAATAAACATACAATACTGGCGGGAATAATAGAACTAATTTGGAGCCTGTTTTACTCGTAAAATATATTTATTTATGTGTTTTTAATAAATTTCTTTTAAAATAAAGCAAAATCTTTTACAGAAACCACATAAATCAAAATTTGAAAGTTAACACGAAGATCAGAAAAATTTTTTCAAATTTTGATGGCAATTTTTAAAACGTTGATAAGCTTTCCTGAACTTTGTGTTAACTTTGAACTTTGTGGTTTCTGTAAAAGATTTTGCTTTATTTTAAAAGAAATTTATTAAAAACACATAAATAAATTTATTTTACGAGTAAAACCGCTCCCAATTTTGTTTCTATTATTCCTGCCACCACTTTATGTACATATCTACGCATAAAGGTATTATAAAAGTATATAAATTGGTTTATACTAAATAATTTGAATTGCACTTCAGTTGGCTTCCACCTTTCATCTATTGATAAACATTCAGAAACAAATACTATACGTTCCGTTAGGTAGTTAGGTAAAATAAAAAACCTCAGAAAATGCTCTAAAACATTCACTTAATTGAACGTTGCCGTTCATCCGCTCTCCAACGTTTATTTTCTCACAATTCTCTTCACGCCTACAACAAAAAGGATCAGAAAACGCTCCAAATCGCTCATATAAGTGAGCCTTGTCATTTATCCGCTCTACAATATTCATTTCTTCTCCCAAGGCTCCGTGAATCTTCATAAAAAAGTGGATTTTTTGATGTTTACTAAATAACACTCCAAAAAAGCTCAAATTACGGACTCATTTTGAATCATTATTTCGGAGCGCTCCGACTTTGGTAAGCTGGGCGAGCTCTTTCGCGAATTCATCAAATGAATGGCTCACCACAGCTGTCGCTTAAAGCACGCTGACTTATTCGGTTGGCAGCGAACAAACACACAAACAGATTTTTTTGGGAAAAAGTGCTGCTTTTGTTTAAACAATTTTGGTTAAATTAGAAAGAAATCAACTATTTTTTTTTGATGCAGCGCGAAAGTAAATATTTCAAAGTTTAACTTCAAGGAAGATTCATTCTAATCGGTTGATTAGGTTATGATGTATGGCTGTGTAAACCAAAAATTTATGTTTTTTTACCACATTTTGTCCGATTGCTACGCCCCCTTTATATATTCCTTCACATTATATAAAAAAAGTCCATCTCACACAGCTAAGCTTTAAAATGCAAAAAACCGCTTTCAAATCGGAGCATTCTGTGCGAAGCCAATTCCGTACATAGCTTTTTAACGACTTTATTTTATAAGTAGTATAGATGTTGTTTTTGTTATTTTTATGAAACCGATGCACTTAACTTAAATCACTCACAAAATGAAATAAGTTGCAAAAAAATTAATAGCGAAGACATCAGCTTCGGCTGAGTTTCGAGTCTTAACTGAATCTTTATTTTTGATATTAGTTCGCTTGTACGAAATAAATAAAAATCACTACCTGTTTAACAGCTTTGTGCTTTAACAGATTGAAAAAATATCAATTATTCGACGAGTTATAGCCAAAAAACCATACAAACAATATGCTGAAAATCGGCATTTGACTGCAAAGTTCGAAGGTCAATTAAAGAAAAATTCGAACTAACATAAACAAACGCCGCGATACGGGTCTTCTAATTTAGCCTCTATTTTCACCCCTCACTCTCAGAATCGCCCTAACTTTTGCTAACCTGAGTTTGTTCCACCGTGTTACACAAATTTTCACGGATTTTGTTAAAAAATTATGGATTTTATCGACAAAAAAAGATAACTCAATTCCACACATTTACACTACAATTTCAACTTTCAAAGCGCTCTAATGAAAAATTCAAAAAAATTACTTTGGTAGTTTTCTCTTATTGCCACAGATATACATATAACTTGATTTATTCAAATTTTCTTTTAATTGGACAATTGATTGAATACAATATTTAACAACATCGCTACTAAGAAACACGAAATCGTTAATAAGTTGAAATTGAAAGTCGTTTAACAAAAGTAAAATTGTATGTAAAACTGTCAAACCCGTTACGATGGAATAGAAGGGTCAACAGAAAAAGGACTGCGATAGATTTTTCGATTTAGCCATGTCCGTCTGTCAGTATGTCTCTCTGTTTTAACGTAAACTAGTCCCTCAGTTTTTGAGATGTCTCAATGAAATTTGGTATGTGGCCGCCATTTTGTAATATATTAATCATTTGTCGGAACCAACAAGATCAGGCCAATACAACGCACAGCTCCCATACAATCGATTGCTCCAATAAACGGGATTTTACCTATATATCTTGCATTTAAAGAGCTAGGAACTTGAAATTTTTCAGATTTTATATGTTTTACCTACGTAATGTAACAAATCAGCCAGATCGGGCCAACATAACATATAGCCCCATACAATCGATTGTTCCGATAAATGGGGTTTGGGCTATAACTATTGCAATTTAATAGCGAGGAGCACAAAATTTGGCAGCTACAGTACTTATTACATATATTATGTGTTTAGTGAATATCATCAAGATTGGACCAATATATCGTAAGCTTCCATACAATCCATTTTTCCGATAAACGGGGTTTGGGCTATGTATCTTTAAAATAACAGGGTAAGACCATTTGCAGAGTTTGTACTTATTGTAAGTAAGGATCGGACACTTAAAACCGTGATGCGTATTCATAAAAGGTATAAAGCCTTCAGCGCTTTCCTTACTTGTTAGCTTCTCAGTTTACATTTTTTGTCGCGTTCCTTTCATACACGATTTTCAAATGGACTGTAATATACAAGGTTAGGTTAAGCTGTCCGGTCTGTCAAGACCCGACATAGACTGAAAATGTCCATAGTGCTACCAGAAGTTTCTTAGACCAGAAACCAAAACTCTATCAAAAACCAGGATCCACATTAAAGTATAACTCTGTCCTCTTAGCAAAACCTAAAAGCTTTATAGGCTCCATCCTACTTTCTGCTTCTCTAATAGTTGTGGAGCTCCTAATACCCGAAATCTTAATCTAACGATCGCGGGACAGGAGCACAAAACATGCTCAACCGTCTCCTCCTGCAGGCCGCGCTTCCTGCATCTTTTGTCACCAACGAGGCCTAATTTATACGCATGCCAATAGGCAGTGCCCTGTAAGTACGCCCATCATGAGCCTGCAGTCCTTTTCAGGGATAAGAGTAGTTTAATTGACCTCATATTCTTGGCCAAGGCGTGAGCCTTTTCATTTTCATCTATGCACTCATAACCTAAAACCCAGTATAGATGTAAGTTACTCTCCGTCGCAACACTGTTAGTTCCTGTGGTGTTTCAAATTATTGCCTTAATAGCAGCCTGGCTGTCAATGTAGTAATTTACTCGGCTGCTGGTCAGGGAGGTTTATTCGAGTATTTCCGCTGCTTTCGGTACGGCTACAACTTCGGTCTGAAAGGCATTATTCTGGCAGCTTGTAGGATCTGTTTATTTCCGGATCAGCGCAGTACACAGAAAACCCCACACCTTCCGTTAATTTAGAACCATCGGTGTAAACGTGTGTGGCGCTGGACGTCATTTCTGCACTTTTACGCTAACCGTCTACCTCCAATTAGGACACCTTTCGAAGTGCAGAAGCGGTACCATGTAGTTTGTCCGTTCAATATTAGATGACGATATACTACTGTGGCCTTACGGTCTGCGGTCCAGCTGCCCCGAGGCATTTAGCCTATTTGCAGTTGTTAATGACATGTTCTTGGCCACTAGGTCTATTGGTGGGATGTGCGGAGTAGCATTTAATGCTGCTGTCGGGGTGGCTTCCAAATCTCCGTTATACTAATCATTGAGTATGCAGATTTACTCTCTCTAGTTTTTTGGCATACATTCTCTTTTGTGTGGATGCCCACCACACTAAGACTTCAAAATGAAGGATTGGTTTCACAATTTCCGTAAATACCCAATGAGAAAGGGCGGGCGAGAGTCCCAATGCGCACCCCCGCATTCCATTACATGCATAGGGTGCCATTGAGGCTTTTTTCACTATCTCCTCTACATATGGTTTCAGGACAATATGTTTCTCCTACAGGGTTACCCCTCCTAGGCTGACCTAGTCCAGTTCGGGACCTTATACCTCCTAGTGAATAATACCATATTAATATTTTCCGGATTTGCGGTGAACCCAACGTCCGACGCCCAGGCATGCACTTCTCGAAGCGCACGGTCCATCCAAAAGCTAATTGTTGGCAAACATTTACCACTTATGATTACTGAAACATCATTTGCGTACGCCGTAAGTTTGACCAGTCCGTCGTCGAACCACTTGAGCAGTTGGTTAATGACCAGTGTCCAAAGTCGTGGGGATGGTTAGTGTGATGCCAAGTACATTGCTATATGTCGGACTAACATATGTAGAGACGCTACCCCTGTTAGCTATTTCTAGACTACTTTGTAATATAAAGCAAAAAAGGGATTCACCATAGCGCAACGTAGTATTGTGTGCATTGTCATCCGCGCTACGACCAGTCGCCCTTTTCTTCTTTCTTCCTCCATCAGCCTAGTGAGCTCTTCTGAAACACGATGTCAGGATAAAGGCCTGCTCTTTCTCTGCATCGATGGCTATGACCGTCAAATCCTCAGTTGTGTAATTAGAAAACATTTTATTATTTTTCCTGGATCCACACCACATCGAACGAACCTTCCTCAAGAGTTAGGGTTTACTTTTAGGACTTGCACCATCATTGAATTGTTTGTCCCCCTCCAGCGCTTCCAGCTCCTTTGCTTCCACTTTGTGCGCTTCGCCAATTTTAGGTTTTCGAGGTCCCTTTCTACCTCCCCTGCTTCTAGCGTATTGTGGTTCTTGTCTTTAGGACTTCGCTTATTGAGGCGCAGATATACGCTGCCCATGCCCCAGCATATCTTCCCCAAAAATTATACAAACTTAGATCATATTTTGTCAAAAGTAGATCAATATTTTTTTGTGTATGCATTAACACTTTTACTTTGTTATATATGTATATTCATTTACCTTTTTTTTGTAAAATCATATTTTGTTTTCTTTTTCAATTATATTCGAAAAATTGGTTTTTTTGGGTATATCAAATTAATAAAAAAAAAATGGCTTTGAAATAAACAATATGGTCCAATAATTAAAAAATAAGTCAAAAAATCTATTTTCCGAGCGAATTTTTGATGCGGGATTGAACAGGTTATGGTTTTGAAACAATTATACCTTGTATATGCATTACTTTCACAGACCTTAAGAGACCATTTGGCCAGAGGGGACGATGTGATTTCCGTAAAAGTTAATATTAAAATAAAGCCGAATCATTCAAATTGGGAAACTATTGGGCTTTAACATGGAATAGTCTTAGTTAAACCCCTACAGATTTTATAACACTGAAGTAACTTAGCAAAACCCGTAAAGTAAATACATGCCATATTAACTGCAAATAATATTTAAAAGGCCGTTTTATTTATTCTTTTGGTTATAGGAACATATACACATATTTATGCATGTATTATAAAAAGTGTAAAAACTTGAATATGCTTGAAGTTTGGCTACCGCTTTCACGAACGGTTTAGACATTTCTTGGTAAGACGCGATTCTCGTGACGTACTTCCACATCAACGATACTCATATTTGGAGTCAAGAAATTGGCAAGTCGATCTGCTCCTGCTCGAGAAAGGCGGTCGAATGGAAAGCCCATTGGACGACGGTCCGGATAAAGACGATCACGCACCCCACAATAGGAAGCTGCGTCACTGCAGCTACCCACCAATTGTTGCTCAATCTATTGCAGAAAATAAATACGAAAAAGTATATATGTATACAAACTTCAGCTATTAGAGGCAATAACAAATAATTATCTTACCCTATCTTGATCGTAGTTAGACACCATAACATATAATTCGCAGCGAAGACCTTCAGGCAGGCCTTTCGGAATAAGCATATGATTTGGCCATCCACAACCGCAGAAGTTGAACTCCAATTCCTCTGGAGTACCTGCTGCTGGACGATTCAAATCCAAATTGCGGAAGGTGCGTTCGAAGGCAATTGTTACACTAGACTCAGTGGAACGGCGTCGAATGGTGTTTTGTCCAGGATTTACTAATAAGTTTTGGACCTACTATAGTTGTACTACATAAATATGAGCAATACTTACGTGACACCACGAATTTGTCCAACTCAACCATCATTAAACGTTGATCCTTGAATAGCATCCCTTGTCCACGTTCGTCTGTTTTTGGTCCTAAAAAGATACGTACGGTACCGAATCGTTGAGCACCGCCATCGTTATTGATGTTGATAGTGTATGTGAATGGTATATGTTGGAGATGTGTGAATCGAGCAAAGACATTTCCACGTGGCACAAAATCCATTCCACGTGACAAGTCAATATCTGTTTGCTGCCAGAAAGTGTTAAGTATATTCGGGCGACCACCTTCGGCACTCACTTGCACACCAGTTACAGAAACACCTTCATAGCTTAGCTCCGGCAAAGTGTATGGTGGTAGGCGGGTCTTGTGCTCCTGGAAGATATCATCAATGTAGGCATGCCATCTGTAGAAAACAGGATCGCGCATGGCCGTGGCTGAATCACCCATAACACCAAAGGATTCCAAATGACGATGGTTAGGATCATGAGAATATGAAATAAACACATGGCCCATATTATGAAAATCACCGTACAGACTTCTGTTTGGAGAAAGAATAGAAGACTCCATCATATTCCCCAAAACATCAATGCCGCCAACTGCATCTAATTGGACACGATTGCCGCTTTCCTAAAATTATAAAATTGTTTCATAATTATTATAGGCAATTTACATTTTTGTACGAAGTTCTAAGAAATGTTGAATGAACACGTACATCAGTAGCAAAACCTTGAGATATAGCCTCAAAGATGCGGTCTCTCCAACGCTCCAAATCAGCCACATCCACGTTAATTTGATCCAACTCTCGATTCAGATCCGATATTTGTGCTCCATCAAAGCGTGGTGGCCAAGCACGACTCGACACCAAAGAGTCCATTTTAGGGAAGTATCCTTCCTGAATAGGTTCGCGAAAATTATTAAACCGAACAACTCTAGCCAGGTTGTTGCTAAAACGTTCCATGTTGTAACGAGCCACTACTTGTTGATGCATGTAGTAAAATAATTCACCACGCCGATCCTTGTTCACAATTGCCCGATCACCAGCTTCAAAAGGATATACCAAATGCCAATGCCAATGATGAAGATTAATACCAAGATCTTCACGGAAATACCATAGACGATGCTCGGGATCGAGATCGGAAGCTGTATAATCACGTGGAATAGTTATCGGCATACGTGATCCTTCGGGAACCACGGTAACTTCTTCTCGAACTTGGCGGAAAACTTGAGAATCCACAAACTTGTCGGGAAAGTTTTGTGCAAAGGACGGAAGATCTAGCCCTTTGGTATCTTGGCGATGAAGTAACGCCACTGAAAGTGCATAATTGAACAAATAGGGATTCAATCGGTCGCGAGCATACACCGCAACACTCTGTAGATCATCAACGGAACGTAAACCCATAAAAATATCAATCAACCGTCCCGCAATACGACGATGAGCCGGAATGAAAAGCGAAAATTGGGCATCTCGAGGCAATGACATGGGTATGCGAAGATCTGGAATGGATATATCCCGAACAGGAATACGTTGTTCTGCTTTTTCACCGAAACGGCTTTGCACCTCATTACCGATTGGGCGGTAGCGGTCCGTGAGAAACTTGTCGGGTACATCAAATACAGACGAGTGCCCTTTCTCCATAAAAACAGGCTCGTTGGGACGATCGAAGAGTAAGAGTAAATTACTTTTATCAGCCATTGTACCTAGTATGTTTGTATGTATATGCAAGAATTAGGAAATTCCTTTTTAAAGTGACGAAATTTTACGTTTATTCCAGTTGATTGTATACAACAGTAGCTTAAGTTTGATACTGATAATTATGCTAAAGCAAGAACGTTCTTTTATATCATCCAAAAAATTTATTTTTGCGCTACCGAATATTTCCTTGATAATGTGTTGGGCATACATACACACATAAGCCTGTACGTACATATGTATGTATGTAGTTATCGTTTTGTGGCTGCGTTATCGTTTATCCTAAAACTGTTTTTTTGCACCAAATGTATCGCGGTTAGACTTTGTACATAGCTTTAACTGATGCACTGGGTTCCAACATAAACATATGCAACGGGAAGAACTAGTGCTGAAGTACTGACTCTATAACGGTGACATGTCATAATGTCAATGGAATTAATGTCACCGACATTAACTAACGCTGACAATGATTCACGAAAACGCTTACCTTTCTATTTCATTGTGTCAGGTTTTCATGAATTTCGAATTTATTTAAGAAAGCGTTGCAGTCGAAAATTTGGAATAAAAAATCGCGCCGCTTTTTTTGTCGAAAACTCAGCTGATTGCTTCTTCTTCCTTCATTTTTTATCATTTAAAAAAATTTTAATAGGTGCGTGAAAAAAAACTTTGCATGGGAGGCTTGACTATAAAAAACTCTTTACAACAACGACCCATATGTTGTTCACAGACCAATATTTTATATTTTGTTTAAAAAAAAAACAATTCTAATCATAGAAATTCGGAATATAAGGATTTTTTAGTTTTCGAGTTTTCTCAAGAACTGCAATAGTTATGAATGCTTTATGGGAATATTTTTGTCTATGTTATTTTAAAAATTAAAGAGCTATATAATCGGAAAGAGACATGCCTGTCCAATAGCGGTGTTGTCCCAAATGGCTCCCAAATAGAACTGCACGGATGAATTGAATTTTTATACGATATCAGATCAGCATAATTACAAACCTCATAAAACACCGAATGTCCACTAGATTTGAATCGAAATAGAATGTAAATTTTTTTTTTTTTTTTAACAACAAATCCAGTTGTTTTATTTAAAATAGGCCTAGAGCTCATAAATAATAATATACATATTTATTAACGGCCAATAAACAAATTAATTATATTTTTTTTTTTGAATAAAATCAGAGAAATCGTTTACATTGATATATCGACGGTTGAGTGGAAGATACCCCAATTAAAAGATATTTTATAGGAAGGCCCTATCTCTGATTTTTTTTTTTGTTGAAGAACGTTCTCAATTTTTTTTTTCATTAGGACCAAGTTCAGATTTTGATTATCTCTACTGAAAATATATTGAATTTGCCTATAGATAGGACATTATAAAACTCTTTCTAACCCAGGCAGTTCTACCAAGTAACTAAGTAAAGCATTGACACTCAAAATTTTTTAATTTAATTTGTAAATAAACATTACGAAAAGTACAATAATATTAAATCAAAAATGGAGGGTATTGCTCAGGAACTCCCTGTGGCACAATAACAGCTGGTGTTGTAAAATAAGCTCTTCAAAAATTACGGGCTCTATAGAACCTTTGGTCAGGATATTCAAGCATGTCTACTCCTCCACATCAAAAATAATGTATCCGTTTCAATATTAACTATTTCGCTTTTCGTTTACGTTAGCTGAAACTATTAACTCAAAGGTCATTTGCACGCTCTGGTGGACACAATTAACCACCAGATTCTTCCACAAATCGTATGAAACCAATAGTAATGATATTCATTGTTTAATTATACAAGGTTTGTCAGCTATTGACGTTTTTGACAGTTGGCGACTTGAAGCTCCCTTATTAAATGTCATCTGATTTGCATTCATCGACTGTGTTGCTTCTTTTCAATAACGTTTGAAAATTGTACTAAAAACCCAAAAATAAAAAAAAACCTAAAAATAATAAAAGCTACGATCTCTCAAGATGGACCAAATTACATAAATATGCCAGCTTTCACTGGACAATGGATTTGTATACCCAGCGTGTACTAGTACACAGGTTATTATAGTTTTGGTCATATAACGGTGGTTTGAGTTACATGTATCAAAGTTCTTAGAATAAATGGAGAAATCCGTTAAAACATGTCCGTCCGTCCGTGGACACGATAGCTTGAGTAAAAATTAAGATATTTAAATGAAATTTGGCACACAGGTTGCTTTCTAGCCAAAGTAAAGTTGCTATTTAAAATGGGTGAAATCGAACAATAACCACGTCACTTTTTTCGATATCGAAAATTTAGAAAAACGTTTAAAATTATATAATTCAATAATAAAAGCAGCTACTTATAATTAATAACAATGAAATTTGCTAGAATTATTTAGTTGGTTGTCCTACTGACGATTTTACCAAATTTTTGGAAAAGGGGCATGGTACCGCCCACATAGGAGTAAAGAAATTTTTAGACGAAGTTTGGTAGGAAGTATGCTATGGTTGTGGTAAATACACCCATAGAAAATAAGTGAAACAAGTCAAATTCGACTGTTAATAACTTCATAACCGTGTAAGATAGACTTACGAAACAACTTATACATATATAGACGAACGGTCGAGGGGTGCATTAAAGAAACCATCTAGTCAATTTTTGCACACCATTAAAAGGCTGGAAATGGTGTTTCAAACCTTTCATGGTGATCAATTGATAAAGCACCACAAAAAGATGCGAAAATTTAGCTGCTACAAATATTTGCTTCCGAAACCGTAATGAATCCAAAATTTATTGAAATCAATGTATAATCGCGTAAAGTCAGTGGACTTAATATGTGGACTAGGTCGACCACATAAAAAAAAGCTCGCCAATATTCCTACCTCAGGTGGTGTGGAAATGAGTATATTGCAAAATTTGAAACCCTTCTCATGAATACCTATGAAAACTCGGCAAAATTCGTATAATTTAATATATCTGACAAACTTTTACTGTACAGAACCAAGCTTTACAGGAAATAAAGTGGTTCAAAAATGCTTCACAAAACACACAAATTTTTGTAGTAAGTTGAATTTTAAGACCATTTGCCATTCAAGAATCTTTAAAAGGCAATTGAGGCAATTTATATCTTTTAAAATTTCATATTTCTTGAAAATATATTTGAAGTTAAAATTTACATTCCGCACTTTTCTCCTACTTTCATCCCAAAGGGGAACTATTGTTTCCCGTTTCTGTACAATTCGTAAATGCAACTATGCTAGGTGACAATTAGGGAGCTTCAAGTCTGGTCTGTCAAAGACTGACAAACCTTGTATAATTAAACAATGATGATATTCATGAATCAATATATAAACATTATAAATATGTACACATGTAAATTTTTAAAACAAAAATTAACTTTTTCATTTCATTTTTGACATTGCTTTCACTTTCTAAAATTACATAAGCGTAGGCAGCATTTCATCAACGGCGAAACGAATTTGTATAAATGGATAGTTTTAGTTAAGAAAAATACACTTTTAGGAGTTATAAATTCCATTCATATTAAGCGTTTAACTTAGAATGGGAGATAAGAAACTCGCAATTCATTTAGAAACATGTTCCCATTTTACAATACGGTTCAATGCCTATTTTTTATCAAAAAATTGTCGAGGGGGTGTAAAAAAACGAGTTCTGGTTTTTCGATAACGCTTTTTAATACCAAATATTTCTTATAAAAAACGAGGATTTATCATATATTTTAAGTCAGTCGTTAGCATCAAAGTATATACATAACTCTTGATTTAATAGTGAACAATTGTTAAGAACACGCTATATATCGAGCCATAACCGCAATAACTGAAAATCCGTATTTTGACAGATATAGATAATTCGGTTTATTTTAAACCATCTCACAAAATATTGCAACTCTAATATGTACCATTAAAAAATAAAGCAAGGGCAATTATCATGTAGAGTAAGTTAGGGTATTGTGATATGGGTTGGTAAAGTGATATACCTGCGCATTTCCTAAATTTCTCATTTCTGAGAAAGAATATCTTCGTTACTACAATGGTAATGGCCAAAAAACCGATACTGCAAAGCAACTCTTTAAACAAGGATAATTCCGAAATGTTCTTAGATTGTCATTTTCTTATATTTTATTTTCGTTTTTGGTAAATATAGGCACCAATATTTGAGGTGATTACTTTATATTTTTAAATAAATTTTGGTGCAAAAATTGTTCGTTCCTTAAAAGCTCTAGTTTGGGTAATGTGATATGATGAAAGTAGTTCAATGTGGAACAGGAGTATGAAAAGTATAAATTTCCTCCAACAAGGATTTGGAACGCTGATGACAAAGGATTGCCTATCACGTCAGGTAAGCATCCGAAAATGGTAACTACAACATAAAAACAAATTGGGTGCATAAGATTCGCAAAAAAAGGAAAACCTTTTCTACTTTTGATGGAACATGCTCTTCTTGGTTCCGAATCAGCTTGTCACATAACTGAATGAACGCAATTTACCATATTTACAATGAAGCTTAATTATTTCATGCGGTTAACACATCTTTCATAGAAGAGCCAAGTATGTGGTAAAGCATATTACATTACCCCGCTATTTTGACAAAACGGCGTTTTTGACTTTTTATGAGTTTGAATAAATATCTTGCGGAATTTAAGATATATCGATGTCGTCTTGGAATGTGCTTCACAGTACTGGAATCTATCGAATTTTATGATTTTCTAACTGTCTACTTAATAAAATGTTGAGTAGCAGCCGAAAAAGGTATGCCTATATCACAATACCCTACTTACTCTAAGTAACATTTTGCTTTGTAAACTAAAAAACTTTCTCCTGTAAAATTTAATTTTTGTTGGTTAAAAAGCTAGAATCGTAAAATTTTGCAGGTTTAGTACATATTCTATACGTAATGTGATAAATGAAAATCAGGTAGATAGGACCTACATAATATTTAGCTGCCATACAATCGATTGTTCCGATAAATAGGGCTTGGGCTATAACTATTGCAATTTAATAGCGAGGAGCACAACATTTTTGCAGCTACAGTACTTATTACATATGTAACGTGTGTAGTCAAAATCATCAAGATTGGACCAATATATCGTATAGCCCCCATACAACATATTTTTAAATTAACAGGGTAAGACCATCAAATTTTGCAGAGTTTGTACTTACTGTACTTAAAACCGTTATGAGTATTCATGAAAGGTATAAAGCCTTCGGCACTGCCGAAGACAGCGCTTTCCTTATTTGTTATTTATTATATTTGTATATCCAGACTATCTCGAAAACGGCTCAACCGATTTAAATGAAATTTGGTATTTACATAGTGTACTACATTCTAAGAATTTCTAACCAGGCTCTGCCATATAGGATGTTTTTACGGGGCTGCCACTTTTCTGAAATGAAATGAAATATGCCAATACGGGTATCAAACAAAAGGTATTTTTCTGCGCATAAAAAAAACAACATTTCTAAGTAGGTTTGTCACTTTTTGTTGCCACCTGAGATTTTCGCGTAACTGCTAAACGATAGATGACAGGAAATTCATTGAATCAACCTCAGTCGCCGCGTAGCAACCGTTGCCATGTAATGGTGTTAAGATACATATCAACAATGTCGGGCCCCATTTTTTTATTTCTGCTAAAAGTGTGTAATGGAATGACCAAAAACATTATACTAAAGCGCGATCTGGCCGCGATGAAAAAGTCAAAAATATTTAAAAATTTTGCGAATAATTTCTACAAAAAAAATAAATAAATATTCCAAAGTAAGTAATGCAGTTTGTAAGAGTATACCATCTTGTATATATTTTATTTATTTATTTATTATAACATTTCCTTGTACAACTAAGACTTAAAAGTCTTTTATATGTACATCAACTGGCATTAGATATCATAATATGACAATTATATTCTTATTAGTAATACATTATTAATAGTATAAAGTTTATGGAATAAGTAGGAAAAAGAAAATAGTTAGAGAGAAAAGGAAAACAGTAAGTCAGTTAGAAAAAAGGCATAGATTCACACTAAAATTTCCTATGTTTAAATATCAGCAAAGTATTGATGTATTTTAGTCCTGAAGTTATTCCTATTCAGTCCAGCTTTAACAATTTCTGGAATAGAGTTCCAAAGTCTTGCAGCGCTAACGAAAAACATCGGCTCAGATGTAAGAGATCGGTATATGGGAACAACCAGTTTATTGTGTCTATGTGACCTGGTTAGTTGCAGCTTATTGTACAGATACGCAGGAGTCTTCCAATCTAATAATTTAAAAACGAACATACAAGTTCTTGCAGCCAGGAAATTAAAACTACTGCATCCCAGAAGTTTTTCTCGCCATGGTGATATATGTTCATATCGGCTTAGGCCGTACACATACCTCGTAACGTTATTGTATGCAACATTGGTCTTTTGAGCCGAAATTGAATCAAGCTTGCTATAAACTAATTCTGCATATGTGAAGTGAGGTAAAATCAATTGTATATAGTTTCCGTCGTGTTTCTTGAGGTGTGAAAGAAGCGGAGAGCTGTAGTCTACGCTTGCTTACTACCCCATTCATATGGTCTGCGCAGCTAAGCTTACTATTTAACATAAAGCCTAAGTTCTTTATCTTGAAGGTTGTTTTGAGGGAAGTTGTACCGATCCATAATGGTGGAATATCATCTGTGTTCACTCCATGTTTGGATATAGGCACAACATAGGACTTCGACGCATTTAACAAAAGGAAATTTTTTTGAGCCCATAACTGTATAGATGACAAATCACTATTAATTTTAGAACACAGATCTTCAACAAGGCCAATACGATTAGACAGGTACAACTGAATGTCATCAGCATACGCATGGACATTGACATATTTGCACACAGAGAATACGTCATTAACAAACATACTAAACAACAGTGGACCAAGAACGGATCCCTGAGGAACACCTGCAGTTACCGCTTTTGACTGTGATAAAAATTTTTCACATTTAACTTGCTGGGCTCTTCCACCTAGATAGCTGGCTAAAAGCTTGACAGAACTTTCATATATATTTCAAAAATGAGAAATATCGGATTGGCCCATTGCGAGAAAGTTGACAAAAACTAGGGAGTTTCGAAAATAGAGTTAAAGCTATAATTTTAAAAATAATTCGAATTTCGCGCAACTGGTTTTTTGTTGTGAACTTTATGAACAAGATTCAGAGAGAAATTCGAACTTACAAAAAAAGTGGCCCACTTCACAAATTTCTACTCAAAATCAGTATCGAATTTTGATATTTAATGAAACGAAATATTCAGTGTTGACAAGATTTATTAAGTCATATACGCTTACCAGTAGCCAAGATAGTAAATACCGTTCTACTCCTAACTTGCTAGCCGGTCATCAGCATGGATTCCGTAAAAGGTACAACGCCACCACCGCGCTGAATGTCATTGCCAACCAGATGAGTGGCGGTGCTAGCTGTAAGCAACTAAGCAAATAGTACGATGATGTCTCAACAACACTCAGCTTGCCAACTATAATATTCGCAATATAGCGGCCGGTTGAATCAGTGGTTTCGTCTACCGAAATCCAAACATAATCTAAACAAAAATATGAATATCCTGTGTGATTTTTTTACACCTGTATAACTTACGAATTGTTGACTCATCTGGGATCTTACGATGCGTGTACTTGGCATACCAAGGAACATTTACAGCAACCATTCCTTATCATAACTCCACATAAAACTTCTGAGGTGTCTCATCTTCAGTCTGCTGGTCAACGCCTTTTCCTTCTTTATAAATCGTTGTTTGTATATGTTGAACCAACTGTAATTGTTTTATAATAAAAAATTTTTCATATAATTAACACTACTCGAATGAAACTAGAATATTTACAGCTTAATGACCGATTTAGACTTAACTTGACGTATGTGAAAAACATATGCAAAAAATCGAACAATTTTTATTCCAAACTAGCTGACCGCCGAACTTTGTTCCGCCTCAAAAGCAATACGAGTAAATGAGCAGATTGATAAATGTAAATAGAAAATTAATGCTTTTTACCATCTCTTTTTGGTCATGTATTTTGGTGCATGATTTGTACTCTTCAATCAAGCACTTTGTGATAGACGACATTTTTCGTTTTATTATCCGCCGCTAAAACAAATAAAGCAGATGGTCTTACGACCCGTGAGCATGCCCCATATAATTGACCATGAGAAAAACATGGATTTTCTAGATTCAGACCACAAACTTTCCAGAATTGGCCTTACCATTTGGTAATGGTCATGGCAAAACAACGTCGATTTGCCCAATGTGAACGCTAGAATGCAAGCAGTATTCAGGGCTGCAATCGTATCGAAACGCTGCTCGATTCAAAACTGTACTTGATAAATTCCTTCTAGTTGTTGATTTCTGAGATTTGCTCGACTATTTCGCATTGCCAATCGAGCCATTTCTCAGGCTGCCTCTCTTTGCTCTTGTAACTGAGAAGCACGACGTCGAACCATACTCACGTGGCGCTCTTCACGTAATCCCACTTGTATTGCGGGTTTTTCGTCAAAGATTTGATCGTCTTGGTCGACATGATATTGTTAATGATAATATCGGCACAATACACTAATAGAAACTCGAAACACACACATCAACCGGTCAACTTCAAAATATTAAATTTTTAAAACTTTCAAAGAAGTGTCAGTAAAATGAGAATGACGAAAAACTATCTCGAAACGCAAAAGGTAAAAAATTTCCGCTTAACAGGAATCAGTAAGCACTTGCAATCAAAACTTCTTTAAATGGTCATCTAACCGCCTGGGTGATTTTGACCGTCCAACATACTGGCGCCAATTGTAAACACCGCGGGATCGCAAATCGGTCTCCACTTGGTCCTTCCATGGGACTGGTGGCCTCCTTTTCCTCTGCTTCCACCGCCGGGTGCCGATAAGAACACCTTGTGGGCTGGAGCATCTTCGCCTATTCGCACAACGTGGCCTAGCCAGCGAAGCCGCTGTGTTTTGGTTCGCTGAACTATGTCGGCGTCTGCATAAAGCTCATCATTAAATCTTCTTTGGTCTTCTTACGAAGAACCTTTCTCTCGAATACTGCCAGAGCCGTCTCATCAGATGTTGTTAGTGTTTATGCTTCTGCACCACATAGCAGGACAGGTGCGATGAGTGACTTATATAGTGTTATTTTCGTTCGTCGAGAGAGGAGTAGCATTTGTTTGCAAAAGTAATTCTTCGTTGGATTTCTAGGATAACAGGCTGTTGGTGTTAAAGCTGGTTCCCAGGTAAACGAAGTCCTTAGCTATTTCGAAATTTTTGCTGCCAACAGTGGTGTGGTTGCCAAGGAGCGAATGCGCTGACTCTTTGCATGTAGACAGAAGGTACTTCGTTTTCCCCTCGCTCACCACCAAACCCATTTTTTCCACTTTTTTTTTTTAGTTTGGAGTAAGCAGAAGCTACGGCGCGGTTGTTAAGGCCAGTAATATCAAAATTGTCCGCGTACGCTAACAGTGGCAAGCAAAACTGCTTTTGGATTTTGGTTAATAACTAAAATTTTTCAGATTTTGTTGTTGCTTTCCTATGTCACGACCATTTCTTTTTGACTTGCTGAGTGTACTTCCCCCAGCAACTCTCTCCCCCAATGAAATGTCAAAATGCGCTCTCTCCCTGCAAATATTTAAAAAAAAAATTAGAATAGTCCGGTTCAACAAAACCAAAGGGCGCCAATTGTAAACACCGCGGGATCGCAAATCGGTCTCCACTTGGTCCTTCCATGGGACTGGTGGCCTCCTTTTCCTCTGCTTCCACCGCCGGGTGCCGATAAGAACACCTTGTGGGCTGGAGCATCTTCGCCTATTCGCACAACGTGGCCTAGCCAGCGAAGCCGCTGTGTTTTGGTTCGCTGAACTATGTCGGCGTCTGCATAAAGCTCATCATTAAATCTTCTTTGGTCTTCTTACGAAGAACCTTTCTCTCGAATACTGCCAGAGCCGTCTCATCAGATGTTGTTAGTGTTTATGCTTCTGCACCACATAGCAGGACAGGTGCGATGAGTGACTTATATAGTGTTATTTTCGTTCGTCGAGAGAGGAGTAGCATTTGTTTGCAAAAGTAATTCTTCGTTGGATTTCTAGGATAACAGGCTGTTGGTGTTAAAGCTGGTTCCCAGGTAAACGAAGTCCTTAGCTATTTCGAAATTTTTGCTGCCAACAGTGGTGTGGTTGCCAAGGAGCGAATGCGCTGACTCTTTGCATGTAGACAGAAGGTACTTCGTTTTCCCCTCGCTCACCACCAAACCCATTTTTTCCACTTTTTTTTTTTAGTTTGGAGTAAGCAGAAGCTACGGCGCGGTTGTTAAGGCCAGTAATATCAAAATTGTCCGCGTACGCTAACAGTGGCAAGCAAAACTGCTTTTGGATTTTGGTTAATAACTAAAATTTTTCAGATTTTGTTGTTGCTTTCCTATGTCACGACCATTTCTTTTTGACTTGCTGAGTGTACTTCCCCCAGCAACTCTCTCCCCCAATGAAATGTCAAAATGCGCTCTCTCCCTGCAAATATTTAAAAAAAAAATTAGAATAGTCCGGTTCAACAAAACCAAAGGGCTACCAATATATTAAATCAAATCGCACCATAAATAAAAAGTTTTGGAATAGGTCGGTCCATGATCCACTTCCCGGAAAAGAACCAATCGTAAATTTTAATAAAAGTAAAAGGCTAGCAATGTAACAAATTGCAAGTAAATTTGGAATAGGTCGGTTCTCGGTCCCATTCCCGGAAAAAAGTATCCTATATTCTTTTCCTGGTTCCAAGCTACTTCCCCACCAATTTTCAGCCAAATCGGTCTAGCCGTTCTTGAGTTATAAAAAGTGAAAGTAACGCAACATTCTTTTTAATTTATATAGATACTCAGTAAACCCCGCTCGCTTCGCTGTGTCTCAGAACTAATAAGAAACTGAGTCCGATTTTCATCATTACATCCCATACCAGATAAGATATGGAACTTAATTACATCGCCTATTGCAGCACTCATTGTCACCTTTCGTTTGATACCCATATTGTACTACAAATTTTGGGTCCTCTTGGTCCACAAATCGGTCTATATCTCCGAAACCGGTTAAGCTATCGGAACAAATGATATTTTAAATTTTAAGTTAAACGTCAAGTAATACAACGGTAAAAACTCCATTCAATTCCATTAAGTAGTTTTTGAGTGATGCGCGCCCACACATACAGACAGACAGGCAAAAATTCTAAAAACGGTGGATTTGGCTTCTATTGGCCTAATAATGATCATTGCCATCGATTTTTCTTAAATATCTGCAATGTACAGACATCGACCTTTTACAATTTTATTATAAGGAGTGCGTTTGAAAAAATGGTCATTTACTAATTATGACAAATATCGTAAACTAATAAAACTAGCTGTTATTTGTCCTTTTAATTACAAGTTTTATTATATATCAACAACTTTGTCACTACTATTGTTGTAAAAATCGTTTTAACTTTTCCGGCACGCGTTCCATTAATAATTTTATAGTAGTATTTCACATTTTTCGAGCTGCTGAACTCCACTTTTCACGAAAGTCTGTGGCATTCCTTGCTACTTTTTTGTTGCTTTAGTTTCTTTTTTGACCAATGCCCAGTATCTTTTAATTGGCCTGAGTTCTGGACAGTTGGGCGGATTTGCTTCTCGAGGCACAAAAAGCATATTATTTTTTGAATACCATCCCAAAGCCAATTTGCTATAATGACAAGAAGCTAGGTCAGGCAAAAAAAAAGTGGAAACCTTATGTCGTCTTAGGAAAGGTTTTAATCTTTTTTTTTTCTAAGCATTCTTTAATGTATATTTGGGAGTTTATTGTTCCCGTAGTTACAAAAGCACTGCTCCTTTCTTCACAGCTGCAGATTGCTTGCCAAACCAGGAATTTACGAGCAAATTTTGACTTACTTTTTGACTTAAACTTTTCGTCCACATTCCCGCGCGAGTCTGCTGTGTAAAACTCCTGGCCTGGAAGCTGCAAAAAGTCGGCTAAAACATACTACTCGTCGTCCATGATGCAGCGATTTTTTGCTTCCACATTCTTCACAGAGTTTCTGGCTGGAACTTTTTTACCCCTGGAACATTTTGAGACCAGCTTCCTTTTTTGCTTTACGGACAAAAAACTCGGAACGTCCCACCGTCTGCGCTAGTTTTCTGCCTGAAGTATTGGGGTTCTTCTGAAAAACGGTGAGGAATTTCTTTTTCATGTTTTCGTCACTCATGCCCCTTTTTCTACCCGAACCTGGCTTACGGGTAACAACCAATTTGTCCATAAAGTTTTTTAACACCTTCGAAACAGTTTTCGGGCTTACTTTAAGTTCTCAAGCATTTTTTTTGAAAGTCCACTGAGGGTGGCCTTGAAAACTTTTAACAATAGTTTTTCGTACTTCCAATTCGCTTGCCATTTTTATATGAACTACAGCATTTAGCTAAAATATTTTCAAACAGTATTTTTTTGACATTTATTTCTAATCATACTACGAAAAAAATATTCAAATCAAATAATTAAGAAAAAACTTGTTAAATAAAATAAAGGTGACATTTTTTTCAAACGCACTCCTTATGTAGAGATTTTCGCCTACGCAGTGTGTTTTTTTTTCAATAAATAACCAATTCATTCAATACAATTTTTCCCATTACACTGTGTGACAAATAAAAAAAATAACGTTACCATTTTCGGGGTTTACATATGTAATTATAAAGCAGGGATAGGCACAAAGCTCATGAGTAGCTTCGACGCCGCAGCGCTTGTGCATACACGAAAACGACGCTGGTAATTCTGCTCCGCTGGTCGCTAAATTTCTTTGGAATTTTACCAAATGCTTACCGGTTATTTCGAGGAAAATCTACGCAATAACCAAAAAAACATATTCATATTAAAAGAATTTCATATGCTGTTTCATTCTGCGTTTAACCTCAAGAAGACAACAATGAGTAATAACGAATGCGAATTTAAGTTTTTCGCTGTTAGAGGCTAATAATGCACGATACTCTGCCGAGCGATTTTAGGCAAACGTCATTTTAGAATAAGGCGTCATTATCACACATTCCATGCACAATGTGAAAAATATGAAGACGATGATCGAAGGGATAAAAAGACTCTGAATTTTCTGATATTTCTGAATTGTTGGGGGGATAAATAATTTCAATACAGCACGATATCTCCCCAACCCAACAAATCAGTTGTAACCCTCCTTATTTAATGCACCAGAACTTAAACCATATTTTCTTATAAAACACACGAATGTCTGCATAAAGCTCATACAGCTTTTAATTAAATTTTCTGCTATATATTTACATACATATGTATATTTTTTATAAGAAATCCTCCATTTTCACTTTGAAACAATGTGGCAAGCATGAATTTCTTCGCGCACCAATGCAATGATAAATTGTGACTGCGTTGTTGTGCCTATCACCGTTATAAAGCATTCAAGCACTGTATACTCAGAATTCCCAATACACCCCAAAATCTAGATTTAGGGGCCAAAAGACATATATTGCTCAATAACAACGCACACAAGTAGATTTTGAAGATTTATGTGCTGTTCATGTTGAGACTGTATTTCGCATTTTAGCCTTTAGCCCAAAATACAGCATTTATTTTCGCATTTGCTATACAAATTTTGACACCTCAATGCAACTACATGCAACTTTATTTTTGCATTAGCATTATAAGTGCTGAAATCAACCCTGCAATCTTCGAATAAAATCGAGCTTCGAATTCAAAAGAGTGGCAATATTGGCGTTTTTTTCTTGGCAGCCTCTCATTCTCTGTCATACGTAAACATTTAACAAATTTCATTTCAATTTGTAATTTAGCGCGTGTTGTGTGATATTTTTAAAATAAAATCATCTACAAGTTATGCTGATGTTTGCGAATGGAGTTAGCCGAAATATTTAATAAAAATGTGTATATTTTTGCACACGTTCTGAAACTTTTTAAAACCTCTAAAAATGTTTGTAAGCAAAAAACATATGACTCGAACTTTACTAAATGCGCCACCATGAACGCTTTTTCGAAACTAATGTCCGAAAATGCTAAATGCTGCATTTTAAATTCATCATGAACAGCACATTAAGCTGCTAAAAATATTTGATGCATATATCCTCTTAAATTTTTACTAATCGGTTATGGTAAAAAAAATATAGATATTAGCAGTATAATAAGAATTGTAATAACTTTCATTGTAGGCTACACATTGGCTTTGTACAACAAATTTGAACCTTTCCTAAAATACAAATGCCAGTTAAAAATTCTTGAGACTTGTGAATATTTGCACAGCAAACAAGAAAGGACTTCACTTTTTACCAATTTTTTGAACTTTGAAAATGTTATTAAAAGCTATTTATTTACTCGTATTTCCATATAAGAAACCTTAGTCGATTTTAAAAAATTGGTTCCAAACTGACTGACTTATTCAAATTTCATTATAAAAACCTCATAACCTACTACATTAGGAAAATATTTACAGAGATATCTTTGTTAAAAATACAGCAAACCCCGCAATATATATATACAGGGTGGCGCAAAAGTAATCCTCCTATCAGAAAATGCTATAAATTTTGCGATTGGCCCCTAAAGTCAGTTCTGTTTTGACATTTGTGTAGTAAACACATGCGAAATACACGTTAATAAGCAATGTTACGCTACACTGCTCCAGAACGCAGAATATTGCTGACTATTTATTTGACCAATAATCGGTCGGGGCCAAACGGTTACTGTGAATGGTGAGCGCTACAGAGCAATGATCAACGAGTTCTTTTTGCCGCAACTTGATGAATAGGGATTGGAAAACATGTGGTTCCAACAAGACGGTGCAACAGCACACACTGCACGTGCCACAACCGATATACTGAACATCGGAAGCTTACTTTTGCGCCACCTTGTACTTGTACAGGGTGTTTTTTTTACAGGTTTGTTTTTCGAATAGAGATAAAACTGGCATTTTGTGGTCAAATCTGGCAACTCTAATGTCATTTATGTTTAGTTTGGTTTGCCATTTCATCATGAACAGGTTGACAAAAGAACAACGCTTGCAAATCGTGCAAATTTATTTCGAAAATAATGGTTCAGTTCGCGAAGTTTACCGTGAGCTCCGTCCATTTTATGGTCGACATAATCGTCCATCAGAGCAATTAATTCGGTTAACCATGGATCGTTTTCGCACTACGTTTACTCTATGTGATAATACGCATCCGCAGAGACGTCGAACAGTGCGCACCGAAGAAACAATTGCCGCTGTAGAGCAAACTGTTGAAGAGGACCCGAATGAATCGATTCGCCACCGTGCACAGCAATTGGAGCTTTGTCCATCAACTTTATGGAAGATTTTGCGCAAAGATCTTGGCTTGCGACCTTACAAGATCCAGCTTGTGCAAGAATTAAAGCCGCGAGACCATGCAATGCGTCGTGATTTTGGTGTATGGGCCGAAAATGAGATTGATTTCGATGCTGATTTTCATCGCAAAATTTTGTTCAGTGATGAGGCTCATTTTTGGTTGAATGGCTACGTCAACAAGCAAAATTGCCGCATTTGGAGTGAAGAGAATCCACATGAGACCCTTGAAACGCCATTACATCCACAAAAACTGACTGTTTGGTGTGCTCTATGGGCTGGTGGAGTCATTGGGCCATACTTCTTCCGCAATAATGCTGGAGAGGCAGCTACCGTTAATGGAGACCGGTATAGAGCCATGATAACCGACTATTTTGTTCCCGAATTGGATGGCATGAATGTGGATGAGTTGTGGTTCCAACAAGACGGCGCTACATGCCACACAGCGCACGTCACAATCGATTTATTGAAGGAAACATTCGATGAGCGCATAATTTCGCGGAATGGACCTGTCAATTGGCCACCAAGGTCGTGTGATTTGACACCATTGGATTATTTTCTTTGGGGATATGTGAAGTCGCTCGTCTACACCAACAAACCAGAAACGTTAGGGGAATTGGAAGCCAACATTCGTGGCGTTATTGCCGACATACGGCCCCATATGCTTGAAAAAGTGGTTGAAAATTGGACCTGTAGAATTGGCTTTATTCGAGCCAGCCGCGGCGGCCACATGCCCGAAATCATATTTAAACATCAATGGCATAAAATTATCCTTCCAATAAAGCCAAATTGATGGACCTTAAAATGATTTTCTTGTGTTTTATTTCAACTCGAAGTTCTATACCCCTAAAAAACACCCTTTATATATCACAAAAATTGATTGATATGTTAGGTTTCGCTTTCAGAATCATCGCTGACATCAAACTAGTGCTCTGTCACATTCTTGGCTACGGACTTATAGGGTAGAAGTAGGTTGATTGTGTCTGGGGAAAATAACTTTGATCTATCTCTATCTCTATGGCGCGATATACAACAGGTATATCATCATAAACCTCCTAAGAGATTTTTGCGCCAAGCTTCTCTTCCAATTTGTGGTGTGCCGATTTGAATTTTCCCTACAAATTGGTGGGACCTACAGTTTTTTGCCGACTCCGAACGGCATCTACAAAGGAGACGAATTTTTGCTGAGAAGCCTGTCATGGCAGAAATACACTCGGAGAGTTTGCCAAACCACTGCCGAGGGGCGACCCCGTTTTGAAAAACTTTTTTCAAATCACTTTTGATGTTACCTGTACCAGGGCTCGAACCATGGACCTTCGGTGTGGTAGGCCGGCAACACTACCTTCACACCACGGCGGCCGCCATCAAATAACTTTGATACTCTCTTTTATTTCTTCGGCCATGAACTGAAATGCTGCTCAAAAAGGGGTCCGAGCTTAACAATAATCTGTGATATATATCGCGGTTGCATTCTTCACGAGAAAACTTCCGTGAATAATTTTCCCTGTACATCTGGAAGTGTTTGTTGCGACCCTGCTCCGACAGTTGTCCTATTTTCGATTATAGCAGCGCCATGGACATAGGATGGTCATAGGATGCCACGCGTAAAGCCTTATATTTAATTGGGCGGTATACAATGCATATTCGACAAATATTTTGCATATAGATATGGCTTCCAATATTATTTTTATTATTATAATCAACACTTGTAAATTAAATAATAGTCAACACTTGTGATATCTGCAGCTAATTGTGGGTTTTCGAAAAATCGGCAAAAATTGTTGCCATAATTTGCTTTGGCCATTTCTATAAGCAAAGCTGACCCGAAATCTTTTTTAATATTTTCTTTTGTTGTTTTTCCATTACTTTTTCCTCAGCTGTTCTTTTTGATCTGTACCTTTGCACTTGCAATTTGAAAGCCAAATGCAAAATACTTTCAAATAATCTTATTCTAGTGTGCAGAACAGACAGTCCAAAAACAAGGGATTCTAGGGTAGCTTCATGCTTTTTGTCTAGATTATTAAGGTCTTTCGTTGCTGCTTTACACAAATGACATTGGCTAGTGCATTTGGTATCCGTTGCAGCATAGCAAACCTGAATATCAATCCTTGCAGCTCTATTTCAGAAGCAACTAGGGTAAAAGTACCAGTTTCCGGACACTAACATTTTCCTCAACTTTGACTTCGACTAATTTTCTTACTTTAACGCTACCGCGAAAAGATATACTGTTTATAATAGCATAAATATTGCTCAATAATATGACGTCTGTATAATTTAAAAATGTAATGTTGTTAATATTATTAAAGTAAAAACTCAAAAACGTTCGATTTGCTCTAGTTTCCGAACAGTAAAATTTAGTTTCCCGACACTCGAAATTTGTATGAAATTCGTATATACACTATATTTTTGTAAAGTATTTCTGAAACATAAAGAAGGACTTTCAATACAATAAATACGTCTTAATCATATTCACATCTCTCTGGATGGACATCTCACTGATTTGGACACTGGTCATAAACCAACTTTTCGATCGGTGGTTCGAGGGATCACTCAAACTTACGGCGTACGCAGTTAATGTTTTATTGGTCATAATTGGTAGAGTTTTTCCAACAATTATCTATATGAAGGTCCGGAAACTTCAGAAGGTCCTTGTCTGGGCATCCGTTGGGGTAATCGCAAAATGCGGGTTTACATAGTTATGGCGGGGTGCACGTGGGTATTCTCACCCTCTTTCTAATTGGGTATTCACCGGGATTGTGAAGCTAATAGTCATTATGGAGTCCTCGTTTGATTAACTGCCACACAAAAAAAGAACTTTTGTTTACAAACTGGAGAGAGTATGCACATAATCAATAATTAATAAAATAGGAGGCTTGAATTCCATCGCACTCGCAGACTTAGTGGGCAAAAGCCTATTGTTGACAACTGAAAGTAGGCCCAAGGCCTCGTGGCAGTAGCCTGTACCAGCGCCATCAAAAACGGGACCGACAGACTGTATGGTCCTGCCCGCACTTCGAAATGGGTGTTGAAGCTACAATAGATGTGAAGGGTTGGCGTAAGGTTCGGTTGGTACCATACACATTTACAACGATTGCTCCAAATCTGCTTTATACGGTGCTTATCCGAAGATAAACAAATCCTACAAGGAGGTAAATTACAACAACTAAAAGTGTCTTGAAGTGCAACAGGCGCTAGGAAAAATTTACAAAGGGAGAACGTATATCTATACTTGGTCATGGGTCATATGGGCATAGATGGAAGCGAAAGGGATTATATCTTAACCTAGAAGGGGAAGTCTCTCGAAAAGTATACCATAGAATTTCCCATCAGATTGAGAGTATTGAAAAGCAGTTAAGAGCTGTAAACGATCTACCAAGCAAAAACGGTTACAAGTAACATGGGGTGGCGAAGTCTCCAAGGCAGTGTGCAAGTCGTATGGGTTAACAACCTAGCTCTTGTCCGTCGGCAAGACTGCAATATTATGTTTTTATAGGTTGTACAAGTAATGCTTGAACATATTTTGTGAGCCTGTCGCTCGCCAGATTATGGCTCCGACTACTCGTATTAGGAGCTCCACAGCTATCCTAAGCTGCCGCTTGTCTGATGCTTGTTTGGTTTGACCTTATAACCTCGAAGGGCTGAGGGAAAAGTCTGCATTAATTCTTTAAGTAGTAATAGTAATATAAAAATGCTAACTGTCCGGACATTGAAACTTATTTTCTCATTATCCGGACAGCAATATTTGTACTTGAAAAAACGTGTCCGAAGACTTAAAACATAGGAGAAAAATATGTGTTTATTTTTGTAATGCATATTTAATATAATATACTATCATTTAGGAGCATTAAAATTGTAATTCGTAATTTTCGCCTTCTTTTCAGTATCCGGACAGCCCGTCCGGAAACTAAAAATCATATAAAATTTTTGTTCTGTTATCCGGACAGTAATAATAAAATAAAAAAAATTTAAGCAAATTTCTTTTTTATTTAAAACATGAAACTTTATTATATTTTAAACAAATATTATTAACTTTTATTGTAATATGTTAATAAATACTTGTTTAGGCCCTTACTTTTCTAAAATGCTCCCACTATTTTTTTTTTTTACAAAACCGGTAATTTTGACCCGTGCTCAGACTTCTAACACTAAAATTACGTGTAACTTTTAAACTATGCTTTTGATTCAACTTAAACTTTCCACGTATGCGACTATTTGTTAGTTATTTGTCTATTAATCCCAAAACATTGACAAAGTGTCCGGACACTAGCGCTGTCCGGAAAGTAGTGCAGTTACCCTAAGTGCTTTCATAAGGATTCAACAAAATTTATTTATTCTTTCGTGACGTCTACGCTTTCTTTGATAAACCTGAATCTTTTCTATAAGAGAGTTCTATAAGAAAAATTTGCAAAAAGAATAAATAATCAAAGATATTCTAAAGCGACTTAGAAAGAAAAACACTTTTGTGAGCCACTGTTTGTACTTCTTTTAAAGTGCGTGATAGAAGCACATACCCGTCAAAAAGTTACACCGTATTATACAAAACTTATTTCATTCCAACACAAGGCTTGCAGGCTGAGGCTTAATATATGCAAGAAGTTTTATAGTATGAAATATTTCTTATATTATCCTTTATATACAGTGCGGATGTAATCAGCATACGGTTTAGCCTTCTAATACTTAATTTTATAAAATAATTGGTTTCTTAAGCTTCCGAATTTAAATTGAATCATCTCTCATTTAAAATGTCATGTAAATCTAAAAATGCTCTATCCATCAATACTTGTGTGGCTGGAACACCCACCTAATTCATACATTTTTGTGAAACTATATTAGACCTGTTCTGCATTTCACTTTCACTCAGATTCGCTTACCTCAACCGCCAAATTACCATAGGCTTACCTCACAGTTTTACTCGAAAGTGAATTGCAGAACATGCCCGATAGTTTCTTAAAAGAAGAAATGTGTGTTCAGCGGATTGCGTATATTTGATTGAAGATTAGCTACCGGAATATCGCAGGCATCTCCACATTTTTTTGTTCAATTTGATCCAATAAATTTTAAATAGTTCTTCACTACCAATGCTATCTTTAGCATCATTATTAATCTATAATTTTAAATACTAAAATAAATTGTTACCGTTTCACTGACTAGCAGAATAGTTTATAGTATATGCATATATAGGGAGCGACGAAAGTTTATGTACCTTTTTTATGAGGATTTTCTTAAGAGGAGTTTGTCACTTCAAACGAACTGCAACCGTTTGTAGTCTTCAGAAACTCTGAAAACTGAGGTGTTCCTTTAAAAAATTACTAAAACCGGATATTGAACGAAATAAACAATCTCCATTAAAATATTGTCTGTTTGGTTGATTTTTATATAAACAAGACAAAGGAAATTAAAAGAATACATTTGAATGGGGTTTTTTGCATTTTGGCTGTTTTCCAGCAGGTTTAATATTTTTTTAGCCGTATATTGGAGTACAAACAACATACCTTATTTTTTTTATTGAATGTATAAAGTATTTATAAAGTTATATTTTCTTTTGAATAAACGATTAAAAACCTGTGAAAAGATGACTTACGTTTTTAGATTTTTTTAGCCCTAAAATAATTGTTTTTTTAAAGCTTTTTTTTAGCATGCTTCTTTCTCGATCACAATCTGAAACCTTTTTGTAAATGGGTCAGCTTTTTATGGTCTCTGAGGAAAGCTGGCAATTAAATATTGAAATTTATACACATATGCATAAATTAAAAACTTAACCACTCTAAAGTACAAAAACCGTAGTCTACTATACACAGGAGTCAAGGTTCTGAGTATTAAAATAAAAAATAATTACTTTTTATTTAACATGGCACGAATAATTAAACAGTTCAACCAAGCGATATTAAGGATTCAATTTTCAAAGCAGTCCCTACAATCATTTATACGATTTTTTGATGGGTAAGTGCAATAACTACATGTAGTATGTGTTCCGCGCAATAATGCAGAGTATTTTGAGTTGGCACGAGCGAAGTAAACTATTTTTGGAATCACTTCATTCAGTCTTAGCATCTGCTCGCATCCATCCCCATTGCCCCAAGAATATTTGGAGCTGCACACTCCCGCCTATTTTTAACGACCAAAGTACCAACAGACGACTTCGTTGTTGCATTGAAACACAGGAAACATAACGAAAAGTTTCCCGGGTAACAAAAATACATTTATACAAATCTGTTTTGAATGAATACATTGAATGTGCGAGTATATGCTAAGATAAAACAGGCCATTTAGTTAGAATACAGCAAAGATGAATATAAGACGTATTTCGGAACTTAATTGCTCTCAGTCTTGGTAAATTGTTTAAATGATTAAAAATATATTTGATGATCGATTTTACTGTAACTATATTTAATGAAAAAATGGTATTTTCAGTAAAGTAAAAAGGTGCTCATTTGGATATTCCTTTTGTGATTATGCGCTTAGTGATCCCATTTTAATTATCATAACATTAGCGGCAGTGATTGGATCATTTTGTTTGCTCAGTGGCTTAATTTTATTGTGTGCCGTTTCCAAGACATTACACGATCAAACCTCGGAGGCAATACTCCTTTTGGGTGAGTCGCACCTACTAAACAAGAACATAGTTACCAAGCTATATTTGGAAAAAAAATTGTAAGCAGAGTAGCATATAAAGTTTTGATTTGGATATTTTAATTATACTCCAGTCGATATAGGATTTTTTGTGGACGTTGCGTTTATCGAAGTCTACTACTAGTAAGAATGAAATCTTGAAAAGTAATAGAAAATATGCAGAACCAAAGAACGTTAAAACCAAAGAAATTTCAACGCGACGAATAGTGGGAAACACCAAACCATCAAATCGCGGGTAGGTAATTCAAAACTGGGGAAATTTGCGTTTAATACGCCAGTTTAAAGGCTATTAACAGTTTTATTTTTATTCAATATCCATAATTAAACATTTTTGTATATATATACAATTAAAACTCAGTGAATCCAAGCATTTTATACACAGGTACAGTGGTGAATTACTTACAATCGGTTTGACAGCGTGCACTTGCATTCGCTGTTGGACCTTCTTATGGTTATACGTTCTTTGGCGGAACATACTTTGCTGCACCCATCTACTGGTCAATTCTGTGCGTAACCGGTAATTTTGCACCTGGAATATTATCTAACCGAAAGTCATGTAACCGCGATTCTAGCGTATATGGCAACGCTGTAAAAAACAAACAATTCACAATAGAGAATAAAATGCAAACGTGAACGAAATATCGTGTAAAAAAGTGCTTATATAGTTTATTAATTCTTGTGAACTAGTATGTATAAAAAATTTGCAATATTTTCTGTCCACAAAAATATTTACAAAACACGTGCAATTTTTCGCGGTTACGCGACTTTACCACCTAAGATATCCTGCATACATGTATTAAGTGGTGGTGCAAGTAACCTCCTGAAAAAGTGCAAAAAAAAAAATACAATTTAAAGTTTGAAAAATTTTTCTTGTAGTTACATACGGTAAACTTTGACTTCGACTCATTTTCTCACTATAAACGCTACCGCGAAAGCATATAATGTTTATAATAGCATAAATATTGTTCAATAATATGACGTCTGTATAATTTAAAAATATAATGGTGTTAATATTATAAAACTTAAAAAATCAAAAAAAGGTCCATTTGCTGTAGTTTCCGGACAGTAAAATTTAGTTTCCGGACGCTTTGGTTTTAGTTTCCGGACACCTGAAATTTGCATGAAATTTGTACATGCACTATATTTTTTTAAAGTATTTCTGAAACACAGAGAAGGCCTTTGAATACAATAAATACTTCTTAATCATATTCACATCTCTCTCGATGGACATCTCTCTGATTTGGACACTGGTCATAAACAAACTGTTCGACCTTTGGTTTGAGGAATCAACCAAACTTGCGATGTTTTATTTGTCATAATTGATAGATTTTTGCCAACAATTAGCTATATGCAGGTCCGGGATCTTCAGGAGGCCCGTCTAGGAGATTTAAGATCCAGACTTGGACTAGGCCCTAAACTGGGAGGGGTTACCCTGTAGGAGCAACAAAGTAAAAATCTGGTAATCAATAATTAGTATAATGGAAGGTTTGAAAGCCAGCCAGACAGAATTATCAAATGCCATTCTGTACATCGCACCCGTAGACTTAGTGGGCAAAAGCATAGTGTTAACAACTGAAACTAGGCTCAATGCCTCGTGGCCGTAGCCTGTACCAGCGCCATCACGGGGCCGACGTATTGAATGGTCCCGCCCGCGCTTCGAAATAGGTGTTGAACCTACATAAGATGTGAAGGGTTGGCGTAAGGTTCGGTTGGTACCATACACATTTACACCGATTGTTCCAAATCTGCTTTATACTGTGGTTATCCGAAGTTAAACAAATCCTACAAGCTGGCAAATTACAACAACTAAGAGTGTTTTGAAGTGCAAACAGGCGCTAGGAAGAATTTACAAGGGGGAGAGTATTTGTACATCTATACTGGGTTATGGGTCATATGGGAATAGATGGAAGCAAACGGGATGATATGTTGAACTGGAAGGGGAAGTCTCGCCATCATAGAACTCCCCATCAGATTGGGAATATTTAAAAGCAGTCAAGAATTGTAAGCGAACGACCACGCAAAAACGGCTAGGAAGTAACATGGAATGGCCATGTGCAAGTCGTATGGGTTGACAACACTGCTCTTGTCCGTAAAACGGGAAGACTGCAATATTATATTTATATAGGTTGCACGAGAAATGCTTGAACATATTTTGTGACCCTGTCGCTTGGCAGATTAAGGCTCCGACTATTAGGAGTTTCACGTCTATCCTAAGCTGCCGCTTGTTTGGTTTGACCTTATAACCTCTAAGGGCTGAGGTAAGATGTTTGCATTAATTCTTTAAATAGTAATATTGATAAACAACAAAGTTTGTACAAAATGCTAGTTGTCCGGACATTAAAACTTATTTTCTTAGTATCCGGGCAGCAATATTTGTACTTGAAAAAACGTGTCCAAAGACTGAAAATATAAGAGAAAAAAATGTAATAAATAAATGTAAAATAATATAGTAAACTACCATTCAGGAGAATTAAAATGGTTTTTCGTAATTCGGACAGCCCGTCCGGAAACTGAAAATCATCTAAAATTTTGGTTGTGGTATCCGGACAGTTATAATTTAGGCCGAGAGTTAAAGTAAATTTAGTTTTTATTTATAAAATGAAACTTTTTTATATTTTAAACAAATATTATTAACTTTTATTGTACTACTTGTTTAGTCTCTTACTTTTCTAAAATGCTCCCACTATTTCTCAGACTTCTGACACTAAAATTACGTGTAACTTTTAAACTATGCTTTTGATTCATCTTAAATTTTTCACGTACACTCAGTAAACATGTACATTGCCATTTGTGTTGTTATTTAAGACTATTTGTCAGTGATTTGCCTATTAATCGCAAAACATTGACATAGGGTCCGGACACTAGCGCTGTCCGGAAACTATTGCAGTTACCCTACGTACCTGGTAAGTGCTTCGAAGTACAAACTCTATGTTATTATTATGGATTTACGTTCTATATTGCCAATTTTCTTCTGGTAAATTAAGTCTCATAAAAATTTCTCGCGACTGCACACTGGAAGAAATACGCGAACGAGATAACAGAAGTTTAAACAAAATTGGCTAAAAGTGTCAACTACAGCTGATCTCGTCGCCCAAAAGTGATGTTCTGACGGTGTTGTTACTTATCCAAGTCTCAAACCTTGTGTTTGTTAAACACTAGGGAGTGGCGTAAAAAGTGAAACAAATCAAATAAATAAAAATACAATCGTTTTATTTTGTTTTGTTGTTTTTCCGACAGGGTGATGGCACAACGCCGAAACCGGTTTGTCTCAAAACCAAATTTGACAAGGGATGACGAAAAATCGTTCCAATATACATCAAAAATATAATCAAATAAAATTAAAATAATTTAAACTTACAAAATATTAATTGCCCAAAGTTGAATTAAATAAAAAATAAAATCAAACGGAATTTTCGTAACAAATATTTAATAATAAAAGTATAACAAGAATAAAAATAAAATATAACTAAAGCACCAAACAAAAAGGTGTTCACTATAAGGAAGGGTGTCGCTGACGGTCCCACAAGAGTAACTGCGGACACCTCAATTGTCACCGAGATGGAAAAAACCTGCATGAGTCTCGACCGCCTCGCGAAGGGGCTTATACAGTCCCCTTCTTGTACCTCGGTTAGGCTGACCGAGGTTTTTTCCGATGACGGGTCTGAACCCCATACATTCGGTTCCCATGCCCGATGACAAGGAGGACGAAGTACTCGCTTTCTGTTCTTAAGGAAAGCTGATAAGTGAGCTCCAAGAAATAATGGCGAGTGGAAAGCTGTCGATTAACCAAAACCTCAAGGGCCTAGTTAAAGCAATCTCGGTTTCATACGATGAGGTGGCAGAGGAAATTGGCGGGGTGAAAGCTGGAATTCCTACGAAGCAGTGCCAGATGTCTCCGTCGCTAAGTCAAGAGCCACAAAAGCCACGTGCAAAAAGAGATAGGGAACGAGCGCGCGGTAAGACGCTATCCCCGTAAAAAGACTAAAAGAAAAAAAGGGCAGCGGCTAGCAAATCGGAGTTGGCAGCAAACAATGTTTCCGAGGGTGTTGAGCCCCTGGGGAAACGGGTAGAATGGAAAACAGTTCAGAAGGAAAAGCTTCAAAAGCCCAAAGCGGGGCGACCCGACGCCATCATCGTGAAAAAAACGGGTGAGGATTCTTATGCAGATAATCTTAAATCTGTAAAAGCCGACGAAGGTTTAAAAGAAATGAGTACGAGTGTTCGAAAAATCCGTAAAACTGGGAAAGGTGACCTGCTATTCCAGTTAACGAAGCAGTCGAATGACAGCACCGCGAAGCTGCAAGCGCCGATCGAACAGGCTCTAATGGGAAAGCGGAAGTAAAGCCCTTTACTGAAGAGTCACTTTGCGAGATTCGGTATTTGGACGAGGTAACATCGGCCACTGATATATGCTTGGCGCTTAACTCGCAGTTTCCGGACTTTGAAGTCAAACCAACTTGCATCCGATCCATTCGGAAAGCCTACGGCGGGACACGGACAGCGACAATATCCATTCCGACGGAAGTTTCCAGGAAGCTGCTATCCAGCGGAAAAGTCTAAATAGGGTGGGTCATATGTCGCATTCGAGCAAAAGTCCAGCGAAAACGGCGCTATAAATGCCTCGACTTTGGACATATATCGAGGAATTGTACCAGCGAAAAGGACGCCAACGGCAAGTGCTTTAAATGCGGAAGCAATGAACACTTCGCTAAAACATGCACCAACCCGCCAAAGTGCCTTCTGTGCACTGAAAGAGGAGTCAAGCGCTGTGATCACTCTACTGGGGGAAACAACTCTCCGGTATACAAAGAAGCGGTTCAGAAACTAAGACCGTTATGAGATTTGTCAAACTAAATCTCAGCCACTGTTAAGCTGCACAAGCCCTGTTAACGCAAACAATGAGAGAGCTAAAGGTGGACGTAACATTGCTAAGCGAGCAATACAAGGACAAGTCTGTAAGTTGGGTACCCGATTTATGCGGGAAGGCAGCAATATGATCCTGCGGAGAGAACCCATTGTACATAGAGCCCGTCGTTAAAGAGAGAGGGGTTGTCTGCGGCAGGATAGGCGATATCTTCGTATATAGTTGCTCAATACAACCTAGCACCCCCCTAGACCTCTTTGAAGAAATAGTTGGTAAGATATCCACTGACGCGACTACGAGGCATCGGTTCGTCATAGCTGGTGACTTTAACGCATGGGCTGTCGAATGGAGCTCACAGCGAACTTCTCCGAAAGGGAGAGCTCTTCTCGAAACATTTGCTTGCTTGGACCTAGCGCTCCTTAACACCGGTGTGCAACACACATTTTCCAGATATGGCTTCGGTTCCGTAATCGACATTACGTTCGTAAGTGCGAATATTTTCAGGATGTGCGAGTGGATTAGTGAGTGCTATGCGCAAACTGGCCACTCAGCGATCATAGTGGACATCAAAGTAGAAGGTGGAAGGATTCCCACCAACCAAACTTCCACGAGGAGTTGGGGTTGGAAGCTCAACACGTTCAACTCCGATTTTTTAAGGAAATGCTGCCAACATCTGATTACATAGGCAGTGCGAACGATATAGCCACTAAATAAATGGCTTACATCAAAGAAGCATGCGACGAGTCGATGACCAGAAAGACCACACGTAAACAGCAAAGCCCGGTCTAGTGGTGAAACGACAGCACTAAGGAGAGAATGTATTCGGGTCAGGCGGCGCTCTCAAAGATCAAGCCAAATTTTTCAGAGTGCAGAGCTACCTATAAAGTTGCGCGACATGCCTTGAAGGCGCCAATTGCGAACACCAAGCGACAATGCTTTCCTAACCTCCGCGATGATGTGGAAACGACCCATGGGGTACAGCTTACAAAGTGGTTTTGAAAAAGTTGAAAAATAAGCGCGAAGCCATGCCATGTCCGTCCTTTCTCAAGAACGTGGTCGAGACTCTCTTTCCCACGAAAAGAAAACTAGTTTACTCTACATAAAATACTCCATTATACGCATTTGATGAAGTGACTGTGGACGAAGTTCTCCAAGCGGTTAACAGACTTGATGACAACAAGTCTCCTGGGCCAGAATATGTGCCCAACAAAGTACTGAAGGTGGCGGTTACTTATAATACGGCTACATTCACAAAGTTATTTAATGTATGCCAGATTTTGGTGCTATTGCCGAAGCCTGGAAAAAACCTGGCGGAGCCATCCAGCTACAGGCCCATATGTCTTCTTGACTCTGCAGGCAAATCTTTTCAGCGAGCTATCTATAATCGTCTCGAAAAAAAAACGGAAGAGATGGGTGGCATATCTGATAAGCAGTTTGGGTTCAGAAAAGAAAGATCCACCATTAATGCCGTGAACATGGCCAAAGAATACCGCTCCAGAGGCAATAAGCGGCACTCGCTGGCTCGAAGGGTCCAAAGAATACTGCCTTATAATGACCTTAGATGTAAAGAATGCATTTAACGGCGCTAACTGGGCGAAAATTCTGAATACGCTAGATATGATAGGTATATCCTGCTATCTGAGAAGGATCATACGCAGCTACTTCGACGGCCGTCTGCTTGAGTAGAAACACCAGAGGGCACGGAAAAGCTCCATGTTACAGGCGGTGTCCCTCAACGGTCCGTGCTCGGCCCCTTGCTATAGAACATTATGTACGATGGAGTACTGCGACTCAAAGTACCGAAGGGAGTAAAAATTATCGGTTTCGCGGATGATATCGCATTGATCGTTACTGCCAAACACCTAAGTGACATTTGCGACAAAGCTAACGTAATCAGGGTTCAATCATGGCTCACACGGATTACAGCTTTCGGAGCAAAAAACAGAGGCAGTACTTGTATCAATCAGGAATAGGAAACCATGGCATCGAAACGTTGGCAGCAGTTAAGTACCTGGGGATTATGATAGACAGGAGGCTATCATTCAAAACACACTTAGAGTACGCTAATAAAAAGGCAGCGAAAACAGTATCATCATTATCGAGGATAATGCTAAATGCACGAGGTCCAAAGCAAGGGCGCCGTCAGCTACTTGCAGGCGTCGTAAAGAGCCAATTACTCTAGGGGGCTCCAGTCTGGCAGCACGCCACGGATCATCAGTCGTACTTCCGCGGGATAAAGTCGACCTATCGCCTGTGTGCCCTTCGAGTGTGTAGCGCCTATAGAACTGTCTCAGAGGATGCTGCACTGGTAATCGCAGGTATGTGCCCAATTGACATACTGGCAAGGGAAGCGGCGATGATTTCTGAGGATAGAAGCACATGGTCCGAAGCACGAGAGATTAGTACGCAAAGTTGGCAGAACAGATGGAATATATCCACAAAGGAGCGCTGGACACACCGCTGTATCCCAGATATTAAAATCTGGGTAACGACCTGACCCAGTTCTTAAGATGTCACGGATGCTTTAAAGGATACCTTCATCGCTTAAAACACGAACGGAACAACTGGTGCGATCACTGCGGGGGAGATACAGTTGAGGATGTATTTCACGTGTTTTTCGAACGCCCTAGAACGAACAACTTTAGAAGAAAACTACGTAACATCATCGGTGAGGACTACACTCCTGAGACGCTGATGGGCACATGCTGCAAAGTAAAATAAAATGGACGGGAGCGAGCGAAGTAATCGCAGAAACCATGAAGTGGCAAAGAAGTCTGGAACGGCTGCGGCGTAGCAGAGAGCGCTAAGGCAAAGGGCAAAGAGTCACGAACATAGGACGGTGGGAGACAAGGTCTCTCCAACCGTTCAAATTTCAAAATCAGCGTGACAAATATGGTTCACTTAACTTAAGCCGAAATTCGCATATTGGAGACGCGGTCTCTCCACTGCATTGCCTTGTAATTGAAGACATTGGGTGAATTAGTGCTTGATTGGAAAGTACGTAAGTATCGAATTACGATAGATGCGGATTGGGACACGGCCATTTCAACCGCCTGATCCACATGACCTAAAACAGAAGAAGCAGATTGGAGGCACGGCCTGTCCACTGCATTGCCTTGTAACTTAAGACATTGGGTGAATAAGTGCTTGATTGGAAAGTACGTAAGTATCGTAAGTATCATAGATGCGGATTGGAAAAACGGCCATTCCAACCGCTTACCTTCCGATGACCTTAGCAGACATGTAGTTGGTTGATAACACACGTATGTAGTTACATTTATACCCGTATTTTTGTTGTTGGACAAGAACGACCTTCTTTCAATAACTCTCCAGACTAGTAGAATAAAAATCTAGCAAAACATCCCCAGTTCAGAACTGAAAAAGAAGTACAGTAACGCTGACCAACAGACGTAAAGACAAGTGCTCAAACCACCTACCGATGGAATACTTAACTTAAACACCTATTTTTATGGTTACGAAATTGAACTGCAACTCAAGCCGGCAGAATACCAAAAAAGTGTAAACTTTCCAAATGATTTATTTGCCGGTAAAACGGAAGTTGTTACCACACTAGAATTAGGGAAGTTGTTACCACACTAAAAACGAAAAGTAAAATTGAATAGTTATCTTTTGACTTTTTTCAAAAAATTCTCAAAATAAAAATATTTCAGATAAATGTTCTCTAGCTCACAGGCATTACTCTGTTGTATATCCATATGAATGAGATATCCCTACAAGACAGCAAAGCCTTTTATTAGTGCTTATAAAAGCATTTTCATTAATGAAGACACTTTAATGCTAAGGGCCAAAGTACTTACGAGTATATATGTGCTTATAAACTAATTGATGCTCAGGGCGAATTACTATTATTATTATTAAACCGATTAAGGTTCAGGACCAAATAATTTATATTTACCTTACAACATCTTAATGTTCATATAGAAGAAGAAGATACAATTTTTTGGTATTTGAAATAACTGTAGAACAGATTTTAAGTTTTTATTTTGCACAAATATATTTGTGTGTTTACATATGAGGAATGATTAAACAAAAGGCCGTATTTCCATTTTCCACACGATTTAAGACTTTCATGACATCGGCTTGTTGACAAACTACTAAAGCAGCTTATTTGGTATATAAAAAGATCTGTCAAAAGCTAAATTTCCCACAAAATGGGCATATTTCCTTGCGATTTATTTTTCGTTTAAAATGTTTGCAACGTTTCAAACAAAACGTCTTATTTCCCATTATGTTTTGATACCTTGTCGTAAAAAATCAAACAAAAGGGCATAATTTGTTTACATACAAAATAGCATTTATAAAAAAAAAGTGGCTTTGCCACTGAAATATGTTCTGCTTTTATAAAATCAATAAATCAACATATTCTTCGATTGTCAATAAAAAATTATCACTCAGAGGCTTATTTCCAAAAAAAAAAAGTGTATTTCCAATTAGTATCATACAAAATGGCTTATTTCTTTGAGTTGCAACCAAAAAGGCATATTTCCAAAATATAAACTTAAAAAACTATATAACATAACTTTTAATATTGACTATTTGCTTTTGTTAGAGTTTTTTTCGATTTCTGATATATTTTTGAAAATGCAAATATGGCCTTTTGTTTAATCACTCCTCATATGTAAGTACATTTACGAAATTACAGCAACAAATAGATAATACAAACATCTTATGCCTATACGCCCGTAAAAGCATACCCAATAGTCTGGCAGTTTTTATTTCCCACGATTTGATTAGATTCCCCGTATGCGTATATTAAACCGTTAAAAGCTTAATTTTACGAGACAAAATATATTTTTTCAAAATTTTGGTTAAACACTGTTTTTAGTTTTAAATTTTTATTTTAAGGAAATCTTTCAAAATCGATGTGTCTATCAAGTAGAATAAATGACATAAAGATATGTAGGCCTATTTCGTTCTATCTTAAGCATTTTTAAATGGAGATACCACCATTCATGATGAATGTTTTGGGCATTAATAAATTCTAAAAACAAAATATATTTGGAAATATGAATGTGTTGGAAATAAGGGAGGGGTACATATAAGGAGGTTACATTTTGGTCAAAGTACTTAGCAATGTCTAGTAGGAATTCTTTCTCTTTGAATTGAAAATTTGAAAATAGCTGTTGAATCCGGTTCCTTGTTATTATACATATATCTCGAAGTTGTGCAAATTATGTAAACAAATTTCTTTTTTTCAGGAATTGGATTTTTCATTTACACTATTGCGTTTGTCACATGGAAAATAACAAATGCCCGCCGGCTTGCCCATATAATGGAGACTCTCAACAAAGAAGTTACAGCAAACCTAGTGTGAACAATATAATCTTTCAGAAAATAGCATGAAGCGTTCCCGCGTACTTGGATAAGTTGAAAAAGTCCATTTAACAAAAGAATTCAACTGAAAGAAAACTATGTACACTCAAAATGTCATAATGTATGAAGTTAGCAGCTTTCTTAATTTTTTTGGAGTTAGAATATTTTATTTGTGCTATATTTTAGCATATCTCAACATTAAACAAATTATTTTCTTATATTTATTGAAGTATACTAGGGCCACGATATTGAATGCAGAGCATCGATACTGTACTCATTTGAAGTATCGGGTATCCGATAGTATCGAAACTAAAAGACTCGATACTCAAAGCATCGATTATAAATTTGCAGATAAACAATCAATTCAATAACGCAATGCTAAATTTGTACCTTAAGATAGGTATGTTATGTTCTAAATAGAAGTTGTGCCTCACTCACGAGTTCTAGATATCCTAACTAGGAAAATAATTATTTATATGTATGGGCATACATATTTATTTATAACATGTGTTACGTGCTGGCCCTCGGATGGGAGTCGCGATCTTATCCTGCGTCCCTCTCACCCTCGCGTTGCATGCCCCGCGGCCCCCGCAGGTATGCTTGCTTAAGCACGAGCTAGCTCGCCGGACTGTGGGGTGGATCTTGGGACCCGAGGCACGTCAGCCGCACCCTACAAAAAAAAATACTCATACCTGACTGCTTCACTTGGGCGTCAGGGTTGACGCGTTCGCTTACCTTGGTTTCCCCACTTGGCCACAGATGTTACTGGCCCGCCACTCGGTACCCACCCTTCCATGGTCGGCAGTGGCGAAAAAAATGTTGCCGACCCCAAAGAGAACCCCCTTGACCCCCTTAGAAAATCCCGCCCATGGTCACTGTTCCGTCCGTCTGTCTACACCGCATCTGGAATGAAAGAATACTTATTTCAAGAAAATCAACAATACATGTTCTTTTATTATTATAAAGTACAAAAAGGTTCCTCAGAACTCATGCCCTTAATGGGCTCTTAAAGTCTACAAGTTACTGATAAATGTGTGAATGCTATGACCGTGATGGTGTCACAACTTCTCTGGGAGTGTGCGCATGTATGTGCAGATATGTCTGTCCCCAGTTCGGGGATGTCGATTGCCGACGCACGCCCTTACTTACATGCCTACACTCCTAGGAGTGTGACGACAATGTCTCTACGCGATTATGGTAAATGGAAACGAAGTATGTATGTGTATAAGTTAATGCCACATACTCCGAAATTGTGCTCCCAAACTGCCCACATATAAATATGTAATTATTCATACGACAACAGTATGAAATGCTGCGTAAGCATGCGACCAACAAGTAGGTCGCTATCCCACGGGCATATGACACCACACGCGCAACCAAGCACTTGCTGACCGTGCATTACCATTCATGGGAATGGACGGAAGTAAATAATTCAACAACAACAACAATAGGAATCACCTGCCGATCAACGTGACTTCGTAGCATAAATAGGAGTAAGAAGAATATTGTAAAGTTAGTAATTAAGCTGATTTAAATTAATAAAGTACTACGACTTAGTCGTCTAGTAACAAAACTATATTTTTTTTGGTTTCTCATTAGAGAAAGTAGTAACTGGCGCCCAACGTTCCAGTCCAAAGGCCCTAAAGTAGTGCCTCGCGACCTTTGCGTATTCGTGATAACTAGTGGCCCTAAATTAGCGCCCCAACGCATTGGACAACCCTATTCGTGATAACTAGTGGCCCTAAAGTAGTGCCCCAACGCACTGGACAAGCAACCCAGTGGTAAAGTTCAGTCGAACAAAACCACAAACCCACAAAGGAGGCAAACAGGGACTGCCGTTAGTAGCAGAACTATGCAAAGAGGAATACCAGCCTTGCTCGCCGTGGGACTAGGGTAAACTTAGATTTTAATTTTATGTGAATTAAGTGAAACTTGTGCCTAAAAATTTATTAATAATCTCAAACAATAAGTTTAAGTAAAAATTTAACCTTATTAAAAACATTTTAATTGAAATTTTAATAAAAAAAAAATAAATAATTAATTAAACCTTTTTAAGTGAAAATTTAGTAAAAATAACTACCGGAAATTTAAATTTTTGGTCAAAAATTTTTCAATTTAAGTGAAAATTTAATCGAAATAAGTCCTTAAAGTAAAAATTGATTTTTGAAAATTTAGTTAATAGAATAAAAATAACTACCGGAAATTTAAATTTTTGGTCAAAAATTTCTCAATTTAAGTGAAAATTTAATAGAAATAATTCCTTAAAGTAAAAATTGATTTTTCAATCAATATTTTTCGAACAAAAATTTAACCCTTTTTTTTCTAAGTGAAAATTCGATTAATTTACTACTTCTAAAACAACAGGCTCGTACAGCCTATAAAATAAAAATAATCTCTAGGATAACAATTAACAACTCTGCGATTCACCTCCACGGGACCCTCCAGAGATTGATCAAATTAAAACAAATTACAATTTTTTTAGATTTAAAATATTTAAATACGAAAAATGATTAGGCCCTCTCTCCTGAACCCCGACAATAACCCACCTCAAAATAATTCAACGGTTAGCCCCGAATTGACAAGCGCCATAAGGAGCTTGGTGTCGCAAATACTTTCGGCAGAAGCGCCATCAGTGATACAAAACGTATTAAACCCTACACGGGAAATAGCGACAGATCAAGTAATCGAGGCCAGGCATGCCAATAACTTGGCAGGACTCGATAGGGTACCAGACGTCGTGAGATGTCTGCGGGACTTCTCAGGCGACCCAAGAGAATTCTCCTCTTGGAAAAAGAGCGTCGAAAGGATTCTGAGGATATACGACCACGAAAGAGGCACCCCACGTTATTTTGGTATACTTAATGTTATACGAAACAAGATAACAGGGAACGCTGACGTAGCTTTGGAATCTTATAATACCCCGCTCAACTGGAATGCAATATCCAAGTGCCTTAATACCCACTACGCGGATAGAAGGGACATAAGTACTCTGGAATACCAGATGACCACCCTCTTCCAGGGAAATAAATCAATTAACGAGTTCTATCAAGACGTTTTCTCCCACCTATCCCTGATATTAAACAAAATATCCAGCCTTGAAATGAGCTCAGAATCGATGCACGTCCTGACAAAAACGTATCGCGATAAAGCCTTGGATACGTTCGTCAGAGGCTTAAACGGAGAACTACCCAAGCTTCTGGGTATAAAAGAACCAACAGATCTCCCACAAGCTCTGCAGTTATGCATGAAACTGCAAAATCAAAACTTTAGAACTCAGCATGCATTCAGCAACCAACCCATTCTGCGAAAAAATAGCACACCCCCACTTCCACCTAGGAAGCAACAACCCTTTTTTCCTAATCTCGCATACATACCGCAAACAATGCCTCGCACAGGAAGTTTTGGCCCTCCAGAAGCTTATAGAAATGCTCAACCCCAATACCAACATTTTCCCCAATACCAGCAACTTCCCAAATACCAACAGTTTCCACAATACCAACAATTTCCCCAATTCCAACAATTTCCACAACACCAACAATTTCCCCAATACCAACAATACCCAAGGAATATGAACCTTCAAAATCCCAATTACGCTCTGAAACAACCACCTAGACCCAACCAGTTCAACAATCCTCCACCAAGACCTACCCAACCAAAGCCTCCAGTCCCAATGGATATAGATGAATCTCTCAGGACAAAGAACGTAAACTATATAACGACCAATAATTTCCTTGCCGGAAAACGGCCAATAGCTCCATCAAATCAGATACGCCAACCTTTCAAGCAAAATAGGGTAAACAATATAGAAACAACAACGACAGACTTGGGACAGCAGCCTGACGAATCAAATGAACAAACCTTCGAGGACTATTACAACCAGTACACTGCACACGATAACAGCACTCTTGACAACCCATCTGAAGAAACTTCATACGAATTCACCGATATTCATTTTTTAGGCTAACAAATTCCACGTTACCCTACTTTCAAGGCAAGGACAGTAACGGGAAAATTCTTAATTTCTTAATTGACACAGGCTCAAATAAAAACTACATTCAGCCAAATCTCGCCGAAAATCGTATTCCCAATGAGGAAATCTTTTATGCTACCTCAGTAGGAGGAAACATTAAGATAACCCACCACACCTTCATTAATCTTTTTGGATTAAAACATGAAAATCTTAAATTTTTTATACTACCCACATTGAGATCCTTTCACGGTATTCTCGGTAACGATAGCCTTAAACAGTTAGAAGCCGTAATTTTTACTTCAAAAAATTATATGCTAATAAAAAACGGGATGAAAATTTCTATTAAACAACAAAGTTCAAAATCAGTAAACAACATTGAAATAAGGACAAATCACCTTACACATGGGCAAACAGGAAAACTTCGAAGCCTATGCTTTTCATACCCACAACTTTTTTCTGATCCAGACGAGAAATTAACATACACTACCGCGGTCAAAGCCGAAATAAGAACTACAAACCAAAATCCAGTATATTCCAGATACTACCCATACCCAATGTCCCTTAAGGACGAGGTAGAAAAGCAAATATAAAAATTACTTGAGGACGGAATAATTAGACCTTCCCGATCCCCTTACAATTCTCCCATTTGGATAGTGCCAAAGAAAGCTGATGCTTCCGGCACAAAAAAGTACAGAATGGTCATAGACTACCGTAAATTAAATTCCATCACAATACCCGACCGCTACCCAATCCCAGACACCAACGAAGTACTTTCACAACTCGGAAAGAATAAATTCTTTACAGTTCTCGACCTGAAAAGTGGCTTTCATCAGATTCCTTTAATTGAATCTGATATCGCAAAGACAGCTTTTTCGGTCAATAACGGTAAATATGAATTTACAAGACTACCTTTCGGCCTTAAAAACGCCCCTTCCATATTCCAACGAGCATTAGATGATATTCTTAGAGACTACATCGGAAAAATATGCTTTGTTTACATAGACGACATTATAATTTTCGGGAAAGACGAGGACTCCCACCTGCAAAACGTGGAAATAATTTTCAAGACCCTACAAGACGCTAATATAAAAATTCAACTAGACAAATGCGAATTCCTCAAAGAAGAGGTCGAGTTTTTGGGATTTGTTGTCTCCAAAAATGGGATAAAAACAAATCCAGCAAAAGTGAAAGCAATTTTAGAATTTCCACCGCCTCAAACTATTAAAGAACTTCGATCCTTTCTAGGACTTTCCGGTTACTACCGACGTTTCATCAAAGATTACGCAAAACTTGCTAAGCCCCTAACGGTACTTTTGAGAGGCGAGGAGGGACGTATGTCCAAAAATATGTCAGCCAAAATAAAAATTTCTCTCGACAATAACGCAATGGAAGCGTTTAATAAATTAAAAAATTCCCTAGCATCCTCTGACGTCATGTTACAATACCCCGACTTCGAAAAACCATTCCACTTGACAACCGACGCATCAAACCACGCCATAGGAGCAGTCCTAGAGCAAGGTGGTAAACCCATAATGTTCATCTCCAGAACATTGACGCGGACGGAGGAAAACTACGCAACTAACGAAAAGGAACTTCTAGCCATAATATGGGCTTTAAAAACCTTCAGAAATTATTTGTATGGTTCAACCACAGTAAAAATTTTCACAGACCATCAACCTTTGACATACTCACTTAGTAGCAAGAATACTAACAGTAAACTGAAAAGATGGAAATCAATATTGGAAGAATACAATTATGAAATCGAATACAAACCTGGCAGTAACAATATTGTGGCGGACGCACTTTCTCGACCCCCACAACAAATAAATTCCTTGTCCGCAACCCAACATAGTGACGAAAGTTCAGCCCAAACTTTGATACCATATACAGACGCACCTATCAATGCATTCAAAAACCAAATTTTTATTTCTACAGGCGAAACCCCTTCATACCAATTTAAATTACCTTTTCCCACCTACCATAGACATATTATTATTGAAAGGGACTTCACAGAAGAAAATCTCACAACATTGCTGAAAAGATATCTGAACCCTACAGTAACAAATTGCATAAAAACCGAAGACGACATTTTAGGAAAAATACAAACAATTTACCAAATTCACTTCAGCAGGTACAAAGTACGTTATACCCGGAAATTCATTAGAGACGTTACAAACGAATCAGAACAGGAAACAGAAATCATCAACGAACATAATAGAGCACATCGCAATCCCACAGAAAATAAAGCCCAACTCCTAGGAAGATGCTACTTCCCTCAAATGAATGCCAAAATAAAACGAATTGCAAAACAGTGCAAAGTTTGCTTGGAAAATAAGTATGAGAGACATCCAGTAAATCCTATCCTGAAACCAACTCCCATTCCTAATTATCCAGGTCATATCGTTCACATAGACCTCTACCATACAAACAACAAAATAGTTCTGACGGCAATGGATAAATTTTCTAAATACGCACAAGCGAAAGTTGTACGCTCCAGAGCAACGGAAGACATAAAGGACCCCTTAAGAGATCTCTTGACAACATTCGGAGTCCCAGAAAATATCGTTATGGACAACGAAAAATCCCTAAACGCAGCCCCCATTCTTTTTATGTTAGAAAACCAATACGGTATAGAGATATTTAAAACCCCCCCATACAAAAGTTCAATAAATGGACAAATTGAACGTTTCCATTCTACACTTTCTGAAGTGCTGCGTTGCACTAAAGCGGAAAATACCCACACCGACTTTAGGGACCTCCTCAATAGAGCCATATTTAAGTATAACTATTCCATCCACTCCACTACCAAACGTAAACCAGTAGAAGTATTTTTCGGAAGAACAGTAGGACCCAACCCAATGACACTGGACAGAGAAGAAAATGTCCAAAATCTTAAAAATAAACAAGAAAAAGACTTACGATTTCATACAAAAATAGAACCGATTTTAAGACATACAACAATAACGACGTTATTTATGTAAAAATAAATAAAAGACTAGGAAACAAATTAACACCACGATATAAAAAGGAAATAGTACTAGAAGACAAAGGCAACACAATTTTGGCACAATCTGGCCGCACCATTCACAAAAGCCATATCAAAAAGTAAATCACACTCTTCTTTTGCAGGATCCTATTTGCCTCCAGCAATGCAGAAACCCAAATTTTAGACTATACGACCAGTCCCATAGTGACGATAGACATAGGAACTGCGAAAGTTCAAACCGGAACATTTCGACTAATACACGCTATTGACCTCGATCAGTACGACTCCCTACTCGACAACATACACGCCACAATAGAACAGGACATAACAAGGAAAAGCCGAAGTTACCCATTCCTTTCCCAAGAAGAAAAATTCATCCGATCCCTCCTATACCAGCTGAAACCCAGGAAAACCAAAAGAGCAATTGAATTACTCGGCACCGCCTGGAAATGGCTTGCTGGATCCCCTGACCATGAAGATTTTAAAATACTAAACGATAAAGTAAATAATATAGTAAGTAATAATAACCAACAAGTAGTAATAAACAAATCTATTTTCGAAAGAATAAATAATTTGACTCATATCTCAAATACAATTTTAAGCGAAATGAAATCGAGCGATGCGCTTAAAGTAGAAATAGAAAAAAATATTGAAAGAAAATTAAAATTCATTAAAGAAGAATTAATAAACATTGACTACTCAATACAATGGGCAAAAGCAGGAATTATAAACTCATTTATACTATCTAACGAAGAATTAATTGTAATTAAAGAAACACTAGAAAAACAAAATATGCCTTATTTAAATTTAATTGAAGCAATTGAATTTAGTGATGTTAAAATCGCATCAAATTTATCTTCCATTATTTATATCGTAAAATTCCCTTTAACAAGTAAGGAATCTTGTAACTTAATAAAAGCCAAAGCTGTAAAACCAGGTCATAAAGCAATCAAACTTGAATATGAAAATTTAATAATTTGTAACAAGGAAATATTTGGTGTAAGAGATAGTTGTAAGAATATAAACAATTTAATTTTATGTAAGCAAAATAGTATAAAAGAAGTCACGTTAAGCACCTGCATACCAAACCTATTAAAAGGATATTCATACAACTGCACCCTAATAAACAGTCATCATATGCCCACGATAGAAGAAATAATGCCCGGATTATTATTTATCAACAGTTACAATGGACCCCTAAAAATAGATAACAAAGAAATCAATTTGAATGGTACATTTTTGATCAGATACGATAATTCAAGCCTATCAATTGAAGACAAACATTTTGTTAATAAAAATCAAATTTTTGCGAAGCCCTTACCAGCAATCGTCAAATCGACAAATGCTACAGCAAATCTCGAGGAAGTTCTTTCCTTGCAATATTTGAAAGAGCTCAATATAGCGAACATCCAAAAAATAGATGATGTCAACATGAAATACAAAATAAGCATTTACACATGCTCTTCGATAGTCACGCTATCACTAATTATCTTACTAGCCACCATGATTGCAAAAAAATTTAAGTCTAAGAAGGAAATGAGAATAGCCATTCAAGTCAAGACTAGCAGTTCAAAAGAAACCCCCACTGTACCTACAATTGAAATGCCATCCAACGAGGACGCTGCATACTTTAAAGGGGGAGGAGTTAATGCCACATACTCCGAAATTGTGCTCCCAAACTGCCCACATATAAATATGTAATTATTCATACGACAACAGTATGAAATGCTGCGTAAGCATGCGACCAACAAGTAGGTCGCTATCCCACGGGCATATGACACCACACGCGCAACCAAGCACTTGCTGACCGTGCATTACCATTCATGGGAATGGACGGAAGTAAATAATTCAACAACAACAACAATAGGAATCACCTGCCGATCAACGTGACTTCGTAGCATAAATAGGAGTAAGAAGAATATTGTAAAGTTAGTAATTAAGCTGATTTAAATTAATAAAGTACTACGACTTAGTCGTCTAGTAACAAAACTATATTTTTTTTTGGTTTCTCATTAGAGAAAGTAGTAACTTATATAACGTGAATTAGTATAGGTGTGTATAATATGAATTAATATATGTATGTTTAATGTGAATTAACCGATGGCCGACATTAGACCCACCTCGGTGGTTTGTCTCGGGCTCCCCTCTAACTATATCGGTAGGAAGCTGTTATCGGGGCAATCTCCCCTTTCAATCCCCCCCTGCCTACAAGACGTCTTGTGATAAGGGTTGAAGGGACAACGCACGCGGACCCGGTAGTTATGCCACCTTTAGTTCTGCGTGTCACTTAAATCTTATTTTGATAGTGGGAGGGGGTGAGACGACACCCTCGACTCTATCTGTATTTGTTCACAAAGCTCACACAAGTGGCCCTAACCTCAGACCCTATACCCAGCTGTACTGGAGGCTGACTTAGTGCGCCTGGAAGCGCCTGTGCCTATCGCTTTTTATCGCCGATCATACATAAAAAGTTAACTAATGTTTGTACGAGCAGTCGGTGCTTATGGCATCGCCGCCCTTGTTTTTGAACAAAATACTTAATGGGGTTCGCCCCTTTAATTCGTGTATAAGTTGGGTACACACACGTGGCCCCTCCTATTTGCACTGTGCCGACGGCACTGGCTACATGTCCCTAACTTAACCTACTAAACCTGTTCCAATATCTGCTGCTGCTGCCGGATTCTCTGTGCTGGATTCTCTTGTTAGTTTGCTGTCCTGGTGATTAGTTACTTTGCTTGATGGCGGTGGTATCTTTGCCTTGATGGTGGTGGTGGCTTTGCTTGATGGTGGTGGTGGTTTCGCTTTGGAGGTGGTGGTGGTTTTGCCTTGGAGGTGGTGGTGGAGGTGGCTTTATGTCGGGCACCAGCAATGGTGACTGCACTGACCTGCGGCGTATTAGGCTTTGCCGCGGAGGTGGTGGCGAACAGCGCCGACGCCCGATGTAATGCTGACCCTGTGCAACGAGCCTTACAATGACGTCGATTGCGCCAATCTCTGATGCGGAGGCGGTGGTGATAGCGTCCCTGGGGACCTGTCGCCTTACAATGGTGATGTGGCGGTGGGGCACTACTTATTAAGGCGTCCTTCCGCGATGATAGTCGTACCGATAGTGGTACTGCCCGCTTCGCGCCTCTGCTGCACCAGCGGTGAAGACAGGTGACGTGTTGGCTGTCGCCGGTGCCCCGCCTGCCGTGACTCCTGATGCGCTGCCGCAATTTGGCGCTTCTGTTGCTGTGGCTGTACGCCCCTCTTGATATCTTGGCCGTGCTTTGCCACACCCTGGGTGTCCTGCCCTAGGTAGTACCCTCCTGACCTGTTTCCTGCAAATACAGGGTGTTTTTTTTACAGGTTTGTTTTTCGAATAGAGATAAAACTGGCATTTTGTGGTCAAATCTGGCAACTCTAATGTCATTTATGTTCAGTTTGGTTTGCCATTTCATCATGAACAGGTTGACAAAAGAACAACGCTTGCAAATCGTGCAAATTTATTTCGAAAATAATGGTTCAGTTTGCGAAGTTTACCGTGAGCTCCGTCCATTTTATGGTCGACATAATCGTCCATCAGAGCAATTAATTCGGTTAACCATGGATCGTTTTCGCACTACGTTTACTCTATGTGATAATACGCATCCGCAGAGACGTCGAACAGTGCGCACCGAAGAAACAATTGCCGCTGTAGAGCAAAGTGTTGAAGAGGACCCGAATGAATCGATTCGCCACCGTGCACAGCAATTGGAGCTTTGTCCATCAACTTTATGGAAGATTTTGCGCAAAGATCTTGGCTTGCGACCTTACAAGATCCAGCTTGTGCAAGAATTAAAGCCGCGAGACCATGCAATGCGTCGTGATTTTGGTGTATGGGCCGAAAATGAGATTGATTTCGATGCTGATTTTCATCGCAAAATTTTGTTCAGTGATGAGGCTCATTTTTGGTTGAATGGCTACGTCAACAAGCAAAATTGCCGCATTTGGAGTGAAGAGAATCCACATGAGACCCTTGAAACGCCATTACATCCACAAAAACTGACTGTTTGGTGTGCTCTATGGGCTGGTGGAGTCATTGGGCCATACTTCTTCCGCAATAATGCTGGAGAGGCAGCTACCGTTAATGGAGACCGGTATAGAGCCATGATAACCGACTATTTTGTTCCCGAATTGGATGGCATAAATGTGGATGAGTTGTGGTTCCAGCAAGACGGCGCTACATGCCACACAGCGCACGTCACAATCGATTTATTGAAGGAAACATGTCAATTGGCCACCAAGGTCGTGTGATTTGACACCATTGGATTATTTTCTTTGGGGATATGTGAAGTCGCTCGTCTACACCAACAAACCAGAAACGTTAGGGGAATTGGAAGCCAACATTCGTGGCGTTATTGCCGACATACGGCCCCATATGCTCGAAAAAGTGGTTGAAAATTGGACCTGTAGAATTGGCTTTATTCGAGCCAGCCGCGGCGGCCACATGCCCGAAATCATATTTAAACATTAATGGCATAAAATTATCCTTCCAATAAAGCCAAATTAATGGACCTTAAAACGATTTTCTTGTGTTTTATTTCAATTCGAAGTTCTATACCCCTAAAAAAAACACCCTTTATAAGAAAGGTGATTTCCTTTCTCACTTTTGGTTGCTCCCGCTCAGAAGGCAAAACCTAAACGCTCTGGACGTAAAATCTGCGTCGTCGCTTCGATCACTTGCCTGATGCGGTTGGATTGCTGCTGGAAAAATTGCTTGTGGCCGCTTCGACGGTCGATGATGGAAAGGCCGTACCAACGGAAGTGCCTTTCGTTTGATGTTTGATTTTCGATGACGTGGCAGGGAGGCGTTCGGAAGGCCGCCCTGCCATATCACTCGATTTGTTTCGCGCCACAGGGTGACCGCAACACATGTAATGTTTATTTATAAGTTAATTAGATTTTAAATACTCAGTTTACAATGGCTTGAATCCAAACACAATAAGTCTACGTTCAGCTAGTTTTTACCATGTTTATAGAGTTTGGCTTTAGTGAAATAATTATCTCCAAATATATGGTCGAAAATGAAGAATGGATGCAAACTTCGCGAAATATCGACGATTTTTTATGTTTTTTCTCAGAATTTTTCAATTTTTTTGGAGCATTCAGTTTTTTTCCAATTAAATTTTAGTATCTTATATATAAATAGACAAGATGAATGCAATGTAGAACCGTTTTCTGCTAAACTATAATTCTAAGGTATACAAATTATATATGTATAGATAGGAAATTTTGAGGTGTACTTTTAACCGTAAATCAAAAAAATTAAAAAAAATCATTTTAATATAAAAAATTTAACATAAAAGTCACACCACTACCCATTCACTTATTCACACTATAGACACGCTGTGTGTGTGTGTACTTGCTTTTTGTGTACTATGCTGAATCGTGAGCATGGCCGAGGAGCTGCTTTGTAGGAAAAAATTAAGAGCCGTAGTAGTGTGAGTAGACTTGCCATGCATGTTTTTGTGTTATTCGTGTGGTCGGCTCTCACTGTGAGTGCGAAGAGTTGGTAGTGGACCAATGAAAAATAAGTATTCGCACTATAGATACTCTGTTGTGTCATGCATTTTTGCTTTAGTTGTTGTTATTGTATTGATTACTGGCTACGATGCCCAGTGTCAGCTGCTCTCCTGAGAGCACGAAAAGTTGCTTTGTTGGAGACATAAACACGCAATGTAAAATATGAGCAAATATGTAAAATTCATTGCTGAAACCTACAAACAGGGTTTACAAAAATAAAATAAATGATTACTCATAAAGAGTATTAAACACCGAAGAAAATTAAAGGAAAATAGAGGAAAGGAAAAGAATTGAAAGGAAGGAAAACTAAAGGAAACAAAAGAAAGAAAAGGAAAAGGAAAGGAAGGAAAGGGAAGGGAATGGAAAGGATAGGAAAGGAAGGAAAATTAAAGGAAAGATAGGAATGGTAAGGAAAGGAAGGGAAGGGAAAGGGAATTAAAGGAAAGGTAAGAAAACGAAGGGGAAAAAAAGAAAATAAAAGGAAGGGAAGGGAAAGGAAAAGAAGTTTGAGGAAAGTAAAAAATAAAATAAGAGAGTAAAAAAAGAAATCAAGGAAAATAAAAATATGTTAGAGGAAAGGAACGACATAGAAAGGAAGAAAAAAAGGCGAATAAAACATACCTACAGCAAAAAAATAAAATAAAATAAAGTTTATTGGTTGAATTTCAACCACTGGGCGAACTCTAGTACGTATAAAATGATAGATTTCACCCGAAATTAGCCTTCATTACTCGTAGACCAAATTCGCGGTTACATGAACTGGCTAAGATTTTCGGTTTCATATTCCTCCAGGTACACAATTACGGGCAACGCTCACAATAAGGACGTAAATAGCATCCGATTAACTTATTCCGGAAATGAGTCGCTAATAAAAGGGGTGTGCCTCAATTTCCTTTTCAAAATTGAAATTTTCGCAAACCTAGGCATTAAATTAAGCAAAGAAATATATTTCTATTTTTGTCCGGAAATACACAGAAGATATTAAATTTTGCATACACACATGAATGTGTGTATTACATATGTCTTTGACCTGTAGTGAAAGAAGCAACAGTTTCCTAACCAGTTTTGTCAGTAACTAGATTATTATAGCCTAGTTTATCTAGTTCGTTAAGAGTAAATAAGTCACATTAATGAAAGTCCTTTCATTACTCCAAGCATAATCCACGTTTGGGTTGGATACATCTGCATGTACAAACAAGGGTATTGAATATCGAATACAGTGACATTTCGGGAGTTGTAGGTTTCCCTTCATATAACAAATTGTAACAGGTCGATGTCTGTACGTTGCAGATATTCATAAAAAGTTGATAGGAGGGATTATATTAAGCCAATAGACTTCTAATAAACAGTTTTCAGAATTTGTTTCTGTCTGTTTGTCTATCTGCCTTAATGTTTGGTTGCGCATCACTCAAAAACTGATGATGGAAATTTCATTGTTGCCTTACTAGAAGTCCAACTTAAAATTTAAGATACGACTTATTTCGATCACTCAATACAATTATATTAATAAGCACCACAAGCACTATTTTTGATACGGCATTACATAATATCGTCGTTTGTTTCAAAGGTGCACCGATAGGCCCTCGACAACATCTACACAGAGGCGGTAAACTGCTTTGTCAGTTTTCGCCTGGTGAACGCCGTCATCCAGGCAAATGCACCACCTATTGCCGAAGAGGAATGCGAACTTCGATCTGGGTATTGTAACAGATAAAACTCTTACCTATCCAGACTGAGCCCCGCCATGCCGAATGTTTGCGAAGCATTCTTCAACAAGAACTGTATATGAGTTGGTTCACTGGTGGAGACCAAATTAGGATGTGTTAGTATGTACTATACGAATATCCATATGTTTTAAAATTAAAGTATTTGCTTACACTGGGTATGTGGCAACGAAGATATTAGCGTCGTACATCGAATTAAAGCGCAACTGCTTCATCCATATAGGATGCATCAGTACAGTACTTATTTTTCAGACACTAAAAAAATTCACATAGCAGTATCTGAATTATACGATGTATACCTATGTCAACTAATTCTTTTAAAGGAAATCATAATTCCTTTTAATTCATTTAATTAAAGTTTTAATTTATTTTATTTTATTTTAAACCCAATTCTTAACCTAATTTGTTTTGTTTGTGTAATCTTTGTTTTTAGACTTATGGAAAAAATACAGGAAAATTAACTAATATGAAATAAAATTAAATAAAATAAATTAAACTGAAAATCAAATAATTTAAAAGGAATTATGATAACGGGAAAAAAGAGAAATGAAGGTAAAGGGAAGGAAAGAAAAGAAAAGAAAACAAAAGGAAATAAAAGTGAAGATAAGAAAATAAAGAGAAATACAAATGTAAAGGAAACAGCATTATAGAAAAGTACGGAAATGAAAGTGAATGAAAGGATCGGCAAGAAAAGGAAACAATAGCGTATAATGCAATAAAATAAATTTCAAAAAGTAGACTGCTGAAAAAGAGAAAAGCAGAATTAAAGAAAAATATACAGTAGAGGAAAGAAGGGAGAGTGTGCGAATGAAAGGAATAGCTAAAAACTAGACATTTGAATGCTATGAAATTGGTATAGGCAGAAAATATGAAAAAAATATGCAAAATATACGCAAAAAATATGCATGATACAGGCAAGAAATAAAGGCAACAAATATGAAATCGATTCTTATGGTAACAGGGCCTTGTATTAAATCAAAGCTATTTCCTGAATAATAACTTTATATACATAGCCACTTTAGCTCCTGTCTATTTAATATATCAATTCATTTTTTATTATGTTGTCTACTACACCAACATATATATATATATATCTTTACATATATTTCTTCTGTATGGCTGTATATGACTGAACTCCTAAACGGCTGGACTGATTGTGATGAAATTTGTTGTGGGTTTTCAAAGGGACTAAAGGACGGTTTAGATTTACAATTTGAGTAGGGTCTGCAGGTATCGATCAATATAGGTAACCCTGGAACGTGTTTGTATAATATGGGTATCAATGAAAGCTGCATTTATATGGGGTAACTTTTGTGACGATATCGTCGAGACTTACCCCAAAATATGGACCAGGGATGGACGTCTTTCTGCCGATTGGAGCCAATTGGAAACACCATTGGAGTGGTGGTCTTCCTCTTCCCCTACTACCATCGGTGGGTGCCGATAAGAATACCTTCTGGACCGGAACATCTTCATTCATTCGCACAACATGGCCTAGCCAATTAGGACGTTGGGTTTTAATTCGTTGGGCTATGTCGGCGTATGCACATCGCTCATACAGCTTATCATTAAATATTCTTTGGCACTCGCCGTCGCCAACGCGTAAGGGTCCGTAAATCTTTGAAGAATCTTTCTATCGAATACTACCAGAGCCGCCATACAGCAGGACGGGTACGAGAAGTGACTTTAAGAGTGTTATTTTTGTTCGTCGAGAGAGGATTTTACTTATCAATTGCCTACTCAGTCCGAATTAGCACTTCTTTGCGTGAGTGATTCTTCGTTGGATTTTTAGGCCGACATTATTGTTGGTGTTAATGCTAGTTTCCAGGTTAAAAACTCTAAAGAAATATTTTCTTGGGGATTTCTTTTTTTTCCTCAATACCAGGTTATGAAGGCAATTTCTTTTATATGAAAGAAAATACTTTAGCTCTTCCGAAAAAAAAAATACCAAAAATCAGCAAAATGTGTCACGACCTTAAGATTGAAACATTACCAGATTCAAATTTAATGAACTACAAAACTGCATACTCCACAAAATTAAAAAATTGTGAAAATAATGTGACACTTTGAAAAAATAGCTATGAATTTTTGCGAGTTTTGGGAACATTTTCAAAACAAACTTTATTGTGTGTCTCAAATCTCAGGTTTCGATAAAAAAAAATGCATCTCCCCTTCCGCAATTCCTGGCTACGCCAATGGTCCGCCACTACCCTTTTGGGATGAAAGGGACTAATTAGTGTCTTCATAGGGTATTCTCAAACAAAACAGATCACTTCAACTCATACAAAGAGATCATTGGTCGCATTCTCTTTTGCACCTCATTCCAGATGCATCCTAGGCATATTGCATTTTTTGCAGGGCAGGCTCAACGCAACTCATTTCAAAAGTAATCGGACTAGTATTAAGAAAAAAATATAGCATGTTAAAAATTAAATTTATATCATACTTTGTAAATATAGCAGGTTATAAATTGAACTTGTCGCAACAGAGCCATAAATATTTCTACAGCTCTTCCTATAATAGTTTATAAAATCAACCAAAAAACGTTCCTTGAATCAACTGAGCAACCTTTTATAGCTATTACTCAACAGAGGGCTCACTTTTGTAGTAATTTTAGATGTAGAAGCAGAAAATTTACACATATTGTGAAAGCCTAATTTTGTAATACACAGATGCACGTGCAACCTTTTGACGAATTTGCCGCGCTAAAAATCTCATAAAATTCACCACAAAATTAATGCTTTCGTAAGCTTTGTAGCTTTTGTTAGCATAGGTTTAGGTCACTGTTGTAACTGTCCGATCCTTACTCACAATTAGTACAAACTCTGCAAAACTGTTAATTTAAGGTTACATAGCCCCAACCCCATTTATCGGAACTATCGACTAAATTGGAACTATATGTTACGTTAGTCCAATCTGGGTGATTTTCACTACACACATTTCATATATAATATCTACGAAACCTGCAAAATTTTACGTTCCTAGCTTCTTAATTGCAAAATTTACAGCCCAAAACCCGTTTATCGGAACAATCGATTGTATCGAAGCTATGGTATTGGTCCGATCTTGCTGGTTCCGACAAATGATTAAAGTTTTACAAAACTCAAACATGAGTTTTATTTTCTAACAGAAAATATAAAACTCAAAAAATAAACATTATCCTTAATCAAAAAAAATAAAACTTGAAGATACCTATTATTGTTGATTTTTATAAAAAAAAAATCTGAAAATAATGATCAGATAACGAGTTTTATAACAAGACTCATAACAGTTACAGTCCCTGGCAAATAGCCAAAGCAACCATGTTGACCAGGGGATCATAAAAAAGTATAACAATAGGCGTTGCAAGAACTTGGTGACATTTTTATACAAGGTATATTAACTTTAGTGGTATGTAACGGAATAAACGGATTGAGATAGATATTGACTTATGTATATCAAAATTTTCAGGAGAAAAAAATAAATTAATTATTTATTATTAATTTGGTATTGAGGTTCCTTGGCAATCCTCTCCGAGAGCTATTTAAAATGGGCGAAATCGGATGGTAGCCACGCCTACTTTTTATACCCAGCGTGTACTAGTGCACAGGGTATTATAGTTTTGGCATATAACGGTGGTTTGTAACGGTACAAAATAATAGAGATGTGGAGTTTCATATATTAAAGTTCTTAGAATGAACAGAGAAATTCATTAAGACAGATCCGTTCGTCCGTGGACACCGTAACTTAAGTAAAAATTGAGATATTTCAATGAAATTTGGCACACGGGTTGCTTTTTTGGCCAAGGTAGGCTGCTATTTGAAATGGGCGAAATCGAACCATAACCACGCCCCTTTTTTCGATATAAAAAATTTCGAAAAACGTATAAAATGGGTTCATTTAATAATAAAAGCAGATACAATGATGAGATTTGCTAGATTTATTAATTTGGTTGTCCCATTGACAATTTTATCAAACTTTTAGAAAAGGGGCATGGCACCGCCCACATATGAGTGAATAAATTTTCAAACTTTGATTCTTAATTGCTTCAGAACCGTTTACGCTAGTACTATAACGAAATTTCGTAGGAAGCATACTATTGTTGCGATAAATGCAACCATAGAAAATAAGCGACATCGCTTTCCGACCACGCCTACTTTTTCATAAAAGGAGTTAGATATATTAAGCTCCCCATTAGCCTGGGTCGATTTATTAACCGATATCGCGCCATCGATTTTTCGATAGGTTTTGGGCTCAGGAAAAAAAATTTCCACTACGCATACCCAAAAAAATTATTTTCGAGCCTGCGAAATTTTATTTTTTGACTTTTTTCAACTTTGATTTTTAAGGTTTTTTTCGTGACCTACTAACAAAATGTTCATTTAATTTTAAAATTTTCATGTATACCCTGTCCGACCCAAAAATGTCCACTAAAAACGTTGGCTTTTTATAATATACTAGCAAAACCGGTAGACGTTAGTTTGACGGTTTGATACATAGAATACATCTATATATAAAATGTCATTAACTTTAACCAAAAAATAAACTCCTAGCTATACCGAACTGCAGCTTTACATAACCTGGGGGCTTTTCCAAAAGCTATATACAGACTGTGTCGTGCCCAGCGAACTCCTGAACCTATCGTGAAAGTTCAAGAGCAAAACAAAACACAAAATATCCGGGCGTGGCACCACCCACTTTTGAAAAATTATGTAGATATTGACTAAGTGACACATATATCCAAATATCATTAATTTAGACCAAAAAAATTCGGAGTTTTGACGAATTGAAACTTTATATAGCCTGGGGGCGTGTCCTCGCCTACTTTTCCAAACCCATATATTGTCTATGCTGTACCCAGTGAACCCAAGTATATATTGTGAAAATTTCATAAAGACCGGTTGGGTTCTTTGGCGCCTATAAAAGACACACATTTTGATACTAGTAGTGCTACGCACACAAGGTATATTCTTCATTCGGCATAAACGAATCGAAATATATATTTATTAATGTATATCACAACGGTTACGATGAAAACTAAAATATCCTGGTAAGTAGTGGGATATACTGCAAAAGCGAAGTTGTATATCTTTTTTGATATTCATACCTTTTTACTATTTGCCTTAAGAGATTTTCATTGGGATCCCTTGTACAATCTGCCACCCTATACGAATCGTTTAAAACTCATTAATCTAGACACACTTTCTAGTCGGAGGGAAATGCTTCGAACTATTTTTATGATTAAATTGCTAAATGGTTCACTATCCAGCCCATTTCTTCTAAGTGAAGTGAACTTCAATGTACCGTCTCGTCCTTCAAGGCATTTTAAACCTCTAGTCTTAAAACAGTGCCGAACCAATTTTCAGTTAAATGAGCCTTTTCGCTGTTTGTGTCAAGATTATAACTCTCTTTCTGGTAGATTTGATATTTCAGACTCGCTTTTCAGCATAAAAAAATCAATTCTTTCTATCCTAAATTCATAGCTACTAATTGTTTTTTATTCTTTGACTTCTATTTTAACTTTTAACAATAATTTTATTCTGTTAACTAGTTATTTCTTAATGTATAATCTATCTTATATCTACTTTACTTAGCTGATGAGGTTTTCTCTGTAGCTGAGCAGTTTTAGATCTCGACGATTAACAAACCAAAGCCTTTCAACGACTCGGCACGAACGAATAATCCGCGCGTTATGCGGATGCGCCCCTCGCGCCGGTCGGGCGGGATATGGTGGGTAATCCGTTGGGAATTGTTAATATTATTATGAACATGAAATGTTTGTACGTATACTGAAATGATCAGGAGGATGAGCTGAGTCGATTTAGCCTTGTCCGTCTCTCGATACGTCTATCTGTCTGTCCGTCTGTCTATTTGAACGCAAATAAGAACTGAAAGTATTAAAATAGACCTGCGTAAATGGGGATGCCATAATAGATCACTACTAGGTATATAATGTTCGGTTCCACCCGAACTTAGAGTTCCTTACTTGTGTCATTTTAATTTTCTCTAAACTGTCAAACTTTCCTGCAATCGTTTGCTTACATTTTAACATGTGCTGTGCTGTCCTGACGTTTCAGAGAAGCAATTTCCAATATGTCCGCCGTGCTATTACCTGTTTTACTATGCCATGGGTACGCGCGATTCACTGTTTATCCAGATTTTTGTCCATTGCTGGTTGGCAGGGCATATGCTTTAATGAAATTGCGAATCGATAGTGTATGTTAATGGGCACTGTGATAATAGCCCTTAGGCCCGTTTACTCAATGTCGGCTTATGATACACTTTATCCTACGGTAACCTAACATGGGTGGGCTCATAATGACAATTTTTTTAACACAAAAGTCTGATTATGTTATCATGATAAAGTTAGTCATTGTGAATGTTTTTAGAAAAAAATTCGCTAAAGTTGCATTGAAACCTCATAAAAATGGCAGTTTCTTTTATGTTTTTTGTTTGTTGATTGATATTAGAGAAAAATTACAACGATATGCATAGCGATGGCATGGGATGACATGTTTCGAAGTGTCCAACTTCTCATCAGACCCCTTTCTTTTGCTTACAATTTCAAACGACTCATTTTTGCGTACAAATTTCGATTGTGATATTCCTTAATGGGATATTATTACATTTTTAAACTGTAAAATCCCAACAAGCAAAGTAAACTTAAAATAAATCTTTAAAAAGCTTTCTGAAATAAATATTAAGCTTACAAAATTCTGATTTTTAGTTTATAAAACGTTTGAAAAAAAGTGTTTCGTAATCAAAACGGCACGTTGGCTAAAAGCTTATTAATGTAAGCCTATAAACAATTAAATAAAGAAAACTTTTTGTAAATGGGTTTTCTGAAACTTTATTCAAACGATATATTTCATCTTATTTAGCTGTTGCAATAAAATAAATAAAAAAGGTCGAATCTTATATTGAATGCTGCAACTTAAACCAATTATTAGCAAATTGCGGAAATGGTTAAGATGCAGCCATGATTTTTGCTTTTGTGTCGTAATTCTCATGTAAAATATTTTCTGAAAAGTATTGGAAATATTTTAAGTTGAAAGGAAAAAAACTGACGAATAGTTTTTTCTGAATTTTTTGAAACATTTGCATTTCGCTTTTAAAGTGAAATGATTTATGACAGTTTTCTCTTGAAGTTTATAAAAAGTTTACTTTTAACTTTCAAATAAATTAAAACTGAAAAGTCTTACATTTCGCTTATTGTAGCAAGTTTACTTTAAATTATTTTTAAAAATATTTAGAGAAATGCTTGTTGGGATTTGTTCGCAAAATAATTTATAGTTGTGTTCGGTGAGGATAAAAGTTTGGAACTGGAAAGTGTTCGGTGCCACAAAACATTTGAGAGAGAGAGTTGCAAGTTTCTGCTGGGGGAATTTCACTCAGTAAAACTTGTAAGTGAAAAACAGCTGATCGTGACAAAGGAAAGCATCCACAAAAATTTAAAAATTTGAGCTATTAGCCAATCAAAAAAGCAACAGCTGTTTTGTTTGCAAGTTTTTACTGACTCCTGTTTGGCGTAAACTTTTTACTTTTGGCGTTTCGAGAGAGTTTTACGTCGTTCTCACTTTACTGACAGTGCTTTGTAAGTGTTTGCAAGTTTTGTCACCGAACACAGCTTATGACAAAGTTTTAATTTTACTTTCAGATGTCACTTTTTGCTTCGATAAGCACATCATCAGCGGTTCATCCTTTGATAACTTTTATCAGAAGATAATCAGCTAATTGTCGGTAATCAGACACGGAGTAAACGGTTTCTGGACCACCTCTGATAAAGTACTGATTAAGCAGTTAATCAGATATTGATTAAACGGCCCTTCATAGAGATACATAGGGATTCATATTTTTAGATCGAAATAATACGTAAAACTGCTAAAACTCTACTCCTTTATCTCTCACGTCTTTAAAAACCCGAATTTAGGCGGTCTGAAAATACTGGAGTAGGCAGGCTCATTAATTTAATCAGAGCAAGCAGTGGCGGAAAAATAGATAGCGACGAGAATTTTTATAAAAGTATAGCCCATTATCTAATAAAAATCATTCAAGAACAAAGTTCAAACTTTGTTCAAAACCTAGAAAAATTTACATCAAAATTATACACTTTTTAATCCGAGTATTTATAAAAAAATTGGATTTGCAGTTTTATGACCTATGTAATTTAAGTTTATAATAAAGTGCCAGGGTGAAGTTGGAAAAAAATAGTGGCAGTTTTGGGCATTTATTGATAAATTTATGGTGTCAGTTTTGTTACGCGAAAATTTAAAAACATTCTACATTTTCTCTATTGCTTAGTATTATCAAATTAGTAGGTCAACATCTAAAACTATTTTTGTTTTTAAATAATAAACACAGTCTAACACAAAACTAAAAATCCCTCACTCGAAAACGATGCGTTCTGCTTTTATGTAATAAACTTTAACAAATATAGATAGACTTAGCGCTTGAAGAGGATTTCGCAAAACACGTAGTACTGGAGTTACGAAGTATTCGTTCCGACGAACATGATTTTGAAAAATTGTTCAGAACTTGTGACATGAATATTTAAATCAAATATAACCGATTCGAATCTAGTCAAAGTCTGCAAGCATGTAACCTAGATGTTTATTTCAAGATTTCTGTTTTTATCCATTTATGTATTGATCATATAAAAATGGAAATAGATAGTCGATTCACTCAACACAAAACCATCTCTAGAGATTTCACTTCGGTTTTTCAACAAGCCACAGAGAAGAAAATGACAAAAATTTATTTCAGCTTGCTGAATTTTATGAACCACTTGTTTAAAACCAAAATATAGTGGCCGAAACCAATTTATGGAGAAGGTTCTTAAAATTGGCATAATCTTCCACCAAAAACTATATTTTACGCACTTCAGAGCTGCGACAAAATATCATTTCATAACTTATACAAATTGCTACATATTTTTGCAACTCTCCCCGTTTCCACTTTTACAGTAGAACTCTCCTCTTCAACCCTTCTTCTTCTTTAAATTCCGCTTAATCGTCTAAGCGATTTACCATAGCTCGCCACTCGTTACGTCTTTCGGCCAATTGGAAACACCGGGTTTACAATCCGTTCTCCACTTCGTCCTTCCATTGGAGTGGTGGTCTCCCTCTTCCTCTGCTACCACCGGTGGGTGCCGATACTAATACCTTCTGGACCGGAACATCTTAATTCATTCGCATAACATAGCCTAGCCAATTAGGACGTTGGGTTTTATTTCGTTCGGCTATGTCGGGGTATGCATATAGGTCATACAGCTTATCATTAAATCTTCTTTGGTACTCGCCGTCGCCAAGGCGTAACGGTCCGTAAATCTTTGAAGAATTTTTCTATCGAATACTCCCAGAGCCGCCATACAGCAGGACGGGTACGAGAAGTGACTTTTAGAGTGTTATTTTTGTTCGTCGAGAGAGGATTTTACTTATCAATTGCCTACTCAGTCCGAATTAGCACTTCTTTGCGTGAGTGATTCTTCGTTGGATTTTTAGGCCGACATTATTGTTGGTGTTAATGCTGGTTTCCAGGTTAAAAACCTAAAGAAATATTTTCTTGGGGATTTCTGTATTTTACTCAATACAAGGTTATGAAGGCAATTTCTTTTATATGAAAGAAAACACTTTAGCTCTTCCGAAAAAAAATACCAAAAATCAGCAAAATGTGTCACGACCTTAAGATTGAAACATTACCAGATTCAAATTTAATAAACTAGAAAACTGCATACTCCACAAAATTAAAAAAATTGTGAAAATAGTATAACACTTGGAAAAAAAAGCTATGAATTTTTGCGAATTTTGGGAACATTTTCAAAACAAACTTTATTGTGTGTCTTAAATCTCAGGTCAACTCATTTCAAAAGTAATCGGACTAGTATTAAGAAAAAAATATAGCATGTTATAAATTGAACTTGTCGCAACAGAGCCATAAATATTTCTACAGCTCTTCCTATAATAGTTTATAAAATCAACCAAAAAACGTTCTTTGAATCAACTGAGCAACCTTTTATAGCTATTACTCAACAGAGGGCTCACTTTTGTAGTAATTTTAGATGTAGAAGCAGAAAATTTACACATATTGTGAAAGCCTAATTTTGGAATACACAGATGCACGTGCAACCTTTTGACGAATTTGCCGCGCTAAAAATCGTATAAAATTCACCACAAAATTAATGCTTTCGTAAGCTTTGTAGCTTTTGTTAGCATAGGTTTTAAAGCTTGTGAGTTTATTGAAGAAATTACAAAGAGAATAGAAAAAGAAGAGGATAAAATGCTCTTTGTATATTATTCTCCTTTGATTTCCAATTTTTATATTTTATATATGCCATTAATAAATTAAAGTTATTAAACAAATTTTTAAACAAATACAAAAATCTTTCCTTGATAAAAAAGTACATATTCTCCATACATTGAAGTACCACATTTGAGGAACGGTGACCAATAATAATAATAACAAGTAAGGAAAGGGCTGTCTTCGACAATGCCGAAGACTTCATACCTTTCATGAATATGCATCACTGTTGTAAGTGTCCGATCCTTACTCACAATTAGTACAATTTTTTAAATTATGTTAACTTTTGTTTATGAAAATTTTAAAATTTTTTAAAATTAAAATTTTTAAGATTATCAATTTTGGAGAATTTCAGAAATTTAATAAATAATATTTAAAAAATATATTTATCAATTTTTTTGATCCTGCATTCGAACAATCAATATTCAATTGGGCTATTCACCATTTTTTTCTCATCATCTTCTTGAACAGCATAACTGCCGTGATATTCAACATTATCAGCCCAATTCTAAATATTCCCATGGTAGTTTATCTCCCAAAATTTTGTGTCTCCCGAAACCGAACTCTCCCAATCACGAACTCCCTGGGAGAAGACTTTTCCCAAAAATTTTGGGAAAACGAATTCGAAGCACGAATCAGCTGTTTCGAACAAATTTGACATTTCTCGTAAGTATAAATATGTGAACAAATGCTGGGACAACTTTTGTTTACATTGTTAAAATTGAAATATTTAGTAAAAATAATGCTGTTAATTGTGAATTAAATTATGTTTTAAATAAAATTAGGTGTTTGCTAGCTTGTCATGATCGTTTGACTGGCGAAGGTATTAGTGGTAGTGGCGTTCCAACTCAACACAGGCCGGACAACGCAATTATTACACAATGGAGGTGTCGGCGGTCGTAGCGGCGAATGTAATCGTCTTCCCTGATGGAGAGGTCGATGAAATGTGGCGAAGGAGTGCCGACAATAGTGGTGGAGGTGATACAGAGTTTTTTTTTAACCTGACCCCGTTTGGGCTCCTATACAGCGCAAGAGTACTACCTTACGTGCCCAACTATAGCGAGAGCGATTTAGTATTACCAGTGCAACCTTCCACGTCATGCCACCCCTCCTTACGTAAAGAAGGAGAAGATGGTTAATTGCACGGAATTACCTTAATGCATTTTAGTCGCCTGTTACGACCGGTATGCCTACCTCGGCCATATTCCCAATCCCTAAACTGCTGAAAGTCAAGTGCCACGAGCACCGTCCTATGGTTTGGAGGATGTTGATTCAAACAATATTTTATCGTTATGGCATGCAAGGCAGATGTTGAGCTGTGTGACTCCCGGAAACCATTTCGGTGTTCGGCCAAGGGTATTTATTTCCTTTAGGAGACAACTGCTAAAACACGTCTAAAAATGCCAGGAGAGGTATCAAAAGACCTCGGTAACAATTATCCGAAAACGAATTTTTGATTTTTTATTTTTGTCAAGCGATGTTTGCAATTTTTCTTTCATTTTCATGTGGTTGTTGTAGACACAGATATAGGGTATACCGAAAAGTGAGAAGTGTGTTCTTCGCAGAAATCCTGGGGATCGCGTACCCGGTGTTGGACCTGCTGAGAGTTATTTTTTTGAAGCGCTGTCGAAGGCCGGGCACGCGGAAAGGTGTTCTGCGCATAAATGCTTTTAATCACGCCTCCTATTTGGGATCGAACCCGGGGTCTTCTTATGGTTTTTTGCCAATAACTTTTCACTAAAACAAAAAATAGAAAATCGGCTTTAGGACTGTTGATACCGAGGTCAAAACGTGTCGTTTGATACCTCTTCTGACGTGTTTTAGCAGTTGCCTCCTAAAGGAAACAATTATCCGGCCAAGGGCAGGTTTGCAGAGTGATGCGGGAGCATAATGGTCTCCAATCACTTCCCAACCGGCTACAGGAGCGATATAGGACGATATGATTCTTCTTGGTTCGCCTGCTTTCCTGGTGTTAGTGTTGAAAGACGAAAGTGGTTGGCAAGAGGTTAAAGAGAGCCACCAAATAACTCTGTCCCTCGTGGCCTAGGTGTTTCAACATCTTGGCCTTCATTATGGCTTCCTTGACCTTGGCGACGGAGATGGCAATGGGCGCTGTGTTGTGTTTGTATTTATGCGCCCGACGGATGGCTCGTCTTTTGGCCCTGTCAGCAGGTGGATGCATTATAAACTGTCGCCAGAAATAACTTGCGTATCGCCTGGGGTCCGGTTTGACACTGTCACCAAATGTAATGGCGACCTTGTCATTGTAATTGGTCGGATTTGATAGGGCCTTGACTGTGGACCATAACTTGCCGACTCCGCCGGAGAGGTTGTATGCCTCTAGGTGTTGCTTCCACTTGGTCAACTTTTAGATATTGACCGTTCGTCGGATTTCCGTATTGAGACCGTTGATTCTGGGGCTGCGGGATTGAGAAATCTCACTTGGTCACGTTCTCTTACCAGTGGCGCTGCTTCCGCAGGGAAAGGCGGTCGAATATCCGCTATTCTACCAGCAGGAATGAAGCGGCCGAAGGCTGAATCCATGACCTTGCGAAAGTACGGGGTCTCTGGATGGCGGGGTTAAGCCCTGATCATACACATCTGTGAATCCATCTCTTACACTTTACGCATTGGACAGAACGCGAACGTTTAATATAAATTTTCTTCCAGCAGACGCATAAGATCCAATCTCTTGGTCCGGGGTTGGGCTTGATATCATCCCTTAACAAGAAAAAATGGAGCAACCCCGTTGCAAGGGTTTGCTTCGAGCATGACAATTTGAGGGTGGGAAATGACGAATTAAACAAGGTTACACTGAAATAACAGCCCTTGGCCGGCTAAAAAAACCCGAGTCATTCCGGGTTGTGGGCCACTCTTACCAACCAACTAAAAAATATTTCTCCTTCAGAGGCAGATGCTGATTCTAGCGACAGATACGCGTCTTTTGGTACCCATAGCGTGTAATTGTATAAAAATAGGTAGTTAAAGTAAATAATTACACATTCCCTACTAAACTATAGGTTACTACTGTCATTGATAAGCAAAAATTGTTGAAAATTTTCACCATTTCTTATGATTTACATTTATATTTTCCCATTAACTCCCTTAAAAATGTTTGAGGAAATGTCTCCCAAAATAATTTTTTAGTTCTCCCATTTTTTCAACATTCAGAATACCTACTTTTCCTCCTATATACATCTTCGATTTTTCGAAGTTTGTTTGTGATACGGGGAGATGGGAAAAGGAAAACAATTCACAAAAAATATGCGAAATTTCTGTTCAGAATCGCTATGTATATCTATTAATATTACCAAGAAAATTTATAACTTAAAATATATTTGTATGAATAGAATATTCATTGGATAGTGAAAAAAAATAAAGTAGTTATAATTAAGTATCATCAACAAAACAACTAAATATTTTAAAATATAAATATACATATTCTACTGTGTTTCTACTAAAAAACGCATTAACAATAAACGCTGAAATATTGACATAAATTAAATTAAATAAATAGCGCAAAAAATAAAGTAAAAGTCAAAAATCAAATGGTGACAAAGATTTTAAGGTTACTATAACATTACAGCGAAAAATAATGAGAGTGGTGAACGTGGATCTTGAACATCAAACCCACTAAATAGAAAACAAAATTATAAACATTTTTTACAAATATTAAAACAAAAAAAGGTACAAATAGAACAATAAACATTAAAAAATAATTAAAAATATTACAATTTAATAAATATTTTAACATTTATTCATAATGTAGCAAATTTTTACAACAATATAGTCGGATACATCAATTTAATCTTGATTATTTTAAAATTATCGACTAAACAACAATCAACTAATTTCTACAATAAATACTGCTTCAATCATATTTCAAAATTAACAACAATCAAACAAATACTTGATATCACTACAAAGAACCAAATTTTCCCGGTGAGCTGTATTGTTTATCTTGTAGATTTTTTTAATTTAGGTATTAGTTTATCACATTTTACATTAAACAACTTATTTAAATTTAAAACAATATTTGTAATTAACATAAATTTCAACCCTAAATTTTAATTTAAAATCGAAATCTAAATTTAATTTATTAAAATCTGTTTATTATTGTTTTTATTCAAAATATTCTTCTTGCCCTTCAACGAGAAACCATCAATAAAATTACAGATATTATTAACCCACCACCTATTATTAATAAATTTGAAACAATTAAAAAAGCTCTTTGTGATAGATTTTCTCTCAATGAAAAAAAAAGATGCTTGAACAATTATTTTCTAACATGGAACTTGGTGATCGTTCACCATCCGAACTTTTTCACCATATGAAATCCCTTATGGGATCGAATTCCATAGTTAGCCGTAAATTACTTTTTAAACTGTGGATTAGGAAATTCCCACAACAAATTCAAATTTATTTAACATCGGCTAATAATTCAAATATAGATGAAGTTATTATTCAACACAACAATAATCTTGAACATTGTATAAGAAGCTTAACGGAATTAATCAAAATCCAAAATCTTAACTTAAAACATTACTAGTGAAATTAATGAATTGAGAATTAGGTATAGATCAACAGAAAGACAAAGACCTAAATCAAAATCTAGAAGCAATTATTATAGAAGAAATTTTAGTCCAACAAACATTATTTGATGGTATCACAAGCAATTTCGAAATAATGCCTTTAAGTGTATACCACCTTGCAATTTTTATCAAAATAATTATACAAATTCTAGCCAAAATTTAATTTTCTTATCGATACCGGTGCAGTAGTATCAGTTATTCCATTTTCTGAATTCAAAAATTATAGACTGCTACCGGTTTTTCAATCGAAACTTTTAAAAATTTATCTTGGGTTTCGAAGAGATTTTGAGCTTCCATTTATTACTGCAATTAAACTTCACCAATTTTAGTCGCGAATTTTTTAGAGAAATTTGGAGTTATAGTTAATATTAGAAATAGAGAACTTATAGATTTAACCACTAAATTAAGAGTTTTTGGATCATCAGGTTTTTGCGAGATTTTCTTTCTTAAAATTCCAATTACGAAAAATAAATTTTCTAAGTCATTAAATTAATTTCCTTCTATTACCTGTGAGCCAGATTACACAAAAGTAGTGAAACACCATACGGTTCACAAGATTGAAACAATAGGCGTACTTCCATTTTCTAAACCTCGACGTCTTGATCCAGTTAAGCTCAAAATTGCAAAAACCGAATTCAAATTTTTAGTTAAAACTGGCATATGCCAACCATCAAATTCTCCAATTGCTTCTCCACTTCATCTTGTTCCAAAAAAATAACCAAATGATTGGAGACCTTGTGGAGATTATAGAAGATTAAATTTAACTATCGATTTGAAAAACCAACAAATTTTTTCCAAAATTTATCTTGTTCTTGCTTACCATCAAATTCCCATGGCAGAAGAAGACATCCACAAAACTGAAATTACTACTCCATTTGGAATGTTTGAGTTCGTTCGTATGCCTTTTGGTTTACGTAATAGTGCTCCAACTTTCAACGCTTTATTAATATAGTGTTTTCTGATTTTGATTTTTTATTCACTTATATTAACGATATTTTAATTGCTAGAGACAATGAGAACCAACATATAGAACATCTAAAAATGATATTTAAAAGACTTGAAGAGCACAATTTAAATATTAAACCATCTAAATGCATTTTTGGTGTAGAAAAGTTAGACTTCTTGAGCTACGAAATTTCGTGTGAAGGTATAAAACCCTCTTTAGTTAGAATTGAAATTATAACAAATTTCTATTAACCCTGGACGGTCATCCTTTTTTTTTGTACATTAACGTCATCCTTAGTCAATATGACGACGACTTATTTCAAATCCAATTTCAGTAGGGTGTGAGTCGAAATAATGAACGCATTTTATTTTTATTTATTTATTTATTTCATTATTAATAAATACAAATTCAAAGAGAGTAAAAAACCGACTATCGCTGTACGAAAGCGGAGATCAACACGCACAATAAAAAACTTATTTACAGTGAAAATAAAATAGTTCGTAGTCATTTTGACTATGGATGACCGTCTAGGGTTAATAAATTGCAAAAATTTTTAGGCACGGTTAATTACTACCACCGATACGTTAAAATGTTAGCAGCAGAACTCAGCCCTCTGCACGAAATGTTAACATTTACTATCAAAAATAAAGACAAACAACTTAATTGGACAAATCAAACCACAGTGGCTTTTGAAAACGTTAAAAACTTGTTGCTCAAAATATATTACTTACCCATTTTGACAAAAATGGAACTTTATCATTAGCTGTAGACAGTGTTGCAATTTTAGGTGTTTTCCAGCTAGATCTAGCTTTTTTTTGCCGTTAAGCTGGAAAAATGGAACTTAGCTGCTAGCTTTTTTTTTAGCTTTTTCCAGAAATTTGTTTAGCTGTTTTTAGCTTTTTCCCACGATGTGGGAAAAGATCTCATTCAACTCATGAGCAATTCTAATATTTATGCTAATTCAGCGGATGATGAAGAAAATTGTGATATTGACAAATTTTAAAACGTATTTATTATATGTTATCTCAAACTACTACCTTTTATATTATACATATATAGTTATTTTGCATTGTATGCCATGAAAGTATATTTCCTTTTAAATATGTGCCGCACTTGATAACTTAATGCGAATTTTTAGCGGATAATACAGTGATCTGTAATTAAAATTTTACTCGTTGTACCTTTTATATAAATAGCAACTAATTTATATAGTAAACTAGAGGGACCGGCAGTACTTGTCCTGCCCAGATATAAATTCGCACCATACAAAATGTATGGGAAAATACAATTTTTTTTTCAGGAATTTTTCGGAAATTTTATGGGGTATTCTCCTATTCTTGTCAGAGAACAATCTAAAATAGTGTCAATCATCCAAATCGGTGCAGGCGTTCTTGAGCTATGAGCGTTGGAACTAGCGCCACTTTCTTTTATATATATACTCGTAGATAGAAATTTTAGCCTTAGTTTGACGTAATTTTAAAAAATACAGATTTGAATTGTTCATTATAATTCCAATGCTCGAAAGTGCATATTCTTATGAAAAGCATCTGTGCAAGAAAATTTTTATTTTTAATTGGAGTACAAACAACCTAATTTTTTTGTATAAAATATTACTTTTCTATATACTTTGAATGAAAAAACGAATAAAACATATGAAAAGATGACTTCCTTTTTTAGCTGTATTTTAGCCCTAAATAATTTTTTTTTAGCCTTTTTTTCTATAGCTGGATTGCTGAAAAAATTCTGACAACACTGGCTGTAGATGCATCAAACGTTGCAATAGAAGCTGTATTACAACAGAAGACCCACGAGTTGTTAGAATCTTTAGCATATTTTTCAAGAAAATTAACTCCAACCGAAAGTAGTTATTTTACTTTTGATAGAGAACTTTTAGCAATTTATAATTCGGTTAAACATTTCAAAAATTTTATTGAAGGTAGAAATTTCACTATTTATACCGATCATAAACCTTTAACTCATGTTCTAAATTCTAAAGTAGACACATCACCTCGTCAATTGCGTCATCTTGAATAAATTACACAGTTCACTAATAATATACAATATATACGTGGAAAAGATAAAATAGTTGCCGACACACTTTCCCGTATTCCAGAAGTAAATGCAATTTCAATTCAAGATATAAATTTGGAAACTTTATTTAAAGAGCCACAAATCGATAAGATATTATAAGAAATTGTATCTGACTAAAGTTCCAAAAACAATTTAAAAGAAATCAATATTCCAATTATTAATTTAAACATTTGGTGCGATACTTCTCAATAATTATTTCGACCATACGTTCCACTTTCTATGGGAAGAATGATATTTGACAAAATTCACTCTCTATCTCATCCAAGCATTCGTACCACTAGAAAATTGATTCAAACAAAATACTTTTGGCCAAACATGCGTAAAGAAATTAATGAATGGACATCATCTTGCATTAATTGTCAGAAATCCAAAATTACGAAAAATACGAAAACTCCAATTCACAAAATTCCAATACCTTCTGATCGTTTTGAAGAATTCACATGGACATTGTTGGTACTCTTCCTATATCAAAAGTTTATCGTTATCTTCTAACTATTATTGGTAGATATACTCGTTGGCCTGAAGCTTATCCACTTAAAGATATCTTAGCAGGTACAATAGCAACTACTTTCGTTCAAAATTACTTGCCAAGATTTGGTATTCCACTGAACATTACAGTAGATCAAGGTTCTCAATTTACTTGGAAAATTTTCACTGAACTAACCAACTTATTACGTGCACATACAATTCATACCTCACCATACCATCCCAAGCAAATGGTATGATAGAACGATTTCATAGAACACTTAAAACAGCTATTATCGCTTCAAATTATTCTACTCGCTGGTCTGAAATTTTACCATGGACTCTTCTTTGTTTATGAACATCAACTAAAGATGATTAACATGTTTTTGTGCAAAACTTGTGTATGGACAAACTTTAAGACATTTTTCTCCAATTCACTCCAAAGTTTTACATCATAATTAAGAAAATCATTTTATTCCCAAAAATTTAGATAGTTACGATTATGTTTTTGGTAAAGTTCTTCATAAATCTAATTAACAGCCTCATTCCCTTTGACGATATCGTGTCCAAAACGATCGTCGTTCGTGTGTTCGTAGCATGAATAACAATACGCAGGGCCGCAGAGAGCCGATCCGGGCCCCGAGGACAGCTCGCGTTTCTTTCTCTTTGAAATCCTGATTAGAGTACTGTCAATACTGCTTTGCCTTGCCGGGCCCCCAAAAACCTTCCGGGCCCCAGGGAAATTGCCCTGACTTCCCCCCCCTCTCCCCGGCCCTGAAAATACGATAGGCGCAACGATAGTCAACACAATAACAGCTGACTCTTACGTAACGAAAGTGCTAAGTCGGTAACCTCTATCATGATAATCGGCTGTTAATGCGAAAACAAAGTGCCAAAATTAAACAAGAAGGAATTTGCTATCATTGTTCGTGAACCCGTTTAAAAATGTCGGGAGAGGTATCAAAAGACGCGTTTTGACCTCGGTATTCCGAAATTTTTGACTTTTTATTTCTGTGAAGAGATATTTGCAATAAAAGACCGAAGACCGCCTACGCAGGAAGGTGTTATGCACATAAATAACTTCTCACAGAAACAAAAAATCGAAAATCCGCTTTCGGATACCGAGGTCAAAACACGTATTGATACCTCTCCCGACATTTTTGGGAGTTTTTTGGCAGTTGTCTCCTAAAGGAAACAATTACCCAAACTTTTGTTTACATACTCACCGTCTGGTAAATCAAGCACATTCGTCACATCACGCAAGCTCCGCCTTTGGATTCTAAGCTCAGCTTCTTCCGACAAAGCCAGAGCTTGGTACATTATTAATGAACAAATATGCATAATATATTAAATTTACAAAAATTATTAATTTTTGAATGTGGTACAAAACCAAAACACAGGGGCACAGAGTTGCAAATTTGACATTCGATTTCATTTAGTTGACGATGGACGTAATCCTACAGGATAAACGGCAACGTAACATTCAGGTTACCAAAAGCACACGATATCGCTTCTAACTATTCTGCTGTCACCAGTTCAAACTTTCAAAACTATCCCTATAAGCTACACGGGACAAATTCAATTAACTAGAGTTCGCCAAGTGGTTGAAATTCAACCAATAAACTTTATTTTATTTTATTTTGTTGCTGTAGGTATGTTTTATTCGCCTTTTTTTCTTCCTTTCTATGTCGTTCCTTTCCTCTAACATATTTTTATTTTCCTTGATTTCTTTTTTTACTATCTTATTTTATTTTTTACTTTCCTCAAACTTCTTTTCCTTTCCCTTCCCTTCCTTTTATTTTCTTTCTTTCCCCTTCGTTTTCTTACCTTTCCTTTAATTCCCTTCCCCTTCAATTCCTTTCATTTCCTTACCGTTCCTTTCTTTCCTTTAATTTTCCTTCCTTTCCTATCCTTTCCATTCCCTTTCCTTCCTTTCCTTTTCCTTTTCTTTCCTTTCTTTCCTTTAATTTTCCTTCCTTTCAATTCTTTTCCTTTCCTCTATTTTCCTTTAATTTTCTTCGCTGTTTAATACTCTTTATGAGTAATCATTTATTTTATTTTTGTAAACAATGTTTGTAGGTATCAGCAATGAAGTTTACATATTTGCTCATATTTGAAATTGCGTGTTTATGTCTCCAACAAAGCAACTTTTCGTGCTCTCAGGAGAGCAGCTGACACTGGGCATCGCAGCCAGTAATCAATACAATAACAACAACTAAAGCAAAAATGCATGACACAACAGAGTATCTATAGTGCGAATACTTATTTTTCATTGGTCCACTACCAACTCTTCGCACTCACAGTGAGAGCCGACCACACGAATAACACAAAAACATGCATGGCAAGTCTACTCACACTACTACGGCTCTTAATTTTTTCCTACAAAGCAACTCCTCGGCCATGCTCACGATTCAGCATAGTACACACACACACAGCGTGTCTATAGTGTGAATAAGTTAATGTGTAGTGGTGTGACTTTTATGTTAAATTTTTTATATTAAAATGATTTACGGATAAAAGTACACCTCAAAATTTCCTATCTATACATATATAATTTGTTTACCTTAGAATTATAGTTTAGCAGAAAACGGTTCTACATTGCATTCATCTTCTCTATTTATATATAAGATTCTAATTTACCTTAAAACCTTAAAATAATCTTTTAAATATGGTCCTGATAGGATTCCTACATGTTTCTTGATAAAGTCTGCGAAGCATATTTACCAACGCCTTACCAATTTGTTCAATCTATCACTAAAGTGTGGTGTCTTTCCAACTGCGTGGAAAGAATCGTTTCTTCTACCGCTGCATAAAAGCGGGAGTAGGTCTTCTATAGAGAACTATCGTGGCATCGGAAAGCTTTCTGCCATCCCAAAATTGTTTGAAGCTATTGTTAAAAATCAACTTACGGGTCCGATCTCTACTTTGATAGCTGACTGCCAACACGGGTTCAGTAAGGGAAAGTCCACAGTTACGAATTTTCTTGAGTTTACCAGTCATGTCTCAAATGGCTTTAGAAAAAATCTGCACACCGACGTTGTTTATACAGATTTCAGCAAAGCTTTTGACGAAGTGTGTCACTCATTACTTATTCATAAACTCGATCAGTTGGGTTTCCAGCCGGGTCTCAATCGCTGGATCTCTTCTTACCTTAGTGACAGGACACAAAGAGTAATGTTTAAAAATTTAGTATCCGATGTCATTTATGTCTCTTCGGGGGTTCCTCAAGGAAGCCATCTTGGCCCGATTCTGTTCTTGTTGTTTATAAATGATATTTCTACAATAATAAAATTTTCAAAAATGTTAATGTATGCCGACGACGTAAAGCTTTTCATGTCATTCGCGTCATTTGAAGATAGAAATAAGCTACAATCAGATCTAGATACACTAGTTACTTGGTGCGATTTAAATTATATGCCACTGAACCTTAAAAAATTTAAACACATGGTGGAATTTCTCAGCCGGCTTCCTATACAATTAAAAATTATAGTCTTGAGCAAGTGTATGATTTTGTTGACCTGGGGGTTACTATGGACTATAAACTCAGTTTTTACCGCCATATTAACACAACAGTCAATAAAGCTAGAGGTGTCCTAGCATTCGTTAAACGATGGTCTAAAGAATTTAGCGACCCTTATGTAACTAAAGCTCTCTTCACTACATTAGTCAGACCGATACTTGAATACGGTTCTATAATTTGGAACCCGCGTTACCAGGTTCATGTAGATCGCCTTGAATCAGTTCAAAAACAATTTTTATTATTTGCCTTAAGAGATTTTCATTGGGATCCCTTGTACAATCTGCCACCCTATACGAATCGTTTAAAACTCATTAATCTGCACACACTTTCTAGTCGGAGGAAAATGCTTGGAATTATTTTTATGATTAAATTGCTAAATGGTTCACTATCCAGCCCGTTTCTTCTAAGTGAAGTGAACTTCAATGTACCGTCTCGTCCTTCAAGGCATTTTAAACCTCTAGTCTTAAAACAGTGCCGAACCAATTTTCAGTTAAATGAGCCTTTTCGCTGTTTGTGTCAAGATTATAACTCTCTTTCTGGTTTCAGACTCGCTTTTCAGCATAAAAAAATCAATTATTTCTATCCTAAATCCATAGCTACTAATTGTTTCTTATTCTTTGACTTCTATATTAACTTCGAACAATAATTTTATTCTGTTAACTAGTTATTTCTTAATGTATAATCTATCTTATACCTACTTTACTTAGCCGATGAGGTTTTCTCTGTAGCTGAGCAGTTTTAGATCTCGACGATTAACAAACCAAAGCCTTTCAACGACTCGGCACGAACGAATAATCCGCGCGTTATGCGGTTGCGCCCCTCGCGCCGGTGGGGCGAGATATGGTGGGTAATCCGTTGGGAATTATTATTATCGTCAGCGCAGATATCGTTCGTTAAGCTTATCGTTCGTCAAAGGGAATGAGGCTGTTAGAACACCTTAACAGCCCAACCTAATATAACCGCACAGCGTTTTTTACCGCACGAAAATAAACGACTTTTTTGGTTCTAACCGAATAAATTTGCGTGCGTGAGTAGCTCCCATATATGCAAAATACATGCCAGTTGAGCGTAAATGTCTAATCGATATGTCACGCAGAACAAAAATTGGAAATTGAGTTAGGTTTTTACGCTGTGCGGTTAGTTTAGGCTGCTCTCATACAATTTGTATGTGCATGAGACAATTTTGACAGAAAATTGCCGGAGTGCGTTTATACTACGTTGGCCTGTAAAGGCCTTTTACACGATATGTTTTTTTCACATGACCTGCCACTTTCTCTACACTCACGTAATGTCGTATGACTATCAATACTTCCAACAGCTCAATTTATCTGCTTCTTTTTACACAATAAATAGATAAATCCAAAAAATTAAAATCAATAAATGAAAGAACATATGATTCTAATTGTGTGTCAGACACAAATAGAAACGTTTCTATTTCGTATGTGCAGTTTTCTGACTTGTATGAAAGGAAAGTTTAAGTTGTGTTTACACGTTATGTTGGTTTTCATACGTTATATGTGGCATATACACATGACGGAAACATATCAAGTAAAATGCACCATTCAAAGATATCTCAAAACATAATAAGACGTTTAGAATACAATATGGAAACATTATTAACCGTTTATCGAGCTTTGTATCGAATATGATACATTCCATTTTTAGTGAGGTCATAACTTTCGTTAAATGAAGTTTATTACCCTTTTTTACTTTTTTTATATTGCTGCTGCTGTTATTTTAAAACATATTTCGAAAAAATTGAACAAGTAGGCCATGAGAAAATCAAAAAATTTATAATTCAAGCTATGTATCATTTTTGATACATGAGATATTTCGTATGTGTTTTTGCTACGTTGCTCACTGTTTGGACCGCGATTTGTGAAAATTTCTTTGTGCTTCAGTTATTGTGGTTTTTTCACAGTTTTTGCAAAATAATTAGTGGTCATCAATAAAAATAATGTCACGTACAAAGTTTTTAACTTTCGAAGAACTAGTAAGTGAGGTACTACATGAAAGCGAAGAAGATGACGATGTTTCTGGATCTGGTGCAGAAATAGAAAGCAGTTCTTCTGAAAGCGATTAACCGGAGTTGGATGATAATTTTGACAATAACTGTGATGGAGAGCTATTGTATGTTTCAAACGATGGAATTGATTGGCGCAGTGAGCCCTACGTCACTCGTAGATTGGGTGGTGAAAACGTCATCAAGTTACGTCCAGGTTAGTAGTTAATTTTTGTTTGATGATATGAAATGAAGTCTGTTGGTTTTTAGGTGTAACCAGATATGCATCAAGCAGAGTGAAACACATCCGCTATTCATTCTTATTACTTTTTCCTTCGACGCTATCGACAATTATAATTGACAGTTCTAACAACTATGGAAGACATTTTCATGGCACCAACCATATCGAAATTGATGAGGAACTATTTCATGCGTACTTAGCTACAAGGTGGCGGAAAAGTAATCCTCCTATCAGAAAATGCTATAAATTTTGCGATTGGCCCCTAAAGTCAGTTCTGTTTTGACATTTGTGTAGTAAACACATGCGAAATACACGTTAATAAACAATGTTACGCTACACTGCTCCAGAACGCGGAATATTGCTGACTATTTATTTGACCAATAATCGGTCGGGGCCAACCGGTTACTGTGAATGGTGAGCGCTACAGAGCAATGATCAACGAGTTCTTTTTGCCGCAACTTGATGAATTGGGATTGGAAAACATGTGGTTCCCACAAGACGGTGCAACAGCACACACTGCACGTGCCACAACCGATATGCTGAACATCGGAAGCTTACTTTTGCGCCACCTTGTATATTATTGTTGGTCGGTGTATACAAGTGAGTATGGTAGTGGCAAAAATTTTGTAATAAAGTTCGTGTATATCTACTTTGTGGTTTCAGATGCATAAATAAAACTTTGCACGATTTATTTGATGAAAATATTGGCCGACCAGTATTTCGATCAATCATGTCTGAAAGAACATTTTTATATATTCACAAAATTATTCGTTTCACTGGAGGGGGAGTATATGTAGGGTTTATTTTTATTTACTTTGAGAATTTATACTTTGTTATGTAAAAATGTAATATTGTTAATTTATTTAGACGGATGTGTCGTAAATCGGTTGATTTTAATAAAACTACGTCTGGTCGTTTTTGATGTCAAACCGGAAGTCCTCCCATCTTTATTTATGTCTAGTCTAGTGTGATTTACATAAATTTTTTATATTTACAGAGTTGCCATATGTTTGACTTAAACTATTTTATGCAAACTAACCTTAGGCTACGTTTACATTTACAGACTAACCTTAGGCTACGTTTACATTTACAGACTAACCTTAGGCTACGTTTACAACTCGGCCAATCTGACAATAGATCGGCCTCGATCATATATATAATAGCTCGTATATCTAGCTAACCTCTAAGGGATCCTGCTCTTCATCTTCCCGCTCGACAGAATCATCACTTGTTCTATCCAACCACCTTGGAATACGGTGGGCCTCAATTACCCCATCATAAGGAAGTTGGATTAATTGGAAGTTGTTAATATCACGAATGACATACCGCTCATTTCCCAACACTTTATGCACTATATGGTCCCTTGTATTGCGGAATAAACTTTTTGTTAACTCCAGCAGTATTATCTACATTTCTAATTTCGACATAATCTCCAACCTCATAACTCTCCTGTTTTTCACTGTCAAGGGCTAAACGCTTGGTATCATAATACTGTATCTTTGATAGCGTCAGAGGCACTCTGGCGTATGGATACCAAATCTCGCCCTACATCAGAGTTCGTCTTCTCCTGAAAGTATTCGGTGAATTCGTCAACAATTGCTCCACGTTGTTCTATGCCAAGCAAGAGTCTACTAGGGATGTCCCGGCAAGTGCTATGAACGGAGCACCAGTCAGCATGGTTTATCGGGTCAGTCAGTTTTCCTAACATCGCCTTTAGGACTCTATTCACACGGGAGGCGACCGCCACTTTTACGTGGTCAATATTTCGATTAGAGAGGAAACTGCTAAACTCCATAGAAGTAAAACATTTTCCTCTATCACTTATAATTCGCCTCGGACGGCTGTAATAATTAAAATATTTTTCCAGGGCAGAGGTAACTTCACGGGTACTGGTAGAATTGGTTGGGTAAAGTTTCACAAACTTGGTGAATGAATCGACTACTACTAGAATATGTTTACGCTTTGAGTTAAGAGACGGCAGGGGACCAAAATGATCGATATGAAGAGTATTGAACGGCAATGGAGTCTTAGGAATAGCTTGGAAATTCCTTTCTCTAATACGTGGATGTGTAGCATACATCAAGCATTTCAGGCAATTTCTGATAAATTTGTCCACTTTCATTCCCATTTTTGGAAACCAATAATACAGACTACGATAGTTTGTTGACAGTCTTGCCAACTGACTGGTGTCCCATTTTTTCATGCATTAACTAAATAATGTTTGATTCCATTTCGCCGGGCACATATAGCAGTTTTTTAAATCTACATATATACTAAACCATCTATTAGATTGAAATCTGGGACCTCCCCGTTCTCAAGAAGGCTCCGTATAGAACTGATTGTTTCGTCACGCTCTTTGGCAATTTGCACTTGGAATTCAACCTCTCTGCGGTATTAATGATATGTGCAATCTGCACTCTACTCAGCGCATCTACAGGGTGTTTTTTTTACAGGTTTGTTTTTCGAATAGAGATAAAACTAACATTTTGTGGTCAAATCTGGCAACTCTAATGTCATTTATGTTCAGTTTGGTTTGCCATTTCATCATGAAGAAGTTGACAAAAGAACAACGCTTGCAAATCGTGCAAATTTATTTCGAAAATAATGGTTCAGTTCGCGAAGTTTACCGTGAGCTCCGTCCATTTTATGGTCGACATGATCGTCCATCAGAGCAATTAATTCGGTTAACCATGGATCGTTTTCGCACTACGTTTACTCTATGTGATAATACGCATCCGCAGAGACGTCGAACAGTGCGCACCGAAGAAACAATTGCCGCTGTAGAGCAAAGTGTTGAAGAGGACCCGAATGAATCGATTCGCCACCGTGCACAGCAATTGGAGCTTTGTCCATCAACTTTATGGAAGATTTTGCGCAAAGATCTTGGCTTGCGACCTTACAAGATCCAGCTTGTGCAAGAATTAAAGCCGCGAGACCATGCAATGCGTCGTGATTTTGGTGTATGGGCCGAAAATGAGATTGATTTCGATGCTGATTTTCATCGCAAAATTTTGTTCAGTGATGAGGCTCATTTTTGGTTGAATGGCTACGTCAACAAGCAAAATTGCCGCATTTGGAGTGAAGAGAATCCACATGAGACCCTTGAAACGCCATTACATCCACAAAAACTGACTGTTTGGTGTGCTCTATGGGCTGGTGGAGTCATTGGGCCATACTTCTTCCGCAATAATGCTGGAGAGGCAGCTACCGTTAATGGAGACCGGTATAGAGCCATGATAACCGACTATTTTGTTCCCGAATTGGATGGCATGAATGTGGATGAGTTGTGGTTCCAACAAGACGGCGCTACATGCCACACAGCGCACGTCACAATCGATTTATTGAAGGAAACATTCGATGAGCGCATAATTTCGCGGAATGGACCTGTCAATTGGCCACCAAGGTCGTGTGATTTGACACCATTGGATTATTTTCTTTGGGGATATGTGAAGTCGCTCGTCTACACCAACAAACCAGAAACGTTAGGGGAATTGGAAGCCAACATTCGTGGCGTTATTGCCGACATACGGCCCCATATGCTCGAAAAAGTGGTTGAAAATTGGACCTGTAGAATTGGCTTTATTCGAGCCAGCCGCGGCGGCCACATGCCCGAAATCATATTTAAACATTAATGGCGTAAAATTATCCTTCCAATAAAGCCAAATTGATGGACCTTAAAACGAGTTTCTTGTGTTTTATTTCAATTCGAAGTTCTATACCCCTAAAAAAAACACCCTTTACATGCACCATAGAAGTACCTTTCCTATGCTGAATGGTATAGTTGTAATTTTCTAACTCCAAGGCCTACCTACCGAATCGGGGATTCAACTGTTTTCAGTGATTATTTTAAATGGAATACCTTCAAGATAGGTTCTGAACCTTCTTAAAGCGTATATGATTGCTAATGTTTCAAGCTCAAAACTATGATATTTGGACTCGGCACTAGAGGCAGGTTTTGAGAAATATGAAATGGGGTGAAATTTGTTATCACCCTGCCGCTGTAACAGCACTGCGCCGAACCCTATAGAACTAGCATCGCAGTGGAGTTCAGTCGGTATTTTAACTCGTTAAAAGCACTGAGACAAGTCTCGTTAAAATCAAAAGTAGTCTGTCGCTTGAGTAAATTTTGCAATGGTTTGGCTATCTGAGAGAACGATGGTACAAAACGTCGGAAGTAGGAGAATAACCCTATGCAGGACTGTAACTGCTTTTGGTTTGTGGGTATTGGAAAATTTCGGATGCTTCTAATATGGGATCCATTGGGTCGGATTCCTGAATTACTCACTTCATACCCTAAATAGTCTATTTCACTATATGCAATCTTTGATTTATCTAGATTAAGTTTCAGTCCACGTTTTGAAAGCCGCTGTAGTACAATCTTGAGTAAGGCCTTGTGTTCTTCTAGCCCTCTCGTTGCTACTACAATATCATCCATATATATAATTATCTTTCTTTCCTCGATCAAATCGCGAAATATATTATTAATAAAGCGCTGGAATACGGCAGGAGCATTCTTCAAACCAAACGGAATTTTTAGGTACTCATACTGACCGTTAGGAGTTACGAAAGAAGTGTACGGAATTGATTCGGGTGACATTTGTACTTGATGAAACCCACTCTTTAAGTCTAGAATAGAAAATATCTCTTTACCTGCTAGGAATTCAATACAATCGTCAATCAGTGGTAGAGGGTAGCTATCTCGGACGGTTATTTTATTCAGGGCCCTATAGTCAATGCACATACGAATCTTTCCATTTTTCTTCCGTACTAGCACGATCGCAGAAGCTTATGGTGAGTTACTGGGTCTGATTATCCCCTCCTTTTGCAATTCGTCTACTATGGATTGTACGTCACCCCGATCTAAATAGGAAAGGCGCCGTGGAGGGCAATGAAACGGCACATCAGTCGTCAAGTATATCTTCATTTCATACATAAAGGGTTCAACTTTAATATCTGTATTTAGATAAGTATGTTCTATCAGCTTATTTATGTCTGAGTGGTTGTCTCGAGACGATTTGGGATCAATATCAAGGCAATTTTTATCTATACTTGTATCAATGCAGAAAATGTCAGGAACATCAGCGGCACTAGGAGTGACAGATTCACGTCGGTATTTTACGGCACTATCGCGGCGTTTTGGTATATTAATACTCAAGTCAGCGATGACTCCATCAGCTTTAAGGGCACTTACAGTCTCTAGGGACTTATTTAAATATATCTTGCCATTGCGAATAGTTCTTAAAAAATCTCATCCCAAAATAACTGGCAAAGACATACAATGATCGGCAAGTACTTTTAATTCAAGAATGTTTACTTTATTTTTGAAAAAAATTTTACATTTGATTATTTAAAAATTGTTAACGGCTTTCCGCCTATACCTCTATATGTTGTAATGGGTTTCGTCCTTGTTTTCCTAAGAAGTTGTTTTGGGACGTTCGAGACTCGTATGAAACTAACCGGGCTACCGGTGTCAAAAAGAGAAAGAGTAATATTAGAAACTAATTCACTAAATAACTTAAACTCTATTCTTACGTAATTGTACTCTCCTACGGTCTCTGCATCATCCTCGTCCGGCATCATAGTCTCCACTGCAGCCACGTTATCTTTCCTCTTCAACACCTTTCTGGGATTAGGACAATCCCGATGATCATGGCCCATCCGCCAGCAACGGAAACATGACCCTTCCGGCCGCAACGGGTACGGGCAGTTAGGTTTTATATGCCCGCTTTGAGAGCAGTTAAAGCATAGTGTTGTTTGTTCGGTTTTCTGCTTTACTGTCGTCGGTGGCTTCTGCTCTACTTTTGTAGCAAAGTACTTATTTTGATATCGGCTGATGATTTGTTTTAGCTCTTCTATATTTCTTGCCGAAAGAAGTAGATGCGAGTTTGGAAGACTATTCCCAATTCCGTCAATTATAAAGTCAACCACCTCCTGCTCTGAGATAGTTGCTCTTTTAGAGAGTGCCTGCATTGATAAGACATAACAATGCATAGGCTCTGCATTCTTCTTCCACCGTCGCACAGTGGCGCCTCTGCCGGTAAAGCATAACAAAAATCAAAAAAGTCATGAAAGCGTTCGCTAAATCTAATACATGTTTCTAATAGAGGGATCAAGAATATACAACTGTTTTTTCACAGAAAATTATAGTTTACCAGGTAGAGCCGCTCAAAGTTGACCAATTTTCAACATTGGCCAAAAAAAGTGAAATTTTTCTTCTTTTTCGTTGTATTTAAAATGGGTTTGTGAGTAAATAAGGCGACCGGTTGTCGTTTTCTTGTATAGCAATTAAAGATAATTTAATTAAGAATTGAAACAAAAAAAATTGTTTTTTTTTTTGTTAAAAGTTGGCGGATATACCTGTTTTTCGAAATGCCTATTTTTAGGGCCTTTTTAAAACTTTGATGGGGAAAAAAATGTTAAAATATGTGCTCTGCCAAATTAACAGTAGTTATTTGTGAAATATTCAGTTACCTAAATTCATAAAGTCTACCTGCGTCCAGCTGCAACTTCACTTTTTACATAAAATAAAGTTAAACAACCTTGGGCATAAATACGCGCCTGAGCAGGTATATATAATTCAGTACGGCCGTAAGGTCGTTTTTGTTATTGGAACTTGTTAACAACATACATTTTTTTAGTTACGAATTGTATACCTGAAATTCATTTTAATAATTTGAGTAGGTATATAAAGCTATCCATCATACAATGCACATTATAATTCGTCTTTTGGAGATTAAGGAACTTAGTATTCTGTTTACTTAAATAAAGTGAATAGTATTTTTAAATATTGTTCACAGTTTAATATTTAGTCAGATACACTCGAAGCCAATTCTAATATGTATCTAGAAAACTCGAAACTATTTGCGGTGTTTAAATCTACAAACTCAAGACGGGACTACGTTTACTCTATGTGATAATACGCATCCGCAGAGACGTCGAACAGTGCGCACCGAAGAAACAATTGCCGCTGTAGAGCAAAGTGTTGAAGAGGACCCGAATGAATCGATTCGCCACCGTGCACAGCAATTGGAGCTTTGTCCATCAACTTTATGGAAGATTTTGCGCAAAGATCTTGGCTTGCGACCTTACAAGATCCAGCTTGTGCAAGAATTAAAGCCGCGAGACCATGCAATGCGTCGTGATTTTGGTGTATGGGCCGAAAATGAGATTGATTTCGATGCTGATTTTCATCGCAAAATTTTGTTCAGTGATGAGGCTCATTTTTGGTTGAATGGCTACGTCAACAAGCAAAATTGCCGCATTTGGAGTGAAGAGAATCCACATGAGACCCTTGAAACGCCATTACATCCACAAAAACTGACTGTTTGGTGTGCTCTATGGGCTGGTGGAGTCATTGGGCCATACTTCTTCCGCAATAATGCTGGAGAGGCAGCTACCGTTAATGGAGACCGGTATAGAGCCATGATAACCGACTATTTTGTTCCCGAATTGGATGGCATGAATGTGGATGAGTTGTGGTTCCAACAAGACGGCGCTACATGCCACACAGCGCACGTCACAATCGATTTATTGAAGGAAACATTCGATGAGCGCATAATTTCGCGGAATGGACCTGTCAATTGGCCACCAAGGTCGTGTGATTTGACACCATTGGATTATTTTCTTTGGGGATATGTGAAGTCGCTCGTCTACACCAACAAACCAGAAACGTTAGGGGAATTGGAAGCCAACATTCGTGGCGTTATTGCCGACATACGGCCCCATATGCTCGAAAAAGTGGTTGAAAATTGGACCTGTAGAATTGGCTTTATTCGAGCCAGCCGCGGCGGCCACATGCCCGAAATCATATTTAAACATTAATGGCGTAAAATTATCCTTCCAATAAAGCCAAATTGATGGACCTTAAAACGAGTTTCTTGTGTTTTATTTCAATTCGAAGTTCTATACCCCTAAAAAAAACACCCTTTACATGCACCATAGAAGTACCTTTCCTATGCTGAATGGTATAGTTGTAATTTTCTAACTCCAAGGCCCACCTACCGAATCGGGGATTCAACTGTTTTCAGTGATTATTTTAAATGGAATACCTTCAAGATAGGTTCTGAACCTTCTTAAAGCGTATATGATTGCTAATGTTTCAAGCTCAAAACTATGATATTTGGACTCGGCACTAGAGGCAGGTTTTGAGAAATATGAAATGGGGTGAAATTTGTTATCACCCTGCCGCTGTAACAGCACTGCGCCGAACCCTATAGAACTAGCATCGCAGTGGAGTTCAGTCGGTATTTTAACTCGTTAAAAGCACTGAGACAAGTCTCGTTAAAATCAAAAGTAGTCTGTCGCTTGAGTAAATTTTGCAATGGTTTGGCTATCTGAGAGAACGATGGTACAAAACGTCGGAAGTAGGAGAATAACCGTATGCAGGACTGTAACTGCTTTTGGTTTGTGGGTATTGGAAAATTTCGGATGCTTCTAATATGGGATCCATTGGGTCGGATTCCTGAATTACTCACTTCATACCCTAAATAGTCTATTTCACTATATGCAATCTTTGATTTATCTAGATTAAGTTTCAGTCCACGTTTTGAAAGCCGCTGTAGTACAATCTTGAGTAAGGCCTTGTGTTCTTCTAGCCCTCTCGTTGCTACTACAATATCATCCATATATATAATTATCTTTCTTTCCTCGATCAAATCGCGAAATATATTATTAATAAAGCGCTGGAATACGGCAGGAGCATTCTTCAAACCAAACGGAATTTTTAGGTACTCATACTGACCGTTAGGAGTTACGAAAGAAGTGTACGGAATTGATTCGGGTGACATTTGTACTTGATGAAACCCACTCTTTAAGTCTAGAATAGAAAATATCTCTTTACCTGCTAGGAATTCAATACAATCGTCAATCAGTGGTAGAGGGTAGCTATCTCGGACGGTTATTTTATTCAGGGCCCTATAGTCAATGCACATACGAATCTTTCCATTTTTCTTCCGTACTAGCACGATTGCAGAAGCTTATTGCAGAAGCTTATGGTGGATTATCCCCTCCTTTTGCAATTCGTCTACTATGGATTGTACGTCACCCCGATCTAAATAGGAAAGGCGCCGTGGAGGGCAATGAAACGGCACATCAGTCGTCAAGTATATCTTCATTTCATACATAAAGGGTTCAACTTTAATATCTGTATTTAGATAAGTATGTTCTATCAGCTTATTTATGTCTGAGTGGTTGTCTCGAGACGATTTGGGATCAATATCAAGGCAATTTTTATCTATACTTGTATCAATGCAGAAAATGTCAGGAACATCAGCGGCACTAGGAGTGACAGATTCACGTCGGTATTTTACGGCACTATCGCGGCGTTTTGGTATATTAATACTCAAGTCAGCGATGACTCCATCAGCTTTAAGGGCACTTACAGTCTCTAGGGACTTATTTAAATATATCTTGCCATTGCGAATAGTTCTTAAAAAATCTCATCCCAAAATAACTGGCAAAGACATACAATGATCGGCAAGTACTTTTAATTCAAGAATGTTTACTTTATTTTTGAAAAAAATTTTACATTTGATTATTTAAAAATTGTTAACGGCTTTCCGCCTATACCTCTATATGTTGTAATGGGTTTCGTCCTTGTTTTCCTAAGAAGTTGTTTTGGGACGTTCGAGACTCGTATGAAACTAACCGGGCTACCGGTGTCAAAAAGAGAAAGAGTAATATTAGAAACTAATTCACTAAATAACTTAAACTCTATTCTTACGTAATTGTACTCTCCTACGGTCTCTGCATCATCCTCGTCCGGCATCATAGTCTCCACTGCAGCCACGTTATCTTTCCTCTTCAACACCTTTCTGGGATTAGGACAATCCCGATGATCATGGCCCATCCGCCAGCAACGGAAACATGACCCTTCCGGCCGCAACGGGTACGGGCAGTTAGGTTTTATATGCCCGCTTTGAGAGCAGTTAAAGCATAGTGTTGTTTGTTCGGTTTTCTGCTTTACTGTCGTCGGTGGCTTCTGCTCTACTTTTGTAGCAAAGTACTTATTTTGATATCGGCTGATGATTTGTTTTAGCTCTTCTATATTTCTTGCCGAAAGAAGTAGATGCGAGTTTGGAAGACTATTCCCAATTCCGTCAATTATAAAGTCAACCACCTCCTGCTCTGAGATAGTTGCTCTTTTAGAGAGTGCCTGCATTGATAAGACATAACAATGCATAGGCTCTGCATTCTTCTTCCACCGTCGCACAGTGGCGCCTCTGCCGGTAAAGCATAACAAAAATCAAAAAAGTCATGAAAGCGTTCGCTAAATCTAATACATGTTTCTAATAGAGGGATCAAGAATATACAACTGTTTTTTCACAGAAAATTATAGTTTACCAGGTAGAGCCGCTCAAAGTTGACCAATTTTCAACATTGGCCAAAAAAAGTGAAATTTTTCTTCTTTTTCGTTGTATTTAAAATGGTTTTGTGAGTAAATAAGGCGACCGGTTGTCGTTTTCTTGTATAGCAATTAAAGATAATTTAATTAAGAATTGAAACAAAAAAAATTGTTTTTTTTTTGTTAAAAGTTGGCGGATATACCTGTTTTTCGAAATGCCTATTTTTAGGGCCTTTTTAAAACTTTGATGGGGAAAAAAATGTTAAAATATGTGCTCTGCCAAATTAACAGTAGTTATTTGTGAAATATTCAGTTACCTAAATTCATAAAGTCTACCTGCGTCCAGCTGCAACTTCACTTTTTACATAAAATAAAGTTAAACAACCTTGGGCATAAATACGCGCCTGAGCAGGTATATATAATTCAGTACGGCCGTAAGGTCGTTTTTGTTATTGGAACTTGTTAACAACATACATTTTTTTAGTTACGAATTGTATACCTGAAATTCATTTTAATAATTTGAGTAGGTATATAAAGCTATCCATCATACAATGCACATTATAATTCGTCTTTTGGAGATTAAGGAACTTAGTATTCTGTTTACTTAAATAAAGTGAATAGTATTTTTAAATATTGTTCACAGTTTAATATTTAGTCAGATACACTCGAAGCCAATTCTAATATGTATCTAGAAAACTCGAAACTATTTGCGGTGTTTAAATCTACAAACTCAAGACGGGACTTCGTTGAGGCTATTATTAGAGAATTAGCGAGTGAAACAAGCATTAAAGAAAAGGAAGGCCTGGAAGAAAAAATTGGTTTACAATACATTATGATAGAAAGAAAATGGAAGAACGTCTATCGTAACAATTCAAAATTTCTAAGTAAGCATGAAAAGTGGCTAGCTGACAAAACTTTTTGGACGAAGAAACGCCTAGCACGTCAACCAATCCAACTAGAGGGAGACCAACAAAACCCATAGAAGAGTGTTCTACCTACACAAGGAAAAGGAAGCTGTCTGATACCACAAAAGCTATGGCCACGACTCATCTTTCAGAAGCACTGGCTATTAAATATAAAAAAGACGAAGAAAGCGTGAAGTCTCATATAACAGAAGCAGTTGCGGTAGCAAGTCCAGTGCGACTCAAAAACAGCATCCCCACACCACCAAATGCGCTACCTAGGAAATACACTTCCGAAGAAGTTTTGGCGCTGTTTATAGATCTCGGTTTAACAAAGAAAAAATATATTATATTGCGTAAGTCATTATTGCAATGTAATGCCGATATTTTACCTGGATACAAAGAAATTACTCAAGCCAAGAAAGAAGGAGTTCCTCTAAGTCCCAACATAACCGAAGTATCAGCTGAAATTGAGCTACAAAACCTAATGGATCATACGTCTACACGACTCATTCAAAGTTTTACTGAAGAAAAGTTGAAATCACTGCCAAAGGAGCTAGCATTGATAACTAAGTGGGGCTGTAATGGATCATCAGGACAAAGCGCATATAAACAAAAAATAAATGTAGACGATGAAACATTTACAGATAGTAATATGTTTATGGCTTCTATTGTTCCATTACGACTAAAAGATGAAGCTTCAGAATATTGGAAAAATCCACGTCCGTCATCAACTATATTGTGCAGCCCGATATTATTTAAATACGAGAAGGAGTCTTCGGAACTCATAAAAGCTACAGCGAGTGATATAAAAAATGAAATTGCCAAATTAGAACGAACAATAATTGAAATTGAAGAGGGGAATGTCATTACAATAAATCATAATTTTCTTCTAACAATGGTCGATGGAAAAGTTTTGAACTTAATAACAAATACGACATCTACAATGAAATGTCCAATTTGTAAGAAGAGCCAAAAGGACTTTGAAAATCTTGATGATTCAATAACTCACGAACTAAATTATGAGTATGGAATATCTCCTTTGCTTGCTAGGATAAGATGTATGGAATTTGTTTTGAAGCTGGCTTATACACTACCACAACAAGGAGAAGTTTTCGACGACAATACAACATGTAAGGAGAAACAAAACAGGAGAAAAAAATAATTCAGGATGCATTCTATAAAGAGATTGGCCTTAGAGTTGACTGTCCAAAGTATGGATACGGAAATACAAATGATGGAAACTCCTCAAGAAGATTTTTTGAAAACGATGAAGTGACTGCTCGCATAACAGGAGTTGATAGAGATATTGTGAAAATATTGGGAGTAATTTTAAATATTTTAAACTGCCATAAACCAGTTAATGGACCCAAATTTGGAGAATATGCATCTAAAACTACAGAGTTGCTGCATCAAAAGTATCCTGAGAAGAAACTTACACCAACGGTACATAAAATTTTAGCACATGGAAAAGATTTAATAGAGTACCAGTGCTTACCATTAGGAGAATTGCCTGAAGAAGCTCAAGAATCTAAGAACAAGGACTACAAAAGATGTAGATGTATGAACACCTGCAAAGTATCACGAGTTAGACAAAACGAAGACCTTTTAAACATGTTAGCTATCTCTTCTGATCCAGTCATATCATCTATGAGGTATGTAAGAACACAAAAAGATCTTACAGATGCGTATAGCTCAGAAATAGTTGCTTTGTTATATATATATATCCATTGACGATGACTATGTTAAGATAAAATAAGTTTCTCACTTCTAATCACAACAATGAAAAAGAGATTTACTAATCAATTTTGTTACTTTATTGAAAAATAAGATATCTATGTACAAGTTAATTTTTTATTTCAAATAAAAGAATTAATTAATTTAGTAATTTATAAATACATACTTTTCGTTATTGCATTTCTCTAAAGTTTATCAAATTTATTCTAAAGCTTAGGCATTTCGCCTTCAAACGAGTATTAAATTTTTATAGAAATCAATACGTCTATCGAGTTTGGTACAAATTCGTAAATTCGTTTGCCGGTAAAACGAATGTTGTTACCAAACTAGAACTATGGCGTAAGTGTCCAATGAGAAACGTTCTTCGAAATATTTATGTACCTCAACGCAATGGCAAAAGCGAATTAAAACCAGAAGAAACGTTGGCTAGGCCATGTTATTCGAATAGAGGACAACCATCCGGCCAGGCCTCCTCCAATGGATAGAAGGACCATTTGGAGAACGCCAGTGAAATAACTAAAAATACAATACTGGCCCTAACAGGGTGTTCATGCTAAAGAGCGGTATCCACCTCACAAAAAATTGCTCAAGAAAAATTGTTTAATTTATAGTATGGAAGAGAAGCACGCACAGGCGGCCGCCGTGGTGTGTAGGTAGTGTTGCCGGCCTACCACACCGAAGGTCCATGGTTCGAGCCCTGGCACAGGTAACATCAAAAGTGATTTTGAAAAAAGTTTTTCAAAACGGGGTCGCCCCTCGGCAGTGGTTTGGCAAACTCTCCGAGTGTATTTCTGCCATGACAGGCTTCTCAGCAAAAAATTCGTCTCCTTTGTAGATGCCGTTCGGAGTCGGCAAAAAACTGTAGGTCCCACCAATTTGTAGGGAAAATTCAAATCGGCACACCACAAATTGGAAGAGAAGCTTGGCGCAAAAATCTCTTAGGAGGTTTATGATGATATACCTGTTGTATATCGCGCCATAGAGAGAGAGAGTAATAATAAATCTGTTTTCAAATACGTTTAGTTTCATATGTTTTATTTTAATTTTAGAGGATAGAAATAAGGCTCTTGGATAAAACACTTTATATCCTCAATACGTTTATGCAATTTTGACGTGCCCTTCTTCCTTCAGCGTATTACTCGGACGACTGTATTATTTGTTAACGTTTCCTCTGGCTTAATGCCACGTTTTTGAAGTATGTGAGAAGTGCAGATACATGATCCCTAATTAATTTCACTCGTACCGGTGATGTGGTCCATGTACAGTCGTCTAGACCTAAGCCAGGAAACCGTGCATTAACGTGAGTGAAAATTAGCTCATCATCGCAAACCTTAGAATGAGATGATTTGATGCTAAATACTTTTCTAAGGAAATGACACTGGGTACTGGGAAATTTTACCCTTGTTTACCTTTTGTATTGTTAAGAAGAAGTTATTGGGTAGAGCAAATGTGTTGCAATTTGTGCTTCGGGGTCGATATTGACTGGCTTAAAATGTTCCTGTGGAAGGATTTTGGAAGTAATTTATATCTGATATCTGGAATATATGTTCGTTAATGTTCTTTTAATGATACACGGCTAAAAATTTGAGCCTAAATTTTAAGCTTTTTTGGGCTACATACATGTCCAAACCAAAAATGCTTTATAATTTAAACTATGCCAGTTTTTGAGAAAAAGAGCGTGTAGAAAAGAGTTTCAAATTTAAACCAGGAATGTCTATGGCGGTTATCTCTAAACATTTTTCCTACTCTATTCAATTAAAAAACTTTTAATAATGAATTAAAAATGATCATTACAAAAAAAACAATAATTTTCATAAAAATTCAAAAAGTGAAAAATTATTCTTGGCCTTGAGCTCGTTTCATGAGTACTTGAAAATGTACAGGCCGTACATCAACTAAAATTGTTGGTATAAAAAAGTAATAACAAAACCGAAAGCACGCGGTAAGGCAGTTCTGCTGATAAAACAGATCTGTCAAAAAATCCATCATGATCACACTACTAACTGTCAAATGGCGGAAGTGGTTCATGCATATGGTAAAGAAGAACCCATCTAGTAGTTTAGATGACATCAAAACCAGCGTATTGTGAGCTTAATGGTTAGCAATGCGTGCCAAAATTTCTCTGATGAAGCAGCCTAGCAGCTTCCGCAATGGATCTATAAGAAAAGCTATGGCGGTTGTCTCAACAAATTTTTCCTACTTTTCCATTTATTCAAATAAAAAACTTTTAATATTTATTAAAAATGATTATAAAAATTCAAAAAGTGAAAAATTATTCTTGGCCTTGGCTCGTTTCATGTATGTATACTTGAAAATGTACAGCCCGTAAATCAAGAAAAATTGTTAATATAAAAAAGCAATGAAAAAAATTTTAAAAATTGTATACGTTTTTTTCAGTTAAGTTTTAAAAATAATCGAAAGGTTTTTAATTTATTACTAAAAAGTAAAAAAAAAAATTGCTTAAAACGACGAATTGTTTAAAATTTAAGCTCAAATTTTTAGCCGTGTAGGGATTTCCTGCAGATGTATTGAAGTTTGTTCGTCAATGTGATTTTCGGGTAAATTCAGCTCAATGTTTGCTTCAGTAATGCTTGTCTCGTTGGCTCCAGATACTTCCTAGGGCTATTTGCATAATTTTCCATCTTGGTTGAAAATGTTAACTCCAGCGCTCAGCTCTCCTAGTCCTATTGGGACCTCTTGAAGTGCAAGGTCAAATATTGTCATTTTAGTGGCTTCAGTCTCAATCACTTTTAATACGAGTTCAGAATCAACTTCAAAGCCTTTCAGCTGCCCTGACAATGATTCCATAACTTCTGCAGCTATTTCAAATTCTGGCTTTGATAAGAAAGGAGCTTGAGCTATGAGCAAGTTTTCAGCATTGCTCGTAACGCATTTCGAATAATCCATTGCCGAAGAATTCAATGGAGGCAATCCACATTTTCTTATTCTTATTTTTACAATCGCTTCGTTGAAAAGAGGACAGAGCTTTCTTGGCCCAAGTTATTTGACTGTCAATCACACACTGTGGTTTTCCAGTCCGATTTTAACGGTTTAAATACACTGTTGTGTGCCGGCTGCATGATGTGCGTGGTATTCGGTGGCAATGCATATAAAATAATTTGGTTTTGGTTACTAAACTCGCTAAGTTCCATAGTCAAATGAGATTTATGACCATCGACAAATAAGATAATTGGTCGTTTGACTTCATCCGAACGCCATCGGTCGTGTACACAATTTGCGAAGTAGTCAAAAAACGTGTCGCTTCTTATCCAGGCACTCTCGTTTTTTATCAAACACACACGGAATATCTTTTGGTGGGAGCATGTATTACAATTAACGAACATTCGAACAGCCTTCTGTCCGCTGAAAAACTACTTTTGATTTCCTGGGGCAATATGATACATATTTTTATAGCCCTTGGGATCTATAACTTTTCCAGGTTTTGGGTAGAGTCAAAACTGGTTTCGTCGCCATTTAATATTCTTGAGAGGTCATTCATGACGTTTTTCTGGCCAAAGCTTTATAAGAACTACTCAAGTTCTTTAAACCATTTCAAATCTCCTGTATCACAACTGCTCTACCTTTACTATTGTTCGAGCTTCCCTTAAGGCTAAAACATTGTATCCATGTTCTCCCTGGCCGATAATTTTTAAATGGCGTTTTTTGTTTTATGTCACGTATAATTTATCATCGAAGATCATTCCCAAAAATCAGGAACAAGGAGATGTGAGCATCCCAATCTTCTGGAACTTATCAACTCCTTTCCTTAGCTGTTCCTCCAAGGTTCTATTTAACCATGGCATCTCACTGAGGATGCAGTGCAGCTGTTCGCATTTCGTGGAACACAGCTGATTCAAAATTCTTGCCTTGATCAGAAAGTAGCTCCATCGGTGCACCAAACCACGCCACCCAATTGTTAGTGAACTCTTCTGCTTTGGTTTCTGTCTCTTGATTTGGAATAGGGTACACTTCTGGCCATTTGCTGAAATAGTCCATAAGTACTAGTACATATTTGTTTTCGAGTTTGCTAGTAGGAAATGGGGCAGCTCATTAACGGCGATCCTCTCAAATGGTACTCCCGAGTTATACCTGTTAAAATATGAGTAAATTCAGCTGTCAGAGAGCGTAATTAAAACACCTACACATGTATGTATGTATAAGAGAATTAATAGAACGACATGTACATAAATTGAAGTTACACTGTAGAATGTCAGCTGAAACAAAATACTTTGAATTTGACTCTCGACTGAAAAGCACGCATATAAATGCATATATAAACGTTCGCCTTAATAAGAAAAAGAAGTGTACTGAAATTGTGTTCCATTAAATTAAATAAACTTTATATATTAATACAACAAAACTCGTTCACGATTAATTGAAAAGACTTTTAATAAACCTCTGATCTCAACATGGTAGCAGAGCAAGGTTGAGCAATAAAATCGCGGCATACAAAAATTCACACGGTAAGGTTATGGAAGCAGGTGGAAAAAGAAAAAAAGGTGATGTGCATGTAAAAGAAGAAAGAGCTGATAGTAGCAAAGACAAAGACATTAAAACGAGTCTTGGAAATAGTTTTGTGGAAAAAGTTAAGAACGTAATAATTCTAATTAAAATAGTCAAAGTCTTTAAAGAAAACGCTGAAAGATCTAGTCGAGAAAAAATGGCGGATGAGTTTAAGATGACCTTGCCGATTTTTGATGGTCACGAATACAGCACTTGGAAGAAGAGAATTACTGTATTTTTAAGAATGAAAAAATGCGAAAAAGTTATTCAGCGAGAGAGAGAGTCGCAGGAAAATGAAGCTTCGTGGAATGAAGCAGATTTAAAGGCAATGAATTATATATACAGTGCTCTATCAAATAGGCAAATGGAATTTGTAGACGAAGAAACAACGAGTTTTGGAATAATGAAGAAATTGGATAAATTATATTTGCGTGAATCAACTGCGTTGCAGATTTGTGTGAGGAACAAATTGGAAAGAATAAAATTGAAAGATTATACCGATATAGCGGAATTCTACAGTGACTTTGAAAAATTAATTATTGAATTGAAAAATGCCGGTGCTGCGGTGACAGAAAAAGAAAAATTGAATTATATGCTGAGAACTCTTCCAAGTACTGTAAGCCATATTGTAGATTTAATTGACGTACTACCTGAAAATGAACGAACAGTTGACTATTTAGTTAGCAAAATAAAAATGCACGAAGAAAGAGAAAATGATGAAAAGAGTGAATCAAGAAATAAAACTGGAAACACAAACGTATTTAAAAGCGAGTGGAAGAAAGACAAAACGTGCTTCAAATGTGGGAAAACTGGGCATATCCAATACGAGTGCAAAAGTCATATAAGTGCTGGTAATTCTGCGCGTGGATTAAGAGCAGCGGGGCAACAGCAAGCGGGAGGAAACACTCGCTACTATCAACAGCAAGATGGTAGCAGCCAAAGAAGAAACAATGGAAACTACAGAAGCCGTGGCAGAGGTCAACGAGGACGAGGCGGACAACAGCGTCAAGATCGTAATTACACAAGTCAAAACACGATGACTTTTATGACCGAGGTAGACAATAACGTAATCAACAATGTTGAGGTAAATAAGTGTGAAAATATACTAGAATGGGTCTTAGATAGTGGATGCTCTGATCATATAATTAATGATGACAAATATTTTGTGAAAATTAATAAATTAGAAAATCCGGTAATGGTAAAAGTTGGTGATGGTCGAACATTGAAAGCTACTAGTGTAGGCGATATAAAAGCTAAATTTGTAACAAATTTTAACGAAACGGAGATTAAATTAAAAAATGTATTGTTTGTTAATGAAATGGATAAAAATTTGATGAGTTTTGGGAAAATTGCGAATAAAGCCAAAATCATTTCAATGGGTAATACCGCAAAATTCTACAATACAGAAAATAATTTGATAGCTGTTGCATATAAGGAAAATAATTTATATAAAATTAAAACCGTTTTGGATATCAAGCAGAATTATGTAACCGAAAATGTAAACATTGCCATGACCCTGAAAGAAAAATATCATAGAATTTTAGGACATGTAAATTTCAACTACTTAAATATTTTGAGTAAAAACAACTTACTCGATGGTTTACCGAAAAATTTAGAAAGCGAGTATTTGAAATGCGGTACATGTGTACAAAATAAAATGACGAAGACAAGCTTTGAAAATAACAGGCGCAGAGCTTGGGACATTGGAGAAATTATTCACGCAGATGTAAACGGACCACATCAGACAGTAGGGTATGAGGGTGAAAGATATTTTCTGATTTTGATTGATGATTACAGTAAAGCCGGAAAGGTTTATACTCTGAGAGCAAAAACTGAAGTTTATGATTGTATTGTTACGTATGTAAATCAACTAGAGAATATGACCGGAAAAAGGGTAAAGAAACTTAGGTGCGACAATGGTAAAGAATTTTTAAATAAAGATGTTTACAACTTCACCAAAGAGAAGGGAATTTATATTGAACCGTGTCCTCCATATGTTCACGAATTGAACGGAACTGCTGAGCGGTACAACAGGTCGGTAATGGAAACCGCGAGATGCTTATTAGTAGATGCCAAAATAAATATAAAATTTTGGCCAGAAGCAGTTAAAACGGCTGTTTATTTAAAAAACCGAACTTTAGCCAATACAATTGAAGCAAAAACCCCGTATGAAATAATGATGAAAGAAAAACCAAATATAACAAATTTGAAACTATATGGAAGTAGAGTTTTTGTTAGAGTTCCGGAGGTTAAGAGGAAAAATAAGTGGGACAGAAAAGCGGATTTAGGAGTATTAGTTGGGTATGAAGCTGTAGGATATAGAGTGCTGATAAATAATAAAATAACGATAGCTGCTCATGTAGATATAGTTGAGGAAAATGTGAATTTGGTTGGATTTAAAGAAACTGAAGCAAGTACTGATAGTGACATAAGTGATAATGAAAATGAACTTAAAAAGCGCAACGAAGAACACGAAAATAGTGAGTTAAGAGAAGATGAGCAGCTAAATAGTTTTCCAAGCTCGAGTAGAGGTGAAAATTTGACGGCACCAAGAAGGTCAGAAAGGAAGATTAGCCCGGTTAATATATACGGAAGTCCAATATCAAATTGTATTTATGTAAACTATGTAAGCGTTGATAACCCGGAAACATATAACGAAGCAATAGAGTGTGATGATAGTGGAAATTGGCGAGATGCAATGAATAGAGAGATGGAAAGTTTGGATAAGAATCATACGTGGAAATTAGTTGAAAAGCCTGAAGATAAGAAAGTATTAGATTTAAAATGGGTTTATACAAAAAAGAATGAAAATAAATATAAAGCGAGAATTGTAGTGAAAGGTTTTCAACAAAGAGAAATTTTAGAAGATATATATTCGCCGGTAGCTAGAACACAGACTTTGAAAATTCTGCTAAATTATTGCGTGCAAAATAAGTATGAAATCAACCAAATGGATGTCGAGTCAGCATTTTTGAATGGATAGATAAAATCTGAGGTGTATGTAAATCAGCCACAAGGCTACAATGATAATACGGGACGTGTATGTAAGCTCGAAAAGGCCTTGTATGGACTACGCGAAAGCCCAAGAGCATGGTATGAGTGTTTAGATGACTACTTGAAGGAATTAAGGTTTGAACGTAGTAGAATTGACTATTGCTTGTACTTTCTAGAAACTAACGATGAAAAAACGTATTTGATAATTTTTGTAGATGACTTGCTTATCTGTGGCAGAGATAGGAAGTTAGTGGAGAGTATTAAAAAGGGATTATCTGTAAAATTTCGAATGAAAGATATGGGCCAGATAAAAACGTATTTAGGTATCACCATTAACTACAATCCCGAAAAAAATATCATGACTCTAGACCAGGAAAACTATATCGATTCTTTAGCAAAGAAATTTGAAATTGAAAAAGCAAAATTGTATGCTACTCCAATGGAACAAAGTTTAAAATGTGAGCCTGCTTTATCAGTTTGTAATGATATCAAGTATCGAAATTTAATAGGAGCACTATTGTACATAAGTTCAAGCACAAGACCGGATATTTGTTATTGCGTAAACTATTTAAGCAGATTTCAAAATTATTATGATCACAGTCATTACAAGTATGCACTAAGAATATTGAAATATTTGTATTATACTAAACAACTTAAGCTAATGTTTGATAAAACTTTGAATTCTGGTATATTAGAGTGTTGTGTTGATGCCGACTGGGCAGGAGATATAACTGATAGAAAATCCACAACAGGATATGTTATAAGAATGTATGGCAATACTATTTTTTGGAAATCGAAAAAGCAAGATATTGTAACGAAGTCTTCAACAGAGGCTGAGTATGTAGCGCTGTCAGTATGCGTAACTGAGTTAAAACTAATTAAAATATTGTTAGAAGAATTCGGAGTTCAAATTTGCCTCCCCATACGAATTTATGAGGATAATACTGGTGTTATTAGTATAAGCAAATTTGGAAATTTAACAAAGAAATCTAAGTATATAGAAACACATTATCATTTTGTAAATGAAAACTATTCAAATGGAGAAATTGATGTAGTTAAAATAGATACGGAAAATAATCCAGCAGATATGTTTACGAAGTCATTCGGGCGAACGAAATTTGAAAAATTTAGAAGTATTTTAAAGTTATGCTAAAATGTAAATTTTGAACAAGCTAAATTTAAGGTGGCGTGTTAAAATATGAGTAAATTCAGCTGTCAGAGAGCGTAATTAAAACACCTACACATGTATGTATGTATAAGAGAATTAATAGAACGACATGTACATAAATTGAAGTTACACTGTAGAATGTCAGCTGAAACAAAATACTTTGAATTTGACTCTCGACTGAAAAGCACGCATATAAATGCATATATAAACGTTCGCCTTAATAAGAAAAAGAAGTGTACTGAAATTGTATTCCATTAAATTAAATAAACTTTATATATTAATACAACAAAACTCGTTCACGATTAATTGAAAAGACTTTTAATAAACCTCTGATCTCAACAATACCGTTTCATTTGCCCTTGGCTCCTCAATTTCTGTCATTTTCCTTGATGCACACCTGACAGTTGGCAATCCACTCCGCGATCGACTGACTGCAACCAACCCAATAGAATCTCTACTTAATTTTCTCTAAGGCCTCGGTGACTTCGAGGGGACCTCCGCTTTGACCGTTATGTAATTCCTTGAGAATATCAGGGACTTTCTTCCTTGGGACGACTATCAGCTTTCGAAAACAACCGGATAGCAATTGTAAACTGTTCCGCTGTGTGCAATATGACTTGGCAACAGGAATTTTTGCTGACATCTCCTCTCTCGTTTCGTTCGATTCCCTGCATCAAGCTTGTTAGTTCTGGATCTTCGCGCTGACACTTCCTAAATTGATCCATAACCCATGCATCCATAGATGTTGCAGTCATCAGCCGCATATCTATAATATCTTCATGGCCTCAGCTTTAGAACAATGCTTGCATTCAAAGTTGCATGGTCGTCAGCAATTCCATGGGGCCTACCTTTGCGACGCTCTATGGAAAAGCCATAACTTTGCAGTCGCTCTATCCACCGTGCCGGCAATCTGGGACAAAACAGCTCCTATAGCATAACCACTGCTATCCGTACCCAGAACAAAGGTTGAATCTGGGATCGGATATGCTAACGTTGGAGCAGCGCACAGTCGATCCTTCAAGGTTTAGAAAGCTACTTCATGTTCCTTCTTCCATTCGAAGCCTATATTCAGTACAAATCGGCGATAGTACGTGAATAGTCCAAGGAAACTTCGTAACTCATGCAAATTTCTCGGTCTTGGACAATCCTTTACTGCTTCGATCTTTTCCTCAGCAAGTGCAGATGCCCTCCGTCGTTACCTTGTGACGTTTTTCAACTTCCGGTAATCCACACAGAACCTAATTTTTCCACCCTTCTTTTTTACTAGTGCTATCGGTGAGCTCCATGGAATAGCTGATGGTTCGATTACGCCGCTACCACTCTTTTCCTGTATAATTTCTCCTATAACCCCCGCCATCTGGAAGTAGCTGATCACAAAAACATTATCACCAAGTAAGGAAGGGGCTGTCTTCGAATGTAGCGAAGACTTTATACCTTTCATGAATACGCATCACGGTTTTAAGTTTCCGATCCTCACTCACAATTAGTACAAACTCTGCAAAACTGTTAATTTAAAGATACATAGCCCAAACCCCATTTATCGGAAAAATCGATTGTATGGGAGCTATATGTTATGTTGGTCCGCTCTGGGTGATTTTCACTACACACATTTCATATATAATATCTACTAAAACTCCAAAACCCGTTTATCGGAACAATCGATTGTATGGGAGCTATGCGTTATATTGGTCCGTTCATGCTGGTTCCGACAAATGAATAATGCTTTACAAAATGCCTGCCTCTTACAACATTTCATTTAGATATCTCAAAAACTGAGGGACTAGTTTGCATTCAAACAGACAGACGGACGGAAGGACAGACGGGCATGACTAAATAAACTCAGCTCGGTTTACTTATTGGTGGGCCTATCTCCTATTCTTCTCATACTTACATCGGACCAAAGTTATAATACAATTTCATGTTCATGAAAGGTATAAAAACCGAAAGCACGCGGTAAAAATTGGTGATAATACAAACGAAAATCCATAAAGATCTACTACTCACTGCCAGATGGCTGGGGTTGCGCATAGATATGGTATAATAAATAGAAACAGGAGTTTACCTGACAGAAATCCAGTTCTCTGTTAGCTAATAGTTAGCAGAGCCTGCCAAAATTTCTCTGATGAAAAAGTCTAGTTGCTTCCGAAATGGATCTCTAAGAAAAGCTATAGGGGTTGTTTCTAAAATTTTCCTTTTCTATCCCATTAAAAACTTCTAATAAATTATTTAATTATTAAAAAAATAATTTTCCTAAAAAAAATTATTACTTAGCATAGAGCTTATTCATAGTAATTTATACTTTAGAAGCCCCGAAAAAGAAACATTTAAATTCAATTGTATTCTTGGTACACAAAACAATATACATATACTTTGATATACTTTGATATAATAAACTTAAGGAAAATTATAGTACATTTTTTATAATTAAGTGCTCTTTGTTTGTACTTTTTTAAATGTCATGAAATAAAATATACTCTGCCGACAATTCTATTAAATACATACAAAGAAGAAGGCAGTCTATTTAGTTTTCTCATCTCAAATAGACAATTGCAGTATAGGCCGAACCCTGTTATAGATAAGAAATGATTTATAGATAAGGAATGATTTATTTTAAATATTTTAATCTCACCTTGTTTCGATTCGGATTTCAATAAGACCGAGTATATTTAATCGTTTTAAAGTATAAATCATCTTTGGTATAAATGCTTAGTTCCATTTTAAGCTTAGTGATTACTGGTCGTATAAACAATTCTGCTAGGCGCAAAACACAGCAAAAAATGAATTCGCAAATCTTAAATTTTTTACTTATATATTCAACTTGTTATATCAACGTAAGTGAACCTTAAAGTATTTTGCGTTTTATTAAATCATAAGATCATGGTGACAACCTTATGCACATAATGTACGTGCCATACTCGATATTTAAATGTTTTCAATAAAAAGTAAGTTGTTTTGCGTCAGTAAAAAAAAAGTAATAAACAAGTTTTTAAACAACCTTTACATCAATGTCTTCAAAAAGGTGCAGTAATGGTAAACATTATGAGATTTGAAAATATTAAGGTGGATTGCACGTTTGTAAACATAGCCAATAAATTCTTAAAATCCAAGCAGAAGTGTGGCAATTAACATGGTGTGGTAACAACATTCGTGTTAACATCGCGTAACTGCGAAAAATTGCACGTGTTTTGTTAAGATTTTTGTGGGCAGAGAATACCTCAAATTTTATGCACAACTAGTTCACAAGAATTATTAAACAATATAAGCACGTTTTTATACGAGGTTTCGTTGCATTCTATGCTTCTGATTTATAATTTTCTTATTTTAGACTAATGACAAAGTACATTTTCATGAATATATGAAACTATCAGTTAGTTTAATATGCGTTAGAATATTAAGCCTATATACATATACTAGTCGTTTCAGACCTTCTACGAAATTAACTAGGCTTTCAAGACGATAAAACCGGTTTTGGTAATAATAAAAAAACAGGTCGAAATAATACCGTATTTTTCGCGGTTTGAAATTGCTTAGCTAAAACTCTACTAAGGTGGTGGGAGAGAGACTCCGTCACCGAGTAGCCTCATAGCCTGATGTGAACAGACTGATTGGACCTTATCAGTGTGGCTTCAGACCTGGTAAATCTACCATCGACCAAATCTACCATGCTTCTGATTTATAATTTTCTTATTTTAGACTAATGACAAAGTACATTTTCATGAATATATGAAACTATCGGTTAGTTTAATATGCGTTAGAATATTAAGCCTATATACATATACTAGTCGTTTCAGACCTTCTACGAAATTAACTAGGCTTTCAAGACGATAAAACCGGTTTTGGTAATAATAAAAAAACAGGTCGAAATAATACCGTATTTTTCGCGGTTTGAAATTGCTTAGCTAAAACTCTACTAAGGTGGTGAGAGAGAGACTCCGTCACCGAGTAGCCTGATAGCCTGATGTGAACAGACTGATTGGACCTTATCAGTGTGGCTTCAGACCTGGTAAATCTACCATCGACCAAATTTTTACAATACGCCAAATCTTGGAAAAAACCCGTGAAAAGAGAATCGACACACATCATCTCTTTGTTGATTAAAGCCGCTTTCGATAGCACGAAAAGGAGCTGCCTTTATGCCGCTATGTCTGAATTTGGTTTCCCCGCAAAACTTATACGGCTATGCAAAATGACCTTGAGCAACACCGCCAGCTCGGTCAGAATTAGGAAGTACCTCTCCGAGCCGTTCGAAACTAAACGAGGTTTCAGACAGGGTGACCCCCTATCGTGCGATTTCTTTAACTTAATGCTGGAGAAAATAATACAAGCTGCAGAACTTAACCGCGCTGGAACAATATTTTATAAAAGCGTGCAACTGTTGGTATATGCTGACGATATTGATATCATTGGCCTTAACAACCGCGCCGTAACTTCTGATTACTCCAAATTAGAAAAAGAAGCGGAGAAAATGGGATTGGTGGTGAACGAGGGCAAAACGAAGTACCTTCTGTCATCATGCAAAGAGTCAGCGCATTCGCGCCTTGGCAACCAAGCCACTGTTGGCAGCAATAATTTCGAAATAGTAAAGGACTTCGTTTACCTGGGAACCAGCATTAATACCAACAATAATGTTAGCCTAGAAATCCGACGAAGAATCACTCTTGCAAACAAATGCTACTTCGGACTGAGTAGGCAATTGAAAAGTAAAGTCCTCTCTCGACGAACGAAAATAACACTCTACAAGTCACTCATCGCACCCGTCCTGCTATATGGTGAAGAAGCTTGGAGACCGATTTGCGGTCCTGTGGTGTTTCCAATTGGTGTTATTGTTGGTGTTTATGCTGGTTTCCTGGTTAAAACCTCTAAAGAGGTTAAAAACTTAATTAAGTAACTCTACCGGACAAGTATTTAAAATATTGATATGTGCATTATGCTTTACCATTGTTGAATATCCTATCTTATTTATCCCTTCTTTGTATACAAATAAAGAGCGGTTAAATGGTTTACCGACAAAATAAGTAATTGAAAAAATGTGTGTTAAGCAAAAAAGGTTAAAACTTATTATAAGTAATAATATTTTGCTGACTTACACCTAAATATATGATATGTTCAAAAAGAGTGGATTAAACACTAACTAATTAAAAAAAAGTAAGTAAGATTATTTGTTAAATTTTAACATGAATACCCCATGAAATTAACAATTAGACAAGAAATATATTACGGTAAGTACGGCATGTGCGAAAGCGAAACGATCAGCCTGTATTTTGCCACTTCATTTATCAAAGCAATAACGTCAGAGAATAAAATTTATTTTTAGAATATTAAAAGTTTACTTTTTCTGAAAAAACGAGTAAAAGAAATATTGAATTATTGTTATTTTTTAGGTTTGACTAATCGTGATTGTGAAATGCAGTTTCAATAAACAAAATATAAAATGAAAAAATATTTCTGTGGCAGTAAGCGGAAAAATCCAAATCTCGAGTTTGGCCTAAAACGAGATAGGACCACCATGGTGTTCTCCGTGCTAGGTTCTATAATCACACAAAATTTCACGGCGTTTGCTCAAGAATTGTGGATTTTATGGACAAACAACTATATCTCCATGCCATACATTTACACTACAATTTCAACTTTCAAAGCGCTCTACTGAAAAGTTCCAAAAAATTACTTTGGTAGTTTTTCCTTATTGCCATAGTATACTCGTATGTCTCCTTGTAGCGCAACCCTGCAAAAAATCGTGAGGCTGATCTATAAAGAAAATGACCTTTCGTCAACAGTGGGCTACAATTGATCCCAACTATTCTGGTATAGGCATAGTTGAGATAAGTCGATTTTAATTTCTGTAGCCTACTTTTAAGTGTTAAAAGTAAACTTGTCCGACCGTGCCCTTATGAGAACAAAGGGAATCTGTCTGACACTACCCTTTTGGGCATGAAAGGGACCAATTAGTCTCTGCATAGGACATGTTCCAACAAATAAGATCATTTCAACCCATACAGAGAGATCAAAACTGGCATTGGTCGCAGGCTTCTTTGCGACTAATCTCGGATCCATCGTAGACTAATCGATTTTTTGCAGGGAACTTACTCCGAAACTGCACACACACACAAGCGACACAGGGTGCGTTGTATTCAGTATTAAAACAACCAAATTTAAATACTGCAATATTGAACTTGAAGACATGAAAGTCCCAAATTATTGAATATGAAGTAACACCTTATCAGTTTATATCTATTTATTTGTCTCTATTTGCAGTCTATATTTACAGCTGCAATCAATGAACTGGATGCAAAGAAATTTATCGCCGATTCTAGCGAACGTTATTATAAGCTGTACAATCAAATAGCTGAGGAAACATATACGTCGACCAGTGATGAAGACTTTGACACTATTTTCTCGAAACTTGCAACCGTGAAAAGAATTGCAGCAGAACTCGTACAAATATCTGAAGAGTCAGCTAAATATAATTTGGAGAATATTCATGACGAAGAAGTTAAAGCGGCGTTGCGGAATCTCCGTCGAGTAGGAGAACTCTTTGTTCTCGGAGAAGATTATTTCTCCTCGGTGTTGATAAATTTTTCCGCTCTTAAGGAACTTTCAACAGATAAAGATATTGAACCGTATTCGGGTGGCGCTAATATGCCCGATCAAGACGACAGCCCGCTGGCCTACTATCCTGATATTCAAGCAATTTTCCAAAAAAGCAATGATTCAGATGAACTTAAATATTATTGGGAATCGTGGCGCGACAAAAATTTAGTTTGGTCTTCTGTCAACTTCTATACCATTATTGAAGCTTTCCAGAAAGCCGCAAAGATCCTAGGTAAGGGTGATAACATTGATTTATTGCGCTTTTGCATACATACATATTTACATACAAATTCTGTTCTATGTAGATATTCCAATTCTCGAATTTTGGTTTCGTCGTTACAATAATCAAGAATTTTTGCTGGAAATGAGTAAAGTAATGGTTGAAATCAAACCGGCATACAAGCAACTACACTCATTCATTCGAAATGAACTTCATAAAAAGTATGGCGGTGATATTGTCAATCCAAGAGGGCCTATACCAGATCATCTATTCCAGCAAGTTCGCGAACAAGCATGGCAAGCAAAAAGTGTCATTGAGCCATATTTCCCAATGAAAAATCTGCCACCCTACGACAAGTTTGTGAACGATTTTGAGCCGAAAGCTATGATTGATGAAGCGGAAAACTTTTATAAATCACTCGGATTTGCTGATTTGCCCCCTAATTTCTATTATAAGCAGTTAAAACAGCAAGATGAGAGTGCTGAGAGTGGTGATTGCAAGGCTGACATTTTTGATTTGACCCCACATGTATACATGAAGTATTGCAAGAAGGTGGACTTCAGAAAATTCTTACAGAACCATGGATATTTAGCACGAGTGCACTATTCTATGGAAAAACAAAATCTTCCGTCGTACTTTTTTAGTTCATATGATTTGGAATATCCGGTTGGCGAAGCAGTCATCTTATCTGCATCAACTCCCAAACATTTACAAACCATTGGTCTGTCAAAAGATTTCGAATTTTCAGAGTCCACCTTAATGAATCGTCTTTTTCGAATGGTAGGCGTAATTAACCTTATACTTACATACACGACCATATTGGAACACAATTTTAAGATTTTTGTTATTGTAACAGGGTATCCACACAATCCTAAATATTCCATTATATTTCGTGCATACCAAAGTAATGAATGATCTTTTAAATGGTACAGTTGAAATTGAAAGAATAAATAAACATTACTGGGATTTAATGGAGTTATACGCCGGTGTCGAGCCACCTTCAGATCGAGCGGAAAATGCTATCGATTTTCCTTACAGTTTCTATTTGGACATGGAGCAAAATCATCAAACAAAGTTTGTTTTCATGAAAATCTGTATGGTTGTATATGTGTAGTTAAGTATAGAATTTTTGGTTAATTCTCCACGCAGAAAGTTTGTGTCTGAAGTCCTTGGATATCAAATTTATCGCTCTTTTTGTCGGGAGGGCCACCACCAAGGACCTTTGCATAACTGTGACTTTTATGGGAACCACGCTATCGGCAATTCTCTAAAGTAGTAGCATTGCGCTCAGTTCCAATAAAAATTATATATATATATATGTACTTCTCTCTTTTCTCCCAGGTCAATGATGTCCTTGGGATCTTCTAAGGAATGGCACGAGACTTTAGCACAGGTTTTAGGGAGCAATTCCAGTTTAAGCGGCAGCGCCTTACTTGATTATTACGAGCCATTGTTTGATTGGCTGAAAACGAAAAACCGAGAATCGAAAGTCAAAATAGGCTGGAATAAGGGACAAAAAAGTAAGTAAAATAATAATATTATTTACCAATACTTATGTACATACGTACATATGTATTACTATTTATATTTCTCTACATTAAATTTTTCAGAAATCGTTTGACAGTCGACAAGAGATCAATTCGTACTATTTAATTCTAGTATAAGCAAAGATTTGACAGTTGAGATCCATTTCCAAATCGGTCCAACATTTGTACATTTTAACAGTTTTCCGAAGAGTTTTGATATTAGAAATCCTCACTGAAACTCAAAATATTGAAAGTTTATTTTTTTATTAATAATGGTGTTATTAAGGAGCTACTTATAATAAAAACAAATGTTTATCTTTCATTTTTGAAAAAAAAAAATGGAGATCCTGTTTTATTGTGAATTGAATATTGTTATCCTTTCTGTTTCAAAGCCGATATACTGGACCTTTTTTATACTTCAACTACCAATTCAAAACTCTTCCATAGCACTTTACGTATTTCTTTAAAATTAAATTTTAAATGTATCTATTTGCAAAATTTCATACTGTGTCGAATTCGATGATTCATCGATCATTTCTTCGATCGCTATAAAGTTAAATATCGTTTACAAATAGCTAGTTTTATTTACTAGTAATAACCGCAAAATAAATTCACGAGTTAGGTAATTTCACAGTAAATTCAACACTTGAAAATAAAATTATAGTTTCACAAGGCGTGACCTTACTCACCTAGAAGTTTCTAGGTTGTTCGCTCTTCGTGATCTCGAAGGGTCGGTGTTATGTATCCTCTCTTTGGTTCGTATTCGTAACACTACTGCTATCTCGGTTCGCCTAGTATACATGCATTAGTGCACTAGATCGTTAGATATGTTGTCCTAGTTAGTGGTGGGAGCGTAATTGAGTTAGGGATGGTCGTTACTTGATAATATTTGCCACCATACATCCCTCACTCAATAATACTCCCACCACTAGTTTGACACAACATAGATAGCGATGACTATACCCATGCATGTAAGCAGGAGAAACATAAATAACACGAGTCTTCACGAATACAAGGCAAGGAGGAGAAGTCGAAACATAATACCGACCCTTCGAGAACACGAAGAGGGAATAACCTAGAAACTTCTAAGGGCGTAAGGTAGCACCCTGCGGACTATAAAAGGCAGTAACCAAATTTTAGTAATCGAGCCCAAGATAAATAATCGAGGAATCATCGATTTCGTCGCAATACTTAATCCTGGGTTCCATCACTATAAAGTCAAATTAAAACACACACAGATACTGTAACTAATAGCTAGTTTTGTTTACTACAATGTAAATTTAAGAGTTTCGTAACTCCACAGTAGTTCACTCAACAACACTTGAAAATCAACTAATCAACCTGCCTTGCTCGGTCACTGCCTTATATAGTCCTACAGGGTGCTACGCTACGCACCCAGAAACTTCCTGGTTGTTCCCTCTTCGTGTTCCCGAAGGGTCGGTGTTATTTATTGGCATCTCCATTTTGCATCGTATTCGCAAACACTCTTGCTTGGTATAAGCGTAGCTATCGTTATCTCTGTTGTGTGTGTGGGAGTGTTATCGAGTTAGGGATGGTACATGCTTGAGAATAATCGCCACACTGCCCTCCACATACGTTTGATCGACCCGATCAGACACATTGCCCGAACCAAACGCAGCTAGCCTTTCCGGATGGACTACCAGCATCTTATTCCTTGGCCTTCCAACAGTTTGTATGCGATGTACAAAATTGTTTATTCGTTTTATGACTTTGTATGGACCTTCCCAATTACACTGCAATTTAGGGGACAAGCCTTTCTTACGTTGTGGGTTGTATAGCAGCACTAAGTCTCCATTCATAAAACCTTCTGAATTTATTGCTTTGTCGTACCTGACAAGGTCGTGTATTTCTCTCAATTCCTCTTCCAAGACGATTGTGGATTTCCGATCATTTATTCCTGCATAAGCATTTATCCCAAACTTCAAGTCAGCCGGCAACGGAAGATCACTCTCAAAAATTACCTTTGCAGGAGTCTGACTTGTTGTCTCATGTACTGCAGATCGATATGCCATCAGGAACAAGGATATACAGGGTGTTTTTTTTACAGGTTTGTTTTTCGAATAGAGATAAAACTGGCATTTTGTGGTCAAATCTGGCAACTCTAATGTCATTTATGTTCAGTTTGGTTTGCCATTTCATCATTAACAGGTTGACAAAAGAACAACGCTTGCAAATCGTGCAAATTTATTTCGAAAATAATGGTTCAGTTCGCGAAGTTTACCGTGAGCTCCGTCCATTTTATGGTCGACATAATCGTCCATCAGAGCAATTAATTCGGTTAACCATGGATCGTTTTCGCACTACGTTTACTCTATGTGATAATACGCATCCGCAGAGACGTCGAACAGTGCGCACCGAAGAAACAATTGCCGCTGTAGAGCAAAGTGTTGAAGAGGACCCGAATGAATCGATTCGCCACCGTACACAGCAATTGGAGCTTTGTCCATCAACTTTATGGAAGATTTTGCGCAAAGATCGCTTGCGACCTTACAAGATCCAGCTTGTGCAAGAATTAAAGCCGCGAGACCATGCAATGCATCGTGATTTTGGTGTATGGGCCGAAAATGAGATTGATTTCGATGCTGATTTTCATCGCAAAATTTTGTTCAGTGATGAGGCTCATTTTTGGTTGAATGGCTACGTCAACAAGCAAAATTGCCGCATTTGGAGTGAAGAGAATCCACATGAGACCCTTGAAACGCCATTACATCCACAAAAACTGACTGTTTGGTGTGCTCTATGGGCTGGTGGAGTCATTGGGCCATACTTCTTCCGCAATAATGCTGGAGAGGCAGCTACCGTTAATGGAGACCGGTATAGAGCCATGATAACCGACTATTTTGTTCCCGAATTGGATGGCATGAATGTGGATGAGTTGTGGTTCCAACAAGACGGCGCTACATGCCACACAGCGCACGTCACAATCGATTTATTGAAGGAAACATTCGATGAGCGCATAATTTCGCGGAATGGACCTGTCAATTGGCCACCAAGGTCGTGTGATTTGACACCATTGGATTATTTTCTTTGGGGATATGTGAAGTCGCTCGTCTACACCAACAAACCAGAAACGTTAGGGGAATTGGAAGCCAACATTCGTGGCGTTATTGCCGACATACGGCCCCATATGCTCGAAAAAGTGGTTGAAAATTGGACCTGTAGAATTGGCTTTATTGGAACCAGCCGCGGCGGCCACATGCCCGAAATCATATTTAAACATTAATGGCATAAAATTATCCTTCCAATAAAGTTAAATTGATGGACCTTAAAACGATTTTCTTGTGTTTTATTTCAATTCAAAGTTCTATACCCCTAAAAAAAACACCCTTTATGAGTCTCCCAATCTTTCTGGAATCTATGCACTAATTTCCTTAGGTGTCCCTCCAAGGTTCTATTGAATCGTTCAACCATGCCATCTGACTGGGGATGCAGTGCAGTTGTTCGAGTTTTTCGAATGCCCAATGTCTTTCTGGAGCACAGGTGATTCGAAATTCCTGCCTTGGTCAGCGTGTAGCGCCACCGGTGCACCAAATCTCGCTACCCAATTATTAATGAACACTTATGCTATGGTTTCTATCTCTTAATTTAGAATAGGGTACACTGCTGGCCATTTGCTAAAATAGTCCATAACTATTAGTACATATTTCCGGATTTGCTAGAAGGAAATGGGTCAGCTACATCCATAACAATCCTGAGTTATACTGTTTCATTTTCCCAAGGCTTCTCGATTTGGGTCCCTTAGCTTTGATGCAAACCTCACAGTTGGCAATCCATTCCGCGACCGATTGAGGGCATCCAATAGGATCTCTGTTTGGTTTTTTTAAGGTCTTGGTGACTCCAAGATGACCTCTGCATGGACCGTTACATCTTTTACCATCTTCACTCTCCCGATGAAAACAACCAGATTCCAGTTGTAAACTGTTCCACTGTGCCCAATATGACTTGGCAACAGAACCTTCTGCTGACATCTCCTCTCTCGTTTCGTTCGATTCCCTGCATCAAGCTTGTTAGATCTGGATCTTCGCGCTGACACTTCCTTAATTGATCCATAACCCATGCATCAATAGATGTTGCAGTCATCAACCGCACATCTATGTATAATGTCTACCTTGGCCTCAGCTTTGGAACAATGCGTGCATTACCAGTTACATGGTCATCGGGACATTGCATCAGCATTTCCGTGGGTTCTACCTTTGCGATGCTCTATGGAAAAGTCATAACTTTGCAGTCGCTCTATCCATCGTGCCAATTGCCCTTCCTGATCACGGAATTGTAAAAGCCAAATCAAGGCTTGTGGAAATGTTTAACGCACTCTACCAATGCCAACATTTCTCTCCGTGTTACACAATAGTTCTTTTCGGGCTTCCCGATTGTTCGGCTATGGTACACGGCTAACAATTTGAGCTTAAATTTTAAACCATTCATCGTTTTAACCAATTTCTTACTCCTTTTTGTAATAAATTAAAAACCTTTCAATTACCTACACCAATTTTTAATTTCTTGCGGCTTATTTTTAAAACTTAACTTAAAAAAAAGTCTAAAATTGTTTGTATTTCTTTTCATTTCTTTTTGAGAGTTTTTTCAAGTTATTGAATTTTTCTCTGGTTATCGGCATGGAAAAAATGTTTGCAGATGTGTTTGTAAGAAAAATGCTAGTGTGTTAGTACCTATCACTCAATTCTGGTAGGGTAGTATTCCGTTAAAAAAGGGGATATACTCGTATATGGATGCCAGATATTACAACTCGTCGGTTTACTTAATGTCTGGTTATGATAAAATTTTTCATATGATAACCTAATCATGGCTTGCCTCAGAATGACCCTTTCGTTTACACAAAAGTCTGATTAATTTATCATGATAAAGTTGATCATTGTGAGCGTTTATGGGAAAAAATTCACAAAAGTTGCATTTAGAACGCATAAAAAGTGACCGCTGCTTTTGTTTACAATTTTAATTGAAGCATTTTGGCATACAAATTTCGATTATGATATTTCTTTATATGGATATTATTACTTTTTTAAATTCTATCATTAGCAGAGTTTGTTAGCAAAACAATCTATCACAAAATAAAATTTTTTCTCAACGAAATATTTTAGAGCAGAGTTTCCTAAACTTTTTTTGATGAGGCTCCCCGGGTAATATTAATAATATTTTCATGCCAAATCACTGTTTTAGTCAAATTTGATATTGAGTTAAATATATCTTCAGAGGTAGTAATTGCTGTCGAAAGTTGGGAGTAACAACTAAAAAAAATTACCATTCCATGAAAAAGGGTTTTTAGCACCTTACAAAATTCATTACAAAAATTAACACGTTTGCATACTTTTTATAAATATGCACAGAAAAAAAGGTCCCATAAACGTGCTCTGGAATACATGTGGGTTCTGAAATTAATGTAGCCGTAGTTTTTTTTAGTTTAATTCACATTTTTATTAATTCGTATAGTTAGATCTAGTTAGTATTTTAAGATTATTTTGTTGAGTTCTTAAATTTAGATGTACTTAGTTTAATAAATTATATTAGCACTTAGGTTTTTACTTTTTACGTGCGGGCGATACAGGTTTCAAACTAGAACTGTTCGTTATCGTCATTCGCGTCGACGCAGTCCTCTCGTTCGTTAAGTTGTTCGGTCAGGTGTTTATGCACGGTTGTATTTAGGAGAAGGGTTGTATTTAATTGGAGCAATCCTACATACAATTAAAATTTAATTTAAAAGGTGTTACCATTGTAATTATGTAGAATTTTTAAAACCCATACAACTGGTAGGTATATGGTAAAATTCATTAATTTAAGTTATGTGTTTCAGACATTTTGTATCTATTATAAAATTTTAGTCAAATTAGATCGCAATTTGAGAGCTACATACTTCTCAAATCTCAATACCACCCCAACTTGAAAGTCATATCATCAACAAAAAGGGAATTTTTTGTTTCAAACCCTTAAAACTCCAGTAGAAAAAATGCTGCTTCTCAAGTTAAGAAAAAGTTAGGTATCAACTAATACTTAAATGTGATTCTCTGATTGGACTCAAATGTAAGATTGCGATGCGGCGACTAAAATAATTCATGATTTTAAATCTAAGATGCTATGAATAAATTGGTATAAATTTTATTCTTGTTGTTATAAATTTAATTCGCAACACTTTGCTTTGCTTTGCTCTTATACAGGGTGTTTTTTTTACAGGTTTGTTTTTCGAATAGAGATAAAACTGGCATTTTGTGGTCAAATCTAGCAACTCTAATGTCATTTATGTTCAGTTTGGTTTGCCATTTCATCATGAACAGGTTGACAAAAGAACAACGCTTGCAAATCGTGCAAATTTATTTCGAAAATAATGGTTCAGTTCGCGAAGTTTACCGTGAGCTCCGTCCATTTTATGGTCGACATAATCGTCCATCAGAGCAATTAATTCGGTTAACCATGGATCGTTTTCGCACTACGTTTACTCTATGTGATAATACGCATCCGCAGAGACGTCGAACAGTGCGCACCGAAGAAACAATTGCCGCTGTAGAGCAAAGTGTTGAAGAGGACCCGAATGAATCGATTCGCCACCGTGCACAGCAATTGGAGCTTTGTCCATCAACTTTATGGAAGATTTTGCGCAAAGATCTTGGCTTGCGACCTTACAAGATCCAGCTTGTGCAAGAATTAAAGCCGCGAGACCATGCAATGCGTCGTGATTTTGGTGTATGGGCCGAAAATGAGATTGATTTCGATGCTGATTTTCATCGCAAAATTTTGTTCAGTGATGAGGCTCATTTTTGGTTGAATGGCTACGTCAACAAGCAAAATTGCCGCATTTGGAGTGAAGAGAATCCACATGAGACCCTTGAAACGCCATTACATCCAGAAAAACTGACTGTTTGGTGTGCTCTATGGGCTGGTGGAGTCATTGGGCCATACTTCTTCCGCAATAATGCTGGAGAGGCAGCTACCGTTAATGGAGACCGGTATAGAGCCATGATAACCGACTATTTTGTTCCCGAATTGGATGGCATGAATGTGGATGAGTTGTGGTTCCAACAAGACGGCGCTACATGCCACACAGCGCACGTCACAATCGATTTATTGAAGGAAACATTCGATGAGCGCATAATTTCGCGGAATGGACCTGTCAATTGGCCACCAAGGTCGTGTGATTTGACACCATTGGATTATTTTCTTTGGGGATATGTGAAGTCGCTCGTCTACACCAACAAACCAGAAACGTTAGGGGAATTGGAAGCCAACATTCGTGGCGTTATTGCCGACATACGGCCCCATATGCTCGAAAAAGTGGTTGAAAATTGGACCTGTAGAATTGGCTTTATTGGAACCAGCCGCGGCGGCCACATGCCCGAAATCATATTTAAACATTAATGGCATAAAATTATCCTTCCAATAAAGTTAAATTGATGGACCTTAAAACGATTTTCTTGTGTTTTATTTCAATTCGAAGTTCTATACCCCTAAAAAAAACACCCTTTATGTTTCAACAATTATCAAATTCGGGTGGAACCAAACATTAATTACCCAGCTGTGTAAAAGGTGGACGTGGTCGATTAGAAAATTGTTGTAGAGCTATGCCCTATACAGGTTTAAACTTTTTTGGTTTTTTCAGCAAAATTTTCTTATTTAGCTAAATCAGTTAACCCTTCTGCACCATTAAGTTCATTTCATGACCTTTTTAATATACAATTGCTTATAACTTAAAATCGTAAAGCATTATTAAAATATCACTTTACCTTATCCTAAATGCCATGATTTTGCATTAGAACTTAAAATTAAAATCTCTTCTTTTTTATTGAAATAAAAATAATTTGCAAACTGGCTTATTTCACCATTAAGGTCATCTGATGACCATTAGTAGGCTGTATGCATTATTGTTACAGAATTTCTTATGCCTAGTATTCGAAACCATGCACGTGAAGGCAGTTGCAGCAAATGGTGGATGCAATTTTTGAGGACGATAACGAAATTGATGAATGTATTGACAACAACGATAATAAGTACTGTATAGACCAGTTTCGGATGATATATGACAACCAAGCTGAGCTTGGCGATTAAATTAATTTAGCTTCATATTTTTCTAGAGATTGTGTGGTCGTTCTCGCCAAGTACAACCGAAAATTCTAGGGCAACGAGGGAAAATATTATTCCAGGATAAACTGGAATCACGCCATATGCTGTGCATTGCATTTTTTCTATCAAAGGCTCATTTGACCATTATTTTACAAAGCATATGAAAAAAATTGTCACTGACATACTGAGAGAAGCACTGAAAATTTTAAGAACATCGACAGAATTTAATTTGACGCGTATCTTGGTGTATTGATGTTTAGCAGGTAAAGAATTAAATTCATTGAAAAATATCTTAAGTTACATTATCCTCAACCATTTTATACAGGTGTATACCGATCTCATGAAGAAAGCGAAGTCTTCCATGATATGCATGGAAGGCCAATATTTCGAGCTATTATGTCCAGAGGTCGTTTTACTAAAACTAGAGTTCGCCCAGTGGTTGAAATTCAACCAATAAACTTTATTTTATTTTATTTTTTTGCTGTAGTTATGTTTGCAACTGTTGGCATATGCTGACGATATTGATATCATTGGCCTTAATAACCGCGCCGTAACTTCTGCTTACTCCAAATTAGAAAAAGAAGCGGAGAAAATGGGATTGGTGGTGAACGAGGGCAAAACGAAGTACCTTCTGTCATCATGCAAAGAGTCAGCGCATTCGCGCCTTGGCAACCAAGCCACTGTTGGCAGCACTAATTTCGAAATAGTAAAGGACTTCGTTTACCTGGGAACCAGCATTAATACCAACAATAATGTTAGCCTAGAAATCCGACGAAGAATCACTCTTGCAAACAAATGCTACTTCGGACTGAGTAGGCAATTGAAAAGTAAAGTCCTCTCTCGACGAACGAAAATAACACTCTACAAGTCACTCATCGCACCCGTCCTGCTCTATGGTGCAGAAGCGTGGACACTAACAACATCTGATGAGGCGGCTCTGGGAGTATTCGAGAGAAAGGTTCTTCGAAAGATTTGTGCACCTCTACGCGTTGGCGATGGCGAGTACCGAAGAAGATTTAATGATGAGCTGTATGAACTTTACGCAGACGCCGACATAGTTCAGCGAATTAAAACACAGCGGCTTCGCTGGCTAGGCCACGTAGTGCGAATGAGCGAAGATGCTCCAGCCCAGAAGGTATTCTTATCGGCACCCGCCGGTGGAAGCAGAGGAAGAGGGAGACCACCACTCCGATGGACGGACCAAGTGGAGACCGATTTGCGATCCCGCGGTGTTTCCAATTGGCGCCAGTTGGCGCAACGAAGAAACGACTGGCGAGCTATGTTGGACGGTCAAAATCGCCCAGGCGGTTAGATGACCATTTAAAGAAGAAGATGTTTTATCCGCATTTTTTTCTTCCTTTCTATGTCGTTCCTTTCCTCTAACATATTTTTATTTTCCTTGATTTCTTTTTTTACTCTCTTATTTAATTTTTTACTTTCCTCAAACTTCTTTTCCTTTCCCTTCCCTTCCTTTTATTTTCTTTCTTTCCCCTTCATTTTCTTACCTTTACTTTAATTCCCTTCCCTTCCTTTCATTTCCTTACCCTTCCTTTCTTTCCTTTAATTTTCCTTCCTTTCCTATCCTTTCCATTCCCTTCCCTTTGCTTCCTTTCCTTTTCCCTTCTTTCCTTTAATTTTCCTTCCTTTCAATTCTTTTCCTTTTCTCTATTTTCCTTTAATTTTCTTCGGTGTTTAATACTCTTTATGAGTAATCTAAACCTAACCTAACATAAACCCTGTTTGTAGGTATCAGCAATGAATTTTACATATTTGCTCATATTTTACATTGCTTGTTTAATGTATCCAACAAAGCAACTTTTCGTGCTCTTAGGAGAGCAGCTGACACTGGGCATCGTAGCCAGTAATCAATACAATAACAACAACTAAAGCAAAAATGCATGACACAACAGAGTATCTATAGTGCGAATACTTATTTTTCATTGGTCCACTACCAACTCTTCGCACTCACAGTGAGAGCCGACCACACGAATAACACAAAAACATGCATGGCAAGTCTACTCACATTACTACGGCTCTTAATTTTTTCCTACAAAGCAACTTCTCGGCCATGCTCACGATTCAGCATAGTACACAAAAAGCAAGTACACACACACAGCGTGTCTATAGTATGAATAAGTGAATGTGTAGTAGTGTGACTTTTATGTTAAATTTTTTATATTAAAATGATTTTTTAAATTTTTTTTATTTACGGATAAAAGTACACCTCAAAATTTCCTATCTATGCATATATAATTTGTATACCTTAGAATTATAGTTTAGCAGAAAACGGTTCTACATTTCATTCATCTTGTCTATTTATATACTAAAATAAATAGCGTTGTTCGTTTTGATCACAATGATAACACGGCAGATATTATTATCGCGAATTTTGTGTTTTTTCAAAAATTATTTATTTATTCATGAATATCTATTTTCCCTTCAAAGTAATCCCCATGAGATATTATACACTTGTGCCAACGGTTTTTCCAATCTTCGAAGCACTTCAAAAAATCATTTTTTTGTATCTTGTTCAGCTCCTCCTTCGATGCCGTCTTTATCTCGTCAAGAGAAGCGTAACGTCGTCCTTTCATGGGCCTCTTCAGTTTAGGGAACAAGAAAAAGTCACAGGGGGCCAGATCTGGGGAATACGGTGGCTGCGGCATCATTAGTGTGTTGTTTTTGGCCAAAAAGTCGCGCACAAGCAACGATGCGTGAGCAGGGGCGTTATCGTGGTGCAAAAGCCAATTTTTGTTCTTCTTTGCACATCTTCTCGGCCTTCTGAGAACATTTTGTACCACCGATAAACGTTGCTTCGGTCCAAGGTAGCTTATCCGTATGCCACAGTCAACATTCGGAATGCATCCGCGCACTTAATTTCGTTTTTCACACAAAATTTTATACAGGTTCTTTGATCCATTTTTTTGAATAGGTAAAAATCGAAGACGATCGAAAACACGTGCAAGCAAAGCAGCTGTCAACAATTAACTGAACATTCAAAATGGCCGAGCTTGTCGGCATAAGTGAAAGACATGAGTACCAACATAACGCCACAAAAAATTCGAAATTCGAATATACGTAACCAGCGAAAATTCAAAATTCGCGATACGTTTTGAACACACCTCGTACATGTTTTTTTTTACCAAACAGATTTTCACTTAGAATTTCCCGATGTCTGAAGGGAAATACTCTTCTGTCGTATATTCATTTTCAGTATGCAAAACGTATGTTTCTTAGTTGGATTTCTGAGTTTTCTGAAATATGTTTTATTTGCATACGAGAACAGCACGAAAGGCGGAGTAGACACAATCGATCAATTGATAGCGGCTTCCTCCTGTAAAAGCGAACTGATATATCCGCTTTGAAATGGCTTGGTTTTGTGGACTGAAATAGCTCCCGAATGGAACTCCTCTAAAACATATAAAAGAATACTTTATTTAGAAGAACTTGGATTATCCCTCGCGCGTACAACGTAGCACAGACAACGTGTACCAAGATCACAAGCATCGGCATCAATCGTCCAAAAAGTAAGGACCGAGTTCGAACAACTAAGCACATCCATGACTGAACCTACTCGCAAACGGAAAGCGAGTCAAACAGTGTGTCTTATTGCAAAAACCATTCCCAATAAGCCTTAAAATAAGTAATTTTAAGATATTATACAGATCTTGTTTAATCTGAAATATATTAAAGCTGAATTTATGATTTTTTCAATAACATTGAATAATTTTTGAACTGAAATACAGGGTGTTTTTTTTACAGGTTTGTTTTTGGAATAGAGATAAAACTGGCATTTTGTGGTCAAATCTGGCAACTCTAATGTCATTTATGTTCAGTTTGGTTTGCCATTTCATCATGAACAGGTTGACAAAAGAACAACGCTTGCAAATCGTGCAAATTTATTTCGAAAATAATGGTTCAGTTCGCGAAGTTTACCTTGAGCTCCGTCCATTTTATGGTCGACATAATCGTCCATCAGAGCAATTAATTCGGTTAACCATGGATCGTTTTCGCACTACGTTTACTCTATGTGATAATACGCATCCGCAGAGACGTCGAACAGTGCGCACCGAAGAAACAATTGCCGCTGTAGAGCAAAGTGTTGAAGAGGACCCGAATGAATCGATTCGCCACCGTGCACAGCAATTGGAGCTTTGTCCATCAACTTTATGGAAGATTTTGCGCAAAGATCTTGGCTTGCGACCTTACAAGATCCAGCTTGTGCAAGAATTAAAGCCGCGAGACCATGCAATGCGTCGTGATTTTGGTGTATGGGCCGAAAATGAGATTGATTTCGATGCTGATTTTCATCGCAAAATTTTGTTCAGTGATGAGGCTCATTTTTGGTTGAATGGCTACGTCAACAAGCAAAATTGCCGCATTTGGAGTGAAGAGAATCCACATGAGACCCTTGAAACGCCATTACATCCACAAAAACTGACTGTTTGGTGTGCTCTATGGGCTGGTGGAGTCATTGGGCCATACTTCTTCCGCAATAATGCTGGAGAGGCAGCTACCGTTAATGGAGACCGGTATAGAGCCATGATAACCGACTATTTTGTTCCCGAATTGGATGGCATGAATGTGAATGAGTTGTGGTTCCAACAAGACGGCGCTACATGCCACACAGCGCACGTCACAATCGATTTATTGAAGGAAACATTCGATGAGCGCATAATTTCGCGGAATGGACCTGTCAATTGGCCACCAAGGTCGTGTGATTTGACACCATTGGATTATTTTCTTTGGGGATATGTGAAGTCGCTCGTCTACACCAACAAACCAGAAACGTTAGGGGAATTGGAAGCCAACATTCGGGGCGTTATTGCCGACATACGGCCCCATATGCTCGAAAAAGTGGTTGAAAATTGGACCTGTAGAATTGGCTTTATTCGAGCCAGCCGCGGCGGCCACATGCCCGAAATCATATTTAAACATTAATGGCATAAAATTATCCTTCCAATAAAGCCAAATTGATGGACCTTAAAACGATTTTCTTGTGTTTTATTTCAATTCGAAGTTCTATACCCCTAAAAAAACACCCTTTACATGGGTGGTCATTTCGTGACCTTAATGGATAATGTGAAGGTTATTTTAATGGTGCAGAAGGGTTGAATATCTAATTTTATATGCATTGCTTGACAAAGAGGCGTTGGGTATTTAGGTTGCAGTGGCTACTAGTAAATGAACTAGCACACATAGGCCCCTGAGCTCCCGTTGTGATACCACATGGATCTGAATGACCCCCTATTCGAACCATTATGTGGATTCCGCGAAGCGCAGAATGCCCGTTGGCTTAATTGTTGCTAATTCGCCGAGAGAATACCAGACCCCAGATATTTCAACCTAATGCCCTGGGAGCTGCTTGACTATAAGAGAAGATGTAAGCATCACCATTATTGATGTCCACTGTCTTCAGAAATTCTACAGCTTCCTGTATAGTGGCCACTTCTGCCTGAAAGACTCTAAGCGGTCAGGCAATCTAAAGCTAAGATTAAGACCCAGCTGAAGAGCGTACGCCCCTCCTCCAACCTTGTTATCAAGTTTCGAGCCATCTGTGTACACATGGATTGAACCGTTGTCTTGGGAAGGTCCGATGTCCCAGTATTCTCTTTCCGGAATTGTGATACGAAATTTATTCTCGAAATAGTACTTCGGTGTACAGTAGAGTTTGTTTAGGAAGGTGACCTTCACAAAGGGATCCCCATCCCGGTATATTCCTAAGTCGCAAGGCGAAACATGGCGCGGATAGTTTACCGCTTAGGTCAATCGGTAAAATGTTCAGGATTGCATTCAGTGCGTCTGCCGCTGTTGTGCGTAGCGCCCCATTGCCACATATGAGCGCACTTCTCTGCACTCTTTGAATTATGATGGTATTGGAGCGCCAGACCCGTCCAGACCCGTCTACCAGACTAGGACTCCGTACAAAAGATTGGTCTAACCACAGCAGTATATAGCCAAAGTGTGATTTTGGGGGTCAACCCCCACTTTTGGCCTATGACACCCCTACAAGAGTATAATGCCACTAATGCCTTTTTAGCACGCTCTTGTATATATATCCTGTACGGAGTGCTCCTGAGACATGATCCCACTACTCATGCATTCCACTAGGTTGAATTGTGCTCTCGGAAAGCAGGTGTGAGAAGCGATCTGCGAAATGATTGGCGGTCTGTTGCGATTGCAGCTTTTCGACGTCCAGCTTTCCCTGCGTTTTTTGTTGCACCTGTTCTGTCGTACAGAGGCGGGTACGAATCTTGGCTGCTACTAGGTAGTGATCAGAGTCGATGTTAGGTCCTCGTATTGTGCGAACATTTAAACGCTGGAAGTATGCCGTCCGTCTATCACAACTGGTTGCGTGTTTTTCGATCAGGGGGCAGCCATGTTTCGGGCGCAGGCGAAGTCGATCAGCCTGTATCCATTTGGCAAAGTCTGATCGTGGAGACGGAACTTCCTTAATTGTGGTGTTGCTTTTAATAATTCAGTAAAATCGAATTTCGTTCATTCACATATGTTTCTTTTTTTTAGCAGATAAATTTAAGTTTTATTTTATCGGAATCATCTTGACTGCTTATTTGGCGCGAAATCAATACGCAGGTCGAGGATCTATAGAATAAATAATTTGGCATTTTTGAAAACTTGCATAAAGCATATGGACAACACTACCGTGCCTCAAAACGGAAATTATATATATTTCCAGTTACAGTAAACAAAATCTACTTTGTAATTGTCCAATCTATTCAAATGCACAGCGGAAATAAATTTTTAAGAACTCTGGCGGAAACTAAAATACAAGTCAATCTCACACTATGAATCAAAATTGAAAAATGTGGAGATTCGCCCTTTTGGCTTTAAGGGCAAGAAACATTGTCAATTTATATGAAAATGTATAAAAAACATACTTTTTAAGTAACGTCTGCTTTCGAACTTCATTATTTACCTGGGGAATGCTCTTAAATTTTGTTATTCCACAAGAGGAATGCTTTTTAAATTGTATTATTATACCTAGTAGTGCTACGCACACAAGGTATAATAACTTTAGTCGACTAACGGCAGTACGTAACGGCATAAACGGATCGATAGATATAGATATCAAAATGTTCACGACGAAAAGAGAAATTGATTAAGCCATGTCCGTCCGTCCGTCCGTCCGTCTGTGAACACGATAACTTGAGTAAGTTTTGAGATATCTTAATGAAATTTGGTATGCGGGTTCCTTGGCACTCATCTCCGAGCGCTATTTAAAATGGGCGAAATCGGATGATAGCCACGCCCACATTTTATGTATAGGATATTTTCGAAAACACAAAAAAAGTGATTACTCAGTATACAATACACTTATAAAGATAGAATTTGGTGAATACCTTAAGACTGAGGCATAAAATTAGATTTTCAAGAAATTTTTGAAAATGAGAGTGGGCATCACCCACTTTTGATTAAGTCAAGTTTAGAAATAATATTAATCATAAATCAACAACCGTACAAGATATCGAAACGAAATTCAGCACGCAGGTTTCCACGTATGCTAAGGTATACGCCCAGTTTTATATGAAAGATTTTGAAGAGGATCGTAGATATATTAAATAGGCAATAACTTTGCGTAAAATAGCTTTACATCATTTATATTTCACTTTTAAAGTTTCCGTAAACAAAGAAATCCAAAAACTTAAAATTTTCGAAAATGGGCGTGGCCCCGCCCCTTTTATAGTGGAATATTCCACAAAACTTTTTATGCCATAACTCCGCCGAAAATTGATTTGTCTAAACGAAATTTGGAGATAATGTTCTATATATAAAGTTAACTGTTTGCTCTAAAAATGGGCGAAATCGGTTAATGTCCACGCCCAGTTTTTTAACATAGTTCTGAAAATTTTTTTTGTAAAGTTTAAAAAGCGATATCTCTACAACTAAGCAAGTTATATCAATCAGATTTTGCACACATAATAAGCTTTTTAAGAAAAGCTCGGCCGCAAAAAAAGTTTGTCAATTTTGAAGAAGTAGCCGTGGCGCCCTCCACTTTTCAGCAAAAAATTTCTGCTATTTTCAAAGGCAATCGCTTATAATTCCATCTTGAAATTTTTAGCTGCTTCTCAGTAGTATGTATTACACTCCTGCCAAAAATTAGCCAAATCGGGAAACGCACAAGTATTCGGGCACGTAGTTAATTGCCCACTGCAATAGCGAAGTTATATATCTTTTTTGATTTTCATACTTTTCATAAACATTAAATTTATTTAAGTATGAGAAGAAGAAGAGACAAGTTCACTAAAATGATCAGCACGATGAGCGGAGTCGATTTAGCCATACCCGTCTCTCCGTCCGTCTGTCTTTCTATTTGAAGGAAAGTAGTCTCTCATTTTTACACAATAATGCTGAATTTCGTTGTTTGCTTTCGCCATTTTATAATATACTAGCAAACTTGGTAGACGTTGTTTTTACGTTTTGATACATAGAACACATCTATATATAAAATGACATTTACTTGAACCAAATAAACTCCTAGCTATACCGAACTGCAGCTTTACATAACCTGGGGGCTTTTCCAGAAGCTATATACAGGCTGTGTCGTGCCCAGCGAACTCCTGAACCTATCGTGAAACTTCAAGAGCAAAACAAAACACAAAATATGTGGGCGTGGCACCGCTCACTTTTGAAAAATGATGTAGATATTGGCTAAGTGACACATGAATCCAAATTTCATTAATTTAGACCAAACAAGTTCGGAGTTGAATTGAAACTTTATATAGCCTGGGGGCGTAGCTCCGCCCACTTTTCCAAAACTATATACTGTCTATGCTGTACTCAGTGAACCCAAGTATATATTGTGAAAATTTCATAAAGATCGGTTGAGTTCTTTGGCGCTTATTAAAGACACCGTTTTTTATTTTTTTTTGTTACGTTCATTCGGCATAAACGAATCGAGATATATATTTATTAATATATATCAAAACTCAGGATGAAAAGTAAAATATTCGGGCAAGTAGTTAATACCCTACTGCAAAAGCGAAGTTGTATATCTTTTTTGATATTGATACCTTTCATGAACATGAAATGTTTGTACGTATACTGAAATGATCATGAGGATGAGCTGAGTCGATGTAGCCATGTCCGTCTCTCGATACGTCTATTTGTCTGGCCGCCTGTCTATTTGAACGCAAATACGAAATGAAAGTATTAATAGACCTGCGTAAATTGGGATGACATAATAGATCACTACTAGGTATATAATGTTCGGTTCCACCCGAACTTAGACTTCCTTACTTGTTCCACATTAGGAATGGAAAAGCTATAATTATTTCAGAATAGCAAAAGTGAACAAGGGCTGTAAAATTTCATTCCTATCACAAAAAATGGAATGAAGCCTGCAATCCAAAATTGTTATTCAGTGAAATAGGAATGCATGGATTGCATTCCGAGATGAATGCATTCCTCAACACCTCTAGTGTGTAAATATTCACATAAAATGATATACAATGTATAATATACATACATATGAAAATTTTAATTATCTTGCAAACGATTTTCATAGCGTTTCAAATATCGTTTTAAAATAATTCAAACTTTTGCTTTGTCGGAAGCAGAAATACTCAGAAATAGGCAAATATATGGGCATGGTCCTTATCATTTTCAACACTTTTTTATGGGTGGTTAACTTTTTGTTCTTGCACTGAAAAACACCACGAGTCAGGGCAAAGTAATATACAATTTCAAGTTCAAGGAAGGTGTGGATGGATACAAAACACAGCACCCGATTTCTCAAAGAGGTAAAACAGCATAGAGCGGAACAAAAAAAAACATTAAAATTGCTATTAATAACGTCATTTTATTTGTATGCACTATTTCTTTTTTTATACATATTAATTAGTAGGTATGAATTTAAAGTCCTCAATTTTTCGAGCGATCATAGTATTAGGCATTGCGTGATACGACTCGATTCTCGTGACGCACAGTCACATCTACAATACTCATGTTTGGAGTCAAGAAATTAACAAGTCTGTCGGCGCCGGCCCTAGAGAGGCGGTCGAATGGGTATCCCATGGCACGACGATCAGGATAAAGACGATCACGCACCCCACAATATGATGCAGCGTCACTGCAACTACCCACCAGTTCCTGCTCGATCTATTGGAGAATATTGAAATGGAATGTAAATAAATAGATACAAACTCTTCGCGTATTTAAAGCACTATGTATATATTGCTTACCCTATCTTGATCGTAGTTAGAAACCATAACAAATAATTCGCAGCGAAGGCCATCAGGCAGGCCTTTCGGAATGAGCATATGATTTGGCCATCCACAACCACAGAAGTTAAATTCTAATTCCTCTGGACTACCAGCCACTGGGCGATTCTCTTCCAAATTCCGGAAGGTGCGTTCAAAGGGAATTGTAACACTCGACTCAGTGGAACGACGTTGAATTGTGTTTTTTCCGGGATTCACTAATATTTTTTTTAAGCTATTGCATTCAATTTTTCTTAGAAATAAGCATTACTCACGTGAAACAATGAATTTGTCCAACTCAACCATCATCAGACGTTGATCCTTGAATAGCATCCCCTGTCCACGCTCGTCTGTTTTTGGACCTAGGAAGATACGTACAGTACCGAATCGTTGGGCACCGCCTGCGTTATTTATATTAATAGTGTATGTGAATGGTGTATGTTGGAGATGAGTGAAGCTAGCGAAAACATTGCCACGTGGCACAAAGTCCATTCCACGAGACAAATCTAAATCTGTCTGCTGCCAAAAGGTTTGAAGTACGTTTGGTCGGCCTCCCTCGGGACTTACTTGTACACCAGTAACAGATATGCCATCGTAACTTAGCTCTGGTATAGTATATGGTGGTAGGCGGGTCTTGTGCTCCTGGAAGATATCATCAATGTAGGCATGCCATCTGTAGAAAACAGGATCGCGCATGGCCGTGGCTGAATCACCCATTACACCAAAAGATTCCAAATGACGATGGTTTGGATCGTGAGAGTATGAAATAAACACATGACCCATATTATGAAAATCACCGTACAAGCTTCGGTTTGGCGAAATAATTGATGATTCCATCATATTGCCCAAAACATCAATACCGCGAACCGCATCTAGTTGCACACGATTCCCGCTTTCCTAAAATGGAAAATGATTCATAATTATTTTAGGAAGTTAAAATTTTTGTTATGAAACTCGAGAACTAATTGAATAAAGACGTACATCAGTAGCAAAACCTTGAGATATAGCCTCAAAGATGCGGTCTCTCCAGCGCTCCAAATCCGCTACATCCACGTTAATTTGATCCAATTCTCTATTCAAGTCCGATAGTTTTGTATTCTCAAAGCGTGGGGGCCAAGCACGACTTGCCACCAATGAATCCATCTTAGGAAAATATCCTTCTTTGATAGGTTCGCGGAAATTATTAAACCGAACAACTCTGGCCAGGTTGTTGCTAAAACGTTCCATGTTATAACGAGCCACTACTTGTTGATGCATGTAGTAAAATAGCTCACCCCGACGATCCTTGTTTACAATTGCACGATCGCCAGCTTCAAAAGGATAAACCAAATGCCAATGCCAATGATGAAGATTTATGCCAAGATCTTCACGGAAGTACCATAGACGATGCTCCGGTTCCAGATCGGAGGCAGTATAATCACGTGGAATAGTTATTGACATTCGAGATCCTTCGGGAACTATTGTGGCTTCTTCTCGTACTTTGCGGAAAACTTGGGAGTCCACAAACTTGTCGGGAAAGTTTTGTGCAAACGACGGAAGATCCAGTGCCTTTGTATCTGGACGATGTAGCAAGGCCACTGAAAGTGCATAATTGAACATGTAGGGATTCAATCGGTCACGAGCATACACGGCCACACTTTGTAGATCATCAATGGAACGCAAACCCATAAAAATATCAATCAAACGTCCTGCAATACGACGATGAGCCGGAATAAAAAGTGAAAACTGAGCATCTCGTGCCAATGACATGGGTATGCGAAGATCTGGGATGGATATATCCCGAACAGGAATTCGTTTTTCTGCTGTTTCACCGAAACGGCTCTGCACCTCATTACCGATTGGCCGGTAGCGGTCAGTCAGAAACTTGTCGGGTATATCAAACACAGTTGCCTTTCCCTTTTTCATAAAAACAGGCTCGTTAGGGCGATCGAAAAGTAGTAGTAAGTTCTTTTTGTCTGCCATAATCTTTACTCAAAATTTAATTAGTTTAAGAAAAAAGTAACACTGTTGACTATTTCTGCACAATAAGTAAACGTAATTGATATGATTCGAATGTGATATTCCCTTTTTATACCAAAAAAATAATTTTAGACGTCGTATCCCGGCCTGTGCATGGCTTTTTATCGCTTATTTGCGGTGAAAGTGTTCTGTGGTCTAATTTGCGACATGAACACAGAGATAAGTACGGCTACTTAATCTTTACATACTGAATAGTGAATAACGAGGATTAGTGGCGATAAAAATATTAATAGTTTATACAACGGGGCACATACAAAAACACATTCGGATAGTAACAAAGCTATCATTTGGAAGTTGCGTATGCTGCAGCTGATGGTTTAATAGCTTGCTAAAAAATCTATTTCGGTTATCGCTTTAGCGAGTCACATTTATTCAGGGAAAAGAGCTGTTTCAGGAATTTGTCCTTGCGGAGGCGGGTACTTATATCAAGTTTATGGAGATGTTTCGTTATTACTGTTAACATCCTGCACATGGTAAAAGTTAAGTATATTTTATTTTATTTACATACAAGCAGACCCCGCAGACGTTGCTCTCACATTCACTCTGAAAACATTTGTGAGTTTTATGTTTACGGTGGAAAAATTAAAGCAAGCGAAAAGCGTTGTTATGCTCTTTTGGGATCCCAACAACAACCCAAAACACGAAAAGTTTTAACGGCATTCTTTTAATTGAATTACTTTGGCATCGCCAACATGAGCACTGTTGCTACAGCTACGATTTGAGTGTACGTATGCACATATATGTGGGCCTAGCAAAAAAAAGGGACATCTTGAGACTGATCTTCTAACGGAAATATGGAATGGTCTTTTGGAAATAATGAAAAAAACAAGTCAAAGTTTACTGAAAAGCACTATGGCTTTGGACGTTGTCAATAACGGACGCATCAATTTTGATCGGTACTAAACGGCTGCTAAAGAAAAAACCCTAGATGCTGACTACAAAGATAAATTTAAAAAAAAATAGTTCGCAGCACAGTTGAGAGGCAAGGAAAAGTTTCGTGTAAATACGTTTAATCCCATAGTTGAAACATTAAATACCCTTTTAAAAAAACGTTCGGCAGAATGCCAAGAAATTGATAATCGATTTAGTTTTTTTTTTTTTTTACAACAATCGAATGTAGCGAGTTGACCAAAAAATTTTGCAGAATTTTATCATAAAGATATCAATGCATACGAACTCCAAATAAAATATTTTCATTTAAGCCAATATTTTAAAAACGTAAAGCAATCAACCGGTTTAAACATCTCAGCTTTACATAACCTAAAAAAGTCAGGTAAATTAGAAGAAACTTTTCCAAATGTTGAAGTTGCTAAAAGAATATTCCTTTGCCTAACGGCTATCAATTGTAGAAAATAAATAAAAAGAAGCCCGAATGGAAGTTCGGCAATTGACGAAACATTTAATATCTATTAGTTGCACTCCGCCTTTATGTTTCCAAATCTCATAAATTGATTACACTGGGTATGATTAAAATTTCAAAACTAAAGCCCACAGATACCATGTCTTTGTTTAAGGACAAATTTGTTGCGGCAATTGCAATTGTGATTATTTTAGTTAATGATGCACATGTACATATTTTACCGCCTACTTCGCATTTAAAAGATTCGAATTCACACAAAATAGTAGGGACGAGTAACACAGCAGCACAGTTGGCACTATGCTATTCTGTAACACTTTTTACTGGATGTGTTTTGTAATATGGGTGGCGAAATCTCAAGTTTAAGGTCTTAATCTTACCGGGAAGTTACTTAAAAACCGATCATAAGATTTCCCCGTTTTCACAAATTATATTGTCATAGTGTCCAGAACTATGTGCTAAGTTTCAAGTCCCCATTATCAGGAAGTTTGTCAAAAATAGATCACAAGATTCCCAATTTCAAACGAGATTTCAAAATAGGTAGATCCGTGTGCCACCTAGCGAATTTATTTTGATCAAATATTGCATTGTCACCAGATTCTGAACTATGTGACAAGTTTCGGGTCTCTGGCTTACCGGAAAGTTACTCAAAAATTGATGGCAAGATTTTCATTTGTCTAGATCAGCGCGCCAGTGTATTCCAAGGTATTTTATTGTTGATCAATGTGCCATGTTTCAATGCACTAGCTTACCGGGAAGTTACTTAAAAATTAATCGCACGGGTCCACGATTCCTAAATTTCATATGGATACGACTGGACAAACAAGAAAGGGACTTATTTCAAAGGTAGTACAAATGAATAGCGAACAACAATGTTACAAGATCAACTAATTAATTTGTCAATTATGTGGATAGAAAGCGATATAATAAAAGATTGCAACTTATGCATCTCGGAGTACTCCATTGTTTTGCTTTTGAATTTTCCATAGAGTACCTACGTGAGAGTACCCTCAAAATGCTCCCAAAGGATTACTCCATAGAGTATTCAACACCAGAACGAGAGAGGAAGTAGGTGGTTCTAAAAAGTGTAAAATAGTCCATGGAGTAATCTTTTAGCAGCATGTTGAAAGTACTCTCACGTAGGTGCTCCAAAGAGTATTCAGAAGCAAACTAAAGGGTACTCTGAGATAGATTAGGTGACCCAATCACCGGACATCGCCATGTAAATTTGACCACCTTTTTAAGTGTTGGAGTACTCTGATACTCCATCGTTTTTTACAGGGTACTAGTAGACATATACTATGACGGTGCTATAAAAAATGTTGAGAGGAGTACCCAAGAAGTCTTGGAAACTTGTCAATTCGCGAACAAAATACAAACGAGCCATACATAAGTGGGAGCAAATTTGAACAAAAACTGAATACTTCCATCCGCGAATGTTCGAAAAGTGGCATTCGTTACATATCTGGTACTTATAATAGGCTCAGCTGTATAGTAGGGAAGGGAAACAAACAACGTTATTTCATTTTTGAGATTGTGTGGGTATGCGTGTGCTTTTTTAAAGTACAAAATATACTGGTAAGTCAAATCGTTACAGGCTGTTTTAATTAACTTTTTCGCTGAAAAGAATTTGAGAGTCAGATAATTACATATTCCAAACCGTAGTAGAGGTGGCAGGTTCACACCTCAAAAGTTTGCAATGTTTTATTTTAAACTTATTTTATTATTTTAAATAATTGCTTTTTTATACCAACAATTTTTGTTGATTTACCTGTACATTTTCAAGTATTCATGAAGCTCAAGGCCAAGAATAATAATTTTTCACTTCTTGAATTTTTATGAAAATTATTATTGTTTATTTAATAATTTTTAATTAATTATTAAACAAGGAGTTTAGATGACATCAAAACCAGCGTATTGTTAGCTTAATGGCTAGCAATGCGTGCCAAAATTTCCCTGATGAAGAAGCCTAGCAGCTTCCGAAATGGATCTATAAGAAAAGCTATGGCGGTTTTCTCTAAACATTTTTCCTACTCTATTCAATTAAAAAAAAATTTTTAATAATAAATTAAAAATGATTATTAAGAAATAAAAAAACAATAATTTTCATAAAAATTCAAAAAGTGAAAAATTATTATTCTTGGCCTTGAGCTCGTTTCATGAATACTATTTTAAATAAGATTTTATTTTTAATTTCCATACCATCACTACTTATTATTTGGGTACCTTACATACATAGTATATATATCAAATTTTTTTGTTTTTATGTTACGATGTGGGAAAAACGCAATAATGATTTGGCGCGTCACCATCAATTGTAAAGTTACAAGTTCCCACCCCAACTTTATGTGTATAATAACTTTCCAATTTTTTTTCTTCAGTTTTTAATTGAAAATATTTTTTTAATTTATTTTGTCATTATTGCATTTTTCGTAACATACTTCTTCTTCCATATTTGTCACAATTCAGTAACCCTTGTTTTGAAACCTTCTGTTTACCTTTTGTTGGGGTCTGCAGCGGTATTGCCAACAATTGTACCGACTAAATAGCAGGATGAACGCGAAAATGTAAGAGTTTATATAATGGGAACTTCTGGGTGAATGTGAATGTGAGAGCCGATTTACACGATTCAAGTATTGAATTCAAGTCTGGCGCGACATCGTTGGGGGGGGAGAGTACAAGCACCTTCGTACCGTCAAGTCGCTTCAAGTTCAAAATTGCTTTCAAGAAAAATTTACACATGTAAACACGAATAGAGTATACTAAGGAGAACCGTAGCAGAATTGAACTCAGCGATTTTCTCGTGTAAACCGTCTCTGATTGACTGCGGCGCAAAATGTCACGGTGTCTTACATAATTTGGCTATTCGTATTAGAGTAAGGTTAGCTATTGTTGGCACCAATTGACTTGAAACTTAATTTTAGCCAAAATAATAGTAGCAAAACCTAAATATTGCTTTTTTTACATCGCAGATTAAATTCTCTCTCCAATTTATTGCAAAAAAATAACTGAATTCCAATCGTTCCGTCTGAAAGATTAAAAAACCTGAGGCGACCTTAAAAGTTGGTAGTTAAACGAAAGTATCTGCTTTTTATATAATATATTGAATAATTTTTCGGAATTGTTTAAACAACGATTTAGCTGGCGGGCAATATGGGCTAGGGTATCCACCTGCATTATTATGTAGTCCACATTAACCGCTCAATAGTTTCAAAGTAAAAGGGACTTAAAACATTTGTATAAGTAGTCTAAAGTCCATTATTTCGGTTGTGTATTGTTTAAAACCGTTTCGGGTCAGTATCTAATTTTCGACTTTGCTAAAATAATAATTTTTTAAAGAAATTTCGGATATACTTCACACTAACGAAAAAAAGGTCGATTGTTCTTCAAAATCATTTTCATCAAATGCAAAAAATACGAATCAAATTGCGAATAGGGTTTAGCGACCGCTATGTGGACCAAAGGATGTTTGTATATGTTTGTTATTATATAAGTTATGGTCAATGCCCACATTACCCGACCAACCCACAATACCCGACTTTACTCTACTTATTTCGACAGAATAGATAGGGTTTGAGAGTTACGACCTTAAACAAGAAAGGAAAATTAAATGGAAATCAGCAGACCTAGAGCACCTAACCTAAAATTAGCGCTTTAAAATTATCAAGTGAGGCTTCCTTTTACCTAGTTAAGAGAAGATTACCTGGAATGCCGAATCAGATTATCCACAGTAACGGTAGGTTTCACTGTCTATGTATGCAGCCACTAATTTTGTTTATGATGCATCTAGCGATATCCAAAGCAGCAGAGTGAGTACCAACTGCTCGGTCAAAGATTGCACCCATGTGCTAATTATCAACATCACAAGCAGAAGAGCTCAAAAGACTAGGTGCAGAAAGGTAACCCCCCCCCAGCATTATTCGTAGTAAAAAAGCGACTAGTCTAGGATAAGTCCGGGATGAGTCGCAAATAGGCATGCTACCAATGCCATATTTGATTTCTTTGTATGGGTTGGAGTGATCTCTTTTGTTTGAGCATGTTCTATGAAGAGACTAATTGGTCCCTTTTATGCCCAAATGGTAGTGTCGGACAGATTCCTTTTGCGCTGCTACGGGCACGGTCGGACAAGTTTACTTTCAACACCTTAAAGTAGGCTACAGAAATTAAAATCTATTAATCAAAACTATTCCGAATAAATTATTCACACACACGCTACCCTGCAAAACATCGCGGGACTGATCTCTAAAGAGCGTGATCCGGGATCAATACCGGATAATTTTAGCAGGGTAGCGTGTTAGCGAAAAATTCACTCGAAAGACTTATTGGTTTCGAATATGGTTCAATAATAGTAGAGTGGCAGCACAGTCACAAAAAGGTGTAGAGAAGATAACCGTAGCTAACTTGCAAAACCAAATTCAACCATCGGCAATAAGCCTGGATCGTGGCGCCAATTCTTTGAAACTGATACCATGAATCCACGCCATAGCCGGTATCAGCGCAGTGCTTTAACGCATTTGCGTTAAGGGCTCTTTTGGCGCAGCTTAATAGTGTTTTTGCACAAAATACTCCCTGATACCTGATACATTGGTAGCGACGCTGTTTATGAGACATCACCGAAAACTAATACAAGGCGGTCGCATAGGGTACTTAAAAACACCTATTCATGCCAGGAGAAAGAATTGGTAGCCGGAACATAACTTTTTTTACTCGTTCAAAAATAATGAGCGAAAAACAGTTTGCTCTGGTAATAATGTAATAATAATAAAAATTCCCAAACGGATTACCCACCATATCCCGCCCGACCGGTGCGAGTGGCCTATCCGCATAACGCGCGGATTATTCGTTCGTGCCTAGTCGTTGAAAGGCTTTGGTTTGTTAACCGTCGAGATCTAAAACTGCTCAGCTACAGAGAAAACCTCATCAGCTAAGTAAAGTAGATATAAGATAGATTACACATTAAGAAATAATTAGTTAACAGAATAAAATTCTTGTTAGAAGTTAATATAAAAGTCAAATAATAAGAAACAATTAGAAAGGATAGAAAGAATTGATTTTTTTATGCTGAAAAGCGAGTCTGAAATATGAAATCTACCAGAAAGAGAGTAATAATCTTCACACAAACAGCGAAAAGGCTCATTTCACTCAAAATGGTCGATTAATGTAGTGAAAAGAGATTTAGATACATAAGGGTCGCTAAATTCTGTAAACCATCGTTTGACGAAAGCCAGAACACATCTAGCCCTATTGACTATTGCGTTAATATGGCGGTAAAAACTGAGATTGTAGTCCATAGTATCCCCAGGTCCACAAAATCATACACTTGCTCCAGACTATAATTTTTAATTGTATAGTAAGCCGGCTCAGAAGTTCCAAACGAACAACGCATGTACCTACATTTTTAATGTTAAGTGGCATATAATTTAAATCGCACCAAATAACTAGTGTATCTAGATCTGATTGTAGCTTATTTCTATCTGCGAATGACATGAAAAGCTTTACGTCGTCGGCATACATTAACAGTTTTGAAAATTTTATTATTGTAGAAATATCATTTTAGTTTAGGAGACACCCTCGAGCACTGAACGAAAACGTTCCAATGGGGTATCCACACCCGCGTATCCATGCCAGAAAAAGAATCCGAAGTTGGAGTCTAACTTTTTTTACCCCTTTAAAAGTAATGGACAAACAGCAAATTATTCAAACTTGTTCAAAAATTTTAAATTGTTTCAAATCTTAAATTTCCGCCCTTGGATTGTGTTATCTGAAGACGGCACGCGTCTTTGGGTATACCTCTCAACATTTTTGGAAGCGCCTTTGTAAAGGGTGAGAACGAGAGAGGAAGTAGGTGGTTCTAAAAAGTGTAAAATAGTCCATGGAGTAATCTTTTAGCAGCATGTTGAAAGTACTCTCACGTAGGTGCTCCAAAGAGTATTCAGAAGCAAACTAAAGGGTACTCTGAGATAGATTAGGTGACCCAATCACCGGACATCGCCATGTAAATTTGACCACCTTTTTAAGTGTTGGAGTACTCTGATACTCCATCGTTTTTTACAGGGTACTAGTAGACATATACTATGACGGTGCTATAAAAAATGTTGAGAGGAGTACCCAAGAAGTCTTGGAAACTTGTCAATTCGCGAACAAAATACAAACGAGCCATACATAAGTGGGAGCAAATTTGAACAAAAACTGAATACTTCCATCCGCGAATGTTCGAAAAGTGGCATTCGTTACATATCTGGTACTTATAATAGGCTCAGCTGTATAGTAGGGAAGGGAAACAAACAACGTTATTTCATTTTTGAGATTGTGTGGGTATGCGTGTGCTTTTTTAAAGTACAAAATATACTGGTAAGTCAAATCGTTACAGGCTGTTTTAATTAACTTTTTCGCTGAAAAGAATTTGAGAGTCAGATAATTACATATTCCAAACCGTAGTAGAGGTGGCAGGTTCACACCTCAAAAGTTTGCAATGTTTTATTTTAAACTTATTTTATTATTTTAAATAATTGCTTTTTTATACCAACAATTTTTGTTGATTTACCTGTACATTTTCAAGTATTCATGAAGCTCAAGGCCAAGAATAATAATTTTTCACTTCTTGAATTTTTATGAAAATTATTATTGTTTATTTAATAATTTTTAATTAATTATTAAACAAGGAGTTTAGATGACATCAAAACCAGCGTATTGTTAGCTTAATGGCTAGCAATGCGTGCCAAAATTTCCCTGATGAAGAAGCCTAGCAGCTTCCGAAATGGATCTATAAGAAAAGCTATGGCGGTTTTCTCTAAACATTTTTCCTACTCTATTCAATTAAAAAAAAATTTTTAATAATAAATTAAAAATGATTATTAAGAAATAAAAAAACAATAATTTTCATAAAAATTCAAAAAGTGAAAAATTATTATTCTTGGCCTTGAGCTCGTTTCATGAATACTATTTTAAATAAGATTTTATTTTTAATTTCCATACCATCACTACTTATTATTTGGGTACCTTACATACATAGTATATATATCAAATTTTTTTGTTTTTATGTTACGATGTGGGAAAAACGCAATAATGATTTGGCGCGTCACCATCAATTGTAAAGTTACAAGTTCCCACCCCAACTTTATGTGTATAATAACTTTCCAATTTTTTTTCTTCAGTTTTTAATTGAAAATATTTTTTTAATTTATTTTGTCATTATTGCATTTTTCGTAACATACTTCTTCTTCCATATTTGTCACAATTCAGTAACCCTTGTTTTGAAACCTTCTGTTTACCTTTTGTTGGGGTCTGCAGCGGTATTGCCAACAATTGTAACGACTAAATAGCAGGATGAACGCGAAAATGTAAGAGTTTATATAATGGGAACTTCTGGGTGAATGTGAATGTGAGAGCCGATTTACACGATTCAAGTATTGAATTCAAGTCTGGCGCGACATCGTTGGGGGGGGAGAGTACAAGCACCTTCGTACCGTCAAGTCGCTTCAAGTTCAAAATTGCTTTCAAGAAAAATTTACACATGTAAACACGAATAGAGTATACTAAGGAGAACCGTAGCAGAATTGAACTCAGCGATTTTCTCGTGTAAACCGTCTCTGATTGACTGCGGCGCAAAATGTCACGGTGTCTTACATAATTTGGCTATTCGTATTAGAGTAAGGTTAGCTATTGTTGGCACCAATTGACTTGAAACTTAATTTTAGCCAAAATAATAGTAGCAAAACCTAAATATTGCTTTTTTTACATCGCAGATTAAATTCTCTCTCCAATTTATTGCAAAAAAATAACTGAATTCCAATCGTTCCGTCTGAAAGATTAAAAAACCTGAGGCGACCTTAAAAGTTGGTAGTTAAACGAAAGTATCTGCTTTTTATATAATATATTGAATAATTTTTCGGAATTGTTTAAACAACGATTTAGCTGGCGGGCAATATGGGCTAGGGTATCCACCTGCATTATTATGTAGTCCACATTAACCGCTCAATAGTTTCAAAGTAAAAGGGACTTAAAACATTTGTATAAGTAGTCTAAAGTCCATTATTTCGGTTGTGTATTGTTTAAAACCGTTTCGGGTCAGTATCTAATTTTCGACTTTGCTAAAATAATAATTTTTTAAAGAAATATCGGATATACTTCACACTAACGAAAAAAAGGTCGATTGTTCTTCAAAATCATTTTCATCAAATGCAAAAAATACGAATCAAATTGCGAATAGGGTTTAGCGACCGCTATGTGGACCAAAGGATGTTTGTATATGTTTGTTATTATATAAGTTATGGTCAATGCCCACATTACCCGACCAACCCACAATACCCGACTTTACTCTACTTATTTCGACAGAATAGATAGGGTTTGAGAGTTACGACCTTAAACAAGAAAGGAAAATTAAATGGAAATCAGCGGACCTAGAGCACCTAACCTAAAATTAGCGCTTTAAAATTATCAAGTGAGGCTTCCTTTTACCTAGTTAAGAGAAGATTACCTGGAATGCCGAATCAGATTATCCACAGTAACGGTAGGTTTCACTGTCTATGTATGCAGCCACTAATTTTGTTTATGATGCATCTAGCGATATCCAAAGCAGCAGAGTGAGTACCAACTGCTCGGTCAAAGATTGCACCCATGTGCTAATTATCAACATCACAAGCAGAAGAGCTCAAAAGACTAGGTGCAGAAAGGTAACCCCCCCCAGCATTATTCGTAGTAAAAAAGCGACTAGTCTAGGATAAGTCCGGGATGAGTCGCAAATAGGCATGCTACCAATGCCATATTTGATTTCTTTGTATGGGTTGGAGTGATCTCTTTTGTTTGAGCATGTTCTATGAAGAGACTAATTGGTCCCTTTTATGCCCAAATGGTAGTGTCGGACAGATTCCTTTTGCGCTGCTACGGGCACGGTCGGACAAGTTTACTTTCAACACCTTAAAGTAGGCTACAGAAATTAAAATCTATTAATCAAAACTATTCCGAATAAATTATTCACACACACGCTACCCTGCAAAACATCGCGGGACTGATCTCTAAAGAGCGTGATCCGGGATCAATACCGGATAATTTTAGCAGGGTAGCGTGTTAGCGAAAAATTCACTCGAAAGACTTATTGGTTTCGAATATGGTTCAATAATAGTAGAGTGGCAGCACAGTCACAAAAAGGTGTAGAGAAGATAACCGTAGCTAACTTGCAAAACCAAATTCAACCATCGGCAATAAGCCTGGATCGTGGCGCCAATTCTTTGAAACTGATACCATGAATCCACGCCATAGCCGGTATCAGCGCAGTGCTTTAACGCATTTGCGTTAAGGGCTCTTTTGGCGCAGCTTAATAGTGTTTTTGCACAAAATACTCCCTGATACCTGATACATTGGTAGCGACGCTGTTTATGAGACATCACCGAAAACTAATACAAGGCGGTCGCATAGGGTACTTAAAAACACCTATTCATGCCAGGAGAAAGAATTGGTAGCCGGAACATAACTTTTTTTACTCGTTCAAAAATAATGAGCGAAAAACAGTTTGCTCTGGTAATAATGTAATAATAATAAAAATTCCCAAACGGATTACCCACCATATCCCGCCCGACCGGTGCGAGTGGCCTATCCGCATAACGCGCGGATTATTCGTTCGTGCCTAGTCGTTGAAAGGCTTTGGTTTGTTAACCGTCGAGATCTAAAACTGCTCAGCTACAGAGAAAACCTCATCAGCTAAGTAAAGTAGATATAAGATAGATTACACATTAAGAAATAATTAGTTAACAGAATAAAATTCTTGTTAGAAGTTAATATAAAAGTCAAATAATAAGAAACAATTAGAAAGGATAGAAAGAATTGATTTTTTTATGCTGAAAAGCGAGTCTGAAATATGAAATCTACCAGAAAGAGAGTAATAATCTTCACACAAACAGCGAAAAGGCTCATTTCACTCAAAATGGTCGATTAATGTAGTGAAAAGAGATTTAGATACATAAGGGTCGCTAAATTCTGTAAACCATCGTTTGACGAAAGCCAGAACACATCTAGCCCTATTGACTATTGCGTTAATATGGCGGTAAAAACTGAGATTGTAGTCCATAGTATCCCCAGGTCCACAAAATCATACACTTGCTCCAGACTATAATTTTTAATTGTATAGTAAGCCGGCTCAGAAGTTCCAAACGAACAACGCATGTACCTACATTTTTAATGTTAAGTGGCATATAATTTAAATCGCACCAAATAACTAGTGTATCTAGATCTGATTGTAGCTTATTTCTATCTGCGAATGACATGAAAAGCTTTACGTCGTCGGCATACATTAACAGTTTTGAAAATTTTATTATTGTAGAAATATCATTTTAGTTTAGGAGACACCCTCGAGCACTGAACGAAAACGTTCCAATGGGGTATCCACACCCGCGTATCCATGCCAGAAAAAGAATCCGAAGTTGGAGTCTAACTTTTTTTACCCCTTTAAAAGTAATGGACAAACAGCAAATTATTCAAACTTGTTCAAAAATTTTAAATTGTTTCAAATCTTAAATTTCCGCCCTTGGATTGTGTTATCTGAAGACGGCACGCGTCTTTGGGTATACCTCTCAACATTTTTGGAAGCGCCTTTGTAAAGGGTGTTTTTTTTAGGGGTATAGAACTTCAAATTGAAATAAAACACAAGAAAATCGTTTTAAGGTCCATCAATTTGGCTTTATTGGAAGGATAATTTTATGCCATTAATGTTTAAATATGATTTCGGGCATGTGGCCGCCGCGGCTGGCTCGAATAAAGCCAATTCTACAGGTCCAATTTTTAACCACTTTTTCGAGCATATGGGGCCGTATGTCGGCAATAACGCCACGAATGTTGGCTTCCAATTCCCCTAACGTTTCTGGTTTGTTGGTGTAGACGAGCGACTTCACATATCCCCAAAGAAAATAATCCAATGGTGTCAAATCACACGACCTTGGTGGCCAATTGACAGGTCCATTCCGCGAAATTATGCGCTCATCGAATGTTTCCTTCAATAAATCGATTGTGACGTGCGCTGTGTGGCATGTAGCGCCGTCTTGTTGGAACCACAACTCATCCACATTCATGCCATCCAATTCGGGAACAAAATAGTCGGTTATCATGGCTCTATACCGGTCTCCATTAACGGTAGCTGCCTCTCCAGCATTATTGCGGAAGAAGTATGGCCCAATGACTCCACCAGCCCATAGAGCACACCAAACAGTCAGTTTTTGTGGATGTAATGGCGTTTCAAGGGTCTCATGTGGATTCTCTTCACTCCAAATGCGGCAATTTTGCTTGTTGACGTAGCCATTCAACCAAAAATGAGCCTCATCACTGAACAAAATTTTGCGATGAAAATCAGCATCGAAATCAATCTCATTTTCGGCCCATACACCAAAATCACGACGCATTGCATGGTCTCGCGGCTTTAATTCTTGCACAAGCTGGATCTTGTAAGGTCGCAAGCCAAGATCTTTGCGCAAAATCTTCCATAAAGTTGATGGACAAAGCTCCAATTGCTGTGCACGGTGGCGAATCGATTCATTCGGGTCCTCTTCAACACTTTGCTCTACAGCGGCAATTGTTTCTTCGGTGCGCACTGTTTGACGTCTCTGCGGATGCGTATTATCACATAAAGTAAACGTAGTGCGAAAACGATCCATGGTTAACCGAATTAATTGCTCTGATGGACGATTATGTCGACCATAAAATGGACGGAGCTCACGGTAAACTTCGCGAACTGAACCATTATTTTCGAAATAAATTTGCATGATTTGCAAGCGTTGTTCTTTTGTCAACCTGTTCACGATGAAATGGCAAACCAAACTGAACATAAATGACATTAGAGTTGCCAGATTTGACCACAAAATGCCAGTTTTATCTCTATTCGAAAAACAAACCGGTAAAAAAAACACCCTGTATAATGGGAACTTCTGGGTGAATGTGAATGTGAGAGCCGATTTACACGATTCAAGTATTGAATTCAAGTCTGGCGCGACATCGTTGGGGGGGGAGAGTACAAGCACCTTCGTACCGTCAAGTCGCTTCAAGTTCAAAATTGCTTTCAAGAAAAATTTACACATGTAAACACGAATAGAGTATACTAAGGAGAACCGTAGCAGAATTGAACTCAGCGATTTTCTCGTGTAAACCGTCTCTGATTGACTGCGGCGCAAAATGTCACGGTGTCTTACATAATTTGGCTATTCGTATTAGAGTAAGGTTAGCTATTGTTGGCACCAATTGACTTGAAACTTAATTTTAGCCAAAATAATAGTAGCAAAACCTAAATATTGCTTTTTTTACATCGCAGATTAAATTCTCTCTCCAATTTATTGCAAAAAAATAACTGAATTCCAATCGTTCCGTCTGAAAGATTAAAAAACCTGAGGCGACCTTAAAAGTTGGTAGTTAAACGAAAGTATCTGCTTTTTATATAATATATTGAATAATTTTTCGGAATTGTTTAAACAACGATTTAGCTGGCGGGCAATATGGGCTAGGGTATCCACCTGCATTATTATGTAGTCCACATTAACCGCTCAATAGTTTCAAAGTAAAAGGGACTTAAAACATTTGTATAAGTAGTCTAAAGTCCATTATTTCGGTTGTGTATTGTTTAAAACCGTTTCGGGTCAGTATCTAATTTTCGACTTTGCTAAAATAATAATTTTTTAAAGAAATATCGGATATACTTCACACTAACGAAAAAAAGGTCGATTGTTCTTCAAAATCATTTTCATCAAATGCAAAAAATACGAATCAAATTGCGAATAGGGTTTAGCGACCGCTATGTGGACCAAAGGATGTTTGTATATGTTTGTTATTATATAAGTTATGGTCAATGCCCACATTACCCGACCAACCCACAATACCCGACTTTACTCTACTTATTTCGACAGAATAGATAGGGTTTGAGAGTTACGACCTTAAACAAGAAAGGAAAATTAAATGGAAATCAGCAGACCTAGAGCACCTAACCTAAAATTAGCGCTTTAAAATTATCAAGTGAGGCTTCCTTTTACCTAGTTAAGAGAAGATTACCTGGAATGCCGAATCAGATTATCCACAGTAACGGTAGGTTTCACTGTCTATGTATGCAGCCACTAATTTTGTTTATGATGCATCTAGCGATATCCAAAGCAGCAGAGTGAGTACCAACTGCTCGGTCAAAGATTGCACCCATGTGCTAATTATCAACATCACAAGCAGAAGAGCTCAAAAGACTAGGTGCAGAAAGGTAACCCCCCCCAGCATTATTCGTAGTAAAAAAGCGACTAGTCTAGGATAAGTCCGGGATGAGTCGCAAATAGGCATGCTACCAATGCCATATTTGATTTCTTTGTATGGGTTGGAGTGATCTCTTTTGTTTGAGCATGTTCTATGAAGAGACTAATTGGTCCCTTTTATGCCCAAATGGTAGTGTCGGACAGATTCCTTTTGCGCTGCTACGGGCACGGTCGGACAAGTTTACTTTCAACACCTTAAAGTAGGCTACAGAAATTAAAATCTATTAATCAAAACTATTCCGAATAAATTATTCACACACACGCTACCCTGCAAAACATCGCGGGACTGATCTCTAAAGAGCGTGATCCGGGATCAATACCGGATAATTTTAGCAGGGTAGCGTGTTAGCGAAAAATTCACTCGAAAGACTTATTGGTTTCGAATATGGTTCAATAATAGTAGAGTGGCAGCACAGTCACAAAAAGGTGTAGAGAAGATAACCGTAGCTAACTTGCAAAACCAAATTCAACCATCGGCAATAAGCCTGGATCGTGGCGCCAATTCTTTGAAACTGATACCATGAATCCACGCCATAGCCGGTATCAGCGCAGTGCTTTAACGCATTTGCGTTAAGGGCTCTTTTGGCGCAGCTTAATAGTGTTTTTGCACAAAATACTCCCTGATACCTGATACATTGGTAGCGACGCTGTTTATGAGACATCACCGAAAACTAATACAAGGCGGTCGCATAGGGTACTTAAAAACACCTATTCATGCCAGGAGAAAGAATTGGTAGCCGGAACATAACTTTTTTTACTCGTTCAAAAATAATGAGCGAAAAACAGTTTGCTCTGGTAATAATGTAATAATAATAAAAATTCCCAAACGGATTACCCACCATATCCCGCCCGACCGGTGCGAGTGGCCTATCCGCATAACGCGCGGATTATTCGTTCGTGCCTAGTCGTTGAAAGGCTTTGGTTTGTTAACCGTCGAGATCTAAAACTGCTCAGCTACAGAGAAAACCTCATCAGCTAAGTAAAGTAGATATAAGATAGATTACACATTAAGAAATAATTAGTTAACAGAATAAAATTCTTGTTAGAAGTTAATATAAAAGTCAAATAATAAGAAACAATTAGAAAGGATAGAAAGAATTGATTTTTTTATGCTGAAAAGCGAGTCTGAAATATGAAATCTACCAGAAAGAGAGTAATAATCTTCACACAAACAGCGAAAAGGCTCATTTCACTCAAAATGGTCGATTAATGTAGTGAAAAGAGATTTAGATACATAAGGGTCGCTAAATTCTGTAAACCATCGTTTGACGAAAGCCAGAACACATCTAGCCCTATTGACTATTGCGTTAATATGGCGGTAAAAACTGAGCTTGTAGTCCATAGTATCCCCAGGTCCACAAAATCATACACTTGCTCCAGACTATAATTTTTAATTGTATAGTAAGCCGGCTCAGAAGTTCCAAACGAACAACGCATGTACCTACATTTTTAATGTTAAGTGGCATATAATTTAAATCGCACCAAATAACTAGTGTATCTAGATCTGATTGTAGCTTATTTCTATCTGCGAATGACATGAAAAGCTTTACGTCGTCGGCATACATTAACAGTTTTGAAAATTTTATTATTGTAGAAATATCATTTTAGTTTAGGAGACACCCTCGAGCACTGAACGAAAACGTTCCAATGGGGTATCCACACCCGCGTATCCATGCCAGAAAAAGAATCCGAAGTTGGAGTCTAACTTTTTTTACCCCTTTAAAAGTAATGGACAAACAGCAAATTATTCAAACTTGTTCAAAAATTTTAAATTGTTTCAAATCTTAAATTTCCGCCCTTGGATTGTGTTATCTGAAGACGGCACGCGTCTTTGGGTATACCTCTCAACATTTTTGGAAGCGCCTTTGTAAAGGGTGTTTTTTTTAGGGGTATAGAACTTCAAATTGAAATAAAACACAAGAAAATCGTTTTAAGGTCCATCAATTTGGCTTTATTGGAAGGATAATTTTATGCCATTAATGTTTAAATATGATTTCGGGCATGTGGCCGCCGCGGCTGGCTCGAATAAAGCCAATTCTACAGGTCCAATTTTTAACCACTTTTTCGAGCATATGGGGCCGTATGTCGGCAATAACGCCACGAATGTTGGCTTCCAATTCCCCTAACGTTTCTGGTTTGTTGGTGTAGACGAGCGACTTCACATATCCCCAAAGAAAATAATCCAATGGTGTCAAATCACACGACCTTGGTGGCCAATTGACAGGTCCATTCCGCGAAATTATGCGCTCATCGAATGTTTCCTTCAATAAATCGATTGTGACGTGCGCTGTGTGGCATGTAGCGCCGTCTTGTTGGAACCACAACTCATCCACATTCATGCCATCCAATTCGGGAACAAAATAGTCGGTTATCATGGCTCTATACCGGTCTCCATTAACGGTAGCTGCCTCTCCAGCATTATTGCGGAAGAAGTATGGCCCAATGACTCCACCAGCCCATAGAGCACACCAAACAGTCAGTTTTTGTGGATGTAATGGCGTTTCAAGGGTCTCATGTGGATTCTCTTCACTCCAAATGCGGCAATTTTGCTTGTTGACGTAGCCATTCAACCAAAAATGAGCCTCATCACTGAACAAAATTTTGCGATGAAAATCAGCATCGAAATCAATCTCATTTTCGGCCCATACACCAAAATCACGACGCATTGCATGGTCTCGCGGCTTTAATTCTTGCACAAGCTGGATCTTGTAAGGTCGCAAGCCAAGATCTTTGCGCAAAATCTTCCATAAAGTTGATGGACAAAGCTCCAATTGCTGTGCACGGTGGCGAATCGATTCATTCGGGTCCTCTTCAACACTTTGCTCTACAGCGGCAATTGTTTCTTCGGTGCGCACTGTTCGACGTCTCTGCGGATGCGTATTATCACATAGAGTAAACGTAGTGCGAAAACGATCCATGGTTAACCGAATTAATTGCTCTGATGGACGATTATGTCGACCATAAAATGGACGGAGCTCACGGTAAACTTCGCGAACTGAACCATTATTTTCGAAATAAATTTGCACGATTTGCAAGCGTTGTTCTTTTGTCAACCTGTTCATGATGAAATGGCAAACCAAACTGAACATAAATGACTTTAGAGTTGCCAGATTTGACCACAAAATGCCAGTTTTATCTCTATTCGAAAAACAAACCTGTAAAAAAACACCCTTTAGTTGTAGGTCAAACCACTTGTTTTATACTCCTGTAGAATTAGTTTCACTGCCGCCTTCAAGATAGCGTTGCTGGCGTTGATGTTTTGTACTAGTCTCGCTGTACTGTAGTGGTGCTGTTGGCGCCCACCCTAGTAGCGCAACTTCCCAGCGGGAAAATTCATGCATGACGTTTGCGGGGATACATAACCTTTGTATTTAAGCATGCAACCATTAAGAAACTATCATTTTCAATGAAACGCTCTTTTTAGTAGCCTTCAAACAGGCAGAAAGCGATTGTATGATTGAATGCATCCTAAAAACAGTGAACTGGTAATCTCTAGGATCTCAGCTTCAGATTCAAACATATTAGATGTTGAATGCACGTTTGCATGCATCACAAAAACGCGCTCACCTTCGAAGCTTCCGGGGTGTACGATCAAGAACGCATGCCTGCATGTACCACAAAAACAGAGAAGCGGTCGTGTTTTTGATGTCTTTCTGAGTCTCCCTTGAGAATATAACAGTAAAAGCTTTCTATTGCGGTTTTTGATGTATAGTATTTTGTCCTTTTCTCACAGTTTATTTTAAAACGTTAAGCGAAACGCGTCCATGGCTTTTCCGTTTCAAGCTGAAACAGAGTGATCGGAAATTACCAGTTCTCTGTTTTCTGAATGCATTCTGGAATGTATAGAGCTTAATGCCTGCGTGCATCTTTACCAGGATGCATGACCAGTTCTCTGCTTTAGGGACGCATGCTATCATGTGTCCATGATACCATACGATAGAAGCTCAAACTGAGAACACAACCATTACCAATTTTCTCTCTTCTGCAGAGAGAATAAGAGAGAGAGAGTATGAATAGGAAATCAGTTCACAAATGCTCAGTTCTCACCAAACTATTCATCTCTGCATTACCCTGGCATTTATAAAATAATAAGTCACTTTCTTAGGACATCGTGGTGAGAAAGAGGATGCATTCTGGAATGTATAGTGCCTATGACCGATACATTCCTGGGTGCATGGCTATACATGACATTTTTCACTGGGGTACTCCGAATCTGCGCACACAAAAGACACACGATGCGTTGTATTCAATATTAAAACAAACAAGTTTAAATACTGCAATATTGAACTTGAAGACAAAAAGCTCCCAAGTTATTGAATATAAAGTAGTTGAAACACCTTATCAGTTAATATAAAACGCAAATTTCAGTTTAAATTAAAGTTGTTAGTTGTAATTTTTGCTTTGAAGCAACTCTGAACGCGATTTCCCTCATTCCACTTACTCGGATTACCTTCATCCACTGTCTTCCACTCGGATTCGCAAAAGAAGATGCCAAACTAGTGGACATTAACAATGCTGTTAAATGATGTTTCGTAGTAGGCTAGTGTTTCTGGCGCTGCTGGCGCCATTGCGTTATGGTATCACAAATAAAGGTATCAGCTACGCCAACACCGGTATCAGCGCAATTCCCTGAAGCCGAGCAGCTTTAAACAGCCTTAATCGGCAAGAAAGGACACGAATACTTACAAAGACACGAATTTTAGTTAAAATCTTTTTACATTAGTTAATTTCACAGTCAACTTCCTGTTGATTCATGGAAGTTGCGTGGAGTAAACAGGTCGTGCAACAATTGTGTGTAATAAGTTGGCAGCAAACTTTGAATCAACATCTCATGCAACTGAAATGCAAAGAAATTTTTTTCGAAACTGAGACACACAATAAATTTTGTTCTAAAAATGTACGCAAAATTCGCAAAAATACAAAGAAATTTCATTTACAATTTTTTTTACAAAATTTTTCGAATTTTTTGGAGATGCAGTTTTGTAGTTCATTCAAGTTTAATGCAACAATGTGTCAATTTGCAAGTCGTGACACATTTTTCTGATTATTTATTTATTTATTTAATAGTATTACAATAATTGTACAACTAAGACCTAAACATCTTTTATATGTACATCAACTGAACTTAAATATCGTGTCCTTACACATAACAAGAGAATATTTTTTTAGGTAAATATGTAATTACTAGCTGGGCCCGTGCGCTCCTTGCGCAAAAAAAAAACAAAAATGGTTTGAAACCTTTTATTAGTCCAGGTCCAGGATTTTTCAAACCTTTTTCTCAAATTATAAAAAAAGATTTTCAGCTACACTTGTTGTGAGACCCTAAAAAATTATACAAATATGCGCAAACAGCTATTTGAAATTCCACCACTTACATTCACATTGAGCCATAAACTTGAGTTGCTTGACAACATTAATATGAATTAACTCAAAAAATGTCCCTTTAACTCGAGTTTATGACCCAATGTGAACGCAGTCTTATTCACTTATTTTAGCAATGTTCAAGTGTAGATGGCGCACTGTTCAGTCTTAGCATTCAAATGTAGATGTCGCGAGGCATGTGAATGTCAGTCACAATAGCGTTGCAGTACAAATTGATTTTTTTGTGCATTCACAATCGTTTATTTTAAAGAATTAATTTTTGTAAAATACGCTTAAACAAAAGCACTCCGCTAATTAAAACATGGTTTCGCATGTAGAGCTAACCCCCACCTTTAAAACGATACCTTATTTATTAATATTGCTTCCAAATGAGAGCAGAAAATTAGGAAATAACACAAAAAGACCTTACAGAAATAATATATACTAGGTGGACCCGTGCGCGCCTTGCGCAAAAAAAAAAACAAAAATGGTTTGAAACATTTTATTAGTCCAGGTCCAGGATTTTTCAAACCTTTTTCTCAAATTATAAAAAAGATTTTCAGCTACACTTGTTGTGATACCAGAAAAAATTATACAAATATGTGCAAACAGCTATTTGAAATTCCACCAATTATATTACATTCACATTGAGCCATAAACTTGAATTGATTGACAACATCAATATGAATTAACTCAAAAAATGTCCCTTTAACTCGAGTTTATGACCCAATGTGAACGCAGTCTTATTCACTTATTTTAGCAATGCCTTTAATTATTCTAGCACTGTTTAGTCTTAGTATTCAAATGTAGATGTCGCGAGGCATGTAAATGTCACAGTCACAATAGCGTTGCAGTACAGATTTATTTTTTTGTGCATTCACAATCGTTTATTTTAAATAATTTATTTTTATAAAATACGCTTAAACAAAAGCACTCCGCTAATTAAAACATGGTTTTGCATGTAGAGCTAGCCCCCACCTTTAAAACGATACCTTATTTATTAATATTTGTTCCAAATGAGAGCAGAAAATTAGGAACTAACACAAAAAGACCTTGCAGAAATAATATATATGATGATATATAGGCTTAGTACTAACATAAGATGGGTAATTTAAAAAGTAGGAAGGAAAAGTGGATGGAAAAGAAGCTAGATATTGAGTAAATAAAGACATTGATTAGCACCAAGATTTACCGATTTCAGATACCACTAAAGTACTGATGTAACTTTGTCTTAAAGTTGTTCCTATTCAGTTCAGTTTTAACACTTTCTGGAATAGAGTTCCAAAGTCTCACAGCGCTGATGAAAAACATTCGCTCAGATGTAAGAGATCTGTATATAGGTACAACCAACGTATTGTGTCTCCGTGATCTAGTTAACTGCAGCTTATCGTACAAGTACTCAGGGGTTTTCCACTCTAACAATTTAAACAAGAATATGCAATTTGTTGCGGCCAAAAAGTTCATAATGTTGCTCCCAAGAATCCTATCCCTAAATGGCGATATATGTTCATATCGGCCTATCCCATACACATATCTGGTAACATTATTGAATGCAACATTAAGCTTTTGGGCCGAAGATGAATCTGGTTTGCTATAAACTAACTCTGAATAAGTAAAATGAGGTAAGATTAGTTGCATCACTAGCTTACGTCGTGTTTCTTGTGGTGTGAAGAAAGCGGAGAGCCGAAATCTACGTAATATCATATATACGAGGTGTGTTCAAAAAGTATCGCGAATTTTGAATTTTCGCTGGTTACGTATATTCGAATTTCGAATTTTTTGTGGCGTTATGTTGGTACTCATGTCTCTCACTTATGCCGACAAGCTCGGCTATTTTGAATGTTCAGTTAATTGTTGACAGCTGCTTTGCTTGCACGTATTTTGGATCGTCTTCGATTTTTACGCGAAATTCGTACCAAAATTGCTCAATTGTGACCAAAAACAGCATCGCATGAACATTGCTAATGAGATGTTAAACTCTGTCCGCGACGACCCAAATTTGCTCCAAAGGGTCATAACTGGTGACGAATCGTGGGTTTATGGTTATGACGTGGAAACCAAAGCTCAATCATCTCAATGGAAGCTGCCGCACGAACCAAGACCGAAAAAAGCGCGCCAAGTTCGGTCGAATGTGAAAGTTTTGCTGACAGTTTTCTTCGATTGCAGGGGCGTGGTGCATCATGAGTTCTTGCCACAGGGAAGAACGGTCAATAAGGAATATTACCTGCAAGTTATGCGCAATTTGCTCGAAGCAATCCGCCAGAAACGCCCAGATTTGTGGAAGAACAAAAATTGGCTTTTGCACCACGATAACGCCCCTGCTCACGCATCGTTGCATGTGCGCGACTTTTTGGCCAAAAACAACACACTAATGATGCCGCAGCCACCGTATTCCCCAGATCTGGCCCCCTGTGACTTTTTCTTGTTCCCTAAACTGAAGAGGCCCATGAAAGGACGACGTTACGCTTCTCTTGACGAGAGAAAGGCGGCATCGAAGGAGGAGCTGAACAAGATACAAAAAAATGATTTTTTGAAGTGCTTCGAAGATTGGAAAAACCATTGGCACAAGTGTATAATATCTCATGGGGATTACTTTGAAGGGAAAATAGATATTCATGAATAAATAAATAATTTTTGAAAAAACACAAAATTTGCGATACTTTTTGAACACACCTCGTATGTTGCTAACTTCTCTATTCACGTGGTCTGTACAGCTGAGCTTATTGTTTATAATAAAGCCTAAGTTCTTTATCTTATCCACTGTCTTGAGGGCAGATGATCCAATACATAGCTGGGGGATATTAACCAGGTTCACTGCATTTTTAGATATAGGTATGACAAACGATTTGGCAGCATTTAAACACAAGTCATTTTGCTGTGCCCACAGCAGAATCGCCGATAGATCACTATTAATTTTGTAGCACAAATCTTCAACCAGACCAATACGTCTTGAGAGATACAGTTGAATATCGTCAGCATACCTGGACGTTGGCATATTTACACACTGAAAAGACATCATTGATGAACAAGCTAAACAATAAGGGACCAAGAACAGAACCCTGTGGGACTCCCGCATTTACAGATTTAAAATTTGACTGTGTTTCTTCAACTCTTACCTGCTGAGTTCTTCCATCCAAGTAACTAGCTAAAAGCTTAACGGAACTCCCAGAGAATCCGAAGAAGTGCTTGAGTTTCCAATAAAGCAAATGATGATTAACCACATCGAATGCCTTAGAAAATTCAAGGAGGCAGAGAAGTGTTAAATCACCATTTTCAAGTGGCATTCTAATGTCATCCATAATTTTTACCATAGCATGGTACCATGCATGGGTCTAAACCCAGACTGCAGTGGGTAGAGTAGCTTATTTGTTTTAATATAGCTCGATATTTGCTGAGCCATTAAGGACTCGCAAAGCTTACAGAAAGCTGGCAAAATACTGATAGGCCTAAAATCAGAGGGATGTGAAGCAAGAGATATCTTCGGAATAAGCAAAATTATTGATTTTTTCCATGCATCTGGAAAGGTACCACTTGAAAAACAGTGATTCAATATGTGAGTCAGAGAATGTATAATAAAAGGAAGTATGAGTTTAGCAAATTTGATAGAAATTTCATCGTTACCCACAGCATTTGACTTGATTGACAAAAAGGCTTTGATAACGTCAGACTCGTGCACTCCTTGGAAACCAAAAGATTCCTGGGCAGCAGTAGCAGATACTGTGGTTATATTAAAGGTGGTGGGACTACAGATGTCACCTGAACTAATAAAATAGTCATTTAAAACATCGGGATCAATCTTGCATTTCTCGATTTCTTTACCATGAATTCGTAAATTTTTTAGGTTTCTCCATAAATCTTTAGGAGGGAGAGAGGGGTCCAGTTTGCAATGATAAAACCTTTTTTTTCCTTTCTTATAATACTAGTTGCTTGATTCCGAGCAGCTCTATATAAGTTCCACGAAATGACTGTTCGGGACTTTCTCCATTTGGCGTGCAACATATTTCGTTTTTTTATGGAGGCACATACTTTTCTGTTGAACCAAGGGCATGATTTGTTAATAATATTGGCAGTTCGCATAGGGGCATGTCGATCAAATAAGTTTATCAGATTATTATTAAGATATTCAAGTTTTTCATCAAACGACACATAATATCAACAATCATTCCAGCGCACACTCAAGCAATCTGTGAACAGTGCATTAGTATCTAATGAGCGGAAATCAGGATAAGTGAATGTAACATTAGCAGGTGGTCGATTGAACGCAAAGTCAATAGTACAAAAAATTAAATCATGATCCGATATAAAATAAAGTTGGTCAAATTTAAGTAAATAGGCTAGGTCAGATATAATAAAATAATCTATGAGACTGGGATTAGAAATATTGTCATACCTAGTGGGCATTATGTTGTTAACTACAGATAACCCCGCTGTTGAGATGTGGTCCCGCAGCTTAAGGCTACCGGAGTCATTAAGTAGCAAATTCACATTAAAATCACCACTAACGACGTAACACTCATATTCAATTAGAAATTCAGATACCTCAGAGAAAAAGCCGTCTAGCGGATAAGATTTATGTGGATTGTACACACAAGCAACCAGAATTTTAGCTGAACAGTCAGACACCTCAGAAATAATGTACTCAGTATCAGAGCCACTAGATTTAGCAAGTTGTTTGATATTAAGTGTTTTTTTGCAATAGACAGCCTAGACATCCAACGAAGAATCACTCACGCAAACAAGTGCTACTTCTGGCTGAGTTGGCAATTGAGAAGTAAAATCCTCTCTCGAAGAACGAAAATAACACTCTATAACTCACTTATCGGACCCCTCCTGGTTTATGGTGCAGAAGCGTGCACTGACAACATCTGATGAGGCATCTCTGAGAGTATTCGGGAGCAAGATTCTTCGAAGGATTTACGGATCCTAACGCGTTGTCGACGGCGAGTACCAAAGAAGATTTAATGATGAGCTGTATGAGCTATATTCAAACCCCGACTTAGCCCAACGAATTAAAACCCAACGTCCTAATTGCGTAGGCCATGTTGTGCGAATGAATGAAGATGTTCAGGCCCAGAAGGTATTCTTATCGGCACCCACCGATGGTAGTAGGGGAAGAGGGAGACCACCACTCCAATGGAAGGACGAAGTGGAAACCAATTTGTGACCCCGTGGTGCTTCCAATTGGCGCCAAAGTGGCGAGCTATGGTAAAGGGCTAAAATCGCTTAGACGATTAAGCAGAATTTAAAAAAAAGAAGGGTTGAAGAGGTGAGTTTTACTGTAGAAGTGGAAACGGGAGAGTTGCAGAAATGTGTAGCAATTTGTATAAGTTATGAAATTACGTTTTGTCACAGCTCTGAAGTGCGTAAAATGCAGTTTTTGGTGGAAGATTATGCCAATTTTAAGAACCTTCTCCATAAATTGGTTTCGGCCCCTATATTTTGGTTTTAAACAAGTGGTTCATAAAATTCAGCAAGCTGAAATAAATTTTTGTCATTTTCTTCTCTGTGGTTTGTTGAAAAACCGAAGTGAAATCTCTAAAGATAGTTTTATGTTGAGTGAATCGACTATCTATTTCCATTATTATATGATCAATACATGAATGGATAAAAAAAACTAATCTTGAAATGAACATCTAGGTTACATGCTTGAAGACTTTGACTAAATTTGAATCTGTTCTATTTGATTTCAATATCCATGCCACAAGTTCTGAACCATTTTTTCAAAGTCATGTTCGTCGGAACGATTACGCCGTAACTCCAGTACTAAGTCTTTTGCGAAATCCACTACAAGCCCTAAGTCTATCTTTATAATTTGAAGTTTAGTGCACAAAGGCAGAACTAAGATGCTAAAAGGCTGCGTTTATTATTAAAAAAATGGGTTTTAATGTTGACCTACGAGTTTGATAATACTAAGCAATAAATAAAATTTTGAAATTTTGCGCCTTTCGCATAATAAAACTGTCACCATAAATGTATCAATAAATGCCCATAATTGGCACTATTTTCTACCAACTTCACCCTGGCACTTTATTATAAACCTAAAATTACATAGGTCAGAAAACTGCAAATCCAATTTTTTTTATAAAAATTCGGATTAAAAAGTGTAGAATTTTAATAAAACTTGGTTAAATTTTCCTTGGTTTTGAACAAAGTTTGAAATTTTTTCTTGAATGTTTTTTATTAGATAATGGGCTATACTTTTATAAAAAACGTGTAAACAATTCTCGTCGCTATCTATTTTTCCGCCGTTGTGTGCTCTGATTAAATTGTTTTCAGACCGCCTGAATTCGGATTTTTAAAGACGTGAGAGATAAGGAAGTAGACTTTTAGCTCAGCAATATCAGGCCACGAAAACTACGGTATTATTTCGATCTGCTATTTTATTACTACCAGAACCAATGTGTACGCATACCTCGAAACCAGTTTTATCGTCTTGAAGGCCTTGTGAATTTTGTACAAGGTCGGAAAAGAAGCCTATATGTATATAGGCTTAATATGCAAACGCATACTCCACTAACTGATAATTTCATATATTCATAAAACTGCCATTTGTCATTAGTAAAATAAGAAAATTATAAATCAGAAGAATAAAATGGTATTGTGTTATTTAATCGAAAGTAAAAAAAAATTGTAGTTCATTGACGAAGGGGGGATCTATCTCCCAATCCCCCTTGGCTACACCACTGGTGTATTCTATTAGATGAGCCCTAGTGGCGGAGAAAAGAGAAAGCACCAATCTGAAATTGATTTTATCTTAAATTACTTTTATGTATTTTTCTTCCTTCTATCTGTACTGTTGTACCTAAATCTCGCTCTACTATTTTTTCTACGAAAACTTTCTCAAACTTATTTCCCAACCGTTTATTTCGACGAAGGAACACCCTTTCGCCTGGTGGATATGTTTTAGTTATCCTTTTGTCATTTAATCTGCTCAACACCAGATTTTGCTTTCTTATTAATTTTTATTTGACCTCCCCAAATTTTTCTACTGGGCAATTTTGCAAGATTTCGATTGGCTTTGAATTTATAACTGAGTGAATTGTTCTATTTTATTTGTAAATATGTAGCAAGTAAAATTCAAGCCTTACCTTCACTTTTTTGTTGCTGCGCTTTTACGCACCTGGCTATGTCCAACAGAGTTGAATGAAACTTTTCAACCTGCCCGTTGCTTTCGCTATGTAATGTAGGTACGAAAAACTGCTCTATAGCGAAATGATCGCGTAGCATTGATCTAATTAAATTTGAAGTTAACGCTCTTTCGTCAATATGTCAATGGTGCATCTTGAAATAATGGGCTTGACTATTGCAAAATTTGAAAACCTAACAGTTAGGACTAACTGCTATCCATCAAATAAAATGTCCAAGTGGAGAATTTCTCCTGGACGCTCCAGGATTGGAGTTCTCCCAATTTCAGGATTTGGGGGTTTCCTTTGGTACTTATTTTCCAGACAGATCTTACAATTTTATAATGTTAACCTAAGCATTTTTCTCATGTCCGGAAAGTAGTATTCTGATATGATTTGCTTAACATTTTCTGAGCATGCTCTGTTGCTAGTGCCTTCTGTTGGTCGTTTGGACTAGTTAGATCGATCACAAATTTTTCGGTATGAATAAATTTCACCTCCGGGAATGCTTCAATAAGAGGTCCCTGAATCTCTGATAGTGTCGGAAGATTGCAAAAAATGGAATTTGTGACGCTAGGACTTATAAGTTTTTTAAGATTTTGTAACAAATTTGTTATTGTGTCGTAATTTATGGTATAACGATTTTTTTTTCTGAAAAATGATTTTTGTACGTAGATGATAATGATCCCCCTTTGTTAAAATGAATTATCTTTTGAATTGGTTTACTGGATATTGAATAGTTTTAATTATGTTTGAGAGCGATGATTCGCTATGAGCTGTAGCATCTGTATCGCTCATATTATTCGAAAACTGTCAAAGCGTCTGATACGACGTTCTCTCTGCCGGGCTTATAACAAAATTTTGGCCAGAATTCCTCTATAACAGCTCGCCATCGCTTCATTTTTGTATTTGGGTTTTTGTTTGAAATGGCGAACGTTAAAGGATGGTGGTCTGTGAATATTACGATGTCCTTAATACCGTATAAGTAATGTCGAAGATTTTTAAGAGCCTACACTATGGCCAAAAGTTCACGCTCGTTTGTTGCGTAATTTTCCTCTGTTTTTGACAATGTTCGGGGAATGATTGTGATGGGCCCCCCATTCTTCGATAAGACCGCTCCCAAGGCGCTAGAGGAGGCGTCTGTTGTCAATTCGAATGTTTTTTACGCTTTTAAAAGCTTGAATAGCCGTCAAAGACTATTTTAGTACGTTTGGACTTGTGGGACGACACATGGCCATTCTCCCTCCGCACATACCTGGTTAATGGTTTCACTATAGACGCCTAATCCCGCATAAACCTCCTGTAGTATTCCGAAAGACCCAGGAAAACGCGCAATGCTCGAAGTGTTTCCGGCATCTTATAGTCAACTATATTAATCTTATTTGGACATGTTTTTATCCCTTTTTTAGAGACAATAAAACAAAGAATTTCAACCTCCTTCTTTCCAACTTCCCTAAAACTCTATCAACATGTTGAATATGAGACTTTTCATTGCCTGAAAATATGATTACATCATCCATAAAGACTTGGCAACTTTGGCCAATGTCGTCTCTTAGCACATCGTCAATGGCTCTTTGGAAAATGCTGGGTGCATTCTTTAAACCAAATGGCAACCTATTAAACTTATATTTTGCGTTGTTAATGCTGAAGGCTGTCTTCTCACGGTACTTTTCTTCAAGGATTATCTGATGAAAGCCAGATTTTAGACCTAAAGTGGTAAACAATTTTGAACTATCCAGATTTGCTAGTATGGTAGAAATGCCTGGTATAGGATATCTATCCGCAATCGTTTTTTCGTTTAATTTTCGAAAGTCGATTACCATGCGGAGTTTTTGTTTACCATATTCATCCAGGCCTTTTTTACTCACAACATGGATCGGAGAATTATAAGTCGAATTCGACCTCCTAATAATACCGTCCTTCAACAATATTTCTATTTCCTTATTAATGAATCCTGCCGCCGAAACCGGATATGGATACGATCGGGTATAAATTGGTTCTGGGGAAATAGTAGGAATTTTTGCTTTAACCCTATAATAGGTAAAGCTGGCTTAGGTTCGGCAAAGGCCTTCGAGTTCTTTTTAATCATAAAGTCAAACTCTGCTTTCACAGGACCTGGAACTGAGCCTCTATACAAACATATATAGCTTATTTGCTCCAACTTGCTCCAATTTGATGTTATTTAATTTTTCTTTACCACCCTCGTAAAATAAATATTCTGATGTCGAATCAATTTTAACTCATTTATTTTAGGAAATCCTATCCTACTATACAGTTGAAGCTTTTTGGATTTGGAAGAATAAAGAAAGTTGGTGCCTTCCCCAAAAGGAAAACCTTACGTTTTTTTCTATTAGATTACACCCATTTATTGATTCTACTTTAAACTGTCTCTCCACAGGGGTAATTCCCTTTAAGAAATTCAGATTTTTGATATAGCACTTCGAGGTTCCTGTACCAACCAACAGCCTAAGCTCCCGCCCCTCCGACGTCTTCTTGACAATGTAGGGTAGAAGCGACCTTACGATAAAAAATTCATTTCATCTCCCATAGCAAACTTTGAAGCTATTTCGATATCTGAATCACTGCCACGATCCACAGTAACTTTCTCTGGTTAATCTACCTCTTGTGATGCCTTCAAATGATTCGTTCTTTGCACTTTTGGTTTTCGTGAATTTACTGAATATCCTTGTTCGCGATCCCGTTTATTCGCTTATTGATTAGCATCCCTTTTGGGATGCCTCCCAATGCATTTTCCTTCTTATAGCCCTGGTTGGACTGTTTTGTACGTCGGAATGCAGAGGATCCGCGGTCTGCCTCCATTGGAGTAGGAGCGTCTTTAGGCGTTTGGGGAGTGATTTGTTAATGTTGCGATATTTTAGGCTATCTGAATTTGTTACGCTGTTAACCGCAAAAGTTCTAGAAAAATCATAACGCACACGGTTATTTTCCAATTCCTGGGCAGTAGCCAGCAGCCAGCTCCAAAGGCAACTCTTTTGGATTGGCCAAAAATAGAATATCACATAACGGCCGCTTTAGGCCGAAAATAAAGACCGTTAATGCATTTCCCCTAGATCTATCATTGATCGCGGCAAGCTCCCTATTATATTTTTATTAGTTATGGGTGTTAATTGTTTGTCCACCGTGTCATAATCAGAGTGACAAATTTCCCTGCCTTAAAACACTGAGTTCTGTTTCCGAAACATGTACTATCTTGTTTCTAAAAATCCCCCTCCGTGTAGTAGTTGATGGAAAATCGGGCTGCGGAACGCTAGGTCGGAAAGTGTGCAGTATCCCCCTTAAATTCTTGCAGGGATTTTATTAGATCCATATTTGTGTTGCTGTTAACTACAGCTGGATCTGGTAATTGTTGTTGGAGCAGTGCTCGAATTTTGATGTTTGTTTGTTAATTGATATTAGAGGAAAAATTACAACGATATGCACAGCGATGGTATGGGATGAAATGTTTCGAAGTGTCCAACTTCTCATCAGACCCCTTCTCGGACACTGGGATACGAACGCAAGTGTCTGCACCAAAGCCGCTGTTAGAGTACTCTAGCAACTAAGCTATGATGCCCTGCAGCGTCACGATGCATTTTTCCTCTAATGTGCCGTTTGATTTATTCCTTTTATACATTCTTTGGTACATATATTTTATATGTCAACTCAAGGAAAGTGGAATATTTTTAGGCGTGTTCATAGAACAGTTTTAGATACAGAAGGGCTTGATCTATTTTCACATTACAAATAAACTTCCTGTTCCTCTACTTTTTATCCTTCACCACAACCAAAAAAAAACTTCTTTATTTATTTTGTTCACTTATTTCATTGTCATATTGAAGCAGGTTCCAGGCAATATCCTCTGTTGCCCTGATAATGTAGGGAGAATTGCCAGGTTAGTTCTTTCTTTGCCAGTTGGGTGCCACTTTTGTAATTTCAAAATTTATTTCTTGAGCATCAGTTTAACACTAAATCTAGTTTTCTTACTATCTAGCCTAATGCCCTACTTGCGGTATCTATGTGTATGCGTTAGTGTAGAAACGCTGCCGGCTCTGTTTGTGAGTGTTACGAATGCATTATTAGCTCCTCTGCCAAAATCTGCACAAAGTCACGTACGCTATCAGGTGTCCGTTTTAGAATGTAACTGAACTAAGAGATAAGCGTGGGAGCTATTCCTAAGAATTATCGATCGGCCCGAGAGCCTTGCGATCTACGTGGGAGTAATTATATGGAATCACCAGACCGCTGTTTTAGCTTTGCATCTGTGCAATGCGCTATATAACCTACATGTTCTTGCAGTAGACGTTTGTCGCAATAAAACACCACGGTGCCCGGCTAATATTATACTATCGTAGATAGCATCCGGGAAGTGTGTTTATTGTTAAATTTATAAAACAATTGTTATTAACAAATTGTTAATTATAGAGAAACACAATAAATAACTAATTAATTTTTAAGTGCAGAAGTTGCAGTTAATTAATTGTTTTAACAAATATAATTTCCCCAACACTGCCGTCAACCCACACTTATGATGCGAGTTGTTTATTAATTTCATATTGCTTTTAAATAACTTCTCTGAGTTTTGCACTACACTCGTGGTATGTGTAACGTACTCAAAATTGCACTGCCCCTTAACCCTTACCGAAATAAAACCATATTAGGGTACTTTAGGAACAATATCTTATATATTCTTAGTAAATGTTTTTGGTTTCTGTTTTAGGAATCTATACATTCTATAAATACAAATGTGCTGGGTGTACAAAATTTGGATTGCTGACTTAAGAATTGATAACGAGGTGTATGCAGAGACTAATATAGTTCAAAGAATTAAGACTCGGTGGCGTCGTTTGCTAGGTCATGTATTGCGAATGACTGAAGATGTTCCGCCCAAGAAGGTAAAATTGAAAGTACTTAAAATTTATATTAAATGTTAGAAATTATTATTTCTACATGTAGATTAATATTTTGCTTGAGTACCTAGCGGGAAAAAATTAATCACCCTAATGCATGCACATGTGTAGCATAAGTGGTCCTTTCACATGAGTAATTGGATGTGATTAATTTTTGAATGCGACATTTTTTGTTTATTTCAGCAGTTTCCTCTTATAAAGTTGCAAAGGGAGACAGCTAATGGAATTCTTTACATTTCCCTAAATATACTCGTATTAGTGTACCTAGTTGTAAGCAATGACATATTTTCTACAGTTCTGGGCTCTAAAAACTAACTTTTGCGCTTATAAATAATTTGCATGTACTCGTACATACACATATATATATATAAAAAAAAAGTGCATAAGTGTACATGTGTATGTATGTGTAAGTGTGTATGTAGTAAAAACGTTTTCGACAATTCCAAAAAGGAGCATGCATTTTGTATATAAGTAGGTACAATCTATGTGCATTAAGCACTGTATTCATTGCAATATTGTATTTAAATATTTATTAAATTAGCACTACAATTTTGCTTTAAAAATAATTCCTGGCAATATCGTAAAAATTGCAAGTAATATATATAAAATATTCTGATATGTATTTATACATATGTATGTATGTAGTAAAGCTATTCGAAAAAGACAACTTTCTAAATATACCAAATTATCAATCTGTCCTTGGCACACTTTTTGTTGCTAGTAAAAACTGTTTGCTAACTTTTTAATTTGTTTTGTATATTGTTATTCATTTAACACGACTCGCTTTTACTTTGATTTAGGAATAATGAACAAAATAACAAGGACTTCGGTTGCTTAACCGTTTACCGAAGTAATCAGTTCGCCTGTCCTTATACCTGTTAGAGAGCAAAGTGGATCCGTAGTTAGCGATATGTGGCTAAACTTTGGTATGGGGCAGCAATTTTTAAATGCATTTATCATTTGTTGTAACCAACAACATCGAAGCATTCTAAGATATAGCTCCCACATTTCTGATTGGCCCGCCAAACGGGGTTTGGGCTAAAAATCTTAAATTACATAAATAAGAAGGCTAAAACTTGCATTGTTCGTACTTTTTGTAATAGGGATTGGAAAGTGAAAACCATGCTTCCTATTTATGAAAGGTATAAAGAATTCGACTCAGTCCAAGACATCGCTCTCCTTAGGGATTGCGAGTTATATGCTGAAGATTGGGTGAAAGTTTCGCGAGATGTTACGTGTGCTAGGCTGGTGTTGTCGGATTTCCAGCTTGAGCTCAATGGCAAAGGGAGACTTTAACAGGCCAGCGCTCATCGGAGGAGATGACCCCAAAGGTAATGTCTACAAGGCCAGCTTTGTTTTTAAGAGGATAAGGCTTATGAACCTTGCATAGCTTCCTAAGGTGGAGGAGCACACAGAGACAACGAAATGGAGATGTACGACAGCGAGGCGGAGGGCGAGAGTGTGTACGACTCGTCAAGCTTGGACGGTGGCTCGGTTTTCACAATGTTATACTCTGAGAGTCAGCTTCAGGGTAAAGACGAGGAGGACGTAACGCGGAAAGCAAAATTGATGAAGGTACTCCAAATAAACCTGCATCATAGCAAAACAGCATCAGTGCCGCTTTTGCAACATCTGTTATCGGGTTGGGTAGACATCGTCTTGGTTCTAAAGGGGTGGATATGTGGCTCAAGGACCCATCTCCCCATCGTAAATGTTTTCAGCTAAGGCAAAACTTAACGTTTTCGCTCTATCTCAATTTATTTTCAGATGGCGTTTTTAAAAATATTATGAAATGGGGCGTTTTTCAAATAAGTTCTGAGATACCGTATTTATGACAAAAAAAAAGTTTTGAGATAGGGCTGATTACGGCGTTTTTCAAATTGCATTTATACATATAAACATGGATATTTTTTTATAACAATTGAATTACTTATAGTATGTAATTAGTAAAATATTTTTTAACTTTTCTTCCATCTACTTTTAAATGCATGTGTGTATGTTGCACGCAAAGCTATTACAGATGCATTTACTTAAAAGTACTAATAAATCTTAAAGTTCTCAAAGTCTGCATTCTGGCTACAAAAATTCCTATGTGCGCGCGTATCTATTCATTGTGCCAAAAATTGCAAAAAACTTCGGACTAGTCTCTGCTTGTAAAAATTGAGCATTCTCTGCTTGTAAAAATTGATCGAGATATTATTCTGAGCAATTAATCCTCCCATACAATTTGCCAAAAAAGCGACCTCATATAAATAATAGCTAATTTCTGATACTATTCTATAAGCATTAAAGCTTAATAAGTTAACCATATCCCTATAAAATAGTCATTCTAACCAAACTTTTGGGAAGCAATGAAATGCACCATAAAGTACTCGCCACGGCCATCAGCGACCAATGAAATTTTTGGTTTCCCCACATCCATATTGATTTTCGGGTTTACTCACTAATTGGTGCGTTTTAATTGGCGATTTATTATTTGCATAATTAAAGTGCAAAGCTTTTCATAATTTTTCAATGAAACTACAAAACTTTTTCAGTTCAGAACCAATAATCGTTCATTACTAGAACTTTACGGCTGAGTCTTATTTTGATTTTAAATTTTATTTTGCTTCTAATCTGTACTATAATAAAACTGGAAAAGTCGTGTCTGTACATTGAATATTTCTATGAAAAAATTACTGAAGGTGACTTAAGGAATGTTGTAAAGTTCATCTGAAGCACTTTTAGAATTTTTTTCTGTCCTTTTGAAATCAAGGATCTCGGAAACTAGGAAATGAATTTTTATGAGACTTTCACTGCTGGACAGCATGTAACTTGGGACATGCACAAAACTGTTTTTTATCAGATCGCATGATAAACAAAAAAGATTTACTTATTTAATCACTATAAGTATAGGAAATACGAGTATTTATTTTTAAATAGATTTATAAGAAGAGAAATGCACTTAGTTTTCCAAAAAATAGAAAAGCGTGCCTCCGTAAATTTCAGCTAAATTGAAAACAAGGCGAATTCACTTACAGGTGGTCTCATAAGAGCATATGAGCAGTGACTTCTTCTGTCAAAATAAAAAAATTCTATGCATGGCGAAATAATAAAGGTGGCGGAAAATGATCAGCTGATTAATACTTTTTTTTCGCCGCAATAATGAGATTGTCAAATTCATGTCAAACGATACTTTTTGTTTACATTCGTGTGACGTTAAATTTAAATTGGAAAAAAAATTAAAAATTTAACACAATTTCATATTTTCCAAAATTCGTGACTTTCAATTATTACAATTTACTTTGAGATAAGTGTAGAGAAATGGTGAAGTGTGTTTTGTGTGGGAAAAAGTTGGAACAGGGAACGAACGATACCGCAAGGAAAGGCTACAATGGAGCAGGGTTTGCCAAATGAATTTGAACAGAGAAATGTTGTGTGCTGATAACTTTTCGCCTTCTGACATTATACGAAGTGGGAAGAGATCACTCTTGTTGCCTAAAGCAATTCCCCATCCTCCAACTGTGCTTAGCAGCTCAACCTCTAACTCCGCAAGGCAAGGAAGGTAAGATTGAGCAGTGTAAGTCTTGAAAAATTTTATAATCTGTATACTTATAACTTTTGAAATATATTATCATATATCATATTTTCTAGACCATTTCAATACATCGTCATAATCGTCTTGCTGCGAACAGTGTACCCGTACGAGCACAGCCTACGTAATTAATAAGTTCGTCAGATAAATATATTGTTTCGCTATCGCTTTGTAAACCACAGTACGAGTATTTACGGCAACGCTCAACTACCAAGCTCATCACATCGTCGTTTACTTGTACTACATGCGGCGTATCTGCAGATTCGAAAATCCTGCACCGTCAACAAATCATTATTAAGTTCGTCAAATGATCATCATCACATTTGACATATATTTTTTATGTTTTAGTTCGTTATCACTTTGCATTACATAGTACTGTATTACGCGGTTATCAAGATAATAACGTCATCATTTTTACATTGTATGCAGTTTACCTGCAAAAACTCCTGTGTTATACATTATCAGTGACTTCATCACATCATCTTTATCATGTTTCCTTATAATTGTTATGTTGTTATGAATTGTATCGTTCCCTTTTTCAGGTTGTGTTTTGTAAATTAACAATTGGATTTACCAATTTTACATATGTATGTTATTTGAAGAGTCGCAAAACTTGCTAAATTTTAATATCTTTTTTACACTTTCACTAATTGTTAATTAAATCATTGAACATAAGAGTAAAATCTAAAAAACCCCAATTAAATAGAAAACCTTCAACACGTGAAACGAAATCTTTGTGATTTGATTGGTGCTTTGTGTGTGCGTAGCCATTAAATGCATGGACTTAGTAAGTTTTAACTCCACTTCAGAAATGTATCTAAAGGTTTTTCGAGTTTAAGGTGAAAGCAGTTAACATTAATCAATTTCAAAGTCAACTTCCTGTTGATTTATCCAACTGGCAACAATTGCATGAAATAAGTTGGTAGACAGCGAACTTTGAATGCACATCTCGTGCAACTGAAATTGATTCCAAAGTTGACTAATGTAAATAGCTCTTAAGGGAGGTCTCGAAACAGTCGCTCTACTATATTCCATTGCGGCAGAAAACTGAACTAAGATTCGACAAGAAAAAAACAATTGCACATAATACTCGTATAGTAGCATCCACCTCTGGACTGTATTTGTGGCCGTTGGGAGTCGGCATAAAGTATGTTGGATACTTTAAAACTGGCACAAGCCAAAGCCTCTCTGGCCCTAATCTCCTCGGATATGCATTTAAATGCAATTTTAGGACACTAACACAACACCAAAAATTTGAACTCAAAAAATTTGTAAGAGAAAGACAATTCGAGATCGTCAGAGTTTGATAGACTTACTAATTTTTACTAGTAAATTTCTTGCTGGTAAAAATTTGTAAACTCAAAGAATTTGCTGTCAAACCCAAATTGAAATAAAAATAATAAATATTATATTTAAATTTTCAAAATAATGAAATAAATGTTAGCTTTATATAAATGGATAGAAAAGGAAAGTGTTCTATTATGTGATAAAATTCAGTTTATTTGTAAAATCTTGACATGCTTGCTGGTGGGAGGATGCTCCAACAGCTAGACAACGTAGCGCAGTGCAAGGACAAGTTGTTTTCCTAATCAAAAAATAAAAAGTGGTTTTTTTTTAAATTAATTTTTGAAATATGTCAATCGTTTTCTTGCTTACTAATTTTTGTTCATTAACTTTTATGTAAAATTTTTCTTTTCTAATGAAATTACTCTTCATTTTACAGTAAAACTCTTTTCTAATTCTTTGAAAAAATTACTGAAGGTGACGTAGGAAATTTTGTGGAGCTCATCTAAACTTTTAGATTTTTTTTCTTTCTTCTTCTATTTTAATCTATGGGGATGCTTATCAAGGTGGAGATGGGGATCGATTTGCAGATTCAGATTCAGACTGAGGGTAAGGAGATGGAGAGGAGGAAGTATTTCGGAAAACTCTTTTCTTTTGTTTTTGAATAATTAATGAAAAAATAGTACAAACTTGAAATAATACGATTTTGCTATGATTTGCAAATTTTTTTAAGTAGACTTAATCACTTATTGCCAAAAGGAAGTAAAAATTGAAAATTTTTTTGTCAAAACTTATCATAACAAAGATTGTGCTAAAGATAAAAATGGAGGTTAAGATAGAGGGAAATATGGAGATGAATATGAGTTGAAGAAGAAGCACGAACGGAGACGATTGTGATGAATTAAAAAGACTTATATATATGCGGGACTCGAAAATGTTTATGCCGATTTCCAGGGATTTATTCAGTTTTAATTGAAAATTTGAAAAATATATTTCCACAATATGGAAATTTTTTCCAATAAACAAATCAAAACGAGAGATATAAGAGAAATATATGGTGGACATAACAGGGCTGCTTTTTCAATTGCTCACCAAAAAAAAAAAACAAAATGTTGATTGTGATTGGAATTGTTTTATGTTTTATTAAAATAAAAAGAAGACTCCATGAAGAAGGTACAAAACAGCACAGAAACGCGTAGGAGGAAGAGGAAGTATTCTTTTTACCTTGTTTACAGAACGGCCGTAAAGCTCAAAAACTACTACAATTTTTATTTTATTGAGTTAAGTAAACATATTTTGAAAGGGAAATACTGTACATTTCTATTAGAAACATCCTTGAAATGTGTGGGAATAAATGAAATTAAATTAAAGTTTCCCTTTTTGGCGATTTTCTTTTAAGTCTTTCTTTTACAATTCATCTAGATGTATTTCTTTTAATGCCAAGCCGTTAACTCGTGGTAGCCGCGAATCGATAATCACAGACTACCTCTAAAGAAAATAATTAAAATCCAAACATAATTATGTATGATTCAATATACTCGAGACAGCTTTTTTTACCATACCATGCAGATTTTTTAAGTAGTTTGCAGCCCTGGCAACCAATACGAAAGAGAGTACGAAAAGCAAAACATGACGCATGAATTGGTACAGTACTGACTGACAAATTAACACTTATCAAGGTATTCCGATATGACACAAATGGATCTCATGGTTTAACGATTGTTGCAAGTGTTTATTTGAAATGGTTTTAACAAATTTTTGTTATAGTAACTATGTTGGCTTACTTCGTCTGAATTTTATTCAGTTAATATCTTTCTGGTATGTTAGAATACACTGAAATAAAATGCACCTCTACAACCCAATTGCATATTATCATTACACTTTCGTTTCTTGTCAATTACATTTTTGCATATTCTTAAATACCGCTAGGTATGTACTTTCGTGTGAAATAAAGTTTGAGTTTATTAAGAGCATTAAAGCTGAACACACGTGTTTTTCTTTTGCGGTTTACGCTTCTAACTCGGAAAACCTCCAACAAAGGTTATGGGCCCAGAGTGCCTATTTGTAATTCGCCATTAAATTTGAGTGAATGTTTATCTGCTTATCCGGAGAAATAAAATAAAGAAAAAACAATGTCGAACTCGTTAAATAATATCGAGAAGTTGAACTCGGAAAATTACCCGACATGGGCCGTGCAAGTGAAGTGTTTGCTAGTGACATTAGATTTGTGGCACGTGGTCGTGGACCCTGTTCCCGAGGAACCGGTTGCCAAATTGTTGTGGAGTACTGCCGATCAAAAGGCTCTCGCCACTATAATTTTGTGTATAAAACCAAGTGAACTTATACATGTTAAGAATTGCACTACGACAAAAGATGCATGGTGCACCCTAAGGGCAAAGTGCCTGTAGAAAAGTGACATTGTTTAAAAAGCTACTGCAGCTTAAATTTAAAGTAAAGGAAAAGTATTCCGTGCAGTTAAATGAATTTACATCCATAGTAGATGAACTAAAGGAAGTTAACATTACGTTGCCAGAAGAGCTAGTGTCAGTGATTTTGTTAAGTAGCCTTCCCGAGGAGCTTGACAATTTTGTTGTAGCAATGGAAAGCCGGGACAGTTTGCCAACTCTTTCTTCTTTGACCTCTAAAATTCTTGAGGAAGAAATTCGTCAAGGTCAAAAAGTACAAGCAAATACAGAAACTGTCTTTGCTGCTAATTCGCGAAATCGATATGGAAAGAAAAATGCCAATTACAAAAACAAAGAATATGATAGCTCTCGAAGTAATAGAAATAGCAACAACAACTTTGCAAAGAACTTGTCTTGCTATCAATGTGGAAAAAGAGGGCATGTAAGAGCGCAGTGCAAATCAAATAAAGAAGTTACTTATCCATCAAACGCATTTGGCGCTGCAGAGGCTGTAGGAATATGTGAGAAGTGGATCTTAGATAGTGGGGCGTCCTCTCACATGTGCACAAGAACCGATTGGTTTGCTTCCCTTAAGCAACAAAAACAAAAGATCATATTGGCATCGGGTGAGTGTGTATTTGCCGAAGGTGTACCCTGTAAAAAACGTTGGACCATCAGAGTACTCCAACACTTATCCTCACTCATATAAAAAAGGTGGTCCAATTTACATAGCGATGTCCGGTGATTGGATCACCTAATCCTATTCGGAGTACCATTTACTTTGCTTCTGAATAGTCTATAGAGCACCTACGTTGGAGTACTTTGAAAATGCTGCCAAAAGATTACTCTATAGAGTATTCTAGACGAAAGCGAGAAGGGAGTATGTGTTCTTTTGAGGACCACCTACTCCCGCTCTCGCTTTGCTGTTGAATACTCTATAGAGTAATCCCATGGGAGTATTTTGAGAGTACTCTCACGTAGGTGGTCTATAGAGTATTCAAAAGCAAAGAAACGGAGTACTCCGAGATGGATTAGGTGATCCAATCACCGGACATTGCCATGTAAATTGGACCACCTTTTTTATATGAATGAGGATATGTGTTGGAGTACTCTGATACTCCTTTAGGAGTATTCTATGGAGTATGAAACGGAGTATTTCCGTTTTTTGCAGGGGTAGGTACAGTGAATGTAAAATCTCCGTTTGGAAGTGCCTCTCTTTTAAATGTATTGTATGTCCCGAATTTACATTCCAATTTTATTTCGATTGGAAAAATTACGGAAGCTGGAAACACTGTTGAGTTTTCTAAAGGAAAAGCAGTTGTAAAGAACAAAAGAAATAAAACAATATTTTGTGCGTGTTTTGAATGTGGTGTGTTTTCGGTTAACATTAAACCGACTATGGTTACTGAAAAAATATACGGATTGATAGACGAAGAAAATACTCGGAAATGGCATCGTAGGTTAGGTCATTTGAACACAGACGATTTAAAAAGACTATCAAGTTAACATATGGTGCATGGTCTTAGTTTGAATGTGCAAAATAAAATGGACTGTTTTACGTGTGCTACTTGTAAAATTAAAAGCATGGCGTATGAAAACCATTCAAATGTATCTTCGAAAGATGTACTTGAGTTAGTCCATAGTGACTTGTGTGGACCGATGCACATAAAATCTGTGGGTGGTGCTTCGTACTTTATGACATTTATTGATGACCACACCCGTTATATCCATACATATTTTTTAAAACAAAAATCAGAAGCATTTAGTGCATTCAAAAATTTTGCTGCGATGGCGGAGAAGCAGACAGGCCGCAAACTAAAAATGTTCCGAAGTGACAATGGGAAAGAATTTATAAATTCCCAATTTAGAGAATATTTCGCCGAAAATGGAATCCTTCATCAAACGTTTGTAGCTTACTGTCCCCAGCAGAATGGTGTGTCGGAGAGAGTAAACCGAACATTGGTAGAGATGGCCCGATGTTTCTTGGAGACATCTGGTTTGCCACAGAATTTATGGGCAGAAGCTATCAGCACAGCAACGTATGTGCGAAATCGGTGTCCAACTAAATCGTTGGGTGAGCAAACACCATACGAAAAGTGGTATGGAAAGAGACCGTCTCTCTCACATTTACGAGTTTTTGGATGTGATGCTGTAGCCTTACAAAAAGGTCTGCACAAAAGAGGAAAATTTCAGCCGAAAGGGCTTAAATTCAAATTTGTGGGTTATGATAACTTAACCAAAGGGTATAGACTGTATGACGGCAATAAAAGGTCTATTACAATTGCGAGAGATGTGTTATTTTTTGGAAATTCGTTTGAGACGACATATACTAACAACAACGAAAGTACGGATGTTTTTACTCACGATGCTTTTGATAAGCACAACAGCAACAACAGAGAACTTGAAAATGAAGAGGTGCAAATACAAAGTGTACCTGAGCAAATAGAGGGTACATCCGCAGTAGTAAACGAAGAACAAGCAACGTCGTCAGATGAGGAGAGCATAGTAGAAGGCGGAAAGAGAAAAAGAGGAAGACCAAAGTTACTGAGAACTGGTGGTGTGGGGAGACCAAGAAAAGTCTTTTGCGAAGAGACTAGCACAGAAGTATTGATATCAATCATCGAATCGCCAAACACCGTAGCAGAAGCATTGAATTCCAATGACAGTGAGCATTGGAAAACTGCAATGCAAAGAGAATATGATGCATTACTCAAAAATGGTACTTGGAAACTCGTCGATAGACCGACAAACAGCAACGTTATTGGTTGTAAGTGGGTGTTCGCGCTGAAGAAAAAATCAAACGGTTTAGTAGAAAAATATAAAGCCCGTTTAGTCGCTCACGGATGCTCACAAAAATATAACGTGGACTACAATGAGACATATGCGCCAGTGGTTAGACATTCGACAATACGATTGTTGTTGGCGTTAGCAGCACAGCATAAACTTCTTATCAATCATGTTGATATCGTTTCGGCATATTTAAACAGTGAGTTGAAAGAAGACGTTTATATGACTCAACCACAACATTTTGAGAGTAAGCAGTTTCCAAACAAAGTTTGCAAATTAATTAAGTCGCTGTATGGACTTAAACAGGCTGGTCGTGAGTGGAGTTTTAAAGTTTCCGAAATTTTGGCATGAATGGGATTTCAACGTTGTAAGGCTGATAGTTGCGTTTATGTTAAAAGAGAGAACGGCGCTTTAACTTTTATTGCGCTGTATGTAGACGATATGTTGATTGCTTGTAAAGATCAACAACAAATGAGTAATATTATTGAAAGTTTAAACGACCATGTTGAAGCTGTAAACAAAGGGCCAATCTCTTTTTATTTGGGTATCGAGATTAGCCGAGATGATCCGAGAGGTGCCATATCAATTCATCAACAACGTTACGTTGAGGAGCTGTTGAAGAGGTGGGGAATGGAAAACTGTAAGCCAGCAGCTACGCCTTGGGCAAATGGTACTATTTTGGAAAAATGTACCAAAACATGCAATGATCTTGACACAAAAACGTATCAAAGTTTAATCGGCGCGCTAATGTATTTGGCGGTGATAACGCGGCCGGATATCAGTCATGTAGTGTCAAAATTGGCACAGTACAGTAGTCACCCTCACGAAGAACATTTCAGAGCTGCTAAATATGTGCTGAGATATCTTAAAAAGCATCCAGCAGGTAACATTGTTTATGTAGCTAACGACAAAAATATCGTTTGTTTCACAGATGCAGACTGGGGTTGCGAGCTTAGTGACAGAAAATCCTATACCGGATACGTGCTATTTATGTCTGGTGGACCTGTTGCATGGGAGTCAAGAAAACAGCCAGTTGTAGCGTTAAGCACGATGGAAGCGGAGTATATTGCTCTTTGCCAAGGAACGAAGGAGGTCATATTCCATCGAACATTACTAAGAGAAATGGGTTTAAGTGACCACATAACCGAACCAACAACAATGCTATGTGATAGTCAGAGCGCACAATTTCTCGTGAAAAACCCAACTGTTCAAAAAAAAGAGCAAGCATATAGATATTCGTTTTCATTATGTAAGAGATATGTTTAATGATAAAGAGATTGATGTTAAATATGTAGAATCAAATAATAACGCTGCAGATGTGTTAACAAAAATGTTATCAAAAGCTAGACACTTAGATTCGTGTCGTATGTTAAAAATTAAAATGTAAATTTTTTCATAATTGGTTATTGCACTTGGGTTGAGCGGGGGATTGGTAGAATACACTGAAATAAAATGCACCTCTACAACCCAATTGCATATTATCATTACACTTTCGTTTCTTGTCAATTACATTTTTGCATATTCTTAAATACCGCTAGGTATGTACTTTCGTGTGAAATAAAGTTTGAGTTTATTAAGAGCATTAAAGCTGAACACACGTGTTTTTCTTTTGCGGTTTACGCTTCTAACTCGGAAAACCTCCAACAAAGGTTATGGGCCCAGAGTGCCTATTTGTAATTCGCCATTAAATTTGAGTGAATGTTTATCTGCTTATCCGGAGAAATAAAATAAAGAAAAAACAATGTCGAACTCGTTAAATAATATCGAGAAGTTGAACTCGGAAAATTACCCGACATGGGCCGTGCAAGTGAAGTGTTTGCTAGTGACATTAGATTTGTGGCACGTGGTCGTGGACCCTGTTCCCGAGGAACCGGTTGCCAAATTGTTGTGGAGTACTGCCGATCAAAAGGCTCTCGCCACTATAATTTTGTGTATAAAACCAAGTGAACTTATACATGTTAAGAATTGCACTACGACAAAAGATGCATGGTGCACCCTAAGGGCAAAGTGCCTGTAGAAAAGTGACATTGTTTAAAAAGCTACTGCAGCTTAAATTTAAAGTAAAGGAAAAGTATTCCGTGCAGTTAAATGAATTTACATCCATAGTAGATGAACTAAAGGAAGTTAACATTACGTTGCCAGAAGAGCTAGTGTCAGTGATTTTGTTAAGTAGCCTTCCCGAGGAGCTTGACAATTTTGTTGTAGCAATGGAAAGCCGGGACAGTTTGCCAACTCTTTCTTCTTTGACCTCTAAAATTCTTGAGGAAGAAATTCGTCAAGGTCAAAAAGTACAAGCAAATACAGAAACTGTCTTTGCTGCTAATTCGCGAAATCGATATGGAAAGAAAAATGCCAATTACAAAAACAAAGAATATGATAGCTCTCGAAGTAATAGAAATAGCAACAACAACTTTGCAAAGAACTTGTCTTGCTATCAATGTGGAAAAAGAGGGCATGTAAGAGCGCAGTGCAAATCAAATAAAGAAGTTACTTATCCATCAAACGCATTTGGCGCTGCAGAGGCTGTAGGAATATGTGAGAAGTGGATCTTAGATAGTGGGGCGTCCTCTCACATGTGCACAAGAACCGATTGGTTTGCTTCCCTTAAGCAACAAAAACAAAAGATCATATTGGCATCGGGTGAGTGTGTATTTGCCGAAGGTGTACCCTGTAAAAAACGTTGGACCATCAGAGTACTCCAACACTTATCCTCACTCATATAAAAAAGGTGGTCCAATTTACATAGCGATGTCCGGTGATTGGATCACCTAATCCTATTCGGAGTACCATTTACTTTGCTTCTGAATAGTCTATAGAGCACCTACGTTGGAGTACTTTGAAAATGCTGCCAAAAGATTACTCTATAGAGTATTCTAGACGAAAGCGAGAAGGGAGTATGTGTTCTTTTGAGGACCACCTACTCCCGCTCTCGCTTTGCTGTTGAATACTCTATAGAGTAATCCCATGGGAGTATTTTGAGAGTACTCTCACGTAGGTGGTCTATAGAGTATTCAAAAGCAAAGAAACGGAGTACTCCGAGATGGATTAGGTGATCCAATCACCGGACATTGCCATGTAAATTGGACCACCTTTTTTATATGAATGAGGATATGTGTTGGAGTACTCTGATACTCCTTTAGGAGTATTCTATGGAGTATGAAACGGAGTATTTCCGTTTTTTGCAGGGGTAGGTACAGTGAATGTAAAATCTCCGTTTGGAAGTGCCTCTCTTTTAAATGTATTGTATGTCCCGAATTTACATTCCAATTTTATTTCGATTGGAAAAATTACGGAAGCTGGAAACACTGTTGAGTTTTCTAAAGGAAAAGCAGTTGTAAAGAACAAAAGAAATAAAACAATATTTTGTGCGTGTTTTGAATGTGGTGTGTTTTCGGTTAACATTAAACCGACTATGGTTACTGAAAAAATATACGGATTGATAGACGAAGAAAATACTCGGAAATGGCATCGTAGGTTAGGTCATTTGAACACAGACGATTTAAAAAGACTATCAAGTTAACATATGGTGCATGGTCTTAGTTTGAATGTGCAAAATAAAATGGACTGTTTTACGTGTGCTACTTGTAAAATTAAAAGCATGGCGTATGAAAACCATTCAAATGTATCTTCGAAAGATGTACTTGAGTTAGTCCATAGTGACTTGTGTGGACCGATGCACATAAAATCTGTGGGTGGTGCTTCGTACTTTATGACATTTATTGATGACCACACCCGTTATATCCATACATATTTTTTAAAACAAAAATCAGAAGCATTTAGTGCATTCAAAAATTTTGCTGCGATGGCGGAGAAGCAGACAGGCCGCAAACTAAAAATGTTCCGAAGTGACAATGGGAAAGAATTTATAAATTCCCAATTTAGAGAATATTTCGCCGAAAATGGAATCCTTCATCAAACGTTTGTAGCTTACTGTCCCCAGCAGAATGGTGTGTCGGAGAGAGTAAACCGAACATTGGTAGAGATGGCCCGATGTTTCTTGGAGACATCTGGTTTGCCACAGAATTTATGGGCAGAAGCTATCAGCACAGCAACGTATGTGCGAAATCGGTGTCCAACTAAATCGTTGGGTGAGCAAACACCATACGAAAAGTGGTATGGAAAGAGACCGTCTCTCTCACATTTACGAGTTTTTGGATGTGATGCTGTAGCCTTACAAAAAGGTCTGCACAAAAGAGGAAAATTTCAGCCGAAAGGGCTTAAATTCAAATTTGTGGGTTATGATAACTTAACCAAAGGGTATAGACTGTATGACGGCAATAAAAGGTCTATTACAATTGCGAGAGATGTGTTATTTTTTGGAAATTCGTTTGAGACGACATATACTAACAACAACGAAAGTACGGATGTTTTTACTCACGATGCTTTTGATAAGCACAACAGCAACAACAGAGAACTTGAAAATGAAGAGGTGCAAATACAAAGTGTACCTGAGCAAATAGAGGGTACATCCGCAGTAGTAAACGAAGAACAAGCAACGTCGTCAGATGAGGAGAGCATAGTAGAAGGCGGAAAGAGAAAAAGAGGAAGACCAAAGTTACTGAGAACTGGTGGTGTGGGGAGACCAAGAAAAGTCTTTTGCGAAGAGACTAGCACAGAAGTATTGATATCAATCATCGAATCGCCAAACACCGTAGCAGAAGCATTGAATTCCAATGACAGTGAGCATTGGAAAACTGCAATGCAAAGAGAATATGATGCATTACTCAAAAATGGTACTTGGAAACTCGTCGATAGACCGACAAACAGCAACGTTATTGGTTGTAAGTGGGTGTTCGCGCTGAAGAAAAAATCAAACGGTTTAGTAGAAAAATATAAAGCCCGTTTAGTCGCTCACGGATGCTCACAAAAATATAACGTGGACTACAATGAGACATATGCGCCAGTGGTTAGACATTCGACAATACGATTGTTGTTGGCGTTAGCAGCACAGCATAAACTTCTTATCAATCATGTTGATATCGTTTCGGCATATTTAAACAGTGAGTTGAAAGAAGACGTTTATATGACTCAACCACAACATTTTGAGAGTAAGCAGTTTCCAAACAAAGTTTGCAAATTAATTAAGTCGCTGTATGGACTTAAACAGGCTGGTCGTGAGTGGAGTTTTAAAGTTTCCGAAATTTTGGCATGAATGGGATTTCAACGTTGTAAGGCTGATAGTTGCGTTTATGTTAAAAGAGAGAACGGCGCTTTAACTTTTATTGCGCTGTATGTAGACGATATGTTGATTGCTTGTAAAGATCAACAACAAATGAGTAATATTATTGAAAGTTTAAACGACCATGTTGAAGCTGTAAACAAAGGGCCAATCTCTTTTTATTTGGGTATCGAGATTAGCCGAGATGATCCGAGAGGTGCCATATCAATTCATCAACAACGTTACGTTGAGGAGCTGTTGAAGAGGTGGGGAATGGAAAACTGTAAGCCAGCAGCTACGCCTTGGGCAAATGGTACTATTTTGGAAAAATGTACCAAAACATGCAATGATCTTGACACAAAAACGTATCAAAGTTTAATCGGCGCGCTAATGTATTTGGCGGTGATAACGCGGCCGGATATCAGTCATGTAGTGTCAAAATTGGCACAGTACAGTAGTCACCCTCACGAAGAACATTTCAGAGCTGCTAAATATGTGCTGAGATATCTTAAAAAGCATCCAGCAGGTAACATTGTTTATGTAGCTAACGACAAAAATATCGTTTGTTTCACAGATGCAGACTGGGGTTGCGAGCTTAGTGACAGAAAATCCTATACCGGATACGTGCTATTTATGTCTGGTGGACCTGTTGCATGGGAGTCAAGAAAACAGCCAGTTGTAGCGTTAAGCACGATGGAAGCGGAGTATATTGCTCTTTGCCAAGGAACGAAGGAGGTCATATTCCATCGAACATTACTAAGAGAAATGGGTTTAAGTGACCACATAACCGAACCAACAACAATGCTATGTGATAGTCAGAGCGCACAATTTCTCGTGAAAAACCCAACTGTTCAAAAAAAAGAGCAAGCATATAGATATTCGTTTTCATTATGTAAGAGATATGTTTAATGATAAAGAGATTGATGTTAAATATGTAGAATCAAATAATAACGCTGCAGATGTGTTAACAAAAATGTTATCAAAAGCTAGACACTTAGATTCGTGTCGTATGTTAAAAATTAAAATGTAAATTTTTTCATAATTGGTTATTGCACTTGGGTTGAGCGGGGGATTGGTAGAATACACTGAAATAAAATGCACCTCTACAACCCAATTGCATATTATCATTACACTTTCGTTTCTTGTCAATTACATTTTTGCATATTCTTAAATACCGCTAGGTATGTACTTTCGTGTGAAATAAAGTTTGAGTTTATTAAGAGCATTAAAGCTGAACACACGTGTTTTTCTTTTGCGGTTTACGCTTCTAACTCGGAAAACCTCCAACATGGTATACAACAAAATATGTTTTTTTTAAATAGTATATATTATGTATGTATGTAGATAAATATTAGTTTTGCTTAAAACTATTTGTTTCCCTAATTTAATTTTGATTCAAACTGATTACGCATGTGTATAATATTTGTAATACATGCACATTTGTGCGTAAGTGTATGTATGTGTGTTTGTGTTCATATGGATGTGTAATTTAGTTTAAACACAAATATTTAACAAGTGCATGCTTCTATTTTTCATCTTAAACAATTCTCTTGTAGGTACATAATATGTAGTATGTTTTTCTAGGTATATTTACATAACAAATTTTTAAGTGGCTTAGTTAGCTATTTTTTTCGTTGTGAAAACAGTTACATTGCTTTGGGCGCCTTTCGTAAATTCCTGTCTACAATAATCCATAACAACATCTGCACGGCAATCACCCATGAGCCCTGGTAAGAGTACAACTACTCCCAATATAGTAACAATAGTACCAAAAACTACCAAACCCAATGCAGGTAACTTTTCACGACTAAATAGGGAATGTGGCTCCATTTGTATATAAGCCAAACCGGGGAGTATGTAGGCTAGAGGAATAGCCGCCAGAAGACCCTGGAATTCGAAAAATCAATTATGTTCATACATTTATAAGTTCTTTCTATTATTTCCACATGAATAGTTTTGTTTTGTCATACATTTAATTCCAACACAGATCCCAAGCAATCTGTTAATGGTGAAATGATGAATGCACTGAATACTATAGCCAAAGTTATAGTTTTTGAGTATTCATCAATATCAGCACCCTTCTCTAGACTAGGATCCTTGTCTAAGGTTAGCTCACTGATGGGTTCTTTTAGTACAAACCGATGTACTAAAGCACGGACAATCTAAAAATATAACAAAATTTAACATTTTAATAAATCGCAAAAATATATCTTCATACTTATGTAAAGAGTATGCTGTGAGGGTCAAATGACTTCAACATTACCAAACTTCATGTAAAAAAGTGGTTTAGTTAAAACTATATTTTATTAAATGATACCAAAAATGTGTTTGGTTTATTATTTAAAATGAATATACATATACGAGTATGTGAATTGTACATACATAGATCGAAATCACGCCTTCACATAAAACTTGTGTGCTCGAATCAGGAAAGCAGTTGTACGCATATATCGTTTCTTTGGCTTAACCTGGTCTCTAGTGCATTATAAAGTTGTAGGCCATAAAATTCTTAACAATTCTCGTCCGAAATATATCTTAATACGCTGCACTGTTTCTAAGTGAGGCAGATGAAGTTTACTGAGAAAAATACATTCGGAGCATTGTTCACACATCTTTTGATGCTACATGTGCCGATGCTTGAACTAGAGACCTCTCGGTGGACTAGGGCAGCACACTGACAATATACCACGGCGGCTGACGTACACGCAAAGCAAATTCCTTTTTTTTTTTGTCGGAACATTTCAAATTTGGAAAAAGATTTATGACAGTACATTTCACCCCTCTTCGGATGCTTTAACTCGAGTCCTTGTATCACCTTGATACTTAACTGCGTGTTTTAAATTTTCCTGTATGTTTAATAAAACGATGTTTCATTAAATTGAAATTGCCCAAGCTTGAGACTAATTTTGTAGAAAACAGAGGATCATAACTTCAACCTCGTGACCAGGGTTTAAAAGATGTCGCCAGATTCGCAAAAAACAAAATTTCCATCAAAACGAAAGCTATAGAACTTACCGACGAACTACCTGGCCCCCCCTCCACCCCAACCGAGAATATTATTTCAACGTGGACATTGCTGATGGGTCAACCCAAAATTTGTGAAACATACAACTCCTTAAATATCGGCCAAAAATCGCAGAAGCTCTGATAGCTAGTTACCCCATTCGGAATATTAGTCCAGTTAACTGCCAGTAACTTATTCCACTGATTTTTAATTCTACTCAAAGCTTTTTCATCGCCCCAATTTAATTCCAGAAATGGTAAATATTTGAATTCAGGGGTCGAATTACGTTGTACGTTCCGTGATCGAAAGCGAACTTTTAAATCACAATAGCTGTTGTTGTTGTTGTTGTTAACAGTGCTTCGCCCTGCCCAAGGGGCTCGATCACTCTAAATTGTCATCAGGCTCTTCTAACGGAAGTCCGAGGAAACGCGCAGTTTTCACAGGGTTGGACCAGAGTGATGTAGGTGTTAGAAGAGTGGGTTCAACTGAACAGGAAAAGAGATGCATGGTATCATGAGGGGTCATACCACATGCAGGGCATGTATTTGGTATGTTGGGGTTCAGTCTGAATAAGTAAGAGTCTTTTCCCCAAGTACTGCCGGCCAGTGACTTGAGGATCTTATTGCGGCTCTGTACCTTTGAGGCTATTGCGGCGGCATGACCAGCGAAGGAGAGGCCGTTGTCAAATGTCACACCCAAGATTTTTGGGTGGTTGACAGTAGGTAGAGGTACTCCGTCTACGTGGACATTTAACTCTTGCCCATCTGCGCATTCCATGTAGTAAACAGGGTCGTCGTAGATTTAGTCGGAGACAGGGTCATATTACGCTCGGTGAAGAAGCTGGAAAGGTCATGGAGGTAACTGTTGATTCTAATACAGAGTTCATCAATGGAGGGACCCTTGCCCGAGGCCTTTATCGTGCAGTCGTCAGCGTAGGAAACAATAGAAGTCTCGAAATATAGAAATTAAACAAAAGGGGAGAGAGAACACCATCTTGCGGCACCCCTTGTTTTATTCTTCGTGGTCTAGATTTCTTGTTCCTAAATTTGACTGTTGCCTGTCGACCATTGAGGTAATTAGCGGTCCACCTCTTAACGCCGGCAGGGAGCGGTGTCTCATCCAGATCTCGGAGGAGTGTGGCGTGATTGACCGTGTCAAATGCATTTGACAAGTCAAGTGCCACGAGAACCGTTCTATGGTTTGGTGGATGTTGATTCAAACCGTTGTTGATCTGCGTTGTAATGGCGTTCAAAGCGGATGTTGTGCTATGATTTTTGCGGAAACCATGTTGATGATCGGCCAATTTTAGATTTGTATACATAAAAAAAAAATTCTGACGTGTACATGAAAATCGCCGATACAGGTGTATTTTTAAAAATTTGTTCTACCCTTTCCGAAAAAGTATATTTGGTTCATAGGACAGAATGTGTGTAACGCGGTGTAAGCAAGCTTTGTGTTGTCTTTCTATTTAATTAAAAACATTTACATATAAAAAGTTCTAGCATCGGGAAATGTAAGAATATTAAAAATCCGCATGCTAAAATTTGGTTTTTAATATTTCTATGTATATATTTAAAATAGATATTTTTATATTCGAGGCTATTTTAAGAAAATAGATTCCACTAGAAAAAAGTGCCGTTGAGAGGATAAGGATGTGGAGACAAAACCTATAAAATGATTCCCGCAAATGGGCTGAGCATATAGTTTTGGAGCGGGGAAAGGAAAAAAGATTTTAGGCAAAGAATAAAAACCAGTAAGGTTCTGGAAAAAGAATAGCGGAAGAAGGTTGGTACAGGATTTACATTTAAAAAATGTTGCCAAGTATAAGAATAGACAATCTTTGAGAAAAGCTATTAAAAATTAGTTTTAGAAAAATTAACGGAAAAATATTGCAATAAAAATAAATAGAAAAGGACCGAATACGAGTGTGGAGAACTGTTTAACAATGTCCAGGATTTTTTCTTTAGGAGACGATATATCAGTCCAATCTGCCGGAAAAAAGCAAACAATTAAAAGTAACCAGGGCTTACTTATATCAAAGCGGTGCATGGTAGTCACAGTAAATAAAGCTTACCAATTATTTAAAGATGAATTCCCTGATATGTAAGTCAGTAAAACAAAGTTTAATTCCCATAGACCGAAGGAAGTTATGCTTTCAAAAGGTATGCCTCACTTTATGTGCGTAGCACGGCTGCAATGCCCGTTAAGTTAAATTGAGACTGGTTCTACAACCTCTCACGGCCGCTCAACAATCCTACTTCCTTAGGAGTAAGACAGATATGAGCAAGGACAAGCGTCCGCCTACTCCTCTTTCTCAACTTCAAACGTTCCCTCTTCTTCTAGATAACCTGCCCATGCTAAGTCTACAACGTTCTACATTGCAACACAGCTTGGGACTTAGCCTAACACCTCCAAGTTGAACCCTAACGCCTAAAGTGACATCGACATCTACCCACCGCCGCACTTCAAATTTTTACAATTTAGTTGTGAGGGACTAACTATGTAGAAAGATCAAGGAGATAAGCAAACTCATGAAGGATAACAATATAAATCTGGGGATTCAAGTGAAAAAACATAACACATGAATTGCATCTTTCTGATAGTGCTCAATACCTGGGAGTCCTTTTTCCACCTAAGTGTAATTTGAAGCTTTATACAGAGCATAGTCCAGCTGGCTTAGGAACACTATAAGCCTGCCTGGTAAACAGTGGGGTCCCAGCCCAGAACACAGCGTGCATGTACAAGCTGTCTATTGACTAATCTCAGCCTACAGGACAATAGTGCGGTGGACGGCAGTCGGTACCAAATACATAGCCTGCATGTGGTATGTCTCCTCATATGCATCTCTTAAACTGCTCAACTCCACCTCCTCTCCTAACACCAATTCGCTTTGATCCAACCCTGTTAAAGAAAATATAATACATTTTTATCTGAGATTGATTGATTCGCGTATGCCTTGTATGCGTAGCGCTACTAGGTATAAAACTCGAGTTATCTCCATTTATTTTAGGTGTGCGATATTTATTACATGTTAACGCATAGTACGCAGATCGCAAGAAAAGGAAAAACTCCATATAAAAAATCGCTCAAGAAATGCTCAAGAAAATTTCTTGTGTTCAATTTTCTTGAGGCAGTACGAAGTTCCTAAGAAAAATAATATGAAACTTTACTACTATTTTATCATGAAATTTGAGAACGGCAACACAGGTTTCCGCAAGAAATATTTCAAGTGGCATATATTTCTGGAAGGAAACAGTAATTTGGTAATACTTGACATTCAACGCCAAACACGTCCAAAAATATCGGGAGAGGTATCAAAGAGGCGTTTTGACCTCGGTATCAATAATCCGAAGCAGAAAATAAAAATTTTGTTTCAGTAAAAAGTTATTGGCAAACAAAGTTTATTTCGTTTATTTACTCTTCGTTTGCTTATGTGCTCTTCTTCTCGCTTGTTTCACTATTCACCATTATATTTTTCACGCAAGAAACATAGCTAAATTTTTCTTGAGCAATTACTTGCGATCTGCGTACTATGATTAACGATGCATTCATATAATTAAACCAACCTCTCGTGACACAAAACATTCAATAGGAAATGTTAGCAAAATAGAAACGGAGAAAAGAACTCTTGAAAAATTCATCAAGTCATCGTTCCAGCAGTAGTTCTCCAATAGATCACCTGGAAAATTAAAATAAATATTTTTGATTAACAACGTCATTGAGTTTAGAATATTATTGGAGCAGTGCTAATTTTTGTTTGTTAATTGAAAAATTAAAACTTATTACACAGTGATGGAATGGGATGATATGTTTCGAAGTCACCAACTGGGTTACGAACTTTTAAATGTACGACAAGGTGCGGTAACCAACCCATGTGGAGGAGTTTTGGGCCGCGTCGAAATGTGAAGGATTTTTTGCTGGCCCACTCCGCCACTTAAAAACCTTCTCCTACCAAAGTCCTTGCTAATGGAAAGCAATATAATCCCGGCATATAAACGACAAAGATACGGAAAATTACCCTTGGAGCTGTTCAAGCACAGAGGGGAATAGTGCATTAATGCACTGCACTTTGATGCTTACGTTGAGTGCCTTCGATACATTACCTTCAAAAAACAGCGTTAATTTTTTGTATTGCGTGTTGGCTATTCGACAAATTTAAAGCGGTTTTCGCATACATAGTTTTGCAAGCATTCAAGACCAAAGCTTTGACATTAACGGTCAATTCTGTGCGTAACCGGTAATTTTGTACCTGGAAGATTATCTAACCGAAAATCGTCACCGTTGGCAATGCAGTTCATGTAACCGCGATTCTAACGTACATGGCAACGCTGTCAAAAACAAACCATTCGCAATAAAGAATAAAATGCAAACGCGAACGAAATTTCGTGTAAAAAAGTGCTTATATTGTTTATTAATTCTTGTGAACTAGTATGTGTACAAAATTTGCGGTATTTTCTGTCCACAAAAATGTTTAAAAAACACTTGCAATTTTTCGCGGTTACGCGACGTAACCATCTATTTCACGAAATTGAACTGCAACTTAAGCCGGCATAATACGAAAAGGGTAAAACTTTCCAAACTATTAATTTGCCGGTAAAACGAATGTTGTTACCAAACTAGAACTATGGCGTAAGTGTCCAATGAGAAACGTTCTTCGAAATATTTATGTACCTCAACGCAATGGCAAAAGCGAATTAAAACCAGAAGAAACGTTGGCTAGGCCATGTTATTCGAATAGAGGACAACCATCCGGCCAGGCCTCCTCCAATGGATAGAAGGACCATTTGGAGAACGCCAGTGAAATAACTAAAAATACAATACTGGCCCTAACAGGGTGTTCATGCTAAAGAGCGGTATCCACCTCACAAAAAATTGCTCAAGAAAAATTGTTTAATTTATAGTATGGAAGAGAAGCACGCACAGGCGGCCGCCGTGGTGTGTAGGTAGTGTTGCCGGCCTACCACACCGAAGGTCCATGGTTCGAGCCCTGGCACAGGTAACATCAAAAGTGATTTGAAAAAAGTTTTTCAAAACGGGGTCGCCCCTCGGCAGTGGTTTGGCAAACTCTCCGAGTGTATTTCTGCCATGACAGGCTTCTCAGCAAAAATTCGTCTCCTTTGTAGATGCCGTTCGGAGTCGGCAAAAAACTGTAGGTCCCACCAATTTGTAGGGAAAATTCAAATCGGCACACCACAAATTGGAAGAGAAGCTTGGCGCAAAAATCTCTTAGGAGGTTTATGATGATATACCTGTTGTATATCGCGCCATAGAGAGAGAGAAGAGAAGCACATAAGCAAAGGAAAAGTAAATAAACAAAATAAACTTTGTTGCCAATAACTTTTCACTTAAACACAAATTTTTATTTTCCGCTTTCGGGTTATTGATACCGAGGTCAAAACGCGTCTTTTGATACCTCTCCCGATATTTTTGGACGTATTTGGCGTTGAATGTAAAGTATTACCAAATTACTGTTTCCTTCAAGAAATATATGCCACTTGAAATATTTCTTGCGGAAATCTGTGTTGTCGTACTCAAATTTCACGATAAAATAGTAGAAAAGTTTCGTATTATATTTCTTGCGAAGTGGATACCGCTCTTAAGCCTGCATTTCGAATTTTCTGCATTACAAATTTTGACACTTAAATGTAATTTTACTTTTGCTTCAGCATTAGAAATGCTGAAATCAACCCTGTAATCTTCGAAGAAAATTGCGATTCGAATTCAAAAGAGTGGCAACATAGTTTTTTTTTCGTCGCATTCTCTGTCGTTCGTAAACATTCAGCAAATTTATTCTGATTTTCAATTTGTAAGTTAATCTGGTGTTTGGTTTGATTGGAATTAATTAAAAGATTTAATAAAAATGTGTTAATTTTTGCACACGTGCTGTCAAAAAAATGTTTGTAAATTTTAAATAGTTTCAAGCTTTCTCATTTACAAATAGCTATTCTCATTAACAATTGGGCGTTTCCTATTTACAAATTGATTATTCTTATTGACGCTTTCTCATTTACAATTGGAAATGATGTAGACTTGGAGTTTTAAGCGCTCCTTGTTTAAAATGTTTTTTTTTTGTTTTTTTTTAATAATAATTATTTAAGAATAAACCCCAACGGAACATCTAGATATATTTTAATCGGAAGCTGAAGCATAGCATTAATGCAATGGTGGTAAGACTGATAGTGTACGAGTATGCATAGGTATAAGATTAAATCCGATACTACATACATATTTCAGATTTGTAACAACAAAATGTGAATAAGGGCAGTGGATGGTAGGTTTGGAATTGCTTCGCATGATTCCCACGTCGGGAACCTATCTACAGAGCGAGAATGTTTAAGGGTGAATTTTGAAATGGCTATTAAATAGGCATGGGACTATTGGAATAAAAATTATTCGAATAAATAATATTTTTATTCGACGGGTACAAAAAATTCGAATAATATTTATTTGAATTATTTATTCGTTTATTCGAATAGTTGTATTGAACTGCAAGAGACTTGAAAGCGAAATAATGAAGTGCGAATAGCATTATCCGGATTGAAAAACAATAAAGCAGCTGGCGCTGATGGTTTTCCCGCTGAGCTATTCAAACACGGAGGCGAGGAGCTGGTAAGGCACATGCATCAGCTTCTATGCAGAATATGGCGTGATGAATATATGCTTGAAGATTGGAATTCAAGTGTTCTCTGCCCAATCCACAAGAAGGGCGATCCTGCAAACTGCGCCAACTATAGCGGAATCAGCATTTTGAATATCGCATATAAGGTCCTATCAAGCGTATTGTGCGAAAGACTCAAGCCTGACGTGAACATACTAATTGGACCTTATCAGTGCGGCTTCAGACCTGGTAAATCTACCATCGACCACATTTTGACAATACGCCAAATCTTGGAAAAAACATGTGAGAAAAGAATCTACACACATCATCTCTTGGTTGATTTTAAAGCCGCTTTCAATAGCACGAAAAGGAGCTGCCTATATGCCGCTATGTCTGAATTTGGTTTCCCCGCAAAACTTATACGGCTATGCAAAAGGACCTTGAGCAACACCACCAGCTCGGTCAGAATTGGAAAGGACCTCTCCGAGCCGTTCGAAACTAAACGAGGTTTCAGACAAGGTGAGCCCCTATCGTGCGATTTCTGTAATTTAATGCTGGAGAAAATAATACAAGCTGCAGAACTTAACCGCGCTGGAACAATATTTTATAAAAGCGTGCAACTGTTGGCATATGCTGACGATATTGATATCATTGGCCTTAACAACCGCGCCTTAACTTCTGCTTACTCCAAATTAGAAAAAGAAGCGGAGAAAATGGGATTGGTGGTGAACGAGGGCAAAACGAAGTACCTTCTGTCATCATGCAAAGAGCCAGCGCATTCGCGCCTTGGCAACCAAGCCACTGTTGGCAGCAATAATTTCGAAATAGTAAAGGACTTTGTTTACCTTTGTTTACTTTATTAAAACCAAGAATAATGTTAGCCTAGAAATCCGACGAAGAATTATTTTTGCAAACAAATGCTACTTCGGACTGAGTAGGCAATTGAAAAGTAAAGTCCTCTCTCGACGAACACAAATAACACTCTATAAGTCACTAATCGCACCCGTCCTGCTATATTCTGCAGAAGCGTGGACACTAGCAACATCTGATGAGGCGGCTCTGGGAGTATTCGAGAGACAGAGTACCGAAGAAGATTTAATGATGAGCTTTACGCAGACGCCTACATAGTTCAGCAAATTAAAACACAGTGTCTTCGCTGGCTAGGCCACGTTGTGTATTCTTATCGGCACCCGTAGTGGGAGTAGAGGAAGAGGGAGACCACTACTCCGATAGAAGAACCAAGTGGAGACCGATCCCGCGGTGTTTCCAATTGGGGCAACGACCAAACGACTGGTGAGCTATGTTGGACGGTCAAAATTGCCCAGGCGGTTAGATGACCATTTTAAGAAGAAAAAAGATACATCAACTTTCCACCATGTCGGAAAATCAACAAATAAATCAAAATAAAAAACATATATATATTTATATATAGACAGATAATGTCAAGAGAAAGTAAACACCACCAAGTGGCAATTTTATGGTGTTTACATTCTTTTGACATTGATTGTTTGTTTTTATACCCAGCGTGTACTAGTACACGGGGTATTATAGTTTTGGTCATATAATGGTGGTTGTAACGGTACAAAATAATAGAGATTGCAGTTCCATATATCAAAGTTCTTAGGTAGGTTGCTATTTAAAATGAGCCAAATCGAACCATAACCTCGCCCCTTTTTTCGATATCGAAGATTTTGAAAAATGTATAAAATTGGTTAATTCAATAATAAAAGCAGCTACAATGATTAAATTTGCTAGATTTATTAACTTGTTTGTCCCATTGACGATTTTATAAAATTGTGGGAAAAGCGGCGTGGCACTGCCTACATATAAGTGAATAAATTTTCTTTGACTCCTAATAACTTCAGAACCGTTTACGCTAGTATAACGAAACTTCGTAGCAGGCATACTATTGTTGTGATAAATGTACCCAAGCGACATCACTTTTCGACCACGCCTACTTTTTCATAAAAGTTATATGGAATGGAGGTAGAAATATTGAACTGCCCATATCTAATTAACTGATAGCGGTATAATAATATAATTTGATATTTACATCAACTTTCTTATTCTTTATATGATTTTTTGCAACATTTTGGAAGATGGGCTTGGTACCGCCCACTTATGAGTCAAGCAAATTACAAATTCGACTGTTAATAACTTCAGAACGGTGTAAGATAGAATTACAAAAGTTAATACGAGGTATACTGTAGACATTTAGAGTACGCCTACGGAAAATAAGCAAAATCGGTTAATGACCACGGCCACTTTTGGACTAAAGTTTCCTAAAAGAGAAGTAGGAAACCGGAACATGCCATATCTCATTCACTTATGCAGATAGAATGCTAGAATATAATGACCTGATGATCTTATTAATTATTTTTGTAAAATTTTGGAAAATGGGCGTGGTACCCCCCACATATAAATGAACAAAATATCAAATTTCAGCTATTATTCGGTTCTGAACCGTGTCAAATAAAATCACGAAACATGAAACGAGGTATACTATCTACGTTTTTAAAAATTATTTATAGCCTATGCTGGAACCAGTGAATCTACTGCGCAAATTTCATAAAGATTGGTTAAGTACTTTGGACGCCAGACACTCAGACATGCATTCATTTTTATTTATAAGATTGCCCACATGGTAGTACAAAAAGTTTAAAACCACTATAAGTCATAACTCCACAACAATTTACCACGACCACTTATACAGAGCTGGGTCATTAATGTTCGGTTCCACCCGAACTTAGACTTCCTTACTTGTTATATATATATTTTAATATAAATTAAATTAAAATGGCATTTTATCAAGATAAAATAAAGAATAAAATGATTATAAAAAATAGGTATATTAAATGAATTGTAGTTATTATTAAATAAAGCGGAATTTTTCTGAACATTATCACACATGTTTATATATGTAGGTAAAGTCTTTTACAGTGCTGGTGATGTCTTCTTTGATTCTATATATTTAATTTTATTTTGTGCTGTCTTATTTAATTTTATACTATTTTATTTATTATTAATTTCATATTATTATATATATACGAGGTGTGTTCAAAAAGTATCGCGAATTTTGTGTTTTTTCAAAAATTATTTATTTATTCATGAATATCTATTTTGTCCCCTTCAAAGTAATCCCCATGAGATATTATACACTTGTGCCAACGGTTTTTCCAATCTTCGAAGCACTTCAAAAAATCATTTTTTTGTATCTTGTTCAGCTCCTCCTTCGATGCCGTCTTTATCTCGTCAAGAGAAGCGTAACGTCGTCCTTTCATGGGCTTCTTCAGTTTAGGGAACAAGAAAAAGTCACAGGGGGCCAGATCTGGGGAATACGGTGGCTGCGGCATCATTAGTGTGTTGTTTTTGGCCAAAAAGTCGCGCACAAGCAACGATGCGTGAGCAGGGGCGTTATCGTGGTGCAAAAGCCAATTTTTGTTCTTGCACAAATCCGGGCGTTTCTGGCGGATTGCTTCTCGCAAATTGCGCATAACTTGCATGTAATATTCCTTATTGACCGTTCTTCCCTGTGGCAAGAACTCATGATGCACCACGCCCCTGCAATCGAAGAAAACTGTCAGCAAAACTTTCATATTCGACCGAACTTGGCGCGCTTTTCGGTCTTGGTTCGTGCGGCAGCTTCCATTGAGATGATTGAGCTTTGGTTTCCACGTCATAACCATAAACCCACGATTCGTCACCAGTTATGACCCTCTGGAGCAAATTTGGGTCGTCGCGGACAGAGTTTAACATCTCATTAGCAATGTTCATGCGATGCTGTTTTTGGTCACAATTGAGCAATTTTGGTAAAAAAATAGGTAAAAATCGAAGACGATCCAAAACACGTGCAAGCAAAGCAGCTGTCAACAATTAACTGAACATTCAAAATGGCCGAGCTTGTCGGCATAAGTGAGAGACATGAGTACCAACATAACGCCACAAAAAATTCGAAATTCGAATATACGTAACCAGCGAAAATTCAAAATTCGCGATACTTTTTGAGCACACCTCGTATATTATCTTATTTTGTTTTGCCTTCTTTCGTTTACCTGGGGGTAAATTCTGGTTGGGCGCTATAGTGAAGTGAAAAATCTTTTCACTTTAGTTATCACGTGAAAACTTTTTGCAGAAGAACATGTCAAGCTGCGTTGATACAAGTTGTTCTTGTTTATTATAGAATTGTAAGAATAAAAGTAATTTTATCACTTAAAACATTCAAATATGTAAAAATTTCGATTTTTGAATTTTTAGAAATTTTTACGTTAACACCAAATTTATATTGGCGTTAAATTTTTTCACTTAATTTCAAAACGAAATTTTAAAGTAAAACGAGAATCAGAAATCGTTGAATATACGATTTTACTTTACACTTCGCGATAACGCAAAACCAGAATTGACCCCCTGGGAACCAGCATTAACACCAACAATAATGTCAGCTTAGAAATCCAGCGAAGAGTTACCCTTGCCAATAAATGTTACTTTCGACTGAGTAGGCAATTGAAAAGCAAAGTCCTCGCTCGACGAACAAAAACCACGCTCTTCAAGTCGCTCATAGTATCCGTCCTGCAATATGGAGCAGAAGCATGGACGATGACAGCCGCAGATGAGTCGGCCCTTGGAGTATTCGAGAGAAAGGTTCTTCGAAGGATTAAGGATTTATGAAGAAGATTTAATGATGAGTTCTATGAACTCTACGCAGACATCGACATTGTCCAACGAATCAAAACCCAACGGCTACGTTGGCTTAGACATGTAATGTGAATGGAAGGAGATGCTCTGGGCCGGAAGGTGTTCTTGTCGCAACCCACCTGTGGAAACAGAGGAAGAGGGAGGCCCCCACTGCGTTGCAAAGACCAAGTGGAGAACAATCTACGATCCCTCGGCGTTTCTAATTGGCGTCAACTGGCAAAGGATAGTCAGGTGGCGCGCTTTGTTGGAAGATCAAAATCGTTTAGACGGTTAAACAAACAGCTCTTAAGGGTTGTTGACCTATATATGTATGTATGTAATTTTATTTTATTTATTATTTCGCTTTATATAATTTTTTTACACATATTTTATTTTAATTATTATTTCACTCTATTTGATTTTTTTTGTTGTATATTTTATGAAATGTATTTTATTTCACTTTATTTTATATATTTAATTTTGCTTTTTTATACCAACAATTTTTTACGGCCTCTACATTTTCAAGTATCCATGAAACGAGCTCAAGGCAAAGAATAATAATTTTTCACTTTTTTGAATTTTTTATGAAAATTATTATTGTTTTAATTTTTTAATAATCATTTTTGATTTATTATTAAAAGTTTTTTTTTTTTATTGAATAGAGTAGGAAAAATGTTTAGAGACAACTGCCATAGCTTTTCTTATTGATCCATTTCGGAAGCTGCTAAGCTTTTTCATCAGAGAAATTTTGGCACGCATTGCTAACCATTCAATAACTCCAAACTAGTCAAATACTGGTTTACAACTAGAGATTTAAAATTTTTTATTTTTTTTTATTGATATTAGAGAAAAATTACAACGATTTGCACAGCCATGATTAGCGACGACATATTTCGAAGTCACTAACTTCCCATCAGACCCGTTTTCGGACACTGGGAATTTGTACTTTTTGATAATACTGGAGTCGTAAAATCACAGCAGATTTTTTTAAATTTAAATTTTTCTCTTATGCCAAAGGCATTCATTTAACAATTAGCAATAAAATTTAACTATAATTTTTGGTCTATTTTGAACTCACGTCCGAAATTGTCAATTGCCATCTTGTAGGACATCTCCTTGTTAAAAATACCAATTAGGCTAGGTATTCTAGCATCGAATGAAAGTGTATTCGAACCAGCACACTCTCATCGCAAATGCACTGAAATAAGTAAGTTAGAAACAGTAAAAGAGAGACAAAAGTTCACACGGACACCTGATTGTTGAATAGGACTGCCAATTAGCTTTCAAGAAACTCATAGGATATTTCTTATGAATACAACTTCCATTGCTATGCCATCACAAATAATATATAAAAAAGCTCCACATTTTTATAGCTCCATATCAATGTACACAAAAAAGTACTTACCCTGAGATAACGCACGAAATGTAGAGTATCCAGCGACACCGAAGAGAGCTGCAACTGCTAGAGCAAATCCGATTGAAATGTGAGTTACTTTTTCCCACCGTTGTAGTGTCGCATTTCTCATTGACTGATAAACAAGAAATGTGTTGTGGTGGCACATAAACGCTACTTAGCGTTCAATCCAATGAAAAAATAAGAAATGAAAGTATGGTTAAAATATTACTTATACATGTATGTTTGCAAAGATTTATGTGGTAGTGCATTTTATCAAAAGTGGTTTTCTTGCTAATATGCTATCAACATTCGATTTGGTGTAAAAGTAAAGTTTTTAAAATGTGTTCCCATAACGTTAAGATTCGTCAACGCTTTTTTCCCGAAAAAACAACATTTTTAAAAAATTACTATTATTGGTCTCAATATCTATAATATAAATATGCAAGTTGGGGAGAAATTATTACACTTTATGGCCAAACTATACATTTAAGTTATAAACAATTATATATGTATGGATGGATATGACCAAACCGCAGTACCGTCAATCAAAAAAAACCTAAAAAAAATATAAATAACAATATAAAAAAATGGTTTAAAAATGACACCAACACAAATGCCAAACATGTATTCACACTATAGAGCCGTAGTTGTGTGAGTAGAAATGTCATACATATTTTTGTATTACTCGTGTGATCGGCTTTCACTGTGAGTGGATCAATAAAAAACAAGTATTCGCACTATAGAGCAATGGTCGGTGTTTCATAGAACAATTGTTCATGCTCAGCTCCAGTGTGACCAGGTTAGAGTTTTTGAGGCTAGATTTAGACTTTTTCTTTGTCCTCCAGCCTCATAATTTTGGTTTTAGCTTCGTGGCTTTTTTAACCATTTTTTACTCCAAACCTTTGCTGGTCCCAACTCCATTTTGTCAAATTGTCAACTATTTTAAATGGAGCTGATAACCCAACTGCGACATCGCCTACCTGATAATATGAACTCTTTACAAAAGACAATTGTTTTTCAGTGGATAATTCTTCAAAATTTGCTTGACTCATAAGTGGGCGGTGCCACCCCCTTTTTTCAAAACTTTGCAAAAATCATATAAAGAATAAGAAAATTGATGTAAGTACCAAATTACATTATTACAGCTGTATCAGTTAATTAGATATGGGCAGTTCAATATTTTTACCTCCTTTCCATGTAACTTTTATGAAAAAGTAGGCGTGGTCGAAAAGCGATTCCACCTATTTTCCATGGGTGCATAGTATGCCTCCTACAAAATTTTGTTATACTAGCGCTGGGTTCTGAATTTATTAAGAGTCAAAGTTTGAAAATTTCTTCACTCATATATTATAGAATTGTCAATGGGACAACCAAATTAATAAGTCTAGGAAATCTCATCATTGTAGCTACCTTTATTATTGAATTAACATATTTTATACGTTTTTCGCAATTTTCGATATCCAAAAAAGGGGCGTGGTTATGGTTCGATTTGGCTCATTTTTAATAGCAACCTACCTTGGCCGGTAAGAAACCCGTGTGCCAAATTTCATTCAAACATCTCAATTTTTACTCAAGTTATCGTGTCCACGGGCGAAGCTATAATACCCTGTGTACTAGTACACGCTGGGTATAAATATAATGATGCCAATGCTATCAGAAAGCACTGGGCTCGGATCAATTATTTGAGAGGTTGGAAAGGACGTGTTTCCAATCCTCCCTTGTTCCAAAGGTTAACTTGTTTAGTTTTATTATTTTAAGTTTTATCATATTACCTGTCGGAATGCGGCATATTCTGATCAACACAGGTTATGCTTCCTTTTAGTTGGGAGGTTGGAAAAGACGTGTTTTAAGCTAATAGTTATTGTAACTTTCAGAAAGAAAATGTAATTTTTTAACCAGAGTATACGTCAAATGAGGAGTTGAACTCATACGTTTTTTAGAAGTTTTCGAATTACCTCTGAGTCAAAAATATAAATGACTCTGAACAAACAAGACAAGAAATATTTGCTATTGATTTTTAAAGTTTTCTATCAATTCAATGTGGTTTTTGTAACCACACATGTTTATTTTATTTATTTAGAAAATAAATTAACATCAATACCTTTATAATATAGTGAGCTAAAGTCATTAAGCATTCTACTGATAGGCTCATTTACAGCGTAATTGCAATTGACAAAAAAATCAACATGACGTAGAGATCGACTTGGAACATTAAGTTTAACGAGTCGGAGCAAAGATGGACAGTCAATCTTTCCATTTAGCAAACCATGTAGAAACAACAGAGCAGCCAAGGTCCTCCTACAAGCAAGAGTTTGTATATCAATCAGTTTACAGCGAGAAATATATGATGGAATAGGAAGGTCAAACCTTATTCGGCATAGCGCAAAGCGCATACATTTTCTTTGAACACGCTCAATTCTATTAGAATGATTAGCATAAAATGGGTTACATACAATGGCAACATATTCCAGCTTTGACCTAACAAAGGCATTATATAGCACTTTATATATAGCACAAGTATATGGGTCTCTAAACTCACGGCTATTCCTCTTAACAAAAGCAGGCGAAGAGTATGCCTTAGGAATAATAAAATTTAAGTGTTCCGTAGACGTAAAACACGAATCATAAATTACACCCAGGTCTTTGATTTTAGTACAAGATTTTAGGGACTTATTGGCAATGTAATACGACGATTGCAGCGGAAAACGTAATTTATGGTAAGTTACAAAGCAGCACCTGTCAATGTTGAGGGACAACTTATAACGCCTACACCAGACGTCAAACGAATTCAGCTTAAATTGGATAACTTCTATATCAGAAGGAGAGTTTACTGCTGACAACCTTTTCAAACAACTTAGCGAAGTTGGAGAGCTTCGAGATTGGCCTGTAATTAGAAATGTCACACTTGTCACCAGCGTAGTAAATGGGCATTACAGAAGCTACCTTCCAGTCATCTAAAAATATACCTAGCTTGAGGGAGAGATTGCCTAAGATTAGTAATGGGACAGATATAGAACTAATGCATTGTTTAAGAAAAAAAGCGGAGAGTCCATGAACGTTAACGTGCTTAGAGTTTTTTAGATCCATTGCAGCAAAGTGCAGAAGTGTGTTATGCGCGGAAATACTGAGGATCGCGTGGCCGGTGTTGAACTGCCTAACGGATATTTTTTTTAAATCCCCAACTCAGGAAAGTTTTCTGCACATACAAATTATAGATAACGGCCCCTATTTAGGATCGGCCGTGGGTAATTTTTCGGTTTTTTGCCAATAACTTTTCACTAAAATAAAAACTCCAAAACGCGCTTTCGGATTATTGATGCTGCGGCTAAAACGCGTCTTTTGATACCTCTCCCGACATTTTTGGACGTGTTTGAGCAGTTGTCTCCTAAAGGAAACAAATACCAAAATGGGTGATGAGAGGCATCATATCCGTAGAGCAACCATCAAGTTGCACGTATTTACCTTTGTACATTTTCGTCGCTTCTTACGACAGGTATGCCTACCCCGAGCATAATCTAACCACTTAACCCGCAGGAATTTAGGACATTTAGGCCCGGTTTTTCAGTACAAGTTTAACTCAATTTGTCAGTTAAACTAAGCTTAAACTTGTTGCGCAGTTTTTCAGTCAAATTTAAACGAAGTTTAAACGTAGTTTAAGCGGTCAATTCGGCAGGGTTAAACTCTAGTTAACCTGTCAGCTGTTTTGCATATTTGATGGTTTTGGTTGTGAAACAATATGCTGAACGCAATTTCGAAAGGACGATATTTTTATATTTAATTAAATACTGGATATATCATCTGACGAAAGTGATTATAGTAATGCAGAAATTGGCGAAATGCTAACTATTACAATACTGAGGAGAAGCAATGGCGTTGAATATGTATACAAATATTATCTGTTACCGTATCTAGATAAAGAAAAAACCAATGTTGCCGTATAAAAAGCAAATATTAACAGCGGCCTTAAACTCACACTGAAAAACCGCTCTGCAGTTTAACTGGAGTTTAAATTTATACCGAGTTTAAGCAAACTTAGTTTAAACTGAGCTTAACCAAGGACTGAAAAACCGGGCCTTAGTCATACTAATCGATGCCATTTTATTGTGACGGAGTCTCAATCAGATCGCAAACCATTGTTAAAATGCCATTGTTTACAACTGATTTGTTGTTAATGTTGCAAAAACGAACAACACTTTACTAAAGCTGCAGCTCCACACTCTAACCTCTTGGCCTTTGAGAAGTTGGGGCTTTCATCTCGCTCTTAAGTGTTTATTAAAGAATTGAAATTCTATAACGCTCAGGAGGGTAGTTATCGACTTATAGTGCTATACTTGTCAACCTTGGTTAAGTGGCTGATCCGTAGCTGGATAATAAATATTGTAGGTGGCGTAGCCGATGTCGGATCGGCCTGAGGTATTTCCTAAAGCGCGGTCAATGGTCGCCTACCCAGAAACGTGTCCGTTGCACCTATCATACGAATCGGGTTTTTCATTCCAGGTTGAGGTAAAGGTTTTGGTGTAATTGGGGGTACAGGTTAAGATCGATGTGCAAATAGACATACATTTTTCATATATGTGGCCTCCTGCAAATAACCACCTATGTAGATTTCATCAATCGATCGATTAGAGGATGTAATACCATTTGTCGACAGGAAATGTTCGCTCTTCCTCAGGAATCCGATTTGACATTGGGTGATATTTATAAAAAAAAACAATTGGTTTTTTTCAAATCCTCATAAAATTGACATACATTTGTATGTAGGAAAGGTAAAACTTTAGATTCAACGCCAACTGCTAAAACACGACCAAAAATGTCGGGAGGGGTATCAAAAGACGCGTTTTAACCTCGGAAACAATAATCCAAGGGGGAAATCGCTTCATTATAACTGTCCAGAGATATTTTCAAAACGGGGTCGCCCCTCGGCAGTGGTTTGGCAAACTCTCCGAGTGTATTTCTGCCATGACAGGCTTCTCAGCAAAAATTCGTCTCCTTTGTAGATGCCGTTCGGAGTCGGCAAAAAACTGTAGGTCCCACCAATTTGTAGGGAAAATTCAAATCGGCACACCACAAATTGGAAGAGAAGCTTGGCGCAAAAATCTCTTAGGAGGTTTATGGTGATATACCTGTTGTATATCGCGCCATAGAGAGAGAGAGTATATCTTATATAAAAAAAATTAAACGCTATTTCGCTATGTCCGCGCAGAACGGCCGTACCACAGTACGGAAAGACATGAAAATTTGCACAGTTATTTATTTATTCCTGAAGAAGGTCCTAACGGCGGCCTTTTTTGACAATTCACCGCCGTTTCCGAGTTATTGACAAATATATCAAATATACATAGGTCAGGTATTCCTTTGCTATCGCAGTCTTACTAATAACACTTCTACTTTCTATACATTATTTAATATACCTTTTCTTCTTTTAATGGAAATTACTATATACTACATATACATCATCATCAGCAATCAGACCATCACCACTTTGTGGCCTCAGCAAAAATCAGCAGGCAAATACTCCCATCAGCAGATTTAAGTGTTCAAGTTATAAAACATGGCACTTGGCCTACTAACATTTGTTGAAGAATTTTTATTAATAGTTTTTATTAACTTGTAATTATGAGTATGAACAAGAGAACACTTTTCAAATTGTTGAGCAAGAAGAAGAAAGAATATGAAGCATCAGTTGAAAAATATAGAAAACTAAACCAACTTGCTCATCAAATGGCAATAAGTAGCAGTAGCAGTAGAGTAGATGTAGATGATATTCCTCGCACTAGTAGATTTAATCCTGTGACTTTATTAAGCGCAGAAGGCGATGTTAATAGTGATGACAGTTTTTTGCTAGACATCGATGTAACAGATGAAAGTGAGGAAAATATGGACTCAGTGCTTAATCCATGAAGCGTATTGAAGGCTTGGCTCTTCCGAAACAAAGTTACCCATGAGACATTGTCTGACACACTGCATACAGTAACTAAGTTGGGTGTCAAGGGACTTTTCCTTTCTGTCAAAACCCCATTAAGTACAAGCCTGGAGAAAGTGGATGTTGAAATGATTTCTGGGGGAGAATTAGTTTATTTCGGAATTCAGTTTGATTTTGGTTCAAAAGAATTCTAATTTTTAATGGATGTTGGCACGGTATATATTGATATTGATATTGATGGGCTGAAAGTATTCAAGAGCTCAAGTTGAACCTTATGGCCCATTTTAGGGTACGTTGTAGGATTTCCTAAAGAGGATCCCTTTATAATTGCTTGTTTTTCAGGAATGAGTAAACCTAATTATGCGGATGACTTTTTAAGCTAATTTTGCAATGAAATAAAATATTTAAGACAAAATGGGCTAAAAGTAGGTTCAAATGAAGTAGTTAAGAAGTTTCGTCACAGGAGTCAAATCACATACCGGGAAAAATAGCTGTCCAAAGTGAATATGTGGAAATGAGTATATGCCAAGAAGAAGTTTGCTTTTCGAGAACAGTAGGTCCACTACGGACAGATGAGTCCTTTAAAAATAGATTAGATGTTGGCCACCATAGCTTGGAATACAAGCATAAGGAAGGTTTGCTGGGATCTGCAAACATTGGCATGGTTTCACAATTTCCTTTGGAACCCATGCATTTGGTAGACCTTGGCATAATAAAACAATTACACCAGTTGCTTGTAAAAAAAGGTGATGTAACTAGGATGAATGAAAAGATGAACTGCCTCTCAAAATGTGTTCCATCAGAGTTTTGCTGAATATCTCGAAAGCTTGACGATAAAGCTAAATGGAAGTCCACGGAATCCAGACAGGTCTTATTGTATACTGGGATATATGTTTTAAAAGACTGCATTCCAAGTGACTTATACTATAACTTTTTATTACTAAAATTCTTTAATTAGGCTTCTCTCTTGTGAGAAGTCTTGTAACGTTGAATTATATGTCGCAAATTAAATTTTGAAAGAATTTGTTAATTTATTCGGAGATTCATATGGCGACTTCTTATTCTTCACGGTTTACTACATTTACCCGATGGTGTAAAACAGTTCGGACCTTTAGATGGGTTTTCCGCCTATAAATTTGAAAATCATATGCAGCATATAAAAAAGCTTATACAAAGCCCAAGTAAAATTTTGCAGCAAATTTATTTGCGAACCCTAAAATGCCTTGAATGGTTGGAGACTCCAACAAACTTTCTAAAATGGGTGAGTTTAGTTTAGATTTAAAAAGGAAAAGGACAGTTTTTGCTTCAGCAAAATATTTGGCTCAATAAGAATTAAAAACCAAAGCCCAGAATCTCCAAACCACTTCAAAGTTTTTTTATTTTCTGATCCAGAGAACTATTTTGAAGAGGCCTTGGAGTCCTCGTCCGGCCTGGGAATTATAGCTTGTAGTAGATTACCTGATAACGAAGTAGATAGAAAAAGAGAGATGATATTAGTTATAAGTACTTTTGTATTCCACTGAATGAAAAATATTTACTTGTACCCTTACTACATCAAATTTTTAATGACTTTTCTAGTTAAGAATGAATAACACAGAAGTGGAATTGTTTTAAGAGCTTTGCGCGCAGGTGGAAACCAGTCGTGATGGGGGAAAGGATGGTACATACATACTATTACATTAAATATGTATATATATTATATTAATATATTTAACCAGTTTCAGTAAAGAAAAATTGGAAGCGGAAATTCGTAACTCAATGTCCGTACGACGATCGACCCACATCCAATGAGCCAGCTCTGCCAATAGATGTGTCATCCTCCATTGCAAGCAGCGCAGAACTAGCTGCCAAGCCAGACGTTATCCACAAGCGACTTGATGAGCTATACGCCAAACTGGATAGCGTCAAGACCCGTCAGGTGGAAGTTGGTGACACAGTAAAATCCATGCAAGGTGCCTTTTCTGAAAAGGTAATAACTAACAAGCACACAAACAGTATAATAACCGAGTGAAAAATGGGGAATGCATTACTTTTTTCATGCATGAAAAGATAAACGAAAATTGTTGCAAGAAAAGATCAATCCAAAAGCAACAGAAAGAGTAATATGTCGCTCTTTTTTTATTTGTAGTACTACATTTTTAATTTTTTTCACTGTGTTTTATATTTTGTTAAGCGAAGAAGCCTCTGAGAAAAGATTTAAACTTCATTGTAAGAAAATAAAATTCAAATAAAATATGAAATACAAACAGAAACCGTCTATGCTCTTTGCTTTTTAGTTGCCATTTATTTATGTATTTGGTATACTGATTTTGCCCTACGAGCAGCTGCTCGACATTGCGAGATGAGTGAAGAAAGCTAGAATTTATCTCATCGGCCGGAGCAGAGCTCAATGGTAAAGCCCCTGTTACTTCCCAAAATTGTTCAGGGTGAGATATGCCTTTTAAAAAGAGGCGGTGCTGTGACCTCCTTACTGCCATAATAGTGCAAAGGCACGGTGTCGTGTAAAACCTTGGACTAGGAGGCGACATTTTTTAGTTTGTAATTTCCACATAATGTTTTGCAGGTAATGCATCTTTTCCCTCATAGAAAGTTATGCTAGATGTAGTATGTCCAATGTAATGCATGATTTCATTTATCAAAGGTAATTCAAGAATATAATGTGTCCCTAGTAATGCATCTTTTTATTTATAAAAAGTAATATAAGAAGTAATGTATACTTTGTCGCTTCAGTTTGTTCCGAGCTACACATTACTTTTTCTATGACATCGCTGTAGAAAAATGCATGCATTATGGGGATATACGAGGTGTGTTCAAAAAGTATCGCGAATTTTGTGTTTTTTCAAAAACTATTTATTTATTCATGAATATCTATTTTGTCCCCTTCAAAGTAATCCCCATGAGATATTATACACTTGTGCCAACGGTTTTTCCAATCTTCGAAGCACTTCAAAAAATCATTTTTTTGTATCTTGTTCAGCTCCACCTTCGATGCCGTCTTTATCTCGTCAAGAGAAGCGTAACGTCGTCCTTTCATGGGCCTCTTCAGTTTAGGGAACAAGAAAAAGTCACAGGAACCAGATCTGGGGAATACGGTGGCTGCGGCATCATTAGTGTGTTGTTTTTGGCCAAAAAGTCGCGCACAAGCAACGATGCGTGAGCAGGGGCGTTATCGTGGTGCAAAAGCCAATTTTTGTTCTTCCACAAATCCGGGCGTTTCTGGCGGATTGCTTCGAGCAAATTGCGCATAACTTGCAGGTAATATTCCTTATTGACCGTTCTTCCCTGTGGCAAGAACTCATGATGCACCACGCCCCTGCAATCGAAGAAAACTGTCAGCAAAACTTTCACATTCGACCGAACTTGGCGCGCTTTTTTCGGTCTTGGTTCGTGCGGCAGCTTCCATTGAGATGATTGAGCTTTGGTTTCCACGTCATAACCATAAACCCACGATTCGTCACCAGTTATGACCCTCTGGAGCAAATTTGGGTCGTCGCGGACAGAGTTTAACATCTCATTAGCAATGTTCATGCGATGCTGTTTTTGGTCACAATTGAGCAATTTTGGTAAAAAAATAGGTAAAAATCGAAGACGATCCAAAACACGTGCAAACAAAGCAGCTGTCAACAATTAACTGAACATTCAAAATGGCCGAGCTTGTCGGCATAAGTGAGAGACATGAGTACCAACATAACGCCACAAAAAATTCGAAATTCGAATATACGTAACCAGCGAAAATTCAAAATTCGCGATACTTTTTGAACACACCTCGTACATTACTTCATGCATTTCTAAACATTAGATTTTCCCACTGGGAACTTTGTTTCTTATTTCAGTTACCCGAACGCGCCGAGGTCCAGGCACAAGGCAAGCTGCTTCGAGAGTGCAAAGTTTTAACGGCACTGGATCAAGAGTCGGTTATCCGCACCACCGGCGACATGGAAAGTGAAAAGTCAATTAAACTTGCTGGCATGCTTCTCATGCTATCGGTGGAGCAGGTTGAGGCTGTTGAATCCAAACTAAAAAATAAACCCTACTCGGATGCAATGGTAACATTTGTTATTTTAAATCATAGTTAATGTAATTACATATAAGTTTTTTCTAAATACAGATTAGTCTTTTAGCCAGGGCAAACGGAACCAGAGGCACAGTTGACGGTGTCATGCCTCAGCTGTTCCAAGATTGCGTAATGGGGGACTACAATCTAGTTGGAAGGGCTGGCAAATATTCACTTGTGGACTTGAAAATTATTGACCTTCTGTATACGAGTAGTTAGCATTTATAAAAAAAATTAACACAGCTTTTAAATACGTCTTTTGTATTTCCAAATATTTTTCCCGAAAAACCAAAGGAACTAGTAAGGCTAGATTTAAGAAAATATGTTAGTTGTAGTCATAATAGAAATTATCAAAAAAAATACCTTAGTAAAATAAAAATATTTAAGAGTTAGGATAATTGTATATATTCGCTTTAAATAAAATACTACACCTTTTTCAGTTTAAGTTCGGAAAGTTAAATTCATATTCAGAAAGTTATGATTGAAGTTCAGAATTTCCATATTAAGGTTAGAAAGTTACGGTTAATACTTAATATTTAGAAAGTTACAACTCATGTTCAGAAAATCACAATTCAAGTTCAAAAATTACAATTCTAATTCAGAAAATTACATTCTGAACTTGAATTGTAATTTTCTGAATATGAATTGTAAATTTCTGAATTTGAATTGTAATTTTTGAACTTGAATTGTAATTTTCTGAATTTTAATTGTAATTTTTGAACTTGAATTGTAATTTTCTGAATGCTAACTGTAACTTTCTGAACTTAAAATGAACTTGAAGTGTTAAATTGTAACTTTCTGAACTGAGAAAGGTGTAGAATAGGGTAGTTTAATTTTTTTGTAAATAGTAATATTAAGTATTAGTTATAATTAAGTTTAATTTTAGTTATTAAGTTCTAGTTTTAATTAATTTTAATTTCAGTTATTAAGTATTAGTTATAATTAATTTTAATTTTAGCTATTAAGTATTACTTTTAATTATAGTTATTAAGTATTAGTTTTAATTAAATTGAATTTAAAAGTTGACGGAATTTAGAGAATTTAAACTTGTTAGGGCTAAATAAATAAAGTAGTTAATAAATGACAATAAGTGATTTTTGAAAAAGCTGTATTATTATCAATAGAACTGCGAAAAATACACAGGAATTATTTTCCTAGATTTAATTTAAAAATATTTAAAATATTCTTATGCATTTTTGTTTACTATAAATAGTAAAGGCCTTGAGTACTACGTGTGAGTAGTTTGTAATACCAAATATAAGGGCATTGAGTAGTAGTCGTAGAGTAGCTTGTGAGGTGATATTTAAGGGCTTTGAGTAATACGCGTGAGTAGTTTGTAATTCATTCACATTCATAGTCTGTAATTCACAAAGCATTCGCACAACAACCGGTTCTATCGTACCGGAATGACCCGGGTTTTCTTACTCGGCCAAGGGCTGTGCAACCCTGTCCAATCTGTCCCGTCCCACCCTTAAATTGTCATCCTCGAAGCAAACCCTGGCAGTTGGGTTGCTCCATTGTCTTTTGTTACGGGCTGGGGTCGAACCCAACTCTGGACCAAGAGATTGGATCTGCTGCGTTTGCTGGAAGAAAATTTATACTAAACGGTCGCATACGGTACAATGCGCCAAGTGTGAAAGATGGCTACATAAACTTGGACGCTCAGGGCTTAACCCTGCCATCCACAGACCTCGTACTTTCTATAGTAGTTTTGAGGCACCATGCTGTACACGTCCAAGGGCGTCCCGCGGTAGTCGCCGCTCTAGCACTCCCTTACCGCTTCTACCTACTTCCAATAGCCACAATAGTGGCTCAGTCTACACGACTGGCAGCACTGCTGCCATTCCCGCCTCACCCACTCCCGACTGTCGCTCACGCACACCAGCGTCTCCATCTCACACGGCCGCTCAACACACCTATCCCCTCCGGAATAGGCCAGATATGAGCATCGCCGACGGTCAGCCCCCTCTTTCTCTGCCCCTAATTCCTCCCCCCCCCCCCCCCTGCTTCCAGCCTGCATGTGGGCCAGGACCACCACCTCCTCGTACCTTTCACTACGTGCACCGTTTGTCGGCAAAGATTATATACGCCTGCGACATCGGTCAAGTGCAACAATTGCCTTGGCCTGTGTCACACCCTTATGTGCTCTGAGCTCGCAAACGGTAACCTTTGGACGAATTCGTTCATAGCCCCCTGTTGCAGTACACAGCCGCCTTCCACACCAGACAACATCAGCCAGGGCGCTGTCAACTCTAGACTGCGACATAGTTTAGGCCTTAGCCTACGTCCACCTAGCCAAACGCATCCGTCCCTCACGCCTAGTATGTCCCCCGTCTCCCCTCCTACACACTTCAAAATTTTGCAGCTGAACTGTAACGGATTAGCTGGAAAGATCGCGGAGATAACTGACTTTATGAAGACGCACAACATCAAAATCGCCGCGATACAAGAGACAAAATGGAACACGAGATCGGACTTACGAACTTGTGATGGGTATAATGTACATCGAAAAGACCGTCCCAGCGGTCTTGGGGGTGGCCTTGCGTTCATTACACACCACTCTGTACAATATAATCTATTTTCCCCTGACTTCGACCCCAGGGACTCTACCTTAGAATGCCAAGGCATAGCAGTCCGGTCAGGAGACGACGACCTGCAAATCATAAACAGCTATATTCCTCCTCCCACGTGTTGTCCTAGAGATTATCATCCCGACATTAGTGCGTTGCTAAGGGGCGATATCCGTCTAATCCTAGGCGACTTCAACGCGCATCACGATCTCTGGCACTCCAACTTGCCAGCAGACAGCAGAGGACACTCAATTGCAGACCAAATAGACAACTCAGCATTCTGTACAGTCAATTGAGATGCCCCCACCAGGGTGGCAGGCAACTGCCACAGGTCGCCATACATCTCCATAACGAGCGCGGGCCTAATTAACTTTGTCATCTGGCGACTGATGCTTACATAAGCCTCAGACCACCTACCCATCTTACTCTCTGTTGAACGACCGACCGACTTCATAACGACTGATAAATTAACATACATCAACTTCACCAAAGCGGACTGGGACCGCTTTACTGACTATACAGAGCGCTCCTTCGCTGCCTGACCCACTCCTACAGACGTACGCAAAGGCGAAATAGAGTTTCGCAAGATCATTGATTCAGCCTCATGCCGCTTTATTCCTGCTGGTAGAATACCAGAAATTCGTCCTGCAGAAGCTGCGGCGGTGGCAAAAGAACGTGACCAAGTGAGACTCATCAATCCCGCATATCCCAGAATCAAAGATCTCAATGCGGAAATTCGTAGGATAGTCAACGAACACAAGCTGACCAAGTGGAAACAACACCTTGAGGCGCGCATCCTCTCCGGCGGAGTCGGCAAGTTATGGTCGACTGTCAAGGCCCTATCCAATCCGACCAAACACAATGACAAGGTCGGCATTGCATTCGGCGACAGCCTCAAATCGGACGCCAGGAAATGAGCGAGCTCTTTTTGCCGGCTGTTTATAATGCATTCACCTGCTTATAGGACTAAGAGAAGAGTCGTCCGACGTGCGCACAAACACAAACACACGATTGCGCCCATTGCCCTCTCCGTCGCAGAGGTTGAGAAAGCCATAATGAAGGCCAACCCCCTTCAAATCCATCGGACCCGACGGAATCGCCATGAAAATTATTAAATACCTAGGCCAGAAAGGACAGAGTTATCTAGCAGCTCTTTTTAAGCCCTCACTAACTACTTTCGTCATACCAGAGATCTGGAAACAGGCGGTTGTGGTTCCCCTACTGAAACCAGGGAAGCCGGCGAACCAAGGAGATTCTTATCGTCTGATATCCCTCCTATCGCCGTTCGTGAAGTTACTGGAGACCATTCTACTCCCATACTATGCTGCAAATCTGCAATAGGCCGATCACCAGCATGGTTTACGAAAATCTCACAGCACAACATCCGCTTTGAATGCCATTACAACGCAGATAAATTATGGTTTGAATCAACACCCACCAAACCATAGGACGGTTCTCGTGGCACTTGACCTATCAAATGCATTCGACACGGTCAATCACGCCACACTTCTGCGAGATCTGGAAGAGACACCGCTCCCTGTCGGCCTTAAAAGGTGGACCGCTAATTACCTCAATGGTCGACAGGCATAAGTCATATTCAGGAACAAGAAATCTAGGCCACGAAGAATAAAACAAGGGGTGCCGCAAGGTGGTGCTTTCTCTCCCCTTTTGTTTAATTTCTATATTTCGAGACTTCCCCCCCCCCCCCCCCCCCACCATAGGGAGTCTCCATTGTTTCCTACGCTGACGATTGCACGACAATGGCCTCGGGCAAGGGCCCCTCCATTGACGAGCTCTGTATTAGAATCAACAGTTACCTCCGTGACCTTTCCAGCTTCTTCACCGAGCGAAATATTACCCTATCTCCGACTAAATCGACGGCGACCCTGTTTACGACACAGAATGCACAGATGGGGCAGGAGTTAAATGTTCACGTAGACGGAGTACCTTTACCTACTGTCAACCACCCGAAAATCTTGGGTGTGACATTTGACAACGGCCTCACCTTCGCTGGTAATGCCACCGCAATAGCCTCAAAGGTACAGAGCCGCAATAAGAGCCTCAAGTCACTGGGCGGCAGTACTTGGGGAAAAGACAAAGAAACATTGCTTGCTACATATAAGGCTATTGGCCGGCCGGTTATTGACTATGCTGCGCCTATATGGTCGCCCAATCTTTCTGACACCAACTGGAGGGAATTGCAAGTCTGCCAAAATACCGCCATCAGAACTGCTACGGGATGCCTGCTTATGTCATCTGAGTCTCACCTCCATCAAGAGGCAAAATTGCTCAATGTTCAAGAGCACGCGGAACTCTTGAGTAGACAGTTCCTTCTGAACTGTTATAAACCTAGGCATCCAAACCGACATCTTTTTGATGTAGCACCGCCCCCAGAGACATAAGGAGACATCTCCGTAAGCATTACGATGAGATCCGGCATCATATCTCTTTGCCGTTTGATCTGCGGAACCATAGAGGGGCTCTAAATGACCTCCACACCGAGTCGGTAGACAGATCTCTCAGATCTCGGCCTGTGAATCCCGTTATTAATACTCAACCACCTGAATTGGCTGAGGAGGAGCGTGTACTTCCGAGGGAGACTAGAGTCATGCTAGCACAGCTTCGCTCTGGATATTGTAATAGGTTAAACTCTTACTTATCCAGACTGAACCCCAACATATCAAACACATGCCCTGCATGTGGTATTCCCCTTCATGATACCATACATCTCTTCTCCTGTTCAGTCGAACCCACTCTTCTAACATCACTCTGGTCCAACCCTGTGGAAACTGCGCGTTTCCTCGGACTTCCGTTAGAAGAGCCTGATGACAATTTAGAGTGATCGAGCCCATTGGGCACGGCGAAGCACTGTTAACAACAACAACAAGTAGTTTGTAATGTCAAATATAAGGGCATTGAGTAGTAGTCGTGAGTAGTTTTTGAGGTGATATGTAAGGGCTTCGAGTCCTACGTGTGAGTAGTTTCTGTACATGTTTGTTGCTTTACATTTTTCCTTTAGTCAAAAATAATAATAATAATTGATTTAGAATTATTATCAATTGGTCTTGAGATCGTAAAACATACCAAAATATATTATTTATGATTAATAAAACAACCAAAAATTGCAAAAAAATTATTTATTTTGAGTCTCCATAGTGTAATCCAGATTCGACCCCAGCACGACACGCCTTGTGGTCCAAATATTTTTATGATAAATCTGGCTATAGTACTATCGATGCAAGGGCTGAGTCTTAGGAGTTTTGATGTTTCTCCCTACAAGCGAATACCACAATAATGTACATGCAAACATAAATTAACGTATTGTTTCCTTAGTCCAGTCTTTTAAGGCATCTTAATCCCCAATTTGCGGAATAATGAACACATTTTTATTACGGCATTGTAACGAAGTTATGAAAAGTCGACATTTATAGCTTGCCTTCTAAAAGAGTTGATTTGGTTTTGTGTTTTTCCGACAGGGTGGATACTGGATTGATATTGGAACGAATTTTCGTCATCCCTTGTCAATTTTGGTTTTGTAACAAACCGGTTTCGGCGAACCGCCATCTTCAGTGCTTGATTTCGGTCTGATCTGTGTCTATCCTTTGTCATGTATTTATAGTCTGGATGCTGTATCAGGTAGTGTTAGTATTCGTGTATATGAGTCGTGTCTTACGAACGTATCCGAACGGGTACCTGCAATGAGGGTTGTTTTTAACGCTCGTTTATTAGTTGTGGTGTTATATCAGATAATTAGTTTGAGGATGTTAGGTCAGGTAATGTTAAGTGTATATTTAAGGGTGGGTTTTGACGCTCGTTAGTCATGTAGAAGTCATTAGTTGTGGTTTTAGATCAGGTAATTAGTTTGAGGATGTTAGGTTAGGTAATGTTAAGTGTATATTTATTTATTTATTTATTTATTTAGTAATTTGAGCAGTTACAAATTACAACAGTAGTCTAGTGTATAGAAAACTTACAGACTACGTAGAGTAATACAAACTAATTAATTATAATTATGAATGAGAAATTATAGATTTAAAAATAGACTTAGATACAGAAAAGTCGAGTTCTAAGGAATTTGAGCGAATATTAAATTCCGTTAATGTTCTAAAGATGGGAGCGTTAGAAGCATAGAGGGTCCGAGTAAACCCCGTGTAAAACATGTTACTATTTCTAAGCGGTCTGTTAGGAACATGGAACAGAATACTTTCAAGGAGAGCTGGCGCATCGATTGAACCATTAATAATGTCGAAGACAAAAGTCATTGACAACAAGGTTCTTCTACATTCAAGAGTATGAAGGTTGATGAGTGCACATCTGGCTTCGTAGGAAGGAATCGGATCGGAAAAGTTCAAAGAACGCAGTGGAAACCGGACAAAGCTTTTTTGCACGCGTTCGAGCCTCTTGATATGACACTCATGATAGGGTCGCCAAATGAAACAGGCATATTCTAACTTGGAACGAACAAGTGAGGTGAACAATATTTTAAGAGTATAGGGGTCCGTAAAGTCAGAGCTAAAACGGCGGATAAAAGCTAAAACAGAATATGCCTTTGCAATTGTAGAGTTTAAGTGAGTCGTGAACGATAATTTAGAGTCAAAAACTACACCCAAGTTTTAACTTCCGTAAGACTCGCGAGACGAGAACCATCAATGGCATAAGAAGTGCAGATGGGATCTCGCGATTTTGAAAAGGTGACATGAAAGCACTTACTAACATTTAGCGGTAGATTATTCGTGTTACACCAGACAGCTACATTGTTCAGATCGGATTGTATCTTATCTGAATCTGTGGGGTTTGAAATGGTGGAGAAAACCTTTAAATCATCAGCATAAAGCAGAAAATTTGAATGTTGGAAACAGACCGAAATGTCGTTAATAAAAATGACAAATAGTAATGGTCCAAGAATACTACCTTGGGGTATACCAGAGGTGGCAACAAAAGAGTCTGAATGCGCATTTTCTATCACGACTACACAGTACCTCTGATCAAGATACGATTTTAGCCAAGAAAGAAATATTGAGTGGAAAGCTACATTGGACAGTTTCGAGATCAATATTGAACGGCTGATTTTGTCAAACGCCTTAGAAAAATCAGTATAAACTGCATCGACTTGAAGGCGACTGTTGAAAGCTGATAGGCAGAGTTCGGAGAAAATCGAGAGGTTTGTCACAGTCGATCTCCCAGACACAAAGCCGTGCTGATTATCATTGATCAAAGGCCTAACGGCAAAATACATTTTCTGTTTAACAATAAACTCAAAGAGTTTTGAAATTGTAGACAGCTTAGCGATGGGCCTATAGTTGGCAACGTTACTTTTGTTACCGTTTTTGAAAATAGGGTTAATGAAGGTTATCTTCCAAGCAGCTAGAAACTCGCCACACTCAAGAGATTTGTTGAAAATTAGAAGGAGTGGAGTAGCCAAAGCCAAACAGTTTTTGAGAAGATAAGACGATAAGCCGTCAATATCAGTCTGGGTTGATAATTTTAAATTTTGAATGCCAATAACAACGTCGTCTAGCGATAGAGTCAGGGCGCCAAAGTTAATCGGGCTGTCCACAATTGAGGGGAGACCCGTTGGTGAATCAGACTGGGGGACAAAGTTGGAGCGGAAAAAGTCCGCAAATAAATTAGCCGCCGCAGACGGTGAGGAAGCTCGATCCGTAATGTAGAAGACTGATGAAGGAATATTCGAACAAAGTTTTTTAGCCTTAACATAGTTCCAAAATGCCTTGGAGTTTACTTTGATGTCAGATTCATAGTTATTAACAAAGGACCTGTGGAGCCTCTTGCCTAACGTTTTGAATTTATTGATGTAATAAAGGTACTTGGGTTTATGAACAGGCAACTTTGTAAATTTGAACTTTTTGAAAAATTTGTTCCTCAGATTCTTTAGTCGCTTTAGTCTCTTAGTATACCATGGAATTTTATAACAACTCTTCCTTTTACGCGGAATATTACTAATACAAATTTGGTTTACGGTATTTTTAAAAACGTTGAAACACTGAGTAAGATCATACCCCAGAAAAAGAGCTTCCCAATCAATCAAAGAGATCTCGTGAGAAACCAGGTCAAGATTGCCTCGTCTAAAAGAAAAACTAAGAGTCTCATTATCGGCAGTGATACTGTCAAATATGTAAAACTCGACGACTAGCGTAAGTGGTATGTGGTGTATACCAGAGCTAGAAAGTGGATCAAGACATTCAATCAAGGAGCAGTTAAAATTATCACTAGTGAAAACAAGATCTAGCGTTCTAGATAACTTATTAGAGAAGCTGTTTATCTGGGATAGATTAAAACTTAAAAAATTATCAATAAGATACATCTCGGAGGTACTGCACACATTCGTAGGAGTTAGAGTTGAACTACCGTTGACACGTGACCAAACAATATTAGGCAAATTAAAGTCGCCAAGGATGCAAAAGTTTTCACCATGATTTTGAACTATGTCAACAATGTTATTAGCATGTGACTTATAGATGTGATCCAAACTAGCAGGAGGAATGTAGGATGCGCAAATAAAAATTTTAGAGTTGCCATGAACAGAGACACAAAGTTGATCTAGTAGCGAATCCTTATCACCGAGATCCACTAATGATGAACGGAGGTGACGGCGCACAGCGATCAGAACACCACCACCTCTCGAGAGACAAGTTCGGGAGTAGTCCCGGTCTTTGCGATAAACATTGTATAGGTTGCAGTCAAAGAATTCTCCATCATAGAAATCTGAGTTGAGCCAAGTTTCAATCAGAACAAATACATCGTAGTCTGTATGGGAGCTCATGTTGAAAAGCATTTTAGATTTTGTTCTCAGGCCAGAAACGTTTTGAAAATAGATAGTTAGTTGCGTTGAAGAGCATGCTTTGAGAATACCCCTTGGGCAAGATTTATAGCTTCTTCGGAAAAAGGTGAAATGGCTTTACCGTCACATTGGAGGGCCACAGTTCATCATTAAAGAGTTTACTGTAGTCACTAGCTTGCACTCGCACTTTAAAAGCAACTCTGGCCAAGGTTTTGACATCAACATCTCTCTTAACTAACTTGAAGCAAGCAATGTTATCAGCATCAATAAGAGCATGATCCGAGATATATTTAATAATATGCTCTTCTGTGACAGAGGGCTTAAAAGAGGGTATATGAAACCATTTGTATTTAACAAAAACATCTAACTCAGCAGAATTGTTGGTACCCTTTACAATTGCATGTGACATCTGTAGGTTGCTCGGACCCAGCAGTTGTATTATTAGACGCCAAAGGGAGGCTTGCAGCGCCAGCACAGCAGCGAAAGAGCGAGTGCCAGAAGCACTCAACAAGTCAATGTTAGCGTTATTGTTGATAAAACTGGTTTTGGGATCAACGAGCGCATTCAGCGAAGAGTCGTCGCTATTAGGAACAACACTAGCTGTGGTTGTTGTAGTATTTGTAGTCTCACTATTATTATTATTACCCAGAGTTAATGACGATGATGAACACGGGTTATCAATCCCCACAGAATTCACTGCCTTAAGCTGTACTAGCTGAGTTGATTTGTTTTGTGCTTTATCTTGTGCAGATTCGCCCTGAGCCATACTATTTTGTGTTATTTTAGGTGCACTGACCTTTGTCTGAAGGCGCGTACGGATTACATTTCTCCCATTATCGTCATCTGCCGGAATTAGCCAGTCAAAAAAAGTTTGCAGCGCACCAACACTTTTTAGCGCTTTATGAATTCTATAGCGCGAAAATATCGCAACACATTTGTCACACTTGAACATAATGTTGTTATTGTTAGTAAATAAATTAATTGCAATTTCAGGCAAATTTGTGCAATCAATATGAATTTTAGAGTGACAAACACCACAAAATATAAAATCGCCCGGTGAGCACTGATCACTGCATTTAAAGCACTTTCCCATTATATAAACGATTAGTGTAGCAAATAAGTAGAAAAAAACTAAGAAGACTATCGAGCACGAAAAAAACACGTCTGTTCGCTACGAGTGATGCTTAAGGGTGGGTTTTGACGCTCGTTAGTCATGTAGAAGTCTGTGATTTTTGTTTTCTGATTTGTTTTGTGTGTGTGCTCGTTTATTGTTACTGCGGTGTTGTTTGGTCCTCTGTAAATTAGTTTCAGCGGTTCAAATATTGCGTCAGAAATGGTGTTTGTTTGTTCGTTAATTACTCTCCCGTCAAATGTCTTAAGTTTGTATATTTCCATGTTTTCTAGCACATTTAAGCGCCGCCCTTTTCTTTGTACGTGAAGTATTCTGGTTGTGTTTTTGATGTTGGTCGGGGTGCATTTGTTTTTGAACATGTGATTTGGATAGTTTGACTCTGTTGTGATAGTGGGTTTCCGTGTTTTTCTGTTGTAGTCCCTGATGTGCTCCCGGAATCGTGTACTTATTTTTCGTTCTGTTTGCCCGATATAGCTGCGCTGGCATTCGCAGGTAAGCTTGTATATTCCTTGTTTCTTAGTTTTTGTCCTAAGTTGTTGGTTCTTAGTTTTTGTCCTAAGTTGTTCGATGTTCTGAACGCTGTCTTGATATCGTGTTTCTTGAAGAAGTTTGCCAATTTGTGTGTCGTTTTTCCAGTGTATGTCATTGTAGTCCAGATCTTGGATTTTTCTTCTGCGTTGTGTCTTTTTTGTGATCCATGGTTCCTTCGGAGTTTGTCTATTAGGCATTTTTTGTATCCGTTGCTCGTGGCTATGTTGTATATGGTGGTTAGTTCTTTCTTGTATGATTCCTGAGTGAGGGGTGTTCTTTGAAGTCTGTCCACTAGGTGCCTTAATGCCGCATTCTTGTGCTGTTGAGGATGGTTTGACGTAGAATGAATTATGGTGTCTGTAGTTGTTGGTTTCCTGTAGATGTCGTATTTAAACTTGTTTGTATGTAATTCTGTCAATTCTTATTGTTAGGTCCAGGTAGTTTAGTTCTCCTTCTTTCTCGGTCTCAATAGTAAATTTTATGTTTTCATGTTGTCTGTTTAGGAATTCTAGTATTCGTTCTTCATTGTTATTGTTCAGTATGCAGATGATGTCGTCGACGTACCTTGCGTAAAATGTCACTAGTAGTTCGTTTTTTAGTTCTTGCATACATTTTGTTTCCAATGAATGCCTCCATGAGAATTGATGACGTTGGGTTTCCCATTCCTAGTCCGTTTGTTTGCCTATATATTTTATTGTTGAACTTGAAGAAGTTTTGCTGTAAAGTTGTTCTTAGTGTGTTTGTGATTTGTGCTGTTCTGATCATATCTTTGGTGTTGTCTCGTAGTGTTTTGTTTACTATGTCTAATGTCTTTAGAAGCGGTATGGATATAAGTATTTTATGTCAAATGAGACGATTGTGCTGTTCTCTGTGAGTTTGACGGTTTCAAGTCTTTCTATTAGTTCGTTTGTATTCTTTATTGTATGTGCATGGTCGAGTTCAAGCGTGTCATTCAGTATCGTCTTTATATGTTTTGCGCAAGTTAATTGGTAGTACATTTTGTAAGGTGTCAAAAAAATTTTTAATAAAAAAGACAACTTATTTTGCGGATTTCGGTAGAACCAGACCTGTTAAGTAATGATTAGTAATCATAATGATTAACGGGTTCATGGATTATTTTTTGAAAAGGAATATTAGTGATTGATTACCCATTGTTTCAGGGGTTTAATGATTATTAAAAAACACTCGTGACTTTTTATGATTTTAAAAAATCAAGCAAAATCAAAAAAAAAAATGTATTACTTTTGATTATTTTTGATTGTTTTTAATCATTTTTTGTATTGCTTCAGACAAACATAAGCATATCGACAAGGCCTGTGCGCAAAAAAGACGTTAAAGCCAAAAATAAAAATTTTAAAGGAGACGGGTTTTTTAATTTATTTCGCATTCAGTTTATGTATTGACTTGAAATTAGGTACTTAGGCTTCCTTTAGACCAACCTATATAATGCCATCAATTTTATTTTTATATATGTATTATAAGCATAATTTTTGTTGCATACGTATTTTTTGCTCTCACCATATCAGTCTACTTTTTGATAATTTGGCTGTTACGTGAAAAAGTTTCTTTTACAAAAGTTGCTTTTCTGAACTTTTCTTTCGTTATTTCAAATTATTTGTACATATGTAAAAATCAGAGGGTACTGATTGATTGCCTGAAGAGCTATTTACGCACGGCGACGAGAAGCTGATAAAACGCATGCATTATCTTCTATACAGAATATGGTAGGATGAATGCACGGTGCTAAGTGTTCTTTGATAGGGTTATGGGTGTATTGAAGTTTTAATGATGAGCGGTATTAAAACAATGTGGCTTCGTTGGCTTGGCGATGAATGAAGAAGTTCTGGCGCTGAATATATTCTTTTCGGCAACCGGCTTTGGAATCGGAGGGAAACCACCACTCCGAAGAAAGCACCAAGTGGAGACCAATTTACGATCCCGTGGTGCTTCCAATTGGCGCCAGTTTGCAAATCGAAGAAATGACTTGAGTGATATATTGGACTGCCGAGACCGTTTAAACGGTTACTCTCCATTTAAGTTAGTTAGTAAGTAAATCTCCTTTTATGTGTTTTCCGAAATGTCCGATATCGGTTCACATACAGACATTAAATTAGAGAGGGAATATTCATTACCTGACTTTCTTAAGTTTTCGTTCAGATATGCAGTGTGGTATAGGAAGTATAATGTAACGTATTTATATTATGTTGTTATTATACGAATTTCACAAATCAATATATTTCTTGCCTATTTTAACAATATCTACTTGGAAATAGTATACCAACGGAATGAAATTGATATTCGTTAATATTAGAAAAAAATTACAACGATTGTATGGGATGACGTGTTTCACGAACAGGTCTGATGAGAAGTTGGTGGCCCCGAAACTGTGCAAATCGTTGTAATTTTTCTCTATATCGATTAAAGAATAAAAATTCAAAACGGGCACTGCTCCAACAGCAATTCTTCTTCTTTAAATGGTCATCTAACCGCCTGGGCGATTTTGACCGTCCAACATTGAATTTCATTGGAACGTTGTTTTATGTGGTGGGTCCCAAACCCAACGCACAACCCGTTTCACGGGAAACAGCAATTACCTTTACTAAAATTGATATCACCAAAGAGTTTGTATATTCTGTATTTCTATCTATCTCCTTTTCAGTAGACGTTTATGAAAATTGACTCATTTTCACAGAAAGCAATAATAGGATTAAAGAACAATGTAGTTACCAAGTTTTAGCATTCTATCTGCATAAGTCAATGAGATATAAGATGCTCTGTATTGCTACCTAATTTTTAGTAAACTTTTACGGACTTTTATGTGGCCATGGTTGAGAAGCGATTAAACTTATTTTTAGTAGGTGTACTTTTCCGAACAATCCTTATTCTAGCTTTAATGATTTTATAGTTATTATATTATAAAAGCGTGCAACTGTTCGCATATGCTGACGATATTGATATCATTGGCCTTAACAACCGCGCCGTAACTTCTGCTTACTCCAAATTAGAAAAAGAAGCGGAGAAAATGGGATTGGTGGTGAACGAGGGCAAAACGAAGTACCTTCTGTCATCATGCAAAGAGTCAGCGCATTCGCGCCTTGGCAACCAAGCCACTGTTGGCAGCAATAATTTCGAAATAGTAAAGGACTTCGTTTACCTGGGAACCAGCATTAACACCAACAATAATGTTAGCCTAGAAATCCGACGAAGAATTACTCTTGCAAACAAATGCTACTTCGGACTGAGTAGGCAATTGAAAAGTAAAGTCTTCTCTCGACGAACGAAAATAACACTCTACAAGTCACTCATCGCACCCGTCCTGCTATATGGTGCAGAAGCGTGGACACTAACAACATCTGATGAGGCGGCTCTGGGAGTATTCGAGAGAAAGGTTCTTCGAAAGATTTGTGGACCTCTACGCGTTGGCGACGGCGAGTACCGAAGGAGATTTAATGATGAGCTGTATGAACTTTACGCAGACGCCGCAATAGTTCAGCGAATTAAAACACAGCGGCTTCGCTGGCTAGGCCACGTAGTGCGAATGAGCGAAGATGCTCCAGCCCAGAAGGTATTCTTATCGGCACCCGCCGGAGGAAGCAGAGGAAGAGGGAGACCACCACTCCAATGGAAGGACCAAGTGGAAACCGATTTGCGATCCCGCGGTGTTTCCAACCAAGAAACGACTGGCGAGCTATGTTGGACGGTCAAAATCGCCCGGGCGGTTAGATGAACATTTAAAGAAGAAGAAGTTATTAACACTCGAAATTTGAAAATTGGTCATTCATATGTGGCCAGTGCCATGCCCACATTCCAAAATTTATAAAAAATACCTTAATAGAAGGACAAAGTCAGTATACATATATACCGAATCTTACCATTTTTTTTATAATGAAATATTATATTTCCTCATTAATTTCAAAAGGAATAAAAGACGTAACAGCCACTTTGCGCTCACTAAAAATGTGAATAAAAAGGGCACATGTACTTACGTCTAAAGTACTTTTGGTCTAAATTCATAACGGTACGTTTCACAGCTACGAAACTTTGGGAGGTTATGTGTGTGATAATAAGTTGTCGATTTTCATCAAAAAGCTAAAATCGAAAATCATGGCTCTTACGTCTTTTTTGCGCATAGGGCTCGATATATGTACATGGAAATATGTATGAACGATGTATAAAGTTAGCCTTTTTACAAATTTTTTACAAATTAAGGATATGCATACATATGTAATAGTAGCATGTGAACGCTGAACCGGAATCCGGCAAAAACCGTGTAGTCGATTGTAGGAAAAAAAAATTTTTTTATTACTTCTGATTTTTAAAAATTTTGTTATTTATTTTTTTCCAATTCTAATCAATTAGTAATTGCCGATTTCGATAAAAAATTAAAATAATCATTAACGATTGAAAGAACTATCAATTCAACTGATTACTCAATTATAACTGGAATTTAACAGGTCTGGGTAGACCGTTATGTTTCTTTGAATGTTTGTTTTAGCGATTTTTTGGTAACCAATACTAACCCGTCAACAATTTGCATGAAAATAGTCCAATCTCGCTTTACCTCTTTGATTTAACCTAATATCACTTGTCTGCCACTTTTAATTAAAATCCGTTAACCCGTTTTCAAGCAATAACTGAATCAACTTACGCTTAACGTAAAAAGGACTACTTTCACGTTAATTTTTGAAGAGTTAATCCTGTTTTCCAAAATTCGCTATAACAAGCACTTATAGGAATGTAACGTTATACAGAAAAACAAGAAAGAAAATTTACTTTTCTATAAAAAACCTTTCAAAATGCACTACAAAATCGTTTTGGCCTACTTTTTGTTATTAAAAAAATACAGTGTAGTAGTTTCTATATAATTCGGATACGCTTAATTCAATGGGGTTAATCGTTTTAAAACATTAGCTAAAAAAATATTTTTTTTTTAAATTGGTTTCATGGGCGCGTATTCATAGTCGCTGATGTAAGCCGAAACTAATTAAATTGGAACTTAAATTTAGGTACCAACTTAGAAGGCGCTTCTATTCATAGTCGCATTTTAGACTTCTACTAAGTAGTTTCGATTTAGTTATACGATATAACAGTACCATACGGTCATAGATATGTGAAAGGCAAGGATACATCGATACATTGTTTAGAATACATCAAGAAGCATTACTTTTATTTAGTAATATCTAGTTTAAAATCTGATCAGAGAAATTGTATTTTAAATGTACATCATAGCACAACAAAATGGCATTCATTTAATTTTAGTGCACTCTAAGGGCACTACAGGATCAGTGTTGGTGCCTCAATAGTTACTTTTAACATTTATATACCACCAAGATTTTATATGGTTTTACGAACTTGTACGTTTAGCGAATAGTATCCCTTCCTATTCCTAAAGTGACCTGCCATCATATGACCAACATTTCCTGCTGGACATTTAATGCAGACATGAGTAAAATCTATTGCATCAATTACTCAAGGAAAGCGTGCTACATTGAAAAACCTGATGAAATGTGGTAGGTACAAATCGATTCTCTTGGTTATGTATTTAATAAACCAGCTTACTGGCTGCAATAAACCATGAAGATCACCTTAAGCGGAAATTGAAAGAACTTTGAAGCTCAGACATTGACTATGAAAAATACGCGCGTCATATGTTAAATGTACTCAAAGCGCAAGTTCTTACCAATGTGGATCTATAGAACGTTTCGGCCTAAAAATATAAATATGCAAATTACTTGAAGAGATAAAGCAGGCCTCGGTTGGGGAATCCCTTTGTAACATGTTAATGACAAATTGTGTTGCGGCTTGATCAAATCTGTAACGTGCATAAAACTTTTCATCATCCAATGCAAACGGATCACAACGCACTTTGCATGTTTACCTTTTTCTCATTAGTTCTAGATCTTCCAAATTTTCAAAATCACGCTCAATATGCTCCATATTTTTTTTAAAATCAGATTTTTTCCTTTAGCTCGTAAACTATCTTTCATTAGTGACGGCTTAGTTTATGCTGCAGTCGAAACTAAGTTTTAAGTTGGTTGACAAGAAAAGTCTAAACTATGCCGACTATGAATAACTTTAGTAGGAATTTAAAATAGTTTCGACTTATGTGTGAACTAAAAACAACTATGAATACGCCATGGAGTTTATAAAGGAAAAAAATATTTTTTTTAGCTAACTTTGCAAAAAGGTTAACACCATTTTATTCAGCGTATCCAAATTATCTAGAAATTACCCATTTTATGTTTTTTCAACTACAGCAGTGTTATTATTATAACTATAAATAAATAATATGTAATAAACAATTTGTAGAAGAATTTTCGATTTTTCACATCATCATGAAAAGGCCTAAAATGACTGGGATATTTTCATACACTTAATCTTAAAACTCAAAACGAGCGTGAAAAATATTTATATTTACCGAAAACCATAATACCCGTCGCGGGTATTAAGTCAGCGTTGGCAAACCTCCAGGAATCCGAAGTATCAGCGCTGGAATAGAAAATTAAGTTAATTTTAATTTCTTTTCAAAAACGCAAAACAAAGTCCAAATATTGACACCAATTATGCAAACGGAATTTCGTAAATTTTCGAATTTAAAGCTAAATATTTAAGATTTTTTTTTCTCTCAGCCAACCCTTTAAAAACGCCCTATTTCAGAATTTGTATAAAGAACTCCCAATATCAGGATGACGTTTCAAAAACTCTCTATATCAACGTTATCAACTGGTATTGTGCAAAAGATTAACGATATTTTCCACACAAAGCGACGACGACATATCGTCCTACTTCTGCGTTAGCCTCGTATTTACAGATGAAAATGTTCCAGAAAATGAAAAAACCCACTTAAATACTTAGGTTTTGCATACTGAAAATGTAGATACGAAATAACTGATCCAACCAAAAACCACGAAGGTTAATTAATTTTACCAAATGATGCTTCCATGTCGAAATACTACCACATAAAACGAACTAACTCAAAATGTTAACGCAGATATGAGACGATATATCGACGGTATTGTCTTGTCAGTTCTTGAAAAACTGTGGTTCGGCCGCTTTGTACAAACAACTAAAAAAACTGATAGGCAAATGCCGAACTAGAAATTGAAGCAGTAATGAAGGAAATTTATTTAGTTATATTTTTGATTACAAACACAAATACTGAAATGGACCATGTATATCGAGCCCTATACGCAAAAAAGACGTAAGAGCCCCATGATTTTCGATTTTAGCTTTTTTTTATGAAAATCCATAATTTGGTAAGTTTCATCATTGTAAAATGTACCGTTTTTAACATGGTTCAACTAAAAGCAGTAGCAGCTCAACAAACATACAGACATTTTCCACGTATTTTATTTTTGTAATTTATAGGTTTATTTCGATACTCTTTCGGAAGGCTCTTTTTGAGCTCCCGGGGCTCTTGAACGGGAGTTTGAAGTCGGACCAAATAGGAATGTTCGAAAAGTTAAGAAAATGTCTCGTATTAGCGCCGTAAATATTTTTTATCAAAATGTCAGAGGTTTAAATACAAAATTAACTGATCTCTATTTGAAATGTTTTCATTGTAACTATGAATAACGTAATTGCTTTTACCGAAACTCATGTTTTCAATTCTAAGTTTTTATATAACGACTATCAAGTATATAGAAATGATCGCTTGAACAGAGTCGGAGGTGGAGTTCTACTTGCCGTTTATTTCTCCATACCTTCAGAGGAGGTTAATATACCTATCTTAGATTCCATTGAGTTCCAATGCATCCGCATTCAGCTAGATTTTTCCGTATACATGCAACATGTCTCTCTGATTAAAACTGTTAACTTATTGACCAAAGCTTCTGACTCAATGATTGTTTTGGGTGATTTTAACCTACCTCATATATCGTGGAGCATATCTAATGGAAAAATTATTGCAAATCCATCCAAACTGGGCTATAAGACTTTTTAGATGAAATTTCCGATCTCTGCCTTGGTAAAAAAAATGTTACCTTTAACAAGTTTCGGAAAGTCTTAGATGAAATAAACAAATTTTCTGTAAATCGTTGTGATCCGTTGGTTTTACCAGAAGACCTTTACCACCCTTCTATGGAAATAGTCTACGAAACAATAAGTAATGGCCAAGGTACTCAATGCTACTTAAGTAGTAGCTTTGATTTTAACTTTTCCAAAGCCAACTACAAGAAATTAAATAAACAACTGTCTAAATTAACTTGGCCTGAATTTGGTTGTGATATCGATCTAAACGTCTCACATTTCAATCAAACTATTTACTGCCTATTTGAGAAGTTTATTCCTAAACGTAAATTAACTTATGATCATCCTAGGCAAGCTTGGTTTACTAAAGAGCTTAAGACTATGAAAAATAGGAAAACGCGATGATTTAATTCATATAAGAAATCCGGATTAAACAAACATTACTTACAGTATTCCATTTTACGTCAGAAGTACATAGATTTAAATAAAAAGGGCTATAAAACTTATATCTCTAAAACAAAAAGAGACAGTATTCTCAATCCAAAGTCATTTTATGGTTTCGTAAATTCTAAACGTAAAGTATCAAGGGTTCCCTCAGCAATGTAATATCAAGACATTATATCTAGCTATAACCAAGATATCGCAAATTTCTTTGCTAAATTTTTCACTTCTAACTATTCTGCCGTCACCAACTCAAACTTTCAAAACTATCCTTATAAGTTACACGGGAAAAATTTACCTTAAAATCTTAAAAGAATCTTTTAAATACGGTCCTGATAGGATTCCTACTATTCTTGAAAAAGTGTGCGAACCATATTTATCAGACCCTTACCAATTTGTTCAATCTATCACTAAAGTGTGGTGTTTTTCCAACTGCGTGGAAAGAATCGTTTCTTCTAATGCTGCATAAAAGCTGGAGTAGGTCTTCTATAGAGAACTGCCGTGGCATAGCAAAGCTTTCTGCCATCCCACCATTGCTTGGAGCTATTGCTATAAATCAACTTACGGGTCCGATCTCTACTTTGATTGCTGACTGCCAACACGGCTTCAGTAAGGGAAAGTCCACAGTTACGAATTTACTTGAGTTTACAAGTCATGCCTCAAATGGCTTCAGAAAAAATCTGCACACCGACGTTATTTATGCGGATATCAGCAAAGCTTTTGACAAAGTGTGTCACTAATTACTTATTCATAAACTCTATCAGTTTGGCTTCAAGCCGAGTCTCAATCGCTGGATCTGTTCTTTCCTAAGTGACAGGACACAAAGAGTAGTGTTTAGTTTCCAATGTCATTTTTGTCTATTCAGGAGTTCTTCAAGGAAGCCATCGTCCCCCGATTCTGTTCTTGTTGTTTATAAATATTATTTCTGCAATAATAAAATGTTCAAAAATGTTAATGTATGCTGACGACGTAAGGCTTTTCACGTCATTCGCGTCATTTGAAGATAGAAATAAGCTACAATCAGATCTAGATACACTAGTTACTTGGTGCGATTCAAATTATGTGCCACTTAACCTTAAAAAAATGAAATACTTAAGTCTTGAGCAAGTGTATGATTTTGTGGACCAGGGGATTTCTATGGACTACAAGCTCAATTTCAACCGCCATATTAACGCAACAGTCAATAAGAATTTAGCGATCCTTATGTAACTACAGCTCTTTTCACTACATTAGTCAGAGTGATACTTGAATACGGTTCTATAATTTGGAACCCACTCGTAATGGTGAGTAATCCGTTTGGAAATTATTATTATTATTATTATTATAATTGTCAAAATTGCACTTAGAAATGAGTGTACTGTCAGAATCCGAGAAAAAAGTAGAAACCAGCTGGTCTAATGACCAATTGGACCATGGTTTTAAAGAGGGCAAAGTGGCTGTTACGTATTTTTTTCCTTTTTAAATTTAACCGAAGTACGTTTTTTTTACAAACCTTATGTCATTTAGAAATTTTTGTGTAATTGTAAGCCATTCATCATTACAACTTTAATCTATGTTTGCAAGTATGGCAAGACAAATAGATAAACCCAGCAATAAGTATGCAGAAACGATCAGGGCGACGAGCTTGTTCGATTTAACCATGTCCGTCTGCCCGTCGTCTGTCTGTTTGAACGCAAACTAGTCCTTCAGTTTTAGAGATATCTGCTGAAATTTGTATGGGGCAACCATTTTGTAATATATTAATCATTTATCGGAACCAACAAAATTGGAGTAATACAACGCATAGCCCCCAAACAGAGCAAACTGAACAATATTAAAGCCCCATTAGATACAAAAATAAGTACAAAGAATTTTTTTTAGAGGGACAGAAACAAAGTAATGCAAATTCGAGGTTTCTATGTGCAAGTTTTGACCTACAAAAAGTTTTGAATACACGTCAAGGGAAAAGTGTAACTTTATTTTATTTACGAAAATATACTTCTTATATTTTATAAAAGCATGCAATTGTTGGCGTATGCTGACGACATTGATATCATTGGCCTTAACAAACGCGACGTAACTTCTGCTTACTCCAAATTAGAAAAAGAAGCGGAGGTCATCAAGCAAAGAGTCAGAGCATTGAGTCTTGGCAATTGTGCCACTGTTGGCAGTAATAATTTAAAAATAGTAAAGGATTTCGTTTACCCGGGAACCAGCATTAACATCAGCAATAATGTCAGCCTAGAAATCCAATGAAGAATCAGTCTCGCAGTCCTGTGTTATGGGGCAGAACGTTGGACACTGAAAACATCTGATGAGGCTGCTCTGGGAGTTTTCAGGAGAAAGATTTACGGTTCTTTGAAAGATTTACGGACCCTTACACTTTGGCGACGACGAGTGCCTGTATGAGCTATTGAAGACACCGACATAGTCCAAAGAATTAACACCCAGCGTCTTCGTGGGCTAGGCCATGTTAAGCAAAATGAAAGAAGATTCTCCGGCCCAGAAAGTGCTCTTATCGCCACCCGCCGGTGGTAGCAGAGGAAGAGGGAGACCAACACTTAGGTGCAAGGACCAAGTGGAGATCGATTTGCGATCCCGCGGTGTGTCCAATTCTCGCCAGTTGGAAGAAAAACGAGAATACTGGTGAACTATGTTGGGCGGCTAAAATTGTTTAGACGGTGAAGCGCCATTTAAAGAAGAAATATATATGGCACTCGAAATGGCTTCTGCTTTTTGTGGGGATAAGCTGATGCAAAGCGAGGTTGTACCAAACACTATTCAACCAGTCTTTATTGTGATAGTTGCGCAGGTCAAAATCGAAACTGAACTTTGCTAGCGCGATATTATATTTCCTTGGAATATCATGTGAAAGACTTATTTTACATAAGGGAGTAGAATAAATTCGCGAATCAGTAAAAACAAACAGCAGAAACCTAACTTTTTTGAAGAAATTTTTGACGTAACAGCCAAACTATCAGAAAGTAGCAAAACGTAGGGCAGACGTAAGCGCCAAAAGTTAGGCTTATATTACATATATAAAAATGAAGTTAATTGCGTGATATAGGTTGGGATAAAAAAAGGCTAAGTACCTAATTTCATGGCAATACATTAGCTGAATGCGAAATAAATTAAAAAAACCGTCTGCTGTAAAATTTTATTTTTGGCTTTAACGTCTTTTTTGCGCACAGGGCTCGATATGTGTATGTCGGTTGGCAAAATAGTTTCACGGGTCCCTTAATTAAGGGATAAATACTTTCACCCAGTATACTAAGCTTAAGGCCAACTCTCTTAGGCCTGCCCACGTTGACCCTAGGGGCTTAGGATTAGAATTACATACGTGGTACTCAAAAGTACACCTACTCCCTCCCTCTTAGTGTTGACTACTCCATGGAGTAATGTTTTGGTAGCATTTTGAAAGTACTCTCACGTAGGTGCTCCATGGAGTATTCGGAAGCAAAGAAATGTACTCCAAGATGGAATAGGTGATCCAATCCTAGGACGTCGCCATGTAAATTGGCCCACCTTTTTTATATGAAAAAACATTTCTTGGGAGTACTCTGATACTCCATAGTTTTTTGCGGGGGCGCAGCATTTATGCATTGAAGAATGTCTATGCAATTGATTAATAAAGTACAGGTGTACGTGGTTGTTATTTTTCTCTCTAAAAAATTTAATCAAAATGTATAAATACTGTAATTAATATTTTAAACTGCCAAATTAGGTTAGCAAAAAAATTCAAGCGTGCTCTATATTTTGAACCTATTTATAGCATATGAAGGAGAAAACTACCAGTTTATTGTTTAACCGTGTAGCCCTCTAGCTTACTACACACCTCTCATGAAAAGACGAATGTGCGGTCTTGTTAGGTGCATCCATATCTTGCTAACAGGAAAGAAAAAGGTACGACCTGCTTTTGCCGTTTTGAAGGCGTTGCCTTTTCAGTTGCCAATTCCAATTTAAAATAAATAAATAATAAAATCTATGGCAATAAAATCAAAAATTAATATCAGTTTACCTAAAGAAATATATTTGATGATATTTATTTCTTAAGGTAAATCGTCGTTCCTCAATAGTATGAAATGAAAAGTGTAATATTTTTACTTATGAACTGCGCAAGGCGAATTTATACCAGGTGTTATCGTGGCGAATTTGTTGCTGTATACACACACATACTTCATGTGTTTTGTTTTAGCTTTGGCGGCTTCTCCTGTCAGATTGCATAGATTTTTTTTTATTTTGACAGAAGAATCCACTGCTCATATGTTTTTATGATATCACCTGTAAGTGAATTGGCCTTGGAACTGCGTATTGGCTCAAGAAGATTTTACGGAAACAATGAAAACGTGATCATTTTTGGAGCGTTTTCCCACATGGATTTTTGACATTTTATTAGAGGTGTGTAGTAAGCTTTTAGTTGATATTGTTACCATATATAACATCATTTAAACAAAGGGGATGTTAAACGGGAAACATTTTGAAATAGTAGTGAAGCCAGGTAATTTGCCTGTTTGGTAGCTCATAATAATAATATAGTATTACTGCCAAAGTTACATAAATATACTTACACAGTGTAATCGCCTGATAAAAGCTTTACGATTACAGCGAACAAAATAAAAACGACGCAAGCCAAACTTATAAAACTTGCTCGGGCTAATCGGGAAACATTTTTATACAAGCATAACGGTACAACGACACCAACTGTAACAAAAAATACAACACCAAGGCGGACAGCTCCCATAGATGTGCCCCATGATGAGAAAAAGCGAACCAACACTTTGGACAAAGTGTCTCCAACTACCACATTATACGAGATCATAGCTGTAAGTAAACAAAAAAATAATAATATTTAAACTGAATCCTCTTATGTTCGGTTTTTACATAGGAAACAACTGAAACTTTGTGAGGACCCCAATCCAAAGGCTTTGGAGCCCTCACAACGCATATATTTATATAATTTCCAATAAAACATTTTATTATGAATAATATATTATTTTTATGAAGTACAATGAATTTTTTACATTTTGAGCATAACTGTGCACTAGATTTGGCAGCAACGCCAAGAGGTTACAAACCTGCCTATGCAAAGGAAAAGGCAAACGTATAAGCATTAGAAAATGCGATCATTTAAGCGCACAACAATACGAAGCAATACAATTATACACATAAGGAACATTGGAAGTCACTAACATAGGCGTACAGGCGTGTGTACACATGTTCGCTGCAATGAGAAGAGCCGGCATATGAAGGAAAAAGAATGCATACAATCGTGTGTATATAAGTTGGTAGTTATAAGAGAAGAGTAGAATAATAAGGGAAAAGTTAACTTATAAGGATATGTATTATAAGTACAAGGTGGCGCAAAAGTAAGCTTCCGATGTTCAGCATATCGGTTGTGGCACGTGCAGTGTGTGCTGTTGCACCGTCTTGTTGGAACCACATGTTTTCCAATCCCAATTCATCAAGTTGCGGCAAAAAGAACTCGTTGATCATTGCTCTGTAGCGCTCACCATTCACAGTAACCGTTTGGTCCCGACCGATTATTGGTCAAATAAATTGTCAGCAATATTCCGCGTTCTGGAGCAGTGTAGCGTAACATTGTTTATTAACGTGTATTTCGCATGTGTTTACTACACAAATGTCAAAACAGAACTGACTTTAGGGGCCAATCGCAAAATTTATAGCATTTTCTGATAGGAGGATTACTTTTGCGCCACCTTGTATATAAGTAATTATTTTTGTAAAGTAACAGTTTGCCTTCGTGCAAATTAGCATAAAAAGGCGATGATTTCCCCCGGGAAAATTGAGTAGATAGCTACTAGCTAGGCATAGTAGTCGGTGGTTTTCACCTCCGATGAATGTACACCAAATTAAGTGCCCAAAACAAGTATTTATTAACATTGTTGAAGCAAGAAGCTTTTTTCTTGCTGACGAAAAAATTACTTTGATATTTTGGGGATGTATAGTTGCACGAAAGTAAAATTACAAAACCGCTCCGCTTAACGTGAGCGATAATAATATTCTGATTTCAATTATGTCCCTGTAAAAAACGTTGGAGTATCAGAGTACTCCAACACTTATCCTCATTCATATAAAAAAGGTGGTCCAATTTACATAGCGATGTCCGGTGATTGGATCACCTAATCCTATTCGGAGTACCATTTACTTTGCTTCTGAATAGTCTATAGAGCACCTAAAGATTACTCTATAGAGTACTCTAGACGAAAGCGAGAAGGGAGTATGTGTTCTTTTGAGGACCACCTACTCCCGCTCTCGCTTTGCTGTTGAATACTCTATAGAGTAATCCCATGGGAGTATTTTGAGAGTACTCTCACGTAGGTGGTCTATAGAGTATTCAAAAGCAAAGAAACGGAGTACTCCGAGATGGATTAGGTGATCCAATCACCGGACATTGCCATGTAAATTGGACCACCTTTTTTATATGAATGAGGATATGTGTTGGAGTACTCTGATACTCCTTTAGGAGTATTCTATGGAGTATGAAACGGAGTATTTCCGTTTTTTGCAGGGGTATTTACAAAGCATAAAGAAAAGATGAGCGGAAGAAATTTAGTACAATGTATTGCAATGGTAAGTAATTGTAGTGTGTGTGTGTGTGTGTGTTTGTTTGTATTACAAGAGCAGGTACTGTTCTGTTGTGTAGTTAGTGTACTTAAATTTAAGTTATTGAGTAGCGATAAATAGTGGTACAGGGTGTCCCATAATTGTACGGACACAGTGACTTGCATGTTTGATCCAGCAAACATATTACAATAAAAGTTAAAAATATTTGTTTAAAATATAACAAACTTTCATTTTATAAATAAAAAAGATACATTTAATATAATTTTCGGCCCAAATTATAGCTTTCCGGATACCAAAACCAAATTTTAAGATGGTAGTTTATTTATTATATGTATATGAATTACAAAAAGAAAAATATCGTTTTCTCCTATGTTTTCAGTCTTCGGACACGTTTTTTCAAGTACAAGTATTGCTGTCCGGATACTATGAAAATATGTTTTAATGTCCGGACAATTAGTATTTTGTACAAATTTAGTTGTTTTTATCGGTTTTACTATTTGAAGATTTAATGCAGACATCTTACCCCAACCCTTCGAGGTTATAAGGTCAAACCAAACCAACATCAGACAAGCGGCAGCTTAAGATAGCAGTGGAACTTCTAATATTTGGAGCCTTAATCTGGCGAGCGACAGGATCACAAAATATGTTCAAGCGTTTCTCGTCTTTTTTTTTTTAACTGGTCATCTAACCGCCTGGGCGATTTTGACCGTCCAACATAGCTCGCCAGTCGTTTCTTCGTTGCGCCAAGTGGCGCCAATTGGAAACACCACGTGATCGCAAATCGGTCTCCACTTGGTCCTTCCATCGGAGTGGTGGTCTCCCTCTTCCAATGAAATTCAACAACAAGCGTTGCTCGTACAACCTATAAAAACAGAATATTTGACGAACAAGAGCAATGTTGTTAACCCATACGACTTGCACATGGCCTCGGAGACTTTGCCATTCCATGTTACTTTCCAGTCGTTTTTCCTTGGTGGATCTTTTACAACTCTTGACTGCTTTTCAATACTCCCAATCTGATGGGGAGTTCTATGGTATACTTTTCAAGAGGCTTTTCCTTTTAGGTCAACATATCGCTTCCATCTATACCCATATGACCGTAGCCCAGTATAGAGGTACGTTCCCCCTTGCAAATTCTTCCTAGCGCCTGTTTTGCATTTCATTGCTTGTAGGATTTGTTGAACAGTATAAAGCAGATTTGGAGCAATCGGTTACGCCAACCCTTCACATCTATTGTAGCTTCAACACCAATTTCTAAGCGGGACCATACAGTCTGTCGGCCCAGTTTTTGATGGCGCTGGTACATGCTACGGCCACGAGGCCCTGGGCTTAGTTTTAGTTGTCAAAACTATGCTGTTGTCCATTAAGTGTACGGCTGCGGTGTACAAAATGGCATTTAATAATTCCGTCGGGGTGGCTTTAAAACCTCCCATTACACTAATTATGGATTATGTGCATACTCTCTCCAAGTTGTTAACAAACGTTCATATTTGTGTGGCTGGCCACCAAACGAGGACTCCATAATGACTATTAGCTCCACAATCGCCGTGAATACCCAATTAGAAAGAGGATGCACCCCACCATTTTTTTGCAAGGATAAAGTGCATTTGGGGCTATTTTCACTCTCTCTTATAACTTTGGTTCCCACGACTGCTTGCTTTCCAAATTATTTTAGGTTTTTACTTTAATGCTTCTGCAGGGTAACCCCTGTTGTTGTTGTTGTTGTTAACAGTGCTTCGCCCTGCCCAATGGGCTCGATCACTCTAAATTGTCATCAGGCTCTTCTAACGGAAGTCCGAGGAAATGCGCAGTTTCCACAGGGTTGGACCAGAGTGATGTGGGTGTTAGAAGAGTGGGTTCAACTGAACAGGAAAAGAGATGTATGGTATCATGAGGGGTCATACCACATGCAGGGCATGTATTTGGTATGTTGGGGTTCAGTCTGCATAAGTAAGAGTTTAACCTATTACAATATCCAGAGCGAAGTTGTGCTAGTATGACTCTAGTCTCCCTCGGAAGTACACGCTCCTCTTCAGCCAATTCAGGTGGTTGAGTATTAATAACGGGATTCACAGGCCGAGATCTGAGGGATCTGTCTACCGACTCAGTGTGGAGGTCATTTAGAGCCCGTCTATGGTTCCGCAGATCAAACGGCAAAGAGATATGATGCCGGATCTCATCGTAATGCTTACGGAGATGTCTCCTTATGTCTCTGGGGGGCGGTGCTACATCCAAAAGATGTCGGTTTGGATGACTAGGTTTGTGACAGTTCAGAAGGAACTGTCTACTCAAGAGTTCCGCGTGCTCTTGAACATAGAGCAATTTCGCCTCTTGATGGAGGTGAGACTCAGATGACATAAGCAGGCATCCCGTGGCAGTTCTGATGGCGGTGTTTTGGCAGACTTGCAATTTCCTCCAATTGGTGTCAGAAAGGTTGGGCGACCATATAGGCGCAGCATAGTCAATAACCGGCCGGCCAATAGCCTTATATGTAGCAAGCAATGTTTCTTTGTCTTTTCCCCAAGTACTGCCGGCCAGTGACTTGAGGATCTTATTGCGGCTCTGTACCTTTGAGGCTATTGCGGTGGCATGACCAGCGAAGGTGAGGCCGTTGTCAAATGTCACGCCCAAGATTTTTGGGTGGTTGACAGTAGGTAGAGGTACTCCATCTACGTGGACATTTAACTCTTGCCCCATCTGCGCATTCCATGTGGTAAACAGGGTCGCCGTAGATTTAGTCGGAGACAGGGTCAGATTACGCTCGGTGAAGAAGCTGGAAAGGTCATGGAGGTAACTGTTGATTCTTATACAGAGTTCATCAATGGAGGGACCCTTGCCCGAGGCCATTATCGTGCAGTCGTCAGCGTAGGAAACAATGGAGACTCCCTCTGGTGGGGGGGGTAGTCTCGAAATATAGAAATTAAACAAGAGGGGAGAGAGAACACCACCTTGCGGCACCCCTTGTTTTATTCTTCGTGGTCTAGATTTCTTGTTCCTAAATTTGACTGTTGCCTGTCGACCATTGAGGTAATTAGCGGTCCACCTCTTAAGGCCTGCAGGGAGCGGTGTCTCATCCAGGTCTCGGAGGAGAGTGGCGTGATTGACCGTGTCGAATGCATTTGACAGATCAAGTGCCACGAGAACCGTCCTATGGTTTGGTGGATTTTGGTTCAAACCGTTGTTGATCTGCGTTGTAATGGCGTTCAAAGCGGATGTCGTGCTGTGATTTTTGCGAAAACCATGTTGATGATCGGCCAATTTTAGATTTGTAACGAAGTAAGGAAGCAGAATGGACTCTAGCAATTTCGCTACCGGCGAAAGGAGGGATATCGGGCGATAGGACTCTCCTAGGTTCGCCGGCTTCCCTGGTTTTAGTAGGGGAACTACAATCGCTTGTTTCCATATCTCAGGAATAACGAAGGTAGTTAGAGAGAGATTGAAGAGAGCCGCTAAATAATTCTGTCCTTCTTGGCCAAGGTGTTTGATCATCTTCATGGCAATTCCGTCGGGTCCGATGGATTTTGAGGGTTTGGCCTTCATTATGGCTTCCTTAACCTCTGCGGCTGAGACGGCAATGGGCGCAGTAGAGTGTTTGTGTTTGCGCGCACGTCGGAAGGCTCTTCTCTTAGCCCTATCCGCAGGTGGATGCATTATAAACAGCCGGCAGAAGGAGCTCGCGCATTTCCTGGCGTCCGATTTGACACTGTCACCGAAAGCAATGGCGACCTTGTCTTTGTGTTTGGTCGGATTGGATAGGGCCTTGACAGTCGACCATAGTTTGCCGACTCCGCCGGAGAGGTTGCATGTCTCAAGGTGTTGTTTCCACTTGGTCAGCTTGTGTTCGTTGACAATCCTACGGATTTCAGCATTGAGATCTTTTATTCTGGGATCTGCGGGATTGATAAGTCTCACTTGGTCACGTTCTCTTGCCATCGCCGCAGCTTCTGCCGGGAAATTCGGACGAATTTCTGGTATTCTGCCAGCAGGAATAAAGCGGCATGAGGCTGAATCAATGATCTTGCGAAACTCTCGTTCACCTTTGCGTACGTCCGTTGGAGTGGGTAAGGCAGCGAAGGAGCGCTCTGTATATTCAGTAAAGCGGTCCCAGTCCGCTTTGATGAAGTTGATGTATGTTATTTTATCAGTCGTTATGAAGTCGGTCGGTCGTTCAACAGAGAGTAAAATGGGTAGGTGGTCTGAAGCTAACGTAAGCATCGGTCGCCAGATGACAAAGTTAATAAGGCCCGCGCTCGTTATGGAGATGTCTGGCGAGCTGTGACAGTTACCTGCCACCCTGGTGGGGGCATCTCCATTGACTGTACAGAATGCTGAGTTATCTATTTGGTCTGCAATTGCCTGTCCTCTACTGTCTGCTGGCAGGTTGGAGTGCCAGAGATCGTGATGTGCGTTGAAGTCGCCTAGGATTAGGCGGTTATCGCCCCTTAGCAACGCACTAATGTCGGGATGATAATCTCTAGGACAACACGTGACAGGAGGAATATAGATGTTTATGATTTGCAGGTCGGCGTCTCCTGACCGGACTGCTATGCCTTGGCATTCTAAGGTAGAGTCCCTGGGGTCGACGTCAGGGGAAAATAGATTGTATTGTACAGAGTGATGTGTGATGAACGCAAGGCCACCCCCAAGACCGCTGGGACGGTCTTTACGATGTACATTATACCCATCACAAGTTCGTAAGTCCGATCTCGTGTTCAGTTTTGTCTCTTGTATCGCGGCGATTTTGATGTTGTGCGTCTTCATAAAGTCAGTTATCTCCGCGATCTTTCCAGCTAATCCGTTACAGTTTAGCTGCAGAATTTTGAAGTGTGTAGGAGGGGAGGCGGGGGACATACTAGGCGTGAGGGACGGATGCGTTTGCCTAGGTGGAGGTAGGCTAAGGCCTAAACTATGTCGCAGTCTAGAGTTGACAGCGCCATGGCCGATGTTGTCTGGCGTGGAGGGCGGCTGTGTACTGCAACAGGGGGCTATGAACGAATCCGTCCAAAGGTTGCCGTTTGCGAGCCCAGAGCACATAAGGGTGTGACACAGGCCAAGGCAACTGTTGCACTTGACCGATGTCGCAGGCGTATACAATCTTTGCCGACAAACGGTGCACGTAGTGAAAGGTACTAGGAGGTGGTGTTCCTGACCCACGTGCAGGCTGGAAGCAGGGGGGGGCATTGGAGGCAGAGACAGAGGGGACTGACGCTCGGCGATGCTCATATCTGACCTATTCCGGGGGGAGTAGGAGTGTTGAGCGGCCGTGTGAGATGGAGACGCTGGCGTGCGTGAGCGACAGTCGGGAGTGGGTGAGGCAGGGATGGCAGCGGTGCTGCCAGTCGTGTAGACTGAGCCACTATTGTGACTATTGGAAGTAGTTAGAGGCGGTAAGGGAGTGCCAGAGCGGCGGCTACCGCGGGACGTCCTAGGACGTGTACAGCAAGGTGCCTCAAAGGTACTAAAGAAAGTACGGGGTCTGTGGATGGCAGGGTTAAGCCCTGAACATCCAGATTTATGTAACCATCTCTTACACTTGGCGCATTGTACCGAATACGACCGTTTAATATAAATTTTCTTCCAGCAAACGCAGCAGATCCAGTCTCTTGGTCCAGGGTTGGGTTCGACCCCAGCCCGTAACAAGAGACAATGGAGCAACCCAGCTGCAAGGGTTTGCTCCGAGGACGACAATTTAAGGGTGGGTCGGGACAGATTGGACAGGGTTACACTGAAATAACAGCCCTTGGCCGGGTGAGAAAACCCGGGTCATTCCGGTGCGATAGAACCGGCTGTTGTGGGAATGCAGGGTAACCCCTCCTAGTTTAGGCCTAGGACAGTGCGGCATCTTATAGCTCCGAGAAACTAAGACTATGTAGACTCGCATTTTGCGACCAACCCAACTTCGGATGCCCAGACATGGACCTTCTGAAGTTCCCGGACCTTCATATAGCTAACTGTTAGCAAAAATCTACCAATTATGACAAATGAAAGATCAACTGCTTACGCCGGAAGTTTGGCTGATCCCTCGAATCACCGATCGAACAATTAGTTTATGACTAGTGTCCAAATCAGAGAGAGATGCCCATTCAGAGAGATGTGAATATGATTAAGACGTATTTATTGTATTCAAAGTCCTTCTTTATGTTTCAGCAATACTTTAAAAAAATTATGGTGTATTTACAAATTTCATACAAAATTTCGAGTGTCGAGAAACTAAAACCAAAGTGTCCGGAAACTACATTTTACTGTCCGGAAACTAGAGCAAATCGAACTTTTTTGAATTTTTAATTTTATGATATTAACAACATTATGTTTTTAAATTATCCAGACGACATATTATTAAGCAATACTTATGCTATTATAAACATTATATCTTTTCGCGTTAGCATTTATAGTGCAAAAATTAGCCAAAGTCAAAGTTGGGGAAACCGTTAAGTGTCCGGAAACTAGTGCGTTTACCCTATCTAAATAAATAATTTAATTTGCGTAAAGCAACATATACAAAATAAGACTACCTGCTTACTATTTTTTTTGATAAATAGGACACTAAAATAGAAATTCAATGAAAACGAAGGGGGGGATTTAGAACTTGCCGCACCTAAACAACTTAAGAAAATTCTTCATTTCACCATCTGCCTACTCATGCATACATACAAAGGTACGTAAGTAGAGATGGTCATACCCTGCCAACCAGCAGTGGATAAAAATCTGGATAAACAGCGAGGGGGCTTACTAAACAAGTGGATAAAAAAGTGGGCAATTTTGTTCGGCGAGGTTCACTTTTTAACCATGTTCACTTTTTAACGAATTTCAAAAATATGCGTTGGCGTTAGTAAAAACTTCTAAATTTGTGGAATCGGAGTTTCACCACGGTTAGCCATGGTTGGTATGGTAGAAATTTGCAAATTCTTTGGATTATAAGGCCTGTAGTGGAATTCACTAACTTCTATAACGACATTCGCAATGGACATTTTGTCGTAACGATATTTATAACGATATCGGTATTCACTAACCATTTTTTATCGATATTCGTTTATTTGCGTTCAGCTGTTTCGTTAAGTAAACAACATACAATTTAGGGTTGTTATCTGTGGCGTTAAATAAACAACACATAATTTCATATTATATCAATATTATTATCAAAAAAAATGTACTTAGCGTACGTTTTATAGCGGGATGAGGAATCTTAACCCCGAATCGTTATAGCTAAGTTAGTGAATAGCGCAGTCGATAATGCAGCAAACCAAATCGTTAATTAAAATCTCGAAAAATCGCATCGTTGCAAGTTAGTGAATTCCACCACTGGTTAAGGATGATCACTAGTAGGTAGATTTTTTTTTATGTTTCTGCAACTGAAGGAATTGCGTAAAGTGAGATTATTTATTTTAAATTTGGGTGTCTAAACTCGTTAATTAAATAAACACAAAGGACCTACTTGCATGAGCGATTGAAAATTTAGCAGGCAGTATCAGGTAGATATTTTCTTTTATTATATTCTATTGTAAACCATTCATATATTTTTAACAATGATTAGGTATGCTATATGCGTTTGAAATAGTTAAAGTTTCTGCACGCCTCAAGGAAGAACGTTATATTACAAAAAGCTCAACATACAAACGATATATAAAAACAAGTAAGGAAGTCTAAGTTCGGGTGGAACCGAACATTAAATACCCAGCTCTGTATAAGTGGTCGTGGTAAATTGTTGTGGAGCTATGACCAATAGTGGTTTTAAACTTTTTCTACTACCATGTGGGCAATCTTATAAATAAAAATGAATGTTTGTCTGTGTGTCTGGCGTCCAAGGTACTTAACCGATCTTTATGAAATTTGCGCAGTAGATTCATAGATTCAGGTCATTGTGATTACGAAATTCTAGCATCCTATCTGCATCAGTGAATGAGATATGGCATGTACCTCTCTTTTAAAAAACTTTGGTTCAAAAGTGGCTGTGGTCGTTAGCAGATTTTCCTTATTTTCCGTGGGCGTAGTCTACATGTCTATGGTATACCTCGTATTAAGTTTCGTAACTCCATCTTACACCGTTCTGAAGTTATTAACAGTCGAATTTGAAATTTGCTTGACCCATAACTGGGCGGTGCCACGCCCACCTTCCAAAATTTTGCAAAAACCATATAAAGAATAAGAAAATTGATGTAACTATCAAATTATATTAATTAGATATGGGCAGTTCAATATTTCTAGGTCCTTTCCATACAACTTTTATGAAAAGTAGGCGTGGTCGAAAAGCTATTTCGCTTATTTTCCATGGGTACATTTATCACAACAATAGTATGCCTCCTACGAAATTCCGTTATACTAGCGTAAACGGTTCTGAAGTTTTTAACAGTCAAATTTGAAAATTTCTTAACTCATATGTGGGCGGTCCCACTCCCTGAATTAACGCATTTTATACGTTTTTCGAAATTTTCGATATCGAAAAAAGCGGCGTGGTTATGGTTCGATTTCGCCCATTTCAAATAGCAACCTACCTTGGCCGGAAAGCAACCTGTGTGCTAAATTTCTTAAAATATCTCAATTTTTACTCAAGTTATCCTATCCACGGACGGACGGACGGACATGTCTTAGTGAATTCATCTGCTCATTCTCTGCTCCATATCAATCCCTATTATTTTGTACCGTTTCAAACCACCGTTATATGACCAAAACTATAATACCCTTTGTACTAGTACACGCTGGGTATAAAAATGTCCAAAAGCAAAGTTTGGCCGCATTTTACAATGTACTGATGTACTGTCTAGTGACAGCCTTTTTCTGCTCGGTTGTAAACTTCCTTCAGGGCAGTGGAGTAGCCAGGGGGGATACAATAAGCTACTAGTTTTTTACTTTTGATTTAATAACACAATACCAGTTTATACTTCTGAATTATAATTTTCTTATTTTAGACTAATGGCCAAGTATATTTTTATGAATATATGAAATGATCAGTTAGTAGAATATGGCGGCCGCCGTGGTGTGAAGGTAGTGTTGCCGGCCTACCACACCGAAGGTCCATGGTTCGAGCCCTGGTACAGGTAACATCAAAAGTGATTTGAAAAAAGTTTTTCAAAACGGGGTCGCCCCTCGGCAGTGGTTTGGCAAACTCTCCGAGTGTATTTCTGCCATGACAGGCTTCTCAGCAAAAATTCGTCTCCTTTGTAGATGCCGTTCGGAGTCGACAAAAAACTGTAGGTCCCACCAATTTGTAGGGAAAATTCAAATCGGCACACCACAAATTGGAAGAGAAGCTTGGCGCAAAAATCTCTTAGGAGGTTTATGATGATATACCTGTTGTATATCGCGCCATAGAGAGAGAGAGTTAGTAGAATATGCGTTTGAACATTAGGCCTATATTTATCCTTTTCAGACCTTTTACAAAATGCACTGGGCTTTCAAGACGATAAAACCTGTTTCGAGGTATGCGTGCAGATTAGTTCTGTTAGCCACAAAATAACAGACCGAAGTAATACCGTAATTTTCCCGGTCTGAAATCCCTGTTGTTGTTGTTAACAGTGCTTCGCCCTGCCCAATGGGCTCGATCACTCTAAATTGTCATCAGGCTCTTCTAACAGAAGTCCGAGGAAACACGCAGTTTCCACAGGGTTGGACCAGAGGGATGTGGGTGTTAGAAGAGTGCGTTCAACTGAACAGGAAAAGAGATGTATGGTATCATGAGGGGTCATACCACATGCAGGGCATGTATTTGGTATGTTGGGGTTCAGTCTGCATAAGTAAGAGTTTAACCTATTATAATATCCAGAGCGAAGTTGTGCTAGTATGACTCTAGTCTCGCTCGGAAGTACACGCTCATCTTCAGCCAATTCAGGTGGTTGAGTATTAATAACGGGATTCACAGGCCGAGATCTGAGGGATCTGTCTACCGACTCAGTGTGGAGGTCATTTAGAACCCGTCTATGGTTCCGCAGATCAAACGGCAAAGAGATATGATGCCGGATCTCATCGTTATGCTTACGGAGATATCTCCTTATGTGTCTGGGGGGCGGTGCTACATCCAAAAGATGTCGGTTTGGATGACTAGGTTTGTGACAGTTCAGAAGGAACTGTCTACTCAAGAGTTCCGCATGCTCTTGAACATTGAGCAATTTTGCCTCTTGATGGAGGTGAGACTCAGATGACATAAGCAGGCATCCCGTAGCAGTTCTGATGGCGGTGTTTTGGCAGACTTGAGGTGGTAGGTAGGTGAACGAGTATTTACTAAGCTCTACAGCCGCATTTAGGTGAGCATTAAAATGCCCCACAATGATTCCAATTGAAAAACACAGTGGTTGAGTCTTGAATTCGGAATGTTTTATTCGGCTCATCGCCGTTCCTTTTATATGCTTACAATCTACCTTATGAGTAATCTAATTTACAAACTTACATTTCTAAGTAGTTAGTCATGCTTATGATTCTACGTTGTTGTGCATACATACATAAATGTATATGGGTTCAATCGAGTTTATGTTATTGGAGAAGTGCAGCGCAAGCTAAATTGATTTGAATACTTTGGCCTAGTTATTGCCAAAAGTATATTGAACTTTTTACTTACAATTTGTTTTGCTTACCTGTCATGCTACAGACTTGCAATTTCCTCCAGTTGGTGTCAGAAAGGTTGGGCGACCATATAGGCGCAGCATAGTCAATAACCGGCCGGCCAATAGCCTTATATGTAGCAAGCAATGTTTCTATGTCTTTTCCCCAAGTACTGCCGGCCAGTGACTTGAGGATCTTATTGCGGCTCTGTACCTTTGAGGCTATTGCGGTGGCATGACCAGCGAAGGTGAGGCCGTTGTCAAATGTCACACCCAAGATTTTTGGGTGGTTGACAGTAGGTAGAGGTACTCCATCTACGTGGACATTTAGCTCTTGCCCCATCTGCGCATTCCATGTAGTAAACAGGGTCGCCGTAGATTTAGTCGGAGACAAGGTCAGATTACGCTCGGTGAAGAAGCTGGAAAGGTCATGGAGGTAACTGTTGATTCTGATACAGAGTTCATCAATGGAGGGACCCTTGCCCGAGGCCATTATCGTGCAGTCGTCAGCGTAGGAAACAATGGAGACTCCCTCTGGTGGGGGGGGAAGTCTCGAAATATAAAAATTAAACAAGAGGGGAGAGAGAACACCACCTTGCGGCACCCCTTGTTTTATTCTTCGTGGTCTAGATTTCTTGTTCCTAAATTTGACTGTTGCCTGTCGACCATTGAGGTAATTAGCGGTCCACCTCTTAAGGCCGGCAGGGAGCGGTGTCTCATCCAGATCTCGGAGGAGAGTGGCGTCATTGACCGTGTCAAATGCATTTGACAGATCAAGTGCCACGAGAACCGTCCTATGGTTTGGTGGATGTTGATTCAAACCGTTGTTAATCTGCGTTGTAATGGCGTTCAAAGCGGATGTCGTGCTGTGATTTTTGCGAAAACCATGTTGATGATCGGCGAATTTTAGATTTGTAACGAAGTAAGGAAGCAGAATGGACTCTAGCAATTTCGCTACCGGCGAAAGGAGGGATATCGGACGATAAGACTCTCCTAGGTTCGCCGGCTTCCCTGGTTTTAATAGGGGAACTAGGGGAACTCTTCTCTTAGTCCTATCCGCAGGTGGATGCATTATAAACAGCCGGCAAAATGAGCTCGCGCATTTCCTGGCGTCCGATTTGACACTGTCGCCGAAAGAAATGGCGACCTTGTCTTTGTGTTTGGTCGGATTGGATAGGGCCTTGACAGTCGACCATAATTTGCCGACTCCGCCGGATTTCTGGTATTCTGCCAGCAGGAATAAAGCGGCATGAGGCTGAATCGATGATCTTGCGAAACTCTCTTTCGCCTTTGCGTACGTCCGTTGGAGTGGGTAAGGCAGCGAAGGAGCGCTCTGTATATTCAGTAAAGCGGTCCCAGTCCGCTTTGGTGAAGTTGATGTATGTTATTTTATCAGTCGTTATGAAGTCGGTCGGTCGTTCAACAGAGAGTAAGATGGGTAGGTGGTCTGAAGCTAATGTAAGCATCGATCGCCAGATGACAAAGTTAATAAGGCCCGCGCTCGTTATGGAGATGTCTGGCGAACTGTGACAGTTACCTGCCACCCTGGTGGGGGCATCTCCATTGACTGTACAGAATGCTGAGTTATCTATTTGGTCTGCAATTGCCTGTCCTCTACTGTCTACTGTCTGTCCTCTACTGAAATCCCTTTACTCCCTTATCTCTCACGTCTATAAAAGTCTGAATTAAGAAGGTATGAAAATGATAATGTGTGCAGGCTCGTTAATTTGATCAGAGCAAACAGTGGCGGAAAGTAGATAGCGACGACATTTTCCATTATCTAAAAAAAAGCATGCAAGTACAAATTTCAAACTTTGTACAAAACCTAAGAAAATTTAATCAAGTTTCATCAAAATTCCACACTTTTTGATCCGAATTTTTATAAAAAATTTGGATATGCAGTTTTAATTTAATAGGTCAAATTTAGGTATTTATAATAAAATGCGAGGGTGAAGTTGGCAAAAAACAGCGCCAATGATGGGAATTTATTGATAAATTTATGCTGTCAGTTTTGTTATGGGAAAGAGGAAAAATTTATAAAATTTTAACATTTTCTCTATTGATAGGTATTATAAGATTCTTAGGTCAACATTAAAAACAATTTCTTTTTAAACAATATACGCAGTCTTTTGGCAATTTTGTTAACACAAAACTAAAAATTCCTTACCAAAAAACGATGCGTTCTGCCTTTGTGTAATACACTCCAAAAAATAGAGATTGATTTAGCGCTTATAGTGGAGTTCGCAAAAGACTAAGTGGCGTTCCGACGAACATTACTTTGAAAAATTGTTCAGAACTTGCAGACGACATGGATATTGAAATCAAAGAGAACCAATAGAAATCTACTCAAAATCTGCAAGCATGTAAACCAGGTGTTTATTTCAAGATTTCTGTTTTCTATCCGTTTATTAATCATATAATAATGGAAATAGGAATCCGATTCACTCAACATAAAACGGTCTTCAGAGGATTCGCTTCGAGTTCGCAACAAACCACAGTGAAGAAAAAGCCACAAATTTATTTAAGCTTGCTGAATTTTATAAACCATGTTTTCAAAACCAAAATATAACTTTTAAAAATTGCTGCAAATTTTTCCAACTCTCCTCGCTTCAAAAGCAGTATGCACCTTTTCAACTCTTCTTCTGCTTTAAATAGCGCTTAACCGTCTCAACGTTTTGGCCGTCCAACATAGCTCGCCAGTCGTTTCTTCTTTTTGCAACTGGTGCCAAATGGCAACACTACAGAATCGCAAAACGAGCTCCTCTTGGCCCTTCTATAGAAGTGTTTGTCTCTCTCTTCCTCTGCGACCACCGGCGGGTGCCGAAAATAATACTTTCTGGTCCGAAGCATCTTCATTGATTCACACAACATGGCCTAGCCAACAAATTCGCTGGGTTTTAATTCGTTGGACTATGTAGGTGTCTGCCCATAGCTCATACAGATCGTCATTAAATCTTCGTCATGGAAAACTCGTCGTCGCCAACGCATAATGGTCTGTAAATCATTTGAACAACTTTCTCCCGAATACTTCCAGAGCCGCCTCATCAGATGTTGTCGGTCGCCAAGCTTCTGCACCATAAAGCAGGACGAGTACGAGGTAAACGTGGCATTACGTGTACATTAGCTTTACAGTTGTTGAATATTCTATCTTATTTATCCCTTCTTTTTATACAATTAAGGAGGGGTTAAATGATTTAACGACGTTGGCGGTCCATAAATATGTGCTCATTACAACACAAGAAGTAATTAAACAAATTTATGTTAAACAAAAAAAGATTAAAAATCGCTTCATAAATAATATTTTGTTGACTTGTACATAAATATATGTACGCGTAAGAACATGTAGATATGTTTAATGTGTAAAACCTGAAGTATATAACAACAAAGAGGTTTTACGACCCCTTCCGTTTAGTTGCTTAGAATATGCCCGAGGTAGGCATACCGGTCGTAATAGGCGACTAATATGCACAAAAGTAATGACGTGCAACTCGATGGTTAATCTACGGATATGATGCCTCTCACCCCTCATTACCCATCTTATCCTTCCTTACGGAAGGAGGGGTGACATGACCTAGAAGGCTCCACAGTCGGGCAGTACCGTAAGGGAGTACCGGAGCGTACCGGGTTCAAGGCCAAGGACTGTTAATTCGACAACACTACCCAAAACCTTCGGGGAGTGTTTTTGTAGTTACCACAACAACAACAAGAGGTTATACATCATAAACTTTTATAAAAAAAACTGGATTACCCACTAATTAATTAAAGTACATTTTTTTAATTTTAATAAATCATGAACACCCCATGAAATAAACGAGTAGACAAGAAATATTTTACGGTAAGAAAAATATATGCACATATGAACGAATGGGCACAGTTGAAGCCGCTAGCCATTGTGTTTCTCAAATTTCAGTTATCGATGAAAATTTTTTTCTCATCCACCCCCCTTGCCAAAATCCTGGCTACGCTGCTGCTTCAAGGTTATCACTTATATGGCTGCTTGTTGGATCTCGCAGATTATCCACTCCTTGGCTCAGTCTATGCATGAAATTTTAGTGGTTCCACAAGCAAGTTGTGGAGCTCATCCGTTTCAGAACAACGCCGCAATAATTGCAGGAGGTTTGTTCAGAGTTCTCCACGATTGTTAAATGCTGCCAAACTTTGCTTTTGGACATTTTTTTTTAATTTCGTTTGTATGTTGTGTAATGCCGCTTTAAGTAGCATTACAATACTTCACACCTACACTCTACCTTACTACCACATACGCGCGTATTGCGAATGAAAAGGTAAGCAAAGCATAAAGCACAAAGCAAGTGAGCGCCTAACATGAGTTCGTTCATGCGCGATCAAATGCGCATGCGCAGCTGTAATTCGCAATTAGTTCATCCCACCTTATATATAAGAAGATTATTCGCGCTTCAGTAATTATCGAAAGTGTGGTTTCGGTAAGTGAGACGGCAAGTACCACAACATATCGTGAGAAGCTTCCACCCTTACCCTGCACAACCCTCCGCTATCGATCAACTTTTTGGTTGCGTCTACGGGACGTAGAGAACCACCCTAACGGTTGCACCTTCGTTCCCAAGACCAGTGGTGAGTTCTTCGGGACCACTTAATACCACTTAATACCGGTGTGTACTCACCAATCCACCGTCATCAACCCACCGGTCATCGGTAACCTGGCACCGATTCACCGGCAACCACCACCCGTCATCGGTGATTCATACCGATCCACCGACATCTACCAACCCGTCCTCGGTGATTCATACCGATCCACCGACATCTACCAACCCGTCCTCGGTGATTCATACCGATCCACCGACCCGCCATCGGTAATTAATACCGATCCACCAACCCGTAATCTGTGATTCGCACCGATTCACCATCATCCACCCTACCAGCCACGTTATACGTCATTACTGACACATCCTATTCATCGTACCCGACTAGATACCCCTTTGTGTGTGTGTGCCCGACTAAAATAACACCATCAAAGCACCGTGTTCTTATTCGTAATGGAAGTGAGACCTCTTCTCGACTCTGGATAGGCTGAGCATTATCCCAATCTTCGATGAAACCCACCTCACAGTTGAGATTTAAGCTTTTTGTAATATAACGTTCTTCCTTGAGGCATTCAACTTTTTGCACCATTTATATATGCGCCTAAATTTTTGCATCTTCACACATTTTTTTAAACGCATTTAGTATACCTAAGCATTGTTTAAAATATATGAGTATAATAGAAGGAAATATTTACCTGCTACTGCCGGGTAAATTCTCAATCGCAGATGCAAGTAGGTCCTTCGTCTCTATTTAATTAACGAGTTTAGACACCCAAATTTAAATTAAATAGTAAACAGTAGTACATACATTGTCTTGCTTTACACAATAACTTTAGTTTCAGAAACGTAAAGCAAAATAGACCTTTTACTGATCGTCCTTAATCAGGCTATGTAATCCAAAGAATTCGCAAGTTTCTATGACCATGCCTACTTTACGTACTATGTATGTAGGAATGAGTAGGCAGATGGTGAAATGAAGAATTTTCTTAAGTTTCAATAACAAGTGTTGTAATGTTATGGAATAAAATTATTAACTGAAACAATTTTCTACCAGGACTTTTTGTATTAACACATAAATAATCAAATAAATAAATACTTAGCAAAATATTTAATCTGCAAATAATAACTTATTATTAATTAAAGCAAGTAATGATTTAATGTTATTAAAAAGTGAACGTGAAGTAGACACAAATATCCATGCACATGCTTTCATACATATTTACAATGTGATCCTGGTATCTCTTGCTTTAGACTCTAGCAAAATAATTCCCCGGACGTATCTTTGCCTGCTATAATAAACACTCAGCCATAAATATACGTACATGCACCCAAAGTTCCATATACACGCATTGGTTTATTCAAATATGTACTCGTATGTAAATAAATATGTACGATATGGCATCGTTTGCTTAGGACTCTAGCACTAGCAAAATTTCTGTGAATGTTTTGCGAATATGAATATCAGAAAAAAGTAATTTTAAGATAATACCAGGTTAATAAGGCTAAAATCCATTTTCCACTGTTTTTTAATGCATGAAAAAGTAACTCAACTAATAATATATGATCAAACTATTATCAAATATATTATTCAACGATAAACTATAGATATGTGTAATTTAAACCAACAAACAAAAAATTGTGGACGCTTAAACAAAAATACTTCACTCTTAGAAAATAACAATGATCTAATAATTAAACTTCAGCCACTGAAATATAACAATAAATCGCAGGACAGCTTCAAAGAAAATCCCGTGATTAACTGGCTTTAACTGCTGACTGATCTGCTCCCGTTTTCAATCACGGTTGCTATAATCGCAATCACGTATTGGCTTCGTCAATATGAACCAATGAATATGTGATTTGTGTTATTTAGATGATTATTTATTTAGATGATAGAGGAATGCAGATGCGAATTTAAATTTATAACACAAACAAATAAATGCAGACTAAAAAAATTGATGCCTTTTCCCTAATGTTTATTGCAACATGAATTATCATGGGCTTGCTTTAAATTTCGAATGCTCAATTTTAATAAATGTGATTATTGTCTTTTGGTGTGTAGAAGGGAATTACTTTGGAAATGTCGTTTAAAAACCAAGACTTATAGTTATTTTTGGTAGTTTTTTGGAAAGGTGGGTAATTATTTTGCTATTGCCACTGTTTTAATTTGATTGAAAATTTCTTATATTTTGCAATATTCGAACACTGCAAATAAAGTTGTTAAAGTTTTTTCAAAATTTTGTCCTCACCGAACACAGCTACTGTTCTTATTATATGTCTATCACTGTGCAGTCACAGTCTCTGAGACTGACAAATCATAGTCACAAGACACACTGCTTATAAAAAAAACTAATTTTAATAGAGCTCTGTGAAGATACACATTTTTTATATCACTTTGGTGCCACTATTCGGAAAATTAGCGAGCTAGAACTGCTTTATTTTCAATTATTCGTGAATTTTATGGGTCAATAATATATTATTTAAATTTGATTGTTTTAATATTGAATTCAAACCACCCTGGGTGGGTTAGTGTTGTGGGGCTTCGGAGTAAGTTGCGCTACTTGTAGACATATACTCTGGGTAGGAGAGCCGGAAGCACTATATTATTTATACAAGGTGGCGCAAAAGTAATCCTCCTATCAGAAAATGCTATAAATTTTACGATTGGCCCCTAAAGTTAGTTCTGTTTTGACATTTGTGTAGTAAATACATGCGAAATACACGTTAATAAACAATGTTACGCTACACTGCTCCAGAACGCGAAATATTGCTGACTATTTATTTGACCAATAATCGTTCGGTGAAAAACGGTTACCGCGCAAAAGTAATCCTCCTATCAGAAAATGCTATAAATTTTGCGATTGGCCCCTAAAGTCAGTTCTGTTTTGACATTTGTGTAGTAAACACATGCGAAATACACGTTAATAAACAATGTTACGCTACACTGCTCCAGAACGCGGAATATTGCTGACTATTTACTTGACCAATAATCGGTCGGTGAAAAACGGTTACTGCGCAAAAGTAATCCTCCTATCAGAAAATGCTATAAATTTTGCGATTGGCCCCTAAAGTCAGTTCTGTTTTGACATTTGTGTAGTAAACACATGCGAAATACACGCTAATAAACAATGTTACGCTACACTGCTCCAGAACGCGGAATATTGCTGACTATTTATTTGACCAATAATCGTTCGGTGAAAAACGGTTACCGCGCAAAAGTAATCCTCCTATCAGAAAATGCTATAGATTTTGCGATTGGCCCCTAAAGTCAGTTCTGTTTTGACATTTGTGTAGTAAACACATGCGAAATACACGTTAATAAACAATGTTACGCTACACTGCTCCAGAACGCGGAATATTGCTGACTATTTACTTGACCAATAATCGGTCGGTGAAAAACGGTTACTGCGCAAAAGTAATCCTCCTATCAGAAAATGCTATAAATTTTGCGATTGGCCCCTAAAGTCAGTTCTGTTTTGACATTTGTGTAGTAAACACATGCGAAATACACGCTAATAAACAATGTTACGCTACACTGCTCCAGAACGCGGAATATTGCTGACTATTTACTTGACCAATAATCGGTCGGTGAAAAACGGTTACTGCGAAAAAGTAATCCTCCTATCAGAAAATGCTATAAATTTTGCGATTGGCCCCTAAAGTCAGTTCTGTTTTGACATTTGTGTAGTAAACACATGCGAAATACACGTTAATAAACAATGTTACGCTACACTGCTCCAGAACGCGGAATATTGCTGACTATTTATTTGACCAATAATCGGTCGGGGCCAAACGGTTACTGTGAATGGTGAGCGCTACAGAGCAATGATCAACGAGTTCTTTTTGCCGCAACTTGATGAATTGGGATTGGAAAACATGTGGTTCCAACAAGACGGTGCAACAGCACACACTGCACCTGCCACAACCGATATGCTGAACATCGGAATCTTACTTTTGCGCCACCTTGTATATATAAAAAGTTCTCGTAGACGGCGCCATGAAAAATGTCGAGAGGGGAACCCAGGAGTATACTATGTGGAGTACCTTCATTCGCAAAAGAAGATGTCAAACTAGTAGGAGTAAACAATGCCCAGGAGTATTGGCAACATGTCGATTCGCGAACAAAATGCAAACGAAACGCACGTCTATCGAACGAGACTACATGGCCCTGCACAATTATCGACAAATTCGAACAAAAACTGAATATTCGCATTCGCATTCCCGAATATCATCAGTGGATATTCGCATTCGCATACAAAAAGTGGCATTCGTAACATCACTGATATGAATTCATATATGTATCTACAGTAATTTTAAAGTAAATATCTATCTAGAGCTTCATTTACACACAAGAATGATATTTAATTATTTGCAGAACACTATTCGAATAGTTAGTTAATTATTCAAATAATAAATAAAAAGCTATTCAAGCCCCATTAACCGAATAAATGACAACTATTCGAATAATACATTTGCTACTAATCGGATAATAGGTATTCCAATAGGTAAACAAAAACCACTACTGCTTATGCAGGCACTTGTATATACATCCAAACATATGTACAAACATAAAGCGCATGCATGCTAATACGTTCAAGCGATGAATACACTGAATTTTGCACCCGTAATCTCTTGCATTAAAATCTAGCACAATACATATTATTATATAAAAACAACTGAAATATTTCTATTAACGTACAAACGCATACATATTTATACTAAATTGAGATTCAATTTAGATTAAATTTCCTGTTAGAGTTTCTTTTATGCACGAAAAAAGTACGTAGTTATTCGCATTCCATCCAATAGCTCAATATAACTATACGAATAGTACTATTCGAATAACACTAGTATTCGAATAAATTGATTTTTTATTCGAATAGTCCCATGCCTAATGATCAGTTGTTGTTGTCACGATCAGCTGTTTTTCACTTGCAGGTATTATTGAGTGAAATTTCCCCCGCCGAAACTTGCAACTTTCTCTCCAATTAAAATGTCAAAATACGCTCTCTCCCTGCAAGGTTTTTGTGCCGCCGAACACCATTCAATAAAAATTGTATGCTCCCTAATGAAGTGTCAGTTGACTATACGGGCTGCTTCTTTTGATATGCATATAGAAATAGTATTAAAAGAAATGATCTTGATAAGAATGAAATTAAGGCAACACTGATACTTGTGTTTAGGGCGAATGCTAAAATAAGATCAAAAAATGTGAAAAGTGCTATCAAAATACTCGTCTCGCGGTCAGTATTGATAATCCGGGAGTAGAAGGTTAATTTTCTAACCATTTTTAGTTATCAACAACAACCAGAAGTTCAAATAAGTTTGCTTCTATGATCTGATGTTCGGGGCTCACGATACTTATCTAATTATCCTTGCAACATGTTGTCCCGCCCGAACATTAAAATTATCTCCTTTGCCATTCAATTAGGTCTTATCATTAATTCCGTAAAACAAAAGTTTCTTAATCTCCCTTAAGCTATCGGACATATTTCAAAAATGTATGCCAAAAGGCTCAGTGAAGCGAAGAATAAAGTCAATTGATAACCAAATTCGAAACAAACTACATTATGTTAGTTCTCATTTTCGCTAAAAACAGGGCTGCCTAGCGAATTCAATGGCAAATCCTCCTCCTCAAGAACCAACCGAAATTGGAACAAAATCGTACACAGTTTCGGAGATACCGCGCTAAGAGTACATTTTGTGTCATCCATAGTATGTCTACTAGTACCCTGCAAAAAAAGAAAATACTCCGTTCCATCATGCAAAGAATACTCCTTAAGGAGTATCAGACAGTTCCTACAGAATATAAATTGCAGTTTAAATTCAAATTTTTAGTTATAGTTTGTTATGGTTTACTTTCAATTCATAGTCAGTTTTATTTGGTTCAATCGGTCAGAACTCACTGCGGTTGGTTAGGTGACAGTTTCGATTCACCTTCCGGTTTGACATTTAGCTACGGGAAAGTGCGTGATTTTTGCTGAAGTGGCAGCACCAAATATTTCCATGGAGTGGAAAAGGCACCAGTAACGGAACTTTTAATTTCCAGACAAACAAGTGTTTGGTGTGTTCTTGGTGTGCCCAGAGTTAAATTGTGGGTAACCCAGGGCGCCCGGAAGTGTCAGACAAAAGGGAAATGGGCAATTGGCATCCAAAAAGATGTTTCCCTTGTATGATTGAATTTAAAGTATTCAAGTTGGTAAAAAGAGCACGAACAACAAAGCATGTGCGGAATATAAACGTACAATAAATTCAATACTTTTTTATGCACGATCTCGAAAACAAAAACCAACAAAATGTCAAAACCACCAAAGTAAAAGAGACGTCTCCTATTCCAAACCCAGTAACGAGGGGTCCCAAGGGAACACACCAAGCGCATGGTCTAGAACCTTCCTATTTTTGCGCGCCAAAGAAACCGTGCCTTCAGGGTTCGGACTTGATCGAAATTGCAGTAATTTTAATACCTACTGCACTTTACCCAAATCTACGCTTTATGCTCCCTTACAATAGTGCCATACTCTGATTTATTTTGATAAGTGATGTTTTTTCTTAACTATAAACTCTCCTATAGAGTCATTAATCACCATTAATATTCCTGTTTTGTTTACGAGGGAAACGATATTTGATAAAAGTAGCTGTTGACAAAATAGTAGTAAAAGTAAACATTACTAAATTTATTCTGTTCTTAAGTATTAAGTAAAACTTGTAATTATACAATTTTTGGTTTCTAAGTAAATAATAAAGTTACATGCTCAACTAAAGTTACTATGAAACAAGCAAAGTCAATCCCCAACTGTAGTTTCAATAGTTTAATGTTTTTTTTTTGCATTCATACTACACCTTTACTAGATTTGGCTGTAATAAAAAAGTGGTAAAAGTCCGAGCCCTGATGGCAATCACCAACCCGAGTGGCAACAATCACGCCACGTCAGACTGGGTAACGGAACTTTTCCTTTGTGCAGTCGCCGTTGCTTGACGATTTTCGGGCATAGCGGCGTTATCGGCATTCATAGTATACTTGATTTCGACGCAACCGGTCGTCGGCATAACTAACGATATTAATCAAATGGTTCATGAAGATAGCGCGCGTGTGAATAAAAAAGTTGTTGGAGAAAATTCTGTGAGAAAAGTGTTTGTAGTGGAACACTGACTTATAAAACTATTATAGAAAGTGAAGTCTTCTGATTAAATGGATTTGGCCTTGCCATTTTAGCATTTAAGAACTTAGGAAGGGGGTACTTTCAACAAATGTTATCTATTTCACAAAAATGTTATCTATGTTTGATACTGTAACGCGTTTAGAAAATGACTTCTTTTCGAATTAAATATGCAGCTCACTTTTATGAAAGCATTCTGAATTAAGTTTAAATTGAGCTATTGAATCGGTAATTCTATACGACGGCGCGTAGTTGCTAGTATGCGTCCGGGGATCTCGCGAGGTGTATCGGACGACGGGGTTTGGCCTCCGTATCGGTGGTCCGAGGGCGGAGGTTCGATATTTTGTGTCTGTTCAGAGATATTTGCAATCAAAGTTGAAAATTTTCCGTCATTTTCATGTGGTTGTTGTAATCACAGATTAGGGTGCGCCGAAAAGTGCAGAAATGTGTTCTGCGCAAAAATATTGTGAACCGCGTAGCCGGTGTTGGATTGGCTAAGGGTTATTTTTTTGAAGCGCGGCCGAAGGCCGCCTACGCAGCAAGGTGTTGCGCACGTAAATACCTTGGATCAAGCCCCTATATGGGATCGGACCTACGGAATTTTTGGGTTTTTTGCTTTTCACTGAGACAATTTATTTAATTTCCGCGTCGTTTGATGCCTTTCCCGAGAGTTTTGGGCGTGTGTATTGGCGGTTGCATGCTGTCGTATAGAATTGCCAAATTTCCTTTCGGCGGTTCTATGTGTATATATATATGTCCATATTTATGTCCGTGTCCACATTATATGCTTGTAATTGGTTTAGTTTTGGCTCTAAACAATTGCAATAAGACTATCCCAGAGGTGATTCCCCATAAATATCAAAAAATTACCTAACTACATGAAAATAGACAAGTGTGAACTGGTATTGCTATATACATATTTAAATATATAAATTGAATAAAGAAATTTTCGGCTTGCTCAAAGTGTAATGTTTACTAAGCAGTGTGATCAAATTAAGCTGTATAACATAAAAGTAAAGCGCGTTATTGTTAAAAAGAGACTAATTGTTCATCCATCTACGATGTTCAAAAACACCACAACGAACTTGATAACAGCAATGATATTCTGCAAAACTAAACAACAGCAGTAACAATTGTGTAACGCTTCCAGACTCCGACTTGCTAGCCAACCGGCGAGAATAAGAGTTTGTGCTTAGATTGACCATTGCAAGTATATTGCGTGAATCCTTTTCAACATACTTAGGCCTATAAGTATATGCATCGCTAAATAAAAGATATCCTAGCCGGCCACAACAAAACCGGTAACAAGACCGGCAACAAACAATCCGGCAGTAATAAATGCCAACAACCGGTAACAACAACAACGGTTACAAGACCGGTAACAAACAATCCGGCAGTAAACCGCCGGAAACAACAAATCCGGCGATAGCAAAGGCCGGCAACAACAAATCCGGCAGTAATAAATGCCAACAACCGGTAACAACAACACCGGTAACAAGACCGGCAACAACAACAAAACCGGTAACAACACAAACAGCAGTGACAACAGCGAGGGCCGCCATAATATAGGCCCGCCGCACTAGCCTCAGCAACGACAACAACACTGCAGTGACAACAGCGAGGGCCGCCGTAATATAGCCCGCCGCACTAGCATCAGCAACAACAACAGTAACCAGCAGTGACAACAGCAGGGGCCGCCGTAATGTAGGCCCGCTGCCCTATTACCAACAACAACAACAGTAGCGCCCGACCAACAGCCTACTGCAACAATGGGTGAGATCAACCTGATGTAGTTAGTTCTGTTTTTTTTGTAAATAATATAGAATAAATTAAACAAACTAAATTTAGCTTAAGCTAACTTAGTATAAACTGAACTTAAAGAACGCATAAAACCCCAGGCCTTAGTATTCAAAAAATGTTATGTGAAACTTGCGAAAATTGATTTATTATAACGCATTCCTCTACAAAATTGACTTCATATTAGAGCAATGCGTTTGAGTGTTTGTTTTCTTCATTATAAAATTTTGTATTTAAATGGGCAAATTATCAAGTACTTTAATTCTTTAAACTTACAAGGATGTGAGTTACTTAATACTTTTAGCTGCGATTTTACGAAAACAAAAATGTTTGCTTATAATGCAAAATTCTTTATTGCTATTTGAGCGTTTATTAATAAGTGGTAAATGTACAACTTCTTTTTTATATTAGCAACACCAATTGAATTCTTCACTTAATTTAAAAACAAAAATATATACATATATATGAAAAACAATACAAAAAGGTGTAAACAAGTAAATTAAATTTCAACTAACTTCTTTATTGCTTTTTTTTTATTTATAATTATAATTAAATTTATATCTAGTGGTTTCTTTTAAACCATCAGTTTTCCATTTACATTGAAAATTAGCAAAGAAAAAAAAAATTAAAAACTCTATGATATGGAGGGTGGGGCCGTGTGCAGAAGTCCACGCAAGTGGGGAAAGTTTCTGATCGCCATTCAGCTGGGAATGGCCAGAGCGATTCTTTTGCATGCGGTTCAAGCAGCTCACTACTTCCGGGCTTTGCGCCCAAGTATCCTCTGGGTAACCACCGAACACCCGTTTGGTGGTGAGCTAAACGTGAGAAGGCGACAACCTGGTAAGGCCACTCCGACATAATAGGCTTAAGGGCTTGCTGGGGGGGTTCAAACAGCAGCGTCTGATCACCAGGTGGTGCGGCTGCAAGCGGGCCTCTGTCTTGGATCAAGCGGCTCCTTATACAAACATGTAATAGAATTCAACGTCCCGTGAAACGGGTTGTGCGTTGGGTTTGGGACCCACCACATAAAACAACGTTCCAATGAAATTCAACAACAAAGCCTCGGATATGAGAACCCCTTTTTTAGATGACAACACCCGCAAACGAAATAAGGATTATGAGATAAGGGCATGTACCTGGAATGTCCGGTCCCTTAATGAGGAAGGTGCCGCTGCCCGGCTGGTTGAGGTCCTGAGGAAAGCAAAAGCTGACATCACCGCCATAAAAGAGATGCGATGGACGGGGCGAGGAAACACGATCAAAACACCTTGCAACATCTACTGGAGTGGGCATGAAGACAAGCGCAGATTCGGCGTGGGATTTGTGGTGGGAGAGAGACTCCGTCACCGAGTACTGTCGTTCACACCCGTGAACGAGCGTCTCGCTGCAATCCGCATAAAAGTACGATTTTTCACCATATCGTTTATCTGCGGTCATGCACCGACGGAAGAGAAGGACGACGTGGAAAAGGATGCATTCTACGAGCGCCTGGAAGAAGCATACGAGCGCTGCCCCCGTCATGATATCAAAGTCGTGCTTGGCGACTTTAACGCCAGGGTGGGTAAGGAGGGTGTATTTGGCCCCACTGTCGGGAAGTTCAGTCTCCCCGATCATACTTCGCCAAATGGATTCAGGTTGATCGACTTCGCCGGTGCCCGAAACATGGTCATATCCAGCACTAGGTTTATGCACAAGAAAATCCATCAGGCTACATGGCTGTCCCCCGATCGAAAAACACGCAACCAGATCGACCACGTTGTGATAGACGGACGGCATGCTTCCAGCGTTTTAGATGTCCGCACAATAAGAGGACCTAACATCGACTCTGATCACTACCTAGTAGCAGCCAAGATTCGTACCCGCCTCTGTACGACAAAAAACGCAGGGAAAGCTGGACGAAATGCTGCAATCGCAACAGACGAAATGCTGCAATCGCAACAGACCGCCAATTATTTCGCAGATCGCCTCTCACACCTGCTCTGAGCAGTGGGAGCATATCTCAGGAGCACTCCGTACCGCAGCCGAAGAAGTAATTGGATTCCGGCGAACGCGAAGAAACAACTGGTGTGATGATGAAGAGGGCCGCGCTGCAACGAAAAGAAAGGACGAAGCCTACAAGGCAACGCTGAGATCGAATGCAACGAGGAGTGTGTGTGAACACTACCGCGAGTTGAAGAGGGAAGCGAGGCGGCTTTTCCGGGAGAAAAAAAGAGAGGCAGAAAAGCGTGAAATAAAGGAGCTTGAGATGCTGGCCAACGGGAATAATGCCCGAAAATTCTATCAAAAAATTCGGCGAATGACAGAAGGTTTCAAACCCGGGGCAAACTCTTGTAAGAATGAGAACGGCGACCTGGTGACCGATGTTCAGAGAACACTCAGAATATGGAGGGATCACTTCTCTGCCCTTTTAAATGGAGAAACTGAGAAAGAAACCAGAGAAGATGCCGAACCCGAGCCCACAATCGAAGATAATGGAATTGACGTTCCACAACCCGACTATAATGAGGTGCGAATAGCAATATCCCGATTGAAAAACAATAAAGCAGCTGGCGCTGATGGTTTGCCTGCTGAGCTATTCAAACACGGAGGCGAGGAGCTGGTAAGGCGCATGCATCAGCTTCTATGCAGAATTTGGTCGGATGAATGCATGCCTGAAGATTGGAATCTAAGTGTTCTCTGCCCAATCCACAAGAAGGGCGATCCTGCAAACTGCGCCAACTATCGCGGAATCAGCCTTTTGAATATCGGATTTAAGGTCTTATCAAGCGTATTGTGCGAAAGACTGAAGCCTGATGTGAACAGACTGATTGGACCTTATCAGTGTGGCTTCAGACCTGGTAAATCAACCATCGACCAGATTTTTACAATACGCCAAATCTTGGAAAAAACCCGTGAAAAAAGAATCGACACACATCATCTCTTTGTTGATTTTAAAGCCGCTTTCGATAGCACGAAAAGGAGCTGCCTATATGCCGCTATGTCTGAATTTGGTTTCCCCGCAAAACTTATACGGCTATTAAAAATGACCTTGAGCAACACCGCCAGCTCGGTCAGAATTGGGAAGTACCTCTCCGAGACGTTCGAAACTAAACGAGGTTTCAGACAGGGTGACCCCCTATCGTGCGATTTCTTTAATTTAATGCTGGAGAAAATAATACAAGCTGCAGAACTTAACCGCGCTGGAACAATATTTTATAAAAGCGTGCAACTGTTGGCATATGCTGACGATATTGATATCATTGGCCTTAACAACCGCGCCGTAACTTCTGCTTACTCCAAATTAGAAAAAGAAGCGGAGAAAATGGGATTGGTGGTGAACGAGGGCAAAACGAAGTACCTTCTGTCATCATGCAAAGAGCCAGCGCATTCGCGCCTTGGCAACCAAGCCACTGTTGGCAGAAATAATTTCGAAATAGTAAAGGACTTCGTTTACCTGGGAACCAGCATTAATACCAACAATAATGTTAGCCTAGAAATCCGACGAAGAATCACTCTTGCAAACAAATGCTACTTCGGACTGAGTAGGCAATTGAAAAGTAAAGTCCTCTCTCGACGAACGAAAATAACACTCTACAAGTCACTCATCGCACCCGTCCTGCTATATGGTGCAGAAGCGTGGACACTAACAACATCTGATGAGGCGGCTCTGGGAGTATTCGAGAGAAAGGTTCTTCGAAAGATTTGTGGACCTCTACGCGTTGGCGACGGCGAGTACCGAAGAAGATTTAATGATGAGCTGTATGAACTTTACGCAGACGCCGACATAGTTCAGCGAATTAAAACACAGCGGCCTTGCTGGCTAGGCCACGTAGTGCGAATGAGCGAAGATGTTCCAGCCCAGAAGGTATTCTTATCGGCACCCGCCCTTGGAAGCAGAGGAAGAGGGAGACCACCACTCCGATGGAAGGACCAAGTGGAGACCGATTTGCGATCCAGCGGTGTTTCCAATTGGCGCAACGAAGAAACGACTGGCGAGCTATGTTGGACGGTCAAAATCGCCCAGGCGGTTAGATGACCATTTAAAGAAGAAGATATGATATAAAATATTTTTAATATCAATTCCCATTTAAATTGTAGTCCGTGGACCGTTGGGGTAATTTTGTAAATTTAGTTATACTTTTAGAAAGTTAAAACAAAGTATAAAGAAATTAAGAATTTCAAAATATAATAATGTCCCTTCGATTCCAATTAAACTTCTAAAATACATCAATATTGATAAAAAAAAATTGTAGCCTAGCAGTAATTTTTAATAATATAATATTGAGATAATATTGGTATAAGCGTAGATCTATAATTTCATAAAGCGGTTATAAATAAAAACTAAAACAAAAATTGATTTATTAAAATAAATGAACATAATAATAATAATATGTGTAAAATTAAATTCGAAAACCCAAACTTAATATATCTAATCTTAAAAAAGTAAAAACGGCTAAACCCAGACAAAATAAAATAAAATAAAATGAATAACATAACTATCTAATAAGACCGAAAACCGATTTTTGTAAAAGAAAACTCTGTACAAACAAATTGATTTTTTTCCCCTCTTTGGCGTTTGCTATATAATAGAATGTAAGTCGATATAAGGTTTCAGTACTTTTGTAAATGAATTATAAATAAATTATAATTAATATGGGAATGCTGACCCTTTTGACTTAGAAGGCATATAGGATTTTAGGAAAGGGGCCATCGGGATTAGGTTTGGTGCACCGATGGCCATGGATTATATTGTTCGGCCCTTTTTGTTATATTTTTGTGTTTCAGCGTGGTAACCGGTCTTTTCCGGTTCGTTTTTGAATATTCAGGTTTTTTTTGCTAGTCATTTCAATTTCCATTTTTGTTAAATTTTAATTTTGATTTTATTTCAAATATTTTCTTTTTCCCGTTTCTTTTAAATTTAATTGATTTTCTGTTTTGTTCCGAGTTTTGAAATTTGAATGTCTGTCCGTGGCATCCGGGTTTAACCGGATGTTGTTTTTATAGACGTTTGCGCGGTTTTTTTGCGTTTTCCCCCGCGTTTCAAAAGGCATGATATGACCTTTTCTCTGTTTATGGAGCAGGACGGTAAAGTTGGCAAGAGCCCACCCCAGCCGACAATGACATGCCGACCGCCTTCCTTACCGATCCACTTTGACGCGTTACCATAACAAGTTCTTACTTTAACACAACTATGAACGCGATTTCATTCATTACACTCTCTCGGAATACCTTATCCACTACCTTCCACTCTGATTCGCAAAAGAAGATGCTAAACAAGTAGGAGTAATCAATCGTGTTATCCAACGAAACATTTTGACAAAAACCATTAGGATCGAAACAGATACGAAATTAAGCCCAAAACAAAGATATTCTTAATCTTTTGCTGGTGTTTACGGACTTTATATAATTATTTATCAATTCTATAACTAAAATGCCACATATCTTAAAAATACTACGAAATTTAAAAAAAACTGCGATCCCCACTACAACACCTAAAAATTGTTTAATTCAAGAATATATAAGTAACCAAATCTTATTAAAGTAATCAAGCCTTAATCATTGGTGTGGTTTTCTGATTTCACGTTTTTATTTTGGAAATTCGGTAAATACTTAAAAATTAATGTAGGTGAAAGATAAATACAGGTTCTTTAAGGGAATTGAATGCTGAATTTGAATACGTCATCTATTTTTTCAGGTTATTTCCGAACCGCGACACTATATCGAATGTAAAGTATCGATACTGTACTCATTTTAAGTATCGCTGTACAAGTATGGGGTGCCCGATAGTACCGACACAAAAAGGTTCCATACCCAAAGTATCGGTACTAAATTTACAATGTAAATAATCAGTTCTCTTTAAGCGACATAAGCTGTAATTATTTCTTTCGTTTATTTCTTTTGCATTGCATGCTATTATAATTCCCTACCAACTTATAAAATATTCCAAATATATAGTTTATATTTTGTAATCCTAAATTAGGGGTTTTCACAGCGAAAATGATGAGGCCAATCCCATGCTAATAGCTCAGAGCCGCAAGTGTTCGCCACCAATTAATACCTAAAAGGTGTAACAGGTAACCGCACCCCCCGTTCTATAACAACAAATAATTTATAAACCATTTGCGCAAGACGGTCGTCGAGAGCCTGGGCCAAACCAAATAAAATAATACAAAAAATTTACGTAAATAAACTACTTGGCCACTGGAAAGTGTGATATAAACAATTGGACTTTAAAAAACGTAAGTTGGATTTTAGAAAGCGTAACTTGAATTTAGTTTACGTTTTCCAAAATCCAATTGACGTTTTCTAGAATCCTATTGACGCTTTCTAAAATCCAACTGGCCATTCTAAAATCCACTTCACCCTTTCCGCTATTTTTACAGAGAGCTCATAGAAATGTTTATCAAATATATTGCCCTAAACTTCAGCTGGTGACATAAAGCGCCGAATTAATACTCTTCATTCACTGTTTGTATTTCAATCAGGGACCGCAAATAACAGTTATTAATGAAAACTTTAACTACAAAATTGGCTATAAGAGAAATGTTTTACAACTAATTTAAATATACCAATGGATTTATTTTTTTACCTAGAATCAAATTTGAGTATGGTTTTTATTTTGCAATTTTTATGGAAAAAAATCAATGAAAACAATTATTTCTGATTTTTATTTTTATAAATTGTTAAAATATATGATTGATGGTAACCCTTATGTAACAATGAAAAGAGATGTCAAAGCTCTCTTGTCAGTTCTGTAAATTAACTCATATGTAACAGTCATCGTTTATAATACATACGTTCATTAAAACTACACATAGCATTTCACAATTGGTTTCTTTTTATTCCGACTTTGGATAACCTCTAAAAACTCCAACATAAATCCTCAGTAACAGTTATTTTTTATTTTTATTTTTAAAAATCCTATGCACCAGTTGTTTTTGACCTTTATTTTTATAAGTCCTATGTAACAGTTATTTTTGATTTTGATTTTTGAAAGTCCAATGTAACAATTATTTTTGATTTATATTTATAAAAGTCATGAATAACAGTTAACCGCAGAAAATAAGTTTTTTGAGAACAAGATTATTGTTTTTTTTTTATGTGGACTTTAAATCTAATGATGATTTATTTTTCTATAAAATTTCTTGAAGATATGCTTGTTTTTAACTTATATTTTTTTTAAAGAAGAATACAGGCAAAATATAAAACTTACAAAAACCAATTAAAAGCAGTCACATCTTTTAGGCCGTTGACTTTCCTACAAAAATATGTAAACATTTTTTCCACTGGAAAGCAATAATATGCAAAAAATACAAAAATTCGATACAATTTCGTATGGGAAATGTCTTATGATTTAGGCACGGGTTTAGCTAAATGTTAAGGGTTAATTTTGCTCTTATATTTCTTTGAAGGTTATAACCTACAAATTTGAGGGATTTTGCAAAACAAGCCAACTTGGGAAATATATGACTTAACATAAAATTAACATAATAATCGTATGATCTACATTCTATTATGCTGATCCACCTGCTATTGTACATGTATGTATCTTTACCCTCCAGTACAATTGACACTGCTAATCGCCGGCTAATATACTCGCAATACTTTACACATACGAATATAGGATAGGCATATCATATTTAGTATGGGGGATAGTAAACTACCAGAAAAGGAACCATCACTACCTCTGCCATACATTCACGTAGGTGTTGACTTTGAAGGCTTATATCCAATATATTATTATATCCAATCTTATCCCAAAACTCGCAGAACCACCTATTTTTATTATATTTATTATGGTAAACCCATAGGGTTAAAATTAATTTTAAATGCTGGAACTTTCAGACTACGATTTTAAATTTTGTGCATTCATAATCAGAAGCGCCCCCTCCCCTCAAAAATAAGTCTCATCAGAAATTCCATCGTTCAAGTTTAGTTGAACCTGGTTCAACGACACCGTGAAGCTCTTTCTCTTCATATACTCGTATGTATTTGTTTTTTAGGCACCTGATACACATTTCGGAGAAGTGTTTATTGCGGATATTTCGTCTCATGAAACGCACTTTGCTTCAGAAAGTACTTTATTGCTGCTAAGTGATTATTGAAGTTCCATAGATGTCAATATCAGTGACGATGAGGAGGGTGACTGCATAAAACGATCAATGCTAGAGACTACAACCCCAAGACAATAAAAATAGAAACACATTTGATAAACTATTGGGAAGAAAACCGGGTTTCTCCATCCTCATCTACAGGATGGCTGATGAATTTTGCTACATTAAGAAACTCAAATAATTTTTTTTTTCAGTGTATGGAATTTATTTTTCTTTTATTCATGTTAAAGCTCATTAAATTTTATTAAATATAGCTTAATTAGTTTTAAAAATAATGGAATTTAAATGCCCCCCCGGCTCGTCGATGCATGTGCGGCATCTTACCAAAAAGTTGTTCATTACTGCTTGGAGAGTTGAGACAGGAATAGCCGCAATTGTTTCTCGAATGGATTGCCTTAGTTCATTCAAATTTGTTGGTTTTGCTTTGAAGACTTTCTGTTTGCAATAACCCCACAAGAAAAAGTCAGGTGCAGTAAGGTCAGGCGACCTGGGTGGCCAACGGAATGTGGAGTTTCTGGATATCAGCTTATTGGGAAATTTTCGTCGCAATTCTGTCATAACAGGTTGGGCTATATGAGGAGCTGCACCATCTTGCTGAAACCACACAGAGTTGAAAGAAATTCTCATTCGGCGTAATTCTGGATAGAAAAACTCTCTCAACATGCTCAAGTAACGGTCTCCAGTAACCGTAACGGTGTGACCGTTTTCTTCGAAGAAGTAGGGCCCGACAATGCAGCGTGATGAAACTGCACACCACACTGTGACACGAAGTGGATGCAATTCCGTCTCATGGAATATCTGTGGGTTGGAAGCACTCCATATTCGACAATTTTGTTTGTTTATGTTGCCGTTTAAATCGAAATGGGCCTCGTCAGACATGAAAAGACAGTTCAACATGTTTCCATCCTCTTCCACCATTTGAAGCATCTTCTGGCAAAATTCCAAGCGAATCGGCAAGTCTGCAGCGTTCAGTTTGTTGGCCATTTGAATTTTATATGGGAATAAGTCCAAATCTTTGTGCATAATTGACTGTAATGACTGTCTGCTTACACCCATTTGAGCAGATAAGCTTCTTGTCGAAACACGTGGATTGTTTTGTATGGCAGCAGCTACAGCAGCGATTGTTTCCTCCGTTCGAACTGAAGGGTTTCGATGGTAAGGTCTTCTGTTGACTGTCCCATGCTCGGCAAAATTGTTTACAAGTCTTATTATGGTCCATCTGCTCCGGAGGATTGCCGCCAAACGTGCGCCTATACTCTCTTTGAACTGAAACTACGGACTCCAGTGCGTGATAGCGGCGGACAATCCAAATTCTTGTTTCAGTGTCCCAGTTATCCATTTTTGTTAAACGTAAAAGTCAATCTGCAAAATAAAAAAAAAATTGACCAGATTCATTAAATAGAAAAAAAGTTATTTAATTTTTTTTTGGTAGCGGCTTTCATTAGCCACCCTGTATATGAATTGGCTAAAGTTGTTCACAGAGTACCCGCTACTCAAGTGAGTGTAGAAAGGGGATTTTCTGCACTGAAGTTCATTTTAACAGACTTGAGGAATAATTTATCCTTAGATAATCTACAAAAGCTATTGTTAATCAAATTAAATAGAAAATGATTCAATATAACTATCAACAAATGCTAAATATTAAGATGACTTTTAAAAAAAGTCAGCGGTTAACTGTCATTCATGACTTTTATTAATATACGAGGTGTGTTCAAAACGTATCGCGAATTTTGAATTTTCGCTGGTTACGTATATTCGAATTTCGAATTTTTTGTGGCGTTATGTTCGTACTCATGTCTCTCACTTATGCCGACAAGCTCGGCCATTTTGAATGTTCAGTTAATTGTTGACAGCTGCTTTGCTTGCACGTGTTTTGGATCGTCTTCTATTTTTACCTATTCAAAAAAATGGATCAAAGAACCTGTATAAAATTTTGTGTGAAAGACGAAATTAAGTGCGCGGATGCATTCCGAATGTTGACTGTGGCATACGGAGAAGCTACCTTGGACCGAAGCAACGTTTATCGGTGGTACAAAATGTTCTCAGAAGGCCGAGAAGATGTGCAAAGAAGAACAAAAATTGGATTTTGCACCACGATAACGCCCCTACTCACGCATCGTTGCTTGTGCGCGACTTTTTGGCCAAAAACCACACACTAATGATGCCGCAGCCACCGTATTCCCCAGATCTGGCCCCCTGTGACTTTTTCTTGTTCCCTAAACTGAAGAGGCCCATGAAAGGACGACGTTACGCTTCTCTTGACGAGATAAAGACGGCATCGAAGGAGGAGCTGAACAAGATACAAAAAAAATATTTTTTGAAGTGCTTCGAAGATTGGAAAAACCGTTGGCACAAGTGTATAATATCTCATGGGGATTACTTTGAAGGGGACAGAATAGATATTCATGAATAAATAAATAATTTTTGAAAAAACACAAAATTCGCGATACTTTTTGAACACACCTCGTAAATCAAAAATAATTGTTATTTTCAATTTATAAAAATAAAAATCAAAAATAACTGTTATATTGGATTTATAAATATAAAAATCAGAAATAACTGTTACATAGGACTTATAAAAAAAAGTCAAAAATAACTGTTACATAGGACTTATAAAAATAAAAAATAACTGTTGAATAGGACTTTTAAAATAAAGATCAAAAATAACTGCTAAGTGGCGATTTTTAGTTTCGGTCCCTGATTTCAATGTTTGTTTGACATACTCCATGATCCAATTCGTGTATTTGTAATTTTATTTGAAAAAAAGTTTTTGAGAAATGACGTCACGATTTTGAGGTTTTCAGTTAAACATTAATTCGTTTCGTCATGATTTTTAAGCTTTATTTGAAAAAACTTAAAAAAAATTAAGTGTTTTGTGAGTGGTTGTGAAAATAGTTACGAAAAGGACGAATTCGTCCATTTGTTTGGTCTCCCGAGTGATGCGAACATACAGAAAAAGTGGGTTCTGTTTTGTAGCCAGAACGTTAACCAAACTGCCAAAATTTGTTTTCTTGTTTTCCTTTCTTTTACATTTCGGACATTAAAACCAAGCAGACATGTTTTCAAAAGCTTGACGTAACAGCCAGATATTTACATTTTTAATGTGAGATCTTGTTATTTGGATCAGAGACATACCCTATACAAATTTCAACTTTGCTAATTTAAGTTGTATCGTAAAGGTTTTGCCATTTCTTTAAAAAGTATTGATTTCTTCCTAATAAATATGCAATTAAGCTAGAAAGCAATGGTGCAAAAATATGGATCTGATTAAAATTAAATACAATACCGGGTCCTAATTACTCGATGTAAAAAGCAGCGAGTACAAAATATCGGTATCGTAGGGCAAAATCAGTGGCGTAGTGAGCTTAACTCGCGCCCTGGGAACAATACTTTTTTAGTGCCCTCCCCTCAATTTCGAAACCATATATGTAAATATCTTAAATAAAATTTGTTAATTCTGTTTTATCAACTTTTTTTATTTTGCGACATGTCTCCTTCATGTCCATGCAGATTTATAATAAATTAACAAACCAAATTACTATATATACATTTTCTTGCTTTTGTTGAAGCAAATTTATTTTATTATAATATCATCGAGGTTGATTATTTAAATTTTTTCTTTTTCCACGCTAAGTCAAATTTTATTTTAACTTGCTGAATAATTAGAAGTATTTGAAGCGCCACTCTCAGATTTGGAAAAACATCACAATCATCAACCGGCAAATGTGTAATTTTCCTATATGAAATAAATTGTGAATAATGATATGTTAGTAGTTATTTTCCTGAAATTTCTTCCAGTGACTGTACTTAAAAGAAATAAAAATAGTGTAAAAGTGGACCTAGTGTTTCTTTTTTATTTACCTACTAAAAAACCGGGCCACGCTTCGCAGCGTTTTAGAACTTATAATAGACTCCGTTCGATTTAAATCATTATATCTCCGAATCCAGTTGTGATATTAGAATTAATCACATCGTTTATTCCAGCACTCATTAGCACCTTTCGTATAATACACATAATGTACTAACACATTTTGGGTCAGCCCTGGTCCACATATGGGTCGATAACTCCGAAACCGGTAGAGTTACCGAAATAATAATAATAAATTTTATTTTTGTTGGAACGATTTTCCGTCATCCCTTGTCAAGTTTGGTTTTGTGACAAACCGGTTTCGGCGTTCTGCCATTTTCAATGCCTAGTTTCGTTCTGGTCTGTGTCTATCCGCTGCGTTGTTTTTATAGTCCGTGGGTGCTGTGGCAGGTAATGTCAATCTGTGTGTTCGTGGTAGGTAACGTTAATATGCGTGTGTGTGTGCGTTAAGTTAGACGTCTAGTAATGAAACTGTAAAAGTTCATTCAATTCCATTGAGCATACAGACAGACATAAAACTGTTGCTTTGGATTTTATTGGCTTATTAATGAACCTTCCCATACATTTTTCTTGAATAACTGCAATGTACACACATCGACGTGATGCAATTTTATTATAGGTAGAGATTAACACTAATTATATTACTCTAGGAGCAAATTTAAAATCAAATTGAATTAATCAATTATAATAAAAATAAAAACCATTTGTTGTTTTGCGGACCATTTGGCTCCCCCCCTCACTTCGCCACTGGGAAAAAGTATCGATATGGTGTGGTATCGTATCGAAATTCGTGTCCCTACGGTTTTAGATTCAGTGAGTCAAAGTACAAGCGAATGTATGTATCGAGCAAACAGATCCGATAACTTTTTGTTGTGGCTGTGTTATTTGAAGACTGTAAGCCCGTATTAGCAAGAATAAGATTTGTATTTTGAAATTCTTATATTTTTAGAAATAATATATGTTTTAAGTATATTTCAATCATCTACAAATTGGTGGGCACTTGTTTTTGTTGTTCTTGCTGGCCGAATTTGCAACTTCGTGTTGGACACGATTTTACCAAAACACACAACACTACACTAGCATACAAATCAAATTGCACCCTGGCGACGTGCTTTACAAAAACTCCAATAGATCCCCAACAACGCAGCAATGTAATTTATGAAATACAGTGCAAAGGAGATGACAAAGAAAACTCCAACAAAGTGTACATAGGGACAACAAAGCGAGGCCGACAGTGAAAAGAAAAAACAAAGCACACAGCACACAATAGAAAACAATCACACAGCTGACTTTGCAAACACAAAAATAACACTGGTCAACAACATTTTTGTACATGGGTCGTGCGTATATTTTTTTATTGCTTTTGCACCCAGAAATAAGAATATGAACATAAAAAAGTTTTTGATTTGGTTTTGTTCGAAAAAAATGAGAAAAGCGAAAAACATGAAAATTTATCAAAATTTTACATAGATTTGATTTATTCTAGTATAGTAATAATCAATTTCAGATTTATTCTTATAAATTTAGTTTTAGAATACAGTTTAAATGTTTAAAAATGCTTTTTCCTGCTTTTCCTGCCATATTCGGTAACAAGTTCTCTTATTAACATCCAAATATAGTCCCCCATAATGCTTTCCGTATACTGGCCTTGGTAGCGTTTCTCAAACTCTATTATCTAATCGCTCCCCGTGTTCTTCTGAATAAGCTCCCATATTATCTTTGAATTTATCCAGATGTGAATGTAACATGTGCATCTTTAGCGACATTCTACAAGGTGGCGCAAAAGTAAGCATCCGATGTTCAGCATATCGGTTGTGGCACGTGCAGTGTGTGCTGTTGCACCGTCTTGTTGGAACCACATGTTTTCCAATCCCAATTCATCAAGTTGCGGCAAAAATAACTCGTTGATCATTGCTCTGTAGCGCTCACCATTCACAGTAACCGTTTGGCCCCGACCGATTATTGGTCAAATAAATAGTCAGCAATATTCCGCGTTCTGGAGCAGTGTAGCGTAACATTGTTTATTAACGTGTATTTCGCATGTGTTTACTACACAAATGTCAAAACAGAACTGACTTTAGGGGCCAATCGCAAAATGTATAGCATTTTCTGATAGGAGGCTGACTTTTGCGCCACCCTGTACATCCGATGGCGGAAAAATTCGTAATCATGCCAGTTATCAGCTCTTCATAATATTCATCCCTATGATTTCCAAGAAAGCCATGAACTACTGCCTTAAAACTGTTCCACGCTACTTTCTCCTCATTGCTAAGTAGGTCCGGGAAAATATCGCAGTTCATAATTTTTTTTATTTGAGGGCCAACAAAGACTCCAGCTTTGATTTTCGCCTCTGACAGCTTTGGAAAAAAAGTCTGCAAATATTTGAAAGCTTTAGACTCAATATTAAGAGCCTTCACAAATTGTTTAATAAGGCCCAACTTAATATGCAATGGCGGCATCAATATGTTTTTAGGATCGACAATTGCTTCATGTTTAATATTAAATCTTCCCACTCCATACTCAGTACGTTCAGGCCAATGTTTTTGGCGATAGTGGGCGGCATCATTTCTGCTATCCCATAGGCAAAGATAACAGGAGTGTTTGGTATATCCACCTTGCATTCCAGTAAAAAAAACAAACCGTCTTGAAGTCTCCAATAATTTCCCACTTGTATTCCGTATATTTGATTGCAGTTAATAGCATTTTAATACTGTCATAATTTTCTTTGAGATGTATAGAATGTGCCAGTGGAATAGATGAAAATTTGTTCCCATTGTGTAGTAGAACTGCTTTTAGACTTTTTGTTGAGCTGTCGATAAAGAGGCGCCATTCATTTGTATTACAAGAAATACCAATTGCTTCAAATAAACCTTTCAACTAATAGCAAAAACAGAGTCCATCTTCCTTACTGTATAAACAAGAAAATTCTCCATGACGCATTCTTTGCCGAGATATTCGAACATCAGAAGTAAATTTCGTTGTTTAGCTAAGCCGCGATGCTAATAACTCTGCTTTGTCTTTTGATAGATTTAAGTCTCTTATTAAGTCACTGAGATCTTCAGAGTTAATGAGATGTGGTATTCCTGGTTCAAATTGAGGAACAAATTCAGAATGTACGGATGCAGATGAACTCGGTCTTTGAAAGTTGCCTTGATGGAATAGTTGCTTTTCCAACACAGGTGGATCAGGTATAGGATTTTGTTCCGAATGTGGTACTTGTTTTCCTTAAACGTTTCCCTTTCAGTGGTTTCACTACACAAAAATAGCAATCTCTCTATCTCTATGGCGCGATATACAACAGGTATATCATCATAAACCTCCTAAGAGATTTTTGCGCCAAGCTTCTCTTCCAATTTGTGGTGTGCCGATTTGAATTTTCCCTACAAATTGGTGGGACCTACAGTTTTTTGCCGACTCCGAACGGCATCTACAAAGGAGACGAATTTTTGCTGAGAAGCCTGTCATGGCAGAAATACACTCGGAGAGTTTGCCAAACCACTGCCGAGGGGCGACCCCGTTTTGAAAAACTTTTTTCAAATCACTTTTGATGTTACCTGTACCAGGGCTCGAACCATGGACCTTCGGTGTGGTAGGCCGGCAACACTACCTTCACACCACGGCGCCAAAATAGCAATCAGTGTGATGATTACTCGGTTCCCTCCAAATCCTTGGCACTGCGAACTTCATGGCTCTTTTCTCACCCTGGTACCAAACTATAATCAAACTTTTTTTGTCTTCTGTTAATACATTCGCCACATATATAGCAAAACGAATTAGCCGCTCGTTTACAACTTCTCGAAGACATCATTCCTCTGTGATATGCAAAAACATAGTGTCGCCCACAACGAGTGACCCAAGAAACTACCGCTTCTTAAAAAAAAGTTTACTTACAAAAACGCTATCACGTAGCTGGCATGCTCTATTGCTAGACCTGCCAATCCGTCAGTAAAAGTTTCGATGAGTTTCTTAATATGTACTTAACGAATTGCCAAATCTACCTAAAATCATATGTATCTGGGACATTTTATCTTCTTTTTACTGTTTCTCAGCCAAATTTGTTTGGTTTTTTTTTTAAGATGAGTATGTTGTGCCTTAAGTAGATCTTTTTTCGATGCATCGCTGCATCAGCTACCCACCGCCCTCTATCGACCGAAATAGCGCGAAAGGACCTACATTAGCCTGGTGCAAAAATGCAAAATTTCCAAATCGCTATAACTTCTACAAAGCCAAATATTTTTGATTCGTAATTGCATTTTTTTTTATAGAATTGAACATAGAATCCGAATATATAGGGCAAACCCCATGTACAGAAAACACAATTTAGTTTGTTGACCTGTGTAATAGACACTGAAAGAAGAGAAAGAACACGTTACACTTTAGAGAGCCTAAGAATATTACAGAAAAAAGAAAATACAATAAACAAAAAAGGAAATACTGACAATATTGCCGCTGCTTATTTATTATGTTTATAACTTAGTTTAAGTATGACAAGTTAACCGCATAGAATCGGTATCGAATTTTAAATATTTTTTAATGTTTTTTAAATGTGTCGTTTAAAGTTTCGTTGTGTTAATAGCATAATTTACCGTTTTTAGTTCATAATTTCCACTTTATGTAAGTAAATAACTGTGCAATCCATGTTTACTGTACAATATTTTCATAGTGTTAAATTGTATATCTAATTTTGGTTTTTGTTCTTTTTGTTTAAATAAATAAAAAGTGTCACTTCCCTGAAGATGCCAAGGAAAATTGGCGAAACGTCGGGATGTAAGGTGGAATAAAGCTTTGTTTTATTTGCACCAAAAACTTATAGATCTGCTCAGCTTAAAATATATACATAAATATCATTTCGCTCTCTCCATTTCCTTTGACTTGCAAATTTTTTAGACATCACGAACGCGATTTAGACAAAATTCAAGATGTTTTTTTATTGATTACACTTCGTTACAAAAACGAGCTTTAGTGTTGTCCTATGAACCAAATATACTTTTTCGGAAAGGGGAGAAAGACTAAAAATACACGTGTATAGGAAATTTTCATGTACACGTCAGAGTTTTTTTTATTTATTTTCAATTTTTAAAATTTTTTTTTTTCTTGCAGTGCTCCGTACGTGGTAGCCAAATTGTTGGTACAGCGTACTGTCGTATTGACCTTCCATCAGTAAACTTGCATACATTTCTATAGCAATAGTCGTGTGTATTTTTATTTTTTCTCCCCTTTCCGAAAAAGTATATTTGGTTCATAGGACAGAATGTATGTAACGCGGTGTTATATGCATACTTTCTTTTCTGAAGTCATTTTAAATAAAATGTCTACTGTGTAAATATTGCTTGATAGTTGTAGCCTTGTTATGAAGTGTGCCGTGTTGAGAAGAATGATTTTGTATTTGTTGTATACTTTATAATAACTGGTTATTATGTGAAGTATAACAGTGAGTATCATGTAAACTACAAGTTTTGCATTTGCTTATTTCTTTAGTTGCTGCCATCTCTAGTCTGTAGATAGCTGGCATCTCTGCTTCCATGTGATATATTACATCTGTAGGTGTGCTTCTTATTAGTCCAAGACAACGTCTGTTATTGCTTTGTGTTAAAAATTTTGTAATGCAGACTTCAGAATGTTAAAGTTAAGTTGTATCCGAAATTATTTCAAATAACTTATATTTTTCTGAGTTTTGAAATTTTAAAACATTTTCAATATTTACCTCATTAATTGGCCTCTCCAGGTGCTTCAGAGAGTCTTCTTTCTTCCACGTATTATTTGTCTTCTCTAATCGTGTTTTTTTATTGCTTTGTTGCTTCTAAATCATCTTCTATTTGTATTTTTTTTATATGTTAAAAAGCTTCATGTTGTGTTCATACTGAGTTTAAATTGCAGCATTTTGAATTCTCGGACATAGATTTTTGAAAGACGGTCATGCTAACGCATTTATAAATGCACATTTACTGAGGTGCGAATCAGTATGCAGTTAAATAAATAACCGCGCCAATACTGTTTGAAAATAGCAATATTTATTTGCTAGTATAACCGCAATAGGAATTCACGAGTTTGGTAATTGCACAGTAAGTTCGCTGTCCAACGCTTGAAAATGAATTGATCATCATGCCTTGCTTATTTACTGCCTTTTATAGTGCGGCAGGGTGTTTCTAGGAGTTTCTAAATTCTTTCTTCTTCGTGTTCTCAAAGGGTCGGTGTTATGTATCGGCATCTCCTTTTTGCCTCGTATCGAAGAGCGTTGTTATATTTAGTAAGCTTTTGAGCTGTTTTCCACGTGTGTCTGATATTCTTGTTAATGAGTACGACATCTATTGCTGAGGAAATATTTTTACGTTCAAAGTAGGATATTCACTATTTAGTGTTTCAAAACCATTCTCAGTAACTAAATTTTAGTTGTCTTGAAAAAAAAAAAAAACTTTCCGTTTCCTTTTTAAAATGTTGTGTCGTAACGTTAGGAGGATAGTAAAGCAATTATATTTCTATTTTTCTTGAGTTTAACGGTTGTGATACCAATGGTCTGCACTGTATATAGAATTTTAAGTCACGAAAATTGTATACATATATTTTTCTATGTAGATTCCTACCTATATGTTGGTCACTTTTTTGTATGCTTCTTTAAATGAGCTGTTATCCAGGGTCACTGCAAAATGAATAAAGTGGAAACATCTACAGCATTCCATTATTATAAAATAGTTTAACCATTATTTTAGTATACGCATCCTTAATTTCATGAGGAATTTTTTGCCCTTAAACGAAAATGTTCACCCTTTTCTGTTGGTAACCAGTTTTCCTTGGCCTCCTTGCCGATTCTCTCAACTCTCTCTAGTTCCCTCATGGGAATTGGAGAACTTATATCTTTTTCTAATTCGTCGATGGACATCTCTGCATTGCATTATTTAGTAACCTCTTATAGTTATCTCCTTGGTTTTTTCGAATTGTATTTACTATTTCTTTATTTGTTGGTATACAAAATAAACAAAACCGATGAGCACGAATATCGTACTGTGGATCAAAAAAGACAAAGTGTACACAACTAACAAAAAACAAGTAAGGAAGTCTAAGTTCGGGTGCAACCGAACATTATATACCTAAAGATTGGACACGAAAAAAGCTAGTCGATTTTGTTTACTCATAACTTGCGTAAAATTTACTGTGGATAATAGATGATTATGCACTTTCATAGTGTTTTCTGTGATTATTTTTTTTGCTTTTTGTAAAATTCACAATTGTTTAAAAATGTCGACGTTGAATTGTGAGCTCGCGAAAAAAATTGTGGACAAAAAAATGGAAAATCCTCAAACGTCTCACAGTGTAATAGCAGACTTTAACGTCAAAGCAGACTTTAAACAGATCCAAGGCGCTGAGTTGGACAAGTTTCCTAAAAAATATATGGTCTGGCAAGCCATATGTCAGTGTGGTATGAAAAGCAAAACCTTCATAACCTCAGGCAGCATAAATCAGGAAATATACATTAAGGAGTGTTTGCAAAAACGTTTGCTGCCCCTCCTAAAGCAACATAAGACTTCAATTCTCTTCTGGATAAACTCAGAAGTAGCCATGGAACACAAAAAAGAGTAAACGTAGAGGAAAATCCAATGGTTTGGACGGCAATGACATACACTGGAAAAGCGACGTACAAATTAGCAAAGTTCTTTAAAAGATATAACATTAACACAGCATTCAGAACATCCAACAACGTCGGACAAAAACTAAGAACCGACACTAATTCTGATGACCCATTCAACAGACACGGAGTGTATAGGCTTACTTGTGAATGTCAATACAGCTACATAGGACAAACAGGAAGGAAAATAAGCACAAGATTCCGAGAGCATATCAGGGACTACAACAAAAAAACACGAAAACCCACCATAATACCAGAATCTAATTTCGCGAACCACATGTTTGAAAACAACTGCACCCCAGCTAACATAAAAACAACGGCTCGAATACTTCACGTACAAGGAAAAGGCCGGCGGCTCAATGTACTTGAGAACATGGAGATATACAAGTTAAAAACATTTGACGGCAGGATCATAAACGAACAAACCAACACTATCTCTGACGAAATATTTGAACCCTTAAAACTAGTTTACAAAAAACAGCAACCAAACACGTAACAATGAACAAGCAAAAACGAAATATGAACCAATCTGCAAAAATCACCGATTTCTACCTACATCAACCTACCGCTTAGCTAACAAGCGGTATGTCTACATACCTACAAAAACAACCCTTGGGACAGATAACAATTCGGACGTATCAATATCGCGCACACACACACGCATATTAACGTTACCTACCACGAAAACATAGACTGACATTACCTGCCACAGCACCCACGGACTATAAAAACAACGCAGCGGATAGACACAGACCAGAACGAAGCTAGGCATTGAAAATGGCAGAACGCCGAAACCGGTTTGTCACAAAACCAAACTTGACAAGGGATGACGGAAAATCGTTCCAACAAAAATCAGCTTCTGGCCTGACTTAGCATCGTGTGACTATAGCCGTTTGGCTATGAGCTGGTATGAAAATAACGGAGTACATATTGTTCAAAGGGACCACAACCCCCCAAAATGCCCACAATTGCGGCCCATTGAAAAATATTGGGCTATCGTTAAAAGAAAATTGCTAAAGACGGCAAAAACTATTAAAAATGAAAGACAGTTTCAATCGAATTGGCAAAGGGCAGCAGAAACCGTGACCAAAACCGACGTCCATCGCCTTATGAAAGGGATCAACTCTAAACTACGGCAATTTGTTTACGATAGAGATAATTGATTTTAGTTTTGTTGTCTAATATAGAGTGTTTAATAAGAAACAAAATAAAATCAAACTTTTTTCGATAACTTGTATAACTTTCCTTTTGTGACAATTTTTTTCCGACCAAAATTTTTCGTGTCCATTCTTTAGTAGTGATCTATTATGTCATCCCAATTTACGCAGGTCTATTTTAATACTTTCAGTTCGTGTTTGCGTTCAAATAGACAGACGGACAGACAGATAGACGTATCGAGAGGTGGACATGGCTATATCGACTCAGCTCATCCTCCTGATAATTTTAGTATACGTACAAACATTTCATGTTCATGAAAGGTATGAATATCAAAAAAGATATTCAACTTCGCTTTTGCAGTGGGGTATTAACTACTTGCCGGGATATTTTACTTTTCATCCTGAACGCTTTGATATACATTAATAAATGTATATCTCGATTCGTTTATGCCGAATAAAGTAATATAACTTGTGTGCGTAACAAAAATATATATAAAAAATGTGTGTCTTTTATAGACGCCAAAGAACTCAACAGATCTTTATGAAATTTTCACAATATATACTTGGGTTCACTGGGTACAGCACATACAATATATAGTTTTGGAAAAGTAGGCGGAGCCTACCCATAACTCCGAACTTTTTTGGTCTTATTAATGAAATTTGGATACATGTATCACTTAGTCAATATCTACATAATTTTTCAAAAGTAGGCGGTGCCACGCGACGACACAGTCTGTATATAGCTTTTGGAAAAGCCCCCAGGTTATATAAAGCTGCAGTTCGGTATAGTTAGGAGCTTATTTGGTTCAAGTTAATGACATTTTATATATAGATGTGTTCTATGTATTAAAACGTCAAAACAAAGTCTACCGGGTTTGCTAGTATATTATAAAATGGCGAAAGCAACCAACGAATTTCAGCATTCTTTTGTAAAACTGAGAGACTAGTTTGCGTTCAAATAGACAGACGGACGGAGAGACGGGCATGGCTAAATCGACTCCGCGCATCGTACTGATCATTTTAGTGAACTTTTCTTCTTGTTCTCATACTTACATACATTTAATGTTTATGAAAAGTATGAAAATCAAAAAATATATATAACTTCGCTATTGCAGTGGGCTATTAACTACGTGCCCGAATATTTTGATGGAGTGTTTCCCGATTTGGCTAATTTTTGGCAGGAGTGTAATACATACTACTGAGAAGCAGCTAAAAATTTCAAGATGGAATTATAAGCGATTGCCTTTGAAAATAGCAGAAATTTTTTGCTGAAAAGTGGAGGGCGCCACGGCTACTTCTTCAAAATTGACAAACTTTTTTTGCGGCCGAGCTTTTCTTAAAAAGCTTATTATGTGTGCAAAATCTGATTGATATAACTTGCTTAGTTGTAGAGATATCGCTTTTTAAACTTTACAAAAAAAATTTTCAGAACTATGTTAAAAAACTGGGCGTGGACATTAACCGATTTCGCCCATTTTTAGAGCAAACAGTTAACTTTATATATAGAACATTATCACCAAATTTCGTTTAGACAAATCAATTTTTGGCTTTACTATTTTTGCGTTTTAGCAGATCGCTTTTACCCTTTCAAATCCCAATTCAATTACTTCTTCTTCTACTTCTTCATATTTTAGTTTTTAATGTTGTCAATATATACCGCAAAATGTCCCTAATGGTCCCTGTCAGAGTAAAGATATGGTTTTGATACAGGTAGGTACGATAATTTTTTGCTTGTGTGTTTCCCTATTTGGCTAGTTTTTGGCAGGAGTGTAATACATACTACTGAGAAGTAGCTGACCAATTTTCATTGAAATATCAAGTTTGAATTATAATTAGCAGAAATTTTATGCTGAAAAGTGGGCGGCGCCACGCCTACTTCTTCAAAATTGCCCAACTTTTTTTGCGGCCGATTTTTTTTTAAAAGCTTATTATGTGTGCAAAATCTGACTGATATAACTTGCTGGGTTGTAGAAATATCGCTTTTTAAATTTAACAAACAAATTTTTCAGAACTATGTTAAAAAACTGGGCGTGAACATTAACCGATTTCGCCCATTTTTACAGCAAATAGTTACCTTTATATATAGAACATTATCACTAAATTTCGTTTCGACAAATCAATTTTTGGCTTTACTATTTTTGCGTTTTAGCAGATCGCTTTTACCCTTTCAAATCCCAATTCAATTACTTCTTCTTCTACTTCTTCATATTTTAGTTTTTAATGTTGTCAATATATACCGCAAAATGTCCCTAATGGTCCCTGTCAGAGTAAAGATATGGTTTCGATACAGGTAGGTACGATAATTTTTTGTTGAGTGTAAATCCCGCCAAATTATTGTTTGAAATGGTTGTTGGTGTTGCTGTATATGGATAACATTTTAAACTTTTTTGTGCTAAATACGTATGTCTCATAATTCTTTTCACAACGTAAAATTGATTACTATCATTATTTTTGTAGTGTATTAGATTAGAGGATATCACTTTGGAAATCCATTTTTAGCAGCGTTATTGTTTGCTAATACATTCCACTTGTTTCTGCGAAGGCAAATCGTTACTGTATTGTCCAATATTACAAAAAAAAAACAACGAAAGGGAAAATGCGTCAAGTTTTGCTTTATCTCAAAATTGTTATCACAACTCGAGATAAAGCTGAAATTAACCACAAACTTATCGTTTCAATATTTGTTTTCACTTTTTTTTGGCATTTGCTGCACGTGGACTTGTTGATGCCGGGTAATTATACCAGTGAAAGTATTATACAATTGGTTTATTATAATTATCATTAAGGTAAATCAGCAAAAGAATGCTCTGAAATGTTTTCTCTAAACGTAAGGACAGTGTACAATATCATAAATCGTGCAGAAAAAGGAAATCGGTTCGATTTAAAACGTTCAAGTGGCAGACCAAAAAAAAATCTCATCACGGATGAAGAGGGTAATAGTGAGACAAATTCAAAAAAAACAGAAATCTATCCTTAGAATGTTAGCCGCAGATTTGAAAGTAATCAAGGGTGTGCAAAACACCACAAATATTCTTCAAGAAGTGCCAGGAAAAAGCCATTACTATCGCAAGTTAAAGTTGAAAAACGCCTTTCTTGTGCGCTAACTCACATTTCACAACCAACGGAATATTGGGATGATGTGTTTTTGTGATGAGAAAAAAATCATGTTATACTATCACGATGGACCTCAAAAAGTATGGAGAAAGCCGCTTACAGCCCTACAAAATAAGAATGAAATTTGGTAAGCTGAGTGTAATGATATGGGGTTGCATTTGTACCAAATGTGTTGTCGAGATCAAAATAATTTAAGAAAATATGACTAAAGAACAGTACAACAATTTGGACTCACTGATCCACAAAATTCGGATGAACTGAAATTGAAATTATACCAAGATAATGATCGCAAGCATAAGTATGCAGGTCTTGGTTGCTGTACAACTGCTCGAAAGTCCTTGATACTCCTGCCCAAAGCCCACACCTCAACCAAATTGAAAACTTAGGGGCACACTTAAACAGGGAAGTAGCAAAAAAGTGCCCTACCAACAAAATCAACTTAATACAGTATAACAAAGAGGAATGGGAGAAAATACCACAAGAATACGATTTAAAGAAATTAATTTCAACGAGGCGACGACGATTACAATGTGTAATAAACGCTACAGGCGGTCATACAAAATATAAGCATAAAAACATTAGTATATAATTAATAGAACATAGGGATCGCACAGATGTGAAAAGAATATTGAGACACTATTTAGTATGATATTTTTCTTTGAGCTGTTTCTTTTCAATTTAATTTAAAATAATAATAATTATTAGTTTTTAAAAAATGGGTGACAAATAAACAAAGTGCGTCATGTTACAAAAAAGGAAACCCATACCATCGCTGTGCATAACGTTGTAATTTTTCTTCTAATATCAATTAACAAAGGAAACTATTTAATATTCGAACATTTTCATGTGAAAAGAATTATGAGACATACTGTATATCGACGTGCCATACGAAAACTACCAAAGTTTTTGTTGGCGACGAAAACTATCAGCTACATGTTTTGGCTGACGAAAACTAACAATTACATGTTTTGGCTGACGAAAACTAACAATTACATGTTTTGGCTGACGAAAACTAGCACTCAAACTGAGTTTGTTGTTTTTCTTACAGGGTGTTTGTTTTGTCGAAAGATTATTTTAGAAGGATAATATTATAAAATTCATAAAATTATCAGATGGATATAAATCGTACCTTTTCTGTGTAAATCTTGTATCTAAAATTCAGCGAGATATCGTATATGGGAAATGAAGGAAGCATAAGTATGGGGATAATTTTGTTTTGATAAGCGATATGTAATAAGTTCTTCCACATACAGAATTTTTTTGTCAATTGAAAGCTTTTTCAAGTCATACGAATTTTGTTTATCATATAATGCATAGCCGATGTATTATTTTCGAAACATATGCCATACTTAAAAACTGCACATCTCAAAAAACAAAACTGTAACAAAAATTTAACACATACACATATTCTGTACATTCATAGTTACCAAAACTTTATAATAATATCTCTTTTTCTCTTTATGGCGCGATATACAACAGGTATATCATCATAAACCTCCTAAGAGATTTTTGCGCCAAGCTTCTCTTCCAATTTGTGGTGTGCCGATTTGAATTTTCCCTACAAATTGGTGGGACCTACAGTTTTTTAAGTAATAATATATCATTGAAAAATCCAAAATTTTCATCAGAAATTAGCCGTTTTTCCATCATTGCTCTCAGATCATTTTTCTTTTTATCGGTTAACATAAGTTTATTTTTATAAGCCTCTTCAAGGACAAATTCTTTGACGTCACTGACAGTCATCGTTTTTTTACAACCTTTACTAAAGCTGCTTGCGATGATATGTCATATTTAACAAACACGTCCCCTCTGGAGTTAACCATTAATTCGGATACCGATGATATTTGGATATTGTTTTTGATGTTGAAGCATTTATCCGCCATTGATTGAAAATCTAAAATTTCTTGACGTGAAACTTGCTTTACAATGTAGAGTGTTTTAGTTCTTCCTGAACGACTTTCGCGTATGATGTGTGCCCATTGGTCTTGTGTGGTCAATGCAGGCGTGTACTGAATCACCGCCATTTTGCGTGTGACCAGTTTCCAAAAACCTACAATCAAATGTAGATACGAGTACATACGTATTATATGCATATTTAGGTATTAATCTAATTTTTCAAAGTAAAAGTGTGTTACCTAAGTATTATCTCTATCTCTATGGCGCGATATACAACAGGTATATCATCATAAACCTCCTAAGAGATTTTTGCGCCAAGCTTCTCTTCCAATTTGTGGTGTGCCGATTTGAATTTTCCCTACAAATTGGTGGGACCTACAGTTTTTTGCCGACTCCGAACGGCATCTTCAAAGGAGACGAATTTTTGCTGAGAAGCCTGTCATGGCAGAAATACACTCGGAGAGTTTGCCAAACCACAGCTTTAATTAGCATTCCAAAAACTGTTCTATTTTTGGTTTGTCCACCACAGTTGTCGCAAAAAAATCTGAACTTGTTTATAGCATGATCAGTGGCTTTGTATTTTATAAATATCCATAATAAATAAGCAATTTCATTGGACCCCCTACATCCAACTGTTTCATTCCATAAATTATTTATAGCATCGTGACTAGCCAGATCAAATATTGTGAAATTCCAAACATTTCATTTGGAATAATAATACATGGGCCCAACCTCCGAACGTGGGGTAGTTAAAATTTTTTGAAGATCAAAAGTGGCTGCACAAATATTTTTTGCCGTCATTGCATCATTTTTTGCTTCACTCATAAGGTTTCTCAAAACCTTTTTATTGTTAATATGCGTATCATATTCTTGAGCATGCACTAATTTCTCTCCGATGTTATAATTTATGTATCGTTCACATTGCTCGCACCTGTAGGATACAAATAACAGGTCTAGTCATTTAATGAAAAACATCGTCAACTTCGAAATTGGAATAAAAAGCAGAAATCTCCCTTACTCGACTATTCTGCCTCTTGCCTCGAATTTCTAAGTAAAGCTATTTGAAGTCTGCCGCAATTACAGTTGTGTTTAGAAGTATGTTTCGACGAAATAAAAACAAAAAGAATTTTTAATAATTTTCATTCAAAATATAGAGAAATCTATAACAGAGCTAATCAAAATTTGAAAAATGGCCATACAAATTTTCAACTTTTTTGCCTGGATCTTTAGAAAATTTTTGAGTACGCAGTTTTGAGCTTATTCAATTTTAGTATAATAATGTACAAGTTAGAACTAGCTTAAGAGTTTCCCTGAATTTTCAGAATTTTTTTTGTGAAGGCTGTTGGGTAATTTTTTTCATACAACGCATGAACCAAATTAAATTTTATATGGAATAAATTACCTAACACCTAGACAAAAAAAATTCTAAAAATCCAGGGCAATTTTTAGATAGTTCTAACTTGTACATTATTATACTAAATTTGAATTTTGTAAAGATCCAAGCAAAAAAAACTTTTGCTGACCATTTTTTGGTGACCATTTTTCAAATTTTGATTAGCGCTCCTGAACTTTGTGTAAACTTTGACCTTTTTGTTAAAGTGTTTTCTGTTTTAGATTTCGCTATACATATTTTAAATGAAAATTGTTAAAAATTCACATTCTTCTTTTTTCTCGGAAATATACTTAATTCAATTTCACTATTATTATTTTGAACACAGATGTAAGTTAAAAAGTTAAGTTTTACCTATCCTTCTTAGGTTGGAAAAAGCTGTAATTATATTCCGTTTTGAAGATTTGTTCATATTTATATCTTGTTACGGAGGTTTTATTCTCGTTCCACATCTTCGCTTCGTACAAATCAAACATTTTGCGTAGAGACAGATGCTCTTCCAAATATTTCCGACTTGTATTTGCGCGACAAAAATGGGAAGGAACAACCGGAAAACTCTCAATGTGAGCCCGTGCTTCTGCAAACATTTCCTCGGTATACCGAAAAGGCGAATTTTTGTGTGCTTTCCACGTTCATCTGGCTCAATAATCCGAGTCTCACTTTGAAGCAGTTTCTTCTCCCTAGCCGTTCTTACCCATTGATAAGAAATATCTAAAAAGGCGTGAATACCAAATACTCTTGAAGTTTTATGTGTAACTCGATTCAAAATATAGAGCTTTCAAAACAAAAAAGTCGAACTAACATTTCAGGTTAGGTTTACTGGCTTACGTATATGTACCTATTTATTTTATGTAATTTTATTTTATTTAAGTTAATTATTTTAATTTTTTTATTTTATTTTACTTTATTTTACTTTATTTTATTTCATTTTGTTTTATTTTATTTTGATTTACCTTAATTTATTTTATTTTTATTTTATTTGATTTTATTCACAATAAGGCTTTCACCTGAGCAAATTTTCATAAAAAACCTACATGCCTAATGTTTCCAAAAACATTCTGTTGCAAACAGCTGCATTTTCCAGACCGTCCTTCTTGGGTAATGTAAAAGAACAACGCCTTCTTTCCTCCGGCTCCAGTCCACTGCTATCATCCGACTCCATGCCTCCTTCTTCTGTATATGGTTTTTTTTCCAATGTTACCCAGTTATTTAGGCACTCCCATTGCGCTGTCCTATCGCCCAAACCCCAAAAAAGCTTATGCGCATACTCGCAATCGCCCTGATCCAACCGCATGTGACAAACGAGCCTACATTTCTTATCGGACTGAATGTCGTTACAACCAGTTTTTACCATTCGCGGATTTATTAACTTCCCCTTTCTCCCTACTCCCGCAGAACCAGTACATCGAGCTTTCTTGGCCTTCACACGAAAGCGTATTTTAAATTTTTTGTTTCAGTGAAAAGTTATTAGCAGAAAGCCCAAAAATTACCCAGGTCGGATCCCAAATAGGGGAGGTGATCCAGCATTTTTGTGCAGAACACCTTCCTGCGGCCGCGCTTTAAAAAAATGAACCTTAGCTGATCCAACACTGGCTACGCGATCCCCAGTATTCCTGCGCGGAACACTTTTGCACATTTTGTAACACCTAATATCGTATGTGTGATTACAACCAAATGAAAATGACAGAAAATTGTCAACTTTAATTGCAAATAACTCTTGACAGAAATATAAAATCCAGTTTCCGCTTTCAGATTATTGATACCGAGCTCAAAACGCATCGTTTGATACCCCTCCCGACATTTTTGGACGTGTTTACCAGTTGTCTCCTCAAGGAAACAATTACCGAATTTTCTACTCACCAAAGCAGTTTTTCACTTCATTTTCCTTGATGGCAGATGGTGCAATATCTGCTATTAAAAGGTTGAGGATGAATTTGTTGTATTTTGTGCTGACTCGAGTTACTTTTGCATATATTTACACACAACATAATCCACTAAATATAATTGCAATTAAAAAAATCTCTGCTTGCCACAACTTTGTTTACGTATTAGGAATTAATGACAGCAAATACGAATATCAACAAAACGCAATGTCAAAAGGCATATGCACATGGTTGTATTTTAATACACTAAAATGCTTTAAAAAAAGGACTTAACCTTTAATTTAAAGTTAAAAAACAACAAAAAGCTTGATTGAAATATAAAAATTTCTTCTTTTAACAACCAATAGGATATTATAAAGGCTATATCTTTAAAAATGTGCTAGGTTTATGGCTTTTTAATATTTTGCTTAAAAAATCTTAAAGTTTTCTTCAAATAATGTGTCGAGAACTGTGCGTGTGTTTATATGCATTTTTAGCAATCAGCTGTTAGTTGCGCTACTAGTAGAGATATACTATGAGTAAAAGCCTTTCGATAATAATTATGGACAATTTTTACTTTTTTAAGTCTTTGAAAAAAATTTTTTTAATTTTTTCAACCCACACATAAGGGGTCAAGCCATCCTCCCTCTGTTTTTCCATCACATTCTAGGCCTCCCCCTTCTGCTGCTGCCGAATTCGGATGTATGGGCCGGATATTCTTAATACATTCGCGTAACATGACCCAGCCAGCGAAGCCTTAGGCCTTTAATTCGCTGCATTATGGCCATATCTGCGTAAAGCTCGTATAGCTCATCGCTAAATTCAACACTCGCAGTTGGCATCACCAGAGAACTTTTCTCTCCAAGAACCATCTGATCCTCTTCCGGCGCCGTCCATGAACAACGATGGGGCCATTTCTAAGCCAAAGCATACAGGAAAAATCGTCAACAGAAGATTTATGGTCCTACCTATAATGTCAACGGTGAGTGTCGAAAGATATTTAAAAATAAGTTGTGCGAGCTTTAAGCAGTTATGAGCATATGGTAGCTAATTGAATCCCAAAGGCTGTCTGGGTCATGTTATTTGAAGGGATATACGCGCTCCGGCCCCAAAATTTTTCCTATCGACAACCGAATTCGGCAGAAAAGGAAGTGGAAGGCCTAGACTGGGATGGAAAAAAAAGAGGATGGCTTGACCTACCTAGGTGGCTTCGCTTGACGTCATTTATCGGTAACAAGGGTTGATTGGCATGCTGGCAGACGACTGTAAGATACTGGCAACGATTGCAAATATCTCTGAACATACATTAAATATCGAACTTCCGCTTTCGGATTATTGATTCAGAGGTTAAAACCCGTCGTTTGCTACCTTTCCCCATATTTTTGGACGTATATTAGCAGTTACGTACGGTCGTATAGAATTACCAGCATTTATAAGAGCACAAAGCTGAGTACCCTAGTGAATAACCAGTCTTTTAAGCGGTAATTGCTTTCTTTAGGAGACAACTGCTAAATCACGTCCAAAAATATCGGGAGAGATATCAAACAACGCGTTTTGACTTCGGTATCAATAATCCGAAAGCGTATTTTAAATTTTTTGTTTCAGTGAAAAGTTATTAGCAGAAAGCCAAAAAATTACCCAGGTCGGATCCCAAATAGGGGAGGTGATCCAGCATTTTTGTGCAGAACACCTTCCTGCGGCGGCGCTTTAAAAAAATGAACCTTAGCTGATCCAACACTGGCTACGCGATCCCCAGTATTCCTGCGCGGAACACACTTTTGCACATTTTGTAACACCTAATATCGTATGTGTGATTACAACCAAATGAAAATGACAGAAAATTGTCAACTTTAATTGCAAATAACTCTTGACAGAAATATAAAATCCAGTTTCCGCTTTCAGATTATTGATACCGAGTTCAAAACGCATCGTTTGATACCCCTTCCGACATTTTTGGACGTGTTTACCAGTTGTCTCCTCAAGGAAAGAATTACCGAATTTTCTACTCACCAAAGCAGTTTTTCACTTCATTTTTCTTGATGGCAGATGGTGCAATATCTGCTATTAAAAGGTTGAGGATGAATTTGTTGTATTTTGTGCTGACTCGAGTTACTTTTGCATATATTTACACACAACATAATCCACTAAATATAATTGCAATTAAAAAAATCTCTGCTTGCCACAACTTTGTTTACGTATTAGGAATCAATGACAGCAAATACGAATATCAACAAAACGCAATGTCAAAAGGCATATGCACATGGTTGTATTTTATTACACTAAAATGCTTTAAAAAAGGACTTAACCTTTAATTTAAAGTTAAAAAACAACAAAAAACTTGATTGAAATATAAAAATTTCTTCTTTTAACAACCAATAGAATATTATAAAGGCTATATCTTTAAAAATGTGCTAGGTTTATGGCTTTTTAATATTTTGCTTAAAAAATCTTAAAGTTTTCTTCAAATAATGTGTCGAGAACTGTGCGTGTGTTTATATGCATTTTTAGCAATCAGCTGTTATTTGCGCTACTAGTAGAGATATACTATGAGTAAAAGCCTTTCGATAATAATTATGGACAATTTTTACTTTTTTAAGTCTTTGAAAAAAATTGTTTTAATTTTTTCAACCCACACATAAGGGGTCAAGCCATCCTCCCTCTGTTTTTCCATCACATTCTAGGCCGCCCCCTTCTGCTGCTGCCGAATTCGGATGTCTGGGCCGGATATTCTTAATACATTCGCGTAACATGACCCAGCCAGCGAAGCCTTAGGCCTTTAATTCGCTGCATTATGGCCATATCTGCGTAAAGCTCGTATAGCACATCGCTAAATTCAACACTCGCAGTTGGCATCACCAGAGAACTTTTCTCTCCAAGAACCATCTGATCCTCTTCCGGCGCCGTCCATGAACAACGATGGGGCCATTTCTAAGCCAAAGCATACAGGAAAAATCGTCAACAGAAGATTTATGGTCCTACCTATAATGTCAACGGTGAGTGTCGAAAGACATTTAAAAATAAGTTGTGCGAGCTTTACGCAGTTATGAGCATATGGTAGCGAATTGAATCCCAAAGGCTCCGCTGTCTCGGTCATGTTATTTGAATGGATATACGCGCCCCGGCCCCAAAATTTTTCCTATCGACAACCGAATTCGGCAGAAAGGAAGTGGAAGGCCTAGACTGGGATAAAAAAAAGGAGGATGGCTTGACCTACATAGGTGGTTTTTGCTTGACGTCATTTATCGGTAACAAGGGTTGATTGGCATGCTTTGATACACCACAGTTTCTTTTGTTTCCACGCAGACGACTGTAAAATAATGTCAACGAAGCAGTACCCTACAATTTTTGAGGTTCGCTCTAAACTAAACGATTATTTCTAGGTGTTTTTTCGTCGAGTGGGACCTGTCATTGTCCCCGACCAAATCCTCAGCCTACCAGTTCCTGAGGTGGCACAAGCAGGTTAACAAGTAATTAGACATCAAGGTTGATGGCGCCACCCTACCAACTGTCAAACAACCTAAAACCTTGGATGTAAAGTTACATAGAATTCTCACCTTCGTCGCTTATGCAGTCAATATTGCAAGCAAAGTTGAAAGCCGCAAGACAATTCTAAAGTCGCTGTCTATTAGTACCTGGGAAAAGATAAAGAAACTTTCCCGGCAATATACGAAACTATCGGTCAGCCGGCCCTGAGCTACTATTCTTTAATATAGTGGCCGATCCTAGTAAAAACACATTGGAAGAAGTTGCCGTCCTGTCCGAACACCGCACTCAGGACAGCTACGGGATATCTTCTTATGGTGCGTGAGTATGCAATTTCATTAGCATAGTGATGAGATACGCAGAGAAATACGGCTGTGCCATTCTTTCACAGGTGCACTTACGGGACATTCGTCAGTATTCCCAAGTATCTGCCCTTTGAGTTTTTTCCTCTCTTGTCTCTTGAATACCTTAACTCGAGGGGGAATACGTATCTATACTAGACCCTGATATGTCCAATCAAAGTCCTTTGTACGAAAAAATTACCTGTTAAACAATGAGTTTTACTAAAGCACATCATAGAAATAGTAATTATATAAAAAATACTTTTTTCCATTCCCGTTTCACATTGAACAACATCGAAGACTTGAAGAAAAATGTATTTTACAAATAACTATTACTGTGAGACTTTTATAATATAAATTACAGAATTAAAGTCTTTGAAGACTTGAAAAAAAAAGTTCGGATAATTATTATTTCACTTTCAAAGTTTTAAAAGTCTTTCAATAATTATTATGAGCAAATTTTATTTTTTCCATTGCAAAGACTCGAAAAAATATCTATTGAAATGAAATAACTAATATGGGACTTTTATGAATATTTCTTGTAATAGTATTGTCTCTTATTCGTAGTATAAAAATATATCCAGAAAGTTACTGGACTTATCAAAACTTACCCAGAAATGGATACATGAATTGCAACATCGATAAAAGATAGTATCCATATTTGCCATATGCTGCTTCCATAATTCCAGGGTAGCTAAATCTCCCACAAATGTGACCACATCTTACCTAGAAGTACGAATATCAAATATCGAATAGACATCGTGCACTGATTGCAAGTATCTTGGCCGCCGGTTCGAAAATCCCTTATCTCAGAATATTTCTTCTCAGAGTTTTGTTGCAAGAACCCCAAACCAACCTCAGTTGAAAATGTGTTGACGTTACTTTGACATAGCTCGTTTTGAAATAAATTCTGAGATATGGTGTTCGTGCAACAAATTTTGAGGAAAGGATTACTGTAGACAAATGTTTAGCATTTTTTGCCAGGGAGTGTTTTTTAACCGGCAGTCAATATAGGGCGATCTTCCGATCAGCTAACGATGTAGACTAAGTCTAAATCGAGTATTGATAGGGCCGTTTATACCATCTTTAGTTAATTACTTTTGTATGTCTTCATCTACAAGGTAAGCTAACTAACTGAAGCATCGGCTAACTTGACAATAGCACATGAAAAGCGTGAACAAATGCCAGCTGCCTTGAATTTTTTGTGTATTCACAATGAATTTTGTGTGAATTGAAATTATCCAAGGAGAAAAGCGGAACCGAAGCTGTTTGAAAAAGTAACCGATATTTCACTGCACAAAAAAGGGCACAGTAACTGGTTTGGGAAAACTGAAAAACCAGCTACAATATATTTGTTGTGTTACCAAATTTTTGCACTAGAACATAGGCTCTCGGTTTCTAACGAAATGTTGTGACTTTGAACTAGCCTACCAGAGATTCGTCTTGTCTTCACCATACAGACCTCTTTACAATCCATACAGATTGCTTGGAAGAGATTTCCTGAATATTGATAAACGGTACATGTAATCCCATAGTTCAATGTCCTCTCATAAATGAACCATATATGTATATCCCTTCATATATCTATAAGGGTTGGCGAACGCTTGGGGGTCAATACTTGGTCAGAATCGTATACCAATATTCAAGATCTTGTTCGCTAGAATCTAGGCCTAGCTGTCCAAGAGCACACCACCCCGAATACTTGCCAAAGCAGATAAGTAAATCACGTACATTTTACATCTTTGTGTAAACTACATATGCGTAAGTAAACAAGTAACTTCCCCGGCCACCATTTGCTGATTAGCAAGAAAATAGTAAATATACCAGGTGAACTAGATAGCAAAGTTGCTGTGAGCGCTACTACATAGCACCTATAATCTTTACCACCATTTCACTAAGTTAGTAAGAGCCCCCGGCAGCCAACCGGGACCGAAAAGTTATTTGAATTCAATCTATTAACCCAGATATGCCCAATGTCCTACATGAAGGACGCCCAAATTTGTGCTTGCATAGCGCGCCACGTGCTTTTATGTACCGTTTATTTTATTTATTCAGTTAGTATTTGTTAGTAGTTTTTTCTATAACTTTCGTGTTATTGAATCATAAACCTGACAGTTTTCCAAAATGTCGGAATATGGCGCTACGTTTGCACGGTAAGTAGAATTTTTCTTAACTAATAATTAATAAACAAAGTATTTTATTTGTAATCAACTATAAAACGTATAACCTAAGTGATATAGCATGTTGTTGTTGATGTTGTGGTAACGAAAAAAACACTCCCCGAACGTTTTAGGGAGTGTTGTCGAATTAACAGTGCTTGGCCGGATTTGAATCCGGTACGCTCCGGTACTTCCTTGCGGTACTGCCCGACTATCATGGTAGCGATTTATGACCAGTGAAACCTTCTAGGTCATGTCATCCCTCCTTCCGATAGGAATATAATGATAAGGTGGGTAATGAGAGGTGAGAGGTATCATATCCGTAGATCAACCATCGAGTTGCACGTTATTACCTTTGTGCATATTAGTCGCCTCTTACAATATAGCATCTCTTGTTGATTTCTGTCATTTGTTGTTTTTGTAATATTAGCGAAAATGTGAATGTAAAACATTGGGCATATAGTATACTTCATATTTTTTCAGGGGATTTTCTTTGCATGAAGCTTTGGCTCTTTTGTTTCCTCCCATCCCTCGAGAGATAATAATAAAGAATTGAGTTTGGACAGATTGAACCATTTTGTAATATCACAAGAGAAACAAACCAGATGCGCAGCTTGTCATCAGAAAACCACAACTAGGTGCCAAAAATGCGAAGTGGGATTACACGTAAGATGTTTTGTTACATATCACACCAAATAAATTCAAACCCGTTGACAGTATGCTATGTACCCAATGTCCTATATATAGGACGGATCTGAAATCCCTTTTTTCAAATAAATTTTTATAAAACCACAACAACAATGTATTTTTATTGTAACTTTAACCAAATATAACTGCAAAGTATTTTGTAAATCTTTACGTGCTTGCAATGGGCATATCTGGGTTAGTTATCAAATTAAGTTTTTACCTTGTTAAGTTCTAACATAACCAGAGATTTTGAAAATGGCCCTAAGACGATTAATAAAGTGCACGTTCAACTTACCATTAAAATGAGTGAGTAGTCCGTAATAAAGGCAACTAATATTAGTAAAAGTAATCCCAGACCAAAGCCAGCGCGATGCAGGGCATATGGAATGCCAATAACGCCGCTTCCGACAATGGAATTTATATAGTTAAATGACGCTTGAGGAAGCGAGGACAATGTGTCGCCATCCAATGGTGCTGATGAGTCATTGTATTGTTCCGTTCCATGCATATGAGAAGGCGGCTGATGCTGCGTTGAATTCTTCGTCTGACCATGAATGAATGATGAAAGCAATTTTCTTATTACATACTTTTATGTTTATGATAACTAAGTGATGCGTATGAATGTATGCACAATATGAATTATTTATCGCTAAAATCAGGGACCACAACTGTTGCAGTCATAAATTATATAATAAATTTTTTTTTTAAAGTTATTTTTAGACATTAAATTTTTGTTTCCTACTTTTATTTTAACCTACTTTTATTGAAACCGAAAGCTTTGTATATAATTTTCGGTTAACGCTTTTGGATTTATGATTAATAATATTTGTAAAAGTAGCATAATCAATAGTAGGTGCCTTACTTTTAATGTGCACACAAAATTTGGTGCTTATATGAGAGCCAAGAAACCTGCATACCAAATATCAGTAAGATATCTCAAAATTCATTGAAGTTATCGTGTTCACAGGCGGACGGACAGGTCTTAATCACCTTATGTTATCCTCCTGAACACTTTGCAATAACTAAGTTAATATCTATCTCGATTATTTATGCCGTTGCACACACCAAACCTATGACATACATTGTGTGGTTAGCAAATATTTTCCAAATAGAGTTTAAAACGCGCAAGGACTTTTTTTATTCGTTACTAATGCGTTGTTGTCATTTAGGGTGCCCTTCACAAGAAGAAAATTCTTGAGATTCCCACTGTTAGACTTGGTCCCTGGATAAAATATTATTTAATGCGTAACCTACTGAGCTATTCAAAATATATTTGTTTTTTATGTAAACTGCCATTTATTAGATACGCACTTACATATGTACATATTTACTACCCCTGCAGGGAACTCAGTAGCTGGTGGGACTAATTTCTGTTTCAAAACTAGATCTAGAGTACCAAATAAGAACTAGTTCGATTATCAATTTATTTTTACTAGATTAAAACCAGCAGTTCAGTCGGCCCTGTTAAATTTGATTAGTAATTATATTTATATACAAGTAGACCTTATAATTGAAAAATTGTATACAAATGTCAGTTTAAAGAACTGTTTACATTAATCAACTTCAATAATAATAATAATTCCCAAACGGATTACCCACCATATCCCGCCCGGGGGGTGCATCCGCATAACTTGCGGATTGTTGTTCGTGCCGAGTCGTTGAAAGGTTTTGGTTTGTTAATCGTCGAGATCTGAAACTGCTCAGCTTCAGAGAAAACCTCATCAGCTAAGTAAAGTAGATATAAGATAGATTGCACATTAAGAAATAATTAGTTAACAGAATAAAATTAATGTTAAAAATTAATATAAAAATCAAAGAATAAGAAACAATTGGTTGCTATGTATTAAGGATAGAAAGAATTGATTTTTTTATGCTCAAAAGCGAGTCCGAAATATCAAATGTACCAGAAATAGATTATAATTTTAACACAGATAGCGAAAAGGCTAATTTAACTCAAAATTCGTTCGGCACTGTTTTAATATTTGTGGTTCAAAACGTCTTGATAGACGAGAGTGTACAATAAAGATCACTTCACTCAAAAGAAACGGGTTTGAGAGTTAACCATTTAGTAATTTAATCATAAAAGCAATTCTAAGCATTTCCCTCCGACTAGAAGGGGTGTGAAGATTAATGAGTTTTAAACGACTCGTATAGGGTGGCAGATTATGCAAGGGATCCCAATAAAAATCTCTTAAGGCAAACAGTAAAAATTGGTTTTGAACTAGGCGATCTACATGGACCTGGTAACGCGGGTTCCAAATTATAGAACCGTATTCAAGTAGCGGTCTGACTAACGTGGTAAAAAGGGCTTTAGTTACATAAGGGTCGTTTAATTCTTTCGACCATCGTTTAACGAATGCTAGAACACCTCTAACCTTAATTGCGTTAATATGGCGGTAGAAACTGCGCTTGTAATCCATAGTAACAACAAAATCATACACTTGATCAAGACTTAAGTATTTACATTTTTTAAGTTTAAGTGGCATATAATTTAAATCGCACCAAGTAACTAGTGTATCTAGATCTGATTGTAGCTTGTTTCTATCTTCAAATGACGCGAATGACATGAAAAGCTTTACGTCGTCAGCATACATTAACATTTTTGAAAATATTATTATTGTAGAAATATCATTTATAAACAACTAGAACAGAATCGGGACACGATGGCTTACTTGAAGAACTCCTGAATAGACATAACTGGCATTGGAAATAAAACTTTTAAACATTACTCTTTGTGTCCTGTCACTAAGGCAAGAAGAGATTCAGCGATTGAGACCCGGATTGAAGCCAAACTGATCGAGTTTATGAATAAGTAATGAGTGACACACTTTGTCAAAAGCTTTGCTGATATCCGTTTAAATAACGTCGGTGTGCAGATTTTTTCTGAAGCCATTTGAGGCATGACTTGTAAACGCAAGTAAATTCGTAACTGTGGACTTTACCTTAGTGAACCCGTGTTGGCAGTCAGCAATGATCCGCTCCGTAAGTTGATTTGTAACAATAGCTTCAAACAATTTTGGGATTGCAGAAAGCTTTGCTATGCCACGATAGTTCGCTATGGAAGACCTACTCCAGCTTTTATGCAGCGATAGAAGAAAAGATTATTTCCACGCTGTTGAAAAAACACCACACCTTAGTGATAGATTGAACAAATTTTTAACATGTAGGAATCCTATCAGGACCGTATTCTTAAGGTAAATTAAACCATCTTTGGCGCATATAACACCGCGTTATACACATTCTGTCCTATGAACCAAATATACTTTTTCGGAAAGGGGAGAAAAAATAAAAACACACGTGTATCGGCGATTTTCATGTACACGTCATTCGACTTTGGATCGATTTTTAACCCCTTTTTTTTTTTTAATTTTAGAAGTGAAAATATGATATAATGTCTTGATATTTCATGGCTGAGGGAAACCACACTACTTTACGTTTAGAATTTACGAAACCATAAAATGACTTTGGATTGAGAGTAATGTCACTTTTTGTTTTAGAGATATAAGCTTTATAGCACTTTTTATTTGAATAGAGGTACTTCTGACGTAATACTGTAAGTAATGTTTGCTTAATCCGGATTTCTTATATAATTTAAAAGATCGCGTTTTCCTATTTTTCAGATGATTGAGCTCTTTGGTAAACCAAGCTTGCGTTGGATGATCATAGGTTAATTTACGTTTGGAACCAGGCGAATTTATACCAGGTGATATTACGGCATACTTCATGTATTTTGCTTTTGCTTTCGCGGCTTCTCCTGTCAAATTGCATAGAAGTTTTTTATTTTGACACTAGACGCCGCTGCTCATATGTTGTTATGATATCAAATGTAAGTGAATTCGCCTTGGTTTGGAAATCAACTTCTCAAATAGATCGATATCACTACTAAATTCAGGCCAAGCTAATTTAGACAGTTCTTTATTTAATTTCTTGTATTTGGCTTTGGAAAAGTTAAAATCAAATCTACTACTTGAGTAGCATTGTGTACTTTGGCCATTACTTATGGTTTCGTAGACTATTTCCATATAAAAATAAAATATATATCAACATGATATATTTGGCCATCCGGCGAATTCAACGAAGTTGTTATCATCTGCAATAAAATATATCTGAACAGTCAACACTTATTTAAAGAATACTATTAAAACTGCTCAGAATTTTTATCTTCCGGTGAACACGATTACGTCTGTGATATACAGGGTGGCTGATGAATTTTGCTACATTAAGAAACTCACATAATTTTTTTTTCAGTGTATGGAATTCATTTTTCTTTTATTCATGTTAAAGCTCATTAAATTTTATTAAATATAGCTTAATTAGTTTTAAAAATAATGGAATTTAAATGCCCCCCCTGCTCGTCGATGCATGTGCGGCATCTTACCAAAAAGTTGTTCATTACTGCTTGGAGAGTTGACACAGGAATAGCCGCAATTGTTTCTCGAATGGATTGCCTTAGTTCATTCAAATTTGTTGGTTTTGCTTTGAAGACTTCCTGTTTGCAATAACCCCACAAGAAAAAGTCAGGTGCAGTAAGGTCAGGCGACCTGGGTGGCCAACGGAATGTGGAGTTTCTGGATATCAGCTTATTGGGAAATTTTCGTCGCAATTCTGTCATAACAGGTTGGGCTATATGAGGAGCTGCACCATCTTGCTGAAACCACACAGAGTTGAAAGAAATTCTCATTCGGCGTAATTCTGGATAGAAAAACTCTCTCAACATGCTCAAGTAACGGTCTCCAGTAACCGTAACGGTGTGACCGTTTTCTTCGAAGGAGTAGGGCCCGACAATGCAGCGTGATGAAACTGCACACCACACTGTGACACGAAGTGGATGCAATTCCGTCTCATGGAGTATCTGTGGGTTGGAAGCACTCCATATTCGACAATTTTGTTTGTTTATGTTTCCGTTTAAATCGAAATGGGCCTCGTCAGACATGAAAAGACAGTTCAACATGTTTCCATCCTCTTCCACCATTTGAAGCATCTTCTGGCAAAATTCCAAGCGAATCGGCAAGTCTGCAGCGTTCAGTTTGTTGGCCATTTGAATTTTATATGGGAATAAGTCCAAATCTTTGTGCATAATTGACTGTAATGACTGTCTGCTTACACCCATTTGAGCAGATAAGCTTCTTGTCGAAACACGTGGATTGTTTTGTATGGCAGCAGCTACAGCAGCGATTGTTTCCTCCGTTCGAACTGAAGGGTTTCGATGGTAACGTCTTCTGTTGACTGTCCCATGCTCGGCAAAATTGTTTACAAGTCTTATTATGGTCCATCTGCTCGGAGGATTGCCGCCAAACGTGCAAACGTGCGCCTATACTCTCTTTGAACCGAAACTACGGACTCCAGTGCGTGATAGCGGCGGACAATCCAAATTCTTGTTTCAGTGTCCCAGTTATCCATTTTTGTTAAATGTAAAAGTCAATCTGCAGATTCATTAAATAGAAAAAAAGTTATTTAATTTTTTTTTGGTAGCGGCTTTCATTAGCCACCCTGTATTTGCAGTAAATACAGTCAAAGTTTCGTTTGCAAGTGAACATATAAAACCAACTTCAGTTGCACGAGATGTTGATTCAAAGTTGGCTGCTTATTACAGGCAATTGTTGCACGACCCGTTTAATTATTACGATAGTGAATTTAATTTTCTTGAGAAGCCATTTATTAATCAATTACTTAGTTTTCCATTTTTAATTATTATTTACCAATGGATTGAAAAATCAACAGAAGAATTCATCAATCGATTACTAATCCTTATTCAAATTAACCGGTCTAGTTTTGAGTAATTCGGTGAATTGGGTGCTGAATTCTTAAAAAAATTATAAACAGTATATAAATTTATCCCATAAAAATAAAATAATAATTACTATCAACTCGTCTTAACCTCGTGAAGCTTACGGAAATACCTAAAACGGAAAGACCGTAAAAACAGTAAAAAAAATAACTAAGACAATGTCTAGATTCGCCTGAGTAAAATGTCTGAAAGTTTGTGCAGGTCCGGAACTATCGAAGAAGGCATCTGGGCGCACTACTTCCCGTGTGTATATTTATTTATGGTTAAGAACAATCAGGATGTCCGTATGTAGAATTTTAGTGCGGTTCGGAGCCAAAGCAATAGCACCAATAAAAGACTATATCTAAACTACAGAATATCGAAATAGTTAGAAAGTATAGAGAAGTTAATGCAGCGGTGACAATTTCCACCGCCTAGCACATCACCATTTTAAATATATTGAACTAGTACTCGTTTCGAATGCACTAGAAGCTGGTCAGTTCAGAACTATATGTAGATTTTTCCTACAAAGGACGCGCCTAATCCCCAACACTGATACATGCAAACGACAATTGTGCGTTACACACACACTCGAAGCCTTGGTATAATGATTACTCTTCTCCCATAACATAGTGAGCAAAATACAGGGGCGTAATGAAAATATTATTCAACCAGAAAATCTAGCCACTCTTTGCTGCGTCTGAGAACTTATAATATACTGATTCCGATGCATTTTATTATATCTCCGAAACCAATTGAAATGTGAACTTAATCACTTCGCTTATTGCAGCACTCTATTCCACATTTCGTGTGATACCCATATTGTACTAACACATTTTGCTTCTCCATATTTCTAGATATCTCCACTCCGAAATCGTTCGAGTTATCAAAATAAAAAAAATTATTATAAATTAATCGGTAAAAGTTGCATTCAATTCTATTTAGCGGTTTTTAAGTGATAATTTTCAAACATACAGACAGATAGACAGCCAAAAATTCTAAAAAGTGTTGCTTCGGATTCTGGTGGCTCAATAATGATGATCATTTTTTTTCAACGACCTCTTATAATTTTATTATATAGAGATCAGGGGCGAAATTACGGCATACGTTCCGAGATCGTAAACTTGGTTTTAAGTCACTATAACTTTGAAACTGTCAAACTTTTTTAAAAAGTAATAATGCACAATTGAACGGACCATTACTTCAAGGCAATTGCCTACGTATGACTTCATTTCGAATTATGGGCTAAGAGCTGTTGTGATTTAAAAATTCGGTTTCGATCACGGAACGTGGGGAATGGGCGTTTTGAAAAATTTAAGTGGGGAGTGACGAAAAAATAACAAACAAGTAAGGAAGTCTAAGTTCGGGTGGAACCGAACATTAAATACCCAGCAATCTTATAAAGAACATGTGAGGAAGTCTAAGTTCGGGTGGTCGTGGTAAATTGTTGTGGAGTTATGACCTATAGTGGTTTTAAACTTTTTCTACTACCATAGGGGCAATCTTATAAATAGCAAGTAGGGAAGTCTAAGCTCGGGTGGAACCGAACATTAAATACCCAGTAATCTTATAAAGAACATGTGAGGAAGTCTAAGTTCGGGTGGTCGTGGTAAATTGTTGTGGAGTTATGACCTATAGTGGTTTTAAACTTTTTCTACTACCATAGGGGCAATCTTATAAATAGCAAGTAAGGAAGTATAAGTTCGGGTGGAACCGAACATTAAATACCCAGCTCTGTATAAGTGGTCGTGGTAAATTGTTGTGGAGTTATGACCTATAGGGGTTTAAAACTTTTTCTACTACCATGTGGGCAATCTTATAAATAAAAATGAATGTTTGTTTGTGTGTCTGGCGTCCAATGTACTTAACCGATCTTTATGAAATTTTCACAGTTGATTCTTGGGTTCACTAGTTACAGTATAGGCTATATTTTGGAAAAGTGGGATGTGCCACGACCCTATGCTTAATTTTGTATAGGCGTCCAAGGTACTCAACCGATCTTGATGAAATTTGCGCAGTAGATTCTTGGATTCACTGGTTCCAGCATAGGCTATATATAATTTAGAAAAGCGTAGATAGTATACCTCGTTTCATGTTTCGCAATTTTATTTAACACGGTTCTGAAGTTAATAATAGCTTAAATTTGACATTTTGTTTATTTATATGTAGGCGTGACCAAGCAAATTTTCCAAAATTTAAAAAAAATCATATGGAGAATAAGAAAATGGATGTAAGTACCAAATTATATTATTATACCTGTATCAGTTAATTAGATATGGGCAGTTCAATATTTCTACCTCCTTTCCATATAACTTTTACGAAAAAATAGACGTGGTTTAAAAGCGATGTCTCTTATTTTCTATGGGTGCATTTACCACAACAGTAGTATGCCTGCTACGAAGTTTCGTTATACTAGCGTAAACGGTTCTGAAGTTATTAAGAGTCAAAGTTTGAAAATCTCTTCACTTATATGTGGGCGGTGCCACACACCTTTTCCAAAAATTTGATAAAATCCTCAATGGGACAACCCAGTTAATAAATGTAGCAAATCTCATCATTGTAGCTGCTTTTATTATTGAATTACCCCATTTTATACGTTTTTCGATATCGAAAAAAGGGGCGTGGTTATGGTTCGATTTCGCCCATTTCAAATAGCAACCTACCTTTGCCGAAAAGCAACCTGTGTGCCAAATTTCATTCAAATAGCTCAATTTTTACTCAAGTTATCGTGTCCACGGACGGACGGAAGAACTTTAATGTATGGAACTCCATATCTATCTCTATTATTTTGTACCGTTACAAACCACCGTTATATGACCAAAACTATAATACCCTGTGTACTAGGTATAATAAAAATTTATTTGTTATTCAAAAAAATTTGAGTGATGAGTGAAATGTTATTTGTTTTTCAAAAAATTTGGAATGAGGAATAAAATTTCAATTTTTATTCAAGCCGAGGCGAATTTACTTACAGGTGATCTCATAAGAACATATGAGCAGTGGCTTCTTCCGTCAAAATAAAATAAATTCTATGCAATCTGACAGGAGAAGCCGCCAAAGAAAAAAAACACATGAAGTACAAGGTGGCGCAAAAGTAAGCTTCCGATGTTCAGCAAATCGGTTGTGGCACGTGCAGTGTGTGCTGTTGCACCGTCTTGTTGGAACCACATGTTTTCCAATCCCAATTCATCAAGTTGCGGCAAAAAGAACTCGTTGATCAGTGCTCTGTAGCGCTCACCATTCACAGTAACCGTTTGGCACCGACCGATTATTGGTCAAATAAATAGTCAGCAATATTCCGCGTTCTGGAGCAGTGTAGCGTAACATTGTTTATTAACGTATATTTCGCATGTGTTTACTACACAAATGTCAAAACAGAACTGACTTTAGGGGCCAATCGCAAAATTTATAGCATTTTCTGATAGGAGGACTACTTTTGCGCCACCTTGTATAATGGGGCCTGAAAACTATTTTTATGGACATAATGTTCGGTTTCACCCAAACTCATACTTCCTATCTTGTTAATATTTGTATTTGTATACGAGGCTGAATATAAGATTATGAAATGCATAACTTCATAATTTAATAAATGAATTTATATTAATCTTCCTAAATACTTACATCCATAAGATTATTGAAGTCATCGAAGGCGTGGTTTTCATTTGGTGAGACATCGCTACCCTAGAAGATATATATATATATATATATAATTGAGTAATGTACCGACATACTTATTTATTTGGATTCCAAAAAAGAATAGGAAAACCTAACATTTCCAAAAATGTGATTTTTTAGTTAAAACTGTACAAAAACATAGCAAATGGATATCAATTATTGTGTTCAATGTCGTATCATGATCAGAATCCCACCGGAACGATGCAGATAAGTTGTATGATAGTTGTTTTTGTATATAGTATGTGTTTGACTATGCTAACCCTGCAGTCAAACCAAGTAGTTGCAAACTACTTCAAAACTAGAAGGTACCCTGAGCCCAAATATTCAGCCAACTATCAAGATGTCAACTGCCAGATTTCGGACATAAATGTACCAGTCTAAAACTATTTCAAAACAGACTCAAAAATTTTAGTTCAATCATGGTAAGCGAAAATTTTTAAATGCCGTCGGGCTCAGTGGACAAGTACAGCGAGGTAAGAAGTAAAATTTAAATAAGGAGCTTTACTCGGATTTCGCCAACTCTGGACATTTTAGCAGTCTGCATAACTTGGAATTTTTACTGGTACAAGATTAGTTCTTTTTGAATTCTTTCGGAATCAGTCAGAAATCTACTACAAACAACAAAACGGACATGTTGTTGTTGTTGCTTTTAGCGACAAAAACACTCCCCGAAGGGTTTGGGGAGTGTTTTGGAAGTGACAGTCCTTTGCCGGATATGAACCCGGTACGCTCCGGTACTCCCTTAGAGTACTGCCCGACTGTCGTGGTAGCGATTTGGTGTGACCAGTGGAAACTTCTAGGTCATGTCACCCCTCCTTCCGTAAGGAAGGAGAAGATCAACCATCGAGTTGCACGTCATTACCTTTGTGCATATTAGTAGCCTCTTACGACCACCTAACTTACATGTTGTTGTTGTGCTAGCGACTCCCTAACTTACATGCTACTTGTTAGCAACAAGCAGAAATGCTTCCTTTGAAATAGACGAAAATCAATACTTTTCATATTATAGACAGAGAAATAGTGGCTCTAGCTCGAAAACAATTGCCTTTACAAAAAACTTGAGGTAGGGAAAATTTTGTGACAAGCTTCAATTCTTTTCCTATAGCTGTTAAGAAAAAATTCACTTTAAATGGGTGCAGCAAAGCATGTTCTGAATATTTTTTAGTAATTTTTTCAACATTACACTTCTATAAGCAAAACAGAACGGATGGGGCGGAAAACTTCAGCAAAAAAATTTATATCTGCTAGATTATTCAACTTTTACATAAAATCGACTTTTCCCCCTGTTTTAATAATAATCAGACGAAATAAAGCAATAGGGAAACTGTTTTAAAAAAATCTAACGAGAAAGAATAATTGTTTAAACTCTACTGAAAAATAGCCAATCACACTCAAAACTAGTTGCCAAGTACAGCACTGAGCAACCATTGCCATAACCAATTGCCACCGGCAATGGCATTGCCATGTAAAAGTGGGCAGTTGAAAGCCTTGCTAAGGTTTTGAGCTAGAACTAGTATTGTCGTCAAATGATTTCATTTGTATACTGACTATGAGTTATTTATTTGGAGTTATGCCTTTACAGTTTTGCAGTACGTACTAAATGCAATTATTCCCATGCTAAATATTACTCAAAAATCAACAGCAATTCCTCCAATTATTAAGCTGCACTTAAACAATTGGGCCAAGGAGGATACTATAAGCTTGTTTCTGAGCGTATGAAATGATAATAAATAATAAATGCACCACACATTTTTTTCCGTAAGTGGCATTTTGGGCTACGTAGCTTAGAATGCTAATTCTAAAGAACAAAACCTTAAAACGTCTCCCACTCATACAGAAATCGACCTTCTATATACAATCTTACCTGTCTTTGTAGGATGTAACTAAATTCGGTTGCTGTATTTCGCGGGCTGTCGCTCATTTTTTGCAGTTTTTGTTTGAAGAATAATGAGTTCTAACGGTGAAAGCAGAAATCCAATCACTTTTTTAACGGTAGGTTTGTCGAGCTAGGCTATTATTTATTTTATAGTATATTAAGTTTTTATATGGATACATACATATGCATATTTATGTGACTTCACTAGCTCATAACTTTGCGCTCGGTATAGGGCAGTCCAGCATGTTACGAGTAAAAAAAATTTAACATCTGTCTGTGCCTTGTTGTTGATATTGGTTCTATGCATGGTACAAATATATAAAGGTCGTTCCACTTCTTCTTCTTCCCCGCCATTGCCGCCATTTGACATAAACTGTGTTTGTGACATTTCCTTTTGAAAATGAGCTACCGTATTCTTGTACCAAAAACGAACTGATTTTTCCTTCAAACGGAAACAATTTTGAAATTGAATAAAATAATTGATATTTCTGAATTTTGTTTTTATATGTTCGTGAAATAAATCGAAAGGTAAGTAAAATATTAGTCTACTTTTGGCACAGACATAAATAAAGTATTTATTTACTTTAATCTATTTTTAGCAACATAAGCTGTATTAGAAATTGCACAAACAGATTTATGTGCAAAGAAAGCAAAGTAAAGTTTTTCCGACTCCCTTCGGTACCGATAAACGATTCTCCTCTATATATGGAAAATTTAATTTCTCATTCTAAAAAATTTGTAAGTTTTGAATATAAAATTTTGAGAAGATTTTTTTTTTGGATAGGACGTATTTTAGAATACGATATTTGAACAGAAAATATAATCAAAATTACAAAAATATAATTACTATGAAAATTAATTTAATAGCAATAGTTGTTCTCAACACATGAACCATAAAAATAAAAATAAAAATCGAGTTGCAAAAACATGACACATGACACATGCACAACTGACACAGTTTACGTCAAAGTGGAAATACCCTGATTTTCCTGTACCATGGTTATCTCCCTGCCAACCAACAGTGAATACAAATCTGGATAAACAGCGAGTCGCGCGTGCCATACAACTGAATAAAAAAGTGGGCAATTTTTTTCGGCGAGGTTCACTTTCTAACTAGTTGAAAAAGTTTTCCGTGTACGTGTGAGTGCATACTTTTAGGCATGTGTTGTTTTCCATACAAGCCCCAAAAATATGCGCTGGTGTTAGTAAGAATTCGCGAATTTGTGGAATCAGAGTTTCACCATGGTTAGCCATGGTTGGTAGGGAACCCTACAACAAGCGCCTAAAAGTATGCCCTCACACCTACACGGAAAAATATTTTCAACATGGTTAAAAAGTGAACCCCGCCCAACAAAATTGCCCACTTTCTTATCCAGTTATTAGGTACGCGCGACTCCCTGTTTATCCAGATTTTTATCCATTGCTGGTAGGCAGGGAAGTCAGATTTTGCCTAGTATGGGTGTATAGAAATTCTTGTTTGCTGAATGTGTATGTGCGTATACAAGTGCTTTGCTGGCGCTGATTGTCCTTTTATTAAGTGTGTTCGGCTACAAAACTTGCACAGAACTGCCAGTAAAGAGAGAATGACGTAAAACTCTATTTAACTCCAAAAAGTTTCCTCCGAACAGCTGTTACTATTTTAATTTTTAGCAACTCAAGGTTTGAAGTTTTGTTGTGGTTTTTCTATGTCACGATCAGGCAAGTTTCAATTATGCTCTAACTCTTATGTGGCAACCAAATTCTTTTTGCTGACAAATAAATGATTTGGCAACTCTTACACCCTTTGGGTATTCCGCCGGCTTAAGTTGCAGTGCAATTTCGTAACCACCAAAATAGGTGGTAACGTCACGTAACCAAGAAAAATTGCACATGTTTTGTAAATAAACTAGTTAACAAATATCAATAAACAATATAAGCACCTTTTACATAAAGTTTCTTTCCCGTTTGCATTTTATTCTTTATTGATAATTTATCGTTTTTGGCGGATTTTCCATGATTTTCGGTTAGACAATCTTCCAGGTACAAAATTTCCGGTTACGCGGAGATTCGATCGATGAGTGAAAATCAGTAAAAATGTTATAATTGCCAAACAGAGCTATTGTTTGGCTTTCTGTTGTTTGAATTTTATTATTCGGTAATCGTCCTTAAAAACGCTCTCCATCCGCAAAGAGGCAACTAAAAACCTAAACTGCGTTTATGATAAATATACACAGTGTATACAAAAACAAAAACTCGCCATTATATATGTTAACTTCGTGGAAAGTGAAAGATAATACTAAAAACAATAATTTAGTAAAATAAAATGAAACAAGTAAGGAAGTCTAAGTTCGGGTGGGACCGAACATTATATACCTAGTAGTGATTTATTATGGCAGCCCAACTTACGCAGGTCTATTTTAATACTTTCAGTTCGTATTTGCGTTCAAATAGACAGACGGACAGGCAGATAGACGTATCGAGAGACGGATATGGCTCATCCTCCTGATCACTTCAGTATACTTTTTGATGGGACTATCTCTTTTTCTTCCCATACGTACAAACATTTCATGGTCATGAAAGGTATAAAAATCAAAAAAGATATTCAACTTCGCTTTTGCAGTGGGCTATTAACTACTTGCCCGGATATTTTACTTTTCATCCTGAACGTTTTGATATACATTAATAATTATATATCTCGATTCGTTTATGCCGAATGAAGTAATATACCTTGTGTGCGTAACAAAAATTGATATAAAAAAGGGTCTTTAATAGGCGCCAAAGAACTCAACCGATCTTTATGAAATTTTCACAATATATACTTGGGTTCACTGGGTACAGCATAGACAATATATAGTTTTCGAAAAGTAAGCGGAGCCACGCCCCCAGGCTATATAAAGTTTCAATTCAATTTATAAAATTTGGATATATGTGTCACTTAGTCAATATCTACATAATTTTTCAAAAGTGGGTGGTGCCACGCCCACATATTTTGTGTTTTGTTTTGCTCTTGAACTTTCACGATAGGTTCAGGAATTCGCTGGGCATGACACAGTCTAAACATAGCTTTTGGAAAAGCCCCCAGGTTATATAAAGCTGCAGTTCGGTATAGTTAGGAGTTTTTTTGGTTCAAGTTAATGACATTTTACATATATAGGGTGGTTTTTTGAGGGGTATAGAACTTCGAATTGAAATAAAACACAAGAAAATCGTTTTAAGGTCCATCAATTTGGCTTTATTGGAAGGATAATTTTATGCCATTAATGTTTAAATATGATTTCGGGCATGTGGCCGCCGCGGCTGGCTCGAATAAAGCCAATTCTACAGGTCCAATTTTCAACCACTTTTTCGAGCATATGGGGCCGTATGTCGGCAATAACGCCACGAATGTTGGCTTCCAATTCCCCTAACGTTTCTGGTTTGTTGGTGTAGACGAGCGACTTCACATATCCCCAAAGAAAATAATCCAATGGTGTCAAATCACACGACCTTGGTGGCCAATTGACAGGTCCATTCCGCGAAATTATGCGCTCATCGAATGTTTCCTTCAATAAATCGATTGTGACGTGCGCTGTGTGGCATGTAGCGCCGTCTTGTTGGAACCACAACCCATCCACATTCATGCCATCCAATTCGGGAACAAAATAGTCGGTTATCATGGCTCTATACCGATCTCCATTAACGGTAGCTGCCTCTCCAGCATTATTGCGGAAGAAGTATGGCCCAATGACTCCACCAGCCCATAGAGCACACCAAACAGTCAGTTTTTGTGGATGTAATGGCGTTTCAAGGGTCTCATGTGGATTCTCTTCACTCCAAATGCGGTAATTTTGCTTGTTGACGTAGCCATTCAACCAAAAATGAGCCTCATCACTGAACAAAATTTTGCGATGAAAATCAGCATCGAAATCAATCTCATTTTCGGCCCATACACCAAAATCACGACGCATTGCATGGTCTCGCGGCTTTAATTCTTGCACAAGCTGGATCTTGTAAGGTCGCAAGCCAAGATCTTTGCGCAAAATCTTCCATAAAGTTGATGGACAAAGCTCCAATTGCTGTGCACGGTGGCGAATCGATTCATTCGGGTCCTCTTCAACACTTTGCTCTACAGCGGCAATTGTTTCTTCGGTGCGCACTGTTCGACGTCTCTGCGGATGCGTATTATCACATAGAGTAAACGTAGTGCGAAAACGATCCATGGTTAACCGAATTAATTGCTCTGATGGACGATTATGTCGACCATAAAATGGACGGAGCTCACGGTAAACTTCGCGAACTGAACCATTATTTTCGAAATAAATTTGCACGATTTGCAAGCGTTGTTCTTTTGTCAACCTGTTCATGATGAAATGGCAAACCAAACTGAACATAAATGACATTAGAGTTGCCAGATTTGACCACAAAATGCCAGTTTTATCTCTATTCAAAAAACAAACCTGTAAAAAAAAACACCCTATAGATGGGTTCTATGTATCAAAACGTCAAAACAACGTCTACCGGGTTTGCAAGTATATTATAAAATGGCAAAAGCAAACAACGAATTTCAGCATTCTTTTCTAAAACTGAGAGCCTAGTTTGTGTTCAAATAGACAGACGGACAGACAGACAGACGGACGGAGAGGCGGGCATGGCTAAATCGACTCCGCTCATCGTGCTGATCATTTTAGTGAACTTTTCTCTTCTTGTTCTCATACTTACATATATTTAATGTTTATGAAAGGTATGAAAATCAAAAAAGATATATAACTTCGCTATTGCAGTGGGCTATTAACTACGTGCCCGAATATTTTGATGGAGTGTTTCCCGATTTGGCTAATTTTTGGCAAGAGTATAATACATACTACTAAGAAGCAGCTGACAAATTTTCATTGAAATATCAAGATTGAATTATAAGCCATTGCCTTTGAAAATAGCAGAAATTTATGCTGAAAAGTGGGCGACGCCACGCCTACTTCTTTAAAATTGACAAAATTTTTTTGCCGCCGAGTTTTTCTTAAAAAGCTTATTATGTGTGCAAAATCTGATTGATATAACTTGCTTGGTTGTAGAAATATCGCTTTTTAAATTTTACAAAAAAAAATTTTCAGAACTTTATTAAAAAACTAGGCGTGGACATTAACCGATTTCACCCATTTTTACAGAAAATAGTTACCTTTATATATAGAACTTTATCACCAAATTTCGTTGCGGCAACGCAATTTTTGGCTGAGTTATGGCACAAAAATTTTGTGGAATAGTCCACTATAAAAGGGGCGGGGCCACGCCCATTTTCGAAAAGTTTTAAGTTTTTTTATTTCTTTGTTTACGGAAACTTTGAAAGTGAAATATAAATGATGTAAAGCTATTTTACGCAAAGTTACTGCCTATTTAATATATTTACGAGCCTCTTTAAAATCTTTCATATAAAGGTGCGCGTAGACCTTAATCGATCCCGTCCATTTCTGGAACATTCCTTGCATACCTGCAAACCTGCGTGCTGAATTTCGTTTCGATACCTTGAACGGTTTTTGATTTATGATTAATATTATTTCTAAATTTGACTTAATCAAAAGTGGGCGGTGCCACTCCCATTTTCAAAAATTTCTTGAAAAATTTATTTCATGTCTCAATGTCAATGTATTCCCGAAATTGTATCTTTATAGGTGTATTATGTACTGAGTAATCACTTTTTTTGTGGTTTCGAAATTATTCTATTTATAAAAAGTGGGCGTGGCTATCATCCGATTTCGCCCATTTTAACTAGCGCGGGGAGATGAGTGCCAAGGAACCCGCATACCAGATTTCATTAAGATATTTCAAAATTTACTCAAGTTATCTTGTTCACAGACGAACGGCTTAATAAATTTCTCTTTTCGTCCTGAACATTTTGATATACTCGTATGCCTTGTGTGTGTAGCACTACTAGGTATACTGAAATACAAAATCAAATAATATCAAAGCAAATGAAATGAAATGCAATGAAATGAAATAAAATCAAATGAAAAAAAAATATAACAATTAAAAGAAACTAAGGTAGAGGAAAGAGAAGAAAAGTAAAGAAAAGGAAAGGAAAGGAAAGGAGAGAAAAGGAAAGGAGGGCGAATAAAAAGAACAGTAAATAATTAAAATAAAGTAATGTTTTGTGGTTGAATTTCAACTACTGGGCGCTTTATAGGTTAACTAAATTTATTTGCAGGATACACATGTTCACACAAGAAACTTCACGAGCACTTGGTACCCACGCTGAAAACGTGGAAAAACATATAACCACCAAAAAGGTTATCAGAATTAAAGGTATATCTAGCGAATCTAAATGCCTACCTCGAATCGGAAAAACTCGAAGTGAGTGCCTGGTTAGTGTTCTTGAGGAAAAAACAACTCTCTTCCAGTGGAAAGGAAGGAAAATACTAGAGTTTGCGTTGAAACATATAAAAAATTGGAAAATACCCCTTTGGAACTCCTACGCTTGGCGAATGAAAGTATATGATCGAGGTTTCTTCCCCCATCCTCTTAACCATCATTACGGTATGAGGTGATATTCCATAGTATGGAGTTGAACCTAAAATTAAGGGTATTACTGTCGTTGTTGGTGTACATAATCGACACGTCCATTACCAAGAACTGTCACCTATCCATTCTCTTGAAAGAAGAATAGTTTCAAAAGGACTGAACATAAGTGAAATGTTAGAATGGTTAAAGACTTTTATCCGTTCAGCAGTTAAAAATATTTTTGGTGCAGGGGTAGGGTTGAGAGCATGAGGATGTGTGGCGAATTGGTCTACTTGAGAACCCGCTTCCAGGAATGACAACTCTTGCCGACAAGTGCACCTACGGAGTGAGTCCGAAATCGACATGTTAAGTCCTCTTTCGACAAAAGAAAATCTCGTTCTACAAGTCTCTTCTCAAACCCATCCTGATTTATATCTCTAAATTATGGACGCCATCACAAGCAGAGTTGATTCTTGTGTTCTTCAGGTGACGGGTGGCGAGTATTTATTGCTTAACAGAGTGTCTGATTCAATTCAATTGCCTTTTCTATTCCTTTCCAATCAGCATCAATGTGAAATTCGAAAGTGCTTTGTAGAGGCTAAAGTTATAGTACTATTTCGAAAATAGCCACGGTTTCTCGTCCGACTAATTAGAATACTATACTATATAACTATAGTCTTTATATATACTATTTGAATAAACGAATAAAAATATTCGTTTCAAAAAATTCGAATAGTATTAATTCGAATAATTTATCCGTTTATTCGAATAGTATTATTCGAATAGTGGTATTCGAATAGTTGTATTAAAATGCGAGAGATGTCGGAAGCGAAATTCACTGTCTTCATCGCTTGTACCTATGAGCATGCGTTTACGTTTTGTATGTAAGTATGTATGTTTGCGTGTACAAATGTGTGCATAAGCTGTAGTGATATAGTGTATAAATTATTCGAATTTTTATAGCCTTCAAATAAATGGATTTTTTATTCGAATGGTCCCATGCCTACTGAGTGACCTTTCGTTGTGTTTGTACAATTAGTTTGAACGTCTTATGTCGATTCCAGAATACTGGAAACGCGGAATTGCACTTTCACCGACGTGACACATATACATACATACATATGTATGTACCACTGTACTTAGAAGTGTAGATTCCTGAAAAATTAAATGCGTAAATGCGAGTTGTGCGCTCTGTGATAGCAATGTATTATATATGTACGGTTGTGTTTTGCATTGAACAATTTAATAATGTGTACGTGTGATATACAATTCATTCTTATTATGAAATGTATTGCTAACGTCCTCTACGTGATGTCCAATAGAATTTGTTTTGAGGAGTCGTTTCGAACTTCGTTCAATTATGATTGTTATTCGGTGGGCATATATTTGGAATTGATCGATTTTTGCTTAGTATTCACTTTTCATGTTTACTAGCAAATTAGATAACAAAAACGCATCCATGTAGTTTGCATATTCACTGTATTATAAACTGATGTAGTGTAAATTTAATACAGTTTCTAGTTTATTGTACAAATACTTCACTATTAAGCTACATAAATTGATTTAAAAATGTAATAGTTAACGTGTTTGCCGAAAGTTGATTTATTTGGCTACTTCACCGCTCTACGACCGAACAGTAACTATATCATTGGCCTTAACTACAATGTCGAACTTCTTAAGAGAGAATAAATCGTCATCATACTCGTCATTTGGGCATTCGGTTTGAAATTTCTCTATAACCATTCCCAACAGCTGTTTGCCATTGAACTGCTCTCTGTTATACATGGCGTATACGCAACCAAATAGCAGGCGTCTCTCTGTTTATTTGCTGCTTATTTGTTCTTCGGGAATGCATAAACGAAAGTCTGCAAATACGTGAACAAAAAACATTATTTTAGTCGCTTAAGACGCATTTAGAAAGTGTGCAATGTTGGTGTCTACAACAGTCGGCTTTTTTATAACAGCACCATTCGGATTTACAGAAGTCAAAGGAATTATTCCCATAGGACTAACAGCAACGACAAACAACCAAAGTGGTTTTCGTTTGCCTTAGCTTGGATAGTTCTACTTACTCGAACTTCACTTTGTCCTGCTAAATCAGTCTTGGCACACCGTGATTTTATGAAAAACAACGGGGTTTTAGCGTCAGTCAACGTTGCATGTGCGGCGAATATGAGACTACTATCCAAATTCAGCTCAAAGATATAATGTGTTTCGGCCTGCCTAATGGGCACTATTACTCTGAGAATCGTTATCGAGCTCTTCTAACGGGAGTCAAAGGAAATGAACAGTTTCAACATAGTTGGCCAAGGGTAATACGAGTAGGTTCAAGTTAAACTTTGCGTGTCAAATTAAAAGTCTAAGGCCCGTTTACTCAATGTCTAGTTATGATTAACTTTATCATATGATAACTTGATCATGGGTTGGCTCAGAATGACATTTTCGTTTTCACAAAAGTCTGATTAAGTTATCATGATAAAGTTTTGAAAAAAATTTACAAAAGTTGCATTGGGAACGTATAAAAAGTTACAGCGAGCCATTTTGGCATACAAATTTCGATTGTAATATTTCTTTATATGGATTTTTACATTTTTAAATTTATTTGACAGACATTTGGCACAAAATCAAATTTTTACTTTCAGCTGTAACTTTTTGTTTTGATAACCACATAATCAGAGGTCCATCCTTTGATAACTTCTATCAACAGATAATTAGCGGATGGTCGATAATTGTTGCCGCCGCCACTGTCTTATTTACTTACGTTAGTTAAAGTTATCTTATATTTTCCTTTGCCCTTTATTTGCATTTAATACATGCATATTTACATACATAAACGTCACCGACGTTTTCCGTATGAATGTAGGTATGTACGTATGGGTAAAAATGTATGTACATTCAAATTAATATTTTCTTGTTTCAATTACGGTAAAATCAGGCGACCAAATAATTTATAAAAGACATTGTAAGCTAGAAATAATTGAACATTGTTATTTTGTCAATCAGTGGTTAACATATTGTTTTAAAGCGACGAATAATTAAAGCGGCTACTTAAATACGCCTACGATTAATACTCTGTAAATTTGAATGTTTAATAAATCGTGAATTTAATTGCTCTTAAAAATTGTTTTCCATTTGGCAAGTTTAGCAAGTTATAAATTCTTTAAAACAATATTTAATTATCGGCATAATTATCGCGTTTCTAAGTTAAGCAAAATAATGCCAGAAACCGAATTTAATTGCAACAAATGCGAGTCGAAAGACACCGATCGTATGGTGCAGTGTGATACTTGCGACAAGTGGTATCATTTTGAGGGTGTGGCGGTAGATTCTAGCGTTGCAAACGTAAGCTGGAATTGTTCAAATTGTCCCGCAGCCCCTGCGGCTTCAACGAACGTGACGCAAACTACACACCACACAACCGCTGATTTCTCTACCGGAACGCAAGTTACATCCACGCCACCACTTGCGATCCAAGTCGATGCTGACCGTGACAAAGGTGCATATAAAAAAGCACACCAACCTTGTTTGACCAATCACGGTCCTAGCAACATAACATCAATTCCATCAGAAAATATGCAATCATAGAAAAATAATTCGCCGGTCGTTGAACAAAACAACCACTATATGCAGCGCCAATTTCATAAGGCTAGCGCACCGAGTTTGCTGGACAGCAATCTTTCCTCTTATGAACAGTTGCAGCTACAGATGTTGGAAGAATAAAAGGAGCTTCAACGCCAATACTTAGAAAGAAAATATAAAATTCTTTCACAAAGCAATTTGCAACTTTCGTGCTCCCTAGTAGATAACTATTCATCATGTCGTCCAACGGCTGCACAAATAGCTGCTAGACAGGTAATACCTAAAGATCTTCCGAAATTCGACGGCAACCCAGAAGACTGGCCGCTTTTCATTAGTAACTATAGAAATAGTACGGAGTTGGCTGGATACAGTGACGGCGAGAATCTAATGCGCCTTCAATCATGCCTTCGCGGTCGTGCCAAAGAACTGGTGAAAAGCAAACTTTTAATTCCGTCAATGGTAGGTGAAATTATCCAAACATTAGAGATGTGTTTCGGACGACCAGAACACATACTTGATATTATGATCGAAAAAGTTATTAAAATTCCTCCTTTGAAAGACAAGTTGGACAGCATTATCGAATACGCTCTTACTATCCGAAATATTCACTCGACGATGGAGGCGTGTAATATGGTGGCTCATTTGAATAACCCCATGCTCGTAAAAACATTGGTTGATAAGTTGCCAAACAATCACAAACTTAATTGGGATATGCACCCAAAAGATGGGAAAGGGCCTATAGTCAAAGTATTCAGCGATTGGATATATGCCATAACTGATGCTGCTAGCCAAGTTGTGACGCCTACCATAGGCAAAAAAAACGCATCTGTAAACACTCATCAACAGAGTTTTCATGTGCAAAGGTGAGGCTCATAAAATCCAAAGTTGTGGTGAGTTCCAATCATTAAATTTGGACGCCAAGTGGAACATAGTAAAAGAGAATAAGCTGTGTCGCCAATGCCTAAATTTTCATCGCCGAAAATGTTTTTCTAATAAGCAGTGTAGTATCAGTGGCTGTACAGCAAAACATCATCCATTGTTACATAAGTATACAAATGCAACATCCGAACGAAGTGAGATGGTGAATGCTCATAGTGGTGAACTGGGGTCGCACTTCAGAATTCTACCATTCCGAATCTATTTCAATGGCGGTCCTGTCGACACGTTCGCATTTCTGGACGAAGGCTCGTCAGTAACTTTAATTGAGCAGACATTCTTCAATAAATTGAAGCTGAAAGGCGAAAGTGAACCGCTAGAGTTACGATGGACCGGCGATACTACACGATCTGAGGATGATTCCGTCAAGGTAAATATTGAAGTGTCCAGCGTTAATGCTGACTCACGGTTCATGCTATATGACGTCCATACTGTTAGCAATTTGAGTTTACCGACACAGTCGTTGAACTTCGATAGCATTTCTAAGATAAATCCATATCTCAAAGGTCTACCAGTGCAGTCGTATTCAGATGCCAAACCGATGATTTTAATTGGGCTAAACAACTGGATAGTGGCAGTACCTTTGAAGATACGAGAAGGCGGGCATGATCAACCAATTGCAACCAAAACTCGTTTAGGCTGGACATTGCAGGGAGGTGCCAAAGGTCGCGGATCAACTTTTTCTTTCAATATCCACACATGTGAGTGCGAAAAACGCTATGAAGCTTTACACGACTAAGTAAAAGAATATTTTGCTCTTGAAGTGCCTAACGAGAATAATATTTTATCTGTCGCTATCAAAAACGATATGAAAACTCTTGAGAAAACAGCCGTAAAAATAAATCAGCAATTCGAAGTGGGTTTGCTCTGGAAGGACGAGAAATTGCAGTTGCCCGAAAGTTACGATGCTGCATGCCGCCGATTGAAGTGCCTTCAAAGGAAATTTCATAAAGATCCGAAGCTGCGGCTGACGATGCAAGCGGAAATCGAAAAACTTATTTCCCGAGGTTACGCGCGCGAGGTATCTTGTGTAGAATTGTCTACGCATAAAGGCCCAGTATGGTATCTCCGAATTTTTGTTGCCATTAACCCAAATAAACCCGACAAGGTTCGGTTAGTCTGGGACGCAGCAGCCAAATCCCATGACAAGTGCCTCAACGATTTTTTAATTAGCGGCCCTGATTTATTAACACCGCTTTTCAACATTTTGATCGAGTTTCGTGTGGGACAAATCGCAGTTTGCGGCGATATAAGCGAAATGTTTCACCGTATAAATGTGAAAGACGAAGATATGCGCACTCAACGTTTCTTGTGGTTTGATGCCGACGGCAGCCAATATAAACCGTGTGTGTTTGTGATGAAAGCCTTGACGCGCATTTTGTGCGCAACAAGAACGCAGACGAATTTAGCAACCTATACCCTCGAGCCGTTAAGGCAGTGAAGAGCCATCACTACATGGATGATCTTATAGATAGTGTTGACACTGAGGAAGAGGCGATAGAATTGGCAAACCAGGTTAAAAGTATACACGCTTCAGGTGGTTTTCATATGAGGAACTGGACTTCCAATTCTGCGCTGGTGAGAGCGCAACTATGCAACGACGGGCCGGCTGCGGGAAATTCGTTTGGAGCTACAGAGAAAATTCTCGGTATGTATTGGCAATCCAATAACGACATTTTCCAGTACCATTTCAGATTCTCAAGGCTCAAGAGAGACGTTCTCCAAACTGATACAGCTCCTACCAAGAGGGAAGTTCTTCAAGTGCTTATGTCGATATTCGACCCACTGGGCTTCTTGTCACCCTACACAATTGGGCTAAAGATCCTATTGCAAGACATTTGGCGCTCAGGCCTGAAGTGGGACAACGAACTGAACGGAGAGCTGTATGCAAAATGGCGTCCGTGGCTCGCGAATCTTGATAAAGTCTCGTCGACTGCCATTCCTAGATGTTACTCAAAGCTGCTCAAAACGACACAGAGCGTCCAGTTGCATACACTTGTCGATGCGGGCGAGAACGGTTACGCCGCAGTATGCTATTTTCGCATTCGACTTAATGACGACGTCGATATATCAATTGTGGCGGCGAAGTCGAAGGTCACCCCTCTGAAGCCAATATCCATACCTCGTCTGGAACTACAAGCGGCTTTAATAGGTTCACGTTTGGCTGCAAATATCCAAAAGGCAGTACGTCTTCGTTGCGAGGAGAACATATTCTGGTCTGATTCCAAGACGGTTTTAAGATGGTTATCAATGGACCCGAAAAACTTTAAGGCATTTGTGATGTATAGAGTGGGCGAAATTTTGGAGACAACTAATGTGACGCAATGGAATTGGGTTCCATCTAAACTTAATCCAGCTACAAATACAGGCGCAACAGATTATGACATGTGGTCCATGGGGCCAGCGTTTTTGAGGCTCAGGAGATGTAATTGGCCAATATGCCGAGACCTAGGAAGACTCGATAAAGAGGAGTTACGTAATAGACTATTATTTATTGCTGCGCAAAAATGCTTCACGATGAGCGTCGAATATTTGTCATGCTGGAGACGGCTTTATAGAGCTCTATCGCAATTTTTGTTGTACATCGAAAAGTTGAAGTCAAAGGTACGCATCAGTAAATTAAATGATTGCGTACAGTTTGAATGCATTCAGAGGTCAAAAAATATTTTATTCAAATACGCACAACAAAGCGAGTTTTCTGAGGAGATCTGTAGCGCGATTCACTAACTTTTTTAACACAATTTGTCAACGATAAATTAACTTAACAACAATTTTAACAATTTTGCGATTCACTAACTTTTTTAACACAATTTGTCAACGATAAATTAACTTAACAATAATTTTAACAAACTATGCTATTCACTAACTTTTTGTCTACTTTAAATTCGATAATTTATCGTTGTCGACTGGTAAGTTGTTATTTTATCACAGATTATTTTTGTGCTGTTAAATTTTTGTTTACTTTTGTTTTGTGTGGGCAATTTATTGTTATATTTATATTTTTGTCATGGCATTCGAGTTTGTAGCGTCCAATATGACACGGAGTGCAGCTGCAAGGAGCGCAACAGTAGATCGAAGGTTACTTAGGGACATAGATGATCCCTTTGACCTAGCTCCATCGCCCATCCCTTTGACCTAGCACCTGCCCCCTTTGTTGGAGGTACAATAGGCGCAATTGACTGTACGCACATATCGATATTGGCTCCGAGTGTGCACGAAGAAGCTTACGTAAACCATCATTCGTATCACTCCTTAAATGTTCAAATGGTAAAGTGCAGCTCTAACTAAAACTATAGCTCTATATAACTTTTAATTTTTGGATTTCAGATTTGTGACCCCAATTTAAAAATTTTAAACATTAATGCCAAGTTTCCGGGAGCCCGCCACGACGCCTATATATGGAGTTCATGTGCGGTACGGCTTGTCATGCAAAGGGAGCATGAAAATGGAAACCGCAACATGTTTTTGATTGGTACTATCTATTCACTTTACTTTAAAATGTATATAAGATAAAATTTTACCTTGTAGGTGATTCTGGATATCCCTTGGAACCCTGGCTTACGACGCCATTACCAAACGAACCAGAGGGTACTGCCAAATTTCGATACAACGAGGCGCTATGCAAAGCGCGGAACGCAATAGAAAGGCTATTTGGGGTCCTCAAAGCAACTTGGCGGTGTCTGTCGGGTTCTCTTGTATGAGCCTGGGTTCGCGGGGAAGGTAGTGAACGCGTGCGCCACCTTACATAATGTTCGTTTAGGCGAGCGATCAGACGAACTTGACAATTTCGGCATAGTCTTGGACATGCACACCAATGATATTACTAGCAGCTCAAGTTCAGTATCTTCCGCTGGAAAACGTGTCCAAGAGCGACTGATTTCGAATTTTTTTACATAAATTGTTGATAAAATAATTTTATTACAATTAATTTAATTTAAATTAAAGCAATAATTTGTGAAAATCGCAAAAAAGACTGTATAAACATATCCGCCACTGTATATATTTTAGCCGTATTAAATAATTTAATGTGGTTTGTTGTCCTACGCTTGTCAAATAAAATAAAATGTACTACTTCTGTATACTGAAAGTTTAACTTTTTCTTATTTTATTGTGGAATTATGAAGTAAGGCACATATTTCAACCATTATTGGGTTGAAAAGGTATGAAAACTTTAAAGTACTAAAAAACAGCAAAACGAAAAATATAAAATGACTAGAAACTTAAATTAAGATTTCATTCAAGGTACAAAAGGAAAAAATTAATTAATTTTAAAAAACTAAAAAGACTAGAAATTCATGCTTAAAAGTATCGCTATCATCACATATAAAGCCAATTTTCAAAAAATCAACACGTTCAACGAGTCACTTTAAACTTATTTTTGTTACATCAAAATTGAATTGATCAATACAAAGCAACAACAAAGAATGTAAGATGGCTTTATAGTTGATGTTAACGATACTTATATACAACTAAAAATATTAAAACTAGGCTATATTAAAGCTATTACTACTTAAATTAATGGTGCTCAAGTATTGCATTTGATAACCGGGTGAAAATCTCCGTGCAGACTCTAACTGCTTCCCCAAAGAAAGTGGTTGCTTTCGATTGATTGTCGTTCGACTTAGCAATATTGTCGATCGACCTAGCAACATTGTCGTTTGACCTGGCAATATTGTTGATTGCCTCGGCCATGACAAGTGTCGCCTCAATCATCCTTTCATCGTTCTCTACTTGCTTTCTTTGAGTTTCGGCCATCATCTAGAAGACAAGAAATAATACAAATAAATAAATAAGACCAGTGAAATATGCCCCAGCTCGCATTTTTATAGACACTCATATTGGAATTTTGATCAATTTATATCAATTATATAACTTGATATAGTTTGTTAAAAGGTGCCAATATCAGTGCCTTTGCATATAAATATGCCAGCTGTAATATCATATTTGATGTATTATTATATTAAATATATGATACAAAGTGCAAATTGCATTTTTCTGAAAGCAGGTGATTTGAAGTAAGTTCCCTTTCAGAAATATAACTTGGCTACTCTCAAAATCATTTAAACTTTGCATTATTTCTTACCCTCATTGTATCTGCCTGCTTTTCAGCGATTGTCAAAAATTTGTTTTCAGCTTCGCTCTCCACACTATTATTTTTCCTTTTCGAGCCCCTGCGAGGTGTTAGTGCAGGAGTTCGAGGTGTGGTTGCAGGAGTGGTTGTGGCATATCTTTGCCTAGCTGCAGCAGAAGGTGTAGCTGTAGGGTCTGGAACCTCACAATGTGATTGCAGCTCGCTACTGGCACCATCTTCAAGGTACTCTTCCTCTACGATCAAATTCAAATCCTATAACTTTATAAGAGAATGAAACAATTAGTAAAAATAACAATCAGCATAGCTGCATAACTATAAACTCACCTCTTCCAATGGCAAGCTATCTAAGCAATCGGGTGCGCCTTCAATGTAGTTGTCCCCAACTAGCTCGATGACGCGCATTTCAGTTTCTGTAAAAGGTGCTAAAAAGATGCGCCTATTCCCCGTCTGGGACTGTTGGTTGTTGCGGTCCCGCACACGGTTGCTTGTTCGGCTTTTTAAATCACGCCAGACCTGTAAAATTAACTGTAAATATATTTCTGAAGTTCACTAAATCAAAGTGGGCAGACTTTCTATTATGGGGCCCTGATTTTTCATGTTTTGCAAAGGTAGCGTGCCATAATGGAAAGTCAACCCCACTAATATGCATACTTATTGCCACTTCTAGGGAAAGGCGTGTCGAATATAACGTTGCAAGTACTCTTCACATTACACCAGCTATGCAGTGTAAAATGCATATATTCATGCAACTAATCAACTTTTAAAAAGCACTGACAAAGTTACACACGATGCACCATTCCATAGAATTGGTGGTAATTGTTACCTTCAGGAGACAACTTCTAAAATTTTCATGTGGTTGTTGTAGACACAGACAATTTTGACAATAATTTTTCACTGAAACGAAATATTTCTATTCCGCTACCGGATTATTATTACTGAGGGCAAAACGCGTCCTTTGATACCTTTCCCGATAATTTCGGAAGTGTTTTAGCAGTTGTCTCCTAAAGGAAACAATTACCGAATTGGTTAGTAACATTTTGTTCACTTGGTACTTACCGTAATCCATTGCTCCACACTTTTATTTGCTCCTCCAATGGCGTTCAGCTTCTCCGCCATTTCCTTCCACTTCTTTTGGTGCTCCAACTTGCCGTGCATGCGCTGGAATCTTCCCGATGCCAAACCAGGCGTTTCTCCCAGAAGGTCCACCATCGCCCGTATTTGTTCGGCTGGTGCCCTACTTCTTCTGGCTGCTGCAGCACTTGTTGATGCCATCCTACAATTAAAAATAAAAGGCAGTAAATGGCTAAAAATACAATAAATATCAAAAATACTTCCCTTTGCTGAAATATCTGCACAAACAATCGACGCGAACAATTATTTTTGTTCCATTCCTCTTTGAACTTTTCGTAAATTTTGACATTTCAGTATCAGTGATGCCACTTTTTCTCAAATTGAAAACATTGATAACAAGTGTTGTTAAATCTGAAATAGTGAATCGCACAATCGTTAATGAAAGCAATATACGTTTATGTTAAAAATCTCGATTGCCGAATCGTTAAAAGTTAGTGAATCGCGCTACTGGTGTCTCAAAAAGGGTAAGCCAATCGACGCGAGCAGCAAGCTCAAACAATTAAATGTTTTGCTGGATGCAGATGGCATTATCCGGGCCTATGGAAGAGCGCATACATTAAGTTGTAATCAAGTAATTATTCTACCATATAGCCATTACGTAACGTTCCTTGTGGTACGATACTACCATGAAAATCTTCATCATCGTATGCACGAGGCCGTCATTTGTACTATAAAATCATATTTTTACATACCAAAATTGAGAGTTTTATACAAAAAGGTTCGGTATAAATGCCAATACTGTAAAAATGAAGCTGCGGCACCAAATCCACCGCAAATGGCTGCTCTGCCAAAAGCCAGACTGTCAAGTTTTGAACGCCCATTTACGTGTGTGGGAATTGACTTTTTCGGTCCTTTGTATATAACCGTTGGCAGACGAAAGGAAAAACGATGGGGAGTTCTGTTTACGTGCATGACTTTGCGCGCAGTACATATAGAAGTGGCTCACAGCCTTGACACAAATTCCTGTATCATGTGCATTCAGAACTTCATTAGTCGTCGTGGAACTCCGAGAGAAATATACACGGATAATGGCACTAACTTCAGAGCCGTAGAAAAAATTATACGTGCGGAAAATTTAAATCTACAACAAGTCTCCTCTAAATACGACTATATTAAATGGCAGTTTAATCCTCCAGCGGCTCCACATATGGGTGGTGCGTGGGAGCGACTAATACGCACCGTGAAATCGATCCTCTATGCTTTGTGTCCGGCTTTTAAGTTCAACGATGAAACGTTAAGATGTGCGTTGTGTGAAATTGAGTTTATCATCAATTCTCGACCGTTGACATTCATCGCTTTAGAATCACCCAACGATGATCCGCTCACACCAAATCATCTACTGTTAGGGGCCGCGGCGGGGAACAAGCCTCTAGTAGATCATGATCACGACCGTCGATATAGATGGCATCAAACCCAAAAATTTGCTATTCACTTCTGGCGAAGATGGGTACGCGAATATGGGCCAACTCTGGTGCGGCGTACCAAGTGGTTCCAAAAAGTCGAACCGGTGTCTGTTGGTGATATAGTCATACTAGTCGATGATTCACTACCTCGTAATAGCTGGCCAAAGGGGGTTATCACCGAAACAATCATAGCCAAAGACGGCCAAGTTCGTCGTGTCAAAGTAAAGACCAGTACAGGGGTGTTTGAGAGACCAGTTACAAAGGTAGCCGTGCTAGACGTCGGCATAGCTAAGGATGACAAGCTCGTGGATACCTAACTCCCTTGCAAGGGGGGGAATGTTGCCGCCGCCACTGTCTTATTTACTTACGTTAGTTAAAGTTATCTTATATTTTCCTTTGCCCTTTATTTGCATTTAATACATGCATATTTACATACATAAACGTCACCGACGTTTTCCGTATGAATGTAGGTATGTACGTATGGGTAAAAATGTATGTACATTCAAATTTATATTTTCTTGTTTCAATTACGGTAAAATCAGGCGACCAAATAATTTATAAAAGACATTGTAAGCTAGAAATAATTGAACATTGTTATTTTGTCAATCAGTGGTTAACATATTGTTTTAAAGCGATGAATAATTAAAGCGGCTACTTAAATACGCCTACGATTAATACTCTGTAAATTTGAATGTTTAATAAATCGTGAATTTATTTGCTCTTAAAAATTGTTTTCCATTTGGCAAGTTTAGCAAGTTACAATAATAAGACATTGAGCAAACGGTTTTTGGGCCAACCTCTGATAGAGTCCTGATTAGGCGGTTTATCAGGCATTGAGTAAACGGCTTTGCAATATCATAGATCTGGGAGAGATAAAGCTTATTCTCCTTAGTTTTATATTCAGACAAGAAATTTTAAAATTTGGAAAAGTGATACAGTATCGTCCCAGGTAGTGATTGATCTATTGCAAAAAATTTGGTACGGATATTGTCTTAACTTTTTATAACTTGTAAAACGCCTCCAAAATTAATCGATTAAATCAATAGACTTTTGACATGATCTAGTACAATTATCCGCCGACGATAGTTCACTTAGAATGGCTAACTCATAAATTTTCTGCACACTTTTGAGTTGTTTCTCACTCAAAAATGACTAGTAAAATCTATTGACGTGATTATGTTGGTTTTCTTCACTCTTTAATATTTTCTTAATTAAACAAATTTGCAGTAAATTAGATTCTACGAAAACTCAAAAATGCAAATTACCTTTATAACCAGATAATTTTACTTTTTATCAGAACAGTGACGCTTATAAAGGGTGTTTTTTTTACAGGTTTGTTTTTCGAATAGAGATAAAACTGGCATTTTGTGGTCAAATCTGGCAACTCTAATGTCATTTATGTTCAGTTTGGTTTGCCATTTCATCATGAACAGGATGACAAAAGAACAACGCTTGCAAATCGTGCAAATTTATTTCGAAAATAATGGTTCAGTTCGCGAAGTTTACCGTGAGCTCCGTCCATTTTATGGTCGACATAATCGTCCATCAGAGCAATTAATTCGGTTAACCATGGATCGTTTTCGCACTACGTTTACTCTATGTGATAATACGCATCCGCAGAGACGTCGAACAGTGCGCACCGAAGAAACAATTGCCGCTGTAGAGCAAAGTGTTGAAGAGGACCCGAATGAATCGATTCGCCACCGTGCACAGCAATTGGAGCTTTGTCCATCAACTTTATGGAAGATTTTGGGCAAAGATCTTGGCTTGCGACCTTACAAGATCCAGCTTGTGCGAGAATTAAAGCCGCGAGACCATGCAATGCGTCGTGATTTTGGTGTATGGGCCGAAAATGAGATTGATTTCGATGCTGATTTTCATCGCAAAATTTTGTTCAGTGATGAGGCTCATTTTTGGTTGAATGGCTACGTCAACAAGCAAAATTGCCGCATTTGGAGTGAAGAGAATCCACATGAGACCCTTGAAACGCCATTACATCCACAAAAACTGACTGTTTGGTGTGCTCTATGGGCTGGTGGAGTCATTGGGCCATACTTCTTCCGCAATAATGCTGGAGAGGCAGCTACCGTTAATGGAGACCGGTATAGAGCCATGATAACCGACTATTTTGTTCCCGAATTGGATGGCATGAATGTGGATGAGTTGTGGTTCCAACAAGACGGCGCTACATGCCACACAGCGCACGTCACAATCGATTTATTGAAGGAAACATTCGATGAGCGCATAATTTCGCGGAATGGACCTGTCAATTGGCCACCAAGGTCGTGTGATTTGACACCATTGGATTATTTTCTTTGGGGATATGTGAAGTCGCTCGTCTACACCAACAAACCAGAAACGTTAGGGGAATTGGAAGCCAACATTCGTGGCGTTATTGCCGACATACGGCCCCATATGCTCGAAAAAGTGGTTGAAAATTGGACCTGTAGAATTGGCTTTATTCGAGCCAGCCGCGGCAGCCACATGCCCGAAATCATATTTAAACATTAATGGCATAAAATTATCCTTCCAATAAAGCCAAATTGATGGACCTTAAAACGATTTTCTTGTGTTTTATTTCAATTCGAAGTTCTATACCCCTAAAAAAAACCACCCTTTACAAGGTGGCGCAAAAGTAAGCTTCCGATGTTCAGCATATCGGTTGTGGCACGTGCAGTGTGTGCAGTTGCACCGTCTTGTTGGAACCACATGTTTTCCAATCCCAATTCATCAAGTTGCGGCAAAAAGAACTCGTTGATCATTGCTCTGTAGCGCTCACCATTCACAGTAACCGTTTGGCCCCGACCGATTATTGGTCAAATAAATTGTCAGCAATATTCCGCGTTCTGGAGCAGTGTAGCGTAACATTGTTTATTAACGTGTATTTCGCATGTGTTTACTACACAAATGTCAAAACAGAACTGACTTTAGGGGCCAATCGCAAAATGTATAGCATTTTCTGATAGGAGGATTACTTTTGCGCCACCCTGTATAAGAATCTCAACGTTTTGCAAAAAATATATGTAGTGATAGCACTGTTCCCCATTTGGGTAATACTTTACTTTAACCACCGACTGTTATATCCCAAAATGTCGACAGAATGAATCCGCATACGCCTTCGCAAATGAACTATTGTGAGAAGTTACTGGCGAAAACCGAAAAATGTGCATCGTAAGTCGGGGGCGTGATCTATAGTTTTTATGTGCAGAACACCTTTCCACACTTAGCCCCCATGTATTTTATTTGTCATCGAGTAGTTATTATTATACTGTTTATGTTTTTTCTTGTTCTATCTCTATCATATTTCGTTCCACTGATTTCATTTTCCGGTTGATCTTTCCCATTATTCCCATTTCCCGTTTTAAGCTAATTTATTTCTTTTTTATTCGCTTGTTTTTCTAATCGATCTCTTTTTAGCACATCAAAACTTTCACTTATGTGTCCTTGGAACTCTCTATTTTTTCAAAGCTCTATTGATTTTTGTTGGAACGATTTTCCGTCATCCCTTGTCAAGTTTGGTTTTATGACAAACCGGTTTCGGCGTTCTGCCATTTTCAATGCCTAGTTTCGTTCTGGTCTGTGTCTATCCGTTGCGTTGTTTTTATAGTCCATGGGTGCTGTGCCAGGTAATGTCAATATAAAGGGTGTTTTTTTTAGGGGTATAGAACTTCGAATTGAAATAAAACACAAGAAAATCAATTTGGCTTTATTGGAAGGATAATTTTATGCCATTAATGTTTAAATATGATTTCGGGCATGTGGCCGCCGCGGCTGGCTCGAATAAAGCCAATTCTACAGGTCCAATTTTCAACCACTTTTTCGAGCATATGGGGCCGTATGTCGGCAATAACGCCACGAATGTTGGCTTCCAATTCCCCTAACGTTTCTGGTTTGTTGGTGTAGACGAGCGACTTCACATATCCCCAAAGAAAATAATCCAATGTTGTCAAATCACACGACCTTGGTGGCCAATTGACAGGTCCATTCCGCGAAATTATGCGCTCATCGAATGTTTCCTTCAATAAATCGATTGTGACGTGCGCTGTGTGGCATGTAGCGCCGTCTTGTTGGAACCACAACTCATCCACATTCATGCCATCCAATTCGGGAACAAAATAGTCGGTTATCATGGCTCTATACCGGTCTCCATTAACGGTAGCTGCCTCTCCAGCATTATTGCGGAAGAAGTATGGCCCAATGACTCCACCAGCCCATAGAGCACACCAAACAGTCAGTTTTTGTGGATGTAATGGCGTTTCAAGGGTCTCATGTGGATTCTCTTCACTCCAAATGCGGCAATTTTGCTTGTTGACGTAGCCATTCAACCAAAAATGAGCCTCATCACTGAACAAAATTTTGCGATGAAAATCAGCATCGAAATCAATCTCATTTTCGGCCCATACACCAAAATCACGACGCATTGCATGGTCTCGCGGCTTTAATTCTTGCACAAGCTGGATCTTGTAAGGTCGCAAGCCAAGATCTTTGCGCAAGATCTTCCATAAAGTTGATGGACAAAGCTCCAATTGCTGTGCACGGTGGCGAATCGATTCATTCGGGTCCTCTTCAACACTTTGCTCTACAGCGGCAATTGTTTCTTCGGTGCGCACTGTTCGACGTCTCTGCGGATGCGTATTATCACATAGAGTAAACGTAGTGCGAAAACGATCCATGGTTAACCGAATTAATTGCTCTGATGGACGATTATGTCGACCATAAAATGGACGGAGCTCACGGTAAACTTCGCGAACTGAACCATTATTTTCGAAATAAATTTGCACGATTTGCAAGCGTTGTTCTTTTGTCAACCTGTTCATGATGAAATGGCAAACCAAACTGAACATAAATGACATTAGAGTTGCCAGATTTGACCACAAAATGCCAGTTTTATCTCTATTCAAAAAACAAACCTGTAAAAAAACACCCTGTATGTGTCCGTGGTAGGTAACGTTGATATGCGTGTGTGTGCGCGAAACAAGTCTGGTCGAACGACTGGATTTAAAAAAAATCACTTCTTTATTAATTAAAGTTCATACGTAGATTGCTTTACAAAAGTTCTTACAAGCTAATTTATAATATTTTTATGTTTAGTCATCAAAATTGAACTATTGGTTAAGGTATCGAAATATTTCATTATTGATTTCGTAAGTGTCACTGCACTTATTTTGTTGTGAGCTAATTGCTTAATTTCTCTAATAAATATTTACGAAATTGTCTTGGTGCAATGCATTTGTTTACTTTATTGGGTGTACTGTTACGCTGACCAGTCAACTTCAATTCTGTTTTCTTTTGGAGTGGAATGGCCAGGTGACGTAACTCCCCTTTCCCTTGATTGAAAACACTCCTGGGTTTTTGCATTTATGTTAAGTTCAATTGCCTTATGCTTGTTTGTAAAATGAACAAATGTTACGAACAAAGCCAAAGCAATTGCTATAATGAATGAAATTATTAGCCAAATGTTAATTTGATATTTTTTCTTGTGGTAGGTAAGTTCTTCGATTTTCTGAGCGTTTTCAATTTGGGTGATTATTAATTCATCAAATGTGGGTTGAAGTTGCGTATAATTGATATTTGATTCGAGATAGCGTATTACATATTTTTGTTCAAATGATTTATTTATGTTTTTATAAGTTTCGTTTCTGATTTTGAGTTCACAATCGTTAAATGAAATAAGATGAGTTCCTACTAAATACAATATTCTTTCGTTACATGTACTGCTTATTTCGATTCCTTTCGTATTCTTTACAATAATTAAGCGTTTTTCAATTTCTTCGATTTCTTCTTTACTATTTTTTGTTTTCTTACAATTTTTCCTGATTATACATGAATTTGAAATTTTCAGATTTTTCTGGTATACATTTTTTGAAAAAAGGTATCTTGTATTATTGACCTCTAAAACATGTTCGCTTTTAAATGTCAGCTCCTCCGAATCTTTGTTTGTACAAGGTGTTATAAATACATGTTTTGCTGTAGTTACTTTAGTTGGAATCTTTAGTGAAAATATAATATTACCTGCTGAGGCGGCCGCACCTAGTTCAATGTTCTCTAACTTAAATATATCTATATTGTATCTACTTATCTCTTCAGCGGTTAGGATGTTGCTGGACATTAAATTTAGTCTAGCTGATGCTAAATTATTTTGAATGTTTTCTATGCTACTACTAAGTGTCCTAATTCTAAGTAGGATGTCGAGGTATATGATCTGTCTGTGTATGTCTCTATTCTCGTTTTGTATTGAATTTAGTTTAAGAGAAATCTGTGTTCTATCTGATTCTATAGCTTTTTTGATGCTTTGGAAAGTTTTATTAAAGTTGTCGTTGATTTTTATGTTTTTATTTATAGTTTCTATAGCAATATGGTTGTTCATATCGATAACTTTGAGATGCTCTTCTATATTCTGTCTGTCGTCGTCGTCCATGGTTCCATACAACCATTTCATTGTTGTACCTAAGATGTTAACTAATCCTCTTTTTTGCTTATGTGGTAATAGTGTGTAAAGTTTATTTCTTAACGTTGTGAATTCCTGTGTCAAGATTTGTTCCTTTTCGGTCAGTTTAGAGTCCCTAACTAAATTTTCTAGTGCGTCAATTATATTTCCTATTTCCTTCGGTCTGATTATATGGAGGATAATGTCGAAGTCTGTAATAACTTGTACATTGCTGAGTTTTATTTCGGTGAATCCGTCTTCGCTCTTGATGTCCTCAGTTATCAATGTTGCGGTTGTTCCTATTATCAGCAGTGTGAACATTATTAGCATTGGTGTCGACAGTACCTGCAAATTTTCCAGGTCTTTTAATATTATTGGCATGGGTGTTTTGAAGTTGTAACTTCTTATACCTGGGTTCATGCTTATGTCTAAGTGCTCGATAATTTTTTACGTATCCTGTGCTTCTGTTTTCATTATAATTTTCCCTTTTCGTGTTAATCTTATTGATGATTCTTTCCTTAGTATCCCTTATCCTGTCATGAATTATCTTTTTGTCAATTCTTCCTGCTGCTACGTCTGAAGGCGTTGCTTTCAAGGTTGAATGAATGTTGCTATTGTAGGTCTGGATACACTTGTACATTTTCTCTCTGGTTGACAAGGTAGGAAACTCTATTTCTGTGATTCTAAATTTTTCTCCTATCGTATTGTGAAACCTTTCGATGTCTGAGTTGCCCGTGTGACTATTGGGTTTGGTAAAGTGAACTTCGACACCTTCTTCTCTTAGGAAGTCCTTCACATTTACGGAATTGAATTCATTATCGGTTATAAATAGCTTGGGCTTTCTTCTCATCGCAAAATACATCCTTAAAGTCTCGACAAATGTAATGCTGTTTTTGTCTTCTAAAGGGTGTTTTTTTTAGGGGTATAGAACTTCGAATTGAAATAAAACACAAGAAAATCGTTTTAAGGTCCATCAATTTGGCTTTATTGGAAGGATAATTTTATGCCATTAATGTTTAAATATGATTTCGGGCATGTGGCCGCCGCGGCTGGCACGAATAAAGCCAATTCTACAGGTCCAATTTTCAACCACTTTTTCGAGCATATGGGGCCGTATGTCGGCAATAACGCCACGAATGTTGGCTTCCAATTCCCCTAACGTTTCTGGTTTGTTGGTGTAGACGAGCGACTTCACATATCCCCAAAGAAAATAATCCAATGGTGTCAAATCACACGACCTTGGTGGCCAATTGACAGGTCCATTCCGCGAAATTATGCGCTCATCGAATGTTTCCTTCAATAAATCGATTGGACGTGCGCTGTGTGGCATGTAGCGCCGTCTTGTTGGAACCACAACTCATCCACATTCATGCCATCCAATTCGGGAACAAAATAGTCGGTTATCATGGCTCTATACCGGTCTCCATTAATGGTAGCTGCCTCTCCAGCATTATTGCGGAAGAAGTATGGCCCAATGACTCCACCAGCCCATAGAGCACACCAAACAGTCAGTTTTTGTGGATGTAATGGCGTTTCAAGGGTCTCATGTGGATTCTCTTCACTCCAAATGCGGCAATTTTGCTTGTTGACGTAGCCATTCAACCAAAAATGAGCCTCATCACTGAACAAAATTTTGCGATGAAAATCAGCATCGAAATCAATCTCATTTTCGGCCCATACACCAAAATCACGACGCATTGCATGGTCTCGCGGCTTTAATTCTTGCACAAGCTGGATCTTGTAAGGTCGCAAGCCAAGATCTTTGCGCAAAATCTTCCATAAAGTTGATGGACAAAGCTCCAATTGCTGTGCACGGTGGCGAATCGATTCATTCGGGTCCTCTTCAACACTTTGCTCTACAGCGGCAATTGTTTCTTCGGTGCGCACTGTTCGACGTCTCTGCGGATGCGTATTATCACATAGAGTAAACGTAGTGCGAAAACGATCCATGGTTAACCGAATTAATTGCTCTGATCGACGATTATGTCGACCATAAAATGGACGGAGCTCACGGTAAACTTCGCGAACTGAACCATTATTTTCGAAATAAATTTGCACGATTTGCAAGCGTTGTTCTTTTGTCAACCTGTTCATGATGAAATGGCAAACCAAACTGAACATAAATGATATTAGAGTTGCTAGATTTGACCACAAAATGCCAGTTTTATCTCTATTCGAAAAACAAACCTGTAAAAAAAACACCCTGTAGATAGAGTGCTACTGCAAACTTTGAAAACTTATCGATGAAAGTCATGAAGTTGTGTTTCTTAATTGTGTAAGTGTCTAAATGTACTACCTCATTTGTGTCCTTCGGTGTTTCTGTTAGGTGGAATTTTGGTTTTATTGGTTTCCTATCGTATTTAGTTTGGCAACATATATCGCAATTGTTTATAAATTTTTGAATAAGCTGTTTTAAATTTTTATGGTATATGAGCCTTTTTAATCCTTCATAGTTTTCGTTGATGCCTGAATGGCCACTTTCTGTGAAGTGATAATTTTTTATATATCTGAAAGATTCGTCCTCGTCTCGCATATCTTTGGCATGATATGAGCATTTATAGAATTTCATTCCTCCATTAAATAATTCTATTAATTTCTGTTGTACGACATTGTACTCGCTATCGGGGAGTTCGGAGAAAATTCCCACTTTTCCTGATTTGAGGTATCTTCGAAAAATGTCGGACATGAAACCACTATTTATGTCTTTTAAGCAAATAAATATCTTCCTTTTACTATTAACAATTTCTATCTCTCTATTTTTATGCTCCGATAGTACAGGGTGTTTTTTTTACAGGTTTGTTTTTCGAATAGAGATAAAACTGGCATTTTGTGGTCAAATCTGGCAACTCTAATGTCATTTATGTTCAGTTTGGTTTGCCATTTCATCGTGAACAGGTTGACAAAAGAACAACGCTTGCAAATCGTGCAAATTTATTTCGAAAATAATGGTTCAGTTCGCGAAGTTTACCGTGAGCTCTGTCCATTTTATGGTCGACATAATCGTCCATCAGAGCAATTAATTCGGTTAACCATGGATCGTTTTCGCACTACGTTTACTCTATGTGATAATACGCATCCGCAGAGACGTCGAACAGTGCGCACCGAAGAAACAATTGCCGCTGTAGAGCAAAGTGTTGAAGAGGACCCGAATGAATCGATTCGCCACCGTGCACAGCAATTGGAGCTTTGTCCATCAACTTTATGGAAGATTTTGCGCAAAGATCTTGGCTTGCGACCTTACAAGATCCAGCTTGTGCAAGAATTAAAGCCGCGAGACCATGCAATGCGTCGTGATTTTGGTGTATGGGCTGAAAATGAGATTGATTTCGATGCTGATTTTCATCGCAAAATTTTGTTCAGTGATGAGGCTCATTTTTGGTTGAATGGCTACGTCAACAAGCAAAATTGCCGCATTTAGAGTGAAGAGAATCCACATGAGACCCTTGAAACGCCATTACATCCACAAAAACTGACTGTTTGGTGTGCTCTATGGGCTGGTGGAGTCATTGGGCCATACTTCTTCCGCAATAATGCTGGAGAGGCAGCTACCGTTAATGGAGACCGGTATAGAGCCATGATAACCGACTATTTTGTTCCCGAATTGGATGGCATGAATGTGGATGAGTTGTGGTTCCAACAAGACGGCGCTACATGCCACACAGCGCACGTCACAATCGATTTATTGAAGGAAACATTCGATGAGCGCACAATTTCGCGGAATGGACCTGTCAATTGGCCACCAAGGTCGTGTGATTTGACACCATTGGATTATTTCCTTTGGGGATATGTGAAGTCGCTCGTCTACACCAACAAACCAGAAACGTTAGGGGAATTGGAAGCCAACATTCGTGGCGTTATTGCCGACATACGGCCCCATATGCTCGAAAAAGTGGTTGAAAATTGGACCTGTAGAATTGGCTTTATTCGAGCCAGCCGCGGCGGCCACATGCCCGAAATCATATTTAAACATTAATGGCATAAAATTATCCTTCCAATAAAGCCAAATTGATGGACCTTAAAACGATTTTCTTGTGTTTTATTTCAATTCGAAGTTCTATACCCCTAAAAAAACACCCTTTATTATTTGGGTATGAAAACGACTACTGTATCAAGAACTGGAAAGTGATCGTTAAATTCCTCCTCCTGGGAGTGAATAGTTGCACAAGTGCTTATGTTATCAATGTCATCCTCTATCTGGACATCTGCTAGATAAATGTCACCTGTATCATTATTTATTCTACTTAGGAAGTCGGCTAGGGTATTTTCCTTACCTTTTATATAACCGATATTAATGTCGTATTCTCCTAATTTAAGTATCCATCTCTGTAATCTTGGGTTAATATCTTGTCCTCTGTATTTTGTTTGTAGCCACTTGAGTGGTTGGTGATCTGTTAGCAAATCAAAGTTCCTACCATAAACATAGGGTCTAAAATAATTAACCGCCCATACTATGGCAAGGAGTTCCTTTTCTGTCCTTGAGTACTTTCTTTCATGCTCATTCAAAGTTCTGCTTGCATAGCATATTGGGTGTCCTGCTTGCATTAGTGCACTTCCAATTGCGTACTCACTTGCATCTGTTACAATTTCAAATTTCTTTTTGAAGTCCGGGTACTTCAGCACCGGTGGGGAGATTAGTAATCTTTTTAGTTTGTAGAAAACATCCATGTACTGTGTATCATCAACGTTGACTTTTACATCCTTTTTCAGATATTTAGTCATAGCCTGAGCGATTTTGGCGTAATTTCTTATGAATTTACGGTAGTATCCAGTTGCTCCTAAAAATGACTTTATCTGTTCCACTTTGGTGGGGTTCGGCTTGACACCTTCTGTGGTCAAGATGTGTCCTAAATACTCTGTAGTTGTGGCGAAAAAATTACATTTGTCAATCTGAATTCGAAGGTTGTGTTGCCTTAGCCTCTTGAAAATTTTCCTGATATTATCCATGTGTTCCTGGGCTGTGGTGCTGAACACAAGGATATCGTCTAGGTAAACGACACATATTTTATTAATGTAATCCCTTAATACTGAGTTCATAAGCCTTTGGAAAGTGGCTGGGGCATTTTTTAGGCCAAAAGGCATACGAACAAACTCGTAGTGTCCTAGTGGAGTAGAAAATGCGGTTTTCGCCCTGTCTTCTTCTTTAATGAGAATCTGGTGAAAGCCCTTTGCCAAGTCTAATGTGGTGAAGTACTGGGCTCTTCCTAATTTCTCTAGTATGTTTTCAATATTGGGAATAGGAAATTTGTCGCTTACAGTAATATCGTTCAAGGCTCTATAGTCTATAACGATACGCCATTTCTTTTTCCCGGATTTGTCCACTTTTTTTGGGACGATCCATAGTGGTGAGTTATAAGGTGAACAGCTTTCTTTAATGATACCATGTTCTATCATTTCCTTCATTTGTTTATTTATTTCCGCCTCGTGGATTTGGGGGTAGCGATAAATTTTAGAATATACAGGCCTATCAGTTGTTGTCACGATTTCGTGTTTTACCTCATGTGTGTGGGAAAGTATTTGTCCTTCTTGAAAAAATAAATCAGAATTGTCGTTTACGATTACCTGTAGCAGACCTTTTACTTCTTCATTCATGTCCTCCCGTAATAGCTTTTGCATAATGGTGCTATCTACCTGTGTGACTTCGAGTGTATGTATATCCTCGAACTTATGTGGACATGCATCAATGAATCTCGTTCTAACATTATGAATTTCGATATATCCATCCTTAAGGTTTATAATTGCTTCCATAGGTTTCAGAATATTTTGTCCTAATATTGCGTCGAACTTTTTATTTTTCAAGTTGGTCAATTTCCAACTCATGAAATTGTTTTCTTTAAATTCCTTTGGTAGGGGGGTGATAATTTCAGTACTTACCCCTACGTTTCCATCTAATGCCCTAAAAGTCATGGGTTTTGTTAGTTTGATTCGTTTGTATTTGAGGAGCTTGTCTTCTCCAATCAGAGATGTATTTGAGCCTGTGTCGATAAGGCATGTTATCTCGTCCTCACCGATATTTAATTTAATTAACGGTAGATTATGGGGTCGGCAGGAGACCGAAAATTTTCGCCCTCTTCGTGAGCAGCTTCTATATTGTCGACCTCCATAGGTTCAGTCCGGTTGTTTTTATATTGCCCTGAGTTCGTGGAATTATTTTGGAATCGCCTACTCTGCTGAGAGTGGCGATTAAATTGGCCAGAGTTGGCTCTTGGTTGTCTGAACTGTCCGGAGTTGTCTGAATTAGTTACTGGTACTTGGGTTTTCCTATCTGGCAAGGGTGCTTGCTGAGAGGAGTGTGGAGATGAATTTTGTGTAAACCTAGTAGGCCTATTAAGCTGTTTTCTTAACATCCCTGTCTCTTCTAGCAGGTAGTATGCGTCTCTTAGGGAATTTTTGCTTCTACTGTATACTATGCTGGCTAAATTGGGGTCTATGCCATTAAGAAAGGTTTTCAAAATTATCGACTCATTGACCGTGGGTGAAAATTCAACAGGTTTATTAGTGTCTTGGTCGTATTTTGTATTGAGTTTGTCTAAGATATTTCTTAAAATACTAAAATAGTCACTTACGTTGTTGTTCTTTGCGGTGATTGCTTGATGGTAAAGGTTGTGATATGTTTCCTTAACTCCAAAGTTTCTTATGAGTTCACTTTTTATGCTATCCCAGGTTGGCGTTGGTCCCAAAGTTCGAATTGTATTAAGGGCTGCTCCCTGGATCTTTGTCCTAATGTAGCGTTGGAATACGAACTCTTTGAGAGTCGCATTTTCGTTAAATAGAGGTAGTACTAATTCTACTTCCCTGATGAAGGCGGATAGGTCATATGATCGGTCACCCCGGAATTCTTTTATCCTTGATGCTTCCTTGATGAGTTCCGTCACGGGAATTGCCAGTTGTTGCTGTTGATTTTCCATACTTGCTTTAAGTTCAGTAGTGAGGTCCTTCAGGATTAGTATTCTCGCTCAATTGTTCGGAGGTTTCGATCCGTGATGATATTTGTCTTTATGGATTTGCTTGTTTCACTTGTGGTCAAATCTATAGATTTCTGTCCCACTTTATTAGTTAAACTTTGATTGATTTTCACAAAGTCACTTGCACAATTTTTTAGAGCTTAGTAGAGTTTGTAGTCAAATCTTTAGATTTTTGTTCTACTTTAATGTCACTTGCAAAAGTCCTTCACAACTTGCTTTATTTTGTGGTCAAATCTTTACATTTTTGTTCCACTTTAGTAGTTCAACTTCGGTTGATTTTCACAGAGCCACTTGCAAAAGTCCTTCACAACTTGCTTTATTTTGTGGTCAAATCTTTAGATTTTTGTTCCACTTTAGTAGTTCAACTTCGGTTGATTTTCACAGAGCCACTTGCAAAGGTCCTTCAGGATTTGCTATGTTTCGCGATCAAATCTTCAGATTTGTATTTCCCGAAAATTTGGTTCTATCAATTCTTTAGAATTGATCTTCGTTGACTGCGCCAAACAAGTCTGGTCGAACGACTTGATTTAAAAAAAATCACTTCTTTATTAATTAAAGTTCATACATAGATTGCTTTACAAAAGTTCTTACAAGCTAATTTATAATATTTTTATGTTTAGTCATCAAAATTGAACTAAATATTAGTTAAGGTATCGAAATATTACATTATTGATTTCGTAAGTGTCACTGCACTTATTTTGTTGTGAGCTAATTGCTTAATTTCCTAATAATAAATATTTACGAAATTGTCTTGGTGCAATGCATTTGTTTACTTTATTGGGTGTACTGTTACGCTGACCAGTCAACTTCAATTCTGTTTTCTTTTGGAGTGGAATGGCCAGGTGAGTAACTCGCGCGGTATTGATACGTCCGAATTGTTACTTGTCCCAAGGGTTGTTTTTGTAGGTATGTAGACACACCGCTTGTTAGCTAAGCGGTAGGTTCAGGTAGGTAGAAATCGGTGATTTTTGCCGTTTAGTTAATTTTTCGTTTTTGCTTGTTCATTGTTACCTGTTTGGTTGCTGTACCTGCTGGCTTGTGCTGTTTTTTGTAAATTATTTCGTCAAATGTTTTTAACTTGTATATCTCCATGTTTTCAAGTACATTGAGCCGCCGACCTTTCCTTGTACGTGAAGTACTCGAGCCGTTGTTTTGATGTTAGCTGGGGTGCAATTGTTCTCGAACATGTGGTTCGCGAAGTTAGATTCTGCTATTATGGTGGGTTTTCGTGTTTTTTGTTGTAGTCCCTGATACGCTCTCGGAATCTTGTGCTTATTTTTCTTCCTGTTTGCCCTATGTACCTGTATTGACATTCACAAGTAAGCCTATACACTCCGTGTCTGCTGAATGGGTCATCAGAATTAGTGTCGGTTCTTAGTTTTTGTCCGACGTTGTTAGATGTTCTGAATGCTGTGTTAATGTTATATCTTTTAAAGAAGTTTTGCCAATTTGTACGTCGCTTTTTCAGTGTATGTCATTGTTGTCCAAGCCTTTGGATTTTCCTCTACGCTAATTTTTTTTTGTGTTCCATGGCTACTTCTGAGTTTATCCACAAGTGCTTTCTTGTATCCATTATTTGCCGCTTTGTTATATATTGTATTAAGCTCTCTCCTGTATGCTTCCTGTGTGATCGGCGTTCTCTGAAGCCTATCCACTAAGTGCCTCATTCTGCATTCTGCATTCGCTGAGGCATCTAAAACGGCATTTTAAAACTCCAATGGTACGTTCGATTATGTTTCTACCTTTCGCATGTTTTTTATTAAAAACAGATTCTCTAGATCCAGACTCTGCTATACGAAAAGGTGTTAATAAGTAGGAACTCAGCGGGTATCCGGAATCATATTTTTTTTTTTAGTTTTTAGTTGTGTTGATATAACTAACATAAATAACCTAAATAAATAGAGATATCGCCGCTTCGATGCATATTCTCCAAACTACTCTTTAATGAACTATTGTTCCATACAAATGAGTCATGTGTAGAACCAGCATATCTAGCATCCACGAACCGGATGGTCATGTTATGATCGCAATCCTGAAATGTACAATTTATTAAAATTCATATCTGTATCATGTATTCATATCTTCAAAACTTACAATCACCGCATTTATGCTATAAAACCTTTTCTGTTTAGATAGAGGTGCCTATTTGCGCTTGGAGCATAAATCGCAATATGCGTACCATCAACACAGCCAATGATGTTGGGTATTCCTGACCTAACGAAAAACTTGCTCCTTGCTTGCTGCTTCTCCTCTTCGGTCATTTCTGTTGTTATTGCCGCTCTGCAAAATTTCCCTCTCCAAAATAGGAAGAATCTCCTTTAAAATAAGGGAAACTGTAGGTTGCGCCAGTCCCAAATGAAATTCGTTTCCTATAGCTTGCTGATAACTTCCATGCGCTAAAAAACGTAGTGCGCAACACAGTTTTAGCATTGGTGTCACAGATGAGGACAGGCGGCAGTGTAAATTATCTTTAATTTTGTCCAGCACATACATAAATGCATCCTTGCTTAGCCGGAAGTTCGCTATGAATCTATAAACACTTTTATTTGCACATAAACTTCCCATATTTCATTCTCTGCACTAAACTTACACTATTGACGGAAGATCCATAGGATTGGAGTAATCCCTTATAAAACGCCGCTGGCGTAGAAGGTTAACTTGCGGTTCGACATTGTAATTATCTTCGAAAAAAAGGTCAACGCTGGGAAACATGATACAACAAAATAAAACAAAGTTTTCTTTTTATACCTTTGTTTGTCTACAAATAAATATTTCAAAACGTATGTGAATGACAGTAAACTGATATAAACGTCAAATTCGGATGAACTTGTTGAATTTGTTTGAATGGCACATGGTAGACGAATAAGTTCATTCGCCACTCACAATGCAAATTTTTTATGTGTTCGCCAATCTGTTCGACTCGCCAAATATATTCGCTTCGCAAGCGACAATATGCGTATTAATGTACTGAAATTTTGGTAGCTTGGCGTCAACTAATGGTGAAAGTGCTTTTTTCGGAGGCACTCTACCGGAGCTCTTACCACATGAAAGTGATGAACAGTTTTTCTATAAATTTGAGCTGCCTCTTTTTGCGTAAGCACAGAATTGACTGAATTCCTTTCTCGGACGACTTGTTTGCAACTGCACAGGAAGTTCCTTCGTATTATTACGAGTATTTTGCACTTTCAATTTCGGAACTTGTATATTTTCTTTAAAACATAAAAAAATTTAAAAAACCTTTAAGTCGTTTAAATAATGTTTTTGTTTGTGACACTGGCGACGTGTCATCATCAGTTGCTAATCTTATTACTTTAAACAAGCTATTCTTGTATATTTGTATGTCCAGACTATCTCGAAAACGGCTCAACCGATTTGGATGAAATTTGGTACGTAGATAGTGTACCACATTCTAAGAATTTTTACCTAGGTGTTGCCACATAGGTTATTTTTTTGGGGTTGCCACTTATATGCATTTTTTTTTACATGAAATAAAATATGCTAATATGGACATCATACGAAAGATATTTTCATTCGTATTTCAAAAAAAGTATTTCGAAGTGGGGTTGCCACTTACTGAGGTTATTATATAAATTTTTGTTTAGGGTAACTACTTAGCAACTATCTCGAAAACCGGTCAACCGATTTCGATGAAATTTGGTATGTAGATATTCTACCACATTCTAAGAATTTTTACGTAGGTGTTGCCACTTAAGTTATTTTGTTGGGGGTGCCACCTATCTTAATTTTTTTTTATATAGAATAAAATATGCCAATATGGATATGATACGAAAGATATTTTTATTCGTATTTCAAAAAAAAATATTTCTAATTGGCCACTTATTGAGGTTTTTATATACATTTTTTGTTTAGGGTAACTATCTGAATTTTTATTTTTTATATGAAATAAAATATGCCAATATGGGTATCAAAAGTAAGGGTTTTCCTGCGTTTTGAAAAAAAAAATACATTTCTAAGTAGGATTGCCACTTATTGTTGCCATTTGAGCTATTTATATCTTTGAACTTTTAACAAGCTATTCCTATATATTTGTATATTCAAATATCTCGCAAATGGCTTAACCGACTTGGATGAAATTTGGTATGTACATAGGGTATCACATTCTACGAATTCCTATCTAACTATTGCCTTATAGGAGTTTTTACGGAGTTGCTACCTATCAGATTTTTTTAAAAGAAATGAAATATGCCAATATGGGTATCAAGCGAAAGGTATTTTCCTGCGTATTTAAAAAAAACTTTTTCTATGTAGGGTTTGCCACTTTTGTTCGACAAGAAAAATCCGGCAAAGAAGTTGATTTACAGAGAATCGCACTCATCCAAGAAGTCGCTAAGGTGCAACTTCCAGTACGGCCAACATTTGCCATGACTGCGTATAAAGATCAGGGATACACTTTTGAGTTTGTCGGAGTGGAGCTAAATTCATCGATGTTCGTGCATGGTATGTTACATCTGGCGTTTCAAGAGATAAGTGACCAAATACATTTAAAGTAATGTTTCCGGAAGAAAGGAGCGTACTCGGAACATGGTATGGAAGGAAGTGTTGCATATGTATTGGATATAGAAAATTTTGCATAGTTCTATCTTTAAAAATAAAGAAGAAATCACAGGATGTTGACCGATATATGGAGCTCTAACCGACAAATACACCAATGTGACCCTAATCTTTCTCGATTATTTGATAACAATCGACAGCTGCTAACCATACAATTCAGCAAGGAATCTTGTAAAGACTTGTCGAAAATTTGTTTGAACAACCACCAAGGAGTAATTATGTGTATTCAAACTTTGTTACTAATAAATAATTTTAAACATATTTTTATTATCAAGATATGTCTTTAGAACGCTCCACTGCTGGTAAGTAAAATTATTCATAAAAACAACCAGAATATCTTTATTAATGATTATCTAAATAAACTAAATTGTATGGCAACCTATGAAAATGCCAAGCAAAGCTTGGTCGCCCAGGTACTTATCAATTAAGCAATGTCCAGAAATATAACAAAGTAAGCCAAAACAAATCAAACATTAAAAATTTAAAAGCTAATGCAATGTAAAATAGGCGAAGAGAGGTTAAACAACAAAATACAAAAGTAATTATACACATATGTAATAACAATATACGGAACAGTGGAAGTTTACTGGAATGCTTTGAAGAGACTCGAATACAGTGGGTCTGGGATTTACAGAGTCACATTTCTTTGCATATATATGTAATGATGCTAAAATATTTAATCTGTTACTATTACATTCGGCCTAATTAATTGGCAATCGTCCTCACTTACAAAAATAGTGGGTCAATGAAAGAAGACTTATACTTTTCAAAATTGAAGCCCTTACATCCCTTATACCTTACATGTTTCTCGCAATGTAAATGCATGTGTCTATTATCGACGACATTTTCCAATACTTTGGAGTCTACATTCTTGCTTATAGAGGATTTAAAAGTACATATTTTGTGTTCGTAAGGGGCCTTGCTGGCCTTGAACAAATACCACACGGCAAAAAATTTGAGGATACATTTTAAACCATTTCGGTAAGACATTTTTGGTTTAAAATTTTAACTCTTTTCTTCACGCTTATTTTCACGAAAACTGGCATAATTTAAATTGTAAACCAAATTTTGTTTGGACATATATGTAGTTGGCTCAAATTTTTAGCCGTGAACCGCAACCGGTTCTATCGTACCGGAATAACTCGGGGTTTCTTACCCGACCAAGGGATGTTATTTCGATGTTACCCAGTCTAACTGGTCACCTTTCCCCTTAATATTATCATCCTCCGAGCAGCTCCTTGCAACAGGGCTGCTTAAAACTCTTTTGCTCCGGGCGGGTGTTGAATCCAACCCCGGACCAAGGAATGGATCTTCTGCGTTTGATGGGAGAAGATTTACGTTAAACGTTCACACTCCTTCCAATGTAACGAATGTAAAAGATGGTTGCACAAAACAAGGTGCTCCGGGCTAAATCCCTTCACACATAGGCCCCCTAATTTCTTCAAAGCTTTTGTGGCCAACGTCGATCCGGTGTCGCACCACCACAACTTCCAGATACAGTCTCCACGAGTAACAGCACTAATACTGCCAAAAAAGCAGTGCGTAACTCCCGCTGTCACTCACGCCCACCGGCGCCAACACCTCACACAGCAGCTCACAGCTACTTTCTGCGTAGCACCTCTCTTTTAGATGTGAGCAACGCTAAGCGACAGCCCACTCCCTCCCACTTGCAACCTCCTCTTCTTCTTCCAGCACTAGCACAAATGTAAGTCAAATCCACCAGCTCCTGGTCCCTTACACCATGTGCACTGTTTGTCGGTTGAGATTATATACACCTGCGACATCAGTCAAATGCAACTTTTGCCTTGGCCTATGTCATGATTGTAGGGGACAGGAACTGGCTGAACAAATAGACGATTCGACGTTCGGCACTGGTAACGGGGAGGCCCCCACGAGAGTCGCGGTAAATTGTTCAAGTTCGCCAGACCTAACCAGACTCTTGCATCAGATCATTTACCGATAGTCCTCTCATTCGATCGCTCCATCGACTTTGTCACCTCTGAAAATCGCACTTTCACTAATTTCAGCAAAGCTGATTGGGTTGGTTTTCTTAACTTCACTGAGAGCTCCTTCGCTGCTCTTCTGCCGTCTGACGTACGAGAAGGGGGACAAGCGTTTCGCATGGTCATAGCTTCACCCTCAGATCAATACACTCCGTCAGGTAGATACAACGCCCTGGCAAATGATCCTGACCCTACGGATTCTCAAATTCAAGATCTCAAAGCTGAAATCAGAAGGCTGGTTGATCAACACAAACGCGCCAAATGAGAGGTGTTGGCAAATTATGGTCCACTGTCACGACAAAATATCCATCGCTTTCGGTGATAAAGTCCAGTCGAAACCGCAGACATGCGCGAGCGCTTTCTGCCGGCAATTTGTACTGCATCCCCCGGTCGACAAGGAAATTGGACGAGCCACCAGGGAAGCACACAAGCGAAAAAATAGTTAAGCGCCCATTGCCATCACTACCCCAGAGGTTCGGGAGGCCATACGGGGGTCTAAAGGCTCCAAATCGATCGGCCCCGAAAGGTATATCCATGCTGATGTTAAAACATCTCGGCGATGACGGAGCAAGGTACCTCACAACTGTCTTCAATGTGTCCATGACCACCTTTGTCATTCCAGAAAAATGGATACAGGCAAAGGTGGTGCCACTACTAAAGCCTGGCAAACCAGTTAACGAGGAGGAGTCTTATAGACCGATATAGCAATTATCTGAGTGGTCGGCAGTCATCGGTTGAATTCAGAGGCGAACGATCAAAACCACAAGGGATGAAACATGGTGGTGTCCTATCAACGGTTTTGTTTAATTATTAGATATCGAAGCTCCCCTCCCCACCAGAGGGTGTCTCAATGGTCTCGTACGCCGATGACTGCACGATCCTGTTGTTGTTGTTGTTGTAGCGACTACTTAACCTGAATAGGATGTCACCCCCCATCCAACATTGTCATCAGGCTCTTCTAACGGAAGTCCAAGAAACCTCGCGGCTTCAACAGGGGTGGACCAGAGTGAAATTGGTGTTAGAAGAGTGGGCTCAGTTGAGCAGATGAACAGATGGTTTGTATCGTGGGGAGACACGCCGCATGCCGGGCAGACATTTGGCATATCAGGGTTCAGTCTGGATAGGTAAGAGTTTAGTCTGTTACAGTATCCAGAACGAAGTTGGGCCAGCGTGACTCTTGTCTCCCTGGGCAGTTCGCGTTCCTCGTCGGCAACAGGTGGAGCTTGTGCCTGTAGGACTGCATTCACTGGGCGTGACCTGACAAAGGAGTTTACCGACTCCGTGTGGATGAGGTTGAGGGCCCGCCGGCGCACCTTTGGATCAAACGGCGAGAAGATGTGATGCCGGATCTCGTCATAGTGCTTACGGAGGTGACTCCTTATTCTCCTGGGAGGCGGATTTTCGTTGAGCAGGTTCCTGCTCGGGTGCTGCGGTTTATAGCAGTTGAACAGGAATTGTCTGGTCAACTTCTCGCAAAGCTCTTTGACATCGAGCATTTTTGCCTCATTGTGAAGATGGTGTTCGGGAGACATAAGGAGGCACCCCGTAGCAGTTCTGAGTGCGGTGTTTGGCAGGCCTGCAACCTCCTCCTGTGTGTCTGCTAACCCCGGCGACCATATTGGCGTCGCGTAGCTCAGAACTGGCTGGCCGATTGCCTTGTACGTTGCCAGTAACGTTTCTTTGTCTTTAACAGAAGTACTGCCAGCTAGTGACTTGAGGATTTTGTTACGGCTTTGTACTTTGGTGGCAATCGCGGTTACATGAGCGCCGTATTTGAACATGTTATCAAACGTGACCCCTAAGATTTTGGGGTGTGTGACGGTCGGAAGCTTAATTCCGTCGACGTCTAATTCCATGTTCGCCTGCGCTGTCCACGTCGTAAATAAGGTGGCCGAGGATTTGGTCGCTGACAATGTCAGGTTCCGTGCAGCGAAGAAAGGGTTGGCAGGTAAGAATTAATTCTCGAGCAGAGCTCATCGACGGAGGGTCCAGTCGCCAGGATCGTGCAGTCATCGACGTACGAGACGATCGAGACGCCTGCTGGTGGGGAAGGGAGCCTCGATATGTAATAATTAAACAGAGGCGGGGATAGGACACCACCCTGTGGCACCCCTTGCTTAATTATACGTGGTTTTGATCTTTCGCCTCTAAATTCCACCGATGACTGCCGGCCATTCAGGTAGTTGGCGGTACAACGTTTTAGACAGGGGGAAGGTTTGAATCTTCCAGGTCGTTAATGAGTTGCGCGTGATTAACAGTGTCAAAAGCTTTCGACAAGTCAAGCGCAACTAGCACGGTCCTGTCATTTGGGCGAGATTGGTTGAGACCGACACCTATCTGTGTGGTGATGGCGTTTTGCGCGGTGGTAGTGCTATGCATTTTGCGGAATCCATGCTGATGTTCGGCTAATCGTAGGTTAGCGGTGTAGTAAGGGAGCAAGACCGACTCCAGGGTCTTCACTACTGGCGAGAGGAGTGATATCGGTCGATATGACTCCCCCACGTTAGCCGGCTTGCCGGGCTTTAGTAGTGGCACCACCTTGGCCTGTTTCCATCTTTCTGGAATGACAAAGGTGGTCATGGACAGATTGAAGACGGTTGTTAGGTACCTTACTCCCTCATCACCGAGATGTTTTAGCATCAGCATAGATATACCGTCTGGGCCAATAGATTTGGAGTTTTTGGACCCCCGTATGGCCTCCCGAACCTCTGTGGTGGTGATGGCAATGGGCGCTTGGTTGTTTTTGCGTTTGTGCGCTTCCCTGATGGCGCGCCTGATTTCCTTGTCAACCGGAGGATGCAGTACAAATTGCCGGCAGAAAGCGCTCGCGCATCTCTTTCGTTTCGACTGTACCTTATCACCAAAGGTGATGGATATTTTGTCGTTCGGTTTGGTCGGATTAGACAAGGATTTTACAGTGGACCATAGTTTGCCAACACCAGCAGGGAGGTTACAGGACCTTAGGTGCTCCTCCTACTTGGCTCGTTTGTGTTGATCAACTAGCCGTCTGATTTCCGCATTGAGATCTTGAATTTGAGGATCCGTAGGGTTCAAGCGTCGCACGTGGTCACGTTCATTAGCCAGGGCCGCTGCCTCTGCGGGGAAGTACGGACGTATCTCCTTAATTCTACCTGACGGAATATATTGATTGGAGGCTGAAGCTATGACCAAGCGAAACGCTTTTTCCCCTTCTCGTATGTCAGACGGGATGGGAAGAGCAGCGAAGGTGCTCTCAGTGAAATTAAGAAAACCAACCCCGTCAGCTTTACTGAAGTTAGTGAAGGTGCGCTTCTCAGAGGTAACGAAGTCATTGGGGCGATCGATTGAGAGGATTATCGGCAAATGGTCAGATGCAAGAGTAAGGATTGGTCGCCATTCAACGCAGTTTATGAGACCAGCGCTGACAATTGTGAGGTCTGGCGAGCTGGAACAATTTACCGCAACTCTCGTGGGGGCGTCCCCGTTCACAGTGCAAAACGTCGAATCGTCTATTTGTTCAGCCAATTCCTGTCCCCTGCCATCGGCCTGTAGGCTTGAGTGCCACAGATCGTGGTGTGCGTTGAAGTCTCCGAGGATTACACGATTATCGCCTCTGAGTAACGCACTGATGTCAGGGTGGTAATCTCTCGGACAGCAGGTGGCAGGAGGTATATAGATGTTAATGATTTCGAGGTCGACGTCGCCCGTCCGGACAACCATTCCTTGACCTTCCAGGAGGTTGTCCCTCGGGTCGACGTCGGGCTCAAATGGACGATATTGCACGGATTGGTGTGTGATGAAGGCGAGTCCGCCCCCAAGACCTCTCGATCACGTCGGTGGATGTTATAGCCGTCACAAGTCCGAAGATTTGATCGGGCGTTTAACTCAGCCGATAAACAGAGCACAAGGTGTAAGGGACCAGGAGCTGGTGGCTTTGACTTACATTTGTGCTAGTGCTGGAAGAAGAAGGGGAAGTTGGAAGTGGGAGGGGGGTGGGCTGTCGCTCGGCATTGCTCACATCTGAGACAGAGATGCTACGTAAGAAGTAGCTGTGAGCGGCTGTGTGAGGTGTTGGCGCCTGTGGGCGTGAGCGGCAGCGGGTGTTACCCACTACTTGCTGGGCGTTATTAGTGCTATTAGTCGTGGAGACTATTTCAGAAGCTTGTGACGGTGCGATACTAGATCGTCGTTGGCCACGGGACGTCCTAGGGCGTGAACAGCAAGGGGCCACGAAAGTTTTGTAGAAACTAGGAGGCCTATGTGTGGAGGGATTTAGCCCGGAGCACCTGGTTTTGTGCAGCCATCTTTTACAAGAATTGCATTGGACGGAGTGTGAACGCTTAATGTAAATCTTCTTCCAGCAGACGCAGCAGATCCATTCTCCTGGACCCGGGTTGGATTCAACCCCAGCCCGGAGCAGGAGAGTTTTGAGCAGCCCTGCTGCAAGGAGCTGCTCGGAGGATGACAGTATTAGTGGAAAAGGTGACAGGTTAGACAGGTAGAGTCGAAATAACAGCCCTTGGTCGGATGTAAAAATCCGAGTCATTCCGGTACGTAGAACCTGCGTTTGTGGGAATGTACGATCCTGGCGACGGGCTCCTCCGTAGATGAGCTGTTCTCAAGAATGAACTCTTACCGTCTATCCTTGTCCTGGTTTTTCGATAGACGAAATCTGATATTGTCACCGACCAAGTCCTCGGCCACCTTATTCACGACGTGGACAGCGCAGGTGAACATTTATTAGGCGTGGACGGCATTAAACTTCCGACTGTCACACATCCCAAAATCTTAGGGATCACGTTTGATAACATGCTCAACTACGGTGCTCATGTAGCCGGGAGTGCCACCAAAGTACAAAGCCGCAACGAAATCCTCAAGTCACTAGCTGACAGCACTTGGGGAAAAGATAAAGAAACGTTATTGGCAACGTACAAGGCAATTGGCCAGCCGGTTCTGAGCTACGCGACGCCTATATGGTCACCGGGGCTAGCAGACACACACTGGAGGAGGTTGCAGGCCTGTCAAAACACCGCACTCAGAACTGCCACGGGATGTCTCCTTATGTCCCCTGAACACCACCTCTATAGCGAGGCAAAAATGCTCGGCGTTAAAGAGCATAGTGAAATGCTGACAAGACAACTTCTGTTCAACTGCCACAAACCGCAGCACCCAAACAGGAATAAGGAGAATAAGGAGTCACCTCCGTAAGCACTATGATGAGATCCGGCATCACATCTTTTCGCCATTTCATCTGCATCGACGGCCCTTCAATCTCATCCGCACAGAGTCGGTAAATTCCTTTGCCGGCTCTCGCGAACGCCGTTATACAGGCACAAGGTCCACCTGTTGCCGAAGAGGAACGCGAACTGCCTAGGGAGACAAGGGCCATGCTGGCTCAACTTCGTTCTGGATACTGTAACAGGTTAAGCTCTTACCTATCCAGACTGAACCCTGACATGCCAAATGTCTGCCCGGCATGCGGCGTGTCTCCCGATGACAGTAACCATCTGTTCATCTGCTCAACTTAGCCTACTCTTCTAACAGCAATATCACTTTAGTCCAACCCTGTTGAAGCCGCGAGGTTTCTGGGACTCCCGTTAGAAGAGCTTGATGATAATGTTGTATAAGGGACGTGATATTTAGGCAGGTTAAAATGTCGCTACAACAACAACAACAGCAGACGACTTTGATGCTGTTGGCGTCGGATTGGATCCTGCCAGCTGATACTTATGTTTTTTGTTTTTTTAATTGTTAACACATTTTTGGATTAAATTTTAAATTCTTTACTTCAAGCTTATTTTCTCGAAAACTGGCATAATTTAACCCTTCGTCTTACACATGAGTCCAGCTAGACATTTTCCATTTTTAATCTCCAAAAAAGACCACTTTGGGTTAAGCTAGAGGTTTGCAATTTTAGATAGCTTCCTAAAATTTAATCATACGTCGATTTGTAAAAAAAATCATCTTGATATCTGATACATATATCTAGTTTTATAGATATGTTGATTAATACATCACATTCGTAACACATAGGTCTGGCTGGACCCACACACATTTCTATGTAATTTTTTGCATGCAACCGCGCATAATGCATTTCTTCAAATTTTTGAATGTCAAGACAACCTTTGTGTTTTTCCTTTTCGGTTTTTATTTTTCGATTAAATCCTTTTTTTAATTTTTTAATGTCATGACAAGAGTTGATATTCTTTTTAGTTTTTTGGTCGGTCGTAAAAGAGTTGATTTTCTTTTTAGCTCATATTTTTGAATTTTGCTTTGATGGCAGTTGATAAATAAAAGTTGAATGTTCAGAAAGTGAGTGCTAAAATATATTTCTTTACTAAGCGTTATTTTTTGGTATGCTATTTTGATAAAACAAAATATGAGTGACGAAATTGATTTGATTTATAACACTGAAAGGGCTGCTGAAGACCTTGAAGATAACCTTCAACCGATAAACCTGCATGATGATTACAATGACATCGAGGATTTGGATTGTATTCTTGGCAATGAAGCTTCAGACATCGAGAACGACCCAATAATCCAACCAAATGAATTATCCTTTGATGATGATGATGACGATGATGATGATGGTAAAGATGGCACAAGATGGAGCAAAAATGCACCAAGCGCAGTTCGTATTCGAGCACACAATATCATGTGTTTTCGTGCAGCACCAAAAGAAAATAATTCCATTGCGATCGAGCTATTCAAAAGTTCGACAAAGCGGCGCCAATTCGTGATTTTTGGAATTTTCTAAACCAAAATCTGGCAAATAACTACGAACCTCATGAGACAATTGTAGTCGATGAGCAGTTATTTCCATATCGAGGAAAACCAAATTCACCTAATACATACCTTCAAAGCCAGCGAAATATGGCATCAAAGTTTGGTTGGCATGTGATTCCAGAACTAATACCCATTACAAAGAAAATTGTATACAGGACGAAATGAACGAATTTGTAATATGCTGGATGTTATGTGACTGGCAGCTTACTGCATTTTCAAAGAAGTTAAAAATACCCAAAAAAAATGACGCTCGACGCAACTTCCTACATTAGCTAGTTCATTGGTTCTACCAAACGTTGAAGAAAGAATGAAATCTCTAAACAATTTAGCACGCGGACAGCTATAGAGGCCTTCTTGAGAAAACAAATAAACGTGAGTATTTCTAAATTTGTAAAACTTTTTATAATTTTTACTGCAATTTTTTTGGTTTCTAATTTTTTCTTCCTTGTTTAGAAACCCCCCGTAAATCCTACAAAAAGCGGCGCAGATACAAAGAAATATTGTCGACTGTGTGCAGAATCAGATGAAAAGATCCGGAGAAAGACCCGATTCTTTTGCTTGAAATGTGCAGAGCCGTTTGTCAACAACATTCAAAAATCGACTACGTTTGCTTCTGTTATATTCCGCAATAATAATTAAGTATTTTGGTCATTATTTGTCAGTATTTCCCAATGTATTTAGAGATTGGAATATAATTTAATTTTTCTTTATTTATTTTCAAAATAAAATCAGTAATTTAATAAATATTTGAATAACATACAATAAAAAGGTAAAAAAAAAATAAAATATGTTGCATATAATTCCTATATTTCAACGTAACTGCATATAATTTGTATGTGGGTCTAGCCAGACTCATGTGTACCGAATGTGACTAGCGAAACATGTGTCTGACGAAGAGTTAAATCGTAAAACAAATTTGGTTTGGACATATGTGTATGTAGTAGGCTCAAATTTTTAGCCGTGCAGTCCTCCCTTTTTCAACTGGGTGGTTTTCTTCTATGTATATACGAGTAGAGAGGTTGAAATTTTTATTTACAACGTTTGGTAAAATATAGGTTACTCAAATAATTACATGCAGACTTCTGTGCGTCCGCAAGCGCTGTGCGTTTATATATGGTTGAGCTGTAAGGCTCCTGCAATATTTTGTGGTATGAGAAAAGTTTCGATATAACGTATTATGTAAGTAATAAAAACTATCTACACATGCACAAACGCTATTGTTGAAGAGATTTTTTGGTCAAATGTATCCTTTTGTGGATCTTCAGAAGGGTTAAAGTGAGATATTTCGCTAAAACGAGCGGGCGCGATTTCACTGAAAACGTAGTTTGATACTCTGGATGATCGCGGACCAGACCTCATTCACGCTTTTCGTGCCTACTTTTTTAAACTTACTTATTCTAGCAGAGCGCTGTGTCTAATAACGTGTTTTTGCTGAGCCTGGACTTTGCATTTTCCTCGCATTTAGCATATAGCACAAAATGCCGTATTTATTTTTGCATTTACCATACAAGTTTTGTCACCAAAATGCAACTAAATGCAACTTTATTTTTGCATTAGCATTATAAATGCTCAAATCAACCTTGTCATTTTCTTAGTATTTTCTGTCATGCGACGTTTGCGAATTGAATTAATTAAAGGATTTAATTAAAATGTGTAATTTTTCCACACATGCTGCAAATTTGTATAACCCAAAAAAAATGTTTGTAAAGAAAAAACATATGATTCGAAATTGCATTTACTAAATGCGGCACCGTGAACGCTTTTTCGAAATCAATATTCGAAAATGCAAAAAATTACATTTTAACTTCAGCATGAACAGCAAATAACTCAAAGATTTTGACAGAATTGTGAGTTAAAATGCAATTTTGTTTCAAAATCACAGAGCAGAAAGGGTTCAAGTACTGATAACTGGCATCCATTAGGCGGGCCACTTTTCTTCAACGGAATATCTTAGAGAGTAATATTTTGCCTATGCGGTATTTTTTTTGTGCGAAAACTTGCTCTTGAAAAATTTGTATGCATTTCATGAACATGATCAGATGTTTGTATGTTTGGTCCGATGTTTGTAAGTATGAGAAGAAGAAGAGATAGACCCACCAATAAGTATACCGAAATGATCAGGGCGACGAGCTGAGTCGATTTAACCATGCCCGTCTGTCCGTCCATCTGTCCGTCTGTGCGTCTGTCCGTGTGTCCGCCTGTCTGTTTGAACGCAAACTTGTCCCTCAGTTTTTGAGATATCTCGATGATATTTGCTAAGTGGGCGCCATTTTTTGAAACATTAATCATTTGTCGCAACCAGAAAAATCGGACCAATACAACGTATAGCTCCCATACAATCGATTGTTCCGATAAATGGGGTTTGGCCTACAACTTTTGCAATTAAGAAGCTAGGAACGTAAAATTTTTCAGGTTTGATAATATGTAATGTGTGTAGTGAAAATTACCCATATCGGACTAACATAACATATAGCTTCCATACAATCGATTGTTCCGATAAATGGGTTTTGGCCTATAACCTAGGAACGAAAATTTTGCAGGTTAGGTACATATTATATATGTAATATGTGTAGTGAAAATCACCCAGAGCGGACCAAGATAACATATAGCTCCCATACAATCGATTGTTCCGATAAATGGGGTTTGGGCTATGTATCTTTAAATTAACAGTTTAGAGTGTGTACTAATGGTGAGTAAAGATCGTACACTTAAAACCATGATGCGTATTTATGAAAGGTATAAAGTTTTCGACACAGTCGAAGACAGCCCTTTCCTTACTTGTTTTTAGATAGTTTTCGCACCGATTTGCAAAATATGTATACTCAAAATTATGTTTTAAAGAAATAAGAAATGTGATGTTAAAGAGCTTTTAACATTGCTAACTCTTAGAATACATTTCAATTTAAAAGTGAAATACAAAAAAGGGAAATAATAGTTCCCCTTTGGGATAAAAGAAGTAGAAAAGTCCGGAATGTAGTTTTTTAATTCAAATAAATTTTCGAGAAATATGAGATTTTAAATCACAAGCTATATTAAATTATAGGAAATAAATTGCCTTAATTGCCGTATAAAGAATCTTGAATTGCAAGTGGTCTTAAAATTTAACTAACCGGTAGAAATTCTGTGTTTCGCGCACCATTTTTAAACCACTTTATTTCCTGTAAAACTTGGTCCTGTGGAGTCCAAGTTTGTCAGATATCTTAAATTATACCAGATTAAATTCAAATTCGAATTTTCAGAGGTATTCCTGGGAAGCTTTTAAATTTTTTCGATAAACTCATTTCCACACCACCTGAGGTAGAGTTTTTGGAGCGCTTTTTTTAGTGTGGTTTCCCCAGTAGGCCTAGTCCACTTATTAAGTCTAGTGGCTTTACGCGAGTAACTTGGTCCATCTTGAGAGATCGTAGCTTTTATTATTTTTAGAAAAAGCTTAAATTCCGATAGGAAGAGGGATAGGAATATAGTAAGAAAAAAGAGAAAAACGAGATGGAAGAAGAAGAAGGGAGGGATATTGAGTGGCAGGAGAATAAAAAGGAAGGAGAGTAAAATTTTTCGGCATGACGTCTGACGGGTCTGCTAATCTAATTATTTATTTATCATCTTACTAAAACTAGACTAACTCCACTTATTCGAGAGAAAGGTTCTTCGAAGGATTTTTGGGCCTCTACTCGATGCCGACGGTGTTTACCGTAGAAGATTAAATGATGAGTTTAATGAGCACTTCGCACACATCGACATTTTCCAACGAATTAAAACCCAGCGGATACGTTGGCCTGGCCATGTAGTGCGAACGGAGAACGATCTGGGATCGCTTGGCGTCTCTAATTGGCGTCATCTGGCAAAGGATTGTCAGGTGGCGCGCTTTGTTGGAAGGTTAAAATCCTTTCGACGGTTAAACAAGTAGCTATTAACGGCTGTTGACATATATACGTATGTATATAAAACATCTAGGAAGCTAGCTGTGGACTTGTAGTGTTATTGCTTTAATTTTATATATTATGTGAAATAGGCAAAGGGGAGCTTTCATAAAAGCCGGTAATCGTTAACCGGAGTTTAATTGACGTATTTTGTACCGTTAGCTGTCAAATTAACCACCGATTATTCTTAACCGGCTTTTATGAAAGTGACCCTAAGGCACGCTTTCGCAAAAGCCGTTTAACGCTAACGGACAGTTAATTTGTTAGCTAAGCGAACGATTTATATTAACAAACCCCGGTTAGCGTTAAGCGGAGATTGTGAAAACGGCACTAAAACTTACTTGTCGCACTTTTAGTTAAAAATCGCTATATTCATAAGCAATCCGCTTCAAAAAGGAGGACACTGTATAACTAGATATATAAATACTAAATTTTCCGATGTTTAGTATAAAAGTTATTTAAACTTACGTGTGTTTGGCTGCTTTCTTAACGCCACAAGGATTATGGCCGGAATATAAAAAAAGCATGCGTAGCTACTTAACGTCTTTATAAATGTATACCAAAGCCTTTAAAAATGGAAATTTAGTTTAATTAATTAATGTTTGCATAATAAATACATTGCTAAGTTATTATTTATGGTAAACTTACTTGTATGTGTGTATAGAACCTCTATGTTCGATAATATGCATGTACTGCAGTTGGGAAATTGTTTGTATGTTTACAAAATTCTGTAAGAGAATAAAATTGTTATAGTTTTGTTAAATTTTCACAATTTTCCAACAAACTTACCAAATTCAACGATATCAGAAAATTCAAATAATCAGAATAAAAGCAAAACAAGAACCAGTGCTGCTGCAATTTCGTTTGTATTAAGATTTTGAGTTTTTAGTTCAATTTCCAAAAGTTTTTGTAAAGAAACAGCACAGACGCTGAATGCCAATCAGATGACATTTAATAAGGGAGCTTCAAGTCTCCAACTGTCAAAAACGTCAATGGCTGACAAACCTTGTATAATTAAACAATGATATTTCTGATTTACATGAGAATGACGACGAAAAAGCTAAAATCATGGCTGGATTCTATCAACTCCCGCACTCAGGTTTAAGTTGCAGCATTCAATGTATGATTATAACTTATTTAGTAATTTTATTGCAATAGCTAACTATAAAAAATATAATTTGAATAATGTTTCAGAAAAAAAAATGTATAAAAAGCTTTTTTTGAAAGTTTTTTAAAAGCTTACATTAATAAGCTTTTAATCAACGTTCCGTTTTGATTATAAACTCTTATTTTCAAACGTTGTATAATCGAAAAATCAGAATTTTGTAAACTTAATATTAATTTCGGAAAGCTTTTTAAAGATTTATTTTAAGTTTACTTTGCTTGTTGGGTATAAATAAAATTGAACGTGTGTCGGTGTTTCCGTTATAGCAGGAATCGGCGTTTTGAAAAATTTGAGTGTCGAGTGACGAAAAAATAACAAATAAATATAGCAATAGCCCCGAACTTAATTCAAATCAATTAATTGAATCTCAATTTATACAGAAATAACCAAAAAACCTTCATAAATACACATTATGTCTATAGGCACATATGGGTAAAATTTTGCTGTATTTCGTTGTCCTTATTTTTTATTTTCAAAAGCTTGAATAAAAATTGAAATTTTATTCTTTATTCCATGGCATACCTATACAGGTAATATCGTCTCAACAGCTGATTAGATTTTTTTCATTTTAATTTTTGATAAACTGTCAAACTTGCCTGCAATCGGTTAGTTTACATTTTTTGTGTTGTTCTGATGTTTTAGAGAAGCAATTTCCAATATGACCGCCGTGCTGTTACCTGTTTTACTATGCCATACTTTATTCAAAATTTTTTGAATAACAAGTAACATTTAACTCATCACTAATTTTTTTTTTTGAATAATGAATAAAATTTTATTTCTTATTTAAGAAGTTTTTTATTCAAAGTAAGCCAACTCTGCTTTATAGGCGTCTAAAGTACAAAACCGATCTTCATGAAATTTTCACATGCCCGTCTGTCCGTCCGACTGTCCTTCCGTCCGTCCGTCTGTCTGTTTGAACGCAAACTAGTCCCTCGATGAAATTTGGTAAGAGGCAGTCATTTTGTAAAGCATTAATCATTTGTCGGAAGCAGCATGATCGGACCAATACAACGCATAGCTCCCATACAATCGATAGTTTCGATAAATGGCTTTTATATTCTTCGATTCACTGGTCACAGCATAGGCTTTACAGTTTTGGAAAAGTGGGCGGTGCTATGCTCACATATTTTGTGTGTTTGTTTGTGCTTCCTTAATACCCACAGTTTACTGTCGATGTCTCCGAAACTTCACGATGCCTGCGACAAAGGTTATATAAGTATATATGTTTTGGAAAACCCCCAGGTTTTATAAAACTGCAATTCGGTATAGCTAGGAATTTATTTGGTTTAAGTTCATGATATTTCATAATAAATTAAAATCGGAACTATGTACATATCAGTAAACGCTGAGGAAAAGGGAGAAGAAAAACTTGGTGTTTATTTTCAATATCCACCCAGTTGTATGCATAAACGGAGCATGCATGCTGTATGAATGAAAAAGTATGTAAAGTGCGTAACTTTCAAATTAAATGTATTCACAAATAAAGCATGCGTGCTGAATGCGTTCTTTATAGGCATGAAAAAAGCATGCTGCACCAGTGAAAATTTATTTAACTTGAAATAATACACCTTACCATGGTACAAGAATATCAAGGTATTTCCACTTTGACGTAAACTGTGTTGGTTGTCATTCAACCTTTTGTCAGTTGTGTAAAGAACGTTGCTACCTCAAATTAATCGCGAGCAGTAAAATTTGTTCGCGGGTTCTGCAAGAAAAAATAATTTCGTTTCTTGAGGGAGAAACAATCCGGCGGTGCAAGCTGTTATTTTAATACCTTTCATTTAAAATATAGCGAATTCCGTAACAGAAACTACATAAAAAAAGTAATTTCAAAGTTCACACAAAGTTCAGGAAAGTTAATTTAACTTTTAAAAATTTACTTGAAAATTTTAATATTTCTATAAAATTTTTGAGTACGCAGTTTTGTAGACCCATCAATTTTAGCAAGTTAGAACTCGCTCAAAAATTTCCCTGTGTTCGTCAAGGGTGTTAAACGATTTCTTCCATAGAACTCATGAGGAAAAATTAATTTTGTATGGAAAAAAATACCCAACATCTTTGAAAAAAAAAATACAGGTAAAATTTTGACGTACTTCTAACTTGCACAGCAAAAATTTTCTAAAAATTCTGCCTAAAAGTATTGAAATTATGATGTAAATTCTTAAAAGTTTTATTAACTTTCCTGAACTTTGAGTAAACTTTGAAATTTCCTTTTATGTGGTTTCTGTTATGGAATACGCTATATTTTAAATGAAAACTATTTAAAGCACAGCTTCTTTTTATTTCGTTGAACGATATCCACTTTAATTTCACTATTATTATATTGAACACAATATAACCAGTGAACCCAAAAATATACCTACTGTAAAATTTCGTAAAGATTGGCTGAGTACTTTGCACGCCTATAAAGGACACACATTCATTTTATACCTTTCATGAACATGAAATGATATTATAACTTTAGTCCGATATTTGTAAATATGAGAAGAAGACGAGTTAGACCCACCAATAAGTATACTGAAATGATCAGGGCGACAAGCTGAGTCGATTTAGCACGTCCGCCTGTCTGCTTGAACGCAAACTAGTCCCTCAGTTTTAGAGATATCTCGTTGAAATTTGGTATTATATTAATCATTTGTCGGAACCAACAAGATCGGACCAATACAACGCATAGCTCCATATAATTGATTGTTCCGATAAATGGTTTTTGGCCTACAACTCTTACAAATAAAAAGCTAGGAGCGTAAAATTTTGCGGGTTTCATACATTTTATATACGTAATGACTAATAACAATCAGCCAGATCGGGCCAACATAACATATGTCTCCCATACAATCGAATGTTCCGATAAATGGGGATTGGGCTATAGCGTTTGCAATTTAATAGCGAGGAACACAAAATTTGGCAGATGTAGTACTGATTATATGTATATGTAACGTGTGTACTGAAAATCATCAAGACTGGACCAATATATCGTATAGCCCCCATACAACAGATTTTTCCAATAAACGTGGTTTGGCTATGTATCTTTAAATTAACAAGGTAAGACCATCAAATTTTGCAGAGCTTGTACTTATTGTAAGTATTCGTTCGGATACATTATGCGTATTCATGAAATGTATAAAGTCTTAGGCACAGCCGAAGACAGCGCTTTACTTACTTGTTATTTATGAGACTAAAGTACAACTATTGAACTATGAATCCAAAGCTTTCATTACAATATCTCTTATAGCTTTTTTATTATTGATTTTTTAGCTAAAAGGCATAAAAATTTTCATTAAAAATGTTTGTTGTTGTTGTTAAAAATATAAATTTTCAAAACCAGTTCGGGGAATGTCTATTTGGAATACTTCATGAATATTTGCTAACGCATATTAGGATATAAAGCTGTAAATTTGTATCCAAATCCGTTGTCATTTTGGCGGGAATAACTTAAAAAATTATTAAATTTTGAACGTAGGTAGGGTGGCTGCCACGCTCATTTTCGAGGGGTTAGTCACCTTTAGCAAGAAATCGCTTAAACAAACATTCATAGCAATTTAAAATTCTACCGAAATCCGCAAAAAAAACTAAATTTTGCAAACAAAATTTTTTTTGCCCCTTACAAAATGCATCACAAAAATCTACTTGTTTGCATGTTTTTTGTAATAATGCACGGGGGAAAAGTGAGTATGGCGGGAAAACTCTAGCATTTACAAGAAAAACTGTCAAGACACTTTCGATGGAGAATCACTTCACCAGGAAACTGTGGAAGAAAAATTTTTGACAGATATTACAATTACCGAAATAATTAAAACCAAAACAAAAAAATTCACTTCAGCCGTTAATCGAGCTTTGTATCATTTTTGTGAGGTCATAATTTTCGTTAAATGAAGTTTATCTACCCCATTCTTCGTTTCTTTTTATACCTTTCATGAACATGAAATGGTATATTAACTTTGGTCGGATGTTTGTAACGTTTAGAAATATAAGAGATAGACCCACCATTAAGTACGAGTATACCAAATTGATCAGGACGATGAACTGAGTTGATACAGCCATGTCCGTCTGTCCGTCCGTCTGTTTGAACGCAAACTAGTACCTCAATTTTTGAGATATCTCGATGGCACACGGATGTATTTTTGTATTATATAAGACATTTGTCGGATCCGGTATAATAGTAAAAAAATCACTAAGATCGGAGCTATATATAGTATATATCCCATACAACCGATCGTTCAGATAAGAGGATTATGGCCATTTCTCCCTCATTTTAAAAGATTAAAACTTGAAACTTGGTGAGATATTTTCTTATGGATAGTAAAAGATTTCGTAAAAAAGTCAGCAAAATCGGAGCTATATATAGTATATATCCCATACAACCGATCGTTCAGATAAGAGGATTATGGCCATTTACCCCTTATTTTGAAATATTAAAACTTGAAACTTGGTGAGATATTTGCTTATAGATGGTAAAAGATTTGGTAAAAAATCACCAAGATCGGAGCTATACATACATAGTATATATCCCATACAATCGATCGTTCAGATAAGAGGCTTATGGCCATTTCTCCCTCATTTTAAAAGATTAAAACTTGAAGCTCGTATGTTTCAAACGATGGAATTGATTGGCGCGGTGAGCCCTACGTCACTCGTAGATTGGGTGGTGAAAACGTCATCAAGTTACGTCCAGGTTGGTAGTTAATTTTTGTTTGATGATATGAAATGAAGTCTGTTGGTTTTTAGGTGTAACCAGATATGCATCAAGCAGAGTGAAACACATCCGCGATTCATTCTTATTACTTTTTCCTTCGACGCTATCGACAATTATAATTGACAGTTCTAACAACTATGGAAGACATTTTCATGGCACCAACCACATCGAAATTGATGAGGAACTATCTCATGCGTACTTAGCTATATTATTGTTGGCCGGTGTATACAAGTGAATATGGTAGTGGCAAAAATTTTGAAATAAAGTTCGTGTATGTGGTTTCAGATCCAGTGATGAAACTTTGCACGATTTATTTGATGAAAATATTGGCCGAACAGTATTTCGATCAATCATGTCTGAAAGAACATTTTTACATATTCACAAAATTATTATTATTTACACGAGGCAGTGAAAGAACCGATGACAAATTTTCACCAATTAGAAACTTTTGGGAAAAGTAGTCTGAGAGGCTTACCACATTCTACAATCCAAACGATAATGGGTACTGTAGATGAGCAATTGCTTGGACTTCATGGTCGATGTAAATTTCGTCAATACATACCATCGAAACCAGAGAGATATGGCTTGAAATTTTGGCTACTTGTGGATTCGCGAACGTCTTACGTATGAAAAATACAGCCATATTTGGGAAAAACTGTGACAGGTATTGTCGAAATAAAACAAGGGGAACGAGTAGTTCTTGATTTAGTTCATGGAACATGACAAAAGGACATGACGATGGTTGGAACTATGCGTAGAAATAAAACGTCTATTCCTCCAAAACTTTTCTCTGTAAAAACATCGCACTTTATGAATCAACTTGTGCATTTACGCCTGATACCAGTCTCGTTTCATACATTAGTCACAAAAATAAATGTACAATTGTTATGAGCACACTGCATCACACACCTAATGTTGCGAATGACTCCAAAAAGTTGCCTGAAATAATCAGTTATTATAACTCAACGAAGGGAGGTGTAGATGCTGTTGATAAAATACTCAGTTGCTACAGCTGCAAACGCAAAAATAATCGATGGACTATGGCTGTATTTTTTAACATACTCGATATATATACTTTAAATTCATATATTATATATAACGAAATAGATCCGAATTGGATGCTTCAATCCAAAAACCTCCTCAATAATGATGATAGCGAAGCAGGTCCATCCAAGAAACGAAAAATTGATTCGCCAAAAACAAACTGTGCAAGATGTCAAAGTTGTTATCATTACGGAGAAAATAAAAATAAATGGACATCATCATTCTGCTACTTGTGCAAAAAACCATGTTGTACTGATAAACATAACAAAAATATTTGCGTCGAATGCATTAATAATATTTAAACTTGTCAAAATTTAAAAAAATATATTCAATATAAGAGTTAATAAAAATAATAAAATACTTTTTCTCTATAGATTTCAGTATGTATCAAAAATGATACATAACCAGAATTATGAATTTTTTTTAAAGCTCGATCTACGGTTAAATGGCTGCAGAGAAGTATGCTCTATGCTAGTAGGAGAGTAAGATAAGCTAAAACAAGTAAGGAAGTCTAAGTTCGGGTGGAACCGAACATTATATACCTAGTAGGGATCTATTATGGCATACTAATTTACACAGGTCTATTTTAATAATTTTTAGCTCGTGTTATAAAGCCAGCTGATTGTTTTCAATAAAAACACTTCTGTTATGAGTTCAGAGCGGCAAATAAATTTAATATACAGCAGGTATATAAAAGATTTTTGCGCCGAGCTTGCCTTCTAATTTGTGGTATGCCGTTTTGAATTTTTTCCTACAAATTGGCGGGACCTACAGATTTTTGGCGACTTCGAACGGCATCTACAAAGGAGATGAATTTTTCCTGAGAAGCCTTCCATGGCAGAAAGACACTCGGAGAGTTTGCCAAACCACCGCCGAAGGGCGACCCCGTTTTGAAAAACTTTTTCAAACCACTTTTGATGTTACCTGTCCCAGGACTCGAACCTTGGACCTTCGGTGTGGTAGGCCGGCAACACTACCAACACACCACGGCGGCCGCCATTAATTTATTTGTATATAAATAGCTTCCCTACCAACAACTACTAACCACATTTTTTCAAAATACCAATACATGCACATTTTGTGTTTGAAAAATTCGCGTTCAAATAGACAGACGGACGGAGATACGGGCATTGCTGTTGTTGTTGTTATGGTAACGACAAAAACACTCCACGAAGGTTTTAGGGGGTGTTGTCGAATTAAGAGTCCTTGGCCGGATTTGAACCCGGTACTCCCTTGCGATACTGCCCGACTGTCGTGGTAGCGATTTGGTATGACCAGTGGAACCTTCTAGGTCATGTCACCCCTCCTTCCGTAAGGAAGGATAAGATGGGTAATGAGAGGTGAGAGGCATCATATCCGTAGATCAACCATCGAGTTGCACGTCATTACCTTTGTGCATATTAGTCGCCTCTTACGACCGGTATGCCTACCTCGGGCATATTCTAAAACCCTAACCCGCAGGAGCGTTGCTAAATCGACTCAGCTCATCGTTGTTATTATTTCAGTTTACTTATTGATGGTCCTATCTCTTCTTCTTCTCATACTTACAAACATTTCATGTTCATTAAGGGTATGAAAATCGAGAAAGGTATATAACTTCCCTATTGCAGTGGGATATTAAGTGTGTAAGATCTATTGATATAGCTTGCATGGTTATAAAAATATCGCGTTTTACAAACTGGGCGTGGCCGTGGAGCGATTTCGTCCATTTTTACAACAAACATTTTCGCCAAATATCGTTTCGATAAATCAATTTTTGCCGAAATTATGGCATAAAAAGTTTTGTTTAATAATCCACCATAAAAGGGGCGTGGTTACGCCCATTTTCAAAAATTTATATTTTTCGACTTTCTTCGTTCACGGACACTTTTAAAGTGAAATAGAAATGTATTAAATCTTTCGTATTAAAGTGGGTTCCACACCCACTTAACCGAATTCGCCCATTTTTTTCCGGAACATTCCTTGTATTAATATAACATTTAAAAGACTCCAAGTACTCTATGTCCTCTAAAAAGAGAAACGCGGAAGACAATCTATCATTAAGCATTTCTTTAAACATTAGAAGTTTTACAACGGAGTCATACAGAGAATTCCAGCATGTAATGACTGGCACAACCAAAGCCGAACACAAAATCTCTATAACTATTTCTGATGATTTTGGGCACTTACACTTCTTCCACAAATTATTGCACTAATCGAAACCCTGCAATAAAAAGGTGTTCTTTTGATTATCGGATACATATTGAGCTATTTTTGTTTAGAGTTTCTATGGAAATGTATAAAGTGATGGTCACAGAAGTCGAATAAAATTAATTGCATGTCAATTTAAAAATTTGTATAGTTGTTTGCCCATTTGTCGAACTCTGGCACTTATAAAAATAACTAAAATGATACACGTAATAAAATGGCCAAATCGTTATTTTAATATATTTACCGTTACCGTATGCCTGTTGTGAAGCGTGTCGTCGCTTTTAGGAATTTTCATGCAATCCTTTGTTGCAAATAAATTGAGTGTGTGGATTGAACATCTGTGATGTTTTCCTAACTCCGGTATGTTTCCGAACTCCAGTACCTCATCTTCGCTTTCGTCTGCTATCATGTCGAACGTTTCATCAATGCCATAGTCTTTGAAAGCTTTTTTAAAGTTTGACACATTGTCAGTAACTGTCATGATCTTATTATTTCTATTGAGACCGAAGGAGTAGTTTATGTCTTTCATCGTTTGCGCTACTTTCTCAGCAAAATGAACTCTTATTCTTCTGCAAGCGAGAGCTACCGAATTGCGCTCAAAATTATCAGTCACCCAATGGCATGTATCCCCGGTGTATCCAGTGATATATTTACTTTAATTTTGTATAGCATTTTGCTGTGCATGTTTTCCAGCTTCTTCATGGCTGTTTGCCTACTCATAATATTAAAACCAGTGTCTTCGAATAAGTCAATAAATATTTTTTTTAACAATTTCAACTGGCAATGCGCAATCCACAAAAGCTTTTAAAAGCTTACAATTAAACCTTTCTGGAGATGTGGAATATAGGCTTTTATACCTTTGGTAATCATCGACGAGCTTCGTTTTTAAATGAGTTATAAAATTCGACGAAACATCTCCGGACGCTCTTATTAAGCTGCCACAAGTTGTGCATTTTGCTTTTCTAATAAATTTATTATTTTCATTCAACTAAATTAAAAAATTATAATTTATTTAAATTACTGCTCAACAAAATCGAATAAAGGGGCACAAAATGTGAAAGGGACTAACGAACTGTTGCTGCTGTAAAAAATTCACTTACTTACTCCCTTGCGGTACTGTCCGACTGTCTTGGTAGCGATTTGGTATGACCAGTGCACCCTTCTAGGTTATGTCACTCCTCCTTACTTAAGGAAGGTGAAGATGGGTAATGAGAGGTGAGAGCAGGGTTGGGCATTTGCACTAGCACTGTTTATTCAGTGGTAGTTAAAGCAAAAACCACTATCACTGAAAATTAATTGATAGCGAATTTTTTTCACTATCACTAAACCAGCTTTTAGTGACAGTGAAAAGCCAATGACAGTGTCACCATCCTTTTAATGATACTGAAAAAAAATTACACAATCACTTAATTTGTGATCACAAAAATTTTGTTTGTTTTTTCTTTATTTTTTTTTTTAAATCGTAAAAAATCATGATTGTTTTCTAAAATAATCATTAAAACCCGAAAACAAGGGGTTATCAATCATTAATATGCTTTTCCAAAAAATAATCAATCAAACCAGTAATCTTTATGATTATTAATCATTATTTAATAGGTCCGATTCTATTATTTAAGGTTTGCAGTCGTGATGATTTTCAAAGCAAAAACATTTTTTTTTATTTCGCCCAGTCTATTGTATAATTCAATAATACATGAAACTTTGAATTGACACTAAAATATAAATATACAAATATACGTTTTGAATAAATTATTATTTTAGTCCTTAGCTGAGATTTTCTGGTGTCATGTGCGAGTATTATAAGTCATGTCCGAATCAACTCGAGAAAAAATCAAGAAGGCTGCTCACGATGCTGATTTTGGATTGTTGGCAACGAGAATATGATAAAAGACCATATCGCAATTTTCGGTTCAGTCTCCTTGAGTTTGAAGAGCGCATGCAACGAAAATTTCATCCGGTTTATGATTTCCCAATTATTGTTGCATTCTTAAAGAAACGAACACTGTCTACAGTGAGGATTACGGGTATTTGTTTATCATCTTATGAGCACGAAGTACTGCATAGCTGGGTTGATAGCCTCTTAAGAATTCGACGCATTGAGCTATATTTGATGAATTTACCGACTAAATTTTTTAAGATCTTAAGCGATAGCGTGGCAAGCATGAAAATACAAGAATTAATATTAGAAGGTTAGCCTACAAAATACATAATTAGCATCATTACATATCTGCATTTTAGGAACTATTCTGACGACACCAGATATCGAGGTTTTATATTTTTTTATTATTAACTCTAAAATTCTCCGGCATTTGAACGTTTCAAATTGTAGCGTCTCTCAACACGATTTTCCATTACTAGCTGATGGCGTATACAAATCTATCTCTATGCGCAGCTTCATATGCAATCGACTCGTCGGGAAGCACATGACTCTGGACACAACTAAAGTTGCACATATAGTGTCCTCGCTGATTTGGCAGAATAAATTGCAAGAACTTGAAATGCAAAAATGCGAGTTTGAAGCGCGCGATATGGAAATCATATCCGAGTATATGGTAACTCCAGAGAGAAATATGAATAAACTAAATTTTGCTTATAATTGCATTGGGCCTGACGGTGCTGAGTACATTTTTTGTGCAATAGTTCTTAGTAATACTTTAACGCATTTAAATATTGGTGGTAATCACTTGGGAAGCATTGGTGGTCAAACGGTGGCAAAATATTTGAGTTCTTGCTATTTGTTGGTATATCTCAATATTACATGGAATGATATTTGCCCTGACGCAATGAATTTGATACTAGCAACAGTCAAAAAGCCCGTCAAACTACATCGGATAGAAGTTTTTGGTAACCGATTCGATAAAAAATCAGCTAACATTTTAAGACGACTTACCGATGCAGCAGTGTTACCAAAAGATGGTATCGACGTAATATCAGTTTATGACGAAAGTCTAGGTGATTATCGTGTAACGCGATATAATTAGAATATATTTAATTGTAAGTTTATGTACATATTCAAGACAATTTTCAAAAATGTGTGACTTTGTGTATACCTTTTACCTTTTTCAAAATCTTCAAATTTTTTTTTACAGAATTTCTAGAAAATTTGTAAGTACGCAGTTTTGTAGACCAATCAATAACATTATAACATTGTGCACGTTAGAATACGCTAAAAATTATCCCTGAATTTTCAGGTCTTTTTTCGTCAAGGATGTTGGGTGATTTCTTTTACACAACGCATGAAGAACATCCCTGACAAAAACAAATTTTTAAATTTAGGGGAAATTTTTAGGTACTTCTAACTTGCACATTATGACGCTAGAATTTAACGAGCTATAAACTGCGTACTCAAAATGTTTCTAAAAATGTTTACCGAAAATATTGACATTTTTATTTCGTCGAACGATATCCAATTTAATTTCACAACTGTACATATTGAGATATGCATAATTTATTTTCTTTCTACATTTCATTTCATATCATTTATTTAACAAATAATTACTATATTAATACTTTAAATCTAAATACGAAAGTAAAAATTTATTGTCAGAAATATCAAAGTTAACTTTTAAGCTAGTGGAAGTCGGAATACAATGACAATGAGATTCTAACTTAAAGTTAAGGATATTTTTTGAAGCAGAGAAATTATCTGTTTGCAGTGGAAATTTTTGTCATCGGGTTCAAGTTTGAAGCTCGTAGCTTACCGGCAAGTTAGTAAAATATCTATCGAAAGATAAATTTATTAAAGCTGAGTTAATCATATGCGCCAAAACCGGTTCTATAAAACCTCGGCACTGCACAACACTAATAACTTAAAAGTTCAACGATGATGACTCAACAGCTACTAGGAAGAAAACCTGCGAAGAGTGTAGGTTGACAAAGAAAAAAGTTTAAAAAATTCCTTAAACCGACGAATGGTTTAAAAGTTAGGCTCAAATTTTAACCGTTTACAAATGTTTTTTATGTTTTTTTATTGTTAAACATTTCTGGTTTAAAATCAAAACTCTTTTCTTCACGCTAATTTTCTCGAATATTGGCATAATTTAAATTCTAAACCAAATTTGGCTTGGACATATAAGTATGTAACTCAAAAAAGTTTTAAATTTAGGCTCAAATTTTTAGTAGTAAAGTAGAATAAGTAGCGGACCCTCCTTTAAGACTTTTACACCTTTGATAATCATCGCTGTGTTTCGATTTTAAATGCGTTATAAAATTCTATGAGACATCTCCGGGCGGTCTTATTAAGCTGCCACAAGTTGTGCATTTTGCATTTGTGACAAATATATTATTTTCTTTCAACTAAATTGAATTGATAATTTACACAAAATCTGAAAAAGACTAAGGATCGTTTCTTGACTGCGTGCTAAAATGTATCTCTTTTTTAAACAAAATTTTAATGTTTCTAGAGTTCGTTAGCGTTTTCCCGTCGACAAATTTAACAGGCAGCCAATCCAACCCATAGTGTAATAAACAAGGTGAAGTAAATAAAAAGAGACAGAAAACGTACGCTATTTGAAATGGTACGGGTGTATTTTCCAAGTACGCAGGAGGGTAAAATCCTAAAGAATTTTTGCCCGTTTTTGTAAAAAAGGAGTAAAAAAATTACTAACTTTCTAACATTAACAATAGGAGAAATTTTGTTTTTGTATTTTAATCTAACGTGAAGAATAAACAGGTGATCAATAGCGAGAGGTGAAAGGGGTCCCATCCATGAATAAGCCATTGACTGGTACTTTACTACCTTTTACGACTCTTGAATGGTTTCTGCGTTTCACTGTGGTATGGAAAATTTTACAATTAAAATATGTAGCTTTACAGAGGCTTCTCGGCTGGAATCGATCCAAATGGTTTCTTACTAAAACAATTTCAAGAAAGGTCTGCGGAGGTAGTAGATCTCGTTCTGAGTCCATAATAAACTGTATTTAGCTCCAATCTTTGGCGGAAACTAAAGAACATACCACCACAAATTGAATAAGAAGCTTCTCCATAAAAGGTGTCACACTTGCCTTATTATTACTTATTACTTTTTTTTGTTTTATAATTATTTGGCTGTTTGCCGTATTGTTAGAAGATATTTCTGACTCACCTTTCACATCAGCTTTTTCATATATAAAGCGTCGTTTGAAAATTTTGTCTATTCGAGGTACTGTTAAGCGCATTGTCAAAGATGCAAGATAGGGCTATCATATCCTTTGGTTGTATATGAATCGGAATCGTTGTACTGTTTAGGTTATGTTAGATGAAAAAATTTGCTTTTCTAAAGGCCTAGATACATTTTTTTGTAAACAAATTAAACTTATTTCATAGTGATCAGTGAAAGGATTGATATTACGCGGGCCTTACTATAGTGATATGTCATTTACTGTACTAGGTGAACACTCCTTAAAACCTTGCAGAAACCTACAGTTTTGTGATATCATTGAAGGATATCTCTAAAGATAAATTTCCTTTTTTCGTAAAAATGTCTTCCACGATATGATATTGCTGAACTTTGCTTTCAAGAACTAACAAAAAAAGCTATAACCCGAAAGTAGGACCGCCGACCTCGTATATTTATATAAAAAAATATAGTAAAATAGTAATAAATTTATGTACTAAAACGTACTTGTTTTACACAAAAAACAACACATTTGCGGATACAACATTTGCTCCACATTTTCAGATAGCGGAATGACAGAACAAAGAAGAATTTCGAGCGAGGCAACTAACAGCTTACTTCACCTTGTTGATTACACTATGGTCCAACCTTTAAAATTTGGCGATTCGAAAAACACAAAACAGCTGATTGTCAATTTAAATTATTTCGGCAAAACAATTATTAAACAAAGAAAAATTAACAATTCCTAGGAAAAACGGACGTGCGTTAAATATTCATGCACTGGACGAAGAATTTGAGGAAACCAGTGAGCGCAGTATAGCCAATAGGACTTTTCGCAACCGCTTCCATTACTTTTAAGAATACAACCACAAATTTTAACAAATTATGTTCCGAATAAAATTGCCCAAATTTTGTTAAATTTCTGTGTTTTTACAGCTGTTTTTGACATTCCCTTCCTTCCGTTCGCAGTGCTGCCATCTTTCCGAAATTTTTTTACAAGTATTTGACAGGGGGTTGAGAAAATGAAGTAGGATTTATCTTGCCGGCAAATTTATCAGCTGGTTGGCTGTTCCTGCCTTTAACAGGAAGTAGAGAAAACGGCGCTTAACCTGTGGTTTCCTCCAAAATATTTGAAGGATTTTGATTGCATTCGCACCGCTATGACAAGGGCGGTAAGAAAAAACGAGAACTAGTCTTCACCGTCATGACGGCCGTAGTATAAGTTTGCTTGACGCTATATTCCGTTAAGGTGGTCTTCAAAGTCTATTTACTTTCCACATAATTGCTTTTATGGTTGCAGCATTGCTGGCAATTTACCTTGTCACAATGTTACGAGCGCTACCCCTACCAACCATGGCTAATCGTCTGCTTATGTTCTTTGGTAGACATACGAGTATACTATGCTACTTATGCCAGTTCTGATCACTTTGCATAGATTGAACTGTTCACATTTGTTTGAGCATGTCCTATGGAGAGACCAATTGTCCGTGTCCAAACAAAGAAACTCGGAGTTGCTTTTATCGGCAATTCTCTTTTGGTGTTGCTCAAGTGTTTCCCATGTTGTTCAAACACGGGAAGGAATTGCTTTGGTTGATTATGTTTTGTACTGACATTCTCTTAATACATACATATGTACTAAGAAATTTTGTACTGCGTTGTACGAATATTTTGAATGAAAAAATGTGTTTTAGCTCAAATTAATATAATTTTATTATTTTCTTGGAAATAAACTTTGAAAATCTGTTGATACAATTACTTTTATGTCGTTTATTAATATGTGTGCATGCGAATGTGAAAAAGGTATGAAGGAAAATGTCAAAATTAATCTACGGCCAACATAACATAATTGAGACGAACGGCAACACAAAGCGTGTTTCGCGAGCACAGGCAACTCGGTACCCGTCCCCTTCCATCGTCGCCCCCTCTCCAACAAAAAGCAAAAAAGCAACTCCTTGACGTCAATTTGGATCCGTGTTTGAACACGGACATTGTACACATTTATACCCGAACGGCTACAAAAATACTAATCCGCTTCCCACCCAAGCGAGTACTTTTAACTCCTATAAGTATGCTACAAAAACTGAAATTGGCATACACCCCTATGAGCATGCTACACAAATAAACATTTACATATGCATATTGAATTATAGCCAACTGTAAACTAAAGGGATTAATCCCGGATCGCTTTCTTTAGAGCCTAGTCACATGATTCTTCATGGCACGGTTGGCAGGGATACGAAACGACCACACCACATATCATGAAAAAATCCTTCTGAAACTTAACTCAGAACTTTCTTCAATACACCCGTGCACATATTTACTTTCATACACACAAATCTATATATTTACAAAGAATGTTCAAACAATAAGAAGGTCCAACGCAAAGAACGTTGAAACAATAAGAAGGTCCAACGCCAAACATCGCACGTTATCAATTCACGGATAGGGAATTCACCGCGTGGTAAGGAAATTCGGCTCCATAAGAATTACATTGGTTCAATTGAATTGATAGCTTGCGATGTTTGGCGTTGGACCTTCTTATTGTTTCAACGTTCTTTGACCTGTATCAATTATAGTTATGGTGATTGTTGTTGGAGCAAATCTCGAATTTTTATGTTTGTTTGTTGATTGATATTAGAGGAAAAACAAGTAAGGACGGCGCTGTCTTCGGCTGTGCCGAAGGCTTTATACCTTTCATGAATACGTGCAAACTTAAATACGCATTCTTTAAAGTTCTCTAAAACTTTGTCAGCAATACATTTAATTTTCTTTTATAATAAGCTTTATTTGTTTAAGGGAAGTTGCCATAATCCTCTTATCTGAACGATCGGTTGTATGGGATATATACTATATATAGCTCCGATCTTGGCGATTTTTTTACGAAATCTTTTGCTATCCATCAGAAAATATCTCACCAAGTTTCAAGTTTTAATCTTTAAAAATGAGGGAGAAATGGTCATAATCCTCTTATTTGAACGATCGGTTGTATGGGAGATATATGCTATAGTGACCCGATTATACCGGATCCGACAAATGTCTAATATAATACAAAAATACTCCGTGTGCCATCGAGATATCTCAAAAATTGAGGGACTAGTTTGCGTTCAAACAGATGGACGGACAGGCGGACATGGCTGTATCAACTCAGTTCATCGTCCTGATCAATTTGGTATACGAGTACTTAATGGTGGGTCTATCTCTTATATTTCTAGACGTTACAAAGCATTTCATGTTCATGAAAGGCATAATTACAACAATGGGTCATCCCATACCATCGCTGTGCATATCGTTGTAATTTTTCTTCTAATATCAATTAATAAATATATATTTGCATACGTATCTGCAATCGTATCTTCGCCCTCTTGCCAGAAGCATGAATTTGCTAAAATTAAAATGTTGGTAAAACAAGATTAAAATTTGAATTTTTGTCTCGTTCGGTTGACATGGACTACAAAATATTATGGTTTCGGTGTAAGCATGATGCCAGGAATTTTTGCCAAACTTAGAAAACTTAGAGCCTTAAATGGCTCAAACTTGGAATAATTGCACATTCACGGTTCTGCCTAGACGGCGACTTTTTTAATGATAATGACAAATTGACTAGATGCATACGAGTATTTGTTGGAAACATAAAGACAAACGGACATAGTCTACCATGTGCATAGTAGAGTAATGCGTTTCAATGATATAAGATTGGCTCCCATTTATTCATACACACTTGGAACAGAAGTTGACTTAAAACCGGTCCTTTATACATAAGTTAAGCCAGAACTGATTATCAAACCCAGAGAATAGTAGTTTTGTCAAAAATAACAGACTTCGAATCACATAAGGAACAGCTGTGAAGTCACGATTGACCTTAGTAAGAATGTAAGTATGCAGGACCAAAACTTTAAGATAACCGTTGCTACGTACCAGAATGTCTCGAGCTTTAAACGTCGACGATTAGATCCTGCGACATGAAATACCTTCCCACAACAGTCGGTTCTATCGCACCGGAATGACCCGGGTTTGTTCACCCGGCAGAGGGCTGTTATTTCAGTGTAACCCTGTCCAATCTGTCCCGTCCCACCCTTAAATTGTCATCCTCGGAGCAAACCCTGGTAGCTGGGCTGCTCCATTGTCTCCTGTTCCGGGCTGGGGTCGAACCCAATCCTGGACCAAGAGACTGGATCTGCTGCGTTTGCTGGAAGAAAATTTATAATAAACGGTCGAATTCGGTACAATGCGCCAAGTGTAAGAGATGGTTACATAAATCTGGATGTTCAGGGCTTAACCTTGCCATCCACAGACCTCGTACTTTCTATAGTACTTTTGAGACACCTTGCACTCTCTGAGACACTCTGGCACTCCCTTACCGCTTCTACCTACTTGCAATAGTCACAATAGTGGCTCAGTCTGTACGACTGGCAGCACCGCTGCCATTCCCGCCTCACCCACTCCCGACTGTCGCTCACGCACACCAGCGCCTCCATCTTACACGGCCGCTCAACACTCCTATCCCCTCCGGAATAGGTCAGATATGAGCATCGCCGAGCGTCAGTCCCCTCTGTCTCTGCCCCTAATGCCCCCCCCCCCCCTGCTTCCAGCCTGCACGTGGGTCAGGAACACCACCTCCTAGTACCTTTCACTACGTGCACCGTTTGTAGGCAAAGATTATATACGCCTGCGACATCAGTCAAGTGCAACCATTGCCTTGGCCTGTGTCACACCCTTATGTGCTCTGGGCTCGCAAACGGTAACCTTTGGACGGATTCGTTCATAGCCCCCTGTTGAAGTACACAGCCGCCTTCCACGCCAGACAACATCGGCCATGGCGCTGTCAACTCTCCGTCCTCACGCCAAGTATTTCCCCCGTCTCCCCTCCTACACACTTCAAAATTTTGCAGCTGAACTGTAACGGATTACCTGGAAAGATCGCGAAGATAACTAACTTTATGAAGACGCACAACATCAAAATCGCCGCGATACAAGAGACAAAATTGAAAACGAGATCGGACTTACGAACTTGTGATGGGTATAATGTACATCGAAAAGACCAGCGGTCTTGGGGGTGGCCTTGCGTTCATTACACACCACTCTGTACAATATAATCTATTTTCCCCTGACGTCGACCCAGGGACTCTACCTTAGAATGCCAAGGCATAGCAGTCCGGTCAGGAGACGCCGACCTGCAAATCATAAACATCTATATTCCTCCTGTCACGTGTTGTCCTAGAGATTATCATCCCGACATTAGTGCGTTGCTAAGGGGCGATAACCGTCTACTCCTAGGCGACTTCAACGCGCATCACGATCTCTGGCACTCCAACTTGCCAGCAGACAGCAGAGGACACGCAATTGCAGACCAAATAGATAACTCAGCATTCTGTACAGTCAATGGAGATGCCCCACCAGGGTGGCAGGTAACTGTCACAGTTCGCCAGACATCTCCATAACGATCGCGGGCCTCATTAACTTTGTCATCTGGCGACCGATGCTTACATTAGCTTCAGACCACTTCCCCACCTTACTCTCTGTTGAACGACCGAACGACTTCATAACGACTGATAAAATAACATACATCAACTTGACCAAAGCGGACTGAATATACAGAGCGCTCCTTCGCTGCCTTACCCACTCCTACGGACGTACGCAAGGGCGAAAGAGAGTTTCGCAAGATCATTGATTCAGCCTCATACCGCTTCATTCCTGCTGGCAGAATACCAGAAATTCGTCCGACTTTCCCGGCAGAAGCTGCGGCGATGGCAAGAGAACGTGACCAAGTGGGACACGTCAATCCCGCAGATCCCAGAATCAAAGATCTCAATGGGGAAATTCGTAGGATAGTCAACGAACACAAGCTGACCAAGTGGAAACAACACCTTGGGACATGCAACCTCTCCGGCGGAGTCGGCAAATTATGGTCGACTGTCAAGGCCCTATCCAATCCGACCAAACACAATTGCTTTCGCCGACAGCGTCAAATCGCACGCCAGGAAATGCGCGAGCTCCTTTTGCCGGCTGTTTATAATGCATCCACCTGCGGATAGGACTAAGAAAAGAGCCTTCCGACGTGCGCGCAAACACAAACACTCTACTGGGCCCATTGCCGTCTCAGTCGCAGAGGTTAAGGAAGCCATAATGAAGGCCAACCCCTCAAAATCGATCTGACCCGACGGAATCGCCATGAAAATGATCAAACACCTTGGCCACGAAGGACAGAGTTATTTAGCGGCTCTCTTTAATCTCTCTCTAACTACCTTCGTCATACCTGAGATATGGAAATAAGCGATTGTAGTTACCCTACTAAAACCAGGGAAGCCGGCGAACCTAGGAGAGTCTTATCGCCCTATATCCCTCCTTTCGCCGGTAGCGAAATTACTAGAGACCATTCTGCTCCCTTACTTCATTGCAAATCTGAAATTAGCCGATCATCAACATGGTTACAACGCCGATTAACAACGGTTTAAATCAACATCCACCAAACCATTGGACGGTTCTCGTGGCACTTGACCTATATAAAGCATTTGACACGGTCAATCACGCCACACTCCTCCGAGATCTGGACGAGACACCGCTCCCTGCCGGCCTTAAGAGGTGGACCGCTAATTACCTCAATGGTCGACAGGCAACAGTCAAATTGAGGAACAGTAAATCTAGACCACGAAGAATAAAACAAGGGGTGCCGCAAGGTGGTGTTCTCTCTCCTCTTTTGTTTAATTTCTATATTTCGAGACTTCGCCCCCCACCAGAGGGAGTCTCCATTGTTTCCTACGCTGACGACTGCACGATAATGGCCTCGGGCAAGGGTCCCTCCATTGATGAACTCTGTATTAGAATCAACAGTTACCTCCATGACCTTTCCAGCTTCTCACCGAGCGTAATCTGACCCTATCTCCGACTAAATCGACGGCGACCCTGTTTACTACATGGAATGCACAGATGGGGCAAGAGTTAAATGTCCACGAAGACGGAGTACCTCCACCTACTGTCAACCACCCAAAAATCTTGGGTGTGACATTTGACAACGGCCTTACCTTCGCTGATCATGCCACCGCAATAGCCCCAAAGGTACAGAGCCGCAATAAGATCCTCAAGTCACTGGCCGGCAGTACTTGGGGAAAAGACAAAGAAACATTGCTTGCTACATATAAGGCTATTGGCCGGCCGGTTATTGACTATGCTGCGCCTATATGGTCGCCCAATCTTTCTGACACCAACTGGAGGAAATTGCAAGTCTGCCAAAACACCGCCATCAGAACTGCTACGGGATGCCTGCTTATGTCATCTGAATCTCACCTCCATCAAGAGGCAAAATTGCTCAATGTTCAAGAGCACGCGGAACTCTTGAGTAGACAGTTCCTTCTGAACTGTCATAAACCTAGTCATCCAAACCGACATCTTTTGGATGTAGCACTGCCCCCCAGAGACATAAGGAGACATCTCCGTAAGCATTACGATGAGATCCGGAATCATATTTCTTTGCCGTTTGATCTGCGGCACCATAGACGGGCTCTAAATGACCTCCACACCGAGTCGGTAGATAGATCTCCCAGATCTCGGCCTGTGAATCCCGTTATTAATACTCAACCCCCGGAATTGGCTGAAGAGGAGCGTGTACTTCCGAGGGAGACTAGAGTCATACTAGCACAACTTGGCTCTGGATATTGTAATAGGTTAAACTCTTACTTATCCAGACTGAACCCCAACATACCAAATACATGCCCTGCATGTGGTATGACCCCTCATGATACCATACATCTCTTCTCCTGTTCAGTTGAACCCACTCTTCTAACACCTACATCACTCTGGTCCAACCCTGTGGAAACTGCGCGTTTCCTCGGACTTCTGTTAGAAGACCCTGATGACAATTTAGAGTGATCGAGCCCATTGGGCAGGGCGAAGCACTGTTAACAACAACAGCAACAACAACATGAAATACCTTTCTTCGCAAAAGTCGATCTAAGTAATAGTGTAATCTAATCAGTTTTCTTAAACCAACCTATTTAAAATTTTTGTACTCGTATATTACATTTTTAACTACTATTTTTACATAATTTCGATAAAAGGTAACCCAGAATGTAAATTACAATTTTTCAGGCAGCAAGATGGCTGCAATTGTCAAAATATGTCACTAGAGAGCTAACCTTCTAGTGATTTAGTCATGAGCATAAATATCGCTCAATAATATGACGTCTATATAATTTGAAAATATAATGTTGTTAACATTATTAAAGTAGAAACTCAAAAAAGTTCGATTTGCTCTAGTTTCCGGACAGTAAAATTTAGTTTCCGGACACTTTGGTTTTAGTTTCCGGACACTCGAAATTTGTATGAAATTTGTATCCACACTATATTTTTGTAAAGTATTTCTAAAACATGAAGAAGGACTTTAAATACAATAAATACGTCTTAATCATATTCACATCTCTCTGGATGGACATCTCACTGATTTGGACATTGGTCATAAACCAACTTTTCGATCGGTGGTTCGAGGGATCAGCCAAACTTACGGCGTACGCAGTTGATGTTTTGTTTGTCATAATTGGTAGAGTTTTTTCGACAAAGTAAAGACCATATTCAATAGAACAAAGGCAAAAATACCGACAGCAGAAAAGAGCAATTTAGTTTATAAGATACCTTGTAATGGCAAAAATCGAAGCTTGTAAAAGCATATATGTTGGGACAACGAAAGCAAAACTAAAAATCAGACTGTCCCAGCACAAATCCGAATTTAAACAATGTCATCACGGTTAAGGCGAAGTCTGATAAAACTTTGTTGCTTCGCTTGACATTTAAAACTTTGGTTAGAAAGCGAAAAACGCTAATCGTGTCACAATGAAGTGTGCAAGAACATTGTTTATTTGTAAAGTGTGTATCTAAAAAAAGTGTTATACAGGCATGTTCTGCAATTCACTTTTACTCGGATTTGCTTGCTTTAACCAGCTAATTTATATAGGCTCAACACGCAATTTCACTCGAAAGTGAATTGCAGAACCTGCCTGATAATGTACTTCGTTTATGGAAATATGGTGAAAGTTCCCTTATTGACTCTTTTTGTTTTAAAGTTTTGCTGTATCATTGAATAAAAAATAAAAGAATAAAAGCTAAATATTAGCGTACGCAAAAAGATAGGACTTGGTTAAGTCTCTGTGTTGACGCGAGCTTTTGAGACATCAGCTGTCAAACATTAAATGTCACGCAACGCGCCACCAAAGTTGTATCAGACATAGACTTAATGTCCAAAAAAAAACAGCCCTCATGGCCCACTGTGTAGCTACTGGCCACTCACCGAATTTTCACGGAGCAGAAATTCTCGAACAAGAACAACACTACAACAAACGATACATATTAGAAATGCTGCACATAATAAACACTTCGACTAGCATAAGAATGAACTACAAAACGGGCACCTATCATACCGCTCACTTGTACAGGCATCTACTAGGCGACAAAAAAGACAGTAAAAAAGTCGAGATTGGACGGTGCGGACGGAAAAAATAAATAATGTATGTTATCAAACAAATTATTATTTGTCAATATTTGTAGGTGAATTATTTTATGTAAATTGTTTGTATATTCTTGTTTTTATGTTGTCATTAGTGGCCCTGAGGACGTTTACCATAGAGTAACCGAAATATATTGGCAAAAAACCCCGAAAACTGCGTTTTTCAATTGCAAAATTTCACGATACTATTTAAGAGAACAAAAAAAAAACTAATAAAAAAAACGTTATTATGCGAGCCTGGTCAATACAAATAAATTATGCCCACGCTTTCCACAGTATTCGTAGACGCCTTCTTCTCTTCCATTTTTGTCGATGCTTCTTCCGCAAGATGGAAAACATGAGCTTCAAGTTTAATTCCTTCTGCTCCTACATCCATTATTAATTTTGACGGCAACTCTGATTTATTGCCTGTTGTATTTAATTGACCTTGTTCCAACCCAATTTTGAGTTGCTGGATCCTCAATTCATGCAACTTTGTTATATTAATTGTCTATAAATCCAGGTTTCGATCGCTATAATGTCAAATAAACAAACGCGTCAATACTGTTTACAAATAGCGTCTTATTTACTAGTAATAACCGCAATACAAATTTACGGGTTAGGTAACTCCACAGTAAGTTTCTGGATTAATCTTGTACTTGCACTCTAGAACACTAGCTATGTATCAGCATTTACTCTCTACCTCATATTCGCTGACAATACTGCTATCTCGCTTCCTCCTGCATGCATGAATTAGTTACCAACCGCTACCTCTGTTGTGCTTGCCAGTGGTGTGAGTGAAATTGAGTTAAGGATGGTCGGTACTTGATTAATAAATAATTGGCGCAATATATACCTCCGAGGAGATTAAGGCCCTAGCTTCTCTACCAATTTGTGCTGTGTTGCTTCTAATTTGTCCTACAAGCTAGCGGCACCTACATTTTTTTGCCGATTCGGAACGGCAGCTGCAAAGCAGATGAATATTTGCTGAGAAGCCTTCCACGGCAGAAATACACTCAGAGAGTTTGCCAAACCACTGCCGAGGGGCGACCCCGTGAGTACGAGTGCAAAACGATCGGTAAGCATACTACCGCCATGGTTGCCACAAGCCTAAACAATTTTAATTTTAATTATTTCAAACAAATACATTTTAAATCAATAAAATCATATTCGTTCAAGTTTTTCAAACAAAAATTTGTTCAAAAGTACACAATATGTGGTCAAAATATAGATGTTAGCGTTTGATATTGTTGAATATATTTTTATTTTCTTTGAATATAATTGTGGTTAAATGGGGCAAACTAATTTGTAAGTTTTTCAAACAAGAATTTGTTCAAAAGTAAACAAAATATCAATTGGCGCCAAAACATATTTGTTTCTCTTTGAATCAAACACAATATGGTTTTTTTTTTCTCAGTGTAGAATCTCCTGATCCAACCTGTGGCTCATTCTTAACGTAAGTATTATTTTGCCATCCATAAAATAGCTCGTAATAGTGTTTATTAAAATGTTTCTTTGCTCGTTATTTAAAGAATTATCGTTTTCATAAAACTTTAACACTTGTGCTTTGCCAAAGTACATCGGTAGACGTCATATTCTTTGAGTTTATGTGTTTTTTTTTTAAGTGAAACATCAAGGTTTCAAAAATAGAAAAATTTACTTCCTAAACAAAGCACTTATGCATTATACAACTCACAATAATTCGTTACAAAGTGAATTAAACGTTTCGTAAGTCTTTTCGCTCCAAACGAACAAGCACAATTAAAATATAAATACATAGTACCTGGGCGACCGAGCTTTGCTCGGCATTTTCATAGGTTGCCATACAATTTGGTTTGCTTTAGATACTCATCAGTAAATATATACTGGTTGTTTGTATGTAACATCTTACTTACCAGCAGTGGAGCCTTTCAAAAACAGATTTGAAAAATATATATTGATAATAGAAACATGTTTAATATTTTTTTTTGGTAACACAGTTTGAATACTCATAGTTACTCCTTGGTGGCTGCTCCAAAAAGTTCTCTCCACATTTTCGACAAGATTTCACAAGATTTCTTGCTGAATTGTATGGTTAAAGGCTTTCGATTGCTATCAAATAATAAATCGAGAAAGAGTAGTGTCACATGGGTATATTTTTCGGTTGTGCTTCCCTTTTCACTTAACGGTTTACTTTTAACGTATTTGGTCGCTTAACTCTTGAAAACGCCACATATAACATAACATGCATGTGGGTTCTAAAATTAATGTAGCCGTAGTTTTTAGTTTAATTCACATTTTTATTAATTCGAATAGTTAGATCTAGTTAGTATTTTAAGATTATTTTGTTGAGTTCTTAAATTTAGATGTACTTAGTTTAATTATATTAGCACTTAGGGTTTTACTTTTTACGTGCGCGCGATATAGGTTTCAAACTAGAACTGTTCGTTATCGTCATTGGCGTCGACGCAGTCCTCTCGTTCGTTAAGTTGTTCGGTCAGGTGTTTATGCACGGTTGTATGTTCGACCCGAACGATGGTTCCCATTTTTTGAGGTACTCGGCAACAGTAGTGGTACGCCTTGGGCCCTCACTCTCGCCTACCTTCTCAACTTCATACCTATCATGAGATAGAACTTTTATAATTTTATATGGACCAAAATATTTGGGCCTCAATCTAAGACCGCTCCCGAACTGTGTGCGCTTAATGGCGACTAACTCATTTATTTTGTGCTTCAAAGGTTCTTTCCTTTTTGAATCAAAATTTCTTTTATTTTCTTTCTGTATTAGGGATATGTTATCTTTTGCTTGTTTGCGAATTTCTTCGCGTTCAGAGTCTAATTCAGCTACAGATGTCGTTTCAACTAATTCATTAAGATTTGGCAACCCTGTAACTCTCATTTCTAATCCGGTCAAGATTCTGAAAGGCGAAAGTTTTGTACTTCGCGTTGGTGTATTGTTAATAATCTGCTGAACTCTATCGACCTGCTTGTACCAGTTCCCAGGTGTTTCGGTACATAGCTTACACAACATAGGTACTACGATTCTGTGCATTCGCTCAACTTGGCCGTTGCCACGTGGGACACCACTTGTGATGAGAAGATGCTGTATACCTTCATTCGCGCAGTATTCCTTGAAAGCATTGCTAGTGAAAGCCGCGCCCCTATCAGTAATAACGCGCCTGGGATTACCGAAAGTGGCTGCTTGTTTAGTAAGTCGGTCAACCACAGCGTCCGCACCGGTATTTTTTGTGGGGTATAGCCACACAAACTTTGAAAAAGCATCTACTACTACAAGTATATAATTGTAAGCTTTCTTGGTTTGTTCCATTGGCCCAATGGAGAATGCTTAACGGCCTATCTTCTTTGTCAATAGGGTTTAAATGCCCTTCCTTCTTCCCTGCTTTGGCATCTGAAATAATGCATTCCACACAGCTTCTGACAATTTTAGCTACTTTGCAGTTTAGCTGTGGAATATAAAAAGATTTTTCAATAGCTTCTATGGTCTTCTTTACCGAGAAGTGTCCTTGTTTATGCCCTGTGCGAATTATTTCATCCTCCATTAGTGACGGTACTACAACAAGCTCTTTTGTGTGATCCTTATACAATAAGTCATGTTTAATATAAAAGTCTTCGTATGTTTCATTGGTCTATACTCTGCGGACAGCACGAATCCAATCGTCTTGCATCTGCGCTGATTTTAAACGATGGATCAGTGAATCCTCAAGCATTAAACAGACCACACGACTCAATGCGTCCACGTGGCGCATCTTTGTTCCACTTCTATGTACTATTTCGTAATCGTAGTCCTGCAACAACATGGCCCATCGGGATACTCTTAAAGGAACATCCGTCTTTTTCATTGTCATTGTGAATGCATTGCAGTCCGTTACTATCTTGAAATGCATCCCCATAAGGTACACCCTCCATTTCTTCAGGGCCTCGACTATAGCTAATACCTCCAGTTCGTAGGAGTGGTATTTCTCTTCTACTTCCTTTGTCTTTCGGCTCATATACTGGATAGGGTGCAATAGCAGATCTTCACTGTCTTTCTGCAGGAGCACAGCCCGGTATCCGTACATGGAAGCATCCGTATGCATCTCAGTTAAAGCCTTTGGGTTAAAGAGGCGTAGTACAGGAGCACTAGATAATGCTGACGTCAACTGTTAAAAAGCCGCACGCTGCTCTTCCCCAAAAATGTATGCCGCATCTTTCCTCAAAATATCGGACAATGGTTTGGCGATCACTGCGTATCCCTCGATAAAGCGCCGGAAATATGAAGTGAGCCCTAAAAATCTCTGAAGAGATTTTTTGTCCGATGGCCTTGGGAAATTCCTAACAGCCTCCGTCTTCGACTCTGATGGTTTTATGGTGCCATTCTCCACAATGTACCCCAAAAAATTTACCTTCGACTTTAAAAATTGACATTTCTCCCATTTAATTTTTAAGTTATACTCAGCTGCTCTATTTAGCACAATTTTTAGCTTATCTAAACCCTGCTCGGTGGAACTGGAGGGGATAATAAGGTCATCCATGTAGGTCACCACGATGCCATCCTTTACTAACTCTCTGAACACGGCAGAAATATAACGCGTGAAAACTGCTGGGGAGTTGGAAATTCCGAAAGGAACATACAAGAACTCATATTAACCTTGGTGGGTTACAAATGAGGTGTACTTCCTTGACTCTTCCTCGGTACATGAAAGAACCCATTTCTTAAGTTTAGCGTGGTAAACACGCGTGCACCTTGTAACCTCTCTATGACATCATCCATAACTGGCATCGGAAAATTGTCTTTCATTATTTTCTCATTAAGACGACGGTAATCGCAGCATAACCTTTTAGTACCATCCTTCTTTGCCACTAAGACAATTGGTGATGGGTACTCTGAATAACTGGGTTGAATAATCCCTTCTTGTAACCACTCCGTGATTTGTTTGTCAACGATACCTTTATCAGAATATGACATTCTTCTAGGCCCTTGGGATACCGGAATATCATCTGTTACAAGAATTTTCATACAAATTGGAGACTCGTGTAATTTTTTAGGTGAATAAGTTTAGACAAGTTCCTTTAATCCCCTACCTAAATCTTCTTTAAGATGTGAAAAATCTACCTTGGTTTCTTTCACCGACATTGACTCTGCGGACAAACATAAATCTCTAAACTCAAAAACTGCTGTAGGTGGTGGTGCTGGTTCTGATCCTATGGCTTTATTTTTAGCCTTGAATAAAACGTCGTTTTCTGATACGACTAAGTCAACTTGCTTTAGGACATTGTTGCCTATGATCGCCTGGTATCCAAGGTCACGCTCTCTTACTGCATGGAAGGTAATGCTCAAGTCTATTCCATCCACCTTTAGCATAATTTCAAAACTGCCGATTGTGGTTAGAATACTGTTCCCTATTCCCCTTAACTTATGAACATCTTTACTCATCGCAACTTCTCCTAACATCATTAAGACGTCGTAACGCATAAGACACAAGTCACAGCCTGTATCTAACAGTGCTGAAAACCTAAAGTTGTTTATTGACATATCTTTGAATATTACGCATCCAATTGACGAAGAACGTGTCCCTTCCATCATATTTACCCTAGTGTTTTCTTATTTGACTTCCGGTTTGTTTTTTGGACACTCTGCGACTCGGTGCCCAGACTGGTTGCAGCCAAAACATGTGGACTGTCGTTTCTTTTGACAATTATTGGCCAAATGACCTTGCTCGCCACACCTATAACACCGCTTTTCTTCATTTCCTTTATTTTTAACACTCTTGTCCTCCTGCTTATTCTGGTAGTAGCTAGAACTGGGTTGACGCCCAGAACGCACCTTTTCATAAATGGCCACTTGAGCCTTCAATTCCTGTACAGAGGAAGCTTGGTATAGGTTCGCCTTATTTGCTCTGGAGTCTGGGATTCCCTCAACAAAATACTCTATTAAACTTTTGTCATCTAGGTTTTTGGGCCTACCTATTTCCATGAGACTATAAAGGTATTCACGGAAATCTTCATTCGGCCGCTTACGGCGATTTCTTAGAGCCCGATGTACCTCGATGGATGACACAACAATGCCAAATTCTTTTTTCAGGCTTTCTTTTAATGAGTGCCATGAAGATATACCACGCTGGCTACGAATAAACATTTTCGCAGCACCCTTTAATAGTTGTTTGCCGTAAATAAATTTTTGGAAATCCCCCCACTGAACTGCAGTAGCGTTAGCTTCAAAATCTTCCAGCCATTCTTCTACTGTTGGTTGCCCTACACCGGTAAAGCTTGTGAGGGAACCCTCATTATCACGTAAAGTGAAAGCTGGGCGTCCGATACTCGCTGCCAGTAACACGCTACTCTCAAATGAGTCGCTGCCCCCGTCGGAACCATCATTCGCTCTGTTCGACAAACCAAAATGCTCGCAGAGTCTATCTTGTAACGCAGCTTTTAGTCCGTTTGTCGACAGATTCAAGCTCGTTAATTTCCCTTTCAGTTCGTTTACGGATAATGCAAAAATCTCTTCTCTATTCATTTTTATCTATTTTAAATATATATATATGCCTATGTGTATAGATATTTCAAATAAAAAATATTTGAATGTAGTAATTAACGAAAAGCATGCGATTTCTTGACAACTTCCGTTTCTTTCTTTTTTCAATGACAATATCTCTTCTATATCAAAACATATTCTTATTAGATTTTATTATTTCATATAACGCTTGCTTTACTGCTTTTCTCTCAAGCGTACTTTTTCCAATTAGATTTCTTAGAAAGTATTTCGGTTTGCATACTACTCTAGCCTGAAAGTTAGTTTATGATGTTTGGACTTCATGTCTCTTTTCCTCTCTGCACGTAAATACATACCAACTACATACCTTGTACCTGCATATTGTTAATTACAAAAAAATCTACGCTTAAACGAAAATATCTCCCCTTTTTCCGCTCTCAGCTCCAACGGTCGAATTTCGTTCTGGTCCTGTCTTCTGCTAGTGCATCTGCTCTGCACTGTTGTAAAAGTTATAGTTGATTGCTTTCGTTTTATTTGTTATGGTTTTAATTTCGGATTCACTTGCACATACAAATGTTCTGTGCTATTCTATTGTTCTTTCATATAGCGCGTCAACTCTGCGCTGTACTTTCAGTTTCAACTATCACTGGTGCATCTACTCTGCTTTTCTTTCATTTTATTAATGCCTAGCGCATCTACTCAGCGCCTATTGGAATATTTTCCTGTATTCACTCATAGGTATATTCTATATTGCTGTTTTGAAATTAATCACCAGCGCGTCTACTCTGCGCCAGTTTTTGTTATGCTTGTTCGTTTCTTTGCAGAATTTTCACTACTCACAAGCGCATCTGCTCTGCACTTATTGAAATGGTACTCCTCTCTTTTTCCCACCAACACGTCTACTCTGTGTTGTTCGGGATAAAACAAAATTGAGTATCTAACACATCTACTTTGGTTTTGTTTGTTTTTTTTGTTTTTGAAAGACTAGCGCCTCTCTTTACGCTGCTTTCACTGGCTGCAACATAAGGGTTGGTACGTCTACGCTGGACTGCTCTTATTTACGAGCATAAAGCAAACGATTATTTAAATTTCCGAATTCCCGAGGCACTGATTTTCCTAACGGCATTTTAAAATGACGCCACCAAATATGCCGGGTTTGTACAGTTTTTGCAATGTGCAAAATGTACCTCTATGGCTATATAAACCACCACACAATTACGCACTATGAACTTTGAGAAGTTTCGTTTTATGCTTTAAGTTTTTGTGCACTGATTTTTTCATATTTTATTCGACTTTAACAAGTACATTTATCGCGCACACAATGAAAAGAAAATGTGTTATAATTTTGCCCGTTCCGCTTCTGACACCATTTGTGGGTTCTAAAATTAATGTAGCCGTAGTTTTTAGTTTAATTCACATTTTTATTAATTCGAATAGTTAGATCTAGTTAGTATTTTAAGATTATTTTGTTGAGTTCTTAAATTTAGATGTACTTAGTTTAATTATATTAGCACTTAGGGTTTTACTTTTTACGTGCGCGCTATATAGGTTTCAAACTAGAACTGTTCGTTATCGTCATTGGCGTCGACGCAGTCCTCTCGTTCGTTAAGTTGTTCGGTCAGGTGTTTATGCACGGTTGTATTTAGGAGTAGGGTTGTATTTAATTGTAGCAATCCTACATGCATGAACATCGATGAATTTAGCTCCACTCCGACAATCTCAAAAGTTTTTTCCTGAGCTTTATGCTCAGCCGTTGCATGGTACACCCTAGCGGCCCCTTGGATTTTTGTGAATCTCGGTAAAATCAGATAGGTGGCAACTCCGTAAAAAGATCCAATGTGGCAACACTAAGATAATAATTCTAAAAATGTGGTATCCTATGTACATACCAAATTTCATCGAAATCGGTTTAGCGACTTCGAGATGTTGTCAATATAAAAGAATAGCTCGTTAAAAATTATAAGATATAACAATATAAAATATAATAACAATAAGTGGCAACCCTACTTAAAAATGTTTTTTTTTCAATACGCAGGAAAATAGCTTCCGTTTGATACCCATATTGGCTTGTTTTATTTCATTTAAAAAAATTTTAATACATAGGTGGTAACCCCGTAAATAGATCCCATCTGGCAACACCTAGGTAAAAATTCTTAGAATGTGGGACACTATGTATGTACCAATTTTTATCCAAATCGGTTGAGCGGTTTTCGAGATAGTCTGGATATACAAATATACAAACATACAAATATACAAACTTACAAATATACAAGAATAGCTCGTATAAAGTTATAAGATATACACACACAAATCTCGTAATAGCAGCGCTTGGCATATTAATATTCTTAAAATTGAAGAATTATTTCTTATATCTTAGGTGTCAACGCAAACATCAAGCTGTGTAGTTGTGTTTTTATTTTGCTCTGTGTTTTCTTTAATAATGAAATCATATCTTGATATTCTAAATATTCTAAGTTATAATTAAAGTTAAAAGAGTTTAAATAGTTAATGTGCTTCACTACTTGGTGTGAAAATTGTCAAAATTTTTTAATAGTGATTAATCATTATAAATTCATACTTTTAAATTTGTCTGTGCCGAGTTAGTTGCATATTTCAATTGTTTTACTTGTTGCTTTTAAAACGCTTATATTTTGTATTGCAATTGTTGTTGTGTTTTGTTTTTTGACTTCTTTTTCATTACAGCTGTTTGCGTTGTTTGTTGAACGTCACATACAGTGTGTTTAAAACTGCTCGCTCAGCACAGTGCCATTTAAACTGCCAGGGTTGTTTTTCTTCCATCTGCTAAATTCTTAAACTTATCATGTTTTCTAAATTTATATAAGTATTTATTTATACAAAAATGCCGTGCATGATAGCAAACTGCCAAGTAAAAAGCAAGTCCGAACGCTTTGTAGTATGGTGGCTGTGGGATGGACTTGTCCAAGCAAAGTGCAACTGAGTTAACCGGTAGAATAGCTGACCTGCTTAATGGAGGAAAAGGCCTACGCTGGTCTTGTTCCAAATGCCGATCGACGGAAGTTGATCTCTGTAAAATCTTTAGGCATATCAGAAACGGGTTTTCTGAAATCAGGAACGATTTTACATTGCTGACTGTAAAATTCAAAAAATATGAAAATATTTTCAAAACCTTTGTAAACATAGAATTGTAACCCTCTATAAATATAGCGAGCTGTAAAACGTAGCCTAAGGTTAGTCTGTAAATGTAAACGTAGCCTAAATATAGCTTGTGTAAAATAGTATTAGTCAAACTCATGGTAACTCTGTAAACAATGTAAGTTATGGCAACACTAAAGTAACAAATAAAAATCATAGCGGAACACTTCCGGTGAAACTATAAGACGTGTTTTATACACAGAGAAACGTATCTAGAATCATTGAGCGTAAAATAAAGAAATAAAGCATGTTTATAACTTCAGGTGTGGGAAGAACCCTCGTACAACGATTTTGCGAAAAAATTAACATGGCTAACCCGGGACAAGAGATTATCAATGCTCTTAATCAGGCGCATGTGTCTTTTTCACCATCGGCCACTACAATACAACTTCGAAAATTGTTGGCTACTATTGTCGGAGATGCCACAAATGCCAATGATGCTGATGCCAATGCCGATACTAATGCCGCCACCGATTCCAATGCTGATGGCGCCACTGTTGCCGATGTAGATGCCTATACTAATGCCGATGCTACCAACAATGCTGATATTGCCAAAAACGCTATAGCCGCTATTAATTACGATGCTGCTACTAATGCCGAAGCTGTTACCAATGCAGAAGCCGTTACCAATGCCGATGCTGTTATCAATGCCGATGCTGTTACCAATGCCGGTGACGTTACTATTGGCGGTGCTGCTACTGCCGTTCCCATTGGTGTTAATTCTAATATAGAAGGTGCTGCTGCCGCCCGTAATGACAATGCCGGCGCTTCCGCTCCTAATGCCGAAAAAATAAAATTAAGTAGAGTCGACGAGGAGATGGCCTATCTCTTTAAAAGGATAGAAATGCTGAGGTTGATGAGACAGATCGATGAGTTTGAAGGACATGCTGTAGTGAAAAGCAAGCGCAGATTGGATTTGGCCTATATTGAACATGCGCTGCCCAAGTTTAGTGGCGACGATGTTGCTTATCCTGTTCACCATTTCATTCGGGATTTGGAGGAGATCCTTGAATCAACTTCAGCAGATGATAATTTCAAGCTACTCGCTCTTAGACGTTGTTTGACGGGTACCGCACGGGTGTTTCTGAACACCACAGTGGTATTGTCTTATGATTGCTTAAAAAATGCAGTCATAAAGGAATTTGATTTCTCTGTAACGAGGCAAGAAATATACAAAATGCTTTCCCAGCGGAAATGGCGTAAAAAGGACGAAACCCTTCATTGCTATGTTCTTCACATGCAATCTTTTGCAAAACGGGCCAACATATCAGAGGCGGAAATAATTTACTTTGTCATCGACGGCATTGGGAATTCGGTTCCGAATGCCCATCTTTTGTTGACGGCTCGAAGCATCGACGAATTGAAAGGACTGATCAGCCACTACCAAAATAAGTATTTCGCCCAGACCAGTTCGCAACCAGTAGCCACCCAGAAAAGCCAAACAGGTGTGAAGCAAAAAAGCGAAGCGAAACCTTTATGCTTCAATTGCTCCCAGAATGGCCACAGTAATCATGCTTCAGGTGCTGGAGGATGGGGCACGACCATCGAACTTGCCCGAACCCTAAGAAGGAACTGAAAAAGAAAGACGAAGTAGCTGCAATAGCTGAAGCCGATGCCGATATTGATGATGACTTTGCCACGGTTGCCGCATACAATTATGTAAGCATAATATTTATGTTAGATGGAAGGGTAGATTCTAATACGTTTTTTTCTCTTTTCGATACAGGTAGTCCGGTTAGCTTTATCAAGAAATCAGTCATCCCAAAACAGCTGATCGAAGGAAAAACGGAAATTATATCCAAATACTATTGGTGGAAATTTAATTAAATATTTTGGAAATATAAATGTAACATTGAATTTTTTTGAAAAAATAAATAAAATTAAACTTAAGTACTATCGGATGAGCATATGAATCTTCCAGTTATTTTGGGGCGTGACTTCTTAGATTTATTTAATATAAAGTTAACTAAATTTAATAAGGTAAAAAGCTTCTAAAGTCGAGTTATGATGTTAGACCGATTTCCATTAAACAAACAGACATTTTGAGTGCCTCCAACGTACAAAATGCCGCGACTAATGATGATGTATGCAATATTAAATCGAATTACCCCTTAGATAGTGCAGAGGTCACTGACGCTGATATTCCAGATATTTTCAATATCGATTTGAATATAGCAGTGGATAATAACTTACCTGATGTAAATTCTAAACTTTCAAAGAAAGAATACGAAAGCTTGAAACAAATAGATGAAAATAGCTATATTAGCGCGGATATGAAGGTTGAACCACTTAAATACCAGATGAGATTACACCTGACCACAGATGTTCCGTTCCATTGTGCCCTCCGACGTCTTTCTTATGCCGAACGAAGTAATGTGCAATCAATAGTAAATGAACTGCAGACGGAGGGAATAATAAGACCTAGCAATTCACCCTATGCTTCGGCTATCGTACTAGTACGCAAGAAAAACGGGAAAACCCGTATGTGTGTTGATTATCGGCCTCTAAACAAAATAACTGTTCGGGACAACTACCCGCTACCCTTAATCGATGATTGCATTAAGTTTTTAGAGAATAAAAAATATTTTTCCATATTAGACTTAAAAAGTGGTTTTTACCAAGTAGAGATGTCACCCGAATCCATTCCATACACCGCCTTTGTAACCCCTAATGAGCAATATGAGTATCTGAAAATGCCGTTTGGTTTCAACGGTTTATCAATACTGTATTTCGAGATTTAATAGATAGTAAGACAATTATAATATATATGGATGATATTGTTATTGCCACACTCGAGTTTGAAGAGCACAAAACTTTGCTGAAAACAGTTTTAGAGAGGTTATCTCACCGAGGACTAAAACTTAATTTAGATAAAAGTAAATTCGGATATCTCGAGATCGACTATCTAGGGTATGAGGTGACCCAATCTGGAATACGACCGAATGGCTCCCATATCCAAAGTATTGCTAGCTTCCCAGTGCCTGTTAACCATAAGCAATTGCAATCTTGCATAGGATTATTTTCATATTTTCGACGTTTCGTTCCGTAATTTTCCCAAATCTCTAAGCCCTTACAAAACCTGCTTAAAAGAAATACCGATTTTTATTTTGACGAAAAGTGCCTCATTGCTTTTAATGAATTGAAGTATCGACTGATTAATAGTCCAGTATTAGCTATTTATAACCGGAATAAATATACTGACTTACATTGCGACGCTAGTTCGATCGGTTTTGGCGCTCTTCTCTTACAGCGACAGGACGATAAGAAATTCCATCCTATTTCATATTTTTCAAAAACTGCATCTAGGGCCGAATCCAATTTAGAACCTATCTTGAGGGCATGCAGTTCGAAATCATAACTGACTCTAACTCGTTAACTATGACCCTTGAAAAGAAACAACTAAGCCCCAGAATTGCCACATGGGCTCTTGAGCTGGAGAATTACAATTATAAAATACAACATAGGAAGGGAACGTCTATGGGCCATGATGATGCCGTAAGTAGGACGCAAATGGCTCATATCATAAACACTGAGGAAGTTGAGTTTCAAGTGCAGATCGCTCAGGAGCGTGACGAATATATAAGCGTCCTCCGAAGCCGCCTCGAAAACGGTACTCTCAAGGACTACGACCTCGTTGACGGTCTTGTGTACAAATGCGAGTCTAATGGAAAGAAAATGTTGTTCATCCCTGAAGAGATGGAATCTAACATAATACGATTGATTCACGAGAAATTAGTCCACCAGTCAGTCGACAAGACTATTGAGAAGCTGGTAACATATTATTGGTTCCCTCCATATTGACCACTTCGGTCCACTGCCGTCTATTAATTCGAAACGAAAACATATTTTAGTAGTCGTTGACGGTTTTACCAAGTTTGTGAAACTCTACCCAACTAATTCGACTAGCACACGAATGGTAACTTGTGCCCTTGAGAAATATTTTAATTACTATAGCCGACCTAGGCGAATTATTAGCGATCGTGGTACGTGTTTCACATCCTTGGAGTTCAGTGATTTCATGTCTAAACGAAATATTGCTCATGTAAAAGTAGCAACTGCCTCTCCTCAAGCGAACGGCCAAGTGGAGCGTGTAAATAGAACAATTAAAACAATGTTAGGAAAAATTACTGATCAAATTAACCATGCCGACTGGTGTAAGAAACTGTTGGATGTAGAATACGCTATTAACAATTATGTGCATAGCACTTGCGAGGATACCCCTAGCCGGCTCTTATTCGGTGTTGAACAGCGAGGTGTTATTATTGATGAGTTTACTGAATATTTTCATGGGAAATTATGCCCAGACCCCGGCCGGGATTTAACGTCCATACGCGAACTGGCATCCTCCGCCATTAAAGCTAGACAGGATTATGACCTGAAACGACACCTCGGCAATGGAACCAGATGTAGAAGATATGAAGGAGGAGATTACGTAATGATAAGAAATGTAGACACAACTGCAGGAACTAATAAGAAATTTATACCGAAATATAAGGGACCATACGCCATTCATAAAGTATTAGGGAAGGATCGATATGTCGTCCGCGATATCGAGAATTGTCAGTTGACACAGCTGCCGTATGACGGAGTCGTAGAAGCACATCGCATCCAACGGTGGCTTTATAAATCAAACGGCATTGACGATGGAGGCACTGATGTCGATCCCTTAGAGCTTTAGAGTCTTAATAGAAATAAGTATATCTGTGATCGAGGTCGATCTATCGTAAAACGTAGCCTAAGGTTAGTCTGTAAATGTAAACGTAGTCTAAATATAGCTTGTGTAAAATAGTATAAGTCAAACTCATCGTTACTCTGTAAACAATGTAAGTTATGGCAACACTGAAATAACAAATAAAAATCATGGCGGAACACTTCCGGTGAAACTATAGAAACGATAAGACGTGTTTTATACACAGAGAAACGTATCTAAAATCATCGAGCGTAAAATAAAGAAATAAAGTGTGTTTATACCTTGGAAACTTTAGATAATTCGCCTCATTTGGAATGCCCTGATAAACGCGAAAACAAGCGCAGACGTAGGGATGATCGGCCTACTACCTCAACAGTGCCGAACTTGCCTCAAGCCCTTAAACTTATCGATTTGGTTTCTCCAATTCCTAGTACGGTTGTCCGAGCAGCGTCCAAAAACGCCCCTTCAAAAATATCCACTAGCAAAAACCCGGAACCTCCAACTATTGCAATGGAGTCTGAACCAATCGTTAGTAAGCTGGTTGTGGTCCCTCGTAAAAAATCTAGTTTTGTGTTTAGGTTCCATCCAGACCCTACCGAGGATGATTTGATGTACCATACTTCTTCTAAAGTTAAATAGCAAAGCGTAAATGTTAGAAAATTAAATTTGCATATCAAAGAAGTATGTATTCGTTTAAGATTGATGTATCTGGAAAAGAATTCGATACTCTTTAGAACAGCTCTTTTTGGCCTCCTGTGACCGAATAGGAATGTTCAAAATGTAGCGAAGAATCCTCGTAATAACGTTGAGTCAAAAAACTGAGCACGGCGGCCGCCGTGGTGCGAAGGTAGTGTTGCCGGTTTACCACACCGAAGGTCCATGGTTCGAGCCCTGGTACAGGTAACATCAAAAGTGATTTGAAAAAAAAAAAAAAGTTTTTCAAAACGGGGTCGCCCCTCGGCAGTGGTTTGGCAAACTCTCCGAGTGTATTTCTGCCATGACAGGCTTCTCAGCAAAAATTCGTCTCCTTTGTAGATGCCGTTCGGAGTCGGCAAAAAACTGTAGGTCCCACCAATTTGTAGGGAAAAATTCAAATCGGCACACCACAAATTGGAAGAGAAGCTTGGAGCAAAAATCTCTTAGGAGGTTTATGATGATATACCTGTTGTATATCGCGCCATAGAGAGAGAGAAATCCGTGAATATCTTTTATCATGATGTCAGAGGTTTAAATACCAAATAATCTGATCTCTTTTTGAAATCTTTTCATTGTAAATATAACGTAATTGCTTTTACCGAAACTTGACTTTACTTTACATTACTTACTCTATTCCATTCTACGTCAGAAGTACATAGATATAAATAAAAATTGCTATACAGCTTATATCTCTAAAACCAAAAGAGACATTATTCTCAATCCAAAGCCATTTTATGGTTTCGTAAATTCTAAACGTAAAGTGTAAGGGTTTCCCTCAGCCATGAAATACCAAGACATTATATCTAGCGATAATCAAGATATCGCAAATTTCTTTGCTAAATTTTTCACTTCTAACTATTCTGCCGTCATTAATTCAAACTTTCAAAATTATCCCTATAATTCACCAATTATATGCGCCAAAGATGTTCTAATTTACCTTAAAACCTTAAAAGAATCTTATAAATATGGTCCTGATAGGATTCCTACATTTTTCTTGAAAAAGTGTGCGAACCATATTTACCAACCCCTTACCAATTTGTTCAATCTATAACTAAAGTGTGGTGTTTTTCCAACTGCGTGTATAGAGAACTATCGTGGCATAGCAAAGCTTTCTGCCATCCCAAAATTGTTTGAAGCTATTGTTACAAATCAACTTACGGGTCCGATCTCTACTTTGATTGCTGACTGCCAACACGGGTTCAGTAAGGGAAAGTCCACAGTTACGCATTTACTTGAGTTTACCAGCCATGTCTCAAATGGCTTTAGAAAAAATCTGCACACCGACGTTATTTATACGGATTTCAGCAAAGCTTTAGACAAAGTGTGTCACTCATCACTTATTCATAAACTCGATCAGTTGGGCTTCCAGCCGGGTCTCAATCGCTGGATCTCTTCTTACCTTAGTGACAGGACACAAAGAGTAGTGTTTAAAAATTTAATATCCGATGGCATTTATGTCTCTTCGGAAGCCATCTTGGCCCGATTCTGTTCTGGTTGTTTATAAATGATATTTCTACAATAATAAAATTTTCAAAAATGTTAATGTATGCTGACGACGTAAAGCTTTTCATGTCATTCGCGTAATTTGAAGATAGAAATAAGTTACAATCAGATCTAGATACACTAGTTACTTGGTGCGATTTAAATTATATGCCACTTAACCTTAAAAAATGTGAAGACATGGGTTTTTCGCGTGGAATTTCTCAGCCGGCTCGGCAAGTGTATGATTTTGTTGACGGGGGGGTTACTATGGACTATAAACTCAGTTTCAACCGCCATATTAACCCAACAGTCAATAAGGCTAGAGGTGTCCTAGCATTCGTTAAACGATGGTCTAAAGAATTCAGCGACCCTTATGTAACTAAAATCCTCTTCACTACATTAGTCAGACCGATACTTGAATACGGTTCTATAATTTGGTAAACGCGTTACCAGGTTCATATAGATCACCTAGAATCAGTTCAAACAAATTTTTACTATTTGCCTTAAGAGATTTTCATTGGGATCCCTTGTATAATCTGCCACCCTATAGGAATCGTTTAAAACTCATTTATCTGCACACACTTTCTAGTCGGAGGGAAATGCTTGCAATTGTTTTTATCATTAAATTGCTAAATGGTTCACTCTCCAGCCATTTCTTCTAAGTGAAGTGAACTTCAGTGTACCGTCTCGTCCTTCAAGGCATTTTAAACCTCTAGTCTTAAAACAGTGCCGCACCAATTTTGAGTTAAATTAGCTTTTTCGCTGTAAGTGTCAAGATTATAACTCTCTTTCTGGTAGATTTGATATTTCAGACTCGCTTTTCAGCATAAAAAAATCAATTCTTTCTATCCTAAATACATAGCTACTAATTGTTACTAATCGGTTCTTATTCTTTGACTTCTATATTAACTTCTAACAATAATTTCATTCTGTTAACTAGTTATTTCTCTTATAATCTATCTTATATATACAAGGTGGCGCAAAAGTAAGCTTCCGATGTTCAGCATATCGGTTGTGGCACGTGCAGTGTGTGCTGTTGCACCGTCTTGTTGGAACCACATGTTTTCCAATCCCAATTCATCGAGTTGCGGCAAAAAGAACTCGTTGATCATTGCTCTGTAGCGCTCACCATTCACAGTAACCGTTTGGACCCGACCGATTATTGGTCAAATAAATAGTCAGCAATATTCCGCGTTCTGGAGCAGTGTAGCGTAACATTGTTTATTAACGTGTATTTCGCATGTGTTTACTACACAAATGTCAAAACAGAACTGACTTTAGGGGCCAATCGCAAAATGTATAGCATTTTCTGATAGGAGGATTACTTTTGCGCCACCTTGTACTTTACTTAGCTCTACTTCTCTGTAGCTGAGCAGTTTTAGATCTCGACGATTAACAAACCAAAGCCTTTCAACGACTCGGTACGAACGAATAATCCGCGCGTTATGCGGATGCGCCCCTCGCGCCGGTCGGGCGGGATATGGTGGGTAATACGTTTGGGAATTATTATTATTATTAGCATATAATAAATGATTCTTATATTGTATGTATATTTAAAATAAAAACAGTTCTCATATTATAAGAAATAATTCTTAAATTATAAGAACATTTTCTTACTCTTACGAAGAATTATTTCTTACAGAATAAAAGAAAAGAGAATGTTAAGAAAAAGTTCTTAAATTCTAAGGAATAATTCTTAAACTACAAAAAAGTTTTCTTAGGCTTGTACTTTAAAATATCACATGTACATACCTTCTTAAATTTTAAGGACAGTTTCTTATTTTTTAAGGATAAATTTGTCCAAATAATTCAATGAATAAATTTTAAAAGCAAAGTTATGTTACACATATAATTTTACGGATCTTTTCTTAGAATTTAGGAAAATTTTCTTAGAATCTGAGAAATTTTTCTTAAATTATATGAAAAAATTGCTGAGAACATCTATGAACTTTTTTCTTAAAAAAATATGTACATTTTTGGTTCAATGTAGGCAAATGTTGACGATTTCGAAATACGAGTATATATAGTGTTTTGTTCATTTGAAAAGGACATGTCAAGTTTTTTACGCGAGAAATTGAATTTTTTGCCCAATTTGCCCGTTTTTCCCGATTTTGAGGTAATTTTTTTTGGCACTAATTGGGAATGAGTTATATTTTTGGATACATACCATCGACAGGCTATCACTACTCAAAGACAATTCCTTTATTTTGCATATCCGACTCTACATTTTTTCGTAAAAGCATTTGCAGCCATTTTAATGCTTTGCAAAATGATTCAGATTAGCAAGCTGATGATTGAATAAGATTTTGTTGAAAAGTTTAACAAAGTAGAAAAGAGAGTATGGCTTAGTTTCATCTTTTTGTGTAATAACTATTTGGGAAATTAAAGAAGTCCGAAATACGAGGAAGTCTTTATATGATTTTTTGGAAGCTTTTGGAGAAATGGGATGCAACATGCCCATCAAGATCCATATACATCTGCGTCTGCGACTAAAAAAAACGGTCATCGGCAATTACGCATAATCCATAAAACTATTTGTCAGCACTGCTCTTCAAATGACGAATATTTGTTTATGAAGTAGAGCAACGCGCATATACATATATTTTCTCTGTTGTCATTCCGCTTATTATTAAGGGATGATAAAACAGATTGCTGAAAGCTGGTAAGCAGTTTGAAAAGTGTAGAGAAAACTACTTTGAAGCACTGATTTTATCCGCCACTATTTCATAGTAGCAGATAAAATGCTCCGCTTATCATTCCATACAACTAATAAGCGCAAACGCATATGAGTGTAAAAAAAAAACAGGGCTCCTTTTGAACTGCTGACATTCATATGATATATCAAATGAGCGTCATTGTTCTTGTTGAGCAAGTTGAGAGATCATTAACGTTTCAATTCTGTGCGTAACCGGTAATTTTGTACCTGATAGATTATCTAACAGAAAATCGTAACCGTTGGTAATGCAGTTCATGTAACCGCGATTCTAGCGTACATGGCAGCGCTGCCAAAAACAAACAATGCGCAATAAAGAATAAAATGCAAACGCGAACGAAACTTCGTGTAAAAAGTGCTTATATTGTTTATTGATTCTTGTGAACTAGTATGTTCACAAAGTTGGTGGTATTTTCTGCCCACAAAAATATTTACAAAACACGTGCAATGTTTCGCGAAACGTTTTACGAAATTGAGCTGCAACTTAAGCCGCCAGAATACCAAAAAGGTGTAAAAGTTTCCAAATTATTTATTTGCCGATAAAACGAATGTTGCTACCACACTAGAATTAGGGCGTAAGAGTCCTTTTACACAAAGAATTCTTGGAACACATTTCTACCAGCGTTTTCTTTTGTGTTTTCTATTCGCTTTTACATGTGTCAATTCTCTGCGGTCAATTCTACTAGTCAAATACTAGTTTGTCAAATCGGCTCAACTAGTTCGAGTTCTGTAATTTTCCCAAAATCAAAGCAGTTATTGTACCGCTTCATAGCAGTTTAGATCATTTTTGGCTTAAAAATACACGAAAATTGCAAAATTACATTACAAATCACTTTATTGGAAATTCAGTCATCGGATATAAAATATATGTCATCAGATATATTATATATTATTATATATTATAAATATTTATCATCAAACATTTCTAAAAAGTAATATTCTTCTTTTTTAACAATAGTCCTTTTTTGATTGAATTTTATAATTGATTTCCAGGCATAAATCTTTAAATTTTCTTGAAACATTTTATGGAAAATTTTAAAATCTAAATATTAATCTCAGATAGAATCTAATTCATACTTGTAAAAATATCTTTACATAAAATTAAGGAAATTCAAGAAATATTAGTTTTTATGATGAAATTTTTAAGTTTCGGAATTCTTTGTAAATAACTATGCACATAACCACTTATGAAATTCTCGTACATAATGGCAAGTTCTTAGTAACTAAATTTTTTAAAAAGTGATATTTTATTGTATATGCCTCTGCTCTTCAATTTCGTTGTTGCAGCTTTTACCTGATTTCGTTGGAGATTCATTGTTATTTTATTTTTGAAAACTGCATTTCACAATCAAAATAGACCAACCCTGAAAAATAATAACAATTCAATATTCTTGCTGTAAATTTTTTTTTAAATTTTTTAATAGGAAAAGGTTACTTAAATTACACTGTGGAACAAGTTAATGTTAGCAAAAGTTATGTCGATTCTGAGAGTGAGGGGTGAAAATAGAGGCTAAATTAGAAGACCCGTATCGCGGCGTTTGTTTGTGTTAGCTCGAATTTTTTTTAATCGAACTTTGCAGTCAAATGCCGATTTTCAGCATATTGTTTGTGTGGCTTTTTGGCTATAACTCGTCGACTAATTTATATTTTTTCAATCTGTTAAAGCCAAATTATTGCTGTGCCATAATTAAAATTTTTAAAAAAATTGGTTTATAAAATTTTTGTAGTGCTTATGAAGAGTGTGACCAAGTTATCCTTTTCGAGGCTAGATTTAGCCTTTTTTTGTCCTTTAGCCTCATTACTTTGGTTTTATCTTCGTGGCTCTTTTCTAGCCTTTTTTTACTACAAACCTTATCTGGTCCCAACAACATTTTTCATACAACTTCGAGGAATATATAAATTTAGAGTTATATGAAGCTAGTATTGATGACGAAATACAGAAAATCATTCGTAAAAATTGTCAACTATTTTTAATGGAGCTGATAACCCAATTGCGACAACGCCTACCTGATAATATGAACTCTTTACAAAAGATACATTTTTTTTAGTTGATAATTCTTTGAAAGTTACAAAGCCAGATGTATATTCTCACTTTCAAAACGAAAAGTCTAGGCTTTCTCTAAGTCAATTATCATTGATTTAGCTGCAGTGGCGAAGGCTAATAACCGTACAGTGGACAAGTGTGACCTCTACCATAGAATTTGGAGCGGAAGTCCAACATAAAAATTCATTAAACGAACCCCCTTTTTTAGGACAGGTCGAATTCGTATTTAACTTTTTGGTATTACCTTTCAGTAATGCGGAGGGTGAAAGAATTTTTAGTGCCATGAACATTTTAAAACCTAAATTAAGGAGGATATTAAAAATTTAAATGCTTAACTCGCTGCTTAATATTACATGTTCGTTAAAACGCTTATTCAAATGTTACACTAATATTGGAATTACCGTGATCTCATCTCTATGATAAATACCCAAACTTTGTACGCAGACTCAAGCTCTTCTGATTCATCAGACGAAGAAAATATTATAAAATTAATAAGTTTGTAGTTATTTTTCTAAAGTATGTGTTTCTTTGAAAAAATCCCTAGTCAAGGAAAATGTGCCTGATATGTAAGGCTCTTGCTTACAATCGATTATCCGACTAATCGATTAGACGAATAGCAACTATTGAGCTGTTTAAAAATCGAATAGCAAATTTTCGATTTCGACTAATCGAATACTGCCGGTTGATAAATAAAATTTTTAAAACAAAAATAAAAAATTCAACATTTCCTATAGTTGCAACACATGTTTATGAAGGTGATGGAACTCAGTTCCACGCAAATAGAACATCCATTGTCAATAAAAAGCACAACTAGTCGACTAGTCGATTCGTGATAATCGATTACTTTTTCAAACAACTGTTGCAAATCGATTAATCCACTATTCGATTAGTCGATACATCTAAACCTTCGTGAAAGTTTCGTAGAGATCGACCGTAAACGCACCGCCCACTTTTTCTTGACTAAAGGACACATCTATCCAAATATCATTAATTTAGACCAAATAAGTTCAGAGTTATGACGAATTCAAATTTATATAGCCTGGGGGCCTGGCACCGCCCACTTTTCTAAAGCTATATATAGCCTATGCTTTAACCAGTGATCCCAAGAATATACTGTGAAAACTTCATAAAATTCGGTTGAGTACTTTGGACGCCTATAAAGGGCACACAGACCCTTAGACACACATTCATTTTTATTTTTAAGATAGCTTAAACTAAAATAAACAATTTGAAATACAAATTTCTGACTTTTTTTAGCTTCTTTTTTTCTTAATTTTAGCCTTTTTCTAACCTTTTTTTTTGGGGGGACTTAGCCTCTTTTTTTCTAACACCTGGTCACATTGCTTATGAAGCAAAATGTTGGAAATTTTTTTTTCATGCTATTTGAACATATTTTCCACAAAACTAAGTCTTTTTTCTTTCTGTTTGATCTATAATATGCTTCTCAATTTTTTCAGTGTAGATTTTGAAGAAACATTGAAAAAAAAAATTATAAAAAAAAATTCTGACAGACCGAGACAAGAACAACAACAACAAAATACGGAAACTAATGAGTCATCAAGATTTTGACCAAGTTCTGACAGACCGAGAATTAAATGCATGGCTCGCATTGAAAGCAGTCATTAAAGGACTTTTGGGTAAAGAACGCAAAGACAACTACAGGGAATCTGTTGCAAACATGTTGGCAGCTTTCGATGAAATTCGGGTTAATATGTCGTACAAATTTCATCTCTTGCATCAACATCTTGATCAACTCGCTCAATAGTTGCCAACTGAATCTGATGAGCAAGGGGAACGTTATCACCAAACTGCGCTTCCATTTGAAATAAGGTAACTCGATTTTTCTAATATCTTTGTCAGAGTGCACAATTTAAACATGTTTGTTCAGTTTTGTGGAAAATATGTTCAAAAAGCATGAAAAAAAAATTTCCAACATTTTGCTTCATAAGCACTACAAAAATTTTATAAATCAATTTTTTTTTTTAATTGTTGCACAGGTCTCTAGCAATAATTTGGTCTCAACGGATTGAATAAATATCAATTAGTCGACGAGTTATAGCCAAAAAACCATACAAACAATATGCTGAAAATCGGCATTTGACTGCAAAGTTCGATTAAAAAAAATTCGAACTAACATAAACAAACGCCGCGATACGAGTCTTCTAATTTAGCCTCTATTTTCACCCCTCACTCTCAGAATCGACCTAACTTTTGGTAACCTGAATTTGTTCCACAGTGTTATTCCAAAAAGAAATGTTATTTACTTACACTTTTCTTCGTGGTTTCGTTTCAACATTTCTTATTCGTTGTCGCTTTGCTGATGCGCCGTTATGCAGTAGCGACGTGGCAAAAATAAGTGTGATTTTTTTGACATGCACATACCTACAACATCTGCAACCCAAATGTACTATTTAAACCACGAAATTCTCAAATTATCAGAATTATCATTTAATTAAATGAATATTTAAAAACTCAAAATATTAGTTGAATAGATAATTAAAATGTAGCACAGCGTTGTATCAACAATTTTAGAGGGTTGTTGCTCAAACTGAGATGAATAAGCCCACGAAATTCTAGTTAGTGAACTAGAATGTTTACTAACCAGTTTGGCAGTTGACTGCAGGGTTTTTCTTGAAAGCAATTGTGAAACAAAAAACCTGCGTACAAGGAGTGAAAGAAATAGGAAGAAAAACTTGAAACGAATTGACTTGAGTTCAAGACTTGAAGCGTGTAAATCCATGAATCAAATAAGAAGGTTTGGCATTGCGCATGTTCACTTTCGATCAGCTGTTTTGCTGACGTTACGTTTGACATTTTGTTTTAAAGCGCGGTATAATCTGTATTGTTTTAAGTGAATATTTCAATTATAAACTAATTAAAATGCGTTGTGTAATGTTTGGTTGTGGTAATAACAACAACAAAAAGGTGAAAATAAGTAGAGATTTTCCGCTTTCCTAAGGACGAAAAAAAATAAATAGAAAGGATGACGACGTAGCACACCCTTCAACCGTAACATTGCAATATAAGGGCGTAGTCATTTTACGAATGCGATATGTATGGAAATCGAGTTGGTCCTCGATAATCAATGATGGTCTACTACATGACACTTCTTTATTCCATCACCTCTCCCATACGCTAATAAGCTTACACACACATACATTGAACCTCATTTCCATTTTCCGTGGCAATCTCAGCCTCTTTGACCAAATTGGCTTATATTTGGTGCATTGCGAGTTAATGTAACTATGAAAAATATTTTATATTACTTAATCATTTAAATATTAAGAGTCATTTACTAACCAATCTGCTATTTTGGGCCTCGTCTATCAAAATATATTCGTCAACAGCTGGTAATCCTGTTTCCATGCTTATATAAATGCTTTTAGCCATAACCCGCTACACAAAAATAAAGCCGTCCACACAAATGACACCGCTGATTGAACTGGTAGATTCGCATCGGCATCTTCGTGCGAAAAATGACCAGCTCTACTGCTTTTTCCGGTATACGATGCAATACAGGTATAATTACAAACCATGGTCGAAAGCCCTTTACGTATACCTCTACGTAGATATAAATCAGGCAAGACCCGAATTTCGTGCCACGAAATGCATCACCACTTGCAACATCCAATGGCAAACGTTTAGAACACAAGGCGAGCGAGTAAATTTCCTCAAATTGTTTAAAAGCGATAAGTTTGTCAGGTATATCCCTTTGCTAACAACACTGCAAATAAAGTAAAAGATTTTGTAACTTGACATGAATATTCGATTGTTACCTAATAAATGTTTCCATTTGTGATTTCTCCAGACATCTGGATGTTATAAGCTGCAAATATGTGTCTTCCTTGTTTGCCGGTACCAAGATTACATTACACTTGCTTTTAACGCCCACAACACTTTCAGTTTCTCCTAAAAATGTGTTTTAAAGATTCTGATTTTGATCGAATGTTTTGTATTTATAATAATTTAAATTGTAAACAAAAATTTCCACTGTATTTGCAATATAAAAGTACATCAGCTGTTCGTTCGCTAGTCAAAGATGACGTAGACGTGATCCATGGATCGCGATATTTATTGACCGTGTGGCATCCAATATTAATGGATCGGAATACAGATCGCAAAATTTTTATAAATCCTGAAATCTAGATCGCGGATTGCAATACTGTCAATAAATATTGACTGTGTAGCGTCTTTTTTCGCGATACATCAGTACGGCTTGTATTTGCTTTAAAACGGTCATACACATTGTTTTGGCGGAAATGACGAATGATAACAAGTAAGGAAGTCTAAGTTCGGTTGGAACCGAACATTATATACCTAGTAGTGATCTATTATGGCATACCAATTTACGCAGGTCTATTTTAATACTTTTCAGTTCGTATTATAAAGCCAGCTGATTGTTTTCAATAAAAACACTTCTGTTATGAGTTTTGAGGGGTAAATTAATTTTAAAAAAATATAAATGTATACAACAGGTGTATCATGATAAACCTCCTAAGAGATTTTTGAGCCGAGCTTCCGTTCCAATTTGTGGTGTGCCGTTTTGAATTTTCCATGGCAGAAAGACACTCGGGGAGTTTGCCAAACCACTGCCGATGGGCGACCCCGTTTTGAAAAACTTTTTCAAACCCCTTTTGATGTTACCTGTCGCAGGACTCGAACCTTGGACCTTCGATGTGGTAGGCCGGCAACACTACCGCCACACCGCGGCGGCCGCCATTAATTTATTTGTATATAAATAGCTTCCCTACCAACAACTGCTAACCAAATTTTTTTTTAAATACCAATACATGCACATTTTATGTTTGAAAAATTTTGCGTTCAAATAGATAGACAGTCGGACAGACTGACGGGGAGACGGATATCGCTAAATCGACTCAGCTTATCCTCCGTCCTTTTTATTGCAGTTTACTTATTGATAGGCCCATCGCTTCTTCTTCTCATACTTACAAACATTTCATGTTCATTAAATATGAAAATCAAAAATTGCAGCGGGGTATTAACAACTTGCCCGGATCTTTAACTTGTGTGTTATCCGATTTGCCTAACTTTTGGCAGGAGTATACTACATACTATTGAGAAGCAGCTGACCAATTTTCATTGAAATATCTAGTTGAAATTACAAGCAATCATCTTTAAAGTTAGCAGAATATTTATGCTGAAAAGTGGGCGCCGCCACGCCTACTTCCCCAAAATCCACAAAATTTTTTTCGGTCGAGTTTTGCTTAAAAAGCTTATTATGTGTGTAAGATCTTATTGATATAGCTTGCATAGTTATAGAGATATCGCGTTTTACATTTTACAAAAAAAATTTTCAGAACTATGTTAAAAAACTGGGCGTGTCAGATGACCGATTGCTCCCATTTTTACAACAAACATTTACCTTTATATATTCAACATTTTCGCCAAATATCGTTTCAATGAATCAATTTTTGATGGAGTTGTGGCATAAAAAGTTGTATTTATTTATTTATTTAAAATTTAAGAGCTGTCTATGAGAAACTTTGTTTAATATTGAAAAAAATTATTCCCACAAGCACGGCGAAGGATGTGAAGAAAAAATAAATAAAAATTTTAAAAAATTTGCTGATTCCAAGCGCAGATGAAGTGTATAAACCGAAATCGTGGACGTTTTATGCCGTACAATTTTTAAAATAAAATCAGCAGCCTGTTATCTTGGTAAGTAAATTGTTCGGTAATTTTTTCCTTTAGGAGACATTTGCTAAAACACGTCCACGTTCGTTTCACTAAAATAAAAAATCGAAAATCCGCTTTCGAATTGTTGATACCGAGGTCAAAACGCGTCGTTTGATACATCTCCTGACATTTTTGGACGTGTTTTAGCAGTTGTCTCCTAAAGGAAACAATTACCAATTTTTCGGTTTATAATCTTATAAATAACAAGTAAGAAAGTCTAAGGGCTACTTTCACAAAAGCCGGTAACTGCAAACGGGAGTTTAATTGACGTATTTTGTACGGTTAGCTGTCAAATTAATCGCCGATTAGGCTTAACCGGACTTTATGAAAGTGGCCCTAAGTTCGGGTGGAACCGAGCATTACATACACAGCTGTATGAAAGCGGTTGTGGTAAATTGTTGTGGTGTTATCACCTGCAGAGGTTTTAAACTTTTTCTACTACCATGCGGGCAATCTTATAAAAAAAATTAATGTGTCTGTCGTCCAAAGTGATCAACCGATCTCTATGAAATTTTCACAAAAAGTGGGCGGTGCCACGCCCCAGGCTATATAAAGGTTAAATTCTTCTTCTTCCAATATATTTGTCTCAGTTTAATGGTAGTTGGTATATTTGTTCTAAGTATCAATCCGTATATAATTTTAGAAAAGTGAGCGATGTCTCGCCCCATGTAAGGAAATATATAAATACGCTACACATCCGCAACTATTTGTATCAGAAAAAAAAGGAAATACTAAATGAGTTGATTTGGTTTTGTGTTTTTCCGACAGGGTGGATACTGGATTTATATTGGAACGAATTTTCGTCATCCCTTGTCAATGGAGGTACCCGTTCGGATACGTTCGTAAGACACGACTCATACGAGTATACATGAATACTAACACTACCTGATACAGCATCTAGACTATAAATACATGACAACGGATAGACACAGATCAGAACGAAATCAAGCACTGAATATGGCGGTTCGCCGAAACCGGTTTGTTACAAAACCAAAATAGACAAGGGATGACGAAAATTCGTTCCAATATAAATCCGAAATACTAAATAGTTTCTTGATATGTAAAAATTTTATTGTTTAATATTACTGAATTGAAAGTGTTTACGTTGTCCGTGTTCAAACACAGATACAAATTGACGTTAAGGAGTTGCTTTTTTACTTTTTGTAGACGAGACTTGACCAACACGAAAAGAGAATTGCCGACAAAAGCAACTCCGAGTTTCTCTGTTTGGACACGGACATTGCGCTGTTGAAATAATCCCGAAACTTGTCCGTTATAGTTTTGTCACATTCGGTTGAATTTCGGGCTGCACTGGTCTGCACACTCGTCAATTGGAAGTTATTATCATTTAGAGCCTGATATTGTGGTCTTTTTTTTGACATCAAATACTTGGGTAGATAACAACATGCTGCCGTTACTTTTGAAGCTTTTTGTGGCCTCAGACTTTTAGCTTTTTGAAATATTCTAAGTCAATTATCATTGATTTAGCTGCAGTGGCGAAGGCTAATAACCGTACAGTGGACAAGTGTGACCTCTACCATAGAATTTGGAGCGGAAGTCCAACATAAAAATTCATTAAACGAACCCCCTTTTTTAGGACAGGTCGAATTCGTATTTAACTTTTTGGTATTACCTTTCAGTAATGCGGAGGGTGAAAGAATTTTTAGTGCCATGAACATTTTAAAACCTAAATTAAGGAGGATATTAAAAATTTAAATGCTTAACTCGCTGCTTAATATTACATGTTCGTTAAAACGCTTATTCAAATGTTACACTAATATTGGAATTACCGTGATCTCATCTCTATGATAAATACCCAAACTTTGTACGCAGACTCAAGCTCTTCTGATTCATCAGACGAAGAAAATATTATAAAATTAATAAGTTTGTAGTTATTTTTCTAAAGTATGTGTTTCTTTGAAAAAATCCCTAGTCAAGGAAAATGTGCCTGATATGTAAGGCTCTTGCTTACAATCGATTATCCGACTAATCGATTAGACGAATAGCAACTATTGAGCTGTTTAAAAATCGAATAGCAAATTTTCGATTTCGACTAATCGAATACTGCCGGTTGATAAATAAAATTTTTAAAACAAAAATAAAAAATTCAACATTTCCTATAGTTGCAACACATGTTTATGAAGGTGATGGAACTCAGTTCCACGCAAATAGAACATCCATTGTCAATAAAAAGCACAACTAGTCGATTCGTGATAATCGATTACTTTTTCAAACAACTGTTGCAAATCGATTAATCCACTATTCGATTAGTCGATACATCTAAACCTTCGTGAAAGTTTCGTAGAGATCGACCGTAAACGCACCGCCCACTTTTTCTTGACTAAAGGACACATATATCCAAATATCATTAATTTAGACCAAATAAGTTCAGAGTTATGACGAATTCAAATTTATATAGCCTGGGGGCCTGGCACCGCCCACTTTTCTAAAGCTATATATAGCCTATGCTTTAACCAGTGATCCCAAGAATATACTGTGAAAACTTCATAAAATTCGGTTGAGTACTTTGGACGCCTATAAAGGGCACACAGACCCTTAGACACACATTCATTTTTATTTTTAAGATAGCTTAAACTAAAATAAACAATTTGAAATACAAATTTCTGACTTTTTTTAGCTTCTTTTTTTCTTAATTTTAGCCTTTTTCTAACCTTTTTTTTTGGGGGGACTTAGCCTCTTTTTTTCTAACACCTGGTCACATTGCTTATGAAGCAAAATGTTGGAAATTTTTTTTTCATGCTATTTGAACATATTTTCCACAAAACTAAGTCTTTTTTCTTTCTGTTTGATCTATAATATGCTTCTCAATTTTTTCAGTGTAGATTTTGAAGAAACATTGAAAAAAAAAATTATAAAAAAAAAATTCTGACAGACCGAGACAAGAACAACAACAACAAAATACGGAAACTAATGAGTCATCAAGATTTTGACCAAGTTCTGACAGACCGAGAATTAAATGCATGGCTCGCATTGAAAGCAGTCATTAAAGGACTTTTGGGTAAAGAACGCAAAGACAACTACAGGGAATCTGTTGCAAACATGTTGGCAGCTTTCGATGAAATTGGGGTTAATATGTCGTACAAATTTCATCTCTTGCATCAACATCTTGATCAACTCGCTCAATAGTTGCCAACTGAATCTGATGAGCAAGGGGAACGTTATCACCAAACTGCGCTTCCATTTGAAATAAGGTAACTCGATTTTTCTAATATCTTTGTCAGAGTGCACAATTTAAACATGTTTGTTCAGTTTTGTGGAAAATATGTTCAAAAAGCATGAAAAAAAAATTTCCAACATTTTGCTTCATAAGCACTACAAAAATTTTATAAATCAATTTTTTTTTTTTAATTGTTGCACAGGTCTCTAGCAATAATTTGGTCTCAACGGATTGAATAAATATCAATTAGTCGACGAGTTATAGCCAAAAAACCATACAAACAATATGCTGAAAATCGGCATTTGACTGCAAAGTTCGATTAAAAAAAATTCGAACTAACATAAACAAACGCCGCGATACGAGTCTTCTAATTTAGCCTCTATTTTCACCCCTCACTCTCAGAATCGACCTAACTTTTGGTAACCTGAATTTGTTCCACAGTGTTATTCCAAAAAGAAATGTTATTTACTTACACTTTTCTTCGTGGTTTCGTTTCAACATTTCTTATTCGTTGTCGCTTTGCTGATGCGCCGTTATGCAGTAGCGACGTGGCAAAAATAAGTGTGATTTTTTTGACATGCACATACCTACAACATCTGCAACCCAAATGTACTATTTAAACCACGAAATTCTCAAATTATCAGAATTATCATTTAATTAAATGAATATTTAAAAACTCAAAATATTAGTTGAATAGATAATTAAAATGTAGCACAGCGTTGTATCAACAATTTTAGAGGGTTGTTGCTCAAACTGAGATGAATAAGCCCACGAAATTCTAGTTAGTGAACTAGAATGTTTACTAACCAGTTTGGAAGTTGACTGCAGGGTTTTTCTTGAAAGCAATTGTGAAACAAAAAACCTGCGTACAAGGAGTGAAAGAAATAGGAAGAAAAACTTGAAACGAATTGACTTGAGTTCAAGACTTGAAGCGTGTAAATCCATGAATCAAATAAGAAGGTTTGGCATTGCGCATGTTCACTCTCGATCAGCTGTTTTGCTGACGTTACGTTTGACATTTTGTTTTAAAGCGCGGTATAATCTGTATTGTTTTAAGTGAATATTTCAATTATAAACTAATTAAAATGCGTTGTGTAATGTTTGGTTGTGGTAATAACAACAACAAAAAGGTGAAAATAAGTAGAGATTTTCCGCTTTCCTAAGGACGAAAAAAAATAAATAGAAAGGATGACGACGTAGCACACCCTTCAACCGTAACATTGCAATATAAGGGCGTAGTCATTTTACGAATGCGATATGTATGGAAATCGAGTTGGTCCTCGATAATCAATGATGGTCTACTACATGACACTTCTTTATTCCATCACCTCTCCCATACGCTAATAAGCTTACACACACATACATTGAACCTCATTTCCATTTTCCGTGGCAATCTCAGCCTCTTTGACCAAATTGGCTTATATTTGGTGCATTGCGAGTTAATGTAACTATGAAAAATATTTTATATTACTTAATCATTTAAATATTAAGAGTCATTTACTAACCAATCTGCTATTTTGGGCCTCGTCTATCAAAATATATTCGTCAACAGCTGGTAATCCTGTTTCCATGCTTATATAAATGCTTTTAGCCATAACCCGCTACACAAAAATAAAGCCGTCCACACAAATGACACCGCTGATTGAACTGGTAGATTCGCATCGGCATCTTCGTGCGAAAAATGACCAGCTCTACTGCTTTTTCCGGTATACGATGCAATACAGGTATAATTACAAACCATGGTCGAAAGCCCTTTACGTATACCTCTACGTAGATATAAATCAGGCAAGACCCGAATTTCGTGCCACGAAATGCATCACCACTTGCAACATCCAATGGCAAACGTTTAGAACACAAGGCGAGCGAGTAAATTTCCTCAAATTGTTTAAAAGCGATAAGTTTGTCAGGTATATCCCTTTGCTAACAACACTGCAAATAAAGTAAAAGATTTTGTAACTTGACATGAATATTCGATTGTTACCTAATAAATGTTTCCATTTGTGATTTCTCCAGACATCTGGATGTTATAAGCTGCAAATATGTGTCTTCCTTGTTTGCCGGTACCAAGATTACATTACACTTGCTTTTAACGCCCACAACACTTTCAGTTTCTCCTAAAAATGTGTTTTAAAGATTCTGATTTTGATCGAATGTTTTGTATTTATAAGAATTTAAATTGTAAACAAAAATTTCCACTGTATTTGCAATATAAAAGTACATCAGCTGTTCGTTCGCTAGTCAAAGATGACGTAGACGTGATCCATGGATCGCGATATTTATTGACCGTGTGGCATCCAATATTAATGGATCGGAATACAGATCGCAAAATTTTTATAAATCCTGAAATCTAGATCGCGGATTGCAATACTGTCAATAAATATTGACTGTGTAGCGTCTTTTTTCGCGATACATCAGTACGGCTTGTATTTGCTTTAAAACGGTCATACACATTGTTTTGGCGGAAATGACGAATGATAACAAGTAAGGAAGTCTAAGTTCGGTTGGAACCGAACATTATATACCTAGTAGTGATCTATTATGGCATACCAATTTACGCAGGTCTATTTTAATACTTTTCAGTTCGTATTATAAAGCCAGCTGATTGTTTTCAATAAAAACACTTCTGTTATGAGTTTTGAGGGGTAAATTAATTTTAAAAAAATATAAATGTATACAACAGGTGTATCATGATAAACCTCCTAAGAGATTTTTGAGCCGAGCTTCCGTTCCAATTTGTGGTGTGCCGTTTTGAATTTTCCATGGCAGAAAGACACTCGGGGAGTTTGCCAAACCACTGCCGATGGGCGACCCCGTTTTGAAAAACTTTTTCAAACCCCTTTTGATGTTACCTGTCGCAGGACTCGAACCTTGGACCTTCGATGTGGTAGGCCGGCAACACTACCGCCACACCGCGGCGGCCGCCATTAATTTATTTGTATATAAATAGCTTCCCTACCAACAACTGCTAACCAAATTTTTTTTTAAATACCAATACATGCACATTTTATGTTTGAAAAATTTTGCGTTCAAATAGATAGACAGTCGGACAGACTGACGGGGAGACGGATATCGCTAAATCGACTCAGCTTATCCTCCGTCCTTTTTATTGCAGTTTACTTATTGATAGGCCCATCGCTTCTTCTTCTCATACTTACAAACATTTCATGTTCATTAAATATGAAAATCAAAAATTGCAGCGGGGTATTAACAACTTGCCCGGATCTTTAACTTGTGTGTTATCCGATTTGCCTAACTTTTGGCAGGAGTATACTACATACTATTGAGAAGCAGCTGACCAATTTTCATTGAAATATCTAGTTGAAATTACAAGCAATCATCTTTAAAGTTAGCAGAATATTTATGCTGAAAAGTGGGCGCCGCCACGCCTACTTCCCCAAAATCCACAAAATTTTTTTCGGTCGAGTTTTGCTTAAAAAGCTTATTATGTGTGTAAGATCTTATTGATATAGCTTGCATAGTTATAGAGATATCGCGTTTTACATTTTACAAAAAAAATTTTCAGAACTATGTTAAAAAACTGGGCGTGTCAGATGACCGATTGCTCCCATTTTTACAACAAACATTTACCTTTATATATTCAACATTTTCGCCAAATATCGTTTCAATGAATCAATTTTTGATGGAGTTGTGGCATAAAAAGTTGTATTTATTTATTTATTTAAAATTTAAGAGCTGTCTATGAGAAACTTTGTTTAATATTGAAAAAAATTATTCCCACAAGCACGGCGAAGGATGTGAAGAAAAAATAAATAAAAATTTTAAAAAATTTGCTGATTCCAAGCGCAGATGAAGTGTATAAACCGAAATCGTGGACGTTTTATGCCGTACAATTTTTAAAATAAAATCAGCAGCCTGTTATCTTGGTAAGTAAATTGTTCGGTAATTTTTTCCTTTAGGAGACATTTGCTAAAACACGTCCACGTTCGTTTCACTAAAATAAAAAATCGAAAATCCGCTTTCGAATTGTTGATACCGAGGTCAAAACGCGTCGTTTGATACATCTCCTGACATTTTTGGACGTGTTTTAGCAGTTGCCTCCTAAAGGAAACAATTACCAATTTTTCGGTTTATAATCTTATAAATAACAAGTAAGAAAGTCTAAGGGCCACTTTCACAAAAGCCGGTAACTGCAAACGGGAGTTTAATTGACGTATTTTGTACGGTTAGCTGTCAAATTAATCGCCGATTAGGCTTAACCGGACTTTATGAAAGTGGCCCTAAGTTCGGGTGGAACCGAGCATTACATACACAGCTGTATGAAAGCGGTTGTGGTAAATTGTTGTGGTGTTATCACCTGCAGAGGTTTTAAACTTTTTCTACTACCATGCGGGCAATCTTATAAAAAAAAATTAATGTGTCTGTCGTCCAAAGTGATCAACCGATCTCTATGAAATTTTCACAAAAAGTGGGCGGTGCCACGCCCCAGGCTATATAAAGGTTAAATTCTTCTTCTTCCAATATATTTGTCTCAGTTTAATGGTAGTTGGTATATTTGTTCTAAGTATCAATCCGTATATAATTTTAGAAAAGTGAGCGATGTCTCGCCCCATGTAAGGAAATATATAAATACGCTACACATCCGCAACTATTTGTATCAGAAAAAAAAGGAAATACTAAATGAGTTGATTTGGTTTTGTGTTTTTCCGACAGGGTGGATACTGGATTTATATTGGAACGAATTTTCGTCATCCCTTGTCAATGGAGGTACCCGTTCGGATACGTTCGTAAGACACGACTCATACGAGTATACATGAATACTAACACTACCTGATACAGCATCTAGACTATAAATACATGACAACGGATAGACACAGATCAGAACGAAATCAAGCACTGAATATGGCGGTTCGCCGAAACCGGTTTGTTACAAAACCAAAATAGACAAGGGATGACGAAAATTCGTTCCAATATAAATCCGAAATACTAAATAGTTTCTTGATATGTAAAAATTTTATTGTTTAATATTACTGAATTGAAAGTGTTTACGTTGTCCGTGTTCAAACACAGATACAAATTGACGTTAAGGAGTTGCTTTTTTACTTTTTGTAGACGAGACTTGACCAACACGAAAAGAGAATTGCCGACAAAAGCAACTCCGAGTTTCTCTGTTTGGACACGGACATTGCGCTGTTGAAATAATCCCGAAACTTGTCCGTTATAGTTTTGTCACATTCGGTTGAATTTCGGGCTGCACTGGTCTGCACACTCGTCAATTGGAAGTTATTATCATTTAGAGCCTGATATTGTGGTCTTTTTTTTGACATCAAATACTTGGGTAGATAACAACATGCTGCCGTTACTTTTGAAGCTTTTTGTGGCCTCAGACTTTTAGCTTTTTGAAATATTCCAAATTTATTGGCGACGACACGAAAGGTACACTCAATAACACATCTGTAGCGCGATTCACTAACTTTTTTAACCACATTTGCTGAGGGTGACTAAGTTAACACATAATTTTAACAGCTTTGCTATTCACTAACTTTTGTCACATTTTTTGTCACTGAATGCGATAAAACATAATCAGCTGTTATTGTTGTCGTCTTGACAAGTGATAACTTATCGCGGTATCCGTTGGTGTGGCTAATTTATTATTAAAACTGGTTAACCTTAATATTAAAGAACTTCAACACAAAAAAAGTAAAATAAAGATGGCATTCGAGTTCCTTGCATATAACTTGTCCCAAAATACTGTTCAAAATTTTACAAGAGTAGATCGGCGTTTGCTCAGGGAAGTGGACAATTCCTTTGAGCTTGCGCCATGCGAGTTCCGGAAATTGTACCGGGCGTGTCCCGAAATCGCGACAGGCATTGCAGAACGGTTAGATTAGTGTCTAAGAGGTCTCAGGATTACAGCAATTTTGGCAGAAAAACAGGTATTACTTATTATTGCTTACAGAAATTATGAATATTCCTCAAATATATTTTGCCTTTGAAGGTGCTGTGTACATGCTACCAAAGGCCTGTAGGGGAACAGTGGGGCATATCAATGAGCCAATTCACAATAAGCCGGTGCATACATCGAGTAACCGATGCCATAAACACCAGAATGTTTTTTGAGGAAATTAAATTTCCTCTGACGCCGGCGGAACGTCAAGTTTCCAAAAAAAAAATTGTTGTTCGGCGCCTGCACCATTCGTGGGCGGTACGAAAGGGGCGATTGATTGCACGCACATATCCATTTTCACTCTGTTAAAATTTATGTTTCGTCTTTCAACACCGATTTGAACGATGAACTGAGCGAAGATGTTTATGAAATTAATGCATCTGCAAACACTTACAACGCCGGACTGTCATTGCGTCGGTCATCCTAACCCACCAGCAATTACCACTGCCAACAAATCGTTATGCAGCCACACCAAAAATAGATGGAACTATCATTATTCGAGTACAAAAGCCACTTCATATTTTTGTACCACCACCAACATCTTCACCGGACTCCAATTTTTCGACGACTCTGCCGAGTGCCCAATGTACATCTCGCCTTATCGTTTCACCATGTAAAGGGTGTTTTTTTTAGGGGTATAGAACTTCGAATTGAAATAAAACACAAGAAAATCGTTTTAAGGTCCATCAATTTGGCTTTATTGGAAGGATAATTTTATGCCATTAATGTTTAAATATGATTTCGGGCATGTGGCCGCCGCGACTGGCTCGAATAAAGCCAATTCTACAGGTCCAATTTTCAACCACTTTTCCGAGCATATGGGGCCGTATGTCGGCAATAACGCCACGAATGTTGGCTTCCAATTCCCTAACGTTTCTGGTTTGTTGGTGTAGACGAGCGACTTCACATATTCCCAAAGAAAATAATCCAATGGTGTCAAATCACACGACCTTGGTGGCCAATTGACAGGTCCATTCCGCGAAATTATGCGCTCATCGAATGTTTCCTTCAATAAATCGATTGTGACGTGCGCTGTGTGGCATGTAGCGCCGTCTTGTTGGAACCACAACTCATCCACATTCATGCCATCCAATTCGGGAACAAAATAGTCGGTTATCATGGCTCTATACCGGTCTCCATTAACGGTAGCTGCCTCTCCAGCATTATTGCGGAAGAAGTATGGCCCAATGACTCCACCAGCCCATAGAGCACACCAAACAGTCAGTTTTTGTGGATGTAATGGCGTTTCAAGGGTCTCATGTGGATTCTCTTCACTCCAAATGCGGCAATTTTGCTTGTTGACGTAGCCATTCAACCAAAAATGAGCCTCATCACTGAACAAAATTTTGCGATGAAAATCAGCATCGAAATCAATCTCATTTTCGGCCCATACACCAAAATCACGACGCATTGCATGGTCTCGCGGCTTTAATTCTTGCACAAGCTGGATCTTGTAAGGTCGCAAGCCAAGATCTTTGCGCAAAATCTTCCATAAAGTTGATGGACAAAGCTCCAATTGCTGTGCACGGTGGCGAATCGATTCATTCGGGTCCTCTTCAACACTTTGCTCTACAGCGGCAATTGTTTCTTCGGTGCGCACTGTTCGACGTCTCTGCGGATGCGTATTATCACATAGAGTAAACGTAGTGCGAAAACGATCCATGGTTAACCGAATTAATTGCTCTGATGGACGATTATGTCGACCATAAAATGGACGGAGCTCACGGTAAACTTCGCGAACTGAACCATTATTTTCGAAATAAATTTGCACGATTTGCAAGCGTTGTTCTTTTGTCAACCTGTTCATGATGAAATGGCAAACCAAACTGAACATATAGAGTTGCCAGATTTGACCACAAAATGCCAGTTTTATCTCTATTCGAAAAACAAACCTGTAAAAAAAACACCCTTTATATATAAAACATACACATTTATTTACAAAGGTTTTTTCGAATAAATCTTAACAAAATAACACGTATCGTAATTTCTTTTACTTACTTTTATGAAGTTTCTAAGAACATATATAAGACCTTCACAGGTGTCTATAACGGCTTTACTTATCGAATGCCGTGACATAATGGATGTAAAACGCATATCCATATAGTAGCTGAAAAATAACTATAATAAAAGCCATGTATGTAGTTGAATTTTGTGTTCCTACCTTCCTGTTGCTAAATAATGCAAAGTAAGTGCCAGTTTTTCTTTTGGAGAAACTGCATCTCTCATCATTGTATCCTTCTTTGTTATAAATGGTCTGACTAACTGAAGAAAGTGGTCAAAACATTCGGCAGGCATTCGAAAGTAGTTTTCGTAAACATCTAGTTCTTTATAAAGACGAATCGAATTCAATAAATTTAAGCCTGTATTTATGTCGCTCTTGATAAAATTTTTTACTCCAGTACCTTCTCTTTACTTTTGTTTAATGAAAAAGCTAGTAATATAGCTAAACACTCCAGTTTTCTATTTTCTTGGTCCATATTACTAGCCGCACAACTGGAAAATTACTGAAATACTGACGCGATATACATATATTGAACGTGTAGCATTCGTTCGTGATCCAAATATCGTGCGCAAATTTCGTCATTTTTTTAATTTAAAAAAAAATTACATTACCAACCATGGCTATCCACTTTTTCTCAATTTCTTATCGAATTTCAAAACCACCTCAACTTTTTTCTCCTCCAACCAACGCATATTTATGGAATATATTTCCCAACCAAAAAATCTTTCTCTTTTTCACTATTGCTACTCCAATTTGTGTGAATGAAATAGTATTATTTTAAGAATTCAGAACATTTCATAACTAAGGGAAATCAAACCGATGTTTGCATCAATTATTTTGTTAAATTTCTGTCATCGGAAAAAAATATTTGAGATTTTCGAAAAAAATTGTATTTGCTTGAAAATCGAAGTATGTAAGTATTGTGGCGAATATTCTCAAGCATGTACCATCCATAGCTCAATAACACTCGCACCCCTAGTTAAACACAACAGAGATAACGATGGCTACGCATGCATGCAAGCGTGTACCAGGGAAGAGGAAGAGAGATGGCGCGAGTGTTTGCGAATACAAGGCAAAGAGAAGATGTCAATAAATAACACCGACCCTTCGAGAACACTAAGAGCGAACAACGAAAGTTCTGGGTGCGTGGGGTAGCACCCTGTTGGACTATAGAAGGCAGTGACCAAGCAAGGCAGGCTGATCAGTTTATTTTCAAGTGTCGTTCAGTGAACTACTGTGAAGTTACAAAACTCTTAAATTCGTATTGTGTTTATAGAAGTAAATAAAACTAGCTATTTGTTACAGTAATTGTGCGTGTGTATATTTAACTTCATAGTGATCGGATCAGGATTAGTAATCGAGGATTCATCGAATTCGTCACAGTACGATTATAAAAAGCTCTTGTTACTAAAAATATTTATAATATCTACTAATGAGGTTTATGTTTTCACAACTCTTGCAGCAGCGTATGTACATATTTAATATGGAATTTGGTGAACTTGAAAATGTAAGTAGAAATAACGTTTGTAAATATATTATATATTATACATACATATATAAAATTATAAGTTTAATATTATTAAAATTTGCAAAATATCATATGTTCGGCAATAAAGGATGACTGTTCCATCGAATGCCACCAGCATAAAGCGTTAAAAATTGTATTATACATAACTTTTGGAAAAGCCGAATTCCATAGTGCTTGCATAGGGTCTTCACGACCATCTGCATCTCGAACGAGTACAGATAGACACTTTGACAGCAGTATTAAGCTGAAGGTTTTGGTGCGTTTGTCGTATCACTGTAGTCGTGTCCTTAACGTAAGAGAAAAACCAACATATAATTGGTCGGTAAGGTTACTTTACGGATAAGGAACTACGATACAGCAACAATAATCGATTGCATTGTTTCTCATAAGGTTGGTCGAATCAGCTGTTTTATAAGGTTGCTGATAACGCACCAGAACTTTGAGCTTTATGTCATAACGACCCGGTTCCATAGCCTTGGAGGGACAGTTATTCCGGAAAGACTCCTAAAAACTGCATGGAGCATTTGTTCCGTTATTAAATTAGCAACTAAAATAGTGTGTGTCTATATTATTTCATATTATTTTATTTTACTTTATTTTGTTATATAATTTATACATTGAATATAGTAATCAATGATTTTTTTACAAATATCTAAGTAATTCTCGTGTGATTATAATTGTAAATGTATGAATGTCTAAAATAGCAACAAACAACAATTAGAGGAAGACTTGAATTAAGCAGCTTGCAAAACTACACGCAGCATAGGCTATGGGTTAGGCAGGTTCGCTTGCAATCAGAGGGAGTGGGTTCGATTCACCACAAGATCTTCTGAAAATAGCAAAAACTACACGAGTTAGCCTGACGAGAAATCGTGGCTGCTTTCGAAATAGTACTATAACTATGGCCTGTATATGTTTGTTGCTTTCAATTTTTCCTCTAATCAAAAATAATAATAATTAACCAAGAACTATTATCAACTGGTCTTGAGCTCGTTGAACTTACAAAAATATGTTTTTATATATTAAGTTAGTTTAGTACTGGATTGAATAAAAGTATTAAGACAACACTGGTTTTTCGGAAATTTATTGGACCTTTTTAGGTATATAAAAAGGTTTTATGGATATAGTAGTCGAAAGGAAAGTCAATGCCTAAAAGTATGAAATCTGTGCCCTGCTGTCAGCTTTGTTTTGGCAAATTCTTATTTTTATTTATGAAACCAGCTGTTTAATTTCCTTTTGTTATGATTTTGTTTGCAATTGTTAAAATTTGTCTATTTCATTCACACTCAAAGGAATGATTTTTGTTTGGGAAATATATTCCGTAAATATTCGTTGGTGTTGGTATGGAGGAGAAAAAAATAGAGATAGTTTTGGAATTCGATAAGAAATTGATAAAAAGTGTATAGCCATGGTTGCTAGGGAACAGAATTAATTATACTATATAGGCTGTGTGTTAATCGGAAACATTTTACTCAGAGGTGAAATAAGGTGATCAAATTTTCTATCTCTATCTCTATGGCGCGATATACAACAGGTATATCATCATAAACCTCCTAAGAGATTTTTGCGCCAAGCTTCTCTTCCAATTTGTGGTGTGCCGATTTGAATTTTCCCTACAAATTGGTGGGACCTACAGTTTTTTGCCGACTCCGAACGGCATCTACAAAGGAGACGAATTTTTGCTGAGAAGCCTGTCATGGCAGAAATACACTCGGAGAGTTTGCCAAACCACTGCCGAGGGGCGACCCCGTTTTGAAAAACTTTTTTTTTTTCAAATCACTTTTGATGTTACCTGTACCAGGGCTCGAACCATGGACCTTCGGTGTGGTAGGCCGGCCACACTACCTTCACACCACGGCGGCCGTAAATATATTTGCCATTTCGCTGTGCCAAATGAAAAGGCAAATTTTGCCATCTGAAAAAAGCACGTGCGAAAGCAAATATTCTGTGAATAAATTTTAAATTTATGTATTTTTTCTGCCATTATATTTCGTATTTTTTCGTTAAATTATATTTTACCGTTTTATAGCGTTTTGGAATAGAAATTTATTTGAAATAATATGATTGTCGATACCACATGCACATATGTATGTGTTCACATGCGTAGTTCTCAAAATTTGACCTAGTCCCAAGAGCTAGAATAAATTCTGACGTTCATATTCACAAACTTATCATTTTCAACCATTCGGTATAGGCCTATAATAAATTAATTTCTTAGGCATAGAGTTGCTGGATATGGTTATACTGACTTTTTACGATTTTCTTACAAAATCAATTCTGCTAAATATATGCTAAAAATTATAATCCAAATTGGCAGTTAAATGACAGCAGCGCTAATCTTTTTTTATTAATAGCACAATTCAAAATATGTAGTGACTTTGCGATTAAATTTTTTATTTCATTTGAATCACCCTTTCGGTACCCGTTCGGGGTTTTCTCGTTCGTTTGTCACAGTTTGGAAACTGTTGGTTTAATTGCCATCACGTCGCTTTCGCTATTGTGTACCACAACAAGTGTGATATGTTATCTGTCAAACTTGCTGACAAGCACATCAATATGTAAAGCACTTACTTTTTACGTATTTATTTCATGCATTTATATAATATATTTGTATAAATATGCATATCAAACGAAAGTAGTTTAAATTACCTGTATAATGCCACCAATCTTTTAAAAATGGGTCCAGTATTTTGGGTTATATATGCGATTAAAAATTTTCGCTCCCCCCCCCACGTCTAAATTCCACATTTTTCATTTGCACAAAAAAATGTTGTTCACCATTAAAAATCAGGAGGAGAAAGCGAACCCTGCCCTATACTTAGTTTTTCCCGGTGCTAGAGTCTGTATTCTGCTTTTAAGCCGCCTTTTTTATATGAGAGAAGATTTTTGAGGACTTCCTCGTTTGCAGGGTAGTAGTTTCACTTCTTTGAAGTTTAGTACCATTACATTTAGCTATCCAGCTAGTGTGTGTAGTAGTTTGACTTCTTTGAAGTTTAGTACCATTACATTTAGGGAATTTCGATAAAGTGGATAGTGATCACAAAATTCTATTACAATTATCCCCCGGAGCTGACGACGGGTGTAAAATCGTATCTCAAAATACTAGACCGATTTTTAAAAGATGGGTGGCATAGACAGGTACGAGTTAAATGGTAAGTCAGTTTATTGATATTTTTCTCAATTAGTTTCTGAAGAGCAGTGTGCCAAATCTAACCATTTGTTTGCTGTCCGTGTGCACACGTACAATATACATCATTCCTTTCTAGCGCATGTAAAACCACATATATCACTCTTCACTCACAATGGTTATGATTACGGCAAACATACGCCAGGCCTAATGGTTATGAATGCCGGGAACTTCATACATAGCTAACAGTGAAAAGAGAATGGTTTTTATACCTTTCATGAACATGAAATGGTATATTTACTTTGGTCCGATGTTTGTAACGTTTAGAAATATAAGAGATAGACCCACCATTAAGTATAGCAAATTGATCAGGACGATGAACTGAGTTGATACAGCCATGTCCGTCCGTCCGTCCGTCTGTTTGAACGCAAACTAGTCCCTCAATTTTTGAGATATCTCGATGGCACACGGATGTATTTTTGTATTATATTAGACATTTGTCGGATCCGGTATAATCGGGTCACTATAGCATATATCTCCCATACAACCGATCGTTCAAATAAGAGGATTATGGCCACTTCTCCCTCATTTTTAAAGATTGAAACTTGGTGAGATATTTTCTTATGGATAACAAAATATTTCGTAAAAAAATGACCAAGATCGGAGCTATATAAAGTATATATCCCATACAACCGATCGTTCAGATAAGAGGATTATGGCCATTTACCCCTTATTTTGGAAGATTAAGGCCCGGTTTCACCAACTCGACTTAACTTAGTTAAGTAGCGATTTTCACTTTTTCAGTTTCACCACGTAACTTAGCTAAGTCACAACTTAGTCAACTTGCCAGCTGACTTATTCTCGACTAAGCAGTGTTGCTGTGGTTCAAAACCTAAATGTCAGTAATGTTGCTAATTTGTTTTGTGCAACGCCCCAGTCGGAAACTTCACCATGCTTGACTTTAACAGGGTAAGCGTAGATGCATGTGAACGCTTGTTTTCTAGCATGCAACCATTACGAAACTATCGTTTTCAATTAAGCGCTAATTTTAGAACCTTCCAACTAAACATAAATGGGTGTAAGATCAATACATTCCTTCTTGTATGGCCATACATGCCCATTTCGCACTGGGGTATTGGGATGCGTAGAGTTGTCTGGTATGAAAAAATACTAATATGCATAAAACAGCTGATCGGGTTGTTGTGTTCAAAATTATTTAAGTCGCTCAGTTGGTGAAACCCAAAACTAAGTTAGTCTCGAATCTGTGCTAACTTAAGTCACGACTTAGTTTTAGTCTTAGTCGCGTTGGTGAAACCGGCCCTAAAACTTGAAACTTGGTGAGATATTTGCTTATAGATGGTAAAAGAAAATTAAATGTATTGCTGACAAAGTTTTAGAAAACTTTAAACAATGCATATTTAAGTTTGCACGTATTCATGAAAGGTATCAAGCCTTCGGCACAGCCGAAGACAACACCGTCCTTACTTGTTATTACTAGATTTAGTTTTTAATGTTTAATGTATTTCTAAATTACACAATTTTCACGTTTACAATAGTCAATAATGCCCGTATGACACTAGGTTTTTTTCTTGTATCTTATGCTATTTTTTACGCAAAAGAGATAGTCAGATACAGTTTTCGAATTGGTGAAAACGGGCAAGCTATGCAAAAAAAACTAACGAAATACAGCCAAAATACAATCTAGACTGTTAAAAACAAGCGAGCCAGTTTGTATTTCGTTAGTTTGGGCCAGTAATATTATCCGATTCTTTAAGCATAGTGGTTGCTCTCAGGGTAATATGTGCTCAGCACCACCCGTGCCAAATTCAAATTTTTAAATTGTTTAATTTTATATTTGTTTATTTTTAAATTTGATTTCCGTTCAGCATTCAAAAAAACGTCAACCAAATTGAAATTAAAGGCACTGTTTGTCTCCCTTCAACAACAGCAAAATTGTTTTTGTTAATTTATTTTCGATAATTTTTCGTCAGTATTTCAAACAATAAATACAGGAAAAGTACAAGAAAAATACGTAGTGTCATACGGGCATAAGATCTATAAATATATATTTATGCCACTAAACATTTACAAAGTATAATTTTACTTCATTTGCCTTAAATTGAAAATTCCTTTGCTCGTCCATCTGAAAATATAAAATTCTGAGTGCAGAAATATATAAAGCAGGTCTTGACTTGTTAAATAACAATAATTAGCACTATATACTTGCCAGAGAATAAATTGGTCTTACCGCGGTAAGGGGGCACTGCCGTGGCGAACGATACACTTTTACCTTTTAATATTTTGACTATAAGTTGGCCTTGACCAACGAATGGTCGTACGACTCCTCACGGGGGACTGCAGCGTCGACGCAAGCTGCAAAGGCACACTCACGCCCAAGTGGCGTTTCGGGTAGAGGGGTAACATCAGCACGCGGGCAAACGGCGAGCGGCGCCGCACCCCCTGATGCCGAACGTCCATCAAAGGCAGTCGCGGCAACCGGTCTTCCCACAGCAGTGGCAGGGGTCACACGACTTGGCCACAAAGAGCCAAAGGAGAAAGTAGCCGGCTTAAATTTTAACTTTACCGGGGGAGCGACCGCGAGGGCAACTACGGGCCGGCTCCCCTTAGATATCTCTCCCAACCGCCATGCGAATCGGGATAAAAGAAAGGCCGCGAAGGTCTTGAAAAATACGAGGGGTTTCGCTTGATACCCCGTCCCAAAGCGGCAGGAACGCGGTGGTGAGGGCGCGAGCCCTGCTACCGGAGTTCTAAAGCAATGTGATGGCAACTGGGGAAAGTGCAACCCCTTTATACGCCAGAGGTCAGGCGAGGACATCAAACCTCCTTCCAAAAGGAACCAACATCTAGAGAATCCTCAGGATGTTACAGGCCATGCACCCGGCTCTCCCGGCGCAGGACTGGCGCGTGGAGAAGCGCAACGGTTATCTTCATTCCGAAGGCAGGCAAAGCTTCCCATTACGAGCCGAAGGACTACAGACAGATTAGTCTTTTGTCCTTCGCACTTAAAACCCTAGAGAGGATTATCAGTAATTTCCTCGCGTCTACTAATGATAGCGGCCTAATATCCAGCTATCAACACGCATACTTTAGGCTATGTCTCAAGGGGCACACCTCAAGGTGGTATTCTCTCCCCGCTCCTATGGCACCTGACACTAAACTCGCTGCTAAGAGATACAAGTTGGGGGGCGGGAAGGTTGTGGCATATGCTGATGCCCTAGCTGTTGGATACAGAAGCAAATTCCCACAAACTTTGTGTGACTTAATGCAGGTAGCACTGCGAGATATTTTCCTATGGTCCTCTCAATGCGGACTTAGCGTCAATTCCGAGAAAGTGAAACTTGTCTTATACACTAAACGGTACAAAATACCACCGCTAAACCTACCAGAACTAAACGGCATGCTCCTCAGGTGTGGTTCTGGACAAAAGGCTGAACTGGAAGGAAAACGTCAATCAGCGTCAAAAGAAAGCGTGTATTGCATTATACACTTGCAAAAGAGCCATAGGTAAAAAATGTGGGCCTAGCCCCAAAATATGCAAATGGATTTACACCACGATTATAAGACCCATATTGCTATATGGTGTCATCGCCCGCTTTAAACAAGGCATCAAACCTAAGCTCAGGTTAAACGAAGTTCACAGGTCTAGTATGATTAGCGTAGGCGGAGCTCTAAGGACCACTCCAAGCGAAGCCCTTCAGGTCATTCTTGGCCTTCTTCCCTTAGATATAGAAGGGTACCAAGCAGCGGCAACGTCAGGCCTGCGCCTTAGGGAATCGACCAGATGGAACACACGAACCATGGGACATCCCAGTATACTTCAGTTTTCTTGAAGCACGGATCGCTGTGTGACCACTGCAGTTGCAGATAGCAACTTCACAGTAACTATCCACAGAAGGGAAGATTGGGGGGAGTCTGGACGGTGCTTCGGTACAGAAGGCAGTATATCTATATACACCGAGGACTCTAAATTAAAGAGGAGGGTTGGGGGAGGGGTCTTTTCGAAGGACTGCAACTTAGAACTCGCTTTCAGACTACCTGATCATTGCAGTGTCTTCTAAGCTGAGGTAACATCAATCATGGAAGCCTCAGTTCGGATAGAAAAATACATTATCGGCAAGGAAGTATTTATTTTTTGCGATAGCCAAGCCGCCATTAAATCCCTTGGTTCTCAGTCGTTCAATTTTGAACTAGCTGAGATGACCAAGCAGAATTGTTTGAACCTCATGTGGGTCCCGGGACATTGAGGGAAATTGTGAGACAGATAAGCTTGCTAGGAAGGGCACGAACAAGTTCTTCCTGATAAAGAGCGCTTATTTATTTATTTATTACAGTTTTTGGACTCAGATTACATCTTTGAGATCGAAAATTATTACATTTATGGTACATCTATATATTATCTAACAGGTAGATCCTTACAATAAGTAAATAATAATTTTTTAAATTTTTAAATATTTTTACAGTCTTTGATATCACTTGGTAGATCATTATATTCTCTTATTCCCTCATAAAAGACGTTTCTTTTTCTCAAACTCAGATCTTACAAAAGGCAAGTGAAAGTGGTTCATATTTCCAGTTTGATAACTATGAATCTCGTTATTACATCTCACACGATCTTTGGTATAATTTGGCAGGTTACCTAATTTCATGTTGTGTATGAATTTCAATGTCTGGTATTTAACAATTTGCCTTACACTGACCCAGTTCAAGCTGTCAAGCAGTTCCTAGATTGGCGTATCGGAGCGTTTTTTGAGTATGTATCGCATTACTTTGTTTTGCTTTATCTGCAGCTTAGATATTTTTGAGGAGGCCAGAGTGAATAGGATCGTTGGACAATATATAAAATGAGGTTCTATAACGGACCTATAAACCATTGTTTTGTAGTACTTGCTAACATATTTACATCATCGAAACATAAAACCTATCTTTTTAGATAGTTTTGCCTCTATGTATTTCAAATGCTCATCGAACTTCAGTTCGTCGTCCATTATTACTCCCAAATATTTTACTTCCGTCACTCTTTGTAACGGGATATTTGCGATATCTAGGGCTACATTATGCAGATCCATCCTTTTTTTAGCGGTATTAATTTTGAGCTTATTTTGACATAGCCATTTGTATATAGAATTTAAATCTTCTTGAATTTGTATAATGCCTCAGATATAGCCGGACTGCTTATAGTTAGCAGAGCATCATCCGCAAATAGTCTTATCCTGCAATGTTTAAGACAATCTTTAATATCGTTTATATAAATAATAAACCAAATTTCTGCAAGAACTGCCCCTTGTGTTAAGCCTAACTCAATGTATATTTCCGTCGATTCTGCGTTCCTCATGACTGTCCTCTGTTTTCTTACAGTGAGGTAGCTTCTAAACCAATTAAGAGCCACACTACGTACGCCGATGTTGTGCAGTTTCCTGAACATGATGTCCCTATCAATAGTTTCAAATGATCGTTTAAGGTCAAGAAACACTGACACTGTTGTTTGATTACTGGGCATGCTTTCTTTCCACTCTGCTATCACCAAGTTGAGTGCATTTTCACAGGAATGTTTTGATCGGAATACCGACTTTTCACTGATAATAATTTCATATTTATTCAGATAGTCCAGAAGTTGTTCTTTTACAATAGTCTCTATAAGTTTCTCATCGCTAGGCAACATGTTGATAGGTCGTATCTCTTCAGGCTTCACTGTACCTTTAACTTTTTCAATAGGCACAATTGTTGAGGTCTTCCAGCAATCTGGGAAAACACCACTTTTAAAGCTTTCATTGGCTATGCACGTGTATATAGAGGCCTATTATTCCATGCTGTCTTTAAAAGCACCCTCTGTCAACAGTTTTTTCCCACCATACTTATTTTTTAAGCTCGCCGCTGTTCGCATGAACTGTTCAACATTTATGTGTTTAAACTCAAATAGTCGTCTATTCATACCTTCTTGCATTGGAACTGGTAAAATGTTCTCAATACTTATACTAATAGATTTGATACTTTTAACGAAATAATGACTTAATTGATTAGCCATAATAAAGCCATCTTCAATAAAAAGGTTATTTATAAAAATCCGTTTTATTTGAGAGGTTTCACTTCCCATATTTACCGCTTCTTTAAGACATTTCCACATAATTCTTTGATTGTTACAGTTGCTTATAATTCTATATCCCATATATTTTTTCCTTTTTATTTTTACCATTTTCTTGTAGTGCCGTTTAATATTATGGAAATTTTCCCATACATTTGTTCATTTCGCTATTTTATAATGCTCAAATTTTAATTTATTTAGTTCCGTTAGCTCGCGATCATACCACTTATTAATAAATTTGACTTGAACTCGCTTTTCATAGGTTAACATTTCCATAATTTCACCTAGAGTATTGCGTATTAGTTGCCCTTTACTCCCGATATTGTAGCTCGTTAGTTCTGCAATATTGTAACTCCTGAGTCTATTTAATAAGTTGTCCTGTGTGTAGTTATCCCAGCACAAGCGATTCTCACACACTCTCATTTTATAGTTTTTTGATGTTGGCACTTTGAAACAAATCGTCAGAAATCTAATAACTTTATAAATATTGCATTTTTATATTATGACTATTGCTAAAGAATAGGTCTATTTTGGTTTGGGATGATTATGTAATTCTGGTGTTGAAATTAACTAATTGCTGCATAGATGCTGATGCGAATGTATTAGTTAGAAATATTCTTCTAGAGCTTCCCCAGTACCTTTTATGAAATCAGCGTGGCTCTCGTTTGGCGAGTGGTATACTACGCCGATTTGCCATTTATTCTGGCTTTTTATTGTTTTTATCACAACACACCTAGGTTATTATTTATACTGTTGTTATATATTACTTTATAGTCAATCAGCTTATGTATGTATATGAGGACACCACCTGTGTGTCGGCTATGTTAGTCACACCTGATATGGTTATATCCAACAATATTTAACTCTGATTCGCTAAATTTGGATGTGGTATCGTTCTAAACGTCTCACAATTCAATCAAACTTTTTACTGCCTATTTGAGAAGTTTATTCCTAAACGTAAAGTAACTTATGATCATCCTACGCAAGCTTGGTTTACTAAAGAGCTTAAGGCTCTTAAAAATAGGAAGACGCGATCATTTAATTTATATAAGAAATCCGGATTAAATAAACATTACTTACTGTATTCCATTCTACGTCATAAGCACATAGAGTTAAATAAAAAGTGCTATAAAGCTTATATCTCTAAAACCAAAAGAGACATTATTCTCAATCCAAAGTCATTTTATGGTTTCGTAAATTCTAAACGTAAAGTATCAGGGTTTCCCTCAGCCATGAAATATCAAGACATTATATCTAGCGATAATCAATATATCGCAAATTTGTTTGCTCAATTTTTCACTTCTAACTATTCTGCTGTCACCACTTCAAACTTTCAAAACTATCCCTATAAGCTACACGGGACAAATTCAATTACAAACTCGATCAGTTGGGCTTCCAGCCGGGTCTCAATCGCTGGAACTCTTCTTACCTTAGTGACAGGACACAAAGAGTAATGTTTAAAAATTTAGTATCCGATGTCATTTATGTCTCTTCGGGGGTTCCTCAAGGAAGCCATCTTGGCCCGATTATGTTCTTGTTGTTTATAAATGATATTTCTACAATAATAAAATTTTCAAATATGTGAATGTATGCTGACGACGTAAAGCTTTTCATGTCATTCGCGTCATTTGAAGATAAAAATAAGCTACAATCAGATCTAGATACACTAGTTACTTGGTGCGATTTAAATTGTATGCCCCTTAACCTTAAAAAATGTAAATACATGGGATTTTTCGCGTGGAATTTCTCAGCCGGCTTCCTATACAATTAAAAATTATAGTCTTGAGCAAGTGTATGATTTTGTTGACCTGGGGGTTACTATGGACTATAAACTCAGTTTCAACCGCCATATTAACACAACAGTCAATAAGGCTAGAGGTGTCCTAGCATTCGTTAAACGATGGTCTAAAGAATTTAGCGACCCTTACGTAACTAAAGCCCTCTTCACTACAGTAGTCAGTTCAGTTAAATGAGCTTTTTCGCTGTTTGTGTCTCTCTTTCTGGTAGATTTGATATTTCAGACTCGCTTTTCAGCATAAAAAAATCAATTCTTTCTATTCTAAATTCATAGCTACTAATTGTTTCTTATTCTTTGACTTCTATATTAACTTCTAACAATAATTTTATTGTGTTAACTAGCTATTTCTTAATGTATAATCTATCCTATATCTAGTTTACTTAGCTGATGAGGTTTTCTCTGTAGCTGAGCAGTTTTAGATCTCGACGATTAACAAACAAAAGCCTTTCAACGACTCGGCACGAACGAATAATCCGCGCGTTATGCGGATGCGCCCCTCGCGCCGGTCGGGCGGGATATGGTGGGTAATCCGTTGGGAATTATTATTATTATTATTATTCGTGATATGAGTTTCGGCACAAAAAACAATATTGGGGGTTTCTTCTTCGATCATTATTTCAACTTCTTCTTTATTGGCTGTGATACTGTTTGTATTAAAGTAGATACACTTAATTTCCTTTTTATGATTTTTTTGTTTCTCTTTGCAACATTTACAAACGGCTACTTCTACATTTTTTATTTGCTGATACCCAAGCGTTTGCTTCTTTATCTGCAATTTGTTCACGTAACATGGACACTATCTGTCAAATGTATCGTGATTTATGTATAATGACAAGTTAAACTTTTCTTTTGGCTTTATACAATTTAAGCACATTTTAATTGGATTTTCATCACATGGTTTAGAATTGTGGTTTCCACAGCACTTATGGCAAGCTTCTTCATTTTTGCAGTCTTTCGACTTGTGATTAAATCCTTTACATTTGTAACACCTGAGAACATTTATAGCATCGAACACTTTACACCTTTCCCAACCGATATTTATACGCTTTGCAGCTAGAATGTTTGAAAACTCATCCTTATCAATGCTTCAATAATAACATCTTAAACCACTTTATTTTCTCGTTTTCTTTCTATATTCTTAACAACTTTTAACGAACTCTTGCTACTGTTCACATTTTCTTTTTGATGGTATCAATTAAAACATCGTTTTCATATTTAAAATGCATGCCCTTAATTATAATACTCGGGCGAATCGAATCTGGCACTTTAATTGAATAGTCCTTTCCAATATTATTTTCTATCGCTATTTTAATTTTATCACGTTCCTCGGTACTTTCACTATGGACAATGATAACACTATTATATGCAACATTTGATATCTTAAGAATTTTGGGATGTACTTTACTAGTTAAGTCTTGTTTTGTTTTGTTACCTGTTTGTTTTGCTTTGGGTTTCACAATTATTGCTACATCCTTTTTTAACTTCGGAATTTCACTTTGATTGCTATTTTGTTTCATAGCATCTGCGTATGACAACTGATTGCCATTATTATTGCTTTTTATTTCATTATGCACTTCTTCGTTATTTATACCGGTCGATTCAGTTTTATTTTTCACCCTTCCACCATTTCATATCAGCTTTTAATGTCACCAATTTTCTTCTCAAAGAGCTTTTGAGTTTTTTCCATTCTCACTACACGTTGAGTATAACGACTCTTTATTAGCCGTATTGTGCTGTTAGGCCCACCAAGAATTTCAGAGCTGTATTTATCCACTCCTGAGCATGAGCGGGTCTCGTGGAAAACTTTACCACAAACACCATCACATCTTAATCCACTCTCTCCCCTAATAGAGGAACTGCATGTCGCACACGCACTAATTTGAATTGAGCCTTCCACTTTTGCCGTTTTTCTTTAAATGTATGTAAAACTTTTGTTTATGGTTATCCACTTGCTCGCAGTTATTAGCAAAATAGAAAAAATTGAAAAATTAAACAATATTTTGCGTTATTTTCAAATGATAACTTCCTTATCCACTTTTGAGTCTCTATCTCGCATATGTGGCTAATTTCAAACTCCACCTAACATGGTTACACTATTTATTTGAAAGTACTATTAGACCAAAAATATACACGTCCGATCGCAACAAACTTTTCAACCCGTTTAGGTATACCCTTCGCCAAGTGCAGGCTAATGTTAAACGAAGACACCTACCAACAAGCCAACGAAAGATGGCAACAATCCCCAGGGTGTAGCATATCCAAGCAAACCTGGCCAAAATGGGATCCAAAGGGACCACGTCATATCTACGCCCTAAAAAGGGCCGAAATATCTAAGTTAATTGGAGTACTAACTGGGCATTGCCTTATTGGGAGGCACGCAGAGAGGATAGGTGCCCTATCGTCGGTGCTGCAGGAGTTGCAAAGATGACAAAGAGGAAGAAACTGTGGAACACCTTATTTGCAACTGCCCAGCGCTAAGCGGCGCCAGATGAAGCTCTTGGGAGGGCACTTCCTGGACAACCTCTGTCAAATTGCAGAGTAGGGCATTGAGGGGGTGATGGCCTTCATCAGGTCCTCAAAATGGTTCGAAAAGGAGGAGTAACGGTGTCTTTACGTGGTATCACAAGGGGCCTTCTGATCCTGGCCTATGTGTGCCCCTGCGCCAGCCACTTCAACCTAACAAAGGCAAGTGCCTTATCTGGTCTTATTAGTTGCAATTTCACTGCAAAACCCCTTGTTAAACATTTTATAAAATTTTTTAACAACGCACTTACATTTTGCTCACAATAGCAAAGAAGAAGATACGCATCGAAATAGGGAAAAGTTGACAGATGGCTTTGCGTGTGTTAGTAATTCACAATTTTCGATTGCATGTGTGGTTAGGCTCGTCTAGTTGGATATACAGGTAACTAAAACCCCTTTCGATTGCATATTTGCACAAATATATTATGTAAATACGAAAAAAGTAAGTACTTTACATATAGAGATAACATATCACACGTGTTGTGGTAAACAATGGTGAAAACGACGTGATGGCAATTGAACCAACAATTTCCAAACTGTGACGAACGAGAAAATCCCGACCGAGTACCGATTGTGATGGCGCTGTGAAAGGGTGATTCAAATGAAATAATAAAATTTAATCGCAAAGTCACTACATATTTTAAATTGTGCTATTAATAAAAAAAATTTTGCGCTGCTGTCATTTGACTGTCAATTTGGATTACAATTTTCAACATATATTTAGCAGAGTTGATTTTGTGAGAAAATCGTAAAAAATCAGTATAAAAATATCCAGCAACTCCATTCCTTTGTGCTTTTCAGTAACTGAATATTGTTATAGTTAAATTTACAATATACCTTTTCTAGCCCGACTGCCGTGGTAACGATTTTTTGACCACGGAACCGGGCATACCTACCTCGGGTATATTCTAGGAGCGCTAATCCTTACTCTCCTGTTATTGTTTTAACGATACTTGGCCTTTTCCTGACTCTCCTGCTCCGGCATGATGTTGAAACTAGCCCCCGACCAAGAAATTGGATCCGGCGCATATTCTGGAAGATTTTTAAACTGGTAACATTCTGTCCAATATGTGTATCACGTGTATGCTATATACAGACACCTAAGTTATTCCCGAACTTTTTGGTCTTTATAATAACGCAATGATTATATACGCCTGCGGCATCGGTGATATGCAAGTACTGTCTGGAAATATGCCACTACCTTATAGACTCTGAGATTTGCAACAGAAACCTTTGGAGTATACGTATCCTCAGCAGTGATGTCGACGTTGAGCAGGGTTTACAACCCCTCTAGGATGTGACAACGCCCTACTTCCACGTTATCTTGACGACAGGAATGCCTTACCGTGGGTATATTCTAAACCTACTATTCTGCTTCGAGTGCCTCGAGTTCATAATACTGTGCAGTAAAACCCAGGGATAAAAATGTCATGATATTCTTGCCCGGTCAGCCAATTTCAACCTCGAAGGAAGGGCGTACATATACATGTCTGTCAAATTTTGCCAGGGAGATTATCGTTCCAACATTAGTGCTTTACTCAGAAGCGTAAATCGTGTAATCTTAGAGGATGTCTACAAAGAGCTGAATTGCATTTTCTTTCGCTACCCTTAAAATTCAGTGTGACGTACAACAAAGCAAACGAGAGTTGAATGCGCGTCAGATTAGATTTTCGAGGAATTTCGAAAATACTCCTTTATGATAATCATTTTATGTTTTACTAGAGTTCGCCCAGTGGTTGAAATTCAACCATTAAACTTTATTTTATTTTATTTTTTTGCTGTATCTTTTATCCGCCTTTTTTTCTTCCTTTCTACGAGTATGTCGTTCCTTTCCTCTAACATATTTTTATTTTCCTTGATTTCTTCTTTTACTCTCTTATTTTATTTTTTCCTTTCCTCAAACTTCTTTTCCTTTCCCTTCCCTTCCTTTCATTTCCTTTCCTTTTCCTTTTCTTTCCTATCATTTCCATTCCCTTCTCTTTCCTTCCTTTCCTTTCCTTTTCCTTTTCTTTCCTTTTTTTCCTTTAATTTCCCTTCCTTTCAATTCTTTTCCTTTCCTCTATTTTCCTTTAATTTTCTTCGGTGTTTAATACTCTTTATAAGTAATCATTTATTTTATTTTTGTAAACCCTGTTTGTAGGTATCAGCAATGAATTTTACATATTTGCTCATATTTTACATTGCTTGTTTAATGTATCCAACAAAGCAACTTTTCGTGCTCTCAGCTGACACTGGGCATCGTAGCCAGTAATCAATACAATAACAACAACTAAAGCAAAAATGCATGACACAATACGAATACTTATTTTTCATTGGTCCACCACCAACTCTTCGCACTCACAGTGAGAGCCGACCACACGAATAACACAAAAACATGCATGGCAAGTCTACTCACACTACTACGGCTCTTAATTTTTTCCTACAAAGCAACTCCTCGGCCTTGCTCACGATTCAGCATAGTACACAAAAAGCAAGTACACACACACAGCGTGTCTATAGTGTGAATAAGTGAATGTGTAGTGGTGTGACTTTTATGTTAAATTTTTTATATTAAAATGATTTTTGAAATTTTTTTTATTTACGGATAAAAGTACACCTCAAAATTTCCTATCTATACATATATAATTTGTATACCTTAGAATTATAGTTTAGCAGAAAACGGTTCTACATTGCATTCATCTTGTCTATTTATATATAAGATATGACAGTCAGTACTGACAGTATGAATTAATCGAATAGGCCCTTTTCGCATGCATAGAGTCATAGTGAGCATGATAAAAATCAAGTATATCTCTCTCACATGCATAACGACGTCTACAGTTTGTTCTGTTGTTATGGCACAGGGAGATTCGGGCCGACCAGTTTGTGTTCTCCCCATGGTTATAAGTAGGTGGTGGGTACCAGCCGCCACTCGTGTGTGAACCAAATAACTTTTAATTGAGTATCAGTATTTTGGTCAATGTACCATCCGCAATGTCAATTTAGAGTGTGCGTTAGTAAATAAAATCAGCGCTTCTTGTAAGGTATGTTTTTCAACATCTTGCTTTTTCGAAATTTTTCGAAGTATTTTTCATTTTCCGAAGCGGTACAAATAAAAATTTTTATGTATTTGGATGGTACAAATTGAGAGAAATCTATTTCTATCATTTTTTTTTTTAGAAAATAAAACTATTTCGTGCCACGAGTATACATATTGGCGGCCGCCGTGGTGTGAAGGTAGTGTTGCCGGCCTACCACACCGAAGGTCCATGGTTCGAGCCCTGGTACAGGTAACATCAAAAGTGATTTGAAAAAAGTTTTTCAAAACGGGGTCGCCCCTCGGCAGTGGTTTGGCAAACTCTCCGAGTGTATTTCTGCCATGACAGGCTTCTCAGCAAAAATTCGTCTCCTTTGTAGATGCCGTTCGGAGTCGGCAAAAAACTGTAGGTCCCACCAATTTGTAGGGAAAATTCAAATCGGCACACCACAAATTGGAAGAGAAGCATGGCGCAAAAATCTCTTTGGAGGTTTATGATGATATACCTGTTGTATATCGCGCCATAGAGAGAGAGTATACATATGTTTTGCAACATTTGGGTTTTTCGAGGTTTTTCGAAGTTTTTCATTTTCCGAAGGGGTACAAATTATAATTTTATATTTTTGGATAGTACAAATTGACAAATTTTTTAGAAAATAAAACATTTTTTGTGCCAGGAGTATATGTTTTTCAACATTTGGGTTTTTCGTAATTTTTTCATTTTCCGAAGGGTTGCAATCTATGCTACACAGATGGTACACATCAAAATGGTTCTAATGGTATGCGATTTTTCTATGAAATTAATCATTTTTGTGCTGGGGTCAACGCAAAAGCTTTTCCATGTACGTAGAACGTTCCGTAGAAATCTAACAAATTTTAATTTTTTCTGGAAGCACGTGTCAGTTGATTGCTTTCTCAATGACAGTGTTGCCTATTTACGTTATATGTGGTTATGGATCGTTTGCAGTTGTATTACAAAAATACCTAAAAATACTATTTATTTTAAATTTTCCTAATAATGTTGAAATAAAAATTGAAATACTATATTAAGTAGTTGCTTTTAAATAAGTTGACTGGTTATAATTATTTATTATGAATTTCGGGCATTCATAAAATAGAAATAATCAAATGTAACCAAAAGAAAAAACCTGATTTCTCCGTTGGCTCCACGGGTATAGGATTCGCTCAAACGTGGGTAAGTATGGGATACGTAAACGTAGGTTATACTACATTTACGCTGCACCGCATTCGGAAAATTTAAATGAGTCATTTCAAACCCATTGACATTAGCTCATTTGCATTTTGTTTGACATTTTCCTTTAGGTGAAACTTCAAACGCAATGCGTTCCACAAAAATGTCATGCTGTTGCGGCCCAAATGCTAGCAAATGCGATGAAATCAGTCATTTGGGAAATGCGATTTGTATGTGTAAATGGAGTATTACACGTCGGTGGGTACTTGGACTATAAAATACGACAAAATGCCAAAACAAATGAACTGTTAGAATATTAGGCAAAGGATCGGTTAATAATAACACTGCGTTACAAAAACGAGCTTTAGTTCTGTCCTATGAACCAAATAACCTTTTTCGGAAAGGGGAGAAAAAATAAAAATACACGTGTATCGGCGATTTTCATGTACACGTTTTTTTTTGCAGTGCTCCGTACGAGGTTCGTGCCTTCATATGCCCATGCCACATCATTGTTATGGTTTACTTTCAATTGATAGTAATTGTTATTTGGTTCAATGCGGTTGGTTGGGTGACAGTTTTGATTCACCTTCCGGTTTGACGTTTAGCTACGGGAAAGTGCGTGATTTTTGCTGAGGTGGCAGCACCAAATGGTTCAATCCGTTCATAGCAATCATCTGATGGTAACGACCAATCAGAACGTTCCACTTGGCAATAATCACGCCACGTCAACGGGTAACGGAACTTTTCCATTGCGCAGTCGCGTTAAATGAATAATTTTGGGCATAGCAGCGTCACCGGCATTCGACGAATTCAAAAAGTATACCGGATTTGAACGGGAGCGGTCGTGCCGCGCAGTGTGGAAAAAAAAAAAGAAAGAAAATTAAAACATAAACTGAACTCAAGAAAATGTTAAGTGGTGAACACAGTGAAAAGTTCAGAAGAAATTTGTTTATAAAGTACCACTTTAATTACAAAAACGTAAACGGATTTAAAGCAAGATTGTTCGACTTTTGAGGTGTTCGAACACACGTGTGTGCACGTCGGTGTGTGTAACTCCTTTCGGTTTTTGGTGAAGTTAAGCTTCTTTACCAACAAAATTACAAGACGTACTCTGCAAATTTATAGCAAAATTTTATATAATTTTACATATGGAGTTATAAATGTGTTAAGAATCTCAAGGTGGAAGTTTAACTGTGTTTACAGTACAAAATAAAATATATACGCTGATGTAAAAAAAAAAAAATTGGAACAAACATTATTCATCGATCTGTGCCCAGTGGGTGACTATAAAGAGTGTAAATAAAAGTTTCAACCGGAACTCAGATCATCATCACACATGTACGGGTGTAGCATTGGTAAGTTTTGATATTTGTAGTTAATTGGTGCGAGTATGGGAAAATTTTACCTAAATGCTCTACGACTAGGGCGTCAGCCCTTCACAAAACTGGTCCTTATTTGTCTAAGAAGCCAATAGGTTATTAATAAATTGTCATTAAAGTTGCAAAATTCACTGAAGAAAATGTTTAAACTATGCGGTATAAAACAAATATGAGCCTACAAAAAATGGTAATATCATGAATATTTAGTGTTTTTAACATATATTCGTGATTTTACAATTGAAAATGTATGTCTTTTAACGCTTTTTGATGTGATGATAATATCATCTATTAAACTTGCCCGACAGGCGAAAAAAATTCTGATAAAGAATCGCGCGATTCTTTTCTTCAAAATCTCCATATCTTAATTTATTGTAAATTTAAATGAAGTTCGAAGTAAATTCAGCATATCTTTTGCATATAATTGAAAATTGCTACAACTAAGAACATTACACTTAACATTCGAGTTGAAAATATTATGTGCCAGTCTGGCATCACGTTTTCACATTTGTACATGTCAGCCACTAGAAAAAAAATGTAAATACCCGATTTCTTCGTAAATTATAGAAAACAATTTAACACAATTTATTGAACTAAGTGCGAACGCTCTAAAGTATATATGTGTGCTAATATAAGTGGTAAAATATATGAACTTTTCAAAAGAATGGTTTTGTCATTGAAATTAATTAAACAACAGTTTCTGGAAATAAGGGTGGTTCTTCGGGGCCTTCTCCATGGGTGTTATAGCCGATCCAACACCGGCTATGCGATCCCCAGTATTTCTACCAAAAAAAAAAAAAAAAAATACTTCTGCACAGTTCGGCACCCTAAATATGTGTGATTGCAACAACCACATGAAAATGACAGACATTTTTAAACTTTGATTGCAAATATCTCCTGATAGATATATATAATCGAGATTCCGCTTTCGGGTTGCTGGTGCCGGGGTTGAGACGCGCCTTTGGATACCTTTCCCGATAGTTTTGCACATGTTTGAGCGGTTGCGTGCAGTCGTATAGAATTACCGTATCTTTGTATATGCTTGCCTAGATATCGTGCTTATAACGTATGAATGAAACAATTTCTGTTTACCGTTCTTTTTGTTGCAGAATCCACCATCGCGCCGCACCAACGAGTGTATAAACGCGCCACTATTGCGCTAATCCCATCGCGCCACATCAAGCGCATATAAACGCGCCACCATCGCGCCGCACCAACGAGTGTATAAACGCGCCACTATTGCGCTAATCCCATCGCGCCACATCAAGCGCATATAAACGCGCCACCATCGCGCCGCACCAACGAGTGTATAAACGCGCCACTATTGCGCTAATCCCATCGCGCCACATCAAGCGCATATCAACGCGCCACCATCGCGCCGCACCAACGCGTGTATCAACGCGCCACTATTGCGCTAATCCCATCGCGCCACATCAAGCGCATATAAACGCGCCACCATCGCGCCGCACCAACGAGTGTATAAACGCGCCACTATTGCGCTAATCCCATCGCGCCACATCAAGCGCATATAAACGCGCCACCATCGCGCCGCACCAACGAGTGTATAAACGCGCCACTATTGCGCTAATCCCATCGCGCCACATCAAGCGCATATAAACGCGCCACCATCGCGCCGCACCAACGAGTGTATAAACGCGCCACTATTGCGCTAATCCCATCGCGCCACATCAAGCGCATATAAACGCGCCACCATCGCGCCGCACCAACGAGTGTATAAACGCGCCACTATTGCGCTAATCCCATCGCGCCACATCAAGCGCATATCAACGCGCCACCATCGCGCCGCACCAACGCGTGTATCAACGCGCCACTAAGCAAGCAACAGTAAACGCGTCAGCATCGCGCTTATCAACGCGCCACTATTGCGCTAATCCCATCGCGCCACATCAAGCGCATATAAACGCGCCACCATCGCGCCGCACCAACGAGTGTATAAACGCGCACTATTGCGCTAATCCCATCGCGCCACATCAAGCGCATATCAACGCGCCACCATCGCGCCGCACCAACGCGTGTATCAACGCGCCACTAAGCAAGCAACAGTAAACGCGTCAACATCGCGCTTATTAACGCGCCACTATTGCGCTAATCCCATCGCGCTTATCAACGCGCCACTATTGCGCTAATCCCATCGCGCCACATCAACGCGTCGGTATAGCGCGCAACCGCAACAACTACCAGCAACAACAACAGTAACCACCGGTAACAACAAAACCGGCAACAACAACTACCAGCAACAACAACAGTAACCACCGGTAACAACAAAACCGGCAACAACAACTACCAGCAACAACAACAGTAACCACCGGTAACAACAAAACCGGCAACAACAACTACCAGCAACAACAACAGTAACCACCGGTAACAACAAAACCGGCAACAACAAAACCGGCAACATCCAGCATTGACAACAGCGGGGGCCGCCCTATTATAGGCCCGTCGCACCACCAGCAACAACAACATAACCAGCAGAGACAACAACAACAGTAGCGCCCCACCAACGGCCTACTGCAACGACCGGGTGAGATCAAACTGTAACAGTAGTACATACTTTAGACTTAAATAAACTTGAATTATACGATTTGCGTAGAGAAATAGAGAGTAGAAGAGAAATATATATTTACTTAGAATAAACTTAAATTGTAAGGATTAAATAGGAATTAATTAATTTGGAGAGAAGAGAAAAAAATGTTATTCACATTTGAAGTAAAGTAAAATTTAAGATGTAAGAAGTTATGTATAGAAAATAAAAAGACAACAAAACAATTAGAATAGAAGGAGTTACGTGAGAAAAGAATCAACGTAGACATGTAAAAGAAACGATGGCTGTAAGAAAAGAAAATTTACAACTAATCGGATACAAGGAAAAAAAAAAAAATTTAATTTTTTTTTAAAAAGTTAATAAATAGATTTGATAAAAATACATGTCAAAATTAAAACTTAAGGGTGAGGATTAACTATAAAATAACCTTTTTTTTTTTTTTTTTTTCCACAAATGTTATTAATTATATTTTATAAAAATAGATGTAGGATGATTTTAGAAAATAAAATCAACAAAATCATAAAAATAAAATAAAATACTATAACTAATGAAATAAATTAAGTAAACTAACCGGATAAATAAATACATACTATATTAAAAGGTATATAAAACAATAAAAAAATAAATAAATAAATAAATAACAAACTAAAGGCCGAAAATAAATCAAAGTTGGTACACTAAAACAACTATATAAAAGCAAGGTTGAATGAATAACTAAAGCAATATAATTACCAAAATAAAATTAAAACAAAAAAAAAAAAAAAAAAAAATAAACTGTAATATATACATAAATAAGTGAAATAAGGTTTTATCTATAGGAGAAGGATTCCTTCATGGCTCTATTTATAGGAAGAACTTTAAATCCTATATGAATAAACGCGGATTATTATTTTCTTGGGGTAAATCTTGATGGTTTTGCATACCTTTGTGAGTTGGTCGAGGGTAAAATTAGGTTAAAGCTTATAAAATTCGAAATATTGTTAGAGTTAAAGTAATGATTTATAAATAAAATTGTTAATAATGGGGATGCTGGCTTTGACTATTATTTAGGAGGCATATAGGAGGTTAGGTAAGGGGCCATCGGGATTCGGTTTGGTGCACCGGTGGCCATGGATGAGGGTGGGTCAGCACCAGGGCGTCGCAACCACACCCGCGGCGCCCCCTTATAATGTTCGGCCTCTTTTTTTTTAAATTTTTTTCTTTTGCAGCAGGGTAACCGGTCATTTCCGGTTCGTTTAAAATTTCAGGGTTTCTTTTCGGTTAATTTAAATTTATCTTTGTTTTCTTCTTCCGTTCGTTATTTCAGTTTTAATTTCGTTTCATTTTCGGTTATTTTTAAATTTATATTTGAGTTAGTTTCGCTTTCGGTTATTTTTGAATTTTGATTTTCATTTTAAATATTTTAGTCGCCCGTTTCTTTTGAATTTATTTGATTTTCCGTTTTATTTGAGTTTTTGTATTTTGAATATTTAAATGTCAACGGTCTGTCCGTGGCATCCGGTGTTTTAACCGGATGTTGTTTTTATATAGTTGTTTTGCGCGGTTTTGTGCATTTCCCCGCGTATTCAAAGGCATGATTAGACCTTTTTCTGATTATGGCGCAGGACGGTAAGGTTGGCAAGAGCCCACCCCAGCCGACAATGACTAGCCACTGTGCACCATTGATATCATGCCGACCGCCTTCCTTACTGCTCCATTTTGTTGCGTTTCCATAACAGATGGCGCCCAACGTGGGGCCCTGAAGCGCTGATCGCGGTGACTTTTCGGGTCAGCTTGTGAGGTTTCACCATTCCGTATGTCCCAGGTAGGCAGGCCCAGGAGCCGCCACCTGCGTTGCGACGGGATGGTGGGACTGATCAAGTTGTTCGGATTAGTCATCGTGTTCAGTAGCTATGGGCGCCCGCGATTCCATAACAGATGGCGCCCAACGTGGAAACTGAAGCGCTGACCGCGGTGACTTTTCGGGTCAGCTTGTGAGGTTTCACTATCCCGTAAGTCCCAGGTAGGCAGGCCCAGGAGCCGCCACCTGCGTTGCGACGGGATGGTGGGACCGATCAAGTTGTCCGGATGGGTCTTCGTGATCAGTAGCTGAGGGCTCCACGAGACTGAACGTCATGTCCACCGGAAGTTTTCCTTTCACCCGGTGAGGCAGTGCTAAACGCACTTAGTTTTTTTGTAGTTTAAATTTTTTTTTGTCCCGGGTCTGTCGTCCGATGTCGGCTTCGGGAAAAATATAATATGTCCGCTAAGTGGGGTTTAGTTTTCTTTTGGGGATTATTAATATTTATGTTTTTGCCGAACGTGATGTTTTGTTTTGTCTTCGTTTTTTTTGTATGCATTTTTTTTTGTAGTGATCCTTACTTCTCCAACCAGTCTCAGGAAGGCAGCCCTTAGCAGCCCCTGCATTGCGGGAGGAGGAGTAGGGACCCCATATCCACCCCTTTCCAACTGCGCAAGTCTGGGGAAAAGCGGTACCTAACCGCATCCTTTCATTGCGGCGTGGTTGAGGAGGGGTGTTTCAAAAAAAAAAAAAAAATAAATAAAGTTTTGACGTTTTTGATCGCTGGTATCCAGTGCTCCGACCAGTCTCAGGGAGGCAGCCATTAGCAGCCCCTGCATTGCGGTCCGGAGTACTGGAGTCCAAATAAATTTAAAATTTTGCCAATTTTCGCCATGGTACACCAACATGTCTCAGGGCGAGGTGTCTTATAACCACCCCTGCATTGCGGTAGGTGTACCTGGAAGAATGTCCTTGTCTAGTGTTATTTCGTTTTTTTTTGTTATGCCTATGCCTTCTAATGATGGGATGTCAGCATTCCCATTCAATACATAAATACACAACTAGCTTTTGCCAAACTTTATACCGTTTTTGCTTTTTACATAGTACATTTCCACACGTATATTTACTAATAATCAATTTCTTTCAGCATATATATATTTATATGTATATATTTATTTTTTTTTGACATATTCGCGGTAATCAGTTGATGCAATTATCGGTTAGGAAAATTTGCATTAATTAAATTTTTATTTTTCAAAACTTGTCAATCGTCGGTATTATAGGGTGGGGGGAGTGAATCGTGACTTTATACCTTCCAACCGCCCCTTGTAACCGACCCTTTTCTGTAAATTCTTTTTTTTAAATTTGGTTCGGAGATTTAATTCAACATGGACAGGTCGGCTGAACGCATGACTACTAGGAACTCGGTACGAGGAAGTGGGGGCAAGCCTAGAAGTCAGGGTAGAGGGGCGCTTCCGAAGCAACCCACCAATCGACCTCTGGTACTGCATTCTCCAATAGGTAGTCCGGGCGGGGGAGATCCGACCAGAATAGTGTTGAATCCTGCTTCCAACCACAAAATGGATAGACCAGCTAGTACTAATATCCTTGACTCGTCCATGGCAGCAGATCCAATGCAAAATATTTTTGACCCTTCAACTGGCGTGTTAGCAGGTATACAGGGGGAAGCTAGAGCTTCGGTTCAAGACCGTATACCTCCTGACACTTTAGGTGATAGGATCACTACGCAAAGGAGCAATGCCGAGGTCCCTCCTGTAGATTCGTGGGTGAACGTGCTACATCAGCTGTTCAGGACATCGCAGGAGGAGATGCGGAACGAAATGAGGACGATCAGGGAGAACATGGACTTACTCAACGCCGCAGTAACATCGTCGCAGGGTAGTGCGACCTATAACAGGAACACCAATAGGGAGGAAAGGAACCAAGCCCCTACATTCGTTAGTAACCAGGCCAACATCGTTTCGAATAGCGTGGCAGTGAAACCACAGGATTGGAAGGTTTCCTTCGAGGGTACTGGAAGCGTTGCTGATTTTTTGTTTAAGTTGGACACCCTATGTGAGCGGACTCAATGCTCTAGCGACCAACTTATGGCGAGTTTTCATCTCTTTTTGTCAGGACGGGCGGAAGAATGGTATTGGCTGTTCACAAAGCAGAATCCAACCGCGAATTATCCCTTTTTGTGCTATTCCCTGAAGCGTGAGTTTGGAACATTGAAAAGTGACCACGAGATTATGATGGAAATCTCAATGCGTAAGCAGAAGCTAAGTGAGTCATACGACGTGTTCCACACTGACATAGTAGCACTTAACGCACGCCTTAGAGAACCGATGTCTGAAGCCCTGCTGATTGACATAATAAAGCGGAACGTCAACAGTGGCCTTAAGCTAATGCTCTTCAATGCGGATGCCAGGACATTGCATGATCTACGCGATATAGCACGAAGAGGGGAACAAGTTCTGAAAGAAAGCAAAATATTGGGAACCACTTACCATGGACGTCAGGTCAACGAGGCCCGCACGATAACACCGGACATGAGGATGGAAGGCGAGGATTGCGAAGCTGACCCGCAGATAGAGGCGTTGGAGTACCGGCGCAATAGAAAACCGGATTATTCCGGAATTCAATGTTGGAATTGTCAGGCCATGGGGCATTCGTATATTTATTGTGAGGAACCCATTAGGAGTCCCTTCTGCTTTAAGTGCGGGCACAGAGGCGTGTTTACCCCAAAATGTCCAAAGGACCATCGCCGGCAGGGAAACCAATATCCGAGCGAGAAGATGGGGGAAACTCGTTCGGTGCCATAGCCCTCATATCAGCCAGTGCTCAAGGAGTCGCCTCGAGTACTGAACCAAGTGGTAGGTCCCTCGCGAGCGGAGAGTTCCAAGGCAGTGTTGAACTTCCAAGGAGCAGTGGCACTCTGGCGAAGGAATACTCAAAAATAGTTGTAACTTTTCCTGACAGTACAGACGGTTCTGATTCCGATAGTCCGAGGTCATCAGCGGTAATTTGCAAACCAATAAAAATCTTGAAAGCCCCGAGTAGGGAGGTCGCCTGTCAGACGCAATTTCCACCTAGTTTGGAACAAAGGGTAACCAATTACGAGCTAGTTAGGTCGAGAATTTTTCATAACCCAGAGTCATTTGTATCGGAAGATATTTTGAAATGTAGGAAGAGATATAACAGCCGAGTACAGGAGCGTAAACTTTTACAAAGCACCACGTTAGTTCTTACGGAGGATGAAAGGCCTCTGGTGCGAGTGCAAATTGAAAACAGTTTTCTGATAGGATTGCTGGACTCGGGTGCGAATGTTTCTATTCTCGGAAAAGATTGTCAAAAGTTTTTGGATGCAAATGGGCTTAAGTACCACCCACGGCAGGCTTTCGTGTATACGGCGGGTGGGGGAAAACAGAAAATATTAGGTTCTATCTCTTTACCAGTAACTTTTAAAAATACTACCAAAACTATTCGTTTTTATCTTGTTCCTTCCCTTATTCAAGAAGCCTATTTCGGAGTTGACTTCTGGAGAGCGTTTGCGTTAGCTCCCGAAATATTTCCGAGCATAGCATGTCTAGAGGTTATCGATGAAAAGGAGGAGGGACATAACTTCCATGAGTTGACACAAACCCAGAAAGCCAAACTGCAGAGGGTAGTAGATATGTTCCCGTCGTTTGAGAAGTTAGGATTGGGGCAAACGAGATTGGTTGAGCATCATATTGATACTGGTGATGCAGTCCCAATCAAAAGTAAACATTTTCCTCTTTCGCCACCGAGGCAAGCCGAAGCTTTTAGCGAAATAGATAGGCTGCTCGAAATGGGAGTTATAGAAGAGTCAAACTCGCCTTGGTGTAGTCCAGTTGTCCTAGTTCGGAAGCCAGGGAAAGTCAGGCTCTGCATAGATTCCAGGAAGGTCAACGCGGTAACTAAAAAGGACTCGTACCCGTTGCCTCATATCAACGGCCTATTGAGCAGACTGAAGGACACGCACTTCATTAGTGGCATTGATCTGAAGGACGCGTTCTTTCAGATCAAGCTGACAGAGTCTTCCAAGGAAAAAACAGCATTCGCAGTTCCTGGGAAGCCGCTATACCACTTTAAAGTGATGCCCTTTGGTCTGTGTAATGGACCGCAGACCATGAGCCGCCTGATGGACAAGGCAATTCCCTCGCGTTTGCGGGAGAATGTCTTTGTCTACCTGGATGATCTAATGGTATGCAGCACTAACTTTGAAGACCACCTAAAGTTGCTGGCGGAAGTGGCGAATTGTTTGAGGGACGCAGGCCTCACAATCAATGTGAAGAAGAGCAAATTTTGTCAGAAGGAAATTCGGTATTTAGGGTACTTGATAGGTAGCGGGTGCTTGAAGGTGGATCCTGGGAAAATAGAAGCAATGAAGAACTTTCCGATCCCTAAATCTCCGCGACAGGTTCGTAGGTTTGTGGGCATGGCAAATTGGTATAGGGCATTTATTACAAATTTTGCTGACCTAGCAGGTCCTTTGACTGATTGTCTTCGCAAGTCAGCAGGCCCATTTAAGCTTACCCCTGAAGCGGTAGAAGCATTCGAAAAGTTAAAAGAAGCCTTGAGCTCCGCTCCTGTCTTGGCCCAACCCGATTTCTCGAAGGAATTTGTTATTCAGTGTGATGCTTCAAAAATAGGTGTAGGGGGCGTGTTATTCCAGGTCGATGACAAGGGCGATGATCATCCAATCGCGTTTGTTTCAAAAAAACTTAACAATGCTCAGCGCAATTATACTGTAACCGAACTGGAATGCCTCGCCGCCATTATAAGTGTCAAGCGTTTTAGACCGTACATAGAGGGTTTGCCATTCCGAATCATAACTGACCATTCAAGTCTCAAGTGGTTGATGACTCAGAAGGACTTGAGTGGCAGGCTGGCTCGATGGTCACTCCTACTGCAAAGATACGATTTTGCCATGGAGCATAGCAAGGGAACCCTGAATATAGTACCGGATGCCCTCTCGCGTTTTGATGTAGACGAGCTAACCTTCTCCGCCCCACCTCACGAAATTGACTTAGCATCGCCGGAATTTGAAAGCGTGGAATACTTGGATCTTTGCAGAACCATTTTGGAAAACAAAGATGCGCTACCAGATTTGAGTGTAAATGATGGCGTGGTTTTAAAAAGGGTTAAATTTCGTAAGGGTGTGGCGGATGAGGAAGACTCGTTATGGCGGGTGTGGTTACCGACAGGGTTAACTGAGAAAGCGATAAGTCTTGCACATGATGCGAATAGGAGTTACCATGGGGGTTGGCAGAAAACTTTAGAGCGTGTCAGACAAAATTACTTCTGGCCTAGGCAAGCTAAAGACGTTAGAGACTATGTACAGAAATGCGACACTTGTAAGGCTGTTAAGACAACAAATCAGCAGTCAAGACCACCTATAGCGAACACTTTTGCTTCAGAAAGACCATTTCAGCGGTTCTATTGCGACTTTCTAGGACCTTACCCGCGATCTAAGCGGCGCAATCAGTTTCTCTTCATTGTTCTAGACCATTTTGCAAAGTATGTTTGGTTGAAGCCCATGCAGAGAGCAACAGCTGTTAATGTTATGAATTACTTTACCTCTGAAATTTTTCCATCGGTTGGGGTTCCTGAATATATCCATAGCGATAATGGTAAACAGTTTATCTCTAAGGAAATGAAACAATTCCTCGAGAATTATGGGGTGACCCATATAAAGACGGGGTTATACTCGCCGCAAGCAAACGCGTCGGAACGCGTAAATAGAGAAATTGTTTCAAAAATAAGAATTTTCCTTAAAGATAAACCGGATCATACCGACTGGGACAAGCATGTACCCGAAATTTTAGCGGTGTTAAGAAGCGATTTTCATACCTCAATTCAGTGCTCTCCATACTTTGCCTTATACGGTCAGAACATGGTCCAACACGCCTCAGCCTATAATATATTAGATAAACTCGGTACTCTTAGGGAAGATGACATTCCAATAGTAACTAGGGCGGATAAGTTGTCCTCCATTCGCGAGCAAATTCGTAGGAATCTAGATCAGGCGAAGGATAGGGGAAACAACGTTTATAACAAACGCTCTAGGCAAGTTAACTATAGGGAAGGTCAGGAGGTTTTTAGGAAAAATTTTGCTTTGAGTAACTTTAAACAAGGCATAAACGCCAAATTCTTGCCGAAGTACCTCAAGTGCCGAGTGCGTCGAAAAGTAGGCAATGCGTTGTACGACCTAGAGGACCTGACAGGGAAACTGATAGGTCGCTTTCACGCTTCGGATATTCGCCCGCAATAACAATTTTGATTTTTTTTTACATATATACATTTTGACATTCGGAACCGTACCTGGGCGTTTTAGCGGTCGGGGACAACTCGCCCAGTATCCTCCCCGAGCATTGACTTAATAGGGTATTTACATACGCTTCCATCGGAAGTAGTGGATAACCTGGCAATCCTTGGTTATGCGGATTGTCTTTCGGAGTTTTGACGAGTTCTCCTTAATTAAAATGTCTACCGGGTGACAAGTTTTTACCATGGAACAAGCTTCTCCGGTTAATTTTTTTTGCTAAACCTTTTTGTGGGGGTGAAACCACTAGAATCAAAAATTTTCGGAGTTTTGACGAGTTCTCCTTTATTAAAATGTCTACAGCCGCGAAGCATTGTAACTAGGAAACCAAAATAAATTCTCCGTTTGCCTCGGAGTTTTGACGCGTTCTCCGATATCAAAATGTCTAACTAAATTACACGTTTTTCTTATAAGCCTATTTCGGTGGGGGTAAAGCCACTTAACAAATTTCCATTTGCCGCAAAGCCTACTAAACTATGAAACAAAATACTTCAAAAATTTTCCTTTACTGGCGGATCTTCTTGCCCGGCTAGCTCGTGGTAGAACTAGAGACTCTTATCTAGGGGTGAGTCGTGCCCCACGTTTTTACCCAGAAATGGCTTCCTCGCAGGTAAACCTTTTTCCTGTTCGCTTCATCGACCGGTCTTCGAAGCGAAGCAGGCCTGTTATGGTTTACTTTCAATTGATAGTAATTGTTATTTGGTTCAATGCGGTTGGTTGGGTGACAGTTTTGATTCACCTTCCGGTTTGACGTTTAGCTACGGGAAAGTGCGTGATTTTTGCTGAGGTGGCAGCACCAAATGGTTCAATCCGTTCATAGCAATCATCTGATGGTAACGACCAATCAGAACGTTCCACTTGGCAATAATCACGCCACGTCAACGGGTAACGGAACTTTTCCATTGCGCAGTCGCGTTAAATGAATAATTTTGGGCATAGCAGCGTCACCGGCATTCGACGAATTCAAAAAGTATACCGGATTTGAACGGGAGCGGTCGTGCCGCGCAGTGTGGAAAAAAAAAAAGAAAGAAAATTAAAACATAAACTGAACTCAAGAAAATGTTAAGTGGTGAACACAGTGAAAAGTTCAGAAGAAATTTGTTTATAAAGTACCACTTTAATTACAAAAACGTAAACGGATTTAAAGCAAGATTGTTCGACTTTTGAGGTGTTCGATCACACGTGTGTGCACGTCGGTGTGTGTAACTCCTTTCGGTTTTTGGTGAAGTTAAGCTTCTTTACCAACAAAATTACAAGACGTACTCTGCAAATTTATAGCAAAATTTTATATAATTTTACATATGGAGTTATAAATGTGTTAAGAATCTCAAGGTGGAAGTTTAACTGTGTTTACAGTACAAAATAAAATATATACGCTGATGTAAAAAAAAAAAAAATGGAACAAACATTATTCATCGATCTGTGCCCAGTGGGTGACTATAAAGAGTGTAAATAAAAGTTTCAACCGGAACTCAGATCATCATCACACATGTACGGGTGTAGCATTGGTAAGTTTTGATATTTGTAGTTAATTGGTGCGAGTATGGGAAAATTTTACCTAAATGCTCTACGACTAGGGCGTCAGCCCTTCACAAAACTGGTCCTTATTTGTCTAAGAAGCCAATAGGTTATTAATAAATTGTCATTAAAGTTGCAAAATTCACTGAAGAAAATGTTTAAACTATGCGGTATAAAACAAATATGAGCCTACAAAAAATGGTAATATCATGAATATTTAGTGTTTTTAACATATATTCGTGATTTTACAATTGAAAATGTATGTCTTTTAACGCTTTTTGATGTGATGATAATATCATCTATTAAACTTGCCCGACAGGCGAAAAAAATTCTGATAAAGAATCGCGCGATTCTTTTCTTCAAAATCTCCATATCTTAATTTATTGTAAATTTAAATGAAGTTCGAAGTAAATTCAGCATATCTTTTGCATATAATTGAAAATTGCTACAACTAAGAACATTACACTTAACATTCGAGTTGAAAATATTATGTGCCAGTCTGGCATCACGTTTTCACATTTGTACATGTCAGCCACTAGAAAAAAAATGTAAATACCCGATTTCTTCGTAAATTATAGAAAACAATTTAACACAATTTATTGAACTAAGTGCGAACGCTCTAAAGTATATATGTGTGCTAATATAAGTGGTAAAATATATGAACTTTTCAAAAGAATGGTTTTGTCATTGAAATTAATTAAACAACAGTTTCTGGAAATAAGGGTGGTTCTTCGGGGCCTTCTCCATGGGTGTTATAGCCGATCCAACACCGGCTATGCGATCCCCAGTATTTCTACCAAAAAAAAAAAAAAAAAATACTTCTGCACAGTTCGGCACCCTAAATATGTGTGATTGCAACAACCACATGAAAATGACAGACATTTTTAAACTTTGATTGCAAATATCTCCTGATAGATATATATAATCGAGATTCCGCTTTCGGGTTGCTGGTGCCGGGGTTGAGACGCGCCTTTGGATACCTTTCCCGATAGTTTTGCACATGTTTGAGCGGTTGCGTGCAGTCGTATAGAATTACCGTATCTTTGTATATGCTTGCCTAGATATCGTGCTTATAACGTATGAATGAAACAATTTCTGTTTACCGTTCTTTTTGTTGCAGAATCCACCATCGCGCCGCACCAACGAGTGTATAAACGCGCCACTATTGCGCTAATCCCATCGCGCCACATCAAGCGCATATAAACGCGCCACCATCGCGCCGCACCAACGAGTGTATAAACGCGCCACTATTGCGCTAATCCCATCGCGCCACATCAAGCGCATATAAACGCGCCACCATCGCGCCGCACCAACGAGTGTATAAACGCGCCACTATTGCGCTAATCCCATCGCGCCACATCAAGCGCATATAAACGCGCCACCATCGCGCCGCACCAACGAGTGTATAAACGCGCCACTATTGCGCTAATCCCATCGCGCCACATCAAGCGCATATCAACGCGCCACCATCGCGCCGCACCAACGCGTGTATCAACGCGCCACTAAGCAAGCAACAGTAAACGCGTCAGCATCGCGCTTATCAACGCGCCACTATTGCGCTAATCCCATCGCGCCACATCAAGCGCATATAAACGCGCCACCATCGCGCCGCACCAACGAGTGTATAAACGCGCACTATTGCGCTAATCCCATCGCGCCACATCAAGCGCATATCAACGCGCCACCATCGCGCCGCACCAACGCGTGTATCAACGCGCCACTAAGCAAGCAACAGTAAACGCGTCAACATCGCGCTTATTAACGCGCCACTATTGCGCTAATCCCATCGCGCTTATCAACGCGCCACTATTGCGCTAATCCCATCGCGCCACATCAACGCGTCGGTATAGCGCGCAACCGCAACAACTACCAGCAACAACAACAGTAACCACCGGTAACAACAAAACCGGCAACAACAACTACCAGCAACAACAACAGTAACCACCGGTAACAACAAAACCGGCAACAACAACTACCAGCAACAACAACAGTAACCACCGGTAACAACAAAACCGGCAACAACAAAACCGGCAACATCCAGCATTGACAACAGCGGGGGCCGCCCTATTATAGGCCCGTCGCACCACCAGCAACAACAACATAACCAGCAGAGACAACAACAACAGTAGCGCCCCACCAACGGCCTACTGCAACGACCGGGTGAGATCAAACTGTAACAGTAGTACATACTTTAGACTTAAATAAACTTGAATTATACGATTTGCGTAGAGAAATAGAGAGTAGAAGAGAAATATATATTTACTTAGAATAAACTTAAATTGTAAGGATTAAATAGGAATTAATTAATTTGGAGAGAAGAGAAAAAAATGTTATTCACATTTGAAGTAAAGTAAAATTTAAGATGTAAGAAGTTATGTATAGAAAATAAAAAGACAACAAAACAATTAGAATAGAAGGAGTTACGTGAGAAAAGAATCAACGTAGACATGTAAAAGAAACGATGGCTGTAAGAAAAGAAAATTTACAACTAATCGGATACAAGGAAAAAAAAAAAAATTTAATTTTTTTTTAAAAAGTTAATAAATAGATTTGATAAAAATACATGTCAAAATTAAAACTTAAGGGTGAGGATTAACTATAAAATAACCTTTTTTTTTTTTTTTTTTTTCCACAAATGTTATTAATTATATTTTATAAAAATAGATGTAGGATGATTTTAGAAAATAAAATCAACAAAATCATAAAAATAAAATAAAATACTATAACTAATGAAATAAATTAAGTAAACTAACCGGATAAATAAATACATACTATATTAAAAGGTATATAAAACAATAAAAAAATAAATAAATAAATAAATAACAAACTAAAGGCCGAAAATAAATCAAAGTTGGTACACTAAAACAACTATATAAAAGCAAGGTTGAATGAATAACTAAAGCAATATAATTACCAAAAATAAAATTAAAACAAAAAAAAAAAAAAAAAAAAAAAAAAACTGTAATATATACATAAATAAGTGAAATAAGGTTTTATCTATAGGAGAAGGATTCCTTCATGGCTCTATTTATAGGAAGAACTTTAAATCCTATATGAATAAACGCGGATTATTATTTTCTTGGGGTAAATCTTGATGGTTTTGCATACCTTTGTGAGTTGGTCGAGGGTAAAATTAGGTTAAAGCTTATAAAATTCGAAATATTGTTAGAGTTAAAGTAATGATTTATAAATAAAATTGTTAATAATGGGGATGCTGGCTTTGACTATTATTTAGGAGGCATATAGGAGGTTAGGTAAGGGGCCATCGGGATTCGGTTTGGTGCACCGGTGGCCATGGATGAGGGTGGGTCAGCACCAGGGCGTCGCAACCACACCCGCGGCGCCCCCTTATAATGTTCGGCCTCTTTTTTTTTAAATTTTTTTCTTTTGCAGCAGGGTAACCGGTCATTTCCGGTTCGTTTAAAATTTCAGGGTTTCTTTTCGGTTAATTTAAATTTATCTTTGTTTTCTTCTTCCGTTCGTTATTTCAGTTTTAATTTCGTTTCATTTTCGGTTATTTTTAAATTTATATTTGAGTTAGTTTCGCTTTCGGTTATTTTTGAATTTTGATTTTCATTTTAAATATTTTAGTCGCCCGTTTCTTTTGAATTTATTTGATTTTCCGTTTTATTTGAGTTTTTGTATTTTGAATATTTAAATGTCAACGGTCTGTCCGTGGCATCCGGTGTTTTAACCGGATGTTGTTTTTATATAGTTGTTTTGCGCGGTTTTGTGCATTTCCCCGCGTATTCAAAGGCATGATTAGACCTTTTTCTGATTATGGCGCAGGACGGTAAGGTTGGCAAGAGCCCACCCCAGCCGACAATGACTAGCCACTGTGCACCATTGATATCATGCCGACCGCCTTCCTTACTGCTCCATTTTGTTGCGTTTCCATAACATCATATAAGTAGGCCAACTTCCAGAAAATCTAATGGTTTAATTAGCTTAAGTTTGAGGGTATTGAGCATGTCCTTCGCAGTTTCTTCCTAATTATCACAAAAGCGGCACAAGCGGTACCTTAGATTATTCTCGATTAGCATCTATCCCAAGTGTTATTCTCTTATATTCGAATCTCCTTTTTTTATGTTCTTCTTTAATGGGGTGTAAACCTATTGATAGAAATGCTTCAGGCCGGGTGGGCTTTTCAGCTGCAGCTTCTCCGGGTGGCTCAAAAGCTTTCTCGTTGCCCTCCAGCCACGTATGGCTCTGATTGGTAGTTGCGTTGCAGATTTATCTCTGCAAACAGGCTTAGGGCGACTACATTCGGCAAACATATACTCTGCTGTCTTAAAAGTGGTGCGGGAGCCACATATTTTCGCCCTACGGGTTTTGGAGTCTGTATACCGCACTAGTACCCTATTCTGATGGAATCATTCAACTGCGGATTCAACCTAGGTGACTTTGTTTCCCAGTTATATTTTGAATCTATTCTCAAACATGATAATCTCGACTATGTCGTCCCTTGGATGTTGGCTGATTGAAAGATAATTTTTGAATTACCTGCACCAAAGAACGTTAATACCTATACCGAAGTACATAACTACAAAGTAGCGTAAATAGATGTTCTAGAGAAGTTTCCAACATTGTGGACAAATACTTATTGGGTAAATAAGTAAAATTTCCATTTTCCTAAAACAACATAATTATAACCTTTTTTCATATGTTTTACCTTTTAACAAAAAAATTTTTAAATTGCCAGAATAAGCTACTTTTAGGAGAAATGGAGATTTTAGCAGATGGCTTTGATTAGATGAAGACTGGCAAAAACAGCTTTTACTTTATCTGGTTCATTTATGTTCATCGCTAAAATGTGTGAAAAAAATGAATCAAAATGAACCAAAAATGGAGACTGTCATTCACTAGAATCGCAAAGTCGCCAAAGGTTGCGAAAATGCATTAAGAGATTTAAATCGATCCAGATTAAGCTTTAGCGACTTCCAGAATTCCGCTGATGATCACCACGTTTCGTAAAGGACTTTGGATCCAAAGAGCCTAACCTGTTATATATGTGCACAAGATCACTGTAATAAGGTACGTGAGGTCAACACGTATATTTGATAAACTGTTATCGACCTTCAAAAAACCTTGAATTCCAAATTACCCACTATTGAATGTGGAAGGAATTCATATGGCATTTTCTGCTTGATAGGATGTTATTAAATAAATGGTTATTATTTTAAAAATAAATGTAGCAATCAAAATTTGGAATGACAACGCCCGTCTTGTTACATAGAATAATGGTCGAATAAACAAGCCTACGCCTAATTTTAAAATGAAATATAATAGGATAGTTAGTAAATAATGCTATATTATTAAATTAAAAGCCTACCTACTTGTTAAACAGAAGCGAAGTTCACATTGTATGCTGCCCATATGTATGTATACCCAATAGGGTGTTTTTTTTGCTTATTCCTATTCAAACTGAACATATTTGTTGTTTATTAGTACCGATTAGCTAGTAAATATAAGCGAAGGTTCAGCCTAGTTTCGGTAATCGGCTGAAGTTTTATGTTGAACTTATGCAAATTACACTAGTTTACAGCCAAAATTTACCAAAAAATCTAAAATCTAGATAAGTTTTGATTTTATGGATTCGTTTTTGAGGTATTCATATGTACCGTCGTTATTTAAACAACAAAAAAGATGTTTTTCTCAGAGAAGATTAAGCAATTCCAAAAAAAGCATGATCCAACCAACAGGTCGTGGCATTAAGCCAGCTGATTGAAACTTTTTTCTCGAATTTTATAGGTGAATTCTGTAAGCAGTATCTAGTCACTAAGAGAGACATTTTGTGGTCAATTTAAATTTTGATACAATTTGGTATTCAGTAAACCATGATCCAATAATACAGGTCGTGTTATTAGACCAGCTGATTTTTACTTTTTTCCCGAATTTTGACATTAAACTCACAAATTACAAAAACAAAACACATGCAAAGTTTATGTATGGATGTATGTACGAGGTGTGTTCAAAAAGTAACGCGAATTTTGTGTTTTTTCAAAACTTATTTATTTATTCATGAATATCTATTTTGTCCCCTTCAAAGTAATCCCCATGAAATATTATACACTTGTGCCAACGGTTTTTCCAATCTTCGAAGCACTTCAAAAAATCATTTTTTTGTATCTTGTTCAGCTCCTCCTTCGATGCCGTCTTTATCTCGTCAAGAGAAGCGTAACGTCGTCCTTTCATGGGCCTCTTCAGTTAGGGAACAAGAAAAAGTCACAGGGGGCCAGATCTAGGGAATACGATGGCTGCGGCATCATTAGTGTGTTGTTTTTGGCCAAAAAGTCGCGCACAAGCAACGATGCGTGAGCAGGGGCGTTATCGTGGTGCAAAAGCCAATTTTTGTTCTTCCACAAATCCGGGCGTTTCTGGCGGATTGCTTCGAGCAAATTGCGCATAACTTGCAGGTAATATTCCTTATTGACCGTTCTTCCCTGTGGCAAGAACTCATGATGCACCACGCCCCTGCAATCGAAGAAAACTGTCAGCAAAACTTTCACATTCGACCGAACTTGGCGCGCTTTTTTCGGTCTTGGTTCGTGCGGCAGCTTCCATTGAGATGATTGAGCTTTGGTTTCCACGTCATAACCATAAACCCACGATTCGTCACCAGTTATGACCCTCTGGAGCAAATTTGGGTCGTCGCGGACAGAGTTTAACATCTCATTAGCAATGTTCATGCGATGCTGTTTTTGGTCACAATTGAGCAATTTTGGTACGAAAATCGAAGACGATCCAAAACACGTGCAAGGAAAGCAGCTGTCAACAATTAACTGAACATTCAAAATGGCCGAGCTTGTCGGCATAAGCGAGAGACATGAGTACCAACATAACGCCACAAAAAATTCGAAATTCGAATATACTCGTACGTAACCAGCGAAAATTCAAAATTCGCGATACTTTTTGAACACCCCTCGTATGTCGCAATGCTTTTCCACCACTAGTTCCGCCATGCAGTAAACTGTCTCTCTAGTCTCAAAAAAGAGTCACTGATTTTTCAGCTGGTTTTAAGCAGGAAAAATTGATTAAAGGAAAAATTGAAAGCAACAAACATATACAGGCTATAGTCTATAGTCTATAGTTTATAGTCTATAATAATAATTAACTAAGAATTATTATCAACTGGTCTTGAGCTCGTTGTACTTACAAAAATAAATAAAATAATATTTTTTAAGTGCAGAAACATTTATATATTTAAAAAAAATAGTATTTAATTAACAAAAAATAAAACTAATGAATTGTCCGTGATCCTAGGCTCGAACCTGCGTCTTACACGTTTTATTCGAGACGCTTACTACCTGGGCTATAGCGATATTGGATGTTCGTGGACAAAATCTTATACACACTTTTCGTGCGCATTGCTTTTGAACTTAATTATGCAGTGTCTAACTCAAAGATTTTTAAGGAATTATGAATAAAAAATTAAATTTTGTTTAAAAATCACACAGCAGAAAGTGTTCAAGTGACAACTGGCATCCAAATGCCGGGACATTTTTTTTCTCAACGGAATATCTTAGAGAGTAATTTTTGCATATGTGGTATGTTTTTTCTGCGAAAACTTGCTCTGGAAAAATTTGTACACCTTTCATGAACATAAAATGGTATTATAACTTTGGTCCGATGTTTGTAAGTATGAGAAGAAGAAGAAGAGATAGACCCACCAATTAGTATACCGAAATGATCAGGTCGATAAGCTTAGTCGATTTAGCTATGTCCGTCTGTCCGTCCGTTTGTCTGTCTGTTTGAACGCAAACTAGTCCCTTAGTTTTAGAGATATCTCGAAGAAATTTGGTATGGGGCCGCCATTTTGTAGTATATTAATCATTTGTCGGAACCAACGCGATAGCACCAATACAACGCATAGCTCCCATACAATCGATTGTTCCGATGAACGGGTTTGGTCCTATAACTCTTGCAATTCAAAAGCTAGAAACGTTAAATTTTGCAGATTATATACGTAATGTGACAAATGAAAATCAGCCAGATCGGATCTACATAACATATAGCTCCCATACAATGGATAGTTCGGATAAATGGGTTTTAGCTATAAATTTTGCAATTAAAAAGCTAGGAACGTTAAATTTTGCAGCTACAGTACTTATTGCATATGTAATGTGTGTAGTGAAAATCATCAAGATTGGATATATCGTATAGCCCCCATACACCACATTTTTCCTATAAACGGGGTTTGGGCTATGTATCTTTAAGTCAACAGGTAAGATCATCAAATTTTGCAGAGTTTGTACTTACTGTAAGAAAGGATCGGTGATGCGTTTTAATGAAAGGTGTAAAGCCTTTGAAGACAGCGCTTTGCTTCTTTTATGAAAAATTAGTTAAAATAATTTTGCTGGAGCCCAAGTTGAAAAAATATGGAAAAAATACTTGTAGGGATTTATGGCTGTATATCAATATACTGCGTATTAATTATCTTTTAGAAAAACGAAATTGTCAACCAAAAAAGGACTGATCCATCTAAATTTATAAGATCAATATGGCGAAAAGTACTGGCCGATTACCTAGCTTCACAATATTCGTGGAAGGGTACCCCACAAAGAAAGCGATTGACGTGATGGGTATAACGAACGCATTCAAAGGTGCTTTCAATAGAAAGTTTGTTGGGGCAGACAAAGGATTCAGTCACGCAAGTGCAAAATGGTTCCAAAGAGACTTGGGCAATGTCGTTCAATTTAAAGATCGAACGAACTAGTTCTTTGTTCAAAAGTGACCTAGGTCGTTCACCTCGTTCAGTCGTTCATCCATTTTCTTTTCAATCAGACGCAATTAACAACTTTATTTTGTTCGTAAAGTAAAAAATATGAAATCGTAATCAAAAATTTAAATGCAAGTTTTTTTTATTTCTATGCTATACAAATACGAAAAAATAAAAAATTTACATTTCAGTTAACAAGAATCAAGAAAAAAAAGTATTACATTTCAATTCATAGTACTTTCTTAAACACTTAACTTATCGCCGCCTAAGGTAACAACTTATTTGTTTAATAACTTTTGGAGCATTTTCTTAAGGCCAACCATTTTTGGCTTCTCTCCCACTCTATTTCCATCTTTGGCACTTGGTTAGGTGATTCTCCATCGAAAGTGTCTTCATAGTTTTTCTTGTAAATGCTATAGTTTTCCCGCTATAATCACTTTTTCCCTGTGCATTATTACAAAACACATGCAAACAAGTATATTTTTGTGATGCAATTTGTATGGTGCAAAAAAAATTTTGCTTGTAAAATTTTATTTTATTTTGCGGATTTCGGTAGAATGTTATATTGCTATGAATGTTTGTTTTAGCGTTTTCTTGCTAAACGTGACTAACCCCTCGAAAATGGGCGTGGCAATAGCATTGCGACTAACCGAAGAGAAACTTGGAAGATGTAAAGCTAGGCTTAAAGTACCATAACCATACAATTCAACTTTCTAAATAAATCCCTTTGCTGTTCGGAGCATCTAGACCGATTTTATTTTATATTTTTAAGGCCTCCCGATAACTAAGAACTATACCAAGTATAAACATTATTTCACTCCCTATGCGAATCTAGTACTATCAAAAGATATTGTTAGAAATGTGTGTACAAGTTGGTGTCAATAATTTTGTGGCAAACTGTTGTAATTCAAGGAAAATATTTTTTTTCCGCTGTGGTCCTATGTGGTTGGCTTGGCCATAAGTCACAGAATAGGTAACACAAGTTTTTCCAAACGCAATAGCCCCTCGGCAGTGGTCGGCAACTCTCCGAGTCTATTTCTGCCATTAAATAACTGCTCAGTACAAATTGCTCTACCTTAGTGATGCTATGCCCCCGACAATTTGTAGGAAAAACTAAAAGCAGTATAATATAAATTGTAATTGGCGTACATTAGGGATGTGATCAACGGGATCCCGGTTTTAGTCCCATTATTTGGGTATTCGGTAGTCTCCAGCAGTTAAAGTTGAAAGATGAAGCGCTTGCTTTGGAAACTATCTGACCTTAAGGAATTTAATTTTAAATATATATTTTTTTTTATTAAAACGGAAAATATTTATTGCTTTTTTGTAAAAAAATTTTTTGTTGATTTTACGGCCTCTACATTTTCAAGTATTCATGAAATGAGCTTAATACTCGTTTTTTAATTAATTATTAAACATTGTTTAATTGTAAAAAGAAAAAAAAAACAAGAAAAAAAATCAACAAAAATTGTTGGTATAAAAAAGCAATAAAAAAAATAAATAATTTAAAAAAAAATACTTTTCATAGAAGTTAAAATATGAAAAATTCTTATTCTTGGCCTTAAGCTCTTTCATAAATACTTTAAAAAGGTACAGACAGTAAAAAAAGACAAAAATTGTTGGTACAAAAAAGCAATAGCAAAAACCGAGACCACGCGGTAAGGCAGTTCTGCTGATGATGATAAAACATATCTGCCAAAAAATTCCTCATGATCACACTACTAACTGTCAGATGGTATGGTAAAGAAGAATAGAATTAGGAGTTTAGATGACTTCAGAACCAGCTTAGCAGCTTCCGAAATGGATCTATAAGAAAAGCTATGGCGGTTGTCTCTAAACATTTTTCCTACTTTATTCAATTCAAAAAACTTTTAATAATTAACTAGCGGACCCTCACCCGCTTCGCTGGGTGAAAGAAAGGTGTTCTTTGTGCCACGTCCCCTTTCACATAACCCCTACTTTTATGCGCTAAAAGGGTTTTGATATCCTATAGCTCTATAGCGATTTCTAGGTCCTTACCTTAGACCCTTTCACAGATATTCTGCTTGAAAATTTAGTTGGTATTAGAGGTGCCACGCCCCCTTTTCTAATAACCCCCCCTTTTTATGTGTGAGAATGATTTTGATATCATATACATACGTCTATACCAATTTTCAGGTCCCTACCTTGAACCCTTTCACAGATATTCTGCTTGAAAAATTTAGTTTGTATGAGAGGTACCACGCCCCTTTTTCTGATAACCCCCGTTTTTATGTGTTTGAATGCTTTTGATATCATATAGATCTATTCCAATTTTCAGGTCCGTACCTTAAACCCCTTGAAAAATTAAGATTGTATGGGAGGTACGACGCCCCCTTTTTCGATAACCCCCAGTTTTATAGGTGGTGTTGTTATCCTATAGCTCTATACCAATTTTCATGTTCGTACCTTTAACACTTTTAAAGATATTCGCCATGAAAAATTTAGTTTGTATGGGAGGTGCCACGCCCCCTTTTATGATAACCCCCTTTTTTAGTCTCCACATGTGTCTCTTCAATGTGGCAAAGTTTGGTTAAAATCGGTTCAGCCATTCTCCGTAAAGTTCATCACAACGCGAAAAACGGCTAAATTTTTATATACTCGTATACTCGTATACATAGATATTATCCACTTCACCTACTTCCGATATCCTCTTTGTCTGGGTTTATTGATTCCATTTTTTTCTTTTTTTTTTTTTGCTTTTATATTTTCATTTGTTTAGCTTCATATCTTTTGTCTTGTTTGCCTTGGCCATCCATTTGGTATTTTTATATAACAGTACGGTCACCATAAAGTTAAAAGTTTTATTCGTTGATCCGTACATCCTCCAGTAAACCATTCTCATTGGTTCTGTGAGCGCAAACTCTGAAAATTTCTACATACCATTTCATGTAAAATTTGCTTATCTCGAAAAACCTGTCCGAAAGGTTTACAAACCTAAGGTCATAGTACGACTTGTAATTTTTGACACAAAGAGTTCTTCGGATGTATTTTTCCTGGTTGATATGACCTTTATTCATGACTTCTACGCATTTACTACACTTGACTTTCCGTATTACTTTTTGGTAAATTGCATAGCTAGTATAATATCGCCAAATCTGCACGTCCGCGGTCTTTTCGGTAATTTTTTCCACGAGGAGCTCATCGGGAATATTGCCTACGCACTCTTTCGCTGTCTTAAAGAGAACGTCTAAGAAAAGTTGTTCCCTTATTTCGGCATCGTCAATAGTAGGTACGTGATCTTCAACTGCTTCCTCGTGAGCGTCAATTGTTTCTTCGTCATCGTCTCTGGTTGGATGAATTACGTCTTTGTAAAGCTTTCGTCCAAGTTCAGCGTCTCCAAAGGTTCCGAGGAGGAGCACTTCGCCGTCATCCCAGCAATTCGTTCTCTTGCCTTCGAAGTGCTATCGCAAAATATGCATAGACACCAGTCTGGCAACAATGTACTGCATATTATATGCAGTTAGATGCATATTTATGCCCTGACTAGCCCCTTGTAGAAGAAATTTTCTAGGGCGTATTGGCTTAGTTTACAAAACATAATAAAGTTAAGGGTAGGGTACGTATTTAGAATGCCTTCGACCATTTACAGCATTGACCGTACGGTCAGAATAAAGCCTTTTATGCAATGGACAGTAATGGGAGTTTTGAACTTAGTGCTTTCTAAATAATGGATGGGATCCCCTATCCTTTCTTTTTTGTTACGACATCCCCTTTGCCATGGTATTCTTAAAGGGTTTTTGTCATAGAGATTCTTGCTGTCAAGCGCCTCGAACAAATCATTCATTCGCTGTATAAAGATTTGACTGGGTTTCAAATAAGCTAAAACTGTAGCCTCTTGTCCAAACGGGTTTAGCTCTTCCATCATTTTCAAACCGGAAAAAAACGGAATTATTTAGTAGCTGTGTTGCCCTCGATACACAAATGTTTTCGAAATTGTTTGGGCGTATGTAGGTTTCAGTCAGCTTTGGACATTTATTTATTTATTTATTTATTTATTTATTGAATAGTCTACAAATTGAATAATTCTTAAAGACTAAATTTGAAAGTGTGGGGGAGGGGCCCAGTTGTGACGCAGCTAAATATTTTTGACATGCGGTATGAGAATGACTGTTTGAGCCCTGCCAATCATGTTCGTTTGACGTTCCGCAGTTTTTGGACAGACACCAACGTTAGTAGTCGCATCGTGTTGAAAATCGTGCGAAAAAGTTATTTTGATTTTTTTTTCAAAGTACCAAAATTTTGTGAAATTAACAGTGAAAAGGTGAGTGTAATGCATCAAAATATTGAATTTGCCGTATATTTTGTGATTCTATATGGATTTATGTGATTATGTGGTGTCTATAAAAAATTTGCTTGTCATACACAAAATAGCGTCGTGACCCGGTTGTGACTCAGTGGGTGGCCCAGTTATGACGCACCCGGCGTTTCTTCATGAAACAGTTGTCGAAACGCATTTTAATTGCAATTTAGTTCGTGTTTTGCTTTTTTTTGCGTTTTCAGCCATGTCTCTTCCAAAGGAATCTCCCGCGGCTAAGAAAACCGATAATAATGTGGTGCTAAAAGCCATCAAATCTTGCATTATCGATGAAAATGCAATCCGTAAATGTGCAAGAGAGCATGGTATAAACGACACGACCTTATCGCGATACGTACAGAAAACGAAAGATAATTTTGAAGATATTTCGAAAGTGAAAGATGAGGATTTGTTGGAATTCATTCGTGGGTTGGATACATCCTGAAGTGTGTCAGTCACTACTATGGTTTGAGCATCAATGAATTGAAGGAGCTGGCGTACCAGTTTGCAAGGAAGCTGTCTCTCAGGTACCCATCTGAATGGGATAACGATTGTAAAGCGCATCGTAAGTGGTACAGACTCTTCATGCAACGGCATAGCGAACTGACGCTCAGAACACCGGAGCAAACATCCATGAACCGAGTCAAAGCTTTCTGCAAACCCAATGTAGACAAGTTTTTCGCAAATTTGTCTCGGTTAATCGATGTACACAACGTTGACAGTTGTTCCATCTATAATATGGATGAAAGTGGGTTCTCGACTGTGCCAACAAAAATTGGAAAAGTCATCGCTTTGAAAGGTGTGCGGCGTGTGGGGACAACAAGAAGCTGCCGAGCGAGGAACCATGGTGACAATGGCTCTGACTGTTGGTGCGATGGCAATTCAGTCCCGCCGTTCTTTTTATTTCCAAGAAAGAAAATGCAATCAACTTTTTTGGACAATATTTCTCCTGGTACTGCTGGATTTGCGAATGAATCTGGCTGGATGAATCCAACACCGAAGAAGACAACAACGAAACGTGCAACACCATCACGAGCGGCCAAGCGCGTCAAACCAACATCACCACCATCTGATGAAGAAACAGATTTTTGCATCATTTGCTTACAGCTGTTGCCGCAGAAATTGACCCCTGCCAACTCGATCAATTGCAATGTATGCAAGCGTCCAGTTCATTTGAAGTGCGCCAACATGCAGGCAAGTTATTTCACTTGCAAACACTGCGAAAGTGACGTGAACGACGACGAGGAATATTTCGATGACGATGATGAATAAAAATCGTTGTCATTTATGGCCATTGAAGGCCATTTTCTTTTGTATTTTTCATTATTTTTGCCATTGAAAGCCTTGATAATAAATAAATCATTAAATCACAACAATTGGTGTGACATTCCTTTCATATTTTCTCATTTCCAGTGAATTTCTTGAGGTGCGTCACAACTGGGCCACTTTTTTTCGGCCTAAAAAAGTTATCCTGAAAAAATGTGTTCCAAACTTTTTTGAGTAACTCAACATATTTTCTTTGGAGAAAAGTTGCGTTTGGTTAATAGTTAAATGTTCAACTTCTTAATTTTTCATTTTGCCGAACTGAAGAAAAAATTTTAATATTTTTCAAAACCCGCGTCACAACTTGGCCCCTTCCCCTACATAAAGACAGCATGAGGGTACTGTAAAGAAGAAAATAAAGTAAAGTAAATGTCTGAAGTTTACAAGCAACTAGTTACAGGTTACGAATTAAAATGAAGAAATAAATATTACAAATATATAAAGTAAAAAGCATCCACATTTAACTTCCTTAACATAAGGGTTTACAAACAGGTATAAGTGTACTATACGTATCTTTATTATATGCCAACTCAGTAAGAAGCTGGTGCATAGTGCCCAGAAGGGGGCGCATGAGCCAGGAAGGACTCTGTAGAATAAGCTCAGTAGGGAGCTGATGCGTAGAAGGAGGCACATGAGCCAGGAAGGGCTCATCAGAATCAGCGAACACGCCGATTGAGAACAAGAGTTTCTATCGCATTACATGTTCGTATAAATATAAATGTTGTGTTGTTGAAGTTGTCGGAATGATCGCGATTCCGAGCAGCACAGTACATATGTTACAAAATTACCTAAGGTGCTTATCGTATAGCTAACATTTGGCACTGCGCTAAGGTGTGGTTGGAAAGGACGTGTTTCCAAGCCACTAATTTAAAATAGTAAGCAGATATATCTTATAAGAAGAAAGCTAATCAGAGGTATCAAAATTCTTGCAGGTTTTATTGTAGTCCTGGCACAAGCATCGAAAAGCTTCATGCAATTGAAAATTTGATCTGCAAGTGCTTAGGAAAATCGGCTGAAAATACGTAGATGGCCTGGTAGGGATATTAAACATAATTTCACCAAGTAGATATGGGCTACTCACCAGCCCTTTTAATAGTTTTACCATAAATAAAACCCCGAGCTTTTTACGACGACTTTGCAACATAGGCGGCTGAATAAGTTTAAGACGACTGCAGTAGGGAGGAAGATTCCTTACCGGGTCCCATGGAAAGTCGCGTATAGCAAAAAGCAAGAGCTGCCTTTGAACCGACTCCAATTTATCCCGGTGAATCGGATAACGCGGGTTCGAGACTATTGACGCATATTCCAAAATTGGCCTTACCTGCGAAGTAAAAAGTCTTTTGGTTATATAAGGGTCATTGAATTCTTTGGACCATCGACTAATGAAAGCTAACACCCCTTTCGCCCTATTATCACTATTCTCAATATGAGACTTGAAATCAATTTTAGGGTCCATTGTAACACCTAGCTCAATGCAGCTAGATACCTGCTCAATTGGGGCATATTTTATAGTTTTCATTCTCTTGATTTCAGAGCCTTTCCGCTTATTTGCTGGACCATCTCATGTTGTCACAGTATTATTGCTTAAAAAGTTGTTTTTCATATTTTTAATCAAGTGGAAAGTCAAACATGAAATGTATGTTTGTGCCTTTATTTTTGAAGGTGGTGGTTTCTTTATTCAACTTCAACTTTCTGAAAAGGGTTTTTTTCTGCGGGCCTTGGCCGCATGACGCAGCTTTGACAACAAGGTCAATACTGCTAACGACATCGACGTTTTTCCATAGCAACTCGATGATATCATCTGCACTCCATTCTTCGCTATATAGTAAGACAATACATACTTCCATTTACTGCCATTTGCTGGGCAACCGGAAACCCAGGTCATCCTTAATGTACCTGTACGCCTTCGGGGAAATGTACATTACATTTTGTGCTAAGTTTCTCTCGTCAACTGTGTAGTGAGTATCTTTGGCACCGATTAGAATTTTTGAAAATGTCAAAGAAATGTGCACAAATTGGAAATGCGAATTCAAAGGCTGGTTTGTACATATCAATACTAATGGGTGTTTTTTTTACAGGTTTGTTTTTCGAATAGAGATAAAACTGGCATTTTGTGGTCAAATCTGGCAACTCTAATGTCATTTATGTTCAGTTTAGTTTGCCATTTCATCATGAACAGGTTGACAAAAGAACAACGCTTGCAAATCGTGCAAATTTATTTCGAAAATAATGGTTCAGTTCGCGAAGTTTACCGTGAGCTCCGTCCATTTTATGGTCGACATAATCGTCCATCAGAGCAATTAATTCGGTTAACCATGGATCGTTTTCGCACTACGTTTACTCTATGTGATAATACGCACCCGCAGAGACGTCGAACAGTGCGCCCCGAAGAAACAATTGCCGCTGTAAAGCAAAGTGTTGAAGAGGACCCGAATGAATCGATTCGCCACCGTGCACAGCAATTGGAGCTTTGTCCATCAACTTTATGGAAGATTTTGCGCAAAGATCTTGGCTTGCGACCTTACAAGATCCAGCTTGTGCAAGAATTAAAGCCGCGAGACCATGCAATGCGTCGTGATTTTGGTGTATGGGCCGAAAATGAGATTGATTTCGATGCTGATTTTCATCGCAAAATTTTGTTCAGTGATGAGGCTCATTTTTGGTTGAATGGCTACGTCAACAAGCAAAATTGCCGCATTTGGAGTGAAGAGAATCCACATGAGACCCTTGAAACGCCATTACATCCACAGAAACTGACTGTTTGGTGTGCTCTATGGGCTGGTGGAGTCATTGGGCCATACTTCTTCCGCAATAATGCTGGAGAGGCAGCTACCGTTAATGGAGACCGGTATAGAGCCATGATAACCGACTATTTTGTTCCCGAATTGGATGGCATGAATGTGGATGAGTTGTGGTTCCAACAAGACGGCGCTACATGCCACACAGCGCACGTCACAATCGATTTATTGAAGGAAACATTCGATGAGCGCATAATTTCGCGGAATGGACCTGTCAATTGGCCACCAAGGTCGTGTGATTTGACACCATTGGATTATTTTCTTTGGGGATATGTGAAGTCGCTCGTCTACACCAACAAACCAGAAACGTTAGGGGAATTGGAAGCCAACATTCGTGGCGTTATTGCCGACATACGGCCCCATATGCTCGAAAAAGTGGTTGAAAATTGGACCTGTAGAATTGGCTTTATTCGAGCCAGCCGCGGCGGCCACATGCCCGAAATCATATTTAAACATTAATGGCATAAAATTACCCTTCCAATAAAGCCAAATTGATGGACCTTAAAACGATTTTCTTGTGTTTTATTTCAATTCGAAGTTCTATACCCCTAAAAAAAACACCCTTTATTTTCGTCAACATTGACTACCATAATAGGGGTGACGGAGTATATTTGCAGTCATTGACATTGAGTATATTTCCGTGCACCTGATTCACCAAAATACTCTGAAACATGCGTGCATATATGTACGGCGCTATTGAAAATTGTTGCCGTGCGCCGGTTTCATAGAGTGGCGTGAGAAGAGGGAATTAATAAGAACATTAATAAAATTAAGATTTATTGGCATTTTCATGTCTAAGCCAATGTGGCTTGGCCTTGCCTTTATTTTATATTATAGGTCGTTGAGTGGGTTAAAAGTCGCACAAAAAATGCATACTGAGATTGGGGCCTGAAAAGGGTAAAATTGCTACATGGTGTTAAAATGCCACCGTTTGTAGCTGCTGTACCACCGCGATCTTCTTGTGAGGTTTCGCATGTAAAAATTTAAAAGTGGAGTAAAAAGCATAAACTGAGCAATTCGGTACTTGGATGATTTTTTGTGAAAATTGATATGATTTATTTTAGAATAAATGTTTAAGGAAAAGTTTTTTTTAATAATTTTTTCTAAAAATGATTGGGACTTTAATAGGTGGTCAATAGCTTTTTTATTTTTAAGTTTTTTATGCAATTTTTAATATGATATTACATTTACACTACACCAAATTTGGAAAATTCAAATGAGTCATTTCAAACCCATTTAAATTAGCTCATTTGAATTTTGTTTGACATTTCTTTTTGGCGAAATTTCAAACGTCATGCGTTCGAAAAAAATGTAATGTTGTAGCTGCCCAAATGCAATGAAATCGCTCATTTGGGAAATGCGACGGATTTGGATTTTTTCGCCCAAAATGACTCATTTGGTGCGGTGTAAATGTAGTATAAGCATATGTCGGAGCGTTGAGTATTGTGACGAATTCGATGATTCCTTTATTATTAATCCTGGGTTCGATCAATATAAAGTCAAATAAACACACGCACATATACTGTAATTAATATCTAGTTTTATTTACCAGTAATAAACGTAATACAAATTTAAGAGTTTGGTAACACTTGAAAATAAACTTATCTTGCTGCCTTGCTTGGTCACTGCCTTATATAGTCCGACGGGGTTTGGTTGTTCGCGCGAAGGGTGGGTGTTATTTATTGACATCTCCTCTGTGCCTTCTATTCGCAAACACTCACGCCATCTCACTTCCTCTTTCTTGGTACACTCTTGCATGCATAAGCGTAGCCATCGTTATCTCGGTTGTGTTTAACTAGTGGTGAGAGTGTTATTAAGTTAGGGATGGTACGTGCTTAACAATATTCGCCACAGTATTTTACAGCCTCATTCCCTGTGCAAACCGATAGTCAACACGATAACAGCTTACTGTTACGTTACGAAAGTGCTAAATCGGTAACCTCTATCACGATAATCGGCTGTTAATGCGAAAACAAAATGTCAAAATCAAACAAGAAGGAAATTGCTATCGTTGTTGATGAAATGGACTGCTAAAACACGTTCAAAAATGTCGGGAGAGGTATGAAAAGACGCGCTTTGACCTCGGTATCAATAATCCGAAAGCGAATTTCTGACTTTTTATTTCTGTGAAAAGTTATTAATCCCAAACGGGGTCGTGATCGATGGTATTTATGTGCAGAACACCTTTCTGCGTAGGCGGTCTTCGGAAACAGAGAATTTTCAAATTTAATTGCAAATATCTCTTCACGAAAATAAAAAGTCAAAAATTCGCTTTCGGATTATTGATACCGCGTCTTTTGATACCTCTTCGATACCTCTCAAACTAGTTTAAAGGATACCCACAAAAACTAGTCCCAGTTTCTTCATAATTAGTGAAAATAATATAAGTTCTGCCGGATATAGTGGATTTGCCCACATGGAATAAGTCATGTGTTTCGATCCTTGGTGTGGAAAGCACTAAATTTAAAATAGGAGGATTCACTGTAACTAGTCAAGTAGCAAAATTTTTATGGTGAAAAGTGAGCGGCGCCTCGGCTACTTCCCCAAAATCCTCAAAATTTTTTTGCGGTCGAGTTTTGCTTAAAAAGCTTATTATTTGTGCAAGATCTTATTGATATGGCTTGCATGGTTATAGAAAAATCGCGTTTTACATTTTATGTTAAAAAACAACAACAAACATTTACCTTAATGCAACATTTTCGCCATATATTGTCGATAAATCAATTTTTGCTGGAGTTATGGCATAGAAAGTTTTGTGGAATAATCCACTATAAAAGAGGCGAAGCCATGCCCATTTTCAAAATTTTTTTGAAAAATGTATTTTATGCCTCAATCTTAATGTACACACCAAATTTTATCCTTATAAGTGTATTATGTACTGAATAAGCACTTTTTTGTATTTTCGAAAATACTTTATGCATAAAAAGTGGGCTTGGCTATCATCCGATTTCTCCCATTTTAAATAGCGCTCGGAGATGAGTGCCAGGAAGCTGCATACCAAATTTCTTTGAGATATCTTAAAATTTACTCAAGTTATCGGACGGACATGGCTTAATCAGTTTCTCTTTTCGTCCTCAATATTTTGATATACATAAGTCAATATCTATATCGATCCGTTTATGCCGTAACATACCACCGTTAGGCGACTAAAGTTAATATACCTTGTGTGCGTAGCGCTACTAGGTATAAAAAGTTGTAGTTCTAAATCAATTGCAAAGACAAGCACATCATTCAGGGACTTATTATGCTTAAACACTAAAAGCATTGGTTGTAAAATAAGAAGGAAACTTCGACACATATATATAATAATAAGTTACGTGTAGTATATTTGAATTTGTAGTGTTTTACTTAAAATGCTTGATATTACATGTTTTGGTACATGAACCTCGAACTTTCGATATGTTGGGTCAGCATATTATCCACTATACAAAGCCAGTCATCTACAAAGGTACCTATATAGTTCCTTAATAAAAAATTTTACGGTATTATGCCAAGTTGAAGCGAACTTTACCTTGGCTCTGAATGAAGTTGGAAATGACGATTTTTGTCAGATTTGAATTTTTGTCGATTTGTGAAAAAGCTATGTTGCCACATTTCATCTCAACTTCATCAGAATAAAATATTTCATATTGGTATTTTTGGCAAAGTTGAAAGAAGATTTGGGAATTTGAACAAGGTTGTTGTTGGTGCATTTGCGAAGGTCGATTTTCGGCATAGATTTCACTGCTGCAAAAGTGAGGATGGATGATTTTGGTTTTTTTAGCAGTTTTTAGCTTTTTGGCAGCATACAGTTTAAAGGGTGGTAGCGCGGTGTTCTTAAACGCTTAGCGATATGCTAGTAGAAATGTATGTATATGCACGTAAATATATTTTCTTGCATACATATGTATGTATGTAGCTTTTGTTTGATATTTTTCATGGGCAAGTAAATATCTTTACGTACATATGTAGTATGTGTGCGACTTTTCGTTGATATTTTTTACGGGCAAAGGTTATGACTAGAATAGGTGATCATATTTCACACATTTAGTGACCTTCATTATAGATACTTACACCCATACCTGTTCAATGAAATATACAATACATTTTTGGATTTTACATAAGTTTATTTAAATATTACCTACATTCAAAATATTTGACCTGGAACAAGTTTTAGTTTTTGGCTTTCTTTTGTTTGTGAAGGGGCAAATGCTTTATGCACTGACCGGGTTTTAAGCCCCCGTGTGCGGGACCCGAGTGTGGGACTCCTTTTTCCTAAGCTACCACCTAAAATTAAAGAGAAAAGCTGAAATGAAAACATATGTAAGTACATACATGTTAAAAAATATAAATAAACTAGTAGCCCTGTGCTTAAGTATGATACAGGTAAACCCTCGTCCACACTCACACAGACATATCTAGATCAGAATTAACTTAAGGGCTAAGCTTGAGTCGATTTTTTTTGGAGAATTTTTTGTAGAATTGAAATCATGTAAGAACTATGTCAAAGAATGGTTTTACACAAATTGACCCACCCTAATGTACACAAATGTGCGTAATCGCTTTAGCTCGAACAGTCAAAAATGCAGTTTCAATAATAACAACTTCAATTAACAAAAATTAGTCATCAAAAAATATTTAAAAAATGTTTCAATAATAACAATGAATAAATTGAAAATCAAATTCATGCAAACACTTTGAGTAAATCGAATTATATAGCATTGCGACTAACCGAAGAGAAACTTGGAAGATGTAAAGCTAGGCTTAAAGTACCATAACCATACAATTCAACTTTCTAAATAAATCCCTTTGCTGTTCGGAGCATCTAGACCGATTTTATTTTATATTTTTAAGGCCTCCCGATAACTAAGAACTATACCAAGTATCATATATATTATTTCTGTAAGGTCTTTTTGTGTTATTTGCTAATTTTCTGCTCTCATTTGGAACCAATATTAATAAATAAGGTATCGTTTTAAAGGTGGGGGTTAGCTCTACATGCGAAACCATGTTTTAATTAGCGGAGTGCTTTTGTTTAAGCGTATTTTATAAAAATGAATTCTTTAAAATAAACGATTGTGAATGCACAAAAAAATCAATTTGTACTGCAACGCTATTGTGACTGACATTCACATGCCTCGCGACATCTACATTTGAATGCTAAGACTGAACAGTGCGCCATCTACACTTGAACATTGCTAAAATAAGTGAATAAGACTGCGTTCACATTGGGTCATAAACTCGAGTTAAAGGGGCATTTGTTGAGTTAATTCATATTGATGTTGTTGTTACGAACGAAGCGTAGACGAGTGAATTCTCGATTGTAAAGCTTTCTTTATTCTGTATGTTCTTATATTTATAACTTAAAGCTAATAAGTAATGCATGGTCATGACTAATACCATGATTGGTGTGAATGGACAAGGGTAATCCGAGTGCACATACGCTGACCGTTAATTAGGTCAGTAAATAGATAATTAATATCAACATACCGAAAGTGCATTGCACTGACAATGAGTTGAGCAATGTGAGATGGTTTAGAGTTAAATGACTCAGGCAATATTGTTATATTGCGAAAGTGCAATTGTGCTGAAAACCGTTGTCCATTACACCTTCCCTTTTTGGGGGGAAAAAAAAAGAAAACAAAGAGACAAATATTTATATTTTTCTTTTTGTTTTTTTTTTTTTTTTTTTATTGTGTTTGTTTAATACACATAATAGTTTGTCTATTTAATACATATAATAGTTTGTCTATTTAAAAAAATAATACCGCCGGCCGGTGGTATTCGTTTTAACGTGCTAACTTATAAAGCATATGATTAAATTTGTACATAAATATGTTTCTTATTTACTTATGCTTTTTTTTAGTCTATTTTTGTGTACAATTTTTTCTTTTGAATTAACATTAATTTTGCAGTTTCCTAAGCAATCAGTTTCAAGCACTTTATAAGGACCTTTGTAAATCTTGTCTAATTTGTGGTTAGCTTCATTTTTCAAGTATACCATATCGTTTTCCTTAATAATTTGTGGTTTTGATTTCCGGTCATACCTTTCTTTTGTTCTTTCTTTTGCTACATCTAACAATTCTGATGCTCGCTTTTGGGCTGTTTGCAATTTAAATTTTAGTTCGGATTTGTAGTTATCAATATTATATATGGGATCAACTTTCCCGGTCAACATAAAGTCATACGGGGCAGCAATTTTCCCGTATACCAATTCAAACGGAGTGTAACCATGAGTGGTTGATGGAGTTGTATTGTAGCAGTATGTAAAGTACCTAAGCCAGAGGTCCCAGTCCAGTTTGTCTCCTGATATGTAAGCCCTGATATATTCGTTTAAAGTTCTGTGTGATCGCTCAACTACACCTAACGTCTGGTGATGGTATGGTGTAGAAGTTTTATTTTTTTTATATTTAATAGTTTACAGATTTCGTTAAATGTTTCATTTTTATATTCTGTGCCCATATCTGTTAAAATTTCTTGTAAAGGTCCATGAACCAATATGCAGTTTTCTACTATTGATTTGGCTACTATGAGGGCAGATTTATTTGGAATTGCGATGGTAATGAGGAATTTTGTTAATTCGCAGATTATAGTTAAAGCATATTCATTTCCGTGAAATGATTTAGGGAAGGGGCCTATTGTGTCAATTTGCACGACATCAAAAGCTCTAGCTGGCGTGTTAGTTTTTATAAGAGGTTCAATATGGTTTTTGCCATATTTATTTTCTTTGCATTTCTCACATTTTGGGATATAGGCCTTCGCGTCTGAAGTCATGTTCTTCCAAAAATATGTTCGTCGGAGTTTTGATAAGAATCGTGTGAATCCCGGATGGCCTCCGAATACGGGATCGTCGTGATATCTTTTTAATATTTCAAGTTTTTGTGTGGGCGAAGTGATTTCGATTATTTTTGGTGTTATAGCTATCGTTACCATTTTCAAAATTTTGTTGCCTATATTTTTAAATTCCTCAATGTCGACATATCTAAATAAATTATCGTTGATCGCGATCTTCATGCTTTTAAAGTTTTTATTGCCAACTATTTTTTCAAGTTTGGGAAATAATTGCGCTAGTTCAATCTTCCCATAAGCAATAAATTCTTTAGCAGATATTTCATATATTTTCCTTTTTCCATGGAATAGTGTTAAATGCGAGGATTCGAGTAATTTTGTATATCTATTTTTATTTACGGTGCACCTGTTCATAATTAATTTAAGGCACGGTAACTTTTTCACTTCGTGTGTCGTAATTGTGTTGTAAACTTTTTCCTTTAAGTTGGTAGTCGTGTGTCCTCGTTAGTTATTAATTGCCGTGCGCCGCCAGCCAATTTAGTCTTGACTAGTTGCACAGCCACTGCTTCATGCTCATCTTTGAAAGTATCAACGAGATTTATAGCATCAATGAATCTGTTCAAATTTTCTGGCTTTCCATCGAATTCGGGCAAAATTTTTGCTCCCAAACTTAAAACCGTGGAAGCCATTATATTGACTTTTCGCTTCTTTCCAATATCTTTCGTTTCTTTATCTTCTCCTTCACCTTCGTCTGCCTCACTTTCCTCTGTTTCCTCAATATTGCTGTCAACTTCACATCTTAGTGTAAGGGGGATTTTAATGTTAATATTATGCCGTTGAAAGGCTTTTAAGAGTTGGTCCCTTAGTTTTAGAAATATCTGGTCTGCTGATTCTCTGTGTTGGGATGTGTACCTATCGTACTGCCTATGTAGTATAGCTCTAACCTTGTTAAATTTCTCTATTAAAATTTTTGTATGCTTTTCCCTGGTTTCCACTTTAATAGTCCTGTTTTGTGTCATACATTTGTATGAAAGTCTAAACTCCTGGGTTGGTGGTTTAATTTCGTTCAAAATCTCTTCCCATTGCATACTAATTATTGTCCGTGACTTTTTCTTTAACTAGTGTTGCTACATTATTTTGTTGTATTTATTAGCATTGGAATTTACTTTTTTTTTTTTTGTTATAGTTTACTTAAAAGTAAAGAACATACTTAATTAAAAAAATTATCTATGCTGCTGTTGTTAGTGTCGTTGGTTTCCGGACTCAGATGATTGATGTATTCCTTGTATTAACCTCTGTACCTAACGGCATGGGCTTCTTGCACCGTTAGGTCGTAATATTTGTGTTGTATGGGGATCACTATGCGGTGGTTCGGAAGACTAAGTCACTTCACTTCACCTTTATGTGACTTGTTAGACTTGTTCTGCCCTGTTTCGAACGTCCCTTTTTATTTTATTCACGTAGCACTTAATTAGTACGTACACCATAGTCAATATTGCCATTATCAATAATAGTTCAGTGGCGCTGACTTGCTCTATATTATAATTTGTTTTATTTTTACTTGTTTGTACATCTTCGTCGTATTTAACGATTTTTGTTTGTTCTTTTTTTTCACTTTCCGTATTGGTGTCTTTTCCTATTTCGTAGCCACTTATGGCTATCATGATAGATGTAAGCACTGGTTTCCACCACGTCATTTTCGCGGGTAAAAAAAGGAAACTATTTCAATTCAAATATTGTCATTATGATTTTTGTTTTTCACTACAATAAACAGCTATTTCAATTCAGATATTGTCTTTATGATTTTTGTTTTTCACTACCGTAAGCACTCCTGGCAGGATCGCCATGTTACGAACGAAGCGTAGACGAGTGAATTCTCGATTGTAAAGCTTTCTTTATTCTGTATGTTCTTATATTTATAACTTAAAGCTAATAAGTAATGCATGGTCATGACTAATACCATGATTGGTGTGAATGGACAAGGGTAATCCGAGTGCACATACGCTGACCGTTAATTAGGTCAGTAAATAGGTATTTAATATCAACATACCGAAAGTGCATTGCACTGACAATGAGTTGAGCAATGTGAGATGGTTTAGAGTTAAATGACTCAGGCAATATTGTTATATTGCGAAAGTGCAATTGTGCTGAAAACCGTTGTCCATTACATTGTCAATCAACTCAAGTTTATGGCTCAATGTGAATGTAATATAAGTGGTGGAATTTTAAATAGCTGTTTGCGCATATTTGTATAATTTTTTAGGGTCTCACAACAAGTGTAGCTGAAAATCTTTTTTTATAATTTGAGAAAAAGGTTTGAAAAATCCTGGACCTGGACTAATAAAAGGTTTCAAACAATTTTTGTTTTTTTTTTGCGCAAGGAGCGCACGGGCCCAGCTAGTAAACATTATTTCACTCCCTATGCGAATCTAGTACTATCAAAAGATATTGTTAGAAATGTGTGTACAAGTTGGTGTCAATAATTCTGTGGCAAACTGTTGTAATTCAAGGAAAATATTTTTTTCCGCTCTGGTCCTATGTGGTTGGCTTGGCCATAAGTCACAGAATAGGTAACACAAGTTTTTTCCAAACGCAATAGCCCCTCGGCAGTGGTCGGCAACTCTCCGAGTCTATTTCTGCCATTAAATAACTGCTCAGTACAAATTGCTCTACCTTAGTGATGCTATGCCCCCGACAATTTGTAGGAAAAACTAAAAGCAGTATAATATAAATTGTAAGATAAGCTATTGGCGTACATTAGGGATGTGATCAACGGGATCCCGGTTTTAGTCCCATTATTTGGGTATTCGCTAGTCTCTAGCAGTTAAAGTTGAAAGATGAAGCGCTTGCTTTGGAAACTATCTGACCTTAAGGAATTTAATTTTAAATATATATTTTTTTTTATTAAAACGGAAAATATTTATTGCTTTTTTGTACCAAAATTTTTTGTTGATTTTACGGCCTCTACATTTTCAAGTATTCATGAAATGAGCTTAATACTCGTTTTTTAATTAATTATTAAACATTGTTTAATTGTAAAAAGAAAAGAAAAAACAATAAAAAAAATCAACAAAAATTGTTGGTATAAAAAAGCAATAAAAAAATAAAGAATTTAAAAAAAAATACTTCTCATAGAAGTTAAAATATGAAACATTTTTATTCTTGGCCTTAAGCTCTTTCATAAATACTTTAAAAAGGTACAGACAGTAAACTCAACAAAAATTGTTGGTACAAAAAAGCAATAGCAAAAACCGAGACCACGCGGTAAGGCAGTTCTGCTGATGATGATAAAACATATCTGCCAAAAAATTCCTCATGATCACACTACTAACTGTCAGATGGTATGGTAAAGAAGAATAGAATTAGGAGTTTAGATGCCATCAGAACCAGCTTAGCAGCTTCCGAAATGGATCTATAAGAAAAGCTATGGCGGTTGTCTCTAACCATTTTTCCTACTCTATTCAATTCAAAAAACTTTTAATAATTAACTAGCGGACCCTCACCCGCTTCGCTGGGTGAAAGAAAAGTGTTCTTTGTGCCACGCCCCCTTTCACATAACCCTTACTTTTATGCGCTAAAAGGGTTTTGATATCCTATAGCTCTATAGCGATTTCTAGGTCCTTACCTTAGACCCTTTCACAGATATTCTGCTTGAAAATTTAGTTGGTATTAGAGGTGCCACGCCCCCTTTTCTAATAACCCCCTTTTTTATGTGAGAGAATATTTTTGAGATATCATATACGTCTATACCTATTTTCAGGTCCCTACCTTGAACCCTTTCACAGATATTCTGCTTGCAAAATATAGTTTGTATGGGAGGTACCACGCCCCTTTTTCTGATAACCCCCGTTTTTATGTGTTTGAATGCTTTTGATATCATAAGGTCTATTCCAATTTTCAGGTCCGTACCTTAAGCCCCTTTAGAGATATTCACCTTGAAAAATTAAGATTGTATGGGAGGTACCACGCCCCCTTTTTCGATAACCCCCCTTTTTTATGGGTGGGAATGGTGTTGTTATCCTATAGCTCTATACCAATTTTCATGTTCGTACCTTTAACACCTTTAAAGATATTCGCCATGAAAAATTTAGTTTGTATGAGAGGTGCCACGCCTCCTTTTCTGATAACCCCCTTTTTTTGTTATAAACCTTCTCCACATGTGTCTCTTCAATGTGGCAAAGTTTGGTTAAAATCGGTTCAGTCATTCTCCGTAAAGTTCATCACAACGCGAAAAACGGCTAAATTTTTATATATACATAGATATTATCCACTTCACCTACTTCCGATATCCTCTTTGTAGTTTAACCACTATCAGAAAGCGCTTAAACATTTGGGTTTATTGATTCCATTTTTTTCTTTTTTTTTTTTGCTTTTATATTTTCTTTTGTTTAGCTTCATATCTTTTCTGTCTTGTTTGCCTTGGCCATCCATTTGGTATTTTTATATAACAGTACGGTCACCATAAAGTTAAAAGTTTTATTCGTTGATCCGTACATCCTCCAGTAAACCATTCTCATTGGTTTGTTTTGGATACACTCCATTATCCGATTTTTCTCATTTAGTCTGTGAGCGCAAACTCTGAAAATTTCTACATACCATTTCATGTAAAATTTGCTTATCTCGAAAAACCTGTCCGAAAGGTTTACAAACCTAAGGTCATAGTACGACTTGTAATTTTTGACACTTGTTCTTCGGATGTATTTTTCCTGGTTGATATGACCTTTATTCATGACTTCTACGCATTTACTACACTTGACTTTCCGTATTACTTTTTGGTAAATTGCATAGCTAGTATAGTATCGCCAAATCTGCACGTCCGCGGTCTTTTCGGTAATTTTTTCCACGAGGAGCTCATCGGGAATATTGCCTACGCACTCTTTCGCTGTCTTAAAGAGAACGTCTAAGAAAAGTTGTTCCCTTATTTCGGCATCGTCCATAGTAGGTACGTGACCTTCAACTGCTTCCTCGTGAGCGTCAATTGTTTCTTCGTCATCGTCTCTGGTTGGATGAATTACGTCTTTGTAAAGCTTTTGTCCAAGTTCAGCGTCTCCAAAGGTTCAGAGGAGGAGCACTTCGCCGTCATCCCAGAAATTCGTTCTCTTGCCTTCGAAGTGCTATCGCAAAATATGCATAGACACCAGTCTGGCAACAATGTACTGCATATTATATGCAGTTAGATGCATATTTATGCCCTGACTAGCCCCTTGTAGGAGAAATTTTCTAGGGCGTATTGGCTTAGTTTACAAAACATAATAAAGTTAAGGGTAGGGTACGTATTTAGAATGCCTTTGACCATTTTCAGCATTGACCGTACGGTCAGAATAAAGCCTTTTATGCCATGGATAGTAATGGGAGTTTTGAACTTAGTGCTTTCTAAATAATGTATGGGATCCCCTATCCTTTCTTTTTTGTTACGACATCCCCTTTGCCATGGTATTCTTAAAGGGTTTTTGTCATAGAGATTCTTGCTGTCAAGCTCCTCGAACAAATCATTCATTCGCTGTATGAAGATTTGACTGGGTTTCAAATAAGCTAAAACTGTAGCCTCTTGTCCAAACGGGTTTAGCTCTTCCATCATTTTCAAACCGGAAAAAACGGAATTACTTAGTAGCTGTGTTGCCCTCGATACACAAATGTTTTCGAAATTGTTTGGGCGTATGTAGGTTTCAGTCAGCTTTGGACATTTATTTAAAGACTAAATTTGAAAGTGTAGGGGAGGGGCCCAGTTGTGACGCAGCTAAATATTTTTGACATGCGGTATGAGAATGACTGTTTGAGCCCTGCCAATCATGGTCGTTTGAAGTTTCGCAGTTTTTGGACAGACACCAACGTTAGTAGTCGCATTGTGTATACGTGCACCAAACATCGTGTTGAAAATCGTGCGAGAAAGTTATTTTGATTTTTTTTCAAAGTACCAAAATTTTGTGAAATTAACAGTGAAAAGGTGAGTGTAATGCATCAAAATATTGAATTTGCCGTATATTTTGTGATTCTATATGGATTTATGTGATTATGTGGTGTCTATAAAAAATTTGCTTGTCATACACAAAATAGCGTCGTGACCCGGTTGTGACTCAGTGGGTGGCCCAGTTATGACGCACCCGGCGTTTCTTCATGAAACAGTTGTCGAAACGCATTTTAATTGCAATTTAGTTCGTGTTTTGCTTTTTTTTGCGTTTTCAGCCATGTCTCTTCCAAAGGAATCTCCCGCGGCTAAGAAAACCGATAATAATGTGGTGCTAAAAGCCATCAAATCTTGCATTATCGATGAAAATGCAATCCGTAAATGTGCAAGAGAGCATGGTATAAACGACAGGACCTTATCGCCATACGTACAGAAAACGAAAGATAATTTTGAAGATATTTCGAAAGTGAAAGATGAGGATTTGTTGGAATTCATTCGTGGGTTGGATACATCCTGAAGTGTGTCAGTCACTACTATGGTTTGAGCATCAATGAATTGAAGGAGCTGGCGTACCAGTTTGCAAGGAAGCTGTCTCTCAGGTACCCATCTGAATGGGATAACGATTGTAAAGCGCATCGTAAGTGGTACAGACTCTTCATGCAACGGCATAGCGAACTGACGCTCAGAACACCGGAGCAAACATCCATGAACCGAGTCAAAGCTTTCTGCAAACCCAATGTAGACAAGTTTTTCGCAAATTTGTCTCGGTTAATCGATGTACACAACGTTGACAGTTGTTCCATCTATAATATGGATGAAAGTGGGTTCTCGACTGTGCCAACAAAAATTGGAAAAGTCATCGCTTTGAAAGGTGTGCGGCGTGTGGGGACAACAAGAAGCTGCCGAGCGAGGAACCATGGTGACAATGGCTCTCACTGTTGGTGCGAATGGCAATTCAGTCCCGCCGTTCTTTTTATTTCCAAGAAAGAAAATGCAATCAACTTTTTTGGACAATATTTCTCCTGGTACTGCTGGATTTGCGAATGAATCTGGCTGGATGAAGCCAACACCGAAGAAGACAACAACGAAACGTGCAACACCATCACGAGCGGCCAAGCGCGTCAAACCAACATCACCACCATCTGATGAAGAAACAGATTTTTGCATCATTTGCTTACAGCTGTTGCCGCAGAAATTGACCCCTGCCAACTCGATCAATTGCAATGTATGCAAGCGTCCAGTTCATTTGAAGTGCGCCAACATGCAGGCAAGTTATTTCACTTGCAAACACTGCGAAAGTGACGTGAACGACGACGAGGAATATTTCGATGACGATGATGAATAGAAATCGTTGTCATTTATGGCCATTGAAGGCCATTTTCTTTTGTATTTTTCATTATTTTTGCCATTGAAAGCCTTGATAATAAATAAATCATTAAATCACAACAATTGGTGTGACATTCCTTTCATATTTTCTCATTTCCAGTGAATTTCTTGAGGTGCGTCACAACTGGGCCACTTTTTTTCGGCCTAAAAAAGTTATCCTGAAAAAATGTGTTCCAAACTTTTTTGAGTAACTCAACATATTTTCTTTGGAGAAAAGTTGCGTTTGGTTAATAGTTAAATGTTCAACTTCTTAATTTTTCATTTTGCCGAACTGAAGAAAAAATTTTAATATTTTTCAAAACCCGCGTCACAACTTGGCCCCTTCCCCTACATAAAGACAGCATGAGGGTACTGTAAAGAAGAAAATATAGTAAAGTATATGTCTGAAGTTTACAAGCAACTAGTTACAGGTTACGAATTAAAATGAAGAAATAAATATTACAAGTATATAAAGTAAAAAGCATCCACATTTAACTTCCTTAACATAAGGGTTTACAAACAGGTATAAGTGTACTATACGTATCTTTATTATATGCCAGCTCAGTAAGAAGCTGGTGCATAGTGCCCAGAAGGGGGCGCATGAGCCAGGAAGGACTCTGTAGAATAAGCTCAGTAGGGAGCTGATGCGTAGAAGGAGGCACATGAGCCAGGAAGGGCTCATCAGAATCAGCGAACACGCCGATGTTCGTATAAATATAAATGTTGTGTTGTTGAAGTTGTCGGAATGATCGCGATTCCGAGCAGCACAGTACATATGTTACAAAATTACCTAGGGTGCTTATAGCTAACATTTGGCACTGCGCTAAGGTGTGATTGGAAAGGATGGAAACACTAATTTAAAATAGTAAGCAGATATATATTATAAGAAGAAAGCTAATCAGAGGTATCAAAATTCTTGCAGGTTTTATTGTAGTCCTGGCACAAGCATCGAAAAGCTTCATGCAATTGAAAATTTGATCTGCAAGTGCTTAGGAAAATCGGCTGAAAATACGTAGATGGCCTGGTAGGGATATTAAACATAATTTCACCAAGCAGATATGGGCTACTCACCAGCCCTTTTAATAGTTTTACCATAAATAAAACCCCGAGCTTTTTACGACGACTTTGCAACATAGGCGGCTGAATAAGTTTAAGACGACTGCAGTAGGGAGGAAGATTCCTTACCGGGTCCCATGGAAAGTCGCGTATAGCAAAAAGCAAGAGCTGCCTTTGAACCGACTTCAATTTATCCCGGTGAATCGGATAACGCGGGTTCGAGACTATTGACGCATATTCCAAAATTGGCCTTACCTGCGAAGTAAAAAGTCTTTTAGTTATATAAGGGTCATTGAATTCTTTGGACCATCGACTAATGAAAGCTAACACCCCTTTAGCCCTATTATCACTATTCTCAATATGAGACTTGAAATCAATTTTAGGGTCCATTGTAACACCTAGCTCAATGCAGCTAGATACCTACTCAATTGGGGCATATTTTATAGCTTTCATTCTCTTGATTCCAGAGCCTTTCCGCTTATTTGCTGGACCATCTCGTGTTGTCACAGAATTATTGCTTAAAAAGTTGTTTTTCATATTTTTAATCAAGTGGAAAGTCAAACATGAAATGTATGTTTGTGCCTTTATTTTTGAAGGTGGTATTTTCTTTATTCAACTTCAACTTTCTGAAAAGGGTTTTTTTCTGCGGGCCTTGCCGCATGACGCAGCTTTGATGATATCATCTGCACTCCATTCTTCGCTATATAGTAAGACAATACATACTTCCATTTACTGCCATTTGCTGGACAACCGGAAACCCAGGTCATCCTTAATGTACCTGTACGCCTTCGGGGAAATGTACATTACATTTTGTGCTAAGTTTCTCTCGTCAACTGTGTAGTGAGTATCTTTGGCACCGATTACAATTTTTGAAAATGTTGTAACGTTTATTGTTGCTCCGGGATGAGTTAGAAGGGCGTTTTGTTGAAGATTTTGGACTGCATTTTGCAACTTCTCAGAATTTTTGAAATTTCCTGTAGTTTTGGGTAAATTTGCTTCCTTTCGCATATAAGCCTTCTGTTGCTCAGCGAAACACTCGTGGTCACAAACGAACTCAAACTCTGAGTCTAGACACTCGTCTATATGGGGAATGTTATAACGCAGACGCTTTACGTGCAAGTATGGGAAGTACTCAAATTCATCGAAAGTAAGGTCCGTGTCAGGGGCTTTTGTTGGCTTTCTTTTATGCTCTTCCGGCTAATGAAGCGACAATTCCACCTGGAAATTTGGTGTCAATACCGCCAAAAGTTGTCGGTATAGCGTCATCTTTAATTTTTTTCAGTCGTCTTAGAATGTCGGTCGCAGATATAAAACGTATTGTTTTTGGCAAAAGCAAGCGACACATTGCAAGCAAAAAGCCAAGCGTTTCTAGCTACTTCTGTTTTTGAGAATTCGTGCAAGAGAAAACCCTCCGCAGAAGTGCAGTCTGTCACGCAACATTTTCGCTGCACCTTGTGACCTTGGAAGAGAAATTCAAAAACAATCTGTTAGAATCTACTGATTATATGCTGACCTTCGTATATCTTGAACCATTGTGTATCAGTAAACACACGCACAGATGCTTGGTCACTGCCTTATATAGTTCGACAGGGTGCTACCCCACGCCCCTAGAAGTTTCTTGGTTGTTCGCTCTTCGTGTTCTGGAAGGGTCGGTGTTATTTATTGGCATCTCCTCTTTGCATCGTATTCGCAAACACTCTCGCCATCTCTCTTCCTCTTCCTAGTTACACGCTTGCACGCTTAAGAGTAGCCATCGTTATCTCTGTTGTGTTTAACTAGTGGTGGGAGTGTTATTGACTTAGGGATGGTACACCCTTGAGAATAATCGCCACAATATTTTCGTGCATACATATGTATGTAGGAACATACATTTTGGACAGAAAGGCAACCCGATCGGGACGAATATACTGAACGATACATTGTAGTTTAACATAGAAGGTTTTACATTTTGTGAAAATATGATTTTTTTTTTAATATATAAAAGGAGAAACCTTTGTAATGGTTTTAGTTTCATTCCGAATATTGTAATATTCAAATCGTTATATTAATAAAATATTGTTAAAACCAACAAATATTAATTTATCTACATGTATGTATGTAGCTTTTGTTTGATATTTTGCTTCATGATAATGGAAAATTGCCACCTGAAAAGGATTTTGTAGCGGAGTTTTGTTTTGAATGCATGTGCAAGTAAATATCTTTACGTACATATTGTGGCGATTATTCTCAAGCATGTACCATCCCTAACTCAATAACACTCCCACCACTAGTTAAACCACAACAGAGATAACGATGGCTACGCTTATGCATGCAAGCATGTAACTAGGAAGAGGAAGAGAGATGGCGCGAGTGTTTGCGAATACGATGCAAAGAGGAGATTCCAATAAATAACACCGACCCTTCCAGAACACAAAAAGCGAATAACCAAGAAAGTTCTCGCTGCGTAGGCAAGTACCCTGTTGGACTATATAAGGCGGTGACCAAGCAAGGCAGGTGGATCAGTTTATTTTCAAGCGTTCAATAGTGAACTACTGTAAAGTTATCAAACTCTTAAAATTGTTTTGCGTTTATTACTAGTAAATAAAACTAGCTATTACTTACATTATCTGTGCGTGTGTTTATTCGACTTATAGTGATCGAACCCAGGATTGATAATCAAGGAATCATCGAATTCGTCACAATATGTAGTATGTGTGCGACTTTTCGTTGATATTTTTGACGGGAAAAGGTTATGACTAGAATAGGTGATCTTATTTCACACATTTAGTGACCTTCGTTATAGATACTTACCACCATACCTGTTCAATGAAACATACAATACATTTTTGGAATATTACCTATATTCAAAATGTTTGGACTTATTTTTACTAATAAACATCCACTTAGTCAAATTCTGCTACAAAAACATGTGCATAAGATATCGGCTGTTTAGCGATGAGCTGTCACGCTTTCCATAACTATCAGGGTTACCAGGTGGTACAATTGTACACCGTTTCTAGGGTAATATAAAGCCTATAAGGTACTAAAATAGCTACTGGTACATATGTGTACCAACCGGGACGAAAGAGTTAAATTTATTGAACATATATTTTTTTTATGAGGATCATCCCTTAAAGTTTCATCGCCACTGGCAATTGGAAATTCCTTAGTATATGCCTCAAACACGTCCTCGTTCAATATTTCAGTTGCTGGAACAATAAAAAGCCATGGAAATATTTTCAAATAAACAAGTGATATTTCATTAACATTCGTGTGATGAGGTACACTGGCGAAGGATAATAACCCAATCATTGCACACTCTTTTAATATATGGTTTCTGAACTTTTCCTTGAGCAGTAAAATTCCAATAGGAAGGCATGCACAAAAGTAGATTCAAGCTTTTTACCATCGCTTCACTGGCATTGTAACAATAGTTCTTTGGATCTCGCCGCAAACCTATGGAGTCCTCAACAGCGGTACGAAGTGGTTTAAGTGTAAGCGGTTACAGGTATAAAGCTGCCTGGCGACACGCAAGCATATGCTGCTGGTAGCCATAGCAACGGGTGGTTGTGTGCGTAATCGGGTGATTGTCGTTTGCCCGGCCACCATACAAGCATAAAGCATCAAGCGCCATTTGCATTGAAAATTCGTAGCGTGCGGACGTAAACATGTCATCGGATGACGATTTTTTATTGTTTGTAACTGCAGTTGTTTTGGCGGAAAAAAAGAAAAAAATTAAAACAAAAAAAATTGTCGATGAAAAGTTTGTATGCAAAACATAAACAGTTTACGCATGAGAACCTCTTAAAAGGTTTCAATAAACCGCAACGTAAAATCTTTTTCTTCTGCGAGCTTGCTCATTTCACGTTCTCACAAAACTAACACACTAATGCTTGTCAAACACGTTGGCAACGATCAAATAGACCAGCTGTCAAGCGAAAAAATCTAAAATTTTAGATTTTCATCAACGAAAGCCGACAACAAGTACGTGTGAGCACGACTACCCGTCGTTCGCGCCGATTGCTATGGTAACCACCCGTTGCTATGGCTACCAGCAGCATATGCTTGCATGTCGCCAGGCAGCTTAAGTGGTTAAATCGAAAATTGCTCTAGTCAGGCTGCGTAACGCTGCGCGGCTTCACAAAATCGCGCTGATACCGGTGTTGGCGTCACTGGCGCTGATACCTTTATTTGTGATACCGTAACACCATAACGCCAGCAGCGCCAGAAACACTGAACTACTACAAAAACCGCTGTATTACAGTGACGCTACTGGCGCCATTAAGTTAAAAGTTGCGTTTCAATCAGCTATCCAGATCAGTATCGCGATCAAGATCTCACGGGAACGGTACGGATCAGTTATATGAGAGTTGTTTGTGTATATATATGTGTTTATATATGTATGTCTGTGCTACCAAGCAAATAAGGGTTGGCTGCCGAAAAATCTACTACAAAAAACTAAACGAACAGAGCTTCTATACGGATCCGAAATTGATCCAGATAAATATCAAGATCAAAACGTTGTTGTTGCATTTACATGCAAAATTTCTATCTGGATCTGGATCACTCCTGATTGGAACACGCCTAAAGTGTTGCCAATTGCTGTTTTGAGGGTCTATTTTATCTGGCGCCATTGAGTTTATGTTTTGCTCTAGTCTCGCTGCACTGTAGTGGGGCCACTGGCGTCATTGACTTGAAGGTGTTTCTGGCGCTGCTGGCGTCATGGCGTAACGGTATCCCAAATAAAGGTATTAGTACCAGTAACGCCAACATCCGTGCTACAACTACCTAGGCGCTACCAAAAAAGTTGAGAGGTATACCCAAAGACGCGTTTCGGTTTCAGGAATCACAATCCGAGTGCGGAAAATTAAGATTTGAAATAATTTAAACTTAATAACAAAAAACATTACTTTTAAACGTGTAAAAAAAGTTACACTTCGCCTTCGGATTCTTGCTCCAGGCATAGATACGTGGGTGTAGATACCCCTTCGGACCGTTTTCGTTCAGTGCTCCATGGTTTCTCCTAAACTACATTATTACCGGATCAAACTATTTTTGCTCATTATTTTTGAACGGGTAAAAAAAGTTAGACTCCGCCTTCGGGTTCTTTATCCTGGCATGAATACGTGTCTTTAGATACCTCTTCAAACGCTTTGTATTAGTTTTCGGTGATGTCTCATAAACTGCGCCACAAGCAATATGGTATCATTGCGCCAAAAAAGCACTTAACGGAATTGCGTTAACGCACTGCGCTGATACCGGTTATGGCGCTGGCTTCATGGTATCAACGCCAAAAAATTGGTGCCGCGACCCAGCCTTATGCTCTAGGTGCTGTGGGAACACACACCCCTGCGGGTAAGGTGTTTAGAATATGCCTGAGGTAGGCATACCTGTCGTAAGACGCGACTAAAATGCACAAACGTAATGACGTGCAACTCGGTGGTCATCTCATTACCCATCTTCCTCTTCCTTATGAAAGAAAGGGTGACATGACATAGAAGGTTGCACTGGTCATACCAAATCGCTCCCCTGACAGCCAAGCAAGTACCTCAAGGGAGTACCGGAGCGTACCGGGTTCATATCCGGCGAGGGACTGTCACTTTCGACAACACTTTCCAAAACCTTCTTGGTGATGAAAAATTAAATGAATAATTTTCATAAACATATGCATACTTTCCCTTCAGCTTCCGCCATCTCAAATTTAGTGACGGACGATTTTAGCTACTGCTTCAGATGTCGGGAAAAATCGAATATAAACAATTTTATTAACGTGATTTCGGTACTCTCACACATGCTTACAACTACCACCGCAATGTTGGTTTCTCACACTACAACCACATCATTTATGAGGCAAAACAAGTGAAGTGTACCCGCATAAAAAGTCGATGGTTTGATTTGGATACACTCTGTCGAGGATGATTTGATTTATAGTAGCGTTAATTTCAATGAAGGGTGGAGGAAATATTGCAAAGTTATCGAGATATGGACGTTCACAATTTCGTTTTTTTGGTGCAAGTCTGTTTGTTTTTTTTAATAAATCGAATAATTGAGTTTTTAGGAATAAAAAAATATATGTTTTCTAAAGGACTTTCTACGCCCCTTTTTGTTGAAAGTAGACAACAAAAAATTTATTAAAAAATTTCGGTGAAAATGCAATAACAAAAAATGCTTATTTTTCCTTGTAAACTAGGACAATTTTTATTTTTAACTTGTGTGCGCAAAAGAGAGCTTTGGGTTTTCCCTTATAAATACATTTAATTGTATCTTAAGTAAAGGGGTATAGGCATCAGCCCCTGCGGGTTAGGGGTTTAGAATATGCCCGAGGTAGGCATACCGGTCCTACAAGGCGACTAATATGCACAAAGGTAATGACGTGCAACTCGATGGTTGATTTACATATAAGATGCCTCTCACCTATCATTATCCACCTTATCCTTCCTTACGGAAGGAGGGGTGACATGACCTGGAAGGTTTCACTGGTCATAAATCGCTACCACGACAGTCGGGCAGTACCACAAGGAAGTACCGGAGCGTAACGGGTTCAAATCCGGCCAAGAACTGTTTATTCGACAACACTCCCCAAAACCTTCGCTTCATGGAAGCGGAAGCGGTCCCTAAAGGCAGATATTAAAATTAGTAGCAATGAAGCCAATTACACTGGACTAGTACACCAATTGGCAACATCAACTCAAAGGCGGCAGTGACACTAGCAATAATGTCAACAAATACTCTTACTTTGACCTTCAATTACGATAGGGCGCCGAAAGGTGCGTTCCGGTTCAAAGAATCATAATTCCCCTTTGTGCGTAAACTAGCGCTTGAGCTTGGTGAGCGATTGCCTTACTGCCGACCACAGTTCTCGAAGCACATGGTACCAAGCCAGTGATAATAGGTTTGACTAACATGATGTAGGTCTTAGGATATTCTAATGCTATGCAATCTAGGGTTACTGCTCTGAATCCCGATGGGGTTCTTTTTCTGATGAAAAGGACAATGCCCGTTTTTATGGGGCTATATTACGCCCAAAGACTACATTTGCAGGTTATAAATAGTTCTTAAGGTAAAAGGTAGTTCATATATCTTTTAATTTCATAAACTATATGTTATAAAAAGCCACGTTTTTTTAATAAACATTGGAATTTTGAAATTGTTTTTGCCCTTAAGGTTAATAATAATAATATTATATGCATCCCACAATTTAATAAAATATTTTTTAAAAAATAGAGATTTGTTGAAAACAAATGGGAAGCTAGCAAACGCCATTCCTTTGTTTCCTACTACAATTTTCCAAAAGGCGGCCTTTTTTTGCCCTTTTTTACATCCTTAGTATATGCAACTCTAATAGGAGAGCTTGGCTTTGACGACTGTCAAAATCTGCCAAACCTTGTATAATTAAACAATGCTCCTTATTAATTACTTTTAAAAGGTTCCATAAATTAATTTCCCAAGAGGGGATTATGATTCTTTAAACCGGAACGCACTTTTCGGCACCCTATCATAATTGAAGGTCAAAGTAAAAGTATTTGTTGACATTATTGCTAGTGCCCCTGCCGCCTTTGAGTTGATGTTGCCAATTGGTGTACTAGTCTAGTGTAATTGGCTTCATTGCTACTAATTTTAATGTCTGCCTTTAGGGACCGCTTCCATGAAATCCTGTTAGGACTAGCCACGGTTAATTTGGTAGATTACCGAACGATTAACGTTAATTGTTATGTAGGCAACACTAGCTATGGCAATGTCGTAACTGGTGAATGTATTTTTTTATTTTGCGCGTTCTGTGATTATTTGTAGAAGTGTGGCGGTAATGTATTAATTATAAAGCTGTGACAGCTCAAATGCCTCATCAAAATCGGATGCTCTTTTGGTTCTAATTCGAAGCCTCAACGATACAAGCTTTCCGCTTCCTTCTGGAATATTTTGGAACTGTGAAAGGACTATTAGCGGCTTCCCTGTTTGTGGTACACCTTTCCATTATTCAATACAATCTTTCATGAGTTGAATTTTATTTTAAATAATAAAAAAAGCATAACATAGAAAATTGCTGCTAAACGTAAACAATATTAAATGTTAACAAACCCGAAAATGTAAACAAAGTTTGGCAATTAAGATACCACTTTTAATGAAAAAAATAAAATAAAAAGAAAAGTCTGATGCGTCTACCTGTTTATTGTACCACGGGTATAGGTAAAACTTACCTATAAGTTGACATTTTAATTATTCTTTTCGAGCGGATTTTAACTAACAATATGTTATAAATTCATTTATTGACTGAAAACTTAACTTTTACAAAAACGCATTTTAGGTTAAATACTGTGCACGAAATCTTATTTTTTATTTATTTATTTATTTTAGCCAAATTGAGTGAAATCTTATAGGCTATATTGAACATAATCAGACTAGTACGTAATATAATGATATACAAACTGCGTTACTTATAAAAACCATTTAAATTACTTAAAAAGCGATCTTTCGAATAAGAAAAATTAATATCCGAACATTTTAAAATTCTATTGAACTCAATCAGGGCTCTATTAATTGGCGCATTTCGCTCATAAAGAGCCTTAAAAATTCCAACGTGGAAGAACTCTCCGCAGCATCACGAAGCAGGTCAAAAATGAACGAGAGCGACAAAATAGATCTCCTGTTCTGCAGTGATTTCAGATAAATTAATAAGCACCGAGCCTCATAAGATGGTATAGGCTACGTGAAACGTAAGTTTCGTAAGGCAAAATGTAGAAATACTTTCTAGATCCGTTCAATTTTTGCAATGTGGCAGTAATAATACGGCGACCAAATGAAACAGGCGTATTCAAGTTTCGAACGCACAAACGCCGAATATAAAAGCTTTAGCGTATACGGATCAGTAAAATCCGAGCTATGCCGCCTCACAAAAGCAAGCATGGCGTACGATTTCGCAATACATAAATTAATATGACTTGCGAACGTGAATTTTGTGTCAAAGATTACACCCAAATCTTTAATTTCACTTACCCTCGTTAAGGGCGAGTTAGATATATGATATGAAGTATTAATGACATTGACGCACTTCGAAAAAGTAATATGGAAACATTTTTTTATGTTAAGTGCTAACCGATTTTCATTGCACCAACTACTAAGTTTATCCAAATCTAATTGCATCAATTTTGAGTCATGCAAGTTATAGATCGGTGAAGCAGAAACCTTGCTGAAGAGAAGCAGGTGCAAATGTCATTGATAAACAGCACAAAGAACAAAGGGCCTAGTATACTGCCTTGTGGAACACCAGAGGTGGCAAGGAAGGGAAGGGACCTAACATTGTCAACAACCACCATGCAACGGCGATTGTGTAAGTAGGATTCAATCCAAGCTAAGAACCCAGAATGGAAACCGATACAAGCTAATTTTTTAATCAGGATGACGTGGGAAACCCGATCAAACGCCTTAGAAAAGTCTGTGTCAACTTGACATCCCGACTGAAAGGCTGCGATGCAGTCATCAGAGAAAATAGCCAAGTTCGAAACAGTTGAGCGCCCCGGAAAAAAATCATGCTGCTCTGGACACACAATACTCATAACAAAAAAAGAAGTTTTTTGAATTATACATTCAAAAAGCTTTGCCGTAGCGGAAAGTTTGGATATAGGCCTATAGTTACTAATGTCATTTTTATTTCCACTCTTGTAAATAGGAGTTATGAAAGCTAATTTCCACGCGTCAATGAAGGAACCCGTGGATAGTGAATGATTAAAAATTAATAAAAGCAGATAAATTAGGGAATCACACTGTTTAAACAAAATTGCAGACAGTCCATCAACATCGGTATTTGATGATGGTTTAAGCTGAGAAATACCATTGCGAACATCTTCAGATGACAGAACAAGACTGCCAAAATCGATAGATGTCTGTATATTAAAACTGGCGTTATTATGGTTGTGGGAATCAGATGCAAAATTGGCCATGAAAAATTCAGCAAAAAGGTTTGCTACCTGCCCCGGCGTATCAACAGCTTTGTCACCAAGGAAAAGAGAGGACGGTATATTAGATACTGATTTCTTCGAGTTGATAAAATTCCAAAAGGACTTTTCTTCAAAACGTAAGATGTAATTTCTGTGCAAAAATTTTTCCAGGCACGAGAATTTCTTTTCACACTCTTTATAAGAGTTGAAGAAAACCGTACTTTGATTCTTTTTGTACAGGGTGGGCCAAAAGAAACCAAGGGGTGTAAAAGTTTAATAACTTTTTCGTTTATTAATTTTTTTTTTTTTTTCTTTCAGATTATATTTATAATAAACAAAAGGGAAATTTTTTTACACTAAGTATGAAAAATGATGTCTCTTAAATGACCGCCGTTTTCAGCTTCGCACTGATGGGCTCTTTTTAGAGCATTTCCCATAACATCTTTCAAAACTTGTGGCTGTAGCGTTCGAATTTCTGCACCAATGTTTGCCTTGAGTTCAAGGATTGTCTCTGGCTATTTCACATACACTCGCTCCTTCAAATAACCCCAAAGAAAATAGTCGGGTGCTGTCAAATCTGGCGATCGCGCTGGCCAAATAATTTCCGAATTTCTGGAAATTATTCGCCCTCCAAAAATTTGACTTAAAAGTGCCATTGTGTCTCGGGCAGTATGGGCAGTAGCTCCGTCCTGCTGAAACCACATACCAGGTCTGTTTTCAAGAGCAGGACGTAAAAAATTTTCTATCATAAACCGATACCGCTCTCCATTTACGGTTACAGCACATCCATCTTCATTCTCGAAGAAGTAAGGCCCAATGACATTTTCAGATGTGATCCCACACCATACTGTACACCTGATGGGGTGTAATTGGCGTTGATGAATGTCTCTTGGATTTTGAAAACCCCAGAACCTACAGTTCTGCTTATTAACAAAGCCATTCAAATGAAAATGAGCTTCATCACTCATAATCAAATTTTTAATAAAGTTGATTTCATTTCTGGCCAACTCTTGAAATTTAACTGCAAAATTTAGACGTTGCCGATGATCTGCGGGTTTAATTCTTTTTTAAAAATGCGCCGTAGTGACGTACGAGACATTCCTAGCTGAGCAGAACGCCTTCTGGCAGATGTTTCTGGTGCTTCGTTAACACTTTGCTGTACTCGTTCAATATTTTCCGCAGTGCGACTTAAACGTGGTCTACCGGTTCGAAGCAAATCTGTTACGCTGCCATGGTGGTGATGACGATCAACTAAGCAACGAATCATTGCTTCAGAGGGCGAAATTCTGACGTTAAAATGTCGACGATATGCTCTTTACGTTAAAATAATTGATCTCTGGTTTAAATAATAAAATTCTATTGTTCTGGTTCTCTGTTCAGTTGTGAACCTCTCCATTATAAATTCTCCAAGTGTTGTCTCTATAATCTGAAAGAAAAAATAAAAAAAAATTAATAAACGAAAAAGTTATTAAACTTTTACACCCCTTGGTTTCTTTTGGCCCACCCTGTACTTACGATACAATTTATTTTTCAAATTTCGGAGCTTCATCAAGGCTGCATTGTGCCAGGGAACTTTGTATTTCCTTTGACACCAAAGGAATACCACTTTTACATATTACCATTTCCGTAGAATGGTCAACCAGAGCAAAATTTTTAAATGTTAATAAAAATAAATTCTTTTTTAACCCTGTTATACAAAATTACCCAAATTTTTATAAAAATACATTTTTTGTTACCACCTATCAAGGAGTGTAAGGAAATGTCTAGAACTACATTGCTAAAGCCAGTTGAGTGCGCTTAATTGAAAACCAAAACTACTTCTCGTGAAGGGTTTACCAAACCTTTTTTTTTAATTTTCAAAGTTGCGTACGTTCGCGACCGTTTTGCATTTTGATATATTTTTGGCCTGTTCACTTTGAAATTATGTACAATGTGCTTTATTTTTCTATCCATCGTGTTAGCAGTTGTTGTGAGTCATCTCGCGTATTGAAATTTAATAACGAAAAGATTTAGTTTGAATGATTTTTATACAAAACGGTCAACAAGCGTACACTCAATTTAAAGCAAATATAAGAATATTTGAAAAAAATTATTACAATATTATAAACGTAAGTACAGATTAACTCGTGAATTAATATTTTAATAGTTTTAAGAAATATATGTACATATATCTCTTAGATAATAAAGATGGGTAAAGCTCCTACTGAATCCCAAAAAGCAAAGCATAAGCGGTATTTGCAAAATATTATGAGTGATCCCACAAAACTTAAGCAGTATCCTAAGAAAGCAGCTGAACGGATGAAGAGACGAAGGGAAGAACTAACAAAGTTGGGGAGAAACACTAAGCTGATGAGGGAGTTTAAAGAAAAAGAACGTCAAAAAAAGAAAATTGCTTCTAGAAAACAACGAAATAGTACAAACTATACTTGCAATCAAACTTTATACAAAGCTGTAAAAAAAGCAGAAAATGCTTTACCAAAAAATTAAGCAAGAAAAAAAGACGTTGTTAATATACTTTATAAAAAGTATTTGCCAGAAAGTAGTACAACTCAAAATACTTTTGAAGAGGACATCAACTCAGAGATAGAATTGAAATTGGCTGGAGACTTTTTTCTGCGGGACGATATCAGCGTTCAGGCTGCTGGAAAAAGAGAAGAGTACTCTAACAGCGGCTTTGGTGCAGACACTTGGGTTCGTATCCCAGTGTCCGAGAAGGGGTCTGATGAGAAGTTGGGCACTTCGAAACATGTCATCCCATACCATCGCTGTGCATATCGTTGTAATTTTTCCTCTAATATCAATTAACAAACAAACATAAAAATTCGAGCTTTGCTCCAACAACAATCACCATAACTAAAATTGATACAGGTACAGTGCGGGTGCATAACAAATAACACGGAAGTGTTAATATGCAAAAAGCTCTTCTGTATCTAAAACTGTTCTATGAACGCGCCTAAAAATATTCCACTTTCCTTGAGTTGACATATAAAATATATGTACCAAAGAATGTATAAAAGGAATAAGCAAATGGCACATTAGAGGAAAAATGCATCGTGACGCTACAGGGCATCATAGCTTAGTTGTTAGAGTACTCTAACAGCGGCTTTGGTGCAGACACTTGGGTTCGTATCCCAGTGTCCGAGAAGGGGTCTGATGAGAAGTTGGGCACTTCGAAACATGTCATCCCATACCATCGCTGTGCATATCGTTGTAATTTTTCCTCTAATATCAATTAACAAACAAACATAAAAATTCGAGCTTTGCTCCAACAACAATCACCATAACTACAATTGATACAGGTACAGTGCGGGTGCATAACAAATAACACGGAAGTGTTAATATGCAAAAAGCCCTTCTGTATCTAAAACTGTTCTATGAACGCGCCTAAAAATATTCCACTTTCCTTGAGTTGACATATAAAATATACAGGGTGGCTAATGAAAGCCGGTACCAAAAAAAATTAAATAACTTTTTTTCTATTTGATGAATGTGGTTAGTTTTTTTTTTATTTTGCAGATTGACTTTTACATTTAACAAAAATGGATAACTGGGACACTGAAACAAGAATTTGGATTGTCCGCCGCTATCACGCACTGGAGTCCGTAGTTTCGGTTCAAAGAGAGTATAGGCGCACGTTTGGCGGCAATCCTCCGAGCAGATGGACCATAATAAGACTTGTAAACAATTTTGCCGAGCATGGGACAGTCAACAGAAGATCTTACCATCGAAACCCTTCAGTTCGAACAGAGGAAACAATCGCTGCTGTAGCTGCTGCCATACAAAACAATCCACGTCTTTCGACAAGAAGCTTATCTGCTCAAATGGGTGTAAGCAGACAGTCATTACAGTCAATTATGCACAAAGATTTGGACTTATTCCCATATAAAATTCAAATGGCCAACAAACTGAACGCTGCAGACTTGCCGATTCGCTTGGAATTTTGCCAGAAGATGCTTCAAATGGTGGAAGAGGATGGAAACATGTTGAACTGTCTTTTCATGTCTGACGAGGCCCATTTCGATTTAAACGGCAACATAAACAAACAAAATTGTCGAATATGGAGTGCTTCCAACCCACAGATACTCCATGAGACGGAATTGCATCCACTTCGTGTCACAGTGTGGTGTGCAGTTTCATCACGCTGCATTGTCGGGCCCTACTTCTTCGAAGAAAACGGTCACACCGTTACGGTTACTGGAGACCGTTACTTGAGCATGTTGAGAAAGTTTTTCTATCCAGAATTACGCCGAATGAGAATTTCTTTCAACTCTGTGTGGTTTCAGCAAGATGGTGCAGCTCCTCATATAGCCCAACCTGTTATGACAGAATTGCGACGAAAATTTCCCAATAAGCTGATATCCAGAAACTCCACATTCCGTTGGCCACCCAGGTCGCCTGACCTTACTGCACCTGACTTTTTCTTGTGGGGTTATTGCAAACAGGAAGTCTTCAAAGCAAAACCAACAAATTTGAATGAACTAAGGCAATCCATTCGAGAAACAATTGCGGCTATTCCTGTCTCAACTCTCCAAGCAGTAATAAACAACTTTTTGGTAAGATGCCGCACATGCATCGACGAGCAGGGGGGGCATTTAACTTCCATTATTTTTAAAACTAATTAAGCTATATTTAATAAAATTTAATGAGCTTTAACATGAATAAAAGAAAAATGAATTCCATACACTGAAAAAAAAAATTATTTGAGTTTCTTAATGTAGCAAAATTCATCAGCCACCCTGTATGTACCAAAGAATGTATAAAAGGAATAAGCAAATGGCACATTAGAGGAAAAATGCATCGTGACGCTACAGGGCATCATAGCTTAGTTGTTAGAGTACTCTAACCGCGGCTTTGGTGCAGACACTTGGGTTCGTATCCCAGTGTCCGAGAAGGGGTCTGATGAGAAGTTGGGCACTTCGAAACATGTCATCCCATACCATCGCTGTGCATATCGTTGTAATTTTTCCTCTAATATCAATTAACAAACAAACATAAAAATTCGAGCTTTGCTCCAACAACAATCACCATAACTACAATTGATACAGGTACAGTGCGGGTGCATAACAAATAACACGGAAGTGTTAATATGCAAAAAGCCCTTCTGTATCTAAAACTGTTCTATGAACGCGCCTAAAAATATTCCACTTTCCTTGAGTTGACATATAAAATATATGTACCAAAGAATGTATAAAAGGAATAAGCAAATGGCACATTAGAGGAAAAATGCATCGTGACGCTACAGGGCATCATAGCTTAGTTGTTAGAGTACTCTAACAGCGGCTTTGGTGCAGACACTTGGGTTCGTATCCCAGTGTCCGAGAAGGGGTCTGATGAGAAGTTGGGCACTTCGAAACATGTCATCCCATACCATCGCTGTGCATATCGTTGTAATTTTTCCTCTAATATCAATTAACAGAGAAACGCTAATATTAGATGGGAAAATTATTGCTAAACGTTATATGCTGATAACAGTTTCTGAGGCTTACGAGTTCTACAAAACGCAAGTAATCGGGAAAACCGTAAGTAAAACACAGTTTTTTGAATGTCGTCCAAGAAGTGTCCAGCTTTCGAGTAAAATGCCACATAACATGTGTGTATGCATTTATCATGCCAATTTTAATTATTTATTGAATAGTTGATCGAACGCTATGGGCCCTATATCTGAATACTTCGAAAAATTCCTCAAATTAGCGTGTTGCAATATAGAAAATGAATACTGCATGACGAACGCTTGCGAAAAGTGTGCAAGCGAAATTAAAGAGATCATTCCCTTGAAATACCTTTCAAAAATGGACGAGAACGTCAAATGGAAGCAATGGCGGAAAATGGATGATCGTGTAACACTGAATTACACTGTTGCTCCGTTATCTGACTTGTTACACGAGATACAAGTTCAACTGCCACTTTTCAAAGAACACTTTATTGTAAAGCGAGCACAGCAAAGCTATTTCGAAGCTGTAAGGAAAAATATCCCACCTGGAGTACTTGTTATACAAGTAGATTTCGCAGAGAATTATAGGCTAATCTGCCAAAACGAAATTCAGAGTGCGCATTTTAGTTATAAGCAAGTTTCTATTTATACTTGCGTCGCTTGGATGACTGACCAAACTAAGTCGTTTGCAATAATAAGTGACAGTTTAACTCACATCAAAATCGATGTTTACGTGTTGATAACACATCTTGTGCAAGAGATAAAAAGGCAACATGGCGAATTCCAAGACATTTCCTTTTTCTCGGATGGAAGTAGCTGCCAATTTATAAATAAGTATATAGTTCGGAGTCTTCCAGATTTGCTGACTCAACTGCAACTGCAAAAAGCTTGAGTGGAACTATTTTATGGCAAGGGTGCAGTCGATGGTGTTGGAGCAGTTTTGAAAAGAAAAGTCTGGCAACTAACAAGAACAAAAAATCTTATTTTAAATGATGCATTACCTTTTTATAATTGTGCAAAAGAGCACGTCACTGGAGTTGAACTTAAATATATTGGAGCTGATTCAATCGCCGAGATATCCCCAACTTTAAGTCAAAAATGGACGAATATACCCAGCATTCCAGGTATCAGATTGATACATTCAATTTCCTGTGACGAAAACTTGAAGTTACATGTAGCTCGTAGGGCATATTCACAATATAAAGATATTTAATAATATTTCATTATATAGATATATATGTATGTATATTAATAATAATAAATAATACTGATGCTGCGTTTTACTCCATAATTTGAGTCTTTGGCTATTATCATGTCGTTGGAATAAAAAACAATTTTGTAGAAAATAAATTTGCTTAGAATTCTTGGATGGTGTCATCCATCATTCAGCCGTTAATCACTAGTTTTTCACGTCAAAACTTTTTTATGGTGCATGGTTAATAATGGATCATAGGGTTTTGAATAATTTTAATGAAGTTATTCATAAATTTTACAACCATACATTATAGTGAGTATACTTTATGTTATGCAAGCCACTTTCGAGCCTTTTGGTGTGAGCCGCGGGATTTCAGTAGACTCTAATAATTTATGCTATTTTCCTTTCTTTATAAATACAACATATAAGATTGAAACTTGTGAATTAAGTGTTCCAATTCATATAATTTGTAAAACAATATGCAGAAAATAGTAAAAAAAAATGTATGGAAAAATCGTACGTTCGCGACCGGTATTAAAGCGTATATATAAAAATGTACTGAATATATTTTAACGCGAAATAAACGTAGATAAAGTCATTTTATGCCACTTTAATATGTTATCAACCGTTTTGAAAAAATGTTGCACAAAAAAGTCATTTCCATTTTGCGTACGTTCACGACCACATGTTTATTGCCCCCACAGTCAAAACTAAAAACCGAGCAAACCTGCCTCTTGCACCTAAAATTGACCTACCAAAATGCTATCGAAGTAGCAAACAAAAAAAGAAAAACCTATGTTTACTTTGTTTTTTGGCCCATAAAACGTACTGTTCGCGACCGTGGAAACACCCATATATCCACAACAGTAGTCCTAAACATCTCGAAACTGCACGTGGAATTACGAAACTGGTTATCCTAATTAATTTTAAGAAGAAGATTGTTCAAATTCGAAAAATCGCAGCGCTTAAAATTAAAAGAAAAACTTGATGTGACATTGCTTGTTAAGGCATACTTATAAAATTCAAGGTCGAGAAGTAAGGCAACATGATGCATATCCGACTTCATAATAGGTGAAATGCATTCGACCAATGAAAAGTTTAAGGTATTACTTAAAAAGATCAAATCTAAAGTTCGGCCAAGCCTATTCGGAAAACAATTGATTTCTACTAAATAAATTTCACTAGGACTGTTGACCTCACAAGCAATTAAAGCAGATTTGGAAATAGTCTGTGACCATTTAACGCTGCATAAATTAAAATCACCCAACACGCAAAGATGATCACTACCTACTTTGTTCAAAGCTAGTGATGTTATGTTGTCGACATGAGCTGTGCATAGGTCGTGTTTACTATTAGGTGGGATTAGGGTGGCCAGGTTAGCTGGACTTGGCTGGACTCGGCTGGACTGTCCAGACATTTCACTTCATGTCCAGAGTCCAGGAATTCAATAGGTTGTCCAGATAAAAAATTGCAAAATGAACGCGATCGCAAAAACGAAAGAAAGTGTTAATGGTAGGCGTTGAAATAAAAAACAATTGTTAATGGCAGGCGTTGAAAAATGCTTCAACGGCGCAGGAATGTAAAACGCAACACTAAGAATCAGCTGACTATGTTTACATTGCAAGACAAGCCGAATTTGTACAGGTAGACATATAGCAGTGTACATACATCCATACATTGTATTTTGCTTTTGTAATTGGAAAGTGTTATGTCAAAAATACACTAAGAATTGGGTGTGCTGTCAAAATTCGTTAAAAAAGTGTTTGTCAGTTGGCTGCTGTATTCACCTTGTATAGTTGCGCCAAGATTGGAACACAATTAGCAAGAATAATTTGCATATTCTTATCGTTTATCGTATTTGCTAGCGTGTATGGTATTTTATTCCATAAATAGCATATATTTTAAATTAATAGCTTCTTTTATAGTGCAAAACATGTCGGAGTTTGATGAATCTCCTGGGCCTTCGAAAAAAAAAAGACTTACACAATATTCAAGCACCTGGGAAAATTATGCTAACTACTCAGGCTGGGTAAAGAAAAAAGACGACTACACGGTCACATGTAAATATTGTCAAGTAGACATTTTGGTAAAATATGAAGGCACTCGGTCTTTGGAAACACTTGCATACCAAAAAACATCAGCAAATACAGTGGGCTCAAAAGATTTCTGGATGCATGAATAGGTTTATTGCCAAAGGCAAGGAACCTACAGAAAAATCCTTAGTATCTCAAGCTGCCCTCGTATCAGTATTTCACAACGTAATGCATGGTTTCAGCTATAATAGCTTCGATTACCATATGAAGCTTTGTCCAAATATTTTTTTCGATAGTAATATAGCAGCAAATATTTCCTGTGGTCGCACAAACGCCACAGCAGTCACACGAAATGTGTTAGCACCATATGCGCAAGAGAAATTAGTAGTCGACATCAAAATTAACAAATACTTTTCCATTGGTAACGGTGCTTCTACTGTAGGAAATGTAAAGGTTTATGCTTATACGGTTCAATATTTTACGTATGATGTTGGGATTTGTAAAAGGCCCCTGGATTTCCATGAAGATTTTAATGGGTGCTCTAAGGATATATTTGCTAGCTTAAAGCGAATCACTGAAACCAATAATCTGCAATTAAGTGAGGTTTCTGCATTTAGAGCAGACAACGCAGCGGTCAATTTTGGTGTTCATAATTCGGTTTATCAAAAACTCTTAGAGGTTAACAATAATATATTGAAGGGAAATTGCAATTGTCATGTAATCAACAACTGTTTGAAGTATGCTCTTAATTCTTTATCTGTAGACTTCGAAAACATAGTAATTAAAGTATTCAATGAGTTCAGTTCCTCCGCAAAACATGCTTCGAATTTGCGAACCATGAATACAAGGATCTCTTGCGCCATGTGCCAGCTCGATGGCTTTCACTATTACCGGCTTTGGAAAGGTTAATATATAGCTGGCCAGCAGTCAAGAGATATTTTTTGTTAAAAGGAAAAGACAAATGCCGTAAAGAACTTTGCAATTTCGTTATCGCTGGACTAGAAACAGAAGAAGTGTGCAATGAAAATGAAGAAGGTATTTCAGAGGCATATTTATATTTCGTGCATAATGTTCTACAAGAGTTTCATTCCGCAGTATTACCATTAGAAAGTGGTGAGTGCACTATTGTTGACTTTGACGCTGTAATGCGAAAATTATTAAACAGTTTGAAAAGTAGAATTACAAATAAGTTTTATGGAAATAGATCGAAGTATATATAGAAAAGACTTCCACTGCTAGAAAGTAATGTTTTTAAAACTGAAGCTGTAAATTTTTTAGACAACGCTGTAAAATATTTAGAAGCACATTATGACTATCGTCATAATAACATTAAACAGCTTTTGTCCTTGTTTTCCCTTAAGTCCAAACTATTGGCATGGGAGGAGCTAGATAATGCTGTAAAATGTTTAGGTTTAAAAGAGCATATACACTTTGACGATTTATACACAGAATATTGTGCCTTGCGTTCTGTGTATGATCACCTACCGAAAGCACAGTCCAACGACAAAATATGGTCACATTTTTTTACAAACTCAAAAACTGATTAAATGAAAAATTTGAAAAAAGAATATCATTTGTTTTTTCCATACCAATAAGCAATGCTTATTGCGAGAAGGTGTTTAGCGTATGGGATAACCTTTATACGAAAGATAGATCTCATTAAATCAGAACTTATCGTAAGACTTAATTTTGATAATAATTGTAGTTCATTTATTAATTTATTGAAGACCCCTAGTGGTCAAAATATGCTCCAAGCTGTTAATACTAATAACAAATATATGTGGAACTGAAGTTTTAATTTAATTAAATCTTCGTAGCCTTAGGCTCATTTGCTGAACAAAAATTTATATTTTTAATTCAAAATTAACGTCAAATGAGGGGCTAGTCTCACACATTTTCGACAAATTTTCAAATTACTTAACTCCGAGCTAAAAATTTAAATTGCCGTTCAGCAAGTGGCCCTTTGAGTAACAGTTTAATGCCTGCAGTGCCTACAATATTTGAATTTAAAAATGTATCTTATTCATCAAATTTTATTATAATTGTAAGAAAAAAGTGCTACGACAGGATGCATAAGGGCGCGCACTTATGTATGCACCTATATTTTTTATTTTTTTGTTTGTTTTACAAATGAATTATATTTTTATTATCTATTGTTTTTTTGTTATTGATCAAATATACTAAAATACACGAAAAATGTGTATGTATGTACACAAGTATATGTATTTTTAATTCGTCCAGAAAAATCCAGCGATTTTAGTCGTCTATATCCAGATATTTCTTCCAAATGTCCAGGTCGATGCCAATTTGGATCTGGCAACCCTAGCTACATGACATAGGCATTGTTGGTGAATCGTTGCATCTGAAGGGCATTCGTAAATTCGAGTGGCCAAAGGTTGTTGGTGTTGCATAAGTACCAGCAGCGTTTATTCGCAAAGGGTTTCTGTGCAAGGTTCCCATCTGCCCCTCGAATAAAATGTCTTCCACAAACTCGCACAGAATTCGTTGTTCCGGCTCCATGCTTTCTAATTTGACAAGCCCATGAATTAGGTATTGCTGTAGATGGATGTCTGTCTTTTGATGCAAACCGTTTCGTAGCAATTTCCAAGAAAGCTTCAGCAACATCTGGCTTCCGTTTTGCGGATTTTTTTACTGTATTTCTTATTAAACTCTGAAACAAATATTAATAACTTTAAACGAGTTATTCTAGTATATTTGTATAGTTGTATATTTGTATATCCACTACTATCTCAGGAACGACTTAACCGATTTGGATGAAATTTGTTACATGAGTAGTATCCTTTGTTTTAAGATTTTCTACTTTGGTGTTGCCACTTGGGGTGGTTCACAGGGTTGCCACCTATATCAATTTTTTTTAAATATTAAGCAATATATGGGAATATGGGTATCAAATGACTGGTATTTTAGGCCGTATACCAACCAAAGTATTTTCGAGTAGGGTTTCCACCTAGGGTTGCCACCGAGCAAGGCTCGGTCACCCAGGTACTATTAATTAAGAGAGTAACAGTGTTATTTTTTGTATTATTTGCAGGTGCCGCAAAGTGGGGAAGAATGGAAAGCTATAGCAGATGGGTTCAGGGATGCTTGGCATTTTCCGAATTGTATTGGCGCGATCGATGGGAAGCACATTGCTATCAAAAAACCACCCGATTGCGGCTCACTATTCTACAACTATAAAATTGTATAGCATCGTACTCATGGCAACTACCCTACAAGCACACTGACAGTCATTTGTTACAACATCTGAGAATCAGTGCTGTAAATCTAACTGTCAGGGACTTCCATCATATTCTTAAAGCGAATAGCAAAAAATGATGTCAACAACCGTGTACGTGTGAGTACGGTATGTTCTTTTGCTATCGCCCGCGTAGCTTTGGCCTGTCCAATTCGTGTTCCTTCCCTTAGTTCTTTGTGCGTGTTGTCAACATCGGACACCCTTGTGCTAAGGAACAAACAATCTAGTATGAAAGTATCAGCATTGACAAATATATAATCATCGCTGTCAATAAAGAGTGTGAGTGTTTAAGTAAAAAAATCAGCGTTTCTTGTAGGGTATGAATGCCAACTACGAGTTCATAGTTGCGGATGTTGGCACAAATGGACGCGTTTCGGATGGCGGAGTAATAAAAAACACGGAGTTCGGAAGGGGTACTTATATTAAACCTTTACCAATTTCGATTCCGTCACCGTTGCCAAGCAGCGATAAAGTATTACCATACGTCTTTGTCGCTGACAATGCGTTTCAAATGCATTAAAATATAATTACACCGTATTCTGGCTCTAACCTTACAAACGACCAACGAATATTCAACTACAGGCATAGTAGAGCGCGCAGATTGTGGAAAATGTGTTCGGAATTCTGGTGTCACGATTTGGCATCCTGCAGACAATTATCCAGCTGGCGCCAGAAAAAGGGGATGTTACATATTTTACGCAAAAAAGAATCGAATTCTTTTATGGACTTGGTTGACAAAGGATATATAAATACTGGTAACATAGCTGAAGGGGGATTGCGAAAGTATCATACAGATCGTAATGATTTGCAAAGCTCGCAAATAAGAAATTCGTCAGTCAAAGCGAAAGAAGTTCCCGAAGGTTTTGCGCAGTACTTCATGTACGAAGGAGCAGTTTCTTGGCAGAACAAGTACATGCACTAATACCTCTTATTAGATAAAATGTTTTAAAACTTCAAAATAATATAAATATATTTCTTTAAAAATCTGAAATTGGATTAGCTTACAAGTATGTGCTATTTATGGGCTCAACACTTCCAAAAGCAATTTAGTTGTTGTTCAAATTGTAAGTGCCTTTTTTTTAAAACTTCAAAAGTGAGGCGTCTAGTTTGATCATGACGCCTACGCATACTCGCCAGGATCTATGAAAAAAATATGGTGTAGGAATTATGTGCTATTTATTTTATTTGCTTATTTATTTATTCGTTAAACAATGTGGTTGTGACATTAAGACAAGGGTTTTGTTGCACATCATCAGCATTTAAGTACAAAATAAAAAATGTAATATTACTTAACATAACTAAAATTAGCCATATAGTATAAATTTAAGTTTACTCTAGTAAGTAAATGTTATGAACCTAGTTCTTATACATAATATACAGCTTTAGTTCCACTTTATTTTTAAATAAAAAAATACATTTTAGTTAGAAAGGAATGGAAGAAAAGAAAAGGAGAGAAGTATAGTTATGGCGTTAAGTTCCGAACACATGCATTATGCTGAACTGAAGTAATCACAGATCACCCCCTTGTAGTTCCTCCTACTTAAATCACCTTTAATAGAATCGGGAATAGTGTTTCAGAGCATAACAGAAGTTACAGAAAATATCCTCGAAGAAGCCAAATATAGATATCTGGGAATATTTAAATTGCGGTGCCTACAAGACTTCGAAAATTTTAGCTTTTTATAAAGATATTGTGGTATTTTCAACTCAATGAGTTTGAACATACGAGGTGTGTTCAAAAAGTATCGCGAATTTTGTGTTTTTTCAAAAATTATTTATTTATTCATGAATATCTATTTTGTCCCCTTCAAAGTAATCCCCATGAGATAGTATACACTTGTGCCAACGGTTTTTCCAATCTTCGAAGCACTTCAAAAAATCATTTTTTTGTATCTTTTTCAGCTCCTCCTTCGATGCCGTCTTTATCTCGTTAAGAGAAGCGTAACGTCGTCCTTTCATGGGCCTCTTCAGTTTAGGGAACAAGAAAAAGTCACAGGAGGCCAGATCTGGGGAATACGGTGGCTGCGGCATCATTAGTGTGTTGTTTTTGGCCAAAAAGTCGCGCACAAGCAACGATGCGTGAACAGGGGCGTTATTGTGGTGCAAAAGCCAATTTTTGTTCTTCCACAAATCCGGGCGTTTCTGGCGGATTGCTTCACGCAAATTGCGCATAACTTGCAGGTAATATTCCTTATTGACCGTTCTTTCCTGTGGCAAGAACTCATGATGCACCACGCCCCTGCAATCGAAGAAAACTGTCAGCAAAACTTTCACATTCGACCGAACTTGGCGCGCTTTTTTCGGTCTTGGCTCGTGCGGCAGCTTCCATTGAGATGATTGAGCTTTGGTTTCCACGTCATAACCATAAACCCACGATTCGTCACCAGTTATGACCGTCTGGAGCAAATGTGGGTCGTCGCGGACAGAGTTTAACATCTCATTAGCAATGTTCATGCGATGCTGTTTTTGGTCACAATTGAGCAATTTTGGTACGAATTTCGCGTAAAAATCGAAGTCGATCCAAAACACGTGCAAGCAAAGCAGCTGTCAACAATTAACTGAACATTCAAAATGGCCGAGCTTGTCGGCATAAGTGAGAGACATGAGTACCAACATAACGCCACGAAAAATTCGAAATTCGAATATACGTAACCAGCGAAAATTCAAAATTCGCGATACTTTTTGAACACACCTCGTATAAATGCAGTTACGAGCCGCAATGTAATCAAGAATGCTGCATCCTAGAATTTTGTACTTTCATGAAGAAATGTGTTCATATTTTTTAAGACCATAAACGTAAGGAGTGATATTATTGAAAGCAACACTAACTTTATGTCGTGATACAGAATCAAATTCACTATAGACGAGATCGGAATACGTTAAATGAGGTACAATTAGTTATATAGCTAGCTTCTTTCAGTATAAACATTGGCAACTGTTTTATTAACATGATCGACGCAATTGAGCTTTGAATTTATCACGAAGCCCAAATTATTTATCTTGTCTGTGAACGAGAGAGCGGTATTGCCAACAAATAGCTTAGGGATCGATTCAACATGCACAACACTGTTACTAATGGGCAACACGTTTGACTTTTAGGCATTCAAGATGAGAAAGTTTTCGCAGGCCCATTTTGAAATCGCAGATAAGTCACTATTAATTTTGAAGCACAGATCCTCAACAAGACCAAGAACAAGACTTCATCTGCATAGGCGTGAACATTTACAAACTGACACACCGAAAACACATCATTGACAAACATACTAAACAGAGTAGGACCAAGAACTGAACCTTGTGGTACACCAGAGTAAACTATATCTACATGATTTCGACGCAGAGCCCTTACATACTACTTTCTGAGTTCTTCCTGCCAAATAATTTGCCATAAGATTAACTGAGCTGACTATGGCTCACAGAATCAAAAGCCTTAGAAAAATCAAGGAGGGAGAGTAAAGTTAATTCACATAATTCATTCTTATGTAATCCATAATTTTTACCAAGGCAGTAGAGCAGCTGTGCTTAGGTCTAAATCCGGATTGAGCTGAGTTTTAAAGATTGTTGTCTTGAGCGTATGCGGAGATTTGAGCTGCCATTAAGGACTCACACACTTTCGTAAAAGGAAGATAAAATGCTAATTGGTTTATAGCTACTCGGTTTAACTGCTGTATTTACTTTGCAACAGAAATGGTTAATGCTTTTTTCCATTAATTTGGGAAACATGATCTTGTGAGGCAGTGATTAATGATATGTGTGAGAGTTCCAAAGATAACTGGCAGCATAAGTTTCACAAACTTTAAAGATATTCCATCCTCTCCGATCGCGTTAGACTTGATGCTCATGAGAGCCTTAACAACGTCCTGCTCGGATACAAGCCTAAACTCGAACTTATTTTCTGGTTGATAGCTACTAGGGAAGTTCAGAGATACGGTACTGTCCCGACTTTTACTGCAGCTGGCGAAATAGTCGTTAAAGTATCGGGGTCAACCAGACATTCTGATTCAGTCTTACCATGTGTGTTTAGATTTCTTAAATTGTGCCATAAATCTTTAGATGGAATTGACGGGTTTAGTTTACTCTGACAGTACGCTTGCTTTGATTTTCGACTTTCTATTTCGAGGAATTTTGTACTGCGACCACGCAAATTCCGTTTTGCTCCTCTTCCACTTCGTATAAAGCTTATATGCTAATTTGTTCCCAAAATTAAAAATTTTGTGCTCAATTTTTAAGTACTTTTTTTAAAACCTAAAAAGTGGGAGGTCCAGCTGGACGTCGAGCTAGACCGCCCCCCCCTCCCCAGAGAAGCGATAGGTTTTGCATTAAAATTGGTATGTGGGAAATATGTGCTATTTATGTGCTCCAAGAAAAGCTGTCGCCCGCCCCGAAAAACAGAGGATGTAGGCAAGGGGGGCGCGAGGCGATATCCCCAATCGGCGGATCTGAAACTGGAGTAGCTTAAAATTATGTGCTATTTATGTGCTCAACACTTCCAAAAGGTATTTAGTTGTTGTTCGAATTTCAAGTGCCTTTTTTTAAAACCTCAAAAGTCGGGGTCCAGCTGGACGTCGAGCTAGACCCCCCACAGAAGAGATAGGTTTTGAAATAAAATTAGTATGTGGGAATTATGTGATATTTATGTGCTCCAAGAAAAGCTGTCGCCCGCCCGGAAAAACAGATGCACTTGCTTAAAATCTTTAAAAATTACAATTATTTATGATATATTTTATGTTTTATCGGGATTGTGAGGTGCTCCCTCTATTAACTTACGAAGTCATGTGAAGATGAACTGGATGTCTGTGAGCATGAAGGAGAGTCGATGCCATTGTTGTGTACGCTTGGTACACACCATGCACACACAAAAGAAAAACAAGAAATTCGCATTTTGGGAGACACACTTTAAATGGTAGGGAATTTTATTAAGATACGATATAAATAAGAAAAACGCTTCGTAAGTTGAAATATTTGAAGATAATTATCAAATTAGCACGTGCAATTTTATTGCAAACAAAGAAGAACAAGCGAATTGCCATGGCAACATCAACTACATGGTTGCTTTTTATAGGTAGCACAGAAGTTTGTATAAAGATTTCAAAGATATCAAAAACTGGTACTTAAATAAGTAAAACTAGTGTAAAAATAGTTCTACTTGAAATTATGAGCTTTAAACAATAATTAGCTGCAACTAATTTCTCTAATTTATTTACTGATTTATTACAATTTTGATCAGAGCAACTGTCACAATATAGACATAATTCCTTAGCTGTCTGCCTTTGGCCTACGATTTTTAGATATTTATAAAGATTAGTACAAATTTCATTGAATCCCACCCGCTTCCCATCGCGTTCTCCCCACAAGAAGCAATATCAATTTCTAGTACCGTTTGCATAAACGCTAAAGTTATAGTAAGCATGTTTTCGCGAGTAGAAAAGTGTTATGTTTTTTCCAAACGGGGTATTTAAAACTTTTTGCAAATCAAAGTTTGCACACAAGAAACTAGAAACGGTTTTGCCTTGGTTTTTATCTCGTAAAAATATTACTTCGACTTTGTGTAACAAAAGGAAACAAAGCAACATTTACTTAAAAAATCTAATTTGAGCACACACCACCGCACCTTTTACGCTTGAATGCTCTTCCTCGATTAAATTCGCTTTCAGCTGTGCTGTCTTCATCTGATCGCAAGCATGAATTATAATATTTCACAGAGGCATTCTCTAATTTCTATAAATTACTAGTACCAGTAAGTAAGCTTCATTTGACACCCATAAAGGTGTCAACCTTGTTAAAATATTCCGAGTGGCAGCACCTGAAAAGAATGGCCCATAATAATAATAATAATTCTCAAACGGATTACCCACCATATCCCGCCCGGCGCGAGAGACGCATCCGCATAACGCGCGGATTATTCGTTCGTGCCTAATCGTTGAAAGGGTTTGGTTTGTTTATCGTCGAGATCTAAAACTACTCAGCTACAGAGAAAACCTCATCAGCTAAGTAAAGTAGATTTAGGATAGATTATACATTAACCCATATAATCCCAACTTTTTTCTAGAAAAATTTTGAAGGAAAGAAAGCAATTGCGGTTAGCTATGAGACACCAGTAACCAAGCGCTTAAGGCCTTTTATTCATATCTCTCGTAGTTTTTGAGAAAATAGCCGCCCCAAAAATGGGGCGCTGGCCACACCAGGGAGCACTAAAAATATACTATGTAGTTCAGTTAATATAAGATGTGATTTCAGTTTTATTAAAGAAAATTATAAATTTATTTATTTATTTATTTATTTGAGTCTACAGTTCATAATACCTTACAGACTAGAACAATTTTACATAGGACCCCCAAGGAGTTAGTAAAAATAAAAAGTGATAGATAAACATAACTTTGTTACTTACAAAGAGAATTAAGAATTTTTACAAAATTCGATTTTGATAACGCAAAGTCAAGCTGATTTGAAGATAAAAACAAAGCATTAAATTCTCGCAGTGCACGAGCAATAGGTGCATTACTAGCATAATTTGTTCGGAAGTTGTCTCCATAAAAAGGGTAAAAACTCCGGAGGCTTCTCTGCGGAATATTAAAACTAATCCGCTGTAGTAAGATTGGGCAGTCGATGTTGCCATTTATAATATTGAATACAAAGGAAAGGGAAAGAACTTTTCTGCGTTTGTCCAATGAATCCAAGTGAATTAGCAAACGTCGAGATTCATAGGACGGAGCCGGATCTTCAAACGGAAGTGAACGTAGCGCATGTTTTAAAAAAACTTTCTGAACTCGTTCAATCCTACTAATCGAGAATTGATCGTACGGCCTCCAAATGAAAACAGCGTACTCCAAGTGCGATCGTACGAGAGAGCTAAAAAGCTGTTTGAAAGTATACGGGTCAGAAAACTCAGACGAGTTTCGGCGAATAAAGCCAAGAACTGAATATGCTTTTGAGAGTATGAAGTTTATGTGACTATTAAACGTCAACTTAACGTCAAACACTACTCCCAGATCTTTAAACTCTGATACAAATTGAAGTACGTCATTAGCAATCTTATACGATGTATTGATAATGGTTTGACGCCTAGAAAATGTCAGATGAAAACACTTCTTAATATTTAGAGAGAGTCGTGACTTCTCACACCACCGAAAAAGATTATCTAAGTCTGTTTGCAGACGAAGCGAAGATCTTGCGTCGCAAACATTCGAAAAAATTTTTAAATCGTCGGCATAGAGCAAAAAATTTGAGTGCGTGAAGCAGCCGCTAATGTCATTGATGAAAAGTATAAAAAGGAGCGGGCCTAATATGCTTCCTTGGGGTACGCCTGAGGTGGCAACAAAATGCTACGAGAGCACACCGTCAATGGAAACTGCACATAACCTACCCGTTAAATAAGATTTAAGCCACAATAAAAAAGAAGAGTGGAAACCAAAGCACGATAACTTATGTAGTAGTATCGTGTGTGAGACTTTATCGAACGCCTTAGAAAAATCGGTATAAATACAATCGACTTGGAGTCCTGACGAAAAAGATGAAATGCAAAAATCACTAAAAACAGCTAAATTAGAAGTTGTCGAACGACCCTGGACAAAACCATGTTGATTGGGATTGATTAAAGACTTAACAGTAAAAAACATTTTATCTTTAACAACACATTCAAATAGTTTTGCGATACTTGAAAGCTTTGCTATAGGTCTATAGTTGCGAACGTCACTTTTTCTTCCAGTTTTAAAGAAAGGTGTGATGGTTGTAAGTTTCCAATCATTCACAAAGATACCCGAAGAAAGGGATTTATTAAATATGATCTTAAGCGGCAAGATTAACGCCGGACAATTTTTTAGAAGCATAGATGATAATCCATCACCGTCAATTTAATTCAGATTCCACTTTTTAATTGATTGAATTAAAATAAATAGCCTCAAAACAGTTTGTGTGACATCCAACATCACATTTTCGACACTTTTTAGTTGTGTTTTTATGGCACATTGCACATCTTATTTGAGTTGCATTTGAAATTATTATGTGGCCTTGACCATCAAGGCGAACTCCGTCTGGAACTCTATGTCCACGAGGCTTCAAGGGGCCACCCATTGTACGTGGAAGGGAGTATTTTCCTAAGCAAAGAAGTAATTATGGCAAATAGAAACATGAATAATGAATATATTTACCAAGATATGTAGTAGTTATTACTCTGATAAATGCAAGATAGTCTAATGAACGATTTTCTTGACCATCTGGAGACAGATTATAAAGTTGAAACGCATTGTTCACGGATACGTCCAAAGGCCACATCATCAACTGCCAGTACCACTTTTTACGATTGATACTGATTCGATAACATCCCACATTCTGATCTAGTCGGTCAGTACCGCCCATATATCTATTGTACTGCTGGATACATAATGGTTGTGGAATAGCTATCTTTTTCTTTTGACTGCTTGACCATCGTTGAGCCGATCCCACAGGTAGTACTCCTTCGGCAGAGGAGGCCAAAGTAACTACGTTGTTGTCATTATAGCGAACTAGCGTAATACCTGATTTCTTATCAGTAATCTGATGATAGCTACCCCTCGGTTTGGATTTTATGCTTTGAAGTGACTCCAAAGGTGCTTTTTTGACGCGATTTGCTCGAATAGTGCCAGTTCCCTGGTGTCCAGATTCCTTTAGTGCTGTTAGCAAACGAAGTGACGTGAAAAAATTATCGATGTAGACGTGGACTTTGAACCCATTTGGTAGTTTAGACAGCAAATTCGTAACAACGGACCCACCAACTCCTAGCTCGGGATTAGTATTACCTGTGGAGGCTCCTTGATAAGGTTCAGCTTGAATCAAATACCCTAGGCGAGTTGCCATGCACCAAATCTTATAACCAAATCGGATTGGTTTTCCATGGATATGTTGTTTTGTGCTATGGTGGCCGTAATACGGTACCATGGATTCATCTATACTTACATTCGTAAAGCGCGGAAAATATCTCATCCAACTTGCGTTAAGTTTATCCCACAATGGGCGAACCTTTGTAAACTTATCTCCCTGATCTAATAATGTTTTGTCGCTTACGTGCATATATTTCAAAATTTGCTCGAACCGAAATCTTGTCATAGAGTTGGCAACGCCAGAGTGATATGTATCAGCACCTGTGTCCCAAAACATTCGCTGTCTTGCATAGGAACAATAGCCACTCAACAAAAATATAGCAATTACAAGACGCATTTCTTCGCGCGTTACGTCAAACTGGTCGTTCCCCTCGTAAACGGCATACTTTTTCGAGTTAAGTACTATCAAGTCTACTAACTCGTCAGCTTGCCTCTCATACGTTGGAAGATCCTTGTCCTCCCACTCTCTATCTGGCAGAGGGTTTTCTTTGATTTTCTCACTTGGGCTTGATTCCGAATTTTTAGTTCAGATAAAGGAACATTGTCATCACTGTCGTCCGAATCAGACTGATTTTCCCGCCCAAAAAATGCATGCTTCAATCCACCACCACCTTGTCTAACTATTTGCAACTGCCCTTCAGCTCGTAGCTGATTTCCAGAGAGATTATTAAAGTTTCCTGCTTCGGCGTCGTCTTCGCCACTGTCACCATCACTTAGCATGTGATTTTCAGGAGGGCAAATGTAAACAGAAGCATTTATAATATCTTCTTCATTCTCCAATATATAGACTATGTCAGCAATAGTTAACCTGAATAGTGAGTTTCAGTTATGGAATTTCCGTAAAATATAAAAAAAAGCAGAAAAAAAGAAATCGGAGAGAAAAAATGTGTTATACATTTACTGAAAATTAACAAATGTGAACAAAAAGTTTATGAAAAAACATGTGGGCATATGTGCTCAGCGCCCCAAAAATGGGGCGTCACAAAATATCTCTTACAAAACTTCACAGAACCAATAAAAACCACTTTTGACTTTACTTTTCCACTCAACAAAGATAAATTCATAAACTTTAACAAAAAAATATCACAACTTGAAGATATAACAACAAAAACTTACTTATTATTTCGCGACATCGTAAATTGTACAAAACACCAAATTTCTTTCACACGTTTGAATAACAAAGTGAGGTTATGGTGAAAACAAAACACATGATAGTGTTGCCGCACAATCTAAAAATATGTAGCTAAAGGATTTTGTGGTAATAGACAATTACGTTTTTTAATAACTCAAATAAACTAAGCGTTTTAAAAATGGGGCGCTGGGATTATATGGGTTAAGAAATAACTAGTTAACAGAACAGTTATTGTTAGAAGTTAATATAGAAGTCAAAGAATAAGAAACAATTAGTAGCTATGAATTTAGGATAGAAAGAATTGATTTTTTTATGCTGAAAAGCGACTCTGAAATATCAAATCTACCAGAAAGAGAGTTATAATCTTTACAAAAACAGCGAAAAGGCTCATTTAACTGAAAATTGGTTCGGTGAAAATCTCTAAGGCAAATAGTAAAACATTGTTTTTGAACTGATTCTAGGCGATCTACATGAACCTGGTAACGCGGGTTCCAAATTATAGAACCGTATTCAAGTATCGGTCTGACTAATGTAGTGAAGAGGGCATTAGTTACATAAGGGTCGCTAAATTCTTTAGACTATCGTTTAACGAATGTATCCTAGCATCTTATCTCTAGTCTTATTGACTGTTCTGTTAATATGGCGGTTGAAACTGAGTTTATAGTCCATAGTAGCCCCCAGGTCAACAAAATCATACACTTGCTCAAGACTATAATTTTTAATTGTATAGGAAGCCGGCTGAGAAATTCCACGCGAAAAACCCATGTATTTACATTTTTTAAGGTTAAGGGGCATATAATTTAAATCGCACCAAGTAACTAGTGTATCTAGATCTGATTGTAGCCTATTTCTATCTTCAAATGACGCGAATGACATGAAAAGCTTTACGTCGTCAGCATACATTCGCATTTTTTTTGAAAATTTTATTATTGTAGAAATATCATTTATAAACAACAAGAACATAATCGGCCCAAGATGGCTTTCTTGAGGAACTCCTGAAGAGACATAAATGACATCGGATACTAAATTTTTAAACACTACTCTTTGTGTCCTGTCACTAAGGTAAGAAGAGATCCAGCGGATGAGACCCGGCTGGAAGCCAAACTGATCGAGTTTATGAATAAGTAATTAGTGACACACTTTGTCAAAAGCTTTGCTGAAATCCGTAAAAATAACGTCGGTGTGCAGATTTTTCTGTGGACTTTCCCTTACTGAAGCTGTGTTGGCAGTCAGCTATCAAAGTAGAGATCGGACCCGTAAGTTGATTTGTAACAATAGCTTCAAACAATTTTGGGATGGCAGAAAGCTTTGCTATGCCACGATAGGTCTCTATAGAAGACCTACTCCCGCTTTTGTGCAGCGGTAGAAGAAACGATTCTTTCCACGCAGTTAGAAAAACACCACACTTTAGTGATAGATTTAACAAATTGGTAAGGGGTTGGTAAATATGGTTCGCACACTTTTTCAAGAAACATGTAGGAATCCTATCAGGACCATATTTAAAAGATTATTTTATGATCTTAAGGTAAATTTGAACATCTTTGGCGTATATAATTGGTGAATTAATTAAATTTGTCCCGTAAAGCTTATAGGGATAATTTTGAAAGTTTGAAGTGGTGACAGCAGAATAGTTAGAAGTGAAAAATTGAGCAAAGAAATTTGCGATATCTTGATTATCGCTAGATATAATGTCTTGATATTTCATGGCTGAGGGAAACCCTGATACTAGAATTTAAGAAACCATAAAATGGCTTTGGATTGAGAATAATGTCTCTTTTGGTTTTAGAGATATAAGCTTTATTGCACTTTTTTATTTATATCTATGTACTTCTGACGTAGAATGGCATACAGTAAGTAATGTTTGTTTAATCCGGATTTCTTATATAAATTAAATGATCGCGTTTTCCTATTTTTCAGAGCCTTAAGCTCTTTAGTAAACCAAGCTTGCGTAGGATGGTCATAAGTTAATTTACGTTTAGGAATAAACTTCTCAAATAGGCAGTAAATAGTTTGATTGAAATGTGAGACGTTTAGATCGATATCACTACCACATTCAGGCCAAGTTAATTTAGACAGTTCTTTATTTAACTTCTTGTAGTTTGCTTTCGAAAAGTTAAAATCAAAGCTAGGACATGAGTATCATTGAGTACCTTGGCCATTACTTATGGTTTCGTAGACTATTTCCATAGAAGGGTGGTAAAGGTCTTCTGGTAAAACCAAAGGATCACAACTATTTACAGAAAATTGGTTTATATCATCAACATACACTAAATCTAAGACTTTCCCAAACTTGTTAGCGGTAACATTTATTTGATTAAGGCAAAATTCGGAAATTCCATCTAAAAAGTCATTGTACCCCAGTTTGGACGGATTTGTGATTTAATGTTTCCATCAGATATATTCCACGATATATGAGGCAAGCTAAAATCACCCAAAACAATAATTGAATCTGAAGCTTTAGTCAAAAAGTTAACAGTTTCGAGCGGAGAGACATGTTGCATTTAGGCTGAAAAATCTGATGCTGGAGGGATGTAGAAAACATACGACTATAAGTACATAGAGACGTTTTCTTGCTGAATGCGGATGCATTTGAACTCAATGCAATCGATGTTAGGAATACTAACCTCTTTTGCAGGGATGGAGGAATGAACGGCTAGTAGAACACCACCTCCGACTCTGTTCAAGCGATAATTTCTATATACTTGATATTCATTACATAAAAGCTCTGAATTGAAAACATGAGGTTTTAGCCAAGTTTCGGTAAAAGCAGTTACGTTATATTTACAATGAAAAGATTTCAAAAAGATATCAGTTAATTTGGTATTTAGACCTCTGACATTTTGAAAAAAGATATTCACGGATTTAGTGCTCAGTTTTTTGACTCAACGTTATTACGTGAAATTTTCGGTACATTTTGAACATTCCGATTCGGTCAGTATTCAAACTCCCGCACAAGAGCACCGGGAGGCCAAAAAGAGCTGTCCAAAAGATATCAAAATCTTTCCCAGATACATCAATCTTAAACGAAGACATACTTCTTTGATATGTGAAAATAAATTTTCTAACAGTTACGCTTTGATCTTTAACTTTACAAGAAATATGGTACATCAAATCATCCTCGGTAGTGTCTGGAGGGAACCTAGACAAAAATAGTTTTTTTGCAAGGGACCGCAACCAGCTTACTAACGATTGGTTCAGACCCCATTGCAATAGTTGGAGGTTCCGGGTTTTTCCTAGGGGATATTTTTAAAGGGGCGTTCTTGGACGTTGCTCGGACAACCGTACTAGGAATCGGAGAAGCCAAATCGATAAGTTCAAGGGCTTGAGGCAAGTTCGGCACTGTTGAGGTAGTAGGCCGATCATCCGTACGTCTGCGCTTGTTTTCGCGATTAACAGGGCATTCCAAATGAGGCGAATTCTCTAAAGTTTCCAAGGTTTTGAAAATATTTTCATATTGTTTGAATTTTTCAGTCAGCAATAAAAAATCTTTGCTGATTTCAGAAAAAACGTTTCTGATATGCCTAAAGGTTTTACAGAGATCAACTTCCGTCGATCGGCATTTGGAACAAGACCAGCGCAGGCCTTTTCCTTCATTAAGCAGGTCAGCTACTCTACCGGTTAACCCAGTGCACTTGGCGTGGACAAGTCCATCACACAGCCAGCATGCTACAAAGCGTTCGGACTCGCTTTTTACTTGGCAGTTTGCTATCATGCAAGTTAACACCCAGCTTCAATAGGCCGCCTAACGGCAAATATAAACAAATATTCAAGAATTCAAGTACCTAAATGGTACTCAGTAAATTGCATCATTAGGCCGCATATTGGCATATGTACACAAAGCGATCTTTTGCTTCTTTGTTATTGCAGCTGCGGTTATGATATTGAATGGATGATTCAAGTTACTGAATTGTAATAACAAAAACATCCTGTTTACCTCATCGGATGTTGGCGCATCTATTCGGATGAAATTTATATACTTGTTTCAAGGCCAATTAGAATGTAAGCAACTTTGGAATCTAATAAATAAAAGTAGATTACAAATTAAGTTCAGTTCATAAGGAACCACGGTTCAGTGAATTCGGCCGCTTTCGCGGTAAATAAATTTTTAAAAACTTAAATGTTTTATTAGAATTATTAATTGGCGATCCTGCCAGGAGAACTTAACATAACAAATCCTTGTGCGAAAGGAAATGTTAAGTTTTCCTAGTTAAAAAAGTCAAGTATCCCAAAAAAAAGGGAGAAAAGCTGAACAAACCAAGTGCCAATTTTTAAAGAAAGGCGTACCTAATTACCTAAGTTCTTAAAATGAAAGAGTATAAAAAAGGGCAAAAAATAGAAAGTACCTCAAAAATATAAAAACGTGTAAAGACTAAAAAGGGAGGAAACAAAAAAGTATCCCAGTGCAAAAAAAAAAACTTTAAAATTACAAAACCTTTGTGCGAACGTTTTCCTAATAAGAAAACAGGTGTCCTACAACAGGGATAAAGTGTTAAGAAGAAAAAAAACTCGACAAGACTAAAATATTTTATGAAAAGAAATAATAAAACAATCTTCAAAAAAATAAATTAAATAAAAAACAGCAAAACTATAAGTTAAGAAATCAAAAACCAAATTAAATAGAGGTATTGCACGTCACGCCGGGACGTTGCCAACGTGGGACCACAGACAATTCGATTGACAACAACGTAGGAGGTCAACCAAAAACCAACAACGAAGCTGACGTAAGTTAAGATAATAAATAATATTAAGAAGGCTTTTAAAAAAAATTAATGGGAAACCATCCCACGAGAATTAAATACGAAAGGATTTTTTATTGTGACTTTTGTCCAAGTACTTTTCACATTGGCTCCTGCCGATTTGCCAAATGCCCTTGCGAAAGCACAGGAGCTTCACTCAAATCAGATGCGTTCAGAGTTTGCTCTGAATTTTTCAAGAACTTACCTTCCAGAAAATAAAACTTTTAATAATAATTTACGGATTCCTAGAAATAATACACAAAGGGGGGAAATCAATTTCAAAACCATTTGAGATACCCACAAATGAGAAATAATAATAATACGAATTTCCCAAAACCAGAACCGATGGATACATCATCCGATAATCTGCCACTTGGCCAGCAAAAAACATTTGGTTATACTCAGACACCTCAGAAAAAAACGTTCGGTTATAATCAATCATCCCAACCAAAAATATTTCAGGGGCAACAACAAAATGATAATGCACAGAAATGGCAATTTAACCATCCAGTAAAAAGGAATATGAATTTTAGTGGTCAACCAAAGTTGAAAGAGCCACTAATAAATAATTTAAACGAGAATCATATTTTAGACCAGGCCTCCACTTGCCGTACATTTTCCGAACAGATAGACATAGCGGAGTAGTAATGAGAATATTAATAGATACCGGTGCGACGAGTTGTTACATCAGGAAAGGTATATATAACAACGGTAAGGAATTAGCATTTAAGAAGAGGGTAAGAACCATTCATGGTTCGACCATCATTACTTTGTACCATAATGTACACTTATTTGGATTTAAGGAAAGATTTTACGAAATAGATAACTTAGAAAGTGACTTTCTGGTAGGAGTCAACTTTTTGAAGAAGATTAAGGCAAACATAGATATAGGAAAAGCAGAACTTATATATGGAGATAACAATAAGGAGAAGTTATGTTTTGTGAACATGGAAGAAACTAACCATGGTGAAATATATAAAGTAAACCCCTTGGGACAAGAAAGTCCTGAGGCTCCCGCCGAAGTTTTTACCGGCAAAACGAAAAGTGAAAAATTAAACCCCTTGGGATTAAAAAATCCTAAGGTGCCCGCCGATGATAATTCCGGCAATTCAAATAAAAAATATATTGTGGAACGTTGTTGAGACAGGACGTATTAAAATAATAGAAAAAGCTCATGGAGATGTAAATATGGATCTACCCTTCAGAACTGATATAGAAACGGAAATAAGAACTGAGGATGACAAGCCAGTATGGTCAAAACAATATCCATATTCCTTATCGCAAATAGTTTTGTTAATGAAGAAATTAAGAGTTTATTAGAAAAAAATATAATAAGGCACAGTGTTTGGGTTGTTCCTAAAAAGTGAATAAATAAAGACGGAAGTCCTAAATTAAGGATGGTCATAGACTTTAAAAAGCTAAATGAAATAACCATATCTGATAGGTATCCAATGCCAAATCCTGAGGTTATACTTTTTAATTTGGGAGAGTCGAAACATTTTTCAACAATCGATTTGGAGTCTGGATTTCATCAGATACTAATGAGGGAGGACGATATAGAAAAATAAGCGTTTTCGGTAAATAATGGAAAATATGAATATCTGAGAATGCCATTCGGGTTAAAAAATGTCCCAAGCATATTTCAGAGAGCAATGAATAATATTCTGCGTGAGTATATTGGTAAATTCTGCCATGTTTATGTTGATGATATTATAATATATTCAAAAACATTAAAGGAACATATAAATCTTTTAAAGCATATACTCGTAGTTCAAACACTTGAAAAAGTTCATATGAAAATATCTATAGAGAAATCAAGATTTATAGAAGCGGAATTCGAATTTCTGGGATATGTTGTATCCCACAAAGTTATAAAAACATACCCAAAAAAGGTAGAAACAATAAAAAATTACCCAATCCCCAAAACTTTACGACAACTTAGAGGATTCTTGGGACTAACAGGGTATTATAGGAAATTTGTTAGGGATTATGCAAAGATAGCAAAACTAATAACGAAGCACTTGAAAGGAGAAAATGGTAAAATATCACAGTATAAGTCAAAAAAACAAACATTTATCTTGACCAGGAGGGAATAACGGCTTGTGAAACTTTGAAAAATGCATTAAGAGAACAAGTTGAACTAGCTCAACCGGACTTTGAAAAGAAATTGATTTTAACTACGGATGCTTCCAATGTAGCGGTAGGTGCAGTTTTATCCCAGGAGGGAAGACCTATAACATTTATATCAAAGACTGTGAACTCCACTGAACAAAATTATGCAACAAACGAAAATGAGTTATTCGCGATCGTTTGGGCATTGAAGGCATTACGTCATTACCTGTATGCCGTAAGGGATTTAGAAATTCACACAGATCATCAGACATTGTCGTTTGCAATGTCTGAGAGAAATCCCAATGTAAAAATGAAAAGATGGAGAGCCTTTATGGAGGAGTTTTCGCCAAAGATAGTTTATAAACCGGGTACAACTAATGTTGTTGCTGACGCATTATCTAGGCAACATTTGAATAATTTAACAGATACGAATAATGAAGCTTCAGATTCAAGTGATTCACTTACAAATACGCAGCATTTGGCTGAAAGCAGCGATGAATATCACATTGAAAGAACGAAAAAGCCATTAAATCATTTTAAGCAACAGATTTTGATAGATAAAGGAGCAAGAGTTACCACTCAGGAAAGAATTTCATGTTTTGGTAACAACAGGTATTTAATCGAATACGACACACCACAAAATATTATTCCCGTTCTCTCCGAATATTTGAACCCTAGAATTGTTACGGGAGTATATTGCACACCAGAAGTAATTTATGAAATTAAAACGGAGTTAAAAAACGCCTACCCATCTGCGAAATTTTTGCAGGCTAGCTGTTTTGCTAATGATATTTTTAATAAGAAAGACCAAGCAATTATTATAAAGCAGACACATGACAGAGCTCATCGCAATTATAGAGAGAATATAATACAGATTCGAGAACTGTATTATTGGCCGCAGATGGTAAAACAATTTAAACAATATGCCAAAAATTGCAATATCTGTAATAGCAATATGTACGAGAGACACCCAAAATTAATTCCTATAGGTCAAGCTCCAATACCTAGTAGGGAAGGAGAACAATTACATGTAGATAGATTTTTTGCACAAAAATTTAAGTTTATTACTTGTATAGATGCTTACTCAAAACTCAATAGTTATAAAATGTATAGAGAATAAATTGGATATGGATGGAAAAATTCTTGAGATTCTGCAGATATTTCCTAATATCAGAAGTATAATTTTGGATAACGAACCTAGGTTTTGTACCGCGCAATTTAAATCATTAATGAATAGATTGAACATCCAAATTTTCTTTTGCACCCCAAGGCATAGCACTACAATTGGACAAGTGGAGCGAGTTCATTCAAGAATAGTTGAAATAGCTCGATGTTTAAAACAAGAACAGAACTTGGCAAGTGATTTGGAGGCAATCATAAGAGCAGTACAACAATACAATACATCAATTCACTCAGTAACGGAGAAGCAACCATATAATATTTTATTTAACAAAGAAAACCATTCTGATGTGGAAAATAGATTGAAAGTTGCGCAGGAAAAACTTTTGAATTTTCATAATAAAAAAATAATAAATAAAAATTATTATCCAGGTGAAATAATATACGAAAAAATGTTTGGAGAAAGGAATAAACTTAAGCCAAGATATAGGAAACAAATGGTTTGTGAGGATTTAGGAGATAAGGTTAAAATAAGAAATAGAATCATACATAAAGATAACATTAAGGTTTAATTTTTACGAAAAAATGGAACTTTCAATAATAGTAATTAGTTATATGGGGAGTAAGCTCAGATTTGATTGACTACACTAGAGAAAATTATGTACTGATAGAGGAAGGAAAGGCAGCAATATTTGAGGAATATGAATCAATTTTTCATTTAACTAATTTATCCGTTTTTCAAGAAGTAATTGAAAGTTATAAAACCCCGTATGATTTTGTTTTAATAGATAAAGATACAGTATATTTTGAAATAGAATTGATGGAAACACTTTTAGGACAATTAACGCAAAAATCAAATAGACAAAAGAGAGGAATTAATGAAATCGGAACATTGTGGAAATGGATTTCAGGCACACCTGACCATGATGACATTTTAAGGATTACAGACAAAGTTAACGACTTAATAGAGAATAATAACCGACAATTCACTACAAACTCCCAAATATTTAAGACAATAACAGATTTAACACGTATAATAAATGACTTACAGGAAAGTGTAAGAAAGACAATAGAGAAACAAAGAAATAAATTTATTATAAATGAATTGGAAAATTTATTACAACCAATTACTATATCAAAAATAGGTATTTTAAACCCAATTATATTAGATTTAGATGAAATAAACGAAATAATTAATCATGAGGTTAATAATGTAACAATATCTGATTTAATGGATGTATCAAAATTCAAAATTATACAAATAAATGACGTCATTATTATATACATTAAATATCCAAAAGCTATAAACATAGGTACTCTGTTCAATGTAGATGCTATTGCGCAACAAGATGGAAAATTATTAATTGAAAATCAGGCAGTTAAATGTGAAAACAAATTTTATGCAATAGACAATTGCAAAAAGGAATTAAATCAAGCATTTTGTATGATAAATAAAAATCAAACTCGTTTAACAAATATTTTAAATAACGAAAGAGCAAATTGTACAAAAATTAAAGAAAAAAATGAGCAACTTAAAATAATAAAAGAGAGAGCAATATTAATAACAGGAAAACATAATGTTGATAATCACACAATAGATGGAATATATTTGGTTACTTTTAATAATAAAGTTGTAATTGACAATATGAAATTTGAGAATCCTACTGGAAAAATTTTGAACTATTTAGGGGAAGGGAAATTAAAAAATTTTATTGAATCGGAAAAAGAACATTTAAAATTAAGAAATATTAATGTTTTAAATAAATTGAAACAAGAGATGCAACAGAATCCGATTTGGTGGTCATTTGCTGCGGTTTTGGTGGTTTTCTTACTTATATATTTTATATACAAGTTTTCGATAATATTTCAAACTAAAATAAAATTGGAAAGAGAAAATCATAAAGAAGCCGTAATAAAGGGTGTTTTTTTTAGGGGTATAGAACTTCGAATTTAAATAAAACACAAGAAAATCGTTTTAAGGTCCATCAATTTGGCTTTATTGGAAGGATAATTTTATGCCATTAATGTTTAAATATGATTTCGGGCATGTGGCCGCCGCGGCTGGCTCGAATAAAGCCAATTCTACAGGTCCAATTTTCAACCACTTTTTTGAGCATATGGGGCCGTATGTCGGCAATAACGCCTCGAATGTTGGCTTCCAATTCCCCTAACGTTTCTGGTTTGTTGGTGTAGACGAGCGACTTCACATATCCCCAAAGAAAATAATCCAATGGTGTCAAATCACACGACCTTGGTGGCCAATTGACAGGTCCATTCCGCGAAATTATGCGCTCATCGAATGTTTCCTTCAATAAATCGATTGTGACGTGCGTTGTGTGGCATGTAGCGCCGTCTTGTTGGAACCACAACTCATCCACATTCATGCCATCCAATTCGGGAACAAAATAGTCGGTTATCATGGCTCTATACCGGTCTCCATTAACGGTAGCTGCCTCTCCAGCATTATTGCGGAAGAAGTATGGCCCAATGACTCCACCAGCCCATAGAGCACACCAAACAGTCAGTTTTTGTGGATGTAATGGCGTTTCAAGGGTCTCATGTGGATTCTCTTCACTCCAAATGCGGCAATTTTGCTTGTTGACGTAGCCATTCAACCAAAAATGAGCCTCATCACTGAACAAAATTTTGCGATGAAAATCAGCATCGAAATCAATCTCATTTTCGGCCCATACACCAAAATCACGACGCATTGCATGGTCTCGCGGCTTTAATTCTTGCACAAGCTGGATCTTGTAAGGTCGCAAGCCAAGATCTTTGCGCAAAATCTTCCATAAAGTTGATGGACAAAGCTCCAATTGCTGTGCACGGTGGCGAATCGATTCATTCGGGTCCTCTTCAACACTTTGCTCTACAGCGGCAATTGTTTCTTCGGTGCGCACTGTTCGACGTCTCTGCGGATGCGTATTATCACATAGAGTAAACGTAGTGCGAAAACGATCCATGGTTAACCGAATTAATTGCTCTGATGGACGATTATGTCGACCATAAAATGGACGGAGCTCACGGTAAACTTCGCGAACTGAACCATTATTTTCGAAATAAATTTGCACGATTTGCAAGCGTTGTTCTTTTGTCAACCTGTTCATGATGAAATGGCAAACCAAACTGAACATAAATGACATTAGAGTTGCCAGATTTGACCACAAAATGCCAGTTTTATCTCTATTCGAAAAACATACCTGTAAAAAAAACACCCTGTAGATGATATTGCTTTAAATTTTTAAAAATTTCAGACGTCTACTCGAAGACGGGACGTTTCGATTTAGAGTAGGGGGAGTTAACACCCAGCTTCAATAGGCCGCCTAACGGCAAATATAAACAAATATTCAAGAATTCAAGTACCTAAATGGTACTCAGTAAATTGCATCATTAGGCCGCATATCGGCATATGTAAACAAAGCGATCTTTTGCTTCTTTGTTATTGCAGCTGCGGTTATGATCTTGAATGGATGATTCAAGTTACTGAATTGTAATAACAAAAACATCCTGTTTACTTCATCGGATGTTGGCGCATCTATTCGGATGAAATTGATATACTTGTTTCAAGGCCAATTAGAATGTAAGCAACTTTGGAATCTAATAAATAAGAGTACATTACAAATTAAGTTCAGTTCATAAGGAACCACGGTTCAGTGAATTCGGCCGCTTTCGCGGTTAATAAATTTTTAAAAACTTAAATGTTTTATTAGAATTATTAATTTGCACGACATTTTTGTATAAATAAATACTTATATAAATTTAGAAAAAATTATAAGTTTAAGATTTTATCAGATGGAAGAAAAACAACCCTGGCAGTTTAAACGGCACTGTGCTGAGCAAGCAGTTTTAAACACACTGTATGTGACGTTCAACAAACCACGCAAACAGCTGTAATGAAAAAGAAGTCAAACAACCAAATCAGCAAACAACAACATGTGCAATACAAAATATAAGTCTTTCAAAAGCAACAAATAAAACAACTGAAATATGCAAATAACTCGGCACACACAAATTCAAAAGTATGAATTTATAATGATTAATCACTATTCAAAAATTTTAACAATTTTCACACCAAGCAGTGAAGCACATTAACTATTTAAACTTTTTTAACTTTGATTATAACTTAGAATATTTAGAATATCAAGATGTGATTTAATTATTAAAGAAAACACAGAGCAAAATAAAAACACAACTACACAGCTTGTTGTTTGCGTTTAGTCAAATTAAAATAGAGCTTTATCAACTTAAACATGGTTCTATAATAAACATCATTTCATGTCTGGCATAGTCAACTTAAAATACATTTTATGTCTTAAAATGACGAATATATAATTTATAATCACGGTTTGTGTCTACGGTTGTGCTTCTGACATCGCTTACTCCAAACTTGAGTTTGGCTTTTTTCGCTTGTTGCTGGAAATATGCTATGGTTTGTGAATTAAATAGCTGACACAGGGTGACCTTGCAAAATATAAATAATTTCTTCATACACCAAGCAACTTAATTTTTTTTCATAAACATAGATTGTGTGCCGTGCAGGATATTTTAGCATACATTTATATTCCAACTGATACTCCTTACAACCTTAGATAAGGCAAAGAACGTTGAAACAATAAGAAGGTCCAATGCCAAACATCGCACGCTGGCAATTCACGGGTAGGGAATTCACCGCGTGGTAAGAAATGTTGAACCAATGTAATTCTTATGGGGTCTAATTTTCTTACCGCGTGAAAAACTTTAGAGGTCTCTTAAGATATCGAGCCAAAACTGATAAGCAGTTGAAAAAAGACCTGAGTGATTCACCAAAGAATGCTATGTAAATAAGCGACCGTGTCCAGAATGAAATAACATTTGTCACCACCTCATCATGAGTTACAACATCGATCGAGTGAACAAATCGAAGGGATTTTCTTTTCTCGGAGATGACACCCTGTACATTGCAGGAGTAGAACAAAGTTCAATTTGCATTCGCTACTTGGATAAATGCGCCAAAAAGTTTATCATTCAGGAAGATTTTTTATGTTTTATTCCTATCACCGAATACACTGGAAAGGGAATAGGAACTGCTTACCTTGATTTCCTAAAATCTTCCGGACTGGATTGCAGGTATTTCTTCGGGCAAGGATATGACGGTGCGAGAACGGTTTGCGGAGAGTTCCAAGGGGCTCAAGCTGTTAGAAAAACTTATCCACTCGCGCTCTACTCCCATAATTCAAAATTTCACGAGATAAACAAGAAACCAAACAACCGTCAATCATATTCCAGGATACACACAGCAGACTAAAGTTACCTAGAACTACGACCAAATCAGAAGTATTAGCTAAGGAATTGACAGACTTTATAGCCGAAGAATGCTTGCAGTAAATTTGTAAGACAGATTGTGGAGGAACGTATCTAACTGTAATATACATATGATGGTTTGAAGGTTTAGTACGAATACAAAGAAATTCAATATCAGTTTCACAGATTTGAACTTCTTCAGCTGATAAGCTATCATCAAATGCAATTAAGACGCCACTGCCAATTTTATTTTGGCGATCTTCTCTAAAAGGGCGATCCTGCAAACTGCGCCAACTATCGCGGAATCAGCCTTTTGAATATCGCATATAAGGTCCTATCAAGCGTATTGTGCGAAAGACTGAAACCTGATGTGAACAGACTGATTGGACCTTATCAGTGTGGCTTCAGACCTGGTAAATCTACCATCGACCAGATTTTTACAATACGCCAAATCTTGGAAAAAACCCGTGAAAAAAGAATCGACACGCATCATCTCTTTGTTGATTTTAAAGCCGCTTTCGATAGCACGAAAAGGAGCTGCCTATATGCCGCTATGTCTGAATTTGGTTTCCCCGCAAAACTTATACGGCTATGCAAAATGACCTTGAGCAACACCGCCAGCTCGGTCAGAATTGGGAAGTACCTCTCCGAGCCGTTCGAAACTAAACGAGGTTTCAGACAGGGTGACCCCCTATCGTGCGATTTCTTTAATTTAATGCTGGAGAAAATAATACAAGCTGCAGAACTTAACCGCGCTGGAACAATATTTTATAAAAGCGTCCAACTGTTGGCATATGCTGACGATATTGATATCATTGGCCTTAACAACCGCGCCGTAACTTCTGCTTACTCCAAATTAGAAAAAGAAGCGGAGAAAATGGGATTGGTGGTGAACGAGGGCAAAACGAAGTACCTTTTGTCATCATGCAAAGAGTCAGCGCAGTCGCGCCTTGGCAACCAAGCCACTGTTGGCAGCAATAATTTCGAAATAGTAAAGGACTTCGTTTACCTGGAAACCAGCATTAACACCAACAATAATGTTAGCCTAGAAATCCGACGAAGAATTACTCTTGCAAACAAATGCTACTTCGGACTGAGTAGGCAATTGAAAAGTAAAGTCCTCTCTCGACGAACGAAAATAACACTCTACAAGTCACTCATCGCACCCGTCCTGCTATATGGTGCAGAAGCGTGGACACTAACAACATCTGATGAGGCGGCTCTGGGAGTATTCGAGAGAAAGGTTCTTCGAAAGATTTGTGGACCTCTACGCGTTGGCGACGGCGAGTACCGAAGAAGATTTAATGATGAGCTGTATGAACTTTACGCAGACGCCGACATAGTTCAGCGAATTAAAACACAGCGGCTTCGCTGGCTAGGCCAGCCCAGAAGGTATTCTTATCGGCACCCGCCGGTGGAAGCAGAGGAAGAGGGAGACCACCACTCCGATGGAAGGACCAAGTGGAGACCGATTTGCGATCCCGCGGTGTTTCCAATTGGCGCCAGTTGGCGCAACGAAGAAACGACTGGCGAGCTATGTTGGACGGTCAAAATCGCCCAGGCGGTTAGATGACCATTTAAAGAAGAAGAAGAAGATCTTCTCTAAAAATCTGGTAATATTATTACACAAAACTTCGGCGTTATACACATGAGGCTTAAGCCAGGTTTCAGTAAGTACAATAAATTTATAAGTGAGGCTATTGCTGCTAAGAAAAAGGTCAGTAAGTTTTGTGTTCAGGCCCCTCATGTTTTGGTTATACAAGTTAGGGCCAAGATATTAAATTAGTTTTTTGGGGCAGAATTTGGTTGGGAAATGCAAGTGACTTTACGAGATCAAACGAATTCAAACTCGTGAACCAACTCTCCGTCTAGCCAGCAAGACTTTTACACAAGCTTCTCCAAACTCCAAGACAAATTTCCTAACGTTCAACTCGTCAGGCTTAAGTTTAGAGGATATATAGCACTTTATATCATCTAAAGTCGTATCTCTAGCAAATCAAGACACGAAGACTAACTTTCTAGGGGGAATAATTATGAGTGGTCTGACCTCTGCTCCGTCATGAGGAATAGGGAACACTGAATTTTGAGTGGATTGCATTACAACGGAATATTCCATGTTTTCTACAATACTCGGATTTAGTACTTGATTTCTGGAGCTAATTTCAGAAATCGGAGCAGATGTTGTCGCAGACATGATCGCTGACGTTGCCACAGCTGACGTAGACGTTTTTGGGTCGACTTGTACGCTTTACGATTTCGATCTGGTACAACATCCAGAAGTTGTTTGTTGGGTACAAGGCGAATTAAATAAAATCAGCTCATTGCCTATATTAGGGGATGATGTTGAAATCGGTATAGTGGCAGCGGCAATAGAAGATAAGGGACATGGCACCAGTGAGTCATTTGCATACTTCCGCTTTTTGGAAGTGTGTCTCACTTTGCCGGCAGGTGACGTGTCTAAGTATTGAAAAGACTTAAATGCTACATCGTATTGCTGGAATTTTTGACTAAGGATCTGGAGCTCTTTACCTATCTCAAGGAAACCATTCCTTGTTGTTCTAAACACCCGGTATAGATCCACCTCAGTAGACCGACACTTTGGGCAGCACCAGCGAAGGCGTTTTCCCTCGTTTAGTATGTCAGCCACTCTTACAGTCATACCAGAGCAGCTTAAATGGACGAGACTATCGCATAACCAGCAAGTTATCAATTTAAAGCTAATCAATGTAAAGCTCCTTGATGTGAATGTCAGTTAGTTTGACTGTTCTGTTCTCTATACAATGCATATCTTAAATGTGTTCGATCTCTTTATTTTTAGTTTTCCAATTATACCCGCATAGAACTAATTCAAGCAAAACGACCCGGAAAAATCCCCTAAAACAATCTAAAAATGGTCCCGAAAATAAATCCTAATATAATCCCTAAAACAGTTCCGAAATGGTCCTAAAAAGTCCCTAAATCATCCTTAAAACTATTCCGAAATTACATCGAAAAGAACCAAACAGTCCCAATTTATACAGAAAACTTAGGCATCGGCTGGGCACTACTAAAAATGCAGCCACAGTACTTTTCATAAAGCATAATACTTATTATACACTTTGCATTTACCTCTAATACCAGTTTTGCAGACGCAGAGCCGCAGTAACCCTTTTTGTGTATTACAAGCCTCCTCCCATCGATCTGTGGTCAATCACCTCCATAGTATATGTCTATATATGTATCGGTAAACAATGATCACCTCACGAAATCATTTTTCCAATAAATAGTTTTGCACAATGTCCATGTTTATAGTAAAAATGACTTGATACTATTTATCTAGGTTTCATATGACCTATGACAAGTCGTCGTATCCCACTTTCGTTGTGGGGTGCACGCTGAACGTACACGAAATCTCAGTCAATTTGCAAAACAAAATTCAACTACGCATCAAGTACCTGAATTACACTTTCAAATTAAATTTTTTCCCAGACAATCCAATAATAAATTATTTCTTGTACACAGCATCTCGTGTGAACATATGTAAGTATGTATTTATTTATATTAGAGCGTATAAAAAAGGCTGACTTTCTAAACATAAATTCGATGCTTTTGTGATACATTGCACAAATCATGATTTACGTCACTTTTATTTATTTTCCTTAATATAATGTAAAAAGTAATAAATTTATTACTTTGAATGAATAATTTCCATAAAAATATGCGTATTTACGCTTCAGCTTCGGCTATTTCTTAATTGCAATAAATAAATGAAAACCATCAACAAATTTGGTGATGCGTGGTTTGTGAATCTGATAGGCCCCGAAAGTGCGCCTAAATGTATGCAGCGAATTTGATCGTATTTTTTATTACGAACATATGATTTTGTACTTATGCAAAGCAACTGATGTTTAGGAAGTCAGCGAAAATGTTGGTGATACTAAGCGACCACTAAGTTTCTTAGAGTGAATGTCCAAGTGTAGCGGAGTACTGAGTGGGAATTGTCAAAGAGTAGGTAATACATAGCTCTACCTCGAAAATACTTCAAGGCATTGTGGTTTGATTAAAACTTTACATGCAAAAACGTTAAATTGCGTACCTATATTGTTTAAAAATAAAGGTGAAAAGCAAATTGAGAAAAATAATGCTGATTTTTTGAAAACACTATAGCTTCAAGATTGATTTTCCACAATTTCGGCACGTTCACGCTTCTTTCTGCGGGCCGACGACATTGTATAGACGTTTATGTCGATTATGGCAAACAAACACCTGCTTATATTCGCAGTGCCATACATAAGCATGATATCACCCTGCAAAAAATAGTGAGAATAATCCATAAAGAGAGTGAGCCGCGATTAATCTCTTTAGTCTTCAGTTGGCTATAATTCAATACACATAAGTAAATTTTTAATTGTGTAGCATACTCAAAGGGGTGTAAATCAATTTTAGTTTTTGTAGCATACTTATAGGAGTTAAAAGTACCCGTTTGGTTAGAAAATGGATTAGTCCTTTCGTACCCGTTCGGGTATAAATGGGTACCATTGGTCTCTCCATAGGACATGTCAAACAAATATGAACAGTACAACTCATACAAAGTGATCAAAACTGGTATTAGTCGCATCCTCCTTGGTGGCTCATCCCGGATGCATCCTAGACTAATCGCATTTTTTGCAGGGGATAGAAAGAAAAGCTCTCAGGCTACTCAAAAATTTTATTTTTTGCTGAAAATAACGTTGCATAAATTAATTATATTAGGTGGTGTACAACTTTTTTCAATACGCTTTAATGTACATATGTGTTTATGGTATAAGTTATTGTATTATTTATATACGTAGATTTGCCCAGTGGGAAAAGGAGGGGTTACATTTATTTTAATACGGTATATGAAACTACTTTCTTGCAGACTTATAACAATATGTTAATTTGCATATGAATTTATAGTTATGAAATTAAGGAAACTATATTTGTATATTCATACTCTACATATCGATATATAATAGTAGTAAAAGAATCAAAAAAAGACCTGTTAAATTCCCATTAGACTTGAGTAATAAATTGATAGGATGGTTCTTTGAATTAATAATGATTATTTTAATTGTTTAAAAAAATCTGCAATTACCATCAAAAAATCAAAAGTAATCAAACAATCAAATACAATAATTGGTAATTAAAAAAAATGTTTTTATTTGTTATTTATTATTTTTGATTTTTCTTGACTATTTTTTAAAACAGTCGTTAAAATAATCATTGAAAATCGCAAACAATGGGTAACCAATCAAAAAATAATCAATCAAATTGGTAATCATTACGATTAGTAATCATTACTTAAGAGGTCTGTGAAAAAGCTTCTTCAGTCATTGCAAAATCAATGGCACCACTAGGCACATTAAATGTAATCCTTTCGAAGAGGTATGGACAATCTATAACCCCTTGAGTGATATTGAACATAAAAGACAATGACAGAATTGTTACGAGTTTCTAAAGATTGTAGGTCAATTAGCATGAGACGGGACAAGATGTTCAAAGATGTTCTGTATACGTTCGAATCTTTTACTAGAAACTTGGTTCTATGGTCTCCAAATAACAACTGCATACTAAAGGTACCAACGAAAAAATGTTATATATAACAAATTTAGAGTATAAGAGTCGGAAAGCTTAGTGGAATTCCAATTGACGAAACTAAGTACCGAGTTAAGTTTGGCAATGATGAAGTCAACATGACTTTTAAAAGACAGCTTCGGATCAAAAATAGCTTATTGTTACATTTGTACACTCCTTAGAAGGCATGCACGTTGTTATTTAGTGAATTTTCTTCCTTTAAACATACAACTCTACATGGAAGGTCAAGCGGCTAAAAAGCACTCCGGATTACCGGTTGATATAAAAAAGTTAATTGTGAAGCTAAAACAAGAAGGAAAGAGCTACGGTGAAATATCAGCAATAATTGACAGACCACGTGCTATAATTCAGTACGTCATAAAAACGTTTGATAAGAACGGAACGTTTATTATGGCAAAAGGTAGAGGGTGAAAAAAGATATTGAATCAGTATAACGAGCGAGTAATTGAACGAATGGTTAAAGCTGACCCGAAAATTGGAGCACCTAAGATTGCTGCAAGCCTAGAAGAAACTGGAGGACCAGTTGTTAACCCGCAGACCGTATGAAATTTCCTAAAATCCAAAGGATACAAGGGGTGCGTCTCACGTAGAAAGCCATTTATGTCAGCAAAGAATGCTGTAATGCGATTGGAGTATGCAAAAAAATATGTTAATAAGCCAGGTGGCTTTTGGAGTGATGTCATATTTATGGACGAGAGTAAGTACAACATCTTTGGGTCAGATGGAAGAAGATTTGTATGGAGGAAAGCGAATACTGCTCTATAAAAAGAAAACCTCACTCCTACAGTCAAACACGGTGGTGGCAATGTTATGGTTTGGGACACAATGTCAGCTAATGGAGTTGGAAATCTTGAATTTGTCGAGAGTACTATGGATAGATTTAAGTATTTATCTATTCTAAAGGACAATTTAAAGCAGAGTGCCGAGAAACTTGGCCTCGGCTCTAATTTCAAGGTGGTGCAAGACAATGATCCCAAACATAGTTCTGAAGTTATACGGACTTACTTGCTTTACAATTGTAAATCTCTACTCCCACATCCACCAAAGTCTCCGGATTTGAATCTCATCGAGCATTTGGGGGTAACTTGGAAAAACAAAATTAGGAAACATACTATTAAAAACAGAGAACAATTGAAGAGGATTATCGAAGAAGAATGGCAAAATATTTCTCCAGAAGAAACAAAAAAATTGGTGTTTTCTATGAAAAGGATACCACACATCGTACTTTTAACAACTTTTTAATTTCAAGATAACTTGAATTTTTCTATACTGTATGTAAAATTTTTTTATGTAAGATTTTGAAGATACTATTTTGTTATTTTTATCGTTAATACATTTAATTTATGTGTTGAAGTTTTTCTTAATCTTTTCAATATTAAATAAGAAATAGAATAAGAAAAATAATTAGCAGAAAATCTTATAATCCTAAAGATTTCAGCGCTTATTTCCTAAGTTTATATGTGTTTTTTCGTAATGTCCGATATTTGCTCACACAGAGACTCTGCTTGACTTTTTGCAGAGATATGCAGTGTGGTACAGGAAGAATAATGAAACGTCTTTACACAATGTACTTATTACAAGAAATCGTCTGAAAATGCGAATATCCACTATCAGTTTTTGTTCAAATTTGCCGGTAATTGTGTAGGTATATGCATTGTTTGCATTTTGTTAGCGGATCGATATATTGCCAAGACTCCTGGGCATTGTTTACTCCTACTAGTTTGACATATTCTTCTGCGGATGAAGGTACTCCATATACTATGCTCCTGGGTACCGCTCTCGACATTTTCCGCCGTCTACCAAGTTTTCTATGATGAGTTATAATCTAGTGTCTACAAGTAGCGCTACTTGATCCGAAGCCCCACAACGCAAACCAACACAGGGTGGTTTGCATTCTATATTAAAACAAGTAAATTTAAATAATACAGGGTGGCGCAAAAGTAATCCTCGTATCAGAAAATGCTATAAATTTTGCGATTGGCCCCTAAAGTCAGTTCTGTTTTGACATTTGTGTAGTAAACAGATGCGAAATACACGCTAATAAACAATGTTACGCTACACTGCTCCAGAACGCGGAATATTGCTGACTATTTATTTGACCAATAATCGGTCGGTGAAAAACGGTTACTGCGCAAAAGTAATCCTCCTATCAGAAAATGCTATAACTTTGCGATTGGCCCCTAAGTCAGTTCTGTTTTGACATTTGTGTAGTAAACACATGCGAAATACACATTAATAAACAATGTTACGCTACACTGCTCCAGAACGCGGAATATTGCTGACTATTTATTTGACCAATAATCGGTCGGTGAAAAACGGTTACTGCGCAAAAGTAATCCTCCTATCAGAAAATGCTATAAATTTTGCGATTGGCCCCTAAAGTCAGTTCTGTTTTGACATTTGTGTAGTAAACACATGCGAAATACACGTTAATAAACAATGTTACGCTACACTGCTCCAGAACGCGGAATATTGCTGACTATTTATTTGACCAATAATCGGTCGGTGAAAAACGGTTACTGCGCAAAAGTAATCCTCTTATCAGAAAATGCTATAAATTTTGCGATTGGCCCCTAAAGTCAGTTCTGTTTTGACATTTGTGTAGTAAACACATGCGAAATACACGTTAATAAACAATGTTACGCTACACTGCTCCAGAACGCGGAATATTGCTGACTATTTATTTGACCAATAATCGGTCGGTGAAAAACGGTTACTGGGCAAAAGTAATCCTCCTATCAGAAAATGCTATAAATTTTGCGATTGGCCCCTAAAGTCAGTTCTGTTTTGACATTTGTGTAGTAAAAACATGCGAAATACACGTTAATTAACAATCTTATGCTACACTGCTCCAGAACGCGGAATATTGCTGACTATTTATTTGACCAATAATCGGTCGGGGCCAAACGGTTACTGTGAATGGTGAGCGCAACAGAGCAACGATCAACGAGTTCTTTTTGCCGCAACTTGATGAATTGGGATTGGAAAACATGTGGTTCCAACAAGACGGTGCAACAGCACACACTGCACGTGCCACAACCGATATGCTGAACATCGGAAGCTTACTTTTGCGCCACCTTGTATAATATTGCCCCATAAAATTCACAAATAATTGGAAATAAAGCAGTTCTATCTCGCCAATTTTCAGAAGAGTGGCACCAGTGTGGTATAAAAAATTTGTATCAAATTTGTATCTTTACAGCACTCTGTTGAAATTAGAGTGTGTCTTGCGATTATGATTTCTCAGTCGCAGCTATTTTGATCCGAGACTGTGACTGCACAGTGGTGGACATAGAATACGAGCAGTAGCTGTGTTCGGTGAGGACAAAACACGGTGACACAAAACATTTGCAGCGAAAGAGCGCATTTTGACATTTCTTTGAGAGAGAGAGTTGCAAGTTTCTGCTGGGGGAATTTCACTCAGTAAAACTTGCAAGTGTTAACAGCAGATCGTGACATGGGAAAGCCAGAACAAAAATAAAAAAATGTGAGCTATTAACCAATCAAAATGCAATAGATGATTTGCTGCAAGTTTTTACTGACTCCTGTTCGGCGTTTAACGTCATTCTCACTTTGCTAACACTTCTTTACAAGTTTTGTCACCGAACACACTATTGTTACCTTGTTTGTTATGCAACTTTATTTGCAGTGTTCGAATATTGCAAAATTTAAGAAATTTTTAATCAAATTGAAACAATAGCAATAGCAAAATAATTCCCCACCTTTCCAAAAAACTACCAAAAATAACTATAAGTCTTGGTTTTTAAACGACATTTCCAAAGTAATTTCCTTTTACACACCAAAATATAATATTCACATTTATTAAAATTGAGCCGTCGTAACTTATGGTACTTAGAAACATGATAATTCATGTTGCAATAAACATTAAAAAACTTTGGGTAAAAACCATCCATTTTTTTAGTCTGCACGTGTTTGTTTGTGTTATAAATTTAAATTCGCATCTGCAATACGTGATTGCGATTATTGCAACCGTGATTGAGAACGGGAGCAGATTCTGTCAAAGCCAGTCAGTCACGGGGTTTTCTTTGAAGCTGTTCTGCGATTTATTGTTATATTTCAGTGGCTTAAGTTTAATTATTAACTGAAAAAATATGTTTAAAAAAAATGCATTGTTATTTTCTGAGAGAAGTATTTTTGTTTAAGCGTCTATAATTTTTTTACTTGTTTGTTTAGGTTACATTATAGTTTATCGTTGAATAATATATTTTTAGTTTGATCATATATTATTAGTTGAATTACTTTGTGATGCGTTAAAAAAACATTGGAAATAAATGGATTTTAGTCTTATTATCCTGGTATTATCTTCAAATTACTTTTTTCTGATATTCATATTCTTAAAACATTCACAGAAATTTTGCGAATGCGTGCCCAAAACATGCGAATATTCGCGACATCACTGGTCTACACATCCATAGTATACGTCATATTAAGTTTCGTAATTATATCTCACACGGTTATGAAGTTAATAACTGCCGAATTAGAAATTGCTGGAGGTGCCACGCCCACTTTCCAAAATTTTGCAAAAATAGTATAAAGTATAAATATAAATAGTAAAAGTCAATGAGATTTCGCCAGTTCAGTATTTCTACCTTTACGAAAAAGTAAGCGTAGTCGAAAAGCGATCTGGCTTATTTTCTATCGGTCTATGTATCACAACAATAGCATGTGTCGTACCACGATTCGTTATCACGTTCAAAATCTAACCGGAACGATAGGGATCGGTTGTATGAGAGTCGTTTGTGTAAATTCTTGTGTATACATATGCATGTCTGTGCTTCCAAGCAAATAAAGGTTGGTTGTCAAAAAATTTACTACAAAAACTTAACGAACAGAACTTCTATGCGGATCCAAAATTGATCCAGAAAAATATCAGGATCACATTGTTGTTGCATTTACATGCAAAATTTCTATCTGGATCACTCGTGATTGGAACGCGCTTAATGACTTTGTACTTATGCAAAGCAACTAACGTTTAGGAAGTCAGCCATACTTGCAATTGCTGTTAGGCGTTTTCTATCAAAAAATTGTAATACATACCTTTTTACCACTGGGCTGTTTTTGTTATAGAGCTTGACTGTATGTCTGTATGTTCATATGGTTGTGTCGCGTCCTTGATGTCTCGCCATCGTATTTCCGTGTACTAATTGAGTAACTATTCAAATCGCATTAGATAATACTGAATAGTTAGAGATGGTGAGACTTGGAAATACAAATAAATTCATAAATGTAGACAAGTGCTGGAAGAAGCATCGATGTTATATCGATACCTCTATGCATTTGCTTTCATTTCGATCATTTTCGATTTCAATGTTTTTTTGTTTTCAACCTCTAGAATTTCTAACAAAAGCAGTAATGACAATGGTTATATAATAATGTCGTTTATCACTCTGTTTTAATAAAAGAGCAAATTCAACTCATTTAACATAGACATACGGCATCTTACCAAAAAGTTGTTCATTACTGCTTGGAGAGTTTAGACAGGAATAGCCGCAATTGTTTCTCGAATGGATTGCCTTAGTTCATTCAAATTCGTTGGTTTTGCTTTGAAGACTTCCTGTTTGCAATAACCCCACAAGAAAAAGTCAGGTGCAGTAAGGTCAGGCGACCTGGGTGGCCAACGGAATGTGGAGTTTCTGGATATCAGCTTATTGGGAAATTTTCGTCGCAATTCTGTCATAACAGGTTGGGCTATATGAGGAGCTGCACCATCTTGCTGAAACCACACAGAGTTGAAAGAAATTCTCATTCGGCGTAATTCTGGATAGAAAAACTCTCTCAACATGCTCAAGTAACGGTCTCCAGTAACCGTAACGGTGTGACCGTTTTCTTCGAAGAAGTAGGGCCCGACAATGCAGCGTGATGAAACTGCACACCACACTGTGACACGAAGTGGATGCAATTCCGTCTCATGGAGTATCTGTGGGTTGGAAGCACTCCATATTCGACAATTTAGTTTGTTTATGTTGCCGTTTAAATCGAAATGGGCCTCGTCAGACATGAAAAGACAGTTCAACATGTTTCCATCCTCTTCCACCATTTGAAGCATCTTCTGGCAAAATTCCAAGCGAATCGGCAAGTCTGCAGCGTTCAGTTTGTTGGCCATTTGAATTTTATATGGGAATAAGTCCAAATCTTTGTGCATAATTGACTGTAATGACTGTCTGCTTACACCCATTTGAGCAGATAAGCTTCTTGTCGAAACACGTGGATTGTTTTGTATGGCAGCAGCTACAGCAGCGATGGTTTCCTCCGTTCGAACTGAAGGGTTTCGATGGTAAGTCTTCTGTTGACTGTCCCATGCTCGGCAAAATTGTTTACAAGTCTTATTATGGTCCATCTGCTCGGAGGATTGCCGCCAAACGTGCGCCTATACTCTCTTTGAACCGAAACAACGGACTCCAGTGCGTGATAGCGGCGGACAATCCAAATTCTTGTTTCAGTGTCCCAGTTATCCATTTTTGTTAAATGTAAAAGTCAATCTGCAAAATAAATAAAAAATTAACCAGATTCATTAAATAGAAAAAAAGTTATTTAATTTTTTTTTGGTAGCGGCTTTCATTAGCCACCCTGTACATAACAATAAGTTAATAATCTTGCATTTGATTTTTCCTACAAATTAGCTGTAGGCCACAGCTTATATGCTGACTCTTAACAGAATCAGGTAAGGCAGATTATTTTATGCTAAGAAGCAAACTCGTAGATCTTTCTGGCCACTGTCGAGAGGCGAAAGCGCACGGTATCCAAATAAGCAGCGGCGGCAGTTAGCGTGTTCCGATTCCACATTAATTCACTATGGATCCTTAAGTTCAGGAATATAATCACATCACTGGACAGCGACCCCGGCCCTTCACTAGTGGTGGGGTGAACTAAAAATGCTCCGATTTCGGCGATATATAGTACCTGGCTTTAAATTATTTTAAGAGTAAAAAAATTTAATTTGGTAAAGATCGGAACATATACACAACCACCATACATATGACTTTTAAAGACTATGTAAAAATATGTACAGTGTACTCACATGGTTACTGATCAAGAGAAAAAAGTTTTGAAAAAGTTTTTAAAAGGGGGTCGCCCCCGGCAGTGGTTTGGCAAACTTTCCGAGTGTCTTTCTGCCACGCAAGGCTTCTCAGCAAAAATGTATTTCCTTTGTAGATGCCGTTCGAAGTCGGAAAAAATCTGTAGGCCCCCCCAATTTGAAAGAAAAAATTTCAAATTCGAAGAGAAGCTCGGCGCAAAAATCTCTCAGGAGGTTTATGAGGTACATGTTGTATATCGCGCCATACCTTTATATTTTTTTAAAACTAATTTACAAGTCAAAACTCATGACAGAAGTGTTTTTATTGAAAACAATCAGCTGGCTTTATAATACGAGCTGAAATGTATTAAAATTAGTATGCCATAATAGATCACTACTAGGTATATAATGTTCGGTTCCACCCGAACTAAGGCTTCGTTACTTGTTAAAATTTATGTCTGGCTGCCTGTATGTTTGGGCGCGTATCACTCAAAACTTGTTGAATATATTTGAATGCACTGCTGCATTACTAGGCGTCTAACTTAACATTTACGATATCCCTTATTGCGATAACTTGATCGGTTTCGGAGTTATCGGTCAACCATGGTGATCCAAAATGTGCTAGTACAATATGGGTATCAAACCAAACGTGTTAATGAGTGCTGAAATAAGCGATGTGATTAAGTTTCGCATCTTAACTGATTTTGTAGATATGGTGATTAAAATCGGATTTAGCGATGCAGGGAAACGTGACCGGGTATCCTAGTACTAAATAATAATAGTTTCACGCGATATACCCCCGAAGAGATTAAGCTCCTCTACCAAGTTGTGGTGTGCTGCTCTGATTGAATTTTTTTGTTGTCAAATACGTAAAAACTATTGGGAAATTTTGATGACCAAAACATGCGCACCCTGTATAGCTATAATAGCTTACTTTTGGTCGTCTTATTGTGTCTAACTATTAATTCTGTGGCAGTGAGGGAAAACTACCAAAGTAATTTCTTTTTAATTTTTCAGTAGAGCGCTTTGAAAGTTTAAATTGCAGTGTAAATGTATGGAATTGAGATATATTTTTTTGTCCTTAAAATCCACAAGGGTTGAACAAAAGCTTTGAAACTTTGTTTGATTATAGATCCTAGAACGGAGAACACAATGCTGGTACTATTTTATTTTCGACCAAACTAAAGTCTGGCTTTTTCCGCTTATTGCCATAGAAATTTTGTTAGTGTTTATATTTTTTTTTGCTTAGTTGTTTTTTTTTTCAAAGACTTTTTTAAGCGGGGTAGAAATTTGTGAAGTAGCCTAAAATTTTTTTCGAAGGTAATATATTTTAAAGAACTCATTACAAAATTTTTCGAAACTCGAATTACTTTCTAAGTTATAGCTATAAACATATTTTAGAAGTTCAGAAGTTTTTGTTTAATTTCTCGGTATTGACCAGTCAAATTTTTCTCATTTTTGAAATATATATACAAGATGCTATCCTCTTTCAAACTGCATTACTTTTTTTGGCATATTTATTTTTTTGCAAAAATTATTCTCAAATTTTTAAATATTTTCGAAAATTGGTTTCGAAAAAGCGTTCATGGTGGCGCATTTAATAAATGCACATTTAGCAGGTTCGAGTCATATGATTTTTGTTTACAAACATTTTTCGAGGTTATGAAAATTTTCAGCACTTGTGCAAAAATTTACACATTTTTATTAAATCTTTCGATTAATTCCATTCGCAAACAACAGATTAACTTGTAGATGGTTGTATTTTAACAATATCACACAACACGCGCGCTAAATTACAAATTGAAAATCAGTATAAATTTGCTGAATGTTTACGTATGAGAGAGAACTCACTCTTTTGAATTCGAATCGCGATTTTCTTCGAATAATGCAGGGTTGATTTCAACATTTATAATACTAATGCAAAGATAAAATTGTATTTAGGTGTCAAAATTTGTATGGTAAATGCGAAAAGAAATGCTGCATTTTGGGCTAAATGCTAAATAAGAGGTAAATGCGAAATGCAGGCTCACCATGAACAGCACATTAGAATAATTTTGTTGGGCATTCCATTACAAACTATAAGCAAAAAGAAATTGGGGTCCGGCAATAGAACGGGAGCTATTTACTTTTTTAAGGCGGGGTGTCTGTGTGTAACACTTTTATAAAGAAAAGAATATAAGATGAATAAAGGATATAATAATTACAACTCTTCCTAGACACTTCATTTTATCACAAAACGTGATCAAAAGTCATTCGAAGTACTATTAATGCCACATCTTAGCATTCACAGTGCACAGTACGTACCGAAAAATATTTTTCATACAAAATTAGTTACAATCCTCTAAAAATTTTAAATAATTCCCATCCCGTTGCCAGGCCCCAATTTTCTATTTCTGCTAAAAGTAATGGAATGACCAACAACATACAAATTGGGGAATAAATTTGCAAATAAATAAATATGCCAGTTTGGTAGAATATATTTGGTAGGTATATATATTTCAAAAATAAGTAAAATCGGACGAAATTGGTAAAAACTTGGAAAAAAGGTTTACAGCTATAATTTTGAAAATAATTAGAATTTCGAAAAACTGGTCCAAACATTTTTATTTGTTGTTGGGTACTATACAAACAAGTCTCAGAAAGAAAGTCGAACTTCGAAAAAAGTGGCCCACTTCACAAATTTCTACCGAGCGCTCGGGAAAAATTGTATTCTTGGTGATATCGAGCCACTATCGAGCGTCATCAATTTGACGTGTTTTTGTTTACATTAAAAAATACAAAACATTAAATTCCTGTGAAGTTTTATTTTACTCTGGAACTTTTTCAAGATTGGATAAAAAAAGCTAGTGCTTGAGTGCTTTATCGGTTTATGGTAATTTAACTCGAATATGCCAAGAACTTGTTTTTGCTGGGATTTCAAAAATATTTTATAGGCTGACTTTTGTAGGTCCATTTCTTTCCTCTTATGCCTATTCGATACAATCGCACATTGTATTTCCGGATAGCTAACGGCCTTGGAACATCAATACATTTCTTTTGCTGCTGTGATTATCGAAAAGCGTTTGTTACTGGATTTGTGCCATAAGTAGTCGAAGCGATGTTTACAACTACAATGTCATTCCACTTCGTAAGAAAAATATTAGCTTCTTTCAATTTTGTGCACTAAAGTTCAAGCTGCTATTAACATTTTCTCCCGTTTTATTGCGTATTTTTCTCCAAAAGTGAAACAGATTTTCATCCTTTATGTCACCCAGCCATACCTGAACTTCGCATTCTTGAAACGACCTTATTTTTGGACTACCTACGAGCTTCTCAAATTGAAGTATAAATTCCTCGCCTGGGGTTTCTGGAGAGTTGCTGTCATTGAGACCATCTGGCAAGGCTACCGAGGTCTCACTAGCATGTGGTTTGACAAGCCGTTCGTAGTTTTGAGCATCAGGAAGAAATGGGTAAAGTCCACAAGCTTTAAAATCCTTCTTTATAGTTTCCGTTTTTACTGCGGAAATGCATTCCTGCAGAAGCGGCGCAAACTCTTCTCGCTTAATACGACTTCCACCGTTCTGTACTCTCCAGTCGTGTATTCTTTTCTTCCAGGCTACTTTAAGAGGATGGAAAACAGCTTTGTCCATCGGCTGCAAAATATGAGTAGAATTAGGTGGCAAAGCAATTAAAATGATTCTCCTATCTTTGCAAAATTCGCTTAATGCAAGTGACAAATGGAACGAGTGGCCGTCCATGAAAAGCATCACTGGCAGCTTAATTTTTTCTTTTACCAAATATTGGTAAAATACATTCGTCATATACTCGTAAAACGTTTCGCAAGTCATCCATTTATTGTCGGACTTACCAATGGCCCAATCTTTTGGGTATTTATTCAAAATGTTTTGAGGCATGCGTTTATAAGGAAACAATGCGAAAATCGGCATTAGTTTTCCACTTGCAGAGACTCCCAAAAGCAAGGTCAGGTTTTCTTTTTCGTTCCCTGAATTAATATAAACAGTTTGGCACCTCTGTGCGTCAAAACCTTCTGATCTTTTGGGAACATAAAAAATGCGGACTCGTCGCAGTTGAATATTCTTGTTGGGTTATTTAGAATATCCATTTCATTATGTTCTTGTAAATAATGGAAGACCCTGTTAAACCAACCTCTAATTTTTTCCTCGGTTGCTCCGATGCGTTGTAAGTGGCTGATCCACCCTGAGAGATATTGATGAATTTCGCGTTAAAAAACCTTCATACCAACGTCTCCCAGGTACGCCGTTAGTGAAATCATTTTTTCGGTCAATTTCTTTTGCTAGTCTCTCTCTCTATCTCTATGGCGCGACATACAACAGGTATATCATCATAAACCTCCTAAGAGATTTTTGCGCCAAGCTTCTCTTCCAATTTGTGGTGTGCCGATCTGAATTTTTCCCTACAAATTGGTGGGACCTACAGTTTTTGCCGACTCCGAACGGCATCTACAAAGGAGACGAATTTTTGCTGAGAAGCCTGTCATGGCAGAAATACACTCGGAGAGTTTGCCAAACCACTGCCGAGGGGCGACCCCGTTTTGAAAAACTTTTTTCAAATCACTTTTGATGTTACCTGTACCAGGGCTCGAACCATGGACCTTCGGTGTGGTAGGCCGGCAACACTACCTTCACACCACGGCGGCCGCTAGTCTACCAACCGAAAAAAGAAGCTGATCCTTGCTGACTGCAAACCCACACTCAGCAACTGTCTTTACCCATTTAACCAGCATTTCTTCTTCTACGACAGTCAAAACTGTTGGTTTCCCAAACGGTTTCTTATGCCTATCAAATATTTTATCTCTAAGAGTCTGTTCAGGAATTTTATAAAGTTTTGCAGCTTTATAAATACTTAATTTTTCATTAGTGACACCATTAAGCGCTGCTGTCAAATCTTCTTTTGTGTAACGAGCTTTTGTCATTTTTTCTATAAAATTAAGTTATTAACCCAATAATCAGCGAATGAAGATCGAATTAAGTTTGAGGCAGTTTTCTTAAATTTACTTGAAAAAATACGCGCATAAATAGCCCCACTCCAAAAATGCGTGCTTTCCGTTTCACTGCTGAAATGTAAATGCGCAGTGTACGTAAATTCGTGGTATCGCTTTAAGTGGTAATTTGAGGTTTATATTCAAATTTTTTTTGCTACTATCAATATTCTTTCAAAACAATAGTAAAGAAGTTGAAATCTTGATACATTTTTTTAAATTAAATGAAAAATTATTGAATAAACAAACGTTCTACAATGCCATTATTTCGTTAAAATGTTGTGCTTCGCAGAGCTTTTTGATTAAAATATTGACGAATAGATTAATAAAAGTGTATCACGAAATTACATCAAAATCTTCCTCGGGGGGTTTAAATAATTAAAATACTTAAAAAAATACGGTTTCTTATAAAATGGTAAAGAAAATATGAAAAACATATCTTCTTCTTCTTTAAATGGTCATCTAACCGCCTGGGCGATTTTGACCGTCCAACATAGCTCGCCAGTCGTTTCTTCGTTGCGCCAACTGGCGCCAATTGGAAACACCGCGGGATCGCAAATCGGTCTCCACTTGGTCCTTCCATCGGAGTGGTGGTCTCCCTCTTCCTCTGCTTCCACCGGCGGGTGCCGATAAGAATACCTTCTGGGCTGTAGCATCTTCGCTAATTCGCACTACGTGGCCTAGCCAGCGAAGCCGCTGTGTTTTAATTCGCTGAACTATGTCGGCGTCTGCGTAAAGTTCATACAGCTCATCATTAAATCTTCTTCGGTACTCGCCGTCGCCAACGCGTAGAGGTCCACAAATCTTTCGAAGAACCTTTCTCTCGAATACTCCCAGAGCCGCCTCATCAGATGTTGTTAGTGTCCACGCTTCTGCACCATATAGTAGGACGGGTGCGATGAGTGACTTGTAGAGTGTTATTTTCGTTCGTCGAGAGAGGACTTTACTTTTCAATTGCCTACTCAGTCCGAAGTAGCATTTGTTTGCAAGAGTAATTCTTCGTCGGATTTCTAGGCTAACATTATTGTTGGTGTTAATGCTGGTTTCCAGGTAAACGAAGTCCTTTACTATTTCGAAATTATTGCTGCCAACAGTGGCTTGGTTGCCAAGGCGCGACTGCGCTGACTCTTTGCATGATGACAAAAGGTACTTCGTTTTGCCCTCGTTCACCACCAATCCCATTTTCTCCGCTTCTTTTTCTAATTTGGAGTAAGCAGAAGTTACGGCGCGGTTGTTAAGGCCAATGATATCAATATCGTCAGCATATGCCAACAGTTGCACGCTTTTATAAAATATTGTTCCAGCGCGGTTAAGTTCTGCAGCTTGTATTATTTTCTCCAGCATTAAATTAAAGAAATCGCACGATAGGGGGTCACCCTGTCTGAAACCTCGTTTAGTTTCGAACGGCTCGGAGAGGTACTTCCCAATTCTGACCGAGCTGGCGGTGTTGCTCAAGGTCATTTTGCATAGCCGTATAAGTTTTACGGGGAAACCAAATTCAGACATAGCGGCATATAGGCAGCTCCTTTTCGTGCTATCGAAAGCGGCTCTTCATATGCTGGCATTTTATTTGAATTGTGCAATCAAGTGGGTGAAAGCATTGATTCTTGAATTTTAAGCTCGATTTCATAGTTTTCTAGACTGGGTAGCATAACGCAAACTAGACGAATTATTAGTGAAATCGTTACATAAGAGCTCGCTGATACTAATACAGTAATTTTGTCAATAGGTGAGAGGATTTCGCTTCAATATGTCAATATAACTCCGATGTCAACGAAGTTGGGGCTTTCGTTGGTAGCCGGTTAAGAGATGGTTCCGATCTCCAAAGTACAGATCTAGTGTAAGAATAACTACTTCGAACCCAATTAAAAGTGGATAGTTTGGAACTAGTTCAAATATTTATAGCTTTGAAATAGTGAAAAAAAGCCAGAGGAAAATTGAAAATTGAACCAATCGAGGAAAGAAACATAACAATATATTTTAAAAATTAAGTTTATTAAAAAAAATTGTTCAATTATCATTAAGAAATTTTAATTCTATTATGAGAAAGTGCAAGTCTTAACTCGTTAAATGATAGTAAACTCTTTAAATAGAAATGCAGATTGCAATATAATTCAAAAAATGTATGGTATGCAAAACTTATTGTTGAATTGAATCGTAAGTAAACATATTGCGCTCTATATCTAAGAAATCAGCTTAATTTGTACTAAAACAGGCACAACAGTTGTTTCGTAGAACAATCCAAAAAAAATTTCACAAATTTATTATTGAAAAAACTATCAGAATCGGTTACCATAAAAGTATCTTGGTCAGCACAAACTTGTTTAGCAAAATAATCATGAATACGTAGTTTTCCTTGCAGCTGCAGTATTTTTGAAATATCTTTTTTATACCTAGTAGTGCTACGCACACAAGGTTTATTACCTTCATTCGCCTAATGGTAGTACGTAATGACATAAACGAATCCAGCTAGATATTGACTTATATATCAAAATGTTCAGATGGAAAAGAGAACTTGATTAAGCCATGTCCGTCCGTCCGTCCGATAACTTGAGTAAATTTTAAGATATCTCAAAGAAATTTGGTATGCAGCTTCCTGGCACTCATCTCCGAGCGCTATTTAAAATAGGCGAAATCGGATGATAGACACGCCCACTATTTATATATAGAATATTTTCGAAAATACAAAAACCGCGATTATTCAGAACATAATGCAACTATAAGGATAAGATTTGGTGTGTACATTAACATTAAGCCAGAAAATAAATTTTTCAAGAAATTTTTGAAAATGGATTAGTATACAACCTCTTTATGCCATAACTCCGGCAAAAATTGATTTGTCGAAACGAAATTTTCCGATAATGTTGAATACATAAAGGTAACTGTTTATTGTAAAAATGGACGAAATCGGTTAAGAGCCATGCCCAGTATTTTAATATAGTTCTGAACAAATTGTTTGTAAAATTTAGAAAGCGATATTTCTATAACTATGCAACCGCGCAAAATTTTGTGGATTTTGGGGAAGAAGGCGTGGCTCCGCCCACTTTTCAGCATAAAGTTCTGCTATTTTCTAAGGCGATTGCTTGTAATTTCAACTAGATATGTCAATGAAAATGTAGTATTCACCTGCCAAAAATTACGCAGATCGGATAACACACAAGGAAATATCCACCGCAACACGGAAGTTACACATCTTTTTTGATTTGTATACCTTTCATGACCATGAACTGTTTGTAAGTATGAGAAGAAAAATAGATGGCCCGATCAATAAGTAGACAGAAATGATTAGGACGATGGGCTGAGTCGATGTAGCTATCCCCGCCGTCTATCTGTCTGTGCCTCTATTTGAACGCAATTGGGATGTCATAATAGTGTGACGAATTCGATGATTCCTTGATTATCAATCCTGGGTTCGATCACTATAAAGTCAAATAAACACACTCACAGATATTGTAACTACAAGGTGGCGCAAAAGTAAGCTTCCGATGTTCAGCATATCGGTTGTGGCACGTGCAGTGTGCGCTGTTGCACCGTCTTGTTGGAACCACATGTTTTCCAATCCCAATTCATCAAGTTGCGACAAAAAGAACTCGTTGATCATTGCTCTGTAGCGCTCACCATTCACAGTAACCGTTTGGCCCCGACCGATTATTGGTCAAATAAATAGTCAGCAATATTCCGCGTTCTGGAGCAGTGTAGCGTAACATTGTTTATTAACGTGTATTTCGCATGTGTTTACTACACAAATGTCAAAACAGAACTGACTTTAGGGGCCAATCGCAAAATTTATAGCATTTTCTGATAGGAGGATTACTTTTGCGCCACCTTGTAGTAGCTAGTTTTATTTACTAGTAATAAACGCAATACAAATTTAAGAGTTTGGTAACTTCGCAGTAGTTCACAGAACAACACTTGAAAATAAACTGATCCCTGCCTTGCTTGGTCACCGCCTTATATAGTCCAACAGGGTGCTTGCCTACGCACCGAGAACTTTCTTCGTTGTTCGCTTTTCGTGTTCTGGAAGGGTCGGTGTTATTTATTGGCATCTCCTCTTTGCATCGTATTCGCAAACACTTGCGCCATCTCTCTTCCTCTTCCTAGTTATACGCTTGCATGCATAAGCGTATCCATCGTTATCTCGGTTGTGTTAACTAGTGGTGGGAGTGTTATTGAGTTAGGGATGGTACATGCTTGAGAATAATCGCCACACTGCCCTCCACCTAAGTCACATTGCCGGAACCAAACGCAGCTAGCCTTTCCAAATGGACCACCTTCATCTTATTCCTTGGCCTTCCCATAGTTTGTATGCCATATACCACATCGTTGATCCGTTTTATGACTTTGTATGGGCCTTCCCAGTTACATTGTAGTTTTGGGGACAACCCTTTCTTACGCTGTGGGTTGTATAGCAGCACTAAATCGCCTTCTATAAAACCTTCCGAATTTATTGCTTTGTCGTACCTGGCCTTCATTTTATCGCTCATGATCTTAGTCCGTTGTCTCACAAGGTCGTGAATTTCTCTCATTTCTTCTTCCAATACGCTAGTAGATTTCCGAGCATTTACTCCTGCATCAGCGTTTATCCCAAACTTCAAGTCAGCTGGCAATCGAAGATCATGCCCGAAAATTACCTTTGCAGGAGTCTGACCAGTTGTTTCATGTACTGCAGAGCGATATGGCATTAGGAATAAGGAGATGTGAGTATCCCAATCCTTCTGGAACCTATCCACTACTTTCCTCAGGTGCTCTTCCAAGGTTCTATTGAATCGTTCCACCATGCCATCTGACTGAGGATGTAGTGCAGTTGTTCGAGTTTTCCGAATGCCCAATGTCTTGCACATTTCCTGGAACAAAGCTGATTCGAAATTCCTGCCTTGGTCAGAATGTATTTCCATCGGTGCACCAAACCTAGCTACCCAATTGTTAGTAAACACTTCTGCTATGGTTTCTGCCTCTTGATTTGGAATAGGGTACACTTCTGGCCACTTGCTGAAATAGTCCATAACTACCAGGACATATTTGTTTCCGAGTTTGCTAGTAGGAAATGGACCAGCTACATCCATGGCTATCCTCTCAAATGGCGCACCTGAATTATACTGTTTTATTTGGCCATGGCTCCTTGATTTCGGTCCTTTAGCTTTGATGCATACTTCACAGTTGGCAATCCACTCCGCGACCGATTGACGGCAACCAACCCAATAGAATCTTTGCTTGACTTTCTCCAAGGTCTTGGTGACTCCAAGATGACCTCCGCTTGGACCGTTATGTAATTCATTGAGTACATCAGGGATTTTCTTCCTTGGGACGACTATCAGCTTTCGAACACATTGACCATCCTCACTCTCCCATATTCGATGCAAACAACCGGATTCTAATTGCAAACTATATCACTGTGCCCAATATGACTTGGCAACAGGACTTTCTGCTGACATCTCCTCTCTTGATGGTCGCTCGTTTCGTTCGATTCCTTGCATTACACGTGTAAGATCTGGATCTTCGTGCTGAAACCTTCTTAATTGATCAATGTTCCATTCGTCCGTAGATGTTATAGTCATGAGCCGCACATCTATAATGTCTTCCTTGGTCCAGCTTTGGAACAATTCTTGCATTCCAAGTTACATGGTCTTCGTGACATTGCATCAGCATTTCCGTGGGTGCTACCTTTGCGATGCTCTATGGAAAAGTCATAACTTTGCAGTCGCTCTATCCAGCGTGCCAATTGACCTTCCGGATTACGGAACTGTAAGAGCCATTTCAACGCTGCGTGGTCTGTCCTGACGTGGAATCGCTGCCCATATAGATACTTGTGGAAATGCTTTACGCACTCTACCAATGCCAACAGTTCTCTCCGGGTTACACAATAGTTCCTTTCAGGCTTCCCAATTGTTCGGCTATAGTATGCAACTACCTTCTCCTGTCCATCAACAATCTGAGACAAAACACCTCCTATAGCATAACCACTCGCATCTGTATCCAGAATAAACTTTGAACCTGGAATTGGATATGCTAACATCGGGGCAGTGCCTAGTCGTTCCTTCAATGTTTGAAAAGCTACCTCCTGTTCCTTCTTCTATTCAAAACTCATATTCTTCCTGGTAAGGTCATGGAGACTACTAGCTTCGCTGGCAAAATTTGGTACAAATCGGCGATAATACGTGCACAGCCCAAGGAAGCTCCGTAACTCATGCAAATTTCTCGGTCTTGGCCAATCCTTTACGCCTTCGATCTTTTCTTTAGCAGTGCAGATTCCCTCGGTAGTTACCTTGTGACCCAAATAACTTACTTCCTTTTTAAACAAGGAACACTTCTTGGTACTTAGTTTCAGACCAGCACCAGCTCTTCTTTGGAAAACTTCCTCCAAGTTCTTTAGGTGTTCCTCAAAACTTTTTCCCAGCACGATGATGTCGTCGAGGTACACCAAACATGTTTGCCAGTGCAATCCTTTTAGTATCTGGTCCATGAGTCTCTCAAAAGTAGCTGGAGCTTTGCATAGCCCGAAGGGCATTACCGTAAATTGCCAAAGCCCTTCTCCAACGCTGAAAGCCGTCTTCTCTTTATCTTCATCCTTTACCTCCACTTGCCAGTAGCCGCTTTTCAAGTCCAGTGTGGAAAACCATTTCGTGCCAAATAACGAGTCCAGAGTATCGTCGATTCTTGGCAATGGATAACTGTCCTTCTTCGTTACGTCGTTCAATTTCCGGTAATCCACACATTCCACATCTCATTTTTCCATCTTTCTTTTTTACTAGTACTACCAGTGAGCTCCATGGACTAGCTGATGGTTCGATCACGCCGCTGTCACTCATTTCGTGTATAATTTCTCTTACTACTTGACGTTTGCGCAATGGAATACTACGAGGAGCTTGGCGGATGGGCCTTGCATCACCAGTATCAATTTGATGCTTCACAACTTTGGTCCGACCTGGTTTAGAACCATCCTTGTCAAATATGCTCGAGTACTTTGATAGAAGTTCCTTTGCCTTTTTCTGATGATCTTTTTCGAGGCCTGCCTTCGACGACGTGATATCATCTGAAAGATTAATCTTGATGGTAGAATCATTTTCCTGAAGCTGTTCGCAATTGATACACGTCCATCTTGTTTTGTCATGGCCAGGGTTTTTCCTACTAATATGTTCGTCCTTGATTTGTTTGCTGCCTCGACAACCCACAACTTGTTTGTCCCATAATCTCCATCAATCTTTACCCATATGATTGCTTCCGACTTCGGTGGAATTTGTTGGATCTCCTCCACAAGCACTCGCTTACTAACGTATTTGTTTTCGTAACCAAAATTTAATGGCACATCCATGTTCTGGTAATTCATAATCCTGTTTTGCATGTCGATCTTGATGCCTTGCTCGCATAAGAAGTCCACACCAACTATGATTTCGTCAACAATATCTGCTACTATAAAACTGTGTAGAACGGCCACGTTCCCGATTGCGATTTCACATGTTACTTCTCCTAGGACATGGGTGTCCTCACCAGTGGCCGTACGTAACTTTGCTCCATGCAATGGTCTCACCTCCTTGTTGACTAAATCAGATCGAAATTTGGAATGCGATGCGCCTGTATCCACAGTTAGTACGTGCTCTTTTCCATCCACATATGCAACAACAGTAACATTACTAGCTTTCCTTCCGATCTGTGAGACAGAGATTATGGGGCATTCAGTTGCGGTAGCCAGTTCACGCCCATTTCGGCTGGCTCTATTTAGTTTAACGACTGATTTGGTTAGGAAATTTGCTCGTCTCCTTCAGCTTTGCGTTTTCGTCCACCTGAATTGCTGGGGTTACTGGAGCCAGTGCCGCAATAACGTGCTATGTGACCGGATTTTCCGCACTTAAAGCATTTAATGGCACCATCACTTTTTTTCTGTACTCCGTTCAACGCTTCCAAAATTTTGTCAACCCAAGCCGGAGTTTCCACTTCTACACGATGAGCCTTGTATGCAGGTTTACTCAAAAGTGAGGCTGTTTCCTGCGTCAGAGCATGCGATACCGTTTCAGCGAATGTCCTTTTGGGGTTTGCATATGTGGCCCGCTTCGTCTCCACATCGCGTATTCCATTTATAAAACTTTGGATTTTTACCCTCTCAGTATACTCCATGGGTGCGTCCGCATTTGCTAGATGGGCCAACCTCTCAATGTCCGATGCAAATTCCTGCAAAGTCTCATTAGGTTTCTGGGAGCGATTCTGTAGCTCTATTTGGTATATCTGCAACTTTGTCTTCCATGCCCCAATTATTCACAGCTGCCGTCTTCTCAAACTGTAGCTTAAATACCTGCAAAGGAAGAGAACCATCAAATGATGAGGATTTTACCTTGGGAGTATTCGCTGAAGCAGATGTACGGTACAGTTGCAACTCCTGGATACGGCCCCTTAACGCATCTACCTCGGCCTCGATTTTCTCCTCAAACTGCATTATTTTCTCGTCCATGCGTGCCTCTAGCTTCAATGACATCCTGGCTTCCTGCTCTTCCAGCTTTGCAGAGATCTGCGATAACACCTGTGCTGAACTTTGTGATGATATTTCGGAAATACGTGCCTCCAACTTAGATGTAATACCTCTATCTTGTTCTTCCAGCTGAGATGCCATGTGTGTCTTCTGTTCTTCCAGCTGAGATACTATACAAGTTTTCTGTTCTTCCATTTTAGTCGACATTTGAGTTAATACAGCCAATATCATGTTTGTGTCCACGGTTGCTACTGGATTCGGAGACTCCTTTTTTTCTTCCATTTTCGTCGATGTCTCCTCCACAAGATGGAAAACATGGTCATGAACGTTGATACCTTCCGCTTCCATAGCCTCCCGTAATCTTGACTGTAGCTCGGACTTATTACCTGTAGTGTTTAGTCCGCGTTGTTCCAACTCATTTTTGAGTTGCTGAATCTTCAATTCATTCAACTTAGCCATGTCCTTGTTATCCTTGAAATCACTGGTATTTATTTAACAATACCGCTTCTGACACCAATTGTGACGAATTCGATGATTCCTTGATTATCAATCCTGGGTTCGATCACTATAAAGTCAAATAAACACACTCACAGATATTGTAACTAGTAGCTAGTTTTATTTACTAGTAATAAACGCAATACAAACTTAAGAGTTTGGCAACTTCGCAGTAGTTCACAGAAAAACACTTGAAAATAAACTGATCCCTGCCTTGCTTGGTCACCGCCTTATATAGTCCAACAGGGTGCTTGCCTACGCACCGAGAACTTTCTTGGTTGTTCCCTTTTCGTGTTCTGGAAGGGTCGGTGTTATTTATTGGCATCTCGTCTTTGCATCGTATTCGCAAACACTCGCCCATTTCTCTTCCTCTTCCTAGTTATATGCTTGCATGCATAAGCGTAGCCATCGTTATCTCGGTTGTGTTAACTAGTGGTGGGAGTGTTATTGAGTTAGGGATGGTACATGCGAGAATAATCGCCACAATAGATAACTACTAGGAATTTAATGTTCGGTTCCACCTGAACTTAGACTTCTATACTTGTTCTGAATGCGCAAAGCTCCACGCATTTGCTCCTCGGGATCCTTCGTGCTTGGCGTTCAGTATCGCCATCAATAATTCGGTGTCGGAAGATACATTTCACCTAGTCAAAAGTAATTTGCAGAAAGCTTTGCAAAACTACCATATTTTGTAATTCTTAACTTTAACGTACAATTACTAAAAAAGCTTCCAAAACAATGAAAACCGTAATTGTAATATTCCTACGAGGTGTGTTCAAGAAGTATCGCGAATTTTGTGTTTTTTCAAAAATTATTTATTTATTCATGAATATCTATTTTGTCCCCTTCAAAGTAATCCCCATGAGATATTATACACTTGTGCCAACGGTTTTTCCAATCTTCGAAGCACTTAAAAAAATAATTTTTTTGTATCTTGTTCAGCTCCTCCTTCGATGCTGTCTTTATCTCGTCAAGAGAAGCGTAACGTCGTCCTTTCATGGGCCTCTTCAGTTTAGGGAACAAGAAAAAGTCACAGGGGGCCAGATCTGGGGAATACGGTGGCTGCGGCATCATTAGTGTGTTGTTTTTGGCCAAAAAGTCGCGCACAAGCAACAATGCGTGAGCAGGGGCGTTATCGTGGTGCAAAAGCCAATTTTTGTTCTTCTTTGCACATCTTCTCGGCCTTCTGAGAACATTTTGTACCACCGATAAACGTTGCTTTGGTCCAAGGTAGCTTCTCCGTATGCCACAGTCAACATTCGGAATGCATCCGCGCACTTAATTTCGTTTTTCACACAAAATTTGATACAGGTTCTTTGATTCATTTTTTTGAATAGGTAAAAATCGAAGACGATCCAAAACACGTGCAAGCAAAGCAGCTGTCAACAATTAACTGAACATTCAAAATGGCCGAGCTTGTCGGCATAAGTGAGAGACATGAGTACCAACATAACGCCACAAAAAATTCGAAATTCGAATATACGTAACCAGCGAAAATTCAAAATTCGCTATACGTTTTGAACACACCTCGTAAATACTTGAAGCGGTTCAAATCGATCTAATTTTAATATAGGTTAGACCCCAGCGCTGTTGGTACAAATATGGCCACCAACTGCCTTCCGGTGCATCCGATTAGCACCAGTTCGGAGCTAGTTATAAACTCTCTATATCGAAACTGACATGTTCATTTTTACTGCAGGGAGCTCACTGGTACAAACCGCACAGTTTCGGTACGCAAAAAACGCTACTAGTATTGTTTCTGTACCTTAGGTTGTTAAACAGTTTCGGTTACGAGAAACATTTCCTAGTTTTATTTCTATACAGATATGTTTTGTTACAGAGGTAGCGGGTCAGGTTTCGTTTCCGTTTCGGGACAGCTAGGGTTCCGGCAGTTTTGTTACGTAGAGTTGCGTTACATTTCTGTTATTCATTGGAAACGGTTCCAGTCACTCGGTTTCTAATTATGTTTATATATTTATATGTTTTCCTTGTTTCTATACAAGGTTTTGTTATAAGTCTCTGTCAGCAACTGAAATTTTGCGTTTGTTTATGATTTTTGTTTATTAAGTTCATTACAAGACGAGACGGTATAGGGTATACGTAATACACATTCGGTAATTTTTTAAACGATGTACATACAAAATACCTTGAATTTGACTCTGTCAATATTTTATTTGAAAAACAGACAAAAAAGGCCAACCCGGGGGTCAATTCTGGTTTGGCGTTATCGCGAAGTGAGAAGTATATTCGTCAATTCACCACGATTTCCGATTCTCGTTTTACTTTAAATTTTTGATTTGAAATGAAGTGAAAAGTTAACGCCAATAGAAATTTGGTGTTAACTTCAAGATTTCAAAATTATTCAAACATCGGTTTTCTTACAAATTTAAACGTTTTAAGCAATAAAAATTGTTTTTATTCTTACAATTCTATTAAAGCTATTATTTGGCAAGAACGACTTGTGTCAACGCAAGTCAAAAGGTTATTCTCCCAACAGTTTTCACCATACATATCGGAATCGTATTTTAGAGATCAGTGAAGTGAATAAAGGAAAACGTCAAGTGATAAATAAAGTGAAAATACTTTTTTCACTTCGCAACCCCTGGCCTTACTTAAAAAATAAGAAGTTTTAGGGACAGTGAATAAAACTTTTCCTTTTTTTAAAATAAAATAAAATTTTTGATGCTATCACTTCGTTAATCGCATTTTGTTTTCAATATAAATGTCAGATTGTCTCCGACGAATTTAAAATTTGACATTAAGTTTGCTGGCGAATTCAGATTTTGACAAAAGCGAACACGGTGAATAATGATTTTGAAGTACCATGTGACAATCAATTACCAAAAAGCACTAACAAAATACATGGGAATCGTTATTGTTGATCTAAAGCTCGAATAAAAAATGGTCAGTAGTTGGTTCGGTGAGGATAAAAATTTTAAAAACTTTATTAAATTTTATAAATTTTTACTGGAAAGTGTTCGGTGACACAAAACATTTGCAGCGAGAGAGCACATTTCATTGAGAGAGAGAGTTGCAAGTTTCTGCTGGACGAATTTCACTCAGTAAAACTTGTGAGTGAAAAACAATTGATCGTGACAAAGGAAACCAACAACAAAAATTTTAAAATTTGAGCTATTAACCAATTATAAAGGAACAGCTGTTTTGTTTGCAAGTTTTTACTGACTCCTCGGCGAAAACTTTTTACTTTTGGCGTTTCAAGAGAGTTTTACGTCATTCTCACTTTACTGACAGTTCTTTGCGAGTGTTTACAAGTTTTGCCACCCACCACAGCTAGTATTATGAACAATAAACTTATTCGCAATGCCGTGTATCGGAACACATTGAGTGCCGTACACTACTGCATTTACCCTATTTGAGCTGATACAGTTCGAATTTTGATTTTATTATTTTGCACACGTAGGATATACATTTCTGCCATCGTAAATTTTGTATTTCCAGACCCGAGAACTGCGAGTTTAGTGCCAGGCAGACTTCCGTTGCCGTGGTCACCTCATCCATATCGCGGATCTCAGAAAGGGTCTCTTCAGTCAGGGACTTGACTTCGGCTTTGCCTGATAAAGCCTGCCCCACGTCTGCTTGCATCTTCGGGGTGCTGCCCTCTGCCTGCTTGGTAAGCTGAAAGAGCAACTCACCTTTCGCAGTCTTACGGATCTTGCGAACCATAGTGCTCATTGCTTTTAGAGTCTCTTCGGTTTTTACTGCCTTCAAAATATCCGCATAAGAGCACTATCCCGTTGTTTTAATAACAATTGCGTCGGGTCGGGCCGCCTTGGGCTTTGGGCATTTCTTTGGGACAGTTCTCCACGCCGCTCCTTGGCCTAGTGATTCCGCTGTTTTGAAAACCTTGTTTGTTGCTAAGTCGGAGTGGTAAAGTTAGAATAGGTTGGGTTGTATGCCGTATTCGAGCGAAAATTCAACAAAAACGCTGTATGGACTTCGGACATATCTCGAGGAACTGCACCAGGGAAAAGGACGCTAAGGGAAATGCTTCAAATTCGGAAGCGAAGGACACATCGCCAAAACGTGCACGAATCCGCCAAAGTGCATTCTGTGCGCTGAAAGGGGAGTCAATCGCACTGATCATCCTACTGGGGGAAACAACTGCCCGGTATACAGAGAGGCGGCCCAGAAACTCGGACCGTTATGAGTTTTGTCCAACTCAATTCAACCACTGCAAAGCTGTTGTCGCAAACAATAAGGGAGTTTAATGTCGACGTAGCATTGGTAAGTGAGCCGTACAGGGAGAAGTCTGTAAATTGACTCCTGATTCATGCGCTAAGGCAGCAATATGGTCCTGCGGGGAGAACCCATTATATACACAGCCTGTCCTTAAAGAAAGATGGTTTGTGTGCGAAAAAATAGGCGATATCTTCATATACAGTTGCTACAAACCACCTGGCACTCCGTTAGATATTTTTGAAGAAATCGGCGGGAGATATCCACAGAAGCGCCCACAAGGCAGCGGTTTGTCATAGCTGGCGACTTCAACGCATGCGCTGCATCGAACGGCGCCGAAAGGGAGAGCGCTATTCGACGCATTTGCTTGATTGGACGTAGCGCTTCTTAATGCAGGTGGGCAACACACATTTTCTAGACGGGGCTTCGGTTCAATAATCGACATTGCGTTTGTAAGTGCTAATATGTTCAGACTATGCGAGTGGAGGATCAGTGAGTGCTATACTCAAAGCGATCATAGTGAACATTAAATTAGACCGAGTAAGGTTTCCCTCTAAGCAAACGTCTTTCAAGAGACGGGGTTGGAAAACTAGTACTTTGAGCACACAGGAAGCGCAAACACCTAGGCCAATAAAATAATGGCAGACATCAAAGTGGCATGCGATGCGTTGATGACCAGAAAGACCTTACATAAACGACACAGTTCCGTGTATTGGCGAAACGACAGCATACAAGCACTAAGAAGAGAATGTATTCGGGCCCGGAGGCGCTTTCAACGATCAAGAGAAAGGCCAATTTTTTTAGAGTGCAAGTCTGCATATACAGTTTTGCGTCATGCTCTGAAGGCGGCAATTGCGCATAGCAAGCGACAATGCTTTCTTAGCCTGTGCGATGATGCAGAAAACGACCCCTGGGGTACAGCCTACAAAGCTGTCTTAAAAAAGTAAAAAAAAAAATAAACTGACGCCATCCCAACATGCCCGTCCTTTCTTAAAAACGTGGTGGATACTCTCTTTCCCACACAAATGAAGCTGGTTTCTTCAATATCAAATATTTCGCTCAGATCATTTGATGAAGTGACCGAGGACGAAGCGCTTCAAGTGGTTAATCGACTTGACAACAACAAGTCCCCTGGGCCAGACTGTGTGCCCAACTAAGTACTGAAGGTGGCTTTCACCCAAAATCCGTCAGCAATCACAAATTTGTTTAATGCATGCCTAGCTGAAGGGACATTCCCTTCAATCTGGAAAGGTCGGACGTTGGTGCTGTTGCCGAAGCCTGGAAAAAACCCAGCGCTGCCATCCAACTACAGGCCTCAATGCCTGCTCGATTCCGAAAGCAAACTTCTTGAGCGTGTTATCTATAACCGTCTGGAGAAATAAATTGAAGAGGTGGGGGGCATATCTAAAAAACAGTTCGGATTCAGAAAAGGAAGATCCACCATTAATGTTGTGAACATGGATATTAAGGTCGCCCAAGAGGCAGTAAGCGGCACTCGATGGCTCGAGGGATATAAAGAATACTGGGTTATCGTGACCTTGGAGGTTAAGAATGCCTTCAATAGCGCTAATTTGGCAAAAATTCTGGATACACTGGATCGAATAGGTATATCCTGCTACCTAAGAACGATCATACGCAGCTATTTCGATAGACGACTGCTTGAGTACGAAATGGCAGATGGCACGAAAAAGCTTGACGTTACAGGCGGCGTTCCGCAAGGGTCCGTGCTGGGCCCACTGCTATGGAACATAATGTACGACGGAGTATTGCGACTCAAAGTACCTAACAGAGTAAAAATTATCCGCTTCGCGCCGATATCGCGTTGCTGGTTACTGCCAAACACCTAAGCGACATATTCGACGAAGCTAATTTTAGCATATCCAGGGTTAAATCATGGCTTATGCAACACGGATTACAGCTTGCGGAGCAAAAAACAGAGGCAGTACTTGTATCGAGAAGAAAGAAGGTAGAAAAGGTCACGTTACGAATCGGAGACCAGTACATCGACACGTTGCCTGAAGTTTAGGACCTCAGAGTTGTGACAGAAGGCTATCGTTTAAAACACACCTAGAGTATGCTAATGAGAAGGCAGCTAACACAGTATCATCTTTATTGAGGATAATGCTAAATGCGCGAGGCCCTAAGCAAGGGAGCTGCCAGCTACTTGCAGGCGTTGTAAAAAACCAAATAATCTACGGGGCTCCAGTCTGACAACACCCTACACAATATCAGTCGTACTTCCGCAGGGTAAAGTCCACCTATCGTCTATGTGCGCTTTGCGTCAGTTGCGCCCCTAGAACTGTATCAGACGATTCTGCACTGGTAGTCTCAGGAATGTGCCAAATCGACATATTGGCGAAGCAAGCAGCTATGATGGGACAGAAACTCACGGTCCGAAGCACGCGAGATTCGTATTCAAGATTGGCAAAACAGATGGAATATATCCCCAAAGGGGCGCTGAATATACCGTTGTATCCCAGATATTAAAACTTGGGTAACGAGAACACAAGGGGAAGTAGACTTCTATCTGACCCAGTTCTTAAGCGGCCACGGACGCTTTAAAGATTACCTTCATCAATTCAAGGACGAACGTAACAACGTATGGAACCACTGTGGAGACGAAGCAGTGGAAGATGTTTACCACGTGTTCTTCGAATGCCCTAGATCGAATAGCTTTAGAAGAAAATCACGCATCATCGCCGATGAGGACTACACTCCCGAGTCACTGGTTGGGCATATGCTGCAAAGTAAACTAAAATGGAAGGCAGCGGGCGACGTAATCGCAGAAACCATGAAGTGGCTAAGAAATCTGGAACGGCGCAAATAACAAGGAACGGGAGCGAGACAAGGCTTCCCCACCCGTCAGACAACGACATAATAGTGACAGCCTGCTTGACCTATATCAGAGCGAACTTTGGTTTTGAAAACATAAGCTGTCGAAGGAACAGATTGGAGACCTTACCTCTCCAACTATATTTCACGGTAGTGGTATCAAGTGCGCGAGTGCTTGATGGTAACATACGTAAGTGGCACAGATGCGGGTTGGAAACATGGCCTTCCAACCGCCAGGTCCACGTGACATAAACGAGAAGGAGCAGATTGCGGAGGCGGCCTCAACGCTGTATTGCCATGGAATTGAAGACATTGTGCACATAATTGCTTAATTGGAAACCTACGTAAGTACTCGTATCATAGATACGGACTGGAAACACGGCAATTCCAACCGCCTAGCTTCAGATGAACTAATCAGACAAAATAAAAGAGTAGATGTAGTTGATTGATTACATGCCTATGTAGTTACATTTATACACTATTGGTTGTTGGACAAGAACGACTTTCCTTCAATAACACTCCAGACTAGAAGAGAAGAATGAAAAATCTAACATAAGATCCCCAGCTAAGAACTGAAATTTAAGTACAGGAACGCGGACCAACAGACCTTGGGACTAGTGCTCAAACCACCTCCCGACGGAATACTTAACGGTAGTACCGGGGGATCGGTACAAGACGATAGAAGTTTTAGTGCTGGTTTAAGTCCCACACTGACTGTGAGGCTTTCTTTCTCCTCTGAAAAAAAACCATCATAAATTTTGTAGAAATCAAAGATATCAAAATCCCGTTTTTTTAAGGAAATAGCGACGGAATCCTTACATTTTCTGGATTTCCCTCTCCACCAGTTTTTCATCCATTTACATCAAAGGACCTTATTTCTGTCTGGATTTCTTTTGCTCCGGTTTTAGTAACTATACATTCCCTAGATAGCATCTGTTTTGGGGCCTACATTTTAAACACCTGGATATAGTTTCCAAGATTATGTTTTTTTCGAGATGAACAGATTACAGGCATACCAAACCACACCACACCTTGTTAGTATAGATGAGTTTATAAATTTTCTGTCGTTATCTGATTCGGATTTCGTTGGAAATTTGCAAAAGTGTTGTTGTCGCGTCCTACCGGCATGTTTTTAAGCATTAGTGGATCCGTTGCGTCTAGATAATCTGAACCCAACTCTTCATAGCACTTCAGTCGTTTCTTCTCTTCACCCACTGGCGCCCTTTGAAAACACCACGGCATCGCAAATCGGTCTCCACTTGGTCTTCTCCCCATCAGAGTGATGGTCTCCAAACCTAGTTTAAGCAAATTAAACCTTCTGATTTCGATATAAAAGCAACTTATGGAGAACAGACTATTTATTATACAATTGTTTTACAAATCACAACAATGTACGTACATGTCTACATATTAACATACTAACCATACAAACAGTGCAAGTTATTTCTCCGGTGTATCGTTGTCTTACCATTGCATGGCGTAGTGATAGGGCGCAAGCAAGCATTTACGAAACGATATAACAACCTTTCGTATGCGAAGTGTACCAAACACAAACCAAATATTGTATCTTATATATGTGAAAATGTTATTTAAGACCTGAAGCGTCTCGCGCAAATCACTTCATACTTGGTGTTCTTAGAGTGAAGACATCCAAATTCGGAATAAAATATATAAAGAAATAATTTTGAAAGTACTAAAAAATTTCTTGTTTTCCTTTACATGCGGTATATGCGTTTGATTAAACAAATAAAAAAGATCTAATAAACAATTAAATTAAGTTAAATCATATTCATATGTGCATATGTACATAACAAATTTATCTTCTTCGAGCAGTGAATTTAAATATTTAGTGCCGATTCAGACGCAAAATCATTCTAGTGAATTTTTAATTGCTTAATAAAGAGTAAAAAATTTACGGATAAAGGACAAACAGAAAGAATGTCGTCGTTGAACTATGTGTTTCAAAACAGAAAAATTCTAAAATTATCAGTTTGCAACTTTATTAGACTCATTATTTTGAGTTTGGCTATGGACCAAACTAACGGTTATATGTTAAAGCGTGGCGCCTCATCTTTGGACGAAGATGCTACAATACGTACCGAAATTGTCGACCGCAATAATCGCACAATTTTAGCTAGATTCAATTTAACTGTAGAGCAAATGAATAGCATTATGCAAAGCAAGAATCAGAATAACGAAGACAATGCCAATCCCGGCGACACACAGCGCTTTCATGTAATTAAAGAGTATCGGTGAGTGAAGTTAATAATTTTATTATTTTATTTATTTTCAAGTAGATGAAAATGATGATTATGAATTCACATATATATGTAAGCATATGCACATTAGAGACGTAAATTGGATGTTTGTTTACTGAACTATGCACTTGATGTCTTTAGTGATTGATGCTTTAAAGTGAAGAGTAAACAAATGTTGATTTTAATAAACCGTACATTATTATGATGTGATGCGAACTCTCACAAATGTAGGTGAATATAATACGCGTAACAGTGAAATTCTAAACTATCCTGACGAGCCTTTATTTACATTAGTGCTATTTACTGCTGATCTTAAAATTTCCCTTGAGGTAAACTTTTTTGTATGAAATTACTTATCTTTATTCATTAAACATTAACGCCCTAATTCTAGTGTGGTAACAGCTCTCTTTTTACCTCCAAAAAAACAATTTGGAAACTTTTACATTTGTTTGGTATTCTGCCGGCTTAAGTTGCAGTCCAATTTCTAACCACCTAAATGGGTGGTAACGTCACGTAACTGCAAAAAATGGCAGTGTTTTGTAAATATTTTTGTGGGCACAAAATAGCACAAGTTTTGTACACATACATTTTATTCTCTATTGCCATTGTTTCCATGTACGCTAGAATCGCAGTTACATGAACTGCATTGCTGACGGCTACGATTTCCGGTTAAATAATCTTCCAGGTACGAAATTGCCGGTTACGCTCAGAATCGACCCTTAAAAAATGCTTTTACGTAGAATACGCAATATCCACCTTTGCCATTTCAAAGTTTTATAACAGTACCTCACACACAGGGAAAAATATCATGGACCTTCTATTCATATTTTTTTAAATATTTTTTTTTTAATTATATGAACAACTGGAATTAAACTGTAACAATTGTCAGTCACTCCAAGCCCGAAAACGGCTGTTAATCTATTGAAATCATTGATTCACTGAATAATACATATATATAAAAAAACACATAAGAAGGATTACTTCCACGCCCATTCTTATGGGTTATCAGTTTACAAAATATTATATTATGGGTGTATTTCAATGTATGAGATGAAATTGGACTAGCGTGGATAGATAAGTAAAAAAAATTTCAGTAACCAAATCAGCGTATCAAGGTCAATTTAAGTATGTTTTGGAAAAAACTTTAAAAACGAATCTATCTAAGCAAGAAGGATTCAATTAAGGAATCTGCTCGAGTTTAGCTAATCCTGACAGGTGATGTGCCTATTCAATGTCATAGGTTGCCCTGAAACTTTCTCTACGTCCAACAAACCTCATTTTCTGAAATATGCTAATTGGATACCATAGTATAGTAACAAGAGAAATTTGTTTTATTCATTTGATAGTGGGGCGGTCGTCCAAGAAATAAGGGCTTCATTTGATTTTTAAGGGGATATTCGCAAAATTTAGACTGCCTGTCTGAATCCACGGTAATCGATACTGAACAAAAAGAAGCCTAAAATATTTTGGTGATTAGTTATAGTTACTAGCAGAAAATAAGTCCAACTGTCGGGTATGCAACCATAACTTCCTTCTTTATCTTAACATCTCGAAAATTGTCTTTGATGTTAACAAGGTCTTTTGAAGTAACCTATTAGCATTTTTTACGTATTTAAACAGTCAGTGAACTGCTTCAACATTTTATTGGTTTAAACTATTTCGGTCAAATACATAATTTGTTAGTATCTATTCAAGCTGTACACTTATCACGCCCCTCCCTTAATACACACAATTTATTTATTTCAGGAAAAAAACTACACTGCAGGCTGCTGGTCTTCTTCAAACAAAAAGCTAAAATTGTTGTTATGGCCGTATCAAGTCACATCCGTCCCAGTTCATACACTATTAATTTTTATTTCACAAGGTTTTTTCTAATTCTTCAAGACATTTATTAGAAACATACGGATTCGTAAATTTTTGAAAAGTAGAAGTGAAAAATGTAGTTTTGGACTATAACACCAAGTTCTAATTAAGAATATTTTAGAATTTAGTTTTCACCAAACATGTTTTCATTAAAAAGTGTGGATTAGAATTTTGAATTGAAAGTTCAAGGGCAGTTTTTTGAAAGAGGTGGTGTAATGTTGTTCTCCAATTTTTATTAGGATTAATTATTCTTATTTTTGATAGAGGTGATGGCCAGTTTCTATTATTAGAGAAATTTCGGTTTGGTAGTAATCGATTTGAAATTTATTAGAGAACTAGAGTATATCCCTGTGGTGGTGATGTTGTGCTAGCCTACCACATCGAAGATCCCGGGGTCAAGTACTAGGACATTTAACACCAAAAGTGGTTTGGAAACAGTTGGAGTAAAAAATGCATCTGCATTTGCAAATGCCTTTCGAAGTGGGCATAAAACATGTGATCTCTATAATTTGTAGGAAAAATTATTAAACATTGCAAGAGAAGCTCGGCCTTAATTTCCTCGAAGGTATATCGAGCCCTTTATCCTCAAATTCATAAAAAGTGGAACAGCTGTATTAATTTTGAAATTGACATTTTTGTAAAAATTCTCGATTATAAAAGTCGCATAAACCTATTTTATTTCTAAATGAAATTGTATAGTTGGTATTTTAAAGAAGGCCATTTGCCTAGAATTGGTTCTACCCCAGCTGTGACCTGGACCACCAATCAGGATTCAAAATAGCTTATTATATATCCTTCGAGTTTACATGTAATTTTTATCAGCTAAAATTTAATCAACTACATACATACATATCTGTAGAAGCTTTATTCAATTAATGTTTAATTATATACCGTAAAGATAAGCTCAGGAATGGCAGCAGTATGGTCTGCAAAAATTAAAAACAAAAAAATGTATGTGTGTCTTTTATAGGCGTCAAAAGTACTCAACCGATCTTTATGAAATGTTCGCACTATATTCTTGGGTTCCATGGATACAGCATAGGCTATATATAGTTCTGGAAAAGTGAGCGGTGCCACGCTTCCAGGCTATATTGTAGGCACATCAAGTTTAAGGCAGGACAACGTCTGCCAGGTCTGCTAGTTACCTATAATTTTAATAAAAGTTGTTTTCCGTAACTGTATTTACTTCTTTCAAACGTGAATTTCGAACATTAATTTGAGTTTGCGAAGTTAAATTTAAGAGCTTTTGCAAAAAAAACCAATATACTCGTACATGTATACATATATGTATGTATGTACTAACTTATCTAAGTCATCAATAACTTTTTTCATTGCGGATCGATTGTTTTGATAAACAGTTTTACACAAACAAATCTAGAGTGAACGGCTACAGACTGAACGGATTTCAAAGTCCGATTTATGAAATTACGTAATATGTAAGGGCAATTGCAGGCATATGCTGACGAAATTGATATAACAGCTCTTAGCAACTTCGCCGTAATGATGAGAGCTCTTCAAAGAATTAAAACCCGGCGGCATCGTTGGATAAGCCATATTGGCACCGGAACACATTCAAGTTTTTTGAAATTTAACAGCCTTGTCTAGTCAGGGATTTTCTCCTCCTCTAGTCCAGTTGCCTGAGTATATGTTGTAGGAGTCAGCACTAAACTGAGGATCGATCCTATCTTATTAAAAACTCCCTTAAACGTCTAGCGTTTAAAACCAGCCCTATTTTTTGATGTTTTTGAGCCCAGATTTTGATAAGTTTTCATTGTTTACCGCATTTGAAAAAGATATTCCTAATATTTCATTTTTTACCGGAATAGCAGTGTTTAGTGCATTTGGGTTAAACATTTTTCTGTTCATTTTTTTGGTGAATAGGGCCGTTGACCTCGTATCTAGATATAAAAATAGTAATAAATATTTGTACTAAAATTAATCTATTTTATATATGGATTATACAAAATACAACACTTTTTCTAATACAACATAGCTTCGAATGCGAAAGACAGCGTGTAAAGTATGCGCGCAAGCCAAATCGTTTTGCAAAGTATTGATCTTTGAATTAATGTAGACAAAGTGCATTAAAAAAATTGTTTTTCTTAAACCTCGAAGAAGAAACTCTCACATAGCTTTCCTGCACCTGAAACTGTATGATAACTCTGGTCCGATGTTTGTAAGTAAGAGAAGAAGAAGATTTGGGCCCATCAATAGGGATACGGAAAAGATCAGGACGATGAGCTGGGTCAGTTTAGCCGTTCTTTCCTGTTCCAGTCGTTATAATATATGAATTATTTGTAGGACCAACATGATCGTACCAATAACATATAGGTCCCATATAACCGACTGTTTTGATAAACGGGTCATAGAATTAAAAAACTGGGTGCGTAAAATGTTTCAACTTTTGCACTTATTATGTACTAGGCTATGGTTGCTTTTGTTATTCTACAATTTCTGTTATATTTCATCCAATGCCGACATAATTTAGGCAAGAAATATATCAAAACCTTCCCAATGAATGATACATTCCATTCCTATAAACCATAGCATGTCTGGTTTTTAGTTTCAGAGATTGACGCCTTCAGACATATGTACAGACGGGCATTTCATTTCATAATATGTATAGATAGATGTAATGTTGATAGTGAAAATCAGTAAAACTCACAGTGGCCTAAACGCTCAATCTAGCTTAAAAAAATCATAACTTCTTTTTGCGAAGCCGTATCGATGTGAAACTTTGCATGCTAAAAGCTTGAATTGAAATGGATGTTCACATCAAAAATAAGCGTAATCGGTTAAATGGGTATCTCCTAGTTGTAGCCAGAATAAAATTTGCTTGACTTTATAAAACGTTATGATTTATTAATGGCCGAATTAGCCTAGACTTAGACTTAACTTGACATGAAACTCCTACATCTTAAAAATGAGCAGAACGTGTACGTAGTTACCCAGAAAATAACTGAACTTAGAAACTCGAAAAACTACAGATTTCCAAGTTAAGTTGAAAGAGAGACGTGAGAGAACTGTGCTACCATTTACATTTTTTCAATAATTTTAATAAAATTCCTTCATATATAGCATACTAAATTTTTGGATTTATAAAAAAAAATTTCGAAAGGATGACAAGTTGAATAATTGACTCTCAGTTCTTTTGTAACCTAAGTCAAGTCAAGTTGATTCTAGGTCTAGACTAATTCGACCATAAGAAATATGTTATGTTACACGAGCTCATTGTGTTAAAAAAAGTCAAAGAAGTTTAAAATTTTTTAATCAGAATCGTCTTCTGACTGTGGAACTAACATTGTTGTACTGCTTCTAATTTTTTATACAAGTTGGTGGGACCTACAGTTTTTTTGCCGACTCCGAAAGGCATCTGCGAAGCAGATGTATTTTTACTAAGAAGCCTTCCATGACAGAAATACACTCGGAGAGGTAACAAAACCACTGCCGAGTGGCGACCCCGTTTTGAAGAAACTTTTTCAAACCACTTTTGATGTTACCTCTAACCTTGGCCCTTGGGTGTCGCGTAGTGTTGCTGAAGCTTTTTTACGGGTCAAATGTTTCTATTGCACTCAGGTTATTCATATATTTTTTCGATGCTCCATAAATTCCACAACATTGTTAAGAATAATTCGCGATTGTAGAGAATATTTTCCCAACAATCATGGTCAAATAAAAATTATGAGTGGCATTAATTTGTTCATATTCTTCAGAAATTTGAGTTGGAACGATGGCAGCTATTTAAGCTTTTATGGCATTTCTTTTTTTTCAGCCAGCGACTTACTTTTTGTTCAAAAACTTCTCTTTGCCCTCTAAAAGTAGGAAAGGAAGGTCTTCCGCGCTGGGATGTTGATGGTTTCTCTAATGACTTTTCTTCAAGAGTTGTCGAAGAAGGTTTGGTGGGAACAACAAATATCTCATCTAACCAACCTTTATTTGAAGTCTTAAACACAAGCTTTGTTCGATTGGCCTGTGTTCACTTTTTTTTTCAAAATGCCTATAAAGACAATAACAGGTATCCGCACCTTGAGCCCCGATATAAGTGCAAATATATATTAAAACAGCATTGATTTTTTCATTCTGCTTTTTTCAGTGATACCGAACATTGTAATGTTTCCTCCTTGTTGTTGTTGTTTTTAGCGTCAAAAACGCCCAGAAAGGGTTTGGGGAGTGTTGTCGGAAGTGGCAGTCCCCTCCGGGATTTCAACCCGGTACGCTCCGGTACTCCCTTGCGGTACAGCCCGACTGTCGTGGTAGCGATTTGGTATGACCAGTGGAACATTCTAGGCCATGTCCTCCTCCTTCCGTAAGGAAGGAGAAGATGGGTAATGACAGGCATTTGCCTCCTTGTTATCGGCATTTTCTACTTCAAGCAAAAAATAAAAAGTTTAGGCAAAAACTGGCAGCAGATTATGCAAACATTGAAATGCTGATATAATTTATTTGACAAAAATTCATAAACCACAGTACAAGTCGGATAAAGTCCTAGCCGAAACTTTACTAGAATTTTAATATTGAAGAAATTACCACGTGCTAGAAACTCATGTGATACAACGAATTTTTATCTAAACAAAATACCACATTCAACAAATATTTATATACAGACATAATTACTAATATCTTCACCTTAATTAAGTTTATCTACAAAAAAATATCCACACTTGGTTGATTGTTTTACAACCACTCCACTTTTTAATATACTCGTAAAGGTCGACTTTGCAATCAATATTGAACAAAATAAGCACCCGTTTTTGAAACAATAAAGCGAAGCTATTACGGTGAATTAAAATAAAACAAATGTCCCGTTATGCACTGTGGACACTTGCTAACTTATAATCAAAATTGTTTCTTCCAACAAAGTCGAAAAATTGATTTCCTTCCAGCTAAATTGAGCATTTGGACCACTGACAAAAGCTATACCAAAATGACACATATCGCCAATGCAATCCATTGTTCTGATAAATATGGAATTCTTAACATACCTAATACGAGTACGTACATATGTACTATGTATATGTAACCCTTGCAGTTGTTTTTGCTTTTAGTCTGAATAGGTCGGGCTGCAAACAAAACCTTAAACAAAGGAATTGGCAATGCCTGAGCTTCAGCTATAAAATCATTCACGTTCTAAATCTGAATATTTTCTTACTTTAATTTGTTTTTAATAGTGTTTATACCACAAAAATGCTCTTCGTCAAAGACGGCTTTTGAAGATCGTCAATGATATCTTGACATTATTATTTGATATTTTTGACATTTAAACCTGTACATATTAGCGGAACATAATTTTCTTGCATACTTATCAATCTTTCTTAGAAAGCAGCTACATGTTAATAATACATACATACATAGGTCAAATTTTGGTCCCTGTAAAAAAAAGTGAAAAAAAATTTTCACCGATAACGGAAATTTGAGACACAATGGCTAGAGGCTTCGCCTGTGACCATTCGTTCATATGTGCATATTCCTTTTCTCACCGTAATATATTTCTTGTCTACTCGTTTATTTCATGATTTATTAAAATTTTAAAAATAAACTTACTGTATTTTTTTGATTAATTAGTGTGAAATCCAGTTTTTTTGTCAAAGTTTAATATGTACAATCTCTTTGTTGTTATATACTTCAATTTTTACACATTGAACATATCTACATGTTTTTTAAGCGTACATACATATATTTATGTACAAGTCAACAAAATATTATTATTTATGAAGCGAGTTTTAATCTTTTCCGTTATACAAAAAATTAAAAAAAAACGTCGACAATCTCTTGCTTTTTAGCTGCTGAACAATACCCCGTTTAAATTTTAAAAATCGGTTAAGTTTTATGCCCTCTAGGTGGTTTTGAACCTCACGAGACCACTGTGCGACGGCGGTAAGAAGATTTAATGACGAGCTGTATGAGCTATATGCAGACACCTACATTGTCCAACGAATTAAAACGTAGCTGATTTGTGGGATGTTGTGTGAATCAATGAAGATGCTCCGGCCCAGAGAGTATTCTTTTCGGCACCCGCCGTGGTAGCAGAGCAAGAGAGAGGCCAACACTCCGATGGAAGGACCAAGCGGAGACTGATTTGCGATTCTGTGGCCTTTCCAATTGGCGCAAGTTGGCAGAAAGCAGAAAGACTGGCGAGCTATGTTGGACCGCCAAAATCGTTGAGACGGTTTAGCGCTACTTAAAGAAGAAGAAGAGTTGAAAAGGTGAATACTGTTGTTGAAGTGGAAACGGGAGAGTTGCAAAATTTTTAAGCAAATTGTATAAGTTATGTAATGACGTTTTGTTGCAGCTCTGAAGTGCGTAACATGCAGTTTTTTGCGAAAGATTATGTCACTTTAAGAACCTTCTCCATAAATTGGTTTCGGCCACTTTATTTTGGCTTTGAACAAGTGGTTTACGAAATTCAACAAGCTTAAATAAATTTGTGTAATTTTCTTCACTGTGGTTTGTTGGAAAAATCGAAAAGAACCCGCTGAATATCGCTTTATACTAAATTTGTGTCCGTTCTTTTTGATACTCGTATAGACAATGAATAGAGACAATGTTGAAATTTTATAAATTTCGCGCCTTTCACGTAATAAAACTGACACCATAAATTTACCAATCAATGCCCATAATTGGTACTAGTTTTTTGCAAACTTCTCCCTGGCACTTTATTATAAATACTTAAATTTAATAGGTCATAAAACTGCATATCCACGTCTTTTATAAAAATTCTTATTAAAGAGTGTGGAATTTTGATAAAACTTGATTAAATTTTCCTAGGGTTTGTACAAAGTTTGCTCTGATTAAATTAATGAGCCTGCCACACACTAGTATTTTCAGACCTTCTGAATACAGATCTTTATAGATGTGAGAGATAAGGGAGTCGAGCGATTTCAGACCGCGAAAATTACGGTATTACTTTGGTCTGTTATTTTATTACTATCAGAACTAATGTGCACGCATACTCGAAACCGGTTTTATCGTCGTGAAAGCCCAGTGAATTTCTTAAAAGGTCTGAAAAGACTAGTTTATGTATATAGGCCTAATGTTAAAACGCATATTCCACTAACCGATAATCTATCTATATATACGAGTATATATATATATAAGAAAGTGACGTTAGTTCCAACGCTCATAGCTCTGAAACGCCTGCACCGATTTAGATGATTAACACTAATTTAGATTGTTCTCTGACCAGAATAGGAGAATACCCAATAAAATTTCCGACAAATTCCTGAAAAAAAATTTTATTTTCCCATACATTTTGTATGGTGCGAATTTATATCTGCGCAGGATAAAGTCTGCCGGTCTCTCTAGTTTCATATATTCATAAAACTATACTTTACCATTAGTCTAAAATAAGGAAATTAAAAATCAGAAGCATAAGCTGGTATTGTAGTATTAAATCAAAAGTAGTAGTTCACTGACGAAGGGGAGGGGGGTGGACTACCCTCCAATCCCACCCCTGGCTTCGCCACTGCTCCTGTAGCTTGACTGTAAATTGCTCTGGACTGCTCTATAGAACGTGTTGCACCTAACCTGGATTCAGGGTTCTGAGGACTTCAAGGGAAACAGGCTATCGGAAAACTAGGATCGGAAAAATTCTCGAAACACATGTTAAAAAAAAACAAAAATAAACATAATAATAATAATAATAATAATTCCTAACGGATTACCCACCATATCCCGCCCGACCGGCGCGAGGGGCGCATCCGCATAACGCGCGGATTATTCGTTCGTGCCGAGTCGTTGAAAGGCTTTGGTTTGTTAATCGTCGAGATCTAAAACTGCTCAGCTACAGAGAAACCTCATCAGCTAAGTAAAATAGATATAGGATAGGCGGCCGCCGTGGTGTGAAGGTAGTGTTGCCGGCCTACCACACCGAAGGTCCATGGTTCGAGCCCTGGTACAGGTAACATCAAAAGTGATTTGAAAAAAGTTTTTCAAAACGGGGTCGCCCCTCGGCAGTGGTTTGGCAAACTCTCCGAGTGTATTTCTGCCATGACAGGCTTCTCAGCAAAAAATTCGTCTCCTTTGTAGATGCCGTTCGGAGTCGGCAAAAAACTGTAGGTCCCACCAATTTGTAGGAAAAATTCAAATCGGCACACCACAAATTGGAAGAGAAGCTTGGCGCAAAAATCTCTTAGGAGGTTTATGATGATATACCTGTTGTATATCGCGCCATAGAGATAGAGATAGATTATACATTAAGAAATAACTAGTTAACAGAATAAAATTATTGTTAGAAGTTAATATAGAAGTCAAAGAATAAGAAACAATTAGTAGCTATGAAATTAGGATAGAAAGAATTGATTTTTTTATGCTGAAAAGCGAGTCTGAAATATCAAATCTTTCAGAAAGAGAGTTATAGTCTTGACACAAACGGCGAAAAGGCTCATTTAACTGAAAATTGGTTCTGCACTGTTTTAAGACTAGAGGTTTAAAATGCCTTGAAGGACGAGACGGTACATTGAAGTTCACTTCACTTAGAAGAAATGGGCTGGATAGTGAACCATTTAGCAATTTAATCATAAAAATAATTCCAAGCATTTCCCTCCGACTAGAAATTGTGTGCATATTAATGAGTTTTAAACGATTCGTATAGGGTGGCAGATTGTACAAGGGATCCCAATGAAAATCTCTTAAGGCAAATAGTAAAAATTGTTTTTGAACTGATTCACGGAGATCTACATGAACCTGGTAACGCGGGTTCCAAATTATAGGACCGTATTCAAGTATCGGTCTGACTAATGTAGTGAAGAGGGCTTTAGTTACATAAGGGTCGCTAAATTCTTTAGACCATCGTTTAACGAATGCTAGGACACCTCTAGCCTTATTGACTGTTGTGTTAATATGGCGGTTGAAACTGAGTTTATAGTCCATAGCAACCCCCAGGTCAACAAAATCATACACTTGCTCAAGACTATAATTTTTAATTGTATAGGAAGCCGGCTGAGAAATTCCACGCGAAAAACCCATGTCTTCACATTTTTTAAGGTTAAGTGGCATATAATTTAAATCGCACCAAGTAACAAGTGTATCTAGATCTGATTGTAGCTTATTTCTATCTTCAAATAACGCGAATGACATGAAAAGCTTTACGTCGTCGGCATACTCGTACATTAACATTTTTGAAAATTTTATTATTGTAGAAATATCATTTATAAACAACAAGAACAGAATCGGGCCAAGATGGCTTCCTTGAGGAACCCCCGAAGAGAAATGACATCGGATACTAAATTTTTAAACATTACTCTTTGTGTCCTGTCACTAAGGTAAGAAGAGATCCAGCGATTGAGACCCGGCTGGAAGCCCAACTGATCGAGTTTATGAATAAGTAATGAGTGACACACTTTGTCAAAAGCTTTGCTGAAATCCGTATAAATAACGTCGGTGTGCAGATTTTTTCTAAAGCCATTTGAGACATGACTGGTAAACTCAAGTAAATTCGTAACTGTGGACTTTCCCTTACTGAAGCTGTGTTGGCAGTCAGCTATCAAAGTAGAGATCGGACCCGTAAGTTGATTTGTAACAATAGCTTCAAACAATTTTGGGATGGCAGAAAGCTTTGCGATGCCACGATAGTTCTCTATAGAAGACCTACTCCCGCTTTTATGCAGCGGTAGAAGAAACCATTCTTTCCACGCAGTTGGAAAAACACCACAATTTAGTCATAGATTGAACAAATTGGTAAGGGGTTGGTAAATATGGTTCGCACACACAATATGGTTCGCTCATAAGTTCCATTGTTGGGATGTTTTATATGGCATTCATTACATACCGTTGCAAGAAAGTGGGCATGATGTTGCCTTTCAAATTTTACATGCACATCTTTTGAACACTGCTGTAAAAAAAGGTGTGGCTCCCATCCGCTTTTATAACTTGTAACATTAAATACATATTGCCACAAGGGCAATGATTGGTTAATTTTGGTTGGAGTCCTTGATCCTTCAATTGGATTTTATGGAGTGTATAGTCCGACTCTATTCCGTTTTCAATACCAACATATCCTAGACACAGATAGAGCTACATACAAACCAAAGGTGGTTAAGATGTATTAGGAGTATTTTTCGATTAAGTTATCGGCCAACAGACAGGCTTACATGGGTCAATCGATTTTTTTTTGGAACTGATAATTTCAATATATCTATATCTATTTCGATCCGTTCACGCCGTTACAACGAGCCCTAACTTACTAAGTGCAACTATGTATAAAAATTAACTATGGTAAAATTTTCAGATCATCAATCAGCTGCAATTTATAAGACAAAGTAGTTCCTCTGGGACTTCCTTCCACTTGCAAATATTTGTATTACAATCAAATTTAGCAATTTAACATCTACATACGTTTTAAGATCTAAATATAGGTAAAATACGCTCTAATTCGTTAATATGCATGAGCGTTAGTTTGTATGTATGTATATACACTAGGGTGGCTAGAATGAACATCTTTAAGTAACTCGGTTAACAGCCACATATCTATGGTGCTCATTTTACAAAGTAAATCTGTGTACAAAAATGTTTAGGTAAATAACCGAGTCCATCTATTTAGAATACAAAATTTTTAAGTTAAAGAGAAAGTTCAATGTTTTATTGATCAAATAAATGTGTATTTTGCAAGAAGTTATAAAAATAGGTAACTCAAGTTAAATATTTAAAAAAAAACTTGTAAACGATATGAATGTGAGTTCGTGAAAGCAATGAGCTTTCTTTATGTATGATATGTATTAGAGATATTTTATATTAGAAAAACTAATTCGAATTTGATTGCATGGGAATTCTCAGTCATTTGTTTCTTTTTAATTTTGTCAATGGCAGCTCCTCTTATAATGGACGTAACCCGATTCTTTTTCAATTATAAGCGGAGTCCATAAGAAGCCGGGTCCATTTTAACCGAGTTTTTTCATGTGTTTGAGCTGGGACTTTGCAAATAGGTACCTAAGAATGAGTTTCCATTGTACGAGAATCCATTATAAGTGGATTACACTGTACGTATACTTGCATTCATGTATGTAAATACGAGTATAAACCTGTGAATAGGCGCATGGAAACAACTGTTTTATTTATTGAATAATTGTGGACTGCTCTGTAGTGAAACCAGCAACCAGTATTTTTAGCGGGGGTGCTCCACATGATAGCATTTGTCAGATTTTGGATATAAATTATGACATGCGGCCGTTCGAGACGTGGTGAAGAAAACATTTAAATATCTATTCGGTTGTTTATTTTTAATTTATCCTATATAGTTTTCTAGTTAAACCTTTCTCTTGTCAACTATCACCCTACAATAATCCCATCGCCTTTTCTATGCAACCACCCAAACTCAATAAAACGACTGTTTAAAGACGCCATTGGTAGAAAGTCGACAATCATAGGGGCGAATATTTTCTTCCAGCGCAATATATTACTGTAATCCAGCCTAACTGGTTTCGCAAAATAATTTATTTTATTATTCTATTCCATAGATTTGGTAGGGTTTTACTAAGCTTGATTTTCTGAAAAAGTTAAGTCGACATCGATGGTTGAGCGTCTTTTTTTAGAGTCGAAGGAGTCAGTGGTCCAAGGTTATCAAGGAGCTTATTGAAATATTTCGAACCCTTGTCCACTCTAGTAGAACGGAAAAGGGTAAATGCTGGAGGCTCAATTTATTGTTTAGAAAAGCTAGTATTATGCAGAAATGCTGGGTCTTCAGCACATGCTGTGATCCAGCCCCTACATCAATATTTTAGCTTTAACACGCAATTGCGAGGTTTGCCAGCGGTGTTCATGCCTGGTTGAGTTCTCTGTGTGTGGTCTGCATTATGCAACTATCGCAGCTCGTGTCTCAGTTTGACCTTGTAAAACTGTTTTCACGGGTTTGTTCAGACAGTATTCTCCACAGCTTTTGATTCGTAGCTGAAACAGCTTTGCCAATTTCCCTACTAGTTAGATTTAGAAAATGGTAGGTGAAAACTATTGTTTTTTGACTAGTTTGGTTTTTCACTACAGGGCACTTTCAAATTTATTTAATTACATATGTACGTATGTACATTTGTACGGAATGTGTAAGCATGTTTGTTTGTCTTTCATTGGCGATTATGTTAAGTTGTTTATTGGGAAGTTGCCCATTCAGTATACAATGTACCTTAAAAGTTTTTGAGAAAGTACAGATGGGTGAACAAAATTTATTAGCACGAAAATGTAATCACTGCAAACTTGCCACATTTTTTACAATTTGTTCATAAACAAAAGCCGACAAATGAACAATTTCATGCATACTTACATACTTGCCAAAATTTTAATTTATTGCTCTTTTGCCTGAATTTTTTTTCTTATTTAAGAACTGGGTAAAACAAATATGTTTTAAGAACTTTTCCATCTTCATATTTATCGAAATCAAAAAGTGGGTTACGTATAGAGAAATATTTGTTACAAACTCGCTGTTGAGTGTTCGGGATCTTGATTAACACTGATTCCTTTCCCAAACCATTTAAAAATTAACAATACAAAATAAATATTCATACACAGTTCTACGTTGTTATTAACAACTTGATTCTCCCTGCCGAATCGTCATAAAATTATTTTGCCGGAAGTGCAAGGAAATTGGCGGTTTCAGCAGGGCTAGGCCAACCAGATTGGTGTTAGAAGAGTTCCTATAAACAGTTGAAAAGATTTTTGATGTCATGAGGGTACATGCATCTGTTTTCTTAATATCAACCGTTTTTGGGAATCTGATAAGTTATCCTTTTTTAAAAAGTGAGAAGCTCCTTCTAAGCACCTCTACCAATATTGATGACATTTTTTGTGTGTACTCAAATGGTCTCGTGAACGGTTTAGATTCACAATCGGTACCACTGGATGATGTGGGCGTGGCACCTCCAATACAAATGAGATTTTCCGCACTTCATATCTCTGGAAGTATTCATAGTAGAATATTGAAAATTCGTAGGGTGTTAAATGAGACCAACCTCTAACACCTCAAAAAAAAAACCTGAGTGAGAGAAAAGAGGGCGTGTCACCTCCCCTACAAATGGGATTTTTCTCACTGCATATCTTTGCAAATATATTGAAAATTGGCTCAGAGTAGTTTGCGGTTAATCTATACTACCTCAAGAAAAAAGTTGGGTAAAGGAGAAGGAAGCTTGACACTTTTTAATATAATCTAAATTAAGATTACTCCGCAACTATATCTACGAGCTATGTAATATTTGGTATAGAGTGCCTATGTATGAATGAGAAAGCCGGGATAGGGATAAAGTAGGCTAATGAACAGGAATAGGGATAGGGATAAGGATAGGAATTTTTCCTAGATCCATGCAGGTAAATTTCTAGGCAGGACAACATCTGCCGGGCCTTCCAGTGCATTTATAAAAACGGGCACATTTTCCATTAGCATCATCAATTACATTAAATAATACAATAACTAATAATAAAACAGATCTGTCAAAAAATCCACCATGATCACACTACTGTCAAATGGCGGAAGTTGTTCATGCATATAGTAAAGAAGAATTGAACTAGGAGTTTAGATGACATCAAAACCAGCGTATTGTTAGCTTAATGGTTAGCAATGCGTGCCAAACTTTATCTGATGAAGAAGCTTAGCAGCTTCCGAAATGGATCTATAATAAAAGCTATGGCGGTTGTCTCTAAACATTTTTCCTACTCTATTCAATTAAAAAAAAAAAAACTTTTAATAATTATTTAAAAACTATTATTAAAAAAATAAAAACAATAATAATTTTCATAAAAATTCTAAAAATGAAAAGTTATTATTCTTGGCCTTGAGCTCGTTTCATGAATACTTGAAAATGTACGGGCCGTAAATCAACAAAAATTGTTGGTATAAAAAAGCAATAACAAAACCGAGAGCACGCGGTAAGGCAGTTCTGCTGATAAAACAGATCTGTCAAAAAATCCATCATGATCACACTACTAACTGTCAAATGGCGGAAGGGGTTCATGCATATGGTAAAGAAGAATAGAACTAGGAGTTTAGATGACATCAAAACCAGCGTATTGTTAGCTTAATGGTTAGCAATGCGTGCCAAAATTTCTCTGATGAAGAAGCTTAGCAGCTTCCGAAATGGATCTATAATAATAGCTATGGCGGTTGTCTCTAAACATTTTTCCTACTCTATTCAATTAAAAAAAAAAATTTTTTTTTTAAAAAAAAACTTTTTAATTATAAAAATGATTATTAAAAAATAAAAACAATAATATTTTTCATAAAAATTCAAAAAGTGAAAAATTATTATTCTTGGCCTTGAGCTCGTTTCATGAATACTTGAAAATGTACAGGCCGTAAATCAACAAAAATTGTTGGTATAAAAAAGCAATAAAAGTTATAGTTATATTCCTATTTTGAAACCGTTCTACTGATCTCTTAAGAGAGGGATCCGCGATGAATAACTTTCTTCTAAAGTGGGCTACAATTGATCTAAAATATTCCGTTGTAGGCATAGTTGGGATAAGTCGATTTTAATTTATGTAGCCTACTTATACCGACCGTACCCGTAGGAGAACAAAGGGATCTGTCTGACACTACCCTTTCAGTCACTAAAGAGACAAATTAGTCTCTTCATGGGACATACTCAAACAAAAGGGATCACTTCAACCCATACAAAGAGAACAAAACTGGCAGTGGTCGCATGCTCCTTTGCGAATCATCTCGGGTTCATCTAAGAGTAATCTTAATTTTTGCAGGGACTATATGTCTACTACGAGCGCAACTTACTCCGAATTTGCACACACACACAAACCACACAGGGTGCGTTGTGTTAAATATTAAAAAAAATGAATTTAAATACTGCAATATTGAACGTGAAGACATAAAACTCCCAAGTTATTGAATATAAAGTAGCTATAAAACCTTATCAGTTACTATAAAATGTAAATTTCAGTTCAAATTAAAGTTTTTAGATGTAATTTGTACTTTAAATAAACTCTGATCCCGATTTCCTCTATTCCACTTACTTCGACTACCTTCATCCACTGCTTTCCACTCCGATTCGCCAAAAGAAGATGCCAAGCTAGTGGGAGTAAACAATGTTTATAATTACCTTATTATAAGCCCAGTAAAAAAACGATCATCAATTTTATATCGATCCTTTGCTAGATTAATCCACAAATCACCGAGTCTCATATATTTTATATTCCTTTTGCATGTCCATTCTGGCGAGCATTCTCTTTGAGACCCCCTATTATTTTTAGCTCCTTTTAGAGCTCCAAAACAAGAACATATTAATGGAGGTGAAATGAAGAATAAAGAGGGCAAAGTGAGTAATGTTTCTTTATTTAAATATACACAGAGAGAAAATGTGAAGACAGTTAAAATAAATTTTTTTGATTAACAAAATAATATATCTTTTAAAAAAAAGTTAAAAAAAAATAAAGACTTAAATCACGTGCGGAAGCTTTTAAGAGAAATTACAAACTAAATGAAATTGAACTATAAGAATTTATTGGAAGTAATTGAATTTCGTAACTTCAAATTTTACAGTTATGTTAGTGGTTACGATGTCTCCTCAATTGATACCAGTGTGACCAGGTGTTAGAAAAAAAAGAGGCTAAATCGGCAAAAAAAAGGGTTAGAAAAGGCTAAAATTAAGAAAAAAAGAAGCTAAAAAAAAGTCAGAAATTTTTTTACGAAATCCATTTCAAATTTTTTATTTTAGTTTAAACTATTTGTATCTAAGGCTTTAGACATAACTTAAAGGAACTATTCTTGTTTCAACACATATCAGGCACATTTTCCTTGACTAGGAAAGAAAAATCAATACAAAATAATTAATTATTACGTATATTGTCACTTGCGAAGCGAATTTGCATTGTGTGTGGCGAACGAACTTATTCGACTGCCATGTGTCGTGCCATTCAAACAAATTTAATTAGTTCATCCGAACTTGACGTTTCTGTCATCTGTTTTTATTATTTATTTGTGTACAAACAGAAATGTAAAAAGCAAGTTTAATTAAATAGTAATAAATAAAGTTAAAAATGTTGCTAATTGTTTCCTTTAGGAGACAACTGCTAAAACACGTCCGAAGTTATCGGGAAAGGTATCAAAAGACGCGTTTTGACCTCGGTAACAATAATCCGGAGGCGGATTTTCGAGTTTTTGTTTCAGTGAAGAGATATTTGCCATCAAAGTTGAAAATGTTTCGTCATTTTCATGTGGCTGTTGTAATCACAGATTGGGGTGTACCGAAAAGTGCAAAAAGTGTGTTCTGCGCAGAAATACTGTGGACCGCGTAGCCGGTGTTGGACCGGCTAAGGGTTATTTTTTTGAAGGGCGGCCGAAGGCCGCCTACGCAAAAAGGTGTTCTGCACATAGATACCTTGGATCAAGCTCCCTATTTGGGATCGGACCCGGGTCATTTTTGTGGTTTTTGCGAATAACTTTTCACTGAAACAAAAAATTGAAAATCCGCTTGCGGATTGTTGATACCGAAGTCAAAACGCGTTGTTTGATACATCTCCCAATATTTTTGGACGTGTTTTAGCAGTTGTCTCCTAAAGGAAACAATTACCAAAATGTTTTATAAGGTTGATCTTTTTTTCGAAGACAATGCTGAGCTGCAAGTTGATCTTCTTCGTCAGCGGCGTTTTATAAGGGATTACTCCAATCCCATGGAGCTTCCGTCCACAGTGCACACAGAGGACCTATGGAGTTAATATCCGTGGTCCCACAATTCTGCCCTGCTGCTCCTGGTCTCTCCTGGGTTTTTATCATAGAGATAAGATCACGGTAATTTCAAAATTAGTGCAACATTTTATAAGCGTTTTAACGAACATCTAATATTAAGCAGCGAGTTAAGCATTTTAATTTTTAATCTTATCCTCTGTTCATGGCACTAAAAATTCTTTCAACCTCCGCATTACTAAAAGGTAATACCAAAAACTCAAAAAGGGGGTTCGTTTAATGAATTTTTATGTTGTCAGACTTCCGCCCAAAATTCAATGGCAGAGGCCACACTTGCCCACTGTACGGTTATTAGCCTTCGCCACTGCAGCTCAATCAATGCTACTTTACTTGACTTTTCTTTTTGAACGTAAGAACATACATCCGACTTTGTAACTTTCAAAGAATTATCAACTGAAAAAAAATGTATCTTTTGTAAAGAGTTCATACTATCAGGTAGGCGAAATCGCAACTCCATTAAAAATAGTTGACAATTTATTCAACTTTAATTTTATATATTTCTCGAAGTTGCATGAAAAATATGGTGTTGGGACCAGAAAAGGTTTAGAGTAAAAAAAGGCTAGAAAAAAGCCACTAAGCTAAAACCAAAATTATGAGACTAAAGGACAAAAAAAAGTCTAAATCTAGCCTCAAAAAGGCTAACCTGGTCACACTGATTGATATATCAAGCAATCAATGTATGCTATGTATTTATATATTTCTGACATATATTGGTAACCTTCATTAATCTAAACCGTATCAATTAGCGAGGAATCTATATAGATTCCTGTATTGCTCGGTTACTGTACTAAAGGCTCGATTCTTGTATTAATCCACGAATTTTTTAGTGGGAGTGTATAGCTTATGCGGGCAAGAAGCGGAATACTACATTCCTATTATCTCATGAACGCTTTCGCTATTTTTTGCTGGGAGCAATTTTTTTATTTTAACATAAATACTTAATTATTTATATTCAACCTTAAATGATTCTGCCATTTTATTACAACGTCACTTGCTGCTGACAGCCACTCGTCAATGTCCACACATGCCCCTCAGAGCATTCCGGCAATCTAGCAGACGACCAGACAGACAGGCAGACGAGCATAGTGGCCAAAATATACCTGACGCATTATGTGCATGTGAAGTCTGCTCTAAGTAATGCATCCAAGTCGTGGCATGCCATTATTGTTGTTATAATTTTTGTACCTTTTCATCGAGACTTGTGGTGCAAAAAGGTACATATGTATGTAACTACTATATTATACCAAAAAGCGTTAGCAACAAAGATAAAAGCGAACAGAGAGTCTGGCATTTCCCAGCGGCGAAGTGAGTTTGCAGTCCATCCACATAATGCATTACGAAACCCTTACAAGTACTTTATTACCATCTATTACATTGTATGCTAACATGTAATAAAAGAACTTCTATGATTTCTGCTTCGTAAAGTGTTTAAACTTCGTGAAAGTTCAGCTTTGCTCTATTGCCGTACATTCACACAATTATCCCATTACTAGTAGAGAGGTATGTAATCGGCTTTGTCTACAAAACGGCCATGCTAATGGGAAAGTAATATTGGTTGTAACTGATTCTTGAAGGGAAACTGTCTGCAAAGTGTTGGAGAAGTATTGCATTTTGTAATGTGAATTTTCGACGCTGGGTTACTTTTATTCAGCTTGGTCGCCACTTTGTCTCAATACGTCTGTGGCTGTGTCTACAAAACGACGAACATTAGCATCAGCATTGCCAACGCGGTCACCGCTAGCGTCTACGTCATTACTTTTGTTGGTGTTATATTGTGCTTGCAAAGGCATCTGTATTGGCCGACGATGCAGCGCCTGTTGCAATTCGTTACCGTGGCATCGAGTATCAGCATAGGGATTTCACTGTGGTATATTTCGAAACATTTATTCTTAAATATGCATACATACATACCTATAATATAACAAAATATTTATACTTTAGAGGCTGTTCGAAAATGCATCATGATGCGCACGCTGCGATTGCATAGAGTTTTATCAACTTAAACATGATTCTATAATAAACACCATTTCATGTCTGTCATTGTCAACTTAAAATACATTTTATGTCTAAGACCGAGTTTTAATTTTGAAATGCCGAAAATGTAATTTTAACATTTCAAAATCGCGGTTTGTGTCTACGGTTATGACATCGCTTACTCCAAACTTGAGTTTGGCTTTTTTCGTTTGTTGCTACAGATATGCTATTGTTTGTGAATTAAATAGCTGACACATGGTGACCTTGCAAAACATAAAACATCTCTTCATACCACCAACCAACTTAATTGTTTTCCATAAGGGGACCCTGTTACTTTTCATTAAAATCTTTGTTTAATATGACTATGATTGACTAACATTTTAAATGCGTTTTTAATTGAAGTAAAGATTTTAATTAAAACGCGTGCTAAGCAACGACTATGGTTATGGGCTATAATGTTTAGAAATGGAAACATGGCTGTATTGCAATGAACAAGCCTTATAAAACACAACACTTTTATCAAAAGTCGGCCATCATACGCATAAAAAAAATTTACACTGCGTTAATGACGATTTAATGATGAAACCTAACTGCTATTTTTGTTCAATTTTTATATTAAAAATTATCGAAACTACATATCGTCGGTGACACTGCAAAACCGCGTAACGCACAAATGCAAAGCCGCGTAAGTGATATCTCAGTTTGGTTGTTTTTCCACTACAATTTGCTTAATTAATGACTATGGAAAAATTTCCCATGTTGTTGTTGTTGTTGTAAGGACAAAAACACTCCCCGAAGGTTTTGGGGAGTGTGGTCGAATTAACAGTCCTTGGCGGGATTTGAACCCGGTACGCTCCGGTACTCCCTTGCGGTACAAGTTAAAAGATCTTAATAGCAGGGGCCTATAAAAGGTTTTGACACAAATGTCACTTACGCGGTTTTTCAGTGTCACCAACGATATGCTGATATTCATTTGCTAACACAGTAAAGAGTGGTTTTCATATATAAAGGTAAATTCTTTAGACCATTGTGTAGTGAAAGCTAAATCTTTTTCGTTTTGACTCACTCAATTTGGGTATGAAATTTAAAGTGAAGCTTACACTAATGACTTACTCAAGGCAATTGTCACAAATCATAAGCCAGTGCTTCATAGCATTGTTCGACATCTTTGTTTACTTTTAGGCTGGTAGGAGACAATCTCTATCTATCTCTATGGCGCGATATACAACAGGTATATCATCATAAACCTCCTAAGAGATTTTTGCGCCAAGTTTCTCTTCCAATTTGTGGTGTGCCGATTTGAATTTTCCCTACAAATTGGTGGGACCTACGGTTTTTTGCCGACTCCGAACGGCATCTACAAAGGAGATGAATTTTTGCTGAGAAGCCTGTCATGGCAGAAATACACTCGGAGAGTTTGCCAAACCACTGCCGAGGGGCGACCCCGTTTTTTGAAAAACTTTTTTTTTTTTCAAATCACTTTTTATGTTACCTGTACCAGGGCTCGAACCATGGACCTTCGGTGTGGTAGGCCGGCAACACTACCTTCACACCACGGCGGAGACAATAAGTAAATAAAATGTCCCAACTTGTAGCTTGCTGCTTTATATGACGACTCCGAAACATCTGTTAAGGCAGATTTTTTTTCTGAAGAGATTTTAATGGCGGACACTCCGAGGGTTAACCGATCACCCAGTGGTGACGCCAAATGCTTTATTACACCCAGCGAGTACTAGAACACAGAGTATTACAGTATGGAGATAGATATAGAGTTCCATATATCAAAGTTTTTAGAATGAACAGAGGAATCCATTAAGACATGTCCGTCCGTCCATCCGTCCGTGGACACGATAACTTGAGTAAAAATTCAGATATTTGAATGAAATTTGGCACACAGATTGCTTTCCGGCCAAGTTAGGTTGCTATTTAAAATGGGCGAAATGGAACCATAACCACGCCCTTTTTTTCGATACCGAAAATTTCGAAAAACGTATAAATTGGGTTAATTCAATAATAAAAGCAGCTGCAATGATGATTTATTAACTTGGATGTCCCATTGACGATTTTATCAAATTTTTGGAAAAGCGGCGCCTCACCGCCCACATATGAGTGAAGAAATTTTCAAACTTTGACCGTTAATAACTTCAGAACCGTTTACGCAAGTATAACGAAATTTTGTAGGAGGGATATTATTGTTGTGATAAATGCACCCATAGAAAATAAACGAAATCGCTTTTCGGCCACCCCTACTTTTTCATAAAAGTTATATGGAAAGGAGGTAGAAATATTGAACTGGCCATATCTAATTAACTGATATAGGTATAATAATATAATTTTGCAGTTACCTCAATTTTCTTATACTTGGTACGATTTTTACAAAATTTTGGAAAATGGGCGTGCACCGCCCACATTTAAATGAACGAAATGTCAAATTTCAGCTATTATTAACTTCAAAAGCGTGTAAGATAAAATTACGAAACTTGATACGAGGTATACTATCTACGTTTTCCAAAATTATATGTAGCCTATACTGTAATTCTGTGAAACTTTCATAAAGATCGGTTAAGTACTTTGGACGCCAGACACACAGGCACACTTTCATTTTTATTTATAAGATTGTCCACATGGTAGAAAAAGTTTGAAACCTCTATAGGTCATAGCTCCACAACAATTTAGCAATTTACCACGACCACTTTTACACAGCTGGGGATTTAATGATCGGTTTCACCCGAACTTAGACTTCCTTACTTGTTTTTTTAATTTTTTGGAAATATTTTAATACACAAAGTAGCTGACTTGCTAGTGAATAACAATTTCACATTTCATATTATCTTGGGCAATATAGATATATATATATGTAATGTATTGTATAAAATTGGCCACTGTTTATAAAGTAGTCGACATACAGTCAGTGTGTTGCGTCGTCTGGGAACTGTCTGGGATCTGTCTAGGCCATATTTGAATGGCCGCCGTTAATGAACTTTTTGTAGGTCGATATCGTCTACTGTATTCCAATAACACAATTACCTTACGTGCGTACAAACTTATACTAGCGTATTTACTACATACATACGATTATTAAATGTACAAAATATAGGTGCGTTTAAGGCATTAGCGCATGTACATTAGAGGGGCTGATCAAATAAAGTTCCAGTTTTTCCACCGGAATTACACATTAGAATATAAAACAAGTAAGGAGAGGAGAGGAAATACGAATCAGGAGTTTCAATTTCCAATTCTTTTTTACAGTTTACAGTAAGTACAAACTCTGGGAAAGTTGACGTTCGTTTCAAAATTTTAATCTCAGTAGTTATAACCTAAAATTAGTTTACCGGAACAACCGATTGTACGGGAGCTATATGGACATGGCTAAATCAGCTCAACTTATCGTCCTAATAATTTGGGTATACTTATTAATGTGGCCATCTCTTTTTTTCGCGTACTTACAAACATTGGACCAAAGTTATCATACTATTTCATGCTCTTGAAAATTAAAGAAAACTGCATGTTAAAGTATGTATATTTTTGTCGTAATTAAAGCATTTTTGATGACATAAATTTTTAGAAAAAATGCAACAACCACATAAAACGGTGAGATGGAGATACATCTTTTCCGAAGTGCTTCTCTTCAGACATTTTTGTGAGAGTGTGGTTTGATTCCACGTTAGTCATTTTCACGTTAATTGGATTGAAGTGTGTGAATATTTTAGGCGGTCCACATAAGCACGTCGGTATTAGCAAACATAAATAATTACGGTGGCGGCAAGAGTGCATGACATGCATGTGAAGATCATAGAAATCCAAAAAACTTAAAAAAAAGAACGAGTGTAGAACTGTACAATATGACCATTCATTCAATAATTGTCTTTGCAAACACCAAAAGAGACCAAGTAATTCCTCAAAGGACCAAGTCAGTGAGGATTTCCCTGTTCCTCTACTGCCAAATCAAGTTGTTAAAAAGCACTCCTAATTAAGCTTAAGGGCAGTTTACATCATCTCCTGTTATTGCTTACCGGGCTTAAATTGACGCAAATCGTTCGGTAAACTGTCAAATTAGCCGCTGATTAGGAGGAAAGTGGCCCTATGTATGCTGTGTCAAATCCACAAGAAAAGCGATTCAAAAAATCGCACCAAATGTTAGCTGATGTGTCCGAATTTGAATTCCCGGCAAGATTTATACGAATATCCCACATAACGGCGATCAATACCAACAGTTCCGTTTAGAATCAGAACCAAAATAGGCTTCAGACAAGCCGACTCCCTTTTGTGCGATTTCTTTAACTTAATGCTGCAGAAGATAATTCGAGCAGCAAATAAAGAATCTTCGTACCTGCGCCTTGGCAGACACGTCTCTGGTAAGTTAGATTGTTTCAAAAGCAGCCTTAAAATTAAAATTCCGATGGAAAATGAGTGCCGATTTTTTTGTATGGAGAGGGAGGCAGTCAAATGTATGCAAATACATATTGTAGTAGTTAAATACTTTTTATACATATCTATGAATGTATGTACATAACTAATTGACACTGGGGAATAGAAACAAGAGTATTTAGTTTTATATACATACATATGTACTTATGTAAGAGGGCGGAGAAGAGGACGCAGGAAGAAAAAAATGTTGCTGCTCAAAACTTACAAGCAGAGAACGAGAACTGCTGTTTTTTGCTTTTGGTTATATTGCAGCCGCCACATCAGCTGTTAATATTGTTGTTGTAGGTTATGATAATGAAGAGCAGCTGGCGAGACAGTGTCTAGCCATGTCTGTTGTTTGTTGTGGCTGCTCAGCAACAACAAGTATAGATTGTACGCAAGCGCTCAGTGGGCCAGAAGCCGCAAACGAGCAGACAGCGCAGGAAGCACAGACGCTCAGACAAACTCCCAGACGGCCAGACAGACGGGCGGGCAACAAACACTAAAATCAACAATGCAAGCCCACAAACTAGCACTCTGGAAAGCGAAATCTACGAACATACATTCACACAGACATACTATGTTTGCACACGTGACAGATAGTTGAGCATGCAAAATGAAACAAGCCGTCAAACCATTAAGTTGCACTCTTAAAAAATCAACAAGCGACTAGCCATTTAGTCAACAAGTTAACTTATTCGGACAGACGTGAATGAATGAGCGTGCAGCCATCGCATCAAATCATAACACAGTCTCGCAGACTCTCAGACAGGAATGAAAATAAAAAAAATGTGAAAAGATGTTTGCACTTAATAAGATCGTCAGTTTTCATTGCGCAACTGAATAGTGGCAAATTTGTGAATGCCACTTAATATGCTAAAATATTTTGATTTGCACACATACATATGTATGTATGTAGTACGTACCACAGGCGTACATATTTACATTAGAGTTGTCCTTTGGATGCATTAAATATTTCAAAGGTTTGAATATAAATGCTCTCCCTAGGTTCAACATGATTGACATGATATAAAACTAGCAGACCCGGCAGACGTTGTTCTGCCAAAAAAATTACTTAACTCTCCCTTCTCATATTAGATCCATATCCTTCTGCCTCCCCACCTTCCTTTCTTCCACTTCATATGCTTCTCCTTTTTCCTATCGCTTATCTCTTACTCGTCTTACCTTATCTCTATCATTATCACCATCACTATAATTATCACTACCACTATCACTATCACTATCCCTATCCGTCCTGCTATTCCTATTCCTATCCCTGTCTCTATCTTAGATACATCTGCTTTCTAATATCCTAATCAACACTTTCAATGTGATACCCATATCGTAGAAACATCTTCTAGGGCAACACCTTGTCCACATTTTGGTCAATATCTCGAAAACAGGGTCTCACATGGGACTAAGAAGTTTTCCTTGTCAAACCCCTCATCATCACCTTTCATTTGATGCCCATATTGTACAAACACCCTCTAGAGCAACACCTGGTCAATATATCGGAAACGGGGTCTTACATGTGACTAAAGACTTTTCCTTGTTAAAACCCAATACCACCTTTCATTTGATACCCATGTCGTATCAACAACTTCTATCAACAACTTCTGTAGCCGCACCTGGTCCACGTTTGGTCAATAACTCGGACTAACTCTAACGCCATCATTGAGTAAATTTTTGATAGAAACCTTCCCCAAAGAAACAACACATGTTCCAAATATGAACCAAATCTGTTAAGCGGTATAGTAGTTTGGTGGCATACAATGTACTGAAAACGCAACAAAATTGCGAAATCCTGACCTCTCATCTGTATTAATTCTTCTCTAGCAACAACTAAAAGTTTTGAATATTTTTTTTATCGAAACCCCTTCCACAGAGAAAGTCGAAGAAAGTACTTTTTACAAAATGGAAATCGGTTTAGCCGTTTATACATCCATCGCTGTCATACGAAAGACATTTCATTTTTACACATATAGATAGATATTTCCACTAGACAATTGTTTAAAAGTTACCTAAAGTCATGCTTAATTATATGTTTGGTAATTTTTTATTCGTAATTTCGTTGCTAGACAACTCAATAATTCATCTATTGTTAAAATATTAGTAGACATATATTATCTCACAACTTTAAACGATATATTCATGTACATATATTTATCGGCACTTCCATGGTAACTTAGTTTACATCAGACACAATAGTTTACTAGTTAAGTTCACATTTTGCTTTAGATTTTACATTTGCAAATAACATAATATTGTTATATCTATCTACATGAGTTTTATTGAAAACGTCTATTTTTTTAAATTAGTTAATCAAACGAAAAAGTTAAGAAAATGCCTCGATTGTGACTAAATTCACAATTTTTCGCCCAGAGTATTGGAAGCATTTTTCGAATCTTATACTCTGTCAACTGGCTTTTCTTAACAACATATTTTTCAATATAAGACTTTATGTTGCATGTATGGCATACAAGTACCTTGAAAATCTACTTAAAATTTTTCCAAAATCATTACTTTGTAGTTAAAGCTACAAAGAAGTCAAACTTGACCTCAAATATAATTAACTCGAAAAAATGTCTAAAGAACTCCTTTCTGCATAGGAGGCCTTCGGTCGATTTTAAAAAAAATAACCCTTAGTCGGTCCAATACCGGCTTTTTTCTGAGAAAAACAACCAAAATTCTTAGCAAAAATCCCTCAACAATCTTTGTCTAATTGGTATATTTACTTCGTTTTCTACAAAAAAAAATAATGTTTATCTGGTCGAATGATACACGAAACCATGTTTAGAAAATTTCTAACACCCCTAAAATCTTTTTTTAAAGTCAAAAAACCATTTTTCAGTTTTTTCATATTAAAAAATTCATTAAAAAGCAAAATTTCAATAGATTTAAAAATTCTCAACGGTTTTGAATAGCTGAATGTTGACACGTTCGAAATACATATGTATATTATTTTGTTCATTTAAAAAGAGTAAGACGTGTTTTTTACGCGAGAAGTTGAATTTTTGGGAAATTTTCCCGTTTTTCCGATTTTGCCGTAATTTGTTTTTTGGCTCTAATTGGGAATGAATGATAAATTTTGGATATATATAATCGACAGGCTATTACTACTTAAATATACCAAATCCCGTATTTTTGGAAAGGACTCCAAGTTTTCAAGTTATGCAGCATAATTCTATGTAAAGATTCATTGTTTTGTCTAAAATGTATCTCATGTCAAAAAAAAATGAGTGAAAAATTTTATGAAAAATAGATACTATGAATCAAACTATAGTCCAAAACGACTATTTGTTATTTAAAATTATAATTAATGTCCTTACAGTTAGCCAATTTTTTTTCTTACACACTAGGGCGCTTCAGACCAAGATGTTAGATTTTGGATTTTGCTTGAAAACTTGAAGTCGATTCCAAAAAAAGGAATTGGAATCTTTAGGGAATGATAGCCTGTCGATGATATATATCCAAAAATTATCATTCATTCCGGGAAAATTTCCAAAAAATTAAACTTCTCGCTTAAAAAACGCGTCTTACTCTTTTCAAATGAACAAAACCCTTTATATATTTCGAAAGTGTCCGTTGAAGATTTTTAGATCGATTGAAAATTTGTTTTTTAATAAATTTTTTAACACGAAAAAACTGAAAAAACAATTTTGGGACTTTAAAAAAAGAGTTTGGGGGTGTTAAAAATATTTTGAACATGGTTTCATGTATCATTCGACCAGATGAACAACCCCTACTAGGTCGCTTTTAAAGTACAAAATCACTGTATCACTGTGTTATTGCTTAAAGCTCTTTGAAAATTGCCATAAATTTAAATTTGAGTTTTGTAAGGTTTATTGTTGTTTTACGTTGCATACATTGTGTTTTTAATGCACAAAATATCATATCTTAGTAAAATGAAAAATTAGTAAAACAACTGAGTCGGGCTAACTTAATTTAGGGCTTCATCAACTGAACGACTAAAAAAATTTGGCACATAACAAGCAGATCAGCTCTTTTATACACATTCGAATGTTTTTCCTACCTTTTAACTCTGAGAAATCAAGTACGGTGCAAAAAACAATTTAATAACATCACTGAAATTTAAGTTTTGAACTACAGCAACACTGACTTAAGTCGAGAATAAGTTAGCTGGTAGGTTGGCTAACTTGTGGCTTAGCTTTGTTGTATGGTAAGACTAACTAAGTTACGTCGAGTTGGTGAAACCGGCTCTTTATGTTTCAAGGCTAACTTTTAAAGATATCTTCGACTTAGGACTCCCTCAACAACCCAAGCTAATTTCATTAACAAGTTCGAAGCACTTTTTTAAAATAAGCATTGTTGCGAAGATGGAACAATCAGCCTTTTTGGGTACCAAAACATGGCACACACCTCTCATCGCTATTTAAAATGGCGAAATCGAATCCATATCCCCTCCCAATTTTTTAAATCGAATGTTTTCGAAACCACGAAAAAGTGATTATCTGTACATAATCCACCAAGAAGTGCCAAATTTATCGAGCACATTACAATCACGGCAGCCAAGTCAAGTTTACAAATATTAACCTTAACGCCTTAAAAGTTTTGTTTGTAAAATTTAAATTGCGATATTTCTACAACTGTGAAAGTTATATAAATAGATGTGGCACACGTAATAAGATTTTTAAGTAAAACTAGAACACAAAAAATGTTGTGACTCAAAAAATTGTAAATCGATTACTCGTTATTTTATGTTTCAATGAAAATTATGGTGGTTTATGGTCGGAATATCATTAGCTAATCTATGTTCTTATGGATTGATATAGGTCAAATTCCGTGCCTTTTTATACTTTCATGAGCATGAAAGGGTCCAATGTCAATGTCCGGCCTAATACAACACATAGCCCCCATACAATCGATTGTTACGATAAAAGGGTTTTGGCCTATAACTCTTGCAATCAAATAGCTAAAACCGTAAAATTTCACAACTTTTTTACTTATAGTCAGATTGGACTAATATTCGATATGTCGGAATTGAGAAAATCGTCATGTGTATTCATGAAAACATCGCTCTCCTTACATATTTTTAAATGCATTCACTATTTTACAACGGAATTTATCTTAGCTATGCTCTTAATTTAGCCAATATGAGATAATTGCATGAAAATATAAAATATATATTTCCGAATTTTTCAGTTTTATATATCTAATTAGAAGTTTAATAGTACTAGACTCTTCAATCCCTCTCCTCGGGTTTTGCTTCTCAGGCTTATTTTTAATGGAAAACTACCGTTTACCACAGACATTGGTAAAGTAGAACCAATCTGTAAGAATAGATACAAGGTGGCGCAAAAGTAATCCTCCTATCAGAAAATGCTATAAATTTTGCGATTGGCCCCTAAAGTCAGTTCTGTTTTGACATTTGTTTAGTAAACACATGCGAAATACACGTTAATAAACAATGTTACGCTACACTGCTCCAGAACGCGGAATATTGCTGACTATTTATTTGACCAATAATCGGTCGGGGCCAAACGGTTACTGTGAATGGTGAGCGCTACAGAGCAATGATCAACGAGTTCTTTTTGCCGCAACTTGATGAATTGGGATTGGAAAACATGTGGTTCCAACAAGACGGTGCAACAGCACACACTGCACGTGCCACAACCGATATGCTGAACATCGGAAGCTTACTTTTGCGCCACCTTGTAGAAACAAAATTTCATGTTGTGTTCATGTCAAACAATTCAAGGACTCTATAAATGATAGCCTGATAAGTCTGACTCAGACATTGCTTGAAATTATATTTTTAAAAGCTTTTGTAAGGTATTAAGCTTTTGTTAGTACAAACTACATAATGTACATTTCGAAATTTTTTAACCGTGTAATTAGATCTACAAGGTGGCGCAAAAGTAAGCTTCCGATGTTCAGCATATCGGTTGTGGCACGTGCAGTGTGTGCTGTTGCACCGTCTTGTTGGAACCACATGTTTTCCAATCCCAATTCATCAAGTTGCGGCAAAAAGAACTCGTTGATCATTGCTCTGTAGCGCTCACCATTCACAGTAACCGTTTGGCCACGACCGATTATTGGTCAAATAAATAGTCAGCAATATTCCGCGTTCTGGAGCAGTGTAGCGTAACATTGTTTATTAACGTGTATTTCGCATGTGTTTACTACACAAATGTCAAAACAGAACTGACTTTAGGGGCCAATCGCAAAATTTATAGCATTTTCTGATAGGAGGATTACTTTTGCGCCACCCTGTATATTTACTACATTGTACACTCTTATTACCGGTACATCCGATATACATAATACAATTTTTCATTTTTTACTTGCAGAATCAATGATATCAAAAATCGTTTACAATCTGCCTTTCAAGCAAACAATTCAGATGAAAGTCAAGGTCATCCATTACATGAAATGGCAGCATATCCCATATGTAATTCCGAATCAACCGAGAGTTCTTGGATGCATGACAACAATGTGACAATTCGTTTTTCTGACAGCCTCTTTGAGCCAAAACGGGAAAGCTTGAATTTGGATAGTGCCATTCTACGGCTATATAAAGTGAACCCCAATGGAACTGACGACCCAATTGAACAAAATATTAGCGACGATAGTCAACCAAGAACCTGTGGTGATCCTATTACGGTATGAGAACATCATTGGAAAATTGTACATACGTATGTATGTAATTTTTTGCCTTCTTTTTCAGCTAACTCCGCAAATAAGGGTGACTGTCTCCATTGTACAGCAAGTACGACGGAATAAGCGAGGTATGATAGTTTCCACCTTTCTATATATTAAAGGGGGTTTCAATTGGAATAAGTTTGTTTGCTGGTTTTAATTGAATCCTTGTAAACAGCGAATACTGCGCATCATGAAAAATTTTGAGTATGTGGAGTCTTATGCTCAGATGGTAGAGGTAACTCTCAGGAGTACATTGCTCAAGTTCCAGCAAATAACTTTAAAGACATTGCTATTGTAAAAGGCTGATAAGTTAATCGAAACTGATTGATTTGGTAGCTGCTACGAATCATTTTGTAAATGATATATTGCTGTCAGATATATTGTAATCTTTTACAAAATGATTCGTAGCAGCTATATGATATATTGTAATCAGATATATTGTAATCATTTACAAAATGATTCGTAGCAGCTACCAAATCAATTGAATTTCAGTTTCGATTAACTTCAATTGAAAATCTCTTTTGAAAACTAGCGGAAAAACACAGTCGAATTATGCTTTGTAAAACACAATTTGAAACAGCAATTTTCCAGCATTTACAAAATTTTAAGAGTTCCATATGTGCATTTGAGGACTTTGACTTAATTAACCTTCAAGTGAACATGAAGAACTGTGATATTTTGGCCTATAAGTATGTTGTGCAAAAACTGTTGTATGAAGCTCCTCTCTGAAGAAAACTATGTAAAACAAGTAAGGAAGTCTAAGTTCGGGTGGAACCGAACAGTAAATACCCAGCTGTGTAAAAGTGGTCGTGGTAAGTTGATAAATGTTGTGGAGTTATGACCTATAGAGGTTTTAAACTTTTTCTACCACCATGTGGGCAATCTTATAAATAAAAATGAATGTGTGTCTGGCGTCCAAAGTACTTAACCGATCGTTATCAAATTTTCACAGAAGATTCTTGGGTTCACTGGTTACAGTATAGGCTATACATAATTTTGGAAAATTGGGAGGTGCCACGCCCCCGTGCTTGATAAAATTTGAATCTTGTATAGGCGTCCAAGGTACTCAACCGATCTTTATGAAATTTTCACAGTAGAATTATCTCTTTTTGAACGTTTTTCGAAATTTTTCATATCGGAAAAAGAGACGCGGTTATGGTTCGATTTTGCCCATTTTAAATAGCAACCTACCTTGGCCAGAAAGTAACCTGTATGGGAAATTTCATTCAAATATCTCAATTTTTATTCAAGTTGTCGTGTCCACGGGCGGACGGACGGTCGGACCGCCATGTCTTAATGGATTCCTCTGTCCATTCTGAGAACTCTGATATATGGAACTTTATATCTATCTCCATTATTTTATACCGTTACAAACCACCGTTATGTGACCAAAACTATAATACTCTGAGTACTAGTACACGCTTATGTTCTTAAGATGATGACGAAAAATCCCACCGTTGCATAGTGTAACTTTTAACTACTTACTTTAGGATACTAAAACTAAATTTCCCACAAGGGCACAAGCGATTTGCCTAAATTGTGTATGCCACTTAACCACTCTTCCACACAGATGTTGCCACTAAAAATAATATTGCGGGGTTGACAACGTTCTAAATTTGGATGTTATAAAAGGCTTGTTTAATTCATTATTATAACCCAACCTTTTAGCTAGGCATCCTAGTATCTTGAAGGGGAAAAATTCAAATTTTGCACGTACATATATGACACGTTGCACCTTAAGGATTAATTGGTAATAAACAATTAAACAAAAACCTTCACCCCAATCTATATACATATATAAAATTCAAATTATGTATGTATGTATGTATCTATAGGCCGACTTGTGTCCTAAACGTATAAACCGATCGTAACCAAATTTGAAACACGCACTGGATATCTTCCAGGGATGGTCATGGGCTAAAACATATTTTGATATATATAGGGGGCGTGGCACCTCCCATACAAATGGAATTTTTCATAGTCCGTATCTCGAAGTATTTACGTGATTCGTCTAAAAAAATTGGTTACTAGTAATAACGTTGACGTATTGTCGTGGAACGTGCTATTTAACCGAACAGAGAAGCTATAGAAAATGCTGGATCCTTAAAATCGAAAGGAAAATTACAGCAACAAAGAATCTTTATTCGGATTCGGATTCTACGAAAAAACGAAGAAAAAAAACAGTAGTGCGTTTCTGTAACTTTTCGTTATGATATCGAAAGAAATATCACTTTTGCGTAACGAAAGGTTTATAACGAACAATTGTTTTGAAGTGTTTCTGTAGCCCAGAAAAGTCACCTTTCGTTATGGTTGTGGCGAGTTGTTATAAAGTGTATGAAACAGTGGAAACAAAACACTGTTTATTATGTCGTTGACAGCTGAGTTGTTTTGTATATATTAATTCTAATTGTAAATTTTACTTTTTGCATTGTTTTGTTTAATTATTTATTTAAAATGTAAGTATAGCCGAATTAAGTATGTGTGTCCCAAATAGGGGGCTTGATCCAAGGTATTTATATGCACAACACCTTTCTGCGTAGGCGGCCTTCGGCCGCGCTTCAACAAAATAACACTTAGCCGGTCCAACACCGGCTACGCGGTCCACAATATTTCTGCGCAGAACACATTTCTGCACTTTTCGGTACATCCTAATCTTGATTACAACAACCACATGAAAATGACAGAAAATTTTCAACTTTGATTGCAAATATCTCTGAACAAACATAAAATATCGAATTTCCGCTTTCGGATTATTGATACGGAGGTTAAAACCCGTCGTTTGATACATTTCCCGAGATTTTTGGACGTATATTAGCAGTTACGTGATGTCGTATAGAATTACCATAACGTTTACATTTTACATATATAGGTAATAAATAAAGTAAACATAAAGTAAACTAACCTTTTTCCACTGGTCACCCGTCTTACATGCTGCGCCACATGCATTAACCTCCGCCGCCACTGTTTCCCAAACAGCCTGTGCCGATTTGCCGCTATTTGGTCCACCAAACTGCCCCATAGCCACATTTCTATGGCCACGTAAAATTTCCAAAAGCTTTTGCTTTTGGCCTTTAGAAATTTTGCCAGTACGTACTTTTTTCTGTAAACAATATGTATTAATATTTTGCGAACAATAGTAAAATTGTTTGGCCTTACCTCACTCATTTCTGTTTTTGCGCCAGATATCACTATATTGTTTGTGTATGATATGATAACGAAAACAATAACGAATATTATAACGAAAATGATTATCACCACACTTACAGAAACACCGCCGTTCGTTACACTACTCAATTCGTTATTTCGTTCGTTATAATGCATAACGAAAGTTACAGAAACGCACTACAGGGGCGGAATTACGACATACGTTTCGTGGTCCTAATTCGTTTTTTATGTCACAATAACATTGAAACTGTCCAACTTTTTAAAAGAATTATAATGCATAATTGAACCGAATTATGGACTTCGAGCTATTGTGATTCAAAAATTCTTTTCCGATCACGGAACGTAAAACGTAATTCGACTCCAGGTTTGTCCCATAGATATTTGATTGTCGTTAGTTTTGTGGTCCACTTTTTGAGTTCATCGGATACTTTGTACAATATTATATGGATGAGCTGGAAATTACTTTTATTTATTCAAATCTATAATACCTAATATGTATTCTTCACTTCACTATCATCAGTATCACTTCATCACTTCACTATCACTACATATTATAAAACAAAGTCATAGGTATGTCTTAAATGCTTAAATCTTGAAAACTAAGCAACGGATTTTGATGCGGTTTTTTTTAGTAGCTAGATTGGTTGAAAACCTTCCTGTCATTGTAATGTGAAGAAATATATAAAGGGGGCGTGGCAATCGGACAAAATGTGGTAAAAAACCATAAATTTGTTGTTTACACAGCCATAAATCATAAAAGTATCCACCGATTAAAATGAAAGTTACCTGAAGTTAAACTTTGAAATATTTACTTTCGTTCTGCATCAAAAAAAATAGTTGATTCATATCTTATTTAACCAAAATTGTTTAAACAAAAGCAGCACTTTTTCCAAAAAAAGCTGTTTGTGTGTTTGTTCGCTGTCAACCGAATGAAACATTAGAAGTTATGCGGGAATCTCACCCCACCTCATTCATGTTGAATTAGATCGTATGGTGAAAGAACTCGGTACGTATGTATGTAAGTACATATGTACGAATCTCTCACATAATTAAATTTCGGACGTATGTATGTATGTATTTTCAATTAAATTACATATCGTTAGCTTAAAGTGAAAATGTGCTAAGTCATATTTTTCAAATTGTTCAGGAAAGACAAAAAACCGAACTACTTTTAAATAAAACATTATTTTATTAAACTGTAAATGCAGTACCCTCGATTTCATGACTGCTCAATGCAAAAGACAAAAAACAGCAAAAATAAAACATAAATGTCCCATGTCAGCTTTTTATTGAGTTAGCAGTTTTTCTATTTCTTTTTTTTTTCTTTTTTTTCTGACTTAGCACATTTTACTTTTTTTTTCCACACAGTATTAATAAATAAAAACTAGCTGATCCCGTGCGCTCCTTGCGCAAAAAAAAAAAAACAAAAATGGTTTGAAACCTTTTATTAGTCCAGGTCCAGGATTTTTCAAACCTTTTTCTCAAATTATAAAAAAAGATTTTCAGCTACACTTGTTGTGAGACCCTAAAAAATTATACAAATATGCGCAAACAGCTATTTAAAATTCCACCGCTTATATTACATTCACATTGAGCCATAGACTTGAGTTGATTGACAATATCAATATGAATTAACTCAAAAAATGTCCCTTTAACTCGAGTTTATGACCCAATGTGAACGCAGTCTTATTCACTTATTTTTGCAATGTTCAATTGTAGATGGCGCACTGTTCAGTCTTAGCATTCAAATGTAGATGTCGCGAGGCATGTGAATGTCAGTCACAATAGCGTTGCAGTACAAATTGATTTTTTTGTGCATTCACAATCGTTTATTTTAAAGAATTCATTTTTATAAAATACGCTTAAACAAAAGCACTCCGCTAATTAAAACATGGTTTCGCATGTAGAGCTAACCCCCACCTTTAAAACGATACCTTATTCATTAATATTGGTTCCAAATGAGAGCAGAAAATTAGGAAATAACACAAAAAGACCTTACAGAAATGATATATATGATAAACCAGTTTAGTTCCAACAATAAAAGGGTACTTGTTTATTTTTTAACATTGATCACAAATTATATGCAGTCTTATTTCATTGCTGCTATTCAATTATTAGTCAATTATTTATAAAAATAACCATAAAACTATATAAAAATTATCACAAATAATTATTTTGCAGTCTTACTCCTGCTGCAAGTAAAAGTTATATAAAAAATAGGTAAATATTATATTATTCGAAAGGCAAATCACCATAAAATTGATAATGGTCCTTAGGCAAAGTAGGTTTCAAGTATTGTAGGTCCTCGTATTTCTTACGTTTAATTGGTATTCTGTTTTGGTACAGTTGTTCTAAATTGCACCACTTTAAAGCAACTACTTTTTCATCGATTCTCTGCGGTAGAGTTTTCCATAAAGTAGTGAACCGTAATTTAAAAAAAATTTCTCGATTTGGTGTATATTTTAATGCACGAATGTCTGTGACTTTGGCATCATCTTTGGCACGTCCAGGACGAATACTTTTACAGTATTCAATATTGATAAATTTTTTAAAAAAATCATGCGTCAAATAAGTTACATAGGCTTTTTTCTTGCTGCTTTACATATTCCGATATATTCGGCAGGAACATCGATATTTTTATTCTTCATAGCACGCTCTATGGTAGAGTGGACGCTATCGGCCGCCAACTGCGTATGCCCACGCTCCAGTATTTTCTGCTCTATCCCAATTTTGTGCTTAATAGCAGTATTGAGAAGTACGTTACTCATTACACAATTGCGGTTTTGGTAACCACATCCATCACTATAAAACATGATCTTAATAGGATCGGAGCCATGAGTACAGCTTGAAGATCTACGGTAAATACATTGGATTCGTCAGACCTGTCTTTGTTCTTCTCCATTCTTTCTTCTTCTTTTTTTTCTTGGTGACAAGCATATTCTTCAAGTGGTGTAGTGCCGGCAGAATAACGTGTACATAGTTCGCACTGGTCCTTCTTTGGTACAAACAAGCCAAGATTTCTGTTCTCAAATACTGAATAAAACGTACGTAAGGAAAGTGGCCGGACGTTGTGAGTTGCGCACAAATCGTTTGAATAAAAATCATAAAGCATTTGCTTAGAACGCCATTCCGGTAACAGATATCTTTTTTGCGTGACAGCGCGACAGTAATGAGACTCCATTACTGGCAGGGAATCAAAAAATAGCCTCATGTTTTTTTGTTCCTCTCAAACGTTGTTTTGAAGTTTTCTTATAACAGTATTATGTGCAGTCACAGGTTTCTTTACCCAACTAAGCACTGAGCATCTACCTATGCTCAAGGTGTTTAAAAAGAAAGTCCTACATACGCGCAAATTTTTACCATCCACTTTCAAGTGATACTTCAAAGTTTGCACTCTTCTTGACGCATTAGGATTTGTACGATTCCGAGGATTGGATGGTTTACTCGTGTGCACTAATGTATTTACGTAAACTTTTTTTTGTTTCCAATCCATCTTCCAAAACGTTTTAAATATCTGCTGTCGTTCAGCATCAGTCACCAATCCACATTTCATGGTAGCAGTATCACATATTTGAGCACAGTTACATCTTGCCTTTATGGATCGTGCAACTTTTATTTTTTTATAATTCCACACGTCACTTTCTTTTTTCCTTCCCCAATAGTTTTTTCCACATTCTCTTCTTTTTTTATTTTTTGCAACGAGCCATGTATTGTTCTCCACCTGCGCTCTCTTCTTACGCTTCTTACTTCTCACTGGCATATCAAATGAATTGTCCGAGTCGCTGTTGAAACCATAAGGAACCAAACCAACCACACCATCGTCAGATTCTATCTCGTAAGAGGCGTCATAGATGCCCTGGAATGCTTGTGCTGTAACGTTGTTATTGTCGCGCAAATCCATGAAAGTCTGCTAAGAAAGTGTTTTGTTTTTATTTAATTCTTCGTAATTAAGTCATTTAATTCATTTATTACCTTTTTCGTTTAAAATAAAGCACAAATAATATTTATTTTGCACAAATAAAGCTCACGAACAAGAAGCGCACGTGGATATTATTCCTTTGTGAAAACGCGCCCGACAAAGTAAAATTACATCTGACTTAGCGCAATTTCTTTGACAGTCGTGAAGTTAGCACATTTACACATCATTGCCAACATCAGGTAAAAATTATTCAAATTTATAATTTTTTTTTTAAACTGTGTATTTTGAACTTATTTCTAAAACTGCATCAAAATCTCATTTTACAAAAGAATTGACTTAGCACATTTTCACGTTAAGCTAACGATATATTTTATTTCCGTGCGAAGCCGGGGCGGGCTGCTAGTTCTGAATAAAAAGGACTAAACTTTATAAAAAATGTACTTACGATTTTTTTGAGTAAAATGTTATAAAAGGAATTTCTGTGCTTTAGTTTTGTGGCACTCTGTGCGTTTTATGTGATTATTAACGACGCTTTGATCTGCTTGCCTCCGAAAATCGCTATTTAATTGTTTATTCAAAAGTATCAGTAAACAAATTGCACATGGCATCTTTACTCGGTACCTAAAAAAAGTATTTGTTTGGTTGGCCCATCCTAATGTGCTTGTATAAACTTGTCACTCGTTTTTTGCTATATTTACCTTAAGAATGCAATTTTATCTGTATTATATATTATGCCTCTGTAGTCACAAAACTTTCACATTTGCAGTTTCCATTTCATTTGATTATTTTTTATGTTTTTTTACAATGTGGATTTTTTGGAGTAAAGAATATAAAGCCGCGCCTAGACCCATTTTAAATTCCGGATTCGGATTCAGCATTCAATTCCTTTAAAGAACCTGTATTTGCCTTTTTCTACACTACTTTAGAGGTTTTTCCCAAATTTCCAAAGTAAAAACTGAAATCGAAGCTTTACTACTGTCAGGAATCTCTTTTTGGTCAATAAGCGACAATAGTTAATTTAGTTTTTCGTTTTTAATTCGGATTTAGTTTCTTTCACGAATTCATTTCAAAGTATATGTTTGCTTTCTTAAAAGAATACATTTTTCTCAGGAAAACAGTTTCAAGGCACGTCACTCCACTTCGGCTTTTTTCATGATTCTCCCTCCTGCATATTTTGCAGTTACATAAGGTTGCCAAAGTTAAGTTTATTTATCATTTACAAAGGAGTTGCCAGGCGGCTTACAGTCGGCCTTTCCTGACATGGAATTGCCCCCGATTTCACTTTCGGTTGTGTAATCATCCACAGTTTCATCGTCATCAAGTTCGGGACAGTTTTGGCACCAGGGTTTCAATTTGCTGGATTCGAAAACTGATGAAAAATAAAGCGACTTAATTTGCATACCAGGTACATCTTCGATCAGATATCTGTCTTTTTCTAAAACCTTGACGATTTTATACGGACCGCGATATTTCGGTTCTAATTTTCGCGATTCCCCGGTACTAGATGGCTCATTTTCTACCACGATTAAATAATTTTCGCGATAAGTTCGTGGAGTCGAATGTCTATCATCAAACCGCTGTTTCCATTTACTTCTTTCGCGCTCGATATTTTCGGACGCTAAAAGTCGTTTTTCGTCTAGTGAAATTTTCTCGGCGGTATCATCAATGTCCTCGTGCACAGCGGCTATTATTTGATTGTGCACGATGTCACGTAAATTAAAATCGAATATTAATTCGTTTGGACTAAATCCGGATGTTTTATTTTTTTTAAATTTTTTGAGAATTGTAAGGTTCTTAACATTAGGTCCCATTCCTTGGGGTTTTCGACGGACGTACGTAAATAATTTAGAATGGTTTTATTTGCCCGTTCCACCTGCCCGTTTGATCGCGGCGTACGCACAGCTGTTTTACGTGCTTTATGCCGTTTTGTTCGCAATACGATGCAAACGCCTTGGCTGTATACGCGGTTCCACGGTCAGAAATTATTTTAACCGGCATTCTGAAATAGCTTGTTATCTCATTTAACGTGTTTAATACGTGGATTGTTCGCGTATCGCGTACCGGTTTTACAGTAAGATATTTGGTGAACGGATCTGAAATTGCTAAAAGGTAGCAGTTTCCTTTCTTACTGCGTATAAACGGACCGAGGTGATCAATGTGAATTACACGGAAAGGGATAGGCTCTACGGGATCAGAGTGCATTACCCCTTCAATCTTGCCGGATTGTGCTTTACGATAGCAACATTCACATTCCCACAACAGCCGGTTCTATCGCAGCGGAATGACCCGGGTTTTCTCACCCGGCCAAGGGCTGTTATTTCAGTGTAACCCTGTCCAATCTGTCCCGTCTCACCCTTAAATTGTCATCCTCGGAGCAAACCCTTGCAGCTGGGTTGCTCCATTGTCTCTTGTTACGGGCTGGGGTCGAACCCACCCCTGGACCAAGAGACTGGATCTGCTGCGTTTGCTGGAAGAAAATTTATATTAAATGGTCGTATTCGGTACAATGCGCCAAGTGTAAGAGATGGTTACATAAATCTGGATGTTCAGGGCTTAACTCTGCCATCCACAGACCCCGTACTTTCTTTAGTACTTTTGAGGCACCTTTCTGTACACGTCCTAGGACGTCCCGCGGTAGCCGCCGCTCTGGCACTCCCTTACCGCCTCTAACTACTTCCAATAGTCACAATAGTGGCTCAGTCTATACGACTGGCAGCACCGCTGCCATCCCTGCCTCACCCACTCCCGACTGTCGCTCACGCACACCAGCGTCTCCATCTCACACGGCCGCTCAACACTCCTATCCCCCCCGGAATAGGTCAGATATGAGCATCGCCGAGCGTCAGTCCCCTCTGTCTCTGCCCCTAATGCCCCCCCCCTGCTTCCAGCCTGCACGTGGGTCAGGAACACCACCTCCTTGTACCTTTCACTACGGGCACCGTTTGTCGGCAAAGATTGTATACGCCTGCGACATCGGTCAAGTGCAACAATTGCCTTGGCCTGTGTCACACCCTTATGTGCTCTGGGCTCGCAAACGGCAACCTTTGGACGGATTCGTTCATAGCCCCTGTTGCAGTACACAGCCGCCCTCCACGCCAGACAACATCGGCCATGGCGCTGTCAACTTTAGACTGCGACATAGTTTAGGCCTTAGCCTACCTCCACCTTGGCAAACGCATCCGTCCCTCACGCCTAGTATGTCCCCCGTCTCCGTCCTACACACTTCAAAATTCTGCAGCTGAACTGTAACGGATTAGCTGGAAAGATCGCGGAGATAACGGACTTTATAAAGACGCACAACATCAAAATCGCCGCGATACAAGAGACAAAACTGAACACGAGATCGGACTTACGAACTTATGATGGGTATAATGTACATCGTAAAGACCGTCCCAGCGGTCTTGGAGGTGGCCTTGCGTTCATTACACATTACTCTGTACAATACAATCTATTTTCCCCTGACGTCGACCCCAGGGACTCTACCTTAGAATGCCAAGGCATAGCAGTCCGGTCAGGAGACGCCGACCTGCAAATCATAAACATCTATATTCCTCCTGTCACGTGTTGTCCTAGAGATTATCATCCCGACATTAGTGCGTTGCTAAGGGGCGATAACCGTCTAATCTTAGGCGACTTCAACGCACATCACGATCTCTGGCACTCCAACTTGCCAGCAGGCAGTAGAGGACAGGCAATTGCAGACCAAATAGATAACTCAGCATTCTGTACAGTCAATGGAAATGCCCCCACCAGGGTGGCAGGTAACTATCACAGTTCGCCAGACATCTCCATAACGAGCGCGGGCCTTATTAACTTTGTCATCTGGCGACCGATGCTTACATTAGCTTCAGACCACCTACCCATCTTACTCTCTGTTGAACGACCGACCGACTTCATAACGACTGATAAAATAACATACATCAACTTCACCAAAGCGGACTGGGACCGCTTTACTGAATATACAGAGCGCTGCTTCGCTGCCTTACCCACTCCAACGGACGTACGCAAAGGCGAAAGAGAGTTTCGCAAGATCATCGATTCAGCCTCATGCCGCTTTATTCCTGCTGGCAGAATACCAGAAATTCGTCCGAATTTCCCGGCAGAAACTGCGGCGATGGCAAGAGAACGTGACCAAGTGAGACTTATCAATCCCGCAGATCCCAGAATAAAAGATCTCAATGCGGAAATCCGTAGGATTGTCAACGAACACAAGCTGACCAAGTGCAAGCAACACCTTGAGACATGCAACCTCTCCGGCGGAGTCGGCAAACTATGGTCGACTGTCAAGGCCCTATCCAATCCGACCAAACACAAAGACAAGGTCGCCATTGCTTTCGGCGACAGTGTCAAATCGGACGCCAGGAAATGCGCGAGCTCTTTTTGCCGGCTGTTTATAAAGCATCCACCTGCGGATAGGACTAAGAGAAGAGCCTTCCGACGTGCGCGCAAACACAAACACTCTACTGCGCCCATTCCCGTCTCAGTCGCAGAGGTTAAGGAACCCATATTGAAGGCCAAACCCTCAAAATCCATCGGACCCGACGGAATTGCCATGAAGATGATCAAACACCTTGGCCATGAAGGACAGAATTATTTAGCGGCTCTCTTCAATCTCTCTCTAACTACCTTCGTTATACCTGAGCTATGGAAACAAGCGATTGTAGTTCCCCTATTAAAACCAGGGAAGCCGGCGAACCTAGGAGAGTCCTATCGTCCGATATCCCTCCTTTCGCCGGTAGCGAAATTGCTAGAGTCCATTCTGCTTCCTTACTTCGTTACAAATCTAAAATTGGCCGATCATCAACACGGTTTTCGCAAAAATCACAGCACGACATCCGATTTGAACGCCATTACAACGCAGATTAACAACGGTTTGAATCAGCATCCACCAAACCATAGGACGGTTCTCGTGGCACTTGATCTGTCAAATGCATTTGACACGGTCAATCACGCCACTCTCCTCCGAGACCTGGATAAGACACCGCTCCCTGCCGGCCTTAAGAAGTGGACCGCTAATTACCTCAATGGTCGACAGGCAACAGTCAAATTTAGGAACAAGAAATCTAGACCACGAAGAATAAAACAAGGGGTGCCGCAAGGTGGTGTTCTCTCTCCCCTCTTGTTTAATTTCTATATTTCGAGACTTCCCCCCCACCAGAGGGAGTCTCCATTGTTTCCTACGCTGACGACTGCACGATAATGGCCTCGGGCAAGGGTCCCTCCATTGATGAACTTTGTATAAGAATTAACAGTTACCTCCATGACCTTTCCAGCTTCTTCACCGAGCGTAATCTGACCCTGTCTCCGACTAAATCTACGGCGACCCTGTTTACTACATGGAATGCGCAGATGGGGCAAGAGTTAAATGTCCACGTAGATGGAGTACCTCTACATACTGTCAACCACCCAAAAATCTTGGGTGTGACATTTGACAACGACCTCACCTTGGTCATGCCACCGCAATAGCCTCAAAGGTACAGAGCCGCAATAAGATCCTCAAGTCACTGGCCGGCAGTACTTGGGGAAAAGACAAAGAAACATTGCTTGCTACATATAAGGCTATTGGCCGGCCGGTTATTGGCTATGCTGCGCCTATATGGTCGCCCAACCTTTCTGAGACCAACTGGAGGAAATTGCAAGTCTGCCAAAACACCGTCATCAGAACTGCTACGGGATGCCTGCTTATGTCATCTGAGTCTCACCTCCATCAAGAGGCAAAATTGCTCAATGTTCAAGAGCACGCGGAACTCTTGAGTAGACAGTTCCTTCTGAACTGTCACAAACCTAGTCATCCAAACCGACATCTTTTGGATGTAGCACCGCCCCCCAGAGACATAAGGAGACATCTCCGTAAGCATTACGATGAGATCCGGCATCATATCTCTTTGCCGTTTGATCTGCGGAACCATAGACGGGCTCTAAATGACCTCCACACTGAGTCGGTAGACAGATCCCTCAGATCTGGGTCTGTGAATCCCGTTATTAATACTCAACCACCTGAATTGGCTGAAGAGGAGCGTGTACTTCCGAGGGAGACTAGAGTCATACTAGCACAACTTCGCTCTGGATATTGTAATAGGTTAAACTCTTACTTATGCAGACTGAACCCCAACATACCAAATACATGCCATGCATGTGGTATGACCCCTCATGATACCATACATCTCTTTTCCTGTTCAGTTGAACCCACTCTTCTAACACCCACATCACTCTGGTCCAACCCTGTGGAAACTGCGCATTTCCTCGGACTTCCGTTAGAAGAGCCTGATGACAATTTAGAGTGATCGAGCCCATTGGGCAGGGCGAAGCACTGTTAACAACAACAACAACAACATAGCAACATTCAATACACGCCGCGATATAATTTTTCACATATTTACGCATGCTTGGAAACCAAAAAGTTTGACGTATTTGTCGTGACAGAGTTAGGTTATGCGCCAACGAACGGAGTTGGGTACAACGAACTTCAACCCATCTTCTGCTTGGCGATACAAACGGTGATTATGAATACGAAAATATTTTTTTACTTCTGGTTCTCGTGTTGAATTACTCTGACCTTGCAAAATGGCTAATATTTCTCGTAGTTTCACGTCTTGCAACTGCATCGTATATAACCAATCGTTGCTGTCAGATGTTATTTCAAAAATTGAGCCTGCCGTCTCGACGTCTCGGGCAGGTTGATTGGGTGCTCTACTCATAGCGTCTACATCTGATAGGCGGCTGCCCGAACGATGGACTGCCTCGAAATCGAACTCTGTTATTTTCAACCACCAACGTGCTATTTTTGACTTAAGCTCCTTATTGTCACGTACTTTTGCACCTGCCGAACAATCTGTAACAAGACGAAATTTCTTCCCAAGTAAATGTATGCGAAAACGTTCGAGTATTAAACCACAGCGAGAGCTTCTAACTCATAGGAATGATAACGACTTTCGATATCGGTACAGTGACGGCTATAATACATCGTCGGCTGCCATGTTTTAGCATCCGTCGACTGCAACAAAGCTCCCGCGAGGCCGACGCTGCTTGCATCTGTGTGAACTTCATGGCATGGGGACTGATCATATAGAGCTAGTACGGGAGCGGATGTCAAAAGATTGACGATACGTTGAAATGCCGTCTGTTGCAATTCGGACCAATGAAATGATTTTTGTTCTGTTTTTCGTAATAGTGTGGTTAAGGGCTTCGTTATTAATGAATAGTCTGGAACGAATTTTCTGAACAACCCAGTTAGTCCCAAAAACCGTCGTAGTTCCGTAATATTTGATGGCGTTGGAAAGTTTCTAATTGCTGATACCTTACGACTACCAGGCAATATACCCTCCTCGGTAATAACGTGTCCGAGATATTCGAGTTTCGTTTGTAAAAATTTACATTTATCGAGTCTTAGCGTCAAACCGCTTTCTTTTAGAAGGATCAAAAAATTTTCGAGACGCAGCAGCCCTTTGGCAATTGTGCGGCTTGGTATAATGACGTCATCTAAATACGCCAAGACTTCGCCAGGTTTCATTTTGCCCACCAATCTATTCATTAATGTTTGGAATACAGCCGGGGCGTTTTTTAGACCAAACGGCATTCGATTAAATTCATAGTGACCGTCGTTGGTAACGAATGCGGTAAAAGATTTTGATTTTTCGTCGAGTTCAATTTGATAATATCCCATACGTAAATCTAATATGGAAAAATATTTATTACCTGATAGTTGGGCGAAATGTTCATCCATAACTGGCATCGGAAACGACGTTTTAGTTGTTATTTTATTCAGACATCTGTAGTCTACACATAATCGATGCTCACCATTTTGTTTTTGCACAAGGACGATTGGTGATGTATATGAAGATTCGGAAGGACGTATGATTCCGTTATCGAGAAGATCTGTTACGATATCGGACACTATAGCGCGTTTGGAAAACGGTATACGATATGGTTTCATATTCACCGGAGTTTTCGACTGTCATTTTCATCAGCTTACAACAGCCGAGTTCGGAAACGTTTTCAGAAAAAACTTCACGGTACGATTTTAGTAGGTTTTCAAGTTTGAAGTTATCATTTGTGTCAAGATTTGCACACGCGCGTATGTTCATAACTTTTTCAATACGACAACGACCGCTTTCAATAACAAGTCTGTTTCCGGTTTTACACAAACTATCTGTTCCGCGTAACACGTTTTCATTCAATAAATTATCAGTTACAATTAAAGCATCACTTTGGATTTTCTCCCGGTCTATTTCAATTAGTGCGTCAATTTTTTCGTGGCATATTACTTTACCTCTCCCAAATCCATTCAGCGTTACCGAACATTGTGTGGGTGTACCGAGTTCGCGGGCAAAAGTTTGCTTAACGAGTGTACGCGTACTTCCGGGATCTATAAACGAATTTGTCGGTAGCCCATTAATCTTTATTTGTTTTTTGGTTAATCGATTTTACAGCGTTAGTAACTTTCACCGGACAACTATCCGTAACGTGATTTGTGCGTTGACAATTCGCACAACGAGGCTTTTTCTGCGGATCGGGGCACGCGACCGAGTAATGTCCCATTTTTAAGCAATTGTAACACTTAACATCTTCAATGGGCTTCGACCCTATGTTAGAAGAAACTGACTTTAAATTTGTTGTTGTGACAGGTTTTGGTTTGGATTGGTTGTATGCCTTAAATTCGTTAAAAATGTTGTAATTGTTTATATCGCGTAATAGATCAATACACTGAACGTAATTGTTTGATATCTTTTTTTTCAAATCAACATCATTTATACCGTTTATTATGTGGTTGGTTATGTCGTTTTCGGATATATTCCGGTTTCTCCCGTACGCGACCATGCGATAATAAAAATATTGTGGGGTTTCGTTTGCCCCTCTTTTTATTTGTGACATCTTAATGTGCACATCCGCGACACTTTGAACGCAGGGAAAATCACCAATTAAACGATTTGAAAAGTCTGACCACGAATTGTATACAACCTGCAATGAATCGATCCATTGCTCAGCAGGCCCTTGCATTAACTGCACCACTGCACAGAGTAAAGTATACCATAAGCGCTGCGTAACATATCGACACGTCGTACAAATTGAACCGCGGTCAATGACGAGCTGGATAATGGATTAAATGACGGTAAAAGTTCGATTATTTCGCGCACGTTTAACGGCCGCGGTTGCCCAATCTGCTGCTGAGGAGCGTATGCGAGATTAGAACACACGGGTTGTGTTGTATAATTTGGATATGGCATGTACAGGGTGGCGCAAAAGTAATCCTCCTATCAGAAAATGCTAAAGTCAGTTCTGTTTTGACATTTGTGTAGTAAACATATGCGAAATACACGTTAATAAACAATGTTCCGCTACACTGCTCCAGAACGCGGAATATTGCTGACTATTTATTTCGGTCGGTGAAAAACGGTTACTGCGCAAAAGTAATCCTCCTATCAGAAAATGCTATAAATTTTGCGATTGGCCCCTAAAGTCAGTTCTGTTTTGACATTTGTGTAGTAAACACATGCGAAATACACGTTAATAAACAATGTTACGCTACACTGCTCCAGAACGCGGAATATTGCTGACTATTTATTTGACCAATAATCGGTCGGGGCCAAACGGTTACTGTGAATGGTGAGCGCTACAGAGCAATGATCAACGAGTTCTTTTTGCCGCAACTTGATGAATTGGGATTGGAAAACATGTGGTTCCAACAAGACGGTGCAACAGCACACACTGCACGTGCCACAACCGATATGCTGAACATCGGAAGCTTACTTTTGCGCCACCTTGTAGTTAACGTTCCATTTTAAAATGGATTGTTGGTTATAGCTATTTGAATTGACTGGCATTGAATACGATACCGGCGGACATTGAATATTCTCGATTGGGTTATTTACGGTCCCGATACGTAGCGCGTTAGTTGACAATTGTTGGGGCGCATATGCAATTGGCGCCTGAAGCGGTGGTACCACGGACTGAACGGTTTGTACATTTGTACTTAAAGGCACCGTATGTGTATCTATTGGTGACGATATACACTGTGGTACAAAGTCTTTCGATGTTACAACGATTTGTCTTTGCTCCATTTCGCGTATTGTTTTTTCTAATTCCGCGACACGCTGGCGGAGTCTCGACGTTTTGTTGTACGCAACTTCGAATATTTTCATTATTTTTCGACAAAACAAATTGAATTTTTACAACTTTGAACGCCTAATATTGCAAATAGTTATGAAAACTTTCACGAAACACTTTATTTAAATGAATTTTAAATTTTCACTGTTTCTCGTATGAGGCTGAATTACGTCCACTTCTGAAGCTGTCAGGAATATCTTTCTGGTCAATAAGCGACAATAGTTAATTTAGTTTTTCGTTTTTAATTCGAATTTAGTTTCTTTCACAAATTCATTTCAAAGTACATGTTTGCTTTCTTAAAAGAATACATTTTTCTCAGGAAAACAATTTCATGGCACATCACTCCACTTCGGCTTTTTTCACGATTCTGCCTCCTCCATATTTTGCAGTTACATAAGGTTGCCAAAGTTAAGTTTATTTATCATTTACAAAGGACTACTCTGGAACTTTTTTGTGGGGAATTAGATATTGGCACATCTCACTAAATTTTTAAAAATTGCAGTGGCAGCGCTTAGGTAGGAGAGCTTAAAATGTTCAAATTTTATACGAATAAATGGGTCAAGTCGTTTTCGAGATAATAGACGAAATGCCATAAAAGAAATATAGGTAGATAGGTGCCAACCACCTAAAAGCATCTGAGTGCGAACACCTGGTAGAAATTCGGAGAACGCAGTACACTATCCACATGTTTCATCCAAACTGGTGAAGCCTTTTCCGAGATAATGTGGATAAACCAATCTACAAATATACAAGAACAGCTCGTTTAAAGTGATAAGATATTCCGAAAATTTAGAGATTTCAGCATGGCATACTAAAAATTTATTTGTTTGTTAGATAACTTTGGTTTTTCTAATTTTAGCTTCTAAAACTTAAAAAAAATCTCATTGTTCACTGCTTCTCATTAAAGTTAAGTGAATTAAATGCAATTTATTAATATATATTTTCTTTTACAGAACGAAAGAAGCATATTTGCAATACAACAATGATGAATATTTCCAAAACCGGTTGGGTTGAGATTGATATTAAACGTGCTATCTATATTTGGGAAAATGTTGAGCGCCAGCAGCAGCAACAGCAATCTCGTCAACTTCCAATCCTCATTGGATGGTTAATGATTGAAGTTCATGACGAGGAGGAAAATCCACTAAAGCCGGGTCTATTTTTCAATCCACCCAAATGTGATCAGGCAGGTATGTGTTACGTTATCCAAGCTAAATTATCTAACATATGCAACGAGTATGTGATTTCGAAATATGATGCAATCTCAATTGTTTATTACTTCATTCAATATTTGGCTAAATTTATGAATTATCTTTTAATATAACAATACGTAATATTTTGCGAAAAAATATATACAAAGCTACATACTATCACCAAATGTATGTATAATAAAGGAAAGGCCTAACTAAACTGTTCTAACTACGCAAAATTTATAAAATTCATTAATACATTTAGGTATGTATTAAATTTATCATTATTTGGCAATATCTATAGTGATGTGCAAAACGAAACCCACAAACTGAATTCCGAAGTAAAAATATTAACCATCTCAAAGTACACAACACTACAGAAAAATTTATATTTTCCCTGGTATGGAAATTTGCAAAACAAAAGCAAAAGTCGAATATTTCGGAAATGGTTGTTTCATTTGCAAGCGATATTCCATTCCCCGCGAATGTTAAGAAACTAGGGCCAGTTCTTTCTTGTTCGTTAATAGTGGCTAAGAACAATCAGTGTGTGTTTCCCGAAGGGGTTCCCAAATATTTTCACTTTGTCGGATAGTCCTATTGCTTGGCATATCACCCCATGTCAGAGTACATGCCCATTAGAGCGGGTCAAATTGTATGGATGGATTTTTTTGCATCAGGAGTATAGCAAAAACGTAATCTACAGATGATTCTAAGAAAAATTGCCCAAGAAACCATGGCTCTAAACCCGATTTTGAGCCCCCGACTTTTGCAAAATAGATATTTTGCCATATGAATGTAGGGTTTGGCGAAAAAATCTTCATAGCTTCTGATAGAATTATAGGAAAAATATCATATTGGGCTTATTTTAAAGGTATTTTACGTACATTTCAGAATCTGTATTAATATCCACAGTTTTTTTTTGAATTTTAGTAGATATATCAGGCTTAAATTATAATTAGCCTAAAATGAACTTTTAACTACTATATTATCATTTTTAACAAATTTCTCATGGAAAATTTTTTTTTCCCTTACAGCTTAAATAAGTTCAGAACATTTCCAAGAACTTTCAGTCAGACAGTTCTTCTTTTTTCGAATTCGTTTTAGTAGAAAAAAATTTAAAAAAAAATTTTTATTTTCAACTAATAAGCAAAAAACACAATTTTTATAATTTTAATGTAATTTATTTAAAAAATTATTTTTTTACTTAGAATTGACTATTTTAGAGTATTTAAAAAAAAAAGTGATGTTATGTTATTATTTTTTAAAAGCTTGTTTGCTCTCCATTCGTGGCTGTTTTTTACGACTTTCTGCTGTAATAGCCATAACAACTTCACGATTTTTTTCTACAACACGTTTGGAAACAGATGTTAACAACTGTACATATCTTTCTGTTCCTTGTATATGCATTGGAATATTAGGATCATCTAGTGCTGGCTCATCATAATCTAAGAATTGTATCAAGTGATCGTATGGAATAGTTCTTGTGAATGCCGGTTCAGATAGTAAATTATCGTCATTCAGATCAATCATATCAGTATAATCTGAAGCCTTAAAATTGATATTATATTTTTTGTAAACTCTGAGCTTGGATGGATCAAGTACTTTTTCTCGATAGTATAAACTTTGTTTGGTAGCTCTATCACGTATGGCTTTTCTATCATCAAATAACATTGTTAATAAAATGTTTTCTGGATGAGAGTAATATGCATTAACAGTGCGCGCCACTTCCTCAAAGTATTTTCCAATACTCTAAACTTATCATCAGATCCGACATATATGATAAAGTGAATTCAGATGATGTAGAAGGATATGGTTCATCCATTTTAAATTTAAATACAAAAAGATGTGAAGAAAAAAATTGTCCATAAGAAATTTGTTAAAAGTTCATTTTAGGCTAATTTCTTATAATTTAAGCCTGATATATCTGCTAAAATTCAAAAAAACTGTAGATATTAATACAGATTCTGAAATGTACGTAAAATACCTTTAAAATAAGCCCAATATGATATTTTTCCTATAATTCTATCAGAAACTATGAAGATTTTTTGGCCAAACCCTACATTCATATGGCAAAATATCTATTACACTTTCGCAACTTCAATGAATTTTCCAATACAACAAGGTACCATAATAAGCGCCAGCGAATAGCTTTGCAACCACTTGGGAGCCTCTTAGGAAACACAATGTGTTTCAAAATTTTATTCTGGTATGATTGCTGGGATCAGTTAATGCATTATAATTTATTTACACTGCCTATATCTTATTTATCGTTCAAATCGTTTCCCTGAATAGCAAAACAATTTATATTAAGCCACTGAATACGCTGCTTGTGTTTTGCATGACACTGTACATACTGCATACTCGTATAGAATTGATAAAATGCAATGTCAACAATGTCTATATCGACACTCGTTCTTGCTTCATGGGAATATGTAATTTCCGATTTATTTCCTTATCAAATTATGGTCTCGTCTTTCACGAGTGTTTAGCATACATACAAATATAATACGTATTCCAGACTCATTGCTAAACTTCTTCCCGAGACGCTTTCTGTTATGCTAATTATGTATATACATACATAGCTACATAGTATATACAACATTTTTATATCCGCAAAAGTTCTAAGTATAAATAAAATATGAAAACTGATCCGGTAAGAAAAGTGTTTGTGAATGTTATGTGAATAAATATTTTGTGCTTATTTTTGCTCTGCAGCTTAGATGCTTTTTTTCCAAAGCTAAATGTCTCTACTAAATAATAATGCTAAAAAGAAAATGAATAAAAAACGCTTTCCGTATTTTTTAAGTTATTAGCGCATCGGAGTATTTGTTGTAATTGTTAAAAATTCTGTTGATTCTGCATGATTTTTATATTTTTAGTCATGTCTTTACGTGGTTTAATCGGCGATAAAAATTGGATAGCCACTGCTTAAAAAAGAAGAGCACAAGTACGATGCAATATCGATACTTTAGTTTGTATAGCGATATTTAATTTTTTTTTTAATCGAGTATAGCAGCATCCAAGCGAATTTTTAAAATAAAAATTTAAAAAAAACTTGACAGATGCTCGGGTATTTTTATGGTCAAAGTGTAAGTCATTAGTATTGACTTGGCCGAGGATACATTAGCCTGATCAGATCACTGCTACGGAAATGCTTTTCCACTGATAAGGATTCTATTGCACATTCTGGCTACACTGTCAGTCAGTAATGCTTCTCCAGAAAGAAGTTTTTCTACCCCCCGGCGATTAAACACATGGTTACGAACAACTATGACTGAAGAGAGGCTCATTGGCTTAGCACTTTTTGATATTAAAATCGACGTTGAAAACATTATAGAAAGATTCGAAAAAAAGGGAAGCGAAACATTGATTTTATAATATAGAAGTGTGTCATAACAGCTTGACGCTAATTTATGAAAAATAATAATGTACTAGAGTTCGCCCAGTGGTTGAAATTCAACCACTGAACTTTATTTTATTTTATTTTTTTGCTGTAGGTTTGTTTTATCCGCCTTTTTTCTTCCTTCCTATGCCGTCCCTTTCCTCCAACATATTTTTATTTTCCTTGATTTCTTTTTTTACTCTCTTATTTTATTTTTTACTTTCCTCAAACTTCTTTTCTTATCCCTTCCTTTCCTTTTATTTTCTTTCTTTCCCCTTCATTTTCTTACCTTTCCTTTAATTCCCTTTCCCTTCCCTTCCTTTCATTTCCTTACCATTCCTTTCTTTCCTTTAATTTTCCTTCCTTTCCTATCCTTTCTTTCCTTTAATTTTCCTTCCTTTCAATTCTTTTCCTTTCCTCTATTTTCCTTTAATTTTCTTCGGTGTTTAATACTCTTTATGAGTAATCATTTATTTTATTTTTGTAAACCCTGTTTGTAGGTATCAGCAATGAATTTTACATATTTGCTCATATTTTACATTGCTTGTTTAATGCATCCAACAAAGCAACTTTTCGTGCTCTCAGGAGAGCAGCTGACACTGGGCATCGTAGCCAGTAATCAATACAATAACAACAACTAAAGCAAAAATGCATGACAGAACAGAGTATCTATAGTGCGAATACTTATTTTTCATTGGTCCACTACCAACTCTTCGCACTCACAGTGAGAGCCGACCACACGAATAATACAAAAACATGCATGGCAAGTCTACTCACACTACTACGGCTCTTAATTTTTTCCTACAAAGCAACTCCTCGGTCATGCTCACGATTCAGCATAGTACACAAAAAGCAAGTACACACACACAGCGTGTCTATAGTGTGAATAAGTAAATGTGTAGTGGTGTGACTTTTATGTTAAAGTTTGTATATTAAAATGATTTTTTAAATTTTTTTTATTTACGGATAAGAGTACAACTCAAAATTTCCTATCTATACATATATAATTTGTATACCTTAGAACTATAGTTTAGCAGAAAACGGTTCTACATTGCATTCATCTTGTCTATTTATATATAAGATACTGTTTTAAAAACATCTTTGTAACAAAACTACATATTTAATCTGTCGACGAATAGATTGAAATAATTTTAATTTCAATAAACATTATTATTCATCTCTTGTTTCCTTTTTTTGATTGCTGCAATAACTATAGATTCAAAATAACTCCACTTAGTTGAAAGACACAAATGAAACTCGCTTCCCGGAAAGAACTAGTTTCTACCTTTGAGCTGTATAAGATCATTTCTTGATTGCTTTTTGTTTAAATGGTTTCAATTACTTGAGGGAATTTGAGTGCTTTAAGATAAATTCGTTACGTTTATTAGTAATTATGTCAAAATGGTGTTCCCAAATTAAGCATTCATTTATATTACTGACTTTAATGGCAATTTGGATTTTGAGCTTTCGGTCATGATCGCCCCCCTCAACTAGAGCCCTGTATCCGCGCCTGGGATATTATTAAGGGATGATAAAACAGATTGCTGAAAGCTGGTAAATCAGTTTGCAAAATGTAGAGAAAACTACGTGGAAGTACTGATTTTATCCGCCGCTATTTAACAGTAGCAGATAAAGTTGTGCGCTTAGCAGTCCATACAACTATTAAGCGCAAACGCATATGCGTCTAAACAAGAAAACAGGGCTATTATAATATTGACCTCGAAATCGGTAAAAAATTGCAATAATTTTATAACCAGTGATATTTCAATATCTAATAGAGTCATGATATTTCAATTTTGTGAACCTGAGTGCATGTATTTTATTTTATGGAGCAAATATATTTGAAAATGATTTGTGGTATATTATTGTCTCAGAAGAACGCCCCCAATTAGCGTCAGTTAGAGCTAGGACCAAAATCGCCCAGGTGTTTAAGCGGCAAAAAAGGAATGTACATTCCTGTATTTTAGTATTTATTAAAAAATTTTAATCCGGGCATAACAATTTAAAACAAATTATTTTCTAGTACCAGTCACGTAAGATACAGTTAAATTTTCGTATAACTAAGCAAGAAAAAAATAGATGTATTAAGAAACATACATTCAAATATGAGTTATAATAAGAAATAGTAGTACTGAAAACATACATATACATAGATAGTAGCACGTTCTTATGTATCAATTATTATGGAAACTGGTCAGCTCATTTTTGAAATGCAGTTATTATCAAGCAGTTTTAATCTAACGGGGAGGGATTACCAAAGACGTACGGATTAATGAAAAATTGGCGTTCAGATATCAATGTACTATGTTTAGTATAGACAAGTAATACTGATCTTGAAGACTGGAGAAACTGAAGTCTTCAATATAAGTAGTAGGGTTCCTTTGTATAGATGATTTTGTGCAGGAATAACACTGTTCTGATTTTAAGCAGATTGACAATATAAATGTTTAGCAACTTTTCAGTATACGCAGACATGTGGTCAAGTCGTTTGAGCCCGAAAACATATCTAGCAATGTTGTTATAAACAACAATAAGCTTGCTTTTGCATACTGAGTCACAGTTGGCATAAATCTCACAGCCATTAAGTAGCGTAGGTATTAGGTACGCTTTTGCAAGGAGTAGTCTAATGCTTAAAGGAGTGAAATACTGCGCCAGCCATAGTGTACGAAGCATTTTTTACACTTTACCTACACTACCGACGATGTGGTTATTCCATGTCAGAGTATTGTTAAAAACGACACCAAGATTTTTTACTGTGTTAATATATTCTATGACTGATTTGTCAAACATTACCTTATCTAAGTAATTTGTATCAAACCATTGGCAGATGCCCAGACATTTATTCGACTCAAGTCAGAGTTAAGTTCATTAATACACATCCTAATACGATCGGGGGGACAGAAAACGTATAGCTGAACATCATCAGCATAAATATGAGCATTACAATGCTTTAGGTAGTTAGGTAGGTCATTCACATACAACACAAATAACAGAGGCCCCAGGTTAGAATCTTGCGGAACCCCTTTGAGCACAGGTAAGAAACTAGACCTTCTAGTCAAATTTCAATGTAACTATCGAAAGGTATTTATGTACGCATACACTACACAGAATACCTAATATATGTGCAACTGATAAAGATTGCTAGGAAGATAAAAATTTTATTGAGCTGTGGTGTTGCCGATCAAAGTTTTAACGTATTATAGATTATCTAAAAGAGACGGCCGTGCTACCTTGAGGCTTAACAAGCCCTTTGTTTGAAAAAGCAATCGGCAACTTTTTTTGTTTCTCGCTTTTTCAATAAGTGAAATTATTTCATATTGGGAACTGTATTAGATACTTGAACTGTTTAAAATACCTCAGAATACGTAATTAGTATGAGAAATTTTACTATTTGGGGAATATTGCAGATCCCTAGTGAGCTTCGCACACTCTAATATATAACTTCCCAGATTTTCAGAATGCATTTTGTCGTACATCATACAATTTAGTTCTTCTGAGTGTGCGTTTTATATCTTAAAATGTTTCTCCTAAAAATCAAGTTTTTTTACCTACCCGACTAAAAATTTTAGACTACATTCATCGGCTTTAGCAATTTTTTAAACTTTTTTTTGTTAATTCCGAACTTTTCAATAAGCTACAACAACTTACTCTCTAGATTTAAGACACAACTGAAAAAGGGTCTTAAATTTTTGTATTTTGCTTTTATTTACTTCTAAAAGATTTTTCAAGTAAATTTTTCTCACATTTTCGTGCGCAGTAGCATAGTGGCTAGAGCGCTTCGGTTCGGTGCGTAGCGCTTCGGTTCGAATCCTGTCAACTGATGCAAATATATATATATTTTTTTCATCACGCTAATAATTTTTATTCGAAACCAAATTTGTTTTGGAGATATATGTAGCCCAAAAAAGTTTAAAATTTAGGCTAACGTTTTTAGGCCATGTGTTATTTTTGACTCTCAGAGTAAACAAAGAACAAATTTGTAATTATTTGATCACATTCGGCCTATTACATAGCTTCGAATCAGAGACGCTGCTAACCGTATATGAGATGATTCCGGGTGTATATGAGATAGAACTCATCCGGAGGATGTTTGGCCATTTCCGTTCTGCTAACGGCGAGTATCACAGGAAATTTAATGGTCAGCTGTGCCACGTTTACACATATACTGGCAGAAGTGTGTTCCATTCAACGCAGGGAGAACCCCCCTTAATTTGGGAAAAAACATGTGGATGATTTCTTAAGCTCCCTTGGTGTTACCAATTGGAATTAGCACGGTTAAGCTTATTGATCAAAGGGTAATTTAGCTTTAGCAAAATATCCCCTCTCCCACCGCCGATATACTCGTCAGATACCAATATTCTCGCTTCCAAAAACTCTTCAAGAGCACATTTTAATTTCTTCAAAATTTAATTTTAAGCGTATCTAAAAAGAAGTGAGGAATTCTAAGTTCGGGTGGAACCGAACATTAAATACCCAGCTGTGTAAAATTTGTAAATTATTGTGGAGTTCTGTCTGACCTATAGGAGGTTTTAAACTTATGTTTTTTTCGAAATGCTTGACATAGGTACACAAACAGAACTCATATGAAAATAGCAAAATCTATTAAACAAGGAAAACTCCGAATTCGCTATATATCTGGAGAAAATTTGCCGTAAAATATTTGGTTTAGTCACAAAAATTAAGCTTTCTGAAATTATTAACATTTTATAGGTAGTCGTGTTTCGTTATTGTAGCTTAACGGTTCTGAAGTTATTAACAGTCCATGTTTGAAATCTTGTTCTAACATATGTGGGCGGTATCGCGCCGTTTTTCCAAACTTGTGGTAAAAGCGTTAAAAGAAAGATGAAGTTGATAAAGTAACCAACCTTCATTATTATAGCTGTTTTATTAATGAATTGTCTCATTTTATAGATTTTTCTAAATTTTCAAAATTAAATAGCAACCTACCTCGGCCAAAAAGTAAACTTTGTGCCAAATTTGATTCAAATATGTCAATATTTACTCCAGTTATTGTGCAATCGGACGGTCGGACGGACATGTCTAAATCGATTACTCTATGCATTCTACGAACTTTTATATATGGAACTTAATATCTATCTCGATTATTTACAAAGCAGCGTTATAAGACGACGGATTCTTATCGGATATCAAAACTGAGGCACGATTTGTGCATCCGGGTATAACTGTACAACTTATGCCTTAAACCAATTTTCCAAATACTGTCTTTACATATTTAATTTTAATTTAAAATAGAAACACAAATACCGTCATGACAACTATGAACGCTCTCATATGTAGTTCCGGTAAAATGTGCGGAGTCCACGTTGGAAAATGCCCAATCAATTTGTGTGCCTACTGGTGTAGTAGAATAACCTGAACCTAGCAGTGAACTAAAACCTTTTTCCCTAAGAAGATTTATACAGCTCTAGTTTATACAGCTCCTAGTAGTCCTTAAACATAAATTGAAATCTTCTAAACTCAGTACCTTTTCATTGCACAGGTCCGCATTTAAAATTTCTCGAAGCTCTGAACCTAATTCTCTCAAGGGAAATGAGGTATTGCGACCAGAGTGAATTTCCTTTATCTTACATAATTGAATCCTGGAAGCAATGCTTGTTTTTGCATACAATAACATTCCTCGCTTATTTCTGACTCGAGTTTCGGTGCTATCTATTCTTGGTTCGTTTAATGCCCTAAACCCATGAATTTAAAAGTTTTCGGAGGGGTAGCAATAGGGGATCGTTTCTCACATCATTTATATGAGCATGAAGGCTTTAGACATTCTAAAATAATATCTGAATATCCGATGTGCGAGGAAGGATAAAATTAAAATTTGGAATCAATGCTTTTGTCGTATTCAGCGCAATAAGTTCCCTAAAAACTGGATCCGAATCAGATAATGGATTTGGTGGCAGAAAATGTCCCAATATAAAGAGACCCTCAGCACTAGTTGCTCGACTGCAAGCCGCGTACAAAGATGCTCTAGGCATTCTAAGCCGGATGTGAACAGCAATTTGGCTGTGTGTTGCACCTTGGATTTTATGAACTGTTATCCCCTCTGCAGGAACTATTGGAAACTGGTTTCTCTCAATTGTTACCTTTTCATTTCTTTTATATTGGAAAGTTTTGACCAATTTTTCAATTGGACTCCAATCAGCTACATGAGGATGCGGTTTTCTTGATCTAGCTAGTATACCAACTGAGGGTTCTGAGAACTATAACAACAAAGTTGAAGGAATAGAGAATACTAACCCAACCTCCATTAGCTGCCCAGTCGCACCATTTACCAAACCATCTCCTGTATTGATAGTTACAGTGATCATGTATTTTGCAGTAGTTTTTAAAGTTAAGCTATGGGGGAGGCCCTGAGTTTCCAATGTTTTAAAAAGCCTCACTCTCTCTAAAATGTTTTCTCCTTGCCCACCTACTGCAATTCCTCTAACCACATCTTTAGCAAGTGACAGAAGAGATGCGGTACGAATTTCGCTAAGTTTAAGGGCATTGTATCTGTCAGTCTCTTCGTTTGACCAAAACAGATGAATTGCTTCATCAGGTACTTGGTCTGAGTTACATACTCTGCTTTGAATTAAAGATATATCATCCCTAGTCATTGAACCGGAGGCCATATTATTTAAAGCAACGGCAAAAGATTGGGCATTCCTCTGTCTCATTATCTGCGTTAGCTCAAAATGTTGAAATAGCTCCCCAATTAAAGCACTTATCACTTATCTCCGACTGGCGATAGTTGCTTAAAGCCCCAAAAGTGAGATATACCCCCAAAAGGAAAGTACTCTTGAAAATTTGCTTTCGTCTAGTGTCAACAAATACAAAAACATAGAGATTTAATCGATTATTATTACCTTAAAATCAGTTAATTTTGTGTATATTGAGTTAACAACATCGTTACTTAGTGGGCGTGATTCTCGATTGGACTGATTTACTGGAAGTAAAAATATAGAATGCAATGTTACCCCACCTATTGCAAAAGCTGCTTTCCCAGTTGGAGCGCATAGCAGCACTTTTAGGGAGCTTGGATTTGATCCAGGTATTGAATTCATGCGATGATTGAGGCACTGATACATGGTGGCGCAAAAGTAATCCTCCTATCAGAAAATGCTATACATTTTGCGATTGGCCCCTAAAGTCAGTTCTGTTTTGACATTTGTGTAGTAAACACATGCGAAATACACGTTAATAAACAATATTACGCTACACTGCTCCAAAACGCGGAATATTGCTGACTATTTATTTGACCAATAATCGGTCGGGGCCAAACGGTTACTGTGAATGGTGAGCGCTACAGAGCAATGATCAACGAGTTCTTTTTGCCGCAACTTGATGAATTGGGATTGGAAAACATGTGGTTCCAACAAGACGGTGCAACAGCACACACTGCACGTGCCACAACCGATATGCTGAACATCGGAAGCTTACTTTTGCGCCACCTTGTATATTGAAGATATTAATCGGTCCTTTCCCACGCCAGCACCACCGCCTGCAAACTCATAGAATGGCTTATTTTTTTTTGAAATTGTGTAGCATATGTATTAAATACATTCTCTGTTTTATATTTAACTTTTGAACTGAGGAAAAAAGTGCTTCCACTGGAACTAAGCTTCATAAGCCTAAGGCTACACTCTTAGCCACCATTAGGAGCTGATCCCTCTCCGTGCAAGTCTAACAAATTTAAATCAGGGTTGATTTCTGAAAGTGCTAGTACCCTAAACTCATTATCAACAATAGGTTGGACATTTACCTCAGGTTTTACAGCATCTTCAGCATGCACTTCATCCCTAAGTCTACATAAAGCATTTTCAAGCTGTCTTTGCTCAAATTCATAATTATTCTTCCTATTTTCGTCTATGGAAACCCGATTTTCTAAACAGGCTTGCTCACTATCATTATTGATAATTTCTGTCTGTTCATTTCGCCACGGAAAATAAAGCATAATCATTTTCCTGAAGTCCTCACTTCTTGCCGTATGAGGACTAAACCGTCTCGAACGAATTTTGCACGGCTTAGTTTGTTTCTTTATGAAACCACTTCTATCTCTCAATGGACTAGCAACTCCGTGAAAATGAGTACTGTCGTCTTCGATATCTTCTTCATTAGCGGCGTTGCCTTCCGCTCTTCTAACTTATCTATGGAAAGAGTATAAAGCAGCAAAATCAGCTAAACACACCTTCTCTAATTGACTAGGTCTTTCGATATAATGTTCTAAAAGGCCTGCAACAAATATATCAGTTGATTCTGCTGAAATGTTTTGTAGTTGGGTTTTAGGTTGTACCATACGCACTCGTTCCTCAGGCCGAGAAGAAATAGAATAAAAATCGCAGCATTACTTGCTTCTGAAAGATGAAGCCCAATGCAACAATAAACAGCCTCGTGAACGGAAATTTCTTTACCAGAAATAAACGTATGCCCTATATGCTGAAGCTTTCGCTTTATGGTTTAGTTTCCAGCATTCACCTCTGATATGGCTTCATTCAAGAGCCTAAAAATTCCTCTATTAGATTTATTTATATAATTAATTATATAAGAACAGCAAGCATATGCATCTAATATGAACTGAATACATATGTTGGCCCTATGTAACTCTAGAATAAGAGGATTGTATGCATTGATGGAACGGTACTGCAATTTACGTTTCAAAAATATTTTAGGTTTACATAAATCTGATCTGAGCGCCAGATAATAGTCATAAAATGATAAATTTATTCTTGAATCGCTAAGAAAAGTTTCGAAATCATTAAGGGTTGTAATATCTGAAGAAGATAGATTCGATTTTTGTTGGAACGATTTTCCGTCATCCCTTGTCAAGTTTGGTTTTGTGACAAACCGGTTTCGGCGTTCTGCCATTTTCAATGCCTAGTTTCGTTCTGGTCTGTGTCTATCCGCTGCGTTGTTTTTATAGTCCGTGGGTGCTGTGGCAGGTAATGTCAATCTATGTGTTCGTGGTAGGTAACGTTAATATGCGTGTGTGTGTGCGCGGTATTGATACGTCCGAATTGTTATCTGTCCCAAGGGTTGTTTTTGTAGGTATGTAGACATACCGCTTGTTAGCTAAGCGGTGGGTTGATGTAGGTAGAAATCGGTGATTTTTGCAGTTTGGTTCATATTTCGTTTTTGCTTGTTCATTGTTACGTGTTTGGTTGCTGTACCTGCTGGCTTGTGCTGTTTTTTGTAAACTAGTTTTAAGGGTTCAAATATTTCGTCAGAGATAGTGTTGGTTTGTTCGTTTATGATCCTGCCGTCAAATGTTTTTAACTTGTATATCTCCATGTTCTCAAGTACATTAAGCCGCCGGCCTTTTCCTTGTACGTGAAGTATTCGAGCCGTTGTTTTTATGTTAGCTGGGGTGCAGATAGATTCGAGTTGAGTAGACTTTGAATTTTTGTAAAGTTTGCCCTGTGAGTTTCTATATTTTCAGTTTCTTCAGAAAATGGAAGTAATATATGAGTCGAAGGCATAATTTTCTAAGTAACCTACGGAGCCATTAGTGGAAATATGTTGGTCAATAAAATTGATTACACATGGGAATGTTTGAGGACCCGGAAGATCAATCTTACGGGCATTATTAAGCCAATACATGCCATGAACATGTGAAGATCCCCTTTGTTGAAACTCAACTATCCAATAAAAATGAACAACATTTTCATTGAAAATTCCTCCATTTTCAATCATTTATTTAGCCGGCTTGAGGTCCGATATTTTCCATATTAAGAAACATGGTGTTTTTAATTTTGAATCAATATATTTCGGTTATACACGATAACCGTCCTCAGGGTTAACTATAAACAAACAACATAGAGCACAAAACAAAAAGTTTTAACATTTGTCGGTATCGATGGTCGAAGTACCTAGCACGTGTAACTGCATCTGGACGTATTAAACGATATCGTTCTTGTGTATTCAAATTTTTAGCATCATCTTCGGAAACATCTTTTGAATCTACAGATTTGCTTAACACCACTAGAAGTTCGAACCATTGAGACTCAGCAGCTGACAATGTAATGAAAAAGGTGGGAAGCCCAAATTGACGAATCATAGCAATTGCCTTTTTCTTCTCCGCCTCCCAGTTCGCTGGAGAAGATCTACCCCTTTTACGATCCTATAACCATCATTGTACTGTATCAAACTTTGAACGAAATTTTCATTTAAAATATTTTGAGATGTCACTCTATTGCTTCCAGAAAATTTTCGAAGGCAGATGGACGTATTATTCTTAACCTGCAGTAATTCTAACTTCTTGTAATCATAGAACAGTTTAGGAATCGTGCAAGCTCTCCTGTCAAAACGGCAAATTTCCGATCGTACAATTTTGCTGTATGTTTATGAACACGACCGTTATTGTCTAGCATAAATTGTATCGAAAGATAATCCCTCTGCATTGGTATCTTGCATTATGTCAAGGGGCCTCTGCATGGCGCAATTACTAGCCATTATTGTCCAAATTTTCTAATGGTATATTATCGAGAAGAGTTTCCTAACAACCTGGGTTTAATTCTTCAATATTGGGTTCTGAAGTAGGAGGTGGTCTAGAAAGGTTACTATTTTGTATTAGAGGGGCATATACAAGAGAGGAAATAAAGGGGACTTCTTCCTGGTGGTTGAATTCGGAAATCCAATTTTCATTTACTTGGATGTTATGTTCCCGATAAAGTGGGGTATTAACCAAATACCGAAGTGCTTCCATAATTTTCGAAGGACGTATGGCAGCAGTTATATAGTCGTGACTGTGTTCCATACGCCGTCTGAGGTGAATTTGGATAAGATGGGTTTGGTCAAATGACCTTGGAAGGCTGGTAACTATGTTACTTACCGAAATTGGAATATAAACTACCGCTCTTTTCAAAGAACTTTGGCCCTGATACCCCAAAGGGCGAATTGCCATTAACGGTAATCTAGGCGTTAAAAGGTGTTCTTCTAACGTTGTAAGATCTTTAAGGCAATCTGGAATTTCTGCAAAATCTAACCCGTTAGCCAGACAAATTTTTGGAAGAAGGTTTTTAGAAACTGCTTTTCTGCAGGTTGTGCAAAAGAAATAGTTTCCATCCTCTTATGGAAACTTTTCTTTTAAATAAAAGGCGGATTCAACATTTGGATGGATTTGGGAAGCAACATCGAAGTTTAAGGCTCTTACTTGGTGACAAAACCATACACCTCCACAACAAATGCAAACTACTGTTGGCCCGTTTTTAATATATTCCAAATAAGCACTTCTAAAGTCGCTCAAAACTTCCTTATTTTCCGGGATTCCGGAATCCAAGCTAGTATCTTCCGTCGTTATACGAATTCTTTCCGCCTGTCTTTCATTTTCGGACTGCCTTTTGCTTAAAACCGTTCTATGGAGGCACACTCTTTGATGGAATTGACGCCTAATTTCATAGTTCTCTTCCCTTCTACTTCTACGCAGCTCTCTTTGGGCTATTGTGTTGGTATTTTGTTCACTGCAACGAATGTCTGGGGTTTGGCGCCTAGTTCTGCGTTGAGAAGTGTTAATATTTTGTTCAACGAAGCGAACTTGAGGATTTTTACGTCGTTATCTATGGTCGCGAGTGTTTCGATGTTGCTCAGTGGATCTAAGCTTTGGGTTTTCGCGGCGAGTCCTATGTTGCGATGTATTAAAAAATTTTCCCAGCGGAGCGAACATAAGGCTTTCACGGCGTAAGCAATGGTAGAGAGTATTTCGATTTTGCTCTGCGGAGCGAACTTCGGGGTTTTCACGGCGCAACCTATGTTGGCGGGTATTGCGAGATTGCTCAGTAACCCTATAGTCAGCGGCTTTACGAATTGTAACTTATGTTTTGAAAAAAAACACTTAAGATATTAGAAACGCGGCTTGTAAAAAACAATCACAAACTTAAAATATCGAAAACGACTGAAAGCTTTGTCCATTCAATCCTGTAACTACTAATATATCGTGTATCTTATATGTAGATACAAAAAATAACCCTTTACCTAAATATATTTGTATATATGTATTTAGGTAAATATATGAGTGCTTGTTAATAGACAAAACGACCGCTTGCATATTCAAAGACGGACACAGATACAAAATAACCCTTTACCTACGAGGTGTGTTCAAAAAGTATCGCGAATTTTGTGTTTTTTCAAAAATTATTTATTTATTCATGAATATCTATTTTGTCCCCTTCAAAGTAATCCCCATGAGATATTATACACTTGTGCCAACGGTTTTTCCAATCTTCGAAGCACTTCAAAAAATCATTTCTTTGTATCTTGTTCAGCTCCTCCTTCGATGCCGTCTTTATCTCGTCAAGAGAAGCGTAACGTCGTCCTTTCATGGGCCTCTTCAGTTTAGGGAACAAGAAAAAGTCACAGGGGGCCAGATCTGGGGAATACATAACGCCACAAAAAATTCGAAATTCGAATATACGTAAATAGCGAAAATTCAAAATTCGCGGTACGTTTTGAACACACCTCGTATGTATTTAGGTAAATGTATGAGGGCTTGTTAATACACAAAAAACGTTTTAATTAATGATGATAATATAAATTTTCGTTTTACCTTCACCGCTGCAGTATTTACTTATGAAACGATTTCAATTTCTCAAATTTGTGTAATTTCCATAGTTTAAGTCCGACTTAAAATCCGTTTGGACTTAATGACCAACTTTTTTTCTTTTACCCAAAATGAATACAACGTTCGTTTCGTTCTTTCTAGACTACGCGGCAGCATTTACAAATGCAAATATTGGCTGTTATAAGTAAATGGTGAAAAAAGTCTTCCTTTAAAATAGAACTGAATCAAAGAGCATTATCTGAGATTAAAAAAAAAATCTGTACTTTTTCTTTTGTTGAGACAAGTTTTCATTAAATTTTTTATATATTTTAAGTGTTTTACTACTTTTGCCATTAATACCCTCCTTGTCTAGTTGTATTATAAAATTTTCGCAATAGATTCTCATTTTCTACATGTAATTTAAGAAAAGTGGGCGCTGCCACGCTCCCATCCTAGATATAATTACAATTTTATGAATAATTACAATCTTATAATTAAAAATGAATGTGTCTTATATAGGCGCCCAAAGTAATCAACCGATCTCGATGCAATTTTCACAGTAGATTTTCGGGTTTACTGGCTACATTATAGGGTATATATAAATTTGTAAAAGTGGGCGGTTCCACGCTAAAATGCTGTATAAAATTTCGATCTTATGAATAAAAATGAATGTGTCTTATATAGGCGCCCAAAGTAATTAACCGATCTCGATAAAATTTTCGCAGTAGTTTTTGGGGTTAAATGGCTACATTATAGGCAATATATAATTTTGGAAAAGTGGGCGGTGCCACCCATATAAAATTTTAATCTTTTACAGGCGTCAAAAGTACTCAATCGATCTTAATTATATTTTCATAGTATACTCTCGGGTTCACGGGGTACAGCATGGGCTAAACATAATTTTGGAAAAGTGGACGTGCCACGACCCCATGCTGTATAAAATTACAATTCGCCATAACTTTTAACGTATTTTGTCTAAATTTATGATATATCATAAAAGTAGGCGGTTTCACGCTAAAATGCTGTATAAAATTTCAATCTAATGAATAAAAATGAATGTGTCTTATATAGGCGCCCAAAGTAATCAACCGATCTCGATAAAATTTTCGCAGTATATATGGATATAGGTGTCCTTTAATCAATTTACATAATTTTAGAAAAGTGGGTACGCCCATATATTGTATTGTGTTCTTTGTCCCTTTTTGACGTCCAAACTTCATGTTGTTGTTGTTGTTGTAGCGACTACTTAACCTGCCTAGGATGTCACCCCTCATCCAACACTGTCATCAGGCTCTTCTAACGGAAGTCCAAGAAACCTCGCGGCTTCAACAGGGGTGGACCAGAGTGAAATTGGTGTTAGAAGAGTGGGCTCAGTTGAGCAGATGAACAGATGGTTAGTATCGTGGGGAGACATGCCGCATGCCGGGCAGACATTTGGCATGTCAGGGTTCAGTCTGGATAGGTAAGAGTTTAGTCTGTTACAGTATCCAGAACGAAGTTGAGCCATCGTGACTCTTGTCTCCCTGGGCAGTTCGCGTTCCTCGTCGGCAACAGGTGGGGCTTGTGCCTGTAGGACTGCATTCACTGGACGAGACCTGACAAAGGAGTTTGCCGACTCCGTGTGGATGAGGTTGAGGGCCCGCCGGTGCACCTTTGGATCAAACGGCGAGAAAATGTGGTGCCGGATCTCGTCATAGTGCTTACGGAGGTGACTCCTTATTCTCCTGGGAGGCGGATTTTCGTTGAGCAGGTTCCTGTTCGGGTGCTGCGGCTTATGGCAGTTGAACAGGAATTGTCTGGTCAACATCTTACAGTGTGCTTTGACATCGAGCATTCTTGCCTCATTATGAAGATGGTGCTCAGGAGACATAAGAAAGCACCCCCTGGCAGTTCTGAGTGCGGTGTTTTGGCAGGCCTGCAACCTCCTCCAATGTGTGTCTGTTAACCCCGGCGACCATATTGGCGTCGCGTAGTTCAGAACCGGCTGGCCGATTGCCTTGTACTTTGCCAGTAACGTTTCTTTGTCTTTCCCCCAAGTACTGCCAGCTAGTGACTTGAGGATTTTGTTACGGCTTTGTACTTTGGTGGCAATCGCGGCTACATGAGCACCGTATTTGAACATGTTATCAAACGTGACCCCTATGATTTTGGGGTGTGTGACAGTCGGAAGCTTAATGCCGTCGACGTGGACGTCTAATTCCATGTTCGCCTGCGCTGTCCACATCGTAAATAAGGTGGCCGAGGCTTTGGTCGGTGACAATGTCAGGTTCCGTGCAGCGAAGAAACTGGAAAGGGTTGGAAGATAGGAATGAATTCTCGAGCAGAGCTCATCAACGGAGGGTCCAGTCGCCAGGATCGTGCAGTCATCGGCGTAGGAGACGATCGAGACGCCTTCTGGTGGGGAAGGGAGCCTCGATATGTAGTAGTTAAACAGAAGCGGGGATAGGACACCACCCTGTGGCACCCCCTGGTTAATTATACGTGGTTTAGATCTTTCGCCTCTAAATTCAACCGATAACTGCCGGCCACTCAGATAGTTGGCGGTCCAACGCTTTAGACAGGGGGGGAAGGTTGTTAGGTCGTTAATAAGTTGTGCATGATTAACAGTGTCAAAAGCTTTCGACAGGTCAAGCGCAACTAGCACGGTCCTGTCATTTGGGCGAGATTGGTTGAGACCGACACCTATCTGTGTGGTGATGGCGTTTAGCGCGGTGGTAGTGCTATGCATTTTGCGGAATCCATGCTGATGTTCGGGTAATCGCAGGTTAGCGGTGTAATAAGGGAGCAAGACCGTCTCCAGGGTCTTCACTACTGGCGAGAGTAGTTATATCGGTCTATATGACTCCCCCACGTTGGCCGGCTTGCCGGGCTTTAGTAGTGGCACCACCTTTGCCTGTTTCCATCTTTCTGGAATGACAAAGGTGGTCATGGACAAATTGAAGACGGTTGTTAGGTACCTTACTCCCTCATCACCGAGATGTTTTAGCATCAGCATGGATATACCGTCTGGGCCAATTGATTTGGAGTTTTTGGACCCCCCGTATGGCCTCCCGAACCTCTGTGGTGGTGATGGCAATGGGCGCTTGGTTGTTTTTGCGTTTGTGCGCTTCCCTGATGGCGCGCCTGATTTCCTTGCCAACCGGAAGATGCAGTACAAATTGGCGGCAGAAAGCGCTCGCGCATCTCTTTGGTTTCGACTGTACCTTATCACCGAAGGTGATGGATATTTTGTCGTTCGGTTTGATCGGATTAGACAAGGATTTAACAGTGGACCATAATTTGCCAACAGCAGCAGAGAGGTTACAGGACCTTAGGTGCTCCTCCCATTTGGCGCGTTTGTGTTGATCAACTAGCCGTCTGATTTCCGCATTGAGATCTTGAATTTGGGGATCCGTAGGGTTCAAGCGTCGCACGTGGTCGCGTTAATTAGCCAGGGCCGCTGCCTCTGCGGACGTACGGACGTATATCCTTAATTCTACCTGACGGAATATATTGATTGGAGGCTGAAGCTATGACCATGCGAAACGCTTTTTCCCCTTCTCGTACATCAGACGGGATGGGAAGAGCAGCAAAGGTGCTCTCAGTGAAATTAAGAAAACCAACCCAATCAGCTTTACTGAAGTTGGTGAAGGTGCGCTTCTCAGAAGTAACGAAGTCATTGGGGCGATCGATTGAGAGGACCAGGGCCGCAGAGAGCCGATCCGGGCCCCGAGGACAGTTGGCGTTTCTTTCTCTTTGAAATCCTGATAAGAGTACTGTCAATACTGCTTTGCCTTGCCGGGTCCCCAAAAACCTTCCGGGCCCCAGGGAAATTTCCCTGACTGCCCCCCCCTCTCCGCGGCCCTGGAGAGGACTATCGGCAAATGGTCAGATGCAAGAGTAAGCATTGGTCGCCATTCAACGCAGTTTATGAGACCTGCGCTGACAACCCTGTCCAAACTTCAACACGGATCTTTATGATACTTTCACAGTGGTTTGTTAATAACCAAATTTTGATATTTCTTTCATTTACATGTGGGCGGTGCCACGCCCATTTTCCAAAATATTAAAAAAAAATCATTAATAATATCATCAGGTGATTGCAAGTACCAAATTCTAGTATTATGTCCACATCAGTGAAACAGATATTGCATATTTGGTTGTGATATCGATCTAAACGTCTCACATTTCAATCACACTATTTACTGCCTATTTGAGAAGTTTATTCCTAAACGTAAAGTAACTTATGATCATCCTACGCAAGCTTGGTTTACTAAAGAGCTTAAGGCTCTTAAAAATAGGAAAACGCGATCATTTAATTTATATAAGAAATCCGGATTAAATAAACATTACCTACTGTATTCCATTCTACGTCAGAAGTACATAGATTTAAATAAGAAGTGCTATAAAGCTTATATCTCTAAAACGAAAAGAGACATTATTCTCAATCCTAAGTCATTTTATGGTTTCGTAAATTCTAAACGTAAAGTATCAGGGTTTCCCTCAGCCATGAAATATCAAGACATTATATCTAGCGATAATCAATGTATGGCAAATTTTTTTGCTCAATTTTTCACTTCTAACTATTCTGCTGTCACCAATTCAAACTTTCAAAACTATCCCTATAAGCTACACGGGACAAATTCAATTAATTCACCAATTATATGCGCCAAAGATGTTCTAATTTACCTTAAAACCTTAAAAGAACCTTTTAAATATGGTCCTGATAGGATTCCTACATGTTTCTTGAAAAAGTGTGCGAACCATATTTACCAACCCCTTACCAATTTGTTCAATCTATCACTAAAGTGTGGTGTTTTTCCAACTGCGTGGAAAGAATCGTTTCTTCTACCGCTGCATAAAAGCGGGAGTAGGTCTTCTATAGAGAACTATCGTGGCATCGCAAAGCTTTCTGCCATCCCAAAATTGTTTGAAGCTATTGTTACAAATCAACTTACGGGTCCGATCTCTACTTTGATAGCTGACTGCCAACACGGGTTCAGTAAGGGAAAGTCCACAGTTACGAATTTACTTGAGTTTACCAGTCATGTCTCAAATGGCTTTAGAAAAAATCTGCAAACCGACGTTATTTATACGGATTTCAGCAAAGCTTTTGACAAAGTGTGTCACTCATTACTTATTCATAAACTCGATCAGTTGGGCTTCCAGCCGGGTCTCAATCGCTGGATCTCTTCTTACCTTAGTGACAGGACACAAAGAGTAATGTTCAAAAATTTAGTATCCGATGTCATTTATGTCTCTTCGGGGGTTCCTCAAGGAAGCCATCTTGGCCCGATTCTGTTCTTGTTGTTTATAAATGATATTTCTACAATAATAAAATTTTCAAAAATGTTAATGTATGCCGACGACGTAAAGCTTTTCATGTCATTCGCGTCATTTGAAGATAGAAATAAGCTACAATCAGATCTAGATGCACTAGTTACTTGGTGCGATTTAAATTATATGCCACTTAACCTTAAAAAATGTAAACACATGGGTTTTTCGCGTGGAATTTCTCAGCCGGCTTCCTATACAATTAAAAATTATAGTCTTGAGCAAGTGTATGATTTTGTTGACCTGGGGGTTACTATGGACTATAAACTCAGTTTCAACCGCCATATTAATACAACAGTCAATAAGGCTAGAGGTGTCCTAGCATTCGTTAAACGATGGTCTAAAGAATTTAGCGACCCTTATGTAACTAAAGCCCTCTTCACTACATTAGTCAGACCGATACTTGAATATGGTTCTATAATTTGGAACCCGCGTTACCAGGTTCATGTAGATCGCCTTGAATCAGTTCAAAAACAATTTTTACTATTTGCCTTAAGAGATTTTCATTGGGATCCCTCGTACAATCTGCCACCCTATACGAATCGTTTAAAACTCATTAATCTACACACACTTTCTAGTCGGAGGGAAATGCTTGGAATTATTTTTATGATTAAATTGCTAAATGGTTCACTATCCAGCCCATTTCTTCTAAGTGAAGTGAACTTCAATGTACCGTCTCGTCCTTCAAGGCATTTTAAACCTCTAGTCTTAAAACAGTGCCGAACCAATTTTCAGTTAAATGAGCCTTTTCGCTGTTTGTGTCAAGATTATAACTCTCTTTCTGGTAGATTTGATATTTCAGACTCGCTTTTCCGCATAAAAAAATCAATCCTTTCTGTCCTAAATTCATAGCTACTAATTGTTTTTTATTCTTTGACTTCTATTTTAACTTTTAACAATAATTTTATTCTGTTAACTAGTTATTTCTTAATGTATAATCTATCCTATATCTACTTTACTTAGCTGATGAGGTTTTCTCTGTAGCTGAGCAGTTTTAGATCTCGACGATTAACAAACCAAAGCCTTTCAACGACTCGGCACGAACGAATAATCCGCGCGTTATGCGGATGCGCCCCTCGCGCCGGTCGGGCGGGATATGGTGGGTAATTCGTTGGGAATTATTATTATTATTATTATTATTATTATTATTTCCTAACTCTCGTTTAGAAAACTTTAGTCCCAAAATGGGCGTGGTCGTTCATTGATTTTCCTTATTTTCTGTGGGCGTTCTCTACATATCCATAGTATGCCTCGTATCAAGTTTCGTAATTCTATCCTACACCATTCTGAAGTTATTAGCAGTCGAATTTGAAAATTGCTTGACTCATAAGTGGACGGTGCCACGCCCGCTTTCCACAATTTTGCAAAAATCATACAGAGAATAAGAAAATTTATGTAAGTACCAAATTATATTATTATACCGCCTTTCCATATAACTTTTATGAAAAAGTAGGCGTGTTCGAAAAGCGATTTCAGTTATTTTCTATGGGTGCATTTATCACAACAATAGTATGCTTCCTACGAAAATTCGTTATACTTGCGTAAATGGTTCTGTAGTTATTATCAGTCAAAGTTTGAAAATTTCTTCCCTCATATGTGGGCGGTGCCAAGCCCCTTTTCCAAAAATGTGATAAAATCGTCAATCGGACAACCAAATTAATAAATTTAGCAAATTTTATCATTGTAGCTGCTTTTATTATTGAATTAACCCATTTTATACGTTTTTCGAAATTTTCGAGATCGAAAAAAGGGGCGTGGTTATGTATCGATTTCGCCCATTTCAAATAGCAACCTACCTTGGCGAAAAAGCAACCTGTGTGCCAAATTTCATTCAAATATCTCAATTTTTACTCAAGTTATCGTGTCCACGGGCGTACGGGCGGACGGAGATGTCTTAATTAATTCTTCTGTTCATCCGTTATATGACCAAAACTATAATACCCTGTGTACTAGTACACGCTGGGTATACAAAATTCCAGACCACATATTATAACTTGAACAACTTGCTATCTTGTAATTTTTTTAGCAAAATTCTATTCTTCACTCCTGATTCTGTAAAAGCTTTAAATAAAAAGGGACAATTTGCCCCGGGCCCCTCGTTCAGAGGGGCCCCGGTAAGGTGTATTCAAAAACGGGTGTTCAGTTGCCTATGTGGTATAATATGATCTAAAAATATTGTAGTGGGTATTAAATGGACCCTTTTACTAAACTTTTTTTTATTGCTGCTTATTATAGTTTATGGAAAAATATTACACATATTTTTTTTTTTTGTTACTAAACGCAAATTGACGGAGACACAGCCTTTTAAGAAAAGATGAAAAATTACGTCATTTACATGCACAGTATATCTATACATATATACAAAACTAAAAACTTTGTAAATATTCTTTTTTGAGAAAATTTTCTATGGCATAATTTTCTATGATAACTGATACATCATTTGATTTCGTACTTTTGAAAACGTTCTGGTATAAACTCCTGCAATGTCTATACTGTACAAACAAACTATTGCAAAGTACAAAGTTGTCACTAGACATGGCAGCACGCAGTATTCATCAGCTTATGGACGAGATAAGCCACTTCAGAGATTCCTGAGAGTCTACTGACTGAAGCCGAAAATGTTGCATCAGGTTTGAACATCGAAACAGAGCTCAAAGAAAGTCACACTCGCCTTCGAAAAAGAAAGGGATGTAATAACGAAACCTCGAGCGCAGAGTACGTGTTCGAAAGCCCTGCAGAGCGATTTAATGTCCAAGGTGTCTATCCACCTATAGATCTTTTATTGACTGAGCTTAACGCGCTACATTCAAGAATAACGGAATTGTCGAAACTGTTCACTGCAATTCTCCAACCACTGTGTAATTTCAGCGAGCTACAAGAAAGCGGAGGCTTGACTGACTTTGATCTCGAAATTGCTTCGTAATTTAAATACTGCATATCCCGATGATTTGTGCGAAGCTGAGCTACGTGAAGAAATTCGTCTGTTACAACAGATGAGGAACATCATGAAGTGGGAATTTTTCTCTGCTTTGGAGCTCCTTAATCTCATATGCACATGCGGTTATGAAAATATTTTGCCACAAATATGTATATCACTGAGGCTGTTGTTGATATTGCCACCATCTGTTGCATCTGGGGAGAGAGCTTTCAGTAAGATAGCTTTGATAAAAAATAGACTGCGATCCACAATGGCTGAAGATAGATTGAACGACTTGTTGATTATTACAATAGAGCATGAAAAAGCCCGTTCGATCAGTTACGAAGATGTCATTAAGAAATTCAGTGCCATGAAAGCAAGGAAACGAGTATAGTCGACTCGTTATAGCGATATATTGAAGAAAATTGCATTGTCAAACTAAGCAATGAAGCGGCTGGAATTTATTAACACATTGATTAAAATGTATTAAAATTATATGACTTGTGTAAAACACCTCCATAATAAATATATATTATCATTATATCAAATGTAACATGGGTATAAAAAAAAACTAGCCACACAGTTTTTACAAAATCACGCATTCAAATAAAATTACACAGCAAATGCGATGAACTCATGAAAGTTTGATTCGAACGAGTCAAACTTGTTTGATTGATACTTCATAGCAAAGGAACGAACTCATTCAAAGCCGATATAAACAAATTCGAATTAGTGCTCTGAAATCACGTGTTATTGAGAGTAATATTTTTCAAACAACTCTTTGCATGGTTTTACAACGTATTTGAATTTTGCAAAATTCGTCTAGTACATCGCCTGTTACCCAAATTATAACAATACTACAAGGTGGCGAAAAAGTAATCCTCCTATCAGCAAATGCTATAAATTTTGCGATTGGCCCCTAAATTCAGTTCTGTTTTGTCATTTGTGTAGTAAACACATGCGAAATACACGTTAATAAACAATGTTACGCTACACTGCTCCAGAACGCGGAATATTGCTGACTATTTATTTGACCAATAATCGGTCGGTGAAAAACGGTTACTGCGCAAAAGTAATCCTCCTATCAGAAAATGCCATAAATTTTGCGATTGGCCCCTAAAGTCAGTTCTGTTTTGACATTTGTGTAGTAAACACATGCGAAATACACGTTAATAAACAATGTTACGCTACACTGCTCCAGAACGCGGAATATTACTGACTATTTATTTGACCAATAATCGGTCGGGACCAAACGGTTACTGTGAATGGTGAGCGCTACAGAGCAATGATCAACGAGTTCTTTTTGCCGCAACTTGATGAATTGGGATTGGAAAACATGTGGTTCCAACAAGACGGTGCAACAGCACACACTGCACGTGCCACAACCGATATGCTGAACATCGGAAGCTTACTTTTGCGCCACCTGTTATTATTCAGTGGTGCTCAAATTATTTTATATTGAAGGGTAAATCATAATACATGTACAAAATATGTGTTCACTGAGATTTTCTTTTTCTAATTGAGTAAAAAATAAAATGAAAATTTCGAAAATATTTTGAAGATATCGAAAAAAAAAAATGTTTAAATAACGAGTCCGGTTCCAAGAATATCAGTTCAGGCCGTTATAGGATACATAAAGTTAATGGATTCCACTAATTAAGAATTTACTTGTTTAAATTACTCTATGTAACTCAAGCAGCACAATTTCGACAATTATAACAAAAGTTGGTGTACGGGGATTCTCGTGAAGATAGTATCGGTACAAACTAAATTTCAAACAAATTTATACCGCTAAAGGTTCCAGTTAAAGCTGTTAAAAATACAATTTGCAAGTAAAATTCAGATCTATCAGGGATATTGATAAAATATTTAATACACATATAAAAGTTAGGTGTGGTTACTTCTCGATTCCACACATTTTCGGTAACAACATTTCCTATGCCAACTGCACTTAGTATACCAAATTTCTTTCTGTCTCCATCTAAACGCTACCTATTGAAATAAGCTGGTGCTTTTTTAGTATATTAAGGAATAGTCCTTGCTAATATCTTTTGACTTATTTGAGACCAAAAGTATATTTTTATACTCAGCTGCACTAGTTACGGTTGCGACCATCTATGTTTCGGACTGTTTGAACCAACCTTAGCTTCATTTTAATTGCTTTACATCCAAGTTTATGTTAATTTAGACCTTTTTGTGTTTCTTATAACTTACTTAGAAAATGCATCGAAATTCTTCAAAGTTCCGCTCCCATATGCTTTCCTTTTTTGTTAAATTAAATTCGAGTACATTCAATTCTGTATATAAATTTTTCTCAGTGCCTTAATATTTAAAAAAAATTTTTATTGTCAGCTTGATAGTGTAAATTTCTATTTCATATGGAAGTGCCTGAGCTTCATACCAAATTGTTTTTGTTTTAAAATTTCATAAGAAATTTAGGTACTTTCATATGAATTGTATTTATATGTGAGAGCGTATGGAGTGCTTTGAAATATTTTTTTTTTTGTATTCAAAGTGTAAATTTGTATCTGTACCTATATTTGAGGGCAAAACAAAAACAAAAGTGCTTCAAGTGTATGGGGATTGCGCAGCACTGGTATCATGGAAAAAATATTTAAATATTTTAAGTGATCCGTTTCAGAAACTCTTACCCATATGTAAATATATATACAGGTCAACAGCCCTTAATAGCTGCTCGTTTAACCGCCTAAACGATTTTGGCCTTACACTAAAGCGCGCCACCTGACTCTATCCTTTGCCAGTTGACGCCAATTAGAAACTCCAAGGGATCGCAGATCGTTATCCACTTGGTCTTTCCAACGGAGTGGGGACCTCCCTCTTTCTCTGCTTCCGACAAGAATACCTTCCGGGCCGGGGCATCTTCTTCCATTCGCATTACATGGCCAAGCCAACGTAGTCGCTGGGTTTTAATTCGTTGGTAAATGCGATGTCTGCGTAGAGCTCATACAGCTCATCATTAAATCTTCTTCGGTAAACACCGTCGGCATCGCGTAAGGGCCCACAAATCCTTCGAAGAACCTTTCCCTCTTCCATTCCAAGGGCCGACTCATCTGCGGCTGTCATCGTCCATGCTTCTGCTCCATATTGCAGGATGGGTATTATGAGCAACTTGTAGAGCGTGGCTTTGTTCGTCGAGAGAGGACTTTGCTTCTCAGTCAAAAGTAACATTAATTGGCAGGGTGCGCTGACTCTTTGCATGATGACAGAAGGTACTTTGTTTTGCCCTAGTTCTCCTCCAAACCCACTTTTTTAGCTTCTTCCTCCAATTTGGAGTAGGCGGACCTTAGACGCAGGTTTTTGAGCCAGTGATGTCAATATCATCGGCATACGCCAGCAATTGCACACTCTTGTAATAAATGGTCCCTGGGCGGTGTAGTTCTGCGGCTTGTATTATTTTCTCCAGCACCAAATTAAAAGAAATCGCACGATAGGGGGTTACCCTGTCTGGAACCTCGTTTAGTTTTGAACGGCTCAGAGTGGTCCTTCGTGGTTCTGAATGAGCTGGTGGTGTTGCTCACCGCCATTTTGCACAGCCCTATAAGTTTTGCTGGGAAACCAAATTGAGGCATATGGCATATAAGCAGGTCTTTTTCGTACTATCGAAAGCGGCTTTAAAATCAACAAAGAGGTGATGCGTCTCGATTCTTTTCTAGCAGGGTTTTTCCAAGATTTGGCACATAGTGAAAATCAGGTCTGAAGCCGTACTGATAAGGTCCAATCAGTTTCGCACAATACGCTTTATAGGACCTTATATGCGATATTAAGCAGGCTGATCCCGCGATAACTGGCGCAGATTGTAGCATATCTTTCTTGTAGATTGGGTAGAGGAGACTTAGATTTCAATCGCCCGGCATGCATTCTTCCGATCATATTCTGCATAGCAGCTGGTGCATGCTACTACCGTACTTGAATAGCTCAGCCGACAATCTGTCTGTGCCCGCGGCTTAGTTGTTTTTTAATCGCGATATTGCTACTGGTATATCGTTATAGTCGGGTGTGGGTACACCATTTGAATCATCTCAGATTGTGGGGTCGGGTTCTTCTCTGTGTAGTTGCTCGGTTTTTCCATTTAGAAGGGTAGGGACGTGCTCCCCCCATAATGTAAGCACTCTCTGTACATTGCTTACTAGATCGCCATTTTTGTCCTTGCACGTATTCGCACCGGTCTTAAATCCTTTTTTGTTTCGAGCATTGTTCTTGCTGGCTAGTAGCTCTAGCTCATCGCACTCACGCCTTTCTGCTTCTATTTTTTTTTTTGTCGGTAGCGTTCGCATACTCCTCGCGTTGCATTTGACCTCATAGGCAGCGTCCTTTCTTTCCGTTGCATCGCTGCATTCTTTGTCGTACCAGGTGTTTTTTTGGGTCCGCCGGCATCCAATGACTTCATCAGCGGCGGCACGGAGCGCTCTAGAGATATGCTCTCACTGCTCGCATACCCCAATAGGGTCAGTTGTGCTCTCAGAGAGCAGGTGTGAGAGTCGAGTTGCGAAATATTTGGCTGTCCGTTACGAGTGCAGTTTTTGGACGTCCTTTCCTTGTGCCTTTACACGCACGTTTTTAAGTGCGCAGAGGCGAGCGCGAATCTTGGCTGCGACAAGATAGTGGTCGGAGTTGATGTAAGGACCTCGAATCGTGCATACATCTAAAACGCTGGAAGCATGCCGTCCGTCTATCACAACTTCGTCGATCTGGTTTCAAGTTTTTCGATCAGGGGACGGCCACGTAGCCTGATGTATCTTCTTGTGCACAAACCTAGTGCTGGATATGACCATATTTCGGGCACCGACAAAGTCAATCAGTCTGTATCCATTTGACGAAGTCTCATCATAGAGGCCGAATTGTCCGGCTGTGGCTCCAAACACACTTTCTTTGCCTACCTTGGCGTTTAAGTCGCCCATCAAGACTTTGATATCATGTCGGGGGCAGCGCTCATATGTGTTTTCGAAGCGCTCGTAAAATTCGCCCTTTACCACATCGTCCTTATTATCTGTCGGTGCGTGGGCGCAGATGGATGATATTTTGAAAGATTTTGGCTTTATACGGGTCACGGCGGTACGCTCGTCCACGGGTGTGAACGACAGTACTTGTTTGCGAAGTCTCTGACACCACAAATCCAACCAATTATTTGCAAATACAAAATTATTTCGCCTTTTTTTTCATAACAAAATTTTTTAATTTTATGTTACTTCCGATTGAGATGGATTTTTGGAACACAATTTAGAACCCGGTAGGTATAGCATGGGTTAAAAATTTGAGTAAACTTCTAGGTGAGCTAGGGCATTGAGAGTTGCAAAACAGTTTAGAGCATGATGAAAATGTTATATCAAGCAGACGATTTCTTGAGGTAGCTCACTCATTCAAAGTAATCAATTTATTCCTTTTCATGTTGTGTTAGGAAAAATAAAGAAAAGTATCAAGCTGCGTTCCTAAAGAAAATCATGATTTATGCAGTGCATCGCAAAAGCATCATGACAATACATCACTGCGGTTTTCGTATTGCAGTATTGCATTCCAAACAGATGCTTAGTTAGTCGCCCACTTCTTTATCGGATCGTTGATCGTTAACTATTTTAGCTTTTATTATATTATAACATATTAGCTTTTATTATAACCATAAGTCTTACTCCATTACAAAGACCTTCGTTTACATCTAATTATTAATAAATTTTTGTTCGTTCGTTCGACTGTACATAAATAGATTTGTTGTCGACCAAAATTTGCTTCATGCGACACTTCTTCGCTTACAATTTTAGAACTACTTTCCAAACATCGCGTTTTTGCAGCACGCTTAGGGCCATGTGCTGGTAGCGTTTCTTTACTATACTCGTATACACTCGAACTTTTATTAACTTCAGACATTATAAATTTTTCAAATAACAATACCATTTTATTGTTTAACGTATTTTTTTGAGGAACTAAGTGCATTTTGCTTCATATAAATATATTTGAATGGAAATTTTTTCATCTAGGTACCTCAATTTTTTGGTTTATCATGCGACTTTGACAAAAAAAAAAAAAAACATGTTGGAACGCGTCCTGAGTTACAGGCTGTCCAGCAGTGAAAGTCTCATACAAATTCATTTCTTAGTTTCCGAGATCCTTGAGTTCAAACAGACAGATGAACTTTACAATATTCCCTACGTCACCTGTAATTTTTTCAAAGAAATATTCAGTGTACAGTCACCACTTCTCTAGAGTCTTATTATAATATAGATAAGCCATAATAAAAAGATGAAAAATATACATAATTCTAACTTCGTTTAAATAGATCAACGGGTAAAGACAATTCTGTTAAACAAAAACATAGCCATTATAAGTTTAAGTATTAGTTGATTTTAAAACCAAAATTCAACATGTCCTTGTTTTAATGCATTTATGTGTATAAGGAGGTCTTCTAAAGTTTGTGTATTGCTTTTTAATGTATGCTTTGGTAGGCATGATTCATAGATTAACAAACTTATCTCCGCCTAAATGCAAAATATTTGTGTGCATATTGCTAATTTGAAGATGAACTCAGGTATGGTTAATGAAAGTCCACTTTCAGTTAATTTCGCGATGAAATTCCAACTTGCCAGCAAATAGTTTCAGGTGGCTTTGAGTTTTTAAATGCTTCCTTAAAGTTCCAATAAGTATAGAAAACAGCTATAAATGTATCAATAGCTATAATGCAAAGCTGGTCAGCCTCAAAGCATTTTGATGTTTTGGAGCGAAGACAACTTTGGGTTGTTACAGAGCTTCGACTTTAATAAGTACGAATTTTCTGTTGTTGAGCTTTAATCATAACACGCTAGGAAAGATTTCTTTAATTTTTACCACGCCAGCACTTTAAAGTTGGTCCAACTCCAAAGTTTAATAATTTTTGTTATTCCATTTCATATGTTTTCAAGTACGACTAGTAGAAGATTGATATGCAAATTATTCTAAGTTTTAAAGAAGATTATTTTAAAAGTAAACAAAAATTAGTAAAACTTAGTAGTTGGTGAATGAAAAGTATTAGAATATATCGAATTTTAATATTTTGGCGTATTAAAAATTAAAGACTATGGAATTTCCTATGCTATTCTTCTATTTTTAATAAGCGTTCAAAACTTTTTAGTATTTTACAGTAATGTTTATTATATTTTAATACTTTTTCGAATATTTCTATAAAATTTCCTAGTTTTTCTTTAATTTTTAATATATTCTGGCTGATATTTCTCTCCGTGTACGATTTCGGCTCATACTTGTTTTGAATGCGAGTTATACCTTAATTCGATATCCACAAAGGCTTTAACTATTTAAATACTAACATTAAGCTAGATGAAGAATATATCATACAGTACAGTGATAAATCAAAAAAAGGCGGTTCCGTTATCGGTTTTGATATACCTACTTTCCTAATATCTACCAACTTTTTTTTCAAATTTTGCAAATTGGTAGTGTAGTAATTGAAAAGTTCTTTTCCCGCATATATGCAATTACTTTCCGTAATTGTTTAGTTCGAAGATCACGTAAATAGTGCTTTCATTTACAATATCTGAGGTCACTTTTGAACTATATTTATTTTCTAATATATGTGCATAAAGTTGTCCACAAAATAATAGAAGTGGAGACATTGAACCCCCTGAATTGCACATGTCTTAACAAAAAAAACCGTTTTATTTTAAGACTTTTTTGACAAAATAGTTCTAGGATTTTGTAGTTATGTGTCTGTGTATTTATAGCCCTTCTTTCAATCAAACATATTATAAATTTAAAAGGTTCAAATTAGGTGAAATGAATTAAAAACTTATTCCAGATAAAAATAGGAGTGTGCGTCCTTTTAAATTAATAATTTTAAAATGTTAACACATAATACTTTCTTAGCTTGGTTGATTGTTTTCGATTTTTTTAAATTTTCAACTCAACTCTTTCTAATGCTTAAATTTTTAAATTTCTGGGTTTGCATTAACCCCCACTATGTTATATCAGTACAAAGATTGTCGATGGTGGCACGGTCAGGGAACTGAACAGGCCAACACATAACCTTAGCTCCGTTCACCCTTTCGGTTATGTTTAGAATCATTATCCTGTTGATATTTCCATTTCAGAGGAAATTCTATGTGGCATATAGTAACTCAACGAACCGATATGCTGAACATCGGAAGCTTACTTTTGCGCCACCTTGTATAGCTTTCACACTTTCACTCCTATTACATTGTGGACAACTGTGTATTCTAATTTCTATGTTTATATTATTCTGAGCTATCCGTAAAGAGCTTTAGCTGCGTAAATATCCTTTTTCTCTTTTTATTTGCAACTGTGATAATGGTTGGTTTTGATTTCTGATTATTTCAATTTTAGAACTTGCAATCCCGTGGAATTACTACGGACCGCACACGCCTTTGTCTCCTTTTGCAGCTCACGAAGTGCCAAGGTTAGTAAAATATGTGAATGATACTTATCTCTATGTTTCTAGATATAATTGTATTAGCTAAAAAGGCTGAGCTGGGTAAGCTTTAAAAATCTTGCAGTTACCAACCATCAATACGAGTAGCTATATTTCGACGGCTGAATAAAAGATTATCGCATCTCAGCAAACGATTGCAAACCGTCCTATCTCAACGTAAATTCCAAACATTATCAACTAAGATAGGGGTCACTAGTAAAGGAAATTCTGTGGCAATAAGGGAAAACTACCAAAGTAATTCTTTTGCATTTTTCAGTAGAGCGCTTTAAAAGTTGAAATTGCAGTGTAAATGTATGGAATTGAAATATGGTTTTTTGTCCTTAAAATCCACAATTTTTAAGCAAAAGCCGTAAGTTTTTGTGTGATTATAGATCCTAGCATGGAGAACACAATGGTGGTACTATCTCGTTTTCGACCAAACTTGAGAGTGGCTTTTTCCGCCTTCACACGACATATAGGTTTGGGTGTGCCAAATAATCGATCTTCGTTTTATTTTATGTAGTATACTGACCAAATGTGAGTTTTTAATATACATACATCATTTTTTGCAGCACGCTTGCCATGTGCTGTTAGCGGTTTGAAATTTTTATTAACTTCATACATTTTTTTTAGCTATATACGAGGTGTGTTCAAAAAGTATCGCGAATTTTGAATTTTCTCTGGTTACGTATATTCGAATTTCGAATTTTTTGTGGCGTTATGTTGGTACTCATGTCTCTCACATATGCCGACAAGCTCGGCCATTTTGAATGTTCAGTTAATTGTTGACAGCTGCTTTGCTTGCACGTGTTTTGGATCGTCTTCGATTTTTACGCGAAATTCGTACCAAAATTGCTCAATTGTGACCAAAAACAGCATCGCATGAACATTGCTAATAAGATTTTAAACTCTGTCCGCGACGACCCAAATTTGCTCCAGAGGGTCATAACTGGTGACGAATCGTGTGTTTATGGTTATGACGTGGAAACCAAAGCTCAATCATCTCAATGGAAGCTGCCGCACGAACCAAGACCGAAAAAAGCGCGCCAAGTTCGGTCGAATGTGAAAGTTTTGCTGACAGTTTTCTTCGATTGCAGGGGCGTGGTGCATCATGAGTTCTTGCCACAGGGAAGAACGGTCAATAAGGAATATTACCTGCAAGTTATGCGCAATTTGCGCGAAGCAATCCGCCAGAAACGCCCGGATTTGCACCACGATAACGCCCCTGCTCACGCATCGTTGCTTGTGCGCGACTTTTTGGCCAAAAACAACACACTAATGATGCCGCAGCCACCGTATTCCCCAGATCTGGCCCCCTGTGACTTTTTCTCGTTCCCTAAACTGAAGAGGCCTATGAAAGGACGACGTTACGCTTCTCTTGACGAGAGAAAGACGGCATCGAAGGAGGAGCTGAACAAGATACAAAAAAATGATTTTTTGAAGTGCTTCGAAGATTGGAAAAACCGTTGGCACAAGTGTATAATATCTCATGGGGATTACTTTGAAGGGGACAAAATAGATATTCATGAATAAATAAATAATTTTTGAAAAAACACAAAATTCGCGATACTTTTTGAACACACCTCGTACACTTTTAAGACCTCACCTTTTTCTTAAATAACACCAATTTATAAATTTTTCAAATAATAATACTATTTTACTGTTCAAATTACACCAGTTAAATGTAAAAAAAAAGAAAAACGGCAAGTTGCGAATCTGTGCTGATTATTCTACAGGCCTTAATGAGGCACTTGAGCAAAATAGGTATCCTTTGCCAACACCTGATCAAATTTTCGCTAAGTTTGCAGAAAAAATTGTATTCAGTGCCATAGATTTATCGGACGCTTTCTTTCAAGTCGAAGTTGATGATAACTCGAAGGAAATTATGACAATTAACACTCACATCAGAAAGTTTAAAGTGAACCGTCTTCAACAAGGAGTGAAAACAGTGCCTGGAGAGTTTCAAGCTATAGTTGATAAAATGTTGAGTGGAATTTCAACATTTGGTTTTATTTTTGACATGGTCACAGCAGGTGGAAGCACTGAAGAGCATAAAGAACAACTTGTCAAAACGCTTGAACAGCTTGAGACATGTGGTTTTAAATTGAACATTGCTAAGTGTTGTTTTGGTTAAAAAAAGAAGCCCGTACTTTAATATTTGGGTTGAAACCATCTCACTTTCATATAGCAGTCCGACGGTTCTTCATACAACTAGACCACAAGCCATTGCTGGCTATTTTTGGATCAAAAAATGAGATTCCGGTTTATACGGCCAACTGTCTACAACGTTGGACGCTAATTGTTTTAGCATATGATATCTACTTTGAGTTTCCTAGGTACAAATAGCTTCGGATATGTTGATGTTGTATCACGGTTGATGTCTAAATTTACGAAATCTGAGGGATACTGTGATTGCATATATTTCGGGAACTAATGAAATTGTAGACTATATTTCTTGCTTTGCATTACAATCAGCCAAACAGCTACCCATTACTTTTAAAGGTGTTCAAGTAGCCACCAATATTTGTCGGACACTTAAAAAAGTAGGGGGTTTAGTACGAGAAGATCAATGGCCAAAACTATGTAAGCAAATAAAGGATATTGATGTAGCTGCTTATTTTCCATATCGTATTGAATTGAAGGAAGTGCAAGGTTGTTTGTTCAGAGGAGAACAGGTAATTATTCCTTACAAACCACGGGGGATAATTATTGAAACTCTACACGAGGGCCATCCAGGTGTCTGTCGTATGAGGCTTTTGGCTGCCGAAAAGGTTTTTTGGCCAAAAATGTCGAAAGATATTGAAGAAATGGTAAAATTATGTTATTCTTGTGCTAAGGCAGCTAAATCACCAGTAAAATGTACTCTGCAGCATGGATTCGAGTTCATCTTGATTATGCTGGTCCAGTTGGCAATTTTTAATTCTTGATAATTGTTGATGCTTTTAGTAACTAGCCGGAGATAATCAAAACCAAAATTACAACTAGTGAAAAAACGGTCGATATGTTTGATGATATTATTGCACATCAATGTTTATGTGAAATTTGTGTTACCGATAATGGACCTCAGTTTGTTCTCGAATGTTTGAAGACTTCTGTAAAGTAAAAGGTATAAAACATTTAACTACCTCGTAATACAGTCCTCAGTCGAACGGTCAAGCCGAACGATTTGTAGATTTGTTCAAGAGAGTTATTCGGAAAGCATCAGGAAATTTTGACGAGAAGTTACGTGAATTTTTGTTTGCGTATCGATATACACCTTCTTATAATCTTGGGATGAAGTCGTCGTTTGAATTAATGACAGGCCGAACAATGCGAACAAAAAATTCGATCTTAAGCCATGGGTTCCAGGTAAAGTTAAAAGCAGAAATGCATCTGTTAATTATATTGTGGATGTTATCACACCTTATGGTAATCGTATTGTTAAAGCTCATGCCAATCAGCGTAAGCGCCGCTACTCTAAAAACGAAATGGCTGAGCTATTTGAAGTGCCAGACTTTGATAACTTGTTGATAAAAGATACAAATAGAGAGAGAAGTGAAGTTGAGCCTATCATTATCCCGCTACCAGAAGATCAAGAGATTAATCAATCTGGAGGAATGACAAATTTGGAAGATGATAGAGAAGCAGCGAACATGAATGATGAAGAAGACAGTCAAGGATATGAATAAGCTCATATCGTATAATAATAATCGTGCCTAAACTCGATGAATGCTACCAATCGGCAAAAGACGAAGGCAACTGCTTTCATAATAAATATACACAGTGCTTACAAAAGCAAAATAAGTGATTAAATTTATTTAAGCTCAGAATACTCAAGACGGGAGCTAATTTGTTTTGTTTGCGTAATCCTTGTGGTTTTACTTATGAAATAAAATGCAAGAAAATTAACCAAAATAAAGTCAAATAAATAAAAATAAAATGAAATTAAATAAAATGTATTAGAACGAACTATGATAACGGTAAGGAAAGGAAGTGAAAGGAAAGAGAAAGGTAGGGAAGGAAATTGAAGGAAAAGAAAGAAAAGGAGAGGAAAGAAAAAGAAAGGGAAGAGAAGGGAAGGGCAAAGAACGAAAGGAAATGAAAGCAAGCAAGAAAAAAAGATGTTAATTAAAAGTATGTAGAGACTGTTAAGAGAAGAGAAAATAAAATAAAAATATATTACAATAAAGGAACAGCATAGAAGAGAAGGAAAAGAAGGCCAAGAAAGGAGCAGCTAATAAATAAAATAAAATAAAGTTTTGAGGTTAAAGTTCAACCACTGGGCGAGGTCCAATTTTATAAAATTTATGTACAGGAGACAAATGTTTACACTTCAAACTTTACGAGTACTTGGTACTTACGTCTTTTTATTTTATTTTGGAGTCGCCGTGGTTAGTGTTTTTATTATTAGTTGTATATTTCTTGACAACTCAGCCCAATAGCATTCGCAAAGATTGGGTTGTAATAAGATATTTTAAAACCACTTTTTTCTAACATTTTGATGTGCCCTGTCCCGTTATTTAAACGTGAGATCTTCGGTGTGGTAGGCTTGCACACAACCACCACATAACGGATGCTGCCACGGTCCACGACTACATCTTAAAAATACTCCCAAATGTATTGGTATATCCATATTAGCATACTGTGATGTTTCTTATAACGATAAAGCAAAATAATCAAAAATGATCAAAAAAATCTAAAAAAATCTAAAATAATCAAAAAAAAAATCAAAAGCAATGAAAACTTTTTCTTTGATTCATTTTGATTACTTTTGATTATTTTTGATTTTTTTTTTCGAATTCTAATCAATTAATAATCGAAAATTTCTAAAAACCCATTAAAATAAGAATAATTAATGATTGAACAAGCTATTTAATCAATTGATTACTCAATTCTAGTGGGAATTTAACAGGTCTGCTCAAAAGTTTGGCAAAGCTTACTATTAACCTATTACTATTAGGGGCTTGGACACAAAAACGATTCTACCGTTCATAATTTAAAGAATTTTTCAATTGTTTGACAACAAAACCAGAAACATACGTTTTTCACTTGAGACTCTTATATACGTTCCTTGGTCGCGTGGGTAAGGGTGTAATTCAATTTCTGTTTTTGTAGCATACTTATAGGAGTTGAAAGTACCCGTTTGGGTAAAAAGTGGATTAGTCCTTTCGTACCCGTTAGGGTATAAATGGGTTCCAGAACTGGTATAAGTCCCGTCCTCTTTTGCGACTCGACCTGGACCGGCCCTAAACTAATCTCATTTTTGCAAAGTTATTATAGTATGGATGTGAATATATACATCCACACATATGCAGAACACCATTAATATATTATTACATTTACAGATATCCAAGACTAGACGTGAAATTAGTGGGCTATGCATCTTTCGTGCCAAAAAATACCAGAAAAGAAGTACATGATAAACTACGCGGAAATCTACAACGCCAGTTATTAAACCACACTGAGGCCTCCACCGATAATTTACTTACTGCTGAACCCAATCCTGCTACATTAGCGACACCACCAATTGAAAATCGAATTGTTTCATCAGCCACAAATCTATCCGAATCAATACACAGTGCCAAGAAACGCCAATCCGAACGAAATAATGCCCGTCAATATTTCCGTCGTATTCACCACAACCGTAAACATAAATTATATGAGCACAACAATGAGCAAGAGAAATATTTAACAACTAAGCAAATACCTAACTCACACAACAATCACCGACACCTTACAGTTCATAATCGAGGCAATAGTCATCGACGTAACCACCAAAACCATCATCTGCAGCAACAACACTCACAGCAAACCCCAATATCCAACACATTTATCTACGCCTAAAAACGATTATCAGTAAACCTTATACATGCATTCATATGTATGTATATATATATACATGATGTGTATGGTAATATTATACATAGTTTTGTATACATACATATGTACGTTGCTTGATGCGTTCTAAATATGATCCCGACGCGACGCCTGAAAGTTTCTTTTGAGTTTCTGAACATACCACGGCAAGAAAATAACTAGCAACCCAAAACTTGGTGCACATTCCAACTATTCAAATGCTGTTGTTGTTTTTTGCCTGTAACGTTCATATTGGATATGAGTCTGAAACGCTCCGGGCCTAACATCTGCTGTAATGCCACAGGAGCATTTCGTTGACTATTAGGATGCTTTAGTAGTCTCTTACGACGGACAGAACTTACTGCAGGTATATGTAAAAATTTCGTACCCGCTGCGGTTTACTTTTTTGCGTTTTCTTTCGCATTTCCATTCACTTTCACACAGTTTTTCTTGAGCGTAGGACTGATTTCTCTGATGTTCCCAGCAAAAAATCATGCGACTGATCTCTAAAGAGAGTGATCCGCGATCAATACCTTTCGTCTACAGTGGGCTACAATTGATCCCCACTATTCCGTTAAGGCATAGTTGGGGTAAGTCGATTTTAATTTCTGTAGCCTACTTTTAGGTGTTGAAGTAAACTTGACCGACCGTACCCGTAGGGAACAAAGGGAATCTGTCCGACACTACCCGTTTAGGCATGAAAGGGACCAATTAGTCTCTTCATAGGACATGCTCAAACAAAAGGGATCATTCCAGCCCATACAAAGAGATCAAAACTGGCATTGGTCGCATGCTATTTTGCGACTCATCCCGGATCCATCCTAGACTAATCGCATTTTTTGCAGGGTTTCTTTTGATTGGTTCGATATGAGCCATGTTGTATTGTGTTGAAATTTTGGAAGATAAATGTACAGTCGTATTCACAATAATAGTAGTGAAATTAAATTGGATATCGATCAACTAAATCAGAAGAAGCTGTGTCATAATAATTTTCATTTAAAATATAGCGAATTCCTTAACAGATAAAATAAATTTCAAAATGTACACAGAGCTCAGGAAAGTAAATTACATTTTTGAAAATGGTTGATGGCCATTTTCCTGAATTTTCAGAATTTTTTTCGTCAAGGGTGTTGACTATTTTCTACACGTTTCATACAAAATTAATTTTTGTTCATGCGTTGTATGGAAGAAATCACTCAACACCTTCGAGAAAAAATAGGGTGAAAATTCAGGAAAATTTTTGAGCGAGTTGTAACTTGAACAGTGTTAAACTTAAATGGTCTACAAAACTGCGTACCCAAAAATTTTCTAGAAACTGCCAAAAAATTTTAAGATTTCATGGCCATTTGTTAAGTTTAAGTAACTTTCCTGAACTTTTTGTAAACTTTGAAATTTTCCTTTATGTGGTTTCTTTTATGGAATTCGCTATATTTTAAATGAAAATTATTAAAATCAGGAGCGGAATTACGACATCCGTTCCGTGATCGTAAACCGTTTTTAAGTCACAATTACTTTGAAACTGTCCAACTTTTTGAAAGAGTAATAATGCATAATTGAACCAACCGGCACTTCTAGCCAATTGCTCACTTAGAGCAATTAAGATTTAACAATTCCCTTTCGATCACGGAACACGGAACATTTCAGTACTAATGTATTGAACAAAGCTGCAGTTATCATTCAATTGAGCTTTTTGTGCGAAATTTTGTTAAAAGGAGTTAGCTGACTTTACCACCTTGGCGACGATATTACTTTTATAAATACATACAACAAAAGAAACAACTAAGCTTTCACGATTAAACAAACAGCATCAACACTTTAAATGCTCTCTCTGAAAAGGGATGCTCATCCTTTCCTGTTGGGCACGCATACACGTACACATACATATGTACGTTCTATGGGGTGGAGGCTTCATCCCTACTGTTAAATAGGCCGATCAACTTAATTAGTTTATAATGCATACATAGTAATATATACATATATACTCGTACATATACATATATCTACAAATATAAATGTGACTAAACGAAATCCATTTTAATATTGGCTAAACGAAATCCATTTTAATATTGGCCCTAATTATGAGATAAACTCGATGTAGAATCAGCTGAACGAACGAATTTTCATTTGAAAAAAAAAAAACACAATAGGCATTATCAGCCTTACGTTAGGCGTCAACATGATTAAATAATTTATATGGTTGTCGTAGATGACATAGCGTCTTCTTCTTCATCATCCACACCTTATGTCAAACTATCATATCTTTGTTTTTTGTTTACATTCCTTGTTACAGTTTAAATAAAAATTCGGTGTGAATTCATATTTAACGAGTGCTTTGTGATAACATTTTAAGAAATTTTGTGATTTATATGTGATTCACATGTGCATTTTGACATAAGGACAATACGTTCTCTTTCTCTTTATGGCGCGATATACAACAGGTATATCATCATAAACCTCCTAAGAGATTTTTGCGCCAAGCTTCTCTTCCAATTTGTGGTGTGCCGATTTGAATTTTCCCTACAAATTGGTGGGACCTACAGTTTTTTGCCGACTCCGAACGGCATCTACAAAGGAGACGAATTTTTGCTGAGAAGCCTGTCATGGCAGAAATACACTCGGAGAGTTTGCCAAACCACTGCCGAGGGGCGACCCCGTTTTGAAAAACTTTTTTCAAATCACTTTTGATGTTACCTGTACCAGGGCTCGAACCATGGACCTTCGGTGTGGTAGGCCGGCAACACTACCTCCACACCACGGCGGCCGCCTAAGGACAATACGTTGCCAAACGGTAATTACGTGTTGTTGGCCGCTTGCGACAACCACATATAATTGAAGCATGGGCGTCCAAAGACATAAACTCTCCACTTCCACTCTCATTTTTAGGGGCTAATCCTGTTAACTAAAAGATCGCTAGGACCCACATTCTTAGGAATTTAACGTTCTATCGACATCCGCAAAAAAGTGACTTTTCCATAAAAATCGGGTTTTGACTTAAATTAACTTGCCGGCATACTTTTTGTTATTATGCAACCATCTCTTGCTCGAGAACTATTGTCTTTACAAAAAATCTATGAAGACATTTTCGGTGGGAAATTTTGTAGCACACAAACTGTAGGAGAAAGAAAAAAACATCGAATGCATCTCAAAATAGGGTCATCGTCTGAAAATCAATGAATATTCTTCCATAATTACCCAAAAATGTATTCTTAATGTGAACACACGTACAGTGTCGGGTATAGAATTTCAACTAAGATTCAAAGATAAATATATTGTTGCGGATTTCCTGATGGTTCGATAACCTCGCTCGGTTGTTTTAACAAAATTTTAAAATAAATACTCTGTTGTACTAATAATTAAACTACCGTCTTCAATCGGGGTGGCCCCTCCGCTTTTCATGAAAAATTAATCTGCCGTCTCAGGTGCCGTTCGGAGTAGCTCACCACAAATTGATAGATAGGCTCGGTCATAATTTCGTCGAAGGTATTTCGGACCAATTTATTATTATTACTAACTACACTTTAAGTGTAAGTGTATCTGCGCTTTAAGTTCAGTGTTCTCTCACTTTCACACTTTCTTTTAAAGTCCAGCTGGGCGAAACAATTTCCTCTCTCGAAGTATATCTCTGTATATCTGGGATCTGCGTAGCGTATATATATAAATTATTCCCTTTACATCATTCTTGCAATTTATTTTCCACCTGCTTATTTGTATCTATCTTCTGCTCATTGAAGTAGTTGTCATTTATAGCCCTCCACGTAATCCCGATCAGAAATTTTTCCTGGGCCAAACTCTGTTTGCCTTTTCATTAACGCTAATACTACATTTACACTGAATGAAATACGTGATTTTCAAAGAACACACATTTCCCCCTACCAATCGCATTTACAAAATCACGCATTCAAACCAAATTACACAAAAAATGCAATGAATTCATGAAAGTTTGTTTCGAACGCGTCAACCCTGTTTGATTGGTACTTCATAACAAAGGAACGGACGCATTCAAAGCCGATATAAACACATTCGAATTACTGGTCTGAAATCACACATTTTAAAACAATTAAAGTAACAGAAATCGTTGGGCTATCTATAGGGGGAAAACTACATATGCTTGACCCGGTATCTCATCATAACCTGCATGTCGATAAGTCAACGCATATTCTAATCTTTCTGGAATTTACAATTTTATTTTAATAAATTATAGACCAGATCGATTATTTTATTTTCAACCAATCTTGGGGTTTGGCTCACTAATATTGTTTCTAAATCAACTAAAGGCCAACCCCAAATTTGCAGTCAACTCCAATAGAATAGTTTAAAAATGCGGTAGAGCACTTCAGATCGAAACGTGCCTTCGACCCAACTAAAACAAATATGTTTTACCGGCTATTAGAGCCATTTCAGAAAATATACCTGACACAGCAACAAAATATAATACCACTTTATTATTCCATCTAAATTAAAACTTGAGATTTGGCTATAATCACCTCTCATAAATAAATTTGGTAAAAAATGGAGCATCGCATCGGTGCCAAAAAAAGGGTTTTCGTCAGACAGAATTGCACGGCACTTAAATTCTTAATAACAAACGCGGTTGCAACATTTTTCCCCGACACTGTAGTGCATACACGCATTAAAATTGTTATACATATATTTATGCGCTTTTTTCATTAGAGACTGTGATTTATGTAGTTTCGATTACATAATATTATTTTACTGAAATATTCAATAATTTATTTTATTTTAAACTTTCTGCAAGTTTAGTTATACATATTTGATTTAAGGACATATATCTAAGCGTTAATATTAACTTACATATTTAAAATACAAATATTTAAGTATTGCATTTCACTATGCTATGCCTATACAACATGTGAACCGATATTAAAATCCGTGAATTGAAATGCAACTCGAAATCCCATGTTTGTTTTGCGCGCCATTTTTAATTAAGGTTCTGTTATTGTGATTTATTTGGTTACTTTCGCTATTGAAAAGAATTGTTTTGTACAAACAAAAATTATTTAAAACATGTGGCAATGAAACCAATTAAAACTTGGAAAATGTTCTAAATGCATGTACATACATATGAGGAATATGTCTTGATTCTTAAATATTTGGTATGACCAAAAGAGGAAAACATGTCTATGTAGCAAAACAATTCCCGCTTTCTTTGTGTTGATGGGGTTTTGAGTGTTATTTTTGAAATTAATAAAAAATGCGGATCTTAGTTTGTAGATAGTTTTATTTTTTGCAGTCAAACACCTTTATAACGAATCCAAACTGTCTACATCGGCATATGCAGCTTAGATAGAAATAAAATATTTCCTTAATATGTGGCTATAATAAGACCTTACCACCTATTCTGGTGGCAGTAATAATCAAGTTTAAAAGAGAATATTTCTTTATTCAAAAGTTCTTCACAGAGAAGTTTGGAAGTAGAAATCTTTATATCGGATATCAACGAAAAAAATGTCCCACATGTATACATATGTGAGACCATACATACATACTTGTTTACGTGTTTGTTGTAAAAAATTAAATATAACTAATACACAAATTTTAATCTATGTATTTATAGTTGTTAATTTACTTGTAATTAAGCCATTAATAAATTAAAGAAAATGCTTTCGTAATATTGAATAACTGTCATGTCACTTAGCACATACTAAATAAAAATCCAAATGAAATGAAATTTTGTCTTTTTATGTATATACATATTTATTTCACTACATATGTACATACAAGGCAGTGTTAATCAGCCCATACCGATTCCCTAAACCCATCTTATTGCATATAAATTCGTTTAAACAGAAATTGTTTTAATAAAATTTGTTTTAACAATAGCATAAACCAAAAACTAAATAATATCACAAAAAAAAATAAACATTCAAGAATATATATTCACTACTTCATTTTCTGCCAGTGTTCTATAGTTTCTCCTAAACTGATTTATTACCAGAGCAAAGTATTTATTTTCTATTTTTTTGAATGGGTAAACAAGACATGAATGCATGTCTTTACATACTCCATCCGACCGGTTTGTAATAGCTTGGTGGTGTCTCATAAACTGTGCCACCACCAATAAGGTATCATAAAGTGTGCTATGCCAAAACACTATTGAGCGGCATCGAAAGATCGCTTATCGCGATTGCGTTAGCGCATTGCGCTGATCCGATGAATACACTGGAAATCGACTAAAAATGGACGAAACCTATAACTAGGAGCACAGTGCAACCGATTTTGCTCTGACGATGACGGTCGTAATCAGACGATACGAATAGACACTTGTTATCAACCCAAAATGCTCACATATGAACAGATAACCGAATTTTTATTTGCCACTGCCGTCAGATAATGCCCATAAATTAGCGCTTGTTCTATTGAGCCGGCAGATGCTTTTGGTTGTTATTAAAATGGACTGCGGAAAATTAATACTTTGCGTTCAACATATACCGTCTTTGTGGGATATACATATGAAAACCTATAGACATAGGAAACCATTTATGACCAGAAGTGGCAGATGAGCTAGGTGTGGGTTATGAATAGGCGAAGAAAAAATGGAGCAATTTGAGGGGCCGATTTCGCAAAGAATGCAATAAATCTAAACAAGCAGGAACATCAGATGATGGTGTTGACGTAATTTTTATATCAAATTGGGCATACTTCAGTTCTTTCCTATTTCTGTCTAACTAAATTACCTGGAAGACATGTCATGGTAACTTGCCAGCGGTGGAAAAGGAGAATACATTTATGTATATCAATGTATTATTAGCTATGTTTGAAATTACAGGAAGTATTATATTAGGCTGAGTCACCATCATTGTTTACCCCTACTAGTTTGGCATCTTCTTTTGCGAATCGGAGTGGAAGGTAGTGGATGAAGGTACTCCGAGAGAGTGGAATGAAGGAAATCGCGTTCAGAGTTGTTTCAATGCAAAAATTACAACTAAAAATTTTAATTTAAACTAAAACTCACTGCTTTATATTCAATAATTTAGGGCTTTTATGTCTTCACGTTCAATATTGCAGTATTTTAATATGATTGTTTTATTATTGCATACAACGCACCCTGTGTGGTTTGTGTGTGTGTGCAGATTCGGAGTAAGTTGCGCTACTAGTAGACATACGAGTATACTACGGTCACCATTCCAGTCGCAGCCCGTATTGCAAACGTCACAAACAACATCTGTGTCATTGTCTGCTTTGCAAGTTACCCAAGCAACACCAGTTCCCAATGTCAGCAATATGCGTCCAGAGCAGTGGCATAGCCAGCGGGGATTTGGGGGATAGATCCCCTTTTCGTCAACGAACTATTTTTCTTTTGTTTACTTTTGATTTAATAATACAATATCATTTTAAGCTTCTGATTTGTAATTTTATTATTTTAGACTAATGACAAAGTGTATTTTTTTTAATATATGAAATTATCGGTTAGTCCTTGTAAGAAATTTACTATACTTTCAAGACGATTAAACCGGTTTCGACGTATTCGTACTCATTGGTTCTGCTAGTAATAAAATAACAGACCGAAATACTATCGTAATTTTCGCTGTCCGAAATAAACTAAACCTCTAATTCCTTATCTCTCTAGTCCATAAAAATTCGAATTCAGACGGTCAGATTAATTAATTCAAGGATCTTTGTGGGCCTTTGAAGAGAAATTACTCCAAAAAAGTATTCTAATAATTCCAAAATAGTCTCGAAAGCAACACCGAAATGACCCGGTAAAGCCCACAACACAATTTAGCATATATCCCGAATGATTCCTAAAAGTATCCCAAAAACATCGAAGGAGTCCCGCTAAAAGCCTTATTTTGTCCAGCAATGGTGCCGAACTTGCATCCAATCAACTCAGTGAATCTCAATTTATACAGAAATAACCGAAAAAATCTTTATAAATACACACTATGTCCATATGCACATACGGGTATAATTTTTCTGTATCTCGATGTGTTATTTTTCATTTTCAAAAGCTTGAATAAAAATTTTAATTTATATAATATTTCACTCATCACTCAAATTTTTTTGAATAAAAAATAAATTTAAATTTTTTATTTTTTCGTCACTCGTCACTCAAATTTTTGAAAACGCCCATTCCTGGTTCAATCATGCAAAGTTGTACCTAACATAGGTATGTTATGCTTAAATTGGAAGTTGTGGCTTACTCTGGAATTCTAGATATCGTAACGATGAAAATAATAATTTACATGTACATACATGCATTTTTTCTCTAATTTGCCATTTTTACTTTCTTTGGTACATTTTCCTTGAGTTGACATATAAAATATACATATGTATATACTGTAGTATGTAAAAGTATGCAAAGGGTTAACAAAGTTTACAAGATTAATAGTGCACTAAGGGTTAATACAGAAATTGACATTTATTAGGTTGCCTGCACTGCTGTGGAACTTAATAGGCAGATACCATATATTGTGAAAATGACTATGTGGCAGATGGTGCATGCGATAATCGCGCAGGGAGCGTTCACGTAGGCGACGACGTAGACGGCGTATCCGAGGACAACGGCGCAAGCGGCGCAAATATACATATGCATGTACGTGCAACGTTACAAATCGTAACGGCATCAACAACGCAATGACGCAGACGACACCCCAGCGACTAGCGGAAACACGGTGAATCGCGGTCAACAATATAACACGAGCATTTTTTGTGTACGTGACGTGCAATTAGGAGAAAGTGTGCAGCCCAATGCGAATACACAAACCATCGAAAGCATTTCGGCAGCACACGAAAACGAGTCCAACTCACTTAAATTAAAAATACTGTAAAAAGAAATAGAGTTGTTAAAGCTCAATCTAAACGCATATAAAGACATCGACGATATGGCTACACCGACACGGAGCGTTGCACCGGAGATACCACTCGAGACGCTCAAAGAATTGATGGGAGATTACAACGGCGGAGAGGGATTCGAATTGTGGCAATCCCAACTTATCCATTGTCAATCAGCGTTAAAATTAAAAGATGAGGTGCTTGGCGTCGTACTGCGCTTGAAATTAAAACGCCAACATGATGTTCACAAAAACAACAAAATAAGTTATCGATGAGATGTCAGCTACTTTTGAAAACAGAGAGACTACAATTGTCGCCAGACGCAAGTTCGAAAAAAGATAGTGGAAAGTACGATAAACGTTTTCCAACTATGTGAGCGAAAAACGCTTACTTGGTTAGCGACCAAGAATTTATTGAGTACGTCATATCCCGGATTGGCAACTCCAAGTACAGGCGAAAATATTAAACTGCAAATCAATCAATGAGTTGGCCGCGGCGTTCCGCTCCGAAGAGCTTTGTGCGAGGAGGGCAGGAGGCGGAAATTCAGATTCACACATCAAATGCTTTAACTGTAACGATCACGGACACATGTCGAAGGACTGCAAAAAACCAAAACGGGAACTGGGAGATTGCTTCGTCCCGCCTGAAGTACCAAAGCAGAAGGTTAATGAAATATATTTTGGTTTAAATAAATCTTTGTTGAAAATAATTGGTTCAATAAAATGTTACGTTAAGGTTACTAATAAAGAGATATTAGCAGAACTCATGGTTGTTCCTGACGAATCGATTAGTTATTCTGTCATACTAGGTAGAGGTTTCATAAATAACAGTGAGGCAAGGTTAATGATAAAAGGTGTTGATATCACAGAGGTGAATACAGTCAAGTGCGTTGAAAGTCAGACATCAAACATTAGTAAAGATAAAGAATTAGACAAAGAAATGCGCGACGCATTTTTAAGATTTTAGCTATAGACGTGGAAGATATAAATAAAGATAAGTGTAAAGTTAGTGAGAATATCAGTCACGAACATAGAAATTCGCTTCAGGAGTTCTTCGAAAGCAATTATCAGTTTGCTAGTAGGCCCAGCGAATCCGAAGTTAGAAAAGAAATCCGGATAGTCGTAGAAAGTAACAAGCCTTACAGTTGCTCACCAAGAAGATTGTAGTGTAACGAAAAGTTAGAATTACAGAAAATCTTAAATGAATATTTAAAAAAAGGATATACTCGTATACGTGCCAGCAAATCAGAGTTTGTTGCACAAATCATGTCAGTAAAAAAGAAGACAGGAGAACTTAGAATGTGCGTGGAATATAGGAAATTGAACAAGGTCACCGCGAAAGATAGCTATCCCATACCGCTTACAGACGATTTACTAGATAGGTTGTCAAATAAAAAGTTATTTACAAAGTTAGATTTAAAAACGGATTTTTCCATGTGTTCGTTGGAAAAGAGTCGATAAAATATACATTTACAACGCCGTTGGGTCAGTTCGAATTTTTAAAGATGCCGTTCGGGCTAAGAAACGCATCAGCAACTTTTCAGAAGTTCGTTAATAAAATTTATGCGGGAGTGATACGCAAGGGAGAAGTAATCATATACCTCGATGAGATCATGATAGCCACGGAGACTGTGGAACAACATTTACACATATTAAGAAAAGTTTTCAAATGTTTGGTGCAAAATAAGCTAGAATTAAATCTAGATAAGTGCAAGTTTATGTAATCTAAAATATCATATCTAGGATATTTAATTACGGGAGAAGGTATAAGGGCCGATACAAAAGGGTTAAATGCAATAGAAATTTTCCAGTACCAACCAAGTGCAAAAGTGCAAAGCTTCCTCGGTCTTTGCTCATATTTTCGTAGGTTTATAAAACCTTCTCAGTCATAGCTAAGCCACTTTATGATTTGTTAAATAAAGAAGAAAGATTCAGATTTGGCCACGTAGAAATGGAAACTTTTCAGACTTTAAAAGGAAAACTGATAGAAGCGCAAATTCTAGCAATTTATGATCCCAATGACCCAACAGAACTTCACTGCGATGCAAGCGCTGTAGGCTTTGGAGCAATACTCCTCCAAAAGAAAGTTGATAATAAGTTACACCCAGTCTTTTATTTTTCAAAAAGAACAGCAGACGTAGAATCAAGATACCATAGCTTTGAGTTGAAAACATTAGCGATTATTTATGCGTTAAAGAGCTTTCGAGTTTATTTGCAAGGCATAAAGTTCAAAATCGTCACTGGCTGCACTCAACAAAAAAGAAATAAACCCTAGAATAGCGAAGTGGGACCTTGATTTGCAGAATTCCGACTACGAGTTAGAACACAGAGAGGGCAAAAGAATGCAGCATGTAGACGCACTAAGCAGGACGAGTAGTATCCTAGTAATACATACGAATACCTTTGAAGAAAACGTTATAATATGCCAAAGTAAAGACCAACCTATAGGGCAGATAAAAGAGAAGTTAGAGAACAAAGAAAACAGTTTCTGTGAAATGCGCAATGGAATAGTATTAAAAAACAGACGGAAACTTGTTATTCTATGTGCCTGAGTCAATGAAACAACATGTTTTATATAAATACCACGATGAAATGGGTCATTTAGGAATAGAAAAAGTAGTAGAGACAGTTGGTAGAAGCTATTGGTTTCCAAACATTAGGGAAAAGCGGCCGTTCATATAGAAAATTGTCTAAAGTACTTAGCATTCTCACATAAGAACGGCAAAAAGGAGGGATTTTTAAACATTATTCCCAAGGGGGCCAAACCTTCTGACATGATTCACGTCGACCATTACGGTCCTGTCCACAGTGAACGCACAATGCAAAAACACATATTAGTTATAATAGACGCATTTTCAAATTTGTTCGCTTATATAAAGCGAAGACGACAGCCTCCAAAGAAGCAATTGCTGCTTTAAGAGATAAAACGTTAGTCTCAGATCGGGACACCTGTTTCACGTCCAAGGAGTTTGGGATTTTCTATAAAGTAACGAAATAGCTCACATAAAAGTACAGAAAGATGGACAAGTTGAGATCGTGAATAAGACTCTAGGTCCGATGATAGCTAAGTTGACAGATTCCGGCAGGGACGTAGGTTGGGATAAAGTGGTAGAGTTGACGGAACAGTCAATGAATAACATGACACATAAGGCGACTAAAGAACGTCCTAGTAAACTGTTGCTCGGAATAATACAAAAAGGTAAAGCTGCAGATATTTCTAGAAATAACAGAATCGTCGGAAATTAGAGATTTGGAGAACATTAAGAGTAAAGCAGAAGCAGTTCAGAGCAGAGCCCAGGCCTGCAACAAAGAACATGCAGACGCTTGTCGGCAGAAACCACATAAATTCAGCATAGGAGACTACGTAGTGATCTCAAACGTAAGTTCGCAAATAGGGGCCTCTAGCAAACTGATTCCCAAATTCAAAGGTCCATATAAAATATCTAAAGTCTTAGAAAACGATCGCTATATAGTAGAGGATGTAGAAGGCTTTCAACAAACTCAAGTCCGATATAAATTAGTTTGGGCAGTGACTACCTTAAAACCCTGGTTTGATTGTAAAAATGCACCAAGAGAAACTTTGTACTACTATGTTAAGAAACATGTATAAAATCCAACATACTTCTAGATTAAGAAATATTACTTACTGTATTCCATTCTACGTCAGAAGTACTTAGATTTAAATAAAAAGAGCTATAAAGCTTATATCTCTAAAACCAAAAGAGACATTATTCTCAATCCAAAGTCATTTTATGGTTTCGTAAATTCTAAACGTAAAGTATCAGGGTTTCCCTCAACCATGAAATATCAAGACATTATATCTCGCGATAATCAATATATCGCAAATTTTTTTGCTCAATTTTTTACTTCTAACTATTCTGCTGTCACCACTTCAAACTTTCAAAACTATCGCTATAAGCTACACGGGACAAATTCAATTACAAACTCGATCAGTTGGGCTTCCAGCACAAAGAGTAATGTTTAAAAATTTAGTATGCGATGTCATTTATGTCTCTTCGGGGGTTCCTCAAGGAAGCCATCTTGGCCCGATTATGTTCTTGTGGTTTATAAATGATATTTCTACAATAATAAAATTTTCAAAAATGTTAATGTACTCGTATGCCGACGACGTAAAGCTTTTCATGTCATTCGCGTCATTTGAAGATAGAAATAAGCTACAATCAGATCTAGATACACTTGTTACTTGGTGCGATTTAAATTATATGCCACTTAACCTTAAAAAATGTAAACACATAGGTTTTTCGCGTGGAATTTCTCAGCCGGCTTCCTATACAATTAAAAATTATAGTCTTGAGCAAGTGTATGATTTTGTTGACCTGGGGGTTACTATGGACTATAAACTCAGTTTCAACCGCCATATTAACACAACAGTCAATAAGGCTAGAGGTGTCCTAGCATTCGTTAAACGGTGGTCTAAAGAATTTAGCGAACCTTACGTAACTAAAGCCCTCTTCACTACATTAGTCAGACCGATACTTGAATACGGTTCTATAATTTGGAACCCGCGTTACCAGGTTCATTTAGATCGCCTTGAATCAGTTCAAAAACAATTTTTACTATTTGCCTTAAGAGATTTTCATTGGGAACCCTTGTACAATCTGCCACCCTATACGAATCGTTTAAAACTCATTAATCTGCACACACTTTCTAGTTGGAGGGAAATGCTTGGAATTATTATTATGACTAAATTGCTAAATGGTTCACTATCCAGCCCATTTCTTCTAAGTGAAGTGAACTTCAATGTACCATCTCGCCCTTCCAGGCATTTTAAACCTCTAATCTTAAAACAGTGCCGAACCAATTTTCAGTTAAATGAGCCTTTTCGCTGTTTGTGTCAAGATTATAACTCTCTTTCTGGTAGATTTGATATTTCAGACTCGCTTTTCAGCATAAGAAAATCAATTCTTTCTATTCTAAATTCATAGCTACTAATTGTTTCTTATTCTTTGACTTCTATATTAACTTCTAACAATAATTTTACTCTGTTAACTAGTTATTTCTTAATGTATAATCTATCCTAAATCTACTTTACTTAGCTGATGAGGTTTTCTCTGTAGCTGAGCAGTTTTAGATCTCGACGATTAACAAACCAAAGCCTTTCAACGACTCGGCACGAACGCCGGTCGGGCGGGATATGGTGGGTAATCCGTTGGGAATTATTATTATATGTATATTGATTGATTGATTGATTGATTTATTCATTTTTCTTTCTGAAATAAACATTTGTATTCAAATTACAATTTTAACTTAAATTAAATTAAGACTGTTAATATTAAAAGAAAGAAAAGGTAAGGCATTCTGTAAAAAGTATTGATATTTTAGTATCGAATGCCGTCTTAAAACAAATTAAATGCACATTATCAAAAGTGTGTGGGGTGAAATTCAGTGTAACCTATACATTGTAAAGTAAATTTAATTAAGTTGGTTTATGAAAAAGATGTGTACATTCTTAAGAGATTACAGATTTAGTTCAAGTTTACTAAGCTATTGGGTTCAGCAAAACTTTGATGTCATTGTGTGATTGTTCTAATAAAAATGATTTAACCTTTGATAAAAATTTAGGCAAACTTCTAATGACACGTATAGACGCAGGTAACGCATTGAAAGTTTTACAAGAGACAATAGTGTAGAAGTTACTGAAGTGAGTTGTGCGATATATGGGAACATAAACAAGTCCGTGTGAGTTTTGTCTTAGATTGTAACTATCCGAGACCAGGCTTTGTAAATAACCACAGCGAAGGAAAAATATCTTTAAAGCTTTGTAGTAGTACAAATGTTTTACGGGAAGAATTTTCAGATCTCTAAACAGGTCGATGGTGTGATGAAGACGGTTTACATTCGATATTTTTCTTATGACACATTTTTGAGTAATTAAAAGCTGCTGGATTTTACTATAAGATGCACCTCCCCAACAGCTTATACCATAGTCGAGTTTTGAGTGGACCAACGCGTAATAAATAGTTTTAAGAGTTGCGTTTGAGCAAATCTTTCTCAAGCTATAAAAATAACGAACAGTACAGCGCATGTAGGACTTTAAACGAGATATATGGGTAGACCAACTTAGGTTATTGTTATATCACCCGACGTAGAATCAGAGGATTCTACATAGTCAGGACGGCCGAGTTGTAATATGTAAAAGTAATAAAACTTACAAAATTAGTAGTGCACTAAGGGTTAATACAGAAATTGACATGTATTAGGTTGCCTGCACTCTTGTGGGACTTAAGAAGCAGGATACCATTTTGTAATTGAGATAGAATTAGAACGATAAGTAATATGAATGGATGAAAGAGATAGTATATGTTTGATGTAATGTAATTGTTTCATGAGATATCTGTAAAAAGTTGCCAGTACGGTATTTTGTCATTTCGGCTTGAGAAAAAAGAAAAATAAACGACGAGATCATTCTGATAGTGCGCGCAAATTATATTCGGTATACTATAGTACCAAAGAATGTAAAAAGGAATTAAGTAAAAATGGCACATTAGAGAAAAAATGCATCGTGATGCTAAAGGGCATCATAGCTTAGTTGGTAGAGTAATCTAACAGCGGCTTTGGTGCAGACACATTGGTTCGTATCCCAGTGTCCGAGAAAGGGTGTGATGAGAATTTATTGACTTCGAAACATGTCATCCCATACCATCGCTGTGCATATCGTTGTAATTATACCTTTCATTAACATGAAATGGTATTATAACTTTGGTTCGATGTTTGTAAGTATGAGAAGAAGAAGAGATAGACGCTCTAATAAATGATCAGGGCGAAGAGCTGAGTCGATTTAGCCATGTCCGTCTGTCTGTTTGTACGCAAACTAGTCCCTCAGTTTTTGATATATCTTGATGAAATTTGGCATAGAGCCGCCATTTTGCATGAGATTAATCATTTGTCGGAATCAGCAAGATCGGAGCAATACAACGCATAGTTCCCATGCAATCGATAGTTTCGATAAATGGGGTTTGGGCTATAAATTTTGCAATTAAAAAGCTAGGAATGTAAAATTTTGCAGGTTTGGTACTTATTATATACTCGTATGTAATGTGTGTAGTGAAAATCAAACACAGTCAGGGCTGTTTTTTTTCTTTAATATCAATCAACAAACAAAACGCAAAAAATTCGAGCACTGTTCCAACAACAATTACCATAGAAATGAGTTCTTGTTGCAATAAGAATTGTCATCGATCAATGGAAACTCTTAGATAGTTTCCTTCGATTCCCGAGACAAGTTAGAAAGGGACTACTAACAAAGCAGTATCCACTAGTTTCTTCCTTTTTTAATTCCAAATTTTTGTACAAACTCGATACGATAGCGGGATCTAAATCATTGTTTACCCGTACTAGTTTGGCATCTTCTTTTGCGAATCGGAGTGGAAGGCAGTGGATGAATGTACTCCGAGAGTGTGTAATGAAGGAAATCGCGTTCAGAGTTGCTTTAAAGTAAAAACTACAACTAAAAACTTTAATTTAAACCGAAATTTACATTCTGCACGAACTGATAAGGTGTTATAACTGCTTTATATTCAATAATTTGGGTGTTTTAAGTCTTCACGTTCAATATTGCAGCATTTAAATTTCATTGTTTTATTATTGCATACAATTCACCCTGTGTGGTTTGTGTGTGTGTGCAGATTCGGAGTAAGTTGCGCTACTAGTAGACATATACTATGATCTAAATACTCAATGCCAAAAAGGTGGCGCTGGTAACATATATGTATTGAACTTTTTTTATTTTCAGTCGAATGGGTAATGTCAAACTCAGCCAAATTCAAGGCGAATTCGAATTGACGTTGTTTATTTACATTTGTATTCTGCATTCTGATTGGCAAGTGTTTTTGGTAAAAATATTGCGTTTAAATAAAATTAAATAAGTTGTGGTGAAGAAACAAGTGTAATTTTGTGAAATATAATCATCTACAAACAATAAAAAGTGTTCATCATGGTAAAATGTGCGATTTGTTTAAAACAATTTGTGCGGGGAATTGGGACCTTCTACAAGGTGCCCCTTGATGAGAAGAGACGTCTGTTGTGGCAAAATAAATGCGGGGTGCTTTTAAAATCAAAAGATCATATTTGCGTAGACCATTTTTTGCGCGAAGATATTATTTACAGTGGCAAACAGCCGAGATTGATGCCAAAAGCAGTTCCCCATCCGTTGATGAGAGTTGCAACATCTAATTGCGCACCGCCTATACAACCAGCACTAAGTTCAGGATTGTGCTATAATCAGTAAGTAGTGTTATTATGTGTAGCTTGCACACGTGTATCTAGTCCTTCGAGATTTTTACAATAATGCAAATACCACTCATCAACGTCGGTAAGATTTGGGTGTAATGAAATTGAATTTATGATAATTTTTTTAAATCTGTTTATATCTTACAGTAATAACCTGAAAGAGTATGGCTCGTTGATACCTCGTTACGCGTGGGCGTTTTTATATATCAGCACCCTGCAACAGTCGCAAATATCACGAAACAAAATCTTCGTCAGTACGTGGTACTCGTACATAGTCCCTCGATTTCTCCTGTATATATACAGTCCATTTTGTACCATTTTATATACTTTTTTATAAAATTTTTATATACCATTGTATATAATTTTTTTAAACCATTTTTATACTTATATATATACACGGCTACAAGAAACCCGATAATTTCATCTTGGGCTTTGATGACATATTACTACGCATAAAGGTGGAAAAACGACCGTGGGTTGATAAAGGATAATTACTTAATCGATCAGTTTATTGTTGGTATGAGGAACGCTGCCGATGAAGACCGTCAATTTCGCTACTTAGACAAGACTTGCAGTTTCACTTTTTGGGGCATAACATTTTAAATGTGCTTACAGATTGGTTGGCTCCATTACCAAACAGTAGTTTGCCCTGTTTGCAGATACGCGGAGCAATTTTAAATTGCTTGCATATGTAAGTCCAAGATTTTACACTTTGATATTGCTAAATACAGGTAATAAAAAAAATATTTTCTACAGTTTCCTACTATTGATAGAAGTTACTTGAAACAACATGGAATCGGAAAGGCTGTTACGCTTTTGTATAATCGTTCACCAGAAACGAAAGCAAAATTAATAAATTACAAGTGAAATAGATGGACACCAACCTCATACCCTCGATGGCTTAATATAAACCAAAGGACTATTATCAATGTTATACTTTTTGAATTTGAAATGAAGTATAATCTGTATGTTGGTGATGTGCAACCTTACAGATTAAGGAACAAAAATGATTTTGGATTTAACTTTTATAAGTGTAATAAGGCTCAAAATATTTTAATGTACAAAGGCCTAAAACTGTTCAATGAATTACCAAGTAATCTCAAAAATGAAAGAGTCATTATTGTATTTAAAAGACTGCTAATATATTACGTTAGAGCAGTATTTTAGCTCACAACAATTACTAATAAGTAAATTACTATGTAATAAGTAAATTGTACCTGAAGAATCTTTTTATTTTAAAAAGCTAAATAAAGAAGAAACTAAGCCAAATTGAAAAAAAATATTAGCATACACAAACCAAGCCAATTTAATGAAACCGGTATTTAATATGTAAAGTAATGTATTTTTTTCAATAGACGTATATACAAACAAATCATTCAAAAACTAAAAAATACAAATAAAATTTTCACATACAACTTTCTGTCCTATTTACATTACATCCTTTGTACCTTTAAATACAAAACTTAATAAAAATTTGGCAAAAAATCTTTTCTGCATATCGAGCACTAACAGCAATTTCGGTGTAACCAACAAAATAACATTTTACAGGTTTTTAAGATAACATTTTTAAAAAAATTGCATGCAAAATGTCACTTCATAATTGCTTTTGGCTTATCTTTGTAAGAGAACTTATTACGGTTGTGATATTTTGTGAGATAGTTTAAAACAAACAGAATTAATAATACCTGTCAAAAACCGTATTTTCATACCTTTTTTGGTTACAACAAAATTGCGGTTAGGGCTCAATATCTTACACTTATTTCACGGTCTATTCAAAAAAACCTTGAGGTTTAGTAGAGAGGCCTTACAGCCGTATCCGAGCGTTGTCTCTGCTCTGAAAATTATTACGCAAATTTGCGTTATAATTATGCCCAATATGCGCAATACTCAGCAGCCTTTTCTACATCACCCAATACCTGCACGGTGTTGGTGGTGCTGGTACAGCTGCCTCATTCGATTTGGGCGCCTGATCTTGCAGTAAATTCGGAAAAACTCTTATAACGTCATATGGATCGGCGGCAGCCTTTTCAAATTCCTTCATCGAATCGCAAACTGTTTATTAGCAAACAATTCACGCGCGAAACGCATGTGTATTTCACGTATTGTAGATGCTTTGATGTCCCCTGGCTCTTCGGATATATCCTAAAAGTGTTTAATTATTAAACCTTGCCTTTGCGAGTTTAGATATGCATGTTTGATTTCCCATACCGTCAAACCAATTGCCAGTTGAAATTTCTTTTGTTGCAGCAAAATTTGACGTTGTGTTGGTACATCCACCATTCGTATGCACCATAATTCTGATGTAGCCGCAGCAAATATAATACCTTTGCCAGAACGTACGAGCAACCGTGCCTTACTTAGCTCCGGTATACTTTGTACAAGCGTGTATTATGCTGCTACCCTCAATACAACGCACCTCAATTGCGTCCGCAACGCGCCCAAACACGTAGGGTTCATCCCAAACTGAGATTACATTAAAAAAATTGAAAATTAGAAGTCAATTTATTCAATATCAAATAAATCCCACACTTAAGTGCATACCTATATCAAGCAGTGGACTACTATACAGCATCGGTTTTAGTTTATGTTTTATCTCAACATTGCCTATGGCTGCTTCCATAACGCTTTGTGCCTTAAATTTTTCATCACGTTTTTTTACATAGACACTTGGATCAATAGCAACCAGATACTCATCTTTGGATACTCCCAACATATTATGTTTTATAACACAAATACAGTGTACATTGTTTACATTTTATTTACGAATTACTTTGACACTTCGCTAATAGGCGAATTCGAGGGTTAGCAATGGCGCCCAAGGCGAGTCCATAAGGCGAATTTGGATTTTGACAGCTCGCATTCGATTTACAAAAACAAAATACATGGGAAATTTACATATAAATATGTTCCTGCGGCCACCTGTATAAATTCGTCTTGGCCAAAAAGTATCGCTGCAAATGTATCGAGTACAAAATATCGGTATCGAAGAGCAAAAGTATCGTATCGAAATTCGTGTTCCTATTTAGAGCACACAGTGGCGGAAAACGACAGCGACGAGAGTTTTTAACAAGTTTGTCATAATAGTGTGGCTATTATTCTCAAGCATGTACCATCCTTACTCAAAAACACTCCCACCACTAGTTAAACACAACAGAGGTAACGATGGCTACGCTTATGCATGCAAGCAAGTACCAAGCTTGGCCTTCAATTTGGCTTCTTTGACCTCGGCGGCGGAGACGGCCGAAGGATGGCTCGTCTCTTGGCCCTGCCAGCAGGTGGATGCATTATAAACTGCCGGCAAAAGGAGCTCGCGCATCGCCTGTGGTCCGATTTGACGCTGTTACCAAAGGTAGTTGTAATTGGTGGGATTTGATAGGGCCTTGACTGTTGACCTGAATTTGCCGACTCCGCCGGAGAGGTTGCATGAATCCAGGTGTTGCTTACACTTGGTTTACTTGTAGTCATTGACTCTTTAACTCTAGGGTCTGCGGAATTGAGAAGTCTCACTTCGTCACGTTATCTTGCCAAAGCCGCTGCTTTCGAAACTCTCGTACACCTTGGCGTACGTCTGTCGGTGTGGGTATGGCAGCGAACGAGCGCTCTGCATAGTCCGTAAATAGTCCGTAAAACAGTCCCAGGCCGCTTCGCTAAAGCTGATGAAAGGACGTCGTTCTGAGGTTATGAAGTCCGTCTATCGATCATTGAGAGTATGATTGGCAGATGTTCAGAAGCCAATATCAGAATCGGTCGCCAGTTGACGCAGTTTATGGGCCCTGCGCTTACGATGGAGATGTCTGGCGAGCTGCGGCAGTTGCCTGCCACTCTGTTGGGGGCGTCTCTGATCATTGTGCAGAATGCCGAAGCATCTATTTGCGTGCGCTGTCTACTGGCAGGTTGGCGTGGCAGAGATCGTGGTGTGCGTTGCAGTCGCCGAGGATTAAACGGTTATCACCTCTCAGTCCCTCGGGCAACGCGTTACAGCGGGTATGTAAATGGTAATAATTTGCAGATCAACTTCGCCTGACCGGACCACTATACTTTGGCATGGGACGATCTTTCCGTACATTATACCCATCACACGTTAGTAAGTCTGATATTGTGTTCAGTTTCGTAAATTCAGTTATCTCTGCGATCTTTCCAGCTAATCCGTTAAAATTTAGCTGTACCATGGTAATTGTTGTTAGATCAGTGCTCGAATTATTATGTTTGTTTGTTAGTTGATATCAGAGGAAAAATTTCTTCAAAGCTCGGCAACCCTAATCCTTGATAGGATTTTTGAAAGCAACCATATATCATCTGAGTGGCAATAAACTTCTCTATACACTGATATAAAGTTTATTTACTTAACACGTGGGTCCAAAATTCATAAAAAAAATACACTTTCCAAAAATTAATTAAAAATATCCCTGGCAGGATTTTTCCAGGCAACCCACTTTCAAAATATTTTATAACATTAAAATTTGCAAGTAATGTGTATTTCATTCACTGAACAGATGGGTGAAGGTCGTCCCCCTGTCGGATCTTAGACTATAAGTTTATTATGAAAAAAGTGTGGTTTCACCGCAAATACATATTTCTTTTCTTATATTTTCATCTAATAAAAATATCTGTGGTCTTGTTAGACATAAGAGTAATATTTATTTTAATATGCAAGTCTGATGATGTGCTTCAAAATCACTTTACGAAGTAAATAATAAAATAAAAGAAACATATAAAATAACAAGTTATAAATAAAATTTTTACATGCGAGATATGTGTTTTCTCGGTGACACCACCTTACAGTTACTCTAGTATCACAAAGTTATTTCCATCTTGTCCTTGAAAAAATGAGCAGTCTTCTACTTACCCATCCCCTATGAAACTGCAGAGGTGTCAGTCCAGCATAATGTGCTGTTTCGTGGGTAAGGAAACGTTTGATTGCAATTACAAGCGGAAATGCACGTTTTTGTTTCCGGCTCCTTGCTCGTGGTATTCTTACCGCTTATAATCTGCTTAGCACACTTCCACACGCTAAAATATACTTTAAAGTATCGCGTGCTGAAGTATCATTCCAAAGATGGATGAGAAAAGGGAAGGTTAGATGGTCTTTTTATTCCTGATTAGATTATTGTAGTTGACTCAGATGGGGTGTCCAACCAATACTGCCAGCCCGACGTGATCATCCTCGCATCCAGAAACACACTTACCATTATGGATGATCCCTACACCTATTACAATACTCCCACACCTCTAGCACGAAATCAAAGTTTAATTTCTCACTCCATGTTTATTATCTGATTATACTTCATATTGAAAGGTTACTGTAGCCTAGAAAACTAAAACTGTACATAGTACGTAGATACTTTAGCAATAATACAAAAATGTCGTGTTGTTGTATTAGCGACTATTTAACCTGCCTAAAGTATCACCTCTTATCCGCCGTTTATAGCAATTGAAAAATCTCCTTACAATACGGTGCTAAATTCTAGCTCAACATTTTGTTTCCTTATTTTAAAAGTTTATATGTGCATGTATTTTAGTTTTAATAATTTAATTTGTAAATCTGTCAAAGTCAAAATCGCAATTCAAGATAATAGTTTTAAGGTATAGAACAAAAACAACAACACACAAAAATTAACCCGTAAGGGCTATATCTATCGATTCTGAAGATATTTGTCTTCGCTCTTAGGTCTCGCTACCATTGGCAACATTTGCATACAAGATTTATATACATATGGGTTACCTACAACCAGTGTTGCCAGTTTAAGGGATTACGCCCTTTTTTCGAGATTTTTGGACTAATGTGCATTTGTAACGAAATACTGTTAATGCTATGCAGAATTATGTTAAATAATGAAACTATCACAAAGATAAAATCCAGTCAGGAGGTTATAAATGATGACATTATTAATTCCAATACGGATCTCCATCTACTTGAAATGAATTTCAGTCATGAGTTTATGAGCTTTACAGAAAGTAATTTGGAAAGAAATAAACTGATAGAAGTTAGAAAATATTTCGGAGATTTCGTGAACTTATGTATTTCGAAAATAATAGACAAATTTGCAATCAATGATTCATTTTTTAAATGCCTTGAGTTTATTGACCCGGAAATTGTAATAAATGAGTGAAAACGGATTAGCTGCAAATCATTAGAAAGTATAGCGGCATTTACAGGGGCTGACCAGTTTGATTTGAACGATGAATGGACAATTATTTTGAGTATTCTGTTATCAGAAGAAATCAAGCTAATGATGTTCACGTGTTTTGGGAGATAGTCGCTAACATTAGAGCAGTAAATGGAGATTTATTATATCCAAACTTGAAAGAGTTATATAGTTTTGTAGTATCTTTGCTTCATTCTAATGATGACTGCGAACGAATTTTTTCAATGGTCACTGGCATTAAAACCAAAGTAATACGTTAAGAGAGCATGTCAAATGTGTAATAAAATCTAGTTTAAATAACAAACAACTTATTTGTAGAACTTATATTTTAAATGATAATGACTTAAAACACATGAAAAGATTTTTCATATGAATTATTTTTGTATTTTCCACCTGAATATAAACCAATAAATTAATATCCTTGTGTTTTTTCATAGAAGATAGTTTGAGTTTAAAGCTATATGTATATGTGTTAACGTATAGCTAGTGCGGGATTTTTTAAATTTGTTTCGAATAAAACGGGATTTTCTTTATATACAAGGTGGCGCAAAAGTAAGCTTCCGATGTTCAGCATATCGGTTGTGGCACGTGCAGTGTGTGCTGTTGCACCGTCTTGTTGGAACCACATGTTTTCCAATCCCAATTCATCAAGTTGCGGCAAAAAGAACTCGTTGATCATTGCTCTGTAGCGCTCACCATTCACAGTAACCGTTTGGCCCCGACCGATTATTGGTCAAATAAATAGTCAGCAATATTCCGCGTTCTGGAGCAGCATAGCGTAAAATTGTTTATTAACGTGTATTTCGCATATGTTTACTACACAAATGTCAAAACAAAACTGACTTTAGGGGCCAATCGCAAAATTTATAGCATTTTCTGATAGGAGGATTACTTTTGCGCAGTAACCGTTTTTCACCGACCGAAATAAATAGTCAACAATATTCCGCGTTCTGGAGCAGTATAGCGTAACATTGTTTATTAACGTGTATTTCGCATATGTTTACTACACAAATGTCAAAACAAAACTGACTTTAGGGGCCAATCGCAAAATTTATAGCATTTTCTGATAGGAGGATTACTTTTGCGCAGTAACCGTTTTTCACCGACCGAAATAAATAGTCAGCAATATTCCGCGTTCTGGAGCAGCGTAGCGTAACATTGTTTATTAACGTGTATTTCGCATGTGTTTACTACACAAATGTCAAAACAGAACTGACTTTAGGGGCCAATCGCAAAATTTATAGCATTTTCTGATAGGAGGATTACTTTTGCGCAGTAACCGTTTTTCACCGACCGAAATAAATAGTCAGCAATATTCCGCGTTCTGGAGCAGCGTAGCGTAACATTGTTTATTAACGTGTATTTCGCATGTGTTTACTACACAAATGTCAAAACAGAACTGACTTTAGGGGCCAATCGCAAAATTTATAGCATTTTCTGATAGGAGGATTACTTATGCGCCACCTTGTATTAACGAAATTTTTTCAGCTTGGTTACTGGCAACACTGCCTAAAACACACATCTCAGCAAATGAATAAAGAGTAATGACTACCCTGCAAAAAATCGTGAGACTAACCTCTATAGAGAGCGATCCGCAATTAATCCCTTTAGTCTACAGTTGGCTATAATTCAATGTGCATATGTAAATTTTTATTTGTGTATCATACTCATAAGGGTGAAAGTCAATTTTAGTTTTTGTAACATACTTATAGGAGTTAAAAGTACCCGTAGAAAGTTGATTAGTCTTTTGGTACCCGTTCGGGTATAAATGGGTACAATTGGTCTCTCCATAGGACATGCTCAAACAAAAAAGACCACTTCAACCCATACAAAGAGAACAAAACTGGCATTAGTCGCATCCTCCTCTGCGCCTCATCCCGGATCCGTCCTAGACTCGTCGCCTTTTTTGTAGGGTAACGATTTGTTGCGTCGCTCTCACGATGAAAGATCTTTCATAGTGTTGTTGCGTTGGTAGGTACAAAGCTGCTCAACATGATGCTTGACGTATTGTTACTACTTATGTTGCTTTAATGCTTTCGGCTAATGTTGCTGTTTATGTGGGCAATATGGTGCGAATAATGGTACAGAGGCGGCGAAAGAATATTTCCTTTTTTCGCAAATTAAAGAAAAATAAAAATTCTGTGGAAATTTTGGCTATGCACAAAAAAATTATTATTTTTTCCTTCTTTAATTATTTTCTTTTTTCGAATTTGTTATGTCACTTTGGTTTTCTCGTTTTCTAACTGGCCATCATACATATATGAATATACGAGTATGTAATTGACGTTTTTCTTTGCCAACTTACTATGTACCTAAATTTTAACTTTAGCAAAACTGGTCTATCTATTGGTTTCTGATTTTTATGTTCTTTTTTCGCACTTAACACATTCAAATTACATTTAATATATATGTTTCCCACTTTTTCGTTTTCAGCGGGCTTATTATAATTTTTTTTTTTATTATTTTAAATTCCGCCTTCGTTCCGACTACTATCGGTGATCACGGTTTCCTTCACTTTTTCCACCCAGAGAGCACCGTGGGCAATTTGCTGTAGGAATGCTCTTAGTATGTACTGATATATGTACATACTTGTGGGCGTAATCGGATCATATTACATTTTGGTGTTTTTGTCACCTTAATACACTAAGTGCCAAGTCTACGAAAGAAAACAAATGTCTGATATATGCAAAACTCAATTAAGTTGACTTTGAGCTTTTTCTTTTATTCTTTATTTAAGGTATTTAACCAAAAAGAATTGGCACTGGGGTACACTTCTGTAAGGGTTTTTATATGCCTCAAAGTGTGGGTATCTCAACTCAATATAAAGGCGAGGAATAATTATTCCTACTTGGGTGTCATTATGCCACGGTCGCTACTCACAAAGGGGCGCCAAATGGTCCGAAAAACAATAAATGGCTGAATGGTTTTTAATTTTATTATAATTGATTGATTCAATTTGATTTTAAAATTAGTCCCTGAGCAATACATATAATGAGTCTTAATCTCTACATATAATAAAATTGTAACATGTCGATGTCTTTACATTGCAGTTACTCAAGAAAAATGTATAGGAGGGAGTATTACTAAGTCAAATGAACGTCTACTGTTTCATTCCTAACTTAATATTTAAGATATCCCTTATTTCGGTAACTCTACCGGTTTCGGAGTTATCGACTAATATGTCGACGAGGGCTGACTCAAAATGGCTTAGTACAATATGTGTATCATACGAAAGGTGCTAATGAGTGCTGCAAAAAACGATGTGATTAATATCAATATCTTAACTGGTTTCGGAGATATAATGATTAAAATCGAACTCAGTCTATTATAAATTCTAAAAAAGAACACTGGGTCCGCTTTTACACTATTTTCATTTCTTTTAAGTATAGTCCGGCAGATAACGACTAACGGATCATTGTTCACAATTTATTGGATATGGTTCGGGAAAATTACATATTTGCTTGTTGATGATTGTGATATTTTTCTAAATCTGAGAGTGGCGCGTTAAATACTCCCAACTATCTTGGTATCACTTGTTAGATGGTAACGTTCATTCAGAAAATTAAAATTTATTTTGACATAATATGTAGATATTATCTACGATCAACCATGGAACAAGGTCGCTTAAGTGACTTAGCGTGGAAAAAGAAAAATTTTAAATTATCAACTTTGATGATATTATTGAAAAATTTGCTTCAACAAAAGCAAGAAAAATTTATATATAGTAATTCGTTTTATTAGTGTTTTATAATCCTTTTATTATTAATTGTGTTTATCTCCTTAGAGATAATAAATATTTATTGTTTTAAAACTTTCCCCCATAATCATAAAAAATAAAATCGGCTTACAAAGCTTTTTAAAATGACATTTCCATACAACTTTTGAAATAAATGAGCTTTAGAAACCCTTTTTATATTTTATTAATACGGTTGTTAGTGTTTATAAAAAAATTCTTTATAAATGAAGACATGCATGGATGAAGGGGGCATAAAACAAGTTGAGAAAGCAGAATTTAAAAATTTTATTTTACATATTTACATATATGGTTTCGAAATTGAAGGGAGGGGCACTAACAAAGTACTGTGTTCCGGGCGGGAGCTAAGCTCACTACGCCACTCAAAGTTCCACACAGTTAATAAAAATATTAGGTTAAAAAATTTATCTGTTATGGAAAAACAAAAACCAATTGGTTGGCTAAGGTATGGTAATGACGTTAGCACCATCAAGCGAATACATTGTTTTCCATAAGGTTGGTTGGATCAGCTGTTTTATATGGATATGGCTATGTCACCATTAACAGGGCTCTTATCTCGAGATATGCCAATTTTCAGATTTTTCTCATTTCAGTTTCTTTATTACTTAGCCCAGTCAATTTAGGTTTTATCTGCGGAACAATTCCTAATGAGCGGAATTTTTGTATACGTTTGAATGAAGATGCGAGAAATCGACATTGATATCGTCCCTGTTAAAAAAGTTAACAGGTCAAAACAATAAAATCAGTTTCTTTGTTAATATCTCACGACCTTTTGTATCTATGGAAAATTTTATTCTACCGATCGAAAATGTTTAAATAGGTTTTTTTGTAAAGGCAATAGTTCTCGAGCTAGGGATGTTTCTTCTCTGTGCATAGTAACAAAAAGTATGCCAACAAGCTAATTTTTTGTAGTAAGGAATCAAAAAAAAAATCATTTTTCTGGAAAAGTAATTTTTTGAGCGGATTTCGATAAAAAGTTCAGAAAAGGGCGTGGAAATAGTCGTTAGTGCGGTAAATGCAAGTAGGGATGTAAAAAAAAACGTCAGTATCGATGTTTGTTACTTGGAAGTATTTTCCAAAAAACATAGATAGTGCTGCAAAAGTACCGATATTCGCTATACTCGATATTTTAGGGGGGCATATCGATATATCGAAATTTGTTTATATAGTAAAATAACCGTTTTCAAAATTCAAATCGAGTATATCTAAATTTTAAAATATATATTTGTATTTATACAAATATATGCCTAAACAAAAATTAACAAAAAAATTTCAAAATTTCCACGTACAAAGTACTAAAACGCGACCCTACCCATCAACTTCAAGGGAAAAACAACGAAATAGTAGATAGATTATACAACAACAAGGTCATTGATTTAAAAGAAAAAGTTCGTCTTAATTGTAAAACATCCTATCCCCCCCGAATTTATGGCCTGCCCAAGATCTATAAAGAAGGAGTTCCACTTAGGCCCATCTGTTCGTCCGTCAATTCTCCGTCCTACAGTCTGTGTAAGTTTGATCTAGCATTAGATATCATAGGTACGAAGTGGGACACGATGAAGGAGCACACGTCCATGACGAAAGAACTTTTCTTGACGGCAGTCAAGTTTTGCACCAAGGAAAATCGGTATTTCAAATACAAAGATAGAATATACGAGCAACCATCGGGAATGCCCATGGGATCCCCAGCGTCACCGGTAATTGCCGATATTGTGATGGAGGAGCTTTTAACCCGGTTAGAAATGGAGGCGACGAACAAACCACGAATGCTAACGAAATATGTGGATGATTTGTTCGCGATAATAAAAACGGTAGACACTAATATTTTGCTGAACCTACTAAACGGATACCACCGATCGATTAAATTTACAATTGAAGTAGAAAAGAAGGGCAAGATACCTTTTCTGGACACCCTAGTGATTAGGAGGAACAACAAATTAACATTAGACTGGTACAAAAAACCAACTGCGTCCGGCAGACTGATTAACTTCAACTCACAGCATGATAGAAGAATAATTGTGAACACGGCTAACAATTTCGTGAGACGAGTTCTAGGATTTACCATACTAAGGCCCGGTTTTTCAGTGCAAGTTCAACTCAGTTTGTCAGTTAAACTAAGCTTAAACTTGTTACGCAGTTTTTCAGTCAACTTTAAACAAAGTTTAAACGTAGTTTAAGCGGCCAATTTGGCAGGGTTAAACTCTAGTTAACCTGTCAGCTGTTTGCATATTTGATGGTTTTGGTTGTGAAACAATAAACTGAACGCAATTAAAAAAGGGCGATATTTTTATATTTAATTAAATACTGGTTATATCATCTGACGAAAGTGATTATAGTGATGCAGAAATTAGCGAAATCCTAACTATTGCAATACTGAGGAGAAGCAATGGCGTTGAATATGTAAACAAATATTATCTGTTGTCGTATCTAGATAAAGAAAAAACCAATGTTGCCGTATAAAAAGCAAATCTTAAAAGCGGCCTTAAACTCTCATTGAAAAAAACGCTCTGCAGTTTAACTGGAGTTTAAATTTGTGCCGAGTTTAAGCAAACTTAGTCTAAACTGAGCTTAACCAATGACTGAAAAACCGGGCCTAAAAATATTAAAATAATAATAATAAAATAATACAAGCTGCAGAACTTAACCGCGCTGGAACAATATTTTATAAAAGCGTGCAACTGTTGGCATATGCTGACGATATTGATACCATTGGCCTTAACAACCGCGCCGTAACTTCTGCTTACTCTATCTATCTATGGCGCGATATACAACAGGTATATCATCATAAACCTCCTAAGAGATTTTTGCGCCAAGCTTCTCTTCCAATTTGTGGTGTGCCGATTTGAATTTTTCCCTACAAATTGGTGGGACCTACAGTTTTTGCCGACTCCGAACGGCATCTACAAAGGAGACGAATTTTTTGCTGAGAAGCCTGCTTACTCCAAATTAGAAAAAGAAGCGGAGAAATGGGATTGGTGGTGAACGAGGGCAAAACGAAGTACCTTCTGTCATCATGCAAAGAGTCAGCGCATTCGCGCCTCGGCAACCAAGCCACTGTTGGCAGCAATAATTTCGAAATAGTAAAGGACTTCGTTTACCTGGGAACCAGCATTAACACCAACAATAATGTTAGCTTAGAAATCCGACGAAGAATTACTCTTGCAAACAAATGCTACTTCGAACTGAGTAGGCAATTGAAAAGTAAAGTCCTCTCTCGACGAACGAAAATAACACTCTACAAGTCACTCATCGCACCCGTCCTGCTATATGGTGCAGAAGCGTGGACACTAACGACATCTGATGAGGTGGCTTTGGGAGTATTCGAGAGAAAGGTTCTTCGAAAGATTTGTGGATTTCTACGCGTTGGCGACGGCGAGTACCGAAGAAGATTTAATGATGAGCTGTATGAACTTTACGCAGACGCCGACATAGTTCAGCGAATTAAACCACAGCGGCTTCGCTGGCTAGGCCCCGTAGTGCGAATGAGCGAAGATGCTCCAGCCCAGAAGGTATTCTTATCGCCACCCGCCGGTGGAAGCAGAGGAAGAGGGAGACCACCACTCCGATGGAAGGACCAAGTGGAGACCGATTTGCGATCCCGCGGTGTTTACAATTGGCGCCAGTTGGCGCAACGAAGAAACGACTGGCGAGCTATGTTGGACGGTCAAAATCGCCCAGGCGGTTAGATGACCATTTAAAGAAGAAGAAAAATATTAAACTTATAAAGGATACCCTCGAAAATAACCATTTTCCAACAAAATTAATAAACAAACTTATATACAATTATTACTCGCGTCTTGATAAAGATAATAAGAGGGAAAATCAAAATGGCAAAATATATAAATCGGTCACATATGTCCCTGGGCTTTCGGAAAGGATAAAACATTCAAAAATGTACGATAAAAAAATATTCAGCTAGCATTTACCTACAGTAATTCCCTAAAAAATGTGCTCAGCAAATTAAAATACCCAATACCAAAACAGGAAAAATCGGATCGGATTCGTTGCAACGGCGACGGGTCCCACGTATGCGAGAAAGTATATGTGGGTACTACAAAATCAATATCCGCTCATAAATCTAATATAAAATTAAGGAACAATTTTTCTGACAACAAAACGGCTCTATCATCTCATTGTAAGGATACTGGACATTACCCGGATTTCGATAATGTCAAAATTTTGGAAGAGGAGAAAAATTATTATAAGCGGGTAACTTTAGAAATGCTTCACATAGTGGACAGCCCAATGATAAAAGGATGAATTTTAAGGCTGGCACGGATCATTGTGCGTACGCCTACCGCAACCTGATTTTAAAGCACAACCAATACTCGTGATAAAATAAAACAAAAATAAAATTACCAAGTAAGGACGGCGCTGTGCCGAAGGCTTTATACCTTTCATGAATACGTGCAAACTTAAATACGCATTGTTTAAAGTTCTCTAAAACTTTGTCAGCAATACATTAAATTTTTTTTGTATAGCTCCGATCTTGGTGATTTTTTTACCAAATCTTTTACCATCTATAAGCAAATATCTCACCAAGTTTCAAGTTTTAATATTTCAAAATGAGGGATAAATGGCCATAATCCTCTTATCTGAACGATCGGTTGTGTGGGATTTATACTATATATAGCTCCGATCTTAGCGATTTTTTTACCAAATTTTTTATTATCTGTAAGCAAATATCTCACCAAGTTTTAATCTTCCAAAATGAGGGATAAATGGCCATAATCCTCTTATCTGAACGATCGGTTATATGGGATATATACTATATATAGCTCCGATCTTGGTGATTTTCTTATGAAATCTTTTGCTATCCATAAGAAAATATCTCACCAAGTTTCAAGTTTTAATATTTAAAACTGAGGGATAAATGGTCATAATCCTCTTATTTGAACGATCAGTTGTATGGGAGATATATGCTATAGTGACCCGATTATACCGGATCCGACAAATGGCTAATATAATACAAAAATACGTCCGTGTGCCAAATTCCATCGAGATATCTCAAAAATTGAGGGACTAGTTTGCGTTCAAACAGACGGACGGACGGACAGACGGACGCACAGACGGACATGGCTGTATCAACTCAGTTTATCATCCTGATCAATTTGGTATACTCAATGGTGGGTCTATCTCTTATATTTCTAAACGTTACAAACATCGGACCAAAGTTAATATACCATTTCAAGTTCATGAAAGGTATACAAATTTGCTCCGTTCTCTGCACATGTACACTCGTGCAGTTCTCTGCACCTGATTACTTGTATGCATACCTACTTTATTATTTTCGCCGCTTGCTATATTGTTGTTGTAAATGTTTCTCAGAGTGATATCATAATATCGAAAATAAATATTAACGACAAATCTAGTTGTTTTATTTAAAATAGGCCTAGAGCTCATTCAAAGATAAATAAATATATATATTTATTTACGGCCAATAAACAAATTAATTATGTCAAAATTCTTATATCAATAAAAACCAAACTTAAAGCTTATTCAGTTCTTTTGTAAAGTATCTTTCCCAAAGGCAATAAACGACCCGATGAGTTTAAACTCGTTTTTATCAAAATTCATGTTTTTATCAAGATTCGTTATTTATCAAATATGTATTTCGGTTGTAGATTTCGGGCTATATTTTAATTAAAATTATTAGATACACATAAATAAATACAGTATTATTTAATGCCTTTCGAAAAGAACTGTATATTAAATGCAAAATTGTGGGATACAAGGATTTTACCAGGATCACCAATATAATTAAAAGTTTGTTAAATATATCGCTAATTACCATTGGACTATTTCATGCCTATCGATGATTTATTTGTATAATTCAAACAGGGTAAGGTAATTAACAATGTTCATCTTTTACTAATCAATCCCCATACAATTTTCGACTTCACTTTGGATCTTAGGCAGTTTTTATTTATTACGACTTAGCATTTTATATCCTTACATACTGCGGTCCTATTTAAAAATATGGGTATTTTCGAAAATTAGTTATTTACATAGCCATTTACATGTCACACCCAAAGGTCCAGGTCCAAGTGACGTGACGCGACGGGTAACATCAAAAATGTTAGGAAAGGTTTTTTCAAAACGGGTTCACCCCTCGGCAGTGGTCGGCAACCCGCCGAGTGTATTTCTGCCATGAAAAAGCTTCTCAGGAAAAATTGCCGTTCGGAATCAGCATACCATACTATTCAATAATTTCGATAGTTTCAACAAATCAAGGTTTTGTAATTCTTATAACCACTTTTATTGCGAAAAAATATAAATAAAATGCACAAAGAAAATAACGTATGACACTTGTATTTTTACTGTATTTATTGTTTGAAATACTGACGAAAAATTACTGAAAATAAATTTACAAAAACAATTTTGCAGTTGTTGAAGGGGTACAAACAGTGCCTTTAATTTCAATTTGTTTGACGTTTTTTAAATGCTGAACGAAAATCAAATTTAAAAATGGTGATGGTGTTAGGCTAAGTCCCAAGCTGTGTCGCAGTGTAGAACGCTGTAGACCTAGCATGGGCAGTTTATTTTGGGTATACTAACCTGTGGAGCAAGAAGAAGGCTGAAAGAAGAGGGCACGTTTGGAGTTGAGAAAGAGAGTAGGCGGACGCTTGCCATTTCTCATATCCGTCTTACTCCTAAGGAAGTAGGAGTGTTGAGCGGAAGTGAAAGGTGGTAGCGCCAGTCTGAATTTAATTTGACGGGCATTGTAGACGTGCTGATAACCGAGGAGACAATGACATTATTGTAGCTGTTAGAGCACGAGAGGTGGCGGTAGGGGTGCGCTTTGAACCCGAGGACGCCCTGTTCGGATTTATGAAGCTATCTCTTAAATGTGGGGCTTTGTTCGGAATATGACCGGTTAGTGTGAATTTTCTTTCAGCAAATCCATTGTCTTCTCCAGGGTTGGGTTCTATACCCGTTTCTTACGAGAGAACGGAGAGTCCGCAAAAGAAATGGGAGCAGTCCCGCTGCAAGGAATTATCAGTGCACGAAATGCAAAAAAATAACAGGAGCTGTTATGATTAAATTCAAAAGGGTTTAATAATCCCCTACGGGTTATGAGTTTAGAATATGCCCTAAGGAGAGATACCTGTACCAAAATGCCCAAAGCAACGACGTGCAACTCGATGGTTGATCTACTTAAATGTTGTCTCTCACCTCTTATTGCCCATTTTCTCCTTCCTTACCGAAGCAGTGGTGACATGACCTGAAGGTGCTAAATTTGTAGTAAACTAACTCTTTATATGCTGAAATCTCTTTTTTTGAATAGTTTGATCATGAAGGTGCATGTATGTAATGATTCTTGAGTTTTAAGTTTACTTTTACAATTTTCCATAGCGAGGCCTGTTTAGACTTAAAAGAAACAGTCGATAGTTTCGATAGTGCTAACTATAGTATTCGGTATATCGATAATTTTGCAGCTCTACACCACAAATTGGCAGAGAAGCTAGGCCTCAATCTCTTCGGAGGTATATCGTGCCAAATATTGATTTATTTTAGTTTTTACATAGCTCAACTCGTCTTGAAAATGGAAGTTCATTCATGAAAAAATATTTTGTGAATACACAAAGGTAATGACGTGCAACTCGATGGTTGATCTATGGATATAATGCCTCTCACCTCTCATTACCCATCTTCTGCTGCCTTACGGAAGGAGGGACGACATGACCTAGAAGGTTGCACTGGTCATACCAAATCGGTCCCGCGACGGTCAGGCATGCTCCGCAAGGGAGTACCGGAGCGTGCCGGGTTCGTTTCCGGCAGAGGACTGTTACTTTCGACAACACTCCCCAAAACCTTCGGGGAGTGTTTTTGTCGTTACAACCAACAACAAAAATATGAAAATATTGAGTACTTGTAATTTCCTAAATGAAATTTTTTTTTTAATAATAATAATAATTCCCAACGGTTAACCCACCATCCCACACAACCGAGTCGTTGAAAGGTAGAGGTTTGTTAAGTGTCGCGATCTAAAACAGCTCGGCTACAGAGAAAAACTCATCAGCTAAGTAACACAAGAAATTAAAACATATAAATGATGTACTAAGAGAAAAAAGAATCAGTTCGATTGTTAAGCGTATATTCATAAAGTTAGTATTGATTAAGCGAGGATGGTATCAATTTTTTAATGCTTAAAAGCGAGTCAGAAATATCAAATGTGCTGGAGTGACCCACCCGACCAACGCTCACGAGAATGCTTAAGTTTTCGAAGCTTTAGCGATACTTTTCTGACAAAAGTATCGAGAACGGTTTCCGCAAAACTATCGTAAATACATTACCTTTCCTTCAGATTGTGGCAGCAGAGCACACTTTCTCAACATTCGTTTTCGATTCAGTTTACGATCCTTTCTCGGTGTTGAAAATGGATTGCAAGCGGATGTATTTTCGATACGGTATACTTTCGAGGAAGTGACTAAAATAGTATCGATATGTTCCAACTCCCTCCATATTTAAAAATTATAAATCTTTTAGTCACATTTTTTTGGTTTTATTTCTATTATTATAATATTAAAACTAATATATACATTTTTGATTATAGAAATAATAAAATACAAATATGCTTCTTTTGGCAGTGTGTGTAGTTTAATGAGTGTGTTTCCTTATAAAGTCGCCGAAAAAACTATTAGGACAAAATTTTTCAATTGCTTGACAACAAAATCTGGCAACGCTGTCGGTGTGTAGAATTCTTTTGCTAATTGCTCCGTCAATAATTTGTAAAATAATTAATTTTTGTGATAAAATTGTTAATAATATACGGATTGTGTTGTTTTATCAACGCCGGGTGCTAAAGGAAACATATACCGTATGTAATCTATTGACATAATTGGTAAGGAGGGATGGAAGCAAGGTGTGACAGGTGCAGAGGTACCATTCGGGCAGAAGTGGCGAAAATACGATGTCAAGGTGTATGTGGGAAATATTACCACTTAACTAATAAATGCGCTGGCCTGGATCAATGGAGATGAGGGAGATTGAGATGCTTAGATATATGTGCGATGATTGCTTACAATATATAAGTAATGTTGATCACGTACTAAAAGACATGCAAATGGTGGTGAAGAAAAATGGTCAATATTTAGAAGAATATAGAAGCGAGTTTGATAATACATTGAAGAAACATGAGACAGAGATAAAACAGCTACTGAAGGCGGTTGAGGGGTCAATGTCAGCAAGAATTAAGGCAATGCAAATAGCCCAAGATTCATGTGAAAAAAGTGTCAAGGAAGTGAACAAAATATGTGAGATAGCTGAGTGCTTTAAGCGTAATAGTCAGCAAGTTTGCGATGAAATTAAAAGCAACAAAGATGACAACAAAAAAAGGATTGAATCTATCAGCATGGAAAATAAAAAAATGTGCACCGAAATTAAGAAATACGTCAATGCTGAAGCCATTGTATCCTACGCAGCTGTAACGAAAGAAAATAAACAAAACAGAACAAAAGAAGCGTTGACAGATGTTAGGAAAGTACTGCCTATAATTATTACACCAAGTGCCAAACAAGATGCTGAAAAAACCAAAAATGACCTTAATACGAAAGTTGATCCTATGAACTTGCAAATAACTAATGTATTAGGAAAGCAAAGCGGTGTGGTAATTGTCGAAAGTGCAAATGTGCAAGAGAGAGAAAAAATAAAAAATGCAATCCAAAATAATATTGGAGATAATTATAAGGTGAAGATTCCTGCAAAAGTCAAACCAACAATTATGGTAACTGGCAAAACAACTGTGTAAGCGAGTTGGATTTAAAAATTGCAAGGCAATATGAAGTAAAAAAGAAGGACAGCATTTATTATAATGCGATATTAGAAGTGGATGCAGATGCTTTTGAGAAAATATTATCCGAAGAGAAAATGAATGTTGGTTGGGAGCGTTGTAGAGTATACGATGCTGTGCAAGTGTTGCGTTGTTTTAAGTGCAAAGGCCTCAATCATAAAGCTGCTGATTGCAAAGAAGATGAAGTATGTTCAAATTGTCTGAGTGAGCACAACTATGCGCAATGCAATGAAGCAGCTGTAAATAAATGTATAAATTGTATTAGAACAAATAAGGAGTTAAATTTTGGGCTAGACGAAAACCATTTCACTTTGGACAGGGCATGTCCTGTCTATCAGCAGAAACTAGCTGCGAAAAAAAGGAAGATTGGCTATTAGCAATCAAAGCCAAATAATGTAATTACAAAACAATTGTCAAAGAAAAACCAAGAAAGAAATACTGATCTTCATAATTTAAAATGTATATACCTCAATATTAGTAGCATAATAGCAAACAAATTAGAATTAGTGCATCTAATTGAACGGAAGAAACCTCACATAGTACTTTGCGCGGAAACATGCACCACTGAGTTAATAATGGACTCTGAGCTTAACATTATGACCTATAATTTGATTCGATGCGATTCCCACAGCAGGCACACTGGTTGTGTCCTAATGTATGTACACGAAAGTGTTCAATATAACGTTGTTTGTAATAAAGCTATCGACAGCGATGCTGACTTCATAACGTATGTTCGGGAAATTATTACATTGCACACAAAGGAGTCTGACAATAACATAATCCTTGGTGACTAACATAAATATGAATATACCGTCCACATATTCAAAGCAGCTAACAAGTTTATTTGCTCAAATGGCCATGATACAAAGGATTCCTTTCGACACTAGAATAACGGAGTACTCATCTACTAAAATCGACTTATTATTCAGCAATAATGACCAGATTAAAACTGAATATTTAGCTGAACATAGAATATCGGATCATGAGACAATTCATTTCGAACTACCTACAACCAAACATTGTAAAATGAGAGAATATTCCACTGTCGTTTCTTGGGAGCACTATAGCGCTGAAAATCTCTTGTACCTGCTCCGTACATGTGACCTCAGTTCTGCTCTTCACGGTGGCACCGAAAATAAAATTCAGGCTGTGAATATAATAATGACGGAAGCCATGCAGACGTTGGCATATGAGAAGCGGATCAGTAAACAGCTGAGAAATAAGTGGTATGATCGTGAGCTAACGCTGCTTAATAAAAGAAAGTTTGCGTTCTCTATTGACGCAATTAACACAGGTTGTTGGGATGAGTATCGTGACATCAAGAGAACATACAAAAGAAAAATTAAGTATAAAAAGAAGAAATACATGGAAGAGGGAGTAATTAGAAGTGAAGGCGACACAAGACAGATGTGGAGGTGCCTGAAAGACCTAGCGGAGTTATCCGATAACAAAAAACACATTTCCAAAATAGTAATTAACGATGAATGTATTGAGAAAGAGGATGATTTAGCCAATATTCTAAACAATTTTTTTGTACAAAGTATAGTTCAAATTAATGATAGTATTGAATGCATCACTAATACGTCTATAATGCACCTAAATAGCTCAATAGAGACTTTTAAATTCACTGATGTTGGACTGGATGATATTATTGCTATCACACGCGCTTTTAAGAGTAAATATGGTGGGAAAAGGCTTCTGTCTGAGGGCGTTTTCAAAGACGCAATGCCTTATATTGCTCATATATATAGAAAGATAATCAACGATTCACTTAACCATAGTGTTGTTCCTGATTGCTGTAAAATTTCGACAATAATACCCGTTGAAAAAGTTGCAAACACAGTGAAGCCTGAGGAGCTCCGCCCGATCAATACTTTACCTGTTGATGAAAAAATTCTCGAAACAGTGGTGAAAAACCAACTAGTGGCATACCTAGATAAATTCAATATAATTATACCGGAACAATCAGGATTCAGAAAGAGTCACTCATGCGAAACGGCACTGAATATGGTAATGGCCGAATGGAAAGAGGATATGGCGGAAAAAAGGGTGGTGGTTGCGGTTTTCATAGACCTGAAACGTGATTTCGAAACAATTGACAGACCTGAGCTGTTGAACGCCATGGCTAGTCTTGGTATAACAGGTAGAGCCCTGGAATGGTTCCGAAGTTATCTGAGCAACAGAAAACAGAGGACTACTATTGGAGATGCAGTTTCATCGGTTGTGGATGTTAACATTGGATTGACGCAAGGCTCCAATATTATTCAACATATACATCAATGATATTAAGAGTTGCCTGAAACATTGTAAAATACGGTTATTCGCGGATGACGCATTAGTTACTGTCAGTGAAACAAATGCGAGCTGTGCCATTATGAAAATGCAAGAAGACTTAGACTCTTTATATATATGGCTATGCCACAAAAAACTGAAATTAAATGTGGATAAAACAAAATTCATGATATTTTGTAAAAACCGCACTATTGTAAACGATTTAAACAACATTAGCCTGAAAATTAAAGAAGATGAGATTCAAAAAGTAAGCAAAATTAAGTATTTGGGAGTTTTGATAGATGAAAACTTAAATATTGTAGAACATATAAGTTACTTAGAAAACAAGATTGCACGAAAAATCGGCTTTATGTACAGAACATGTAAGCACATTAGTCAACATCACAAAATATTAGTATACCGAGCAATTATTGAACCGCACTTTATCTACTGTCCTACCATTCTACTATTGGCAAATGACACACACATTAAGAAATTACAAATACAGCAAAACAAGGCAATGAGATTGATTTTAAAATGCACCCCAAGAACACCAAGGATCACAATGCTAAATATGTTAAATTGGCTGAGTGTTAAGCAATCGATTGTTTATTTCACGTTGAAATTTATACATAATGTTAAGTTAGGAACTTTTCCAAACTATTTGAGTAGTAGAATTCATTTTAATAATGAGACCCATGATTATGCGAAGTAGCAACAATATAAGATCGATAAGAAGACTTTAGAATACTTAGGTTATAAAATGTATAATGAATTACCTACTGCGATAAAAAACTGTGAAAACCTACATAGGTTTAAAGAGAAATTGTTTTTACATTGTAGAACACTAAATATGCATTGAAATGTTTATAGTTTTAATATTTTTTGTAAACTATATTGAATTAGGTCTTGAAGACCGTAATAAATAAATAAAAAATAAATAAACCAGAAACATACGTTTTTCACTCGAAACACTTATATGAAGCGAACTTTCATGTTACGAGAAATTATCATAAATCTCTTAATCTCGCTTACATACGTTAACTTTCACACAAACACCGGAAAGGCTCATTTAATACAAAATGAGTGACCTAGAAGGTTTAACTGGTCATAAATCGCTACCACGACAGTCGGGCAGTACCGCAAGGGAGTACCGGAGCGTACCGGGTTCAAATCCGGCCAAGGACTGTTAATTCGACAACACTCCCCAAAACCTTCGGGGAGTGTTTTTGTCGTTACAACAACAACAACAACATTAGATGAGATCACGGTAATTTCAAAATTAGTGCAACATTTGGATAAGCGTTTTAACGAACATCTAATATTAAGCAGCGAGTTAAGCATTTCAATTTTTAATCTGTTCCTTAACTTAGTTTTTAAAATGTTCATGGCAATACAAATTCTTTCAACCTCCGCATTACTGAAAGGTAATACCAAAAACTTAAATACGAATTTGACGAGTTCAATCAATGCCACTTAACTTGGAGAATACCTAGACTTTTCTTGTTGAAAGTGAGAAAATACATCCGGCTTTGTAACTTTCAAAGAATTCTCAACTGAAAAAAAAAGTATCTTTTGTAAAGAGTGGGTTATCAACTCCATTAAAAATAGTTGACAATTTTTACGAATAATTTTCTGTATTTCGTTATCAATACTACCTTCATTCAAATTTAGTTTTATATATTCATCGAAGTTGTATGAAAAATATGGTGTTGGGACCAGAAAAAGGTTGGAGTAAAAAAAGGCTAGAAGAAAGCCACCAAGCTAATACCAAAATTATGAGGCTAAAGGTAAAAAAGGCCTCTAGCCTCGAAAAGGCTAACCTGGTCACACTTGTCGCAGAGGAAAAGAGAGACCAACACTACTATGGAAGGACCAAGTGGAGCCCTTTTGCGATTCTGTGGTGTTGCCATTTGGCATCAGTTGCAGAGAAACGACTGGCGAGCTATGTTGGGCGGCCAAAATCGTTGAGACGGTTAAGCGCTATTTAAAGCAGAAGAAGAGTTGAAAAGATGAATGCTGCTGGGAAGTGGAAACGGGGAGAGTAGGAAAAATTTGCAGCAATTTGTATAAGTTATATTTGGGTTTTGAAAACGTGGTTTATAAAATTCAGCCAGCTTAAATAAATTTGTGGAATTTTCTTCTCTGTGGTTTGTTTCAAACTCGAAGCGAAACCTCTGAAGACCATTTTATGTTGAGTGAATCGAGTATCTATTTCCATTATTATATGATCAATAAACGAATAGAAAACAGAAATCTTCAAATAAACATATGGTTTACATGCTTGCAGATTTTGAGTAGATTTGTATCGGTTCTTTTTGATTTCAATATCCTGTCGTCTGCATTTTTTCACAAGTTCTAAAAAATTTTTCAAAGTAATGTTCGTCGGAACGCCACTTAGTATTTTGCGAAATCCACTACAAGCGCTAAATCAATATCTATCTCTTGGAGTTTATTACAAAGAGGCAGAACGCACCGTCTTTCAATTAGGGATTTTTAGTTTTGTGTTAACAAAATCGCCAAAAGACTGCGTTTATTGTTTAAAAATAAATTGTTTTTAATGTTGACTTAAGAATTTTATAACACTTATCAATAGAGAAAATGTTGAAATTTTATAAATTGTTCCTCTTTCCCATAACAAAACTGACACCATATATTTATCAATAAATGCCCACGATTAGCGCTATTTTTTGCCAACTTCACCATCGCATTTTATTATAAATACTTAAATTCAATAATTCATAAAACTGCATTTTTATAAAAAATTTGGATCAAAAAGTGTGAAATTTTGATGAAACTTGAATAATTTTTTTTACTTTTATAGAAAACGTTTAAAACAATGTCGTCGCTATCTATTTTCCGCCACTGTTTTGCTCTGATGAAATTAATGAGCATGCACACACTATCATTTTCAGACCTTCGTAATTCGGATTTTTATAGACGTGAGAGATAAGGGAGTAGAGGGATTTGAGACCGAGAAAATTACGGTATTACTTCGGTCTATTATTTGGTTACTAACAAAACTAATGTGCACGCATACCTCGAAACCGATTTTATCGTCTTGAAAGCCCAGTGAACTTTGTAAAAGGTCTGAAAAGGATGAATATATGCCAAATATTCAAACGCATATTCCACTAACTGATAATTTAATATATTCATAAAAATACCCTGTAGTAAATTCTACTAGTTTTATACTAGTCAAATACCAGTTGCCAAACCGGCTCAACTTGTTCGAGTTCTGTAATTTTGCCATGTCCTGGCAGTTGTCCGCTTCTGCATCAGCACCATACCAATTGGCATACTAGTCAGTCTCTGTATCAGCAATATACCCGTTGACATACTAGTCATTATATACACCGGTATCATAGCCGCCGTCATACTAGTTAGCCTGTGCATCAGTAGCATGCCAATTACTGTACCACTTTATAGTAGGTTAGTTCATTTTGGGTTGAAAAATGCACGAAAATTCCAATTTACATTACAAACCACTTTAATGAAAATTCAGTCATCATATATAAAATATGTGTCTATCAAAATAAATATTACTTCACTATATTGAACAATTGAAACAAATTTCAATAAAAGTATGGTCGCTATTCATAGCAATTTTGCCCTTAGAAAACATTTATAAAAAGTAATTTTCTTCTTTTTTAAATAGCCCCTTTTCAATGAATGTTATAATTGATTTCACAGGCAGAAATCTTTAAATTTTCTTGAAATATTTTATAGAAAACTTAAATATTGCTTTTTTGTACCAACAATTTTTGTTGATTTTACGGCCTGTACATTTTCAAGGCCAAGTGCTCGTTTCATGACTACTTGAAAATTTAAATAATAATCTCAGATAGGATCTAATCCATACTTGTAAAAATATCTTTACACAAAATTAAGGAAATTTATGGAAAGATTAGCTTTTTATAGATAAAATTATAAGTTTCGGAGTTCTTTGTAAATAACCATGCAGGTAACTCGAGTATGGAATTCTAGTACATAATGTGCAAGTTCTTAGTAACTAAATATCTTTAAAAGTGCTATTTTTAACCAGCTTGTTTTGTACGTGTCTCTGCTCGCCCTTTTCGTTTTTGCAGCTTTTAAATGATTCCGTTATTCCTTGTTATTTTATTTATGAAAACTGCATTTCACAATCACAATAAGTCAATCCTGAAAAATAGAAACAATTCAATATTTTTCTTTGAATTTGTTAAAAAAAAATTTTCATCAGAAAAGGGTTACTTTGATTATTCCAAAAAAAAAATGTTATTTACTTACTCGATTGCTTTGACAAGTGATCGTTTCGTTTTCATTTGAGCACTGCTTACTCGTTTTTGCTTCGTTGGTACGCCGTTATGCAGAAGCGACGTAGCAAAAAATAAGGGTGAGTTTGTTGGCATGCACTTGAGTACATGATCTGCAAACCAAATGTACTATTTGAAGCACGACACTCTTAAAAGGTTTATGATTTTACTATCAGAACTATTATTTACAAAAAAGTTTTATGTTCAATTTAATTAAATGCATATTTAAATACTCATAGCCGGTTTCCCGATAGATATTTAAATGAAAAATGATTTTTTATCCGAATTTTATATGAAATCTGACAGTGGAAAAAATAAAATTTCCTTTAATTGCTTCGTAAAACTGGCTGTCAGAATATTGATTGAAGAGAAAATTAAAGTAGTTTATTGCTGAAGGGGGAATCACTGTCCATTTACTTGGCTTTGTTGCCAGCATACTCGTAGAGTCAACATAAATCCCGCTTCACCGAAGGCCGGACAAAGACAGCGAAAAATGTACAGAAATAGAATAGGGTAGAAGCTATACAAAATGTGTTTGACATCAAAAAACGGGGCTCGGTGTCCCTGATGATATAACCTTCATCTATACATATATTTTTCTTTATTTATGTGTAGACTTACTTTTATTTATCACATTTTTGAAAAATAAGTTTCATAAAATTAAATGTATGTTAAAATACCCATACTCAGCTTTATTAATTTTTCATGGAGTGGCACCAATGACAAATGTTATAAAATATGTGCATTTTGACAGCGCTCTTTTGAAACAAAGACCCTTAAATCTATTTATCTATGGCGACAAGGTTGCGGAAATACTGAAGATATGAAAAGAAGATGTTTTCTCTCAACCACGAAAATCAAATCTCAAACTGTGTTGCAATCGTATGAAAGCAAAAAACTATATGTTTTGGCAGGAACTACGAAAAACGGAATAACACTAGACGGAAGTCGAGTTTATTTTAAGCGGTGCATTTTTGACATTAGCTTGGCCTTTGCATATATTCGATTATATGCAAGCCGATCTATTTTGTCATATATTTATATAAATATTTAAAGAAGTATTGTAAAAATAGTACTGAAAATCGTATTTCTCATAAAATCGTGTGAAAACGAAACTGTACTCAGAGTTGTTGGCAGTGTTGCCGCGAGCTAGAAGGAAATATATTAGTCTCCAAATGAAAAAATGTACAAAACGCATCAACATCAACTAATTTTACCAGTTTTATTAAAATTTACAAATATAACTACTTTTACTTATAAATATGTCAAATTATGGAGGTATTTTTAAATAAGTTCACCTCACATAAATCGTTAAGTCCACACTGCAAAATTGATGGATTATGTGTTCCATATGTGCTCAATTCTTGTCACATTGAGTACTTTCACGGATCTTCTACTCAAGCTCTCGCTTTTTTCCTAAGTTCTTCATTTCGTAATTTCCTGAAAGTGTTTTAAAAAGTACTCTCCCCTAACTGTTCCATGTATATAGCGAGTATGCCATCTTGCCCTAGGACATCGCAATGTAAGTTGGATCACATTTTTTATACGAATGATTATTAGTCTTGGTTAGTGATTTAAATTTTCATTCAAACGTTTTGACTTTTACCAAGTAGATAAATTTCAAGAGCACGTGACATACTCGTCATATGTATTAATAGGCTAACATTTTTTCCATACAATCAATTGCCAGAGTGTATCTCATTTAAACATGCATATTTCCAATTAACATGTATTTTAATGTCTTCGTATGGCTCAGAAGCGGTGCATAGGCATATTATATTTAATAAATAATGCATCATTTATTTGTAATAATTCATTTAAGTTTTCTGCAAAAAGCCATTGCTGTTAACTACAGTATCTGACTGTGTCATCATACATACAGCAGTGGCGCAAGTGATAAGCGTCTCGGCTAGAACGCGTACGTTCTAAGGTTCGAGGGCAGCTCCCGAGCAACTTTTTTTTTTTTTTAATTTGTCTTTAAATATATGAAAACTTCTTTTGTTGGTTTTTTTTTAAATTTATTATATTCTTAGCCCAATTTTTTTCTGTTCATGACCTCTATCTTAGAGTGAAAAATCCTAATTTTTCAAAAGAACTCCAGAAAATGATTATATTCAGCTCATATGCACTATATACATCAAAACAAAAAATCAAATTATGTCGGACCGAGAAACTTTATAGTAATCTCGAAACTTATCGGAGCTCATTATTTCTATCGGGGTTTTCCGATGAGATAGACCCTATATATAAAATACAAAAAGAGAAAACACATTTTGTGGCTACTTCAAATTTATATTTAAAAAGGGTTAGAAATCGTGTTAATTTTTCTAAATATATCAATTGTTTTCTTCTTCAAATATTTTGATTCGAACCCTGGCATATATGTAGACTAAATTTGACCCGTTATGTTGGGTACAAGTTGTGGTTGGGGGAAAAAGGCCAGTAAACTATCATATGTTGAAGTTGTAATAAAATCCTGACTTGAAGGAAAAATTACGAAAACTGCCTGTATATAAAAAAGTATAACCGATATGAAAACTGGCGTTAGGCTAATGTTGAAAAATTTGCGGAACTTCAAAATGAACGCTTCATTTATTTCGAAAGACATATGGATATGTATGTATGTAGGTATTTTTCTGAGGCTATAGCGCTTAGGTAAGGTATTTGAAGGCACATACGTATGTATCGGAACAGCGTAGGTGTACGCGTTTGCAGTGGAACGCGTGCGTTCTGTGGTCCGAGCCCATGTTCCGGGCAATCATTTTTTTTTTTTTAATAGATTTTCTCTTGACTTTAGAATTTATTAAGATTTTAAAGCAATATTTTCCTAAAACAAATGTTATGCAAAAAAAACGCAAGAAAATTACTAAAATTTACCATAACAAAATATGTAAGGTAAATACTTACAAAGTTTAATGGTTTTTTTAAGGAGTTTCCTTTTTTACTGCCTTTATATTTGCATGCATATATAATTTTTATTTTATTTAATAGATTTTCTCCTTATCTTGACTTTTGAATTTATTAAGATTTTAAAGCAACATTTTCCTAAAACAACTTTTATGCAAAAAAACGCAAGAAAACTACTAAAATTTACCATAACAAAATATGTAAAGTAAATACTAAAGTTTGATGGGTTTTTAAGGAGTTTGCTTTTTTACTGCCTTTATATTTGGATGGATATAGGACTGAGGGTATACTTATATGATAAATAATAAGTTGAGGTCATGTATATATCACAACATATTATTGAAATGCTATAAAAGTCAATATGAAATGGCTAAATATGTCTTAATTAGGGCTTAGGAAAAAAGCAGAAAACCATAATATTCTGAAGTTGCAATTTTCCCCCCGCCAAAGCAACCAGATCTAAAGGGACAGCACTGTTTGCATATAAAAAAACGATAAGGAAACCGGCATCATGCTCAAATTGAGAAATTGAGGAGCTTCAAAAGAAACGCTAAATTCATTTTCCAAAAAAATTAGTATATGTGAACACACTCCTAACGGTAAAATATTTGTACTCTCTCATTGAGCATATTGAGTGGTGTCGGTTCGGTCAACTCATATTTCATTTCCTGGATATTTTCATTCTCTTGCTCATTGAGCAAATTGAGTTGAAGTATACTGCAGCTTCGGCGCGTCAAAGGTTTTCATGACCACTTTCTTCGTCCGGTTTTTAGATACATCCTTAAATATTTGTTTTCAACATATCTCGAACGTGTTATTACAAACAATATTAGTTAAAAATTTAAGTTTTTAGAGAAAACACAAAGAAAGTTTTCATCCATAGTCGCCGCTGTTCATATAATTTCAAATTAAAATAAATTTCAAAAACGCCATCAAAGTTCTATTTTGTTTGTAAAATTCTGTAATGAAAATGAAATTCAAAGGCGTCATGGCCACTTTTTTCAGCCGGTTATTTAGATATGATTTAAATATGTATTTTTAACATATCTTGAACACTTTATTCCAAACAATGGTTAAAAATTAAAATTTTTACGGAAAACAGAATACATGTTTTATATTTTTATAGAACTCTATTATAAAAATAAGGTTCAAAAGCATCCCAAGCCGCCTCTATTAATAAAATTCAAAATTTTTATTTAGAAACGCAATCAAACTGTGCATCCTGAAAACGCAATAAAATTTAATTTGACCATAAAACTATAACATAAAAATTGGATTCAAAAGCATTCCTTGCGCCATATAAATCGAAAATCCAATTTGTTAGATATGCCATCATTCTATTTGACCATTATCTATGTATCAATAGGCTAGCATTTTTTTCATATAATTAATTTCCAGAGTATATCTATATCTAAACATGCATAATTTCAATAAAAATGTATTTTGATATCTTCCTATGGATCAGGAGCGGTGCATAGGCATATTTTCCTTAACAAATAGTGCTTAATTTATTTGTAATAATTCACTAAAGTTTTCTGCATAAAGCCATGACGCTTAACTACAGTATCTGACTGCGTTGTTCTACATACCGAAGTAGCGCAGGTGGTAAGCGTCTGAGGTAGAACGCGTGTCTTCTAAGGTTTGAGTACAGGTTCTCTGGACAACTCTTTTTTTTTTTTTTTATTAACTTGAATTTGTTTTTAAATATATGAAAACTTCTTATCTTGATTTTTTTTTTTCAATTTATTATATTTCTAACCTAATACTTTTCAGTTTAAGACCTCTATTTTGAAGAGAGAAGGAAAATTGCTAAATTGACAGGACTGTCTGTATATCCAAAACAAAGCAATCAAAATGGAAAGCGGCTTCATGCTCATATTGAGAAATTTAAGGAACTCCAAAATAAACGCTAAATTTATTTTCAATCAAAATATGTATATGTGGACACACTCCTAACAGTGAAATATTTTCATTCTCTCATTCATTGAGCATATTGGGTTAAAGTAGTGGCGTCGGTGCGTTCAACTCATATTTCATTTGCTCTCCAAAAGGTAGAAATATTTTCACTCTCTTACTCATTAAGAAAACTGAGTTAAAGTATACACCGGTGTCGGCGCGTCTGTCCAATTTGATTTTGATCGAGAGTTGCCCTTCACTATACTGAACTGTACCAAAATCTTAAAAAAAAATACCAATTTGTTTTCAATCTACCTCGCGCGTTTTATTGCAAGCAGTCAAAATTAAAATTTTTAGGGAAAACACAACAAAATCTTAATTTTTTTAATACAACTCAATTATAAAAATGAGCTTCAAAAGCATTCAAAGTTGCTGCTGTTCACATAATTCAAAATTTAAATTTTTTTTAAAAACGCAATCAAACTTCTATTTCTTGTAAAATTCTATAATGAAAATGAGATTCATAGGTATTCGTGGCCACTATTTTCGGTCGGTTGTTTAGACGCATCATAAAATATTTGTTCTCAACATATCTCGCACATATCAGTTCAAAACTAAAATGTTTACTCCATTATAAAAATGAGGTTCAAAAACACCCATAGTCGCCCCCTGTTCATATAATACAAAATTTTTTCTTTTATGCGCAATCAAACTTGTACTTTTTTGTGTTTAAAATTCCATAATTAAAATGAGATTCAAAGGTATTCATGACCTTTATTTTCCGTCGGGTATTTAGATGCATCCTAAAATCATGAAAAACCTAAGTGTTTATAATAAAATGTAAATTTTTACTGTTCATAAAACTTCAATATTAAAACGGGATTCCAAACCAGTCATGGCCGCCTTATAATTCAAAATTTCAGATCAAAAAGAAAGCAGAGTCAAAATAGGAATGTGCGTCGTTGAGCTGGAATTGCTAAATTGAATTTGTAATCTTCTCCCGGTAAATGGATTACAAAAAAGCACTGCCTGTATACTAATAACCAAAAAATACAATATGGCAACCATGTCTAAACGGTGCACATATTTTCACTCACTGAGCACATTGAGTTAAAGTAATCATTATCTAATAACTTTAAACGAGTTATTTTTGTATGTTTGTATAGTTGTATATTTGTAGTTGTATATTTGTATATCCACTACTATCTCAGGAACGACTCAACCGATTTGGATGATATTTGGCATATGGGTAGTATCCTTTGTTTTAAAATTTTCTACTTTGGTGTTGCCACTTGGACTGGTTCACATGGTTGCCACCTATATCAATTTTTTTTAAATATTAAGCAATATATGGCAATATGGGTATCAGACGGGAGGTATTTGAGGCCGTATACCAACCAGGGGTCGAATTACGTTTTACGTTCCGTGATCGAAAGCGAATTTTTAAATCAAATTTGGAGTGCGCATGTGGACATAATTTCGTGGCATCTCGAGGGACTTGAATAAATATAACATAACATGGCAAACATCACTCAAAAACTTGAATTGATGAATTAAGCTGCATCTACATCTAGCAGCACTACACGGCACGACGAAATTGTTGCCTATCTGATCAACTATATCGTGTCGTGCTCGGCTCGGTCACCCAGGTACTATATATTATAAGTCTAAATATGTTGTTGGTATATGTCCATCAAATCCAAGTATTTTTATTGAAATATTGACCGAATCTGAAGGGAGTGGTGGCTCTGATGGTGGACTTTCAAACATTCCTAAAGATTGTTTTTGCCATCTCCTATTAATGATTACCGGTCTTTAATGGACTGATTTTTTCGGTTAGTTGTCAAATTATCCGCCGTTTAATGTGAACTGACTTTTATGAAAGCGGCCCTAAATTACTCACCTATATCTTATAACTTTAAACGAGTTATTCTTGTATATTTGTATAGTTGTATATTTGTATATCCACTACTATCTCAGGAACGACTTAACCGATTTGGATGAAATTTGGTATATGGGTAGTATCCTTTGTTTTAAGATTTTCTGCTTGGATGTTGCCACTAAAGGAAGCTTAGAGGGTTGCCACCTTTCCGATTTTTTTTAAAATATTAAGCAATATATGGAAATATGGGTATCAAACGGAAGGTATTTGAGGCCGTATACCAACCAGAATATTTTTAAGTAGGAGTGCCACCTAGGGTTGCCACCTGACTGCATTTTAATTATTCCTTCTTATATCGACTACTATCTCGGGACCGGTTTAACCGATTAGGATGAAATTTGGAGTGCGCATGTGGACATAATTTCGTGGTATCTCGAGGTACTTGAATAAATGTAACATAACATGGCAAACATCACTCAAAAACTTAAAATGATGAATTAGGCTGAATCTACATCTAGCAGCACTACACGGCACGACAAAATTGTTGCCTATTTGATCAACTATATCGTGTCGTGTGGTGCTGCTGTCGCTAGGTGTGATATGCTCCATAAGAATACATGCAAAGAATACTTTGTCATGTATGGTAAGGAAGATTATGCGACAAATTCGAAAAATACCGAGCAAGGATCGGTCACCCAGGTACTATAATTAATTTCAGTAACGAAAATTTCTCAAATATTTCGGCCTCTAAGCAGTGCTGGAAAAAATATGAACAGAGGATTTAATAATTTAAACTAATTTAAGGTGGTGGAATTTCGACCACGGGACATACTAGTTATTATTATTTTAGTACAGGAAGTGACAGGCATGAACAGAAAAATAAGTTCCACCTTGAGGTATATATCCAACCCGAACAACGAAGTCTTCTAGTATTGAATAAGTATGCAGCTAGTAAACTTTTCATAAATCTTTTTTAGTTATCAGTATCAAAAAAAATTCTTGTTTAAAAATGATTTAGATCGCAAGTCATATTTTAAGACACGAGTTGAAAAATATGTTAGTGTATTTTTTGGACTTTGTGTTTAATTTTATGCAGTACTAGGAGTAATTGTACACCAAATAGCAGCTAAAAAGAACACGAGTGGAAATCTGGAAAGCCCAAACTTCATAACTAGACTCTTCCGCGTTTCAGGCCTTCCAGAATTCACCTATTTTTTTATCTTTATCATTTACACAGGCAAAACACTGGATGAAATATAAGACGCCTGCAACGCCTAAGAGGAAAGTTATGGAGTTCTACCTCAAGCGCGACACGAGATAGTCAAGAATTTAGTCGAAGTTTTTTATTACACCATTAATAAAAGTAAATAAAATTTTCAGAGATAAAAAGACAATAAAACCAGTATTGCTCTTCGGTACAAATTTGTATACACCATGGCGTAATTATAATGGTGATATCGAGCGACCGTACATGCTTGTCAAACTGACTTGTTTTTGAAAATTATATGTCAACGGACTTGTTTTTGAAAATTTAATGTTTACATTCCATAATTAAAATGGGTAATTGTTTCCTTTAGGAGACAACTGCTAAAACACGTCCAAAAATATCGGGATAGGTATCAAACAACGCGTTTTGATCTCTGTATCAATAATCCGAAAGAGGAAATCAAATAATTTGTTTCAGTGAAAAGTTATTAGCAAAAAACCCAAAAATTACCCAGGTCCGATCCCAAATAGGGGGCTTTATCCAAGGTATTTATGTGCAGAACACCTTTTTGCGTAAGCGGCCTTCGGCCGCGCTTCAAACAAATAACCCTTAGCCGATCCAACACCGGCTACGCGGTCCACAACATTTCCACATGAAAATGACAAAAAATTTTCAACTTTAATTGCGAACAGACATAAAATATCGAATTTCCGCTTGCGGATTATTGATACGGAGGTTAAAACCCGTCATTTGATACCTTTCCCGATATTTTTGGACGTACATTAGCAGTTACGTACGGTCGTATAGAATTACCGCATTTTCATGTCGCATATCGTGCCGGAAGAGTAGACATAGCATCACCGCTGCTGGGTGGTACAGGTGGATTCCACAGTATTCACTCAATTACTCCTACATGCAAGCGTTGCTGCTGTAGTAGCATGTTGTGCTGTCTCCTCCCGATATATTGCAGAGAATCTGCCACCTATTTGCTTTGTGCCGCCACCACTATTTCCATACAGAAAACTTTATGGATAATCCGTAAAATTGTTATTTAAGCTTTGTTGTACCTGTTGCTGCCGATGTTGGTGATGCTCTGGCATTTTTTTTAAATATTTTCGACTGCAAATTGCACAGAAAATAGGTAAATAAAATAGTTTATCGCGTTGTTTACCGAATTTTGTTTTGAACTTAAATGTCAGATTGTTTTCGACGAATTCAAAATTTGACATTAAGTTTGCTGGCGAACTCAGATTTTGCCAAGGCGAATACAGCGAATATTGATTTTTACACTAAAATATGACAGTCAATTACCAAAAAGCACTAACAAAATACACGGGAATCGTTGTTGTTGGGGAAACGAAACGACCATTATAATTGGGCCATGGTATACACGTTTTAAAAATTGCCAGACAGTTTCTAACAAAATTTTTTCCAGCCTGTTAAGTTCAAAAAAATTTAAAAATGTTGTAGAGAAGAATTTGCCATAAAAATTATCACCTATGCAGGGGTCCACATTCCGGGAAAACTGATGTATCGTGGTATTTTCTATATAATGAGACGTTAATCTAAACACCCCGTCACCGCCAAAGAAGTTTAACCCTTAAAGCGAAACTGCACGACAGCAAGTTATCTTTTTAACTCAGAGTTAATTTGAAAATTTGACAAAAAAATATAACCCCTCATTTGACGTTAAATATGAGTTAAAAAGATAACCTTCCGTTCTGCAAGTGGGCCTAAATGTATCTGAATGGCAACATAATGAATTTATAATCTATTAAAATGATTAAAGTCAAGAAGTTTTCGCTAGGGCAATTTCCCGGACTTTCCACGAATTCGCGAAACTCGGTTTTCTCGAGGGTAATTTCTCGGACTTAAATTTTTTAACGAAACTAAAAGTTTATATGGTAATACTATATTTTTGATCTAAAAACAAGGAAACTTTCAAGGGCTGCTTTAATAAAACCCCGATAAAGCTAACCAGCTTTCAAGTTGACAGCTAACCGTACGATTTACTTCAATTACACCACGGTGAGGGCTAACCGAAGAATGTGAAAACGGTTCTAAGCAGTTGAAGTAGTCACCAATTAATCACATCTAAAATTGCCACACGATCCTCTTAAGAGCTAAAATCTCGAATAGCTGATCATACGAGAAAGTAAAAAATCTCGAATAGCTAATTATAAGTGACTCACATCGTATAACGGATTCGCGGGTTTGCTTATTAGGACGTAACTCTTAAGTACATTTTTATCCTAAGTTTCAGATAAAGTGGATGCAAATTTAGAAAGTTATGGCCCTTTAATATAGGAGCAAAAGTGTAAAACAGTATCTAAAGATAAAAATAAAGCTTCGTTTGTCGGACGATATAATTGACGGCTATTATCAATCCTGCACTTACGCTTTTCTGAAGCTTTAATTGCTATGCCACTTGAACCAATTAATTCATAATAAACTGTGAAACGTCAATACAGTCCAGGTTTTTTCAGGGAATCTTAGATAATACTACACTGATGATTTTGGATTTATATACATATAAATAAACATTACATTAAACATATTTGAAAAATTTGCTAGGTGATATTCAATTTATTGATAGCACCAAATTTCTCTCTTCCAACTCAAATTCAATGGAGTTCTTTTGGAACAGCATCTTTCCATAAACGAGGAAAAGTATTCAACGAAAGTTATAAACTACCTGAAATTTCACGCTTTCTGACTACAATATTATTTCAACAGTCTATCGACTACGATCGTGGCTTAAGTTTTATCGCTGTTTGTTAGAAAGAATGTTGAGCGGATTACCATATCCAAATAGGAGAACCCCGAAGTTGTGTAATTTTTTTTTTAAAGTCACTAAACGGTTGTTCATGTCAATATAACGATACCTATACACGCATTTTCATATCTATCGTATATAATACTGATGTAGCGGATGATGTTTTTGGAACATTCGTGGATGCGAATTCAAATTTGGAGCCAGTTATGATTGGTGTCAGCCGAGTGGAGTCAAGTATCCTTCGTTGGTGTTTTGCTCCGAGAATTGCGGAGTTTTCGTGAACAAAATAAGTGAGTTTAAACGCTATTTACGCAGATTCACGGACCCTGATAACAAAAAGCCTGATAAAAATTTCCTAGAAGAACTTGTTTTTGTTTGCTTACATTGCACTAAATATTTTTTCTTATAAGTTGGAATGAACTCTTGCAAAAGGATTCTACTACGGACTGAGTAGGGCATTGTGAAGTGAAGTCGTATCCTGCTGTATGGTTCAGAAGCTTGGACGCTAACAACATCTGAGGTGCCGGCTCTGGGAGTATTTATGAGAAAGCCGTGGAAGCAAAGGCAGAGGGGGACCGCCACTCCTATGGCCGGAACAAGTCTAGAGCTATTTGCGATACCCTGGTGTTTCCAATTGGTTCTAGTTGGCCAAACGATCTATTTTTGTTGGCCAAAACCGTTTAAACAGTTAAGTGCCATTCCAGCAAATAAGTAAGGCTAAGCTAATTTTTCTCCCATTAGAAAACAAAATTAAGGGATTTTGATTTTATGAACCTACGATTATCCTCAAACGGTTTTTTTTTTATTAAACATATTCGCAGAAATTTTGCGAATACGAATTCGAAAATTCGCTACAGCAGTAGTAAATAAATACGTATGATTATTAATGTAGGAAGCGTTGCATAACGTTCAGTAAGAAATTCAAGTTCGTTAGACTAATAACATAAACAATTTAAGCGGAATATTCGATAACAAAGGTGAGATATTTTAGCAACTCATTTAGTTCACATATAACTCTATAGCTATGTACATATGTATGTGCACATTCTTAAGAGTTTCACTTTAGTGTTGTGTGCGATATTGATATGATACTCTTGCAAAAGTTCTGTTTTCTTAATGACTAGCTGGTTGAAATAGTGATTGCGACGTGATTGCGACATGATTAGCATGAATAATATTGATTTAAAGTGTTTCTGCTCAGGACCCAAACAAAGTTATCTGTTCAGTGATCGAAAACGAATTTTTAGATCAGAATAGCTCAGGAATCATTATTCGGGATAATGTGATACGTGGCGTAGCCAGGTAACCAAATGCCCTGGTGAGAAAGAAACTAAGCGTCTTACTCTTTGAGTTGTATCAATACACGATAAAATATGAATACTAGGTTGAAATAATAGTGTTTTTGTATTAAGGAAAAAATTTAAGATCGTATCTCGACATCTCTTGAGCTTGTCGAGATTCGATTTAATCGCTGTGTTGGCAGAATTACATGCATTACGAGTATGTTACTTTTTACTTGCGCTTTCTTTGTACATTATTTTGCCTTTATAATGATAGTTCAGTCAACAAAAATGTGTATAATTTTCGTTATAATACTCAGATTTTTCTATCCGAAGGGATAACAGCATTTCTTTATACACATTAGTTTTTTCAATCAACGGGTAAAACATTTTACTTTTACCCATAAGATGCAAAGAATCTTGCTATGGCCGTAGGCAACAAAAACGAATATTGGAGCCAATTGCTACCTCTGCAATATCAGCATTTGCTGTAAAGGAAGCAGCACGATTGGAATTATATTCAAAATTTCAAGCGAGGCTAGCCAAAATGAGTAAGTTGTCCATAAAAGGTTTTACTGGGACTCTCGATTAAAAAACGTACTTACAAGTGTATAGTATCCCTAGCCACAAATCGAATAACTAAGCAATGCATTACAACATAACGGCAATAGAACGCATACCCAATGAAAGAACGGAGGACATACACAATGCAGTGGCAAAGGTTACAGTACGTAACCAGTTGCCAATTTCAGTGCAGTTGTAGCAGTGGGGTTGAAAAATGTACGATAGTTGCGGTGCCGGGCTTCAAATGGACAAAGAGCGAAGCCCTAAAAAACTTTTTGAAAATGTATATGACTCTGTTAAGTATAGCTCGAAAAAATTATTTGACGGCACTAAAATTTTCTCGCTTACCTCTGACATTTGGACCTATTTAGCGCATATTAATTTTTTAACACTAACAGCTTATCTTGTGGACGATTTACAGGCAATAACGCGTGACACATTGGAGATAAGTACACAACCGATAATATGAAACCGAAAATTCAATCCATTTTAAAAGACTGGGAATCTCACGGTGTAACAACAATAGTCCCAGATAACGCTTCTAACATAAAAAGCGCTATCGGTAAACTCAATTTAATCTATATATAGTGACGTTAGTTCCACACTCATAACTCAAGAACGCCTGCACCGATTTGGATGATTGACACTAATTTAAATTGTTCTCTGGCTCGAATAGAAGAATACCCAATAAAATTTCCGAAAAATTCCTGAAAAAAAAATTTTATTTTCCCATACATTTTGTATGGTGCGAATTTTTATATATTTTTTTTTTTTTAGAAAAGCTCAATAATGGATCGATCGATGGTGAAGTGGAATTGTGTGTGTGTGAAATAGTTACATCTATAGGGATAGTGATAGAGATAATGATAGAGATAGGAAAAGCCAATATTTCTAGATCCATTCAGGTAAATATCTGGGCAGAACAAAGGATGCCGGTCCCTCTAATAAAATATAAAAGGATTTGATATTCGCCTCCAACACCTTACAGCTTTATCTTAACAAATGCTTGTATATAAGACGAATTGTATTATTAATAAACAGTTAGCAAAGTGGTAGGACATTTCAAGCATTCATCTTCCGCCTGTTGTGCACTAAGAGAGAAGCAGCATCAATGTCGTCTTCGGAACATATACTGATTTGGTTTTCTATTAAAAAATTTTATTATGGAACGAACTAGAGACGTCGGAGAGCGGTTTTCTGAACAAGAAATTTTCGTCAGTACATTTATGGGATTTAGCACGTTTATTAGGTTGTCTATATTTATCCAGTCTACTTCTGTCATTTCAAGATTTTGAGCAATTTGTGTGGTAGTATGTTGCCGATCAAGCAGAATGTTCATTACAGGCTGTACGTTCGATTGCATTTGGTCTAGCATGCGAAAAGCAGAATACCAGCGGGAGTTATTTTTTTCTAATTATGTATGCCAATTTTATCTTTAATTAGAAAAAATAACTCCCGCTGGAATTCTGTTTTTCGCATGCTAGACCAAATGCAATCGAACGTACAGCCTGTAATGAACATTCTGCTTGATCGGCAGCATACTACCACACAAATTGCTCAAAATCTTGAAATGACAGTAGACTGGATAAATATAGACAACCTAATAAACGTGCTAAATCCCAAAAATGTACTGACGAAAATTTCTTGTTCAGAAAACCGCTCTCCGACGTCTCTAGTTCGTTCCATGATAAAATTTTTTAATAGAAAACCAAATCAGTATATGTTCCGAAGACGACTTTATTCGCTGCTTTAAATCTACAATAGCTCAAGGTTAAACAAAAAAATTCGTTATTTGAAGATACCATCCTTGATTTCACACCGAGTATAAAAGCTTTCTTTTTTGACCCCAGATTTAAATCTTTAAAACGTGAATTTGTGCGAAATAAGCTACTCGGCACTATAAATAACGAACTACGTGAAGAATATAGCCAACAAGCGAGATTGTTTCTTTTCATCCCTGCAACTTCAGTAAATTCAAAACGTTGCTTTTCATCAGCAGGTGACATTGTTACGGCTAAACGGAGCTCTTTAATGCCAAAAAACCTCAACATGTTAGTTTTTTTACATCAAAACCAAAAATACATTGACTGAAACTTAGTGCAAATTACTTACTAAATCTTCAATTAATAATTTCCTACTGTTTATGCATATTTAAAACCTGTTATGCGTTGCATTCTATTCTTTAAATGGTAAATAAATGAACTCTGATAGTTACTTGTCTCGGAAATGCTTGCGAGAGTGTCCAGACCCGAGACTGAAGCGAGATTCGAGCACACGATTTCTCGGGTCTCGAAATTCTCGCTTGTGTTCGAGTAGAAATCGTAAGCTCTAATATTTGGTGAGAAATACCTACGAAAAGATTAAGGCTGAGTTCTCTAACAAAGTATGGCAGACTGCTTCTAATTTTTCCTGCAAATTGGCGGGACCTACAATTTTTGGTCGAATCCGAACGGCACCTGGAAAGCAGATGAAATTTTGCTGAGAACTCTTCAATGCCAGAAGTACACTCGGAGAGGTTGCCAAACCACTATCGAGGGGTGGCCAGGACTCGAACCTTGGACCTTCGGTGTGGTAGGCCAGCAACATTACCGCCACACCACTGCGGCGGCCGTTTTACTTTATTGCACATAAAACATGAAAAACAATTTATTTAACCACAAGTTGTGCACAAAGTCAAAACTATCCCTAAATCGGTTTTATTATTTTTAATTGGTCTTTCAGCTTCTGCAGAAATTACAGGAATGGTATGGAATGGTTACATTACGGTAAATTGTTATATTAGGTCACATTCTAGTACTTTGTATTTTCTTATTATTTCTTTACAAAATGTGTGCCTCAGCTAATTAAAGTAAATATTAAGAAATTGAATTAGAACACTTTGACTCTTGTTAAATTATTGAAAAATGCTCTACAACTTTAAGTTTCATCAACATCCAGTAAAAATGTTATGGGTGAGAAAATTTTAAATTGTACCTACTGCACTCACGCCAGCTAAACATGCATTCAAGCATTTGTTGTTGTTTGTAACCACAAAACACTCCGAATGTTTTGGGAGTGTTGTCGAATTGATAGTCCTTGGCGGCACATGAACCCGGTACTCCCTTGCGATACTGAACGACTGTCGTGGCAGCGATTTGGTATGAACAGTTCAAATTTTTATGTCATGTCAGCCCTCCTTCGTTAAGGAAGGAGAAGATGGGTAATGAGAGGTGAGAGGCATCATATCCGTAGATCAACCATCGAGTTGCGCATTATTACCTTTGCGTATTTTAGTCGCCTCTTACGACCGGTATGCCTACTTCGTGCATATTCTAAACCCCTAACCCGCAGGGGTTGAGCATTCAACATTTTTTATCCATAAGTTTAGTTCTCTTATTTTTGCAAACTCATAATGTCACAGAGGACAAGAAATTTAATTGATATAGAAAATCTCCGGTAAATACTTTATTTCGATTCTGGCTCGACAGGTTGATAGACGGTAATAGCAATTTTAAAAGTCCAGGTAAAATTTTATCGATGTCGATTAGAGGGCCGCATTGACGCATTCACACGTCTCCTCCTAATATGCATAAATCCAACGTTTTTTCTATGTTTGAAAAATGTGTAAATTTTTAATGTGATTTCCAATATGTTTCTGCACTTAATGTTAAACATTTTTTTTTTCAAAGTTTGATTTGAAAACCATTGCAGCTAATTTGTAGAGAGTAGCTGCAATTCTTACACATGGCAGCACTCGTATTTTCTGTTATATCTGACATCAAAACTTAATCAAAACGAGTGAGCAACCAAAAAATTGTCAAAACATTAAAAAAGGAAAGAAATAAAAGGATATACAGTGAAATTCCCCAAAACGGACAGTCCTTATAACCGGACAGCTCCAATAACCGGACAAATTGTGTGTGCACAGGTATTTCAATAATTTTTTCATACAAATATCATTCTAATAAACGGACGCTCTAATAACCGGACGCGGACACTGTATTTCAAGCTTTTTCCATGAAAAAATTCCTCATAAACGGACAAAATTCAAAAACATCGCAAGCAAGCTTTGTTGTTCATTATAAAAATGAAATAGGGGATTCCCCTTTTAACATGTATGCACACATGCAAGCCGTCCGTGTCAAGTAAAAGGTGGTTTTCTATTCAGTTTGTCAAGTGCATGCGAGTGGTTGCGTTCAAAGTTCGTAATAATATGGCACCGAAAAAGAAGCTACTTTCCATTAAAGAGAAAATGGAAATTATTAATGTTTTCGAAAAAGAAAAGTTATCAGTACGTGGAATTGCAAAAAGGTAAAGTATGGTGAGTCCAATATTTAACTTGTAGGTACACGTTTCCTTTGCTTTAAAAGGTTCAATATTGGCAAAACGCAAGCTGCTGAAATTAATAAAAATAAAGAAAGAATTCGTTCTAAATGGGAGTCTGGATCTAATATTCACTAAAAGCGAAGTTTCCTTAAAGAAGGCGGCTCGGAAATAGACAGGATGTGTTTTGATTTTTTCGCTAAGGCTCGAAGTCAAAACATTCCGATTTCTGGTCCCATTTTGAAAGCAAAGGCAATGGAAATTGCAAGAAAACTGGGTGTACCTAATTTTAATGCTTCGGATGGATGGCTAAATAAATGGCGATTAAGGAATAATGTTTCCTTCAAATGCATATCTGGTGAAGCTGCAGATGTGAATCAGGATGATGTCGAACAGTTTCAGACAAAGCTGCAAACTCTGTTGAATGGGTACAAGCCTGAAGACATTTACAACGCCGATAAGAGTGGGCTTTTCTTTCGTACCTTGCCGGACAAAACCCTCGCTCTTAAATCCGAAAAATTTGTGGGAGGTAAGCTATCAAAGGAAAGACTCACAATTTTGTTTTGTGCTAATATGGCTGGAGATAAGGACCGCTTTTGGTTATAGGGAAAGCAGCCCATCCTCGATCCTTTAAACATGTTCCAATTGCAAAACTTTCAGTGGATTGGAAGTCTACTAAAAAAGCATGGATGACTCGAGAAGTGATGAGCGAATGGCTGCAGCAGTTCAATCGAAGAATGAAAGCCCAGAATCGAAAAATTATCTTGTTTTTAGATGACGCGGCTTCTCATCCAAAGGAATTAGACTTGACCAACATAAATATTTGTTTCTTGCCACCAAATACAACGGCAGTTAGCCAACCCCAAAATTTTAAAACTTTGTATAGAAGCATAGTTTTAAAACACTTGATAACTAAAATTGGCGATACAAGTTCAGCCTCAGAGCTCTCAAAATCGATTAATGTACTGGAAGCTGTGTATTTCATTAAAGCATCTTGGGATAAAGTGGAAGCCTCAACAATCCGAAACTTCTTCCGTGAAGCAGGATTTTTGGAAACTTTGGAGGATCCTTCAGATTTTGATCCCGAAGATGACATTCTACTGGCAGTCTATGCTAGGCTTCAGGAAGGACTAGATTTGGCAAATGATTTCGAAGGTTTTCTCCAAATAGATCAAAATGTTTTCACTGAGGACAACAATATAGAAATTCAATTTGACCAACCAGATGATACTATGGACTTAGGTGGTCCCCTCTGTCTCTGCCCCTAATGCCCCCCCTGCTTCCAGCCTGCACGTGGGTCAGGAACACCACCTCCTAGTACCTTTCACTACGTGCACCGTTTGTCGGCAAAGATTGTATACGCCTGCGACATCGGTCAAGGGCAACAATTGCCTTGGCCTGTGTCACACCCTTATGTGCTCTGGGCTCGCAAACGGCAACATTTGCACGGATTCGTTCATAGCCCCCTGTTGCAGTACACAGCCGCCCTCCACGCCAGACAACATCGGACATGGCGCTGTCAACTCTAGACTGCGACATAGTTTAGGCCTTAGCCTACCTCCACCAAACGCATCCGTCCCTCACGCCTAGTATGTCCCCCGTCTCCCCTCCTACACACTTCAAAATTCTGCAGCTGAACTGTAACGGATTAGCTGGAAAGATCGCGGAGATAACTGACTTTATGAAGACGCACAACATCAAAATCGCCGCGATACAAGAAACAAAACTGAACACGAGATCGGACTTACGAACTTGTGATGGGTATAATGTACATCGTAAAGACCGTCCCAGCGGCCTTGGGGGTGGCCTTGCGTTCATTACACATCACTCTGTACAATACAATCTATTTTCCCCTGACGTCGACCCCAGGGACTCTACCTTAGAATGCCAAGGCATAGCAGCCCGGTCAGGAGACGCCGACCTGCAAATCATAAACATCTATATTCCTCCTGTCACGTGTTGTCCTAGAGATTATCATCCCGACATTAGTGCGTTGCTAAGGGGCGATAACCGTCTAATCCTAGGCGACTTCAACGCACATCACGATCTCTGGCACTCCAACTTGCCAGCAGACAGTAGAGGACAGGCAATTGCAGACCAAATAGATAACTCAGCATTCTGTACAGTCAATGGAGATGCCCCCACCAGGGTGGCAGGTAACTGTCACAGTTCGCCAGACATCTCCATAACGAGCGCGGGCCTTATTAACTTTGTCATCTGGCGACCGATGCTTACATTAGCTTCAGACCACCTACCCATCTTACTCTCTGTTGAACGACAGACCGACTTCATAACGACTGATAAAATAACATACATCAACTTCACCAAAGCGGACTGGGACCGCTTTACTGAATATACAGAGTGCTCCTTCGCTGCCTTACCCACTCCAACGGACGTACGCAAAGGCGAAAGAGAGTTTCGCAAGATCATCGATTCAGCCTCATGCCGCTATATTCCTGCTGGCAGAATACCAGAAATTCGTCCGAATTTCCCGGCAGAAGCTGCGGCGATGGCAAGAGAACGTGACCAAGTGAGACTTATCAATCCCGCAGATCCCAGAATAAAAGATCTCAATGCGGAAATCCGTAGGATTGTCAACGAACACAAGCTGATCAAGTGGAAACAACACCTTGAGACATGCAACCTCTCCGGCGGAGTCGGCAAACTATGGTCGACTGTCAAGACCCTATCCAATCCGACCAAACACAAAGACAAGGTCGCCATTGCTTTCGGCGACAGTGTCAAATCGGACGCCAGGAAATGCGCGAGCTCCTTTTGCCGGCTGTTTATAATGCATCCACCTGCGGATAGGACTAAGAGAAGAGCCTTCCGACGTGCGCGCAAACACAAACACTCTACTGCGCCCATTGCCGTCTCAGTCGCAGAGGTTAAGGAAGCCATAATGAAGGCCAAACCCTCAAAAACCATCGGACCCGACGGAATTGGCATGAAGATGATCAAACACCTAGGCCACGAGGGACAGAGTTATTTAGCGGCTCTTTTTAATCTCTCTCTAAATACTTTGGTCATACCTGTGATATGGAAACAGGCGATTGTAGTTCCCCTACTAAAACCAGGGAAGCCGGCGAACCAAGTAGAGTCTTATCGCCCGATATCCCTCCTTTCGCCGGTTGCGAAATTACTACAGACCATTCTGCTCCCCTAGTTCATTGCAAATCTGCAATTGGCCGATCACCAGCATGGTTTCCGCAAATCTCATAGCACGACATTCGCTTTGAATGCCATTACAACGCAGATAAATTGTGATTTGAATCAATAACCACCAAACCATAGGACGGTTCTCGTGGCACTTGACCTATCAAATGCATTCGACACGGTCAACCACGCCACACTTCTTCGAGATCTGGAAGAGACACCGCTCCCTGCCGGCCTTAAAGGTGGACCGCTAATTACCTCAATGGTCGACAGGCATCAGTCAAATTCAGGACCAAGAAATCTAGGCCACGAAGAATAAAACAAGGGGTGCCGCAAGGTGGTGTTCTCTCTCCCCTTTTGTTTAATTTCTATATTTCGAGACTTCCCCCCCCCCCCACCAGAGGGAGTCTCCATTGTTTCCTACGCTGAGGACTGCACGATAATGGCCTCGGGCAAGGGTCCCTCCATTGATGAACTCTGTATTAGTATCAATAGCCTCAAAGGTACAGAGCCGCAATAAGATCCTCAAGTCACTGGCCGGCAGTACTTGGGGAAAAGACAAAGAAACATTGCTTGCTACATATAAGGCTATTGGCCGGCCGGTTATTGACTATGCTGCGCCTATATGGTTTCTGACACCAACTGGAGGAAATTGCAAGTCTACCAAAACACCGCCATCAGAACTGCTACGGGATGCCTGCTTATGTCATCTGAGTCTCACCTCCATCAAGAAGCAAAATTGCTCAATGTTCAAGAGCACGCGGAACTCTTGAGTAGACAGTTCCTTCTGAACTGTCACAAACCTAGTCATCCAAACCGACATCTTTTGGATGTAGCACCGCCCCCCAGAGACATAAGGAGACATCTCCGTAAGCATTACGATGAGATCCGGCATCATATATCTTTGCCGTTTGATCTGCGGAAGCATAGACGGGCTCTAAATGACCTCCACACTGAGTCGTTAGACAGATCCCTCAGATCTCGGCCGTTATTAATACTCAACCACCTGAATTGGCTGAAGAGGGGCGTGTACTTCCGAGGGAGACTGGAGTCATACTAGCACAACTTCGCTCTGGATATTGTAATAGGTTAAACTCTTACTTATGCAGACTGAACCCCAACATACCAAATACATGCCCTGCATGTGGTATGACCCCTCATGATACCATACATCTCTTTTCCTGTTCAGTTGAACCCACTCTTCTAACACCCACATCACTCTGGTCCAACCCTGTGGAAACTGCGCATTTCCTCGGACTTCCGTTAGAAGAGCCTGATGACAATTTAGAGTGATCGAGCCCATTGGGCAGGGCGAAGCACTGTTAACAACAACAACAACAACATAGCAACATTCAATACACGCCGCGATAAAGTTCTTTAAAAGATATAACATCAACACAGCATTCAGAACATCTAACAACGTCGGACAAAAACTAAGAACCGACACTAATTCTGATGACCCATTCAACAGACACGGAGTGTATAGGCTTATTTGTGAATGTCAATACAGCTACATAGGACAAACAGGAAGAAAAATAAGCACAAGATTCCGAGAGCATATCAGGGACTACAACAAAAAAACACGAAAACCCACCATAATATCAGAATCTAATTTCGCGAACCACATGTTTGAGAACAACTGCACCCCAGCTAACATAAAAACAACGGCTCGAATACTTCACGTACAAGGAAAAGGCCGGCGGCTTAATGTACTTGAGAACATGGAGATATACAAGTTAAAAACATTTGACGGCAGGATCATAAACGAACAAGCCAACACTATCTCTGACGAAATTATTGAACCCTTAAAACTAGTTTACAAAAAACAGCACAAGCCAGCAGGTACAGCAACCAAACACGTAACAATGAACAAGCAAAAACGAATTATGAACCAAACTGCAAAAATCACCGATTTCTACCTACCTCAACCTACCGCTTAGCTAGCAAGCGGTATGTCTACATACCTACAAAAACAACCCTTGGGACAGATAACAATTCGGACGTATCAATACCGCGCACACACACACGCATATTAACGTTACCTACCACGACCACATAGATTGACATTACCTGCCACAGCATCCACGGACTATAAAAACAACGCAGCGGATAGACACAGACCAGAACGAAACTAGGCATTGAAAATGGCAGAACGCCGAAACCGGTTTGTCACAAAACCAAACTTGACAAGGGATGACGGAAAATCGTTCCAACAAAAATCTATTTAAATATTCTTTACTTCGAAAAATTTCTTAAATAAACTACAATGAATTTTATATGTGTAGTATATATTTTTTGACCTCATCCCCTATAAGCGGACATCTCCCATAACCGGACAAAAACACTGCGACCGTGAGTGTCCGATTATGAGGAATTTTACTGTACTCGTATGGAGAAATAAGAATATTTTCATATCAAAAATTATCTGTTTTGCTAGACAATTGAATGTTTCTCCAATTAATCTCAAGTCAAAGTCAATGTTGGAAATTGGAAAATGGATTTGATCTCAAATGTATTTCCAACAAAAATGCTTTTTGGGATTACACAAAATGGTATGAACAATTGTACAAAGCGACGGCTGTAATTTGTACCATAGAACTTTTCACTAGATCAACTTATAAATTGTTGGTGAGAATCGAGGGCCGTCCGACCTTCTGTGCACCGTCTTGTACATACTAAGGTAGCTCCGCCACTGTAGTGACTGGAAGTAACTGTTGGCTCAAAACGTGTTCTCAATCACTTCAGTGACAGACGTTTGCAAGTTACTGTTTAAATTCATTTGGTATTATTTTGTGGTACATGTGAGTGTCCGCAACGCGAGTGTTAATGTTACTTACATAATTTAGAATGTGCGCAAGCGAAGACATTTTACTGAGATAAAAATGAGGTGAACAAATTTTGGATGGTGTCAAAATATTTTCCATTTTTCTGTGCCAAATGCAAAGGAAATTTTGACAGTTAATGCGATTTTTTGCGTTTTGTTTTTGTGCAATTATATTTGGAATGTTTGATAATTTTTAAGCATTTAATAGCACGTTGATAGCACTGGTCTACAGCCAAAAAAAACCCCCACCCCCTGCTTCTGAAAATCGATGTTATTTTTGATTCTATGGTACCGTTTTTGAGATCTTTACAACGGTTTGAAAGCTAGTAAAATTTTGCTATAAAGAATGCATGCAAAACTTTTCGCTAGGCCCTGCAGGTTCGAAGATAATGAACGATCAATAAGGATTTTTACCTTTTTTTTGGAAAAATATGAAAAAATGTGTACTTTGCGAGGAAGGATATCGAAAACTTTTTATTTTTTTCCAGATATTTTCTTTTTCTTTGTAAGCTCTGTTTTATTACAAAAAAAAAAATAAGCTTTCATCCAATAAAATCGATGGACCTATACAAAAGTTATAGGCATTCAAATAATTATAGCCATATAATACTTAAGTACCCTACAAATAAGAGCATATGGACATATGAGACGATAACAATGTATGTAAGTTTTGTCTTAACTCTATGATCTTATTTTATACTTGAAAAAGTTATTTGTTTTGTTTTGACGCTCATTTATATTAGGATCGGTTTCTCTTATGAGAAACCAACAGTAGTCACCCACCATTGGGACATTCCACAATTCTTGATACCAACTTTCAATTAACTTCATTTGCTGATAAACCCTTCCCCATGCTCGTCACTCTCGTCACCAAGATTTTTCGGAAAAAAGTTTACTTGGGAGTGCAGAAAATGAATTTTTAAAGACATATTTACTCCTGAAAAGAAAATAAATAAGTAAATTAGATAAATAAGTGACACATTTGTGTGTAATTTTCTTAGGCTGGATTCATCGTTCAGTTCCGAACAAATTTTTGTTTACATTTTACTCGTTCTTTTTCCATTTCTCTGATACAGAATGAGAAGAGAACTAGCAAAATTTGAACGATGAATTCAGCTTTAGGGCCGTTTTCTCATGTAAACTTTAAAATTTTCATAAAAATTGTTTGTTTATCGGGTAGATAGGTTTTAAAGTTTACTTTAGAAAACGGCCTTAAATATTTTTTTTTTTGTTTACTCATTTTCGCATAGTTCTTGATTAAGTTGTTCACTATCATCTCGTAGTTAGGACTTTTGCGTTTGCCTAAAAAAGAAGCAACGACCTTTTCAAAAGAATTCCACGCTGCTGCCTCCATTGGGGACAATAGTTCTTTGAATTGGTTATTGTTAATCATCTTTCTTATTTGCGGCGCAACAAAAATGCCTTCCTGTATCTTGGCTTCTGAAATCTGTGGAAATGTGGTTTTTAAATGACGGAATGCTTCGCCTTCTTTGTCCAAAGCCGTAACAAATTTTTTGATATGGCCAAGCTTGATGTGGTGCGGGGCTAAAATAATTTGTTCTTTCTTTATAAGAGGGGAATATTTTATGTTATCCACACCAACTTTAAATTCGATTCGGTCTGGGCAATCCTTTATGATGTAGTGGTCTTGACGAGCTCGGCTATCCCATTTGCAGAGAAAGCAATAGTATTTTGTGTACCCACTTTGTCGACCGCATAGCATTCCAACGACTTTAAGATCGGCATATATTTTCCAATCATGCTCTTCATATTTGATAAGTTTAAGTAATTTTTGCATTATATCGTAGGTTTCTTTCGTATTTACCGCATGCGCGATCGGGGTAGATGGGTTTTGGTTGCCAATATGTACTAATACGGCCTTTAAACTTACTCATTGCTGTATATTGGAACGATTTTTCGTCATCCCTTGTCAAATTTGGTTTTGAGACAAACCGGTTTCGGCGTTGTGCCATCATCAGTGTCGATTTTCGTTCTGATCTGTTGTGGTCGTTTGTCTTGTATTTATAGTAGGTAGCAGGTAACGTCAGCATGGGTGTCTGTTTGTGTACGTGTGTGCATGTGTTGTGTGTGTACATTCAGAAACGGGGGTGGTTTGCATCGATCGGTTTTTTGTGCTTGACTGAGGCAGGTAAAAGTTGGTGATTTTTGTTGTTTGACCTTTTTTGCTTGTTTGTTGTTTTTGATCTTTTGCTGTTTTGTGCTTATTTGTCGGTGCGTGTGTGTCTGTTGTACCTGAGTGGTTGCTTTGTTTTTTGTAAACCAATTTTAAAGGTTCGAATATTGTGTCGGAAACAGTGTTTGTCTGTACGTTTATTATTCTACCGTCGAATGTTTTTTGTTTGTAGATTTCCATGTTTTCGAGTACGTTCAGACGTCTGCCTTTTGCTTGTACATGTAGTACCTTGACTGTTTTTTTGATGTTTCCGGGGGGGCATTTATTCTCCGGCATGTGATTCGCAAAGTTGGACTCTGGTATGATGGTTGGATTCCGTATCTTTTTGTTGTAATCTCTAATGTGTTCTCTGAACCTCGTTCTTACTTGTCGTCCGGTTTGTCCTATGTAACTGTGCTGGCATTCACAAGTGAGCTTGTATACACCATGGCTGCTAAATGGATCTTCTGAGTTAGTTTTGGTTCTTAGCTTCCGTCCTAAATTGTTCGATGTTTTGAACGCTGTGTTGATGTTGTATTTTCTAATTTATATGTTGCTCTTCCAGTATATGTCATTGTCGTCCAGGTTTGTGTACTTTCTTCTCCATTGTTTCTTTTTTGTTCTCTAAGGTCTCTCCTGAGTTTATCTACTAGTGCTTTTTTATATCCGTTGTTTGTAGCGATGTTAGTACAAAGATTGGAAAGAACACCTCTTACACAAGAAGCATATAGAAGAGAGCTTGGAATAATATATAACATCGCTACAAACAACGGATATAAAAAAGCACTAGTAGATAAACTCAGGAGAGACCTTAGAGAACAAAAAAGAAACAATGGAGAAGAAAGTACACAAACCTGGACGACAATGACATATGCTGTTGACAATGAAACTGGACCCGGAACTAAAGTTGAATGTGGCAATGGCAATGTTGTTTGATGAGCAACTTCCGTTGAATTTGGTACTGGCAATGACGCTTTAGATACACTGCCATGCATCACTTTTCTTGACTTTCCAACCCCAAATACTTCCGTAGTACATATATAGCAGTCCGTCGAATGGCAAGTTGGTTCTCTTCACTTCATTGGTGTACCAAATTTTACTACGCACCTTTTTGTTCCGGATTCCGAATAAATCAATTCGATTCGACATGTGGTGTCCATGATTTTTCAATGTTTTTAGGCTGAATGCCAAAATACTTATAGTATGTAACTTTCAAAGGATTTGAAAACACACGTCGCATCCTTTTAACAATATATTGACCGCAAATGAAACAGAATATATCTGGATCATTTTTACACCAAAACTCTCGCAACCTACTATATATTATTTTTTTAAGTAAATGAGCAGATATTATGAACGAACAATTCGCATTTATTCCTGTTGAAAACTCCGCCATTCAATTACATAATCGTACAATGTAAACATGGTGTAAGCGTACATTTGGTTTTCTCCTTTGTGCCTCTTGGCAACCCTCGCTCCTGTCAAATCTAATCGTTTCATTTTAAAGAAGCAAGTACAGGAAACTAGAGCGTTGGGAAGAAAACCAAATATAACTGATATATATATTTAAGTTGTGAATTGAAATAATTTATTCTTTCATTTATAAATAAAGATTTAAAAGCTTCGGCTATTATTAAACAAAGAATACGCCATGCTAAACAATTGGTTGGATCGCCAAAATTTTTTTTAAATATTTGTGGTCGCAAATATATGTACCGCTTGTTGTGAAAAATACGAAGGCGTGCAACAACTACGAAGTATTCAAACTGGGTAAAAGCCGACCGTCCATAATAATCTGACGAAATCACAGCGTGGGTTGCAAGCAAACGACAGTTGGTTTAATGGAGAGAAAATGAAACAAAATGGCAAGTTGGAACATGTGCACAGCGGCGGACAGTGAGCAAATGGTACAGTGTGACACTTGTGATCAATTTTACCTGAGCAGGTGTCTCCGAAGACGTAGCTGAGAGAAATTGGAGTTGCGGAAAATGTTTAAATACTTCAAATAGCACTGAAAATACTATACAAGCGGCTGATATGGATGGTAAGCAGACAGCAAAAAAGGTAAGTAATAAATCTATTGCTGAAAAGAGTACAAGTAGCTCGGTAAAGTCAAAACGAGGCATGAAATTAGAAAGAATGCGCCTGGAGGAAAGAAAAAAGGCTGAGTTGTAAGGCTGGGTCGCGGCGCCAATTTTTTGGCGTTGATACCTGGAAGCCAGCGCCATAGCCGGTATTAGCGCAGTGCGTTAACGCAATTGCGTTAAGTGCTTTTTTGCCGCAATGATACCATATTGCTAGGGGCGCAGTTTATGAGACATCACCGAAAACTAATACAAAGCGTCTGGAGGGGCTATCTAGAGACACGTATTCATGCCAGGATAAAGAATCCGAAGGCGGAGTCTAACTTTTTTTACCGGTTCAAAAATAATGAGCAAAAATTGTTTGCTCCGGTAATAATATAGTTTGGGAGACACCCTCGAGTACTGAACGAAAACGGTCCGATGGGGTATCTACACCGACGTATCCATGCCTTGATGAAGAATCCGAAGGCGGAGTGTAACTGTTTTTACCCGTTTAAAAGTAATGAACAAAAGGCAAATTATTCAACCTTTTTTTGTGAATAACTTTTAAATTGTTTCAAATCTTGATTTTCCGCACTCGGATTATGATTACTGAAACCGAAACGCGTCTTTGGGTATCCCTCTCAACATTTTTGGTAGCGCCTTGGTAGCTGTAGCACGGATGTTGGCGTCAGAGACCGGAGCAAATAAACACGCGACATGTGGTGCCAAAGGATCTGCCGGTCTTTGGTGGCAAACCAGAAGAATGGCCGCTGTTCCTAAGTAGCTTGCAGAACTCAACGCGTTTGTGTGGATTTAGTCACGATGAGAACCTACTGCCATTGCAACGCGCTTTGAAGGGAAAGGCGCTTGAATACGTAAGCAGTAAGCTGATGATACCAACTCTTGTACCAGAGATGATTGCAACTTTACTAATGGTGTTTGGCAAACCAGAGCAAATTGAAAATAGTTTGCTGTCCAAATTACGCGTCTCCCCACCTGTCAACGTTAACTTGGATACTTTGGCAACCTTCGCGTTGGAGGTAAATAAGTTAACAGCGACTACAAGGGAAAAGAAGGATTTATGCCTTAGATGGACAGATGGTACCGCACGGGTTGAAGAAAATTCAGAGGTAATTGACTTGAAAGTCTCGCCGCGTGGGAAGGTCCAGATACTTGGATTACATAATGTGCATTCCGTAGAAACACTTGATCTGCCTCAGCAAACACTAAACATAGAAGAGCAAATACAGACACTTACGTGGAATACCGATGGAATCTTACTACAAAGTTAGACCACAGGTAGTTATCGGATTGAGTAATAAACATTTAGCGATTCCGTTAAAGTTTCGATCATGTAAGGAACATGAGCCTGCAGCGACTAAAACTCGAATCGGTTGGACTGTGGAGGGCGTCGTGAATCATCAGCAGCGTAAGGGGGAATTTAGGCCACAACTTCATATCTGCGAATGTGATGCCGAAGTAGCTAAGTAGTTAGTAATGGAAGGCATGTACCAAGAGAAGGTGTTTAATGATCACCCACACCAATATAATCGGAATGAGGGAGTTAAGATGAAGCAGAATGTTACACGCGAGGATCAACATTTTGTCGTCAAGTTACTATGGAAATCAGAGACCATAGTATTACCGGATAATTATGTGATGGCTATGCGAAGGTTAACTTGCTTTGTGAAAAAATTAAAATGCGATTCGCCACTGAACGCGCGTGTCAACGATCAGATAAAAGATATGCAGGTAAAAGGTTATATACGGAAACTAGATGATAGTTAAATTATCGAGAACCATCCAAGAAAGTGGTATTTGCCGATTTTTGTAGTGCGTAACCCAAACAAATAAAGGTGGATAAGGGCCCAGATTTGCTGACCCCTCTGTTTGATATTTTGGTGAAATTCCGTGTATGGCGATGTGGGATATGCGGAGATATTAGCAACATGTTTCATAGAGTTTTCGTAAGCAAAGAGAATCAGCAAGCCCAGCGGTTCTTGTGGAGAGACTGTGACGATAATTGCGCTCCTGTGTATACTCTCTCTTGGTATTGAGTTTTGGAGCAAGTTGTTCCCCGTCATTGGCCCAGTTCGTGAAGAACCAAAATGCATTGCAATTTGCAAGCGAGCATCCAAGAGCGACAAAATGTATCCTCGAAAGGCATTATGTAGACGATATGCTAGATGGGGCGAACACAGTACAAGAAGCTATTGAGCTAGGCAAGAAGGTAAAAGAGATTCACAAGAACGCAAACTTTCACATCAGAGGTTGGCTATCAAATTCAAAGGAAGTAGTTGACGCCCCTCGGCATTGGTTTGGCAAACTCTCCGAGTGTATTTCTGCCATGACAGGCTTCTCAGCAAAAATTCGTCTCCTTTGTAGATGCCGTTCGGAGTCGGCAAAAAACTGTAGGTCCCACCAATTTGTAGGGAAAATTCAAATCGGCACACCACAAATTGGAAGAGAAGCTTGGCGCAAAAATCTCTTAGGAGGTTTATGATGATATACCTGTTGTATATCGCGCCATAGAGAGAGAGAGTTGACGCTCTTGGAGATGCAGGTGCCGTTGAAAATGTTTGTAACTCTGCGAAGCGAGTGGAGCAAGTGATAGTCAACAAAGTGGTGGGAATGTGATGGCATACAGATGATGATGCTTTCACTTTCAGCCTTAAGTTTACGAAAGCTAATGACGAGATTCTTCACGGAGATAGGATGCCAACTAAGAGGAATATTGCTACAAAAAGTATGGCGAACTGGTATAGGATGGGACGACATCATTCCAACAGAATTTCGCGAAGAGTGGATACAGTTTTTGTCATCGCTTCCGAAGGTGCAAACTATGAAGATACCCAGATGCTACTTTGACGAGGTAAATGTTGAAAGAGCAACAACCGAGCTTCATGTATTCGCGGATGCCTGCAGCAGTGGCCTATCTGCGACTCGAGGATGAAAGCAAGATAGAGATGTCCTTGGTATCTTCCAAGTCGAAGATCGCGCCTTTACGGCCTGTATCGATCCCGCGCATGGAGCTACTTGACGCAGTGATGGGAGCGCGCCTCGGTAATGAATTGAAAAATGCTCTGGACCTAAGAATTTACCGTTTTTATTATTGGGCAGATTCGAAAACAGTTCTCTGTTGGATACGCTCAGATACCACGAAGTACAAGCAGTTTGTCATGTTTAGAGTGGGAGAAATACAGGAAATATCGCAATGGAGATACGTTCCGACAAAGTTAAATGTAGCTGACTTAGGAACAAAGTACAACGCCGCACCAGACTTTTCATCGAATAGCATGTGGTTTACAGGTCCTGCATGTCTACTACAGCCAAAGACGAGTTGGCAGTTTTTGAAGAAGATTATCAACAGGAGATGCAATTAGTTGCAGTTAATATACAAGATAAAGATCCGATCATAGACGTGTCGCGATTTTCGAAATGGGAAAGGATTGAACGAGTTATGGCGTACGTTAAACGCCTCATAACCAAGCTGCGGGGGGCACCAATTAAGGGTGACCTGACAACCGAAGAACTTGCCTGGAGCCTGAATTATTTGCATCGTCTTGCCCAAGCCCAAACCTTTTCCTACGAAATTCAATTACTATCGAAAGATAGTTTAAACCCATTTGCCAAAGACAAGTCAACTGAGAAAGCTCCCACCAGTTCTGGATGAAACTGGTACTTTAAATATGCCAAACTTGCAAGAATCGAACGGCAATCCCTCGACCACCCCAAATGGCCGACTTACCAGAAGCTCGACTGTCTGCATTTACACGACCTTTTACAAATGTTGGAGTGGACTTCTTTGGACCATTCCTGGTAACAGTTGGCAGAAGGACTGGAAAGCGTTATGGTGTGTGATTTACGTGCTAACATGCCGGGCCGTCCACAATGAGATGGCGTATAGCCTCACAACCAACTCTGGCTGTATAGTAGTGCGTAATTTCATTGCAGGAAGGGGATCGCCTAGATCATTCTTCAGCGATAACGGAACCAACCTAAAAGCAACAGAAAATGAACTTCGTAATGCTCTAGCCCAAGTAAAATTTGAAGAAGTGATAGCCGAATTCACAAGCTGTGCCACTACATGGACATTTATTCCTCCAGCTTCGTCACATATGGGCGGCGACTGGGAACGTCTAATTCGTTCCATTAAGAACGTTTTGTACCACATCGTGACACCCGAAACAAAGTTAACCGACGAAAAATTATCTAACTTGCTAATCGAGGTAGAAAAGATAGTGATTAGTCGACCATTCACTTACCTCTCGTTAGACACCGCAAAACAGGAGGTCCAAACGCCAAATCATTTTTTGTTGGGGTCATCATCCGGAATTAAGGCAGTGGGCGAATTCAATCTTACTGATCGATACGTGCATGCGTTATGAAGGCATTCCCAATACCTCGCTGAGCAATTCTGGAAAAGATGGGTTGCGGAAGTGCTACCAACACTTACTAGGAGAACTACCTGGTATGAGAAGGAGAACCCTATAAAGACCGGGGACATGGTCGTGATTGTCGATCCAAAGTTACCACGGTACACCTGGACCAAAGGAGTTGTTGTCTCAACCGTACCGGCAAAGGACGGTCTAGTAAGGAGTGCTATAATCAAGACCAGTCAAGGACAATACCATCGACCAGCCACGAAGATAACAGTACAGTCCCACACAATGGGAAATCCGGGGGGGAGAAAGTTGAAAACTCCGCCCTGCAATTATATAATCGTACAATGTAAACATGGTGTGTAATAAAACAAGTGGATGATCTAGTCTGAGGTCATTTATTGACCATTTACCATTGAGTTAAATGGTACTTAGGTATAGAAATATAAGAAACATGAGAAATAGGCGAGAGCGCAATACCTAATACGCAGATTTACATATATACATCGGTATTACTTGTGATCCAAACAGGTTCACTCTGTTCTATTGAAAGCTCTGCAGTGTGTATGAATAGTATTACTACATGGTGTAAGCATACATTTGGTTTTCTCCTTTGTGCCCCTTGGCAACCCTAGCTCCTGCCAAACGTAATCGTTTCATTTTAAAGAAGCAAGTACAGAAAACTAGAGCGGTTTGGAAGAGAACCAAATGTAACTGATATATATATTTAAGTTGTGAATTGAAATAATTTATTCTTTCATTTATAAATAAGGATTTAAAAGCTTCTGCTTTTATTAAACAAAGAATACGCCATGCTAAACAATTGGTTGGCTCGCCAACACCTCCTCGAAGCCTACCTAGACAAAAAGGTTCCTTAGTTATACAAAGAAAACACTACCTGCTTTAAAAAATTTGCTCTTGCTTCAAATGTACCTGGGTTTGAAATTTTAAAGTTTACCTACTTGAGAAAACGGCATTAACAGTTTTTTGTATCTAATAAACCTTCGAAAATCTACCTACGTAGAGAAAAAAAAATATCTGGAAAAAAAATAAAAAGTTTTCGATATCCTTCCTCGCAAAGTATAAATTTTTTTTATATTTTTACAAAAAAAGGCAAAAATCCGTATTGATTGTTCATTATCTTCGAACCTAAAGGGCCGTTTTGGAATTGCTCAATTTGTTCTTGGGATATACATGATTAAGTGGAGCCATATTTGTTATTTTTTTTTTTGAAATAACTGTGTGACCAGTGGAACCTTCTAGGTCATGTCACCCCTTACGGAAGGAGAGATGGGTAATGAGAGGTGAGAGGCATCATATCCGTAGATAAACCATCGAGATGCACGTCATTACCTTTGTGCATATTAGTCGCCTCTTACGACCGGTATGCCTACCTCGGGCATATTCTCAACCCCTAACCCGCAGGGGTATCTTCTGTCGCTTCAAAGGTATTACTTCAACAACAGTAATATTTTCCCTTGACTTAGTCACACTCGTATCTATAACATTTGTTTTTAAAATTTATTTCGAGGAATGATGCTTTGTGAACGTTTTTAATATGACCCATCTAGTTAGTGGTATTACCAGCGGGTTTAAGGGGTTTTCGCTTAGTTTACACTTCGCAGATTTCTCACCGTTTTGCAGAAATATTTCCACATCACGCTTGTTGTTATAGGTGCCATAACCATTTCTAAAGCAAGAAAGTATGCTTTTGTGTGACAATAAATATACAATGTAATACAACTTGCAGTGCAAATTATTTATCTATGTGAATTTGTAGTTAAAATAGTGTCGGTTTTATGGTGACGCCAATTCGAAAAATTAGAAATGGTGAACTGACGGATCTGTTTTGCGATACATCGATCCATCGATAAATATCTTATTATTCGATACATCTACTTTTATTTGATGTATCGAATTGAAAACATTGATGTTTCCGATATATCCGTATCCTGCACGTATATGTACTCGTATAACGTTAATTAAAATAAAGGAAGAAGAAATAATTTAAATGGGATAATTTATGAAACAAAGAAATTTAATTTTAAGGACATTTCAGCAAATACTATAGCAACAACTATTGTCTATAATTAGATCCGTTTTACATGAGGAAATAAATGAATGCAATTTTGCTTGCGTCAAAATTATTCGCAGAGTTAACTAAGTTATTAGGCTCTCACTAAATTCATGCAACTCAATCAAATGGAAAAAATATTTCATAGGACTATTAGGGCTACGCACATCATTCAAAGAAAATTTAAAAGGTTTTTCTGTAGAATTCGTAAATGGACAAACACTTAGGTTACCAGGTGCAATAGTTGTTTGCAACAATAATGTTTATGAAGTTGATAATACGATTGAGACACTTTCTACACTAAAAGCAAGTAAGAAAAGGGCTGTCTTTGACCGTGCCGACCCCATTTATCGGAAAAATCTATTATATGGCAGCTATATGTTATGTTGGTCCGATCTTGGTGAGTTTCACTACACTCATTACATATGTATATAAAATGTACCAAACCTGCAAAATGTTTGCGTTCCTAGCTTTTTCATTGCAAAATTTATAGCCCAAAACCCATTTATCGGAACTATCGATTATATGGGAGCTATACGAGGTGTGTTCAAAACGTATCGCGAATTTTGAATTTTCGCTGGTTACGTATATTCGAATTTCGAATTTTTTGTGGCGTTATGTTGGTACTCATGTCTCTCACTTATGCCGACAAGCTCGGCCATTTTGAATGTTCAGTTAATTGTTGACAGCTGCTTTGCTTGCACGTGTTTTGGATCGTCTTCGATTTTTACCTATTCAAAAAAATGGATCAAAGAACCTGTATCAAATTTTGTGTGAAAAACGAAATTAAGTGCGCGGATACATTCCGAATGTTGACTTGTGGCATACGGAGAAGCTACCTTGGACCGAAGCAACGTTTATCGGTGGTACAAAATGTTCTCAGAAGGCCGAGAAGATGTGCAAAGAAGAACAAAAATTGGCTTTTGCACCACGATAACGCCCCTGCTCACGCATCGTTGCTTGTGCGCGACTTGTTGGCCAAAAACAACACACTAATGATGCCGCAGCCACCGTATTCCCCAGATCTGGCCCCCTGTGACTTTTTCTTGTTCCCTAAACTGAAGAGGCCCATGAAAGGACGACGTTACGCTTCTCTTGACGAGATAAAGACGGCATCGAAGGAGGAGCTGAACAAGATACAAAAAAATGATTTTTTGAAGTGCTTCGAAGATTGGAAAAACCGTTGGCACAAGTGTATAATATCTCATGGGGATTACTTTGAAGGGGACAAAATAGATATTCATGAATAAATAAATAATTTTTGAAAAAACACAAAATTCGCGATACTTTTTGAACACACCTCGTATGTTATGTTGGTCCGATCTGGCTGATTTTCACTAGTCACATTGCGTATATAATATGAACTAAACCCGCCAAATTGAAAGATCCTAGCTCTTAAATTTCAATATTTATAGGTCAAACTCTGTTAATCGAAACAATCGATTGTATGGGAGCTATGCGTCATACTTCATTCGTTCCCAAAAATCTGAATACTTGTGACTACGTATTAGTTATTCACAAGTTGAATTTACAATCACCTTATAACGGCACGTTTAAAGCGATTTGCAAACATGACACAGTATTCAAAATTCATCAAGGAAAAATTATCAAGGAAAAAAGGTTATTCCAGATACATACAGATACTCAACGAAAGTGCTGAAGAAAATAACATTTACCATCAATTAATTAATTGTTAAACTGGTTATATACCTGAAGTAAATCTACTTCAATATTTTTGTTATTGATAACTAGACAAGAAAAGAAAAGCTTTTAATATAAATTTATTGTCCTTACTTTAATTTTCCTTTCACTGTAGGGTTGATTATTTTTTTTATACCTAGTAGTGCTACGCACACAAGGTAAATTAACTTAAGTCGCCTAACGGCAGTACGTAACGGCATAAACGGATCGAGATAGATATTGACTTATATATATCAAAATGTTCAGGACGAAAAGAGAAATTGATAAAGCCATGTCCGTCCGTCCGTCTGTGAACACGATAACTTGAGTAAATTTTGAGATGTCTTAATGAAATTTGGTATGCGGGTTCCTTGGCACTCATCCCCGAGCGCTATTTAAAATGGGCGAAATCGGACGATAGCCACGCCCATTTTTTATGTATAGAATCGTTTCGAAAATAAATTTTTCAAGAAATGTTTGAAAATGGGGGTGGCACCGCCCACTTTTGATTAAGTCAAATTTAGAAATAATATTAATCATAAATCAAAAACCGTTCAATATATCGAAACGAAATTCAGCACGCAGGTTTCCAGGTATGCAAGGCATGTTCCTAGGAAAAATGCGCGGGATCGGCTAAAGTCTACTCCCAGTTTTATATGAAAGATTTTGAAGGGATCGTAGATATATTAAATACGCAATAACTTTGCGTAAAATAGCTTTACATCATTTATATTTCACTTTTAAAGTTTCCGTAAACAAAGAAATCCAAAAACTTAAAATTTTCGAAAATGGGAGTGGCCCCGCCTCTTTTATAGTGGACTATTCCACAAAACTTTTTATGCCATAACTCCGCCAAAAATTGATTTGTCGAAACGAAATTTGGTGATAATGTCCTTATATATAAAGGTAACTGTTTGCTGTAAAAATGGGCTAAACGGGTTAATGTCGATTTAGCCATGCCCGTCTCTCCGTCCGTCTGTCTGTCTGTCCGTCTGTTTATTTGAACGCAAACTAGTCTCTCAGTTTTACAAAAGAATGCTGAAATTCGTTGTTTGATTTCTCCATTTTATAATATACTAGCAAACCCGGTAGACGTTGTTTTGACGTTTTGATACATAGAACACATCTATATATAAAATGTCATTAACTTGATCAAAATAAACTCCTAACTATACCGAACTGCACCTTTATATAACCTGGGGGCTTTTCCAAAAACTATATACAGACTGTCGTGCCCAGCGAACTCCTGAACCTATCGTGAAAGTTCAAGAGCAAAACAAAATACAAAATATGTGGGCGTGGCACCGCCCACTTTTGAAAAATTATGTAGGTATTGACTAAGTGACACATATCCAAATTTCATTAATTTAGACCAAAAAAGTTCGGAGTTATGACGAATTGAAACTTTATATAGCCTGGGGGCGTGGCTCCGCCTACTTTTCCAAAACTATATATTGTCTATGCTGTACCCAGTGAACCCAAGTATATATTGTGAAAATTTCATAAAGATCGGTTGAGTTCTTTGGTGCCTATAAGAGACACATACTTTTTATACCTACATATGTAGTTATATCTAATTTTGTTATGCACACAAGGTATATTACTTCATTCGGCATAAACGAGTCGAGGTATATATTTATTAATGTATATCAAAACGTTCAGGATGAAAAGTAAAATATCCGGGCAAGTAGTTAATACCCCACTGCAAAAGCTAAGTTGTATATATTTTTTGATATTCATACCTTTCATGAATATGAAATGTTTGAACGTATACTGAAATGATCAGGAGAAGGAGCTGAGTCAATGTAGCCATGTCCGTCTCTCGACACGTCTATCTGTCTCTCCGGCTGGCTATTTGAAGGCAAATACGAACTGAAACTATTAAAATAGACCCGCTTAAATTGGGATGACATAATAGATCACTACTCGGTATGTAATGTTCGATTAAACCCGAACTTAGACTTCCTTACTTGTTTGAATTTTCTTGTTCTTTGTACAATTTAAAATTTTTTTATATTTTATATCAAGTTAAATTTTGTGAAATGAAACTTTGGAATGTTTTCTTTAAATAATTATTATTCGAATAAAGAAATAAAAGCATAATCCTTTAAATCATAGTTTGATTACTATAACCGTGTATGACCCTTCAAATATAATTATTTTGGCTATTTTAAATTCTAAGTGTACTTGGAGGGCCTCTTTTGCAATGACATCGAGTATTCTTGTTGCATCGTATTGACAAAATTCCAGCTTTAGCGCTAGGCTTTCCTATTCGTTGCAACTGATATTTTGAAATTATTTTTATTATTATAATGCACAATATACTTGAACTCCCAATCTTTATTAGAAGATATTACTATTATTTTATTTTACAAAAACTATGAAAACAGTTTTATATATACTGTCACATTAGGTCTGTTCGATGAAGGCACGAGAGTACTATAGTGCAGGGAAACGCGTTCGATGAACAGTTTTTTTCACTAAGCAGTTCCGAACTTTTTTGAGTAATCAATAACTTACACTTTTTTGCACTAGCTCTTAGCTGGTGTACGAGTAATTTAGTGGAGCATGTGAAAACAGCGGTTTTTGATCATTCAGGCGGGAACAAAAATAGAGAAATACAACATCAAAGATTTAAATAATTTCTTCAAACGCATATTTTCGGTCCATTTTGCACCAGTTTTTTAAATGCTTTGTTTTAAATGGGCGAAGGGCCAAGCTAGTCAGAGTAGGCTGAGAGAAAATCCAGCCAGAGTAGTCCAAAGGCCAGTACCTCTCGGGGAGGGGGCACTGACCGGGCAGCCATCAGTGCACTTACCGCCCATCCCGTAGCCCCCACCAGCAGGGCTGCCACCCAGGTCAAGCGTCTAGTGGGTCGGCTGCTGGGGATTCCAGGGTTGCGGGGAAGGCCAGATCTAGGGCCAAGGGACATGATCAAAAGGCAGCAAAAAGCCCAGCCACCAAGACAGGCGTTGGGCAGCCCGGATCCTACGCAGGTACACCACCTCACCGATAAGGGAGGGGATATTTCTGCTGAGGACTAGGCGACGACTCTGCGTGACCTTGAGTGGGCGAGGCAGGTGTTGCCAGATTTCCGCCTGGACTGTGTCGAGAGTGATGAAATCTCGAAACGCCAGCGGTCGATGGAGGAAACTGACCCCACGGCACCGAAATGGGCCAAAACCCAGGGAGGGGGGACACGGTATTTCGCCGAAAGTTTAATGTTTATTGATGAGTGGAAGTTCACCTCAATTACCTGTACTGGCGTACATGCATGAACTAGTGTCCCTAACAAACAGAAATAACCAAACTCTTATTAAAATACCCCATTTTCATTTTGGGTATTTTTCTTACTTGCTGCGTTCGCATTTCGGTGCGAAGACGAACTCACCACACCTATTCAGAACACTTCCCTTTATGCCATTTGAGATACAGCTGATGGCAAGTGGTCAAAAAGCAACCTAGCTCATTTCCCGGAAAGAAAACTTTCTTTTTTTTCTGGACGAGCTACGAACGAGGTAAGGTCAACGGAGATTTCATCATCCTATCCGCTATACCATCAAATTTAATCGTGCGCATAACTAGTAAAATAATTCAACCTAAATAAACTAAAAGTAAAAGTTAAACGTTTTATTGTTCAATTGCTATTTCTTTTCCGCGCGAATAATCTCTGTTGACCAACAAAAAGGAGACTCAACATCCAGCTTAATCTGGGCACATGCCCCAACGACAGGAACTTGCAGCATCCAAAAACGCAGCATCCTCCAGCCGCATGCAGAATCCATATCGGTGAACCTGATCATTTTTTTTATATTATTTTATAAGCCATACTCTGCATTTGATCTGTTTAACTAAAATTTAGTTTTGTGGGTAACACACAGAAAGGCCTATTTAAACCAATTTTTTTGTCATTTCCCTTTTGTTGAGGAGTTAAACAAAAACAAAAACGAATTTCTTTTCTTTACTTAAATTAAAGTTTTCTTGTTCAAATAATTTACGAAAGCTTTTAATAAAATGTTAAAAGAAAAAGAAACACAAAAAGGAATAGAGAGAATTTTATAGTATACATATTATATGTAGACACATGCATATATGCATGTATGTGCACCTTGATGTTTATCGATAAAAATGAATTTACGTTTAAAGAAAATTAAATATTTTGTTTTATAATTGAATTTTAAATGAAACCAAATTTCCATCGAAGCACCTTTTGTGCCACAAAAATCTAAGTTAAGTTATCAGAGCTTAATAGGGTTAATTAGTTAGGAAACATATTCTTTTTTTTTCTTCAAAGAAAGAAAATTATTTTATTGTAGTCATATATATGAATAGATAGGTATATCATGTGGGTTTAATAACTAGCCTCCCTCAACAATAGTTGTTTTTTCTTACATTTTTGCGCTCTTTTTTTTTGCAATACCAATTTTCAATAAATGTGTACATACATTTGTCTATACATATTTATATATGTACCAGCATACTTAATTTGCGAGATCAAAGTTTTTTTTTGCATTGCTTTTTTTTATCAAGCAATAGTTTTTTTTGTTTTCTAACTCTTTGACTCTCGCTTAAACAATTTTGTTATAGTCAGTTTTTTTCTCACGCTCACCCACATAAGAGGGCATACGGTCATGGACATAAATATAGCCCACGACCTTAAAGTTTTATAGATCACAACTTTGTGATGGGTTTTTTTTTGGAAGTTTCAAACATCGGAAAGAAAAGATATAAATGTATGTTACAAGAGAAATTCTCTCTCTATAATAATATAAAGGTCCATCTGACCGTTTTAAGAAAATAGGCGTTTTAAAAGAAAGTAGGAAATTAATATTAATTTTACAGCACTACTACACAGCGAGGAGGCCTCAACGCTACGTGGGATTGTTTTATCAACGCCGATGTAAGTGATACATTTATATATATATTTTCTTATATAGTAATTTATTTTTTTTTTTTTTGGTTATCCATATGCACATATGCGTGCACATATTATGTACGAATGATTGTGCACTCTAATTTAGTATGCTCATTTTTTTTGTTGGCTTCTGATCTGCTCATTTAAGCTATCAGTTTGGTTTACGTGCAAAAGCGCATAAGTATATATGGACAACAACAACTTGTAAATATTTTTTTTGGCGAGATCTGTGTTCTCATACTCCCGCTCCTTAGTTTTTTTTTCTTGTTCTTTCGCCTGAACAAGTACAGGTGTATGTAAGTATGTGACTGGCATGTACATGTTTATGTTCGCGAAAAAGATAGTTCAATGACCACATAAGATACCGTTTGTTGAGGTTGGTCAGGGATTTAAATTTTTGCATACCCCAAAAAAAAAAAAAAAAAAAAAAAAAAAACAAACATGTTAGTACTTAAATAACTAAAGTTGAATTTTTAAGTTTTCTTTTGAGTAAAATTTCCAATTAAAAGTTGTAGTCCTAAGTACTTAATAATTGTTTTTTTTTGCCTTTTCTTCTAATTCCTACTCAATGTTAGTTTATAAGAATGCCTTGAATTGTAATAAATATTTCTAATCATGAATCTCTAAATTTAACTTGTTTGGTCTGATCGAAGGTAGTGAGGGTGGTCTAATAGGGCCTTTGTACCATCTTAAAGGCCAAGGTAGGGTGGGTTCAGAGCAGCCAAAATATGTACCTGTGCTGCGAGGTGATAGGAATTGGAGTATTAGGAATGAGTAGTTACGATTGTCAAAGGGTAAGTCGAAGGGTGGTTTGTCGTAGTTTTTTTTTCTTTTTCATGCTTTGGTTTTATGCCGTGTGCAAAAAATTAATCTGTTCTACCTATGGTTCAGGGAGAAGGTATCTGGGTCCTGCAGCTGCGTAATTACCCCGCCCCAGGCTGAAGCTCCGGGAACAAGCCAGTGCACACGCACCAGCTGTAGGAGAACTTCTCACCAGACTTTCTAGACGACTCTCAAGCGTTCCAGCACACCCTAACCATTGGGCTCATAACAGAAATGGCGCCCAACGTGGGGCCCGAGAGAAGATGTCAATATCTTAGGCCTTTGTTCCTTATTCCCTCCTGGAATATGTTTCTGTCCATCCGACCTGCTAAACTTCCATTGTCTTGAGAATCTCTGCTGGGAAATAGCTCTTGGAATTCAGGCCATTTAGCTATATGCTTATGGCTTTGACCGGTTATTTTTCAGGAAAAGGTGTCTCAGGAATATACGTATACCTTTTGCATTTTTGACCTTTTGTTTAATTGCATCTGCATTTGCTGGAATTGCAACTCTTTCAGGTTAAATACCTAGGGAATTGACCGCGAATGACGAAGTGTTTAAGCAACAATATAAACTTCATTGTTTTTATTTCTAATTTATAAACTTTTGTTTGTTTGTGCATTTTGGTTAATTGTTAGGAATTAAGCTGCTGTATAGTTAAATGCTATTGGCGACCGCCGTGGTGTGAAGGTAGTGTTGCCGGCCTACCACACCGAAGGTCCATGGTTCGAGCCCTGGTACAGGTAACATCAAAAGTGATTTGAAAAAAGTTTTTCAAAAACGGGGTCGCCCCTCGGCAGTGGTTTGGCAAACTCTCCGAGTGTATTTCTGCCATGACAGGCTTCTCAGCAAAAATTCGTCTCCTTTGTAGATGCCGTTCGGAGTCGGAAAAAAACTGTAGGTCCCACCAATTTGTAGGGAAAATTCAAATCGGCACACCACAAATTGGAAGAGAAGCTTGGCGCAAAAATCTCTTAGGAGGTTTATGATGATATACCTGTTGTATATCGCGCCATAGAGAGATAGTTAAATGCTAGCTGGCTTACCGACAGTCTATCCATTTGTATATCTTTCAAGCTTTATAATTTAGAGCATCGATATAATTTTTTTCAACATACATAATTCAAGGATTTCACATCTTTATAAACTGCTTTTCCTTATACCTTACGACATTTAGTGCTTGCTCATCTTAGTCCGAAATATCCTATCACCAAAACTGACACCCTTACGACCGGAGTGTCAGACCAACATCTTTTGATGACAATTTTCAGTTTTCTTTTTTTGTGAAGATTTTGCTATACAGATTTTTGATTTTTATATTGAAAGGATAATCACTCAGATATTCACTGTGTTTTGCAATTTTGTTTGGATCACCCTAATGGGTATAGACCTTTTCTTTTTTTTATTAATTTGCCTTGGTGAAATAATTTTGAACAATATCTGCCAATCCATTTTTTTTTTGCGTCTCGATTTGTCTTAAGACTAATTTAACCAAATCGGGTAAAGAACGAAAGGTTCTTGCTTTTTGAGATTTTTTTTTATTTATTTATACTTTGAGTTGTTTCCTTTTGGCGAAAATGGCCACGAGAAACAGTACTGGGCACGGGCCATCCCAAGCTAATGGATGTATGATTTGTAGAACAAGTTTCCAAGAACATGACAGCTTGTTCTCATCTTTTCCACCGAACTTGCTTGATGACCTGGCTAAAGAAGAACAGCACCTGCCCTCAGTGTAACGCGAAGTGCACCAGTAAAGAACTTAGCCAGAAATCAGGTCCAGTTACTAGGAATCGTACAACATTCCCGACAGGAAACCTGAACCTCTCGAATGGAAGACAACATGGGTTGCACCGAAGTCCTCAGCAACAGGATCTGCAGGAGGAGGGCGCAACAAGCTTACCGCCAGCGCCAACGCACGGACCAACGAACATCAACAACGATGAGACCGACCGCGTGCAAAATATCGTCTCCGCCGTTATATCTGCTAGGCATGCAACACTTTTTGATGACTTAGAAAACCGCGTTTCTCAGATTTTGGAGCAGAGACTCGATAATATCGTGTCCAACTTAGTGGAAAGACTTAATATCAATCCACAGCCGGCGCGACCTGTTGCACACAATAGCCCCGCTAATACAAATCCCCACCGCAATGTCCAACCAAATGTGTCTACTCCTTCTTGGCCGAGAGATGCCCCTCAATTTTCCAATGATTCCAACCAGAACTTTCTCAGAAACATAGATCAAATACGATTTAGTGATACTCCCAGTATACCTAATTCAGGAAGAATAGCACAGCTTATATCAAATTGGGATATTAAGTTTGATGGTTCATCTCGTCTTGCCGTTGATAGCTTTATTTATAGGATAGAATGTCAGGTAGTAGATACGCTTGGTAGCAATTATAGTTTGTTGTGTGAGCACGTCCAAAGCCTTTTTGTGAAAGAAGCGAAGGATTGGTATTGGCGATACCGTCGCTCGGTTGATCGTGTCACTTGGCCTTCGCTCTGTCAGGCATTGCGAACCAACTTTCAACAACACAAAAGTGATTTTGAAATAAAGGAGTCGATTCGCAGTAGGAAGCAGGGGCCAAGTGAAACGTTTGATGACTATCGTAATGCAGTCTTGAAAATCGCTGAAGCGTTGCAAACACCATTGCCGGAAACTGAGTTGGTGGAAATACTTCAGCATAACTTGAGACCGCGTGTGCGTCAACAATTGCTTTATTTGCCTATTTATTCACTAGCCGAGTTGCGTAGACTGTGTCTTAAAGGCGAAAGTCTTCTCAATGAAATAGCCAAAACTACCACTGTTGCATCTACCACCAATCAGCGACCACCCCAGCGACGTTTCGTTAATGAGATAAATCCCGAGGATTCACAAGAAGGGCAGGAGTACGAAATTGATGGAATCTCTACGCGCCAGGATAAGCTGAAACTGATTTGTTGGAACTGCCAGGGGGAGGGACATAGATATTTTGACTGCCTCGAGGAGAGAAGTGTCTTCTGCTATGGGTGTGGTGCCAGTAATGTTTACCGACCCACATGTAAGAACTGCAAGCCGGGAAACGCGAAAACGAGCGAGGTTTTGAAACAGGATCCTCGCAACGACCCAAAGAACCAGTCCTAAAATATCCTGCCGTAATTTCTGACCAGTCTAAGAGCAACGAAAATGTAACATTGCTCACGCGCCCATGCCAGTGCAACAATAGCGACAATGAAAGGTCACTCATACCACGAAACAACGTCCGTAAAATGCCTCCTTTTGTCCATACAATCATACCTTACGATATTCGTATGCAAAATTATATTAAGGTTAGAGAAAACATTTTTAACTCTAACCAGAAATCAAACTCCTATCCTAGTCGATCTTCGACACGAGCAGCAGAGTTTTGGAAGAAAGTAAGAAATAACCGTAAACTCCTTAGCAAAATCGTTAGCTCTATCGAACAAAAAAGCTTTGATTTGAGACCTTACGCCAAAATTAGTATCCTTGGTGTAGAACATTTAGCCCTACTCGATAGTGGAGCTCAGGTCTCCTGTTTAGGTTCAGCTTTAGCAGAAGAAGTCTGCAAAGATACACCGTTACGCAAACATACTACATCTGTTTGCACCGCCGATGGCAAAGTGCAAGTTGTTTTCGGTACTGTAGATTTAGATGTGCAATTTGAAGATAAAAATGAAAGGATTCAATTTTTCGTAATACCAAGTCTATCACAAAAAGTTATCTTAGGGATAGATTTTTGGATTAAGTTCCAAATAGCTCCAAATTTAGTTTCCGAGATATCACACTACCCTTTGAAAAATGATGAGAATACACTCCCCTTATGCTTTGAGCAACAACGCCGTTTAGAAGTAATTAAAAACAGATTTCCTAGCTTCGAGAAAGAAGGGTTAGGAAAAACCTCGTTAATGGAGTATGTCATTGAACTCCAACCAAATGTCCGTCCGATCAAACAAAGCTATTTCCCCATATCTCCCGCAGTGGAAAAACTTGTCCATGCTGAAATAGATGATATGCTACAGTTAGGTGTAATTGAGGAGTCTCCAAACAGTCCATGGTCCAGTCCGATTGTTCTAGTGAAAAAGCCGAATAAAGTCCGTCTGTGTTTAGATTCCCGAAAAGTGAATAGTGTTACCGTGAAGGACGCTTATCCCCTTCCACACATAGATGGTATTTTAAGTAGAATACCAAAGGCTAAGTTCATTAGTTCCCTTGATCTGCGACGTGCCTTTTGGCAGATTCCCTTAGCAGAAACCTCCAGAGATTACACCTGTTTTACCGTCCCTAATCGTCCGCTTTACCGATACCGTGTAATGCCTTTCGGTCTATGCAATGCCCCACAAGCACTCTGTCGCCTGATGGATCGCGTTATCCCTCCCAAGTTGAAGAATCAAGTAGTTGTCTACTTAGACGACCTTCTGATCGTGTCGGAAGAGTTCGACACGCACATGTCCGTATTGTCCGAAGTTGCTCATTGTTTAAGGAAGGCTGGTTTGACAATTAATGTCGAAAAAAGGAAATTTTGTATAAAGGAGGTGAGATATCTCGGGTACATTGTTGGTGACGGGACACTCAACACAGATCCAGATAAAATTTCTGCGGTTACCAACTACCCTGCTCCCACTAACGTAAAGCAGTTGAGGCGTTTTCTAGGTATGGCGGGATGGTACAGACGTTTTGTGGATAATGTTGCTGCTGTCACCACTCCGCTTACTAATTTGTTGAAAAAAAGTAAACCCTTTGATTGGAATGAAGAAGCACAAAAAGCGTTTGATACGTTGAAACAAAAACTATGTAGGGCCCCAGTCCTTACCAGCCCAAATTATGAAAAACCTTTCATTATTCAGTGCGACGCCTGTAAGCTTGGTGTTGGTGCTGTTTTATCGCAGAAAAATGACGATGGGATCGAAGTCCCAATAGCCTACTTCTCCCAAAAGCTCAACAAGGCTCAGAGTAACTATAGTGTTACAGAGCTAGAGTGCGTTGCTGCAATACTCAGCTTAAAAAAATTTAGAGCTTATGTGGAGGGGCAAGACTTCACCATTGTCACAGACCATGCCAGCTTGCAATGGCTAATGCGCCAAACAGACCTCTCTAGTCGACTTGCGCGATGGTCCCTTAAACTCCAGGGGTACCGATTTAAAATCGAGCATAGGAAAGGAACGCAAAATGTAGTACCCGATAGTTTGTCACGGCAGAATTTCGAAAGATATTAATGAAATAGAAGTCCGTCCGTTAGTTAATCTTCAGTCGTCCGAGTTTTCGTCCGATGAATACAAGAAATTAATAAGTCAAGTCCGCGAAAAGGAAAGCCGCTTACCAGATCTTCAAATAGTAGATGATCGTTTGTACAAAAGAACCGAACACCCTGACGGAAACCCTGCACGGGAAGCCTTTAACTGGAAGTTATGGATTCCAAAAACTTTAGTAGATAAAGTCATTTAAGATGCCCATTCCCCACCTAATAAATGTCACGGAGGTGTAGCTAAAACATTAGAACGTCTCCGATTGAATTTATATTGGCCAAATATGGCTGCCAACGTCAAAGACTACATTGGCAAGTGCGACACTTGTCGCCAGAGTAAGGCGCCTAATGTCACGCTACGACCTCCTATGTCCGCACAATATACTGTGCAACGTCCGTTTCAAAAATTGTATATAGATTTACTTGGTCCGTATCCTAGATCCAGGCAAGGCAATATCGGCATCTTAATTGTCCTTGACCATTTAACGAAATTCCCATTATTGAAACCCATAAGAAATTTTAATACGTCCGCCATTTGTAATTTTCTTAAAGAACAAGTCTTCAGCATTTTCGGAACTCCCGAAATGATTCTTAGTGACAACGGAAAGCAGTTCAAATCTACCCAATTTAATACTTTGCTTAGCGAACGGGGTATAAAGCACGTATATACTGCCTTACACAGCCCACAAGCTAACGCTAGTGAGCGCGTAAATCGGTCGATAATAGCCGGCATACGAGCCTATTTGAAACACGATCAAACGCTGTGGGATAAACATCTGCCCGACATAGGCGAAGCTTTACGAAGCGCTTATCACCAGTCAATAGGATGTTCGCCTTATTATGCCTTGTTTGGCCAGCAGATGTTATCTCACAGTGATGAGTATCCTCTTTTGCGATGTTTGGGGGCGCTAGATGAGCAATATATCGAGAGGACTGACAAGCTAAAGCTAATAAGAACATCCGTCATGGATAAAATTAAGCTAGCGTTTGAAAATTCGGCGAAGCGGTACAACCTGCGTAGCTCTACCAAAAACTTTAGTGTAGGAGACACCGTGTATAGGAGAAATTTTGTGCAAAGTGATGCAACAAAAAAATTTTGCGCTAAGTTTGCACCTAAGTTTGTTAAGGCAAAGGTGGTGGCTATAAAAGGAAATTGTATGTATGAATTAGAAGACGACACGAGTGGTAGGCGGGAAATGTATCATCGCAAAGATATTTTGGAAAACAAGAACAGCGCGCCAACACTCTAGGTGGGGGGGTGTGTACTGGCGTACATGCATGAACTAGTGTCCCTAACAAACAGAAATAACCAAACTCTTATTAAAATACCCCATTTTCATTTTGGGTATTTTTCTTACTTGCTGCGTTCGCATTTCGGTGCGAAGACGAACTCACCACACCTATTCAGAACACTTCCCTTTATGCCATTTGAGATACAGCTGATGGCAAGTGGTCAAAAAGCAACCTAGCTCATTTCCCGGAAAGAAAACTTTCTTTTTTTTCTGGACGAGCTACGAACGAGGTAAGGTCAACGGAGATTTCATCATCCTATCCGCTATACCATCAAATTTAATCGTGCGCATAACTAGTAAAATAATTCAACCTAAATAAACTAAAAGTAAAAGTTAAACGTTTTATTGTTCAATTGCTATTTCTTTTCCGCGCGAATAATCTCTGTTGACCAACAAAAAGGAGACTCAACATCCAGCTTAATCTGGGCACATGCCCCAACGACAGGAACTTGCAGCATCCAAAAACGCAGCATCCTCCAGCCGCATGCAGAATCCATATCGGTGAACCTGATCATTTTTTTTATATTATTTTATAAGCCATACTCTGCATTTGATCTGTTTAACTAAAATTTAGTTTTGTGGGTAACACACAGAAAGGCCTATTTAAACCAATTTTTTTGTCATTTCCCTTTTGTTGAGGAGTTAAACAAAAACAAAAACGAATTTCTTTTCTTTACTTAAATTAAAGTTTTCTTGTTCAAATAATTTACGAAAGCTTTTAATAAAATGTTAAAAGAAAAAGAAACACAAAAAGGAATAGAGAGAATTTTATAGTATACATATTATATGTAGACACATGCATATATGCATGTATGTGCACCTTGATGTTTATCGATAAAAATGAATTTACGTTTAAAGAAAATTAAATATTTTGTTTTATAATTGAATTTTAAATGAAACCAAATTTCCATCGAAGCACCTTTTGTGCCACAAAAATCTAAGTTAAGTTATCAGAGCTTAATAGGGTTAATTAGTTAGGAAACATATTCTTTTTTTTTCTTCAAAGAAAGAAAATTATTTTATTTTAGTCATATATATGAATAGATAGGTATATCATGTGGGTTTAATAACTAGCCTCCCTCAACAATAGTTGTTTTTTCTTACATTTTTGCGCTCTTTTTTTTTGCAATACCAATTTTCAATAAATGTGTACATACATTTGTCTATACATATTTATATATGTACCAGCATACTTAATTTGCGAGATCAAAGTTTTTTTTTGCATTGCTTTTTTTTATCAAGCAATAGTTTTTTTTGTTTTCTAACTCTTTGACTCTCGCTTAAACAATTTTGTTATAGTCAGTTTTTTTCTCACGCTCACCCACATAAGAGGGCATACGGTCATGGACATAAATATAGCCCACGACCTTAAAGTTTTATAGATCACAACTTTGTGATGGGTTTTTTTTTGGAAGTTTCAAACATCGGAAAGAAAAGATATAAATGTATGTTACAAGAGAAATTCTCTCTCTATAATAATATAAAGGTCCATCTGACCGTTTTAAGAAAATAGGCGTTTTAAAAGAAAGTAGGAAATTAATATTAATTTTACAGCACTACTACACAGCGAGGAGGCCTCAACGCTACGTGGGATTGTTTTATCAACGCCGATGTAAGTGATACATTTATATATATATTTTCTTATATAGTAATTTATTTTTTTTTTTTTTGGTTATCCATATGCACATATGCGTGCACATATTATGTACGAATGATTGTGCACTCTAATTTAGTATGCTCATTTTTTTTGTTGGCTTCTGATCTGCTCATTTAAGCTATCAGTTTGGTTTACGTGCAAAAGCGCATAAGTATATATGGACAACAACAACTTGTAAATATTTTTTTTGGCGAGATCTGTGTTCTCATACTCCCGCTCCTTAGTTTTTTTTTCTTGTTCTTTCGCCTGAACAAGTACAGGTGTATGTAAGTATGTGACTGGCATGTACATGTTTATGTTCGCGAAAAAGATAGTTCAATGACCACATAAGATACCGTTTGTTGAGGTTGGTCAGGGATTTAAATTTTTGCATACCCCAAAAAAAAAAAAAAAAAAAAAAAAAAAAAAACATGTTAGTACTTAAATAACTAAAGTTGAATTTTTAAGTTTTCTTTTGAGTAAAATTTCCAATTAAAAGTTGTAGTCCTAAGTACTTAATAATTGTTTTTTTTTGCCTTTTCTTCTAATTCCTACTCAATGTTAGTTTATAAGAATGCCTTGAATTGTAATAAATATTTCTAATCATGAATCTCTAAATTTAACTTGTTTGGTCTGATCGAAGGTAGTGAGGGTGGTCTAATGGGGCCTTTGTACCATCTTAAAGGCCAAGGTAGGGTGGGTTCAGAGCAGCCAAAATATGTACCTGTGCTGCGAGGTGATAGGAATTGGAGTATTAGGAATGAGTAGTTACGATTGTCAAAGGGTAAGTCGAAGGGTGGTTTGTCGTAGTTTTTTTTTCTTTTTCATGCTTTGGTTTTATGCCGTGTGCAAAAAATTAATCTGTTCTACCTATGGTTCAGGGAGAAGGTATCTGGGTCCTGCAGCTGCGTAATTACCCCGCCCCAGGCTGAAGCTCCGGGAACAAGCCAGTGCACACGCACCAGCTGTAGGAGAACTTCTCACCAGACTTTCTAGACGACTCTCAAGCGTTCCAGCACACCCTAACCATTGGGCTCATAACATACCCCAATTCACAAAACTGGCCATAAGGCAAACGTAGCCAACTACCGGCCAATTTCTAAGTTATCAACAGTATCTAATTTATTTGAATACATAGTCAAACAAACTGTATTTCTCACTTAAGCAAACAATCTCCAGTAACCAACATGGTTTTGTGACTGGTAGATCTACTGTTTCAAACCTTGCAGTGTTCTCTGATTACTGTTTGTCTGCTTTCAACGATCGATTTCAGGTTGATACTGTCTATACAGACTTCTCGAAGGCCTTTGATAAAATTAGTCATCCAATTTTAATTGATAAGCTGGCCATTTTAGGCTTTCATTCAACATTTTTGTCATGGATGAAATCTTATCTATCTTTTCGCAAATGCGTAGTCGTGGTTGAAGAATGTACGTCCGCTCCTTTCATCGCTGCTTCAGGTAATCCACAAGGTAGCATTCTAGGTCCCATTGTCGTTGTAGTTTTTATTAATGATATATCCTCGTGTTTTGTCTCTTCTAGATTTCTCTTGTATGCTGATGATCTAAAAATCTTTTCAAAAATCTCATGCCTTTCTGATGCAATCGGTCTTCAAAAAGACCTTACAAATGTTGCTGAATGGTGCAAAATAAATCACTTACAACTTAATATTAGCAAATGTTTTCACGTAACTTTCTCCAAATCCCGTTCTGTTATCTCTACATCTTATTATATTAATGAGCATAGACTGACCACAAAAACTGAAGTGCGAGATTTAGGTGTAATTTTTGATTCCAAATTCTTATTTCATGATCATATAAATCATATTATTGCTAAATCGTACTCTATGCTAGCTTTTATACGCCGTTGTAGTACAGACTTTACTGACCCGTACACTTTAAAACTTTTGTACACCTCGTTAGTTCGCTATAAACTAGAATATGCCGTGATTATATGGAGGCCATATTACGATTGCCATATAAAGAGACTGGAACGAATACAAAAATCCTTCGTAAATTTTGCACTTCGCAGTTTACGCTTTGAAGATCCTGTTCCTTCATATAATGCTAGATGTCTCCTTATCAACTTGAAGACTTTACATAATGGGAAAATTATACTATCTCTTAGCTTTGTGTTTGACATCATTCATGGAGGACTAATTACGCATATCATGCCCCAATCATTACAGTTTTGCGTGAGATTAATTTGTTTTCAAATTCTTTAATAATTGATTTTTCAATGGATAAGGCTAAGTTAAAACTAGAACTAAATAGAGTTTTAAATAAGGCTTTGTTTAAAATTATATTTTATTTACGTTACGTAAAAACTAACATGCGTTGTTGAGTGCAGACGTGTATTTTTGAGCTCCTGTGAAATTTTGTTTTATCTGTTTTAACAAACATAAACTTGTTAAATTTTCATAGTGACTATGTCTAATGCTAATTGTGTTAGTTGCAAATGCCAATGTTTGGCTGATGACTCTATTCTTCTTTAAATGGTCATCTAACCGCCTGGGCGATTTTGACCGTCCAACATAGCTCGCCAGTCGTTTCTTCGTTGCGCCAACTGGCGCCAATTGGAAACACCGCGGGATCGCAAATCGGTCTCCACTTGGTCCTTCCATCGGAGTGGTGGTCTCCCTCTTCCTCTGCTTCCACCGGCGGGTGCCGATAAGAATACCTTCTGGGCTGGAGCATCTTCGCTCATTCGCACTACGTGGCCTAGCCAGCGAAGCCGCTGTGTCTTAATTCGCTGAACTATGTCGGCGTCTGCGTAAAGTTCATACAGCTCATCATTAAATCTTCTTCGGTACTCGCCGTCGCCAACGCGTAGAGGTCCACAAATCTTTCGAAGAACCTTTCTCTCGAATACTCCCAGAGCCGCCTCATCAGATGTTGTTAGTGTCCACGCTTCTGCACCATATAGCAGGACGGGTGCGATGAGTGACTTGTAGAGTGTTATTTTCGTTCGTCGAGAGAGGACTTTACTTTTCAATTGCCTACTCAGTCCGAAGTAGCATTTGTTTGCAAGAGTGATTCTTCGTCGGATTTCTAGGCTAACATTATTGTTGGTATTAATGCTGGTTCCCAGGTAAACGAAGTCCTTTACTATTTCGAAATTATTGCTGCCAACAGTGGCTTGGTTGCCAAGGCGCGAATGCGCTGACTCTTTGCATGATGACAGAAGGTACTTCGTTTTGCCCTCGTTCACCACCAATCCCATTTTCTCCGCTTCTTTTTCTAATTTGGAGTAAGCAGAAGTTACGGCACGGTTGTTAAGGCCAATGATATCAATATCGTCAGCATATGCCAACAGTTGGACGCTTTTATAAAATATTGTTCCAGCGCGGTTAAGTTCTGCAGCTTGTATTATTTTCTCCAGCATTAAATTAAAGAAATCGCACGATAGGGGGTCACCCTGTCTGAAACCTCGTTTAGTTTCGAACGGCTCGGAGAGGTACTTCCCAATTCTGACCGAGCTGGCGGTGTTGCTCAAGGTCATTTTGCATAGCCGTATAAGTTTTGCGGGGAAACCAAATTCAGACATAGCGGCATATAGGCAGCTCCTTTTCGTGCTATCGAAAGCGGCTTTAAAATCAACAAAGAGATGATGCGTGTCGATTCTTTTTTCACGGGTTTTTTCCAAGATTTGGCGTATTGTAAAAATCTGGTCGATGGTAGATTTACCAGGTCTGAAGCCGCACTGATAAGGTCCAATCAGTCTGTTCACATCAGGTTTCAGTCTTTCGCACAATACGCTTGATAGGACCTTATATGCGATATTCAAAAGGCTGATTCCGCGATAGTTGGCGCAGTTTGCAGGATCGCCCTTCTTGTGGATTGGGCAGAGAACACTTAGATTCCAATCTTCAGGCATGCATTCATCCGACCAAATTCTGCATAGAAGCTGATGCATGCGCCTTACCAGCTCCTCGCCTCCGTGTTTGAATAGCTCAGCAGGAAAACCATCAGCGCCAGCTGCTTTATTGTTTTTCAATCGGGATATTGCTATTCGCACCTCATTGTAGTCGGGTTGTGGAACGTCAATTCCATCATCTTCGATTGTGGGCTCGGGTTCGGCATCTTCTCTGGTTTCTTGCTCAGTTTCTCCATTTAAAAGGGCAGAGAAGTGATCCCTCCATATTCTGAGTGTTCTCTGAACATCGGTCACCAGGTCGCCGTTCTCATTCTTACAGGAGTTTGCCCCGGGTTTGAAACCTTCTGTCATTCGCCGAATTTTTTGATAGAATTTTCGGGCATTATTCCCGTTGGCCAGCATCTCAAGCTCCTTTATTTCACGCTTTTCTGCCTCTCTTTTTTTCGCCCGGAAAAGCTGCCTCGCTTCCCTCTTCAACTCGCGGTAGTGTTCACACACACTCCTCGTTGCATTCGATCTCAGCGTTGCCTTGTAGGCTTCGTCCTTTCTTTTCGTTGCAGCGCGGCACTCTTCATCATCATACCAGTTGTTTTTTCGCGTTCGCCGGAATCCAATTACTTCTTCGGCTGCGGTACGGAGTGCTCCTGAGATATGATCCAACTGCTCATGCATTCCACTAGGTTGAATTGTGCTCTCGGAGAGCAGGTGTGGGAGGCGATCTGCGAAATAATTGGCGGTCTGTTGCGATTGCAGCTTTTCGACGTCCAGCTTTCCCTGCGTTTTTTGTTGCACCTGTTTTGTCGTACAGAGGCGGGTACGAATCTTGGCTGCTACTAGGTAGTGATCAGAGTCGATGTTAGGTCCTCGTATTGTGCGAACACCTAAAACGCTGGAAGCATGCCGTCCGTCTATCACAACGTGGTCGATCTGGTTGCGTGTTTTTCGATCGGGGGACAGCCATGTAGCCTGATGGATCTTCTTGTGCATAAACCTAGTGCTGGATATGACCATGTTTCGGGCACCGGCGAAGTCGATCAGCCTGAATCCATTTGGCGAAGTCTGATCGTGGAGACTGAACTTCCCGACAGTGGGGCCAAATACACCCTCCTTACCCACCCTGGCGTTAAAGTCGCCAAGCACGACTTTGATACTCTATTGTTTGTGATAATTGTGATATAAAAGTGCATATCAAATGTTCTAAATTAAATACGAACTGCATAAATTCTCTTAAAAACAATAAAAACATTTTTTACAAGTGTGACCATTGTGCCAACAAACTTGCTGTGCTTAGTAAAGCTAACATTGACAAGGCTCTTTCTAATATTAGTGAGCTATCTGACATTTTAAAAACTGTACAAATCTCTTTTAAACACCCGAAAATTATATCGGATAACAATAAACCCGATAACAATGCAAAGAGTAACAAAAGTAATAGCAACAGTGGAAATGGTTCTAATGCAGGGAATGGCATGACTACGCGTTCTAAATTGAGGGTCATTGGCCAAAGCAATACATTTTCTTTGTCTAATAGAAGACCTAGTTTATCATTGAATATGCAAACTGTTCGGCAGCACTCGCCGTCAGTTAATTCTCAACAATCATCTGTTAAGAGTAACCATCAACTTGTAAGTCAGCCTAATAAGAGTAAATCGTGCTCTTCTATTGGCTCTCTAAACTCTTTAAACGCTGACGATAACGAATCCAATACTATCAGCGATGATGTCCTTGACAATACTCCAGCAACAACTCCCACGCGATCTGAGTCATATGCTAACGCTGCTGCTTCCTATATCGACTTATGCGCTGATACTTCTCTACAAACCGGTTTTTCTGATAATAGCGCTGCCGCCAATTCTGCTAATCAGTTGCGTGGCGAAGCTTTTGTATGTGCTAATGCGAACTCGAATGTTTCTGCTGCATGTCATGCCAACCATTATCTACATACAGTGGTTGGATCGAATGTAAGCAATGAACTTGATGTTGCTGTGCAATTAAAGTGGCTTCACATATCGTCGTTCAAGCCATCCGTATCAGTGGAGAGCATTTTACAATATATTGCCAAGCATGCTAACATAAATGCCGAAACTCTTTCTTGCATAAAACTGGTAAAGAAGGGTACCTCAACTGACTCTCTAAAGAGTGTAAGTTTCAAGTTAGGTGTGCCCGTTCATCACTATGAGAGAGTTATATGCTCCGATATATGGCCTATTGATGTGAAAGTGCGACCGTTTCAATTTTTTCGTAAGAAGGGGGTGGCCAAGCAATCCCATTAGACCGCCTAACACATTGCAAAGTAATGCTCAATCTAACTTTTCAATTTATTACCAAAATGTTAGTGGCATGCGTACGAAATCGACCCAAATCTACCGTGAAACAGCATTACATGACTACGATATAATCGCAATCACGGAAACATGGCTTAATGATAACCTTTTATCTTCTGAATTTTTTGATGATCACTACGTTGTATATCGGCAAGACCGCTGTTTTGCTTCCACGGGCCAAGTAAGAGGAGGTGGTGTTTTACTTGCAGTCAGAGCTGATGTAAACAGTAAACAAATTGCCTTAAATTCATACAATTGCTTCTTAGAACAAATTTGTATTCAATTTAAATTTTCTAATAATAAGTCGGTATTTGTAATTTTATCATACATTCCACCAGCTAGTGATATTGAAGTTTATCAAATGCACCTAGATAATGTTTTGTATGTCTTCGAAAACCTGAAAAATGAGGATGACCAAATCATTCTTCTTGGAGATTTTAATTTGGGTAATATTTCATGGTCACATTACAGTAGTAACTTAGTTCCAACCAACGTTAAGACTGATATCGATATTTTACTGTGCAATGTATTATTTTCTATGGGGTTCCATCAGTTCAACAACATTTTGAATGATAATGGAGGCTTTTTATATCTCGTCTTTGCGTTCAATGACTTAAATATTTCTTGTTCGGAATGCTTATCGCCCTTATCTGTCAATAGTTTACACCACAAGGCTCTAGTTGTTACCTTCAGATGTTATAACTTCGCTCCAAATAGTGCTGCTACGGATGTGGTTTATGATTATGCCAAAGCAGACAACTACGCTATTTGTGAATTCCTAAATTCTGTTGATTGGTCAATTTTGTACACATTCGATGATCCACATGATTCATATGAACTATTTCGCAGTAAATTGTTATATTGTGTTTCAAACTACGTTCCATCAAAAAAGTCTGTTGTGCGCAATAAGCCTCCGTGGTTTAACAAAAGGTTAAGACATTTAAAAAATTTGAAAAGCAAAGCATATAAGAAATTCAATGTGTCGAATTCTATGGAAGATAATTTACGTCTAACCAAGATAAAAAAAGACTACGACTGTCTTCACAATTTTTTATATAATAGATACATCTCTAATGTTGAACATGATCTACAATGCAACCCAAGGAACTTCTGGGTTTTCATCAATAATAAACGTAAAACCAATGGTTTCCCAACATGCCTAGAGTTTGACGGAGAGATGTCGGAAAACACCTTGCAAACCTGCAATCTATTTGCAAAGTTTTTTCAAGGGGTGTATGATAACAGTAGTTGGATCCCTGATAGTAGCTCCACATTTTTCACCCAAATTTTTATTTCTAATACAATTACAAACATTGATATAACCCCTGATGAGGTCTCACTAGCAATATCAAATATAACGTCTAGCTCCAGTAGCGACCTAGAAGGATTTGCTCCAGTATTTTTGAAAATGATTTCAGAGTCTATCTCTTTTCCATTGTCCTTGCTATTCAACTATTGCCTTAAGAAGGGTGTTTTCTTGGACTGCTGGAAACTTTGTGCAATCTCTCCAATATTCAAGTCAGGTGATCGTAGCAAAATTACAAACTATAGACCTATAGTCAAGCAATGTACATTTGCCAAAATATTTGATAATATCCTAAATATTAAACTTTTTAATCACTTTAGAGATCGATTCAGCTATGTACAACATGGGTTTCTACCAGGGAGATCCACATGTACCAATCTTTTAACTATGACAAATCACATTATTAAGGCTTTAGAGCAGAAATATCAAATGGACGTCATTTATACTGACTTTTCTAAAGCTTTCGACAAAGTTCACCACTCTGTCTTACTACACAAGCTCTCCCAATATGGAATCGCAGGAACACTTTTGAAGTTTCTGGAGAGTTATTTGGTGAACCGCAAGCTCTTAGTGAAGATTGGGCCGACGAAATCGGACTGCGTCGTGAATGCATGGTCAGGGATACCGCAGGGCACTCACTGCGGGCCGCTTTTGTTTATATTGTTTATAAACGACTTACCCCAACATTTTAAGTTTGCGAAATGTATCATGTTTGCTGATGATGTCAAAGTTTTTATGCCAATATGTAATCTAAATGACTGCTGTAATTTACAATCCGACCTTGTGATATTCCAGCAGTGGTGTACCGCTAATAATCTGTTTCTTAACATAGGAAAATGTCATGTGGTTTCTTACTCCAAAGCTCTTAGTCCTATTGAGTTTGACTATTCAATTGACAATGTCAATTTGAGTCGTTTGGAGGAAATCAAAGATCTTGGGGTCATTTTCGATAAGAAGCTAACTTTTAACAGGCATGTTGATGTTGTACTTGCTAAAGCACTTTCCATGATGGGATTCATAAGAAGAAATTCAAAAGAGTTCAAAGACCCTTACACTTTGAGGTCGCTTTATATTTCTCTAGTAAGGAGCCACCTGGACTATTGTTGTCTTGTGTGGAATCCATACTATTTGTCCCACCGTAGAAAAATTGAAAGGGTTCAAAGAACCTTTACAAGATTTACTATATTCAAATTAAACTGGCTATGTGGTGTGCCAGACTATGACAGTAGGAGGAAACTCCTCGGCTTACAATCCTTAGAAGACCGTAGAATTTACTTTGCACTAATATTTGTCTACAACTTAGTTAACCATAGGGTTGATTGCGATGAACTATGTAGTTTGATTAATTTTAACACCTCGTCGCGAGAGTTAAGACATCATCGGTTGCTTGTCGAAACGTCCCATAGAACTAACTATGGCTATAATGAACCAATTGCACGTAGCATACGTTTATGTAATGTTTATGCGCATGTGATAGACTTCAATGCCGCTATACCAAGGTTTAAATTAAATATTTTCACCGTTATAAATTAGTAATTATGTACATGTAATAGTCTGTAAGGTTAACCTGTAGACTGAATCAATAAAATAAACTAGTCTGTAAGAAACTTTGTATTTCATAGATTACTATTTAAAATAAAAAAAAAAATAAAATAAATAAATAAAAAATTGCCAAGATTCGGAGGATCATTGGCGTGATTGATGAGAGCAGTACAGATGGCAGGATCCCGAAACAGCTATGGAAGGAAAGGTCAAAAAGACAACCCTGTGATGACGCTAGGTCGGTAGAGCTGTATAAAGCCGCAGTACTCAAGATAAGTGAGGTGTATCCGGGTGCACGCCTCAATATGGTGGAGGAGCGTGAAATCCCTTCACGGCCAAGGGCTAGAGCCTGGGTTCCAGTGACGCCAACGGACCCAGCTGACGTCCGGGAGATTCTTCAGGAGTACAACCTAGATTTACCGACCCAAAACTGGAAAGTGGTCAACGTAGAAAAGACTGAACGGGACACGATGCAGATAGTTCTGTTGCTTGACAGCGCAAGCGTCGAAGCTCTGGTGAAGCAGGATTTTAGGGTCAGCTACGGCTTCAAAAACATAAACCTACAAGGCCGATATTGAATACCTTGTCCACCTCGAGACTCGTGTGGAGGTGGATGAACATCCTAGTGCCGACGAGATGAAGATGGGCGAGGACAAGGAGGCTTAACCTGTCATCAGGTGTGGTAGAAATTGTACTAGTCCAGGAGCCGTGGATCACTGGCAATAGGATCTGTGGTCTACGGACACCATCATACAAGCTCTATAGCGCTCAAGATAAGGGTAAGCCTCGTACATGTATATTAGCTAAGTCTACTCTAAATGTTTTTCTACTTCCCCAATGTAGTGACGGCGATTAGCGTCGAGTGGCTGGATAGGAGGTGCAAATTCGCTTCCTTCTATCGGGCTCATGATCACCAAGGCTCACTACCACCGTATAACTTCAGGGAGTTCGTGAGGGTAGCTAACCCGCGAGAGGATTTATTGATTCTTGGTGGTGATGCGAATGCTCATCTTGCCCAATGAGGCAGCTCTGACACAAATGACCGAGGTGAGTCCCTATAAAACTATCTTCTTGGTACTTACCTAAGCATATGTAACAGGGGTAATGACCCCACCTTTATCACAAGGAATCGCGAGGAGGTCTTTGACATAACTCTGGTCACAGACTCTTTCAGTGATCTTGTCGCATCTTGGAGGGCTTTAAAGGAACACTCCTTCTCGCACGACAGGTATATCAGTTTCTCTGTATCGGAGACACGTACAGACCCTAAGTATATATAAAATGTTAGGAAAACCAACTATGGCTACTACAAACAGCATATAGATAAAAACCTATCTAAAGGGGTGCGAACCCCAATAAACGAAAATGAGCTAGTAAACAACTTCAGTCAGCAATGTAGGACTGCTTTAAATAGGGCTTGGCCGACTAGGAAGGTAACGAAAACACACAAACCACCATGGTGGTCGTCTGATCTTGATAAGCTCAGGAAGTCGTGTAGGGCGGCTTTTAATAAAGCAAAGCATGAGGGGCATAAATCTTCATGGGCTGCTTACAAAACGAAACTCAGCATATTTAAAAAAGCTATCCAAAAAAATAGCGATCCTCCTCTGTGGATTCCTGCGGCAAGATTGAATCTACATCCGACGCCCCCCGTTTAAGGAGAGTGCTATCGAAGTCTCCAACTTAGTTAAGTTACGTCCAGAAGCCGAATGGTCACTGGACGGATTCAAGCACGGAAACCATAAACTTGCTTATGGATACACACTTCCCGACATGCTCGAGCATGTCTGCGAATATTATTAGTGGAGGTTTACCTACTGATCAGCTAATAAGCAAAATCACAGATGATAAAAAGTTAGACTGGTCTCTATCGACCTTCAAGCCCTATAAGTCACCGGGCCCGGAAGGAATATTTCCGGATCAGCTGCCGAACTTATAAAGCCCTGGCTAAAGGAGATGTTTATTAGCTGTCTCAGGCTCAATTACGTACCAGCATCGTGGAGAGAGGTCAATGTGGTCTTTATCCCCAAAGCAGAGCAAACCTCCCAGTCGACCAAAAATTATTATAGGCCTATAAGCCTATCTTCTTTTCCTCTTAAAACTCTTGAAAGACTCCTAAAGGACTACATCAGGAGGCGGATTGACACATTGTATCTATCGCAGCTGAAGATGCCTATACTAAGGGCAGGTCAACTGACACGGTATCCGTTATCGAAAGGTCACTTGACCTCAAGGACCTCAAGGCATTTCTAGATACAACAGGCGCCTTCAACAACGTTCTCCCAGAAGCCATCACTAACGGGGCGGGGGGTTGACACGTGCCTAGTGGAGTTTATTCACAATCTGCTTACAAATAGGCGGATTAAAACGGAGCTAGGTGGTGGACTCGTTAACAGAGGTACGCCGCAGGGAGGAGTTCTCTGCGCTACTATGGGTGGGTACCATTAACCAACTACTACTCCTCATGGTATCAGATGGTCACCAAATGATCGCGTATGCAGATGTGTGTCATTATGCGGGGAAAATTTCCGCAAACTCTTTGCAACTTAGTGAAAGGGGCACTATCCAAAATATCACACTGGGCCACAGCCGCAGGTTTGGAAGTTAGCCCGAATAAAACCGATCTAATCCTCTTCACAAGGCGGTACAAAGAACCAAATCTAACACCGCCAAGAATTGGGGTACTTCTTTAGCGTTTAGCGATAAAGTCAAGTATTTAGAAGTCATTATAGATAGAAAGCAGGCAGCAGCAGCGCTGTTCACATGCAAGAGGGCCTCCTGAAGTTTCTCCCCTAAGGTGGTCTACTGGATATTCGCAGCCATTGTGCTCCCGATTCTTCTATATGGTGTCTGGGTCTGGTGGCCTGCACTAGCTGAAAATACTTACCTTCAAATGCTTCAAAAAGTGCAAAGGAGTTCGGAGCTCTGTATGACCGGGACTCTCTGTTCTACTCTGACAGAAGCACTCAACACAATGCTATACCTACCACATCTTGACCTGGTGGCGAAGGAAGTATCGGTCATCGCTGCTCTGCGTATTAGGAAAACAGGTCTCTGGTCAAACGGAGCTAGTGGACACGCCACAATCCTGGGCACTAACGCCTAAGTCCCAATACCAGTACGTACTGACTTCTTCTTCTTTAAATGGTCATGTAACCGCCTGGGCGATTTTGACCGTCCAACATAGCTCGCCAGTCGTTTCTTCGTTGCGCCAATTGGAAACACCGCGGGATCGCAAATCGGTCTCCACTTGGTCCTTCCATTTGAGTGGTGGTCTCCCTCATCCTCTGCTTCCACCGGCGGGTGGCGATAAGAATACCTTCTGGGCTGGAGCATCTTCGCTCATTCGCACTACGTGGCCTAGCCAGCGAAGCCGCTGTGTTTTAATTCGCTGAACTATGTCGGCGTCTGCGTATAGTTCATACAGCTCATCATTAAATCTTCTTCGGTACTCGCCGTCGCCAACGCGTAGAGGTCCAGAAATCTTTCGAAGAACCTTTCTCTCGAATACTTCCAGAGCGGCCTCATCAGATGTTGTTAGTGTCCACGTTTCTGCACCATATAGCAGGACCGGTGCGATGAGTGACTTATAGAGTGTTATTTTCGTTCGTCGAGAGAGGACTTTACTTTTCAATTGCCTACTCAGTCCAAAGTAGCATTTGTTTGCAAGTACGCACTGACTATTGTACGTTAAAGAACGTATTCGTAGTAGTAGACTTACCATCACCACAAGACTGGAATATTAGGCAGCATCCGGTCCCTGGTGCCACCAACATATTCACAGATAGCTCTAAATTTCATGGGAAGGTGGGAGCGGGCATCTTTTCACCGGATCTGGGTTTAGAGGTATGGGTACCTGGGCACAGGGATATCGAAGGCAACTGCAGAGGAGACGAGCTGGCCAGATGGGCACCACCGGTCATATCCTTCCGGGATATGATTCGGTAGGTATACCCATGGCCACCTTCAGGCTTAGTGTGAACACAAGCACTATAGAAAATGCAAATGAACTATGGTCAGCCATCTCATCGTGTGAGGCATCCAGGCTAATGTGGCCTTCATATGATAAGGGGCGTACAATAGCGCTTCTGACTCTACACAAATCAGATTTAGCATCCCTGATAAGGGTTCTAACAGGTCACTGTTCAATAGGTAACAACCTTCGATTACTGTCGCAGCTGCGGATGTACCGAAGAGGAAAAGAGCGTCCAGCACCTCCTTTGTCAGTGTTCAGCACATAGCAGATGCCGGCTGGCCATCCAAGGTAAAACTTTTCTATACGACCTTGCTGAGGTCTCAAGATGTGAAGTCAAGGCTTTAGCGAAATTCATTAATGCCACGAAGTGGTTTGCCCTCCGCTTTAGGCATGGAAGGGGTTTATTGAGACCGTATAAGGTATCACAACGGGCCCATTGGCGGCCTATGTGTCGGGCTGTTACCTTAGTGTTTCGCTCAGCCGTCGCAACCTAACCTAACCTAGATGGGCGGAAATGTTTCAATCATATAAAATACATCCAGCTCAATTGTAAAGTTGCGCTAATTTGATTGTTTATTATGGATTTTTACTTTTATAAAGCTGACAACAGAAAACGGGTTGTGTACCAAAATTAGCTAGTTCGCACTAAACAGCACTGTTTTCGTTTGTTGACGCGGTTGCACTAAACCGCTTGGACAACTGTCAAATGCTGTTCTGCCCTACACTTCTCTACACTTTTAGTGCACTCACCGAACAGACCTGTATATTTTTTCATTGGATGATTTGTTAAATGTTTGTGTAAATTTTGTATATCATACCGAAGTACCTGAGTGACACTGGAAAACGGCGTAACGCACAAATGCAAAACCACGTAAACTGTGTCAATGACATGAAACATATGAAATCTAAGCCAACACTTCCTTCTGAGATCGTTCCTGTTCTGAGATCGTCCTGTTTCCTTTATTGCATTAATAAACCACGTGACTCTTGTAGAAGTTTTGATTTCTCGAAAGTCAACTTCAAAAAGTTAAATAAAGCATTTGACTTCGATAAAAAGAGGACATTGAGCATAACGTTTTTCTTTTTAGTAATACTATTTATATCCTTTTCGAGAAGTATGTACCAAAGCGAATGTATTTATATCATGAACCACCGCAAAGCGTGGTTCACTAAAGAGCTAAAAACTTTTAAAATAAAAATTCTCGTTTCTTTAAATTATACGAGAAAACTGGGTTTCGCTCAGATTATGTACAATACTCCATTCAGCGCTATAAGTATTTTGAATTGAAAAAAGCTTACATCTGTAAACTTAAAAAGAACATTATTTGCAACCACAAATCATTTTATGATTTCGTAAACAGTAAACGTAGGGAAAAGGGTTTCCTTCAATGATGAAATTTAACGATAACAGCGATATCTGTACAACAATAAAGTATTCAAAAATCTTGATGTATGCAGACGATGTAAAACTATTTAAGTCATATGCGTCGGCGGAAGATCGTTCTTAGCTTCAATCGGATTTAGACTACTTAGTCTACTTAGTTACTTGGTGCAACCTAAACCTAAATACAGTGCAATCCGGCTATGATGGACTCGCTTAAGATGGAAACTCTATTATTATGTACCTATTTCTCAAGTCCCAGCTCAAACATATGAAAAAAACTCGTTTAAAGTGGACCCTGCCTATTATGGACTCGGCTTGAAATGTACCTATTTCTCAAGTCCCAGCTCAAACATATGAAAAAAACTCGTTTAAAGTGGGCCCTGCCTATTATGGACTCGGCTTGCAACGGACAAAATTAAAAAGAAAAAATGAGAGTGCGGGAATTCCCCGAACTCCATAAAATTCAAATTCGTTTCTCCAACAGAAAATGTCTGTAGGCAATTAGTGATATTTCAACTGGTTTTGATTAGTGTCTGGTTAAAGCAAAGAAAAATGTCTTAGAAAAATAAGAAAAGAGCATTTACATTACACGAAAAATATAATATAATATAATATAATATGCGAAATTGAAGCAGGAACTTCGCAAGCAGACAATTGTTCGAAGAAAAATCTAAAAAAGCAGACCGTTTCTAGCATATGGATAAATAGGAAAAAGATAAGATCTGCGACACATCCACCATTGGATGAATTATTGTTTGAATGGTTTCAGCAGAAAAGAGCCAATAATTTTCCAGTTAGTGGACCAATGCTTATCATGAAAGCCAATGAATTTGCAAAAGCTCTCAATGTGGATTTTAAATGCAGCTCTGGATGGCTAGACAGATTTAAAAAGGCACAACTTTTGCTTCGGCGAATCGGCTTCAGTGGATCAAAGTATTACACATGATTGGCTATCACAAACTTGGCCCACATTAAGCAAGGAATATTCCATGGATAACATTTTCAACGCCCACGAAACGGGAATTTTCTACAAGATGCTGCCTGACAAAACACAAACAATCAAAGGCGAAAGATGCAGTGGTGGGAAAATGTCTAAAGAAAGAATAACCGCAATGGTTTGGGCTAATGCATCAGGCACAGCAAAACGGAAATTATTCATTATTGGCAATTTTTTTATACTTTACCCATTATAAAATGCAACTCGCAATTTCTGTCCGCCAAATTTTATTGTTATAAATGTTGTTTGCTTCAAAAATTGTAAAACGTTGCCAGTGGATTATTGTGCTAACAATAAGTCATGGATGACATCTTACACATTTACTGATTACCTGAAGAAATGGGATAGTGAGCTTATTAAAACTAAAAATAAGTTTTTGTTATTAGTTGATAATTGCCCGACTCATCCCCAAGTTCAGCTTCAGCACATCAGTTCTTCAGCCTTTGGATCAAGGTGTCATTTGTAGCTTGAAACATGCTTACAGAAAGCAGCTATGGATGAAAATTATGGACCTTCCAGAAAAGTCTGACCCGACAAAGGCTGTGAACCTTTTAGATGCTGTTGTTTAAGCGACATAAGCTGTAGTCATTTCTTTCATTTATTTCATTTGTATTGCATGAAATTCGCAATCAGCTAATGAAATATTCGAAAGATATAGTTTATGCTTTCCGATCCCAAATCGGGGTTTTTCACAACGAGAATGAGGAAACCACTCCCGTGCAATGCCTCAGAGCCAACAGTGCTCGCCCCCAATTAATACATACAAGGTGTAAAGGTGCTCCACACTCCCCGTTCTATATAGAACAAATAACTCACATAAAAAATACTCATAATTCAAAATTTACTATTCCCTAAATATCGCCCCTATGCAATATGTGCAAGGGGGGTTTTTCACAACGAAAATGAGGAAGCCAATCCCGCGCAATGCCTCAGAGCCAACAGTGCTCGCCCCCAATTAATAAATACAAGGTGTAACAGGTGCAACGCACCCCACTTCTATATAGAACAAATCATAATATATAAATAAAATAATTAAATAAATATTACTCAAAGGTTGCCCCTTATGCAACATGTGCTCCGCACCCCCCGTTCTACTCTCTGAACAAATAATAAAATAATATACAAAAAAATAACTCAAAAAAACTACTCGCCCTCCATAAAGCTTAGACATGGTCCTTCGAGCCGGATTCGAACCGGCGACTTATGAATCTCACTAGACGACTAAGCCGTCTAGGGGGGGAGTATGTTTAAGCGACATAAGCTGTAGTCATTTCTTTCATTTATTTCATTTGTATTGCATGAAATTCGCAATCAGCTAATGAAATATTCGAAAGATATAGTTTATGCTTTCCGATCCCAAATCGGGGTTTTTCACAACGAGAATGAGGAAACCACTCCCGTGCAATGCCTCAGAGCCAACAGTGCTCGCCCCCAATTAATACATACAAGGTGTAAAGGTGCTCCACACTCCCCGTTCTATATAGAACAAATAACTCACATAAAAAATACTCATAATTCAAAATTTACTATTCCCTAAATATCGCCCCTATGCAATATGTGCAAGGGGGGTTTTTCACAACGAAAATGAGGAAGCCAATCCCGCGCAATGCCTCAGAGCCAACAGTGCTCGCCCCCAATTAATAAATACAAGGTGTAACAGGTGCAACGCACTCCACTTCTATATAGAACAAATCATAATATATAAATAAAATAATTAAATAAATATTACTCAAAGGTTGCCCCTTATGCAACATGTGCTCCGCACCCCCCGTTCTACTCTCTGAACAAATAATAAAATAATATACAAAAAAATAACTCAAAAAAACTACTCGCCCTCCATAAAGCTTAGACATGTGGAAAGTATCTTTCCTTCTATCTCCCCCATCATGCTGTCTTAAAACCCGACAGCAAAACAACAAAGGTGCGCGTTGTCTTCAACGCATCTAGAACCACTCATTCTGGAAACTCGTTGAATGACGCTCTACACTCAGGCCCTATACTCCAAAACGACTTAATGCTCGTCCTACTCAAATGGCGATTTTTTAAGTATGTATTCAATGGCGACATCGAAAAGATGTATCGCCAAATTCTCGTTCACGAAGAGGATCAGGATTTTCAAAGAATTCTCTTCCGAAGATCCCCACAGCAGCCAATGGAGGACTTCAAATTAAAGACAGTGACGTTTGGCGTCAACTGTGCCCCGTATCTCGCGATACGTACTCTGCATCAACTCGCAGAAGACACAAAGCCCACCCACCCACTCGCCCATGATATATTGCTACACGAAACCTACGTAGACGATATACTTTCGGACGCACACAGTATACAGTCCGCTCACGACTCTCTAAACCAGGTTATCGAAGCGTTGAAATCAGCCGGTTTTCCACTCAAGAAAATAACGGCAAATCACTCAGAATTATTGCAATCCATTCCAGAATCTGATCTCCTAGAAGCAGATTTTCTCAAATTTCACGATGCCAGCTCAACGAAGACTCTCGGCATAAAATGGAATGCCATAAACGACTCTTTCTCATACTCTTACGACCCTCTACCTGCAGCAAACTCTAACACAAAGAGGCAAATTTTATCGGCGGTTGCGAAATTGTTTGACCCGGCAGGGTGGCTATCGCCAATAATGATACTAGCCAAGACTCTGCTCCAGCAACTCTGGTTAGAAGGAACTGACTGGGATGAACAAGTCAAACCCAGCGCTTTCCACAAATGGAACACATTTCGCGAAAATCTCTACGCGATAAATGAAATTAAAATCCCTCGATGGGTTGAATTCTCACCCAACAAACCCTTTCAGATGCATGGATTCGCAGATGCATCCGAAAAAGCATTCTGCGCTTGTGTGTACCTGCGAGTGCAGAATAACAAAGACACGTTTTCTACTCACTTACTCGTGGCGAAGAGCAAAGTGGCTCCCTTGAAAACCGTGAGCCTGCCTCGTCTAGAACTCTGTGGAGCAGTACTACTAACAAAATTAATAAAACAAATTCGCTCACACCTAACCCTGACTCCACATGACCTGTTTCTCTGGTCGGACTCCGCCATCGTACTAGCATGGCTGGAAAAACCCCCACACACTTGGAAGACCTACGTGGCAAATAGAACCTCACAAATTCTGGAGAACGTGAGTAACGCCACTTGGAGACACGTACCCGGTGGAGATAATCCAGCAGATCTTGGCACCCGTGGATGCACACCCAAAGATCTAGCCGAATGCTCCCTTTGGTGGAAGGGCCCAGAGTGGTTGGCCAAATCCCCAACGTCCTGGCCGAAACCAGTGACACAAACCCCTACTCCACCGGAACAAAAGCGTACCCAAGTACTCCATGCCACTGAAATGCCAGATTTACTCGATAGGTTTTCGTCGTACCCAAAAGCAGTTCGAGTAGTGGCGTATATGCACCGGTTTATAGATAGAGTGAAAAAACGCAATGTCTCAAAACCGGTAGCCCTTACCCAAGAGGAAGTGCATCAGGCAAAGATGCGTCTGATCCTGTTGACTCAGCTCAGATTTTACCCAGCTGAAATTAAGGACCTTCAATCTGGCAAACCCATTAGTAGGAAAAGCCCCCTCTTGTCTCTGAACCCTATGCTCGACAAAAGCGGTATAATGCGCGTCAATGGAAGGCTCGCCTATGCAACTCTCACATATAACGAGCGCTGCCCTATTATTATTCCCGATAGCTCCCGATTATGCTCCTTACTCCTTGATTTTATCCATTCTGAATTTTTGCATGCAGAAAAGCAGCTAATGACCCGGATGATACAACAAGAGTATTATATCCCGAGACTCAAGCAAAAGGTGAAAAAGTGCATCTTCCATTGCAAAGCCTGCACTATCTATAAGCAACAGGCGAAATCTCAAATAATGGCCGCACTACCCCCTGAGAGGTCCACCTTCTCCCTACCATTTCATACTACCGGTGTGGACTTTGCTGGCCCGTTTTTAGTCAAAACATCCATGCTCCGAAAAGCCTCGTATGCAAAGGCCTATGTCTGCGTGTTTGTTTGTTTTTCGACAAAAGCAGTACACCTCGAACTCTGCTCAGATTTGACGACAGCTGCGTTCAAAGCAGCATTCTCTCGTTTTGTCAGTCGTCGTGGACTACCACATAAAGTTATGTCAGATAATGGCAAGACCTTCGTCGGCGCCAGCCGCACAATTCAGAAGGAGCTCACGGCTTTTCTCAAAGAAGCCGCACCCGACATAGCGGAGAAATACTCTACCCACGGACTGTCCTGGCAATTCATCCCCCCCTATGCTCCGCACATGGGTGGATTGTGGGAGGCAGCTGTGAAGAGTTTTAAAACCCATTTTCTCAAGGTTGCGGGAAGCCACAAATTCACATTCGAAGAATTCACGACTCTACTCGCGCGGATCGAAGCAGTTCTCAACTCGCGACCACTTTCTCCAATGTCAGACGATCCAAACGATATACTCGCTCTTACCCCTGGTCATTTTCTCCGCGGCGCTCCACTACTCTCATTGCCAGAAGCCAACTCTGAAAATCTGCCAATCATCCACAAATGGCAGAAACTGCAAGTGCTACACCATCAGTTTAGTATGCGCTGGAAAAACGAATACCTCAAAGAACTTCATAAGCGCACTAAGTGGAAAACCCAGCAGACAAACATCAGGGAGGGAGATCTGGTCGTCGTAAAAGATGACCTTCTACCTCCGAATGACTGGCGACTCGGACGCGTCATTCGACTCCATCCTGGCTCGGACGAAAATGTTCGAGTTGTAGATGTCCGAACTCAAGGCGGAGTTTATACACGACCCATCTCAAAATTATGTGAAAAACCCCCCTTGCACATATTGCATAGGGGCGATATTTAGGGAATAGTAAATTTTGAATTATGAGTATTTTTTATGTGAGTTATTTGTTCTATATAGAACGGGGAGTGTGGAGCACCTTTACACCTTGTATGTATTAATTGGGGGCGAGCACTGTTGGCTCTGAGGCATTGCACGGGAGTGGTTTCCTCATTCTCGTTGTGAAAAACCCCGATTTGGGATCGGAAAGCATAAACTATATCTTTCGAATATTTCATTAGCTGATTGCGAATTTCATGCAATACAAATGAAATAAATGAAAGAAATGACTACAGCTTATGTCGCTTAAACAGCTGTCAATATGTTAAGTGTTGCATGGGAAAGTGTCTCTCAGGAAACCATAAGAAATTGTTTTCGACATGCTGGCCTAGTAAAAGACGTTTCTGATGAATTTTATTTCGACCCAGAGGACGATGAACCTTTAAGTAAACTTGTTGAAATTAATAACGTAATGCTTTTAAACAAGCTTTATGAATAGTATTATATCCACAGAAGAACACTCAGATAATGACTTAGTTCAAGACTTACTGCAAGAGCTGCTGGAAGAAGACTACGGAGATGGGGATTTAGAACAGCCCGAAGCTTTATTAAAAATTGAAGACGCTATGAAATGCTTTGAAAAACTAAAGTTATATTTTCAGCAAAGGAAGGATATCTCAAAAAAGATTGACTTGCTCAATTGATTTCGGTCTTCTTACCAATAAAAGACACAAAAGAAAATTACTGATTTTTTCCAAAATACTTAATTTTAGTTGTTTTTTTTATAATTCTTTGTACGGTACATAATTATTTGATAAATAAATCGTTAAACTGTTTAATTGACTTAAAATTTTTTTATTCTGATTAGATGGACACTCTGTTATAATAGACACTTTGTCCCGGTCCCGTGGAGTCCATTATAACCGGATTGCAAATGTAAATTCATTTGCTATATACAGCCAGCTTCTTATGTAATTAACAACGACAATCTTAAACAAGTTAATGTTTTTGTTGACTTGGGTGTGACAATGAACTGCAAACTTACTTTCATTCCTCATATTGAGGCTACGGTCAACAAGGCTAAACCCATATTAGAATATCTAGAATCCGCGTTATTCAGCTTACGAGTATGTTGATAGGCTAGAATCGATTCAAAAACAAACCAAAACCAATCTTCAAGACATTTTAAACCTATTCTTCTAAAGCAATGCAGAACAAATTTTCAATTACAGGAGCCGTTTCAGTGTCTATGCGAACATTTTAACTCTCTCAGCACTTTTGATAAAAAAAAACTGTTTATCCCCTCTTAACAAATGGCTTATAGTATCTTAATGTTATCGTTAATGTATCGTTCTCAGCTGATGAACTTTTCTCTGTAGCTGAGCAGATTGAGATCTCGACGCTTTACAAACCTCCTCCTTTCAAACACTCGCCAAATTTGATCCGCGCGTTATGCGGATGCGCCCCTCGTGTCGATTGGGCGGGATGGTGGGTAATCCGTTAGGTTTATTATTATTACTATTATTATTATAACTATTATTATTATTACTTAACTGCAGGAAACGTGTCGATGCCATGGCTTCCGATTAGTACCGTGACCTGTTCTACCCTTTTCCCGCTTGATACGAGTACTACTTTCGCAAGCTTTAATCCGTGTTGCATGAGCCATGATTGAACACTGGCTATGCTTAAATTAGATTCGTTGCGCATATCGTTTATTTGTTTGGCTTATGCGATATCATCCGCAAAACCTATAATTTTTACTCTGTTCCCCGTGCCTTGTTCATAGTGTTCCATAGCAGTGGACTGGGTACTGACCCTGGACGTGTCGTAGTCAAAAAGGCGACAGTCAAAATAGCTGCTTACGATTCCTCTCAGAGACCCAACTGTTGAATGCATTTTTAAATCTAAAGTTGAAGAAGAAAGCGAGGCGAGAGGCAGAAAGGCAAGAACCAGACCCTAAAATTTTACAAAAAAATACGGCAAGTGACGGAAGGGTTTAAGACCGAGGCGAACACATGTAAGGACAAAAACGACGACCCATTAAGCAATGTACAGAGAGTGATTACGTTATGGAGGAAGCACTTCTCTACCCTCCTAAATTGAAAAACCGAGCAGCACAAAGAAGAACCCGAACCCACAATATAAGATGGTTGAATTGGTGTTCCCACACCCGATTATAACGATATACGAGAAGCAATATCGCGATTAAAAAACAACAAAGCCGAGGGCGATGACAGATTGCCGGTTGATCTATTGAAATATGGTGGCGAGGAGTTGGTAAAGTGCATGCGCCACCTTCTATGCAGTGTATGGTAGGAATCTAAGTGTCAGCTGCCTAATCTGCAAGAAAGGAGATCCAACAATTTGCACCCATTATTATTGCGGGATCAGGCTCCTTAATATCGCATATGAGGTCCTATCAAGCGTATTGTGCGAAAGACTAAAGCCTCTGTTGACAAACTGATTGGCTCTTATCAGTGCGGTTTCAGTAGCCCGATTCTGTAATTTTTAACCACGCGCCGAGCGTTAAGCTTAACGCCAAATTTTGGCGTTTGTTCTTAACGAAAATGCGATCCTGTAACTCTCCTTTAAAGCTGACTCTTGATGGTGATAAACTATGGCAATACTTCTCTTTTCGCCGTATTTTGCACTAAATTACATGTAACTCAGAACTAATTTTTTTACTTTCTCCAAACGCTAAAACACTTGTAAATATATTAACGCTATTGTTAACACCTCGAAAATAATTCGCGACAGCTAACCACACCAAAAGTGTTAGCTAACGCTTTTCGTGTAGTTAAAAGTTAGTGAATAGGGAAAAGCGTTAAAAATTGTGTTAAGCGAAGTTAACGCTAACACCTGACGTTAAAATAGTTACAGAATCGACCTACAGACCTGGTAAATCTACCAGCGACCAGATTTTCTTTATGCGTCAAACCTTGAAAAAACCCCGGGAAGGACCTCTTCGAGCCGTTCGAAACTAAACGAGGTTTCAGACAAAGTGACCCCCTATCGTGCGATTTCTTCAATTTAATACTGAAGAAAATAATATAAGCCGTATAACTTATCCACTCAGGACCCATCTAATACAAGAGCGTTCTGGCATATGCCGATGACATTGACATCATTAGTTCAAACAACCGCGCCGTAAGTTCTGCCTATTCTAAATTGGAAAAAGAAGCGAAAAAATTGGGTATGGAGGTGGACAAGAACAAAACGAAGTACCTTCGGTCATCATGCAAAGAGCACGCCAACAGCATTAACACTAACAAAAATCCAGCGAAGAACTACCCTTTCCAATAAATGTTACTTTGGACTGAGTAGGCAATTGAGAAACAAACTCCTCTTTCGACGAACGAAAACCACGCTCTACAAGTCGCTCATAATACCCGTCCGGCAATATGGAGCAAAAGCATGGACGATGACAGACGCGGATAGGTCGGCCCTTGGAGTAACTGAGAGAAAGGTTCTTCGAAGGATTTATGGGCCTCTACGCGATGCCGACGGTGTCTACCGAAGAAGATTTGATGATGAGATGTATGAGCTCTTCGCAGACGCCGACATAGTTCAGCGAATTAAAGCCCAGCGGCTACGTTGGCTTAGCCATGTAATGCGAATGGAAGGTGCGCCAGCCGGAAGTTATTCTTTCGGAACCCTCCAATGGAAGCAGAGGAGTGGGAGGCCCCACTCCGTTGGGAAGGCCAAGTGCTGAACGATGTGCGGTCCCTTCGCGTTTCTAATTGGCGCAACAAAGGAAAGACTGGTGAGCTAAGTTGAACAGTCAAATGCGCCCAGCCGGTTATGTGATCATTTAAAGAAAAGAAAAGAAAAAGTTGGAAAGTTTTTAGCCAGTAGTAGAATAAATCCAGAACGGATCCCAAAAAGGTCTATATATGTCCTCGGATAACTCCAAGAAGTTGTTTCATTCAAATTAACTTGTTGGGAAAGTGTACCATATAAATTATTTACAAATTTAAACTTCTGTATATGTATATTCATAAAACCCAGTAGTCTTTCGACAAAGCAAATCCAAGGACGATGTACGTTTATATATATATATCGTATATATGGTTGACATATTAGTCCCTATTGCGACGCTTATTTGCTCTTGGGTTTAACCGCTATAAAGCCCGCCGTAGCTCAGTGGGTAGAGCACTGCTCACTGATGTGGGACGCGTCGGTTCGAGTCCTACCAGTTGCTAAAGTATTTTTAATATTTTTTTTAAACATTTAAAATTTTAACCATTCTCATCACGCGCATTTTTTTCGAAAACCGCCATAGTTTCATTTCTAAACAAAATTTTGTTTGGTCATATATGTAGCCCAAAAAAGTTGAAAATTCAGGCTCAAATTATTATTATTTATTATTGATTGCTATCTTATAATTAAAATTACAAGCTAGCAGTATTAATAGGAGCAATGGCTGCTAAGGCCTTCAGCTCGCGAAACTTTAGATTTTTTACAAGTGTATTTACATATTTACAAGAATGTACATATATAGGCACAATGTCAGTTAAAGGAATGTTTTGAAATTATGTGATAGTTAGGTATATTAAATTTTATTGAACTATTAAATTTTTTTTTTTTTTTTTAAATAGCATAGTAGAGGCGAGTCGATTTCAAGTACGTGATTTTAGAGATATTTTCTGCATTTGGGGTTGATAACAATGTTAACGGGTTGTTATTGGAAAAGGCTCGGGTACGTTGTGTTTGGAAGGATGGACATTCGGATAGTAGATGTGGGATAGTGATAAGAACTCTGGAGTTGCAAAAGTGGCAGTCCTTTGGGGGTTGGTTGTCTAAATGATAGCTGTGAGTTATCTTTGAGTAGCCTAATCGGAGACGTATAAATTTTATTAGGTCAAGTCGGTGAATGTTGTCTATGTCTCGAGTGAATATGTTTACGTTAATCTCATTGCTGTTTATGTATTGGTACCATGTAGATGTTTTTGTAAATGAGTTTTTGTGGATTTCTCTATAGAAAGATGAGATGCTCCTCTTTATGTCCCTAATGTTGTAATTTGGGGTAGCGGCAAGCGGAGCTAGGTGGCCAGACTTTGCAGCTTGGTCAGCTAGTTCATTTCCCTGGATGTTTGAGTGGCCGGGTATCCAGATCAGTATGAATTTGGGGTAGTATTCTGTGATTAGTCGTCTTATGTTGTTAGCGTAGTATTCGTTGTTTTGTAGGTTGGATATAGAGTCTAATGAAGAGAGCGAATCAGAGCAAATAGCATATTTACCATGTATATCTTTGTAAAGAAGTAGAGCATTGAAAATAGCTATAATTTCAGCAGAGAATGCAGATGAGTATTTTGGTAGTAGGGAATTGCAAATAACTTCGTATTTTGTTGTGATACTGAATGTGGTGGATTGGTTTGATTTAGAACCGTCGGTGAAAATAAACTTGTATTCTTGATATTTATTTGTTATTTCAGAAAATAGCTGTTGGTATACAGCCGTTGAAGTATATGCCTTGTTGTTTGTTCGCATAGAGGTAACGATACTGGATGTAGGGAATTTCCAGGGTGGGGGATTTTCGGTAAGTGTAGGTTCTGAGGAGTATGGGATATGGAGAAGAGTGCATTGGTTAATTGTTTTGGATATAACAGGTTCTGGGTTATGGGTGTGTATATGATTTGTAAGGTTGTTAATAATGCTATAGATAGGTGTGTCCTGGCATGTAATGAGGTTCTTGAATATGTTCGCTGTAGTGGTGTCCCTGTAGTTTTTTACTGTATTTAAGTTAGCTTCATACATAATATTACAGATGCGAGTGGTTCGGAAGGCTCCCAGGGCTAAGCGCGCTGCTGAGTTAAGGATTAATTGGAGTTTTTTGATATTCTTTTCCGCTGTATATCCGTAAAGGAATATACCGTAGTTAAGTTTAGATATGATAAGTGCTTTTACTGCTGAAATAAGGGAACTAACGTTGCAGTTGAACTTGCAGCTTGATAGGCATTTTATGATTTTCAACCTATTTTCTAATGACAGAGTTAAATTATCTATATGCGAGTTCCATCTATATTTAGAATTTAATGTGACTCCTAGTATTTTGAGCTCATTTACCTCGGTAAGGGATATGTTGCTAGCTAGTATAGTGCATTTGCAATTTCTTTTCCTACATATGTGTAGATGCTTGCATTTACCTAAGGATAGTTCTGCGCCAGAATAGTCACACCATTGTGAAATTTCATTTATGATCGAGTTTATGTTGATAGTTTGGTTTTTTTCTTGGTCGAGTTGAGCTATGATATGGAAGTCGTCTGCGTATGCACAGAACGATAGTTCCCTGTATGCTGATATGATATTAGCTAACTTGTTATAAGCAATTAGGAAGAGTACGACTGAGAGTGGCGATCCCTGGGGGATTCCATTGTGAAGGTTTGCTGTATTAGAATATCTGTTACCCACTCTGACTTTAATTTTCCTGTGTTTCATAAAGTTTGCTACGTAGTTTACTATATTTTTTCCCACCTTCCATTCTTGTAGCTGATTTATAACGGAATGTGGACCAACTCTGTCGAATGCCTTCGCAAAGTCTAACGATACTATTGAAATATGTTTTTTAGACGATAGGGAGTTTGTTATCATGAAGTCTAAATATATTAGACTGTCAGTAACTGATCTCCCTCTTCTGAAGCCCATTTGATGGCTATTAAGTAGTTTGTTTTTAGCAAGAAACCACCATAGCCTGTTCGCTATAATTTTGTCTAAGGTTTTTGCAATTACTGGGTTTAGTGATATTGGTCGGTACGAGTGAACGGATGTTTTGTTACTCTGAGGTTTTAAAATGGGAATTGTTGTGCTCGTTGTGTACATTTGCGGTATGTGACTGTGGAGAATTTTATTATATAACGAGGTTAAACGTATTTTTGCTATAGGAGATAGTTGCTTTATCATGTCATATGTGATTCTATCGAAACCCGGAGTGTTTCCCCTAAGTTTGTTTAGAGCCATGCATAATTCCGTGTAGGAAATGTCCTTTTCGATTTCATCAGCATTGTCGTCAGTTATGTAGTTTTGTGTGTTTGTATGGAAAGACTCCTTTGCAGATCTAAATGTGTCGGGAAAGTAAGAGTCGTCAGACTGTTCTGACCAATAAGTACAGAAAGTATTGGCAATCTCATAACTATCCAGTTTAGTTGAATTGTCGTGTGTTAGGCAGTGGATTCCTATTCGGGGTTTCAGTCCGCAAAACCGTCTAATGTTCGCCCACACCTTTCCCGAGGGGGTGGTGGGTTTAATGTCAGAGGTAAATGTGGATAATGAATCTCTTTTGGCAATTTTAATTTCTCGTTTTAGTTTAGATGTGGATCTTTTATAGTTTATTATGTTCTCGTTAGTGATAGAACGTTTAAGTTCTCGCCATAGGTAGTTTTTATGTTGCTTAAGGTCTTCTAGCTTTTTACTCCACCATGGTACCGTTTTTTTTGGGTAATTACTGGAGGATTGTGGTATGGAGAAGTGGGCACTCGTTATTACAATTTTTTGCATGTTTGCGGCCTCTGTGTTGATATTTTCACTTGTTGGTATCTCCTTGGTGAGTTTTTCTGTGAGATTATAATACTTGTCCCAGTCCGCGTGTGCTGTAAGGAATTTAGGTTTTGTGATAACCTGTGGTTGGTAAGAAGAATGGAATAGTGTTGTTACTATAGGGTAGTGATCACTTCCCAGTAAGTATTCGTTAGTCTTCCACTTTGCATCGACCGCTAATTGGGGGGAACAAAAAGTGGGAGAAAGTATTGTGTGTATTGAAGTGGGTGGCGGAGCCATCATTAAGGATGGTAAAATCAGAATTGTCTAAAAAGTTCGCGACTACTCTTCCCCTAGAGTTGTTGCGTGTAGAGCCCCATTTTTGATGCCAACTGTTGAAATCACCAGTAATTAGGCTGGGTACTTGATTTGAGTCGAAAGTGTTGACTAGTTCTGCTGCAGTAAGCCGCATGCTATGTGAGATGTATACTGAATAAATGTGAAATTTAATTTTAGAATGAACTATTGCAGATATTGATTCGAGCTGCGAGTTTACATTAATTTCTTCGTATTGAATTTTATTGTGAATAAGAAGTGCAACGCCTCCGTACGTAGTTGCAGACTGATTTTTGTGCAAAAAGGAGAAATTGATAGGGATTGGGATATTATTTGTGGAGTGTATGTGAGTTTCTTGAAGAGATATTATATGTGGATTGTGTTTTTTAATTAGGATGAGGAGTTCATTATAGTGGTTAACATAACCGTTTATGTTCCACTGAATTACTTTAAGAGACATTGTTCCTATATTAAAATAGACTTAAAATAACTTTAAAGCTAGTTAACTATGTGGTGCTAGCGCTTAGAGCGTTGAGTGTTACAATTGGGGCGTTTTGATTGATTATTGTTTTTTGAGCTATTGATTCTTTTCAGCTGAGTTCTCAGCCGCTTGGATGTTTTTGTAGGTAGTATTGTGGCTGAAGCCGAAGCTTTTGTAGAGTTAGTTTGGTTTGGTTCTGGTTCGGATTCAAACTCAGATTCGCTGGGTAGGTCGGAGAAGGTCACTTGCTCGCGCCTTTCTGTGATGGGTTTTGGTAATTGTGGTGTTATTGTTTGTGCATTGTTGGTGCTTGCTTGTTTTGCAGGTACGTCGTTTCCATTCATTGTGGCTGCTGTTTGACAGTTTAGGTGGTTATTGCGCATTATTGCTGAGTATTGTTGTTGTTTGTGCTGGTGTTTTTCTCTGTAAATAGCTACCGCAGTTTTATGGTCGACTTTTTGTATGGTCTTTATTGCCTGGATCTCTTTCTGTTGTAGGAATATGGGACATTTTTTGTCGTTAGCAGGATGATTGTTTGGTTCTAGGTGTTGTGTTATGCAGTTAATGCAGGCGTCATTATTTGTACATTGTTCTTCCATATCGTCGTCGAGGTGATAGGTATTTGAGCATTTTTGGCAGGTTTTTTCATTTTTGCAAATAGATGCGATGTGGCCGAACCTAAGGCAGCTTTTGCATTTCAGTGGTAGAGGGATGTATGGTCGGATATTTACTCTTTCATATCCGATTCGTAGTGTTGTTGGCAATGTGGTTGTCCCGAAGGTAACTATTACTAGACCCGTTTCGACGAGATCAGTGTTTACTTTCTTTAAAATTTTTTTGACATCGATGACGTTTTGTGATTTTAGTTCCGAAAGGATGATTTCTTCTGTCAAGCCTCTAAGGTCGTTGCAGTATATAACACCTCTAGACTGATTGAGGGTTCGGTGTTGGGTGATTTCAATATTTGTTTTGTTGCCTAGTTGTACTAATGTCGTAAGTCTATTAGCTTGCAAATTATTTTTGGTTTTGATCAAGATTTGGCCACTTCTAGTTTTTTTGCATTCTTCGACTTCGCTACCACATGTGGCGTCGATCGCTTTTTTGATTAAGAATGGGGAAATGTTTGTTAGTGTTTCACCGGTGTCTGTTCTTGTCATTATCAAGTATATAGGTACATTGTGGGTGAAATTTGATGCCTTGCTATTGTCCCATTTCAACATGGGCATGTTAGCGTTTGTTTTGCCTCTGTCCGGAGGTTCACCCATAATTGGGGTTTTAATTATTCTGCAAAGTTTTGTGAACTTATTCGTTGAGTAAAATTACAATGAACGAAAAGTTATAACACGTGCTTTGGTTTTTTGTAAGTACGAATATCGATCAAAAGGAAATTTGTAAATATATATTGACTGTAAGCGCACTACCGTTCACTATGCTTGCTAGTAATCAACTGAGGCTCAAATTTTTAGCCATGTAGTATTAAACGAAGTATAAATTTACTGGTTAAATATCTCCACAGTATGTTCGCTGTACAGCACTTGAAAATAACCTGATTACCTACTCCCCCTTGCTTGTATGCTGCCTTGTATAGTTTGTTTTGGGTAATATTCGCAAACTCTGGTGCTATCTCTTTTCCCTCTGCATACATAGGTTAGTGTATCCGTCGCTATCTATTTTGCACTAGTTCTTGGTGGGAGTGTAATTAAGTTAGGGATGGTCGGTACTTGATAACACCCCCAAAAGTGGTTTGCAAAAGTTTTTTCAAAACGGGGTCGCCCATCCGCAGTGGTTTGGTTACCTCTCCGAGTGTATTTCTGCCATTGAAGGCTTCTCAGTAAAAATTCAAGTGCTTTGCAATGCAGTTCGGTATAATAATGTAATAATACTGTAGGCCTCGCCAATTTGTGGGAAAAATTCGAAGCAGCACACCACAAATTGGTAGAGAAGTTCGGCCTTAATCTTTAAATTATTTAAGCCTAAATGTACTCTTAACTCCTACCGCTAATGGACAGCTGCAACCTCCTAGGATGATACTAATGATTAACTAGTCGTGTGACGAAACGAATAAACATCTGAATTCGTTTTTGAAACTCTAATTAGGGCAGAATTGGGGCATACCCTCCGTGATCAAACAACATTTTTTTTAAGTCACAACAGCTTCGAAGTGGTAAGTTGCACAACACGTACTCGTTAGAGCCATAATTAAATATGATGTCTATAGTGATTTGAGAGTATCATATTAATTGTGACTTAAAAAATGTTTACCCGTCACGAAAAGTATTCGACGATATGATTTAAGATTTATTACTGTTTTCATAGATATTTTAAAGAACATGTTGTGTCAAGTCACGCCTTTCTTAAGACGCTTGCAACCACCGATGTACGTATGTAATACTAATGTATTTAGTTATAAAATATATATTTTTCAGATGAGAAGTGCTGAACCAAATGCGGCGCTCCCAGAAGAGAAGTCGAAAATGAAGCATCGAATTCAAAGAGCAACCTCCACTGGCCTAAAAGTGCTACTCCATCTTATCGTCGTCTGTTATTTCGCTTATGCGACACATCACTACATTGATATCGGTAAGTTTATAATATTATTGTGACGAATTCGATGATTCCTTGATTATTAATCCTGGGTTCGATGCCTATAAAGTCAAATAAATACACGTAGAGATACTGTAACGCATAGCTAGTTTTATTAACTATTAATAAACGCAATACACGTTTAAGAGTTTAGTAACTTTAGAGTAGTTCACTGAACAACACTTGAAAATAAACTGATGAACCTGCCTTGCTTGGTCACTGCCTTATATAGTCCGACAGGGTGCTTCCTTTCGCACCCAGAACTTTCTTGGTTGTTCGCTCTTGGTATTCTCGAAGGGACGGTGTTATTTATTGACGTCTCCTCTTTGCCTTGTATTCGCAAACACTCGCGCCATCTCTCTTCCTCTTCCTTGGTACACGCTTGCAGGCATAAGCATAGCCATCGTTATCTCGGTTGTGCTTAACTAGTGGTGAGAGTGTTATTAAGTTAGCGATAGTACGTGCTTGAGAATATTCGCCACACTGTCCTCCACCTAAGTCTGATTGTCCCGATCAGACATATCTCCCGAACCAAACGCTTTTAGCCTTTCCAGCTTATTCCGTGGCCTTCCAATAGTTTGTATGCGATAGACAACATCGTTAATCCGCTTCATGACTTTGTATGGGCCTTCCCAGTTACATTGCAGCTTTGGAGACAACACTTGTTTACGTTGTGGGTTGTATAGCAGCACTAAATCTCCTTCCATAAAACCTTCCGAGTTTATTGCTTTGTCGTGCCTGGCTTTCATTTTATTACTCATTATCTTGATCCGTTGTCTCACAAGTTAGTGTACTCGTATTTCTCTCATTTCTCTTCCAAGACGCTAGTCGATTTCCGAGCATTTATTCCTGCAACAGCATTTATCCCAACCTTCAAGTCGGCTAGCAATCGAAGATCATTCCCAAAAATTACCTTTGCAGGAGTTTAACCCGTTGCTTCATGTACTGCAGAGCGACAAGCCATCAGAAGCAAGGAGATATGAGTATCCCAATCCTTCTGGAACTTTTCCACGACTTTCCTCATGTGTTCTTCTAAGGTTATATTGAATCGTTCAACCATGCCATCTGACTGAGGATGCAGTGCAGTTGTTCTAGTTTTTCGAATTCCCAATGCTTTGCACATTTCTTGGAACACAGCTGATTCAAAATTCCTGTCTTGGTCAGAGTGTAGCTCCATCGGTGCACCAAACTTTGCTACCCAATTATTAGTGAACACTTCTGTTATGGTTTCTGCCTCCTGATTTGGAATAGGGTACACTTCTGGCCATTTGCTGAAATAGTCCATAACTACTAGTACATATTTGTTTCCGAGTTTGCTAGTAGGAATTGGCCCAGCTACATCCATGCTAATCCTCTCAAATGGTGCTCCTGAGTTATACTGTTTCATTTGGCCATGGCTCCTCGATCTCGTTCCTTTCGCTTGGATGCCCACTCCGCGACCGATTGACGGCAACCAACCCAATAGAATCTCTGCTTGATTTTCTCCAATGTCTTGGTGACTCCAAGATAACCTCCGCTTGGACCGTTATGTAATTCATTGAGAACATGTGGGATTTTCTTCCTTGGAACAACTATCAGATTGCGAACAGATTGACTATCCTCACTTTCCCATTTACAATGGAAACAACCGGATTGCAATTGTAAACTCTTCCACTGTACCCAATATGACTTGGCAATAGGACTTTCTGCTGACAACTCTTCTCTTATCGGTGCTCTCAAGCCCTTGCATCACACGAGCCAGATCTGGATTTTCGTGCTGACACTTCTTTAACTGACCCATGTCCCATTCCTCCGTAGATGTTATAGTCATCAACCGCACATCTATAATGTCTTCCTTGGCCTCAGCTTTGGAACAATGCTTGCATTCCAAGTTGCATGGTCGTCGTGACATTGCATTAGCATTTCCGTGGGTGATACCTTTGCGATGGTCTATGGAAAAGTCATAACTTTGCAGTCGCTCTATCCACCGTGCCAGTTGACCCTCCGGATTACAGAACTGCAAGAGCCACTTCAACGCTGCATGGTCTGTCCTGATGTGGAATCGCTGCCCATAGAGTTATAATACGTGCACAGCCCAAGGAATTTTCGTAACTCATGCAAATTCCTCGGCCTTGGACAATCCTTTACTGCTTCAATCTTATCCTTAGCAGTGCAGATGCCCTTCGTCGTTACCTTGTGACACAATTAACTTACTTCCTTTTGGGACTTAATTTCAGACCAGCTACTCTTTGAAAAAATTCTTCCAAGCTCTTTAGATGGTCCTCAAAACTTTTTCCCAGCGCGATGATGTCGTCCAGGTACAACAAACATGTTTCCCAATGCAATCCTTTTACTACTTGATCCACGAGTCTCTCAAAAGTAGCTGGAGCATTGCATAGTCCGAAGGGAATTACCGTGAATTGCCAAAGCCCTTCTCCAATGCTGAAGGCTTCACTTGCCAGTAGCCGCTTTTCAAGTCTAATGTGGAGTCCAGAGTATCGTCGATACTTGGCAATGGATACCTGTCTTTCTTAGTAACGTCGTTCAACCTCCGGTAAGCCCCCTGTCATCTTTCCGTCCTTCTTTTTCCCTAGTACTACCGGTGAGCTACATGGACTAGATGATGGTTTGATCACGCCGCTGTCACTCATTTCCTGCATAATTTATCTTACCACTTGGCGTTTGGCCAATGGAATACTACGAGGGGCTTGGCGGATTGGCCTTGTATCGCCAGTATCTATTTGAACATCTTGAAGCTGTTGACAATCAATAACTACCTCGACCTCTTGGCATTGTCCTAATATAGGTCCTTTGGAAAGGTTGATTGGTGATTTGAACTCATTAAATACTCTTACCGGTATACGTCCATCTTGTTTTGTCATAGCCAGGGTTTTTCCAACCAGCATGTTCGTCTTTGATTTGTTTGCTGCCTCGACAACCCACAATTTGTTTGTCCCATAATCTCCGTCGATCTTTGCCCATATGACTGCCTCTGACTTCGGTGGAATTTGTCGGCTCTCCTCCACGAGTACGCGCTTACTGAGGTAGTTGTTTTCGTAACCAAAATTTAGTGGCACATCCAGATTCTTATAGCTCATAATCTTGTTTTCCATGTTAATATTGATGCCTTGCTCGCTTAAGAAATCCACAACAATGTCCGCCACTATGAATTTGTGCTGTATGTGCAGTTCCAATTTCACATGTTACCCCGCCCAGGACTTGGGTGTCCTCACCAGTGCCCTTACGCAACTTTGCTCCATGCAATGGTCTCACCTCATTGTTGACCAAATCGGATCGAATGATGGAATGAGATGCGCCCGTATCTACAGTCAGTAAACGCTCTTTTCCCTCCACAAATCCAATAGTAACATTACTCGGTTTCCGTCCGATTTGTGATAGAGAGATTATGGGGCATTCAATTGCGGGAGTCAGCCTACGCCCCTTGTGGCTCACTCTCCCTAGTTTAATGGTTGGTTGCATTGGGAGACTTGCTCATCCATTTGGAGCTGGTGCTGCAATAACGCGCCATATGTCCAGATTTTCCACACTTAAAGCATTTGATGACACCATCATTGTTCCTCTTAATACTTCCAGAATTGTGCCTACCCAGTCTGGCCGTAAGCTTTGTACGCCGGCTTACTTAATAGCGAGGCTGTTTCCTGCGTTAGAGCATTTGATACCGTTTCAGCGAATGTCCTTTTGGGGTTTGCATATGCGGCCCGCTTTGTCTCCACATCACGTATTCCATTTATGAGAGTTTGGATTTTTACCCTTTCCGGGTACTCTTCGGGTGCGTCCGCATTTGCTAGATGGGCCAACCTCTCGATGTCCGATGCGAATTCCTGCAAATTCTCATTAGGTTTCTGGTAGCGATTCTGTAGCTCTATTTGATAAATTTGCTTCCGATGTTCGCTGCCATAGCGTCTCTCAACAGCACCCATCAATGCCTCATAATTATTTCGTTCGCCGTCAGGAATAGTCTGCAAGATTTCAGATGCAGGTCCCTTCAATGCCACGAATAGTGCAGCAACTTTGTCTTCAGTGCCACAATTATTCACAGCTGCCGTCTTTGAATACCTCCAGCACTTCAGTTATTTTTGCGTCTTGCATATTTAGCTGTGATGCCATTCGTTCTTCCTGTGCCTCCAGCACGCCAATGCATTTCTGGGCTCGATCACTATAAAGTCAAATAAACACACGCACAGATACTGTAACTAATAGCTAGCTTTATATACAAGGTGGCGCAAAAGTAATCCTCCTATCAGAAAATGCTATAAATTTTGCGATTGGCCCCTAAAGTCAGTTCTGTTTTGACATTTGTGTAGTAAACACATGCGAAATACACGTTAATAAACAATGTTACGCTACACTGCTCCAGAACGCGGAATATTGCTGACTATTTATTAGACCAATAATCGGTCGGGGCCAAACGGTTACTGTGAATGGTGAGCGCTACAGAGCAATGATCAACGAGTTCTTTTTGCCGCAACTTGATGAATTGGGATTGGAAACATGTGGTTCCAACAAGACGGTGCAACAGCACACATTGCACGTGTCACAACCGATATGCTGAACATCGGAAGCTTACTTTTGCGCCACCTTGTACTAGTAATAAACGCAATACAAACTTAAGAGTTGATTTGATTTTTTTTTCGATAGGATGGATATTGACAAGGGATGACGAAAAATCGTTTCAATATACACAAATTTAAGAGTTTGGTAACTTCACAGTAGTTCACTGAACAACACTTCAAAATAAACTGATCAAGCTGCCTTGCTTGGTAACTGCGTTATATAGTCCCACAGGGTGCTTCCCTTCGCACCGAGAACTTTCTTGTTTGTTTGCTCTTCGTATTCTCGAAGGGTCGGTGTTATTTATTGACATCTCCTCTTTGCCTTGTATTCGCAAACACTCGCGTCATCTCTCTTCCTCTTCCTTGGTACACGCTTGCATGCATAAGCGTAGCCATCGTTATCTCGGTTGTGTTTAACTAGTGGTGAGAGTGTTAGGGATGGTACGTGCTTGAGAATATACGCCGGATTATTGATGACTACACTCATGCATATAAGCAGGAGAAAGAGACATAGCACGATTGTTTACGAATACGAGGCAAAGAGGATGTGTCAATTCATAACACCGACCCTTCGAGATCACGATGAGAGAACAACCTAGAAACTTCTAGGAGTTAAGGTAGCACCTTGTCGAACTATAAAAGACAGTAACCAAGCAAGGCAGGGATCAGTTTATTTTCAAGTGTTTTACAGTGAACTTACAGTGAAGTTATTTAACTCGTGAATTTGTATCGCGGTTATAACTAGTAAATAAAACTAGCTTTTTGTAAGCCATATTGTGGTGTTTGTGTATCTGACCTTAAAGTGATCGAACTTAGGAAGAATCATAAATTCGTCATACTAATCAATTATTTGCTAGTGGGTTCGATAGCTTTAAACCTTAATAAAAATGCACCAATAATGTCTTTTAATATTAAGCTTTATTTACTACTAACAAGCGCAGTACAAGTGGGCAAGTCAAGTCACACAACAGTAAGTTCACTGCCTCGCTTTTTGTTTGTTTGTTTTTGTTTTGTTACTACAAAACCACTCGCGGAAGGTTTTGGGGAGTGTTGTCGAAGGGGACAGTCCTTTGCCGGATATGAACCCGGCAAGCTCCGGTACTCCCCTACGGTACGTGTTCGATTGTCGATTATAAATGTGGAATCAACCCTGTAATCTTGGAAGAAAATTGAGATTCCAATTCAAAAGCGTGGCAATATTGGTCGTTTTTCTTGCCATTCGCACATTCGCTATTATTCGTAAACATTTAGGAAATTTATTGTGATTCTCAATACGCAAATATGCACCCCTGTTTTGTAACATTGTTAAAATAACTGTCCTATTCTGGTGCAGCTTGTCATCGTGACTACTAACAATTGTTATAGCCCAATTCCACTTGTTCCTATAATTTGCAATAGTCATTGCAGCTGTTACCACCTCGTTTATAGATGACAAGCAAGCTGAGAATAGCACCATAAGTCTAACTACAAGTTAATCTGATGTTTGCGAATTGAGTAAATAAAACGATTTAAAAAAAAGTAAGCGTACTTGCACACGTGCTGCAAATGTTCATAACCTCAAATAATGTTTGTAAACAAAAAACATATGATACGAACCTTGGTAAATATGCATTTACAAAATGGGTCAGCATAAACGCTTTTCGAAAATATATGTCCAAAAATGCAAAATGCTACATTTTAAACTAAGCATGAACACTACATTACAGAGTAACCATATACGAGTATAAACGCACACCGTTTGCCAACGCACAGAAGCCTACACGCAAATATATGTATGATCAACCTAAATTTCAGCCGTGCGTGGTTTTGAATAAATGGAAGTTGTAATATATAACTAATTATGAAATCTAATTAATAATTATTTTAATAAAACAACCCATTTAAGTAACAAAAATAGACAAACAACAATTCATCACATTAACATAACTTCAATAAAAAATGTCCCGCAAAACAAATTTCGGATTTTGAGTTGGCTTTTGAACAAGATATTTTTGACAACGAATTCAAGCTGTTAGTTTATATATGGTTATGCTGTTTTGAGTCCGCGAGGGTGCGATATCACTTAACTAGAAGCTACTAGATTATTCTTTTTTCGTGCTCTCGAAGGATCGATGTTTATGCCTCGCCATCTCTTTGCCTCATAATGAGCTACTGCTATCTGGCTTCCTGTTGCCTGCATGTATTAAATTATTGGTTGTTCTGCATATGGGTATTGTCTGGGCGCGGAGTAATTCGTTTATATTAATATAGTACATAAATATACGATATTTATCATTAGTAGATATATTAATTAACTATAAATTTTTTTTTTTATATACATATGTATATTAAAAATATGTCGTAATATGGTATATAATTTGTATAGAAAACACAGCAATAACAATGTTTTAAGTATAAACATTCTGATTAAAGAGTGTGGAATTTTGATAAAACTCGGTTAAATTTTACTAGGTTTTGTACAAAGTTTGAAATTTGTCCTTGCATGTTTTTTATTATATCATGGGCTATACTTTTATAAAAAACGTGTAAAAAATTGTCGTCGCTATCTACTTTTCCGATACAGTGTGCTCTGATTAAATTAATGAGCCTGCACACACTAGTATTTTTAAACCGTCTGAACTCGAATTTCTATAGACGTGAGAGATAAAGGCGCAGAGTTTTAACTCAGCAATTTTAGACCGCGAAAATTACAGTGTTATTACATTTTATTACTACCATAACCAACGTGTACGCATGTCTCGAAACCGGTTTTATCGTTTTGAAAGCCTAGTGAATTTCTTAGAAGATCAAAGAGACTAGTATATGTATATAGGCTCAATATTCAAACGCATAATCCACTAACCTATATATTCATAAAAATTTACGTTATCAGTAGTCTAAAAAAGAAAATTATAAATCAGAAGCATAAAATGGTATTGTGTTATCAAATCATAGGGGGTGGGGGGTCTTTATAACCTCAATTACCCCCATGGCTACGCCACTGTAAAGTGTTTTAATTCTTTTTATAAAATAGCAATTTTTCCGTCAAAACTTTTGTCTTCAATTTGTTTAATTTCATTTTCTTTTCGTGCTACTTTTGTTTTGTTGTAAAGTGATCAACCTTTTATGCGTATTTATAAGCTTCATTTTATTTTTTAAAACGGAACGCTGCAACTCGTTATCAGTATTGATCTATTTGTGGAAATATCAAAGAATAAGACAATTATGCAACCATAACTTGAGTTGGTAAAAAAAATCGTAACAACTTTACCGCTCTTACGAAACATATGTTGATGAAATGCAAAATGATCACTTACATTTTAGTGGTGTGATGCTGGGGTCATCTTTGGCGTGTAGCAAATCAAGAAAGAGTTTTTCAGAGTCTTTTAAATGAAGTGAGAGATAACCCGTTTTTTCATATCTGCTTTTACCTACAACCGTTGCTTTAGCTAAGCTACCTTTTTCTTATTTGGCTTGGCGTATATGATTCGATTATGCGGTCAAAAGAACTTGATACATTTTTCCCGCTGCAAGTCTTTTCTGCAGTTTGAGTTCTGGTGCTTGAGACTTTGCAAGTAAAACTTTGCCAAAAACGCACGACAAAGATTGAGCAAATTTTAGGTCGCTTACTTATTTTCCTCTTACGGCTGTTTGTGATTCCTTTATAGATCTAGATCGAATATCATCAAGTACATTTATCTCTGCTTAAGCCGCACATCTGAGTCTATTAACACGTAAAAACAAAAATAAATACCTCAAAGTAATTTACCGAAAGAAAAATCGCCTTCAGCTTCTTCGGTCACCCAAAGCTCAATATGCTAAAGACTTAAAGGATCCCCAAAAGAGCAAGGCTCTATACACTTCCTTAATTCGTTCGAAACTAAAATAGCTGCCATTCCGCCAGAATTGAAAGGGAAGGATCCGATTTATTAATCTGCAATCCCTTGATATGAGGACTCCACATTTCCCCATTTATGTCTACGACATTATAGTTGGCTCTTGAAACTGTCCAGGTCTACTTGAAAAGGTTTCTTTAAATGTGCCTACGGTCGTTCTTACCCTTTTTGCTACCAAAGCGAATCATTACTACTTTTTGGTGCCCTTATTGAATTTAATAAATTCTCAACGAGTCTAAATTCCCTTTAAGGCTTTTATTGAACTCACCTATTTATAATTTACAAACATGTATATTTATTTTTAGTTTTGATACTTTTTTGTATATAGTATGTAAGGGGGAAAGCATAAACTGAATAAACAATAAACAAAAGTATCTTTAAATAATAAAAGCAAATACATATATGAATGTACATATCCTTTGCAGAGAAACAAGACTGTGATTCGGATACGCCAAACAGGTTGTGCGGAATTCAACTTTGCAATGGTTATGGACTTTTGGTTCTACTACTAGGACTTACATATGTGGGACTACTATATTATTATATATTGAAACCAACTATAGGGATACCAATACAGCGACAATATATTGATCCTTTTGGGAAATGGTGGAAAAAATTCAGCCGAAAAAGGTAAGCAAGCAATCTAATTCTCTTTGCCAATCACAAATTCATGGCCGTTTTCACAAATCTAGTTCATGGTGAGGGGCGTCATTTGGCAGAAATCTATAAAAACAAGGCATTTGTGTCGAACGATTTTCACTGTCCGATGCTTATTTACAAAAAGTACAAACTGTGCCAATTTTGAAGTAGTTAGTTTATCAAGCGAAAAATTTATGATTTTCAACGCTCACATTACATACGTAATGAGTGCAAAATTTTACTTTCCTAGCTATTTAATTGAAAGAGTTATAAAATAATTAGATATATGGGAGCTATATCGTAGATTGAGCCGATATTGCTGCTTCCGACATATAATGAAGTTGTAACAGGTCGATGAAGGTACATGCAGATATTCAAGAAAAATGTATCGGATGGATTATTATTAAGACAATAGGCGGCCGCCGTGGTGTGAAGGTAGTGTTGCCGGCCTACCACACCGAAGGTCCATGGTTCGAGCCCTGGTACAGGTAACATCAAAAGTGATTTGAACAAGTTTTTCAAAACGGGGTCGCCCCTCGGCAGTGGTTTGGCAAACTCTCCGAGTGTATTTCTGCCATGACAGGCTTCTCAGCAAAAGTTCTTCTCCTTTGTAGATGCAGTTCGGAGTCGGCAAAAAACTGTAGATCCCACCAATTTGTAGGGCAAATTCAAATCGGCACACCACAAATTGGAAGAGAAGCTTGGCGCAAAAATCTCTTAGGAGGTTTATGATGATATACCTGTTGTATATCGCGCCATAGAGAGAGAGAATAGAACCCAAATCAATAGATGGGTGCGCATCACTCAAAAACTGTTGAATGGAATTGATTTAAGATATCCCATATTTCGATAACTTGACCGATTTCGAAGTTATCGACCAATATGTCGACCAGGGTGACCCAAAATGTGTTAATAAAATAAGGGTATAAAACGAAAGGTGGAAATGAGTGCTGCAATAAGCGATGTGAATAAGTTCCGGTTTCTAATATATGATGATTAATATCCGACTCAGTCTGTTGTAACTTCTGAGACCCAGCGAAACGTGGCCGGATCTTCTAGTATTAATAAAAAACAATCTGTACAAAAGATTACCAGGAAAGGGAATAATACAATCATGCAAAATGTGTAATGGAATGAAATTTATTTAGCGAAAAAAATATAGATGTACGCAACTGCTGAAGCACAAGGGAATCAAATTTATTCAGCGTAAATCAATACACACGTAAATGCTGCAGTGCAAGCTCCATCAACCTACAAATATATCAGCCAACTTACAACAAAGATTATCACCATATATGAATAATAACAAGGGCAAAATCTGCCTTCTAATATGAAAATCAGTTATTGAAATCACAGAAAGACCTACATATCTCCAACGTGGTCTAAGTTAAATGGCGATGTCCAAGGATTGGACCACCTACTCCATTTCTTTGTTTCTTAATGCTCCATGGAGCACCTACGTGACAATATTTTCAAAACTAATTTGGTTCTGAGTAATCTATGAAGCGCCCACGTGAAAGTACTTTTAAAATGCTCCCAAAAGATTACTCCATGGAGTATTCAACACCAAAGCGAGGGAGGAGTAATATTGTACTTTTTAATAATCTTGGACTTTTTATGACCCCCTTCTCGTTTCGATGTTGAATGCTCCATGGAGTAATCTTTTAGGACCATTTTCAAAGTACTCTAACGTGGGTGTTCCATAGAGTACTTAGCAGCAAAGTAATGGAGTACTCCGAGATGGATTACGTGATCCAATCCTGGGACATCGTAAATTTGACCACGCTTTTTATATGAATTACATTATTTTATATTAAATACATTTTGTTACGCGTAACTTTGCTGGACTGGTATCTACCAAGTCCAAAGATTTTATTACATCAAGAAGACACAGGCATGGCCACATGCTATATTTCGTTACGCATAACTTTGCTGGAATGCCCTATACTAAGCTCAAAGATGTGTACAAATCAACAAGGGACAAGCACAGTTACGCGTAGCACAACGATGTGTGTGATACAAAACACATTAACCCTCTAACATGCCAATTTTTATGCAAATGAAAAAACTCATACCTATTAATTGTAGTGCGATAAACTCTAACTTCAAGTTATATATCCAAAAGGGTTCATAACTTAGCTTTCGGTACTGAAACCCCCCACCCCGCCTCTTGCCAGACTTGCCTGTTAACTGCCCGGCGGGGTATGATGTTTGGCCAATAATTCTATTCATTTAATTATAAATCCATATCTTCTCCATAATTTCTAATCCTTAACAATTATATCATTTACCAATAATTTTGTTTTTTACTACAGAAATCCTTTTTATCACTTTTTTGTAGTTACCAAAAACACGTCTGTCAAAACTATTTTTTTTTACAAATTTCACTAAATTTTTCAACGAAAATGATTATAAGGGAACTCTGCCAACACTTAAAACTATGAAATCAAGGTTACGACATAGATAAAATATTTGGCGAAGATTGCGTGCCAATAATTATAGAAGAAAAGTAGCGGGTATGCGGGTTATATCTGTTTAACTTAACCCTGCCTAAAGGCGGTCCTGCCGGTTAGACGGTTAATAGTGGTATTCTCAGCTTGCTTGTCATCTACAAACGAGGTGGTGACAGCTACAAGTGGAATTGGGCTATAACAATTGTCAGTAGTCACGATCACAAGCTGCCCCAGAATAGGTCAGTAAAAGTGATGTTCCGAAACGAGTATATTGTGGCGAATATTCTCAAGCGTGTACCATCCCTAACTCAATAACACTCCCACCACTAGTTTAACAAAACAAAGATAACGATTGCTACGCTTACGTATGCAAGCGTGTACCAAGTAAGAGGAAGAGAGATGACGCAAGTGTTTGCGAAAACGATGCAAAGAGGAGATGCCAATAAATAACACCGACCCTTCGAGAACACTAAGAGAGAACAACCAAGAAACTTCTGGGAGCGTAGGTTAGCACCCTGTTGGACTATATAAGGTAGTGACCAAGCAAGGCAGGTTGATCAGTTTATTTTCAAGTGTGTTTTAGTGAACTACTGTGAAGTTACCAAACTCTTAAATTTGTATTGCGTTTATTACTAGCGTTAAAACTAGCTATTAGTTACAATATCTGTGCGTGTGTTTATTTGACTTTATAGTGATCGAACCCAGGATTAATAATCAAGAAATCGAGTTCTCGTCACAATATAGTCGTGTACTCTGCTCAAGTGCCGAGTGCATTGTAAAGGTCTACAAGTAAGATATGTATCAGCTGTTCGTCCACAGCTGTGCCCTCCATGTAAAGAGCTTGTCATTCAAAGGCCATTAAACGCAGAGTCGTACTAATTGGCAGCAGACAAGAAATAGGCGATGCTATACAAAAATAAACAATAAATAAATAAATAAGAGAAATTACTTGCAGTAAATTATTGTTTAAAGCGCATAATTTCAAGTAGAACTATTTTTGCAATAGTTTTACTTATTTGAGTACCAGTTTTTGATATCTTTGAAATCTTTATAAAAATTTCTGTGCTACCTATAAAAAACAACCATGTAGTTGATGTTGCCATGGCAATTCGCTTGTTCTTCTTTGTTTACAATAAAATTGCACGTGCTAATTTGGTAATTATCTTCAAATATTTCAACTTAAGAAGCATTTTTCTGATTTATATCGTATCTTAATAAAGTTCCTTACCATTTAATGTGTGTCTCCTAAAATGCGCATTCTCATTTCTGGTTTTTCTTTTGTGTGTGCATGGTGTGTACCAAGAGTACATATAAGGGTGCGCTTATGTGAACTTCCACGTCGCTTGAGCGCTGTAGTTATCGTAGCTTTGCCTTATTTTTTAGATAAGATTATAAAAGTTATATTTGAATTGATATTAGAGAAAAATTAAAACGTTTTGCACGCGATGGTTGGGGTTTCATGTTAGGAAGTCACCCGCTTCTCATCAGACCCCTGTTAGATCCTTTGCTAACCATTGCTTTCCCACACCACCCAGGAGGCTGCAATGTAGGCCCGCTATCTAAATTTTATTGGGTGTGCCGTTCCCCTGTAGGCCTATTATCACCCATATATATAACTGACGCAATATTTACAAATAAAATTAATAAATTCAACTTTTTATTAAAAAAAAAGAATTTCTAACCAAAACTACTTTAAAAAATAATAGTTAAGGCGGCTTCACAAGTTCGCAGTTACTGAACTGTTTTTCCATGGTAAAAATGTCTTTTTCAGGCCCTGTGCCAATCGGTTGAAAATTGTAAATTTTGACATAGCGAAAGAAAATTCCGACATTTATCGCGGTGAGTATTAACGTCAGAATTTACCCTATCCCATAGGGCTAGGTAAAATTTTGACAACTACGAATGTGTACACATACATATATGAATTCGGTATTGCCAATCATATTATTTCAAATAAATTTATATACCAACACGTTAATAAACGATAAAATGTACTTTAACGCGAAAAATACGAAACATAATGGCAAAAAAAGAAGTACATTTAAAATTTATTCACAGACTAGTTGCTTTCGCACGTGATTTTTTCAGATGTCAAAATTTACAACTGTCAAAATTTACCATTTCATTTGGCACAGCGAAATGAAAAATATTTTTACACCATAGAAAATAAGTTCACCTCATTTTTCCTCTGAGTAAAATGTTTCCGATTAGCACACGGCCTCAGTAATATTACCATAAGAAAAGTTATTGCAAATAATCTAGATATTTCTAATTAGTTAATCATATAATTAGATGAAAATAACTTTATTAACAACGAAAACAACGGTAATTCTGGTAAAACACGTCCAAAAATATCAGGAAAGGTATCAAAAGACGCGTTTTGACCTCGGTATCAATAATGCGAAAAACCAAAAAATGGCCTAGGTCCGATTCCAAAAGTGGGCCTGATCGATGGTATTTATATGCAGAACAGCTTTCTGCATAGGCCGCGCTTCCGGAAAATAACCCTTAGCCGGTCCAACACCGGCTACGTGATCTCCAATATTTCTTGACACATATGAAAATGACAGAAAATGTTCAACTTTGATTGCAAATATCTCTTGATAGAAATATATAATCGAGTTTCCACTTTCGGATTATTATTGATTCCGAGGCCAAAGCGCGTCTTCTGATAATTTTGGACGTGTTTTAGCAGTTACGTACGGTCGTATAGAATTACCTTTTATTTTTATTCAGTTAGGGCTTATTATTAGTTATTTTCCAAATTTATAAACACGTTTTCATACTAAATTCAGTAAGAGAAATTAACTAACACAGCAGCCCAGCTGTAAAATTCAGTCCATTTTTGCACTAAGCCTTTGCATCCCTTCATTGTTAGCTGACCAGAAACCCAGCCACGAGTGAGTGTCAAACGCTTGTTTGACATGTGAGTGAGTGTCAAACGCCTATAAGAGAAGGAAGAGAAAGGGATGCAGACATAACTTACTTGTAGAGTTGTACAATGGCCGAGTGTTTACTGGATCAGTTGTAATGTTTATATGTAACGCAATAGTGAGTCACATATGGTGGTTATGGATGGCGCAAAAGTAATATATCCCTAACTAAGAAAAGACGAAGGTTTTATATTTTATTAAAAGTGAAATTTATTTTACCATTTTTTTTCTTGTACACATATTTATTAAATGCATGCGTATATTTATAAAATATTATAATACTTGAGTCAGTTTTTACTTTTTGTACATTTTTAAGCTATGCAGAAATATATAATTTACATAGAAGCTTTATTCACTAAAAATTAATTGATTAGATTCAATTCAATTATTTATTGCTTTAAGTTTTTTTTTTTGTTTTTTTTTTAACAACAATATCATTAATAAAAAATGGAATTTACTATAAGTTTCTTCGATTTATATCTAAAAAATTTAAATTAATAATTCTTAGGTATAAGCTTTATATAAAATATTATATTTTGTATACCAATAATTCAATTGAAATATTATATTCAAAATATCGACATACTCATTTGTCCTTTATATTACATATTAAATAAAAATGAATTTTCTTTTGTAGTTTTTGAATATTTCTTATTTATTTTGTAAATTTTTTTTTTGCTTAGTTGAAAAATGTATTTGGAAATAATATAAGATACAATTGAAATTATTATACATTTAATGTATCCATATACAGCAATATAAAATATGTTAAATAAATAATAAATTAAAATAAAAAAAAATAATATTAAAGTAATTCAAGCGATTATAAATTACTTGAACTTAGAAGGACTAAAGTTTTTCTAAAATCCCTCAAAATTTTATTCCTGGACGCAACTCTACTAGACAGGTACCAGTTAAATGATAAGTCATGTAACCTCTCGGCCTGACTTGCGTTTGCGTTACTTTTGCTTATTTATCTCAATTAGTTTCTAAAGAGCAGTGTGCCAAATCTAACCATGTGTTTGCTGTCCGTGTCCACACGTACAGTATACGGCATCTCTTTCTAGCGCATGTAACACCACATATATCTGCACTCTTCACTCTCATTATCCATAATGAAAAGTTTGGTAAGCGCCAAGAGTCAGGTATAATGCAACGCACGCCAGCGATAATGGTTATGAGTACGGAAAACGTGGGTCAGGCCTAATGGTTATAAAAGACAATTTTCTTTTATTATTAGATTTGGTTTTTAATGTTTAACATAATTTAAAATTACACAGTTTTAATGTTAACAATAGTGGATAAGATCTATAAATACATATTCATATCAATTAAAAATTTACAAAATATAATTTTACTCCATTTTCCGCAAATTGAACTTTCCTTTTTAAGTCCATCTGAAAATATAAAATTGTTGGTGCATAAATATTTAAACCAGGACTTGACTTGTTTAATAACATTAATTAGCACTATACACTTGGCTTATCTGGGCGTATTAGTTTCAGTTTTACTGCAAAACTCCTTGTTAAACATTTTATACATTTTTCAAAGACGCACTAACATTTTGCTCGCAATATCAAAGAAGAAGATCCCTACCAAATATGGCTAACCATGGTGAAACTGTGATTCCACAATTCACAAATTTTTACTAACACCTACGCATATTTTTGGAATTTGTATGGAAATAACAAGTATGCACTCACACGTACACGGAAAAACATTTCCACCATGGGTAAAAAGTGAACCTCGCCGAACGAAATTGCCCACTTTTTTATCCACTTGGTTTGTACGCGCGACTCACTGTTTATCCAGATTTTTATCCATTGCTGCACAGTGGTCTCGTCAGGTTCAAAACCACCTAGAGGGCACAAAACTTAACCGATTTTTAAAACTTAAACGGGGTATTGTTCAGCGGCTAAAAACCAAGAGATTGTCGACGCGTTTTTTTTTTAATTTTTTGTCTAAAAAAATTACACTGTGCAACAAAATTACAAAATTTTTTTCGACTGTTCTACAGATTCTAGACCATATAAAGCATACAATAACTGCATACTCGAAATTTCCACTACCCCCCCCCCCCAAAATCTGGATATAGGGGCAAAAGACCCCTTCAAAGTTCAAAACCACCTATAAAGCGCAAAGTTATTGTATGTTTTTTTAGACAAAAAATTTAAAAAAAAACGCGTCTACAATCTCTTGCTTTTTAGCTCCTGGACAATACCCCGTTTAAATTTTAAAAATCGGTTAAGTTTTGTGGCCTCTAGGTGGTTTTGAACCAAATGTGCCCTTTTGCGACCACTGTGTGCGGGTTGGCAGGGATACACAGAGAAAAAGAAAAACTTAACAGAAGGCTTTGTGTGTTTAAGTACCCTGCAAAATGACTGAAACTCCAATTCGTATTCATATCGGTAAAATTTGCAGTAATTTTACGTGTTATATACGAGTCAAATGACTAGTAGCTGTGACACCGGTGTTAGCAGTACAGCTATATTTTGATTTTCCAGATGTAAAACCGGTGTGAGCGGTGATGCTCTTAAAAACGCTATGGGAGAAATACGGAAACTTTCAGTATTGTTTTCGCAGGGTAATTTACAATTTTCGCTTGCATGTATTAGTGATTGTGGTTAGGCCAGTCTAGTAGGGAGCAGGTTACACATATTTTTCAGACAATTTTGACAAGCGGACCAAGGGCTTTCTTGTGAGGCTAGCAATTGCCGATCCTCTACATCTCATGCACTAGGGGATCATAAAAATTAGCGCGTGTCCAGTTGGCTTTTGTAAGAATATCTATTTGCGACAAACGATAGACCGAACCAGAAAATTATTTGGCTTTATTAGGAGTTTGAAATATATGATACTTTTTCTAACTGCATGAAAGCTACTTTAAATATAAAGTCAAAATTCGATCTATGTCAGTTGAGAGACATATTAACCAGAAAAGAATTGGATACCCATAATAAATACAGTGATCTACAGTACTGATTGTACAGATTTTTAGTCCTAAACTATGCAATTGACAAATTCACCAACTTGTTTATTTATCACGATGCATTATGTTGTATCAAAAAGCTTTTTACAATGGTTTTGATGATGGCTGTAAAATGAGTTCTTCGCAGTAGATTGCCTCCCACAGTGAGAGAAAAAGCAGTTTGTTAAGTTTCAGTTAGCACTATTGATACAAATTGATATTGATAACTTGATACAAATCTTGTCGGTGTTGGTTTGTAAAAAGAAAAACATAAAATCTGGTACGGTGTTCTTAATATGCACACAATCGCATTCTTTGTGTACATACGAGTATATGAACAGATTCCTTTAAGTGTATTTGTAAATCTTTTCAGGAGTCATATAAAACCCATTCCAATATCGCAGTAATTGATGAATACACTTCTATTAGGAAGTTTCAGATTATTCTCGAATGGCATTAAGTATTTAGCTCTTTTTGTTATTATCGACCAGAATGGGTGGAACATCAGTGCCTGATCGAAAAATTTTCAAGCGCTTAAATAATATGGACATATTATTCTAAAAGTCCCACATTTTTCTTTTCCTTAGCGATTCTCTTATCACTTATCAGTTTGTTTCGAATTCTAAGCCGAATCAACCGAACTTCAATCATTTCGGGCGATACCGAACATAATCCGAAATTGACTTTTGTGGTCTACAAAGAGCCAGCGTTTTGTTTAACGAGCTGTCTCGGTCTGAAATGTTATTTTTGTCAAATACCATTATTGAGGAATAAACTCTGTAATAAGTGCCAACAAAACCAACTTCATGCAAGAAAACAAACCACTTTAATTTGTAAAATATGATCTCCATAAATGTAAAAAGAAAAATTACTGATTTTGGAAATGTCCCGTTTGGTTTAGGAAAATACTTTTATTTTCGACAAGTGCGAAACAAGAATCAAAAAGAAGAAGAGTGAAAAAAACTATTCATACAAATATAACTGAACGCTTAAGTAGATGATGCTGCTATATCGCATTTTTGAATTTTCATATACATACTTTCACTGCATATAAGATATCGCTCGTTTTCTTGAAAATATAGAAAGTATATATTTCATACGGAAATTTTGATGGCTATACATTTGCATGCAAATTTAAAGCTTTAGACCCAATCGCCTCGAAAACTAAATTTTGCGACATAGTACCTTTATTCGCTGAAGGACGGAATAACGGCATTTTCCTCTTGGCGGTGCCAAAAATTAATAAATTCAATGATTTTGGAAGAAAATATGACAAGCCCGCCAAAATTTTATTTATTTTCAAATTATATCCTGCGCACCAGGCGACCATAAAATATGCCCATACAGCTTTTCATCTTCCGCTGAACTTTTTGACAATTTTATCTTTGTGTACATATGTATGTAAAGTGGTTGTGCAATTGATAATTTCCGGTGAAGCGGCATGCGAAAGGAGTGCATTTAAATTTTTTATAGAATACACAACAGAGATAACGATAGCTACGCTTATGCATACAAGCATATAAAAGGCAGTACCCAAGCAAGGCAGGTTGATCAGTTTACTACATTGTTTACCCCTACTAGTTTGGCATCTTTTTTTCGGAGTGGAAGAATTTACTCCGAGAGAGTGTAATGAAGGATGTCGTGTTCAGAGTTGTTTTGAAGTAAAAACTACAACTAAAACTTTCAATTCAAACTGAAATTTACATTCTGTAGTAAATGATAAGGTGTTACAACTGATTTATATTCAATAATTTAGGTATTTTATGTCTTCACGTTCAATATTGCAGTATTTAAATTTGATTGTTTTATTTATTATATATGTGCATATTCGGAGTACGTTGCGCTACTAGTAGACTTACAGCCAAATCGTGTATCTCGAACGATAGGCTACACGAACGATTTGTCTGCTGACGTTTTCGTCTCAGTTTGCGATCTGGTATCCTCATCGTTCGTTGTCGCTTTCGTTTTACGTTATTTATATTGCCGGATGAATTTTTAATGTATTTTCAAAGAATTTTTCCTACAGTTCAACTGAAGAAGTGGAAATGCGTATAGAGAGAAGGTTGCGCGACCAGATGAATGTAATGGAACTGCCTGAAACTGTGTAAGTGTTATGTTAATAATACCTCTATGCTGCTAAGAAGAATTCTTTTTTAGATTTGTAGCAAATTTCCGAATAAATAAAGAAATATTCCAATATATCCTTGATGAAATAAAAGAGCATGTTGTTCTATCGCATAGAAGCACCCATCTGTCGCCTCAACTTAAACTGGCAACTTTTTTAAGGTTTCTAGCCAGAGGAAGTTATCAAAAATCTGTGGGAAACGAAAATATTTCCTCAATGGGACAGTCCACTATGGCCAGTGTTATTAAAGAATTCCTGAACATTTTTGATGAACACTTCTGCCATCAATGGGTAAATTTTAAACGATCTACTGATAAAGAAAATGCGGTGAAAGAGTATTTTTTTCAAAAGTATGGAATACCTGGTGTGATTGGCTGTGTTGATGGAACACATGTTCGCATTAAGCCACCAGGAGGTGACAACAATCATCTGTACCTTAACCGAAAGGGCTTCTACAGTTTGAACGTGATGGCGGTAAGTTGAATATTGAAAAGCCAACACACAAATACATAATCCGTTCTTTTACACAGATATGCGATCACAAGATGGTTGTCAAATACGTTGACGCTAGACATCCAGGGGCTAATCATGACTCATTTGTGTGGAACGTGAGCAGTGCCGAAGATGAGCTAAAAAATTATTATAACAATGGGAAAACAAATACCTGGCTGCTTGGTACATTATACAACATAATAATATGTTAAAGCTTTTGCTTAAAATTTGTAGGTGATTCTGGATACCCTTTGCAGCCATATTTGATGACACCATTCAGAAGCGCATCCGAGGCCATTCAACGAAATTACAACACTAAACACTCGAAAGCTCGTAACGTTATTGAAAGGTGTTATGGTGTTGTGAAAAACCGATTCCGTTGCATGATTGGCTCGAGAGGACTACATTATTCGCCCGAAATAGTTACTCAGATTGTAAATGTTTGCTTCGCTCTTCACAACGTGTGCATTTTTTTCAAACATGAAATTCCTTTCGAAAGCTCTGATTCTGAAAATCTTGTTATATACGAAGAAGAAATTGAAAACAGCACTGGTTCAAGTGCGGCTTCCCTTACAAGAATGAGAATAGCAGAAAACTTGTTTTAAGGAACAAAATTTTATTTCAAAATATATATGTGTATGTTTATAGTTCAGGTACACTGTCAAATCCATTTATCTTAGAGCTAATAAAATTATTACATAAAAAATTCAACATACTTTGCTTTTTCAGTCTCAAATGTTAGCATAAAAAGGTACTTATACAAAATGCTCATGCGAAGCAATATTGTTGCGTATTCTTTATCCTAATACCTAAAATTAGTTTAAATTCTAAAAAAAAATATCACTTCGGTACAAAAATTCAATTGATACTTATAAAAAAAAAAAGAATTTCCTAAACAAATTAAAATATTAGCTGCTTCAGCTGTTAAAAAAAAAAATATTTACACAAAAAAATAAAATAAAACCCCTATCTTTGAAAGCTTCGAAGGAAATTTTCAATTATTTGGGACTGCCGGTCAACTGCTGCAGTCAGTCTATTTGTGGCATCAACTTGAAGCATTGATGCCTCGGCTTGCTTTTTTGCAGCTTCTGCCTGAGCTACTGCAGCCTCTGCTTGCATTTTTGCCGATTTTGCAATCGTATCCTGAAATGTTCGCTTTCGTGTAATTGACCGCCTAGCAGTGGAGGCATTTACCGCTATTGGTTGGATGCCCTGTGTGGTTGGAGTGATTTCCACTGGCGATATAACAGCATCTGGTACTTGCCTACGGTCCGGCGAATCTACCAGAATAAGCCGTGGCATTTCTGTAGACGAGCGTCTTGAGGAGGGGCTGGGTGCTGTCTATGGAATTCCGATTACTCTTCCACTCGGGGCAGCGGACTTCGAAATAGATACAAGCCGGTCGATGGCTTGTTCCATTTCGGACAGCGGAGAGGGCCGGAAAGGACCACCGCCGGTAGCAGTAAGACTTCTTTGATTTTCTGCTATCTTTTTCTTTGTACGGCTTTTCAAGTCAGCCCATATCTTGAACGGAAAAGGAATTAAAATTAACACAGTCGTATAATATTATTTTTATGAGCTTTGTTATCTACATTCACATTCAACCGGAAAAAACATTTCAATTGTTATCTGCAAGTACCGCTCCTAAAAAGTAACGTCATAATATGCTTACTTACTTTTTTCCATTCGACAGCTGTTCTTGTGGCTGGACCGTGGGAGTTTACTTTTACTTTTATTTCCTCCCACCGCTTCTCTACTCGTCCTCTATCGGATCCAAACACCGGTACACCTCTGCCCAGGTCAGGATTTCTTTCCATCTCCTTTACAAGTACCTCGGACTGTGCTGTTGTTGTCTTTTTTAACGCTATAGACATAAATTTTCAATTCAAATTTTCAAAATAATTCATATTTTTTTTTTACTTACTTTTTTTGCCAGAAACCTCCATCTTGACGATCACTAATAACCTTTCGTCTTTTTCAAACGATTATCGTCTCTCTTTCGTCTTGTATTCGCGTTAGAAAATGCCAACCAAGACGAAAACAACGTAACAATCAGCTGTTTTCGTGCTTGCCAGACGAAAGTTTATTTACATGATACAAACACACGAACGAATCGTCTGGTAGACGAAACGAGCGTTCGCTTCGAGATAGACGATTTGGCTGTTATACTATGGTTTACTGTCAACCGCTGAACAGTGTACCTAAGTCGCGAATTTATATTGCGTTTATTACCAGTAAGTAAAACTAGCATTTATAAACAGTATTTGTGCTGATTCGATGATTCCTTGGTTATTAATCCTGGGTTCGATCACCATAAAGTCAAATAAACACACGCACAATAACTGTAACGAATAGCTAGTATTATAAGCACAATAAAAATGTAAGAGTTGGTAACTTCACAGTAGTTCACTGAACAAGACTTGAAAATAAACCGTAGCCCTGCCAACCAGCAGTGGATAAAAATCTGGATAAACAGCGAGTCGCGCTTACCAAACACCTGGATAAAAAAATGGGCAATTGAAAGGAAAAATTGAAAGCAACAAACATATAGAGGCTAGTACTATTTCGAAAACAGCCACGATTTCTCGTTAGACTAATTCGCATAGTTTTGCTATTTTCAGAGGATCTTGTGGAGAATCGTGTAGTTTTGCAAGCTGCTTAATTCAAGTTTTCCTCTAATTGTTGTTTGTTATCTTGCCAACGGTATACGCAATATTTCAGACATTCTGTTTATATGTAAATCATCTTTGCTGGACTTTGTTTTTGTACATTCTTATTTCTATTTTTAGAAGATAGTTATTGTACATAACCGCGTGCTCCGGTGTAAATTTATTTTTGTTTGTGGTTTTATGGTCTGTTCATTTTTACATATTTTTGTGAGTTTAACGAGCTCAAGACCAGTTGATAATATAATAATTCTTGGTTAATTATTACTTTAAAACAACTCTGAACGTGATTTCCTTCATTCCACTTACTCGGAGTACCTTCATCCACTACCTTCCACTCCGATTCGCAAAAGAAAATGCCAGACTAGTAGGGGTAAGCAATGCTCCACAGTAAGTTCACTGCACAACACTTCAAAATAAACTGATCATCCTGCATTGTTTGTATGCTGCCTTTTATAGACTGGCCGCGCGCCAGTTTCATCACCTACAAGCTTCTCCACAGTTCTCTTTTCAATGACATCGGTGCTTGCTTTCGGTTCTCCAATTATTTTCTTTATGCTGATGACCTGAAGATCTTTCGTAGGATTGATAGTCCATCAGATGTTCCACTTTTGCAGCATGACCTGGACAAAGTTGTTGACTGGTGTGATACTAACAAGCTCTTTCTAAACGTTAAAAAATGTTTTCACATGTCTCTCTCGAAGTCCAATAATAACTTTGTTTCACATTTCTATTTAGCAAGTAGTCGTTTGATCGCAGTCAAAGAATTTGTTGATCTAGGTGTTGTCTTTGATTCTAGTTTTTCGTTTGTTAATCATATATGCTATGTCCTTCCGAAAGCTTATAGAAATCCTGCTTTCATGCGTCGATATGCAAAGGACTTTAAAGACTCCTATACCATGAAGGCTTTATATATATCCTTGGTTCGCTCAAAGCTTGAGTATGCGTCTATTGTTTGGAATCCTATCTACAGCTGTCATGCGGCCAGAATTGAAAGTCTGCAAAGGAAATTTATTCGGTTTGGGCTTGGTTCTCTTACTTTCGAGGATCCGTTGCCATCTAACTTAAAATCTCTTCACTCCAGAAGAACTCTGCACCTGCTTATGTTCGTGTATGATCTCGTTGTTGGTTCGATAAACTGCCCTGACCTCCTTGAGAAAATCACGTTTAATGTGCCCAATAGATCCCTTCCTTTGTCCCTACCTTTTTATTTGAGCTCTTCCAGGACGAACTATGCTCTTTGCGATTCAATATTTCGCACTCTAGCTGAATTCAATAAACTTTCGAGAAGGCTAAACATTGATTTCTCCCTGTCCAGGGATGTTTTCAAATTCCAATTACTGTCACAATTAGATATATAATAAAACTTTATTTTTTATATATATGTTTCTTATTATTTCTATTAATATTATTATTATTATAGTTTTAACAATTACTACATCTTGTATGTAAGATCTAAATCAGAGACTGAATAAACTGAAATTAAATTTTTGAATTGCTCTTGTTCTTGCATTCTAGAACACTGGATGTTTATCACCATTTACTCTTTGCCTCGTATTCGAAAACACTCATCCTGGTGGGAGTGTTATTGAGTTAGGAATGGTACATGATTGAGAATATTGGCCACAATAGATTTGTAAATCGACGTAGGTAATTCACCACTGTGGAAATTTTGAGTTTAAATAGTGACTTTTAAAACTATTGCACTTTTATTTTTATTCATTCGCTGTTGGATCATCTTAGGGTTATACCATCTTTGCCTAGGATCAGTTCATCCTCTGAACCTAAAAACGACGGTTACTTTGGTTAGATCTTCCTTGCAATGGTTATCAAGTTTTTTTTCTGAAAAGGAAAATGAATGCATTTCTTTTCCTACTGGGCGCCGTATTTTAGAATATAATATCGGTTAACAATTATCTTTAATAGTAATATATTGTTCTCTCTTTCTTCACAGAATTGTTTCCAGCACGATGGTTATATCTGTTATAGTTCTGACGGCGGCGTTTTTTTACTTTGACAACAAAGGTGATATAAGCAAATTAAGATCACTTGTCGCCCCGTGTGTTTTCATTTTTACTGGTTACATTTTTTCTTGTAACCGGAACGCAATTAATTGGCGTACCGTTATATCTGGAATTGTATGTCAACTGCTTTTAGGAATTTTTTGTATTAGGTGGACTGTGGGCAGTAAAATATTCCAATGCTTTGGTGATAAAATCGCAGCATTTTTAAAGTTCGCTGATGAAGGAAGTCGTTTCATATATGGCGATATGCTTGTCAATAATTCCATATTTGCATTTTCTGTATTACCTGTGATCTTTTTCTTTTGTTTTTTTGTTTCAATTTTACATTATTTTGGTGCACTACAATGGATAATTTTGAGACTTGGATGGTTGTTGCAACAAATATTAGGAACCACGGTTTGTGAAAGTGTCACGTGCGCGGGTAATATATTTTTGGGAATGACTGAAAGTCCGCTGCTAATTAGACCTTACATTAAAAAACTCACTAAAAGTGAATTACATGCAATTATGACTTCTGGATTTGCAACAGTCTCGGGAACGGTGTTGGCGGCATACTTATCATTCGGAGCTTCAGCGGCACATTTAATTACCTCAACTGTAATGGCAGCTCCAGGAGCTTTGGCATTTTCAAAACTTTACATGCCCGAAACAGAAGAAAGCGAAACCACATCGGCAAATATCGAATTGGAGAAATCGTGAGTTTAATAGTATATGCAAAATCTTATAATAGAAAACTGTTTCACTCTTATAAACTGAGTTGAAACTAGCCCTCCGGTGAGTGACAGTTCTGAACTTCACGGCCGTGTGAAAAGGTGTTTTTTTCATATAAACATTTTTTGTTTTGTTCTTATTGTTAATAACTAAATTCTACATACAAAAATAATTTAAAAAATTTTTTTTTGCTTGAATTTTCTTAAGACTATTATAAAAAAGTTTAAAAATTATTGTTGTTGAGCGTGTACTTCTTGTCCCCCGCCCTGTGCGCAAGTGTTGCAGCGATGTAAAAGTGTGCTATGTTCTCCGCAAACAGCGTTGCTGCAGCCGAAGCAGTATGCCCGCGTTTTCCGCTGCCGCTCGTACTCAGAACGGCAAAGGCGACATGCGGTCTACTTGACCTAGCCGCAAACGACGGTTCATTGCCTTCTATCGGTCTTGGTAATACCTGAAATTAAAAGCAAAAAATAAAAAACAAATAAATATATATTCTATTCTTGAATTTGAAGATGTTTTTCTTACCCTGACATCGAATGCTTCCATCGCATTGCATATCCTTGGATATGAGGTTATATGGTTGGTCAGGGCACGTTCTTCGATATTTGGTGTGGCCAATTGTTTCGTTAGCAGTAACAAGAACGACCGCCGTCTGTCACACCTTTTTATAGGCTTCATTTCGTTGTAAATCGTAAAAGCAGCCAATGCAGCGACGTCCAGCATATTATAAAACATGGCCAACGGCCATCGTTGTGTTGCTCTTTTGCAGCTGTAAGTGCCTAGCATTTGATCCATGGTATCAACGCCGCATTTGTTGGCGTTGTAATCTAATATGGCATAGGGCTTCCGCTTCTCCGTTTGCGGCAGGTGTAGTGCATTGTGGAGAGCACGTTCACCACTTTATTTTTTTTCGGTACGTATGAGTATAACGCTATATCCCCTTCGTTGAACCCAAATAATGTACTATTGATGGTGCGCTTCGGGTTCTTCTTGAACTCCTGTGGAATGAATGTTTTGTTGTAGCGCACTGTACCAACATATGCGGTCTTCCTCCTCATCAAAATACGCACCAAGTCAAGAGTGGTAAAGACATTATCCGCGTATATAGTACGGCCAGCATCTAAATATTTTTCCACAAGATCCTGCACAAGGTTCTGCCCTTGGTTTATCTCCCGTTGTTGGTTTGGCAGTTTTCCAGAATATATCATTCCCTGCACAGGATAATAACTCTGTGAGTCGCATAACCACCATACTTTTAAACCATACTTAGCTGGCTTTGACGGAATATATTGTGTGAAGCGGGTTCGGCCTCTGTAAGGGAACAACTGCTCATCAACTGTAAGTGCTTCATGAGGAGTGTAAGCTGCTGCCAAGTTATGTTGCAATATTTGCCAAATATCGTCAATAGCCGCAGTTTTGCTGTTGATGACTCGCTGTTATCGAGTATTTCCATTGTCGAATCGAATAAATTGCTTTATACACATGAAGCGATCGTACGACAACGCAGATTTGTATATTGGGCAACGCGTCGCGCCCCATAATTCCATAGCTGGTTCATGGTTTGATCTTGTGAGTCCAGCATACAAAAGAATAGCTACAAAGGCGTCAAACTATTTCACTGTCACTGGCTTCGACTCCTTTTTCTTCGTGGGATTCGCCAAATTCCATGCAGCTGTAACCTCCCTGCCTTTACGATTTGTTTCACGTAGCACTAAGTGTATTATTTCCTCTGTCATGATTGAACGCATTATTGTATAGGGGTCGTGTATATTTCCTGTTGGTCCTGGTTTCTTTCTTGTGAAGTCGACCACGTTATGATTACAGGTGCGTGATGTTGGTGGTGCTTTTTTACTCCATTGGGTGCCATCTTTACCAATATAGTAACTTTCATTCGTTTCCTGTCCATCAGTTTCTTCCTCTTCATCATCGTCGTCATCAGTATCTTCATTTAGCTCGACGTATCCTTCAGTTTCGGCATATGACTCTTCAGCAGGTTGGTATGTGCGAGGTTCATCATCCTCAACTTCATAATTACCAATTGCAGCAATATCAATTTCTTCATCCATGTCTTCGTCCATAAAATCAGCAAATCTACTATCAACTGCACGCCTTTCATCCTCTTCGCTGTCTAAACTTTGACTGATTTGGTTTACGAAACTACAACTTCTTTTATACTCTTTCGTACGTCTACCTGAACTCAAAGACATTTAGGGATTACTTCATCATCATTATAATTTTTTTATTGTTTCAACACATAATTTACTTGTTCTGTATACAAAGACCTGAACTCAAAGAAATTAGGGATGATGATAAAAACAAAAAATTCTAAGAACTGGTTTATTGCTAGTAGTATAAAATTAGAATATTGTGCCTTTCCTTGAAAGCAATAAAGTTCATGTCTTCGAAGTGGCCGAAGTAGGAGTAATTTCACTCATCGGAGGGCTAGGGCTGCCGCGGATATACGCATCACCAAAAACTAAACGCCGCTGTAGACGTGTATTTAGTTCTCTGGAACGGTTGGCGTCATATTTATTTCAACTTATCATATGGATCAGAGATAAATGGATACGAGACTCCCTTATTTTCTCAATTTATCTTCCCAGCGTTTGACAGTGTTGGCAAATACACAAAGCGTTCCTGGGGAGATACACAGCTGATTCCCCATTTTTTGAAGAAAAATAAACTGGAAAGGCAGGTAGCTTTTGTTCGAGTAGTGAAAAATTGAGCATGCGTGGAAATTATTAAGGGGAAAAGTGTGTTACATTTCATATTGAAATTTTTTAACTTATTTATCATAATTTTTTTATACCCAGCGTGTACTAGGTCACAGGGTATTATAGTTTTGGTCATACAACGGTGGATTGTAACGGTACAAACTAATGGAGATAGATATAGAGTTCCATATATCAAAGTTCTTAGAATGAACAGAGGAATCCATTAAGACATATCCGCCCGTCCGCCCGTGGACACGAGTAAAAATTTAGATATTTCAATGAAATTTGGCACACAGGTTACTTTCTGGACAAGGTAGGTTGCTATTTAAAATGGGCGAAATCGAACCATAACCGCGCCTCTTTTTTCGATATCTAAAAACGTTTAAAATGAGATAATTCGATAGTAAAAGCAGCTACAATAATGAAATTTGGTAGATTTATTAAGTTTTATTTATTTTTTATTTATTTATTTATTTAATTATACACATATAAGATATCCTAGTAAAAATTAATTACTAAATGTAAAAACCAAAAGAAAGATTAAAGAGTAGAAATAGCATGAAAACCATACATATCCTATTTAATAAGAAAGAACACGAAATAAAGTAGGTGCAGAAAGTTCAGTTATTGGTCAAAGCATTCCACAACTGCACAGCCCTAACGAAAAACATTCTTGATGTAACTGAGTACTTAAAATGTGGTACAATAACGTTACAAGTACGAGATGATTGCGCAAACGTAAGTTTTTTAAACAGATATTCTGGCGTACGAAGACATATTATTCTATGCATAAAAAATAGTAAACGACGGCCGAAGAACGCCGTTAAACTACATTGAAGGATAGTTCTTGAAAAGTTTGAAATATGATCATATTTCCGCTTAAGATAAATATATCTAGCACAATTATTAATTATAAGTTGGTACTGGTTCATGGAAGCTTTATCAAGGCAGCCACATATCAGTTCATGGTATGATATTATTGGTATTAATAGTGCTTTGACAAGTTTAAGTTTAACATCTTCCCGAATAAAATAGGCTGTCTTCCATAAATGTCTTAATATATAATATAACTTACTTATAGAGGAATTCACATGATCAACACAAGTAAGTTGCTTATTTCATAGAAACCCAAGTGTTTTGACAGTTTTAACATATTTCACAACATTTCCATTTAGTATTATTGGAGAGACATCATCAAGATTATATGAATAATGCGATATAGCAATCGCCTGCGTTTTGGATGCGTTAAGGTAGAGTTTGTTTCTTTTAGACCACTGATTTATAGCCTCTAAGTCTTCATTTATTCGGTGGACCAAATCCTCCACCAAGCCAAGAGGAGCCGAAAGGTACACCTGTGCATCATCCGCATAGAGATGAATAGAGACACTGCGGCAGTATTTTTCCATATCATTTATATACAAACTAAATAAAATTGGGCCAAGAATGGAACCTTGTGCTACACCAGATTTTACCGACAATAAGCTTGATCCGATATCCCCACACATCACCCTTTGGAACCTGTTTGTCAAATAGCTTTCTATGAGCTTTACAGCATCCCTAGTAAATCCAAAATATGTTTCGAGCTTTTGAAGCAGAATTTTGTGGCAAACCGTGTCAAATGCCTTGGAAAAATCCAAAAGTGTAAGAATAGTCAGGTCACCGGTATCAAAGTTAGGTCGAATGTCCTCTAAAACCTTAAGCATAGCGGTAGAACAGCTATGCCCAGTACGATAACCTGACTGATTTCTTGACAACAGACTTTCATGAGTAAGATACTTCATAATCTGTGTCGAGAATAGCTTTTCGAAAATCTTTGATAAACACGGAAGAATGCTAATTGGCCGAAAGTCACATGGCGAGGAAGCATTACCCTTTTTCGGAACAGGTATAATATTAGCCACTTTCCAAGCATCGGGGAAGGTTAGCGATGTTAATGCAAAATTTAGAATATGCGTTAAAGGATAAATAACATAAGGTAAAATAACCGCGCCTTTGCTTTCATCGTCTTATTGACAATTTTACCAAATTTTTGGAAAAGAGGCGTGGCACCGCCCATATATGAGTCAAGCAATTTTCAAATTCGACTGTTAATAACCTTATAACTGTGTAAGATGGAATTACGAAACTTGGTACGAGGTTTAATATGGACATGTAGAGTACGGCCACCGAAAATAAGCGAAGTCGGTGGACGACCACGCCCACTTTTGAAGTAAAGCTTGATAAAAGAGAGGTAGGAAACCGGAACATACTATATCTCCTTCACTAATGCAGATAGAATGCTAGAATTTCGTAATTACAGTAACCTGATGGTTTTATTAATGATTTTTTTTTAATCTTAGAAGATGGGCATGGCACCGCCCACATCTGAATGAACAAAATGTCAAATTTCAGCAATTATTAACTTCAGAACCGTGTTAGATAAAATTACGAAACTTGATACGAGGTATACTATCTACGTTTTTCAAAATTATATGTAGCCTGTACTTTAATAAGTGAACACAGAAATCTACTGTGAAACTTTCATAAAGATCGGTTAAGTACTTTGGACGCCAGACACACATTCGTTTTTATACCTAGTAGTGCATCATTGTTTACCCCTACTAGTTTGGCCTCTTCTTTTTCGAATCGGAGTGGAAGGTAGTTGATGAAGGTACTCCGAGAGAGTATAATGAAGAAAATCGCATTCAGAGTTGTTTTAAAGTGAAAACTACAACTAAAAAGTTCAATTCAAACTGAAATTTGCATTCTGTAGGAACTGATAAGGTGTTATAACTGCTTTATATTCAAAAATTTAGGTGTTTTATGTCTTCACATTCAATATTTAAATTTGATTGTTTTATTATTGCATCCAACGCACACACACACAAACCACACAGGGTGCGTTGGATGCAATAATAAAACAATCAAATTTAAATATTGAATGTGAAGACATAAAACACCTACTACGTTTATAACTGCATAAACGAATCGAGGTAGATATTGACTTATACCATGATTAAACTATATATGGTTGTCGCAAGCGGCCAACAACGCGTAATTACCGTTTGGCAACGTATTGCCCTTATGTCAAAATGCACATGTGAGAGGGAACGCGCAATAACGATCCGCCTATTTTCTAAGCTTTCCACCTATAACACACACACATAAATCACAAAATTTCTTAAATCAGAGTGAGTGGGTTCGATTCTCCACAAGATCCTCTGAAATAGCAAAATTATACGAATTAGTCTGACGAGAAATCGTGGCTGTTTTCGAAATAGTACTATAACTATAGCCTGTATATGTTTGTTGCTTTCAATTTTTCCTCTAATCAAAAATAATAATAATTAACTAAGAATTATTATCAACTGGTCTTGAGCTCGTTATACTTACAAAAATATGTAAAATGAACAGACCGTAAAACCAACAGCAAAATACATTTATACCGGAGCACGCGGTTATGTACAATAACTATCTTCTAAAAATGGAAAAGAAGAATGTACAAAAACAAAGTCCAACATGCATGATTTACATATAGACAGAATGTCTAAAATATTGTGTATACCGTTGGCAAGATAACAAACAACAATTAGAGGAAAACGTGAATTAAGCAGCTTGCAAAACTACACGCAGCATAGCCTATGGGTTAGGCAGCTGCGCTGGCAATCAGAGTGAGTGGGTTCGATTCTCCACAAGATCCTCTGAAATAGCAAAACTATACGAATTAGTCTGACGAGAAATCGTGGCTGTTTTCGAAATAGTACTATAACTATAGCCTGTATATGTTTGTTGCTTTCAATTTTTCCTCTAATAAAAAATAATAATAATTAACTAAGAATTATTATCAACTGGTCTTGAGCTCGTTATACTTACAAAAATATGTAAAATGAACAGACCGTAAAACCAACAACAAAATACATTTATATTTTACTTTCAAAGTGTCCGTGAACGAAGAAATTCGGAAAATATAAATTTTTGAAAATGGGGCGAAAAATTTCTTTGTAAAATTTAAAACGCGATATTTCTATAACTATGCAAGCTATATAAATAAGATACTGCACACATAATAAGCTTTTTGCAAAACTCGACTGCAAAAAAATGTTGTGTATTTTGGGGAAGTAGGCGTGGCGCCGCCCACTTTTCAGTATCAAAGTGCTGCTATTCTCAAAGGCGATTGCTTGTAACCTCAACCAGATATTTAAATGAAAATTTCGCCAATTTTTACAATAAACAGTAACCTTTATATGTTCAACATTTTCGCCAAATTTCGTTTCGACAAATCAGTTTTTGCCGGAGTTATGACATAAAAAGTTTTGTGGAACAATCCACTAAAAAATCCACGAAAATGTTTATCGTTCACGGGCACTTTGAAAGGGAAATAGAATTGGTATAAAGCTATTTTACGCAAAGTTATTGCCTATTTAATATATCTATAATCCTTTTCAAAATCTTTCATATAAAAGTGGGCGTGGACCTTAACCGATTCTGCCCATTTTTTCGTTTCGATATCTTGAACGGTTTCTGATTATGATAAATAACATTTCTAAAGTTGACTAATCAAAAATTTCCTAAAATTTTACTTTCTTCTTTAATGTTAATGCACACACCAAATTTTATCCTTATAGTTAGGTGTATTATGTACTAAATAATCACTTTTTTTATATTTCCGAAAATATTCTTTGTATAAAAAGTGGGCGTGGCTATCATCCGAGTGAAGTTAATATACCTAGTGCAGTTGAACTACTACCAAATTTCGTTATTGTAGGACAAACTCTTAGTTAGTTAGTTATTAACAGTCGAAATTTGAAAATTGGTTCACTCATATATGTGCGGTGCCACGCCCATTTTTCAAAAATTTGGTCAAATGGTCAATAGAACGATCAACCAAATTTCATTGTGGTAGGTTATTTTACTATCGAATTATCTAATTTTAAACGTTTTTAGATATCGAAAAAAGAGGCGCGGTTATGGTTCGATTTCGCCCATTTTAAATAGCAACCTACCTTGTTCAGAAAGTAACCTGTGTGCCAAATTTCATTGAAATATCTCAATTTTTACTCAAGTTATCGTGTCCACGGACGGACGGACGAACATGTCTTGAGGGATTCCTCTTGTAAATAATAGTTCTTATTCTGTTCATACTTAGAACTTTGATATATGCAACTCTGTATCTATATACATTATTTTGTACCGTTACAAACTAACGTTATATGAACAAAACTGTAATACCCTGTGTGCTAGTACACGCTGGGTATAAAAATAAGCACTGATTTACATTAAACGAAACCCCAGCTTTTTTCAAAATGGCTAACACTGCATCCAATCTTTCGATTGCTTGTTCTTCGTTTGAATCAATTATCATTGTGTCATCCATATAGACACCCTGCAGTCAACTACCAAACTATTGAGTAAAGATTCTAGTTCATTGACTAGAATTTCGTGGGCTTATTCATACCAGTCTCAGCGACTGCAACCTCTCCACTATCATAAGTAGCAACAACCCTCCCGAACTATCGATAGGTAAATACATACATGAGCGAGGAAGAAACCCATTTAGTATTCGGACAGCAATCGTTGAGTTAAGACCGCCGTTCTACATTTTAAACTTCTGTTTAACTAATAGTCTGAGTTTTTAAATATTCATTCATTTGTATTAAATATAAAACTTTCTTGTAAATAATAGTTCTTATAGCTTAATCATAATCCTTTTGAGAATTTCGTGCTTAAAATAGTACATTTGGGTTGCAGATCATGTGCATATGTGCATGTCAACAAAATCACCCTTATTTTTTTGCGACGTCGCTACTGCAACAGCAACAACGAGTAAGCAGTGCTCAAACGAAACCACGAAGAAAAGTGAAAACACAACGATCATTTGTCAAAGAAATTGTGTATAATCAAATAAACCTCGTTCTGAAGAAAACGTTTTCAACATAATAAATATTGAATTGCTGTTTTTTTTCAGGGCTGACTAGTTGTGATTGTGAAATGCAGTTTTCATAAATAAAGTCTCCAACGGAATCGTTTAGAAGCTGCAACAACGAAAGTGGCGAGCAGACATACATACGATAACAAGGTGGCTAAAATGGCACTTTTAAAAAAAATTTGTTACTAAGAACTTGCACATTATATACTAAAATAAGCGAGCTACCTTCATGGTGATTTGCAAAGAACCTCTAACTTCTAATTTTCACCATAAAAAGCTAATCTTTTCTTGAAAGATATTTTTACAAGTATGTACTAGATTCTATCTGAGATTAATATTTAAATTTAAAAATCTTCCACAAAATCTCTCAAGAAAATTTAACGATTTTTGCCCAGTTATAAAATTCATTCATAAAAGGACTATTAAAAAAGAGCAAAATTACTTCTTATAAATGTTTGCCAAAGGTTAAAGTTGCTATGAATAGCGACTATATTTTTTTTTAGATTTGGTTTTATTGTTCAATATAGTAAAGTAATATTTATTTTGATGGACACATATTTTATATCTGATGACTGAATTTTCAAGAAAGTGGTTTATAATGTAATTTTGAAATTTCTTGTATTTTTCAACCCAAAATGAACTAACCTGCTATGAAGTGGTGAAGTAACTGGTTTGATACTGATGCATAGGCTGGGTAGGATGACGACTGGTATGATTCTGGTGTATGTACTCACTAGTATGTCAACTGTAATATTGCTGATGCAGAAGCGGAAAATTGCCATCTCGTAGGACATCGCAGTGTTAAAAATATCAGTTGCTAATATCAAAACTTTGCAAAACTCGAACTAGTTCAGCCGGATCGGCAAACCAGTTGATGGCAGAACCAGAGAAGGACAGCGCTTTTACGTTTCAAAGCATTTACTTTCACGTTTTAGAGCATTCATCCTGCAGTTCCCTAAGCGCCTCATGTATTTGGGATAATTTTGCGTTCTGCAGTTTGCTGTAATGGCATATGTTCTTTCTGTGCCTGCAGCTGCAAAGCTATTCTCGAAGATATCCGTGTCTCCTATGCTTCCACCTGTTCTTCAAGCTGAGGCGCGCGGTCTTCTTTTCCTCCATTTTTGTCGATATCTGTATACAATTTTATTTATTATTCAAACAAATTTTAACAGAGAATAACATTTTAATTTTTATTCAAGCGTTTGAAAATAAACAAGTAAGGAAGTCTAAGTTCGTGTGGAACCGAACATCATATACCTAGTAGTGATCTATTATGTCATCCCAATCTACGCAGGTCTATTTTAATACTTTCAGTTCGTATTTGCGTTCAAATAGACAGACGGACAGACAGAAAGATGGGACTATCTCTTTTTCTTCTCATACGTACAAACATTTCATGTTCATGAAAGGTATGCAAATCAAAAAAGATATACAACTTCGCTTTTGCAGTGGGGTATTGACTACTTGCCCGGATATTCTACTTTTCATCCCGAACGTTTTAATATCTCTCTCTCTATGGCGCGATATACAACAGGTATATCATCATAAACCTCCTAAGAGATTTTTGCTCCAAGCTTCTCTTCCAATTTGTGGTGTGCCGATTTGAATTTTTCCCTACAAATTGGTGGGACCTACAGTTTTTTGCCGACTCCGAACGGCATCTACAAAGGAGACGAATTTTTGCTGAGAAGCCTGTCAGGGCAGAAATACACTCGGAGAGTTTGCCAAACCGCTGCCGAGGGGCGACCCCGTTTTGAAAAACTTTTTTCAAATCACTTTTGATGTTACCTGTACCAGGGCTCGAACCATGGACCTTCGGTGTGGTAGGCCGGCAACACTACCTTCACACCACGGCGGCCGCGTTTAATATACATTAATAAATATTATTCGTTTTCGCGACCTTTTTGGTTTCAATTTTTGAAAAAGTACAGACCTCAAGCCAGCAAGAAGAAGGAATTAATAAATACATATATATATCGATTCGTTTATGTCGAATAAAGTAACATACCTTGTGTGCGTAACAAAAATAAATATAAAAAAGGGTGTCTTTCATAGGCGCCAAAGAACTCAACCGATCTTTATGAAATTTTCACAATATATACTTGGGTTCACTGGGTACACCATAGACAATATATAGTTTTGGAAAAGTAGGCGGAGCCACACCCCCAGGCTATATAAAGTTTCAATTCGTCATAACTCCGAACTTTTTTGATCTGAATTAATGAAGTGATATATGTGTCACTTAGTCAATATCTACATAATTTTTCAAAAGTGGGCGGTGCCACGCCCACTGTAGCATTACTCAGAATGCTTTTCACTGTCAATGCACTTCAAATATTGACCCACTTAAATTATGTTGAACCCACGGGAGTTCAACAGCATATACCAACTGACACCTATCAAATTGTCAACCCATTACTCAATGCGTCGCTTTGACCAACACACGTATCGATCAGCACGACTGATCGACACTATCGGTTGGTCAACGTGAACTACCAAATTATTTGCTGACATTGCACACAATGCAAATACTTTTAGTGTCTAAGTATTAGTGTAAGTTTGTATAAGTAAGTTAAGCTAGAAATGTATAAAAGATAAAGCTTTTGAATAAAGAACGATCAATTTAACGATATACATCTGCGTACCTCATTTGAAGACTTTACATGGCGATCCTGTCAGTCTCACAACATAGCGAAAACTTTGCAATTAAATTTGCGAAATCGCTTAGAGACTGAGCAGAAGGAATCTACAAACTCAGTTTGGGTCAAAAGATCCTGCCAGCATAAACCAGATCTTGCCAGAATAAACCAGTGGATTATTGGATCACTGCATGATGACATAAAATCCGTATTATTGGATTATTGGATCGCTTCAGGATCAGAGATATCAGCGAAAATAAATTTTGCTAAAATAGCGAAACCGCTAAAAACGCAACAACAACACATTGTTAACAACGCCAACAACTGACAATTTTGGCCCGGCAAAGGCAATGTCTGCAAGAAATTATGTTTCAGCACCACGCAACACTTAACTACTGAAGATTAAAACACAAAAATTTTTGACTGGCAGCACGCAGTGAATAGTGAAGATTGAATACAAAATCACTGACTGGCAGCAAGCACCAAAAACAGCACACAGATTTAAATTAGTTGTAAGACTTGTTAAAATATGTATACCACTAACAAAAAACCCAGAATAATTTGAGCACGCCTTATGGCCGCTAAACAAGTAGCAATTAAATTTGCTTAGGGACAAGTATCCTTAATAAAAAAAAAAAAAAAAAAAAAAATAAGTAAATAGTTAAAATAATATGCAAGAAATTACAACAAAAGAAGAATTTGACAGAATTTTTAAGAAATGTCACGATACTATTAAAGAATTTATAGCTATTTCTGAACAAATTTTGAAGAATCGTAACGCAGAAAAGCAAGGTCCTACACCGATCACTATAGAAGAGTATCGGCGAAGGAATAAGCCTAGCAAAAAGGAAGAAATTCCAAAAATACCTGCCCCTACAATAATTCATAACAGAAAAAGGGGAGGCAAACAGGTCAAAAGACAAATAGAAATAGCCAAAACGTTTAGGCTCCTTAATTTAGCAACAAACACGGTTGATAGGTTAAAACTGAAAGAAAAAATTAATGTATTAAGAAATAGAAAGTTATGAAGAAAAAATATATAAAATAAAGAAGAGCTTATACAATATTTCGCAACTAAGAAATGTCATTAAATAAATTAAATTGAGTAAATTGGAATGTGAAAAACTTTTAATAATTACTGAAATGTCAATAAATTGATTACTGAATACTAGTAAATATCTATTTCCTATGGATAGTGCACTTTCACCTGATCTTGATTATGGAATAATCAATGATATTATTGATCGTTTAGAACGTGAAAACGAACAAATAGAAACACGTAGGTCAAGACCTCGTAACAAGGGAAGCGACAGGAATCATTTAAATTGGCTAAGGCAACATTGGTACAATATAGGAATGAATAGGGAACCTACTTTAAGTGATATTCTATACCCTACAACTACGGAAGAGGAAATCATGAGAATGATTAAAATAACATTCCCAAATAAAGAATAAGTAAACCTTGTAAATTTTTAAATAAATAAACACAAAATATATTAAAGAAGAAATTTTAGGTTGGAAAAATGGCATCATGGTGGAAAATTGCCCTAAACAGCATTTTAGTAGGTATAGCAGGATATGAAGTTGGTAAAGAAAGTTCAGCAGAGAAAAGTCAGGAAAATAAATTGGTCAAATATGAACCACATCCTATTATAGAAAACAAGGAAGAGCTTTCCGATAAATGGTTGACTGTTTTTGCATGCGTAATTACATGTCTAATCGTCGCAATTGCAGTCCTAATAAAAAACTATATAAAAAATAAATTGAGACGATTAAACAATGTACAACCACGCATATGAATTAACACGCTATACCAAGAAATGAACCAATAGAAAGAAATCCACAAAAAATTACATGAAGAAAAAGCAAAAGCTAGCAAGTCGTACAAATGTACAAATAAAAGCATCCCTATTACAACAGAAACAATAGTAAAGCACCTGAATACAATATTAGAATCTTTAAATAACATAGGACAGGTGATTAAATCGGTAAATAAGTTGCTTACAGAGGAACACCAAAAAGAAGCTTACCAATTTTTCATTGCAGTACGAGACAAACTTGTATATTCATTAGCTAGACACAATATAGAAGTGACAATACCAACCACATTAGAGGAGAATCTCCAAGTTGATTTTAACTTACTTTTGTCAGAACGTGTCCGAAGCCGGACTCCATCACCTTCTTTTAGTCAAGGGGAAGACACCCAAAAAGTAAACATCCCCATCATAAACGTCACAATGGTACAAACAGTAGTCGAATTCATTAAAACCGCCTCGTCAGTACTCCCAGAGTTTGATGGGAAGCCAGAAAACTTACACAGTTTCTTAGATGCCCTCGACGTACTCGATCAAATCAAGGATGAGCACGAACTTTTAGCAATAACAATGATAAAGACCAAACTAAAAGGAACGGCAAGAAACTTCATCAGTAATGAAAACACGATTGGACAAATAAAAACAAAACTCAAAAGCGCGATAAAAGGTGAATCGGTAGAGGTTTTAACCGCTAAACTTCTAAACGTTCAACAACGTAGCAAAACTGCTAACCAATACACAGCAGAAATAGAAAAAATAACAAAATCATTAGAAGGAGAGTATATCTCGGACGGACTCAATCCAGACCTAGCAACGAGATATTCTACACAGGCAGCCGTCAAGGCAATGTGTAACAACAGCTCCAACAATAATGTTAAAATGATAATGCAAGCGGGAACGTTCACAACAATGAACGATGCGATCTCTAAGTTCACCAACAGCTGCACCGAAATAACAGGCAGCTCGAATACAATTTTGAACGTACGACAACAAAGTCGGTACAGGAACAATTTCCGGGGAAGATACCGAAGTAACAACTATGGAAATTACCAAAATCGGATATTCAGACCACAACCGAGATACAACAATAACTCGAGGTCGTACAGTAATAATAATAATAACCGAAGAGGATCACAAGCCCAAAACGGCAATAGAGCCTACAACCAGACCCGTAATGTGCGCAGCTGCACCCAGACGGAAAACCAGGAAGCTCCACTTCAAAATTAATAGAAAGAAAAATATGTGTACTGAACCTAAATCTAAACAGCTATATATCCACAAGGACATCTCTAAATAATTCGATTTCAAATTTTTTAATTGATACGGGAGCAGACATTTCCATTATAAAAATGCATCAAATTAGAAAAATTAACAAAATTAATAAAGAACAAATTATAGATTTAAAGGGCATTGGTCAGGGAATAACTAGCACATTAGGCACAATTAAAGCTGATTTAAAAGGTGATGCCCTTCTAATTTACCATAAATTCCACGTCGTAGAAGACGACTTTCCAATCCCATGTGATGGAATAATAGGACTAGATTTCATAAAGAAATACAATTGCATTTTAGATTATGGCAAAACAGAGGATAAATTAATACTAAGGTCATATGATTTCCCCCAAACAATAACAATGCACCTAACAAATTGTCTGTCTGTCAACACACTAACTATCCCTGCTAGATCTGAAGTCATTAGACAAGTTAAAGTAAACACCGATAACAAAAACATCTTCATACCACACCAACAATTATCTGAAGGCATTTTCATAGCAAACACTATCACAAATAAACATCAAACTTTTGTTAGAATTATCAACACAACACATAAAAACACAACTATCCAAAATTACAAGATTAATACCGAAAATTTAGACGATTACACACTAATTAAAGCAGAAACACACAGTAAAGAGTGCAACTATACAGAGAAATTAAAAAGATTAACCAAAAATTTTCCAAAATTTGTCAATTCTCAATTAACAACGCCATGCACAGAATTCATAGACATATTTGCACTAGAAACAGAACCAATTTCTTCTAATAACTTTTACAAACAAAAATTATACATGAAGGGGGACACTCCTGTTTACATAAAAAATTATAGATTACCTCAAACACAAAAAGGAGAAATAAGCAAACAAGTAAATAAGTTAATCGAAGATGATATAATAGAGCCTTCTATTTCAGAGTATAATAGTCCAATTTTACTAGTCCCTAAAAAATCACTCCCAGGCAAAACAGAAAAAAGATGGAGACTAGTGGTAGACTACAGACAAGTAAACAAAAAGCTAGCAGCAGACAAATTCCCACTTCCAAGAATTGACGATATTTTAGATCAACTTGGAAGAGCAAAATATTTTTCATGCCTAGACCTTATGTCAGGTTTTCATCAAATTGAATTAGACACAGACTCCAGGCATATAACCTCATTCACAGCCGAAAATGGCACATATAGATTTAAAAGGCTACCCTACGGATTAAAAGTAGCACCGAATTCATTCCAAAGAATGATGACCCTAGCATTCGCAGGCCTCAAACCATCTCAAGCATTTTTCTACATGGATGATTTAGTTGTATTAGGTTGTTCTGAAAATCACATGCTAAAAAATTTAAGAGACGTATTCTCCACTTGCAGAAAATATAACCTAAAATTACATCCAGATAAATGCCTATTTTTCAGCCAAGAAGTAACCTACTTAGGACATAAATGTACAAACAAGGGAATATTACCCGATCCGGGCAAATTTGAAACCGTTCAAAATTATCCAACACCAAAAACAGCCGATGAAGTTAAAAGATTCGTAGCTTTCTGCAACTATTACAGAAGATTTGTACCGAATTTTGCAGAACATTCAAAAAAGTTAACTAGGCTATGCAAAAAGAATGTTGCCTTCAAATGGACAGAAGAATGTCAAAAAGCTTTTGTCTACTTAAAGGAAGCATTAATTAGTCCAAAACTCTTGCAATACCCAGATTTCGATAAAGAATTCTGCATAACAACAGACGCTAGTGGATACGCTTGTGGAGCAGTCCTTAGCCAAGAACATGATGGCAAACAGTTACCAATTGCTTACGCTTCAAGGTCCTTTACAAAAGGCGAAACCAACAAAGCCACAATAGAAAAAGAATTGGCCGCAATCCATTGGGCCATAACCTTCTTCAGACCATATGTCTATGGCAGAAAATTCCTAGTTAAAACCGACCATCGTCCTTTAACATACCTATTTTCAATGAAAAGTCCTTCATCTAAGCTGACACGAGTAAGACTCGATTTAGAAGAGTACGATTTTGAAGTGGAGTACATAGCCGGAAAGGAAAATCATATAGCGGATGCATTATCCCGCATAACAATAACAAACTTAAGAGATATGTCAGTGGAAGCAAGTAAAATATTAAAAATAACAACAAGATCAGCAGCAAAAAATATCAGCAAAAGTAATGTTGAAAATAAAGAAAGTCACAAAGAGAACCCCAAAATTTACGAAGCGCTAAATAAATTTGAAGTAAAGAGACATGTCGAGCTCGTTTTCACTCCTCCGAAATGTTATTTCAAAAAAGGAAAGAAAATTTGTAGCAATTTAGATACAAGCAACCTAATTGTTGAGGATAAGATTGACTTTGGACAATTCTTTACCAGGCTTGAAAAAGAAGCCGGCAATTTAGGACTTGTACAAGTACAGTTGTCCTTAGGGAATTTTTTAAAAAGAATTATACTGCAGTAGGGAAATTTATAGAAATGGGTAATAAAGTTCTCAAAAAGTTAACAATCGCTCTAACCCCAGAGGTTATATACGTGACAAATCCCGGGAAAATTAAGGAAATTCTGCATAAATATCATGACGATCCGATTAGTGGTGGCCACCCAGGAATAAATCGCATGACAGATAAAATCAAGCAGAAATATAGCTGGCTGAATATGAAAAATGACGTAAGAAAATAAGTAAAGAACTGCATCCACTGTAAGAAAAATAAAATTACCAAGCATCTAAAAGAACCAATGACAATAACGGAGACACCTCCGAAGGCATTCGATATTGTACAAATCGATACAGTAGGCCCATTACCGAAGTCGATAAACGGAAATGAATATGCAGTTACCATTATATGCAATCTAACCAAATATTTGGTAGCTATCCCAGTTCCAAGCAAACACGCAATAACAGTCGCTAAAGCCGTGTTCGAACATTTCATATTGATTTACGGACAAATGAAAACAATCTTAACGGACATGGGCACAGAATATAAAAATAGCTTATTCAAAGAACTGTGTAAATTGTTGAAAATTGAACATAAAGCTTCAACACCGTACCATCATCAAACTCTGGGCACTGTAGAACGCAGTCACCGGACATTCAACGAGTACATACGTTCATACATATCCAGTGACAAAGACGATTGGGATGAAGACCTCAAATATTTCGCGTATTGTTACAATACGACGCCATCCACCACACATAAATATTGCCCTTTTGAACTCATATTTGGAAAAAACCCACCAAATTACGAATTTTTAAAAGAATATATAATCAGCCCATTATACAATCACGAAGCTTACTACAAAGAGGTAAAATATAGACTCCAAATAGCCGAGCAAAGAGCTAGGAAATTAGTCCAAGAGGCTAAAGAAAAACAAAAAACGAATTATGATAAGAATAGCTATAGTGAGGAAATTAACATAGGAGATTTAGTATTAGTTAGAGAAGAGGCCTCCCATAAGCTAGAAAATAGATATAATGGACAATATAGAGTTAAAAATATTGATAAGAACAACAATATTACTTTAATTCCACATAGCATAGGAAATAGCAATAAAAACAAAAAAGAAATCATAATTCATAAGAATAGACTTAAAACAGTATAACACCACTCACCACCAGCAATCAAGTTTACTCACTTTAATAAACAGGCACAAGCCAAAGAAAATAAAACCCACATATTATGTTCAAAATACAACTATACACTAAATAAATAAACGTAAACAACTGAAAATCAAAAGAAACAAAAAAAAAATATATATAAATGCAATAATGACAAACGAGAAACAAATGTAAACAAGTGGAAAAAAAAAATTTTTATGAAATAATGGCAATAAGAGCCGAAAAACAATTAATATTTTATAAACGCAAACAACCCCTAAGTAGGTCAATAAGTCGCTTTAATAGTCGTATACAATTGCCTTCAAGTGTATACGACTATTCATAAGGCGGATGGTGTAGCATTACTCAGAATGCTTTTCACTGTCAATGCACTTCAGATATTGACCCACTTAAATTAAGTTGAACCCACGGGAGTTCAACAGCATATACCAACTGACACCTATCAAATTGTCAACCCATTACTCAATGCGTCGCTTTGACCAACACACGTATCGATCAGCACGACTGATCGACACTATCGGTTGGTCAACGTGAACTACCAAATTATTTGCTGACATTGCACACAATGCAAATACTTTTAGTGTCTAAGTATTAGTGTAAGTTTGTATACGTAAGTTAAGCTAGAAATGTATAAAAGAGAAAGCTTTTGAATAAAGAACGATCAATTCAACGATATACATCTGCGTACCTCATTTGAAGACTTTACACCACATATTTTGTGTTTTGTTTTGCTCTTGACCTTTCACGATAGGTTCAGGAGTTCGCTGGGCACGACACAGTCTGTATATAGCTTTTGGAAAAGCCCCCAGGTTATATAGAGCTGCAGTTCGGTATAGTTAGGAGTTTATTTGGTTCAAGTTAATGACATTTTATATAGAGATGTGTTCTATGTATCAAAACGTCCAAACAACGTCTACCGGGTTTGTTGGTATATTATAAAATGGCGAAAGCAAACAACGAATTTCAGCATTCTTTTGTAAAACTGAGAGACTAGTTTGCGTTCAAATAGACAAACGGTCGGAGAGACGAGCTTGGCTAAATCGACTCCGCTCATCGTGCTGATCATTTTAGTGAACTTTTCTCTTCTTGTTCTCATACTTACATACATTTAATATTTATGAAAGGTATGGCAATCATAAAAATATATAGCAGTGGGCTATTAATTACGTGCCCGAATATTTTGCTTGCGTGTTTCCCGATCTGGCTAATTTTTGGCAGGAGTATAATACATACTACTGAGAAGCAGCTGACCAATTTTAATTGAAACATCAAGATTGAATTATAAGCCATTGCCTTTGAAAATAGCTGAAATTTTATGCTGAAAAGTGGGCGGCGCCACGCCTACTTCTTCAAAATTTTGACAAAATTTATTTGCGGTCGAGTTTTTCTTAAAAATCTTATTATGTGTGCAAAATCTGATTGATATAACTTGCTTAGTGTAAAAATATTGCTTTTTAAATTTTACAAACAAATTTTTCAGAACTATGTTAAAAAACTGGGCGTGGACATTAACCGATTTCGCCCATTTTTACAGAAAACAGTTACCTTTATACATAGAACATTATCACCAAATTTCGTTTCGACAAATCAATTTTTGGCGGAGTTATGGCATAAAAAGTTTTCGAAAATTTTAAGTTTTTGGATTTCTTTCTTTACGGAAACTTTAAAAGTGAAATATAAATGGTGTAAAGCTATTTTACGCAAAGTTATTGCCTATTTAATATATCTACGATCATCTTCAAAATCTTTCATATAAAAGTTTCCTGGAACATTCCTTGCATACCTGAAAACCTGCGTGCTGAATTTCGTTTCGATATCTTGAACGGTTTTTGATTTATGATTAATATTAGTTCTAAATTTGACTTAATCAAAAGTGGGCGGTGCCAGGCCCGTTTTCAAAAATTTGTTGAAAAATTTATTTTATGCCTTTATCTCAATGTATGCACCAAATTGTATCCTTATAGGTGTATTATGTACTGAGTAATCACTTTTTTTGTGTTTTCAAAAATATTCTATATATAAAAAGTGGGCATGGCTATCATCCGATTTCGCCCATTTTTATAGCGCTCGGAGATGAGTGCCACGGAACCTGCATACCAAATTTCATTAAGATATCTCCAAATTTACTCAAGTTATCGTGTTCACAGACGGACGGACGGACATGGCTTAATCAATTTCTCTTTTCGTCCTGAACATTTTGATATATATAAGTCAATATCTATCTCGATCCGTTTATGCCGTTACGTACTGCCGTTAGGCGACTAAAGTTAATATTGTGGCGATTATTCTCAAGCATGTACCATCCCTAACTCAATAACACTCCCACCACTAGTTAAACACAAGTGAGATAACGCTGGCTACGCTTATGCATGCAAGCGTGTAACTAGGAAGAGGAAGAGAGATGGCGCGAGTGTTTGCGAATACAATGCAAAGAGGAGATGCCAATAAATAACACCGACCCTTCCAGAACACGAAAAGCGAACAACCAAGGAAGTTCTCGGTGCGTAGGCAAGCACCCTGTTGGACTATATAAGGCGGTGACCAAGTAAGGCAGGTTGATCAGTTTAATTTCAAGCGTTGAACAGTGAACTACTGCGAAGTTACCAAACTCTTAAATTTGTATTGCGTTTATGACTAGTAAATAAAACTAGCTATTACTTACAATATCTGTGCGTGTGTTTATTTGACTTTATAGTGATCGAACCCAGGATAGATAATCAAGGAATAATCGAATTCGTCACAATATACCTTGTGTGCGTAGCACTACTAGGTATAAAAATAAGCACATCAAAATACAGAAAAACTATACATAGTAGGTTTGTTCATTTACTTTTCCAGTAAATACTTTAAATAAGAGTTTTACTATGAAATAAAGAGTAATTTCATTCGAAGAGAAAAATTTTACATAAAAGTTAATGAACAACAATTGATAAGTAAATAGACGATTGGGATATTTCAAAAATTAGTTTAAAAAATAACCACTTTTTATTTTTTGATAAGGGAAACAAATTGTCCTTTTGACCCTGCGCTATGTTTTCTAGGTGTTATAGCGTCCATCTGCCAGCAAGCATGTAAAGATTTTACAAATAAACTGAATTGTATCACATAATTTAGTACTTAGGCATTGCAGGTGTTCATTTTCCCCTTTTCTATCCATCAATATTAAAATTTATTTTATTTTTTGAAATATAAAAAAAAATATTTATTAATTTTATTTTAGTTCAAGTTCGACAGCGAATTCTTTGAGTTTACAAATTAGTAATTCTCTCAAACTCGTTCTCGACTTGTTTTTCTCTTACAAATTTTTCTAGTTAATGAACACTTGACAGAAGAAGTTAGTAAGAATTCGTAACTTCCATATTTTGTTGTTGAACGGACCTAATGTGTATGTATGAAGGTTTTTTTGGATACTTCTGTATAAATTGAAATTCACTCAATTGATTTGATTCAAGTTTGGGGCCATTGCTGGACAAAATAAAACTTTTTGTGGAATTCCTTAGATGTTAAAGCTGTTAAAGGATAGTTAAATGGATCATTTCGGGAGTTTTTGGGGGAATTTTCCTAAAAAAACGCCCGGCTTTTGTGCTCTTCTTTTCGCTTGCTTCACTATTCACCATAGGTTTTTAGACGTCAAAATTACTTCCCTACTACTGTTTTTCACGCAAGAAAAATGACAAAATTTTTCTTAAGCAATTACTTGCGATCTGAGTACTATGCTTAAAATCGTACTTTTCAAAGAATTAAGTTACTAAGAACTTGCACATTGTGTACTAGAATTTCATAAACGAGTTATCTGCATGGTTATTTGCAAAGAACTCCGAAATTTAAAATTTTCACCACAAAAAGCTTATCTTTCCCTGAATTTCCTTAATTTTATATAAAGATATTTTTACAAGTATGGAATAGATTATATCTGAGATTAATACCTAAATTTTAAAATTTTCCGTAAAATGTTTCAAGAAAATGTGAAGATTTATTCCTGTGAAATCAATTATATAATTCAACCAAAAAAGGACTATTATTAAAAAAGGAGAAAATTACTTTTTAGAAATGTTTTCCAAGAGTAAATTTGATAAGAATAGCGAATATATTATTATTGAAATTTGTTTCATTTGTTTAATATAGTGTATAGTATATATATATTTTTATATCTAATACATATTTTATATCTGATGGCTGAATTTTCAATTAAGTAGTTTGTAATGTAATTTTGCAATTTTCGTGTATTTTTCAGCCACCAATAAGTTTTCACTGAAACAAAAATTCGAAAATTCGCATTCGGATTAATGATACTGAGACCAAAACGCGTCTTTTGATACCCCTCCTGACATTTTTGGAAGTGTTTTAGCAGTTGTCTCCTAAAGGAAACAATTACCATTCTTTACTTTAGCTACTTTCCTTTTGTTTATGTGCTCTTCTTCTCGATTATTAGACGTCAAAATTACTTCACTACTACTATTTTTCACGCAAGAAAAATGACAAAAGTTTTCTAAAGAAATTACTTGTGATCTGCGTACCGCTCTTAACCATATATACAAGGTGGCGCAAAAGTAATCCTCCTATCAGAAAATGCTATAAATTTTGCGATTGGCCCCTAAAGTCAGTTCTGTTTTGACATTTGTGTAGTAAACACATGCGAAATACACGTTAATAAACAATGTTACGCTACGCTGCTCCAGAACGCGGAATATTGCTGACTATTTATTTGACCAATAATCGGTCGGTGAAAAACGGTTACTGCGCAAAAGTAATCCTCCTATCAGAAAATGCTATACATTTTTCGATTGGCCCCTAAAGTCAGTTCTGTTTTGACATTTGTGTAGTAAACACATGCGAAATACACGTTAATAAACAATGTTACGCTACACTGCTCCAGAACGCGGAATATTGCTGACTATTTATTTGACCAATAATCGGTCGGGGCCAAACGGTTACTGTGAATGGTGAGCGCTACAGAGCAATGATCAACGAGTTCTTTTTGCCGCAACTTGATGAATTGGGACATGTGGTTCCAACAAGACGGTGCAACAGCACACACTGCACGTGCCACAACCGATATGCTGAACATCGGAAGCTTACTTTTGCGCCACCTTGTATCTATAATGTGTCGGTGAATTAAATATCATTTATTAATTTGACGTGCGAACTAAATAGTTGCGTACTACCGAATGTAACTCTGTGCAAAAAGCAACTCTGCGAATCAGGTGATCACAACTGTTATCTATTGTGAATGCTTCTGTAACACATTCGCCGCTTGTATGCATTCACAATGTTCTACACTCGCTAAATGATAATAAACTCTGTAAAAAGAAATCCGAATTGCATTATAAGGCAATACTAAACGCGAGGTAACTTTCTTTGTTTAATTGATACTCTTTTTGGTATGCAAAAATTATTGTTAAACTAGCAAACCCGGCGAACTTCGTTTCACCATCAGATGGGTTCGTTTTTTTTTAATATTTCGTTTGGGGATTAAAAGATGAAGACAATTTTTTTTTTGTTTTATATTTGAAAAGGAAAAATTGTATTTCATTTCACAACAGTAATGAATTCATTTCGATTACAAAAATTAAGTGTAATTTAGTTGAATTTCTATTGGCGGCCGCCGTGGTGTGAAGGTAGTGTTGCCGGCCTACCTCACCGAAGATCCATGGTTCGAGCCCTGGAATAGGTAACATCAAAAGTGATTTGAAAAAAGTTTTTCAAAACGGGGTCGCCCCTCGGCAGTGGTTTGGCAAACTCTCCGAGTGTATTTCTGCCATGACAGGCTTCTCAGCAAAAATTCGTCACCTTTGTAGATGCCGTTCGGAGTCGGCAAAAAACTGTAGGTCCCACCAATTTGTAGGGAAAATTCAAATCGGCACACCACAAATTGGAAGAGAAGCTTGGCGCAAAAATCTCTTAGGAGGTTTATGATGATATACCTGTTGTATATCGCGCCATAGAGATAGAGAGATAGTTGAATTTCTATAAGTAAAAAAATGAAAGTGAATCCAAAGTAAATACTGAATCGAAGCGTTATACGTGTCCGCAAATTATCCGTCTCATTGAAGTGCTCTTTGGTAAACCACATTTTTTGTTTTTTTGTCTGACGTTAACACAAACAAAGCGGATGGCTTCCCAACTCGTGAACACGCAACGTACTCGTATAGCTGACCATGTGAAAAACAATGATTTTCTAAATTTATCCCGCAAACACTAAGCGATTGGCCTTGCGACTTGTTGATTGTCATTGCGAACGCAAGGTTAACCGGAAATTGCAATCGTTTGAAGTCAAAAGGAAGATCAGTCGGAATCATAGGTATTCGAGGAATACATTCATTTTCACCCGCGTACTTTTCTGTTAATAATGGTTGCCTCAATCAAATTCGGCATAAGTTTTTTCACCGCAAGTCGAGTGCCGTTGCAAAGTCGCGGTGGATTCAAATTACGCAATATCATAATAACTGAAGCAACTTTGAGTTGCAAGTTATGTGGTGGAAATCCTGCTAACACCAGAGAGTTCAAAAACTGCATCTTTGGGATTTGTTATGGAATCAACGGATTTGAATGTCACCAAATTGCCAGCGATTTTTGATTGAATGGTGAAATTCAGTGCGTGTACATCATTATTCTTTGCGGAGAGAATTGCTCGTTGACTTAACCAAGCATAATTCTGATAATTCTCACTAATGTTTGGGAAAACATTTTCAATAAGAGCTGATTGAGAGTCTACAAATCGGCAAAAGTCGTTGGTAAGAGAAATTAATCCAGTTGTCGCATCAACTGGGACTTTTCCATTTCCAACAGCTAATAATTGTTTTGAAACGATAATGTTTTTACGTTATTCCACAAAGGTGATGCCTTCAGGCAAGCATTCAATTCATCTGCAGGCGTTTCACGAGGAATTACTGGCAACGTCTGCCTAAAATCGCCTGCCAACAATATCATCAAGCCGCCAAAGATGTTGTTATTTCGCCGAAGATCCTTCAGTGCAAAGTTAAGTGATTTAAGTAATTTCTTATTTGCCATTGTGCACTTATCCCAAACAATGAGCTTGCATTCTTCTTCTTTAAATGGTCATCTAACCGCCTGGGCGATTTTGACCGTCCAACATAGCTCGCCAGTCGTTTCTTCGTTGCGCCAACTGGCGCCAATTGGAAACACCGCGGGATCGCAAATCGGTCTCCACTTGGTCCTTCCATCGGAGTGGTGGTCTCCCTCTTCCTCTGCTTCCACCCGCGGGTGCCGATAAGAATACCTTCTGGGCTGGAGCATCTTCGCTCATTCGCACTACGTGGCCTAGCCAGCGAAGCCGCTGTGTTTTAATTCGCTGAACTATGTCGGCGTCTGCGTAAAGTTCATACAGCTCATCATTAAATCTTCTTCGGTACTCGCCGTCGCCAACGCGTAGAGGTCCACAAATCTTTCGAAGAACCTTTCTCTCGAATACTCCCAGAGCCGCCTCATCAGATGTTGTTAGTGTCCACGCTTCTGCACCATATAGCAGGACGGGTGCGATGAGTGACTTGTAGAGTGTTATTTTCGTTCGTCGAGAGAGGACTTTACTTTTCAATTGCCTACTCAGTCCGAAGTAGCATTTGTTTGCAAGAGTGATTCTTCGTCGGATTTCTAGGCTAACATTATTGTTGGTATTAATGCTGGTTCCCAGGTAAACGAAGTCCTTTACTATTTCGAAATTATTGCTGCCAACAGTGGATTGGTTGCCAAGGCGCGAATGCGCTGACTCTTTGCATGATGACAGAAGGTACTTCGTTTTGCCCTCGTTCACCACCAATCCCATTTTCTCCGCTTCTTTTTCTAATTTGGAGTAAGCAGAAGTTACGGCGCGGTTGTTAAGGCCAATGATATCAATATCGACAGCATATGCCAACAGTTGGACGCTTTTATAAAATATTGTTCCAGCGCGGTTAAGTTCTGCAGCTTGTATTATTTTCTCCAGCATTAAATTAAAGAAATCGCACGATAGGGGGTCACCCTGTCTGAAACCTCGTTTAGTTTCGAACGGCTCGGAGAGGTACTTCCCAATTCTGACCGAGCTGGCGGTGTTGCTCAAGGTCATTTTGCATAGCCGTATAAGTTTTGCGGGGAAACCAAATTCAGACATAGCGGCATATAGGCAGCTCCTTTTCGTGCTATCGAAAGCGGCTTTAAAATCAACAAAGAGATGATGCGTGTCGATTCTTTTTTCACGGGTTTTTTCCAAGATTTGTCGTATTGTAAAAATCTGGTCGATGGTAGATTTACCAGGTCTGAAGCCACACTGATAAGGTCCAATCAGTCTGTTCACATCAGGTTTCAGTCTTTCGCACAATACGCTTGATAGGACCTTATATGCGATATTCAAAAGGCTGATTCCGCGATAGTTGGCGCAGTTTGCAGGATCGCCCTTCTTGTGGATTGGGCAGAGAACACTTAGATTCCAATCTTCAGGCATGCATTCATCCGACCAAATTCTGCATAGAAGCTGATGCATGCGCCTTACCAGCTCCTCGCCTCCGTGTTTGAATAGCTCAGCAGGCAAACCATCAGCGCCAGCTGCTTTATTGTTTTTCAATCGGGATATTGCTATTCGCACCTCATTGTAGTCGGGTTGTGGAACGTCAATTCCATCATCTTCGATTGTGGGCTCGGGTTCGGCATCTTCTCTGGTTTCTTGCTCAGTTTCTCCATTTAAAAGGGCAGAGAAGTGATCCCTCCATATTCTGAGTGTTCTCTGAACATCGGTCACCAGGTCGCCGTTCTCATTCTTACAGGAGTTTGCCCCGGGTTTGAAACCTTCTGTCATTCGCCGAATTTTTTGATAGAATTTTCGGGCATTATTCCCGTTGGCCAGCATCTCAAGCTCCTTTATTTCACGCTTTTCTGCCTCTCTTTTTTTCGCCCGGAAAAGCTGCCTCGCTTCCCTCTTCAACTCGCGGTAGTGTTCACACACACTCCTCGTTGCATTCGATCTCAGCGTTGCCTTGTAGGCTTCGTCCTTTCTTTTCGTTGCAGCGCGGCACTCTTCATCATCATACCAGTTGTTTTTTCGCGTTCGCCGGAATCCACTTACTTCTTCGGCTGCGGTACGGAGTGCTCCTGAGATATGATCCCACTGCTCATGCATTCCACTAGGTTGAATTGTGCTCTCGGAGAGCAGGTGTGAGAGGCGATCTGCGAAATAATTGGCGATCTGTTGCGATTGCAGCTTTTCGACGTCCAGCTTTCCCTGCGTTTTTTGTTGCACCTGTTTTGTCGTACAGAGGCGGGTACGAATCTTGGCTGCTACTAGGTAGTGATCAGAGTCGATGTTAGGTCCTCGTATTGTGCGAACATCTAAAACGCTGGAAGCATGCCGTCCGTCTATCACAACGTGGTCGATCTGGTTGCGTGTTTTTCGATCGGGGGACAGCCATGTAGCCTGATGGATCTTCTTGTGCATAAACCTAGTGCTGGATATGACCATGTTTCGGGCACCGGCGAAGTCGATCAGCCTGAATCCATTTGGCGAAGTCTGATCGTGGAGACTGAACTTCCCGACAGTGGGGCCAAATACACCCTCCTTACCCACCCTGGCGTTAAAGTCGCCAAGCACGACTTTGATATCATGACGGGGGCAGCGCTCGTATGCTTCTTCCAGGCGCTCGTAGAATGCATCCTTTTCCACGTCGTCCTTCTCTTCCGTCGGTGCATGAGCGCAGATAAACGATATGGTGAAAAATCGTACTTTTATGCGGATTGCAGCGAGACGCTCGTTCACGGGTGTGAACGACAGTACTCGGTGACGGAGTCTCTCTCCCACCACAAATCCCACGCCGAATCTGCGCTTGTCTTCATGCCCACTCCAGTAGATGTTGCAAGGTGTTTTGATCGTGTTTCCTCGCCCCGTCCATCGCATCTCTTGTATGGCGGTGATGTCAGCTTTTGCTTTCCTCAGGACCTCAACCAGCCGGGCAGCGGCACCTTCCCCATTAAGGGACCGGACATTCCAGGTACATGCCCTTATCTCATAATCCTTATTTCGTTTGCGGGTGTTGTCATCTAAAAAAGGGGTTCTCATATCCGAGGCTTTGTTGTTGAATTTCATTGGAACGTTGTTTTATGTGGTGGGTCCCAAACCCAACGCACAACCCGTTTCACGGGAGGTTGAATTCTATTACACGTTTGTATAGCGAGCCGCTTGATCCAAGACAGACGCCCGCTTGCAGCCGCACCACCTGGTGATCAGACGCTGCTGTTTGAACCCCCCCCAGCAAGCCCTTAAACCGATTATGTCGGAGTGGCCTTACCAGGTTGTCGCCTTCTCACGTTTAGCTCACCACCAAACGGGTGTTCGGTGGTTACCCAGAGCTTGCATTGCATCAACAATTTTCCCATTGCACTGGATCGGGAAATATTGCATGCTGGAGTATCAACTATGTTTAAATTGCGTGGCAACTTAAGCGCAGAATGTGTGAGTCGCCGCAGTTCCAGATGATGCTAACGCCAAAGCTATGTCACATCTTGATCGAACAGTGGCCAAAATCAATGAAAGTACAAATGTTTCCCCTGTTCCTCCGGGTGCGTCCAGGAAGAATAGACCACCAGTATTATTGTCCACCGCTTGCATTATTGTTTCGTATACTTGTTTTTGCTGTTCATTCAGCAACGGCACATTATTTCGAACGAATTCCTGCAATGTATCAACATTGTATTGCTGCTCTCGATTAAATTCTTGGTTAAATCCATCGTGCATCGATCGATTTGGCGCAATCATTCCTACTTCAATCAGTAGCTTGTTTGCAATATTCAAGCATTGATCCTCAATCAGAATCAATCCTTCATTGTAGATTTCATCGGTTATTTGCATGTCGTTGAAATTTCTTTGCTGATTGATTCCAAGTGTAATATTTGGGCATTTCAACGTACATCAGCGTCGCTGCTAATGAATCTGCTTCACACATTGCAAAGAAGCTAGTCAATGTTGTCGATGGTGGTCTCTCAGCTCGTTGTGCCGCATTAGCCTCAGTGAAGTAAACTCTTTGTTCATTTTCCAAATGCACTGCTAAATGTACAACTGTGGGATATCTTTCATGAATTTTAAATGACAATAATCGCCACATTGCTTCATTCGTACTGACGTATCTGCCCATTTGAAGTTGCTAATTTCGTCATTCGCATTTTCCGACGCAATACCAAACACAGCCATGTCGCTGCCTTTTGTGACGTACTTGCACAAATATTTGACTGATTTGGCCGAATGACAACTTTCAACGTTCACATGTGCTTTGAAAATTCGTGATAGGGCAATATGGTACAATGTATTCATTTCCGATTTCGATCTCTTGATTTTGAACTTTAACTTTGATAGTTCGACCATTATATTCTTTTGACCGCCGACGATAAATTGGATATCCATCGTTCCCTGTGTGTGTTTCAGCAACTAAAGGTCGCGGATATCGTTTTGTGCACTTTCCATCAGCCATGCAAGGCGATAATGGATTTAATGCACCGCACGGTCCATGCACCATCTGTGTCGTCACAATGTCGTGTAGATGGGGATCATTGACTGGATCAGGAATTTCAGCTGATATGATGTCATCCACTTCATTTCAATGAAATTTGTTCAGCAACCAAATTAGGATATGAGCATGCGGTAGTCCACGCTTCTGCCATTCCACAGAGTACATATAACAACGTGTGTCACCAAAAACTCGATACTTAGTAAGCACAGCAATTATAACCTTAAGTTTTTGCTGAAAAACTCTGGCGATTATGTCATGGCGAGGTTGCGGTTGTTGGCCCGGGTCCAACGCACGTTCAATTTCCGTCCACTTCGGATTGCATGTGAACGTAATAAATAAATTCGGAGTTCCATAATTTCGCACGTACGTCATAGCGTCTTGAGCGTATTCGTGCATGTGGCGTGGGCTTTCGATATAAGATGATGGGAGAATCGTCAGACGTCCAATATTCTGAACATTACCATCTGAATGAGTAGCATCACGCAAGTGTATATAGTCCTCAGATAGTAGCTTTGGCTGATTGAATCGGATGAACGCTAAACGTTCGGTCTCGACTTCGACATACATATCGACAGCGAATTGCTGGAATAGGCGACGGCACTTCAGGATGAGATTGTCCTCATGTGTACGAATCATAATACTATAGGCATAGTAATTCATTGCACTTAGATGTTTGTTCGTTGATACGCCTGAATATGCAAAATTAAATGGATTGTTAATGGAACCCAATAATAGCAATAATTAGTATGTTAATATTGTACCTGTAAGTGGATCGACCATCTTCAACGTGATGTATCCGTCTTGCCCTTGCCAATAAAGTATTGGATATTGTAACGCATCGTACAAACGATGTGTCTCGTTTACACGATGCATGATATTGCTTCTTCGCTGAACGACAATGTCTCGTGATTTAGTTTGAACGCCAACAATAATTGCAGCAACATCCTCAACGGTGGGTGCTTTGAATTTTCGCACATGTTCACCTGTTGGGGTACGATCCGCTCTTATGACAAATTTGTGCATATCCGATGGTATTCGTTGCAATGCTGTTTTGAACATATTAACCACAGCGTTATTATCGTGGGAAAATGCTTGCCACTGTTCAATAATTCGTCTCTTTAACTGTTGTGTTCCCTGTATATTGCACCGCACATTCAGCTGATCCACCATTGACGAAATGAAATATATTTGCAGAAATTGATGCGGTTCATCTGGTGTTGGCACCATTGAACCATGCAATCATTTGTTGAAGAATACGGTGTGACTTCTGATCGTGTGATGGTGTAGTGTGTGGTGTATGTGTAGTTGTTGTTGTTGTTGTTAACAGTGCTTCGCCCTGCCCAATGGGCTCGATCACTCTAAATTGTCATCAGGCTCTTCTAACGGAAGTCCGAGGAAATGCGCAGTTTCCACAGGGTTGGACCAGAGTGATGTGGGTGTTAGAAGAGTGGGTTCAACTGAACAGGAAAAGAGATGTATGGTATCATGAGGGGTCATACCACATGCAGGGCATGTATTTGGTATGTTGGGGTTCAGTCTGCATAAGTAAGAGTTTAACCTATTACAATATCCAGAGCGAAGTTGTGCTAGTATGACTCTAGTCTCCCTCGGAAGTACACGCTCCTCTTCAGCCAATTCAGGTGGTTGAGTATTAATAACGGGATTCACAGGCCGAGATCTGAGGGATCTGTCTACCGACTCAGTGTGGAGGTCATTTAGAGCCCGTCTATGGTTCCGCAGATCAAACGGCAAAGAGATATTATGCCGGATCTCATCGTAATGCTTACGGAGATGTCTCCTTATGTCTCTGGGGGGCGGTGCTACATCCAAAAGATGTCGATTTGGATGACTAGGTTTGTGACAGTTCAGAAGGAACTGTCTACTCAAGAGTTCCGCGTGCTCTTGAACATAGAGCAATTTCGCCTCTTGATGGAGGTGAGACTCAGATGACATAAGCAGGCATCCCGTGGCAGTTCTGATGGCGGTGTTTTGGCAGACTTGCAATTTCCTCCAATTGGTGTCAGAAAGGTTGGGCGACCATATAGGCGCAGCATAGTCAATAACCGGCCGGCCAATAGCCTTATATGTAGCAAGCAATGTTTCTTTGTCTTTTCCCCAAGTACTGCCGGCCAGTGACTTGAGGATCTTATTGCGGCTCTGTACCTTTGAGGCTATTGCGGTGGCATGACCAGCGAAGGTGAGGCCGTTGTCAAATGTCACGCCCAAGATTTTTGGGTGGTTGACAGTAGGTAGAGGTACTCCATCTACGTGGACATTTAACTCTTGCCCCATCTGCGCATTCCATGTGGTAAACAGGGTCGCCGTAGATTTAGTCGGAGACAGGGTCAGATTACGCTCGGTGAAGAAGCTGGAAAGGTCATGGAGGTAACTGTTGATTCTTATACAGAGTTCATCAATGGAGGGACCCTTGCCCGAGGCCATTATCGTGCAGTCGTCAGCGTAGGAAACAATGGAGACTCCCGCTGGTGGGGGGGGAAGTCTCGAAATATAGAAATTAAACAAGAGGGGAGAGAGAACACCACCTTGCGGCACCCCTTGTTTTATTCTTCGTGGTCTAGATTTCTTGTTCCTAAATTTGACTGTTGCCTGTCGACCATTGAGGTAATTAGCGGTCCACCTCTTAAGGCCGGCAGGGAGCGGTGTCTCATCCAGGTCTCGGAGGAGAGTGGCGTGATTGACCGTGTCGAATGCATTTGACAGATCAAGTGCCACGAGAACCGTCCTATGGTTTGGTGGATTTTGATTCAAACCGTTGTTAATCTGCGTTGTAATGGCGTTCAAAGCGGATGTCGTGCTGTGATTTTTGCGAAAACCATGTTGATGATCGGCCAATTTTAGATTTGTAACGAAGTAAGGAAGCAGAATGGACTCTAGCAATTTCGCTACCGGCGAAAGGAGGGATATCGGACGATAGGACTCTCCTAGGTTCGCCGGCTTCCCTGGTTTTAGTAGGGGAACTACAATCGCTTGTTTCCATATCTCAGGAATAACGAAGGTAGTTAGAGAGAGATTGAAGAGAGCCGCTAAATAATTCTGTCCTTCTTGGCCAAGGTGTTTGATCATCTTCATGGCAATTCCGTCGGGTCCGATGGATTTTGAGGGTTTGGCCTTCATTATGGCTTCCTTAACCTCTGCGGCTGAGACGGCAATGGGCGCAGTAGAGTGTTTGTGTTTGCGCGCACGTCGGAAGGCTCTTCTCTTAGCCCTATCCGCAGGTGGATGCATTATAAACAGCCGGCAAAAGGAGCTCGCGCATTTCCTGGCGTCCGATTTGACACTGTCGCCGAAAGCAATGGCGACCTTGTCTTTGTGTTTGGTCGGATTGGATAGGGCCTTGACAGTCAGACCATAATTTGTCGACTCCGCCGGAGAGGTTGCATGCCTCAAGGTGTTGTTTCCACTTGGTCAGCTTGTGTTCGTTGACAATCCTACGGATTTCAGCATTGAGATCTTTTATTCTGGGATCTGCGGGATTGATAAGTCTCACTTGGTCACGTTCTCTTGCCATCGCCGCAGCTTCTGCCGGGAAATTCGGACGAATTTCTGGTATTCTGCCAGCAGGAATAAAGCGGCATGAGGCTGAATCAATGATCTTGCGAAACTCTCGTTCACCTTTGCGTACGTCCGTTGGAGTGGGTAAGGCAGCGAAGGAGCGCTCTGTATATTCAGTAAAGCGGTCCCAGTCCGCTTTGGTGAAGTTGATGTATGTTATTTTATCAGTCGTTATGAAGTCGGTCGGTCGTTCAACAGAGAGTAAAATGGGTAGGTGGTCTGAAGCTAACGTAAGCATCGGTCGCCAGATGACAAAGTTAATAAGGCCCGCGCTCGTTATGGAGATGTCTGGCGAGCTGTGACAGTTACCTGCCACCCTGGTGGGGGCATCTCCATTGACTGTACAGAATGCTGAGTTATCTATTTGGTCTGCAATTGCCTGTCCTCTACTGTCTGCTGGCAAGTTGGAGTGCCAGAGATCGTGATGCGCGTTGAAGTCGCCTAGGATTAGGCGGTTATCGCCCCTTAGCAACGCACTAATGTCGGGATGATAATCTCTAGGACAACACGTGACAGGAGGAATATAGATGTTTATGATTTGCAGGTCGGCGTCTCCTGACCGGACTGCTATGCCTTGGCATTCTAAGGTAGAGTCCCTGGGGTCGACGTCAGGGGAAAATAGATTGTATTGTACAGAGTGATGTGTGATGAACGCAAGGCCACCCCCAAGACCGCTGGGACGGTCTTTACGATGTACATTATACCCATCACAAGTTCGTAAGTCCGATCTCGTGTTCAGTTTTGTCTCTTGTATCGCGGCGATTTTGATGTTGTGCGTCTTCATAAAGTCAGTTATCTCCGCGATCTTTCCAGCTAATCCGTTACAGTTCAGCTGCAGAATTTTGAAGTGTGTAGGAGGGGAGGCGGGGGACATACTAGGCGTGAAGGACGGATGCGTTTGCCTAGGTGGAGGTAGGCTAAGGCCTAAACTATGTCGCAGTCTAGAGTTGACAGCGCCATGGCCGATGTTGTCTGGCGTGGAGGGCGGCTGTGTACTGCAACAGGGGGCTATGAACGAATCCGTCCAAAGGTTGCCGTTTGCGAGCCCAGAGCACATAAGGGTGTGACACAGGCCAAGGCAACTGTTGCACTTGACCGATGTCGCAGGCGTATACAATCTTTGCCGACAAACGGTGCACGTAGTGAAAGGTACTAGGAGGTGGTGTTCCTGACCCACGTGCAGGCTGGAAGCAGGGGGGGGCATTAGAGGCAGAGACAGAGGGGACTGACGCTCGGCGATGCTCATATCTGACCTATTCCGGGGGGAGTAGGAGTGTTGAGCGGCCGTGTGAGATGGAGACGCTGGCGTGCGTGAGCGACAGTCGGGAGTGGGTGAGGCAGGGATGGCAGCGGTGCTGCCAGTCGTGTAGACTGAGCCACTATTGTGACTATTGGAAGTAGTTAGAGGCGGTAAGGGAGTGCCAGAGCGGCGGCTACCGCGGGACGTCCTAGGACGTGTACAGCAAGGTGCCTCAAAGGTACTAAAGAAAGTACGGGGTCTGTGGATGGCAGGGTTAAGCCCTGAACATCCAGATTTATGTAACCATCTCTTACACTTGGCGCATTGTACCGAATACGACCGTTTAATATAAATTTTCTTCCAGCAAACGCAGCAGATCCAGTCTCTTGGTCCAGGGTTGGGTTCGACCCCAGCCCGTAACAAGAGACAATGGAGCAACCCAGCTGCAAGGGTTTGCTCCGAGGACGACAATTTAAGGGTGGGACGGGACAGATTGGACAGGGTTACACTGAAATAACAGCCCTTGGCCGGGTGAGAAAACCCGGGTCATTCCGGTGCGATAGAACCGGCTGTTGTGGGAATGTGTAGTTGTTATTTATTGCAATTGATTGTGTTGGTGTTATTGATTGGTGTGAGTGATTGGTTGTGTGTGTTGTATCTTTTACCTTCGAATGATATTAGCTTCAAATGAAGTCATGCGAAAGCAGTTATTGTATTCAAGGATGTGTTCAAGAAAATGGTTGAAATCAGAATCACTTCCATCGAACCATGCTTTCAGTGGCTGTGGTGGTGTAAGTAATGGCTTCAGTTTGACTTTTCCACTTGCGCAGCACAATCCATCCGTTTCTCTTTTGAACTTTAACGCATTGCAATATCGGCATACAGTCGTCATTTGTCCAATATCTAAATTTTCATCATCACTGTAGTTCGTAGTGGTGTGCTCACGCTTTGTCTCAATCGGTCATTTTCTTTTATTATATTTTGTCTTTCTTCACTTAAGTTCCGGGAGTATACTTGTTGCTGGCTTGCATGCCTTGTGCGGCAGCCGATTTTCGCACGTCGTCCTCTGGGCATTTTGGACTATGGACAGATAGTGAATTTACAATTCAACTTACCACCTTAAACAAAAAATTTGCAAGTTTTTTTATGCCACTTCCAAAGATATATAATTTTTGATCTTTTTGCAAAATACGACAATTTTTTATCTTTTTGGCTAAAAATTTGCAAGTTTGGACAGACTGGTGAATTTAACCTCAAATGCACTATCCATATAATTTACACAATTCAACTAACCACCTTAAACAAAAATTTGCAAGTGTTTTTTATGCGACTTCCAAAGATATTTAATTTTTTATCTCTTTGCAAAATACGACAATTTTTGATCTTTTTGGCTTTTCGACTATCCATATAATTTACACAATTCAACTTACCACCTTAAACAAAAATTTGCAAGTTTTTTTTATGCCACTTCCAAAGATATTTAATTTTTTATCTCTTTGCAAAATACGACAATTTTTGATCTTTTTGACTAAAAATTTTCAAGTTTGGACAGACTGGTGAATTCAACCTCAATTGCACTATCCATATAATTTACACAATTCAACTAACCACCTTAAACAAAAATTTGCAAGTGTTTTTTATGGCACTTCCAAAGATACATAATTTTTGATCTTTTTTTTTAATATTATTGGCATACAAATTTACATTTATGTACGTTTGTACCGCCCGCACTAATCAATCAACTGCTGCTGTGATAATCCAACACTTTGCTTAAATACTTTTTATCCACTTTTATTAAATCATTATTCAGGTGCCTGACCTTAAAATTATGCGTGCTTAAGTACTTTTTTAGCGACGAACCTTTCAGGTACATCGAGCGCACGATTTTACTTCGGCTTACTCAAAGCGTCGGCGTGGAGAAATAGTATTTAAGCAACAGTAGCAGTTGATTGATTAGTGCGGGCGGTCAGCCACCACCGTACAAACGTACATACATGTAAATTTGTATGCCAATAAAATGCAATTGCCTGCTTACAACAACCACTGATGAGTATTTATGTAGGTTTGTCTGTTTGTTATTGGGATAACACACAGGCATACATGTAAACAGTGGTTATCTGCCAACAACAATGATTAACACCCGGTATAAGAGTGCATTTGTTCCAGTTGAGAATATGTTCTACTCCATGTCCAGTCGCTCAAAATTCGTTTTACATCCAGTCGCTCAAAAGTTGTTTCAAATCCAGTCGCTCAGTGTGGTATTAAAGTAGGTAATCGTTGGTCAAGTAGTACGATGTGGAGGAGAATCTGTGGGATGAGTTGAGAATGTCAGTTGCCAGCCGCCGGTTGCGAAGTCGTGTTAATATTCCCAATTCATTTTAAATTACTTAAATTCTAATTACTACTTTTCATGTTATTCAATATCATTTTCTATGAACTTTATAACTGTTTAATTGGACTGAATTAAATACTTATTATTAAAATTAAACCTAAAACTTGAATAGTGAAATCATTGATTTTCTAATCACTTTACATTCATACAATATCATTTATATTATTTCTGTAAGGTCTTTTTGTCCTAGTTCCTAATTTTCTGCTCTCATTTGGAACCAATATAAGTAAATAAGGTATCGTTTTAAAGGTGGGGGTTAGCTCTACATGCAAAACCATGTTTTAATTAGCGGAGTGCTTTTGTTTAAGCGTATTTTATAAAAATGAATTCTTTAAAACAAACGATTGTGGATGCACAAAAAAATCAATTTGTACTGCAACGCTATTGTGACTGTGACATTCACATGCCTCGCGACATCTACATTCGAATACTAAGGCTGAACAGTGCTAGAATAATTAAATGCATTGCGAATATCACAGCGCGCAACCCACTGCGAGCGCGCCATCTACACTTGAACATTGCTAAAATAAGTGAATAAGACTGCGTTCACATCGGGTCATAAAGTCAAGTTAAAGGGACATTTTTTGAGTTAATTCATATTGATGTTGTCAATCAACTCAAGTTTATGGCTCAATGTGAATGTAATATAAGTGGTGGAATTTCAAATAGCTGTTTGCGCATATTTGTATAATTTTTTGTGGGCTCACAACAAGTGTAGCTGAAAATCTTTTTTTATAATTTGAGAAAAAGGTTTGAAAAATCCTGGACCTGAACTAATAAAAGGTTTCAAACTATTTTTGTTTTTTTTTTTTGCGCAAGGCGCGCACGGGTCCACCTAGTTTACACCTAATGCTGGTATACCTCTACTGCTGTGTTAACTTGCACAATACGCGTGATTCTTTTGATGGTTTCCAATTGATCTGTTAGGAAACGAATAACTTCAACCTCAATTTCACAGTGAACACAATACCGGTTTAAATTTTGCTTTTGAAAGAACGTGCGTATAATAAAAAATGTCCCATAAAATTAATGGCGCTGTATGTAAAAAATGATTTCCCCTATTTTCCTGCTTTTCTTTTGAAATTTTTCCTGAATTTTGTTTGCTATAAACCTCACGGCGCCCGAAACTTTTCCAACGAATGCAAAATCATTGAAATCGGTTCGTGCGTTCTTGAGATATAGCGTCAGGAAGGAAAACCCGACTTATGTTTACATTATACCAGGGTCACCCCTGGTCCACATTTTTGGCGATATCTCGTAAACCGGGTAGCATAGGGTCCTGAAAATCACCTCTTTTTTAAACACTCATCAACACCTTTTATTCGATACCCATATCGTATAAACACCTTCTAGGGTCACCCCTGGTCCACATTTTGGTCGATATCTCGGACCTCTTTTTTAAATACTCACCAACACCTTTTATTTGATACCCATTTTGTAGAAAACCCGTCTGGGGTCACACCTGGTTCATATTTCGGGAAATACCTCAAATACGGGGTCTTATATGGGACCAATAACTACACCATGTTCAAGCAGTCGTCAACACCTTTCATTTGATACCCATATCGTACGAACCCGTTATAGGGTTACCCTGGTCCACATTTTGTGGAATATCTCCAAAACCTTCCCGGGTTCTCATACTTTTTTTTGGCCATAAACCATGTCGGGCTCAATCGAAAACTACGTGCAAAATTCCATTTAATTCGGTCCAGCCGTTCTGGAGTTATAGCGTCAGGGAGGAAAACGCGACTTATTTTTATATAATAGATTTAATCGTTAGTTATGTAAGTACAGGGTGGCGCAAAAGTCATCCTCCTATCAGAAAATGCTATAAATTTTGCGATTGGTTCCTAAAGTCAGTTCTGTTTTGACATTTGTGTAGTAAACACATGCGAAATACACGTTAATAAACAATGTTACGCTACACTGCTCCAGAACGCGGAATATTGCTGACTATTTATTTGACCAATAATCGGTCGGGGCCAAACGGTTACTGTGAATGGTGAGCGCTACAGAGCAATGATCAACGAGTTCTTTTTGTCGCAACTTGATGAATTGGGATTGGAAAATATGTGGTTCCAACAAGACGGTGCAACAGCACACACTGCACGTGCCACAACCGATATGCTGAACATCGGAAGCTTACTTTTGCGCCACCTTGTACGTATACATATCGCACACATATCTAAAAATCAGCGTAATTTGTACTAAAACAGTCCCAACAGTTCCCTGCAGTCAATTCTACTAGTTTTATACTAGTCAAATACTAGTTTGCCAAACCGGCTCAACTAGTTGGAGTTCTGTAATTTTTTCATTTTAGCAACTGGTATTTTTAACACGGCGATGGCCTACGAGATGGCAATTGTCCGCATATGCATCCTAGTCAGTATATCGACCAGTATCATACCAGTGTACATACTAGTCAGTATATACACCAATATCATACCAGCCGTCGTACTAGTCAGCCTATGCGTCAGTATCATACCAACTACTGTACCACTTCACAGTAGGTTAGTTAATTTTTGGTTTAAGAATACAGGAAAATTGTAAAATTACATTACAAACTACTTTATTGAAATATCAGTCATCATATATTAAATATGTGTCTATCAAAATAAATATTACTTCACTATATTAAACAAATGAAACCAATTTCAATAAAAATATAGTCGCTATTCATAGCAATTTTCTTCGTTTTTAATAATAGTCCTTTTTTAATGAATTTTATAATTGATTTCACAGTCTTAAAATTTTTTTGAAACATTTCATGGTAACTTGGTAGAATATCTTTACATAAAATTTAATAAATTCAAAGAAGACTAGCTTTTTATGAACTAAATTTTATTAACTAAATTTAAAAAAAAAACTTTTTAACGATTCCTTTGGAGATGGATTGTCTACTAGTAGCGCAACTTACTCCGAATCTGCACACACACACAAACCACACAGGGTGCGTTGTATGCAGTAATAAAACAATCAATTTTAAATACTGCAATATTGAACATGAAGACTTGAAACTCCCAAATTATTGAATATAAAGCAGTTATAACACGTTATCAGTTACTATAGAATGTACATTTCAGTTTAAATTGAAGTTTTTAGTTGCAGTTTTTACTTTAAAACAACTCTGGACGCGATGTCCTTCATTGCACTCTCTCGGAGTACCTTCATCCACTACCTTCCACTCCGATTCGCAAAAGAAGATGCCAAACTAGTACGAGTAAACAATGGTTTGTTGACATGCACGTACGTATATGATCTGCAACCCAAATGTACTATTTAAATCACGAAATGCTCAAAAGGATTGTGATTTTACTATCAAAATTATTATTTACAAGAAAGTTGTATATATATTTGAATGACTATTTAAAAACTCAGAATATTAGTTTAATAGAAAATTAAAATGTAGAACGGCGTTGTTAACTGAACGATGGTGGCCCGAATACTGAATTGTTTTCTTTTTCGCACGTGTATGCATGTATTGACAATTTTAGAGGGTTGTTGCTGCTTATGATAGCGGAAACGTTGCAGTCGCTCAAACTGGTATGAATAAGCCCACGAAATTCTAGTTAATGAACTAGAATGTTTACTCACCAGTTTGGCAGTTGACTGCAGGGGTAGAACACAAGGGCAACAAAATTTCACAAATTGATTATTGACTTAAATATTATAATTTATCCCCATAGAATTTTTTTGGTAGAATCCGAATATACGAATTTGACGGGAAAAAAAAGAATCAGTTACTATATCTTGTTCACAACAAATTTTGTTGTAGCAAAATAATCATGAAGAAAAAAATTTACGTAGGTTTCCTTGTAGCTGCAGTGTGAAATATCTTTTTTTTTGTGAATGCGCAAAGCTCCACGCATTTGCTCCTCGGCATCCTTCGTGCTTGGCGTTCAGTATCGCCATCAATAACCCGGTGTCGGAAGATAAATATTGTCACCTATTCGAAACTAATCAGCAGAAAGATTTGCAAAACTAGAATATACTGTACTTCTTTACTTTGACGTACAATTACTAAAAAAATTCCAAAGAAATGCAAACAGTGATTGTAATATTCCCAAATACTTGAAACGGTTCAAATCGGCCTATAGCCATGCCCACGTAGAAATAATATTTAAGCGCTGTTGGTACAAGTATGGCCACCAAGTGCCCTGCTGTGCATCCGATTAGCAGCAGTTCGGAGCTAGTCATAAACTCTCTATAGGGAAACTGACACGTTCAGCGACTCTCTCCAATTTTTACTCCATGGTACATGATTAGACACATACAGATGGTTAGTTTAAAATTACTCTCGAAGTACCTGATGTCTAGCCTTGAACTTGATTTTTAATGATTCGCACCAATTCGGATTTGTCTTCGGACAAGCAAGAAGAATATTCAAGAAATATTTCGAAAAACCCCCCATAAAAAATTATAAAGAACGTTCATTTTCCCATAAATTTTGCATGAGCAATTTTACGACGCCATCTTGATGATCAGTCACGCTTATGTTTATGACAATTGTTTTTGTAGGGTGCATTGACTTTACTGTCAGGTGATTTCCGGCAACCAGTACCAGTAATACTACCATCGACCGGTGCGGGTGACCCAATGCTTGCCTCAAGTGGCTTACCGTTGTGGCGTTGCATGCGAGTTGCATTGCTAAACTTTCTATCTGCCCGAATATTCTCCAATCCACTGCTACTGTCGGTAACGAACGATGGATGGTTGTCGTGTACGGAAGTGTTTTTGCAGAGCTCTGTATTTTTCGGCATTTAATATTTATTATGATTGTGCATTACAACTAAAATTGGACACGAGACACTGACTCGAAAAATGGATGCATAAGAACAGCTATGTCTCTAAGTTTTCCTTTTTCCGATTCCGGGGTCAAGGGAATCGTTACCCCGCAGTCGGACTGGCGTCGCAAGGTGCTTGTACGGGAGCGTACCGGATTCATATCTACCAAAGGACTGTCAACTTCGGTATAGCCCTGTTTGATCTGTTACGTCCCACTCCATGAATATATGCGCCGAGTACGCAAGGCAAATACTACCATAATATTATGCGGAATTTAAGACAGAATTATGAGGCTGGAGAAATGAAATTCGAATATGTTTTCGAGTACCAATAAGTACACCACCTCTACCAGTCGTGGCATAATCCCTATAGGCTTCATAATCAGAGAAATTTTCGTTAAGCCAAGTTCGAGTTAAAACTAAAAGGTCATAATCAAGATCTGAGCCTCAAAATTAAGAATGAGAACGATGTATTCTGATAGTAAAAGCAAATTTGACTGCGACCAATCTTTTTGGCGGACACCAAGTTTTGAACAATATCAGCATGGTGGCCAATATATTAAAGTATGTCACCAGTCGGCACAGTTGGCAAGAACGAAGACAAATGCTTTGAACAATTACACAAATCTCGTCATTTTCGTTGGTCCAGAGAAGCTTTAACTATAAGAATATCCAACGACGAATGCAAGTGGACGCTGTCAAATCTATGGTACGTAGTTCAACACTAAAGTTAATATAGGTAATTCAAATTATGGTTTTATCACTTGCAGTTCCCACTTTGGCAATAAGGGGATTCATTTAACCTTATGAATGTAAACGCATAATTTTATCAAGTATATGTCACTTTCATACAAGTTTACTAGCTTTTTATGGCTTATAAGCTTTACGGGACCTTTATAGGCTTATACAAATCTCCCTAAAATTTGTATTATTAGCTGAGGTTTTAGCAACAAGCAGCAGCATTGCGTCCTAGTAGTAAAACCAGTGCTGTTACCGGTAGCAGTGATGTCGCAAATATTCACATGTTTTTCGACATTCGCATTCGCAAAATTTCTGCGAAAGTTTTGCGAATATGAATATCAGAAAAAAAGTAATTTGAAGATAATACCAGGTTAACAAGACTTAAATCCATTTATTTGCCATGTTACTTAATGCATGAAAAAATAACTCAACTAATGATATGTGATCAAACTAAAAATATCATATATATTATTTCTGTAAGGTCTTTTTGTGTTATTTCCTAATTTTCTGCTCTCATTTGGAACCAATATTAATAAATAAGGTATCGTTTTAAACGTGGGGGTTAGCTCTACATGCGAAACCATGTTTTAGTTAGCGGAGTGCTTTTGTTTAAGCGTATTTTATAAAAATAAATTCTTTAAAATAAACGATTGTGAATGCACAAAAAAATCAATTTGTACTGCAACGCTATTGTGACTGTGACATTCATATGCCTCTCGACATCTACAGTTGAATAGTAAGACTGAACAGTGCTAGAATAATTAAAGGCGAGCGCGCCATCTACACTTGAACATTGCTAAAATAAGTGAATAAGACTGCGTCCACACTGGGTCATAAACTCGAGTTAAAGGGACATTTTTTGAGTTAATTCATATTGATGTTGGCAATCAACTCAAGTTTATGGCTCAATGTGAATGTAATATAAGTGGTGGAATTTCAAATAGCTGTTTGCGCATATTTGTATAATTTTTTGGGTAATTCTATACGACAGCACGTAACTGCTAATATAGATCCAAAAATATCGGGAAAGGTATCAAACGACGGGGTTTAACCTTCGTATCAATAATCCGAAAGCGGAAATTCGATACTTTATGTCTGTTCAGAGATATTTGCAATTAAAGTTGAAATTTTTCGTTCATTTTCATGTGGTTGTTGTAATCACAGATTAGGGTGTACCGAAAAGTGCAGAAATGTGTTCTGTGCAGAAATATTGTCGACCGCGTAGCCGGTGTTGGACCGGCTAAGGTTATTTTTTTGAAGCCTACGCAGAAAGGTGTTGTACACATAAATACCTTGGATCAAGTGCCCTATTTGGGATCGGACCTAGGCAATTGTTGGGTTTTTTACTAATAACTTTTCACTGAAACAAATTATTTAATTTCCGCTTTCGGATTATTGATACAGAGATCAAAACGCGTCGTTTGATACCTTTCCCGAGATTTTTGGACCTATATTAGCAGTTACGTGCTGTCGTATAGAATTACCATTTTTTGTGGTCTCACAAGTGTAGCTGAAAATCTTTTTTTATAATTTGAGAAAAAGGTTTGAAAAATCCTGGACCTGGACTAACAAAAGGTTTCAAACCATTTTGGTTTTTTTTTTTTTTTTTGCGCAAGGAGCGCACGGGTCCAGCTAGTATTCTTCAACGATAAACTATAAATATATGTAATCTAACCAAACAAACAAAAAATTGTAGACGTTTTGTGATCTGATAAAAAAAAATTCTTAAATTTTGCAAGCACCTGCATAACCAAAACAAAGATAATAATAGTCACTGCCCTCCAAAAAATTTGAGTCTTATATGATGCATATTTCATATGATCATAAGGCTTATAATTTAATGCCTGAAATCTGTAAGGAATGTCAGTTGTATGAAGCATTCCTTATATTATGCCTGATTTTGCTGTGTTAATGTCATCAGTTTATAAGGAATGCTCTCTCTCTCTGAGAGGCACCCTTATTCATAAGCCGTATAAGCCGAGGAAAATAAGGCTTACATCATTCCTTATAAAAAGGACTTATATGGAGATTAACTGCCTTATAATAAGCCTTATAAACGTAGTAAAATAAGACTTACTCTATTCCTTATAATCAGGTGTTGCTTGAAGTAAAATTTTATTTTCATAAGGCTTATAAATCATAAAAAATCAGGCTTATATAAGGGGTTATAAAAAGGCAATTTATAGGATATTATCCACGGAAAATAGGATCGAAGCATGTTGACGACGTTTTGAAAATTAACTTCTTCGTTGGATACAATTTGTGGAAACCTTGAATTTTGTAATTTTATAATTCATTCTCGTGTTATAGATAAAAAAATATTACATCGAAATAATTAAATTTCAAAACTCGGCAATTCATATCTCTCAAAGTATTGTTGACGACTACTAGGGCAGTTTAGTTAAACATAGTTAATACTTAATAAGAATTACATTCATACTACCTGTTAAATTATTAAACCCTCTGTTACAAAATTGCTCGACAATAGATACATATGTATTTCGTTTAAATCAAAATAAAGCAATTTCATTTTATTAATTTGATTAACATGTGTATATGAACGGTTAAGGTTTTTACAAATGCTTAAGTGCACAAGGCTATAAGAAATTCAGTCTTCAATAAACAAAACGTTTTTAAAACTATTTGTACATTAAGGTGTATATTCCTCTTATATGAGTTAGATATTTAAATTCATGTGTATTACATATATTATTTTATGTAAATTCTTAGACTACTATAGTTATGAAACGACCAGGGACAGCAAATAACATTTATAACATAAAAATCAAACACATTCTTTTTCACACTCAGTATCGATTAGTGAAATTTTTTTTGTTTTGCATTTTTCCCGTGAAAATTAAAAATAAAAAAAAAATAAAAACAATATTATATTATAAAAGTAACTGTTATTTGAGATCCCTGAAAAGGACATATCTTGAATCTCGCCCTGATTTTTAGACTATATTTTTGTCCATATAACTTCAGTTTTTTCATACAAAAAAGTGCTTTCCATGTGAATATGGAAAATAACGAAAATTTAAAAAAAAAAATCGGCGATTTCGAAACAGGTTAAAACTTATACATAACTATGCTAGAACTTGATGGGCTACAAAACTCCTAATTCGGTTTTATGATTTAAAATAGGTACATATGTAATTATGTCGTTTCCTAACGTCAAAGGACGGTTTCTTCAAATATTATTTAATTTTAAATTTAATTGGATATTTCCAAGCTGTCATTAAGTTTCCGCTTTTCATTGTGTCGCTTTTGGTCCATTCTATTTTTCCCTCTGCCAATTGCATTTTTAAAGTCCGCTTCGTAGTCTTCAAAGGTAGTGTACATATGTTCAAGGGCACCTGTTGGAAAAGGTTATCTTTTATTATTTTTTGAGCTGTGCAATTTCGAATAAACTTACCGTATAATGTTTTGGAAAATAAATTGTAATTTGCCAATGCAATTAGATTTTTACGACCGTTCCAATTTACTAGTTTTAAAAATTCGTCCGACATTAGGTTTGATAAGTGTTTTGAAACCCTTCCTGGTATAGACGTTTTTAGGAATATTTTCTATAAACAAAAATATAATATGTTTTCTTCAAAAGCCCATACAGCTATCTTCTCTTTTATGGGAATATTTTGTTCAGAGGATGCACTTATATGATTATCAGCTATCTCCTCCAAGTTCTCCGCACCGTCGTCAATGAAGGCGTAAGAATTCAAGCGCACAGAGTCAATTTCTTGGTCGCCCATGCTAACAGGTTGTGCGCTCCTCGTTAGCCGCTTGAAATGTCTCTTCAAGTACCCTACGTAATTTGCCATTTTTTTAATGGAAACTAAAAACTATTAACAAATGAAAGTAAACAAATTGCACAAAACTTAGCAAAATCTGTCACCAGCAACGCAATGCACGGAATTTCTAAACACGACTAATAATTGAGAGTGAACTGACTTCAATAGATATTTTTCACAGTCTTTAACTTATTAAATTAATGTAGTTCTACTTTTTTTTGCACAATTATTAAATATTTTACTTATTTTCTTCACTTTTTTACAAATGTACACAATTTATTGCGAAATCATACTACGATGGCGCGTCGGTATAGTGCTGCCACCTTGACCCTTTTTACAATGTTTTTAAAAGTTTTTATTGGGTCACTTTTTCTGGTATCTGTGCGCGGAGTTAAGAGAAATATTTATGATTAATACCCTGCTAACCATCTTCGGATAATTTCTGGGAAATTGCTGAATAGCAAATGTTCTGCAGACTTTATTTGTAATTTAAAAAATATTTGATATAAAAAAGTACGCGCTAATTTTATGTATGGACAATTTGTTTTTTATTTCTGATTTTATTATTTTTTTCAAGCAAAAAATCTGTTATTCAAAAAAAGTATTTAATAATACATTTACACTGCACCAAATTTGGCGAATTCAAATGAGGCATTTCGACCCCTTTTACATTGAAAAAGTTGCTTCCCTGCAAGAATCTTCTGCCAGGACGCAGAACCATCGAAAGAAAATGCACTACTGTGATGTTTTAAACACCTGTAGTGTAAAAAAAATAGAAGAGTCAAGAAGGCTTCTGTCTTTTTCTGGTAGAATTGGCCAATTTTCTTTACAATACTAGTTGAAATTGTTATTTTCATTAAGGCAATCTTGACGGGTATTTCTAAATGTGAAACACCCCATTGTTGCTATTTAGAGGAATGCAGGATGAATTTGTTTGGCAAATTTGATCGAATGTGATGAAATTTCAAATTTGGGAAATCAAATTTGTATGGGGAAAATCGCCAAATTTGGTGCAGTGTAAATGTATTATAACGTTAAATATTTGCTTTTCGTCGTATGTTCCTATTTGCTTCGTTACTGCAAAAAAAAAAATTGGTCCTATTTTCGGTCCTTTTGCTCAAACACATAGGTCCAACATTTTTTTAGGTGTGGCAGCCGTGCTTTACACGCGGTTGCCATGGAAATCATCTGTCAACTCTTTGAGAGATACTCTTATTCCTAAGGCTGATATGCCATATAAAATAAGGAATAAATAACCGATTATTCTAAGGCTGGTAACCCATGTCAAAAAACAACGTAAGCAGCGGCGCTGGCGTATTCCTTATTTCAGAAAACTCCTTATACTACTTTTTGAAGGGTGGTGCTAGCTCTTATTCTATGTGTATAACTGTGCAGTCACAGTAATATGAGAAATCATAGTCACAAGCCACACTATTCTTCAGAAATTGAGGGATCTAACTCTAGTTTCAACAGAGCGCTGTCAATATAAACATTTTTATACCACTTTGGTGCCACTCTTCGAAAAATAAAGGTGCTACAACTGCTTTTTTTCAATTATTTCTAAGTTTGATGTCTTCAGGTTCAATATTGCATTATTTAAATTTGTTTGTTTTAATATTGCATTCAAACCACCCTGTGTTGGTTTGTGTGTGTGCGGGGCTTCGGAGTAAATTGCGCTACTTGTAGACATATACCCTGGGCAGGAGCTTCAGAAACACTAGATTGTTACAAACTCCTCGTAGACAAAATAAAAATCGGCAACACTTAATACTTCGACCTACAACTGCTATGGGGCTATGAAAAAAGTCGAGAGGGGTACCCAGGAGTCTTGGCAACTTGTCGATTCGCGAACAAAAGACAAACGAAACGCACGTCGATCGAACGCGACTGCATAGCCATACACAATTGGCGACAAATTTGAACAAAAACTGAATATTCGAATTCGCATTCGCGAATATCATTAAAAGATATTCGCGTTCGCGAATTTTTAAAAATGGGCATTCGTTACATTACTGGCCGATAACACTAACAGTAGTGCCAGAAACAGCAACAACAGCATTGTCCGTGTCCAACGGGAGCAACTCGGAGTGGCTATTATCGCCAATTGTCTTTTTGGCTTGCTCATGTTGTTCAAACTGTTGACGTGGCCTTTTTTTGTTAAAAAAATAGTGTTTAGCTCAATTTTCAAAAGAAGAAACACTTTTGTAATTTCTTAATACTGCAGATCAAACTCTTAATACTGCAGATGCAACTTGGTAGCCGTCCCCTTCCATTGTCGCTCTCTCTCCTACAATTGGCAAAAAAGAAACTCCTTACCTTCAGTTTGTATCTGTGTTTGAAAGTGATCATTAGGCACAAAAGTGGAAAACCAGTCGAAAACATCCTGAAAAAATCAGCAAAAGAAAGAAAGACTGTGAGGCCATTCTGTATGGCTAAAAATGCAATGAATACGCTACCAAAAGAGTGAGCTATTTAATATCCTTTTCAGGGAAACTCTCAGTGGGGAAAAAGGGACGACCGGTTAATGTATCCAGCATTGATCAGGGTAAGCTACACATAAGCCCCGGCCTGTTACCACAGAAAAAAGGAAATACATGTTAAACCAGCTGCCATACATCCCTCCAATACACCACAATTATTTCCAGAGGTTTGTTACTAGCGAGACTGCTGAAGATGTTGGCCCCCTTCAAGAAAAACCCGAAAAAAATGACAATGTTTGAAAAAAAAAAAATATTATTTCAATTATTTTTACAGCACATAATGATTTTGTTTTTGTTTAAAATAAAACTTTGAAACCATTTACAGCACAAATGGTGTAAGTAATTTTCGGTGCTCGAAAAACCAAAATGAATGAATAAAAAGTTTTAAAAACATGGGTTTAAGTTAAAGATGACCTTTTTCTAGAGTTTTATTGAAAAAAAAAATAGGCCAAAAGCTCAATACTGATTTTTATATACAACTTGTAGAAACCCCTTTAATATTCCCAAACAAGAAAAAGTGGAGCTACAGCACTTGTGTTTTAAGGGGCTCATATGTTTGTGTCATGGAAAATCTTAATGTAAAACAGCCAAAATTTAGAATATTGTATTTGTATAGACAGATTCTGATCTCCTTTGGTTTTTTGTTGGCCCTGAAAAGGGCTGTTTTGACAAGGCACGTTAAGTTGTGTTAGCATCTTAACACTTTCACCTGTAATATGTATGCAAAAACAACACCGCATTTTAAAAGCAGTGGAGTGACTTACAAACTATAGTGACAAGTTTATTTAGATAAACTTCTTTTAACCCTGTATCCTTTATTTTGTCTTCTTAATTTTGAGTAGTTTGTTTAGGCTTCGAACTCAAAAATGTTTCCCGAATTTGTAAAACAATTTTTTACTTTCTCAATTAGTGAAACGTCTGTGCTGCTGTTGACAAAGCGTTGGTATACATTTTTACAAAAAGAAATTTTTTCCAAGCTTTCACGCCCTGCAAGAAACTTCCGAGACCGTTTATACAAATAGCCTTTTGATACTTGACCAACCCAGCCGAGCGAAGCTTCCCAACTCTTCCATGCCTGAAAATTTCACTTTTTATAATATATTCCAAAAAAATTAAATTAAAATTAAATTAATTAATTTAATTAAATTGGGTGGTATAGCTCACAACGATTAAGTAAACCAACGTATTTCACAATTTTTTAAAACTCGAATTATTTTCTAAATTATAATTTAAACATATTTTCGAAGTTTAAAAGTTTTTGTTTAATTCCTCGGTATTGGCCAGTCCGATTTTTCTCATTTTTTAAATATATACACAAGATGATATCCTCTTTCAAACTGCATTATTTATTTTGGCATATTTATTTTTTTGAAAAAAATTATTCGTAACTTTTAGATATTTGCCAATCGTTTGTATGCGATAGACAACATCGTTTATCCGTTTTATAACTTTGTATGGGCATTCCCAGTTACACTGCAATTTCGGGGGCAAACCTTTCTTACGTTGTGGGTTGTATGACAACAACTATACATCCTTCCGGATTTATTGCTTTGATGTACCTCTTTCACTTCATCACTCATGATCTTGGTCCATTTTCTCACAAGGTCGTGTATTTTTCTCATTTCCTCTTCCAAGACGCTAGTGGTTTTTCTATCATTTATTCATGCATCAGCAACAAGGCAAAGAGGAACAAGGATATATTAGTATCGCAATCTTTCTGGAACTTATCCATCACTTTTCTTAGGTGTTCCTCCAAAGTTCTATTGAATCGTTCCACCATTCCATCTGACTGAGGATGCAGTGTGGTTGTTCGAGTTTTTCTAATGCCCAATGTCTTGCACATTTCTTGGAACACAGCTGATTCGAAATTCCTGGCTTGGTCAGAATGTAGCTCCGTAGATGCACCAAACCCCGCTACCCAATGCTATGGTTTCTGCCTGTTGATTTCGAATAGCGTATACTTCTGGCCATTTGCTGAAATAGTCCATAACTACCAGAACATATTTGTTTCCGAACTTGCTAGTAGGAAATGGACCAGCTACATCCAAGGCAATCCTCTCAAATGGTGCACCTGAGTTATATTGTTCGCGCATGGCTCCTCGATTTCGGTTCTTTTGTTTGACACTTGGCAATCCACTCCGCGACCGACTGACGGTATCCAACCCAATATAATCCCTGCTTAATTTTCTCTAAGGTCTTGGTGACCCCGGGATGACCTCCGCTCAAAGCGTTATGAAATTAATCAGTGATTTTTTTCCTTGGGATGACTCACTTTCACATATTCGATGCAAACAACCGGATACCAATTGTAAACTGACACTTCCTGTTTATATCGACAGAGTCAACAAAACCTGTATTTATGCCTTCAAGTCTAATATGAAGGAAGTTACCAAAATGCAGTTGGCAAAGGATACATTCTTGGAATGGCCTAACCAACAGTTTCGAAAGTACTTTTTCATGAACAAATGGAATCTCGTATTTATTTTTTCAATAAATCAAAAATTCCCGGTAATGCAATGGGAATTGACGGTGCGAATTAGAATATCAACGCCTTCAGGAGCAAATTCTGATCCACATTCTACAAAAGGATTTTGTTGGTTGTCCAAGAGCACTTAAATCAGTGCTCACATTCGTCGAATAAATTGTCAAAGCGTCTAATTACTCTTTGGACATATTTTTTGCGAAATTCTTGTTGAGTTTCATCTGCTCAACCAACAGAGCGAACTGCTCCTGGTTTACGGGGCGACTTCTTGGAAAATATAATTAGTACATATAATTTTGTTCAAAAACAAATAATTTGCCTCTTATTAAATGCCATCTTAATTTATTTTAACTCACAATTTTGAAAAATTCATGTCGAATCCGCATCAGATATTCAGCGGATCGTAGTTAGAACAAATGACAGCTCTTGAGTTTCAATAGCGGTTGGGGTAATGCCGTGAATAAATGAACTGCTTTATCCACATATTTCTATTCGCGAACTGCTTTGCCGTTCGTTTACGAGAATAGCAGTTCTTCTTAATTCGATTCGCATTCCCTGCAGAAGGTATCTGCCGGATACCGTAAAAGGCATGAATGTCTTAAGTGGCCTCAGCTTTGAAACGATGCTTGCATTCCAAGTTGCATGATCGTCGCGACATTGCAGCAGCATTTCCGTAGGTGCTACCTTTTCGATGCTTTTCCGAAAAGTCATAACTTTGCAGTTGATGTATCCACATAACCACTTGCATCTGTATCCAGAATAAACTTTGAATCTGGGATTGGATATGCTAACATTGGGGCAGTGAATTTTTCATGGTAAGGTCATGTAGACTACTAGCTACACTACCGAAATTCTGTACAAATCAAAGATTATACGTGCACAGCCGAAGGAAACTTCGTAACTGACGCAAATTCCTCCGTCTTGGTCAATCCTTTACGGCTTCGATCTTTTCCTTAGCAGTGAAGATGGCCTCCGTCGTTACCTTGTGACCCAAATAACTTACTTCGTTTTTAAACAAGCCCCATTTTTTGGGACTTCATTTCAGACCAGCACCAGCTATCCTTTGGAAAACTTCTTGCAAATTCTTCAGGTGCTCCTCAAATCTTTCCCAGCTCGTCTAGGTACACCAAACATGTTTTCCAATGCAATCATTTTAGTATCTGATCCATGAGTCTCTCAAAAGTAGCTGGAGTACTGCATCGTCCAAAGGGTATTACCGTAAATTGCCAAAGCCCTTCTCCAACGCTAAAGGCTGTCTTCTTGATTTTTATCCCTTACCTCCACTTACCAGTAGCCGTTTTTCAAGCCCACTGTGTAAACCTATTTCGTGCCGGATAACGAGTCAAGAGTATATTTGATTATTGGCAAAGGATAGCTGTCTGTCTTAGTTACGTCATTAAGCTTGCGATAATGGCCTCCCGGGGCTCTTGTGCGGGAGTTTGAATACAGACCGAATAGGAATGTTCAAAATGTAGCGAAAATTTCTCGTAATAACGTTGAGTCAAAAAACTGAGCACTAAATCCGTGAATATCTTTTATCAAAATGTCAGAGGTCTAAATACCAAATTAACTGATCTCTTTTTGAAATCTTTTCATTGTAATTATAACGTAATTGCTTTTACCGAAACTTGGCTAAAACCTCATGTTTTCAATTCAGAGTTTTTATGTAATGAATATCAAGTATATAGAAATGATCGCTTGAACAGAGTCGGGGGTGGTGTTCTACTTGCCGTTCATTCCTCCATCCCTTCAGAAGAGGTTAATATTCCTAACATCGATTTCATTGAGTTCAAATGCATCCGCCTTCAACTAGACAACGTCTCTATGTACTTATATGTTTGCTACATCCCTCCAGCATCAGATTTTTCAGTCTACATGCAACATGTCTCTCTGCTCAAAACTGTTAACCTTATGATTAAAGCTTCAGATTCAATTATTGTTTTGGGTGATTTTAACTTACCTCATATATCGTGGAACATATCTGATGGTAACATTATTCCAAATCCGTCCAAACTGGGGTTCAATGACTTTTTAGATGGAATTTCCGATCTTTGCCTTAATCAAATAAATGTTACCGCTAACAAGTTTGGGAAAGTCTTAGATTTAGTGTATGTTAATGATATAAACCAATTTTCTGTAAATCGTTGTGATCCGTTGGTTTTACCAGAAGACCTTTACCACCCTTCTATGGAAATAGTCTACGAAACCATAAGTAATGGCCAAGGCACTCAATGCTACTCATGTAGTAGCTTTGATTATAACTTTTCCAAAGCAAACTACAAGAAATTAAATAAAGAACTGTCTAAATTAACTTGGCCTGAATTTGGTTGTGATATCGATCTAAACGTCTCACATTTCAATCACACTATTTACTGCCTATTTGAGAAGTTTATTCCTAAACGTAAAGTAACTTATGATCATCCTACGCAAGCTTGGTTTACTAAAGAGCTTAAGGCTCTTAAAAATAGGAAAACGCGATCATTTAATTTATATAAGAAATCCGGATTAAATAAACATTACCTACTGTATTCCATTCTACGTCAGAAGTACATAGATTTAAATAAGAAGTGCTATAAAGCTTATATGTCTAAAACGAAAAGAGACATTATTCTCAATCCTAAGTCATTTTATGGTTTCGTAAATTCTAAACGTAAAGTATCAGGGTTTCCCTCAGCCATGAAATATCAAGACATTATATCTAGCGATAATCAATGTATCGCAAATTTTTTTGCTCAATTTTTCACTTCTAACTATTCTGCTGTCACCAATTCAAACTTTCAAAACTATCCCTATAAGCTACACGGGACAAATTCAATTAATTCACCAATTATATGCGCCAAAGATGTTCTAATTTACCTTAAAACCTTAAAAGAATCTTTTAAATATGGTCCTGATAGGATTCCTACATGTTTCTTGAAAAAGTGTGCGAACCATATTTACCAACCCCTTACCAATTTGTTCAATCTATCACTAAAGTGTGGTGTTTTTCCAACTGCGTGGAAAGAATCGTTTCTTCTACCGCTGCATAAAAGCGGGAGTAGGTCTTCTATAGAGAACTATCGTGGCATCGCAAAGCTTTCTGCCATCCCAAAATTGTTTGAAGCTATTGTTACAAATCAACTTACGGGTCCGATCTCTACTTTGATAGCTGACTGCCAACACGGGTTCAGTAAGGGAAAGTCCACAGTTACGAATTTACTTGAGTTCACCAGTCATGTCTCAAATGGCTTTAGAAAAAATCTGCAAACCGACGTTATTTATACGGATTTCAGCAAAGCTTTTGACAAAGTGTGTCACTCATTACTTATTCATAAACTCGATCAGTTGGGCTTCCAGCCGGGTCTCAATCGCTGGATCTCTTCTTACCTTAGTGACAGGACACAAAGAGTAATGTTCAAAAATTTAGTATCCGATGTCATTTATGTCTCTTCGGGGGTTCCTCAAGGAAGCCATCTTGGCCCGATTCTGTTCTTGTTGTTTATAAATGATATTTCTACAATAATAAAATTTTCAAAAATGTTAATGTATGCCGACGACGTAAAGCTTTTCATGTCATTCGCGTCATTTGAAGATAGAAATAAGCTACAATCAGATCTAGATGCACTAGTTACTTGGTGCGATTTAAATTATATGCCACTTAACCTTAAAAAATGTAAACACATGGGTTTTTCGCGTGGAATTTCTCAGCCGGCTTCCTATACAATTAAAAATTATAGTCTTGAGCAAGTGTATGATTTTGTTGACCTGGGGGTTACTATGGACTATAAACTCAGTTTCAACCGCCATATTAATACAACAGTCAATAAGGCTAGAGGTGTCCTAGCATTCGTTAAACGATGGTCTAAAGAATTTAGCGACCCTTATGTAACTAAAGCCCTCTTCACTACATTAGTCAGACCGATACTTGAATATGGTTCTATAATTTGGAACCCGCGTTACCAGGTTCATGTAGATCGCCTTGAATCAGTTCAAAAACAATTTTTACTATTTGCCTTAAGAGATTTTCATTGGGATCCCTCGTACAATCTGCCACCCTATACGAATCGTTTAAAACTCATTAATCTACACACACTTTCTAGTCGGAGGGAAATGCTTGGAATTATTTTTATGATTAAATTGCTAAATGGTTCACTATCCAGCCCATTTCTTCTAAGTGAAGTGAACTTCAATGTACCGTCTCGTCCTTCAAGGCATTTTAAACCTCTAGTCTTAAAACAGTGCCGAACCAATTTTCAGTTAAATGAGCCTTTTCGCTGTTTGTGTCAAGATTATAACTCTCTTTCTGGTAGATTTGATATTTCAGACTCGCTTTTCAGCATAAAAAAATCAATCCTTTCTGTCCTAAATTCATAGCTACTAATTGTTTTTTATTCTTTGACTTCTATTTTAACTTTTAACAATAATTTTATTCTGTTAACTAGTTATTTCTTAATGTATAATCTATCCTATATCTACTTTACTTAGCTGATGAGGTTTTCTCTGTAGCTGAGCAGTTTTAGATCTCGACGATTAACAAACCAAAGCCTTTCAACGACTCGGCACGAACGAATAATCCGCGCGTTATGCGGATGCGCCCCTCGCGCCGGTCGGGCGGGATATGGTGGGTAATCCGTTGGGAATTATTATTATTATTATAATCCTTACATAACCTAATTTTTTCATCCTTCTCTTTCACTAGTACAACAGCTGAGATACATGGACAAGCTTATGGTGCGATCACGCCGCTGTCATTCATTTCCTATATAATTTCCCTTATTAATTGGCGTTTGGCCAATGGAATGCTAAAAGGTGCTTGGGAGATTGGCCTTGCATCACCAATATCAATTTGATGCTTCACAACTTTGGTCCTACCAGATTTGCGTTTACGACCAACTGCGTTTCTGGAGACTCTAGAGCCTGTACTAGAATAACGCGCAATATGACCAGATTTGCATTTGATGGCGTCATAATTTTTTTTGTTGCTTTCCATTCAATGCCTCCAGGATTGTGGCTACCAAGTCTGGCCGTTCTACTTCCCCGCGGGAGGCTTTGTGCGCCGGCTTTCTTTCTTAAAAGCGAGGCTGTTTCCTGCGTCAGAGCAGGTGATACCGTTTCATCGAATTTTCTTTTAGGGTTTGGATATGTGGCCCGCTTTGTTTTCCCATCACGTATTGCATTTATGAAACTTTTGTATTTTTAACCTTTCTGTGTACTCTACGGGTGCGTTTGCGTTTGATAAATGGGCCAACCTCTCGATGTCCGACGCGAATTCCATCAGTCTTCTAGAAACGATTCTGCAGCTCTATTAGGTATATCTGTTTCCGATGTTGGCTACCATACCGCCTATTAACTGCACCCATCAATGCTTCATAATTGTTCCGTCCTCCGTCAGGAATAGTCTGGAAGATTTTAGTTGCAGGTTCCTTCAATGCCACGAATAGTCCAGCAACTGTGTCTTCAGTGCCCCAATTGTTAACAGCCGCTGTTTTCTCAAACTGCAGCTTAAATACATGAAAAGGAACAGAACCATCAAAGGACGAGGAGTTTACCTTAGGAGTATTCGCTGGAGAAGATGAACGGTTCAGTTGCAAGTCCTGGATACGACCCTATAAAGCATCTATTTCGGCCTCAATTTTGTCCTGCCGTTCTTCAAATACCTCTTGCACTTGCGTTATTTCCGCATCTTGTTCTTCCAACTGCGATGACAAATGAAGAAACCTAGGCAGAAATCTGCGACGACATTTCTAAAATAGACTCCCTTGGGCGAACAGCTGTGAAGAAACCTAGGTAGAAATCTGCGACGACATTTCTAAAATAGAGTCCCTCGGGCTGCCATTCGAGATACAATGTGTATCCTCTGTTTCTTCAAGTGAGATGCCATGTGTGTATTCTGTTCTTCAAACTGTGTTGAAATCTTTGCTGACATCTGCGTCCATATAGCTAATAACGAATTTGTGTCCACGCTTGCCACTGGATTCGTAGACTCCTTCTTCTGTTTCATTTTTGTCGATGCTTCTTTAACAAGATGGAAAACATGATCGTCAAAGTTAATTCTTTCAGTTTCCATAGCCTCCTGCAATCTTGACTGCAGCTCTGATTTATTGCCGGTTGTATTTAATCCACGTTGCTCCAGCTCATTTTTGAGTTACTAAATCTTTAAATCATTCAACTTCGCCATGTCCTTGTTCGATCACTATAGAGTCAAATAAACGCACGCACAAATATCTAGTTTTATTTACTAGTAATAACCACAATACAATCTCACAAGTTCGGTAAATCCAAAGTAAGTTCACTGTTCAACACTTGAAAATACTGATCATCCTGCCAAGCTTGTATGCTGCCATTTATAGTCTGGCCGAGTGCCAGTTTCATCACCTACAAGCGTTTTCACAGTTATGGATTGCTCTTGTACTTGCATTCTAGAACACTGGTTGTTTATCAGCATTTACTCTTCAGTTGCGTTCCAATCAGATGTCCAGATCCCTATCACGATCAAGATCTCCCCGGAACGATACCTCATCCAGCATTTTATGAAATTATTGATCATATTCGAGTCTTCTACGCGATTAAAACAATCATAAATGCTCTGACTTTTTGACCATAAAAGGCTTTTGTCGGTAGAAAATGGTACCCTGCCTGCGACTCTTCTTGACGATTATTTTATGACCCACTTTTCTGATAACTTTTGACTCTTTTTCGAATCGTATCTACAAACAATTGCTAGTCGTTGTCTAATCATTTTTCAGTTGTATCTACAATAATTTGCGAGTCGTTTTCCCGCCAATTTTCAGTGGTATTTCCAGCAGTAAGAAAAGCGCCTTTGACTACCATCTTTCAAGTAAAGATCAACAATACGCACACCGAATTTCATTTAAGTAAACGACACCAATATCTTCGGCCTCTATCGTGTAAGAAATTTTTGAAATCTTTTTCTCAATCTAAACATCGAATCTCAGCTTACGAAGTTTCACTTCAAAGATCTGATAAGGTGTTGTTGTATCCTTACATTGCCTTACCCTTTGAATTTTAACGATCTTCCAGGGAAAGATATAAATTAATTATATTTTAGTAAGCAAATAAACATATTTCATTTTATTGTAAACAAAGTATTGTGCAGTAAACGTTAAGTGTGAGTTATAGTAAAAGTGAAGTGTCTTAACACAGTTAATTGTGGAATAAAGTTAATTATTAGAAATACAGTGGTTTTAATTAACAGGCTAAGGATTCGAACTCAATAATGTTATGAAACCAGTCACACAGGAACTCGACCGTTTTTGTTAACCGAATACTTGAACAGATGCAGAAAGCTTGATATATATTTACTTATAATTTATTTATTTTTGTAAGTTTAACGAGCTCAAGACCAGTTAATAATTCTTAGTTAATTATTATTATTTTTAATTAAAGGAAGAATTGAAAGAAACAAACATATACAGGCTATAGTTATAGTACTATTTCGAAAACAGCCAAGATTTCTCCTCAGACTAATTAGTATAGTTTTGCCATTTCAGAGGATCTTATGGAGAATCGAAACCACTCACTCTGATTGCAAGCGCAGCCGCCCAACCCATATGCTATGCTGCGTGTAGTATTGCCAGCTGCTTAATTCAAGTTTTCCTCTAATTGCTGTTTGTTATCTTGCCAACGGTATACATAATATTTTAAGCCTTCTGTCTACACTACACGCAGCATAGCCTATGCACAGCGTTCTCCGTAAATAGGTTTAACAAAAATGACTACAAAAAGTGTGAATGAGGCTCAGCGACAGTCCAGAGTACCAAAGTCCGTTTCTAGTAAAATCGCGTCTGCTCGTTTTCGCGAAATATCACGCTTTAACCCTTATGATCCTAGGTAAAAGGATGAATGTTACCACAAAAAGTTCTCAAAAAGATTTTTTTTGTTTTTTTATTTCATTGGTATATACTACATAATTCTGTTACTGACATTTATCTGTAGGAATGACAATTTTGAAAAAACTGAAATCTATAGCCAAATTATTAATTTATTCATATTTTAGACATTAATCACATTGCCCTGTATATGTTATGGAACTGCACTGTGAATGAAGATAACCCCACCCGTGTTCCCTGCTCTTCCGCTTCCGGGTGATGTGCGCCAAGGAAAACGGTAAGTTAGAACGAAAGTCGCCCTAGAATACCGAAAAACCATCCAAATCTCTCAGCCGAGCCTGCGACATTAGACACTAGACATCGGCTGACAGGCTTAGAAACGCTAACCGTCTTCTCTCCTTGTGGGAGTTAGCTACATACCGTCTGTCTTTTTGTCTGTTTTGTCATTGTCCACCTTTGTCATTCCTGAAACTATATGCTTCCTTAAGAATTTTTCACGCTGAGCTCGAATCCGAACTCAAAAATGTGACACCATTTATAGCTTAAGAGAAAAATGGATGTGAAGTCCCGGAATAGGTATAATCCGAACTATCGCCCCGTGCTTAGAGTCCATAATAGTATTTTGATTTCAAGCCTATTTTAAGAACAAGGTTCAGCCAATAATATGTATTAGACATACAAAAGTATGATAGAACGTCACAATTAATTTATAGAATTTTTCAAAAGTGGTCAAAATCGAAAAATTCGTGTTTTTGCTAATTTTTGGAAAATTTAATAAATTAACTGTGAAGTGATAAATATTTTTTTTAAGTCAGGTAATATTGGTTGAACATTGCGTTTTATAATAGCCAAAAATGAAGTTATTACCATTTACGTAAAAAATAATATTTAGCTCAAACACTTGCTACCACATCAGCTCATTTAAAATTATTTTATTATTTTCATTCATTTCTTTAAGAAATTAAATATGTACGCATACAGTTTCATATAAATTTCATGCAAATGATGCTTATTGGTGTTTGACATCGAATTGAAGATGATGAGACGAAAATTCTATAACTGCATTTTTTAAATTTGACCGGTAAGTTTCACTCTCTATCATATTTACTTTGTAGCGGTTCCAGTAGCTTTTCAAAAATTCTCTGTGGATTGCTTCACCTGCTTGCTCTGACCAAACGCCCAGACCACTTCTGTCCAAGTAATTTATGCACTGCGAAACGTGTGTCAGCAATACATGCATTTTTAGCGTTTCGCTCACTTCTACAGCAATAAAACTATTGCAAAGTTCTCCAAGTAGTAGCTCGAAGGGATTATCAGGATGTTTTAAAAGCTTCCTGCAAGCATTTCCTTCAAACAGTTCTCCTTGATAATTTTTGGAGATGACATTTATACTTTTAGGCCAAAGTAAGGCGAACTCTCTACCTAAAATTGGTACTAAACCGTTCCAAAACAAATGATTTTCAAAGCCTTGTAGAATGGGTAATTCTGGAACTATACATTTTTGAAGCACACATGTCATCAGCTTCATCGAATAACGGAAGATTTACAGTGCTATGACAGTTTTTGGCCAGTTTTTTATCAGCTCCTAGGGACGTAAACTTCTTGAAATCTTCACGGAGCTCAGTAAAAGCTTTCAGATCGGTTTCGTCAGTTTTTGTATCTTTATTTCTTAAACATTGCAATGAGGTAAAGCAATAGGGGTACGGAAATGTGGATGATGCCGATTGTTGTCCAATAACAATTAATAGCAATTTCAAATCCGAAACAAATTTAAACGGAATGTTATTGACCTTAGTTAAGTCAAATATAATTTTCACATTGTCATAAGTTTCTTTTACATCAGGAACTACGCACAATAAAATTTATCTATATACATTTGTTAATTTTGTTTTCTCTTTAGTTATATCTAAATCTATTGTCACATCTTTATTAAACGTATTATCGTCACTAATTGAATAATTTTCAGGCAGAACTAGCATGCTTGGTTTAAAAAATCCTTGTCCACCATCGACCATAACTTTTACCAGAATGTTTCCCACAATTTCACGATGTTCACTTATGTTATGTAATAAGTCTTCAGCATTTTCTCATACAACTGGCCTTTTTTGTTTCACAGAGGATTTGTCGGTGTCAAAATAAAATGTTCCTTCATTATAAACTGTACTTAAAGCTTTAGATTTTTGGGACAAGGTATTTAAAATTCTCGGGGGAACCGATTGTTCTCCCGTGTTAGATGTAAGAAGACTAGTTAGATTTTTCATTTTTATTAAAGAAAGTCCATTCTGAATTCGAAAATTATGTAAACTCTCCACGGTAAAATATGCAGGAAAATTTATTTTCGGTTTTCCTATATGCACAGTTAATTTTGAACAACATGTACTCAGTACTAAATCACCATTTTGATTACTTTTCTCACTATTTTTTTGTTTTAGTGCACTACTAATAATTTTGTCTTTCTGTTTTTCGGGTAAATTTTCTAATAACTTATTAACATTTTCACGAGCATTCATTACACCACAGGAATGTCTTTTTCCTTTTCCAATAGCACTAAAACAAACTCTGCATACTTTTTCACACGATTTCGTCTCCTTCTTCTCAGGTCTAACTTTTCAAGACCGTTTGATTCGGTAATAATAGTTTTATGTTGTTAATGACCGCCACCTTTATTATTTTTTTCATGCATGTTAGACTATGCTTTAGTACAAATAAAAAACTTACATATACCATCAGTGGAACGAGTGGCCTTCGGCAAAACTATATCCTTATAGTTCGGCATTTTAGGCATATTTCTTTTAAAAATCGTTTGAGCATGTTCATTTAGTGTTAGCCTGTACGTGATGCATAACGCCTTTGGATAATGGGAGTCTGAACTGCTGAAGTCCTCGTTCACATACTTTTTTTATTAAGTTTTCGTATTTCATATTTATTAAAAAATAATACGCCTTTTTTTCTGAGCTGCAATTTTTTTTCCACATGATGCACACACCTTTTTCCTATTTTGGTCATGGTAAGAAGACATTTTTTTATACTATTACACAAATGAACGATTTCACGCACGACACACAGTTGACAATATATGTATCTTAAATCTATATTTTTGTTGACTCTCATGACTTTAAAACCTATATAACCTTGGAGTCTGCGGAAAGGTTTAGAAAAAGCAGTTATAGAATTCTCTTCTCATCATTTTCAATTCGATGCCAAACACTAATAAGCATCATTTGCATGAAATTTGTATGAAACTGTATGCGTACATACTCGTATATAATTTTTAAAAGAAATGAATGAATTCCTTCTTCTTGCTGGCTTGAGGTCTGTGGTCCAAAAATTGAAACCAGAAATATTGATTTAACCAATATATTTCGACTACCTACGGTAATCGTCTTCAGGGTTAACTATATATAACAATAAAACATAAAATATAATTACAATTAACATAAAAACAAATTGGTAAAAATTAAAAACATACATTATTACACGTCTGTCCTGTTTAACGTGGAGTTGTTTACTGTCCGTCTGTTTGTCAACAAATGCCTATATAAGTGAGCGCAGTTATCAGTGTCCGTTTTGTAATTAATTCTTATGCTGGCCGGTGTGTTAATTATATGAAGCATTTCCAATGTAAATCTCTTGCTGTAATGTTGTTCTTGTTGTAATATCGTTGTTTCGTCAAAGTTCGGTGAGTGGTTTTTAGTTGTACAGTGGGTCATAAGTGCTGTTTTTTGATTATTTGTTTCGCGGCAATATTTAAAATCTGATTTATGTTGCGCGAGTCGAGATTTTAATTTGGCTTTTGTTGTTCCGATATATATGTTATTACATGATTCGTTTTCGTTTCCATTGCAAGGGATTTTATAGATAACATTGCTTTTTTCCGTATTGAGTATTTTAGATTTAGTGTTGTTAAATAAATTTTTTAATGTATTAATTGGTTTGTGCGCTATTTTCACTTCTTCCCTATTGTAACAATCTGATTTCGTGAGGCGTTCTGACAGTTTGGGTACGTAAGTTACTGACTTAAATATTTTTTGTTTCGGCTTTATTGACGTATTTTGCTTAGTTCCTTTTAAATATTTTTTTTAATTAGTGTTTTTATTAAATTTTCGGGAAAATCATTACTTTTTAATAGTTCTTTTATTTCTTCTTTGACTTCGGCGTGGTAAGTGTCATCTGTTATTGTTAGCATTCTTCTTATACAGCCCATTGCTGTATTAATTATCATCGTCTTAGGGTGATTTGAGTAAAAGTTGATGATTCGTCCTGTAGATGTAGGTTTCTTATACCACTTTAACTTCAATTGATTTCCTCGTCGAACAATAATTGAGTCAAGATATGGTAATTTTCCGTCGTCCTCTAGTTCTGTTGTAAATTTAATGTTCTTGTCAAAAGAATTTAGGGCGTCAAGTGTGTTTTGTACCTCGTTTTCATTTATAATCGCGAATAGATCGTCGACGTATTTTGTAAACAATCTTGGTGTTCGTGGTAATTTTTTAATGGTGTTCTCCAACAGGTCCTCCATGACAATATCTGCTATCACTGGTGATGTAGGTGATCCCATCGGTAGTCCTTTCAGCTGCGTATATATCTCATCATTAAACTTAAAATATCTGTTTTCTTCGATACAAAACCTTAAGATTTCTATAAAAATTTTCTTTGGTATTTTGGTATGCTCTTCTATTGTCGTCCATTTTTTCTTTATAATGTCAAGTGCTAGTTGTGTTGGTATACTCGGAAATAGGGAAATTACGTCAAAAGATATTAATTTTTCATCGTCACAAATGTAAGTATTATTTATCCTTTGTTTAAACTCTTACAGCCAGCTCGACTTACAATATTAAAAATACAATAGAGTTTAAACAAAGGATAAATAATACTTACATTTGTGACGATGAAAAATTAATATCTTTTGACGTAATTTCCCTATTTCCGAGTATACCAACACAACTAGCACTTGACATTATAAAGAAAAAATGGACGACAATAGAAGAGCATACCAAAATACCAAAGAAAATTTTTATAGAAATCTTAAGGTTTTGTATCGAAGAAAACAGATATTTTAAGTTTAATGATGAGATATATACGCAGCTGAAAGGACTACCGATGGGATCACCTACATCACCAGTGATAGCAGATATTGTCATGGAGGACCTGTTGGAGAACACCATTAAAAAATTACCACGAACACCAAGATTGTTTACAAAATACGTCGACGATCTATTCGCGATTATAAATGAAAACGAGGTACAAAACACACTTGACGCCCTAAATTCTTTTGACAAGAACATTAAATTTACAACAGAACTAGAGGACGACGGAAAATTACCATATCTTGACTCAATTATTGTTCGACGAGGAAATCAATTGAAGTTAAAGTGGTATAAGAAACCTACATCTACAGGACGAATCATCAACTTTTACTCAAATCACCCTAAGACGATGATAATTAATACAGCAATGGGCTGTATAAGAAGAATGCTAACAATAACAGATGACACTTACCACGCCGAAGTCAAAGAAGAAATAAAAGAACTATTAAAAAGTAATGATTTTCCCGAAAATTTAATAAAAACACTAATTAAAAAATATTTAAAAGGAACTAAGCAAAATACGTCAATAAAGCCGAAACAAAAAATATTTAAGTCAGTAACTTACGTACCCAAACTGTCAGAACGCCTCACGAAATCAGATTGTTACAATAGGGAAGAAGTGAAAATAGCGCACAAACCAATTAATACATTAAAAAATTTATTTAACAACACTAAATCTAAAATACTCAATACGGAAAAAAGCAATGTTATCTATAAAATCCCTTGCAATGGAAACGAAAACGAATCATGTAATAACATATATATCGGAACAACAAAAGCCAAATTAAAATCTCGACTCGCGCAACATAAATCAGATTTTAAATATTGCCGCGAAACAAATAATCAAAAAACAGCACTTATGACCCACTGTACAACTAAAAACCACTCACCGAACTTTGACGAAACAACGATATTACAACAAGAACAACATTACAGCAAGAGATTTACATTGGAAATGCTTCATATAATTAACACACCGGCCAGCATAAGAATTAATTACAAAACGGACACTGATAACTGCGCTCACTTATATAGGCATTTGTTGACAAACAGACGGACAGTAAACAACTCCACGTTAAACAGGACAGACGTGTAATAATGTATGTTTTTAATTTTTACCAATTTGTTTTTATGTTAATTGTAATTATATTTTATGTTTTATTGTTATATATAGTTAACCCTGAAGACGATTACCGTAGGTAGTCGAAATATATTGGTTAAATCAATATTTCTGGTTTCAATTTTTGGACCACAGACCTCAAGCCAGCAAGAAGAAGGAATTCATTCATTTCTTTTAAAAATTATATACGAGTATGTACGCATACAGTTTCATACAAATTTCATGCAAATGATGCTTATTAGTGTTTGGCATCGAATTGAAAATGATGAGAAGAGAATTCTATAACTGCTTTTTCTAAACCTTTCCGCAGACTCCAAGGTTATATAGGTTTTAAAGTCATGAGAGTCAACAAAAATATAGATTTAAGATACATATATTGTCAACTGTGTGTCGTGCGTGAAATCGTTCATTTGTGTAATAGTATAAAAAAATGTCTTCTTACCATGACCAAAATAGGAAAAAGGTGTGTGCATCATGTGGAAAAAAAATTGCAGCTCAGAAAAAAAGGCGTATTATTTTTTAATAAATATGAAATACGAAAACTTAATAAAAAAAGTATGTGAACGAGGACTTCAGCAGTTCAGACTCCCATTATCCAAAGGCGTTATGCATCACGTACAGGCTAACACTAAATGAACATGCTCAAACGATTTTTAAAAGAAATATGCCTAAAATGCCGAACTATAAGGATATAGTTTTGCCGAAGGCCACTCGTTCCACTGATGGTATATGTAAGTTTTTTATTTGTACTAAAGCATAGTCTAACATGCATGAAAAAAATAATAAAGGTGGCGGTCATTAACAACATAAAACTATTATTACCGAATCAAACGGTCTTGAAAAGTTAGACCTGAGAAGAAGGAGACGAAATCGTGTGAAAAAGTATGCAGAGTTTGTTTTAGTGCTATTGGAAAAGGAAAAAGACATTCCTGTGGTGTAAAGAATGCTCGTGAAAATGTTAATAAGTTATTAGAAAATTTACCCGAAAAACAGAAAGACAAAATTATTAGTAGTGCACTAAAACAAAAAAATAGTGAGAAAAGTAATCAAAATGGTGATTTAGTACTGAGTACATGTTGTTCAAAATTAACTGTGCATATAGGAAAACCGAAAATAAATTTTCCTGCATATTTTACCGTGGAGAGTTTACATAATTTTCGAATTCAGAATGGACTTTCTTTAATAAAAATGAAAAATCTAACTAGTCTTCTTACATCTAACACGGGAGAACAATCGGTTCCCCCGAGAATTTTAAATACCTTGTCCCAAAAATCTAAAGCTTTAAGTACAGTTTATAATGAAGGAACATTTTATTTTGACACCGACAAATCCTCTGTGAAACAAAAAAGGCCAGTTGTATGAGAAAATGCTGAAGACTTATTACATAACATAAGTGAACATCGTGAAATTGTGGGAAACATTCTGGTAAAAGTTATGGTCGATGGTGGACAAGGATTTTTTAAACCAAGCATGCTAGTTCTGCCTGAAAATTATTCAATTAGTGACGATAATACGTTTAATAAAGATGTGACAATAGATTTAGATATAACTAAAGAGAAAACAAAATTAACAAATGTATATAGATAAATTTTATTGTGCGTAGTTCCTGATGTAAAAGAAACTTATGACAATGTGAAAATTATATTTGACTTAACTAAGGTCAATAACATTCCGTTTAAATTTGTTTCGGATTTGAAATTGCTATTAATTGTTATTGGACAACAATCGGCATCATCCACATTTCCGTACCCCTATTGCTTTACCTCATTGCAATGTTTAAGAAATAAAGATACAAAAACTGACGAAACCGATCTGAAAGCTTTTACTGAGCTCCGTGAAGATTTCAAGAAGTTTACGTCCCTAGGAGCTGATAAAAAACTGGCCAAAAACTGTCATAGCACTGTAAATCTTCCGTTATTCGATGAAGCTGATGACATGTGTGCTTCAAAAATGTATAGTTCCAGAATTACCCATTCTACAAGGCTTTGAAAATCATTTGTTTTGGAACGGTTTAGTACCAATTTTAGGTAGAGAGTTCGCCTTACTTTGGCCTAAAAGTATAAATGTCATCTCCAAAAATTATCAAGGAGAACTGTTTGAAGGAAATGCTTGCAGGAAGCTTTTAAAACATCCTGATAATCCCTTCGAGCTACTACTTGGAGAACTTTGCAATAGTTTTATTGCTGTAGAAGTGAGCGAAACGCTAAAAATGCATGTATTGCTGACACACGTTTCGCAGTGCATAAATTACTTGGACAGAAGTGGTCTGGGCGTTTGGTCAGAGCAAGCAGGTGAAGCAATCCACAGAGAATTTTTGAAAAGCTACTGGAACCGCTACAAAGTAAATATGATAGAGAGTGAAACTTACCGGTCAAATTTAAAAAATGCAGTTATAGAATTTTCGTCTCATCATCTTCAATTCGATGTCAAACACCAATAAGCATCATTTGCATGAAATTTATATGAAACTGTATGCGTACATATTTAATTTCTTAAAGAAATGAATGAAAATAATAAAATAATTTTAAATGAGCTGATGTGGTAGCAAGTGTTTGAGCTAAATATTATTTTTTACGTAAATGGTAATAACTTCATTTTTGGCTATTATAAAACGCAATGTTCAACCAATATTACCTGACTTAAAAAAAATATTTATCACTTCACAGTTAATTTATTAAATTTTCCAAAAATGAGCAAAAACACGAATTTTTCGATTTTGGTCACTTTTGAAAAATTCTATAAATTAATGGTGACGTTCTATCATACTTTTGTATGCCTAATATTATAAACTGAGCCTAGTTCTTAAATTAGGCTTAAAATCAAAATACTATTATGGACCGTAAGCACGGGGCGATAGTTCGGATTATACCTATTCCGGGACTTCACATCCATTTTTCTCTTAAGCTATATATGGTGGCACCTTTTTTAGTTCGGATTCGAGCTCAGTGTGAAAAATCCTTACAGGGCAATGTGATTAATGTCTAAAATATGATTAAATTAATTAATTGAGCTACAGCTTTCAGTTTTTTCAAAATTGTCATTCTTACAGATAAATGTTAGTAACAGAATAAGTATACTCGTATACCCATGAAATAAAAAAACAACTCTTTTTGAGAACTTTTTGTGGTAACATTCATTTTACCGAGCATCAGAAGGGTTAAAGCGTGATATTTCCCGAAAACGAGCAGACGCGATTTTACTTGAAACGGACTTTGGTACTCTGGGCTGTCGCTGACAAAGCCTCATTCACACTTTTTGTAGTCATTTTTGTTAAACCTATTTACGGAGAACGCTGTGCATAGGCTATGCTGCGTGTAGTGTAAACAGAATGTTTAAAATATTATGTATACCGTCGGCAAGATAACAAACAGCAATTAGAGGAAAACTTGAATTAAGCAGCTTGCAATACTACACGCAGCATAGCATATGGATTGGGCGGCTGCGCTTGCAATCAGAGTAAGTGGTTTCGATTCTCCACAAGATCCTCTGAAATAGCAAAACTATACGAATTAGTCTGACGAGAAATCTTGGCTGTTTTCGAAATAGTACTATAACTATAGCCTGTATATATTTGTTGCTTTCAATTTTTCCTCTAATCAAAATTAATAATAATTAACTAAGAATTATTATCAACTGGTCTTGAGCTCGTTAAACTTACAAATATATGTAAAAATGTACAGACCATAAAACCAACAACAAAAATCAATTTATTTGTAAATATTTTAAAAATTATGAAAAATTATGTCGTTAAAATCAAAGCCATATATTTGTTAAAAAAGGCAATCACTTTTCAATCCCCAGGATGATCAATTTCTGTTTGCACTTCACTTTGTTATAATATTTTTTAAGTAAATCATTTTTATAGCATAAGGATGAGTCGTTTTCGAGTCTTCTTTTAATCGTGTAAGTTGTTGATCAGTTTTTAATCACCCAAAGTGATCGAAGAAGACTCAGTAAGGTGAGTGTGGTGGCGCCGTGGTGTGGCGGTTGTGTTGCTGACCTACCACACCGAAGGTCCAAGGTTCGAGCCCTGATACAGGCAACATCGAAAGTGGTTTGAAAAAGTTTTTTGAAATCGGGGTCGCCCCTCGGCAGTGGTTTGGCAAACTCTCCGAGTGCATTTCTGCGATTGAAGGCTTCTCAAAAAAATCATCTGCTTTGCAGATGCCGTTCGGAATCGGCAAAAAGCACACCACAAATAGGTAGAGAAGCTGGGCCTTAATCTCCTCGGAGGTATACGAGTATATCGCGCCAATTATTTATTTTATTTACATAGGGCCGTTTTCTCAATATCCCGTTTTACGCTAACCGGCACTTTGTTTGACAGATAATCGAGGAACTTTTGTCAATTAAACTACCGGTTAGCGTTAACCGGACATTGAGAAAACGGCCCTTAATCTTCGTAATGCTATTTTGGTACGGATCAGTTGTATGAGAGTTGTTTGTGTATATACGTGTGTTTACATATGTATCGCTGTGCTACCAAGCAAAAAGTAAAAAAAATCTGCTACAAAAAACTAAACGAACAGAACTTTTTTACGGACCCAAAATTGATCGAGAAATATATCAGGATCACAACATTTGCATTCACATGCACAATTTTTATCTGGATTACTCCTGATTGGAACGCGCCTTTTGCGTCGTATTTGCAAATACTCATGCTATCTTAGTGGTGGGAGTGTTATTGAGTTAGAGATGGTACATACTTGAGAATATTCGCCACATAGTAATAAATTTTCATTTACAAAATTTTTGTAGATGCCATTTAAATGTTGCTAAACAGCTGAGTTATAACCGAAGTGAGTCGATATTTTTCACTTCTCGATAACATAAACCGGAATTGTTGCTGCCTGTGCATGACCATATTTTGGAAAAAAAATCACTACACTGTGTTATGGGCATCATTATGTATTGCGAACGAACGCTCAAACGAACGATTCGTCTCTTGACGATTTCGTCATTTTCGTTCCCTCATTTGTTTCTAACGTCATGTCAAAAATTAATGGGAGAGCATATCTGAAATGAATATTGCCGTATGTAATTTATAGAGAAACTTATATAAATCTGCTAAGTTTAATAAAGTTTTTCATGTTGTTCCATTAAATTTTAAAAATCTGGGAACAGTAATTTGATTTAATGAGAACTAATTTATTTGACTTTTATTTTGCTGAGTGAATTTTCTTCTGTTGCTATGATCGTCCTACATATTGCAAACGGGTGAACGATTCGTCTCTGAGGCGAAACGAACGTTCGTTTCGCAATAGAGAATGAGGCCCTATTTCTCATTTTCGTCGAAAAACCAGGGCTGCCTAGCGGATTCAATCTCAAATACTCTTCAGGTACACCCTCAAAAACTAACCGAAATTGGATTGGAGATACCGCGCTCAGGTTACATTTTCGCCCAAATCATAAAGACCGGATTAGGTACGAAATTAAGAGCAAAACTTGTTAATGAGTCAAAATGACCGCCATGAGATCCACAGTGTTGGAATTAATACTATCAGGCGATGTGCTTGCAGCAAAAATTATCTACATACATGCATTCCCGGTTTTTGTGGATTTAAATCAGAGTTGGAAGTTAATCAATTAAATTTTTAATTGATTTATTAATTGATTAAGAAAGAGATTGCAATGAAATCAAATGCAATTAAAGTTATTGCAATTAAATTATTTAAAACTAAATGAATTACTAATTATAATTAATTTTGTAATTGTATTATGAAGCAGTTAATAATTAACCATTTTTTACAATTGCCCGGATAATTATTGATGGATTTCATTCAAATGTTCAATACAATTTATCAGGGGCACAGAATTTTCACGAAAGTGATATTTTAAATAAATCAAGCAATTTTTTGCCATATATATAACCTACATGTTCTTGCAGTAGAAGTTTGTCGTAATAAAACACCACGGTACCCGGCTTATAATAAACTAGATTAAATTCATAAAACAATTGTAATTAAGAAATTGTTAATTATAGAGAAACAAAACTAATAATTAATTAATTGTTATTTGCGAGCATTGCAGTTGATTAATAGTACATTTTTACAATTACAATTAAAAATTGTTAATTGTAGAAGTTGCAATTAACAATAAAAATTGTTAATTGTTGAATATTAATTGTTTTAACAATTAAAATTTGCACAACACTGGTTAAAATCCAATCATATTTTTTTAATTCTATAACTAAAATGAAATATATCAAGCCAGCGAATTTTAAAAAACTCTGTTCCCTACGTTTATACTACAATTTACCAGAAACAGACCTATCTTTCCATTTTTTTCATGCTTTGTATATGGGTCGTTCCATATAATTTTTACAACTAAAATTTAGATTGGCCTGAAACAATTTTTTTATAAACTGGATGCAAAACAAATCGACACGTATTTTTTTAATTTCGCATACTACGCGAAATTCGCAACTAATAATTTTTCAAACTTTTGATATACGAAAAAATACGAAAATTTAGAGATATTTTAAAGCATTATAGTTTCACAACGAATTCTTAGAAAAAAACGAAACTCACAGGTTAGGTTAATAATCGTTTATGCTCTTTAGGTAGGAAAAAACATTTTTTTTGTATTATTTATTTAGAATAATAAACTTAAAAAAAATTATAAACAAATGTAAATAACTAAAAATGGGATTCTTTAAATTCCTTGATACTAAAACTACGTTGAGTAGTTTCTGTTCCACAGCTAATTGTTTATAGCCATCTCAGCTGTCAGCTCATATAAATTGTACCTAAGGCATTCACTTTGTTTTTTTTTTGTGAAATATTTTGAATGGGTTGATATTTTTTTTAACATATTAAAATTAAACATCCCAAAATTTATAAAAAATATAATTTTTAAGTAAAAACACGTTTTGATTTATTTTAACTAAGCTTCGAAAAAAAAATAAAAATTATACTTTCAAAAAATATATCAGTTTAGAATTTTAATTTATATAAAATTTTTCTGATATCGGCAACTGAGCTTCTCCATACAAAAATTATAATAGTTTGTAAAATCAAAAAAATAAATCATGAAATTATAATATTAATGATAGTATAATTTTTTAATTTGGTGTGATGTACAGTGCTGTTCGAAACAAAAGCAACAAAATGTTCACACTTTGAAAAAAAAAATATTATAATAATAATAATACTCGTAGACCTTAAAAAAATCATTCCGCATCTTAATTACCGTTTCTTTTAAATAAATTAAGCTCTCAGCTACCTGTGTGGAATTGTTGCTTTTGTTTCGCACACTTCCAGTTAAAGAATTTTTCCTTTTTGTTATTTTTGTAGTTGTGGAGCAGAGTTGAACTCAATGAAACGGTGCTTCAACTTTAGTCCTACTACTAATATAAATACATTAAAGTGTAATATTTTGATTGCTTGCCTTTGTTTGTGTAGAAGCGGAATCGAAGTTGTGTGAGCATTTTGTTGCTTTTGTTTCGAACAGCACTGTATGTTTAAGGAAGTTTACTATTTCAAATGTTTCACACCTGGAGTATGTTTTAACTTTCAATTGGTGATTTTTGATGCCTGGTATGGTTTTGGAACCATCAAATCGTACCTTCAAGAATGCAGATGCACTTTCATAATCACTTTCGCTATAAAAGGTTGGTTTTAAGTTGAAAAAAGTTCCATCTTGCAGATCCCACTCATGCAGTGGTTTTTCGGACGACATCTTTTCTTTTCAAATCTCCACCTGCTCCATCGCATGGACCTTTTCCGTGAGCTGTAGCATGACAATGTTTTGCTAGCTGTACAATAATTTTGGATGAATTTTTCGGTAGAAATACGCATGGGTTTCAACGTTGTCCTAGGTTGTGAAGTCCAATTTTCGTAACTAATTTCGTCAATATCGTATTTTTGAAGTATGCACAAGACAAGCCCTCTAGCGTTTCTGAAAATGAGCAATCCTGAAAACGAAAAAACATTCCTCCTTCGGTTTGGTACACATAGACAGCATTATCACGACTTCGTAATTAAAGAATGGATATTCTTCCTTTTTCATAAATGATAACAAATTGCTGCCTAAAAATATTGAAAGCATATACTATGTAACTAATATTTTTTGTACCTAATTTTTCAAAGAATTTAATCAAATTTAAAAATTCATACTATCTTTAATATTATAATTTCATTAATTATTTTATTATTATACAAACTTTTATTATTTTTGTATGTAAAAGCTCAGTTGCCGATATCAGAAAAGTGTTATATAAATAAAAGTTCTAAACTGAAGTATTGAAAGCGATTTTAAAAAGTACAATTTTTTATTTATTTTTTTAGAGGCTTAGTTAAAAAAAAAAACAAAACGTGTTTTTACTTAAAACTTATATTTTTTTCATAGACTTTGGGATGTTTAATTTTAATATGTTAAAAAAATAGATCAACTCATTCAAAATATTTCACAAAAAACACAAACAAAGTGCATGCCATTTGTCTTATGTACAATTTATATGAGCTGACAGCTGAGATGGCTGGAAACAATTAGCTGTGGAACAGAAACTACTCAACATACCACTCTTCAAACTGCAGAGCTCATTTAGTTTTAGTATCAAGATATTTCAAGAATCCCATTTTTAGTTATTTACATTTGTTTATAATTTTTTTTTAAGTTTATTATTGTAAATAGATAAAACCAAAAAAAATATGTTTTTTCCTACCTTAAGAGTATAAACGATTAATAACCTAACCTGTGGGTTTAGTTTTTTTCTAAGAATTCGTTGAGAAACTATAATGCTTTAAAATATCTCTAAATTTTCGTATTTTTTCGTATATCAAAAGTTTTAAAAATTATTAGTTGCGAATTTCGCATAATGTGCGAAAATAAAAAAATACGAGCCAATTTATTTTGCATCCAGTTTATAAAAAAATTGTTTTAGGCCAATCTAAATTTTAGTTGTAAAAATGATATGGAACGACCCATATGCAGCTCTGATTGCTGTGGTAGGAGAACGTGACAACTAAAACGTCAATGACTGACAAACCTTGTATAATTGGTCGGTACTATAATTATTTCCCAAAGTTTCCGTAGATTATGACTTGGAAATAATAGCTACCAAGTGGAACTACATAAAGAACCACAGAACACTCACAAAGGAACTTTTTCTAGGAGTGGTTCCTTTTTTATAAAGGTATTTTAAATTCAATATTAAATCTGTAAACAACGTTGTGAAATTTGAAGCTACCGTTTCTAGAGACTCTTATCATAAAGAGGCGTAAACAATTATCTTTTGATTGGCATAAAGAGCCCACCTGGTCAGGTAGATTAATAAACTTTAATTCGAAACATGATAAATAGCTAAATTACTCACGAACGCAAGCAAGTAGTACGTGTCACCACAAATGGGAAGAGGAGCTTGACGCTTAAATCTTCTCGGAGGTTTATGATGATATACCTGTTGTATATCGCGCCATACATTTTTATGGATCGTTTGAAGTTTTTTACATAAATACCAAAAAATACCTTATATATATTATGTTGAAATAACCTGTAATTACTATATTGAGTTGTTCCTTTTAAATAAATTGACTAGCTATAATTAGTTAATATTAGTTTTGTGCATTCATAAAACGAACAAAATAAATAAACGAAGTCTAAGTTCGAGTGGAACCGAGCATTATATACCTAGTAGTGATATATTATGGCATCCTAATTAGGCTCCTTTAAGCTTCATTTTAGTCTTTAAGATTTATATACGAGTATACTTTATTAGTTAAAAAAAATAAATAAATATATAAATTTGAAAAAGAGCAAAAAGTTGAACACAATGAAATGTTTTTATTCGCATACACACTCTTAATAGTTTCTCTGTTAAAGGTCCGATAAAGCCTTGGTCTACAAAACTGCGTACTCACAAGTTTTCTAGACACTCTGCCAATAAAGTTGCAGATTTTAAAGCCTATTTTTTAAATTTTAAAAAACTGTCCTAAACTTTGTGTAAACTTTGAAATTTCACTACTATTACATATTGTGAACACAGCACAGAAATATGCAGTTTTAGTAAGAACGCAATCCGAACTGCAGTTGGCATCCACTGGAAGAAGGAGCTGGATTGTCAACGTCACGTAACTTCTTAATCCCCAAACATTTTAACATGCTTCTACTGCCATTCCGCACAGCCACTTTGTATTTATAAGACATGTTTTTAATAAACTCACTCACTAAATTCGATTTGATTTTAAATTTTTCCGAAACGTTAAAGAAATCACGAAAGTTTAAAAAAAAAACTTATTTTTTTAAAACTCCCAAACTGTTCACCTTACAGAAACTCCCAAGTTACTTCTCCAAAGTTACCACACAATTGTGAAAACATATTTAAACGTTTGTGAAATTTTGTAGTTACCATGATCCAACTTCAACAGGTCGTAGCAGTTTGACAAACATACAGACACACAAAAATTTTCTATTTATTTTGTTTTTGTAATTTGCGAGTTTAACGTCAAAATCGTACTGAGAAATGAGTGTAATGTCCAAATTCGAGACAAAAGTAAAAATCCGCTGGTCTATTAACACGACCTGTATTATTGGATCATGTTAGTTACAAACTCGTTTGGAAAACATTGATTTCAACTTTATTGTCTATTGAGTAACTTCATATAATCAATTAAATTATATATGTATGTATTTTTAATTTCTTTTCATGCATACATACAAACTTATTATGATACAGAGAGGACAAATCTATACTCGATGCGGCGGCAAGTGGAGCCAATAGTGCCATACCCATTGTATTAGGGATTACTGCCAACATAATAGTTTTTGTTTCATTTGTAGCATTCCTAAATGCCATTATTAACTGGCTGGGGTTTTTGGTTGGACTAGATAACATTGATTTTGTATGGATATTTTCACAACTTTTCATTCCATTGGCGTGGGCTATGGGTGTACCAAATAAGGACTGTGGTATTGTGGCAAAAATTGTTGCGACCAAGACAATAGTAAATGAATTTGTGGCTTATGAACGCTTGGGAGAATATATAAAAAACGGCCAACTGGAAGTAAGTATGTATGTATATAATTTTCAGGCACATACTACATAGGTATGTATGTACAAGGTGGCGCAAAAGTAATCCTCCTATCAGAAAATGCTATAAATTTTGCGATTGGCCCCTAAAGTCAGTTCTGTTTTGACACTTGTGTAGTAAACACATGCGAAATACACGTTAATAAACAATGTTACGCTACGCTGCTCCAGAACGCGGAATATTGCTGACTATTTATTTGACCAATAATCGGTCGGGGCCAACGGTTACTGTGAATGGTGAGCGCTACAGAGCAATGATCAACGAGTTCTTTTTGCCCCAACTTGATGAATTGGGATTGGAAAACATGTGGTTCCAACAAGACGGTGCGACAGCACACACTGCACGTGCCACAACCGATATGCTGAACATCGGAAGCTTACTTTTGCGCCACCTTGTATATACGAAAAATGCAAGAGATCCCATTAAAATTCACTTCAAAGTACTATAGGTGCTTTTAATCTTGGCAATTGTTTACAAGCGCCACCGAGTGCTAATATTCATCCAAAAATGTCGATATGGATATCAAAAGACGCTCTTCGGCCCCATTAATGAGAATCCGATTCCGGAGAACAAATATTTTAACTACTTTCGAAAAATTACCTAGGCCGATCCTAAATAAGGGGCGTGATTCATAGTTTTTATGTGCAGAACACCTTCTTGAGTTGGCGGCCTTCGGTTTAAAAAAATAACCCTTAGCCGGACCAACACTGGCTACGCGATCCCCAGTAGTTCTGTGCAGAATACACTTCTGCACTTTTTGGCACACCCTATATCTGCGTCTACAACAACCACATGGAAATTACAGAAAATTGTTAACTTTGCTTGCAAATATCTGGCAAACTTTTAAAAATAATTGTTTTCCGGTTTCGGATTATGATTCGTGGGACCTATACGGGTCTCTTGATACCTCTCCCGACATTATATTAGCAGTACATGGACGACCGATTTATGCACTTGTCGAGCTTGTCATATAATTTAGCTTGTTGTAGTTACTTATGCTGCCAAATTCCGCTTAAATCGATTGATTTCTCTCATGATCTATTACATTTCTCCCATCGGCAGTTCCGTCCGAATAGCTAATAGACCTCATTGGGAATAATGGGCAAATATGAGCTTTTTATAGTAATGGGAAGGACGTGCTCATCGCGTTGTTACAAACAACGTTCTCAAAGCTATTTTTCATTTTCGGTATACGCTTCTATGAAAATGAATATATGTAAGATAGAAACCAACCTGGCTCACGCCGGTCTGAACTCAGATCATGTAAGAATTTAAAAGTCGAACAGACTTATCATTTAAGCAACTACCCCTAAATTATATCTTAATCCATGTATGTGTGTAGCTTAGCACTGAAAGATCGTTCAGCTAATTTCTCCCCTAGTATTTGCAGTAAACTGAACACTGCAAAAAAAAAAGGTGTTGTATTCTTTTTTTTATTAATTTAACTATTACAAAGTTATTCAAGGTAAAATTGTCCAATTTCTACAAACCATAAGGTTTTGTTAAAAGTTGTTTGGACAAACGAAACCTATAAATTGCTTTTTTATATCAACAATTGTTATTGATTTACGGCCTGCACATTTTCAAGTATTCATAAAACGAGCTCAAGGCCAAAAATAATAATTTTTCACTTTTTGAATTTTTATGAAAATTATTATGGGTTTTATGGTGATTGTTGTTGGAGCAAAGCTCGAATTTTTATGTTTGTTTGTTAATTGATATTAGAGGAAAAATTACAACGATATGCACAGCGATGGTATGGGATGACATGTTTCGTATTATGGGTTTTATTTTTTTAGAAATCATTTTTAATGAATTATTAAAAGTTTTTTAATTGAATAGAGTAGGAAAAATGTTCAGAGACAATCGCCATAGCTTTTCTTATAGATCCATTTCGGAAGCTGGTAAGCTTTTTCATCAGAGAAAATGATAAAACAGATCTGTCAAAAAAAATCCATCATGATCACACTACTAACTGTCAAATTGCGGAAGTGGTTCATGCATATGCTAAAGAAGAATAGAACTAGGAGTTTAGATGACATCAAATTCCCACAACAGCCGGTTCTATCGCACCGGAATGACCCGGGGTTTTTTACCCGGCCAAGGGCTGTTATTTCAGTGTAACCCCGTCCAATCTGTCCCGTCCCACCCTTAAATTGTCATCCTCGGAGCAAACCCTGGCAGCTGGGTTGTTCCATTGTCTCTTGTTACGGGCTGGTGTCGAACCCAACCCTGGACCAAGATACTGGATCTGCTGCGTTTGCTGGAAGAAAATTTATATTAAACGGTCGCATTCGGTACAATGCGCCAAGTGTAAGAGATGACTATATAGATCTGGATGTTCAGGGCTTAACCCTGCCATCCACAGACCCCGTACTTTCTTTAGTACTTTTGAGGCACCATGTTGTACACGTCCAAGGGCGCCCGAGGTAGTCGCCGCTCTGGCACTCCCTTACCGCTTCTACCTCCTTCCAATAGCCACAATAGTGGCTCAGTCTACACGACTGGCGGCACTGCTGCCATTCCCGTCTCACCTACTCCCGACTGTCGCTCACGCACACCCGCGTCTCCATCTCACACGGCCTCTCAACACTCCTATCCCCTCCGGAATAGGTCAGATATGAGCATCACCGAGTGTCAGTCCCCTCTTTCTCTGCCCCTAATGCTACCCCTGCTTCCAGCCTGCACGTGGGCCAGGAAAACCACCTCCTCGTACCTTTCACTACGTGCACCGTTTGTCGGCAAAGATTATATACGCCTGCGACATCGGTCAAGTGCAACAATTGCCTTGGCCTGTGTCACACCATTATGTGCTCTGGGCTCGCAAACGGCAACCTTTGTACGGATTCCTTCATAGCACCCTGTTGCAGTACACAACCGCCTTCCACGCCAGACAACAACGGCAATGGCGCTGTCAACTCTAGACTGCGACATAGTTTAGGCCTTAGCCTACCTCCACCTAGGCAAACGCATCCGTCCCTCACGCCTAGTATGTCCCCTGTCTCCCCTCCTACACACTTCACAATTTTGCAGCTGAACTGTAACGGATTAGCTGGAAAGATCGCGGAGATAACTGACTTTATGAAGACGCACAACATCAAAATCGCCGCGATACAAGAGACAAAATTGATCACAAGATCGGACTCTACGAACTTGTGATGGGTATAATGTACATCGAAAAGACCGTCCTAGCGGTCTTGGGGGTGGCCTTGCGTTCATTACACATCACTCTGTACAATATAATTATTTTGCCCTGAAGTCGACCCCAGGGACTCTACCTTAGAATGCCAAGGCAGAGCAGTCCGGTCAGGAGACGCCGACCTGCAAATCATACACATCCATATTCCTCCTGCCACGTGTTGTCCTAGAGATTATCATCCCGACATTAGTGGGTTGCTAAGGGGCGATAACCGTCTAATCCTAGGCGACTTCAACGCGCATCACGATCTCTGGCACTCCAACTTGCCAGCAGACAGCAGAGGACATGCAATTGCAGACCAATGGAGATGCCCCACCAGGATAGCAGGTAACTGCCACAGTTTGCCAGACATCTCTATAACGAGCGCGGGCCTGATTAACTTTGTCATCTGGCGACCGATGCTTACATTAGCCTCAGACCACCTACCCATCTTACTCTCTGTTGAATGACCGACCGACTTCATAACGACTGATAAATTAACATACATCAACTTCACCAAAGCGGACTGGGACCGCTTTACTGACTATACAGAGCGCTCCTTCGCTGCCATACCCACTCCTACGGACGTGCGCAAAGGCGAAAGAGAGTTTCGCAAGATCATTGATTCAGCCTCATGCCGCTTTATTCCTGCTAATAGAATACCAGAAATCCGTCCGAATTTTTCGGCAGAAGCTGCGGCGATGGCAAGAGAACGTGACCAAGTGAGACTCATCAATCCCGCAGATCCCAGAATCAAAGATCTCAATGCGGAATTTCGTAGGATAGTCAATGAACACAAGCTGACCAAGTGGAAACAACACCTTGAGGCATGCAACCTCTCCGGCGGAGTCGGCAAATTATGATCGACTGTCAAGGCCCTATCTAATCCGACCAAACGCAATGACAAGGTCGCCATTGCATTCGGCGACAACGTCAAATCGTACGCCAGGAAATGCGCGAGCCCCTTTTGCCGGCTGTTTATAATGCATCCACCTGCGGATATGACTAAGGGAAGAGTCTTCCGACGTGCGCACAAAAACAAACATTTCACTGCGCCCATTGCCATCTCAGTCGCAGAGGTCAAGGAAGCCATAATGAAGGCCAAACCCTCAAAATCCAGCAGACCCCACGGAATCGCCATGAAGATGATTAAACACCTCGGCCACAAGGGACAAAGTTATTTAGCGGCTCTTTTCAACCTCTCTCTAACTACCTTCGTCATACCTGAGATATGGAAACAGGCGATTGTAGTTCCCCTTCTAAAACCAGGGAAGCCGGCGAACCATGGAGATTCTTATCGTCCGATAACCCTCCTTTCGCCGGTTGCGAGATTACTAGAGACCATTCTGCTCCCTTGCTTTATTGCAAATCTGAAATTGGGCGATCACCAGCATGGTTTCCGCAAATCTCATAGCACGACATCCGCTTTGATCGCCACTACAACGCAGATTAATTATGGTTTGCATGAACACCCACCAAACCATAGGACGGTTCTCGTGGCACTTGACCTATCAAATGCATTCGACACGGTCAATCACGCCACACTCCTGCGAGATCTGGAAGAGATACCGCTCCCTGCCGGCCTTAAAAGGTGGACCGCTAATTACCTCAATGGTCGACAGGCATCAGTCAAATTCAGGAACAAGAAATCTAGACCACGAAGAATAAAACAAGGGGTGGCTCAAGGTGGTGTTCTCTCTCCCCTTTTGTTTAATTTCTATATTTCGAGACTTCCCCTTCCACCAGAGGGAGTCTCCATTGTTTCCTACGCTGACGCCTGCACAATAATGGCCTCGGGCAAGGGTCCCTCCATTGACGAACTCTGTATTAGAATCAAAAGTTACCTCAGTGACGTTTTCAGCTTCTTCACCGAGCGAAATCTGCCCCTATCTCCGACTAAATCGCCGGCTACCCTGTTTACGACATGGAATGCGTAGATGGGGCAAGAGTTAAATGTTCACGTAGACGGAGTACCTCTACCTACTGTCAACCACCCGAAAATCTTGGGTGTGACATTTGACAACGGCCTCACCTTCGCTGGTCATGCCACCGCAATAGCCTCAAAGGTACAGAGCCGCAATAAGATCCTCAAGTCACTGCCGGCAGTACTTGGGGAAAAGACAAATAAACATTGCTTGCTACATATAAGGCTAGTGGCCGGCCGGTTTTTGACTAAGCTGCGCCCATATGGTCGCCCAATCTTTCTGACACCAACTGGAGGAAATTGCAAGTCTGCCAAAACACCGCCATCAGAACTTCTACGGGATGTCTGCTTATGTCATCTGAGTCTCACCTCCATCAAGAGGCAAAATTGCTCAATGTTCAAGAGCATGCGGAACTCTTGAGTAGACAGTTCCTTCTGAACTGTCATAAACCTAGTCATCCAAATCGACATCTTTTGGATGTAGCACCGCCCCCCCCAGAGACATAGGGAGACATCTTCGTAAGCACTACGATAAGATCCGGCACCATATCTCTTTGCCGTTTGATCTGCGGAACCATAGGCGGGCTCTAAATGACCTCCACACCGAGTCGGTAGGCAGATCTCTCAGATCTCGGGCTGCGAATCCCGTTATTAATACTCAACCACCGGAATTGGCTGAAGAGGAGCGTGTACTTCCGAGGGAGTCTAGAGTCGTACTAGGCACAACTTCGCTCTGGATATTGTAATAGGTTAAACTCTTACTTATGCAGACTGAACCCCAACATACCAAATACATGCCCTGCATGTGGTATGACCCCTCATGATACCATACATCTCTTTTCCTGTTCAGTTGAACCCACTCTTCTAACACCCACATCACTCTGGTCCAACCCTGTGGAAACTGCGCATTTCCTCGGACTTCCGTTAGAAGAGCCTGATGACAATTTAGAGTGATCGAGCCCATTGGGCAGGGCGAAGCACTGTTAACAACAACAACAACAACATGACATCAAAACCAGCGTATTGTTAGCTTAATGGTTAGCAATGCGTGCCAAAATTTCTCTGATGAAGCTGGCAGCTTTCGAAATGGATCTATAAGAAAAGCTATGGCGGTTGTCTCTAAACATTTTTCCTACTCTATTCAATTAAAAAACTTTTAATAATTAATTAAAAAAATAAAAACAATAATTATTTTCGTTAATTGATATTAGAGGAAAAATTACAACGATATGCACAGCGATGGTATGGGATGACATGTTTCGAAGTGCCCAACTTCTCATCAGACCCCTTCTCGGACACTGAGATATGAACCCAAGTGTCTGCACCAAAGCCGCTGTTAGAGTACTCTAACAACTAAGCTATGATGCCCTGTAGCGTCACGATGCATTTTTCCTCTAATGTGCCATTTGCTTATTCCTTTTATACATTCTTTGGTACATATATTTTATATGTCAACTCAAGGAAAGTGGAATATTTTTAGGCGCGTTCATAGAACAGTTTTAGATACAGAAGGGCTTTTTGCATATTAACACTTCCGTGTTATTTGTTATGCACCCGCACTGTACCTGTATCAATTGTAGTTATGGTGATTGTTGTTGGAGCAAAGCTCGAATTTTTATGTTTGTTTGTTAATTGATATTAGAGGAAAAATTACAACGATATGCACAGCGATGGTATGGGATGACATGTTTCGAAGTGCCCAACTTCTCATCAGACCCCTTCTCGGACACTGAGATATGAACCCAAGTGTCTGCACCAAAGCCGCTGTTAGAGTACTCTAACAACTAAGCTATGATGCCCTGTAGCGTCACGATGCATTTTTCCTCTAATGTGCCATTTGCTTATTCCTTTTATACATTCTTTGGTACATATATTTTATATGTCAACTCAAGGAAAGTGGAATATTTTTAGGCGCGTTCATAGAACAGTTTTAGATACAGAAGGGCTTTTTGCATATTAACACTTCCGTGTTATTTGTTATGCACCCGCACTGTACCTGTATCAATTGTAGTTATGGTGATTGTTGTTGGAGCAAAGCTCGAATTTTTATGTTTGTTTGTTAATTGATATTAGAGGAAAAATTACAACGATATGCACAGCGATGGTATGGGATGACATGTTTCGAAGTGCCCAACTTCTCATCAGACCCCTTCTCGGACACTGAGATATGAACCCAAGTGTCTGCACCAAAGCCGCTGTTAGAGTACTCTAACAACTAAGCTATGATGCCCTGTAGCGTCACGATGCATTTTTCCTCTAATGTGCCATTTGCTTATTCCTTTTATACATTCTTTGGTACATATATTTTATATGTCAACTCAAGGAAAGTGGAATATTTTTAGGCGCGTTCATAGAACAGTTTTAGATACAGAAGGGCTTTTTGCATATTAACACTTCCGTGTTATTTGTTATGCACCCGCACTGTACCTGTATCAATTGTAGTTATGGTGATTGTTGTTGGAGCAAAGCTTCCACTTTCCTTGAGTTGACATATAAAATATATGTACCAAAGAATGTATAAAAGGAATAAGCAAATGGCACATTAGAGGAAAAATGCATCGTGACGCTACAGGGCATCATAGCTTAGTTGTTAGAGTACTCTAACAGCGGCTTTGGTGCAGACACTTGGGTTCATATCTCAGTGTCCGAGAAGGGGTCTGATGAGAAGTTGGGCACTTCGAAACATGTCATCCCATACCATCGCTGTGCATATCGTTGTAATTTTTCCTCTAATATCAATTAACAAACAAACATAAAAATTCGAGCTTTGCTCCAACAACAATCACCATAACTACAATTGATACAGGTACAGTGCGGGTGCATAACAAATAACACGGAAGTGTTAATATGCAAAAAGCCCTTCTGTATCTAAAACTGTTCTATGAACGCGCCTAAAAATATTCCACTTTCCTTGAGTTGACATATAAAATATATGTACCAAAGAATGTATAAAAGGAATAAGCAAATGGCACATTAGAGGAAAAATGCATCGTGACGCTACAGGGCATCATAGCTTAGTTGTTAGAGTACTCTAACAGCGGCTTTGGTGCAGACACTTGGGTTCATATCTCAGTGTCCGAGAAGGGGTCTGATGAGAAGTTGGGCACTTCGAAACATGTCATCCCATACCATCGCTGTGCATATCGTTGTAATTTTTCCTCTAATATCAATTAACAAACAAACATAAAAATTCGAGCTTTGCTCCAACAACAATCACCATAACTACAATTGATACAGGTACAGTGCGGGTGCATAACAAATAACACGGAAGTGTTAATATGCAAAAAGCCCTTCTGTATCTAAAACTGTTCTATGAACGCGCCTAAAAATATTCCACTTTCCTTGAGTTGACATATAAAATATATGTACCAAAGAATGTATAAAAGGAATAAGCAAATGGCACATTAGAGGAAAAATGCATCGTGACGCTACAGGGCATCATAGCTTAGTTGTTAGAGTACTCTAACAGCGGCTTTGGTGCAGACACTTGGGTTCATATCTCAGTGTCCGAGAAGGGGTCTGATGAGAAGTTGGGCACTTCGAAACATGTCATCCCATACCATCGCTGTGCATATCGTTGTAATTTTTCCTCTAATATCAATTAACAAACAAACATAAAAATTCGAGCTTTGCTCCAACAACAATCACCATAATAATTATTTTCATAAAAATTCAAAAAGTGAAAAACTATTATTATTCTTGGCCTTGAGCTCGTTTCATGAATACTTGAAACCTACAGGGTGTTTTTTTTACAGGTTTGTTTTTCGAATAGAGATAAAACTGGCATTTTGTGGTCAAATCTGGCAACTCTAATGTCATTTATGTTCAGTTTGGTTTGCCATTTCAACATGAACAGGTTGACAAAAGAACAACGCTTGCAAATCGTGCAAGTTTATTTCGAAAATAATGGTTCAGTTCGCGAAGTTTACCGTGAGCTCCGTCCATTTTATGGTCGACATAATCGTCCATCAGAGCAATTAATTCGGTTAACCATGGATCGTTTTCGCACTACGTTTACTCTATGTGATAATACGCATCCGCAGAGACGTCGAACAGTGCGCACCGAAGAAACAATTGCCGCTGTAGAGCAAAGTGTTGAAGAGGACCCGAATGAATCGATTCGCCACCGTGCACAGCAATTGGAGCTTTGTCCATCAACTTTATGGAAGATTTTGCGCAAAGATCTTGGCTTGCGACCTTACAAGATCCAGCTTGTGCAAGAATTAAAGCCGCGAGACCATGCAATGCGTCGTGATTTTGGTGTATGGGCCGAAAATGAGATTGATTTCGATGCTGATTTTCATCGCAAAATTTTGTTCAGTGATGAGGCTCATTTTTGGTTGAATGGCTACGTCAACAAGCAAAATTGCCGCATTTGGAGTGAAGAGAATCCACATGAGACCCTTGAAACGCCATTACATCCACAAAAACTGACTGTTTGGTGTGCTCTATGGGCTGGTGGAGTCATTGGGCCATACTTCTTCCGCAATAATGCTGGAGAGGCAGCTACCGTTAATGGAGACCGGTATAGAGCCATGATAACCGACTATTTTGTTCCCGAATTGGATGGCATGAATGTGGATGAGTTGTGGTTCCAACAAGACGGCGCTACATGCCACACAGCGCACGTCACAATCGATTTATTGAAGGAAACATTCGATGAGCGCATAATTTCGCGGAATGGACCTGTCAATTGGCCACCAAGGTCGTGTGATTTGACACCATTGGATTATTTTCTTTGGAGATATGTGAAGTCGCTCGTCTACACCAACAAACCAGAAACGTTAGGGGAATTGGAAGCCAACATTCGTGGCGTTATTGCCGACATACGGCCCCATATGCTCGAAAAAGTGGTTGAAAATTGGACCTGTAGAATTGGCTTTATTCGAGCCAGCCGCGGCGGCCACATGCCCGAAATCATATTTAAACATTAATGGCATAAAATTATCCTTCCAATAAAGCCAAATTGATGGACCTTAAAACGATTTTCTTGTGTTTTATTTCAATTCGAAGTTCTATACCCCTAAAAAACACCCTTTATAAATAATTGCTTGCTCGCCGAACATTTCAAAATAATTGTGTTCAGGCCATACAATCGGGGTTTTGGAAGATGCGAAAGGCCTACAATTTTTTCCATTATTATGATTTTCTTTAAAAATGTGTAAATATATTGTTAGTTTTTAAGTTTGCAAGTACTACCACACGTGGAATAAGTGTGATATCTGTTATACTTTTTACAAATCTTTATATGGATATCGTTACATTTTTAAACTCTATTACTAGCAAAATTTGTTTGCGAAACAATTTATCACAAAATCAGATTTTTGTTTTCAGCTGTCACTTTTTGTTTTGATCAGCACATAAGTATTTGGGTAGGAATTTGTGGAATCAGCACAAAACAATTGCATGGCCTAATTTTTTCTCATTATGCAGCATGGCGAAATAAGTAACGCACGGCGAAGCGAAAAACACCTCATGTTTTTTCTTTTGTTTTTGGTAATGAGATTGTCAAAATCTTCTGACACAGTCGAATTAAAAAAAAAAAACTCAAAACATGTAAATGGTTGTTTTGAAACAAAAAAATTAACAATTTTACAACCAAAATGCGTGATCTGTGTAACTCGAATGAAAAAGTTACGCATTCTTTTTCTTTCGAAAAACACCTCATGTTTTTTCTTTCGTTTTTGGTAATGAGATTGTCAAAATCTTCTGACACAGTCGAATTAAAAAAAAAAAACTCAAAACATGTAAATGGTTGTTTTGAAACAAAAAAATTAACAATTTTACAACCAAAATGCGTGATCTGTGTAACTCGAATGAAAAAGTTACGCATTCTTTTTCTTTCGAGCTGATTGAAGAAGCTTTGCTCCAACAACAATCACCATAACTACAATTGATACAGGTACAGTGCGGGTGCATAACAAATAACACGGAAGTGTTAATATGCAAAAAGCCCTTCTGTATCTAAAACTGTTCTATGAACGCGCCTAAAAATATTCCACTTTCCTTAAGTTGACATATAAAATATATGTACCAAAGAATGTATAAAAGGAATAAGCAAATGGCACATTAGAGGAAAAATGCATCGTGACGCTACAGGGCATCATAGCTTAGTTGTTAGAGTACTCTAACAGCGGCTTTGGTGCAGACACTTGGGTTCATATCTCAGTGTCCGAGAAGGGGTCTGATGAGAAGTTGGGCACTTCGAAACATGTCATCCCATACCATCGCTGTGCATATCGTTGTAATTTTTCCTCTAATATCAATTAACAAACAAACATAAAAATTCGAGCTTTGCTCCAACAACAATCACCATAACTACAATTGATACAGGTACAGTGCGGGTGCATAACAAATAACACGGAAGTGTTAATATGCAAAAAGCCCTTCTGTATCTAAAACTGTTCTATGAACGCGCCTAAAAATATTACACTTTCCTTGAGTTGACATATAAAATATATGTACCAAAGAATGTATAAAAGGAATAAGCAAATGGCACATTAGAGGAAAAATGCATCGTGACGCTACAGGGCATCATAGCTTAGTTGTTAGAGTACTCTAACAGCGGCTTTGGTGCAGACACTTGGGTTCATATCTCAGTGTCCGAGAAGGGGTCTGATGAGAAGTTGGGCACTTCGAAACATGTCATCCCATACCATCGCTGTGCATATCGTTGTAATTTTTCCTCTAATATCAATTAACAAACAAACATAAAAATTCGAGCTTTGCTCCAACAACAATCACCATAACTACAATTGATACAGGTACAGTGCGGGTGCATAACAAATAACACGGAAGTGTTAATATGCAAAAAGCCCTTCTGTATCTAAAACTGTTCTATGAACGCGCCTAAAAATATTCCACTTTCCTTGAGTTGACATATAAAATATATGTACCAAAGAATGTATAAAAGGAATAAGCAAATGGCACATTGAGGAAAAATGCATCGTGACGCTACAGGGCATCATAGCTTAGTTGTTAGAGTACTCTTACAGCGGCTTTGGTGCAGACACTTGGGTTCATATCTCAGTGTCCGAGAAGGGGTCTGATGAGAAGTTGGGCACTTCGAAACATGTCATCCCATACCATCGCTGTGCATATCGTTGTAATTTTTCCTCTAATATCAATTAACAAACAAACATAAAAATTCGAGCTTTGCTCCAACAACAATCACCATAATAATTATTTCATAAAAATTCAAAAAGTGAAAAACTATTATTATTCTTGGCCTTGAGCTCGTTTCATGAATACTTGAAACCTACAGGGTGTTTTTTTTACAGGTTTGTTTTTCGAATAGAGATAAAACTGGCATTTTGTGGTCAAATCTGGCAACTCTAATGTCATTTATGTTCAGTTTGGTTTGCCATTTCATCATGAACAGGTTGACAAAAGAACAACGCTTGCAAATCGTGCAAGTTTATTTCGAAAATAATGGTTCAGTTCGCGAAGTTTACCGTGAGCTCCGTCCATTTTATGGTCGACATAATCGTCCATCAGAGCAATTAATTCGGTTAACCATGGATCGTTTTCGCACTACGTTTACTCTATGTGATAATACGCATCCGCAGAGACGTCGAACAGTGCGCACCGAAGAAACAATTGCCGCTGTAGAGCAAAGTGTTGAAGAGGAGCCGAATGAATCGATTCGCCACCGTGCACAGCAATTGGAGCTTTGTCCATCAACTTTATGGAAGATTTTGCGCAAAGATCTTGGCTTGCGACCTTACAAGATCCAGCTTGTGCAAGAATTAAAGCCGCGAGACCATGCAATGCGTCGTGATTTTGGTGTATGGGCCGAAAATGAGATTGATTTCGATGCTGATTTTCATCGCAAAATTTTGTTCAGTGATGAGGCTCATTTTTGGTTGAATGGCTACGTCAACAAGCAAAATTGCCGCATTTGGAGTGAAGAGAATCCACATGAGACCCTTGAAACGCCATTACATCCACAAAAACTGACTGTTTGGTGTGCTCTATGGGCTGGTGGAGTCATTGGGCCATACTTCTTCCGCAATAATGCTGGAGAGGCAGCTACCGTTAATGGAGACCGGTATAGAGCCATGATAACCGACTATTTTGTTCCCGAATTGGATGGCATGAATGTGGATGAGTTGTGGTTCCAACAAGACGGCGCTACATGCCACACAGCGCACGTCACAATCGATTTATTGAAGGAAACATTCGATGAGCGCATAATTTCGCGGAATGGACCTGTCAATTGGCCACCAAGGTCGTGTGATTTGACACCATTGGATTATTTTCTTTGGAGATATGTGAAGTCGCTCGTCTACACCAACAAACCAGAAACGTTAGGGGAATTGGAAGCCAACATTCGTGGCGTTATTGCCGACATACGGCCCCATATGCTCGAAAAAGTGGTTGAAAATTGGACCTGTAGAATTGGCTTTATTCGAGCCAGCCGCGGCGGCCACATGCCCGAAATCATATTTAAACATTAATGGCATAAAATTATCCTTCCAATAAAGCCAAATTGATGGACCTTAAAACGATTTTCTTGTGTTTTATTTCAATTCGAAGTTCTATACCCCTAAAAAACACCCTTTATAAATAATTGCTTGCTCGCCGAACATTTCAAAATAATTGTGTTCAGGCCATACAATCGGGGTTTTGGAAGATGCGAAAGGCCTACAATTTTTTCCATTATTATGATTTTCTTTAAAAATGTGTAAATATATTGTTAGTTTTTAAGTTTGCAAGTACTACCACACGTGGAATAAGTGTGATATCTGTTATACTTTTTACAAATCTTTATATGGATATCGTTACATTTTTAAACTCTATTACTAGCAAAATTTGTTTGCGAAACAATTTATCACAAAATCAGATTTTTGTTTTCAGCTGTCACTTTTTGTTTTGATCAGCACATAAGTATTTGGGTAGGAATTTGTGGAATCAGCACAAAACAATTGCATGGCCTAATTTTTTCTCATTATGCAGCATGGCGAAATAAGTACTATGCAGCATGGCGAAATAAGTAACGCACGGCGAAGCGAAAAACACCTCATGTTTTTTCTTTTGTTTTTGGTAATGAGATTGTCAAAATCTTCTGACACAGTCGAATTAAAAAAAAAAACTCAAAACATGTAAATGGTTGTTTTGAAACAAAAAAATTAACAATTTTACAACCAAAATGCGTGATCTGTGTAACTCGAATGAAAAAGTTACGCATTCTTTTTCTTTCGAAAAACACCTCATGTTTTTTCTTTTGTTTTTGGTAATGAGATTGTCAAAATCTTCTGACACAGTCGAATTAAAAAAAAAAAACTCAAAACATGTAAATGGTTGTTTTGAAACAAAAAAATTAACAATTTTACAACCAAAATGCGTGATCTGTGTAACTCGAATGAAAAAGTTACGCATTCTTTTTCTTTCGAGCTGATTGAAGAAGCTTTGCTCCAACAACAATCACCATAACTACAATTGATACAGGTACAGTGCGGGTGCATAACAAATAACACGGAAGTGTTAATATGCAAAAAGCCCTTCTGTATCTAAAACTGTTCTATGAACGCGCCTAAAAATATTCCACTTTCCTTAAGTTGACATATAAAATATATGTACCAAAGAATGTATAAAAGGAATAAGCAAATGGCACATTAGAGGAAAAATGCATCGTGACGCTACAGGGCATCATAGCTTAGTTGTTAGAGTACTCTAACAGCGGCTTTGGTGCAGACACTTGGGTTCATATCTCAGTGTCCGAGAAGGGGTCTGATGAGAAGTTGGGCACTTCGAAACATGTCATCCCATACCATCGCTGTGCATATCGTTGTAATTTTTCCTCTAATATCAATTAACAAACAAACATAAAAATTCGAGCTTTGCTCCAACAACAATCACCATAACTACAATTGATACAGGTACAGTGCGGGTGCATAACAAATAACACGGAAGTGTTAATATGCAAAAAGCCCTTCTGTATCTAAAACTGTTCTATGAACGCGCCTAAAAATATTACACTTTCCTTGAGTTGACATATAAAATATATGTACCAAAGAATGTATAAAAGGAATAAGCAAATGGCACATTAGAGGAAAAATGCATCGTGACGCTACAGGGCATCATAGCTTAGTTGTTAGAGTACTCTAACAGCGGCTTTGGTGCAGACACTTGGGTTCATATCTCAGTGTCCGAGAAGGGGTCTGATGAGAAGTTGGGCACTTCGAAACATGTCATCCCATACCATCGCTGTGCATATCGTTGTAATTTTTCCTCTAATATCAATTAACAAACAAACATAAAAATTCGAGCTTTGCTCCAACAACAATCACCATAATAATTATTTTCATAAAAATTCAAAAAGTGAAAAACTATTATTATTCTTGGCCTTGAGCTCGTTTCATGAATACTTGAAACCTACAGGGTGTTTTTTTTACAGGTTTGTTTTTCGAATAGAGATAAAACTGGCATTTTGTGGTCAAATCTGGCAACTCTAATGTCATTTATGTTCAGTTTGGTTTGCCATTTCATCATGAACAGGTTGACAAAAGAACAACGCTTGCAAATCGTGCAAGTTTATTTCGAAAATAATGGTTCAGTTCGCGAAGTTTACCGTGAGCTCCGTCCATTTTATGGTCGACATAATCGTCCATCAGAGCAATTAATTCGGTTAACCATGGATCGTTTTCGCACTACGTTTACTCTATGTGATAATACGCATCCGCAGAGACGTCGAACAGTGCGCACCGAAGAAACAATTGCCGCTGTAGAGCAAAGTGTTGAAGAGGACCCGAATGAATCGATTCGCCACCGTGCACAGCAATTGGAGCTTTGTCCATCAACTTTATGGAAGATTTTGCGCAAAGATCTTGGCTTGCGACCTTACAAGATCCAGCTTGTGCAAGAATTAAAGCCGCGAGACCATGCAATGCGTCGTGATTTTGGTGTATGGGCCGAAAATGAGATTGATTTCGATGCTGATTTTCATCGCAAAATTTTGTTCAGTGATGAGGCTCATTTTTGGTTGAATGGCTACGTCAACAAGCAAAATTGCCGCATTTGGAGTGAAGAGAATCCACATGAGACCCTTGAAACGCCATTACATCCACAAAAACTGACTGTTTGGTGTGCTCTATGGGCTGGTGGAGTCATTGGGCCATACTTCTTCCGCAATAATGCTGGAGAGGCAGCTACCGTTAATGGAGACCGGTATAGAGCCATGATAACCGACTATTTTGTTCCCGAATTGGATGGCATGAATGTGGATGAGTTGTGGTTCCAACAAGACGGCGCTACATGCCACACAGCGCACGTCACAATCGATTTATTGAAGGAAACATTCGATGAGCGCATAATTTCGCGGAATGGACCTGTCAATTGGCCACCAAGGTCGTGTGATTTGACACCATTGGATTATTTTCTTTGGAGATATGTGAAGTCGCTCGTCTACACCAACAAACCAGAAACGTTAGGGGAATTGGAAGCCAACATTCGTGGCGTTATTGCCGACATACGGCCCCATATGCTCGAAAAAGTGGTTGAAAATTGGACCTGTAGAATTGGCTTTATTCGAGCCAGCCGCGGCGGCCACATGCCCGAAATCATATTTAAACATTAATGGCATAAAATTATCCTTCCAATAAAGCCAAATTGATGGACCTTAAAACGATTTTCTTGTGTTTTATTTCAATTCGAAGTTCTATACCCCTAAAAAACACCCTTTATAAATAATTGCTTGCTCGCCGAACATTTCAAAATAATTGTGTTCAGGCCATACAATCGGGGTTTTGGAAGATGCGAAAGGCCTACAATTTTTTCCATTATTATGATTTTCTTTAAAAATGTGTAAATATATTGTTAGTTTTTAAGTTTGCAAGTACTACCACACGTGGAATAAGTGTGATATCTGTTATACTTTTTACAAATCTTTATATGGATATCGTTACATTTTTAAACTCTATTACTAGCAAAATTTGTTTGCGAAACAATTTATCACAAAATCAGATTTTTGTTTTCAGCTGTCACTTTTTGTTTTGATCAGCACATAAGTATTTGGGTAGGAATTTGTGGAATCAGCACAAAACAATTGCATGGCCTAATTTTTTCTCATTATGCAGCATGGCGAAATAAGTACTATGCAGCATGGCGAAATAAGTAACGCACGGCGAAGCGAAAAACACCTCATGTTTTTTCTTTTGTTTTTGGTAATGAGATTGTCAAAATCTTCTGACACAGTCGAATTAAAAAAAAAAAACTCAAAACATGTAAATGGTTGTTTTGAAACAAAAAAATTAACAATTTTACAACCAAAATGCGTGATCTGTGTAACTCGAATGAAAAAGTTACGCATTCTTTTTCTTTCGAAAAACACCTCATGTTTTTTCTTTTGTTTTTGGTAATGAGATTGTCAAAATCTTCTGACACAGTCGAATTAAAAAAAAAAACTCAAAACATGTAAATGGTTGTTTTGAAACAAAAAAATTAACAATTTTACAACCAAAATGCGTGATCTGTGTAACTCGAATGAAAAAGTTACGCATTCTTTTTCTTTCGAGCTGATTGAAGAAGCTTTGCTCCAACAACAATCACCATAACTACAATTGATACAGGTACAGTGCGGGTGCATAACAAATAACACGGAAGTGTTAATATGCAAAAAGCCCTTCTGTATCTAAAACTGTTCTATGAACGCGCCTAAAAATATTCCACTTTCCTTAAGTTGACATATAAAATATATGTACCAAAGAATGTATAAAAGGAATAAGCAAATGGCACATTAGAGGAAAAATGCATCGTGACGCTACAGGGCATCATAGCTTAGTTGTTAGAGTACTCTAACAGCGGCTTTGGTGCAGACACTTGGGTTCATATCTCAGTGTCCGAGAAGGGGTCTGATGAGAAGTTGGGCACTTCGAAACATGTCATCCCATACCATCGCTGTGCATATCGTTGTAATTTTTCCTCTAATATCAATTAACAAACAAACATAAAAATTCGAGCTTTGCTCCAACAACAATCACCATAACTACAATTGATACAGGTACAGTGCGGGTGCATAACAAATAACACGGAAGTGTTAATATGCAAAAAGCCCTTCTGTATCTAAAACTGTTCTATGAACGCGCCTAAAAATATTCCACTTTCCTTGAGTTGACATATAAAATATATGTACCAAAGAATGTATAAAAGGAATAAGCAAATGGCACATTGAGGAAAAATGCATCGTGACGCTACAGGGCATCATAGCTTAGTTGTTAGAGTACTCTTACAGCGGCTTTGGTGCAGACACTTGGGTTCATATCTCAGTGTCCGAGAAGGGGTCTGATGAGAAGTTGGGCACTTCGAAACATGTCATCCCATACCATCGCTGTGCATATCGTTGTAATTTTTCCTCTAATATCAATTAACAAACAAACATAAAAATTCGAGCTTTGCTCCAACAACAATCACCATAATAATTATTTTCATAAAAATTCAAAAAGTGAAAAACTATTATTATTCTTGGCCTTGAGCTCGTTTCATGAATACTTGAAACCTACAGGGTGTTTTTTTTACAGGTTTGTTTTTCGAATAGAGATAAAACTGGCATTTTGTGGTCAAATCTGGCAACTCTAATGTCATTTATGTTCAGTTTGGTTTGCCATTTCATCATGAACAGGTTGACAAAAGAACAACGCTTGCAAATCGTGCAAGTTTATTTCGAAAATAATGGTTCAGTTCGCGAAGTTTACCGTGAGCTCCGTCCATTTTATGGTCGACATAATCGTCCATCAGAGCAATTAATTCGGTTAACCATGGATCGTTTTCGCACTACGTTTACTCTATGTGATAATACGCATCCGCAGAGACGTCGAACAGTGCGCACCGAAGAAACAATTGCCGCTGTAGAGCAAAGTGTTGAAGAGGACCCGAATGAATCGATTCGCCACCGTGCACAGCAATTGGAGCTTTGTCCATCAACTTTATGGAAGATTTTGCGCAAAGATCTTGGCTTGCGACCTTACAAGATCCAGCTTGTGCAAGAATTAAAGCCGCGAGACCATGCAATGCGTCGTGATTTTGGTGTATGGGCCGAAAATGAGATTGATTTCGATGCTGATTTTCATCGCAAAATTTTGTTCAGTGATGAGGCTCATTTTTGGTTGAATGGCTACGTCAACAAGCAAAATTGCCGCATTTGGAGTGAAGAGAATCCACATGAGACCCTTGAAACGCCATTACATCCACAAAAACTGACTGTTTGGTGTGCTCTATGGGCTGGTGGAGTCATTGGGCCATACTTCTTCCGCAATAATGCTGGAGAGGCAGCTACCGTTAATGGAGACCGGTATAGAGCCATGATAACCGACTATTTTGTTCCCGAATTGGATGGCATGAATGTGGATGAGTTGTGGTTCCAACAAGACGGCGCTACATGCCACACAGCGCACGTCACAATCGATTTATTGAAGGAAACATTCGATGAGCGCATAATTTCGCGGAATGGACCTGTCAATTGGCCACCAAGGTCGTGTGATTTGACACCATTGGATTATTTTCTTTGGAGATATGTGAAGTCGCTCGTCTACACCAACAAACCAGAAACGTTAGGGGAATTGGAAGCCAACATTCGTGGCGTTATTGCCGACATACGGCCCCATATGCTCGAAAAAGTGGTTGAAAATTGGACCTGTAGAATTGGCTTTATTCGAGCCAGCCGCGGCGGCCACATGCCCGAAATCATATTTAAACATTAATGGCATAAAATTATCCTTCCAATAAAGCCAAATTGATGGACCTTAAAACGATTTTCTTGTGTTTTATTTCAATTCGAAGTTCTATACCCCTAAAAAAACACCCTTTATAAATAATTGCTTGCTCGCCGAACATTTCAAAATAATTGTGTTCAGGCCATACAATCGGGGTTTTGGAAGATGCGAAAGGCCTACAATTTTTTCCATTATTATGATTTTCTTTAAAAATGTGTAAATATATTGTTAGTTTTTAAGTTTGCAAGTACTACCACACGTGGAATAAGTGTGATATCTGTTATACTTTTTACAAATCTTTATATGGATATCGTTACATTTTTAAACTCTATTACTAGCAAAATTTGTTTGCGAAACAATTTATCACAAAATCAGATTTTTGTTTTCAGCTGTCACTTTTTGTTTTGATCAGCACATAAGTATTTGGGTAGGAATTTGTGGAATCAGCACAAAACAATTGCATGGCCTAATTTTTTCTCATTATGCAGCATGGCGAAATAAGTACTATGCAGCATGGCGAAATAAGTAACGCACGGCGAAGCGAAAAACACCTCATGTTTTTTCTTTTGTTTTTGGTAATGAGATTGTCAAAATCTTCTGACACAGTCGAATTAAAAAAAAAAAACTCAAAACATGTAAATGGTTGTTTTGAAACAAAAAAATTAACAATTTTACAACCAAAATGCGTGATCTGTGTAACTCGAATGAAAAAGTTACGCATTCTTTTTCTTTCGAGCTGATTGATTCCATTATCCCCCTTTTGATCTATTTGTGCGGAGTACCGGGATAATTTCGTTTGGTGTTGTGTTAGTGTCCTAAAATTGCATTTAAATGCATATCCGAGGAGATTAGGGCCAGAGTGGCTTTGGCTTGTGCCAATTTTAAAGTATCCAACATACTTTATGCCGACTCCCAACGCCCACAAATACAGTCATGAGGTGGATGCTCATACTATACGAGTATTATGTGCAATTGTTTTTTTCTTGTCAAATCTTAGTTCAGTTTTCTTGCACAATGGAATATAGTAGAACGACTGTTTCGAAACCTCCCTTAAGAGCTATATACATAAGTCAACTTTGGAGTCATTTTCGTTGCACGAGATGTGCATTCAAAGTTCGCTGTCTACCAACTTATTTCATGCAATTGTTGCCACTTGGATAAATCAACAGGAAGTTGACATGACTAATGTTAACAGCTTTTCAGCATCACTGATGCACCTTGCAGCTTAAACTCGAAAAACCATATTTAAATACATTTCTAAAGTGGAGTTAAAACTTACTAAGTCCATGCATTTAATGGCTACGCACACATAAAGCACCAATTAAATCACAAAGATTTCGTTTCACGTGTTGAAGGTTTTTTATTTAATTGGTTTTTTTTTAGATTTTACTCTTATTTTCAATGATTTATTTAACAATTAGTGAAAGTGTAAAAAAGATATTAAAATTTAGCAAGTTTTGCGACTCTTCAAATAACATTCATATATAAAATTGGTAAATCCAATTGTTAGTTTACAAAACAAAACCGAAAATAAACACAACCTGAAGAACTGGGGAACGATACAATTCATAACAACAAAACAATTATAAAGAAGCATGATAAAGATGGTGTGACGAAGTCACTGATAATGTGTAACATAGGAGTTTCTGCAGGTAAACTGCATACAATGTAAAAATGACGTTATTATCTTGATAACCGCCTATAACAGTACTATTTAATGCAAAGTGATAACGAACTAAAACATAAAAAATATATGGCAAATGTGATGATGATCATTTGACAAACTTAATAACGATTTGTTGACGGTGCAGGATTTTCGAATCTACAGATACGCCGCATGTAGTAGAAATAAACGACGATGTGATGAGCTTGGTAGTTGATCGTTGCCGTAAATACTGTGGTTTACAAAGCGACAGCGAAACAATATATTTATCTGACGAACTTATTAATTACGTAGGCTGTACTCGTACGGGTACCCGATGGTACACTGTTCGCAGCAAGACGATTATGGCGATGTATTGAAATGGTCTAGAAAATATGATATATGATGATATATTTCAAAAGTTATAAGTATACAGATTATAAGCTTTTTCAAGACTTACACTGCTCAATCTTACCTTCCTTGCCTTGCGGAGTTAGAGGTTGAGCTGCTAAGCACAGTTCATTATTACACTAAGGCTACAAATATAATTAAAAATATTTATTTTGCTAATTATAAAAAAAAAAAATTAAAAACATTTTGTTTTCGCTGCAGCAAAAAGTTTGATATTGGTACAATTCTTAGATTATGATGAGCCAAAACGTGTTGTAGAAAAAAATCGTGAAGTTGTTATGGCTATTACAGCAGAAAGTCGTAAAAAACAGCCACGAATGGAGAGCAAACAAGATTTTTAAAAATAATACCATAACATTACTTTTTTTTTTAAATACTCTAAAATGATCAATTCTGAGTAAAAAAATAATTTTTTAAATAAATTACATTAAAATTATAAAAACTGTGTTTTTTTGCTTATTACTTGAAAATATAGGTTTGTTTTTTAATTTTTTTCTACTAAAACGAATTCGAAAAAAGAAAAACTGTCTGAATAAAAGTTGTTGGAAATGTTCTGAACTTATTTTAGCTGTAAAGAAAAAAAATTCCATAAGAAATTGGTTAAAAATGATAATATAGTAGTTAAAAGTTCATTTTAGGATAATTTCTCATAATTTAAGCCTGATATCTCTACTAAAATTCAAAAACACTATAGATATTAATACAGATTCTGAAATGTACGTAAAATACCTTTAAAGTAAGTCCAATATGATATTTGTCCTGTACTTCTATCAGAAGCTATGAAGATTATTTGGCCAAACCCTACATTCATATGGCAGAGTATCTATTTTGCAAAACTGGGGGACTCGAAATCGGACTTAGAGCTGTGGTGTTTTCAGCAATTTTTCTTAGAATCGTCTTACTATACTCCTGATGGAAAAAAAATTTGACCCGCTCTACTACATATGTATCTATATAGCACATTTTTTGCATCACTAAATTTTTTGTTCAATATCAGCGAAAGAAAATTATGAAGTTTAATAATTTTTGATAATTACTGAAACGAAATATTTTTCGTTTTGGTATTTGGCAAAACGAAAATGCTTTCCAATATTTTCTCATATAGTTAAAACCATGGTATAAAAAAGAAGGTGGTTCCATTGCCAGAAATAGGTTGTCTTGGTGTTCTTTTGGTGGCAAAATTTAGCATAGCGGTGCCCAATCGGATATACGGTAAGGGGGAAATTTGACGGTTTCTGCCACTAAAGTAATGGGCTTTATCGCAGCGCGTTACCGAAGCCAAAATACAGCAGGGTCTAGCGGTTCAGGATTTTAAATGAAAAGGTGATGGTTAAGATTGATAGAAAAGAATAGTTCACGGTGCAGCATTTGAGCTCTTGTATTGGTGATATCTCGGGGAGTCCTTTGACGGGGCGACTGCTGGCTGAAAACATGTACTATCCGAGCGTTGAATAAGGTGATTAAGCTGGGCCTCAATATTCTATAGGAAGATGTTGGTACATATAATTTACCTACTCTTGTAGTTCTGCCCTGGCTTAAATTGTGAATAATCATGGGTAATGTATCAAAAATTAATTCCTTGAAAACAAGATCAACAAGGATAAGAATGTCCTTCCCGATGAATATTTCCATATTGTATAGATATTAAGCTTGTAATAAAATTAACATCTCATATTTTTTATTTGATACTTCTTTTCCCATTGCAAAAAGCAAAGATTTTCAGCCTACGCAATAATTTTTCAAACAATCTTTTTATGTGGAAACAAACAAGATTTTTTAATGGAATTGGTAGCACAAAATGTCATAATCTCTTTAATTGTCAGGTAGCTAACATGGCGATCAAAAGTTGACAATGGAACTACCTCCTTTTTTCTGCCATGGTTAAAACAGAATTATTTTTTCTCTATTTTGTTGTGCACCCCTGCATTGCTTATCTAAAGTCTGACGGTTCCGCCCACGAATACAGAAAACCAAAATTCAAAAACCAAATTTTTCCAGAAACTTTAGACAGAAACCATTTTTCCAGAAAGTCAAAATTAAGAGCCCATCAAAAAGTGATTTGAAACTTTTTTTCAAAACGGGGCCTCCCTCAGCTTTGCAGATGCCTTTCGGAGTCGGCGAAAAACTGTAGGTTCCGCCAGTTTGTAGGAAAAATTAGAAGCAGCACATCACAAATTATCAAACGGAGGTATACCGCCCCAGACATTTATTTATTTATTTTTTTTTTTTAATTTCAGAACACGAAATACATAGCACAAAATGTAGAAAGTAATCAGAGGGCAGGAAAAACATTTAAATTTTGAGCAAACTCATTTCCATCGTACTTTTAAATTTTGCGCAAAATTTAATGTTTTTCTTCTCTCTGGTTACTTTCTACATTTTGAGCTACGATCTATTATATCTTACTAATATTATAAATGCGTAAGTTTTTGAGTTTGTTTACAAGTATTCAACGTCTAAACTACTAAACCGATCTCTACTAAATTTCGACATTATTCTCAGGAGCATAGAATAGGTAACAGATTCATGCGATTCCGGAAAAGTGAAAAACTTAAAACTTTTCATAACTAACATTTCAAAATTATAATTTTTCTCGTATTTTTATAATTTCTTTTTCAATGTTTTTTCAAAACCAACACTGAAAAAATTGAGAAGCATATTATAGATCAAACAAAAAGAAAAAAAATTAGTTTTGTGGAAAATATGTTCAAAAAGCATGAAAAAAAAAATTTCCAACATTTTGCTTCATAAGCACTACAAAAATTGTATAAATAAATTTTTTTTTTAATTTTAATTGTTGCACAGGTCTCTAGCAATAACAGATTGAAAAAATATAAATTAGTTGACGAGTTATAGCCAAAAAACCCATACAAACAATATGCTGAAAATCGGCATTTGACTGCAAAGTTCGAAGGTCGATTAAAAAAAATTCGAACGCCACGATACGTGTCTTCTAATTTAGCCTCTATTTTCACCCCTCACTCTCAGAAAAGACTTTTGCTAACCTGAATTTGTTCCAGAGTGTAATTTGAGCACCACTGAACATAAGCATTAATGTATTAATTAAATTTATAATTTAATTTAAATTTTTTTCATACAATCAATTGCCAGAGTATATCTATATCTAAACATGCATAATTTCAATACAAATGTATTTTGATATCTTCGTATGGGTCAGGAGCAGTGCATATGTTTCATATTATGTTTAACAAATAATGCTTCATTTATTTGTAATAAATTATTAAAGTTTTCTGCAAAAAGCCAAGGCTGTCAACCACAGTATCTGACTGCGTTATTGTACATACAGTATTAGCGCAGGTGGTAAGCGTTTCGGCTACAACTTTTTTTTTTGTTAAATTTAATTTGAAAACTTCTTATCAGGACTTTTTTTAATTTATTATATTTTCAACCCAATATTTTTCTGTGTATGACATCTATCTTGGAGTGAAAAAATCTAATTTTTGCAAAAAAAAAACGCCAGAAAATGTTTCCAGTTTATCAAAACAAAATACTTAAAAAAATACCTACATAGCTTCATGAATTTTTTAAGAAATTCAATTTATTCTCAATATGTAATAATATTATAATAATTTTATATATCACAACCCAATTCCGTAGGAACGAGAAACTCAGTAGAGAATTTTGATAGTTTTAATTATTTCTATCGGGGCAGACATATAACCCGAACCCGGACATATGTAGACTAAATTTGACCAGTTAAGATACTAACCTTCCTTAAAAATCACCATGACATGTGTTTTACATATGTCTAATTTGTGGTTAATGAAAAAAGCCAGACAACCATCGTTTCATTGTAATTTTCTCCCCCTAAATTGACTTCAAAAAAGCCTGTATATAAAAAAAAAAAACAGTATGGAAACCGGCGTCACGTGAACGTTTCATTCATTTTCGAAAGCCATATGGATAAGTATGTATACTCCTAATGGTGGAAATATTTTCTGAAGCAGGCATAAGCGTCTCGGGTGAGACGCGTGCGTTCCATGGTTCGAGCCCAGGTTCCGGACAATAATTATTTATTGTTTTTTATAAAACTGAATTTTTTTACCTTGACTTGAATTTGTTAAGTTTTTAAATCACTCTTTTCCTAAAACCAATTTTTTGCTAAAAAAAAAAACCGCAAGAAAATTCACTGAAAATTTACCATAACAAAATATATAAGATAAATAATTACATAGTTTTATACATTTTTTTTAAGAATTCACATAGGTAAACTTATACTCCCAGCCATAAGAAATTATAAGTTCAGGTCATATACAAGGTGGCGCAAAAGTAATCCTCCTATCAGAAAATGCTATAAATTTTGCGATTGGCCCCTAAAGTCAGTTCTGTTTTGACATTTGTGTAGTAAAGACATGCGAAATACACGTTAATAAACAGTGTTACGCTACACTGCTCCAGAACGCGGAATATTGCTGACTATTTATTTGACCAATAATCGGTCGGTGAAAAACGGTTACTGCGCAAAAGTAATCCTCCTATCAGAAAGTGCTATAAATTTTGCGATTGGCCCATAAAGTCAGTTCCGTTTTGACATTTGTGTAATAAACACATGCGAAATATACGTTAATAAACAATGTTACGCTAGACTGCTCCAGAACGCGGAATATTGCTGAATATTTATTTGACCAATAATCGGTCGGGGCCAAACGGTTACTGTGAATGGTGAGCGCTACAGAGCAATGATCAACGAGTTCTTTTTGCCGCAACTTGATGAATTGGGATTGGAAAACATGTGGCTCCAACAAGACGGTGCAACAGCACACACTGCACGTGCCACAACCGATATGCTGAACATCGGAAGCTTACTTTTGCGCCACCTTGTACATATATATCACAAAGTGTTATTGAAATGCTATGAAAGTTAATATGAAATTCCTTTATACATGTCTAAATTGTGGTTAAGGAAAAAAACCAGAAAACCACATACTGAAGTTGTAATTTTCCCCGGCTAAATGGGTTTCGAAAAAGCCAGATCTAAAGCGAAATAGCTAAATTGACAGCACTGTCTGTATATCCAAAACAAAGAAATCAAAATGGAAACCGCCTTCTTGCTCATATTGAGAAATTTAAGGAACTCCAAAATAAACGCTAAATTTATTTTCAATCAAAATATGTATATGTGGAGTTAAAGTAGTGGCGTCGGTGCGTCCAACTTATATTTCATTTGCTCTCCAAAAGGTAGAAATATTTTCATTATTTTACTCAGTAAGCAAATTGGGTTAAAGTATACACCGGCGTCGGCGCGTCTGTCGCATTCGATTTTGAGCGAGAGTTGCCCTCCACTATACAGAACTGTACCAAAATCTTAAAAAAAAATACCAGTTTGTTTTCAACATATCTCGCGCGTTTTATTGCAAGCAATAGTTCAAAATTAAAATTTTTAGGGGAAACACAACAAAAGCTTAATTTGTTTTAATAGAACTCTATTATAAAAATGAGATTCAAAAGCATTCAAAGTCGCTGCTGTTCACATAATTCAAAATTACATTTTTTTTAAAAACGCAATCAAACTTCTACTTTTTGTTCTGTAAAATTCTATAATTAAAATGAGATTCAAAGGTATTCATGGCCTCTATATTCGGTCGGGTATTTAGATGCATCCTGAAACCCCTAAGTGTTTATAATAAAATGTAAATTTTTACTGTTCATAAAACTCCAATATTAAAACGGGATTCCAAACCAGCCATGGCCGCCTTATAATTCAAAATTTCAGATCAAAAAGAAAGCAGAGTCAAAATATGAAGGTGCGGAATTACGAAACTGAATTTGTAATTTTCTCCCGGTAAATGGATTACAAAAAGCACTGCCTGAATACTAATAACCAAAAAATTACAATATGGCAACCATGTCCAAACGGTGGACATATTTTCACTCACTGAGCACATTGAGTTAAAGTAACCATTATATATATTATAAGTTTTTTATTGAAATATTGACCGAATCTGAAGGAGTGGTGGCTCTGATGGTGGACTTTCAAACATTCGTAAGGACTGTTTTTGCCATCTCCTATTAATGATTACCGGTCTTTAATGGACTGATTATTTTCGGTTAGTTGTCAAATTACCCGCCGTTTAGTGTGAACCGACTTTTTTGCAAGCGGCCCTAAATTACTCAACTATATGTAATTAATTTCAAGAACAAAAATTTCTCAAATATTTCGGCCTCTAGGCAGTGCTGGAAAAAATATGAACAGACGATTTAATAACTTAAACTAATTTAAGGCGGTCGAATTTCGACCACGGGATATACTAGTTACAATAATTACGACAACAGTCAAGCACATTCAAGAAATACTACGGCAAATCCTACAAAATCGAGATACAGAAAAAATAATAGAGATGTTTAAACTGTCATATGAATATTTTACTAAATAGTCAATTTCAGTGAGTTATTAATACTTAAACTTTTGAGCATGATCAAATCATACATCTATTCAAAAATTGATAGCTCATAAAATACAAGATATAATGGAATGAAATTTTGCACACTGATTAAAAAAGGCTTAGGCTATGTTTAAGGTGCAAATAAAAAATAGACTCGAGAATAGCATTTGCAACACCACGTTCTATGCAAAACAATTTTTTGTGAATTCCGCATCTTGAAAAACTGAAGTGCATGTCAAATTATGCGCTAAGGATTTATCTTTCATAATATGCAAAAACATTTTTGCGCTTTTGCATCGTTCACAAGTTATTGAAATTTTCGTTACTCAATATGCACTCCGTGGCGTTTAGTCAATTGAATGTTAGAGATACTACATCACAAAAAAATTATATTTTGTTCAGTGAGTATCACTTCTAGTAAGCATCGAAAAGTGTTACATTTCGATACAGTTGGTATCATGGGTCAACCTTACGTGTTCTGTAACCCGTTAAAGAAAAATGCTCATAAGTTTGTTCGGAGCGTTTTGTTTTTCGTGACTAAGGCCCGGTTTTTCAGTACAAGTTCAACTCAATTTGTCAGTTAAACTAAGCTTAAACTTGTTAAGCAGTTTTTCAGTCAACTTTAAACGTAGTTTAAGCGGCCAATTTGGCAGGGTTAAACTCTAGTTAACCTGTCAGCTGTTTGCATATTTGATGGCTTTGGTTGTGAAACAATAAACTGAACGCAATTAAAAAAGGACGATATTTTTATATTTAATTAAATACTGGATATATCATCTGACGAAAGTGATTATAGTGATGCAGTAATTAGCGAAATCCTAACCATTACAATACTGAGGAGAAGCAATGGCGTTTAATATGTAAACAAATGTTATCTGTTGCCGTATCTAGATAAAGAAAAAAGCAATGTTGCCGTATAAAAAGCAAATCTTAAAAGCGGCCTTAAACTCTCACTGAAAAACCGCTCTGCAGTTTAACCGGAGTTTAAATTTATGCCGAGTTTAAGCAAACTTAGTTTAAACTGAGCTTAACCAAGGACTGGAAAACCGGGCCCAAGCAGTGGATTTAAACAATTTGCAAACTATGTCGCAACCAATTATACAAAATTAAAAGAAAAATTCGGAGAAACTGGAGGTCAACTTCCAACTTTTTCTCGACTGTAAGGAGTGCCCTGAAGGGTATGAAGTAAAAAAAAAAAAAATAAGCAAATATTGATCGAAAATCTTATATATAAATAGACAAGATGAATGCAATGTAGAACCGTTTTCTGCTAAACTATAATTCTAAGGTATACAAATTATATATGTATAGATAGGAAATTTTGAGGTGTACTTTTATCCGTAAAAAAAAAAAAATTTTAAAAATCATTTTAATATAAAAAATTTAACATAAAAGTCACACCACTACACATTTACTTATTCACACTATAGACACGCTGTGTGTGTGTGTACTTGCTTTTTGTGTACTATGCTGAATCGTGAGCATGGCCGAGGAGTTGCTTTGTAGGAAAAAATTAAGAGCCGTAGTAGTGTGAGTAGACTTGCCATGCATGTTTTTGTGTTATTCGTGTGGTCGGCTCTCACTGTGGGTGCGAAGAGTTGGTAGTGGACCAATGAAAAATAAGTATTCGGACTATAGAGCCTCTGTTGTGTCATGCATTCTTGCTTTAGTTATTATTATTGTATTGATCACTGGCTACGATGCCCAGTGTCAGGGGCTCTCCCGAGAGCACGAAAAGTTGCTTTGTTGGAGACATTAAACAAGCAATGTTAAATATGAGCAAATATGTAAAATTCATTGCTGATACCTACAAACAGGGTTTACAAAAATAAAATAAATGATTACTCATAAAGAGTATTAAACACCGAAGAAAATTAAAGGAAAATAGAGGAAAGGAAAAGAATTGAAAGGAAGGATAATTAAAGGAAAGAAAGGAAAGAAAAGGAAAAGAAGGAAAGGGAAGGGAATGGAAAGGATAGGAAAGGAAGGAAATTTAAAGGAAAGAAAGGACTGGTAAGGAAATGAAAGAAAGGGAAGGGAAAGGGAATTAAAGGAAAGGTAAGAAAACGAAGGGGAAAGAAAGAAAATAAAAGGAAGGGAAGGGAAAGGAAAAGAAGTTTGAGGTAAGTAAAAAATAAAATAAGAGAGTAAAAAAAGAAATCAAGGAAAATAAAAATATGTTAGAGGAAAGGAACGACATAGAAAGGCGGATAAAACATACCTACAGCAAAAAAATAAAATAAAATAAAGTTTATTGGTTGAATTTCAACCACTGGGCGAACTCTAGTAAGATTTATTGCTTCCATTAAGTGCAATATTTAAATATATTCACAAATGCGATATAGCGCAAACAACAAAAAAGGCGGAAACCTTTGTAGCATCACTTGGTACTGATTTAGTTTCAGTCAGTAAATACGATTCTTAACAAAAACTCAAGCGGACTTTTTTGTTGACAAAAAATTTCAATACTTGATGGAGAATTCGTTGTATGTTTAGATTGTGCAGAAAATTACACATTTGAAATTCAAGATGCTATATAGTCCCACCATTGGGCCAACACAATCAACTCTGCATTTTGTGCAGCAATGATCCCGAAATTGAATCAAATAAACTCAGTGCCTCTCAATTTATACAGAAAATAACCAAACCGCCGTGAATACTTGAAAATGTACAGGCCGTAAATCAACAAAATTGTTGGTATAAAAAATCAATAACAAAACCGAGAGCACACGGTAAGGCAGTTCTGATGATAAAACAGATCTGTCAAAAATCCATCATGATCACACTACTAACTGTCAAATGGCGGAAGTGGTTCATGCATATGGTAAAAAGAATAATAGAACTAGGAGTTTAGATGACATCAAAACCAGCGTATTGTTAGCTTAATGGTTAGCAATGCGTGCCAAAATTTCTCTGATGAGTGAAATCTAGCAGCTTCCGAAATGGATCTATAAGAAAAGCTATGGCAGTTGTCTCTAAACATTTTTCCTACTCTATAAAATGATTATTAATAAATAAAAACAATAATAATTTTCATAAAAAATTCAAAAAGTGAAAAATTATTATTCTTGGCCTTGAGCTCGTTTCATGAATACTTGAAAATGCACAGGCCGTAAATCAACAAAATTGTTGGTATAAAAAAAATCAATAACAAAACCGAGAGCACACAGTAAGGCAGTTCTGATGATAAAACAGATCTGTCAAAAATCCATCATGATCACACTACTAACTGTCAAATGGCGGAAGTGGTTCATGCATCTGGTAAAAAGAAGAATAGAACTAGGAGTTTAGATGACATCAAAACCAGCGTATTGTTAGCTTAATGGTTAGCAATGCGTGCCAAAATTTCTCTGATGAGTGAAATCTAGCAGCTTCCGAAATGGATCTATAAGAAAAGCTATGGCAGTTGTCACTAAACATTTTTCCTACTCTATTCAATCAAAAACTTTTAATAATTAATTAAAATGATTATTAATAAATAAAAACAATAATAATTTTCATAAAAAATTCAAAAAGTGAAAAATTATTATTCTTGGCCTTGAGCTCGTTTCATGAATACTTGAAAATGTACAGGCCGTAAATCAACAAAATTGTTGGTATAAAAAAAATCAATAACAAAACCGAGAGCACACGGTAAGGCAGTTCTGATGATAAAACAGATCTGTCAAAAATCCATCATGATCACACTACTAACTGTCAAATAGCGGAAGTGGTTCATGCATATGGTAAAAAGAAGAATAGAACTAGGAGTTTAGATGACATCAAAACCAGCGTATTGTTAGCTTAATGGTTAGCAATGCGTGCCAAAATTTCTCTGATGAGTGAAGTCTAGCAGCTTCCGAAATGGATCTATAAGAGAAGCTATGGCAGTTGTCTCTAAACATTTTTCCTACTCTATTCAATCAAAAACTTTTAATAATTAATTAAAATGATTATTAATAAATAAAAACAATAATAATTTTCATAAAAAATTCAAAAAGTGAAAAATTATTATTCTTGGCCTTGAGCTCGTTTCATGAATATCTGAAAATGTACTGGCCGTAAATCAAAAAAATTGTTGGTATAAAAAAAATCAATAACAAAACCGAGAGCACACGGTAAGGCAGATCTGATGATAAAACAGATCTGTCAAAAATCCATCATGATCACACTACTAACTGTCAAATAGCGGAAGTGGTTCATGCATATGGTAAAAAGAAGAATAGAACTAGGAGTTTAGATGACATCAAAACCAGCGTATTGTTAGCTTAATGGTTAGCAATGCGTGCCAAAATTTCTCTGATGAGTGAAGTCTAGCAGCTTCCGAAATGGATCTATAAGAAAAGCTATGGCAGTTGTCACTAAACATTTTTCCTACTCTATTCAATCAAAAACTTTTAATAATTAATTAAAATGATTATTAATAAATAAAAACAATAATAATTTTCATAAAAAATTCAAAAAGTGAAAAATTATTATTCTTGGCCTTGAGCTCGTTTCATGAATATCTGAAAATGTACTGGCCGTAAATCAAAAAAATTGTTGGTATAAAAAAAATCAATAACAAAACCGAGAGCACACGGTAAGGCAGATCTGATGATAAAACAGATCTGTCAAAAATCCATCATGATCACACTACTAACTGTCAAATGGCGGAAGTGGTTCATGCATATGGTAAAAAGAAGAATAGAACTAGGAGTTTAGATGACATCAAAACCAGCGTATTGTTAGCTTAATGGTTAGCAATGCGTGCCAAAATTTCTCTGATGAGTGAAGTCTAGCAGCTTCCGAAATGGATCTATAAGAAAAGCTATGGCAGTTGTCTCTAACCATTTTTCCTACTCTATTCAATCAAAAACTTTTAATAATTAATTAAAATGATTATTAATAAATAAAAACAATAATAATTTTCATAAAAAATTCAAAAAGTGAAAAATTATTATTCTTGGCCTTGAGCTCGTTTCATGAATACTTGAAAATGTAAATCAACAAAATTGTTGGTATAAAAAAATCAATTTTAATTTTTAATCAAAATTTTATTTTTTACCTGTTTGACATCTTTTATAAAAATTTATTTTGATTTTGCACTCATTATTTTGATTATGGCACTTAACAAAAACCGCCTTTGTAGAGAAGAAGCATTAAGTACCATCAATTTCAACATACCTTTAAAAAACAAATTCAGTGCAAAAAATATTCAAAATAAATTTTTTCATCACAAAATACAATCTGTAAATGAAGATAATAAGATCTGACTAAATACTCCGGAATGCATATCGAGTAACGAAAATTTCAATAGCTCGAGAACGGTGCAAATCCCTTACCGCAAAATTACGCTTTAGTGTCCAAATTTCACCCTACTATCTCTTGTATTTTAGGACTATAAATTTTTGAATAGATGTATAATTCGAGCATGCTAAAAGTTTTAGTAATATTAACTCTTACTAAAATTGACCCTTTTACTTCATAATAAAATGTTTTCCAAATTCAATAAGAAACTCCAAACTCAAATTTCTAAAAATATTTCAAAGTTCGGCATATGCCCTATGACAGTGTTGGGCGTTAATCAATTAACTTTTTAATCAATTAATAGATTAAGAAAGTAATTGCAATTAATAATTAAATAAATTGATTTAAAATTAATTGCAATTAAAATTTTAATTGCTTGTTTCAATTAAATTATTTAAAATTGAAAAAATTGTAATTAATATTTTAATTGTACTATGAAGCAATTAATAATAATTAATTTTTTACAACTACCCGGGTGTAGTTCCTGATTGATTTCATTCAAATATTCAATACAATTTATCAGGGGCACAGAATTTTCACGAAACCGATATTTGAAAAAAATCAAGCAATCTTTAGCCGTATATATAATCTACATGTTCTTACAGTAGAAGTTTGTCGCAATAAAACACCACGGTACCCGGCTAATAATATACTAGATAGCGTCCGGGTAACGTTTTTATTGTTAAATTCATAAAACAATTGTAATTAACAAATTGTTAATTATAGAGAAACACAATAAATAATTAATTAATTGTTAATTGCGAGCATTGCAATTGATTAATTGTTAATTGTACATTTTTGCAATTACAATTAGAAATTGTTAATTGTAAAAGTTGCAATTAACAACTAAAAATTGTTAAGTGTAGAAGCTGCAATTAACAATTAAAAAGACACGGTAAGAAGCGAGATTGCAACAAAAATCAATAGGTTTTAACAATAATTGAGAAATAACGCTAAAGAGAAATACATATTAAATACATATAGTGACACCAAACAATTTATGAACCAACCCAAGAATGAAATTATCATAACCGATGTAGATACAGAAAACAAAACTATCTCCATGTACGAAACTGAGTACGAAAACCAAATGAATGAGAAATAATTCTACGCAAAAACTCCTAATGAAGAATAATTCCATTATTCATGATCTATACAAACAAAAAAAGCTCGACGCTAAACAAAAACTACAATTGACATCCTCGGCTACAGACGCACCCTGACTTTATGCCCTCTGCAAAATCCACAAGCCAAATACACCCCTGTGAGCGATCTCTTCTTTCACCACCGTCCGACGTTACATACTGTTTAAATTTCTTGGGGCATCTTGAAAAATATAATATGCGTGGATCACAACATAAAGAACTCATTCCAATTCAAGGAATAAATAAAAAATTTAACAATTTTGTCAATTTCAGAAAATACTTGAGTTGTGCTTCCGTCACAACAATTAATTTACGTACAGCAATACATTATACCAACAAATCTTCGGTATGCCCGCCTATGGGCAATCTCTTTTCTCTAACTATAGCTGATATAGTACTCGTACTAGACAAAATTTTAGACGACATGCGAAATATATAACAAGATATGTAGATGACATATTCGCTATTGTAAAAGCCACGGACGGGGGACACATATTAACAACATTAAACCTAACATTTTCGACTTGTGGCTGACGAAAACTAGAATTTTCGACTTAGAGCTGACGATAACTAGAACTTTCGCTTTGTTTATGACTAAAACTAGCATTTTGGTTTTTTTTCTGCTTATTTACAGGGTCTTGATTCGTTAAAGAGGTTTTAATTTTAAACATTAGAAAGGACCGAAATAAATTGAGCTGTGGTGTGGTGGTAATGGTACTTGCCTACCACATCGAAGGGCGCCCTTCGGCAGTGATCGGCAGCGATCGGCAACCCTCAGAGTGAAGTTTTACCATGAAAAAGCATAATGGTAAAATTCATCTGCCTTAGTAAATGCCATAGAATATGTAGGTCCCCCAAATTTGTCGGATAAAAACTTGAAGCAACATATCACAAATTGGTAGAGAAGATCCATCTAAACCTCTTTGGTGGTTTACTCTGACATTTTCTTTATTATTACTATGTTGTATATGGATATCGAAATTACTACAATTGGATAATAAATAAAGCCACTGTAGTCAGTATAGCCATTAGCCAAACTATCAACTTATTTTACAAAAGTCGAACCGTCAAATCCAATAAACTGTACATAGTGAAACAAATATCGCGTCAGGAGAAACTGTTTAGATTTTCAATCAATGTCAGACAATTGTATATGGGTCATTCCATAAAATTTTTACAATCAAAAACATAGACTTGCCCGAAACAATTTTTTTTATGGTCTGGATGAAAAACAAATCGACACGTATTTTTTTATTTTACCGTATTATGCGAAATTTTCGAGTAATAATTTTTTGAACTTTTGGAAAACGAAAAAATACGGCAGTTAGAACATATTTTAAAGGGTTGCTGTTTCAAAACGAGTTGTCCTACAAAAACGAAATTTACAGGTTATCTTAATAATCGTTCACACTTTTTAAATATAAATAAATAAATTTTTTTTTTTTGTCATACAAAATAAATTTAATTTATTTTTTTTAATTAACAAAAGTTAAAGCGAAAAAAAGCCATGCTTAAGGTTGTTTATTTTTAAACCAAAATAAGTGTACGGCTTGTAGAATATGTCATTAAAATTTCAGAGTGGGTAGCGAAATAGTTTTTTTGCAAAAACTATTTGTTTACAGCCACCTCAGCTCTAAGCATGCAATAGACCATACAAGGCCGATGGCGGGCACTGTTTTTGTATAACAATTTATATGAGTTGATATTTTTTTCAACATATTCGAATGCACTATTTCAACATCTATAACGAATAAAAGCTGTAAGTAAAAAACATTAATTTGTTTAACCAAAAATATACGTCAGAGCATTATTCCCTTTGCAGTACTGATTGCCCACGCTATGCGCTTTTATGTTGTTGTTGCAAAGGGAATAATGCTGTGACGTATATAAAAATAGAATGTGGTATATCTTTCTCAAATAATTTTGCTTAAAGTGTTTGTTTTCAGATTTTAATTAGTTCAAATTCTATCAGTCGAAATTTTCCCACCTCACACAAACCAAAGATGGATAAAACCTTTTCTAAAAAAATAAAATTTTTAAATTTTGTTCGGTTTTTGGTTAAACAAATTAATGTTTTTTACTTACAGCTTTTATTCGTTATAGATGTTGAAATAGTGCATTCGAATATGTTGAAAAAAATATCAACTCATATAAATTGTTATACAAAAACAGTGGCCGCCATCGGCCTTGTATGGTCTATTGCATGCTTAGAGCTGAGGTGGCTGTAAACAAATAGTTTTTGCAAAAAAACTATTTCGCTACCCACTCTGAAATTTTAATGACATGTTCTACAAGCCGTACACTTATTTTGGTTTAAAAATAAACAACCTTAAGCATGGCTTTTTTTCGCTATTAACTTTTGTTTATTTAAAAAAATAAATTAATTTTAAAATTTATTTATTTATATTTAAAAAGTGTGAACGATTATTAAGATAACCTGTAAATTTCGTTTTTGTAGGACAACTCGTTTTGAAACAGCGACCCTTTAAAATATGTTCTAACTGCCGTATTTTTTCGTTTTCCAAAAGTTTGAAAAATTATTACTCGAAAATTTCGCATAATACGGTAAAATAAAAAAATACGTGATTTGTTTTTCATCCAGACCATAAAAAAATTGTTTCGGGCAAATCTATGTTTTTGGTTGTAAAAATTTTATGGAATGACCCATATTGAAAAGTATAGTTATTTACGAAACAAGAACAAATAAGAAAAAAAAGTTGCATTAAAGAGTTATTTTTTGGAAAAACAGGGTTGTTGACATATGGTTACATCATGCCATTATTATATTAACTAAGATTTATAAAGAATCAATTTAAATGACAATTTTTAAAACAGTTGTTTTTACACTGCGTTACAAAAACTAGCTTTAGTTCTGTCCTATGAACCAAATACACTTTTTCGGAAAGAGGAGAAAAAAAAAAATACACGTGTATCGGCGATTTTCATGTACACGTAAGAATTTTTTTATGTATAAAGTATAAAGGTCGCAGTGTCCGTCTGTCCGCCTGTGTGAAAGACTTTGGATCGAAAAAAAAAACAAAAAAAAAGGTTAAAAATCGATCCAGTCTTTCACACAGGCGGACAGTCGGACACTACGACCTTTATACTTTATACATAAAAAAAAAATTCTGTCGTGTACATGAAAATCGCCGATACACGTGTAGTTTTATTTTTTCTCACCTTTCCGAAAAAGTATATTAGGACAGAATGTGTTTAACGCGGTGTTATTGTTAAAACACACATTTTTCGCATTTTACTTCCTCTCAAACTTTTGAATTTGTTTACTGGCATTGTGCGTTTGATTGGAGTAAATCCAAGCTCATCATCCCAATAAGACCGGACGTTGGGTATGTGGACAAGGGACATATACAAATTAAACGAGCTACCACGATCTTCATTCTTCATAGTAGCTTCCGAAGGAATCTTGTAATTAGGGTACCTGTTTCGGCGGATTGTACCTTATGAAGGAATACCATTTTTTTCTTGGTAAGCCACAAGTGGTAAAGCTGTATAGTAATTGTCGTGATATAAGCGATAGTTTTGACCTTTGGATATTATACGAGACCGTCGAAGAACTACATTTGATGTAGCACCGAGGTTTGGTTTGTCATCCGGTCGAGGTTCCATATTGTCCTGGCCAGAAACTCCGGTGAATTTGTAGCTCAGTCTTATTTTGAAGAGTCTGTCGTGGCCCTCTTCGTTTGCTGGTATAAATTTGGTTGTGATTGACTTTGTTCAAAGCTAAGTATGAATTTTCAATTTGGTGAAAGCTCTGTTAAGCTCATTAAAAGTTACCTTATTGGTGGGTTTCAGAGTAAATGCCGGTACGGATGTTTCCGAACTCAAGGTGATTGCTTCTGGCGTCCCGCAAGGCTCAATCCTTGGCCGTCTTCTCTTTAGCCTCTTTATCAATGATATATTTTCTACCTGCTAGTATTCATGCTTCATTGGAATCAATTATCTGGACCTCACAATAAGTATTGATAAAGCTACCAATAAACTCAACTACGACATATATAGGAAACCAACGGCCACCGACACAATAATACATAATACCTCGAACCACCCACAACAACATAAAAATGCAGCGCTAAGGCACTTAGTACAAAGATTGGAAAGAACACCTATTAGACAAGAAGCATATAGAAGAGCTTGGAATAATATATAACATCGCTACAAACAACGGATATAAAAAAGCACTAGTAGATAAACTCAGGAGAGACCTTAGAGAACAAACAAGAAACAATGGAGAAGAAAGTACACAAACCTGGACGACAATGACATATACTGGAAGGGCAACACATAAATTAGCAAATTTCCTTAGAAAATACAACATCAACACAGCGTTCAAAACATCGAACAATTTAGGACGGAAGCTAAGAACCAAAACTAACTCAGAAGATCCGTTTAGCAGCCATGGTGTATATAAGCTCACTTGTGAATGCCAGCACAGTTACATAGGACAAACAGGACGACAAGTACGAACGAGGTTCAGAGAACACATTAGAGATTACAACAAAAAGATACGGAATCCAACCATCATACCAGGGTCCAACTTTGCGAATCACAAGGTGGAGAATAAATGCCCCCCGGAAACATCAAAAAAACAGTCAAGGTCCTACATGTACAAGCAAAAGGCAGACGTCTGAACGTACTAGAAAACATGGAAATCTACAAACAAAAAACATTCGACGGTAGAATAATACACGAACAGAAAAACACTGTTTCCGACACAATATTCGAACCTTTAAAATTGGTTTACAAAAAACAAAGCAACCACTCAGGTACAACAAACACACACGCACCGACAAATAAACACAAACCAGCAAAAGATCAAAAACAACAAACGAGCAAAAAAGGTCAAACAACAAAAATCACTTACTTTTACCTGCCTCAGTCAACCACACAAAATCCGATCGATGCAACCCACCCCCGTTTCTGAATGTACACACACAGCACATGCACACACGTTCACAAACAGACAGCCATGCTAACGTTACCTGCTACCTACTATAAATACAAGACAAATGACAACAACAGATCAGAACGAAAATCGACACCGATGATGGCACAACGCCGAAACCGATTTGTCTCAAAACCAAATTTGACAAGGGATGACGAAAAATCGTTCCAATATACATCAATTATTCACCCTGTTGGAAAAACAACAAAACAAAATAAAACGTTTAACAGGAGTATGAAACGCATAAATTTCCTCCAACCAATATTTGAAATGTTGATGGCACAGGGGTGCCTAATGCGGGTGCGAAAATGTTTCATGCGGCTTACACATCTTTCTTAGGAGAGCCAAGTATGTGGTATAGTATATCACATTGCCCCATATTTTGACAAAACGGCTTTTTTGACTTTTTATGGGTTTGATTAAATATCTTCCGGAATACTTAAGATAAATCGATCTCGTCTTGGAATGTGCTTCGCAATACTAAAATCTATCGAATTGTATGATTTTCTACCTGCCTACTTAATATAATGTTGAGTAGCAGTAAGGCCCGTGCGCAGGGGGGGGGGGGGGATATTTCAGCATACATTTATATTCCAAATGGCCAAATTCCATTCCAACTGATACTCCTTACAACCTTATATAAGGTTCACATTTTTTGGTGGGCATATGTATTCAAATTGTCATTTACGTTCGTGCCTTCACTTGTATATATGTATAAAGCGGGTTGAATTTGCCTTATTACTTATAACTGAGCAGCAATGCGGCATTGAGAATGGGAATCGAAGAAGAAAATGCTTTACCCATTGATTTGCAACTGTAGAAACAAAAATTAGACTTTCTGAATGAAAGCAAACTACGCATGATTCCAATTATTGAAACAGTTATCCTGTGTGGGCGACAAGAATTTGCTCTGAGGTTCTAATGATACGGGAAGAATTTCTGAAGACGAACCGTTAACGAATGATGGAAACTTTAGAGCTCTCTTAAGATATCGAGCCAAAACTGATGAGCAGTTGAAAAAACACCTGAGTGATGCACCAAAGAATTCTATGTACATAAGCAACAGTGTCCAGAACGAAATAATCAACATTTGTCACCACCTCATCATGAGTTACAACATCGATCGAGTGAACAAATCGAAGGGCTTTTCTTTTCTCGCAGATGACACGCCAGACATTGCAGGAGTAAAACAAAGTTCAATTTGCATTCGCTACGTGGATAAATGCGGCGAAAAGTTCATCATTCAGGAATATTTTTTGTGTTTTATTCCTATCACCGATTTCACTGGAAAGGGAATAGGAACTGCTTACCTTGATTTCCTAAATTTTTGGAAAAGGGGCCGTGGCACCGCCCATATATGAGTGAATCAATTTTCAAATTTCGGCTGTTAATAACTACAGAAGAGTTCATGCTAGAATGATGAAATTTGGTAGGAGGTATACTATAGTTGTGGTACATACACCCATAGAAAATAAGCGAAATCGCTTCTCTACCACGACTACTTTTTCATAAAATTTATCTAAAAAGGAGGTAGAAATACTTAACCGCCCGTATCTCATTGACTGGTACAGGAAGAATGATGTAATTTGGCAGTTACATCAACCTCATTCTTTATACGATTTTTGTTAAATTTTGAAAAAGTGGGAGTGGGAGTCAAGCAATTTTCAAATTCGACTGTTACTAACTTCATAACTGTGTAAGATAGAATTACGAAACATAGTACGAGGTTTACTATGGACATGTACAGTACGCCCACTGAAAATAAGCGAAGTCGGTGGACGACCACGTCTACTTTTATAATAGAGAGGTAGAAAACCGGAACAGCCCATATCTCCTTCACTGATGCAGATAGACTACTAAAGAATACATAGTTACAATAACCTCATGATCTTATTAATGATTTTTTTTTTAATTTTGGAAAATGGGCATGACACCGCCCATTTCTGATTAAGTCAACTTTAGAAACATTATTAATCATAAATCAAAAACACACAGATTTCCATAAATAGAACCAATGTTCCGGGGGAAAAATGTGCTGAATCGGTTAAGGTCCACGCCGACTTTTATATGAAAGATTTTGAAAAGGATCATAGATACATATATTTAATAGCCAATAACTTTGCGTAAAATAGCTTTATATTATTTCTATTTCACTTTCAAAGTGTCCGTGAACGAAGAAATTCAGAAAATATAAATTTTCGAAAATGGGCGTGGCCCCGGCACTTTTATAGTGGGTTGTTCCACAAAACTTTTTATGCCAGTACTCCGGCAAAAATTGATTTGTCGAAACTTGGCGAAAATGTTGAATGTATAACTTACTGTTTAGTGTAAAAATGGGCGAAATCGGTTGAGGGCCACGCCCAGTTTTTTAGCATAGTTCTTAAAAATTTATTTGTAAAATTCAAAACTTGATATTTCTATAACCATGCAAGTTATATGAGATCTTGCACACTTAATACGCTTTTTAAGCGAAACTTGATCGCAAAAAAATGTTGTGGATTTTAAGTATAAAAGTTCTGCTATTTTTGTTGTTTGTAATTTCAGCTAGATATTTCAATAAAAAATGTGTCAGCTGCTTCTCAATAGTTTGTAGTATACTCCTGCCAAAAATTAGGCAAATTAGATAACTTCTTCTTTAAATGGTCATCTAACCGCCTGGGCGATTTTGACCGTCCAACATAGCTCGCCAGTCGTTTCTTCGTTGCGCCAACTGGCGCCAATTGGAAACACCGCGGGATCGCAAATCGGTCTCCACTTGGTCCTTCCATCGGAGTGGTGGAGTAAGAATACCTTCTGGGCTGGAGCATCTTCGCTCATTCGCACTACGTGGCCTAGCCAGCGAAGCCGCTGTGTTTTAATTCGCTGAACTATGTCGGCGTCTGCGTAGAGTTCATACAGCTCATCATTAAATTAGATAACACACAAGCAAATATCCCCCGCAGTAGGGGAACTATATTTCTTTTTTGATTTTCATACCTTTTATGAACATGAAATGTTTGGAAGCATGAGAAGAAGATATGAGCCCATCAATAAGTATACTTAAATAATCAGTAGCGCGATTCACCAACTTTTATCGTTTCCACAAACGACATTTTTAACCTTATCACAAATGGTTTGCTTTATCATATATGCCATTCGCTAACTTCGTTTTAGCAACGTTCGTTAAGTATTTATACATAGTATGAAAATATGGCATCTCTAGTACTGAAATGTCAAAATATGTGAAAAGCACAAAGAGGAATTGAACAAAAACAAATCAGAAACCATACGTGTTACATTAGAAGTGAGATATTTTAATATTAAATAAATGGCATCCAGCAGCAAAATAGTGGGGAAAAGGAGTCGGGCATCAGCCGAGCAGCTCAGGGTGATGGTGGACATCCTTTCGGAAACGGAGGGCCTAGCATCTGGCAAATTCCAACGGCTCCATGGAAAGTTGGAATACCAGAAAAAGTGGAGGGAAATGGCGGAGAAGCTCAACACAGTTGGAGGAGCATCAAAGACCGTTGAGCAATGGAATACTGTAAGGAATAATTAATAGTAATTCTATACGACCTTACGTAACTGCTAAAACACGTTCAAAACTATCGGTTTTATATTTCTGTGAAGAGAAAGCTGCAGTCAAAGTTGAACATTTTCTGCCCTTTTATGTGGTTGTTGTTATCTCACATTATGGGGCGTTCCGAAATGTGAAGAAGTGAGTTTTTTTGCAGAAATACTGGGGACCGCGTAGCCGGCGTTGGACCGGCTAAGGGTTATTTTTCTAAAGCGCATACGGTCGTATAGACCTACCATTTAAAAGCATGCATTTTTATTTGGTAACTGTTTCGTTTAGGACACCCCTCCGGGTAGGGGACAGGAATGAAAGAATATACCCGGGGTAAGGCATGCCAGTCGTAAAAGGCGACAAAAATCCCGCTCAGCCGGACCGAGAGCTGGGCAGGGCTCTACCGGTTAGTGAGTAGTCTGGCTAACACTTCCTGAATGTGGCTTGTTTTACACATACTGAGTAAGGGGGGTGCAGGCTACTTGCGAGTCCAACCAGGGGACTTCTCTGGTACCACGGGGAACAGGAGCCCTAGGGTGGTCACAGCGCACAGGTGTTTTGCTCCGGCATTCGCGTGTGTGTTGTGGCCGCCTTACCTGTTCGCAGGGAACGGCCCTTCGGGGAGTTTCGTGGTGGCTGTGGTTCAACCCAAATACGGGGAGAGCCTACACTTCCTGGGCTACGACCGTTTAACGACTCTCTTTCAATTGGTGAAAATGCTTGATGTATTCTTTGAATGCAAAGTGTATTATTGGTGGGGTGTATGCCCAAATTGGTGGACATTATGTGGTTAGGCATAATGTCAAAATTGAAGTAAAGTTTGGAGGAAAGAGAGTCGGATGACGGCCGTGGCCTCATGAAGTGGCCTCGATCTTGTACCGACCCTTTATGAAGAAAATGCTTGATGTATTCTTGAATACATCAAGTGTATAATTGTGGTAACCGAAGAATCTATGATTCGGAGGTACTAGCAGAACTGACAAGTTGTAAACATAGAAGAAAGATTATCAAAAGCGTTAATTAGATGATAATCAGTAGAGATAATATAGTGAAAGTTCATTCTGGGCCAGACTTTGTTTGATCCACGATATGAACAATTGACGAAAAATATACAGGGGGTCGGTGCTTGGTCGTTGCGGCTCGAAGTGGAGTTGCTTTCAACCGGGTGCCGGACCCATAGCACGGCAGAGGTTTAGATAGCCCTCGAACCATACCAAGGTAACTAGTACGGCCGCCCACGTACGTTAATTGGTACCAAAACTTGTTTTTGGGCGCTGATCAAACGTCCCATTTGATCCTAGTGTTAAGAGCACCGTGGAGTTAAGCCGTCGCCGGCAGGTATCCACGATAATCAAAACACCCACTGTTTCGTTTAGGAGACAACTGCTAAAACACGTCAAAAAATATTGGGAGAGGTATCAAAAGATGCGTTTTGACCTCGGTATCAATAATCCGAAAGCGGAAAAGTAATATTTTGTTTAAGTGAAAAGTTATTGTCAAAAAACAAAAAAAAATTACCCAGCTCCGATCCCAAAAGGGGGCAGACATCCATGGTATTTATACGCACAACACCTTTATGCGTAGGCGGCCTTCGGCCGCGCTTCAAAAAAAGAGCCCTTAGCTGCTCCAACACCGGCTACGCGATCGCCAGTATATCTGCGCAGAGCACTCTTTATCTGTGTCTGCAACAGCCGTATGAAAATGACCGAAAATTTTGAACTTCAATTGCAAATATCCCTTGACAGACACAAAAAAATTAAAATCCGCTTTCGTATTATTGATACTTAGGTCAAAACACCTCTTTTGACACCTCTGCGGCTATTACCTTTGATTTTATTACATATTTTACCGATATGTAACTAGGTATGGCGCGGATAGTGGATTTAATTGGGGACACGTACGTTGAGGGTGCAGATACTTGTGACGACAGCATCCCAAGAGAAGGCGTGAGTTGAAATTATTATAGTTGTTGGGTCATATGCATTATTTTATCCTTATGGTTCTATTAACTTGTAAATTATTAGGAATTCCAATTGATGGTAGAAGAGGATGATGAAATCCCCTGGTCCCAGTCCGACGGGACTATGGTTATCCCGCTGACACCTCCATCAGTAGCAGCAACACCTAGAGCAGCTACAGCTAGGGCAACAACAGCAACACCTCGCAGGGGCTCGAAGAGGAACCGTACGCCAGAAAGCTACGACGATGATCGCCAAAAATTTATGGAGATCGCTGACAAGCAGGCAGAAACCACGAGGGAAAAAACTTATTACAAAACAAATCACCATTTTATTTAATATTTTCCCCCTCTATAAATAGATCCAAGCCGAAAACCAGTCCAAGACAGATGCCATACTGCACTTGGGAAGTGTGGTGGAAAAAGGCTTGAAAGCCTGCGCCGACGGACTGATTCAGTTGGCCCGGGCTATCCGAAATGAATAGTTTCAAAGACGAAAATATTGCGATTACGTTTAAGTTTTGCATTGTGCCACAAAAGCATTCGTACTGTCAAGTTTCTTTACAAGTCATTATGTACTTTGCACCTACATATATGATAAATATTGTCTTATATATATATAGTGTTAAATATTTTATTTTATTGAAGTATTTTATAGAAGTATGTATTTTTATTTTATTTAAGTATGTATTTTATTCTATTTAAATATGTATGATATTTTATTTAAGTATTTATTATAATTTATTTAAGTATTTATTATATTTTATTTAAGTATGTGTTTTATTTTATTTTATGATATATATAAGTAAGAAAAATTTGGCGAACTTTGTAGAGCTACACAAAGTGTGCTCAAACATTATGACTTGTGAAGGAACTTGACCGTACGAATGCTTTTGTGGCACCATGCAAAACTTAAATTTAATCGTACTATTTTCATTTTTGTTTAGTGTATGTATTTTAGTTTTTGTTAAATTACTTTTTATGTTACGTTTTCGTTCAATTTATTTAAGAAGCGTTAGTTTTCTAGTCTTAGTGTGGACTTTATTTAATGGATTTCTTATTTCTTTCTTTTCTTTTCTTAGTACTTAACTCAAAGATAATATCTAATTCACTAAAATTTAAATATATGATTAAAGTAAACTTGAATTTTTTGTAAATTTTTATTTTTATTTATTATTAGATCCATTGAAACTTCTAGTCTTGAATCGCTTAGCCACCTGTGTATGTATTTACGAGAAAAGAGTGCTTATCAATCTGTCTTGGACACGTTTTCCAGCTGAAGATACTGAACTTGAGTTATCAGAGGTATCATCCGTCCGTGTGTCCAAGACTGCGTTGATGTTATCCACCTCATTTGCCTGGTCGCCCAAACGAATATTATGCAAGGTTGCACACGCGTTTACAACCTTACCAGCGAAACCGGGCTCATACACTAGAACCCTTTGCTGTGACATACAACGCCAAGTTCCTTTCAGGACCCCAAATAACCTTTCGATAGGATTCCTGGCTTTGCATAGCTCCTCATTATATTTAAATTTTGGAGAACCTTCAGGTTGACTAGGTAATGGCGTCATAAGCCATGGCTTTAAAGGGTATCCAGAATCTCCTGCAAGTTTTGTCTTATAAAATAGAATACATTTCAAAGTAACTTTAATAGAAAGACCTATCAGAAAAATATTCCGGTATCCATTTGCATGGGCTCTCTGCATGAATCGCCGCACTGCACAGGAACTCCAAATGTAGGCGTCATGACGTGCTCCAGGAAACTTTGCATTAATATTAAATATTTTAAGATTTGGGTCACATATCTACAAACAAATTTAGATTCATATATATACTAGATTTTTTTTTGGATAAAGTTACCATTTGAACATTTATGGAGTGATATCCATGATGGTTTACATATGCTCCTCGTGCACTTTCGTAGCCAAAATGGATATGTGCGTGCAATCAATCGCCCCTATCGTACCGCCCACGAATGGTGCAGGCGCCGAACAAAAAATTTCTTTGGAAGCTTGACGTTCCGCCGGCGTCATAGGAAATTTAATTTCCTCAAAAAACATTCTGGTGTTTATGGCATCGGTTACTCGATGGATGCACCGGCTTATTGTGGATTGGCTCATTGATATGCCCCACTGTTCCCCTAACGCAATGTACACAGCACCTTCAAAGGCAAAATATATTTGAGGAATATTCATAAATTCTGTAAGCAATAATAAGTAATACCTGTTTTTCTGCCGAAATTGCTGTAATCCTCTGACCCGTTAGACAATCATCTAACCGTTCTGCAATGCCTGTCGCGATTTCGGGACTCACCCGGTACAATTTCCGGAACTCGCATGGCGCAAGCTCAAAGGGATTGTCCACTTCCCTGAGCAAACGCCGATCTACTCTTGAATAATAATCAACGGTATTTTGGGACAAGTTATATGCAAGGAACTCAAATGCCATCTTTATTTTACTTTTTTTGGGTTAAAATTCTTTAATATTAAGGATAACCAGTTTTAATAATAAATTAGCCACACCAACGGATACCGCGATAAGTTATCACTTGTCAATTCGACAACAATAACAGCTGATTATGTTTTATCGCATTCAGTGACAAAAAATGTGACAAAAGTTAGTGAATAGCAAAGCTGTTAAAATTATGTGTTAGCTTAGTCACCGTCAGCAAATGTGGTTAAAAAAGTTAGTGAATCGCGCTACAGGACGATGAGTTGAGTCGATTTAGCCATATCCGTCTCTCCGTCCGTCTGTCCGCCTGTCTATATTAACTTTTCAAACATAAAATGTGCATGTATTGGTATTTTGAACAAATGTGGTTAGCAGTGGTTGTTAGGGAAGCTTTTTATATACAAATAAATTAATTTACCCCTCAAAACTCATAACAAAAGTGGTTTTATTCACAACAATCAGCTGGCTTTATAATACAAACTGAAAAGTATTAAAATAGACCTGATATATAATGTTCGGTTGCACCCGAACTTAGACTTTCTTACTTGTTATTTATAAGATTGCCCACATGGTGGTAAAAAAAGTTTAAAACCTCTATAGGGCATAACTCCACAACAATTTACCTCGACCGCTTTTACAGAGCTGTGTATTTAATGTTCGGTCCCACACGAACTTAGACTTCCTCACATGTTTATTATACTCTTTGTTGTACTACAAGATGTAAAATCTCATTGTGCTAATTTTTATGTTTTTCAAAACAATGAAATGAAAATGTCATGAAATTATGCTTTTGATTGGAGTAAACCAATTCCAATGTAGTGTTTTATGTTAGATTCCTTGAAGGAACCTGGCCTGGCGGGATGTTTCTCAGTATAGGATAAATTAGTTTGTGCAAGTATCATAGATACCAAAATTTTCAGAAAAAAAACTAGTTAAAGCACGGCGGCCTTATTGGAAACTGTTTCTCTAAAACATCAGAACAACACAGCATATGTTAAAATGTTAAAAAACCGATTGCAGGCAAGTTTTACAGTTTATCAAAAATTAAAATGAAAAAATCTAAAGCTGTTGAGACGATAATACCTGTATAGGTATGTCATGAGTTACAGAATCGACAGGTTGTGCAATCTCCCGAAAAATTAAATTTTTCACTCAACTGTAAATTTTTTTTTTCCAGATAATATTTTTTAGTTTTCATAATTCAATCACTAGAAGGTTAGCTCTGTAGCTGACGTTTACTTTTGACACTTCCATTTTCGGGGTTCCTTTGAGAACAATAAAAGTAGGAGTACTTTTTTCATTTGTCGAGGAAATGGTAGCAGAAAAATCAAAAAAGGAGGAAATTTGTAGTAATAAATTTTGCGAAGACAACTAAATACAACATCAAAATATGTCATCCCATACCATCACTGTATAAATCTTTGTAAATTTTCTCTAATACTAATTAAAAGACAATAAAAAACGGTCATTGACTAGAGGGCGACAAATTGACAAGATATATATTTGTTGGAAACTTTTCAGGGCATAAAGACAAACGGACATAGTCTACTATGTGCTTAGTAAAGTGATACGTTTCATTGAGATAAGATTGGCTCCTATTTATTCATGCACACATTTACAACAGAAGTTGACTTAAAACTGTTACTTTATACATCAGTTAAGCCAGAATTGATTATCAGACCCAGAGAATAGTATTAAATTTTATCCAAAATAACAGACTTCGACCTAAGGAACAGCCTTGAAGTTACGATAGACCTTAGTAAGAATGTAAGTATGCAGGGCCAAAACTTTAAGAAAACTGTGGGTACATACCGGAATGTCTCGGGTTTTAAACGTCCCCGATTAGATCCGGCGACATTAAAGAACTATACTCCCAAAAGTCGATTTAAGTAATAGTGTAAATTAATAAATTTTTTGAAACCAACCTATTAAAATTTTTGTATAACACTACATTTTAACCTACTATTTTTACATAATTTCAATAAAAGGCAACCAAGAATGTAAATGACAATTTTTCAGGCAAGATGGCTGCAATTGTCAAAATATATCACTAGATAGCTAACCATCTAGTGATTTAATCATGCAGCCGACCCACATGCAACTGACGATGACGGTACTTCTTCATCGCCATCTTCTTCTTCGTCTGATTGATTTCTCACATGATAACCTTAGTTTTTAGCCACAAAAGTTGGATCATCCAAACTATCGTCATCGAAATCGCTTTCATTATCTTGACTTTCAATGCATGTAAAATTTGCCAAGACATTTTCAATCTCAGTATTCGACAAATATTTGAAGACCCTTTGACTTTTATATTAATAAAAATTTGAAGTTTCCTTTCTTATTCAAACAATGTAACGAATAAGTTCTATTTAGAATTGAACGACAGTATATCGTTAAATTTATATAATTTATTGACAAAACAGCTATACTAATTCACAGTGCATACCTTAATAAAAACGAAATTAATTCTTTTATAACTCAATCACACTTTTTTATCAAGAAAACTCACACTCTAAACCCAAAAGACTACATTTTTCCGCACTTATGGCGTTTGTTGCCAACTGGATCCATGGTGCATTTAAGGGTTAGGTATGACATAACATCTCAACCAGCTTTCGTCAAAGTCCTAAAAAGGGCAGTATCTATTAATGATGTAAAAGAACTTGACCTTGAAAAGGCTTATATAAATAAAATTACATTGAGCCAGGAAAAGAAAAATGACTTGAAAAACGATGAACATTTCGGACCTTTTAATGACATTTGATTGTATACGAGTATATACTCGTACGTATGTACTTTTTAATACAGTTTTCTTCTGCTTTTTTGGTAAACGGAGTTTTTAAGGAATGCGTTTCAAAAACAATACGTTTGCTGTTATGCCCCTTCTATCGCAACGACTAAATTCTATTTTTTTTTATTCTTATGTTAAATAAAGTCCTATGATACGAACAATATCGGTGATAAATATGTTCGTGATTCGCTTACAAATATGCTCAAGACGGCTTGCTAACTTTGAATTTAATTCACATGCTCAATATTTAGTTACCTATCGGATTCCTCTTTTAATACATACATATTATAAACAAAAATTTTGCTACCGACCCAACCCTGTAAAAAAATAACAAACTCTATTTGATTGCTAGTTTTCGTTGTTGTTGTTGTTGTTGTGTCCGAAGACTATAGTGCTAGTTTCGTCAGCGAACTTTTCGTCACATATATATAATTGAAAGTGCTAGTTTTCGTATGACAAAAACTGAAAGTGCTATTCTCGTCAGCCACAAATGGGAAATGCTAGTTGTCGCCAGACATAAAATTGCTGGTGCTAGTTTTCGCATGGCACGTCGATACGAAATATGAGGAAAAAAAATGTTTGTGCTGATTTCAAAAATTTTGACCCTTGTTTGTCTTCAGGTTCAATATTGCATTGTCTAAATTTGTTTGTTTTAATATTGAATGCAACGCACTTGTAGACATATACAATGGTGTTAATGCGTCAGTTACTATGGGATATCTTTCAGGGGTATGTTACATCAAAACGACTGCTGAGTGGAAGATCACCCTATTTCAAAATATTTTTATAAAACGCCTTATCTAAGAATTTCTTTGAAGAACGGCCCACCTCAAAATTTTTTTCAATAGCGCCCTATTTCAAAATTTGGCTCAAGAACGCCCTATCACAGAATGAGTTTCAAAAACGCCCTATCTGAACCAATATTCAATAAATTTTTAGCTGAGATAGGGCGTTTTTGAATGAAATTCTCAGATAGGGCGTTGTTGAAAAAAATCTGGGATAGGGCGTTTTTGAATCAAATTTTAAAATAAGGCGTTATTGAAAAAAAAGTTTGAAACAGGGCCGTTTTGAAAAAGATTTTGAAAAAGGGTGATCTTCCACTCAGCAGTCGAAAATATATTCAAAGAAGTCAAACTCAAGCCATAGTCCCGCATCCAAAGATACCATCAGAAAAGGAGTAAATGACTTGAAAAAAAATTTATATGTATTTACCAAATATTGCATATAGCTTTCTCTGCATGATAAGAGACTGTGGATAAATGGTCAGAAAGGTTATTAAAGTTATTGGCAAGGCTCCTTTTTTTACAACTTTGACAGTTTTCCATTTTCGTCTCAGCTTGCTATCTAAGGTTAAACCATGTTGAAGAACCATGTTGGATCAACATAAGACCTACATATATGTTCCCCAAATTTGGAATATTTCTTTATCGCCTACTAGGTTATAGAGTTCGGTATATATTAAAAAAAACGCCTAAATATAAGCTCTATATTTACTATAATAAAATGTATATATAGTCAAAGGCGAGCTTACGCGTAGAACGTTTCCGGCCCTTAACCCTCAGTTAAGTCGATAGCATTTTTCTCAGATATTACATATATAAAATAGTATACCTGCATCATGAGTTGCACGCCAAAAATTGCTGAAATCGGTGAACCCTAAACAACACAAAAATAATATTGAAATTGTTTGCCAAATATAGCATTTTCAGGTCAAATGAAACCATTTTTAGGTCATAATATATCGCCCTTTCTAGTGTTTTAGAACTCTTTTAAAGTAATTGCCACTATATTTATTACATGGTATTATTAAATATATTTATATTCGAGTCGATAAATATCAAAATCAACTAAGACCACAGATGAGGTTTTTACAGGATTTCGATTTTTTTTTGTTTTTAACTAATATATATGTGTGTTCACAGACAAAAAATGTTGCAAGTTGTGAAGAAACCATTTAAATCACATTCAGGAATTTTGGAATAAAAAATGTGATGATCGTTTCCCATCATTTCAGTTATTTTTCCGGCTTGAATATGTTTTTTCATATCGTAATCTCATTGGCAACATTTTTCACCATCAAAAGATGCCAACGACCGTAATTTCAAATCCTCTCATTTAACGTCTTGAAAAACTTCACAAAATTGTAGCAATATGATGTAAGAAACCCACGCCTTATTTTATCAAAAAAGTGATTTGAAATGATTCGGGATTTCGTTTCATGGACAAAAAAAACTGACAAAATTGATTAGTTCGAATCTACTTAAAATCTACACTGTGGACTTGACTTAAGCGATTTTGATATTTATTGACTCAAATATAAATATATAAGTATAAACAAGTAAGGAAAGGACTGTCTTCGACTGTGCCGAAGACTTTATACCTTTCATGTATACGCAACACGGTTCTAAGTGTCCGATCCTTACTAACAATTAGTACAAACTCTGCAAAACTGTTAATTTAAAGATACATATCCCAAACCCCATTTATCCGAACCATCGATTATATGGGAGGTATATGTTATGTTGGTCTGATCTGGCTGATTTGCACTAGTCACATTGCGTATGTAATATGAACTGAACCCGCCAAATTTAAAGTTCCTAGCTCTTAAATTTCAATATTTATAGGTTAAACTCCGTTAATCGGAACAATCTATTGTATGGGAGCTATGCGTTGTATTGCCCCGATCTTGCTGATTCCGATAAATGATTAATCTTATGCAAAATGGCGGCTACATACCAATTTTCATCAAGACATCTCAAAAACTGAGGGACTAGTTTGCGTACAAACAGACAGACGGACATGGCTAAATCGACTCAGCTCATCGCCCTGATCATTTCGGTGTACTTATTGGTGGGTCTATCTCTCTTCTCATACTTACAACGTTATAATACCATTTCATGTTCATGAAAGGTATAAAAAGAATAATATAATAAATAAAGTAGGAATTACTTTAATAGAGTTCCAAAACACAAGACCTAAAATGGTGACCTAAAAATGGTTTTATTTGACTTGAAAAAAGTTTCATTTTATTTAAAAAAAGTTTCATTTTAATTGAAAAGGGTTTCACTTCATTTGAAAAGTTTCATTTCATTTGAAAAAGGTTTCACTTTATTTGAAAGAGGTTTCATTTGACCTGAAAATGCTATATTTGCACTTATGTATGTATAACACATGACAGCAATGCTGCATTCCCACAACAGCCGGTTGTATCGTATGACCCGGGTTTTTTTACCCGGCGAAGGGCTGTTATTCCAGTGTAACCCTGTCCAATCTGTCTCCCACCCTTAAATTGTCATCCTCGGAGCTAACCCTGGCAGCTGGGTTGCTCCATTGTCTCTTGTTACGGGCTGGGGTCGAACCCAACCCTGGACCAAGAGATTGGATCTGCTGCGTTTGCTGGAAGAAAATTTATATTAAACGGTCGCATTTTGTTCAATGCGATAAGTGCAAGAGATGGCTACATAAATCTGGATGCTCAGGGCTTAACCCTGCCATCCTTCTTCTTTCTTTAAATGGTCATCTAACCGCCTGGGCGATTTTGACCGTCCAACATAGCTCGCCAGTCGTTTCTTCGTTGCGCCAACTGGCGCCAATTGGAAACACCGCGGGATCGCAAATCGGTCTCCACTTGGTCCTTCCATCGGAGTGGTGGTCTCCCTCTTCCTCTGCTTCCACCGGCGGGTGCCGATAAGAATACCTTCTGGGCTGGAGCATCTTCGCTCATTCGCACTACGTGGCCTAGCCAGCGAAGCCGCTGTGTTTTAATTCGCTGAACTATGTCGGCGTCTGCGTAAAGTTCAACCCTGCCATCCACAGACCCCGTAATTTCTTTAGTACTTTCGAGACACCAAACTGTACACGCCTTAGGGTGTCCCGCCGTACACGTCGCTCTGACGCACCCCCACCGCCCCTACTAACTTCAAGCAGCCACAATGGTGGCTCAGTCAACACGACTGGCAGCACTGCTGCCATTGCTGCCTCACCCACTCCCGACTGTCGCTCCCGCTCACCAGCGTCTCCATCTCGCACGGCCGCTTAACACTCCTTTCCCCTCCGGAATAGGCCAGATATGAGCATCGCCGAGCGTCAGTCCCCTCTTTCTCTCGTACGCAAAGGTGAAAGAGAGTTTCGCAAGGTCATTGATTCAGCCTCATTCCGCTTTATTCCAGCTGGTAGAATACCGGAAATTCGTCCGAATTTTCCTGCAGAAGCTGCGGCGATGGCAAGAGAACGTGACCAAGTGAGACTCATCAATCCCGCAGATCCCAGAATCAAAGATCTCAATGGGGAAATTCGTAGGACAGTCAACGAACACAAAGTGACCAAGTGGAAACAACACCTTGAGGCATGCAACCTCTCCGGCGGAGTCGACAAATTATGGTCTGACTGTCAAGGCCCTATCCAATCCGACCAAACACAATGACAAGGTCGCCATTGCATTCGGCGACAGTGTCAAATCGGACGCCAGGAAATGCGCGACCTTCTTTTGCCGGCTGTTAATAATGCATCCACCTGCGGATAGGACTAAGAGAAGAGTCATCCCACGTGCGCACAAAAACAAACATTTCACTGCGCCCATTGCCATCTCAGTCGCAGAGGTCAAGGAAGCCATAATGAAGGCCAAACCCTCAAAATCCAGCAGACCCGACGGAATCGCCATGAAGATGATTAAACACCTCGGCCACAAGAGACAAAGTTATTTAGCGGCTCTTTTCAACCTCTCTCTAACTACCTTCGTCATACCTGAGATATGGAAACAGGCGATTGTAGTTCCCCTACTAAAACCAGGGAAGCCGGCGAACCAAGGAGATTCTTATCGTCCGATAACCCTCCTTTCGCCGGTTGCGAAATTACTAGAGACCATTCTGCTCCCTTACTTTATTGCAAATCTGAAATTGGGCGATCACCAACATGGTTTCCGCAAATCTCACAGCACTCTCTCACATTACAACACAGATAAATCATGGTTTGAATCAACACCCACCAAACCATAGTACGGTTCTAGTGGCACTTGACCTATCTAATGCAATTGATACGGTCAACCACGCCACCAACCACTCCTTCGAGACCTGGAAGAGACACCGCTCCCTGCTGGCCTTAAA